>OU744806.1:9691696-15537374 GCA_916614155.1 Mesoligia furuncula | reverse complement strand
TCAGTAAGAAGGAAAAAACACACCATTTAATACGCGGTAGGTAATAAATGTATTGTTTATTGGTTCGACTTTCCTTTGAGCTTGTCGAAAGACAGATATGGCCGTAGCTAAGGGATTTAATTGCCTTTAATGATGCTTGATGACTTTTAATTCTCTTTAATGCACAAATTATAGGTAATATTTAGTATTTCATTAAATAGTTATTGCAAATTGGTTACACTTATTGTACCATCGATAAATATAGATACTATTAAAGCTTACGGGTTTTGGCCAGCGGGATTGTCCGGAACATAAAGGGCTAAGGAAGGAACACGGGTGGGTTTTAGTCAGTAAGAGTCTGACACTCCCTTCCGCTCCACCCAGAGCGGGAGGGGTCATTTGATGATTTCCCATCCGGAAAAAAAAAAGCTTAAGGGTTCGTGTGTTTGAACGCGCTAATCTCCAGAACTTCCAGTCTGATTAAAAAATATATATTTACATTTGTTAGCCCAATTCTTGAGGAAAGCTACAGGCTATTTAACAGCACGCTAGGACCTTTAGGAGTCGAGCAAAAATAAAAAACCAGTCAAGAGCGAGTCGGACTCGCGCACCGAGGGTTCCGTTACCATCATGTTTTTAATTTTTCATCGGCGAGGCCTATATTCGTCAGAGAATTTTAACACTGTGCACTGCGGCGTAGGATATTGCAGTTTTATGTCAGCGCCGTCTCTTAACCGATAATGGAACTAATGTAACTTTCGTTGATGATTTCGATTGTGATTGATTTGACTTCGTTTTATTTTTCCTGTAGGTAATGTTCACATAAACTTCTATCACATTGAATAATTTCTCTTTGCAAACATCGGAGATAAGGGGGGGGGGGGGGGGGCGGATTTTTTTTTTTCGTCAAATGTCGAAAACAATGCAGCGTAAAAAAAAAGAAAAAAATGTTTGAGAATGGGCAAACTGTGCTCTTTCATATGATACCCCGCATGTCTTCGTATCCACTTTGAATTTTTCAGAACCCCTTTCAGGCACTGTTGCAAAAAAAAAAAAAAAAAAAAATTATTTCTTTCTTATTTGCAAAATAGTTGGGCAAACGTCATCTAAAATTGTTTCAAATTTCAAGTTGATAGCATTAGAAGTTCTTGAGATATTCAGCTGTGACAAACAGACAGACAGACTGAGTCTCACCATAAGGGTTCCGTTTTACCATTTTGGTACGTAACCCTAAAAAGTAAGAAAGAACGCGACAACGAAGTAAGTAATAGCGCGGGCAGGCGATACGATGCGACGGGGTATAGGATGATAGAACAAGAAATTTCACGCGGGCGAAGTCGCGGTAGAAGCTAGTTTCTTATATTTGTTGCAATAAAGGAGAGCGAATCGACTATGGACCGGTTGTGTGTGCCATGTCGTGATTAATAATAATAATAACATATTCAGATAGCAAATAAATTAAAACATGAATTTAATTTCGTTACACGATGCCTCGTAAAGATAAATAATTACCGTGATAACACGTACAGATGAACAAATGGACATTAAACGGCTAACGTTGTACATATATTTAAGAGTTACAACAAATACCCGTATTGTATGATGCATTAAAAGGTACGCAAGTCGTGATAACCTGTCAATTAGTCTGTTCTTCATACGTTTATTACAGCAATCGCGGTAAACAGGAAAATAATAAAGTGTACGTTTAAATGTTAATTTTCATTCCATGCAACAGCAGCTGTGATCAATTTGCCATACATAACTCCAGGGACAATTTGTGCTCAAGGCTTCTATAACTTTGTGTACTGATAGCAGCGAAATTATTCAAAATATTACAAAAAAAATTACTTACAAACAAAATTATTCAAAATATTACAAAACTAGCAGCGCCCCGCGGTTTCATATGTGTATAAGTGTCGATCCCGTGGGAATATCAGGATAAAACTATCCTATGTTGTAAACTATCCTAAAATTTAGACAGATTGATAGATATAGAGATAGATTGCATCCCGGGGAAGGCCCGGGATGCAATCTATCTCTCTGCCAAATTTTATCGAAATCCATTCAGAGGTTTAGGCGGTAAAAAATGTACAGACAGACAGGCAGAGTTACTTTCGAATTTATAATATTAGTATGGAAGTATGGATGTGCACCTGCAGTAGAATTACTGTAAGTACATACTTCATAGATTAGCTTAGAAGATAAAAAGCGGATGCTGTGCAGCCAATTTAGACGTAGGTTTTACGTTGCGACGGACTGGAAAAAATAATTTTATTATTGTACCGACGCCAGCACATCAAGCTACCCGAAACTGTCAAATTTTCCCAATCAAATTTGAACCTTATGCTTTGGCAACAAAGTTGAAAATCTATTAAAGAAAGACAGATTGTAGTAGCTTGATATGCTGGCGTCTGAACCTTTGTTACTACTAACTTTTCTGTGTGCATATACACGAGCGATACGTGTCAACAACGGAGGCAACTGCAACCGTCGACGCGTGTCGGCGACAGGCCGCGGACAACATGCCGCTCGTGTATTTGAGCACTGTATCAGTTGGCTAAGGTTCCATACAACTCGATTCCTACCGGCTTCCCTTTGAAAAATGGCACAGTCAGTATTCTATAGACAAATAATATAATCATAATAAAGATATCTACTCCGGCTTACCTCTTACAGAAATTGACCCTTCGCTACTGCACTGTATGTACTCAAATACACGAGCGACACGTTGTCGACGGTTTCTCAGAGTAGTCAGATAGGATTTAAATAATAATAATAATTTGATCCAGCCTGTTCCATCTTGCTGTTCTCTCCCCAGCGCGAGCGACGTCTCCTTAGCGTGCAGTCGCTTGGTCTATTAGATATTCGACCCTGGCTGGAGGCTTTGAGTTTACTTAAGGCAACCACAGGATAGTCCGGTTAAGTAGTCACGACCTCTCAAGGTCAACTAAGAGATGCAATTACATAAAAAAAAGGAACAAATCCGTGTCGACGTACTCGTGTGTATGCACACCATTACATTTCTATGATGCACACTAAGTCGGGAAGCATTTATATGTAATAGTGTAGGAGTGTGTGTGTGTTTATATGTTTGTTACTTCTTCACGCTCAAACGGCTGAACGGATTTAGATGAAAATTGGCACACAGATAGTTTGTAACCAGGATTAACACATATGATACTTTTTATCCCGATATTCTCAAGGGATCGACACTTATGCGGGTGAAACCACGTGGCGCAGCTAATGTCTGAATATAATTTACATTTTCGTATCTGCTGTCTATCATGTCTATGTCCTGTTATAAAGTCCTTACAGAGTAACTTTATTATTTTATAATAATACATTTTGGTATTCGTTTTTGTTTCTCGATAACAACGCCGTAAGTAGGTCAATATTACAAACACATTATTCAAACCAATAAACAGCGATAAAGCATTTGAAACATTTTATTCACATTGATAATGTAATTGAAACAATTCGGAACATAATTCACAATAACATATAAGTAGGCATTTAAAGATAAACTACGTTATCTGACACCGCACAGGATTATTATTAAACATGACCCAATTTGAGGCCGAAATTGGAGATTTTATTTGGTGTTGACAAGACATTTCCTTGGTAAACTTTAAAAGGGCATAAGTTTAATACTCTAATATTACCATCATATTAAAATCACACTTATATTATAAAGGCAAAAGTTTGTGAGTGTGTACAAACGGATTTGGATGAAATTTGGCACACATATAGTTTATAACGGTGAAGGAAAACATCGTGTGGAAACCGGCATGTCAGAACCAAAAATTCGAAGACGTGACATCTACCAACCCGCATTGGGCCTGCGTAGTAGATTAGCCCACTCCCTTTCGAAGAGAAGAGGCCTGACTAAGTATAGTTTATAACCAGGATTAACAAATAGGATAATTTTTATCCCCATATTCCCACTGGAAAAGTAACAACCACATTATTAATAAGGAACAGAAAATCGCGCCTTGTATTCCCCAAGACAACAGAACAGACAAGGTAACAGAAAATCGCGCCTTGCATTCCCCAAGACAACAGAACAGACAAGGTAACAGGAAATCGCGCCTTGCATTCCCCAAGACAACAGAACAGACAAGGTAACAGAAAATCGCGCCTTGTATTCCCCAAGACAACCGAACAGACAAGGTAACAGAAAATTGCGCCTTGTATTCCCCAAGACAACAGAACAGACAAGGTAACAGAAAATCGCGCCTTGTATTCCCCAAGACAACAGAACAGACAAGGTAACAGAAAATCACGCCTTGTATTCCCCAAGACAACAGAACAGACAAGATAACAGAAAATCGCGCCTTGTATTCCCCAAGACAACAGAACAGACAAGGTAACAGAAAATCGCGCCTTGTAGGTATTCCCCAAGACAACAGAAAAGACAAGGTAACAGAAAATCGCGCCTTGTATTCCCCAAGACAACAGAACAGACAAGGTAACAGAAAATGGCGCCTTGTATTCCCTAAGACAACAGAGCAGACAAGGTAACAGAAAATGGCGCCTTGTATTCCCCAAGACAACAGAACAGACAAGGTAACAGAAAATCGCGCCTTGTATTCCCCAAGACAACAGAACAGACAAGGTAACAGAAAATCGCGCCTTGTATTCCCCAAGACAACAGAACAGACAAGATAACAGAAAATCGCGCCTTGTATTCCCCAAGACAACAGAACAGACAAGGTAACAGAAAATCGCGCCTTGTAGGTATTCCCCAAGACAACAGAAAAGACAAGGTAACAGAAAATCGCGCCTTGTATTCCCCAAGACAACAGAACAGACAAGGTAACAGAAAATGGCGCCTTGTATTCCCTAAGACAACAGAGCAGACAAGGTAACAGAAAATGGCGCCTTGTATTCCCCAAGACAACAGAACAGACAAGGTAACAGAAAATCGCGCCTTGCATTCCCCAAGACAACAGAGCAGACAAGGTAACAGAAAATCGGGCCTTGCATTCCCCAAGACAACAGAACAGACAAGGTAACAGAAAATCGCACCTTGTATTCCCCAAGACAACAGAACAGACAAGGTAACAGAAAATCGCGCCTTGTATTCCCCAAGACAACAGAACAGACAAGGTAACAGAAAATCGCGCCTTGTATTCCCCAAGACAACAGAACAGACAAGGTAACAGAAAATCGCGCCTTGCATTCCCCAAGACAACAGAATAGATAAGGTAACAGAAAATCGCGCCTTGCATTCCCCAAGGGCTAGACAGAGGTATAAATTATAATCAGCCTATAATGTTCCCAATGCTGGGACACAGGCCTCCTCTCTGTGAGAGGTTAGTGGGCCATTATCCACCACGCAGGCCCAGTGCGGGTTGGTATTTATATGTCAGGCAGAGGTAGCTAGCTAATTACAAACGGATCGATGATCTTTGTATTACACGCCATGAGAACGTTGGTGAGTAAGTAATTGCCAGAGATCGGAATAGGTAGCCTATATTTACCTAAACTTCGGCGAACAGAGATAGAAAGTGGAGACTTCCTTACGACGACATTTTTTTTCATGAAAAATCTTAAATAAGTTGAAAATAAGCTATATTTAAGATGCGTAAAGGCTATTTTTAACTAAACTTGCAAATAACAAATCTTAGGAATTTTCACTAAATTAATCTAACTTAAATCATGTATTAGAATTATCCTTAAACTAACCGTTGTTGCATCAAATCTTTCAATACATAACATCCTCCTTTAAAATAGAGGAATTAAAGTAATTAGTTAAGAATAAGAAGACAAATGTCTTCTTATTCTTAACTAATTACTTTAATTTCAATAGCTTAAATAAGCCACTGTATGTAGTGGAAAGCTTATTTTCAACTTATTTAAGATTTTTCCCGAATTCCGTGAAAAATAAAATGTCGTCGTAAGGAAGTCTCCACTTTCTCTCTGTTCGCCGAAGTTTAGGTAAATATAGTCTACCTATTCCGATCTCTGGTAATTGCCTATTGTCCGTGCGGTGCCCTATAGGAATGAATAATCTTTTCGTTTTCCTCTTATAACAACGGCAAGAATGGGATTACAAACTTAATTTTCCAAGAACGACGACCACGGAGGCACAACAATTTAGGAAAACACGTTGCGTTGAAAATTAGTTGCGAAAATGGCATTTCTTTTTTTGCTGACCGTTCGGTCTTTTGAAATATGAAGTGCGAAATAATAGCATTTGACGAACATTCGATACTCGTTGAAACACCTGTTAGCTTTTGTATAATCATGTGGTTTTGGTTAAGGCAAAAACGAAAGTCGGTATCCTTGCAAAAAAACGATCGTCCCAATATTTTGGTTATTACAGATACCTACCTTACTCGACGAAACTTGGTCTATATTTATAACTAGCTTCTGCCCGCGACTTCGTCCACGTAAATTTTTGAAGTGAAAACTTCTTTAGCGGCGTTGTACACTTTTTTTGTAATGTGTAAAAAATGTTAAACTCGCGTCAGGACACGTGACCCTGATCGTAAGATTCGTAAATGACACGTGCTACAGATGGGCAATCCAACGGGTTTAAACCCGGTGCTTTTGACAAACACCCGTAAACACCCACAAAATTGGGTGTTTATCAAAGCACCAGGCGTAAGCCCAGGTGGATTGCCCTTCTATAGACGTGACCCTGATCGTAAGATGACACGTGACCCTGATCGAAAATTCGTAAGATTCCAAAATATCAAAAATTGAAAATAAGTATACAGGATCAAATTACAGACAGACAGACAAGTTGGCAAACCCCCCCCTTTTGGGGGAGGCCTATGTCCAGCAGTGGACGTCTTTCGGCTGAAATGATAATGATGATGATGATGAGACAGACAGACAGACAGAGACAGACAGTTACGGTTACGGTTACGATTACGGTTACGGTTACCGTTACGGTTACGGTTACGATTATGGTTACGGTTACGGTTGCGGTTACGGTTACAGTTACAGTAACAGTAAACAACGTTGATATTCAAGTTTTCACTTCTGCCGGCACTCCCGGAGTGCAACCTGTCGTTTTTTTTGTTTCCCCGACCTACCCCGTCGCATCGCATCGCCTGCCCGCGTGCCCGCACTAAAACTTGGTCTTCGCTTTGCGTTATTTCTTACTTTTTTCTTTTTGCTCTTAAGAGTCATAGCCTGATGTGTAGCCTTCCTTAAGAACTGGGCTATCAAATGCAAAAAATAATTTTTCAAATTCGACTGAAAGTTCCAGAGATTAGCGCGTTCAAACATATAAACAAACTCTTCAGCTTTATTATTAGTACCTATAGATAGATATTTTATAATAACTGCTAGGATCAGCAGAACAACTGTTCCATGATCACAACCATAGCTAATGACCATATGACCATATAATGTGTAGTATTTATGACAATAAGGAGTATGTGAGAGTGGTCGCTGATGGCGTTCTGAAGTCTCTGTCTACCTTCATGGGAAGAAGACAGTTTATGTATGTATGCAGCATTCGCGATTTATTTGCCAAAAATGTAAGCAAATATGAGTTTATGGAAAGATAACTTTAATTCCTACAAATTAAAGTTCAGTTTACACTACAACTTCAAACATTTTTATAACTTTTTCAATAGTGCTATAATAGTCACTCTGAAATCAACTTAATTAACATTAAAATAAAGTTGATATTAATTGTTTAACTTGAAATAACATCAATTTGAAACAATAGAATTTAAATGATAATGGTCGTCCGTAATAAAAAAAATGTCGTAGCAGTCGTAGCAAATTGCTACGTCTACGTAGACCCCTAGGCTACGTAGGCTCGCGTATTAGATACTAACGATGTCTAATGTCGCCCCTGGGTTCCCTTGGTTTTGGAACACCTTTGTTTTACTAAATCAGTAGACATCATTCTAGGTCATCATCATCATCATCATTTCAGCCGAAAGTCGTCCACTGCTGGACATAGGCCTCCCCCAATTTTGGGGGAGGTTTGCCATAATCGCCACGCTTGGCAGGCGGGTTGGCGATTGTAGTATGGTCTCCCTTAGTCGCCTTTTACGACACCCACGGGAAGTATGGGGTGGTGCTATTCTTTAAGTCCGGCACCACACAGAAAATTCATTCTAGGTACGGAATTAAAATTAATTTGTCTTTACAAAAACCTGCGCCATATTGAAATAACGACACATAAACGAAACGTCACGCCTGTGTAACCCGAAGCGTTTAGGCAGTAGTTTTTATAGTATTGAAATGAGTGCTTACTAAAAGCCTATTGGCAAAGTTTTTATTGCAATTGCTACAGCTACAAGAAATAATCTTTAATGGTTTTTACTACTTGGATGTCATAAACTTCTTACCACGCCTTCTGACCACATCGTTGCCAAAATAGTTGCAAATGAAATAGCATCCTATTCGATTATTTCGACAAAATCACTGCGTTTGACATCTTACCTTTGTTGTATTTGTTTTTCACGGTTTTTGCTTGACGATGTCGAAGTCACTTAGCGGTTACCAAGTTCTTCTCGCGTAAGTAAGCCTGACCTTATCAGACGTGTTACTTAGTTGGTAACATATATTTAAGTTATTTAATAGTTGCATAATTTTCCGACCGTGAATACTATTATAGCCTAAAGGGCTAGGATTATGCTGCTAGGTAGTCTCTTAGCATAATCTTAATCAGCCCATAATTTGCCCACTGTTGGGACATCGGCCTCCTCTTTGTGAGAGGTAGTGGGCCGAAATCCACCACGCGAGCCGATTGTAGGTTGATAGATGTCATGGCACATGTCTTCGAAATTTTGGTTCTAGGACACCGGCTTCCTCATGTTTTCCTTCACAGTTTTGAGAGCAGTGGTGATGAAATTAAATACACAATGTAAAGTGCCTGCCTGGGGTCGAACTCACGACCTACAATTTCATATTTACTTACGTACTTCATATCTTTAATTCCATCTAAAGTAATTTTTTTATTTACTTATTTATTTACGCTACCATTACAGTGTCCCAATTCGGTTGTGTAGTCATGAAATAATTTCCAAGTTAAAACATTGTCCTAGGATATCACAAACCGCTGATACCGGTAGAGTCATCAGCCATGTGACGGTAGGTATGCTATCATATAAATCACTGGCAATTCCAGGTTATGAGTCTCCTAACAGAAAAATCTAAATAACTGATTTCCTGTCCAGAAACACAGCATCCTGATATAAAACCTGCATAGCTGTAGAAAATTCCGATTCACCATTCTCATTACCACTTTACTTAAGCAGGCCCAGCCGAGTCAGAACCAGCCGTTATCAAGTCTCCTTGTTTTTTTCGCGCCAACCCATTCAATCAAGCATTCACTCGTAATAGTCGTTATGTTAACATCGGGCCGAGTACACGTTTAATGCGCTCCCACTTATCGCGAGCCACGTAAATGATCATGCAACCACCGAGTGCCGGCTAAGTGTTGCTTAACTGCAGTGATCTAACTTGGTGACGATTACGAACACTAAGCTATTAACTAGCCGTTAACTACACTTTGAATGCACCTGTTAGGAGTTTAAAACTCCCGGATATGCTATTGTGTATTTTCTATCGTTTTGTTTCAGTTCAGTTTCAGTTCTAAGCTAAGATTTTGATGCAAAAAATGTCTGCTTATGTTGTTCTTCGTAACTTATTTAAAGTTATTGTACCTACTACACTAAGGCCTGATTTTTCAACAGTTACATAATTTTTATCCGAGGAAGAAATATGGCGGTTTGACAGCTTTTGTATAGAAAATATGTCAAACTATGAACTAAGCATCTAAGTATATGATAATATTTATGCCTCAGATATAAGGTAACTGACTATTGAAAAATCAACCCTTAATAGTACTCGCGTACGTAAGTATAACATTTATAACTAAGGGCTGATTTTTCAATCGACTGATAATTTTTATTCGTGGAATAAAATTGACGTCTGACAGTTTTTGTATGGAAGAACTGTAAAAAATTCAAAATTATTCCTCGAATAAAATTATCTAGCGTTGGAAAAATCAGCCCTTAGGTAAACATATTAACATAGATACAAGAAGAATTTTCCTGTACCTAATATAATTTGGTATAATGACGGACGACATTGTTATCATCGCGGATAGAACCTGGATGAGCACAGGAGCGAAGGGTAGGGTTAGACACATGAAAAGAGTGGCGTATGTTCAGAAGTGGTGAAGTCGGGCTGTGGATGATGATGAATACCTATAATTCCAGCTATGTTTCAGTAATGTATCAAATATTGCTAACAGCGACCAATATGGACCATAACCTTTATGAAGGACCAGATGCGCCCTGCAGTTTTACCCGTATAAGTGTCGATCCCGTGGGAATATCGGGATAAAAAAGTAATTTAAAAAATAAAAAAACCCGACTGCGAAACTGAAAAGCTACAAACAAGCCCATTTTAAATTAAATAAAAGTTCGAAGCAGGCGGGACCTATTTGAATTTGAAAATATAATAAAAATGGTATGGGTCCCGCCTGCTTCCAACTTTTATTTAATTTAAAATGGGCTTGTTTGTAGCTTTTCAGTTTCGCAGTCGGGTTTTTTATTTTTTAAATTACTTTTTTAGGGTTCCGTACCCAAAGGGTAAAAACGGGACCCTATTACTAAGACTTCGCTGTCTGTCCGTCTGTCCGTCTGTCTGTCTGTCTGTCTGTCACCAGGCTGTATCTCAAGAACCGCGATAGCTAGACAGTTGAAATTTTCACAGATGATGTATTTCTGTTGCCGCTATAACAACAAATACTAAAAACAAAATAAAATAAATATTTAAGGGGGGCTCCCATACAACAAACGCGATTTTTTGCTCTTTTTTGCTCGATATCAAAAATGGCAACAGGTAGGCACTTGAAATATTCACAAAATACTCAATTGTATTTATTCTTTAATAATAAATAATAAAATTAAAATAAAATAAATATTTAAGGTGGGCTACCATACAACAAACATGCTTTTTTCGGCGTTTTTGCCTTGTGGTACGGAACCCTTCGTGTGCGAGTCCGACTCGCACTTGGCCAGTTTTTTATTTCCAGCTTTTTAGTTTACAAATGTGAAAGATTTCGCAAGCATTTAGTTCTTGGTGCGTGTTTTTTACGATTAGTCACTTCGAATTACTTTTAACCATATAAGTTAAATATATTTTTGTAATCACCTTTTAAAACCCTTTATTTTGATACCCCACTCGATAGGTTTCAAGAAAAAAAAAATTTTTTTTGAAGACATATTGCGCCAAAAATCGGCCATTTTAATTTTTTTTTCAATTTTGATATATCCAGTGTCACTCTTACAATTAAGACGAATCTAACGGCACCTCTCAAGCTGAAATCGATCAAGCCGTTTAGGCTAGAGCGTGCCAAAGAAATATACATACATACATACATACATACACTCGAAAAACATAACCCTCCTTCTGACGCAGTCGGGTAAAAAGATATCCTATGTGTTAATCCTGGTTATAAACTATCTGTGTGCCAAATTTCATCTAAATCCGTTCAGCCGTTTGTGCGTGAAGATGTAACAAACATACAAACACACTAAACTTTCGCCTTTATAATATTACTAGCTGCGTCCCGCGGTTTCACCCGCATAAGTTTCGATCCCGTGGGAATATCGGGATAAAAAGTAGCCTATATGTTAATCCAGGGTGTCAGCTACCTCCATACCAAATTTTATCAAAATTTGTCCAGCCGTTTGAGCGTGAAGAAGTAACAAACATATAAACACACACACACTCACACACACACTCACAAACTTTCGCCTTTATAATATTAGTGTGATAGTGTGATTGGTCCGTATCAAATTTGGCTCAGGATCCAGTTGATTGCAAAAAGGAAAGTGAGGCCTTTGCCCTGCTGGTGGGACGATACAGGCTGATTATTATTATTGACGCATCTTTGTGTACAATTCAACCAAGAACCAAGCCAACCAACCAATTTTGTTCCAACCTATGGAACCAAGTCATTACAAATTACTCGAGATTTATAAGAATTCTGTGGAATTCCGGCTACCCGACCTCTTTAACAGTGAATACAGAATATCTTTATCGGTTACTTACTATCTTACTTGAAACGCTTTTTTATCATATTATTTATCGTTCGCTTGCAATATATTAAAGCTGCATTAATTGATCAGGACAGCGATTATTTGAGTGTAAATAAACTGTTTGTAGACATTTAATAGTATACTATCTATGCATAATAAAATTATGTAAATGTCTAAAGCCTCAGCAGAACTAGGGCGGAGAACTGCGCTGCGACATTGTGCTGCAGGCAGTGCGGACGAAGCTTTCGTACAACAAAATGTTTCTAATATTGAAAATAATTCGTTTAAAAAGAGTTTGAAACACCGCTTCCAGTATGATTCTGACATTCTGCATATATAATGGCGACGATTGCTTGCATGCAGTGTAGTAGGGAAATCCCTTCTGCTAATACTGAGGTTTTTTTTAGTAACTAAATTAAGTAATTTGGGATTTCCGATATCATTACACCTCACACTTTATCATTGATTTGAATACGAAAATGGCAGCCGAATGTTAAATATGACAGTTCGAGGGAACTAGTGGCTGGTGACATCATCAATAGTGTTGTAAAATCGCGGGTTATCGCTAACAACGCCCGGCCCACACACTGTGCTTGATTTATACTCAAGTTAGCAATGGTTTAATATTCTTCTCTTTACTATCAATGCGAATTTGACCTTTTATTAATTATTGCACTCGTTTGCTGCCTCGCCCGATGATTACATCAACATATTGTAAAGCAATGTTAAAATGTTAAACCTGCCTCGTTGTCGGAAATTATGTGTTAATTATCTAATGAATACCTTAACATTGTTTGTTATTATCCGTCCTACAGAAACCTGTAATTTCGATGATTATAATTTTGCACATAAGTACGATGATTCCTGCTTTATAAATCTTTAATGGATAACGAGCACAAAGTTTCGTTGGCACGTTTTAGAATTCATTTACGGTATATCAGAATTTGATTTTTACCTTTTGCATGAACATATGGAATATAAATATTGTATTTGTATGTGACACAGTTCTGAGCTGATTTGAGATTTAAAATAAAGTAGACTGTTATCTTTCACCACGTGTTAAATACTGGTGTGTCCTGTACTCCTGTCCTGTTACCTCTAGCACACTGGAAGTCAACCTTGGAACATATCAGCGGGATTGTCCGAAAGGGTTACCGCTGGCCCGGAACATAAAGGGCTAAGGAAGGAACACGGGTGGGTTTTAGTCAGTAAGAGTCTGACACTCCCTTCCGCACCACCCAGAGCGGGAGGGGCCATTTGATGATTACCCATACGCAAAAAAAAAAGCTTTTGCAAAGCAAGATGTTTGGCTAAGATAAGCTGTATTTTGGCTTGACCTAAATTAATTGGTAGGTATCATTACACTTATAAAGAAACTCAATCCTTTTTCTGGGGATCGGCAGAAACTCCAGAACGCCACCTGCTACGATCCTTAAGTAAGTACTCCTTTTGCCTCGTTTATACGTTACTGCGTTCTTTATCAAACAATCTGTTATTTTCAGAAAGAATGCCCTGAGAATTAAGTATGTATTTCGAAATCTGGGTTACTTCTGATTGTTAAGGTTTGAACTCAACATCAACACCAAAAACAATGCTTCATAACGGGCAATTAAGACCAAACAGAAAAGTGCATGAACCTTGTGTAGGCTTAGTGCATGCTTGGTGCGTGTGAGTGCGTATGAGTGCGTCCGAGGTGAGTGCCTGAGTTACGTAAAGCGAGCGATACGTCGCGTGTCTTTACGAGCCTTTGTCTCGATTCCTGCCAACCGTATTGCTCGAGTATACTTGCCCACAAAATATTCAATTAACTAAATATTTGAACGTTTGTTTGGGATTTTCTTTTTAACTATTTTTCTTTAAGTGTGATTATGTGTTGGGATTTACAGCTTGCCACCTCAGAAGGGTTCCGTTTCAGTATTTACTGAAACCTGAAGATTGTTTTCTGCCATATTCAAAACCTAGGTAAAATACTTTTCATGGAATTGATTCTACGGTTGATAATTATTACCTACATATATGGGAATGTCCAGATCATTAAGTAATCTACGCTCACACCTGACTCTTCTATCCGATCCCCAGGCTTGAATCTAGTCTAGCTGAGCATGGAAATTAATTTGCATATATTTCAGATTACTGCGAATTTAAATAAAAATTACTTACTTGATGAAATAATTACCGTACAAATTTTGTTTTGATTTTTACCGAATGGCGCCATGGACCTGAAGCAACTGTTGTTTCTCAATCCAATTACTGATTTTGCGATATTTTTTCCTTAATCCAATTAATTTACATTCTAATGATGATCAACCCACACCCGAATAGGAGTGATATAACTGAAAAGTTTGTAGATTTTTTTTTAATATAACGCTTGTGTACAAGGTAGTACAAGCATCGAGCAGTAAAATTTATACTGCGTTCACCCGGTAGCGGGTCACTTGTCGCCGTGCCTAACCGTTGATATACAGCACACAGCATTCTAAGCTAGGCTTATTGTAATAGAATATGCGCCGCCACGCTCCTAGGGCTACCAAGCACCACAATTTGTCCAACGTCACTTTAATGAAAAAACTCTACGCTAATTCAACTGTAAAATCTAAGATTATTTCGCTTAATGAAATCGTTTAAAAATTTCACTTCATCGTCGAGGCAGGCAGATCTTTAATTCGATTTCAAGAGAAAACAGTGGCGTTGTGTAATTATGAGACAAACTCGTAAACTTTTAATTTAGTGAGCATTTATGATTGTCGATATTGTGTATTTTAACGATGGCCTCGTAATACCTGTGAGCAGAAAGTAGTGCATACCTACTTTCCGTTGAATTTTGTACAGTAATCGCATTGACAGATACTTATCAAGGTATTTATAAACCTCTCACGTGTCCCGTTCAATTTACTTAGTTTATCAGTTACCTTCACACCGCCCGAAGCTTGTATATTTGTGGATACAAGAGTACCCTCAAAATGTCTTATCACGTCCGTTTGCCCTTCTGTTAATCCCATAAATAAACACCGAACGGCCAGGCTTGCCGCTTGACGGTACGGAATGCAAATCTTGTGATTTCCTTTTTTACAACTACCCTTGAAAACGTGACTTTCCAAATATTTCGCGGCATTAACAGGGCAGGAAGCGGACGTGAGGCGTCCGTAATTCAGTTTCACCTCACCTCTATCTGTTTTATGTCAATATAAATAACTTTCAGTTTAATCCGTCCACATGCATTAAAGTGGATGCGGTTACGTCGCTGCATGCTCTTGCATGCAGTTTTATGCTTCATTTTTCTTTAGCCTTAATAATTATGCATATTATTTATTACTTTGCAAGAGGTTCACTCAATTATGCATAATATGACTTCCAGTTAATTCTGTAATTAAATAATGCGGAAGATGAAGCTTGATGAAGCGATCGACCCATTAAAAGTAATAAGTCATTATAACAGCATTATTTATTAAAATCGTCTCGTTCATGAGATGAAAATCAGGAAGAACCTCTTAAATGTTCTTTCATTTATTCAGTAATGGCTAAAAGTTATATAGTTTAATATTTATGTAATACTTCCAACGAAGTAATGCCTTCTCAAGTTGCCATCAATTTAATCGGTTTAGTGACTATTACTACTAAGTATTTATACATCTCCTATTACGATATACGACTATAATTATATACCTACGACTATTTATACATCTCCTTCGTTATCTAATCAGTGTTCTGTCCAAATATTAGATAATGGTCGCCCTCACACATCCAGCAGTAATTATTATTATCACTGAACCAACATCGAGTTTTATAAGTAAGTATGTATTTACTTTCTTAGACGTGATACTGTCGGTGTCGGTTGATGTACCAACGCAATGGTTGAATTTAACTAGGTTTTGGAACGACGGGCAATGCACCCCACATTCCGAAAGGAAGCTAATCTTCCATGGTGGTTTTGTTATTGACCATGCGGAACCGCAAACGTCTTTGAGTGTTGACAATAGGTGTCAAATGATATCGGATGATCCCAAAGCCACGTGTAGCAATTACCTACTGCAGGTTTTAGATTGCAGTTGTGAAACAAAAGAAAGGTTGCAGATACATTGCTTATAAAGCCAGTAATATAGTACCTACGACCTACGTTCTAACTGATTCAGAATCCCCAGCATCCTCTCGGCAGATTAACTGATTCAGCTCAGGAGGTAGAGAAATCACTTGGAAGATTTATTAGGCTGTTATAAAATGAGTTTATAGATGAGTAGGTAACGGAAGTTCTCTATAAAAATTTTCAATATATCAGTCAAACATAATAAATACATAGGTGCATATTTTGTAAGTTAGGTTCTGGGTAAATCAACATTTCAGCGATATAAAAAAATAATTCTCAACCAATAAAATTTATGAATTAATTTTTCACCAACCTACCACCTACGTATTTTTCTGTTCCTTTTCATCTTGTCTGTTTTTATGTGTATACTTACCTAAATGGTTAAATAAATAAATTGAAGTATTAATTTACAAGCACGTGGTTTTTTTATTCCTTATGCACTTATAAATAAAATTGGTTCCGGCAACAATGCGTCAGTGTTCCTCCGTAATTTTAGCATTTAGCTTTATTATTGAGCTAGCTCCCTAATTAAGCGACTGATCTTATGACCCCTGCACAAGCTCGTTCATTATTTTGTTCGTCGAGCACCAGATTATAACATCCGTTATACATTACTAACAACTTCATCGCTGTGTTTGTGGAAATTATTCTGTGGGATTACCAACTTTATGCTGTTGGTTTAAAGTAGTTTTTGATAAATCGTGAAATTACTATTGGCTGTCGTTACTATATACTGTTTTGTCAAGGCCAGTCCTTATCTTCGTGTTGGGTTACAAGAGTCGCCGACTCAGCCGGAGAACTCAACGCCTGGCTTCGCTTTAAACAAGGATCAATTTACTTACAACGAAACGAACCTCTGTTCTTGAAAGTTGCGCATGATTCGTTTTATATTTATTGAAATAAAATAATATAAGTAGGTATTGAAAATGTTCATTAGGATAATTCACGTAAGTAAAAAGCTTCAGTTGCAGTTAGATATCGAAAGAAAGGTTTTGGTTTTAGTATTCTCTACTGTTGTCAGATACGGTCACGACTCACGCGTCACTCGAGCCCGTTCTATTGCTATTTTTGCAGTTCAAAGTTTAGGATAAGGAAGACCGATAGCTGATGCCTAACTGCAACTGCATCGCAACTTTAACGGCGCCTCTTGAAATAACGAGTATTAGCCTATTGAACACTTACCCACACAATTACCAAATGGATTGTCAATGGCCATGTAAACCACAGTTATGGCTTTTGTAAATCAATCAACTCGGCCTTTTGCAGTACAAAGCTGTACTGTTCTCTTCCATTCCATGTTGCGCCACAACCACGATACAACACCACATGTAGTGACTGAAGAAACCCAGATTCCAGTTGCTGGCTTACCTACCCGATTATTAAATAAGTAGTCCTCAAGGCGTTACCTATGAATGTCCAGTGCACTTTTCAGCTTGATGCTCGACTACCTACTCCCATTCAGCTGGTACCAGCAACTCCTGGGCAGATTATACGATACCGTAACGAATTAAAAGCAATGTCTGCATAATGACGTTCTAATAGTAGGTCACTGATCAAAGGAATTGTCAAATTTTAGCAGATTACCAGTAATTCATTTTTGAATAATAAGTACGAGATTACCATTGTATGCCATTTTTTTCAATGGAGTGTCAGTGGTTGATCATTGGAAAGTCTTAGTGACGCCATTATATTAGTAGATTACCAAACTTGTCAAAATCAACAAATATGAAATCAACGATAGACCATTCTGATACTATTGTAATAGCAGACTTAATTGAGGCACAGGAAGATCATCAATCCATCTAGCCTGATCTTATCCTACGCTTTCAGATTCACAAATTATATGTTACCCGCTCTAGAACACGTGTCGTGGCTAAATAATAACAGCCGAGGGTCGATCAAAGGTTAAGTTACGCTTACCGAAGCCGGACCGTGGATGGGTGATCCCTCTTTACTTCGGAAAGATCCCGGCTGTCATTCATAAATCTTTGACAGTCGTTACGAGTAGTCAGAAACCCAGTCTGACTACCAGTCCTACCAAGGGGTATCCTGTTACCCACTAACTTTGTTGTGGAGGTCAGATACGTAGTCAATTCATGTAAAATACTGGTATGCAGCTGCATTCGGTTAGACTGGAAGCCGACCCCAACTAGTTGGGAAAAGGCAGGCAGATTGACTAATCGGCTCTAGCACACATCTAGGTTCCCGAACGGTCATCGCGTTAGTTCTACGGCTAACCTAACCTATATCCGGCCCATTGCCAATGGAAGTTTTAGTGTTATTATTTCTCCACACTCCACTCTACTACTAACTCAACTCTCTCTCTCTCTGTAGCTTTGTTTGTTTTAAATGCTTTTTTTTTTACTTTTATATTCGTGTCCCAATTTTCTTTTTCTTCTGCTACCTAACATAATGATTAATAATACTAATTATTCATAAATAACATATACCTACCTACTATTTATCCTGCCATCTGTCACCGCCAGAGGTGGCCTGAGAGTTCGCAGATCATTGTGGATATGCGGAGACGGAGAGAAAAATTTATTATTTATACTTAGGAAGTAAATGCTCATCCAAGTGACTTGGTCTTGAACTTTAAGACATTGTGCTGAAGTTCCTTGTTTGCCGATATTGTATGACATCGAACATTCTTGAAATTAATGTTTATTAACTGGGTAATTTTAGTAGATTTAGGTATTAGAAATGTCCTCTTAAATAATCAGGATTTTGTAAGTATAGAATATTCATAATATTTTTCATGCTGCTGACTTAAGGCCAAGCACTTGGATTTCAGCAGTTGAGTTAGTATATACCAGGTATATACACTTGATAAGCATTGCACCTATAAGTCACCTACTTACTATTTTAATTATTATTTACCCTCAATTACAGCGCACTCCAACTAATACAATCAATCATCCATTTCAAACCAACTACAGTAGGTATTGCGACTTTACATTGTTTGTTCCTTTATTTTATCGCAACTGTTGTCTGTGTACAATGCAGGTACCTACTACCTACTTACCGTGTACTGGTAGACTCTACAAATATTCGTTTTCGTTATTCACTGAATAAATAGGTGAGTAACATAAAGAGGTGTCATTTTGTCATTTCGCTGCGTAGAGTAGGTTCTGACTTGTTCCTGACCGATTGGCCAAAGAAGGAACAACATAGTTTTGAAAAGTGTGGAGAGACCTTTGGCCAGTAGTGGGACAATATAGGTTTACCGAAAAAAGGGTATTTACCTCATAGGTTGCTAGCCAGATTGATACTCAGAATACTAGCTGAACCAGCTCTTAAATGCCTTATTAGTCTGGTAACTAATTGACAAGCAAAGCGTTTACCCACTGCATAATCAATCTATAATGTTCTGGTACCTACCTGGGACACACGCCTCCTGAGAGAGGCAAACCCTCTGAAATCCTTTAAATAAACCTTTTCGAGACGGTTTATTAGTAAGTACCCATTCATAGTAGGTACCTATAAGGGTATTTTTGCAGGGGTTTACTGGTCCGTTCGTGGGACGGAATGTTTGGGACGAAAATTTTCTTAAGTAACTTTTTAGACCTTTGTATCCTGCCTATATGTATGAAGTTTCATTGAAACCTGCCGGTCGATTCTGTAAAAATCTCACCGTGAAAACTTAGGTGAAGTGAGTTTGTTTTTGCTAGGAATTGACATAATTGACAGCTCAGTCCACGCTCACTTCACCTAAGTTTTCACGGTGAGATTTTTACAGAATAGCACCGCAGTTCATTCATTTCGAAAAACAAGGGCTTGAAAGTTTCTTAATACGGCTTTCCGAAATGGTCCCCGATTTAAGCGTAGTTATATAGGTAAGTACCTATTTTTTATTTTACTTATGTAGGCACGGCAAAATGTACCTAGTCGCTTCTATTATGTTTAATAAATACCTACCTAGACTGTACCTATCTGCCAAAGTCTTCTCAATACCAACAGGTGGTTTTTTAATTGTTTGCCGACTTCTTATAAAAATTACGCCATTCATTGTGCTAATGTTTACTCATCTCATGAGCAATTTCCGTGTCTGTCAATTTTGTAAATGTGAGTTTTCCCATTAATTAATTAAATCAGTTGGTGATTCAACCTACAAAAAGTGCCAATGGATCTTTGCAGATATTTGAATCAGTCCAGATAGTTACAACACACTTTTCCAATAATCTTGTGCCGTGGTATGTCTTGTATTTATTGTGTGTGACTGTGTTCAACAAATAATATTGTAATTAATTGTCTGTTGTGTGTATGGCAATGCTGAATAACACAGAATTTCAGGATAGGTAGGGATAAACCAAAGGAAAACAAAAAAAAAAAACAAAATTAAACATTATTTTGACTATAATTCAATAAAAATGCAGATGGAAATAAGGAAACTTACAAGAAAATGTCATAATTAAGCTTTATACTTAATTTGTTTGTCCATAAGAAAATAGAATACGTAGTAGTCATTTTTGGAAGATTAACTTACATTGGAATTAAATTAAAAAAAATTAAATACTTAATTACAAGTGTCGTAGGTACTAAACTAACCAGTTATATTATATGACTCATGATATATTACTAACATTAAGTTACAAGAATTCGTACAACTTAAATGTCAGTTTAAATACAAAAGAAATTAAATAAATCAGTTTTTAATGGTTTATAATTTGTAATGAACTGATAATAAATAATAATCGTGATCTTTATGAACGCTTAAAACTAAAAGTTCCTTAACATTAGGTACAAAATTATTATCTTGTGGTCACCATGCAACGACTCGCTTAGAAAGGGAGAAAAACTGAAACTAAAAATAGTAAAACAAAATAAAAAATACCATCTCGGTTGTATAAAGCTGAATAATAATTAAACACAAAACCAGTATTGGTCAAATGTCGTTTTATTGTAAGAATATATTATAAGAACTCGTAGATCTGACATGTAACAAAAATATCATCAATATGTGGCGCGAGGATACAGTCTCTTGGTAAGATTCGATAGCATACGATGGTTCTATCAGAATTTCTCCTAATCACTTACATTGGTCCCTTAATTAAAAGTTTAAACTTTGTTTTATATAAATATTATAAAATATCACACTTTAAATTCAAAAGAAAACTATGCTACTTGGAAACTAATCACTTAGCTCTGTCAAAGTAGGACTAAAGATAAACTGTGCCAATTTGAATATTATATTCAAAAGGAGACAATAAATAAACAATAATCTATCTCGATCAACTAAAAATTAAATAAATCGATTTATTTCGTTTATAAAGTAAAAGGCACACTTTAGGCGGAGCGCGGGCGAGCGCTGGCTGCGCCCGCGCCCCGCGCGGCGACCGCTCGCCGACAACAATTGTATAAACATGTTTCATATATTATTGTGTCATATCTTTATACAGGTTTATCGGTACGAGAGCTCGGGAGTTCGGCGGGCCTGCGCTCGGGGGGCTCGCTTCCCGGCGGTTTTTGCGAGGCGGACGCGAGCGCCGAGAGAGGGACTCGGCGCGACCACTACAAAAATAATCACCAAAACTTGGAACCGGTTTCGGGCCGTATCTCGTCCTCCTCGCATGAGGTAAAATGAAAAAAAAAAGTCCTTGGCAGACTAGTCGGGCGCGGAGGAGCGTCGTGCCGATAGTTCTCAGATGGGCCGCGGAGGAGATCGCTAGCGATGTCGGCTTGCCGGAGATTATCGTACGGCACGCAGCCACAAATGAGCACTTTCGGTTTTGTCTGCCGAGGTCGACTATAATATTCGAGATTAATGAAACTGGAATACTTTATCCACAAGCCCGTCAAACTCCCGAATTGTAGACCGACTGATTCTGTCCGTAGCGTGTAAACAACGACTTGGTGACTGTATTAAAATAGTATAATTTGTGTTCAGGTTCAGAATCAGTCGAATTTGTGTATGGTAACGAGCCACGTCCCGTCGACGCGGGCCTCGTCCGTATGCGGTGCGGCATCGCAGCTGCTAGCTACAAAATAAAATAATTATTACAGTTATAGAGACTCAAAATAAATAATAAATTATTATCTTAAACCCTTAAAAATAGATCACGAGCGCCTTCTCGCGGTACAGTACCGAGCGCGGATAGGCAGTACGAAATAAATAAAATGTTCTATAAGCTAACTTTACAGAGACCACCGCTCGGCGGAGGATCATCGGGAAGACTTCCGCGAGCTACACAATAAATATCTAATATTATAAGGTGCCATTTACAAGTGCGTGCCGATAACTAAAAACATGTAGGTACGAAACCATTATACTTCACACCGCAAACTTTCGAGACGCCAGAAAACACTTCGTATCGTTAACTTTATAAATTACAAGGCGAAGTAGCAAAATAGCATCGACAAACTGGAGATCATTCGTTGAGCGGGTGTGCGTGTGCGCGAGGCGCGACGAGCGGACGCCGCTCGGGCGCTGGCTGGAAGACGTCAAGTAGGCACTAAGGTGACGGACGATCCTTAAGCTATGTTCGGTATAAGTTAACTTAGGACTAGGCGGTCGCAGGGCCCTAGGCGATGACGAGGTCCCCGAACGCCGACGACAGACGGTTGAACACAGGGAGTCGCTCTTCTTCAGGATCGGGAGATTGCGCGCGGCGGAACGCGAACGCGGTGGCGTGCGCGGGAGGAGACATAGCGGGCGGCGAGTGCGGCGCCAGCGGAGACTGCGGCGCCAGCGGAGAGTGCGGCGACCGCGGCGAACGCGACCCGTCGCTCATGTAAGATGCCATTGAGCCGCCCGACGACAGCGATGCCAGCGACCCACCGGGAGACGTCGACTCGCGGCGCCGCGCCTCCTCCGCGTTGTGCACGAAGTGGCAGCGCGGCCCGTACGGGCAGAATCCCACCGAGTGGAACGTGCGGCACAGCTCCGTCTTATACTTGGGGTGGCGTTGCAAGTTGCGCAGCTCGCGCATGCCGTGCGCAAATTGACACTTGTCGCCGTATTTACAGACGCCGGCTTCCTCGAAGGGTCTGCAGAGTTCGGTCTTGTATCTGCTGGTGGCGGGTGGGGGCGGCGCGGGTTCACTGGTAGTGCGCTCGAGCCGGCGGTGGCCCAGGCGGTCCAGCAGGCCGGCGAGTGCGCGGTGTGCAGGCACGGACGCGGCACGGGCCAGCACAGGGTGCTGCTCCCAGTTTACGGTGCCTGTGACCGCTCCGGCTCCAACCGGCCCGAGGGTCGCGCTCAGTGTGGCGTTCATTGTCTGCACTGGCCGAGATTGGTTCTGAAAAATGACAAAATAATTTGTTACTAAAAGCTTTTCAGGCGCCATTTTGTCAGAGGCCAGAAACTAAGAAATACTTCTGAGGCTGACAGAGGGTTTAAAACGGATACGAAATATAAATGAGAGGCCATTGTTATAATTATGTTTTGAGCACACACATAGTATCTTCCACAAAAAAGACTGTGCTAAAAGGTACATGAGAAAACGTTATTTTACAAAATCGTAGATTTATTTTTGTAGTAGATAAAATGTATATATAACCATCTAGAAGGGTCGGCCGGTACCTGCTTAAGTTAACAAAAAAAAACTACCCCGAGAGCTGGTTTGGTCGTCTACCTGCTCGGATTCATCTCGTTTTCACTAATGGTCTACATGTTGGAATGGTTAATGCTACCAATTAACTGAACTTCAAAATGGTGTTTTTGATGCCCGAGGGTGAGTCGAATTTTAATGTTAAGTTTTTAACGAGCGTCTGTCGTCCGGAACCCTACCATGAATTATTTATTTCGGTAAATTTCCCAATTCCCATCAATATTCCCTTTCTAGAAGAGTAACGTTTAGAGATGCAAATGTGTGGCGCATCTTTTGTTTTCACAGAGCGTCGAACCTGAAGCTACAGAGCATCACCATAACAATGCTGGTGTTCACGCGAGAGGCAGTTGACACGGGCGCGGCGGCCACAATCGCGGTGATTGTGCACTATTGTTCAGGCATCGCTTGTCGCCTCGCCACTATGACGAATAATTGTCGCCGAGCTGTTTGACGACAGTTCTCCGCGCGAGGGGCAATGGTCGACGCGTGTCGTGTTAGATAACAGTACTCCCATACATATCTATTCAATGCCTTGTATTTGATCGGCAGCCATGTTACTAAAGTGATGACTGTGCAAACGACGACGCCGGTGGCTAGTTTGTAGAGGAATGGCAAGGGGTTGTAGGTTTTGTAAGTGGACAGCGCCCAATAGGAGTGTGGTTTAGCAAATCTTTGGCGAGACCAGAGAGGCACGAAGGTCGGATCGGATCGGAGTTGGACGCGGAACACGAGCTCTATACATAATGTATGATACGCCGCATCTTGTATGCGGCCTCAATCGATGTGAATGACACGTCATTGTATATTCTATTCGCCTCCGCCTCGTCCGGGGATCGTAAACACGCAAACACTTGTGTTTTGGAATACAACGGACAAATTATTGTATGATGCTGCGCTCTCTGTTTGCATGATGCGTAATAGATTTTTCCCGACTTACCCTATCTGTATCTCCCATAATCTCAACATTAACTACTTCGTAAATAGTAATACCTACTACCACGGGGTATAGTCGATATAGCTTCGTATTAATGGCTTATGCCGACAAAGTCTATACTAGACGTTAAGTCTTGAATGCGGTTAGCAGCAAACGGTAGGTAAACAATTACACACGAATGCTTTTAGTGGTGTATGAGCACCTATTGTTCGCTATGTGGGCAATAACCGACTACTCTTAAAGCTGCGTCTGCACTGTTGCTATTTGTCCTTCATGAGCGATTGTGCCTGCCCTGTTCACATTACAAAAAGGTAAACTTTGGAAAAGTGACAGACAATAAATAAATAACAATGAAAAGCTATCTTCGTACCTCCAAAAATGTCGTGAAGCAAACTGTTCTGTAAGGAATTTGTTGTCTTAATATTATATATTTCTGCCTAATGATTAATGAAACAATATAATCGTACAGTAACGTCAAAGGCGAAAGTGAAGCAAACAAATGAGCGTGTCAGTACAATCGCGGGTGAAATGTTGCAGTGAAAAGCCAGGGGTTAAGTTGGTGGCGGCCAAGTGTCGACGGAAAACGGTCGAAGCGTAATTAGAGAGTTATCAGAGCGGAACATTGGTTAAACGCTGCTTTCCATCGGACGTTGCGCTCGCGCAACCGAGCTCCAGGGAAAATTGTAATCACTGTCGATTTCAAATGGCCGCGGTCGTTGCGTTCGATCGAAGCTGAGGGTAATCAGCCGGCAGCGCGTACTCCATGACTGCGCCTCACGTATTATAATAACACATGTTTAGACATTGGCTCTACGTCAACAGTTTACACGTTCGGGCCAACAAACTAATTCATAACACTGTAACGGGTGTTTGTTTGGTAAATGTAATTTTAGGTAAAGGATGGTGTAATGAACGTTTCCAAAGATCCGGCGGGCACAGGTCGCGCCTCATGCTGCGATGTGTACTGTTTTGGTTAACGCGCGATGATGTTGTCAACGTGACAAACACGCCGACCGCTCGAGCCAATGTGTTTGTGCTTCTCGTTATTATGGTGGCAGCAGATTGCATAATGTTCTATGGCTAGACTGTTTTAAGTTTAGCTTCAAGTACCGATTACATACCCATCTAGGCGGAAAATTAAAATACAAGAAAGTCCAAACGCTGAGGATGCCAGAAGAAAGCAAGATTTAATTTAAAAACAATTTTGTAGCTAAGAAATGACATAAGCATTCCAAATGTTCAATTTACAGTCGTTTTTATTGAAAGAGTAAACATTAGTGGCAAATATTCAGATGTACAGAGGGCAATGACTTTCTGACTAATAAAAACACAACTTGTAACTTGGTAGCAATTTTAACAAAACAAAGTTGTTGCCAGCGAATTAAAGTACCTAGGTATATTCACTTAAAAATATTCCAAACTATGCAAAATAATAGTGAACATTGGATAGAGCATCTACTTAGAACAATTTTCTTCAAGATGATTAAAGAAAATTGAAAAAATTGTGTAGTCAGTAAGGTTGTCGAACTCGGAGCATCGCTACGCGAGTATTTACGTTGGTAATCACTGAAAATTTACACCTCTACTTTACTGTCGATGCTTTCCGAACTCGAGGTCTCGCTAAATATATTCTCTTTCCAGATAACTTCTGAGGGCAACGGCACCGAACAACAACGAACGCAAATTCAGGTTACTTATTTCCAGCAGATTCAAAGACTTTAAACTTTACAATTCAAATGACTGTTGCTATTGTGAAAAAATTATTATTATTTATTTATTTATTTAAACCACAAATTATAACACCTTTACAGAATTAAATGCTATACTGGCGCAGGGTATTTCTAACAGGACCATTTCGGTTAGCCGTTTATAGGGATTTCGGAAGGGTTTTTGCAACTTTGTTTTTAAAAGAAACCCTTATCTTCAATCCCATCATAACTTGTTAGTAAACCCCTTTAAACCAAACAGTTATTGTATAAGGGTCACCCTTATCTAATAAACGGGTTAGTCATAAGTCTACACTATTTCGCTACATTATTGGGTTTAAAAGAGTTAAGCCATACAGGATACATATATGGGTAACTAATTAACGGGTAACCGGGGTAACCCTTTCAACGACTTAATTCTTAAGTGGGTTTGTACGGTCCCTGGTTTCCAAACGGCTCAAAACCTTAACCTATGGCTGCACATTCACAATGACCTAACCTGACCTTTATTGCAATCATTATAATTATCTATTGAGTCAAGAGTTTCTTTGTGGTCGTTTTGCTAGGCCGTCGTAAGTAACGTAACGAGCATGAATTCGAATCATTAAGACAGAGTGCCTCGCGACAATTGATACAACTATATAACTTAAACAAGAGAACTGCTTAATTGAACGTTAATTGGTTCTAATCAAATGCGTTCTATATTTAAATGAACTTTTAACGATTCAAAACTCTCGGACAGTCACAATGCTCTAGTGAGACAGTCTCAGTAGCAACCAAGACATAACTAAGTAAAGAATGATAAAACTATAAATACATGGTAAAAATTAATTCAAAACAATGAGTTCAAACTACAAACGACCGTTGTGCATTGTGGTATCAACTATTAGAAGTGGTTCATTTCTTTGAGTCAAGCGAGGGTCTTGGCGATTGATCCCATCACGTTTATTGAATGATTGCGCGAAAACGATCACAGTCGAGATGTTGCGGTCCCCTCTGACAGAGACCTAACAACAATCTCCCAATTATGACCAGAGTAGTCATTAACCTTTCAGTGTCTGACGTCGTCGGCCCCTGGTTGCACATACAAGTCGTTTATTTCAGTTTGCATACAAGTCTCTGAGAATACGAGTCCCCCTCATTCATTTTCCTGTTGTTAAAATAATGGACGTGAGATTTCCCTCAAATCATTGAAATATAGAAATTACGCGCTCACGCGAAATAGTGCACAATGGATGAGTATTATATGATGATATGATATGATTCACGCGGAGTCACTGCGTAGTGACTACTTAGTGTATATCTAACACTTATGGCGCATTTTCCCACAATTAGACTGGCTTGTCTACGAGGCACGCATTACGCCGATACAATTATGAAACACATTAATATAGCTACGAAAGCACCACAAATAACAACGCGATCCAATGTTCTCTCCCACATAGTCCAGACATCCGTTCAAACGGCCACCATATGATTCGAAACAGTTTGATAATAATAAAATTGTGTCGCTTGATTATTTATTAACCTAGCAAACGTTATTATTACTCATTTATTATAAGAGTAGGTAAGTACGTAAATAATTATGCCCGTTGCTTTTGAAGGAGTTTCTTTGTATTCGCTCGGAGATAACGAAGCAAGATTACGTACCTGATGCTAATTAGTCAAAATTAGATGATGAAATAATAATCGACATAATGTTATGCTTACAATAATATCCTTATTTATCGTTGCTTAGCTTGTATGTACAGCATATGAATATGGTAAACGTATCCACGCAGTTCACATAGTTAGCGACTGTTAGATGAGTAAGACCGGACGCCGGGCGTACCGCACGCATGCAGATGGGCACCACGCCGTGATTGCAATGCGAGAACACACCGGCTAAGGTATATAAATGCCATCACATGTCAACCGCTCCTCTTTATTTATATTACGAACACCTACCAAACGATTGTCTGCTGGTTTATTATATTAGACGAAACAATGGAAATGTATTTGAAGAAGTAAGTAGATAATCATTAACATAGCGAAAAGGAAATCACGTAGTACCAGACACAAGTTTCGAGAATTTGTAAAATCGCCTGTTTGTTTTATTTTCCTGGTAAGCTTAATGTTAAATTACATTGCGTGGATATTGAAACGATTCTTGTAAGGAAAGTACTTGGGTAAGTTTTCAGCTGGGACTGCGTAACAGGTAATCGTTCAAAAGGTTATCGCTTTTTTCGGTTACCCTTATGGAGTAAGAGACAACTTGTACCTTTGGATGGGTTACCCATATTATTCTGCTAACCGATTGAGTTGCTTGAAAACTTATAAAACCCTTTCAAGGGAAAGTGTTTCTTCAGAAGGTTAGGGTTTACTAACCTATTCATGGTTTTAGAGGTTTACTAACCCGTTAAAAATATATGATTGGGTTTAAGAAGTAACCAGTTCGTTTATGTTAAGCAGTTAACAGTGCAGCACATAAATATTATGTAGTAAGAGTTGATTGAAAACCCTTTGCATTAACCCTATAGAAAACCCTCTAGGTAACCGAAATGGTCCCTGAGATTAAGCTTTGAAGATTTTATAATGTTGGTGTAATGCCGTAGTAGTGAGTGAGACGTGATGTGCGTTGTTATGGCGATGGCGGGTGGGCCTGCGTGCGCGCATACAAACGTTCACCTCGTCGCTCTTCGCAGGCACTGGCGTCGCTACGGGTGCTGTGTTTATTGCGCTCGCGCCATAAAGCTCGCGACTCGAGGTGAAGCGGCCGTAAAGCAAATGTCAACAAAGGGCTTCGTTCAACTCGAGTATGTTTACCCCCCGGCCGCTCAAAGCGAAGGAAGCACGTCCCCCGGTCGGGCCGCTTTTAGCACCTCCTTATTTATAGATGCAACAAGACAACGCCGTCGCAGGGTTGATTTGCAAAACCGGACAGGTAAACAATTTGTTCGTGATGATCGTTGCAGTTGTTGAAGACGTTCTGAATTCGAAATCTATAGAATAAAGCATCTGCATTATGTTTACTATTTATGGCGTGTAACGTGGCTAGCTGAAGCGTCATGACAACGGATCATTGTGTAGCGGTCATTAGTGACAAGCTGTTGTCCCTTACGTCAGCCGCGGGTCTAGTTGCAACAATTCCTTTGTCCGTGTAATTTTTATTGTTGCGTCACTACCGGGTTAAACTTTCCCCGCAAATCGTTCGACATATTGTATGACTCACGCGAGGTAATAACATAGATAAACATTTTCTGTGACTAATGCATCTTTGACCCTTTTTGAGTCACTGTTAAGTCGACAAGTATGGCTGTGGGCGAGACCAGTCTATTATTTGGAATGGACTTCGAAAATTATGAGGCTTTGGTATCTAATTGTCTTGATATACACATTGGAGAGTGCCCGAACAGAAGAACTCGATTGTAAGGCATGTTTTCTTGGCAGCAGCTTTATACAAAGTAAATAATTAAAATGTTAGGTCAGTGTCATACCAATGCCTTACCGACGGGTTAGGCAATAATTCCGAACATAAATTCTAAACTACTTTGTCAAGATTAATAATTATAGCTCTACAAACGTTGTCAGCGGGTCTTGTTATTGTTGTACTGTTGTGCTTTGTTTTTGGTTATGAAAATTATCGTATTTCTTGATGGGTGGTTCCTGTGGATTACTTGGCCACTGTTTAAAGCTCTTTTATTTGGAGGAATACTGTGGTAAGTACCTATTTTATCCGAATGGACGGATGATGGAAATATCGTAAAACGGAATAAACAACATAGGGGTAATTCTAAGCGTTCGATAGACGATCATCTAAACTTACAATGACTGTCATTTCATCCAACTCGTAATCAGGACTCACCTGTGAACAAAGAAAACAGAAATGAGTCAATTAAGAAAATTCGTTAACTTAAACAAATAACAAATCATATCGACTTCACAATAAGAATGTTGGACTTAAGTATTGCTTAAAGTCGTTTAGTTGCAATGCTTAAAGTTTCTTAATTACTAAAGCGCAATCAGCAATGATTGCTTTACTATCAGATTGCTTAGGTATTTGAGTTTATGTAAACGTGAACATTACTTTGCCTTTTTAATTGTAAAACTACAAGCTCGGCTTCAGAAAGACCAAATCTACAAAATCGATCACGTATCAGTTGCAAATTATAACAATCGATCGGTAATTCCAACAATATTTGTTTACAAGCTAATCGTATCCAAGCCCAATATATCCAGCGAGTATAGATACTCTCAACCGGTCTGCGTTGAAAGCGATAGCACTTCCTATAAGAAAGTAAAACGTACTCCGCTAGTCGTCCGGAAAACTTACACAGACGGCCCGATATAACTGAACTGATTATATTAGACAGAATACGCTTCTCGACGTTTGCCAAAGCGATGGTCTGCTTATAATTGAAAATAATTGCGAGAGTAATACAGCAATTACAGCTTTACTGGCGTTTTATGATGTTTTTATTGCAACTGACTACACTTCATGGTTATTAGCCATTCGAAGTGTTATGCAAGCATCTAATAAATCAGTTATGAAACTATTACGTTCGGTATCGATATTAGGCTGTTTATGTAGCAGGTTCCTGACTTTATTGGTGTGTGGTTTACGACCTAAATATGGTGTTACTAGTACACATTGGTTGACTTCTACATTGTTTGATCATAGACAAACGATGTAGAAGTGATATAATTCTAAATAAATGTTTGCCTAGTTTCAACAACACACTGCAAAAGTAAAATTTACAAAGTACATTTTGAATTTATGTCTTGTCTCGATCCAATGTGCATTGAACAATGAAATTTCGATAGTATACATAGCATTAATTTGCAAGCGTCCTTCACACGTAGCGATACAATGTGATAATGCCCACATTTTCCGCTCCTAGTTACGTACAAATAAGTATCTATGTACTTGTGTTCATTCCACACAATTAACTTCTAAGTTAGTTGCACGTGAAAATTACTGCCAACAATACTGATATTACGCCACCGCGTTTAGACGTGCGGTGTCACGACCCTAGTCGGTAATGGGAGACTTCGTTTCTAACGCAACTGGGTGATGTCTAATTGAACCCGGCAGCGCGCGAAGGTCTTGTGCGGATCACGAACTTAGCAACACAATCTTATTGACCGAATGAGCTCTGTTGTTAGCGAGATTTTTGTACAATGAAGTCAATGAATAGATTTTACTTCAAAGTTACGTAAAAGGAAATAATTCTAAAGAGCGTAGAGCCACTTGTAAAAGCTGAAAAATTGTCATGTAATGACTTTTCCGGATTTTTTATATTCGTTCTTTTGATTTGCTTTTTCTTCAGTTTCAAGTAACGTGTACATTCTATTGTAGCCGCGGCTTTGGAGACGCTTTTCATAGATGAATTATTATCTCTTGTCATAATTCGCTTTAGGCTTACTTTAAGACTTCCTTATTACAAGCACAGACACATGAATTTATCATCACGTGTCTGTTAGCAAGTATTCATGGCGCCTGAGTTTTGCGACGATCGTCGGGCACCGGGGCTCGATCAACGAAGCAATCGGGGCCACTTGTGCTAATGAAACACTTCAATTGAATTGGGGACATTAATTCAGCAGGCGTATCGCGCTACTGTTTACATTGATACTAAATAAAAATAGTTCTGCATTACACATGGAAAAGTACTGAACAGACAGACCCGGTTATAATTATTATTAATATAACCCCAATTAAGTGTCTTACTTTACTCACTTGGTGTATTCTTAACCTTGTTTAAATATAAGAAATGTAGAACAATATTTATTTAACTATATAAATGGTTGATGAACTAAATAAATAGGTAACCTTTGTGAGAGCTTTTATGATATCTTCGTTTTGTATCCTTAAAGTAAAATTAGCTTCGTTTTAATGAGGCGACTCTACTCGAATCCTAGCTTTTTGTTTGAATGAATACATTGCATTTACCTAGTTTAATAAGTTGTTGCTTCACACATTCAGTGTTAATAAGGCGTGAGATTAGGTGAAGGAAGACAATGAACTCGCGAAGAAGGCCGCAGTGGCAGAAATCACTTATGTATTTAACTTTAACGTATTTTTTGGACATGGAGGCCGAATTTCAACTAAATTTTCGAGGCAGCGTTAAATTTTGTGAAAATTTCACAAAAGGTTTTGCATGACATATAATAATATGTACGCAGTACTTATTTTGAATAACAAATGCAATATGAACAGTGAAATATTCTTAAGTATTTATTTTAAGTACTTATGACTAACTTATCGATCCATATTCCGATATGAACTTGCTAAACTATTATCTAGTTTAAGTGATCAATTCACGAGCGATAAATAATAGACTAATAATAAGTCAGTTGCATAAAGCTATGTTCACAATTATTAAACATTATCTAATTTATTACGAAATAATCGCTGACAGGTTTACCTTGTAGCAACCGAAGTTCGATTAAAATACTCCCAAGTTTACATATTCATAACGAATTAATACTAGATCAACAACATTATAAATCGGAATAACTCATTTGTTGGATGCTGGCACTAACATCGTTGGCATTTGTTGGCTTTTAACAACGAACGAATTCACAACGAACGATAATAACGAATTTATAATATTAAATGTTAGAGCTTGATAAATAATAGATTCGATAATTTTGTAAGTTCACGCAGGTGTAGTGACAATAAAGTTGCAATTAATGAACGATGGGTTCATTTATTTTCATGGCAGTCATGGCGCAACCTTAACCCGTGGCCCTAATGGTGTGACATTAACTAGTGGCCATCATAAACATTATAAAGTTAACAACATTATGTACCTATATGAAAATATACAACCACAAAATACACTCGAGAGCAATGAATCCGGGTCACTTAAAGAATCCTAAAAATCTCGGAAACTAAAAATGCTAGGTTAATGCAATAAATTGTATTTAATAGACAATGTAATACTCCTTAAATGAAGGTATTAAAACTTCTTAGTTATTGTAAAGTTATATCATAAAAAAATCAAATTTGAAAAAGGGCCACTTTCGAAGATGGAACTACGAAATTACAGCATTTGGTTTTGCTTTTGTTTGTAATCTGTCATTTATGTGGGTACATAAACCATGTTGATAGTGCTCTATGTTCATTATTCAAGCTGAAATTACGTCGCTTACGCCTGAAGAATGCACCAGAATACTTACAATGCTGGAAACCGGCCGGAGTCAGCGCGATACAGCCAGGACTGTCGGTGTGTCGCTGTCAACAGTACAAAGAGTTCTCCGACGTTACGAAGAAACTGGTTCTAACCTACGCAGACCAGGAACGGGCAGAACCAGGTGTACCACAGCACGAGAAGACCGATACTTGGTGAACACCATGCTTCGAAATCGCTTTCTCACAGGAACTGAACTCACAAATCAGTTTCGACGCCTCGGAGGAAGTAACCCAAGTGCATGGACAGTAAGACGTCGGCTTGCTGAATCTAACTTAAAACCCCTTAGACCTGCAAACGGCCCTAAACTGGAGCGTGGGCATCGTATTTCAAGACTAAGATATGCCCAGAGCCACGTAAATTGGAGTATTGAAGATTGGTCAAAAGTTATGGTCTCCGACGAATCAAAATTTATGCTCTACAAGCACGATGGAAGACACAGAGTGTATCGAAGACCAGGGGAAAGATTCAAGCAAGCATGCATCGAAGAAAAAGTAGCCTACGGTGGTCTACGGTCTACGGGTCTGTACTTGTGTGGGCCGGAATTTCTTCTGCAAGTCGCACAGAGCTGGTGATCATAGAAAACGGCTCTTTAACTAGCGTAAGATATGTGGAAGAAATCCTCAATGATCACGTTGGTCCATTTATGGTCAATTTAGGTGAGGATGATATATTTATGCATGACAATGCCCGACCTCATACAGGTAGGATTGTGAATGACTACCTTCAAGAGATGAACATTACTCGTATGGAGTGGCCAGCGCGCAGCCCGGATATCAACCCGATCGAGCATGCTTGGGACGAGCTAGGCAGATGCGTAAAACAACGAAACCCTCCCCCAATGACGCTTCGTGAGCTCAAAATTGCTCTCACAGAGGAATGGGAGAATATTCCCCAAAATCGTATAAGGAACTTGGTGTACAGCATGCCAAACCGCGTAAATGCAGTAATGGAAGCACGAGGAGGCAATACGAAGTATTAAAATTCAAGAAAATCGTAATAAAGTTCAAAAATTTCATGTTTCCTATTTTTGTTTTAAGGAGAGATCAGCAGTTTTTTTCTTTATGTAATTTTGTGTTAATAAAATGTATGGTGACTCATATTTTTTTTACTTTCATTTAAGGAGTATTACATTGTCTATTAAATACAATTTATTGCATTAACCTATCATTTTTAGTTTCCGAGATTTTTAACATTCTTTAAGTGACCCGGATTCATTGCTCTCGAGTGTAGAAAAAGAACACAGAATTAAACACATTGATCTGCGTCTCATTTAACCTACAGAAATTAAAAAGTTTACGTAGGTAAATAAAAACGAAACTAATGAACTGCTAGATCTAGAATTCCTTAACACTATAATTATAACAAAATGAGATCCTAAAGAAGATTTGCTTAATTATAACAAAAGATTTCAAGTGCAAACTCCAAGCATTTGACACAAATTGGTATTCAAATAAGAATGAATCTACAAAAACTTGAAAGCCAATTGACTAAGTAATATTGAAGATCAGCCGCCACGACCTTGAAGCTACAAAGAGTTCGCCGGCCAAATTTATTAATTAATTATTTACAACATAACTCGTTTGGCCAGCCCGTGGCTTGCGTGTTGATTCTCCACTCCACATTAAGATCCGGAAACTGATCAATAAGACAGAATCGACACATCACTACGCTTTTAAACTATGTGCCTATGCTCATCACCAGGTATGAAAAACATCATGTATGTAAGAAAAAACTTACATCTTTTTGGTAAAAGAGGTGAAAGACATAATTATAGTACTAGGAATAGGGACCTATTAGTTCAACCAGGTTTCAGACTGGCTAAAGTAGACTCATCTTTTATGGGGTACTGTTTAAAATGTTATAATAAAATACCTCCCCACATTCTTCAACTGAATGAGACAAAATTCAAGTCTTGTATAAAACGCACACTATGCAGTCAGGCATATTATAAGTTAGGGGATTACATCGCTGATAAAAATGCCTGGCTCAATGCTGGTCCTGCTCCACAACCATAACTAATTGATTAACACTTGAAAATACTGTTGGAGCTGCTGAAGATTGTAAGATTATCTTTGCATTGTATAAACTCAATTTCCTTTGCATTGTATAACTGCATAGCACAGATGTGAGTTCTATGTAAGTATACCTTCTTTACCATTTACCGGGTAATATGTCTTTCATTGACTTGAATGTGCCATGGCGGCTGATAGTATGTCATGCTCACACTTGAAATGTCTCGCTGACGGTGGCGTGTGTATTGGATCATTTAGCTCCCTTCAAAATGGTTGAGCTGAATGGTGCTGATCTATGCGTCATGTTCGTGAACGGGCGCCGTCAGTTGGGGCTGGTCATCACTCAGCTGCCTCGGCTTATTTTTAATTATTTTATTTTTGGATTGTTGTCTTCTTACTATTTGCTGTACTCTGGACGCTCTTAACGCGTACGTATTTTTTTTACATCGTTCTCACATATAATTGTAAATTCAACATTAATGATGTAACTAATATTTTTGTAAAAATACAATTTAAAAGAGTGTCCATGGAGTTTCTTGCCCGTTCTTCTCCATAGGTACCTACGCTTTGGAATGGGCAACTAGCTTCATATTTTCTGACTGACCGACTTCTTGACAATTCAAAAGTGCCTGTAAATGGTTTAATTGAAATAAATGGTTTGAGTTTGAGTTTGAGTTTGAGTTTGAGTTTTCAGGGATCGGAATAGGCAGAAAATATTTACCTAAGCTTCGGAGAACAGAGACAGAAAGTGGAGACTTCCTTACGACGACATTTTTTTTCCGGAATTCGGGATTTTTTTAAAATAAGTTGAAAATAAGCTTTATTTAATATGTGTAAAGGCTATTTTTAACTAAACTTGCAATTTTAACAAATCTTAGGAATTTTCACTAAACTAATCTAACTTAAATCATGTATTAGAATTAAAATCCTTAAACTAACCGTTGTTGCATCAAATCTTTCAATACTTACATAACATTTGTCAATGTGTAACACCTAAGTAAAACTAATTACTAATCGTATAAAAGGGACTCCGATATGTATTTCAAACGTAGGTACTGTTGATTTACGAAAATTCTTCCGGGATCTTAAAACTATTGTATTATCTTTTTGTGAAATACACGAATTACGTATTTACTCTTTCCCTAGTTAACTACTATGCCGGGTGTCCTGAAACTTTCTGACACGAATTTCATGTCACAATTTGAGACTCGGCAATGCAGATATAAGATTGAACAAATTTTTTTAGAGGTATAGTATGGTTTTTTAGAGGTGTGTAGGCCTTTATATAAAGCTTATTTTCAACTTATTTAAGATTTTTTTCGAATTCCGGGGAAAAAAATGTCTTCGTAAGGAAGTCTCCACTTTCTGTCTCTGTTCTACGAAGTTTAGGTAAATATAGTCTGCCTATTCCGATCACTGCTCATCACTCATCATCAATGCTTGTGAATAACTGACGTTTGAAAAGCTAGTTACTTCACACAGTCATCACAATGGAACACGATATATATAAAACTAGGACGAATCCAGTCAGTGCTCAAAGTGGGAATGGGAAGTCTGGAATTTAGGATGGTGCTAATGTAATTTCTTTGGAGACGCGACTTTATATATAACAAAAATAGAGGTAGAAGATATAGAAGAAGTGGGTGTGGTATATATAGAAGAACAGGGAGATAATAAGGGGACAGAGATGAGGTATCAAATGCGTAAAAAACGATGTTACTGAGACATTAGGTTATGCGGATCTACGGTACGGTTACTACAGCGTGATGCACGCGAGTGCTGATGTTGCAATCACATGTAGAGACTGTCACGCGACCTCTGTTTAGCAACCGATTTAATCATCGTTATGAATGCTAGATTCTCTCGACCTGTTTTTACACTTTAGAACACCCATAGCAACCAATTATAGGTACTCGAGTGAGATACATTAATTGAAATGGAAATTATACCTATGGAATTATGGATACATTCGTGCAATTTCTTATTTGAAATACCTACAAGTGGTTTGGAAATCGACTCTTTGTATTAGATATAAAGCAAAATTGAGAAAAACTGGTCATTCTGTAAGGGTTTCTGGATATAGAGGTCGGAGCGTTATGAGTAATGACGTTTAGATGTTAATGAGTGCACGACCAGTGTCTTCAACCAAAGCGGACCTTGACAGTAGTAGCTGGGGAAGACGTAGAGGTTACACACAAAGCAGTAGGTGGATGGAGAAGATTACGTACAACAGCTATCTTATTATTATTTCATTACAGTTGCAAATGTTTAAATGTTTCATATTTGCAGTTTAAATAAAACATTTATTAGGAAAGTATCGGCTAATTGCTACATGCAAGGGCCGAAAGCGGTTAGAAAGACGAGTATAATTATTATTGCGTGATATTTAATCGTCCAGTTCTCGGTTATTCGATTTCATTTGTAATTAAAGACTTCTGAAACGATGCCGTTTACGCAAAGCTATTAAGCGGATAAGGGCTTGTCGAAGGAAGACCTTCGAATTGCCTATGAATTTTCCACTAACGTGATCGTTATGAACGAAAGGTACAAGTTGAATTGTATAGTGATCAATCTTAATGTCCAGGCCGGAAATGCATCTTGGAAGGTCGGGTCCGATCGAGACGAGACGGCCTTGCCGCCGGCTGTGCCACTTTCTCCGCTGCAGATCAAGAGCCCACGTGCGTTACGTATACTTCACAAAACAATACATGTTCCACAAGCTCTGTTACGCCGACGCATTCTTTGGAACAGCTGACATAATCACCCAAAATTACTGCGTTTCTATACACGGACAATGCGAGGACAATTCAGATTACATTAGCGTCGGTATCTTCAGCAGCTTTGTTAATAAACGAAGCCTTGGTCTCCAACTGTGACGAGACATTTTCTTTCCATAATAATTATGACCCACACTGTTTCGTAACATTATGCGTATCGTGTAAACATCCATCTAACCCAAGATTTGGAAGGTTTACCAGCTTATGTAACAGTTTTCCATTCGTAATTTGCCCATGCCTAAAACGATATACAACTCTAAAAATAAAAATTATACAAGTTTGGTTTCGATAGCCACTTATTTTTACTTGGATATCAACACTTAACCTATTTCACCATAATTGAGCTTGATTGAATCTAATTATCTTATTGTGAGTTTGCAAACTTGCAAACAGGTTTTCAAATAACTCATTGTGAAAAGGTTGTTTATAAATAACTTACTACTGCACAACTTGACGTAAAATTCTTGCCGTTCACTTTAATTGCAGAAACGATATTATTTAATTATTCATTACATTGAACTGACTCTTCATATTTGACATTGACTGGAGGCATCGTCGATATCAATGGTAGTCTATGGCACAAATATTATGATTTTATCAAAGTTATTTTAGCACAGCATCATTCCTCAGCGGGGATCTCAAGAGTCAATCTAATCTGTGGCACAAGAGCGCGTGTTCGAGGTTCGAGAGGAAGAATAGAGCGCGATTTGAATGCATTTGATAGCGACGCGACGCGACGATGCAGCGATGGCGACCCAGGCTAGAGCAATTTAAATACACATTAAATGCGGTCACCAAAATGTAGGCTTCTTATGTATGTGACCACTGACAGTCGGCCACATTTAGGCAAGTGTGAAATTGCCAAAGAGCATAATATAGTGTTTACCATGATTTAGTGTAAATCTGTAAGACGTGGTCATCGAAATTGGTTTTGACGAACAAACGCTATGTTGTGTTAAAATGGGAGAAATCGAAGGTTGTCTTACAACGCAATGGTGGCGTTGCAAGCTAGTTTCGGCAAATGTTAGCGGTAGGCAGGTAACTACGTGCCGCGCCACCAACCGCCGTCGTTAGGCAATATTTTCACAATTCACTGAAATAGTGGATTAGCCACATTTGCCACGCAGCGGATACGCCCACTTCGTCGCGGACTTATTGGCATAACATTTAAATCGTAATTTGCTGCCGAATAGGATAATGTCGCCAATTTAGAAAACACTTAAAAGTTATGGTCGCGTACTTTTTTGGGATCATTCAATGTTACAACATAAATATAAAAAAAACAACATCTCTGGCACACAATAATCAGTTCTGCAATAAATTTTCAGTACATAGAGCCACGTATGTAGTCAAGTCATAAAGTCATAATAGTTAATGAGAAAACACACTGTAGGCAGAAAAGTTGATAAACAACAAACTGTATAAAAACAAGAGCATGTTTATGAAGTCTAAACTTCTTTTTATTTTAAACGCCAAAGACTGGTATTTGAATCTGACATTTTGTGAATGGTTAGATATTTATTTAAAAATTATAACGCTAATTTATAACAATATCACAATCGGCAACAGAAATAATATAAGTTGAACACAATCAACGGTCGGCCGCGTCGTGGTAAGGTAAGTAGGTGTGTGAGCGGGTGACCTTCGCAGGAGGAGCAGGCGAATGGGCTCATCAACGCCGCTCTACCAATCTACACGTTTAAAATGGCTTTAATTAATACCACTTTTATGTTAACGTATACATATAAATGTAAGGCGATACCTTCGTTTTTATTGTTAAGTGAGAATATCTTGAACATCAAATTTTAAATTATTTGGGTGCGTCGTTTTTAAATGTTAATAAATTCATAATTTATTTTGGTTACAATTAGTTTTTTTTTTATTCCGGCCTGAGTTAATAGACCCTCGACTCGAGTGGTGTTCATCAATTGATGAATGAGCGCGCAATAATAATTCAGTTCGTTTAGGGGTCTTGGTGTTGGTGTCTGAGGGGTAAGATGTCGCGGGGGGCGACGGAAGCGGTCCAACGTGCGGGACACATTGTGCGAACATGGCCGCCTTCACTGGACGACGTCTTCCTTTGCTAATTACTTGTTATTATGTCTCCAACAACAGATGTGCAACATCCGTTCCTAACGCGCTTTAGTCTTTTTTCAGCGCAAATTCGTTATGATGTCTTCATAGTCGTAATTCGCTATGGAACTATTCTGAGTCACCAGGACTTCGTCGTCACTCAAGGAAAACAAAAGCAAAGTATACTATAAATGGCTCGATGCTTACCTATAGGTGTTAAATCCTACGATTTGCAATGTAATTCACTCCAAAGCGCGTTTAAATTAAATTATTTATGGCGTTTAATTCAAGATGGCGGCGGTTGCAGTCGTCTATGAAATATGGAAAGCAGTTTATCAAAGGTTTTAGTCGCATGTTGTTCATGGTAAGCTTGGATAACTACAAAAAGTAAGTAATGTTGCAACTTGCAAGTTGTCTGTACAGTGAACCGTGGAGAGCAATGTACAATACATAGTTGATCGGAATATAAGCAGTGGTTCAAAGAGCGTAGATGATGAACAGATAGCTGCTGGCTGGGCAGGCAAGTAGTAATAGCGAGCGGTTCTATTACAAACAAAAATAGAGAACAAGCGGGCGATTACATCTAGTTTCACTTTCGTTGGAGGCGCATGCGGGTCAGCGCGGTGCATCGATGCGCCTGCGCCGCCTCCGCCCGCGCACACCGGTGGCCTCGAGTAGTCGACTTGCGTTCACATTGCGTGCACTCACTATTTAACGTGAATATTACTAATTTACTATTGACACGGCAATAATTTAAAGCAATGTATTGTTATAACGATAAATAATTTATACTATACCTTGGTGTGGTGATGATCCCAGGTAGCACAAACGCTGTGTATGATTTGTCTTATATAGCATTGAATCATAAAAAGGTTGTGTAGCCGCAATTTATAAAATACGTAGCCGTATAGAGACATAATATATGGTTCTTTGTCTTTTTTCATCGTAAGCTTAATAAAATAGCGGTGTAAACGTTTAAATAGCGTTTTTAAATTGCTGCCATTTAACAGCGTTCGAAATAAGCCATGTAAACGTTCTTATGTCAATGTTAAAAAGCAATCGTAAAAGAGCTTCTTACGCAGGCATTAAGTTATTATTTTCTGGATAAACGTTGAGTAATTTACTTTTATAAAGCTTTAAGTACATATAACAGTGTTAATAATCACGGATACTTAGCTTCATACAATTATCATAAAAAGGCACCTTAAATTTCATTTATATAGCTTTTTGCAACGTGGAATCGGTTAAAAGTTGTTAATATTGTCACTAATTTGCGGGCAGCTATAAAAATGACAAATTTGTTACTTCTAGAGCAATAAAACACTCTTAAAATGCTTTACCTAGATAATATTTTATAAAGCGTCAAGTGCTTGCGTTCACGTGAGACGCAACTGCGCGTTTACTGTTGTCGAAAATATTTTTAAAATGGACACCAATCAATGGAACAAATTTAAAAAAGTGGTAACTACCAGAGAAAGGTGCAGAATGAAATGAGTAATATTTTAAAGAATCATGGAGACACAACATCTGAAAATAATGAAGAGCTAACGAAAGAGCAAAAAGAGCTAATGAAAGATAACAGCAATTTAGTAGCTTCTTTTCTTGCTAACAGCAACATAAATGCAAATATTGTGGCTAAGAGAAATGTAAGTGCTCTAATTTAGCATCCTTCATTGCAATAAACAGTATAAAACACTTTTTTGTAATATAAACATCAACGCCATGTTTTTTGTAATGTCTATTTGCAGAGTAAATCATTGAACAATATTAAAATATATTTTCCTTGGTAATTACTACTAAAAAAGTTGTGTTTTGTTAACCCATAGTTTTGTATAGCTGGTACAAAACATTTGTTTACGCCTTTACTGATAAATAATATAATTACTGCTTTTATCAATTTTTATTTTTTATATATATTTCATAAAATAGCAGAATATTAACAGCGCATTAAAAATTTACATAAAACATGAGTATAAATTATCAGTAAAATTTGATTTGCATATGAAATTACGCTTGTTATTAGTGTAATCACCTTCAACATTTTAATAAATATTCGCCATTAAAGTTGACAAGTATTACAATTGTGAATTAGTTGACAGTAGTATATTTAGATTCATTTTGTTTTAGCATTAATTAAATTACTTCAAGTTGCAAAAACTAACATCTATATAATTTGGAGTCAAATAAAAGTTGCGTATAAAGCAATTATATGACAATTGAAGAGCCGATTAATTAGCTACTTTACAGCTTGTCATGCAGCAGAGAAAGGCTATATAAAGTGCGCCCAAACCGGCTGTATAGAAGCTGTATAGAAGCTTACATATACCATTATGTGATAACCACTGCAGACAAAAGTTGTAATAAATACGTTTTCATGGCTTTTATAACAACTAGTTGTGCCACCTGGGAGACGTTTGCAAAGCAGCAATTTGTTAACTGCATTTTTGTTGGTATAATTACTGCACTACTTATAGCAAAACAAGTTAACGCACTTCTTTAAAAAAAATTCTAGGTAAAGCTAATTGGACTGGTTATAGTTTAGCCATAACAAACAGTAAACAAAAAACATTGTGATGAAACGTATCACAAGTTGAACAAACTGTCATAAAGTAAGCTCTCGGAGTAGTGATATGGGGCCGTCGCCGGGTCAACACAGATAACTTCTGAACTGCCTGTACTAGTTTTGGATAAGTTATCAATGTGCGTCACAATACTATTATTTTTAACAGTCACCCTAAATTTGTGTATGCTTTCTACCACAGGAAAATGGTCTTCTTAAATATTTCGTGGTCATGGAAAGTCAGTCACAATTACGTGAAACGTGTACGTATTCGTTATCGCAGCCGTTTTCCACGGGTGCCGCTCATCGAAGCATGGCTTTCCACGTCATGGCATAGACCACCCCATTTGTCACGGTGATGCCTCTGCCTATCCACTTGGCGGGGTCTGCAGCTTCGTATGAGTTACACAATCATTTAACAATTCTTACGACCAGCAGTTGCTGTTTGATGTGAGTTTTTGCATTAATCTACGAGTTTTTGAAATTACACGTGTTATTTGCATATTAATGTGTGTCCGCTACTCTATACATGGATGGACTTTGCATCATGTTGGCAATTATGTGGATGAAATCGCGCATTCGTTGCAATGAGCTTAAACTATGCTACTTAACTTTGCTATCCTAGTAATAAAATAAAATGGCAGGTTTATGGTTAATTTATTATTTGGGGGCGGGGTAATGTTGTGAGGTAGGTAGTGGTGGTGCATTTCACGGGCCCTTGAGCACGCAGGTAAGTTCCACTGGTAGGGAGCAACGATGCGCGGACGCACCGATTTGATAATGCACAGTATTGTTGCACAGAATGCAGTTAGGGCAAGTTCCACCTGTTCGGAACCTGTTAAGTATTTTAAAATATCACGATTCACGCTCAGGATGCACTATTTAACTTATATTCAATGAATAAAACATTTCTTACTAAAATAACACAAAAGCATTGTCTGCGGTTGAATGTCTAGTTTTAAAGTTCATTTCACGATTAACAAACATTCTTGATTATCCCACAAATATGTTTATTAATGCAAAGTTAAGCAACTAGTTCTTTACTTTAGGACAGCAGAAATATGTGCCAAGAAAAACAAAAGAAAAGTCATGAATGAGACCTAAACAATGACAGTACTAATTCGGGAAATTTCACCTTTGCATAGTCCTAGTCTAATTATTAATAGGTTCAAAGCTAATTGAATACATGCAAACGTAGAAAAACAATCAATTGGTGGCCGGTATATGTATATGATTGATAGTCATGCATGACTGGCCACAATTGACTAATCTTAGCTTAGAAGTGTTACGGCACGCTGACTTAGCTCGTATCAGACGAAGCATCTCTAAGCTCGCATAGTAACCACATTACGTAATTAGGTTTTGTGAAGCTTTTTATAACATCTATCGAAACGCGGATTAAGTCATGCGTACCTATTGTAACTTGAAGTATTGTTAAGCTGTATGCATACAGGTAGGTTCTGCGATGTTTATTTACTATTGCAGTACATGATTTTGGTGTCAATTTTTTAAACTAGGTGTACTTATAACACATCACGAGCAACATCGCGTTACCGGGAAAGCACCCTGGATAAGTAATGTTATCAAAGCAGGGGGTTCTCAATAATTAAACCTTTAAACGTAACTGTAAACAAAGTATTTTTAACAGACTCCTAAAAAGTAGGAGGTTCTCAATTCGTCATGTACAATCTATATATGACGGAGTTAAGCCCGAACATACATGATACACGATTTGCAAAATTCTTTTTTTGTTCGAAAGAAGTTTATTCCGAATTGGTCCCATACAGTCGGTCGGTCGGTCGGTTCGTAAAGATCTGATTAAGAGTTTCGGAGAGAGACAACGGAACTCTTCAATAAATGCCAGCAAATCAACCGCGACCGCTGCTATCGCATAATTATGTATGCATTGTTTAAGCAATCACACAACATAACATCACGCCTACGCCTGTACCCGCTAAAGGAGTAACCAGATGTGTTCAGTATACCACGGTACACCCTCATTTCTGTCCAAGTTGTTATTGGGGTACTTCTAATCTAAAAATTCTCTCATTTTTTAATGGACAAGGTATGCTTCAGGGGTGTCCCATATAAATTTTATGAACTTTGCTTGGGTAGTTTTTGAATTAGCTTCAATAATACTATTTTTTTGATGATGCTTCCTGTCACTGATATTCACATAGCAAGTAGTGTTATATGAATTTGTGTGGGGTAGATTGGTACCTAACCCACACAAAATTAAAAAAAAAAATGAAAAATAAAAACTTTTTACAAAAAAATAAAACAACCGACTTCCAAAAAAAAACACTACAAAGTGAAAAATAACTTCAATTTCAGAAGTTGGTGTCAAAAATGAAAATGCGGAACCAACGACACTGACCACTTTGTAGTGTTTTTTTTTCGGAAGTCGGTGGTTTTTATTTGTAAAAAAGTTTTTATTTATAAATCTAACAGTAAATCATATTTTCAATGAAAGTAATTCATGTTTCATTAATGTCAAGAAAACACGAACAACAAAAGATCCAACCTCAAATGATTTCATCAAGTGTAATTTGAAGGCGTCAAGAACTCAAAGATTATAGTGTAGACTCCGCCTATAGACGTTTCGGTTCGTGCTCGAACTCTCGGAGCAGGAAGTGTTGTGGCAGCGAGACCTTGTGAGGTTCAACGCCTGGTGATGACAAGACCCACGCACCCACTGCGCCAACACATTTTATATTCCCTTCCGCTACAAGAGAAAACTGACCTATGAACCTTGCTGCATGTTGCAATCAAACGTTTGAGATTCCCTGCACTAAGCAAGCACTGAAGTGACTTTGCGAAATCCTAACTTGCACAATATTATGAAAATTTTGTAGGTCCGAGTATGGATTTTACACGATTTTCTTGTTTTGATGCATCCATCTTGAACGCATGCATTAAATAAAAAGAACTATACACACATTATTTTGGTAATAAAATTAATGTATTTAAGATCTTCAATACCAAATACTTCACAGGTTATTGAAATGCTGAAAATTACACGGAAGTAGGCATTTGAAGAATGAATAAATTACCTACAGCAAACTGAAGTGACTTTTTAATTAACAGTTAACAGAGTCGACTATAGTTAAGTAACAACACCAGTAAAGTCGTTTGAATATTAAATACTGGTAAGCTTGAAATTGCTGCAATCGGTTGGCCGATAATATTTATGCAATCGATAACACCACCTACTTTGATACGTTGCTGTATTCCGGTAGTAGGCACTGCAAAGTTAGCAATAAACTGAGACTATTCATTAAGTCAGAAATTGGAACGATGGATGTGCATTATGACATGGGTTACGTAAAGGCGAGTGGACCGACACTGACCTACCGACGCCTGCCGCGCCACTTTCCTTTCATTATTGACACACTATCTATAAACGGACAACCACTATCGCTAAGCTCAACTACGTGATTGCCGATATAAACACGACCAACGCCATGGTGTACAAAAAAAAAACAATGGATGTGATCCAAAATCGTTGTTGAAATGCCCTCTATTTACTCCAAAGTTAACTTAAAATCGCATTTGCTCGCCATGTTAGACAATATTACAAGTTTACAAGTTACACCGGATGTGTGATTTTGGCCCGCGAAGTTTACACTTAAGAATTTGTGAAAAATAAACAATACCACATCCAATGTTTGTATCATGTGTTTTATCGATCGTTGTTTTCACAAGGCAAACAATCTTAGTCTGCGGGTGGCGGGTCCTCAAGTGTTGCGAAACGTTACACAGCAATTATAAGTGACGTGATGTCCAACGTAATGAGGATTGCAGCCGTTTGATACAACGCAACGTGTGTGTGCGACACGTATCTATACGCTTCGGAGGATATTTAGCTCTAGCTGCTCATCCTTTACGAGAAAATACTATTGCTACAATATCGTATCATTCAAGACATACGGCAAACAATCATACACTTATCTGACACGATAGCGGATACAAATACTATTTATTGCGTCCGCAAATTGTACGACCGCTACAACAATCACTTTGTAGCCATATCGAATTGAATAATAAATATCTAAGGTAAGGCCAGGTGCCCTAGAGCTTGCGGAAGGATACAGCGTAGGTACGTGTGAGATCGAACATCGGGGTGGTTTTTAGTCAGTAAGTCTGACAGACCTCTCCGCCCGCTCCAGGGCGGAGGACACCCATGAGGATTTTCCACCCCGGAAACAAAAAAAAAAGGTGCCCTAGAGCTACTTGAGTTGAACAAACCAATGTTTAGCTGATTTTACTGGAGCTGTTAAAATTGTAATGAGTCTGTGCAATGACTAAACACTTAGTGGGTAAGGTTAGTGGAACCCGGACACATTTATAGTTAGTTTACAATACAATAATATATCGGGTCGGGTGACGCATCCAGTGCGTACCTCGTAAGGTCGTCCGATAGCGCAACCCAGTTGCGCAGCGAATGTTTTAAAATGTATGTTAATACGAATACATACAATACAATACACAGGGCAATGAGTTGTTTCACATAATTGTTCTACATGGACACACCTAATTACTTAATAAACAAAGATACATTCTGATTTGGGATACGTGTTAAGTGGTTTTCCAAGGAGGCTGGCTGTAAATAGGATTTCGAACCAACTTTTTCTTCGAAGACAAGATTGCAAACCTACAATGTTTAAAACGGCAGCAATCTATTATCCTCTTCATCCTTTCAGCCATAAGACGTCCACTGCTGGACATAGGCCTCCCCCAATTTTGGGAGGGGGTTTGCCATAATCGCCACGCTTGGCAGGCGGGTTGGCGATCGCAGTATGGTATGATGGTGTAATGCATAGAGAACGCTGCTACCCATTCCGCGGTTTCCCTTAGTCGCCTTTTACGACACCCACGGGAAGTATGGGGTGGTGCTATTCTTTAAGTCCGGCATCACACAGACATTATATCTATTATCCTCTTACAATGTAAGTACCTACTTTGCTAATTAAATACCGTACTTAAAATTGAATATTTATTAACGATATAAAGGTAGTCGCAGCGTGAAGCAACGTTGGAGTAGGTCGGGGATTATGATACCATAAAAAGTGAAAGAGTTCGAAAGTTCACTTCCTGCAACAAGGCGAGTGCATATGATACAGCGGCACGCGCGGATTATAATCACATCGCGGTACCTAACTCCACGTTTGTGCAACACGCGCATTACAAACTGCAATAGCGCGAAACATGCGCAGTGTATGACAATTAGGGACTAGGGCTGCTGCTTCACTGTTCACGACTCCAAAGAAAGATAAGAGAGATTTTATAGGACAATGTCGGTGAAGGCGCTGCCTGACATCTATGGGATAGGCGACCATGAAATGATACGGTGACCGATTAACTTAGTTCCGCTTGAAAGGCACGATCTGGTCCCTAATTTTGAAAGGAGATGCTTTCTTACCGTGAAATAACCAAATACTTGACAGTGACCATCGAAATGAAAAAGTTAATGCACAGCAAGCGACTTGGGGACGCAGTGGATGTTGATGGCACAGGCGGCGGCGCCAATGCTGATGTTTCCAGCGACAGACTGGCGCGGCGCTGGGCCGAGACAGCTCCTCTCCGCTCGGCCGTGTTATTACGAAACAAGAAAAGAAAGTTAAGATCGTTTCGGCCGAGAGAATGTGGCTCCAGTGGGCTCACAGCCAGCACTGGAGTGTTGTGCCATATTACATCCTCGCTGTCCCCGCTCCGCTCGTGACGCAATGGCTTGACGGCAACTTGCATTTTTTTTTTGTTTACCAAGTAACGAGCACACCTCGACTCGTTCTCCATTAGAATTGAACACAGCATCTCATTAGATTGCTTGATCTAATTACTGTGAAATTAATTATTAGAATATCTTGACTGGCTTTCTAAGTTTTGGTGTGGGTCTCAAGAATGCTTCACAATCATAATACTGATTATTCAATTAATGAAATGAGAGAGGGACTAAATAGTAAGTTCATAATCAAGAAGTAGTAGTTTTGGTGTGAATTCAAGTACCTATACCTACTATAAATTAGGACAGATAAATTAATTATCGCTCGATACGAATACGCTTATATTATTAACAAATACAACCAAAATAAACCAATGTTATAACTGAATTTCAGTAGCATAACGCAATTGCATAAATTCTGTTACTTAAATAATTGTGCAAAACCTAGTTCTTCGACCTAGAAAACTGACCCTCTTAAACTTAACCAGAATATCAAAATGTTTTGCTATTGCATAACTTGATGTGTTCTTTACGAGCAATTATGTAAAGCGGTGGATCGCGTCGAGCACAAGTAGGTAGGCGAGAGGTTGCCGCGGCGGTAATGGTAAAAGTGTTACGCGGTGTGCTCGATTCTGCGCGCGCGCAGTGACGCAACGCGGAGCGAATGTATGCCAAAAGTGCAGTCAAACCTTCGATATTAGCTAGCGAGATGAAACACATGTCTTCTTAGCTTCAGACTACAATATTTCGCACGGTAATATTGTACCGAATCGGCTAAACAACGTGTTTCTATGAAATAATTTACCCATTTCAAAAATATCTATTTCGGAAAATTTCGTAGAATTCCTGAATAAGCTTAGCAGGTGCGATAAGTAGCTAGGATTACGACTTGTTCACAATATGCATCTCTATTAAGATTGCCAGTTCCAACAAAATAATAGTAACACTATGTAGGTACCTTAAATGTTAGTAAGGTAGCTAAAGTGATCAAATAAACTTGCGATAAATGTCATTCAACCACCCTGTACCAAAAAGTCCAAATAACTTACGATAGATATCGTTCGTCATACAAAACTGTCGCTAACATTGCATCGGTTGAGTTTCATAATACCAAACACGGAGCAAGTCAATGTTTTGATCGTGTTACCGACACTGCCCATACATTTTTTTCGTATGGTTTGGAAATATTGGGATACATTAGTAGAAGGAGGTGAACAAACTTTATCGCAAGTTTATTTGAAATGAACTTTAGTAGACCGGTTTTGATAAAATGCGGAAAGTCACCTTTAATTCGACATTTAAGTAACGTCGCAAAGTAAAAGGAAAATTAATTACATGTTGTTAGTTTTGAATGCTTTAAATAACCACGTTGTTTTCTCACACAACACTAATAATGTTTCCAGCCGTTTATCAGCGCCGTGATAAGATACAGTACAGTACCCCTTTGTTTATGCGTTGCACTCCAGCATAAGACCTTAGATAATGCATTATCTACATAAGCACAGTAACTAGTTATTTGCTTACTCACCCGATGCTTACATATATTCTTTGTCTGTCTGGCAATATTTGAAATGCAGATGAAATCTAAGGATTAGTAAACTTGTTTAAATATATTAAAAATATTCTACCATCATTCAAATGTGGCCATATCACTTTACATGACATCAATTACATATAAATTATTTTTTAGGGTTCCGTACCCAAAGGGTAAAAACGGAACCCTATTACTAAGACTTCGCTGTCTGTCCGTCTGTCTGTCACCAGGCTGTATCTCAAGAACCGCGATAGCTAGACAGTTGAAATGTTCACAAATTATGTATTTATGTTGCCGCTATAACAACAAATACTAAAAACAAAATAAATTAAATATTTAAGGGGGCTCCCATACAACAAACGCGATTTTTTTGCCCTTTTTTGCTCGATATCAAAAATGGCAACAGGTAGGCACTTAAAATATTCACAAAATACTCAGTTGTATTTTAACTTTAGTAATAAATAATAAAATTAAAATAAAATAAATATTTAAGGGGGGCTCCCATACAACAAACATGTTTTTTTTGGCGTTTTTGCCTTGTGGTACGTAACCCTTCGTGTGCGAGTCCGACTCGCACTTGGCCAGTTTTTTTTAGAAACTGTATTTGATCATCAAAGGTCGCGAGATGAATCAAGGGAAGGTCAACTAAATAACTTTAACCTATGTTAATATGCCATCAAAAGGCACCTACAAGTATCAGCTGTGTCGTTTGAAGAATCTGACAAGGACTTTGTTTAATAATGTGGGCAGAAACGTTTGCTTAAACAATATGGGCGCATTATTCAAAGTGTTTATTTATCAGTTACCATTAACTAATCAGCAGACATCATGCCATGTTGCAGCACCTATCTATTTCGAAGAAAAGTAAAGCTAGTAACTAATAACTGCGTTACCATTATGACTCTTATCAAAAGATATAACAATGTTATTCCGCAGTCCGCACGCAGATATGCAACATTTTCTTGTGATGAATTAGTAAGTAACATTGAGGTAACTAAAATTACAGATCTGTAATAGTTACACAATTACATCGCAACCGGTTTGTCCGTTTCAGTTTGCTATTGTAAAAGTGAAGAATCACTTTCTACTTTGGTTACCTCTCTACCTTGACCTACAAAACCGCCGCAGTCCGTATGTCGGTCAAGGTTCAGGAATCAGACGCAGTTTTAGGAGTTGCAGTTGCACGTATGTAATGTTAATGGGTTTCTTAAGTTTGGAAGTCCTAAATCCTATCCTACGTGTTTTTCACAATGCCCTATTTCACGCGAGTGCCAGTCAACAACTCATGTATCTTCTGAGCATTACTTATCCGAATAGAAGAGGATTTTGACCGTTATCGAGATTTCGGAAAGAGGTTCTAGTACTTTTCCTTTTTTGTTTTATATCAACAATTTCCTAACTGTGTTCACAAGTATCATAATTTCATAAAAGACACATCCCAAGCATTTAGTTTGTTTTATTTTATAATATTTTGTTAAATGAAGACACATTAAATAAAACTCTTCAAAGAGTTGTTAGGAAAGACACACAACGGCCGTGGGCATACGACAATGTCGTTTGGCCGGCAATGAACTCTCGCATTTGCTCTGCTGAAACAATTAGCGACGCGTCGCGAATCTAACGAGACTATTTACACAGCGAACCTCTTGACGACATTGTAAAGGCTCACTTCGGCAAATTCCAACACTGTAGGACAAATGGAAAACAATAACTTCGCGGACATATCGATAAAACATCTTATTTCTATTTCAAATGCAGAGTGATCTTGTTACGTAATGTTACGGAGTCTAGACAAACGTGCTGGCAACAGATTCATCAGTATTGCACACGTAACTGGTCCCTAATGGTCAAAAGTTAATCGTTTGGATGTTAATTGTGTGTGCGGCCTCTTTATTTATGTTTACCTTGCTCTATGCAGTGACTTTGTTACAAAATGCCTATTTCAAAATGCGGCTTACTTGGAAACATTAATGATATGCCCAGTTTATGGATAATTTATTTAGTTTCATAAATTTTGCGTTTTAAATGAGTACGCGCAGACAACTAACATTATTTATTACATAATTTGAAATTGATAGACTGTTTCCGTGTTTTTATTATTCTTTAAAAATATAAATATCTTGCCTGTATTGTCAGAAGTGTCTAACAAATTGAATAGATGTCGTGTGAAGTATACAGCATTCACTTTTCCTTGTCTAAACAATTGGTTACGAAGGGGACTTAATAATGCTATTCTCAAGATTATGGTTACATGAAGTTGCGCACAGAAACGGATTTAGTTACTGATTTCAAGTTACAGTGAAGTTACATTCATCTGAGGTCTGAAGTTACTGAAAACTAAAAAGCCTTGCCAGTATAAAAAATCAACGTGATTTATCAAACTGTAACAGAGGTTTATATCATAGAGACAAGATTTAATAATCAAGTGGTGCAAAGTGTCATAAATATTCTATATTTAAATTCAAACCTATGTGGGCAGCGCGAGGCGATTCTCGCAACTTCAATGACAGGCTATAGTGTGAAACCTTTAATCTTTACGTTAAATTAGAGTCTAGTGTTTTTAAGAGCATCACAATATAATGGCATCTCCACATTGAGCAACAAGAAGTCAAGGCGAGCTACATATTAAATATCTAAACAATATTGAGGCCTGTTTGGCAACACCTTGGCGTCTGTTGACCACATCAGAGAAACGTGTGGTGAAGTAAACGGGCAAGGCGTCCTCGCTTGAGGCCGTTGCGCTTCGGGGGAACAAAGGGTTGACTCACGTCCGGGCCCCAGTCCGCGGAGAAAGGAGCCGGGCTAAAAATAGTACACTGGCAGTTACGAGTGCGGCCGTTGGACCTGGCCTACGCAGATCGCGTCTTATACTCTTGTCCTGACACAGGCTACCCAATTATCACACCACGGCTTAACACATGCAACAATCATTAATCTAAAGAAGGCAGACTTTAATTGAATTTATTTATTTTAACCAGAATGGCTAGCCATCTAAATGGGCCTTATCCTGGAGCCCTGAAAAACATTAGATTTAAACTAGGTACTTATTACCAAGAATGCGGTTATAACAATATTTATTTTCATTATTAGACGTCCATAAAAAACATTCCATGAATGAATACTGAATGTAATGTAAAGGCAAGATAACAAGCTATGCGGTCACATGTCCCACGCGGCGCGGCGTCGCATTTCGCCAATAGAGCATGCGAGGAAATGCTCTAAAGTTACTTATTGTGTACAAACGAATGCTGCGCTAGCACTACTGAACTCCCACGATCGACACTTATTGTTTGCGTTGCACTCCAAGATTTCTGCAACGTCTAGGTGTTGGGAAACGATGGTGGAGGTGTCGACTTTGAGGTTAAAACCGGCTGTTTGAGAAACCTTTCGAGTTTAGATTGCGAAAAGCGTGGAAAGCTTGTATTTACTTGCATAAAATTATACAGAAATTGTCTAGTACAAACCAAACATTTAACTGAAATCTTAAGATTTTTCGTAAGAAAATGATAGGAGAGAGAGAGTCGGATTCTTGTAGACTTTTAAGCGTCCCCAGCATAACAGTTTGGTGGAAGTTGGCGTATGACGTCAGACAACATTTTGGTTATAGGTACACCAGGTTGCCATACAATCAACCCTTTATCAGCACACGTGGAGAGCTAATCGCGTCGCGTGACGACCTCCACTCCGCAATTACCAACTCAGTTTTTGTTCGTTTTGAATGCAATTAAAAATATTCTATTTTGATGGCTTGGATTTAGATTGCAACTCAAGATATCGACTCAGGTGAATCTTGAATTAGAACTATGGCATTAAGTGCTTATCGTATATAAAACGTAGCCTGCCAACCGAACGTAATTAGTGTAATTACCGTAAAGTACGTAGGTCCAAATGTGTAATAATGAAGATGATATAATGTATTAATTGATTCACTAGTTCATGCATGTTCAAGCGCATGTAGCCCGCTCTACGGTGTCCTGCCAATCGCAATCAGACGTTCAGAAAAAGATGCACAAAAGTAAATAAGGTAATAGGTGATGTGTGTTGCGATTTTACGAACAATATCGGCAAGTTGCGTGCAAGCGTGGCACGAACACGGTCCGCCGCCCCACGTGATTACACGCCTTACTGACCAACTAACTACTAGCGAAATAGTTAACACTACCACTCGCTTGGATTTTTGCCACAGCAATCAGCATGTAGGTAATATTTTTTTTTTACAAAGTCCAAAGCCATTATAAAATGTCAAAGACCTGCCAACAACACATGGTCGTACGTCATTATGATGGGAGGCCAAAGTAGTGGTGCCAGGATGCTGTGAGACGAAACTCTGCGTCACCTTTACGATATTGATCATCGGTTGAACAGTGCGTTGTAATACTGGTTTTAGCGTCCTTACGTAAGGATTAGGATGTTTCGAGAATTCTCAGAATGGAGTTCTAAGTCTTAGGAGATGAGAACCAGGAGATTAGACGGGTTGGTGTGCTACTATTATATTATTACAAAAACGAAGTATTGAAGAATAAAGAAATAATCCTGTATTATATTCGGACATTACCGTACGTAGCAGTTATACATAATTTTCCTAATAATATTTTGTAAAACTGCAGTATAAAGCGAATCACGATTGTAATCTCGTGAAAAAGTTGTTAAAAAGTGGTAACCTTAGTTTAAATATTGGGTAATAGGTAAATATATATTGGGTAATAGGTAATACTAATAGATTTGGATAAATCAATGTAGGTAACAACGAACTAAAATTAAATATTAATAACTAAGGAAAACAATCGAACACAGACATCTATTACGTTACAGCATTTCAAAATACCTAACCATAATCCACGTTTGCCAGTTGCAGACAAAATCTCGGAATACAAAAATATTAACAGGGCCTTCCCACCAAACGTTTTGGGACAAAGAGGAGATATGGAACAAAAAGCTCTTTATCTGGATCTCAGAGTGGGACAAAAAATAAAAGCAGCGGTTGTATTTGTAAATAGATGGCAGTTCTACCTGCCATCTTTGGTTGTAGGTGTATTCAACGGTTTAAAAAGATTTTTTTGGAATCGAACTTATAAGCACGTAAAAAAAATGCTACGCGATGCACCTTTCGAAATTCCCACTGCAATTCTATACATTAGATTTTATTATTGCATTGCGAGTAAATGACTGTGTTGCAAAAAGGAATTTAACGTCATTTTGCCCTCCAAATAGGCGTTAAGAATTTTTTTAAAGTTTTGCAAGGTTTTAATACTTAACAGCTTTATTTGCAACTTCAATTACCTAAGTGTGTTGTGTACAAACTTTACAGTTGGAAAGCCTTTTGCAAGAAATATATGCACGAAGACCCAACAGCAAATACAGGCAATAGCGTTCATTTTGTTGAGTACCCTCATCAATTTGCTAAAAAGAATCAGAACAGATTTAGAAATCACTTGTTCAAAGCATATTATGTACAACTAACCCTCTTCCTTTCCACGTGGCCTATATACTACGGCCATACAACCCAACACAAAACGGAATATCCCCGAGCAACAAGTGTCTTTTACGCAAAGTAAAAGACCACAAAAACTTCGAGCAGGTAGCTTATGCGAGGGCCAAACCATTTATAACCATACCGGGTAACCAATAGGACCGGTTTTTCTTCATCATTACGAATAGCTTCCAAAACTGGCTTCGTTAGTCGATTTTGATCCCTATCAAGATAGCTTTAGTTACGTTTCATGGAATCGACGACCATGCCATACCACTTAGCTTCGTCTGTAACTCACCCCTGCGGCCCTGCCGAGATTTGAAAAAGAATAAGCATTTTTATTTAAACATACCAGATAGGCATGACTACTATAATGAAATCCTTCTTACTGAAATATGACCGAGATGAAAACAAGTTTATTTGAATGCTGACTAAGCAATGGCAGGTAGGCTTTCAGAGGTTCCCGCGAATATTGCTTTTATTAATTATTTGTAGCCACAATACGAACTTCGTTAATTTTTATTTTTTTGACTGATTGATTACGTGTTTGAATACGAAATTGGCATCTACATTAAAACCCTCACGATCGAAATATATATTGCGGTAGGTACCAACTTTATGATATGAATCACAAAATTAACACATTTTGTTTTATTTTATAGATGCTAGATTGTAGAGGTAAAAGATAACTTAGGCAAGTAAATTATAGCTTGACTGCAAATTTAGTACCTACCGTAAAGTTGTTGATTTTAATAATTTGTGTATTGTTATTGATAAAGTCGCAACACTTATGACTACTTAAACTAATGACTGATGCCTGTGCAGTAATCAACCGTAACCTTATATTTGTTACTTTTACTTTCCTACGGAAACTGCCTACTAAGAGCCGAGCCGTGTTAGATTCCTAGGTAGACTACCGCACGGCTTGAGGACTTATTCTACGCCTAGGATTTTTTAAATAAATATTTGTTTTTAAATAATTATATTGGACAAAATAATAAGCACAAGTCGATAAAGCTTGTTGAGCAGGGCAAACTATTCTATTTGCTCGTTTGGTACCTACCTAGATAAGTTTAAATTATTTCAAACAGAGTACAGAATACTAAACTTGATTACATTGAATTCGAATCGTAAATAACTTGTAGGTACGGTTGGTCATGTACTGTGTTATCGGTTTCGAGAATAAGCCCCCGTCTTGCAACTTTAGTAGCTACATCATGCGGGTGGTGCGCACGCAAGTCACAGCAACTGGTTTTACTTATTTTCCGTATCTTGTAATTATAGTGGCAAGAACATTGACTTAGGCGGGAAATTAACCGCTCTTGTGATCACTGCGCGGCTACGCTACGCCAGAAACGAATTGAAAATATAGTTAAATGAAAAATTATTGCAATAAACAATCAAGCTTAAACGTAGTAATTGTTCAGTTCTTAGAATAAACGTTGTGACAATTATCTCCATTAATCCCGGTCACAAATTATAATTTATGAGTTTTGTGACCCGATGGCCGATTCCAGTTCGTCTGGCCTGTCTTTCTACAAGTTGGAAGTTCCCAGAAAAGTAACTTAAAGTTACCTGCTTTATAAAGTAGTTGGGAATTTTCCTACTAGGCAGGTATTAAAATTTGGCGTATAATAATTATTATTTAACGTAAACTAGAATCCAGATATCGTTTAGTCCATTTCTAAAAGTTAAAATGTAGTTTGATAGTCGAAATATTTTTAAATACCAAACAGTCATAGATAACTACCTACTTGCTATGCAGACAGGCAGACAGCCACATAGTGATGTGGCTGTCAAATAAAATCTATCGTACCTATAACACTTTATACGATAGATTTTATTTGACTGAATAAATAATGTTATTGTTGTTGTGATGAATGTTTTTATAGGCAAGTTCGTTACTATGTATTTTAAGTTTATACCTAGTAGATAATATGCTACCTGATCTATTGCTCTGTCGATACCTATATAAAATTAAGATTTTAGTATGTTTACGTAGATAGGTGTACTCCAACAAATTAAATAAAAGGTAGGTAAGTACATTGAACCATGTTTTCATAATAACAGGGTAGGTATTTGTGGTTACTTACAGAATTATGTAGGTACAACTTGGGTACCTACTCTTGAACTATTTTTGTAGGTAGGATAGGAAAGTATTTTTTATGTTAGTCTATCTACCTACGTATAAGACTCATAGGACATTAAAGATAGTACATTATTTACCTACCTAATATTAGATACAAAATTGCTGATTAAAAGCTGTCACAATCAAGTAAGTTATTATTAATGTTGGCAGATAAGCAACTATGTTTTGAATAGGCATACTTAGATATTTAATAAAAGAGAATTATCTACTAGATTAGCTGTAGGTATCCTTTTGAATTGTAAACGGTCGGGTCTCTTGTTTTATCGTTAAACATATAGTAGGTAGACCGAACCGAATATCTTTAGAGGATACCTACCTAAAATAGGCGGAGCTAAGCCGGTAGTGTAACTTTTTTATTTATCTTAGTTTTTAAATAAAGCGCAACTTTAATAACTGGCGTGACTATTGTGTGGTAGGCAGGCACATAAAATAAGTAAATAAGTACCAACAAAGTATAGGCAAGCATTAAATTGCAAAATATTGATAGAATTACACAAATACTGTAATCTTCTGCACTCAAATACGTAATATCTTAATCTAAGATAGTCTTGCAAATAAATAATTCAAACATACCTTCAAGAACAGATCACCAAAGTCGTGGTACAGCGCAGACTGATGCATTATGGCTGTAGACATCATGCAAAACCAACTCGACACTTAATCCAGGTTTTAAAGCTATTTCTCGTATCAAAAATCTGCAAACTGACTGATCCACTGAAGCACGAATTTGTAAGGTCGACGAACTCACTGTAATTTTTAGGTTAGCCGATGAAAAGTTCACGATACTTTTAACGAGAATTTTATGAAAACCTTTATAAATATAGTCCTTGTAATAATCTAGTAAAATCGTTGCGTTTTTGTTTTGTCGTTCGGTGACCACAGATTGTGTCCGAACTAGTTGGCCAGGGGCAGTTTTTTTTTATTGTGCCCTCCACGATTGAGCCAGATCAGTATTTTTGAACACAATTTCGCAATCGTTGCGAAAATGTACAAAACAGTCCTTTGTTTCGAAATGTCTCCTTCACTTTTTTCGCGTCTATACGGAAATTCACAGATATTGGTCAAAATTCTGCGCGAACTGTCACGAAGTCAACTTTTATGATAAAAACTCTTTTTTGTTTATCGACTGTATACTCCAAATTATTTTAATTCTGGCCGTATAAATCGTAAGATAAAAAATAAATCGGAGTTAACGTCCGCGCAAGACGCACCACACGTACATTCCGTATCACGCTTGCTCGCGCACTGAACTGAGCTCGTGTTGTTTTCGCCTTCGCCCGTGAAACGCCGGCAGCGAGCGGGTGGATTTTGTTTTCAAATCAAACAGCACGATCACGTTTTGAAGCGAGATTCGTTTTTCGTTCGGCTATGTTCGGTAATATTCGGCAATATTCGGCTGTATGTTTTGTTGTTGCTCTGCTAGCCAGCCAGTCCGCGTTCGCGAAGTCGAGTCGGCTTGCTATGTCATTCCCGATTCCCGCCCGCCATTCAGACAAAAATGTTGTCAGTCATACACTATTTTTTTATTCTGTGGTCATACTTCTAGTAAAAATATTATGATTGATTTTAGGAAACCTATCGTTATAAAACCTAAATAGGTAAGTTGGCGCTAGAATGTTGGATGGAGGTTTTCTGTAGGTTTAGAGACTTTTTTTATATAAGAAAGTAGGTACCTATTCCTAGTTCTTGAGTACCTAGTTAAGTATAAGGAGCCTTCGATTACTTTTATGTCCGATATTAACTCCAACTTTTATTATTTATGTACCTATTTACTTACTTACATACTTATAGGCATATATAGTGCAGCGGAAGATTATTCACCTCCTGGGGGCCTAAAAAGGCCACTTTGGCAGAATCATAAAAGAATAACCTAATGGACAGTTAACTGTTAAGTTAATCGTATCAAATCCCATTGGTGAAACATTTTTCAGTTTTTTTTTGTCTGTGCTAAACTCAGACCAACAAAAAAAGATCTTTTTTTGTTGGTCTGAGGTGCTAAAATACCAATCAATCCAATCCAAATCCAATTCCAATCTCTTTGATTATACCTACGTAGTGCAGCGAAAAAAAGAAAAACAGACTGTCTTCGATTTATAATGTGGCCTTTTTAGGCCCGCTTACCTTGTTTGGATTGAATGCTTGTGAGGAGGCAAATATTAAAGGACCTCTAATCCTTCATGTTGGTACCTACTCTGTAATTCTAATAAAAGTTAGACGGAAAGAAAACGTAATCATATTGATGATCTGTGTCAGTAGCGAAGGGTAAATTTTTGTAAGAGGTAAGCCGGAGTAGATTTATATTTTTTGTTTATAGAATACTGACGGTGCCATTTTTCAAAGGGAAGCCGGTAGGAATCAAGTTGTATGGAACCTTTGCCACTGATCTGTATGTTCCTAGGTACTGCAGCGACTGAAGCCACAGATGTGATAACAGCTTTTGTTAAGTATACCTAGTGCAGTTTCCATGACCTAAAGCGCGGTCACTGTCGGACTGCATAGAAAAGAAAGAGAAGCGCGATGACACAACCCTGGTAATTTAATGCGAAATAAGAAGCAATTATCTATTTACAAAAACTATTTATTAATAAATAACCCATCACTGAATGCAGTTTGGCATTAGAAATTTAATGGAATATTTTTAATTATAATTTGAAATTGTTAATGAAGGGATAAACTGCTTTTAGAGACAAATAAGAGGTGTATTTCAAGAGTTTTTGATGCATTAATGTATATTTAATTATGATTTGAGTTCCATGACTGTATTAAAATAAGACTTGAAAATATCATTTTTTTTGGTCAAAATTATTTACGGTTGAGATACACTGCTTTGAAAAACCAACTTTTTGACCATTTTTTCAAGAAATTTCCGCCTTAAAAACATTTTGTAAAAGTAATGTAGGTACTTTAGCTACTTTTATCAATTTCAAGACTTTAATTAGTGTCAATTTAAGCTTTTTAGCGAGGAAGTCAGAGCGGATACCTAGTAATATGAGTGGTTGAAGCCCTGCACAAAAACTTGCGATTTTAGAGCTGGTTTCACCAATCGAGATGTCTGCCAGTCACCCGGGCAAGTAGCGACCATAGACAGAAGCGGAGAATTCCTTCAAGTTCCTACATAGTAACATACCCCACGTGGGTGTTGTGAGTTTGTGACGAAACTCGGGAGATGTCTATGGCCAGCAATGGACTAGGATAGGCAGATGGCTAACGTGATACATTGATTGAAGAGAACGCATCATAAAGTAAATTCTTTAAAAAAAAAACTCCGCGTTTGAAGGGCGGGTTATAGAAAACCAAATACTTAAGGGGCTTACAGGACCTAAACACAAAAAAACGCAAGTTTTAGAAACAATAAAAGTACATATATGATCGACTACAGTAAACAAAATCAAAAAAACATATTATGATATTCTTCAGGATATATGCTAGGTAGATAGTGTGTTGAAAATATAATACAATTAATTTGATACGTTAGAAAAAAATCATGAAGATACCTGTAAAAACTTTCTTTTTACAATAAAAACCACATTACAACATAGGTACAATCATTATGATTTTTTGTCAGATTATTCTACAAATAACATACAAAAGCACTAGTGTTTTATTTTTTTAGTCCAAACGAGTAGAAGTACTTCTGTAAATAGATAATTGCTTCATATTTTGCAATGAATTACCAGCGTTGTGTCAATGAATGATCTGTAAATGTGATGGACACTTCATGTAGTGCTCATTATTTAACTTACGTACGTACGTAAGCCTCCTTCACCAAGGGTATTTTATCAGATTATTCTAGGCATGATTGAGCCCTACGATTTCTTACCGTGTTAAATCTCAAGAGCTTTTCAAGTCCGCTTATTCTCAACAACGTAGCCAACCCCTAACCGGCCCGCGTCCGAGTCTCTGGAACAACTTTTTATTATAGCATTCGTTGGTTACAAACCCGTTTGACGGTTTTAGTGTTATTCGCTATGTTGCACACACCAAGCTTAAGGAATCGGAATCAAGCCCCGAGTGCCTGAGCCCTTACATTGTTGTGAGAATGAAACTATACTAGCACGTAAATGTGCGGGCGATACGCTTTGTACGAGGTGTGAAAATTGATAAACTTGTTTGTTTGTTTACTTAGAAGTTTGTAGAAAAATGTTGTTTTATGAGATCATTGGCCTATGTACACCTAGTGCATGTTCTCTGTTTACCTCTTCCTCCTTCAATCCTTCAGTTGCTCACTGGTGAGCATTATCTTCATTTGTGACGTATTGTGACGTAGTCGTGAAGGGCGGGCGTTTTGGGGGACTGACTTTTGTAATTTTGACGTTAGCAAAGTGCAGATTCTCAGTCTAGTTTGAATAAATTACTTTTGATTTTGTGACGATTCTGGGCCCATCTTGGTGTTTAATTGTTGCTTTACTCGGTTGGCCAGACCATCTCGTATGGCGGTATAGGTTGCCTTAGGAGTATATCCCACCCAGGCCTCTTTCCTTCTACCTTTCTCGTGATCATCATAATTTTGTCCAGGTTCTCTGTTTTTAGGTTCCGTATATTAACTTCGACTAGATGGGTAACAAATTGCAAAACCTAGCATCCTAAAGCAAAATTTCCAAACAACAAGGTTCTCAAGACACTGCTAAAATGTAGGTGCCAGGTTTTCGCAGTATGATGCTATCGGTAAAAAGGTGGGTGCTACTGCCCATTGTCCTGCTGATATAATCTGCTATTATGACAATGGATGGGGATGTCTGTTCTTAACAAGCAGGGGACCACGTGGTGAATCCTCCTTGCTGTTCATATTCAAACGTTTCCTCCATAAACAAATAATAAAGTGGCGAGAAAGGAAACCGTTACACTTATTATAATTAAGTTAATAAAGTAACTGGGGCTTATCACAGGAAATATATGCCGACAAAATAACAACGCACCTAACTAACTAGCTTTATTTTTAATCTGCTAACATTATTAACGTGACCCGCAATCTAACTTCCTGTGAGAATTTTAATTAATGCATTTATTCCTCTCGAGTTTTTAAAGTTTTGTTTTAAAAAGAAATTGATGACTTATAAAAGTAGATCGGGTTATAAGTTGAGACGTAAAGAAAAGAAAGAAATATAATATTCTTTCAAATATAATATTGCTGGCTGAAGGCTGGCAGTCTCCCATGGGAAATATTTTGAAACGCGAGCTGAAATATAAACTAGAGCGATGTATTTAGGGGTCTCTTGATCATAACTTATCCCACCAGTAACGGGCTTATTTTGATCCCTTACTGGAAACTCCTCAAATTAATTTTTAATTGCGAACTGCGTAAGTACAAACTTAACTTTTATAACCTTACGTCATCCTGGCCGCACTATTGTGATTACGTTGCGCAAATTGGCTTCCTCTATAAAGTTATGTTTGATAATAACTGATTTCACAATGTTTTGCAAAAACGAATCATCTTTTTAGCCTTTGGCGACGTCTATTTATTGGACATGGGCCGCCGTCAAATAATGAAGTGAACTGAATTCTGCAATAAACAGATTTATGGGAATAACAAAGTGAAATGTGTTAGTCACGCAGTCAAGCTTGGTTGGTTTATGGAATTACGAGAGCGATAATCTCAATATTAAGTTAATTGTTGATGTCCGTCTTCTTGACATAATCCCTGAGTCTCGTTTACTGCAGTTGCAGGTTGGTAACATGGTAGTGTTGTACCCACGGACGTAAAAGAGGCAAGCATTGTTTTGCTGAAAGCGCACACACACTCAAAATATTCAAGCAAATTTATTCACGGAACCCAACGTCAACAAATGTTTGTTGTGCGACCGTCTTTATATATTATGGGTCAGTGTCATGTGTCGGTCACGTAGTGCTTACTCCTAAACTTATGGCGCTTGGTAATACAATACATTGTGTGCAAACACTAGAGCCTAGGTAGGTGATAGCTCTGTTGACAAAGCTATACCCAACATTATTGAATCAGCAGTCCGCTATTATTTCATATTGAACCTTGGGATTAATCAATGACACAACCTCCTCATTTGTTTTTAGAATTATGATTTGAACGGACAGCATATAATTTAGAGACCCATTAATATACATACGTAATGCTTTGATAGGTCGAGATGTGTTTGTATTCGTTTCATAGATACGTAAGCGTAACGTTCCGCAATTAAAATGATAATCTGAATCCACTCACACACTGAGCTAATTTTTTTTTAAATCTAGTTTAAAAGTATCTTTAGAGAAGTAATAGTAAACGTCTTGAATTTAGAGCCTACAATTATAGGTACTCTTTAGATGTTTCTAGTATCAATGAGGTTAACTCGAACAGGTAGTAAGAGTGTGGTTCCAATTTGTATTTATTAGTATTATGGTTGCCATAAATAATGGTGAGCAGAGGCGGCCCGTAACAGTCGCGACATACGAATTGTAGGTCGTGGGTTCGAACCCAGCCAGGCGCTTTACTTTGTGTAAATTATTTAGTCACAGCTGCTCTCAAAACAGTGAAGGAAAACATCGTGAGGAAACCGGTATCTCCTAGAACCGAAAATTCGAAATATATGACATAATTATATCAACCCGCATTAGGTCCCGCTTGAGAGTCTTACTGAGAGAAGGCATGTGTCTCAGCAGCGGAAACATTATAGGAAATTATTATTTTTATTTTATTTTTTAACATAAAACTAGGATTAGATATACCCTATTATTAAAATGTAAAATTAAAATAGTAAATAATTATTTATTGAAACTTAAATAATAAATAAAATAAAGGACTCGGCAATCATTGTGCCGATAGTCGTGACAGCCAATGGATTAACAGCCAAGAGCCTCGACCAACACCTAAAGAGGCTCTCGTTGGGCAGCTTGATTCAGAGAGCAGTACTTCTGGACACGGCTCGCATTGTCAGGAGGTTCCTCTCTCTGAGCCGCCGGTAGCTTGGACCCTGATCCCGATACCGGTGGACAACTATTTTTTATATTTATTTTATACTAATATTTAAAAATATAATTTATATGTATTTAGTTGAATAAAGGGAATAAAATAAAGAAAAATTTAGAAATCAAAATGAAAGTAGAACCTTGAAAATAATTATTTATTAATAAAGTTCTAAATTATAAAAATAATAGTTTACTTTTTACTCGCGACCGTACGGTCTCCCCAAATGCATAAACCTTCTGGTATATGCGTTTGGGGTGAGAGGATGTGTGTACAAACCAATGTTGCCATTTATCTCCAAAACTAGTCGGATTTTGATGCGGTTTTCAATGATAGGTTTGGATTTGATTGGAGCATGTTCATAGATAGGTGGATAGGTGGTGCGGTGACAACTCACCAGGGGGCGCTGCAGTAAACATTTGTTTGTACTTGACACACCAATGTTGCCATTTATCTCCAAAACTACTACTCCGATTTTGATGCGGTTTTCAGTGATGGGTTCTGGTTTTATTGGTGCATGTTCTCAGATAGGTGTTACGGTGACAACTCACAAGGGGGCGCTGCAGGAAACATTTGTTTGTGCGAAACCAAAACTACTAGTCCGATTTGGATGCGGTTTTCATCATCAATAAGTAATGGGTTTGTGGTGGATTAGTGAGGATTCAGATGGGATGAGGTGAGATGAGAGCAGTGGTGGCCAAGTTGTAACGGCCGCGACTTACGAGTTGTAGGTCGTAGGTTCGAACCCAGACGCCTGTCTGGGTTCGAACCTACGACCTACAACAAAGCAAAAACAATAATTTACACAAAGTAAAGCGCCTGCTTTACTTTGTGTAAATTATTTCATCACCACTCTCAAAACGGTGAAGGAAAACATCGTGAGGATACCGGCATGTCCTATTAGAACCAAAAATTCGAAGACATGTGACATCTGCCAATCCGCACTGGGCCCGCGTGGTGGAATACGGCCCACTCCCTCTCACCGAGAGGAGGCCTGTGTCCCAGCAGTGGGGACATTATAGGCTGATTATGGTAGTGAGGGTTCTTAAATACGGTAGGTGTTACGGTGGAAAATCACTAGGAGGCGCTGCAGTATTATATTTTATTTTAGCTTCTACATATCTTTAAAAAGTTTGAAATAAAAACAAAATTAAATTTTTTTTAAAAACCCATGTCGATTAAATGTAATTGGAAAAGGATAAAATAATTAAAAAACCCCCGACTTATAGAATTTATGTAACGAGACTAAAACATAAATTCATATCGAAGTCGGGGGACCGTTCTGTGAAACACCTTCTATTCTAAAAGGTTTTAGGGCAGGTTTAAAATTATTCGCCCCTACAGTCGTGAACCTCGCCGTAAAACATTTATTTCGGTTCAATAAAACAATGGAACATATCAGGTACCTACTTACTAAAAGCTTAGGGACGACCCTGAATATTCAAACAATCACTTCCTTTTAAGTTAAATAATAAAACTTACAAATGTTAACTAATCGTAAAACGGACCCGTATTCAACAATACAATTTCCTTTGAACCAAAAGTATCTTTCGTAATAATTTTACATAAATAAAGGAACTAATTTTTAAACAATAGGCTTGTAAAGCTTTTTTTCCAAAAAGAAGGACCCTTTATTATCTTTTTTGTTTCTTTCTAAGACCTAAAGGCCAAGGCTATCAATGAGGGCACAAATAAAGGGCACCTACGCAGTGTTTATATAGTGTGGTGGTAATAAATGTTTGCTGCAGTATAAAAAGAAAGAAAAACTTTATCTAAATCATAGTAGTCCTTGCTTGTGGCTTCAGATGCATAGCCCGCGGAATCGGTATATTTATTACTCAGTTATTGCTCATTGCAGATGCATCTGGTAGGCAACATTGTAACTTCATTTGAAGATCTGAACTTTGAGGTGTATATTATTGCAAAATAACTGCCCGTTGGTCTCGTGGTCGCAACCGCGACTGCTGAGCGTTGGTTCCACAGATATAGATATACCTAGATAACGCAAGTATCACGAACTGTATGAAAACCAAGCGTGCCATTTTTTTGACTACCTACTATGACGTCACAAGCTCGCGCTCTCGCTCACACTTACCCAGCCAGCAGTACAAAGGACTGAGCGCGAAAGGGGCGGCTTATGATTTGTAATCATAAGTTGGTGCAATTTTTGGCACGCGAAGTAGTTACTCTTGCGTTATCTAGGTATATCTATATCTGTGGTTGGTTCCGTTCCCGGGTCGGGCAGTGTTATTGGGTTTTCCATTGGGAACTTCTTAGTAACAGCTCGGAGTTTGGAAGTTGGCGGTGTGCTCCCCCGTGCTTCGCAAAGCACGTTAAACCTTTGGTCCAGCGCCTGATCTCTCTCCGGTCGTGTCGGATTGCCGTCCCATTGGACCATGAAGGTGAGGGAAGAGGGAGTGCACTCGTGTCTGCGCACATATTTGTGCACTATAAATTGTATAATGTGTATAATATGTCCCGCGCCGAAGGCTAGTCTCCGTTGAGATAGGAAAACGGTCTGGAGGATATAATACTTCATTAATGTCTTTGAATTTTGTTAATAGTATGGTGGTAATTTTTAGGGTTCCGTACCCAAATGGTAAAAACGGCACCCTACTACTAAGACTCTACTGTCCGTCTGTCTGTCTGCCTGTCACCAGGCTGTAGGTATCTCATAAACCGTGACAGTTGAAATTTTGACATATAATGATGTATTTCTGTTGCCGCTATAACAACAAATACTAACAATAAAATAAATATTTAAGGGAGGCTACCATACAACAAACGTGTTTTTTTTCGGCGTTTTTGCCTTGTGGTACAGAACCCTTCGTGTGCGAGTCCGACTCGCACTTGGTCAGTTTTTTTTTATTTCTTCCTTCTTCTTATTAATATATTTCCATCTTTCATTCATGGTTTAGTTAAATCAGGCGTTTTTAATAGTGTTAATTTTGTATTTATTTTGAAGTTTGCTTAATATTTTCAACGTCATTTCTTCATTCTTCTTTTCCATCTTAAAGTCATGATATAGCTATAAAGCAGACGTAATTCTAGTACTTTACCTGTGTATAAATGACCTGCAAATTAATCCTCAATAAATTCGTTTTGCTTGTCAAGTGTATTTTAAATTCTTTTTAAACACGTTTAAGCTCGTCACAGACGTAGATATAATATATATTAATATATCGAGATATATATTATACTTTATAGTATAGCAAGCTAGCACACACGGGAGCTATAATATAATATATATTTTGCCCTCACTCGGTCTGCGGTCGTCCTTGTCCTATGCGTCTATCGTCCTATGCCAAAATATACCGAGATATATTATGTCGACATATTTTGGTGACGTCATAGAAATACATATATATTATAGCTGCGTGCGCGGTCACTCGCAAATTTATACAGAAAATATGTCGTAATATACCTTGCTATCATTCATATTAATATATATTATAGCTATGTCTGTGACGGGCTTCAACACTGAAATTAAGACTCGAAATTGATATTGCCTTGAGTAAGGAAGGCCTCACTCTTTATTAAATAACTCCTTACCTATTTGAGTAATTGTATCGACTACTTACATAAATAAAATGTACTTAAAATTATCAATGACTTGTAAATATTCATTTGCCAGTCCACACTTACCGATAACTACGAAATTAATGTGTGTTAGAGCCTCGATAAAGAACAAAGGTGACATTGTCATTCAGGTTTACCTGATATCCTACATACACCACCATTATTATTTACGACTCAACTTATTTGCTGTTTTATTGCTTTATTTGTTGTAATGATGGTCGACCTGCATACCAAGAATTTTCACTTGTTTTTTGTAACAATCACACGTGAAAGACCATTGTTTTGCAACTAATTTCGTTTAGGAATAGGAGTCACCTAAATATCATAGGAACACTTTTCGCCCTTAAGCCCGTTACGAAATGATTACGAACTAATACTTAGGTAGAAACATAAAATGGCTACGGAAATTGGTAGATCCTGAGATTTTCGTTAGTCTTATGGCCCAGCATCTACAGCGTTCTCGCTACGAAAGCAATGCACAATTCACGGCAGGCTTCGCCAATAAACACCACGCTTGGCATGCAGATAGCAATCACATAATGGTGTTAGTAACGAAAGTGGAAGCTGCTGCCCTTCCTGCGGATATCATTATTTCCTCTTACGAAACCAACGGGAAGTCTGAGGTGGTTTACTCTCACAACCAGCTACACAATGAAGATGATATTATGGTAGTAAAGTTATTTTTAATCTAATTGTTCAATATTATGAATACAATAATATTATAATCGATCTAGCAAATCTCGATATCGATAGAACAAATCTTAATGATTTGTTCTATCGAATTGCCCCCCATTAAAAAATGTATGCCAAGTTAATTTCAAATGATTAACGAAGATGCCATTGTACTATTTTGTTAAGATTTTTAGATATTAATAGAATAAAGTGCATAGTTGTGACGTCAAGGCTCTATGATTGATTAAATCTTACAACGTGTCTGCAATTTACTTCGATGACGACTTGCAATTAAAATTATATCCATATCTAGATTGCTCATGCATTCGAGTACCTAGGTACGCATTGCTTATTTGAATGTTATGTGATGCACATAGGTACGCTATACTATTTGTATAATTTTTCCAATTACGTATTGGACAATTTAATCTCGTCACTATATTTTGAAAAAAATCTTAGCGTGGGTTCATTCGAATGAAGTGAGATTGAATCGAAGTTGCGTAGAATAAAACATTTTTGCTATATGACGTAAGCATTAGCGTAGAGTATCTCTGAGCTCTATGGTTGTATAGAAGTTTACGTAAAACTCAGTACAAACTACAGAAAATGCTGTCTTATCGTCACATTTGAAGTAAGCACCTATTGTCTAATAATTCGTGTGCAATTGAGTTCACCCTAACATTACATGCTCGTAGTAACTGTGTAATGTTTTCAACATTGTGTGAAACAATATGCGGGCGCGACGTCCTTATCATCGAAAGCATTGCAGTATGCAATGCAGAGCGATACCCGATAGTAATTATTGTTTTACATACTTATGTAATGAACCTAACATAACAAATAGCGCAATCAACTTGTAACACATTTGTAAACAATCATTTGCATTCTGCGTGTGTGCAATGATAAATTTATGTTTTAGAATTCATCTTGTTTATTGATCAATCGTCGTATTTTGTTGCTCTCATTTAAGGACTGGTAACATTCCTTGGGTATTATAATTATCCTTGTAAGATTAACAAAATGTAGTGCAGCGATATCACAAGATATTTACCTATTTCTTTGTCTTCCGTACGTCGATTTCAATCTACAATGACAGGCCCTTGTCTTGAGCTTAAGTTTACGTAGGTACTACTTACATCCACGATATTTTTGCCACATATTATAATAAAGTATGATAAGGACGAATATTGCCCATTTGATGAATATCTAAGTAGTGAAGCTGTTTGCCAGATTTGGGCAGAGTCCCGACTATACATTGCCGGAACACATCGGCATGATTATGGGCTGAATGGCTGATGTTTTCCGGCAACAGTTCATGAACACTCGTTTACTAGATCTAATCAGGGTCTGGCGTACAATGTGCGTTCTGAGAAGAAATCAGGAATTTGTATTTTTTATATTTCTACGAAGTTGGAGTATACACGAACGCGCAAAAAGAATATATGAGGGTCTACACAGACTTGCACAGAAAATTGTAGCAAAAAAGATTCAGCTCATGAAAGGAAGAAAGAATTTCATGCTTTTGTTTTTCTTTATTCAGGTTTACTTCTTAACTGGCATATTCTGCTTGTTGTACTTCTACAACGAATTATACGAAATTTGACTAGCTATTAGCTAGTGAAAAGCCCTAACTGTACAGATGCCAGATCATCGTAGCCCTTGCTCTCCTTATACAAACCTTGGACGGGAGTTCCATCCCAAAGAAACAAAAAAAACCATCTGAAAACGTGTTTCAAGAGCAACAGGTGAGTGTGCAACATTTAATGATAGATCATTACAAAGAATACATTAATTCACCTCTGATGGTGGTGCATTGATAAGCTTATTATTCCACGACACGTGAGGAGGTGCGTGTTGTTGTGAACAGACTTCCTTGCACTATTAACGTGTATGATATCACTGCAATCATTCATTAACACCGAGCAAACAAAGGTTACTTAGTTGTGCATTTCGCAGATTATTGCAGCTTACTACCGTTCGTTTCCAGGTTTCAACTTTGCTTTTGTAACTTTCTTTGGATTCAAGTCTGTTGGCTGAGATCTATAAGGTTTATTTATAAAAGCTTGCAGCTTATTTCTGTATGTATTTACAAAAAGTTATAAATAAATTGAAGAATTGCAAAACACAGTTAAACATGAATCACAAAATATATGGTCTACCCAGACAACGCGACGTGCGATTTGTTGGACATTTCATGACATATGTCATGTATGAATTCCAAATTGGGTACATTTGAAGATGAAGACGTTGATGTTGGAGGCTCTAAAAGTCATAGGGTCTTCAACCTGGACTTCCTTATTTGACCAAAGTAGCCAGCCCTATGCCACTCCCTTTATGGTGGATCGGCAGTTTGTAAAGGGCAGCTAAACGATTGCCTCGAGACGACGCTGGTGACCTCCTGATTACTGCCGGGTTCTCGCTGCTTGTACACATTCATAATGGATTAATAATAAAAAAGATGAAAGGCCAACTGAGGCCGGCGATACTTTCAATAGGTGCTTGTGTACGTATTTGGTAGATCAGGAAGCGTGTTTCTCTGTTTCCTGCTTTACTGCGTAGCCGAATAAACAGTGTTCCTTTCCTAGGGGTTTGCTAAAATTATGACTTGCTTTCTCATGTAACAAGTACGGTGTACGAATGCTATGTAACGTTCTATGTTCCGTGTCAGTACTGTCTTATAACATTGGTGAGATATGGTATAACCGTGTAACCATGTTATTTGTAACACTTTACTGCGTAGGTATATCTTCAGCAGTGGCACATTGAACTACATACTTTTGTTATTACGAACGGACGTGAACATAATAACATACATGTTTTTATTACGTAGATAATTCAAAACTAAGTAGGTTACTTAAATTAAATCCACTTGACGTTCCAAAAGAAAAACCGGTCAAGAGCGAGTCGGACTCGCGCACCGAGGCCGCGAGGGTTCCGTATTGTGAAACGTGAAATGTTTTTAAATTTTCTTCGGCGAGGCCTATATATTCGTCAAAGAATTTTAACACTAGGTACGGTGTAGAATATTGCAGTTTTAGGTCAACACCATCTCTTGACCGATAGTGGAACTAATGTAATTTTTGTTGATGATGTCTGAAAAAGTGTGCTATTAAGAGGCTTTGTTTTATTTTTCCTGTAATCTTTACATAAACTTCTATCACATAGAATAATTTCAGATTTTTCTCTATGCAAACTTCGGACATAAGGGAACGGTATTTTTTTACATTTTTCATCAAAAGTCGAGAACTATGCGGCCTAAAAAAAGAAAGAAATTTTGAGAATGTGCGAACAGCGCTGTTTCATATGATACCCACATGCCCTAGTAACCCCAGTAAAAAATATTAATATTTTTATTTCTTTCTTATTTGCAAAAAAAGTATTCCAAATTTCAAGTTGATAGCATTAGTAGTTCTTGAGATATCCCGCTTTGACAGACGGACTGACAGTCAGATTGATTCGCACCATAAGGGTTCCTTTTTACCGTTTTGGTACGGAACCCTAAAAAGAAGCCAAATAATAAGTGCTTCCGTATTATGAGAAAAAGAGGCTATTACGTTATTGCATTGTCAAGTTTTTTTCATCTAAACCTAACGATCCTTTATCTAACATTCGGAAAATTAAATTGTAAACGAAATGACTGGCTAATTAACTGCAATACCACTCACATCATTATTACTATTGTGTAATAATTACTGAATTACAACATGGCCTCAAGTTTGTACTATATTTGTGTATGAAATCGTGCATCGGCTGCACGCACAACACGGCGAGTGTGTGCGAAAAAACATAGAGTTTACGTGATCCATGCAATTAGTCTCATGCGAGCAATCGTAATCGTTTCGACACAAACCAGCTTAGTCAACATTTGCTGTTAGATAAGGTTAGACTCAACAACCATAATATAATATGTGCTCATAGATTAAGGACAGTCAAAACATTTTTTGATAAATTATTAAAACTTAAGTACTTATGTATTATTTAGTAAGGGCACGTAATGGCAAGACGCCCTCAGGAAATTTTAAACTAAACCAATCGCAGTCCACGGCTGAACACTAGTCTCTCCAAAGAAGGACTCTTCTTTGGAGAGACTAAACGATAAGGGCCAGTTTAAAATACTTACAAATAAAAATATGTTTTCAAATCACACCGCAAATGTGGTTTTCCTGACCAGACGATGTCTCACTTGTTTGCGTCCTCACACCTTTAGAAATGCACTCATAAAATCGAGGATTAAAGTTAATATCAGTCTGTGTATTGAGTGACCATACAACAGCTCTCAGACATAAAATAACTATCATCAAGGAAACTATGAATACGTATGAATTCCCAATCAGCTTTCTTCATTGGTTTCTTAACTAACAACATCAATAAAAACTGCCACGCAAACTAATCGCTAGTTATCCAACGATATTTCATAATGTATTCACGGATCATTTAATCCAATGATTCACTGGATTGTCGGAACTGGAACAGCTATAAAATACAGACAGACCTAAGTATTACAGGAAAAATCTTCGTAGAATATCTCAGGTCTTAACTTGAACAAACTCTACTCGTGTCAGACTGGTTACTATAATTTTATTGTGTTACAAGTCGTTATTGACCCTATATCGAGTCTTCCAAGAAAATAATAGGTTTATCTTGCTTGCCTGAGGCAGAAAGTTATTCTTTGTGTATTATGTCAAGTAAAATGCCAAAAGGTCCAGCATCATTATCGTGTTTTGCGTTGTTTTAAACAGTAATCTTCTAGAGAGTGCTTGTGTATGTTAATATATTACCACAATACTTTTTATACGGAGCAGACTATAAGAAACTTTATTAAATTAAGTATTTTCTTACAGAATTACCGATATAATTAATCTAGTCGGTGCGGTTTGCCCGATTGGTTTGGCTCGCCGAGAAGCGCTGCAGCACACCTGGCAAATTATAATGCAGATTCCAATAAGACAATATACTGAGCCATTGCCGATTACCCGTTCTGACCATACACGCTTAACGAACACATATTATACGACAATACTCTTAAAAAACTTATATATTTCTGGTTCGCTGGGCACGCATGTTATCTTGTTTTTCCTTTTGCGAGAACAAAACAAGTTACCGTGATAGGAAACGAATCGTTTGTAATGCTAATATAATAAGGTAAATGTATGTAAAATGGCAGTTTGGGATTGTTAAGATTACCTTGCTTTATTTCAATTCTCGACAGGAGATTCGAGCTTAACTACTGATTGGAAAAACCAAATAGCAGGTTTGGAGTCCACACTAAACTTGACGATTCAGTTTTACTATCTTCCTATAATTGTTAAGTACATGTACGATAAATTAAATTATGGGGTGTGACGTTCTCTGCTACCATGTTCTTTGTAGACTAGCTCGTTTCTTTTAGCATAATCAGCCTAAAATGTTCCCACTGCCTCTGTCCCACACAGGCCTCCTCTCTGAGAGAGTGAGTGGGCCGTAATCCACCACGCTTGCCCAGTGCGGGTTGGTAAATGTCACATAATATCTTCGAATTTTTGGTTCAAGGACATGCCGATTTCCTCACGATGTTTTCCTTCAACGTTTTGTGAATAGTGGTGATGAATAATTTACGAAAAATAAAGCGCTTGTCTGGATTCAAACCTACGACATACAACTCGTTATTCGCGGCCATTACCACTGTGCCACCACTGACACTGCCCATGACATGAACTTAATGCTGGCCAACACAGAAAAAGAAGAAGAATATCCCTTTTATATCCATAATACTTTCCCAGCCTCTATTTGTAGATCCGTTATCTACCAGTAGACTAGCTTCATAAAATATAACTTCAGCCTTGAGTCTTTCATCCAATTTATTTATTTAATACTTTAAGCACATAGATGTACAGAGGCGGACTTAATGCCATAGGCATTTTCAACCAGTCAACCTTTGGGTGATGCACAAACAGTGGTAGGTGCAATCATGAAAATTGTGGAATAAATATTTAAACCAATTGTTGCAACCTATACAAGAAATAATTTGCTATGTGGTCAGGAACAATGTTTTCTGGCAAACATTATTCATAGAGCCGCGGTTTTCCTCCACAAACGTAAACAATTGATTAAGGACTCGTTAACCTATTTTTAATTAAACATTATCAGCAAGGATATAATTAGTTTACGTTCGATAGTTTTATACAGTTTCAAATGTATACATTATATATATAGGTATACCTACTAATTGGATTCTAGAATAAATGACTATCGCATGCCGTTATCAGCTCACGTCTACTTGGCGTAATTGTTACCAGAACAGGGTTAGTGGAATGACTAACAAATGAATTGCTTCTCAATATTATCACCATCTGTTACTACATTATCTTTATTCTTTTTTTCCCGCTCACAGTTTCATTCCACATAATAATGTGTCTTGTATTCCTATCGCCTGTGCTGTCGTGATGCACATTTACATAACAGCTTTGTTGATCTCCTAGGTATTTCTCGAATATACTTACCTACGATAAGATTATAAAGTCTAAGTATTTTCCGTATCTGTTGCAATATCTACCTTTAATTTTCTTTGCTACGAGACTTTGATACAAACTAAGGAAAATTCTACATTATCTCCAGCAACAGCTTATTATCATGTTAATAGCTCTCTACAATTTAATGAATGATCATTCTAGTAACGAGAGTTTAATGATTAATTATGACGCGGTTCATAATCACTTTATGAATTAAATTTACCTTCAATAACTTACAGATTTTTGCCATTTACGTTCCGTAAACTATGATCATAGTAATGTAAAAACCCACCAAGTGCGTGTTGGGCCACGCACAGTGTAGAGTTCCGTAGTAGCCCCGGTAGCCCGTTATCACAAAATAGTACTATTCTGTTGTTCTTTATTCTGAATATAAGTAATGGTAAAGATATTAGGAGTTAATTAATAATAACAAAATAATAACAAAAGTCGACTTTAATTTTGAATTATAATTTCTAAGTCGTGCGGGGATGTCAATCACTCGAATATATTCGAATAAAATGTAACCCGTTGGTACAGCGCCATCTAGCGGCAGTATTGTGAAACTTATGATAATTTATTATGTTTTTTTAATTTCATATTTTGTTTTTCAATGCAAATCTTTACCCGTTATAAACAAGCAACTACTTCATTTTAGTCACTTTAAAGGATTAAAAATGTTAAGGCTTTTGTATTTTTTTTTTCAAGTTCAACGACTATTACTTCTAAACGAATAAATATATTATAATTTTCCTTTAAAGTTTATGAAATGCACTATCATCGTGAATTTTTCCAGATTTTTCAAAGCCAGCAGTTTAGTTTTTAGAGGGGGGGACGCCCTACTGGAACATAAATTTGCACTTTAAAGTTTAATATTTCGTAAATATAGCATTAAATCGAAAAATAATTTTAGCAACCCCGAAGTCATTTTAGAAGACCTATTCAACGATACCCCACACGATGGGGGACTTTACATGGGGTAGCTACCCTAAAAAAAATATTTTCCAAAATTTTATTTTACTACTTTGTGGCGTAATTGATATAAGTACACACTCCTACAAAATTACAGCTTTCTAGTACTAACGGTCTCTTAGCAAAACCTCGGACAGACAGACAGACGGTCATGACGAAACTATAAGGGTTCCTAGCCAGAACTACGGAACCCTAAAAACAGTATGACTATGATCATACTGTACTTGTTCTTTGTAAATAATAAACAAACCTGAAATGAACAGGACCTGACTAATACCATTTTCTCTTTTGTAATGGTTCTTTAAGTGCGGTATATAGATGACACAGTATTGTTTCGCATTCAAACAACCGGTAAACCAGCGGAAATATTAGTTGCATAACACAAATTGGCTGGTAGACGTAGACACTGAGGGAAACTGTAAAAGGGTATATAGAAAATTACGCTTTTCATTCAGAATAACGAGCATGAACTCACGTTCAGTTCTCTTTGAGTCACTTAATAACAGGTAAATGTATGAAAAATATAAGGAAGCTAGCATAAGTACTAGACATAAACCCACACTGTATTTTTCCATCATAATGGACACAATTATAGGCGCTTCTGTATAATAAACTAGACTTACGGAATATATCTCACACTATATGGGTAAGGTTTAGTTAACTATTCACCTCAGGTTTGCCTTAGAAGTGCATTTAACTCGTAACTAGAAAAATCCACTTCTTGTGATTGATATGCAAAGACCACACAACATAATTATATCATTTAAAATTACCTTTAAACATAAACGATAGAGCAAATAAGTGTACGGAAAATACAATAGAACATATTATGCGGAGTTCCTCGGGGCGGCATTGCGGGCCCAGCAATGTTCCTGCACAATAATTCTAAGTTATTTCCTCTCTTGCTTCCGCTTTCTCGTCAGACAGCTTGTGAGGGGAAATTTAATCATAGTGAGATCGTCACATTAGTCTTACTTTTTCTGCTATAACATCCACAAACTTATTGCGAAAAGTAACAAAAATTTTCTTTGAATAATAACTTTACAACAGCTAGTCTGTCATCTAACAGGTTTTTATAACATTAAGGAAAATTCGGGAACTTATTAATTACTGACTATGAAAAACCGTCCCCCGTTCTTCTTTCTATCTTACTGTTTCCTTTCCACTATTCGTTTTTATCCAATTTTCACTGATTACAAAAATGAACAATGAAATGCTGAAGAACATCTTGATTCTGTAAGTACCTCAATGAGTGCCTGTCATTTAGATTGTGTATGAGTCGGTATTATGCAAGCATATTATTATTATCCAACAGCAACAAAAGTACCTACAACGGAAGGATTGCGAAATGAAACCATACTGTGCATTACCTACATGCAAAAAGTACCTATAGCGAAAATTTACGACGGAGAATACAAAAACCCTTTTGAATTACAAAACAAGTAAGTAAACTGAATACTTTTTGCGGTCGTTTTTATCGCAGAACATGATGATAGTCTGCTGCACGACGCATTAAAATTTAACCAAGAGGAAACGGTGTTCAGTGTTAACTCGTTAAATTGTAGGAGATTCTGAGAAATGTAATAACTATTATCTCAAATCAATTGCATCGAAAGTAAAGATCCTTTAACAATAAGCAGACATAAACGCGTCGGCTGGTCGACTCGCTAATAGTTCCAATAACGCTGATCGCTCACGAGGAAGTTTAGGACCGGTTCCACCACACAAGCGACGCGGTGTCGCCGACGATATACACATGCCATTTATTATAATACCCCCTTCTACTGACAGTTTACAACTAGGAAGTATTGGTACTCGTATGACGCGATCATTGCAACGTTTATCGTAAGTTATCGCTCGTTACGGAAAGTTCTTGGTCTCTTTGTTTTATTTTCGTGACTATGACGGTCGACAAACAAGTTTCGTAGGAGCTATGATAATGTGATCGCGTGAATAAATAAACTAATTAATTTATTGATTTAATCTTAAGCAAAAATGGCGATCGGTAGGCACGAATAAAATGCAAATTTCTTGAGGAATGTAACTATGTACGTTCATTCGATACCCGTATTGGTATAAAAACTTTGAAGACAGTGTTTCAAGCTGCAGATCCAGCCCGCCCCGAGCACCTAATCGCGGTTGGAACGGCTCGCCTCGAATTATAACAGCACGCACTAATTTGAATAATGAACAATGTTACCCCCGCAACCGGTTTGATCACGCGACCGCGCGGCGGCGTGCCTGCGCGAGCGCTGCTTTACGATCAAGGGATGCTGGCTGGCCTATAAACGTGAGCAGTAAAACCTTTTGCCATTCTCTCGAATTGAACGTTAAAAGAAATGAAAATGTAAAGTTATTGCGAACCGTTTTACGAATCCCAAGTAATGGTAGAGTTCGTCAGAAACGTTGGTTAAGATCCACGAACACGTCTGAGGAAGCATCATTAAAGTTACATCGCGAGCGATTCATCATCTGAAGTTTTTTGTTTGTTCGTTAGAGATTCGAACTAACATATTTAAGAACAAAAGGGTCTAGGAAAAAAACTGACGCCCGCAGAGTTGGGACGAGAACAAAGCGTGCATTCGCCAAGTTATGTTTTTAGGTACAATCTGAAGTAGGACTGGCCATTTAAACTGCCACATAAATCATGTGCGTGTGGTGTGAGGGCCACTTTGTTAAAACTCTTTGAAAATGTGCTTAGGATTTAGTGAACATTCCCAAAGAATTGTGAAAGTTGGTATCAGATTTTGTGAAAGTCTAATAACCGAGTTATAGACTGTAAAGTTGGGCCCTCAGTTCTCACATAGAGGATTGAGGGCCCACCTAAAACTGATAAACTATGGACACTACAGAAAAAGTCTTAATGCCAAAATCTAAGCTAATGCCAAACAAAATTTGTGAAAACAAGATATTATCGCAAAACACTGTCCTACTTTGTATATCTTCGTACAAAATGGGCCCTCAATTCTCATACACGTAAAAGTTTATTACGCAATTATAATGAAATCATTAACTTACAGCTACTGTTTGAAATCCTATATGCTACTAAATAAATTGTGAAAATTTATGAAAGCAAGAACAGGTCACCACCCTTTGTTGTTTAAAAGTTATGACCTTGATAAAATTCAGGGCCCTCAGTCCTCCATTTTATTTTGTTTTGGATTTATTACGCTTATCGTATGAAAGATAAGACAAATACAAAATTGTCTCTTTTTGTGAAAAAAATTGTGCAACAAATGCGATACCAGAAAGAAATTAAAAGACCCTTTATTGTATAAGTAAATCGAGTTTTATTTTTATTCTCTGTCTTAGGAAATAGGGTGACCACAATTTCTTTTAGATTGCAGTAAAGATTAGTAAATGTAGAGTCATAGGTTTTAATGAACTTTCGCTTATTATCGTCATAGCATATGTACTCAAGTTTCGTGATAAAAAAAATAATTTCGGAAATTGAACGATCACAGAAAAATACTGTTTCCCAAATCATTTTTGCTTGAAAAATCGTTCGTTCCGAAAAAACTAATGACAATAATCAAATAATTAATTATTATTTTTATAAAGGCTTTTGCCCAGCAATGGGACAATGTAGGCTAAATATAATCCTAACTAATATTATAAATGCGAAAGTAAGTTTGTTTGTTAGCTTTTCACGCCTAAACCACTGTACCTTTCATCCCGAAAAAAGTGCTGTTCACGAGGAAAACAATAATAACGTTTTTATGATAATAGATGGAGCCATATGACTTTCGAATTTCACGCGGGTGAAGTCGCGGGCAGAAGCTAGTACCTAATAAAGCAGTGCGTTCCTGGATGTTTTTTTTATTCCTAGGTAAGTACTTGCACAATAACAAATATGTTTTCTGGAGTATTAAATAATTATATTTTATTTTAAAAAATTTACAATTTATAAATAGGTGAAATTGAATTACCTAAACAATTCTTAGAGTGACTATCTAAGTACTATTTAGTAAAATATTACGAACTTATAAAATTATGAGTACCTAGGTATCAAAACAAACTTATCTTGAATGTTTGATATCTTGACCGAAGATGATTGAGTGTCTTGACCGAAGATGTGTTTGCGTATTAAAAAATTATTATTATTTTTATTCTTCACCACAACTGTTTCATAAAATTCGCCTTAATGCTTTATTACCTACAACTTCCGCTGCACTATCATAAACTATTGTTTAGTAACTACACTAAATATTACAACTATTGTGCATATATGTAAACAATAATTATATAATACATGTAATAATATTTTTAATATAATATTAGCTAGTTATTAGTTTTATTTATAATATTAGTTAGGATTATATTTAGCCTACATTGTCCCATGGCTGGGCAAAAGCCTTTATAAAAATAATAAATAAATTATTTGATTATTGTCATCAGAACGAACGATATTTCAAGCAAAAATGATTTGGGTAACAGTATTTTTTTTTGTAATTTTTTTTTATCATGAAATTTGATTACAAATGCTATGACGATAATAAGCGAAAAATTGAAGAAAGTTTATTAAAACTTATAGTCTACCTTTACTAATCTTTACTGCAATCTAAAAGAAATTGTGGTCACCCTATTTGAAAATTCAGATAATAAAAATAAAACTCGATTTTCTTATATAATAAAGGGTCTTTTAATTTCTTTCTGGTATCGAATTTGTTGCACAATTTTGACACAAAAAGAGACAATTTTGTATTTGTCTTATCTTTCATACGATAAGCGTAATAAATCGAAAACAAAAGAAATGGAGGACTGAGGGATAACTTTCAAACAACAAAAAGTGGTGACCTGTTCTTGCTTTTATAAATTTTCACAATTTATTTAGTAGCATATAGGATTTCAAACAGTAGCTGTAAGTTAATGATTTCATTATAATTGCGTAATAAACTTTTACGTGTATGAGAATTGAGGGCCCATTTTGTACGAAGATATACAAAGTAGGACAGTGTTTTGCGATAATATCTTGTTTTCACAAATTTTGTTTGGCATTAGCTTAGATTTTGGCATTAAGACTTTTTCTGTAGTGTCCATAGTTTATCAGTTTTAGGTGGGCCCTCAATCCTCTATGTGAGAACTGAGGGCCCAACTTTACAGTCTATAACTCGGTTATTAGACTTTCACAAAATCTGATACCAACTTTCACAATTCTTTGGGAATGTTCACTAAATCCTAAGCACATTTTTAAAGACTTTTAACAAAGTGGCCCTCACACCACACGCACATCATAAATCGCACCCGTGTGGACGGAAACAATGAGAGCAGCCATTTATGTTTTGTTTTTTTTTTTGCCAATGAAATAGTCGACTAGCGGGATATTACATAAGATCGCTCGGCATTTCGATACCACTTACAAACGTCCGACTGACTCCAATCGACCGGCTTTGTGCGTGTTTGAAATAAATCCAAACTGGTATTGCTTATTCGCATTGAGTCAGTCTGTATTCAATCCAGAGTCCATTTATGTAATTAGCATAATGTGGTATTAAGATTATTACTTTGTATAATAAGAGGAAGTCATAGAACCGATATGATATTATGCTTGTCTCAATATCGTTTAATGAATACTATAAATTGACTATCAGTTTTTTTTCGCTAATTACATATCACAAGTACACAATTATTGACAATTGAGTTTATTTCTGGAACAGTTACGAGATCACTAACATGTTTCCAGGAAATAGACCGCAGCATCTTATTATAAACAAGTTTATCTGGTGTCCAAATTAAACGGATTGTTTTCGCTTTCGTAGAGATAAACATTATCGTCGACACCATTAATTAATATTGCGCTTATCAACTTAAACTGGGTTGTGGTTTGGCCTATGATAGTTGGATATTATTGATACTTATTCTTATTTCCGTTCATAATGTTGAGTTTGTTATTTCATGTTCTTGATTGATCCATTTTGAGTCTGTCGAAACATCAGTAACCACACAATTACGCAGTCAAATTGTGAGATCACGATCATCGCGTGAGGAGTTTTTCAATGACGTTACAATTACCAATTTGAATTGAACGATTAACCAAATAAATTAAAAACAATAATGTTTATCATTTGAATTTCATAAACTAATAGAATAATAGGTTATCGTGGCGGAAGTTTGGACCACTCACATGTGCTAAAATGTGGCCACTGTTATTCAACGTTATTTTTAGTGTATTATATGCGAAACCTGAATATAGTTTGTTCAGAATAAGTAACTGATCATCGAGAGGAGGCCTGTGTCCCAGCAGTGGGAAAATTATAGGCTGGTTATGGAAGTATCTGAATAGATATCAATAACCAAAAAATGGGGTAACCCATTTTGTCCCAAAAATATTTAAAGAAGGTTAAAAGTTGGACACCGAGCGATACTAAGTAGGTTATCCAATCTCTGCGCCGAACGGTTAGGTACCTAGGTACTATTATTAATGAGCGTAAGACGGCGCGGCGCGAGCGGCGCGGGTGAGTATGTTTTTGTACGGAGAAACAGGTAACTTAACAAGCTTATAACTTTGTGATTTTTCATGATACAGTTTTGAAATTTTATACCTACATTGATTCTTTACATAAAAATACTAGGACACGTGTTTCGGGTTTCTATAATAAAAATAATATATACTAAAAATAATGTTGTATATTCATTAAGTATACATATTACCATATTAAGTTGTACTTATAGGAAAATGGTCTCATGTGCTTCACATGAGACCATATTCCTTGTTGTTTCCATTCCACCTTGGACAACCTTCCCAAAAAAATTAAAATTAAATTAAATTGAAAAAGAGGAAACAATACCAGAGAAATATTAATCCCACTAATATTATAAAGGCGAAAGTTTGTGAGTGTGGGTGTGTGTGTGTATGTGGGGGTGTGTTTATATGTTTGTTACTTCTTCACGCTCAAACGGCTGGACCAATTTTAATAAAATTAGGTATGGAGGTAGCTGACACCCTGGATTAAAATATAGGCTACTTTTTATCCCGATAATTTCACGGGATCAAAACTTGTGCGTGTGAAACAGCGGGGCGCAGCTAGTAATATATTATTATTTTTTTTTTTTTTTATATGATATGATTATTTATTTACATAATCTATGCTAATATTTAAAATAAATACAATAATATGTACATTTATATGAAAAAATAAGGAAAATCATCATAGGGCATCAAAAAATTCGTCCGCATCGCTGTCAACAGGAACAGTGCCCAAAAGGCTGGCAGCATTGCCACGTTGAATGGCAATGCTAATTCTTTGGCCAAGAAATAGGCCAGCCCTCTGGTCACGTGAAGAGTCGACTAACCGCTTGGCGATATCTCGAAAAACCAAGTGGGCACTCGGACCCCATGGCCCTAGTGTTTCAACCCCAAACGGCTCGAACATATAACTCCCAATCAGGTTGGAATATTTTCGCCGTTTGAGGTTTTCCGCACTTGCAGCAGCCGCTCCAGCACAGCCCACCGTGCTAGGAAGATGAGATGGCGCAAGGGTGTTGACACATGTTGCATCCCACACCAAAGGTCTGCCTAACTTCCAGGGCATTATGGTCATCCCGTCTGGTCTCTTCCCATCGTCGCGCGCCAGGCCGTTGCTGGCACCCCGGCGGTGACAAGAGCACGACGGATGATGTCATTAATGCTGGCGTGCCGTGCTATCCTGCCTGCGCTCCTACTGCAAGATAGGCCATGGTGTCCGAGACAGTCGACAGCTTCACCGCACTGACAGCGATGCGGAGCTCCGCAAGGAGCGCCCAAACGCAGACAGGTAGCGAGCCGGAAGGTGGTGTCACCCAGCATAGTGCCTATGTTGGGTGACGGGAGTGCTTCAAGCCAGAGCCCCGACTCCCACTCACCCACAGCCAGGCGGGTACGCTCAGCAGAATTGGTGGACGTATTAATAAGATTATTCCGTACCAACCTGCAGAGCGGCTCATGCCACTGTCTCTGGGAAGATGAGTTTACGGGCCGATCTGTAACCGGGCAAGCCGCTTTCCAGGCGTTCACCGCGTCGGTCAAGCACGGCACTTCAGAGTCAACCAGGCAAGGGGCTAACATTTTCCAGGTGAACTTTTCAGTGCTGTGGACAGAAGACAGGAACGCCGGTAAGCTAATACTGGTAATTTTGCGGACGCCGAGGCCACCAAAACGGATGGGTAGCGTGGCTTGGAGCCACGCTCGGTCGTCCAAGGCCACATTTAAAATGGATGTTAGTGTGCTGCGAATAATTTGGTCAATTTTGTCCAAGAGGTGTGGCTGCTTCCATAAAGGGGAAGAGCGTAGAAAATACATAAAATTTGGGCCAAAACAACAGTATCTAATCAGGGTGAATGCCGAATGTAAATTAATTTTGGAGAGTCTGTCCGAAATCTCGTTGAAATTTTTAATATTTGTTGTATTTTTGTGTTACTGTATTTATAATAATTATTATATTATTGTTTTATTATATTACTAGCTTCTGCCCGCGGCTTCGCCCGCGTGGATGTCGGAAATTATCCTAAGGGACAGTACCGGTGAAGTAGCCCATGTCCTTCCCTAGGATGCTATCTATCTACTTGCCATATTTATCGAAATCCGTTCAGTGGTTTAAGTGTGAAAAGGTAACATACAGAAATAGGTACTTTTGATATGGCTCACTATTTACGGCTTCCACATAAAGAATGCCGTTGACGTCGAGGTTGAGACTGTTCCGATGTTTCAGCAGCCCATTGAGACACCAGGTAACTCAGCATGCCGTTGACGTCGAGGTTGAGACTGGTTTGGAGTTTCAGCAGGTCGTTGAGATGCCAGATACTCAGCATGCTGTTGGGGCTGAACTTGGGACTGTTCCGGTGTTTCAGCAGCCCGTTGAGACACCAGATAATTAGCATGCTATTGGAGCCGAACTTAGCTGACTGTTCCGGTGTTTCAGCAGCCCGTTGAGACACCAGATGCTCAGCATGCTGTTAGGGCCGAACTTAGGACTGATCTGGAGTTTCAGCAGCTCGTTGAGATGCCAGATACTCAGCGTGTTGTTGATGATCTTGGGACTGTTTTGGTGTCTCAGTAGCTCTGTGTGCCGCCTCACGCGACGCCTGCTCAAAACTTTGAAGCTCAGTTTGTTGAGACGTCTCGTTAAGTTTAGCTATTTCACAGCTCGAGCTTTATTAGAGCTTTGTGGAATATTAGATTTATGCTTTCGCGTCATTATTGTGAGTAGATACTATTTAAAAAATCACAAAATCGGTAGTAATTTTCAAACTAACTAAAACAATTCCAGTAGGTAATTAAGAGGAAAACGAATCTATCTTCTCTTCTTACAATACAACCTAAACCTAAAACTATACGTTATCCTTAAACTCCCAAAAAAAAAAACAATTGTAATTATCTAAGTAACGAAAACAATAACGAATCCATTTAGGTACTTAATACTTACAAATACAACCTATACCTAACTAACTAAAAATACAATCCTATAATTAAACAAACAAAGAAAACAATTCTAATATGACTATAATAATTAAAACGAATAACGAATCTATATTTCTACTTAAAATATACTACCTAAAAATTATAATTATGCCTACTTGTAAGTTATTAATAAATCGCTTCACAAAATGAACACAACCTGCCGGTCTGCCCTCACGCCCAGTAGGTATTATAAAAAGTTATGCGTGGTCATACATTAAAAAAAAATATACGTGTCGACTTGAGAACCTCCTCCGTTTTTACGTCGTCGGTTAAAAAGTGTTCTGTGCCTCTCACCACTCTTCTGCATGCCCACGTTCGGGGCTTGGTCGCGCACTTGGCGATGGCGCGCGTCATTGCCTCATAGGCGCTCCACTCAGGTCAATCTTATCGTGATAACTTTTAAAGTATTGGTCCAAATTGCTTAGTGTAAAGGACAAAGTTAATCTACATTAAATATCGAAAGCGATAAATGTATTAATTTTGATAAGAATTAACTAAGTACTCTAAAATATGCATTGTAAAAAAATATCAAATTTAAATGTTTTTATGGCTCACTATTTTGGATATAATGGCTTCCACATAAAAGATAGATATATGCTGTCGCGGACTTTTATTTAGAACTATTTAAGACAAATATTCCCACGATACATTATCTTCGCGTAACTTTAACGGTTTAGGTAGCGCACGCCAAAATAGCTCTCAGAGGGCAGGAATTTTTCCGACTTACTTGATACTTATCGTTATATTATGGCCAAATCACACAAAATCTTTATAAATTGTAGCCTATATATTATTCTGATGTATAAGCTATATTACTGTGAAGTTTCATCGAAATCCGTTCAGTAGTTTTTGCGTGAAGGAGTAACAAACATCCATCCATCCTCACAAACTTTCGCGTTTATAATATTATAATAATAATTATTAAATTATTAATATTATTAATTATTAATAATTATTATGTATTATTATTATTAGTAGGAAGTAGGATTATCAATATTCGAGAGAAATCTGTTCAAAAATGGGGATAAACCTAACCTTGATTTCTCTATCTGAAACAACGGAATTTTCATATTTAAAACGCACCACAGTCCACAAGTAAACAAATTTGGGGGCATAGCAATCATGTTTAGTGTACAAAAGCGTCAAGACATTTTAAATTCATCGTTTTTGAAAACATGTTAATAAAATGATAATTAAAAACCTTCTGTTCACATTTATCAAGTCGGTTAAGCAATGGTCGGCCTAGCTGACATTTAGATGGGTAAGTCTAAATTGATTTGTGTTTGGTCGTTTCATCAATGACGCGTCTCATCAGTATCACTAGGTACCTAAAACATCTGGAATGCTCTTTTAAGTTTTGAACGATTATGTTCTACCATGTCTTTCAATATTGTATGTTCGTTCTTGTGATTCTTTAGTTGTAGTGGTGGTGATGCGAAAATAATGTTTGAATGATTTTTAAAGTGAATGTTACTTGCAAATTGTTCCAATGGTTTTAAACTCCTACCATGTGGTTTTTGTAAGGCCTTTAATAAATTATTAAAAATTCTATATTTGTAATTTGTATGCCCAATATGTATATTTATGTAATCACAATATTTCCCTGCAAGTAAACACGTGACTAGATGTTACAAAGCATAACGTTTAGGTTAACCCAAGGCAAGTTTGGGAAGGCATTGTTGATTGTTTCATAGAAAAGTAATACCTACATAATTCTGAAAAATATTGGTCAGTTTCATAAAAATCATAACAGTGTCTTGATTCATATACCTTCACGTAAGTACGTTACTCTCAATGATTGGAGGCAGCGGAGCCTAATAAAAAAAGCATAAATCTCGAGCGCAATGTAAGTTTAAATGAGTACATTCGATTTAACATCTTACTTTATCATTGAAGTTAATAATTGAAATATATGGTGTGAGTTGAGACGTGGAGAGGCGAGGCCGATATGGGCTTATCACAAGCCGACGACCCCAGCCCGCGTGGCCGATAGCGCGCCGCCCGCGCTGCCTGCGCGGCCTGCGCCGATATGCACCGCGGCTGTAACCGACCGATATTATTCCAATATTTTATACCGATAATTGTAATCCACGGTTTCGATATCGATCTTTGTTTCGACCAATGTACCGGCGGCATTAAAGCACACATAATTGGCACAACCACCTATTAGTCTTTATCGGTGTAACAATCATAGATATTTGTCTAAGAATTTGATATTCTAGGACACTCAGTCTGCGGCAAATGTTATGAGGTATTTAAGTAGTAGGAGAGTTATAAGTTCAGCACAAAGGAAACTCAAGGACTTGCTAAACAAAAAGCGACATAAAAACAGAAATAGAAAGCACTGCGCTGCAAATGAGAATGTTATTTATAGAAAAATATCAACAACACACAATTGTATCGTTGGGCATCGACTCGCTACGGCCAGCTCAGTCGTCGACTCCACAATTAGCCATCAATTGACCCCAGCCGGCTGGACCAAAGGCGCCACTCCACCAATCACGCGGTTCGTAGTGGCCTTGGTACTCATAGAGCATCGCATGAAGTCGTGATGATCATGAGACGTGCATCAGCAGACCCACAGCTGGTACTATAAGTGCATCTCTTCAATTCAATTGCCAATCAAACAGTTGCAGGGTAATTGTCGGTCATCGCGATAGTTTTTACGTTTGGTCTCGTGACACGGCTGTAGTCTTGATTGTCTGACACTACTACATGTTTTTTCTTGCGCGAGTGTCCGTGTGTATCATTAGCTGGTTGTGCATTTCAATTACCTCATTTAGGTTAATAAGAAAGAACGTTAATAAGAATGAACGACGACTTTGATCATCAATTTTAAATCAATCAATGTTATCCCCTCGCTTTCTCTAGTTGGTTTAAATTCCAGCCTCCTGAATTTAAACTTAGTTTAGCGAAACAAATTCTGCAACTTGGTGCAAATTCCACTGAGGTGCAACTGCAAAGTAATCTAGAGTTTCACTCCAAAGAGGACTTAGTAATACGATTTATCGTAATCAACATTTACAACTGTGTAGGATGCTGTGAATGCAGATGACAATTAGCTTAAGGACTATTTTCCTTGATTTTGTGTAGGACGAGACAATCAACCAAATGATTTTCCTCAATTTCTTAACGAATAATTATGTCAATAAAAAATTAACTTAATAGGATTCTTCTATTGTACGAATACTTTCTACACAATAGCCAACATTTTACGTAGTTCGTATGGTACATTAAGTATCTGTAGGTATAATAACGAGCTCGTTGAGCCAATTGCTGGGTTTGCTCAGTAGCTAGCTGGCCGGCCGGCGCTCGTCATTGCGCTTAAGTTGACCAATACAAGTAATGACACGTTGTCCGTTTATATTGACTGATGATGACACACTATACGATATTTGCATAGTCGGTTGAAGGTCTGAGGGTTTTTGAACTGTTCGTGACATTGGGAATTTTATTAACAGTCATAAATTATTCTTTTAATTAACTATGAAAATAACTTAATCTTCCTCTTGTTGTCATAACAGCCTTGCTCGCCTGTATTATCTTTGTCATGGCTTTGGATCATGTCAGAATCGAATTCAATTTACTTTTATTAACTTAGACACACCAACATAATAGGTACTTAAAAAATAATAAAAGCTTGCTCGATAAAATGATCTCCATGACTCATCTAAGCTGACTTTAAGACTCACACTTAGTAGCAGATATACCTGTTACTTATTTATCAAATCAAAATTTATTTACTCGGACAACAAAGATCCATAATGTTAGTAATATCTCATAGCTAGTGTTAGCAAGTAAAATTATTGTTAGGAATTTAAGTTTGAAGCGTTTTACACAGATTTTGTGACTTGTATCTTACTTGGCCATACTCTCCACAAAATGGGAGAATAGCAACTCTCTGTCACTCGTCTCAGAATGCTGTTGGTCAGGACCCGTGTTCTAGTTAGGTACTAATGATGCGACTTTTTTCGAATGTGCGCATGAAATCCGAATTTATAAACACCCGGATCCAAGTTAAAACCAGTAAATCTATCTATATCTATACTTATGATGATGATACTAATAATAAAACTAAAGAGTTTCTTTGTTTGTTTGTTTGAAATCTCTGGAAATAACGGTCGGATTTGAAAAAATCGTTTAGCAATTCCTGAAGAACGCTAACATTAGCATTACGCTAGGACTTTTAGGAGCTGAGCGAAAAAACAACAGAAAGAACGCTTACCGAAAACGAATTAAGTCGTGGGGAGATAATAGTACTAATAATATAGCTGAAGAGTTTGTTTGTCTGTTTGTTTGAACGCGCTAATCTCTGGAATTACCAGTCGGATTTGAAAAATTCTTTTTGCATTCGATAGCCCAATTCTTGAGGAAGGCTATAGGCTATTTAACAATAATTTCTCGCTAAGACTCGGGAGCCGAGCAAATAGATAAAAAAATCAGAAAGAACGCTATGCGAAAACGAAGTGATAAGGCGGGCGGGCGATACGATGCGACGGGGTAGGTCGGGGGAGTAAGAAATTTCATGTGGTCGAAGTTGCGGGCAGAAGCTAGTTTTATAAAACGAGTACTAAAAACTGAAGAGTTTCTTTGTTTGTTTGTTTGAAATCTCTAGAAATAACGGTCGGATTTGAAAAAATCGTTTAGCAATTCCTGAAGAACGCTAACATTAGCTAATCTCTGGAATTACCAGTCGGATTTGAAAAATTCTTTTTGCATTCGATAGCCCAATTCTTGAGGAAGGCTATAGGCTATTTAACAATAATTTCTCGCTAAGACTCGGGAGCCGAGCAAATAGATAAAAAAATCAGAAAGAACGCTATGCGAAAACGAAGTGATAAGGCGGGCGGGCGATACGATGCGACGGGGTAGGTCGGGGGAGTAAGAAATTTCATGTGGTCGAAGTTGCGGGCAGAAGCTAGTTTTATAAAACGAGTACTAAAAACTGAAGAGTTTCTTTGTTTGTTTGTTTGAAATCTCTAGAAATAACGGTCGGATTTGAAAAAATCGTTTAGCAATTCCTGAAGAACGCTAACATTAGCATTACGCTAGGACTTTTAGGAGCTGAGCGAAAAAACAACAGAAAGAACGCTTACCGAAAACGAATTAAGTCGCGGGGAGAAGATAGTAGGTACTACTTATATAGGCGAAGAGTTTGTTTGTCTGTTTGTTTGAACGCGCTAATCTCTGGAATTACCAGTCGGATTTGAAAAATTATTTTTGCATTCGATAGCCCAATTCTTGAGAAAGGCTATAGGCTATTTAACAATAATTTCTCGCTAAGACTCGGGAGCCGAGCAAATAGATAAAAAAATCAGAAAGAACGCTATGCGAAAACGAAGTGATAATGCGGGCGGGCGATACGATGCGACGGGGTAGGTCGGGGGAGTAAGAAATTTCATGTGGTCGAAGTTGCGGGCAGAAGCTAGTTTTATAAAACGAGTACTAAAAACTGAAGAGTTTCTTTGTTTGTTTGTTTGAAATCTCTAGAAATAACGGTCGGATTTGAAAAAATCGTTTAGCAATTCCTGAAGAACGCTAACATTAGCATTACGCTAGGACTTTTAGGAGCTGAGCGAAAAAACAACAGAAAGAACGCTTACCGAAAACGAATTAAGTCGCGGGGAGAAGATAGTAGGTACTACTTATATAGGCGAAGAGTTTGTTTGTCTGTTTGTTTGAACGCGCTAATCTCTGGAATTACCAGTCGGATTTGAAAAATTATTTTTGCATTCGATAGCCCAATTCTTGAGGAAGGCTATAGGCTATTTAACAAAAATTTCTCGCTAAGACTCGGGAGCCGAGCAAATAGATAAAAAAATCAGAAAGAACGCTATGCGAAAACGAAGTGATAATGCGGGCGGGCGATGCGATGCGGTTTAGGTTGGGGGAGTAAGAAATTTCATGTGGTCGAAGTTGCGGGCAGAAGCTAGTTTTATATAAACGAGTACTAAAAAGAGTGTCTGTTACTCATCAAATCAAGTTGAAATGACTTTGACATGTTCTAAAGCTCGGTAATACGTTTCAACGTTGATTGAACTGTTCTCCGAAGACATTCTATCCCGCGCCAGTCATATTGGAGCTGATTACTCGACTCTTGTTTCATTGTTTCCAATCTAGCTCCATTAAATCATCAATAATGTTTGGTGATACATTTGTGTTCAGCTGTTTTTAACCGACTTCTAAAAAAGGAGGAGGTTCTCAATTCGGATGTTTGTATTTTTTTTTTTTTTTATGTTTGTTCGCGCATAACTCCGTCGCTTGCCAACCGATTTGAAAAATTCTTTTTTTGTTGGAAAGGGTATGCTTCCCAAATGGTCACATGAAAATTTTATCGAAATCGGACAAGCGGTTTTTGAAAAATCAACAAAAACCTAAAAATTTATCTACATTAACGATCTGTTCATATTTCATAACTCCGTCATTTACGAACCGATACGGAAAATACTTTTTTGAGCATTTGCTCTCGAAAATCATCATTTGGTAAAGTGGAGCTGATGCTAAAGACCACAGATGGCTATCGGAACTACTCAATGACAAATATTTCACGGGTTGCGATTCAATTGCTTTAATATGCTTGCTAAGCAACTTATGCTCGTTACAATGCATATGGTGAAATGGAGCTAATGGTGACTTCTCAAACAGCTCCAGTTCTCCTGGCTCTTATTAGGGGAACTCCTCAACAATTAACGTCCCTGCATCGGGTAAAGCAATATTTTGTAAAAGGTGATGAGCAGTTGACATTAGGCTATTGTAACTTAGATAAATTACAAACTGACCCACTAAAAAGTGAAAAATAAAAACTTTTTTACAAAAAAAAAACAACCGACTTCCGAAAAACACTATAAAGTGAAAAATAACTTTAATTTCGGAAGTCGGTGGCAAAAAACTAAAATACAAATCCAAAGACACCGACTTCCGAAATTAAAGTTATTTTTCACTTTATAGTGTTTTTCGGAAGTCGGTTGTTTTTTTTTTGTAAAAAAGTTTTTTCATAGTCCTACTTATAGAGGGCTTCAGTACATGACTTTATATGCGGCATTTACGCAATATCTAGGTCACCTAGATCCTGTGTGCTATTTAAGTTATTTACTGTTGACCTTTCTCAACTTTGGTCGCGTAGGATTTCAAGTATTTCTTCTTATATAAGTTTCTGAATTGGATGTGGAAGTTTTTCCTGAAATGTTGCTTGATATAATTTCCAACGTTTGTTATGAAAAATATTACGTTCTTTTATTTCCAGGTTCTAAAGTCACTTGAAAATATGAAAACGTTCATTCAGCTTGAAGCTAAATAACTTCAAAGGATTTTTCCATCGTTATTTGGCAATCTTTTAGAGACACGTTTACCTTACGAGATGAAAGAGTGCCATTGTTTACTGGGCATCCCACTATTATATTTATAAAAAACAATACCACTGAACTGTGTTTTAGTATATACATTATTATATACCACTGGAAATAATTGTTGTACACAAATACATTTTATGATTTTATTATAACTTTGCACAACAATAAATAAATCAGAACAATAGTAAGTAACGTTTGTTATGATTAATATGCTTAATTAGTTGTAATGAGTAATAGAAGAGACAGGAAAACAAACAAAATGAATCAAAGCTAAAGTAATTAAGCAGCATTGCAGGGAACGATGCGATGAATTTGTAGTGCTACGAGTATTTCAGTCTATGGCGTCAATGGATGGGCTCGTGGCTAAAGGAATGATTCCGATGTCGGCAGCACGCAGCAGTGCTGCCACGGCAGTGCGGCCGCAGTACTACTGGTTGTGTATGTGACGCAGCAATGTCGCTCAGCATTGCTGCCGTGCTCGGAATGTAATATTATCTCATATAAACCTATAAAGAATACCAGTAGTGCTGCGGACCAGTAGTGCTGCGACCGCACTGCCGCGGCAGCACTACTGCGTGCTGCCGACATCGGAATCATATCTTCAGTAATAACAGCCGCACGGGTCGATCGATCAGGTTAAGCTACGCTTACCACGGTCAGTCCGTGCATGGGAGACCTTTATTTTCATACCGATATGCCTAGCTCCGTGTCTCGGACAGCACATAAAGCCGTTGGACCCATCTGTTATCCTTGGATCTTTGACGGTCTTTACGGGTCGTCAGAAGCCCGAAAGTCTGACAACCACTCTTACCAAGGGGTATCGTCATATCGTGTTACCCAGTAACTGGGTTGTGGAGGTCAGATAGGCAGACGCTCCTTGTAAAATACTGGTATTCAGCTGCATCCGGTTAGACTGGATGCCGACCCCAACATAGTTGGTAAAAGTCTAGGTAGATTGATTTCAGTCAATGGCGTAAACTACTGCAATGCCGTTTAAGGGCAATACGGGCAAAACTAATCCTTTTAATTGACGATCGATGTTTGCTAACAGCTGGCTTGCGCTAATGAGTTATAGACGAAGGTACATGCTGTAGAATGGGGAAGCAATAGATGTGAAAAATGAATAGGACTATGGACAATATCTACCTACTAACTTTCAAGATACGTAGATGTGCTGCTGGAAAGTTTGTCTCAGTGTAAGTCCCAGCTAAAGCACTAGGGAGTGGTGAAGGGTTGCCGTCTTGGGGACTGCATGGGATTTTGACGTACAAAAAGTGCTGATTCACAGACTAATTTGATGACTTTTGATTTTGATGAACTATTTTCGTGTCGGTTGGAGCTCTACAACAATAGCGAGCATAGAATGACGTGGTAAAAAGATTTGCGAGTCAACAAGAGTGGCAGTGAGGCTGATGGCCCCTGAGGCGCCGCACATACTTACGTATGACAAACGTAGACTCTTCTCAGAAGCATCCGACCCATGGGTGTGTACGACGAATAATAATAGCAATGGTGGTGATACACTGTTGAGCACGTCAGCTTGTACTTGTTTGTCCGCATTACTCTCGAGTCTATCCAGTCTTGCCAAGGGGTATCGTTGAGTTTTGGAGGTCAGATAGGCAGTCGCTCCATGTACTGGTATTCAGCTGCATCCGGTTAGACTGGAAACCGACCCCAAAACAGTTGGGAAAAGACTATGCAGATGATGACGAATTGACGACTCTCGAGTCCATTCCTTTTCGTCATTGCTTGTTCCCCTCGAAAGGTGTTCATTTGATATAGGTTGCCTACTTATATTATCACAATAATCAGTCTTGTGCTATCCGCATCAAGCTGATTACGTGCGAATCCTGTTCCAGGTCTTCGGTCCACTTTATTGGGGGGGATATCTTGTGACTTTTAGTATGAATTGTAATACGGTGGAAATGTATAAGTTTTATTTTATTTTCACTAGACTTATAAACTGCGGCGTAGATCTGCAGACAGCCCGTGGTTCAGGTGACTTTATGAGCAGCTGACAGTTGGCGAACAATCTAATTTTTGGCGTACCTTCTATTCATAGAATCAAGTTTTTCTAACTAAACAGACAGCAGCTATACCTACACTAGGAAGTCGTGAAGGGCGTGGGTTTTGGAGAACTGACTTATGTAATTTTGACATTCGAAAAGTGCTGATTCTCAGCCTATTTTGAATAAATGACGTTGATTTTGATTTCTAGCTCAAAAAGAGGATACAAAGACTTATAGGATCCTGGACCGTTTAGAGCGGCTTTGGTGGAAACGGGTTGAAATAATGATGATGAAAAGTACTGAGACGTTGGTAACTTATGGAGTGAATGTAACAACTAGTTAGTTATGATATTATTATGATTGCGGAAGTACTAGATCCCGCTTCTGAGTTGAAACTCGCGCTACAATTATATCACTTACTCATTAGCTGTAAACTGTGAACTTGTTTGCTACATATTTTCATAACTTATCGTGTATATAAATGGTATATCTTGCTTCTTCTTAATTTAAGATCCTTATTTGGAAAAGCAACTGCTTGTATTGTCTGTATCCTGTACCTATGAGCTTTAATTTTACATCAATAGCAAGTACTATCTCAGTAATAATTTCCAGGATCCAGTTCTTTATAAGGTGGCAAGGACATCAAACCCTCCTACGTTGAAAGGTATCGTTGATTATTTAAAAATAAAATTGTTGTTTCATATATTTTGACCGCGTAGGGTATAGCACTTTTCTATGAAATAGATGTTTTTGTAGGGTTCCATACCCAAAGGGTAAAAACTGGCCAAGTGCGAGTCGGACTCGCACACGAAGGGTTTCGTACCACAAGGCGAAAACGCCGAAAAAAACACGTTTGTTGTATGGGAGCCCCCCTTAAATATTCATTTTATTTTGTTTTTAGTATTTGATGTTATAGCGGCAACAGAAATACATAATTTGTGAAAATTTCAACTATCGCGGTACTAGCTATCGCGGTTCTTGAGATACAGCCTGGTGATAGACAGACGGATAGACGGACAGACAGCGAAGTCTTAGTAATAGGGTCCCGTTTTTACCCTTTGGGTACGGAACCCTAAAAACGGGACCCTATTACTAAGACTCCACTGTCCGTCTGTCTGTCTGTCACCAGGCTGTATCTCATGAAGCGTGATAGCTAGATTAAATTTTCACAGATGATGTGTTTCTGTTGCCGCTATAACAATGAATACTAAAATCAGAATAAAATAAATTTTTAAGGAGTCCCATACAAAAAAACGTGTTTTTTTCGGCGTTTGTGCCTTATGGTAAGGAACCTTTCGTGTGCGAGTCCGACTCGCACTTGGTAAGTTTTTTTTATAATCGGCGGAATAAGTCTACTCTAGGGGGTCTAGACACATGTGCTGAATGAATGGTTTCAGTTTGCCCCTCGTTTCAATGCATAAAGCTGAATAATATACTTTTAATTGAATAGTTTCAAAGAAACATGATCTCATAAAGAGTTCCTGTTTCTCTAATCACTACATATCCACAACACTAGGCTCACACGTCACGATATAGGGTTTCTTTCACTTAGCCTTCCTTTCATACGAATCAACTGAAATAAATGTCAATATTACACTGCGAGCTATGGTGGACAAAGTTCGTAGATTCGAACCCAGACACGCGCTTTACTTTGTGTAAATTATTTCATCACCACTGCTCTCAAAACGGTGAAGGAAAACATAGTGAGGAAACCGGCCTGTCCTAGAAGCCTAGAACCGAAAGGTTCGAACTTGACGTGACTTCTACCAACCCGTGCCGCGGCCGTGTGGTGGACTGTGTGGCCGTGTGGTGGTGGTTACGGGCACGGCCCACTCCCTCTCATCAAGAGGTGGCCTGTGTCCCAGCAGTGGGAACATTATAGGCTGATTAGCTATGCCTATGCTACTGCACTACAAAGTAACCTCAACAAACTAAATTATTTATCTTCGTCCTCCAACCTTAAACAACGTGATTAAACAAAAAAACAATTCGACGGCAAAGTGCCAATACCTCCTAAATGACATTTTTTGAAAAATTCACTTTTTTATCGTTTTGAATTTAAAAGCGTTATTCGCATGTTTTAGTGAATCGCCTAAGTGTATTTTTAGTTGCAACAGCATTCAATTAAAATGTAGAAATATGTACCTCCCAACTTAACCAACGCAACGTGTCTATTTTTGAACGTTTTTTTCAGTTTGTGTAAATTTTTGACTTTGTCAGTTAGGAGGTATTGGCACTTCGCCGTCGAATTGTAACCACGTTCGTAAATATTGCCTGTCTTAATATTGAAACGCAAACGCATGTTTGAAGTACATTTATTTTGTTTGAAACTTTAAAACCACCAATCTAACTTAACTTCACGGAAGTTATTTCCTTATCAAATTACTTATAGGCTTTCTTTTCGATGAAGTTTGCTTAACAATTTCTTTAAATGCGGAAAATTGCCTTCGGTACACCCAAAGCAATTTACTTGAGAGTTATTTGAAAATAATCTTTGGTATGAAGCATAACAGGTCAATATGACTTAGTTATAGACTTGACTTCAAGGTAACTAGAACGCCCGTATAGTTACAATTACAACCAACAGTTTTGCTAGAATAAACGCGTTTAGTACTTAATTACGATTTCAAATGACAATATTAGGGCTGTTACAAATTACAAGCCGCCAGTTTGCTCTGATAAGTGTCTATTCCAACAGCGACCAGTCTGCAACCACTCAAAGTTGCGCTTGCAACACAAGCATTACACCGCGGAAACTTGTGTTCATTTATTTATCCGACATAACCATACCGATACTCTACAGTCAGTTCATTGGCTTGCCGTGTATTTTATTATGCCTAATCATCGTAACTACGTATGTTATAATTGTAGGCGTTACTTCACCGGCATCCTTAAAACGCAACCTTTTAAAAGCTCCTTAAACTTTTTGTTGAGGAGTCGTTAAACTTCCGTGACAAGTGCTTGAGTGTTGACTATTATACTTAGTACGGAAACCTCAATGGTGGGCCGGACTGCCGGAGTAGCTCGTCTTAGCTCGGTAGTTTATGTGAGTTAAAACGTACCTTTCACTGAGCGAACGAGCGGTGGCGGAAGCTCAGTTATGTCACGGCGAGGCTCAGTGGGCCACCGGCTGACCGTAATGGTCGCGGCACACTTAGCACGACCCACGAAAACAAGCGTTGCGTCAACAACACATGACAACACATTGCATAATTTTGGATATTTCTGTTCAGCTTATTATTTCTTCTACGGATTTTCCCGCTGCGGGTCTTCGCACACTTAATATGATTGACGAAATTGTAACAAATGAGGCTTAGTGTCGTAATCTTTTAACCTGACCTTAGCTTTCCATAATGATATGTTCTACTTAGTGACTGTTATAGGGACAGTGTGAATAAGGTTTGTTTATCTACTTTTGCACATAGGTACAACACGTGTGATATTTTACGAGCACTCAGCACTATTTACTTTACATACCGATGATAAGTGTATGTGGCTACCCAGCGATATTATATTAATAGGTACACAGAGAATGAAACAGCATTTTATATAAGGTTTCATTAGATAGCTGATGAAAACTGATGGAAGACTAGAAGTGACAAAGCATCAATTTATTTATTTAACCATTTATGTACACATAATATAAACAGACAATAAGAAAATAATAGAAAAATACGTACAAAGGTGTTGATTTCCAAAGAAATGTCTTCCAGCATACTTGCCAGCATACATATTCGTATCTTTGATAGAGCTTTTACAGTCATGTTTGTCTTGAAACTTGTTCGAAAGTAGGTATATAAAACAAACAAAACGTGCAAATACGTATAAGTAGATAAGCGCCTTCTAAATGTCAAGATGTAACATCAGAGTGAGGTCATCGCATGCTTCTGTGACATTTCGACGGCGGGAAAACGAGAGGTAACACAAAATAGGCTACAACAACTGATTGTAACTATTTACAAAACTTGCTCAGATTTGTATGTTATCCGCCTAACCTCATTTTACCGACGACGTCGAAGAATGTTGGTATAGACCGTGTAAAATGGCGGGTGACGGCATCGAATGTTTGACTTCGCTCGAGCACTCGATGTTATACATTACGAGTTACGACGCCGACTAAGATGGATGTTTACGTTATAGAGATGAATTGACGACATTATTGCGCCTGTATCCGTACACAAATTGAAAGAGAGGTCGTAAAGCATAATAACTTGCCACTGGTGTAGATTCTGTCGCTTACAAACTAAACTAAATTTAAGTTCAGTGCATCTTTTTCTTTCTATTTCATTAAGAAAAGGACAGAAGATAAATTTTAGTTAAGTCCTGTCATATTATGATTAATATGACAGGACTTAACTAAAATTTATCTTCTGTCCTTTTGTGCGCCTGACGTAAGTTGACGTAATTTTAGTAGTCAAGTTTTTAATCACGTCTAAACGTGTATGGAGTAGTGTTAGGCGCTGATTAATTTAACAGGACTAAACTAAAATTTATCTTCTGGCCTTTTATTAATGAAATAGAAAGAAAAAGACGCACTGAACTTAAATTTAGTTTAATTTGTGAACAAGGGAATCGGCACCATTATTAGATAAGTAAGTTGCTTCTACGTAGTTATAAAAATAGGCTCAATGGCAACATTAAAGAAGAATAATTATAATTAATAGTACCTACAGCACAGTCCACCAATTTAGCTGAATATCATTAAACAAGTGAATTTGTATCGAATATTTATTTAAATATCATGCTGTGATTTAATCCTGCTCTATAAAATTACAGTGGGTCGGGTTTGAGCAAAAAGTTTAAGACTGAAAATAGTTGAGCGGCGAAGCGTGGCGACTCAATTTGGGCAGTGCGTGGCGTGCTCCACTCCACTGCGCAGGAGTTGACCAGTCATCGTCTACCCTAAATATGGACCTTGGGCACCATAGTACCAAGATACATAACGGAAGGCACACAATCCAAGCCAACACAAAAAAATCTTTGCTCTTAAATAGAGATACAAAAAGCTTATAAATTACAGTCATTATTGTTATGCCATTATCTATTTATTATATTTATAGCTATACGATTTCATTTAAATTGCAAAACTACCTAATGTTGTTAATGAATGAAGTAATGCACAACACAACAATAACATAAAACGTCTTAATGCTATCGTAGAAGAAAATGTAATAACGCATAATCATAAAGCGGTATTAGTCAAAAATGATAATATGTATCCGAAACAGCAGTCAAGCGCAGGCATTATGTAAATAATGCACAAAGATGTTACGTAAGCGCACGAGCATGGCGTGTCAGTCAAAAGACTTCAACGCGCTTGCTTATCTAAACATCATCGAATGTAAGTAAATGTAGTTATTTCACGCACTTCCTTATAAAGCTGGCTTTAATCTTAATAAGGAATTAATAAATATCCAGTTCACCTGGAACTTCCTAGTTGTTTACTTGAAAATCAGCATCAATCGCCGGCAGTGAGAGTGGAGCGAGCTGCGGCGCCCGCGCGCGGCGCACCGGCGCGTTACGTCAGCGCTCGCACACACTCACACTTTCACTGTTAGATAATAGCTCAACACTACGCCACTGCCTTACTTACACACTTACACACACAATAGGAAGTTGTTCTATTACACGTTTATACGCTGTACAATTTAGTGCAGAAAAGTCAAACGAACAAATTCGTTATGTAGCGATGACGCAACGCGACATTTAATAATTGCCGATATTAATAATTATTATAAGTATTTAACTTTTTGTAGTATTCACCAACAGACAGATGCAGGTCGATAATCATTATGATGTAAGTCGGTGTTTAATACGTACTAATAATGTTATTATCTAATTTATTAAGATTATTATTTGGCAAGGAGGTTTTTACACCTGTTTAATAAAGATCGAGTACCTACTGCTCATTATACAATGGACCTTCTCTCAAACGCGCTTTATGTATGAACAGATATCCATCATAAGTTAATGTCATTGAGTCACTCATTTGGTTCATGACTTGAGCATCAATTTACCTCGTTAGACGTGACCGAGTGGCTGCAACCGTCAAATCAGTGGACGCACAAAAAGGAAGGTGGTAATTCGTATTTGTGTAAGTAGCGTGAGGTGTTGGAGCAATTTACTTCGCTAATTGATCAAGCGGAACTTTGTTCGATAACTCTTAAGTTCATAATGATACGAGTAACATCGTGTGAATTCGTGCGCCTTTACGCGTGTACGCAACACACTGTACAGACTCGGTGCACGTAATCGTTTTTACGGAAAAGCTCTCGATTGCTATCATAAAATGTAACTGCTGTTAGCTACTAGCTGCCACACTACTACTTAGCGCCACATGGCACACTTACACTCGTAAGAGATTCGCCTTTCGCTGTGTTAACTAACACTTAATTAAAAACCTCTTAGTAATTAGGTAGCTAACAGTACTAACGTAAGTAACTTGTAATGATACTGTGTGTTACAGTAGCGAAGGGTCAATTTTTGTAAGAGGTAAGCCTAAAAAGATATCTTTAATATGATTACCTATATTATTTGTCTACCTATAGAATACTGACTGCGCCATTTTTCCAAGGGAAGCCGCTAGGAATCGAGTTGTATGGAACCTTCGCCACTGGTGTGTTATGATTCTTCTTTTAATTAGACTAATACAACCAATACCAGTTTTATATTACGTAAAAATTAGTGTTTAATGCAAATTAGCGCCGCTTATCTCTAGCACCAATGCCGGTCGCATAATTTACGTTCACACAACACAGAAATGTGAAACAAGGATAGTTATTCTTGGCAGACAGCTTTTGTACCCAGTGTTACATGGACCAATACACACTCACGCAAAATATGGAAATCCTCCATGATCTAGAATTTAGTATACGTAACATTTCAATGTTTTCTCTTGCAAAACCTGTATTTGGGCTAAACTTTTGTATGCTTACCAAAGTAGGTAAGTATACAAAATTTTAGACCAAATACAGGTTTATGTAATAAGTAGGTAACAAAGTCGAAAAGTAAAATAAGCAACATAGATTTGATTTCATGATTACGTTATTGTTACGTGTATACAGATCGTAATTTATTGTTTGGATAAGAACAAGCTAATTTTACATTCGGAATAATAATCTGAAAAATTATAAACACCAAATACAAATATGATGAACGATCACAGATCTCAGCACATCGTCCTTCCTTGGTATGCAGTGTACGAAGATCTGATGATTTGAAGCACCTACTGTACTTACTTACGAGTACAGACAGCGAAACAGATAAGTATGCAGGCTGCTGAAAAACGCCTTTTTGACTCATTACAAGCTCCTGCTGTCAATTTGAAATCGTTCGTCTTTTGTTTAAAAAGGATACAGCCAGTACAGTGCAAGCCTGGAGGATATTATTCATTTCTTGTCCGTATACCAAACTCCTTTGTCGACTGTACACATTCGTGGGCTGGTAACACCGCACGCCGCCATATCCGCATGTGGTTTGACCTTGACTTGACTCGTTCAGTAATTTTATTCCGTACTTAGTGTTCCGTATCATGATGAACACTGTATAGGCGTGTTTAGGTGCCTAATGTAGTTGTGAAGCACATTTGAGTGTATGGCGCTGTTATTTAGATATATAGACGAGCCATTATAGTCTTTAAACGCGTATATTGCCTTGTTTTTTATAGTAAACTTGACTTGACTAAGTAATGTAGTTTGTTTTTTTGGCTAGCGTTTGCAGTTCATCATTTGATATCACAAAAGGAAGCTAGAATCTACTTCCTGGAGGCTCTATTGTCTTTTTAAAAGTGACTCGTTAAGAATCTTAATTCGCTAGTTCTTTGTTTGACTAAACTATTTCCTCTAGTTCTCTAGTAATCTAGCTTTCAATTTCAATTGACAGTTATTTACATCAACATGTACTTTCCATTCTGTTTCTATAGCCTGTTGTACTGGTACGTTTTTACATTCTAATTATTTCGTTCACTTACCCTTTCGTGTACCTCCGTCGTTACCGCCATTGATGTCGCTATGCCAGTTTGCATTATTCTGGAGCCTATTTGCAATTACACGGTGATTTTTTACCATTATACAAGTTTGGTCACGAATATCAGCAAAAAGTTTTATCTTCAGAACATAGCCTTGATCTTTTGTTAGCCATTTAATTACGAGTCAAATGTGTTCAGTGCCCACAGTCGGGAAATAAAATGGCACACGTGGAAAAAAAATCAATTATTTCTGACAACATCCTTGATTCAGCGGTTATTAGTGGATTGTCGCCTCTGAAACTTTCCTCCTTGGAAACGAGGAAGTGAAATATATACCTAGTGTTTGCCCTGTTACATGCTATGCGAAGTTGAATAATGGCCTGATTATACCCAACTAAGGAAGTGTGTGAGTCACCGGTTAAATACATCTTGACTTGCTTTGTGCTTAGATTTACTCAAATCTTGGTACCCAGATTTTTATAGTATTACAAGTCATCATTTTTAGGGTTCCGTACCCAAAGGGTAAAAACAGGACCCTATTACTAAGACTTCGCTGTCTGTCCGTCTGTTTGTCACCAGGCTGTATCTCAAGAACCGCGACAGCTAGACAGTTGAAATTTTCACAAATTATGTATTTCTGTTGCCGCTATAACAACAAATACCAAAAATAAAATAAAATAAATATTTAAAGGGAAATATTTAAAGGGAAAAAATAAAATAAAACAAATACCAAAAATAAAATAAAATAAATATTTTTTTGCCCTTTTTTGCTCGATATCAAAAATGGCAACAGGTAGGCACTTGAAGTATTCACAAAATGCTCAGTTGTATTTTTATTTTAATAATAAATAATAAAATTAAAATGAAATAAATATTTAAGGGGGGCTCCAATACAAAAACGTAATTTTTTGCCTTTTTTCGCTCGATATCAATATTATAGGTAGCAGGTAGGCACTTGAAATATTCACAAAATACTTAATTGTATATTTACTTTCATAATAAATAATAAAATTAAAATAAATATTTAAGGGGGCTCCCATACAAAAAACATGTTTTTTTTTCCCGGCGTTTTTGCCTTGTGGTACGGAACCCTTCGTGTGTGAGTCCGACTCGCACTTGGCCAGTTTTTTTTTTATATTACTACAAGTATGACAAATATATGCAAATGGTTTTTTTTTTGTATTTATCGAGAAATAACGGAGATTCTTTTATGCTAATATCCAAAAAACGTGAGCGTTAAACGTTACGTTACGTTACGTTACTCATGTACTGTTTTATTAAATGGAGTAAGATAGCACAATTATTTATTTATTTTTGCTATGAAAGGCAAAAAAAAAACAGAAAATCCGGAAAATCCAGATCGATTCTGAAAGTAACATTTAAACATTATTAACATTATTTTTTTAGTAACATTTTACATCTTTTATACTATCGCCATAGTATAAAAGATGATTGGCATTTAGCACCCTCCGTTCAGTTAAGAAATAGGTACGCCAGATACTAACCAACAAATAGCCCTCATTTTAATGATTCGGTCACATTTCAGCAGTATCAAAACCAGTTCAGGTCGATAACGAAGAAGTAATTGCTTAATATGGAACAAGTCAACCTGATGAATAAAAATAAAAATATCTAGAAAGTAATAAAATAATGACCTTCGACCTCTCATCTCGGTCAACTTTAACGACTTGTGCTGGATGATACGTTTATCCAGCTGATAGGAACTGTTTGTTATTCTTTCTCCTAGATATCAAGCATGATCTTTCGAATAACCAAAACAACAAATTAATTCCAAACTTTAATTTACCTACAAATCATTCCATGCTTATCATTTTAAGCCTCTGAACAAGCCGCGATATGAAGCAGGGTCTTATTTTTCTAATTAGCATAAATTCACTTAAAAACAAGGTAAACAAATTCATCTCAGCGGAAATAGTATTACTTAAAAGTAAAGCCGCAGAAAATTAAATGAGGCTCCGCTCGCCCGGGAATCAAGTCGTGAGTCGTGACCCTAATCGCCAACTAGATACTTAATTACGGCGGCGCTTAAGCGTAAAAATTATTAGTTAAATTGCACTTCCCAAACGAGATCACGCTATGAATCTTAATATTAAGCGAACGACGACTCATCAGCATCACCAGGCGTCCTATTTTATAACTATACTAGCTTCTGCTCGCGACTTCGTCCGCGTGAATTTCATACTTTCCACTAAAAATTTCGAAAATGTATGTTTATGATCTTTATCATTTATTTAGATAAATAAGTGCTCGGGCCAATTTTTAAGTTTATAGATCAAAGGGATCAGATTTTTCAAATAAAATGTATCCCACCCCCACAGGTCGCTTTTCACCCCCACAGGGGTGGAATTTTGAAAAATCGTTTGGGATGTGTTCATAACTTGACTCAAAGACCCCATTATCGAGTTAATGGAAGCAAGCAGTAAAATCCACCCCTTAAACTTTATCACCCTTTCCCACCTTGGTAAGAGTCGATTTTTGAAAAACCCTAAACACATACTTTTTTATTTTTAACCGACTTCATAAAAGGAGGAGGTTCTCAGTTCGTCGGAAATCGGAATCTTTTTTTTATATAAGTAATATATGTTCCCCGATTACTCGAAGACGGCTAGATCGATTTGAAAAAAATTTTTTTTTGTTAAAAACTTTTTTGTTTTAGTAGTACCGAGTTTCAAGTTAATCCGACAGCGGGATATATATTTTTCTAATCTATCAACTTTGTCACCCGCTATATCCTCTGTGAGGGGTTTATTTAAACTAAAATTGACAATCTTTATTATTTACTGAGCCAAATATTGCCAAGTTACAAGTTTATAAACCAAATGAATAAGATTTTTCATATAAACTATCCCCTCTATATATATATATTATCCCCATAGGGGTGGAATTTTTGAAAACTCGTCTGGGATGTTTCTATGACTTGACTTAAAGATTATTTATACCAATTTTCCAGTTAATCAAGCCACGTAATAAGATACTCCCCTGTGAAATTGGTTACCTCTCTTCACCCCGTTAGGGGTAGATTATCGAAAAACCCTGATACGTTATTCTTTATTTTTGGTCTTAAGTATAAACACTGAGTTTCGAGTTAATCGGGAACAGCGCGTCAAAATTCTTCCGTACAAATTTTGATACCCCCCAATCCCTCTTTAGGGGTAGTTTAGAAAACAAAAAATTACAAACTTCATAATTTACTTCGATAAGTATTCCTGCCAAGTTTCAAGGTTATTAAGTCAAGGAATAAGATTTTTCATACAAACAAGATCCCCCCTTTTCACCCCTTTAAAGGTTGAATTTCCAATAACCCCTTCTTAACCTACTCTTCACAAAAAACACACCCTCCAAAATTCATGTGTCTAGGACCAGCGATTTAGGCTGTGCGTTGATATCTCAGTCAGGTCATTGGATTTTATACCGATGCTTTGATTTGATCAATCCCAATTATACCAGAATTGGTTACAAATCAACGTTCAATGCAACAAACAAACCCAATAATTAGCACTGAGTGTGTCCGAATCCGAGGTTAGAGAAAGTACTGATTTATTTAGCGCGTCCTCATTTCGTTGGGAAAAATTGCGAAATTCCAATTCTGGATGCGCGTCATAAAAGGATAACATTATGAATCATAATGGAGAGTTAACTATAAAGTTAATCGTATCAATTCCCATTGGTGAAGGATTTTTGAGTTATTTTTTTTATCTGTGCTAAAATACCAATCAATCCAATCCAAATCCAATCCCAATCTCTTTGATTATACCTACGTGGTGTAGCGAAAAAAAGAAAAACACGGACTGTTTTCGCCATATTATGATTCATAATGTTATCCTTTAATGATTCGGCCAAAGTGGCCTTTTTAGGCCCCCAGACAAGGGGGAAGCGCTAAGGTAGCCCGCGAAATTCAAATTTCCTACGATTTTTGCAATTTGCAGCTTAGGGGCTCAGCTGCATATAAGGGGCTTACAAGGAGGCTTAAAAAGACCACTTTGGCAGAATCATAAAAGGATAACATATTGGACAGTTAACCGTTAAGTTAATCGTAACAAATCCCATTGGTGAAGCATTTTTCAGTTTTTTTTTGTCTGTGCTAAAATACCAATCAATCCGATCCAAATCCAATCCCAATCTCTCATAATGTTGTCCTTTTGTGATTGTCCAAAGTGGCCTTTTTAGGCCCCCAGGACCTAAACACAAAAAACGCAAGTTTTAGAAACAATAAAAATATAATTATGATCGACTAGAGTAAACAAAATCAGAAAAATATATGATATTGTTCAGGATATATGCTAGGTAGATAGTGTGTTGAAATTTTGAAAACATAACTAATTTGATACGATAGAAAAAAATCATGAAGATACCTCTAAAAACTTTCTTTTTACAATAAAAACCATACTAATATACATACAATCATTATGATTTTTTGTCAGATTATTCTACAAGCAACGTACTAAAACACTAGTGTTTTAATTTTTTAGTCCAAACAATAGATTTTTTGTAAATAGATAATTGCTATATTTTGCAATAAATTACCAGGGTTGTGTCATCGCGCTTCTCTTTTTTTCCGACAAAGATCGCGCTTTAGGTCATGTAGTCGCCTTAAGTAAGAATATATTAAACCTGAGGAAGACTGATGTTTCGATTTCGAATCAACTCGATACAGTTTTGAAATTCAAATTTTTTCCACGGTTCTGCGCAAAAACCATCCTCCCGCGGGATTGGCTACGGGATCCGTGTTTACGAGGACGGGATTAATATTTATCAGTTCACTGGTACAACAATAACAGCGAATCAAGGTATCGGTGTGTTAAAGAGCTTATGAATATAAATTGAAATTCAAATGCGGGCTTCATCTCACGCATTCATGTATTCGTCCATTATGTTATCGATAGTGTGGGATTGATTGGCAGCCAGTGGTTGGACGGGGTCTTTGCACGATAAAAACCAATGAGTATTTATCGAATTCATATCTGTTAACAAGTTAAGACAATGTAATCACTCGCTACGTAATTACAACACAAATAGAGACGACACGTTTTATCTGGCCGTTGACTTGTGATTCATGACAAGTGCCCCTTTATTATGTACAGTACTCAGTCTAATTTTAGACCAATGTGTGCGTGTGAAGGAGTCCATCACATTATTCATATCGTTTAAAACGTCAAGGTTCCAATAAACTACCATTTCAAGGCAGAAGACAACCTTAAAAGTGATACTTATAGCACGTTACAGTTTATGACTTGGGCGGAGGAGTTGATCGATAAAATAAAGTATTCCCATAACGAAACCGCGAAGGCACGTAACTTTATCGTCATCCGTCATTCGTTTTACGGCGCAACAAAAGTGTTCTTAGCCGGCAGTATTCATTTGCGAATAATGATTGTTACAAAAAGCACCCTCGGCTCTCCCATGCGGGTCGCGTGTTGTGCGCGTGTCCCACATAACACGCAAATTTGAACATAATAAAAAGTTCAAATGGACACTTGAAACACGCATAAGCTTAGTGATGAGCTGTTTGTGTAAGTGGTGGCGCTTTATGTTGATTTGAAGGGGTGCGCTCGAGGGAAGGTGCCAAAGATCAAGGCTCGCTCGTGAACACAAATAGTGCTATTAGCATAATGAAGTTGGTATGTTTTGCAAAGAGTACACCGGTTGATATTTGCAAACCGGATTAGTGACTTATATGATTTCTTATGATTTCAATAAAAATATAAGTGTTCGAGATAAATAATTATGTGCAGTCCAGATTATAAGGTTATTATACATTTATTTAACGCTGAAATTTATTATATATTTACCACTTATAAGTACATTCATTCTCCTAACAAGACAGGACTCCTTTGTCTAGTTTCTTTCCCCATTAAAATAACAGACGTTTCCTTTGATATTACACTAACGTCATGTATGGTCTCTTCATACAGTTAATTTAAGTTGACATTCATAATCCAGGGAGCTAAAAAAATGTTCGCCAGCCATGAGTGGTAAGTTGGTGAGCGTTCCGAGCGATCAACCCTGTTCGTTAGCTGCGTAAGCGCGTAGATAAGTGAATACGTTAACCTTTGTCCCCCAGCTAGGGGTGAGCCGCGACCGTTGCATGATAACCCCAGCGATTAGTAACGTGTCTCACCTCTAATAGATATCATAAGCTGTGAGGAAACCATTGTCTAATCGCAGTACTTCAATATTTACTCAACTGCCTGCAACTGTCCAATAACGCCAGCTAGAATGGTCACATTTCATGAATGATACGAATCACGCTCAGCGCTGTACGAATAACAGTATTTGGCGTAATATAATATAGATGACGAACGGTAATGACGTGAATTACGATTGTTACAGCCTTCGTAAGATTACGCGAGAACTTACGTACGTGGTGTGTCGATACTCGCATCGACGTAATAAGTTTCATTTCGTAGTAGATTGCTTCCGTAATGTGTAATTGCTTTAATGCACGTCCACATTGTGCTGATAATATATTCGTATAAAAACCGTTTTAAAGTCGGCACTCACTACTGAACATGGGAGTAGACCTTTTAATTGTAAGAGCTGCATTCTTTTGTAATCACATCTTCAATGCCTTCGCCAATAAGACACACAATGTGTCTTATTGAGGAGAGTCGGGAACGTGATAAAAATACATAATGGATCGTGGGTTTTCCGACCGGCTGTATGTTTTTGCAGATAAAAACGATTTAATTTCAAGTAAAAAATCAATCAGCTTTTCATGATTACTTTACTGCGTTCGATAACCTCTGGACTTTAAACGCAGTACTCACAAGTACAAGTACATACTGACTTTTCATGTTATTTCTATAAATGAGCTACTAAGTCCGAATCAAGAGCTACCGGCTTTCTTGTAATTTAATTTTAAAAGTAATTAAGTAAGTAATAATAAAAAGCTATCAGAATCCCACGTTAAGTTCCCATGACATCAATCTTCCCTGTTTTGATTTCTCCATTAATAGCAGATTGCTAAAATTTATACAACGTGATACTGAATTTACACTCTAACCTCGTAGAATTAGAGTTTGAAGTCGTTTGTAAATAACATGGTATAGTTAATAAAAAGTTCATTGTTGGTCCACTCGCGCCTTGTAGTGAACCCGCATAATTCTACCCGTCAGATTAAATACAGTACCACAGTTTAGGGTGGCATACCCTAACTAATCACAGGGAAAATGTTCGTTAAAGACCATTTATATGGACCAAATGTCATGGGAAAAAATGGGCTGCAAACAGTCAAAACTAATTTGGAAAAGTAGAGCTCCTAAAATAGGAAATACGGGACGTGAAAATGTGGTTTTTCAATTGATAATTTTAAATATCCTACAACAATTTTAAAATGTTGCAAAGCGCAATAAATCTGTTACCCTGATACAATCTTATTAACTTGTGAAAAGATAATGGAAAGATTTGTGACGGCTCGTTAGGTTAGGCTTGAACCATTAACTTTTCAAAGTAACAAGGAGACGGAAAAAAACATTGCGGTGACTACATAGTGGAGCAATTAAAAGAAATTTTGTTTTATGTTATAATTTATAACGCGAGCGTCGCTTATCTTAGCGAAATCAATATGGTAATTGTTGAATGAGCGACCGCCAACGGTCACTATAAAAACGGCTTCCATGTGGGGAGGCAGGGCAACTAGTACCTACCCGCATGAGTGTTATTAGCGGTGCGCCAATCTAGCTACGATTCCCCTTCACGAGGGCTATTTAAAACGAGAGGGTGTCGCTCTACTCAAATGCATCAACAGTTTAATTTCAAACAAACGTTTACCATTCATTTTAATTTAAAATAACTTAACTTCAACAATCGTCCTGTTTCATTGTTTCATATTTATACAAATACAAAAAACAATACTTAATTTAAAAAACAATAAACATATACAACTGTCACGCAATAACAAATTATCATGTATTAACCTTTTACCTTTGTTAACATCGCACAACACATGCTAAATTTATTCCCAGCAGTATGTAAGCCTTGACATTGCAGGGCATACTTTCGGGTAAATAAGATAATTTATGTTTGTTTTTTAACGCAAAGTGTGTTTAAAAAGATCGTGAGCGTTGTTTTCGCGAGTTGTAAGCTTATAATACTTATAGGTACAGTTAAGTGTGAGTGTGCAAATAAGTAGTCTATTTTTAGTTAATTTGCGTGCATCTAAAACGCAAGTCACGTTCAAAAACAAAGGGCCGGAGCGCCGACCACCGCAGTTTCTGAGAACAGAGAGAACACACTCGTAGCATATTTAGCTCGCAACTTTGAGCGAAAATAATCTCGCTTCAAGCTTTTATATAGTTTCCTGTCGACGACATGAAACACACACAAATTGTTATGCTTGTGTCAACACTTCGGGAGACTTCACAAAATAATAATGTCAAAATTAGTCATAAAATGTTTCTAATCCTTATAATTAACACCGTCTACTTAATCTTTTCAATAATAAAACCTATTAAACTGTAAAACAGATATTCAGAATATTGTATACCTTTTTTCCCCCGTGTAAGGAACACTTGCCTGTGCCAAATATTCTATCCTTTCTACAATTTTCCTACAAAAAAAAAATTCAAACACAATCCAGTTGTAATACCATTACAACGTCGTCAGTTTTAGAATCTGAAATTCAGATAAACAACAAAATCTATGAAAATTAATTGCCTATGTAATCAGAACTCTGCTCCGTTGATAATTGAACATTTTACTATGTTGACATTGTAAAATTGCTTATATTTATTTCACTTAACAAGAACATAAAGCAAATAATAATAAATACTTTGGCCCGGAATAATAATTTACGCGTACGTTAAGTAGGTACAGATTTTCCTCTTTTAATTTAAAAAAAGAGTTGTAATAATATTTACATTAAATCTGGCAAGGAATCTCGAAGCGTCATCAGACGATTCAATTGCATATTTTTTCTTCTCTCTTTATATGACTAAGAATTTATTGACCTCGGCTTCAGGGATTTACGACACTTGTTTCTGCATATTATCAATCAGTTCAAACCTTTTATAAGATAACAACCTTTTTAAATAAATTATTTGAAATATAATAAAACAGAATAGATTAAATAAAAATAACATACATACATACATAATCAGCCTATAATGTTCCCACTGCTGGGACACAGGCCTCCTCTCGGTGAGAGGGAGTGGGCCGTAATCCACCACGCGGGCCCAGTACGGATTGGCAGATGTCACATGTCTTCGAATTTTTGGTTCTAGGACATGCCGGTTTCCTCACGATGTTTTCCTTCACCGGTTTGAGGGCAGTGGTGATGAAATAATTTACACAAAGTAAAGCGCCTGTCTGGGTTCGAACCTACGACCTACAACTCGTAAGTCGCGGCCGTTACCACTTGGCCACCACTGCTCTCCATAATAAAAATAACATGGTCGATAAATAAGTAAGTACCTAAGCATTGCATTAGCAAACCCCTGCGTAAGCACAACCATTTCATACACTAATCACGGAGCCTAAACAGTTTATTACTTCTATTATAATATTTATCTTTTATTTATCATCTCGTAAAAATATCACAAGCTTGTCTGACAAATTATCATGGTAGTTCTTAGTAAGAATTTTTTATGCTTTGGATAATCGGCTGTAACGAAAATTATAGGGTCTCATTCAAACAAGAGACGAGCGGCGTTTTTCATGTATAACCTCCAAAGATTTTATCAATCCAAAGGTAGGTGACTAACTTACAAGTATAAAAAGTAAGAAAATATAACTCATCATCTGCCTCATCTGCCTAGCCTTTTCCCAACTATAATGGGGTCAGCTTCCAGTCTAACCGGATGCAGCTGAATACCAGTATCTATTTTACATGGAGCGACTGCCTATCTAACCTCCACAACCCAGTTACTGGTTAATACGATACCCCTTGGTAACAGTGGTTGTCAGACTTTCGGGCTTCTGACTACCTGTAACGACTGTCTGATATAATATTAATATTTAGAGTTTTTTATCACACTAATATTATAAAGGCGAAAGTTTGTGAGTGTGTAGGGGTTTGTGTGTGTGTTTATATGTTTGTTACTTCTTCACGCTCAAACGGCTAGACCAATTTTGATAAAATTTGGTATGGAGGTAGCTGACGCCCTGGATTAACATATAGGCTACTTTTTATCCCGATATTCCCACGGGATCAAAACTTATGCGGGTGAAACCGCGGGGCGCAGCTAGTATAATATAAAATTTAGTTTATTTCCCAAATCAGACCCTGACGGGCCCATGATATTTATTATTTACTAAATATTTTAAGCCGGCTGTCTGTTTGTGTAGGCAGGCTAGTGATATGATAAGTTCCTCGTGTACATGGAATATGAATATGGACACTATATTTAGAAATAGAGGTGGCAAAAATATACCTAACTGACATTTAATAAAAAAGAAAGAAAGAAAAGAAAGAATATCTTTTATTGTTAATGAATGATATAGGCCCTATTTATCATACCACTGTAGTCTGTGGCGTAGTTGCGTAACATACTATTATTGTATATGTATATAGTAAGTATACAGGGTGTGGCGTAAATAGTTGTCCACCGTTAAGGATTTGATATATCAGATAATTTACTATAACATATTACAATTTTAACCATTTGTACCCAAGGGTTCCGAAAATATATTTTTTTGTTTTTTATTTACGACATCTCTACCTTTTGTTACAAATTTGGTTGTTGTTTGAACAAAAACCATATTTTTTTGCATTTTGATTTCTGTTAATTACTGCTGAAACCTAGAGCTATCGTGTAAAATTATGGCTTTGTATGTAAATTTAGAGCTTTTGAAAAAAAAGTTAGTTCTTCTCTATTTTAACCCAAATTTTTAACATATCAGGCAAATTCATGAGCGACTTTTATTTTGAAAAAATGTACAACTAAAATGGTTAAAATTGTAATATGTTGTAGTAAATTATCTGGTATATCGAATCCTTAACTGTGGACCACTATTTACGCCACACCCTGATTGAGCAGACGAATTTTTCGCACATACATATGTAGTAATGGATTATCAATATCCATCAAAATCATTTAGATTGAGAGTGATTGTGATTTGTGTTACGCAATAAGGTGTTGGAATAATTTAAATAATAATTACGGTTTGGGATTTCTAAGTTTATGTAAATCCTAATTCCTTCAAGCCAAGTCACTCAGATTTTTACTCTGCGAAAAGATTTAAAAGTAAAATAACACAGACAATAGAGTTGAACTCAAATAAAAAGGATCATTTTCATTGTACATTTGTACAAGTATGAGAATTTTGTGCATTCCATTGTTTATCTAAATTAAATCACCATTCGAACACGTTTGCTTAGATATTCTGGGAATTATTTAAAGGCATAAAATATGTTTGCGTGATTTATTATAGGTACGTTCAAGGTCTTGCAGCAAAATAGTTTAATTGAAATTTTTTTAATAACCCTTTGTTCAGCTGTGGCATTGCATACTAATGAAAATCGATAAATAAATTATTTTAAGTCATCTTTGTTGCCAATATATTACCTACTTTCAACGATTGTAAAGCATAAAAATATGTACAAAAACTATTTCGCTAGAAATATTCCTTGTTGTTTTAAACAAGAAAGGGTCTCACGTTGGCTAAAGCGTACAATAACTGCCGACAAATCAAAGAGTTTACGTTTACGACGAAAAAAGCTAACGCTACACTCAACATCTGTAATTTCAAACAACGAGCACTTTATTTTGCAACTGAGTGGGAAATGAAATTAGAGACTTGTAAGTTTTGCGTTTCAATGAGTTTTGAGCTGATGTTTACGGCCTGTTTTTTTCCTAACGGTACTTATAGATAATTAGGTATTTCACAAAAACTTATGCGAGTTATGGGAAAAAATCACCTTCCATTTCCTTAACTCAGATATGTGTATCTAAGTTAAGTCAGTTATCTAAGTCACGTTTCAGCAATGTGTTGTTGAAACGTAGTATTGTTGAATGTCGTGAGCTGAGCACGGATCCAGAAGACAATTCTCGTTTCTGTTCTTACTGTCATTGGCATAATCACAGGCAGTCACCTACCATAATGAAGTTTCTTCAAACTCCCTTTCGTAGATCACCACACTCAATGTAAGTTCGTCTAACTCATATTGGCCCTGATTGGCAGATCAACCTAAATCGAACAAATTAATAGAATAGAGTACTCTTTAATGATTGGGTTCCTTACCACCTACAACAGAGTTAGTCAACTCAGTAAACTATATTAAGGACGAAGGGATTGAGGTTGATAACACAACCGTCACGATAATGCATACAATTTAATTAATTTCACTGCGTTTTAGTTTATTATCATAATGAACAAACGAATTGAATATTCCTTTTGTTGACTTGCCAACAATCTAATGAAGGAAATGTGGCCTAATTTGTAAGTACCTACTGTTAGCGGGAGATGTGACTGACGTATCTTTAACTTCATCAAGTACCTACTCGTATATGAGTATGTATGCATTATTATAATTATTATGTCTAACTGCTAGCCCTGACTTATCTGACCCGGCACTGCACTGGTGGTCTCAGCGGTTTAGTCATACCAATAAATCATATCCATGAGTTATTTTATCATTCCTTGGCTCTGCATATGTACTGCCGATATCGCTATATACCTACACAGGATAGGGGTACAACATTCCCAAACTTTATTTGCTGTTAATAAAACCTTTATGATTATAGAAACACGGTCTGTTTTACGATGTTTTAATTGCATTTTGTTGCGATATCTTCAGTGAGAAGCAGGGGAAGAGGTCGAGGCTATCTCCTGATAAGAGTGAACTGAACGGCGCGCGGCGGTGGGTTGACTGAGCCCAAATGACAAACATACGACTGCTGATATGCAAGATTTGGATGAATGTTTACGGTATTTACATTTTAAAGCCTATTTGATTTGGAGCACGTATAAAAATGGGTGATTCACGATCTGTATTGAACTGCATCACCATTCTGAATGACGGAATTTATACAAAATTGTTCCGAAACAGTTAAGCTCACAGAAACTGAATATCTAAATCTATCTACCTAATAAATAACAAGTAGAAAGTAAAAGTTGGAAATGGAACATAAAGTAGCTTTGGCACTTATTTCCTTTTATTGGCTGCCAGGGATACATAACTCTGAGTTAACAGGAGTTACAAAAGTGGGAGTGAGTTGTGCGCTCCTGTCTGGTTATATCAGGGCCGCTCGTTATACAACCTGAAACCGGTTACCGACTGACTGACGTCATCCTCCAATCCCTCCATTTATTTTTTGTGAAGTTACGATCCAAAACATCGCTGCAATTCCCGATGATATTTTATAGCTTCGCAGAGGAACGTAGGCTATGAAATTAGCAAATAGATAGATGCAATTTATAACTCAGAAAGAATCAAAGAACCCATATCGTTGATAGAGATCAGTTAGTCTGAGGAACTTCGAGAAACGAAATGCTGTATGTGTGTATGAGAAGTTTTAATGTATTCCTAAAGCGAACGCTTAACAGGAACTGGTTCTCGGATAATCGACACAAGTTATACAGCATGATGCACAAGATGCTACATTACAGGCTGTTTACTTTACATAATCGTGTATTACCTAATGAGATGTTACGCAAAACAGTATTTTTCCACTTATCCATGCGGGGAACAGGATTGTCTAGCGGAATAGAGAAATTACTGACCATGGACACTTATTTCAAATCTCTATGAGTTGGATCATTAATAGAACCTGGGATACTGATATTTTCTACTGGATAATAAAGTTGGATATTCCTGATTTTATTGAAACTGTGCCTGCAGTTCCTTTATTTCTATTAAAGAGCGACATTTATACTCGAAGTATCATCACGTCTATGTTCCTACCGGATAAAGAGAGGAAGTATTAGAAATGTCTAAATTAATGTTGCCTTGCACTCGATTGATATTCTTGATTCGTCTTCAATTTATTACGCCATGTCACAATTAACTGCTGGCTACCAGCTTCATTTTCGGTCACGTCACTGAGTTTTTCTTCTTTATTCGAACGTTTTTTTCAACGGGGTTCGCTTTAGTTGGAACTTTCCGTCGTGCATTCATTATCGGCTGCACGATCAGTTTTTTCATCCATGACGTGGCAAGTTACCGGTTTTACGCGGTCCATCTACCGGCTGAGCAACCCAATCTTTAGGGAAAGACCGCAAGAGACGATTTTTGTAGTACGATATTACAGTGTACCTACATGTAGGTATACTGTTTTTAAGTATCAGTTAATGTAATTGGTGCCTGTATTTGGTTCTTTCAATTCTTATGGATGAAGACGATGAACTGTTCTGTCTCCAGCAAGGATTGTTTTTTGCCAAACTGAATATTTAATGCGGACTTATGCGGAAGATCATTGTGGATGTGGTAATTCTATTCAATATACAATACCACATTACCACAAAAGACTTTTTATAATTATTGCAAAAACTGATTACAAAAACCTATGTACGTTGCTTGATTTGTTCTATAAACTTGCACAATCGTGTAATAAGATAACAACATTATCACATGAAATAAGATTTATTGAAAACCTTTACAAATACTAGTGAAGACGTAGTTAGTTTCATAATATTAAATCCTAAGACAGAAAAGCGTTCACTTTTACTTTCGTTGCAACCGCACCGTCCTCACTTCCCTCTTAAAAAGAGGAGGGATGAGGTATGTGTTTGTCTCTTTTGTTCTCGCCTTCTTGGGTATGTATGGGGTCTCTTTCGAACTTCCCTTTGGCATCATCCTCGGTGATACCAGTTTTGTTCGCGCTTAGTCATCGCGGGTCAGAGATAGTGGTTTCAAATGTCATTACGTTACTATCGGACTCAATAGCGCTCCACGACATTTGATTTTTATTCATACGTAACTTATCCATGTAACAAGACTACGAAATAAACTGATAGAATATTCTGATGCAACATGAGTCTTGCCTTGACTGAAATGATTACATAATTCCATCTACGGTACGTGTTTTCCGAAGACCCTACAAAATTGAGGCAACGTGTTATTTATTACGTTAGCCCCTTTTTTATTCCAAAATATATAAATAAAGATCACGTTTATCGCACAAAAAATGACCTACAAACGCCCATAAAAATGTTACCATGGAATAAAAAACGGGTGCTAATTACAATCTTTCAAATTGACGTGGGCAAGTTTGATGGGATTCAAATTAAACACATTTGATTTACATTTAAGAGGAATCTTTATGTTTCCGAATACCCATTAATTAGAGCTATATATTTAAGTGTTTTATTAAATGTCAATGTCGGCCACATTAGCCGTAGAAGCGATGACAGTTGGGGTAGACGTGTTATTGAGTGGAGACGCGAATCGGCAAACGTAACGTAGGACGCCCTCAGGCTAAGTGGAGCGATGATCTTGGCAGGGTGGCTGGTAGCAGCTGGATGAGAGTTGCCGAGAATCAAGCTGAGTAACGTGCAATTGGTGTCTATGTCCAACAGTGGCCTGTTGTAGGCTGATGATAATGATTAATGTCAATTCACATCAGGCTTTACTCATAAAAAGTGCGCTAGAATTTAACAAAGATTTACCACATCATAAGTAATTTTAATATGTTAGCCATGAGGTTTCCTTGACTTAATAAGCATTTATTTTAAAATATTAATATGTTTATATTGATTTCATCTCACTCCAACCAGATGTGACCGAGAGAATCAGTCGTATCTTGTTATGTAGGTACCTATGTAATAATCAGTATAGAGATATAAGTAAAAACGTATGTTATACCTATTCAGTTATCTCGCAGCACACTTAATTAATCGTTATTCATAATTAAGTATTTATATGCAGGTGGATAATGTTTATTTGTAAACATTGTTATGAGCAGTACCTAATGGCAAGTTATTCATATAACATGGATTTTCATCAACCATATAAACGTAGTGGTGGCTCAGTGGTAACGGCACCGACTTAGGTACGGGTTGAAGGTCGTGGATTCGAGCCCAGGCAGGCGATTTACTTGTATGTTACGTTAAAACGGTGAAGGAAAAAACCGTGAGGAAACCGGCCTGTCCTAGAACCAAAAAAACCGAAGACATGTGATATCTACCACTACCAACCAGCACTGGGCCAGTGTGTTAGATTAGATACAGCCCTCTCCCTCTCGAAGAGACGAGGAATGTGTTCCAGCGTTGGGAACATTATATATTGATTATAGTACTATAGTATAAAAACTTGCGTGATCTTCTCTTACAAAGCTGCTATCAAAGTTTAATTAATGTGTAAAGTAAAGGCCTAAGGAACTTATTTATGGTGTGCAAACGAGTTTGTGAACAATATTGAACGGAAATAAAGGATTGATTTTCATGTTATTATGGGCAACAGTGAGATTTATCAGGTTCCAGCTGTGTTCTCACAACATCACACTGTGATCCCGAATCAACCTGGTAACGGACACGGATCACGATCTACGAGTAGGAAGAATAATAACATAAACACCAGCGTATGGTATAATTTAGATCACGGTTAGTTCCTGCGGGATGCTTACCCATATAAAGCAGTGGATACTTATGGGGAGGATATAACAGAATCCGGAATATATGAAATATGTTCGTAACCGTATTCGGTGCTCTGTTTTCTGTATGATGATTGAGCCATAAGGGAAGAGCTTAGGTACTAAACTCGAACTCAAAACTTAAACTCAAAGCATTTATTTCAATGAAACATTTACAGGCACTTTTGAATTGTCAAAGAGTCGGTCTTAGTCAGAAAGTTGAAGCTAGTTGCCCATTCCAAAACGTAGATATCTATGGAGAAGAACGGGCAAGAAACTCCAAGGACACTCTTTTAAATCAAGATATTACAAAATCAAACAAGAAGGAGACGAAATAAATGATGTTACATTTTCATCTAGCAATAGTCAAAAATAGTCTACCTCTACAGGGACGGCAAGGGACGGAAAAGCTCAATTTCCGTATTTTTTGCCACATTCATAAGTGTTGATAAAAATACGTCATATTTTTCCAAAAATATATATAAGTCAGAATCCTTCCGTGAAGCGTCACAATATGTTTCTCAATAGTGCGTAGTTAACGTCCTTGATGAAAAAAAAACGAGACAAATAAAAGAAACAGCCTGAAATGTTAGCAAACACCATCTGAATATGAAAATCAACGACGACGTGAACAAATGACAGTTGAAACATATTCAACGCAACGCAACGCAATAGTGTTTCTGCTCTAAATTTTAAATTACTAACGGCCGTGTTACATTAATTTCATAGTAATGGCTTTGGTTGCAAAACTTGGATTTTTGAGTTGTTACGTTAAATTTAAAAATTTAAATTTGAAACTATTTATTTTAAACAACGTCATGGAACATTTACAGCAAAAATAGCGCTCAATCTTTGATACATAAGATTATGTGCGCTAAGGACGTTGTGCTCACAGATCATATCTGACTACTATTGTTTTCTATATTCATATGTCTACTAACTTGATTATGCTGTATAATTATTTCTGTCAAGATCAAAGGCAAGGAGTTTAAGGCAAAGTGTCGTGAAAACATGTGACGATAATGCATAGGGCATGTCTTGGAGTCCTCCAAGATTGTTCTGTGTTAATTTCTTGTGCTTTCGGTATAATTTCATCACCACTGTTCTCAAAACGGTGAAGGAAAACATCGTGAGGAAACCGGCTTGTGCTAGAACCTAAACATCGAAGACATCTGTGACATCTACCATCTCGCGAGGTAGATTACACCCCACTCCCTCTCGAAGAGAAGAGGCCTGTGTTTCGTCCTGTGTTCTAACAGTAGGAACTTTATAGGCTGATTATGTATGCTTTCGATATAGGTATTATAAGTACACATTATTCGATGCTTGAACAATAATGTTATTGCTACTGGCCAATACAAAGTGAAATTGAGAGTCTATTCAAAACAACATAGCGTTGAAATAAAGGGCTTCTTCACGCTAAGTTAAATATTACCTGTTAGTAAGTAAGTGACTGCGAATTCTATTGATTTCGATTGTGATTCGATGTTATTGTTCACAACAACTTCGTCAAATCTAAAACTTCCAACACCCCCAGTGTAATTTGGCGATTCTATATAGGTAAGTGTGTGCTATTGCAAGATCAGTATTTGATAAGTTTCCTTGATATAGTGCTATTCATAGTGCTGTCTTCTAGCATTCTTTATCGGTTAAAGAAGTATCTAACAATATAACACCAGCCAGATTATATATCAGATCCTCCGACACAAATGGTTGATGTTTATTTTTCGTTAAAGTTCTCAAGCTCTGTGAAGTTATTTCATCTATGTCTGTTTTTTTAGCTAGGATATACGAGCTGGCAACGTGGCTTTTCGAATGTTCTGTAAGTTCAAGTTCATCTAAAACTTATGGAGATCTGACATTTATCAGAGGACCCCAATATTTTGTGGTAAAAAATGGTTAGTTTTTTATATCCTCTTCGAACTAATAGAAATCTTTCATCTGATATGGTCATTTAAAGTTTAAATGTCTTTTACGACACCCTAGAGAAAAGGTTGGATGACTAATTGTCACCCGAGGACCAAAAACTTAGCTTTTTGTTCTTTTTGATGATACCGAGTTGGTTAGGTACATAGTATATGCCTTAATTTCGTGGGACACTCGGCCTGGATAGTCCCCCAGACTGACTGGTCATGGCCGGAGGCAGACTGAGTTTTTAGTTCCGGACACAGGAGCAAGTAGAACACGTAAAGCAGCGACTTATTTTTCGCCAACCTCGCATCATTAGAGCCGTGTGGTCGTGTTTCAAATTCAAGGAACTCCTTTGAAATTGGAAGTTTTTTTTTTCAATACTCGTAAATTCTTATCGATCCAATCTATATTCCGCAAGTAATTCGATCCACAGCATTAGTCAGGAGCCAAGTTAAATTCAAGCGACGCCGAACTGGTAGTCAAACATTAGTAAGCAAGCAGCGAGCACACGTCCAAGGTCAATTGCTCCACGCAACACACCATCACTTCCTCGTTGGCAAGCAACTCGCCGCTTGAGCAACCACCTCTCACTAGAATTAGGCTCCCGGTTACAACACGACACATTCACACACATCAAGCCACTGCTTAAACTCAAATCACTATGTATATGCGCACCTACCGGCGATTTTTTCAATACTACCGGCGATTTAAAATCGTGTTCGGATTTATGAATTAACTTCTAGTCACTTCGATGATCTGTTGACTTATCGAGGAATTCGAATATTTGAATTGTTATTCAGTAATAAATAATAAATACATATAATAAATCTGTAGAAGGATCAATTCTGTACATTGAAAATATTGAAAAAATAAATAGCGGGGGGTGTTGCTCGATCGATACCAAACCCAAATATGTGTTTAAAAAAATTTTTGTCTGTCTGTCTGTCTGTCTGTCTGTCTGTCTGTCTGTATATGCAGGCATCACGTGAAAACTAACGGTTCGATTTCGATGAAACTTGGTATAACTATACCTTATTATCCTGGGCATAAAATAGGATACTATTTATCCTGGAAAAATACGTAGAAAAAAAAATCTTATTTTTCGGTTTTATTCATAGACGTTGTTCTGTAGAACCGCGAACACACGTTGCATTACCCGTAGTGGATAATTTTCCATTTCAATTTAAGAGAATACAGTTTCCTGTAGCTTTGTGTTACGCCATGACAATAAATAAGGCTCAAGGTCAGACCCTAGGAGTTGCTGGCGTAGATCTTACCGCGAGTTGTTTTTCACACGGGCAACTTTACGTAGCTCTTTCCCGTGTGAGCAGTCCAAGAAATCTTCATGTTCATATTCCGGACGAGCTCACTAACAATGTTGTGTATGCTGAAGCTCTCAATTAACTTTCTGTCGCATTGTCACGATCACTTTTTTATTATTGCAAACTTTTCGTCACTGTCAGTAATTTACTGCTACATGCTACTTATCAAGGTCGGAATTACTATGAAAAAAATACTTACTACAGAACGCGAGCTCAACAGCAGTAGCTCAATAGAGGGATCTCCTTAATTATTATAGGCTTAGCTGTATTTGGGTCCAATAGATATTTATAAGATGTCATTGTCAGAGTTACTCAAAATGGAGAAATAAACCATCCACGCGAAGACCGACATCCGCGCGGACGGAGTCGCGGGCGGAAGCTAGTAAATAATAAATTGGTTGGCTGAATGACGTTGTCTTATTTTCACCAAGTGAACGGGGCGCTAATGCTAAGTTCTTTTCCTAATCTCTGAATGGAACAGATTTTTTGTTAGCGCTTACCGTTTAATTGTTATCGCTTTTTACAGTGTTACTTACGTATTTATAAAACAGTTTTGTCATGGCAGGTGTTAAGTTTAATGCAAGTTTACTCCGGTATAATATAAGCGAATAATTTATATGCCAATATGTAACTGCCGATCATCTGTCACTGGCAGACTCGAACATATTAGTAAACGTACTGTCAATTTAAATTAATTGTATCTTAATCTAATACATATTCCAATAACATTAATATTTCCCGTTTGTACCTATAATATAATCAAAACGCAAAATCTAGTCAATAAATCATAAGTATAATGGTACATTATGATTGGTTAATAAACTGCATTTATAATGTCATGTCACATAGATAAATGCATATGTGCTATTATGTACATTCTGGGAGTGCAACACACTGGGCCTTGTGGAGCTGTGATGGCGTCTAGCCTCATAATTAAACATTATTTGATAAAAACCGCGCCCAACTTTTATTTCTTTTAAGAGGCCTGTATATTTGCGTTAGATTTGGGCTCTAGCGAATGTGCAAATTAATTAAAGCTATGTTTTCGTCTAAAGGAGAAATTATACCCTACCTACATGTAGTTTCCGTTCTAAAAGGATTAGCACATTAAATTAATCATGATTGACTTTGGCATCCCATTCGCGGCGACTGTTTCTAGGCAAAAATATATAAATTGTGTTCAGTTCCAAGAAATGTTAAATAGGTCAACGGTTGAAGTTTTCGAGGCATTCGAGTTATCGATCACTGAGCTTTTGTTTAAGCTCCAGGAAACAGAGGACTACTAATCGAAAGTTAGGGCAATCTTAGTATTTTAAAAGGATATTTTAAACCAAATAACATCACTTTGTTAAAAAAGTGACAATTGAATTCAATAAAAGAATTTAAATCAATTCAGAAAGAGTAATGGTGGGACTTTAAACCACCATTAGCATTATTAACTGAGGGATTCACCCGGAACAATGAATGCTGCAAATAGACATAAGAACTTTACATTATTTACTATAGTTTTAGCACCTAAGCCATACCTAAGCTAAAACGTACATTTATTGTAAGATATACATTATTTAGCGATTGCATTTAACGCTAAACAAAATAAACTGGCGAATATGTAAATCTTGTAATAAAATAAATTAACATAAACATTGCTGTGTGGTGTGGCCGTTTATCAGCTCCGCAATGCAATTCAAGGCTGACACCGGGTGTCATGTTGTCCAATACTTGATAAACTAAGAACAAAGCACGCTAACTGCGCCCGCGCAGGTTCATTCGTAAGCAGTTGTCAGCTATTTCAAAAAGCGAATATACATATATTATGTTATGTTACGAATATTATGTTACGTTATAACATTACAACGAGTAGAATTTTCATTCAGTTTTAAGTTTATCTTGAAATTTAATGCTATGAACCGCTGAATCAGAATTATAAACTGGCGTGACATTTAATAAATCTTGTACATGCACGACAGGACGAATCAAGTAAGATGAATCCGTAGAGTTAATAAACTTGTCGCCCCATTGGCCTAATAATAACAAAACTTTCGACTCAGACTGTGCTTGAGAAGTCTTGCGTTTAATTTCGAGTTTGAACTGAAGTTTAATTGGCTAGCTCTCAGAATAGATAATTGTGAGATAGACTGAGTCGCAGTGGCCGCGCTCCGGTGGAATACTAATCCCGTTCATCTTGGCGACCCATTTGTGTATCTCCAGCACATACTACAGGTTTGATAGGTATTACAACTTGCTACTATGATGCACTATTGCGAAATACAAACAGCAACTGTTTCACTTGGGGAGTACTAATATTTCACGTTCCACTTGGAATTCTATTTGTATGCTACTGCAACGTTTTAACCCATTAGGTTATTGCAATACGAGGGTTCATATCATGCTAATAAATGGGCCTCACGTTGGCAATACTCGAAGTTCCATTGCTTGCTCCGTATATAAGAATTATTTCCATAGTCATACACGTATTCAAGTGTATTATAGAATTGCCCCAGCAAAATACATTCACGTCATTATTCGTATTTATACAATTGTTTACTAAGTCATCATCCGCATCATCCACAGCCGGACTTCACCCACTGCTGAGCTTAGAGGCTTCTCTTTTCATGTGCCAATCCCCCCACGCCTGTGCCAGCCTTATCCAGTTTCCACGCGATGGTAACAATGTTGTTCGCCAATCTCGCCGCCACGCCAGACGACCGACATTTCGTCTTCCAGTCCTTGGACGCCACTCAGTCACTGCTGCCTTACTCCACCTGTCATCACTGAGCCTTTCCAGGTGTACTAATTATATGTATATTTACTCATCAGACATTGGTTTTTAACTGAATTTTAAATTCGAGGTAACTCATTCTCACTTGGTCCACTTCAACTCAGTCAATTGAAGAGGCGCGTGGTGACCGAGAAGTTGTTTGGGAATGGAGTAATTAAAAAAACTAAAAAACCCGACTGCGGTAAAAAAACTGAAAAGCTAAAAACAAGGCCATTTTAAATTAAGTAAATAAAAGTTGGAAGCAGGCGGGACCCATTTGAGTTTGAAAATATAATAAAAAAATGGTATGGGTCCCGCCTGCTTCCAACTTTTATTTAATTTAAAATGGCCTTGTTTTTAGCTTTTCAGTTTTTTTACCGCAGTCGGGTTTTTTAGTTTTTTTAATTACTTGTTTTTTATTTCCAGCTTTTTAGTTTACTAATTTGAAAGATTTCGCAGACGATTTAGCTCTTGGTACGTGTTTTTTACGATTTGTCACTTCGAATTACTTTTAACCATATAAGTTGTATATATTTTTGTAATCACCTTTAAAAACCCTTTATTTTGATACCCCACTCGATAGGTTTCCAGAAAAATTTTTTTTTTTGAAGACATAATATTGCGCCAAAAATCGGCCATTTTATATTTTTTCAATTTTGATATACCCAGTGACACTCGCGCTACCAAGACAAATCTAAAGACGTATAATTTATCAAAATCCGTTCATTCGTTTAGAAGTTACGAGGGAACCAAGAAACGGACATATATACATACAGGTCAAACACATAACCCTCCTTTTGGGCTTCGCCGCAGTCGGGTAAAAAAGGGGGCCTCAAATAAATTTGGCAAATGGGCAGAAGGATTACGGTCTCAATCATCATCTTTAAATATAGTTCAATCTTCTTTGTTGGATCAGCGAAATTCGGAATGGTTTGCTCTTATTTACTGCTTATTCATGCGTGCCGCAGTTTATTAGCAAAGAGACACTAAAGCATTTTAAACATCTTGGCATGCTCGTAACCCCTCATTAAGAACCGCGCAGCTCTCTGTACGAGTGTTTTAAACAAAAGGTTTCAACACATTAATACATTGTGCACTTAATAAAACAAGGTGTAGGGTGCCGGATGTTTGCCCAAAACAAACGCACGCCAAAATAGCTTTGGATGTGGTCCCAATATGTGGTCTTTGTTTCAGAATGCGGGCGTTATTCAGCAATTAAATTATAAATAAACACTTTTTACGTGCCTCGTGTTATTGCAATTATTTTATTTGTTTAATGTGCAAATATTTTGAACGAGTTGATAAGTTGGAATACATTGCATGTTTGAACCGCTGCCGCTGGCTGGCGAGTCGCGAGAGAGTAGGTATGTACTACATAAATGCGGCACAAACAGAGGTCTGAGATACTTGCTTCATTATTGTCTCTTGGACCGCATATAATTGCATTCCAAGCATGAATGTGTAGGTCCGCGCTCCGTGAAATTACCGGCTACAGGCAAACTCAAACATTGCTGTACTGATTCTCACACATTATAAATTGATAAATTTCGAGTGCGCGTGTATATAGAAAGCAAAATGGAATTCAAATGGCTATGAAACTACTGCCCTTTGTTGACTGCTACATTCAATTGAATGTTCCTCGATGGAGAAGCATTCCATTCAACTCGTTATCTTATAATATGTGACAGGTGACATACAACCGGTAAGCTGTTTATGCCTTCAATGGTAAACGATTTATATGTAGCAAAAAAATGTTATTTCGCATTCAGAATGTGTTAGTAAACAAAGTGGCTACGCAATACGCGTATTGCGTAGATGATCAAGAAAAAATTAACATTTAAATTGGTTATTGAGAACAAAGAGGCATATATAGGTATACCTAACCCAACTCAAGGTTAGATTTTGATTGTAACGTGTCTGTAGGCGCCACAGCCAGGTAGGTAGTGCCTTCGGATTCCACCACGTGGCAAATTGGCGTTACAATGAGATTTATATCGGCAATCATTTTTTCTGTGGTCATTATGTTCCGATGAATAACACCCGTGAGATACAATAATACCAACACTTTTGTTTAATCTTTGTTTAACCTTCAAAGTTGTACGCAAATCTGAGGATTAAAAGGAGTTTGAAGTGGGTGTGTTTCATTATGGCATGGGCCTCAGAAGGAATTTTAAAGAACTTAATAGTTTAATAATTTCCTATTCTTCTTGGAATTTATTAATCTAGAATAATTTCTTATTCTTCAAAAGATGACACTTTTAAGATTACTCAGTTTTGTAAATGCGATTTGAGAGACTCGTCCAAGCAATCCGTAAATCTAAATAACAATAAAAAATATAATTATATATTTATAAAAGATATTATCCTCAACTCTACAACAGACTCCTTTTCATCCACGCTTCACGTACACATTTCTATAAAAGACCGACTTACCAATTAAAAATAAACAATAGTACAATTACAATTACTTGACAACATGATCACCTCTTAATGATATATGGACTGATTATTTTATTGTGTAACAATAGCAACCTCTTATCACATAATCGATTGTATCCCATCTGATACATTGTTAATTCTTTATCAATAACTCAATTATTAACTCGTAAAACTAACTTCCGTGATGAAACTTAACTAAATAGGAGAAAGGCAAGTAATGTTTTAGATCCTTATTAAAATCTAGAAAGGAAACAGACAGACGGTAGCCAAAGCACCTTTCATAGAACATACCGTTCAGTGAAATTACGTAACAATTTGTCGTCATAATCACTTGGCTAATAAGACTAGCTATCTCATAAAGTTACCAGAGCAAAAGCGGAGGCTTCTTGGCTCACCCCTCGACTGAAAACCCTTGATAACCTTTTTCTGTTTTTTTTTTATTTGAAATGGGTTTGCTCTTGACTCTAGTCTAGGTCGGAGGTGACAGAGACAAAGTCGACGATGGAGTGAGCTTACCCAGAAGAAGCCTGTTTACTCTTACTTTGAAGAGATTCGGGTTGTATATATAGTTTTCTCGAGAAGACCCGTTCAGAAATCAGTCAACTTCTTTTTTCCTGGTTCAGCCTGGCCCGAACTATACGATACCAATCAGACAGTGCAGTGGTGAGACATTTTCCCATCAGCATGGGACAACGGGAATACACGAATTGTGGTGGGCCTGCCACTCCCTAGGCACTAGATAAAATTAATTCTTCACTTGTGGTGCCTCTTTGTTTAAAGTTACAACATACTCGATTGGTCAGAGATTCTATCTCTACAATGTTTTTTATGTAGTTTATTTTACATCCTTATAGGCTATGAGTAGCAAAAAGTCTTCTAGGCGGAATGCAAATGTCAAAGAGCTATTTCCAGAATAATTTTTCTAATGCTGTGATGCTGTCATGCATAACAACAAAATAGATCTGACAGAATAGTCGACATCGGCTTAATTGCCAAAAAAACACAATGGATTTTAGTTATTTTGAGCCTGTTTCATTGGAATATGTTATATTATAGATCCGGATAAATCATAGGTCAAAGTTGTGTATCTAATATATGAGTCTTAATATTTTCAAAATATGATTCAGGGCTGCAGATGGTGTCCCCGTGGTAACGGCTCGACTTACGAATTGTAGGTTCGAGACAAGCGCTTTACTTTGTGTAAATTATTTCATCACCACTGCTTTCAAAACGGTGAAGGAAAATATCGTGAGGAAACCGGCAAGTTGTAGAACTAAAAATTCGAAGACATGTGACATCTAACAACCCGCACTGGGCCCGCGTGGTGGATTACGGCCCACTCTCGCTCACCGAGAGGACGCCTGTATCCCAACGGTGGGAAGTGGGAACATTATAGGCTGATTATGCTATTCAGGGGTAAATCATGATTATAAAATAAAGAGTGATTTTTTAAACTCATTTATATATAATTTAAAAAACTTATCCATCACAATTTTTAGTTTTTTGGGTAACCATCAATCAGATGGAATCAAAATCCCACTATCGCTTAAGTACCTATTACTTGATTATTATAATATTAGACCTTGAGCTTATTGTATGACAAATCCAAAATCAATCTACTTTTTATGCTGAAATTCATCCATTTCGAAACTGACAAGTTAACAATAGGAGCAATTACGACTTACGATTTGCAAAATTCGGTGGCTTAGTAACAATGCGGACGCTGAGCGAATTATAGTTCACAATCATTGTAGACAGTGTTGTTATCTACTGAATTATTATATATCAACTAATTGGCAGAGTTGATTATTATCTCTGTACGTTGGAGGGAATTAACTAAGGGTAACTACCTAGTTTTTGGGATTTGCCACCTACTGACGTCTTACCCAATACCCATTGTCATAATGAAAAATATAAATAAGAAAATATATAACATAATTACGTTCCTAATTAGGAAATCCGGAGTTCTGAGATTTTCCATCTTTGAGATCGAGTCATCGCAGATTTTTTATACTCCGTTTATAACAGCTGTCAAAACCAGTTAACGTAATATAAAACCGAATAATTTGGTGAGTTTAATTAATGATTCAGTAGGCAGGCCTCGTACTCGTATAATAACTAGAATTATAATATATAAGTTTAGAACAAAAAAACTTGAGGTTGACGCGCTGTGAATCCTTGAATCTCTTAAAAAAAATATTTTTGCTACTTCCTGGTTGTTTTTTAGCATAACTAGATGCTCTTTGAAGTCAGTAGTCTGATCGAATATCCGGGTCATGTTATATAATGTATCGTAATTATCTCAGAAACACTATATCCACTTATATTTTAGATTTTCCTCTCGTGAACAATGTGAGGAAATACTTGTAGGTAGACATAATCTGTTGGGTATGTACTATAAGCAAGGTCGAATAAGGTTAACTGTACCCCGGCCCCGGCGTTAAAATAAATACTTACCTATATTTAATTAACCGTAACATATAATATCAAAATGGTTGATTGTTGATTGTCAGTGTTATAACAATCGTATAACATTTAAAATGCTCAATCACTTTCGTAATCGTGTGTAAGGCTGAGTTCACACGACAGCCATACAGATCGATTTTCTTTGTATCATGTATTGTTTTCTCGCTATTTATTAGTGCCATAGTGTGTGAATAGTGACTGTTATCTACATTATTAAATTGTCTAATAAGTAATAATCAAGTTGTGTCATAGAATGGAACATTACCTTCAAGAAAATTGCGGAAAACTGTTCACGGACGACAGATTTTCGACTTCTTTCTTTGTGTTGGGTTATTTACACGAGCATAGCGAAGTAGTCTGACTCACTTTCCTATTATTTGGACAATTGTAAAAAGACTGGAGCCTTTCTGAATAAGTTTTTATTGTGAAGACGTAAGCTGTACAGTTCAGTTACCTCGCCACGTGAAGATTTTCCTTCCTCATTAACAACACTTTTCTTGTGACTGTTTGCATTTTATTTCATTGGACGACTCTTATTTGTATATCGTGTTTAGCACCTAGGCGGATGTACCCAATGCTAATAAGTATTGACACTCAAAAGAACAATATATTTTGAGCATTAGCTATTTATTAATAACTGGGAAAAGAGTATTCCCACAGTCCAAATGATGATAAAATAAAATTATGCGCGATGAGTTGAGAAAAAATATTGACTGAAATAAGGAGTTATTCCGGTCTGATCATAAGATAGGATTAAGATTATTTATTAGCTTGTATATAAGTATGTGATTGGGTTTTCCTACTATGCCGTCAACAATGTTTCCTTAACAAACAATCAGAATTCTCTCAATACGCGATATAATGTTGGTCTGACGTCATCAAAACGATAGTGACAGTTATTAGAATCGTTTCATAAACAGACAATACGCTTACGTTTAAACTGGACAACACTATTTCCTTATGCAATCCGATAAGGAGATAGAGCATAAAATTATCTAACATTGTATGGCGGATCAATCACCTATGAACCGAGCTGCAGCTATAAATCGGTCATGGCATGCGATCGCAACAGTTCATACAGCGTAGGATTTAACGACCATCGGCACAGACGAGTTGCATAATGCACCGTGCATATACATAGCCATACCTACTCCGTGTCTGCAAAGATCTGCAAACAAATTCCACTATAAATCATGAGCAAATATACCTCTATCATTGAAATGGAAATGATAACTCAGTTTCACTTTTCAATTGAAATCCTTTTGGTCATATAAATATAGATACAGCTGTACCGCAATGAATACCCACTCGAAGCCGGAATAGAATCTAGGATTGCGTTTCACGGGTCATTGAACTTTATCAACTACTTAAATCGAAAGCTATTAGGAAAAGGTTGGGAAATGTAAAAGACTACTAAACTACTTTAATGACTCATAATCTTGCTCCAGCCCTTATCCCAATTTATTTGAGGTCGGCGCATCATGTCTTTATCTTCCATACTTCTCTATAAGTCGTCATCTCGGTCGTCTTCACTATTATGCATGTCTTCGCAACAGCATATTGGTTGCTGTGTCGCGTACCTATACGTTAGAATGTTGGATTTGGGCATCATATTTACGATATTATTTATACTTTTGTGTTTTGCAGGAAATTGCATGAGTTTAGATAAAATAGCGTATGAAACTGCACGTAACTAGGTATTCCCCGGTTATTTAACAGTTTCAAAAATTGCTAATTATAATCGAATTGGTTTTATTACCTCGCAGTAAGTGCAAAATGTAGAGTATTCTCCTCGGGGATAAAGGTATCTTGGGCCCCTCGCTACATTCAGAATTCTAGTCTACAGTAACTCAGAGATTCATCGCTACGCTTGGGAGCCCTAGAATCCTTCGCTTCGTTCGGTGTTTAATATAGCGCCCGTGACATAAGACACTACTTTATCCCCTCAGTGAAAAATCTCCCATATTAAGTTATAACTTACTCGTTTGATGAGGTAGCTTAATGGTTTCTACAGCAAACTAAAAATAACTGAAACAGTAAGAGTAATATCATCTCATATCACATTATTGGTCTTTATACTTATCTCGTGCAGGTCAGAGTCAAGCCAAAAACGATATAAAAAAATCAAACAATACAACGTTATACTTAGACTAGCAGCGCCGCGCCCCGCGGTTTCACCCGCATAAGTGTCGATTCCGTGGGAATATCGGGATAAAACGGGCGTTCAAAGGTAACATACAGACAGACAGACAGAGTCACTTTCGAATTTACAATATTAGTATGGATTTAAAACACTAAGAACCATAAGGTTTCGTTTTTTTCAGTTCAACATAAGTATAGTATTTAGAAGCGATGAGTGTTGCAACGGACTGACTTGTAAAATCGGATCCAGTCTCACAGTTAGAACACAATGTGAAAATTAAAAAAAAAATTAACTTAACTTACTATGTAGGTAATCAATTCAAATGAACTATACCTATATTTGAATTGATTACCTACATAGTAAGTTAAGTTAATTTTTTTTTAAATCTTCACATTGTGTTCTAACTGTGAGACTGGATCCGATTTTACAAGTCAGTCCGTTCAAATTTTTCAAGATTTGTAGCACTGTTGTAATATTTGGTTTATGGAATTAAGGGAAATGCGCGAGATACCCTCTAAATTCACATAATCCTATTGTTTCATATTTCATAGAAATAGTCATTCAGCCGCAGGAACCCGTTGGAAGCGGGAAGCACAGGACCGGTCGAAGTGGAGGTGCTTGGGGGAGGCCTATGTCCAGCAGTGGACGTCTTTCGGCTGAAATGATGATGATGATGAGTCATTCAATAGGATTATATGAACTAAGAAGATTAAGGATGATTTTAATTATTATTATTATATTTGTTACGCTCGCGGATCACATTTTAATCAACATTCAACATGACACTGAAAAAAAACTTTGAATTTCGCGGGCTACCCTGATGTTTCTCCTTAAATCTACTGCTCAAGATTTGATATGCTTCGTTGGAAAATTCACCCTGCATCACTTATAGTACCTAATTGCTAATTACTACCCGTATCATACCAGGCTATCTTCCTTCTAGACTTGTAAGAGTGGACGCATGTAAGGGAACTGGTTACTTAATGGTGCTAGTATGCAATGAGCTGCTAAAACGTCACTGTGCAGTATTGCGTGAAGTGATTGCTATTCATGTCTCAAGCGGTATTAACACACCTTACGAGACAGACGGTAGTACACACCTCTGCTTTCTCCGTTTACTAAAAAGCGTGATTGTGATTGATATATAACTCAAACCACACGTATCGCTAATGAAATTTAAAATTAACACTTGTCTGAAACATAATTCATCATTCAATTGTTTCAACACTATCCCGTTGTGTTCCTAAGCATATTATTTTATGTTCGTGTTTCTTAGCTATTTATATTAAAACATTTACACAGTACACAAACGTATTTATGTGACAAGTACACCGTGTTAACAGCTCGTAGCTTGTGTCTAGTTAAATATTGGTTATATGTTCATGTGACCCATGGAAACCAATTTCAATAACTTTAATGCAATAAAGTACATCGATTTATATCTAACTGTAGTTGTATTATGTTGTGTGAAAAAGGAGCAAACTAAGAGATGTTTCAAGGAGTTTGGTGCGAACCATACATACAGGTTTTGCCGTCTGAATCCCAACCAAACTGGTTCCTTGTCCGTAACGCCCGCCAGTCTGCCTCGCCCAAACAATGATGGCGTGCAAAAAAATACAAAACTCACGTATAATAAACATATCAATGGCTGAACTTAACGAGAGCCAAATGTTAAAAGTGAACAACTAAAGAAATAACATTTAAAACAAGTTGTTAGTAACACATGTGTTAACCTAAAGACTAATGGTAAAAAATTCCACACGCAATTACAAGATTTCAAGGTTTTAGAGTACATGTATTATTAATTAGTTTGAAATTTAACGAAGCATGGGGACTTAAACATAAAAAATCTATATGGTTGTAGTCACACAGGTAAAAGTAGTAAAACAAGAACACTTAGTCTTCCAGTACACAACTACTATCGCTGGTAGCAGATGCCAAAACGATATTAATATTTGAGGCTCCGAGTCTGCTTGTAGCAAGTGCAACTAAGTATTAAGTAGAGTAGAGCACTCAGTTTCCCTCGGTGAGGTAATATTCGAGAGCCTTTATTGATTTACTTTGAACTCTCCTTTCGGTTTGGAATATTGGTGTAGGTACGTCTTACCTCATTTCTTGTATTTAAATACATAGTTATAACCATACTAGCAAGTAACAGCACCCCGCAGTTTCACCCACATAAGTGTCGAATATCGAGATAAAAACCATTCTATGTCCTTTCCCGGGACTCAAACTATTTCTATGCCAAATTTCATCTAAATCGGTTCAGCGGTTTAAGCGTGAAGAGGTAACAGACAGACACACATTCGCATTTATAATATTTATCTACTTCAACATTCTGTAGTTAACAATCAACAGTGTCTAAAACAAAGTTATAGAAGGATTTTATTTAGTAATTTGTAATAATTTTACTAAGGTCCCAAAAGTTTTGTAAGAAAGTCAAAGTCCACTAGTCCTAAGGGAATTTAGGAAGGTTTGGGTACGTTTTCTGTTTTTGCTTCGGTGCAACTTTGACACGTTCTTCCAGATTTATAATACCTGAATAATCGTTTTTTTTTTGTTTTGCTGAATGGGCCTGCTCTTGACCTCGATCACGCCTAATGGAAAGCGATGGATGAGGTCTATGATGGAACGAGCATGCCACAGACAAAACCAAACTCAATATCTATTTCTCTTATTTTTTTAACCGACTTCTAAAAAAGGAGGAGGTTCTCAATTCGGACGTTTGTATTTTTTTTTTTTATATGTTTGTTCGCGCATAACTCCGTCGCTTGCCAACCGATTTGAAAAAATCTTTTTTTGTTGAAAAGGGTACTTATACTTTCCAAATGGTCCCATGAAACTTTTATCGAATTCGGACAAGCGGTTTTTGAAAAATCAACTAAAATAAAAAAAAACTGTCTATATTAACGATCCTGTTCGTTTATTCTGCATTGCGTTTTTTGTTCGCGCATGGCTCCGTCATTTACGAACCGATTTGGAAAATTCTTTTTTTAAAGTAACCAATAACCAATTTGCTCTCGGAAATCAACATTTGGTAAAGTGGAGCTGATGATAAAGACCACAGATGGCCATCGAAACCACTCAATGATAAATATTTCACGGGTTGCGATTCGATTACTTTAATATGTTTGCTAAGCAATTTATGTTCGTTATAATGCGTATGGAGAAATGGAACTGATGGTGACTTCTCAATCAGCTCCAGTTCTCCTGGTTCTTATGTCCCTGCATCGGATAAAGCAATATTTTGTAAAAGGTGATGAGCAGTTGACATTAGGCTAATGTAACTTAGATAAATTACAAACTGACCCACTAAAAAGTGAAAAATAAAAACTTTATTACAAAAAAAACACAACCGACTTCCAAAAAACACTATAAAGTGAAAAATAACTTTAATTTCGGAAGTCGGTGGCAAAAAATTAAAATACAAATCCAAAGACACCGACTTCCGAAATTAAAGTTATTTTTCACTTTATAGTGTTTTTTGGAAGTCGGTTGTGTTTTTTTTGTAAAAAAGTTTTGTACTAACCAAGTTGTGTTTAGGTTAGGTTAGGTTAAGGTTATTGTTTTCCTACCAAATTCTGTGATTAGGTTACTCTATGTTACATTGCATATACAGGGTCAAATTAAATTAGCTAGCGAAATTTAAGAGCGAGACGTTATAGATATCGCTATCTAAACACGATAACACAAATAAAATATTTGATGTTTTTTATTGAGGGGTCATCGACCGCTGTTAGTGCAATCACTTGAAATTTCAGTTTTTTTTTTGTAAACTTCACAGACGTGATTTGTTTCTATATAGATATAACATGATAAAACAAAAGAAAACAGATTTTCTCAACTCAAACTTCAGGTATCAAAACTACCAGCGGTCGTTGACCCCCAAAAAAATCTATTTTTTTATTATCTTATACCCATCACGCCTGCAGTTTCTCTAGCTAATTTAATTTGACCCGGTATGTACTGGCCAAATCGTAAAAATGCTAAAAAGCAGGGGTGGCCAACCGGTCGATCGCGACTATTAGTCCAGTCAATCGTGGCAAGGCAAAAAATATTTCCAACTACAAACCTGATTTAGCTAATCTTGCGAAAGATGCTCAAACGCAATGCTCATATTAATATAAATAAGTAGGTTAAGTACTAAGAAAAATTTTCAGTTTTATATTTTCTCTCTTAATAAAATAAAAAATACTACATAATTGTGTACTCCTGTTTCATTTAAGATTTCGAGAAGTATATAATTGGTAGATCGCACAGGGTGTAGTCAGTGAACAGTAACTAGATCTTGGTTCTAACCAAGTTGGCCACCTCTGCTATAAAGCATTTCCAAAGTATATACATACCTATATATTTAATAGCATTGCCACCTGAGTGGAGCCTGAACTGGTCTCTAGGTACTTAATAGATCATATAATTGAGCTTATTGTACAAGACAATATCTGATCAGCGTTGCGGTAAATGCATTTGACGATAATAATGTAGCAGAAATATATATTGCACATATAAATTACCGTAATTAATATTGAGTGTCGATATTCTTAGTACTAAGTACTTGCTAGTTTGCTATGTACTTCCGTTCTCGGCACGAATCTTACTATAGGTACAACAATCGGAGGTATGCCTTCTAAATACACCAGATTTAGAAGGCATACCTCCATTTGTTGTTTTCAATTTCAAGGTACTTGCATACTTGAAGTATTTATTACCCCCTTCTATATATTTCTCCTTTTCAAATATTTTATCAAACATATGTATTTTTAGAGTCAGGTCTGCTTGAAGCTAAACGTTTAAGATCCAGAATAGCTCCCTCTTCATTTCCAGTGTCAATAATATATGTAGTATGTATATTCTTATGTTATTGAATTGCTAGGTTGTCTACCAGGTAGTGGAAAAACGCATTCATTCGTAACAAGTAGACAGAATCAACATCAATTTTCTATCGGGAACTTTTCCCCAGCATTATGTCAGGTATTACTGTCATTCCAAACGGTGTCCTTACTTGCTTCTATTATCTCTACCGTACAATTGGCCTGTCAATGTTCTTTGTCATATCCACGTACTTCACAAATTATATTTTGTATTACATATTTTATTTCCTAATCATAACAAATAAGTGGTCTATTGGTATATTAAGTGTAGAGCCCTTGACGTTTGATTATATAATATAATCGAATTATTTCTATAGCAGCTTGTTCACTGGTATTGGCGGCCTTGTTGAAACTTTATATTGGCAGGGGTGCAGGCGTTTTTGTATTGACAACGGTATTTATTAAAAGCTCATTGGATTTTTTTTTATATTTATAAATGTTTTTCTTGTGTTTTATAAAAATATTTAAAAATGTATTGAATAAGTAAGTAAATAAATAAACGAAAAGCTTATAGTATTATGTTTTTAACATTTAACATCGTCTTTCCCAAGTTATTATTGCGTATTTTCTAGATATAAACAAATATAATTATGTTGAGGTGACGTGTTTTTTGTTGTATATATTTTAATGTTAGATTGTATAATGTATTTTAGATTACATTTTATGAGTAATAAAAAATATAATCATGTTATACGATACGTATAATGCTCATATCAAATAAACAATTTCAGGAAAAGTTAAGATGTTTACTTACGGAAAAATTCATACGCAAATGTTTAAAAATAGCACAATGCTAAATTTATATTAGTCGCACTAATGACTTTGTAGCAAATGTCTTAATTCAAGTTGTTTTGTGAACTCAGATACTTGGTACCTAGTTGTTAGGTAGGTAGCTACTTGTTTGTTATCAATGTCGTTGACAAGTGAAATTTATAGGACCTTGACATTGTCCCTATTACAGTAGGTAGAGATTACATCACCGTGGTAACTCCGTGTAGAACATGTCGTATCGCCTTACAAAACTATGGCTATACCTCTTGCTGATATATCGTGGTTAAGAACGTGCTCAGAAAACTAAAACTCCCGAACCAAACCGCGGAACAACGTCGCAATATCCAAGTATATATTGGTGATTTATTTCAGTTGGAGTTGCTTCAAAGAGTAAAGTAACTATAGAGGCAAAGAGTAGCAACTCTGTGGTAAAATTTGCTTCTATGGAAAGTGCTGCCACCTCGAGTTTGGAAGGTGAACTAAAACTATACACCTACCTATAGATACAAATATACACCTATCTATAGATATACAATGCATAATATCTCGTATATTCTCTCGTATATTGACTCGCTACTCATAGTAATGTGCATACTTACTTACTATGAGTAGCAACAAAATTTAACAAAACAAATAACAGTAACAAGTGACAACTAAAACAGAAATAACTGAGATAAACTCGGAATTACGGGAAGCGCATCAAAGTCGGGAAAGCCGGAATTGACAATGGCGGATGCCTGCAGTGTTGCCAACAGATAAACTGGCTCTCCACCAGATTCAACTTCGAAAACCACCAGAAAACCACTAATAAAAATCGGCCCTACTACAAAATTCGCTAAAATTTCCACTAAATAAATTTTTGGTTTTTGTGAAAGGAAACAGTAGGTAATTAAAGTAGTTATATTAGTAAAAAAAATTCTTTATTATCACGTAATGAAATATTTAAAATCAATAAATCACCATAAAATATTATTAGTAAATCAACAAGTCAAGGTGAGGAACATAAACATTATTCAATAAGAAGAACACCTAGGATAAAAAAATGATATTCTAAAATTCGTCTTCTGATGAATTTTTGTCTGCACCATCATCGGTTTCACATTTATATTATTATGATTCTTGGGTACTGATTTGTTATAGAACTTGTATTAGAATTTACCTACACAGTAAAAGTAAATATTTCTGAAAATTAAATGAAGTAAAAATAATATATTTCGTAATGTTTTAGTGGCTTAGTGGTTGAGTGATAGCATTTTCAGTAATTGAAACTGAATTCTACTAAACCACTAGAAAAACCACCAGCTACTAAAAGCAATATTTCGCCACTAAAAGGGGGGTCGAAACAATCAGTGTTAGTGGAAAATTCAATAAGTTGGTAACACTGGATGGCCGGCGACAATGACGTTTGTTTGATAAACAAGACAAGATGGCTGCCAAGTATTTTTAACCCGTCAAACTCCAGATGTCGCTGTCGTCTGTGGAAATGATGACAGTGTTAAGTGTGCCCCCCCTGAGTTGCTTTCGCGTATAACAAACACGCATTGGACGTGCAACATATTGAAAACGACTGTGAGAATGCGATGATAAGCAGAACGTACCTATACCAAGTACGCTGTGCATACTAACACTTACCTCTGTATTCTACATATTTTAACGTTTGATCACAAGTAATAAACCAGCCGTATCATTAGATGAATACTTAATTGATTGTATTCACAATTCGGGTGTGTGATAAAAAGTAATAACATGTTTTTATTTTATTTTATAACCGGTTAGAACGCCCATGCGTTGAATATTCGAACCGCAAGCATGCGATCCTAAAAAAAATTGAGGAGAACATAATAGATAGACCGCTTATGAATGCGATAAGCCACGTTCACCACCTCTGATGTTTCGACAGAGAGTGTTACATCCTGGTCAACTTTTACTATCTATAGTTCTGTAAAGCTTTTCTTTACACATCAAATTCTTTACAAACCAAAGAATAGCGCCAGGGTAGCTCGAAATTCAAATTTTCTTAGTTTTTTTTTTGCAAACTTGCGGGTTTATATAACTCATATAATCTAATTCATACAATCCCATTGATTGACATTTCATCAAATAGTCGTTTAATAGCATTATATGAAAATTTGTTATGTCATGCATCTTCCTTAAACATAATAATAATGTGAAATGTCGATTACTTACCTAAAGTGTTATCAATAACGGAACAGATTAAGCCACTGTGCGGTGTGGACAGTAGATAGCAGTTATACCATTTAGATAACAAATTAGGGCCATCAATAATACACACCCATAGACAGCCGGTAACATGATAAATTGAAGTTGGTTGGCAGAAACCTTTCCTAAATAGTGCGAAAATAGGAGGTGGAGTGACGAAAACTGAATCACAAGAAATACTAAAGCCCAATTGAGCTTCATGAATCCATATGAATATTATAAATTCGAAAGTAACTGTCTGTATGTTACCTTTTCAGGCCTAAACCACTGAACGGGTTGCGATAGGCAAGGAGTTATATGGCATCTTGAGGAAGGACATAGGTTTCTTTTTGACCCGGTAGCACGTTACCGTGGGATAATTTCCGACAGGCGACATCCACGCGGGCGAAGCCGCTGGCTGAAGCTAGTATACAGGGTTACCTGTTATTCGACGTATATCCGTCAGGAGCTGATAGGGGGGCCAAAATGACAAGACATCGTAGAGCTAGGTAAACAATATCGATATAGTAACTCTGAAGAAGTAGAATGATAAGAAACAATTGACACACCCTATTTTCCATGAATTTAAATGAATTATAAAATTTCCAGCACAACAAACAATTAGATTGGACCTTGTGTTCACTACACTACCCACGTTTGTGGTAAATTAAACATCAAAATATGCCGTCTCTAGTTGACAATGTAATTGTATACTTATACAGTCAGCCCACTATCTGTTGATTCACGATGAATAATTAGAAGGTATCTGCCAATGCCTCGTGCTTAGTTCGTGAATATAATACTTTTATGTACTCACACCTAAAGATGTTGACCAAAATATACAAGAAGGTTATTTATATGTGTATTTTTGGGTACGTGGTTATTTTAATCATCTTGTTTACTTATATCTTTTTTAGCGACTGTTTTAGTTTATGGGCAAGTGGAAACAGATCGCAATCTAGCTTAAAAATCAAAGAATCTTGTTGATGGTAATGCAGCCTGTCGATTTAATATTCAACTGGCTGAAGCAGCATCAAGAAAAGGCTAGCTCCAGGGTCCCACTGGATTCTCTAACGAGACGGAGCTAAGAATAATAAGTATAACTAAGTACAGCATACCTATTAGACGAAACCTTCTGTCTCATAGTCAACCAGTTAACCTAAGACCTCCTCTTATGTGTACCAATTGGTTTTGCTTGATGATAATGATATTTTAAGAGTGCGTAGAATTTCAAGAGCATTGTGCTGAATAAGATTCTGTGTTGTTTATAATAGATGCAAAGCCATATACCTAATATTGACGATGACGACGACATACACAAACACCAATGACCACACATTGCAGTCAGGGTCGTGGGTTCAGTCCCCTCACTAGGACGAAAATGTTTATCGCTTACAGATGTTTCATCCAATTTATCTATAGTATTTATACATATAAAATGCAAAGTCATGACTGACTGATATATCAACGCACAGCCTAAACCGCTGGTCCTAGAGACATGAAATTTGGAGGGTGTATTCTTTCTGAAGAGTAGATATCCACTAAGAAAGGTTTTTTATAAATTCCACCGCTAAGGGGGTGAATGGGCGGAGGGTGAAATTTCACGTGGACGAAGTCGCGGGCAGAAGCTAGTTTGAGTATATAATGATATAATAACGTCCTATCACCTACGTCAAACGACGAATATTTAACAGCTTTTTGCAAAAAGAACATGTGAAACCTATTTCGTGAACGAGGAGAAAAATCTTCGTGAAAATGTTCAGATGTGAGTTGTGACGTAAGCTTGTTTCAGAGAAAAACTCGTGAGACAACGTTTCAAGGAAGATGACATTACCTGAAGAAATAGACGCGACAAGGACAACGATTGGAAATAACGTGGAGACAGGTAAACTATTTGAAAACAGAGATGGGGCAGCCGCGGTACCAACTAGCTGACTGGCTCATCTCGTATAGTTTGTCAGGCGTTGAACCAGCGTCAGGCACTAGTTAATTGTCTGGCATTTATGTTGAACTGGGCCTATTTGGCGTAGCCGTCAGGCACACAATCCTATACATTTTTCTGTTTTTATTTGTTTAATTATTTTGTGCCTGGGTCCAGTTGCGTATTTACCCTAGGGCCAAAAGGGCCATGGCCCGGGGCGGCAGCCTGCGAGGGGCGGTGCAAGCAGCACCTCGCGCTCAGCTTTGTGCGCCTTTCTTTTTGACTTACTAGACATGAAGAAATAAAAAAAAATCCGCACTTAAAGAATAAAAAGTTATCGACGTAAACGAAGAACGTTTTTATAAACAGTTTAGCTATTCTGAATATACAAGCTGACTTGACAAACTCAGTTAATTATGAGTGTCATTGACGAGTTTGCTATCCAATCTGTTCATCGGATAAAAATTTTAATATTGAAATAAATGGTGTTTATTTCTTTGTATGGACTTTTTATTTTTTCATTTATTATAATCATTCGCCCACATCGACACACTGCTGGATTTTGTTTTATATCTCATTAAAAGTTTTTGCTTTTTTCCGTTAATTTATGGGGCGGCTAACCTTGCAGGCCCAGGGCGCTGAATTTTAAAATACGCCACTGCCTGGGTCAAATAAATTTATTTTATTTCTTTCTTTCTCGTGCTAACACTAGAGAAGAAGAATTTCATACAAAGAAATCATTTGTCATTGCTAAGTGTTTCGTAATCCTAACGTGTTTCATAATCATAATTTAGATGACCCGAATGCCAATACTGCGGAGCGCCCGCTTCCATACGTTCAGGGTTGCGGGTTGAATTCCCAGAATTCGCACTTTAAAGTCTTGCCTTTTATTTTGTTCCGAGGTGAGATGTTTGTGTGTGTAAAGGTAGGGTTCGACACGACAAAATGTGAGGAAATATCTTTATTTAAAACAAGGAACTGCGTTAAAAGACAATAATTTATACAGACAGGGTAATAATAGACAGTCATTTATTACAAAAGCCACTAATGATGCCTAATTGCCCAACATTTAACCATCGTTCGTGAAAACGATCGGTTAAAAGAATACTTCACAGTTCACAAAAAAACTACATTAGGTACTTCTTATGCCTACAAAACTACAAGGACCGATCTCATACAGAGGATTTGCAAAAAAGAAAATAGGTACTAATAAAAAGGGTTGACCAACACCTAGATGCCAGTGCAAAGTTTCTTATAACTTGCATTCTTAAGACATAATACGAATAAGGTATGCAAATCGCGATATATGACGACATAGCAGCAAGCAACTCTATTACTTGCCTTACAATGTCAGGGCTACAGGCATGAAGATGTTGTTGTGTTGCACCAAGTTAGAGTTAAGTACTAACTTACTAAGTAACCCAGCTGATGCAGTGAATGTTTACGCAAACAACCGTATTGGCTTCTTAACTTAGCGAGTCCCTTAGATTGTTAGTCGCACAGGAGAGGACTCGGGCGTACAATAAAATAAGTTCATGTTTTACATATCTGTAGTTTAGTTTGTTGCTAGGCTTTCAAAATCTAATTGCTACTTATGGTTAGGTTAGGTTATGATTTAGTTTGATTTCTTTGATTACTTCCTCTTCCGATATTAAACATTATTGTAATATTGAGGACTAAGTCTTTTTGACATGACATTTAATATATTTCTGGACCCTGGACGGTAGTTATTGTAGATTGAATATAATTAAAAACTAACCAAAAAATAATACTAAATAATATAATAATAAATAATAATAAAATTTATTCTAAAATATAAGGACCAACGTTAAATACATTATCTGCCTAGCCTTTTCCCAACCATGTTGGGGTCGGCTTTCAGTCTAACCGGATGCAGCTGAATACCAGTATTTTACATGGAATGTATAAACAATAATTTACACTATTTTACACTAACTTGTGCCTGAACTAGGTAATCCTGTGTTTCAGGCGAAATACAATAATTATCTAAGAATCTTCGATCAGGATTCACTTTCATAATCTACACTAAATTATCTCTCGGGTTTCGCACGATCAACAATTAGCATAATAATTATGCAGAAAACTTGCAGAATTCATTAATTTTATTTATCATCATCTGCCTAGCCTTTTCCCAACTATGTTGGGGTCGGCTTCCAGTCTGACCGGATGCAGCTGAATGCCAGTATTTTACATGGAGCGACTGCCTATCTGACCTACACAACCCACTGGTTACTGGGTAATACGATACCCGTTGGTAAGATTGGTTGTCAGACTTTCGGGCTCCTGACTACCCGTAACGACTGTCAAAGATCCACGAATGACAGCCGGGACCTACGGCTTAACGTGCTTTCCGAGGCACGGAAGGGTTTAGGTATATGAAGATGGTCACCCATCCACGGACCAACCGGTCCCTTCAAATCAACGGTCTCGTTAATAATAGCCACGACTCGTGAAGTCAAGGTTGATAGTTATGTTACTAAAAAAAAATCCACAAGTGGCGGTCGTCTAATCTAAGTGTTAACAATGAAGGGCCTCAACACTTAATGGTTTTTTTATCACCAAAGGCGCAGCTTTCACACTATGCGTCGCGTTGTCGGTATTAAAATTATTTGTTATTTATGTATTTAATCGTAATACCTGCGTGACAGTAATGTCGTACTAACTTTCATTGGCTGCAAGATTAATTAATATTTTTTTTAATTTTTATTAAAACATGCTTCTAACTGTCATGTCCCCAGATATTTACAGTGCTATAAAACATATTGTATCTCTAACCTTAATCTTCTGTTTTTATCATTATAACAATATTGGCATTGAATTTAATAAGACAATCTTGGTTAGTTGATGTAGCTACTAAGTTTTATGTGCACTGGCAGGATGTTGAAACTCAATATTATTGGCACCACATGACATAATGACTATCAGTGGCACCTCATGACATGGAGACAGAATAGATCTAGAAAGTTTAGGTATATTTTCACTATGCATTTTTTTACTCGTGTCTAATCTCAGAAGCAATGGCATTTTTCCAGGAAACTACATAGTTGCATTTTAACATCAACTGTTTTTTATAATTTTTCCTGAATGAGAATATCAGGAATATTCTGCCTTTCTACTTTTTAACCGACTTCAAAAAAGGAGGAGGTTTCTCAATTCGACCGTATATATGTTTTTAACCGACTTCAAAAAAGGAGGAGGTTTCTCAATTCGACCGTACATATATAATTATATATATATTTTTTTATGGCTGTTCGCGGATAACTTCGTCGTTTATGAACCGATTTTGATTATTCTTCTTTTGTTGGAAAGGATATATGCCAAGGGTGATCCCATGATAAGGAAACCAGGATCTAATGATGGCATCCCATTGAAATCGAGGGGAACATTCGAAAATCGTAGGAGCGACTAGTGCGTTTGTTAACTTTTTCATTAAGTATTTTAAAGCACTACAATTTGAAGCCCTGGAGTCGATCTGATGATGGAGCCGAAAGACAGTTGAGGGGACTCCTCAACGATTTACAGCAGTTACCTTGTGTTTGGGCTTGATTAATTTGTATTGATGTGAACTTTACACCTAGATGGGTTGTGACTGTCATTAGGGGTCTGATGATGAAGACGAAGGACAGTTAAGGGAACTCCTCAACTGTTTACAGTAGCTATGTTCACCGATTACTCGAAGACGGCTGGACCGATTCCAAAAGTTATTTTTTTATTTGAAAGGGTATACTCTCGAGGTGGTCCCGTTTTCATCAAGTTGGAATTTGATGAGAGGATCCCATGGAAATCGAGGGAAACCCTCAAATTTTATAGGCAAACCTATAGCGATTTGCGTATTTTTTAAAGTAACTTGAGCATTTGCTCTCGGAAATCATCATTTGGTAAAGTGGAGCTGATGATGAAGACCACAGATGGCCATCGGAACTACTCAATGACAAATATTTCACGGGTTGCGATTCGATTACTTTAATATGGTTGCTAAGCAATTTATGCTCGTCACAATGCGTATGGTGAGTGATTGTTGAGGAGTTTTCCTGGTTCTTACCGGGAGAACTCAACAATTAACGTCCCAGCATCGGGAAAAGCAATATTTTGTAAAAGGTGATGAACAGTTGGCATTAGACTATTGTAACTTAGATAAATTACAAACTGACCAACTAAAAAGTAAAAAATAAAAACATTTTTACAAAAAAAAAACAATAACTTTAATTTCGGAAGTCGGTGTCTTTGGTTCCGCATTTTCGTTTATCGACACCGACTTCCTAAATTAAAGTTATTTTTCAATTTGTAGTGTTTTTTTTTCGGAAGTCGGTTGTTTTTTTTTTTGTAAAAATGTTTTACTTTTTTTACTTTGCCTGCCTTTTTACCTATTTTTTCTTACTTTCCAAAAATAAAAAAACGAGCTTATTTAGACATTATAATTAAGACCTTTTGCTGTTAAGTTCAACAATCTTCATGGGCTTTTAAGATCCCCCGGTCTCCATTCAAACACTACAAAAGTCTGATACCTACATGTTCTTATTTAAACAAGCCACTTTATTACTAAGTGCGGCCCTGTACCTCGGAGCTGACACCTGGGGACCGGTCGCACTCGTTCTGTGGGCCCACGCAACGCCCGCCGTCTCTGCCGCGTCACTTAACACCACTACTACGTCACCACCAGCAAAGAGAACAAACCGATAAAGACAAAATCCATTGAATAGTTGATAGGTGCTGCGGAAACTCAACAGTGAACAAAAGCGGCAGTGAATGGTGAGTTAACCGAAGAGGTCGGGTGGTGTGTAAGCCAACGCAGATTATAAAAGCGCAGGTTCTCGAGTGGACACCTAATAACACCAAGTTAGTTACCAAACTATTTGCATCCGAAGGTATTTTTCCTTGAAACGCCTAGGCTGCCTTATATTTCACTTGCCTCACCAGAAAAGTTAACGGTGTAAGACCGGGCTATAAATTGTGTTGTAATCGCAAACTTACTTATTACACAAAGTTATTATAAACTCACAAATTTTGTCACACAGTTTTGTGAACTCACATAAGTAATGCATAATCATTATGTAGCACTAGAAATCTAGATCCATATCTTAAGATAAATCTTTAGGTTGCTTTTCCAAAGTAGCATAAGCATCATCAGCATAATATACTTAATGTTCCCACTGCTGGGACACAGGCCTCTTCTCTGTGTTAAAATCATCTACTTTTACAATATTTGTAAATATGTGAGCACCATGTATCTATCACATAATTGATTTACCTGTCATTGCTTTATTTTTAATTCAATTTACCTTTAGTGGTAGACTAATTTTATTCTAGGTGCATCGACTTCACATTTATATAATGCATATATACAAAACCTTATCATATTACCCAGTAGCTGGGTTGTGGAGGTCAGATAGGCAGTCGCTCCATGTAAAATACTGGTATTCAGCTGCATCCGGTTAGACTGGAAGCCGACCCCAACATAGTTGGGAAAAGGCTAGGCAGATGATGATATACAAAACCTTATGAAACATTTTAAAAGAGTAACGGTGGAGTTTCTTGCCCATTCTTCTCCATACGAACTATTGTTGTTACCTGTACCTTTTGGAAGGGGCGACTAGAATGAATAAAATTTTATTTATTGTAATTTTGGACCATCAAAAGTGCCTTTAATGTGCCTATTTGAAATAAATGATTTGACATTGACTGTGGGAGGGAGTGAACCATAATCCACCACGCGGGCCCAGTGTGGGTTGGTGGACGTCACATATCTTCGAATTGGCTCTAGGACACACCGAAAGTTTATGCGGAAAATTCTAAGAGCAATATATTGAGTGATCCCAGTTGTCCTCCACATAAGGCGCCACACTGAGGCCGATCGGAAGTGACGCAAGTCTTCCGTCTGCACCGACTTCCGGTCGGAAGTGGCAGGCTTCCTGAGACGGCATCACGGCACTCCTGTCGAGGCCGGTTGATGTTCCGCATTATATATCTATAAATCTTTTATTTCGCTCATTATCTTATGTTGTGTACGACGTAGGCCGGTATGTCACTGTATTGAGGAAGAATGTTCGAGATGTGTGGGCCTCTTGTATTGGAGAATTTGGAGAAGAAATGTGTGAAATTTCTGATCGACATAATTTAAGGTCTATTACAATCATTCTTTTTAACCTTTTGTAATTTGAAAATATTTCATACAATCACTTTGCATAGCGTCATACCATTTAATTAACACGTCATATTAAAACGTCATTAAAACTGCATTTGCGTGTGATGACGTAATTTTTATCGAATTCAATCAAACGCATGATGTGTTGAAGGTAAAAATCCCCCCATGTCGAAAACAAGTTAAAATCCAATCCCCTTTATACGCAAAACAGGTTCTTTGCATATTTATTTACTGACTTTATGTGGAAATACGTAGATATTAAAATTTGTATCAATTTACAACGCCATAAAGCGTAAAACACATCGAATTTCCATACCTTTTATGGGTAACTAAGATAAATTGAGAAAGATCTTGGCTTTGATACATTTCGAAACGATTTCAATCTTGTGCAATATGCCCCCTGACCGGAATTTGCAAGGCCTATTGCGGATAGATATTATACAACATTAGGTTATGGGTTATGTTCGTTTTATTGTCATGACTATGATGTCGTCCTAGGCCTCATGGGATTAATTGATCGTAAAGGTACAAGTTGATTGAAATCCATAAAACGTGTCACAACTGCCAGTCTGAGACGCACCTTGTTTCAACCAGGTTCCTAGGCTTGTGGTCTTAAAACAAGAATTTATGAATTATTTTCTATAGAGGACTCCAGTACCTATTTGCTCTTGGTTTCTCAACTGTGCGCACCCGCATGTTGGGAGACTTATGATCCTACTGTGTGAAATAAATCCAAATTCAGGAAAATATCTACACGTTTCCTGCATTTGCATGGATTTATCTCTCCAATGCTGTCATCAACTTAAGTTTCTGTATTTGTTTGAAACTGTTCATTAGAAGGGGCTAATATCTATTGTACTATAATGTATTATGTGGATAAACGTACGTTTATCTAAGAAGAGGGGGCTACTTCACTATAATCGGTGACATCATTATCTTTGAGTCAAATTTTCTGAACATGCTTTATCGACCAAATTATGTTAAAAAGCTTCACAAAAAACTAATGTGAGCTTAAGTTATTGCAATACTTTTATTTTGTTATCCCTGTCTTATTAAATGCAATCTTGTTCGTTAAATATATCAACGTTAACCAAACATTATGGGAAGACGTGCGCGAGGCGCGAGGCAGCGCAGAGCCCACTCTTGTCGTTTTATTTTGAACAAATGTCAACACAACAGCGACGCTAGAATGCATTAGCGCCCGAGCGACGTAAAAACTAGCAACACTGACATGTGCCTTATTAGTGGAGTTGCCAGAACACGTCATATTTTTGCTCGCAGAAGCCGAGAGCGTCTGTGACGGCCACAAACATTTATCTCATATTTCTGGTAAATTGCTGGCCGAGGCGCAATTATGGCGCAAAACTTGATCAGATCATTGAACTCTCAGATACCATTTTTTTTTACCGAATCTTACATATGTTTATATTAATCCTCTAAATGAGAGGATCGAATGTTTCGCTCTCATTGTAATCTTTTAGCTCATCTTAAGACCCTTGTAAATTCACTGCTTGACTGGAATTTTATGCCATCATAAACTGAAATCAACGCTTTAAGTTTAGTGTTCATTAACTACTAATATAAACTAACGTTTATTAACCGCAGGAAACGTCAGCGAACGACGTAATGTGTCGCGAACTCGTGAATAGTCTCGCAGTGTCGGGGAAACAAAAGCTCAATTAAACTGTAAATCCGTGAATGCACTGTAACATTCTCTTCAATAGAAATCTTATGTTTTAAATAGACAATGACTAATAATCAACCTGCTTTCTTCCTACATTTATTAATGCCAAAGTCGCGTCTCCGAGAGGTGAATATCTAAATACAAACGTACGCACACTCATATTTATCAACACAAGCTGCATTCCAGAATCTCACAAGGGGAAACCTTAGCCGTTGTTTAATACTTTGCTAATATTACCCACGTCAGCCATCACAGCCGCCAGCAGTTCATAGTAAATTGCCGATCATATTGCCGGAGTATTTAACAGGAAATTGTAATATTAATGATTTGCATGCAAACGTGTTTGTCTACGCTGAACTGTGAATCAATGGGTACCTGTTTGCAACAAAGTTACAATTTGCGTGCTCTACAACTCAAACAGAATTAAAATTCATTGATTCATTCAGCTGGGTATCGGTGACTTGGGATTTTTAAAAGCTCTCGGTACTCTATAAGGGACGCATAGAAATGAGCGTATAAGTTCACTCGTCTCACGTCCTCCATCTAATCAATAATCTCGCACTGAATCATCTAACGCGTGCTTATATAACAATGAACAGGAACAGGGCCGGGTGACACTAACTACATGCAGAATAAGACATTAATAAAACTCTGAAGCTGCCGACGATATGTATTTATATTTAAAGCCTACCGACAGTCCAAAGTTCCAAACGGTCAGATAAGACGCCCATTTGCCACATCCTTATTCCAAGGACAGTCAGCTCGGCCGCCGCCCGCGCTGGCGAATCGCGAACGAAATGCTAATTCGTTCGCTACGGTGAATACCTTATGCGATCTTAAAAAAAGTGCCATACCTACATACTAAGAGACTGCCATAGGAAAATGCCAAAGATAAACACGGCATAGGATACTTATATGTACACAAACGACGGTCAATTACTCACGTTAATTATTTGAACACGAATGGGACTTCAATGAAAACTGGTTTCGATGACTGTCAAATACAGGCGTATGAGTAGAGAGATCATTAGATCATTACTGATCTGTGCTATGAGGCCTGTGACCTACATTATCTAGATTCTGGCGTAGAGCAGCTCAGATATATGTAGTAATAGATAAAGATGTTTACTATGTTTCATTGATGACGCTCCTTTAGATACGATGTTTACTATGTAGTATAAATCCATTAATCCCATCACAGCTACATCGCTCTGAGAAAGATAAACAACTGAAAGCTTTAAAAGCAGGTCGTTGGCAACAAGAGCGCGCCGCATCCGCCAAAAATAAAGTCCTTGACCTTCGTTCTCCGAGTTTATCTCATTTAAAAATAAAAGTAGCCATGAACTTCTCAAAATGTAAGTGCGAGTACACTGCTAGTGTATGTAGGAAACTCGTTGTCGCAGAGCTGGCGGCCTTCGGTGGTTCACGAACAAGGCCCGTTTGTGTCGCATGCATGAGTTCAAGTCGCCTCGCTGCCTCGCCGCTTCGCCCGCCGCCTCGCGCCTCCAGTGCAGGCTTATAAGGCACCCAGTATCTTGCAGAACGAAGAAGGAGGAATGTAATGCTAATAGATTACGTTTACAATCACTAAAATCCTATATTAGTTACTAGTTCTTAGGCGGAAAGAGCCGATGAATATAAATTGAATTCTTAGAAATGATTTACACGTGCGATAGTTTTTGTTTCCTTGACAGATGTGAGATCTTTGTAGGCAATTATTATTGACAATTTCTTGAACTACGCTTTATTTAAAATCATAATAAAGTACCACTCAAAGTTTTAGGTAATTTCACGCTCATTGTAGAGTCGGTCTATCTGTAGGAGCTTTGTGTATAAATGTACAAAGTTCTCGGTATTTCTCGGCCGCGGCACCAATTAACTTCAGCGTAGGGAACTCGAAACAGCCGACTCTTTGTTTCTTGTGAAAATTTGGCACGTCTCAGCTATTCCGTCTGATCTGATAACGACTCCGACAAAATACCTCAAATAGAATATATTTTTTTATGTTATACCAACTACTGTTTTATACGAACACGATATGCGACTCATTCTCTATGAGAGATCAATCAGGACTATTTAAGTCAGCTGATCTAGATGGCTTTAATATTTATACGCGCAAACATATGTAAAGTGTTAGGTCGTTAAAAAGCCACTGCAAAACTGATTAAGTAAATGGAGCTGGCGCTTTTCGAACGAGCACACATTCTCTGCAGTTATCAAAGAGAGCCGCAAGTCGTGGGACCAGTTTTTAGGCCCTCTCTGGTTTGAATACCACCTAAGGCTTCTGTGTGGAAAAAATAGATATGCTTATATGCTTAACTAGAATCTCTCAAACGAGTTTTGTGCATTTGAACATTAGCAACAAATAATTATTATAATCTATGGAGAGGAGAGCTTAATCGCTCGTTAATTTGCATGGTACATATACATTTTATGAGGTCTATTAAGTATTCTGGTTTAGTAGGTATTTATGTAAACAAAGGCCGTGTGATTTTGGTAGAACAGACATTTATAATTTGTAAATATTCCATGTACAACATTGGACACATGAGTGCATGCCTATAATCTCAGTGACCGGATCGACATAGCAATTTAATCAATGACTTGGCGCGACGAAAATAGAACTTAGCATTTATATGCAAGAACAATATCGCACATGCTGCCATTAAGGCGAAAGCGCCAGAGTAGCCCGCGAAATTTGAATTTTCTTGCGTTTTTTGCAATTTGCTGGTCAGTATTAAGTTGTACGTTGATTAAAATATGTTCGCGACCGTAACAAATAGGTATGTATTTACAGAATTATAATCATTAAAGTCATCAACACAACTCTCTAAGACCAAGTAATTCTATTACTTACTACTATTTCATGAAATCTTGACATTTAGGATTATACTAACTTAACAAGTTGTATTACTGATTCTAATGATTATATATTTGTAATATTCTGTAAATACATGTTTGTTACAGCCATGAGGCATATTTTAATCAACGTACACCTAGACGCTGAGCGCTACCATAGCGCTTCCCCCTTAATAGCACGACTGCACATTTTTGGCTCTTTGTATATAAAGATAATGTTACTGTTTACATGATATTTTTAAAAACGTTTGTCGTCATCTTAATTTCGTGCGCATTATGCACATGACAAAGAACAATAAAATGTAGGAACTAAATAGTTCTTCCTATACGGATACATGCGAGGTCGCGTCGCCTTCCTCAGTCACTGTTGGTAGCATCGCATTACCGTTTCCTATTAATGTCGTCTAATTTCTTAATAATTATGTTTTTGCAATTTTAGTTCTCGATCACTTAGAAAACACACATTTGGTGCAACCTTGAGACGCACACCACACTTTTTATATTCCTCATTTTGATTTAAAGTATATCATAGTGTCACCTTATTTCTATAAGTTTGTTTTAATTTTTATTTTTTTATGTTGGCACTTTGTTTTATATATTGTTAGTAATTGTAACCTAGATAAAGTGGATAAGACTGAGATTAAAACAGAAGACGCAGGGGATCGAGGAGGGAAGTTTCAGGGGATGAGACCGGAATAAATCCATTTAATTGTGCTTTTGTGTGATGTGTTATGTCTTTTGTGTGATCTATCTATCTATCTACAACTAGGAAAATTCGAAAAGGCTCGTTTTCCCAACTTTTGGTTCATACCTTTTATGACCTTTATGAGTCGAAACTTTTGAATTGATTGTGAATGCTTTTAAAAACATTAAACTTAGAGAGGACATCATATTGATTTGTTAGTTGGTAAAGCTTGTTTCTCAAGATTCCTCTAAAGGATATTTCTTACAACATACCTACATATATCTTCAGCAAAAACATAGAAAATGAACCTAAGTAGGCAGTAAAATTTACACTCCTTAGTTTATTACGAAACTCTCAATCACCAGCTAAGTATCCCTGTCTCGACACTCGTTTAATTGCTCAAGTTTTTCCCAGGTTAGAATCAATTAATTACACACCATTAAGGGAAATAATTGTTATGGTAGAAGTTTTGTACACAGCAATAAAATCCTTATGCAGAATTTTCCAATAAAACCCAATTAATGGTTACCAAGGACATGATACATAAAATTCTAGATATAATAAACATTTATTATATTACTCCTAGTTCTGTGTTTTATTTATAATACCAGTATCTTATATTATTTAAAACCATTAATTACCAGTAATAGAACGCTTTATCGTGCGAAGAACTTACAAAAAGTACTTAGGTAGAAATAAATATAATTATTTAGCCTGATTATGAGTGGCTACCTTTTTTAACCGACCTCAAATAAAGTGGAGGTTAAGCATTCGGCGAATATTTTGTTTTATTTAATACTAGCTCTGTTGCTCTGTTGTCTATTGTTTTGTCTGTGTAGTGCCAGACTTAAAGAATAGCACCACCCCATACTTCCCGTGGGTGTCGTAAAAGGCGACTAAGGGGCGTACCCAGGCCCGCCGCTAGCTGTTTAGTAGCCCGCGTGCAATACCGATTATGCCGCCCTACGACTACTTACGCTGAGTTTTGTCAAAAAAGGCTACTTAATGTTTTCTCATTATGGTGGAATAAAAGAAAAGAATCATAACGAAGATAAAACATTTATTTAGTTATTTTCCTAACTACAAAAATTTACCTCTTCTTGACTTTATATTTGCGAAATCTTGAATCAACTTTCTTGTATCCAAGCTGTCTAAGATTTCATGTTCAATTGAAACTATAGCGAAATAACTTAGTCTTTGCTGGAGCATTGTTGGTCTTAAATAATTTTTAATAATATTCAATTTTGAAAATGATGTTCCACCAGATGAGACTGAAACCGGCAGTGTAGGTAATATTTTTAGCGCTACTGCTGTGTTCGGAAATGTTGAAATTAAGTCATTAGTAAAAAGATATTGTAGCAGGGTTTTTGGATCATTAGACTAGTTTTCTGCAAAATGCAACTTTCATGCAATGATTTCATTAAACAAATCAATACCTTCTATATCAGATTCACTACTTGAATCATCTTTAAGCTTCAGATTTAAATGTTTAATTAACTCATCATTGGAGTAATTAAATAAGTTATTGCTAAAAAAGCCAAATGTTTTAACGCCTCGAATCTATCCTTTAAAGATGTTATTGCCTGATCAAGGACTCTATACATATTTGATTTTGGGGTCTACTAAAACTTCATCACTGTGTTCATATTGAAATTGTGTTGGCTTTCTTCTTGGACGAATTGTATTTATTGGTGAGAAATCTGTATCTACGTTGAGCCCGTGAGCCACTTTGGAAGAAGCCATTTGAAAGTGTTCATCCGTGCGATATTCTGTGATTTTTTTCTGTTTTTTTGCAGTTTCGGGTTAACCTTGACCATAGAAACTTTTTAGGTTCTGAGAAGCATGGCCTTACGACGCACCGTTTCCGAATTGTGGGCCTCCGAATGTTCCCAACTAGCAAAAAGTGGTTTTTATACTGTCCTAGAACCATCATCTATCGAGGACTATATGAGACTTATATCCACATATAAGTCGCGAAAAGGGCCCACTTTATAAGTCTACTTTTGCTTATAAAGTATTTATATTAGACCGCCGAAATGCCATAAATACGCCTATATTGCTCCTGTAATTGAATTACGTCAATGCAAATACTCCTGCTAATCTTAATATAAGTAAGTTATAGTAAAAAATTCGATTAATACGCGCCTAGAAATGCTTCCTTAAGCTCATATATTGTGAACAGTCGAAGTGAGTGTATCGGACATTATTGTGCTCTGAAAAAAAATATTTTTAACATCTTGAGGGCAAATAATAGACTATGAATCAGAATTTATTAATGTCAACCATAGTAGAAAAACAAAATGTTAATGTTGTCAAAATGTTAGTCTTATAGCTTATTCGTAGGGGAACATGAATTTTCTGTGAAATCTATCATGGTTTTGATTACAATTTTAAAGCGCCTCTTGAAATTTGCTTATTTACATTTTAGTATTAATTAATATTAAATTAATATTATGAAGGCAGCAGACATTTTCTTAGTAAGCATTTCCAAGTGTGACATAGTGCTAAAATAAGTATTTTTAGCATTTCCAAGTGTGACATAGTACCAATATAAGTATATTGGTTCTATATTGGGTTATCTCAAAACCGAAGAAGATTCGCCATTGTTACCGATTACTGTACGGGTCGTTACAAGCAAAAGTGGCTTCTTAAGAGTTTTAACCAGGATTGATTGAGATTACTTAGACAATAACACTACTGTGGAATGCCTATATAAATATGTCTAGGTTTAAAACGGCATACGATAAATCTAAAAAAATAAATAGGTATAGAGAACATTTTATCCTACCGAGTGCTGTTATAATCTTGGTGATTTATTATTTTTAAAACGTGGATATGAAATTCATTTAACAGTTACTTCTAAGCTTTTGTTAAACCAAACCAGATACATAAATGACTTACAGTAATTTAACTTTAATTTACTTATATTGGCCACAAAATATTAGCTTATATGAGGCTATAAGTAAAAATAACAAGAGTAATTGCTCCTCAGTGCATGTCTTCCTGGTACATGCTCCTACAGGGGTATTAAGATTTAAATGGCCCGCAGATGTTATCTTATAGGCGCATTTAAGTCTGACTTACCGGAGTAATTACTCTTGAGTGTAATTACTCTTATTTCATGCTTTTATAGGAGTCTTGATCCAATATTTGTCAGGAAATATGATCCTATATACGGATATAAGTACAAATTATAGGATACAACGTACTTGAGTAAAAACAGCATGTATTTATGCTGTTAAAAGCGTAGTAGCAACCACCAAAACCATCATCGGAGTTTTATAAGTCCACGTAGCATTATAAAATCGCATTCCAGGATTATTTTGCTAGTTGGGTTATTCTATATATTATATAAAACCAAAAAAAAAATGGTGACTCGGATGAAAATCTTTTCAGGAAAGAAATTGTTGCTCTAGTCGAAAACCATGAGATGGTGTAAAAAAACCCGGGAAATATTGAGAAAAAAAATTACATATTTTTTTAAGTGTTGGTCGATCTTTCAGCCTGTGTATTCTTAGGGGCAGGACAGTCAAATCGGAGTTTTTTTAACAGATTTCGGCCATTTTTCTTGCAGCACCTTATTAACCTTGTCCATAGAAACTAGGTTCTGAGAAGCATGGCCCTACGACGCACCGTTTCCGAATTGTAGACCTCCGAATTTTATTCTATTTTATATAAAACGCTCTATAATTCCAAAATGGTGGCTCGGATGAAAATCTTTTCTGGTAAAAAAGTGTTGCTCTAGTTGAAACCCATGAGATGGTATAAAAAAATCCCGAGAATATTGAGAAAAAAAAATTACAAAATTTTCTGTCGGTCGATCGTTCAGCTTGAGTATTCTTAGGGGCTTAGTCAAATTTACGGTGATTTTTTTTTTCAAACTAATCGTAAGTTCAAAACAATAATTAGTCCTAGACCCACCTCTGAAGAGCTATTACCAAAATAATTGCAATTTAAAGTGCGATCGTTACTGTTCATCCGCCATGGTACTGTTCGAATGTGTACAAGTACCTACCAAGTTACCAACTGAGAAGGATGCTCATTGGGGAATCCCCTAACTTCGCCAGTGCTGCCTTTAATACAGTACGATAATTGTATCGAATTTGGGGCGCCACCAAGAGGGGGCGGGCAGTCAACCTGCCTACCAGACGACGTTTGGCATTCATTGCATCTTAGTTTTAACGGATGATAGTAGATGGCGGTGTTAACGCTAAGATTGCGCGCCGCCAGTCGGGTTTTTTTTTCCATGCGATGACATTTCTTATTCTGTAGTTGGGGTGGGTATTATGACAATGATTTTCAATATTACGTGATGAGTCGCTCGATTTGCCGCCCCCTAGACGTGCCGCCCGCGTGCGGTGCACGCCTTGCACGCCCGCTTACGGCGGGCCTGGGCGTACCCGAGAATGGGCAGCAGCGTTCTCTATGCATTTCACCACCAGACTATACTGCGATCGCCAACCCGCCTGCCAAGCGTGGCGATTATGGCAAACCCCCCCAACTTGGGGGAGGCCTATGTCCAGCAGTGGACGTCTTTCGGCTGAAATGATGATGATGATGATGAATACTAGCTCTCCGCGACTTCGTCTGTGTGAAATTTTTTGTTTAAACATAAAATATAGCATTGCATCGGCTCGTGTTATTACCTACTTCGTTTTCGCTTAGCGTTCTTTCTGCCCTTTATTTTCGTACTAGCCTTCTTCAAGAATTGGGCTATGAAATTCAAAAGTAACTTTTCAAATGCTACTAGTAGTCCAGAGATATTAACACGTTCAAACAAACATATTTATTATTAGTAACAAACAATTAGGATATTAACCATTTATGCACTCATATATAAACAGAGAAGATAAAGGAACAGAAGAATACGTAGGTACAGTCAACAGCAAAAGTAGATGATCAAAATCAGAAATTCAGTACTAATGAACGGAGTTCGCGTCAGAACTGTGTGGCGTCGAAGTGATTCAAACCACTCAACGCCACATCAACGCCACACAGAAATCACTTCGGCCCCACACAGTTCTAATGCGAACTCCGTTCATTAGTATTGAATTTCTGATTTTGATCATCAACTTTTGCTGTTGACTGTACCTACGTTTTTCATGTATGTAAACCGATTTATTCGTGATTGCTGGGCCGATTAAAGTGATTCTTTTTAATTTGGTAGAGGAAGCTCGCGGGTTGGTCCTATAAAAATTTAATTAACTTTGCTTGGGTAGTTTTTGAGTAAGTTTTAAGCTTTACTATTATATATTTGATACACTTTGTGTGTGTTGATGATGTTATTATTAGTTCTTGTGTTGTTGTTTACAAAGCAAGTGGTGGAATACGATTTTGTGTGGAGTAGGGACCATAACTAAAAATGTTTATCTTGAAATTCAGTGGCAAAAAACGAAAATTTAAAGTATATTTTTCACTTTGAAATGTGTTTTTTGGACGTCGGTTATTTTTCTTGTATTTTTTTTTTGTATTTGCACCTTGATCTGTCATTGGATGAAGAACCTAAGTACCTTAAGTAGTTACACATTGGATGTCTTTTTCTAGAACTCTACGTAGGTATCCGTAATCTAAATTCACTGAACAGAAACCACTATGACTGAACACCATAATCGATTATTAATTAAAAGACAAACTCAATGAATAAATTATTATTATCATGACATTAATTTTACATTCTGTGATTACTTTACACATTGACTTATCATTTGGTAATTTTTGAAATGTTTTTTTTTAAATTCTCCTACATTATTTGTTAATTGTATCCCACCCAAGTGGCTGACGTCCCGGATATGGCTACTTAATGCTTTTAGCGATGGACAAGCAAAGCAACCTGGTAAATAATAATGTAAAAACATTAGGTATTTGTAAATATGTGAGCACCATATATCTAGTTACAACCTAATTAAGTTATATGGCCATTACTTCATTTTGAATTCATTTTACCTACTGTGGTATAGTCATTTTTTTTAGGTACATCGTCTTCACATATAATTAAATAATTAATGTATACAAAATATTGTTAAATATTTTAAAAGAGTAAGTGTGGAGTTTCTTACCCATTCTTTTCTATACGAAACTACCTTTTGGAATGTGCAACTAGGATCAATTCTACCTTTTTGTACATTGCGTTCAAAAGTGCCTTTTATGTGCCTATTTGAAATAAATTATTTGACTTTGCCTTTAAGTTCTTCTGAATATCAAATACTTTTTTCTAATTTATCTTTTTTATGTTAAAGCCTTGTAAAATGATTACCCCGCGAAGTAAGTACGCAAAAAAGGGGTTGGTTTTTATATTAATTTAAACACAAGTTCTGAATTACATTTTAATGAATAGATTTTGCAGCACTTAACATGTTCATTCATTACGACACGATTTTATCACTTATGATATGTTATGCAGAATTAATGCAAAAAACACGCACAATGGATTCAATTATTTTGTTAACTATAAATAAAATATATTCGAGAAATACATAGTGTTGTAGATAATTATATCCCACCCAAGTGGCTGACGTCCGGGATATGGCTACTTAATGCTTTTAGCGATGGACAAGCAAAGCAACCTGTTATTGCTTCGAATGCAAACTTTATTAATGCACATGAATCAGCTCAATATCATCATAACACATGTTATTACTAACACAGTAATTAAAATAAACTCGTTGACTACATTAAACCTTACTAGATAAATTGTTTTGTTTCATGTAACAGTACCTGTTGACAGCTGAAAGTCGAAACCCAGTCGCATCTAGTTCTAGCCGGCTCAAATTAGATGCAACCGCTTTTCGGCTTTCGTCCATAACATACATGTAGGTACAAATAACAAAAACACAGCCCTTCCCTATTCAAAATAACATACGTATAAAAGGTAACAGGTACGCCCTTGGTTGGGAGTTAAATTATTATGGTTGTTTTTGAATAGCTTTTTAAAAACACAAGGTATACATAATATAATATATGCTGTAACGTCTGGAGGACAATGCGACGGGACGCGTTTAGGGAAGTGCGTGACCAGCCTTATAACTTGCGGTTGACGATAGGGATGTGCCACTGAAGCGTTTGTTAGAATTATTATCGATGTTATGGAGCTTTTGAATAACAGTAACTAATTTAGATACTAAGTTACTGCTTACCTATTCATAAAATTATGCTTTGTTCTCCATTTACACCTACAATGCAAATTAAATGAACTATCATTATATTTTTTTAAATAAAGTCCCCCGACGCGTCTGTCTGTCTGAACGCACTAATCACTCGAAGTACTCTGTTGAATTTGAAAAACTGTTTTTGCATTTGATAGCCCATTTTTTGTACCCTGTTATTTTTTTCCCTTTTAAGAGCCTAGCAAAAAGAAAAAAGTCAAAAGAACGCTAAGCAAAAATTAAGTAAGACCGCAAGCGGGCGAGTCGGTGCCGAAATTTCACGAGGGCGAAGTCGGGGGCAGAAGCTAATTAAATAATAATGAGATCATAAATATTTGTATAAGCATAATGGAATAATGAACGGCAGAGAAGCTCCCTATGTAAAATTCAAATATCTAATCATAATCAAAGTGAACTAAACTAAAGTGGTTGAATCCAATTTTCAATTTTCCTGAAGTGCATATTGCAAAATACAACTATCAGGTAAATTAATACTTACTTAAAAGTAATGTTATGTTCTTCCATAATTAGGTATTTTGTTTTCTTCATATAAATATGCCAACCAATGCATTTTAATTTTTCCTCAAACAATAAAGTTGTCGCAACGTATTACATGTATCGATAGTTAGGTATCGAACAGAGGTCAACACTCTTGTGGTGTGCTTCACGCGGCTGGCATACTATAAAAGTGCATTGTACACCTCTTGGAAATCATAGTACGTCATCTGAACATATTTACATACAGGCTATAAGGCTATAACTGCATCGTTTTAAGGAGCTCCTATCATAAAATACGAACTTCGACGCCGATGCTACATAATTCTACAAGCTGTTGCTCGCGACTTTGTCTGCAAATCTAGAAGAAAAGTAGCCTATGTCTTTCTCCAGGCCCCTGGCTATTGTCTGTCAAATTTTATAATTGTCACTGGCGTAGGTAAGTGTGAAGAGGTAACAGACTGACAAACAGAGTTCCATTCGCATTTATAATAAGTATAATGATATTTTATTTTGTTTTTTATACTTAGATGACAATATTAACATTATTGAATAATCCGATAGTTAAAGTTTCATGGCAAACGGGTAAGCTGTTTTATATAAAGCTCTATAAAACAAACAAACAAAGCTTCTACTTGTGTGGCGACTGTAAACACTGAAGCTACGCTCTGAAATGAAAATGATTTATAATATTTTGATTTATTATACTGAGCTGCGTTCGAATTGGTGCTAATGGGAGCAAAAACATTCACAGTTTAATTAAGTAAGTGTTACAGAAATACATTTAAACAGACTGAATCAGGATACCTATGTCATGTTATGGAGTCGCCTAAAGTTCTGAAACTAAGCACTAACTATAAAAAAATTGCAGCTTAGCCTACATGATACAGAGATTAAAACAGAAGACGATCTAGGAGGGGATCGAGGCAGGGGGGTGGAGGGGGGGTTCAGGGGATCAGAACGGAATAATCTAAATATATAAAACTCAAAGGTGACTGACTGACATAGTGATCTATCAACGCACAGCCCAAACCACTGAAGGGATCGGGCTGAAATTTGGCATGCAGGTAGATGTTATGACGTAAGCATCCGCTAAGAAAGGATTTTGATAAATTCTACCCCCAAGGGGATAAAATAAGGGATGAAAGTTTGTATGAAACTTTGTCAATTTTAAACCGAGCGTGCTGAGACTTTGCATGCATATAGCTACTATGACGTAGGCATCCCCTAAGAAAGGATTTTGATAAATTCAACCCCCATGGGGATAAAATAAGGGATGATGGCGGATGTAAATGTATTAGTTTTTTTTAATAATACTTTACGCGAGCGAAGCCGCGGGCAAAAGCTAGTTCAATAATAAAGCTGAAGAGTTTGTTTGTTTGAAAGCGCTAATCTCTAGATCTACCAATCCGACTTTAAAAATTATTTCTGTATTTGATAGTCCAATTCTTTACAAAGGCTGTAGGCTATAACATGACGTCATGCTAGAACTGGGACTATAGGAGCCAAGCAAAACTAAGAAAGAACGCGATAACGAAGTAATAGCACAGATTATTAAATAGTTACTGAATAGCGCGCGCAGGCGATGCGATGAGACGCGTGACGGGGTAGGTCGGGAGAACAAGAAATTTTACGCGGAAGAAGTCGCGGGCAGAAGCTAGTTTACTATAAATCCTCAATAAAAACAAGATTGTAGACCATTTTTAACCGACTTCAAAAAAGGAGGAGGTTCTAAATTCGACGGCATGTTTTTTTTTTTTTTGTGTGTTTGTTACGCGATTACTCCGCCAATTGTGGACCGATTTTCAAAATTCTTTTTTTGTTTGAAAGGGTATACTCTCGAGGTGGTCCCATTATCATCAAGTTGGAATCTGATGAGAGGATCCCATGGAAATCGAGGGAAACCCTCAAATTTTATTGGCAAAGCTATAACGATTTGGGTATTTTTTTAAATAACTTGAGCATTTGCTCTCGGAAATCATCATTTGGTAAAGTGGAGCTAATGAAGAAGACCACAGATGGCCATTGGAACTACTCAATGACAAATATTTCACGGGTTGCGATTCGATTACTTTATTAAGGTTGCTAAGCAATTTATGCTCGTCACAAAGCGTATGGTGAGTGATTGTTGAGGAGTTCTCCTGGTTCTTACCAGGAGAACTCCTCAACAATTAACGTCCCAAGATCGGGAAAAGCAATATTTTGTAACAAGTGATGAGCAGTTGACATTAGGCTATTGTAACTTTGACAAATTACAAACGGACCCACTAAAAAGTGAAAAATAAAAACTTTTTACAAAAAAAAACAACCGACTTCCATAAAAAAACACTACAAATTGAAAAATAACTTTAATTTCAATAAACGAAAATGCGGAACCAAAGACACCGACTTCCGAAATTAAAGTTATTTTTCAATTTGTAGTGTTTTTTTATGGAAGTCGGTTGTTTTTTTTTTTGTAAAAAGTTTTTTGTGTTATAAATATTAATAAAAAAGCTTTGCCAATTCTTGAAATCGTGCTCAATAAAGGAAGCGAAAAAAAAATTTAAGGCCTCTTACGGCCATGACTGTATCTAAGGACGAAAAAAATCCTATACTAACACATCTTAATATTTCTTGCATTTGAACAAAAAATTAAGCACAACCATACGGACGTGTGCTCAGAGCTCATAAATGAGAAGTTTTTGTGAGAAACCTCGTTTTGGATGCAAGGTTCAACCAATCGACTTTACTTCTCCGAATCGTGACAAAGGTGATACATAACTTCTACTAAAAACAAGACAATACTTGAAACATACTCGGCGATGACCCCAGGCCTAGTTAAGACAGAACATTACAAGCATTACAACATCCATTAGATAAAATCAAACGGCGAAGTGGACAAAGCGCACTGTTGGCCACATAACTTGGAATTTTAGTAACCTTCGCGTTTCTTAAACATTGCAGCACAATATTTACATACACTCTTATACATTTTGTAAAACACAAATGTTACACTAAATATATGCTAAGCAAATAAAACGAAATCGACTCTTGCGTCACTAACGCGACAGGGGATTGCGAAGGTACGAATGTAGGTAAAAAAAAAGCGTGTTAAAAAGACGAAAGAAAAAGATGATACACGTCATAACACGCAAAAAGAAACAAACAGGAATGTTATTCGTTCTAGAATTCTAAATGTTGGCTTGAATAAACAAAAACCTCAATGGCAACAGGCACTAAACAGACACAACAGCGGTGCTATTCTGTAAAAATCTCACCGTGATAACTTAGGTGAAGTGAGCGTGGAGTGAGCTGTCAATAGTGTCAATTCCTAGCAAAAACAAACTCACTTCACCTAAGTTTTCACTGTGAGATTTTTACAGAATCGACCAGCTTATTCGTGCAACTCCACATCGCGGCTCTACATCACGCGTGAGGCATACCTACTCATTAGTGCTCTGGTAACAAAAGCAAACGAAGGCTAGGGATCCCAGATTATTTCATTGTATTAAGCAAGCCCTTAGTGTCAGACAATACGGTCTAACTAGTGGAAAATACAGCACCTATGAATAAATTGATGATACAGTTTAGTGGGAAATAGGTACAGCATCAATGTAACCTAGGAATTACGAAGATACAGGTTATGTTAATGTTATTTAGGTACAATCAGCCTATAATGTTCCCACTGCTGGGACGAAGGCCTCCTTCGTCTCTGTGAGAGGGAGTGGGCCGTAACCCACCACGTGGACCCAGTGCGGGTTGGTAGATGTGGTTATTTAGGTAAATTTTATAAAATCTCACTTGAGAGCATCAACAATGTTACCGTTAATTAATTTATTAGAAACGGCAGACACATTTTGGAAGCTATAATTTGAAGCTATATGTCCGGCAGAAATCTGACGAGACAGACAATTTAACCTATTATGTCCATCCTCTGGACTGACTTAGTCGCCTTTTATGACACAAATGGAAAGTGAAGGTGTGATCCATCCTGTACCGTAAATAATACGACAAACAGTCTTTAGTCAAAGATTCATTAATTGCTTCATTATAAATGTAATAGATAATCTAAGCAATATGACTTTAATCGTGTTTATGATTACTATTTCAATTAGCGTTAATTTTATTCATTTATAAATATTAATGTTATTAATTTATTCATATCATAAGGAAATAAATGAGGTGGGGATCCTGTGATAGCGTCATGCGGGTGTCATCGTGTATCATCAACAGGATATGGATGTAATTGATAATCCCTTCGACAATTAAATCGTGTGAGAACTGCTGTGGTTTTTTTTATAAGTTCAAAAACAAACAACAATTCCATTTCTTTTCCCAAGTCATATAAAAGATTCACTTTGTTACGGTTTACCGTCTTTTCAGATAGATTCTGACGTATAATTGGGATCACTGATCTTGAGCTTAGCTTCTTCTAAACCACATGCAATAATCCATACATAGGAATCTATATAGATAAAATTTTTGTAGAGAAATTCTTCATAGTGAAAATCTTTATAGTGAAAATCTTTATAGAGAAATCTACACAGTGAGCCAATTTTGGTGGAACGTTGTGTGAAAATCTGGCAAGCTTCTTCCACGTTTTTCCCCACTTCCTTCTCAAGCTTTTCTTATCGACATAACAAGTTAACTTAGTTGACACATGATATTGCGAAAACCGGGCTTTTACACATATATACATACCCGTTAATCCTCGTTTAAGCTCAAACCAGTCCACATTACGCGTATGTGAAATTGTCGGCCGGTCGGCACAATTTCCGCGTGATGAAATATTCTTGCCAAATACTTTTCCGTCGGTTTACATGGCTCATTTCGATTCGACAGAGAACCAAGCCACGTACGAATGTAATCAAAGAGATCCGCTTGTGTTTACGTGAGCGAATTCGATAAAGAAACTTTATTTAGTCGCTTTTCAAAATATTTCAATTTTACCTCTGATCTGTTTTTGGAATTTGGATGACGTATACTTTAATTCTTGTCATTAAGTCGCGATATACTGCGTATACAAGGTCAAGGTGGGTATTTTAAAGGCAACCATGCATAAATAGGCTACAGTATACAACGTGCAACGCTAAATACGTGTACTCATCATTATGAACAACTTTTACTACGGGACTCAAGCTGAAATCGCGAAAAAACAATCAGTAGTTCCCTACATTTATGCTCGCATAACTCGTCAAAATGTACTAAACAGCTATTTTTTTTTCGATTTCAAGTTTGGTCCCATAGTAAAAGTTGTTCATAATGATGAGTACAATGACCTCTTAAGAGGTTTTACGCGTTTAACGTGACACGTTGTATACTGTAGCCAATTTATGCATGGGTTGCCTTTGAAATACTTAGGTATACTTGCAAATATATCTAAAGATTTCCAGTAAAAACATTGCGTTTATTTTGGGGACCAAGGCAGCTTAATGTATTCATTGCTCAAGCACATAATTTGCAAGAATAAATGCGTAGCTAGTAAATATGTCCAATATCGCATTCTCCACATGCGAGAGCGCCTGGCAATCAAGGCAGGGACAACGCAGCCAATAACAAAACACAGCCAATAGAATAAAAAGTCAAGTTACTTATTACGTAGTCTCTGCACGCATAACTTTTATGTAATACTTACTTTCTTATTCAATATTTTTACATCGTTACCAACGAAAAGTTATATGAAGATATGAAAATATCTTTTAACGGGTAGATACTTTTGGCGAGAACCCAGCGTGTTGGGTGTTAAAATATTCACTAAGACACCTGACACGTCTCACAATGTTCTTATGAAACAATAACGTTACATTACGTGTTACCTAACTTCTCATCTAGTTTCTATCAGGTCGAACTTCTGTTACAGGCAAAAAATAAAGTTATCTTTGTTTTCAGAGTGCGGGTAATTAAAATGTGCACAATATTACCAAATCAGAACTACCTGAAGTGACGGGCCGGGATGCAGCAACGCTATTCCAAAAGATATCACAAAAACACTATGGCAAAAGCAATTTACGTTGTCAAGGGTAAATTTATTACAAACCACGCGGCTATATTTACGACCTATTAGTAGTCCTCCAACTGAGTGCTTAAGGGTGAGAAATTAAATAACGAAATTCTTCAAAACTCGTCCTTATGAAGGGTCGTTGTAGAAAATTTTCCGTTGTCACCATAGTGAAGCTTGTGTTTTTTGTAGCACCCGTCAACCCCACTCACTTTGAACACAAAACAATTTAGTGATGGGCTCGACCTCGTTCACAAATCATGATATCGACATTTCTGTTATGTTTGTATGTGTCATGCGAGTATTGCATTACCTATAAACAAGTACAAATTATCATTGCAGATTCCAGCACATGTGATGTGTTTTATTACTAGTTGATAAAAATAACTTCCATATAATTTGATATCCACTTATATTCCGTTATTCGGACTTTAATAGGTACGTACAAACGTGAGGTGCTTTAGTAATGTTGTAAACAAACATGACGCCAAATTTAATAACAATGATAATTGAATAAAGCATAATTACACCGGCAAAATGCAATGACGACATCAATCAGTCACAAATTTGAAATTTAGAGAGACATTGAATCGATAAATCTGTGTCGTAGTTCGTAGATGACATCACTAGCATGTCGGCGGGAGTCAAACTTACAAGTGCAGGGTTGGGTTAGGTCAGGTGACACACTCCAATGCACATGCAGACGACACACACACCACACACTAATATACAAATCATGCTTTGTTTAGCTTTGATTTTTTGCTCGTTACGAAACGCTTTCAAGTGAAGTGGCCGAGTGGCCATGTACGATGGTTTCATCAAACACCTACTTAAATATAAACACGTGGTTACAGTATGTTTTAAATTTAATGACTTAGTAGGTAATCACTTTTAATTAGGCTGAATGGGACTTGAATTGAACATAATCTATAGATAATTATTTTCTTTGTATATAGTATGATTAATTGAATAGAACAGATTTATAGTAGAGGCCCGTTAAGACATCATGCCAAAACAGTTTCCGACCTTCTTGGAAAAGTTATTCAAGCAAAAGTTATCGCGTTGCCATGGGGTATAACCCCAGTTAAACTTTAAAGTTACTATGCGATCGTAAAAAGCAGTCAAAGTTAACGAGTTTCACGAACTATACTAAAGAAAAAAACGGCCAGGAGCGTGTCGGGAATCCACACGATAGAGTTGTGTGGATTCCCGATTTTGTTCAGGATTTAGTAGTATTTACTGAAACAATGTTGGACTTAATCACATTTCTAATCGACCTGTGTGGTCGCGAGTCTCTACTACAAAAATATACGATGCGAGTGAATCGCTAGCTCACTAGCCTTAAAACATTTGAAAAAGTAAAAAGAATTTTGCAACTTGGATGTAGGTAAAAGCTTTCTGAGATTCTAACATCATGTTATTCCTTTTCAGCACCCTATTGCGAAACACACTTTCAATCACAATCTGAATCATTTGTAAGGATGTTGCTGAATCATTGCTTCATAAGTGCGAAAAATGTATCTACTCAACAACGTAAATAATGCAATGAATGTTGTTGAACTGTCAAAATGGAAGCCATTTTTTTTTTTTTTTTTTAAGGTGGAGAAATGCTCATGCATTCTGCACTACCACTCTACTGTTTTTACTATTATGTTTGATGCAAAATATACTTAGCTCAATTAAAATGTCTATTTGAATTAATAAAATCACATAAACTTAGGTCATAAAAAATTGTTCAAACTATTGTAAGTACCTACGCCTAACATGGTGGAGCAGTGCAAACGCACACCAAAACTCATTAACAACTTTGTAACCACTGTCTCACAATAAAGATCTTTGACTTTGACTTTGACTTTGTTAGTTTTTGACTAACAACCTTTGCTACTGTTAGTGTCCTACGCAATTCCCCGCAGGGTTGCTGTTATGAAGAAATAACAATAATTTCCAAGCTTACGATGAGACATCCTTTAACACAAGATAAAGGTTAATAATTATGACAGGCAACACAGAGCTAACTAGATAGCAGGACATCTTTCTAGTAAGTGCATGTTCGCGATAAGATCCACCATGTATCATGTTGCAGCAGGTGTGGTGATACGAATCTGTATGAAGCCATATAAATAAGTTGAGATTTTCAAGACGCCCCAACATCTGCGACATTGTGAATCTAGATTCTAGAGGGAAAGATGATGCATGCTTCGGTTGTTTTTGTTCAAGATTTTGGGTATTTCTTGAATATTCACATGCTTACATTAAACTTAAGAATAAGTTATTATACCTAATACTGAATCTTATGTGTTTAAATATTTCTTAGTCTGATAGTCAGCTCGCAAGTTTTTTACTTATCCTAGTGTTATACAGGGAAACCTATTTTTTGTCATACAATACTGTACCTAATACATGACTACACGTATGTACTCTGTAACATATTATATGTATCGCTGTTGGTTGCCTTAGTAAAGAAAATAAAACATTAGGGATGGCTTACCGAAGAAAACTAGCCTCTGCCCGCGACTTCGTCCGCATGAAATTTCACCCTCCCCCATTTCCCTCTTAGGGGTGGAATTTCGAAAAACCCTTTCTTAGTGGATACGTACTCTTCACAAAAAACACACCCTCCAAATTTCATGTCTCTAGGACCAGCGGTTTAGGCTGTGCGTTGATATATCAGTCAGTCAGGACTTTGAATTTTATATATACGAAGATGAAAAAAAAATTCCAGGATGCCAATAGAAGTCGAATTATGAATGCCAAAGGCCCTGAAGTTGAATTTTAAACGCCAAAAGCCCTCTTTGGCATTCAAAATTCAACTTTTTCACTTCTCAAGGAAACTTATTACTCTGTATTAACTTAGATAGGTACTTAGATACTTCTATTGACATAGATACAACATAAACCAACATGTTTTAGCAAACACCAACACCAACTAGACAACAATTCGCCAAACTCACAGCAAACTAAATAAATTATGTTAATTATAAGCATTCTTTGTTTCTCCACGATTCTGAAACGTTATTTCTGCGAAGCTCTCCACGCACACAAAGAAACGCTGATATAATCTTAGCTAGTAAACCGTTGTTATAAGAATGCTAAAGCCCCATCTGGCTACAATATAAGCCTCTTTAAGAGCCACGTCTCGTTATGATCTATACAAATATACCTATATATACATATACAAATAAAATTTAAGTTTCTGTTTGTAATGTCAAAATACCAGCTTTTTACTTACAATTTTTTTAAATGGTACAATCAATTTCTTAAATAAATTCTGTCTGTCTGCTTGTTCCGGCTAAGCTCCGAAACGGCTGAACAGATTTGGACGGGACTTTCACTGGCACATAGCTAATATTATAAGGAATAACTTACTTACTTTTATTTTAGAAAAATAATTAGGTTTTCACGCAAAAAAATAAAATCCATGCAGGCGAACGAAGTCGCTGGCACAGCTATAGTTAACAATATGTGACTATGTGTGCTCAATTGCTCATGTGATCATCTTATTACCGACTCCGTACGTTAAACTAATCTATCAACTGCAAGTCACTTGTTTTCTTAACATTTTTTTTATACATAACTTTTAAAAGTAAGTTAGGGTTATCTAGAGAGTAGAGACTAGCTACGGTTTACTGAGTGCATGTGTTGTGATGAAATTGCTTATTGCTATTTTCTTGTAGCAAATTTGTAACAGTTCTGCTGATGTATTTTTTGAGCAATCTTAAATCAGCGTGTGAAAATACTAGCTTATGGTATCATGTACATATACTCACTCATGGGCCATTCGCCTTTTTTTTAATTTATGAACCATATTATAGGCATTTAAAACCAGCGATGTCTGAAGTACTAAGCAGGATGCATTACGCAGTCACTTTCATATTTCATTAATCAATTGCCAGTCGATCAATTAGCGAGAACCGTCAGTCCTGAAACCCTAGGCGTGAACATGTTACGAGCCCGGGAGGTAAACAATCACCAGCATAAGGTGACCTCCATCATCACAAACTATATGACACAACGCTCAAATTTAAATTATAAGAGGATGGGTCACATTAGAATGGTCGACAACACATGGTGTGCGAGGCAGGGGGCGCGGGGAGGCGAGGCGTGGGAACGTCGCAGGCGCACATATGGACCGCAGCTTTATCTTACACCATGCATATTACGTGACGTTTATAATAATAAAAACGTTTAGTTAACACGATCTGCGCCGACCTCCTAATGGCCGAACACTTGCATATTTAGGTAACGAACTACGCACTACAACTATTTAACGTTAGGTAGGTATGTACTACGTACCGGCCTGTGGACCCGATTGTGCCATATTAACCCCTAATGTATATGAATTTATAATTAAATTGTAGTTTGATTGCATAAACAAGATTGTTATGATTTATGGTGTTTTAGCTAGTTGCTACGTTTGCATATATTAGGCACAAACATTCCAGAATAAACTATGTATCAGAGGATAATTTTAGTTGGCTGGTATTAATCAAACATGAGCCTTAAACGTAATCATTTATTTTAGCTTCGTCAAAGTGTTGAACGTTTGCGCAATAATTACTCCAATGCAATGGGACAAGACGCGACATAACATATATTTCTTACTGTCAATTACCTCACACTTGGAAATCAGACAGAAATGACAGGATGAGTGTGTTCCACGTGTGGCACGGTCACCTGACAGGTCGTCAATGACGTCATAATGCTGTCCCATGCTGTCCCGTCAAGTTCAAGGCAGAGTATTTCGGATAAGTCGCACTGGCCGATATCCAAAAGCTTTGTGGAAATTTTTAAACGGACATAGACTTCCCCATGTGCTAGAGGCCCTTGGAGCTTTCGTAATAAAGTGCAGGTATATATGTGTATGTATTTAATGTAGGTACCTACTATGTTTATTCTATTAAAAGATTTGTAATGCATTTATAAACCCAGAAAAAACGTCATTTTTTTTACTACCCTGTAGGTCTTGTATGTCATGCAAATACACAGCCTACATAAAAATCAACATGATTAGGTACTTATTTTTTTTACATAATTATACCTGTGCGTGTGTGCAAGCGTAAGTTATTATTAAAACAAAATATACTAAAAAATAATGTTATTTACATCAATATGAATGTTGATGCAGATCGTAATATTATTGGAATTACCAAAAAAATATGACATACAACTAACTTCTTATAAATAAACCATAATAACTGTATCTACCAGAGGCTAGACACAGCCAAGATCGGACAATGCACTTGCACTTTCAGTCTCACGTGTAGATACGCCCATACATCACATGCGTCGGGTTGAACGTCCTGAACCTATGCCAATGCCAACAGTCCTGGCTGCCAATACCGTCCTGTTGATCCACTGTTAGAATAACTACTAACTACCCACCAACTGCGGACTTGCTGACAGATAGTGAAAACCATCGTGGAATTATTCACTATCTTTGTCCAAATACCCACGCCTCGCCTCGATCGACCTAAATAATTAATTATATTTTATGGTTTCCATATTGCAGACTATGTTCTAAATGGACTTCATTAACTGGAGCAACTTTTTCATCACATCTTTAACCACACTACGATTTGGGGACTTTAAGCCCTATGTACACGACACGGTTTCATCACGCTACGGCGTACGCCGTACCGTGATGAAACACGGACACTTTTTTCAACGGCGCGATTCAACACTGACGAACCGTGCCTACACACGGCGTATAAACCTAGGCGTAGAAAAATCGTGTCCATATATAAGCTTCCATAGTGATCCATACAACACTGACGAACAGACTGTAGTTTTTCACGGCAAGAAAAACGTGTGTCTACAAAGGGCCTTCAGCTAATTTCGACAAGCTGTGACAAAGGTGAACAAAATATAAAGGAAGAAATAAAGGAGTATGAATAAGCATTTTCTGGAATCACTAAACGGTTCCTGAAAATAGCCGTCTCAACAGTTTGCGCAGAATGATGATTTGCTAACGATGCGGAAGGGTCCGGGTGTTGGCGAGGTGCCACCGGGCCGGTGTTCAGCGAATATATCGTGGCATTGGGCCAGCCAGGGTCAGGAGCGGCCGATGCACCCACCGCCGTCACGCTGACAAACATTATTGACACCTAAACACGTGAGCCCAAACAAAAGATCAACATAACCCCAAAAGTTATTTAAGACACAAAAATACTCAGAAACCCTTTCGTAATTAAAACTTTAAGGCACTGTCGAGATAATTATCATTTCAACCGCCTTATTCCAAATGAAAATCGTTTTTATGCAAGATTGAGTCTAAAATATTATCTTAGTCAGCCTCTTGGGGATAAGATAAGCGAAAGAGGACTTATCGCAGGGACGGGATCGAAAGACGAAACAATATTTAGAAAGCCCTGGAAAAAAAGTGTAATAAAAACATTTGGTGCCGTTTACAACGCAGCAGGTAGTAAGTAACTTATAGTTTCTCCCTTTGAAATTGTTTTGTAAGTGGATGAAGGAACAATATTGGTGTGGCAATAAATAGAGTTTTTACGACAAAGGAGGTTGGTTCGCTGCGCTGTGGTCGCCCTCGCCGGTCTGCCGCCAGTATTAGCGACCAAACACGTGTTCGTGAAAATGTTTATTTAGGCAAACCTCGTAAAATACGCTGACAGGATGTGCTTTGAACCCTCAAGGTTGTAAAGGTTACTTAAAATAACTACATTATTACCTCAAGATGTAGCATTATCTTTAAACATATTCTAATTAATGTAAAGATTTATTACTTGTAACATATTCGCGAATGAAACCAGTTATTATTCATTAATACCTATTACATATTTGTGCATCTAATATAGCTAATTCTGCAAAACTAGAATTCTACGGGTATACCTACCTACATTATTATAAACTAAGTACCGTTGATACGGAAGTTTATAATATGAATGCAAGTGTTCGCTCGGCTATCCTCACTCGGCGTGTTGCTCTCAGTCGAGCCATATTTTGTGTCGATAGCTTCCTACAGGGCATTACTAAATTTGTCGAAATCGTCCCGAAGAGAGCGCAGCATGCGTTTGTCATGTACGTTTATTTACGCGATGCCCCGCTGCGCTGGCCGGCTTCCAGCGGCTTACGAAAATAGCTGCTTTGTCGATGTCATTGTACTAGAGCAAACGACGCCCTAATGCAAGCCACGGTAGAGTCCAGCGTTGTACTGCACACGACGTAGATTTCATTGATACATCTGCAGTATTACGTGAAACAATATTAGATCGATACAAGAGAAGTTTGTAATTTGAAAGCAGAATAAAAACGATGAAGAATTTGCTACACTTATCTTTATGAATCGAGTGTGCGTAAAATACTTCTCTATGTAGAGTGTGCCAGCCACAATTTAAATGAGACTACACACGAATTAAATGGGACATCGTCACACGTGGTAAATGGTGCCAACAAATATGATTACACAACTTTTAGCAATTCATACGAAGCTTACAGCATTAGAGTTGTAACTTTATCGTAAGTTAGCTAAGTAAACACATCATAAAGTTTACTTACTTCTATCTAATTATGTAAACAGATATGGTCTATCGCCTCAGTGTCGTCAAGGTTTTTGTAACACCTGAGTATTGCTGAAAGTAGGTTTGCAAGGCAGCAGCTGATAATAATGATATTGGGCAAAGTCGAATTTAAATGGCTACGAATATAACCTTAATATTGTCAAACGCCAATCTACAGCAAATACTGTCGCTAGCGGGAAAAGATACGTTATGTAAATGATCCAAGTCAATATTGTTACTGATAGGAAAAGCTTTACGAAAGATAACGCTGATGTAAGTATTCCGATATCAAAATCAAAGAATCTGCGTGTTGGCTGAGAACAAACAGTTCGGGAATATTTTGCTGTATGTTAACTGCGCACAATTTTGGCATAAACCGATTTCTGCTAGGAGCTAAATGTTATGTGTAAAGCTTTAATGAGTAGGCACAAATTATCGTTAGGTCCTAGTCCACACTTTGTTAAATAGCGATACGAACTTTTCCTCGTCCTAAGTACGTGGAATTTCTGACTATAAACCGCGATTAATAGAATAATTATAAACAAGGATATAACTCGAAAAAGTATAGCTAAAAACACGTCATACCTACCTACCTAATGAATGGCGATAGGGAAGGAATTAATAATTAAGCAATTCAAATCGATCCAGCCGCTAACGGCCTCCGCCAGTCGACAATGTTATACACTACAGCCATTTTGAAAACCGTCAAGATAGAATATAGAAACCATCGTTATAAACACACGGAATAAACGGGTATACCTTTATCTAACTCAACGCTTACGAAGTTCTAAGTAGAAAAAGATGGTGGAGCAACAAAAAAGCCGGGACGATTCGCCCGAGCAACCCTTTTATTCTGTTTGGCCGTTCTCTTTTTACTTTTATTCTAAAAATATAGCATTCACGAACCAATTTCGAAAGGAAACGTGATTCTGTTGAAGGTCAAGTGAATTAGTATTCGTATGGTGTGTTCGCTGTCTGACCGGCAAAAAAATGTTAATATACTCGTTGTACACTTTTTTCTAAGCTTTAATTAGAGACGGTTGGTAGCCGGTTGCTATAATCTTTTAGACGCGAAAATGAAGCGAAATTATAGTTTGGTCTGTGGGAAGGTGACGCGGATAACCGCCGTCATTTCTTTCTTGTGAAGGTTAAACACTTTTGAATGCAGCTTAGCTTAGACTACGAGCGCACTCGGCGGCTAGGTTGCGGCGGCCAGGCCGCGGCGGCCAGTGAGATCTGGCTATTTGTACAGACGCCAGCACATAAAGCTACTACAACTTTATCACTAAGGTACAAGGTTCAAATTTGATTGGGAAAATTTGACAGTTTCGGGTAGCTTGATGTGCTGGCGTACATAACTTTAAATACCTACCGCGCGCATTTAGCGAACACGAACATATTGGATCGCCACGAACATTTTTGACGAACTCAGTGTTGTGTTCGTTAGTGGTACGCACGTGCGAACAAAGTGTTCGATGTTCGTGTTCGCCATGTTTTCGTTCGTTCGTGCGTACACGGCTCTAATAAAGAACTTGTGTTCATAATTTTTGATATCTAAGTAGTATGTGTAATAGTCCTTTTGATTGCCTTTCACGTATAATGGGTGCACCCAATATTCTTTTCGAGTATTTTTCTTTTTCTTCTTCCGCATAGCTTAATAAACAATCACAGCTATCTCCTCGACGTCCATTTAAAAGCAAGCCGTAAAATCAACTGAGAATTCTTGGCCGCCACATTGGTCGCCACGTCGGTTCCCGCCTGGCCGCTGCCTAGCCGCCGCCGCCGAGTGCGCTCTTAGCTTTACAACAATGATCACTTGTCGTGTTAGGATCTGTGAAAGAAACTCTACCATGGCTCTATCTTTTTTTTTTTGTATGGAAATTATTTTTGAATCGGAAATTCTGAAATTCTATAGTGTGCTTGGAAGCTGGATGCAAAGCCTTAACTTAAAGGGATGATAGTTGACACCATTTAGAGCACTTTGAGCCATACATGTCATAGACGAACGAAGTATGTTTTTTTTTTTATTTTTCCTATTTAAAGTTGGTAAGTATGTCATTTTTTACTAAAAGCTTGCAGTTAAAAATAAAAAAACATACTTCGTCTAAGTCATGTATGGCTCAAAATGCTGTTAATGGTGTCAACTATAACTCCCTTAAAGCTTTGCACTCCGCTTCCAAACACCCTGTATAGGTGGTTTAACTCTTGATACCGACATCAACTTGATAGTAGTAACAAAGTATGTGCTTTATCAACAAAATGATCTGAGCACATACAATAAATAAATAAATATAAATAATAATAATTTATTTCGCTCTCAAAGTGCAACAAAAACATTATGTACAGTACAATTTAAATAAGATATTTGAAGGTTGGACAGCAGCACGTAATTGATGATCTACGAACTCCCAAACTAAGTCAAACTAGTATTTTAGGAGTTAGTGGTTCTTAAGATGAAGGGCTTACATAGGCACAACCTTGTAGCCTAGAAATTGACTTCCAACACTTTACAGTAGATAATAAAATTAAATTAAAATTTTGAAATATACAATGAGAAATAAATTATAGCATCTAAAATGCAAATGCAAAACAATGCGGCAGTATTGGTTAGTGAGCCGATGGCAAACCCGTTGAATTCACATGATAAATTATCCGTCATTGCATTTGATCAATGCCATGCAAAAAACTAAATGGATGGAAGTTGCCCGAAACCAAAACTGAATCATGCACTTGTAATTGGAAAAAAGTTACATCGTCGTGATCGTGACTCAAAATGTTCATCAGAGGTCTGCAATTTGGATATAATGTTCCACAAAAACCCTACGAGAAAAACACATGCTAACATTCAATCTGGACCAGCAACGTAAATGTTTGGTACAAATCAAGTTTAACTTAGCCACGCTAGATTTACTCGGCAGGCTGTAGGTATTGGCTTTCGATTACATTAGCGAAGTGGACCCGAAATAAATTTTCCGTTTCATTCAACAGCAGCAATTCGGCCCACACAAAAGAAGCTAGCTTATTCAGACGCAAATGTTAAAAAGTATCTGAAGCTCATCCTCTCTAATGAGGCGAGGTAGATACCTACTTAAAGAGTTTGTAATGTTATTGTTATTGTCGTGCGGCGTGATGTAAAATAGAAGCCGGCTTCTAAGTCATATAACCTCAAAAGCTCGGGGCCGTCGAGCCGCCGCGGATAGGGGACGCGCAGCCGCTCAATGTTGTGGCGCGTGCGCGCTGCGCCCGCCAGCGCCGAGCCGACGACGCTGCACAAAGCGCGAGAGGCCGCGATGTCTCGCACCGACTCTTCACGTTGATGACTCGCAAAACTGAGACACGCGAGCACCGCGGATCCATCTCAGCACTGTGAAAATACGAGCATGTGATAAGATTTAGTGTGAATAGAAAACGTTAACGTAGTGTTTCCTTTTGTGATAACTAAGTAGGAACAACAGCAAAATGTACAAGACAGTGCGACACGGCGAGAACAGTCTCCAGTACACTATCCTTCCGCAAACCGAGGAAGTGTTGAGCAACAGCGGCCTGAAGGGCAAGGGACGAGACTACAGCCCCTCAATCCATGTGCGACGGACTCGAAGGAAATCAGATTTGAAATATGTTTTATGGATAATGTCCAGTATGGTAGCAACGCTCTTCCTAACTCTCGTTCCACTTTATATTATTGATGCAAGGAATCAGCAAACCCAGCAAGAAATCATCATGACCCCTGCACCGATGGCATCCGCTGCACGTGAAATGGTAAAGTCTAGGAAAAAAGAACTGAAGATGTTCCCAGAAGTCGTGTTAACCCTAGGTCAGAAATTCGAAACAAGTACTCCAACGCCATCGCCCTCAACCACATCGTCTACTGTTCCATCAACTGTGATTGGCGACAGAGCGACTACGCCTCCTTGGACAATGCCGGCATTACGATCGTGGAAGAGCTCAACGTCCTCCACAGTTATTCCGCCTATTCCAACAGACAATAATGTTATTCCTCTTATTGGGACTGCATCCAGCAACAATAACGATGCATCAGTTAAATGGGAGAAAGACATTATAATCCGAGCGACAGTCACTCCAGAACCAATCACGCTACGCAGCGTTATAAGATACTACTCACGAACACAAGTTCCCTCAGAGAAATCAGTATTCGCCACAAAAGGGTTCGACGACGTTTTGATTACAACTAAAGCTACTACTACCAGAACTCCAGTAACGACTGAATTTGCCACAACTAGTGAAAACTCGAAATTAAGAGATTTGAAGGATACAATGCTATCGGTGGATGACGATGATGAATTCAAAGAGTCTCTTGAAGTAGATGAAGTGTTCTCTTTGCCACCGTTGAAGCCTGACTACGCGGCCCCTGGCACTGATTCCGATGAAGTGACGGTGTCAAAAGCCGGCGACGCCGGGTGGTATGGTGCGCGCTGGCCATTCGTGGACACGTCATCTTACTTCCAATGGACGGTATGTACTGCATTATTAACTAACTTATGTACTGTATACCTAGCTATTTACTTAATCATAACGCCAGTGTGTGTTTTACATGACTAATCATAACAATTCTTCGGTAACAGCTGGTGTAATTTAATGAAAGCGGACATGGAAAACGTAGTTAATTTACGAAATCCATTGTGAATTGTGTACTTATGTAATGCGATTCTGATAACTTGCAATAGGTAAGTAGGTAGGTACACTTTGTAGCTGAAAGCAATGAGGATATTGATTGTCTGTAATCGATAATTCGAGAAAGTGACTCGTAATTAGGTTCCTACGTTTTGCCGAGAATGTCTTTAGCCGAAGGGATGTTATAAAACAGTAAAGTATTCTAAAAATTATTTCCTAGCATAAGTTAGGATATGATTTATTACTTCTTTCCATAACTTGTAACTCGGATATCTATGGTCATAATAATTTAGAAGCAGCAATCGCAGGGTTTCACTTTAAACCACATTCAAATCCATGTGCGTGGAATTTAGCTTTCATAACGTTGAGATACCTACCTACAATGATTCCATCAGACAGACATATCTACTAACGACAGCTTCAACCTATTGATCCTGGTTCAGTACCTACACTCTAAATGCATGGTAAAACCCATTAGGTGCATCAAAATTCTACTCTATGTTTGTAAATACCTTCGTTTCTACCGATTTAACTATTAGCACATAGGCTCATAGTCATAGATATGTAAATATGTAGACATACATAGCTACGCAAATATACGCCAATATATTGTAATCTCTAGGTCCATGAAGTCGACTTTTAAAGCTTCAATAAAGTGGTTGTTATCAAAACTGTTACTTGGGGTTTCATCAAAAGTACCTATATAAAACTAAGCGCAGAAGTTACTCATAAATGTGACTGCCAATGTGCAAGTGTTATTAAGTCTTTTAAACGGATTGGGGACTTGGATGATTGCCCAAAAAATGGCAAAAGCTCGCCCTTCATAACATGAATATGGAACACTCTTAGCGGCGAACTGAGAGCCTGCCTTTGCACTTGGGAAAACGCCTGTTTTGACGTCGTTTATATTATCTTTTTCATGTCTAACACTTCACAATTGAAAGGTGTATGTAGTGAGTCTAGTGAGGTAGTGACGAATTCATTCTAACGTTTGGCAAATCATATTTTATGAAATCAAGTCAAGAATGTAAAATACCAGTTTTTATAGGTACACAACTCCATTTTCGATTTCTGAGGTTCCAAATCTCTGGAATAATTTAACTTTCAGCATTATTGTACGGGGTCATTACATGTGAGAGATAATTGAAGAACACAAGTGCTCGATCGAACACATGTGTACATGCTACAGTATAAAATATAATCCGCATGGCCTAATAAGCACGACATTAATGACAAATAAATTAATACAACACGTTAGAAACATATGGATGTTATTATACTCATAGGGCTGGGAAAATTGGCAAAAAAGCGAAGGCCGGGAATTTACATAACCGTTGAGGTTTTTTACTTACAAGTTTCGTCGAAGTTGATTTATGTTTCTAAATAGTGATCTAGAAGAACCGAGCATAAACAACCGGTCCGAACATGACAGGCAAACTCTCAAACTCAAAGCATTTATTTCAATAAAACCATGTACAGTCACGAGCATAAGTATGTATACATTTGGCTTTATTCAAAGACGATTTTCTCCTTTAGTTTTGAATGAAATTTTATGTTATTACGAACAAAGTATTTTCGAACCCATAGGTTTATGTAAAGTGTCGTATTTCAACGATGCATTCGTTATTTCACGTAAAAATCGCAATTGAAAGTTGCCAAGTGTTGACATATTAGTGCTGGTGACTGCACAGGCACTTTTGAATTGTCAAAATTAAATAGTTGGTCAGTTAAGTCAGAAAGCGACGGGCTGATTAGCACAAACTACAATAATTATAATGCTGCTGATTAGTGAATCAGCTTGTCATGTTCTTACTGGCGTACAGGCCTCTGCTCTGTGAGAGGGAGTGGGCCTCAACGCGAACTTTTTAGTGGGTTGGTGGATGGATGTCACATGTGTTCGAACTTTTGGCTCTAGGACATGCCGATTTTCTCACAATGTTTCCTTCGCCGTTTTGAGAGCAGTGGTAATGAAATAAATTAGGTACACAAAGTAAAGGATCCTGCTTGGGCTCGAACCCACAACATGTATAACTCGTAACTCGGGGCCGATACTTCTGGGCCATCATCGTCCACTGTTGTTTCTAGATACCTACTTAGAATTCATGTAAACTATACTTTATTGTAGTCAGCCAAAGGGCTTCAATAATGATGATGATGAAGGTACTAAACATACTTTATTACAATTTACAATGCCAAAAGTAATTTTTAATAGTTACCTATTGCTCCGTGGTTCTCCATGGTAACTACGTACGTTTGGGATTACCTAACAGTTATGTTAGGTACTCTTACTACGTATCTAAGAGATGGTATAATGTTCCATCCTATAATGATTATACACTTTATACATACGTGCTAGAGGTCAATAAAGAAATCTTAGTAACTGACGATGGGCATATCCGGTCGCCAACGGATGCAATCTTTAACCCGGCTGCTCTTGCCAGAGTTGCGGAACTGTGGAACGACGCTGACGGTTTAAATTACCGTATAACTACTTACATGTTGCGAAGTCTGGTGCATATTGCACTTTTCCATCATGTTAAAGACAATATGCGCTATTATAATTTGATATAAAAGAGCTCTGGAGGCACTAAATTTGTTTAGGTCTATTTCTTGTCGTCTGGCGTGTGCTTCTAATCTTTTAGACCTGAGTACTTTCTCTTGCTTTCTCTGCGCTCGCATTCAGAAGAGTAAGCGACTCCCAATGTTGCTTTAAAGACTTCTAAAACTGCCGAAACTTAGGTAGTTAGTTTTGATGGAATTTCTGGGATGCTGGTAATCTTCCATCATAGGTACAAGATTTCCGAATTGCAGCATAATCAGCTTATAATATTCCCAAAGAGGGACACAGGCCTCCTCTTTTCTAGAGGGAGTGGGCTGTAATCTACCACACAGGCCCAGTGTGGGTTGGTAGATGTCACATGTCTGCGAGTTTTTTATTCTAGGACATGAGGGTTTCCTCACGATGTTTTTCTTCACCGTTTTGAGAGCAGTGGTGATAAAATAATTTACACAAACTTCAGCGCCTGCCCGGGGTTGAACTCACCACCAGTCGATAGTCGGGGCCGTCAGTAGTAGTGATACGCTGGTTCTGGCGCACCGATCTGAGGGCGGGTGTGCCAGAACCCCAAAACCTAAAAAAAAAAAAAAAAAAAAAAAAAAAAAAAAAAGGTTTTGGGGTGCTCTGATCACGTTTCTGCGATCCGTTTTTGCGTAGGATGCGCGGTTCCGGAGATGTGCAAATCAATTAGCTGATTTATCTCATTGATTTCCGGTGCTACTAACCCTCATTAGTGTTTCATTGTTAATCCTCTTATCTATTCAACCTCGTGCACCCTCATTAGCGATGCATTGTTCGCCTAATCCTTGCATTCCTTGGCGTTCTTATCTACTATTACTCATTGCTAACCCTCAACTGCTTTTCTGAATCATCAATAAAACACATTCCTTCATTTTATTACAACATTTTATTTCTTATTTTCTACAAAATATGTGCGGAACATTTCATCCACTAAAATATCATTGTACAGTGTGTTCCCCGTAAATATGTTCGTAAAACTATGCATTGAACATCCCTGAAACTTATATAGCAAATACATTAAGCAATATTCACCACACACTGAAGTCCAATCATTCTGAATCCTATCAACATTCCAGCCCCATCTTTTGCAATTCCTTTTTAAAAACTCGAGATAATATTGCGTAGGTCCTCGTCCATATGAATCAAAATATTGACCGATGCCCTTCGTATCGATATGTACAGCTACCCAGTGTGAGCCTGGTTTATCATCCGTATCCAAATTGCATATTATATACGTCGGTACATGGGTATACATAGGTAGTCTATTAGCAGCATAAACATTTTTTTCTAGACTGGGATGGATCTTTTTTAGATGTTGTTGTACTTCTAGTGTATCCATGATATTACTGCTATTAACAGATTATTACAGTACCAATCTGTTCAATGGTTGCCATAGGAATGTTCAATTATAGTGATTTTTGTAAATATATCGCATTCTTTTGAGTGACTCAGAAAACAAGCTGATGCCTGATGGGAACAATGTGCGATAACTTTGTTGACTCATAGAGTCACTATCAGTTTCGTTGAACTTAGGAATTTGCTTTAGATAAGAATGGTGCTATATAAGAGCGAACAGTTGCAGTCATGAAATCAGTCTATGGTCGTTTGACCACAGTGAATTGTATACCGATACTTCGTTTGTGGTACTTCAGCGCATCAATAATCATGGAGGTAAGTGTTTATTCTATTGACAAACTTACTTGTATATCTTTTGTTGTTCTTTTGTTATTTCCTAACGTGTGTGTGTGTGTAATCACAATGTAAACAAATTGATATTAACATGATATCTCTGTTGTTGCAGAGATCATTCAGCTTCGCAGACGATAATGAAAATACCTATAAACAGTATTACTACTCACCGCTCTCCCCTCAACATGAAGAAGAGGGCGATGATATCGTCATTAATAACACATGCGATGGTGGAAAAAGGAAATCGCAACCGATTGATAATTTTTTTGAAGTGGTGCCAAAAATAAAAAAGAAGAAACCGTTATCGTCAACCGTGGCACGAGCCGCTAGAGATGGTGTATCATACATTTCTACTAATTCTGACGACGGAGCCCAAGCGACGCATCTCATAAAAATTGAAATGTACGATATGAAGAAGCTATGTAAGATTCCAACTACCGATCATTGGAAGCACGCTACCACGAGGATTAAATATTATGTAAAGAATAATAAGGATAGCATCTACGACAACACAAACGGCCTCGTATACAATATTACAAAGACAATAGCAGAAAGTGAAAACGTTAAAAAATACTTTTTTAACAATGATAGCCATTAGCTGATTAGTGAATGTGATTCTGTTTACTTAAATTACTTCTGTGTACTCATTTATATTAATAATGAGGTGTGTACAGGGAGCTGTCGTCTTGTGATGCTGAGAGAAAGCCAACAACAGAAGGAAGAGATGAGTGTGGTACACGTGTACAGAACACGTCATTGAATAGCAAAGCTACAACACTGAGTGGAGAAGAAAATGAGAAAAATATGCAGTACACAAGAGCTGAATATCCATTCTTCAGTTCAAAATCTAGACGGTTTCTCAGTTTCGAAGGCTGGCCTCTCGTTATGCTACAGAAGCCTGAAGATCTTGCAGAGGCCGGTTTCTTTTATACCGGCCACGGAGACAGGGTCAAGTGTTTCCATTGTGGTGGTGGTTTAAAAGATTGGGAAGATGATGATGATCCTTGGCAACAACATGTTCAGTGGTTTAGTCAGTGTGCTTATGTAAAGTTTAAACTCGGACAGTGTTTTGTATAAGACTAAATGGAGGTTTTTATAGAAATAAAAAATGGTATACTAAATACAATTTGTTTTATTTAATTTTATAATGTTTCCCATAGTTACATAGACAACATGCATTACACATAACACATAAATCTAACACACAATAATTATACATTATAACCTTAACTACTATAGTCTACAGTAACATTTCTGTTTTTATCTATTTCAATAATGTTATCAAACTCAGCATAAACGATGCAGTTAATTGTTTGTATTAGTGAGGATTCAAATCGTACTTCTAATCTTACACTACCATGCTTTATGAGATTCCAATGAGTTGATGAGTTAGCTGATAAATCAGGAGTTAAATCAAATGCTAATAGGCAGTTACCTTTGGCATATTGTTCATGAGAGATTGCATTTCCTTCATTAAGAAAGTGAATACCAGTTCCTGAGAACAGAGTATGATATGCTGATGTAAATATACTATTATTAAAAGATGGTTGCAAAGCTTTTGAAGGTATTTGTTGACCATCAATATATAAGCTGAAAGAATTAATACCATAGTTTTCAAAATTAAATGGATTTTTAGTAAGGGAACCATTAAATGCAGAATTATTCACAAACCCTATTATACATCTTTTGGGTACCTGTCCTAAGAATATATTATCAAGAGTTTTTCCTTGAACTCCCGAAGGAATTGTTAAAACTTTGACTTCAGCTCGAGTAATAGGATATTTAGCAGTAGTAGAAGCTAAAACTTTCTGATGTGCAAGTAATACACTTGGATTAATTCGTGCTCTTCGGACAATAAGAGTTGCATCTGTAATGCAAACTTTAAACTTTACATCGTTTGACCCAGCAATTAAATTAAAACTCTCTCTTGATCGAACTAATTTTACACTCATTTCAACACCATTAATTAGAAATTTATCTTGATTGAAAATATCACCATGAAGATGTCCAATCATTTCTATTTCCTTACTTTCAGTAACTAATTCTTGCCTTTTAACAAATCCTATGTTTTTACCATCTGTAGAATCCATTTTTCCTGCTGTATCCTCATACCAAAGACTACAAGTAAGATGAGATTGTTTAGCAGCAGGAGCATAGTTTAAAAGGGTTTCCATGTATGCTCGATACGCATAGGTATTATTAGGTGGTGATACAAGTTTTTGGTTTAAATAAACATCAAGTTGACTAAAAAGTGAGTGCAACCAATTATTTACAGGTGCTACTACTGTAGTCGATACCAAGTTAGTTGAATCTTGATTTAATACTTTTGCCTTTATGTGGAGTAATGTATGAGACAAATCTATGTAGTCATCGCCTGTACCAGGAACTTGAAACTCGATAGGTCCATCATCAGCAAGAGATGAAATTGGTTTATAGTGTATCCACAATCCACTTTCAATGCTTGTTTGTGTAGACGGTAGTGCAAACAAATCCAATTCTGACTTAGCGCACTCACAAGAATGATTATGAAGAAAAGACATATTTAATTTGAAAATATATCTTTGATATTCTTTGGTTTTAAACCAAGTTTTTTCGCAGCTTTCACTTTAGCAGCTAATGGTGGAATGAACGAGGACAGTCGTTTTCTTTTAGTTATATACCCAGATCCTGTCATGTTAAATCGATCAATTTTGTCATCAGCCTTTCGTTTTAAGTTTGTACTAACTTGCTTTAGACGATCTTTTATTGAGGTTTCCATAGGACGCGCTTGAACCATATCCGATAAAAGACCAACTCCAGCGTTTAATGCCTCCTTACCAATCACTCGAGCACCACTTGAAAGTAAAGGTAAAACTGATCTAAATAAACCCCCTAAGAAGCTCCCAATACCATGACCGCGTTGATATGGTGAACCCTTATAAATTACTCCAACTCCTGATCCAGCTTGATGTGTATAATAATTTTCATATGGACAATTATGATGATCACGAAGAGAATACATTATTACAATTTTCGGAAATGTAGTTTAATACACACGGTTCCAAACTGGAATGGTATTTTTTGTCCTGTGCTCGATCTTATATCTATTTCCAACGTATCGAACTCTCTTCGCATAACAGGTAAGTAGTGAGGTGGAGAGAAAACATACATTTTATTTGCACCATAAATATATTTTGAAGGATCTAATGAAATGATTCTTAATAAAGGAGTCATAACATCGCCCACGATCTGAGGATCGATTATGTCGGAATACACAAATAGTTGAGATGGTAACCCTAAGTGTAAATTAGCAGGGCACTTTCCAAAATTTCTTTCCAAGAGATTTTTATTTGGTTCATAGCCTAGTTGTAAACTTAATTTGGGTGATAATGTAACGGATGTTATATTTTTATCCAAAACAGAAACATACACAAATTTTGTTATTTCATCTTGACGAAATGTTAATTTCTCTCTGATACCATTTAACGCTTTTAAAATATGCTCGACGTTATCATAGTTGGTAGCTGGAATATGTTTTTTGTAGTACACTGTTGAGGGTTTATCTTCAGTAGGCATTAACATGGTTTTTGTAATGTATATAACATTTTCATGATCTTGAACAGTAAACATTGTACATGGATATTGAAACTCGACAACTCCAACCGACCATTCACCTTCTAATTTAATAGCTTTTGGTAATTTTGTTGAAAAATTTGTGGTCTTGTTATCAGGAAAGTAGTCCATTGAACTATTGCTGAGCAAAGTTAAATAAAAACTTTCTTTATTCATATTTCTTTTAAACTAGAAGCTAAAACCCAACTGTTAAATTTATCTGGATAACCTCTCCACTTCACTAATACTTCTTTTCTGTGGCCAGAATAACGAGAGTCAATTATTTTATCTATTTTATATTGTGAGGTGGGGTTGTAAGTGACCTTCTGTAATTCTCTTTCATAAAAAGTACCAACTATTGGTTCATTTTGTAAATCTGTTACTGTATATACAACCCATGGAGATCTATCAATTATTGAAGATATAATAAATATTTCATCACTCCAATTTGATTCATACCCTTTTTGGAAAACATGTTTATATTTAGTTATTCGGACATAATCACCCACATTAAATTTTGGTTTTGGGTGTTCTAAAGAAAGTTTGTTTGACCTCCTATCATAAAGATTAGTCCAAACTGTCATAATATTGCTGGAGTTTACATCAGATGGGCACATCCTAATACTAGAGTGAATGCTGTGATTATAAGAGTATATTAAATCTTGTAAAACATCTATGTATCTATAAGTATTATTATGAGTGAAATAACGCCACATTTTCATTTTTAGAGTTCTTTGAAATCGCTCAACAATACTGGCCTTAATATCAGGATTGTTGGTGGTATAGTAATTAATCTTTTTGGATTTAAAGTATTTTTGTACATCTTTTGAAACAAATTCTGTACCTTTGTCAGATTGTATGTGAGTAGGTGTTGAATTACTTTCAGTAAATATACTTTCAAAGCATTCTTTAGTTGTTTCTGAGTTTTTTTTAATCATTGATCTTGCAAAAGCATATTTACTAAATACATCAATAACACAAAGTATGTAGTTGAAACAATCATTATATTGAGAATAAGTTCGCATATCACTTAAATCAGCTTGCCACAGTTCATTAATATTCGATAGAATGTACCTATTACGCGGGAATTTTTTCCGAATAGGTTTATGTAAAGTGTATGTTTCTTGTGATTGTAACCATTCCTTTACTTGCTTTTTATCCATTTTACCCTTCATGGCTTTTGATAATTTATCAATACTACTAAAACCAGCGGGGTTAGATGGGTCATAATAAATTCTATTAATTTCTTCTAGTACGGGGTCCATTTTTCCCAATCGACCTTTTTACGTATTTTATTTATAAATTTTTTATCTCCACTGTTCGGTGTAGAAAACTCTTGATCTTCAATCTCCGAGGTTTTGTTCAGATCTTTTGCTTGAAGCTGATTAATAAACTCAGATCTCTTTGGGTTTCCGATATAAGTGAGTGGTACTTTAATATCTTTTAATGCTTTAGCAAATCTATCCCACCCAACTGGATCACTTCTTTTTAAGGGTCTTAGTGAATCATTTATTAAATCAACAATATTACTTCCAGGAATTTTTTCATTATCAATTATGACTGTGCCTTCATTATCCCAATGTATTTTACTTTTATTTGTTCCAACTAAGTTTAGTAATAACTCACCTTTTTTATTATAACTTTTTGGTATTAAACTGAGTATTTGAGTTGGTGTGTAAAGTGGATTTGTGTTTTTTTCTTTACTTTTCATGGATTCGTTCTCCTCCAACAAAGATTCAGCATCAACTATACTTTTTAGTTCTCTATCTTTATTTTTAAAGTCAATTTTAGACTCATTTAGATCTTCATTAGATGTATCAGAATAAATTGGTAATCTGAGTGGTTGTCGATCCTCTTCGGTAAAGTGAAGGTATCTTTGTAGTGTTTGTAAATATAACATCCACTTCTTACGGTCTTCCGTCTTACTATTTATAATATTTTGCATTTCAATATCTAATCGAGACAAATTACTATTAACCTTATTTTCTTGTTTTAATTTTTCAATCAATCCAGGTTCAATAAGTATCATTTTCTTTGCATTTTCCATGTTAACTGGCTAGTCCACTTACTAATCCACTCAATATTGCACCTAATATTATTGGTAAGAAAGCCCCTCCTTTTTGTATGATTATATTTTTTCTTAGTTTATGTTTACACTTATGCACCAGTTTACGGAGTATATTTTTGTGTTTATTCAATTTTTGTTTATCTTGATCTTTAAGAGGTACTTTTCCTTGTAAAACGTTATGAATACATTCACAAATACAGTTTATTTCTTCTTCATCACATGTTTTAAGTAACGCTTTTTGATATTTTGGTTTGAGCGTATGCAAAGCGCTTAGCAAATGTTTATGCGTTGTGAGTCGACGATGCATCATTTAGAAATGATTTGAATTGTTTGATTCTTGATGTATTTAAACTCTTTTGTCGGGATATAGACTGTACAGTGTCCATTAAATGGGAAGACATTTGTCTTGATGCGACAAAAATCATTGGTATTCTGTTTTAAATCTACCATTAAATATCCATGCGCTTCTAAAGTTGCATCCCTGTAGGCATCTTCAATGAATTTTGGGTTATCTGGCGACACTTGTCGTGCTAAATATCTTATTTGAGTTTTATCTCGAGGGTTTTTAAAATATATTATATAACTTGAGTTTAAAGAAATGTCTCTTTGACCTTTACCCTGATGAAATAAATTTTGTGTTAAATAAAATACACTAAGATTCCTATGATGACTACCTTTTGTAAATATATCCACAATTCTTCCATCAGACTCTCTCATTAGATCATCAATAATAACAAGATGTGGGTTTTCACCATCAAACATATTAAGTTTAGGAATTCCTTGATGATAGTTAACATTTGGTAAATTATATAAAGGTTGCATTTCATCAAAGCACCATGTGATCTGGCTAAAATCACAATTACATATTTCTTTAACTGATTTTATGAAATTTGTTACAAAATTTGACTTCCCACATCCACTTGGCCCTGCCACAATAGCAGTAAACGGATGGATAAAGTGAAACATTTCACACGTCTGGAGCTCAAAGGAATGAAATGAAAAATGAAAATGTTTTTGTAAAAAATAAGTATTTATTGCTAAAATTATATAAAACATAAAATTGATGAAAAAAAAAACTATTATGCATACGTATACTATTTCTAACACAATTAGTACTCATCAGAATTTTACAATCTTCTCAAATGTATGTTCACAGTGTTATCATTACTTATATGACATTATTTACAATCGAATAATTATAACTCTAACACAATTAGTACATCAGAATTTTACAATCAATACAAATTTTGTACATACACAGAAATAAATATAAAAAGTTGACATCAACACTTAGCGTAATTTATAATGTCCCCAAGCCAATGTATCAATGTTGTTGTCCATAATACATCGTTTGGTATCATTATATGATAAAGATGCTTTATTTATTTTTTGTGTAAAAATAGTGTGTTTGATTGACTTAAATCGAAGCATACTACAATATTGTACATTTTTATTAAACAAACACGATTTGTAATTTTTCATATTCATTTTTTTGGTAACACTTTTGTTAACCCCTTTTGCCTTTGCTATAAATTTATCTTCTACTTCCAGGGCATACATTTTTGATCGCAACCCCACAAATTCCCTCAATACTTTACCATTATTCTCGTCTTTAAAAAAACCTAACTTTTTTTTATTTATATTTGGATAACCGTAAATATTATTTTCTGGATAATCTGATGTATCAAAATAGTGAGGTAGATCTGGTTTTATATCCTCATAAAAATTGTCTGTAAAAATTTGATATATCAAACTATCGGTATCAGTGTACAATAACTTAATTTTATTTTTAAACTTTTTAATCATGTAGTTATAATGAAATTCATACATAAGAGTCTTAGATATATCTAAAATACAAAATCCTAAATAAATTGGCTTATCATACATTAATTTTGTTTTTCGTAATTGTATTGCGACTAAATGTTCTACAAATATTGATAAACTATGGAATTCTGGTTTTGCAATCAAATCCTGAGCACCTAAAACTTTACCACGATTATCCCAGTGAGTTAGTAGTTTAACGTTTACTCTTTTTTCAATATTTTCCATAGTCTTACCGAAGACAGAATTGTTCATTAATTTAAAAAAGTCTTTTTCAAAGTTTGATGTAGCTAACGTTCTCAAACTAGTATTTAAGTCTATGTATTTCTTTAACCAAGAACTCTGTTTAAATTTTAAAATTCTATGTACTTTAATTAATATCATTCCCATTTCAATGCATTGTTTTAAATTCCTGTAGTGAATGATGTATTTATTTTTATTATTTAAATTAGGAACTAATTTAGTTTCTTTAGTATTACCCACACATATGTTTTCAGGACATAACGGAAAGTCAGAATGTAAATCATGAAGTTCATCAGGATATTCCAAATCAACTTCTAAAACATATCCAAAATCAGATGTATCCGACACATTATAATCCGTATTACAATTAACCCATTCGAAACCACCAACAGGAAGGGATTGGGACATTGCCCAACCATATAAATTGTTCGCATCAAAATATGTTAGATATGAATTAGGTTTTTCACTATCATAATCCTCCATGAATTTGTTATTTGCTCTAGCAAAACGATTGCTACACTGAGATACACCCCCTCTAATACCAGCTTTAAAAAAAGCAATTTTGTCATAGTCCGTTAACAATTCTAATTCTATTTTCGTAAATTTTAACATTGCGTCCCAACTTAAACCTGGAGCAGTATAGTAATGGGCAGGATCTAATCCATAAGTTTTAATACAAAGCTTCCTAAAGTTTTCGAATACATCGGTCAAAAGTAAAACATCAGTTTTTAAATACAAATTGGAATAATCAGACATACTACTACACTTAAAATGTTGCCAAATATCTTTTGCATGATTATAATCATCATTTGAAATATTCGAATCTGTGAGTGAACTATAAAACTGGTGTTGATCAGGAAGTGATGGATGTTTCAAGCAATCACTATTACGCATAAATTCATAAGGATAAATACCTTTCCGTCTTAAACGTAAAAAATCTTCATTATTAGGATAGTTTCTTTTTAGTTCTGTAAACTGATCATCATTAAGATTTTTAGCTAGTTGATCTAAACTACACGATAAAAATTTCAATGAATCTACGAATCTTAAAGTTACTGGTTGATTATTTATTGTTAACTGTTTTGAAAATGATATGTATCGTTCTTTATTTTGTGGAATAACTTCAATTTTGCCATCATCGAGGTTTAATGCATGGACAATAAAATGAGCATCGTAGTGACTGAGGTTATGTAAAAATATTGGAACATGACGAGGGGTTCTGAACTTAGAACTACACACTTGATGTGCAACACCCCTTAAACTACCAGTGTGCCAATCAAAATCGTAAAAAGGATCTTCATTTAGCTCAGTTTCACAAATATGACATATGTTTGAATTTGAAAATTTAATTTTATCTTCATCTGATAATGGAACGGGGCATTTTTGGAAGCTATTTTTTTTAACTATTGTTTTCACATCTGCACAAAGGCGATTCATAAACACTTGTGCACAGTTTGGTCCACTATACGTCTCATATTTTGATAATCTGTTATCATATGAACATTTAATGTAATATCCGAAACTATACACTTCATGTTTTTGAATATTCATTGTACTAGGCTTGGAGGGATCGTTACTACAAGATTCTATCGGATTCAAAAATGCTTCAAAGTCTGCATAAACCACAAAGGGCATTTCCAACTTTTTTGTGAATTTATCAAATTTTAATTTATTATTTGATGTTGCGTTACCAAACCAATCCTTTTTGGAATTTTCACCTTTGGGTAATTCCGTACAAATGTGAGCGCAATCATATTGTTGATGGTTATTAAGTCTTTCCTCTGATGGGAAATGAATTAAACATGAATCGCATATATAAACTGCACGATGTTGACTTGATATTTGTGAACTAACTAATCGCGATAAGTTTTTAATAAAACAGTAATGATTGTTAGTACCATTCGATATATATAGTAGGTTGATATGATTAGGGGTACGACATTTTGTTAAGTATAAAGGTCCTACAACAGAATTACACTTTTTTTCATTATTATACTCTAAGCCAAAAACATTTATACTAATATTGTTTAATTTCTCTACTTTTGATATATCTGCAATTTTAACCGGAAAAGAAATACCAGTAAATTTAAGTTTATTTCCATGAATTGTGTAAGATGTTACCCGATCTACACTTTTACATACAGGATATAAACCAGAGAGTAATGCCCATTTGAAGCACATATTATCATTATTTTTAACATTGATTACAGCTTTTTTTGATTTAATATCTTGAGGAAGATCGATATATGAACTACCACGTAGGGGGTTGAATTTGTTAACATTCATGTCTATGTATTTAATTTGATTAAGACTCCAACCACTATCTTTTTTTTCAAATTGACTAATTTTACCGACTACAGTGTCTATTAATGATGAATAAAAAATATTTAAGTCATCACCCTGACAAATTATGTAATTAAACGTTTGAAAATCAAATGTATTCTTAATGTCTTTAGTTTGTTGTATGAAATCAGCATGCAATATGAAGTTTATTTTAAAAATTGTATGTTGTTGAATACATTCATTTATCAAAAATAAGATATCAGTTTTTAATGAATTTAAAAACGATTCAGGTGTTTCAAAATATTGCATCGATTGAGTTGTTTTACTATTAATTCTATATGTTAAAATTCGGTTACCAAAAGCGGTTTCAACAACTGTTACATTTGTTAATGAATTATGTGATTTTAAAAGATTATTTTTATGAGAATTGCTTTTTAAATGGTTATTTAGATACCTTTTATTAATAAAAACATGACATGTGTCACATTCCACCTTATTGTTGTCCACGTTATTGGTTTCAATCGATGATGTAGAAGCTCCTTCATCAAATTTTGTTTTCTTGGTACCCATATTTTCGTCAGTTGTGATACTTCGTTTGTTACCTCTTCCAACTTGTGGTTGACTGTAACAAAAAGCAAGAAAATTATTAGATAAATCTTAAAATAAAACAGTACTACAATAATATTTCTTATTGAGACTTTTAATACTTACATCAACGTTGTTTCAACCATTGCACAGTGATTATACAACTCATCATCATATGATGAATCGAACAGTTCACGCTTCTCCATTTCATCACAAACTTTTGACATCTCCTGATCGAATTCACTGTCGAATAGCTCCACATTCTCTTCCATGGATGCGGAAAAGAAAGCACTGGTGCACACTTCACTGAAGTTTTCCATCTTTGCAGAGAAGAAAGTAGGGAGCACAGTACGTAACAGTTAAGTGTCGGTAGACCAACTGATACCCAATTTCAAATAATGTTCAATATTTATAGTCTAGCAAAGGATTAGAAAGACAGATAGAATCTAATGAGTACACAGAAGTAATTTAAGTAAACAGAATCACATTCACTAATCAGCTAATGGCTATCATTGTTAAAAAAGTATTTTTTAACGTTTTCACTTTCTGCTATTGTCTTTGTAATATTGTATACGAGGCCGTTTGTGTTGTCGTAGATGCTATCCTTATTATTCTTTACATAATATTTAATCCTCGTGGTAGCGTGCTTCCAATGATCGGTAGTTGGAATCTTACATAGCTTCTTCATATCGTACATTTCAATTTTTATGAGATGCGTCGCTTGGGCTCCGTCGTCAGAATTAGTAGAAATGTATGATACACCATCTCTAGCGGCTCGTGCCACGGTTGACGATAACGGTTTCTTCTTTTTTATTTTTGGCACCACTTCAAAAAAATTATCAATCGGTTGCGATTTCCTTTTTCCACCATCGCATGTGTTATTAATGACGATATCATCGCCCTCTTCTTCATGTTGAGGGGAGAGCGGTGAGTAGTAATACTGTTTATAGGTATTTTCATTATCGTCTGCGAAGCTGAATGATCTCTGCAACAACAGAGATATCATGTTAATATCAATTTGTTTACATTGTGATTACACACACACACACGTTAGGAAATAACAAAAGAACAACAAAAGATATACAAGTAAGTTTGTCAATAGAATAAACACTTACCTCCATGATTATTGATGCGCTGAAGTACCACAAACGAAGTATCGGTATACAATTCACTGTGGTCAAACGACCATAGACTGATTTCATGACTGCAACTGTTCGCTCTTATATAGCACCATTCTTATCTAAAGCAAATTCCTAAGTTCAACGAAACTGATAGTGACTCTATGAGTCAACAAAGTTATCGCACATTGTTCCCATCAGGCATCAGCTTGTTTTCTGAGTCACTCAAAAGAATGCGATATATTTACAAAAATCACTATAATTGAGCATTCCTATGGCAACCATTGAACAGATTGGTACTGTAATAATCTGCTAATAGCAGTAATATCATGGATACACTTGAAGTACAGCAACATCTAAAAAAGATCCATCCCAGTCTAGAAAAAAATGTTTATGCTGCTAATAGACTACCTATGTATACCCATGTACCGACGTATATAATATGCAATTTGGATACGGATGATAAACCAGGCTCACACTGGGTAGCTGTACATATCGATACGAAGGGCATCGGTCAATATTTTGATTCATATGGACGAGGACCTACGCAATATTATCTCGAGTTTTTAAAAAGGAATTGCAAAAGATGGGGCTGGAATGTTGATAGGATTCAGAATGATTGGACTTCAGTGTGTGGTGAATATTGCTTAATGTATTTGCTATATAAGTTTCAGGGATGTTCAATGCATAGTTTTACGAACATATTTACGGGGAACACACTGTACAATGATATTTTAGTGGATGAAATGTTCCGCACATATTTTGTAGAAAATAAGAAATAAAATGTTGTAATAAAATGAAGGAATGTGTTTTATTGATGATTCAGAAAAGCAGTTGAGGGTTAGCAATGAGTAATAGTAGATAAGAACGCCAAGGAATGCAAGGATTAGGCGAACAATGCATCGCTAATGAGGGTGCACGAGGTTGAATAGATAAGAGGATTAACAATGAAACACTAATGAGGGTTAGTAGCACCGGAAATCAATTAGATAAATCAGCTAATTGATTTGCACATCTCCGGAACCGCGCATCCTACGCAAAAACGGATCGCAGAAACGTGATCAGAGCACCCCAAAACCTTTTTTTTTTTTTTTTTTTTTTTTTTTTTTTTTTTTTTTTTTTAGGTTTTGGGGTTCTGGCACACCCGCCCTCAGATCGGTGCGCCAGAACCCTACCCTACCTAATTGAAATATCAAAACTGTGGGTATTTGCACTGCTCTGGCACCTGGCGCCGGGGCCCGGCTTCACGTATTTCTAAAACTTATTGTACTTTTCAGGGTTACTCTCCGGGTGACAACCTACTCCTGCCGCTGTTGGTGGCAGCGCTGTCGTCCATCGCCCTGGTGCTGCTGCTCGCACTAGCAGTGCGCCGGCGCAAGCGCTCGCAGATCGCCTCCTCGAAGCTTGGGGTACCTATGGGCACAAACACACATTTTTTTTTTACATTGCACTCCCGCTCTGGCGCATCGCGCGGAAAAGTGTGCCACAAATTACTATTATACTTCTCACTTCTCAGTTAACTAAATCTCAGCGACGAGCCGTCATGCCTTTTCATGCCTCAAAATATTGTGATTAAACTGAATGAATAAATAAAATATGTGTAGGTACTTTCGGCTCCTTTAAGCCTTCGCCATCGGCTCGTGCTATAATCCCGCTTTGAGAACCTAATTACAATGACAAAATTTGCCTATTTGTATCAAAATGTACTAGGAATAATTATGGCAAGTAAACCGAGACGGCCGGCGGCCCTCCTGCTGTTAATAGGCCACCACCTTCAGTTGATAGGTATCCCATTGAATACCTACCTATTATAGACATGGATAGCTGAAATGTCTGTGTGGTGCCGGACTTAAAGAATACCACCACCCCTTACTTCCCGTGGGTGTCGTAAAAGGCGACTAAGGGTCGTACCGGAGAATGGGCAGCAGCGTTCTCTATGTATTCCACCATCATACCATACTGCGATCGCCAACCCGCCTGCCAAGCGTGGCGATTATGGCAAACCCTCCCAAAATTGGGGGAGGCCTATGTCCAGCAGTGGACGTCTATCGGCTGAAACGACGATAGCTGAAATATAAATTAAGTTTTTATTTGGAACATTCTTTCAAATAAATAAAAGTGAGCGCGCTATTCTAGCTGGGTAGTGGCCAGACAGAATAAACACCGTATCGAATTACCGTAAAGTAATTTCTTTACATGATCTAGACTGTTACAGCTTCTGAATTACTTTTAATAAATAGCTTTTCTGTTGTGTTCTCATAAAACCCTCATTAGAATAGAACATCAGCCAGGCTATCTATTATAATTTCGTAAACTTAGTGGCCTAGTGCAACGTAATGCAAGGTAACCTATACCTGCCTTGCATAAAAGATTGCACTGGTAAAAAGGCCAAATACTGATTTAATGCGAAAAGATAAAAAAAATAAGTGAAGATGAAGATTTGATGTATAGATAATCGTAGCACTTGTTTCAGAAGTCAACCGCCGATCTTCAGGCTGAGGACAACACCAACCTGTTGACGGCTGAGAACGCCGAGGACGGCGAAGGCGACGAGTGAGCACTTCGCTCCGACACGCTTCAAGCTTGTTCAGCAGCCTCCTGACGGCAGGATGCCTCGTGTACAACTCTGGTACATATCGTACATAGTTTAGCTACACACTCATCTAATAATACCTATATCTTTCATTTAAATAATAATAAAATATATATTTATACGTATAAAGGATTACTAGTAAAGGCTATTCGCTAAATGCTAGAGCGTCAAGGGTGGAGCAACAGGCCAACAGCGCGGGCATACGGCACCTCAATCGTTCATAAACACAAACCAACCATTAGGGTCAACGTGTGGCACCCGTCACAAGCGCTGAAACTGTTGTAGGTAAGCAGCGAGGCAACTTGACGTGCATGACTAATGACCTATTGTGTTTATATTTAACTGATTTTTAACTAAATTATAATGATTATAAATTGTATAACTTAAATGTTGCACCTAAGAATACTCAATTTTGCTTGTGTATGAATAGTAGACATTATAATGAATATGAACAGTGATTATATCGGCAGCGCTGTAATAAGGTGCACGCGTCCTTGTCACCTCAATTGTACATCAGGCATTCCACGCACTTTGTAATGATTTAGCCGCCATAGTGTAGATTCTCGAAGTCGCATTAGAAGACCTGTCTGTGTTCGTCTTCTTACACGCCGATCATATTTCAAACTTTCAGTGCCTATTGTTTGTATATAATGTACGATTCGGTTGGTCTCGTACCAGTGAAGGCCGGGAGGTGGTTCCATGTTCAGAGATACGATATAATATGTAAGTATATTTTGTAATCGCACTAGATATTCGATTGTAAATTAGGGACGTTCGTGTCAAATGCCAAAATTGCTAAAAATATTTTTGTTACTAATAAATTACCTACTACGTAGAGACGTTGGTCGCAGGGGTATGGCAAACTCAGGTTATTTTATTATTCATCTTCATCTGTTTGGTCAGACGCCATTAAAATAGAATAACGTAGCGAAGGTCTCCTTCGAGCTTCAAGTGACAAGTAATTAATTTCTAGAGGTGGTCGACGTGATCCAATAACAGATTTTGCCATTTCCCTGTGACTCACAAAGGCCATTCGGCATCGTAATAAAACATGACAATTAGATATTGATAGTATACTTATGAGCTTGCTAGAACCTAACTATAAAGTGGTGGCATTCGGAGCTTCTGTTCATTCATTATTAATAAATGTAGATACGTTGTAACGGTCGCGCTCGGTCACAGTCGACTCAATGTTATTCACGCTATCAGAATCTTTATCAAGCGGCACTGTCTGCGACACACTGCGCACTTGTCGCTGCACATAACAGCATATTGTTGGGCTCGACGCTCAGCTCGCGATTCATCGGCAACCTTCGTGCTATGTATATCATATCTCTGAAAGTTTCGATTGTATGACTCGTCAGTATTAACTAAACCTGTGGTACTTATAAATCTACATAATAAGCATACTCATTTATTTTTTGTGTAGCCTGTTAGTATAAGATGAAATAATATCAATCTCGGTGTAATATTATATGTGTTATAACGTCGCTCTTTTATTACTATACATTTCAATTATCTAACTTACATTTCAATGAAGTATTTAATATAATTTTAAACATAGTTATAAGACTGATATATGATTGAGTTTTTTAGGATTCGTAAGTTTTATTTAAAATACTTGTAATCTGTCACAAAATTATTTTATAACGGCACTATTGTTTTCAATTTATGTGTAACTTTGTGTGCTAAGAAAATATAAGCACTTACGCGTATTATGTAATTCAATGTTAGGTATGTAATATGACTGTACAATCATATGTGAGAGGAGAGAGGGGAGAAGTGTTAGTTAGAAATTAAAATGTGATACCTCCGTAGTATCTTTGATTATTGTCGTTTCCCCTGTAGAAGGAATTGTTAGTCTCTTGCACACGGTGCAGTTTGTATTTATGAAACCGTGTCGAGAGCAAGGAGTCGTGTTAAGGCGAAGTTTGGATATAATTAATTACCTCTATATTAACATGTGGATCATTATAATTCATGCTAACATTTTGTATCATGCAAAGTAACATCGCACAGTAACGTATCAATACTATTTATTTTATTAGCTTTGTGTTAGAATTAGTTGAATGAATGCCTCGAGCAGTGTGATTATTTTGTATTTGCTGAGAACACACCATGTACATAAGTAATTAAATAAATTATGTTTTCCCACCCGAATATGGCATTTTTGTTGATCCCAGTCTTAAACCTGTATTTCAAGTTACGTGGGGCGTGACCAATAGGAACACTTTATCTTGTTTATTATACCCAATTAACATGCCGTTGAAATGTTGAACAAGCAAAAACATTGTTTATTATAATAGTTCAATATGTGCAGTTAAATTATTATAAAAGCTCAAGTGTTATTTATTCACCAAGTAACTACTGCGTGCATTGTGCATCCGTTCAAAATCTATGATTCATAATTGAAGTAATGTAAAGGTACTAATTGGAACCGAGCTGCCAACTGCAACTGCCGACAGCACGTGCAGCGGCTCATGCCTCGCTCGTGTCGTGTCTGGCTCGTGCAGTGGCTCGTGTCGTCATGCAGTCGCTGCACGTGCTTTCGGCAGTTGCAGTTGGCAGCTCGGTTCCAAATAGTACCTTTATGGTCGCCTGCCATTTCGTAAAGGAGACTGCTACTCGTTCGTACAATAAAGCAAAAATACGAACTGAAATAACTTTTAGTTCGTATTTTTGCTTTATTGTACGAACGTGGGCTTTAGATTTTCCCAAAAATATTTGAAGTTTTCAATAAAACATAAAAAAAAGTATTTAAACATATTTTTATTTTATTTATCTAACAGTGAAAAACTGTGCAATACGAGCCTAATATTTAATATTAAAAACTATAGCATACATTTTAAATTGCCTTTAAAATACTATAAACAAGTTTTACTCGTTAGAGCAATTGACTTATAATATGTCACTTTAATTAAAGGGGATCAGCCCCACTATGTACAAGAAGAGAACAATAAAATAATTATAAACAACATATGAAATATGAAAATATTTTGCAATTAAGATCTTTTAGCATAATATACTTTACGAATGCTCTTTGTTGTGTCAATAATTGGGTAGAAAACCCAATGCCTATCATAGAAGTATAAAATAACCAAGATTTTCTTTTTACCTCGATATAATATTTCGTATATATTGTGTAAATAAATTAACATAATAATAACAAGAATATAATCAAATCATTAGTGTTCCCCTTCAACACCTAATTAATAATTGGTATTTATTTACATCATAATATTAAAACCTACCTTCGTTTCATCAGTTTGAAACCCCCCAAACGAGGATAACCTCGACCAATACTAATTTTTCAGTTCAAAAATAAATAAACGAATTGTAAATAGTCAAATTACCTATATACAAAAATATTCTGAACTTAAAAACTTTACAACCGAGTCCATCAAAAATACTAGATTTGTACAATATTACCTTCATAAGGAAACTAAATGTTAACCAAATTTTGTCTCTAATGGTACAAAACAAAATTAAATTTTGTAAGAGGCGTATTTATGTTAGTATTCTCAATGTTAGCTATAGCTATACAATCCTCGAGAAATATGTTGAAAGACATTGATATATTAAAACCCAAGATACACAATTCTTTCAAATTGTCATTAAAAAGTGCCTTCGATGGTACAAGTCAAATATATAAACTTTCATTTGATAAACACGAGTTCAAACTTTAAACCAACCGTCTTAAAGCGGTTTTTACCAAAATCAACGCACCCTATGTTACGTTTTTAATTTGCCATACTTACAGAAAAACGGGCTCAGTTTTTATTGGAGCACTCATTTTCACCGTCGTTTTTGAGTTGTTGAATGTGTATCTAGGGTTTTTATACAAGTATACCAATGCTGAGAGAAGAAATTCAAATATCTTTATAGTTACAAAGATATGGCAGTGTGTAGTTATTAGGGCGGGTGTGCCGGCCGCAGTATCCTGGCGAGCACGTGGCGCCCTCCCACTAGTTTCAGTTGCTGGCCGTCCATTAGTACGCTGCGGACGCCGCTAGAGGTCGGCACTGAAGCACTTGTCACAGCCTGGAAAAATTACACAAGATATTTTTTAGTACAAAAATAGTGCAAATTTTTGCATATTATTAATATTTAAGTTTGGTTTAATCAACAAAAATATATGATCTTAGTTTTAGTTACATAGCGGTTAGCGATAGTCAAGTATTCACAAAACCATTTATTCTTAAAATGCTTAATTTAATGTTATTGTTGTGTTGGGCACTATTGCCCATTCCCTTCATTGACAAAGGTGGAACGTATAATTGTTTAAGAGGGAATCATTTTAAATAACGAGCAAATTAAAGAATTTATTAAATATAGTTTTGAATCTTTTTGCAGTTGACAAACATAGTCATTCATATTAATAACATCACAAACCCTTCTAAAGCGGAACCCTTCACCCTATAGGACCAGATTCAAAAGGAACCTAATTTACATAGGAAGCTCTCAGTCTCTTACAATAACAACATAGTTACTTACTGCCACCTCACAATCTACAGTATTATTAGGTTTCAAAATAAAATTGTATGCAGGAAGTGCTTGTTATAAAAGTAAAGCAAATGTCTTAAATATCAGTGAAGAAAATAAATGGTTAATGTGTTTTAAATAGACCCGTCCGTTGCATCCAATAACACATGCAATCAACTCTGTTTAGTGTGTACTGACAAACCAAGACATTGCAATTGCAGAACGTATTTTGGATGCAGTTTTCAGTCAAACCAACTGCATTACAGCTGCTAGCCGCGGTCGCATAGTTAGGGTTAAATATGCGAGCTGATTCAGCTTTAAATATGGCTGATCTGGATCAGAGTGGTGGCACGTAGGAGCATAAAAGTACGCACATCCATCTAATCCATGCACGCAAGACCGTGCCAAGCTGGCACCGTCTAGCTTGCACAAATCAGCTTTTCAGTTGTAGCAGTCGTCATGCAGTTGTAATGCAGTTACAGCACCTAAACTACATTTTGCATCGGTAAGAAATATATGTCAGTCTGTACCCATGTTTAGGATTCATGCAAATCTTGAACTACAAAACTCAGTTCTGAATCTGAAGCGTTTTTTCAAACCATGCAAACTGTCAAAATTCACCTGTTGAATTTTTATTCCTTGCGCGAGTTTAACTTGTTGTATTGGATTCACCTAAAATAATGATAAACAATATATGATAATAACTTATTCTTGATCGAATCGATGAAAACAACTTAAAAGTGTGAGTGATAGTATTCAATTTGTCAGAATTTTTTTATTACCTGTTGCAGTTTTAAAACGGGCGCTGACGTCGTTGCTGTCGTCATCGTTTGAGCACCTATGATAATAATAATAAGAGAAGTTATTAATACATAAAGTTCAACTAAAACGCATATCATATTGGATTATAAAGAATACTTGCCAATATTACTTAAAACTAAAGTTTGTGATGACGGAGCGGCACCACTCGTAGTTGACCCCACCCTGATAGTATTGCCATCGCTTTGCTGAAAAATTAATAAACAAATATTTAACTTTGTATTTTTTAATGAATCCAAATTATTTAGTTTATTTTATCCCGAATCCGTCACATTGTATTTTTACTTTTTGATGAATAAAACTTATTATTATTATTACTTGACATTTCCAGTCGAAATAATCGACGCTATCAGACAGAGCCATTTTTAAACATGTCTTGGGGCTTTATGGAGACTGGCAGAGTGGGTTTATGTGCAGGCTTCATAAGAGTTCGAATTCCCGTTTTCTGGGCAATGTCGTCAAAATACGCCAGTTACGTCATAAGCCAGCTTTTTACTTTTTGGTTAAGGGATCTTAGATAGTATTTATGTATAAGCACTGGAGTGAGATACCTGAGATACAGCTTTATTCCTAATTCGGGTAGAATCCAATTTATAATCTAATTTATGGCCCTGATTTTGTAAATAAATATTTATTTTATGTAAATGAAGTATTTCAATTTCGATAAGTCAGCACTTACCTGTAATATAATGTTGTGTAGCGGCTTAGCGGAGGTGAGCAGCAGCGGGCGCGCCAGGCGCGCGGCCGGCGCCAGCACGCGCACGCCGGCGCGCGGCCGCACGCCCGACACCTGCAGCGTGCGCGTGCCGCCCACCATGCCTTCTAGGGACAGCATCTGACCCTGGTGACATACCAATTTTTAATTAGTCTAAAATTATACAGAAAAGGTCTCTCCTCAACAAAGATAAAGTTGAATTCTCCCTTGCAGTATGCAGCGTCAAGAAGCTATAGAAAAGCACTGATGAAACCCATAATTGCAACTAAAAAATACTCTGTAAAATCGACGCAGATGCCAGATGGTATTGTATAATAGGAAAATCCAGCCCAAGGAAAAAGCATTGATCTTGCTCACTGTGTATTAGAGTTGCATACCAAAATGGTAAAACGGAACCCCTATGGTGAGACTCAGCTGTCAGTCTGTCTGTCTGTCTCAGCTGGATATCTCAAAAACTACAAATGCTATCAACTTAAAATTTGGAATAGTTTTAGATGACGTTTGCCCAACTATTTTGCAAATTAAAAAGAAATAAAAATATATGTATATTTTTTGCAACAGGGAAAAATTCGAAGTGGGGCTAATAGGGCGGGCATGTAATAAAAGAGCGCAGTTTGCAAATTCTCAAACATTTTTTTTTTTAGGCCGCATAGTTTTCGACTTTTGATGAAAAATGTTAAAAAAAATACCGTTCCCCCCCTTATCTCTGAAATTTGCAAAGAGAAAAATCTGCAATTATTCTATGTGCTAGAAGTTTATGTAAGGATTACAGGAAAAATAAAACAAAATCTCTAAATAGCACATTTTTTCAGAAATCATCAACAAAAGTTACATTAGTTCCACTATCGGTCAAGAGGTGGCGCTGACATAAAACTGCAATATTCTACACCACAGTGTGCAGTCTTAAAATTCTCTGACGAATAAAAGCCTCGCCGATGAAAATTTAAAAACATATGATGGTGCCCTGACCCTCGGTGCGCGTGTTCGACTCGCTCTTGCCCGGTTTATTTTATTTTGAAAATTTTCTCGTGATATTTAATTTTCATCTCTCATACTCGGAAAGTAGTGTTTGTTTGATCCGAATAGCGGGTGGAAAACGCTGCTTCCCACCCTTGGGCGGGAAAGTCTCATAGTAATTGCTTCCCTCCCTAGGGCGGGAATGAAATTTAAAAATAGAACTAAATTTAGTTAGATAGTCAGCTTAGTCAGACATACGACACCCTGAATTGATTATGTAAATATTTATTATGCTACCCATCAAATCTTATGAATGTGCGTTAATTAGGAGAGTTGGATAAAAAGCTCATAATTATGTTAACGCCATTAAATCTTTCAGATTTAGCGCACAAGTTAATAATTTACCTTGAATAAATTCAACATACATAGGTACGATAATCACCATTTTGATGTCAGTTGTGGTCGAGGCTAAAAAACATAAAAATTGGGGATTTCGAACATCCTGACTTTACCATAATGGGGCTGTGAATATACATCATTTAATTATTTGACGAATTTATCCATAGTTTAAGGTAAATAAGTAGTGGTAATGAACATTTTTTGATATCTAATGTCGAAGTTTCGCGCCAATCGTATGTGCTTACATTTTTACTTTTCACAAATTTCACACACACAGATGTAGATAAGATTTAAAATGTTACAAATGTTATTGATAATATTATAAACAACACGAAAATGCCCGTGTTTTAACGTAATATTCAAACACAGGTTCAATAATACGTATTAATCATTACCACTACTCAATTTGTGTTCAAAATCGCCGACCATTATTGTTTTTTTTTTATTGCGGTGATGTGTGAAAGCGATTATTCCAAACAATTTTTTTTTAAATTTCGATGACTCGAGTAATTAATATGACGATTGTAATCGATATTTGAAAATAAAATAAAATTATTTTAATCAATAAATACAATAAGCATTGTTTATAATAATGATTTATGCTTTTCTAATATCATTTCAATCTCTTCTATATCATGTCAATAACAGACAGGTAACAATAGGTACCTCATTTACTGAATTTCGCGCCGAAATGCTTCTATGATTGAATTTATATTCGGAATGCGATCGCTGTTTAAAATTATTTTAATTTATTGGACAATTATTTATTGTGGATTTTATTTTTGATACTTTCTAATAGTTTACTACAGAATTCCCAGTAAACATTTTTTAGGTAGACTTACCAGAAGTTTTTTTTGAGAATGATGATAATTAATTAATTCTATAGATTGGTTATTCTGCAAACACTTTACATTACAATACAATTTGTTAGTTTAAAGAGTTTTTATTCAGTTTCTACAATTTTTTTTCATTTTTTTTATTGCGAGTATCGATTAGGCTGTATGCAAGTTTTGAATCGAAATAAGAAAGTTGGGTCAGCACTAAAAAGTGTCACGTCGCAACACAATTTTTAGTAATTTTTATCAAGATTATCGTGTTTTCTAAGTAATTTATGAAAAATGGTAAAAGTAAGAATGCAGACAGAATGATAATAATAGGTACGGGCCCTAGTAAGCGGAACGGCCTGCGGTGGTGACACAGAAACTACTCATGTGGCGGTGACGTGGTGTGTTCCATACTTCAAATTTAAAAAAGACTAATGAATAGGTACCTATTATTCATATAATTATTATCAATAAATATTTTAGAAAAACTACTATTTTTTACTTTCCTTAAATTCGAAATGAAAAGTAGAGTGTTTAACGCGGGTGAAGTCATCAATTCCCACTCGGACTATAGCCGCCCTCGCTGCGCTCGGGCGTCTAAATGCCTCGTATGGGAATTGATTCCTTCCGACCCTTGTATAACAATCTACTATTCCTTCACCAATGAAGTGCAGTGAAATCTAAAATAAAGTTCTGAAGAAAATATCGCTCATTTGGAGAAACATCGACGTAACTGCTATTTTTTTTTTTCGTGTTTTTCCTAACGTAAATACGTTTAAATGTGCTTTGTAATATTTAACTCATTTTTGAAAAAAAAATACATTTACGTCGATGTATCTCCAAAGGAGCGACATATGCATTTGAATTTTGAACCACCTTTTTTAAATCATTATTGGTTATATTATTGTAACCCTTAGTCTGCCGGGACGAAGATCTACGCGAGACACAATGGCTTTTTAATTGTGTCTGTAATTACGGCACACAAAGCGGTTAAAAGGTAAGTAATTAATATAAATAAATTAATGAATACCTCAGTTACGCCTAATTCACAATTCTCTAGCCTTATCTACATCCAACAAAATATTATCAAACTTAATTTAAATATTTCAATTTCAAATAATTAATTACGCTTATATACTTTCGCCGATAATCTAATTGATAAGATTAATATCAGCTCTCCCACGTGGCCAAGTTCGTGAGCGGTTATTTCAAGACACTGCAATATAAGGTGTTGTAATCAACTAATTGGCAATCACTTACCTGTGCATTGGTCAACAGTTTCGCCACTATCGGTTGCGCAGTAGTCAACTTGTCGCCACCCGCCTGACTCCGCACAACTTGCGATAGTGACTTCGGCGTCTGATTAGCTAGCTGCACTGTCTGCCCACTTGCCAACTGCAATGTCTGGCCACTCGACAACTGCACAGTTTGCCCACTAGACAATTGCAGTGTCTGCCCACTTGGCAACTGAACTGCCTGGCCTGCTAGCTGCACCGTTTGACCACCTAATTGCACCGTTTGGCCACCTAACTGCACAGTCTGACCGCTTGGCATTTGAACACTTTGACCAGATAATTGAACATTAGATCCACTTAATTGCACTGTTTGCATATTACCACTGGCTAACTGGACGGTTTGACCGCTAGGTAGTTGAACACTTTGCGATGGCAATACACTTTGGCTAGCTACTTGAACACTTTGTCCGCTGGGTAATTTTACTGTGTGCCCAGTTAACTGCACACTTTGTCCTGCTAACTGAACTGTTTGACCGGCGATTTGAACTGTTTGTCCCGCTAGTTGTACTGTTGAAACGGGTATTTGGACGGGTTGGCTTGTTTTGATAGTGGATGTGGATTGCTGTGCGCGTGAACTGGGGGATTTGACTGTGGCGTTAGAGACGCGGACGGTTTGTACGGATTGCGGGTTCGCTAGCTGCACTGTTTGTCCGCTAGGCAGGCGTACGCTGTGGGTGGGCAGCTGGAGGGAAGACAGCTGCAGCGTGTGGCCGGACGTGAGCTGCACGGCCTGGCCGGACGCGAGCTGCATGGCCTGACCGGACGCGAGCTGCACGGCCTGGCCGGCCGGCAGCTGCACGCTGCTGGCGAGCTGCACGGTGCGGCCGCCCGCCAGCTGCACCGTGCGCGTCGACACCGATGACGTCACCACTGTCGGCACGCTGCTTACTACTGCCGTCGCGCCAGCCGTGCTCTGTAATGTAATCATGTTGATTAGTATCAGTCTTAGCCGATTACGATAGTCCGAAGACAAACAATAACTACATATACGTTGACGTTCGTAGCAGTGGCAGTCGCGGTTGTAAAACGTGGGAGCGAGATGACACGAATCTCTTACTATATATTCTCCATCCTACTCGTACGATTTATGACCGCGACTACCACAACTCTTGATTAACATACTTTCAAAATTACCTGTGCAATAGTTGTGACTGACGCAGTAGTTGGTACTGCGGGTCGCTTCTTAGTAGCAGGTGTAACTGCGAAAAAATGCAAATTTAAAATGCTGTGTATTTTTCACATTGTTTGTCGCCTATTCTATTTTACTTTATTTAACAAGAAAGTAATTAAATTTTACTTAAAAATATTAAGCTATATTACCTTGCTGCATCAACGCCCGCGGTGATATTAGTGACTTTCCTGATGCTGGAGTGGCTGGACTTAACACCCGGACTACGCCGCGTCTCGTCGTTGGTGTAGCCTAATAAACAAAACCTTTTTAATTTTCTTTATTTTCACTAGTGTACGACAAAGAGTGTAAAAATATATCTTTTTTTACATTAGTCTTAATAATTATATACTCACTTACAAGAAGGCTTACTAATAACATGATAGTAACAGTAAATCACAACTAGATAGCTAATTTCAAGCCTCTACAAATAAATACAAAAATATCGATTAATCTATACTTACTTCCACAAAGTTTAATTAAGTTATAGTTATTATAATGTACCTGTGCCGATGGTGTGGATACAACAGCCGTCACAGTAGTCTTCACTGGACTCGGTCGTATCAATAATGATCGCGTACCTTGAGTTCCCTGTAAAATGGAAATATGTTAGGTGTATTCCATCCTCATATGAAAACTGTACACTAAGGCATTTGTTCAGGGTGAGCGCGTGATATGACTCTATTGAGGTATAATTACTCCACCACGTCCACTTGTGACCACTGAACGTTGGTTCAGTGGTCACAAGTGGAGGTCAGAAAGGCAGTCGCTCCATGTAAAGTACTAGTATTCAGCTGCATCCTGTTAGACTGGAAGCCGACCCCGACATAGTTGGGGGAAAAGACTAGGCAGATGATGGTAGTGGTCGCAAGTGCTACTGCCTGAGTATGAAGACCTAGACCGTACAAACTAAAAATAAAAAATAAAAAAAAATATTGGGTTTTTCAATCTGGAATTTCTCAGTAGCAGCACGGAGTCCGGATTTGTGCCCGGTTGATAACAATGGGCTCCCCCATATTACATGTGGGTGTACATACTATGGGTACACCTCTGCCTAACCCTTCGGGGAAACAGGGCGTGTTGTTATGTTATGTGAACATTTCGCCAGTTAGGCCGTTTACACATTATATATGCCGCAGCTGCAGCGGCACCGCTGGCGCATTCACGGCATAATGTGTAAACGGCCTTATGTAATAGGGGACGAAGAACTTTGTGAATATTTTGACAAATACGCGAAGAGAAGTGCCAATATAAAAATGAGTGCTAATATACAATTAAGGGTTTTGGAAGCTCGTAAGTACCTTATTCTGCAAAACTTGAACAGTAGTTGTACTGGATGGTTGAATCACAGTGGTCGATTGCAAACTTGGCGGGTTCGCAACTGTGCTTGATATTATCTAGAAAACGAAATAGTTTATGTAATATCCAATTTTGATTTGTAGAAACTTCCATTCCAGATCTTCGATAAAATAGACCCATATTTACCTGGGATTGTGACCCTTCAATTTTCTGTAACGGCCTTTGTTTGATGAGAGGAGATTTATGGGGTGTTGCCACTACTGAAGGCAATGATTTTGACAATTGTGTCGCAAGATTTCCACTCTGATTGACAATAATCTGCTTCGTCTGTTGCACTTGACTCTGCTTCGGCGACTGCGACGCCGGTATCGTCTGACTGATTTGCTTCGCTTGACTAGTAGCTTGCTTCACTATAGTCGGTGTTTTAATGACTTGAGATATCACAGTTCCTTGTTTATTTGTAGTTACGTTAGGTTTCGGCGCCTGAGGCGTCACGTTCGTTTGTTTCGGGGACTGAGGGACTGAAGGTTTGACTGGCTGTATGACTGTCGTTTGTTTCGCTTGAACATTACTTTGTCTTACTGCTTGTGCGAGTAAGTTGGCCTGTTTCGCTGATTGAGCCATAAGCGCGGATTGTTTACTGGCTGGTTTTGTGGTTTGAGCAGTTTTCGGTGCTGCGTTGGCTTTTGTTTTCGGCGGTGGTGTGGCAACAAGTTTTCCTTTCGGTTTAGGTGGTAAGGCAACTTGCTTGCCTTGCGACGCTTGCGTGGCTTGCATGAGGAGTTGAGCGGAGGAGAGGTGCGGGACGGAGGGAGGGGGGCCACTGTCGTCAACGTCCACGTCGCTGTCCGATGCGTTTTCTATTATCTCTTCTACGCTACCGACCTCTAGATCCAACTGTGGGAAATAAAGCACGATATTATGATGATGCTTGAAGAAATAGGTAGTTCATTCTCATATAAAATCTACTAACACGTTATGTTCAGTTCAGGGAACACGCAACGCCCCGCTTGGTGTTTTTAAACCGACTTCTAAAAAAGGAGGAGGTTCTCAATTCGGATGTTTGTATTTTTTTTTTTTATGTTTGTTCGCGCATAACTCCGTCGCTTGACAACCGATTTGAAAAATTCTTTTTTTGTTGGAAAGGGTATGCTTCCCAAATGGTCCCATGAAAATTTTATCAAAATCGGACAAGCGGTTTTTGAAAAATCAACAAAAACCTAAAAATTTATCTACATTAACGATCTTTTCCTATTTCATAACTCCGTCATTTACGAACCGATTTGGAAAATACTTTTTGAGCATTTGCTCTCGAAAATCATCATTTGGTAAAGTGGAGCTGATGATAAAGACCACAGATGGCTATCGGAACTACTCAATGACAAATATTTCACGGGTTGCGATTCGATTACTTTAATATGGTTGCTAAGCAATTTATGCTCTTTACAAGCTCCATTCCACCATATGCAATGGTGAAATGGAGCTGATGGTGACTCTCAAACAGCTCCAGTTCTCCTGGCTTATGGGAACTCCTCAACAATTAACGTCCCTGCATCGGGTAAAGCAATATTTTGTAAAAGGGTGATAAGCAGTTGACATTAGGCTATTGTAACTTAGATAAATTACAAACTGACCCACTAAAAAGTGAAAAATAAAAACTTTTTTACAAAAAAAAAACAACCGACTTCCGAAAAACACTATAAAGTGAAAAATAACTTTAATTTCGGAAGTCGGTGGCAAAAAACTAAAATACAAATCCAAAGACACCGACTTCCGAAATTAAAGTTATTTTTCACTTTAAGTATAGTGTTTTTCGGAAGTCGGTTGTTTTTTTTTTGTAAAAAAGTTTTTATTTCACAAGAGAAAAATGTGGAAACCAATCTATGTTTGTGAAATCGACGGCGGGGTTTGGGCAGCAAGAAGAATATAATTATTTATTGCATTAAAAATGTATTGTTGCTCTGCTGGCTTGTAGAAAATATTACAATATCAGTTAACACACTTTGTAAGCTTAACAACTAAGCTTACAAAGTGTGTTAACTGATATTGTAATATTTAACTCTAACTTTAACTTTATTGTGCATGATCTGTACCCCTACCATGAGTTGTTATCGAAAACTTACTCGCTAGCGTTAAAATCGCTAGCGTATTAACGTGGATCGAATAATTTCGATAATGCTTGGCACCATGAGTTTTACGGAGTCTTACGCAGGCGCTAAGGTAAACTCGATAGATCGTGTCGTATGTACTCGCTAGCGTTAAAATCGCTAGCGTATTAACGTGGATCGAATAATTTCGATAATGCTTGGCACCATGAGTTTTACGGAGTCTTACGCAGGCGCTAAGGTAAACTCGATAGATCGTGTCGTATGTAACGTCACTTCCTTAAGTTTTGTTTCTTTCTTTCTGAGTAATAAGGAGAGAGAACGGCATATATTATGCTTAAAATCTAGTGCTATCGCCTATACTTAAAATGTTATGATAGGCACTAATCCGACTAAATAGAATGGTTGGCGGTTAGTGAACTTCTTAAGGTATTTAGTGGTTGTTGAATTTTTATTCCTTATAATTATGTCACTGTTTTGTCATCGAGTGTCGTTTTCAATTTGTAATTTTGTATTTGTTGACATTGTGTTCACGGCGTTTTTTAATTAAATTCAGTGAAATAACTTTACAAAAATACAATGAGGACCAGTGTGGCACTATTTTTAGAAACTGCACCAATTCTGTCGCTTCTGCGCAAAGAATAGCCGGTTCATTTGTCGCAAGGAGCAAAAAGTTGTGTGATCCAATCTTCCAAAGAAAGATACCTAATTGTTCCGGGTCTGAGTGTTTGTGCATGTGAGACTCGTGTTTGTAAATGCACCCACGATACAGGGGAAATCCTAGTGTCCAATGTTTAAAGAAAAAATTGTATAGTTAAGTTAATCAATTTTGTTTAGTTAATTGTATGTGTTTTTATGTCAACTTTTCGTGAACACAATGTCAACAAATACAAAATTACAAATTGAAAACGACATTCGATGACACAACAGTCACATTTAAGGAATAAAAATTCAACAACCACTTAATACCTTAAGAAGTTCTCTAACCGCCAACCATTCTATTTAGTTGGATTATTGCCTATCATAACATTTTAAGCTAGGCGATAGCACTACATTTTAAGCATATATATGCCGTTCTCTCTCCTTATTAGTGAGAAAGAAAGAAACAAAACTTAAGGAAGTGACGTTACATACGACACGATCTGTCGACTTTACCTTAGCGCCTGCGTAAGACTCCGTAAAACTCATGGTGCAAGTATTATCGAAATCTATTCGATCCACGTTAATACGCTAGCGAGTATAACGCTAGCGAGTAAGTTTTCGATAACAACTCATGGTAGGAGTACTGGTCTCCTATAAGTAAAGGAGTACACCTACTTAATACCGGAGGGGCAATTCTCGCAATTTTATCAACATTCACAGTCAGAGGGGCAAATCTAGTAATTTTACGAACGTTCACAGTCTGATCTCAGTCTCAATCTGTCAAAAATACCTCTAATTTCCCTACATTTTGACAAGTTTTTGACATTTGTTTGTCGCCGAGATGAGACTGCGACTAGATTTTGGTCGATTTAAATTACGAGAACTTTTGATCTCAGTCCCAGTTTGTCAAAAATACCTTTAATTTCCCTAAAATTTTGACAATACTTGTCGCTGAGATGAAATTGCATTAGAATTTGAACGTTTTTAACCGACTTCAAAAAAGGAGGTTCTGTATTCGACCCGTATGTGTTTGTATGTCCGCCATTTTCTCAAAAACGAATGAACCAATTTTGATAACACTAATGTGATCTGCATACTTTCAGGAAGATTTCAGTATATAATACATTAGGTAATAATTCTTATGTATGAAGTTATATGCATAAATTTACTACATCTCCGGCATTTCTATGCGAATTTTGATGATTCTTCTAGTCGGTGTCTTCAATTCTTCAATGCACTATGTTAATTGAGTTTGTGAAGGGTAGGTACAAATAAAAAGTGAAAAAAAAACGACTTACAAAAAAAAACAACCGGCTTAAAAAAAACACTACAAAGTGATAAATAACTTTAATTTCGGAAGTCGGTGTCGTTGGTTCTGCATTTTCATTTTTGACACCGACTTCTTGAAAAAAGTTTTTTTAGTTACGGGAATTGGCTTTCTAATGTTTTCTGTGTCATGTATTATGAATCTTTTGTGGAGATCCTAAATAAATAAACACACGACTCACGGAATGCGGCGAGGTCTGCGGCTCCTTGAGCGCGACGCCAGGCTTGCCGCCCGGCGCGGCCGCCGCGGGCAGCGCGGGCGGCGCGGCCGCAGCGGGCGGCGACAGCAACATGCTGCCCACTTTACTGCTGCGACTGCGCCCCGAAGTGATCTTCAGCCACTCTTCTTCACTCCTGGATGACAATTAAATCAATTCTGGATATAATACAAAATTTAATGACAGCTGATGAACTTAATAAGTCTTCATTTAAAAAAGCTACTAGGTTTTGCCCGCGGCCTCGCCCGCGTTATGTTGAAAATTATCCCAACGGAACGTACTACCGAGATAAAAATTATACTATAGTCCGACTTTTAATTAGCTGCAGTATAATTACACTCCTTAATAAGTCATTTCGGACTGAGTTTAGAGATATGCATGTCAAATAAGCAGGGTTCGAAAGGATAATTATCAATGATAATTATCAATGATAATTATCATGATAATTATCATGATAATTATCGTGATAATAACATATGGATAATTATCGATTGATAATAACAAAAAATGCACTCGTGAAAGTGAACTGTATTCGAATGAACATTTCTGCACTTGCGTGTATCGGAACGCCAATGGAAATAGAATCATCATCGGACGAAGAAGATATTCCTTTGGCTTTACTTCATTCAATTTAATTTAATTATAATGTCGAATCTGACGGACACTGATTTTTACTCAATCTGCCTATAATTAATGGTACTTTGTTTTGGATATTAAATGAATATTATAATTTTTTTCTGTGAGAATTGCCCAAATTATAATGTATTTGTTATGAAAAATACAACAAATGAATTTCTAACACAGGTGATAATTATCCGATAATTATCGGATAATTATCGGATAATTATCAAAAAGCTTAATTATCTTGATAATTTCGAACCCTGCAAATAAGTTTCGTTTATTACACTATTCTGTACTAGAAAAACAAGATTTGGTTGGTGGCCGCGAAAATACAAAAAGACGCCAATTAAGTAACACATAAGCTGTCATTTTACTGCAGCTAATTAAAAGTCCGACTATAATTATGTCCTAACCTAGGTCATAGTCCATCCGTGTGCCAAAAAACAATGGGCAAATGTGGTCTATTGTCCACTAACGAGACCTATGTAACTGAATAATTTATTAAATAAGGCGTCATTTTTATTTACTCCGCCGACGTGTCGTCGGCTGCCACCAACGCGTGTTGACGGCTGTCGCTGACACGCGTCTACGGTTGCCGATGCCTCTATGGACGACGCGTGTCGCTAGAGTCTATACCAACTAAGTCACAATATAGACATTTCTTAAAAAAAAAAAATAACATGGCGGATTCTGACCACCAACAAGTGTAGTCATAAATGATGACTTTCTGTGACATCAAAAGAAGAGACAATTCCAAGAATTGTTGCGTTTCTGTGGTTTTTTAGTGCACAGAACGATGCGAGTCGGGGAATTATCGATCGACGACGATAATGTGCCAGATACTCGATCTGACTATATTCAATTGCAGGAAGCAGGCTTAAAGAATTCTATATCATAAACAACATACCTATGCCTATGTAGATAAGTCCATATGGCTGTTCTCTGGTCATACTTGACGACAGGATCTCGTTTCGCTGACAGTAGTCTGTCTAATACTGAAGAAACTGCATTCAAAAGTGTTTGTTCATTGCACGGCGCAACCCACTGTGACATCCTGTGAAACAAATAATGAGATTTTAAACATTTTAAAATTATATAAGTTGTTGTAAAACTTTCTTACACTCTAAACAAAAGTAATAGTATCAGCAATAAATTGTTTGAATATTCAAGCAATTATCAAATCGCACGTACTTATAAAATTTTTTGATTTTCCTCCAGAAAAGGAGTCAATTTACGTTGCTTGAATAGTATATTTTTCACCTTGGGGATAAAGCAGTGTCTTATGACACGGACGTTACGTAAACGTTGAATCCTAATCGTAACGAATTCTAGTGCTCTCGAGCGCAGCGGTTTCTAGACTCTCATATGTCTAGAAATCTGAGAGCAGCTAGGGATTCAAGCTCGCCCAAGACGGAAATCCTTTATCCCGGAGAGTATCCGTTTTTCAACTTTTGCGAGGTAATAAAAAGCAATTCGATTCGCGTTGCTTTTCGTTTTGGGAAAAGTTTTCAAATGAATTGTATTTAAGGTTTCAAATTCAAATCATAACAACGGGTTTTAATGAAATTCAGTTAAATATTATTGCCCGGTTATAATGACTATAGGTTAGGTTTTCATGACTTATATTCTTTCGTTATGGTGGTGTGAAAAATGAATAAGTCAGTATGTAGTCGTAGTAGTTACCTGAGCAGCGTGAGCACGTGATGTCGCGTGCCCTCCCCGTTGGGCAGGCGCGCCAGCGCGTCGCGCACGAGCGCGGGCAGTGCGGCGTGGCGCGGGCGCGCGGCCAGCAGCACGGAGCCGCCGCCGCCCGCGCCGCGCGCGCACGGGCCCACCACCGCGCGGTACCTGCACACGGGATAGCTACACTCACTTGGGGTTGGCGCGCAAGAGCCGGGAGATTATTGTACGCTGTAACAAAGATACGGCGTGCGGACGAAAACTTGTACGCCGCGACAAAGACAGACGCTTCTGTCAAAGCAGAAGTCATAATCAGAAGTTGCAGATATGGTTTGGTTTGGTTGGTTATTTATTTTATCACTAAAACGGTCAATTTTAGCAATTAAACTAAACAATGTAAAACTACCGTTTATAATAATATTAACATATTATAATCTTGTAGATCATAACGTGCCTATTTTCTGCATTTTCATTCCAAAATAACAGAAATAACCAAACAACGATGAGGGCGCCACTGCGCGGTCGGCGTTTGGTCGGCGCCCTCTTAAGTTGTAAAGTAACAAGCACTATAGTCCGATTTTTAATTAGCTGGAGTAAAATGACACTTCTTAATAACTCATTTCGGACTGAGTTTAGAGATATGCATGTCAAATAAGTTTCGTTTGTTACACTATTCTGTACTAGAAAAACAAGATTTGGTTGATGGCCGCGAAAAAACAAAAGGACGCCAATTTCAGTCATTTAAGTAACACATAAGCTGTCATTTTACTCCAGCTAATTAAAAATCCGACTATAAAGATACATTGTGCCATTCATTATTTCCATGAAAAATTCAACACTAAAGCTGAGAACTGAGCTGATGCACTGGAACTCCCAGCATCGACGAAACACAATAGGCTGATTGACGCCGGACTCCGGTGGGAGGGTGGTCGCAAATCAGGCGGGCGTTAGCTCTATCACCGCAAGCGAAGAATTGGCCAGTCAAATAAAGTGTTGGGTGTGACTGTCCAGGATGCACCGAGCGCTCGGTTCAGTTGAGTAACTGGCGGACAAACTGCGCTACACGAGGAGGCTTCTTCATGCATCCCAAATATACGAATATGAATCTTTTTCTTATGCGAATTACTTTCATACAAACGAATGTGATCACGTGTTTCATACGAATTTGAACAATAATAAATTCAATGTCAAAGTACTCAAAGTAAAATCATTTATTACATTATACAGCCCCGTTTACACGGTGTAAGTTTCTGGAATGTTCAAGAGCAATCATTATTGCCAAAGCATGTTCAATTATCGCCATTCAAGAATTGCATGAAGTGTTTACGCGTGCTATTTCAACATCAGTGAAAGTTCCGTCAATCGGTCCAGCTGTTTCGGAGATTAACCGGAACACACAGACAGACAGACAAAAATTTTGATTTTTTTTTATAAGTACCGTATATACTTTCATATGCATTTAGTAAAAAGCTGTTACTTTTTACATTACAGACACTTAAATTTGATTTAGGTATAGAGCTTAGATGTATCGAATATATAGATTTGTATAGAAGATATAATAGTAGATTATGCACCGAGGGGCTAAAGTTGTGTCTTATGTCACGGGCGTCATATTGAATCTCGAGCGCAATGAAGGATTCGGGATTTAACTCCCGAGCGCAGCGAGGGAGTTAAGAGTTTAACTCACGAGCGAAGCGAGGGAGTTAATACAAGAATCCTGAATGCAGCGAGGGATTCAAGCTAGCCCAAGGCAAAGACACCTTTAGCCCAGAGGAGGATACTCTACTTTTTACACCTACTGTGAGAAAATAATAGCCATAGTACGAAAATTCGCGCCTTTATTGCGTCTACCAATAAGTAGCCAAGACACGATCAATTCGATTTTCAAAAAAAAAAAGTCTCTTCTACGATTTTGTCGTGTGTGTCTATTGATATCACTCTCATGGAAGTGGCGTTTGTGTAAACTAAGCTTTATACAGAGCTGGTAGAATGGTTTTGGAAGATTGGCTGTATGCATTTTGAATTTAGAACGTCATTGGAGACGCTCGTGAAAATAGAGTATTTTTGATAAAATGTGATAAATCGACTGTAGTATAGATAGGTTTTATTATTTATTTATTTATTCACAAAATCCACAGCAATCTTAGCGCAGTTTACTTAAAATAAATTAAATAATTTTACAGCCAATTACTATTACGGTATTACGGCGCAGTACGGTATTTGTTATTATTAATGAACAAAAACAAAATTGAGTTAAAAATAATTAGTAAGCGCTGTGATGTACTTGCTAAGATTTGCTATGACAATTATTTAAGAAATCTTGAACACACTCTAGCCAATAACCCCAAATCGTTTTGGACCTACGTTAAAACTAAACGAGGCGGATCCAGCTCGTATCCTTTATCTATGACGGATGGCACAGCTGTATCATCAGATGGTACGGAGATATGTGAATTTTTTGCGTCTTACTTTTCTTCTGTATACAGCCCTGCTGAAAACGATTGCAGTACCGATAAAACAACAAATGTTAAAAATATTCAAGAAAGTAGTTTAACTTTAAATCACCCAGTTATTGACAGTGAAGCCATATATAAAAAGCTAAAAAGTTTAGACTGCAACAAAGGTGCTGGTCCAGATGGTATACCACCAATATTCATATATGAGTGTGCGAATGAGCTGGTCACGCCTCTGTTGCTTATCTTTAATAAATCCTTATCTAGTGGAGTCTTCCCTTCAAAATGGAAGGAAGCAAAGGTCGTCCCCATCCATAAATCCGACAATGAGGACTTAATCTCGAACTATAGACCCATCTCAATTTTATCAACCCTAAGTAAAGTCTTTGAGTCTATGATCTGCCCTCACATTCAAAATCATCTTAAAATTTATTTAAGTGAGGGACAACATGGCTTTGTGGAGTCTCGATCCACAAATACCAATCTGACACTTTTTACTGAGTTATTGACGGCAGCAATAGATTCAGGCCATCAAGCTAATGTCATATACACAGATTTCAGCAAGGCGTTCGATCGGGTCTCGCATAAAATTCTCATTGACAAACTAAAAACTTATGGTATCGCCGGACCTTTACTCTCATGGTTAAGTTCGTACCTTGAGAACAGAACTTTCTTTGTAGTAGTCAATGGCTTTCGATCAACCGTCAGACACATATCCTCGGCCCGTGCCACAAGGATCTCATTTGGGGCCGGTTTTATTTAACTTTTTTGTTAATGATATTCCGAACTGCTTTCGCCACTGTAAAATTTTTATGTTTGCCGATGACTTAAAATTCGTCAAAGTAGTTAAATCTAAGCATGACGCCTCTGAATTACAAAGCGACTTGGATGAATTGGTTATATGGTGCCAAATGAACCAGATGCTCCTAAATTCTAGCAAATGTTACCACATAAAATTTACTAGGAAACATCATCTTATTGACCAGGATTATTATATTAATGGAGAAAAAATAAAGGAATTAGATACAATAAAAGACCTTGGTGTCATATTTGATCAGAAATTAACTTTTGTCCCTCACATAGATAATATAGTGAAAAAGTCTTCCAAAATGCTGGGTTTTGTTATCAGAAACGCAAAACAATTTAAAAATTGTAGAACAAAAATTATTCTTTATAACTGTTTGAGTCGAAGCATATTAGAATATTGTAGCGTGGTCTGGCGGCCACACTTTGCTACTCACTCATTGCGTCTTGAGCGTGTACAAAAACGTTTTCTGGGGCACCTGGCCTATGCTAGCGGTTTGTCTAAGAAAATACATTCATATAGTGATAGGCTCAAACATTTTAATATGGTTTCTCTTGACAAACGTCGACGACTTAATGACGCGATGTTTGTGTGTAAAGTTATGGCCCATAAAATTTACTGTCCGCAAATATTAAATAACTTTAGCTTCCGCGCCCCCTCCAGAATTCCTCGCAATCCTATAACACCACTCTGCCCTCCGCAGAGAAGAACGGTTCTGGGTGCCAATTCTCCCTACGCGAGGTTTTGCAGGGTTGTGAATGATTGCAGTGATCGGATCGACCTCCATTTTGACAGCTTAGGCAAATTAAAGGCCAGTTTTTACAAGTATCTCTCCGAAAATTGAGTTTCTCAGCCCTGCATTATCTCACTGGGTGGGTGAATTTAGGCTACGTGTAATTTGTTTTTAATTTGTTTTGTACTACCTAGTCTTGTCTGGTTTAGTCTGTTATGATTTTTTTATTTTGTCTGTGTTAATTTAGCTTAACTAATTTATTAACTTCTGATCAGTGTAACTTACGCATACATACATACACACACATACATACATACACACATACATACATACACACTTCACATACATATACATATTCACATAGTCTTTTATTTCTATTTTTTGTTAGTTACGACAACTATTTGTGTGTATGCAGAGTTTACCTATAAGTGATTGTTACACTTTACTCCTATTCGTTGCTTTTGTTTAAATTGTTTAAAATAGTGTATACAATTGTTGGTGAACCAAATAAATAAATAAATAAATAAATAAATGCCAGTTTTAATGTTATTCCATTCTTTTTAAAAAATGGTTCGTAGTTATCTAATTATTTATTCTTACAATGTTATGTCTTCGAAAACATGGCAACGATATGAAGAAGCAGTCGTTATGATTTTGTAGGAAATCGAGAATATCATCCACGCCTAGTAAGGGTTTCGAGAATAGCTTTTTTTTTTTTTTTTGCGGATGGGAAGTCATCAAATGACTCCTCCCGCTCTGGGTGGAGCGGAAGGGAGTGTCAGACTCTTACTGACTAAAACCCACCCGTGTTCCTTCCTTAGCCCTTTATGTTCCGGGCCAGCGGTAACCCTTTCGGACAATCCCGCTGACCCGGCAGGCTTCGGCCTTAAGGGGCCCCTCCTCGATGCTGACATCTCTTTGAGGCGCGCGTGGAACACGTACGCGCCGTCCGGCACGGGCCTGGTCCTGATCGGACGGTGAGCTACCCATTACTCTCCGCCCGCAGGCCCACCCACACAGTTTTAATGTTATTCCATTCCTTTTAAAAAATGGTTCGTAGTTATCTAATTATTCTTACAATATTGTGTCTTCGAAAACATGGCAACGATATGAAGAAGCAGTCGTTATGATTTTGTAGGAAATCGAGAATATCATCCACGCGTAGTAAGGGTTTCGAGAATAGCTTTCCTCTTTCTGGCACCAAAGGGTGTTTGTTAGTACTATACTGCCAATTTAGCTGAGCATGTGAGATTCCAAATTCAAATCACATTATTGACCAGCGGGTCATAATGAAATCCAGTACAACATTATTGACCGGCTGTGCCCCCGGCCACTAATGACTCACTTTAAGTTAAGGTTTCTTGACATATAATTTGACATTTTCGAGCAGGTGGTGTGAAAATATTTTCTAAGATTACCTACATCTAAAATAAGCCCTCCGCGAGGGCTACCGGCATTCTAAATGCGACTAGAGTGGCCTCCAAGAGGCAGGCTTTCCCGCCCAACAATGTTTCTAGATCTTTATTGATTACTGGTACTGGTCCTTATTTAGTACAAGTTAAAGTGCATATTTAAGTGCTAGGTTTCATCGGCACAAAGCACCGACGACGTAACTTGTTTCAGTCATAAAATCGCAGTCCACAGATAGGGCCTCTCGAACATTGCGCCATAACCACAACAGACGGTTCTACGTTTTCCGCATCCAGTTTAGAAAGAAGAAAGAAAATATGTATATTTGCGGTAAGCGTGACGCAGAGAAAGAACATAAACACAAAATATGAACAAGTTGGGGGAAAATATGCGTTACATCCACGTAAAACGACCATCGCTCAGCATAATGCTACGACCCTATGCTATGGTCCCTATGTTTGTCAGTTTGTACCATATAATCGATTTTACTCCTATGGAATAAGCATGAAACATTAATCGACAAACATCATAAAAGTATCGATAAGATTTAAAGAAAGAAAGAAAAGGTATTTATTGCGACTCGTACAGGAAGATCACAAACTAAACTAAACACAGTAAAATAAAATAAAAATAAAAAACAAAGTTACTTATATAAAAAAATAATAATAATAACAAAAGGAAAATGAAACAGAAAGTCCTATACGAGGTCAAAAGGCTCTTATCTCAGCATGATTCAAAAAAAAAAGTAATAAAATATAATATAATTATTTTATATATTATAAAATTACTTATACATTTATTATTCTTGATACAACCAAGTAAGCAATGAATGGCCTGTTTGCGTACACTATAAAATATTTCGATAACAAATAAATACTTTAAAACCACAAAATAAATATTCATCAACACTTTTTAGATTATTCATTGATTATTAACTAAAACATACCCATGCAGCACATAAGTGAATGGTTTGGCGGCCATTGAAAATCTCCGTAGCTCCTGCGAACGGAAGTCATCCAATTCTGCATCGGTTGCTGGACGGACTGACCAAGTTGTCGGATACCTGACGTAGATAAAAACAATCACATGAATAAGTTCAATTAATTAACACAAAAATAACCACTCATTATGCAATATGGTATACAGTTTCCCATTTTCCTGAATTTTTGTTATAATTGCTTGAGAATACGAGATATTTTTGTTGGTTATTGTTGCATACTTACCCAATTGCAACAAAGGACCCTGGCCAAGTTGTATTTTGTGCAATTTACACGTTCATTTTTACTGTCGCTATAGTTTTCGTGACATCGTTATTAGTGCTAAAAAAACGAAGACTCGTTCACAACGTACAGTCTAGCTTTAAGGAAAAAAACCGGTCAAGTGCAAGTCGGACTCGCGCACCGAGGTTTCCGTACAAATTTGTAGGTATGTAAATAGTTTATAACGGGATTTTCTTTTTGTTATGTAACTACAAACGGTTTTCTGATTTTTTCCTTTATTTGTGCTACATGACCATGCTTATTGCCAAATTAAAGTACAAGGTACCCTATAAATTTTACACAATTTTACAACGGGAAGTATCCTATAAAGGGTCTTAACAGACAGACAGACAGACGTACTACAAAGTGATCCTATAAGGATCCCGTTTTTTCCTTTTGAGGTACGGTCTACGGAACCCTAAAAATGAGTGTGTTGGGGTAAACTCGGCGTTGGGAAGAAACCTTAGTTTGGCAATATTTTTTAATGCGGGCAGCACGGTGTCTGGCGCCATTTTATTCTGCGCCGACGACCATTAGGGCAAATGTATTTATCTATACATATAAAATTCAAAGTCCTGACTGACTGACTGATATATCAACGCACAGCCTAAACCACTGGTCCTAGAGACATGAAATTTGGAGTGTGTGTTCTTTGTGAAGAGTAGGTATCCACTAACAAAGGGTTTTTCGAAATTCCACCCCTAAGAGGGTGAATGGGGGGAGGGTGAAATTTCACGTGGACGAAGTCGCGGGCAGAAGCTAGTTTGTAATAAAATGGCGCGGAATTTGATTCGTACGGCCTTATCCCAGCGACAAACTTAACCCAAGGTCCAACTTATCTTGCTTAATTTGTTTATGACGATATTTCATTGAGTTACCTAGGGGGCGGTGGTTCGCTTTGGGGCGGGGGCGGTGAGGCAGCTCGGAGCCATCGCTCGCACAGACGGCCCAGTATCGCGTCGCAGTCACGACCGGCGCCGATCCATTGATACATCTACGTCAAATATTAATCTGGTTTCATTGTAATATATTTTTTAGATTTCCTATAGTTTTCATACTACCAGACATAGGCCCGCTTACACCACAAACGCGTTTAGCGATAAACGTATTCAAAACATCGTTCTGTTTCTGTCAATCATTTGAAGACGACAAAGACTGAATGATATTTTAAATATACCTAATATTTAGCGTTAAACAAATTTTGTGATTTGGGGTGCAAGCGTGCCTTAATCTGACAGTACGAAACCAGGTAGGCAGATCAAAATATAAGCTAAAACAGACTCATGACTGTTAATAACAAAAGAGCAAACATAAATAAATGCTTTGTTTGTACACTTGGATGTAAATAATTGTGTATGGTACTTTGTCTTATATAATGAGGCGCACTTGCACCATAAATCCCTAAATGCATTTAGAGTTAAACACATTTAAAACATTGTTCCATTTCTGTCAGTCTTTTGTAAGAAGATAGAAACAGAATGATGTTTTAAATATGTTTATTGTTAAATGCATTTAGTGATATGTGGTGTGATTGGGCCTTAAACTATGCCTAAACTTTTTACCTGTGATTCTGGTAAAAACTGTAGGTAAGGAACATAGTCATCAGGATGTTGTCCTCTTTCTCCTGCGAGGAAGTCCAAGGCAGAATCTAACTCACCAACCCAATCACCTGACACTGAAAGAAATATGATATTTGTTGATAAAAATAAGAAATATTAGGACAATGAATGAAAGCCTAAAACAGATTGCTGTAGTGTAGATACATAAATGTATCAGTCTGCCATCTGTTCTTGGCTTTCATTAATTGTCCTAATGTTTCTTATTTCTACAGTACAATAAATTAACTATTTTTCGCTTTCTAACTTTGCCAGTTTGTAAAAGACTATAGTAAACGATACACCAAAGTTCGTGGCTGTCGCGGTAATAAATCGCGAACAAGATGACACGAGAATCAGTCTAGGTCTAGAGGAGTAGGGATCCAGAACTAAATACTAAACGTCGCACGTTATTGAAGAAGAAGCGTCGTCGGAGGCAGCACAGAGCTTTGACTGTTAGTTTTGGAACACAAAGGCAAGGCAGGAGGTGGAGCATAGTTTGCTGTTAGAGGTTAGAATTACCTCTTCCCACTTGTGTCCAGAGATGGTTCAGGGACTTTCAGGAATGTCCCACGTTTTATGAACGCGACTCAGGAGTATTAGTGTTCAGAATAGAATAACTAGAATAAGTGACTTAATGGTATGTTTACTTACAATTATACCAAGTATTGAGCGGCGCTATAGGAGATCTCATTACAGCCGTACATCTCGCATGCAACTGTTGTTTAGAGGCTCTATGTGCCGCCCGCGCAGGGAACAATGCTCGTACCAAAGACAAGAAGTTTGCATGTGTTGTCTCTGTAAGAGACTCGTCAGGGTCCACTAGGGGAGTGTCCTCCACCGTTTCAGTTGATGTCTCCACTTGGATCACTTCCCCTGAGTCGTCTGCTAGTTCCACTGGAAGAGCCATCATATCTGAAACGAAAGGATTTCTTACTGTCAATGGGTTAACAAGGGTCATCTTTCTTCCAAGGTTAATCATATTAAAAGGTTATGTTTGTACCAGTTATCCAGAGAATTAGTCACATGCATTATTAAGAACTTGTGTGTTAAAGAGAAAAGTAATTTGATCATTTTAGTGGAAATGAAGAGATGCTAAACAAAATGCATGTAAAAGCAGGTTTTAAACATGCAGGTTAAAAAAAGAGGAATGATTAATCATTATTTAACAAAATAACTTCATAACCAACACTGTGTAAGGCACACATTAAAATGGAGAAAAGAAAGAAAAAAGTTGACCAACCAAAAAGGGGCAAAATAGACAAAAGTAAAAGGAAAGAAAAAGGTTTTTAAGAAGGAAAGGAAATTGCAACAATAAAAATTCTATGCAAATAAAACATGAATGGATGATGAAATAATTAGTAATGAGATATACTTACCATCCAGTGTAATGTATGGCAACTTACCAATTCCATCCAAATCCTCTAGTTTGATGGGCACTGCTTGATGTATGCCTGCCCTTGCAGAGTTTGGAATGGGCATCATTGTATCTAATTTTACTTCACTGTAGTTTAGACTGTAAACACATTATAATAATTCGTTTATTACCAAAACCCCGTGATTGTTGGAATAATTAAAAGTTGAAGTAAACCAACTTCTTCAGTGACAAAGATGAAAAGAACTCACTTTGATATATTACTAGGAGGATATTTTTCAATGACCTCTTGTTTAATCTCAACCTGTTCAACCCTCTTTATTGATTTTGGACTAGTCATGGGGTCCACAAATGATGAACTTTCTGAATCAGACTCTTCTCTTTCACATTTGATCTTTATATTTGGCAACAAAGGTTTATTTTCAACACTTTCAAATGATTCTTCCTTCCCCTTTTTAACTGGTGCCTTGTCTTGAACTTTACTTTTAGTGACACTATCTTTCTTAGGCCCCCTCCTTAATTTCTGTAATGGTGATCCACTTTTTTGACCACCAAACATTAGTTTTTTAGCACCATTTACTAGAGCAACTCTCTGTTTTATGTCATCAATTGATATTCCTGTTGTATTTAGTTCTGGATGACTCTGAAAACAAACAGTTAAAACATTTGCGTTACACAGACATATATCAACAAAGTATCTTTCACAAGGCAGAGTAATACTAGACTTATAAGAATGCAACTAAGCATACATAACATCATGCCTTATTCCCCAAAGGGATACCCCTTTGGGTCACACATATAGTACACTCACATTTTGCCATGCTAAAGTCCCATGTGATAGAGGGCCCAAGCAAGTACATATGATTAAATTCATTTTAATTGGAACAAATATAACATGAAACATAATTTAAAGTGTGTCATTATTTAGTTTCGAGTTTGTAAATAAGATGTTATACACCACACCACAAACACAATGTTTACATAACGGTAAGTTGTTCAGATGTAAACGTAATGTCCAATAACAAAATGTCTACCTCTCTATACTGCCTTCTTGTCCTATGAGCTGCTAAAACATTCTTTAAACACTCTAATGATGTCAAGTTTGACTGATCTGAACCTCCTAATGTCCCGGATACATTCCCATCAGCAGTCTGAAATTAAATGTTATGTTTTATATTAAATATTGCAATTACAAGGTACATAATAAAGAGTATTCTATTCTACATAATATAGTCAGCTTCATGTCCATGGTAAACAGTTGACATTGATAGCGCTCTTTAAGTTGTACCATTAAGGGTGGTTTTGACTATACTATTCAAAACAGTTATTACCTGTCCAGGATTGAGTTGTTTCCGTTTTCTGATAGACTGTTCTGGTGGGCCTTCAGGATAATTTTCATCTTCAGATTCATCCCCTCCAACCTCACTACGTATAGCAGCCAGCTCTTCAAAATATCTCTGTTTAGCCCTCAAATACAATGGCTTAAAGTTATTCTTAGACGAGGGTTTTGGCGGCAATAATGGAAGACGTGGTATGGGACCTGGTGGAGCCGCTTTGGCAGCTGCCAGTAGGCGCTCCCGGGATATTAAGACTTCTGGTAGTAATTTAGCATAGTATGATTTTATCTGAAATGATTATATTTGGTAGTCAAACTTAGTATTAAACCTACTGTTAAAAATCTTCACAATTTTTTAAGCATTGGAAAGAACAAAAGTTTAACAGTTATCTGTGTTTATATTCACCTTATGCTTCTGCTGTTTAGCCCTTGCTTTCATTAAAAACTTTCTCATTTTAGCTATATCTGGCCTATAGTTACCCTGCCTTAAATTGTTATAAAAATCACCAAGAGGTGATGTAAAATGAAAAGGTTCATGGTTAAAAAGCATTTTTATGGTTTTTTCCTTCTCCTCTTCTTCGTTCTCCGTGAATTTCGGTAAGAACTTGCTAAGTTCCTCTTTGTGTTTATCTTCTAAAGCATCCCAAGTTTTCATAGAGAAGAACTCTTTGAATACAGAGTAATCCTCACAGAGCTCTTGAGGAAGCTCCAGGGACAGTCCCAAGATGCGCACCGGCTCCAAAACCTCGTCATCTCCTTCCGAACTGCCGCTCGATGTTTCGGAAGAGCTACTGCTCTCCCCACTGTAACTGTGTTCACTCTCCATCTTTTCTTCCATTGAGCACAGAGATGATGTTCAACGTTTAGGCGGTCTTGATGAAATGCCTAGGTTTTCCACTATACACAATAACGATTTTCCGCGCACTTCATTGGATTTTCACGTTGTTTTGTTCGTGTTGTTTACGAAAAACCTAAGCAATGGTATAACAAAATCGAACACAGAGCCATGAAGTTTTTTTAAACAGCCGTCAAGTCTTGTCTAAAATAAAATAGAACGCACACGCCAAACCACGGCGTTTCATACATACTATGCGCCAGAACGGAACATTACGATGAGAAAATAGCTTGACAATCAAGAACAGCGACATTTTGCCCGCAAAATAGAATTTAAAAATAAAAAACAGATTGTCTATGATTTGTGCTTTGGTATTGTCTTTGGAATCGTTATGTGACACTCTTGAAAAAAGGTCTGTCCAAAAACCATATAGTATTTTTATTTTTTCCTGTCCCTCAACTTTTTGCCCTCATTCGCAAATTGATTTTGCAATTCGAGTGTTTTTACTTTAATCATGTATACATAATGTACATTACACACATTACATACATTTTGACATTAGTACACCCAGCTAAGTGTAGTTAGTTATATTTATATCTGCCTAACCTTTTCTCAACTGTGTTGGGGTCAGCTTCCAGTCTAACCGGATTCAGTTGATAACCAGTATTTTACATGAAGCGACTGTCTGCCTGGTCTCCACAACCCAGTTACTGGGTAACACGATACCCCATGGCCAGACTGCGGGACAGACTTTCGGACTACTGACTACCCGTAACGACTCAAAGATCTACGAATGACCGGGAGTCGGGACATGCTTTCCAATGCACGGAGGTGTCCCGGTATGTTATGGATGGTCACCCATCTACGGATCGACCTCGGCAAGCGTTCCATTACTCTAAAGATGGACCCGTGCGGCTGTTAATTATTATTTAGTCATAAGGTGTAGGTAGTTAGTTGCCTACAATAACTACGACGAAAACAACGACGTGCGCATCATCATCTGCCTAGTCTTTTCCCAACTATGGTGGGGTCGGCTTCCAGTCTAACCGTATGCAGCGCATCATGATTTATGTAAATATGGATATAAGTAATACAATAACTAAATAACTACAGGTTCAGCTTTGCCTAAGGGGCAGGCAAAGCTGAACCTGTAGTTATAAAACTAAAACTGCATCATTAGATTTTTGATAAATCAATATTTCTAGCCAGGAATCGAGCCCGTTGATTTTGATTAAAAAAAAAACACACTGTATTATAACACCACTCGATAGTGTCCCTAATAAGGATCAAATTCTGGGAAGTAATGACATACGGTAAACTTAAGGAAAATGTTGGATTTTACTAAACTGCTTCTTATTTTAAAGTATTCATACCGATATTACATGTACCTCGTTCGAAATAATGCTCAATACACCCGCAGCGCAGTCACCTTCACAACATTATATTCTAAATTCAAATTTTGAATGCAGTAGAATTCTTGAGACGTCGAATCCAGATAAGTATTGAAAACAATGGTTGATTTTAATGATCGAAGAATGGTCATCATTTTGAACAATTAATAAGTGAAGGTTTAATAGGTAGGTAACATCAGAAAAATAAAAAAAGTATTTTGTTAAAAATGAGCTCTTTTCTTTAGTTTTCCGTATGTCATTACTTCCCAGAATTCGATCCTTATCAGCGACACTATCGAATGGTGTAATAATACAGGGTGTGTTCTTTTTTTCAAAATCAACGGGTTCGATTCCTGGCTAGAAATATAAATTTTTCAAAAATCCAATGATGTTGTTTTAGTTTTCATCAAAATCGAGCCCGCGATTCCTTTGAGTACTTTTCGCTATTCCTCATAACTTTGGATTTGGCCATCCACGTCCACTTTGAAAATTCATCCTGTATATTATTATCTTAACTTTTTTTTTATTTCACAGCAATAGAAAAATAAATTTAATAGGTAATAAATTTAAAAGGACGTGCAAACTGTAACCATGTACAGTTCATCGCGTCATGTCCCTACCACCTGTATATTTACCCAAGGCTTGGGTATTTTTCCGTCACCCATCTTTATCCGTAAGAGAATAGTCGTGATTACCCCATACGAACCATCGAGCTAGAAAAACATACGACCAGAGTACTGTAATATTAATTTACAAAATAAGGGTAGAAACCGTCCTCAATAGCACATTCAGTGAACTTAAAAAATTTAATATAACTGATTTTTTCGATATTTGCATGAAATGAAACGCAAAACTTAAAAACCAAAAACAAGCAGTTGGCGGTGGTGGTGTCGAAAGATTTGACTTTTTGACGTAAATTATTCGTGTAGTAAATATGGCTGACGAACTCAATGTTGACAGTCTAATTCACAGACTTTTAGAAGGTAAAGATACATTTATTTCATTTTCTAATGTGTACGTTGATTCTCTGACTCTGAAAGTTATGTTCTAACATAATGGATCCTCGCTCAGTGTGCTCTTGTTGCGTAATTATCATCGAGTATGTAGGTATAGAAACGTCAAACTCATAAATAAATCGATTATCCCCAATTCTTATCTGATTCTGCATTTGATGTTAGATCTTTAGATGACTCGCAGGCGACTATTTCCGTCTTAGAAATAGAGCAGACACTGTAAATAGTTAAATTATATAGTTACAATATAGATAATCACACTACCAACAATGATGTCAGATTCCATAGCATGGAACACTTCCATGGGCCTATTGTTAAGCTTTTATTCGCTTTCTGTATCACTTTATATGATTTAAAAATGTTTATTTCACTTTATTATGCTGCTTTTTGGTGGGTTACCGCAGTATACAGACTGCAGCAGGAAACAGCAAGGCGAAAAGGGAAATTGAAAGACATCTTTTCAGGAGAATGTATGGTTATATCCAGAACTCTTGCCAAAGTATTAAGCTAGATTCTTTATTTTCTTCCTTTAGTGACCAATCCCACAAATTATCCCATTAAAATTAAAATTTTGTTTTTTCTCTTTTTTACTTATTATAATTCCTCATAGGTCCTAAAAATAGCTCACTTTAAACAAAGGAAAGCTATTGGTATTAAAAGGCCACATTATGTACCTTGTCCTAAAGTTACACTGTTATTTGACCACCTATAATATACCCACTCTATGAACATTTGTATACAAGAATTTGTGCGGACTGTACAACAATAATTGGTGACATCATTGGTTATTTCTTATTATATTTTATATATCTAGTAATTTTAGATGTTTGTTTTTTTGTCAAGTTTCTATTATTCTATTTTTTTTTAAATAATAACAGGCATGTTATTTAAATACAGAATTGAAGTTTTCGGAAGGTTCTTGTTATATTATGTTTCATTTTATATTTTACAATTAATCTTTTTTTTTTTACTTAATCTGCTATTCCAATCCCCTAAAATGTTGTCCAAGAATTAATGTTTTTTTGCGGCTATTCAGTTTATGTTAAGATGCATGTTTTAAATTGAAATTTGATTTATTTGAGTTTCATTCTTGTATGTTAAATGTAAATAGTTCTATGTGTAATTTGTATTGTACAGTGTTTTCTAGCCACAATTGTCAGTTTTATTTTTCATCAATTCAAGTATTACTTCATCCATGCATATTTGTGAGTGCTTGAGATGTAATTGTATTATTTATTTGCAGTGCCGGATTAAGAGTACTTGATGCCCTAAGCATTCCAAGTCTTTGGGTCCCCCTTATCAACTATACGCCTCACATTTTTTTCTAAATAATTGACAAATGATTTGTAAAGATTGGCGCACATCTCTAGAATGACTCCCGGGTCTTGTAATATCTTGCTGACAAACAGCCTTGCGTTACATGTGCAAGCAAATGTTTTTCGGTGCTGTTTATTGTGCCCCCGAGACGTGATGCCCTTAGCAATTGCTTAATTTGCTTATGGGTTAATCCGGAACTGTTTATTTGAAATATCATTTAGTATTTTGTTTCTTACTTGTTACTCTTCACTCTCATTACATAAAGTATTTTGGTCACACATTGGGTTGCCATCTGGTTTTGTCTGTATTTATTTTTAGGGAGTCCAAAGAAGGTCTAGGTGAGTTAGCCAGGTGTTGGACTTTTTAAAAAGCATGAGAAAATTCAGGGTATTTTGAAAACAAAAATCAGGTTTGATATTGCTACAGATGGCAGCCTGACTCATTAATTATCATGTTGGAGCTTCATATTAAATTTATTCAGCAACATTACATAACTGTTGTTCAGCCTTCACACCAGAAGTATTGGGTACAACAAATTAAGTAGTAGTTCAATGTTGTCTCAGTTCGAGGATGCAGGCCTGGGAAGACGGTGCAGATGTCGGAGTCAGAGGTGCGGGGCCTTTGCACCAAGTCCAGAGAGATATTCCTGCAACAGCCGATACTACTGGAATTGGAAGCACCACTCAAAATTTGTGGTATGTCATTTGAGACTTTTTGTTTTAATTAAACTCTCCTACAAGTTCTAATACAACTCATTTTACAGTTTCCATAAGATCTCATTCTTCTCACTTTAAGATGTATTGCAGCGAAAAAAGACTTTCTTAACAGCTATCCTTCTTTAAATTAAGGGTAGTTGAGTATTTGGAGCACAGAATTCATAAATCATATGGAGCAATTTAGTATTTCACTAAATTGCTCCATATGATTTATACATATGTTACCTACTCTATCCCTATCATCGATGTTAGTGAAAATTTGCTGATTAATCATTCTTACTTACTTATTAATAAAATTAATTGTTATTCCTAAAATTATTTTTTGTTTGTTATAAGATGTGACTATCACAGAGATTATGTCCGTTGAATGAGGCTGGCAGACATTATTATGATTAGAGTTCAAAATAAAACAATATTGACAGACAATTTAAACCATAACAAGATAACTACTATCAGTCAGTAGTCTCCATACAACATGATCCAATGCTACTACACAGAAAAATTAAATATAGAACAGGTCTTCTAATTTTCGGGTCTTGAAGAAGAAGGATTCAATTAAATAGCCTACTACCATGACATCAATTATTAAATTAGTCTCACAGTGATTGATTGAGTGATTTTTTTTTCAGAAGCTCACCTTAAAAAGACGTAAAAAAAACATAATTTATTATTACAATGTTTCCACAATTGTTATTAATTTCAGGTGATATACATGGTCAGTACACGGATTTACTACGTCTGTTTGAATATGGCGGCTTCCCCCCCGAAGCTAACTATCTATTCCTGGGAGATTATGTGGATCGCGGCAAGCAGTCCCTTGAGACTATTTGCCTTCTGCTCGCTTATAAAATCAAGTATCCTGAGAACTTCTTCCTTCTCAGAGGCAATCACGAGTGTGCAAGCATAAATCGCATTTATGGTAAGTGTGTCACATCAGCATTTAACGATAATTTGTAACAAGCAGTGAGCTTCATGATAAATATTTGATTGATGCCTAAGATTAAAATTTTATCCAATGAGATCAGATTATCTTCCGATATAACTATGATTTGTAAATAAATTCCCTTCATACTATTTTCTGTTTCAAGAACCTTAGTGAGTAGGTAAATAATGAGTAATGCTCATTTATTTATACTCCTAATTGAAGTTATACTTGGCCTCACTTGTTACGACTTTGTCAAGGCTCACATGCCATAGATTGGAATCTTTATTAGATAGATGATTTACGACTGCAATTCGACACGCTATGTGCATCCATCAGGTTTCTATGACGAGTGCAAACGCCGATACAATATCAAGCTGTGGAAGACATTCACGGACTGCTTCAATTGCTTGCCGATAGCAGCTATCATTGACGAGAAGATTTTCTGCTGTCATGGCGGCCTCTCTCCAGATCTACAAGGCATGGAGCAAATCAGACGAATAATGCGACCCACTGATGTCCCTGACACAGGTAAAGTGTCCTGCTAAACGACGAAAATAAAATAGATATAAGACATTACTAATTGATGAATCATGTTCATTCATCCATGTGACTAAGCCAACGATTCATTTCCGTCATTGACATAGTCCGTATCATTGTGCTTAACAACAGTTCAGTATCAATTACAAATTGCATAAACGAAATCTATGAATTATTTTAAAATAGTAGCAGCTACTGTTTTAATACTCTTTGAATTAACTTTAGTATCCAAACCACTTACCTAGACAAGTCTAGAGCTACTCGTGAAGACTAAATTATTATGATCCACTTAGTAACATCAACATACAAATGTTTCAGGATTGCTTTGCGACCTCCTATGGTCAGATCCAGACAAAGATGTACAGGGTTGGGGCGAGAATGATCGCGGTGTATCGTTTACATTCGGTCCAGATGTCGTCAGTAAATTCCTCAACAGACATGACTTGGATTTGATTTGTCGGGCTCACCAGGTATGCACTTTTCGTTAGATTATTCTATAAACTGTACTTCTGTAAGTTAATACCTCAGAAACCTCAGAAATGCTGTGGATTCACCAGTCAACAAGGTAGGTTCTGGAGAAGATTGTCCAGTTTCATTTAGGGGCATACATTGCACCCCAAGAATTGTATAATTGTACCCAGATACAGTGCTCTGCTCTGAAAGATCTTCCCTCTGATGCACTAATTATAACCTAAATCCTCTGTGTGTTACGCCAAAGGCAATATCATTTTTTACCGACTTCAAAAAAAAGGAGCTTATCAATTCGACACGTATGTATGTAATATTATTGGAATTGCATTATATTCAGATATGACAATCTATAAGGGCTTCCAAACAAATATACAAAATTTTACAGACACATGTATGTATGTTTGTCCACGCATTTCTCCGCAACTATTAATCGGATCCTGCCCATATTTTTTTATTGGCTTACATTTACTTCAACTTAGGGAACAGTGCAACTTTCATCAAAATTGATTCAAGTAATTTTCAAGATATGGACGAATACGTGTAAGTGTGACGGCCTGGCTTATTGATACGAGCTACGGGTGTAGTCTCAAAGGGAAAAAATCTCAAAACCTTGGTCAAATTCTAGTGCAATATTAACAACAAAACAATTACCTACTTATTACAAACAAATATACCAGTTTTTACTTAAAACTAAAAATTACGAAATAAAAAAGTCATTTAAAAAAAATAAACCAACTTCAAAAAGAAATTAACTTAAAATTATGAAATAACTTTAATTTCGGAAGTCGGTGGCAAAAAACTAAAACTAAAATACAAATCCCAAGACACCGACTTCCGAAATTAAAGTTATTTCATAATTTTAAGTACATTTCTTTTTTTGAAGTCGGCTTCATTTTTTAAATTTAAGTACTTCTTTATGAAATAGGATGCTTAAAATATGAATAATCGGCGGTGCCGGTGGTCATATTGCAAACAGCCTGTAATAGGATGGAAGCCTAGTAACATACAGAGGATCTACAGACGCGCCAGCACATAAAGCTACCCAAAACTCAAATTTTCCTAATCAACTTAGTACCTTTAGCTTTAGCGATAAAGTTGAAAATCTATGAAAGAAATTTGACAGGTTGTAGTAACTTGATGTGCTGGCATCTGTACATTTACATAACCAGATAAACGAATAGATTACAATTCACAATTTTTGAACAGCAGAGATAATATATCTATACGTTCCTTTTGTGGTTTTTAGGTAGTGGAAGATGGGTACGAATTCTTTGCAAAACGACAACTGGTGACACTGTTTTCTGCGCCCAACTACTGTGGAGAGTTTGACAATGCTGGTGGCATGATGTCTGTTGACGAAACACTTATGTGTTCTTTCCAGGTATTTATTATATGTTTTTACCCTTTACCTTCCCAACTTTTGATAGCCTGATCAGTCCTTGGAAAAACCAAAATAGTCATACATAACATTAGAAAGCAGATTTACTGACTAGAAATAGTATTTTTGAAGTGAAAACTTCTTTAGCGGCGTTGTACACTTTTTTTGTAAAAAATGTTAAACTCGCGTCAGGACACGCGACCCTGATCGTAAGATTAGTAAGATGACACGTGCTATAGATGGGCAATCCACCGGGTTTAAACCCGGTGCTTTTGATAAACACCCGTAAACATCCATAAACACCCACAAAATTGGGTGTTTATCAAAGCACCGGGTTTAAACCCGGGTGGATTGCCCATCTATAGACGTGACCCTGATCGTAAGATGACACGTGACCCTGATCGAAAATTCGTAAGAATCCAAAATATCAAAAATTGAAAACAAGTATACAGGATCAAATTACAGACAGACAGACAGTTACGGTTACAGTTACAGTAAACAACGTTAATATTCAAGTTTTCACTTCTGCCGGCACTCCCGGAGTGCAACCCGTCGTTTTTTTTTTTCAGAAACTGGGCTTTAACCATTTTTATATTATGCTGAACCTAATAATTATGGGTGGTGGATAAACATTTTACATTGTTATATTTAAATTTTAGTGCACTAGCTCTCACCAAATTTGTTCTAAAACTTAAGTATGATCCAGTGAATTAGTTAAGCATAATGTAAAGAGTGGTTTATTACTAAATTAACGTTCCATCATCGCAAAATATTTTTCTAAATGACCTATTTATGAAGTAGCGGCAATCACAGAGCCTGCGTAGAGTGAAATATCTTTCGTATGACGTAACAACTTACGGGCCGATTACTCTGGGACCAAGCGAGGTCGACACCGGTCCTGGTTTGCTTTTCTATAAATAATGAAGCTTATTTATAGAAAAGCAAATTGTTCGAAATACGTGGCGTCCTGTGAGCTTCGGGTACCGCGTTGCTGAACTTATCAATCATGTGTTGTAGTATGAGCATGTAGTTTTCTTTATGAATTTCTTGGCGTCAACGAGACAACACAATGAAAGGTACCATAGACTAATGCGACATTTATTCCTTCAGATATTAAAGCCATCTGAGAAGAAGGCAAAATACCAGTATAATGCTGCCCTGTCATGACAATACAATGTAAATCGGAAACAACTTTTTTTTGGGAAAACGCAAATATAACTTTTTGAGGTTTTTCGTCAGTATTTCTATTATTTTGAACTTTATGTATTAACTAATTTTGTAGGAATATCGGTAATTACATATTCAAAATGACCGTATATTTTTTTTTTACCATACTTTGTAGAAAAGGATTTTAAAGCGGGTAATGCTATTTTTTTGTGAAAGAGTACAAAGTAATTAGTACTAGAATGTTTTACTTTATTAATACTGTAATAATTTATGTGATTTGTTAAAGTAATCACGTGTTTGAATAGCGCAAAGCAAACACTAATTTTATTTTGATTGTTTTGTAAAATATTGACTGGAATTTTAGTAAAGCGACTAGGTATACCATAAGCTTCAGGATGGCGAGTGAACTTATCCAATGGAGGATATAATTATGTTGAATTAATGTACTTTTAATGTGTTTTTCATTATTTATTATGATTTAAATGTACCTAGTTACGAAACAAGAGATCACAAAACGAAAGTGAGTCGCCATCCCGAGGTAAGGGTTGGCGGGTGCATCGTTTAAGACATAAGTATATTATGTTTATGTTAATACATTTATCAAACAATTTCCATCAACTGTATCTTAATGTCTCACAAAATGAACCAATTCATTAATAAAATTGACGTGATTTGCTATTTTCATTTTTCATGTAGAATAATAATTCAATGAATACCCATATTACATTCTCGGCATGGGATTGGCTTAATTGCATTCGCATTGCATCTGTCAAAGCATATAATTAATGGAATATCCATATTTTATTTAGGATTAACCATTCATTGGGGTATAACAGTAACAGACAGATATTTCCATTTCGTTACACACACACACACACACACATAATGACAAAAGCATGACCGATTTTCAGGTCTACTATAATTTTAAAAGTAATCCTGGTTACTTTTAAAATGCTACATGTATACCGCGCGCGTACCGGTTCCGGAGGTCTATTCTGGGGCAAAGGGTGAACCATTAAAGCATGCATTGTTCCCTGTTGCCATCAAATCACACTATTATGGCTATATCAGGCGTCCCTGGGCTAAATACAATTGCTGGATAGCCAGAACTCTATAATACTATAACTTCCATCATACAGGATATCTTACTATAGTGTCTATCTCTGCGTGTAAGAATGCTTTCAATTAAGCATCTGTATGGTCGAAAATCCTGAAGAACAAACCATAATAATTATGGAAAGCCAAAGAAACTGACAAAGCAACTCAGCTTGTGTTTATTATGTTCTTTACTGCAGATATTCTTGAAAGTGTCTTTAGATTCGTCGTGAAAGCATTGCAATTGTTGAATTGCACACAAAGCAGCGCTCAATTTAAGGACGAACTCGTACAATTTTGCGATGGTATCACATAACAATGACTATAGATATAAATAGAGGAGAAAAGAGAGAAATTGAGTGCCCTTGGTGCTCTAATGACAAACTCAAATTATGGGTAAGAAACAAAACGCAAACTATTACGTTGTGTGCCCAAATGACCTTATAACACGGTGGAACATATACAGACCAACAAGACCTGGCTTGAGGCTGGGGTCTATCTAACCACACGCCGCCGACTGCTACTGACGACGGTCGAATGCTGTGTTTGTAAATAAATACACGGGCGCGGTCTCGCTCGCACGCCGCCCGCGACCGCCAGGTGCGACGGCGGCAACGGACGTTTTGGCAACCGGCGGCGTGCGTTACCGCATGCTGTCGGTAGCGTGTGACCGTAGCCTTAAAAATGTATGTTAATTAAGTCGGCGGCGGGCGATATTTTGAACTAAATAAGAAATCATTAATGGGGAACTGAAAGCTTATATTCGGCAGTGGATATCAATACTTAGGAAACTAAATTAGTATACATGGTGGTCCAAATAGTGACGTCAATAATAAAAATTTAGATTCCTCATATATTTGAATTTGAGTTTTGAGCATACCTAGGGGTATCCGAAAATACCCCATGTATGTTCCGCGGTTTTTGTTAGTTTAGGACATATGAATAAATCAAATAAAGCAATTTTATCGAAAGTGAGACATTTACATTCTTAAATAAAAGTAATCAATACATTATTTAATATAAATTTCTCTTTCGATAAAAAAAATGTAATTTGCACTAATGCTAGGAAGATATTTTTTTATACATGAAAGGGTACTTCATGACAGTCCCATCGCAAAAAAAATTAAATAAAACATAAAAAGAGCTTGTCGAAAAAGTTATAATTTTTTAAAGATGTCCCTGAAGAATTACCCCAAAAATAAAAATAAAATATTCATATCTCCTAAACTATCAAAAATCGCGGAACATAAATGAAATATTTTCGGATACTCCTAGGTATTCTCAATCCAATTTTGTTTTATTGTATGTGTAGGCGAAGTCTTCACCAACGGGATAAAGCAGTGTCTCATGTCACTGGCGGTCTATATCAAATCCCGAGTGTAACTAAGGAATCTAGGGTGCGCAGCGATCTCTGTTGTTCAGTGTTAAATCTAGACGGCTCAGAGACTAGAATCCTGAGCGCAGCGAAGTATCAAGCTCCCCCAAGACGAAGAGGACTATATCCCCGAGGAGAATACCATTGACTCACCTGCGAGATAATAAAAAGCAATTCCATTTACCCGACTGCACGACGCAAAGGAGTGGTAATGTGTTTATCAGCCTATTTTCGAATAAACTTTTTTGGTACAAGGATGTTTTCAAATCATATTACTGACCAGCGAATTACTGTGGGTTAAGAATTAAGTACATAATTACTGACCGGCTTCCCAATAGATGGAAAATCGGGGAGTGCATCTTCCTACATAAAGCAGGTAAGAATCGCCGGGATGCCAAATCGTACCGACTCACTCTCCTAAACATCATGGGTAAACTACACAAACCTCTGCTCTTGTCGCGCCTGCGACAGATGGCCGACAGACTCCAACCGCCGTTCGAACATGGCTTTCCCAAGAACAGAGGAACAGGCACACATATCCTTTGCACCGGCAAATTCATCACGGATGCGCTGGAAGTGAGGGAAAATGTGGCCATGGTCTTGACGGATCTTTCGAAGGCCTTCGACTCGAACAAACCACGAAGGTCTGACGAAGAAGCTTCAAACAGCTGACGTCCCGAACAACATCATCAAACTAATAGAGATTTACCTAAACGGTCGCAAAACTTACAGAACCACCAGCGGCGATGAAAAACCGGTCCCCCAGGGCACTATCCTGGGTCCGGTCATTTTCAATGTGTACGTACACGACGTTTGGGACCAACGGGACCGTATCCGCGGACTCAAGCTGTAATACGCCGATGACCTCATCCTTAACAAGTCTCCCAACCGAGCTGCGCGACACCGCGCGCGCTTGGTCGCCGACACCGTCATCGACTACTACCGTTGCTAGGGGCTAAAATGCAACGTAGACAAAACGGAATGTGCTATGTTCACTCAAAAGATAAATACCTCAGAACCATTGGCATCAAAGACGAGGTAACCGAATATAAAAATAGCATAAAATATCTGGGCGTACACTTAGACAAGACCATGTCCTTGGACAAACAGACGGATTACGTCGTGCGGAAGGCGTGACGAGCACGCGGCGCGCTAGCCCCTCATAAGCTGACACGCCAAGACGTGCTGTGACATGACTGTGAAACTTGCTGTCGTTCAGGCCTGCCTACTTCATATATTGGATAATGGCGTGGTACAACTACTCTCACGTTACAGTTAGAGTAACTTACTAAAAATTAACGCCAATATCGAATGGATCTCAAGACTAGCGGACAATTCCCAAGACGCCTAAAACCTCACTTCTCTGGGATATGCTCGATTGGGATCCATGAAACCTCCGTACACAAGACTTAAACGAGGATATGCTGCGCCGACTCCGCGAAATGCACATCGAGGATCTAGAGACCCCTGGTGATGCCTACCTCGAATACGGACAGCACAACCATACAAACTAGGTGAAATCGACTATGTACCAGAAAAAAAGACAAAAGTTGGCCGCTCCGCAAGCGAACGACCGCATCTCCTTAAACTGTAATTAGATGTAAATAGGATAGGGCAAAATAGAACAACATTATACATTTATTCTGTACACACTAACAAGCTCACAGCACACACTACACGACACTTATATAGATCTCTTTTAGGTAAACGTAGGTAGACAGACTGTAAGTAGCTGACACACCCACAGGCCGAATACACCACCGACCTGGGGGCATAATGTAACATATTATGAACCAGGGAAATAAACATCTTTCGTTTCGTTGGATCATTCGGTTCCCTACAAACTGGTTGAGCTGGATGGTGCTGATCCACGCGTCATGTTCGTGAACGGGCGCCGTCGGTTGAGACTGGTCATCTCTTAACTGCCAATGCTTATTTTTAATCTTATATTTTGAATTGTTTCTTCATTTGTGTCTTTTTTTTACATTGTTCTCACATATAGAAGAAACAAGAATAATGTACCCAGGATTTTGTAATATCTTGATTTAAAAGAGTGTCCATGGAGTTTCTTGCCCGTTCTTCTCCATAGAGATCTACGTTTTGGAATGGGCAACTAGCTTCAACTTTCGGACTAACTGACAGACTATTTAATTTTAATTTTGACAATCCAAAAGTGCCTGTACAAGGTCTAATTGAAATAAATGCTTTGAATTTGAATTTTCCATTCTATTTGCCCGGCTAAATTCGATCAAGGCCGGCGCAATTGCTTTTCTATTGTAATGTGCCACCAGTGGTACGCACCGGGCCGAAGCGATTAATAGCTTGCTATAAGGTTACGTTTGCATGACATATAATTTGGTGGTGGTGTGAAAAAATTTAAGGCCGTGTCGGAACTACGCACAGTGAAGGGTTCCGTAGTTGGGATGAATACTTACCCATACACAATATTGATTTTATCAATCGCGAAAATAAGTTTGTAAATATGTAGGCTCCTTTCATCCTGCTGCGTGTCGCAATTTGTATGAAGCCTATGGCGGGTTTCACTGTGGCGCTTGCGGCCGGTCGCGTTTTTCAACACGTCCGACCGGTGCCCGCGCGCCCCGCGTGCGCCGGAAGGCGCGCGGATCAATGCCGCGCAGTGTGAGCTTTCACTTACTGCGAATGTAACCGAATTCCGAAAATATCCCATATCATAATTATCTGTATAGTCACTTAGAAACAACAATCTTTTAAATTTAAAAAAGAAAAAAATATACTTTACATGTGTTAAGCTGTACTTAATGAAAAAAATATGGTTTCAAGACCACGCTGCGGATTTGGGGTAACCTGTAATGATAGTTGTGTTGGGAATAATAAATAAATAAATTAAGTAATCGAAGATACACCTCATGCTTACATAATGGCTGTGTAACATCCAGACGGACATGCCGCAAATATAAGGGTTCCGTTTTTTCCATTAGGCAATGGAACCGTAAAAAGCGAGAGCTCTAAGGACTCACCTCCTATTATGTTATGGACGTGGGCATAATATGACGTCGCTAGGGTACGCGATGGCGAAAAACATTTCTGTAGTGTTAGAAGTAGGAGATATAGGTAAACGAACGAGTATATTATTAACCCCAGTATTTCTTCAGAGGAACAAACTAATTTTATGCCCTATGATTGATTACCATAATCAGCCTATGATGTTCCCACTGCTGGGACACAGGCCTCCTCTCGGTGAGAGGGAGTGGGCCGTAATCCACCACGCGGGCCCGGTGCGGATTGGCAGATGTCACATGTCTTCGAATTTTTGGTTCTAGGACATGTCGGTTTCCTCACGATGTTTTCCTTCACCGTTTTGAGAGCAGTGGTGATGAAATAATTTACACAAAGTAAAGCGCCTGTCTGGGTTCGAACCTACGACCTACAACTCGTAAGTCGCGGCCGATACCACTTGGCCACCACTGCTCTTGATTGATTAATACCCACTAATCGCAAAAAAAATCTTTACTAAGTAGTAGAATAAATGAAATACATTAAGTACTTGACTATAGCAAAATAATGCCTCATCAAAACACCACAACATTTAATTTTAACTTTTATTTAAATATTTTTTACTTTTTGATTTTGTCAACAATATGCCCAGTTTATAGCATGTATCACTTACGCAAGGAAGCTATAAGAAAGTGCAAAAGAAACCTACCCGTGGAGTAAAATAAGTCAAGTAATTAACAATTTACGACTTGAATTTCGCAATTCCGGTGTTGGAATGTTTGGTTGTTACTAAATGTCTCACCAAACATTCAAGTAAAAGAGTCGGTAGATAGTAGTATTCTAGACGTATTTATTTCGAGATAATGCTGTAACTGTACTTACTACTAGTATTGAACAGGTGAGCGAGCAAATTAAAAGATTTTTAATAACATTTATTAATTTTTCTCCAGATACTAAAGCCATCTGAGAAGAAGGCAAAATACCAGTACAATGGCATAAACAGTGGGAGGCCAGCCACACCTCAGCGATCACCACCTAAGAAGAAATAACTGGCGTTTGGGATCCAGTGTGCTGCACAGTGAGAGGAATGCTACAAATAATTAATTATATCATGTATTATAATTATTATGTTTAGTATGGTCATTAGACATAGCCGAATAATATGTCGCGTATTGTTAAAATTTATTTATCGATTTGCTTGTGCCTTCTTATTTTTAATTTTTATTATTAATGTGAGTGATATTAATTTATGAATTTAGTTCTACAGATTGTATTGAGCTGACATTATCTATTCGGCGATGCCTTGGTGACTATTGCTTTTTCGATCCCTGATTATAAGGCAGCCTTTAACGTGGTAATGTACCCTGTTGTGTTATTGTAACATGTTGATGTTGTAGTAAATTGTTTCGTTAATTTTAAAATGTTTGAGAGGTGGCAAGCGATCTTAAAGATGCGGGCATTGGAGACGAAAGCGTCGTTACATTTCATATTACCTATTTATTAAGTTGTAGTGGATCGAAAGCACATTCGCTTCGTTTATTCTGTAACTAATGTGCCTATAAATGTAAATTATATATAGGTCTTGAGTAAGTGACGATAATTGGTTAATTTGAAATTTCTAGTTTTATTGGATAAGGCAAAATTAAAATGAATGTTCGTCCATGGAACTTCATCCTTTGATTATTTTAGTTAATTATATTTTGTTTTCTATAATCCTATTGTGGAGCTGGCCTAAGACATGATATTAACCTTCACCTCGTCATAGCAATAAGTGTTTTTCTGTTCTAGGACTCCATTGCAATCACGTATGTGTTAAGGAGGGAGTGAAGTACCCAGTGAAATTAATGTTAATTTGCACTCAGTATTATTCTTACCGATTAAGTATCTGTTCAAAATTTGACGAATGTTCAACATGATCTCCCCTGCTGAGGCTTTCCCTTCAAAGTTTACTGTTAAGTCTCAAAATGAATTGATATAATTTATAAAATGTGGTAGAAGCAGTGTAGTCCTCGCAACAATAGTGCAATTGCTGTATTATTACTGTTACATTATAAAATTATATGCAGGTTTTGCATTGTACAATTTTATTTAGCTATGTATGTTTTTTCATTAATAAATATCACTATTTTAAACTAGAGGTTTATTTTTATTTTATTTTCAGTTTGGTTTGCATTTACACAATGTACTTTTGTTTAAAACTAACATTTTTATGTATCTACTAAGAGAGTAAATGTGACTTAATCTATTTCATACTTTTACATCACTTGATGCTTATTAAATTTGTTGTTAGAAGATATGTTGCTATAAAATTATATCTGTTCTTATTCTGTAAAATAATTAGCTGGTACAGATAGCAGCAACATTAGAACTTATGTAATTACTGTCTCTTAATATTTAAAATTTTATTCTATTTTCGTCTACACTTAGAGAAAGATAAGTTTCGAAAGCAATTTAGTTTCAAATTATATAACTTATTATAACATTTTGTTGTACTTTTTCTCAGGTGTGTACAATTTTCTGAAATATAAATTTTATTCAAATAATATCTATCAATTTATTTCATTAATTTCCATATCATTCTCTTTCCAGTTATCTCCTAAAGTGGTTTTTTTGATCAGATTGTGGTGATTGTCCACCTTTTCATTAATTTTTAAAATAAGGTCCTCATTTCTTCTTTGATATTTTTGGATATCGAGCTGAAGAGCTTTTAGATAACCGCGCTTGGCTGATAGAATCTTCTTGACCCTATTAACTCTTGCTTCATATTCTTTTGCCAAAGATTCTAGTAGAATTTTTTGTTTTTTCAAATTGGCTACATCACTGGCTTTTAACTGTGCTCTTACATCTGCCAGTTGGGGTCTCCTATAGAAGAAAAAAAAATTGTTAGCTGTAGATAGACCAGATAGTGATGCCGATTCTGTTGTTCACAAACTAAAGTAAATTTAGTTATGCATCTTTTTCTTTCTATTTCATTAAGAAAAGGACAGAAGTTAAATTTAATTTAGTCCTGTCAAATTAATCAGCGCCTACGTACGTACTTACGTAAGTTGACGTAATTTTAGTGGGCAAGTTTTTAATCACGTCTAAACTTGTATGGATAGTGTCAGACGCTGAGGGAATCGGCACTATTACAAACGGGGTGAATAGGGATGCAGGGGTGAATAGGGACAAAACTTTAAAGTGGATTTTATGAAATAATATAGTTTGTTGCCAACAAGTGCACTCAATCGTTGGTTATAATACAGTAAACACATCCTTTTTGGCAATAAACTAATTATTTCAATATTAAAATCCCTATCAGTTTTGTCCTGATTCACCCTTGCACCCCTATTCACCAAGTTTGACGGTATAAAAAAATAACAAATATGCCGAAAGGAAAGGCTATATTAAGATTTCTCAATTTTATAAGTAGATTTTATACTATTTTATGCAATACAATCCTAACTAGATGACTGTGTCCATCTGATAGACCAGATAATATAACCCCAAGGTGTAGTGCCGATTCATAGCCTTAACCTGAAGTTTACACAATAACTATGAAAATGAAACAAATTAAATTATACACTTCTTCATAATAATCAAACAAGTACTGTGCTTTATAATATGTAGTGCACTGTACATGCTTTACTTTTGCCTAAAAACTATATCTGCTGTATGTATTTCTTTATTGATACAATAAATGAATAAAACACATGTGATTAGGAGTCAAGTGAGTGAGTCATGTGATTTTAAACAATAGGTCTAAAGTGAATGCTTTACCTAGTACTTTTAAAAAGACCCTGCGTTCATAAACATTTTCACAGAACTTACCATAATACTTTGTCAGTTTCCATGTCCATGAATTTTTCTTTCTGCTTTTCAAGGATTTCAAGTTTTTGGAGCATGTTCTCATACTCCCACATTGAACTTAACTCTTGAACCATCTCGTCCAGAATGCCTTGTTTCAAACAGTTGAACATGGGCATCCATTTCACGCGCCTAAGTTTTGCTTTGGGGACAGTCTCAAGAAAATCTTCATTCCTTGAAACAAAAAGTGGTTTCAAAACATTTCAATTTTTTGGAGTTTCTTTATGTGATCTGTTTGTCCGTCTTTACTTTTGGTTACGTCGTTAAATATAACAATAAACTGTTTCAAGCAAAAAAACAACGCGTCCACTACTTACCGGACAAGATTTACAATATTTCCGAATTCCTTTAGAATAGTAAAATTGTCAAAAGTTATTTCGGAGTTATTCATCTCCACATCATTTACGAAATCTTCTGCTTTTTCTCCCATTACTTTAAAATAATCTGTACAAAATGTACAAAGAACAACACAAATTAGCGTTTATTGAAAATTTTAAACAGTAACGTTCCTGTTCTGTCAAAATTTGACTTTGAAGTTTGTTGACAACAGAAACAGAATGACGGTTCGTTCAGGGTGACCCGTTTCGTGTCGTGTAAATATTCTATTTAATTTTTATGTGGCTCCTGGCTGCTTGTTGTTGTTGTTGCTGCGGTAAGATCCCGCCAAAGAGTAAAGTAACTATAGAGGCAGATCCCGCTTTATAGTAAATTCGTTCAAAAAGTATCGGGAATGGATCATTTCTTTATTAAGGTTCCAAATTCAATATTTTTTGTTGTTGTTAGGTTGGCATTTTGGCGCGGAGTTTAAGTTGCATTTGTCATTTAGATTAAATACAGTCACTGACCTCTTTATTACCTTGTATTACCTTACCTTTACCTTTTTAACCGACTTCAAAAAAGGAGGAGGTTTCTCAATTCGAACGTATATATACACACATCAAAAGTGTCTAGGGATCAACATATATTTTTGCAATAACTTTTCTCCTGATTGATATTAATTAAAAATTTCTTTAAGGATTCATCAAATAAAGTGTTTTCGTTTGTCACAGTAACGATAAACCAAGTCACCTTTGCATTAATAAAGAAATTTGCCATTTTCCTAATAAAGGGATTTTTGACATTTGAACCACTAACACAAAAGTTCGAAAAAAGACTGAAATAACAGTTTTCTTTAAAATTTTATTGGGTAACTTAAACAATTAATAATCCGTGTTTCTACCGCGAACACTAACAACACAAGAACATCGGTTTGGCATACTCAAAATGAGTTCATCCAAATCACGCTGTGGAATGGCCGCCCATGTTCGTTGCAACAACAAAAAAAGGTCTTCTTGCGACTGGATACCCTCCATATTCGGCAGAGCTCTTCTCTGTAGCATATCCCCTGCATGCTCAATCGGGTTCAAGTCTGGCGACTGAGCAGGCCAGGGCAGGACATTGATGTTAGCTGCGGCGAGAGTCTGTCTTACAACTCTTGCGGTGTGCGGTCGTGCATTATCATGCATTAACTGAAATAAGGGACCGATTTGCACTTGTAGAGGAACGATGACGTCTGATACAATCGTCTCAGCATAAATTTGAGCGTTGAGGTTGCCTATGATCCAAATCAACTCAGTTCTTCCGCCGATCCAAATACCCGCCCATACCATGATGGTTCCACCACTATAAGGATGGACTTCCTGGCAGGATTTTAATCGCTGTTGGCGTCCAGGGGTTCTCCAGTGTCGAATACGTCTTGTATCCGGTCTCATACCAAAACGAGACTCATCAGAAAAGCACACGAAACGCCATTGTTCTTCTGCCCAATTTCTGTGTTCAAGAGCCCATTGATATCGAATCCTACGATTGTGCATTGCTATAGGTGGTACCCGTAGCGGTCTTCGGGAATGAAGGTTCACTTCATGCAAGCGGTTTCTGACTGTTTGGTCGCTAATTAAGTTCCCTGAAGAGTGATGAAGCCTCACGGCTAACATCATGGCGGTTATTGTTGGAGCTCTTCGAGTTAAGATTTGAATGTATCGGTCTTGTCTCCGTGTGGTGCAGCGATACCGTCCTCCATGGCGCTCAGCCACGGTACCAGTGCTTCGGTAACGTGTCCAAAGTCGACTGATAACACTCTGACTTGTATTCAGAGCTAAAGCCACAGTACGTTGCCGGGAACCAGCTTCTATCATTCCCACGGCTCTGAGCATTTCTTCCCTGCTTAAATGACGTCGCCGCTCCATAATAACGTTGGTTTTAATCAGTAGTAGGGAAACAGTAGCACTAATAATGTCTTCAATGCGTTGTATGTTTTTATAGGGAAAATATTGACAGCTGATTTTTATCTTTTACTCGAATTTGATTCACAGTTCCTGATTCAAATTATGAAATGCACCAAAAAGGATCCATATAAATTTATAAAATCATAAATTTATTACAAAGCCACATCTCAATCTCAAGAAATCCGCATAAAAATGCTTGATCCCTAGACACTTTTGATGTGTGTATATTATATATATTTTTTTATGTGTGTTCGCGGATAACTTCGTCGTTAATGAACCGATTTTGATTATTCTTTTTTTGTTGGATAGGAGATATGCCAAGGGTGGTCCCATGGTAAGGAAACCAGGATCTGATGATGGCATCCCAGTGAAATCGAGGGGAACATTCGAAAATCGTAGGAGCGACTAGTGCGTTTGTTAATTTTTTCATTAAGTATTTTAAAGCACTATATTTTAATGAAGGCCTGGAGTCGATCTGATGATGGAGCCGAAATGCAGTCGAGGGGACTCCTCAACGATTTACAGCAGTTACCTTGTGTTTGGGCTTGATTAATTTGTATTGATGTGAACTTTACACCTAGATGGGTTTTGACTGTCATTAGGGGTCTGATGATGAAGACGAATGACAGTTAAGGGAACTCCTCAACAGTTTACAGTAGCTACCTTGTGTATGTTCACCGATTACTCGAAGACGGCTGGACCGATTCCAAAAGTTCTTTTTTTATTTGAAAGGGTATACTCTCGAGGTGGTTCCATTATCATCAAGTTAGGATCTGATGAAAGGATCCCATGGAAATCGAGGGAAACCCTCAAATTTTATAGGCAAACCTATAGAGATTTGGGTATTTTTTAAAGTAACTTGAGCATTTGCTCTCGAAAATCATCATTTGGTAAAGTGGAGCTGATGATGAAGACCACAGATGGCCATCGGAACTACTCAATGACAAAGATTTCACGGATTGCGATTCGATTACTTTAATATGGTTGCTAAACAATTTATGCTCATCACAATGTGTATGGTGAGTGATTGTTGAGGAGTTCTCCTGGTTCTTACCGGGGGAACTCCTCAACAATTAACGTCCCAGCATCGGGAAAAGCAATATTTTGCAAAAGGTGATGAACAGTTTGCATTAGGCTATTGTAACTTAGATAAATTACAAATTAACCCACTAAAAATTGAAAAATTAAAAGATTATTACAAAAAAAAAACTACAAATTGAAAAATAACTTTAATTTCGGAAGTCGGTGTCTTTGGTTCCGCATTTTCGTTTATCGACACCAACTTCCGAAATTAAAGTTATTTTTCAGTTAGTAGTGTTTTTTTTGGATTCGGTTGATTTTTTTTTGGAAAAATCTTATTATTACACTTATAATACCTTGTATTATAGAGGTCAGTGAATACAGTGCTGTCATGCTGCGGCTATGTTGGTACGATCATAACTAGTGTGTATTGCGAATTTCATAATGGACAAAAACATCGAACAAAGAGTTTGTCTTAAATTTTGCATCGCCAATGGAATTTCGTGTTTAATTAAAGTCACTGAAAATGTTATGGTGAATCTACTTTATCAAAAACACGTGCTTATGAGTGATACAAAGCGTTCAAAAGCGGTCGAGATCTGCTGGAAGATTTACCTCGCCCTGATAGGCCATCAACGCCTTCTACTGAAGTTAACATCACAAAAGTGAAGAAAATAGTGACTGAAAATCCTCATTCAAGTTTGAGAAAGATAGCCGCTGTACTTTCTGAGTCTCACGAGTCGATCCGTATCATTTTAAATAATCACTTGGGTATGAAACGTGTTGCCGCTCGGCTAGTCCCAAAAGACCTGAATTTTCTCCAAAAACTCAATCGCATAAGTTGCTGAAGACATGCTAGAACGAGTCAATTCCGACCCAACACTCATGAAACGCATTGTCACTGGTGACGAGATGTGGCTTAAGTTTGACAAGCAAACTTGTCAACAAGCTTCGAAGTGGCGCCTTCCAACTGAACCGGAACCGAAAAAACCACGCCAAAGTCGATCAAAAGTCAAAGTCAGGTTGACTGTTTTATTGGACTCTCGCGGAGTTGTGCACTCGGAATGCTTATCCGAAGGTCAAACGGTAAATAAAGTATATTATTTGAGCTTTATGCGGCGTTTAAGAGAGTAAATTCAAAGAAAAAGGCCAGATTTGTGGAAAGAAAATTGTTGGATTTTGCACCACGATAATGCACCTTCGCACAAGGCTATCATTGTGAAAGAATTTTTGACCAAAACTCAACAAATACCATCGAGTAACCACCATATTCAACAGATTTGGCTCTGGTCGACTTCTTTCTTTTTCCTAAACTCAAATGATCACTTCGTGGCACCCGTTTTCATTCAGGAGAATTTGCAGTGAGAACTTACTCAATGAGAGGTTTTTCTTTTCAGTATTAAAAAAAAAAATAGTTTCCAAGAACCCTGAAGATGGCGTTGAACTGACTACGTTACTAGATGCCAAAGTTAAAACGCTTGGAAAAAAAAACATTGCGTCACGTCATATACGCTCGTTGAGTGACAGTTTCGTTTGCTTTCGTTTTACGATCTCAAAATTACATCCAAGTGAATTAATAAAAAAAATTATGTGACTTCCGTTCCTTGCAGTAACTTACCAAGTTCAGCGCCATCTATCCAGCGACTAGGGAAGCGTTAAAAAAAAAAGAAAAAGAAAATCCCTCATTCCGGAAAAAACGTTTAAAAAATGTATTGATGATTGGATTATTATTATTAAGTGTATCGTTTCTGAAGGAGCATACTTTGAAGGCGATAAAATAAATTTGGATAAATAACTTACATTTTGTGTAATCTGGGGGCACGGGAGTGCCCCCGCCAAGACCAGCCAAGCGTAGCGCAAGGGCACTACCTACCTTTTCTCGAAGCAATTCGTCGTATTTTTGAACCCTCTTAACTTGGGTTTGGATTATACCAGATAAACAAAATTTTCGGAATATGATGCCAGTGGTTGACTTATTAAACCTATAAAGTTTCAATTGCATAGCTCTTATACTTTAGATTTTATTGATATCTAAAATACCCCGATTTCGTCACTGACTCACTGACTGATGATCATCAAAATTCTTAAGGTACTTCCTGAAGTCTTAGAAAGCTGAAATTTGGTATGTAAGCTAGTAATAGTACACAAACAACAAAAAAATATTAAAACTTGAAACTTATACCCCCCCAAAAAAAAAAAAAAAGTTCCGTAAATTTTGATGCTAGAGGTCTGAAAATTTATATAGGGGGTCCTTGTTATAAATAAACCCCAAAAAAAGAAAGAAAAAATGAACAACAGCAAAAATACTCGTATAAATATCATAAGCAACTTACAAAAAGAAATGAAATCCCACAAAAACATTTCATGTTAAATGTTGCCAAGACGAGACCATGTAGCTCGCACTGTCAAAAAGTAATCAGATCTCATGTAGAGCCAAGCTTCTAACTCTACACGCCCTAACTCTACAAGGCCTGACTTCGCAAACTCTACACCTTAGTCAAAATAATATGGCTTGGCCATTTCGCTACATTCACATGAGCGTAAGGTGAAAAACTCTCATACATATGGTTCTTGTAGTAACGAAACGGCCAAACCAGATATTTTGACTAAGGTGTAGAGTTTGCGAAGTCAGGACTTGTAGAGTTAGGGCGTGTAGAGTTAGAAGCTTGGCTCTACATGAGATCTGATTACTTTTTGACAGTGCGAGCTACATGGTCTCGTCTTGGCAACATTTAACATGAAATGTTTTTGTGGGATTGATCTTTTCCCGGTATTTTTTTGTCAGAGTAGTATATAGTAGTGCAGCAAATAGAGGTACCTAATTGATTGGGTCAAATTTGGCTTTAATTTGGAGTAACGAAATTACTTCGAAAATTCATAATATCTGTAATTTGTTGTTCACCGATAGCACCACCATTGAATTGAAAGGCTTGTGGCACTAGGTAGGTAGTCTTATCAATCATAGCGTACATTTTCCTCTCATTACACGAGGTAATTCTGATTTTATTGAGGATCTTTTTTGTATCTTTTTTAGTTTGGTGTAGCCAGGTGTAGCCCTGTGAAAACCATAGCCAACGTTTTTACTTTTTGCATTTCAGTAGTTTAGTACTAAGGCTTTTAAGGAGAATGCTACACTAGGTGGTCCATTGTTAGCACTTCAGTATTGGACGTTGATCAATATATGATTCACGTTATAGGTCTAGCAGAATCTCATGGCAAAAAAAGAAAACAAAACTTTGTGGTTTTCATACATTTGACAACATTGGCAATGTCAAATCTATGAAAACCACAAAGTTTTTTTTTCTTTTTTTGCCATGAGATTCTGGTAGACCTATAGTAACGAATATGTATTCATAATAGTAAAATCATCTGATACAACTCTCTAAGTTCTAATTGTTGATTTTCGCCATTTTGGCGCTGATAGCGACGTGAAGGTACCGTGGAACTAATATTAGAGATGGGATATCCTACGATAAAAAAATACTTATGAACTTTATCGATCGTGATAACCATTGAGAGTAATTTATTACTTAAGAGAAAAATGTCGTATCACTCCCAGTTATTTTTATGCTTCATTTTTAGGGTTCCGTAGTTCTGACAAGGAACCCTTATAGTTTCGTCATGTCCGTCCGTCTGTCGGTCTGTCCGAGGTTTTGCTAAGAGACCGTTAGATACTAGAAAGCGGAAATTTTGTAGGAGTGTGTATATCAATTACGCCGACAAAGTAAAATAAAATTTTGTAAAATATATTTTTTAGGGTAGCTTAGCTTCCCTATACTTATGTGAAGTGGGGATGAATATTTTTTTCGTCGTCTACCCCATTGTGTGGGGTATCGTTGAATAGGTCTTCTAAAATGACTTAAGGGTTGCTAAAATTATTTTTCGATTTTACGAAATATTAAACTTTAAATTGCAAATTTTTATTCCAGTCCCCCCCCCCCCCCCCCTCTAAAAGTTAAACTGCTGGCTTCAAAAATCTGGAAAAAATCACGATAATAGTGCATTTCATGAACTTCAAAAGAAAATGATAACCTTATTAGTTTAGCAGTAATATGTCGTTGAACTTGGGTGTTGGATAATTTTGTACCAAATACGAAATCCTTAGCATTAATCCTTTAAAGTGACTAAGATGAAGTAGTTGCTTGTTTTTAACGGGTAAAGACTTGCATTGAAAAACAAAATATTACATAACGGGCTACTACGAAACCCTACACTGTGCGTGGCCCGACACGCACTTGGCCGGTTTTAAAAGTACCTAATAGAATAATTGCTCTGCAAACTTTAACCGAAAATTCATTAGGGCGCTGTCAGATCGCAAGCTATAAACTAGTGGATAGTGTCCTAGTAAAGTTATAGCGCATGACGGTCAGATCAGTGAGCTTTAAAATGAGGATAGGTTTCAACTTAGACTAAATACTACTATGGTTGAGCTAATATCTCCTGGCTCAACTACACTAGTTTTACAAACTGAGCTGGGGTCACATTAGTTCGCAATGTGAAATAAAAACTATTAAGGTATTTTGTTGCCATTTCGCTCTAACTTAGTAAATCAAATATCAGTTGTATTCTTTGTGATAGTCACTTTTAGTGTTCAATTTGGAAGAATTGAACCATGTAAACAAAAAAGCAACAAAAAGTGTCCATACAAATTCAATCAAATTCACTCAAATTGAATGCTAAAAGTGAACCTTGTAACATTACCTTACCATGTAGTCATTTCTAGCGGAAAGGAGAGGGATTCCATTTTCATTATTTCAGTATATTTTCAGTGTTTGGATAGCGTGCATATTAATGAAAAAAAAAAAACACAAAAAATAACAAAGTCAAAGTCAAATAATTTATTTCAAATAAGTACATAGGCACTTTTGAATGTCAAAAAAGCTCTTCCAGTCTTCCAAAAGGTAGTGTTCGTATGGAGAAGAGCGTACGTGTAGAGTGTCGCAGTGAAATGTTTGCTACAAAGATGATAATTGGATTTAGGACTCCAATTTTCCATTTCATGTTTTTCAGCCCTGCTTAGTTGAGTTGGTGGGAAATCTAAAATTAAGTATTTAATTAAGGTAAAATTGACTAAAGTAGGTACATTGTAGATGGCAAGTTTTATTTCGATGTTAGGTCTTTACTTCGGAAACAAGTAGGTAAGTTCCTACACAGACGTGATAATTCGGGTATCGTTATACAATGTGTTTTATTTGATATCCCATAACTCTAAGGGGTCATTGTACTTAATAATTATTATGAACAACTTTTACTATGGGACCAAACCCGAAATCGCGAAAACAAACTGGTGTTCCCTACAATTTGACGAGATAACCGAACAAAATGTAGGGAACAGCTGATTTTTTTTTACGATCAGGTTTGGTCCCATAGAAAATGTTGTTCATAATGATGAGTACAATGACCCCTAGAGTTATGGCATATAAAAAAAACACGTTGTTTGTTATATACATGATTTCATGATTTTATGATATTTTTTTTTGGGAGTCAACGACTCTTTGTTTTAGTAGTTAAGTACCTACCTGTATAAAATATGAATTGAGAAAATCACTTTGTACACGCCATAACATACAGGGTAACTTTTCAAAGACTATCCAAATTTTTACATGAATGTAAACAACTTTCACTATGGGACCAACTCTGAAATCACGAAAAAAAATCAGCTGTTTCATACATTTTGGTCAAGTAGGTATTGAAGTTTTGTATGAAACAGCTGATTTTTTTTCGTGATTTCAGAGTTGGTCCCACAGTGAAAGTTGTTTATAGTCATGGGTAGAACACCATATAAAAAATTAGATGGTCTTTGAAAAGTAACCCTGTAGAGTTGGAGTAGTGTTAGCTTTCTTCCTTTCATTTCTCATCGCTCTCCGGAATATATTCGCATATATATTATATAGGAATAGTTCCAATCGAACACGTAGCAAAAATGCATAGTTTTCCAAAATGTGGGCCAGTTAACGTTCAGATCTCTTTGGAGACACCATGAACTTGAAAACCATTACCATTTTAACTTATCCCGGTCCAGGATGCTCTAATTTTCGAGCTGCTTCGCTCGCTGTTTGATGAAACCGGATCCGATTCAGGATGCTTCAATTTGCCAACTTGCTTCGCTCGCTCTTACATTCTAATAGAGTAAGATCACAATTACAACTTTATCTTTCAAGTTAGTATGCTAGATTATTTATTTTTTAACGACAATACCCTCGCTTGAAGCTTTGCCACAGTCAGGCAAAAAGGGCCTCCAACAAATTTTTACCCAGAATTTTGATTTTTGTGCTAGATCGCGTTAATACATTTTGTATGAAGAATAACGAAGATTAGGTAGGTACGTGAAAGGGAGACCTCGTGTGCGTCTCGTCGTCGTGTTACGTCCCTTCTGTGTGGACTGCGCCTTAGGACTAGGTACGCCACCGACAGTCCCGCACTTAGAGACCCAGGGCCCCTAGGAACTTCGACATTTGGTGCCCCCCCATTCCAACGCTGTTTTGGAAATTTTGTAAATAAAATGCACTAGTACAGGACATTTTGATCAATTTTTTTTTAAACAAAATTTTATCTGTCTTTAATAACTAAGTATAAATATCTAAACATCAGAAATATTGCAGTCTACGCTAAGTATGTCACTATAGTTACGTTACGTCAACAGTCATCATGTCATACGCGGCGTATACCCGAATTATTCTAAAAAAAACCTATTGGCTTAATAGAACATACGCATACGGCGAACTTTCTTCTAACTAAGCAAACAAACGGATGACGTCATCATAGTCTATAGATTATAGACTGCATTAGTTCTGACTCTATGTACATTATACGAGAGCGCATTTAGCCTGTTCTCTTCTATGGTAGATCTTAATTAATTCTTTACGTTTACTTAATTAATTATTTACCTTTTGTTGTGTAGTTACACCAGCATCAAACTGCTCGGCTGAACGGTCGTTTTCAGCACTCAAAAGGGTAAAGAATTAATTAAGATCTACCATAGAAGAGAACAGGCTAAATGCGCTCTCGTATAATGTACATAGAGTCAGAACTAATGCAGTCTATAATCTATAGACTATGATGACGTCATCCGTTTGTTTGCTTAGTTAGAAGAAAGTTCGCCGTATGCGTATGTTCTATTAAGCCAATAGGTTTTTTTTAGAATAATTCGGGTATACGCCGCGTATGACATGACGACTGTTGACGTAACGTAACTATAGTGACATACTTAGCGTAGACTGCAATATTTCTGATGTTTAGATATTTATACTTAGTTATTAAATACAGATAAAATTTTGTTTAAAAAAAAATTGATCAAAATGTCCTGTACTAGTGCATTTTATTTACAAAACTTCCAAAACAGCGTTGGAATGGGGGGGCACCAAATGTCGAAGTTCCTAGGGGCCCTGGGTCTCTAAGTGCGGGACTGTCGGTGGCGTACCTAGTCCTAAGGCGCAGTCCACACAGAAGGGACGTAACACGACGACGAGACGCACACGAGGTCTCCCTTTCACGTACCTACCTAATCTTCGTTATTCTTCATACAAAATGTATTAACGCGATCTAGCACAAAAATCAAAATTCTGGGTAATAATTTGTTGGAGGCCCTTTTTGCCTGACTGTGGCAAAGCTTCAAGCGAGGGTATTGTCGTTAAAAAATAAATAATCTAGCATACTAACTTGAAAGATAAAGTTGTAATTGTGATCTTACTCTATTAGAATGTAAGAGCGAGCGAAGCAAGTTGGCAAATTGAAGCATCCTGAATCGGATCCGGTTTCATCAAACAGCGAGCGAAGCAGCTCGAAAATTAGAGCATCCTGGACCGGGATAAGTTAAAATGGTAATGGTTTTCAAGTTCATGGTGTCTCCAAAGAGATCTGAACGTTAACTGGCCCACATTTTGGAAAACTATGCATTTTTGCTACGTGTTCGATTGGAACTATTCCTATATAATATATATTCGAATATATTCCGGAGAGCGATGAGAAATGAAAGGAAGAAAGCTAACACTACTCCAACTCTACAGGGTTACTTTTCAAAGACCATCTAATTTTTTATATGGTGTTCTACCCATGACTATAAACAACTTTCACTGTGGGACCAACTCTGAAATCACGAAAAAAAATCAGCTGTTTCATACAAAACTTCAATACCTACTTGACCAAAATGTATGAAACAGCTGATTTTTTTTCGTGATTTCAGAGTTGGTCCCATAGTGAAAGTTGTTTACATTCATGTAAAAATTTGGATAGTCTTTGAAAAGTTACCCTGTATGTTATGGCGTGTACAAAGTGATTTTCTCAATTCATATTTTATACAGGTAGGTACTTAACTACTAAAACAAAGAGTCGTTGACTCCCAAAAAAAATATCATAAAATCATGAAATCATGTATATAACAAACAACGTGTTTTTTTTATATGCCATAACTCTAGGGGTCATTGTACTCATCATTATGAACAACATTTTCTATGGGACCAAACCTGATCGTAAAAAAAAATCAGCTGGTCCCTACATTTTGTTCGGTTATCTCGTCAAATTGTAGGGAACACCAGTTTGTTTTCGCGATTTCGGGTTTGGTCCCATAGTAAAAGTTGTTCATAATAATTATTAAGTACAATGACCCCTTAGAGTTATGGGATATCAAATAAAACACATTGTATAACGATACCCGAATTATCACGTCTGTGTAGGAACTTACCTACTTGTTTCCGAAGTAAAGACCTAACATCGAAATAAAACTTGCCATCTACAATGTACCTACTTTAGTCAATTTTACCTTAATTAAATACTTAATTTTAGATTTCCCACCAACTCAACTAAGCAGGGCTGAAAAACATGAAATGGAAAATTGGAGTCCTAAATCCAATTATCATCTTTGTAGCAAACATTTCACTGCGACACTCTACACGTACGCTCTTCTCCATACGAACACTACCTTTTGGAAGACTGGAAGAGCTTTTTTGACATTCAAAAGTGCCTATGTACTTATTTGAAATAAATTATTTGACTTTGACTTTGTTATTTTTTGTGTTTTTTTTTTCATTAATATGCACGCTATCCAAACACTGAAAATATACTGAAATAATGAAAATGGAATCCCTCTCCTTTCCGCTAGAAATGACTACATGGTAAGGTAATGTTACAAGGTTCACTTTTAGCATTCAATTTGAGTGAATTTGATTGAATTTGTATGGACACTTTTTGTTGCTTTTTTGTTTACATGGTTCAATTCTTCCAAATTGAACACTAAAAGTGACTATCACAAAGAATACAACTGATATTTGATTGACTAAGTTAGAGCGAAATGGCAACAAAATACCTTAATAGTTTTTATTTCACATTGCGAACTAATGTGACCCCAGCTCAGTTTGTAAAACTAGTGTAGTTGAGCCAGGAGATATTAGCTCAACCATAGTAGTATTTAGTCTAAGTTGAAACCTATCCTCATTTTAAAGCTCACTGATCTGACCGTCATGCGCTATAACTTTACTAGGACACTATCCACTAGTTTATAGCTTGCGATCTGACAGCGCCCTAATGAATTTTCGGTTAAAGTTTGCAGAGCAATTATTCTATTAGGTACTTTTAAAACCGGCCAAGTGCGTGTCGGGCCACGCACAGTGTAGGGTTTCGTAGTAGCCCGTTATGTAATATTTTGTTTTTCAATGCAAGTCTTTACCCGTTAAAAACAAGCAACTACTTCATCTTAGTCACTTTAAAGGATTAATGCTAAGGATTTCGTATTTGGTACAAAATTATCCAACACCCAAGTTCAACGACATATTACTGCTAAACTAATAAGGTTATCATTTTCTTTTGAAGTTCATGAAATGCACTATTATCGTGATTTTTTCCAGATTTTTGAAGCCAGCAGTTTAACTTTTAGAGGGGGGGGGGGGGGGGGACTGGAATAAAAATTTGCAATTTAAAGTTTAATATTTCGTAAAATCGAAAAATAATTTTAGCAACCCTTAAGTCATTTTAGAAGACCTATTCAACGATACCCCACACAATGGGGTAGACGACGAAAAAAATATTCATCCCCACTTCACATAAGTATAGGGAAGCTAAGCTACCCTAAAAAATATATTTTACAAAATTTTATTTTACTTTGTCGGCGTAATTGATATACACACTCCTACAAAATTTCCGCTTTCTAGTATCTAACGGTCTCTTAGCAAAACCTCGGACAGACCGACAGACGGACGGACATGACGAAACTATAAGGGTTCCTTGTCAGAACTACGGAACCCTAAAAATGAAGCATAAAAATAACTGGGAGTGATACGACATTTTTCTCTTAAGTAATAAATTACTCTCAATGGTTATCACGATCGATAAAGTTCATAAGTATTTTTTTATCGTAGGATATCCCATCTCTAATATTAGTTCCACGGTACCTTCACGTCGCTATCAGCGCCAAAATGGCGAAAATCAACAATTAGAACTTAGAGAGTTGTATCAGATGATTTTACTATTATGAATACATATTCGTTACTATAGGTCTACCAGAATCTCATGGCAAAAAAAGAAAAAAAAACTTTGTGGTTTTCATAGATTTGACATTGCCAATGTTGTCAAATGTATGAAAACCACAAAGTTTTGTTTTCTTTTTTTGCCATGAGATTCTGCTAGACCTATAACGTGAATCATATATTGATCAACGTCCAATACTGAAGTGCTAACAATGGACCACCTAGTGTAGCATTCTCCTTAAAAGCCTTAGTACTAAACTACTGAAATGCAAAAAGTAAAAACGTTGGCTATGGTTTTCACAGGGCTACACCTGGCTACACCAAACTAAAAAAGATACAAAAAAGATCCTCGAAAGAGAAGTTTTGTAAATAAAATGCACTAGTACAGGACATTTTGATCAATTTTTTTTTAAACAAAATTTTATCTGTATTTAATAACTAAGTATAAATATCTAAACATCAGAAATATTGCAGTCTACGCTAAGTATGTCACTATAGTTACGTTACGTCAACAGTCGTCATGTCATACGCGGCGTATACCCGAATTATTCTAAAAAAAACCTATTGGCTTAATAGAACATACGCATACGGCGAACTTTCTTCTAACTAAGCAAACAAACGGATGACGTCATCATAGTCTATAGATTATAGACTGCATTAGTTCTGACTCTATGTACATTATACGAGAGCGCATTTAGCCTGTTCTCTTCTATGGTAGATCTTAATTAATTCTTTACCCTTTTGAGTGCTGAAAACGACCGTTCAGCCGAGCAGTTTGATGCTGGTGTAACTACACAACAGCATTCAGAGCGCAATTTCTACGTTTGGATAAATGTCCAACAAACCACTTTCGGATAAAAAATTATATAGTTTCAGTGACGATAACTCCCTAACGACATCATTATCCGACGACAAAATATGGTCTCGCAGATGCAGACACTCGTTTTCCAAAGTCCAAATCCCCCGGATAGGAAGTTGTAAGGTTGCTGGCACTTTCACGAATGTCTTTAGATTCCACACGATGTAATTTCGTAAGAAAGTCAAACTTTGTACTCAAATCCTCATAGGCAGATCCGCGTCTCCGTAGTTCTGCAATCAGCCTGTCTATAATGGTGTTAAAAGTGGTAACTCTGAATCTGTCCCTGCCAGAGAGTTCGATTTCATTACCCTTGACTTCGTCGAAGTGGACTTTTGGCTTACGTTTCCTCCGCGTGTCGTATTCATAGCTATTTTCACCGGATTTTTCAATAGCTTTTGACTCATAATGACCGGGCCTGGCCACCGATAACAGCTAAAGTTTACTATACTTATACTTAATTTAGGTTTCGCAGCTAAAGTTTACTATACTTATACTTTATTTAGGTTTCGCAGCTAAAGTTTACTATACTTATACTTTATTTAGGTTTCTTATTACGTTCGATATTACGTTTAGATCGGATTGCCCGTTGCATCGACGATGAAACTCTAGTACTATACCTACCCATCTATGTTGTGGTCCCATTTACCTACCTACTTATTGTGAAATCTTTGCGTTCGCAATGGTTTGGCAGTTGATACTAGGATTGTTATTAGGTAATTTAGGTATGAGGTACCTCTGCCTACTTACTTAGCATCATATCATCTGCCTAACCTTTTCCCAACTACGTCCCGGTCGGCTTCCAGTCTAACCGGATGCAGCTGAATACCAGTATTTTACATGGAGCGACTGCCTATCTGACTTCCACAACCCAGTTACTGGGTAATACGTTGTCAGACTTTCGGGCTTCTGACTACCCGTAACGACTGTCACAGATCCACGAATGACAGCTGGGACCAACGGCTTAACGTGCTTTCCGAGGCACGGAGGGGTCTCGGTATGTACACCCATCCACAGACCAACCGCGGCAAGCGTAGTTTAACCTAATCGATCAATCTGTGCGGCTGCATTTAGCTACGGACCCCTCTACCTACTTAGTTATCAGCAGATATGTCCGTCATTATTATTCGTTAGATATTCTTCTTTAGCAACATTAGGCTGCGTTTCCACCAGAGATATGAGAGGGGATAATAATTAGATACCTACCTATCGCTTTTTTTTTATAGCTTGAGATTAGCTGTTACTAGGTAGTTAGTTTTACGAAATCCTTCGCTACACATCCTCACACACCTCAGGTAGAAAGCAGACTCAGTGGATAAATAACGTTATAGAAAAAGAAGAAAGTAGTACATCTATGGATTTTGCAGTAGGTATCTAGGTACATCTGGTAGATCACTATACCTACCCTCATCTTCTTTCACTCACTGATAGACAATGTTTAGCCCAAGGATTTGGTCTAGAAGCATTAAATTTTGCACAAGAGTTCCCTATGAAAAGTGTAAAACTTATTCATTTTTTGGTCGAAAGGGAAATCCCATCATGGCCTAAGGCAAGTGGGACTTGCGTACTTAACGGTTCTCTATGTATTGTTTTTTCCTTATTTGAATAAACCATGATAGAATTCTTGTACATCCGACACGTATTCGTGAAAAATTCTACTGGCTTCCTAATTATTACTATTATTATATGGGCTACTAAGATGTATAGACCTGTGACAGACAGACTGACGGACAGAAAGACGGCTTAGGCTTTGGAATAAGGTTCCGTTTTCAGACCCCACATCAGTGGTAAGTGCTCATACACACTAGCGACATGCGTCAACGGCAGAGGCAGCTGCAGCCGTCACGTCTACGGCTGCCGTCGACAACGTACCGCTCGTGTATGTGAACACTAAAGCTTGCACTAACGAAAATCGCGCCATTGAAAAACTGTTACCACTGCGGTTAACTGTAGGCCCTCTGTGTGACTTCTAGATCCCTAAAAAGTAAAATGTTAATCAATTTATTTACTTTTATAATCATAAACAGTACCTACAAAAAAACCTTTTTAAAATATTCTAGGTAATATATAGAAGAGACAAAAGAAAACAACGTCGCGTTTTTTAGATTTTATTGATTTTTTTCAATTTATGGAATAAATAAAAATATTCAGGTAATAAAAACAAAACTTTTGTAACAAGTTCATATTTGGCAGTGACTATGTTATTGCAGTCTTTGAGATCTTGCGTGATCACTGATCAAAAATTATTATTCGTAATTTAATTTGTAGCTTATTTTAAAATGTATTGTTAAATAATTGTTCTAACATAGTCAATGTATAACAGAAAAAGTTTATAAAATATAAATTAAGTTCTTATAATATTGTGGGTTCGGTGTCGCGTCCCTTAGTAAGCAGCAGCTGGAAAAGAAAACAGAAGTAAACCTAGCTTCATTGTTCGATACTGATAAATTACGTTGTCCTAACTAAGGAGGATGCACGTTAAGTTAAGACTCCTTTTTATCTTTCTCCCCGATTTCATCTCAAAGCAAATGCGGAGAGATAAGAAAATGTAGGTACCTACGCCAAATTTAAGTAGGTACTTGCACCAATTTCCAAAAGACGTCTCAATTTAAACGTTCTGCATCTTACTTATCTACGGGAAACATATGTATGCCACCATGTAAATATGCTGTTAAAGGATACTTCAAGAAAATTTGCTTAATTAATAAGGTAGGTGTATTATCTTAATTATTTAATAATAATGGTCATATTTACAGTTTGATTAGGGTTTATGTGTGTAGTTTTAAGAGATGATACTTTGTGCATCCAGGCGTCCTTTTGCGTGCTTAGATAATTATGACAATGATATTATGTGGTCATATGTTATTAATGCTATTGAATATTTGAGATGATTCGATGAGTGACTACAACAACGATCCAATAGAATTGCAAACCCGTATCTAAATAATGAACACAAACAATGTGGATAGAAATAAGATAAAAAGTAGGTAGGTATTTCCTTGAATAAGTATGTATCTAAAGTGCTATGAAAAGAAGGTAAAATGTTGATAAAATCATATCTCATGAAATATTTTTGTTAAGTTTCAGTTGCAAATAATGATAAACGGAAATGTCAGTTATCTACGTCTACTAACCGTGCCGTGTAGCTACCACAAATGAGTCGGAAAAACACGTGAACAAGACAATAGGATTCAAAATACATTCACTTAAACGACTTTACGGACAGATACCTGCTTATAAGTTTGCATGTTTTATAGACTACGAATGAACGGTAAAGTCTTGCTTAGATCGTCCACGGTGAACTGGTCTGCCATCATTAAATCTGCCGTAATTAGAGATATATATTAAAGCACTTGTAAATATTTGAGATATCAGTTAAATGTGAGCTAGGTAAACCAATCAAAAGTTATACGCGCATCGCACTTACTGCAAACGCTGTGCGTCCTAATGAAAAGTAACCAACTGCAGCGTCTCATCGTCTTATTATAATGATGATATCGATAGATTCAAAGTTAATAAATGGCGGTGGTAATCCATGTCGATGATGTAGTAGTTGAGAGGCCAGTTTATACAGCTCAGAAGATATCAATAAAGCTGCAGTGTGACGTATTGCGTATTTACAGCAACCCACTAACCTAACGGCCTGATCGGGTGTTTATCCCAAAGGAAGGTGCGTTTGATTGGCGACAGGTACGAGTCACGGACGTAGTAGGGGCTGCGGTCCCACCGAGCCAAGGGTCTCAGCTCCGGCCAGTCGTACCAGAAGGGGTCCCGAGTGATGGCCGAGATCGGTAGAGAAGGGCTCGGGTTGAAAATGTCAGCCCATGGCCTTCTTCGGAGTCCGCCGGCGTTGTACAGCGGTGCACCTATACGCCATAACTATAACGTTTAATGCCGGGACAACAGACATACTATAGCTGCACTTCGTCATCGCCCGCCCAAACAGTGTTAACTAAGCAAGCGTTTAACACAGCTGCGTGACACTGTGTCCATACTACAATGTTAATTATTTACGAGTCCCACAGACATAGAAATGAATAAAGTATAAGTAATTAAAAAACACTACCTACTTCCGAAACACTACCTACTTCCGATAATTTTATTTAGATCCTAAAAAGTTTTCATTGTAAAACAGTATTTACAAAATACTAGTGGCAGATTAAACTAATTGAACTGAGTCCCAAATGATCACTTGGATATAATCATGAGTTGGCACATGTTAAAAATGCGTCATCTAACTTAGGTCGTGTTAACAAATCAGCAAGCACTCTAGCGATAGCGCCATGAAATTATTGTGTTTAAAGTAGGTAGTGTATTAAGAGCGTTTACGCCGAACGGCATTTCATACAAACTTTCAAGCCCTTATTTTTCGAAATGAATGAACCGATTTTAATGAAACTTCATACGCATAAGCAGGATACAAAGGTCTAAAAAGTTAGTAGAAAACATTTTCGGAAAATTGTATTACAGCCAGATTAGACCGATTTTAATGTTTCTATAGAAACAGAGATTTCCAGTTATCTTTTTTTAAATAAGACATTTCGAAAATGTTTTCTACTAACTTTTTAGACCTTTGTATCCTGCTTATACGTAAAAAGTTTCATTAAAATCGGTTCATTCATTTCGAAAAATAAGGGTTTGAAAGTTTGTATGAAATGTAGTTCGGCGTAAACGCTCTTAAGTAATAACGAAGGACTCCTAAATAAACTGTATTAATAAGTAAACTGTTAATATCTCCAGACTAATGAAGTGGTTAATGTGATTATGTTTTTATTTCTGCTTTCACGTCATGCGATTTTTCAGCAAAAATGAAATTTTATGAAAAAGAACACGTACACTCATTGAACAGGGCTTCACTATAGGACAATGTTAATTAATATTAGGTATCTACCTATTGTGAATAAAAATGTCCTGTTTTATTATTCACTAGGAAATTCAAATCGACAGAAATTAGAAGTAAATCGTTTAGGTTATATGTATTAACTACAGATACTAAGTCTCACACAGCTCTGAAAAATTAGGTGCTTCTACACTGAACTGGGGCTTCGGACGTAAAAAGTTATGTTCTAACTTAGAAGAGTTCAATAACCCAGATAGAAGAGCGGGTCATGACGAAGATACAGGGTATACAGGTTGTGGTCTGTTGCCCTTACCGTCGGCATCGTATGCGACCTCGCAGTCGCGCGGTGGGCTAATCCTGGGCTTCACGGGTGTCGGAGACTTCCCTCGGAGTGAGCGATCAAAGCCTGCCCATTTTTCGGCTTCAGCGAAAAATGGGTCACTTTTGAACACGTCCGATCTCGCCGGCCACGCTCCTTCATGGCAAGTCTCATAATCAATACCATTCTCAAAAATACACTTCGGGGATTGATAACAGAGTCCATTGACCACGTTGATAGATACATTAGACCGAATAGAAAGATCACCTGTCTTCTAAGAATAAGTACTTGTAGAGTGTAGTGTTCTTGTATGCTGAGCATGAATACCGAATACGTAAGTGAACATTCCGGCACCCAAATTGCGTAACACACTATCAATCGGAATCTGAATAATTTTGAAGCAAATTGCTAATCCATTGCGTCATAAGTTCGAAAAATTTGTCTGCTCAACACGTAATAACGCAATGAATGTTGTTGAACTGTCAAAATGAAACTGATTCCAAATGATAATGTGTTACGCAATTGCCCCGCGGAGCGAATGTTGCTTTGCTCATATATACAATGCAGCTCATGCAAACATGTTCATTTCAAAATATTGATGCATGAAAATTTCATCTCTATTTCAGACTGGCGCACATTTCTGTGGAACAGGCTAGATGTAGGTATTATTAAATATTTGTTCGTGAAAGATTATGTAATAAACAGATATAGCTGGCAGGAATGTGTGGCAGTCTTCAAGTACCTAGTTACGTTTAAGTTTAAAAATGTTAATAAATTTTGTACCAAATTATAGAAAATATTAAATATTTTATTTTAAGTAATTTAAATTACAGTGGAGAGGTACTAAACTACTAAATCAAAACACGGGTTGGTCTTTTATGTTTTAATATAAAATATATCGTAGTGTTAGTTAAATGTTCTTAAATTTGTACTATTCAACAAGTTATGGGAAAGTATAAAATTATTTCTACATATCGTAACAAATACAATTTAAAATTTCACTCAATCAGAAAATATCGTTTTGATGTAGTTTTTACAATAGGATGTCAGAATTTATATATATCGCAGATGTAATGCATCAATTTTATGTATTGAAGCTCTACTTATTTACAATTTTGAATTTTGGATGGTTTATTTATAACAATGTACTAGGTAAAGTTTGTACGGATTTCGATTTTGTTTGGTACCTGTTGTTTTTATTTGGGCGTACCAATCAGATGAAATTTAATTCAATAAGTTGTTGTTATAGCTTCTTGTATTCCTCCGGACATCGTCATAGCACGCGTATAAGATTCAACTGTGATTGAATCTTACAGGTGAATGGAGTCCCAATAAGTTCTTATAATTATCTGAATTCACGTAAAGTGCTACGTCCGGGATATTCCAACTAGAACTGTTATCTTTATTAGATAATTTATGTTTAACATAGTTGGTATTCCGTACTTAGCCTCCGACATGGATCAGCAAACAGCCGGGATTCGCCTGTACTTTATTTACAATAACAATCAGTCTATCTCAGACACGAAAGACGACTACAATAAATAAGTTGTAGAAGTAAAACTTGTACAGATAAACCGCGGCAGCGCTTATTCTAGCTTATCCTATGTGTTCGTGCATAAAGTTGTTAGTATTTACCTGATCCCCAGTGGGGCTTGTTGTCGGGCTCATATTCGACGCCTTTAAGGCTTCGCGCCAAGGGTGAGGAAATGGGAACGCTAAGGTCGGTGATGGGGTATGCCCGGTCCTTCAGGTAAAGACCGTAGCGAGAGGGGTACAGCCTGTCGATGGCTGCCAGTCTGTCGAGATGGTCCTGCCACGCCTTGTGGGCATCGAAGGGATCGACGCCTCGTCGGATGCGCCTTGGTACGTGATATACTGTCATTGGAAACAATTATAAGTTAATTAAGTTTGATAATGTTAAATATTGACATATCTACTCTTACAAATGTTACACTCTAGAATGCCAATGAATTGGTTTGGAATCATATTTTATTAGTGTCATTTTATAGGTACTATAACATAGGTTACCCTCATTTCGAAATTTTATTATATTAATTTGTGCTAATACGGATCCAAAACCAGCATTCACTGCCATTTCTATTTTTAATATCAAGACTGCTCAAACATTAGATTCGTTGATAGAATCATTTAAAAAAAACGGAAGGATAACACAAATCAGTTTTTGTAGCCTTTTGAAAACGAATTTCATAAGAAACAAATTGTTGAATTGTAGACTGTGCTGTAGAAGATATGGAAAATGTTATAAAAAACCATTTGCATATGGTATTTTTGAAGTATAAAGTAAAAGTATGTCTATTAAAATAATGGGAGGAAATGATGTAGGTACTTGTTAATTCCAAATAAGTTAGTAGTTGATTAGTTTACCGAGCTAAGCTTTAGGTTTTTGTAGTGAAAATGTCGGGGGAACCACATTAAATCGTGAAAGTTATTCATAGAACTCACCTCTACATCAACTTGAGGGCGCGATAAAATGAAATCATTGTGGGCTAAGTCACAATAGTATTAATTGAAGGGGTAAATAATAACATATGTATCACCTGACAAATGCTAGAAGATCAATGCAACACTAGTGACGACGATGTAACATTCATGGACTTTACAAGTGTGAAGTAATGTTATGTATAAAGAGGTGATTTCTATCAAATGACACATGCGATATATTAGTAAAATAAGTTGTAACTTGCACAAGCAACAACATGAAATGCCAGACAGTACAACCGTACTTATTTGAACAGATGAAGCTAATATTAATCATGAAACACCTTTACATTTTATGAAAACGACTTCCTCGTTTAATTAGATAGCTACGTCAAACATCACTAATCACAAATATCCCTATTTACTAGTGCCTAACGTGGTAAGGTGGTTAAAATATCAATAACTTGAAACTAATATGTGATTATATGTAGCTCCATGTAATGTTAAATCGATTCATCCAATATCAATCTTCGAGCTGATGACAGGTTACACATCATCTTAATTTCATGATAAAAATTATTTATTTATATAAAACTTTATTACATAGTAAAATATAGCCAGCAGAATAGCCCGCAACGACTTGTTATAAAATTATTAAAAATTGCTTCATTCGCTTTAGTAAAAAAAAAATTACGATCATTTTTTTGATAATGATATGTCTCACAATGTGACTATACATTGATTATGCAGTGTTCGCAATATAAGAAGTCCTGAATTTTAATCTACACTCTCCCGGAGGCCTTTTGTGCTGAAACAAAATGTTGAAACGGTTCTAGAACTGAATGGAAACTGCAGAACTAGATTTAAGTTGACTATGTTTGATAACAACTGCACAATAGTGACCCTGCGTGAAGCACATTTGTGTTAAACCTTTGTGTAAGTCATTAAATGTTTTCACTATATGTACAGTATTATTCATAACTGAACAAGATGTGATATTTACAGTGAACATTAATTTTAGCATTGATTTCTGAAAACTAATTATTATTACAACACTTTTAACTTTTATTTCTAGGCAGACTAATTGAGTCGAGCAAAGGTGTCACCGTTGATTGCCAAATTGACGTGTCATTGTGAGTGATGCACTTGCCAATCGATTACCTATTGAACTGCTACCAACAGGTGATCTATCAACATTGTCTATTTTGGTTTAATGAAGCTTATCAATCATAATAATTGTTCAAGTTCGGTGGTCAATTGGCAAGTCGGTTAGTGTAGCGTTTGTGTGTATGTTGTTTACACTTGGTACTAACCTGGCCTGTAATAATCAAGGGAGCGAGGGTAGTTGTGGGTGTAGATGGGGCGTGGGGAGTATCCGTAGGTTTCACGGTGGACGGGCAGGTAGCGGTATCCGGGGACAGTGATCCTCTCAGCGGCGCCGATGGGGTCGTCGTAGATGGACTTGCTGTAGGGGTAGCTGGTGCTCAAGAGCTCGGGGAACACGCTGCGGCGGCTGGGCCTGTACCTCTCTTCGGCTCTGATGTCTTCCGATCCTAGGGTAAAAAATGATAGGCTTCTATACTTTTCATAATCCTTCAAGAATTCCTTTAGGTTCATGGCACGTAATGAAACATGAACCATTTTATATCTTAATGTCAAAAAATTGCTGTTTCTTCTGCTTACCTTTTAGAGATCGCACGAAGGATTGCCAAAATCTGGCTTTCTTCGACGGCGACTCATTTCTGCCAATCATTTCTAAATGATTTTTAAACATTTTGGCAGTTTATGTCGTGCTCGTGGTCTGTAACAAAATGTATCTCTGTAATTTGTTGTTATAAATCAGGAGTTCACAAAAAGTTTTGCGGAATGTAGGTATGTCTCGTATGTGTTGTCAATATGTCAAAAGTTAACCTTGAGTTCGGCAACATAATTATATATTTTAAAAATATGTCCAGGTGACATAATTGAGTACAATAGCGTGCTCGTGCCTCGTAAATAGAGCAGTGACGTACGCAAGAGTTAGCAGCAGGGCTGCAAATAGCCGTCTCGGTGGCTGGCTCGTGTCGACTGGCCCGTGGAGTTGGACACTCGCCAAACTAACTGGTGTCGAGGAGAAACTTGAAAACAGCCGTTTTTACGAATGTCTACTCATTGCTCTGCTATTTTCGAGTTTGTGACGACCTTGTTGCGAGTAACGACGTGGATAAGTCAGCGGCCTGCCGCAATTTTAAATTACGTAAGCTTCGAGCTTTTAGTATGCGAAGACGAATTGTTGAGGGTTTCGCGTCGCGACCTCGGGGTAGGTATTTCAAGAGCTTGTCTAATCTATTTGTTCTTTTGTAATATACTTGAAGTTGGTATAGAAACCCTGTATTGCTTGAGTATTAAAGATAACTGGATTGATTTATTTATTAGCCCTGAGATTAAGTTCGACTACATCATTGTTGTTTGATTGCTATTCTCACTAAACAACCCTCAAAGTAACGTGTCGTGTGTGTTGTTGTAGGCCGATTGTTACAAGCATTATCTATATAAAGCAATGAAACCAAGTAATCGTTAACGAAATTTTAAAACGGTCTAGTCTACAAATACTTTTTCACATCACAACCTCTGGATTTTGTTCAGTTTATTCATTGACGTGCGTCATTGGTTTAAATTTAGAAGAACAGAAACACCATTCATTAGCTTTTCAGTTCAGATCGACATTTGTGTAGATAGGAACCAACACTTCAAGGATCTATGGAATGCACGTCATATATTTTATCTTCTCTCTTGAAAACTATACGTTCTGGAATTTGGTCAGATTACGGAATGGGTATTAGCATTATGTATGTATATTTTACCAAAGACTAGATACAAAAATTATTGAGTGCATGTAGTCTAAGTTGATAGCTTTCTAGATAAAGCTTTTGTTTATTTTCACGATATTAATGAGGTATTTTTGCAAGTATTTTTTATTATTATTATTTTTGTCAGCAGAAACTACAGTTGAAAAGTTTTAACTTTTTGTAAGTTACACACTTACTATTCATAAATGAGAAATGTTTATAAAAACATAGACTTTTCTCTTTCAGTAAGAGAAAAACTCTTCATGATTTTTAATTCATCGTAAAAATTCTCAATTTCTAATGGAAAGTGATAGAGGTGAGTCCCACCTGTCATTAGAACTCATGCCAACGTAACTCGGTAACATTATCACAGTTAGAAAAGGGAAAGGAGACTTGGCACCAATTTAATTAATAATTAAATGTCAGTTATTTGGGTCAAGTGAACTAGTTCTCATGTTTAAAATATTGAATCAATTTGACGATAATGTTAAGGGAAATATAAAGTTTTATATTTCCCTTATCATTATCGTCAATTAAAACATAAGTGCATACTTATGTTTTAATTATATCTACTGTTTTTATTTTCCATCTAGATTAATGAACTTCTTCTTCGACCATGTTATTTTATTATCGACTGAAAACTCAATAAATCTTCGGCAATTATTATTATTGATTTTAGATTTAGTTTTCAATTAATTACTAACGGCACACCTACTAAAAACTAAGTACCTAGGTAGAGCTGATTTAAAATGGAGCATTTAAAATGGACAATGAATAATTTAATTAATTAGCGAATATTTATCGATCGATAAGATTAAATATTTAAAATTAAATTTTACATTATTTTATCGTTTTTTTAATATCTTTAATCCAATCATGTTGATTGGATCCGAATTGATCTTAACTATGTGCCTATTGTTACAAATTAGGTCAAGACTTAAGGCCAATGTCAAATATGTTTTGCTACACCCATTTCCATGCTCCATTCCATAGTACTACGATTGTAGCGGCTGTCATTAGTATCTGTATAAAAATCCATGGTATCTAGTCCAGACAGAAATTGAAGGTTAAGTATGTAGGTATATCAGCGCGATGTGGATTGGCCGGTAAAAAAAAAGCTAGTCGATTGTGAAACGATTACGAAAATACATGGAGGCGCGTCGATTTGGCGGGATTGCAAATTTGGCGCGCGATGAGTGTGGCCGAAAATAGGCGCGCGCGCGGCCGGATCGGATTCACAGCATTCCCGGATCCGGCGCATTGTCGCAGGCGCAGGTGTGCTGATATTCGCGGTACCTATGACTTGACACACTATGCACCTGTACCAGAGTATACGTTTAATGGAGATAGGTCAAACGGATTTATTGTATTTTTAGGACCAGCACACGGCTTCACTGAAAAAACTTTTTGTACACATCATTATATTGCAGGATCAAATTTGTACAGAAATATTATTTTAAATAAGATACCTATTAGTTAATTAATGGATGCACACTAGTATAATATTACGGGCTGGTGTCCGCAACTCCACGCCTAAGCGAGTTGCTTGCGTATAGAATGCACACTTTGAAAGTAACGTCTCTATATTTTAGTCAAACATTTAAAGCACACAAAAATATTTCTTGAAGGGTAATGTTCATTAAATATACACAATTAACGTCACTTTTGCTTCAAATGAAAAATATAAAATACTGTTAACTCATTTTCTATATGTATCTCCTTTTCAAAAGGAGTTGCCGGAGTGAAGCAAATGAATAACTGCTTATCATTGAACACAGTGTTTACTATTATTCCGTAAATGCTACTAGAATATTGTTGTGTAACTATTTTCACCTTATTATGGTCGTTCACTGTCGAATAACGTGTGAGTAACTTACGTGCTGCTGAACAAATGTTACCGTATCTCCGCTTATCTCGACTAATCACCCGCGAGAATACAAACTAGACAACCAAGTCGAAGTCGCGAATCGAGCGAGGTGAAGTTTCAATTGCGCAACTTTAGAGCGAGACGGCGCGAACTTCGGGGCGACATCGTGAGACGGCGACCACCCCACGTGGGGTACACTTGGCACAATCCTTGCGGACTTAGCAATGGAACACTGGGCAGTTTCTTACCGATTAAATAATGGTCGTTAAAAAATAGAGTTGTGTGGTTTCGTTGACGAGCCGACGTCGAGTGTCGGACCTGGGCGGGCGCGCACTGGTCGCGGCGGGCGCGAGCTTCACTCGCCGGCCGCCCGCCCTGCCCCGCCGCCCGCCCGCCCAAAGCATTCAATAAACATTTTATTTTGCCCGTATTTTACTACTTATGTGCCGACATTGGTTCCCGGATGCAACATTTTTCTGGTAACATGTTTCATTGAATTATAAAAGATGTTCATTACTTCCATTGTAGTCATTAATGTTGAAAACATAAATATAAACAAAATGTTAAAATATTATCGTTTGAGTTTCCTTCAAATACCTACTAGTACTTTTCTTTAATTTACACAAAACTCAAATTCAACAAAACGCACCTATTCGTTTCTTAGCATTTGGTAGAGATTGCAGCCGTCTATATTCCGGTATTTTCATAACAACTTGGAATGTTATTCTTATTTGTTGTTTTATCACATCGTTTGAAGTAGAATATTCTGGGAAAGCGATTAAAACCTCCCACATAGTACATACATCGTTGGTACAGTACAGGTACCCACGTATAGCTTCGCCCGTGAAAGTACTGAAATAGCGGCGTTACGGCGTCCACCTGAGATTATCCAACTTTGTGGGTGATCTAACTTTACATTCCACGTTAATGAATCGACTTTGTTTATAGACTCAAGTATGTGATAACGCCTTTTTGTTATGATCTTTTCAAACGTAACATTTTCTCAGGTACCGTGTTATCAAATGACAATAGATCCGAATGTGCAAATGATAGAACTTTCAAAATTACATTCACGTATTGTTTTTATTTATTCGACGTTGTATAATAGTACATTATGATACATGTGTGCTATGTTGATCATTATGCTCGAGGCGGTATTATTCGCGCGAGCCGCAGGCGAGTGCGATAAGAAAGCCGAGAGTCTAATGATCGATGCACACGCGTTTCATACGACGTTTTTCAACACACTTGCGAGGAAAAAAACAGACTTGTATTGTTAAATATTAACTTGTATGGAAAATGGCGCGCTGGTTGTCTTTCCGCATAGGCAGCACTAGCAATGCGCGCGCAAGTGTAAATAAAAGCACTGACCACAGAGCATGTAAAAACAATTGTAAAAAAAAAACAATTGTAGTTTAGTTAGTATGGAATTAGAAAGTACTATTGGCATAGAGAAATATACCTACATTAGTTCAGTGAGAATCCGCAATGATAGAACGCCAGTCAGGGTTTTTCCGTTTGGTTTCGGGTAGGGACCACGGACAATTTTAGGTGGATAATTAAAATTTTCTTACGTTTTTTGTAATTTGCAGGTCAGTATCAGGTTGCATCTTGATCAAATATGATTCGCGACTATAATATACAGAGCGTTAGGTTAAACGAGGGACATACTTTGAGGGGAGTTAGTACTCATGAAAATTAACAACTTTTAATATAGGATGGAACCCTGAAATCGCGAAAAAAAAATAAGCCGTTTCCTACATTTATGTTCGCATAGCTCGTCGAAATGTACTGAACAGCTGATTTTTTTTTGCTATTTCAGGTTCGGCCCCATAGTAAAAGTTGCTCATTTTCATGAGTACTACTCCCCTCAAAGTATGTCCCTCGTTTAACCTAACGCTCTGTATATGTATTTACAGAATTATAGTCATTACAATAGAATCTTTCTAGTCAGATTTTTTCCCTAAGAACTTTTCCATAAGAAAGATGTATTAATGATTCGAATGATTATAATTCTGTAAAGATGTAGGTACCTATTAGAGTCGCAAATCATATTTGATCAAGATACAAATCTGACCATCATTACCGCACTTTTGCTAAGCCTACCTAAAAAATATATACCGGGCATTCTGTAGCAAACTATTAGAAAATATCAAAAATAAATATGTAGTAAGTACAATAAATAAAAATAATTTTGCACGGCGAGCGCATTCCGAAGATAAATTCAAATATAGAAACACTTCGGCGCGAAATTCAATAATTAATGACTATGGTCAAAGGTCCTCAGTTACCTATTGATTCAGTTTCAATATAGTGTCCAAAAAACTAAAAATAACATTACAAGAGCATAAATCATTATTATAAACAATGCTTATCGTATTTAATGCTTAAAATAATTTTATTTCAGTTTCCGAGTATCGATTTAAAAGTAGTAGAGAATTAAAAAAAAATCGTTTAGCATAATCGCTTTCGCACATTATTACTATAAAAAAAAAACAATAATGGACGGCGATTTTGAACACAAATTGAGTAGCCGTAATGATTAATACGTGTTATTGGACCTGTGCTTCAATATTACGTTAACATTTGGGCATTTTCGTGTTGTTTAAAATATATTATCTATAATATTTTGTCACATTTTAAATCTTACCTACATGTGTGTGCGTGATATTTGTGAAAAGTTAAATTTATAACAGATTGGCGCGAAACTCGACATTAAATATCAAAAAACTTCATTACCGCTACTTATTTAACTTGAACAATGGATGAATTCGTCAAATAATTAAATTATGTATTATTCACTGCCCCTGTGGTGGAGTTTGGATGTTCGAAATCCCCAATTTTTATGTTTTTTAGCCTCGACTACCACTGTCAAGAAAATGGCGATTATCGCATTTAAAGACTTGAATTTAATAAGGGTAAATTAATATGCTTGCGCGCTAAATATGAAATATTTAATGGCGTTAACTTAAGAGTTTTTTTATCCAACTCTCTTAGTTAACGCACATTCATAAGATTGGATGGGTAGCATAACAAATATTTACAAAATCAATGTAGGGTGTCGTATGTCGTAATTCCTGGGTCCAATGGGACCCAGTACCGAGCCGGCGGAGGTTCGTGTGTTCGGGTCCATTCTAACGGAAACTATACGGTTATATTGTCCGGGTAAACAAATATTAGTTAATTTTGGAACCAAGGACAATACAGACTATTTAAAAAAAAAGTGAATTGATGAGATTAAAAAAGCGCGCATCTCCGACTAGTAAATAAGTAGTTATCTGTGGAAATAAAGCACTTGTGGATTAAAGTAAAAAAAAAGCACGCGTTTTTAATACACTGCATTATGGACCTAAAAGCGGTTCAATAAGAGCCACTTTACGAGCAAGTGTGTTGAAAAATAATATTCAGTAGTCAACATTGTTACCTTATACACATACCGTCTTTGGGTACCTACTTGATATTGTTTATAATTTTTTTTTATACCTACTTAAAACTACTGATCTGAAACCTTCCATTAAATTGTCTTATATTCTCTATCAATATTTTATTGCCTTCTAGTGAGATAACGTACATTCGTGTGAAAAAGAATTTTCAGTGATTTCAGATCAGCTAGATCAACGGGCAGGTATTCGGTAATACAATTCTTAATTCACTGCAAACTGCAAACTCTTTTTAGAAATCATTGATAGTTCAATATCAGCGAATTCAAGCTCTTGATTATTTTGGTATAAAATAACGTCACTAACAGATTCATAACAGGATGTTTATAATGTAGACGATATAATTTATTACCAGTACAAAAAGTGTGAAAGTGTGATGCGATTTTGTGTATTTAATTTTTGTGAAAGAGGTCACCAAGGTCGGCGCCATCGGCGACAGGCGACCTCGTATTGATACTTTTAATATTCGATTTTTCTTCTAGATTATATTTTCAAGAACGGCGACGCTTCTTTTAAACGAAAGGGAAAAATATCAGGGATAAGCTATACTAGAAGCATCATCATTGCGAGCAGCCAATTTCTCTGTATTTTTTATTGGTTAGGAGGAAATCTTTACGTCGCAGTTCTGGCTATAGCGGGAACATCAACAAACTACTACTGATTGACATGGTTGTCCCGATCATTTAGTGTTAATCTTTTTATCTTGATCTATTATAGGTACAGTCATAGTATAATTCACACATGGCATACACACATCTCTCACAGATGGCAGATGGGGTAAAACAGTGCTAGACTGGAGACCGAGACCTGGTAGTAGAAGTGTGGGCAGACAGCCGATGAGGAGGATCTATGACCTGGTCAAATTGCTGGACGACTCTGGCTTAGGAAGGCTAGAGACAGACAAGAGTGGCGTGCTTTGCAGAATGCCTACATAATTCTCAATATTGGGTCAGAAGAAAATCCTGCCTATCAATACATAATAAATAAATCATCATCATCATTTCAGCCGAAAGACGTCCACTGCTGGACATAGGCCTCCCCTAAGAAGGGGGGGGGGGGGGGTTTGCCATAATCGCCACGCTTGGCAGGCGGGTTGGCGATCGCAGTATAGTATGGTGGTGGAATGCATAGAGAACGCTGCTGCCCATTCTCCGGTACGACCCTTAGTCGCCTTTTACGACACCCACGGGTAGCATGGGATGGTGCTATTCTTTAAGTCCGGCACCACACAGACAAATATTTTATTTTATTTATTTAATAATAAATAAATAAAATTATAAGAATAATAAAAAATTAATAAATAAATAAAATATAATAAATTATATTATACAAGCATAATACTTATCCAATTTGGACGTAAGGCATCCAACTTTGGGACTGTACTAAACGAAGTAACGTTAAAATAATTTCAAAATAAACTACATACTCAGGGATGCTGTAAATTCCATGGAGCATTTACAGCATAAGTAGTACATAGGACATTGGAAATGATCACTTCCACCGCGACCTTAAAATGGAACTCATCACCACCATCATTCAAAAATTTGCTGAAGCCCACGAACACAGACTTCACCGACATGTGAATGTCGAGGCAATTCAGCTGCTAGACAACACGGACATAAGTAGTGCGTAGGCTAAAGAAAACTACACCATTGAGTAGTATTTATATAGTGAATGAATAATAGTGCGGTGCTAATGATGCTATACATGTAATACATGAACAAAGTGTTTTATCAATTATCAGACCCTAAGAAAGTGCTACAAAACTGTGTAAAAGTGCAAATAGAGACTATTCTTAGTTATAACATAATCTATCTCGTAAAATATTAAGTTAGATTTAAATTGCTGATTAGTCTATTACGCTAGATTGTAGTCAACTACTAAGAACTTTAACGTTAACTTTCTGTAACTATTACGTTCTTATTCATAAAGAAAAAAAAACAGCATTGGGTGGAGAATAGCTGAAGAAGAAGAATTATAACTCAAAGGCATGAGAGAGTGGCAAATCGCTGCGGAGCGGGCGGATCTCCGGCGCGATCTCATGGCGGCATGGAAAGAGCGACTGTCGCAACCCAGCCCAGGGCACGCCGCGATAGCGGCGATAAGACCCCTCTTTGAGGAGTGGCTAGAGAGGCGCCACGGCGCCCTCACCTACCGCCTAACGCAGGTCCTCACTGGACACGGAAGTTTCGGGAGGTTCCTGCACATCATCAGGCGGTAGGAAACGCCCGGGTGTCACCATTGCCAGGATCGCCCAGAGGACACGGTGGAGCACACGGTGGAGGTCTGCCCCGCTTGGGCGGAGCACCGCCGCCGTGTCCTCGTACAGGCAATCGGAAGCGGCGGCGACCTCTCGCGTCCAGCCCTTGTGCAAGCCATGGTCCGGGTGGGTGAGAGGGAGTGCGAAGCAGTCATGCTAGCGAAGGAGGTGGCGGGACGGCTCAGGGAGAGAGCCTCCCGTCCCAGCCGCCGCGGGAGACGCTCCGGGCGTCGGGAGCCGCGTGACGACTCCCGGCCACCGTAGGCGCGGGCCTGCGGGCGGAGAGTAATGGGTAGCTCACCGTCCGATCAGGACCAGGCCCGTGCCGGACGGCGCTTACGTGTTCCACGCGCGCCTCAAAGAGATGTCAGCATCGAGGAGGGGGGCCCCCCTTAGGGCCGAATCCTGCCGGGTCAGCGGGATTGTCCGAAAGGGTTACCGCTGGCCTGGAACATAAAGGGCAAAGGAAGGAACACGGGTGGGTTTTAGTCAGTAAGAGTCTGACACTCCCTTCCGCTCCACCCAGAGCGGGAGGAGTCATTTGATGATTTCCCATCAAAAAAAAAAAAGGCATGAGAGTGACCAAGTCCGTTACAAAAGCTTTCGCTGATATTATTTAGATAAAAGCATTTAACATACATCATTATGCTCGTGGTTTATGGTACTTCCAATAATATCGCTCTTGATGTTTCCAATAGAATCAGATTCATTAAAATAGTCTGAAGTTCTGAATGTAAACTGATTTCCCCAGAATTTATATTTTTGTTTGACACATTTTTTTGTTATCACGTTTCAAAATCGTTTAGCACGTGATGGCTTTGTTTAGGGTTGGAACTTGTGTCACTTCGAACACTGGAACCGCTTTTTGTTAATAAAATTTTGTGATATCTCAAAGATAAATGGGTCACCTTGTTATTGTAAGAGTTTGGTCTATGACGTACACAGTAAGCACTTGCACGTCATCAGCTGGAAATACTTCATTCAGTGAAACGTTTTCAATTTCCTTTTTATTACGTTTGTTATGAGTGTCTCGTCTGTTTACATTAGGTAATCCTACTTATTTAGGTATGTGTGTTGACTGGCTGTATGGCGTCATACGACCCACGTGCATCACCCTGAAACATCACGTTTTATCGAATTTTGGCCCGCATTCAACTTGGTTTATAAATAGATTTTCTATAAACAACTGAAGATCAGACTTTAAAACAACTTCCGATGGTAGGCATATTCTATTTCCTCTGTTGTCACGAGGCATAGTACGTGTTTATATTTCTCAGTAGTAACGCGCCTGCTTGGCTAGACTTGTGGTGTAACGAATAGCTTTTTTTAAAACGTTTTGAAAGTTTATTAGTCTTATCAAGGAAAGTAGAAGTGCTGTGAGGTGTTTACCCTTCAAGAAGCATGAACACGAGCTAATAATATTATGATATCATATTTTCCAGGTCGACCTTGTTAGCTACATACTTATTGGACAATCCTGTCACTTTTGTTGGCGTTGTAGAAGATGACAGAGGGACTATACTGGGAGGTTGAGTTGTAGCCACGTCCTGTTGTTTACCAACACTATCATTCTACGGTGTCGTGATTGTAACTATGCCATCGTAAGAATCAGGCAGGATCTGTCTATCCAGTGAACAAACTCCGATGTCGTAAGTTTTTCATTTCATTGAAGTGATTTAGGGGCAACAGTTTTCGTTAGTTGTTATTTAGGAACTAGCTTCTGCCCGCGACTTCGTCCGCGTGAAAATTCTTGCTCCCCCGATCCACCCCGTCGCATCGCATCGCCTGCCCGCGGCACTACTTCGTTTTCGCTTAGCGTTCTTTCTTACTTTTTTTTTGTTTTTTCTCGGCTTCTATGAGTCGTAGTGTGATCGTAAAAAGCCTATAGCCTTCCACGAGAACTCGGCTTTCAAATGCAAAAAAAAAAAATCAAATCCTACTGCTAGTTCCAGAGATTACCCCCTACATACAAACAAACAAATACCTTTTTATAATAGGATTAGTGTAGATTAGTATAGATATAAAGTATAATTTCTTGTCTACTTAAGTATAGCAACAAAGACTTGTTAGCACCGCCAGATACAGCCTCTGGCGGTGCTAACAAGTCTTTGTTGTTGAGTGTAATGATTTGCAGTAGCCATATTTTTATTATTTTTAGTTTTATTTTAATAGTTTAATTTAAGACGGTTTATTCCCGTTAGCCACTAGTTTCAGCGACAGCTAAGACTCTGATTTTGTTCATCTTTATTTGAAAATTTATACATGTCGTTCCACAGTTTCTTACAAGAAATTTCTGAACAAAAAATCAACTTCCGAAACGCATTGTAATATTTTTTCTGATTTTATAAGTTCCTTTGTTGATTTATTTTACGTTATTAGTCTATTACTGTACCTATGTTGTTACTACATACCTACTTTTTTTTTTTTTTTGCGGATGGGAAATCATCAAATGACTCCTCCCGCTCTGGGTGGAGCGGAAGGGAGTGTCAGACTCTTACTGACTAAAAGGCACCCGTGTTCCTTCCTTAGCCCTTTATGTTCCGGGCCAGCGGTAACCCTTTCGGACAATACCGCTGACCCGGCAGGCTTCGGTCCTAAGGGGCCCCTCCTCGATGCTGACATCTCTTTGAGGCGCGCGTGGAACACGTACGCGCCGTCCGGCACGGGCCTGGTCCTGATCGGACGGTGAGCTACCCATTACTCTCCGCCCGCAGGCCCGCGCCTACGGTGGCCGGGAGTCGTCACGCGGCTCCCGACGCCTGGGGCGTCCCCCGCGGCGGCTGAGACGGGAGGCTCTCTCCCTGAACCGTCCCGCCACCTCCTTCGCTAGCATGACTGCTTCGCAGAAGGAGGTGACTGCCTCCCACTCCCTCTCGCCCCGGACCATGGCTTGCACCAGGGCCGGACGCGAGAGGTCGCCGTCGCTGCCGATCGCCTCTACGAGGACACGGCGGTGCTCCGCCCAAACGGGGCAGACCTCCACCGTGTGCTCCACCGTGTCCTCTGGGCGATCCTGGCAATGGTGACACCCGGGCGTTTCCTCCCGCCTGATGATGTGCAGGAACCTCCCGAAACTTCCGTGTCCGGTGAGGACCTGCGTCAGGCGGTAGGTGAGGGCGCCGTGGCGCCTCTCTAGCCACTCCTCAAAGAGGGGTCTTATCGCCGCTATCGCGGCGTGCCCTGCGCTGGGTTGCGACAGTCGCTCTTTCCATGCCGCCATGAGATCGCGCTGGAGATCCGTCCGCTCCGCAGCGATTTGCCGCGGAAGCGGATCCTCCCCCCGGCGTAGTGCCACCGCGCGCCACTCATAAAGGCGCGCGAGGACTATCGCCTCCAGATCCCATGGCGGCAGTCCGGCAAGGAGGCTTGCCGCCTCGCCCGAGATCGTGCGGTATCCCCGGATAAGCCTTTTGGCTACCACCTTCTGGGGCGCGTTCAGGTAGTGGGCGGCTCGCCACCGCAGTGAACGCGCCCACACCGGGGCCCCGTATAGGGCCATGGACCGCACGACCTACATACCTACTTCATGTACAATTCATGTGAAATGAAATGTACAATTTCATATATCATCTTTTGTACCTACCAAATTTTATGCAAATAAACGATTTTGATATTGATATTAAAAGAAAAAAAAAACTAGCCAGAAAAGCCAAGCCAAGCTAACATATGTAGAGTAAAACATCTTTCTAATGATTGCTACAAGTACTCTAATGCTACAAGTAGATACTCTAATTACATCGATAGGGGGAATAGCACCTCATTATCGTAAATTCCCTTACTAATCCCTTTGTTATTGCCAAGCACGATTAAAGGCCGGCCTGAAATTATTAGGTCCGAGCTGTTCAAAGATACACCAAATAATACTCACAATAATTTAGATAGATATAATTAGAGCATCGAGAACTTTAGAAAATCGCGGGAATGAGGCGTCTGGGTTGTCGTTATTCAGCAGTAGCATACCGCACCGTCTTTACAGGTGAAGTAAATTAAACGGATATTACTCAATCGCAAAAAAAGGAGGTAAGTACTCGTAGTTTTCCTATGTGTCGTAAAAATCAAATGACCACTCAAATCGATGGTAGTTAGGAAACAACTACCTACATCGATTTGAGTGGTCAAAAGACTATTTCAACAACCAAGATTATGTCTGGACTTTAATAGAGACTAAGACACACTGAGATCTCTGAATTCTCTTTTTTTAGGGTTCCGTAGTTCCTACAAGGAACCCTTATAGTTTCGTCATGTCCGTCTGTCTGTCTGTCCGAGGTTTTGCTAAAAGACCGTTAGTACTAGAAAGCAGTAATTTTGTAGGAGTGCGTATATCAATTACGCCGACAAAGTGGTAAAATAAAATTTTGGAAAAAAAAAATTATTAGGGTAGCTCCCCTATATGTGAAGTGGGGATGAATATTTTTTTCGTCGTCTACCCCATCGTGTGGGGTATCGTTGAATAGGTCTTCTAAAATGGCTTGGGTGTTGCTAAAATTATTTTTCGATTTAATGCTCCATTTACAAAATATTAAACTTTAAAGTGCAAATTTTTGTTCCAGTAGGGCGTCCCCCCCTCTAAAACCTAAACTGCTAGCTTGAAAAATCTAGGAAAATTCACGATGATAGTGCATTTCATGAACTTTAAAGGAAAACTATAGCGGTTAAGATAACTTTATTAGTTTAGCAGTAATAGTTGTTGAACTTGGGTGTTGGATAATTTTGTACCAAATACAAAATCCTTAGCATTAATCCTTTAATAAGATGAAAATGTGTTTTTTTTTTATTATTTTTTTTTTATTCAGAATAAAGAACAACAGAATCGTACTACATTGTGATAACGGGCTACTACGGAACCCTACACTGTGCGTGGCCCGACACGCACTTGGCCGGTTTTTTTCTTCTCAGAATAGTCAGATAGGATCCTACATCGAACTGTCTTAAACATAATTTATTTTTGATAAATAACAGTGTTTGTCCAAACCTACTTACAGAAATAAAATCAATTAAATAAGAAGAAAGTATCTACGCATGGGTATACCCAGACTGCTAGATGGAGCAGTAATAGTAACGGGGTACAGCATCGTATAGAGTAGGTTCTTGAGACTAGCACACAATACATAATTAAAAACCGGCCAAGTGCGTGTCGGGCCACGCACATTGTAGGGTTCCGTAGTAGCCCGTTAACACAATATTATAATACGATTCTGTTGTTCTTTATTCTGAATGTAATAAGTAATGGTAAAGATAACCCAAACCCGAAGCCGTAACCCATTGGTACAGCGTCATTTAGCGGCAGTATTGTGAAACTTAAGATAGTTTATTATGGTCTTTACAGTTTTTATATTTCATATTTTGTTTTTCAATGCAAGTCTTTTCCCGTTATAAACAAACAACTACTTCATCATAGTCACTTTAAAGGATTAATGCTAAGGATTTTGTATTTGGTACAAAATTATCCCACACCCAAGTTCAACGACTATTATTGCTAAACTCATAAAGTTATCTTAACTGCTATAATTTTCAGATATTTCAAGCCAGCAGTTTAGCTTTTTAGACGCCCTACTAGTACAATAATTTGCACTTTAAAGTTTAATATTTCGAAAAATTTTACCAGCCCCCAAGTCATTTTAGAAGACCTATTCAACGATACCCCATACGATGGGGTAGACGACGAAAAAATTATTCATCCCCACTACAGTACACATGTAGGGGAGCTACCCTAAAATTTTTTTTTTTCAAAAACCTCGGTTAGACAGACAGACGGACATGACGAAACTATAAGGGTTACTTGTCAGAACTACGAAACCCTAAAAAGGGAGAAACTGTCGCTTTAAAGTATTGATAGCTGTTCTTAAATAAGTATATCGTTCCGATACGAATTATGAACGCTAAAATATAATCTCTAAGTAGAATTCATGGATTATATCGTATCTTTCTCAAAGCAATTTATTATACATGTATACCCAAAATAAAATTGCAAAACAACTACATTTGTCACTGCAAAATATTGTTTTGCCAAATATAAAATAACTAGCGGTGCTATTCTGTAAAAATCTCACCGTGAAAACTTAGGTGAAGTGAGCGTGGAGTGAGCTGTCAGTAGTGTCAATTCCTAGCAAAAACAAACTCACTTCACCTAAGTTTTCACGGTGAGATTTTTACAGAATCGACCGGCTGTTTTCGCCCTTACATGACGTGCTTAACTTATTTGCGATATTTTCAAGTTCATACGGGGGTGTGAAAGGTGAGTAAGTTTGTCAGGCACGGATACAGACGTTTAGCGACGCGACGCGATGACGACACTCATTTGTTTTATTTATACACTCGCTCGTACGAGAACATTAGTTTGTATCACCTTAGATTCTTAGCTCCAAGTGATGTAGCCAAAACATTTTAGATATTAATGATGCAGGTTGTTCGGAGATAAAATAGTGAGTAATTATAGACCATTACAAGAGACAATTTATTTTGTCTGTGACTATTTGTAGACGCACTTAATGTCAATGATTGGATCACTAAACGATTCAATATTTTACTGTTCATTATATTTTGTACTCGTATGTAATTGTCTGTGTGATTTTGATTAATTTCACTTTTGGTTCGGTCCAAAGAGAACACGCACACGAAGGGTACGTGTTTTTTCCGGCGTTTTTTCTTTGTGGTACGCACAAGGCAAAAACGCCGAAAAAAACACCTTTGTTGTATGGGAGCCCCCCTTAAATATTTATTTTATTTTAATTTTATTATTTATTATTAAAGTAAAAATGCAACTGAGTATTTTGTGAATATTTCAAGTGCCTACCTGTTGCCATTATTGATATCGAGCAAAACAGGGCAAAAAAATCGCGTTTGTTGTATGGGAGCCCCCTTAAATATTTATTTTATTTTGTTTTTAGTATTTGTTGTTATAGTTGTCAACAGAAAAACATAATGGATAAGCACATAAAGTAATTTTTTGCTCCGTTGGTGTAATTGCTGTATGGCGTTCCAGCCGGAGGATAAATAAATAAATAATAAATAAATAATTTGTGAAAATTTCAACTGTCTAGCTATCGCGGTTCTTGAGATACAGCCTGGTGACAGACAGACGGACGCACAGACGGACGAACAGACAGCGAAGTCTTAATAATCCCGTTTTTACCCTTTGGGTACGGAACCCTAAAAAGGGCCAAGCTGACTAAAGAATTAATTAATAAAATTGAAGACTTATGTCGCCTACTTTTCGATGACTTTAATTAAAGGAAATTGCTCATTTCTCTACTGACCGCCGTTGCGCATCAAACAATTTTGTATGCTACCATAAATTGGATATAAAAGCGGGGTAATGTCGTACTTTCATAGGAAATTAAAATTATCCATTTATTTATTGGGGTTTTTGTTGTACTTTGATTTTATGCTCAGTTTTGAGGTTAGTTTTGTAACAAATCTTCCACCAAAAAAACAGTATTTTACAACAATATGATTTGATTCACATAAAACAACAGAAAATAGTTCCAATAAATCAATGAATGATCCCAATTAAATAATATTACAAAGGTAGGTCATGCTAAATGTCGGTTTTGATAGGAAATAGAAAATAAAAATGCTTGAATATAGGAATGCAATAGTTTCATTGGTCCATATTATCATCATATTCATAAAATAATATTACAAAGGTAGGTCATGCTAAATGTCGGTTTTGATAGGAAATAGAAAATAAAAATGCTTGAATATAGGAATGCAATAGTTTCATTGGTCCATATTATCATCATATTCATAAAATATGTCGTCTAAAAGCGGAGCCGGTGGCTCCACAGACCTAAATCGAGCCCAACTGAGATACCACAAAATGGTCATAATGAGAGCACATCATCCCATTGTCTGATTACCCACCAAACAATTGCAATAATAGCTATTAATATAACCTAGGTACTGAGTTACTTATTAATTAAAATGTAAGCGTAACCTTTCTGCTGACATGTCGTGACTTAATTCTTCCCTTATTAAATACGTGTCCGTTCCCAGTACCAACGGCAAGTCAACCTCAATGTCGTTTGCTAGTTCAATTCCGCATATTTCGTTCCTACTCACATGCTCCCAATAATACGACTAACATCTAAAAATAAATATAATAGATATATCATATTCAGTAAAGAAATTGATCTTAGCATTAGTTTAATAGAAAATATAAGTACATATTGTATTAGTTTAATAGAAAATACACATATTGTCACAGACAGGCAAAAGTCACAAACAAAATCAAATCAAACTAAGAAAAGTATAACTGGTGGTTCTTAATTCTCATCTCATCATCTTCCTCTTAGCGTGTCGATAGCAATCTAAATGGACTCGGCCCAGAATTCAGCTACTTGTTTGCCGCCATCACCAGCGTCCTTCAGTTCCAGTAAAGTGCAGCAGACTGGACACGATATTAAGTGTCCCATCGTTTGTGGAACAGCACAACATTTACACTCCAAGGCGGTGTCGTCTATGAATCTCCACCTGAACAGGTTGTCCTTACTTCCCGAAGGTTACCCAAGGTAACTCATGTCCTGGTAGGAGCCCTTCAGCCGGTGGAACGAATGGTTTGGGTAAGGAAGCACTGTGTCGCCACAGCTTCAGTCTGTATTGTGATCGTTCGCAAGTGAGTGGTACAACACACTTCCCCACTTTTCTCATCATGATGCATTTAAATGTATATTTTGAACTTAGTTAAACAGCTTCTAGTATTAGCTGTAAACAACAAAATACAAATGTGCTGAAAGACTTCCATTATATCCGTTGCCTCTCCGACTTGATGACGGGGTAGACACAGCTCCCACAGCGTGACATTTTTAACGAAATCGTTGGTGATTTACTGCACTGAAAACACAGGCCGTAGTCGTAAAAACGTTCTACACAATCCACAACACAGAAACAGTACAATGGTCTCTATAAGAATTCTTGACCGTGCAGAAATCTGAAGACTCAACTGGACACGATGTTAACGCAATGATAAGTTATTTTTTAGCACAACAAACTCAACAACTATCAATAAACAAGTAATAACAATGTTCGCTGCGAAGTGCTGGTCGGCAGGTCGACCGACATGAGATGCTTTGTTTGACAAATAATTATTGACAGTGAGTGACACTTTTGACACATTTGGCAGTTCACCTTTCACATTGCCCGTGATAGTGTTACCAACAGTTAATCTTAATCACCCTGACCATGTGATTTGTCAATAAATAGTTTTAATTAGTAAAGTAATGTAACTACACTAACAAGTATGGACAAATAATTAGTCTGAAATAAATGATTTAATTTAATATTATTTTAAAGATCTTAAAAATATATAATTATATTAAGTTAATTATGTTAATTAAAAAATAATAAGGAGGACAAATGATAAAAAAACACTTTTACACGTCAAACATATTTTTTTAAACTAGATGAGAAGGGCGTTTCCTATCTGACAACTCTGAGAAGAAAGGCCGAAACAAACTCAGAGTTACAATCTCTTTTAAAGCCCAGACATAATCTTGGTCAGATCATGTGCAGACCATGTGTAAAGGTGTCTGAAATGTTCTTTTGAGAAAAGAAACACACAGATTGAGTGGACCTGTCCAGCAGTGCTCCCATTTGTCAGTAAACGTGCAGCTCAACGCCGAACTTAAGGAGCTCAACGATTCGACGAACAATACCAAAGAAGGGACATTTGGGTAGGCCATATAAATTAGGTACTCCAACTGCCAGATCATGACTAAAACGGAATCAATGACGCAGGAAGAATGTCATAGTTGAAATTATTTTTAAAACTCAGCGTCTGTCTTTATACTAAGCGTTAAGACCGATTATGGGGAGGTTCTTAAAATTGGCAACACTGCTTTTACAAAAATACTCCATTTAAAAAAGTATGCAATAAAATCGAATTAATAACTAATTAAATACAAAATATTAACCTCACATACGATTTCAATCAACTGAACTCAGAAAAGATAAAAAAATATTTTATAATTTATAAGTATATTTTTATGGCCATACTCTATTGCTTTAAAGCGGTACTGGTTATGGGCAATTTCCTTTAGTTTTTTTTTATTTCTGTTGATAAACACAATCAAAAAATCTAAATCTCAGTTGTGGTGCCAGAGTTGCATATAAACGACAACGCTTCAACATTGTTTAGCCAACGGCTCTCTAAGTATGTAATTTCCTTTCAAACAGATTCAGCGAGGTCTATATTGTGTAACTGACAGTGAATCACACTTTCACACGAATATTATAAAGGCGAAAGTTTGTGAGTGTGTGTGTGAGTGTGTGTGTCTGTTTATATCTTTGTTACTTCTTCACGCTCAAACGGCTGGACTAATTTTCATAAAATTTTGTATGGAGGTAGCTCACACCCTGGATTAACATATAGGCTACTTTTTATCCCGATATTCCCACGGGATATACATTTACGCGGGTGAAACCGCGGGTCGCAGCTAGTACATTTATAATATCTATTGACGACAACGATGCAACAAGAGCCAAACTAGGTGAGATCCGGACGAAACGCATCGCCCGCCCGCCCATAAGTGTTTGGGCGGGCGGGCGATGCGTTTCGTCCGCCCTCCCATAGTGAGAGAATGTTAGAATGAAAAGTTTACTTTACCGATCATAACGAAATGCATCTACATCTTTGGAACAGACGTCTTATCATAATACTTACATGAATACAATTTATTTTAGTAGATAATAATCCCTATGTTTTTGTATGTATAATGAAAGCTGTAGGTACATATCCATCATGTTTACGATACGTTTATATAGCTTCAGTCGTTATGACATAATGTTTTCGCGAGTTGGCAATGTAGCGGTAGTGACAAATGATTTTCTCAATTTTCCGAGCTCAGATTTTACGTGGCTTGTAGGTGATAAACGAAGGTTCTTAGCTTAACATCAAAGCTATCATAAAAATGCCTTCATAAAATGAATACTGTTCTACTTACACTCGGGTGAAGACACGTGTTTAATTAGAGTTTATAATGGATTCGATAGCAAATAAATTAGAGCTAGTTTTGTAATACAAACAATGATGCTAAACAGAAACGCGAAGATAGCCACACGCCTCTAAAGATATAGTATCTGTTGACACGTGAACAGACAAATTTATAGCAAACTCCATCGCTACCTTGTCTTATTTATAGAATTAGAAAGAGATAGAAGAAGAGAATTTGTTGATTTTCTTAGGAACTTTCCAATCATGGCATATTTATTGTTTTGGCTCCTGCATCGCATTGGCAAACTGTGGATACATTTGTTGCCTTTTATGGTTATAGTATCTACATATATAATTATAAGGTCTATCTATTCATACACGAAATCTCTTAAAGTGTCATTGTATTCATCGTTACGAACAACTTTTACTATGGGACCAAACCTGAAATCGCGAAAAAAAATCAGTTGTTCCCTACGTTCGCATAACTCGTCAAAATGTATGGAAAAGCAGATTTTGTTTTTGCGATTTCTCGTTTTGTCTATAGTAAAAATTGTTCTTAATGATGATGAAAATTGTTCTTAACGATCCCTTCAGATGTTTCGTGTATGAATAGATAAACCTTCAAACTCAAACTCAATGCATTTATTTCAATTAAACCATGATACAGGCACTTTTGAATTGTCAAAATTAAATAGTATGTCAGTTAGTCAGAAAGTTGAAGAAAGAAAGAAAAGAAAGTTGGTGAAGAAAGTTGAAGCTAGTTGCCCATTCCAAAACGTAGATCTCTATGGAGAAGAACGTGCAAGAAACTCCATATATAGACACCTACTTATTGTTACTAGTACTCAGTTACCTACTAGTCGTATTGCACATTTACGCCCGGAATGAAATGAGTCAATTCCGTTTCGTCTCTCAATAGTTTATATGTAGATCAATCATCACGCCAAGCCGCATGTATCCACCTATATACCTTAGTATGTACCTGTAAAATACCTATGTTGCATCATCAGTGGTTCTGTACAATGACTCACGACTAGCTGAGGTAGTTTACAGTCTAGACATTAGAGTCTAGGTTGTGGTGATAGGTTTATGTAAAGATCAACATTCATGATATCCACACTTAATAGGTACTTTTAATATTACATACATAACATAACCAGCCTTTAATGTTCCCACTGCTGGGACACGGACCTACTTGCTGTGAGAGGGAGTGGGCCGTAATCCACCACGCGGGCCCAGTGCGGGTTGGTAGATGTCGCATGTCTTCGAATTTTTGGTTCTAGGACATGCCGGTTTCCTCACGATGTTTTCCTTCACCGTTTTGAGAGCTGTGGTGATGATATAATTTACACAAAGTAAAGCGCCTGTCTGGGTTCGAACCTACGACCTACAACTCGTAAGTCGCGGCCGTCACCACTTGGCCACCACTGCTCTATTTTGGTTTTTAATATTATTAATCCGAAAATAACTCTATATGTTGGTCTGTCCGTCTGTTACCTTTCCACGCCTTAATAACTGCACGGATTTGGATGAAATTTTGATAACAGGTAGACCACGACCTGGGTTACGACGTAGGACACTTTGTTTCCCGATACTACTCGTACATTAATTAATTTCCGACCTCCACGGCGCTCCAGCCGCGAGCGAGTTAGTGTAATATTAACGGTGATGGATCAGCTTGTAAGATCTATGAATATAATAAAATAGTAACGAATAATTTTTATCCATTTGTCTGGATGTACTCGTATGTTCCGGATTGGCGCTAAAACGGCTGAACGGATTTGGATGAAACTTCGCACACAGATCAGATCACAGGTTTATAGCTTGGATTACCACATAAGGTACTTTTAATCCCGGTACTACGTTCCCGTGGGATATTTTCCGACTTTTACGAGGGAAGCCGCGGGCTAAAGCTAGTTGGTATTGAAATCACGGTCGATTCCTTAAGGGGAATGCTCCAACCAGCCCGCGAAATTCAAAATTTCCTGCGTTTTTTGCAATTTGCAAGCCTGTGCTAAGTTGTATGTTGATAAAAATATTATTCGCGGCTGTAAGACGTATGTAGTTATTATTATTATTATTATTATTATTATAGCCTCTTTATTTCCATAATGAATGACTTAAAAAACAAATATATCATAAGATTACTATTACATAAATGTGCATGCATAAAATAACAAAATTAATACAATTCATAACATAATTATAAAGTTTCAATGGCATAACATATAATTTTTAAATTAAATTAAATCATAACTTTACTTTTTTTTTCTATAGATTTCTAAAATATTAAATAAATTTAATTTTTTTTAAACGATTTAAAATTTCATACAAATATTTCAATATGGACCCCTCAACGGGTGGAGGCCTCCCCCATTTTGCTCCACGTTTGTCTGTCCTTTGCCTTTGTGATCCAATTTTCACCGGCTTTTCTTATTATTTCATCAACCCATTTTTCTTTCTGTCTACCTCTTTTCCTTTTGTTTGTTGGTCCTTGCCAGGTGGTTACTCTCTGTGTCCATTTTTCCTGATCCATACGTGCAATGTGACCCGCCCATTTCCATTTTTGTTTTTGAGAATGTTCCAAAGCATCTATTATTTTTCTTGTTTTTCTTATTTCTGTGTTTCTTTTTTTATGTTTTATTTGTATGTTTAGTATGCTCCTTTGCATCGCTCTCTGGCATACTTGTATTCTTTTTTTAGTGTTATTATTGTATATCCATGTTTGGCAGTATGGTGGTTCGTCATGACTTTAGTCTTGGTAGCATTTAGTTCTAGGCCGATCTTAATGCTTACATCATTTAGCTCATTAATCATTACCTGTAATTGAGAAGCTGTTTCAGAGAAGAGTATGATGTCATCCGCAAATCGAAGGTTGCTGAGGTGTTTCCCATTGATATAAATTCCCTTCTTTTCCCAGTTCAGAGTTTTCATTATGCTTTGAAGCACAGCTATAAAAATTCTAGGTGATAGGGGGTCACCCTGTCTGACGCCTCTACAAATGTTTATTTCAGGGCCTAGTCTCTCTAATTTTACACGGCTTTTGCTTTTGTAGTATATGTCTTTTATAAGATCTATAGTCTCCGATGGTGTTTTGCACTCATATAGAGCTTTCCACATGCTCTTATGTGATATAGAGTCGAAGGCTTTGGCGTAGTCGATAAAAGCTAAGTAGAGTGGTCTATTGCGCTCTGCGTATTTCTCTATAATCAGATTTAAAGTGTGGATGTGATCTGTTGTTGAGAAGTTTTTCCTAAAACCTGCTTGCTCCGGTGGTTGAAGCTTCTCTATGAACATTGCTAAACGATCCTCAAGACATGAAGCAAATAATTTATACATATTTGGTTGTAGGCTTATTGGTCGGTAGTTTCCAATATCGGCAGGGTCTCCTTTCTTGTATAGTAAAATTATGTCCGATGTCGCCCATTCTTTCGGTATAGCTCTGTCATTTAGAATCTTATTAAACAAAGTTGTTATGTATGGTGCTAGTATCATTTTCCCCAATTTCAGTGCTTCGTTTGGGATTCCATCTGGTCCGTTGCTCTTGCCGGTTTTTAGAGATTCGATTTTCTTTATTATCGCGTAACTTAGAGCGTTTTATTGATGATTTTGATGATTATAATTCTGTAACTACATATGTCTTACAGCCGCGAATAATATTTTAATCAACATACAACCTAGCACTGGCCTGCAAATTGCAAAAAACGTAAGAAAATTTGAATTTCGCGGGTTGGTTGGAGCATTCACCTTAAGCAATGCGTGTCCTGGAAAAAGTCAGAAAGACCAAATGCTAAAAGGAAAAGGTCTATAATTGTGATGTTTACATCGAAGCCAGGTACCTGCAGGTCGATTCTGTAAAAATCTCACCGTGAAAACTTAGGTGATGTGATTTTGTTTTTGCTAGGAATTGACACTATTGACAGCTCACTCCACGCTCACTGCACCTAAGTTTTCACGGTGAGATGCTTACAGAATCGCAGTGCTGTACCTAAATATCGAGAGACACTATATTGCTTGCTAGCTAACTAATTGCATAAGTTCTCGATTCCCGTTTGAAGTGGCCATGTTCGGCTATAAACAATTCAATTCCTAGAAGAACCATAAAGTATTTTGGTGGATTATTAAATGTTGAGTGAAAGGAGCAGCGGTCAAGTTGATGAACCAACAATATCAATCACAACGTTTTATGGAAGTAATAAAATCAATAGGATAATTCTAGAAAGTAAATTGACTAGACTACTGGATGATATTAATTCTGTAACGATTATTTTCGTTTTCAACCAGCTAAGTTTTCATAGTTTTCCACATAATCTAACATAAGCCGACTTTCCCAAAAATAAATATTTCACTTACCAACATACTGCTTCATAATTCCAGAACTTATTAGCATTTTTAACAGCCTCCATGACATTGTCAAGCAAAAACAGAGCCCCGCCAGTTATAAACGGAGTTCAACCATGAATTTTACTATCAATAAACGTCTCGCAAAATCTGTTCAGAACAATAAATCGTCTTAGCTATGCGGAACGTGTACACAACAAGAAATGTTTCAGGAACCTAATCTATGCTAACGATATGGACGTGCGGTACACCACAACACGCACACATGGCTGTCTAGAACAGCTACAACTCCAGATAATTCTCCGAACTGTTAATGTTCAGTCGCACTTAGCAAGGGGGCGATTAAATTCGTATACATCAGAGTTATGGCCGAAGATTTCTCTTGTGCATTGAGCATGTTACTCGCTATAAAAGCAACTAGACTGCTAAAATGGCGACGGAATTAGTCACTACGCGATCGACTAATTCCGCGTTGCCTAAAGCTAGCGCTGTCTAAACTGAAATGTGCATGAATTATTGTAATCGTTTGAAGCGTTGAAGAATAAGTAGGGCTGATGATTCCCGCGCGTCCGTTGCAGTCGTAAAAGCTTGGCACATTCACGTTGATGACATGCATCCAGTGTTACAAACCGTTACTTGTCGCCATTTGGAGCATACACGTGTTTCACACAATTATTTAATGGCGTATGTGCGATTACTTATAATTTATTATATTACATTGTCTATTTAATATCTTAATGTTAGTAGCACGTAGCAGGCTGCTACGAGAATTAAATTGACGATTTAATATTTACAATGGACTAATACGTGTTTATAAACAATAATTTATCATTAAAGGAGGTATATACGAGTACTAAGTAATGCAAAAAGAACTTTACCTACCGAACTCACCTATATTTTATATAGTACTTCTTAATTCTATGCCTTTAACTTTCGTTTATGACTCAAGTAGAGTGAACTTTAAAAAAAAAATCATTGTTTGATTTTCAGGGAAATTTTTAATTTTTATATAAATTCACGTCGACCGTAAATAGAAAACACGGAAGCTTTAAATCAAACTAGATACGCTTTAAATCAAACTAGATTGCGTCATGGAACCAGGAAAAACTTTAATGTAACAATTCATTTTTTCAGTTTCACTATTTTGACCTTGCGAACAACTCGGCGCAAAACACAATGTCTGTAAAGAATGTGAGGCCAGCTGATTGACATAATAGTTTTAAAGCTAGTCATACTCTTATGAAAAATCGTTAAAATCGTGAAAAAACGTTATTTTACGAGCATGTTTTAAGAGCAGGTAGAAAGCTTCGCTCGAACCGAAGGGTTATGCAGCATTGTACATATAATATTATTTTTAGTATATGCGAAACCCGAAACACGTGTACTTATAGTATTTTTATAGATATAAAGAATCAGATCTATGTACAAAATTTCAAAACTATATCACGAAAAATCACAAAGTTATAAGCTTGTTAAGTTACCTGTGTGTCCGTACAAAAACATGCTCACCCGCGCCGCTCGCGCCACGCCGTCTTGCGCTCATTGATAATAGTACCCAGGTGCCTAACCGTTCGGCGCGGAGATTGGATAACCTACTTAGTGTCGTTCTGTGTCAAACTTTTAGCCTTTTTTAAATACTTTTGGGACAAAATATAACATGGAGTAAAAATTATTGGAATCGGTTAAGTTATTTATTCAGAACGAACTATGTTCAGTTTTCGCATATACTAAAAATAACGTTGTATGGTACACTCACATTTCGCCAGTTATGTTTAGTCCATGTTATAGGGGGCTAGCCTATTGCCATCAACATCAACTGGGCATAGATCCAGACTTCAGGCTGCTGCGAAACGACTTGCCTATATGTTTTTTGTCTACATGAACTCATGAAGTAAACTACGACTAATAGCTGAAAAGGTTATATATACACAGTGCCGGATTAACCCCTAAGAAAATTAAGCATTGCTTCACGTCTTGGGGGGGCACCATAAACTAGGCGCGGTCTCAGAGGGGGTCATGGGGGATCATGATCCCAAAATCATTCAATCTGTCGAGAGCCTGAATGATTTACTTACTTGTCTTAACTAACTTAAAACTGTAGGTACTTGAGCTATGGAGACCCCGATGGGCACATAAAAAAACATTGAGGCAGTCGTGGGGTCTACCGACAGACGTGAAAACTTAAAACTACGAATATGAAATAACAGTGTTATTTTTTTATTTTAAAATTAACACATTGAAGGACACTGAACGAGACACAATAGAAGTTTTATTGTTATTACGTCGAGAGGCGTTCAGTGTCCCGCAAAGTGTTAATAGTAGTATCAAATTATTAATATTAGTCTGGTTTTTACATTTATCGGCACTCCGAGCAACAACAAGTGCAACACGTCATACTCATATATCTAGGTACATATTATATTAGCATACCGGTGACTCGCGTCACTGGTAAACTAATGATAACAGTATAAAATATGTGGGATTAATATATGTGGGTTCGCACCCATATAAGATTTTCCCTTACTAAAAATCAGTCAATGCGCCTAATATACACTCGAGAGCAATGAATCCGGGTCACTTAAAGAATGTTAAAAATCTCGGAAACTAAAAATGATAGGTTAATGCAATAAATTGTATTTAATAGACAATGTAATACTCCTTAAATGAAAGTAAAAAAAATATGAGTCACCATACATTTTATTAACACAAAATTACATAAAGAAAAAAACTGCTGATCTCTCCTTAAAACAAAAATAGGAAACATGAAATTTTTGAACTTTATTACGATTTTCTTGAATTTTAATACTTCGTATTGCCTCCTCGTGCTTCCATTACTGCGTTTACGCGGTTTGGCATGCTGTACACCAAGTTCCTTATACGATTTTGGGGAATATTCTCCCATTCCTCTGTGAGAGCAATTTTGAGCTCACGAAGGAGGATTGGGAGGGGGATTGGGGGAGGGTTTCGTTGTTTTACGCATCTGCCTAGCTCGTCCCAAGCATGCTCGATCGGGTTGATATCCGGGCTGCGCGCTGGCCACTCCATACGAGTAATGTTCATCTCTTGAAGGTAGTCATTCACAATCCTACCTGTATGAGGTCGGGCATTGTCATGCATAAATATAGCATCCTCACCTAAATTGACCATAAATGGACCAACGTGATCATTGAGGATTTCTTCCACATATCTTACGCTAGTTAAAGAGCCGTTTTCTATGATCACCAGCTCTGTGCGACTTTCAGAAGAAATTCCGGCCCACACAAGTACAGACCCACCACCGTAGGCTACTTTTTCTTCGATGCATGCTTGCTTGAATCTTTCCCCTGGTCTTCGATACACTCTGTGTCTTCCATCGTGCTTGTAGAGCATAAATTTTGATTCGTCGGAGAACATAACTTTTGACCAATCTTCAATACTCCAATTTACGTGGCTCTGGGCATATCTTAGTCTTGAAATACGATGCCCACGCTCCAGTTTAGGGCCGTTTGCAGGTCTAAGGGGTTTTAAGTTAGATTCAGCAAGCCGACGTCTTACTGTCCATGCACTTGGGTTACTTCCTCCGAGGCGTCGAAACTGATTTGTGAGTTCAGTTCCTGTGAGAAAGCGATTTCGAAGCATGGTGTTCACCAAGTATCGGTCTTCTCGTGCTGTGGTACACCTGATTCTGCCCGTTCCTGGTCTGCGTAGGTTAGAACCAGTTTCTTCGTAACGTCGGAGAACTCTTTGTACTGTTGACAGCGACACACCGACAGTCCTGGCTGTATCGCGCTGACTCCGGCCGGTTTCCAGCATTGTAAGTATTCTGGTGCATTCTTCAGGCGTAAGCGACATAATTTCAGCTTGAATAATGAACATAGAGCACTATCAACATGGTTTATGTACCCACATAAATGACAGATTACAAACAAAAGCAAAACCAAATGCTGTAATTTCGTAGTTCCATCTTCGAAAGTGGCCCTTTTTCAAATTTGATTTTTTTATGATATAACTTTACAATAACTAAGAAGTTTTAATACCTTCATTTAAGGAGTATTACATTGTCTATTAAATACAATTTATTGCATTAACCTAGCATTTTTAGTTTCCGAGATTTTTAGGATTCTTTAAGTGACCCGGATTCATTGCTCTCGAGTGTAGTTTTTACTTCAAAAAAGGCTGTTATAAAATATAGAATCTAGGATGTAAGAGCGAGCGAAGCAAACTCAGGATATCGGGCACCCCGCTCGTAAGTAAGGTTCGAAAGGCTAAGGTTAAGGCCAGATTCCAAAAACCTAAACGGCTGTAAAACGACTTGAACCTTTTCGTCATAACTCGACAAAGTATAACTCTTGCATTCTACATTCTCTTAATTCTTGAGCTTTTGTTCATGGCATAAGTCCACAAAGGGACTAATTCCTAGTTCTTTTAGAATCATGAAAAGAAAAATATGTAACCTATCCGAAAGTGTGCAAAATTTTCGAGCTCGCTCTTGCATTTTTACACTATCATAGTTATATCACAATTGTCATAGTTTCTTGTGCTTTTCTGCATAAGTCGACAATGTAACTCCTACTTCTGTTTGAAAATGTAAAACAAAACCTGAGGTAACCGAGGCTGTTAAAATTTTCGAGATCGCTTCGCTCGCTCTGCTCACCCTACATAATGTACTTTTATAATACCAACTATATTTATCAAAAAAATGCTGCGACCAATTTGGCAGCATTATTAAATAATACGCTGAGAGCTGGAGATGTATATGAAGATTAACATAACATGACGCCTTTAATCCCCGAAGAATTAGGCAGATATGTACTTACCACATAATTATAGTAGTTACACCCATATTGCGCCAGTTAACTTTAACTTTAAGTCCCATGTCGTAGGGGACGAGCCTAGTGCCACCAACCGGGCATAAAATCCAGACTCCAGAAAATTTCTGATTGAAAACCTAATAACACTTTACCCGACCTGGGAAGCGAACCAGGACCTTATGATCAGAAGTAACGCTTATGACCACTAGACCAACGAGGAGATGTACGGTCACCAACAGAAGTCGATTAACACTTCAGTTTTTTTAATCTCAGTTATTGAGCAAAATATTTGTTCAAAATTGCAGCAGAAGTACAAAGCAATTGTGAACAAATATTTTGCTCAATAACTGAGATTTAAAAAACTGAAGTGTTAATCGACTTTTGTTGCTGACTGTACCATCCTACAAATATTCCTCGGCATCCATGGTGAAAAATCTTGGGCTGCGACCGCGCCTGCCATAAAAAACGCCGAAAAAATGTTTGCTAGTACCAAGGCAAGGCTGTTCATCAGCAAGGTATTACAAAAGTCACTTGAGCTTGACACGGACGCTAATCTTAACAAATCGCTCGTCGGTTTTTTCAGAAAAATTACGAGGCGTCTAGTGGATGGGGGCCCCACAGGCATGGATTGCTTAGGGCATCAAGTAGGCATATGTTGATCCGGCACTGTGTATACATACATCTAAGTTAACACCATTAACATACTACAGTCTGTAGCGAAATAAATGAAAAGAAACACTTCGCCTCTAAAAATGTATAATTTATCTATAAAGAAAAAATTCGAATATTAAAGTTAATTAAAAAATAGAAAAACACTTGAAGAAAAAAACTATGACTATAAAAGTTATTGAAAATAATTTTAGGAATCAGAGGATACTATAATAGGTTTGAACCAAAAAAATTAAAGCAGAATTTGGTCACGTGACGCGATTTTTAATCATGATTGCAATCAGGAAATTCGTGCGCGTGGATAAAACGGACCGCATAAAAAAAAGTAACGGTATCACACCCGCCGTATTCGTGGTTTAATAAAAGTGGTTTTAAAAATAAAATCTACAACAAACTACTAAGAGTATAGGAAAAATGAACTGTTCGCGACAGGGTCTTCTTCTTCATCCGTGGCGTTAAATGTTTACGACCGGCAAATCCGGATCAGCTAGGCTCGGCTCTGAATGGCTCGGATCGGCTGCTCCACCGGCAAATTGTCCGAATATAAATTGGCAGGAGTCTGGGTAGGGTGGAGCCGAATGAAAGTTCGGGCCTTAACCTGGGGTAAAATTTATCCATAAGAACCCATGCAGCAAGCAGAATCTCATGTACCCAAAACAGCGTAGAACAATACATACCAAAAACTGGCCAAGTGCGAGTCGGACTCGCACACGAAGGGTTCCGTACCACAAGGCAAAAACGCCAAAAAAAACATGTTTGTTGTATGGGAGCCCCCCTTAAATATTTATTTTATTTTAATTTTATTATTTATTATTAAATTTAAAATACAGCTGAGTATTTTGTGAATATTTCAAGTGCCTACCTGTTGCTATTTTTGATACCGAGCAAAAAACGTGGACTTATTGAGTGAACCAAATTTTGTAGCGAGGAACCTTTACCATAGAACGAATGCGATTAAAAATATTGCAAAATGAAAAAAAAAACAATGGATAACCAAGGGATAACCAAAAAAAAATTAGTAAATACTCACCTTGAATCTAACATATAACAACCCAAACAAATTATATGGTTATTTCATATTTTGTTCGTATCACAAATAATCTATTCGTAGAAAAATAGCACGTATCTAGCACTGACCTCTATAATACAATGTATAGTAGGTCAGTGCTATAGTAGTAGTGAGTGTATAGTATAGTAGTAGTGGTAGTGTATTATAGTGTATCTAGTCACAAGCTTTTTTCCAAGTGAGTCGTGCTGCCATGAAAAAAATGCCATCTGACCACTGACCTCGCATATGACGTATAAACGATTCATAATTTAAAAAATTACATAGATAGAAATTTCTGGCCATGTATTAAAAACGAGGTTGAATATCAACTTCAGGATGGATTGATGACAAACAAATATCATGCAGGATTTGTTAATACTGCAAGTCATAGAGGTGGTAAAGGGTACGGAAATAAATTAATGTAAAAGTAGTCACAAAAAAACGTATCTTAAAAAGCAGAAGGCGATGCGCTAAGAAAGAAATGATCTAATCATAGCCCGTTGCGTGCCTAACCTCGGATTTATGACATAAAATAAAAAGTTTGCATATAAAACGAACTGCGCAATACAGCTTTGATGATTTATTTCCCTAATACCACTCAAATAGCTTGGCTCGCCGTTCGAATGTTTTTAATCCTCGGCCATTTTTTTCCTTCATACCAAGGTAATATTTCACGCCCAATCGCTAATCAGGGATTTGTTTTAGTTAGAGCTGCCAATGACTGCGAATCTGGGTGTCTTGCTTTTAGCTGTTGATCAATCGTAACGGAGTTGACATACCTATGCCTATTGTGAAAAATCGGTGACTCATTTAATTGCACTCCTTTAATTAATTGATTATTTTTCTGTTGAAAAAAGGGAAAGCGCGTAGCTTAAGATGAAATTTCCGAGATTACCTATTCCCTCAGACAAGAGTTGCTGTGGTTTATTTATTTTATCAACCACAGGCAAAATTTTTAAAAGTAGTAGGTGCTTTAATTTAGTTTTAGTCACGATGTAGAGATAAAAAACGGAGAGGTTTTCTTCATTTCAGGGTGACTAAAAAGGTGGTACTTATACCTACAAGTGAAAAACTTTTACAAACAACAAAAAACCAACCAATGAAAACCATGTAAAGCGCTGACCTCTAATAAACAATAGTTTGTTTATACAGGTTAGTGATGTAAACTCACTGACCTGTATTATATTGTTTAATAGAGGTCAGTGTGTAAAGTAATAATGAAATATTTATAATTTATGGCATCTTATCTTTTTTTGTCAAAAACTGCCTGTATTATCATCTATAGAATCTACTTAAGTTTGTACTCAATATGTTTTGTTTATTTCACTGAGATAAAGTACTACGTACGCTAAGTAATAATAATAGTTCTATGGTTTATTTTTAAATATATGTTGGCACGCAGATGCTTCCTTCATTTCAGTGTGACTAAAAAGGTGGCATACCTATTTTACACGTTAAAAACATTGGCAAGCTTCTTACAAAAAAATAAAATAAAAACCATTAACTTCAGGAAAAATAAATAAAACGAAGAAAACTTTTATGGCATCTCATCTTTTTTTGACAACAAACTGCCTGTAATATCTTGTGCAATTTCTATGGAATTTGTTTATACTATTGCATTGGCATTTTCATGTAATAAGGATGTACCTAGGTTTGCACCACATAGGTTTTGTTATTTTTTTTAGTACAAGTTTGAACTAAAAACAGGTTCTGCATCTAATCCATTTGATATGATGTGTACATATAAAATCGAACTTTAAGTTGCCACTATGTAGGCACCAAATGATACTTGCTCTCGTAACCTATCTAGTTTTTGGTCAAAATTCGACACCTCATAGAAGGTAGGTATCCTATAGCATGTATGTTTTACGATTACCACGTTTATAATTATACATAGTTACCAACACTGACACTTTTTATATGTTAGCTGCTACGTTAGCTGTCAATGTAATCGGAAGCTGTCGCTATCGTTCACCATCAATGAAAGCCGCTATGTGTCAATGTGTGAGAGTATTAATGTCTTTTTATTTTTGGCAACCCTGCAGTCACGTTTAGTTCAGAATAGCGATGACGGGACCCGTGTCCACCAGATACACAGTACTAACACCATGATTTACGTCCACACGAACAAGGGAGCCAACATCTTGTATAATTACATTATATGTTTAACGACGTCGCGGCTGGAGTTACAATTGTTTTATGCAGCTTATGATATTCATGTCTGTCCTATAAAATCTAGCCCTACAATGCAAGAATACTTACTTATACGAGCAATTAAATCGCCCTGGCAAAGCTTCTTAGCTTAAAATAAGCTTGACTTATCTATATAAAAGAATGTACTTTGTTTGTTTTTCTTAAGATTACATTTATATAATAAAATCAGCCTATAACATTCCCACTGCTGGGACGGAGGCCTCCTCTCTGTGAGAGGGAGTGGGCCTTAATCCACCACACGTCTTCGAATTTTTGGTTCTAGGACATTTTATAATTTCTTTATTTAGGTTAGCCAACAATTGTCTACACAATAAATTTAACAAATATACATGCCGGTTTCCTCACGATGTTTTTCAGTCACCATTTTAAGAGCAGTAGTGATGAAATAATTTACACAAAGTCGAGCGCCTGCCTGGGTTCGAACTTATCCCTACAACTCGTAAGTCGCAGCCGTTACCACTGGACCACAAGATTAAGTACATTTATTTGCCCGTAATTAGATTTTCAATCAACGTTTACATTGATAGCAACGAAACGAAAATTTTCTTAATGAATCAACCAGATTTTCCAGCACCTACACAGAAACGACGATGACGATATTATCTGACGTCGTAAACATTGGATTACTTTCAGTTTTGATTGACCCACGCCCCATTACCTACTTAGCACTCGGACAAAGTCGCACTAGCAGGCGTCTGTTTATCCGGCGGGAGTGACGCGGGCGTCGATATGCGTGGGCACATACACAGCGATGGCGATCACTATATACAACCAGTCGCGATAGACCTCCCCTGTCTCCCGAACTTACTTGTTAAATAGATAACGAAGAGGTACACAGAGAAAATAAGAGAGATCCTCTTAAACTGGTCCTGCTACGCTGAAATATAATATCGCCTGACCTTGCTACGAATAGTGCCCGCCTACGGATAGACTGATGATGCGTTTGCATGGTTCTACGCTTCACTGATCACTATTTCAAATACATGTAGTTAAAACACTATTTTATAAAACAGCAGATGTGTCCATTAATTGTATCCGGTTATTTTTTCCTACGTCTTTAAAAAACTATAACGTCATAATTGAAAGTGATGGCGTCCATTAATTGGAATGTTGCATCTCGTGCCAAAATTAAAGTTTTCTCATCAAGTCTGACATAGGCATTTACAAACGCGCTACTACGGCTAAAAATACTACGAAAACAATACCTACCTTTGATACGAGGAAAACTAATATGTTGCATGTGATTCGATGGGTGTTCACCTCAACTAAGAAACAGGTACATACACGGTGTATGTACCTGTTTGTGGCCTAGCGGTGGCCCTAGATTGTTTTTTGGATGGTGCAAAATCTCAACGTGGCACTCCTCTATGTACCATGTTTCTATGATATATGCATATAATGCAATTGCTTGAATGCTTTTGCTTGTTAGCGCTGAAATCAACAGAAATGCGACCACCAGTGGTGGTGGTGGCGGTTGATTTGCGCTTCTCCCATGACGGCGCCCAGTGCTGTCGCACCGCCCTAGGGATGCTTCTTACACCTACATATAGCGAGACCTTTGGTACGTGGATAGAAAATACAATAATACAAATAATAGCTATAAAGGGACCGGAAACATGAAGCATAGGATGATTTAAAATCATCATCATCATCTGCCTAGCCTTTTCCCAACTATGTTGGGGTCGGCTTCCAGTCTAACCGGATGCAGCTGAATACCAGTAGGATGATTTAAAATCATCATTGAAATATTAGTTGCGACGCGTCAGCCGTGGGAGCTCACGATTTGGCGCTAGTCATGACTCCCTTATCCAGTAGCGTGTGAAGGGTTTCACTTTCAGTGATTAATTCAGACATATTTACAGTGAATGTATGTGGAATTATATTTGAATCATACAAGTGGGTAAATTAGGTCATATCGTGTTTACGCGCCGCCGGCCATGGCCTGAACATTTTCAAGTGTTTAGCGCTACCACATAATTACTATCTGGCTGTTACTCATGTTATGATATCCTACCTACGCATTTCATTCGTATTTACTAGATTTGAGTCTATATTAATCTTTCTAGGAAAGATAATTTGTTGTGAGACAAGATGTTATTGTAAACGTTACCGCACCAAACAGTCTCTCCGCAAATAGAACTGCGCAATACAATTTTCCTCAATCGACGATGGAATAAAAAAAGCTGCCAAATAGAATAATAAATCTTTCATCGAGAACTGAATTAATAAAAAGACTCTCAAAGAAACTAAGATATCCCCTCATGAGTTGACAGCTCAAGACTTTTTGAAGAGAAGCCGGAAACACGTCAGTAGTACGGACAGTAGTAGATGGCGCCACAATAGCGAAGTTGTCCGAGCCCCGCGAGAGACGCGCGCGCTCCGCCAGTTCCGGTCGGGAGATTTGCGCATAGAAATGGCAACATTACACATTGTTACTCAAAACTTTTCTAGCGTAATGCCCTCTACGTTGGCGTACTTCACCCCGTAATTCATCAGACGCTTCCTCTTGCACAAGTTGTTCGATAAACAGAAAACTTGCCGCACTATTTTCTAAACTCTATTTTATTATAAGTATCTGAACTTTGAATAGAACTGTCTGGAGTTCAGAATCCAAGCAGTTTATGTATTGGTTTTAAACTACAGTTTTGGTAGAATGGAAGGTAGAAAGGAAGATGGATATTATTATTTTTACCCCTTTGTAATTGGGTGTTGGTGGATTTAACTTTTTCTATTTCGTTTGATCATCGTAATTTAATGTTCTAAACTAGGTAGGTACAAAAGCATGAATAAAAAGAAAAACACTATATAAAAATATCAGCAATCTGTAATATGAAATACCGACAAATCTGGTTCAAGATCGCGTTGACTATTCTATTCCGGTTGGCAAATTGACAAAAACTATAAAATTAGTCAAATAGCGTGCATACAGATAGTGCAATTTCACTCGAGCTTGTTTGAGCGTTCTGGATTTAGTGCTGCACCGACACGTGAACATAAAACACAAGTGTCTGTTTGGACTTTAACATTTGCATACATTTTGTAATAAAAAGCTTTTCCGTCCATATATCATAGTTGTTGTGCGTATGGGCGATACTTGGTTGTGAGTTTGGCATCTTCTACGACTTCTTGTCACTACAAAATATTAATAAATAACGACCCGCCCATGCTTCGCACGGATCAATCTGCCATGTTTAAACATCGTTATTTTTGTGCTATACTCTATATAAATATTAATGAACATAAGACTTCCTGAAAAAAATCTCTAATCTATAAAAAATAGTGTAAATCGTATCAAACCCCATAGGTTACGTAGGGTAATGCGGGCTGGTGTCCGCAACTCCACGTCAATGCGCGTATTTTGCGTATGGTGACTTCTATTATAGGTACTATGTAAGTTTACATAATTATATAATTTGTCATGGATATAACTGAAAACGGGTGACTGTACAAATCATTATAAACAAGTATTAGTACTATGAGACCCAACACAAAATAGTAAAAAAAAAATTCAAGGTTTTTAGTATATCATTGGCTACTCCATACCTACCTACTTACATTTATGTTGGTTCGTTACACTAGACAACATCTAGGGAATAGCTGATTTGGACGACTAAGAAGACACTCTGTTCTTCAAAACTGTGTTAATATTACCTCGTACGTAATATTTTATAGGTCAGCTGTGCAGACTAGATACTTTTTGATCAGAAATTAGGTCCTTAAGTGTCAAAAAGTGTTGAAATTCTAACAGCCAACGGCTGAATGATACCGACATACTAACAACACGGAGCGGTATAAGGAAAGCAGCTAGCACCAGCTATTTAACCTACGTCTTTGGAAACAAACGTGGATATAGTGAACAAACAGCGATCAAGAGCACACACGGGGAGTGGCCGCGCAAATGTTTGCCGTGCCGCCGTGCCGTCGTGACGCACCGCCTCTGTCCGCCTCGTTTGACGTTCTCACATCGTGCTTGCTCTATTTGTGACGGTAATGGACAATTTAATTGCTTTCCATAAGGTCAGATGTTGTTTGACTTCGACACGTGAGAAATGTACCATTATTTTTATGTATGTAGATACAATTTAAGGTTTCTGCAAGTATTGCGTGTAATGTAAATGTTTATTTTATCAGTTACCTAAGTTTCTTTTTTAGTGTCTGTTATGATACTTCTTTTACAGTCTCTATAGAACTTCCATTTTTGAGAAGTTCAACTATCGGATATTTGTCAACAATAACACTGATCAGCTGTTAAGGGGTTCAGTCCGAAGACTTAATCGAAGCTACACTGAAACGGAAAAATCCTTGAGATAGTAAAGTAATAATGTATTATTATTGTAATTGTTTATTAAGTATATTCTTGGGGCTTCTTTCACCGTACGTACCCGGAGTTACTCGGAGATGGTGAGTTGAGTGCCTGGTAGTTATTTTTTACGTTTTTTCTCTATGTGCACGTATATAATTATATTATTTATATTTATGAAATGTCTATGTACAATAAGTGTAGGCATACACAGATTACACACATACACCCTCATACCATCAGTCAATAGTACCACATTGACAACCTTTACTTTGTGATATAATGGGAGTCTGGAGTTCTTAAATTAAAGCCTAGGCTTAGCTTAGACTCCAGATCTCCCACAAATAAATAAAAAAATGATAAAAAACCTGTCAACTTAATAAAGTTGACAGGTTTTTTATCATTTACACGATACACACACACGTTTCACACACACACGTCACACGTTTTCACACGTTTTTACAGATTTACACGATTTTTACTTACAGATTTTATATCCACTAAGTACATTCACATGGTATTCCATGTGAATGTACTTAGTGGATATAAAATGAACATTATTTATTTTTTAAGTATAATTGTGCAAATTTAGCGTGTTTTAGGTAATACTCCAATATTGTAAACTCCCACGCCTCCCTCCTTCTTTTTGTTATGGCAGCGTGTTTTTTATTTTCATTTTAAGTTTTCTTTATGTTTTTGTGATTTCCTGTTGAAATAATAAAGTCGATTCCAAAAGTTCTAGTAATAAAAAGCGAACATGACTAACTCTGCGTAATTATACCCATCCACCTGACCCCTCCATCACTTTGACTGTTCGTAAGCTGTCGACGTGACTTTTAATTCAAATTATAGTCATCCTGAAAGCGACGGTCGTTCAATAATACACTCGCCGCACGAAACATGTTCCAGATAATTATTAAACAGCATTAGCACAGCAGACAAAACAATCAAAGATTTTAGTGAAAACCCAAAACGACAAAAGTAACTCTTAACCATACAATGAAAATCACACCCAATTTTTAAAGTGGTAAAGTTCTAAATAGCGTAAACACCCCCTCAATTTGTGATGTGTTTTTCTTCCTGGCAACAATCGTCAATTGTTGTAGGGTGCAATTCAAAGATGGCGCGCCACGCGTCGCGCTCGTGTCGGAAGCGAGGCCCGGAAGCGCGGGAACGCCGCCCTCGCTCACCAAAACAATACCATCGTGTAAATTGAAATAAATTGATGCACTCACATTATTTTGTTGTACAATAACTTTCGCAGATCATCCACTAAGATGCTTTAAAGTGTTAACGCTGTTAATGAGTTAAGTTTTAAATTGACTACCTGTTTTCATTGTTATAGACTTGAAGGGTAGTTCGATATAAACGTTCTCATATTTATATTATATCTGTAGGATAATTACAACTCTATCGAAAAGCGTACGCAATAAAAATGGCCGTAGTAAAAGTCTGAAAACCCCAATTTTCCTTCACCCCAAAATCGAGGTGAGAGGCATTAAATACCAATTACTTTTCTAAAACAAACAGCGGTAATACGATCATCATCAGGCGCACAGTGCAAACAGAAACAATTAAAAAGTCGCACGGGTGTAAAACACAGAGGGTGACTCTCTCCCGCGCCCTCTGTGACTTGTCACGCTAATTACACAATCAGTTCTCACAATTACCTGTGACACTGTGACACCAACCCACGCCCTGGCATTCTTATCTACACATAAGGTAATTTTTCCGGATAATTTAGAATGGAAATATTTTTTTACGAGATTTTTATTTTCCACAAAACAATTGCTACAGTTAGGTAGGTCGAGTGACTGAATTCTGGTAGAAGCTTATTTAAAATATATAATGCAATGCGACGAAGATGAAGAAATTTTAATCAGGCTCCTCTTGACACATTTTATATATGTGACCATATATAAAATGTGTCAAGAGGAGCCTGATTAAAAATCTAATCTAAGATATACCTAACTATTTTGCTAATTACGGGATTGCGTAATCCCGCTATCTATTCTACCGATATAAATAAAACAAACTCGGGTTAGTTACACCATTTATAACTCTAGAACGGCTGGACCGATTTTTTTGGATCTTTGATTTGTTGGATTTGACTCCGCCCCGAATAGCAGAATAACAATTAAAAAACCGGAAAAAATGACGAAAAAAAAAATTGAAGATACATTTTTTGATGATATCTTGGAAACAGATTGACTGATTTCGATTTTTTTTTTGTTAATTCAGCTATTAAGTTAACAATGTTTCTGCGACGGTACGGAGCTCGCCGGGTCAGCTAGTATTTCATAAAATGGTTCCTAATCGAAGAAGATTGGTATTAGCATCCTTTTGTATATAAATACTGCGTCGAGTTAACTCTTTTCGCCAAAAGCGGTAATTCTGGCATTATTCCCTTAAAGCTGTCTACAGGAGGCTTTTAATCAGTAGCAGCACTGGATGCCTACTTGGTGACAAATAATGAAAGTATTTTCATGCAAATTTTCTTTATGTAATGAGCACACCGAGCGCTGCAAACGGTAGTGTATATTATATCAGCACTTGATGCCACGTGTATCGGGAACGTGCATAGTTTAATGATAACAACATGCACTGTTGCAGACTCATTAGAACTAGTACAGACTAGTTAACACCTACATTCCCATAAGTTCTATTCTATTGCCAATCAATTTTTTTTTTTTACAGAAAATTGGTTTGGGATCCATACTAATATTATAAATTCGAAAGTAACTCTGTCTGTCTGTCTGTGTTTTACCTTTTCACGCCTAAACCACTGAACGAATTTCGATAAATTTTGGCAGAGAGATAGATTGCATCCCGGGAAAGGACATAGGATAGTTTTTATCCTGATATTCCCACGGGATCGACACTTATGCGGGTGAAACCGCGGCGCGCTGCTAGTAAATCAATAAATCCGTGCCCTATAATAGGAATAGGACCTACGCGGCTATGTTTAAAACTTAGAAAACGATTACACGTAGATGGGGAAATTAATAATTACCCTAAAATCTCGAAATTGCCAATATTCCTTTTATTATAATCAGTATCAAGATCAGTAAATTACCTACTAAATAAAAATATCGAAAAATAAAATTTCGTAGCACTTGCTGCGAGATTCGTAGACCTATCTCAATTACTTTTTAACATAATTAAACTTAAAGCAACTTTGACCAACTAGATTATAAATAAATGTCAACATTTAACTTTCTTTTTCCAAGCAAAATTGAACGATATTTTTTTGATCTTTAGTAAAAACAGTACAAATAAAGATTCATCCAATTATTGCTACGAATTCATCATACATTTGGCTCATTAAGTGTTGACCTGAAAGCACTCTCAGTTTTCGCAAGCGGTGACAAGGGTCCGGATCTCAAATGAATAATAACTCGAGGGGAAAAGTCGACCATTAACTATATTTGTAACAAACAAACGGATTATGAGATTACAAATAGAGACGTGAAAACTGTAGAAGAGTTTAAGAATGATGTTTTTTCAGTTTTAACGTAAAAATACTAAACATACGTATTAGATTTATTACCAACAACATTGTATTAGTAGGTATTTTATTTAAGAATCGAATTAATTCCAAAAAAGACCGGTCAAGTGCGAATCGGACTCGCGCACCGAGGGTTCGTACAAAGTAGGTACGTAACTACAAATTTACGGTTTCCGGATTTTTTCCCTTACTTGTGCTACATGACATTACTTTTTGCCAAATTTCATGATTCTAGGTCAACGGGAAGTGCCCTAAAGGTTTTGATTCCCTTGCGAGTGTCAAAATATGCGTCATAAACGTAACATAAACGCCCGTATTTTTTTGTTGCGTTGACTTAGAAGTTTGTTTTTTTTTACTGCTTTAAGGTATTGCAGCTTAATAAAAAGGGACCCTTAAAATGAGAAGCTTTTATTTTGCTCTCGTTCAGTCAAAGTCATAATTCAAGATCAGCTCACGACTTACAAGATTAATAAAGTCAAGAGAAAAATATTGGTCAAAATGATTTAGTAGACTATATTTATAAAAACCGTAAAATAAAAGAGGTACATTGTATCAATAACGGCTCTTTTTACTCTATGTGATTTGGAAATGACAAATACCCGCCGGAAGCGATCCATTTTGTCGGGAAACGGTACGCAGGAAGTCGATTCGCCGACCGCGAATGTTGTCGGCGCCACTGTCACACTCCCAGCAGCGGGTTATTGTGTTTTTAATTTTTCTTTCCCATTTTCATTCACATAACCGTAAAGGAAAATCCAAAATAATAAATTATGCATTACGATTTTTTTTTTAAATACATGGCCAACGCCAAAATTAACTCCCATCAATCCTGCATATTTGCCTTGAAGATAAAACTCATTGAAGAATGCATGCACACAGTAAAGTAGGTAAATTACCTTGCTGCATTATTATCAGTAACTAAGTATGACTAAGCGATGGAAATCACAACGGCGATAATGCAATCGGTAAATAGCGGTCTCATAAAACGATCTCCAATGTCATCCCATTATAAGCAAGAGATAAAAATTTTAGGTAGGCACATAGACCGCAGGGGAACCGACCAGCTGCCGTACGACCCGCCTACCGGAACATCTGCATGTTTAAAGAACTACTTAAATAACATTTGAAGATCACATAATATAAATTAAACAATCATTCACAAAGTAGGTGCGTTGCGAATTGTGTTATAGGCGTGCCTCAGTGGATAGAAGTTAGGGTCGCGTGGTCGCCAGGTGCTCACACAACTCAGTCTTGGATGACAAATTATCATTGTGTTATATAAAAAGCCCGAATTTTATGACAATAGCTATAAAAACGATGACACTTTTTTACTATCCCTATTTGACTTTTGTGTTGAAGAATCGTAAAAACTCTTAATTGCCTACCCATCGTAGGGTGAAAAGCTCCTGAAACCATTTTGATAATGACGCACATAAAAACTAACTTTGAAAACTCAATGGCACCATATTCATATTATGGTATAGGTAGTTCATAAGTGGCACATACTCGTAATGACTGTGTTCCTGATAGCTTTGAATAGACATTCATCTAGGCGGGCCCTTTTAGCTTAAATAAATATTAAAAGTATATAGGTAAATTTAAAAACCTTAAAAACTGTCAATGTTTAGGATACTGCTTGGAAAAACCTTGCTAGCTTATTCGTAGTAAGTTTGTAATGTCATTAGCGACCATTATTACATCACATCACATCTGTAGAACATGTTAAAATAACTAATTTACTGAATTAGTAACTGGATCACAACGTGATCATTCAGAAGTGGAAAGTAAAACTAGGTTAGACCACAGACAAACATAGTGGCCAGCAAGATTACAATGAATTATATGTTCAAGGAGGTTGTGCTGAACATCTTTATTCTATTTACTCTTACCTAACGACAAAGAAACGTGAACGTACGTACAAAAATAGCGCATCGTAAATCCTCTAACACTTGCGGCAGAGTTCTATTTCAATTAAGTTCCAATTAGCTTCAGGCGTGCATTAGTTGGCGAGGCTTCACTAGGCCAACTCAAGTCTGACGGCAGTAGTTAGCGTGTTACTTACGAACTATTAACGCCTCACAGCGGCCGATTCAACTGGAAACCAGACCTTTGATACGTTAATTGATCTATTGTGTATGTAAAAATACATAGTTCAACTCCACCTTAATCGTGAGATCAACTGTGTTTTTCTTGTATGCATAATTTAATCGTTTATAAAGGGTTTGGGTCTTAACTACAGTCTTGGTAAAAAAAAAATATTCACAAAATGTTTTAACCTACTATAAAAAGGTACTGATAGACAATACTTAAGCGTACCCTTCTACGACGTAGGCCCTCTACGCCGTAGAGGCTCTAGTCCAAGTGCTAATTGATCCCCATCCTACTTCCAGAACTGTAAGATTTTGTGTATGTAGAATGACACAGAATTGCTCCGTACGCAATATGGCCTTGCAATGCCCAACATTCATGTTATGACTAAGGAAAGAAGTATTTAAACTCATCGTACTAAAATAACTGAAGACCTTACTCTCAAGGATATCAAAAGCAATTAAACCGTTTCTTGATTATTCACTACTTGCTTATAATTAGACTCATTAACTGCAGTGTTTCCGACATGATGTTGAAATTAATTTCCCATTTCACGGGCAGTTTTCTATTGCACTTGGCAGCTTGTGAAGACTGGTGTGCCTATTTTAAAGCCTGCATTTATGCTACATTGCATTTATTTTTCATACTCCTTTACGGTTACCCGAGATTTTTTATGTTCCGACCCTTTCGGCCCATTTGACAGCAATTTACTAGTTTCTTGCCAATTACAGGTTTTGTTATGATTACCTACTGACACCGCGAATTCATCAATCGAACATTGAAACAATAAAAACCTATTTATTTGCAACTTGCGCTGTAAATTGCTAGAACTCAATCATACAACTAGTTTAAATGACAGCCTGATTTTTTTAAAAGAATATATTCTGAAACCTTCATGTATTGTTAAAATTTTAAACAGTAAACTTTAAATGCTTTTGTGTGCAAAATTAGCTTCATCGTTTTTGTGACCTTTTGTAAGTACCTACACTAAGTTATACCAAAGCATACAAGATCAATTAAATACCTTTATTGATTGATTGCCGAGTCATCACTCTTAAAATTTAACTTGTACGCAACAGTAGCAATTCTTTGTGTTAGATCTCTTTGTGCAAGCCGAGTTCGGATGCTAATCGAATAAAAATGATTCACTTCCTTCCTATGAGGAGAGAATAGCAGAGAATGTGTATTGTCTGTCGGCGAGGCAGCCAGAAAGGGCGTAGCTCTTGTACAACACCGACAAACGTATTGTGCTGTGTGCACTGACTTCTCTAATGGACAGTATTTTGCTGATAATTGTATTGTTCCGATCTGTGTTTTCTTGAGTGTTTTAAGCGTTCCGTTTTCCGTAGGTATATGTACCTTGAGATATTTCAAGGGAGATGAGAGAAAAAAAAAATATCCTTTAGAAAATATAGTTTTTTAATTTAATATATTTTGAGCACGTTAGAGTATAAAATCATAAGTAGGTATAGATTCTATCCACCGCAGAATAGATTTTAAAGCTTATTAAACTCTAATGTTGTGGTACGGTAGTGGATCGTTGTTGTACTTTTCCTATTCTTTCTTTTTATTCCCAGATCTATATACTTACATTAGAAAAAGTGTCAGTGGAGTACAAATTCTACTTTTTATACTGTCAAAGTGTAACAGCATAAAACGGAAACGAGTTCCCCTCACTCATAACATTGACTTAAATAGCGAGCAGAAAATCAATTGTATCTCGACATACCCATCGTATTGTTGCGATGACCAAACTGATGCTTTTGTGTCCTACCCCTGACACGCAACCCGAGGCCGGGGGTAGAAAAGAGTGTAATTGACGCTATCGATTTTGACAAAACCCATTGCTGCTTATGTATAGAGTGTACTCAGTCCTGAAGGTGCAAACTCAGTAATGGTAGTATAAAGAAAATTATAGTTGTTGAAATAGGGTGGATTGATGATCGTAGTAATGAGATGGTCTGGAATTGTCGACTAATTACATGGTGCGCGGCGGGCGTTACGATTTGTGATAACAGTAAAAGTCCTATAATGGCCAGTTACACGGCTCGAGTCAACTATGTGGCACTTTCTTAATGGTCCACGCCGCGGGATTAATTGTGACACTATAAATTTCGACCCTATTTTATAGTGTGCAGTTTTAGGTGTGTACTGAAAGGGTTTGTTTATTGAACTTTATGCTTACAACAAAAGCCAAACAATTTCCTCAGATCTATCCAATTACTAAAGATCGGTATGATCGGAAGTTTATTTAATTTCTCACATGAATACGGCCATATTTATAAGTATAACTAAGATTAGTTATACTTATACAAACTGTTAAAAAGAATCACACACCTGTGTATACACGGCAGACGTTACAACCAATGACCACTTTTTATAAGCGACACTACAAGTGCCTCAAAAGTTCCGAACTACGTGAAGTCATTTCCGATTGTCCGTAATAAGCGATGAGCATGTATACCGCTGACTTGTGGGTGGAAACATCCCCTTCGACAAACGACAATTCTTTGTGTCGATTGCGTAAAAAATCAGCGCGCAACGTTTGTCGGACAAGACCGACAAGACGACGCGAATCGCATCCGCTCTTCCGACTTTTGTCGGACTCCCATTGTCATGTCCGATATTTTTGATAAAATTACGTCACACAATGAGACTGCCGCTCTATAGCTTGTTGTTCAATTGTTGTAAGCTCATTGAACGAATGATATATGGTCGGGGGTCTATTTGATGCGAGCGTTCCTTCCGATCTCATTTGGCTTGGTAATGTTATTGCACAATAGTCCTATGTTTACTGAACATTACTATCAATCAGAGATAGGGATAGAAGGTTAATTGTGATGCGCGATGTAAAGCACGTTATTGGAGTTTAGGAATAGGATTAACACACATTTGAAACGAGCACCTCCTTTATCAACAGCTGTTGTCTGTCTACAAGTAGTGAATATCATTACATTATCGTACATTACAACAAAATGTCACAACATTTTTGTGAACCGTTCTCAGAGCAACCCTTTCGACGACTCCACAGTACTTTGTCAGAATTAATAGCCCGTGAATGCGGCCCGGGGTTTACAGCTCACTGCCACAACTTTTCTGATTTTCGGATTGTTTTACGCATTATTAACTTGGCAATCCAATTACGTAAATAATATTGAAGAGGATTTGTTTACGTTGCATTTTTACGGAGAGAAAATATGTAAATCATGAATCAACCACGACAGGATAATTGGGGCTAGAATGCATTATTCATAAAAAAGTTAAAAATGTTCTGTACCTTTTAAAAGAGGGTAACCGATATTAAAAAGTAAACGGACAATTTAAGTCTCCTTTTAGTAAAACATTTGTGCTGTAACAATGGGGAATCAATCTCCATGTGGCGGGTACCGGGGAGCGATATAAAGCGATGAATGCTAAAACAACGTGCAGTTAGTAGGGTGTGAAGGCGGGAATGATTAGGCAATATCCTGCGGAACCCTCGCCTCGCCCTTCGACCCCTGCTGCTACATCTTACTTAATGCGCCTCAGCTATTTTGATCGGACATCTGATTTCGGAAGGCTACGATATTGGCTTTCGATATCGAAGCTAATTTTATGGTTTAAGTTGATTATGCTTGTAGCGATGTATTATCAGATTATGGATATGTTTTGTAAAGTTGTACAGTGTAAACGGTTTTATTACTAATGTAACACATGTTGAAACAAATTCATATTACATTTCATAATTAAGATGACTAATTTGTGTTACATTCCATGTTACGTTTCACCAATCTGTACCCCGAAGTATGGCTTTATTGGCTCATGATGCTCAGCTGTTTTATTCAAACTTAACATAGTTTTTATACTTAACATGGTGTTTATTGACACTACACATGGAAACGTTAAAAAATGAAAATATCATGGATAAGTAGGTATCTAATATTTCAGGAAACTTAGCAAGAAGGTGCCTACAAGTTTATGGCGACTGCCAAGTGAGTATCTACCGTCCCAGTTCTACTTTAATAATATTTAAATGAAGTGAGCTCGAGGTGTGGCTAAGCTCGTAAACCGGAGCGTTTATTAAACGGATCCATCACACCAGCTTTGCGGTGTCACCCTTTATTCGCTTAATTAGACAGTCATTGTTGACAGCCGCCATACATACAGACAGACACCTAGTGTTTGATTTTATAATCAGATTGTTTCAACCTACATTCAAACACATCTGTTATATCAGTAGTAGTAAAGCTGTGGATAGATCTGTTGAGTAACACGATACTTTGAATGGATCCATTACACGTTTGAGTGAAATAATTGTATTTGTTACAAAGCTGAAAAACTTGCCACCCTACTGCTTAAATCAAGTCAGATCAAAATAACACAACACAACAACAACACACAACATACAAACACAACACACACAACAACAACAGCAACAAACAACAACAACACAACAACATTAATCAACAACACACAAACATACAACAACACAACATTTAACACACAACGCAACAACACACAACATAATAATGTCTTTAATTTCGACTGTCAAATAACAACAATCACATAGTATCTTTGAAAAATTGTCTTTTCGACAACTATGTAGGTACGTAGATCAACGTAGTGTGTTACGCAATTCGGTCGCTGGATCATGTTTATGCAACTTCTCATTCTACTAAAAAGTTTTTTAGATTAGATGTTATTATCACATCACTACATTACGGAGGAAGAAACGAAAATAACATCAAGATTCTCCGCAGTTCTAATGCATGCAATAACTCAGCACCTCAAAGCAATTGCATTTTATATTTTTGCTTCACGTTTACTTTATTGCCAGTCACCACAGCTAATCCTAACCAATACAACAATTGCAGCTTTATTTTTATCTAGAAATTGTTTCTAGACTTTCAACTTCAAACTAGTCTAAAATTAACTTTGTGCCACGGTCAGCGCAGTAGCTAAACAGTAGTTTTGTTTGCTCTAAGTCGTACTTTAGATTCCGTCGCGAAACAAATATCTGTAAGTAATTTTGTGTGGCCTTTATATAGTCGTTCTTGTCTTAGTCGCCTGTGCTTGTGGTATTTTATCTTCAATCTAAAAGCACAACACTCAGTCTACGAAATTAAATAAATTTGTTAAAAAAAAAAGATACAAAGAAAAGACAGAAAGAAAGTCTTACTAACTTTGTTCAGTACATCAAACGCTTAACGATTGTGTTCAGAAAGCGTCATTAACATCGAAGGCGACATCCCACACCTCATAATGTCAGTTTGATTACGGACCGACTTGATTAAATCTTCGCCCTGTCTTCACTTCGCCAGCTTGGCTTTGATAGAAATTAAGCTTTTATAGGTTGTGCTAAGGTTCTCAGTTGAATGGAAAGCGGAGGTCTATGATAATTGCTAACAACCTGGCTGTGTGCTTTGTGGCTTGTAGATTCTTGAACAGACAGTCTTAAAAATAATCTTAAACTATATCTAAAAATCTTTTTTTGTCATATTTATTTACATAACACAATTTAGTAAATTAATATTTCAGACAATATTAAGACTCTGTGAAAGGGGAAACCCCGTACTTTGTACCCACCTGTTATCAAATCAATACAACATAGTTTAAGTCTAAGTTTTATCACAATCTTTCGAGTGTAGGAAATCACAATGCTATTCTCGCTCATATTTATCACCATAGACTGGAAATCAAGTTGAACTATTCAAATAATAACTCCTAGTGACTAAATCCTCATGGGGCGTAAACAGACGGCTAGCTTTTAATAAAGTTAACACATAGTTCAGTGTAAAGCATAGGAGAGCGATAGACATGGGCCATGGCTCGGATTAGTTGTAAATCCGCGCATGGGCTCGCATACAACGAGGGTGCTAAAAGCTCACTCACAGAAGTGTGCAAGTCATGAGCAGACGCGGTCATAAAACAAAAGTATGTTTAAGCTGATAGAGTATTGATAATAATAAGTGGCCGAACAAGTAACGAACGAGTTGTAGGTCGTAGGTTCGAACCCAGACAAGCGCTTTACTCTGTTTAAATTATTTCATCACCACTGCTCTCAAAACTGTGGAGGAAAACATCGTGAGGAAATCGGCATGTCCTAGAACAAAAAAATCGAAGACATGTGACATCTACTAATCCGCACTGGCTGGCTGGCAAAAATTCGAAGACATGTGACATCTACTAATCCGCACTGGCTGGCTGGCAAAAATACGAAGACATGTGACATCTACTAATCCGCACTGGCTGGCTGGCAAAAATACGAAGACATGTAACATCTACTAATCCGCACTGGCTGGCTGGCAAAAATACGAAGACATGTGACATCTACTAATCCGCACTGGCTGGCTGGCAAAAATACGAAGACATGTGACATCTACTAATCCGCACTGGCTGGCTGGCAAAAATACGAAGACATGTGACATCTACTAATCCGCACAGGCTGGCTGGCAAAAATTCGAAGACATGTGACATCTACTAATCCGCACTGGCTGGCTGGCAAAAATACGAAGACATGTGACATCTACTAATCCGCACTGGCTGGCTGGCAAAAATACGAAGACATGTGACATCTACTAATCCGCACTGGCTGGCTGGCAAAAATTCGAAGACATGTGACATCTACTAATCCGCACTGGCTGGCTGGCAAAAATACGAAGACATGTGACATCTACTAATCCGCACTGGCTGGCTGGCAAAAATACGAAGACATGTGACATCTACTAATCCGCACTGGCTGGCTGGCAAAAATTCGAAGACATGTGACGTCTACTAATCCGCACTGGCTGGCTGGCAAAAATACGAAGACATGTGACATCTACTAATCCGCACTGGCTGGCTGGCAAAAATTCGAAGACATGTGACATCTACTAATCCGCACTGGCTGGCTGGCAAAAATTCGAAGACATGTGACATCTACTAATCCGCACTGGCTGGCTGGCAAAAATACGAAGACATGTGACATCTACTAATCCGCACTGGCTGGCTGGCAAAAATACGAAGACTTGTGACATCTACTAATCCGCGTGGTGGACTGCGGCCCACTTCCTCTCACGGAGAGGAGGCCTGTGTCCCAGCAGTGGGAACATTATAGGCTGATTATGCTAAACAAGTAGATACAACACATACGAGCAGTTCATTCTGTATAAATCACTCTAAAATTCGAAACAAAATAAGTTTCCCACTTGAGTGAGGTCCGCAGTGAACTTTACAGGATGGCACAAGTTGCAGGTTGATTGAGTACCTGGTTTTCAGTTATTGTTATGAATTTTATTGATACTAGCTACTCGTACGTCCTAGCCTAACTGTGTGAACTGCTTTTACGTCTCTTCTTTTAAAACAAAAAGTATTTAAAAAAATATTGAAAGAACACTATTTTTCCACTTTGTTATAATTTATTATGTAGGTGTTCATTATAATTATATTATTTTAGTTATATTTATGTTCGAAGTATGCATGTATTTAAGTATATTCTCATATTGTTTATTTATATTTAAATTAGAGAATTGTTTTTTGATTTTATGTATTTTGTTTTCTCTTCTACTCGTACGCGTTGTCTACATCTCTTTTTATCTACTCTCCTCTCGCAGGTATGCTGGAAGAGATTTCTTTAGAAATAAGCACCACCTATGCCTATGTACGTATTTTTCTGAGCTTTTCTTCTTGTCTGTTTTTTGTTCATAGATAAATTGTAAAATAAAACGAAATCCTGAACAGAACAGTTCTGATTACGTGCGTGTGGACTGTACTCGCTACCTTTTTTTTTTGAAGTGGGTTTGCTCTTTGTGGTGCCGGACTTAAAGAATAGCACCACCCCATATTTCCCGTGGGTGTCGTAAAAGGCGACTAAGGGTCGGACCGGAGAATGGGCAGCAGCGTTCTCTATGCATTCCACCACCATACTATACTGCGATCGCCAACCCACCTGCCAAGCGTGGCGATTATGGCAAACCCCCACATTTTGGGGGAGGCCTATGTCCAGCAGTGGACGTCTTTCGGCTGAAATGATGATGATGATGATGGGTTTGCTCTTGACTCTAGTCTAGGTCAGAGGTGACAGAGACAAAGTCGACGATGGAGTAAGCTTACCCAGAAGAAGCCTGTTCTCTCTTACTTTGAAGAGATATGGGTTGTATGCGCTCGGAAACACAGACGCAGGTACAGAGTTCCACTCTTTTGCTGTGCGCATTAAAAAGGACATACAACAACACCAACAACAACAAAACAAGGACCAAGGACAAGGAGAAGGACCTTTAATTGTGGAATATACTATTTTTTACTATGGTTCAACCTTTACTGCCTTTTGCCTGTCGAACCTTTCTACCCCCCTATTCAGCGAATCTGTTCATCGCACAAATTGGTCCTTCGAGCCGGATTCGCCGCGACCCTCTGTAACTTGAACCAAACGTAAAAACTAAGGGGTGGCAGCAACACGACAATCAAATGTACTGGCGGTTTTAATATTGTTGCCGATTTATAAGGATAAGTCACACGGGTAAATATTAAATTTGTTAGCGATACTCCGAGATTAAGTGGGAGGGCCCTGCTCTTTGAGAGGGAGTCACGGTCATTTATTATTGTTTAATGCTTATTAATAATGTTAAACTAATATTTACCGTAATGTTTATAAAAACATGCGATATATCCGCTCGACAAAAAGTAGCTTTTGAACTATCATACGTTCTCTACACTTACCTTTTCTGGACTATATTTTTGCGTAGGTACCGTACCTTCATATTATATTTCAGGACATTGATCATCTTTGTTTTTGGCTTCTCTGAAAATTCTACAACTTCTCAAAAACTTTAGCCCCGCCTACTAAAGTGAACAGGGAGCTGAAAAAAGCAAAAACACAGCACGTCAAATATAAAACTGCATAGAGATTAGAGGTACGGATTCGAATACAGATTACATAGTTATCTAAATATACAGCTCAAGTTCCAAAAATAACCAACATTCATATTTCAGGAGTTTCGTTCCAAACGTTCGGAATCACCTGTTATTTATATTTAACGCGTTTCGAAACTCTGTCATGGTCTTATTGCGTTCATACTGTGTCCAAGACGGTAATCGCATTCTAGCCGGCCAGGGCTCCTACTATCAGTTTCGACTGTATGGCATTTGAAGACACATGGACAACTGGAGACATACTTTGTACTGATACATTTATGCCTACCGCAGCTTGTAATTTCTGGAAAAAAAAAACTGTTTGGTTTTAAGTTAAAAGTTCCGATTTTCAATGTAATTCCTATTACCTCAAAACACGTACGTAATAGTGTTATCTTCAGTGGATCGGCAACCCATTTTATTTTTAATACAAAACTTCGCTGGTCAGCAACATACAAATGTTGCGTAAATCATGTCTCTATCAGCGCAACGGTTTTTTATTCTGTGTAAGTTTCAGGTTGGTGTAGTACTGTAGTGTAGACCAGATATTTATATCGGCCTAATACTTGGTTCCTTTTTCATTTTGTGAACCATCGTCATTATTATCATCTTACCATTAATAAAAACAATGACGAGTATACGTTCCGATTCATCCCACCAACACATATTTTATGAGTGTCCCAGCAGTAAAGACTTAAAAAAAATTTTTGGCCTTGCATCTTGCCTTGCGCCTTAAGCCTTGAGACTTTCCGGGACCTCATGCTAAGCTGGAAATATGGATTTTTCAGAATCAGCCGGAACTTTGGATATATGTCCGGTTGATGGTAATAGCCTCGCCCGGGTATCACATGGACTAAAAAATAACTAGCGAAATGTGGGTGTACTAAAAAGTACACCTCTGCCGAACTCTTCAGGGAATGCAAGCGTGATATTATGTACGTATGTACTGACACCAGCACATCAAGCTAGTCGAAACTGTTAAATTTTATCAATCAACTTTGAACCTTATACTGTAGCGATAAAGTTGAAAAATCTATTAAAGAAATTTGACAGACTGTAGTAACTTGATGTGCTGGCGTCTGTACAAAGCTAAACAATGAACGGAGCCATGTCGGTATTACAGTTTACGCCCTGTTCAAACAAGAATGAAATCAGGCCAAATCGTGTTGCAATCGACAATGACCAATGGTAGAACCATTAGATAATTTATTGCAGTGCAATATCCAACACCATCTATAACGATTAGAGTTAGCGCCCTTCTGTCTCGCTGTGACGCTTCAAAGTTCAAATAACATTAAAGTCAAACAACTGTTACTGGTACATTTTATTGGACTGATTTATCTGTTCACACCTACAAGGCTATACAATGTCAATCAGGATTCTTGCGTACAGAATATAACTATCTTGCTTTAGGGCCATCTATTTGGCAACAGAACCATCCATGAATAGGTCACAATGACACACACACACAGGACATGATGTTTTTCCATGAACAGTGCTGCACTTGCCGCGGTCAGTCCGTCGACGGGTGGCGATCTTTACATACCGAGACCCCCCGTACCTAGGAAAGCACGTTAAGAGTTAAGACGTTGGTCCCGGCTGGCATTCTTGGAACTTTGACGGTCGTTACGCGTGGTCAGAAGTTCGAAAGCTGACAACCAGTCGTACCAAGGGGTATCGTATTACCCAGTAACTAGGTTTTGGAGGTCAGATAGGCAGTCGCTCCATGTAAATTTACTGGTATACAGCTGCATCCGGGTGAACTGTATGCCGATCCTGAAATAGTTGGGAAAAGGCTTGGCAGATGACTATCAATATGAATTAGATACCTATAAAGTGTACGGTGGTCTCTGTTTACCATTTCATGTGATAGTTTAGGATAATAATAACTATAGCAGTAGGTAAACAGCTCACCATCTATCACCATCATCACACATTCACAGAAACGTAGGTAAATATTATGATCTTATCATAACTAGAAAAGTTTTATGTAATTTTGAAAATGATGAATTTCTGGGGGAAAAAACTTTCCCTTACACTAAGTAAAAACTCGTATAAGATGAAAATAAGCTGTCAGTGTTCCACAAGACTTTTTTAATATAACGACCAAATAACTAGGTGCGAGCATAATGTTAGCAACAATGGAAATAAGTTGCGTCATGAGACTTCCTCCTAAGCATTCTCGGTACATGGGGAGGTACTACATAAATCTCCACATATTGCTTTGCTCCGAGTATCAGACTGTAAGAGAAACAGCCAACCCTTGGCCCGCTCGTTATTGAGCTCTCACTCCCAATATCCCTGTCTCTTTCACACCTAGTGTGAATTCTTATACCGTTGATATCTGCCGTCTCCCTCCAATTTCAATTTACTCGAGACGGATTTTCAGAGCTTCATAAGATCGCCTGACGTAGTATATGCGATAGAAGGAGATGAATTTATTTTCTTTTCTCTGTTATTAAATTTAAAGAATAATTTTCTCACTAATATGTTAAAGCCAGAAATAATTTATTTCAGGGATACGAAAATATTCGTAAAGAGATAGACAGACACAACAATATGAAACTCTATCCATTAAACGCCATCAACCCACCAAAAAAGGTGCACTTAAATCAAAAACCCACCAAACCGCCATGTTCTCAAAAAGTTTCCTAGGAATGGCACCAAAAATATTTAACAAACTAACAGAATTTATAAAATCTACAAGATACTTAAATACTTTCAGAAAAACTCTCCACAGATTCCTAATACATAAAGCATTTTACACTGAATATTTAGAAGAAAAATAAAAGCCCGTATTATATTTTAAAACCTATGTGTCACAAATTAATAATTTTGAATTTGAAACGATTAATTATATAGTCACCAAAACATAATAATATATCTCTGCTTCTGATTTGCCATTCCCTCTCAAAATTGCCACGCGTTTTTCATGTTTCTTTTTAGTACAAGTATCTCTCTTGCTAAATTGGTCGATGAATGATAAAATATTATGATTTTACTTGCGTACCTACTCGATGTGACCTAAATACTCAGGTTTCATTAAAATCCTGTGCGACAATCGAATTGTCCTAAATCATGTGAAATGTAGTTAATCTAAAATAATTAATTCATCCAACACAAAAAGCTTGCCCTCATTTTACCCATAATGCCTGTTGTCCATGCTAATCACATCAGATAACACGAACATCCCGTCCTCTTATTATTTAAATATTTCGCCAACAAAACATCAAAAGAAAACTGATTTATTTCACTTTTTCACTGCTTGCTGCCCAATTATACCAAATTTATTGATCACAATTTTCATGATCTATTCATAAAATTAAATATAAGAATTTTCTACACCCAATATTTATTTTAAAAACATTTTTTTTTCTGTTTTTATTTTAATTGCTAAATAGGCCTGCTTGACCTCGATCACGCCTGATGGAAAGCGGTGGATGAGGTCTATGATGCGACGAGCGTGTCCAGAAGATCACTCTTGCTTTGAAGAAGGGAAATCTGTAACACAGATAGAGAGAACTTTGAATACTCTGTGTTTTCGCTTGTACTATGCGTCGCTACGCGATTCGTTAGGTAGCTAATAGAGACGACAATCTTTTGTTCTTGTTATAGAGTAAGTGCCTATATAGATGTTGCCGTCTCGCTCCCACACAATGGCGGCACATAAATCTACTGAATTCGGAAGCACCATAACGAAGGAAAATCCTCAAATGCTTTTAGTATAGTGCTTTTCTTATAGCGCATAAAATTAGGATGTAAGTAAAAGCAATCTTGGAATTAACAATATTGTAGGGGTTTTATTTCTGCTATACATGATTGATATAATATATAGGTATGTATTCTACACACATTTCATTTATAAAAAACTTGCAGAATTGATTACAAAGTCAATGTAAACTTTTTTTAATTTGCTGAGTTTCATTTTATTAGTAAGTATTTACTTACTAATATTTTCACAAAAACTTTTGTAGAGGCAATGAGAACAGCCAGCTATAAATAGCGTTTTTTTTTTAAGTATAGGCAGTCCGAGGTTTTATATCCCTACGCACGTGTCGCAGAAACCTTTGGCAGTTGGCACACGAGTGTTATTTTTTCATCGCCTATATAAAACCACAGGATATCAAAAGGGACGTATAAATTGCGTACTATTGACAATAACAACAAAAGCCAGCGGTTCTTCATGCAATCGAAGGTGACCGAGCCTTCTAAGGGCGGAGAAGTCATTGCGCAGAAGTGGGTGTGATCTTCTGTGACTGTTGCGAGGGTACAAGGATTGATGGAAAATATTATTTGATATTGTCCAAAGAATCGAAATAAATTCTCAGTTTAACTACAGTTTTTGCAAAGACTGTTAAGTAGCGTACTTTAAAAAAAGCTTTTTACTCCATAATAACTCGAGATAAATCTATTCCTATAAATATATTATAAAAAAAGATTCCAGCACTTGTCACTGAAGCATTAGTTAATGTTCTTGGTTTTTGGGTATGAAAATAATGAGGCTCACATACATTTTTTTTTATATAGGTAAGTAAATGTAGATATTTGTTCTGGAAACTGTTCCAAGTACCTAATGGTTTAATTAAATCCAAAAACTTTAAAAGATGTTTACCTACTTAAGGACCTACTTTTATAAAATGGTACATTTTAAGAAAACCCCCTTCCTTTTTAGGGTTCCGTACACAAAGGATAAAAACGGGACACTATTACTAAAACTTCGCTGTCTGTCTGTCCGTCCGTCCGTCTGTCTGTCACCAGGCTGTATCTCAAGAACCGCGATAGCAGGACAGTTGAAATTTTCACAAATTATGTATTTCTGTTGTCGCTATAACAACAAATACTAAAAACAGAATAAAATAAATATTTAAGGGGGCTCCCATACAACAAACGTGTTTTTTCTCGGCGTTTTTGCCTTTTGGTACGGAACCCTTCGTTTGCGAGTCCGACTCGCATTTGGCCAGTTTTTTATAATTCAATATCCATGAGAGGTTCATGCTTTGTAACTTTATGCCATCGATATAACATGAAAAATTAATGTAAGTACCTACTGTCATATTTTATTTGCTCTAAGTCCCAAGAGCTTTCAAGTCTCTGAAAGCTCGAGTCATTGCTATAATTTATAAACTAAGTGTTACTAAGTTGTATCGTAGGTAAGGATGCGCGTACGCATGCACAGAGTGTGCGGTCGCCATTCAAGATCATCCCTCATTGTCCCTTTGTACGTCTGTCAGTGGCGGCCCAAACATGTATTCTCTCAGGCGTTAGAAAAAAATCAATGTTTACCTTTATAGTGGAGCACATATTTTTATACAAAGTGTTGTTCATAATGAGGAGTTTACAGAATAACGCCTGTCCACAATAGACAACTGTGGGCAGGAATTAAAGATGCCGTGATCAATGGACACGACTTTACGCAGGTATGGGAGCAAGAAAGTCCTGTAGGTATTACTACTTTTACGTATTGCAAGTTTGCAAGTACGAGACTTATGGGTTTATTTATAAACGATGATTAAAGTTACGTTTTAAAACGTCAAAATGGAAGTATATGCTTAAACAGTCGTTAGATTTATGAATAAAGGGGTTTGTCTTTGCCCATTCTGGTTTAACTTGACGTTCAGATATGTAATGCTTACATAATCAGCCTATAACGTTCCCACTGCTGGGAAACAGGCCTCCTCTCGGTGAGAGGGAGTGGGCCGTAATCAACCACGCGGGCCCAATGCGGGTTGTAATGTATGTAATGTTTATTTATTGCTAATAATGAATATTTAAAATCAATATTTAAGCTTTATCGCGCACGCCTTTGCAAACTTTGTAATCGCCCAACATTTATCAGTGAAGCGTACACATCAAATATATAATTTGACCGTGAAAAATCTGGAACAATGTTACAAAATAAGGTCGAAGAAATGTTGGCACGGATCCGTCGTCATTGAGAACATGAATACGTAACTAACACAAACAGTTCCTGTCAGTGAACGGTCAATTATAAGCAAATGAAGTTTTACGAACTAAATATTTTGTGCCAAAATTTCATAAAAATAAACAAGCAACTTTTGTGGGAGATATTCCGTTGTATGACTAAACAAATTGAATTGTAAGAAAACTATTTGACTGAGTTTCAATTTTGTTCGTATTTTTCTTTATCCTTTTTTTTTTTTCTTCTGTAGCTATTTAACCTTAACGTGAAGGTCCTCGTATTTATAAACGCGTAACAATAATCTAGTCGCAGTCTCATCTCAGCGACAATCCATGACAAAACTTGTTTAAAAAATGTAGGGAAATTAGAGGTATTTTTGACATAAATTGAGACTGAAAAGTCTCAATTTATGTCAAAGACTGAGAAGTCTCAATTTATGTCAAAAATACCTCTAATTTCCCTACATTTTTACCGACTTCATTTTCAGGCTGTCGACGTTCTTAAAATTAAAAGAATTAGCCCTCAGCCGGGGAACGAATTTGACAATATATCTGTATTTCTGTAATGTACCTTGCCTTCATGAAAATCATAAAAACACTTTAACATTATTTCTCTATGTCAATAACAAAACTTAAAGTAATATAAGCAGTACTTTCTTGCAGCCATACAAGGCTATACAGCGCTGAAATTGGCTACTCGACCGCTACAATATGGGTGGTCGAAGGAACTCATTCATTGATCAGCTTTGTAAGCAGGATCAGTGTAAACAGACCACCGCGGACACCGCCGGACGGCCGGACACTTCCGGACGGATGTTCCACGAAACGATTTGTATCAACCGCTTCAAATGTATGAAGAAAGTTTGTAATTGCAAATTAAATAAATAAACGAAAAATGATCTCCAAAAAATGTTTCATTGATCCACACTGCACTTGCGTCCGAATTTCTTGTTGAGTTTCGTGTCTGGAATTGTAAAAAATACATGCTTACTTAGCATCATTAGCCCATAACGTTCCCATTGCTGGAACACAGGCCTCCTCTCTGTGAAAGGAAATGGGCCATAATCCCCCACGCGGGCCCAACGGGTTGGTAGAAGTTGCATATCTTCGATTTTTTGGTTCTAGGACATGTTTCCTCACAATGTTTTCCTTCATTGTTTTGAGAACAGTGGTGATGAAATAAATTACACAAAATAAAGCGCCAGCTTGGGATCGAACCCACGACCTACAACCCCTAAGTGGGGGTCGCTACCGCTGGGCCACCAGTCCACCACTGATCCTTAGGTACCTACTTACAGAAGTGATTTTTTCTAACTAGGACTGTAAATAAATTCCAAAGGCACGGCAGTGGTTATGCCTACTAGAAAAGCTGCTTCTCAACAATCACATACCTACAAGGAAATTAAAACTTCATTTTCTCCGTTTTCGTGCTCACCCGCCCGCACCTATCCCCATAACTGTTGTTTTATAGAAGCAATCGCCACATATTCAATTTTTAAATGAAGTCATTCTAAATTCGCTTGAGTGATCGAATGGAACCAGAGTAAATGTCTCTGGTTCCATTCGATCACTCAAGCGAATTTAGAATGACTTCATTTAAAAATAGAAACTTACATCATGCAAGTTGGTAGAAAAATGTTCTACCAACTTGCATGATGTAAGTTCCTATTTGCAGACAACCGTTACAGTAACTACTTTCAGTACCTACTTAGTTTACGTATTACGGAAGGTTTGTGTTCTGGTTTCTGCATTGCACGACGTTCACCTTTTAATTTATAATATTTTCAGAACTCGACTGATTTCATAAGGATTGGCCACAAACAGTACTAAATACGGAAAAGTGGAAGGAGGGGAAGCCATTGCCCAGCAGTGAGACTTTTTAAGTTACAACATAACTTAACATCACGCCTGTAAGCCCCGAAGGGTTAGGCAGAGATGTACTTACCTAAAGTACAGCCACATTTCGCCCGGTATGATTAAGTCCCATCCCACAAATCCAAATTCCGGGCTGCTATGTCTTACTGTAAGTAAATAGGATTTAAGTCGGTCGCCGTTTACTCTTGTACTGTGAGCACACTGTAAACCGTAGAAACCAAGACAAAACTATTTTCTCTGAAGACGTTGTGTCATCAGCAAACAATTACAAGATAATGACTAACTCTAAAAAAAACACGCAAACCCACATCTGTTGCCCAAACTTCAATTGGTTCCTTCTCGCCTCCATCCCAAACACATGACGCTTTGTTCCTAACAAGGCTACAGAAACAATCACGAAAGGGAAACAAACAAGTGCTGGTCTTGTCACTTCATAAACTATTGTAATAAGTAACTGTCCACTCGTGGGAACCCTGCCTTACCAGCGTTCGCATCCGGATCTGTACCTGACTTAAGTTTTTGCAGGATCGTCGTAAAACACTCGTCGGTAAATGGGTGTCCATTGATCCATTCAATGCTCTTGTCTCATGTCTTGAGTGTCGGTCTCTCTGAGTGAATGAATATGAGGAGTTACTCATTCACAACGATTGTCAGTTGTTGAGGATACTTGTATGTTCTTAAAACAAAAGGGCCAAGTTGTATTGGTGTCGTTAGTCAGGCTTGAATACAGCTAAATTTATGATGTCAAATTTACGTAGTATTTGTCATAATAACTCATATTCCATCTTATTTGTCTGTAACTCGTATAATAAAGAGTATTTCATTCTACATATTCTAGAACGACTTAAAACTGTCTTCATTATTTATTTGAGCTAAATATATTTAGAAATGATCATGCCATTTTGTTATCTTTTGTGATCCAACACTTAAATAAAAGAGGATCTTAAGTTAATTGCAACGAAAAAGTTAGCAATCTGGACAAACAAAAATCAAGCGAAAGGATTTCAAAATTCATTCATAAACATTTTCTACCTGCGAATCCGTTGCTCGTAGTACGTGCAGTTGTAAATTATTATGAATGAACACCATCCATGAATGAAGGTGATCAGATAGGTAGACGCTTCCGCCTTCTCAATATAGCGGATTGAAATCAATTTCATGGTCCCGCGCCGTTGCATAAAACTAAGTTCTAACACAAACAGACACCGTGACAAACCCGCATTTTTGCGTGCGATTTACTCGAAATAACAAATTGTATGAATGAACGCCTCCAGAGAATAGGTACGCTCAATCGAAACATGGTCGCGATCAGGGGCTCCATTTAACCGAATAAAATACCATTCGAGATTATGAACGAATATTATTTTATTGTTGTTGTACCCTTCGTGTAATGTGGCCATTTAATTTCAATTGTAGAGTGACACTTGGGGTAAAATGCTGAATATTTGAAGCTTATTCAGTTAAACTGTTACGAATCATACATAGGTATACACAACACAAAGTAATACAATACAATAGGTAGCATTATATACCTACCTGTAATCAAAGTATACATTTAATCAATTATCAATAATTGCGATAAATGTTATCAAACAATACAAATAGATAGATATTAAATTATTGTTATCATTATTGTTTATTTTATCTTTATATGTGTAAGTATTGTAAAAATTAGTGCTTCATATTAAAGATAAAATCAGTATTCTTATCGACAACTCCTTGAATAACTACTTTAATACATATATCTACTAGTATAACCTATCTGACGTCCTGATTAAAACAATAGGTATCTATCTATTAGACATTTAAATTATAGAGCATTACACTAACCTTATTTTATTTATTAGAATATACTACTTAACTTACCTATTCATAACTTTATTTTTGTCTGGATAATGTTTACTAAGTCCTTAACCACGTAAGACCTCCAACGTTCTAAAATAATAACAAACCTGCTAGTGCTGTGTCAATTTTTTGTGTCCCGACGGCGACGCTCTGTCTGGAGTACAGAATCCTGTCGCATTATAGTAGCAAATAAATATTCTCACTTCATTTTTGCCATTACAAATCCTTTTAAAGGCGCGATACATTGACGTGGGTCTCCTTTCCGGTTGACAAATAAAGGAACCAATTATTAGAATTACCAACGCGTAGTCATCTTCTCAAAAGGCCCTCCACACGGCTTCCGAATTTCAAAGAAACGCGCGTAAAAGGATAAGGGATTAGCGTAATTTAGATTATTCAATCGAATAAAAGCCGAATGCGAGGAAATCAAATAAGTCCAAGTGTGACGTATCCTTTATTCTATGTTTGCTAAAGAACTGCGCCGAAAACTTAGAAAGATAATCGGAAATATAAATTAGCTCGTGTTTTTCTGCGCGAACAGATAATTTATAGTAGAGAGAAACTTTTTTGTCGTTCAGTTGTTACGAAGTCCAACGTTGCCTTTGTCAGAGAATATCGGAGTCTCGGAGACCCCCCGCGGCAATCTAATTCCCCCTTTCAGATGGTCAATCTAAAAGTTTAAACGTTTTATTTGTTTCTTAACATGGGGATCTGCCAGATGTAACAAATTATAGTAACTACAACAAGCATTGAACTACTTCTACTTAATTTATTTTTATAGATGATCATTAGCGTGAGATGGGTGTTGAAAATTCGTATTCAAATGCTGTTCCGTACTTCACTACATTCAAACTCTGCACGAATAGTTATGAAGCTATGAAGATATCTTGTTCAATTTAATTCTAAGGCGAGAATGTTTAGTTGATTAAACTATCAAAATGTCCAAAAAAATTTTTATAGGAATATGTATACGTTGTAGGTATACACTTATAATCAATAAATTGACACATTTAACTTGCCCTTAACTGAGTAACGCAGTTTGCAATTACAGGCTACAAATCAGATAAGATTAGCGTATAGCGATATGGCTAGAGCTAGACTATAGGAAAAATGCAACGTGCCATCCAATCCAATAGGTAGGTATAGTCTGTTCCAAAAGTTTCTGGTCAAAGTGTCAACAAACCCTGATCAAGGTAAATTATTATGTAATCATTCATTATAGGATAACAGTAACACGTTCGTCTGTATTTAGTTATTTACGTATCAACTTTATATCTCACCACTTTTTCCAAGAATTATTGTTTGAATAGAATTATTAAATTGTAATTAAAAAAAATAAGGTTATATAAAATTAACCTCAATTGTCAAATGAAAACCATCTTTTAGGGAATCAAAATAAGAATTTCGGGTTTAATTTTCAAATAATCAAATCAAGGCACTCAATTTGTAAATGGCACTTCCAATCGACATTCATAGGTATAACGTTTTGTGATCCATTTGTTTACATTTTCATCAATACTTTTGGACCAGAGTATACAGATTCTATCTATCTATGACAAGTATTCTAGGTACCCATAGTACATGTTATTGTAGCACATAGATAATGCATATTTCCAATGCCGACCAGATAGGTGCAGTGATATGCAATGACTATTTTTATCGGCATTCAAGGAAGTAGGTATAACGAATGAGCCTATTATCTAGTATTATCTAGGTATCAGGGATGTTTGTCACATAATTTTCTAGAAATTCAAGTAGACATTTAATAAATTTATTAAATACCTAAATTAATGTTGACAATTCTAAAAATTGTCAAAAAAACTGAAAAGTTTAAGTTATGTTAAGGAAAGGAAGATAACAAATAAAAGTCCAGTCACTGTTTTAATACCGATTTTTCTACTTTTAAACGGGTGAGTCTACTTAACGATGAAAGCTCTAATATGCACTAATCTCCACCACAGATCATAAAGGATACCCTACAAAAACAATTTTTGCCAAAAAAACTGAAAAAAGTTTAAGTTATGTTAAGAAACGGAATATAACAAATAAAAGTCCCGTCACCTTTTTAATACCGATTTTTCTACATTTAAACGGGTGACTCTACTTAACGATTAAAGCTCTATTATGCACTAATTAATCTACACCACAGATAATAAAGGATACCCTACAAGTTCCTTACAGACCTCTTTTAAATGGTTTTATAAAGCAGCGAGGTAATTCTGTAAACACACTAACAGTAGCAATGGCTTTCATTTTGACAGTTCAACAACATTCATTGCGTTATTTACGTTGTTGAGTAGACAAATTTTTCGAACATAAGAAGCAATGGATTAGCAATATCCTTCTAAATCATTCAGATTGTCATTGAAAGCGTTTTACGAAATTAAGGTTGTGGAAGTGCTGGATAGACTTTAATTTAGCTATAAGTAGTAAAAGCAACACTCATCGGGGGCACTGCCGTGCCCCCCGATCCGTGAAGCTGTAATTAGACTAACATAGACAAGTCCGAATTCAATGAAAGCTAAAGTCCCCTTGACTATGAATTTACTTTCCCCACATCTCAACTACCGCATCCTCTATTCATAAAATAACGCTCCTAACATAACCAGCTCTCATCATTGAGCCATCAGCTGGGCTCGGGTGGCTCTGATAACGATAATTAATCATGAGCGCACAGACCGATGACCATTAGCAAGGTGCTGACTCATCGCGACCCGGTGGTCGAAGGACGGTGGACCAGATAAACCTAACAAGTTATGTTTCTATGACGGACCTGTTAAATACTCTTTAGCAAGGAAGAGTTCCCAGCGATTCAATATTGATACAAATGTCTTTGAATTTGTTAATGTCTTAAATGGAATACTTGTCGGATGAAAAGTTTTAGTCGCATATTAATTTTAGATCAGAGTTCTAAACCATAAAATGCCTGTCCGGCTGAATAATTTTGATCCTCAGTAAATCACCTTCTTCTTTATTTCTTTTTACAATCGTTTATACTGCTGAGTGTTTATGGTAGCAAACGTTTGACCAAATTGAGTTATTCCAGCTGCCAGTTTTTGCACCGACGCGTGTGTCCAACACTTAGGTGGTCATTCTTAAAGCCATAAATTGTTGAAAGCTGTAGTGTGTGTTGGTATATTGGTAACAAGTAACAAATCTGTTAGTAATTAATTGGCGATGTTTGACAGCTTATTCACAACAAACAGCGGGGAGCGTATTGTGGCCGCGTCCGGATACGTCCATATTGACAGCTCAATTCCGCACTTCCGTACGCGTGCGACGTACAAAAGTATTGTACTAAGAAATATTAGTCATTTTATTAAGTAAAAGTAGTGGTCTAAGTCAGACGGGCTCTATAATTTATAGCAAGTACCTACGTTATAAACGGTTACGTTATAAACTGGCTATCGATCGTCACAGGAAATGAAAATCCATGGAATAATTTTAACCATCAGTTCTTGTGAAATATTTCCATGCTGTGTTGACTTTGTAGTAAATAAAACATCTGCTGATGTTGCTGAATTTATTCTTAACCAACAATTTATACTACCTACAACTTTTCAAGAAAACCAATAGCAGATTTAGTTGTCCAATGTCGCCTAAGACAAAAGTGAACTTTTAAATTGGACGGACGCGGCGCGGCGACGGCGACATGTAATAAACGCAGTGTTCGCTACGTTTATCGATTTTCTGATTTAGCCTCCCCCAGTAGATAACGACGACAGGTAACAGGCCACCACTATTTACACGATAGACTCACTTTAACTTGTTCATCGTTTAAAATACATTTTATAAATTAGTTTAGTTTTGAAGCTGTTTGTTTTTTAAACTGACCAGTGATACGCGGACTCATTTCATCATAGCATTGTAGTCTGTAAAAAATATATCACAAACTAGATCTTGCCTGCGGCTTCACCCACGCGGAATTTATCCCATGAGAACGTAATACCGGGATATAAAGTATCCTATATGACAATCCAGGTTATAGACTATATGTGTGTCAAATTTCATCCAAATCCGTTTTACCGTATTTGCATCATTGAGTATCTACCTAACAAACACCCACACATAGTAGGATTCGTCCGGCTGTCATTCGTGGATCTTTGACAGTCATTACGGGTAGTCAGAAGCCCGAAAGTCTGACAACCAGTCTAACCAAGGGGTACCGTATTACCCAGTAACTGGGTTGTGGAGGTCAGAAAGGCAGTCGCTCTATGTAAAATACTGGTGTTCAGCTGCATCCGGTTAGACTGGAAGCCGACCCCAACATAGTTGGGAAAAGGCGAGGCAGATGATGATGAAGATTAAGTAGGATTCGTAGGATAAATCGCACAATTCAATATAATAGTCAAATCTATCTCAAGATTAAGAAGCAAAGCCAAGAAGCAAAAAACTGCCTCACAGTGGACAGTTATCAATTAAGCTAAATGTACAACAACAATACAACCGATAAAAAGCCCAATAAAATAAAGTGTACATTAACAAAGATATACGGCGGACGCGCAGCAGACTTTCCTTTGATTGGACGCCGATTTATTGTGCGGAAATGCCGTTACTACGTAATATTTCCGCCCCGCACTATTCATTTTCCCTTTTTTACAGAAAAAAGGGCGCGATACGTCTTAATCGAAGCATCTACTTTGTCGAGGGCGAACGCCGTCGCCGTATCGCCCCGCGCCACAGGCGAAATGTGTTTTATCCGAAATCGCTACAAATATCCGCAGTTATCAAAGCCGTTGCTATGGAACTTTTTTAGCATGTGGTGCTTTGTGAACGAATGAGGATAACCGTTTTCGCAGCGGGAGATTGTCAGGGATGTATTGCTAACTTTGGCATTAATGTTTTGTCAGAGGAAGAATTCAATAAAACGTTCCGTGGTTTGAAATAAAAACTTGTTATCTAAAACATAAAAAAAGCTACATGCTACGCAAGTGCTACGACGCGTGAACCACGTTAATGAGCTACCGAATAGAGTGGGAGGAAAACAAAAAGTATGTACACAAATGAATTAATTTATTGCCAGCAAATAAGAAAATTGGCATTGAGTCCAATCAATAAGACAAATGATTCCGAACCTCGCTCTGCGGAATCGAGACGTAACCCCAAAACGCTCGCATCCGCAGGAATGATATACGCGAGGGTGTTTCCTGACACCGGCCAGTAGCTACTTGATTTAGCGGAAAGTCAGATAAAACCTAATGCGCACAACAAAAAATATATCACAATACCCACGCCATAAATATGACGGCCTGTCGTAAACCTTTATGTCTGTGCGTTGTAGTTGGCACGTGAAAAATGGCTGTTGCGATATATATAGGAAAACTAAAACATTTTTGCGGATGGTGGATACTAGGAGAGTTATTACCTACGTTACAAAACATCAGTTGGTTCGTAAAACAGGCGTGGGTATGAATCCATAAAACTCACAATGGTTTTTCCAGTGGAAAGCGCAGTCGTTCCAAGCAGTCATGATTCTATTAATAGCTTTACTGAGTTTGTTTCAAGCTTTAAAGTATTCATATTCGAATAAGCAGCTAATCCGTGTAAAAGCTTTAACGATGTGACGACAGGCAATAACAAAAATGAAAATCATCGGGCGCTCCAGGAAGTCAGTTATTAATATTCGTTAGGTATACAACATAACGTGTTTATTAGAGAGCGGCAATAAATCGAGCGGGTCGTGGGGGTGCGTGGCTCAGGGTTAGCCACAAAATGGCTCGAGCGCGTGGCGGCTAAGCTCTAACGATGTTCTCCAGATCCTACTAACATATTTGATGACTGTGATTTACTATTAGATCAGATTAGGAAGTATATTTTGATGAAATAACTTGTGGACACGTGTCACGGGGTGAGTTTGGATTTGGTGGCGGATATTAATTTTTAGTGTTATTAAAACAATAATAGAGCAGAGTTATGTCTATTTCAATTTATTAGTATCTTTTAATGCCTACATATATTCTGATATACCTACTATTTGTAAGTTATTCGATTTCGTAAGTATGTAAGTACGAGTGCTACGCCGTAGCACAAGACCAAACGAAACCGAAATAACTTTATTTGACAATAATACCCAGTAAAAAGCTTGACCATTGGGTATATTTCGACGCCATATTTTAGTTTGTTGTAGTTAGTTACGTAAGGATATTATATTTTTATTTTAATAGTTTGTGAGTTAGTTTAGTATAAAAAAATATCCAGTGTTTTTATTTTTATCCTCTTTAATAAATATAGTAATTTTTTTTCCATATTTTTTTTCAACTTTTTGTATCTATCTTTCTACTAAAAGCAATGCTCTTCCCTCACAAACCAGGTGCATAGCTGATGTGGCCACGTTATCTGTTTGCAGTCGACTGCGCGCTGACCGACCCACTGCTCGTCCATCATAACGATATTACGCTTACACCGACAATATTGTATTTCATATTGCTGTTTCGGAGACACGCCAACAATCAAAAATATACCCTAAGTCCTACGTCTAAGGCCAGAATTCGTTTGAACTTTTATTACAAAATCAATACACCCCGCAGTCATTCGGAACACACCATGCACTATCACCATGAATTATTGTCATGGGAAATTGAATCTTATATCAACTTAACAGAAGCAAATATCGCTAATGTTGACGATGTTCGATAATGTTTTGTCCAAGCGGCTATAATACGCCAAGTCATAAATATGAAGCACTTATTAGGTCATATCATGCTTACAGAAGTGTCAATGAATGGGATAAAGATAAGTTGATGCACCCCTGTCCCTGCAACCCTGTAAAGTACGGAAAATCACTTGTTTTTCCTTTTCCATTAAGGGTCCCTATCAGTTTCGCGGACAAAAAACGCAAATTTCTCAATATCCTTACGTTATCTAGTTTTTTAAAAATACACAAATATTTATCACCTATCTATCTAGTAAGTGTACGAAATTAAGTTTTGATAACTACTTAAAATAAATTCAAAAAAAAAAAACTAACACACGTTTTTACGTAATCACGAAACACCAAGTTTTTCGATTGCTTTTTTAGCTAACTGGTAGCAAATAACGATCTGAAAAACAATCCTAAATACTAGGCATATGGTATATTAGTAAGTGTACGATTTTTTTTTTTTTAATTTAATGAATTAGTACATGTAAAAAAATGTTGACTACGCTGAAAAAACCCAATAAAGTCATGCGCAAAACCGTCGTCTACGCGTAAGAGTTTATTGAAAATAACAAAAAGTGTTAAATATTTTAAAATTTCAGGTGTTTATCTACCAAACTCAATTTTTATATTTTTATTTTGACTACTAACTTAATTGTAGTAAAATATCTAAATAATGCCTTATAAACGAATTTTGTATTAAGTAGTTATCAAAACTTAAATTCGTAGACTTACTAGATAGATAGGTGATAAATACTTGTGTATTTTTAAAAACACTAGATAACTTAAAGATATTGAGAAATTTGCGCTGAAAAAAATGATTTTTCAGTTTTTAGTCCGCGAAATTGATAGGGACCCTTAAGTTCTTTACTGGCTTTAGGGTTGTTTTACTAATGTTTCTTTTCTTGAGATTACAGGAAGCTGAGAGTCGCGTTGCTTCATGTAAGTACAGTTTTTCTTCTAACTTACCTCTCCAAGTTACTATTAATTAAGTAATATAAGTACAGACTTTTTAATGGGGCCAAATCCAGATTCTTTTTACTTTGACTTATTGAACAGTTAATACATGCCTTATAAACAAACGTCCCATTTTTTTCAATTCAAAGAGGAAGAATTTTGCTGTTTCAATCCATTTCAATTTCAACGATTGGCCCACACGAACCGTTTATAATAACAAACTGACAATCTGTCAGCTTCGTACCGAATGCCTGTATTTCGTCATGTTGTTGTATTAAACTAATCGGCTTATCCTCCGCTTCGACAATCAACCGCTTCCATTGGGCCCTTTCACTGCGACAGATTCGAAGGCGTTTCGAGAATTTATTGAAAATAATTCTCAGTTTGTTTGCCATTGTTGAGCTACCGACGACTTCAGTCCTTTGTGCTCTGTTATTATTTATTTAATAAACGGCTACACCTCTCTGTTGAAATGTTTTCGATCAATGCCATAGATAGAGGTTCGTTTTATTCTCAGTTTTGTAAGTCGAAGATATTCACACAATCATCTTTAATCAGGTCTTTATATCACTCCTACAACAGTTTCCGATTGGCCGTTTACATTTCATTGTGTAATTCATGGTAAAAAGTCCTAAATATTTGTATTTTGTTTGTAATTAAGGTTGAATCCCGAGTTATAAGAGATTCTCTGGCCTGCTTGTGATGCAGCCTCCATCATCTCTTGTTTCGTATCTCAGGCCGGGCCGTCGTAAAAATAGCCCTTTGGACACAGCACTATTTGTTTACGATACGGCGTATATACCGCGTCGAAGAAAAATCTATGTATCAACAAGCTTCCATAGTGATTCATACAACACTGACGACCGTGCCAACACATGGCGAATAAACCGTAGTTTTCACGGCAAGAAAAACGTGTGTGTAAAACGGGCCTAAGGGATCCCGACCAATAGTTGTCTTATCCAAAACATTCTAGGCTGGTTACATGCTTATTTTGTAAATAAAAATGATTTTATTTACGGTTTACGGTTTAAGATATTTATTTCTCAAAAAGAATACAATTCACTTATCATGAGAAATACAAGTTAATCATGCATAATATTCGATACACAAACTTATGAAGAACGGTAGGTACTCGTAAACAAACTAGTAAGAATTAGATGCGCAGATATTTTCTTACAAAGCTGTGGGTAATAAGAAAAAGTTAGTGCACCATTACATATAGTTTCTTGATAGCAAGTCAATAGCAATTACACATTGTTATTAGTAGCAAGCTGATAATATTTTTAATTCGTTAACGTTTCAAAATGATAATAATTATATTATAGTTTAGTGCCTAAGAGTTTTTTATGTATTTAAGTAAGTAATAATCTAATGTAGTAGAAGCAAATAAAAGAAATAATACTGACTTTATAAATAGGTGAATGATTTAAAATCGAGAAAAATCTTTCAAGATGTGGTGCTTTAAGGTTTTTTTGTATAGAGTAAACGACTGGATCTCTTTAATGTCGTTAGGCAATTTATTATACAACTCTGCTCCTTCATATAATATGTTTTTCCTTCCGTAGTTAGTAATCGCTTTATTTCTGTAAAGTAGGTTTATACAAACACATTTACACGTCAATAATATTTTAAAAACTATATGAGGTCGATGTTTCCTAATCTAAAGAGTAATAATCATGGGTATTAGGTACCTTAGGGAGATTTCGATCACCCGCAGTGATTTATGACTACACTAACGTAGGTATGGAAGACGCCGACGCCGCCGTACAGAAGTAGGGTACATCACGTTAGAACCTATGGCGTGGCGATTTATTACCTTTCATTTATGATCATAACAGATTTGACTCTCTTTAATAAGCGTTAACTTCTGCTTCTTTTTCATGTAGCTCGCACGACTATTACTACTACGACTACGATATTTCAGATCTTGTTGACTCAAAATTTCGCCACTTCTAAATTTCCAATGCGTCGTCGGTGACAGCACAGAGGTTTCTTTAACTGCATGCCCCCGAAACATACAGCCCTTCGTGTGTTAAACTATACTAACTATAGGTATCATAGCGACATGAGCTTTATTGGTATTTTGCAATTTGACAAAACTTTACGATTACAATGTGGTAAGTGAAATGGTAATAGAGAAACCTCTATTTTCGTGAGTGGAAGTTCACAGTGTGATATAGGTACTTACCACAAGCACAGTTTTCGATATAAAATATGATTTCTCGTAGACAACCTCGTAGTATCGTAGAGCCTTCGTAGAGGGCTACTTTTAAAAACATCTAAACCAGATTGAACTACAAGTAGAAATAAATAGAACAGGTGAATAGAAAACACTGCAGCCACAGGTATTCCAGTAATCGGGTCGCAAGCTATCGCGGTTGGCAGCCGACGATTAGATAAAGGGCCGAGACTGGTAAATATTGTAACGGTAAACAATGATCGGTCACACAGCGACGCGACTTGTGTCCTCCATACTATTTGCTCGTCACGTGAACTGTTTGATCGGAACATCCTCTGTTTGTTGATGTGCAACGAGGCTGTTCTTTGACAGTAATAAGCTGGTTTTACCAACTTGAAAATATTTGAAGCTTATTTAAATGAGTATTTCCAAAAATATCGAGAAATATGTGAGAGTCATCTAAATTAACTTACCTTATTGAGCAGAAAACGAAAACGTCTTTTGCCAACACAACACATCGCATTTCTTTAGCTACCTCCTTAGGAGAATTTCCAAATATTTAGTTTATTGAATCTAAAATTCATAAAACAAAGAATGTAGGTATCTACTCCGGAGTATTCATCATCACTTTTATTTAGAAGTTTATCTCAACTGTTACCTACCCAAAACGAAAAGCCTACCCAGTCACTCTACCCAAAAGCCTTCTCGCTTCACATGAAGCGTTTACAGTTGTGTTGTGTACGTATTTTGTTTCATTTTTTTCCGTTCTTTGCATCTTTAAGGACTATCGTTATCGTATCAACTTCAATTTTCAAAAAAACAGAAATGTTTCTTATTTGTTTCATGATCATAATTATGTAAATATCTTACTTACTGGTTGTAAGTTATGAATACTACTGAATGAAACTTTGCACAGGGTGTGATAGGAAAAACAATGAGATAATTTCAATCATTTTAATATGTATTCTGATAATAATTTATATATAACACATTTTTACAATCTCGTTTTATCTTCTATGATGGGAGGGAAAACCTTAAACACTGCGTGGATTTTTTTATGGATATAAGAATGGGTACAATGTACGTAATGAATATGTATTATTATTATTTATTTATTATTATTTTCTACTAACATCATATATTTATTACGAATGTTCATAAACTAGACAATATATTTTCTATACCGTATAGGAATACTTTATATTCTCGGTAACTAATCACACAAGTATGTACATAATATACATTTACCGTTAATATTAATCTAAATTCATACGCTTGTACGCATATTAATATAAAACTTTGAATATACATAAATAACTATCAACTAGACATATTCGACTATGATAATACTGAATCTTACATCTAGATATTGCATTCTGATAAAATCTGGTCATTTCTCATAATATTACTTAGCTAAAGTGACACAGGTTTTTACACAAATATACAAACTCTCACCAACATGGAATGCATCATCATCACTTTACGAGCGCCTGTAACAAGGACGCTCTCAAAAATCAGCTGAAAATTTCTCTTGACTCATTAATATTAGACATAATTATATTACAAATAAGTAGGAACTCCAGATACCTTAAATTTTCCAATCTAAGTACGAATAAATGTACTTGTAAGTCGTATTCGAGTTACTATTTGAATTGAACAATATTTTTAACAATTTCATAACGAAAACTACGAAACATTTGCTCATAATTTTAAATGTCGCTCGTTTGGAGAAATCGGTTTATTTTGTTGATAGACTGCAGAATAGTTGTCAAGTATTTAAATCGATTGACTATTTGTACTAAGAATTTATCAAGTACCACCATCGGTTTAATGGAAAATAATGTCTTATCTCTATGTAGTGCAAGATAAACGACACATTAAAATACATAGGTGACTCCACTGTCTTCAGTGGTTTCTATTGTAACTACTCGTATAGCAATGTATTCGTAGGCGGGCGGCGTGGCGGATTATAACTTTGCAGTGCGACAAATAAACCGAATTTTACAAACTACGACATATGGACTAGGTAATCACTTCAACTCTTTGTATGTAGGTAGGTAAGTTTCACCACCAGCATCCACCGCCTTGTGGCGCATGACCAGCCACGGGTGGCTGATGATGCATGGACTGATGGTAGGGCGGCAGGGACATGCCCAGCGGCGGCAGACCGTCAGGCTTACCCACACACGGCCTGCCGTCCTTCACCAACACCGGCACCGCCACCCTCCGCGGAGAGTTCAGCCCCCCTACGTTCAAGTCATGAGCTCCCTTCTCCTGCACCGCCCTCTTAGTCTTGTACCTGTGATTCTGGAACCATATCTTGACCTGCGTCGGCGTCAGTCGTATCAAGCTGGCGAGGTGTTCCCTCTCGGGGGCTGACAGGTACCTCTGTTGACGGAAACGTCTTTCAAGCTCGTAGGTTTGCGCCTTTGAGAAGAGTACTCGTCGTTTGCGTTTCTTGTGTGCGAGGCTGTCGGAGCCGGGGTTGACGGTGGGTTCGTGGTCGTGTTCGTCGTCATGCTCGATGTCGTGCTCGTCGTCGAGATCATGCTCGTGCCGTGCGTCGTTCACCGGCGGCGACGATGCCGACGGACCCACGTACGAGAGCTCCGAAGCACGGGATGTGCTGTCTGGACTTGCTTGCTGGCCAACAACACCTATGACAACAGAAAAATACTTATTAGTCAAGTGAATGATTAATTTAATGTAATAGTAACTATGCAAATTAGGAATTAGTTGGATTATAATGTCACCATTTATAACGTGAGAAAATGTTCAACAACTAATAAAATCATACATAACTAGTAGCAATAATAACCACTAAACAAAACGACGCTTGTATCAAACACTCACACTAAATCTCCAATTAATCTCACGAGGGTTACGCTCTATTTAACTCTAACTAGATGCCATGTTCACGTTCCAACAAATAATGGGACGTGAAAAAATCACAGCAAATATTGCATTGTTCCGTATTCACCCCTCGAAGGTTCAGTTGTTTCACACGGATATGATAATACGGGCGGGCGGGGCACGCCTGGGCGTGGTGGACCAGAGAGGGGGTGGGTTGCGAGCTGGGAGGGGGGAGGGGGGCAGCCACACCCACCCCCCGGCAGCTGGCAGCTTTTGTTGAACGATCGTCCTGCTTACCTTCATAAGCGCAACCAGGAAATTTAATAAAAGTATCGAGTCACGGATTCTCTTTATCTCCTAACTTAGTGGGTTATTTTGTGACATTGCAGTAAGCTTACTGCTACATTTTATAACATTGTCGCCAACAGATATTACGAAATCATAATCTAAAATGCAAAATTATTAATTATTTGTTGGTCGAAATAAACGATTTATTATTATTTTATATTATTATTAATGGCATCATTGAGAATAAAACCCTGTATCACCAATCTTGCATAATCAATTATTTAAATCATTAATCAAACAAACCTAGCACGGTAAAATACAAAATCCATGCCCACACTACATCCTCATACTCTCCTAGATAAAAGTTCAACACAATAAAATCTATAACTGTCATCGAATAATGAACAAATATCATCCCTAACAGCCGCAAACATGTTGTAATTGATAGCCGACAGCTGGCTCCGGGCCCCATGAGCCCCATCACCATCTATTGGTGACAAATTCGTTCCGTCTCACCCCTCGCGCTAAACAATCACTGGCAGCTACTGTAGCTACCCTCAAATTACCCTGCAGGGCGTGAACTGTACCCAACCCCATTTAAGACTCATGAGATTTTATTTATTTTGAATTTCATTGCAATATCCGGTGACATATATTCTGGGATTTGGAAAAATATTAATAGAATTGGAGAGCGTATCGTGAAGAGTTTGATCTGTTTGAACTTTTTTATAAAAAAATGTCTGTATGTCAGAATTTTTTATTCACAGAACTAGTAGGAATAGCATTTCAGCTCAAAACAAAACTCCAAGCTAGTATGTAATCCAGTTGTCTTTGCCTAGTTATCAGTACACTAGCAATTAAATTACTTACATTTATATTATAGCACTATTTATAGAGACCGAAAGCAGCATAAAATTAACAGATTTAGGGCTGATTTCTCAATCGACAGATAATTTTTATTCGTAGAACAAAATTGACGTCTGACAGATTTTGTATGGAAGAACTGTCAAAATTTCAAAATTATTCTTCGAATAAAGTTATCAGATGATTGAAAAATCAGCCCTATGTGAAGTAACCCATTCATATTTACGAAACTTTCGCATTACCGTCGCACACTTCAACAGATATTTGAACACAACTATCTCGATGGTAATGAGCCACTAAAGCTCTCAAAAAGCCAATCAATCAACGCCAGATAGAATCGGCTATAAGCAATCCAATGCACAAGTACTAGCAGAATAAGCCGAAAGTGTTCGATAAGCGATAAAAATAATTAATGACAACACTAGATTAGCGGGTGAAGGCACTTGAATGAAGGAGCATTTCAAAAAATAATCTCGGCCTCTCCAACTACTACCGAATACACATTACTTTCGAGTGGGTCAACCTATTTGTGTATGATAATTCAGAGATGACAATTTTGGAGATAAATTCCGCTGATATAGGCCTATGTTTAGTATCTGAAGTGGATCATATACCGACGGCTGCGCTCAGGTTTAGGGTTTTTGATGTACTTGATGTTATAGTTTTGTTTGTAATTTGGACCTGCAAGCCGTCATTTATAAACAAAAACTATATGGCCTAGACCCAAGATGGTTTTACTCAGGTCTCTGGAGCTTGAATCTTGATCAAAACATGGCAACAAAATCTATGGAAAATACCACCGTATTTCATATGTTATTGACTTAGATAACAAATTGATATAACTCATCACGCTATGTTGTGCTGAAGGTTCAAACGATACTTTTTATCATTTATCTTCGGATAAAAGTATATAATCTTATGAGATGACGACTTTATAAACTGAGTGCTAAGGCTGTCCGTATGGAAGACCATACGGACAGCCATACGGTAGGTATTCTGTTGGAAACTGTTATCAAGAGATAACAGTTTCCAACAGATAAATATTTTAGGTGATTATTGAAAAAATCAAATATATTTTAAGCTATTTTCTATACAAAAGTTGTCAAACCGCAATATTTATTATTCCCCAAACAAAACTAATCTGACGTTCAAAAAACGGCCCGGCAAAGAACCAGATGAAAACAGGTTCCGAAAAATAGCTCAAAACAAGCCACAAAGCCACAAAAAAGGAGAAATTTCCATAAAACAAGCTGGTAACATCAGAAAAACGGTAACAATTTTTGTTCGCAAAGGACCCCTAGGTGAACCACACGGGAATAAACTGGCCACTAATGTCACACACATGATACCTACTAGGTAATCATTTCTACTATTTGTGTTACCTTCTCAGGAACAACGCTACTATTTGTGTTACCTACTCAGGAGTAACGCTACTATTTTTGTTATCTATTCAGGAACAACGCTACTATTTGTGTTACCTACTCAGGAACAACGCTACTATTTTTGTTATCTACTCAGGAACAACGCTACTATTTGTGTTACCTACTCAGGAACAACGCTTCTATTTTTGTTATCTACTCAGGAACAACGCTACTATTTGTGTTACCTACTCAGGAACAACGCTACTATTTTTGTTATCTACTCAGGAACAACGCTACTATTTGTGTTACCTACTCAGGAACAACGCTACTATTTTTGTTATCTACTCAGGAACAACGCTACTATTTTTGTTATCTACTCAGGAACAACGCTACTATTTGTGTTACCTACTCAGGAACAACGCTTCTATTTTTGTTATCTACTCAGGAACAACGCTACTATTTGTGTTACCTACTCAGGAACAACGCTACTATTTTTGTTACCTACTCAGGAACAACGCTTCTAATTTTGTTACCTACTCAGGAACAACGCTACTATTTGTGTTACCTACTCAGGAACAACGCTACTATTTTTGTTACCTACTCAGGAACAACGCTACTATTTGTGTTACCTACTCAGGAACAACGCTACTATTTGTGTTACCTACTCAGGAACAACGCTACTATTTGTGTTACGTACTCAGGAACAACGCTACTATTTCCTTTTCTTAGTAGCCATTGGGCTTTGTGTTTGGGTTTGTATCACATTACTTTTATGGAGTATTTTTAGGGTTCCGTACCCAAAGGGTAAAAACGGGACTAAGGCTCCACTGTCCGCCTGTCACCAGGCTGTATCTCATGAAAATAGCTAGACAGTTAAAACTTTTCACAGATGATGTATTTCTATTGCCGCTATAACAGCAAATACTAAAAACAGAATTAAATAAGTATTTAAGGGGGCTCCCGTACAACAAGCGTGTTTTTTCTGCGTTTTTGCCTTGTGGTACGGAATCCTTTGTGTGCGAGTCCGACTCGCACATGGCCAGTTTTTATAAAACAATGTCTCAATGTCAGATTTTTTTTATTCACAGAATTAGTAGGAATAGCATTTCAGTTCAAAATAAAACACCAAGCTAGTATGCAATCCAGTTGTCTTTGCCTAGTTAACAGTACACTAGCAATTAAACTACTTACATTTATATTATAGCACTATTTATAGAGACCGAAATCAGAAGAAAATTAACAGATTAAGTGAAGTAACCCATTCATATTTACTAAACTTTCACATCACCGCCGCACACTTCAACATATTTGAACACAACTATCTCGATGGTAATGAGCCACTAAAGCTCGAAACGTAGCTATAACGACAGTTAGTTGATTTTATGTTTCAAGTGGCCACTTATGTAGGTTTTTTTGTTACATAGGTACTTCAAAGCGATGTAGATTTGTGTCAAAAAAAAAATGCTGAATTTGACACCAATGTTTGTATTTATGTATTAGCGCATTAAGCTTTACAAAGAAACCATTTTAAAGTATGAGACCGTTTTATTTGAAGCACTAACTAGTATTTCGTCATTAGCGCCCGCTTTTGAGAGGATAATATTATCATGAGAGTTTGCCTACACTACGAAAAAAAATCTCTTGAAACAAAAAAATTTAACGTTTTCATCATCATCCTCCATGGCGCAACATGTCTTTTTCTTCCATACTTTCCATATTAGTCGTCATCTCGGTAGTCATATCATCCTTCACACAGTCCATCCATCGGATCATTGAAACGTGGATCATTCAGGAGATACTAAATAAAGTGGGTACACAGCAAACCAACCAATCCCGTTTCAGTATTCACAGTCAGAACTTCAGAAGCGCCACTTAGTTAGACCACACACTAGTGTTTATTAGGGCACTCGCCGTCGAAAGCTAATAACTTCATTGAAGCATCGTTACTCGTTAGAAAACTCTTCAATGGAGAATCTAGATCAACACTAGGTGGATTGATGTTTGTTTTAAACTTTACTCACTAATTTAAGTACTACTTGCTGTACTTGTTAACTGCCGAGTTAGCCTGAGTATAAAATATAGATAACTAGCAACGCCCCACGGTTTCACCCGCATAAGTTTCGATCCCGTGGGAATGTCGGGATAAAAACTATCCTATGTCCTTCCCCGGGATGCAATCTATCTTTCTGCCAAATTTTATCGAAATCCGTTCAGTGGTTTAGGCGTGAAAAGGTAACATACAGACAGACAGAGTTACTTTTGAATTTATAATAATTAGTAAGGATACCTCCAAAGCCAACATAATCGTTGACTCAAAATTTTAGTAATTAGATATAATTCCTTCGTACTCTCGCCTCCCTTCGCTTTCCTTCGCTCTTGTTTCAAATAAAAAATATCTAAGATTGACTACTACTAAACAACTATAAAATAAATGGTTGAAGACCTACAACACCACTCAAATCTTACGTTATTCTCAAAACACAAACTCACTATATAATAATGAACTTATTCTGGCAAGCATCGACCCTACAAACAACACAATCACATGAACAAATAGACGCTTATAATCAGCACTGAAGAGATTAGATTCATGCTAAAACAATGACAAAGAAGATCGCATGCAATCAGGAGATGCATTGGTTCCTAAAGTGCCCAGGACTTGGATGGCCAGTTGGTGGTGGTTTTTGTCATAACCTTCCACCGACGGATGGAACGTATCCAAAACCATTAGCTGGTCTATTTCCCGGGTGTCACCATTGCCAGGATCGCCCAGAGGACACGGTAGAGCATACGGTGGAGTTCTGCCCCGCTTGGGCGGAGCACCGCCGTGTTCTCGTAGAGGCGACCGGCCGCGACGGCGACCTCTCGCGTCCGGCCCTGGTCCGGAGTGAGAGGGAGTGGGAGGCAGTCACCTACTTCTGCGAAGCTGTCATGCTATCGAAGGAGGTGGCGAGATGGATGAGGGAGAGAGCCTCCCGTCCCAGCCGCTGCGGGAGACGCTCCGGGCGTCGGGAGCCTCGTGACGACTCCCGGCCACTGTAGGCGCGGGCCTGCGGACGGAGAGTAATGGGTAGCTCTCCGTCCGATCAGGACTAGTAGGCCTGTGCTCGACGGCGCGTACGTGTTCCACGCGCGCCTCAAAGAGATGTCAGCATCAGAGAAGGGGCCCGTTAGGGTTGAAGCCTGCTGGGTCAGCGGGATTGTCCGAAAGGATTGCCACTGGCCCGGAACATAAAGGGCTAAGGAAGGAACACGGGTGGGTTTTAGTCTGTAAGAGTCTAACACTCCCTTCCGCACCACCCAAAGCGGAGTGGTCATTTAATGATTTCCCATCAGCAAAAAAAAAAAAGCTAGTCTATTTGTAAAAATATAACCGTGTCAACTTAGTTGAGGTCTGGGTGAAGTGAGTTGTAATTCACAAAGGATAGACAGTAGACTCTATTAAAAGCTCACTTCTTCAAAGTTTTCATTGTGAGATTTTTACAGATTAGACCGGCTAGATTTTCACTCGATGAAAAAAAAATAATTAAAAATACTTACAGTTGTTATGCGCATCATGGTGCTCCAGCGACAGCCAGGGTTGATGGTGCCTCAACAGTTCATGGGAGTAGGGATGATGAGGAGGCGCGTACGGCGGCAGCTCCAAAGAGCATCCACCGAGTGAGCCCTGCGCTGGCGCTGACTCCAGGCCCTTGCCCTCGTTCAGACCCAGGATGTCCGAGATCTGGAAACCAGGCCGCTGCCCAGGCATCTTCATGCTGTCCAGCAATCTATGACAAAGGAAACTGTGGATCAGATTTTATGAAAATCTAGAAATAATGACAACACTTATTTGTAATTATAATGACGGCGTTGATATAATAATAATAAAATGTAACGTATTTAATAAGTAGGCATCACAGTATGCACCTAACTATAACATATAACTCGGCTAATTCTACACCGCAGCGCTAAGTTTCAAATGTGTGAAGGAAAGATTTAAACGCGCACAAACTCAACATTTTTGGAAAGTCTGTAGTTTTTTTTAAATCTACCGTAATCAATACAATTTTATTAATTGAATAATGTTAAATTGAAGCTAAAATATTAATTGCAAGTTGAAATAAGATGAAAAACGTAGAGAAAACCTCTTCAATAATAATCTTTTTGGAGAAACTGACACAATACAAAATGTTCTGAAAGCAAAATCTAAACTAAAGAGACCAATACTTTAAATAAAGGAAGTAGAAATCTATCTACCTACATAAAAATATTAAAATTAATCTTACGCCTACAACTCTACAAATAGTAAAAGGGATCACAAAAAAAATCTCCTATTGAAGCACGTAACAACGTGGTCCAAGCACCCACTCCTTCTCAAATAAACTTCAAACCTCACGTCATCTTAAGAAGCGACAAGTCTCGATGGTGTGTAATTGAAAGAAAACATTCCAAATTCCATCAATTCAGCCATTATTGTTAAAGAACACCTCTCGAGAATACGTGACCTAAAGAATGGAAGGTTTCTTTACATTGAACGAGTGTTCCATCGGCTGTGTCAATCAGTGTTACATGTAGCTGTGAGGTTCCCGCGGGTCCAGTACGTGACCTGGTGAATGGCGGCTCACAAAACAGCCTGCAGGTTGTAAACAACGCTATTAACAACCTCTCACTATGAGAGGTGCAAAAACTATCACGTGGAATGTCACGTCACGATCCTCAGGGTCGAGGATAAGACGTGTTCGAGATAAGTGTGACGATGTGAGATAACGTGGAACTTGAGCATTGGATTGCAAAACTTAAGTAAACCTAACTTTCTCAAGACCTAAAAAACCAGTTGAGTGAAAAAAAAATCCCTATTTTTTGCACTTTACGAGTTGCCGAACCCTGAATTGCCGTAAGATAAAAAAAACTAAATTAAAAAAAATTCGTATCAAAAGACCAAAACGCGAACAATATAATCACTTTTGATTCACCAATGATCACATATCCGTATCTCACCCGGGAAATGCGGATCGGAAGGCAGCCGGGTAGAGCGCCGGCAGGAAGGCCGGGCCCCACGGTGGCAGCAGGATAGGGCTCCATGCCAGCAGGGACGCCGGCGGCAGCAGCGGCGGCGGAGACCGCGCGCTCTCGCCCTCCTCGCACTTCATCTCCCGACCGGGAGAACTCGCCTTCGGGATAATCTTGATGGCTGTAGCTACACTCGCGTCAACACGTGCTGCGCCTCGCGACGCCGCGTCCGCACTAAACAACCCTCGAGTGGTGCTCGGGGTAAAGAACACCCCGCGCCGCCCTCGTACCTCGACAGCCTACTCAGCTCCGGACTTGCCTCGAGGGTGCTCCACTGACCTGCGCCAATGGCGACGCGCCGCCGACTGGGCGGGATTCACTGCGACCAATCGCGCCGCAGCCGAAGCCTTCCCAACAAAAAAAACTGGAGTATACACTTTGAATAGAGGAGCTTTCGACGTAGCGCGTTATGTTATGTCGCTTTTTGTAATGAGTGCGAGCATTAAGCCCATTGTTGAGGCCGGGTTCGTTATGGACGCCGCTCCAAATGCCCGGATAACGATTTTCATTTAGAGTGTTTTAATAAGCCCGTGTAAGCTTATGTTAGCAAAATATTTGAAACGGATTTTTTGTTGCCTATTGCGTAGTTCATAGTGTATTTAGGGACATTGTGTACTTATTTTAAAATACCTCTCTATTCGATTGTACCTTTTTATAATAGTAACTTAATATTTTTTCAACTTTATACCATTCTAAACATCCTTTCATTTTATTTTTTCTTAAAACATCCCACTTCTTTTGACATGTCATGCCAAAGTATTTCAATGATGAGTATTTCAATAATGTTATTAATGAGCTAGACTGGGTCTTATTCCTGAAGAAATGCCACCAAACACGACCACCACTCTTCCTCATTTACATTTACCATGCATATTTCCTTTTGCAAAATCTGTTAAATCTCTTGCACATGTTGAAGCACTTAGCGCATTGAAGGCGTGAAGACAATACGCTCTTCTGCGAACAGGTACCGGGCTCCACAGCAGTTATCAGTTTATGCCTTGCACGTGTGCGCAGGCGATTGTTTTCGGAGCTCCTTTTCGTTATAATAGTTTATTGTTTTACTAGTCTTCAAAATTTACCTTAACGGACACATGTTGCAACTTGAATAGAGCTCTGCCTTCGTTTTGGAACATTAGAAATTTAAGTGTATAAAACTTTTGTCAGTATAAAATTTAACATCGGGTAGATAGGAATGGGCTATCAATTTAGTATACTTTTGTATGCTTATAATGATTGGTAGGTAACTATAAAACGCAGAGTATATACTGGGCTTATAAAATTTAATATGTGCCATTGACAGTATAGGGGATGAAGCCCTTTTTCCCGCGCAGCTATTAGTAGAAACCTAATTTTCCATTTTCTTTAAATTGTAACACATTTATTGATAGAAAACTAGACAGCTAAGTCTAGTCTATCTTCATTGTCCTGTCCTTATCCCAATTTATAAGTCTTCGCAACATCTCTTTTTCTTCCATACTTCTCTATTAGTCGTCATATATTCATATTTATTTATTCATCATATATAAGCTAACAGTTTACACCAAATCGCTTATATCTATGCTAATTCTACAAAATTACATTAAAATTTTATTTAAAACTTCTTAGATTAAAAAATAAATAAATACCAAAAAAAAAAAACGGTGTAAAATTTGAAAACAAAACAACCTTAAACATAAAATTAGAAGCTAAACAATTATTTCTTCATATTTAAATAAATATACACATGTTTAGCGATTGTCCATTGAGAGTCAAAAAATAAATCTGCCTCAGGAATATATTTTAGAAAGTCATTTATTAACTTAATTCATTTAGCAGTGGGAGTGTTGTTGGTTTGGGGAGCACGCCATGTAGGCGGGTAGCAAAGGAGTCTATGTTGTCGTCTTACAACGCCACGCGTATACTGGTCAGGAACATAAAAATTTATTGACTCTCGTAGAACGGGACTATCTATCATATCTACTAATATTAGATAACAATTAATTATATGTGCGGATTCTCGCCTGAATTTGAGTGTGTCTAAACCCACCATTCCTGGCACGAACAAAGAAGGATATAGAAAGGGGTAGTATCCATATTGACGTTTGTACAGGTATCTACAGAATTTATGTTCAATTTTTTCTATCATAATAGTGTACAATTACTCTTGAGGACTCCTAACTACTGCATTATATTCTAATTTACTGAGATGATAATCTAATGATGAAACCAAGACATTTACTAGCGTCTTTGCAAGTTTTAAGAATATGTTCGTGAAAATTTAATTTGCTATCCATTATTACTCCCAAATCCCGGATCGAGAAAACACGTTCCATTGACGCGCCAGCAAGATTATAATCATTTCTAATCGGATTATAGCCATCGACATCCATACTCAAAACTCTCCTCACGACATTTTCCTCATTTCTCCGTAACACATGCCCATACCATGACAACCGATTTCCATACAACTTTTCAGTTACCAGTACCACTTTCAAACTTCCTCTTATGTACTCATTTCTTATTCTATCCATTCGTGTAACACCACACATCCCTCTTAGCATTCTCATCTCTGCTGCATGCAATTGCCTTTCATTCAACCCTTTTGTGGCCCAACATTCTGATCTATACAAGATAAGTCTAGTCTATCATTTGATAGCAATAATTTCATGTATTACAATTACCACTACTTGCTAAAGTAACCCTGAAGTACCGGTACCACAAAATCCAGTCATTATAATGAAAACAAAGTTTGTTTTACGACTTGCAGGTGTGCAATTGGGGATTAGAAGTTATTACCTACTTAGAACAATAGGGCCTAATTGTGTTAAAGCTATTTATTCGGATTTAACTTCGTTGAAATCCGCTAGGACGGGGCTACGGCGTAGCTGTGAAGGTTTTAGTAGGTACGTTCTAATATTCCCATTCTCATCTATGATGATTTCTTGTTACCAAAGATCATAATGGGGTTCCCATTTACAGTCAAACCTGGGTAAGTGAGAACTGGATAAGTGAGAAAACTCTATAAGTGAAAGTAATAGCCAGGACCCGTCATTTTAAGCTCCCAAAACCTCTATTAGCGAGAATCAGAAACCTGTGTAAGAGAGAGTCGTTTTTCCCTCATGGACCTCCGTAAGTGAGACTGCTACTTATCTAAACCTCTATAAGCGACAGTCGAGCTTTATTTATTTAGGAGGAACAAATGACAAAACAAATTACAAATTTAACATCTGCTATTTTATGACTCATTCTTAACTTTCGTGGAACTTCCTACCATTGTTTTTGTACCTATTGTTTTCTCGTCAATATTGTACCTATTCTATTTCGTGGACCTAAATAACGTTGTTATTTTATCGCATTCTTTTCGAATGGACACGTGTGCCTTTACTACATTCGTACTTGCTGTGACTTGTTATTGCTGCGTACCTCTATAAGAGAGAAACGCTACCCATGTACCTGCATTAGCGAGAAACTCGGGTTAGTGAGAAACCTCTATAAGCGAGAATGAGATTGTGCTCCCTTGAATTCTCGCTTATCCAGGTTTGACTGTATATATTTATGAAATATTTTAAGAGAATCATCTTTAAGTGGTACGTACAGATTGAAGCCATAGCAACGAACAATTTTTTTTTACTTAATTACTTATTATCATTTTAAAATAGCTTCAGACATTTTGCTTAAAACATTTACTCCGCTTCAATGACAGTAAAAATACTACGTAGAAACAGCGTAATGGATGTGAAAAATAAGACAGTATTAGGTGTATCAAGTAATATAAATAATATTTTTTTTTTTTATTAAATACTTTTTCCGTTTCTATGGTTATTTCTAGAGTATTTTATGTAGGTATGAATAGGCCGTAAATTGTCTAGGTATACAATATTTATTGTAACTTAAAATTTATCTTATTTATTAAATTACATTAGATTATATGTTGTTTATGTATATTTTGTATATCTTATTATAATATAGGTGTTAAACTTATTAGGTGTTCATGTTAAATTAATATGCGTGCCTTAGACAGGCAAATTATAGACTGAACATTAAACCACACACTTTTACGACTGGTAACATCTAGATCTATATTTTCTGCAAATAAATGATTTTTATTCTTATTCTTTGCGTCCTCAATTAAATATACTTAGACCGATTTATCTACTAATAAAACTTTTTTTCTCAAGACTAAAATGAACTGTTAGTAAAACCTAAACGATTAAAACCCTTATTTTTGTTTCCATTCGGAATTCATATAAAGTCATGGAAATTAATTGTTTAGCAAATTGACTGTCCATAGGTATATGAAAATTTTAGAACCAGTAAGGTTGTGGGCAAAATCGTTGATGTAGAATACCGGACCGGGCTATCTATCCGGTACAGTTCGGGCTATAAAAATTACAGCTGTCATGCTTAGGGGAAGGTGGGGGAATTGCGGACGCTTAAGCGGAATCACAAATAAAACTCAAACTATTAATAATAATCAGTCTATCTTTATTAATTATTAAACTATAGTCATTTACCTATCAAATCAACATGAAATAAATTTTAATCAAAAACAAAAACATATATGTCCGTAATTACCCTTAGCTCTTGGGGTAAATTCGGACATGCATCTGGAATATAGAAATATTGCTACAGGTTTTGATAGATAATGGGGTAATTACAAAAAATGGGGTAATATAAAATAATTAAAAAATAATAGGTTTTTTATAAATAATGGGGTAATTACGGACGTCCGTATTTACCCCAGGCGTATGGCGGCCATTTGTCCGCAATTGACCCAAACGAGTTAGTAAAAGTACAACAACAAAATTTTTAAGTTAACAAAGTTTATCAAGGCAAACGGTTGCACTATTTACTCGTCATTAACATCGCAATCGACAGAAAATATGACTTTTTTACTGACACTTATTCTTTTTGAATAACACTCAAAATAGTTAATACCAAAAATTACATCAAAATCACAAAAAATGTAAAATTTCAATTTCCTTGAAACGTGTGCGCAGCCGTTTGTCGGGAATGTTTGGTGGGCACTATAGATGGCGGAACGTAACGCGTGATCGCGGCGGCGGGACGCGGGCGCCAGGGAAAGAGTAGATATATGTTAGTCCGTATTTACCCCGCGTCCGCAATTCCCCCATCGTCCCCTATAGTGTTGTATGAAATGGCTATATCATGGCAAATTGACATAGCGTGTCAATTTGATAAACAATTAATTTCCCTAATATTTAGTTGTGTAGTAAATTTTAACGAGAGTCAGATTTTAATAAGGTTTTCGGAGATCCCGTAGTGACAGCCGCGTAGTTAAAACTACTTAAAACTAGCCATAATTACTTACCGTTAAGACTGGTAAGCAGTTCTAATGCCTATGACTGTTACCTTTAGATACTTAGTATTCTGAAAATACGTAAAAATCTATATCTATACTACTAATGATAAAGCTGAAGAGTTTGTTTGTTTGCACACGCTAACCTCTGGAACTACCCGTCCGATTTATACAAATATTTTTGGATTTGATAGCCCAATTCTCAAGGAAGGCTACATTTAATATCACGCTAGGACCCTTAGGAGCTAAGCATAATGAAAAAGTCATAAATAACGCAAAACGAAAATGAAGTAATAGCGCAGGCAGTTAAAGGGCTTACATGACCTAAAGCGCGGTCACTGTCGGACTGCATAGAAAAGAAAGAGAAGCGCGATGATACAACCCTGGTAATTTATTGCAAAATATGAAGCAATTATTTAATTAGAAACTAGTATTTAGTATGTTGCTTGTAGAATAATCTGACAAAAAGTCAGAATGATTGTATGTATATTAGTATGGTTTTTATTATAGAAGAAAGTTTTGAGTGTTATCTTCATGATTTTTTTCTATCGTATCAAAGTTGTATTATGTTTTCAACACACTATCTACCTAGCATAATTATATCCGGAAGAATATCATATATTTTTCTGGTCGATCATATACCTACTTTTGTTTCTAAAACTTGCGTTTTTTGTGTTTAGGTCTTGTAAGCCCCTTAATGCGATGCGACGGGATGACCGTGGGTCGGGGGTACAAGAAATTACACGCGCACGAAGTCGCGGTAAGAAGCTTAAGAAAATAAAACCAAATGGTATTTTAATCACATGAATGATAAATTCTACAATCCTGATGAAGTTACTTAGAAACAGCAGTTACTTTTACGACATGCAGGTGTGCAACAGCGGATTACTGGAAAACAATTGAGCTACAAGATTAACTTCGTAACAATACCTCCGGCTATTTGTTTAATCTATGGCTGCTCTCAACAACTTCTATACAAGGTGTTAGGGACATCGAGGCACAAACAAGGGTTCCGTACCTACTGCAAGGCAAAAAACGCCGAAAAAACACTACGTATACAGTATACTTCTTGTATGGAGATCATGCCTCTTGAATCAGTGTGTTATTTTCGGCTTTTTATTTTTAATTTTATTATTTGTATTATTTGTTGTTATAGCGCCAATATAAAAATACACGCTGTGAACAGCTCGCTGACAGACAGACGAACGGACGGACAACGGAGGCTTAGTAATAGGGTCCCGTTGGCACCCTTTTGGTACCTACGGAACCCTAAAAGCTGTATACCTATATGTAAGTCTAGTAGACTGTACTGAGGATCTAAGGTTCTCCTTTATTCAAAGAATTTATGTGGTTGCATTGAAAAGTCATTTACTTATCAAAAATCATCATCATAATCTGCCTAGCCTTTTCCCAACTATGTTGGGGTCGGCTTCCAGTCTAACCGGATGCAGCTAAATACCAGTATTTTACATGGAGTGACTGCCTATCTGACCTCCACAACCCAGTTACTGGATAATACCTTACCCCTTGGAAAGACTGGTTGTCAGACGAGTTGGTTGTTGGTTGATTTATCAAAAATTTATTACGTAATTATGCTTCGATCTCTAAAACTGATATTCACAGATAACAAACCGACAGATTGCTCAAACAAATAGGAAATAGGCAGCTCACGCAGCTCGTCGTAGCCCGTAGCCCGAAAATTGATTTGGTAGGTAATATAATTTTTAATTAATTCTATCTTTCATTCGTGTTCTGCTGTTAAATTGTTAATCACACTAATATTATAAAGGCGCAAGTTTGTGAGTGTGCGAGTGTGTGTGTGTGGGTGTGTGTGTGTGTGTGTTACTTCTTCACGCTCAAACGGCGGGACCAATTTTGATAAAATTTTGTATGAAGGTAGCTGACACCCTGGATGTTAATCCAGAATGTTATTCATATATGTTACTTTTTATTCCGATATTTCCACGCGATCGACATTTACGCGGGTGAAACCGCGGGGCGCAGCTAGCTAGTGTTTTCATAAAACTACTAACAACGCCTGTAATTCCCGAAGGGTCAGGCCGAGGGGTTAACCTACATTTCGCCAGTAATGTTTAAACCGGGTTCAAATCCAGACTCCGTTCTGCTACAGAGAAATTCCTGATCAAAAAACCCAGTAACCCTTTGCCCGACTTGGGAACCGAATCCGGAACCTCATGCTCAGCAGTACGACCACTAGACCAACGAAGCAGTGTCTAATAAACTTAACTCTTGATATGTAATTAATAGATACTTATTTGACTGACGACCTTGTAAGTAGGTACTTACGTTCGTTACAATAAGTAAATGACTCACTATAGAACAAATTCCAACAAGACTTCGTGCTTGTAAGAATCTTGGACGGAAATATTGGAAATCCTATCCCCCTTACTAACAAACGTTGTAAAGCGTCTGTATAGTTACACAACGCTTTGTCTTCTTCTTTCGAACGTTAAATTACTGACGACTGAAAGAGAGAAATCGATGTGTAACTATTCATCTGATATAATACGTTTACTAGTAAAGGAGTTAAAGTTTCCAACAAACGTAAACATTAATTTCTGAGTTGAGGTATACAAGTACTGACACAAGCGTGCACTGACTGAAAAGGTCCAATCAAACCTGTGTAGTTCTTTCCTTTCAGACACTCATCTACATCCTCACATGACCTGATCAAAATGTCTGGAGATAAAAAGAGATTATGACCTTTGAATGTAATTCGGTGTTTCTTCTGAGAGTAGGTATTCGGATAGGAAACGGCGACCTCATAGTTTTCAAAATATTATTGACGTGTAGAAGTGTTTGTAATAAACCTTTTACATAAATAAACATCACATAACAGTGGTGGCCCAGTGGTAACAACGCCAACTTTTAGTTGTAGATCGTGGGTTTGAACCCAGGCAGGCGCTTTACTTTGTGTAAACAAATTCATCACCACTGCTCTTAAAACGGTGAAGGTAAACATCGTGAGGAAACCGGCATGTCTTAGAACCAAAACTTCGAAGACATGAGACGTCATTCAACCCGCACTGGGCCCGCTTAGTAGATTACAGCAACCCTCTCGAAGAGAGGAGACACAGAGGAGAAGGCCTATCAGTGGGAACATTACAGGCTGATTATAATATCAGTTATCATCAAGCGAAGATAAACTTTTTTCGAATTTTTTAAACAAAACACTAGTGAAGCCGTAAAGGGCAACGCGCATGCATCACTTTCCCTGTGAAAGCGCAGCGACAACAAAGGGCAATTATTTATATTGGAACGAACCCCCTAAGTGGCGTGCAGCTCACGAAATGTTTAATTGACTTATTGAGAATGAGTTTTTAAATCTATCGCTACAATCGCTTGCGCGCTCATCGCTTTGTGTGGGGAGGCAGTATATGAAAAGTTATCAGAAGGCCAATTCCCGGAATTAAAATAAAATAATGTCATAATTAAAAACGTCCAAAACCTTGTCGCAATCTCATCTCAGCGATAATCAATGTCAAAACTTTTCAAAAATGTAGGGAAATTAGAGGTGTTTTTGACAGATTGAGACTCGGATCAGGCTGTGGACGTTCTTAAAATTACAGAATTGCCCCTCAGATGTTTTATGATTTAATTACAGTTTATTTTTTGTTTTTCTTACAATTTTTTATAGTAAATGATGATGTTCTTTTAAATGTAACACTTGGCGCGACACTCAATACCCCCAAACGTATCTAATAATAATAAAACTTCTATTGTATCTCTATCCTTCAACCGATTAATCTAACCTAGGTATAATACTTTTCGTTCCAATGCCAACGGCATACGTAATTTTTTCATCACAGTTTAAATAGAATTAAACTAACCAATGCATATTGATTTTATTTCTACGCTTTTATGCTGAAAGAGCAGAACGAAAATAACACCAAAGTTATGAGATACAGATTACTGGCAAACTACATTATAAAGTAACAATACAGCTAAAATTATTTCTGACTAGTATTAGTAGTCGGCATTACGACAAGAACTGTCACCACGCAACGCCTACGCGAAATGTCAAATTAAATACCTACAATAGGACCGACGTAACTTGGCAGGCCTGAACATAGGCACTAAGAACTTTCGCGCATGTTCTCTCACTCGCACTCGCCTCATGTCACCATTTGGTTCCTAAAAAATCTTACTGCGCAGCCTTCTGCGCAAAGTTCGGGCTCGCCAAGATACATCGGTCGTATTGTACAACAAGATAGTGACCATCGATTATCAAAAACAGGTCGTAAAGATCGCAATAAATAATTCTTATTACAAGAGAAAACATATTCTTATTGGAGCTAATTTATGTATTACTTAACTACCTATTTTTTAAGAAAAACAATTCTGACATTTTAGATCACATACATACCTACTAATTTTACCAATATTCTCTACAAATTCAATTTTCTAAGTTATTCAAAGTTCTAAGCAGTAAGTTACAGATTTTGTTTTTTTTTACGTATACTATAATCGAGAGGTAAGCTGCGAGGGCCAGATTTGTGAGGGGAGGGAGGCAGGTGCAATAGCCCTCTGTTACACGGGTCACTAGTCACTACGCTTTACTACAACACATTGCATCTCCCACCCAATTTTACTGCTATAAATTAATCACAATTATTAAAACTTTGAACATAATCGAGTAGGTATGTAACTCATCAAGTAAAAGGTTAACTTATGTTAATGTTTTGATTCGTAGAATTTAACCATGAAAATATTAATAACGAATGGAAAACAATCGTAGAGCTTTTGCTGACCACCAGCATGCAGCGGACGCGGATTCCTGGTCATTAACCTCAGCCTCATCAGCACCGCAGACAGTTCCGACTATGCGGTATCCGATTCCAACTCACTGGAAAATCCTGCATCGCGCAAGCAGAGTATATCGCACGACTACCATTATACCTACAGGGTGAAAAAAATCAGCTGTTCCCTTCATTTTGACGAGTTATGCGAACATAAATACCTATAGGGAACAGTTGATTTTGTTTTCGCGATTTCAGGTTTGATCCCATAGTAAACGTATGAGTACAATCTCCCATTTCGATTAGTCGCATGTTTTAAATTTCAACCTGTAAGTATACAAAGTCCGCCGCACCAATCGTCGGGCAGTTGCCCATCAGACATAACACCAGTCCACGTCTGGTTGGAAGATCCGTTCTTTTCTATGGAGGAAGAGTGAACTTTACACCCTGTTCATTATTCCTCTATAATTTTATCTTTAGCAAATACTCTAAAATATTGATACTAAAAATAAAATAATTATTGCTTTTGTCAGGGAGGGCTTAATACAAACTACAAACGAAGCTGATGCGGCGGCCAGGTGAAAATGCTAACTCGTAATCAGTAAAGGCGGGGTGTTTAATGAATCATAAATGTTCAAGTTCAAACATCAACTGAGCATGTTAGTTTATATCACAATGTGCTGCAATACCTATAAAATCTTAATCATTTTAGATTCCGTATATTGAGGAATTTATTTATACGTTGCTTAAAGTTAAGTAATGATAAGCGACTGTTTAACCATACATTTTTACGTTTAAACGTCTCTTAACTTTATGCAACGTTTAGATATAAACCCCTTATGGGGACTACAGCGGTGCTATTGTGTAAAAAGATCACCGTGATAACTTAGGTGAAGTGAGCTTCAAGTGAGCTGTCATTCCACCTGGATTAACACTATTGACAGCTCAGCTCACTTCACCTAAGTTTTCACGGTGAGATTTTTACAGAATAGCATTACTGCCGGTCAATTCTGTAAAAATCTCACCGTGAAAACTTAGGTAAAGTGAATTTGTTTTTGCTACGAATTGACACTATTGACAGCTCACTTCACGCTCACTTCACCTAAGTTTGCGCGGTGAGATTTTTACAGAATAGCACCGCTGGACCTAAACGCAAAAAAATAAGTTTTTTAAAGCCTAAAAGTATATGATCGACTACAGTAAACTAAATCAAAAAAATATATGATATTCTTCGGAATCTAATGCTAGATAGATATTTTTTGTAAATAGATACCTAATTGTTTCATATTTTGCAATAAATTACCAGCGTTGTGTCATCGCGCTTCTCTTTCTTTTCTATGCAGTCCGAGAGCGACCGCGCCTTAGGTCATGTAGTCCCTTAATATAATTATAGATACATTATACATATATACTGAATTTGCTGAAAGATAGATGAAACGATACGTAGAACAAAAGCAAATTACATGTTGAATTAGTCACTGAAAATAAAAAGACGATCGTTTTATATTTGCATTGGTTAATGATAAAATAATAGGGGTTGATAGTAAGCACGATAGAAATGTAATTTGTATAAAAGTAGAATATCGTATTGAGGAGTCGCGCCGTTCGTACCAAGCGCCGCCGCCCGCGAGAAAAAATTACCTTATGACCAAACTAACCGGGTGCCATTACCCGAGCTAAACATCACAATGTCAACAAATTACACGACGACTTTTGCATAATATCAGATTTTATGAACTGCGAAATGTGGCTAGAGAAATGTAAGTTCAAGGGTATTAAGTTCGCATATTAGAGTAATAAACATAAATCACGCGGAGCCAGCACACCGCATTCGTGACCCAGATAGTTTGGCGGAGAAAGAAACGAACGACACCCGGCAACACGTCAGTCAGCACCTATGATACTTAAAGCGAATTTATAGCTGGTGGAACTCCTTTATCCAAGTTCGTACGCCCTCGCGAGTGAATAGAGTAGGTCGATGGGGTTTCACGAATATTTCGTTATGGCAATCTGGTTAGGCGCACTGAGCCTAAATGGGTGAAAGCACGCTAACCTGCGAAGAGGGTTTCCAAACCAATTAAGGGCTCCACGAAGGCATGGGAGAGCTTGCAGCTGGTGGATTACGAGCTCGATGGTACTCAGTGCGCCGATTCATCGCCGACGGGACTATAAGTGTGCGACACGCGAACCCAAACCGATCGACCGGAACGCTGCTGCTACCGGTATATCTACTAGTAGCATAATGCATAGTATTTCGGATATTTCTGAGCGTTGTCAACAGTAGCGAAATGATTTAGAAAGAGTATGAACTTTAATAACCTAAAAGACTCTTTACTCAAAGAAATCTCGTTCTTATTGATTTTCCTTAAAAAAAATTGTAACATATTTTTGTTTTGGCTGATTTTCGACTCATGAATGCATGCTACAAGAAGTAATAAGTATGTCTTCTTTTATGTACTTTCGATTAAGTGTGAAACCATAAAATACATGTTTTAGGTACACACCCATATTTTATATAACTGTGATCAAAATAAAATGATTCACCTGTTATTGCGAAACATACGTACATAATGATAACTATCTGTATTCAAGACGGTAGCACTTCGAAGCTTGTCTCTTCTGAGAATCAATCTACATATGGTCGATTATTTTTGATAAATTTATACCATTTAACTATTTCTCCTTAATGCTACATTCAGAAAATCAACTGAAGAAAAACAATACCTATTGCTTCAGGCTAGAAACAAGACCTTTATTATAGTGGAAACTATACAAACAAAACTAGCTATCTCATGAAAAATACGAAAGCTACGTTTCACCCTAATATGATTTCGTATAGAAAATTCGTTTCAATAAAGAAAATAACATAAATATCATGCTAAAAGACATAAAGTTGTTTCACGGCGCTCGTTGTCAATTTCAGTGCACTCAGTTAAATTCGTCCGCAAGACATTTTTCAACGACATTGTCGGGATCGCGTGCTGCCATACAATGCACTTCGTTTTCGTAAATGCATGCACGTCTAGAGACTATAGTTTGAGTAGCATCCATGGTATTTTACCTGATAAGAAGTTTCTTATACAATCATTAGGTAGGTATGTCAATGTGTTTTGCTTTATCGGGAATCGCACAGCTACGACATGAAATATCTTAATATCTATTAACGTTTCATTAAATCAATGTAGTTTGGCTTTATTTAGCACTTATTACATTCGTATGTACCAAAATAAATACTCACGCATAGGAGTTGTATTTATAGTCTTCCTCTATCTGTGGCTGTCGTACTTGGTAGCCCAGGTCAGCGCCATAGTCCGGCGGTATTATCGACCAGCTGTTCTCGTAGTTGTAGTAGTCCCCATAGACCATCTCGCCCTCACCCATCATTCTCATCATACACTGTCAATGTTCACGATATTCCTGTTTCTTCTACACTGAACACGCAAAAACTACCGTTGACTAAAGAAAATAATGTATATAAATAAATAAAAAATGTTGATTGCCTTAAATCACCGCTGATAAGGCAAATTCATAACAAAGCTTAATTATTTGATAGATAATGATTAGTGTGAGCGCGAGGAGCCATGTAGGGACCACGACCGGTGAGCTATCGACTGATCGATGCTTCACCGGTCCTTATCAATAAAATTGTATCGTTATCATATCTAACAGCTTTCCCTTCGCGATATGGGACTTTTATAATAGGTACACAGTACACACTACGACAACTCGACGCCAATGTTGTAGGTAGTTAGATAGTTTTATCTGTGTCAGATGTAATGTGCGAGCAAAACATGCCAGTGTCAGCGCTGGTGTTACGAAATCCTGGAATGACAGGTGATGGACTAAGACTTGATAAAAACGAAAATGGTTTGCTTATTTTCCTCGTACTGTAACCTGTAGTCAGTAACATGTGGTTTTATATGGAAAAGATTAATGTGTCTCTATGTAGGTTCTAGAAAAATTAACAAACGTAAAAGTTAGGTAAGATGCGAGTAGATTGCATTCTTCCTTGAGGTTCGCCAGAGAGTAGGTAATTCAGAGCACTGTGCAACAATGTTTTGCTGAATGCTTTAGGTAAATAAAAGCAATTAATATAAACAATACAATTCGAATTTGTACTGAAATATTTAATTTTAACTTTTAATAAAATTGACAACCAACAAATTTGTAACGTATTTAATTATCCAAAACCTACGAAACGACTGACGCTTTCGCTGTAACAAGTATATTTACAAACGGACACTTACAAAAAGGCGGTTGTGTACCTCTGGTGGGACTCGAACCCACAATCCTCGGCTTAGGAGGCCGATGCCTTATCCATTGGGCCACAGAGGCGAGCGGCAGTGAGACGCGAGTAGACGCACCCGTTCGGCGGCGCTGACGACGTCGTTGCGTCACCGCGCGTCATCGGGCGCGTGCGATCACACACATACCCACACTGATTATGTATTACATTACTCATACATACATAATTAATGTCAATACATAAGTTCAATGTCACCTGGTCAAAAGCAGAGCGAGACTGCCGTAAGTTTGCTCTAGAAGTGCCAATAGTTCCGGATTGTTTCTATTCAACTAACTACCTAGGTACCTATTTGTTTTTCTAGTAGATATGTTACTAGGTTGCGTTAAAATTAACTATATGTGACGTCACGGCGGACTTCCTAATTTTTTTACTGCGTGATAAGTAGGTAGGTACTAGCGAGCAACTATTTCATAAGTAAATGTATCTACCTACATGTTTCTAACTACTGCCTATACGGTTAGAGATGTGTCTAACGTAGGTACTACATACATCTTATTAGTTTGAGATTACTGGTACGGCGAGGTATCAACTAGAAGTACCTATTTTTTATTACATTTAACATTTGTTACTGATAATTTGATTCTTATCGGTCGTCAAAAACTCTATAGGTAGGTACAATGCCTGTAACCTGCTGAAGTTAATTTATTTAAATCTGTCTATTTTGTCTTTCTGGCATGTTTTCAGATTTACGAAATACCTTAAATAATTTAAAAAAAGTATTTAGAATAGAATAGAATAGAATACTCTTACTCGTATTTAATTGAGAAGAGATATTTTTGTTTACAATGAAAAACATCGTGGGCGCTGCGCTTTGCGGATAGGTACCTACGTCATGGTATTCATTTTTAAACTGGTATCCTCGTAGGTCTAATTTTAGCATCATAGCTATTGACACGATACGACATCGATTAGGCTATTTCGACATTTATACTGCGTTAGTTGTCACATCTAAATATCTAATCATAAGTTGCTAGACTTTAATAAAATCTTTTTTCTGACCAAAAGTAGTTCAAGGTGAAAGCTTCGCTCTAAAAGCAAATGAAATCAATCACTGCCAAAACACACATTTTTTCGATCTTCTATTTTTCTTCGGTGTGTATTATTTTCTATTGGAGGAGGGGTAGCAATCAAACAAATGTTTTTGCATACAATTCTTATTTTGTAATTAACTAATTATATTTTTATTTATACTTACATGGGCTAATAACTAATGAATACGAAACAATATATCTACCTTCTTCTACTGCCTTCTATTATACTACAGACGTACGGCTCGATCGGCACTCTGACCATAGATTCATACAACACCTTTGAAATATTGTGCAATATTGGTAGGTTATCTATTAACAAAATATTTTATTTTAGAGTAGGTGTTGTATAAAGGAAAAAATAAAAATTATAGCAATGTTCTAGAAATGTAACACTGGTAAACACTGTTTTTGTCACACGATCTTTGCTATGATTTTTAGGGTTCCGTAGCCAAATGGCAAAAAACGGAACCCTTATGGATTCGTCATGTCTGTCTGTCTGTCTGTCCGTCAGTATGTCACAGCCACTTTTTTCCGAAACTATAAGAACTATAGGTACTATTGAAACTTGGTAAGTAGATGTATTCTGTGAACCGCATTAAGGTTTTCACGCAAAAATAGAAAAAAAACATTAAATTTTGGGGGTTCCCCATACTTAGAACTGAAACTCAACAATTTTTTTTTTCATCAAACCCATATCTATGGATAGGTCTCTTCAAAAACCGGGCAAGAGCGAGTCGGACTCGCTCACCGAGGGTTCCGTAACATCCGGGTTTATGCATAAGGTTTATGTTTATGAAATTAAATGTTTTTTTTTATTTTTTGATATTTGAGTTGGTTGAATAAAAGGTAAATTGCGGTTTACGATTTATGACGTATTAAAAAAAAACTACTTACTAGATCTCGTTCAAACTAATTTTCGGTGGAAGTTTACATGGTATTGTACATCATATATTTTTTTTAGTTTTATCATTCTCTTATTTTAGAAGTTACAGGGGTGGGGACACACATTTTACGACTTTGGAAGTGTATCTCGCGCAAACTATTCAGTTTAGAAAAAAATGATATAAGAAACCTCAATATCATTTTTGAAGACCTATCCATAGATACCTCACACGTATGGGTTTGACGAAAAAAAATTTTTTTAGTTTCAGTTCTAAGTATGGGGAACCCCAAAATTTATTGTTTTTTTTTCTATTTTTGTATGAAAATCTTAATGCGGTTCACAGAATACATCTACTCACCAAATTTCAACAGTATAGTTCTTATAGTTTCGGAGAAAAGTGGCTGTGACATACGGACGGACAGACAGACAGACGGACAAACAGACAGACAGACAGACAGACAGACATGACGAATCTATAAGGGTTCCGTTTTTTGCCATTTGGCAACGGAACCCTAAAAATGATATTGAGGTTTCTAATATCATTTTTTTCTAAACTGCGCGAGAGACACTTCCAAAGTGGTAAAATGTGCGTGTCCCCCTGTAACTTCTAAATAAAAAAAAATATATGATGTATAACCATGTAAACTCACCGAAAAGTGCTTTGAACGAGATCTAGTAAATAGTTTTTTTTTTTAATACGTCATAAATCGTAAACTGCAATTTACCTTTCATTCAATCAACTCAAAAATAAAAAAAAAACAAAAAACATTTAATTTCATAAACATAAACCTTACCTATGCATAAACCCGGATGTTACGGAACCCTCGGCGCGGGAGTCCGACTCGCTCTTGTTGTTTATGTTGGTGTACCCTTTATTAGAAAGATATAACAGTTTTGTTTCTATCACATCCAGTTTTCTTGTGACAGCTACAAATTCATTTCTGACCTCATATACGTTTCTTTGTTTAAATAACTGCATCTAGTCGACTGTGTAACTATTGTGTTTGCTAAATTACATTTTATTTACGTTAGTTAGATCGTAAATATGCCACGAAAGTGTTTGAACAACCCGGACAATTTTTGTTATGAGTGTGGAGAAATAACTTTTACATCTCAGCGTCGAAATTTCACATCACTAATTGAACAGTGTGCTATTTAGACTATTTTGGTTTTCCTGTGAGGAATCAAGACCAACCCTGGGTTCCACATTAATGTTGTGTCACGTGTGTGAGGTTCCTATTAGCACATAAAGTTTGGCCTGATAAAAAAAATTGTAAAAGCTATGCCTAAAGATGGAGATGGATTTTTATATCTACAAGAGAAATTCCCCAAACTCAGCGATTCGAAAATCAAAGAGGGAACATTTGTAGGTTCACAAATACGGCAATTAATGACGGAAAAGAGCTTTGAAGAAAAACTGAATGATCAGGAAAAACTCGCCTGGAAATGTTTTGTGAATGTTGTTCAAAATTTTCTAACCATAAAGTGGAAAATCACAAAGATTTAATAAATTAACTTATCATATAAAGCTTTGGGGTGTAATTGGGGTGTAATATGTCCTCAAAAATACATATGCTGGACTCTCATCTGGATTTCTTTCCGACAAATTTGGGTGCTGTGAGTGACGAACAAGGTGAGAGGTTCCATCAGGACATTTCCTTAATGGAGAAGCGCTATCAAGGGGAAATGGAGTCCAGGAATGTTAGCAGACTATTGTTGGAGATTTAAAAGGGACCTACCAAAAGCCAAATATTCAAGAAAATCATAAGTATTTATTAGATATTAGGAAATGATTCTGTAAGTGTGGCTGATTTTTGTACAGACGCCAGCACATCAAGCTACCCGAAACTGTCAAAATTTCCCAATCAACTTTGAACCATAAGCTTTAGCGATAAAGTTGAAAATCTATTAAAGAAATTTGACAAATTGTAGTAGCTTGATGTGCTGGCGTCTGTACTTTTTACGAAAATATATGTTTTGATGTCACAAGAAAACCTGATGTGTACATTTTTTTTCATTGATATATTATTGTTTGATGGCCCTAGTATATTCAAAATTTGATAAGTATACGTTTTCATGTGACAAAAAAAATACAAATTTGTTGACCAGTGATATAATTAAAGTACGGTACCTATCTACATGGTTTTCAACAAACAAAACATTATCTGATAGTTTTTTGAAATGAAAACTTCTTTAGCGGCGTTGTACACTTTTTTTGTAATGGGTAAAAAATGTTAAACTCGCGTCAGGACACGTGACCCTGATCGTAAGATTCGTAAGATGACACGTGACTGTCTGTCTGTCTGTCTGTGCCTGTCTGTGCCTGTCTGTGCCTGTCTTTGCCTGTCTGTGTCTGTTTGTGCCTGTCTGTGCCTGTCTGTGCCTGTCTGTGCCTGACTGTCTGTCTATCTGTAATTTGATCCTGAATACTTTTTCAATTTTTTATATTTTGGAATCTTACGAATTTTCGATCAGGGTCACGTGTCATCTGACGATCAGGGTCACGTGTCATCTTACGAATCTTACAATCAGGGTCACAGACAGGCACAGACAGGCAGATGTGAAAGACGGCACGGTTGACATCTGTCATCTTTCAACACGTTAAAATAAAATAAAGAAATTAAAGGAGATTGACCCAAAGTCGTACCAAAATGTCTCATGCATCAAGATCAAAATATTGTAGTACCTAATTATTTTCATATTTTTTACGATATTACGCGTCGGGGATTTAATTTGTGAAGAGAAAACTTCTTTAGCGGCGTTGTACACTTTTTTCGATCGTAAATTCGTAACATTCCAAAATATCAAAAATATTCAAGATTTCACTTCTGCCGGCAGTCCCGGAGTGCAACCCGACGTTTTTTTTAATATTTAGGTAAATAGGTCAATATGGTATCTAGTGGCATTTAAGATTTTTTCTACCATAAACTCAACCCTGAATAATAAATCGAAATCACAATCATCATACGGCAAATACCTACTTATATGACATTTTTTTAAAGATTGTTTACAAATAAGATCAATGTTATTTGAAAATGGGTAAATGCAAAATTTTTTTCATAACGTATGATTTAAATTGTGAACAATATATACCTACCTACTTCTAGATCATAATGTGGGTAGATAGGCAGATTTCGTTAAAGAAAAGTCAATTCTACCCACAATTTTATTTAATTTTGACGAATTATCTGCTTATGATTTGATTATTTTGACGGCCGAGATGCATCGCCGGTCATTAGTTTGGACCATGGACAGTCGATTGTGGTTGCTTTCTGAGTTTGGCAGCATCTAAGCATCCAACAGACCAATTTCGCGGTTCCTGAATTGGTCACTACCATTGCGCGCGCAGTTGTAAATATATCTCCGTTCGCGATTTATTTGCCAAAAAACCGGGCAAGAGCGAGTCGGACTCGCGCACCGAGGGTTCCGTAACATTCGGGTTTATGTTTATGAAATTAAATGTCTTTTTTTATTTTTATATTTGAATTGATTGAATGAAAGGTAAATTGCGGTTTACGATTTATGACGTATTAAAACTACTTACTAGATCTCGTTCAAACCTCTTTTCGGTGGAAGTTTACATGGTAATGTACATCATATATTTTTTTTAGTTTTATCATTTTCTTATTTTAGAAGTTACAGGGGGGGGGGACACACATTTTACCACTTTGGAAGTGTCTCTCGCGCAAACTATTCAGTTTAGAAAAAAATTATATTAGAATACCCTACACGTAAGTATAGGTTTGATGAAAAAAAAAATTTGCGTTTCAGTTCTAAGTATGGGGAACCCCCTAAATTTAATGTTTTCTTTCTATTATTGTGTGAAAATCTTAATGCGGTTCACAGAATACATCTACTTACCAAGTTTCAACAGTATAGTTCTTATAGTTTCGGAAAAAAGTGGCTGTGACATACGTACGGACAGACAGACAGACATGACGAATCTATAAGGGTTCCGTTTTTTGCCATTTGGCAACGGAACCCTAAAATGTTAACAAATATGAATTAATGGCAACATAACTTTAATTCCTACACAATAAAGTTCAGTTTACACTACAACTTCAAACATTTTTATAACTTTTTCAATAGTGCTGCAAGTCACTTTGTAATAAAGTGTGCAGCACTACGCACTTTTACTATAGACACTTTTTCACTCGAAAGTTTTTCATTTGTCAAGTCTACAACTGAAATGGACGATTTTACCATTAGGGTATCTGACGAAGGCGCTCTGGTTACCGAAACGTTTCTTGCACACGGGACACACGTCACCGTCATTTATAACTATGCTCTTCGATTCGTGGAACTTTTCTAGTTCTTGTGTCTGTAACAAGTATAAGACATTAAGGCCCCCTGCGCACTAGGCAGCCTGGCTGTGCAGCCAGGCTGCGGCGGCCAAAATATTTGAGCAGCCACTTTCAACAGCCAATGGACGGCCAGTTGTGACTTTGTAACCCAATCTTCGAGCGATATGGACGTGTCGAAAGTAATTTTGTGGTTTCGGAACACAAAATATGTCTGGCTGCTACGACAAGTGCGCGGTGACCAACGGCAGCCACATACATTCGCCTATACTCGCTCTGGCTGCGCGCAGCCAACGGGCTGCCGTGCAACCAGGCGCGCTTTTATGGCTGCCGCAGCCGGGAGTTCGTGGCTGCTTAGGTGCGCGGGCTCCCATACACCGTCATATGTTCGACTGGCTGCCGCAGCCTGGCTGCCGCAGCCAGGCTGCCTAGTGCGCGGGGGCCCTAAAACTATTAACTGGTCACCTATTACGGTAAAAGATAAAGCCCTTTTTCGGACAGATGGACAGACAATTACCTAGACGCGGTAAGCTTATTATTATTAAGTATATTGTTCGCCATAGGCTGAATTGCCAATACCTTCATTTACCCACATCTCCCGGATACGTGGGATGACAATCTTTCTCAAGCTTAACATTATAGGTATTAGGTATGTAGGGAGAACCTATAAGTACTAATATATAAAGCAAATAAAAAACCACTCCCAAGGCATCTGCACCACGTTCACATGGTCCTTTTAAAATGAATCCATACAGCATCCCTATTGACACACTATCAGTAGCAATGGGTTTCATTTTGACAGGTCAACAACATTCATTACGTTATTTACGTTGTTGAGCAGACACATGCTTCACACATATGAAGCAATTAGCAATTTGTGAGGAAGTCAATGATCTGCTACCAAACCACTTCAAAAGATATGACTAATTACAGAATTATCTGTAACTAGCTTCCGCCCGCGGCTTCGCTCGCGAGGTATGTCGATAAAAACTATCCTATGTCCTTCCCCGGGAAGCAATCTATCCCTCTGCCAAATTTTATTGAAATCCGTTCAGTGGTTTAGGCGTGAAAAGGTAACAACAGACAGAGTTAATAAAGTTAGAGTTATATTTATAATAATATTAGTCATATCTTTGCATATAAATGTATCACAAACCTGCACTTGTTCAGCGTTCCACAATCCTTTGATGACCTGCATGCGTCGCTTCAACGTGAGCTGTCCATCCATAGCGCACCCTAGAAAATATTTCAGGCGATCCAGGGGGACTGAGTCTGGCAACACTGACAGGGCCTGCAATCATGCAAAAAATCGATAATTTCGACTTTTTTATTACTGAATAAAGGATTTTACAGTAGAGCACTTCAATGATTTAGTATTTAGAGGATATTGTTAATGCTGTGCGACCGACACAGTTTGCTTTCTAAACTCCTCACTAAAGTTACCCAAGCTGCATTGATGAGTATCGCCACATGATAGTAGACAATGTCTACTCATGTAGTATGGCAGCGCCACCTGTGGGATAGAGAATGCCTACTTCTTTTAAGCCCCATCGTGTGTAGAGGTGTAGTGATGCTTGTCTCTTCCTTAGGTTGAAAGACCAGTATGTGATACACAACCATGACGCCCGTTCCTCAACCACCGTATTTCATACTAAATCAAAATCGTGACAAAATTTTAACCAAACTTACTTTCAAGGGCGATATGTGGTTGGCATATGTATCCAAGATATTGAGTGCCATCTCCAAGTTCGGTTCAGCTGTCTCCGGATGCCTCGGTACATTAGTTAGTAATTTGCCGATGTACACACTGCTTTTTTCAGGGTTTATGAGAATCTTCATCAGTATCACGTATACGTCTGTGCCCTTGAAGTTTGGTCTTGTGCCTACATCTTCGCAGTACTTTAATGCTCTATCCACATTACCTGCAAGAAAATAATGTTTATGATTGCAAGTTTACAAGAGTATATAATCTAGGTACTTGATAGATATTGACTGCTTTATCCCAAAACCAGGAAACATCTGACGTTCCGAAACCAATAATTTGAAATTCCAACTCATGTCTCAATCAGGAAAAATAAACGAATGTCGCACTTACCCAATATCAGCACATAAATTGCGAGAGCCTGCTCGTGTCGTCCTAACTTGCCATAAATGATAGCTCGCTCCTCAAACAAGCTGTCAGTAGGGAAGTGCACAGCAACTCTCTCAGGAGAGTAATGTGCTGATTTTTCAAGAAACGCAAGTAATTTCGACCTAATGTGCTGTACCTCTGCATCTGTTAGGTTCACTTTCTCATCAGTTATTTTTTCTCTGTACCTTTTAATTAAAGAGTTGTGAAATGAAGGAGTCGTATCATTCCAGACATGGACGACATGTTCTAAGTAAGGTATTACCAGAGATTCGTGTTCCCTTTTAAGAAAATCGAATATCTCTTGACGGGGTAAGATTTCTGCTTCTACGTTCTCCTCGGTAAATATCTTCAACCCTGTTTCTGGATGTTCTTTCAATATCTCATCAGAGAACTTGAATATTAAGTCTATATGTTCAGCTCCTAGAAAATAAAATGCGTTAATTCAACCAGTACTTATCATGGATCAGCAATGATATCAAAATCGAAACTAACCAAGGTTTTTCAAATACATCAACGTTTCTTGATAGGTATTCACGCTAATATCCTGTCCCGTCGCCTGCTCTCTTAGATGCGATATAAGCTGAAGCGCTTTCAGATGCAGACCTTTATGTTTGTATAATATCATCAATTCGCGATGCTTCCGGTGATGTAGTAACACCGTCTCGGCTTCTTCTACACGACAATTATTGCTGTTCCGTAGCAGAGGTGAGACCTCGGCATTAATCTGAAAAGTTAGAGAAAGTGGTTTTAATTCAGCTTGCAAGATTTGAGCAGTACATACTAACTAACAAGGGAAGTTCAACAAAAGCTTGTAAAAAGAATTTGAACTTCTAGTGAGTGTTGTTTATCTGAAAAAATTGGAACATTATCACAATGTGGTTAAAATCTTCCATCTTCTTAATTATCTTCCATCTGGTTTAATCCGCGTCAATTTTTATGTTAAAAAATAACTTTACCAATAAGTAGCACTTCAACAAAGTAGTATCGATCAACTCTAGTTGCTGCGTCTGTGTTGCCGTCGCCTCTTCTTGACCGCTGCTATTTTCTATGTTAGCTTTAAACTCCTTCAAATACTTAATCAATGCATTCAAAGCAGTCTGTAAATCTTTGCCCGTTAATTTCTTCGTTTTTTCTTTGTCATCATTGCCTAGTTCAGGGAACAGTCTTATGACTTCAGCGGGATCTTTTTTGAGTTTACTAAACTCCCTAATAGACTGGGAATATTGCTTATTGTCGAAAAGTTCCAATGCGTACAGAATTTGTATGGACTGTATTTTCTGCTCTTTCTGTTCAGGTGTGCAGTCTGTGAGGCTCTGTAAAAATTATGGGTATGTCATGCTATACTTAAAACAAGGAAGCAGAATACTTTTAGTATGTACCTACAAATATAATGTAAAAAAGTCCTTTTTCGGTTTTGTACTCATTCACTTCTATTCATGATAGGTGCTGATGTTCCTATTTACCTATAGTCTAGATACCTACGTTACTTTTAGTAGCCAAGGCATACTCGGCTATTCATGGAGTATTTAAATCACGTACCTACCTAACCATTTTTGTTAAAAGCTCACGGCTACGTAGGATGACATACCACTTCATGTAATTTCCACTGCTTTTTCCACTATGCGTACTTTTAGTGGAATAGTCACATTGTGATCGTAAGAGCACTTCCACTGCACTTGAACCTAACAATGCGTAAGTAATAAAGAAACTAACTTACTTACATTCATGATTCTAATAATTTCTGCTTCTCGCTTTTTAATTTTGGTGCGAAACATTTTGATTTTGTTGTTTTAAATTATAAAAACGCGTCCTTTAGTTGCACTGAACTCCTGGTACTAAATAATGATTATTTTCAATAAATTACGCCTTTTCCTCGTTCCCTATTAATTAGTGTTAAGCGCATTCATTTGATTTAATAATTAAGAGTAATGACGTACCTACATCACAGCCAAACATGGCTATCCATATTATTATATTATACAGTAAATAGATAAGGAAAATACTTTACCTAAAAATATTATCACAGGGAGATTCAGACATCTATGGACTATGTACAAACGTAATAATGTGCAGATTTTTTTAAATGATAGTCGCACATGCTCCCGTGCCGGACGGCGCGTACCTACGTGTTCCACGCGCGCCCTCAATGAGATGTCGGCATTGAGGAGGGACCCCTTAGGGCCGAAGCCTGCCGGGCCAGCGGGATTGTCCGAAAGGGTTACCGCTTGCCCGGAACATAAAGGGCTAAGGAAGGAACACGTATGGGTTTTAGTCAGTAAGTCTGACACTCCCTACTCGCTCCACCCAGAGCGGAAGGAGTCATTTGATGATTTCCCATCCGCAAAAAAAAAAAAAAGTCGCACATGCTATTACAGTTACTTATTTAACCTTATTTAAATAAATAACTTTAGTAGTATAGAGGTATGAGGAACAGGGTGTAAAGTTCACTCGTACTCTATGGAAAAGGGAGGATCCGCCGACCAGACGGGTGCTGTGTCTGGCGGGCAACTGCCCGATGATTCATGTCGGACCTTGTATCTATGCTAGTTGCGCGGTAAACTCTGCTTGCGAGATGCAGGATTTTGCGTGACGTCAGCGTTTATTCCCAGTCGCCCCCGCGGCGATTGCCACCGGCGGCAAATGGGAATAAAAATTCCCAGTCGCCACCGGTGGTGACTGGGAAGACATTGCCCCCACTTCAGTTTCGCTGTACATTGCTTTCTCGATCGTAGAGGATAAAATGGTGAGGCAACTTATCCTAAAGATAAAGAGCAGGTTTAGGCTAAGTTGCCTCATCCTTTTAATCAAATCCTTTTAATCAATTAAAAATGGGGGCAATGCCTTCCCAGTCACCACCAGTGGCGACTGGGAATTTTTATTCCCATTTGCCTCCGGTGGCAATCCCCGCGGGGGCGACTGGGAATAAACCGACGTCAGTATGTTGCGTTGTTCTCATGTGTCGTTGTAGATACCGCTACATCACTCCCCCCCGGAGACCGGAGGTCGATACTGAGTCTTGTATCTTGTGATGCTTGCTAGGCCAGCTGAGGTTCCAGTGAGTCGGAATCGGTTGCCGCATAGTTCACGGTGAGTCGGAACTGTCTGCGAAGAAGTCCCCATTGAGTCGGGGTGGCGCTGCATTATGCTCCAGTGCGTCGGATGTGGTACAGCGCCGGGTTGAGGCTGACTGCTGGCGTCGACCAGGAGAGGGTTTCTATGGCTCTGCTTGTGGACCGGCCGAAAGTGCAGTAGGTATGCTGTGCCGAGGTTGCTGATGAGGCTGAGGGTGACGACCAGGTATGCGCGGTCGCTGCATGCTGGTGGTCAGGATACCCGTTCAAGACTCGCCGCTCTAAAGCTTGCGGGAGTGATAATGATGACGTCACACCGGAGTAGGTGCACGAAGGCTCCGCTGACGTTCATATGTTCGGGGTCACCAGTATAGATCAGGTATGAGAAACAGGGTGTAAAGTTCACTCATACTCTATAGAAAAGGGAAGATCCTCCGACCAGACGGCTTGTGTCTGGCGGGCAACTGCCCGATGATTCATGTCGGGCCGTTGTATCTATGCTAGTTGCGCGATAAACTCTGCTTGCGAGATGCAGGATTTTGCGTGACGTCAGTATGACGCGTTGTTCTCATGTGGCGTTGTAGATACCGCTACAATAGCATGTGCGACTAAATCCCGCACCGCCTATCATGGTAGCATCCTTGCTACCTTGATTGGCAGTGCGGGAACACCGTGGGGTTTTATTCGGATATCCCCACGAAAAAAAAGGTTTTTTTTTGTTGTGTATGGGTAATTGATATCGTCAATGCATTTAACTCCCTGCCCAAGATGCGTTAAGGCGAGCAATAATTACATAATTATGTACTATTACAGAGACTCATTGACTCAGCGTCTGGATACATTACATTCCCTACCAATTTTTGTCACTTTACTGAATCAAAGACCGAACTCATCGAGGTTTTCCCAAACATTGCACAAAATTACAAAAATCATGTTTGGTTGAGCGAACGTGTTATATTGGCTGCAAAAAATGTTGATGCCTACGAAATGAATTTTCAGATTCAAAATAAGATAGCTGACGAATTGATGACATACAAATCGGTTTCCGTTACTAACCAAGATGATGTTGTAAACTATCCAACAGAATTCTTAAATTCGCTGGAATTGCCCGGATTACCACCTCATAATCTGCAATTGAAAATCGGATCGGTAATCGTTGTGTTGCGGAACACAAACCAGCCACGTCTTTGTAATGGCATCCGGCATCGAAGCCACAATTTTGAAAGGGAACTACAAAGGCGAAGATGTATTGATTCCACGCATTCCTATGATTCCGTACGATATGCCATTCGACTTTAAACAGTTACAATTGCCAGTGCGGCTTGCACTTGCAATGTCGATAATACATCGCAAGGGCAGTCGTTAAGTGTTTGGGGCATCAAATAATATTGTTTTTATTATTTGTTCCAGTTCGAATTGAATATTCATATAAGACAGGACAACAGCTAGTCATATATTATAAATAAAACAAAGTCGGGTTAGTTACACCATTTATAACTCAAGAACGGCTGGTCCGATTTTTATGATCTTTTATTTGTTGGATTTGTCTCCGCCCCGAATAGCAGAATATAACTATTAAAACATGGGAAAATTCACGAAAACAAAAATTACGAAGATAGTTTATTTTCTCATAGATTCGTTCTTATTGATTCTGAGGCAGTACGAAGTTGGCGGGGGGTCAGCTAGTAATTACATAATTATGTACTATTACAGAGATTTTTCGGGGCATAGGTTCTTGCGTAACAGGCAAATCAAGTATGTGGGCAAAAAAGGCGATGTCCATTTGAAGAAAAATTTAGAGGTTTCGCAAGGTTCGGTTCTTGGTCCACTCTTGTGGAACCTTGCAGAATTATGCGGTTGCGCGGTCCAATCTTTCCACTGGAGTAAATATTGTTTCTTATTCGATGATATTAGTGCTAAACACCTTGGAAGATATCTCCCTGCTGTCGTAGCTCGGGGTTGCACGTAGCCGGAGTCTATGGGTTAGGTCTGCGAATAGCGCCTCCTTCCTCTCTCAACCAAACTGCCACGGTCCCAAACTGTACAGGAATGTAGCCTTAGGGGGCGGGTCCAGATATAAATGTGTATCTAACATTGACGATACATCGAAGATGCGTAGGTATCAATCATATGTCAAAAACTAACTAAGACAGGAAAGAGAAATAAGACAAATATTGTTGCATAAAATTTCATATAATTATTATAATTTCAATAGGTATTTTATACACGAGCTAATAATACATAATTATGTAAAATATAGTTACAATATATGGCTACATTTATATTACACTCTGTACATTGATTCTTATTAAAAACCTTTGAAACCGCTGTATATTTATATTTACATTTAGCTACATATTTCATATGTATGAGAGGTATTTAAAAATATGTACCTACATGAAAATAACGGAAATAAGCCCTATGTCCAACTGGGGACGTCATTTGACTGGTTATCAAACATGATAATTACTTATAAACATTGATAAGTTTATTCTAGAAATGTGAAAGGAGATAAACATTAAGCATTTTCTATAGAAAAAGTAATTGTGTCTCATTAGCAGTGACCGGAGTAGGTAGATTGATTTTTGGTACTTGTATCATAAATGCCCACAGAAAGAATAACATGGATAAGCCATTTTTCCGGAAAGTAATTCCGGTATTTCCGGATCCAATTAAATATTGTTAATGTTGGTAGTGATATTATTATTACTTAATTCAAAGGAAGGTATCAAAACTAAATTAATTTATTATTAATCTGTTTTCACGTCAGTAACGTTTTCACAACACAGTAACAAACAAAGAAGCGCACTCTACGAACCGAAGTAAACGAGTGAGCTACCTGGCATGTCGTCGGCGGGCGTACGCATTGTTTTGATAACCCTTAGACAAAGAAAAGTATAGACGGCGGGTATATCCATTTCATTTCCACAAGAAAGGGATAAAGTATTGAGTTATTATAAGTAACAGAAAAGGATAAAGCTATACTATTTCCGTCTCTCAGTGCGTGCCAGTTTTTTCAAGGCAGCTACTCATGTAGGCTATGTTAGTTAAGTTAGTTTTTGTCTCATGTGTGGCCACGCTACCCGATGCTCTATAGCTTTCTTACTCTAAGTGATAACCAGTTAGTGCACCACCCCTGATTCTTTGTTCTAATTGGTCGTTCGGTTGTGTCAAATCGTGACAGTGTGGTGTTGTTCAAAAAAAATATGAAAAATATAATATTGCTCATTTTAATACAATTCCTACCTAAGTTCCGTATTTTTAAAAATAATCAACCAATTCCGCAATTCCGGAGGAATGTCCATATTAATAACGTTTATACGTTTCGGATCAGTGACTCCAATTCAATCTACCTACTCCGATCACTGCACAGTTGAGCTCTTCATCGATGTCTTTGAATTGCATTTTTCTAAACATAACGTTATTAGGGTCAAAGTAAAAGTAAAACAAGGAACCTTTTCATTTACGTCCCTTTCCAGATGACATGATTCTTTGTTTCTACTGAAAATTCATCATCAGATCACTGCCAAGAAATATTATCGAGCTCATTTTGTTAGAAGAAACTATCAAAGGTGTTTGGATAACGGTAAATCCATAATACTATTAACGGAACATCTCGCCCATATTCCCTGAAGGGGTAAGCAGAGGTTTATAGTACACCAAAATCTTAAAAAATATTTTACATGAAGTATGCAATAATGGGAACATTTTACTTGTCGAGTCTACAACTGAAATGAACAATGTCACCGTTGGGGTATCTGACGAAGGCGCTCTGGTTGCCAAAACGTTTCTTACATACGGGACAGACGTTATAAGCGTTTATTAAGACACTCTTCGATTCGTGGAACTGCTTCAGTTCTTGTACCTGTAATAAACATAAGAATTTAAAAAACCAGTCAAGTACGAGTCGGACTCGCACACAAAAAGGGTTCCGTACCACAAGGCAAAAACGCCGAAAAAATCACGTTTGTTGTTGGAGCCCCCTTTAAATATTTATTTTATTCTGTTTTTAGTATTTGTTGTTATAGCGGCAACAGATATACATCACCTGTGAAAATTTCAACTGTCTAGCTATCAAAGTTCATGAGATACATCCTGGTGACAGACAGACAGACAGACGGACAGTGGAGTCTTAGTAATAGGGTTCCATTTTTATCCTTTGGGTACGGAACCCTAAAAATAAATTCATAAAGTCACACTATAGTATATGGCATCGTTCATTGCAGCCGCGGTCATAGAACGTGGGAGCGAGATGACACGAGACTCAGACATTTTCAGAAACCCCGTGCTTATGTTCTCTGTCCTACTCGCATGCTTAATGACCGCCACCATCAGAATTATGTTTTAAAATTATGTTTAGCCGCATTGAGCTGTTTAGACTGAAACCTTATCTTACCATTATGCTACTAAGATGCAAACAAGAAATGCGTAATCAAAAGAAATAGAAATCGTATCTCACCTGCATATGTTCAGCATACAACAGTCCCTTGAGTACCTGCGTGCGTCGCTTCAACGTGAGCTGACCGTCCAGAGCGCTCTCAAGGAAATGTTTCAGTCGACTCAGGGGCACCGAGTCTGGCAACACCGACAGAGCCTGCAAATAAATCATTCAATAATGTTTTAGACAGTACAATACGACCGATGTATCTTGGCGAGCCCGAACTTTGCGTAGAAGGCTTTTTTAGGAACCAAATGGTGATATGAGGTGGGTGCGAGTGAGAGAACATGCGCGAAAGTTCTTAGTGCCTATGTTCAGGCTCGCCAAGTTACGTCGGTCGTATTGTAAATCTATTAAAGTTCACAACTCAATACAAGGTTAAATTGTAAATCTATTAAAGTTCACAACTCAATACAAGGTCAAACTGTAAATCTATTAAAGTTCACAACTCAATACAAGGTCAAATTGTAAATCTATTAAAGTTCACAACTCAATACAAGGTCAAATTGAATTAGATAGCGAAACTCGGGAGGCATAATGCGTATCGATATCTAAACACGATAAAAACTTTTAGCGGAATTGCTTAGTGTGGCGTTTTCAGGCACCCTGTTCACTAGTTTCGCTAGAAAATTTACCTTTACCCTCTATAAAGCTGCGTACAAAGTATAGCGAGGCATGCTCAGAGAATGTCGGTTTAGATGGTCATCTCTGTGGTCTCTGTGGTCTGGTCTGGCTCTTAACTGCCAAGGCTTATTTTTAATCTTATATTTTGAATTGTTTCTTCATGTATGTCTTTTTTTTACATTGTTCTCACGTATAGAAGCAACAAGAATAATGTACCCAGGATTTTGTAATAATCTTGATTTAAAAGAGTATCCATGGAGTTTCTTGCCTGTTCTTCTCCACAGAGATTTACGTTTTGGAATGGGCAACTAGCTTCAACTTGCTGACTAACTGACAGACTATTTAATTTTGACAATTCAATAGTGCCTCTACAAGGTTTAATTGAAGAGTTTGAATGGTTTGCCACGCATGCCTTAGCCTCAGGCTGTGTGGATAGGATGCTCATGCTTACTGTAAGCATAAGTCGCTTCAAAGTCCAATCAGTCGACTGACTTGAAAATTTAAAATAAAAAGTTTCTGTCACGTTTCATACAAAGTTGGGCCCAAAACCCAAAGAGCCAGCCAGCGAAAAAAAAATCTATTACCCTGATTGAGGAAGTCCTTTTAGTATTGCGCCGTATCTCCACGACAAATCCTTCAGCTGTCTTTTAAAGTTTGGGTTTTGGGGCCAATATGGCTGATCTCCTTTACGGCCGAAGGCATCAAGCGAGTATCGTTTCAGTTAACACTTTGCGCGACATTAAACGCCCCTAGACATAATAATAATACAACTTCTATTGTATCTCATTCAGTGTCCATCAACCGATTAATATGTCATCTGCACAAAACCGCAACCAAACTACTATTTTGTAGCTAACTTGCAAATCGCAAATGCTGTCCAAAAGCAAATCGTATAGAATATAATTATATATTATTTTGGCAAAATTGACCAACAGTCATTATAAAATTGGTTTCAAGCAACACTTACTTTCAAAGGTGATATTTTGTCAGCATGTTTCTCCAATATTTTGAGTGCCGTCTCCAGGTCCGGTACAGCAGTCTTCGGATGGCGTGGCACCTTAGCCAAGGGGTTGCCGATGAGTGCACTGTCTTGTTCAGGGTTCATGAGAATCCTCATCAGTATCACGTACACATCTTGGCTCTTGTCGTTTGGACTAGCGGTTACATTTTCGCAGTATCGTATTGCTCGGTCGACGTCGCCTGTAGACAATAGAAAGGTTTAAGACAACATGCATACAAAGCCGTGTATTCACTAGGCATATGAATCGTAGAGCTTCTTAAGTTCTGAGTTGAGTTGCACGATTTTTGACAAATGCGTGCACTGGCTGGACAGGTCCACTCAATCGGTGTGGTTCTTTCCTCAAAAGACCATTGGACACCAATCTACATGGTCTTCACATGATCTGACCGAGATTATGTCTGGACTTTAAAAGAGACTTTGACGTCTCGACGAAAGAGTTTGTAACGACCTTTCTTCTCACAAGAGTCAGATAGGAAACGCCGACCTCATGTAGTTTAAAAAAAATATGATTAACGTGTTTGTTTAAACCTTCTTACAGCAAATAAATCCACCTTATAAAGCTGCACTTACCCAATATCAGTACATAAATGGCGAGAGCCTGCTCGTGTCGTCCTAACTTGCCATAAATGATAGCTCGCTCCTCAAACAGGCTGTCGGTAGGGAAGTGCACAGCAACTCTCTCGGGAGTGTAATGTGCCGATTTTTCAAGAAACGCAACTAATTTCGCCTTTATGTGCTGTACCTCTGCATCTGTTAGGTTCGCTTTCTTATCAGTTATTTTATCTCTGTACATGTTTATTAAGGCGTCGTGAAATAATGAATTTGTGTCGTTCCACGTATGGATGACGTGTTCTAAGTATGGTATCACTAGAGATTCATGTTCTCTTAGAAGAAAATCTAGTATCTTTGGACGGGGCAATTCTTCTACTTCAGTAAATATTTTCAAGCCTTTTTCTGGATGTTCTTTCAATATCCAGTCGGAGAACTTGAATATTAAGTTTATGTGTTCGGCACCTGGAAAATAGAATTGCTGCTTTAGTCCTACGTCGAATTTTGAAATACGGAAATATTTACATCTATACTGATATTATAAAGAGGTAAAGTTTGTATGTAGGGGGTAATCTCTGGAACTACCGGTCGGATTTGAAAAAAATCTGTTTGTATTTGATAGCCCAATTCTTGAGGAAGGCTATAGGCTATTTAACATCACGCTATGACCCTTAGGAGCCGAGCAAAAAGAAAGAAAAGTCAGAAAGAACGCTAAGCATAAACGAAGTAATAGCGATGGCAGGCGATGAGATGCGACGGGGTGGGTCGGGGGAACTTGAAAGAATCATGTCCAGTCTTGACCTGAAAATTTTCGCCCGCGTCTGGTGATGGAAAATATCTTAAAAAATTGCATTTTTTTTGCTTATTTCGTATCACTTAATTGAATTTTCAAATGAAGCCAGGAAAAAATACAATTTATATTATGTTTATCATTCTCAATATACTTTTGGAAACGGAACGTGTTTTACACACGTTTTGTTTTAAGTGTACAGTTGACAGGTTACGCGTAAAACGGACTTCTTCAGCCGCAACGAATGACAGGCTGCCGCTGTGACAGTGGGACCGCTGTCATTTGTTTGACGTTTTGCAGTCGTTCGTTTCATAATGTACTATGCGATTTTGGATTTTCTGATACCCTTACAACTTTTGCATTTTCCATGGACTTCGATTACTAACGATTACTTTGGCCTATGTTATACGGATACCGATTTAGTGCTTTTGATTGGGATCTAAGTTATCGTAATCGCTCTTGTTGGAAAGTGTTATGGAGCCTTCTACGAGATGGGCCTAGACTGGCTTTGTATAAACTACAACAAAGTGTTAATACGCTTCGGCGTTATCGGGCGCTTCAGCTTGATAGCAGAGTCATCTCGATAATTAGCACTTGGATATCTCCAGTAATAGTAAGTATAATAACAATCAAGTACCTAACGATTTAGTATTCAGTCAACGGAGGCTAGCATATTAATTGTTTTATAAAAAGAATTGTTATTTAGAAGTGGTAAAGTATATTTTTCAAGTTACACGAAAAATATAACTAGTACTACCTACTAGAAATAGGTGACGACCCACTGACCGAATGTGTTTGTTACATCTAGATTTTCCCCGTGTTTTAGTTATAGTGGTTCTTTTAGATATATACATATACATACTTATTTCCATTGTAGGCTTTAAAATCTCATAATATACGAAGACACTGAAAATCTAATGACCCTTTGTGTATAACCCTATCTACCACACAAACACACTTTCTTCACTTACTTCACCACTACATCATTCACACACATACCTCTATTTCACCACTCATTTTAACAAACATACCCACATCCATACCTCATATCTTCAAACTCACTAACAAACCCTAGCACTCTCTAATAGTACTTACTAAGACAAATAATTTAATAAATTAATAGCGAGTGTGATAGTGATTTAGTAGTCCTAAGATAAAAATTAAAATGTCAACAGCTGAACACTATCCCCTGAGATACAGGTTCCTGCCTAGTTTAGGGGCAAGGGTCAATACTATGTGCACCTTATTATGATCACCACAAAATGTTGAAGTACCTACTTGTAATGTACCTATTTGTATAATTGTAACTTTTAATGGTAAGAAATAAACTATTTTTATTTTATTTGTTTTTCAGATAACGGAAGAAGATTACATTTGTGAAAAGTGCTTTGATGTATCCATGCAGACTATTAATGCTCAGATTCATGGAAAAAATGAGTGTGATCCATCTGTTGGTTCATCTCGACGTGATCATGCTCAAGTGTGCCCAGTTTGTTGTCGATCATTGCTCAATCGTCAAAGTGACCACATTCTCAAAGAAAACCCATCAAGCCTCATACTAAGGATAATCAACTTAATGCATGATCACAGGCATGAAACCAACATTGTGGCTCCAGTGGCATTTTTAAATGAAGTGGTTGTACGAGAAGATATTGAATAAATGATAATAAATCAATCCTGTTTTTTATTTAATTTCCATGTCGTCGCCAAAAACATGTGATGTTGTGCTCTTTTCGTTATCTATTTATGTCGTCTGTCAGGCCGACTCCTGGAGTCTGGTCCGCTTCGACGGCGACGACAGATTTTGACCGATACCTACTTCAATGAACTGTAAGTAGGTACCTAAATTGCTCAAACTTGCACAAAGTGTAGTAAACAAGGATAGCACAACATCACACGAAGTCTTTATAACTCAGCATCGGCGGGTTATTACGAGAATAATAACTGCTGTTTGCGACCGCGCGCCAATTTGATGATGATGATTTGATGTTATTACATTGAAGAGGGATTTATTTCTGAGTGATTGTAACTCTCAGCGATTAAGAAACAATTTGATTTTAATTATCGTACAGTTTTTGAGGTTATAACAGCTGTCAAACCTTATCTGACAGCTGCTATAACCTCAAAATCTTATTTACTTAATAATATTTTTCCCTGGCCTCTAAATGAAATGATAATAAATTATTGTGTTATTATGAACAATAATTGTTTTATACAACACCAGTTGTAGGTAGACGCGACCTGTAAAACAAATCAAGTGACAGGTCAATCAATGTATGGAAAGTGGGCATGATTCTTTCACGCGGACGAAGTCGCGGGCAGACTAGAGTCCTAGCTTCTCCAAAAAAGAGCGATACGAACCATTGTCCGTATTTCTCAACGAGACACGTGTAAACCATATTTTAAAGAACTTGGTATTCTCACAGTACCTAGCCTTTACGTAGTAGTACTCTTAAGCACCTTAAAAAAATATGTGTATGACTACGAAACAGACGAGGACAGGCTGCTAAGGGAAAAAACGCGTAGAAAAGATCTTGGAAACAAAAACATACCGCGTTTTGGTATAGTAAAACATAGTCCACAGTATCAGGCAGTTATGATATTTAATAAGTTACCGCTTGAGTTGAAAAGCATACTGTACACAGGCTCATTTAAAGCAAGACTCAAAGCATTCCTGTTGGAAAGATGTCTCTACTCATTAGATGATTTGTAATAGACTTATTGCTCTTAAAACTGACGTGTAATTTTTTTTGTTTATGGTGTTATATTGTGTTCCGTGTTCTTATGACTTTTATTTATTTTATTGTTTTGTTTAAATTGCTATTAATTTATTGACGTATGGTTTTTATTTTTTGTTTGCATGGTATTATTAAATTTTTTGTGTTTTTGTTTTTTTTATATTTAAAAGCATATTTTCTAATTTGAATTGCATGTATTCTTATTTGTACCTATATCTAATACCTAATGTTGTTAATTTTAATGCTTCATGCTGGATTATATTCGAACGCAATGTGAATTTTTACTGAATAAAATTGAACAATAAAAAAAAAATGTTGGCTTTTGAACAGAAAAATTATAGCCAAACTTCATAGATCGATCTTTAATTAGGTACTTACCTAGTTGTTGCAAATAATTTTTCGTTCCTTGATAACCTTCTAAACTAGAGTCCGGCTCTTTGGCCTGCTCTCTCAGCAGCTGCAGTGCTTTCATATGCTGCCCTTTAGTTTGGTACAATATTATCAATTCGCTGTGCTTCCCGTGTTGCAGCAACATTTTCTCGGCTTCTTCTAGGCGACAATTGTTGTTGCGAAGTAAAGGTGCGACTAGAGCATCGTTTATCTGAAAAGTTTTGAACTATACGTCATTTCATTATAGTAGGGAAGGTCCTGCTCGATTTTTGCGACCGATTTTATGCCTTTTGAAGTCTAGTGATTGTTTGTATTAAACAATCATAATTATCCCCATAAACAACATAGCAACATAGTAATTATGCTGTAGTTTATAGTAACTTTGTGTGAATGTCCTTAGAGTTTACTTTTTCTTCTCTGTATTTTATAACTGGAGACCTGTAATTGGCTTTCAGGCTAATGTACTGCCCTTGATCTGTTTGTTTTAGCTGTAAGTCTCCCATGTTATTCAAATAAATAAATAAATAAAGTCTGAAGTGATTTTATTTAAAAATATATATTACATGTTCATCAACGTGACAATCATATTATATTTTCTTCACTTCCATGCATCTGAATATTCTTTTTAAGTTGAAAATGATCCAAAAATCATCCCAGAAATGTTGGCGCGGCGCGGTATCAAATTGCTTTTTTTTTAAAGTTTATTTTACTATTTTGACATGCTGTATCTTTGGATTCCCCCACTTCTGGAGCAGTAGACCCTAAGATCTGATATGTGCTATGGGAAAACTATTATTATGATTTTCAGCCGGTATAAAATGACTTCTACAAACTAACGCCACCGCCCGTACTATTACATTATAATACTAATCATCATTTCAGCCGAAAGACGTCCACTGCTGGACATAGGCCTCCCCCAAGCACTCCACTTCGACCGGTTCTGTGCTTCTCGCATCCAACGGGTGCCTGCGGCCTTCACAAGGTCGTCGGAGCACCTTGTGAGAGGCCTTCCAACGCTACGTCTTCCTGTACACGGTCGCCACTCCAGAACCTTTCGGCCCCATCGGCCATCTGTTCTGCGAGCAATGTGCCCTGCCCATTGACACTTAAGTTTGGCAATTCTTCGGGCTATGTCGGTTACTTTGGTTCTCCTGCGGATCTTCTCATTCCTGATTCGATCACGCAGGGAAACTCCAAGCATTGCCCTCTCCATTGCCCTTTGGGTGATTTTTAGCCTTCTTATAAGGCCTATTGCACTATAATGCAAATAAATAAATAAAATTACAAGGTGTAAGAGACATCGTGACACAGATTACAGACATTTCAATCGAACATTATAAAGATTTTATTTTTGGGCATGCATCCTAAAAAATAAGTTTTAAATATATCTTCTAGATTTACCTGTAAGTAGCACTTCAACAAAGTGGTATCTATCAACTCTAGCTGCTGCGTCACATTCCTCTGCTTAGTCGCCTCGTCTTGACCGGTGCTGTTTCCTATATTAGCTTTCAACTCTTTCAAATACATTATCAATGCATTCAAAGCGCTCTCTAGATCTTTTCCCGTCAATTTCTTCGGTTGTTCTTTATCGTCATTTGTTTTACAGTCTAGTTCAGGAAACAGTTTGATGACGTCAGCAGGATCAGTTTTGAGTTTAATGAACTCTTTCATTGACTGGGAATATTGCTTGTTGTCGAAAAGTTCCAATGCGTACAGGACTTGTATGGAATGTATTTTCTGCTCTTTTTCTTCTGGTGTGCAGTCTGAGAGGCTCTGTGTAAACAAAAGGTATGTCAGGAGGAGCTATTCTACTCAAAATCTTTAAATTACCTTATTTCAATTATTGCAGCCTATATAGGCAGTCACCACAATTTCCCAATAGCCGGGTACACCAGGAGGCAGGTACCGACCGACCGAATAGTTGCCTCGCGAGGCTACCCGCAGTATACTAATAACAACTATTAGAACACTAACTTCCAGGATACTTACTCCTACTAGGAGCCCTATTGTTGATATACGATCCTTTACTGAAAATGGCATTTTCACTGCACTTGCATCTAGTTCTAGTTGAGCTACAAAAATCAAATACTTAAATCACGTTTGTGATTTTGATAAGATATTATTATTTGTGTGCCCGTCATAAGTTTTTTATTTAGTTCTCGCGGAGGAATATTTAAAAACGTATTTACCGAGAAAGTAGACCGACTTGTAATAAACAGATATTGTGCAAATAAAAACACTAATAATTACATCATTTAAATATTTTTCCTCAAATTCAAAGTCCGACGAATAGTTTAATTTATTTTGTAAACTGCGTAGTTATTCAATTCGATTCGGGAACAAACACATCAAAAATTAAACAAAAAATTATATTTGACTTTTTTAGACACAACCCACAATGTCACATAGCATTTCAATACGCCTCAACTAAACAAATTATGATGACAGACTAAAGCTTTAATATTACTGATTAACAACTCTTTTAAACACCACCGTGTTTAGAGGATAATAAATGGTTACTTATTTTCCTTGCCTCAATGTTTTGCTATACGCATGTAATGTAACTGATATGTACTATATATATACCTAACTTTCATAATATGTTAATGCCACGAATAGGCAGTTAGAGGCGACAGACGTCATTCGAGGATTAATAATAGTATTTAGTTCTTTGTTATGTTAGCTGGCAGCATGTCTTGTTCTGGCACAACATCGCAATCGCCCTGAACATTTGACCACCTGCAGCCATTAGGTATTTATGACTTTATTTTTCTTTTTACGTATTTAATTTAGCAAGGGTTGTACAGTCAGCGTCATAATAACGGGGGGACGAATACTATGGTGTGATTATTTATTTATTTATTTATTTATTTATTTATATTTAAAAGGTACACCAACGACCTATTCACTAAGAGATATACATAATAATAAATAACAAAGGCATTGAGTTATGGTGAATTAGTCACTTACAGGCGTACACAGCACTTACATAAAAAATAACTTCTTAAATATATGTTCTAACAAGATTTTTTGCTCATATTCGTGGATCTTTGACAGTCGTTACGGGTAGTCAGAAGCCCGAAAGTCTGACAACCAGTCTTACCAAGGGGTATCATATTACCCAGTAGCCGGGTTGTGGAGGTCAGATAGGCAGTCGCTCCATGTAAAATACTGGTATTCAGCTGCATCCGGTTAGACTGGAAGCCGACCCCAACATAGTTGGGAAAAGGCTAGGCAGATGAGTGAGAATAGAGAAATTAATTAGAAACAAAGAACAAAACAAAATCATAATCGATATTAGAATAAATAATTAAAATCAAAATTATCATTACAATCAGAATTAAAATTAAAGCATTATGATTAAAGTAAAAAAAAACTGGCCAAGTGCGAGTCGGACTCGCACACGAAGGGTTCCGTACCACAAGGCAAAAACGCCGAAAAAAACATGTTTGTTGTATGGGAGCCCCCCTTAAATATTTATTTTATTTTAATTTTATTATTTATTATTAAAGTTAAAATACAACTGAATATTTTGTGAATATTTCAAGTGCCTACCTGTTGCCATTTTTGATATCGAGCAAAAAAGGGCAAAAAAATCGAGTTTGTTGTATGGGAGCCCCCCTTAAATATTTAATTTATTTTGTTTTTAGTATTTGTTGTTATAGCGGCAACAGAAATACATAATTTGTGAAAATTTCAACTGTCTAGCTATCGCGGTTGTTGAGATACAGCCTGGTGACAGACAGACGGACAGACGGACAGACGGACAGACGGACAGACGGACAGACGGACAGACGGACAGACGGCCAGACGGACAGACGGACAGACGGACAGACGGACAGACAGCGAAGTCTTAGTAATAGGGTTCCGTTTTTATACGGAACCCTAAAAAGGTAACAGAAAAATTCATATACAAAATTCAAAACAGTAGAACGCGATAACGAGTGCAACAAGAGAACAATCCAAAATTCAAAATCCAAAAAAAATTATATACCTAGTTAACAATAGGGACTAACAAGTAAGTGATGAAATTATGATTCGTAGCTAATAGTTAAAAGTTTTCTGCGAAATTAGGAAAATGTGTCTGTAAATATATCAATATTTTTGCTGATATCTATTTTATTATAATTAGTCATTAGTCGATTCAAGGGGGCGTTGAGACCAAGGTTGGTTCTAGATGAGGACGGTGCAAAGGTATTTATTTTTCGCAGAGATCTAGTTATGGTACGCCTAGGAACAGTTATATTAATTTCTGATAGTAACTCAGGTACATCCGCCAGGTTATGGATAATTTTGTAAAACAAGAGTTGATCAGAAGTGCTTCTACGTTGTTCTAGTGGTAACATATTGAAGTGATTAAGCCTTTGGGAATAATTAGCGTCATGAGGGCAACTAGGGCTTCTAAAGCGTAAGTACCTGGTGAAGGCCCTCTGAATACGTTCTATCCTGTTAGTATGGACACGATACATGGGATTCCAAACTGGAGATGCGTAGTCCAGTATGCTTCTGACAAGGGTGTAGTAAAGCACTTTTAGTGTCGATATGGACCGAAACTCCGAACAAGTTCTCTTCACAAAACCCGACATTTTTGACGCTTTGGCTACAATGGCGTCAATGTGATTGACGAAAGTTAGCTTGCTGTCGAGATGGACACCCAGATCACGGATAGTATCAACCTTTTGCAGAGGAACCCCATTCAACGTATAAGATGACGCTCGTACTTGTTTGTTTCGAGTAAAAGTCATATGATAGCATTTACTTGTATTGAGAGTCATCATATTAAGTTGACACCATTCTTGCAACGCATCCAAGTCTTCCTGAAGAAGAAGAATGTCGCAGTCTGTTTTAATTTCCCTGTACAGCTTCAAATCGTCTGCAAGCATGGAACATTTGCAGTGCCGTACAGAATGAACAATGTCATTGACGAAGATCAAAAAGAGAATCGGTCCCAGGTGAGATCCCTGTGGTACCCTGGAGGTGGAAAGATAATACGGTGACTCATAACCCCTCACAACCACCTTCTGTTTCCGCTCAAAAAGGTATGAGCCAAACCACATGAGTAGTTGACCGGATATGCCAAACTGTTCTAGCTTTGTGATAAGTACTTTGTGATTAACCTTGTCAAATGCACTGCTGAAATCCGTATAGATGGCGTCAACCTGTGCGCGAGAGTCCAGAGATCTGCTGATGTCATTAACGTAATGTGTCAAATTAGTGGTAGTCGATTTGCGAGCACAGAAACCGTGCTGTTGGGGAGCCAACTGCGCTCTTATGTGCGAGGTTAATATGGGACAAACAAGCGCCTCAAACAGCTTGGCAAATACGGAAAGAAGCGATATGGGACGATAGTTCGAAGAATCGTCGACTTCTCCCTTCTTAAAAATGGGCACAACATTAGCAATTTTCCATTGAGAGGGGAACATAGATGATTTAATTGACTTGTTAAAAATCAACATAAGCGGAAGAGACAGGTTAGCTGCACATTTCTTGATAAATAACGGGGGCAAGCCATCAGGTCCCGGACCTTTGCAAGCGTCAAGTTTCTTTAACTCCTTAAACACGTCTCTCTCAGTAAAAGTCATTCCACATAAGGCGGATTGAAAATAATTATGCGAGCTAGTACTGGGAGCATTCGGGCTAACGGATGGTATGAAAGTTGAAGAAAAGTGTGTGGCAAATTGTTTGCATATTTCTTCACCAGATGTTGCAATATTCTGTCCCAAATGCATAGTAGAGGGAATGTCGCTAGACTTAGATTTTTTGGCTTTTACAAAGGACCAGAAGAGTTTTGGGTTTTGAGCGATATTCTTTTCCATGTGCATTACGTATGCCCTATAACAGTCCCTGATCATTAGTTTTGCGCGGTCTCCTAGAATTTTATGTTCATAATTATCTCTAGGATTTTTATATTTTTTATAGCGAGATCTAACTTTTCCCTTTTCATTCAGTAATCTAATAAGAGACCTAGAATACCAACATGGAAATTTGCCATTAGGAACTTTGGAGAGAGGAACACACTCATTTATAATACAACGAATATGTTCGTACAGCACATGCACCATAGCATCGACATCAGGCAGTTCGGAAAATATTTTTATCCAATCTATATCTCTTAGTTTCGAATTAATCAACGCATAGTTAGCGCGTTTGAAATTCGGTTTTGAGATTCTTTTGTTTATTAACGGAGCTGGTGAAATATTGCTGACAGTAATCGTAATGGGTGGATGATATACATCTACTCTGGACATTGGATTATTGCATTCGCTAACAGTTCCTCCGTAAAAGTTAGAAAAAATTAAGTCTAAGGTTTTATTGTAACAATTTTTAACAGTATTTGATTAGAATCAAGGTTGATCGATCAGGTTAAGCTACGCTTGCTGCGATTGGTCTGTGGATGGGTGACTATCTTAACATACCGAGATGACTTCGTGCCTCGGAAAGCACGTTAAGCCATTGGTCCCGGCTGTCATTCGTGGATCTTTGACAGACGTTACGGTTAGTCAGAAGCACCAAAGTCTGACAACCAGTCTTACCAAGGGGTATCGTATTACCCAGTAACTGGGTTGTGGAGGTCAGGCTCGATGTAAAATACTGATACTCAGCTGCATCAGGTTAGACTGGAAGCCGACCCCCACACATAGTTGGGAAAAGGCGAGGCAGATGATGATAGAACCAAGTTTAATTTTCCTAAAAATGTTCTGAAATGGTTGAAAATAGGACCGTATTTTCATTGAGGTTATTTCAATTTTCTCTTCGGTCGCGTCCTAACAGAAAGAGATCATCGCGCGAGTACACGATAGTGCCTTTTTAGGGTTCCGTACCCAAAGGATAAAAACGGGACCCTATTACTAAGACTTCCGTCCGTCCGTCTGTCCGTCTGTCTGTCACCAGGCTGTATCTCAAGAACCGCGACAGCTAGACAGTTGAAATTTTCACAAATTATGATTTCTGTTGCCGCTATAACAACAAATACTGAAAACAAAATAAAATAAATATTTAAGGGGGGCTCCCATACAACAAACGCGATTTTTTTGCCCTTTTTTGCTCGATATCAAAAATGGCTACAGGTAGGCACTTGAAATATTCACAAAATACTCAGTTGTATTTTAACTTTAATAATAAATAATAAAATTAAAATAAAATAAATATTTAAGGGGGGCTCCCAAACATGTTTTTTTCGGCGTTTTTGCCTTGTGGTACCACAAGGCAAAAACGCGGAACCCTTCGTGTGCGAGTTCGACTCGCACTTGGCCAGTTTTTATATAAATGTAACATACTCGCGCGATCAATCAGGTCCCGTTTGTAAGTCATAATTAATACAAACTGCATGCGTTCGGTTAGGACGCGGGGTATGACTTACCGTTAATTCTATTGCTATTTGAAAATGTTTGTCCTTCAGCAATTGCTGCCTTTGCTTCGTGATGTCAACGGAGCTGAGACACCAGACCTGGCCTACTGAGGACACGAATATCAGGCCTCGCTTACATCTGGAAACAAATGTCAGTGTTGAAAATAAATATACCATACACTAGAGCAGTTAAGGATGAAGTCTCCTATAAACGCGATCGTCACGCCAAGATGCTTGATATGGAAATGTACTGATGTGGTCTTTTTGAAACGCTTCATCAAGTCGGCGGTTTTCTATCATTCACTCCCTTCTCTTTCATGTCATTCCTCACATAATCCATCCATCTTTTCTTTTAGCCTTTCTCTCCCTTTCTGAAATGCTTACAGGAGCATAATAATACTCACGACATACTCCTGACGGCAGGTGTGACCGATGACGTTTATAGGAGACTCTATAGCGACAAGGAAGTCGCTCTACAAAGCCAAACATTTTCTAAAAAAATTACGGCTGGGTACTATGACTACTGTACTTTTATAATTGGATTTTGGAGAAAGGGTGTAACCTCATTGTGACTTAGGTACTTAATTATTTACTTCCTGACTACTAAATCGAACCATCGTGCATTTATATGTAAAGATCAAAAAAAAAATTATGATGAGTCAAAGAAAAAGTTCTTTTTATCACATCTATTCAATAAGAGCTAGTGTATTCTTTGTAAATATGGACTAAAATAGCTCTTTAATCCCTAGGGACTAAAAGTGATTTTAACTTGGAAAGTGGATATTGTTAGTTGGTGAAAAAATAAAAACGCACGAAAAGCATTCTGCCTTCATTAGTCATTGTTTATTCAAAATTGTATGTAAATAAATAAACGTACTATTCTTATTCATAAGTTGCACTTACTTATTTTTTCATAGAGGGTGATAAAAAGTAGTGTCCACCTCGGGAGCAACACAATTTTTGAAGCTCGTGAAACGTACTTTGACTCTCTCGCAGCGCTCAGGATTCAAAGAAACAATCTCGCCTTCAAAATAGTTGTTTGCTCCCTTGGCTAACAATCTACTATTATGCACTTTTAAAGCCGACAAACTGTCCATCATTTTTGTGTCATCATTGTTCCGACTTTGAATTCAAGACATTTAAAAAGTCTTATAATTCTTATACAGGGTGTCCCAGAACTCAACGTCAAGCCGAAACGGGGCGACAGGATTGATCGTAAACATCATGAGCAAAATCAGAAAAAAAATCTATCCCATTCAGTTTGAAAATTATGGGCATTTAAGAAAAACCTAAAAATTTGGTCAAACTCTAACCATTTTTCGGTTATTGTGCTTAATTTTTATTATTTTTGTTTATTTAAACCTTGGAAACGTAACCCTAAATAACATTTCTAAGAATCACAGTCAAAAATAATGACACAATTGCCCCAAGTTTCCTAGAATTAAGACTTTATTAAACTATGAATTTAAAATTTTCAAAATTTGTCGACTTTCAAATTCAAATTCATTTATTTCGTGAACACAGGGTACATACAAAAGGTGTTATAAATACATAAGATCCGGGCTGTGCCCCGCCAAAAGGCATACAAAATATCAAAGGTTCCATAATGTCATGTGATAATTAAATAAAAAATAATAATAATAATTTACAACAATAATCAAAATTAACAAAATTATTTAGTATGTCATAACATGAGCACAGATTGAATTTAGTCAACAAGTACCTATAATTAAAATTTGTCATTTAAATATTCGTCAACAGAATAATACACCTTGCTATTTAACAATTTGAACAGATTTCTTTTAAATTCGTTAATGTTAATACTTGAGATAACTTGTCCTGGTAACTTATTATATAGTTTTTGAGCCATTGCATAAAAGCTGTTGCTAAGAAACTGTGTTTTTGTTGCTAACACCTGCAACTTTGAAAGGCCCTCCTTTAAAAAAAATGTACTAGGGTGCCTTGGCAAATGCCATTAAAAGTTGGCGCATTTAATGAGGATTGTAAAACGGTGCAATACTTGTTAGTTTCATACTAAAAAATCGAGTAAAAAAATAAAAGCCTCAAGTAACCTGATTTTTGCTAACCCATTTTACTCAGTTAAAATGTTTTTTATTCGCACAAGCTCTTGGTAGGTTCTTAATTTTACGGCAAAATGATGAGAGAGATGGATAGTGGACATGTTTGCCATGAGCGAGCGAGACTGATAGCGACGCCACGCAGTGAGACGAAGATGCATCGTTTAAACGAGTGCGAATGAAACAGATACAGACGCCATACCAAGCAAATGGCTACGCTACCAGTCTGACACCAGTTAGTACGTTTCGCTCATTCGTCTACTGCGCACCTTTCCGTATTCGCTTGTGTTGATTTAGTACTGACAACTTTGGCTTCTCTTTTTGGGCTTGGATTTTTGTGAATTGAACTTGTTGATTACATACCGGCAACTTTGGCTTCTCTCTTTGGAATTGGACTTTTGTGTTGGCATCCTTGTTATCTACCATGCCTACGCGCTACACTTAACAAGAATATGCGAACATGCACCTCATTTATGGGGAATGCAGATGCAACGCAAGTGCCGCCGTTAGGCTTTATCTTGAAGGATATCCAAATTAAGAGCGCTATCCGGATCACCGCGTGTTTGTTAATGTGTACCGTTCACTCACGGAGAGCGGCCATTTCCCGAATCAAATACGGGCTGGAGGTAGACCTCGCTTTCCTTACGAGGAAGAAGTAGGTATTGCAAGAGTTCGCAGATGACCCAAGTATTTCCGTTCGTGGAATTGAAGAAAGAACGGGAATACCCAAAAGCACAGCACATCGCATTTTACAAAGAGTCGAAATGCATCCGTTTCACGTACAACGAGTTCAAAGTCTTCTCCCTCGAGATTGTCCTGAAAGGACTTCATTTTGCAGAACAATTGCTACAGAGGCATAATGAAAATTCCCAATTCATCCAAAAAATTCTCTGGTCTAATGAATCTACATTTAAAAAAGATGGTTACATAAACTTACACAATTTTCACGAGTGGCATGTGGAGAATCCACATTTAATGCGCGAAGACAGATCCCAGTACCGCTTTAAAGTAAACCTGTGGACCGTAATTTTAAACGGCAAAATTGTTGGGCCTTTTGAGCTGCCTGAGAACTTGAATGGCACGAATTACCTACATTTTTTTAAGAGAAGATTTACCAACTTTGTTAGAGGACGTACCACTAACAGATCTTCGCCACATGTGGTATCAACAAGATGGCTGCCCAGCGCATTACGCAGTGCAAGTAAGAGATTTCCTTGACCAGGAATATCCGGGAAGGTGGATTGGACGTTCAGGCACTATCTCGTGGCCAGCCCGTTCCCCAGATTTAAATCCCTTGGATTTTTTTTATTGGGGCGTTCTCAAAGAAAAAGTTTATTCAAAGCCTATTGAGAGCGTAGCCGAGCTGCGTGAACGAATTTCTCAAGCTGCTGAGGACATCAACTCTCGAGGATATGCCCGGCTAATAAGTAGATCTTTTTTAAGAAGATGTAGGGCGTGTATTGAGGCTGATGGCAAACAATGAACATTTGTTCTAATAAAAAATGTTATTTCCCTTCTGATTTTTATCCCAATAAACCTCAACTAATCTAGGTCAAAATTTTTCATTATTTTTTAATTTTACTTACTTTTGTTGACTTTGGTAAAAGTGGCGTCACTATCTGTCTCGCTCACTCATTGCAAACATGTCCACTATCCATCTCTCTCATCATTTTGCCGTAAAATCAAGAACCTACCAAGAGCTTGTACGAATAAAAAACATTTTAACTGAATAAAATGGGTTAGCAAAAATCGGGTTACTTGAGGTTTTTATTTTTTTACTCGTTTTTTTTAGTATGAAACTAAAAAGTATTGCACCATTTTACAATCCTTATTAAATGCGCCAACTTTTAATGGAACTTGCCAAGGCACTCTAGTACATTTTTTTAAAGGAGGCCATTTCAAAGTCGACAAATTTTAAAAATTTTATATTCATAGTTGAACAAAGTCTTAATTCTAGGAAACTTGGGGCAATTGTATCAATATTTTTGACTGTGATTCTTAGAAATGTTATTTAGGGTTACGTTTTCAAGGTTTAAATAAACAAAAATAATAAAAATTAAGCACAATAACCGAAAAATGGTTACAGTTTGACCAAATTTTTAGGTTTTTCTTAAATGCCCACAATTTTCAAACTGGATGGGATAGATTTTTTTTCTGATTTTTCTCATGATGTTTACGATCAATCCTGTCGCCCCGTTTCGGCTTGACGTTGAGTTCTGGGACACCCTGTATACTTACAAAAGTGCACGGGGGCTAAATTTTGGAGTGTATCAAGATTTGTAACATACGGGATACAGGATATTCTTACCTATACATCAGTCTTGCTTTGTTCAGTTCAGGTAAGGTTTGTATGAAGAGGGAAGGCTCCACTGTCTGTACAATGACTTGGTCTGATAACAGTCCTAACACAAAAGGCTCATCCCATACTGGAAATAAACATTATTTTATCATTTAGACAGGTCTGTAGGTCTAATGAAATACAACTGGCTAACTTTTATCACAAGTGTCATGAAAAACCCTTCTCAATAAGCATTAAAAGTCTTCATACATATCATTTTAATTTATCTCAGATCAGTAAAGGAAAACATCGTGAGGAAACCAGCATGTCCTAGAACTAAAAATCCGAAGACATGTGACATTCACAATCCCTCTCTGGGCCCGTGTGGTGGATGATGGCCCACTCCTTCCCGAGGAGAGGAGGCCTGTGTCGGAATGTTATAGGCTTTTATGCTTAATTATGCTATATTATATTGATTTACTGGTTACGGTCAACCTGTATCATCCCACTGCTGGACAAAGATCTCCCTATGACTTCCAGCTGTTTGAACCCTGGGCAGTGTACCATTGTTATTACTTTCTACATCTTTATCGATACATATTAAACACTTAAGTCGCATTATTCTTCTAAACTACGCAACGCCTTTTGATGAGGTTTCCACCATCATTTAGAGAATTTATTCAAGAAGCTTCATGCGTATAATACGTTAACATCTTGTAATAAAGAAATATCGATGTTTTGTCAAATCGTAAAAACCGTGTGAAGCAGGGGGGGTCGTTAGTTTGCTACAAAAAACAAATATCATCAATATTCTCTTACCGACACCGATAGGAGCTTCGGACCATTTGATAGTTTTCTTTATATCTATATTTTTGGCCTCTTCCACGAGTACCGATGTTTGATCGCGACCAAGTAGAAATGATGTTTCAGAGTATTTCGCTATCGTTGGCTCAAGAGATTTGGAACTGCTTGTTGGAAATAACTCCTGTGGCTTTCCTGATGAGAGCTACAAAAAAGTATAATACTTATTTTTTTTTTTTTTTGTAAAAGTTGTTACAATCTGAAGGTCAATTCCCGTAGGTAATTAAAAACATTCAAAATCTAGTCGCAGTCTCATTTCAGCGACAATAATTGTCAAAAACTTGTCAGAAATGTTGGTAATTTATAGGTATTTTTGACTGATTACAGAGACAGATCGGACTGTTCAAACTGAGGCTAAACATAAATGCACAAACTTATATCAAATAGAACTTGGCTTTATGGCATTTCTTCAGGGTCTATTATTCCCTATTATTATGTTATATACTTTTTAATAAAGTAACTGACAATGTATAGGGAGAAATTAAAAAATTGGTCTATTATTTAATGGATTACGAAAAATCGTATTTCTTAAAGTAAATTCAACTTTATCACCTACATCATACAGCACATATTCGTTCTTGAACCCCACACACACATATTGTTGGCCCCATGACATGACCTTGGGAACATCAGGGATTGTAAAGTCAAACAAGTGTTGTTTGAATTCTCCATTCTTTCCATAATACAATTGAAGTTTTCTCCTCACAGCAACACACAGACGGACAACAGAATTGGATTCTCCTGTCATTGATGTTGCGGGCTGTGAAAATATAACATCTTTACTAACTAAGATAAAATAAAAAGAATGACGCCAATTCTGTTGTTTACAAACTAAACTAAATTTAAGTTCAGGCATCTTTTTCTTTCTATTTCATTAAGAAAAGGACAGAAGATAAATATTAGTTTTGTCCTGTCAAATTAAGGTACTCCATAGACAACTTTAGACGAGATTAAAAAATTGGCAACTAAAAGTACGTCTATTTACGCCAGGCGCTGACTAATTTGACAGGACTAAACTAATATTTACCTTCTGTCCTTGTCCTAGAAAGAATAAGATGCCTGAACTTAAATTTAGTTTAGTTTGTGAACAACAGAATCGGCGCCATTGTCAGAAAAATTAACTGCAAAATCTAGAATGTAGCCATTCATGTTCACGAAGGGTTCATTATAGTAACTTTATTTTTAATCTTAATATTTTAATAAATACTGCTAATCTGCTAGTCTGGATTTGTGCCTGATTGATGGCAATAGGCTTGCCCCTATTACATGGGACTTAAACATAACTGGCGAAACGTGGGTGTACTATAGGTACAACACTATTCAATCATTTAGGGAAACAAGGTGTGATGTTATATTATGTAATTTTTCAATTGGAGTGAAGATAGGCTGTAATTTTCAAATAAACCTAAAGAAAAACTACAATAACTGAATTTATTATTAAAGGCCAATAAGACCTAAATAACACTTACCGTGTTATCCAATGCAAACAGGGAGGCACCTTTTGTTTGTTCAAAAGTCTTCACCATAGGAAAATTAACACCGTTTGTATTGTATGTAGACAGAACACTATCAGTTAGGCACAGCAACAAGTTATTTTCTGTAATAATAAGAGATTTAATTAACTTTTTATTATTGATATCATTCAAATCACAAAGCTATCTTCCCACTGGGGTTTTAATAGCCTGAATCAGAGAATCTTTATGTCCTAGAACCAAAAATTCGAAGACATGTAACATCCGCACGACCCGCATGGTGGACTAAGGCCAACTCTCTCTCACCCCGACGACCTACTCCCTCTCGCCCCGAGGAAGCCTGTGTCCCAGCAGTGCGAACATTATAGGCTGAATATCGTCGTTGTCAAACCAAAACCTGCTATGTGCAAAAAGTATACTTTTGAGATATTGACAAAAGAAGTTTTGATAAAGTTCTAGCTGCTGCACATAGCACATTTTATTCTAAGGCCATAGTTCCACAACTAGTGGTCATAAGCACATAGCAGTTCTTTTATATGAGAAATAAGGCAGTGACCTATAAGCTGTGATCAAAATCTTGAAAACTCAAAAAACGGCACATAGCAGAGTTTGGTTTGACAACGACGATATGCTGTTATGCTAATCGGGGAATCATTGACGCCTTATTCACAGGAATTTCCACCTAGTTTAGGAGTCAGAGTATATAAATATTGACCTTTGTATTAAGCCTTTTATGTTTTAAGTCATAAGAGGCTTTGGTAAAGTAAAGAAATTATTTATTAAAAAAATCACATATCCATATTTCAATATGGTCATGCAAGCTTATTAGCTTCAGCTTATTTATAAAACAAAAAATACCTGGTATAACTTCAATTTGTTGTATAGGTTTCTTACTAAAATTTTTACAATATCTGAGAAGCTGCAACTCATATTTCTGATTTCCATTTGTTTGAGACACTGAGTACATCAACAGATGACCTTGCCTTGTTCCCAGTAACAAGTTGTTTTCTAAAATGAAATAAAAACTGAATAGCAAGAGAATAATATTATTTTAGTCTCATGATTTCTGTAAATAGGTTTTTTCAAACTAGAACAGTAAAAGAAATAAACAACATATTCCTTCTAAGGTCAGAACCCTAAAAATGGTATAGCTGGTAGCTAATCTTCACCAACGAAGCCATAATTACTGGCAAGCAATAATTTATTACATACGGAAATTAATCATTAATGAACACCTATTGAAGCTGTGTGGCATTTTAACAAAATAGACCTTGATCTGTCTGCATCAAAAAGATGAGCTGTATCTTTACATAACAATGAATGTTTGGTATTATTGTTAGCTGATGTTTTAACAGATCTGTTTAAGTGTGACTCATTTTGTCTTGATTTTATATATCTTAAGGTTTGTTCCCAAAAACTATGTTTTACTTACCATAAGCAGCTATAGCCTCTATTTGTACGGTGGCATTGAGCAAGTGAGATATCTCGTACGCTTCGTGCATTGTGAATAAAATCTAAGATAAATACTCCTCCTCAAAATAAATTACAATGTTACTATACACCCATCACTTTAATTGGAAATGAATTCGTGTTTTACGCCCTTCTTTATGGTATGCAACAACTTCAAAGCAGGCACAATAATGTAACTATTATTTAACAAATATCAATATTATTATGCATTGTTATATTAGCAATAAATACTAGACTACTTTTGATTTTAATTTTACTGAATTTTGCAATTTGCACCGTCAAGTCAACACAGAGCATTGAGATAGGAAAAACGAGTGACACAGACAGACGGGTAAATAATTTCAGTAATTTGACATTTGTAGTGAAGTGGTCGTGGTCTGTGGTTGCGATAGCGACAATAATTATATCAATCGATTTTTTTCCATAGTCAATTAATTAATTAATTAATTAAAAAAGCATATTTCGCCACGTCCATTTAGGATAACTAGGTCTTGCACAATGAGTAAAGTAACTATAGAGGGTCTTGCATTTAGTAGACCCATGTCGTATAGGTCTACCAGAATCTCATGGCAAAAAAACACTTTGTGGTTTTCATACATTTGACATTGCCAATGTTGTCAAATGTATGAAAACCACAAAGGTTTTTTGTTTTTTTTTTGCCATGAGATTCTGATAGACCTATACACACGACGACATAATCAAGCTATACATGTCCAGTTTTAGCTGACCTCGTTAGATTAGATTTCTACCACCAACCACAAATCTCTTATGGAAAAGTGTTAATGGTAGAAATCTAACTTAGAAAGATATATTAATGATTCTAATTATTATAATTCTCTAAATATGTACTTGTTATTGTCGCGAATCATATTTTGATCAAGATATAATCTGACACTGACCTGCAAATTGCAAAATACGTATGAAAATTCGAATTTCGCGGTCTACCACTATCCATTCACCTTAAAAAAAATCTAATCTCAGATTAATTCACCTACATTTTTATCATGGTTTTGAAATTGATTGTCGCCTAGATGAGATTGCGACGAATTTGTAGGTTTTTTAAGGCGAAAGGGCCAAGGTAGCCCTCGAAATTCATTTTTTTTACGTTTTTCCAACTGCAATGTACACAGACACACTATCAACCAGACGAACAGAATTCGTAATAGGTATGAAATTTTATAGCATGTTAGAGCTATCTGGAACTTATCCGAAGGTTAAATAAGGAATAGGCCACTAGCCATTACTTCACCACTCCTATGTGGTGAAGTAATGGCAAAAACTGGGAGGTGATGATTATTTGTCATAGTCCGAATATGCCTGTCAGCTGCACCCAGTTAGACTGTAAGCTGAACCCTGACATAGTTGAAAAAAGCTTATGGAGAAGAAAGGCGGTGCGAATCCTGCTTGCAGGTCTTACAAGCGGTCTTCGAGTCTTGTTAGCAGTCTGTGATGCTATCCAACTACTTTGCACACTGCACCGCATTACGCAGATAACGTGCCCCCCGCGCGTGATTTTTTTACTTACAAATTCAATAAAAACGCGCTTATGTGCGGGGAATTTGGCTGTTTCACGCACCCCGCTGCGTAATGCGGTGCAGTGTGCCAATCGCCTTAGATATTGTGAGACGCCATGAAAAACTTATTTATATTTCTATTAGGCCTTAAGATGCGATTGGGTCATATTCTGAAGAAAAGCTTCGTTTGAGCGACTTCACCGACACCTTATGTACACGACATCCACAATATAACAAAGTCTCATTCCGAATTAAAGAATCTATACTGAAATAAAACTGCAACTGTTTGTTTGTTTATGCAGAATAGGGTGTATTACTAATGAAAAAATAAAAAGCCATGCTTACTATTCATTTAATTATTTACTTTTAATAATTATGTTATTTTCATTCATAACTAACAACGATATGAGGGTTATGAAGTATTTAAATTCAGTAAAACAAATATGAAAACAAAATACAAATTTCACTCACTATTAAATTTAATATTATTACAGTAATAAGAAAAATTTACTTTAAATAATTTATATAATAAGTCATAACTCCATTTCGAACTATGTATTTTACGGAAAATTCTCATGTTGTAAATGTGCACGCAAATCGTGAAAGTGAGAATTCAGTGGGATAAAGATTTTAATAACATCGCTTCAAATATTCAGGTCACTAGTATGTCTTATAACTTTTTACACAGAAGGTCTTAAGAAGCAACGTCGATTACAAAATTCATATTAGATAGATAGACTTAATAAAATACATGTAATATCTAAACTACTGCCTCTTACTGAGCCCGGTGCGGCTGGCGACATGCGCGACCTGGGCACGCGCCGCAGCGAGCGAGCCCTCCGCTGCCATCCACACGCGTCACTCAACGAGTCGTACCATAAAGATAATTATAATATATTTACACGAATTATATGGGTGTTCCAGCAAATTAATAGCCTTAACGACAAATACTAAGATCCACTATTATGTGATTTCAAAGCGAAGCGCGAGCGCTTTTCTTAAAATACAATAATTTATAAGTAAAATTACAGGCATACGTAACACTGAACTCGATCTTTCGCTAGGCAGAGACACGGTGCAACAAGAAAAAGGCCCACTATAACACCGCGAGTTATCGAGGTGAAACACCGAGTTCAGCACCGTCCTGTTGTAACATGGTACACGATAAAATGATACGTTATAATTAATTATTTTAATGGTCGGGCCCTGGTTTATGTCTAGAAAAATATGGATAATAAACGTTACATTGACTCAGCCAAGCGTTTAAAATTATGGATAATGAGAATGTAACAGTATTCAACTGAAATATTGATTAGTTAAGGGGGAAGCGCTAAGGTAGCCCGCGAAATTCAAATTTTCTTACGTTTTTTGCAATTTGCTGGTCAGTATTAAGTAGTACGTTGATTAAAATATGATTCGCGGTCGTAACAAATATGTATTTATTGAATTATAATCATTACAATCAGTAATACAACTTGTTAAGTTAGTATAATTGTCAAATGTCAAGATTTCATGAAATTGTCATTCTTGGGGATTACTTGGTCTTAGAGAGTTGTGTTGATGACTTTCATGATTATAATTCTGTAAATACATATTTGTTACGGCCGCGAATCATATTTTAATCAACGTACAACTTAATACTGACCATCAAATTGCAAAAAACGTAAAAAAAATTGAATTTCGCGGGCTACCCTAGCGCTTTCACCTTAATAGGTTTCTGACTGAATCAATATTATCATGCAAAGCTGATGTGTTACTATGAGTTGGTCCAAATAAGACTAAAATATTATGTTATAATATATGCAAAATCGTGCTTTTCAGCTGCCTGAATTTTAAAATACCAGGTTTTTCTAAATAGTGGTGCAAGAGGGAATCGACATTACACCAATAAGTTTTGCGTTTAGGCTACTTCTACACCATGAAGAAAAGATTTTGTTAGTCTATACTTAGAGGTTTAAACCTTTCCTAATTTGTAACTGTATTCAAAATCGAAGTGCAAAATGAAATTACTCGAATACTTAAAACTATGACAATGAAATTTTTACCATTATTTAAACATCGTTTCATAAATGACTACTAATAACCATAGTGTTCTCAATGACAAATTTCATATAATAGAAATATCATTTATTGAATATAGAATACAATATTATCCAAAAACTATGTCGTTATAATTAGGACACCGACAGTGCTATTAAATAGGTACATTACATTTATCCAACATTGGATAATTCAAAAATACACAGCAAAAAATGTTTAACATAGAAGTTGCCGAAAACAAATATATATGTGTAGTACATCTAAAATTTATATCCTCTGAATTGTTTATACAAATATTCTGAGATATCATATCATTATTATAAATTATCTTGAGAGATCAGTTTACGCTAGTTATAAAAATTTACAATGCGTACTATTGTTGCAACAAAATATTCCGTTTGCTAAGTTTCATCGTTGAAATAACACTAGGCATACGCTTCGTAAAAGTTTGTTGAGTTAGTGATACTTTTCAACAATAAATACTCTAATACACTACTGAATATGTCTTCCCTACTGATTACACGGCCCAAGCAAGGTAAGTATCATGTGTCTACCCCTCGATAGGTGATTCAAGTGAAACAAACAGGTGACTAACCTCTCTCTATGATAAAATGTCTCACACCGAGTACATTAAGGCTACAGTTATAAGCGAAATCATTTTATAAGAGACAGAATCTGACGAGATATTAAAATGAAAATAAAACAAAACAATTTATCCAGATGGTAATTATCTGTCGTTTACTAAATAAACATTCAAACTCAGCATATAAGGTATGTACATAAGGGGACAATTTGAGCTTACAAAAGTACAAAGTAATCACATCGCGACGGTTTAGAATCTACAACGGATTTACCCTTCTTACCGACTACGACAGCTCAAGCTTTATCGACAATTACACTACAGTATCACACGATTACTCGCCGAAAACACCTATTATGCATGTAATTTTCCCGATGGCCAACACGAAAGTAACTATCACTAGGTCGCGTGCGGCCGTGTGTGCCTGCGCGCACGCGACGGAGCGGGCGCCTGCGCGGCGCCTACGCGCGCGGCTCGGCCGTGCCCGCCTCGTCGGCCGGCGCCGCGCCCGCCGCCGCGTCGGCCGGCCCGGCGCCGGCGCGCGGCTTCAGGAAGTCGTTCAGCGACGGCTGGATGCTGAGCTCGTACTCGGTGAAGTTGAACAGCGGCGGCAGCGGGCGCCCGTTGGGCAGGCGCGCGGCCGGCTCGCGCAGCTCGTCGAAGAAGCTGTGCGCGCACGCCTGCAGCGGCGACAGGCGCGCGCCCGGCGTGTACTCCAGCAGGCGCGACACTAGCGAGATGGCGTCCGGCGGCGTGCACGCGCGGAACACCTGCGACACACACACGTATATACAATGCTGGCTGCCACCCGAGACCGATCCGAGCGATCCTTCTCTGTCTGAGCGATCTAACGGACAGACCGTAAGATCGCTAACGAAAATTAAAGCTGTATAAGAAGAACTCACGGCAATAAATGCTAATGGTTTTACGTAAAAAAAGAAATATTGTGAATGTGCTCCTTAAGTTTTATACTTGGACAAGATCACAGTTCTAGATAATTCAGGAAAACTTGACGTTAAAATGTTAGCGACTAAAATAAATCCTTTCGGTTATACACACGAAGAACGGTATATACAATATTAATGGTTAGAGAACAATCATTGGATATCGATGAAATGATTAAGGGACTATTTTTCAATCGACAGAAAATTTTTATTCGTGGAATAAAATCGACGTCAGACAGTTTTTGTATGGAAAAAACATAAAAAATTCAAAGTTATTCCTCCGATAAAATTATCTGGCGTTGGAAAAATAAGCCCTTAGTTGAACCTAATTTAATTAATGATCAAGTGTCAAGCTGCAAGTTTGTTCCTGAAAATGTTTTTCTAATAAAATAAAAAAATAACCCAGACTGAAATAGTGAGAAAATGTGAACAAATGTCAGAAACAAACTCGCACGGAGTCGCACGGTACGAATGCACACTGAACACCAACAAACTAAAGACAGCTTCAACGGATCATGCCAAGGCTATTTTCAAGTTCAAAATTATCTACTCTAAATGTCTTCATTTTTGTAACCTGGTATGAGGTATTGAAGATATCATTTGACTGAACTGAAAAGACGTAAGTATTGTTGTAGTATGTCAAGTATAATGAAGGCATCTAGATACTCCGCAGTGCGATATCTTACTCGGATGCTCTGGTGGTCAGTGGCAGACTTGGGCGTGGACAAACGCTGCAACATGAACTGCAATGACGCGCGCTTTTTAATTATGTATGTCACACTAATTACTGCATAGTAATAATTATCAATTGCATACGGAATAACAAGAACAGTTGTTTCCGCTACATAAATAATGTTTATGTATTTTGCATGATACATTAATAAGACTTTATTAATGTATTATTGCGAAGGCAGACTGTTTAATTCATTCACATCGGGTGATTATTTTCGGTTCTACGAGGGTTAAATAACTGGTCACTAGAAAAGTATTAATACATAATGAAGATAATATAACACATTATTTTGTACCCTGTAAGGAATCGAGTTTAATTAAGCGAAACCCTGGCATGCCCAAATCTAGTTGTTATCATTATCATTTTGACCGAAAAACGTCCACTGCTGGACATAGGCCTCCCCCAAGCATCGCCACTTCGACCGATCTTGTGCTTCTCGCATCCAACGGATTACTGCGGCCTTCAATAACCTGGGTTATTGGTCCATCTTGTGGGAGGCCTTCCAACGTCACGTCTTCCGGCACGCGGAAGCCGTAGGATATAAAGGTAAAAAAAAGATAATATACATAATCCTATGTTCGATGATCAAGTTCAAATCCTTGTTTCCAATTGATGTTATTTCTACATAAACAATTATCAACTTTATACTAGTCAAAATTTCATTGATTTCAGACAGAATATTACTATAAAAAAGTCATAAAAAATTGTAGCGTAGCCGTATGCTGAACTTTATCAGATTTTTTTCCGAAAACACATATTTGTTTAAGTTTATCCATCATAGTACTAGTATATTGTTTCGCGTTTATTACAATGTAGACAGTTTGAACGTAGATTTTTAGTACCCTGAATGATACGATCTGACATCTAGAAATATTACATTACGACGAATAGTAGTGATGTCATTTTAGCAAACAAATGTGGGAATTTTTATGTCTTCTGACCAATGTTTTTTGTTAAACTTTTCCACGTTGTGAAAAGAATATAATGAATACGTCTTTTTCTACATAGGAGACTAAACTCATCTGTACTTAGTGGTCTTTGGCTCGTAAAGTCATAACTTATAAGACTGAACCAATATTGCACAATAGTCAGGGCATGTAGGTGTTCCAAAGCTATCATGACCTCAAGACTAATGACTTAAGGTGGAAGCGCTAAGGTAGCTCGCGAAATTCAAATTTTCTTACGTTTTTTTGCAATTTGCTGGACAGTATTGTGTTGTACGTTGATTAAAATATGATTCGCGGTCGTAACAAATATGTATTTACAGAATTATAATCATTACAATCAGTAATACAACTACCTAGTTAAGTTGGTATAATCCCCTAAGTTGGTATAATCCCCAAATGTCAAGATTTCATGAAATAGTCATTCTTGGGGATTATTTGGTCTTAGAGAGTTGTGTTGATGACTTTAATGATTATAATTATGTAAATACATATTTGATACGGCCGCGAATCATATTTTAATCAACGTACAACTTAATACTGACCAGTAAATTGCAAAAAACGTAAAAAAATTTGAAATTTCGCGGGCTACCCTGGCGCTTTCGCCTTAAGTTGTAATTTCTTTAACTACATAGTAAATTAATTTCTTCATTTAGTTCTGTGTTGTAAGTCAGTCATCAGGTACAAATAAGTTTAATCCCAGGTAAAAAAAACTAGACGAATAATGTTGCAACACATTTTTGTAATATATCAAATAAATGTATGAAGGCACGCCTTAATTTAGGGTTCCGTAGTAACCTTGCAGTGTATTCCTGACGGCCTGAAGATAAAATTTTGCTGAAATTAAGAAACTTGTTTATAGCATCCGATAATGCAATTGATTAAAGTGAATTAATCTATGAAAATATGCCTCAGTAAATTGTAACAGATAAAATTAAGTTTACAATGTGAAACCAACCATGGTAACAGTTTGATTTTGAAAGCGCCTTTATTTCGTAGCTGTAAAGGCGGTTTTTGTAGTTCAAGGGACTACTGACTTGCGGTTGCCCGTATGATTTCCGACTTCGAGTGGCTACGGAACCCTAAGACGCTGTCCACGTGTAATTAGGCATTTGCGCGAAAGCTGCACCTGTATAACAGATTGACGCTATTTTTACCCGTTCCAATTTTCTGGGCTTACTCACCCAAAGGACTTCAATAAAAAAGAGATGAAAATTAAGAGTTTTGTCGTTTCATTTTAATTGGCTTCCAAATGTACGACATTTGGCCGAGCTCTAATTAAATTTTTGGGAAAAGAAAACAATTGATGCTATTTGAATAACTAATCATGTAAATATCATGTATTGAACTAATCAGGTAGGTATGTGTCACGATGTTTTTATAAAATCCAGGTTATGGTTGCCACAGATTAATATAAGAATATAAAAATATAGTCAAAATTGTTGGCTTCCAAATGTACGACATTTGGCCGAGCTCTAATTAAATAGTTGGGAAAATAAAACAATTTAACAATTGATGCTATTTGAATAACTAATCATGTAAATGGATTGAACTAATCAGGTAGGTATGTGTCACGAGGTTTTTATAAAATCCAGGTTTTGGTTCCCATAGATTAATATAAGAATATAAAAATATAGTCAAAATTGATAATCTAGACTGAAAGGGAACTCGAAAGTTTTAATAAAATCCCTAGATTCATAATGTATGACCCTGCGACTAAAGGGCCAGGCTACACGCAGCTACTTGCATGCGCAAACAACACGAGGGACCAACAGACACACCATAGCAAAAAATTAGCACGGTATACCGCTTTGACGTCTTACCGTTTCATGCTTGCAATTTGCGCAAGTAAGATGGAGCGTGTAGCCGAACCAATACAGAATGTATAAATAATATGAAAATTTACCTTAGCCCATGGGTGGCTCTTGATTTGTGGGAATTTGAATTCTGTATAATTAGGATTCATCTCTCGAATTTGTTCTCGTGTCGGTGTACCTAGTACCTGCAAAACACAAACTTTATTATGAAAAAATCTTAAGCAATTAATACATCAGAAAAGTTACACAATAAAATCACATAATTACCTTGATGATCTCAACCAATTGATCAACACCAGAATCTCCTGGGAATATTGGCTGACCCAATAATAATTCTGCTACTACGCAGCCAGCGCTCCACACATCTGCGTCAAGTAAAAGGAATTAAAATACAGATTGTTACAGAATTGCTTAAAAAGTTTCGCCCCTCTTCTTTTCTACCCAATCGATCTGTCTATAATCCAAGAGGTATTTTAGAATGTTATGTTTCATTTTTGTCTTGATTCGAATATTTTAGAAACATAAACCGAAGATAGGAGTTCCATGTTTTTCCTTTTGTTACACAAAACGATAAAGAATAACGATGACTACCAATGTCAACTGTACAAAGTATTCACATTGTATTGATAACATCATGATGTGTATCGGAGAACAGAGTGAGATAACTATGTATCCATCCTTGCAACCGCCTGGCAGCCTAATCGCGTGGCCTGAGTGTTGATCCCTATCAGACATTGACGTTTGGAAATTAGTTTCGAGGCTTCTACTGCGCAGATCCGTCCGATTGTGTATCTAATCATCCTTGCATGAATGTCGGGCACCAGTAGGTGCTTATTTAACCTTTGCGTAGACATCGCATGCATTAAATACTGAAGTTACACTACTTAGGTCTAATTTTTCAATCATCTGATAACTTTATTGGAGGAATAATTTTGAAATTTTTACAGTTATTTCATACAAAAACTGTCAAACGTTAATTTTATTTCTCGAATAAAAGTTATCTGGCGATGGAAAAATCAGCCCTTAGAAAAAAAAAAGATCTGTAACTCCAATTTACATGAGAGAAGGCTATGGTGGTTATTATATGGTTATTGGTAATAAACAGAGAGCTATCTCATGCATGTCATAAATTAAATTAATTACCGATTTTTGTGGTGTAATCTATGGCGCCAAAAATGAGTTCTGGAGCGCGATAGTATCGGGAACAAATGTAGGACACATTAGGCTCGCCACGAACGAGATGTTTCGCCGAGCCAAAGTCGCAAAGTTTGAGTACGCCCGTCTTAGGATCGAGGAGTAGGTTCTGTGGCTTGATGTCTCGGTGGCAGATGCCCAACGAGTGTATGTACGCGAGGCTTCTGAACAACTGGTACATATATAGCTGTTGGAAAGGCAAACCGATTAGTATCACATATCACCTATCTACGTCGTCAAGCGCTACGCAAATAGATCTACCTTTATAAAACTAATGGGTATGGTTTGTTCATCTTTGGAGTAGTGACGTGCCACTTTATACACAGTCTCGGGTATGTACTCCAGCACCAAATTCAGGTACACTTCGTCTTTCTGTAATAAAGAATTACAACACGAGTTATATAAAAATATATTCAGCAGCCACAACATTAAATAGTACCTAGCGATGCTCTTGTAAATAACAATGAGATATTGTGTTAATATTGCAAGTTGTATAATTCTGCATAATGCTTCATACGTATAGGAATGATAGAGAAAGAAAAATCTTAAGGGATAAAAATAAATATGAGGCAAACATCGTTTACTACGAAAAAGTAAGAAAAGACAAATATTGGAAAATACATTAAGGTATAAAAAACACAACTACCGCAGTTGAAATACTTTTCCATTATGAACATACACGTTGGAAAAATATGCATTAAAAGAAAACTGGTGCAAGGAAGAAATCTTCAAAATTTTTGGAGCTTTCCCGAACTTTAGTTGGGTTGAAAAGTAACATTTAACAAGGCGAGTAGATTTCAAAGTTGGCTTTTGTCCAAAGGTTCTTGGCTCTAGTGATACACAACTCTGACTTCTACTGCTGAAAGTCAAACCTTGAACTACACACGCGAAAAACATAGGTGTTCTTAAACTTTATACACATACTTAAAACATTTGTGAATGTTTTTGGAAGTCATCAGTACAAATCTGTTTAGTACCTGACCTTCTCGTGCCTCTTGTTCAAGTAAATACATATCGCAGCTATACGTATTTGCCTTGACTGATCTTAATTTTGTTTATGTCCTTTCTATGTATCTATATGGTGAGTCAAGGTTTATTTAAATATTTAGCACGCTACACGTTTTTCATTAGTTCGTAATCCAATCGCAATCAATTCGTTTTCGATTGAATTTACTTCTTCTCATTTAGATATTAAGGACAACTTTAGAACAGACGTTACCCTAAATATAAACACTCGATCTAATTGATTGTTTTTACCAGACGGTATTGAAAACATTCTTAACATTTTTAGTGTGCGTGTATAATGCGTTACGAAGATTTTTTTTCTGTTTTCACAGGCGAGTGCAAATAAACCACATACATGGCAATGAAACACTAAAGCTGTCTGTAAGAAAACAAAATGTATCAAGCAAGCATCAGTTAGAATCATATAACACAACTTAGATGACGCAATACAGAACAAGTTAAATTTTATGAGATGATGATGGAAGAACATAGTGGGCATCGACCTGATCAGATGTTAAAGCTCATGGCTGAAAGATTACGGCTCATGACGTGAATAAGACTTGCTCTCAACAAATCATGTATGCACACAACTGTTTGACGGGCTATCACGGTTACCGACCGATACTTTTTCATCGATTACATTAATAAATCATGTAAAATGAATGTTCAAATCCAGAGAAAAAATATTGTTCGTTAACCGTAGCCTGAATTGGAAGGCCTAATTTGTGCGTTAGCACACTAGCGCAACAATCTAATTGATTCATAAACGTACTGCGACATCAAGAGACTGCATTGCGTTTAACATTGAGCTCACTGCTGCGGGCACTGCCGCCTTCCCCCAAATAAAACACACAAATAATACACCCTTAATAAAGCGAACTAAAAAAGGTATAACTTGGTCACATCAAAATACACAGTAAGTAAATCAGTTACTTATATTGAAGAAATAGGGCTCAAAGGAGATGTCTCATATACCAAGGAAAATGTTCAAAAAATTATATAATTTGAATATTTCCAACTACAAGATCCAACATAAATATTACACCAACACATGACGCTCATAAGCATGGACTACCAGCACAGACCTAACATAAACAAACAGAGGAACCAAATCATTTGCACAACTATTAATAGCAATCGTCGGAAAACAATATTAACAAAAAAAACTAAATGAGATATCTCCTTTCTAGTTTGCAGACCCTTATAAACAAAGTTTTATTGGAATTCTTAGTAAAAATGGGTCCAAACCAGAAGTTAGATCCAATAACTACTAGAAATTAAAATAGTCTAAGTAAATGATTAGACACATAAATAGGTATAGGTGTATAATTATTAAAATGTAAAACACTCACCTTTTCTCCACTGGAGTAAAAGAAATATTTCAATTTGACAATATTACAATGCTCCAGTCGTCGCATGATTTGAAGCTCTCGGTTCTGCAATGTGTAAAGTGTAGAACGTAATTAGTCAATTAATATGTACCATTGAAGGTATTAATAACATAGACATAACCTGCCCTAACACTTGAAATTGGCAATCTGCTTATATAAACAATACGCAAAATGCAAATGCAAAATAAACAAGACGCTCAAGCAGTAGAAGTTAAAAGTATTGATGATCAAAGAGATGAATGAAATAAATTAGTGGTGATGGATAGGAAATTTTCAGTGCCTTACAAACCTCCAATTTCGAGGAATGTCGTTAAAAACAAAGTGACCTAGGTTACGTTCACTTCGATCCGATTTAATACCTTACATAATTTCATTAGAAAATTCTGGTTAGATTGGAAATAGGGATTATAATTTAAAGCTAGAAAGTAGTGAAGGATTTTGGGGGCTCTTTTTTAATATTTGACATTCAAACAAAGAGTGCTGAAATGATTGATGATTTAGATTAATTTTAAACTATGTGTCGGATAACAAACTCCCCACCACACTTTTCTATCAATTCAACGAATCACACGATACTTTCGTAAAATTTGATAGAAGTATTTCAACTAAACTTACCTTAAACCTCTTATCCTGGAGCACCTTCTTGATGGCAATGAGCTCGCCGGTGTCGCATAGTTTGGCTTGGTAGACGACGCCGAAGCTGCCGTTTCCGATGAGTTTCATGTCAGCATAGCTCACCTCCTGTGGCCGGTCGGGGCCTTGCCCCGGCGTCGCCACCACAGTCGTCACCTTTGAGCCGTCCTTGCCTGAAACACGAAAAATAAACATTTAAAAAAATTAGCTTTCACATTTTTTTTTTAATGTTAGTGCCAATTTAATTGATTTTAAAATTGAGGTTTAAGGAATAAAATTGTGGCAAACAAATTGTGGAATAACTCCTCTTCTCGTGATGTCGGTTAAAAGAAATTCAAACACTTTGAATGGCCTCTCTAATGCAATTGAGTGGTGAGGTGACGTAAACGAATCCATTTCACAGACGGTAATAAATAGGTGGCGTGAGCGGAGTTGGACGTATCATTGTAATTTACGTCGAGGCAGAGTAACCAAATACCAGTTAATTTCTATGTACGAGTTAAAACACTTTCAAAAGAAGCCATTCTAGACCATTTACAAACGAATCGATCGACTGAGTCCGGGAACTAACCTGCCGTGTCTGAATTATTATTTAGTGGGTATGAACAGCGTCGATCATTATCCATCACATTTAAACGTTTTTACGAGATTGAACTGAATAACAATTTATCTAAAAATAAAATCATTTTTATAAAATCTTGGCCATCTAGATATTTTTTGTGACAAGGTCGCAGACACTTAAAACCGGCCAAGTGCAAGTCGTACTTGCGTAATTTGTGTTTCTAGTGTCAAGAGCTAAACCTAAGTTAACTGTAGATAGAGCAAAGTTAAAACACACATTTATGCAAATATCTAATACAGGGTGGTAGGGACATCGATGCGCAAACTGTAGTAATGGATTCAGCACATGAATCCATTATTAATTACACCTTAGACTCCCGAGCGTAGAAATTATTTGTCGGTTATAAAAAAAAAAAAACAACCGTTTCATAGAAAACTGCAATACCTACGTGGCCAAAAAAATGTATGGCGCAGTTTTTTTTATATATAGGTACATATATAACCAACGAAAAATATCAACTTCGGGTGGGTCCGAATCCATGGTAACACGTCGCTGTCCCCGCCACCCTGTATTTCAGGGTTCCAGCTGAAATGTCTTTGTTTCTATTAAGAGCGTTTACGCCGTTCGAAATTTCATACAAACTTTCAAGCCCTTACTTTTCGAAATGAATGAACCGATTTAATGAAACTTCATACGCATAAGCAGGATACAAAGGTCTAAAAAGTTAATAGAGAACATTTTCGAAATGACTTATTTAAAAAAAGATAACTGGATTATCTCTGTTTCTATGGAAAATTTAAAATCGGTCTAATTTGGCTGTAACACTATTTTTCGAAAATTTTCTCTACTAACTTTTTAGACCTCCTGCTTATGCGTATGAAGTTTAATTAAAATCGGTTCATTCATTTCGAAAAATAAGGGCTTGAAAGTTTGTATGAAATGCCGAACGGCGTAAACGCTCTTAACCCTTAGAATAAAAAAAACTCATCTATTACGTTAAATATTGGTGGTCACATTAAGCTTTTACAAACAGACAGCAGTATATATCGGAAATTATAACAAGGAAGCCTGAAAATACCATCAATGCTCTCGTTTATGTTAAATAAGGTTTTATTTGCAGGATAAAAAAGTATCGTTTACCAGAAAAGAGCAGGCGACATGGGATTTAACGCATGGCACATTTGTTTACGCTCGGCCGCCTCACTTCAGAGCACCACGAATACAACCAAAGAGCGAAAATATAGATTTTAGACACAAAGGAGCGGCACGAACTGAATGCGCACAATGGCGGAAATCAATTTGACGGACGTTGCTATTTAGTATGGTAATAGCCTGCGCATTTGGTTACATAAGTTCGGTTGATTTTACGTCTTCTACAGCAAGTGGGGCATTCGGGTAAAGCTAAAATGAACAATTTTTTGAAAGGATTCCGAAGATTATAAATTTTTCATCGGAATAAAATCTTATGGAACCTAAAATACCTGTGTAGCTTAAGATCAGACAGAAACAGATTCACTCCGTCTCCCTGCCCTTGCCCCACGTTTGGTCCTTGGGATTGGCGCTGTCTTTCTCTTCTATTCTCAACTGTCAACCGTCACCTTATCAATATCATTCCCTGCTTTTTCATTCAATACCACACAATCCATCCATATTTTATTTGGTCTCCCCCTCTCATTTTAAGTCTTCAGTGTGGTATTGAATGAAAAAGAAGTGAATGATATTAATAAGGTGAATTAAGAAACCTCCTCCTTTTTTGAAGTCGGTTAAAAAGGAGGAGGTTCCTCAATTCGACCGTATATATATTTTTTTTAATTTTGTTTTTATGTGTGTTCGCGGATAACTTCGTCGTTTATGAACCATTCCAGTGAAATGGAGGGGAACATTCGAAAATCGTAGGAGCGACTAGGACGTTTGTTAATTTTTTCATTAAGTATTTTAAAGCACTACAATTTAATGAAGGCCTGGAGTCGATCTGATGATGGAGTCGAAAGACATTCGAGGGACTCCTCAACGATTTACAGCAGTTACCTTGTGTTTGGGCTTGATTAATTTGTATTGATGTGAACTTTACACCTAGATGGGTTGTGACTGTCATTAGGGGTCTGATGATGAAGACGAATGACAGTTACGGAACTCCTCAACAGTTAACAGTAGCTACCTTGTTTGGAATTATTTTTTTTTTTTTTTATGTATGTTCACAAATTACTCGAAGACGGCTGGACCGATTCCAAAAGTCCTTTTTTTATTTGAAAGGGTATACTCTCGAGGTGGTCACATTATCATCAAGTTGGAATCTGATGAGAGGATCCCATGGAAATCGAGGGAAACCCTCAAATTTTATAGGCAAACCTATAACGATTTGGGTATTTTTAAAGTACCTTGAGAATTTGCTCTCGGAAATCATCATTTGGTAAATTGGAGCTGATGATGAAGACCACAGATGGCCATCGGAACTACTTCATGACAAATATTTCGCAGGTTGCGATTCGATTACTTTAATATGGTTACTATGCAATTTATACTCATCACAATGCGTATGGTGAGTGATTGTTGAGGAGTTCTCCTGGTTCTTACCGGGAGACCTCCTCAACAATTAACGTCCCAGCATCGGGAAAAGCAATATTTTGTAAAAGGTGATGAACAGTTGGCATTAGGCTATTGTAACTTACGTAAATTACAATTATTTACAAAAAAAAACAACCGACTTCCAAAAAAAAAACACTAAAAATTGAAAAATAACTTTAATTTCGGAAGTCGGTGTCAATAAACGAAAATGCGGAACCAAAGACACCGACTTCCGAAATTGTAAAAATGTTTTTATATTCCCTATCGATCAGTCGTACCTGTGTGATACAAAATAGAATACTTATTATTTTGCATTTTCTTAACTAATTGTAAGTATACAAATATTATTATGTATAAACTTATTGTAAAACATACCGATTGTAAAGTAAAAAGTTTATATTTTATTTTGATGTTAATTTTTCCTTTGAAAGTCGTAATAAAGCATTTTAAAAATCCATCAACAATTCAAAGTAATCTTTAAATAAACTCCACTTTTCTACACCTTGAATCTTGAACTAAAGCATAATACCGAACGATCGGGAAAAAGAAGTTCCGTTCGTCAACGCGGTTCGTGGACAAATGAAACTTTTGTTCCCGATCGTCAACAGTGTGGACGACAAGGTGTTACTGATCGGGAATATTCGAAATATACTAACCACTGCTTTATTTAGGTTTTCTCGATCTTTAATTAATCGCTAAAAAATTATGGGCATACTTGAGAATAGAGACGTCCACACCAAAAACAAAACCAAACTAAGCAATGCCCTTGGAACTAATGATCGTGAAGAATTATTGAGCAACTAGCTGGGTCAGCTAGTTGCTCAATAATTCTGGCGTTTTGTCCTGAATAATTCATACAAAAATCCCATAAAAAAAGGACGTTCAGTTTTTCCCGAAATTGAAAAATTTCCGGGAAACTTTTCCAATTTTTCTTTCGTAAAAACCTTATTCGGACTATCACGAACATGCGCTTACCAACGCATGTTCGTTCAACAGCATTTCATTCTTATTTGAGCCTTCAGCCGTCATCCTAAGGATCCTTGCGTCAGCAAATAGTGCGGTAGTTATCCTACTAATATTATAAATGTCAAAGTTTGTGAAGATCTTTGGATGTTTGTTATTCAATCACGCGTAAACCGTTGAGCAATTTGGATGAAAATTGGCACATAGACCATTTCCTGGATTAACACATAGGATTAGGGCTTCCCGCATGATTTCATGAATCCCTCTCGCTGCGGGATTAGGGTACGAGATCCCGCGGGATTTGCGGGATTGAAAATTAATTAAAGGTACGGAAAGTCGTCATTTTGTTTAAAGGCTCACCTACCAAAAATGACAAACTACAGGATTACGTACGGAAAGAATTCTTAAGAAAAGTTGAGTTGATAAGACACTGCAAGACCAGATGGAGCAGTCTTAGACTGCTAATACTAGTAATACTAGCGACCCATCCCAACTTCGCATGGATGCAATTTTTTTTTTCGAATTTCCATAATTTTCTTTCACACAAACCTTGTCCTGACAATACCGAACACAACAAAAAAAGGATTATACAATTTGTTGCAGTCATGCGGAAGTTACGCGCTTACAGACATTTCGGCGAATTTGTTGTACTATATGTAAGGATGGTTGAATCTTTTAACAGATTGAAATTATGTGTTGCTAAAACTCATACTGATAATGGCCTTGGAACAAATAATGACTAAGGCTGTTTAGAACATAAACTGGAATCACTTTCTGACTTGGAACGCATGCTTAAACCAGTAAAGTTGGCTGTAGAGGTTCTTTGCCGTCAAGATGCTAACCTAACGGCGGAGACTACTTTGAACTTTATGATTACCAAATTAGAAGAAAATCGTAACTCTACGCTGGCCAAAGAATTAGCTTATTCTTTACGAAGACGCATAACAGAAAGACGAACAAATATGACTGCAGTTCTAATTTACTTACAAAATCCAGTTGCCTACCATGCTTCCGAAGTCGATGTAACTTTTGGTTAACAACTTTTATCGAAAAATGCGGGATCCCGTTATACCGGGATCCCGATGGCTAATTCAAATATAAAATTACTAAATTAACCATGACAAGAATAAAATTGTAACATTTCTTTATGGTTTGTTAATTATTTTTCTTTCGGAAACTTCAACAAGTTGTTGAGCCGAGTCGAATCGTTATGAATACAGTAACTTTGGCTTTGACAATGCCTCACCTGTCCCTGCGCGGTGTGCGCTTACACCTGCACTTTAAAAGACTTATGCAAGGTCAGTGTTATTGGCATGGCCATTTCAAATTATGGGCGTCATCGACACAAAATAATGTATATTTTTTTAACAACACACCCGCTTTTACCATTCAATCTCCTGGAATGGTATCAAGTTAACGCTCGTAACTATTAGATTATCACGGCATTTATTGAGGTCAAACAAAATGACGTAACGCTTAGGTACATTATATAAACAAGGCACTAGTTAATAAATCGCACATTTTGCGTCATTACGAACTAATGCTCATCATTTCACTGAGCTCACCAGTTACACTTGTTTATCTTAACAAGTAGGTACATGTATCAATAACATCCGAATGTCTACGTGTGAAGTCCTTAATAACTATGGAGTTAACATCTATTTCATAAAATAAACTAATGTAACGACGTTGTTTTCAAAACGTTAGCGCCTTCGTCATGTAATTAGTACTAGCACTACCAGCTAATTAAAATAACGTTGCCGAGTAGGTACTAACAAGGTTTAGTTTTGTTAAATTGAATCGTATGGTTAACATTTCTGTAAATTATTTTTACAATCCTGCAAATGTGCGTTGCTAAGCAGGGCTCCCGCGGCGTTTGTATAGCTGATTTTAATCCGCCATGGTATACTGAACAATCATGGGGGATAAGATAACGCTAACAAAATCGAAACTCAGCAGATGGACTTGCGATCAGTTTGTTGCTAGTAAATAGGTTGCTTATGCAAAACCAAGATATTTAAGTGCCCAAATCAATTAACTGCAAAAATTCAATGTACTTTTATATGTATAACCTCTGACCCCGATATCCACTGTACGCTACGACATATTTGGCAACTATTTGACGTGACCTATCCCGCTTTTGTTGACACGTGTTACCTTAATGAGGTAGACGTGGTCAAAGTTTACACAATTACAATACCAGCTCTACCTACAGCTAAATACAGCCTTACTTTTCTTTTGGGGAATTTAAGAGAGACGTGCCATGCCATGTTACTCCTGACAGCCACGATAAGTTATTATGAATAAAAAGCCTGTTCGATAAACAGGCAAACACTAGGCTTGAATAACACACATTACTCGTGTCTACCAATTAGATATAAGCTGGTCAATACTTTAGACGTTGCCAACTCTTCGACGAACTGACTGCAGTGATTAAAAATTTCTAAGCCAACCATTAAATTTACAAATGACGGGCTTTTAACGTAAATGAGGGTAGGCCACGTACGTACGTCATCGTATGATTGCATCGAGTATGTTATGTGTAGCAGTACTATTACTAATAGTAGCAAATGGACTATATCAATCATGTCCACCTTGAAAGAACTCCGAGCATGTGGTGTCTCGCCACACCCATAGCAACCCTTATTGACATAAACCTAAGCGCACTCCACCCTTGTTTATCAGCTTTTTATTATCTAACTACTTCTTTCAATATTGTATGTAGAGTTGTATAAACCGACGTATTTTTATAATTTTTGTACCTTTTGTGCAATACATTAATACGATGCATAATTATGTTAGATTACTCTAAGATAAAATGTGTTAACTGGCGACAATAAAAAAAAAATATTATTATGATTTTACATATAATGGAATCCCGGTCCTTTGGAAGGCGTACGAGGGGCCGAAGCCATCTCGCAGAGGCCCCTTAGAAAATTTTAATGAAATGCGGCATTATCCCTGAATGCAGTATGCAAGTGCACCCAAGGATAATCCCCCAGTTGGTGTAGGTGTAGAACTATTGCAGGGTATGGCAAAATAAAAAGTTGGACTGTGGGTTTGGGTGGCTAAAGTGGACTGGTTACCGAGAACTATAGAAGAACTATGGCCCCTGCCTGATCAATGTTTTATAAATACACGGATAAAATGACAGGGGGTGACCTGCACAGTCAATAATGGGCCCCCGGAAACGGTCGCTAACACAACATAGTGACGTAGCGACAAGGGGGCAACATGTCCAGAGGTGCTTATGAGTGGAGAGGTATTCCACGGCTATCAGGACAATTAATCCCGGAAGTACGGTCAAGATCCCTGCCAGCATCTTACTGGGATACTTCCTACCTCCGAGCACGTTTGCTCTTGCGAATCTCCATTCAAGCCGGCCAATAAAGGCAATAATGAGATGGGAGCTCTAGGGCCGGCGCACATATGGCGGAGCGCAGCGCAGAGCATTTTTCACTCTCAAACTATTATTGACATTGTCCTCATTGAAATAATATCAAAATTCTCGCGTATTTTCTGGTAGAAATCCGCGCGCGTTTAGAAAACATCGCGGGCATGCTCTGCGCTTCGCTACGCCATATGTGCGCCAGCCCTTATTCCTCGTCATTTTTCACTCCAGACGGCCAATAAAGGCAAGCCAGAGATGAGCAACAACAATTTTCCCGGGAGATAGGGTCCGTGGGGTTCGCTACTGCCCAACAGCTCACCACATGCTGTCCTGCGGGTTTCTGTATCTCTCTTGGTCTGGCTCCTCACCCTAGACCTGTTCCGGCAAGGTAAACTCTAGCGGCACAGGCCTAGAGTTCGGAGTATTAATTCTACAAATAAATTGATCGTCGTACGTTACTACAAAATATCAGAAACTGGTTATACCTATTCACAAAATTATATTTATCACTGTTAACAATGCAACGTCACACGTTGTGCAATCTTAACGTTAATATTTAAATAATAGAGTGGAAACGGTAACACGAAGCGTGATAGTGTGAATTATTTAGAACATGAGCATAATTATTAGAAAGTAACGACGAAGGTTCGTTACGCCGCAGTTTGCAAGTGCAGACGTTCACGTGTCCACTAGCAGGAAGCAAAGCAATACGGAAAATACTCGACTTTCCGCAACTAGCCAAGTAAGAAGCCAGTCCTACAAAAGATTTTTTTTTAAGATAATGCTCTATTTTTTGCTCTATTGTTACAATGTAAAAACGATTTCCATTGAAATTACGTTAAACCTTGGATTATTTTGATATAATTCCTTGGCGATTACAAGTGCCAACATTTTGGATAAGTATGCAGCATGACACCACCTCTTTGCGGTTTATTTAGCAATGCGTTTAACGAAAAATTTAAAATAACACAATTTAAATACAAAAAAAATACCACAAAGAAGTATAAATCTATTTGACCGTAGCAGCTCCTTAGGAGCTATTGCATTGAAAAGGAGCGGAGCATACCAGTGTGCGCTCCATGGACTGACCATATCAACGTTCCAAGGTTCCAAGGTTTGACTATTGAACACTGAGGTCCTATCGTACGCCCTAGGCCAAACCTTCTTTGTAATTTGGCCTTCCTTAGCAATGCCCCCTGAAATCGATATAAATTATCAATTTTTGGAGATCCCATCGAGTTTTGCTCGTGTGACTAAAATGCTAACGTTTAATCGATAGGCTAGCTACAAGTACGATGCCATCGTGAATTTACAATATACTGGTCAAATTAGTCTCTCATAGAAATAACCTAAAAAAAATATAAAACGGATATCAGTGCTAAAGCTATGTAAAAGAACCTGCAGGGGACCTCACGCCAGGTTGATAGACGTATACTATAGTGCGCTTTTAATTTGAGGTAAACTGAACAAGTGTTCTTGTTCAGTGTGTTGTTAACCTCAAACTTAAGGTAATATATTTAGGGTTCCGTACCAAAATGGTAAAAAGGACGGTTTATGGCGTGACTCAGTCTATCTGTCTGTCACAGCTGGATATCTCAAGAACTACTAATGCTATCAAATTGAAATTTAGAATAGTTTTAGATGACGTTTGCCCAACTATTTTGCAAATAAGAAAGATTTTTTTTTTTTGCAACGGACTGTAACGGAGTCTGAAAAATTCGAAGTGGGGCTACTAGGGCATGTGGGATATCATATGGGAGAGTCAAAGTTTTCGACTTTTGATGAAAAATGTAAAAAAGAAATACCGTTCCTCCCCGTTATCTCCGAAGTTTGCATAGAGAAAAATCTGAAAGTATTCTATGTGATAGAAGTTTATGAAAAGATTACAGGAAAAATAAAACGATGTCTCTAAATAGCACACTTTTCCATAAATCATCAACAAAAGTTACATTAGTTTCACTATCGGTCAAGAAATGGCGCGGCCCTAAAACTGCAATATTCTACACTATCACCTCTGTTTCTCTAAATATAAATCTCTGTTTCTATGAAACATTTAAACCGATCTAATTTGGCTGTAACACTTTTTTCGAAAAGGTTCTTATAGCTTTTTAGACCTTTGTATCCTGCTTATGCGTATGAAGTTTCATCAAAATCTGTTCATTCATTTCGAAAAACAAGGGCTTGAAAGTTTGTATGAAATGCCGTACGGCGTAAACCTTCTTAAGGTGAATAGATTAGATTTCTACCACCAACCACCAATCTCTTATGGAAAAGTGTTAGTGGTAGAAATCAAACTTAGAAAGATGTATTAATGATTCTAATTATTATAATTCTCTAAATATGTACCTGTTATTGTCGCGAATCATATTTTGATCAAGATACAACCTGACACTGACCTGCAAATTGCAAAAAAAGTAAGCAAATTTGAATTTCGCGGTCTCAACTACCCATTCACCTTAACGCAATCTGCTCGGAACATTTAGAAAGATGGCGCTAGGCGCGGTATAATATAAAAGCAGTCGCTGAAGCAAGAGTGAGCTTATCAGCTACTGCTACTGCTGCTTCTGCTTATGTTTGTTACTTCTGTAGTGCTTCATCTGGGCTGCGCACTACGCCTATCAACCCGGCTTGAGGTCCCGTGCAGGATCTTTTAAATAGTTTTAGCACTGATATCCGTTTTATATATTTTTTATAAGTGAATGGGCCTGCTCTCGTATAGTCCAGAGATCGCGTTTTAAAATATTCATTGTCCACGTTTTTGCCAACATGTCTTAGCTACCTAGTCTAGCATCGACTACCATCCGCATATTTCGTCCGGATCCCGTCAATTTTGATCCTAATGTCAAATGATAAATGATTTTATTTTTGTAAGTAGGTTTGCACAAACACTCTTACACGTGATATTTTTTTTAAACTAGATGAGGTCGGCGTTTCCTATCTGTCTGTCAAATCGAAACTAATCAAATGATACTTCTATAAACTATGTATAGCAATTCTACAGGGCGCGGCGCGGCGCGCCGGGTGAAGTTAGCGATGGGTTCAGTATGCTTAGTGTGAGTTTGACAACACTGTTCGAATGACTTCACCATCGCGTAAATCGAGTTAACGTCAAACGTATCGAGAACCGAATGCAAGCGAGTGCGAGATGCCATCAAAGTTAACCATCTCGTATGCGTTTGCTCACCGTGAATTGCGAACATTATTTTTCTTAGGTTGGTGTCACGTACGCGTCCTCCGATAAACCGACCAAATAGAATGACATTTTATATTTAGTGTTCTTAATGATAGCGGCCGTCTATCAAATTTGTGATGGTTATAATGACTTTGTTTTGTTTACGTTTCGTGTTTGTTTGAAGTTAGTTATTGTGTTGGATTACTATTTGATTCCAAATTGATTTTATTAATTAAAAATGAAGACAAGTTCGTCCCAATTTGTTATGATGGTGACATTTATGGAGCAGTAAGTGGACATTCAAATTATTTGGTGTTTATAGAGCTTAGGATCTCTGTGAACTATGCAAAGTAAAAACTAAGTTTGTTTGGTCTTTTAGGCATGGAGACCTTAGCAAGCCGTCTACATCAAATGCTAGAGGCAGGATGACAAGTATGAAGAATTGGGAGGAGTTAACTCTGTTACTCAACAGTGATGGTAGTGGTGATACCAAAACTACTGAGAAATGGAAGAAGGTTGGTTAAAATGGTTATGGCGTACTTATTTTGGCTAAAACAGGGATAAGGTTGTAATAAAATGTTGGCTTCTTTGCATGATTTAAGGTTTGGAGTGATTTTAAAAATAATACAAAAAAGAAGGCTGCACGTCTGCACAGAGCAGCTAGTGGCACTGGTGGTGGGCCCGCAGTATTTATGAAACTGACCGATCTTGAACAGAGAGTTCTCAATCTCATTGGTGTGCAAGTGGCTACGGGCTTGGCAGTAGAAGAGTCTGGGTTGTCACAGGTTTAAACTTGGTTACTTATAACAGCAACTGCTATTAAATAATTATGTTACTATAATGGTGTCTCTAAAATTGTATTTTCTTACAGGAGATTCACATTCAGCCCAATCCCACTGTGGAAGATATACAAACTCCACGTGAAATTGTAGAATGTAAGTTGCTCATATCAGCATATTATTAATAAACGGTCAAGCTCTGCGTGTACCCTATGTAGTCATATTGTTGTCAGTATGTTTGTGAAATATAATTATTATTTTTATTTTAGCTCAGCATTTGAACGAGTCAGTGTCACTGATGAGAGCTATTTCTTCTCCACCACTTTCATTTATAGAGGAAGAAGTTCAAAGTAAGATATAAGCAATTTTTTTTCTAGATAATTATGCAAATTTATTTAGAAATTTATATCAAATAAAGCATACATAAAATAAAGTATACTCAATCTGTTTGCAAGCAGGATGTTTATATGTATCAATCCTTAGATGAATAAAAAAGCAAATGATCTGTCTCTTGTATGGTTATGTGCAATGGCATCAGCAGAAAAACTTTAAAGTATTTTATGTTCTAGGTATCCAACCTAATTGGAACGAGCCAGGGCCATCGAGAGTAATTGCCCCAGCACAGTCACCACCTCCTACCACGGCTGCTCCACCTCTTTTTGTGGAGGTACAAGTGGAAGGTAAGAAAGAACTTTTTAACTTTTTTAAAAGGCTCTCTAAGATGGCGACTGATAATATTAATAACTTTTATTATTTTTTCTAGAGACGGGCATGCTCTCCCCAACCAGACCTTCATCTCATGTCCGTGTTGTTCAGCCAGAGCCTGTTACGTCTGTGCAAACTACTCCTCGCCGTGCAAGAACCAGGACTAGAGGGTCGCCTCGTAGGCGAGCGAGGCCAGCACATACGGACCAGGCATCACAGCAGTTTCTCCAAGCAGATTCCTTTTGGAGAAACTTTAAAGAACAACAACATAATGATAACATGGACATGAGGAGAGAGCAAAATAGGATTAGAGAGATGGAGTTGCAGGCTCAGAGGGAGTGGCAAGCTTTAGGCCACAGAGGTTTAAATATTTTAGAAAAAATTGTTGATAAATTTTGTAAAGATTAGTCTGTACAAACTTTTTCAACAATTTTTTCTAAAATATTTAATATTAAGTCCTATTGCTGGCCCACCACTTTTTTTGGTGTTATTCTTGTAAGTTAGTTTTAAGTTAATTTCATAAGAACTAGTGTGATATATGTGTTCCTATTTACTACTTGTTGTATCGTGTAAATAATTTATAAGAAGAAAGTTATCTCAAACCTCAAATAACTAGTTAAGAATTCGAAGTATTGTTATAATAACAAAATAAAGTTCCTACTTTAAGACTGATTAATGATGAATAAAAGTATTGAAACCCTTGTGGTTGGTGTTTCATTACCTCCTGATTAAAATTTAATAACTTTCTATCTATGGTCAGATACACTACTCAAACCTTTTTAATTCTAAACAGAAATAATTCATAATTATTTTACATGTAAATTATACACTTTCTGTTTAGGACACTCGCTAACAAATTATGATTGTTATTAATTTATAAAATACTGAAAGTAAGTACCTACCAACTTATTAGATTTGATTCTGATTAGGAAAAAAGTAAACATTTTGTTAAAAGTGAGGTAAACAATTTTATTCTAGAACAATAATCAGTTACTTATTCAAAGCCAAACAATTTATTTCAATTAGACCACATCGAACTTAAAAAATAAAATACAAAAATGATTATAGCTCCCTTGGAGAACGGGCAAGAAACTCCACACTTACTCTTATGAAATAGTTTTATATAACATTTTGTATAGGTACATTAAATTAGATAATTGTATGTGAAGACAATGTACCTAGAATAAAAACTACTATACTAAAATATGTACAAAGTATTACAAATTAAGCAATACAGCTGATAGGTTAGTTAATATGTAGATTATTCTACTTAAAAAATCAATGGAACAGTACGAGTTAAAATAATCACAGTTTGTAGTTAATTACTTAAACAAAAATATTAAATATAAAAATATTATACATAATTAGATTAGCAACCAGTTTGATTTTGTATGGAAATGTTATTAGTATCTATTACAAAACTTAAACCTAATGTATAATTTAACAAGTTAGTTTAGAGTAAACATAGGTATCAAAAAAGATTTAAAACTAAAAGATAAAAACCCATGGAAGGAAAGAGTTCTAACTAATATGTATTAAAATTATTTTAGAATATAATAAACTGCAACTATAATGTAGGTATATTAAAATTAAAAGTGTTGAAGTCTTCTAACTAATTGTTCCCTTAGAATCCTTCCTCTGATTAGGTCAGACGTTGAACCTCCTATTTCCGTCTCTGTGGGTATGAGCCCATTGTGTTCCTCTTCATCATGTTCCAATCCTAGAAAGAAGTGCAATTTAGTATTCAATACACATTTGAGCTATTGACTGATTTGTAGAATTTGTTACCGTACCAGTAATGTTTTCTTCTTCTACATCTACAACATTATAATCGAGGCCAATGTTATGGAGAATGCAGCAGGCTTGAATAATTCTGGCACATTTAAGAGGCTTGTAATGTAGAACTCTATCTTTGTTTAGACAGCGCCATCGATTCTTCAGCCTCCCAAACGTATTTTCTATGACGACTCTGGCTGCCACATGCCTCTGATTGTAATTGGCTTCTAGTGTGTCTGGAGCAGCGTCTAAAATCGGAGTCATCAACCATGGCCGTTGTGGATAACCAGAGTCTCCTAAAATTATAACCATCTTTTAGTTGAGTCATTGCTTAAGTTTAATGTATAATGGTGTTCAAATTATATTTTATTGTGGCAAGCTTACCCAAAAGCCACACTATTTCCCCATTTTGGTGCAACAACTGCACATAATTGTTGATTTTGCTGTTCTCCCATATGAAAGAGTCGTGATTTGCACCTCCAAATTTGGCATTGACATTAAGAATTCTATACTGGTCATCACATATCTGTAAATCAAAGAAGTAAATAAACAGTTGCAAATTAAAGTGTTATATGAAAGTGAGAATAGATCAAAATTCTTTACCATTTGTACATTAATGGAATGATAGTGCTTGCGGCAATAATAAAGATGTTCTTCAGTTTTAGGGGGCCCAAAAATTCTAAAGTGACTACAATCAATGCACCCTATCACTCCAGGTATTCTATATTTGGCACAAAACCTGAAATAAACATCATTGTTACCTTTCAGAATTACATAAATGTTGATGTATTTACTAGTACATAACTATTTACAATAAAACATGCTAGTAGGTACCTTTGACTGACTGCTTGTCTGGCAGATGGAGTGTTGGGAAATTTAATATATTTTGAAAGTATAGCATTATGTGTTAAAGCCTTGGTAACCTCTTCAATATAAACACTGCACATTTTTTGTGATATATTTTTAGCAACTCCCACAGGCCGCTGGTAAGACCCAGTTGCATAAAAAAATAGTGCAGTAAGTACCTAAAAAAATAAAGTTTAAATGTGTTAAGTATGGACCGTGTGTATGATGAAGAAAGTGTGTCTCACACAAATGCTGATAAATTACCTTATCTTCCAAAGTTACCCGTTGAGTAGACTTTAAACCAGTCAGCTGTTTCAACTCTCGGCATAAAAACCGAACCGCTTTCTTAGGAAGCCGATATCTTCTCCTAAATTCGGCCTCCGGAAGATCTCTTAGGGCATTACTAGAAGTACGGGCGTTTGCACGAACACTGGACATGTAATTGCGCTCATCTTGTGCCCTGGCGGTCTCAAACATCTTCCATGCAAAATATAAACGCGATGCCATCTTCCAAGTAAAATATATTACTTAAATTCAATCCACACAACGAATTAAAATAAAATAACCTTCGAAATTCACTACACTCACAAGGCTCTCACGACAAATCTTTCAGTGAACAATTAACGTATTCGAAAGTGAACGCGTTTCTCAAACGAGCTCTAAACGAGCTGTCAAAACTGTCAAAATTGTAACTCGCACTCGCGTTATCACAAAGTCACGGTGATTTACGAGCTCACTTTCGAGTGGGAATCGATCGTCACTATCGACGAAGTAAAATAAAAAACTTACACTCGCAATTTTTAGTTCTCGCGTATGGCACCAGATGGCGCTAATTCCGCGCCATACAAATCTGCGTAAACTCTAACGCGATGGTGAAGTTAAAAAAACTCGCACTAAGCATACAGAAAAAGCGTCTTAGGCGTATTTCGCCATTTATAGCCGGGTTAGGTAAAAAGAAGCCCCCTTTTTTCACGTACCTACAACCCAGCTTCAAGATACTGCTTAATAATTAAATTGGGCGCATTGGACCATCCGTGAACTTAATTGATTAAATGCGTATCTTTACACTCAAGGTGTTTTTTGAAAGTCTATATACGATTTTAGATAAGTACATTAATGCAACAATTATCATACTAACTAATGTGAAGTATGGCAGACTACTAGAAAAAAAAACATTTTTCATAAGTCGTCATTACATGTGTGTTTCAGATTTCTTTTTCAGACAAGCACTCTTAAACAACTGTAAAAAAAACTTTGGTCTACTATAACGATGTTTTTTTATTGTAAATTTAGTGTCGAAACCAGAACGTATTTATATGAAACATGACACGTTTTCGTTCTTTTACACCTATTAGTTATTGTTAGTCCTTAAGGGTACGGTAAGCAAATAATTACATCTACTTATCAAAATTATGAAATGTCAAAAGGCAGTTTATCGAATCATTTTCAAATGTCAATTTTGAAGATGTATAAACGAGGCAGTGGTAATGGACTTTCGCTGCTAACCATAGTTAACTGTGTTTTGTTTTATTATTGTAATTTTTATTTACTTCTATATTAAATCCGTGACGTGCTATTTACTAATAACTATGAAAAAAGATAAAATAAATCAAAATTTACTGTGCAAAAAATTTACAAATATTCAACTTAGAAAACAACTAGCAACGTATACATATTATACAACATACATAATTATATGCTTTTCCCATTGTTGGAATTTTATTTGATATTAACCCTTAGTCTGCCGGAACGTAGATCTACGCGAGACACAATGGCTTTTTAATTGTGTCTGTAATTACGACACACAAGCGGTTAAATGACAATTTTAAAAATGCTTGCATATTTGAACACTGCAAAAGACTCACAAACTAAACAGCAATTTGTCTCAGCAAAACTGTAATTTATCGTTAGCGTACTTTACTCGTGCAGAGTCGATGTGCAAATTAGTGTGATATGGATGGATTTATGAATAATACCATGGCAGTGACTGATGCATGTGACAGATGTACTCAACAGGCCTTTACCACAAGAATGAGTACATTATAGTTTTATATATTAATATGCACATGTTAACTGGTTTAATGTTACCCAGCGACTGAAACGTGAAGTAAGAATTAATATTCAAACGTATAGCAAGCCCACACATAATTTTGTAAGTAAATACCACAACACAACCTTACTAATTAATAGAAAAACCTAAGTAAGTAGATAGATATATTTAGAAAAAAGACGTGATCCCACATTATGACTACAAACATCACAACATCAACAATCAGGACAATTACAAAAGGAACACAGACAAAAAATTATAATAAAGTGAGCTTATTTTAGTCACAATGCGATTATCCTCCGATATTTAATCTGGACGTCTCAAATATTATTCTGGACACTTGATATCAAATGGAGGACCCTCGCTTTACCAATAATAAAAAATGGTGGTGAATAACTAAACAGAATCATGTGGCACTACAGCCGAGCTAATGTGCGCGAAATCTAACACTTACGATGCGAGGACGCCTTCTTTTCCGAAGCCAGCTCGTTCTTTTTAGGAGTATCCACGTCGCCTGCGCGTTGCAGCAAAACACAAAAGCAGCATTAGAATATTGGTGGTGAACATAAAATACATGATGCAACGATACATTGGCGCGAATTTAAAATAGTGCGAAACTGGTGTGATGATTGCTAACGAGAACTGAGTAACACTGATCGGGGGTCTATACACAAGTTTAAAACGACATAGGAGGATATTTTGTGCTTATTATGAACACTCACTGATGGTACGACGAAGTTTTTTACAGAAAGAGGAGAGACGATCACGGGCACGGCTTAATTGACCACTTTTTTCCGTATCAAGTAATCGAAGTAGCGAAGGTTCGGACCGAGCGGCCACCTCTCCTACGGGGCGCTGAGCCACCGTGGGGGGACCTTCGGAAACTCCTAAGTTGTCGAAGCATACCGGCCCAGCGGAACACTCCAGTTTGGCAGAGGATCGCACGCGAGCGCGCGTTGTGGTAGACTGGCGGTCGAAGGCGCGGAGACTAAAACTGCCGCCCCGCCCCGTAGAGGTCGAGCCTCGATACTACAGCATGTGGTGCTAATTCAAACTTCGCGACTAAATACTCTCCAGCCAATTCTAAGTGTCATGAATATTATAATAGATGGAAACATGAATACCTCTATCAAAGACAACAGAAAATTACCATGTTTAAAATTACAAAAAACAGGTAACTTTACCTAACTGTTTTCAGCCTTAGGTTTAGTCAGGGCAATGCTACTATAATAATGTTATGAGGTTTTCATGGTCAGATATAAATTCCAAAATAACAGTTCCATTTTTTTTATTATTAAATTATTTAAAAAAAAACATTTTTTTATTATTAAATTGTTTTAAAAAAACATTATTTTATTATTAAAAAAAACAGTTTCGTTTTAGTTACAGCTTGATGTGTTTGTAGTTAAATCAAGCTTTTTTGTATATTGAAAATAGTATTTAATTATGTGAACCATTAAGTAATAATGGGAATCCATTATTTCTTAATGATTCATTAATTCACATTTACCAAATAGCCCTATAAAATGATAAATGATTTTATTTTTGTAAGTAGGTTTGCACAAACAATTTTACACGTCAATCATATTTTTTTTTAAAGTTTGATAACTAAACCCCAACTACTGAAAAGGATGAAACAAGAAAGTACCTTCCCGTGGTAGCATCCCGCTGTACCAACATACTTATAAGCTGTGGTAGCATGCGACTACAGTCGGGTTCGGTTTTTAAACTTATATTTTATAAATGTAATTATTTTGGGGCTTATTTCAGTAATATTTATATTTTTGAAATGTGCCAATTAATCCCTTTCATTTGATACCCAATAATGCACGATACCAGAATATTTATTTTTAAATTCATTACTTTGTCCTCTAGAGGGCGCCATATTGAATTTACTGTGACGTCACATAGCCTACAACTAGCGGACGGTGAAGGCGTTTCTAATGATACCTCATTTGTCTAATTATTATAAGTACTTTTGGAATTATGCGTGAACAGATGAACATACATACATACATACCGGACAAAATCATAACCCTCCTTTTTGCTTCGACGTAGTCGGGTAAAAACTAGATGACGTCGGCGTTTCCTATCTGATTAGTCTGAGAAGAAAGGCCGAAACAAACTCAGAGGTCACACACAGTCTCTTTTGAAGTCAAAGTAATTGTAGATCGATGTCTGAGATGGTCTTTTGAGGAAAGAACCACACAGATTCAGAGGACCTGTCCAATCAGGTTTCCTATGCATAATATTAATTTTAACGTTAAAGCAATGCCATCAAAAACATAACTTGTAAAAAAAACCAAGTCTCGCAACTCAGTTCTTCTACCGTAAAAATTTGTGAGATCCATGTAATACCAAGTCGGTTAATTTATTCTACCTGCGGTCTTAAGTTATTAGGTAATTAGCTAACATAACAACATCATTATAGTGACCATAATCGACGCTTGAAAGGCAAAATTAATTGACTAAGCGACATAGGGCTTCTATGTCGCTTAGTCAATTTTGCCTTTCAAGGATCGATATTAATATTAAAAATCTTTTATGTTTCAAATAAATAGATTGACTTGGCCATCGCATGAAAACACAATATATCTCACAAGTAATATTTATAATATTAGATCGTTTAGTGCGATTCACAAATTCAGGCTTCTAGTTTTATCCACTACGAAGTTCTAGAGGGGTCGAAAATGGCCTGAACTGTTTTGAGAAAAGGATAGTACGGCCGTGCCGCTTTTTGCTCGACTTCGCGGGGGCACTGCCGTGCCCCCAGATCAATTAATTATTAAGATTACTTTAATTGCATACCTTTGTATTCATGAAAAAAATAATTAATTCTTGTTTATTATTGTATTTCATAAACCTTACTACAGAATCTCGTCATCATCATTCAGCCGAAGAATGCCACTGCTGGACATAGGCCTCCCTCAAGCACCACCACTTTGACCGATTCTGTGCTTCTCGCATCTACAGAACCTGACTTCTTTAATTATTGATGTCTAGAATTTTTTGTGACTTGATCTATTATGAGTAGAAAGGAGAAACCCGTTTCTGGGCCTAACCGTTACACGAATAAGATATGTACCAAAAAAATCGTCTATTTTTCTAAATTAACCCATTTAAATCTTAACCTCATTTACAATGGCCAAGTGTAAAAAATAATTAGATTTCTATTTTTTTGTTTTAAACCACCTTTGTAAACCGTTACAACACTTATTTTGTTATACGTCACTAACTTCACAAATGCTGGTATTCTATCAATAGAGCGTACCCTAAGAATATGATCGATTTAGTGGAAATCGATGCTGATACAAATAATTAAATAACACTCCATTGTTTTAGTATAAATGACTTTTTAGGTATTAAAATCAATGTAAAGCAATTAAATCTGGAAACTAATTGATATTTAACGTAATCGCCATTAAAAACATTAAAATAAATAAATAATCGATAAAATCGACTGCACCATGGATTGCACTAGTAAACGGTAAATGTCAATGTCAACATCTGTCAATTGTCATGGTTGTAATGTCATGTCATTAATGTCATTCGCTTTTCGGATTGCGCAAGTCAATGTGTTGTTTTTCTGTATTTCTGGGGATTTATTTTTTTGATAAGACCTCTAATCGAATACTGGACTCCGAAATTGATTGCATTCTGACTGACCCTCGCTTGAACAATGGACACCGTTATATAACCTGCCACCTGTGCTGACTTTTGCTGGAAAACCGGATCTGATTATTGCTCTTTTTGACGACTGGCACGACATCATGAACCTGTGCATTAATTGCGGAATAGCAACGGCCCACTGCCATACAATAGGAAGGCGAAGATTGGAAGATGAAAATGATTCTTTCAATTGTACAGGAATGGGTCGCGCACGTCTCAAACGGTTAGTATCCGATATTTCTATATTGTAACATTTTTTGTGCAATGCATGTAGGTAATAATTTAATGTAGTCGAACTAATAGTGTTATCGCATTTGCAAACGAAAGTCTCAAAAATATCATTGTTTAACTAGGTAGGTACTAAAAATAACCTAAAAAGTGAACATTGTTGTCTAATTTTACCAATTTGGCCATTGCTGGGAGACTTGAAAATTGGGCTCGTGAAACCTTCCTACATGCTCTAATTTATGGCCAAATTCCAGCCCTGTAACGCCAGGCCCAAGTTTCTATGGAGTTTGGGTTTCTCCTTTATAGTAGAAAACATGAAAATTATTTAAATAACACAAACGCGCAGTTATTGTAGTCGCATTTGAACTCTATCAGTATCACATCGCATGCGCGCGTGTCTACCTTTTTATAGAGCCGGTGATAATTTAGACGTGACGTCACCCACTGCGAACTCTAAATAATTCTCAACTTTAAATGACTATGTACACAAAATAACTACAACAAACTAGTGCACTCTACTCTATGGCTAAGTTCCCTATACAAACACAATTAAAACGTCAAAATACGTTATTACGTTGCTCGAGCCACTCGTTCCTACAACTTATAGGGTAACCATGGACCTACAGTACTCCTACCTAAATATTAATGTCACGATACAATTCATAATAAAAATATGTACACGAATATCGAAATAAGATAGTAGAAAAAATCTGCACTATGTCCACAGTGTAGTCAGTCTGGAAGCCATTCAGGCTTTTCTAATTTAGTTCGGTTGCAAATCGACGTAAGTTCAAATTCTAGTCTCATACGGTTCCTATTTCTCGAACTCTCGCTAAAAATTATAATAGGACAGTGAAAAAAAATTGTTGGTAGTGTAGTCTACAATAGTACTAGGTACTGGATTCCCTATAATACAGTCTACCATGAAGACTAAGTTAAACGAGTGCTTCCTTGAGGAAACAATGGTTTTGGGTTTTTGGTCAACCTATCTTCAAAGTGCTGTTGGTGAATAATGCAAACAAAACAAAGTTGGGCCAGTAAGCAAGTTTCAGGTCACCTAGTACCTACGTTTGAAATACATATCGAAGTCACTTTTATACAATTAGAAATTAGTTTTACTTAGGTGTTACACATTGGCAAATCTTATGTATTGAAAGATTTGATGCAACAACGGCTAGTTTAAGGATAATTCTAATACATGATTTAAGTTAGATTAGTTTAGTGAAAATTCCTAAGATTCGTTAATTGCAAGTTTAGTTAAAAATAGCCTTTACACGTCTTAAAAAAGCTTATTTTCAATTTATTTAAGATTTCTCCCGAATTCCGGGAAAAAAAAAGTCGTCGTAAGGAAGTCTCCACTTTCTGTCTCTGTTCTCCGAAGTTTAGGTAAACATAGTCCGCCTATTCCGATCACTGGTAATAACATAAAATTTCATTAAAAAATAAAGGAGAAAATCGCCTTTGAATAAAGTCAAGTGTATACATACTTGTGCTCGTGATTGTACATGTCACTGGAATTTGCCTTGCTACTAAATAAGCTACCAATAACCAAATAATGGAACCCCCATTTATGTTTTTTTACATTCAGTTGGCGTGAAAGCAGCGTAAACAAATAATTACTAACCTAGTTTGGACTAAAATAATATTCATCATGAATTTGAATAATGAAGTCCAAATCGATAATGTAAAGGGAGTACATGTTGTTTATTTATTACACAGAAAGTAATTACTATTACAGCCTAGGTAAGTACATAGACACGCTAATAGAATTATGGTTGTCATGGACTCGCGGCAATTGGATTAGAACTTTTGGCGGAGTTTGTTGGGTTCTCGGCACGTGAAAGGCCTCGGGACCACGCACCTATCATTCGATCCGCTAACACTTCAGTGCTACAAATTGATTTTGTGGCATTGGATACAGCTTAAAAAACAATAATTAAAAAAAATAAAAAACGCGCCTGCCTGCCTTGTCAAAAAGTGAATTACTAAAATATTGGTTTTCAGTTTTCCACTTTTGGGCACAATGACGGTTTAATTGCACAGTAAATATTATAATCTATTTAGTACTTAACCTTGTGCTCATTCAACACTAAATTCATTTAGCTTGTTTTTAATTTATTTTTTGGTAATTTTTTAATTCAATTTTTGACAAGAATAAAGACTTGTTTTTATATTATTTATTTTTATTTCATACCTTTAAGTGATAATTTCTTTATATTACTTACTATCTGCCGCTCGCGTTAATATCGAAAATTATCCCAGGGGAACATACTCTCGGGATAAAAAGTGTATCCTATGTGTTATCTGGGGGCACGGGAGTGCCCCCGCCAAGACGAGCCAAGCGAAGCGCAAGGGCACTTCCTACCTTTTCTCGAAGCACTTCGTCGTATTTTTGAACCTTCTTAACTTCGGTTAGGATTATACCAGATAAACAAAATTTTCGGGATATGATGTCAGTGGTTGACTTATTAAACCTATAAAGTTTCAATTGCATAGCTCTTATACTTTAGATTTTATTGATATCTAAAATACCCCGATTTCGTCACTGACTCACTGACTGATGATCATCAATATTCTTAAGGTTCTTCCTGAAGTCCTAGAAAGCTGAAATTTGGTATGTAAGCTAGTAATAGTACACAAACAACAAAAAAATCATAAAACTTGAAACTTTTACCCCCCCAACCCCTGAAACTAGGGGGTGAGTTTGTATGAGACTTTCGTAAATTTTGATGCTAGAGGTCTGAAAATTTATATAGGGAGTCCTTGTTATAAATAAACCCCAAAAAAAGAAAGAAAAAATGAACAACAGAAAAAATACTCGTATAAATATCATAGGCAACTTACAAAAAGAAATGAAATCCCACAAAAACATTTCATGTTAAATGTTGCCAAGACGAGACCATGTAGCTCGCACTATTCGCTCACACTAGCGGCCATTTCGCTATATTCACATGAGCGTACGGTGAAAAACTCTCATACTGTTAATGGTTCTTGTAGTAACGAAACGGCCAAGCCATATATTTTGACTAAGGTGTAGAGTTTGCGAAGTTAGGTCTTGTAGAGTTAGGGCGTGTAGAGTTAGAAGCTTGGCTCTACATGAGATCTGATTACTTTTTGATAGTGCGAGCTACATGGTCTCGTCTTGGCAACATTTAACATGAAATGTTTTTGTGGGATTACTTATTCCAGACTACAATCTACATCTGTTCCAAATTTCATCAAGATCCGTTCAACCGTTCTGACGTGATTGAGTAAAAAAATCCATCCATCCATCCAAACTTTTGCGTTTATAATATTAGTCATAGATATAGAGTTTGTCTTCAAGAAGCAAGCGTGGAAACGAATAAGCTTAGTTTTAGGGTTCCGTACCCAAAGGGTCAAAACGGGACCCTATTACTGTCTGTCTGTCTGTCCGTCCGTCCGTCCGTCTGTCACCAGGCTGTATCTCAAGAACCGCGATAGCTAGACAGTTGAAATTTTCACAAATTATGTATTTCTGTTGCCGCTATAACAACAAATACTAAAAACAAAATAAAATGAATATTTAAGGGAAGGCTCCCATACAACAAACGTGTTTTTAGGGTTCCGTTGCCAAATGGCAAAAAACGGAACCCTTATAGATTCGTCATGTCTGTCTGTCTGTCTGTCTGTCCGTCTGTCTGTCTGTCTGTCTGTCCGTCCGTATGTCACAGCCACTTTTCTCCGAAACTATAAGAACTATACTGTTGAAATTTGGTAAGTAGATGTATTCTGTGAACCGCATTAAGATTTTCACACAAAAATAGAAAAAAAAACAATAAATTTTGGGGTTCCCCATACTTAGAACTGAAACTAAAAAAATTTTTTTTCGTCAAACCCATACGTGTGAGGTATCTGTGGATAGGTCTTCAAAAATGATATTGAGGTTTCTTATATCATTTTTTTCTAAACTGAATATTTTGCGCGAGAGACATTTCCAAAGTCGTAAAATGTGTGTCCCCCCCCCCTGTAACTTCTAAAATAAGAGAATGATAAAACTAAAAAAAATATATGATGTACAATACCATGTAAACTTCCACCGAAAATTGGTTTGAACGAGATCTAGTAAGTAGTTTTTTTTTAATACGTCATAAATCGTAAACCGCAATTTACCTTTTATTCAACAAAAACATTTAATTTCCTAAACATAAACCTTATGCATAAACCCGGATGTTACGGAACCCTCGATGAGCGAGTCCGACTCGCTCTTGCCCGGTTTTTAATGACGGTTTTTGAAAGCTAAGACAATCCCTGCATGTTGTTTTACGAAAATAGACGTCAGAGTTATTTTTCAGGACGTATATAACCATTATAATGTGCCAAAATATTTTATTTTATACGTTTTTCCAACAGGACAATTATGGTCTCAAAGTGCAACACAGAGCTAAAATTACGAAAATATTGCTATTAGATATTAAAAAACATGTAAGTAACAGTAACATTTTTAACAGTCGCTCCATGTAAAATACTGGTATTCAGCTGCATCCGGTTAGACTGGAAGCCGACCCCAACATAGTTGGGAAAAGGCTAGGCAGATGATGATATTAAAAAACATAAAAATAAAAAATATAAAAAAATATATTTAAAAAATTTAAAAATTACAAAATCGATTCACTTTAACAATTTTTTTTCACCAGTAATTGAATAGAAGCATAACTAATATATTTATTTTATGAAAATAAAGGTAATGCTTAATATTCCGAATTTTTTTTTGACCATTATTTAAATTCATTTATTTTCGACGATTATTTAAAAAACACTATAAATCATCGCGCGCAATCCTTTTTCGATCAGTGCGTGCCAGGTCCTCCCAGCGACAGGACGTATCACTTTTTGTTTTAAGTTTTTAGTTTAGGTTACGTCGTAGTAGTAAGTTTAAGTTACGTCGTTCTAACAATTATCGTGTAGATTTTGTCTTGCGCTAAATCGAATACGCGCTCTTAGTGAGCTGTGGCCGCGACTTCGTCGAAAAACAATAATGTATCGACTTCGTCGGAAAACAATAATGTGTCTTTTTACTCATTATTTTTCTGTATTAAGGGTTTCCTACGTTATCCATACTAATATTATAAATTCGAAATTAACTCTGTCTGTCTGTCCGTATGTTACCTTTTCACGCCTAAACCACTGAACGGATTTGGATATTTTTTTTCAGAGAGATAGATTGCATCCCGAGGATGGACAAAGGATAGTTTTATCCCGATATTACCACGGGATCGACACTTATCTGGATGAACTACCCAATAATTCCTTGCCCACAAAAGCTTGAAAATCACAGAAAAGCTGTTTTTTTAGGGTTCCGTAGCCAAATGGCAAAAACGGAACCCTTATAGATTCGTCATGTCTGTCTGTCTGTCCGTCTGTCTGTCTGTCTGTCTGTCCGTCCGTATGTCACAGCCACTTTTCTCCGAAACTATAAGAACTATAGTGTTGAAATTTGGTAAGTAGATGTATTCTGTGAACCGCATTAAGATTTTCACACAAAAATAGAAAAAAAACAATAAATTTTAGGGTTCCCCATACTTAGAACCGAAACTCAAAATTTTTTTTTTCATCAAACCCTTACGTGTGGGGTATCAATGGGTAGGTCTTCAAAAATGATATTGAGGTTTCTAACATCATTTTTTTCTAAACTGAATAGTTTGCGTGAGAGACACTTCCAAAGTGGTAAAATGTGTGTCCCCCCCCGTGTAACTTCTAAAATAAGAGAATGATGAAACTAAAAAAAATATATGATGTACATTATCATGTAAACTACCACCGAAAATTGGTTTGAACGAGATCTAGCAAGTAGTTTTTTTTTAATACGTCATAAATCGTAAACCACAATTTACTATTCATTCAATCAACTCAAAAATAAAAAAGACATTTAATTTCATAAACATAAACCTTATGCATAAACCCGGATGTTACGGAACCCTCGGTGCGCGAGTCCGACTCGCACTTGCCCGGTTTTTTTCGGCGTTTTTGCCTTGTGATACGGAACCCTGAGTGTGCGAGTTCGACTCGCACTTGGCCAGTTTTTTTAGGGTTCCGTACCCAAAGGGTAAAAACGGGACCCTATTACTAAGACTCCACTGTCCGTCTGTCACCAGGCTGTATCTCATGAACCGTGATAGCTGGACAGTTGAAATTTACACAGATGATGTATTTCTGTTGCCGCTATAACAATAAATACTAAAAACAGAATAAAATACATCCTTAGGGGGGGCTCCCATACAACAAACGTTATTTTCGGCGTTTTTGGCTTGTGGTACGGAACCCTTCGTGTGCGAGTCCGAATCGCACTTGGCCAGTTTTTTTTAATATGTTTTACTAGGGGATATTGAATAGTACTTACCTACTGTTATATTTATTTAATTTCTTTTGTTATGTTATTAGTGAACGAATGCATATTGAATACTACTGTTTTTTTTTGTTATGTTCTAAGCAAGCTCAGTCTAGATAGACGATGATATCAGGTACCTAGTCAAATTTTATGAAAAAAAAACGTTTTTTTATGAACCATGGCTTCTCCGTTATATTTTTTTAAATTTTCACTATGTTACCCGGGATAACGCAACGTTTCCAACAATACCACATACATTAATATCGGTTAAACCGTTTAGAAGTTATTGTGGAATAAAGAAACTCACCAACATCATGAACCCTGAAAACATAACACTCCTTTTTTGGGCAGTCGTGTAAAAATCGAACACCACATAGGTACTTACGTTAAGTACCTACACTACCTACGATAGAAAATAATTAGTATCGAGGCATCGTATAGAACAGAAAGCGAGCGTCCAAAAGGCATCTGTATTTTTGCCACCTTTAAAGAAGTAGTCATAAGGACTCTTTATTAAGATTGTGTCTGAAATCAAAGGAAGATTTGTGGCATAAAAACAGTTATCATTACATTTCACTTGGTGCAACGTCCGACAAAGCCAAAAACCGATGCGACAATACAAAAATCGATATCAAATTCTCCACTTAGAAAAAATTATGTATCGTTCGGATTTACACCCTGTACGGACTTGGGTGTAAAGAGGTAATTTGAGCGGAACAATAAGCCAATGTTGCATAATTATTTATTATTTAACCAATAGCATTTTCGAATATTAAGTAACCTAATCAGTATATTCCGCTCCATTTTTGACTTGCTTCCATCGCATATTGTTTTTTTTTTATAAGTACGAGTGCAATGTACAGTTTGAAAATTGGGCTTATTAGTCGATTCGCACGAATTTACTCGCCCGAAAAGTGTGAATCGTCTCTTAAAATAATTATATTTTGCTTGCACTCGCACGAATTAGCACATTTTGAAATTTCACTTAAAAATAATCACAAATTTTTAATTGCGAATCGACTAATAAGCCGGAAATTTATGGGCCACCTGACCAGCATATACGAAATCCACGTGATTAAAAAAAAAGTTTAAATGATTCAGTGTACTTTACATTATTGATTCATGTCATATATTTTGATTATCGCTGTTTAAACATTAGCTAGTTGCATCCAATCGACGATTAATTAACGACGATCATGCACAAACTCTCACTGCGCATAACGAGCTCGCGTACACGTATGTGGAGTGCACAGCACCATTGTTCAATGTTCATGTAAAGCGACACCGTGTTTGCGGTTCTTTACGCTCAACGCGCACGCTCTCCGTCTCTGAATTCGACCAAGGCCCTATTGTCGCAAGAGACTAACCGCGGATAATGGGGGAACCGGTCGTGCCAGCTTTATGACGCATCGCTCACCTTATAATAAAATGCGCCTTCATGTTGCTAAGCTGCGTAGTCTTCTGATGTTCGAATTGGAACAACCCCATGTCAAGTGCGTACGTAGATGGCATTGATATTTTTATGTAAATACTTGTGAAATTAAAAATGATGGCCGATTGTAATCAGCTTATTACGCAGCGGTTTTATACCTAATAAAGTATTATTTTTGGTTCAATAAGGTCAGCCACATTAGTTACGGGGTTACTTCAGTGTTTCTCCCGTATACTATTCAGTACGTTAACCCATTTACACGGTTTACATTTGAGTATCCCACTAATATTATAAAATGTGAAAGTTTGTGAAGATGTTTGGATGTTTGTTACTCAACCACGCGTAAACCGTTAAACATATTTTGATGAAAATTGGCAGATAGATAGACCATTTCCTGGATTAACACGCAGGATACTTTTTATTCCGATATTCCCACGGGATCAAAAGTTACCCGGGTGAAACCGCGGGGCGCTGCTTATAGGTACTATAAAATAATATTTAATATGCTTGGAGTTCGGAAATTTTTGATTGGTATCGGAGACCATCGTGGACTCAACATCAACTTAGGTAGGTACTCCTAAGTTGATGTTGTGTCCACGATGGTCTCCTATTTTTTGAAGACCTAAGTAAAACATGGTCGGATGTGTATAGATGTGAATTTCCTACCGCCAAAATCTTCTTGTTTTAAAAGCCTCCATTCACGGACATTTTGTAACTCCAGATCTATTGGGATGGGCCGGCGTCATGACCATCCGTAAAAGGTTCTATCTACCCTTCACCAACGGATTTATAAATAATTTTGAGTTTTGATTTCCATTTTCCACATTAAATATTTTCGCTGGCTCAGGATTTTTGTAAACAACTTAATTTTATACTGACGTCTTAACTGACAGACCGTAACATTTTAAAATTACCGTAAGCAAAAACATCCTAAATTTAGAATTACATGAAAGTAGGACCAGCAGACTGGCAAACCTTGTAATACATAGCTCTGAATCAAATTTCTTTGCGTATAACTGTTGGATGAAAAGAACACCCACTTTGTCCTTTAATAAAAGCTTAGTTATGAGGCTTTCTTTCTTTAAAATATGATGCCGCTTTTCTAATTATATCGCTGTGATTTATCTCTAGCGGGATAAATCTGGGCGCATTTCCAAGGAAGGCCTTGGTTATGTATGACGCTAGTATTGTCGCAGATTTTGTAAAAAAAAAAACGTAAACACGCGTAGATTGCGTAGGTTAAGCCAATTGTGCTTCATACACCTTCAGTATTTATTATCATGATGCTTTTGTAAACAAAATTGCATTTAATTACGCATGTTGTACATAGAGATGAGAAACAATTGTCTTGATTGGGTAGGTACATACTTAAACACTTTCCTACTGCGTGCGCCAGTAACAATAAGCGATGCTATGCACACTATGCACAAAGGACATGCGTGACTCTCCTAATTGTTGAAATACTTTTGTTTGAATGATTGACTATAATTATGAGTTTAGTTTAGGTATACGACTGTTTACTCCACTTTGCCGAATTCGATGTAGAACATAATATTTATATCTTATCAGAATATTATGTGAAATAATTTGTGATGACAAATTTTATTGTTTTTATACCTACACAATTACATTTTATTAATAACTTTTATCGTCACTTTATGACGATCACCTGAGGGTTAATTACGTAACACACTAAGAGTAGGAATGGCTTTCATTTTGACAGTTCAACAACATTCATTGCGTTATTTACGTTCTTCAGCTGACAAATTTTTCGAACATATGAAGCAATGGATTAGCAATATCCTTCAAAACAATTCAGATTGTGATTGATAATGTGTTACGCAATTACAGATACTGGTTATCGACGGATTCGGAACCTAAAAGCTATTACTTAGTTTCAGTTGTGTAATTGTAAATTAAATTATATAAATTCTAAGCTAATATGGTATAAAACGGGTGTCAACAAAATGTATTAAAACTTAAACACCTTCCATAATACGTTCCATGAACATGAACGGAACGGTAATATGGTTACAGCAAGCGTACCACATCATCTCGTCTCAAGTAGTTTAACTTGGGAAATGACCTTTATCCCTGATATGACGTAAGTTAATTACGGAATGATTAGATATTTGATATCTCGGCTCAAGAGGTTAGCGGTTATTATAAGTAGTTACGAGTTGTCGTTTAACTGTAAAATAAAACAGCGTTCCCTTGCACTTAAATACGACGATGGCGGATCATACTCAAAACAATTGCATTGTTCTATTAGAATAAAACAGAAGGATAACAGAAGTTGACATTACAAACATACCTAACTTGAGTAATATACACAGCAGAAGATGATTCTTGGTAGATAAATAGATACACATATTTATATATCTACCTATCTTATCTGTGTATCAAGATATCAATAAGATTTTTTACCTAACGTCCCATAGTAGTTTCTACTTACAATAATATTTTGGCAGTTAAATATGTAAAGTTCCACGTCAAATAGGAATCACAATGTTTTTACTTACGATAATGTTATGTAAAAGTATTGATGATAAATTGTTACCTACCTATTTTTTTGGAAACCAACGAGGGTTCGGCTAGTTTTACTCTGCTATGCCGATTATCAGGATCAGCATTGACAGTGTAAGTCCCTCGGCGGCGTAACATTATTTTTATAGAGTTTTCTGCACAACAAAAGGTCTTCCACAAGAGGCACAGCACAGATTACTATCATTCTCAATGACCTTTTCACTGAGTTATCTTGATATAATATAAAATATGTATCACATCACGTTCCACAAATCGCAACCAAGTGTAAATGATATACTTAACTGTTCTATACAAGTTGCACTGTTACTCACTGTATAATATTTGACACGCGTACGTAAAGTAACGAACAAAACGACAGATTGTTTTCAAATTACTCGCGTACCGGATAGCTGCCGCAACGGCACACCACTGAGGAAGTGGGTTAACGAACCAATTGGTAATTTTGCAACATGCACCGGCTCTGGCGACCACGTCGGTCGACTGTGACCGACCGTCGCGACGTCGAGCGAAAGGCAACTCGAAAACCGAGAGTGCGTTGGCACGGTTCTTCCGCGAATGACAGGATGGTGCGGACATGCCGACCGCGAGATAGCAAGATCGACGACAGTCACTGATAACGCGTCTGATAACCGTGAACAATTGACTAATACCTAATAAGCTAAACGTGATACGCAGATGCAAATAAAACTTATCGAGACCCTATTTATTGCAGGTAATATAAAATACGAATCACTACCTGCTGTATCATCATTTATTAATAACGCAGCAAAGGCATCCTTTTGTGAAAGTGATAAGTTTCCTCAATCATTAAACCATTCCTTTTGAAATTGCTTGTGACCAAAAAGAAACGAACTTTAAGGCTATCGAACGTTATTTACGCAAAAATATAACAAATCAACGATCTCGTTAATAATAGCCACGACTCGTGTAGCCAAGGTTGATCGTTATGTTACTAAAAAAAAGTGCACAAGTGGCGGTCGTCTAATCTAAGTGTTAACCACTTAGTGGTTTTTTTTATAACCAAAGGCGCAGCTTTCACACTATGCGCCGCGTTGTCCGTGATACAATAATTATTTGTTATTTATATTTAATCGTAATACCTACGTGACAGTAATGTCGTACTAACTTTCATTAGCTGCAAGATTAATTAATCAATTTTTTTTAAATTAAAAACATGCTTTTAGCTGTTATATCCCCAGATATTTACAGTGCTATAAAACAAATTGTATCTTAATCTTCTGTTTTTTTTAATCATTATAACAATATTGGCATTTAATTTAATAAGACAATCTTGGTTAGTTGATGTAGCTACTAAGTTTTATGTGCACTGGCAGGATGCTCAAACTCAATCTTATTAGCGATATGTGGCACCACAAACCTGCAGTCTATGAAATGGAGACAGAATAGATCTAACAAGTTTAGGTATGTTTCCTACTGTTTTTTTTTTTTGGATGGGAATTCTTCAAATGACTCCTCCCGCTCTGGGTGGAGCGGAAGGGAGTGTCAGACTCTTACTGACTAAAACCCACCCGTGTTCCTTCCTTAGCCCTTTATGTTCCGGGCCAGCGGTAACCCTTTCGGACAATCCCGCTGACCCGGCAGTATGTTTCCTACTTAGCTCATACCTACTTAAAAAGTTAAGTAAGTTCTTAAACAGCTTATATAATGTGATAATGTTATTAAATATATTATTATGTAGGTTAATATAATTGTTATTTTTATCGAAAAACATAATTTATTATCTTAACATAACAATAAAAAACAGATAAAGTTGAAATATAAATCGTAACAAAAACTGCTGATCATTCAAGTACTAAGTGCAATAGAACTAGACTTAGGGTAATATTTTTGTCTATCATTGAAACAATTTTTTTATAAGTAGGTATGTATTAATTTGAACAAATTTATTATTATTAAGTGTTCGTATTGTCCCCCTGTAGGGCAAAGCCTCTCAACTCTCTTTCCAATTCTCTCGACGTAGGGTGACTAAGGACCAGTCTTTGTTGAAGAAATACTCAACAAAGACTGGACCGTGATGTGGCTCACCCTAATCCCAAGCCCAAGCACTAGGACCCAGCACTCTGAACAAAAATCCAATACATAGCTATTAATCTTGCCACATTACTACTCTTTAGAGAATTTTACTTGACTTCCATTTGCAACTTTATACTAGCTTTTGCCCAAGGCTTCCAACAGCATGGATGTCAGAAAATAACCTATGGGAACTGAAGTCTCGCCTTGCGTTTTGGGAATTCTTTGAAACATCTTGTCCCAAAACAATACCTATTTATTAATAGGGGAACTACTTTATAGTTCCAATAAAAAGAGTTAATGAAGGAGAGGTCGGTTTGCTCTAAAATTGGGAGTAAAGGATGGGATGAAAGAGAGAATACTTTAGACAGAAAGCGATCTGCCAAATACTGTCTTTTTAGGTACAAGGGCGGTTCTGCACATTCGACTTGAAGCACATTTATAGGCATTTGGCCTGGATACTGTCTAATTTCTTGAGCACTTTTTTGTCGCAAGGCTCAATAAGAAAGCAACAATAATCCAAAGCGCTTCTGGTCAGCGCATTGTAGACCAGTTTGAGGGTGTATGGGTGAGCTCCCCACCACACCCCGGCCAAAGCCTTAAGGACTGACACAGAGCTATGTATTATAATAATATGCCTTTGTGCTGTACCCTACTTTAGAATATTTATGTTCTATTAACCCTTGTCCTCGTTTTTACAGTGTCTAACAGAACCTGTAGACCTACCACAAACTGCACTGGCAGAATAGTCGACATCATCTCAATTGCCAAAAAAAAACCTATGGGAACATATTACCGGGTCTACTGGGTTTTTCATGTAAGTAACTCTTTTGGTTCATGCCGCGCATGCCACTAAAGCTACCAGTCGGTATGATGATGATTCATAGATGATTTTTTCCGACATTAATCATTGTCATATTTCAGCCAATTTACACAAAACCTTAATGAATTATACACCTAAACCTTACTCGTGAATGAATCTGTCTATTAGCATTAAAATGTATTTGGTAGTTTTTGAGCTTATCACATTCAGATAGACAGGCAGCCATGGAGGGGAGACTTTGTTTCATAATAACAATGTAGTGATGAAAACAGAAGTTAGAAAAACTAAATAGAAACATGTTCTAACTGTGGATGCTTTATTTTGTTTTGCCAGACTGCAGGTTAAAATTAAAATGTATTTTCATTATAATAATTTAGGTAATAGGTAATACGGGCTGGTGTCCCCAGTCCTAAATGATCAAATCCAGATCAATGCGCGTATTTTGCGTAAGGATTATAATAATTTATAAGAACATTAAAATATATGAAACCTGTTTTACATTGAATACAATATTGGATATCCCATAATTATGTTAGTTATACAAAGAATATACCTATTAGTGTACAAGGATAAAATGAGCTTTTTGCTTAGTTATACCTCAGTACTATTGTGATCACAACGCTGTACACACTTTCAGCTTAATCATAATTTATAAAGAACCATTTCCACTGACTAGTAACATTCAATTATTTATGTAGTCATGGTGTAGAAAGAAAAAGTTACAATACAAAGTCTGTCTCTTGTCAGTCATTTCAATAAACATACTCTTATTCCCAATTATTGCTTATCAAAATGTACCCATGTCATAAAAATTATATTTTTTATGTCAAGCACGGCTTCATACCTAATTAAAATTCCTTCCATAATTCTCCCTCCCCAGTTCTTTAACATGCATAGCTTATATTAATAACTAGCAGCACCCGCTGTTTCACCCGCATAACTGTTTGTCCCCTGGGAATATCAGGATAAAAACTATCTTATGTCCTTTCCCGGGACTCAAACTATCTCTATACCAAATTTCATCTAAATCAGTTCAGCGGTTTAAGCGTGAAGAGGTAACAGACAGACATACTTTCGCATTTATAATATTAGTATGGATTTAGAAATAGCTTTTATATTTAGACCTTAACATTAATTTAATTATTGTGTTAATTTTGTTGAAGCTATAAAATATATACAAAATATGGTATGGTTATGTTTAATATTAAAAAATAGGAACTGTTTTTGTAAATTTTACAATGTTGATGATAATTTTTATGTGCCTGAGTAATGTAAACTGAACCTTCTTACACACAATATATCATTCCTTGACAGTCAAGTTAACTGATCAATAATCTGAAGCTAAACAATCCGAAGATTCTATCCTCTCTTTCAACATAGATACAATGGAATCTAACAGATTAACAATATGAATATGAATTGGATCAGAACTAAATAAGTTCTTGATACTAAGACAGCAGCAAGGACTGAGGAACTGATGTGGAACAACGCCATGATAGCCGAGCCTTCACTCATGACAGCTCTCCAATGAAACTAAGGCCATATCCTTGTACAGGAGGGCCCAGGAAGGGAAGAATTACGTACAAAATTCCATCAAATAATTAATGGCTACAGGTTTTATACAAAAACCCTAATTTATTACGTCATGGTCATGATAGATAGCAAGTAACCTCAAAGACTCACTAGTAATTTCTCTAAAACATGAATTCCCGTAACTAGATGAATTATGTGAAATGGATTCGAGATGATAGAAAACAAAAATCAGAACTAACAATTTCACGAAATATCCGATAGATAATCTAGAATACGACGCATTTCTCCTCCAATAGGTATTTTGACACGATTTATCTGTCACACGCCAGGCATATGTGGCAGAGCCTAAGCACCGCCTGTGGCCATTTTTGAAATACTGCGGACATAAATGCTGTCGATATTGATTAACTCACAAAATTTTGGTAAATTACGTGCTTACAAGTTGAGTTTGTGGCAGTTTGCAGCCATTTTTAAAATTGTCAGTATAGAAATACGTCACAGGCGTAAGAAATCACGATGGCCGACAAAAGAATGGTTAGGTGGTAGGTACTTACTACTGATTTTTACGCCTCCAAGAGGTGGTTTCGGTGGCTGATTATCGAAAGTCTTTCGAACGGATTTGCTGCCCTCGGCGAATGACGTGGTCCTAGGGCGTCCGCTCATTATTAAAGGTATAAAATAAACGGCCTTAGAATCCTGAACTTCATAGATGCTTCACATTTCTCGTTACCACCCTGCACTCGCACTGAACTCACTTTGCCGACGAAATACAAGTTAAGGATGGTATAGTCAAAACAATATCACTAAGATACAATTGAAATCAAAATAAGACTGTCTTATTACGGTTTTACAATATCATTTTGTTAATTTTTCAAAATTTACATCACTAAAGTGTACGACAGATTTTAGTTTCTTCAGACTTGTACTCGCTCGTTCGGCTAGCTTCGGCATTCACTCGGACCTTCGATTACTGAACGTACGAAGGTGACGTCACGTAAACGCTTTACACCGCCACCTATTGGTACTACAGATTTCTTCCATGAGCTCATTCGGTAAAACAGTTACGCCACAGATTACCATTCATGATAGATATAATGTAAATAATGATATTCTCGATAGTGTTACCAAAAACAATTTTGTAATGTTTTTTTAAGATTTCGCAAAAATAACTACATCACGGTTTCACACTTAAGTTCACGCCTTCACGGTTGCAGTTTGTGATGAAATAAACGGCTTTACTCCCAGGAAGTTCCATAACATCAAGAACGAGTGATACACGAAGCACTAAAGGTTGATTCGATATAAGATAGAACGGTTGAACCTCAAATCAGTCACGCAGTCCTGTGTTGAACAATGCGGTGCAAACAAGCGAGTAAATCTAGCTAAAGCTTAGTTTACATTATAGCACTACATGAGACCGAATTCTCGATTTAATTGTGCTCTGAAACCTTTCATTTAATGTTGCAGCAATATCACATTATTGCAAGCTCCCTGGCAAATGTTTGCAATGGCCAATTTTTTTCTAACCAACACTTCATTGGACTGCCTGATTGGAGTCCCAATAATAATGTTACTGTGACCATTGTTTAATATTTTAGTAGGACAAGATTTTTGGGGTCAGGTCCTTCAATAACAACCTATTGCGTTACATTATGTAACACAGCACAGCAGGCTCCAATATATTCGAGACAATGGGTCTGACTCTGTTGATTCTTATTCAATAGGATTGATACATTGCGCGCGAACGGGCGATATTCATGCTGTATCGTGTCTGATGTCTCTGTAGGCCGCGCAATGTATGTCAAGCGTTTATTTATTTCACTTGAGATTGTGGGAAGTTTTAATCAAGTTGAATACTTAGGTATGTACGCACGGAGACGCTATCGCTCTCATGAGTAGTTGCGCGTGCGCCGCGTAGGAGTCGAGCGGTCCACTAGCGGCTGTCATACCAGTACGATGTGATTTTAATCCGCTGCACCACATCAAATGATACCAAGACCGACGTATCGCGACGCAGTTAGAAAAAATGGAATGTTATACATCGGATAGTTGTGACAGTGACACCAGGGAGCAGAAAACCCTCGATCTGTCGAGCCAACTGTTGGAAACGCTCAGCTTATCATCGGAACTGAAAGGCATTGTTGACGAGAAGGATTGCGCAGAAAATTACGAGATAATACTCCTTTATAACAACAGGATAAAGGCACTGCCTGAGACGATAAACAGGTTTAGCAACTTGAAGATATTGGATGTGAGCAACAACAGGCTGACGATACTCCCTGATATCTTCAAACATTGTCAGCTAACATCGCTGATAGCAAAACATAATCAACTCACGAATGAATCGCTTCCCAAATCGTTTTTTAGTAATAAGTGTTCGCTGCGGGAGCTTAATTTCAGCGGAAATCAGCTGAACTTCTTTCCAGAGCAAGTTTTAGATATAATATCTCTTAGGTATCTTTACTTAGGTGGTAACAACATAGTCAACATACCAAAGGACATATGGAAACTTAACAGGTAAATATTACTCATTTGTTATTTTATTAAGTAAAAAAATATCAAATCTATAATAAAAAGATACTTTTTCGACGAAACTACCCGTTACTCTTGTTGCACCCGTTCCCATGTTTTGTATAGGTACCTGTGTTATAGGCTAGGATTACTTATCTACGCTTCTCAATAAGTCCTCATAATAACAATCGCGAATTTATAAATATTGAACATCGAAGCTCTTTGTCTAATCGCTACCTAAGGGTCATTGTGGACATACCTACCTACATATTTTACAATCAACGTCAGCAATTAAACAAAACAACGTTTAACTCCCACTTAATTATATTCAAAATGACGCCCAGTAAACTTTTATTTTTAATACAACTATCTATTCAAAGAAAACATCTTGTAATACCAAGTGTTTGTACAGCTTATGATTTAGTTAAAAAAACAAGACAATAAGGCTATGTCCATGTATAAAAATAATGTCTTCACGTCGCGTCGCTGCCAGCAATTTTCGCATATCATGTCGAAACTGATATAAGTACTTAATTTTTGTTATCAGTCGGTTCAAACTTCAAACAGACAAACACTACAGTTTCTTTGGGTATCAAAATGCTGTATCATGCCATTATGTGCAAAATGATAGTGCTACATCTCCGCCGACTCACGATATACTTAGGTATAGATAAAATAGCTATACTAAGTTTGTTATCGTTTATTCCGTGGCTAGACGTCGCAAAATGGCTAAAATATAGTACATACATATCTACTTATCTATGTATGTTATGTACCTATTAAAATACATAGATAGGAGCCGGAGCCGAAACCAAATACTGAAGATGTTTTTGACGCTGGGGCAAAATGGGGAATAATCGCTTTGACAGGTGTAAAATCCCAAAACTATGTAGGATACCCTACCTACATTCAATTCAGGAATTTCTCCTGTAGGTACAACTATATCTGTAGGCCGACTGCGGCGAAGCCAAAAAGGAGGGTTATGTGTTTGACCTGTATGTAAGTGTAGCGGTATCTACAACGCCACACGCAAACAACGCGTCGTACTGACGTCACGCAAAATCCTGCATCTCGCAAGCAGAGTTTACCGCGCAACTAGCATAGATACAACGGCCCAACATCAGGTAGTTGCCTGCTCTGGTCGGAGGATCCTCCCTTTTCTATACAGTATGTATGAGTGAACTTTACACCCTGTCCCTCATACCTCTATTTATGTATGTATGTCCGATTCTTTGTTCCCTCGTAACTGCTAAACGAATGAACGGACTTGGATAAATTGTACGTCTTTAGATTTGTCTTGGTAGCGCGAGTGTCACTGGCTACGTTAAAATAAAAAAAAACCGGCCAAGTGCGTGTCGGGTTCCGTAGTAGCCCGTTATCACAATATATTACGATTCTGTTGTTCTTTATTCTGAATATACAGTAATGGTAAAGATATTAGGTGGTTACACGGGCGTAGCCAGGTTTTAGTATCGGGAGGGGTTCAAGAAAATAAAGCGACTAAAAGTACATAAAATAACCCTTAAATAAGAAAAATATTAAAGAATTAAAGATGTGAAAAATAGATACTTACAGAAAAAATCTCCTCGAAAGAATTGGGGGAGTCCTTTTTCGAGCAATGGGACAATATAAACTATGAGCTAAATAAAAAAATAACGTTCTGTTATATATCACAGAAACACAGAATATTACAAAATTAATCTTCTGTTTTTCTTTTTAAATATATTACTACACTACTTCATTCGCATCAATTTCTACCCCATAGTGAATGTTCAGGAGAGCCAAGCCGTTCAGTCTGTTTTCACTTGTGTTTTTATTTTGATTCTATGAATGTTAATAGCTGGACTTTTCGGGGGGGGTTTGAACCCCCAAAACCCTCCCCCTGGCTACGCCCGTGGGTGGTTATAATAACAATATATGACAAGGGTGTCCGGAGTAAAACAAAACTTTAACACATAACGTAACCACGGAGGTCATAGGTAGCTTACAAGAAAATCTAACACCGCGATCTACAAAAGTGACGTCACGGCACAACGCCATCTGTTCGAATAGCGATACCTGCTAAACACAACAAAGTATTGATTTTCGAAGAACAGATTAGACATTAACTAATAAGAACCAACCACTTTCTTCCTTGTAAAGCTAAAAAATAAGAGTAAGATTGCTGCCAAGTTATTATTTCAATTCACAAAATTGTAATTCGCATAAGTTTTAACTTAAGTTTTTTACCGCAGTCGGGTTTTTTAGAATTAATTTTTAGGGTTCCGTACCCAAAGGGTAAAAACGGGACCCTATTACTAAGACTTCGCTGTCTGTCCGTCTGGCCGTCTGTCCGTCTGTCCGTCTGTCTGTCTGTCTGTCACCAGGCTGTATCTCAAGAACCGCGATAGCTAGACAGTTGAAATTTTCACAAGTTATGTATATCTGTTGCCGCTATAACAACAAATACTAAAAACAAAATAAAATAAATATTTAAGGGGGGCTCCCATACAACAAACGCGATTTTTTTGCCCTTTTTTGCTCGAAATCAAAAATGGCAACAGTGCACTTGAAATATTCACAAAATACTCAGTTGTATTTTAACTTTAATAATAAATAATAAAATTAAAATAAAATAAATATTTAAGGGGGGCTCCCATACAACAAACCTGTTTTTTCGGCGTTTTTGCCTTGTGGTACGGAACCCTTCGTGTGCGAGTCCGACTCGCACTTGGCCAGTTTTTTATTATTTGTGACGCTATTTGCACAACAACCTTTAATTTCAATACCGTCAATTAGCCAATAACTGGATGGGTCTTAAACTACTGTCGAAAATAGTTGGGTGTTCAGGCAATTAGATTTATGTAGGTTTCCCTACCTTTCCTCATACTCAAAGTCTGGAAATCAATCAATGCAAGCGAACTAAATTAGGCTGATACGAGTACCTATAACTAGATTTGTCCTTTCCTAATCCTAATTTCTGTATCTTCTTCAACAGTTTGCAGATTTTATCATTAGGAGGTAACCAAATCATCGAAGTCCCGGAGTCCGTTGGACACTTGACTGGGCTCCAGGCATTAGTTCTGAGCGACAATCTAATAGAACAACTACCGGCGAGCATTGCTAGATTGAATCAACTACGCTCATTGTTGATCCACAAGAACAGATTGAAGACTTTACCTACGCAAATAATCAAATTAAGATGTTTGACAGAGGTGAGTAGGAAACTATATTAACATTAAGTATGGGATTTATTGCCTTTACCTATTGACATGTCCTTACAGCGCATTTACGATTAAATGTAGACTCTCGAGACCTATGTGTGATCTCTGCTATTGTTATCTAAGTAAGCACTCGCCTGCAGGCTGCATGTGTCTATCTGTTGTTTAAACAAAACAAGGTGTAGGTAGAGCTACCTGTTTTTTGAAAGATTGTGGTAGGTATGTAGACCTGTGATAAATGCGATGAGGTATTCTATTTATACGCAGCCTAACGTATTATAAGTACCTACTCACCGATCGATGTCGTCTGAATGAAAATCTTTAATCTTGTTATTTTACACGACAGGTGACTCACTGGTTATCTAAATAATTATACATTCATACAAAAATTACCTACTTGAAATAATTGTTAAAATAGAGCTGTTGAATATTGTAAAAACTTTACAAAAAAAAAAAACAACCGACTTACAAAAAGACACTACAAAGTGAAAAATAACAGGTAAAACAGTTTTTATTTCTATCTTGTACTTCTCCCACACAAATTCGTATACCTAACACTATTTGCTATGTAAATATCAGTGACAGGAAATTAATATAACATCATCAATAAAAACAAAGTGGCAAAAATAGGTATTATTGAAGATAACTCAAAAACTACCCAAGCAAAGTTAATAAAATTTATATGGGTGGCCCTGAGACATAGGTATCATTAAAAAAATACCTAATCTTTGAAATCGATTTACAATTGCCGGAGATATCATGTAATGTAACATACTACAAAAACAATTTCGTTTATTTGAATTTTTTACCAGTAATTTTGGTTTAAAAACCAAACTACAGGAACCGATTTTTTGTGAAAGTATATCCTTTCAAATAAAAAATAATTTTGCAAATCGGCTTAAAATTAACGGAGTTCTGAGGAAACAAACATAAAAAATCGGAAACCTCCTACTTTTTTTGAAGTCGGTTAAAAAGGTACCTATTTTAAAAAAGCGTTGGTAATAATTTAGGTACTTACCCGCTAATCACCTAAATCACTTAAGTAATTACTGATAAGTATCTACTACCACCCAATCAACATACTTAAATGATGAACGTCTTAACAGTCAATTCCTACAACCCAATTCGGTCGGAGGCATGCCTACGGGCCTACGGCTTCCCCTGCCTTAAAGGTCTTGCAGTTAATGACTCCTATAAAAGACAAACATTAAGATACCTGCACAAATGCAAATGCCCCTATGTATACATTGGACACTAACATTAAAATATTCTTTATACTTACCTCATTATTTTACAGTTAAGTCTTCGCGACAACCCACTAGTGGTGAGGTTTGTCAGAGACATGACTTTGCAGCCGCCATCTTTGTTGGAGTTAGCTGGCCGCACTATCAAACTCCATGAGATCCCGATTAGGGCTGGCGAAGTGCCGTTCACCTTGATGAGATACCTCGGAGCTGCTCAATGCTGTGTTAATCCCAAATGCAAAGGTAACAGTTACGTCTAGATCTAAGATATTTTAACACCTTTCCAGAAAATAGATGCAGCAGGCAACTTGCAGAATGTACCTAGGTACAGTCACGAGCACTAGTAAGTCAACACTTGGCAACTTTCAGTTGCGATTTTTTCGTGAAATAACGAATGCAACGTTGAAATACGACACTATGGGTTCGAAAATACGTTGTTCGTAATAACATAAAATTTCATTCGAAACTAAAGAAGAAATCTTTGAATAAAGCCAAGTGTATACATACTTATGCTCGTGACTGTACCTATGTAAAAAAGAATTGAATCTTTAAAACTCTCCAAGTGCAAATCGCAATTAGTGTTCTGCAGAACACACTCTACTATCAATTATGAAACGTCGTACCTAAAGTTATAGGTAGGTATCCACTTACATAATTAATTTATGACCTTTTGCCATTAGGCAGCTAATACGCCGAAATCTTTAAATTCTCAGAACTCAACCTTATTATACCTAGGTAGGTCACGGTTATCAAAGAGAGTAGGTAAAGAGGGTTTAGGGTGAATTCATGGAAATTGCAATTGGACAAATTAACTAGCTCTCATTTCCTATCAAATGTTTAACATTACGTGATAAATATTAATCCATGATGTTCCTAGTTGTGACGTGGCTCCTCAATCCAAATATTTAGATTGAGGTGCCACCTTAAAGCCTGGAATACAATAGGGGGCAAAAGAAACATGTTGCGGAACATGTCCCTCAACAACTACGTGAAGTGTCTCGAGACAATTGTCGCTGAACATTTTGCCGGCCACACTAGTCAGTGCTCATAGAAATATCGCCCGAGGTTGTGGCTATTAGTGCTGCGTACATAGTAATTATATCCAGTGTGTTGAAACGTAAGAGAAAGAGAAGGTGGTGGATGCGGAATTTCTTACTACAACCAGAAAGAAGAGTTAAGAGGCCCGTTGCGTACGCGACTACACTCGGTGACAAATTGCGCGACACGGACGCGGGACCCGTGCGCTCGCTCTCGAGCCCGCAAGCAACATGCCCCGCATCACGTAGGTACAATGTTGCGGGGCATGTTCCAGGACACTATGCAACGTTGCAGCGTCACGTATATTGAGTGTTGCGCGTCATGTTGCGGGACAAAATGTTCCCTAGTGTATTCGGCGCTTTTGATGTGCATACCTATAACTTATGAAGAATTACTTATACTACAAAATGGAGTATCGATCCTACAACATTTTTAAACTTACTACTACTAAATATTAAGTACATTAAGATACGAAAAGTGGCTCCTCAATCCTTACGGACATATGATAGGTGCCTAGCTAATCAATGGGCTTGCTTGAGCTTATGTGCTCCGTAACAGCCACTGAAGAAAATTAATGCGAGTCGGACACGAGGCCGATGCTTTTATTATTATTGCACACATTCCGATAATATATTATTTCAAGTAGGTGAATGTGCTCGCAATAGAATACGCTCGTGGAGAAAGCACGTTACATATCTTCGCGCTCCCATTACCGGGCGGGAATGGCAGAGATATCTTGCAGTGTGATAACGAGAGTGACAAGACCTTTTTATTTTGTTCCCAGTTGTTTTGTTTCAAGTTAAAAAGTCATAAAAGAAGGTAGATAAATTATTTAGGAAGAAATCTAGTTTTTAAACTCTCAAAAACAATAAAATGATCGGATGCTACTGACGGCAGGATGTCAGCTCTCGGGCATCATTGGATCGAGACAAAATGGCCTTGCCGTTGCCTTCGTTAAATCGGTCACAATCAAGTCTATCTAGTGCAGTGTGGCTGAGGACTTCGGCGTTTATATAAAACTACGTTTTTAGGCTTCGTTATGTGAATCTTATCGTCTTATAAAAATCAGTTATAGTTTATTGTGAAGCTGCTCGTTTTCACACGAAAAACACTCTAAGGCGATTTTCACACTGCCCCGCATCATGCTGCATATTGCGTGTCGACGCACCTACGCGCGTTCCTGCGGGAGTGCAGATCTGCATCATCGTGCGGGTTTTTTGCGCACTCACGCGCGTAGGTGCGTTTTGTAGATTCACGCACGGCGGCTCTCATTTATTCGCCATTTTCAAACACACACGTCACGCCCATTCAAAATCACGCGCGGCACTGCGGGATTCGGTGTACGGTGTGCCATACCATACCTTGCGTCTCGCCCCGCACCTACGCGCGGGGGTGCATGTTTCTCCGCGTGTATGCGCGTGATCCGCATGAACGCGCGTGGTTGCGTTTTCAGTGTGTTGGACTATGCGTGTTTTCTATACAAACGGAGATACTTACAAGTAACGTTAAAACACGCAGTCACGCAACATGCAGCGTGGTGCGTGGCAGTGTGATAATCGCCTAATGTAGGCTCTGACCAAACAAAATCTAATTGCAGGTGTCTTCTTCGACAACCGCGTGGAGCACATAAAGTTTGTTGACTTCTGTGGAAAATACCGCATTCCGCTTCTGCAATACCTGTGCAGTTCTAAGTGCATCACTGGCAGCTGGGAGAGTCGCGAGGTGGACTACAATTCTCATCCTCATATGATGAGGAAAGTTCTTCTGGGTTGACTATCAACACTTAAGTATGTCTATTTCGTCTCTGGCCTTAAGACTACTATACTTTGCATAGACAGATCAATCTGACTGGATACGTGCACAAGTACCCAAAATAATGCAAATGTTTACTTTTAACTATTTACTTCTAAGCTTTGAGTATTAAACCAACCGGAGACGCCACAAGTACTAATATCTATGCAAATAAGTCTGTCACTTTCATCGCGGGGGACGAGGGAACGCATAATTCGATCGCCTTGTTACGCACGCACACAAAACAAACACAAGCATAAACTATACGCACACATGTATACCTATAACCGCTATGACCGGCGGTCTCGTACCTTTGGCAGCGGGGATCGCCTGATAATGGCGCCTCCAGTTGGTTTAATACTCAAAGCTTCTAAGAGTAATCATTTGGGCCGTCGTCGATAAAATCAATATTGAGGCCGTAACCTGTGCCGTAACACAGTACGAATTATGTTCACATCAGACGGATCTGTGTATAGAACTGATAATATATGGTGGCCTTTAAATATCTAATTTCATAGTAAGTACAACTAAGTTCCACAAGAATAAAAGCTGAACAACTTAGACATGTAATTACAAATTATGGCATGCTTAAAATATATTTTTTGTTATTTTTATATCACTCAAAACTTAATCCTGTTAATTATCGCAAATTGAATGTCATTTTTGAAATTTTATGTTTGCAGATACATACATAGTCAGAACTTAGTTGAATATCGTCTTGCATTTAAGATTATATCAGTAATAATACCTAAGAAAATATGTTTGTTATTTGATTGTTATTGTTAATTCTGCTATTAATGATATTTAATGTTGTTTTAAATTTCCAAAACCCTAATGCCCATATTCGTAAGCTTGAGAAGAGAAATCAATATAAATAATATTTCGAGTGTACTACTTCATAACAACAATGGCATTCACTTCGTTTTAGAAATGTATTGGTGAATAAATATTGGGACCATTATCATATGATTATTTTATCCTTAGGGACTTGTATGTGCCAATATGTGATACGTATTTTATTTAGTAACCAGTTATTATTGAAATAAAATATTATATTTTTTATTGACTATTTTAATTACACTTTCTCCTAATATACAACCCTTTTAGTTGTTTTCTTGTAAAAATTTCATTCTTTCTTCTTTGCCTCTACCTATGGCAGCTTTAAATAATTTACAATATAGTTCTATGGCAGCTGGAGTGTCGTCATTGCCTGGGACTGGGTAGGTAATCAGGTTGGGGTTACAATTTGTGTCAACCACACCAATAGTTGGTATCAACATTTTAGCACTGTCTCTAACAGCTGTATGTTGGTTCAGAATATTATTCTGTGTGTTTAAAAATATACATAAATCAGGCAACCTTGTGACTGCACCAAATTGGTGGTTTGCGTTTGTGAAGATACCTCCTCTCCAGAATCTTGTGTGTGCATATTCTCCACACTCTTGTGCAGTCCTCTCAACCAAGTGGGAGTTCAGGGCATTTCTGTTAAAGAAACAAATGATCCCTCCTCTGTATGCAATATGTGCTGTAAAGTTGAGTGCTTTCCGTAAGTGTTCTGCAGTAATGTCTAAATCAAATATTAAATGACCAAGTCTGGATCCATAAATGTATGGTCTCATGTAATCGTTTAGTGAACCCTCCTTGTGTCCATAATGAACTCTTGCATCAAATAAATCTTTGACTGTAAATAAGTTATGGACACTAAAATAATCTGGATGCTCCAGAATCTGTTTCTTGGCCACTTGATCTGAAAATAGAATGAAATCAAGCATGTTACCCAACTCAGTGAAAATACTGCATTTTGTGGTCTTTTACTTTAGGACTTTCATAGAGACTTCAAATAACTGGCCAGTTTACTCTTTACAGTAAATTGTAGTGTAAGAAATCTTTACGCATACCTACGAAAACATTAGCGATTTGGATAGCCAAGTAATGCAGGCATCCATCCTTAATCTTCACAACTCTACAGGGATAGACTATTACGTAAAATATGTATATTATTCTGTTCCTATACATTTATGATACAGTTGGCAACAATATATTCATTGAATAGAGACTGAGTGTGTGATTCAAAGAAAACCCCTATGCATAGGTTGGTAACTTATTTACCTTCAGATACAACCGGTGCAGGCGATGCAACAGGTTCTGTGGCAGTAGAATTATATCGTACCAATGGTACAGTACGAATAAGCGCACGGTGTTCTGAAAAACATTGATTTGTATAAATTTTATTCAGATAAATAAATTAGACAGGCGAAGTTTAATAATAAGTACTTCTGAAGAAGAAATATTCGATTATTAACTTTTCAAACAAATGCTTACTTATACAATTTGAAAACATATTAAAAGTTCTCTCTTAGGCACTTCTATGAAAGTTATTTGTTAGGGTTCTCTAATAAAACTTTGAAATATAATAACAAAATAACAACTGTCAGCTGAAATGGACTGAAAGAGGTTATAAAATAGATAATAATTAATATAAGAACTTTAAGAAAAATATAACATCTGTGGTTTTCAGTTTCAAAATCGACTAATAGTTTAAAGTTTTAAAACAGAAAGTACATCTCTACCAAAAAAAAAAGAGTCAAAAGACTAGTGTCCAAAATTCAGCGTGCTAAAATTTCAATGAATTGTTTATGCTATACCATATACTAGCTATTGCCCGTGGTTTCGCCTTCGTGGATGTCATAAATTATGAACATTTGCGATCTCTGTGACAAAAAGTATTCTATCTCCTAACGCTAGGACATGGCCTATCCTTTATATATATGCCTTTCATCCAAATCCGTTCAATCCTTAAAATAAACGTGAAAAGGTAACAGACAGAAAGATAATAAATTCAAACATAAAACTGTAATTTTAAAACTATCAACATCAATTTGAAAAAAAGTTGCACTCCGGGAATGCCGACAGAAGTGAAAACTTGAACAATTACGTGTGTATAGTTTTGAATCGTCTTAAAAACAAAACACGCGCAGTGTCGGTTACGGTAACAGTGTCGCGAGTTCAATGGTTTTTTCCCATCTCAAAAAATGCCAAACGCGTCTAAAGAAATTTTCACTTCAAAAAAACTAATTATTAGGTACCTCAAGACACGGACTATGGCTATATATCCAATCGTTCAATATTATATTATGTGAATTTAATGAGAGGTTTTTCTTTTCAGTATTAAAAAAGAAACATAATTTCCAAGAACCCTGAAGATGGCGTTGAACTGACTAAGTTAATAGATGCCAAATTCAAAACGCTTGGAAAAAAAAACATTGCGTCACGTCATGTACGCTCGTTGAGTAAGAGTTTCGTTTGCTTTCGTTTTACGATCTCAAAATTGCATCCAAGTGAATTAATAAAAATATTATGTGACTTCCGTTCCTTGCAGTAACTTACCAAGTTCAGCGCCATCTATCCAGCGACTAGGGAAGCGTAAAAAAAAAGAAAAAGAAAATCCCTCATTCACAATCACTATATTACCTCCTTGAGATATTGTATTACAAAAAAAAACCGGGCAAGAGCGAGTCGGACTCGCGCACCGAGGGTTCCGTAACATCCGGGTTTATGCATAAGGTTTATGCTTATGATATTAAATGTTTATTTTTTATTTTTGATCTGATTGAATGAATGGTAAATTGCGGTTTACGATATATGACGTATTAAAAAAAAACTACTTAGTAGATCTCGTTCAAACCAATTGTCGGTGTTAGTTTACATGGTAATGTACATCATATTATTTTTTTAGTTTTATCGTACTCTTATTTTAGAAGTTACAGGGGGGGGGACACACATTTTACCACTTTGGAAGTGTCTCTCGCGCAAACTATTCAGTTAAGAAAAAAATGATATTAGAAACCTCAATATCATTTTTAAATACCTACCCATAGATACCCCACTCGTATGGGTTTGATGAAAAAAAAAATTTTGAGTTTCGGTTCTAAGTATGGGGAACCCTAAAATTTATTGTTTTTTTATATTTTTGTGTGAAAATCTTAATGCGGTTCATAGAATACATCTACTTACCGACGGACGGACAGACAGACAGACAGACAGACGGACAGACAGACAGACATGACGAATCTATAAGGGTTCCGTTTTTGCCATTTGGCTACGGAACCCTAAAAAGGCTGAAACACATTAATTACTTTAATTTGCTTTAAATCCCTAACCCTCTTTAACACCAATTTAATCAAGTTGCTTCCATTATGTTTCCTTGTCTCTACATATACGAAGTAGCGAGCTATTTTAAGGCAAATATACACATGTATAATCACCCAAAGAGTTTACGCCACAAAAATAAAATATGCACAATACCGCATAAAAAAATTTTCTTGGTATGGCACCCAAAATCTATAATAAGTTACATAAACATATTATAGAAATTAAGAATCTAGATCAATTTAAAAAAAAACTTCACGAATTATTAGTTGCGAAATGCTTCTACCATATTAATGACTATTTAAATGAAAGGTGGTAGGGATTTTTTCCTATTATAATAAATCAATAGGAAAAAATCAGTACTAGTTTTATAAGTAATTAATCAATTATTATGAACTCAGTTTGTATTAGTTTTAAATCTGACTGTAATCTATTACTGTGAATAGAGTTGTATTGGTATTTTAATTGTTTCAAATTTAATTTAGACTTTTTGTAATTTAATTTGTATTTGTACCTACCTATTTTTTTTTTTTTTTGTATTCTGACATGTAAATATTATAATAACTATTTCGTAACTGTGACTGAGAAGGCTGACATTTTTAATATTATATTGTACTATAGATTATTTGCATACCCATATGAGGGTTAAGCATGGAGAACTTTACTACTTGTATAAAAAAAAACATCGATGTATATTTTACCCATGTTTGCAAATTAATAAATGATTTATGTGAAATTAATAAATGATATATGTATCCTGTTTCTGCTCTACAGTATTCTGGTCAATGAGAGGTTTTTCTTTTCAGTATTAAAAAAAAAAATAGTTCCCAAGAACCCTGAAGATGGCGTTGAACTGACTATGTTACTAGATGCCAAAGTCAAAACGCTTGGAAAAAAAACATTGCGTCACGTCATATACGCTCTATGAGTGACAGTTTCGTTTGCTTTCGTTTTACGATCTTAAAATTACATCCAAGTGAATTAATAAAAAAATTATGTAACTTCCGTTCCTTGCAGTAACTTACCAAGTTCAGCGCCATCTATCCAGCGACTAGGGAAGCGTTAAAAAAAAAAGAAAAAGAAAATCCCTCATTGAATCCTACAAACCCCTCTTATCTTAAAAGGGTTTCAAGTTCCTTCATGATACACATAATACCTATCCGAGGTAATCGGAAAACTTGGGACCATGATTTGTTTAAAATCTTTATTATTTTGTAGAGGGTTTGATCGGTATGACCATGTCAACATGCACCATAAGGGCATTCCTATCATTCTATCTACGCTTAATACAATTTTGTCTTATTTTTGGAAGTCTGGAGAAGGGAGATTGTTGTTTATATATTTAATTATTTATATACATAGATAACTAGGTATATGTATGTATTGTAAATGAAAATGGTACACCACAGACAATCTATAATATTGTCTCTCCTTCTCCCACGATCGCTTCTAGCGATAAGTCCACCCATCGTGCAAAATATTATGTATTTACACCTGTAATTTTTATGGTGAACATAATAAAGAGTATTCTATTCTATGTCCTTCGCCAGGATACCATCTATCTGCTTGCCTTTTCTCGAAACCCATTCAGTGGTTTAGGCGTGAAAGGTAACAGACAGACAAACTCAAATTTGTATAATACTATGGTATCATTGAAAGATTGTCAATGTCATTTTATTGTTGTCACTTGTCAATGTCACTTTTCGACAAATGTCACACTGTTCTGTTGTGAAATGCTGGTGAAATGCGAAACCCAGCCTTGAGTTTTATTGTTTTTTTACTTCAATACTCATAAATAATAAAGAAATTATAATTGATAAGTGTACACTAAACTGAAGTATAGAAAGTTCTTCCGACATGGCTCCCAAAAAAATCGAAGATGTTGACTTATACGCCGTGCTCGACGTTTCAATAACTGCTACAGAATCAGAGGTATTTATATTCCGAACATACCGATTATCTTTTGTGTAATATCAATTACTTTTATATCCATACCTTCTCCCGCCTCTCTTTTGAGTTTTAATGCTGATTATTATGTTTTCAGATCAAAAAAGCTTACCGAAAGAAAGCATTGAAATGCCATCCTGATAAAAATCCTGACGATCCCAAAGCGGCTGAGACATTCCACGAATTATCGCAAGCATTAGAAATATTAACAGATGTGTCCGCTAGGGCCGCATATGACAAAGTACTTAAAGCTAAGGCTGCAGCAAAACTTCGGCATCAAGAGTTAGATAGTAAGAGGCAAAAACTGAAGGAGGATTTGGAAAGGCGGGAAAGAGAAGCGGAGTCGGGCGCATCTAACCTCACAGATGAACAAAAACTAGCTGCAGAAATCGAGAGACTACAGAGAGAAGGCAACAGGCTATTAATAGAAGAACAGAAAAGAATGAAAGAGGAAATACAAAAAACTATGGGTCTCATGACTCAGCCTGTGTGGGATTCCAGTCTCAATAGAATCAAGATAAAATGGAAAGCAGACAAGAATGATGCAAGCAATGGTGGTTATGATGAAACTACTCTTCGAAGATTCTTGAAGAAGTATGGTGATATTGTAGCACTAATTTTATCTCCAAAGAAAAAAGGGAGTGCATTGGTGGAATTTGCAAGTAAAGAAGCATCAGAACTGGCTCTTGAACTTGAGAAAGGTAAATAGTTACTTCTATTTTTTTTTTGTGTAAAACTGTCAAGTGGAATTATTGTTTTTTAAATATTCACCTTTTTGTATCATATATACATAAACTCACAACTTCTTTCCATGGGTTTGGTAGAAGCAGAATGCCACCTGGCATGATCCTTACTTATGCAAAATATGCACATTGATGCGGAGTTGCAGACACCAGCTCATATTACCTATTACATACTCTTTTTGCTTTGCTTACCTTTTTGTATCAGTACAGCACAATTTAAAGTCTGTGCTTTTAATAATTTTGTCCTTTTTTTTTAACTTCCAGGTTTGCCAGAAAACCCTTTAGAATTAAAATGGGTAAATGAGAGACCAGTATTAACAACAAAAAAGGAGGTTACTGGTCCATCAGTGATCTCAGACAGAGATTACGAATCTCTAGTTCTTACGAAAATGAGGCAAGCCGCAGAAAGACAAAAGATAATAGAGGACATGTTGAAAGAAGAGAACGAAGCATAAAAAAAATTGTCATAATTGCTATAGATTATAATTTTTTACAATGTTAATTTGGTTGTTTTAATTACCTATGTCTTGAAATCTCCTTGATTTAAAGTTGTAAATTGTATTGTGACCCAGTAACTGCAGTAACTGGTTAGTGGTCAGATATGCAGTCGCTCTATGTAAAGTACTGGTATTAAAGCTGCATCCGGTTAGAGTGGAAGCCAACGCCAACAAAGGAAAAAGAATATGCAATTTGAATTACATGAGTAATCTCATACAAATAAGTCTGCCGATCAGTAAAGTACCACTACCACCATCAGACCAGTTAGTGGGATTAAAACTAAATTAAAAAGAAAATTGAGTTCTTTTATCATAATGTATTCAAAGTAATTAGAAAAAGAAATATGTTGGTACCATGTAACGGTGAATAGGGATGAAGGGGTGAATCAGGACAAAACTTTTATAATGGGTTTAATGTGAATTAATATAGTTTTGCATCACAAGTCCTTTTTAGCAACAAACAAAATTATTCCAATGTTATAATCCCTTTTTAGGGTTCCGTAGCCAAATGGCAAAAACGGAACCCTTATAGATTCGTCATGTCTGTCTGTCCGTCTGTCTGTCTGTCCGTCCGTATGTCACAGCCACTTTTCTCCGAAACTATAAGAACTATACTGTTGAAATTTGGTAAGTAGATGTATTCTGTGAACCGCAATAAGATTTTCATACAAAAATAGAAAAAAAACAATAAATTTTAGGGTTCCCCATACTTAGAACCGAAACTCAAAATTTTTTTTTTCATCAAACCCATACGTGTGGTGTGGGGTATCAATGGGTAGGTCTTCAAAAATGATATTGAGGTTTCTAATATAATTTTTTTCTAAACTGAATAGTTTGCGCGAGAGACACTTCCAAAGTGGTAAAATGTGTGTCCCCCCCCCTGTAACTTCTAAAATAAGAGAATGATAAAACTAAAAAAAATATATGATGTACATTACCATGTAAACTACCACCGAAAATTGGTTTGAACGAGATCTAGTAAATAGTTTTTTTTTAATACGTCATAAATCGTAAGCCGCAATTTACCATTCATTCAATCAATTCAAAAATAAAAAAAAAACATTTAATTTCATAAACATAAACCTTATGCATAAACCCGGATGTTACGGAACCCTCGGTGCGCGAGTCCGACTCGCTCTTGCCCGGTTTTTTTATGTTTTGTCCCAATTCACCTCTGCATCCCTATTCACCTCGTTTTACGGTACTCAGGGACATCATATAAAATAATTAATCATTAACTTAAATTGACAAGTATAAAATGGAAAATTGAGGACACATAAATTGCGTTAACATGTGCTAAGATATACTTGTCAATTACAGTAAATTACTGATTATTTTAATCTTTTAAGTGATGTCGCTGAGAGCAGCAGTTAATCCTTATTTTTAACAGGATCAAAAAGTTTCCATTCCTTAAGAAACTCCAATACTTTCTTTCTCTGTAGATCTCCATACTCTTTCTGTGGTTTCCTCCATAAGGTGTGGTCTAAATCCAAAATACCAGCAATAACTTCCTGAAAAAAAAACCAATGATTGTTTCAACATTAAGTATGAAAGATTTATTTTAATTTAGAAGCATAAAATGCAGCTCCATGTTATTAGAAAAAATATTTACCTCAGCAAAGGTAGTTGGAAACAGTTGTTGATCCTCAATAACATGAGCGTAGCCAGGATCCATGCCAAAATCAACCCAGAAATATGGTAATCCTTTTGGTATCCCTCTTCTTATATTTTTTCCTTTCAAATCCACAACTTTCTTATTCATAGACCATTCTGCTTCACACTCTAGTAGAGCCTTTTTGAAATAGATAGCAGCCATGTCACCAACATCTCTAGGTAGAGGCACACAGTTTATTGTCATATGCGGGTGTTTATGTAATTTTGTTGCTGTTTCAAAAAACACTACATCCATGCCTTGAGAATTGTAGAACTGTGTTAGAGCTTTTCTATAATTCTGAAAAAGAAAACCATTTGATGAATCTAGTATCTATGTACTACAATACATTGAGACTACCTTTGGCTAATAAGTTTTGTTTACATTATTATTTTTTATTTTTTTAAGTAGTTTTCATCATATTTGGTATATCGGTGTGGCTAGCTGACATATGGCAAATTATGTAATTTAATGTTCTTTGTCTCATAATCAGTGATCGGAATAGAATAATAAATATACTCAGCCTATTCCGATCACTGCTCATAATGTTAATGCTTTGCATACCTAGTATTGTATACAATTAAGTTTTTCTGCTAGTTGGTAGTTTGTTGGGGCACTTCTTCTTCCCAGCTAAATAAAGCATTAGGAAGTAGTGAAGGGTGTGTGTTTTAGGGAGCTGTCTGTAATTTTGATGTTCGAAAATTGCCGATTCTCAGCCTAATTTGAATAAATGACTTTTGATTTTGTCTTTTCTGAATGAAACACTTACCATTATTTCTTCCCAAACATCTTCATCTATGGCTGTTACACAAGTAGCATGCTGAACCGTAGTTATTATACACTGATGTTTAACAAAAGACTTCCTTGCAGGCAGTGCTACATATACTTTGTTTCCACAGCTAACCATAAGATGCTTCAACATGTTCTTAGAATCCACACAATGTTCACATCCTTCTAAAGTCCTTTCCATTTTAATGTGCTGGCTGATTGCCTGCTGTTTCTCATTTTCACTTTCCTTTACAGCATCTTTATTTCTTGATATTTTATCCATGAAAATGTCTTCAATATCATCATTAGGATTTTTATGTTTAGCGGCCAGTTTGGCAAACTCTGCCTCATCATTATAATTATTTCCATATTTTTCTTGTTGAAACTGAAATAGAATAAGAATTAAACTTGTTTTAATGAAATTATTACTAGCGAAAACCATTGCAAACATTAACCCATTTATACATAAATGTTGCTTAAAGTTAAGTAGTGATTAGCAAGTGTTTAACCATAACCTTTAAATGTCACTTAACTTTAATCATCATTTCTAAATAAACCCCTAGATGTTTAAATGTAAATAAACTAACCATTTGTGCCAAATTGTACTTGTCGTCATCACCAAAGTACTTTGTCCTCTCACCAGAAGTATGAGTTTCTGCCTTTCTCTTACCACTCTTACTCCTTGGGTCTCCCCTTTCACTGCTAGCAAGTGGTCTGCTGTTGCCAGACACGCTTGTAGATATCAACATTACTCTGTCATCCTCATCTTCTTTACCAGCTTCAGGGTTCTGCTTCCTGTATTCCCTTGCAGCTTCTAACTTACATTTTAGTTCAGCAACAAGTTTCCCATCACCAAGTATTTCAGCCTTTAAAATCTTGGCAGCCAATTTATTTAGTTTGTCATCGCTCAGATATTTAGTATCTTTAGGCTTTTCTTCAGGGGCAGGTAATTTTTCAGTGTGTTTCTCTTTTGATACTGGTACAGGAAGTTCTTCTCTTGTGTCTCTTTCTGTATCATGTCTTCTTTCACTATATTCACTTGATCTTCTCCAGTTATTGGATTTTCTGTATGAATCTCTGTCAGAATCTCTTCTACTACTATAATGTTCTCTAGGCTTGTCATTTGAACTTCTGCTTGAGATTCTGTCAGAGGTGCTTGGCCTGGAACTTCTAGACCTTGAATAATAGTCATCATCATCATCAGGAGGTTTAACAAATGGTCTAGATTTCCGAAAGGCATCTGGTGTCTGCGGAATACCTGTCCCGCCATTTTTCCAGTATGGATTTAGTTCTCTACTACTAGTTCCTGGATTATATGAATCAATGTTCTTTTTTTCTTTTTCATCTCTCTTCGGCCTGATGTCTTCTTTCGTATAAGTCTTCAGCATACCAGTCATTGACATCCAGTCTTCTCTCTGTGCTTCATTGGTCTTTCTTGTTTCTTGTTCTACCCATTCGTCAGATTCTGAACCACTTGAGCTTGATGGCTGTAAATTAAAGATCAGTAGGGAGTTATTAAAAGTATCGTAATCGTGTCGTAAGTATAGTAATTTAAAGCAAATAATCGCAGTAGACCGGGAAAAGTGGAAAGAGGGAAGGGAGGGCTTTGCCCTATAGTGGGACAACACAGTCTTATAGTAATAAAGCAAATGACAAATCTGTCATGTCCTGATGAGATTATAGTTATTGAAAATATTGAAACGTATGTAAAATGAACTTACACTCGGCGAACGCCGTTTGCTTTTTCTTTCGCGATCTTTTGATTCATTATGCTTGCTTTTCTTCCGTTTTTCTTTCATGATTTATGAATATAAAGATGCTTTTGGTATTTAAGTACGGTACTCAATCAATGATACTGTTCGGTTTTACAATATTAATCAGGGAATAAACAAACAAGCAAAGCCACACAAAGCCAAATGATTGATTTGACTTGTAAATGGATCCTGGTCAAAGAGTACTGTACTAAGATATGGTCCAAACACAACAATATAATGATCTCCGTTAGGAGTAGGTATATAATTATGTTCTGTGATAATGATATGGTCCTGGACCAGCGATGCGATCCCAATCTGTCTGTCAGTGTCACACAGATAAATGTTGTCCAGGTCCTTGTCATTTGCCAATGCTGGGAAAAATAAAAGGAAGTCAAAGACTTACTAAAACGTAGAGTTCAAGCTAATGCTAAGTCCATACACTTGCCACAAACTACAAAACTCTATAAACACACTTAAAGGCGCGTCCCCACGACAGCCGCGCGGCTTTTTGTGGCCTCGAGGCCCAGCCTCGCGAGGTCTTTGCTGTTTTATGCAACGCATCCCCATTGTACGAGCCTCGTGGTCTGCATTGCGTGCGCAGCTGCTATCGACATGTACGAAGAAGAGGATGTGCTTTTAGCTTCAGCAGCATTACTATAAAAGCTGCTGAAACTAAAAGAAAATAAGCATGTAACAATCATTAGCCGATTGCAGTCCACTGCTGGACATAGGCCTCTCCTATTGCACGCTATTGAACTCTATTTTCGGCAACTCTCACCCAGCTGCTACCAGCCATCCTGCGAACATCGTTGCTCCACCTAGCCTGAGATTCGCGGTCTCCACTCAAGAACACGTCTACCCCTACGGTCATCGGTTCTACGGCTAATATGACCAGCCCATAAACACTTCAGCTTGCTTATTCTGTGAGATATGTCGACAACTTTGGTTCTCTCTCGGATCACCTCGTTGTGGATTTGACCCCTCAGAGATACTCCAGTTCTATAGCTCACTGAGCGACCTTGAATTTATGGACCAGCTGTACCGTGAGTGTCCACGTTTCGGCTCCGTAAGTCATAACTGGCAGGACGCACTGATTAAAGACCTTAGTCTTTAGGCTCTGTGAAATACGTGACGAGAAGACTCGACCACCCTTCCCAAACGCTGCCCAGTCCAGCTGAATTCTTCTTTTAGCCTCCATCTCAAAGTTTTCTTACTAAACTGCAGAGTTTGCCTTAGATAAAGGTATTCTTGAACTGCCTTGAGAGCTCCGCCATTGACAGCAATGGATCCCGGGGTAACATGTTCGAAGAACATAACCTGGGTTTTGTCCACGCTCATCCGGAGACCAATGCCTACAGAAGAATCAACTCGGCCATCCAGCATCTGGCTGCAGATCCTGCACCGATTCAGCCAGTATAACGATGTCATCTGCAAATCTCAACCGTGAGATGTACTCGCCGTTGGCCATCATTCCTTTTGTTTTTGTTTTAATAAAAACAACTCCGACACGACAGTCCCATAACACCGATACAAATCAGTTAATAAAAAAGAGTTTGATCGTCAGTCCACTCCATTTTGGTGCGAATACAAACACAACTCGGTATAGCGGTGGTTATAAGCTTACTACCTTCCGCGCGGCCTGTCTCCACTAGCCAGAGCCGCGCAGCTTCCTATGAAGTAGACCGACAACCGTCGTCTGCACTCACGAAGCTCGGCCGCACGGCTTGGCCTCACGGAGCTGCGCGGCCCTAGTGGCGACGCGCCTTTACACACTAACTAGTGGATGCAATGCGTCGCAAGCACTTGCGCCAGGATCCTGATTTATGCACAAAAACCGACGATTCGATCGTATGTCGTTGTCGGTTCAGAAAATAGAGGCATTATGCCTATTCTATTTTTTCATTTTATCGATAGCTTTTGTGTATCCAATATTTACTTTGGTGCATCACTATGCTTCACTTCATGGTTGCTGCGGTTCTGTGGCTGTGGTTACGCATTATATTGTAGTCTGTGCTGTGGTTGTTTTTCGTTCGTTGTTGGTTGCTGTCGTTTATCGTCTAAATAAACTATTCTTCATAATCTTACCGTGCAAACTACAGTTTTTCTTTGTAATATAGCAATCCTAATTAAGGTACAGTCTTTTTGTCTTTGCGGAAGATGTGAGGTGTTTAATATCATTACGTTAATTTAATTTGTTATGATAAGTACCTGTGTACCTACTCTGTAGAGCATGGATGCCTGCTGAGGAATGTCGGAATACGCTGTTGATTTAGTATTCTGTGTGTGTTCTTAACTACTTTAACATAAGCTCGGAGTACGCACCTCGAAAGTAACTGTGAGTTGTTTTTGTTGTAGAACTTAAAAGCGTAGCAAAGTAGCCGTGTCGAATTGAGTGTCGATTGGTGTTATCATAAAAGAAAGTATCGGTAATCGGTAAGCTTTCTTTTTCACTATTATCGTTATATAGAATGATATAGTAGTGTTAATTTCAGCAATTAGAATATCAAGTAAGCATTGAGTTGCCGTAGTGATGCATGTTTTGTTTGCAGTGTACAGCACACTATGTTTTCTAAGAAAAAGAAAAAGCCTCTGATTTCGCCGCCAAGTAATTTCGAACACAGAGTACACACGGGCTTCGATAAACGAGAGGGAAAGTTTGTTGGACTTCCTTTGCAATGGGCCTCACTTGTAGGTAATAACCAGGTATGTACTTGTGATTTCTACTATTTGTGAACTACTTAGAGTGAACACTGTAATATCTTTTTAATAGCCCTCAAATGAAGTTACACATTAATGTAATCTTGTTGTTTTTACATATAAATCTATTAATACTATTTATGGACTTATTGCCTAGAATGTTGACCAATTGGATCATGGTATAATCTTAAGAGTTATAATAGTTTATTGTGTTAAATGACACTATTTGCATCTATTACAGATATTAAAATCAACAAACAGACCGCTACCTCTGGTAGACCCATCAGAAATCACACCCACCGAAATTCTAGATCTAAAAACTATAGTAAGAGGTGACCATAGAACTACCTCAGTGTCATCAATAGCACGGCCATTACCTGCAAACATACAACCACAACTGCCTGTGCAGAATGGAGTTGTGTTGCCAAAGACATCAAATGTTGCCAGGTCTAACTCTTTAAGGAGTTCAAGCCCACCGAGAATCAGGAGAGACTTGAGGAATCAGCCCAATGTTCCTCCTTCTGTACCTGAAGAGTCACCGCCCGTGCCACCTGCGCCACAGCAATACCTGAGCTTGAGACGAGAACACAGCAACTACACATTAAACAAACCTATTGCTGAGTCCCCGGTAGAATGGAGCCAGCATGCACATGAGGCTACCATCAGACAAGTATCAGAAATTAATGATAACCATCATGCGCCCATGACTTATCAGAATATACAAAATGCAAATGTGCCTTATCAACATAATCATCCACCGCAACCAATGACTCATGGACCTCATGGACTTAATGGAAACAATATTAACATGGGTATGATATTTTCAAGTAATTAATATTAGAGTAGGTTTTTGTAGGACTAACAAGTGCTACAGAAAATATTGCAATTATAAAGACTTCTTTAGCTTATGCACCTACTAAGGCCAGTAAGGCCTATTTTTCAGTCTATGAATAGTATTTGTAAGGTTGACTTGATGAATGATAATTGATAGATGTGAACAAACATGCAATTGTATTTTAAAGCATGGATTCATTTGCATTTGTATAATCCAGATGCTTAGAATTATTGCAAGCCATTGTTACAAACATCATATTTATCCCCAGGGTAGATGTAAATGCAGTCCAATGAATTCTTTCATAGCAGTCATAATCTGTGGTAATCTGCTAAATAAAATGGTGAAGGAAAACATTTTGAGGAAACCAGCATGTCCTAGAACCAAAAGTGACATCTACCAACCCGCACTGGGCCTGCATGGTGGATTACAGCCCACTTCCTCTCAAAGAGAGGGGCCTGTTTCCCAGCAGTTTGAACATTATAGGCTGATTATGCTATAAAGTCAGTCATAATCTGTTTTTTCTAATAATCTGTTAATATTTAATCAATCACCCATGTTATGATAAATAATGTTGGGTAGTAATAAAAACTCCGAATTTTTTTTAAATATGAGCATACTCAAAATATGAAATTTACTGTTTTATATTATACTAATTTTCCGACAACTTAGATGCAAATACAAATAAAGAAACGACCAAATAAAATACTGAAAATTCCGAAAAATCAATACAGCATTTGCTGACGTAATATTTTTCCACCAGCTTAAATTGCGTTTTACCGAAATAGTAACTCACCTATTATAAATTTCGAATTAACCTGACACATTTTATAAACTGTGACGCTTGTTAAACTATTGTGACATTATAAAAATACTTTTCTAAGTGACTGCTTATATTATTATGCTGCTAAGAAATATTAAAATGTGCTTGTAATCCATATCATTCATTACTTCTACTCTAACCAATTAATATATACCTAGGTAAAGGTATTTGTATTCTCATTTGCTCGCTCTGGCATCCTACGTCGACGGATACTTTTCTGTGTAAAGGGTTTGAAGTAACTTAACCATACCTAACCTCCGGGTGCCTTTCGCTCGCTCTTGCATCCTACGTCGCCTATCGACCGACCGCAACCATGCAACCAATGCACGATGTCACCCGAAGTACGTACGAAGCGCAAGCGCGGGCCGTCCGGTAGGTAGTTATTTTCATTAAAATTGAGAGTTAAAAAAGTTATTCTATAACCAATAGTACAAATTTTAATTAAGCTGGTTTTTAAGGTATTTTATTTGGAAATTTAGTTAATTACTAGCCGCCTCGCGGTTACACCCGCGTAAATGTCGATCTCGTGGGAATATCGGGATAAAAAGTAGCTGACACCCTGGATTAACATAATATGTTAATCCAGGGTGTCAGCTACCTCCATACAAAATATTATCAAAATTGGTCCAGCCGATTGAGTGTGAAGAAGTAATAAACACACACACTCACAAACTTTTGCCTTTATAATATTAGTGTGATTTCAAATTACATATTATTTTTCGTAGAATGGTAATTTGAATAAGCTCATGTTTATTTGTTAGATACAACATTTTTTTTCGTTTATTTTTTAGTTAATTTTTCGGTAATTAATTTTAACACAGCTTAGTTACTTTTACATTCAACCACAGATCGTTGGAAGTTAATTTCTTTTTCGGAAGCTTTAATATTTCCCAATAATGTTTACTACAAAAAACAAAACTGCCTCTGCACAAAATGAAATTAGTCATTGAACTTGAAAATACCTTTGCAATGATAAACCATCATCTCATATTTCATGCCATACAAAGATTTACTTTATGCATTCGTCGCCCTTCGCACGCATACAAACGCACAGCGTCTCTACATAGCATTTAAGGTAGATGTTGGGAATGAGTCACCTGACTTCCTTCATAAATTCTCCTCAGTTATTGCATATGGCTGCGCGCGTTTTAGGACTTAAGTAGAAAGATGTGTTGGTAAAGAATTGTATCAGGTTTAAGCTTTAAGCTACATTTCAAATCACACTAATATTATAAAGGCGAAAGTTTGTGAGTGTGTGTGTGTGTTTATATGTTTGTTACTTCTTCACGCTCAAACGGCTGGACCAATTTTGATAAAATTTTGTATGGAGGTAGCTGACACCCTGGATTAACATTAGGCTACTTTTTATCCCGATATTCCCACGGGATCGACAATTACGCGGGTCAAACCGCGGGGCGCAGCTAGTGATCTATAAATTAAAGGATGTACTCGATACGCCGAGCCTTTTAATGGAAGACCAGACAACAATAGATTCGATCGTGTCCATTACTCGGTTTTAAACGGCTTTAGCAGATAATTTTGAAATATTTTGTTTAAACTCTGGAAAAGAGAAGGTCTAGCTCTTTTGATGCTGGAAATACTAGTACTAGACTCAATTAGTGTCTTGTAGTGTCATTATAGAATTTTTTATTCATGAAAATGTTTTATCCATGTCCAGGTGACGCGTACGGAGTGTCGCGTGCGCAAGGTGCTCCGGGCGCGGCGACTCACCTGCCGCTCGCTGCCTCCAAACACGAATTGCGATTGACGCATGAACAGGTATCCAACGTGTTATGTTACGTAATACGGCCCAAATACAGCTAATTATCTCGTGATAACCATAAGACTGTCTGTAAAATAAGAAGTTATATTATTTGTCATTGAATACAAACATTTCATGCGAAATTCTCGTAAATGTGGAATACTTAACAAAAAGTAAAAATAATAACTGTTCATTATCATTATGGCCCCTTTTTCGATGTTTAAAAAGAGGGCAAAAGATAAAATAGTGGCTAGAGTTCGCGCAGTATCGCGCTTGATATCCGACACCTATCTATTTAGCTCACATTCATTGACTTAAATACAGGTTTCCTTCATGACGACACCCTCTTTGTTCCCGAGCTTGTTATAACATACACCTACATAAACTAAATATATCTTCTTAGCATTGCATTATGGAGTCCTATGGAGTTTGATATCATATCAAGTTGCAATATTTGCATGATTCAATCTCTGGTTTCTCATTGTATCTTTTTGGGCGGTAATAAGACGATTGTGCGAGATTTTACTACATGAATCGGCCATATCAACTTAATACTCCATTGTGATTACGAATATTCATTGCAACAGTCTTTTTTGTTTGTTTTTTGATTGATAATAATTAATAATAAACCTCACCGAGGCCTGTTTCCCAGCAGTGGAAACGCCTCCTCTCGCTGATTATATATGTATGTTATTGAATACGACAATAATATAAAAATATTCACGTCTCTTACGCACACGGCGCCCATCTCTATGGTTGTTTGAAAAATCCCTTTATCGCCTTTTTAGGGTTCCGTACCCAAAGGGTTAAAATGGGACCCTATTACTAAGACTCCACTGTCCGTCTGTCCGTCTGTCTATCTGTAACCAGGCCGTATCCCATGAACCGTGATAACTAGACAGTTGAAATTTTCACAGATGGATGTATTTCTGTTGCCGCTATAGCAACAAATACTAAAAACAGAATAAAATAAATATTTAAGGGGGGCTCCCATACAACAAACGTGTTTTTTTTTTGCCTTGTGGTACGGAATCCTTCGAGTGCGAGTCCGACTCCAGACCACCCATTTTTTAAAATATTTTATGTTAGATCATCGAAATTACTCTTGTTTTGCCAAGTCGTAGACTCGTGCGAAGCAGGGGCAGGTTGCTAGTATCTAATAAAATTATTTCATTTACAGTTCCGCGCGGCCCTGCGCCTGGTGGTGAGCGAGGGCGACCCTCGCGCCACGCTGAGCGGGTTCAGTAAGATCGGCGAGGGCAGCACGGGCGTCGTGTGCGCGGCCACGGACACGCGCACGCGCCGTCGAGTCGCCGTCAAGATGATGAACTTGAGGAAACAGCAGAGGAGAGAATTGTTGTTCAATGAAGTTGTAAGTTCTTGCATATTTTATGTATAATGGGATATTTTTTTATCTCCGAGAAGATATGGGTTAAAATAACAACAATGTGCGTGGCTTACAGCGGCAAACAGCAACGCGTCAGGCCCTGGAGGACATACCGGGGCAAACTTGAGTCTTTTCTTTCTTAAATATACGCCACAGCACTGTGCGTCACAGATAGCAATAGACAATAACCGCTGTTCTCCCCAAGCGGAGGGGAGGTAGCCATGAGTCATTCGTCACGGATGAAAAAATATTTTAGAAGGCTATTATATCTTTGTTAAAGAAAAGCTTACTAGAACATATTTGATTTTTTTTTCTAAAATAAGTAGGTACCTTAGTATTATTAATGTAAAATTAATTTGCGTGTCCTAAACAGGCAAAATATGGAGTGTCCAACCAACATTTGTAACTGTATTCTTAGCAAATAAAATTATTCTTATTCGTATAAAATTCGTTCCCCAGGTTATAATGCGCGACTACCCTCACCCGAACATCGTAGAGATGCACGCATCGTACTTAGTGGGCGACGAGCTGTGGGTGGTCATGGAGTACATGGCGGGCGGCGCGCTCACCGACATCGTGACGAGGGCGCGGATGGACCCGGAACAAATCGCTACTGTCTGCAAGCAGTGCTTGAAGGTAGGACATAGTTTTATTACCATCCGTGTATGGCTAAAGATGGTCGCAGATAGGCTAATCAGCGCGTCTGATGTCGAAAAACGATCGTATATGCGCAAAAAATCGTCACTCTAAAACCACTCTAAGGCCGAAATTATATTCGTTTGCACCTGTATTAATACTCTCCATACTAATTAAAGGTTAATCAAACTTACCTAAGTGAAGTCTGGCCATAATTAAACTTCGTTGCTGCATCCTGGAGATTTACATAATTCACCAGCAAGCTATTCACAATCATCCGACAGCGTATCGAAAATGACGCATTTGGATAACCTTATTTTCCTTGCCCCCGACAGCAAACATCTGTGGGAAGAATAGCAGTTGTCTATTTGATTTAAACTGACAACATTTTCGGGTTTAGGACTTGTGAACAGCGTTTAGTGGACTCCTACGATAACATTAATTGATGTTCTATATGGTACGGAAACGTATCGAGTGGTTCTGAATACCTGTGCAGGTAGTACACTCCTAAATGTATTGGGCGTTGAACACAAGTTTGTTTAAGGGCCCGAATAGCTTAGCATGATCCGCCGTTATATCGAAAGTATTGCCACGTTATGTCGAAATTATTGCAGCATTAATTTTGAAATAAATACAGGGTGTAATTTTAATCACCGTTATCCTTTTAAGGGTGTCATTGTACTCATCATTATGAACAACTTTTATTATGGGACCAAACCAGAAATCGCGAAAAAAAATCAGCTGTTCCCTACATTTTGACGAATTACGCGAACATAAACGTAGGGAACAGCTGATTTTATTTTCACGATTTCAGGTTTGGCTATATCAGTATATGGTAAAGTTGAGGTTTGGCAAAAACACGATTCCATAAAATTTTCTCTATAGAAAAAAATTACAAAGTCCTAACCAAATTAGATCATGAAACTTTAGTACCTCCAAACCAAACAATAAACCGCTAGTATTAAAAAAATACTCCAAATTAGATCATGAAACTTTGCATAACAACTGAACTAAATATAAAGCAAATACTATTTCATATTTTTTTCAAATTACCATTATTTTCACTGTAAAAAGCAAATATCTAAACTATTGGCGCTGCCTGCTGCCCAGCACCGCACTCTGTCTCGCTCTCACTCAGTCCGCGAGCAGTATCGTGCGAGCGAGATAAAGAGTGAATTTTAGCTGAGGTAGTATATATAGGCTTTTAACCTAACTTAGCCATTGAATTAAGTAATAATTATTTTCCAGGCTTTAGCATTCCTACACAGCCAAGGAGTTATTCATCGAGACATAAAGTCGGACTCCATACTTATGACTGCGGACGGCCGGGTGAAGTTATCTGACTTCGGATTTTGTGCTCAAGTCTCAGAGGTAAACAAAAACTTAAATGTTCTCTTGTTTCAATATGTATAACCATTGTACTTTATGTGGATGTTTTTAATTTTAGGAGCTGCCAAAAAGAAAATCTTTAGTGGGGACGCCGTACTGGATGTCGCCAGAAGTGATATCAAGATTGCCGTACGGTCCTGAAGTGGATGTGTGGTCGCTCGGTATCATGCTCGTGGAAATGGTTGACGGAGAACCGCCCTTCTTCAATGAACCACCTTTACAGGTAAATTATTTAATCGTACTGTGTATGGAAACGCGTCCTTAAAAGGAGGACCCGACAAAATGGTCCCCTCGACCAACAATAACAACTAAACATATGTCACTAGAAGTGATTAATGCAAGGGTGCCATTATCTAGCACCCAGGTCTCTCGTACGAAACATTGCCATAACTTGTTTTCTTGCAGCAATTTGAAATAAGCCGCCATAGTAGTTATTGTATTATAATATATAAAATACCTATTTTAAATATCGTGGTTGTTGTTGGTGCTTAGACCAGCTTCCATACATTTTGGCCGATTCTCCTTTAATATTCTTTTTTCAAAAGTCGTAAACTATTGAAATGAAAATGAAGGCCACTAAGTTTAGTAAGTATTTAGCACCATAAAAGGTACTGCTACGACACTGTTTTAAAATTCTATGAGCCTTTCCTAATTAGACAAAACATAAGCGAGAATTAGGGAATTCAAGTTCGATCTCGTGGGAAGACAATCATGTTCGCGAACTCGACTATCAACTTAACTCAAGCATTTAATTCAATTAAACCACATAACCACAACCACAGGCACTTTTGAATTGCTAAGGACTCGCTCAGTTAGTCAGAAAGTTAAAGCTAGTAGCATTACGCTCGAAAACTTTATCTTCGAGATAAAGTTTCTGAAATCTCTGAAATCTCGACACCAGACTTAGCACGTGACATTGTGGCCAATCTCAACTCGGAATTGTTTCTGTAGCTGCAATTAATCGTTAGGTTTCGGCATAAGATTTAACAACACAGTCATTAAAATGACATGTATACTATAAATATAAATAAATAAATATATTCGACAACTATCACACAACGCCGTCTAGTCCCAAGCTAAGATGAAGAGTTTTACTAATTTACTATGCAAAGATAGAAGAGTGATACATTTGTGGTTTAAGCGCTACTGTTGAGCACTTGCACAACATTACATATTTACGTACGAGTATTTATTCTTTCCCTAGTTAACTACTATGCCGGTGTCCTGAAACTTTCTGACACGAATTTCGTGTCGCAATTTGAGACTCAGCAATGCAAATACAGGATTGAACTAATTTTTTGACTGCACATCATAATTTAAACCGCAAGACGTTTACTGTTAGAAATAGGCCTCCCTCAGGCATCGCTAATTCGACCGGTTCTGTGCTTCTCGCCACCAGCAGATTCCTGCGGCCTTCACCAGGTCATCGGTTCACGTAGTGGGAGGCCTTCCAACGCTACGTCTTCCGGTATGCGAGCAATGTGCCCTGCCCACTACCACTTAGCCCTCTCCATTGCCTTTTGCGAGATTTTCAGCCTTCTAATGAGGCTGCACACATATGTACTATGTATTACGTATGTACATACGTAACTGAGTGCTTGGAACCCCAGCCTTTTTCACTATTCTTAGGCCCAGATTTTGTATTTATGCACGATAACGTAAAGCCACACACTACGCATGTGGTGCCTGATTACTTAAGTGACGTCGGAATAACCCAAATGGATTGGCCAGCACGATGGCCAGACATGAATCCAATAGAACATGTCTGGGACATCATTGGACGTAGGGTACGGGAAAGGAATCCAGCACAAACCGCAATATTTATTCCTCAGATAAAAGTTATTCGACTATTGAGAAATCAGCCCTAAGAAAACAATAAAAAATAACTATCTCAAAAATTCAGACTCTTTTGTGTTCCCGTGTTTTTGCTGGTGTGTGTACACTAATTACCCGTGGCAAAATAATAACAGCCGCACAGGTCGATCGATCAGGTTAAGCTACGCTTGCCGCGGTTGGTCTGTGGATGGGTGACCATCTTTACATACCGTGACCCCTCCGTGCCTCGGAAAGCACGCTAAGCCGTTGGTCCCGGCTGTCACTCGTGGATCTTTGACAGTCGTTACGGGTAGTCAGAAGCCCGAAATTCTGACAACCAGTCTTACCAAGGGGTATCGTATTACCCAGTAACTGGGTTGTGGAGGTCAGATAGGCAGTCGCTCCATGTAAAATACTGGTATTCAGCTGCATCCGGTTAGACTGGAAGCCGACCCCAACATAGTTGGGAAAAGGCTAGGCAGATGATGACATTAACTCCAGTGGTAAAAAGCATCATGTATCACAACTCCTAAGATACAGGCGCCGACTAGTTTGGGGACCATCGTACCTTTAGATCAAAATTAAGATCGCTAACAGTTACAGACCGACATACAGTTAATTATAAGGAAATCATAGTAACGTAAGTTCAATAAATTGAATATTATTAATTTGTGGTATTGCAGGCGATGCGTCGCATCCGCGACATGCCGCCGCCCCGACCGCGCGGCGCGTCGCGCTGCCCGCCCGACCTGCTGAGCTTCGTGGAGAGCGCGCTCGTGCGCGACCCGGCGGCGCGCCAGGCGGCCGCGCGCCTACTGACGCACCCCTTCCTGCGCCGCGCGGGCCCGCCGGCCCTGCTGGTGCCGCTCATGCCTCCCCACCACGCCGCCGCCACTGATCCAGCCGCCAGTTAGTATACACTCAACTTGTAGAGGCTCCTCACGCACCCCTTCCTGCGCCGCGCGGGCCCGCCGGCCCTGCTGGTGCCGCTCATGCCTCCCCACCACGCCGCCGCCACTGATCCAGCCGCCAGTTAGTATACACTCAACTTGTAGAGGCTCCTCACGCACCCCTTCCTGCGCCGCGCGGGCCCGCCGTCCCTGCTGGTGCCGCTCATGCCTCCCCACCACGCCGCCGCCACTGATCCAGCCGCCAGTTAGTATACACTCAACTACTAGAGGCTCCTCACGCACCCCTTCCTGCGCCGCGCGGGCCCGCCGGCCCTGCTGGTGCCGCTCATGCCTCCCCACCACGCCGCCGCCACTGATCCAGCCGCCAGTTAGTATACACTCAACTTGTAGAGGCTCCTCACGCACCCCTTCCTGCGCCGCGCGGGCCCGCCGTCCCTGCTGGTGCCGCTCATGCCTCCCCACCACGCCGCCGCCACTGATCCAGCCGCCAGTTAGTATACACTCAACTTGTAGAGGCTCCTCACGCACCCCTTCCTGCGCCGCGCGGGCCCGCCGGCCCTGCTGGTGCCGCTCATGCCTCCCCACCACGCCGCCGCCACTGATCCAGCCGCCAGTTAGTATACACTCAACTTGTAGAGGCTCCTCACGCACCCCTTCCTGCGCCGCGCGGGCCCGCCGGCCCTGCTGGTGCCGCTCATGCCTCCCCACCACGCCACCGCCAGTTAGTATACACTCAACTTGTAGAGGCTTCTCACGCACCCCTTCCTGCGCCGCGCGGGCCCGCCGGCCCTGCTGGTGCCGCTCATGCCTCCCCACCACGCCGCCGCCACTGATCCAGCCGCCAGTTAGTATACACTCAACTTGTAGAGGCTCCTCACGCACCCCTTCCTTTTTTTTTTTTTTTTTTTTTTTTTGTGGATGGGAAATCATCAAATGACTCCTCCCGCTCTGGGTGGAGCGGAAGGGAGTGTCAGACTCTTACTGACTAAAACCCACCCGTGTTCCTTCCTTAGCCCTTTATGTTCCGGGCCAGCGGTAACCCTTTCGGACAATCCCGCTGACCCACGCACCCCTTCCTGCGCCGCGCGGGCCCGCCGGCCCTGCTGGTGCCGCTCATGCCTCCCCACCACGCCGCCGCCACTGATCCAGCCGCCAGTTAGTATACACTCAACTTGTAGAGGCTCCTCACGCACCCCTTCCTGCGCCGCGCGGGCCCGCCGGCCCTGCTGGTGCCGCTCATGCCTCCCCACCACGCCGCCGCCACTGATCCAGCCGCCAGTTAGTATACACTCAACTTGTAGAGGCTCCTCACGCACCCCTTCCTGCGCCGCGCGGGCCCGCCGGCCCTGCTGGTGCCGCTCATGCCTCCCCACCACGCCACCGCCAGTTAGTATACACTCAACTTGTAGAGGCTTCTCACGCACCCCATCCTGCGCCGCGCGGGCCCGCCGGCCCTGCTGGTGCCGCTCATGCCTCCCCACCACGCCGCCGCCACTGATCCAGCCGCCAGTTAGTATACACTCAACTTGTAGAGGCTCCTCACGCACCCCTTCCTGCGCCGCGCGGGCCCGCCGGCCCTGCTGGTGCCGCTCATGCCTCCCCACCACGCCGCCGCCACTGATCCAGCCGCCAGTTAGTATTTACTCAACTTGTAGAGGCTCCTCACGCACCCCTTCCTGCGCCGCGCGGGCCCGCCGGCCCTGCTGGTGCCGCTCATGCCTCCCCACCACGCCGCCGCCACTGATCCAGCCGCCAGTTAGTATACACTCAACTTGTAGAGGCTCCTCACGCACCCCTTCCTGCGCCGCGCGGGCCCGCCGGCCCTGCTGGTGCCGCTCATGCCTCCCCACCACGCCGCCGCCACTGATCCAGCCGCCAGTTAGTATACACTCAACTTGTAGAGGCTCCTCACGCACCCCTTCCTGCGCCGCGTGGGCCCGCCGGCCCTGCTGGTGCCGCTCATGCCTCCCCACCACGCCGCCGCCACTGATCCAGCCGCCAGTTAGTATACACTCAACTTGTAGAGGCTCCTCACGCACCCCTTCCTGCGCCGCGCGGGCCCGCCGGCCCTGCTGGTGCCGCTCAAGCCTCCCCACCACGCCGCCGCCACTGATCCAGCCGCCAGTTAGTATACACTCAACTTGTAGAGGCTCCTCACGCACCCCTTCCTGCGCCGCGCGGGCCCACCGGCCCTGCTGGTGCCGCTCATGCCTCCCCACCACGCCGCCGCCACTGATCCAGCCGCCAGTTAGTATACACTCAACTTGTAGAGGCTCCTCACGCACCCCTTCCTGCGCCGCGCGGGCCCGCCGGCCCTGCTGGTGCCGCTCATGCCTCCCCACCACGCCGCCGCCTCTGATCCAGCCGCCAGTTAGTATACACTCAACTTGTAGAGGCTCCTCACGCACCCCTTCCTGCCCCGCGCGGGCCCGCCGGCCCTGCTGGTGCCGCTCATGCCTCCCCACCACGCCGCCGCCTCTGATCCAGCCGCCAGTTAGTATACACTCAACTTGTAAAGGCTCCTCACGCACCCCATCCGGCGCCGCGCGGGCCCGCCGGCCCTGCTGGTGCCGCTCATGCCTCCCCACCACGCCGCCGCCTCTGATCCAGCCGCCAGTTAGTATACACTCAACTTGTAGAGGCTCCTCACGCACCCCTTCCTGCGCCGCTCATGCCTCCCCACCACGCCGCCGCCTCTGATCCAGCCGCCAGTTAGTATACACTCAACTTGTAGAGGCTCCTCACGCACCCCTTCCTGCGCCGCGTGGGCCCGCCGGCCCTGCTGGTGCCGCTCATGCCTCCCCACCACGCCGCCGCCTCTGATCCAGCCGCCAGTTAGTATACACTCAACTTGTAGAGGCTCCTCACGCCCCCTTCCTGCGCCGCGCGGGCCCGCCGGCCCTGCTGGTGCCGCTCATGCCTCCCCACCACGCCGCCGCCACTGATCCAGCCGCCAGTTAGTATACACTCAACTTGTAGAGGCTCCTCACGCTCCCTTCCTGCGCCGCGCGGGCCCGCCTGCCCTGTTGGTGCCGCTCATGCCTCCCCACCACGCCGCCGCCACTGATCCAGCCGCCAGTTAGTATACACTCAACTACTAGAGGCTCCTCACGCACCCCTTCCTGCGCCGCGCGGGCCCGCCGGCCCTGCTGGTGCCGCTCATGCCTCCGCACCACGCCGCCGCCACTGATCCAGCCGCCAGTTAGTATACACTCAACTTTTAAAGGCTCCTCATGCACCGCTTCCTGATTTTAATTATAATTATTGTAATCAAAAGCGCATGTTTTTCTTCTGGTGAAATTGCGTCGAGGTCAAAAACGTTTAAATAAATAATAATAGCCTCCCCGACCGTTTTCGGTCACGGTGGCCAATCTCAATGGAGATTGGCTTAAAAAAATTAGTTTAAAAAAATATCTGAGTAACTAGTGGTATTTCAATAACAGCGGTAAATTTTCAATTTCAGATTCGATGCCGCCTGGTCCGCCTCGGTCAGATCGATAAAAACTGGTCAAATTATGAACATGAACGGCAGCTATTTATACAGATGTACTTCTAATAGTACATAGATGAATATCAAACATGACATACCAAAGTTGTTATAAAGCAACTTGTATAAGTTTATTTTGTGTGCAGCACTAAAGTAAGACAGATACTTAGCCACTGCAGCCCCAGTGATCATTCCATTATTTATGTATTTGTATTTCCTTTGAAACAATATGGTATTTATCACATTCCTTCGTTTTTTATTCTTTTGTATTTACAAGTAAAGGTATATTACTGTTGCTGTTGAAAGAGCCTTTTCGGTATAGTGAAATCTTTTTCATGATACATAATATAATATTTAAGATATTCCAAATTTCAGCCCCGTCCAGGTTAGCGTATTGTTGAATACCTTAAAACGTAGTATATTTCTAAGAGAGTAAAATTAGCGTGTTGTGAAAAATACATATTTTCTTCTACTCAATTATTATCTAATTCTAAATGGTTAGTGTTCGTTTGTAAAATCAAATGTTTTGTAAAAAGTGTTTTCTTTAACTGTAATTAAAATTAGAAAACCATAAAGTGCCAGAAAATTTTGAAAATCGATTATAAATCAGTATTATGGATTGCCTTGTACTTATTATTAAAAACTTATACACTTTTCTTTAGGTTAAGAATTAGCGATTCAGTAATTTATTACTTTTTAAATCAGCTAACATTCCGAAAAATAATCTTCCTGTGTTGTTATACTTTCAAGATGATGGTCAGTCACAAACATTTCGGAAGTCTTTTATATACATTATTATGTTAATAATTATTATACGAGAATAATGTTACTTATTTTTCTAAATTAGTTTTAATATTTGGTCTGTAATGTACTGTGATTTCAAGCGCCTATAATATAGATAGAGCCCGTCTTGTCGCGCGTTACGTTAACATTTCTATTGAAGTTTTACTAATTTTAACAGAAATGTACCTAATATATTAAAATTTCATATTAGTGTTTATTACTGTATATGTTACGGCTAATAGCCGAAGTGCGGCCACACCTAGTTTTAGCCGGATACAACTAGGTGCATCTTACGAGTGTAGGGGGTTTAAAGTAACCTAACCAAACCTAAACTCGGGGTGCCCTTCGCTCGCTCTTGCATGCTACTTCGCCTATCGACCGACCGCAACCATGCAGTAGATGTCACCCGAAGTACACACGAACCGCATATGGCCGGCTGCACCTAGTTGTACCCGGTTAAACCTAGGTGTAGCCCGTACTTCGGCCGGCTAAAACTAGGTGTAGCCGCATTTTGGCTTTTAGCCGTGACATATACAAAAAAGCAGCTAGATAAGAAAAAAAAAATCATACTTTGATTTATAATTTTAGATATTGACAAAGCCTTATTAGGAAGTGTAGTGCCTTAATAAAGCCTTTATTGTTTATAGTAAATTAGTAGCACTTGATATTATTTGTTACAATATGTAAGATGAGAATGACATTGTTAATATTATAATAATATTAAGCACATCACAATGATATTCATCTGAAGTCTCAGTCGATGAAGTGAAATCTATTCTAATTTATTGTTTTACATTCACATCATTTTTTATAAGGTATTATGCCAAATATATTGTATTATTTCATATTTGTAAAATCACATTGTTAAGAACTGTTACAGAATATAGACTTTGAAACTATGTGTGGTATTATTATTGTGTTCTGGCCATTGTGGAGGGTAGATATGTTTCGCTTTCTTTCTTTGGTACTTAAAAAGTGGGTCTTATGTTGGCTCTTTATGGGCAGAGTAATTTAACTAATATTTTGCGTCGGCAAATCCTCATGGGTGCCCTGCGTCCTCGGTCTTTGATATTACGGTGTGCATTGTGCAACGATAGGTGACATTATTACATGCACTCTCACCCCCTTACTAATAAACGTTGTATAGCGTATGTATAGTTAGACGACGCTTTGTCTTCTTCTTTCGAAAGTAAAATTACTGACGACTGAAAGAGAGAAATCGGTGTGCCTCTGTTGCATACAGTCCTTTCACACTTATTTTACCTCTGATTTTGCATCACCGTCCAAATCAGTAATCTTTATTCTCATTTTAATAAGTTGCTGTTGGGTTGCTGCCACTGACAAGTCTGTGAAAATCATTGTGATCTTTATTGTCGTTACAATAAGGTTGCTGCTGTCACAGGTAAAATAAACTGTAAACGGACTGTAGATAGAACAACAGCCGAAAATACCACTATCTACTACTCTGGACGCTGATATCTGCTGAAAATTTATACAAATGCGATCGGAAAACATACCGTGGATGCCAATATGTAGTGCCACTTACAATATTGAGTGCTTTGATTATTTGAATACTTTAATCCGAAATTATGTTTTTCAATTGACAATTGAGGTTAATTTTATCCCCAATTTTCGTCGATGATTTTTCCATTAAATTTTAATAATGTTTTTCCCTATGGCCTATGTCCACTGTTGGACATAGGCCTCCCCCAAGCACCTCTACTTTGACCGGTTCTGTGCTTCTCGCGTCCAACGGGTTCCTGCGGCCTTCACAAGGTCGTCGGTCCACCTTGTGGGAGGCCTACCAACGCTACGGCTACGTCTTCCGGTACGCGGTCGCCACTCCAGAACCTTTCGGCCCCATCGGCCATCTGTTCTGCGAGCAATGTGCCCTGCTCACTGCCACTTAAGTTTAGCAATTCTTCGGGCTATGTCGGTTACCTTGGTTCTCCTGCGGATCTCCTCATTCCTGATTCGATCACGCAGGGAAACTCCAAGCATAGCCCTCTCCATTGCCCTTTGGGTGACTTTTAGCCTTCTTATAAGGCCCATTGTGAGTGACCACGTTTCAGTGCCATAAGTCATCACTGGCAACACGCACTGGTCAAAGACTTTCGTCTTGAGACACTGCGGTATTTGGGACGAGAAGATATTGCGTAGCTTCCCGAATGCTGCCCAGCCGAGTCGGATTCGTCGATTGACCTCTTTCTCGAAGTTAGACCTACCTAACTGGACAGTTTGTCCTAGGTAAACATACTCGTCCACGACTTCGAGTGTAGCGTCTCCGATCTTTCTGAGAGTGGGTGTTATACACTTCTGGACACATCTATTGGCCCACCTTGGAGTTTAGGTTTCGATGGCCCCTACCGAAATATGATTGCTAGATTGAACAAAAACTGTTGAAGCAGTTTTAAACCTGATACATTTTACCATCTTTTTCGATCGTATTGTTTTAAATTTGAATTCAGAATACCATACGACATGGAGCTACGCCTAACAAGTCGGATATGCGCCTTGTTAAAGGCAATTGATTTTTGAATAAAAAACATGTTTTATCAAATAAAGGTTTAATTTAATAACGCGTGTTGCCTCCATGGGCATCTACCACAGCTCTCATACGATTAGGCATAGAGTTTATCAACCGCTCTATGAAATTTTGAGGGATCATCACCCATTCCTCTTCTATGGCAGTTTTCAACTCCTGCATCGTCTGGGCAACTGGCTGACGAGCCCTAACACGTCTTTTTAGCTCGTCCCACATGTGCTCAATGGGGTTCATGTCTGGGCTTCTGGCTGGCCAGTCCATAACTGTGATGTTCACATCCCGAAGATATTCCCTGACGATGCCGGCCGCATGGGCTCTTGCATTTTCATGCATAAAAAGGAAATTTGGGCCCACATAGTCCGCGTATGGTATCACGTGAGGTTCTAAGCACTCACGAATGTACCTTTCAGCATTTAATGTTGGCAGCCGTGGTCCTGTAATAACCTCAAGTTGAGTTTTGCCGCTCGCGGATATACCGCCCCAGACAGTCCATGAGCCACCGCCATAAGCAACCCTCTCTTCAAAGCAGCATTGTGCGAAACGCTCTCCCTTACGTCGGTAGACCTTCTTCCTTCCATCATTGCCATGTAACACAATTTTAGACTCATCAGAAAAGAGTACACGGCTCCAATCTTGCTGTGTCCAATTTAAATGACTGCGTGCGAAATGAAGGCGCGCTGTTCGGTGGGCTCGCGTTAGTTTGGGCCCATTAGCTGGCTTGTGTGGTACCATATCGCGTTTTTTTAACCTTCTCCGAACAGTTCGAGCGCTCACAGATACTCCGTGGAAGTCGCGAAGTTGGTTTTGTATCTCAATGGAGGTAAGGTGACGATTTCTCAAGCTGGTTGTCACGATGAATCGATCCTGCCTTTCAGTTGTGACCCGAGATCGTGGCCTTCCTTGGCGACGAACAAAGCCGCCAGTCTCTAGGTACCTCCGATAAACATTTCGGAGCGCAGATCGACTTAAATTAAGTTGAGCACTCACGTTTCTTTGGCTGTGTCCGGCCTGAATAAGTGCCACAGCTTGGGCGGCGACTTCAGGTGAAGTATCCATAGATTATTGATAGAACCTCACCTTAATGTTAAGAATAAGTAATGTTTGTTGCAAAACCAAAGATATCAATCACTTTTTCAAGAATTAAATCCAAATAAACCAATAAAACCAAGTTTTCTTAGTATTCGATTGTTTGATATCAACAAACAGGCTCCAAATTGTCTTTTGTTTCTTTAAATTCTGTGTTCGAAATTCAAAAAAAGACTATTGAATGAAATTGTGAATGTGCCAGGTTCAAAACTGCATAAAAACTTTTTGCTCGACCTAATATAAAATTTTAGCTAGGACCAAACGAAACTGAAAATACAAGGTGGGCCAATAGATGTGTCCAGAAGTGTATGTGTATTTGACATGACCTTCGTTTTGTCCGTGTTCATTTTAAGACCCACTCTTTCGGAGGCTCTACAGAGGTCATCGAGCATTGTACTGAGGTCCTCCATAGTCTCAGCCATGACTACGATATCGTCGGCAAACCAAAGGTGAGTTATGTACTCGCCATTGATGTTGATGCCAGCCCCTTTCCAGTCCAGAACCTTGAAGACATCCTCTAGTGCAGCGGTGAACAGTTTCGGAGAGATAACGTCTCCCTGTCTCACACCTCGCTGCAGAAGGATAGGTTTCGAGGTCTGATCCTGGAGTCGGACTGACATAGTGGCGATTTCGTACAGACACTTCAGCACCTCGATGTACCGATAGTTGATCTGGTACCGTTGAAGAGACTGCAGCACAGCCCATGTCTCGATCGAATCAAAGGCTTTCTCGTAGTCTACAAAAGCTAAGCAGAGAGGCAGGTTATATTCTTCAGTCTTCTGTATAACTGTCGCAGCGTATGTATGTGGTCTACGGTGCTAAAGCCTACGGAATCCGGCTTGTTCGGGAGGCTGGAAGTCGTCAAACCTGCGCGCCAGGCGGTTCGTGATGAGTCTCGAAAACAGCTTGTAGACATGGCTCAGGAGTGAGATGGGCCTATAATTCTTAAAGAAAAGCATCACCACACCTCTGCTCCATGCCTGTGGTGTTTTGCCCGCGAGCATGACGGAACCAAACAGCTTTAGGAGGGCCTTAGAATAAGAGCGTTTACGCCGTTACGGCATTTAATACAAACTTCGAACTATATATAACTATACGAAATTAATGAACCGATTTTAATGAAACTTCATACGCATAAGCAGGATACAAAGGTCTAAAAAGTTAGCAGAGAACATTTTCGAAATGTCTTATTTAAAAAAAGATAACTGGAAATCACTGTTTCTATGGAAAGTTTAAAATCGGTCTAATTTGGCTGTAACACTATTTTTCGAAAATGTTCTCTACTAACTTTTTAGACCTCTGTATCTTGCTTATGTGTACGAAATTTCATTAAAAACGGTTCATTCACTTCGAAAAACAAGGGCTTGAAAGTTTGTATGAAATGCCGTTAGGCGTATAGAGGTATGAGGAACAGGATGTAAAGTTCACTCAACCTCCATAGAAAAGGGAGGATCCTCCGACCAGACGGGTGTTGTGTCTGGCGGGCAACTGCCCGATGATTCATGTCGGGCCGTTGTATCTATGCTAATTGCCCGGTAAACTCTGCTTGCGCGATGCAGGATTTGCGTGACATCAGTATGACGCTTTGTTCGCATGTGGCGTTGTAGATACCGCTACAGGCGTAAACGCTCTTAAGAAGGGGTTTTCGCCTTCAGCAACTCGGCCGTAATCCCACCATCACCCGGCGCCTTGTTGTTTTTGAGCTGCTTCAGAGCCATCCTAATCTCGTACATGCTGACGTCCGGGATGTCTTCGGTATAGTGCCGGGTCAATCTAGCTCTTGGGTCGTTTGCCAGATTCATAAAGGGGTTACTTGTTGACGTGTATAACTGTTCATAGAACCTCTCGACCTCAACAGCTCAGGTTTGGCGGATACGATCCTGCCATCATCGGTCTTCAGTTTCATAAGCTGGCTCTGCCCAATAGACAGATCTCTAGCAAAGACCTTGGAGCCTTTATTTCGCTAGGATCTGTATTAAAGCGGCGAAGATCGCTTTTCAAGGACTTAGAGATTCGTCTATTAAGTTGCCGGTAATTTAGCGCATCACTCGAAGACTCCAGGATCATCTCGCGCCTCTCCTTCATGAGCCGCAAAGTAGGATCAGAGAGCTTCTTTTTTGAATTCGTACGGCGGGTCTCGAAGATCTTAGGCCCGACCGTATGGACAGTTTCCACGAACCCATCGTTATAATCGTCCACGGAGGGAGCCCTAGGCATTCGAAACGATTCTGGAGTTCGTGCTGAAAGCTCGGGGTTTTGGACCTGGATCGGCGCTGGACGGAGCGTAGACTTCATCAGTCGAGATCTTTTCAGCTTAATATTTCCTTCAAGCGTATTACTTGCAAATTAGATCCGTTTTATATTCAAAATGCTAACGCTCCATCGCTGTTTGGCAAACCTTATGTTTGGATTTCTGAGGTCAAAGACCAATTCTGAGCGCCATAGTTGAGGAAAGGCATGTTACCATGTCGACAAGCTTACGCTTAAGCGCTTTAGAGACATTGGAAGGTCAGCCTTCATGCATGGACCAGTTAATAATGTTATAAAACAATAATTTTTTGAACTCCTAAATACAGTTAAAAATCTGTATTTATGAGTTAAAATTTGTTTACATTTCCATCAGATACTTTTGGAACGGACACTCCTCCAACGTATACTGCTCCGTATCCTCTGCGCAAACTCAACCCTGTTATGCCAATGCTGTACTATCTAGCACAGAGTACTTTGTCCTCAGTCAACTCGTAGGAAGGTATATTAAAAAGAAGTATTTTACGAGTATTTAACTTTATTAATTACAATAAATTCAAACAATAGAAATATAGATGAAAGACGAAACTTATTTGTAGAATTCATATTCACTCTCATCCTTCTTGATGTTGTTCTTGTAACCCTTCTCGAAGTCCTTGGGCAGAACAATATACCTGAAACGAATTATTTTATATTGGCAAAAATATGCGTCTTTTGAGAAACTCCTCCGTTTTTTCGTCGGTTAAAAAGTACTGTGAATAAGATTTGATATACATACGTCTAGTACTAAATAACCTAGTTCATCAATTACCCTTGAGACATTTATTATCATGGAGTGATGGCAAATAACATTAATTTTCATTCAAAAAATTACTCTTCCTGGGGAGTGCCGCACTATAAGAATACGTGTCAGTTACAGTGCGGTCGACGAGAGAATGCGCTCTTGATACCTGTGAGGCTGTGAGTTTCATACAAACGAATGCGTGATTTGGGAATTTGATCTTTATTAGTTACTAGAATAGTTGCACTGACAGGTGTTAGGATACATGCTCTCGACGGCAGGACTGTAATTCATTTTATTTCCAGCGCGCAATTTTTCTCAGTTGTTTGGAATAAGTCAATAAATATAACTATCGTATATATCTCACCTATTCTCACGGACAGCGTGCATGCCAGCTTCTTGACAGATGGCGTTGATGTCGGCACCAGACACGCGATCCGGTCGGGCCACGAACTCTTCCAAATCTACTTCTTCAGACAGGTTCATCTTAGTCGTGATCGTCGAAAAGATCAAACGCTTTTGACGCCTGTGGAAGTTTCATTAAAAGTTAATCAGTTTTATTTAGGTACGCCAACAGCACAAACATTGTATATTATTTAATAAAAGTTAACAGATATAATTTCAGTGTAACAAGATAAATTTAACATTAATTACAGTCTTATCATTGTCTATAACCCCCGGAGGGGTGTGTAAATGTGGGTGTAATAAGACCACAAAGGATTATGTGTATTTAAAAGTACACAAGGCTAAACTAGTTGTAATTTGACAGACTGAAATTAATCTACGTATCGTAGACATTTGTGTTGATTATAATATAAGATTTCTATGAACCTGAGGTATATGGTAATTGCGTAATGGTACTTGCCTGTCAGGTAGAGGGAACTCAATCTTCCTGTCAAGACGACCAGGTCTAAGAAGGGCGGGGTCCAGAGTATCAGCACGATTTGTTGCCATAATTACCTTAAATAACAGTAAAATATATAGAGAACCGAAAATAGGTAACGAATGTTCGCACGGTTTTCACGACTTGAGAAAACATCTAGATATCTTTTTTATGTAATCACAAAATCAATCACATAAACTTTCTGGGATACATTTTGTTTTATTATGGTAAAAACCGCATCAAAATTCTTTTGCGGAGTTTCGAAGAACAACGTATAACGCGGTTATACCAAGAGATACGAAAAACGACTTTCATACATGATATGTATAGATTTAGATGACACTGATAATATTTACCTTGACATTTGTGGTTTGATCAAAACCATCCATCTGGTTCAGCAGCTCAAGCAAAATTCTCTGTACTTCTCTGTCGGCACCAGTCTGTGCGTCAAATCTAGAAGCGAAACAAATGATTTGGCAATTTTTGGGTCAGGGCGCATAAGTATAGCAGAGGTATTTTGGCTGATGTGATCATGACAGAGCAGAATAGCGAGTGACGGAGTGACAACCAGTTTCTTTACCCCAGTTTTGAGAAATGTACAGTCTCCTATTAAAAAAAAAACTGGTAAATAATGGAATAAAACTAACTTTACTAAATTAATATTCTTAAATTCATTCACTGATAGACAATGCCTACTCTAAAGTTAAGAAAAAAAATCATGAAGAAATTTTGCACATGAGTTCCTTTCATTTTTCAGCAAACACTAAGGAAAGATTCACTGCAAAGGGGTTAAACAGGGGGATGAGTGGAGGAGTGGAAAGTACGTCGTTTCGGTCGATAGAAATTCCCATCCCATTGGGCACACGGCTTGTTACTTGAATACTGTCTATCTACTTACGTCGTACTTGTAACTGAAAGAAAATACATACCTTTTAGTGGCGATAGCATCAATCTCGTCAATAAAGATGATGGCAGGGCTGTTCTCTTTAGCTAGACGGAACACATCTCGCACCATACGCGGCCCCTCGCCGAGGTACTTCTGTACGAACTCGGAACCCACCACGCGGATAAACGCCGCTGAAAGTACGAACATGAATCTTTATTAATGTTAAGCCCCATTGCAAGTTTCTTGCCTGTGGCATACCATAACTTAAAGCAACAATAAATTTTGCTCCATCTAAACAACATGTCTAAACGACGCAAGTCATTTTTATTGCTTAAATTTTATTGTCAGTATGGCTTTAGAACATAACTATCAACCAAACCAAACCTATTAGTCAAATGACATTAATTTTGATGGTCTTCGAAATTTAATTGGCTGCATTATGAATACACATACTTCATCCTTCATCTTATGTGTAAATATTGAGTTTGAATTTGGGACAATCATTGGTATTTTCTTTCAATGAGATGGGAAATCATTGGGACTGGAAAGATTGTTTCCAGGGTTTTTACTTTCAGAGTTTATCTTGGATACTACTGACATCGGTGAAGGAAAAACATTGTGAGGAAACCTGGACTTATAGTTAATACAAGTCTGAAATCGCCAACCCATCTTGAGCAAGCATGGTGATAAATGAGAGGCCTTTGCGCTGCAGAGGGACAATAACAAACTTGTTATTGGTATTATAATGAATTTGCATCTGTGGTACGTAACTAACCTGTAGTATGATGAGCAACAGCTTTAGCCAACATAGTCTTGCCACAGCCAGGAGGTCCGTACATGAGCACACCTCGAGGGGGCTCGATACCAATCTGTCGGTACAGCTCCACATGTGTGAGTGGCAACTCCACAGCTTCTCTGATCTCCTGTTTCTGTGTGTCCATGCCACCAATGTCAGAGTACTGTACATCGGGCTTCTCATCTGTTGAACAAATGTTGTTTTAGAAATTCAGTTAGTATCCAATCAAAGCATCGGTGTATTTGTTAAAAATGTGCCTTTAAAAGTTCAATACAAAATTATAAAATGAGGATTATACATACCAGCTTGCAACATAGAAATAGAGCTGTCAGCTTCGGGCGGCAACACATCCACAAGTGCATTGGAGTGTTTATGGAGAGCCACCGATGCTGACGGTTTCAACAGCTCACGGTCAATTGTTGATAGGATGCGGACATAGTAGTTGGAGCCTGTAGTACTGCCAACTGTGGAACAAAGAGATGATGACTTTAAAATATTCATACAATAAATTAATGGAACTAGAGTTTACTAGAGCAATAAGGAGCAGTGCACATATTTTAGCTGAACTGAAGATGATAGTGCAATTAGACTAAATTACTTTTAGGCCTCAAAAAAAAATGCAGTAGTAAGTAGATGCTGGCTAACTATATATACCCAACTATATGGCCAGCCTCTTAGCACCAAACATATAATAGCACTGCATAACCAAATACCAAACAAACCAACTAATACCAATTGCACTATACTACCACCCACTCACATCTATTTTAATAATACTTTGACCAATATAATATGCTTCTCTGTCTCAGATACTCAAATTTCTTTCTTTCATACATAATTTCAGGAAACTATTTAATATTCTTGCACTAATCAGGCAAAGGTTGTCTAAACAATGAATTGATTTCAGCCAACCTTTGCCTGATTTTTTTTCAAACGTTGAGAACAAGCTAAGTTAACCAACATATTATATAATATCACATAACATCAGACCTGTAATGGGTTAGGCAGCGGGCTACCTGTTGTACATCCACATTTCGCCAGTTATGTATAAATCCCATGTAATAGGAGGTGAGCCTATTGCCATCAACTTGACACAAATCCAGACTCCAGCGGGTTAATAAAATTGTGTACAACACACTAATAGTAGGAATAGCTTTCATTTTGACAGATTAACAACATTCATTGCGTTATTTACGTTGTTGAGCAGACAACTGTTTCGAATACATGAAGCAATGGATTAGCACTATCCTTCAAACTTATTCAGATTGTTATTGATAGTGTGTTACGCAATTAGGGTGCTGGTTGCTACTGAGAAATACCAGATGGAAGAATCCAATAACGCTACACTATACTATTTTAGCACAATGAACAAGTCAAGACCAACCTATGCCAGTATTTTGGTCCACAGCTTCCAGAAACTGTCCAATCACAAGTGGTACAGATTGTATGCGCTTCACTTCCTCTTGAGCATGGAGGTATTCTTTCTTCAGGTTCCTTTGTTCATCTTTTATGTATTCCTCTTGGACTTCCAAAAATTCTAGCATGCGTTGGAGTTTCTAGAAATAAGAACACAAAAGATAAGAATAAGATTTAATGACTGATAACTAATGGTGAGTCCTTGGACTTCTTGCTGTGTTGGGTCAGCAAAATAGTTACTACACTTTAAACAAATTAAAAATATGAGGATTTCTTTTTAAATGAGTTCAATTTCAATTTCGCTGTCTGGTGTACCGTGTATCTGTTATTAGAGGAGTGTGTTTTATTAGATAGATATCTGCTTAGTAAATATGAGGACTGTTCGGCTTACCTTGTATTTCGTGTATAGATCTTCAGATTCCAATTCTTCAAAAGATTGCGGTCCCGCGAAAGGTAATCCCTTGGCATCAGTGATTTGATCATCCTGAACACAATGAATGATGTTAGTAAAAAGTTAGCATAAAACTATTAGTTTCACCACTATTGTATAACGTTACCTTTTCCGGCAATATAATTCCAATTTCTTCCATTCTGATACTAAAAATTGGTTTGTATTTTAATCTAAATCAGTCCAACAAAATTAAAAATATTACGGATGCTCCTCGCTGTGCTAGAAATATGTCAGCCAATTTCATGAACACAAGCAACATGACATTACAATTTATTTAGACTGAGAAAGAGGATGCAGAATTCTTAGAAAGAGTAAAAGAGATAGAAACAATAAAATGTACATAATATCATCTATAGTCGGAACATGAACATCTACTCTTCAAGTCAAGTTGTCAAACCATCGAAACGCATCGTCACTTTACGTTCTTATTTACGCATAGTAGTTAACATGGATCTAAGGATCAAGGAACTTAAATCTTGTCATCATAATCTGCCGCACATCTCATTCATTTGATCATCATCTCGTTCATGTACGGTCAGCAACAAACGTCGGTAATCGATTAAGCGCTTTGATTTTTAATAAACGCAATGTTTTAGACTAACTCGTTATGGGGCACCAAAGACATTTAAAGTATTTACAATAGACGGGACATTGCGAACAAAACAGTGTCCCGGTACTTGTGACCTAGGCGTAACAAGTCTCTCAGTCTAGTATTGTACGCCTGCGCGTCAAGTCGCATTGACGCATTCGTGTCCAACAAAAGAAAAATATTTTGTATGGAAATATGCCGAGTTGCGCATTACGTTACTGCAAGTCTTGTTATGGTAAAACAACTGGACCTAAATTCAGTTTATTTTCGTATGTATTATCTATATTTACTCAGTAATTAGAATTAAATAATTTTCATAAAAAGATCTAGAAAATTTGTTTATTTTGTATTAAACGCCATCTATTGCTGAGTAGCTTTACTATAGTTGGGTAAAATGACAGCTTCAGTGTTACCACTTTTTAACAAAATTAATATAGTGGTGTGACAAAATAATCGATTCATTCAAGTAACATTCAGTTTAAAATCGATCCATGTTTAATTGATTTTATAAAAGAGGGTAATAATTATTAGAAGAATTAAAAACTAATTAAAAGTCGGACTGCCTTTCAGAGATGTGATGTTGTATATCGATTTTGTTATCGATAATATTTATTTAAATGTGTGAGGGAGGTTATCTTAGGGAAACTACCTTTTAGAGATAGAGTATTTATTTGTGATATAGGCACAAAATTAGTTTACACTTTAATTTTTTTTAAAACATTGGGAACGAAGACCCTTAATAATTATTCTTTCGCGTTACAATGGCGGCACGAGGGAGGCACGTGGCGACTTGCGCGGTAGGATGATAAATATGCGTCTACGCAGTATGCGTTTGGGCAGCGGACTGGGCACTGGCGCGAGGGGCGCGCGTTCCGTTTTCCGTTTCGTTAAATTTTTGCCTAATTTGTTTAGTTTTGGATATTTATCTAACTGATTTGATTTATATTAGATTTTTCAGGCACCACCGATCCGATTTTTAATCGATGAATTGAAAATCGTATCTGGCAACACTGGCCACACTGGCCATCTACCGGGCGATAGCTGAACCTAATTGAATAAATTGCCGCTCTAATTATGCTATATCTTACCAGATGGCGGCACTGAGACATGGGGTCACAGTTTTTCTAAGACATTTCTTTGCATGGCCCCTCTATTGTACCTATCTTAAATCTCTTTGTGGGGCACTTATCGCCCCTTAGACGTAATAACAATAAAATTTATATTCGAGTCATTTCAGAATAGTCTCAGACCAACAAAAAAAGATAGACAGCGCGCCACGAACATTAAAACTGAAGCCACCTTTTTATCTATGTGTGTATCGAAGGCTTATTTATTTATTTATTTATATGGCACTTCAACGACTTACTCACTAAGACATACACAAACAAAAATCACATACAGTTTTAGGAATTGTGAATTCGTCACTTACAGAAGTGCACAGCACTAGCACATAAATAAATAGTAAGTACAAGATAACGTTAGTTGAATTACACATAAGTTATAAAATAAAGTAAAAGTAGAATTAAATTAAAAATTTAAATGAGCAACGTTTACAATTAATACGATCGTAACTACAAAACTATTTAAAAAAAAACAACAAAAAGAAGGAGGCTGGCAGGGAAGGGAAAGGGAGTACTTAAATACAATTATTAATGGGTGGCTCGTGTCGCACAGACGACTCGAGACTCGGAGCTAGTTACTAGAGAATCAGAGCTGGTAAGAAGTTTCGATCGGAATTGTCGCAAAGGGTTAGAGTAGATGTCGATGCTATTGGTTCGTGTAGCAGTTTTATTGTATTTTCTCATTAGACGGTTCATGAGTGCGGTGCTACCAAGGTTAGTACGACTTGCAGGTAAAGCAAAGGTAACGGTTTCGCGACTCGATCTAATAGGTTTCTGTCGCGGTACAGCTATACTTAATTCCGCCAGAAGATCGGGAACATTTAGTAAATGTTTTCCCTATAATTTGGGGATATTTGTGCGGGTAGGAACTAGTATAATATTGTACGAGTAACATATTGTTGAGTATGGTATTGGTATTAATTGGAAACCCAAAATATTCTATACATAAAAAAGAAAATAGGAATATAATTCGAAGTAACAAATCATATTTATATGTATGTATTAATCGAATGGGGAAAATTTAAATCGTATTATGGCAACCCCCGCACCTTATGTCACTACTTTCGTTCGTTGAGGTTTTTTGTTCCAAGTAATCTAAAATTTAATATTATAGAAACGATATTATTTCAAGTACTTACAAGTGAAAAGTAATTCCGTGAGACTTTTTATGTGATTTGCTGTTGTTTTTGGAACTTTTCACTGCACAGGAAGGCATAATTATATTTTTTTAATCTATGTTAACTTGACGACGACTCGTGACGTACTAAGGACCGATGAGCATGGTTTTAGTGTAGGTGTGTGCGTGAGCGTGTATGTTTACTTGCAGGAGCATGGTTTTATGGCTTCACTCAGTAAGAAAGCTATAGAGCATCGGGTAGCGTGGCCACACATGAGACAAAAAACTAACTTAAATAGCATAGGCTACATGAGTAGCTGCCTTGAAAAAACTGGCACGCACTGAGAGACGGAAATAGTATAGCTTTATCCTTTTCTGTTACTTATAATAACTCAATACTTTATCCCTTTCTTGTGGAAATGAAATGGAGATACCCGCCGTCTATACGTTTCTTTGTCTTTCTTTTTTTGTTGGTCTGAGAGAATAGTGTAATAGTAATTTCATACCGTCAAACGGGGTGAATAGGGATGCAGGGGTGAATCGGGACGAAACTTTAAAAGTGATTTTAACATTGAAATAATTTAATTTGTTGCCAAAAAGGAGTGATTATTGTATTATAATAACGATAAAGTGTCCTTTTCGGCAACAAACTGTATTATTTCAACGCTAAAATCCATTTTAAAGTTTTGTCCCAATTCACCCCTGCATCCCAATTCACCCCGTTTGGTACTCATAAATCACTTCACAATCTGGCATCCCAATTCACCCCGTTTGGTACTCATAAATCACTTCACAATCTGGCATCCCTGGGCTAAGGTCTAAGACACGTTTTTTTATCAATCTCGGTCATAGATATTACATGAAATACTGGAAAGAAGTATATAGAATCGAATAATTTTGGGTCGATCTCGAATTAGATCACATGCAAAAGTAACAGTGTTAAATCTACTTCTGTTGCTGACCGTACAAAAGAAAAAGAAAATAAATGATATATTTATAATTATTGTTGCGTGTGTTTTATTTATAATTATTGAATTTATTCTTTGTGGTTAAATTGATGATGCTAAATAAATAATTGGTAACATATAACTCGTGTTCGAATCCCTAAAATGAATTTGTGGTCTCACAACACTTTTGAGTCAAAATTTAACCTCAAATTTGAATTGGAATAACCATTCATTATTGCCTTTTCATTTGTTAATTGTTTATAACCAATATCTTCGTGTGTTACACTGATAAATTATTGCTATTAATTAAGGTCGTTTGTTTTACCAAATTGTGGAAATGGCGTCTTCACCTGAGATGAGTGAGGCTGACCAAATCAAAACAGTAAGTCGGTTTCATCGTTTAAAAATTTCATTGTCGCGCTTTATATGTATGATAAATATGAGGCCAGAGTCGGTAAATATATTACATATGACCCGTGTAACCGTGTATCACACTGGGTAAAGTGTACTGTGTTTAGTAATGTAAGGAGGTGCAAGTTTTCTAAAGATATCTATGTCTGGTCTCCTTTCAGTTCAAAGATTTCCTGGTCCAATATAATAAGCTGTCCGAGTTATGCTTCAATGACTGCATACACGACTTCACCTCCAGAACGCTCAAGCCATCCGAGGTATGTATATTTTAATAAATACACATTTTAAGTAACTTTCGCCTTAGTTTCATCATCATCTACAAATTAAAAACTTACAATCCTTCAACAGAATTAAGTAGTTGCTATACAGATTGGCAGGGACTTTGACGCCCAAACGGAAACCATGAAACCATTAAAAAAAATTGCTCTGCCATACATTTTCAAACACTGTTGTATGAAAAAGCTGATTATTTTATTGTAACCAAAGATAAGTTTCATAATCATGTACTGAATCCATGGTAACAGGGTGTGCGTCAATGTCCCTGTCACCCTGTTTATATGTTATATTAGTACGAGCTTATACTTTCGAGGTAAAAGGAGTTTGTATGGATTGTAGCACGTGGCATTCTGTAGTTTCTGCCTAACCCTGTGGGAAGAAGGCATGTGTTTATGTATTGTAATTTCGAGCAGGCTCAACATCTCATTCTGGAATGTGGTTCCTCATCACTATCCATTGCACCTTTATAATTTCAATTCAAAGGCAGGCACCGGTACAGGAAGGCACCTACACCTAGTTTAGGGGCCAGAGTATTATAATTATTGTGACCTAGTTATAAGTCATATAATTATGCTCTATATTGGCCTTTGGATATTGTAATGTGATAGCTTTTGGTGAAATAAAGAATTTATTAATTTATAAATAAATAAACTATTTATTTAAAGATGAAAAAAGCTGAGTCAGAAGAAACAAAATAACAAATACACAATTGTCTTAATAAAATTCACTTTAATTATTTCAGGATAAATGCACACTGAACTGCATGGAGAAATATTTAAGAACAAATCAGCGAGTTTCACAAAGATTCCACGAGTTTCAAATGCTTGCTAATGAGAATATGTTGGCTTTAGCACAGAAGACAGGTCAAAGTTAAGTTTAGTCATTAAAAATACATGATGTATTTATTTTATTTTGTTAAAGAGTTTTTGTCCTGAGTGTTAGAAAAATAAACTGTTGAATGAAGCCCAGTGAATTTTATTGTAACCTTTTCATAAAAGTGTCTAACAATAATTATGCTAAATTTTTGACGATCAACATTGTGTGATCAAACAAAATCAAGTAAATCTTTATGCAACACACTATCAACATTGTATTTTTCAATCAAGTTTGCAAGAAGCGGGCAGATCTTATTGATCAACAATAACAATCATCAAAAATCAAGCAAATTGGTAGGCTCCTTTTGCAAGCAGTATTGAGTTAAACTTCTATTCAGAATCGGTAAAGTTTTGGAACAAAAAACTCAATTGTGATCAATGTCATCCATCAGAAAGTTCAAATTCCATTTCCATTTAATTTGTAATTTGCAAATTCCATTTAATTTGTAATTTTATCTTTAGATTGCTTCATAACAATTTTTGTGAATTTTGCGTGCCTATTTTCAGGCAGAATGTACATGGCTCACTCCTATCTACTCCACCTGTATTTTAATGTACCTACATTCGTTGCAAATAAATGATTTGATTGATTGATTGATTGATTGATTGATTGATTGCAATTAAAATTTATTTGGGCCCTACAAATGGTCAGGGTCACACAAAAATCAACTCGCGACTATGTAATGTTAAAGTTGATAATTGAGTAGGCAAGTGGCAATGTATGTGAATTGTAAATTATTTGAGATTCTTGTATCTTTAAAAAAGTCACCATAAGGTGAACCTACAAACTCTATAAATTCCGTTTATCCAACGGGTCTAGGGTGGATTCTCGGACATGCGTTTCCGCGATACACTGAATAATCCGCTCGAGCGACCGCGCGAACGACTGCCTCGTGAACTCTGGAGACGCAGCGGATGCTCGAGGATCCGCGCACGTGCTCGTACAGTCTCGCGGATGCTCGCGTGCGCGATTGTCACCAGAATAAAAACAATTACAACCTATTTATGTATTTGTGTACTTAGTTTTAATTTTTTTAAATCATTGTTCCTCTCAACCAAAGCACCTGCCATCCAATCTCTTCACCACCCTTGGTTGGCTGGTAGAGAATGCCTAAGGCATTAAGTCCGCCTTTGTACCTTTTTGTGCAAAAGTTTAAATAAATACTTAAATAAATACTGGCTCTGTCTCTGTGGGGTATTTACTCATGTCATTGTGCTACCGTGGCGACGACTGTTGTTGCGAGGAACATACGAGAACGTAAGTTGCACGGACTTTATATGCACCTATTCCGTACTATTTTCAACTCTATTTCGATTGTTTTAAAGTTAATTATCAAATACTTATTAAATGAAAACTGCTCGAGCAACTTGTTGCTTTGTCTGCGCTGCGCTGATACATAGCTTGATTTACACGGTGCGATAATTGCTTGTGGAATACCAAAAGTTAAAGCCGTCTAAACATTTGTTGCTTAAATTTTTATTGTAAGTATGCCGCAAGCAAGAAACTTGCATTGCATCGTGGCTTTAGCCATCAGAACCACAGTCACGCTAATTTAGGTTAAAGGTGATCGATGCGCTAAAGTAGCCCTCGCAATTCAAAATTTCTTACGTTTTTTGCAATTTGCAGGTCAGTGTCAGTGTGTTTATTATAAAAACTTTTTTACAAAAAAAACAACCGACTTCCAAAAAACACTATAAAGTGAAAAATAACTTTAATTTCGGAAGTCGGTAGCAAAAAACTAAAATACGAATCCAGACACCGACTTCCGAAATTAAAGTTATTTTTCACTTTAAGTATAAGTAGTGTTTTTGGAAGTCGGTTGTTTTTTTTGTAAAAAGTTTTTATTTTTCACTTTTTAGCGGGTCAGTTTGTAATTTATCTAAGTTGTAATAGCCTAATGTCAACTTGCTTATCACCTTTTACAAAATATTGCTTTTCCCCTTTTTCCCTATGCAGGGACGTTAATTGTTGAGGAGTTCTCCTAGTAAGAACCAGGAGAACTGCAGCTGATTGAGAAGTCACCATCAGCTCCACTTGACCATACGCATCGTAATGAGCATAAATTGCTTAGCAGCTATATTAAAGTAATCGAATCGTAACCCGTGAAATATTTGTCATTGAGTAGCTCCGATGGCCATTTGTGGTCTTCATCATCAGCTCCACTTTACCAAATCATAATTTCCGAGAGCAAATGCTCAAGTTACTTTAATAATAGGTAGACTTAGGCAAGAAACATTTTTCTAAGGGCCAAGTTTATGTTGCGCTTAGTCGTGTAAAGACGCTGGATGGCATTGTATTATGCGCCTTGGAACCTACCAAATTGCTAAATAAAACACATGACGAAAATAGACCACATGACGAAAAGGCATTGCGTGAAATGCAACGATTGAGGCTTTTATAAATCATCATCAGCCTATTGCAGTTCACTATTGGACGTAGACCTCCCCAAGTTTGCGCCAACATTCACAGTCCTCCGCTTCTCTCATCCAGCCACTACCTTTGTTATGATAATTATACAGAAGAAATACTCGCAAAAGTATTTCACTTTATGAAGTATTTATTAGTTTTTAGACTAGATGCTGATAATCCTGGCTGCAGCATCAGGCCAGACTTATGTCAACATTGTATTGAACTTAAAATTTAGTCCTGCTTAAAATGAGCCCAAACACGACCCGCGACTACGGTGCTGTAATTTCAAGGTTTGTACTTTTTCTGATGCTCCTGGCTTCAGCATCAGGTCTCTATGTACTTCGGTGTTCCTCATTAACAGCACGTTTACAATGAGCCTAAACATGATATATCTGCTGTTAGTTGTCGAGGAGTTAGGTACTCTGCAGACTATCCTGACTGCAGCATCAGGTCATGACTTGATGATCATGAGACCAAATGTGGCAAATGCCCTATCAAACATCAAAACAATTTACTAAAACACTCCTTGCCTGTTCGAGTAACTTCTTACTGTTAAGGAGTTGTACCTTCCATCATCAGCCCAGCTACCTGAGATGGTGACAACCATACGCAAATACGCATCGATTTCTCTAAGATCCCATCATCAGATCCTAACTTGGTGACAGTGAGACCACCTCAGAACTATCTACTTTCGAACAAAAAAATAATTTTGAAAAAAAAAAAAAACAAAATATACAAACATCCGAACATAGTACCAGCTCCTCCTTTTTGTGAAGTCGGTAAAAATACTTATGATTCGCGACCGTAACAAATATGACTTGACAGAATTATAATAATTACTGGAATCAGCACTATAACTCCTTGTGTTAGGATTAGCCTCAAATGTCATGATTAGAAGGTAATTATGAATGTATAGAATTGTATTCATGTTTCTCAAGATTATAATTCTATGAAATAAATATTTGTTTCGTCAATCATATTTAGATCAACGTACAACCATACAGACCTGCAAATAGCAAAAAACGTAAGAAAAATTGAATTTTGCGAGCTAGAGGTACCTACTCTGATGCTTTCGCCTTATCGGAATTCCGACTGTCCTACAAGTTCGATGTTAGTAGTCAAAGAAGTAGTACCTAATTACTGAAGGTATGTCGCCTTGATGCCGTTAATCATATCGCAAAGTAGGTAGGTACTGCTACCGCCGTGAGTGGCCGTGACGAGATGACGATGAGACTTAAGGCTTCTGCAGACAGGCGCGACGCGACGGTTCGACGCGATTCTAGTAGAACATTACAGACACTGTTCTACTAGAGCCGCGTCGCCCTGTCGCTTCGCGACTTTTTGCGGGAGCCATTACTGGTAAGTTTAGGTAGGTACCTGTTCTGTGATAATCACTTATCGCTGAGATATAAATCTCGCTGCCTCAAGTGTCTTGTCGATATACTGATTTTATCCAAAAACAATAATATTCAATCAATGAATGCGGCTTTAGCCACGATCGCCGACATGTCGGGCTTAGAAGGGGTAAAGGAAGCCATCATGTTTACGCTTAAAGCTAAATATTGCCACCATTTCCATAAGGTATAATATTATGTTCATACTATCCACAACTACTTATGAAAAGTGTCGAGGGTGCGAACGAATGTACGAGTATCTCCCGCGTCCCCCACTCATGGTAGGAGTGGTAGGAACTTTGGGGTTTTAGTCTGTAGGAGTTAAACATCTGCATTATATTGTTGTCTTGAACAACATAACCCTCTGTTCTCTCTAGACCAGACCACCCTCTGGTCTGGTCTAGGGAGAACGGAGGGTTATGTTGTGTGATGAGGATTTCCCATAATAATAAAATGCTAAATATTAATTTATTTCAGAATTAGTAGGTACAAGGAAATCATGTCCGTAAGGATTGAGGAGCCACATCGGATTTTTTAAATCTGATCTCACCATTATTTAGCAGCAATGTAGCTTATTTTGCAGCACGAATTCTAGATTTAGCAGCAAAATATATCACTAGTTATTTTATCATCAATTCTATAGGTACCTACCTACTGGAAAATGAGTTGAGATTATTTAGATCCGATGGACAGTAGGTCCTGTACAATTCGCGTCAAATAACTTTGCCGCTCTAAAGCTAGGCTTTTCGCTAGCCGCGCCAATGCCCGCCATGCGCGCTGCTGTTTTATTCTACTACTTCAGAGCGGCATTGACGCGAACTGTACAATTCCGTGTAGTGCACATTTTTATAACGTGTTTCTTGTGGCCCATGTCTGTCACGATTTTGCAAACTTCTTCGTTCTGTAGTACCTACTTGTCGGTTCCAGTAGCTTTCCAAAAATAGAAACAATAATAATAAAAATTGCTATTGTAATGGGAGTTCTTTATTATGAAAGTTAAATCTGTAAAAGTAATATTTGAAGTTCGATTTGATTACCTATCTATGATATAAAATTCAATGTGTTAACCACTAATTCTTTACTGAGACTGCAATATAGTGTGTATTACCTATATCAATAGTGTCTATGACCAGTTGCTTCATCCAATATTTCATATACTTCAGCCAAATAAGAAAATATATGGTATGGGCCATAAGTCAAACAACTCTGTGAAGGAACTCTTAAAAAATGATGTAATTTAGCAAGGCCTCCTACATATATTCTCTGACTTGCACAGCATGCACATTATGCTTCTCTTCGGACATGGCCTCGGACACCTTTGGTCAGGCGGCGCAAAATCAAGTACAAAGGATGATTGAGAACTAGTATAATCGAAATGATAGTCGTTATATTTCGCTTCCACGCTGTATTTAGCTGCTGGTTTTGCCGCTCCTTTTTCAGTTGGTCCAATAACCTCGGGCTCGTCATAGTCAGTGTTAAGAACATATTTCAGTGGGTAGGGTCCCGAAGGTGCATTGCTAATGTTAGAAGGTTTGGTGCAGATGTTGTAGTTTCCCCCGTGCCTGATGATCCTTATGAGAACTTGCCCACACGGGGTTTGTTTGCAGCAGGATGGGTTCGATGGGCAGACAGAAAGGCACTTGGGAGGCAGGCAGCATGGTTTGTAACATGGGCGGAAACACGCTGAAGTGCAAACGGTGCATTCGCCAGTCTTCCCACAGTTGTGGGCTTCGATCTTTCTGAGAACTGGGCAGGAGATGTGACCCGGGCGCCAGCCACACCTCAACTGAAAACATTAATTGGGTACCTACTTTACACCTGTTTCGCGACTGTCAAATGTAACAAATAATGCTAAATATTAAAAGTTGCCTGCCATTGAAGTAGTAAACATTCTAAACAATACCTACGCAATCTATAATTTAACTTACTTGATGTTCAGGGGCGTCTCTAGCGGTGTACAGCCATCCCATATGCTTCGGCACCGGTCCCGGTTTTACTTCCTCTCTGTTCAAACATCTGTGTTTAGGTAGATCGCATCGGCCCAAGCAACTCGCCGAAGATTTATTTGCTAAATAAAATAAAATAATAATTGCATGAAGGAGCTATTATATTTATTTATGAGAATACTTAGGTACTTATAGGCCAACGTTTTCGTTGCGGGTGAAAGGGTACACGGCTAAACATAATCCCCCCGTAATGGGGGGTAGGTACAGGTCTGTTTATAAAATAAAACCTCTTAAGTACTTCCCGAAGCCCGAAAAAGCTGAAATTTGGTTTGCAGGCTGGGATTTGCACACACAACAAAATATTTTTTAAATCTGTTACTTTCGGCCTCCAACCTCCTTAGAGGCGTAATTCAGTATTTCTTACGGATAATTATAGGTACCTACAAAAAGAACTGAAATCCCACCAAAAATATTTCATGTACAAAAGGTAAAAGTTGGTTAGGTTTGTAATTCTAAAGTAGGTTGCTAAGACTCACATAACGCTTTCACTGCACACTGTTAAAAAGTTATAAGATCTAATATAGAGCCAACCCCCTAACTCTACCATGCCTAACTCTACAAACCTTACATCTTGGTCCAAACTTATGACCCCCGCAGTTCGTCCCCTGTTGCCCGCGTGAGCCATGGACTGTCACCAAAGAAAAAGTCGGCCTATAGATCGCTGTTGTACCTACCTATAAAAATGCCATTGTGTTCAGACAAGAACTTCTGGGACTGCGGCGTTTAGAAAAGAAATGAGATATACCTAAATCATTTATTTATTCTTCGTGGCTCTCTGACAGATAATATTATATCGAAAGCTCCGTATTAAGCTTAGGCCCTCAGGGGGCCTAAAAAGGCCACTTTGGCAGAATCATAAAATGATAACATAATGGACAGTTAACTGTCAAGTTAATCGTATCAAATCCCATTGGTGTTTCAGTTATTTTTTTTTCTCTGTGCTAAAATACCAATCAATCCAATCAAAATGCAATCCCAATCTCTTTGATTCTACCTAGGTAGTGCAGCGAAAAAAAGAAAAACACGGATTGTCTTCGCCAAGATAATGTTATCCTTTTATGATTCGCCAAAGTGGCCTTTTTAGGCCCTCATTTCCTTAAAATATTAGGTATGTAGGAACCTACGAGAGATGATGCTTACCTTTACCAGCTGCATATTTACAACAACAAGCCATATTTATAATTTATGGATCTGCAATGGATCTGCAACAAAGACAAGACATGTTCACAAACATATCAAACACAAAAATGTATTACCTCATTTCATAGCATATTCAATAGGTAGGTATATTATCAGCAACACCATCAGAAATAATTTGGTAAACATAACAAAGGATCACGATACTTAAACACACTGGAGGCTCTTTCCCTCCAAACTCTAAACAGAGTTTTGAAAAGCATAATTATTGTCCTGGCAATAGGTTAGGCACAATAGGTCATATTATTATGAGCTACTTACGGATTAGCTTATTTTTAGGGTTTTTGGAGACGGGAAGCAGGACATTGTTTAAGTTTCTATATGTGATCCATTACATGGATAGGTATTTAATTGAAATTACTTTCACGAGGTAAAATATTCCTTATTTGTGCTACATGATTTTGCTTTACAAAATTCAGGTGACAGAACGGCACAGAACGGCATGTCAAAAATTCCAAAGATTTTCGTTCTTCGAACGTGTTCATTTTTTTAACTGACCTTAAAACAATGGAAACTTTTTTCTTGCAGTGAATTAAAAAAAAATTGAAAAGAAGTATTTCACTCACTGACCTCTATCATACTTGTATAATTCAAATTCAAATTCGAAAACTTTAACTCTAGCGAAGACTCTTAAAGGGTTAGTAACATTGTTCTTATAACTGTTAGTAAACAACACGATACGATGGCACATGTAACTGGCAGTAGTGAATTATATACGGACAGTCCACTCTGTCAGCAATCATTTTCAGAACCCTGTTGGGGTTGGCCATGACTCGAGCCACCATCGATGCTGCGCGTTCGCGTATTATTGTGTAAAAACCCCATGGCAAGCCATGGCAACCCCATCAGTTTTTTGAATGCATTATTAAATTGGACACGAAGGGCTCAATACGATGCCCGCGAATACCCCTCCCACAAGCTGCACATGTAGAAAGTGGAACAGAATGCTCTAAAGAGCGTTCCTTTACGTCTGCAGTACAACGTTCAAACCTGCGGGCTATCATATTCGCACGCACGGAAAGAGCCCTCCGTTCCCTTTCAATGTCAGCATTGTCCTTAAGGTCAGTGGTTACCAGAGCATTCATCCGCATTATATTGTAGTCTTTGTCTGTGTGGTGCCGGACTTAAAGAATAGCACCACCCCATACTTCCCGTGGGTGTCGTAAAAGGCGACTAAGGGGCGTACCGGAGAATGAGCAGCAGCGTTCTCTATGCATTCCACCACCATACCATACTGCGATCGCCAACCCGCATGCCAAGCGTGGCGATTATGGCAAACCCCCCCTTTTGGGGAGGCCTATGTCCAGCAGTGGACGTCTTTCGGCTGAAATGATGATATTGTAGTCTTTGGCATTCATATACAAATTGAAGAGGGCAGGAGAGGTTAAACCCCTATCTCACTCCACACTCCAATTGATATGGCTCCGATAGCACACCTGCCCACCGAATATTATTGACCTGGTTTCCATACCAATGCTTGAAGATACTTATAAGCTCGATAGGCAAGCTTATAGCTTCAAGTTTCTTTCATAATATATCGTAGGAAACCAGATCAAAAGCCAGGACAGATCGAGGAAGCAAGCGAAAACAGGTGTTCTTCTTTTTGTGTAGTTCCTGACGGTGTACTTGAGACACAGAACTGCACTTTCTGTAGATCAGTGGTTCCTAACCTTTTCAATATGACTACCCCTGTGAACAAGTATGGGAATTGAATTTACCCCTAGCTAATTTAAAATAATTAAAACCACACAAAAAACGAAAATATGTTTATTATGTAAGAAATTGCCCGTTTAGGTAACTAGTAAAGTAATATATAAATCTCGGAGTTAACTAGTGTGAAGGTTGAAATTGCTTTGCATTCGCAAGTTTGACAATATTAGTTTCGGTTTCACTCAACGCGCATCTCATGTCATGCTCAACATTCAGACGGTTTCTGGCTTTTGTTTTTAATGTAACACAATGTTGTGTTTACCGTACTATTATTTTGTTTCTTGCTATTTTAATACTATTTCGTGCCATCCCGTGTTACCCCTCTAGAATCTCCGTTTTACCCCTGCGGGGGTAATTACCCCCAGCTTAGGAACCACTGCTGTAAATAGTCCTGGCCGAAACCCGAACGATTGTCGTGCAGCACAAGACGTTCGTTTAATTGTGTCTCAAGCAGACCATCCTTACAGCAGACCTTAGCGTCTGTGGTCGCTAGAGAAATAGGTCTATAGTTCTCCTTATTCGAAATATCACTTGTTTTACTTTTAACAATAGGAACCACGACCGTCCGCATTAGCTCGGAAGGCAAGTACGAATGACCAGTACATAAATTGTACAGCAGTGCCAAAACCCGCGGTAAGTGAGGACCATTCACACTAACAGGCTGACCGGGCCGATTATTCAATTTATTAGTGCTCTTCCAGAAGCCACGAAAATCACGCTTTGAATGCTTAGAGGCAATTATGTCCATCTTTATTTATTCCTCGTGGAATGGTGCCAGAACACCATTTAAGTCGTGACTTGAAAAATGACCTACTTTCCCACATTTCTTCATACACTGGGCCAGTTGATGGTTTTCCACATGATAGCCAGGTGTAGAAGTTCTGCCTAGCCAGCCTGTGAGCGCAACTGACGTGCTTATAATAATAATAATAATAATAATAATAATACAGGTCAGTGATTTCACTACAGCGTGTACGTAGCGCAGCGTAGGCACAGTAAAGATTACACTGTGACGTAGGTATATCTATTTTATCTAATAACGAGAGCGATAGTCGCGTGCGTGCATGAGGCGATTCACACATTCAGTATTATTTAAACATCTTAGTAAACTGGTCGTGTTGTAGAGAATTATATAAGTGGATGTAGGTAATCGGGACGCTTAAGTTTTAAAAGCTTAATTAACTTAAGCTTTTTACTTACGGATTAAAATGAAGATATTTACAATTCAGATTTTTTACTTCCTTGTTGTTAAATGTGACAGTTACAAAATATTGGCAATATTTCCTTACGATGGACGAAGTCATAACATATATTTTACGGCACTAGTTGAAGAATTAGCTAAGAAGCAGCATGATGTGACAGTGATCAATTACCACCCTGTGCCGGCATTACCTACCTTGCGTCAAATTTCCCTACAGGATAAAGAAAGTGCTAGTGATCATGTTAATATCGAAGAATATTTGAAGTTCCTCTCTATTTCAGACTTCTCAGTAGCATACGATGAAGCTCATTCATTTAAATATTTGGCAAACAAAAACTGTAAAAAACTGATGAACAATCGAGAAGTACAAAAGTTAATAACATCTGCGGCGCATTTCGATGTGGTCATAGTTGAGCAATTTGTAACGGACTGTGGCTTGGCTGTTGCCTACAAGTTGAATGCGCCCGTGATTGGAATGACCGCTCACATTCTGATGCCATGGACGTACTCAAGGTTAGGTGCGCCAAATAATCCAGCATATGTACCGAACCACTTTTTTGCTTCTGGAAAGAAACCAAACTTATGGAATAAAATAAAGGGTGCTATAATTAACTTTGGAATGAATGTTTACTATACACATATGATACAAACAAGTGATCAGGAGATTGTGAATGAAGTTTATCCTGATATTCCACCCTTAGAAGAGCTTGGGAAAAATATTTCTATGATAATGATAAATCAGTATTTTCCATTAACTGGTCCACGTTTATATAGCTCTAATATTGTAGAAGTTGGCGGCATGCATATAAAAGAAAATGTTCAAATAGAAGATAAGGTATGTAATGTTTTGATCAGAAATTGTTAAATTGTTTTTCGAGTACTTATTTATTGAAGTGAAAGTATATCTAGTCCTTATGTTCTACTACTTAGCCCGCCTTATGCCGTTGTTATGGCCGCTTTCTGTAGGTACTTACCGATCTAAATATTCCAGGGTCTGCAAAACTTTCTAGATAATGCAAACAAAGGAGTGATTTATATTAGTTTTGGAAGTGTAGCGTCAAATTTCTCACGCAACATAACAAATGAAATTAAAAAGTTTGTTGAAAAGGAAAATAGTAATATGCGATTTGTTTGGAAAACAGATGGGCACACAGACTGGCTACCCCCAAGGAATGTGTTCATAGGGAAATGGATGCCACAAAAAGCTATCTTATGTGAGTCTTACTTTATGAATTTTAAGTACCTACCTACAGTTGGTACCGACTAATCCTACTATCCATCATCATCATCATAATCAGCCTATAATGTTCCCACTGCTGGTTCTCTCTCAGTGAGAGGGAGAGGGCCGTAATCCACCACGCGGGTCCAGTGCGGGTTGATAGATGTCACGTGTCTTCAAATATTTGGTTCCAGGTTAGGTCCTTTTCCTCACGATGTTTTCCTTCACCGTTTTGAGAGCAGTGGTGATGAAATAATTTACACAAAGTATAGCGACTGTCTGGGTTCGAACCTACGACCTACAACTTGTAAGTCGCGGCCGATACCACTGGGCCACCACTGCTCTACCTTATCCTACTATCCTATCCTATAATTATTATCCTACTTCCTATCCTACTTACTACTTTCTACTATAATGCATCACACTAATATTATAAAGGCGAAAGTTTGTTGAAAATGTGTGTCACGTATTTATATGTTTGTTTCTTCTTCACGCTCAAACGGCTGGACCTATTTTGATAAAATTTTGTATGGAGGTAGCTGACATCCTGGATTAACATAATACCTATGCTTCTTTTTATCCCGATATTCCCCGCGGGATGTAAACTTATGCGGGTGAAACCGCGGGCGCTGCTAGTAATCGTATAAACCTAGACCTCGATGTCTCTTGACAGCTACATCGAAGTCTAGGCCAGGGGCGAAAGTGACATGTATTTAATTAAGTTTATTTTCTAGGTCATCCAAAAGTGGTCGCTTTTATAACACATTCTGGAATGTTGAGTACCTCGGAGGCTTTGCATTGTGGGGTGCCTATTGTGGGTGTTCCATTGTTTGGAGACCAGCACGCGAATGCACAGTCGGCTGTTGAAATTGGCTTAGGAGTCACTGTTGACATTCTTACTCTTAATCACCGTGTGCTGGAAGATGCCTTAAACCTAATTCTTGAAGAGAAGTAAGTTGGTACCTATACTTAATATTTTGATTATATAATGTCTAGATGGAGCGTCGCCCTACAATCGTATCAAAGAAAACGAGTCAACATTTTCAAGTATGTGTGCGTGCAGGCGTCGTTTTACACTGTGCGTCTACGTCTCTGTGTGAGTAAATAATGATACCAGCATCTCCCATTCTCCCCTAAATCACGTTAAAAAAATAGACTTATTAAATAAGATAAGTTTTAGGTGTATGTATGTAGTGTTATTCAGTTTTCGTGTCTTTTTATTCAGTTGTTACTTTAAAAAAAAATCAAAATCACTAATTTAAGTAATTAAAGTATGGTGGTTGAATGTTGTAGTTAAATCAACTAAGTTAATTAATACTTAGTTAAAACAACTAAGTTAATATATATAATTAAAGTCAAGACATTAAAAAAAATGTCTTGACTAGGAAAAGCTAATATCTACGATTTAAAAATTAACATTGTAAAAAAATGTTTTAGTTCGGAACCCTTTGCACGTGAGTTCGATTCGCACTTGGCCAGTTTTTTGAAAAAGTACACGAACGAAATTGTATAAACGTAACCATAAACCAACTAATATGTACCCACAAAAATGAAGTTAAGTTGGGAGAGTAAAAAAAAGAAACTGGCAACACTTATAAAATATGGCGTGATTTAATAATCATAAAAACAAAAAATAAATATGTAGTTTCTTGGTTACTTACCGATGGTAGGTGATGTGTTTGGTATTTTTTATCCTTCCTTTATAATTCCGGCACAATTTAATAGCACATACCGTCATTTAGTTGCTGATATTTGTATTTTACTTGGCGCGCGTAATCGTATTGACAGTAAAGCGACACGATCTGCACTAATCGGCGGGTAAGCACTTGTGTGCCAACAGTTGGCAGACACTTTTTGACACGTTTGCGCGCACTTGACGCTCCATCTAATCATTTATATAATCAAAGACTTAATATTGTATTATCTCAAAGTTGGGTAAACTCTTAGTCTTACGTAAGTAGTAAGTGAAGTCAAAAAGTGTTACCATCAGAATTTGCTTATAAATTGATAAATGACCTACTAAATACCAGTAACAAAATGTTGTGTGAGTGGTCCTCTAAGATTAACCAATTGCCACAATCGCTGTTTAAAGGTAAACCTTTTTTTTTGTGTTCCTAGATACAAAAAGAAGGCGAAGGAATTGTCACAAGTCTGGAAGGACAGGCCACTATCCCCGATGGATACAGCGATATTCTGGGTTGAATATGTAGCCAGAAATAAAGGAGCAGTCAACTTGAAGCCGCCGACTGTTGACATGCCACTGTATCAATACCTGATGCTTGATGCAATTTTTGTTGTGGGATCAGTTTTCATGCTAATACTATTTATAGGAGTCAAATTAGTGTCATTGGTTATGAAAAAACCACCAATAAAGAAGAGTGTTAAGAAACACAAAAGTAAGAAGAATGAATAGATAAGAAGAATTGTAAAATAATAACTTTTGAACAATTTAGGCCAAGAAGACAAGAATTTAATTATAAAACTCCTTTGCAAAGCTATAGCAAATGTCGTTTACATTAAAGAAAAGATCAGCCAAATTACTGTTATTTTCATTTCCCCCGTATTTTATCGGAAGTAGCTGTTGAGCGACTTGACTTTGATTTTGTCATGCTTCAAGCTATTCATTGTTGTAGGTACTTGCTTTTGTTGGTTGTCAAATAATGGCGAATGATTTTTTGTTGCACTAAAAACCTAAGGCATAGTGTCGTATGGTTTAAGTGAAAATTGGATTAAATTGCAAACATCTTGGATATGCGATTAGACTGGAAAATTCAGCTGCATCCGGTTAGACTGGAAGCCGACTCCAACATAGGTAGTTCGGAAAAGGCTAGGCAGATGATGATGATGATCTTGGATATACAATTTTATTGCACTCAAGTGTTGATATTGTTAGTTTCGGCTAGCCGTTAGCTTTAAACAAATTTATAAGTAATTCCATACAGATGTACAGCAGGATTTATTTCATGCAACGTCTCCGAGGTTTCAAAATAATACAATTTTTTTTTCAAAATACTTCAATCGGCATCAAACGCGTATTTTATGTCCTCTGAAGTGCAGGTGTGGGACGCCTTAGACACTGAAGCTAGTGGCATAGTCTGGAGGGATAAGTAAGTCCTTAAATTAAGTCATTATACATACCGACTGGTCAGTAGGACGTTTGGAACTCTGACCACCATACTAATCTGAAGTTATTCCAAGATTGCAATTTTTTAAATTAAAGCAGTGGTGGCCCTATTGTATCGGCCCCGACTTACGAATCGGTCGTGAGTTCGAATCCAGACAGGTACTTCATTTCGTGTATTTAATTTTATCACCACTGCTCTCAAAACGGTGAAGGAAAACATCGTGAGGAAACCGGCATGTCCTAGAACCAAAAAATCGAAGACATGTGACATCCAACAACCCGCACTGGGCCCTCGTGGTGGATTATGGCCCACTTCCTCTCACAGAGGGAAGGCCTGTGGCCAGCAGTGGGTACAATATAGGCTGATTATTCTAAGATTTCAGTAATTAGGTTGTGGTGCGGTAATAGTGGGTCCGTGTTAAATACAGATATTCATACGAAACTGTTACAGCGGAAGCTGACCCACATGAAAATGTGATCGGTGAAAAACAATAGGTAATTATTGTGCTTAGGTAAAACTGCAGAAAATCAGCCTAACGTACCCAAATTTCTAGACGCACCATCGCTCTTGACTTAAATACGTTACCAACGGAAATGATAAGGAAATCATCACCATTTCGCGATCAATAGATCACAGACAGAACAGATATCCGTCAGATACTTTGTGGTGGTGTTGTGCAGTTTAAGTTTATAAAAAAAAATGCAAAAATTAATTTTATTTTTATTCTTTGTCGTTAGTTGTGCTGGTTACAAAATACTGGCAATATTTCCGCATAATGGACGTAGTCATAACATATATTTTACGGCACTAGTTGAAGAATTAGCTACGAGGCAGCATAATGTGACAGTGATTAATCATCACCCTGTGGCGGCACTACCTACCCTGCGTCAAATTTCCCTACAGGATAAAGAAAACGCCAGTGATCATGATGTTAATATAGAAGAACGTCTGAAATTCCTTTCTACATCAGACTTTTCAAAAGCATACAAAGGAGCTCGGGCATGTCAATTACAAGCAAACACAAGTTGTAAGAAACTGATGAACAATCGAGAAGTACAAGAGCTAATAACATCGGCAGCACATTTCGATGTGGTAATAGTTGAACAATTTGTGACGGACTGTGGCTTGGCTGTTGCCTACAAGTTGCATGCACCTGCAATAGGAATCACCACTCATATTCTGATGCCATGGACCTACTCCAGGTTAGGTGCACCTAACAATCCAGCGTATGTACCGAACCGGGTCATTGGTTACGGAACGAAGCCAAACTTATGGAATAAAATAAAGAGTGGTTTAATAAACTTTGGAATGAATGTGTACTATACACATGTGACACAGAGAAATGATCAGGAGATTGTGAATGAAGTGTATCCCGATATACCACTTTTAGAAGAGCTTGGGAAAAATATGTCTATGATAATGATAAATCAGTATTTTCCATTAACTGGTCCACGTTTATATAGTTCTAATGTTGTAGAAGTTGGTGGCATGCATATCAAAGAAAATGATCAAATAGAGGATGAGGTTTGTAAAATCTGGTTACTTTGCGAATGAACAAAATCAAAGGCTTCATTATAAAGGCTTTGTTATTGATGTATAATTAAAAGTCCTTTAAGATCGACTACATTGAGTTAGTGCTTTAAACAAATGTATTACAATGTTACAGGATTTACAACAGTTTTTGGATAATGCAAATAACGGCGTGATTTATATAAGTTTTGGAACTGTGGCATCGAATTTCCCTCGCAAAATAACAGATGAAATAAAAAAAGTTATTGAAAAGAAAAACAGCACTATGCTATTTGTTTGGAAAACAGATCTCACTGACTGGGTACCTCCTAGCAACGTATTTATAGGGAAATGGATGCCACAAAAAGCTATCTTATGTGAGTATTATTTTATGTATTTTGAGTGATTTTGTACCGACTTACTTGCGATACTGTTTGATTGTAGATATTAATATTGCAAAGGTGAAATCTTATAGTTCCTGACTGTTATACCTATGTCGGTGTCTAATTCCATAAGCTGGGGCATATGAGCCAAATTTAATTATATCTCTTTTCTTAGGTCATCCAAAAGTGGTTGCATTTATAACTCATTATGGAATGTTGAGTACCTCGGAGGCTTTGCATTGTGGGGTGCCTATTGTAGGTGTTCCACTGTTTGGCGACCAGTACGCCAATGCACAGTCGGCGGTTGAAATTGGTTTGGGAGTTACTGTTGACATTTTTACTCTTAATCAACGTGCGCTGGAAGAGGCTTTAAATGTTATCCTTCAAGAGAAGTAAGTTGGTTTAATATTATATTATGTCATAGTAAATCTCTTTTGGCGATCACAGTATGGTATGGTGGTGTAATGCATAGAGAACGCTGCTGCCCATTTCTCCGGTACGCCCCTTAGTCGCCTTTTACGACACCCACGGGAAGTATGGGCCCGCCTGCCAAGCGTGGTGATTATGGCAAACCCCCCCTTTGGGGGACGGCCTATGTCCAGCAGTGGACGTCTTTCGGCTGAAATGATGATGATGAAATCTCTTTTTGCCTTGCTTACAAGCTTCGTAACGTTTAAGTAAACAGATTACTATAATACTAGATATTTAAGTGAGATAGTAGTAGGCTGTAAATAATAATAATAATAATAATAATAACCCCCTCCGCCGTATCTCTACGTTGACGTCGTGGTGGGGCTTGCGCGCTCCTAAGCTCTGTGTCAGTGTTGGTAGAGTTTACTTTGCCGAAACAGGTCTAGGTTAAGGAGCTAGACCAACAGAAATACAGAAACCCGCAGGGCAGCATGTGGCGAGCTGGACAGCAGTAGCGACCCCAGGGATCCTATCTCCCGTGACACAAGCTTTTATTGGCCGGCTTGAGTGTAGAATCGCAAGAGCATACGTGTTCGTAGGAAGGAAGTAGGTATTTCTCTAAGATGCTGGTAGAAATCTTGACCGTACTTTTAGGATTGTCCTGATAGCCGTGGAATACCCCTCCACTCCTCACAAGCTCCTCAGGACATGTTGCCCCCTTGTTGCTACGACACTATGTGCTAGCGACCGTTTTCGGGGGGCCATTATTGAGAGTGCAAGTCACCCCCTGCCATTTTTTGTCTGTGTATTTTATATAAAACATTGGTCAGGCAGGGGCTATAGTCTTTCCATAGTCTTCGATCACTAGTTCACTTTAGCCACCCACACCCAATATCTAATAATACACATAATACAATATTTTTGTTTCCATAATTATCCTGCAATAGGCCTGCACCAAATGGTGGTTGTCCTTTTGTGCACTTGCATAGTGCATACAGAAATAATCGTCGGTTGGTGCCTCCTCATCATTTAAAATTATCTGCATGCGACTTGGCTTCGGTCCCTGGTACGCCTTCCAAAGGTCCGGGATCCCAAGATCCCGAGATTTGTCAAAGACAAAAAAATATAATAATTAAAAAAGAATGCACCTACTTTAAACAAAAGAACAGCACCCTAATTGCGCAACACGCTATAAATCACAATCTGAATCATTTCAAAGGATATTGCTAATACATTGCTTCATTTATGTTCGAATTTGTCTAGTCAACAATGCTAATAACGCAATGAATGTTGTTGAACTGTCAAAATGAAAGCCATTGCTACTGTTAGTGTGTTACACAATTACCCCGCTAGATTGACGGATCCAATTCCTTTTCGTAGAAAACTTATTGAATATTACCTTCGACAAAGGCCATTAAGATTAAATATGAAAATAAGTCATCATCTGCCTAGCCTTTTCCCAACTATGTTGGGGTCGGCTTCCAGTCTAACCGGATGCAGCTGACCAGAGCGACTGCAACCTCCACAACTCAGTTACTGGGTAATACGATACCCCTTGGTAAGACTGGTTGTCAGACTTTCGGGCTTCTGACTACCCGTAACGACTGTCAAAGATCCACGAATGATAGCCAGGACCAACGGCTTAACGTGCTTTCCGAGGCACGGAGAGGTCTCGGTATGTAAAGATGGTCACCCATCCACAGACCAACCACGGCAAGCGTAGCCTAACCTGATCGATCGACCTGTGCGGTTGTTATTATTTAGCCACGGGCCCCTCTATATATAATATGTAAATAAGTGTCATACATATTATTGGTAGTAGGATGCTAAATATACTTTCTTTTTTGTTTGCTCAGATACCGAAAGAAAGCAAAGGAATTATCTCGAGTCTGGAAGGACAGGCCTCTCTCGCCGATGGATACAGCAATTTTCTGGATTGAATATGTGGCCAGAAATAAAGGAGCAGTCAACTTGAAGCCGTCGACTGTTGATATGCCACTCTATCAATACTTGATGCTTGATGCCATTTTTGTCGTAGGATCAGTTATTTTGTTATTATTATTTATTATAGCTAAAGTAGTATTGTTGGTTATTAAAAAAACACCGACACACAAGAGTGCCAAGAAAGAAAATTAGACAGGAAAATTGATCTTAGGTAAAGATTAGAATATTAAATAATTTATAAAAGGTCCTTTTTAATTTAACCGGTGAACTTTACAGACGTAGTTTAGACTTTCAAGATCAATCAAAAATCTAAATATTTTATTTCACATAAACCTACATGTGGTGCACGGTTCCAATTGGTCATTTCGTATGCAGAAGAGCCGGCAAGTAACTCCACGGTTACTCTTTTAAAAATAACTGACTTTAACAATGTTTTAAAATTACAGTGTTAATAGGTATGGATGGGGGGGACTGCGTAAGCCTGTCGAGTCACTCGAAGTGTCGACAAGTTCCAGGTACCTACTTACGGCCGAACCTACGGACCTATCTATTACCGCCCCAATAATATCAATATCAGTAGCGATCTGTATGATTATAATTATACTGGCAGGTATAATTTGAACTAGCAGTAGGGATCTGACAATAAGTTATTGGGTTCGGCCGTTAACAAAATAGAAAAATCTGGTGTTCGTACATTAATTGTGTCCACATTAATTGACAAAAACAAAACAGTCGCTAGTCGATTTAAAAATAATACACTATGTATGTTGTTTTTGCGTAAATGGCTTGGTTGCTACGTATCCAGCCTGTAAGGTCTCGAAGAGATAACATTTCAAAGAGCAAAACGTAAGTGAAGGGGATGTGAATCTTTTACTATTCAGGGAGTACAGTTATGGAATGACTTGCTCGTGTCGGTTAGGCGTGCGCAATCCTTTTCTACTTTTAAAACTATCATACAAAAACGCTTCCTCTCTGTCTCTGTTTCATGATTTTTATTATATTTATATAGTATAGTATGTGCTTTATGAATGTATTTATTGTACTCATATGTAAATGGTACACCACAGACTACCTACAATATTCTCTCTCCTTGCCCTTTTTAATCCATCTAAAGGTTGTCTTTAAAAATAACTTTTAAAACTATATAAAATGTTTATATATTTTCAATATCTGTAATTTATATGGTGTCTGTGTAAAGAGTATTTTACTCTATTTTATTGTTGTAGCATTTCTCATGATAGCAATGAAACAAAAACGTGCTTTTAAAATATTTTCTATTCTCAAAGCAAAAATAAAAGCTTTCACTAATAATTGCCTCAATGTATTACTTTACCGACCGCTTACTTATCCAACTTTACTCTATTCATGCCATCCATACACTGACCTCTATAATACAGTACTTGTATTATAGAGTACTTGTATTATATAGGTCAGTGGATAATTATTTGAAGTTCCCAAAATAATATGGATGATATTATTTTGGGAACTTCAAATAATTATGTACCCGACCTTTTTCTTGAAAATGACAATCAAATAGTGCTGAGGTCGATCTGTCATCACTGTCTATAATTGTCAATAAGCGTGATACAGTAGTGATAGATCGATTTGAGCGTCGCATAATGATTGCCGATGTTACAATGCCTTTTGACGAGAATCTCGTGAAACCTAAGGGAAAATCATAAGTTCATAACATACTAGCTGATGACCGGCATGCGTTGCAGTGTCTTTTTTTGGTTAGGAACCTTCTCCGGCGCGCAACAACAACTTACCAAAGTTTCGTCACAATCGGTCGAGACATTTTCGAGTGTTTGCGAGACTAACGAACGGCAAGAAGAAGATATTATCTTGACTGCATGCGAGGTGTTCGACGTTTGGAATATGGACTCGGCTCACAGTGTCAATTGTCATAACAACTCTCCTCTCTCTCATGAGGCTCCGCCAGCCTGATTCAGAACGCAGCTCTTCTCGATATCCATTGTGAATTGTGAGAAGGATATCTAAATATTTAAAAATGTGATTTAAATAATCATGTAAAGAAAATAAAACTAAAATATTAAAACATGCACGTAGGCTTCATAATTAACATCTTTAACTCTAAATTATGACAAATAAATAATAACGTGCACCTGTTTATTTCATATAAGTACTTATGAACATTGTCAGCATACACCTATTAACGAGAACAATAGTCGTTTTCAAGCTAATGGGTTTTACCTATGTGGTTCACAGTCAGTATATTATATTTTTTTTGTAAACTAGCCGCACTGAAGATTGGCTTAGGTTTTAATGATTAAAGTAAACAAAAAGTTAATAAAAATCAGGTCGCTCTGGTTTTAAAATGAAGATATTAACAATATTGAGTTTGTTCTTTCATGTAGTTAAATGTGACAGTTACAAAATACTAACAATATTCCCTCACCGAGGACGAAGTCATCACATACATTTTTCGGCGCTAGTCGAGGAATTAGCTACAAGGCAGCATATGTGGCAGTGGTGAATCACTACTCTATGGCGGCACTACCCACCCTGCGTCATATTTCCTTAAAGGATGAAGAAAATGCTAGTGATCGTGTTAATATCGAAGAACATTTGAAATTCCTGTCTAGATCAGACTTTTTGGTTAGCCTACGGAGGAGCTCAGGCTTGTAGATATTTAGCGAACACAAATTGTAAAAAAATGATGAATAATCGAGAAGTACAAGAGCTAATAACATCGGTAGAACGTTTCGATGTGGTAATAGTTGAGCAATTTGTGACGGACTCTGGCTTGGCTCTTGCCTACAAGTTGAATGCGCCCACAATAGGGATCACCACTCATATTCTGATGCCATGGACCTACTCTAGGATAGGTGTATCTAACAATCCAGCGTATGTACCCAACCGCTTTTTTGGCTACGGAACGAAACCAAACATATGGAATAAAATAAAAGGTGTTATAATTAACTTTGGAATGAATATTTACTATGCACATGATACAGACTAGTGATCAGGAGATGGTGAATGAAGTGTATCCAGATATACCACTCTTGGAAGACCTTGGGAAAAATATATCTTTAATAATGACAAATCAGTATTGTCCATTAACTGGTCACTGTTTATATACTTAGCTCTAATGTTGTGTTGGTGGCATGCATATAAAAGAAAATGATCCAATAGAAGATAAAGTGTGTAATCTAACTTGACATAAGATAGCTACTGGTAGAATTTGATGTCAGATTCCTTTTAGAATGTTCAAAGAGTTAAGGCTTTGACTGCCAACGCGGTCACCGGTGACCGCGAACGAACAATAGATTTTCTATTGTATCTGCTGTCTGGCGTTCAACGTGTTAATTGAAGGATAAAATTGATGTAAAATGAAGAATGTAGTATATATAGTATATAATATATTATAGTCCTTATAATCGACTACGTTGTGGTACTCAAATCAATATTTCTAAACTGTTCCTATGTTGGGGTCGGCTTCCAGACTAACCGGATTTAGCTGAATACCAGTAGGTATATTACATGGAGCGATGCCTATCTCCCCTCCACAACCCAGCTACTGGGAACCACGACACTTCTTGGTAAGACAGGTCATCAGACTTTTGGGTTTCTTACTACCCGTAACGACTGTCAAAGATCTAGAATGACAGCCGCGACCAACAGCTTACCGTGCTTTCGGAAGCACGGATGGGTCTCGATATGTAATGGATGGTCACCCATCCTCGAACCGACTGCGACAAGCGTAGCTTAACCTTATATCAACCCGTGGGGCTGTCATTATTTAGCCCCACGACTACGTTGTGGTACTCCATACATTTATTTGTACTAATGTTACAGGGTTTACAAAAATATTTGGATAATGCAAACAACGGCGTGATTTATATTAAGTAGTTTTGGAACTGTGGCGTCGAATTTATCTCGCAAAATAACAAATGAAATAAAAACCGGGCAAGAGCGAGTCGGACTCGCTCACCGAGGGTTCCGTAACATCCGGGTTTATGCATAAGGTTTATGTTTATGAAATTAAATGTTTTTTTTTATTTTTTTATATTTGAGTTGGTTGAATAAAAGGTAAATTGCGGTTTACGATTTATGACGTATTAAAAAAAAACTACTTACTAGATCTCGTTCAAACCAATTTTCGGTGGAAGTTTACATGGTATTGTACATCATATATTTTTTTTAGTTTTATCATTCTCTTATTTTAGAAGTTACAGGGGGGGGACACACATTTTACCACTTTGGAAGTGTCTCTCGCGCAAACTATTCAGTTTAGAAAAAAATTATATAAGAAACCTCAATATCATTTTTGAAGACCTATCCATAGATACCTCACACGTATGGGTTTGACGAAAAAAAAAAATTTAGTTTCAGTTCTAAGTATGGGAAACCCCAAAATTTATTGTTTTTTTTTTTCTATTTTTGTATGAAAATCTTAATGCGGTTCACAGAATACATCTACTTACCAAGTTTCAACAGTATAGTTGTTATAGTTTCGGAGAAAATTGGCTGTGACATACGGACGGACAGACAGACAGACAGACGGATAGACAGACGGATAGACAGACAGACAGACATGACGAATCTATAAGGGTTCCGTTTTATGCCATTTGGCAACGGAACCCTAAAAAAGGTTGTTGAAAGGGAAAACAGCGATTATGCTATTTGTTTGGAAAACAGATCTCACTGACTGGGTACCTCCTCGCAACGTGTTCATAGGGACATGGATGCCACAAAAAACTATCTTATGTGAGTTTTATGGCCATTTTCATTAACATTACGCGGCACCTAAAAGTAATGCCTAATAAGCGCACCGTTAGATTTTCAGCACTCGGCGCTTAGCCGATCGTTGATCGCTGTGCAATACAGCAGGCTCTGCACCAGTAACAAAAATTTTGAAAGGGAATCATTTGTATGGGCATGTGATGAGGAGAGATGAAACACATAACTAAAAGAGTGTTGCATATAAATGTTGATGGATGGATAGAGAGAGAAAGGAAGACCAAAAAAAAGACGGATGTGAGAGATGATATGAAATAATTAGGAGTGAATAATAGAGTGACAGCTGACAGTGGAGAATGCAATAAAACAAAAACAAAAAAAACGTGTTGGACCGAACTCAAGTAACATGGGACAAGGGCAAGAAGATTGTGAGCACTTACCTACGTACTTACTTTACTTATTTTCGTATCATAAGATGTTAATTGCTATGTGCAAACATATAATAAGTCAATTGTGTGCATCTCCATGTTTGAATTAACAAACGTAGGCGATTATGCCATCTTTAATTATTACTATTTTCTAGGTCATCCAAAAGTGGTTGTATTTATAACACATTCTGGAATGTTGAGTACATCCGAGGCTATACATTGTGGGGTGCCTATTGTGGGTGTTCCACTGTTTGGAGACCAGTACGCGAATGCACAGTCCAGCTGACTGTGTGAAAGTGGTTTAGGAGTTATTGTTGAAATTCTTAGTCTTAATCAGCATGTGCTGGAAGATGCCTTATACATGATTCTCGAAGAGAAGTTACTTGGTGAATATTATCTCAAAGTAGTCTTATGTTGCAGCTAAAGAATATAACTGATCGAATTCATTAAAAGATTACCATATACGTTTAAAGATGTACCTAGATACAATTACCTGCTGTGAACAAAATAATAACCCATTTTTTATTTAGGAGAAATTCAATTCCATTGTCGCAGAAAACGTATCAAACTATTACGACGTGGTCCTTTAAGATTTTAATTATGTTTTATTTTCACAAATCGTTGGTGAAACATTTTTTTTGTATTGTTATCTCAGGTACCAAGAGAGAGCAAAGGAATTGTCTCGAGTCTGGAAGGACAGGCCACTATCCCCGATGGATACAGCGATATTCTGGATTGAATTGACATGCCCCTCTATCAATACTTTATGCTTGATGCTATTTTTGTTGTGGGATTAGTTTTTGTGTTAGTACTATTTATAGGAGTTAAAGTTGTATCGTTTGTTTTAAACAAATCACCAACACAGAAGAGTGTCTCTAACAGAAAGAAAAATAATTAGAATAAAATTGACAACTCTTAGAAAAGCTTGTTTAGTTTTCCCTAACCTGTTTAAGTCATTTCAAGAACAAAATTTAAGAAGATATACCCTCAGCATGAATTCCATGGGGATACTGTTCTTGGTATCATATATGTGTCTTAAATTCTTGGTACATCGGCTTTGGGTGTTTTTGCTGCTTTGATATGAAAATCTTGGCACAAACTAGCGTGCGCTACATATGCAATTGCTGCATCGATGTAGGTATCTATGCATTGCAGAAGACGCACTGTGGAGCTCGTTGAAATATAGTTTTATAAATTCGTCAATCCATTTTTCTATTAACTGATTAAAACCATTGGTACAAATAATAATAGCTACTAGTTTTATTTTATCAACTGATAAAACCAAATACCGTGAACCCTGTTGCAAAGAATAGTAAGTCAATATAATATATCATAAAGGCAGATATTATTCTTAAAAAAATGTATTCGTTTGGTGCGATAGAGATACAGTTACGCGGGCGTTAATAATGGCATATGGAGTTATAGAAAAAGCGGCTGTGATAACGTAAAAAAGTTGGAATTTTGGCTTTCAATATCTACATAAATTATGACATAGCTAGACGCTTTTCCAGTTCATAATGGTATGGACCGGTAAAAAACAGTAGTGTTGGTACCACTCCTCTCGCTCCTCTCCGCGCTCGCGACAGTGAACGAGAGGTGCGGGGACCGCGGGGAGTCAGTGCCGAACGGCTGAGCGCGGGCCCCCGAAACACACCAGTCGCACTCCTCCGCTCCTCCTGCGCTTGCGCGTTTGAATAATGTTTATATTTTCTTGTTTACCTTTTACCGTTGTAATTGTAACATCGTTCTAATTTATACATTGCACATGTTATACAGTCCACTCATCTTTAATTCTGCTCCACTACGACCTATCGTCGCGATCTGTAGTGGCGGAAAGAAAATATCTAGGTGCGGTATAAACTCTTGGCTTGGTCTGTCTTGCAACTAGTATCTATTATTTTTAAGAAATAGGTCATTGAAAAAGTAATATTTTAACAAAATAATTATAAATACACATACAAATAATTATAAATACACATACAATATAATTATAAATATTTTTTGTAAACACTGTTATGTCAGACAAGCCAAATAAATTTATCTTATCTTAAAAACTCTGTTGCTCTAGCGTGCACAGTTTTATTACGTATTAGTTTAGCATCAGTAGGTACAGATATTAACGACAATGATATAGATAGTCGCAAGTGAATGTGTTAAATGCTTCATAGACAGTTTTATTACAACTTATCTTAGTGAAATTGCTTTATTGTGGATCACTCAAGTGCGTGTGCGTTAATAGAACACTTTCGTCATTTTAACTTTCAAGTTGTCTCTGTAGGTATCTATTCTAAATAGGTAGCAAATTAGGTTTTAAAATGAAGATATTAATAATACTAGTGTTGTACTTCATTGTTAAATGTGATAGTTTCAAAATACTGGCTATATTTCCGCATAATGGACGGAGTCACCACATATTTTTTACGGCACTAGTTGAAGAATTAGCTAAGAAGCAGCATAATGTGACAGTGATCAACTACCACCCTGTGCCAGTATTACCTACCCTACGTCAGATTTCCCTACAGGATAAAGAAAATGAAAGTGATCAAGTAAATATCGAAGAACATCTGAAAATACTCTCCAGATCAGACTTTTCAGTAGCACACGAGGAAGCTATCGGATGTGGCGGTTTAGCGAACTTAAATTGTAAAAAGCTGATGAGCAATCGAGAAGTACAAGAGCTAATAACATCGGCGGCACATTTCGATGTGGTAATAGTTGAGCAATTTGTGACGGACTGTGGCTTGGCTGTTGCCTACAAGTTAAATGCGCCTGCAATAGGAATGGCCAGTCATATTTTGTTCCCATGGACCTACTCAAGATTAGGAGCTCCAAACAATCCAGCATATGTACCGAATCACTTTTTTGCTTCCGGAACAAATCCAAACATCTGGAATAAAATAAAGAGTGCTATCATAAACTTTGGTATGAATACCTACTATACACATGTGACACAGAGAATTGATCAGGAAATTATAAATGAAGTGTATCCCGATGTCCCACTCTTAGAGGAGCTTGGGAAAAATATGTCTTTGATAATGATAAATCAGTATTTTCCTTTAACTGGGCCACGTTTATATAGCTCTAATGTAATAGAAGTTGGTGGCATGCATATAAAAGAAAATGTTCAAATCGAAGATAAGGTTTGTAGTCACCGATTAGCTGATGTTGCTTCTAATTCATTTGTGGATGATCAAAGTTAGTCCTTTGTTCAAAGTATTTATTATTGTATGTAATGGTACTCTACTTACCTCAAATTATGTTACAGGGCTTACAAAAGTTTTTGGATAATGCAAACATAAGTGTGGTATATATTAGTTTTGGAAGTGTAGCATCGAATGTCTCACGCAAAATAACAAATGAAATTAAGAAAGTTGTTGAAAAGGAGAATAGCAATCTGCTATTTGTTTGGAAAACAGATCCCGCAGGTTGGGTGCCACCTAGCAATGTGTTCATTGGGAAATGGATGCCACAGAAAGCTATCCTATGTGAGTCTTATCTGATGAGATGTTTAATACCAATTCATATCTTTTTAATGATATAATTTTAAAGATATGAATTAACCTACAGCCACAGTTTTGACAGCAGTGGTGGCCTAGTGGAATCGGCCCCGAGTCCCCGACTTACGAGTTGTTGTTGACTTAGGATCGAACCCACACAGGCGCTTTACTTTTTGTAAAATAATTTATCACCACTGCTCTCAAAACGGTTAAGGAAAACATGTGAGGAAACTGGCATGTCCTCTAGGACATGCCGGTTTCTTTTATATGCATGTCACATGTCTTCAACCCGCACTGGGCCCGCATGGTGGATACGGCATGGTGGACGGCCCACCCCCTCTAACAGAGAGGAGGCCTGTGTCCCAGCAGTGAGAACGTTATAGGCTGATTATGCTAAACCTACAGCTCATTATCTTTATATATCGACGTCTAAATCAATAAGTAGATTCAAATGTAGTATTTAATTATTTATATCCTGTTTCGTTTCTAGGTCATCCGAAAGTGGTTGCATTTATAACACATTCTGGAATGTTGAGTACCTCGGAATCTATACATTGTGGGGTGCCTATTGTGGGTATTCCACTATTTGGAGAGCAGTACTCAAATGCACAGTCGGCTGTCGAAAGTGGACTAGGAGTTGCCGTTGACGTTTTAACTCTTAATAAACGTGTGCTTGAAGATTCTTTAAATATAGTTCTTCAAGAGAAGTAAGTACGGTATTGCTACATTGCAATAGTAATATATAAGTCAAAGCTTCATTGTTTTATTATGAAGCAGCCTTGGTGTGGAAAATGTGAACAATGGAATTCATGTAGTACATTCATTGATATATGAAAAAAACGTTCCTAGATTTAGTTACTGTAAGCAAAATAAAAGGACTGTCTGTCTGTGTGTGTGAATTCAATCTTAAATGTATATAGAAAACCATTACAATTTAAATTTTTACGTGGATCACCGTTGACGATTCTACGTCGACTGCTCAGTTTCAGGAGCGAATAAATAAAATACGTTGACTAAATAACACAGTGCTTTGTTTATCAAAATTTACAAGCCTTGTATATAAGCATTTTCCTCGTAAAAAAAATTCAATATTACAAATATGTGTTTATCAAAGCTACACGTGTAAATTACGGGTTACAAGTGTCGTTATTTATTTAACAAGTGTATTTTTACACTTGTATTTGCGATTTAGTTCATCAAAAAATCGTTTATAAGTTACAACTTGTAGGAAATCATGGCAAATCCTGAGAGTGTCCGGCGACTCTCCATTCCGTCTCACAAGTTTACGAGTGTCAGTGCTTAGTACTGCAATCAATTTTTAAATTCGTTTTTAGGGTTCCGTACCCAAAGGGTAAAAACGGAACCCTATTACTAAGACTTCGCTGTCTGTCTGTCTGTCTGTTACCAGGCTGTATCTCAAGAACCGCGATAGCTAGACTGTTGAAATTTTTACAAATTATGTATTTCTGTTGCCGCTATAACAACAAATACTAAAAACAAAATAAAATAAATATTTAAGGGGGGCTCCCATACAACAAACACGATTTTTTGGCTCTTTTTTGCTCGATATCAAAAATGGCAACAGGTAGGCACTTGAAATATTCACAAAATACTCAGTTGTTATTTAACTTTAATAATAAATAATAAAATAAAAATAAGATAAATATTTAAGGGGGGCTCCCATACAACAAACATGTTTTTTTCGGCGTTTTTGCCTTGTGGAACCCTTCGTGTGCGAGTCCGACTCGCACTTGGTTAGTTTTTATTTTTATGTGGTCAAGTGATTCAAGCTATGAAGAAAATATTAGAATTACGGAACTGAGAAGATATTATAATAAAAGAATTGACTACGGTCATATGCAGATGACTTACGAATTTAACGAAAGGTTTCTACTTAAAGCTGAAAAAGTTGTAAAACCGTTATTTTATTATCTAGACATTTTTCAAGATAAATCGAATACTCTACTACTTTCTCAAAATTATCAATTTAATTTTAAAAGGCTATAGTTTGTCGTTACTATTATCGTCCCGTCCATATTAGGCACAGCCACAGGCAATATAGATTCCATTCAGCCATGCGTTTAAGATACAGCCCATAGACGCCTAATGCTTGATCTAACGCACCAAAACAATTCTGTCAACTAGCTGAGGTATGAGGAAGCTGGGTACTACGTTCTGATTGGCCCTGCCAAGGTCATTACGCCTCACTAGAGATGGGACAGGATTAAAAAACGAAGGTATCGATATTTTTGTATAAGTACAAGGCAGTCATCACCCAATAATATCCTACTAATATAATACTATAAACGCGACAGTTTGTGAGAATAGATGATGGATGTTTGTTACTCTTTCACGCTAAAACTACTGAACAGATTTTGATGAAACTTGACAGTAATATATCTTATACATGAGAATAACACATAGGATACTTTTTATCCTGATATTTTTACAGGATAGACACTTATGCGGGTGAAACCGCGTGGCGCTGCTAGTATTGTCATAAAACCACTGCTGAAGTGAAAGAATATTCATCTTGTTTTTTTAGATACCAAAAGAGAGCAAAGGAACTGTCTCGAGTCTGGAAGGACAGGCCACTATCCCCAATGGATACAGCGATATTCTGGATTGAATATGTCGCTAGGAATAAAGGAGCAGTCAACATGAAGCCGCCGACTGTTGACATGCCACTCTATCAATACCTAATGCTTGATGCTATTTTTGTCGCAGGATCAGTTTTGACGTTAATACTTTTTATAGGACTTAAATTAGTGTCATTAGCTTTGTCATTGCTTATAAAAAAATCACCAACACAGAAGAGTTTAAAGAAAGGAAATAATAAAAAGAATAAATAAGCAGGAAAATGTTCATAAAAGAATTAGGAACAATTTAGCTTTTGTCATTATTATAAATTAGAATAAAGAACAAAACAAACAAGTTAAAACTGCGTATTATTTTTATTTTTCCCGCTCTTACCTTCAGAAAAAAAGTAATGAAGAAGAATAAATAATCAAAGTCAAAGTCAAAGCATTTATTTCAAATAGGCACTTAACAGGCACTTTTGAACGTCAAAAATTACTAAAATAGAATTGATTCTAGTCGCCCATTCCAAAAGGTAGATTTCGTATGGAGAAGAATGGGCAAGAAACTCCACCGTTACTCTTTTAAAATGTTTTACAATATTATGCATGTACATTAATTATATAATATATATGTGAAGACGATGCACCTAAAATAAAATTACTGTACCACAATAGGTAAAATAATTAAAAATGAAACCATAACATATAAATTAATTATCAATTTATTATTTATTTATTTTAATTATTTTTTTATTATTAATTAGATACTTGGTGCTCACATATTTACAAGCATGGTAAAAATAAACGATTGTCATTAAAAAAATAATAATAATAGTAATAAGTCAGGGTGTGAGTTAAAGTAATTACAGAATGTAAATCAATGTAAAAAAAAAAACAAAGAAGAACAAAGAATAAATTTTGCAATTAAATTAGCAACCAGTTTGATTTTGTCTTGACTCTAGATTGTCCTATGGAGCAGGACCAGCATGTTTCCAAGCGTTCTTATCTTGGATATAATCTTCTAATTTATAGTACGCTTGTTTACAAAGTGCACGTTTAATGTGAGTTTTAAATTTTCTTTCATTTAATTGCAATATATCATTAGGTATTTTATTGTAACATTTAACACAGTACCCCATAAAAGATGTATGTACTTTGGCTAATCTGAAAAATGGTTGATGTATTTTATCTTTATTTCTAGTGTTAAAATTATGTCTATCGCTTATTTTATTAAAAAGATGTAGATTTTTTCTTACATACATAATATTTTCATAAATGAATTGGCAAGGTACCGTCATAATATTAATCCTTTTAAAAAGTTCCCTGAGAGATTCGCGGCGACGTAGATTATAAATGCCTCTGAGAGCTCTCTTTTGCAAAATAAAGATGGATTCAATGTCAGCAGCTCGACCCCATAGTAAAATGCCGTACGACATAATGCTGTGAAAGTAGCTAAAATAGACTAAACGCGCGGTTTCTACGTCAGTTAACTGTCTTATCTTTCTAACAGCATAAGCGGCCGAGCTAAGCCGCCCCGCAAGAGATGTTATGTGAGGTCCCCATTGTAATTTCTCGTCTAGCGTGATTCCCAGAAAAACCGTTTGATCAACAAAATCCAGTTTTTCTCCATTCAGTATGATGTCACATTCGCTACTTCTAACATTATGTAATTTAAATCTAATGCATTTGGTTTTCTTTTCATTTAGTACCAGATTATTTACCGTAAACCAATCATGGACCTGAAGAATAGAGTTATTCACGTCGTCAAGACTTTGTGCACGTCTGTCTATCTTAAAGATCAATGAGGTGTCATCTGCAAATAACACCATTCCAATCCCGAGTATTCCTAAATAAACATTCCATTGTGGTACCATACTCGGTATGCGTAAATCTTATGATTATGAGACATGGATCTTTTTAACCGACTTCAAAAAAAGGAGGTCCTGTATTCGACCCGTATGCATGTTTGTTTATTTTGTGTTTGAGCTTGGTTTGTGCTGAACCTAAAATATTTTGTGCATACCGTGACCACCGATATGTTTTCCAAGAGGTATGGATATGGTAGTCTCAGTCTTTTGAATTGCACATTTTGACAATGTTGCGAAACCAAGATACTTGATTTCCTCTCCTCATCTTGCTTTCTCGAAGTTAGGAACCTTGTAAAAGCCGAGAGTGATAAGTTATGCGGGACTGTTATATCTACCCACAATCATTGCGAGACGTTTCAATCGATCTGTCACCGCTATATCAGACGGTATAAATAGTCCTGTCAGTGATGTTAGATCGATGCCAGAGCAATTAATTGCCTCTGTTAGAGTATTACAAAAAAAGACTGGTTAAACTTAAACTGGGTCGGGCACTTCCCATTCCTCAAAAATGTATTTTAAAGCAAGTTACCGCTAGATGATCGTGGCTACAAAGTTGTGCCTGTACAAGTAATCTTCGTTAGCTCGACGATAACATGCAGAGTCGTGTGTCGGATTGATTTCCCAAGACGGTGACATGCCCGACAGATATCAATAGTTTCCTTCAGTCCTTTGCAATATAGCTCTGGTCATCATCATAACTTTTTCCATAATCACATCGAAAAAACTTTTATCAGATTAAAGCCGAGAGTTGATTTAGTTTCAATCAATCAAAATATATTATTTCACATAAGCCTACATGGGCACATATGAAACGTCAGAAGCTAGGTAGCACGGTTCCAATTGGTCGTTTCCTATGGAGAAGAACCGGCAAGAAACATCATGGTGACTCTTTTTAAAAATAATTGGCTTTTACAATGTTTTCAAATTACAGTAGGTATGGGAGGACAGCGTAGGCCTGTCAGCAAGTACCAGGTACCAGGTACTTGATAAAATAAAAAAAAAACCGGGCAAGAGCAAGTCGGACTCGCGCACCGAGGGTTCCGTAACATCCGGGTTTATGAATAAGGTTTATGTTTATGAAATTAAATGTTTTTTTTATTATTTTTATATTTGAGTTGATTGAATAAAATGTAAATTGCGGTTTACGATTTATGACGTATTAAAAAAAAACTACTTACTAGATCTCGTTCAAACCAATTTTCGGTGGAAGTTTACATGGTATTGTACATCATATATTTTTTTTAGTTTTATCATTCTCTTATTTTAGAAGTTACAGGGGGGGGACACACACATTTTACCACTTTGGAAGTGTCTCTCGCACGAACTATTCAGTTTAGAAAAAAATATATTAGAAACCTCAATATCATTTTTGAAGACCTATCCAAAGATACCCCACACGTATGGTGTTGACGAAAAAAATTTCTTTTATATTCAGTTCAGTTCTAAGTATGGGGAACCCCAAAATTTATTGTTTTTTTTCTATTTTTGTGTAAAAATCTTAATGCGGTTCACAGAATACATCCTTACCAAGTTTCAACAGTATAGTTCTTATAGTTTCGGAGAAAAGTGGCTGTGACATACGGACGGACGGACAGACAGACAGACGGACAGACAGACAGACAGACAGACATGACGAATCTATAAGGGTTTCGTTTTTGCCATTTGGCTACGGAACCCTAAAAATGGTCTACAGATCTAAAGCCTACAAAGTCCTCACGTTTACAAAATAAGAACCAAAGAGGTTCACCAGAAGCGGTCGCCGAAATGCCGCCAGACTACGCGGTCAAAGAAGTCTATATCGGCCGCAGAAGAAGAATAAGTCTACGTGCGTCCTGCGACTGCAGTTTTGTAGCCTAGGAGAGAACGGTATGGCCATAGTCAACTGCGACCACACCACACACCGGCCGACCTGCATGGCTTATATGAAATACTCCCTGAGACTGAAAATCTCGCGAAGGTCTTGGCATTTAAAAATCCTTGACCAGGTCTGCATATATGGCATTGCATATACGATCTCAGCTATGCCTGTGGATGATGCATCCGGTAAGTTGTCAGCAATGTACAGACCCTGCAGTCCAGGTCGTCAAGGTTCATATGTAATGTAACCCAACCGTCAAAGGCCATGTTTCGCCTGATAAAAGCCTATTGAATACACATTTTCTTCGAGCGGCGAAAAAAGAGCATCTTGTGCAATCGTTGAAGGACCGCTTCTTGTCAACAAAATAGATGGGAGACATTCGACTGCCGCTACAAAACGTATGGAGCAAATACACTGCTTCAGTCTTATTTCGATACAGATGAATAATAAAATGATTGTATTTTTTTTTTAATATCAAAAAGTTTATTTAGTTAGACAGGTAAAAATAACAAAATTAAATTCTAACTTAACTAAAACTATAGAGAAACTAGAAAATAGCGTCGAAAAACTCATCCGCATCGCTGTCGACTGATAATGTACCCAAGAGACTGGTGGCATTACCACGTTGTATAGCGATGCCTCTGGCCAAGGTAAAAGCCCTTGGGTCACGGGAAGTGTCAACCAGCCGTTTCGAAATTTGTTTAAAAAGACCATGAGCACTCGGACCCCACGGCCCGAGGGTTATTGTAAATATGTGAGATAAATGGTTTATTTTAGATTGTCTTTTGGCCTATTTTACTATTGATAATGTAGGATTTTTAGATAACAGTGGTCCAGTTGGTAACAATAGTAGAGACCGAGGACGATAACATTTTTTTTAAAATAACGGCTATTAGCTCAGAATTTACAAGTGTCTAAGAAATTCGGAATTGACATAGGTTATATCAGTTTTATCTTCTAAGTATTTTTAGAGTTTGTCTTTATTTATTTTTATATTTATTTATAGGTACTAGCTTCTACACGAGACTTCGTCCGCATGAAATATCCTGTTGCCCCGACCCACCCCGTCGCTAAGCATAGCTTGCCCGCGGTATTACATCGTTTTCGGTTAGAGTTCTTTCTGACTTTTTTCTTTTTCAAGAATTGGGCTACAATTAAAAAAATACTGTTTCAAATCCAACAGGTAGGTAGTTCCAGATTATCGCCTTCAAACAAACAAACAAACTCTTTAGCTTTATTATTAGTACTTAAGCAGAACACTGTACAAATCAATTTTTGTGCAGCGATACCTACCGTTACAACCATAGATATCCGTGGTTACAATGGACCCGTGGCGGGGGTCAATTGAAGCACAACTCTAGTGGTTAATATAAATCCATACTTATTTATAGTTTTATTTATTTCTTAAATATTATATTTATCGTCGTTTTATTTTACCGTCTGATAATTTGCATCAAATGCTTCTTCAGTTTAATAATGACGAACTTAACGATCTTGACGATCTTAACTTGTAACAAAACAATAAAAATTGGTCTTTGAACAGACAAAAATATACTGATTACCTACTTGACTCGATAAAAAAGTGTTCTATCGGAAGTCTCGGTTTCTGCGTGGACATGCGCGGGCGTCTATTAATAAACATGAGATCTACGCTCCAGCTGTCGTATAGCCGGCGGCGGCGCCGAGTATTCGGCGGCGAAAAAGCTTCACCGAGCCGTGCGTCTTAAATTCGTCACTTAGTTCAGCACAGCATGTGAAAAAGCGTTTCAGCTCGCAGGGCTTAAGATATTTGTCTTAAATTCGTCACTCATCACAGCTCAACACAGCATGTGAAAAAGCGTTTAAGCTTGCAGGGCTTAAGATATTTGTCTTAAATTCGTCACTCATCACAGCTCAACACAGCATGTGAAAAAGCGTTTCAGCTCGCAGGGCTTAAGATATTTGTCTTAAATTCGTGACCTATCACAGCTCAGCACAGCATATGAAAAGGCGTTTCAACTCGCAGGGCTTAAGATATTTGGATATTATCAGGGCCGGGCTTTGGGCACATAAGGGTCACGGGGCCATGTGTAGATAAGTAGGTAATAAGTAGTTCATTTTCATTAACATCAGTTTTCAAATATTCTGCTACAAAACCAATAAACGATTTAAATAAATTGTAAATCGCACTGCAAATCAATTATTTTGTCATTGAATCGGGTACTAATAATGCATAGAATGGAACGGCGGCGGCTGCAAGGAATAATTTTTTCGGGGGTAGGCCGGGGCCCCTGTCGATAGCGGGGCCCTGGGCACTTGCCCAGAGTGCCCAATGGATGAGAGGGGCCTGGATAACATAATATAACATAAAATCACGCCTGTATTCCCTGAAGGGTAAGGCAGAAGTGAGTTATACTACACCTACATTTCACCAGTTATGTTTAAGTCCCATGTAATAGGGGGGGGGGAGAACCCATTGCAATCAACCGGGCACAAATCCAGACTCCGGGCTACTCCTGAAAATTTTAGATGGAAAAACCTAATAACACTTTACCCGACCAGGGAACCGAACCCAAGACCGCATGCTCAGCTGCAGCGCTTGCGACCCTTAGATCGACGAGGCAGTTGGATATCATCATCATCTGCCTAGCCTTTTCCCAATTATGTTGGGGTCGGCTTCCAGTCTAACCGGATGCAGCGGAGTAGGTACCAGTATTTCACATGGAGCGACTGCCTATCTGACCTCCACAACCCAGTTAGGTACTGTGTAATACGAAACCCCTTTGGCAGTTGGATATCATCTATTCAAAATAATCTAGGTACTTAAGTACCTACATTGTAAGTAAATAACAAGGAATACCTAATTAATTAATAAAAATAACAAAATTATATCCTAACTTAACGAAAACTATTAACAAACTAAAATACAGCGTCGAAAAATTCATCCGCATCGCTGTCGACTGGTAAAGTACCCAAGAGACTGGCGGTATTACCACGTTTTAGGGCAATGCTTAGCTTCTAGCCAAGGTAAAAGCCAGCCGTTGGGTCACGGGAAATGTCAACCAGCCGTTTCGAAATTTCCTTAAAAAGACCATGAGCAATTTGACCCCCCACGGTCCGAGGATTTCAAACCCAAACTGCTCGAAAATATAATTACCAATAATGTTATTAGTAATAGTAACAGTAGTAGTACATAATTAATTAAAGATGAAGCATGTTAGTGTTACATGGTCGGATCCAGGATTTATTTCTGGGGGGGGCACATGGGCCAGACGGATAGATTTTCTTTTGACCATACATACAGAAATAAAAGTTTCTTCTATAGTCAAAGTCAAAGCGTCTAATTCAAGCCTTTATCGACGTAGGTAGCAGTGGCGGACTAAACCTGTCAGGGGCCCAGAGCACAGAATAAATAGTACAAGTACCCAGAGCGGCAAAACAATATGAGACTCCCCCCGGACTTCCTAGTTAATGTAGGTATTTCTAGTAATATTTTGCAATAAAATCCTAATGACAACAAAAAGCAAGTATAACGTGCGTAATTATAATAATAATAATTTCTTTATTTGTATAGAAAGCAGGTGTTACAATAATGGTGTTAGTTTTAGATACAGTCCCAGTACATTCTGCCTGTTGGCACACAAAAATATAGTGGTTAAATTTAATTACGATTTTATTTTAAGTGGTTAGGTTTAATTTAGAAACTAGGTACTTAAATTTAAAATGAGATCATGGTACAGCTAAGTCTAGAATTATTTACATAATAAATGAGATAAAGTGAAGCAAACATTACAGTTCATCTTTTATAAAATCCGTGACAGAGTAATAACATTTCTCTATCAGCAACGTCGACAAGACTTTCTTGAATTTCATTAAGGGCTGATCCTTAAATACAATTTGGCAATTTGTTAAATATAATAGGTGCCATACCAATAATGTTTTTTTTAAGCAAAGCAGTGTTATATCTACCAGTACACAATAGACTCTGATATTTTGATCTCATGGCAGTAGTTCGCATCCTCGTATCATTTAATGCAGGACTGCTCGAATCGTTTGCAGATGCTTGTTAGTTTTAACGAATATAGCTACTTCGAGAATGTATATACTAGGAAAAGTTAGTATTTTGTGTTCCTTGAAAAAAGGGATGCAACTATCTGTAATCTTAAGATTGAAAATGGATCTTATACACCGTTTTTGGGCTTTAAATATAGACTCCCTTTCGGAGCAATTACCCCAGAATACTACACCAAACCTTAGAACAGAGACCACCAAACCGTGATAAGCAACCATTAATGTATCAATGTTAACTTTCTTGGACAGATTGTAGAGAGCATACGCAGACATACTTAATCTTTTGCAAACTTCTTCAGCCTGCGGTTTCCAAGTTAGTTGACTGTCAATCAATATACCCAAGAATTTGGTCACGTTAACGCTATCAATAGTTTGTCCGTTATAGTTAATTTTTAAGTTTAAAGGAAGAATTTTTTGATAGAAATGCATTATATTTGTTTTATTGAGATTTATAATAAGATTATTGTCGTTGAGCCAGTTTATTATTAATTTTAGAGAATTATTTATTTCATCTTCATAAAGCTCTATTATTTTATACTCTACCATACACCATAGGCGTCGCCCCCTGCAAGATATTTTTGTGTCATGAATTTTCATCTTCTTATTATACTGTTCCTGAAAAACAAGATGCAAGAGTGAGCGAAGCGAGCTCGAAATTTTTTTCACACCCCGACTCGGAATTCTTGGTTAGGTTTCTTGTTAAAATAGGAGTTACTTTGTCGTTAGTCGAGTTACTCATGCAAAAAGTTTGATAATGTATAATGCAAGAGTGAGCGAAGCGATCAAAATTTTAGCACACGCAAGATTTTAGGGTATGAATACACCCATACACCCCAAGTGCTCATCGCGGTTGTAGAACATGGTAACCGGTCCCGATATGCCAGCGCTTGTCGGCGCCGACAAGTGCTGGTTGTTAAAGATGGTCGGCGCCGGCAGTTTTCATACCTTTTGCCAAATTAGCGCGAACCGACGGCAACTAATCAGATAGGAACTTGTCGGCACTTTTATATCGTACTCGTTATCAGTGTTCTACATGAACTGAACCGATAATCAAACGTACACTAATGCGAAAAAAATACAGTTGATTTTTTATGGTACCAATCGATAATCCTATAATGTAGGTACTTGTAAAAAAAAACATAAATATGAACTGCAGGAAGCCCAACTCACCAAAATTCAAGGAGGACACATTTGACTACATACTGTTTTAATCTACGAAGCCATGTATGACTCCAGAGAGAAAAGACATAATAGATAATTAATGGTGGGTCATTAGTCAGGGTGAAGGAATCGGTGTAGCGCGAGCCACCATCACTCTTGGGTTTGACTTACATTGATAACCTAACTGAAATCATTAGGCAATCATCATTATTGCGCGGTCACTGGGTTAATGATCACAGACAGATAAACGTCAGATTCCTTACAGTCACCGGTTGTTGTAGAAGAATTAGAATATATAATTCAGTTACTAACAAACCTTGCAGTTTAGCGTTAATTGTTTAAAAAAAATGAAAATATTCATATTATATTTTTACTTACTCGTTAACTGTGATGGTTACAGAATCCTGGCTATATTTCCTCATAGCGCCCGAAGTCACCATATTTATTTCACGCCTCTTGTGGAAGAATTAGCAGTACGAGAACATAAAGTGACTGTGATAAACTACCATCCTGTGCAAAAGTTACCCACTTTACGTCAAATATCACTTCAGGATAGAGAAAATGCTACTAGTGCTTGTGTTGACATAGAGAAACGTATGGAAGTCCTGTCTATTTCTGACGTGTCCTTGGCGTATGCTACTGCTCAGGTGTTTAAAAATATAGCAAATACAAATTGTAAGAAACTAATGAACAATCGAGAAGTACAAGAGTTAATAACATCGGCGGCACATTTCGATGTGGTAATAGTTGAGCAATTTGTGACGGACTGTGGCTTGGCTGTTGCCTACAAGTTGAATGCGCCCGCAATGGGAATAGCAGCTCATATTTTAAGCCCATGGACCTACTCCAGGTTAGGTGCGCCTAACAATCCAGCATATGTACCAAACTACTTTTTCGGTTCTGGAACAAAGCCAAACCTATTGAATAGAATAAAGAGTACAGTAATAAACTTTGGGATGAATATGTACTATACATATGTTATACAGAGAAGTGATCAGGAAATTGTGAATGAAGTGTATCCGGACACGCCACTCTTAGAAGACCTTGGGAAAAATATGTCTTTAATAATGATAAATCAGTATTTTCCATTAACTGGTCCTCGTTTATATAGTTCTAATGTTGTGGAAATTGGTGGCATGCACATCAATCAGTATGATCGAATATCAGATAAGGTTTGTAATTTTAAACTACCTATTTATACTCATGATGTCGATGCAAAATAAATTCGAATAATCTTTGTAGTAGGTACTAGCTCCTGCCCGCGACTTCGTCCGCGTGAAATTTCACCCTCCCCCCATTCACCCCCCTCTTAGGGGTGGAATTTCGAATAACCCTTTCTTAGTAGATACCTACTCTTCACAAAGAACACACCCTCCAAATTTCATGTCCATAGGACCAGCGGTTTAGGCTGTGCGTTGATCTATCAGTCAGTCAGTCAGGACTTTGAATTTTATATGTACAGATTTGATTGTGATGAGGAATTCTTGCTAACTGCGAATTGCAATGCTTATTAATTTAGGACTTTTATAGTCACACTCATCATGGTTTTGATGAAGTAATCAGTAACTAAGTAACTTAAAAAAAGTAATTTACAAAAATTAAACCGACTTCAAAAAGAAATTAACTCAAAATTATGAAATAACTTTAATTTCGGATCCCAAGACACCGACTTCCGAAATTAAAGTTATTTCATAATTTTGAGTAAATTTCTTTTTGAAGTGGGTTTAATTTTTTTAAATTACTTTTTTATTTCGTAATTTTTAGATTTCAGTAAAAACTGGAATATTTGTTTGTAGGTAGGTAATAGTTTTGTTGTAAATATGGCACTGGAATTTGACCAAGGTTTTGAGATGTTTTCCCTTTGACACTACAGCCATAGTTCTTATCAATAAGCCAGGGCCTCAAGTCTGCTATTACAATAGTGTCAGAATGGTCTATCATTGATTTCATAATTGTTGATTTTGACAAGTTTGGTAATCTACTAATATAATGGCGTCATTATGACTTTCCAATGGTCAACCACTGATATTCCATCGAAAGAAATGGCATAGAATGGTAATCTCGTACATAATGAAAAATTGACCTACCATTAGAACGTCATTGTGCAGTGATTGCTTTTAATTCGTTTCGAGTATCGTATAATTTCTATGCCATTGGCCGACCAATGATCAACCATTATGAATTTAGCAGATTACGAACTATTAGCAAAATGACAATGGTATGGTGGTGGGACCGTGTTGGAATGACGAATTTATAAAAATAGCAGACTAGGGCCTCTGGCCGTCACACTTACACGTATTAGTCCATATCTTGAAAATCGATTTTGATGAAACTTGCACTGTTCCCTAAGTTGAAGAAAATGTAAGCCAATCAAAAAAAATGGTCACGATCCGATTAATAGTTCTTTGCGGAGAAATGCGTGGACAAACATACATAAATACATAATACGTCTATAAAATTTTGTATATTTGTTTGGATGCCCTAATAGATTGTCATATGTGAATATAATGCAATTCCAATAATATTACATACATAGGTATAGGTACGTGTCGAATTGATAACCTCCTTTTTTTTGAAGTCAGTAAATAATAAAAAACTGCTATGTTGTTGAATCTCTAAGATCTGCCACTCGAAGATCCGCCAAGTAGGTAATTTAAAATCTAGGTATGATGAATTCGTAGTAGTACCTACATAATAATAATTTAGTGTTTTGTTGTGTATAGCTTTTCATACAAAGTTAAATCATTTATTTAAGTAGGCCACTAAAGGCATTTTTAAATTTGATTTACAAGAAAATATAATTGATTCTACGTACCCCTTACAAAAGATCGTTTCGTATGGAGAAGAATGGACAAGAAACTCCATAGTTACTCATACATACTGTTACAACACATTATTACTAGCGTGTTTAATAATTGCCTAAAAACATGTGCAGATATCGCGACAAAACATTCATGTGCCTTTTTTTTTTTAAACGTGGGGAAATGCTCATGCTCATGCTTTCTGCACTACCACGGGGAGATAGTGTAGTTATGTGGGACTTTAAACCACTAAAACTCCACGATGTTCTCCTCTGCCGTTTACGGCGGGAACACGGGCACGCGTTAGCACTCATCCGTGAACCCGCCGCGGCTGTCCGTCACCGGACCCTCCTCTGGGGAGTTCTCCGCATCACCGGCGCACCAGAACACATAGCACGCCGTAACCACCCCAGGGACCAAACCAGCACATGGGTGCCAGACGACCCCGTGTCTGGGCACCCTTGGTCCACCTGCGACGGGTCAGGTCATTGGCCCTGTCGCCTGCCAATTTTCGGTCACAGAGGATAGGGAGAGTGGCCAGCGTCATACCAAAACTTCTCCTCCCCTGCGGCCCCACTGCGTCCGTCATCAGACGGTGGCGACCCCTTCAAGGCCGCGGAAGGTAGGGAGAGCGGCGCACCGCAATACCGGCACTCCATTCCCGCCGCGGCCTCCTACCCTCAGCCGCGATGCCTCCCATACGACATCACGGCCCGCCTCAGCTGCGATGTCGCTCAAACGGCACCGGTACCTACTTGTTGACTGCTACGTCGTCGGCTTATCGGCAAAAGCCCTGACGAGCGGCCCCTCCTCGGGTTCCTCTTCGCATCACCGTGGGTGACCAAGCCACGGCTACTGAGCCCCCCTCGCCTCGACAATGCGGGAACCCACCAGGAGGACATTCATGTGCCTTACGACAGCTTTTGACCTTCATTATGTTTCCTTTTCATACAAGATCCGAAACAGAATCGTTAGTTAAATTAACAAACTGTTCATTTTACAGCGTTTACTAAAGTTTTTGGATTCTGCAGACAATGGAGTGGTTTATATTAGCTTTGGAAGCGTGGCATCAAACTTCCCTCGCAAAATATCAGATGAAATTACGAAATTGGTCGAGAAGAGTAACATTCGATTTGTTTGGAAAACAGATATTTTGGAATGGATTCCACCTAGCAACGTGTTTCTGGGGAAATGGTTGCCACAAGCAGCAGTCCTATGTAAGTGTAGTTGGATTTTTAGAAAAATATTTAATTACAATTCTTTTGTTACAATAGCTCTGCATCTGCTGTGTTTGTAGTTGCTTTAGAAATGTAGTTGTAGGTATATTTAAATAATTTTTTATTGTTAAAAATAAGCATTCATTGTTGTGAATTAGATTTTTTTTAATTTCCAGGTCATCCAAATGTACTTGGCTTTATTTCGCATTCTGGAATGTTAAGTACCTCGGAGGCTATGCATTGTGGGGTGCCCATTATTAGTGTACCGCTATTTGGAGAACAGTTTGCGAATGGAAAGTCAGCTGTTGAAAGTGGTTTGGGAGTTTCATTGGATATATTGACTCTTAATGAAGAAGTGCTAAAAGGTGCTTTGCGAACGATACTTCAAGATCAGTAAGTGTTTGATTTTTTATTTAGTTTAATGTAAGTACATATTATTATAGGAGAAATATGACCGTCAAGCTGCAATACAAGCTCCCATACATACACTTTGTTCTGAATGCATTTCAAGACCAGTCAGTTTAAATAATATCGACAGGGCTTTCTCATCAACAGTAATCCAATCATGATCCAATGCAAGACTGAATTTTCGACCATGCATTATTCTAAACCTTATTTGAATTCTTACAGGTATCAAAAGAAGGCGAAGGAATTGTCTCGAGTTTGGAAGGACAGGCCACTATCCCCGATGGATACAGCGATATTCTGGGTTGAATATGTAGCCAGAAATAAAGGAGCAGTTAACATGAAGCCGTCGACTGTTGACATGCCACTCTATCAATACTTGATGCTTGATGTTGTCCTTATAATGGCATCGTCAGTGGTTGTAATAGCTTACACTCTATGTAAAGTATTATCGTTGGTTTTGATAGCACTCTTTGGAAAACAGAAACTAAAGAGAAGGAAGATAGATTAGAATTAAAATACGGATGAACTTACTTAGTTAGGATTTATTTATTACTTACTTACAAAAATAGTAGAGTTTTAACAAAGGTAACCGAACGATTAACTAGAATTAAGTAGCTATAATGATTGCACTATCCAGACAATCACAAACAAAGCAGAAATAGTTTCGTTTTGCTTTGGAAACAATATTTCATTTTGAAATTAAAGTGTGCATTTATGTTGTGGCTTTACGTCATCAATGGTCCAAATCCAATGAATTATTTTTGAATAACAATTATTTTCTCTGTTGAAAATTCTTTGCCATCAATACAATTTTATTTGGGTTAATACTCTTCTTACATGATGAGAGAGGGGTGCGCCAAAGTTCACCTAAATTTTCAACTCCGATAATTGGAAATCCGAAAATGTTCTTCCTAAAATTTGTCATCCTAACAATCACAATTCCTAACTACTCTGTCTCTAATGTTCATAATTCCGAAGCATTCAACTTCATAATGTCTGTAGCAATAAACATCTATTATACTTTTATTTGTTTTCCTATATTTTCTCAACATAACCATCTTTTACACTATTATTCAAAGTCATATAATTACCAACATAATATAATTACAAAAGTAACACATTTGTAATGACAACTTAGGATGCAAGAGCGAGCGAAGCGAGTCGGGACTTGGGGCACCCCGACTCGGACAGGTTAGGTTCGAAGGGGATGACGGGGGCTCGAGTGAGCGAGCAAAGCGAGCGAACGAGCCCCCGTCATCCCCTTCGTGTTAGGTTTCTTTAAACCCTGTAGACAGAAATAGGGGCCCCGCCAAGCGGGGCTCCGTCGACTACGCCTAACCACATATTTTTGTAGATAAAAAAAAAACTTTGGTATTTCTTTTCTCGACCACTATGATTTTGCGAACTTTGCGGTTTTCAAATTTACACTAAAAAGAGTCTATTCTATCCAAAAATGGCGCCGGGTGTGGAAGTACAGTGGTTCCATAGACACAACTCAGTACGTTATATAAAGCCTTTGAGTATTAAACCAACTGTAAAGCATACCCCCAAATAATAATCATACCCTCAAATTAAAACTATAAATATCATCTAATATTATGGTAATTATGTTTAGAGATAAAAGCGTTATGATAAAAAACAGTATGATTTTAAATATATTTACATTAATGATACTATTAATTAAAATTTTCGGAAACATGAGTGTTATGAACATCGCCGGTAGCACTACAAATACACACATCAAAAGTGTCTAGGGATCAAGCATTTTTATGCGGATTTCTTGAGATTGAGATGTGTTTTTGTAATAAATTTATGATTTTATAAATTAATATGGATCCTTTTTGGTGCATTTCATAATTTGAATCAGGAACTGTGAATCAAATTCGAGTAAAAGATGAAAATCAGCTGTCAATATTTTCCCTATAAAAACATACAACGCATTGAAGACATTATTAGTGCTACTGTTTCCCTACTACTGATTAAAACCAACGTTATTATGGAGCGGCGACGTCATTTAAGCAGGGAAGAAATGCTCAGAGCCGTGGGAATGATAGAAGCTGGTTCCCGGCAACGTACTGTGGCTTTAGCTCTGAATACAAGTCAGAGTGTTATCAGTCGACTTTGGACACGTTACCGAAGCACTGGTACCGTGGCTGAGCGCCATGGAGGACGGTATCGCTGCACCACACGGAGACAAGACCGATACATTCAAATCTTAACTCGAAGAGCTCCAACAATAACCGCCATGATGTTAGCCGTGAGGCTTCATCACTCTTCAGGGAACTTAATTAGCGACCAAACAGTCAGAAACCGCTTGCATGAAGTGAACCTTCATTCCCGAAGACCGCTACGGGTACCACCTATAGCAATGCATAATCGTAGGATTCGATATCAATGGGCTCTTGAACACAGAAATTGGGCAGAAGAACAATGGCGTTTCGTGTGCTTTTCTGATGAGTCTCGTTTTGGTATGAGACCGGATACAAGACGTATACGACACTGGAGAACCCCTGGACGCCAACAGCGATTAAAATCCTGCCAGGAAGTCCATCCTTATAGTGGTGGAACCATCATGGTATGGGCGGGTATTTGGATCGGCGGAAGAACTGAGTTGATTTGGATCAGAGGCAACCTCAACGCTCAAATTTATGCTGAGACGATTGTATCAGACGTCATCGTTCCTCTACAAGTGCAAATCGGTCCCTTACTTCAGTTAATGCATGATAATGCACGACCGCACACCGCAAGAGTTGTAAGACAGACTCTCGCCGCAGCTAACATCAATGTCCTGCCCTGGCCTGCTCAGTCGCCAGACTTGAACCCGATTGAGCATGCATGGGATATGCTACAGAGAAGAGCTCTGCCGAATATGGAGGGTATCCAGTCGCAAGAAGACCTTTTTTTGTTGTTGCAACGAACATGGGCGGCCATTCCACAGCGTGATTTGGATGAACTCATTTTGAGTATGCCAAACCGATGTTCTTGTGTTGTTAGTGTTCGCGGTAGAAACACGGATTATTAATTGTTTAAGTTACACAATAAAATTTTAAAGAAAACTGTTATTTCAGTCTTTTTTTCGAACTTTTGTGTTAGTGGTTCAAATGTCAAAAATCCCTTTATTAGGAAAATGGCAAATTTCTTTATTAATGCAAAGGTGACTTGGTTTATCGTTACTGCGACAAACGAAAACACTTTATTTGATGAATCCTTAAAGAAAATTTTAATTAATATCAATCAGGAGAAAAGTTATTGCAAAAATATATGTTGATCCCTAGACACTTTTGATGTGTGTAGTATGAATGAAAACGTTAGGATGAAAATTTTTAGGAAGACTGATCATTCGGATTACAAATCATTAGGAAGAACAATTTCGGGTAAAGAACTTTAGGTGAGCCAATATGGACCCGATGAGTGTCGTTATTACATTACCTATTAGACATTTTTATTACGTATAAGTGGGTCGTGGTGTGGTGGTTCCAGTTACCTGTTCTATTAAAATACGACCTTATTGAAATCTATGCTCGCTTTTTCTTTTCAGTCTTTGTCTTTGTTGTCTTTATAATTTTCTTCGAACCGCAGCATTTTTTTAGGAGTGTTATAACTAAAATAAGATATATACTAAACATTGCGATTAAAACCAACGCCACATCTAGGTTGATGTACTGGTAAAATGGTACATCAGCTGCGGCCGTTCTGAAGTTGAAGTTTGGATGCTTAGCTGCATATTCTGTCCAATACACAGCGGTGTCCATGGGAGACATTGGACGATCATGCCACGCTCTTGATACTTGCTTCACTCTCTGCCGAAATCTGAAAATCAATTAAATTGTTTTGAAAACTCGAAATATTTGATAGGAGGACACAATCTCAGCTAAACTATCATGTTATCTTTTCCGTTTTTGACCTTTTTTAAGGCACGTTATTTGACATAGAGAACATATCACTATTATGCAAGAATTATTAACTATACATATATAGGTACTATATTAACTATAATAATTAACTATTATGCAAAAAAGAACCTGGAATATGTTTGTGTTTTGGAATAAAAACGCAAAAGTATTGTCTTCTGTCAAATTCACTGTTTTCACAAGCAATGTGCCAATTACTGAGATATTGTTATTTCGCGAAAATTCAACAAACTGTGACATCTTATTTAGATGTTTTGAAGCACTATAAATATGCGTTTCAACATACCTAATAGGATGTTTAATTACCGATAGCTAAGGTTAATTAAGTAACTGACCTTAGTTATCTTATTTCAATATTTATTGATTTTTGTCGTGAAAACCAGAAACGACTAGATATGCCTAGGAGTCAAAGTTCCCGTAAGCACGTGCTGCTAACATTTATTTACATCTCCATCATCTGCCTAGACTTTTCCCAACTATGTTTGAGTCGGCTTCCAGTCTATCCAGATGCAGCTGAATACTAGTATTTTACATGGAGGGACTGCCTATCAGACCTCCACAACCCAGTTACTGTTTAATACGATATCCTTTGGTAAGACTGATTGTCAGATTTTCCGGCTTCTAACGATCCGTAACGACTGCCAAATATCCACGAATGACAGCCGGGACCAACGGGTATGTAAAGACGGTCACCCATCCACAGACCGACCGCGGCAAGCGTAGCTTAACCTGATCAATCAACCCGCGCGGCTGTTATAACTTAGCTACAAGCCCCTCCCAACCTATTTATTTATATAATTAGCCTATATACTACGGATTTCAATGTTTTTTTAAGATAATCAATATAAGTTTTTAATTTAGTAGTAGGTATCTTTTGCTGAAAATTATTATTTTCCTTTTGAGATTCCTACGGTACTTATTATTATGATGAGGTTTGAAAGAGGTTTACGTTACTGTTAAACCTACAAGAAAGAATGTCTCTAAGTAGCACAGTTTTTTTGAAACCAGCAATACTTAACGAACATGCTTAGGTACTTAGTTACACGACCCGTAAAATGGAAATACATATCCCACCAAAAATATTTTCATGTAAAATGTTGCCAAGACGAGACAAAATATGGCCCGCACTGTCAAAACGTTATCAGATCTCATGTAGAGTCAAGCTTGTAACTCTACATGCCCTAACTCTACAAGCCCTAACTTCACAAACTCTACACCTTAGTCAAAATAAGAGGCTTAGCCGTGTCGTTACTACAAGAACTATTGTATAATAGAAAAGTAATGAACAGTGAATACATTTTTCACCTTACGCACATGTGGTGGTAGCGAAACGGCCAGGCCACATATTTTGACTAAGGTGTAGAGTTTGTGAAGTTAGGGCTTGTAGAGGAGGGGCGTGTAGAGTAAGAAGCTTGGCTCTACATGAGATCTGATAACTTTTTGACAGTGCGATGTGTTTATTTATGTTTTTATTATGTTGTCCCGTCTTGGCAACATTTTATATGAAAATGTTTTTGGTGGGATGTCTCATCTTTTTATAAGTTGTTTATGAAAAAAATTTTTTTTTTTGGGTTGATTTACTAAAAATCCTGAAATATGCATTTTATTATTTATAACAAGGAGTCCCTATAACAATTTTCAGACCTCTAGCATCAAAATTTGCGGAATTCTCATACAAACTTCCACCCCTTAGTTTAAGGGGTTGAAGGGTAAAAGTTCCAAGTTTTAGAATTTTTTTGTTGTTTGTGTACTTACTAGCTTACATAGCAAATTTCAGCTTTCTAGGACATCAGGAAGTACCCTAAGAGTTTTGATGATCATCAGTCAGTGACGAAATCGGGGTTTTTAGATATCAATAAATCTAAAGTATAAGAGCTATGCAATTGAAACTTTATTGTTTAATAAGTTTACTATTGACTTCAAATCCCGAGAATTTTGTTTATCTGGTATAATTTAAACCCAAGTTATGAGGGTTCAAAAAAACGACGAAGCGCTTCGAGAAAAGGTACGTAGGTACCGTACGGTGGCGGTGGCCCTCCCAGGCCCCCGATTTTGATGCAGGTGGATAATGCATACTTAAATGGTAACGCGTATCAAACGATGTTTTTCAACATAAATAAAACAAAAAATAAATAAAACAATAATAATTTGTGAATATGGCTCGTCATCTTTTTCGTGTGCTGTGCCGCTGATAAAACTGAATATGGGTCATTAACGCGCAACCTGTTACCATGGATCCTACATTGTATGATTCTGTAACCTCCTGCATTTATTGACTTCTTTTTATTGACGTCGATATTCCAAAAAGTCTGCTGTTTCTCACAAAAGTGTAATAATACCTACGTGGTCGAAATGCATGGAACAAGTAATTTTTTTTAATAACCGACAAAAATTCCAACGCAGGGTCATCGTAAAGGGGTGCATGTTGAAAGCCTCCTCGCGGCGCACCCTGGGCAACGTCGGCACCAATTGCCCACTGGTTCTGGTGGACTCTTGGGGCTGGCGGCTAATTTTCAACACACGGGGAAAGGTCATGGTTCCAATCACCGATCATCCTGAATGGTCGCTGAAGGGAACCGGGCTATAGACGGTCATGCGTCTACTCCCCCTCTGCTTACAGAGGGAGGTGAGTGGGCGCAGACCGTCACGAGGCGGTACCCACGAGAGTGTGGGCGTTGGAGGGTGTCCCATGCCCGCGCTGCGTCTGTCCGGCATCCGGCGGCAGCGTGGGGACGCCGGGGCGGCGGTTGGTTCTGCCCAACCGTCGGCCACCCCGTAATCTTGAACTCAGGACCGGGGGTCCGGGCCACTGAGGTCCGGGCCGCGAGGAAGACAACCTCTATAAAAAATTACCCCAATCCCAAGGTCGAGCGTGCCGAGGGGATGAATGGCCGGAGGGGATCCGGTCGTTAGCGCGAACAGGGACCTCACCCTTAAAAAGGAACAAACAAATATGGAAAAGACAGACGAGAAAAAACTACCCCAGGGCGGTACCGGCTGCTCAGCAGTCGGAGAATCCGCCACGTTCCCTTCGGGAACGTCAAGCCCCCATTCGTATTCTGGGGGGGCAACGAATGTCTTCCGCTTGCCATTGGCAACAAGAGCCGAGGAGGCTCCTGTCCCTTAGGGGACCAAAGAGAGGAGAGGAGAGATGCGGGCTCGGAGTCCGACGCCGCATCTGGAGGCGCGAGCACGGGAGGCTCAGGGAGCCCCTGCCGTGCCAAGGAGGTGGCCGCTGTTGCGCAGAAGCTCAGCAAGCGGCCAAGGTCTGAGGACGGTCAGGGGCTGTCCTCCGACGAAGAGCTGGCCTCGGCAAGAAAGATCCCCACCAGTAGGCGGGGTGGGGTGCGCGAGCGAGGCAAGGGGAGGGGGCTCACTGCCCGCGAGGCGGCAGAGAGAGCGGAGGAGCCCGCAAAGGAAGGAGGGACCGCAGTCACTTCGGGGCCCTCAAGCGACGAGGAGAGTGCGGCTAGTGACCCCGAGGCGGACTGCAAGCGCAGGTTTGCGGAGGTCGTGGAGGCCGCGATCCGGGACGTGGCCTTGAAGAAGCTCCAAGCTTCAAAGAACAAGGCCGTAGTCTCGGCGATGGCCTCCATAATGGCGGCAGCGGAGGCGGCCAACTACACCGGCCCCTCTACTGGCGAAGTGGCCGAATTGAGGGCGGAGGTCACCCGCCTCACGGCCGCCATGGGGAAGCTCCAAGAGGAGAACGGGCGACTCCGAGCGGACCTGGCCGGCCTGAGGGCCGCCGGGGGTGCGCAGGCGAAGCCGCCGTGCCAGCCCGTCCCGGTGGAGAATCAGGTCCTGAACCTGGTCCGGCAGGAGCTGGCGGCCTTCCAGGCGCGGTTCTCCGTCCTGGAGGGCATAGTCCTGCGCCCCCCCTTGGCGGGCGGGACGGCCCCGAGGCCGAAGGCGGCCTCGTACGCGGCCGCTGCGGCAGCTGCCGCCCCTTTTTTTTTTTTTTTTGAGGTTGGGAAATCATCAAATGACTCCTCCCGCTCTGGGTGGAGCGGAAGGGAGTGTCAGACTCTTACTGACTAAAACCCACCCGTGTTCCTTCCTTAGCCCTTTATGTTCCGGGCCAGCGGTAACCCTTTCGGACAATCCCGCTGAGGCTGCCGCCCCTAAACCCGGGCCGTCTGGCCGGGCCCAGGCGCCGGCCAATCCGGCGGCGGCCAAACCGGCGTCGGCTAAACCTGCGTCGGCCAAATCGGCGTCGGCCTAACCGGCGTCGGCCAAACCGGCGTCGGCTGGAGGAGCCCCGGCGCCAGCGCCGGCTGGCGGGGCCCCGGCGCCTACCGGCAACACCCCGGCGCAGGCCCGGAAGAGGGGCAGGCCGGCACGGGAGGCGAAGGCCCCAGAGCCAACGCCCCGCCCCCAAAACCCTCCCACTCCTCCCACGACCGACGCCGAATGGCAGGTGGTCGGGGAGAAGAAGAAGGCGGCCAAGGCGGCCAGAAAGAAGGCGCAAAGGCGGCGCCGCAAGGAGCGAGCCGTCGCGGCTAGGCTTCGCGCCCCAAAGACCGCGGCTGTAGTAATAACGCTACAGCCGGACGCGGTTAAGAGGGGCGTGACGTACCGCGACGTGCTCGCCAAAGCGAGAGAGACGGTGGACCTCCAGGAGCTGGGGATCACCGGGTGCCTCCGGCATAGGGTGACCGCCACTGGCGCCCGCATGTTGGAGATCCCCGGTGCGACGAGTGGCCCCACCGCTGACGCCCTAGCTGAGAAGCTAAGGGCGTCCCTCAATGCGGATGAGGCTCGAGTCTCCAGGCCCGTCAAGTGCGCACACATGCGCATCTTGGGCCTGGATGACTCCGTAACGGAGGGAGAGGTGGTTGCCGCCGTTGTCAGGACGGGCGGGTGTCTGGCCGACCAGGTGAAGGCGGGCACCATACGTCCTGACTTCACGGGTATGCGTACCGTAACGGTAAGCTGCCCCGTGACGGCGGCCAGAACGATCGTGGAGGGCCGAAGGCTCCTGGTGGGCTGGGTTTCAGCGCAGGTCAAACTGCTGGAACCCAAGCCTCTGAGGTGCTTCCGATGCCTTGTGGGACACCATGTTGGCGTCCAATGCACCTCGGAGGTAGACCGCAGCTCACTATGCTTCCGCTGCGGTCAGCCCGGACACAAGGCCGGCTCCTGCAACGCCGCGCCGCACTGCATCGCATGTGCGGCTGCTGGCAAGCCGGCCGATCACCGGGCGGGGAGCAAGTCCTGCGCTCCACCCGCCGGGACCAGGAGGAAAGGCAGGCCCTCCGCCGCCGTCGCCACCACCACCGTCGCCGCCGCCGCTGCCGCCGCCACCAACGCCGCTGCTGCCGCCGCCACCACCGCCGCCGCCGCCGCCGCCACCGCCGCCGCCGCCGCTGCCGCCGCCGCCATCGTCGAGGGGCCCTCACAAGGGGCCCGGGAGGGGGCTGAAATGGAGGAGTAATGGCTCCTCTACGCCTCCTCCAGGCGAACATCAACCACTGCGCCTGCGCTCAGGACCTGTTGCTCCAGAGCGTGGCGCAGTGGTCGATTAACATCGCCGTGGTCGCTGAGCCGTACTTTGTCCCGCCCAGGGATGACTGGGTGGAGGACCTGAGCGGCTCAGTGGCCATACTTTCGTCGGCCGCCGCCGGCACCCCGTCCCTCGAATGCGTCACGAAGGGACAGGGGTGCGTAGCAGCACGGTTCGGAGAGATAGTAGTAGTGGGGGTGTACTTCTCTCCGAACCGAACTCTCGCCGAGTTCCACAACTCTTTAACAGAGTTGAGTGTCGTCGTCGCCAGAAACCATCCCTTCCCCGTGCTAGTGCTCGGGGACTTCAATGCCAAGAATCTGGCCTGGGGTTCCCGTTACACGGATGTGCGGGGCAGGATGGTGGAGGACTGGGCTCTGGAAACAGGCCTGGTCGTCCTAAATCGGGGTTCTGTTCCCACGTGTGTGCGGATGCGGGGTGAGTCCGTGGTGGACATCTCGTTCGGCAGCCTCGCTCTGTCACAACGCGTCATTGACTGGCGCGTCATGGAGGGGGTGGAGACCTACTCCGATCACCGGTATATCCGGTTCGACGTCTCCGCCCAGACCTTTAGCGCGCTGGTCCAACAGGCCCCGAGTGGTCCGCGGTGGGCGCTGAAGCAGCTGGACCGGGAGCTCCTCCTGGAAGCCTCGATCGTGCAGGACTGGGTGTCATCACCGGACAGGCCTGCCAACATCGACGATGAGGCGGAGTGGTTCCGGGAGGCCATGTCCGAGATCTGTGACGTGGCAATGCCCCGAGTCCGGCCAGGACGCGCCCGACGTCAGGTGTACTGGTGGTCGCAGGAGGTGGAGACACTACGCAAGGCGTGCGTCGATGCGCGACACCTTTACACCAGGCACCGCAGGCTCCGCATTCGCCCTCCGGATGCGGAAGCCACGGAGGCGGAGCTGTACGAGTACAGAGCGGCGAAGACCGCCCTCCAAGAGGCTGTCCAGCGGGCCAAGGATGTGGCCCGCGAGGAGATGGTGGAGACTCTGAACAGAGATCCGTGGGGGCGCCCTTATAAAATGGTGCGGAATAAACTCCGCACCTGGGCCCCCCCGCTGACGCAGAGTCTCCGCCCCCAGCTGGTGGAGGAGGTGGTGAGCGCTCTGTTCCCTTCACGGGGGGTAAGCCCACACTCCCCCGCCCATGGCTCCAACAATTGCGGTGCCCGAAGCGGACCACGCGGACGACGACGACATCCCTGCTGTGACCGGGGTAGAACTGAGAGCGGCGGTAGGAAGGCTGAAGGCCAAAAATACCGCCCCAGGACCCGACGGCTTGCCAGGTAAAGCCTGGGTCCTGGCCTCGGGGGCTCTCGGGCCTCGACTGGAGGCGTTCTTAAGCGCATGTTTGGAGAGAGGCCAGTTTCCACGCCGTTGGAAGACGGGGAAGCTGGTCCTCATTCGGAAGCCAGGGCGCCCTGCGGACTCTCCGTCCGCATTCCGGCCCATCGTGCTGCTCGACGAGGTCGGCAAGCTCTTTGAGAGAGTGATTGCGGGCCGCCTCGTCGGGCACCTGGTGAGGACGGGGCCGGATCTTGCGGACAGCCAGTTCGGTTTCCGCAAGGGGCGCTCGACGGTGGACGCCATCATGCGCGTGAGAGCCCTCACGACGGGGGACGCGGTGTCCCGGGGTGGGGTGGTCGTGGCGGTGTCACTCGACATCGCCAACGCGTTTAACACCCTGCCCTGGAGCACCATTGTGGAGGCACTCCGGTATCACCGGGTGCCGCCCTACCTCCGTCGAATAGTCGAGGCGTATCTGACGGAAAGAGCCGTCAGCTACCCCGGTCGCGATGGGGAGTGGAACCGGCGAGAGATGTCGTGCGGTGTCCCACAGGGATCGGTCCTGGGGCCGCCTCTGTGGAACATCGGGTACGACTGGGTGCTGCGCGCCGACCTCCCTGATGGCGTCAGCGTGGTTTGCTACGCTGACGACACGCTGGTCCTGGCGCAGGGGAGGTCGCATCAGGCGGCGGCCGACGCGATGACACGCGGGGTTGCGATAGTCGTGGAGAGGATCCGGCAGTTGGGTCTCGAGGTGGCATTGCACAAGTCCGAGGCCATGTCGTTTCATGGGCCCCGGAACGCGCCGCCATCGGGATCCCAACTAACGGTAGGAGGGGTTCACATCGGCGTCGGGATGACGATGAAATACCTGGGTCTCGTCCTCGACAGCCGGTGGAACTTCGTGGAGCATTTCCGACGTTTGGCCCCCAAACTGGAACGGGCCGGGGCCGCCTTCAAGCGGCTCTTGCCCAACCTGGGGGGGCCAAACGCCTCCTGCCGGAGGCTTTACGCGGGGGTCGTGCGGTCCATGGCCATATACGGGGCCCCGGTGTGGGCGCGTTCACTGCGGCGGCGAGCCGCCCACTACCTGAACGCGCCCCAGAAGGTGGTAGCCATAAGGGCTATCCGGGGCTACCGCACGATCTCTGGCGAGGCGGCAAGCCTCCTTGCCGGACTGCCGCCATGGGATCTGGAGGCGATAGTCCTCGCGCGCCTGTATGAGTGGCGCGCGGAGGCACTACGCCGGGGGGAGGATCCGCTTCCGCGGCAAATCGCTGCGGAGCGGACGGATCTCCGGCGCGATCTCATGGCGGCATGGAAAGAGCGACTGTCGCAACCCAGCGCAGGGCACGCCGCGATAGCGGCGATAAGACCCCTCTTTGAGGAGTGGCTAGGGAGGCGCCACGGCGCCCTCACCTACCGCCTGACGCAGGTCCTCACCGGACACGGAAGTTTCGGGAGGTTCCTGCACATCATCAGGCGGGAGGAAACGCCCGGGTGTCACCATTGCCAGGATCGCCCAGAGGACACGGTGGAGCACACGGTGGTGGTCTGCCCCGCTTGGGCGGAGCACCGCCGTGTCCTCGTAGAGGCGATTGGCAGCGACGGCGACCTCTCGCGTCCGGCCCTGGTGCAAGCCATGGTCCGGGGCGAGAGGGAGTGGGAGGCAGTCACCTCCTTCTGCGAAGCAGTCATGCTAGCGAAGGAGGTGGCGGAACGGCTCAGGGAGAGAGCCTCCCGTCCCAGCCGCCGCGGGAGACGCTCCGGGCGTCGGGAGCCGCGTGACGACTCCCGGCCACCGTAGGCGCGGGCCTGCGGGCGGAGAGTAATGGGTAGCTCACCGCCCGATCAGGACCAGGCCCGTGCCGGACGGCGCGTACGTGTTCCACGCGCGCCTCAAAGAGATGTCAGCATCGAGGAGGGGCCCCTTAGGGCCGAAGCCTGCCGGGTCAGCGGGATTGTCCGAAAGGGTTACCGCTGGCCCGGAACATAAAGGGCTAAGGAAGGAACACGGGTGGGTTTTAGTCAGTAAGAGTCTGACACTCCCTTCCGCTCCACCCAGAGCGGGAGGAGTCATTTGATGATTTCCCATCCTCAAAAAAAAAAAAAAAAAAAAAAGGTACATGCTGGACGAATACATTATTTTTATACTCACTGGCTTAACATAACGTCTAATGATACCGTTCTCGAATGGATCCGTAATGGTTTTTCTATACCCTTTTCTATAACTCCGGTACAAACAATGCTACCTCATAATTGTCTTTCACAGACAGAAAAAGAGGACATGAATTTGGCCATCAAAAAGTTACTCGATTTAGGCGCGATATCATTATGCTCACCGACTAAGGATCAATTTATATCAAAAATATTCCTTACTACCAAACCAAACGGTGAAAAGCGCTTTATTTTGAATTTAAAGCCACTAAACGAGTTCATATCCAAGTTCCATTTTAAAATGGAAGATTACAGAACCGCTTCTAAATTAATTCCTCATAATGGATTCATGGCCAACATAGATTTGAAAGAAGCATACCTTTTAATTCCTATAGCAAAACATCACCGGAAATACTTACGTTTTTATTTTGAGGACGATAACGGACAAAAGCTTCTGTATGAATTTAACGCGATGCCGTATGGTTTATCTATTGCTCCAAGAACATTTACCAAGATTATGAAAGAGGTTGTCTCCCATCTTAGGAGCCAGGGATTCATTTCAGTCCAATACCTTGACGACATACTATGTATAGGGAATAATTATTCTGAATGTCGTGATAACGTCACAGAAACTTTGAAATTATTAGAATCTCTTGGTTTTGTAATCAACTACAATAAGAGTTCATTGGAACCAAAACAGAATTGCAAATTCTTAGGTTTTATATATGATTCAAAAAATTTAATAATGTCCTTGCCAGATGAAAAACGCGATCGTATTGCTAAGTTAATTGACAAATTTACACTTCTGCCACGCTGCACTATAAGAGAATTTGCTCAACTAATTGGGGTTCTTACCGCTGCTTGCCCCGCAGCAAAATATGGATGGATTTACACAAAAATTTTAGAACGTCAAAAATTTTTAGCTTTGAAAATAAACAATAGCTTTGAAACAAAAATTAAATTACCAAGTATAATTTTAGAAGATCTGAATTGGTGGTCAAAAAATATTTCTATAACGTCCAAGTCCATAAGAGCTCAAGAATTCACATTAGAAATATTTACCGATGCGTCTAGGACAGGCTGGGGTGCCTGTTGTAATAATGAACGCATAAATGGCGCCTGGAAAAATTCTGAATTAAAGTTTCATATTAATTATCTAGAACTCTTAGCGGTATTTTTAGCGTTAAAATGGTTTGCTCGCAATTTTTCTGATTGTGTTATATTATTACGTATTGATAATACGACAGCCATTAGCTACATCAATCGAATGGGCGGAATACAATTTCCTCATTTAAACGATTTATCTCGGTCTATTTGGCAATGGTGCGAGAAGCGAAAAATCTGGTTATTTGCATCTTACATTAACACACACGATAATGTTATAGCTGATGAACAATCTCGAAAAATTAATACAGATACAGAATGGGAATTATTAAATGAAGCATTCCAATTGATAACGTATAAACTAGGTAAGCCAGATTTAGATTTATTCGCCTCTCGCACCAATGCAAAATGCGAGCGATATGTGTCTTGGCGACCAGACCCTGATGCCATCACCGTCGACGCATTTACTATTAGCTGGCGTGATACTTTCTTTTATGCTTTTCCGCCGTTTTCTTTAATATTAAAATGCTTACAAAAGATTGTTTTAGACAAAGCCGAAGGAATCCTTGTATTTCCTTTATGGCCAACACAAGCTTGGTATCCCCAGTTAAAATGTATGCTTGTTTCAGAAATTATTATTCTAAAGGCAAACAAAGATCTTCCCGTTTCAGAGCTCACCATCCACTTTACAAGTCGCTTACCCTGGGTGCCGCGGTGCTCTCCGGCTTGCGTTCACACAACGAGGAACGCTCTCAACCGCTCTCGACCTAATGTTAGCCTCTTTATCTAATAATACTGTACACCAATATAATGTCACCTTTAAACTATGGTGGAAATTCTGTATAGTGAATAATATTAGTATGTTTGAGCCGTCAATTCCAAGGGTCATTACCTTCTTGTCTGATCTGTTTGATAAGGGAGCATCTTACGGTTCCCTAAATAGCCATCGCTCTGCCCTATCGCTACTTCTAGGAAGTAGTGTAGGAACAGACGACTGCATCAAAAGATTACTGAAAGGAGTGTACAAGTTCCGACCGTGTGTACCTAAATACACGAGCACTTGGAATCCCCAAATGGTACTCGACTATATTTCTAATTGGTTCCCAAATAGGAGCCTATCAATCGAAAAGATTACAAAAAAACTGGCTATTTTATTAGCTATTTGCACAGCTCACAGAGTCCAAACGTTCTCATTAATAAAGACCTCAAACATAAAAATAAATTCTGGAGGCATTGATATAGTCATAACTGCCATAGTAAAAACATCGGCCCCGGGTCGAGATCAACCAATCTTGTTTCTACCATACTTTGTAGACAAACCAAGCATTTGCCCAGCTACGTTATTAGAAGATTACCTTCAAATGACTAACGAAATTAGACCCGAGAACGTACCTACCTAATTTATTCCTAACGTTTAAACGGCCCTATAGAGGCGCTACGGCGCAGTCAATCAGCCGTTGGATAAAACAAGTATTATGTGAGAGCGGCGTGGACGTGGCGACGTTCAGCGCGCACAGCACGCGCCACGCCGCCACGTCCACGGCGCGCCGCGCTGGCTTGTCCGTAGACGCCATCCGGAAGGCGGCTGGCTGGACAGCAGCATCTCAAACATTCGCCAAATATTATTGTCGGCCCATACGCGAGGAAAATTCCTTTGCAAATTCGGTTTGTTTTCCGCCAAATACAAATTAAATAAGACTGATTAATACTCGTACTTTAATCATTATAAATTAAGATTGTATGTATTAACCTAAATAGATACCTAATTAGTTAATCGGTGGACTTTACAGCAATAGTTAAAATATTGTAAATTAAAATTTTCAATATATTATTAGATTAGATTAATTATATTGCTTGTTAATAAAAACCTCAGTTTAATAAACAAGAATTTATAAATACGAGTATTATTATTGAATTCTAAAAACAGCTAAGACTTCATCTCTTGTGAATGTTATATCTGAAGAATGAAGCGATGCAATATAATATAAGATCAAACGAACTTCGGCAAGTGAAGTTCGATCGTAATCGCTTCATTCGAAGATATAATCACCCACCCACCCTACTTGCCCATAATGAAGGTTTTGCTGATTCACTTACTCTAAAAAGAATGAAGTTTGACAGAACTGCGTGATCTACTTAAAAAAAAAAAAAAAAATACGGGTTTAATTTTAAAAGAGTGCGAAGTTGCCTTGTAGGGTAGAGGGACTACGTTGTGAATGTTATATCTTCGAATGAAGCGATTAATATAATATCGATCGAACTTCACTTGCCGAAGTTCGTTTGATCTTATATTACTTTAGATGCATAACACAATAATCATTAGAACCTTAAATTCAGTCACATAAAGTTCATAATTGCGTTATCACAAGAAGCTTTTAAAATGTATTACGGAACTAGTCTTTCGCACAATGAAATGGTGCTTAATTTTGATTGCAATAAGGTCTCAATTTGTATGCCTCAATTCTTTTAATAACACGATGATATTTATTCTTTCTGAAATGTCGGGTGGGCTGTGCCCTAGAATGGCATCACTGACCTATTTAACACTGCTGTCCTTCAAAAAGGTCAGGTTCGTAGTCTAGGTAAACTCGCAACCTGCGCATGTGCGAACGTGGACGACGCAAAAATTTTATGTAATTAGTTTATTATTACTTAGTAATAACGTCACGGTATTTAATTTGACTTTATATTATACTTACTTGGGATCCAATACTTTTTTGAAAGCATTCAGTAGGTTTTCTGCCGTTAAGTCTCTAACTTGTACTTGCACTCCAAGGCCGCTTTCTTCGATGGCTGCGGCGTTAGCAGGCTGGTCCCCTGCCACCGGCATGGCTACCATTGGCACTCCATAGTGTATGGCTTCTGTCGTACCACCGTTTCCAGCGTGGGACAAAAATGCTAGGGTTTTCGGATGTGCTGAAATTTTACAAGGTGACTTAAATTCCACGTCATGTGTCTTTTAGGTAGGTGCTAATTTTACTAGTAATTTATAATTGTGGAAATTATTCTCATCCTTCAAAAGATGATGGCAAAAGGACGTTTTAGTTCTCGCAATTTTATTGTTTAAGCTAAATATAGACAACGAGCTTAGATAAACTTAAAAGCAGAAGATACGGTACGCTCTTACATCGCAATCACTAAACCAGGGCTCGGCGAACAACTAAATGCAACAAAACGAAACGACCGATCACAGTTGCATACTTACAGTTTTTGATAGACAAGAATAGAGATAGGGCCCTGCAGAATCGCGCGAGCCCAACCTCGTTAGCCGCCGAATGTTTACGATTATGAATAACATAACGTTGAGGTAGCGTTGGCGAGAGTCGCGCGATGCATCACATCGTGTACAATTACCGGCACGTAACTTGGCAAGAGATTTTCGTAGTGGGGGAAGTTCGCGCATATAAAAATGTATGAAATTGTGCATGCGCAAACTTCCCCCACTACAAAAACTCTTGCCAAGTTACGTGCCGGCAACTATATCTTACGCCTGTTTTGTATTACCTATACTCTTGTTGAAAATTATAATTGTTGGCTGTTACGTTACTTTATAATTGTTGGTTGTACTTACGTAGCATGAAAAGTAATCACGTGTATCTTATTTTTCTTTCTTAAATGATTAGAGCTCTTACTAAATACACAAGAAGGCATTTTGATGTGTAGGTATTTATACACACAATCTAAAATGATTGTGCACGCGCTGTTGTTTATATGATAGTCCGCATGTGACTGAGTGCAACTGTATCCATTGCACTTGGTTCAATAGGACCGCGTGCTGTAATCAAGTAACGTATCTTCCGCTTTAAGTTTATCTAAGACAAGGAGATTTTTATTTCTTTTCGCTGTCGTTTCTATTTTTTTGTTATGATTATGATAATTGTACTTTAGATTTATTTAAAACCTACCTAAAATATCCACTTGAGGTAGCCAACTGTTAGTGTAAAGTTTATTTTTGTCAACCACTAAAGTTTTGTCCTCCCATTTCCAGATGAATCTTTGTGGCAATCGCTTCATGACATTTAAAACTTCCTGTACTTTGCTAGCCGGCATCGTGGAAGCCTTCACGACAGAGCCGAAACTAATGTAAATTACACCGTGTTCCGCTTCATCGAAGAACTTTTTAAGATCCTGGAATTCATATCAATGAAATATAAATACTAAATTCTTTAACATATTTTCTATTATACTATTATTGTTACTACAAAGGTGCTTCGAAAAATACCAGCCCAGTTTGCCAGACAGTTGCCTGGTTCTTTTAATCTGCCTCAGAGAACGCTTCATCGTCATCTTGTTCGTTCGTTGAGAGTAAAGGTAATTGCTACACTATGGGCTTCTGCATCAAACAAAAGTGTGGGATCCTTGTCAATAGCCCAGTAAGCCTTTGCTTACTGCTTTAATTATTCTGTCAATCAATCCAAAGGGATTGGTGATCGCAGAATAGAAAATTGTTTTCTTGCCTCAACAAAATAATAACAAAATGATCAGTGTTAATACTTACGCCAATCAGTGGTTTCGCATCAATTACATGAAAACCTCCAATTTCGATGACATTAGAAGGAAACAGTCTCGATCCAGTTAGTGTAAAGTGATGATACAAGAGAAGAAACTTCATTTCTCGAGCTAAATCTTCTAGAGGCGGGATATCATCAAAATATTTTGCAAGAGCATTTTGGTTACTTCTTTGGGTGTAGTAGTGGTTAAGTTGCCTAAAATAAAAGTCCAATATTGTCCTTTCTACCCTTTGAAATAGTGTGGGTTTGGTTCCCCCCTCTAAGAAATGGAAAGGAACATAAGCAGGATTGTAAGGCACACCTAATCTTTGATAATGATAGGGCATCATTATATGGGACATTATACCCACTACCGGTGCTTGGAGCTTGTGGGCGATACCAAGTGCACAATCACTGTTGAACTGCTCCACAACTATTACATCGAACTTAGGTTTTTCTTTAACTAAACTTTGCACTCGGTCATTGGCCAACATCACATTGCAGTTTTCTATTCCGGCATTTGCAAGGAATATACTGACTAAGAACAGCACCAGATATGAGCTCTCAAAAGGTGCCTCGCCTTCTATGGCTTTAATGCTTCCAGCTAAACTGATGTCATGATAATTCGCCGGTGGATCTTGTTCGGGGAAGTGCGAAATAACGGTCACATTGTGACCTCTTTTGGCGAGTTCACGTAAATAAACACGGAAAACGATAAAATGACTTTTGCCTTGGTACGGAAATATCCCAAGGATATTAAGACTACAAGCGTAGTCCGTTAACACTAGTAATGATAATGTAGCGATTAAAACACTCGGTTTCATGTTTAAGAACTTGAAGGCCGCGGCCGTTGCCGTGGTGTGAGTTCGCTCAAACGGCGCCGTGCGTGTGTACTCAGCGGCCCCCGGCAACAGACTGACTAGCGAACGGCTCAACGAGTGTAATCTGTGTAATACTTGACCAGGCAAAGCACGATGACTAGACGGAATTCAAACTGCATCGAATTCATCAATATGGGATGATGAAATTATAAGTAGGTAACTAGGTATACATATATATATTATATTCGGCTCAACGAGTGTAATACTTGACCAGGCAAAGCACGATGACTAGACGGAATTCAAACCTGCTTGTAATGTTTGCTAAAATGCATCGAATTTATCAATATGGGATGATGAAATTATAAGTAGGTAGGTAACTAGGTATACATATATATATACTATATTATATATAGGTAGTTATCTTTCAATGTCAACTTATAATGTTTATTCCTGTATCTGATAGGCACCTTATTCAACTGAATTATAGTCTACTTGTTAACGATATGGCCTTGCATTTATAAATTATTATGAGCTGAATTAGCTTCTGCCCGCAATCTTGTCCACGCGAAATTTTTTGTTCGACCGACCAACAGCTTTGCTTGGCTCCTAAGGATCATAGCGTGAAGTTAAATAGCCTATAGCCTCCCTCAAGAATTGGGATTTCAAATGCAAAAAGTGATTAGCGCGTTTAAACAAACAAACAAACTTTTCAGCTTTATTATTAGTATAGAATAGTAGGTAAACACTTGATTACCTATGTTAAACATACACGTATATGTATTATTAAAATTTCATAAAGACGACGCAAGGCCTTCAAGTTCGCCCAGAGCGGGAGGAGTCATTTGATGATTTCCAACCAAAAAAAAAAGGCCTTCACGTTTCAGGAAAATGGCTGAACCGCTTGCCCCTGCTTGAACTCTGATTATAACCTCTGGGGTTCCGCAGGGTTCCCGCCTAGGTCCTGTTAACTTTATTATTTTTGTTAACGATCTTCCTCATTCTTATCGCCGAATTATTTGCAAATAGTTCCTAAAAGATTGTCAAGCCGATTCAGCTTTATTTCAAGAAGACGCGAATAGTTTTTGAAATGGTGTGTCTAAGACATTCGGTTTTATCATGCGGAATGCAAATTGTTTTCCAAACCTAAAACAAAAATAAACTTATGTATTTAATTGCCTTGGTCGTAGCGTATTGGAGTACTGCGCGGTCGTGTGGCGTCCCCTCACAGTCTTAGGTTAGAGGTTTGTATGTTCGCAAAAACTTAGGACTCTTCAAAAGAAGAAGCGATTTCCATAATATAAATACACGTAGTAAAAATGAAATTGTGTTACCTTAGATTAACTAAAACTAGCAAGTCATTTCTTGTAAACAGCATCCGTTTTTATAACAAGTTGCCAAAGCCGGTTACAGAACTTAGCGATGGAAAGTTCAAAACCCTCATCAAACGTGTCCTTATCAAAAAAGCATATTATAAGATTAAAGACTACGTTGAAGACAAGGTAGTCTGGCAATAATTCCTTCTGCACATGTAGCTTCCCTAGCTTCTCATTAACGGCATAGCTATGTAAATGTCTATTAACTGCTCTCAAATTACGATGTTTAATTTTTATTTAATTATTTTTTACATACTTTTTGACATAATTTCTTTATTACTTGACATTATATACTTTTTGACATAATTTCTTTATTATTTGACATTATATACAGACAATTGAAAATTTTCACCTCTTTATTAGTGGTTTTAATGGGAATCATAACACTTGGTTTTAGTAGGTTTTTAATATTTTTTTATTTTTTATTATTTATCCTTTTGATAGATTCTTATTTTGTAAATGTGAGGACTTTGTAGGCCTTATAGACTTTAGATCTGTAGACCATTTTCTATTTTATCAAGTATGTAGGTACTTGGTACTTGTTGACAGGCCTGCGCTGTCCTCCCATACCTACTGTAATTTGAAAACATTGAAAAAGCCAATTATTTTGAAAAAGAGTAACCGTGGAGTTTCTTGCCAGTTTTTCTCCATAGGAAATGATCAATTGGAACCGTGCACCTAGCTTCTGACGTTTAATAAGCGCCCATGTAGGCTTATGTGAAATAAAATATTTTGATTTTGATTTAAACATATTCAACTTTATGTTCGAGTGTTAAGGTTAATAATAAACTAAAGCTGAATATTTAAAAACCTTCTTATACCTATATTTTTGAAAGGGGATTGAAGATTTTTATATACCTACTCCTACGTTCTCGCTCATCTATACTTATGTATAATAATAGATATAATTGATTCGATTTTTGTTGATTTATATTTTGTTGGTTTCGGTATTATTAGGTACCTAAGGTCAATATGGGCAAATCCGTCTACGGGGCTATTCCGTATGCATGCATTTAGTACTCATTCCAGAATAGTTACGCTGTTACTGATTCGGTCGATAAAACAGGATCACTTTTTAGTTCTATCTATGATTCATAGATGGAGTAACGTCATTTACAAGAGTAAAAAAAATATGTTTGAAGTTTAGTTGTGCTCCGAACGCGGAACTCAAGTCTTGCGTGCTGACGTTTCTTATAAGGTAAATATTCAATTTTACAAGTTGCGACTTTCTGAGTATGCATATCATGTAGTTTAATAAGTGTTTCGACGGATTTTTCTATTTGTTTTGAATAAAAACCAGTAGATACAGAAATAATAGTTTAAAAAAATATGTAACCTCAAGATGGTCAAGTGGGAAAATCCGTCTAATATCAAAGGGGCTAAATCGTCATATACCGGAATTACCCCATTGCAGATATTGTCAACCTTTTTCATCCTTCATTTTAGATCGAGATGAGGTGCCACAGAATTCAATAGTAAAAAGAATTAACTTGTCAAAAGATTCGGAAAAAACTAATGATTTTTATTTAAATGATGAAGACGACGCAGTGTTCTTTTGCTAGATTAAAAAAAAATTGTTTGTTCTTTTGTTTTTTGACTCTTTTGTTTTTTGTTTATGCTATCACTGATTGATCATATTCAGATATTTTATTTCTATTTTATTTTTTATTTTCTAATATTGTATTTTGAAAACTTAAAAGATTTATGTTTGATAATTAGGGATATTTTTTTTTATTTAGTTTGTAACTGTTTTTGTTTATGCTCTCATTGCTGAGATCATCAGATCTGATTGATTGATCAGTTAAAATTATAATTCATTAAATTATAATAAAAAATATATTCATTTGTTATGTTATATTTTAAAATTTAAAGATTTACGGTGTTATGTAATACCTAAGGAAAAAAATCAAGAACCCTACAACTTTCAGTAGGTATGTTTCGTTGAATATATTATTTCATTTTTAACAGTAATAATATGTCACTATGAATAAAACCATTTATTTTCGGAAACTGATTTTTATTAAGTACATTTAAATTAGTTTTCAAACTTCTTGAAAAGGTTCAAAATGCCTGGTTACAAAAATAGGCCGGATTAGCCCCCAAAAAAGATTTTAGGGAATAAAACGTAAATTCAACCGTATTTTTATGACGTTACAAAACATTTTTCTTCAACATGTGCTTTTACTTGTTTACAAATTGCATACTTTGATATAACGGCGTAATTCTAGGAAAATTTGCTACTAGATGGATTTGCCCCAATCCTCGGGAAAATCCGTCTAACGACCGTTTTTAAAAAAAACATTTTTAGTTAAATATGAAGGGATGTTCTGTTGTTTCGAATGGATGTATATTATAGACAACAAAATTCTTTATCGCTTAAAACCATCAAATTTATATTAAAGTAGTTAAGTGTACCAGTTATAGTCAACCAACTTCAACTTTCAAAAATATATGACGGATTTGCCCACATTGACCTTACCTACTTATTATTTTGTTATTTAATTGATCTCACACTGATGATGATTGACGAATTGATCTGACGCTTATGGGTATATTTCGACGGTTGAAAGGCTAATTGGCCTAAGCGACATTTTTTGCAATATTTAAAATAATAATAATAATAATATGTACATTGTAAGTACCTATTATTATAATAAAAAAAATAAATTCGCTTAGGCCAATTAGCCTTTCAACCGACGATTTAAAGTTTATTTTATTTTAGTTTAGTTTTTATTTTCCTGTCTTGCAATAATCACTATGACAATGCACCACCACTTCGACCGGCTCTGTGCTTCTCTCATCCAGCGAATTCCTGTGGCCTTCATCAATTAGAAGACAGGTAGGTAGTACTTTGCAAAATTGTTGAAAGGTTCAGAATTATCAATTTAATTATTATTACATTACATGGTAATATTATTTCATTATTCCGTAAACGAAGCAAAATGAGTATGTTAGGATCGTAGCAGGTGGCGTTCTGTAGTTTTTGCCCAACCCCTTGGGAAGGAGTGAGTTTTTTTATGTATGTATATATGTATTATTCCATTTGGTAAACAATTCTGATATTTTAACTAAGTAAGTAATTAGGTATTGTCATATCCGTGGAGATCTGTATGGCAGCTAGCAGGCTGCCTGTCCTGTTTGATGTCTTAATAACTGAAGGCCTCCCATTGACCTATTGAAATCATAGAGGCCTCCAGTCAGGCCGTCTAAACATAAAACTTATGAACAAACTACTGAACTGAACTTGTGCTCTAAATTGTTGAGAGCGCCCTCTACACTCGCTTTTATACTTCCATTCCTATTGTAGTCTCCATGACTGCCTGGAAGTTCTTACCACACACCATAGATGGCACTTTAACTCTCCAAGCAGTGTACAATATTTTTATTTTATTCAGAAAATGATTTCACGCTATAGGTATCATGCGTACGAATATGTATACCTATGAGTAGTTACATTTATTATAATCTGGTGGTATTAATTTTTATTAAAATATACCTAGAGGTTAATATAACAGTCATGATAAAAATTATGTTAAGATCTCCTTTCACTTCGCTATTACCCATAATTTTATTGAACTTCTTAATCCGTTGTGCGAAAATAGTCTATTTATACGACGGTTGAAAGGCTAATTGGCCTAAGCGACATTTTTTGCAATATTTAAAATAATAATAATAATATGTCATGTACATTTATAATAAATGTACAGACGCCAGCACATCAAGCTAACCGAAACTGTCAAATTTTCCCAATTAACTATGAACCTTATTGCTTTAGCGATAAAGTTGAAAATCTATTAAAGAAATTTGACAGATTGTAGTAACTTGATGTGCTGGCGTCTGTACTTACATATTATTATTATAAAAAAAAAAAATGTCGCTTAGGCCAATTAGCCTTTCAACCGTCGATTATAATACTAGCTGCGCCCCGCGGTTTCACCCGCCCGTCGATCCCGTGGGAATATCGGGATAAAAAGTAGGCTATACTAAGTTAGTTAATCCAGGGTGTCAGCTACCTCCATATAAAATTTTACCAAAATTGATTCAGCCTTTCGAGCGTGAAGAAGTAACAAACATAAAAACACACACACACTCACAAACTTTCGCCTTTATGAGTGACTAACCAAAAATAAACTGAACTAAACTATGCCTGACTTCGTCGAAATCGCCATGTCACACTGAGTACATATTTGGTGACATGCCTAGGAGTGGGACAATCACAGGGCTGCAAAGCCAAGTCAAAAACATTAAAACTACCTACTTATGTACAGTCAGCCCCAAAAAGATAGGTAAGTATAGAGATATTTTGGGACAAAACTTTTACATTGTTTTGGTAAAACAAATTGGATACCTACCTACTATGTTTTGTACCTGTAAGGTGGATACAATTGTAGACAATAATCATTGGTTCATTGTCCGTGTATACATCTTTTTGGGGCTGACTGTAACTACTGTTATAAAACATATCTAACATTTTTATTTTAGGATTAGGTTGGTCACACATGAAACTGGTTTTACTAAGATATGTTTTTATGGCACATTAAAACATTACCTACGTTCAAACACATAACACATTTTTTTCAAAGGAATTTTGAACATAGGGGATAACTATTTCTAGATCACAGAAAAACACTAATAAACTCACAGCTATTGTCATTACCATATACTGAATATTGTTATATACAAAATGAATAACAATTTTGTTAAAAATAATTTATTACTAAACAAAACTTTAATGGGAAACTTATTTATTTAGTCTTCATTTTACGTTGGATTTTCTGAGGTTTGCTCTTCGTAAGCAAACAGATGATCATTTTCAAAGAGTAGAGGATTGCAAATATGATGCTTCCACAAACAACTATGATATCCCACGACCTGTATTGGTACAGGGGCACTGCGCTCGCCGGAGTCCGGAAGGTGTGGTTACTAGTACGAGCTGTAAACTCCGTCCAGTAAATTGCACTGTCCATGGCTGATTGTGGACGGTCGTGCCAAACTCTGGACAGATCCTTTACCTTCCTCCTGAATCTGAAATAAAATTGAAACTTGTTGAGTAAATGATAATTGAATAAAACAAGTTTGTCGCCAAATGCTCTTTTCGCTGTAAGTATGGTAGAGCTGTAACAAGTTTAATGCTGTCATTACAGGGAAATACAATACTAACTTGTAAAGTGTATAATTTTATCCATGTTTGCTATTGTACCACAAGTCTTAAGATAAGCTACATTTAAGTTTACTTAAAGGTACGATACGTATAATAAAATAGTAGCTAAGTCAAAATTGTACCTACATTGAATATTTTTGAAAAAAAAGTTATTTAAAAAAATCAAAAATTATATTAAATATTTTTTATTTCCAGCTTTTTAGTTTACAAATTTGAAAGATTTCGCAGACGATTTAGTTCTTGGTAGGTGTTTTTTAGCGATTTCTCACTTCGAATTGCTTTTAAGTATATACGTTGTATATATTTTTGTAATCACCTTTTAAACCCCTTTATTTTGATACCCCACTCGATAGGTTTTGAAAAAAAAAAAAAAAAAAAATTAATATGGCGTCCAGTAGTCGCCATATTGAATTTTCACTAACGTCATGTCTTTAGTGACACTCGCCGGACTAAGAGGAATCGATTAACGTGTGAATCATAAAAATCGGCCCAGGCGTTTGGTCTGTATAGTGCTTCAAAGGAACATATAAACATACATACATACATACATACATAGGCTGATGAACACATTACCACTCCTTTGCGTCGCACAGTCGGGTAAAAAGTAATTGATGTCGCGGCTTGGGAACGACTCTGATGCCGAAAAGATAGTTTTTAGATTTTTTGCCTGGTTGTCTGGTTGTCTGTATGTATATTCCGGATTAGCGCAAAAATGGCTGAACGGATTTGGACGTAATTTGGCACACAGACAGTTGCCTGAGGAATCGTATTACCCAGTAACTGGGTTGTGGAGGTCAGATAGGCAGTCGCTCCATGTAAAATACTAGTAGTAGTGATACGCTGGTTCTGGCGCACCGATCTGAGGGCGGGTGTGCCAGAACCCCAGAACTTAAAAAAAAAAAAAGGTTTTGGGGTGCTCTGATCACGTTTCTGCGATCCGTTTTTGCGTAGGATGCGCGGTTCCGGAGATGTGCAAATCAATTAGCTGATTTATCTAATTGATTTCCGGTGCTACGAACCCTCATTAGTGTTTCATTGTTAATCCTCTTATCTATTCAACCTCGTGCACCCTCATTAGCGATGCATTGTTCGCCTAATCCTTGCATTCCTTGGCGTTCTTATCTACTATTACTCATTGCTAACCCTCAACTGCTTTTCTGAATCATCAATAAAACACATTCCTTAATTTTATTACAACATTTTATTTCTTATTTTCTACAAAATATGTGCGGAACATTTCATCCACTAAAATATCATTGTACAGTGTGTTCCCCGTAAATATGTTCGTAAAACTATGCATTGAACATCCCTGAAACTTATATAGCAAATACATTAAGCAATATTCACCACAAACTGAAGTCCAATCATTCTGAATCCTATCAACATTCCAGCCCCATCTTTTGCAATTCCTTTTTAAAAACTCGAGATAATATTGCGTAGGGGTTCGTCCATATGAATCAAAATATTGACCGATGCCATTCGTATCGATATGTACAGCTACCCAGTGTGAGCCTGGTTTATCATCCGTATCCAAATTGCATATTATATACGTCGGTACATGGGTATACATAGGTAGTCTATTAGCAGCATAAACATTTTTTTCTAGACTGGGATGGATCTTTTTTAGATGTTGCTGTACTTCTAGTGTATCCATGATATTACTGCTATTAACAGATTATTACAGTACCAATCTGTTCAATGGTTGCCATAGGAATGTTCAATTATAGTGATTTTTGTAAATATATCGCATTCTTTTGAGTGACTCAGAAAACAAGCTGATGCCTGATGGGAACAATGTGCGATAACTTTGTTGACTCATAGAGTCACTATCAGTTTCGTTGAACTTAGGAATTTGCTTTAGATAAGAATGGTGCTATATAAGAGCGAACAGTTGCAGTCATGAAATCAGTCTATGGTCGTTTGACCACAGTGAATTGTATACCGATACTTCGTTTGTGGTACTTCAGCGCATCAATAATCATTGAGGTAAGTGTTTATTCTATTGACAAACTTACTTGTATATCTTTTGTTGTTCTTTTGTTGTTTCCTAACGTGTGTGTGTGTGTGTAATCACAATGTAAACAAATTGATATTAACATGATATCTCTGTTGTTGCAGAGATCATTCAGCTTCGCAGACGATAATGAAAATACCTATAAACAGTATTACTACTCACCGCTCTCCCCTCAACATGAAGAAGAGGGCGATGATATCGTCATTAATAACACATGCGATGGTGGAAAAAGGAAATCGCAACCGATTGATAATTTTTTTGAAGTGGTGCCAAAAATAAAAAAGAAGAAACAGTTATCGTCAACCGTGGCACGAGCCGCTAGAGATGGTGTATCATACATTTCTACTAATTCTGACGACGGAGCCCAAGCGACGCATCTCATAAAAATTGAAATGTACGATATGAAGAAGCTATGTAAGATTCCAACTACCGATCATTGGAAGCACGCTACCACGAGGATTAAATATTATGTAAAGAATAATAAGGATAGCATCTACGACAACACAAACGGCCTCGTATACAATATTACAAAGACAATAGCAGAAAGTGAAAACGTTAAAAAATACTTTTTTTAACAATGATAGCCATTAGCTGATTAGTGAATGTGATTCTGTTTACTTAAATTACTTCTGTGTACTCATTAGATTCTATCTGTCTTTCTAATCCTTTGCTAGACTATAAATATTGAACATTATTTGAAATTGGGTATCATTGGTCTACCGACACTTAACTGTTACTTACTGTGCTCATTCGACAGTGAATTCGATCAGGAGATGTCAAAAGTTTGTGATGAAATGGAGAAGCGTGAACTGTTCGATTCATCATATGATGATGAGTTGTATAATCACTGTGAAATGGTTGAAACAACGTTGATGTAAGTATTAAAAGTACAAACTCAATAAGAAATATTATTGTAGTAATGTTTTATTTTAAGATTTATCTAATAATTTTCTTGCTTTTTGTTACAGTCAACCACAAGTTGGAAGAGGTAACAAACGAAGTATCACTACTGACGAAAATATGGGTACCAAGAAAACAAAATTTGATGAAGGAGCTTCTACATCATCGATTGAAACCAATAACGTGGACAACAATAAGGTGGAATGTGACACATGTCATGTTTTTATTAATAAAAGGTATCTAAATAACCATTTAAAAAGCAATTCTCATAAAAATAATCTTTTAAAATCACATAATTCATTAACAAATGTAACAGTTGTTGAAACCGCTTTTGGTAACCGAATTTTAACATATAGAATTAATAGTAAAACAACTCAATCGATGCAATATTTTGAAACACCGGAATCGTTTTTAAATTCATTAAAAATTGATATCTTATTTTTGATAAATGAATGTATTCAACAACATACAATTTTTAAAATAAACTTCATATTGCATGCTGATTTCATACAACAAACTAAAGACATTAAGAATACATTTGATTTTCAAACGTTTAATTACATAATTTGTCAGGGTGATGACTTAAATATTTTTTATTCATCATTAATAGACACTGTAGTTGGTAAAATTTGTCAATTTGAAAAAAAAGATAGTGGTTGGAGTCTTAATCAAATTAAATACATAGACATGAATGTTAACAAATTCAACCCCCTACGTGGTAGTTCATATATCGATCTTCCTCAAGATATTAAATCAAAAAAAGCTGTAATCAATGTTAAAAATAATGATAATATGTGCTTCAAATGGGCATTACTCTCTGGTTTATATCCTGTATGTAAAAGTGTAGATCGGGTAACATCTTACACAATTCATGGAAATAAACTTAAATTTACTGGTATTTCTTTTCCGGTTAAAATTGCAGATATATCAAAAGTAGAGAAATTAAACAATATTAGTATAAATGTTTTTGGCTTAGAGTATAATAATGAATAAAAGTGTAATTCTGTTGTAGGACCTTTATACTTAACAAAATGTCGTACCCCTAATCATATCAACCTACTATATATATCAAATGGTACTAACAATCATTACTGTTTTATTAAAAACTTATCGCGATTAGTTAGTTCACAAATATCAAGTCAACATCGTGCAGTTTATATATGCGATTCATGTTTAATTCATTTCCCATCAGAGGAAAGACTTAATAACCATCAACAATATGATTGCGCTCACATTTGTACGGAATTACCCAAAGGTGAAAATTCCAAAAAGGATTGGTTTGGTAACGCAACATCAAATAATAAATTAAAATTTGATAAATTCACAAAAAAGTTGGAAATGCCCTTTGTGGTTTATGCAGACTTTGAGGCATTTTTGAATCCGATAGAATCATGTAGTAACGATCCCTCCAAGCCTAGTACAATGAATATTCAAAAACATGAAGTGTATAGTTTCGGATATTACATTAAATGTTCATATGATAACAGATTATCAAAATATGAGACGTATAGTGGACCAAACTGTGCACAAGTGTTTATGAATCGCCTTTGTGAAGATGTGAAAACAATAGTTAAAAAAAATAGCTTCCAAAAATGCCCCGTTCCATTATCAGATGAAGATAAAATTAAATTTTCAAATTCAAACATATGTCATATTTGTGAAACTGAGTTAAATGAAGATCCTTTTTACGATTTTGATTGGCACACTGGTAGTTTAAGGGGTGTTGCACATCAAGTGTGTAGTTCTAAGTTCAGAACCCCTCGTCATGTTCCAATATTTTTACATAACCTCAGTCACTACGATGCTCATTTTATTGTCCATGCATTAAACCTCGATGATGGTAAAATTGAAGTTATTCCACAAAATAAAGAACGATACATATCATTTTCAAAACAGTTAACAATAAATAATCAACCAGTAACTTTAAGATTCGTAGATTCATTGAAATTTTTATCGTGTAGTTTAGATCAACTAGCTAAAAATCTTAATGATGATCAGTTTACAGAACTAAAAAGAAACTATCCTAATAATGAAGATTTTTTACGTTTAAGACGGAAAGGTATTTATCCTTATGAATTTATGCGTAATAGTGATTGCTTGAAACATCCATCACTTCCTGATCAACACCAGTTTTATAGTTCACTCACAGTTTCGAATATTTCAAATGATGATTATAATCATGCAAAAGATATTTGGCAACATTTTAAGTGTAGTAGTATGTCTGATTATTCCAATTTGTATTTAAAAACTGATGTTTTACTTTTGACCGATGTATTCGAAAACTTTAGGAAGCTTTGTATTAAAACTTATGGATTAGATCCTGCCCATTACTATACTGCTCCAGGTTTAAGTTGGGACGCAATGTTAAAATTTACGAAAATAGAATTAGAATTGTTAACGGACTATGACAAAATTGCTTTTTTTAAAGCTGGTATTAGAGGGGGTGTATCTCAGTGTAGCAATCGTTTTGCTAGAGCAAATAACAAATTCATGGAGGATTATGATAGTGAAAAACCTAATTCATATCTAACATATTTTGATGCGAATAATTTGTATGGTTGGGCAATGTCCCAATCCCTTCCTGTTGGTGGTTTCGAATGGGTTAATTGTAATACGGATTATAATGTGTCGGATACGTCTGATTTTGGTTATGTTTTAGAAGTTGATTTGGAATATCCTGATGAACTTCATGATTTACATTCTGACTTTCCGTTATGTCCTGAAAACATATGTGTGGGTAATACTAAAGAAACTAAATTAGTTCCTAATTTAAATAATAAAAATAAATACATCATTCACTACAGGAATTTAAAACAATGCATTGAAATGGGAATGATATTAATTAAAGTACATAGAATTTTAAAATTTAAACAGAGTTCTTGGTTAAAGAAATACATAGACTTAAATACTAGTTTGAGAACGTTAGCTACATCAAACTTTGAAAAAGACTTTTTTAAATTAATGAACAATTCTGTCTTCGGTAAGACTATGGAAAATATTGAAAAAAGAGTAAACGTTAAACTACTAACTCACTGGGATAATCGTGGTAAAGTTTTAGGTGCTCAGGATTTGATTGCAAAACCAGAATTCCATAGTTTATCAATATTTTCAGAACATTTAGTCGCAATACAATTACGAAAAACAAAATTAATTTATGATAAGCCAATTTATTTAGGATTTTGTATTTTAGATATATCTAAGACTCTTATGTATGAATTTCATTATAACTACATGATTAAAAAGTTTAAAAATAAAATTAAGTTATTGTACACTGATACCGATAGTTTGATATATCAAATTTTTACAGACAATTTTTATGAGGATATAAAACCAGATCTACCTCACTATTTTGATACATCAGATTATCCAGAAAATAATATTTACGGTTATCCAAATATAAATAAAAAAAACTTAGGTTTTTTTAAAGACGAGAATAATGGTAAAGTATTGAAGGAATTTGTGGGATTGCGATCAAAAATGTATGCCCTGGAAGTAGAAGATAAATTTATAGCAAAGGCAAAAGGGGTTAACAAAAGTGTTACCAAAAAAAAGAATATGAAAAATTACAAATCGTGTTTGTTTAATAAAAATGTACAATATTGTAGTATGCTTCGATTTAAGTCAATCAAACACACTATTTTTACACAAAAAATAAATAAAGCATCTTTATCATATAATGATACCAAACGATGTATTATGAACAACAACATTGATACATTGGCTTGGGGACATTATAAATTACGCTAAGTGTTGATGTCAACTTTTTATATTTATTTCTGTGTATGTACAAAATTTGTATTGATTGTAAAATTCTGATGTACTAATTGTGTTAGAGTTATAATTATTCGATTGTAAATAATGTCATATAAGTAATGATAACACTGTGAACATACATTTGAGAAGATTGTAAAATTCTGATGAGTACTAATTGTGTTAGAAATAGTATACGTATGCATAATTGTTTTTTTTTTTCATCAATTTTATGTTTTATATAATTTTAGCAATAAATACTTATTTTTTACAAAAACATTTTCATTTTTCATTTCATTCCTTTGAGCTCCAGACGTGTGAAATGTTTCACTTTATCCATCCGTTTACTGCTATTGTGGCAGGGCCAAGTGGATGTGGGAAGTCAAATTTTGTAACAAATTTCATAAAATCAGTTAAAGAAATATGTAATTGTGATTTTAGCCAGATCACATGGTGCTTTGATGAAATGCAACCTTTATATAATTTACCAAATGTTAACTATCATCAAGGAATTCCTAATCTTAATATGTTTGATGGTGAAAACCCACATCTTGTTATTATTGATGATCTAATGAGAGAGTCTGATGGAAGAATTGTGGATATATTTACAAAAGGTAGTCATCATAGGAATCTTAGTGTATTTTATTTAACACAAAATTTATTTCATCAGGGTAAAGGTCAAACAGACATTTCTTTAAACTCAAGTTATATAATATATTTTAAAAACCCTCGAGATAAAACTCAAATAAGATATTTAGCACGACAAGTGTCGCCAGATAACCCAAAATTCATTGAAGATGCCTACAGGGATGCAACTTTAGAAGCGCATGGATATTTAATGGTAGATTTAAAACAGAATACCAATGATTTTTGTCGCATCAAGACAAATGTCTTCCCATTTAATGGACACTGTACAGTCTACGTCCCAACAAAAGAGTTTAAATACATCAAGAATCAAACAATTCAAATAATTTCTAAATGATGCATCGTCGACTCACAACGCATAAACATTTGCTAAGCGCTTTGCATACGCTTAAACCAAAATATCAAAAAGCGTTACTTAAAACATGTGATGAAGAAGAAATAAACTGTATTTGTGAATGTATTCATAACGTTTTACAAGGTAAAGTACCTCTTAAAGATCAAGATAAACAAAAATTGAATAAACACAAAAATATACTCCGTAAACTGGTGCATAAGTGTAAACATAAACTAAGAAAAAATATAATCATACAAAAAGGAGGGGCTTTCTTACCAATAATATTAGGTGCAATATTGAGTGGATTAGTAAGTGGACTAGCCAGTTAACATGGAAAATGCAAAGAAAATGATACTTATTGAACCTGGATTGATTGAAAAATTAAAACAAGAAAATAAGGTTAATAGTAATTTGTCTCGATTAGATATTGAAATGCAAAATATTATGAATAGTAAGACGGAAGACCGTAAGAAGTGGATGTTATATTTACAAACACTACAAAGATACCTTCACTTTACCGAAGAGGATCGACAACCACTCAGATTACCAATTTATTCTGATACATCTAATGAAGATCTAAATGAGTCTAAAATTGACTTTAAAAATAAAGATAGAGAACTAAAAAGTATAGTTGATGCTGAATCTTTGTTGGAGGAGAACGAATCCATGAAAAGTAAAGAAAAAAACACAAATCCACTTTACACACCAACTCAAATACTCAGTTTAATACCAAAAAGTTATAATAAAAAAGGTGAGTTATTACTAAACTTAGTTGGAACAAATAAAAGTAAAATACATTGGGATAATGAAGGCACAGTCATAATTGATAATGAAAAAATTCCTGGAAGTAATATTGTTGATTTAATAAATGATTCACTAAGACCCTTAAAAAGAAGTGATCCAGTTGGGTGGGATAGATTTGCTAAAGCATTAAAAGATATTAAAGTACCACTCACTTATATCGGAAACCCAAAGAGATGTGAGTTTATTAATCAGCTTCAAGCAAAAGATCTGAACAAAACCTCTGAGATTGAAGATCAAGAGTTTTCTACACCGAACAGTGGAGATAAAAAATTTATAAATAAAATACGTAAAAAGGTGGATTGGGAAAAATGGACCCCGTACTAGAAGAAATTAATAGAATTTATTATGATCCATCTAATCCCGCTGGTTTAAGTAGTATTGATAAATTATCAAAAGCCATGAAGGGTAAAATGGATAAAAAGCAAGTAAAGGAATGGTTACAATCACAAGAAACATACACATTACATAAACCTATTCGGAAAAAATTCCCGCGTAATAGGTACATTCTATCAAATATTAATGAACTGTGGCAAGCTGATTTAAGTGATATGCGAACTTATTCTCAATATAATGATGGTTTCAACTACATACTTTGTGTTATTGATGTATTTAGTAAATATGCTTTTGCAAGATCAATGATAAAAAAAACTCAGAAACAACTAAAGAATGCTTTGAAAGTATATTTACTGAAAGTAATTCAACACCTACTCACATACAATCTGATAAAGGTACAGAATTTGTTTCAAAAGATGTACAAAAATACTTTAAATCCAAAAAGATTAATTACTATACCACCAACAATCCTGATATTAAGGCCAGTATTGTTGAGCGATTTCAAAGAACTCTAAAAATGAAAATGTGGCGTTATTTCACTCATAATAATACTTATAGATACATAGATGTTTTACAAGATTTAATATACTCTTATAATCACAGCATTCACTCTAGTATTAGGATGTGCCCATCTGATGTAAATTCCAGCAATATTATGACAGTTTGGACTAATCTTTATGATAGGAGGTCAAACAAACTTTCTTTAGAACACCCAAAACCAAAATTTAATGTGGGTGATTATGTCCGAATAACTAAATATAAACATGTTTTCCAAAAAGGGTATGAATCAAATTGGAGTGATGAAATATTTATTATATCTTCAATAATTGATAGATCTCCATGGGTTGTATATACAGTAACAGATTTACAAAATGAACCAATAGTTGGTACTTTTTATGAAAGAGAATTACAGAAGGTCACTTACAACCCCACCTCACAATATAAAATAGATAAAATAATTGACTCTCGTTATTCTGGCCACAGAAAAGAAGTATTAGTGAAGTGGAGAGGTTATCCAGATAAATTTAACAGTTGGATTTTAGCTTCTAGTTTAAAAGAAATATGAACAAAGAAAGTTTTTATTTAACTTTGCTCAGCAATAGTTCAATGGACTACTTTCCTGATAACAAGACCACAAATTTTTCAACAAAATTGCCAAAAGCTATTAAATTAGAAGGTGAATGGTCGGTTGGAGTTGTCGAGTTTCAATATCCATGTACAATGTTTACTGTTCAAGATCATGAAAATGTTATATACATTACAAAAACCATGTTAATGCCTACTGAAGATAAACCCTCAACAGTGTACTACAAAAAACATATTCCAGCTACCAACTATGATAACGTCGAGCATATTTTAAAAGCGTTAAATGGTATCAGAGAGAAATTAACATTTCGTCAAGATGAAATAACAAAATTTGTGTATGTTTCTGTTTTGGATAAAAATATAACATCCGTTACATTATCACCCAAATTAAGTTTACAACTAGGCTATGAACCAAATAAAAATCTCTTGGAAAGAAATTTTGGAAAGTGCCCTGCTAATTTACACTTAGGGTTACCATCTCAACTATTTGTGTATTGCGACATAATCGATCCTCAGATCGTGGGCGATGTCATGACTCCTTTATTAAGAATAATTTCATTAGATCCTTCAAAATATATTTATGGTGCAAATAAAATGTATGTTTTCTCTCCACCTCACTACTTACCTGTTATGCGAAGAGAGTTCGATACGTTGGAAATAGATATAAGATCGAGCACAGGACAAAAAATACCATTCCAGTTTGGAACCGTGTGTATTAAACTACATTTCCGAAAATTATAATAATGTATTCTCTTCGTGATCATCATAATTGTCCATATGAAAATTATTATACACATCAAGCTGGATCAGGAGTTGGAGTAATTTATAAGGGTTCACCATATCAACGCGGTCATGGTATTGGGAGCTTCTTAGGGGGTTTATTTAGATCAGTTTTACCTTTACTTTCAAGTGGTGCTCGAGTGATTGGTAAGGAGGCATTAAACGCTGGAGTTGGTCTTTTATCGGATATGGTTCAAGCGCGTCCTATGGAAACCTCAATAAAAGATCGTCTAAAGCAAGTTAGTACAAACTTAAAACGAAAGGCTGATGATAAAATTGATCGATTTAACATGACAGGATCTGGGTATATAACTAAAAGAAAACGACGGTCCCCGTTCATTCCACAATTAGCTGCTAAAGTGAAAGCTGCGAAAAAACTTGGTTTAAAACCAAAGAATATCAAAGATATATTTTCAAATTAAATATGTCTTTTCTTCATAATCATTCTTGTGAGTGCGCTAAGTCAGAATTGGATTTGTTTGCACTACCGTCTACACAAACAAGCATTGAAAGTGGATTGTGGATACACTATAAACCAATTTCATCTCTTGCTGATGATGGACCTATCGAGTTTCAAGTTCCTGGTACAGGCGATGACTACATAGATTTGTCTCATACATTACTCCACATAAAGGCAAAAGTATTAAATCAAGATTCAACTAACTTGGTATCGACTACAGTAGTAGCACCTGTAAATAATTGGTTGCACTCACTTTTTAGTCAACTTGATGTTTATTTAAACCAAAAACTTGTATCACCACCTAATAATACCTATGCCTATCGAGCATACATGGAAACCCTTTTAAACTATGCTCCTGCTGCTAAACAATCTCATCTTACTTGTAGTCTTTGGTATGAGGATACAGCAGGAAAAATGGATTCTACAGATGGTAAAAACATAGGATTTGTTAAAAGACAAGAATTAGTTACTGAAAGTAAGGAAGTAGAAATGATTGGACATCTTCATGGTGATATTTTCAATCAAGATAAATTTCTAATTAATGGTGTTGAAATGAGTGTAAAATTAGTTCGATCAAGAGAGAGTTTTAATTTAATTGCTGGGTCAAACGATGTAAAGTTTAAAGTTTGCATTACAGATGCAACTCTTATTGTCCGAAGAGCACGAATTAATCCAAGTGTATTACTTGCACATCAGAAAGTTTTGGCTTCTACTACTGCTAAATATCCTATTACTCGAGCTGAAGTCAAAGTTTTAACAATTCCTTCGGGTGTTCAAGGAAAAACTCTTGATAATATATTCTTAGGACAGGTACCCAAAAGATGTATAATAGGGTTTGTGAATAATTCTGCATTTAATGGTTCCCTTACTAAAAATCCATTTAATTTTGAAAACTATGGTATTAATTCTTTCAGCTTATATATTGATGGTCAACAAATACCTTCAAAAGCTTTGCAACCATCTTTTAATAATAGTATATTTACATCAGCATATCATACTCTGTTCTCAGGAACTGGTATCCACTTTCTTAATGAAGGAAATGCAATCTCTCATGAACAATATGCCAAAGGTAACTGCCTATTAGCATTTGATTTAACTCCTGATTTATCAGCTAACTCATCAACTCATTGGAATCTCATAAAGCATGGTAGTGTAAGATTAGAAGTACGATTTGAATCCTCACTAATACAAACAATTAACTGCATCGTTTATGCTGAGTTTGATAACATTATTGAAATAGATAAAAACAGAAATGTTACTGTAGACTATAGTAGTTAAGGTTATAATGTATAATTATTGTGTGTTAGATTTATGTGTTATGTGTAATGCATGTTGTCTATGTAACTATGGGAAACATTATAAAATTAAATAAAACAAATTGTATTTAGTATACCATTTTTTATTTCTATAAAAACCTCAATTTAGTCTTATACAAAACACTGTCCGAGTTTAAACTTTACATAAGCACACTGACTAAACCACTGAACATGTTGTTGCCAAGGATCATCATCATCTTCCCAATCTTTTAAACCGCCACCACAATGGAAACACTTGACCCTGTCTCCGTGGCCGGTATAAAAGAAACCGGCTTCTGCAAGATCTTCAGGCTTCTGTAGCATAACGAGAGGCCAGCCTTCAAAACTGAGAAACCGTCTAGATTTTGAACTGAAGAATGGATATTCAGCTCTTGTGTACTGCATATTTTTCTCATTTTCTTCTCCACTCAGTGTTGTAGCTTTGCTATTCAATGATGCGTTCTGTACACGTGTACCACACTCATCTCTTCCTTCTGTTGTTGGCTTTCTCTCAGCATCACAAGACGACAGCTCCCTGTACACACCTCATTATTAATATAAATGAGTACACAGAAGTAATTTAAGTAAACAGAATCACATTCACTAATCAGCTAATGGCTATCATTGTTAAAAAAGTATTTTTTAACGTTTTCACTTTCTGCTATTGTCTTTGTAATATTGTATACGAGGCCGTTTGTGTTGTCGTAGATGCTATCCTTATTATTCTTTACATAATATTTAATCCTCGTGGTAGCGTGCTTCCAATGATCGGTAGTTGGAATCTTACATAGCTTCTTCATATCGTACATTTCAATTTTTATGAGATGCGTCGCTTGGGCTCCGTCGTCAGAATTAGTAGAAATGTATGATACACCATCTCTAGCGGCTCGTGCCACGGTTGACGATAACTGTTTCTTCTTTTTTATTTTTGGCACCACTTCAAAAAAATTATCAATCGGTTGCGATTTCCTTTTTCCACCATCGCATGTGTTATTAATGACAATATCATCGCCCTCTTCTTCATGTTGAGGGGAGAGCGGTGAGTAGTAATACTGTTTATAGGTATTTTCATTATCGTCTGCGAAGCTGAATGATCTCTGCAACAACAGAGATATCATGTTAATATCAATTTGTTTACATTGTGATTACACACACACACACGTTAGGAAACAACAAAAGGACAACAAAAGATATACAAGTAAGTTTGTCAATAGAATAAACACTTACCTCCATGATTATTGATGCGCTGAAGTACCACAAACGAAGTATCGGTATACAATTCACTGTGGTCAAACGACCATAGACTGATTTCATGACTGCAACTGTTCGCTCTTATATAGCACCATTCTTATCTAAAGCAAATTCCTAAGTTCAACGAAACTGATAGTGACTCTATGAGTCAACAAAGTTATCGCACATTGTTCCCATCAGGCATCAGCTTGTTTTCTGAGTCACTCAAAAGAATGCGATATATTTACAAAAATCACTATAATTGAACATTCCTATGGCAACCATTGAACAGATTGGTACTGTAATAATCTGTTAATAGCAGTAATATCATGGATACACTAGAAGTACAACAACATCTAAAAAAGATCCATCCCAGTCTAGAAAAAAATGTTTATGCTGCTAATAGACTACCTATGTATACCCATGTACCGACGTATATAATATGCAATTTGGATACGGATGATAAACCAGGCTCACACTGGGTAGCTGTACATATCGATACGAATGGCATCGGTCAATATTTTGATTCATATGGACGAACCCCTACGCAATATTATCTCGAGTTTTTAAAAAGGAATTGCAAAAGATGGGGCTGGAATGTTGATAGGATTCAGAATGATTGGACTTCAGTTTGTGGTGAATATTGCTTAATGTATTTGCTATATAAGTTTCAGGGATGTTCAATGCATAGTTTTACGAACATATTTACGGGGAACACACTGTACAATGATATTTTAGTGGATGAAATGTTCCGCACATATTTTGTAGAAAATAAGAAATAAAATGTTGTAATAAAATGAAGGAATGTGTTTTATTGATGATTCAGAAAAGCAGTTGAGGGTTAGCAATGAGTAATAGTAGATAAGAACGCCAAGGAATGCAAGGATTAGGCGAACAATGCATCGCTAATGAGGGTGCACGAGGTTGAATAGATAAGAGGATTAACAATGAAACACTAATGAGGGTTAGTAGCACCGGAAATCAATTACATAAATCAGCTAATTGATTTGCACATCTCCGGAACCGCGCATCCTACGCAAAAACGGATCGCAGAAACGTGATCAGAGCACCCCAAAACTTTTTTTTTTTTTTTTTTTTTTTTTTTTTTTTTTTTTAGGTTTTGGGGTTCTGGCACACCCGCCCTCAGATCGGTGCGCCAGAACCAGCGTATCACTACTACTAATGCTGGTATTCAGCTCAATCCGGCTAGACTGGAAGCCGACCCCAACATAGTTGGGAAATGGGAAAAGGCTAGGCAGATGATGAGACAGTTGCCTGGGATAACACAAATATAGGGTAGGTACTTTTAATCCCGGCAGTACGTTCCCGCTGGATATTTATCGACATCCACGCGGGCGAAGCTGCGGGTAGTTAGTTACACAATAAAGATATTTCTGATTAAATACTCACTCAGGATTAAGGACAGTTTTGATTTTCTCCAATAAAAGCTCCGTAGTCAATTCTCTGAACTGGATCTGAACGCCTAACCCGCTTTCTTCTACGGCTGCAGCATTTCCTGGCTGGTCTCCGAAGATTGGCATGCCAATCATGGGTACTCCATGGTGAATTGCCTCCGTGGAGCCCAACATGCCGCAATGAGAATAGAACGCCAGAACATTCGGATGCGCTGAAATAAAGATATACCAAAAATTTTACATGTGCCCATGGGTTTAAGTAAAAGTAAGTTTTGTATTTTTTTTATACAGAATAGGGTAGTTGACATCAACTGCCGAATGACCTTCAAATTGCATGCAAATCACTGTTTTGTAAGCTAGAATGTCATTAACAGCAAGTTTCCGCCATCAGAAAGTTTCTCGTCTTTGGTTTCTTTTTCATTATCTTTCGTGACTGTTACATTTCTGCATTAAATCCACACAATTGTTATACCTTATCAAAGCTAGGGCACGCTGGGGTCCAAGGTTCAAAACGAAAGATTTACCTAAAGAGCACAGTTTATCTACAGGATAACTGTAGATATATGCTCTTTATATTATCATTAATGTCTGCAAATAGAATCTTGCATCGAGATACTTTCATAAAAAAATATTGACACATTAAGATTCTTTGTGTCAAATAAAGCTGATATCGTTTAATAAAGGTGATATCATTTTGTTTAACACACATAATTGAAGTTAGTGGAATAGTCTTGAGTATAACACCTAACTTAATTAAACCACCACAACCTGCATCTCCTATTGTACAAATTTGACAACTATTAATAAAAAAAGAAAAACATAGAGACACAGGACATATCCTTCTTATTCAGTTTATGAAATATCTCTTACATTGGTCTAATATTAGAGGAGGCGAACAATAGGCGAGTGCCCAACCTCGAATTCTGACTTTTTACTTTTTCAAAAGTCTCTCCGGCCGCATTTTCTCTTAACAAATATCTCTTGTTTAACCTAACACACTGAATATCATTATATCGATATATAAACTTATCTTTTTAGATCGAAATCGAAAACCTACAGGATTTGAGCTTACATTTTTTCTTCGTAGTTACGATAGTGTTTTGGTGAAAGGGTTTTCCCTTCGGCGCCGAGTAACGAGATATCTTATTACAATCTATCCTGAGGGGAAATCGCAATGGAATAGCAATATAAAATAACCGTGAATTAGCGGACCTCAATGTAACTGGGAAAAGGCTAGATGTGATGATAGCTTCTGTAGTCTTAGTTATGTACGGACATTCGAGGACACGTTGATAATTTACGGTCACACGTGACGAATTATTCGACAAGAACATGTCTATGAAAGTCTTGTGTTAAGATCCCAAAGTGCACATGCAGGCGATTGCATTGGGATAAGGAATGATCCAAACTGGAGTTAGAACGGGCAAAACTTCGACGTATTATATATCTAATTATAATATTAGCCTTTTGTATAATTAAGTCAAATATTAAGGTACTAGTTGTTTGTAAACACAAGAGCCAAATACTGAGTTTCCACCTTGGATATGTCGGTCATCAAATCAGTCAGCCTGCATACCAAGATGGTACTCCGTAGACAGTTAAGTTATGACAAAGAATCTTGGTCGTATCATACGATTTTTATTCCTTGGATGTACTTGTCCAGCTGATTCCGGTTGCATTTAGGGGTTATTGCACCTTATCGAAATTACAGGCACTATCACCGAATTGCTATAATTTTGCAATTTCATGTTATTATCGTTTGGTAAAGCTTATAAAATAGGCTTGATCGACCTGAACTTTGATATATAGATAAAGGCACGTAAATAAGAATACTATACCTAATATATCGTTTTGAGGCAGCCAGTTTGATATGTATATATTTTTCGGGTTTCCTGGCAAAGTCTTCTCCTCCCACTTCCAAATGATTCTCTGTGGTAACTGTGATACAGCCCCGATGATGGCTTCCAATTTATCTTTGGGCGTTGATGTAGCTCGTAACATCGATCCAAAACTTATGTAAATTACGCCATGTTCTGATTCTTCTATGAATTTTTTTAAGTCCTAGAAAAAATATAGTCTATCTTTTATACGTGGAAAGAATGTTTATCTTTCGCATATCTATTACGTAACCATACGCCGTGATAAATTTGGTAGGTACATAGTATGGATTATGGGCAACACTTTTGTAATAAATTTTAAGTAGGACCGTCAGACCTGAAACTTTTTGGTCTGATTGGTAGATAATACGAAGATGTTCCGAAGCGATCAATAATAATCCTACCGATCAATAATAATAGTAATCCTACTTTAGTAATTAAATTACCTTTAATTTAATTACCCAAGTAGGTATAATGGCGAGCAAAAACTTATCTCCTAAGTAATGTCATTCCAATTTGCTTACAACCGCAAATGTCAAAGATATTATCAGTATTGTTGTTATACTATTTACTCATTTGTTGTAATGACAAGCAGAAACTTTTAAAGATTGTGTTTAGAGTCCTCCAGTCACACACTTTACGTAGGTAATAATTATATAAGCATGATTAGTAGGTTTGTTACATAGTGTACCTACCTAGATACTGCTTGCTACTATACACTCAACAATTTGATTATATAATACAAGCGATGTCTGCAACATGTATGATTAATTTATTATGTACCTTATGTTACCTGCATTGTATCTTTTCCATACAAATGAATATTGCCACGACTATGGTCTTTTACAAACTATTAGAAGAGCATAACCGCTATTTGCTAGCGTGGAACGCAGTATATAGTGTACGAAATACATTAACGAGTTTCTTAATTAAAATTGCTAAGTGAGATAAAAACCGCTAAACTGAAATGGTATTTGGCAAAACAATAATGTTCAGTGTTTTCTATGCAAAAAATAATGACTTCAGAATGGATCTTAAAAGATCTAAAAAGGAGAACAAGCCAGGTACGGGCAAAGATGGTGAGATGAATTAGACTACAATACATTAGAGGTTGAACCGCAACAGATAGATACCAACCATCGGAAATGGGAAGATTGGAAGGAAGACTAAAGAGATATGATTTAATAAGTATTATACTAACAAATATTATTTGACTGAAATTGTGGTTTGCGAATTTGGGATCTAATGACGCTTACGACAATGGCCGTGATTTGATTTTAATTTAATTTTATAGCTATATAAAAATGGTATTAAAGTGTCAAACCACTTAGTCACTTACTTTAGGCAGTTCTTTTGGTTTGGCAATGTGGTATCCACCCACTTCGTGGATATTTGGTGGGTATAGACCAGGGCCGGACAGCACGTAATTTGTATACAGCAACAAACATTTAACACTTCGAGCCAATTCTTCTAACGGTGGTATATTGTCAAAATATTGTGCTAGAGTGTTTTGTTGGTATTTCCGGCCAGTGAATTTATATAAATAGGTAAAGTAAATATGGAAAATACTCCTTTCGATTCGTTGATATAATGTGGGCTTTGTACCACCTTCCAACAATAGGAAAGGCACGTATGCTGGGTTGTATTGAACCCCGTAGTCCTCGTAGTGCCAGGGCATTAGCGCGTGTGAAGTCAGGCCAACTACTGGTGCTCCCAGAACGTGGGCAAGCCCCAACGCACAATCACTGCTAAACTGTTCCACAAGCACTAAATCGAATTTTGCTTTAGATTTCCACAGATTTTGCACATTCTCGTTTTCCAATAAAGTTATACAGTTTTCTCTTCCCGAACCGGTAAAGAAAATAAAAATTTGTATGATGGTCAAATACGACCTGTCTATTGGGAAAACATCTTCTAATATTTTTGCTTTCTCAGCCAAACTTATATCATGATAATTTTCTATTGGTTTTTCCTGGGGGAAGTACGATATCACTGTCAAATTGTGATCTCTGTTCGCTAACTCCCGAAGATATGGTGCGAACACGTAAAAATGGCTTTTGCCTTGGTATGGGAACACTCCTAATATGTTAAGCGCTAGTACTTGGTTGAAGAGAACACTGATGAACAGAACTAGTATATTATTTAACTTCATTGTATTATTGTCAACACTAGACGCTAATTAATCGCGAGATTCTAATGACAGTGCGTTGATTGTGATGAACACATTGGTGGTACGTTCAGCCAACTGAAGTATTAGGAAGCCGCAGTCGGTTTTTAAATACAGATAAGGCTCCTGCTCTACTTGGATTGGATAAAGTGTTATCAACAGTGATTAACAATTCTACTCATATGACATTTGGGCATGTCATATGATCTGATAAGTTTTTGATTTGGTAATCAAATCGACTAATATCGTGGTATAGATAAGTGTTAAAACTAGTTACCTACATCAGTTTAAAAAAAAAAAATTACAAGGATACTGATCCAAATGCTTCGTAGAATCAACGAGTTGAATTACATGAAGGTAACTGAATATCCGGTACTTACTATTGACAAGTCAGAACGAAAACGTAACGGTATCAAACTATTCGATGGTGGACGAAAAAAATGCCAACTGAAAATTATTTTCGGTTATTTTAATTAAGTAACAAATAATAAATAACGAAATGATAAATCCTAAATTATACCAGTCAAGCGTCAAAAAACTTGCTTGTAATGTTTGCTAAAATGCTTAGAATTCATCAATATGGGATGACAAAATTATAAGTAGGTATATATATTATATTTTGTATAGTTATCTTTCAATGTCATCTCATAATGTTTATTCCTGTATCTGATAGGCACCTTATTCAACTGAATTATAGTCTACTTGATAACGATACGGCCTTGTATTTATAAATTATTATTAGCTGAATTAGCTTCTGCCCGCAATCTTGTGCACGCGAAATTTTTTGTTCGACCGACCAACAGCTTTGCTTGGCTCCTAAGGATCATAGCGTGATGTTAAATAGCCTATAGCCTCCCTCAAGAATTGACCTATCAAATGCAAAAAGTGACTTGGTTACCTATGTTAAACATACACGTATATGTATTATTAAAATGTCATAAAGACGACGCAAGGCCTTCAAGTTCGCCCAGAGCGGGAGGGGGTCATTTGATGATTTCCAACCAAAAAAAAACGGCCTTCTCGTTTTAGGAAAATGGCTGGCAAGCGGGTGAAACTTGCATCCTGATTATAGCCTCTGGTGTTTCGCAGGGTTCCCGCCCAGGTCCTGTTATCTTTATTATTTTTGTTAACGATCTTCCTCATTCTTATTGCCGATGATTTGCAAATAGTTCCTAAAAGATTGTCAAGCCGATTCAGCTTTATTTCAAGAAGACGCGAATAGACTTTTGAAATGGTGTAAGGATAATAATTTATGCAACAACACATTAAGAACTGTTTTCAAATACCGTTTGGAAGTTATATTTTATCGATTTCAATTATAGTATAAACGGAACGAGTAAAAAGACTTGGGGGTCCTTCTTGAAAAAAGCGTCTAAGACACTCGGTTTTATCATGCGGAATTCAAATTATTTCCAAACCTAAAACAAAAATATACGTATGTATTCAATTGCTTTAATTGGTCGTAGCGTAGCGTATTGGAGTACTGCGCGGTCGTGTGGCGTCCCCTATGCCTCACAGTCTTAGGTGAAAAGAAAATATTCTCTTCTGCGCATTCAGAAAATATTTTTAAACCATTTTGCCTACTCTACGATAATAGCTAAGAAAGTTCCAAGCTACGTAATCATGAAAAACTTCTTGAAAAGCTTTAGAAGGCCTTTTTTAGATTTCTATATAAAAAAACTCTTCAGGTACTACCCCTTCCTTTATCCTATAAAATTTTTGCTCGGTGTCCTAAATTTTAATTCTCTCGCAGTAAGGCGTAAGTACTTCCTGCTTATCACCACCTGCCGTATTATGCGGGGAGAGTCCGATTGCCAGGAACTGGTGCCGCAGTTGGTAAGGCTTTTTATCCCAGCTGTCCACAAACAACAACTCAGGCCGCGAAGTCAGCGGCAACTAGCCGTACCATTAGCACGTACACGAGCTCATTCGCCCCTTGTTCGGGCCCTCACTATCAATGCTCTTCTATAATCAACACTGGAGTGTGTCTTGTTTGCCGTGAGGTGGATTTTGTGAGAAGATGGATGAAAGATAATAAATAGTTCGATAGTATTTCATTGCCAATTTTACAGGCACTTTTCAATTGTCAAGGGGTCGGTCAGTCAGAAGGATAAAAGAGAAGCTTGTTGCCTATTCCAAAGTGTAGTAGGTAAGGAAAAGAACGGGCAAGAAAAAAGCTTTTAAATCACAGTATGGTTACAAAATATTGCTCATTCATTTTGAAATTATGTATGTGAATGCAGAACGTTAAAAGAGTCCGTAATAAACATATAAAAAAACAATTCAAATATTAAATTAAATAAGCAGCTAAGAGATTGTGGTCCCTACTGACGGGGCGCCCGATCACGAACATGACGTACGTGCTCGTACTTATCGGAAACATATTCAACTTTATGTTCGAGTGTTAAGGTTAATAATAAACTAAAGCTGAATATTTAAAAACCTTTTTACACCTGTATTTTTGAAAGGGGATTGAAGATTTTTATGTAGGTACTCCTACGTTCTCGCTCACATTCACAACACATACACACACACACACACCCAAAAACAACCCCACTCTCTAACACATAAAGTGTAGAGTGTACACTTAGTACACTCTACACTTTATTTTGTAATATTGATTTATATATACAAGGTTATTGGTAAAACATTAACAACCTCTTAAGAGGTCATTTAACTCATCATTATGAACAACTTTTACTCTGGGACCAAACCTGAAATCGCGAAAAAAAAAACAGCTGATCCCTATATTTTGACGAGTTATAGATACGAACATAAATGTAGGGAACAGCTGATATTTTTTCGCGATTTCTGGTTTGGTCCCATAGTAAAAGACTTCTTTATAATGACGAGTACAATGACCTACTCTTAAGAGGTTGTTAATGTTTTACCAATAACCCTATATAATAATAGATATAATTCATTCGACTTTTGTTGATTTATATTTTGTTTGTTTCTATATTATTAGGTACCTACCTACTTATTATTTTGTTAGATCTCACACTGATGATTTTATTTTGCGTAGTTTGATTTCACGCTTATGGGTATATTTTAAGATTTTTTATTTTAATTGATTTTAGTTTAGTTTTTATTTTCCTGTCTTGCAATAATCACTATGAAAATGCATCACCACTTCAACCTGTGTGTTTCTCTCATCCAGCGAATTCCTGCGGCCTTCCTCAATTAGAAGATAGGTAGTCTATGAAAATACGAATTAGTACTTTGCAAAATTGTTGAAAGGTTCCGTTATCAATTAATTTATTATACATTACATGGTAATATTATTACATTATTCCGTAAACGAAGCAAAATGAATATGTTAGGGTCGTAGCGCAGGTGGTAGTTTTTGCCCAACCTCATGGGAAGAAGGAGTGAGTTTTTTTATGTATATATTGTAGACAGGGAATAAAAGTGGATGGAGGTGGGGAAGTGAAAACAGGAATGAAAGTGGCACCGGTAACTGAAAAGTTGCGTGGGAATCGGCTGTCATGGGCATGTGTTATGTAGAAATGAGGAAAATGTCGTGAGGAGAGTTTTGAGTATGGATGTCGATGCCTATAAGAGTAGGGGAAGACCAAAGAAACGATCGATGGAATGTGTGAATGATGATATGGTTAGAAAGGGGGTGACTATCGAGATGACGACTAATAGAGAAGTATGGAAGAAAAAGACATGTTGCGCCGACCCCAAATAAATTGGGATAAGGGCAGGAGAATGATGATGTAGACAGTGAATACTATCTCTGTCTACGGTATGTATGTAAGTATGTATTATTCCATTTGGTAAACAATTCTGATATTTTAACTAAGTAATTAGATATTGTCATTTCCGTGGAGATCTGTATGGCAGTTTAGAGACATAGGTGGAAGGTGTCCACATGTCTTCTCTAACGCGTATTGGAGGTGAAGTTGCGGTCGAAGAGCGGAAGTGAAACTACGACTTGCAGTTAATATTGTAGTTGCACTGACCTCTATAATACAAGTACGTGTATTATAGAGGTCAGTGTGTAGTTGCCACACGTATTAGTTCACAGTTCGGATACACTATAATTTAGCACAAAATATAACTAACTAAAACTAGTGGGGACAGGTAAAATAAATGTAGTCCGTGTCCCGTGACGGTTGGCAAGCAAGAGAGCGTTACCACTTAAGGAACGCTGCGGTTAGCGCCCCGGATCGTACATTCGTGTTGCCACTTAACAGGGGTGCGTTCCTAACTAACTTATAAATATATAAACTAAAACAATGCAGGCGACGCCACGTATTCTAAGGTGCGTTCACAAGGGCACAATACGTGACGCCACAGCAGCTAGCAGGCTGCCTGTCCTGTTTGATGTTTTAATAACTGAAGGCCTCCCATTGACCTATTGAAATCATAGAGGCCTCCACTCAGGCCGTCTAAACATAAAACATAGGTACCTATGAACTTACCGACCGTGCGCTAAATTGTTGAGAGCGCCCTCTACACTCGCTTTTATTCTTCCATTCCTATTGTAGTCTCCATGGCTGCCAGGAAGTTCTTACCACACACCATAGATGGCACTGTAACTCACCAGGCAGTGTACATACAACATTTTTATTTTATTCTGAAAATTATTTCACGCTGTAGGTATCATGCGTACGAATATGTATACCTATGAGTACTTACATATTATAATCTGGTGCTATAATTTTTATTAAAATATACCTAGTTGTTGAGGTTAATTTATCCGTCACGATAAAAACTATGTTATCTCGTTTCACTTTGCTATTACCCATAATTTTATTGAACTTCATAATCCGTTGTGTGCAAATAGTCTATTTATATAATACTAGCTGCGCTCCGCGGTTTCGACCGCCTAAGTGTCGATCCCGTGGGAATGTCGGGATAAAAAGTAGCCTATTATGTTTATGCTGTAGCTTTCAGATCTTCTTTGAAAGCGGATCGCATGCCAAGAAGGACGAAAGGTAGTGCACGTACCCAAGAATCTTGGTGGCACATCAGAGCAGCCTTGAGTTGGCGATGAACACGCTCAATCATGCCATTGGCGCAAGGATGGTATGCCGTTGTTCTAATTCGCTTAGTGGCGAAATGTGTCGTCATTCGGCGAAACAGATCAGACTCAAACTGAGTGCCTTGGTCTGTCGTAATGACTGACGGTACACCGAAACGGGCCACCCATTCTCGAGTAAAGGTTTCTGATACCTCCTCCGCAGTGATAGTCCGCATTGGCCAGACCTCAGGCCATCTAGTAATTCTATCAATTGCTGTCAAACAATATCGATAGTCGCTGCAAATCGGCAGGGGGCCGATGATGTCAATGTGGACATGTTTGAAGCGACCAGATGGAAGTTGAAATTTACCGATAGGTGAAAAATTATGACGCGATACTTTTGCGCGTTGGCACGCCTCGCAATTTCGTGCCCACTCCTTGCAATCCTTGTTGACAGAAGGCCAAACATACCGTTCGGTCACTAAGCGGGTGCTAGCTCGTGCACCGGGGTGACTAAGGTTGTGGACCTTGTTAAAAGCTTCTCTCCGAAAGGGAGGGGTAAGATAGGGACGAGGCTTGCCCGTGGATACGTCACAGGTGACAGAGATCTTAGTTTCTGGAATATATACATCGGTCAATTGCAGGCTTGATCCTTGAGTACGCAGGAAAGATAACTCTGAGTCTAACTTCTGTGATTCGGCGAGGGCTGTGTAGTCCTGGTCAAATGCAATAGCCTCGACGCGTGACATAGCGTCGGCGACGACGTTGTCCTCTCCCTTAATATATTTTATGTCAGTCGTAAACTGACTGATAAAAGACAGTTGGTTCAACTGGGCAGGGGGGAGTTTTTCACGGCGCTGTACAAAAGCATAGAGGAGCGGTTTATGGTCCGTGAAAATGGTTACGTGTTGGACCTCGAGAATGTGGCGGAAATGTTGTACACTTTCGTACACCGCCAGTAACTCGCGATAATAAGCCGGCCACTGTGTTTGCTGATCTGTCAGTTTCTTGCTAAAGAAGGCAAGAGGGACTATTATATTGGAAGCAGCCTGGCAGCCTTTAAATTAAACAATTACAATATTAACTAGAAAGAATATAATTTTCATTTCCTATGACATCTTTCTAAATTGACAAACTACAAGAAGTTGAAGCACACTTCTTTTTAATATATGTCACAGACAATTTTATCTATAACACTCCCCCTCACGAAGATGACCTCTCGGTCTGAGTGACTCCTACTCCCATCATTTTTAATAGCTTCAACAACCTTGGTTGTGGCAGCGCCTTTGTTAAAATATCTGCCTCCATATTTTCTGTGTCCTTATAACGAATTGTCACTAATTTCTTTTCGATACATTCTCTTATAAAATGTTCTTTTATGTTAATGTGTTTTGACCTTTTTCCAGTAATCATATTGTTTGCTAATTTTTGTGCAGCCATATTATCATTGTAAATCAGGACTGTTTGTTGTGGCACTCCAATGTCTTCTAGCAGGTGTCTCAAATGCAAAGCTTCCTTCGTTGCTTCTGTCATTGCCATGTATTCGGCTTCAGCCGTTGACAATGCAACCACTCTCTGTTTCTTTGTCTCGTAACTAACTAGACCACCACCATACTTAAAAATATAACCGGTATATGATCGGCGATCGATAGTGCATGCCGCCCAGTCTGCGTCAGCCATACCCGTAAGAACCGTTGACATTCCTGCTTTCTTGTATCGTATACATATGTTTTTCGTTCCTTTTAGGTAACGTATGACTCTTTTTGCTGCTTGCCAGTGACTTTGGCCATAACAGTTGTTGTACTGGCTTAAATAACTTACTGCAAACATTATGTCTGGTCTTGTTGCGACAGCTAGGTACATTAATGAACCAATCAATTTTTGATATGGAAAGTTGTCCTTCTCATCATTCTCATTTTTCTCTAACTTCAGAGCTGGCTCCATTGGCGTAGACACGGGTTTACATTCTCCCATGTTAAATTTTTCTATCAAATTATCAATATAAGTTTCTTGGGATAGCGTAATCTCTCCCCCTACATGGGTGAATCGTATGCCCAAGCAGTGATGAAGAGAACCCATATCTCTCAATTCAAAAGCTTTTTCCAACTTGGATTTGACTTCCTTGTATAATTTTTCTGATTTGTATGCCAGAATCAAATCGTCGACATAGATGTTGACAAACAGTTTTTCGCCTCCTTTTTCAAATATATACAAACAAGGATCTGCTGTAGCATTTCTAAAACCAATTTCTAATAATTTTCTATGTAATTTTAAATACCATTGCCTTCCTGCCTGTTTTAATCCGTATATAGCTTTATTTAGTTGACATATTCCATTATTTTTATATTTATTTATATCTATTAGCATTTCTCTTGCTTTTCTCAACAACTCTTTGTCTTTTCCGTGTGATATAATCAATCTTAAATATTTATCAAGATTTTTTGGCTTCTTCATATAAATTTTTTCGTCTATATCACCGTTTAAAAATGCTGTACAGACATCCAGCTGACTTAGTTTCATATTATTTTCTATCGCATATGCAATCAATAGTCTTATTGTACTCATTTTTGCTACTGGTGCAAATGTTTCAGTGTAGTCAATTCCTTCCCTCTGGTTGAACCCACGAGCTACTAGTCGTGCCTTTCGTCTGTCTATTTCTCCAAGTGCATTGTATTTATATTTTAGAATCAGTTTATTATCTATCAAATTTTTATTTTCATCCTTGTGTACAATTTTCCAAGTATTATTTTTTAGGTGAGATTCAATTTCACTTATTATTGCATCTTCCCATTCATCACTATTCTCATCTATATCACAGTGGAATAATTGTTCAGCATCCATCTCATAGTCCTTCTGCCAAACTGGTGGTTTTCTCTGTCGCTTTTCATTACTTGAAGTAGTCGCTTCAATTTCATTATCTGTACACATTTCTTGCCTGTCTTCATTGTCTATTTCGTCTGTTTCTGTAGTTGCATCAACAAATATATCATTAACGTCTAGTTCTATATCTGATCCATTAATTTCATGTCTATTTGAGTCATCATTTTCTTCTTCTGGAAAAAGTACAACTTCTATTTCTTTTTTATCAACTACATCTCCTTTTTGATCTTCTTTTGTCTCATTTTCGTAGAACATTTTATCCAGTACTTTGACATCTCTACTTATTATTATCTTGTCTGTTTTCGGATTAAAGATACGGAACGCTTTGTGATTTTCCGAATAACCTACAAATATACCAGCAGTCGATCTGGCTTCAAATTTTCCGTTTCGTTTTCCCTTTTTTAGAACAAACGCCTTAGTCCCGAAAATGTGGAAATGCCTTACAGATGGAACTCGATTCACCCATTTTTCAAATGGAGTCTCATTATCAATACTGTTGCAAGGACTACGGTTTGCCAAGTAGTTAGCTGTATTAATGGCTTCGGCCCAAAAAACTTCTTTCATATTAGCGTCAATTAACATGCATCTAGCTTTATCAAGCAATGTTCTATTTTTTCTCTCTGCCAACCCATTTTGTTCTGGTGTATATGGTGCAGATAGCCTTCTTTTGATGCCATTGTCTTTTAGGTATTTGTCGAATTCACGGTTTATGTATTCCGTCCCGTTGTCACTTTGTAAACAAATTATCTTTTGTTTGGTAAACCTTTCTGCCTCATTTTTAAATTCTTTAAATTTTGATAGAGCTTCATTCTTAGTTTTCATTGTATATACTCTTGTATATCTTGAATAATCATCAGTAAATGTGATAAAATATTTGGAACCTGCTTTTGATAGTTGTCTCATGGGACCACATACATCTGTATGCACTATTTGTAATTTTTCATTCGCTCTTTCTTCATTTTTGGGTGTAGTAAATGGTAATTTTGTTGCTTTGCCTTTGGCACACACTTCACAATCTTTAACTGTATCATTTTTATTAAATTCCAATCCTTCCATGTTCTTTTTATCTAGAGCTATTCGCATTTGCCCCTCATTGAGATGAGCTAGTTTTCTATGCCATTGCTGCATTTTATTTGCTTCGCAGAGTTTAGCTTTTTCTTGTAAGTTTTCTTTAACGTAATACAAACCGTCTTCATTTCTTTCTGCTCTTAATAGTATTTGACCATTATACTTTACAGTTGCGTTTTTCTGTTTAAATAAAACTGTTGCACCTTTGTCTGTAATTTTTCCTACTGAAAGTAAGTTTGTAGTTAGTGATGGTACATATAAAGCTTCGGTCAGTTGCAGATCAGGTCTTTCCTTGATGTTAAGTTTCGCTGAACCACGGCCTTCAATTTGTGCTGTACAGTTCTCTGATGCTAACTTTAACGATTTGCTCTCATTCTTATCAATATTTCGGAATCTTTCTAATTCATATGCCATATGTGACGTGCAACCACTGTCAAGACACCACATGTTTTGTTTTTCTTTATTATCATTTGTATTTAGACATGTTTCTTCAGAACAACATATATGTGAAATGCTTTTATTGCATCTTTTTGGAGCTGTCTGTACTACTTTTGACCAGCACTCATTGGCTTTATGTCCTTTCTTTTTGCATTTATAACATTCAACAATAAAATTTGTATTTCTTCTGCGCTGTCTACTATATAGCGCTTCTTGTTCAGAATTTTGTTCACTTGTACTAGCTATATTTCTTCTTGCTTCAGCTTCCTCGATAATTTTTATCTTTAAGTTTTCAGGAGTTGGTAGATCATCCCTGGATTCTATAGCAATTCGAAAGTTTTCAAAAGATTGAGACAAACTATAGAGCATCATGATGCTAAGTAGATCTTTATTAATTTCTATGTCCATATCTGCAAGCTTATCGACGATGTCCATAAACTTGTTCAAATGATCCACTATGTTATCGTCTTCTTTCATTTTTCTCAAGATTAACTCCTTCAAAAGACTTGCCTTTCGTGCAGGACCTTTGCTGGAATAAATACCCTCGAGTCTGTCCCAGACATCTTTGCTAGTTTGACAGTTCTTCACTTGTTTTAGTTCGCTCGGTGAGATGATCAGAAATAATTCTGCTAGTGCCAAGACATCTTTTTCTAAATATTTATTTAGTTCGTCACCTTCACTTGTAGGCTTTTTTATTGTCGCAGAGACGTAATTCCACAGACCCCTTTTTAATAGAAGGGCTTTTGCGTGTATTCGCCATGTGTCATAATTTTCCCTTTTCAGTGGTTCAATATTTATGTGACTCATTATTACTCACATTTGTCCTGGGCCCATAACCTATTATATTGGAAGCAGCCTGGCAGCCTTTAAATTAAACAATTACAATATTAACTAGAAAGAATATAATTTTCATTTCCTATGACATCTTTCTAAATTGACAAACTACAAGAAGTTGAAGCACACTTCTTTTTAATATATGTCACAGACAATTTTATCTATAACAGGGACCCACTTGCCGTTAACAAGTTGCTGAAGACAGGACCCAATGTGGACGTTGGATGCGTCAGTAAACAGTCCGAGAGGCGCGCCGTTGACCGGATATTGCAGAAGAGTGGCATTAGCTAAACTCTCCTTGCAGGCTTGAAATTGGTCTAAAAGCAAAGGTGACCATATAAATGGTTTGGCACCCTTGCCTTTGGTTTCAACCACAGCTTTTATTAGTGGAGCCTGGAACAGTGCAGCATGGGGTACGAATCGGCGATAATAATTTAACATGCCGAGAAAACGGCGCACACCTTGGACTGTCTTAGGAGGAGGAAAGTCTAGGATGGTCTGGACACGATCTTGAGGAGGACGGGTTCCCTCGGGACTGATATGGTAGCCTAAAAATGTCACTTCTCGTGCACCAAAGACGCACTTGGAGGGGTTAATTACTACTCCGTAGTCTCGCAGGCGTCCGAAGAGAATGCGTAGATGTTCGCAGTGAAGAGCCTCATCAGCTGAATGGACGAGGATGTCATCTACGTACGGAAAGCAGAAATCGAGGCCCCGTGTGACCTCGTCGATAAACCGCTGGAATGTTTGACCAGCATTACGGAGACCGAAGGTCATGAAAGGAAATTCGAAGAGGCCAAACGGAGTAACGATAGCTGTCTTCGGGACGTCCTCTTCAGATACAGGAATTTGATGATATGCTTTCACAAGGTCGATAGTGCTAAAAATTTTAGAGCCAGTAAGGTTGTGGGCAAAATCGTTGATGTTTCGGACGGGATATCTATCCGGTATAGTTCGGGCGTTAAGTGCGCAGTAATCGCCACAGGGACGCCAAGTTTGGTCCTTTTTTAAGGCCATGTGCAATGGAGACGACCAGGCGCTCTTGGAAGGTCGTGCTGTGCCAGAATGAACCATGTTCTCGAACTCCTTTTTGGCAGACGACAACTTTTGGAGTGCCAGACGGCGAGGACGGCAAGAAATGGGCGGCCCATCGGTTGTTTTAATAAAATGCACCGTGTCATGTTTGATTATTCTGGGTAAGCCAGGAGGACGAGTGATTTCCGGGAACTCTGCGAGCACTTGTGCAGAAGCAGTATTTGCCGGGGCAATTGCCTTGACACTCGGTTGGTCTGATGTAGCGGTGGAGCCAACGGTTGATAGGCTCGTAATGCCGTCGATCAAACGCTTGCAGTCTGGCAGTAAATGGTAGTATGCCAGAAAATCCGCACCAATGATTGGGCTGTTGACATCCGCAACGATGAAATTCCAGACGAATTGGCGACGGAGTTGGAAGTTGAGCGTCAAGGTTACCGTGCCGTATGTTTTAATTCTGCTACCATTAGCGGCGCAGAGTTCATAGTCGGAGGGCTTCCTGTGATCTGTAAGCCAGCGATGAGGATAGCAGCATAAGTCTGATCCGGTGTCAATTAAAAATTGACGTTTGGTTTCCTGATCGGTTATGAAAAGACGGCGGCTGAGAGGTGGTGAGCTGTCCCAATCAGTTGCCGCCACTACTGACTGCTTGTTGGGTTTTCCGACTTCCAGATGCACGGAGAAATGCACTTTTTAGCCTTGGGGCCGTATTTTTTATGGTACCAAAAGTATTTAGCAGCCACGACATCATTGGTTCTGCATGTACTCGTGCTCCGTGATCTGGAGTTGTTACGAGAACGGGATCGCTCGGATGTTAATGCTTCTATTTTTCGGCTCAGCTCCTCAATTCGTTCCACCATTTGAACGGAAGAAGATGTGGCTGCTGTTGCGTACACGTTTGCAGGGCCTGGCTGAGCTTCAACAATTTTGTCGGCGATTTCCGCTATCCTGTCAAGGCCGAGATCAGCCTGGGCCGCAAGGATGCCTTGCACATGCTGAGGTAAGCGACGAAGCCATAACTGACGCAAGATGTTGTCGTCTGTCAGTGTATTACCTGCGAGTGACCGTAGGTGACGGAGAAATAGTGACGGTTTTCTGTCTCCAAGTTCTTCGTCGCTAAGCAGTCGTTTAACACGCTGCTCTTCAGAAATTGAAAAGCGATTTAGTAGCGTTTCCTTCAATTTCTGGTACTTGCCTTCTTCTGAAGGCAAGTACCAGAAATTGTTGGGTTCGTGATAATGTCCTCGATTTCACCGGCGGTTTTGTGGTCAATTTGGCTGAGAATATGACTAAATTTTGTGGCATCCGCTGAAATGCCAGCCAGATGAAATTGTGCCTCAGCTTGAGCAAACCATACCGCTATCCTATCAGTCCACAAGGGTGGCAGCTTGACAGAAACTGCCGCAGCAGTGGCGAAATGAGATTTAGGTTGTTCTTGCAGAGCGCGTAGAGCTACGGTTTCAGCTTCAAGCGCTGCTAAACGTGCCTGAAGTTCGTCAGCCATGTTGTCACCTTTTGTGAAATAGGTTGGTTAAATGTGAAAGAAGGTGCGCGATTGCAAGGAATAAGGAATGAACCAACTGATACGCAATAACACCAAACCAAAATATGCAGCGGTTATAATAAGCCTTAACCGTGGGTGGGCAGCGGAAACAATAACATTTAAAAACAAAAATCACATAATGTATAAGCATATAAAACACAAACAAAAACGAGTTAAAAAAAAAACTAAATACAATTGAATGTGTAAAAAAAAGGTACTTGTATTAAAAAAATCAATGTAGAAAATATAATATACTGAATTAGCAATAATAAAAAAAAACTGATTTTTGTAAATCTAGGAGATAAAAAATATCATTCTAAAAATAGAATAGAATATAATAAACAAGTATAGACTTACGGTCTTATTCATAAAAAAAATAAAAACTTTTTTACAAAAAAAACAACCGACTTCCAAAAACACTATAAATAAAGAGAAAAACAACTTTAATTTCGGAAGTCGGTGTCTTTGGATTTGTATTTTAGTTTTTGCCACCGACTTCCGAAATTAAAGTTGTTTTTCTCTTTATTTATAGTGTTTTTGGAAGTCGGTTGTTTTTTTTGTAAAAAAGTTTTTATTTTTCACTTTTTATCGGGTCAGGTTGTAATTTATCTAAGTTATAATAGCCTAATGTCAACTACTTATCACCTTTTACAAAATATTGCTTTTCCCGATGCATGGACGTTAATTGTTGAGGAGTTCTCCTAGTAAGAACCAGGAGAACTGGAGCTGATTGAGAAGTCACCATCAGCTCCACTTCACCATACGCATTGTAATGAGCATAAATTGCTTAGCAGCCATATTAAAGTAATCGAATCGCAACCCGTGACATATTTGTCATTGAGTAGTGCCATTTGTGGTCTTCATCATCAGCTCCACTTTACCAAATCATAATTTCCGAGAGCAAATGCTCAAGTTACTTTAATAATAGACTTAGGCAAGAAAAAATTTGCTAAGTAAGGGCCAAGTTTATGTTACGCTTAGTCGTGTAAAGACGCTGTATGACATTGTATTATGCGACTTGGAACCTACCAAATTGCTAAATAGACCTCATGACGAAAAGGCATTGCGTGAAATGCAACGATTGAGGCTTTTATAAATCATCATCAGCCAATTGCAGTTCACTGCTGGACGTAGACCTCCCGAAGTTTGCGCCAACGTTCGCGATCCTCCGCTTCTCTCATCTAGCCACTACCGGCAACCTTTGTTAGGATAATTATACAGAAGAAAAACTCGCAAAAATATTTCACTTTAGGAAGTATTTATTAGTTTTTAGACTAGATGCTGATAATCCTGGCTGCAGCATCAGGCCAGACTTATGACAACATTGCATTGAACTTAAAATTTAGTCCTGTTTAAAATGAGCCCAAACACGACTTCGGTGCTGTAATTTCAAGGTTTGTACTTTTTCTGATGCTCGACTGGCTTCAGCACCAGGTCTTTATGTACTTCGGTGTTCCTCATTAACAGTACGTTTATCCACACATGGAGCCCTTTTCAATGAGCCTAAACACGATATATCTGCTGTTAGTTGTCGAGGAGTTAGGTACTCTGCAGACTATCCTGACTGCAGCATCAGGTCATAACTTGATGATCATGAGACCAAATGTGGCAAATGCCCTATCAAACATCAAAACAATTTACTAAAACAGTCCTTGCCTGTTCGAGTAACTTCTTAGGTTAAGGAAATGAACCTTCCATCATCAGCCCAGCTACCTGAGATGGTGACAACCGTACGCAAATACACAAGATACTTCATAAAAAATGCGAAAAACAATAAGTGAGCCTATAAAATTTGAGGGTTGCTCTCGATTTCTCTAAGATCCCATCATCAGATCTTAACTTGGTGACAATGGGACCACCTCAGAACTATCTACTTTCGGACAAAAAAAGAATTTTGAAAATCCGTCGACAATTGGCCGAGTAATCGATGAACAAACATACAAAAAAAAAAAAAAAAAAAAAAAAACATACAAACATCCGAACATAGTACCTCCTCCTTTTTGTGAAGTCGGTACATTTTTATAGTACTGTTATAGTAGGGGTCTGGGTTTCATAACTTTATAGTAGGTTTATCGAACGTTTTGGTGCTAAAATGCGTTTATGAATAACAATTTTTGACAACGAGACATTAGCAAGCCTTTAGATGTTCTATAACTTATTATGAATAAGACCGTAAATGTATAAGCATATAAAACACAAACAAAAACGAGTTAAAAAAAAAACTAAATACAATTGAATGTGTAAAAAAAAGGTACTTGTATTAAAAAAATCAATGTAGAAAATATAATATACTGAATTAGCAATAATAAAAAAAAACTGATTTTTGTAAATCTAGGAGATAAAAAATATCATTCTAAAAATAGAATAGAATATAATAAACAAGTATAGACTTACGGTCTTATTCATAAAAAAAATAAAAACTTTTTTACAAAAAAAACAACCGACTTCCAAAAACACTATAAATAAAGAGAAAAACAACTTTAATTTCGGAAGTCGGTGTCTTTGGATTTGTATTTTAGTTTTTGCCACCGACTTCCGAAATTAAAGTTGTTTTTCTCTTTATTTATAGTGTTTTTGGAAGTCGGTTGTTTTTTTTGTAAAAAAGTTTTTATTTTTCACTTTTTATCGGGTCAGGTTGTAATTTATCTAAGTTATAATAGCCTAATGTCAACTACTTATCACCTTTTACAAAATATTGCTTTTCCCGATGCATGGACGTTAATTGTTGAGGAGTTCTCCTAGTAAGAACCAGGAGAACTGGAGCTGATTGAGAAGTCACCATCAGCTCCACTTCACCATACGCATTGTAATGAGCATAAATTGCTTAGCAGCCATATTAAAGTAATCGAATCGCAACCCGTGACATATTTGTCATTGAGTAGTGCCATTTGTGGTCTTCATCATCAGCTCCACTTTACCAAATCATAATTTCCGAGAGCAAATGCTCAAGTTACTTTAATAATAGACTTAGGCAAGAAAAAATTTGCTAAGTAAGGGCCAAGTTTATGTTACGCTTAGTCGTGTAAAGACGCTGTATGACATTGTATTATGCGACTTGGAACCTACCAAATTGCTAAATAGACCTCATGACGAAAAGGCATTGCGTGAAATGCAACGATTGAGGCTTTTATAAATCATCATCAGCCAATTGCAGTTCACTGCTGGACGTAGACCTCCCGAAGTTTGCGCCAACGTTCGCGATCCTCCGCTTCTCTCATCTAGCCACTACCGGCAACCTTTGTTAGGATAATTATACAGAAGAAAAACTCGCAAAAATATTTCACTTTAGGAAGTATTTATTAGTTTTTAGACTAGATGCTGATAATCCTGGCTGCAGCATCAGGCCAGACTTATGACAACATTGCATTGAACTTAAAATTTAGTCCTGTTTAAAATGAGCCCAAACACGACTTCGGTGCTGTAATTTCAAGGTTTGTACTTTTTCTGATGCTCGACTGGCTTCAGCACCAGGTCTTTATGTACTTCGGTGTTCCTCATTAACAGTACGTTTATCCACACATGGAGCCCTTTTCAATGAGCCTAAACACGATATATCTGCTGTTAGTTGTCGAGGAGTTAGGTACTCTGCAGACTATCCTGACTGCAGCATCAGGTCATAACTTGATGATCATGAGACCAAATGTGGCAAATGCCCTATCAAACATCAAAACAATTTACTAAAACAGTCCTTGCCTGTTCGAGTAACTTCTTAGGTTAAGGAAATGAACCTTCCATCATCAGCCCAGCTACCTGAGATGGTGACAACCGTACGCAAATACACAAGATACTTCATAAAAAATGCGAAAAACAATAAGTGAGCCTATAAAATTTGAGGGTTGCTCTCGATTTCTCTAAGATCCCATCATCAGATCTTAACTTGGTGACAATGGGACCACCTCAGAACTATCTACTTTCGGACAAAAAAAGAATTTTGAAAATCCGTCGACAATTGGCCGAGTAATCGATGAACAAACATACAAAAAAAAAAAAAAAAAAAAAAAAAACATACAAACATCCGAACATAGTACCTCCTCCTTTTTGTGAAGTCGGTACATTTTTATAGTACTGTTATAGTAGGGGTCTGGGTTTCATAACTTTATAGTAGGTTTATCGAACGTTTTGGTGCTAAAATGCGTTTATGAATAACAATTTTTGACAACGAGACATTAGCAAGCCTTTAGATGTTCTATAACTTATTATGAATAAGACCGTAAATGTATAAGCATATAAAACACAAACAAAAACGAGTTAAAAAAAAAACTAAATACAATTGAATGTGTAAAAAAAAGGTACTTGTATTAAAAAAATCAATGTAGAAAATATAATATACTGAATTAGCAATAATAAAAAAAAACTGATTTTTGTAAATCTAGGAGATAAAAAATATCATTCTAAAAATAGAATAGAATATAATAAACAAGTATAGACTTACGGTCTTATTCATAAAAAAAATAAAAACTTTTTTACAAAAAAAACAACCGACTTCCAAAAACACTATAAATAAAGAGAAAAACAACTTTAATTTCGGAAGTCGGTGTCTTTGGATTTGTATTTTAGTTTTTGCCACCGACTTCCGAAATTAAAGTTGTTTTTCTCTTTATTTATAGTGTTTTTGGAAGTCGGTTGTTTTTTTTGTAAAAAAGTTTTTATTTTTCACTTTTTATCGGGTCAGGTTGTAATTTATCTAAGTTATAATAGCCTAATGTCAACTACTTATCACCTTTTACAAAATATTGCTTTTCCCGATGCATGGACGTTAATTGTTGAGGAGTTCTCCTAGTAAGAACCAGGAGAACTGGAGCTGATTGAGAAGTCACCATCAGCTCCACTTCACCATACGCATTGTAATGAGCATAAATTGCTTAGCAGCCATATTAAAGTAATCGAATCGCAACCCGTGACATATTTGTCATTGAGTAGTGCCATTTGTGGTCTTCATCATCAGCTCCACTTTACCAAATCATAATTTCCGAGAGCAAATGCTCAAGTTACTTTAATAATAGACTTAGGCAAGAAAAAATTTGCTAAGTAAGGGCCAAGTTTATGTTACGCTTAGTCGTGTAAAGACGCTGTATGACATTGTATTATGCGACTTGGAACCTACCAAATTGCTAAATAGACCTCATGACGAAAAGGCATTGCGTGAAATGCAACGATTGAGGCTTTTATAAATCATCATCAGCCAATTGCAGTTCACTGCTGGACGTAGACCTCCCGAAGTTTGCGCCAACGTTCGCGATCCTCCGCTTCTCTCATCTAGCCACTACCGGCAACCTTTGTTAGGATAATTATACAGAAGAAAAACTCGCAAAAATATTTCACTTTAGGAAGTATTTATTAGTTTTTAGACTAGATGCTGATAATCCTGGCTGCAGCATCAGGCCAGACTTATGACAACATTGCATTGAACTTAAAATTTAGTCCTGTTTAAAATGAGCCCAAACACGACTTCGGTGCTGTAATTTCAAGGTTTGTACTTTTTCTGATGCTCGACTGGCTTCAGCACCAGGTCTTTATGTACTTCGGTGTTCCTCATTAACAGTACGTTTATCCACACATGGAGCCCTTTTCAATGAGCCTAAACACGATATATCTGCTGTTAGTTGTCGAGGAGTTAGGTACTCTGCAGACTATCCTGACTGCAGCATCAGGTCATAACTTGATGATCATGAGACCAAATGTGGCAAATGCCCTATCAAACATCAAAACAATTTACTAAAACAGTCCTTGCCTGTTCGAGTAACTTCTTAGGTTAAGGAAATGAACCTTCCATCATCAGCCCAGCTACCTGAGATGGTGACAACCGTACGCAAATACACAAGATACTTCATAAAAAATGCGAAAAACAATAAGTGAGCCTATAAAATTTGAGGGTTGCTCTCGATTTCTCTAAGATCCTAAGAAGATAAGATCTTAACTTGGTGACAATGGGACCACCTCAGAACTATCTACTTTCGGACAAAAAAAGAATTTTGAAAATCCGTCGACAATTGGCCGAGTAATCGATGAACAAACATACAAAAAAAAAAAAAAAAAAAAAAAAAAAACATACAAACATCCGAACATAGTACCTCCTCCTTTTTGTGAAGTCGGTAAAAAAGCTTATAGAAGGTTTAAAACGTTCATTAGTTAAAATGCTCGATAAGCCTTTAAAACGTTCGATAAAATTTTGTATTCATAAACGCTTCATAAACCTTCTATAGTTAGAGTGTCCTATAACTTCAATATAAATATAAATGTTGCCATTTTATTGAAGTCATCCAACAAATTGGCCAACACATTGAGTTGTCAAACGAGAATATCTGCCTACGCACTGAATAATTGTGACCATAGACATTATGACGTACTGAAAACTAATTTTTTGTCTACAGTTTCGACAGTTTTGCCGCGTTACCATGGTAACCATGGTATTGTTATTTTATTGTCAGGCGAGCGAAAACCTTTGAATATATTTTTGTATTTAAAAGAAATGGAATTAAGACCGTAGACTAGTTCCAAGAAAGGGCAAAGAAGTGAATACTCGTTTTGGTTGGAGGACGATAAGGTGTGTACTGTTACCTACAACTAAAATGTGTTCAAAGCAGTTATGTTCAAAGTAAGTTTTGTTTTGTAAACATTCTTAATTTCTTATACTTATGCTTGCTTTTGCTTTTCCTTAGATCTTTTAGAAAAATTGGTCAGGGAGATGGTTTCCATAATAGAAAATGAAGGTGGACGCTGGTGATGGCGCCAAACAAGTAGCCGAATTCTGGGCACACTAAGATAGAAAATAAAAACACATACCTACTGACTGACACCAACGCGAAAAAGGTGGCATGGCATGATTTACGAATTAGGTGCCTATGCAATTTACTTATAAGTTACAAAGTTCCTAAGTAAGAATGTCAAGAACTTCGTTTGATGAAGAGAAAGAATTATAACATTCATTTTGTATTTCAGGACAGTAGGAAGGATGGTGCTTCACTACAAATAGCAGAAACTGAAACGGCCTACAGAAGAGATGGCATAGATGGCAAATGAAAAGAAACATTTTAAAAATGTTGTTCTGCTAGTACAAGTTCTAGAGGCCGAATTAAAGTTTAGAGTACTTATTATAAAAATAAATCAATTAAACTGATATCTGTTTAAAAGCTTTTTATTAATGCACTACTCGCTAAAATGTCTCCTCTTTGTCTTCTTCGTGTCGCGGGGACGACAGTATTTCAGATCTTGTTGGCCCAAAACTTTGCCACTTCCACAACATCGTCAGTGGCAGCGCAGAGGTCACTTTGACTGCATGTTTAGGGACGCATAGGGTAAGGTAGGAGGAGGAGCATGGTTTGCTACATAGCTTCACAATCACTCCGTACTGCCGCATCCTACTGGAGCATCTCCCTGCAGGGCGTAAACTTCCGTGATCCACACAGAAGTCCCTGAACCATCTCCGGACACAATAAGTGGGAAGATGTACCTCTAACCTGGTAAAGTGAGGCTATCTCGGCGGAATGTTTCCTGAAAAGTTTGTAAAATAGCATTTGCATTTCCCCTTGCAACTTCTTGGACTGACTTTGTATGATATTCATTGATATTGCTACCCTCTAACTACATGTCTCCATGGTCAACTGCAATATTGTAAAGTACTGCTCTAGCCACTATGGTTGTTTTCACATTTCCTAGTTTGCATGTATGCCATGTAAAAGACATTGAAAAGCGTTGTTTCCACAGCCCAAAGCAGCAGCGTCCCACAGTAATTCTTGTTGCAATCATTATGTGCTTCGTTATATTTTTCCTCGCTTCTATTTTGCATTGTAGGTATATAATAATAAACTCAATTGGTTAAACAGAAGTGCAACATAAATTAAATACAACTGCACATGTTACATTTACCGTATTATATTGTAGTCTTTGTTACATTTGTAGGTCAAACGTCATTTTCTATCAGCTGATGTAGAGTCGGCCATTTTTATGGTACTGTTATAGTAGGGGTCTGGGTTTCATAACTTTATAGTAGGTTTATCGAACGTTTTAGTGCTAAAATGCGTTTATGAATAACAATTTTTGACAACGAGACATTAGCAAGCCTTTAGATGTTCTATAACTTATTATGAATAAGACCGTAACGGTCACTTGTGTCAGGAGACGGTTCAGGGACTTCTGTGTGGGTAACGGAAGTTTACACCCTGCACGGAGATGCTCCACTAGGATGCGGCAGTAGGGAGTGGTTGTGAAGCTATGTAGCAAACCATGTTCCTCTTCCTATCCTACCCTATGCGTCCCTAAACATGCAGTCAAAGTGACCTCTGCACTGTCACTGACGACGTTGTGGAAGTGGCAAAGTTTTGGGCCAACTAGATCTGAAATACTGTCGTCCCCGCGACACGAAGAAGATAAAGAGGAGACATTTTAGCGAGTAGTGCATTAATAAAAAGCTTTTAAACAGATATCAGTTTAATTGATTTATTTTTATAATAACTTTAATTCGGATTCTAGAACTTGTGCTAGCAGAACAACATTTTTAAAATGTTTCTTTTCATTTGCCATCTATGCCACCTCTTCTGTAGGCCGTTTCAGTTTCTGCTATTTGTAGTGAAGCACCATCCTTCCTACTGTCCTGAAATACAAAATGAATGTTATAATTCTTTCTCTTCATCAAACGAAGTTCTTGACATTCTTACTCAGGAACTTTGTAACTTATAAGTAAATTGGATAGGCACCTAATTCCTAAATCATGCCATGCCGCCTTTTTCGCGTTGGTGTCAGTCAGTATGTGTTTTTATTTTCTATCTTCTTCTTAGTGCGCCCAGAATTCGGCTACTTGTTTCGCGCCATCACCAGCGTCCACATTCATTTTCTATTATGGAAACCCTCTCCCTGCCCAATTCTTCTAAAAGATCTAAGGAAAAGCAAAAGCAAGCATAAGTATAAGAAATTAAGAATGTTTACAAAACAAAACTTACTTAGAACATAACTGCTTTGAACACATTTTAGTTGTAGGTAACAGTACACACCTTATCGTCCTCCAACCAAAACGAGTATTCACTTCTTTGCCGTTTCTTGGAACTAGTCTACGGTCTTAATTCCATTTCTTTTAAATACAAAAATATATTCAAAGGTTTTCGCTCGCCTGACAATAAAATAAACAAATTCATTGACTTAAAAAACTATGGTTACCATGGTAACGCGGCAAAACTGTCGAAACTGTACGACAATAAATTAGTTTTCAGTACGTCATAATGTCTATGGTCACAATTATTCGGTGCGTAGGCAGATATTCTCGTTTGACAACTCAATGTGTTGGCCAATTTGTTGGATGACTTCAATAAAATGGCAACATTTATATTTATATTGAAGTTATAGGACACTCTAACTATAGAAGGTTTATGAAGCGTTTATGAATACAAAATTTTATCGAACGTTTTAAAGGCTTATCGAGCATTTTAACTAATGACCGTTTTAAACCTTCTATAAGCTTTTTTTATGAATAAGACCGTATATGTTTGGGAGGAATATCCGAACGATATTCGGTCGCATCATCGTAAGCCAATCACAGCACAGCTAAATGACGCGATAGCTTGTTGTGATTGGCCCGTTTGTTCCCGTCCCTTTTCCCTCGATCGCTGTATACTTAGATAAATAAATTACATTCGCAAACTACCATCTGTAACAACAACTTGTTTTTTTATTGCAAAATCACCCATTCTAAACCCATCAAGTAGTAGCAGAACAAGCAGTCACATCACACTAGAACACATTCAAACATATTTGGACCTTCAGAGCCATATTTCGAGGATTTGAAGCATCAAAACCAAATCGTCGAGTCGAGCGACCTTTGGACTGCCACGCTGCTACGATCACGCAGGCACATAAGACGAGCGAAATTACATTTAGAAGCGCAAATTCAGCAGCATATTCACGCAAAGGCCTTCAATCTTACTGATGTGAAAGGACAATTGAAGATTTGGAAGAACAAGCGGACATCTGGTGCGTTTATCAAGTTCCAGTTTTCAAGACCTGCTGAGTTCATAAGTGTAATACCGTTTTGTGATCTGATTCCAGTGAGGGTGTTGGTGAGGGTTGCCCACTGCGTAGAGCGACACACCGGCTGATCGTGTCACTACTAGCACCAGCCGTTTTCACACGCAGTCACTTTGCACGTGAGTACTCCACTTTTCACAGGCCACCGGGATGCCGTTAATGGCTGATGATGGGAAGGGTCCTAGCAAAAGTCGTGATAGGTCCCCCTATAGAACTATTACTGATGAAAAAACTGAGCAAATCATGCGGGATTTGGTTAGAAAACGTGGTATCGTTAAGGCTCGGTTAACTAAACTTGCTAATTATTTAAATACTATCAGTGTAACAACTATATCTAGTCAGTTAAAAATCGATTTAAAATTACGTGTAAAGGGTGCTGAGATTTTATTTAGTGAATTTAATGAAATACAATCAAAACTTGAAGAACTAGTTTCCGATAGTGACATAGATGATCAGTTAGATCAGCGCCAACAGTTCGAAGACGCCTACTATAATACTATTGCCCGAGCTGAATCCATTCTTTGCGTCAGTGAAGAGGTTACTGATTGTTCCAAACCGTGTCAGCATATAAACAGGCCAGTGTCCGTTAAATTACCAACCATCATGTTGCCTACGTTCGACGGCATGTATGAACACTGGCTCGAATATAGGGACACGTTTATATCTTTGGTGCACAATTCGACTGAGATCAGTGATATTCAAAAATTTCATTATCTAAAATCTTCGCTCAAAGAAAGTGCCGAATCAGTTGTAAACGCGCTAGAGATTTCTGCAGCTAACTACTCTGTGGCATGGGAATTACTTCTAAATAGGTACGATAATGATAGATTATTAGTGAATAGTCACCTTAAAGCATTGTTCTCAATACAACCAGTGAAAGAGTCACCTTCACTAATTAGAAAACTTATACATACAATTATAAACAATTTACGCGCTTTAAAAACCCTTGATGAGCCAACAGATACCTGGGATACGCTTATAATATATATTGTTGTTTCTAAGCTAGATAAAACCACCGAACGAGAGTGGGAACAACATAAAGGTTTATTGTTGGCAAACACCCCTCCTAGAACTAAATTGAAGGTTGACAGTTTAATTAATTTCCTCAAAAGTAAGGCTGACTTGTTGGAAACTTTAGCATTATCAGTATCACACACAAAAGATCACCGTAAGACAGAAACAAAAAATGTCAGAGGTACACACTGCAATGTTTCTTCAAGTAATCCACCGTCATCAGCGGGCCGTATAGCGCGTAGATTGTGCGTGGTATGCAAAGGTAAACACCCAATTTACAGTTGCACACAATTCATTAACATGAACTTACATAGCAAACTAAAGGTTGTCAAAGATAATAACTTGTGTGAGAATTGCTTGCGCTCCGGACACACTTTAGACGGTTGCTTGTGGGGACCTTGTAAACAATGTAACATGAAACATAATTCACTTATTCATCCTAATGATTCCAACCAATCTAGCTGTACCGTGACAGGAACGACGACTGCGGCGGCAGTGGCTAGCGCACCATGCGCGCCCCCACCGCGCGTCTCTGAGACAGTACATGATCCCAATAACGAAAAGCAATTCATTCAAGTTAGCAATGTTCACACTGATACACACACACATCCGCAATGCATAGATGTGCAACCGGTTCTCTTATCTACTGCGTTAGTTGAGATTCCTGATAAACAGAATAATTATCATGTCGCATGTGTATTACTCGACAGCGGTAGCCAGAGTTGCTTTGTTACACATTCGTTTTGCAAATTGTTAGATATTCCGCTAATACAGTCCACTCATGAAATACGAGGAGTAGGTAATTTGGTATCACATTCTACACAAACGTGTGATCTAGAAATTAAATCACGTATTAATTCCTACTCAATTCACATTAAATGTTTCGTTCTATCTGAAATAACGGCTACATTGCCTGCTATGCAGGCACAAAGCACACAGTTTAGGATTCCTGAACACCTGCAGCTGGCAAATTCGCGATTTTTAGGGCCGCAAAAGATAGATGTTTTAATAGGCGCGGATCGATTTTGGGACTTGCTTATCGATGGCAAGATGCGTTTACCGAACGGTCCGTTCTTACAGAACACGAAGTTAGGTTGGATAATATCGGGTCCTATTAATAATACACATCATTATAATGGACATGTCCATTGTAACTTCACTCAATCCATTGACAATCAGCTACGTCAGTTCTGGGAGTTGGAGGAGTTACCCAAGCTTCGGAATACACACACAGACGAAGAGCAGGCCTGTGAACAGTCCTTCATCACAACCACTACACGCAATAAAGATGGACGATTTTGTGTTCACATTCCTCTTAAAGAGTCGCCCGATGCTTTGGGTGAATCATTTTCTCTGGCAAAGCGGCGTTTTTTGTCCTTAGAAAATAGGTTATTACGCGCACCTATTAGCTATAAGAAATTATACACTGATTTTATACACGAATATATCAACTTGGGTCACATGACTCAGGTTGATTCTTATACGAGTCCTTACTATTTTATGCCGCATCACGGCGTTTTTCGAGACCACAGCACGACTACGAAGCTTCGTGTAGTATTCGACGCCAGTGCTGCGACTAGTAACGGCAAGTCTTTTAACGATATCCAGCTTGTAGGACCTCCTATTCAGGGAGACTTGCTGGGTATTTTGCTACGGTTCAGACAATTTAAATTCACAGCAATTGCAGATTGCGAGAAGATGTACCGTCAAGTTCTTGTTGATCCCTCTCAACGTGATTTACAACTTATTATGTGGCGTGACGATCCGACAAAACAGCTTGAGTTCTATCAGCTGAGCACCGTGACATACGGCACAGCGTCGGCGCCCTTTCTTGCTGTTAGGTGTCTTAAGCAATTAGGAGCTGAGTGTACGGACCCCGAGGTTAAAAGGGTCATAACTAACGATTTTTACGTAGATGACCTTTTGACCTCGTATGACGACAAGGTCAAACTACTTGACATATGCAAACGAACATCAGACATTCTTAAGTCCGGCTGCTTTCCACTCCGCAAATGGACCTTTAACTTTGAGCTCGACGGTGCATCAGCTCCAACGACGTCACAGTCTGACCACAGTATTTTTCGTGATTTAAATTTGGGTGATAATAGTCAATGTAGAACATTAGGTATAGGTTGGTGTAGCAACGCGGACGAATTTAATTTCCATACGCAATTTCAAAACGGCAACAATCCTGTTACTAAGCGCATAATTCTGTCAACTGTTTCTCAGATATATGATCCACTGGGATTGTTAAGCCCTTCTGTTATCATCGGCAAGGTATTATTGCAAAAACTTTGGCTATTAAAATTAGATTGGGACGATCCGCTTCCCACTGATGTCGTGCGAACATGGAACCGGTTTGTTGACAGTCTTTCTTATCTTCACACTATCAAAGTTCCACGTCACGTCTTTCAGTGTGATTCTACTCGGACTGAGTTACACATTTTTACAGACGCTTCACAAACCGCATATGGCGCGTGCGCTTATGTACGTAGTGTAGGTATTAGTGAGGTGACAGTCAAATTGCTTATGTCTAAGGGTAAAGTAGCTCCATTGAAACCCGTTAGTATACCGCGTTTGGAACTGTGCGGAGCGTTGCTGGGTGCTAGGCTGTTCGACAGGATTAAGAGTTCACTTACTCGTAACTTTGATGACGTCACATTCTGGACTGACTCGACTATCGTGTTAGGTTGGTTACGCATGGCACCTAATTTGCTTAAAACTTTTGTGCAAAACCGAGTCGCTGAAATACACGAACTTACGAGTACATTTTCTTGGCGACATGTAAGTGGAAAGGACAACCCTGCTGACCTGGTTTCGCGTGGTGTAAGCCTTGAAGACTTGTCTTCATCCACATTATGGTGGGAAGGCCCTAACTTTATGCACGACCTTGACTTTGATAGCAATTTAAATTTGCAATTAACTCTGAATGTTAATGACATCTCGCCTAAAGAGTTACCCGAACTTAAAGCAAATGTCATAAACTCATTATTAACAAAACATACTACACACGAAACATTTTTTCCATTCAATAAGTTTTCGCATTTTAATCGCATGAGTCATGTTGCTGCATATGTACTACGCTTTATTCACAACAGCTGTGCGCGCAACAAAACAAATCAGCTGACCGGTACGATCACTGTTATTGAGTTAAGACATGCTATTAGTACACTTGCACGATTATCACAAATGGAATCATTTCCTGTTGAGTATAGTTTACTAAAAAATGGAAAAGATGTCAAGTCAAGCGTTAGCCTTGCGAGCTTAAATTTGTTTTTAGATAATGAAAATATAATTAGAGTGGGAGGTAGGATAAAGAATTCGCCTGACTTTGATTATAGTAAAAAACACCCGATTCTTTTGTCTTCTGAACATCACTTTACACTTTTACTGTTTAGACACGAACACAACCAGTCTATGCACTGCGGACTTCAAGCGTTAATATACCGTTTGCGCGAGAACTGGTGGCCACTGTCAGGTAGAAACCTAGCTAAGAAGGTGACGCAACAATGTGTGGTCTGTAAGCGCATTCGAGGTAAAACATTAACCCCACTCATGGGCAACTTGCCTAAAGAACGGGTAACCGCTAGTTTTCCTTTCATTCGCACAGGTGTAGACTACGCAGGGCCAGTGTTCGTACAAAACCGAAAGGGCAGAGGCGCGAAACTAATCAAATCATACATTTGTCTGTTTATCTGCTTCACGACGCGCGCAGTTCACTTGGAATTAGTTAGTGACCTCTCTTCTGATGCATATTTACTTGCGCTTAAGCGTTTCATTTCACGGCGCGGGAAACCGTCAGAAATATTTTCGGACAATGGACGCAACTTTGTAGGCTTAAGTAATGATTTTGCTCAGTTTTTATTAAAATGTAAAAAAGACATTATTGACTACGCGAGGGGTCAACAAATTCAATTTTCTTTTATTCCCCCATATTCCCCGCATTTCGGTGGCTTGTGGGAAGCTGGGGTCAAATCATGTAAGTACCATCTTCGCCGAGTAGTGGGCAACGCTCACTTAGCCTTCGAGGAACTCACTACAGTACTCTGTCAAATCGAAGCGATGTTGAACTCTCGGCCAATGACTCCCTTGTCTTCGGATCCTCGAGACTATCTTCCCCTTAGCCCTGGCCACTTTTTGATCGGACGACCACTTACCGCACCAGTCTGTGAAGATGACCTGCGAGACTTACCTGTTCACCGATTGACTCGCTACCAGAGAGTGGAACAGATCCGGCAGCAGTTCTGGTCGCGCTGGGCCAAGGAATACATCTCGGAGCTACAAACCAGAACCAAATGGAGAAAAAATATGGCAGACCTAAAACCTGACACTCTTGTCATTATTAAGGAAATCAACCTTCCGCCGTTGAAATGGCAATTGGGTCGGATCATAAAAACGATACCTGGCAACGATGGTATCTCACGAGTAGCAGACATTCAGACATCATCAGGCATCGTGAGACGGCCATACACGAAGATCTGCCCTCTGGTCGAAGATGAGTAAATGGAAAGTTCAATTGTAAGCTGAAGCTTTCAAGGCCGCGGGCATGTTTGGGAGGAATATCCGAACGATATTCGGTCGCATCATCGTAAGCCAATCACAGCACAGCTAAATGACGCGATAGCTTGTTGTGATTGGCCCGTTTGTTCCCGTCCCTTTTCCCTCGATCGCTGTATACTTAGATAAATAAATTACATTCGCAAACTACCATCTGTAACAACAACTTGTTTTTTTATTGCAAAATCACCCATTCTAAACCCATCAAGTAGTAGCAGAACAAGCAGTCACATCACACTAGAACACATTCAAACACTATACTATAGGTTACAAAAGTGTAAACGCTACTTACAAATAACACGAGAAATGTTCAAGATATAAACATGAGCAGTACTTGCGTGAACTGGAACGTTGATGACAGTTGACAGCTGACAGTTGACATTTGTCAATAGTGACAGCTATCTTTCGAATGTCAAATCTTGTCGCTGGATAGCGACAGAGGGCGTGCAACGCGCCCGACTCGAATTGGTTCGAGTAGGGTTGCGGGTAGGTACCTGAGTCGACCACTTGAATTCGAAATATCTAAAAATAGAATGCGCACTCACAAAAAAAACTTCTCTGCTTTGATTTGATCACTGAATGTAGCACTTTTAAATTTAAAAACGATTTTGGAATACTAAGCACTGGTAAACTCCTGAAAAGCGGGAACTGGGCGATGACTAAGATGAGCTGAAGTCTCGCAGTCCGCAGGTTCCGATGAGTTGTCGGCAGCAGAGTGTCCAGGGCGTGGTCGGTTTCCTTTTCTTTGTTTATGTCCAGCTCAGACGCGGTACAAGTTCGACTCGTAGCTCGCTGCTGTACACCTCAGGTTGACGCAATCGCAGATCACGTCGGGGTCGCCACTTTAGAGACATAGGTGGAAGGTGTCCACATGTCTTCTCTAACGCGTATTGGAGGTGAAGTTGCGGTCGAAGAGCGGAAGTGAAACTACGACTTGCAGTTAATATTGTAATTGCCACACGTATTAGTTCACAGTTCGGATACACTATAATTTAGCATAAAATATAACTAACTAAAACTAGTGGGGACAGGTAAAATAAATGTAGTCCGTGTCCCGTGACGGTTGGCAAGCAAGAGAGCGTTACCACTTAAGGAACGCTGCGGTTAGCGCCCCGGATCGTACATTCGTGTTGCCACTTAACAGGGGTGCGTTCCTAACTAACTTATAAATATATAAACTAAAACAATGCAGGCGACGCCACGTATTCTAAGGTGCGTTCACAAGGGCACAATACGTGACGCCACAGCAGCTAGCAGGCTGCCTGTCCTGTTTGATGTTTTAATAACTGAAGGCCTCCCATTGACCTATTGAAATCATAGAGGCCTCCACTCAGGCCGTCTAAACATAAAACATAGGTACCTATGAACTTACCGACCGTGCGCTAAATTGTTGAGAGCGCCCTCTACACTCGCTTTTATTCTTCCATTCCTATTGTAGTCTCCATGGCTGCCAGGAAGTTCTTACCACACACCATAGATGGCACTTTAACTCACCAGGCAGTGTACATACAACATTTTTATTTTATTCTGAAAATTATTTCACGCTATAGGTATCATGCGTACGAATATGTATACCTATGAGTACTTACATATTATAATCTGGTGCTATAATTTTTATTAAAATATACCTAGTTGTTGAGGTTAATTTATCCGTCACGATAAAAACTATGTTATCTCGTTTCACTTTGCTATTACCCATAATTTTATTGAACTTCATAATCCGTTGTGTGCAAATAGTCTATTTATATAATACTAGCTGCGCTCCGCGGTTTCGACCGCCTAAGTGTCGATCCCCTGGGAATATCGGGATAAAAAGTAGCCTATTATGTTAGTTAATCCAGGGTGTCAGCTACCTCCTTACAAAATTTTATCAAAATTGATTCAGCTTTTTGGGCGTGAAGAGGTAACAAACATATAAAAACACACACACACACACTCACAAACTTTCGCCTTTATGAGTGACCAACCAAAAATAAACTGAACTAAACTATGCCTGATTTCGTCGAAATCGCCATGTCACACTGAGTACATATTTGGTGACATGCCTAGGAGTGGGACAATCACAGGGCTGCAAAGCCCTGAAAGTCAAAAACATTAAAACTACTTATGTACAGTCAGCCCCAAAAAGATGGGTATATAGATATTTTGGGACACAACTTTAAAATTTTTTTGGCAAAACAAATTGTATCCCTACTATGTTTTGTACCTGTACGGTGGATACAATTGTAGACAATAAAATGGTTCATTGTCCGTGTATATGTTACCGGAAATGTATGAAACCTAGGAATTTTACACAATTCCTAGGAAATATATGCAATTCCGAGCCTGCTTAGGAAACGTGTAAAATAATCTTTCAAAGATTCTTTAATACACACATTTCCTGTGAAATGTATGTATTTCCTAGGAATCGTATGCAATTCCAAGATGATACTAGGAAATATATGTATAAAAAGTAATGCTTTCTGTGACTAAAAGAAATAAAACACGTTTGTAAATTTCTCTAATTATAATGATGATTAAGCATAACATTCTAAAGCATAAATTTAGCACGCTGCATGTTTTATTTCTAACGACGTCGTCGTCGACGTCGACGTCAGGTCAACCGAGTCCCGCTGCGCGGGGCTCCTATTTCTGTCTGCAGGGTTTAATTAAAGGAACCTAACCAAACTGAACCTCGGGGTGCCCTTCGCTTGCTCTTGCATCCACGTCGTCTAGTTAGTAGCAGAACATGTTGAATTTTTAAGATTTCCGATTGCTATTTATGAAATGTATAGATTTCCTAGGAAAAGTGCATATCAAAAAATATATCATAGATTTCCTACCTATTTTAGGAATTGTACACATTTCCTAGGAATTGAATAGAATGACGGATTGCACACTTTTCTGTTAATTTATACATCTTTTTGGGGCTGACTGTAACTACTGTTATAAAACATATCTAACATTTTTATTTTAGGATTCGGTTGGTCACATATGAAACTGGTTTTACTAAGATATGTTTTTATGGCACATTAAAACTTTACCTACGTTCAAACACTTGGCACATTTTTTTCCAAGGAATAACCTAATAATAACATTGGGGATAACTATTTGTAGATCACAGAAAAACACTAATAAACTTACACCTATTGTCATTACCATATACTGAATATTGTTATATACAAAATGAATAACAATTTACTTAGTTAAAAATAATTTATTAATAAACAAAACTTTAATGAGAAACTTATTTATTTAGTTTTAATTTTACGTTGGATTTTCTGAGGTTTGCTCTTCGTAAGCAAACAGATGATCATTTTCAAAGAGTAGAGGATTGCAAATATGATGCTTCCACAAACAACTATGATATCCCATGACCTGTATTGGTACAGGGGCACTGCGCTCGCCGGAGTCCGGAAGGTGTGGTTACTAGTACGAGCTGTAAACTCCGTCCAGTAAACTGCACTCTCCATTGCTGATTGTGGACGGTCGTGCCAAACTCTGGACAGATCCTTTACCTTCCTCCTGAATCTAAAATAAAATTGACACTTGTTGAGTAAATTATAATTGAAAAAACAAGTTTGTCGCTAAATGCTCTTTTCGCTGTAAGTATGATAGAGCTGTAGCAAGTTTAATGCAGTCATACAGGGAAATACAATGCTAACTTGTAAAGTGTTAAGTACTATAATTTTATCCATGTTTGCTATTATACCACAAGTCTTAAGATAACCTACATTTAAGTTTACATAATCTACGACACGTATAATAACATAGTAGCGAAGTCAAAATTGTACCTACATTGAATATTTTTGAAAAAGTAATTGATGCGAGGTTTGGGAATGACTCTGATGCCGAAAATATAATTTTTAGATTTTTTGTCGGGTTGTCTGGATGTATATTCCGGATTAACGCAAAAATGTCTGAACGAATTTGGACGTAATTTGGCACACAGACAGTTGCCTGGGATAACACATATATAGGGTAATTTTAATCCCGGCAGTACGTTCCCGCTGGATATTTATCGACATCCACGCGGGCGAAGCTGCGGGTTTTGGTTTTTGTTAGTTACACAATAAAGATATTTCTGATTCAATACTCACTCAGGATTAAGGACAGTTTTGATTTTCTCCAATAAAAGCTCCGTAGTCAATTCTCTGAAGTGGATCTGAACGCCTAACCCGCTTTCTTCAACGGCTGCAGCATTTCCTGGCTGGTCTCCGAAGATTGGCATGCCAATCATGGGTACTGCATGGTGAATTGCCTCCGTGGAGCCCAACATGCCGCAATGAGAATAGAACGCCAGAACATTCGGATGCGCTGAAATAAAGATATAGGTACCAAAAATTTAACATGTGCCCATGGGTTTAAGTAAAAGTAAGTTTTGTATTTTTTTTATATAGAATAGGGTAGTTGACATCAACTGCCGAACGACATTCAAATTGCATGCAAATCACTGTTTTGTAAGCTAGAATGTCATTAACAGCAAGTTTCCGCCATCAGAAAGTTTCTCGTCTTTGGTTTCTTTTTCATTATCTTTCGTGACTGTTACATTTCTGCATTAAATCCACACAATTGAACCTTATCAAAGCTAGGGCACGCTGGGGTCCAAGGTTCAAAACGAAAGATTAACTTGAAAGAGTTACTAGGATTATGATGTCATTTATGAACGTGTCTTGCTGCATTAGCCCATAGCAATTTTTATAGATTAAAACCCAATTATGATTATATAATTATACTGCCGTTGGTTTTGTCGTGTAGATATATGCTCTTTATATTATCTTTAAAGTGTGCAAATAGAATCTTGCATCCAGATACTTTCATAAAAAATATTGACCAAGCTAAAAGTCAAATAAAGCTGATATCGTTTAATAAAGGTGATATCATTTTATTTAACACACATAATTGAAGTTAGTGGAATAGTCTTGAGTATAACACCTAACTTAATTAAACCACCTACAACCTGCATCTCCTATTGTACAAATTTGACAAATATTAATAAAAAAAGAAAAACATAGGGCCAGAGTACATAAATATCCTTCTTATTCAGTTTATGAAATATCTCTTAGATTGGTCTAATATTAGAGGAGGAAATAGGCGAGTGCCCAACCTCGAATTCTGACTTTTTACACTTAGACTTTTTTAAAAGTCTCTCCGACCGCATTTCCTCTTAACGAATGTCGTCCCTTGTTTAACCTAACACACTGAATATCATTATATCGATATGTAAACATATCTTTTTAGTTCGAAATCGAAAACCTACAGGATTTGAGCTTACATTTTTTCTTCGTAGTTACGATAGTGTTTTGGTGAAAGGGTTTTCCCTTCGGCGCCGAGTAACGAGATATCTTATTACAATCTATCCTGAGGGGAAATCGCAATGGAATAGTAATATAAAATAACCGTGAATTAGCGGACCTCAATGTAACTGGGAAAAGGCTAGATGTGATGATAGCTTCAGTAGTCGTAGTTATGTACGGACATTCGAGGACACGTTGATAATTTACGGTCACAGGTGACGAATTATTCGCCAAGAACATGTCTATGAGTCTTGTGTTAAGATCCCAAAGTGCACATGCAGGCGATTGCATTGGGATAAGGAATGATCCAAACTGGGGTTAGAACGGACAAAACTTCGACGTATTATATATCTAATTATATATTAGCCTATTGTATAATTAGGTCAAATATTAAGGTACTACTTGTTTGTAAGTCTGTGTGGTGCCGGACTTAAAGAATACCACCACCCCTTACTTCCCGTGGGTGTCGTAAAAGGCGACTAAGGATCGTACCGGAGAATGGGCAGCAGCGTTCTCTATGTATTCCACCATCATACCATACTGCGATCGCCAACCCGCCTGCCAAGCGTGGCGATTATGGCAAACCCTCCCAAAAATGGGGGAGGCCTATGTCCAGCAGTGGACGTCTATCGGCTGAAACGACGAAACGACGAACGACTTGTTTGTAAACACAAGAGCCAAATACTGAGTTCCCACCTTGGATATGTCGGTCATCGAATCAGTTAGCCTGCATACCAAGATATGGTACTCTGTGACAAAGAATCTTAGTCGTATCATACGATTTTTATTCCTTGGACGTACTTGTCCAGCTGATTCCGGTTGCATTTAGGGGTTATTGCACCTTGTCGAAATTACAGGCACTATCACCGAATTGCTATAATTGTGCAATTTCGTGTTATTATCGTTTGGTAAAGCTTATAAAATAGACTTGATCGACCTGAACTTTGATATATAGATAAAGGCACGTAAATAAGAATACTATACCTAATATATCGTTTTGAGGCAGCCAGTTTGATATGTATATATTTTTCGGGTTTCCTGGCAAAGTCTTCTCCTCCCACTTCCAAATGATTCTCTGTGGTAACTGTGATACAGCCCCGATGATGGCTTCCAATTTATCTTTGGGCGTTGATGTAGCTCGTAACATCGATCCAAAACTTATGTAAATTACGCCATGTTCTGATTCTTCTATGAATTTTTTTAAGTCCTGGAACAAATATAGTCTATCTTTTATACGTAAAATGTTTATCTTACGCATATCTATTACGTAATCATACGTAGTGATAAATTTGTTAGGTATATACTATGGATTAAGGGCAACACTTTTGTAATAAATTTTAAGTAGGACCGTCTGACCTGAAACTTTTTGGTCTGATTGGTAGACAACGCGAAGATGTTCCGAAGCAATGAATAATAAACCTACCAATCTATACATATAATAAAATTGTAGAAAAGTGGTGTCTGTACAATGGAAATATATAAAAAAAAAGTAGCAGGGGTTGTTATTATATCGATGCCGAACCCGAAATTGTAATTAATTTTTTTTTGTTTGTTTGTCTGTTTGTCTGTGTGTTTGTGCACGCTAATATCAGAAACGGCTTATTCGATTTAGATGCGGTTTTCACTAATATATTGTAGTAAGCTTCACTTAACATTTAGTGTTTATTTCATGTCAATCGGTTTATAAATAAAAAAGTTATGTCAATTTAAAGAATCACGGCGAACATTTGTTAAGGTATTCTATCAGAGTACGTACACGCCGTTGTCTGTGTGGTGCCGGATTTAAAGAATTGCACCACCCCTTACTCCCCGTGGGTGTCGTAAAAGGCGACTAAGGGTCTTACCGGAGAATGGGCAGCAGCGTTCTCTATTTATTCCACCATCATACCATACTGCGATCGCCAACCGAGCGTGGCGATTATGGCAAACCCCCCCCAAAATTGGGGGAGGCCTATGTCCAGCAGTGGCAGCAGTGGACGTCTATCGGCTGAAACGACGACGTACACGCCTCGCGCCTGCGCGTCCGTGGCTATATAAAGCACGCCTGAGTTTGTTTCGGCCTTTCTTCTCAGAGTAGTCAGATAGGAAAAGCCGATCTCATCAAGCTTAAGTAATAATAATCTGATCCAGCCTATCCCATCTTGCTGCCCTCTCCCCAGCGACGCCCTAAGCCGAGGTTCGTACCCCACAGGGGGTGCCCTTAGCGTGTAGTCGCTTAGTATAGTAGATAATTGCCCCTGGCTGGAGGCTTTGAGTTTACTTAAGGCAACCACAGGATAGTCCGGTTAAGTAGTCACGACCTCTCAAGGTCAACTACGAGATGCAATAGTAAAAAAAAAAAAACGCGCCGCTGCCATAAGGATTCAGTTATTCGTAGCGAACGGACGTATCCGGAGAGTATAGGCGAATAGTTGCTTTCGATTATTGCGATTCACTTGAATACTGACTGTTTGCATATTTCATTTATTTATATTTTAGGGTTTGAAGATTAGGTTATTTCTTAATTTTCTTTAAAATTTTGTAAATAAATATTGTACCTAAGTATTTGGTACCTATAGGTTAGGCATTTCTTCCCTGATTTTCGGTATACTTATCTTAATTTGTATTTAGGGTTAGTATATTAATATTATAAGTAAGTATTTGGTATTGTAGAAGTTGTTGTCCTGTGTGGTGCCGGACTTAAAGAATAGCACCACCCCTTACTTCCCGTGAGTGTCGTAAAAGGCGACTAAGGGTCTTACAGGAGAATGGGCAGCAGCGTTCTCTATGCATTCCACCATCATACCATACTGCGATCGCCAACCCGCCTGCCAAGCGTGGCGATTATGGCAAACCCCCCCAAAATTGGGGGAGGCCTATGTCCAGCAGTGGACGTCTATCGGCTGAAATGATGATGATGAAGTATTTGGTATAGGTTAGGCATTTCTTTTCTTGATTTTCTTTATTACTTAACTATAAGTTCATTAGCTCAGGTTAGTAATTAATTTTTCTAGCAATTCTTTTGTTTTATAAAGTTAGTACGTTTGGTTTGCACGTCTTAACACTTATTACTTAAACTGTGACAATTTTAGTATAATAATCTATAAGTATTTATAATTTAATTGTTTACGATAGTACGTGTTTACTAAATAACTGTGTGTTAAGTAGTAAGTACTATTTTATTGTAAGAATGCCTCGAAGAAGATCCAACCTCTCCCAATGTAGCAGAAATGCTAAAAGGATGAGATTAGTTTGATCACAAGAATCTGAGGAAGGTCGTGAGGCAAGGCTCACTACAACTCGGGAACATCAGGCTAGGTTTCGTGCTGCAGAAACTTCGACTCAGCGAGAATCTCGACTGAGTTCAAATCGTTCTCGAATGATGACAACTAGAAATAGGGAAAACGGGGAACAACGAAAGGCACGTTTGTCTGTCGATCGCGAAGCTCACGCGCTATCGCGTGAGTCTGAGACTTTTGCTGTCAGGGAAACCCGCCTGAGCTCCCAGAGAGTACGGACAACAAATGCTCGATCCCAGGAGACACAGGACGAACGGGAAATACGTCTCACTGCCGATCGTGAACCTCATGCACTATCGCGTGAGTCTGAGACTTTCACTGATAGGGAAATTCGTCAGTTCTCAGTGGGTTTGGACAGCAAATGCTCGGTCTCAGGAAACACAGAAAGAACAAGAAATACGTCTCACTGCCGCTCGTGAAGCTCAAGCACTATCGCGTGAGTCTGAGACTTTCACTGATAGGGAAATTCGCCTGAGTTCTCAGAGGGTTCGGACAGCAAATGCCCGGTCTGTAGACGGTATATGTAATTCAAAATATGCTGCCCGAAAAGTCACTATTCCACGCGAACGAAGTCGCGGGCACAGCTAGTCAATAATAATAGTAATCCTACTTGAGTAATTAAATTACCTTTAATTTAATTACTCAAGTAGGTATAATGGCGAGCAAAAACTTATCTCTTAAGTAATGTCATTCCAATTTGCTTACAACCGCAAATGCCAAAGATTTTATCAGTATTGTTGTTATACCATTTACTCATTTGTTGTAATGACAAGCAGAAACTGTTAAAGAGTGTGTTTACAGTCCTCCGGTCACACACTTTACGTAGGTAATAATTATATAAGCATGATTAGTAGGTTTGTTACATAGTGTACCTAGATACTGCTTGTTACTATACACTTAACAATTTGATTATATAATACAAGCGATGTCTGCAACATGTATGATTAATTTATTATGTACCTTATGTTACCTGCATTGTATCTTTTCCATACAAATGAATATTGCCACGACTATAAACTTTTACAAACTATAAGAAGAGCATATCCGCTATTTTCTAGCGACACGTGGAACGCAGTATATAGTGTACGAAATATATGATCGAGTTTCTCAATAAAAATTGCCAAGTGAGATAAAGACCGCTAAACTGAAATGGTACTTGGCAAAACATTAATGTTCAGTGTTTTCTACGCAAAAAAAATGACTTCAGAATGTATCTTAAAAGATCTACAAAGGACAACAAGCCAGGTACGGGCAAAGATGGTGAGATGAATTAGATTACAATACATTATAGGTTGAACCGCTACAGATAGATACCAACCATCGGAAATGGGAAGATTAGAAGGAAGACTAAAGAGGTATGATTAAATAAGTATTATACTAACAAATATTATTTAAGTAACTGAAATTGTGGTTTGAGAATTTGGGATCTAATGACGCTTACGACAATGGGCGTGATTTGATTTTAATTTAATTTGATAGCTATATAAAAAGAGTATTAAAGTGTTAAGCCACTTAGTCACTTACTTTAGGCAGTTCTTTTGGTTTGGCAACGTGGTATCCACCCACTTCGTGGATATTTGGTGGGTATAGACCAGGGCCGGACAGCACGTAATTTGTGTACAGCAACAAACATTTAACACTTCGAGCCAATTCTTCTAACGGCGGTATATTGTCAAAATATTGTGCTAGAGTGTTTTGATGGTATTTCCGGCCAGTAAATTTATATAAATAGGTAAAGTAAATATGGAAAATACTCCTTTCGATTCGTTGATATAATGTGGGCTTTGTACCACCTTCCAAGAATAGGTTAGGCACGTATGCTGGGTTGTATTGAACCCCGTAGTCCTCGTAGTGCCAGGGCATCAGCACGTGTGACGTTAGGCCAACTACTGGTGCTCCCAGAACGTGGGCAAGCCCCAACGCACAATCACTGTTAAACTGTTCCACAAGTACTAAATCGAATTTTGCTTTAGATTTCCACAGATTTTGCACATTCGCATTTTCCAGTAAAGTTATACAGTTTTCTCTTCCCGAACCGGTTAAGAAAAAACCAATTGGTATGATGGTCAAATACGACCTGTCTATTGGGAAAACATCTTCTAATATTTTTACTTTCCCAGCCAAACTTATATCATGATAGTTTTCTATTGGTTTTTCCTGGGGGAAGTACGATATCACTGTCAAATTGTGATCTCTGTTCGCTAATTCCCGAAGGTATGGTGCGAACACGTAAAAATGGCTTTTGCCATGGTATGGGAACACTCCTAATATGTTAAGCGCTAGTACTTGGTTGAAGAGAACACTGATGAACAGAACTAGTATATTATTTAACTTCATTTTATTATTGTCAACACTAGACGCTAATTAATCGGAAGATTCTAACGACAGTGCGTTCATTGTGATAAACACATTGCTGCTGCGTTCAGCCAACTGAAGTATTAACAAGCCGCAGTCGGTTTTTAAATACAGATAAGGCTCCCGCTCTACTAGGATTGGATAAAGTGTTATCAACAGTAAATAAACACGGTGATTAACAATTCTACTCATATGACATTTGGGCATGTAATATGATCTGATTAGTTTTTGATTTGGTATTAAATCGACTAATATCGCGGATTAGATAAGAGTTAAAACAAGTTACCAACTTCAGATTAAAAAAAAAAATTACAAGGATACTAACCCAAATGCTTCCTAGAATCAACGAGTTGAATTACATGAAGGTAACTGAATATTACTTACTATTGACGAGTCAGAACGAAAATATAACGGTATTAAACTATTCGATGGTTGACGAAAAAAAAAAAACAAACTGATAATAATTTTCGGTTATTTTAATTAAGTAACAAATAATAAATAACGAAATGAAAAATCTTAAATTACACCAGTCAAGCGTTAAAATTAGAAATATTCTCCTGTTGCATTTCACCGTGACTTTAATCTTTTTTTACAAACAAAATTATGCAAACTTCTCATTCAAACTTCACTCTTTTGGATGATCTTCTTTCTTCTTCTGTAAACTCAGATTGTGCGTCATTTCGGCAACAGCAGCAGCAGAGTACAGACAGTATCTTGTACACCACATAGCTCAGGATGTACAGAACCAGTCCAATAAAGGCTAGGACATCAAGCTGAAGCTGTTGGTACAGGGGTACTTTAGGAGCTGCTGGTTGAAGATTTGGTGCTCCCTGATAACGAGCCACGTATTCTGTCCAATAGATAGCAGATTCTGAAGGTGACATTGGTCGGTCGTGCCATAATCTTGATACTAGTTTCGCACGTTGCTGCCATCTGTAATGACAATAAGATAAGACAAAAATTAATGTAGAATATTACGTATGTCAGTGATTTTTTTTATTCATGGTCCTGTGGCAGACTTCTTGATAAGCACCCATTATGCTATTTATTGCCAAAATGATTACCTAACTGCTGGCTAATCAATGGCTGGTCACGGGTCATGTTACCGTTACAAAGGGCAGTTATGCTCTAATTCCTATGTCCGTAACTCCACGTCAATACGCGGATTTTACGTGCGATCGTTTGACTTACCAATCATAGTTTTTGTTGCTGAATACTGATAGATAAAAATGTTCCCTCAAAAATGCTGTGATGTAAAAAATTACATTTATAGGTTCTTTCATATGGGCTGAGATATTTACTACGCTTTGATTTAGCAACACGAGTGTTTTAGTTTTAGCCCTCAGTGGCTTAGTGATTGGTAGTAGGTACAAAGGAATCTGTATTCTGTGTTTAGAGCTCATGGCTCCTTTTGTGAGAAACCTAAGATAGGCTAAATAGGATAAACCTAGACTACATTATGCTGTTTAGTTTGAATCCGAGGCCAGGGTAAAACTATATTTATTTTTCATGAAACAATAATTATCCATTATAAATAAGAATTTGGAACTGTGCCCGATCAATGACGAAACAAAACCAGCTGTGTGACAGTACCTAAATCTAGAATTCTAGACCAATTCACGAACCGTTTTTCTGTAACTGGTCTATCAGCAGGGCAGTTACAGAACATTAATTGTCAACACCTAAGGACCTCAGCAGGGCTGACGAATAGCCATGGGCCTGAAAAATATATTGCATCGACTCAGACCGGTTCGAGCAAAGATAGGGAGGGTAAAAATGTATATATAGTGGGCTTTGTTTTTTCTATTAACTGTTGATTTTTCATTAATCCCTCTATGCAGATAGATCAGTGACAAATGAAGCAACGTACGAACTATCCAAAGTGTGTGTCCATCATCCCCCAAGTATCTTAGATTTGTCTTTGACATACTTTCAATTATGTAATGTTATCTTACCAATGTTGGCTAGTACATACCACAGATATATGTCCCAACATTTCAGCCGAAAGACGTCCACTGCTGGACATAGGCCTAGATATGTGTCTAGTTTCAGATTTCTCCTTTACATTTGAAGTTTCAAATATAAACAATTTATCAAAATACGTGGTAGGTAGTATGAATTTATTCTGGAAAATTTTTACTACACGCATGGCTGGGTTTAACTTTTAATACCTATAATAATAGAAAAAAATTCGCTAATTTCTGTTTTTATTAGGTAAGTACATGGACCGTGGGATTCAAAACAGCGTTTGAAACAATCTAATTTTTTTGGCTTATTTGGGACTGTAGAAGTCATTTGAGATACCAAATATTATGCTTTTCTCTGTGAATTTTGAAATTAAAGTTATGCGGTATTTTTTCCATCATCTATTACGTCACTATTAAAAACTAAATGTTTGTCCACTTACACAGGGTCCAGAACATCATTGATGGCATCTAACAGATACTCCTTCTTCAGATCTTGGTAGTGGACGATGGTGGCCACGCCAGCGTCTTGCAGGGCCGCTGCGTTGCCGTACTGATCTCCAAAGAGAGGGATGGCCACTACTGGAACACCAGCATCCACTGCTTCGATGGTGCTGAGGATGCCTGCGTGAGACACGAATGCCTTCACGTTCTCATGTTCTGAAAAGTAGAGAAAATATATTGTAAGTTACGTGTTAATGTGGGTGTACTTTATAGGTACACTACTGGCTAACTGTTCAAGGATAATAAATGTGGTGTTATACGAGGTTTTTGTGATATTTTGGGGAATTGTTTCGTGACAATCAAGACTATAGAGTTGTTTTCTTCTAATCGCACTTCTACAGGCAACTAAGAGATAGGTAGTTTTCGGCCGCCTTGTACTCCTGTTTTAATTAGCTTTCATATACGATCGGATCATATAACAAGTGATGTTATTTGATATTTCAATTGTCATTGAGATATCCATATTTTAAGGCATAAAATATAAATAAATAGAATAGAATCACCGGAAATTCGTCTATTATGTATCATGCTGTGTAATCATGTTCGTGAGAAAAATAATATTTATGAAGATGACATGTCATGACATGTTGGACAACGGTTGCGGAATCGTTTTGAATATGATTCATATGTTTTTTTTAATAATCATTATTTATTTTTTTATCCACAGGGTTAAATTAAGTTAGGTCAATTATCGTGTTTAGAATATCGATACCCATCAGTTAGCATAGTTTCGCTAACTAATTTAATTTGACCCTGTTTAGTCAGAAAACGAATTTCGGGGTTAAGCTTGCCTTCGTGCTTTTCTTTTAATATTGTAAGAATTTCTTCAAATATTGTAAAACTTGTCAAGCTATCATTCATGCTAAATACTAAGTTGCTCAACCCACAACCGTCGCCGTTATTACTAAACAAACACATGTGCGTATACTTACTCAAAATATCGTATTGTGGGAACCATCTCATAGTCATAACATTTCTCGGCAGTTGCAGATTGCCGCCGTCCCATTTCCAGAGGACCCTCAGAGGCAATTTACCGAACGTTGATAACAGTTCGTTTAATTTATCACCGGCAAGCGTGGAGTCCTTTACCGTAGAACCGAGGTTCACGTATATAACACCGTGTTCGGCCTCGTTTATAAATCTCTCTATTTCCTGTAAAGTGATAACAATGAAGGATGAGTTGATTGTGCAACCATTTTGTACACATGATGCTTGTCGATACTGGCGAAATATGTTCCTTTTTTTTTTGCGTTATTTCTAAATCTGTGCATACGGAAGTTAAACCGTAACGTTCTGAACGAGGAGAATTCTTAATTATTGAAATATTCTTATTAACACGCACAAGTGTGGTGCACGCTTGCAATGGGGAAGCATTAGCACGGCGTTAGCGTTCTGCCTTTTGAGTTGGTTGGCAAGAGGCTCACGTCACGCAACGCTGCGATCGCTGCTCAACCAAACTCTGTCTGAGGTCACTAAAGAAAAATATCGATTACGTCAGCGGCTAAGTAATACTTCTCAAGCTGCGTAATTCAATCATACATTCGAATAATTTGTAATTATGCCACACGTGGTTACTAGTAGAGCCTTGCATTAAATGATGTTTAACGTAACGTTGTTGTTATCTGTTTATACAATCATGATACCGTTTTGCAATATGCTCAGTGGTATGCCATAATGCAAACGTGATACTCATTAAGTCATCACTTATTTAGAATACTAAATAAACATGTTAAAACGAAATTACCGTCTATTTGCATAGAGATTGACAAAATTACTCACCGTCGGAATAATTTTCGGCGGTCTCACATGAACACCACCAATATCAATTACATTATCAGGTCTGGCAACACCGCCGTACACTGACTGATGCGTGTTTACAAACACTAGGCTCGCGTTCGACGCAATACTTTCTAGAGATGGCAGCGCATCGCCCAGATACTTGTACAGGTACACATGGTCCGTTACTTGTGAACCCACGTAATATACCCAGTTCGTAAGATGATACAGCACGTAACTCTTTAGCCGCTCAAAAAACCAAGGTTCTTTTCCGTACGGCAGGCCAGATTGACTTACATACGCAGAATTGTAATTAATACCCAATCTATTATACTGCCATGCTTGTAGAGGCTGCGGGTTGAAGGCAATGTAAGGTGCACTCAGGTTTGCGGCCAGTGCCAGGCCGCAGTCACTGTTGTATGACTCGACTAGTATTACATCGTAGCGAGGCCGCGAGCTAATCAAATGCAGCACTTGGTGGTTGTTCATTAGAGTCTTGCAGTCGTCGTTGCCGGCTTTAGTCGCCACTAACGTTTCGAACGGCACTCGCGACACTTCGTTCACTATCACAGATTCATAAGATAACCCTTTGTACACTTGGTGTAAACTGTCACTCAATAATATATCTTTGTACGTAGCCGGTGCATCTTGCATTTGGAAATGGCTGATGAGAGTCACCTCATGGTCGCGATCCGCCAATTCCCGAAACAGTCCGCGGTATGTGAGGTAGTTGTTGCGATCCAGCGACGGGAAGATACCGAGGATTTTGTAACTGTCCGTAGCGAATATGCTCGCAATAAAAAAGAAAACGAAAATTGTGTGTTTTGTCATTTTCAATGCGGACGCGTTCGAGTTGCCGCACAGTTTGTTGGTTACTAGGGCGTAAATGGAGCCCGCTTACGTAGCTATCTAATAATAGGTAGATGTTATGAGGTAACCATAGCGCTGACGACACGATAGTTTCGTAAGAAACAGAAATATTCTGTGACTACACACAATTCATTGATCATGACCTCGATTTACATGTTTTTGTGCGTGCGTGTGCCTGCAGCGGTGTCGGGTTATGAACTGCTGTACGATACACACACAGGCTCGATGTAGATTTATGAATATGCATAATATCATAAAGTAATGTTAACACATAATGTGTTAACATTACTTTATAATAATCAGAATAATATAATAATCAGATAACTAATCAGAATGATTTATTATTGGACTCTATCAATAATAATATTGTACTGACTTAGTAGTTGTATATCTAAGTTCGTTCAATGACATAATAATGAGCATCACTGTTTACCTTTCACATAACACAGCTTTACCTAACTCGATCTTTGTTTGTACAGTAACTATCAAATAATTTGTCTATTACATTAATGTGTATGTTCATTATCGTGCTTATTAATATGTTCGGGGGTCGGTAGACTGGAAACTATTGTGGAGCGGCCAAGCGCGGCCTTACGATGTTGTATCACAAACAATGCTTTTGTTCACAGCTGCCTAATAAATGGACACACATTATAAAATGGCAACGTATGTATGTTGCTCTCTTACTGTAATGTCTGACGAAATTATGTCTGTTTGGTTGGTTCTGCTATTGGGATAGGTAGATTCTTGAGTTAAATTTCAAAGATCCTACAATACATGCATATCTATATTATTAAGTTTATAAATGTATAAATATAGATTGTTCAATGTTCATGCTTTCAGAAATAACTCAATGTTTGTTTGATGAGCAAGCGGTTATGTGGCGTCTCAAGTTTGAAAGTGTGTCTACGGCTTTAGAGAAAGTTGACTTTGACAACAGGTACTTTACGGTCATCGACCCTACTGACCAGTGCGGGGACTGGTTGGCATTGTGTCCTTATTTACATACAACGAGGGGCCTAATACGAATATTTTTGACGGCAAAAACACGTAAAAAAGGAATTAGTTACGAATTTGTAACTATAAACATATAAGAACGAAGAGAGGTGTTGCTGCAACGTTTTTATGATTATGATCTATGTAATTGCATGATTTTGAAACTCTAAAGCTATTTAAGAAAATTCTAAGCAAGTTTTAAATGAAGAGAAAAAACATTTTTTCTCGTGAAAGTCTTAAGTCTGTTCTATTTAATTATATTATAATTTGTGTATAATATCTATATATATAAAAGAAAGTCGTGTTAGTTACTCCACTTATAACTCAATAACGGCTGAACCGATTTAGCTGAAAATTGGCAGGGAGGTAGTTGAGAGCCAGGAGAACACATAGAATACTTTTTTTTTTTTAAAATACTTTTATTTACTTATAGGAGTAGGGTAGGAGTAGTGTAGGAGTAGGTTAGGAGTAGGGTAGGAGTAGGGTAGGAGTAGTGTAGGCGTAGAGTAGGAGTAGGGTAGAAGTAAGGTAGGAGTAGGGTAGGAGTAATGTAGGAGTAGGTTAGGAGTAGGGTAGGAATAGGGTAGGAGTAGGATAGGAGTAGGGTAGGAGTAGGTTAGGAGTAGGGTGGAAGTAGGGTAGGAGTAGGTTAGGAGTAGGGTGGAAGTACGGTAGGAGTAGGAGTGTAGGAGTAGGGTAGGAGTAGTGTAGAAGTAGGGTAGGAGTAGGTTAGGAGTAGGGTAGAAGTAGGGTAGGAGTAGTGTAGGAGTAAGGTAGGAGTAGTGTAGGAGTGGGGTAGGAGTAGGGTAGGGTAAGGGGTAGGACACCATGCGAACGATGTACCGCCGGGCAGCTAGAAATAATTTATATGGCAAAACAACGTTTGCCGGGTCAGCTAGTAATTAAATAGAACAGACTTAAGACTTTCACGAGAAAAAATGTTTTTTACTTCTAAAAATTACTATATGGATTGATGAGATGAGATTCAATTCAGTGATGTGACGTCACCAGGAATATTAGGAATATTTGGATTTTTACTAGCAAACGTTTCCAGAATTCCTATTTCCCAATGTTTCCAATATTCCCAGCAGCGACAAAACGACACAACAATTGTCTAATTCCATAATATCTATTGAACTTACCGAACAAAAAAAGCAAAATTAAAAATTTTGAATAAGGATAAAATAATTTAAAAACCCCCGACTTAAAGAATTTATGTAACGAGAATAAAACAGATAAATCCATATGGAAGTCGGGGGATCTCTTAGAATAGAAGGTGTTCCACAGAACGGTCCCCCAAATTCCATATAAATTTATCTGTTTTAGTCTCGTTACATAAATTCTTTAAGTCGGAGGTTTTTCAATTATTTTATCCTTTTCCAATTACATTTAACTGCCGTGGGTTTTTTCAAATTTTTTAATTTTGCTTTTTATTTCAAACTTTTTAAAGAGTCTGGTTCATTATACATAATATATAGTAGCTAAAATAAAATATAATACTGCAGCGTCTCCTAGTGATTTTCCACCGTAACACCTATTTAAGAATCCTCACTAATCAACCACAAACCCAGTTTTGGTTTTGTACAAAAAAATGTTTACTGCAGCGCCCCCTGATGAGTTGTCATCGTAACACCTATCTAAGAACATGCACTAATCAAATCCAAACCCATCACTGAAAACCGCATAAAAATCGGACTAGTAGTTTTGGAGATAAATGGCAACATTGGTTTGCACAAACACACGTCCTCTCACCCCAAACGCATATACCGTCTCCGTACCGTCGCGGTCGTGAGTAAAAATGCATCCATGTCGTGCTCGCATGCTACCATAGCTTATAAGTATGTTAGTACAGCGGCATGCGACCACAGGAAGATACTTTCTTATTTCATCCTTTTCAGTAGTCGGGTTTTAGTTTTTAATCTTAATTTTATTTAATTATTTTGAGGCTTATTTCAGTAATATTTATATTTTTGAAATGTGCTAATTAAGCCCTTTCATTTACCCAACAAGGCACCATCCCAAAAAAATATTTTCAATTCTTTACTTTATGTCCCCTAGAGGGCGCCATATTCAATTTAGTGTGACGTCACATAGCCTATAACCAGCGGACGGTCAAGGACGCTTCTAACGATACCTCATTTGTCAAATTACGAGTATTATAAGTATTTTTGAAGTTGTGAGGGAACAGATGAACATACATTCATACATACCGGCCAAAATGATAACCCTGGTTTTTGCTTCGCCGTAGTCGGGTAAAAAAAGAAAACCTACTGCAAGAACTAGCTCCGCGCGTCATCATCATCATCTGCCTAGCCTTTTCCCAACTATGTTGGGGTCGGCTTCCAGTCTAACCGGATGCAGCTGAATACCAGTATTTTACATGGAGCGACTGCCTATCTGCTAACTAGTTCCGCGCGTATCCTATGTAATACGATACAATAGAAAATCAATTGTGTCTCATTAGTGGAGCTTGAGAGGTCACGTACTAACAACACGCGTGTATACCCTAGAAGGGGTAGGCCATATGTAAATAGACCTATAATAGATAACGCAAGTATCACGATCTGTATGAAAACCAAGCGTGCTATTTTTTGACTACCGACTATGATGTCACAAGCACTATTTAGTGGAATGGAAAATAAAATCGATTCAAAGACCGGCCGCCGCGTGCGGCACCCGTCTTGCCCCATCCCCGGGGCCTAGCGTCAGCGCACACGCTCACCCAGCCAGCAGTATACAGGACTGAGCGCGAAAGTGGCGGCTTACGATTTTTGTACGTAAGCCCGATTTGACCTCTCGCGTCCGACCCTGGTGCAAGCCATGGTCCAGGGCGAGAGGGAGTGGGAGGCAGTTACCTCCTTCTGCTAAGCAGTCATGCTAGCGAAGGAGGTGGCGGGACGGTTCAGGGAGAGCCTCCCGTCTCAGCCGCCGTGGGGGACGCCCAGGACGTCGGGAGCCACGTGACGACTCCGGGCCACCATAGGCGCGGGCCTGCGGGCGGAGAGTAATGGGTAGCTCACCGTCCGATCAGGACCAGGCCCGTGCCGGATGGCGCGTGTTCCACGCGCGCCTCAAAGAGATGTCAGCATCGAAGAAGGGGCCCCATAGGGCCGAAGCCTGCCGGGTCAGCGGGATTGTCCGGAAGGTTTACCGCTGGCCCGGAACATGCTACGGAACGGGTTAAGGAAGGAACATGGGTGGGTTTTAGTCAGTAAGAGTCTGACACTCCCTTCCGCTCCACCCAGAGCGGGAGGGGTCATTTGATGATTTCTCACCCGAAAAAAAAAGAAAGAAAGCTGGTGCGATTTTTGGCACGTGAAGTAATTGCTCTTGCGTTATCTATCGATAGTGTATCTATATCTGTGCGGGAGGACCTTTGTTTACACACGTTTTTCTTGCCGTGAATAACTACGGTTTATTCGCCGTGTGTAGGCACGGTCGCCAGTGTTGTATGGATCACTAAGGAAGTTTCTACACGGGCACGTTTTATCTACGGCTCGGTTTATGCGCCGTACCATAATGAAACTGTGCCGTGTACGAAGGTCTAAACACAAAAAACGCAAGTTTTAGAAACAATAAAAGCTTATGATCGACTACAGTAAAAATAATCAGAAAAATATATGATATTCTTCAGGATATATGCTAGGTATATAGTGTGTTGAAAACATAATACAACTAATTTGATACGGTAGAAAAAAAACATGAAGATACCTCTAAAAACTTTCTTTTTACAATAAAAAACATACTAATAATATACATACAATCATTATGATTTTTTGTCAGATTATTCTACAACCAACATACTAAAGCACCAGCGTTTTCATTTTTTAGTCCAAACAATAGATTTTTTGTAAATATATATAATTGCTTCATATTTCGCATACAACCCGAATCTCTTCAAAGTAAGAGTGAACAGGCTTCTTCTGGGTAAGCTCGCTCCATCGTCGACTTTGTCTCTGTCACCTCTGACCTAGACTAGAGTCAAGAGCAAACCCATTTCAAATACTTAATAAAAAAATATTTTGCAATAAATTACCAGAGTTGTGTCATCGCGCTTCTCTTTCTTTTCTATGCAGTCCGACAAAGACCGCGCTTTTGGTCATGTAGTTTCCTACAATTTCAAAAACACTGTCAGTATCTACCATAAGATAGAGCGCCACAAAATAATATCCGTGATAGGTAATTGACACCGTTTATTTATCAATCATTTATTTGTAGTCTGTCCTATTTGCATACATTCCGAAGGCGACTGTTCTAGTATGTGCATTCATTAGTTTATATTCAAATGTGGAGTGATAAATACCTAAGTAATACTGACTTTAGCAGAGATAGCTATAATTTTTGATTGGCTTGTTGGTCTTGTGGTCGCAAGAGGTAGTGCTGTGCATTAGGTACTGGGTTCCATTCCTATTTTGGGCAAAGTGTATTGGGTTTTGCCATCAGGAATTTCTCAGTAGCAGTCAACAGGTCCAGTTGAAAAGTGTCAGGCACTACTTAGTTGACTGGCATTTTTGCTGAAGTGCACCTTTTTGACGCAGCCGTGATGCACACTTCCTGCTAATTTCTTACATCGGACTTTATACTTTTTCCTAGCTGCGCCCTGCGGTTTCACCCGCATAAGTTTCGATCTCGAACGAATAACGAGATAAAATGTATAGTATGTCCGTTCCCGGGACTCAAAATATCTCTATACTAAATTTCATCTAAATCGGTTCAGCGGTTTAAGCGTGAAAAGATAACAGACAGACATACACACTTTCGCATTTATAATACTAGCAGCGCCCCGCGGTTTCACCCGCATAAGTGTCGATCCCGTGGGAATAATGGGATAAAAAGTATCGTATGTCCTTTCCCGGGACTCCAACTATCTCTATACAAACGGTTTCAGCGTGAAGAGATAACAGACTGACAGACTTTTGCATTAATTTATAATATTAGTATGGATTCGTATGGATTTCATTTTTTATTTGTTTTTATTTGATTTATTGCGTTTCTTTTAGTCTGTGCTAAATAAATGTAGGTATTTTCTTTCTTTTAGTCCGGAGTTTGGATTTGTGCCCGGTTGGTGGCAATAGGCTCGCCCCTATTACATGTCGCTCATTTGGAGGAACATCGACGTAAATGTATTTTTTCCCAAAAATGAGATAAATATGACAAAGCACTTAGAAACGTAATTTACGTTAGGAAAAACAAGGACGTGAAAAAAGGAAAATAGCAGTTACGTCGATGTTTGTCCAAATGAGCGATGTGTCTTAAACATAACTGGCGAAATGTGGGTGTACAAGGTATAGGTACAGTCACGAGCACTAAAATACTTTGTTCGTAATAACATAAAATTTCATTCAAAACTGAATACATACTTATGGATTGTTTTTTTTTTGTAATTTTCTGTTGTTTTTCCTTAACGTTTAAAAATACTAGTTTCTTAATCCATTTAAATTAAACGATCATTCAAAATCAAAATCGTTTATTTGCATAAAATGTGGTAGGTACAAAAGATGATAATAATATGTAAAATTGTAGTGCAAAGACACATTCCGCCATGTAATGATGGCATGCAAATATTTTACATGAAGTAGGTATGTATTAACAACATACAGAAATATACTAATAACATTAACCCTAGAAAGATAACCTACGCCTCAGAGGCGCCCGCGTTGGTTTGAAATCGCTGTCTCTTTCTAATAAGCGCGCGTATCTACCTGTCCTTCTAAGTTAGCTCAGTGGACAGTGCACATCGTCGCGGGACGGCCGTTTTTACGCGGTAAGTACCATAGTTTTGCAGTTACGACTAAGTGTTGCGCTCCAAAGGCGCATGGTTATCTTTTGTGTGACATTTAGTGAAAGTAAGGATTTTTTTATACTTACATAAAATGTTTATAATAACTGTTTATTTCTCTTTTTTAGCATGAAATCTTTTCGCCTTCATCATGACGAGCCGGAGAACACTAACTGATGATGCAATATCTAGGTTGATCGCTGGAGAGGAAGAGAACGAGCATGAAGGAGAACAAGAAAGTGACAGTGAGATAGAAGATCATTTGAGTGACGATGACATACAGAGTGATTTCGAAGACGAGTTTATCGATGATGAGGTGCCACAACAATTGAATGATACACAAAATGAAGATGATATAAGTCCTGGAACTTATCAGAATCCCCAGTTATCAGAATCGTGGATGAAGGAAAGACTGGAAGCTCCTACTTTGCCAAAGCATGTGTGAGATAACATCGCAAATATTCTTCCGAAACCGGTTGTGCAGAACGATACTGATAATGATGAAGAACCTCCTGCCAAGAAAAGACGGTACTGCACCTTTTGCACTAATAAAAAAAAAAGAATGTCTAAGATGACTTGCGCCAAATGCAAGAAAACAGTTTGCGGCGAACATAAAAATGATGTTTGTTTTGAATGCCTATCAAACCAAATTTGAACTAAATGATTATAGTTTTGACTGATTTTTTTTTAGTTGATTAGTTAGTAAGAAATAATATAATTAGTTTTATGAAAAAAGATATTATTTTTTGATACTATGTTCCTGTAAACTGAAGACTGCTAATTTTGTTGATTTTTTTCTAGAGGTTTTTTGATTTAAGTTTAATGATTAAAATATATAAAATATTTAACAAAAAAAAGTTTTTTATTATTAGTTCATTAACCACATATTAAAACAATTAAGTAAAAAAAAACAATAAATAGGTATTTCATTAAAAAAAAAACAATAATTTATCGTGCGCCTCCGAAGCGCATGGTTATCTTTTGTGGCCGTCAAAATATGGTTATCTTTCTAAGGTTAAAGGAACATAACAAATGCTTAAAAAAATATTACAATGCTTTTCTGAAGTGGAAGGACTGACAAGATTTTTTGTTCAGAAATTCGCCGACATTTTTTTATTCATTGCACTCCATAATTATTGATTGACCGACTGTCGAAGCCGAGGGAAACAATGATATTAACCAATCAAATTGCAGATAAATTAATGAAATTGAAATAAAAAGAAATACATGTCAGTTGTGTTGTGTGTGCGAAACATTGCTATGTCGCCACCAGCCAGACACCGTCGTACGGTTTCATTCAGGGTTACCGCATACTATAATTTCACTTATATTGGACTAGCTGTTCCCCGCGGGGTTACCCGCTGCTCAGCGCCTAAGGGTCATAGCGTGATGTTATATAGCCTATAGCCTTCCTCGATAAATGGACTATTCAACACAAAAATATTTTTTTAATTCTAACCAGTAGTTCCTGAGATTCATCATTCATCATTTCAGCCGAAAGACGTCCACTGCTGGACATAGGCCTCCCCCAAAAGGGGGGGGGATTTGCCATAATCGCCACGCTTGGCAGGCGGGTTGGCGATCGCAGTATGATATGGTGGTGGAGTGCATAGAGAACGCTGCTGCCCATTCTCCGGTACGCCCCTTAGTCGCCTTTTACGACACCCACGGGAAATATGGGGTGGTGCTATTCTTTAAGTCGCCGCCACACAGACTTCGTTCCTGAGATTACCGCGTTCAAACAAACAAACTCTTCAGCTTTATAATATTAGTATAGATTAGCAAAAGTTTATTTATATTCATACCTTTAATTGCGTTACATAATGTTAAGAAGTTGTTACAATGGCTTAAACCTAAGTAAAAAAAAAAAACGAAAAAAAAGGTAAAGTACAATAATTACGGATTTTGTAGGGCACAGAAATAGAAAAAAAAAATAAGAAAATGTACAGTTTATCGATTTTTTGTTTTTGTTTTATTACTTTAATTAATTTATTTTCAATTATTTATTTAGATAAGTATGTTTTTTGTTTTTATTCAATTTTTTTTATGCAGTTTATTAGCTGAACTGCACCCTAATTGCGTAACACACTGTTAATCTCAATCTGAATCATTTTGAAGGAGATTGCTAGTCCCTTGCTTCTTATGTTTGAAAAATGTGTCTGCTTAATAACGTAAAAAACGCAATGAATATTGTTGAACTGTCAAATGAAACCCATTACTACTGATAGAGGGTTACGCAATTACCCCTCAGCATTTGGAAGAATTATCAACTCCTGCCCTAAGCCCGAAACCGAAGAGTCACAGTCGTAATCATAGACGGTCGTAATAAGGGGCTTGTGGTTAAGTAATAACAGCTGCCTGGTCCGATCGATCGCCGCGGTTGGTCCGTGGATGGGTAACCATCTTTACATAACAAGACCCCGCCGTGCACCGGAAAGCACTTTAAGCCGTTGGTTCCGGCTGTCATTCGTGGATCTTTGACAGTCGTTACGGGTCGTCAGAAGTCCGAAGGTCTGACAACCAGTCTTATGAAGGGGTATCGTATTACCTAGTCACTGATTTGTGAAGGTCAGATAGGCAGTTGCTCCATGTAAAATACTGGTACTCTGCTGCATCCGGCTAGACTGAAATTCGACCCCAACATGGTTGGGAAAAGGCTAGAGAGATGATGGTCGTAATAAAATGATAAAATTACTTTATGGTTACGGACGGAAAACTAGTATGTGATTAAAGTACAATTGATTATACCTAACACACTTTTTGACTTATGGACAAAAGCAAACATAATATATTATTATTCTTTTTAATTACCTTACATAATCAGCCTCTACTGTTCCCACTGCTGGGACACAGGCCTCCTCTCTGTGAGAGGGAGTGGGCAGTAATCCACCACGCGGGCCCAGAGCGGGTTGGTAGATGTCACACGTCTTCGAATCTTCGATTCTAGGTCATGCCGGTTTCACCGTTTTAAGTACCTTGTTGTTGTAAGTAACATGTAATCGCAAATAATTAGGTACTAGCTGCGCCCGCGGTTTCACCCGCTTAAGTATCATTCCTGTAAGAATATCGGGATAAAAAGTATCCAATGTCCTAATCCAGGTCATGTACCAAATTTCATCCAAATCGGTTCAGCCGTTTTAGCGTGAAAGCGTAACAAACAAACATTCAAACAATCTTTTTTTCTCTCTTTATTACAATAATTATATATTTTAGTGGGATAGCGACGAAATAGCTAATGTGACGAATGGTCATCAGATCCCATTGTTTATCATTGTTTCAATGTTCTGGAACATCTTAGAACATAGGGTTGAGACCTACTTTTTCCACTCAAACTCATATATCCAACTAGGTTCTTTTGGCGCGTGGCCAAAATTTGAACTAACGCCGCCATTTTGTTTTTGTCTTTACAATTTCTTTGACAATTTTACAAATATTTACCAACAACGCCACCCTGTCAATGTCATTCAGGAGTCGAAAGATCCCTGTACAACAATACATAGGCTCCTTGCCAACCCTAGAGATTGTTAGAAAAAAACTCCAGACTGTCGGATTAAGAGGAATTATGGTCTATTACTTAGGTAGTGTTTACTTGTAACCTGCTTACCCTGGCTTTAGTAGGCTTTAATGCAAGCTTTTACTTAGTTTAGCTTGTACAGCTCATTGTGTTCGTGTAATAAATTGACAAGCTATAATACATACTCATGTTACTTAGTTTTATTGGGGTGACATTGAAATGTCTGCGGAATATAAATGGCTGGGTTTTCTTAGCGCCTACTGAGAACAATATGCAATTACTCGTCAAAGATACATAAATGTCGCAGCAAAATGGTTACAGTAGATTAGTCTACTAAGATAGTTATAAAGATTACTAGATCGTGCTGGTATCATAGTTATATTCCAAGTAAGACAGTTCAGAACCGATTTAATATAAATATATCACGGTATATAGTATTAGTATAATATACTTTACGTATGTATTTATTGTATTATGTAAATGGTACACCACAGACTACCTGCAGTATTTATCTGTCCTTCCCCTTTTTAATCCATCCAAAGGTTGTCTTTAAAAGATCGCTTTTAGCGATAAGACCGCCCATTGTGTCACCCTTTGTACAGTTTCTATACCTTATGTCTGTAATTAATATGGTGTACATAATAAAGAGTATTCTATTCTATTCTATTCTATTCTATATAGCTAAATCCATAATGAAATAACGATTTATTTTCGTTGAATCCCAGTTTTGAATCCCAGTTTAATATTTTTGGCGTTGGATCCCACAAAACATATTGCTATATACCCTAAAGCGGTTATATTATGGCAACAAATCTTACTGCTACACATACATAAATTCTATCGATTTAGGTACAGTACGCCTCAAAAGTGCTTAGGCGCGCTATGGTTGAAATTTCTGTGAACATGCTTCGCGCCGTCCCCGCGCCCGCGCCGCAGGCCCGTATTTACATCTGTGTGTGTACACTTGCTAACGTCAAACGAAACAAAACATATCGTCATCGCTTTTTCACACGCGCGGCGTAATTACGTATGACCTTGGTTGGTTCATACCACTGCTAAAATTCACAACTTCATAACAAGTGCTGCTAGCGGATAACGTAGCGTATAGGATTAGTAAACACGTAGGCCTGGGTTCGAATCTCGAGATGGAACTTTGAATTATCTTTTCAACAATAATCTTATCTTTTTTTATTATTCGATAAATTAATACACGAGAATAATAATGTAATATTTGTTTTATTATATTGTTATTGAAATATGCGGGGTAAAAAAAAAAAAAAAAAAATAAGTGATTTCAAAAATTTTATTCGTTATAATTTGATAAATAAACTTTTAAAACAGTTTATTTTCTCATAAAGAACAAAGAATTCTTCAATTTATTGAAGTAAAGCAGGTAATCGGTGAGCTACGACCATTAGACTTAAAATATTGTAACTATCTTAGTAATAAAATAATATTGTGCTTTAATTGCGGATATAGCTTAAGTATTCATTTTCAAAATTCATTTTGAAAAGAAGATTGAAACTATAAACCTCAAAATAATCCTTATTACGGATATGACACAATAATATTTTATTTAATATTACTAAAATCAATTTGTAATTTATAACTTAATACGTTGTATAACCCCCATTATTATCCATGCTATCAAGTAAACGCTGGCGTATGGATCCTGTAATGTTTAAACATATATCTTCATATTTCCTTGCAATGCAACTTCATCTGGTAGGTCACTGGTTGGTTAAAACCACTGTTTTGTTTTTGTTTGTTGTTTCTTATTCACTGACTGTACTCTTCCTTATATCTTTTGACCCTCCGACTCACAGTAGGTAATTTCTCTAAAACAAAAAAGGAATATTGTAAGGCTACTAGCAAAATTATAAAATATTAAGTAGATACCTACTTATTACTTTTTTAAACAAAATTATTTTGAAAATAGTTCAAATGTTACAAAATAATTATATTATAATTTATACATAATGCTATATTCATCATTCCAAAAGTAAATAAATAAACTCTTGGAAATATTTTTTTTTTCTTCTATTTAGACCCTATGGTAAATACAAAACGTTTAATAAAATAACTACAAGGATCAGCAGTTAAACTTTAATTAGCTAAATGTTAGATAAAATAATTAAATCATAATACTCACAGTCAGTCCGGTTTCATCAATTATTTGTGATATAATAATATATTAAAACCACTTTTACGCTGCGCGATAATATCCGCTTTCATCTCAAAGCTTACATTTCAAAATGAACTATTAGTTACACAGCTATTATAATAGATTAAACACACGTCACTAACCCACAATATCAAAAACCAATCATGAACGAACAACATTCTATCAGGCGCGGTGAATGAGCCGTAAGTTACCTGCATCTGTCTACCATACCTAATTTATTTATTTAGATTTCTGTGGGTATACTCAAAAGTTTTACGAATTATGTGAACAAGACGAACATGACACGGAACTATATTCAAAAGCGTGATTATTCGAGTAATATGCGGGTGTGTGTGTCAAATTACTCATTAAAAGAAGGTCGTAAGTCAAACTAAACGTTAAGCAATTAGTTTTGAAGTTGCGTATGGACTTTTGGCGTGGATTTAGGTACAGATTAAGTTTTTGACTCACTCCTTCTCTATTTGACTTAGCAAAAATACTCTTTACAAAATGAATTCGCTATGCTGTTAGGTATCTGATATTTTTGTAAAACGTATGGATACACCGAAAAGGCTCGGACCCTGAAAGAGATCTCACGTCGAAACCGCAGCAACTCTATTATATTCGCATTTGTAAGAGGCATTAGCGAAGCGTGGGACTTCGACAACATAAAAATGTAATTACAAGTGGGAAGTTCGCCCACTTAAAAATAGATTTACCCTTTGAAGAGCGAATTGATGGGCCCGTGAGGTGTTAGATCAATCATATCTCGATTGTGCCCACTCTCAATTATTCCCTCCTCAGGATTGATAACTTCATTCATTTTTCAAACGGACCGCTCGCCTGTTTTTCGGATATTGATGTATTTGTTGTGAGGGAGAGTGATTTGCTAAACGACATCCTATCTTGTTTAGGTTTTGTTATTTATTACGGTTTTTATCCGCCGGTCTTTTGTTTGTTTAATGTCTTTTGAATGTTCAATCATAACGCTTATGAATTAAGTTTCTTAGCCTGAGTTTCATTTAACGCTTGCATCATTGCTCAAACATTGATCCATTTCAATCTATGTATCTATATGGATTGAAATGGATCGATGTAAATCAGCAAATTAACGAAATGTCTTGAATGCTATTATTACTTAAATTTTATTAATAAAGGGAACTTCAGAGTTTTGTGTTGTAGAATATTAGTAAAATAAAACCGAAAATTTTAAATAATAATAATCAATAATAATAATCGAAAATAGTTTAATCGAAGTTTTATTCAGATGTGAAGTCACAGCGATGCGATCGGTTTCATTATTGGGAATGAATCCAAGAAACGAAGGAAGTGACTCTTGTGAATCCTGACGGCAGTCCGGCTTGGCATCCAGAATTAGCCGTAAAGGAGCCTACACCGATCTGTAAAGAAAATAAACAATTAAAAAACTGAATAATTATTGTGTTGTATTACTATTTTAAATTGTTAACGATTCAAGATATATCAGCACAGACAGGCCAAGGTAGTCAAGTGGGTGCCTGAGGAAGGGCGTCGTGACCGAGTCAGGCCTACTGCACTGCTGGCGCGACGACCTACTCTTTCTTAACTGATTGGCCGGAGAAGGCAGCAGGCAAAGATGAATGGCGAAGTAAGGGGAGACATTTGCCCAGCGGTGGGACAGTATAAGTTATAAACCAGGCCAACAGTTAAGCCGTAGGGCTGACAGTGGTAAGAGGTCAAAAACTACCTGTAACACAATTGATACGAACTTCTGAACCCACCTACTTATATTACATGCACGCTGAGCTGAGTCGACGTCATCTTCAACTAAGCATAATGAATGATCTTGCAAAGTATAGTGATTATACGAATACCACATAAACTTGTCAGTCGCACTCATCTCTTGTCAGCAATTACAGGACTATAGATATCACATAGAGTTGCAACACATACCAAGATCCTCCTACTATTGACAGTGGCGACGAGTGGCCCACCAGTGTCTCCACCGCAGATGCCAATTCTTGCAGCGCCGTTGGTGCACAGGTGGTGGCTTTGGATGATATTGTAGGTATTCGCGCACACTCCGTTGCTGAGCACTTGCAAGTTCACCGAATTTATCGTTTGTGTCAAGCTGACGCTGTCACCTGAAATTGATGCATACAGAACAAATTAGATACAAAATAATGCAATCAACATTATCTGCCTAGCCTTTTCCCAACTAATCTGAAAACTGAATTTTGAATATATATTTTACGTGGAACGACTTCCTATCTTACCCCCACAACCCAGTGACTGGGTAATACGATACCCCTTGGTCTAAGACTGATTGTCAGACTTTCGGGCTGCTGTCGAGCCGCAACGACTGTCAAAGATCCACGAATGACAGTCGGGACCAGCTTAACGTGCTTTCTGAGACACGGATGGGTGTCGGTATGTAAAGATAGTCACCCCGTACGCAAAATACGCGCATTCACATGGAGTTGCGGACACCAGCCCTTAATACCCCTATTACTTAAGACAGTAGACCCATGCGGCTGTTATTACTTAGCCACGAGACCCTAACAAAAGTAATGTAATATTCATATAAATAACATCTATAACTATAGGAGATTTATGCGTTCCAAAACGAATAACAAAATAGAAGGTAACCTTAAATACAGTATGAGACGAGCAAGAAAGATAGACCAAATTATAAGAAACAAAGTGCCTATTAGCAGTAGATTTTTTAAGGGCACTGAATGCATGTCAACACTGATTGGCGGGTTCAAAATAAAAGATAGTACTATGAGATTGATATAACACAAACCGTCTCTAGTTATTCCATAGCCGGAGGCGAGAGCGTTGGTTCCAACGTAATTCAAGTTGAGTTCGCTTCCCGATGGCAAATTAATTGGCTGAATTGCCGCTGAAAAATAAATACAAATAAGATTTGCTTATCGGAATGGGATCCTCTTTGATGAATTAAACAGAATAAAAAAAACTGGCCAAGTGCGAGTCGGACTCGTACACGAAGGGTTCCGTACCACAAGGCAAAAACGCCGAAAAAAACATGTTTGTTGTATGGGAATATTTTAAATATTTATTTTATTTTGTTTTTAGTATTTGTTGTTATAGCGGCAACAGAAATACATCATCTGTGAAAATTTCAAATGTCTAGCTATCGCGGTTCTTGAGATACAGCCTGGTGACAGACAGACAGACAGACGGACAGACAGCGAAGTCTTAGTAATAGGGTTCCGTTTTGTACCCTTTGGGTACGGAACCCTAAAAACAGTGGCACTCTGAGAGTGCCGACAGAAGTGAAAACAAAACACAAACAGAATACTTTGCCATCACTCACTGACATATCGGATATACATTAAAACCGAGTGCATCCCGAGGACAACCGAACACTTCCGAAAGGGTTATTTTTTTAATCGTCTTATAAACAAAATACGCGCGGTGTCGTTTACGGTAACAGTGGCGCGAGTTCAATGGTTTTTCCCATCTGAAAAAATGCCTAAAGCCTAAAGAAGTTTTCCCTTCAACAATCCAGATGTAGCTGCAAGATTGTTCAGTGTATAAGCATAATTCAAACTCGTCTTGAGCAAGCGTGCTGATCAATGCTCATGCCTTCTCTGTGTGAGAAGACACCTTTGCCCTGCAGTGGGATAATAGTAGGCTGGTGTAAAAATAAATAACGCGTCAATTTTGTACTTGATTATAAAATTCAAATATTTTCTGCCTAAATTCTCTTGGGCCGACCAAGAGGTTAGATCTTTCAAGGAAAGGATATGAAATGGAAATATTTATTCAGAAACCAAAATCTCTTTTACACTTCATTTGTTTAAAAACTAGCTGGTTAAACTTATCTCACTACCTCTGAGAAGAAATGGCAAATAAAACTCAGGGGTCCAGGTTTTGTTACACATTAAAACCACCCAGTGAAACCACTACTTACCCGAAAAGGTAACCCTGGAAATGCGGATGACTGCGACATCATTAGCAGCGATCCAGGGGTTGTACCCTGGGTACAGCACGACGTCGTTTGTGTCCATCCTAGTACCTCCAGAGAAGAGGAAGTTAGATCCAAGGATGACTTGTACGGATTGAGCTATGTTGTTGCCATCATTGAAGCAGTGAGCTGCTGTAAGTATCCTGGAGTCAGAGATTACGGTACCCCCACATACTGATGTGAATATCAATACTCTTAGAATCAGTCCTGCCTGGAATAAAAACAAAAATTAGTTTTACTACATTATGTTTTTAAAATAATGAAAAGTACCTACAGCCCCTAAACTGTGCGTAGTTTGGAAAAGTAAATGTCAGCTTCATAGTATTCTTTTTACCTACCAGCTTTTTATACGAGCTCGAGATGAAGTATTGTGCGCATCGCATACGCACGAATATGCGAAAACTAGCCAGTTTAAGAGCATATCATTAGTTACTGTGGTATATCTGATCATAATTATTTATTTATTTATTTATTTATATATACTTTATTGTACACCAGAAAAAACATAACAAAAAAATACGATTTTTAATACAAAACATATAACATATTATATATGTGGGTAGGCTGTCAAATCAGTTGGTTGTTAGCCATTACACGAGTCTATGTGATTACGGTGTTTTATTGAGATTATCCTTAAATACAGAACAATTGGCGACGAATCGTTATTCACGTGTGTTATTATTGTCTGTGTCACTAGTAAATGTGTATTCAATGACCAAGGAGCACGCAAAATCATTTAATATGGCGTTTGGCGGCAACCTCTCATTTGATCACCGCGTGCATGAGTGGAGCATTTTTAGAAGTCGTTTTATCCAGTACTGCACGGCGAACGACATTGGAGACGACACCGATAAGTCTGGAATGAGAAGACGAGCTTTTCTGCTCACTGCGCTGGTGGAAGATACCTACCGCGTCGCAAGAGATTTGGTTTTTCCTGAAGACCTGGACAACGTCGAGTATAAAAACCTGTTTGAAAAATTGAACGTCCACTTCCAAACAAAAAAGAGTACGTTCGCTGAAAGGTACAATTTTTACAAGGCAGAACAACGTCCTGGGGAAGATCTAGCCGAATGGGCGGCGCGAGTGCGCAATTTGGCACAGTACTGTGGATTCAAGACCGAGTTAGATACTGCTTTACGCGACAAGTTCGTTTTGGGATTAGAAAATACCAAGGAAAAAGAAAAATTGTTTGCAGAAAGCATTGAAACCCTCACATTCAACAAGGCATTGGAGATGGCGCAGAGCGTGCGGTGTGCGCGCGCCGTTTTGCAAACCGCGCGAGCTGGCAAGGTTGCGGCCGGCACGGCTGGCGCGGGCTCCGCGGAGGCGGCGCAGGCGCAGCCTGTGTTCGCGCTACAGCAGCGGCCAAGCGGTTTTGCTTCAAACGACAATAATTCCCGAGTGTCTAAGTGTTGTGAAGTGTGCGGGTATAAAAATCACTCGAAAGAAAAGTGCCGTTTTGTTAATTATACCTGTCAAAAGTGTAACAAAAAAGGTCATCTAAAAAGAGTGTGCAAAGCTAAGATAAGTGATAGCAATTTCTTGGGAACGGATGACGATGATGTTGTTGACGGAGGTATTTATAATTTATTTAATTTTAAAAACACTATTAAGGATCAGCCCATCTCTTGTAAAGTCAAGTTAGATGACCAATCAATCTTATGTGAAATTGATTGTGGTAGTGCTGTCTCCGTTTTACCGGCTATTATATACGAACAGCTGTTCGGAGGCGAGAACAATAGGAATTATCGCTTACAGCCGTGTAAGGAGATTTTTAACTTTTATACAGGAGTAAAAATTGCACCGTTAGGCTGTTTGTCATTGTCTATAGCTTACGAAGGCCGAACTAAACAAATATTTTTTTTTGTTATCAAAACAAATGAGAAACGATTGCCTCTTTTGGGTCGTGATTTCATGAGGTTGTTTGGTATACATTTGTGTAGTTTAAACTGTAACAATGTAGTACGCGATAACACAGGGGAAGTGTTAATAAAAAAATATTCAACATTATTTTCCGATGAGTTGGGCAGGTTTAACAAGTTTAAAGTAAGCTTAAAAATAAAACCAGATGCACGGTTGAAGTTTTTTAGGCCTCGGCCCGTGCCGCTAGCTTTAAAACCGAAAATTGAGCAGGAATTGGATAGATTATTAGCAGCTGGTATTATAGAAAAAGTAGACCATTCTGACGTCGCAACGCCGATCGTTCCAGTGTTGCGTTCCGATGGAAACGTCCGAATTTGCGGAGATTTTTCAGTAACGTTAAATAAAGCATTATATTTAGACAATTATACACTTCCTCGGATCGAAGATTTATTTGCTAAGCTTCATGGGGGGTGGAATTCAGCAAGCTAGATTTGAAACTGGCATATCTTCAACTAGAACTCGATGACTCAAAGAAATGGTGTGTTATAAACACGCATAGAGGTTTATATAGGTACACGCGCCTCGTATTTGGATTAGCTAACGCTCCCTTTATATTTCAACGTACCATGGAACAGTTGTTAGGCGACATTGACGGTGTATGTATATATTTAGATGATATTTTAATCACGGCTCCTAATAGGCGGGCACATGTAGAAAGGCTAGATCTCGTGATGGAAAGATTGCAAGACGCAGGGTTGAGAGTAAAACACGATAAATGCGAATTGTTCAAAAGCTCAGTGGAGTATCTTGGTTACGTAATAGATAGGAACGGGCTGCATAAATCCAACAGTAAAATCGAAGCTATTATTAAGTGTGAACCACCTAAAAACGTTAAGGAATTAAAGTCATTTTTAGGGATGGTGAATTATTATCGCTGCTTTGTGCCGAATACATCATCGGTACTTAGTCCACTAAACAAGTTATTGAAAAAAGATACGGCATGGGAGTGGGGAAAAAATCAGTCTAAAGCCTTCAATAAAATAAAGGAAGACTTGTCCTCTGATCGCGTGCTGGCCCACTACCACCCGGAGTACCCGACAGTCGTTACTTGCGACGCCGGCCCGGCCGGCCTAGGCGCGGTCCTCGCGCAGAAACAACCCGACGGCACAGAGCGCGTGGTCGCCTATGCCTCGCGTACGTTGTTGAAATCCGAAATGAACTATGCGCAAATTCAGAAGGAAGCCACTTCTATTGTATTTGGGATTAAGAAATTTAATCATTATTTATATGGCCGTACGGTGCCATTTGTATTGCGAACGGATCATAAACCGTTGTTGTCGATTTTTGGGAAGGAGAAAGGGGTGCCCGTCTTAGCAGCGAACAGATTACAGCGTTATGCTTTGTTTTTATCGGCATATAACTTCACTATTGAATATGTAAAGAGTGAGGAAAACGTGGCTGATTTTTTATCGCGGTCTGTGCCGACTCATTCAAATGAGCTCGAAGTAGGTAAAAAAAAAGATCAGTCGCGGTATATTAATTTTATAGGTGAATCCGTTTTACTACCATTGACTATGAATGACATCCGAAATGAAACCAACCGCGAGGAGGTATTGCAAAAGGTGATAGGATATATAAAAAATGGTTGGCCCACTAAAGTGACGAACCAGGATTTACGTCCATATTACTTGTGTCGGTTGGATTTGGCTGTGGAGAATGAATGTAAATTACGGGGTCATAAAATAGTGATACCTACACGTTATCGTGAAAGACTTCTAAATGAGCTGCACAATTCTCATTTTGGAGTAGTCAAAACCAAAACGGAAGCTAGGATGCGTATGTGGTGGCCCGGCATCGACAAACACATTGAAGAAAAAATAGGTTCATGTAGTGTTTGTAACACGCTGCGGAATAACCCACCTAAAGTGCCGTTAGCTCCGTGGCCATACCCAGAGCGCGCTTGGGAACGCGTTCACTTAGATATGTTTATGTTAGGGGGCAAACAGTTTTTAATTGCGGTGGATGCTCATTCTAAATGGGTGGAATGTTTTACAATGCAAAAAACGGATAGTGAATCAATTATTAGTAAACTGTGCGAGATGTTTAGTAGATTTGGTTTAGTGCGTACATTGGTTACTGACAATGCTACCAATTTTTGTTCGAACGAATTTGAGACGTTTTGTCGGCTAAACGGGATGCAACACTTGACTGGCGCGCCATATCATGCTATGTCAAATGGCCAGGCAGAAAACAGTGTCAAAACGGTAAAAAAAGGTTTAAAAGCAATTATAAACAATAACGTAACACAAAAAGTATTTGAGAAAATATTGAATAAATTTTTGTTCGATTATAGAAATTCTATTCATTTGACAACTGGTTTATCGCCAGCGCAATTGATGTTTGGACGTCCTTTGCGGTGCAGACTCGATTTGTTAAGATTACCTTCACAAGACAATACAACATCCTCGTCGTCCGTGGCCAAAGCCAAGGTCATGAAAGCCCAAAGGAACCAATGTAAACAGTTTGGTGGGAAAAGAAGGGTGTCTTTCTCAGTAGGCGACAAGGTTTTACTAAAACAATATTGTAATAACGGTACTAAACATATTTGGAAACAGGGCATAATAACTGAATGTTTAGGATCACGAATGTATTCAGTGTATATTCCAGAAGAAAATTTAAATGTAAGGAAACATATCGATCAGTTACTGGCGTACAAAGGAAATTCATCATTTGAACCGGATGATGATGTTAGTGTGTTTGGAGATTGCTGCCCTCAAATAACCGGTCAGTCAGATGAGCGTGGTAATGACGCTGGTTTAGTATCTGATTCGGTTCAGACATCACCGGAACAGGTTTCTGCCTCCCCCATGTCTCCTGCGCGAGAGGATAGGGAGGAAGAAATTGAAACGGTGTCGGATGATGAGTTTGTGGACGCAGGTTCTCCTGACTCAAGTCAGTCGCATTCCAGCAATAAAGCACATCAGGAACTTCAAGTTGTCCGCCGGTATCCGATAAGGAAAACTAGGAATCAGTTAAATTATAAGTTAAAATAATAAGTAGGTATGTATTTTTAAAATAGTGGTGGAGGGATGTGGTATAATGATCTGATCATAATTATATATGTGGGTAGGCTGTCAAATCAGTTGGTTGTTAGCCATTACACGAGTCTATGTGATTACGGTGTTTTATTGAGATTATCCTTAAATACAGAACAGTTACATTATTCACTTCATCATCATCATTTCAGCCGAAAGACGTCCACTGCTGGACATAGGCCTCCCCCAAGCACCTCCACTTCGACCGGTTCTGTGCTTCTCGCATCCATCGGGTTCCTGCGGTCTTCACAAGGTTGTCCGACCACCTTGTAGGAGGCTTTGCAACGCTCGCGCTTTATACACTTCACTTTATTAAAAATCAAATCAATTTACCTGGTATGGCACTGACCAAATAGTCGTAGTGGATCCACCAACAATTCTGCCCTGGGCTTCAGAAGATTCACTTTCTAGTTTTCTAATCCTGGATGCTTCAGGTATTCCAAATCTACGGTGGTAGTCATATACACCATTTTCTAGGGGATTGGGCTCGCCAGCAGACCTTGCAACTGCCACACAAAATAAAATCACTCCAAACACAATCTTCATATTGACGCACTGGTTTTTCCTGAAATGCATTTACCACAGCAACACCTTGTTTTTAAATCGAGACCTCCTATTATGATAAAGAGTAATTAATTAATTATCAGTGATTATGAGTTTTATCTTGTTAATACCCTGTATAATGTTGGATTGTCAATGTTGATATCACAGGTTTATTTTACGTTTTTGGTGGAATGTTTGAAAAAACAGGGTGTGTACTTGTGTACAGTCGGTGATAGCAATTAACTGACCCCCTTAAAAATTAAACGAATTTGAACCTTCTGCTTGTTAACAGTAAGCTTGTCGAACTAGAACAACTGGTCGTCTATGATTAATAAAATAGTTATTCGAATTTGAACTTTAACACGCAGTGTCAAGGTAGGTATGATCTTGAATATTGTTTTAACTTGTAATATAATTGCTAATTTCAACGACGTTCACTATGTTCGTGTGGTCTGGTAGTAGCTATAGTAAGCTGACGAGAATGAGGTTGTGAGTTCGAAACCAATATATTATTGTCTGTTACGCGTTCTGTTTTACAATATTTTTTAAGTCATAAATAATAAATTATAAATTTAGCTACAAATAAAAAAAGCTGAACAGAAATAAAAACGATAATGATAGTAAAAACGATTTTATTTTATAAATAAAATTATTATAAGAATAACGTAAGTGATATAGGTAACATTTACCTGCTTACTAATAACGTTGTTACATACTTCACAGAGTTTAATGTAGTGAATCAACATGTTAGAATATTTAGAAATATAGGTATTTCTCTTTATTTCATAACAATAACATCACCACATTAAATATCATTTAACTGAATAAAATAGCATTATGTGTTAATGTTTTACCTATATCAATTTGTTTTGTAAGTAGTTATTTTTAGTTATAACTAAGGTTTTGACAAAAACTAGGTATGCGAAATACATCGTTAAAAATTATAACAATAGTTAATTTAACACACACACTGACACGTTAGTATTGTTTGTGGCCAACACTGGTCACTGAAGTCATTCAGTGGTGCTTTTAATAGCGAAGTGGAGCACCATTTTTTCTACTACTTGTTGCAAGCGGTTCCGCATACCGCGCACCATATTCCAACAACAGTCACTTCCTCTCATGAATTCCCATGTTGATGTCACAAGTTGGGCCATATTTTCCAGGACGATCCTTTTGAATATTCCCTGTCTCTTCAATACGTCTTAGCCACAATCTGACTGTATTTCTCTGAAACAACACAATAAGCATAATTTTAGTAACGAAGTAAGCATAATTTTTCGAATAAGTTTAGATAAACCACATTAGACCTTTACATGATCTCATAATGAAACACAGTTAATTTTCTATTATTCACTCACAAGTTTTTAAGCCAACTAACAAATTAAGGAATAGCTATAAGTATATATGAAGCATAAAAAAGAATACACTTACCGCTATATTAAGTTTCCTAGCAATCGCTTTAACACCAACATTCTCCTCATGCAAATAGATTATTTTGTATTTTAAATAATCACAACTGAGACATGACGATTAAACTGTATCAAAACTGATAATTAATAAAAAGAAAAAAGGCGTGGATTTTCGCAATTTGTAAGGCAAGGTAAAAATGTTCGCGCGTATTCACTGCTATTTGTGCATAGAATGTCTTGTTCAATTTATTCTTCTACCCCATATTCTTAATATCATCTCAATAGCAGTTTTTGTTGAATACGCATAATGACGTCTAACTACCCACTTATTGAAAAAGATGAAAATTTTATTAATTTAATTGATGTGCTTGTTTTTTACAATAATGCAAGAAATACTTAACGAACAATTTATATACTTATTGAAAACAAAATTAAACATTGAGACAGGACTTGAACTTGCGTCTTCCACGTCTCAGCCTTACACACAAACCACGAGACCAGATTAACTTGGGTAAGATAGATGAAATAAGGTATCAGTAGCAATGACACAAATTATCAGAAAATTAACCTAACCTTTAAGTCTTGCTGCATAAAAATGAAAATTGCGTAACAAATACCCATATACATAGTAAATGACCTAACACCAACATCTTAAAGCTCAAGTTTGCGTATCAAAATTATTTATTGTTTCTGTTCATCGAGTAGTGTTAGTCTGATAAACTCATACATATTGAATAACCTTTAATGTTATGAGCAGAGGGTGCAAAATCGAGTAATTTTTAGGGGGGTCAGTTAATTGCTATCACCGACTGTACATCATCTAAAAGCGCTACATCATCTAAAAGCTATGACGCAGGTACAAGTCGTATCAGATCTTGAAGATTAAATGGATGTGGACGACCACCGTATTATTCCTAATGCTTCATATAAACTATTAGAGGAATATTGGCTAATTGGGGCACGTACGGTACTACCTCGTTTCACTAAGTGCAGGAGCTGCGGCGGCCGCTTTTAGAGCCATATATAATGTACGCCGACAGACTTGGAGTTGCTCTCAGTAGAACGTGTAAATACAAACGGTAACACTGTTATGTGTAAGTGTATGCTTCATTACAGATTTGCGCTAGTAGGTTAATAGGTTCTTATGATCGCCTGAATCTACACAGCTCAGTTTTGATTCAAGCTACCGGTTTTTGATTAGCTGTGTTGTATTGTTATCAAGGTATAGGTCAATCAACGTATGGTCAAAATCATGGATAATGTCGAGTAGTAACAATGCACACCACCTGCTCGCTAATGTTAAATTATATGTCATGCAAATCCATAGACATATTCAGTTGTGCAGTGAATACAAACGGAAAAGTAGGAGAGAGACAAAGCGAATATGCTGCCAGTAGTTGTTTCATTCTAGAATTCTGATTGGTCCAATGATGTTTTGACTTTAATGTAGGTACAGTACAGATACAAGATGCAATTGAATAGATGCCCGAAATTAATATAATTCTAATTCAATGCGTTATAAAGTAAATTTAGTGCATGTCATTAAGGGCCGAAACACATAATCGCGACCGACGTACGCGACCAACGCTGAATTCAGGCCTTAGGAAAGGGATCCACACACGTGCGCATACCCTCTTTTTGGTAGGAATGGTCATAACTTAGTTTGGATTATCTAAGACGATAGCACGATTATATTCGAGAATTTAGATTTGGGAAATGACCTTATAAAACGATTATTACTTAACCTCCAATTTTGATTTGGCGCAAGTTTTCAATGTCATCCTGTATACGTATTTGTAAAATATCAGTAGGTATAATCTTTGTGTAATCAATGTATTTATTAATATTCAATCAAATAAAGCAATGAAGACTTAGTTCGCCATAATAGAGAAATAGATATATAGATAGATTGTTGCATCGAGCGCAAAGTGAGTTATTAATGTACGAGAGCTATGTTGGTGCCCGAGCGCACGCGAGGGCACTAAATTAACACGAGTGCATTAATTACTACTCCCTTTAGCAAGGTGCGTAATCTACTATTCTTTCAACTACCAATCTACCTACCGTGATAAAATATACCTACCCAAAATAAAAACTCAAGTTATGGAAAACAAAGTTTTCCTACGCTTTTAAATATTCATCCCGCGACTTTTGCGGCAAAAGGTTATTAACAATTTCATTTGCAGCTGTTTTTATACTTTCTGGAGTTGCATTCATATCGCTATTGCTATTTCCATTTTTTTTTTATCTTTCCTTGCTAAATAGTAAAAACATTTTACAATGGTACAAAATGCACGCCATATGTTTTTTTTTTTTCACCAAGTCGGTTTTATTCAGCCGATTTTTATTTTCAGTCACTATCTTTTTGATCTAATGCGTATGCATTAGATGAAAAAGATAGTGGAGATAGTGGAGGATAAAAGATAATATAAAATGTATATTTTATATTAAACTTAATGGGAGACATTAAATAAAAAATAAAAAAACAGTGCATTCATGAAAAACTGTGCAACCCTGAGATTTCATACAACATTTCTGCACTGTTTTGGTTCTAAGCAAAAAATATGTCCATTGTGATTGGTTTTCTAGTGATTAATGATGACGCCGGATATTAATTACTACGTAGTTGAAAGAAAAAAACTTTTTTCTATTATTAATATTATAAAAAAAATTGTTTTCACTTCTCATGCTCTAAAAGTTATTCTGTATGTTGTGCGTAGGCGACACAAAGTCGCTTTTTATGCTCTAGTGCATAAAGTATTTTTTTTTCTAAGGCCCAACTTATTTATATAAATGACTTGCCTTACCTCATACATGATATACTTAGCCTGGGTTGCATAATCTTACTTTGACTTTAACAAACGTCAAAAGTCTGTCAAACTGCATACAAAAATCACCGGTTATGGTTAAAGTTACGGTTAAAGTTAGATGATGCAACTCAGCCTTAGTGTTATTTGCAGATGACACTTCTCTCTTATTTAAACTCAAACGTCAGCAGCTGGTTACTGACATTGTAATTAACGCCCTTGCAAAAGTAGTTAACTGGTTTAACGTCAATAATCTACTTCTTATCGAAAAAAAAAACGAAGTGTATTAAGTTTACGATGTTCTCATTAAGGATAAAGAGTTGAAAACCGAAGATACCACAGTATTCTTAGGCATGACGTTGGATGCCAAGATGCAGCATACGCCGCACAGTATGATAAATGCCTCAAAAAACGGACATCACTTTTTTATTCTACTAATCGAAAGAATGAACTATTTTGAATGCGAGAGTAGAACTCTCGGATCTTAAGTATACTTTAAAACAGAGTTATAATTTTTATTAGATTTTTTTGGATTTCCAGAAAAACGCAAAAATAAACGATGTGATGAAAATATTTGAACATTTGTCTTTGAAGTTTATTGACATTATATGCAAAACAGAAAAGATTTCACTATAATAGAAAAATAAATATGCCTGATTTTATCTTTATTCCTTTTTATTTTTTTCCTCGGACATCTTTTGTCAGAAGTATCTAATATTTATGTTAAAATATTCTTCAGATCTGTACTGTTAACTGTAAAAAAAATCAGATGCAAATCTATCAGGAAATCGAAGATATGATGATTCTATGGTTTTCAAATTTTTCTCTGATAATAGGGTTGTCTTTCTCAGACCACAAAAAATACAATAAATAATTTCAGTTGAGAATATAACCTGACGAGGGCAGACCCCTTCCCTATACCACATTTACCCCTTCATCAAGAAAATATGAATTATGTAAATTTATAAAAAAATATTTTTAAATCAAAAGGTTTTAAATAACAAAACATTAAACGAACAAATATACACGTGAAACAAAATAAACTTTACAAAGTATACCTGCAAACAGCCACTAAGGGCAATTTTTGAACTTCACAATATTATTTTATGCCAAGAAAACTTTATAAGCCATTAATTTTCCTATGGGTACCTCTATACCTACTGTTTATACCTAAAGAGTAATATTTACTTCATTTTAAGAATTAAAAAATTAAAATGTTTTTGTTTTCAGATTTTTGACTTGTGAAAACCCTAACAACAAAAAATCGAAACTCGAAAAATCCGAATTCCTTCGTGTTAGGCATCTGATATTTTACAGGCAGGTTATCATAACACTAAACAATAATGTGTGTGAAAATAAAATGCTACTACCTTATAGAACATGCGCAAAAAAATAATTTCAAAATTACAGAAAAAATTACGTAGCTTGCTTTAAATAACATCTAAAAAAAAATTTTGTTTCTAAAAATAACAGATAATTGGCATTATCACATACTATCACTAAAACATAAAAACGTTGCATACATAATAAGATAATACAATTCTTTTGATTTCTATGGATAACCAGAAGAAAATATAAAAAAAAATATAGCTCTGGTTCTAAGCTGAATTGGTTTTTGGGAGTTCTACTCTAGCATTCAAAACAGTGACATACTATCGATTAGAAGAATAAAAAAGCTATGTCCGTTTTTCGAGGCATTTATCATACTGTGCGCCGTTAGGAAAATTCGTGATTTAACTGATTTAGAGACAGCCCGTTTAGTTTATTTTAGTTATTTTCATAGTGTGATGTCGTACGGTATTCTATAAATTATAATTATCTTATTTTACAAAAAAGGGCAATTCATTCCATTTATAAAGTAAGTCCCAGACACTCCCTCAGAGACAAAGAAGGATGCCCATTTTTCACCTGACAATGTATAGAAATGAAATAAATATTAAAATTCAGCTAATTTAATTGTACATTCATTACGCTAATCACAATTTTAAAAGAAGGCCAGGAAAAGAATATTTATTAATTTTTCTTTATGCTAACTCTGTGTCTTATTACCTTATTTTGAACGCATCTCAATTACCCTGAACGCATCCAACTACTCATTTTTTACAACGTTCCGTTTTGCACACTGCTTGTTGACTTTATTCAACTCTTTTTCTGAGTTTTATATATTATTTTAAGTTTTATTTAATCAATAACTATTTTTTATTAGTCTGAGCATAATACAGATCAATTTAAAATAACATGATAATTAAATAAATTAATTATGCAGATTATAATTGAGTTCGCACGAGTGAAATGGATTTTTTACATATTTTGACAGTTCTGCGACTTCGTTGTTGCGCTTGCGTCTCGTTGTGTATTGTGCCATTTGTGTGTGTAACTACTGAGATGGGCTAGGTTTCAAGACAATATCTCTGCTCTAGCAGAATTTCTGGATGACGTAGTAGTACTGCGGTCAACGAAATGGGTAGGCAAGTGATCACTTTTGACAATACAATAGCAAAGTTAGACTTTTTATATGTAAACAAACTATCGTAAAGGCAAATCCTAACCTAAAAAGTAACATTAATATTTTTTGGCCTTTGTAGACTTTAAATCGTAAAAATGACTTTATGACATTATTTTCTAATCTTACAGGTACTCTTTCTACTATACCTTATAACTATACATTAACTTTCATTATCAGGTTTTTAGGGTTCCGTAGTCAACTAGGAAGCCTTATAGTTTCGCCAAGTCTGTCTGTCCGTCCGTCTGTCTGTCTGTCCGTCCTCGCTTAATCTCTGTGACCGTTACCGCACTAGAAAGCTGAAATTTTGTAAGAGTACGTATATCAGTTACGCCGACAACGTGGTAAAATAAAATTTTGGAAAATATTTTTTTTTAGGGTAGCTCCCCTACATGTGAAGTGGGGATAAATATTTTTTTCATCATCTACCCCATCGTGTGGGGTATCGTTGAATAGGTCTTCTAAAATGGCTTAGGAGTTGCTAAAATTATTTTTCGATTTAATGCTCCATTTACGAAATATTAAAGTTTAAAGTGCAAATTTTTGTTCTAGTAGGGCGTCCCCCCCCCTCTAAAAGCTAAACTACGGGCTTGAAAAATCTGGAAAAATTCTCGATGATAGTGCATTTCATGAACTTTAAAGGAAAAGTATAGCGGTTAAGATAACTTTATTAGTTTAGCAGTAATAATCGTTGAACTTGGGTGTTGGATAATTTTGTACCAAATACAAAATCCTTAGCATTAATCCTTTAAAGTGACTAAGATGAAGTAGTTGCTTGTTTATAATGGGTAAAGACTTGCATTGAAAACCAAAATATGTTTTTTTTTTTACCTATTCAGAATAAAGAACAACAAAATCGTACTACATTGTGATAACGGGCTACTACGGAACCCTACACTGTGCGTGGCCCGACAAGCACTTGGCCGGTTTTTAAATGAATGGAAAGTGGGCATTGTTCTTTAAAGAGATTAATATATTGACTGTGCCTTTTCAGTACATTTATGATAATCTTTTGTATGCACATAAAAATATTAATCTGTTTAAAAAATACAGTGATATTCATAACATAAATACTAGGAACTAACACAAATTTCTTGTTCCTACAACAAGGCTCAAGAAAATAGGTGGCTCGTTTAGATACCAATGTATAAGTTTTTATAATAAACTTCCTAGCCACATTCAAGAACTAAGCCTTAATTATTATTATTTTATTTGCCTTATTTATTTTTATTTTACTTATTTTATAGAAGAAATACAAAAAATAAAATAAAAGACAAATGATCACGTATAATGTTACACATATCAAAAAGAACATAACTTGATGATGTTATTCTTATTTAAAATCGTGCTGTTTCTTGCCCTACGATATCAAGTGCTCGAAGTGACCGCCATTTTGGCGAATACATAAATTGATTCGTTTCTGTACCGACCTAGTGGCTGCTGACAATTTATTTGTATGAATTCCATACAAAATTGTGGTTAGTGAGTCTTTAAGTTCTTGTACACTATCGTATTGCTTTTTGTAAACCTCAGTTTTCAGGTAGCCCCACAAAAAGAAATCTAGAGGTGTCAGATCTGGACTACGCGCTGGACAAGAAATAGGACCATATGTTTCTATCCATTGATCACCAAACTGTCGGTTCAAAGTCGAACTCGTACTGCGGCTGTCGTGAGGTGGAGCGCCATCTTGTTGAAAAAACATTCTTCTTGATTCCGACAGCGGTAAATCATCGACGAGGTTTTCAAGATTCTCTAATATTCTGTTGTTATACATGTTGGAATTCAAGGTGCCTCCATAAAACTCCACCATTACCACTCGGTTCCAGATTATTCAAATTCAAATATTTTATTTCAGATTTACATCCATATATTGTTAGTAGTGGTATAACTTAGCCTAATGTTAGTATTAAATTAAATTTACAATAATAAACAAGTAGTGTACCATTGAACTGTTCGTTCAATGGTACACTGCTTATTTGGATAAGTGTGTATGAACACTTACCCACCTTCGTAAGAGGCGAGAGTCCCACCGGTCTGCAAACACATTCAGGATGCCATTGGAGGAGGAGCGCAACCGCGCCATCATGGAAGCGCATCGCTTCCGCATGATCGCGGCGAAACCATCGACGCACGCTTCCGCGAACATCCCTGACGCGCTACATCGCCACGGCAACCCCAAAAGCACCCTGAATGCGTTATTGTACTGGACGCGCAGGTCGCTGTATGCCCGCTGGGTATACTTGGTCCACAGGCTGCACGTGTAAAGCGACTGGCAGTAGGCCTTAAAAAGCGTTATCTTTACCGATTCAGTACAGCGTATAACCTGCGGGCCAGCATGATGCAACGGACAGCCAGCGACCTGCGCTCCCTGTCTATGTCAACATTATCTTTTAAGTCATCAGTGACCCAATGGCCCAAATACTTAAACTTCGAAACCCGACCTAAAGGAGACCCAGAGAGTGAGAGTTCAGGCAGATGTTTATACGTTAAAGTACCTGATTTAAAAACCAACCATTCACTCTTATCGGTATTGTATTTGAGCCCGTGAGCCACTGCATAACTTTCACAAATTTTAAGGAGCTTTCTCATTGCACCGATAGATGGGCTCAGCAGCACCATATCATCAGCATAGCTGATGTTGTTCACGCAGATACCGTCCACGTGACAACCGATTTTAGTGCTACTGAGCCTACCTATCAGTTTGTTTATGTAAAGGTTAAAAAGACGGGGGGAGCTCAAACCCCCCTGCCTCACCCCACAATCCGACCCATACATATCCGAATATGAGCCATTAGAGCCATTATACCACAGACACACATTATGAGACACAGACATTATGAGCCATTATACCACACCAACAATTAAAAGAAAATCGCACTTGATTATGTGTTTCGCGAAACCTGAGAGGATTTTCTCTACACTAATAATGGTGATTTCGCCAGTTGTACATTCCATTATTAGAAAAATTTGTTTCATCAGACTATAATATGAAATTCAAAAAATGGTAATCTCTGCTTATTTTTCCTCTTAACCACCTGCAAAAAGTAAGTCTTCAAGCGGCATCCCCTGAATGTAAGGCTTGAACTAGTCGCCCCTGTCGGTAACATTGATAACCATACTTCTTCCATACCTTTAGTACGAAACGATGTGAGATACCTACTTCTTCAGCGACTGCTCTTGATGATATTTAGGGAAAAGTTTCGACAAGTGTAAGAACATAAATGATCAAATTTTCATCTAAGTAGTATAAATGGGTGGCGTACAGATTTTTTCTTGAAAGAGCCACCTTGTGCAAGATTTCTTAAAATATTTGTAATAACCTTTCTGGTTGGCACATGACGTTTTGGATATTTGATCCTATGCCATTCTAACGCAGCTGATGCATTTTTATTATTTACGTAATAATTATGCTTCTAGCAAGTCTAAACGTTCTAAATTGGAGATCATTTTTCTCTTATCAATAGCTGTCCAATTATGTACTATCCACGCCAAAAGTCCATATGCAATTTTAAAACTAATTGCTTAACGTTTAGTTTGACTTACGACCTTCTTTTAATGAGTAATTTGACACACACACCCGCATATTACTCGAATAATCACGCTTTTGAATATAGTTCCGTGTCATGTTCGTCTTGTTCACATAATTCGTAAAACTTTATGAGTATACCCACAGAAATCTAAATAAATAAATTAGGTATGGTAGACAGATGCAGGTAACTTACGGCTCATTCACCGCGTCTAATAGAATGTTTTCGTTCTTGGTTGGTTTTTGATATTGTGGGTTAGTGACGTGTGTTTAATCTATTATAATAGCTGTGTAATAGTTCATTTTGAAATGTAAGCTTGAGATGAAAGCGGATATTATCGCGCAGCGTAAAAGTGGACTTAATATTATATCACAAATAATTGATGAAACCGGACTGACTGTGAGTATTATGATTTAATTATTTTATCTAACATTTAGCTAATTAAAGTTTAACTGCTGATCCTTGTAGTTATTTTATTAAACGTTTTATATTTACCATAGGGTCTAAATAGAAGAAAAAAATAATATTTCCAAGAGTTTATTTACTTTTGGAATGATGAATGTAGCATTATGTATAAATTATAATATAATCATTTTGCAACATTTGAACTATTTTCAAAATAATTTTGTTTAAAAAAGTAATAAGTATCTACTTAATATTTTATAATTTTGCTAGTAGCCTTACAATATTCCTTTTTTGTTTTAGAGAAATTACCTACTGTGAGTCGGAGGGTCAAAACATATAAGGAAGAGTATAGTCAGTGAATAAGAAACAAGTGGTTTTAACCAACCAGTTACCTACCAGATGAAGTTGCATTGCAAGGAAATATGAAGATATATGTTTAAACATTACAGGATCCATACGCCAGCGTTTACTTTTGATAGCATGGATAATAATGCGGGTTATACAACGTATTAAGTTATAAATTACAAATTGATTTTAGTAATATTAAAATATTATTGTGTCATATCCGTAATAAGGATTATTTTGAGGTTTATAGTTTCAATCTTCTTTTCAAAATGAATTTTGAAAATGAATACTTAAGCTATATCCGCAATTAAAGCACAATATTATTTTATTACTAAGATAGTTACAATATTTTAAGTCTAATGGTCGTAGCTCACTGATTACCTGCTTTACTTCAATAAATTGTTCTTTATGAGAAAATAAACTGTTTTAAAAGTTTATTTATCAAATTATAACGAATAAAATTTTTGAAATCACTTACTTAAAATTTTTTTTATTTTTACCCCGCATATTTCAATAACAATATAATAATACAAATAAAACAAATATTACATTATTATTCTCGTGTATTAATTTATCGAATAATAAAAAAAGATAAGATTATTGTTGAAAAGATAAATCAAAGTTCCATCTCGAGATTCGAACCCAGGCCTGCGTGTTTACTAATCCTATACGCTACGCTATCCGCTAGGAGTACTTGTTATGAAGTTGTGAATTTTAGCAGTGGTATGAACCAACCAAGGTCATACGTAATTACGCCGCGCGTGTGAAAAAGCGATGACGATATGTTTTGTTTCGTTTGACGTTAGCAAGTGTACCTACACACACAGATGTAAATACGGGCCTGCGGCGCGGACGCGGGGACCGCGCGAAGCATGTTCACAGAAATTTCAACCATACCGTGCCTAAGCAGTATTGGAGTATACTGTACATAATTCACAACACACTCAGAGCTTTTCGGACGCAACAAACTGTCAGATTGTTTTTTATTTAATAACTAGCTTCTGCCCGCGACTTCGTCCGCGTGAAATTCGTACTTTCCTCTTAAAGTTTCGAAAATGTGTGTTTACGATCTTATCATTTATTTAGATAAATAAGTATTTGGGCCAATTTTTAAATTTATAGATCAAAGGGTTTTTGTATTTTGCAAATAAACTGTATCCCCGATTTTCACTCCAACAGGGTAGGGATGGAATTTAAAAAAATCGTTTGGGATGTGTTCACAACTTGACTCAAAGACCCATACCCATTTTCGAGTTAATGGAAGCAAGCAGTAAAATCCAACCCTTGAACTTTATTACCCTTTTCCAACTTGGTAGGAGTCGATTTTTGAAAAACCCTAAAACCCCCTTTTTTATTTTTACCGACGTCAAAAAAAGGAGGAGGTTCTCAGTTCGTCGGAATCTTTTTTTTTTAGATTACTCGAAGACGGCTAGACCGATTTGAAATTTTTTTTTGTTTGAAAGTGTATATATACTTTCCAGGTGGTCCCATTGTCATCAGGTCAGGATCTGATGATGGGATCCTGGAGAAATCGAAGGAACTCTCCAAATATTATAGGCAGACCTATAGCAATTTGGGTATTTTTTATAGTAACTCGTGCATTTGCTCTCGAAAAGCACTATTTGGTGAAGTGGAACTGATGATGAAGACTACAGATGACCACCGGAACTACTCAATAATAAGTATTTCACGGGTTGCGATTTGATTACTCTAATATGGTTGCTAAGCAATGTATGCTCGTCACAATGCAAATGGTAAAATGGAGCTGATGGTGAAATACCAGGAGAATTCCTCAACAATTAATGTCCCTGCATCGGGAAACGCAATATTTTTGTAAAGCCGATGAGCAAGTTGACATTAGGCTATTGTAATTTAGATAAATTATAACCAGACCCACTAAAAAGCGAGAAATAAAAACGTTTTAACAAAAAAAAAACCGACTTCCAAAAAACTCTACAAAGTGAGAAATAGCTTTAATTTCAGAAGTTGGTGGCAAAAAACTAAAATACAGACCCAAAGACACCGACTTCCGAAATTAAAGTTATTTTTCACTTTGTAGTGTTTTTTTGGAAGTCTATAAAGTTTATAAACCAAATAAATAAGATTTTTCATATAAACTGTGTCCCCTCTTTTTATCCCCATAGGGATGGAATTTTGAACAATCGTCGGGGATGTTTCTATGACTTGACTTAAGGATTATTTATACCAATTTTCCAATTAATCAAGCCACGTAATAAAATACTCCCCTGTTAAATTGACTACCCCTCTTCACCCCGTTAGGGGTAGATTATCGAAATACCCTGATACGTTATTCTTTATTTTTGGTCATAAGTATAAATAGGTACTGAGTTTCGAGTTAACCTAACTGCGCGTTAAAATTCTTCCATACAAATTTTGACACCCCCCAATCCAATTTAGAAAAGCAAAAAATGCCAAATTTCATAATTTACTTAGATAAGTATTCCTGCCAAGTTTTAAGGTTATTAACTCAAGGAATAAGATTTTTCATACAAACAAAATCCCCCCTTTTCACCTCCTTAAAGGTTGAATTTCCAAAATCTCTTTCTTAGTGGATACCTACTCTTCACAAAGAACACACCCTCCGAAATTCATGTCTCTAGGACCAGCGATTTAGGCTGTGCGTTGATAGATTATATAATTAAAAACAAAATTTCGTCCACCTTTTCACCTCCTTAAGAGGGCTATCACAATTTTTTCTTGTTTAGAGCGTTTGACTCGAGTTTTGATGTGTGATTATGATTTAACTAAAGCCACAATAGTAAAAAAAATACATGCCCGAGAAAGTTTGATTCCTTCTTTTGGGAGCGCATTCAATAAATATTCCAGTTTGATCACATAAATCAGTAAAAAACTTGTTTCTGCAAAGGCTGTTTCATAAAATTTTACTTTCGGGCATCTCGCGATGCCCTGTTACATCGAAGATATTATAGTTTAATCATTTATAAAAATATCTACGATACAACTGTATCTTCTACTATGGTATGCATACATCAATTTATGATGTTTCATACAGTAATACACCAAAAATAATTCCGTAAAACAGAGAGTTAATGATAATTTTTCGCCCGAAATTATATTTTTTATCTATGAATATATAAAAGAAATTCAAACAAAAAGTATTTAATAACTAAGGTTACTTTGTAACCTTGCTTGAAAAAAAAATAACTCTAATTTAAAGTAAATTAATATTTTTAAATAATTGTTGTATGCAATGCTATTTATCAATATAAATCTCGGGACGCGCGGTCTTAGCTTTAGTCCGCGCCGAGCGCTTCCAAAGAGAGGACGTATCGCTCGCTCGCTGTTGCCGTCACGTGGTCTCGCTCACCAATTCGCCAAGAATAAAGCGCGACCAACACATCTTAATACAAGTGTTTTTTTTTTATTAGAGAAGGTCGGATTGTAATGCATAAGTATTTTCCTATGATATTCTAACGCGAATATGTATATCCTGTATTATAGAAAAAAAACTTACGTAAATATAAGGTCCCATTAAAATAGATGGAGAAACTTTCAGAACACATTCAGACCACCAAAATAAGGAAGATGGTAAAAAATATACAAGAAAAACGCATAGATACTTATAAGAAAAATAATCAGCTAACGAAAATACACTAATGTGCCTGCAATTGATTATTTTAGGTCAAAATAAAATCACTTTAAACAGTTTTTTTTTTTTTTGCTTGGATATCTTTAGTTAGACGTACTGAGCGCTGTGTTAAAATGTCCATCTATTTTAATTAATAGTTGTTGTTGTCTTCGTTTTCTGACGTTTTTTTTTTTAATTCAGATAATTATTTTCAGACATAAGTAGTTGCAGTGTGGACTGGTACTCAATATCAACTAAAAGTAATAAAAGTTTTCAAAGTTACCTAATGATTTCTGGGGGGCTAAAAAGACCACTTTGGCAGAATCATAAAAGGATACCATTATGAATCATAATATAGCGAAGGCAGTCCGTGTTTTTCTTTTTTCGCTGCACTACGTTAGGTATAATCAAAGAGATTGGGATTGGATTTTGATTGGATTGATTGGTATTTTAACACTGACAAATAAAAATAACTAAATAATCCTTCACCAATGGGATTTGATACGATTAACTTAACAGCTAGCTGTCCACTATGATTCTTAATTTTATCCTTTTATGCTTCTGCCAAAGTGGCCTTTTTAGGCTCCCTGGAACCTCAAAATACCAGAACCAGAAAAAACTAGTTTTATTAGGAGTACGTGCTTCTTGAAATCATAGATTAGAGAAAAGCACGGTCTATGCCACTTCAGAGATTTTTTTTTTCCATACCTAAAGGGTGCCAACGGGACCCTATTACTAAGTGTCCGCTGACCGTCCGTCCGTCTGTCTGTCAGTGGCTCATGAACCGTTATAGTCAGATAGTTGAAATATTTCGAAATGTGTATTTTATATTGCGATGTGATTTTTTCAGCGCGTTTTCAGCGGATTCAGCGTGTGTTTTTTTTGATTGCGGTGGTACGAAACTCTTCGTGTGCGAGTCCGACTCGCCCTCGGCCGGTATTATTTTTTTAACAACAGACCTGTACTGCTGGGGAGTTTGTTGCGCCACTTCTTCTCAGTGAAAGCGCTAGGAAATGGTGAAGGGCGGGCGTTTTTGGGGACTGTCTTATGTAATTTTGACGTTCGAAAAGTGCAGATTCTCAGCATAATTTGAATAAAATTACTTTTGATTTGCCTTTTTTACTTTCTTTTGACTTTTTTATCCAAACTGTAGATACAACATCACATTGCACTTATTTCTATAAATAAGTACTTAAATGTCTACCTACCTGCTGAATAAATTACATATAAAGAAACTTCGTAAAAAATTAGGTACCTACCAACAAAAAGTACCAGTGCGATTCCTTTCTTAGAAACTGGCAACGCGCAAGTAATGCTTCTGGCATCGCAAGCGTCTATAGGTTGCGGTAACTACACACCATCAAGCGGGCTGCGTGCTAGTTTGCGAAAAAAAAAATCAAATATATGTTTATGACCCTATAGTAATTCTATAGATAAACTGCTGTTCTAGGAAACATTCATTGGTACAAATAATATTTCATGAACTATGTATAACAGTAATTTAATTTATTTCGAAAACAAAGTAGCAAAGGCTCTTGTTGGTATGTTCCTGGCATTGGACGCATAGCCGTTTGCATGTTTGCATGTGTGCGTGGCATACCTCTTTAGATGCACACGTGCGCATCCGCTGCCGCGCGCCGTCGAATTTACCTAAAACTGAGCACTTCGATTTTGTAATAGCGCTCTTAAGGGTTGAAATTCTAACAACACCGTTGCGTTACCTTTCAATCTAGATAATAAATTTTGTGATTTTTACTTCGAAAATTAAGGACTTTCCATACGCAACTTCATCCCCCTTTTTAACCCTTCGGGGGTAGTAGTGTCAAAAACGCTAAGACATGTATAAATTAATTTTCAATCCTAAGTCTAAACACAAAATTTGAAGATCCTAACTTCAAAACTGACGGACTTTCATATAAACTTTCATCCCCTATTTCACCCCTTTAGGGGTAGAATTCGCAAAAATTCTTTCTTAGTGGATTCTTACTCTTCACAAAGAACACACCCTCCAAGTTTCATGTCTCTAGGACCAGCGGTTTGGGCTGTGTGTTGATATATCAACAATCAGTCAGTTTACCATTTTATATATATAGATTATATAATTAAAAACAAAATGTTATCCCCCTTTTCACCCCCTTAAGGGTTGAAATTCTAACAACACCGTTGCGTTACCTTCCAACCATAAGCCTAGATAATAAACTTAGTGATTTTTACTTCTTGCACAACTTCATACCCCTTTTTAACCCTTCGGGGGTAGAATTGTCAAAAACGCTGAGACATGTATAAATTAATTTTCAATCCTCTACCTAAGAACAAAATTTGAAGATCTTAACTTCAAAACTGACGGATTTTCATATAAACTTCCATCCCCTATTTCACCCCTATAGGGGTAGAATTCCCAAAAATTATTTGTTAGTGGATACTTACTCTTCACAAAGAATACACTCTCCAAGTTTCATGTCTCTAGGACCAAAACTAAGGACTTTCCATAGACAACTTCATCCCCCTTTTTAACCCTTCGGGGGTAGATTTGTCAAAAACGCTGAGACATGTGTAAATTAATTTTTAATCCTCTGCCTAAACACAAAATTTGAAAATCCTGACTTCAAAACTGACGGACTTTCATATAAAGTTCTATCCCCTATTTCACCCCTTTAGGGGTAGAATTCCCTAAAATCCTTTCTTAGTGGATACTTACTCTTCACAAAGAATACACCCTCCAAGTTTCATGTCTCTAGGACCAGCGGTTTGGGCTGTGCGTTGATATATCAACAATCAGTCAGTTTACCATTTTATATATTTAATAATAACGAGTTCGAAATTTGAATTGTTTTTAAACTTATCGTTTTATTCAGTCAACAAAAAAATCTTTACCGTCACTAAAAAAGCTTCTGCGTAAAATTTTCATACAAAATGTACGGGAAAAGTTTTTTGCAATTTGTGACTTTTTGAGTACTCCAACGATGGTTAATCCCATAGAAGTTTTTGATCAGTATTAGAAACAGGATCGATTGGCATCAAACAATGTTTATGTGTAAAATGGCTATTTTCTTGCTAACTGTATTTTTTTTTGAAAATCTGCGAATGGAGATCAAAATTCCATAAAAAATTATGGATAGTCTCCTAAGACCATTTTCGTGTAGCTGCAACGGATAAGGTACTTCCCCTTACTGCCCCTTAAAGTTTCCACCCTGTATATGTCAGCATTTTTCACCTAGAAGCTATAAGCCCCATGATAGAGGGCGACTGGGGCGAGCATATTGCCACTAATTGGGCACAAACCCGATCAAAAACCATCGAAAACTCAATAACAAGTAGTCCAACCTGCGGGAATCAAAACCTACCGCGTTGGTTTAGTGAACGCAAACGACTGCTTTATAACGATTCGGTGGCTGCCCGCGTTGTGCATTATGTTCCACTGGCTCTCACAGAATCCAGTGTCCCTGCAGTGGGAAAATTATGGGCTGATAATCATCATCAGCATCATCATCTGCCAAGCCTTTTCTCAACTACGTTGGGGTCGGCTTCCAGTCTAACCGGATGCAGCTGAATACCAGTATTTTACATGGAGCGACTGCCTATCTGACCTCCACAGCCCAGTTACTGGGTAATACGATATCTCTTGGTAAGACTGGTTGTCAGACTTTCGAGCTTCTGACTACCCGTAACGACTCTAAAGATCCATGAATGACAGCCGGGACCAACGGCTTAATGTGCTTTCCGAGGCACGGAGGGGTCATGGGCTGATAATACTTACCACAAAGCTTTTGGTGTGTACGACGAGAGGTCCACCGGAGTCCCAGCTGTAGGTTCCTTTGCCATTGGCGCCACTGGTACAGATGTTAGTATTCCGCATCAAACCCATGAACACCTGGTTGCACTCGTTGTTGGAGATTACTGGCAAAGTAACAGAGCTGATGCCAATCAGCTCTGTTACTTGGTAGTTAGGGATGCTGCCACCTGCAATGTAAAAACATTATACCATCAGTTATATAATAATTATAATATTACGTAAAAGTGAATAATTATAATTCAATTCAATTCAATTCAATTTTTATTCAGTAACAATTCACATTGCGTTCGAATATAATCCAGCATGAAGCATTAAAATTAACAACATTATTAGATATAGATACAAATAAGAATACATGCAATTCAAATTAGAAAATATGCTTTTAAATATAAAAAAAAAACAAAGATACAAAAACACAAAAAAATGAATAATACCATGCAAACAAAAATTAAAAACTATACGTCAATAAATTAATAGCAATTTAAACGAAAACAATAAAAAGAATAAAAGTCATAAGAACACGGAACACAATATAACACCATAAACAAAAAAATTACACGTCAGTTTTAAGAGCAATAAGTCTATTACAAATCATCTAATGAGTAGAGACATCTTTCCAACAGGAATGCTTTGAGTCTTGCTTTAAATGAGCCTGTGTACAGTATGCTTTTCAACTCAAGCGGTAACTTATTAAATATCTTAACTGCCTGATACTGTGGACTATGTTTTACTATACCAAAATGATAAAGCCATAGGTGTCTGATGTTTTAAAGCAGATTTTTTCATGACTCAATGGGATCTAGTCGACTTTATCAGGTTCCGATCCAATCGAGATAAACAAATTAATATATATAGGCTCAAAATATTATTTTCTGCTTCCGCTTATACCCGATAGATTCTGATCTCAACAGATAATTGTAGTAGGTAGATAACAATTTAGTTACTTTAAAAAAAATCTGGGAATTTTAGCACAAGACCAAAGAGAGTCCTTTATTTGATAATTGTAGTTGTTTTTATAAGTGGTTTTCTCGTACTGTATTGATCGTAGTTCCATATTGTCAAAAACACAGCATTTTGAAACTCATACTTATGTAATAACTAGCCGCGCCCCGCGGTTTCACCCGCATAAATTTCAATTCCGTGGGAATATCGGGATAGAAAGTAGCCTATATGTATGTATTGGAAATCAGAAGTGGAGTTAATTAAAAACAAGGAGATATTAATAACAAAACCGATATTTTATTCTAAGATAACCTAATCACAATTATAGCCACAACTAATTTGTCCGTAAACGCCCGAATGCCACCGCGCAAAGATGAGGAATGCCCGTCCGCGAGTGCTGCTCCGTCGCCCGTTGCCACCCAGCGCCGGCGCATAGCTCGCCCCACCGCTCACGTGATCCTGAGTCACGATGGCGTGATGTTAGGCTCCGCCCCCTGGTCTGATTCCTCTAACACGGCCTCTCCTGATAGCGAGGCGTCCTCGACCGCCTGATCTTGGTTGGATGGCTCCCCGCAATCTTGGAAGTTACCAGGATCAGCGTCATCTGTAAAACAACACCGTTGTAATTTTTTGTCTTGTTATCTTCCTCTAACAATTGTCTGCTCTCTGTCACAAATGTACGCGTGCACTCATACATTCGTGACCAGCGCATAACCATTGTCATCTAAAAGTTATACACAAAAAATAGGTAAGAGAAACAATAGCCAGCCAATCGTAAGCTGCCAGCACACAGCATAGGTTGCGGCGTAAGCCCGCGCCTGTGGCTAAAGGAGAAGGCATCCCTTGAGAAATAGATACTGCACACGCACACGGTAGCAGCCATAAAGCACGCGCGCGTGGCGCTTCAAGCTCACACAAAGCACACGCCATAGGTAGCTGCCATGTGGCAAGCGCACGTGGCTATTAAAACAACACAGCACACGCCATAGGTAGCTGCCATGGGGCAAGCGCACGTGGCTACTAAAACAAAACAGCACACGCCATAGGTAGCTGCCATAAGGCCAGCGCACGTGGCTTTTAAAACAAAACAACACACGCCATAGGTAGCTGCCATAAGGCAAGCGCACGTGGCTATTAAAACAAAACAGCACACGCCATAGGTAGCTGCCATAAGGCAAGCGCACGTGGCTATTTAATGACTCACCACCCGTAGAGAAGAACGCTGCACACGTATCAGGCGTCCATTCTCCACGCCACAAAACCATGTATTCCGCAGCTGCCTGCGTCCTCTTGCCGTAGGATCCCGCTAGAAGCTCCAACTCATAGCGGTGGTGAGGGAGCTGCTTGACGACCTTATAGGGACCCCTCATGCCAGAGTCCAGCTTGCCAGAAGTCTGCGAACTTTTACCAACAAATACAAAATCACCAAGAGCGAAGATATGTGGTTGCTTCCGCGTCTCATTGATATGTTGGTCTTGACGTGCCTGGTTCGCTTCCAAAAGCTGTGAAGCACGTTGTCGCCTTAGAACCATCAAAGCCTGGCGGTTTGGATAGGAATTTTCCAGAGCTACATCCCTTACAAGCGCCCTTAGAACAGGTGTGGTGGCTTCGACTCCAGTCAATAGTTGCAGAGGTGAAGTACGAGTCGTTGCTTGTTTAGTAATGTTGAGAGTCAGCTGGATTTTCCACAGAGTGTCAGACCAACTGCTGCCCTTGTTATTTACCTCAACTCGTAACATATTTAGAACAGAACGGCAGTATCGCTCAGCTTGGCCGTTTTCTTGGTGCATTTCTGGCGTAATCAAATGTGTGGCACAACCTAACCCAGAAACCCAATTTTGAAACCCAGAACTTTCAAACATCCTACCGCGGTCTGTTACGATTAAAGAAGGTGTACCAAATAAGGAAATGGTGTTTCTGAACACGCGCTTTAACTCATCAGTATCCTGTCGGTATAAAGAATAGAGTAGACAAAATTTTGAAAAAGCATCTACTAATAACAAGACGTACTTAAACCCATTTGATTCAGGTAGTGGACCCAATACATCCATATGAACGGTAAGAAAAGGACTTTCAGGTTTAGTCCAAGACTCTATGGGCTGATGAGGGGCCCGGGGAACTCTTTTATGTGACAAACAAACCACGCAATGGCTTATGTATTTCTTCACAAATTGTCTTAGGCCAGGAAACCAGAAGTGACGGAGAATCAAATCAACGGTTTTATCCATGCCGATATGCTCATGATCGTCATGAAAGACGCGTAGAAGACTTAGTCTGTGTCCTTTTGGGATAAAGCATAGGAAGCGTGATTCTTCGCCAATGGGACTGTATTTATAGTATAGAAGGTTGTTTTTAACAACATAACGAGCTGGGTCCAACTGACCGTCTCTTAACTTCTCCATCAGTTCTTGCGTCTCAGAGTCAGCAGTTTGAGCAATTTGAGCCCAGTTGTTAGGACGGCGAATGTGTGACACGTTAACCGGGTTCCGGCTTAGAAAGTCGGCATGCTGCATTAGAACACCCTTTCGGTATTCGATGGTGAAACGGAAGTCTTGCATGTAGACCCACCAACGAGCCACTCGTGGAACTAGGTCTTTCTTTCGTTCGGTTAATTTAAGCGAATTACAATCCGTCACTATTCTGAAGTAGATGCCAATTAGATAGTGACGAAAGTATTGTAGTGCTTTCACTATGGCCAAAGTCTCAAGCTCATAGCTATGGTATCGAGACTCAGCGCCATGAGTTGCTTTACTGAAATAACCAATGACACGCTTACGTTTACCTTCATGCTCTTGCAGTAAAACCGCGCCATAACCGATGGCACTGGCATCAGTATGAAGTTCAGTGGGCAGCTTTGGGTGAAATATTGCAAGTACAGGTTCTTGTGTTAAACAAGTAATGATTATATTACGCGCCGCGTCTTGTTCTTCGCCCCAGATATATGGTTGTCCCTTTTTTGTGAGCTTAGCAATACAAGCGGTTTTAACTGCGTAATTAGAGATGTACCGCCTAAAATAACCGGCTAGACCCAAAAACTGCCGCACTTGCCTGACGTTCTCAGGTTTTGGTGACCTTACCAACGCATCTACCTTCCTAGGGCTCGGTCGTACCTGACCTTGACTTATAAGTCTGCCTAAATACTCAACTTCTGTCTTTAAGAATGTGCATTTTTTTAAATTAATGGAAAAGCCCGCGTCTGTAAGACAAACGAGCACCTGACGCAATAAGTCTAGTCCTTCTTCTACCGAATCTGACAGAATTAAGACGTCATCAATATAATTAAGGACCTTTCCAGTGTCTGTTAAGTGTTTTAGAGTCCTAGATATTATCCTCTGGTAAACCACTGGTGCATTAGTTAAGCCGTAGGGCATTTTTAAATATTCAAAATGACCCTCAGGCGTAATGAAGGCTGTTTTTCTGATGGATTCATCATCTTTAAGAGGCACTTGATGGAATCCTGTTGCCATATCAAGACTGCTAAAGAATTTACTATTGCCCAATTTATCGATATGGTCATCTATTAAGGGTAAAGGGAATCTGTCCTTAACAGTAATTGCATTTAAGGCACGATAATCGACGCACATCCTATCAGACCCGTCCTTCTTTTTGACGAGTATGATAGGACTCGCGTATTCCGACTGGGATTCTCGGATAATCCCTTTACCTAACAGATCGTTTATTATAGCACGGACCCTTAATTTTTCATCAGCGGAAAGCTTATAGGGGCGGTAGTGTATGGGACAGTCGCTTTTTACCTTAATCTCCATACTTCCGGTATTTACAGTTGATGTAGCCGTTCCAGTAACAAAAAAATCGGAAAACTCATTAATTAACAAAAGTAAACGATTTTTCTCCTCGCCTAACAATGGGGTATTTATGATTTCAATATTTAAATCACGTATATGGTGCACCTGCGCCACGCTATCTACCCTAGTTAGTCGTTTTTTGTTATTGGTTCGTATGTAAGTAACCCCTTTACGATTTAAGACGTCTGTGCCTAACAATACTGGTGCGATAATACAATCCGAAGGCACGACGAATAGATCCACCTCTACGGATATCTCAGGAAACTCAACAACTGTTGTCACATAACTAATGGATTCTATTTCTTGGCTACCTATACCACGCATTAAACGATACGTGGGAACCTCTTTACATGTTAGGTGTTTGAGTACTGAATCAGAAATTAAAGAAACATCGGAACCACTATCGATTAAAACGTCTACAGGTACTTTATCAATTACCGCGGTCATTGTAGTGTTGCATCGGGTGATGTTAGACAAAAATTTACATTGCTAGTTTGCTGACCCTTGGATTCAACGCGCTGTTTAACGAAACACTTATCAACAGTATGTCCTACCTTGCTACAGTAGGTACACGATAAGGGGGTTTTATTTGTCTTTACAGACGCTTCAATTGACTTATTAGAGTCCGTCTTTTGTCTTTTTGAACATTGCGATTTCCCATGACCGATATCACCGCAAATAAAACACCTAATATTTTGTTTCGCAGGCTTGTGTTTCCGAGAATCAGATTGACCTACATTGGGCGCACGATCGTGGTTGCGGGTATTTTGAGAATCCTTTTTAGGTTTTGTATAAACGGATAGAAATTCTACTAATTCAGTATGTTGCAATTTAGCATTAGATGCAGCGGCTATTACCTGCAGATCTGTAACGCCACGAATAGTAATAGCCGTTTTCAGATCATCCGATAACCCTTTTACAATATTCAAACGTAACAAAGTCTTACGTGCGTAGTCGGCGTACGAAGTAAAACTGTCGGAGTTTGTATTCATAACATCAAATAAAATATTTGCGAAGTCGAAACTCCGCGGACACAATGATCGGAATTCTAGTTTGAAATTTGACCAGGTGCGGTCGTTGGAGACCCAATCGTTCAGCCAGGTACGCGCATCGCCCCTAAGGCAACCACCGATACGTGACAGGCACTCGCGGTCCTCCCAACGATTAAGCTCACGACCTCGGTCTACCTCCGCACACCAAACATCGAAATCGTGAATACTAGGATCAAAATTTGAGATGTAATAGCGACTAGATTTGGCTTGTATTATCGACGTTAACGCGCTCACGATCTTATTTGTCGTTTCGCAAACCGATTCCACCGACGCAGTGGCTTTGCTTGTTGCTACCGGTAACGGCGGAGTGTGGCATTCACGCGCTGGACGTGGCGGTTCGGATATAGATTCAGAGGTAGAAAGTCTATTCTCAATCGCATTCAATCTAATAAGAATTGTATCAAGTGCTTGATTACGGGAGCTATCGCGGCCTTTACGCGAGTCGTCGCGACGCCGCCGCCTAGGAGAACTACGATCGCGACCTTTGCTACGATGTTTACGCGAAATATCAGCTCCTTTGTTCGACCGCGAAGAACGTCCCGACATTATAAAATCAAAGATGAGTTTTAACGACGTGTACACCTAACACAACACTCACTAAAATATTTGAACAAAATAGCGGTTTAGAATTTAAAATAAGAAAACAAATGCGATGTTTTATTATTAATAAATCACCACAAAACAGGAAGCGACAGCGATCAAGACGTCGTGTTTCATCCCACTTCTGATATTGGAAATCAGAAGTGGAGTTAATTAAAAACAAGGAGATATTAATAACAAAACCGATATTTTATTCTAAGATAACCTAATCACAATTATAGCCACAACTAATTTGTCCGTAAACGCCCGAATGCCACCGCGCAAAGATGAGGAATGCCCGTCCGCGAGTGCTGCTCCGTCGCCCGTTGCCACCCAGCGCCGGCGCATAGCTCGCCCCACCGCTCACGTGATCCTGAGTCACGATGGCGTGATGTTAGGCTCCGCCCCCTGGTCTGATTCCTCTAACATATGTTAATCCAGGGTGTCAACTACCTCCATACAAAATTTTATCAAAATTTGTCCAGCCCTTTGAGCGTGAAGAAGTAACAAACATATAAACACGCACACACACACACAAACTTCCGCCTTTATAATATTGATTTGATAATAATAAATTTATTTTCGAAGTCAGTCTTATCTCAAACTTGCAATCGTTATTCCATGAGATAATTTACACACATTACACACATATAAGTGCGCATGACTATAATAGATATGCTATTGCATGTCTAGTATAGTCGTGCAAAAGTTCTCTAGTTATTACTAAGTATAGAATTTTTTTTGGGATGCATGAAGAAGCCTCCTCGTGTAGCGCAGTTTGTTCCATCAGTTACTCAATTGAACCGAGCGCTGCGCGCATCCTGGAGATTCACACCCAACACCTTATTTCACTGGCCAATTTCTTCCCTTGCGGTGGTAGGGCTAACGCCCGCCAGGGGCGCCAGGTTTGCGTTCCAGCCGACGAAGTCGTTGTTAATATCACCGCCTTTGGGCAGACCACAGAAATATTAAAAATATATCTATGGGGCAGACTGATGGGCTGGATAGATTCTGGAAATTATTTACTAATCGTTGGCAATCGAAATCAACGAAAATGTAATTAGACAAGGTCAAACGATTTTATTGGTAGCACTGAACATGAAGTCAATTATATTTAAATTACTAATTGAGAATTTCAGGAAAACATATTTTGTATTTTAAAAGAATTTCAAAGACCCTTACCGGTAAAAATGACCGCGCTGACACGTATGACAGCTATTGATATTTAGCAATGTTCGAAGGATCCCAACCAGCATGAACCGCGACCTTAGATTAAAAAAATGTCCAGATGGATAGTAGGCCACTGAGAATTGAAGCCAAAAACACGGGGGACAAATGTCCCGCGTCGTACTATCCATACGTCAGTCGCCTCGTAACGCTCCCCGCGTAAACTACGTCACGAGTCCGTGTTTTGATGTTTTAAAATAAAGGTTTGTGTTGTGAAATGGTGTAGAAATCACACTAAAAATAAAGGAATGTGCCACTATACTATATCATTTCACAAGTAAGTATTCAATTTCACTTTGTATTTTATGTAAACAAAAAGTTTAACTTGACATTACTGTCACGCCATATTTGTTATTTATTTTATTTATTTATTTATTTAAACTTTTCGCACAAAAAGGTACAAAGGCGGACTTAATGCCTTAGGCATTCTCTACCAGTCAACCAAGGGTGGTGAAGAGATTGGATGGCAGGTGCTTTGGTTGAGAGTAACAATGATTAAAAAAAATTAAAACTAAGTACACAAATACATAAATAGGTTATATACACATACATTCTATTGACTATAATACATACTTATAATATATATATATATATACATATAAATTCAAGGGAGAGAGGTGTTGAGATGACTCTACGCTATTTGTTTTGAAAATAACTCTGCAATTTCCGCTTAAATGCATACCGACTGGTGGCCGTCCTGATATCAAGAGGAAGTGCATTCCAAAGAAGAATGGACTGAATATGAAAGGAAGAATGAACAAAGTCAGAAGTATGAGAAGGACAGAGTAAGAGAAGATTGTTAGAAGAACGCAGATTCTTAGCGTGAGAAGAACATAGAAATTGGAAGTGAGACACGAGATAAGAAGGAGGAGTGGGAGCGTTGAGAAGGGAGAAAAGCGTGGTCAAAGCGCGCAAACTTCTTCTTTGGCGAATGGACATCCATTTGAGCTCAGACCTATAACTCGACACATGGTCATATTTCCTCAGGTTGAATATGAACCGGATACCATTGTTGAGCAATCTGTCGAGCTTATAAGTGATAATAAGTCTCGGCTTACATCTGCTATAGCGTCCGACAAACCTTCTACCCGCTCAGCTGTATATAATTGAAGATCATCAGCATATAGATGATACGAACATCGAAGACAGTGAGTTATAAAATTAATGATGATGGAGAATAACAATGGAGAAAGAATACCGCCTTGTGGAATACCAGCATCCAGGTCACGCCAACTCGACGAACTCTTATCAACGCGAACCGACTGCTGACGTCCCCGAAGATAAGAAGAGAACCATTTCAGAGCCTCGGACGAAACCATAAGGTGAGAGAGGATAGAAAGGAGAATATCGTGGCTGACGGCGTTAAAGGCATTGGAGAAATCAATTAAAACCAAAACGGTAACTTTGGTATCTTCCATCGCTTCTCTAATGTCACCAGTCACTTTAAGGAGAGCGGATGCAGTACTATGCCCAGGCCTGAACAGATTGAAAGGAGCTAACGAGGTTGTTCCGATGACCAAACCCCGTAAACTGCTTGTGTACACAGGCCTCAAGCACCTTAGACAGGAATGGGAGAATGGAAATGGGTCGAAAGTGATTGGGTAGGGAGGGATTTGAAATTTTAGGAAGTGGGCGGACGTAAGCCATACGCCACTGGGATGGGAATTGTCCGGAATCAAGGGAAAAGTTAATGATGTGGGTAATCGGAGGGAGAAGGCCATCAAGGATCCAAACGACCATACTACGACTGATGCCGTCATAGCCCACAGCCTTGGATTTTATGGACAGGATGGTCTTTTTAATTTCGTCCAAGGTCACCGGAGAGAAGTGAAATGGTTCTATGATGGGACTCGCTAGGCCAGTAATGTAATCGACCGTCTGGGACAACATTTGGGAATCCAAATGACAAGTGGTTGTGAAGTGACGGTTGATATCATCAAGGCCAATTGTATTAGGGAAATCCACATGCCGTGGTCTGCCGATACCAAGAGTACCAAGGAACTTCCAGATATCAGCAGGTGAAGAAGAAGAAATGTTCTCGAGAATATAGCGGCGTTTAGCGTTGCGTTGTTAAGTGTTGCCAGGGCCATAATTTTTTTTACCCATTATTTGTAACTTTTTAAATCTTTTCAGTTACCGTTTGTGCTATTTCTGCTTACTACCTATTTAAGTACACCAAAACAACAAACATTTAACTAACTTACAAGCAAATATCACAAAAAGTCGTAACATAATAATTTCTGATAAAGTCGCACATGACAAATTACACAAATTAAAGAAATAACGTTGAAACTCAACAACCGTAATAATAAAAAATCATGTGTCATTACTGTTGATGATATATTTTACGCTAAACGTAAAATACTGAAAATCTCCCACATTTAAGGGTAAATCTCTGTCACTGGTATTACACGCACATTGCACACAAACGCAATTACGATACGTAATACACTCTCGACCGTGGCGCTCACTCACACATTTATGAAAAAGTGGCTTCACTTAAAACGTTGCGTTTTGTTTCGAACACGGAATCTGGACATTTTTTAATCTAAGACCGCGACATTATCTGTTACAATACGTAGTCTACCATTGAATAAGGTGTTTGATCCCAGGACGACGCTGACGAATTACCCGTTGAAGACACCATCGTTTTGGCAGTGAGCAGCAGTCAACAGACGGGTACGCGAAATGAGGGTACCTCCACAAACTGATTGGAAGAACGATAGAATTAGGACTACGATTCCAGCCTGAAAGACATTATGCGTAAATAGTGATGTTACCTTCAATACTTTCTGTGGCAGTTTATTTAGCGGATCATGGAATATTCAGCAGTCTGTAGATAGACAGATAGGTCAGATTAAAAATGATTATAATGTCTTATCATAATCAGCGAGCGTTACTAACAGAGCTTAAGATGGATAAAACTATTTGATAATATGTATAAGATAATTATGAGAACCGAACCAACCAACCAATATAAAAATATATACCTATACACACAAAGAACAAATTCAAATTGTTTAGTTTTGCGGACTGAATAATGACATAGATATTATAAATACAAGATTATTTTTAGTATTTACGAAACCTGAATATGTTCAGAATAAGTAACTGAATCGATTCCAATAATTTTAACCCCATGATATATTTTGTCCCAAAAATATTTAAAAAAGGTTAAAAGTTGGACACCGAGCGACACTAAGTAGGTTATCCAATCTCCGCGCCGACAATTAGGTACCTAGGTACTATTATCAATGAGCGTAAGATCACGCGGCGCGAGCGGCGGGGGTGAGCAAGTTTTTGTACGGACAAACAGGTAACTTAACAAGCTTATAACTTTGTGATTATTCATGATACAGTTTTGAAATTCTGTACATAGATTCTTTACATAAAAATACTAGACACATGTTTCGGGTTTCGCATATAAGTACTAAAAATAAGGTTGTATAATTATAATTAAAAAAGATGTTGTATTCATTTTGTAACATATACAAATTGTAAACATCTTTACACATAATAATACATATAACCGAAACAAACAAAATAAATGTGACACTAAAAGATATACCGTATAAGGAGTTTCGGACACATCATTTACGTGTCCTCCAACGATTTTGTTAGCTTCTAAATTTCGTATCTTTAGGGCTTCAGGTATACCAACAAGTCTGTGATAGTCGTAGACAGGCCGTAGCCTTTAGGTGTTATCTCTGCTGCAGAGGCAGCTACTGCCAAAGCCAAGCATACAATTGCAATAAACAGTCTCATTATGAAGACCTCTATTGATAAAAAACTACTTTACTAACTATTAATATAAAAGTTGAATAAATTAACCATACTGGGCCAACTTATCGGTCAAGTTGAATTTGCTTAATTAAATTGCTGCTTGCTTCATTATATTTATAAAAGTAATTATAAATACAGAAATATAAGGAACAACAAACAAGTGCCTTCTACTGAAGGTAGTCGTATTCTGTCTGTCTGACAACGTAACACAGACACAGAATTTAGTTTTTCGTGGTATTCCTCAACCCATTCGATTGATCGATTGGTAATTATACTTACTGCGTAAATATTTATTATCAGAAAATCTTGATTATTGGTATCTTTTTAATTATTTTGGTTAAGCAATTTCAAATTGATCTGTTTGTTTTACGAGTTTTATTATATAAAATTCTGGTTCTTGGTAAGGGCCGGATAAGCATTAATATGAGTCGCATTACTGACAACCTGGAGAGCACACCTAGGAAGTATTACCGTATAACTAAGAAGAAGAAGAAGAAGATGAATGAGTCGGGAAATTATGATCCCTTGAATTGAGTCCTCCTGCGTCGCAAATGTGGCGTAAACCAATCCGTTATGAAGTCAAATGCAACGTTACATTCGGGCAAATTGTGAGCGTAATTACTCATGTCTGGTCTATCTGTCAGAGGTTTGCATGCTTTACCTTACCTCAAACGAAAAAACAAATAACCGTTGCGAGGGTGCGAAATGTCCGCTTTAGAAGCTAAGAAGGTGGATCTCACCTTCTAGGTTGTAAAGCTGCTATTTCGGTAGTGAATTGCATAAAGCGTACGAGGAATTAATCGTGAATGAGAATATATGTGGAATTAGGTGTAACTTGTTGTGAACGGACTGTGACCAACATTATTTGAACTAACATCTATTTTTATTAACATTAACATTTATTGTTATTTGATTAAAATAAAAAATATTACGTAATCAATTTTAAAAATACAATTTAGATAAATTCCAGAATGGATATGTACTGTGTTGCCGACAAGGAAATTAAATTAACGCATTGACGATAGAAAAATAATTTATTTTGAGCATTGTGTGCCTAACAATGTAGAGATATTATTGACATAGACATTATTGGGACTGGAGCCAGCTGACGTTTGAAGTGACTCTGGCGAAAGCAGCGGGTAAGCAAATGGCACAACCGTCCGCGGTACTGAATGAAGTCACACTGACCTGTAAGCAAAGTACGGAAATGTAATAGGAGCCATTTATATATTGAACCTTATTTATACCTTTTCTGGGTTCATGTTTGGCACTTTTTGTAAGTGTAACAACATTTGGGTTCTCCTTATCAAGATAGCTAGTAACGACGAGAGGGCCGCCGGAATAGACGCTGCAGATGCCTCTGCCGCCAACGCCGCTGGTGCAGATGTTGCTGTTGTGCACCAATGGGCCATACACGGCAGCGCATTCGGTATTCGTGATAATGGGCAGGGACACTGAGTTCAGGCGTTGGCTGGTACTGATGCTACCACCTGCAAAATGAGGGATATTCAACTGTTACACCGGAGAAATGCATTAAGCAGCTAAAGGATCAACTTAAGTAATCGCAAATGTTATCACGAAAAGTCAAAATCTTAATGATTTCTGTGTTAGCGCCCGTAATGGCTTACACGTAAAACCGTGTCAGCGTAGTTTTCATAGTGTTACACGGAGAGAGGAACCCTTCATCTTTCAGGAGTATTTATAGGTTACCTTTAGGACATTTCCGAAGTACTAGTAAGCAATCGAAAATAAATAACAATTAGGAGTTATTGACGTCGGGCAAATTTTTATGTGTATGTAAACTTACAGGCGAGTGCGTTCGCGCTGTTAAAGTTGTTAGAGAATATGTTGCTGCTGGGAAGGGCGATGGCCTGGATCACGTCTAGAAACCAACAAGGAATATGGAATACATTCTTGAACATCTCGATGTTTCTAATCGAGAACAGTTAATCAAGGAAGAGCAGTGTTGGCCCAATAAGAGCAGTGTTGGCCCAATAAAGAGCAGTGTTGGCCCAATAAGAGCATTGGTGGCCCAATGAGAGCAGTGGTGACTCAATGGTTACGGCTGCGACTTACAAGTTGTAGGTCGGAGGTTCGGACCCAGACAGGCACTTAGCTTTGTATAAATTATTTTATCACCACTGCTTTCAAAAATGTGAAGCAAAAATTCGAAGACATGTGACATCTACCAACCGGCACTGAGCCCCCGTGGTGGATTACGGCCCACTCCCTCTCACAGGGAGGAGGCCTGTGTCCCAACAGTGGGAATATTTTATAGGCTGATTATGTAATCAATAAACACTGTTGTAAGAAACAGAGTTGATGCGGAGGCCAGAATAAAAAAAAAAACATAGTTTAAATTAGGTTTTAAAAATCAAATAAACATAATCATTAAAGCCTTTATTCATATAATTATATCTTTGTCTAAAGGTCCTCTTATCATGTGTAATTATCCGTGTGTGTAATCTTAACGTATAAATAAAGTTCCTAATCCGGAATAGTAATTTAAAAAATACTTAGGTACTGCTGTAAGGAACAGCGTTGATACTCGGATATCTATGGTTGATACAAAGGACAGCGTCATTAGCAACAGTGACAGGAGTCTAGTTGGGGTGCATGACAACATTTCTGGTTGTGATGCGAGTACCACCGGAGAATAGAGTGTTGGAGCCGAGGACAATAGTGAAGGAGTTAGCCGTGATCACACCGTCATGGTTGCAGTGAGTATCGGTCACAAGGAGGGTGATAGAGATGAAGGAAGCGCCGCACATGTATTGGAAGATGATCATAACTTGGATGACGAGCCCAGTCTAGACCAAATTGATGTTAAATTGGTTGTTATCATGAGTGCTTACAAAATGACGGATATAATATTCTTGCAGGTGTGGCCACAATTACCAGTGTCACTTTCTTTTTATAGGATGATATTGAGCGTAAACTTTACAAAAATTAAATGAACATGCTCGTTCGGTCAGTCAGTTCAATATGCGTGTAAATAAGCTCTACGTGTAGGTATTGCCTTCTTTTTTATTGGTTTTGAATTATTCCACAAGAAGGAACAGAATAAAATCGAAACAAAATATTACCTGGTATGGAGTGACGCCTATGTGTGATATGCATCCACCGACGATTCTTTGGCGGCGTCACCTGCATCTTCTACTGAAGCTGCTTCTAATTTCTTGATCCTTGCAGCCTCAGTCATATCAAATCGCGTGTGGTAACCAAAGACAGGGCTGTCGAGTTCAAGAGTACCGATCTCCACAAGGTCAAGATCGAAGTTTCAATTTTAATTAACTTTTTTTTACAAAAACAAAGTTTTTAAATGAGTATGACTTAACTTTAAATAACCAACCCCAATTTAGGGCAGTTACCGTGCCCTGCACCCGTAAACAGGATGTTCGTTTTTATTTATATAGTTAGTTTGTTGTGCAGAATGCGTAGATAACGGATATGTTGTAACATATCCGTTATCTACGCATTCTGCGGTTCATTTACGCAGTCTTAGGAACTCTTAAACCCGTATCAACGCATGGAAAAGTGATTTTTCGGGTACGTATTTGAATATCGAAGATTAAAATACCTACGCTTAAAATATTGTTCAAAACATCGAAAATTGAAATATCGATTATATCAAAATGTCGAAAATTGTTATACCTACGCTTAAAACGTCGAAGATTGAAATGCCGAGTGATTAAAATTTCGAATGATTCAAAATATCGAATGACATTATGCCTAAGTTCAAAATATCAACATTTAATACATCTACAGGGCAGCTGCAGGGCTCTGGCAGTCCCACGCGAGCTTAACGTCGTCGTCGTCGTGGTCTAAACGCTCACCGCCGCAGCTGAGGCTGGCCGGCGAAGCCGGCCAATAAGCCAAAGCTGTGGTGGTGAGCGTTTAGACCACGACGACGACGACGTTAAGCTCGCGTGTTAAAACCACCCGCTCCTCAGCTCGCGGGCTGCCTCGCCCCTCCGCGCCTACGCGACTCTAAATTACACTCTAGGGGTAGGGCAGACAAGACTACGTGGAGTCGGTTTTGCAGCGATAGTTTCTGTCACTAACTTTAGTAGCACAACATAATTTGACTTTCAAGAAAATATTTTAATTTAAAGACCTAAATAATTCCTTCACGATTTACTTATGCTTGTATACTGGACACTGATTTTCATGGATAAAATAGGTCGAAATTGTTCCAAAACCGAATTGGGACACCCCGAATTTACGTAGTCTTTTGGCTGTTACCCCTAGAGTGTATTTAAAAATCCGGAGGCGCGAAGGGAGGGCAACCCCTGCCCGCTGTAACAAAGCATAGGCACCCGTGGGAGCCGTAGCGGCTGAGGCTGGTCGCTGGAGGCGACCAGCAAGCCGAAGCTGCGGAGGTGAACATGGGTGCCTATCCTTTGTTACGCTAGGGGGAAGGGGTTGCACTTCCCGTAGCGCCGGAGACGTTGCAGAAGCAACCTTTTTAGGGGGAAGGGGTTGCACTACCCGTAGCGCCGGAGACGTTGCAGAAGCAACCTTTTTCCACTCATACTACTTATATCAAAATTTGTTCGATATTTTAACTTGTACGTATTTTTAGGGTGAATTAAAGAATGTATTAAATGTTGAAAATTAACCCATTTTTACACGTAGGTATATTCATTTTCGATGTTCAAATAATATATGTACCCATCGATATTTAGGACGTTCGATAGTTTGTACTTCGATATTTAGGACATTCGATAATCTGTATTTCGATATTTGGATTTTTCGATGTAACTTTTGTAGATATTTAGACTTTAGATATATTGGACGTAGGATATTTAACCATTCGATAATATAAATTTTCGTTATTTTAATTTTATATTTTATGGTCGTTCGATATTTCCATTTTCGATGTTTTGAACATCGATATTTTAACAGTAGGTAGGTATTTTAATCTTCGATATTCAAATACGTACCCGATTTTTCGAACCCGTGTAACTGGACGGAGAATGGCCCTACAGGTTTGGCTCCCTGGTAAAAAATGAAATGAAAAATGTATTCTTTTGGAATATAGCTTTGTGTTTCGGCACTTTCACATTTAGCCCAGAAATGAATGATTGGTGAAAGTTGTCCTTTAACTCGTCTAAAGCTTATCATAATAAAAATGTATTTTTCGGGGTAACCATTTGAGTTGCAAACTGGAAAAAATAAATAACGTATGTCAATACAAAAAATATTTATTTTGAGCATTTTCTGTTTAAGATTGTAGAAGGAGATTATTGGGATTTGAGCCAGCTGACGTATGAAGTGACTCTGGCATAAGCAGCGGGAAAACCAATGGCACAACCGTCCGCGGCACCGAATGAAGTTACACCGACCTGTAAGCAAAATACGGAAATTTTATAAAACAAATACTTATAAAATGTAACCTGTAATGGAACTGGCATTTTTAGTAACAACATTTACGGATACAATAAAGGCTCCTTCAAACAGGCGCGACACGCGTTAAAATCGCGCGCGACATAAAGGCACCGAAAGTCGCGCAACGAGCGGTGCCTTTGTGTCGCGCGCGATTTTATCGCGTGTCGCGCCTGTTTGTACGAGTCTTTATGCAACATTTGTGTTTGAGCTAATCCTTACCAACATCCGATTGCCATGGCTTGTTACGACGAGAGGGCCGCCAGAGTCACCGCTGCAGGTGCCCCTGCCGCCAAAGCCGCTGGTACAAATGTTGGTGTTGTGCACCCATGGGCCATACACGGCAGCGCATTCGGCATTCGTGATAATGGGCAGGGTCACTGAGCTCAGGCTTTGGCTGGTACTGATGCTACCACCTGAGACATTAGGGTATAACAAACCGTTTGAACTTGTTACAAACAAGAAAACTACGCTTTAAGCTTAGTTTTCATATAATTACGTAGAGAGACTACCCTTCCTAGGAATGTTTACAGGGTTTGCTTTCTGAGTATTTATAAAATAATGACAAAGTAATAAATGAATTTGAAAAAAAATATATGTTTGGTCAATTACAACCATGTCACATATCACTTACCGTCGGTAGTGAGGCCGAATCCGGAAGCGAGAGCGGTCACGCCGTAGAACGTACTGGAGTGGTAATTGTCGCTGGGAAGACCGATTGGCTGGATCAAGTCTAGAAATAAATAAGAAATATAAAAAAAGAAAAACCATAGCTTAGAGTCTTTAAAATCGAGTAAAATAAACATTGAAGCCTTTATTCATATAGTTATAATTGTATCACGGAGTCAAAAGGTCCTCTCTGTGTAATCTTAATGTTTGAAAAAAAAGTTCCTAAACCGGAAAAGTAATTAAAAAAATACTTACGGCTGAAAGTAACAGGGTTGTTAAGAATAATGACAGCGATGTCATTAGCAGCGGTGGCAGGAGTCCAGTTGGGGTGCATTTTGATGTTGGTGGTGGAGATCCGGGTGCCACCGGAGAATAAAGTGTTGGAGCCGAGGACAACAGTGAAGGAGCTAGCCGTGAGAATACCGTCACCGTTACAGTGAGCAGCGGTCACTAAGCGGGTGGGAGAGATGACGGACGCACCGCACACGGATTGGAAGATGACCAAAATTGAGATGACGAGACCAGCCTGGATAAAGAAAAATAAAAATTATGTAAAACTAGCTGGCCCGACAGACGTTGTCCTGTTTTTGATTCGAAAGACATGTGGCGCCATCTATTATTTTCGGGATGAAAGTTACCCTATGTCCGTTTCTGTACACCTGACAACGTATATATGCAAAATTTTAGGATGATCGGTTCAGTGGTTTAGGCGTGAAAAGGTAACAAACAAACAAACTTACTTTCGCATTTATAGTATTAGTTAGGATATGTTGTTATAACTGGTGTTTCCTAAATAACAGATATAATTATTGAAGCAGTTTGGCTCTATTTTTACTCGACTACGGCAAAGCAAAAAGGGAGGTTATGATTTTGACCGGTATGAATGTTCATCTGTTCTCTCATAACTTCAAAAGTACTTATAATAATTTGACAAGTGAGGTATAGTTAGAAGCGTCTTGACCGTCCGCTGGTTATGTGATGTCACATTAAATTCAATATTGCGCCCTCTGGAGGACATAAAATAATGATTTTAAAAATAAATATTTTGGGATGGTGCCTTGTGGGATATCAAATGAAAGGGCTTAATTAGCACATTTCAAAAATATGAATATTACTGAAATAAGTCCCGGAATAATTAATAAAAAAAGTGTAAAAACTGAAATCCTACTACTGAAAAGGATAAAACAAGAAAGTATCTTCTCGTGGTCTCATGCCGCTGTACTAACATACATTATAACCTATAGTAGCATGCGACCACGGGAAGGTACTTTCTTGTTTCATCCTTTTCAGTAATCGGGTTTTAGTTTTTAAACTTTTTTTTTGAGAATATGACCGGCCATGTAGCTGTGACTCTCTAGGCTAAATGTTATTGATAGGTATGTTATTGGTAGGTTAAATATGTTGCTCGATGTAACTATGGCCAAGATTATTCCGGTGTAGTAACTGTCTGTAACCGGCTTGGGCCTCAAGTCTGCTATTACAATAGTGTCAGAATGGTCTATCATTGATTTCATAATTGTTGATTTTGATAAGTTTGGTAACCTACTAATATAATGGCGTTGAAATAAATGGCATAGAATGGTAATCTAGTACTTACATATCGACAAATGAATGGCTGACTTAATCGTTAATCTACTAACATTTTGACAGTTCCTTTGATCAGTGACCTACCATTAGAACGTCATTTTGCAGTCATTGCTTTTAATTCGTTACGAGTATCGTATTATGTTCTGTGCCAATGACCGTCCAATGATCGACCATTATGAATTTAGCAGATTACGAACTTTTACCAAAATGACAATGGGATCGTGTTGGAATGACGAATTTATAAAAATAGCCGACTTGAGTCCCTGTAATGCAAGCAAACTCCGAATCTAAATATAACCCCTGAGTATTATTACTTTAAAGTTGGCACTGAACCATAAAGAAATGAATTAAGTAAAACAAATTATTACCTGGTATGGAGTCTCGGAGATGTTGCTTAAGGATCCGCCGACGATTCTTTGACCGCTGATTCCTGCATCTTCTACTGCAGATTCTTCTAACTTCTTGATCCTTGCAGCCTCAGGAATACCAAACCGAGTGTGGTAGCCAAAGACAGGGCTGTTGGGTTCAGGAGTACCGATCTCCACTGCTGATACAGCTACGGCCAAAGCCAAGCACACTCCGAGAGACAGTTTCATTTTTTATACGAATCAGAGTAGCTAGTGACTATTTTCATAAAGGGAAGCATTATTTATAGTATAATGATTACCACCTTATCACCTCGTTCATTTTGTCCAATCCAAATCTGTGCTGATAATCAACGACACATAGGTTTATGAATTATAACGATAATTCGTGTTTGTCTTAGTACAGCCAACAAAAAACTTAATTAAAAGCAAAATATACATCTTTCCACTACACTCATACTCATTTTAATAACCAATAAGGTCATATTAATATATACATACTTAGAATAAAATAGTAGCGAAGTCAAAACAGTACTTTAGAAACACGCTTTTATTAGCTTCACTTGTAAATAACAAACAATAATATATAATAAAATCTTAGAATATTGTCGTATCAATTATAATGTAACTAACTATATTATGTCGATTATAAAACAAAAAAAGTTGTTCCACACATTTTGACCGCGTAGGTTTAATACACTCTTCTTTACAAGAGCTATTTCGCAAAAACGACGGGGTGTTATAAGTTTGACGTGTCTGTGTGTGTGTGTGTGTGTGTCTGTCTGTGGCATCGTAGCTCCCGAACGGATGAACCGATTTTGATTTTGTTTTTTTTTGTTTGAAAGGTGTATTAGTTGGGAGTGTTCTTAACTATGTTTAATGAAAATCGGTCCAAGATGGCCGCCGCCACAAAATGGCGGATTACATATTTTTTCACAACTCCCTTAATATGGGTATCAAATGAAAGGGCTTGAATAGTAGAATACTATACGCTATTACAAATTTCAAATCCAAGATGGCCGCCACCACAAAATGGTGAATTATATTTTTTTTTCACAACTTCTTCAATATAGGTATCAAATGCAAGGGCTTGACAAGTAGAATAATGTACACCCCCTTTTCCCTTTCAATATGAAAGGGAATGAGGAATATTAACTAACGAAATGAAAACTAAAAACTTGAAAATATTTTTTTGGCTGATCAATGCTCTAGAATGATGAGGAAAGTGGAGTGATGACTGGTACCTACGACAACTGAGTTTACTATTTTTATTACGAATGGAATTATCCTACTTAAAAAGCGTAGGTATTTCTACATCAGATAGTGTCGCAGTCCCATTTTATAAACTAGATCTGAAATACCTAATATATCTAATAGGTATGAAATACTTGTACGAAAGTTGAATAACTAGAAAAAGGATATAATAAAACAAAAAAATCTGTTTAGTCTTAAAAATTATTCTTCAACTATAAATTAATATATTTTTTTTGACGGATAAAAAACCTGATTAAACACCAAGTTACCTGAATCTTAAAACGCAAGAAAATAAAAGAAATGAAATACAAAAATTAAGGAGTCCCTACGAAAAGCATGAAATAAAAAATTAAATTTAAAATTTAAAAAACCCCCGACACAAAAAAAAAAATAAATCAAATGTAAGTGGGTAATTGGAAAAAGATCAAATAACTTAAAAACCCCTAACTTAAAGAATCTAGGTAACGAGACTAAAACAGATAAATGCATATGGAAGCGGGAGACCGTTCTGTGGAACACCTATGCTAAGAGGTCCCCCGACTGCCACATGAATTTATCTGTTTTGGTCTCGTTACTTAGATTCTTTAAGTTGGGGGTTTTTAAGTTATTTGATCCTTTTCCAATTACTTACTTACATTTAATTTAATTTTTTTTTCTGTCGGGGATTTTTTTTTGTTGATAACCGAACATAAATTTCTACGTTAAGTTTACAATCATACTTACTCGTAAGCTGAATTCATGGTTACAGTTTGCGCACCGGTTAACTTTTAACCCCTGACAAAAACAGAGGGGTGTCATAAGTTTGACGTGTGCATCTGTGTGTCTGTGTATCTGTGTGTCTGTCTGTGCCATCGTAGCTCCCAAACGGCTGAACCGATTTTGATTATTGTGTTTTGTTTGAAAGGTGACTTGATCGAGAGTGTTCTTAGCTATGATTCAAGAAAATCGGTTCAGCCGTTTCAAGATTATCAGCTCTTTTCTAGTTGATGAAGTGATGTAAGCATCTTTCACACGTCTGATTGAGTCGAAATTTGACATTTCGTTACTGGTAGTAGACGAACTTATTAACCTTGAACTGCTGCTGCAGTATCACCTAAATTTGCAGGATACTCAACTCCCTTAACTTACAGCAGAGGTGTCGTGTTTGGGCTCCTTGGAATGGTCTCAATGAATAGGTTATAGATAGATGGTGACCAGGGGCTGATGATGGATTAGGAAAGAGAAATAAAGGAGGATCGGAAAAAATGGTCCCCACGGCATTGGGGACCATTTTTTCCAACAACCAAACATATGTCATTTGATAGGCATTTTAATAAAGAATAACAATAACTACTATGGCGGTTCTTATCAAAACGTTGTGGGAAAAACGGACCTGGATGGTAGATAACGTTATACTTGTATTACGTTATCTACCATCCAGGTCCGTCCTACGGAACATCGCCATAATAACTACGCATAGTAATGCGCATTCCTATGATAACAAAATAATATGGTACCATCGAGCTGGTCAGATGACAGACCTGGACGCTAGATAACGGAACTCTTGAATAACTGCTGGTAAACCCATCGAGTGTAGGCTCATTAGATATGTCTCAACGAGTAGGTACTGTTCCTTTTACCAGATGACAAGGACCTCATAACTGACCTGGATACTAGATAACTTGATAAATAGGAAATTTTGAATAACTACTAGTAAACTCATCGAGTGTGGGCTAATTAGATGTGTCTCACGGGTCCTATTCAATTTACCTAATCACGAGGACTTTATGAATGACCTGGGGGCCTAAAAAGGCCACTTTGGAGAATCATTAAAGGATAGCCTTATCTTTATTTATTTATTTATTTAATACTTCAAGCACATAAATGTACAGAGGCGGACTTAATGCCATAGGCATTTAAATCGTAACATGGCGAAGACAGTCCGTGTTTTTCTTTTTTTCGCTGCACTACCTACATAAGTATAATCAAAGAGATTGGGAGTGGATTTGGATAGGATTGATTGGTATTATAGCACAGATAAAAAAAAATATTGAAAAATGCTTCACCAATGGGATTTGATACGATTAACTTAACGGTTAACTGTCCATTATGTTATAATTTTATGATTCTGCCAAAGTGGCCTTTTTAGGCCCCCTGGACGCTGTATTACGGAACTCTTGAATAGCTATTACTAAACCTCTCGACTGTGGGCTTACTAAATGTAATCTCAACGAGTCCTGTTCATTTTACCTGATGACTGACCAGGGTGCAACATATTGAAACTCTTGATTAACTGCTAGTAAACTGATCGAGTGTGGACTCGTATGATGATGATGAGGTAATATTTTGATCCAAGCGTCCTCGATTCGGGGGACGGCTAATCATCATCTGCATAGCCTTTTCCCAACTACATATGTTGGGGTCGGCTTCCAGTCTAACCGAATGCAGCTAAATACCAGTGTTTTACATGGAGCGACTGCCTATCTGACCTCCACAACCCAGTTACTGGGTAATACGATATCCCTTGGTAAGACTGGTTGTCAGACTTTCGGGCTTCTGACTACCCGTAACGACTGTCAAAGATCCACGAATGACAGCCGGAACCGACAGCTTAACGTGCTTTCCGAGGCACGGAGGGGTCACGGTATGTAAAGATGGTCACCCATCCACAGACCAACCGCGGCAAGCGTAGCTTAACCTGATCGATCGACCTGTGCGGCTGCTCTGTGCTCATTTGTCTCTTCGCTACTTCGTGCACACATGGTTAAACAGGAACTACTGGTCGAAGGTAGGTAATTTAAGCTTTTAAATAGATTATACAAATCTCAATGTGATACAAGTACCTAATTATACTCACCTTTTATTATTATTTTTTTGTTTTACCCAATTAACTATAGAACTAGACAAAAGGTAGATATGACAGCTTGTATCGTTTATTGTTTAGGTCTAGTAATCAACAAAAAAAAACATTTGAACGTATTTTTCATATGATGTAGTACCCCTAGTCTGAAGAAAACACATTACTTACCTGATACTATCTTGTTTTTACTGCTGAATAATCAATAAATAGGATAAACACAAGTGGGTTGATAATTTCAATTAGTGGAAATCAAGAAGTTTTTCAATGTAAGCCTGACTGCGGATTGTGCATGTGCTCACAAAGAGATTGAAATCAAAGGGAGTTCATTAGAGTGTTGCGGTGTAGTCGGAGTTCTCGGCCTGTGAATACAGATAGGATTAAAGTTTTAACTCGTAGGGCGGAGGCGGCCTCTGCTGCAGCTAATTATATTCCATAATTGTATTAGTGTAATAATGGCGCTGCAGTGAGTCTGTGTAAGTCATAGTTGGTGAACTAAGAATGCAGTTTAGAACTGGAAAAAATGCGACAAGATTGTTTTAATTATCTTATATTAGCTGACACGACTGAGGACAGTGGTGGTCCAGTGGTAACGGCCGCGACTTACGAGTTGTAGATCGTAGGTTCGAAGTCGTTCCAGGCAGACAGGCGCTTTGGTGTAAATTATTTCATCATCAGAAAACATCGTGAGGAAACCGGCCTGTTCTAGAAACATAAATTCGATGACATGTGACATCTACCAACCCGCACTGGGCTCGCGTGGTGGATTACGGCCCACTCTGTGAGAGGGTTACAGAGAGGAGGCCTGTGTTCCAGCAGTGGGAGCATTATTGCTGGCTGATTATGCTTATACATATAAATGCTAGCTGACCCGACATACGTTGTCCTGTCCAAAATTCAATAGTTCATACAAAAATCCCATCCCAGAATTTAAAAATATTCCGAGTAACTTTTCAAATATTTCTTTATAAAAACCTTATTTCGACTAAAACTAGCTAAATAGTTAGTTAGCCAAATAGTTAGGATAGTTTTTATCTCAAGTGATGTGCTTACCAACGAGCAGCATTTCATTTTTATTTATACAGAAGCTTTATGTGCGTTTGGATTGAGGAGCCACTTCACCATTTTAAAAGGAAACTCACCCCCTTATTAAGTAGGAAAGAAGATAATTTTGCAGGCGAAATTCTGAAATTTGTAGTAAAATATATCCAAAGTTATATCAATGTAAAAATGACCTTTCGATTCAAAGGTCTGAATTGAGGAGCCACCTGGAACACGGAAAGTATATAATGATTATTTTTGAAAATTTTGTATCATTTAGTAGTAATTGTGTATAGTGAATACTGAAAATCTGAGTCCAGTACTGTTGATATTCAAGAATATACAAGACTTTTAATGTGGCTAATCAATCTATACATAAGAGCGTGAATTTCCATGAAAGTAATTGGTCTATTTATATTCCACAACAAAAACATTTAGTAGTAAGTGTGTTCGAATTTGTAGCATATAGAGAAAGTAGTAAAACTGGATGAATTTAGTAATTTATTTGGCTCCTTAGTCCTGATGTTCTGCATAATAAATAAGTGATTGTATCTACCTGAGATCACAACGGAATCAATAACCAGAGACACTAACATTTAGTATAAATGTCTACTAAATACGTACAAATCAACATTGTATATATTCGGTATCTTTTCAAAATCAAAATCAAAATGTTTTATTTCACATAAACCTACATGGGCACTTATGAAACTTCAGAAGCTAGGTGCACGGTTCCAATTGGTCGTTTCCTATGGAGAAGAACCGGCAAGAAACTCCATGGTTACTCTTTTTAAAAATAATTGGCTTTTACAATGTTACCAGATTACAGTAGGTATGGGAGGACAGCGCAGGCCTGTCAACAAGTACCAAGTACTTGATAAAATAGAAAATGGTCTACAGATCTAAAGTCTATAAGGCCTACAAAGTCCTCACATTTACAAAATAAGAATCTATCAAAAGGATAGATAATAAAAAAAGAAAAATAATAAGTAATAAAAACCTACTAAAACCAAGTGTTATGATTCTCATTAAAACCACTAATAAAGAGGTGAAAAATTTCAAGTGTCTGTATATAATGTCAATTAATAAAGAAATTATGTCAAAAAGTATATAATGTCAAATAATAAAGAAATTATGTCAAAAAGTATGTAAAAAATAATAATAATAATTAAATAAAAATTAAACATCGTAATTTGAGAGCAGTTAATAGACATTTACATAGTTATGCCGTTAATGAGAAGCCAGGGAAGCCACATGTGCAGAAGGAATTATTGCCAGACTAGCTTGTCTTCAACGTAGTCTTTAATCTTATAATATGCTTTTTTGATAAGGACACGTTTGATGAGGGTTTTGAACTTTCCATCGCTAAGTTCTGTAACCGGCTTTGGCAACTTGTTATAAAAACGGATGCTGTTTACAAGAAATGACTTGCTAGTTTTAGTTAATCTAAATTTAGGTAACACAATTTCATTTTTACTACGTGTATTTATATTATGGAAATCGCTTCTTATTTTGAAGAGTCCTAAGTTTTTGCGAACATACAAAATACTTTCTAAAATATAAAGAGAAGGCAGAGTTAGTATATCAATTTCTTTGAATTTGTTTCTAAGAGACTCGCGAGGACCCATTTTATAGATTGCGCGGATTGCCCTCTTCTGTAAAATGAAAATTGAATCTACGTCAGCTGCCGATCCCCACAGCAGAACACCATAAGACATGATAATGTATACTGAAATAAGCAAAGTATACTAACCTAGCTGTGGCTATATCTGTCAACTGCCTTATTTTTCTTACTGCATATGCAGCTGAACTTAATCTACTTGAGAGAGCTCTAATGTGTGCGCCCCATTGTAATTTTGAATCTAAAGTAATTCCTAGAAATACAGTTTCCGTAACAGCATCTAGTCTTTTGCCATCAAGTTCTAAATTCAGACCCACTTGAGGTACATTTGGTAATGAAAACTTAAGACATTTAGTTTTGTTCGCATTAAGTAAAAGATTATTAGCTGCAAACCATTTCGAGAGAACAGCCAGACTATCGTTAACATGTAAGACATCCGTATCTTTTCTATCTATTTTAAAAATAAGGGAAGTGTCATCAGCGAGTAAAATGATATCCGACAGGTTAGCCATCATGTAAGGAAGGTCATTAATATAAACTAGAAATAGGAAAAGGCCAAGAATTGAGCCTTGAGGCACGCCCATCTTAACTAGAGACCCCGAAGACGTCGCCCCGTTAACGTTTACTTTTTGCTGGCGCTTTGACAGATAGGAAAGAACAAGATCAGCAGCTTGTCCACAAATTCCGTAGTGGTATAATTTACAGATCAGTGTATTATGGTCAACGCAGTCAAACGCTTTTGAGAGGTCACAGAAAATGCCAATTGCATCCTGGGACTTCTCCCAAGATTCCAAAATGTGACTGATGAGTTTTACTCCCGCGTCTGTCGTCGACCTACCTTTCGTGAAACCAAACTGGTGACTATGTAAAATCCCATTTGAATTAAAATGTGACAACATCTGGTCCAGCATGATTTCTTCATAGATTTTGCTCAATGCTGGTAGCACAGATATAGGTCTATAATTGGAGGGATCAAACTTACTACCCGATTTGAATATCGGTACTACTTTACTATGTTTCATTAAGTCAGGAAACGTACCGCTGTCTAAACATTGATTAAATATGCCTGTTAGGGCAGGGGCAATTGTGTCAATAATATCTCCAAGAACCTTAACAGAAATCCCCCATAAGTCTTCAGTGTTTTTTATGTTAAGACTTTTAAATGCTTTTTTAATTTTGTCAACAGAAATGGGCTTGAATTCAAAGCTTGGAATTTCCTTATTAAAATTTTCCTTAAGAAGGGCTTCAGCTAATATAGGTGATGAGGGGAGAGACTTTGTAACCTCTATTGGGATATTGGTAAAGAAATTTTCTAGTGTCTCAGCAACTTTTAACTTATCTGAAATGGTTTCATTATCAATTTTTAGGGACAACTCATTCTGATCTAAAGTTAAGCTGGTTAAGCTACGCTTGCCGCGGTTGGTCTGTGGATGGGTGACCATCTTTACATACCGTGACCCCTCCGTGCCTCGGAAAGCACGTTAAGCCGTTGGTCCCGGCTGTCATTCGTGGATCTTTGACAGTCGTTACGGGTAGTCAGAAGCCCGAAAGTCTGACAACCAGTCTTACCAAGGAGTATCGTATTACCCCGTAACTGGGTTGTGGAGGTCAGATAGGCAGTCGCTCCATGTAAAATACTGGTATTCAGCTGCATCCGGGTAGACTGGAAGCCGACCCCAACATAGTCGGGAAAAGGCTAGGCAGATGATGATGATGAACTCATTCTGATCTCGCTGTTTTGTGTTTCCAGTTTCTTTGTTTATTACCTGCCACACAGCTTTTATTTTATTATTAGACATACTAATTTTGTTACTAATTAATTTAGATTTAGCCTCAGCGCAGACTCTTTTGAATATTTTAGAATAGTTCCTTACATAATTATGAAGGGCTTGATCAGAAGTTAATGATTTCTCGTGATACAGATTATATAAAATATCTCTGCTTTTTCTAATGCCAGCAGTGGCCCATTCACTAAATTTTGGTTTAGTATTTATAGTAACTTTTTTTGCAGGACATGCTTTATTGAATTCTTGGCATACTGTAGAAAATAATGTACACCATAGTTTATGTTGGGGTCTTGTGAAACAAAACTAGCTGTGGAAAGATTGCTAAGAACATTATTATTAAACATTTTCAATTTATTTTTAGTTAGAGGTCTTAATTGAATGGATTTATCTATGTGTAATCTTTTACCTAAGTCAAATGATACAAGTTGACCAGTATGGTCAGACCTGACGCCAGTAATTAAGGAAGAGTCTTTTATTTTACAGTTAGTAAATACATTGTCGATGCATGAAGCTGAAGTTGCTGTTATTCTAGTCGCTTCATTAAATATACATTTTAAATTAAATGATTTAAACAATGATATTAGCTTACATTTTTCTGGTGAATTAACTAATAGATCAATATTCAGGTCACCACAAACAAAAACAAATTTACTATCTTTAAAAAGTTTACTAAGTATTTCTTCCATTATGATCAAAAATGATGACAAATTTGAGGCTGGTGGTCTATAAACACATAAGAAAGTATGGCCTTCAACTTCTGCACATGCTACCTCACATAAGCGATCAACAGAGCAAGCAGTGATATCCTTTCTTTCTTTATACCTAAAAGAACTATTACATAATATCAAAGTACCACCCCCTATTGAGGACCTGTTGTGCGCACTGACAACTGAAAAATTATTGACATTAAACAACATTCTATCCGGTTTTAACCAGGTTTCACAAAAACATAAGATATCCATATGATATTTATCTATTAACATTTCACCTCGAGGATTTTGCCAGAAAAGCGATTTATATTTTGGTGATACAGTAAAATATTCTTATTATGCTTCTCTTTTGTCGAGTCTAAAAGTTTAAAGAATTAATTACAGTATTATTAGAAGTACTAGATAATACTGTTTCGTCACTTAACCTAGTCTCAGTTAAATTATCAATAACTGCGTGTATATTGTAAGCTAACAAAGTAGCCAGTACATGCTGACTTTTCTTGGGAAGAAACATATTATGTTCCTGAACTAATACAAAATCCCTAACAAAATAGTTTGTATCAAAATACAATAAACGGTCACTATGACGACATGTCAAAATATGCATTAAGTTGTTTAAACTATAAATGTTCTTTTGTTTTGTTAATTTCTGCATCATACAAATTATCAGAATATGGCAATGCACATAATATTAATTTACCTAGTTTTAATTTAAGTAGGCCCGTCAATACCATTAACTATGTCCCTTTTTGTTACGCTCAGACTGTTTCCAATTAAAATTACTTTGCGATCTGAAAAACAAATTACTTTGCGATATTCATTAGGTATTCGTTATTATGGGTGACCATGTTGTGTGTGTGCCTGGGACAAACAGTCAAACTAGGTAAGTCCAACTTCGTTAAGTTAGGGAACCTATGGAAAATCTTCTCGTCCAAAATACCGCAATGTCTCGAATCAAAAGTCTTTTACTGGTGTGTGTTGCCAGTTATGACTGCAATGCACTGAGACGTGGCGTTTTACAATGGGCCTCATAAGAAAGCTCAAGGTCACCAAAAGGCCAATGAAGAAGGCTGTGCTCGGAGTTTCTCGGCGAGATCGAGTTAATAATGAGGGGGAACTTTGGGGGAGGTCCAGCAGTGGACGTCTTACGGCTGAAATGATGATGATGATGTTAAATGAAATCAGAAAGACTAGTTTTAAAATTAAATTTTTGACAAATTTACACAGTATTTAGGTACAGAGATTCTTCATATGTTTTAGGTATTTAGTAGTCAATTTCAACATAAGTTAATGAATGAATTAATATTAGTTGGTTGGTGCTTTTCCTAATTTTACAGTGAGAATCATAGTCGTCGTAACAAAACATCTCATCCTTCGTTGGGTTGTGACATTTATAGTGGCCCATGCTAGCGTCGCTAATTGCAGGGATAAATTCTATAACGCCTATTAATGTAATATGATCTACTTGAAATCATTATAGATTCTGGAAACTTCGTAGAAATATTCAATATGTGCGCAAACAATTGAGCTTCATCGCTAATGAATATCAGGTTACTAAATAAATATTCTTGAGGGTAGGTATGTAATGACATTAATTTGCAGTTACCCCCAAATAATAAAATAAAATAGTTTTGTGTTTCTATAAGCCACGAAACGAAGATTCTTTTTAAATAATATATTCATGATCACCCTTCAAAACAATTTCATAGGAAATTAAAGAATAGCTAATAACTTCCCAGACTTGGTACTTTTTTATGGCAGGATTATACGTACATTTAGTAGAAATTTATACAAAATATAGGTGTTTTTTGTTCCAAATTTCGTCACAAGTATAAGTAAATTAGTGGCAAATCTATGTACCGAAGCATCTAATTTGAAGAGCCACATTAAATGTGCTATATCTCCAAATTCATTCATTTTTTATTACTGACTCTTATCCTACAAATCTAATATACCTACTTACGACTAAATGATGAAGAAATTGCGCATTAATTGAATAATTGCTTCTTTGAAAAATCACGAGTAGTATGTATATGGTCTGAGGAGCCACATATGTATAATACATGGTAACTTTTTTAATTTTAACACTACCAAGCTCAGATTTTGTCTACTAACTACTCTCAAATGCTACTAAATCATACCAAATTATGATATATACAGGTTGTTAGGTTAAACGAGGGACACACTATGAGGGGAGTTAGTACTCATGAAAATGAGCAACTTTCACTATGGGGCCGAACCTGAAATCGCAAAAAAAATCTGCTGTTCAGTACATTTTGACGAGCTATGCAAAGATAAATGTAGGAAACGGCAGAATTTTTTTTCGCGATTTCAGGGTTATTCCCATATTAAAAGTTGTTCATTTTCATGAGTACTAACTCCCCTCAAAGTATGTCCCTCGTTTACCCTACGCTCTTTAACATCCATGATGTTCCTAGTTCTGACGTGGCTACTCAATCCAAACATTTAGATTGAGGTGCCATCTTAATGTTCACTTATCTATTGAAGTATTATACTACAAAATCGAGGATCGAACCTACAAAATTTTTAAACTTATTAATAAATAAGTATTTAATTTCATTAAGATACGAAATGTGGCACCTCAATCCTTACGGACATGAAGATTTCAGTAAATCCCAGATGATAAAACGATGATCTTATATATGAATAACAAAAACAATGCCACAATTGCAGGAAACACAAAAAAGAACATCTCTTTTCTAAACGGACGAAATGTGTCACAACCTAATTTCAAGCTACCAATGTTGCTCTAAAAGCTGCAGTTTTTCGCGCGAGTAATCATGTGAATAGAAATGTGAAGTGTGAGTTTGAACTTGGAAGTAGGTCAGGAAGGCATCTAAGGCACCGCTGAAGGGAGGGATGACTTGCGACGCGGGAAGTCTTCTCAGTGGCTCATGCTAACTGCGACACCTATACTGAACTAGTAACCGAGTTTTTACTTTACATTCCTTTGGAAGTGAATAGGTGAAAAGTTCCTTTTCTATTAGGAACTTTGAGTTCCCTCAAGTTTGCTTCGCAACGTGTGATTTGTAGATTTCTGTAATAAGCTTGTTGAAGTTGTGTTGTTGTTGAATGGTTTTTAAATTGCAGTTGTAGTTTGCATTGCATTTTTCATCGTTAGCTTATCGCTTTTTTATTGTTTTGAGCATTTAGTAAATGTATGTCATGTGTGTAAGTTATATTTTATAGAGCCCAAGAAGTAATATAATAAGAGAGATAATTTTGATCCATGAAAAATAAAGAATGTACAAATGTAAACTTATGCTATTAAGCATAAGTTTACATTTTTACATTCATAAGATAGCATAAGTTTTACATTCTTTAGTTGTATTCCAGTCTGGGGCGGAGCAGCAAAAACAAAATTTATAGACGTAGAACGAGCACAGCGTGCCTTAATAAAAATAATGTATTTTAAAAAGAAAAGGTTTCCCACTGAAAGCTTATATCAAATAAGTGACTTACTATCTGTAAGGAAATTGTATATAACACAAACCATACTAAAAATACATAAAACCTTACCATATAATAATAGTGAACAATTTAGAAGGAGAAAAGATTTAGTTGCCCAAGTTCCCCATACAAAAACTAGATTTGCAAGCAAGCAATTTAATAAACGCTCTACCCAACTTTATAATAAGATTAACAAACATGTTTATGTATATAATAAAAGTTACCGCGACTGTAAAAAAAATATAACAGACTGGATAAAATCCCTTACCAATGAGGAAACCGAGGCACTCCTGGAACATGCTGAGTAGCTGAAATACGTCACATTATAATATATTACAACCTAGAACACCACATCACACACCACACACACCATACTACACTTACACAACACACCTCACCATACTCTGTAGGAATGTCACTGTGGTAGCCTGGGTGAGATGAGCTTAAGGTGAGTTGTCAATAGTGTCACTACCTATCATCATGTGGAATGACAGCTCACTTGACCTAGGTTGTCGCGGTGATCTTTTTGCAGAATGGCACCACTGCTCACACATTACACCATAACTTGTACCACGCCACACACCTCACTACATCACACAGTACTTACCTAACATACCATCGCACTCCTTATCACACCAAATTAGTGCTATTTTTATCTTGATTTATATTAAAATTGTAAATTAGTCAACTTTGCATTAATTGACAAACATGAAATATTGTTTGTTTGTTGGTCATTTCTTTATATTATTTTGGTTTATTTTTAATTTTTATTTTTTTCTCTTTGTTTGTCCTTAGGACCAGTAACTTTGAAACATAAAAATTTTGGATTGTATGCTGCATTGCATACTTACCCTTAAGGTACACTATACTCACAGCTAGTAAAGTGTATAGTTATTTGAAAGAGCGGAGCCTACTAATACAGGTATTGTTTGCCTAAAAGTAGGTTCCAAACACGTATCATGTAATGTTATTTTATTGAGACAATAAACCATTATTATTATTATTATTATTTAGTCTTAGTCTAAAAATCTAGATAAGTTACATTAAAACCAGACTTGAGATTTGCGCTCAAGACCCTTAAATAGTTGCCCAGAACAGAAACAGTAGTGTAGCGTTCAAAGCAATCTTAAACGTTAGGAGCAATACTTTGTTCTTTTCCTCTAGCTAATGTTATCGCGTAAAATTAACGGATGCACGGAAGTGCAGGAATTTTAAAAAAGCAAAGTTATACCGGTTGTTTTTACAAAGGAAAAATCTTGTAGGAGATAATACAAAGCGGCACGGCGCGAGAGCGGGCGCGGGCTGCGGCGGGCGGGCGGCGAGTAATCCGCCCTAGCGGAGTACGTAGCACCCGACACTTCCTCTCGAGAGCTGTGGAGACTTTTATATTGTAATATTTTTTGTATTGCTGAGTTGGTTTGATGATTTCTGGGGTTCGCTAGTTTTTAATACTGTTTATAATGGAAATACAAATAGTACAGAAGAAAAAGCAATAAATATTATATTAAAATAGTTTGTCACGTGGATATTTATCCATAATTTACGGATAACTTCGCGTTATTTTTTAAATGATTCTTTTTCACTGCATACAGGACAAATGGAAACCATCTCGTATATAAATTAATGTTTGTGTAAACTTAAATATAATTTAACTTTAGTGCAATAAAAAACTTAAGAATTATAAAATTATTCGACTGACTAAAAAAGTTAAATCATTTTCAAAAATATTTTTTGCTATATGCTACTCTATCGACGTCATTATTCCCGGTAACAGGTCAAGTTTAAAAGAGGTTGCACTAAATTTTCGACTCCAACGACAAATCTACGGCGAAATACTGGACCACTATTGTTGGTATTGTTACAAAAGTGGGACTTTTTACTTTGGTATAAAATACCGGAACAAAAGAAGGGAAACTTTTTAACTATTACCATGAAGATTCACGATCTTTTATGTGCTTTTGAAGTTATTTTAAGTTCCGACGGTTAATTAAATGTTTGGACCGTTTCTTTGCTCGTAAATAATTTATTAAGTACTAGTGAAAATAATACAATAGGAAAAAACAGACAAAAGTTCGTTAAAAACAAAATGGTAGGAATCGTCGGTCAATCGCAATGTCGGTTGGATTTTGTTTTATGTAGAGAAGACCACAATTTTTAATCAGTCAGTTAAACGAGGGACACACTTTGAGGGGAGTTAGTACTCATGAAAATGAGCAACTTTGACTATGGGGCCGAACCTGAAATCACAAAAAAAAAAACAGCTGTTCAGTACATTTTGACGAGCTATGCGAACATAAATGTAGGAAACGGCTGACTTTTTTTTCGCGATTTCAGGGTTATTCCCGTATTAAAAGTTGTTCATTTTCTTGAGTACTAACTCCCCTCAAAGTATGTCCCTCGTTTAACCTAACGTTCTGTATATTAATATATCGAGATATATACCTATTATAGTATAGCAAGCTACCACACACGGGTGCTATACTGTAATATATATTTTGCCCTCACTCGGTCTGCGGTCGTCCTTAATGCGTCTATCGTCCTATGCCAAAATATACCGAGATATATATGTCGACATATTTTGGTGACGTTATAGAAATATATATTATAGTTGCGTGTGCGACCGCACAAATTTATATAGAAAATATGTCGTAATATGCCTTGCTATGATTCATATTAATATATATTATAGCTACGTCTGTGACGGGCTTTCTCCGTGAATTTAAATTGACGGCTGACAGTTCTAGTATGGAATAACTGTCAAAAATTAAAAATGTATGCTCAGGAGAAGACTTGTTCTAGGAATAAAAGTTTGGTGAAGTTCGCCCTAAGTATAAGGAACAGTTACATACCAGGGCTCATTAAAGCCGTAGCCGCAAGCTAGGTTTATAATAGTATTACACAGTGTTTTAGTACCTAGTTATATGCAGTTACGTATACTACTATACCAGCACTCATCGTCGTCATCTCACTAGTAAGTTTATCAAAAAACATAATAACATTGTTAACATGGCAAGGTACGCTCCTGCTGTCTCCACCACAGATATTGCTTAATTCCTCCTAAAATTATCAAAAACTGCACTTTATAGAAATCGTTCGTCGTTTCAGCTGATAGACGTCCACTGCTGGACATAGGCCTCCCCCAATTTTGGGAGGGTTTGCCATAATCGCCACGCTTGGCAGGCGGGTTGGCGATCGCAGTATGGTATGATGGTGGAATACATAGAGAACGCTGCTGCCCATTCTCCGGTACGATCCTTAGTCGCCTTTTACGACACCCACGGGAAGTAAGGGGTGGTGGTATTCTTTAAGTCCGGCACCACATAGACTTCCGGCACCACACAGACTTCCGGCACCACACAGATTATAGAAATAGGTTATTTTAAAGCATTATTTTCACAGAGTAAGTGTGTTTTAATAAAACTCTTTATTTTCACGTGGTTCAAATCTGTAATAAGAAAAAGTATTTACAGGACCTTGCACTGGTTTTTTTAAATAAAATAAAAAAACCCGGTCATGTGCGAGTCGGACTCGCGCACCGAGGGTTCCGTACAAAGGAAGTAAGTAAATAGTTTATCACGGAAATCGTGTCTCGAATGTTGCAAGTGTCGCAGCACTGGTATTCTGTAAAGACTCAGGTACCACCCGGTGGAATAAAAAAAAAATATATACGGATGTAATTTTAGAAATTAAGAAAAACTGTGCTGAGTAAGGAGCAACACAATAAAGGAAATATTGCTGATTTGAGATAGCAATCAGTTGACTTAAGATGTCATCTGCGAAAATGTTGCGTTTTAAAGGTCACAGCTCATTAGAGCCACCCGGCACCCACTCCGCACCGCCTCGACTTCTGCGGCTAGTATTCTTTATATGGACTTGTATGGGTATGCGCTCACTACATCAACTCCGTAGCGTCACCGGATCGCCTCGGTCGTAAGCCCTCCACGCGCGGACGGCGGGTGGACCACTCGGTGACAACTCGCTGCTCGCATGCTTGCCTTGCGTTGACTGCGCATTGTAAACCCGATAATGTTATACGCGACGCGAGGTCCATTGGTTGACCGCGCGACGTTTATTGGTGATAACGCGGCGTCCACCCGTGGACCACCTGTCGACAACGAGTGCACGCCGTGCGACGAGGCGGTGCGGGGTGGGTGCCGAGTGGCTCTAATGAGCTGTGACCTTAATGCGACGGCTACATTGTCGCGATAATGTGAACTACACTTCGCGCGATTTCTTTCGCACACCGGTCGACGTCTCGCTGTACAACAGAGAGCGCGCGAAGTATAGTTCACATTATAGCGATAGTGCCGCCGGAGTATAAGAACATGAAGACCAACATGACCAATTATTGGGCATTTCTTCTAAAGGACCTACCTAGACGGATACGAGTGAATAATATGAGGATAATTACTTCAGAGAGTATTATGTAAAGGGATATTTACCTAATAGCAGTATACATTTTAAGTGCCTAATCACACCTTAGGATTTAGCATACGCTCATCACACTAATATTATAAAGGCGAAAGTTTGTGAGTGTGTGTGTGTTTATGTTTGTTACCTCTTCACGCTTAAACAGCTTGACCAATTTTTATTAAAAAAATTTTTCACCCTGGATTAACATATAGGCTATGTTTTATCCCGATATTCCCACGGGATCGACATTTACGCGGGTGAAACCACGTGACGCAGCTAGTTTTAAATGAAAATAAAAGCTAGCACAATGTTTCTGATTCCAAAAGCATCAGAATATAAAATCCGACAAGCCTTTGGCCTGGTGACACTCATTTTCTAGTCGAACGACATCAAGCCTTTCTCAGATTCCCATTTCCACAAGCAAATGTGTCTATAAAATCGAAAGAATACTACATTCCCACTGGCGTATATGGCTGTGTTTATATATTGTAGCTGGACATGTTCGCGCTGCATTTTCATGGAGTGCAGGGTAGTTTACACCCCTCGTCGGTAAATTCGTCCACTGGGATGTGTTCCACTCGATGTCTTTGGCTCGCGAGTGTTTTATAGCCGTTGACTAAATTTGCTGCTCAGCGTATACATATGTTATTATATATTTTGTTACTATGGGGACTGGGGGTGGTCCAATAGAAATGAGTAGAAGTATAAGAAGGTTTTTGGTGATTACATTTTTTGTATAATTTTTGTAGCTATTTTCATAATGATGTTTTCTCTATAACCTTTTGTTAAGGGATTTTCTATATTTGCCTTTTGAATAAAAATTACCCATCCGTCTTAGAATTGTTCGAAATCTATTAAAGTTACTATTTCCTCTTACGACACAAAGGTAGCAATGACTTCCTTTAGTTCACTCAAGGGAAAATCTACATTGGTATAACTATGCCGTCAGCTAGCAGCTGGACTCAAGTTTCCAAAATCCGGATTGACTGCAAGAACAATTTCGAATTTAGTTTGTTGCTCCAAGCTGCGGATTTTTTAAACATAAGTATCTAAATCAATTTTCCCGACGTTCGTCTCACTGCTTGCCGAGGACTCACGGGTTCCACTAATTACTAAAAGTCTATCAATTTCCCTTTGAGTGAGGTCATGTGCTTAATCGTAGTAGATTAAACGGGTGCCCGTGTCATCGTGTGTCCTGTCCCACGGATCTTAAGTCTTAATCCTGTTCGTAATCAAAATGAATCTCGGCCAAACCCTCGGCCCTTATTTCTATCCCGTAAACGCTTACAGAAGTGGATTTAATCCTTCATGTGAGACGAAATTTTGAAGTAATTCCTCCACAAAACTTTAATAATTCGTGTTATCGAAAAACTTGTATCTGTAAATTGTAATTAAAACTTTTTATAAGTAGCGTGTGTATCCCGTTGCCATAGACAACGTTCACGGGAGCTTACGTCAACAAAATGGAACTCCTTTTGAACAAAATATTTTAATGTGTACTGTGTCCTTTGAATACAGAAATGCTTTTTGCGGTTTTTCAGTGAAGTAGTGTGTAAAAATAATGACGTCTAAAACCGCCTAGTATTTCAGTAATTCTCTTTATTTTATCTGAGAAAATGAAGGAAAAGCGCCTATAAAGATAGATACTGGGTTAAAATAACATATACCTAGACGCTGTAAAAACCAGCATACGTAAATATTCCAGGTAGGAACTAGGTACGATATCTATTCAAGCGTTAACTTGAATTATAGCTAAGTATTTGTTTAGAGCGGCCACCATTTTTGTTCGCTTGTTTTAGCCAGGAAGCTAAATAATTGCCTAATAAATTCCCCGCGCTAATCTTTCCCGCTTTATTTACTTGTACAACTTCAATGGACACTGTGTTACGAGTTATGTCTTCACTAGCTTTTTCTCTCGGTCTAGGGAAAAATCATGATTTGTTTACATGCATCGTTATGTGCGATGTTTTGTGTACTATTCTATACATTGTAAGTATTATTTATGTACACACAGTAAAATAGACACAGATATGATATATAAGTATTGCGTACGGTACCTACTGCTTATTTCTTAGTTTTTTGAAGTGAAAACTTCTTTAGGAGCGTTGGGCATTTTTTGAGATGGGAAAAAAACTATTGAACTCGCGCCACTGTTACCGTAACCGACACCGTTTCGGATGTACTCGGTTTTAATGTGATGGCAAAGTATTCTGTTTGTTTTGTTTTCACTTCTGTCGGCACTCCTGGTGCGCCACTTTTTTTTTTAATATACTTATTACTCTTTTTTCTTTCTTCTGAGATTATTAAAAATTGGCTAACAAATTGTCAAGCGCCTGCTGTGATTGGTTGAATGAATTATCAACAGGCAATCGCATCACTTGACTTACATTTAATTTTGACGCGCCGACAATTTTCGTTCGTGAAATCGGGTGTATATTTCGGATAAATAATTTCTTCGGAATGAGTAAGAAAATCTATGAATGACAAAAAACGGTTATTTTATTTCGCGTTTTTTTTTAGGATTTACATTTCGATCGGACAGTACACATTATGATGGCACGTGCAGTGATTAAGTAGTTATCCGCTCGATTAAATATGTATTATTTGTTAAGGGAAAGATTATGTTTTGATAATGGAATTATAATTACAGTAACCAATCTAATCTGTATGTTTTTCAATTCTAGATGTACTTAAACATAAAATATTTGTCATGTTTGTTGGATATTGTTGATATTTATAATGATAAAATCATCCTTATCCTCAAATTTGTTAAGAGCGATTTAAGTTCCTTATCTGAAGATCAATATTTATCTTGAGGCGACTGCAACCTGATCCAATTATTGGGTTTTGCTGGTATCTTTAATCGGTTGTGGAAAGGAGAATGCCGTCAAATATAGGGCGCCCTGTACCAAACGAAAAGTCCGCTGTCAGTGTATTTGGAGGAGAATTTAATGTCTTTCCTATATTGCTAACTATTTTTTACATGGATTCCCGCAATTCGTGTTTATTTGCCATTTACCTACTTAATATTTTGAGGTTACGTTCGAGAAAATGACGAATGAACGATGACGATGAATGATGGAGGCATAGCTAAGGATTATCACACAAAGACTGCGTTATGGAAAAGCACCTGACCGTTTTCGTTAATAAGGATTTTAATTATATTTCAATAGGTACCTACTTGAGATGAAACCAATATTAAAAGTAACGTCATCCCTGACGGCGCAACAGAAGAAATGCAATATACCACAATTAAAACGATTTCTTTTATTATCGGTCCTATTTTCTTTAAATGCTTAAAATGTACTTCGAAATAATAATTTAACAACGCAACGCGTGACCTAAAGTTTTTTTTGACACACATAAAATATACCTATATTTTTCTTTATTTTTATTATCTATACATATAATAAAATTGTAGAAAAGTGGTGTCTGTACAATGGAAATATATTAAAAAAAAGTAGCAGGGGTTGTTATTATATCGATGCCGAACCCGAAAATGTAATTAAATTTTTTTTTGTCTGTTTATCTGTTTGTCTGCTGTGTTTGTGCACGCTAATATCAGAAACGGCTTATTCGATTTAGATGCGGTTTTCACTAATATATTGTAGTAAGCTTCACTTAACATTTAGTGTTTATTTCATGTCAATCGGTTCATAAATAAAAAAGTTATGTCAATTTAAAGAATCACGGCGAACATTTGTTAAGGTATTCTATCAGAGTACGTAAACGCCTCGCGCCTGCGCGTCCGTGGCTATATGTATATACAAGGTGTAACGGAAAGGGGGTATCAACCCTGAAGGAGGTGAATGAAGATGAAAAAAAAAATTTGGACCTCCCATAGTAATAGCACATCAATGATTTACTATTACTATGGGAGGTCCAAATTTTTTTTCATATTTCGACCTATGTTCTTTGGGGAAATTTGTTCAGTTTCATGAGCACATTTACCTCCTTCAGGGTTGATACCCCCTTTCCGTTACACCTTGTATAAAGCGCGCTGAGAGCCGCGCCGCTGCCATAATTCCGATCCAGCATGTCCCTTGCTGCCCTCTCCCAGCGACGCCCTAAGCCGAGGTCCGTACCCCACAGGGGGTGCCCTTAGCGTGTAGTCGCTTAGTTTTTAAGTTTATATTGTGTAGTTAAGTTGTGTATTATGCCCTGGCTGGAGGCCTTAATTTATTGAGGCATCCACAGGAAAGCCAGGTTAAGCAGTTGACAACCCCTCAGGTTGAACTGCGAGATGTCCATTTCAAAAGAAAACGCGCCGCTGCCATAAGGATTCAGTTATTCGTAGCGAACGCACGTATCCTGGAGAGTATAGGCGAATAGTTGGATTCGATTATTGCGATTCACTTGAATACTGACTGTTTGCATATTTCATTTATTTATATTTTAGGGTTAATTTTCTTTAAAATTTTGTAAGTATTTGGTATAGGTTAGGCGGTTCTTTCCTTGATTATTGGGTATTTACTTATCTTAATTTTTATTTAGGGTTTTGTAAATAAATATTGTAAGCATTTATTATTGGTTAGGCATTTCTTTCCCTGATTTTCGGTATACTTATCTTAATTTGTATTTAGGGTTTGTATATAAATATTATAAGTATTTGGTATAGGTTAGGCATTTCTTTTCTTGATTTTCTTTATTAAGTATAAGTTCATTAGCTTAGGTTAGTAATTATTTTTTCTAGCAATTCTTTTGTTTTATAAAGTTAGTAGGGGAGGTAAGCCTAAAACGGGTAGCCCGCCTAAAACGGGTATGCTTTTTAAATTGCGCACCGTTATTGCTAATTAGAATGTGTGCGTGCAGTGCGCGAACCCTGCCGCTCGCCAATCACAGGGAGTCGGCGCGCTTCTCTGGCGGACACGAGTTCACGGTAAGATAAGAAAGAAGTTTTTTGCTATTTCCACTAAAAAAAATTGAGTTACATTACTTTTGAATACTCGAAAATGGTTTACAATATGTTCTTACTAGTTTTGTGTTATTATTTTGCAATAAATAGACGTTTTATTTGTGTAATAGGTTGGCGTTTATTATTTAGGTTTTAAGGATATGAGTCGATTGAAAAAAATACATGCTTGTGGGCAAAAAGGGTAGGGGTAAAGCGGGTGCCCGTTTTGCCCATACCCGATTTGCCTTGTATAATTTCATTGACTGCTTATTAGTTCTTTTATTTTTGCAGATGGTTAATAAATGCAAAAGAAATACTGCAAATGCATCGTGGGATGAGGGAGTTATGAAGCTTGCGATAGAAGAAGCTCTCAAAACTTCCGTCAATGGTGCAGCAAAAAAATATTGCAACAACTTTTCGACTTTACAGATACATGTAAAGAAAGGATGTCAAAAAAAATCTAGGAAGATTCACAACAGTTTTTACAGCAGCTCAAGAATTAGAGCTAGTTGAGTATCTATTTCATATGGATTATCTGTTTACGTTGTCAACTCATTACGTTGTCTACAAAGTGCCGTAACCATTCCAAGAATACTGGTCCATTGATCCAACCATTATCACTGCAAGTAGCTGATGATCCTGGTGGAGCTCCATCTGAGTTACGATTGTTAAGAAACAGTTTTAGTCATTGATTGACGTTGACCTAATGTAATTCAGCCCCTACCCGCTTTGCCCAAAAGCCCTACCTGCTTTAGGCCCCCCCTACGGGCAAAACGGGTAATTCGAATGGTAAAGATTTTTGTTATTTTTTTATTCTTAATGATCAAAACTACTAAATATGTCATTTATTTTATAGTCCTTGATAACTAAACATTTCAAAATGTACAAATAAATGTTCAATTTCTATCTATAAACTGTTTTTATTTATCATCAACCTTAGCTTACCCGTTTTGGGCTACTCTCCCCTACGTTTGTCTGTGTAGAAGAATAGCACCACCCCTTACTTCCCGTGGGTGTCGTAAAAGGCGACTAACGGTCTCACCGGAGAATGGGCAGCAGCGTTCTCTATGCATCCCACCACCATACCATACTCCGATCGCCAACCCGCCTGCCAAGCGTGGCGATTATGGCAAACCCCCCAAAATTGGGGGAGGCCTATGTCCAGTAGTGGACGTCTATCGGCTGAAATGATGATGATAATGACTTTTGGTTTACACGTGTTAACACTTATTACTTAAACTGTGATAATTTTAGACTGTATAATAATCTGTAAGTATTTATAATTTAATTGTTTACGATAGTACGTGTTTACTAAATAACTGTGTGTTAAGTAGTAAGTACTATTTTATTGTAAGAATGCCTCGAAGAAGATCCAACCTCTCCCAATGTAGCAGAAATGCTAAAAGGATGAGATTAGTTCGATCACAGGAATCTGAGGAAGGTCGTGAGGCAAAAGGCTCTTTGCACCAGGCTAGGTTTCGTGCTGCAGAAACTTCGACTCAGCGAGAATCTCGACTGAGTTCCAATCGTTCTCGAATGATGACAACTCGAAATAGGGAAAACGGGGAACAACGAAAGGCACGTTTATCTGTCGATCGCGAAGCTCACGCGCTATCGCGTGAGTCTGAGACTTTTGCTGTCAGGGAAATCCGCCTGAGCTCCCAGAGAGTACGGACAACAAATGCTCGATTCCAGGAGACACAGGACGAACGGGAAATACGTCTCACTGCCGGTCGTGAAGCTCATACACTATCGCGTGAGTCTGAGACTTTCACTGATAGGGAAATTCGTCTGAGTTCTCAGAGGGTTCGGACAGCAAATGTTCGGTCTCAGGAAACACAGGAAGAACGAGAAATACGTCTCACTGCCGATCGTGAAGCTCAAGCACTAGAGTCTGAGACTTTCACTGAAATTCGCCTGAGTTCTCAGAGGGTTCGGACAGCAAATGCCCGGTTCGTAGACGGTATATGTAATTCAAAATATGCTGCCCGAAAAGTCACTATTCCACGCGGACGAAGTCGCGGGCACAGCTAGTTACTAATAATAATAAAAATATAAATCGGTAAATACTAAATCGGTGTCGATAGGTGCTTACAAATTATCTTCTTAGTTTAAACGTTTGTTGGCAGATACACATGGCTACACATCAAGCTATAAATTTCCAGTTTTAACTGACCTCGTATTCTTTGGGTTTTTCGTACAATCAGAAGTCAGCTTATACTCGTTATGTATAGCTTAATGTACAGCCGTGCGTACCTATTTTTTTTTATGTAGTAGCAACATTCGGAAATGAAGTGCAATAGCAGTGACGTAAGAGAAAATACGTATAAAGTAAATAAAAATACTTTTAATATTATGTTATGATGATTGTATTGTGGAAAATGTTTTTATAGCTTTGACATTTTATTTCTACTTACTAATTGATTCTGAGTATTTTGCATGCAATTGATACACGATGTTGTATAGCTAAACATGTGGACGATATTATATTACCAAACTGTAACACCTTTATACCATGTTTAAGGCAAATAAAGACTTAACTTAACTTAACTTAACTTTATTTTTGATGTACGAAATCCGGGAATCTTTTTCATAAGTAACAAAAACGTATGAACTACATTTGGTTGTGACACGCTCCTTCGCAAGTTGGTATGGTCCCATGACATTCGCCTTTGGGACTTTTCGCAACTGATAAAGACTGACATAGATATGACATAACGTGTTTTGATCCTCTATGGTACCTTCTTATTGTAATGATGTCTGAAAGTCGATTATTAATTAGTAGGTACGATTACTCAAATGCTTATCGCCTTGTTATCATAATTTAGTAGGTGTTGGGTTTCCCGGTTTTAACATTCTCTGAAAAACATGAGATGTCATATTGCTGTTATTTTTAATTCGGTTAACTATTCTATTCAACATAACAACAACAACAAAAACTATTGAACATCTTTTGTTAATTTATAATTAGGTCTTACGTTTGTTCGAAAGAAAATTTAAAAAAAATAATTTTGCGGGCTACCTTAGCGCGTCCCCCTTAATTTTAAATGGTAAATCGTACTTAAATACTTAAAACCTTTATGTAGTGTTAAGTGGGCTTACTATTAAACATGTCACAACATAAAAAAAAAACATTCAACTAACATTTCTTAAACATTTCCTTACCATTATGTATGTTCATTCGCTTTGTTTACAAATGAATACTTTTCCAGCCGTCGTTTACAGACGCATTAAGCTCAATGCGAACGATAGGCACACCTGCTGGTAACTACTTTAATTACGTTACCCATTAATCCTAGTCAGAGAGCAGGGGTTGTGGACACAGACGGATTGGGCCCAGTCCTTCAATATTTTAACTATGCGTAGAGCGAACGTGTCGGGGAATAATTGGACATGCCAGTAATACCGTTGTTTTGCATTGTGACGATTAGTTTGGGAGCTAGCTGACCTATTTGCTGCGTAGGAATAGTCGGGTGAATATTTGTTTGAGTTGTGTAATGTCATGTGGGACGTGGACGGTTTCAGAGGGTTTTTATGGGGTGGTTGTAATCTTATGAATTTTTTTTGTAACTCTATGGGCGTGCTGTTGACAACGATCTAGTTTGTTGGAAAGCGATCGACGAGATATAATGTATCTACAAAAAAAATCTGTTCAGGTTTTGTTTTCTAGTATGTTAAAATGTTTTAAAGCAATTTCAGCTATTCACATAAAATAAGTAAGTAGTCATGTTGAGAAAATAAATTCACGCATAAGTAATTTGTTGTTACTCTGCAAAATTCTATGTCGCATCTTGTATAAAGAAGAAAATATCTTTCATAAAGCAAATTCAAACCCCATGTTAAAATAGGTGCAAGATCTCGTGTACTGTCGAAACATTATGTAATTAAACGTACCTCCTATCTAAGGAAATTAACTATCTCAAGAAGCGCGGTGCGGCTCAGCCCTGGGCTGAGTGGCTCTCACACCCCTAAAGGTACTAAACACGTGCCTACGTTTCATACGAATATTTTGAGGTTGTTTTTGCACGTGTGCTGTGAACTCAACAGCCGTGTAATGACCCTTCCATGTATTATAAAGTCTTTTTAACCCCTTTTACAGCAGAAATTACGTTCTTTTACGTTCTCGTCAAGCAGAAAAGTGCCTTTGAGTTTAGAAGGATTTTATTTTTTAATTATCCAAAATAATGTTGCCAATGTAATATTAACGTTTTTCCTCATAAATGTCATAAAGCATTATGTCAATTTTATTTATAAGAGGAAAGAAAAAATGCTCTTGGGTAGGGTAGGCTGGCCGGTCTCCAGACTGGATTAAATGTTGATGTCGTCTGGGCCGTAAGTCTCAAGAGCAAGGGGTCGGTAAATACGTCATTAAATGTCTTCAAAAAGCCAGCTTATTTTGTATGTACTGACACAGAATATACAAGACATCGTAAACAACACGGGAACTTGCTTAATTTTTCAAGTAGAACTGTAATGTAGGCACAAGTTGGGGGATATAAAAAAAACAGTGAAGGATAAAAGTTTTCGTTTGAGGCAGGAGCGCGTAATCCGACAGTTTCCCGATGTAGGTGCGCCCCTCTCTATGCAGAATAGTGCGCACCGGAAACTATGGAGTCGTCCATTTGCATTTTAGTATCAAACACACGCAATTTATAAACATTTAGGTAAGTAATAACTAGGCATAATTATTCAATAAGGAAGTGTTATGTAATTGATTGATATACATCGGTTGTTGTTTGCAATACATTAACGATTAGATGTCTAACTAGTAGAATCAAAATACTTCACGAATACTTGAATGTAGGTAGTTACATATTTGTAATATTAAACTGTCCTTAATAGAGTAGTATAGTATCTAAGCTTTGTTGTCGAGGTCAGATAGGCAGTCGCTCCATGTAAAATACTGGTATTCAGCTGCATCCGGTTAGACTGGAAGCCGACCCCAACATAGCTAGGCAGATGATGAGTATCTAACGTCACTTACGGCTACGTGCTTCCTCTATTCTAAACGTAAATAAATGAAGATAAGGAAACTCCGTGCCTCTATGTTCCCAAAAGGCAAGTCTTAAGGCGGGTGAACACTGAATTTTATACTCGTGTAACAAATCCACGTCAGGCCACTGGCGATAATCCAAGAGTTTGTGTCCTATCAGGAATGTTCTCTGAATACCTATATCCGCAAATTGCATCCCAGTTTATTGAGTAAGTTGCTACTACTAATTCTATTCCTATTAACTTCGGAAAATAAAATCCGGACACTTTCTTGAGTTAGGTACCTATGGAAAATTCTTACACGTTAAGGCATTTTATCAATACGGCTTTAGGTATAAAATATGTAAGAGCGAAAAAAGAAAATTACGATAAAAAAATAAATCTTGTCAAAATGTCGGCGCTATCACAAATGTCCCGCGTGCGACGACTTTTATTTCGTCTATAATACCGGTGAAATCACAGCGTTGTGGGCCTAACCGGAGCAACAAAAGGATAACACGAAATGTGATTACTCAGCTACGAGTAGTACTGGGGTTTGCATGTCATGACGGCAGTGAATTACTGGCTGCGGACGCTGGTCGTTTTTTTGTCGTTTTTCAGGTGTGTTCCAACAAAAGTGAACAAAAAGTTATGTTGTCACACGTTCTACGGGCAAGCGACGCCGTTAAATGTTCGCACTCGAGCGTTGTAAACATGCCGCCATGTTTGGAATAGAACAAGCTCAAGGAATCCGCGCACGCGTTGTTTTTCATGAATACATTTATTTATTTGTTGTTTTTTTTGTCAATTAAGTAGTTATGTGAATTTGGTTAAAAGTTTATCACATCACACTAATATAATAAAGGCGAAAGTTTGTGAGTGTGTGAGTGTGTGAACACTCGCCACTGTGAACACGCCTTGCAAACATAAACAAAAATATAACATAAATGAAACATATAAATACACACGTGTGTGTTTATATGTTTGTTACTTCTTCACGCTCAAACGGCTGGACCAATTTTCATAAAATGTTGTATGGAGGTAGCTGATACCCTGGATCAACGTATAGGCTACTTTTTATCCCGATAATCCCACGGGATCGACATTTACGCGGGGGAAACCGCGGGGCGCAGCTAGTCAACCATAAATGAGAAACAATGGTTATATACTTTATTGTTGTAAGAAAGGATTCGGTATCATCATAACTTTCTACCAAAAATTATGATGATACCGAATCCTTTCTTACAACAATAAAGTAACTCATAATACAGGAACACACACACTCACTCTCACATACACACACATGCAAACAAACACACACACACGCGCGCTCGCACTCAGAAATTCTTGTACTGGACTATTATTTTATTTGTTCAAAATGTTGTTAATAATAATTAAGTAACAGTCTAAGAAATACTCTTGTCCTATTTTCGGGAAATGAGGGCTGTTTGTCCTTAATACAGGCTACTAAGTAACCTAGCTAGGACATCAGATCGTAAAATTGTATTGTTACCTACTCATCTCAGATTTAAACTATTCCTAAGTTGTCATCTACTTTGTAACAGACTGTACCACTTTTTTATGAAATAAATTATTATTATTATTATAGTAAATACGCAAACAAAAGTGTACCTACTCTGTATTTACTGAGCCGTAAATTAAAATACTTAAAATCATAGTAAAAAGATATTGTCCATCCACCTTTCAATTACATCCAAGATCCTCCGAATAAATCCAGTGTTTTGGCGAAGGTTGCGGACGATGCGCAGTTGTTGCTGGGTTGCGTCCGACAGGGGGCAGCACTAAATTCTTTGCTCGCCAACAAACCCGCGGCGACGTCTCCGTAGATAGTGCGCTGTTTTATTTGGGTCAGGTTCGGCTAGAGTGGCAAGTGTGGCTCATCAGATAAGTGCCGCTCGAAGGTGTTTCGTTTACAGATTTAGTTTACTTTTCTAAGAGTGTGGATTTTTTTATAGGTGCTGAATAATTTTGCGTTGTGTACATATATAAGTATGTATTTGTATATGCCTCTCCGCTCAACTGTTGATAAATCAAAATTTGATTTATAACAATAGAAATTGTGTCTCATTATCCACACACATTATACTGTAACACATCTACTCGTACCTCGTTTTACAACCATTTTTTCTTTAAATATCGTATATGTTTGAGTAAACATTAATGTACAGACGTCAGGACATCAAGCTACTCGAAACTATCAAATTTTCCTAATCAACTTTGAACTTTATTCTTTAGCGATAAAGTTGAAAATCTATCAAAGAAATTTGACAGATTTTAGCAGCTTGATGTGCTGGCATCTCTACAATGTATCACCAATTAAGTAGTAGGAATTACTTTTTGTTTACGAGCCTCTTAAATTCATATAATTAAACCAGTTCATGGCGCATAATTATATATAATTCTCCGACTATAAATTCGTCTAATACCCTACTACAGCTACACCAAAAGACAAATGTACCACTTATTAACAAACAGAAGCGGCAATAAAACAGAATAACGACACAAAAACTCCATACAAAACAAATATAAAAGCTTGTTGGTACAGAAAAGAGGACACGATATAAGCAACTTCAATTACCCCATAATCTAAATCTGGGGCCGCGGAAGATATGGCGAAGTTTAACTTAAAGTTAAAGCTTTAAATTGGACTGCGGCGTACTCGTTCTCCGAGGGATAAAACTTATTTTAAGGGGTTATAAATTAAAGTAATACGTTGCTAGTCAATTATCTCGGATTCCAGATATATTTATGAGTGCAATGTTTACTTTGGTATTACGGAGAGTTGGTTTTATAAATGCTTTTGTTCAAATAAATTTAATTTTTTAAGAGCACATTGGGTTTTGGATGTATTTTATATTTTATTACCGGTTCAGGTGTGACGTCTGAGTATTTATAAATAATTTAAACATCTTGAGACATCTCTTCACGAGAGAGTCGTAAAAGATGGCTAGGAATTACTCGAGGCATGAGCATGCTCAGTATTTATGGTGCCTATCCTAGGAAATGGATTCTTGGTTAAAGCAACTGAGCTCTCTAGGTGGGGATCCTGCCGTTTTGCCAAAAAGATTTTGCCAAAATTTCACTACCCAAACCAATTTTGGCAACCTTTTTTTATACCAATGCAATGTTTTCATTTTCATTTGGTCAAATTTTTACTTGGCAGAACATTATTAAGGATAATGTCATTTAGGCATTTGGTCTTTAATCAAATGATTTATTACAGCAAACAATCTTTAGACAATAAATGTTTGGTCAAATGATTTGTTATGACAAAACATGTAAAGACAAAAATAAGATTTTCTGGGAATTATATAATTTAAAAATGCAATTTTATTTTAAAATAATCATTTATTTAATACAAAATATTTGTAACTTATGCGAAAATTATTTGTGAAGAGTTTTTTTGCTAAGTAATAATTTGGCAAATAAAATTATGCGGAAAATTTTTTGGGAAGTGATAATTTGGCAATTTCTTTTTGGTGAAACAAGGGAGACCCCTCTAGGTGTCTTGATCCTTCCTCATACATATTATTACGTAGCCGGGTTATTACTTAGCAAAAAATCTCTTCACAAATAATTGTAACCCAAACCTTATGTTTGGCAAGTGAACGTTTAAACAATAACTTGTTTACCAACTAGTACTTTTACCAATTCTTATTTAGTCAAATATTTCAGTTGGAATAACTCCTTTTACGCAAAATAACATTTGCCAAATATTTAGTATCGTCAGTTTTCGCAGTTTTAAGGCAGCCATTTCAAGCATAAGATCTAACTTTGAAGACGTTTACAAGGGTGTTTTTTTTCCATTTGGGACAAATTTTAAACAGGTAATAATAATATTAATGAATAAAAAAAAAAAAATATTAATTTATAATTATTATTCTGGTAGTATTTTGTTTTAGTTAGTAGCATTTAAAAAAAAAAAATTAATCTCGTCTAACTAGTTCAGTTTCGGGTAGCCTGTTTTTTTTTTCCATATTTTTGTCTATATAATTTAGTCGTTTGTGGCAGTCGCCGGCCGCTGCCGCGTCATCGCTCGCTTCGCTCGCTCGACTCGTGCGTAGGAGGTCACGGTTTTAACCTAACCTAAGCTTTTTTTTTTAACATAAATAACCTCGTCTAACTAATTCGGTTCTCGATTACCTTTTTTTTTTTTGAAAAAAAATATGGATAAAGAAGACAGAATTTATCTAATTCTGCAACACAAGTTTGAATTCTTCGAAAAACCATTGCTAATGTCCAATGCAAAAAATTTAAAATTGTAAGTTACAAATATTTTGTATTAAATAAATAATTATTTTACAATAAAATTGCTTTTTTTGATTATAATTCCCAAAAAAATCTTATCTTTGCCTATATATTTTTTGTCATAACAAATCATTTGATCAAACGTTTATTGTCTAAAGACTGTTTGCTGTAATAAATCATTTGATTAAAGATCAAATTGACATTAATAATATTCTGCCAAGTAAAAATTTGACCAAATGAAAATGTGCGTACTAAAGTCATTCCAAGCATTGCATTGGTATAAAAAAGGTTGCCAAAGTTTGTTTGGGTAGTGAAATTTTGGCAAAATCTTTTTGGCAAAACGGCAGGATCCCTACGTAGCCAAACTCAAAGCATTCATTTCAATGAAACCATTTACAGGCACTTTTGAACTGTCAAGGAGTCGATCAGTCAGAAAATATGAAACTAGTTGCCCATTCCAAAGCGTAGGTACCTATTGAGAAGAACGGGCAAGAAAACCATGGACACTATTTTTAATGATATTGTTACAAAAATATTAGTCATTAATGTCGTTAATGTAATTAGTCATTAATGTCACAAGACCAATCTAAGAGGATGCCAATGTTTATGAACACGTTTTATCACCAAGACGAGCTATTCTCGTAGGTGTCTATGTACAACGTGAGAAATCTGGGCATGTTAGTATGTGACAACTAAAATTGCAAACATTTTATAACTTACCACACTGTAGAACCGATAAAAAGCGCTTTCATCACTCTTCAACGTTTTCCAATAGCATTCAGCGACATTTTTAACAAAATATATCGAACGTGTCCTCGTTACTAAAGCTTTGGCGTAAAGCAACACTTGAGCTGTAAATCCCGAAATAAACGTTTGCGATGTCCCTTTGGTTGGTAAGCAAATCCGGATTAAATGGTTCCGGGAGCTAATTGAACCTTTATGCGGAGTGTCCGTATAAATTTGAAAAACATGAACATTGATGCTGGATACTCGGCGGACGATTTATGCACAAGAGTCGAATATGTATCGATTTCAGCATTAAGCATCCGTTTTGTAAGATTTAAATTTAATAGCTAGAAAGAAAAAAGAAAGAGGAATTGTTTATTCTGCAAAAATAAAAGCATATTATAAAAAAAAAATATATAAAACACACACATACAAAGTAGCCAAAAGCCTCGTACTCAAGCAATTAAAAGTTGAACTACTTCTCGTTGAAGTCTTTGGGTGTGTGTGACGATAGTCATCAGAACAACTACAAGACGAGCATAATTATGTGGGCAAGGCATGAGCTGCAAAAGCCTTTTCTAGATAAATATGTCGCATCACCGGGTGGCCGAGATGCGATACATCGGGTCTTCTTCACGATCCGACATAGTTTAGATAGGTGTGGGCACTACAGTGGGTACTCGAACGAAAAGATTATTTGAATTTACAGTAACTTTAATAAACTAGCTATTAACAACCGAAACGCACACGTGCGTCGGAAACAAACACGTGCGTTGGTATTGAGCGTTTGCCGAGACTGTCCGAGCTCGACGACTGTCCACTGTAGACTGTCGCAACACTCGGTCTCTCCACCAGTTCTCGCTGCATCCCCTCTACCGACGATCGTGTCCAAGCGGTAGGGCTCGCTTGCGTTTCCGATCACATGATTCTTCGTTTACCAAACAAATTGTTAGATGGCGCTGTTCACTATACTGTGGCGTCATCTATCCACGACACGGCCATCCCTGACTAGCACCCGTCCTCGGGTGTAGTACCTGTGGACCAAAAATACTCACAGAGTAAACAAGCTCGGCTATCCTGCCAATACCTAATAACTAAGGTAACTCGGCCTATCCTGCCAATACCTAATTACTAAGGTAACTGTATCTCATTGTTACTTTAATTTCTCTAGTCTTAATTTTATTTACAATGCCTTGTTGTCAAGGTTTCACACCTCATACAACATTATTCATTAGAAAAGGTTCGATCATTAAGTTGAACCAAAGAAAATCAAAATTGTAACGAATCAGTTACTATTTACCAAAATCTGTGCAAAAACACAGTCCAGAATCACTCCAATGATTCTTACCAGATCAGTTGTCACATTTGCTACTGCACATAAGGTGCGGTTGAGACTAGTCACGACATGTGCTTCCTACACATGAGGTGCTCTGTGCATCAACACAGTTTAGAATCGACCCATTGATTCTCAGAAAAAGAATACTTGAACATGAAGCGGTCTGTGCACCAACACAGACAAGAATCGCACCAACGATTCTCAAAAATCTAACGCAATATGTGCTACAACACATGAAGCGCTCTGTGCACCAACACAGACAGGACTCGACCGATCAACAAGTTATACCATCACAATTGTTGTGACAAATCAGTTAGAATTTACCGAAATAAATATCATAGGCAATGTATACTCAACTCATGAAACTTTTATTGCAAACTGTGCACCAACACAGGTCAGAATCGCACCAACGACTCTTTACATATCTACCGCCACATATGCTACAACACATGAGGGGCTCTGTGCACCAACACAGAAAAGAATCGCACCAACGACTCTTTAGACATCTGCCGCCACATATGCTACAACACATGAGGGGCTCTGTGCACCAACACAGAAAAGAATCGCACCAACGACTCTTTAGACATCTGCCGCCACATGTGCTACAACACATGAGGGGCTCTGTGCACCAACACAGAAAAGAATCGCACCAACGACTCTTTAGATATCTAGCGCGATATGTGCTACAACACATGAAGCGCCCTGTGCACCAACACAGACAGAAATCGCACCAACAATTTCTGATAGACCAATCGCCACATGTTACTCATGAGATGCGGTCTTAAGTTTTGAGTTTGAGTGTACAAGCCATTCTTAATCAGAGGTGGTTTCACTATTACTGTCCTCAACTATAACATCTAATTCTCGAGTAACTTGGTGATCGGGTACCCTCCTCACAAAATCATGAGAGTATTCTTAGGTTCGCTCAGTCAAGCGCCTTTAAAACAATCATTAAAAGCAAACTTAGAGACTAACTTTACTTTAGTCAAATCGAATGTTATCGTAATTGCATTTTTTTAAGACCCTGTGTCACGTGGTCTACTATCTCATCTAAGTGAATATCAGTCAACTCATCATCAGTTGTCACTAAGCTAAGCCAATACACTTCGACGCAACACAATCTTTGATGATAGAGCGACAGAGTCGTAATAAAATGGATGTGACTCACCCAGTATTCATCTGCTCGGATTGCTGACATAGCAAACTTGAACCGTATCACTCGCTACTAGCAGCTGCTGCAGGCGCTGGCCCGAAACCGCCTGAGCCCCCTCGCCCTACTGGCGATGGCGCCTCCATCATTGTTTCGTGGACATCTCGAAGCAAAATGTCTGGTGTTGCCGCATCGAAAACCGATGCGGTCTGAAACTGCCATCTTGCTTGCACTCGTTCTCGTGTGTTAATCTGTCAACAAACATACCCGCAAAGTATCACATAGCTCGGTCACTCCTGACCAAATATGGTACAGGCAAAAAAACACAATGAAAATTTGAACAAATTAAAAAAAATTGCAGAGTTCAGAGCATTACTCATTATTTGATTCCCAAATCTCAAGATCACAAAGTAAACAATCAACTAAGCCAATAAAACATCCTCAGAGCATCACAAAATACAAAGCAGGAAACTTATTCGTGGCCTGTGGCTTTTCATCAAGCCCAACAAACCTCACGTTTGTTTCTATGAATTCCTCTGAATTCCGAGTCCCACGGACTCTATGGTCTCTACAAGACCCGACCTCCGCCAGAGCCACCCGCGCACCGCGTATCCACGGACTACTAAAAGCAGATACCGACTTCTAACGGACTACGGCTACGAAATGGCTACTGGTACGGTTCCGACCAGCCGACCTAAGATTCATTATCACTCGACTTAATCTCTACTCTGTTTCATCAACAAGACTTTTACTTGGCTTTCCTTAAATTCGTTAGTAATACTCTGATTTTCTGGCATTTTTCGCAAACTCCCATATGAAGACTGATGAGATCATTAAACGGGACTCGACTATTTAAAATCTGTTTTATCAATTTGCAATAAGCATTCAAATTAGAAATAAAAAATTAGGCTTTTTTTTTTAAGCTAAGAATTTGAACTATCTAGTTTCGAGATTACCGAGACCAAGTACAACGTTTTCACACTACGTTAGTTAAAGAAAACAAAACCTCAGGTATCCCATTCACGGTCCAACACATTTGTCACATGCGTACTTCCCGCAGGAATGCCGAGTCATCCTTGACTCTACGGTCTTGGCTTCAAGGCTAGACCCGACCATACTACCCAGAGCTACCGCGTACACCACGTACTCACGATACTCTGGTACGGTCTCCGACCCAATGAACCGTGAACCTGAGTACACAAACTAAAGTGATGCCAGCTCATCATCCATTACGTCTACAATCTCAATTGGTTCTTGGCCCTCGGGCATCTTCCGAACACTGTCATAGAGCGTATTTGTAAGTACGCACCTAAGTCAACCTACTGACCAAAAAAAAACACCAACCAGAGCCATGTACCATCGTTATCCACATTACAACAATAATCTTTTTCACTAAGAGCCTTAGACACCTGGAAACCCACACACGAGTAAACCACTCTAACGCCACGGCTCTCCGGCCGACTAGCAATCGCATTGCTCTTACACATCCAGCGCATGGATCCGTGTGCATCACCCTGTGACTACACACTTTTTACTACGGCCGATAGAGAACCCCTACTCGTGTGGTTCCCACTACTTAGGCTTGCTCATCACCACTGTGATCACCATCTACTCCGACTGGTACATGACCTACTGGCATCATTTGTAATCTATAGTGAGCGTCTTTAAAAATTGCATTTTAAACTAGACTGGGCTTTACTTCTCAATGTAACTGTTTTTGCTGTTGTTTACAAGGGAAGCACTCAGTACCCGAGTCATAACAAAATGAAAACGACTCACCAGATTCGGTAGACAATAGATCTGTAGCTGGCTTAATGGTACAGACATTCACTCGCTGTCACTGGCTCCTTGGCAGAAGTCGCGCAGCTTCTTGCACGGAAAGCACCGTCCTTGATCAGCGATTATTCATACAGGAGATCCACAGAGTGCAGCGCTCTCCGACACTACCATTCTGCTTGTACACGTCCGTTTGTGTTAACCTGTAACCACAAAAACAAACCAACAGCAGTGCATGTTCCACTTGGCCAATTCTGTTTACCAATTCTGTTTACACATTGTTATCGAAACGCATTACTTAATTTTGTAAAAACGATAGCAATCATCGACAACAAAAGATTCCTCTAAGCCTTAGTAATAACAGGGACAGGTCACGAACTATATCAATTTAGATCACATACAACGCTCATGGCCCTGCTGCCGCAGCAGCTAGTGACACTCATGCCACCCATATCGTCATCACCTCAAGTGATACGACCAACACACTTCACTTAACATAGAGTACACAACTCCCAGGTCACTACAAGACCAACACAACAATAGTCTCCATTGAGACCCTGGTCCCGGCTGCACCACCAGCTGCCCATCGCTCCCTGAACAACTCACAAGTGAGTTGCAGTTACGACTACAGACAAGTGCGTACAGTGCGACTTAACCGTCTTCTACGTTTAACTCGTTAGGAACACTACTTAGAGGCATCTTTCGTATGCGACCGAGAGCATACTTGTAAGTACGGTTAGAATTTAAATCTTTTAACGTATGGGGTCACCATCCAAAACATCAACTACCTTAAGCGGACCTCTGAACTTCCGATCTAATTCTGATGATCTGAACTTAGTATCTGATTTTGCTGCTCATTTTCTACTAACACTCAATCGCCAATGTTGTTATAGCTGCCTTTATTCTATCATAATATTACTTTGCAAGTAAATGTCAGGTAAAAATGTAATAAAATCTCAATTTGTTGCTCACTAATCGCAACGCTACATATGATTTGTTCTGTGCTGAATACACGCGTTTGACCAATACCCGTCAATACAACAACGGTATTAACTCGATGGCCACTTAATTTGGCTGCACAACTCGCTTTTACTAACGAGCATTCAGCACCAGAATGGTAAACAAAACAATACAGCTCACCTTTATTTTGTAACGTGCCGGAGGGCAGATAAACGTCATCCACTCGCCCTTCACTACTTCCAGCACGTTGTCTACCATCAGCTTGGCTGCCACTGCTTGTGCAGGGCCGCGATATGTCTTGCTTTCTCTCTTGCAGCACACGAAGGGTTTCACTGACGGCTGCGAGGCTGCTTGGCTCGATCCTCAAAGTCACTCAATGTCCTTATCCAGGTGAAATCCAGTCAAAGAAATATCGCACCGTGACGTCAACGCTCAATTCTCCATAATTTCTTCAGTTCGAGTGTATCCCAGTTCTGATGTCGCATCACCGGGTGGCCGAGATGCGATACATCGGGTCTTCTTCACGATCCGACATAGTTTAGATAGGTGTGGGCACTACAGTGGGTACTCGAACGAAAAGATTATTTGAATTTACAGTAACTTTAATAAACTAGCTATTAACAACCGAAACGCACACGTGGGTCGGAAACAAACACGTGCGTTGGTATTGAGCGTTTGCCGAGACTGTCCGAGCTCGACGACTGTCCACTGTAGACTGTCGCAACACTCGGTCTCTCCACCAGTTCTCGCTGCATCCCCTCTACCGACGATCGTGTCCAAGCGGTAGGGCTCGCTTGCGTTTCCGATCACATGATTCTTCGTTTACCAAACAAATTGTTAGATGGCGCTGTTCACTATACTGTGGCGTCATCTATCCACGACAAATAGATATAGATAGATAGATGCCAACGACCGCGATGCGTGATTTTCTAGATAAATGCCACCGACCAATAACTCCAAGATCTATAAACTATACTTAGCTCGTGCTTTGGCTTAGACATGTTTCCGTTTCTATTTTGCACTTGTAGTTTTACAGTTGTGCGAAAGTGACAGGAATAATGCTTAGCCTAAGTACGTGCCAAGTAATGTCTATAGATCTCAGCCTTGACGATAGTCATCAGGACAACTACAAGACGAGCATAATATGTGGGCAAGGCACGAGCTGAAAAAAGCCTTTTCTAGATAAAATGCCATCGACCAATAAGTCCGAGATCTAAAAACTATACTTAGCTCGTGCTTTGGCTTAGACATGGTTCCGTTTCTATTTTGCACTTGTAGTTTTACAGTTGTGCAAAAGTGAAAGGAATAATTCTTAGCCTAAGAACGTGTCAAGTAATGTCTATAGATCTCAGCCTTGACGATAGTCATCAGGACAAACTACAAGATGAGCATATGTGGGCACGGCATGAGCTGAAAAAAGCCTTTTCTAGATAAAATGCCACCGACCAATAAGTCCGAGATCTATAAACTATACTTAGCTCATGCTTTGGCTAAGACATGTGTCCGTTTCTATTTTGCACTTGTAGTTTTACAGTTGTGCAAAAGTGACAGGAATAATGCTTAGCCTAAGTACGTGTCAAGTAATGTCTATAGATCTCGGCCTTAGTAGCAGGCAATAACTATCCTGTTGGTGGCCATCATGGTTAAGATTATGATTCAGACAAACAACCTAGCCTGAAAGCAATACGTATTTAATAACGCAGTAAGTAGGTACCAACCTTTCAAAAATAAAACGAGAAACAAGAAACCCGAGTTTGCACATAACCAAGGCATGAAAACTGAAACAGACAACTTGACAAGGACGATACTAAAACATTTACTATCCTGACGAACATTTTAATAAAATAAGCAAATCATAAAATGCAGTGTTGACCTAGAAAATTGTCGGCTCATCCTTAGGGAGCGCTCTTGTCGCTTTGTTAGCCGATTCTGTTCTGTTCTGTAATTTAATAAGAAACGTGATGTAATTTTAACAACGCATTTACGTAATCCTCACAAGAGCTTTATATTTGTAAAATTTTGCTGTTTTGTTTAACGTTCGACGCCATTATCTTTGAAGGACGTTGTGATTTGTAAACGCTTTTCTTTCCTTTCTTAATAATCTCTCCATTATTTATTTATTTATACTTAATTACTTATAAAAAATCGCAATCTCATCACAGCGACAATCAATTAAAAACTTGTCAAAAATATATGGAAATTGATTATATTTTAGAGAGATTGAGACTGATATTAGAATGCGAACTTTCATTAAAATACGGCCATTGCCCCTTTGATAGGGTTACTCTAAAGTGGTTTGAAAATAGAATTGTTTATTATACTGTGAAAAAAAAGCCATAAGATTTTAAAACTTATATATAAATGTCCTCCAATTATTATATTATTATTATATTATATATGTATTATATATAAGTTTTAAAATCTTGGCCTTTGCCCAGCAGTGGGATAGAACAGGCTAACGGGAAAAAAAAAATTAAATGCTTTTCTTTTTTGAGAACGGCTGGACCAATGCTATTTTTTTGTTTTAAAATGATTATAATATATCGAATTATGTTTATATGGAAAGAAAAATTGGAAACGTTTTTCCCGAAACAAAAGGGTAATTTTTGGAAAATCTGAAAGTGCCTCTTTCTATGGGTTTTGGTATGAACTCATGAAAGAAAAGTTTTGAATATGAATGTCGATGGCTATATGAGTAGGGAAAGACCAACGCAACGATGGATGGACTGTGTGAATGATGATATGGTTAGAAAGAGGGTTACTACCGAGATTAAGACTAATAGAAAAAGAGGTATGGAAGAAACTATAGCTACGTTGCGCCAACCCAAAATAAATTGGGATAAACTGATGATTTTGGTGTAAACTCGAGACCATATTCAAATTTTAACAGGACGTCTGTCAGGTCAGTTTGTCCATACTATAATATTATAAACTTGAAAGGAACTCTGTCTGTCTGTCTGTATGTATATTACCTTTTCACGAATAAACCACTGAACGGATTTCGATAAAATTTGGCAGAGAGATAGATAGGATAGTTTTTATGCCAATATTCCCACGGGTTCGACACTTATGCGGGTTAAACCGCGGGGTGCAGCTAGTATTATATAAAATCAGAATTAATTTGGTAGGTACGTCACTAACTGGTGGCGCGAAGTTATAGTAGTTGGGGTTTTTCCTGTGGCAACACTACAGCTAACAGCTGTTTAAAATTTGTTCTTGAAATTTTAATCTTAAATATTAAATTTCGTTGTTTTTTAGGCCTATTTCCAATTACTCTTCAAGTAGATAGGATAATAATGTGTATTTTGTGTTACATTCACATACCTAGTGCAAATTAAGTGTAAATTTATCAATGTAAATCGGTGACAGTTACCGGCACAAGGGAATTTGCATTGTCATCTTGATATCAGGTACAATACTTTATATTTTACTTGCTATTAGTTAGTTTACGTACTACAATTAGTATAATTTCACGTGCAATTACCTACTTTGTTCACTTTTAGTAAGGCTACTTGATGCCAATGACCTTTGAACGTAAACATAACCTTACTTAGGTTTGGTGACAGAACTCCTTTTATTTACATCTAAATCTCATTTTTCCCATTGACTTCTGCCCCTAAGACGACCTACTGACCGACTTTTATATTCTCCTATTAAACTAATCATCTTTCCAACTCCTGCCACAACAAACCTTCTCTTTTCTAATTTCTTGTCGCTTCCTTACTAGTTTTAATCATGATTATGACTCGCAGCGCCCGTGCTCGTCTCGAAGAGTCCAAACTCAATGAGGCTTTGAGCGCTTTAAAGGCGTCAAAGGAGTCCTGTGACCAACTAATTAAGGAAATAGATGACAATGAAAGGTTGCTCTTTGATGCACATGAAAAGAATAGGAAATTAAAAATTGAAATGGCTCAGATATATACTCAATACACTGATGCCATAGAAGAACGGGATAGACTTCAGCTTGTTGTGGACGGGTTCAGCCAGTGTAGCGTAGAGTATGAACAAGCTCTTAGCCACAAACACTTATTACAACAGCAGCTACATGAGGCTCAAAGTCAGATTACACAACTTGAGACTACAAACCTTAACATCACTGCCTCGCTGAACCAAAGTCTGTTCAATGAGTTGGTGTCTATTGCCCCGTCAATGGTTTCTGCCATAAATCCTACTAATACTATTGATTTGACAGGTGATGATGAATCAAAATCATGTAAATCAGTGAGGGTAGTCACTAGTAAAAATAAACTCAAAAAGTACATCAAAATTAATAAATACATTGTTAAAACCCAAAAAATGGTAAAAAGACAAAAGTTCTTTATTAAAAATGTAAAACTTAATAGGGAAAGGTTAAATTTGCTTAAACAGTTAGATATGTATTCTTTTAATTTGGAGCAAAGTACTAGGAAATACAATATTGACACACAGGACTTGCAATCTCAACTTGACCAGCTGCAGGAGAAACTAAGATCTATGACTAACAAATATAATACCTCTGAAGATCTAATGAGGGAATATGTGTTGGCAATGAATGAGCTGGTGAACTCACAAACAAACAGCTGTGAGCGCTGTCAAACACCATCCACTGTACCTACACCAGACCATTCATTATCAGCATGCAATACCACATTACTGCATCCTTGTATTGATTTGACTATTCCCTCTGTTAATAGTTCCATTATACCATGTAAAAAAAAATGTAAATCATGATATTGTATTATTTTGTGATGAGATTGGAAAGGACTTAGGTCACTTGTTGACAGATGAATATCCGGGACACTCAATAATAAATTACTGTATGCCTGGTTGTTCTTTATTTGATATTATGAAAGAAGTTATTAAATATAACTTTAAGCAGGAAACAACTTTATTAATATTTATGGGAAATAGGGGTAATTTAAATAAAGGAGAATTGCTCCAATATCATCGAACATTGTGCAACCTTAGATTAAGAAAAATTGTATTGTTTACATTCCCTTACAGTAACAGTTTGCCACAGGAAGAAAATAACTTAAGATTTGATATGAACATGACATTGCACAATTTGACATATAATGATAACAAATTCCAGTTAATTGATACTAACTATTATGTTGGTAATAATTTATATTTGACAAAAGATAGATACAATATTGTTATGTACTATCTTTCTAACTATCTTAAAAGACAGATAGCTGTGTCGCTATCATATTTTTTTTCAATTTCAGCCAAACATTTGGCTAAACAAATTGCTCCTATTGAGCAATGCAATGACTTTTTAAAGTATTCTGCCAATAATTTGGTCAAAATTAATGACATTAATCATCATTTAAATTAGACATTAAGACAATAGAGGCAACCTCTTGCAAAAATGTAACTAAGGCAAATAATAAGTCAAATGAAAGTGTAAAAAAATTAAATAGTATCAATCTGGTGCATCAAAATATTCAAGGATTTTTAAACAAAGACTTAGAAGTAGAATTATTCCTGAATTGTAACAATATAGATATTCTTTGTTTGACAGAACATTGGCTTAAAAGCCACCAGTTCATGTTCAATTTTAGTAATCACCAGGTTGGTAGTTCATTCAGCAGAGTAAATGCTATACATGGTGGCTCATTAATTTTAATAAATAACCAGCTTAAGTTTAAGGACCGAAAGGATATCGTAAGCCTCTCTGTTGAGCGAACAATTGAAATAGCCTGTATAGAATTGGAGCAGTTCATTATATTAAGTGTATACAGACCACCTTCAGGATTGTATGATTGTTTTGAAAAAGTTATGGATGAAGTGTTGCACAAAATCTGTAATACAAAGAAGTCTATCATCACTTGTGGTGATTTTAATGTTAATTTTATGTTTAGTTAAGTACTAAAATTATAAGTTTGTTTCAGTCATACAATCTTGCTAACCAATTTTTAGAGCCCACTAGAATAACTCCTACTAGTGCCACATGCCTAGATAACATTTATACAGATGTTATACCGACCCACAAAGAAATTATTAACTTAATAGACTCAGATCATTGCGGACAATTGATCAGTATTCCAAATTACAACAAAAAAGTTACTAAAAAAGATATCACTGTTAACCCAAAAACAACTAATCGCTTGGAAACATTTAAAACTAAACTTTTGGGTAAATTACCACTTTTATTCACTAATGATGACCCTAATCAACAATATAATGATTTTTTTAATATGTATTGCACACAATTTGATAACACTTTTATTTCAAAAAGATTATCGGTTAATAGTAACGCTTCCTTCAGTGACTGGGCCACCATTGGTATACATAAAAGTAGAAAACGACTTTATGAATTATATGAAGAACGGATTTTTATAAACACTGCTGAATTTAATTTATATGTTAAGAATAAATTATTCTAAAATATTTAAAAAAGTTTGTAGTATTGCCAAGTCACGTTATTTGAGTTCAAAAATTAAAAATAGTAGCAACATTATTAAAACGACTTGGAATGTCATTAATAGCGAAACGGGAAGGTCATGCACCCGAAGTAGTGACTACAGCCTTGCTATTGATGACAATATAATTAAATCAGATTCTCAAGTCGCCGCGGCCTTTGAAAATTTCTTTGCAGAGATTCCAGTATCAACTACTAAATCTCTTAACTCATCACCCGCTGCCGCAGAGTCTTTACTTAAAGAAAACGTTTCAGTTTGTGATTCTGAATTTCACTTTGAATATGTAACCTGTAACGATATAATTAAAACCTTTCACACGTTAAATGTTAAAAAGACCGCAGATCTATGGGGTAATTCTGTGGATGTTGCTAAGTCGATTATAAACATTGTAGCACCTACTTTAGCTGTTATATTTAATAATTGTATTGACCGTGGTGAGTTTCCTGATCTAATGAAAAACAGTAAAATAATACCGTTGTTTAAATCGGGTAGTACATCAGACCCTACTAATTATCGACCTATTTCATACTACCTACCTTTAGTAAAATTTTTGAAAAACTTATTTTGAATCAATTGCAAAGATTTTTTAATAACAATAAATTACTGCATAATAAACAGTTCGGTTTTACAAGGGGTCGTTCGACTACCGATGCAGGAGTTGAACTTTTAGGACATATTTATAATGCATGGGAGGACAAATGCGATGCCTTGGGCGTCTTTTGCGATTTGTCCAAGGCATTCGATTGTGTTCTTCATGACACATTAATCAGGAAACTGCACCACTACGGAATCCGGAACGCCTCTCTGGATCTTCTTACTTCTTACTTGAGTGATAGGATTCAGAGAGTTGATGTTAACGGAAAAAGGTCACCCGGATCTGTAGTAAGAATGGGGGTCCCCCAGGGCTCAATTCTTGGTCCTTTCTTGTTCCTTATTTATATCAATGACTTGCCGTACCTCATAAAGGATAATCATGATATAGTGTTGTTTGCAGATGACACTTCTCTTTTGTTTAAAATCAAACGTCAGCAGCTGGTTACTGACAATGTAAATAACGCCCTTGCAAAAGTGGTTAACTGGTTTAATGTCAATAACCTACTTCTTAACGGAAAAAAAACGAAATGTATTAAGTTTACGATACCCCACGTTAGACAAGTAGAAACTAGTGTTCTCATTAAGGATGAAGAGTTAAAACCCGAAGATACCACAGTATTCTTAGGCATAACGTTGGATGCCAAGCTTCAATGGGGCCCCCATATAGATAAATTGTCAAAAAAGCTTAGCTCTGCAGCATACGCCGTTAGGAAAATTCGTGATTTGACTGATTTAGAGACAGCCCGTTTAGTTTACTTTAGTTATTTTCATAGTGTGATGTCGTACGGTATTCTGTTGTGGGGAAATGCCGCCGATATTCAGACAATTTTTATTTTACAAAAAAGGGCAATTCGTTCTATTTATAAATTAAGTCCTAGACACTCCCTCAGAGACAAATTTAAAGAGATTAATATAATGACTGTGCCTTCTCAGTACATTTATGATAATCTTTTGTATGCACATAAAAATATTAATCTGTTTAAAAAATACAGTGATATCCATAACATAAATACTAGGAACAAACACAAATTTGTTGTTCCTACAACAAGGCTCAAGAAAATAGGTGGCTCGTTTAGATGCCAATGTATACATTTTTATAATAAACTTCCTAGCCACATTCAAGAACTAAGCCTAAATAAATTCAAAGCTTTTATAAAGCGAAAACTATGCCAGAAAGCCTATTATACTGTAAAAGACTATATTGAGGACAAAAAGGCTTGGGATTGAGCTGCTCCAATAGGTTTAGACAGTGAATGTTATTTTGCAATTTTTACACTTTAATATTTTCTTTTTTTTTTTTTTAAGTATCTATTTACTTACACAATGACATGTACATTTACTGTATAAAGTATTATATTATTTTAATTATTGTGAATGTGAGGACTATGTGGGTCATTGTTTACATTTTAATCGTGGTCTGGCAGTTTGAGTAGTTTATGCGGCCTACCCAAATGTCCTGTCTTTGGTATTGTTCGTCGAATCGTTGAGCTCCTGAAGTTCTGAGTTGAGCTGCACGGTTACTGACAAATGCGTGCACTGACTGGACAGGTCCACTCAATCTGTGTGGTTCTTTCCTCAAAAGATCTTTTCAGACACTAATCTACATGGTCCTCAAAGATTATGTCCGGATTTTTATATACACATTGACATTGATGAATTTTATTTAGACAATGACATGAATATTTACTTTGTAAAGTATTTTTTATTTTTCTTTTCATTTAATTATTGTGAATGTGAGGACTATGTGGGTCATTTTTTTTTTCTGTTTTCCTTCTTAGTTTTAATCATGATCTGGCAGTTTGAGTAATTTACGCGGCCTACCCAAATGTCCTTTCTTTGGTATTGTTCGTCGAATCGTTGAGCTCCTCATTTCTGAGTCGAGCTGCACGATTTTTGACAAATGCGTGCACTGATTGGACAGGTCCGCTCAATCTGTGTGGTTCTTTCCTCAAAAGACCATTTCAGACATCAATCTACATGGTCTTCACACGATCTGACCAAGATTTTGTCTGGACTTTAAAAGAGACTGTGACCTCTGAGTTTGTTTCGGCCTTTCTTCTCAGAGTAGTCAGATAGGAAACGCCGACCACATCTAGTTTAAAAAATATGATGACGTGTAAAAGTGTTTGTAAAAACCTACTTACAGAAAATAAATCATTTATCATTTATCATTTATAAATGTCACGGATGACGTCTCTCTAAGAGTTAAGGCCCAGAAAGGAAACAATAAAATTTCACGTAACGTTTTTCATATTATTTTGCTACCTCACTGAATCGTTTATACCGTACATAATGTGTATTTCAGGCTTCAGCTTCACCCTGGATCACGCTCGTAAAAACAACATTTTTACAAATATTCTTTTTCGTACCGTAGGTCTATTTTTTTGCTTAGTAATGAAATATGCGATAAACTGGGCCATGAACTGGGAAATTTTGCGCTTTTTTGTCACGCCCGATATGAGGGGATCTACATAGGTTCAGCCTCAATATCAGGCCGTGGGATCTTTAAAGATTTCTTTGCCAAAATATACCTAGTTTTGTTGGGAAAATCGGATAACAATGATTTATAACAAGGTCAGCGTTATCTTCCCCGTTATGTACGAGTATTGTGTGCATATTTATTGCTTATTTTCTTCACTCCTCCTTTGTCTTGCTTTTAGATCATTGGCACAATTTTGCTCTGTCCGTACATAGTTTACATATTTATCTTTCATTGATTAGCAGTAGGCTCGCCCCCTGTTATATGGGACTTAAACATTACTGGTGAAATGTGGGTGAACCATGGTACACCTTTGCCTCACCTCGTAATTTTTTAAAGTACCTTTGTATATTGATGTATCTAATAATAAAAATTCACAGCCATCGGGCTGTGGGCTTTTTAACAGATCGCATAGTGAAACGTGTCACTCTTGGGAAACGGATTAGCGATCGCATCAATCAAGGTGCTAGCTGCCCATCCCTTTCACGAAATACAGACATAAGTAGATCAGTAGGTAAAATATAGAGGCACAGATCGTAGTTCACAGGGCACCGGCCGCAAGAGACCCGCCGTGAAGGTAGACGATAACAAATTGCTAATGAAACGCCATCGTACGTACGAATAAATGGCTTCCATGCTCCCATTGAACATTTCGCCGACGCATCGTCTGTGCCGTTGTTCATTTGTTTTGTACGCCATTGTTTGCAAAAATTCTAAACCGAATCACTGATAGCTATAACGTAGACAATACATAAATCGAGCTCTGTTTTTGTTTCGCGACTATCGCACCTGCCGCGCGGTTTAATTTTTCATTGTGTATTTTGAATTTACGCGTCCATTGTTTACCCTAAATATTTGTTTGAATAATAAAATTCTTAGATGTCAACCACCTTAGGGGTTCATAGGAATTATGTTATATGAATTTGTTAGTCGTTAAAATGTCAAAAGAAGTCGTTTAAACGACAGAGCTTAAGCCGAAAACACTGGTTTTATATTGCCGGGAGTTCCGTTTTACATAAATTATTATTTGCACAGACAGACAAAACCACAGGCGGCTCCAAGTTAAATGATGGCTAACTAAGTACTTATAAAATGTAAAGGCAGAGCGGCGAGATTGCCCCAGTTTGAACCGGGCTCGGGCGGCGCAAGCGGGCGGCACTAGCACTCATCTTGCAATCGCTGTTGCATTTTATTACTTTTCCATTTCCACTGGGGTTTCAATTTCCTTTCTCATAATTAATAGCCTTTCTGCGAGTTGCCTGACGTTTTCTATTGCCGCACCGCAGAAACTTTAACGTTCAATTTGCGTGCCATCTAGGACCTTATTACCTCATCGTTGCCACAACTTTTGCTATACAAGTTTTTGTTACGTAATTACGCAAAGTAGCAAGTGCTCCTTTGTCGAATAAAGCAGATTAAATTACGTATCTGCGACGACGTTTCTTTCCTATATTTTATTCTGCCTAGTGTCAAAAAAAGACAAATAAAACAATGACATTTTACGGTTTATTAGGAAATTTATGGGCCGTAAACACATTGTCGTTATATCGTGAGATATGACGCGGAATGTGGAAAGTTTATACATTTTTTTACGTATTATTTTCGCGTTTTCTTCTCGAATATGTTGTATGATTTACTTGAATGAGGTTAATAGCGCATAAATTATATTTCTCTTGAGGTACGATACATTTTATATATATTTTATTGTAGGTGTAGAAATTGTTTTCGAGAGTTATTAATTTCGGAATTTAATTAAATTTTAATTACATTACGTAATTAAAATTTAATTAAATTCCGAAATTCTGAGAACCAGTCTTACCAAGGGGTATCGTATTACCTAGTAATTGGGTTGTGAAGGTCAGAAGGCAGTCGCTCCTTATAAAATACTAGCATTCCGCTGCATCCGGTTAGACTGGAAGCCGACCCCAACATAGTTGGGAAAAGGCTAGGCAGATGATGATGAATGTAACTAAAATTACTAATTTAAAAATTACCAACGGAAAATTTTGCCAGCCAGTATTTAAATTTCTACCACCCCAAGGAATAAAATCCGAATGTGATTGTGCACCAGTAAATAGTATTATCAAAATATTATCAATTACGTGTAATTCGAGTCGCGCTTCAATAAAGCTTAATGAATTGATAAATTGCTGCCGGAGGATATATTTCACGGGAAATCACATTATTTGTACGCTTCGTAAATAGTCGCTTGATACAGTAATTTACGTTACGTTGTTAAACAAAAGTTAATTAAAATTAAAGAAATATTATGTCTGATTTTAATTACGTTAAATAACGGCACTATTTTGTTCAGGAGAAAAAAATATTGGTACGGTTTAACTGTAAGAAAATTTCACATTGTTCACTGAGGGCGAAAAACATTAGGATTTAACTGTCAGCATTTATTTCAGTATTACAACATGTAATCCTACTACTAACTGAAGCGTGTCATTGCCTTTACATTAACTAAATTAGAAATCCAAGTTCTGTAAGACATTTAATTTACTCCTACGTTTAAAATCTATACCTAAGCAAATGAGAAAACCTACACATATAATATAATATACGAGTATGTTGATGTACAATCTGCTTTCTAAGCTGCAAAACACATAGTTACTCGCTCCTATTAGCTGTTCTCCACTGGTCGTGAATCAGTCGAGATGGGGGCTATTCCGCTGGCTTTTATAGAGTTCTCAGGCGAAGATCGCACGCCTTAATGGAATTTGATCGCGCGATATTGACACGAGGTGCCGCGGGATATTTTCACACGTTATTGCCCCTTTTACACGAGTGTGGGTAGCGATAGAACTGTAATCTGAGATGATACAGTGAGATGAGATGGTCTTATCTTTGATCTGCTGGTTTTACAGGATATTTTTTTAAGATTGACATATTAACAACTTACGAACATACGATAATGGATAGTCGGAGGATTGGATCGTGATTGTGTAGGTGTGTTAAAAAAGGTGGTTCGACCAAAAGGGCGAGAAAGATCAAGGACAAGATGATTTTAAACGGTCGGTAAATATCCATACTTGTCTAAATTGATTAATTTTTGACCAATAAGGTTTTACACGTATAAAATAGCTTTCTATTTTAGTTAAGACTAGCTTTCATCCGCTGCTTCACTTAACTATAACTATATTGGTGTACGCGACGCACGCCATTAAAGCTTCCAGTCAGCATGACTTTTTCCGACACCTCAACAATCGTCAATCGTCATATTTCAGCCGATTGTACCCAATGAATTATACCTACACTTAAACTTACCTCATGAATCACTCCGTCCGTTGCCGTTGGTTCGAGTTTATCGAGTTGAGACAGACAGACGCGGGACGACTTTGTTTTATATATATATAAATGATATTTTATTATATATTTATGTTTATTTATATTTTATTAAGTACTTATTTTGTTTTTTTGATGATGATGATGATGATATATTTTTTTTATATTTTTATATGTCGTAATAGTGCTCGATACCTTTCTATAGCATAATCAGCCTATAATGTTCCCACTGCTGGGACACAGGCCTCCCCTGTGGAAGGGAATGGGCCATCTACCTCGCGGGCCCAGTGCGGGTTGGTGGATACATTTGTACCTATATTTAGTCAAAATTATCCTTTTTCTAAAAAACATAGAAGTACGAAAATAATCTCCATCGCATATTTAACACTTCGCGGGACACTTAACGCCTCTCGACGTAATAACAATAAAACTTCTATTGTGTCTCGTTCAGTGTCCTTCAATGTGTTAAAGTCCATTTTCATAGAGCATGCGAAAGCATCAGCTCTGTCAAAGAGATCTAAGTCCGTTTTTGTTTTGGATGTTGATATGATTCCATTTCCCCATATTGTTATTGTTAGATACACGGCAAAAAGGAGGAAATCCTCAAACATACACAAATATTATTATCTACTAATGGGATGTGGAACAGTGTAATTTTTAACGAACAGAAAGCTACATATCGTTATCAATAATGGCAACAACTTCGCTTAAAATTGAACAGCAACTTCTTAATGAGGCCAAGAAAATTCGTGCGCGCCGAGTGGTAGAACTTAAGGAGCGTGTAAACTTTCATTCGTCGTCATTAAAAGTTTCGAGTTTGAAGATTTGTGCCAACACTAATTAGCTAGACACTTATGAAAAATTCTTACGTCTCGAGTCTTAAATGCTGGCCAAATAAACGAGACCGATGACGGGATGTCCCCTCCCTAGTTCAATTTAAGTTTCTTCAATAAAAACCTCTCTTTGCCTAGATTCGTCCGCTTTTTGTTCGACGGTACTTATAGGTTCGTGAAATAAAGCGCTTTTTATTATATTTGACATCTTCCTTTTTTCCTTCATATTATTTACTCAGCCGAATTTATAGCATTTTATTGCTTCCTCGCCAAGTCTCGTTCAAGTGTAATAATTAGACAAGGTTTATTGCTCATTTTATTTTTGAAAATGTACGTTAGAAATTTAAACTCGATTGGATTAAATAATGACACTAAAATGTATCTTGTGTCTTTCCCTGCGTGATCGAATCAGAAATGAGGAGATCCGCAGGAGAACCAAAGTAACCGACATAGCCCAAAGAATTGCCAAACTTATTAAGTGGCAGTGGGCAGGGCACATTGCTCGCAGAACAGATGGCCGATGGGGCCGAAAGGTTCAGGAGTGGCGACTGCGTACCGGAAGACGTAGCGTTGGAAGGCCTCCCACAAGGTGGTCCGACGACCTTGTGAAGGCCGCAGGAATCCGTTGGATGCGAGAAGCACAGAACCGGTCGAAGTGGAGCTTGGGGGAGGCCTATGTCCAACAGTGGACGTCTTTCGGTTGAAATGATGATGACTAAAATGTTTAGGTGTAGGTGTTTATCTATTATTTGTAAACCCGCTATACCTAATACCGATTATTTAAATTGTTAATACACGGAAGTAGGTAAAGACAGATGCAATCAAAACTTTGGGGCTGTAAAACGCCTAAACTCAGTCGGTGTCAGATTAACAAGATAGAGAAATCTATAAGAGAATATTGATGGGCTTTTATTTACAGTTGCCCAGTGATAACTCGAAATATGAAATGAGTTTCAGGAAGCAAACAGTAAAGAGCGTGTTTCGAGACGGTGGTGGTGTATGGTGCAGCGATGGTACAGTAAACCAAAGAGTTTAGTAGGTTCACAAGCAAAAACATTTATCTTTCAAAAATAATAAAAATATCGTCGTCGTCGTTTCAGCCGATAGACGTCCACTGCTGGACATAGGCCTCCCCCAATTTTAGGAGGGTTTGCCATAATCGCCACGCTTGGCAGGCGGGTTGGCGATCGCAGTATGGTATGGTGGTGGAATACATAGAGAACGCTGCTGCCCATTCTCCGGTACGATCCTTAGTCGCCTTTTACGACACCCACGGGAAGTAAGGGGTGGTGGTATTCTTTAAGTCCGGCACCACACAGACCAATATCATCAATCAATATAATAAAAATACAATACTGTCAAAGTAATGACTATGACAGTATTATTTTTTAATAAACTTAACCTTAAATTGACTGTGATGTAGATGTCGGAGGCAGATTGTATAACTTGTCATCATACATACAGCGCCGACCGTTTGCATACTGTCGCCGTTATAACGCCTAGGAATTATATAAATGCTACACTGCTTCTAAGTTACATTTCTTAGCGACTAACTCTGATTTTTTAACTGTCCACATGTAATTGCCCGTAATATTTATTTAATTACACATTTAAATATTTGTTATGACTTATTTTTATTTAGTTTACTGCTCAGTTTTTAGTGCGGAACTTGTTAATAATCATGGTTACCCTAACATATGGCTCTGACACTCGAAATGGATGCGGTCGGTAGCGTCATCAATTTGCCTTAGGCATTATACATAACGGCGACAGTATGCATACGGACGGCGCTGTATGTATTAATAAATGACTATTCATACCCTGCGAAATAATGAGAAATATAAGAATTGAGTCTCTCATCCAATCGCTGTGCACTATATTGCACCGGTCAGTGAAAGTGTGAAGACACTCTTAACTTTTAAAGAGTAATGTCAAAGAGTTGGCTACTCAGAACACTTACAACATTATTTAAAGGTAGTTGCAACTTAGAATGCTACAATTTGGCACCTGAATGACATTGCCAAGGGAGCGTTCTTGGTAAAAAATTATTTATATAATTAAATTGTTAAAGAAATTGTATTGAAACAAGATGGTGGCGTTAATTCCGAATGTTCCGATTTTGGCCACAAGCCGAAAGATGATGATTGAAGTTGTAAATATCGTTGTAGCTGCCTGTATACCAATCTCTTTGTTTTGCTGTACAGTGTGGTTCGGAGTCACGAGCGCCTCATAACTCCAGGACGTGCCACGGATGCACTTCCCCGTGGAGCGCAAAAACTTTAATTGCACCGCGTGGTGGTGCTACGAAAATATTTCTATGGATCTCGTAATAGTCCCCTATATTCTGAATTTGTGTTCTAGTTATAAATACTGTCTTTTTACTATGCTTTTTCAGTGTGATTAGGTTCTTTATGTCTGTTGTTGCAATGGCAATCCGTAAATGCGTTTTCAAAAGATACCGAGTACTTAGTTACCTTATGAAAATTAGAGCTACTAAGGGTTATTGGCTTATCGCTATTGCCATAGTTTCTTATGTTGGTATTTCCTTGAAATAATAGAAACAAAACAGACACTCGTAACAAATGGTCTGGTAGTCGGAGAATGTTGTTATTATTCCAGTAGCGGATATTGTTTCCCATCCATAATCATTTCTTACTTGTTTGATTCCACTTATTACTTTGTTTTTTTAATCCTCTAACAACACCATAATTAGATGTTGTAAGAAAGTGAAAAATCTTAATTTAAAAGCACTGAACCACTATTTTCACGTTAATATTCTCGTTTGTAACACAGCCGCATTTCAGGCGTTCCAATAGACGTTAGCACAAATGGCGCAATACCAAAATGCCGCAAGAAAACAATTTAGCGACGCGAGGGGCAAGGCAGGGCAACCGGGGGCAGCGCGGGGGCAAGCAGGGGGTAGCGAAGAAGCAAGCAGGGGTATGTCCGAAGGTGCAAAAACACTCTGTGAATGCGACAGCTGACCATGTCAACAGGGACGGACTAAGGGAATGCTGTTTATGCGTGACTGCAGAACAAAGGTACCTACGCTATACACAGCATGATTAAGTATAATATAAGATACGTGACAACTCAATTCTTCTCAATTCCTTTATCCGTCATATTATCATTGTAATTTCATAAAAATCGTTGTAACCATGGAGTAAAGACGGCCTCGTCAGGTCGGGATATGCTTGGAACGAGGAAACGGAAAATTACATAAAAGGGAGACAATAATGGTCTACGATGTAGCAATATAAAAAATATTCTTTCTTTTCGCTCATTTAATGTTGACATTTGGAGTAATAACGTGTAGCATTTAAGAGGTGCAATTATTGAAGGAAAATAATATTCGTAATACTAAACTGGGTTGTTACGTTGTTGCTTCGACTGTCGTCTAAAGGCAGTTATATATCTGCAATACTTTCTGCTCTGTCGAGTGCTATGATGAGTAGTTGTTGTATTTCATAACTTCCATAATCTAAGTCCAAATCTAGGTCATTTCATTTCAATTCATTTATTTATTCATAAACAATTTACATTGTGTTGAACATTACTTAAATAAAATTTTTACACACAGAAACAATACCAAATAAAACGTTAAATAAAATTATCACATGCGGAAAACAATACATATAAAAGCCTAATTTGAATTGATGTGAGATGTAAAAGTAGTTCAAGAGTCATTTCATATAAAATATGTCAACAAATAAATATAATGTCAAAAAAAAAGAGAAGGTATAATGTCAAAATCAGAGTCAAAAATATTAGGAGTTCATCAAGGTCCTAATGATGAGCACAGTTAAAGTCAAAAATAATTTTAATTTAAGGCTTGTTCACTGCTATTATTATAAGTGACTATTTTTATCATTTGTCATAAATTCGGATACCGACTATAAACATTTTTCCAACAAGAAGGCTTTTAATTTAGTTTTAAAAGAGTGAGAGCTATACATTAATAATTTTAAATCAGTCGGTAACTTATTAAATAACTCCACTGCTTGGTATCGGGAACAATGCTTAGCTATGTTTAAATTTGCTGCCATTTTTTTGTTTAAAATACTTCCTTCTTGTGCTTTCTCTTACCTTTCGTTCCTCTTGTGATTCATACTCATGAATATACTTAGCAAAATGATTCAGAATTAGGTAGGTACTAATATATATAAACTTGGTACTGTTAAAATTTCTAATTCTTTAAAGTGCTCTCTACATGAGTCTCTTTGTGAGATCCTTACTATATTCCTGTCAGTCAGGTCAGTCAGGTCAGTTTGTTTGATTTGTGCCATCGCTGACTGGTTGCGAGTGATTAATGTAGAAAGTTTTAAAAAGAAAAGAGAGTAATATTATAGGTCTGCGATTTTTCCTTTTACACTTTTCAATATTTAACTTAAAATATGAAACAGGCTGACGCGTTAATGATCGTTATTTTACACCGAACATGTAATGACTTGTTAGTTTAACCCAACACGGTAAGTTTCCCCTTTAAAATTACGAAAACCCGCCGTACCTACGCTTAACGAAGCGCTTATGACCGGGCCAATGATTTATTGTCGTTATATTTTCCATGTTATCGCGTATACCTACCCACATTCCGTGCCTGAACGTGGCCCAAACGACGGGGATTAATGGCTAGAGCAATTAAAGTAGTAAACAGAAGGTGCAGTGAGACGTCGGTGCAAACAAAATAGTGTGGGAATCCGAGCAGCGCGCTTGTGGGGCAACTCAATGATATCACATATGGCACCCCCGTTGTGCTAGCCATGCAGCCACGCTCCGATGTTCTTACAGTGGCTGGCTTACTGCCAGTTAGACGTCGACCGTACCTTAGCGATATCTATTTCTAAGATACTTATTGGTGTTCGTAGGTAAATGGATTATGGAGAGCTTTGATAGAATCGAGCTTGGAAAGGAGAGCAGTTTTAAAAGATTAAGGTGTCTTACTTTTTATGAATTTATGGAAATGTTGTTATACTTATCTATACTAATAATAAAGTTGAAGAGTTTGTTTGTTTCCACGCGCTAATCTCTTGAACTACCGGTCGGATTTGAATAAAATATTTTTGCGTTCAATAGCCCAACTCTTGAGAAGGTTATTTAACATCATGCTAGAAGCCGAGCATATAGAAAAAAAAACGCAGAAAGAACGCTAAGAGAAATCGAAGTAATAGCGCAGGCTGGCGATGCGATGCCGCGGGCTGGGTCGGGGAACAAGAAAATTTCACGCGTACGTAGTCGCGGGCAGAAGCTAATATTAGACAAATAACCAGATTATTTTTTCGTCCACAATTAAAAAAAACAAAAAAAAAAACGAAAAAGTGTTTATTTACAGAAATATTTTTTTACAAAATATCCGCCAAACCTCCGCCAAACTGCAAAGCAGTTTGTTGGCAGACGTAGCTCCGTTTTTTTTGTATTTATTAACATATTTATTTTTATAATGACACTTTTTCACATACAAGTTAATAAAACTACTTATTCCTTAATTTCTTAAATTAAAAAAACAGACATTTTCATTTTATTTTTAGATATTCTCTACAGTGAGGCTTTAACAAAAAATATTAAAAAGGTACTTATGTATTTTATTTTATGGGAACGTCTTCGGATATGTGAACGTCTTCGATTCTGAATCGTTCCTCTAAGAATTGAATTTTGTTTATTAGACCAATGATCTAGTCTCCGCGCCAAGTGTAGTTTCAGTTGACCATCCACTAGTACACTGCGTCAGACCAGAAAGTAAAATGAAAGCGGAACAAGTAGGTAATTCCACTGGGGTTCACTACGTGTGTCGTGGTAAGACGATACTGTGTGTGCAAGGAAATAATCTTACCGAGTAAACAAACGGTGCACTTTATTTGAACCGACGTGTACGTGCTCTGACTTGTAGTACTGCGTAATGTTAAATATAAAGTGAACTAAGTTATGTAGTAGCTACTCAAGACTTGGGTAATGGGGTGTTGTATTTACTTTTCGCGATGACAACGGCCACTGGTTCTGACGCCGTTTTGGGAAGGAAAATCCCCGAATTAAGTCCCCTGTTAAGGCGCGGCAAGAAGCAAATTTTTAGGTAGTTGTTTTGTGGTGCATCGCGGCAAGAAATAAGGTTCAAAACAATGATGCGTTTGAAGTTAGTTGAATCGAATTACCACCAAAATTTAAGTAATTTTGCTGTTTTAATTAAATGAAAAAAAAATCAGTGGAATCATTTTTAGGTATTTCTTTAGTTGGTTGAATTCCCTTTAAATGATAAATTATTGATTTTCTGTAAGTAGCTTTGTACAAACACTTTTACACGTCAATCATATTTTCTGTAAACTAGATGAGGTCGGCGTTTCCTATCTGACTATTCTGAGAAGAAAGGCCGAGATGAACTCAGAGGTAACAGTCTCTTTTAAAGTCCAGACAAAATCTTGGTCGGATCATGTGAAGACCATGTGGATTGGTGTCTGAAATGGTCTTTTGATGGAAGAACCGCACAGATCGAGAGGAACTGTCCAGTCAGTGCATGATTTGTCAGTAACCGTGCAGTTCAACTCAGAACTTGATAAGCTCAACGATTCGTCGAACAATACCAAAGAAAGGACATTTGGGTAGGCCGCGTAAATTACTCAAACTGCCAGACTCTGATTAAAACGGAAACAATGACCCACATAGTCCTCACATTGGGGTATTCCACTCAGAGCACTGATTTGAATCGCACTTGGACGAACGGCACCTGAGCACTTCCACTAACCGCACTGAAACAAAATTTCGTAACGTGCGGTTCGGTGGAACACTTTATCGTTATTGTTTCAGTTCCCGAACGGCACTTGCATACAGTTGTAGTGATGGGACGTATGTATTCTTTGTTCAGGACATTACCAACGTATCGATACGGCAACTGCGTGTAGAACCACGGTCCAGTAAAGGTTATGCGGTTACATGTTTATGAATGTAATTTTATTAACATTTGACCTTATGGCTATTGATGCCGGAGTTCCTCAGGGGTCTGTTCTCTCTGCAACTCTTTTCCTACTGCACATCAATGACCTACTACTTCAGCTTGGTATTGTTGGGTACGCAGATGACAGTACTGTTTCAGAGAGATACTTGTCCAGCGCAAAAGCCAGCGGGGCCGTTTCTTGAGAGAGGCCATGGTAGAGCGGACAGATTTGACCTTAAGCCTTGTCTCCCAGTGGGGCGATGACAATTTGGTCTCTTTTAACGCCACCAAAACACAGGCGTGTCTTTTTACCGCGAAAAGGAGTCGTTTTGACCAGACTCCTACTTTTCGGGGTACATCTGTTCCTGTAACAGATCGGCTCGAGCTCCTAGGCATGGAGTTGACATCTAGTCTCAACTTCGGCGCTACCATCGAGTACAAAGCCCAAATTGCGGCCAAAAAGCTGGGCATCCTAAATAGGGTGAAGCGATACTTTACGCCTGGACAGCTTTTAACCCTTTACAAAGCGCAAGTCCGATCCTGCATGGAGTATTGCAGCCACCTTTGGGATGGCTCAGCGAAATACCAACTTGCCGCGCTAGACTCGGTGGAACGCAGAGCTAAGAGGCTCATTGGCGACGTAGAAACGGCGGATGCCAAGTAGCACAGCTTGACTCATCGCCGCAAGGTTGCCTGCTTGTCGGTCTTCTACAGATTGTACTTCGGTGAGTGTACCGAAGAACTCCACGATCTCATTCCACCGGCCCCCTTCTACCTTCGGATACACTGCAAGTTACCATCCCTACCTAGTTGATATTCCACCAATTCGCACTAAGCGTTTTAAAATGTCCTATATAATGCGCACAGCAAAAGAGTGGAACTCTCTACCTGGGTCTGTGTTTCCGAGCGGTACAACCCGAATCTCTTCAAAGTAAGAGTGAACAGGCTTCTTCTGGGTAAGCTCATTAAATCGTCGACTTTCTCTCAGTCACCTCTGACCTAGACTAGAGTCAAGAGCAAGCAAACCCATTTCAAATTAAAAAAAAATACAAAGTCAGCTGATAGTGCCATTTTTCCCTTCAGAAGCCATTATTAGAACTACATATTCATTTCCACCATATTTGAATGTCATATGCTGTTTACTGCATCATATACTCTTTAGTTTACTGTCATGGGGTCTATGTAAACAGAGCCACCTGCTCTTTAAACAACGTTTTTTAGGTGAAACCCAATGATAAAAAAATATGCTGTGACTATCTTTACCTTCTATCTTTTGAGAGTATTTTTATGAATGTACGCGAAGTCTAAGTGAGACACCCAGATTACATGGAGTCCTGCCATTCTTTTTTATTGCAGGCCGTAGGTGCCTAGCTATGGTCACGCCATCTACATTTAGCTTTGACCGACCTTTGGGGATTTTTTGTAAAGTAACCTCTGTAGTAGAAACTTATTCAATGACATTCTAATTTGTAACGCCGTTAACACACCGACGCCGCGAGCCACGTTGTGAAAAAATTAAATTTAAAATTTAAAAAACCCCCGAAACAAAATAATAATAAAATTAAATGTAATTGGAAAACGATTAAATAATTTAAAAACCCCCGACTTAAAGAATCTAGGTAACGAGACTAAAACAGATAAATTCATATGGCAGTCGGGGGACCTCTTAGAACAGAAGGTGTTCCACAGAACGGTCCCGTTTTCGGGGGCCCAATATTGAGTGTGCAAGTCCCCGCTGCCATGTTATCTGTGTAATTTATATAAAATATTTTTCAGGCAGGGGCCATAGAATTTCCGTAGTCCTAAATAACCAGTTCACTTTAGCCACCCAATCCCATTGGCGTGGTCATACACATTTGTCTAAGCAAACACAATGTTTTTGGTTTCCGAGCTGCATGGAAAACATTCCCCGCGCGAGTGAAGAAGGGAAGGGTTGGTTTCATTTTTAACCGCCGCGTGCACCATCTACATCTAATCACATCACATCTGCAGATCGGATCGTATAAGTTAACACAATTCTTCGAAATCGGTTTTGAAACATGAAAGAAATTGACCGATTCAATTCGAAAACGATTCGGCTTAAAATCTGTCTTCTCGTTGATATACGGCCTTATTACAAAACAAGATTTATCTTTAGACCAAGGTTTAAACCATCCAGCTATTTTTAAATTTCGAACTATAATCCGACGAAGCTAAAGTTCTTATTACAAAAACTGACGTTAAACCCGAGTCTAAGTTGTCAATTTTGCATTAAGAACTTTACAGTTGTCAGAATAAAGTTCAAAATTTAAAAATGGCTCGATGGTTTAAACCTGGGTCTAAAGATAAACCTTGTTTTATAATAAGGCCGATTGAGTCTATAATTGCTAAAACTTGTAGACTTACTATTACTGACTTCCTCTTCGGAACTCATTACGACATTTAAACAAAATGTGTTATTATCCTAAAAATATGCAGGAAATACGCAGGAGACAGCTTGTGTATGTAACAAATGTTTTTGTGTAAGGTTTGTGTAGAATGTCTCGAAAAAACACGCGCAGCACACACGCATTACCAGTAAGATACATGAACAAGATGGAATTATCCGTTACAAGACTTAACTTCTGCTGATTTGTATCGATATGTTTTGCTTGGTAATGCTTTGAACGAAAAAGTATATCCCATCACTAAAAAAATAACGATAACAACAACGATAAATTGTTCCACCGAACCGCACGTTACGAAATTTTGTTTCAGTGCGGTTAGTGGAAGTGCTCAGGTGCCGTTCGTCCAAGTGCGGTTCAAATCAGTGCTCTGAGTGGAATACCTCCTCACATTCACAATAATTAAAAGAATATATACTTTATACAGTAAATGTACATGTCATAGTTTAAGTAAACAGATATTTAGAAAAAATAAAGTGTAAAATAGCATAATAAAAAATAAAAACAACATTCACTGTCTAAACCTATTGTAGCAGCTCAATCTCAAGCCTTTTTGTCCTCAATATAGTCTTTTGGTTTTCGATTTATAAAAGATTTGAATTTATTAAGGCTTAGTTCTTGAATGTGGCTAGGAAGTTTAACGTTTAAGGAGGTTTAAAAAAACGTATACATTGGCATCTAAACGAGCCACCTATTATCTTGAGCCTTGTTGTAGGGACTAGTATTTAAGTTATGGATATCACAGTATTTTTTAAACAGATTAATATTTTTATTATCGTTACATAAAATATGATAGGTTACGCTCAAAATTCAGAGAACTATGCGACGAAAAAATATTATTTTTTTGAGATCTGTTTTTCGATTGTTTTGTCATTTTATTTTTATGAAATATTTTTGAATTAGACTTTTCTTTGAACATTTGAACACAATATTTTGGCTTGTCATGTGTACCAATACGACTAAATGTGTGACAAAAAACTGATCCTTTTTGCGTCCTATGTTTGGGGAGCGCCTCAAAGCTATTTTGCATTTGGGAAAATCGTGTCTTCGTCGTCTACCTACCTATAGCAATCCAATGCTGGATATTGTCTCTCCAGTTGAAGGTCATCTGTATTACGATTTTTTTCTATAACCTATAATATTATACTTAATAATAATAATAAAATGGACGGAATTTTTAGGAGGTTCCTCTCTCTGGAGCCCTGACCGCCCAGTAGCTTGGACCCTGTTCCCGATACCGGTGGGCTACTATTTTTTATATTTTTTATATTCTAATATTTAAAAATATAATTTATATATTGTGTTATTTAATGAAATAAAGGATTAAAATAATAATATAATTTAATTGTCAGATATTATAATCCACTATTGTTAGTAACATAGGCTAGTAAGGACATCTTACAAACCAGTGTTAGTACCACGGATATCGATAACTATTGTTAGTACATATACCTCTATCATTTAATAAGTTCAAAAAACACTTCAGAGACGATAACAATAATAATAATTCATAATACCTAACACAATAACACTACACACACTACTTCTGGGCACGGTTTGAAGGTTTATAACACTTATGTTATAACCTATAATGTTCCCATCGGTGGGACAAAGGCCTAGTCTCTTCGAGAGGGCTGACCACCATGCGGGCCCAGTGTGGGTTGGTAGATATGTCACATGTCTTCGAATTTTTGGTTCCAGGTCATGCCGGTTTCCTCATGATGTTTTCCTTCACCGTTTTGAGACATTATTTATACAACATGTCATTCCGTAAAATTATTTTATTAAACAAAATTTATTTCATGTTTACATAAATATCAATAGTTGCATACTACACATCGCACATTGATAAGAAGAGTGACACTAACCAAAAAAGCTGTTTTTTCAGTAGGAGCATTTAAAGTTTTACAAAACAGTAATGACTAGTTTTGCACCAGAAAGGATAAAAAATTGATATCATGTTTAATTTAGAGCTACAACGACTGGTGTATTTGCAAAAAAATTGTATCTTCGCGCGCTAAGAGATGGCACTGCTAAAAGAAAAACATCATTTTTCGTATAGTGACGGTCTTCTTATCAATGTGCGACATGTTATCAGGGTTATGTATTTAAAATTGCTTGCAGACAAGTTCTCTCAGTGAAGGTGAATTCTATTGACAAATGATAATTCCAATGCGAACTTGACTTTACATAACGTATTGTAAATTACAGCTAAGACTTAATTAGTGGAATTAATAAATACGATATAGACTATACTTGTTGCTAACCAGCTGGGTTGAAGCTAGTTATGAATGGTAATTATAGTCTTTGCACTGCTTATTTATTTTAAAAGTTGTGTCTTAGGTTGATATTTAATCATTTATGTTCTGTTCTATGTTAGAGGGTTTGGTTTCCGCACTTAGTCTTTCTGGGGGACTATTGTGCGTGGCTATTTAATCATTTGGTGTTGTTAATTTACTTAACGTCTCCATTTACCAAACGTACGTCTCCATTTTTTTTTTAATTCGCACCAATTATAACTCCCATGTCGCGCCATTAACCATAATCTGCCTATAATGTTCCCACTGCTGGGACACAGGCCTCCTCTCGGGGAGAGGGAGTGGGCCGTAATCCACCACGCGGGCCCAGTGCGGATTGGCAGATGTCACATGTCTCCGAATTTTTGGTTCTAGGACATGTATGTATAGGTTTCCTCACTATGTTTTCCTTCACCGTTTTGAGAGCAGTTTTACACAAAGTAAAGCGCCTGTCTGGGTTCGAACCTATGACCCACAACTCGTAAGTCGCGGCCGTTACCACTTGGCCTGGCCACCACTGCTCTGTCGCGCCATTGACACTTCAAAATTTCTGATTTCTCCAAATCAGAAATTATAGCCGTTGTTTTATAGCCGCAAGTTAAAATTAATAATATTTTTTTTTGTTGACATAAAGCAGGGTGTTTCATTTGCAATTAAACCTGACATAGGTGGTGCCTGCGGTACAGGAGTCACTGACTTCACTCGTTTGTGGAACATTAACAATTTATGCAATAAAATTAAAACGAAGTCGAATATAGAGAACTAGCAGCGCCCCGCGGTCTCACCCGAATGAGCAAGTGTCGATCCTGTGTGAATATCGGGATAAAAACTATCCTATGTCCTTTCCCGGGACTCAAACTATACCAAATTTCATCTAAATAGGTTCAGCGATTTAAGCGTGAAGACACACTTTCGCATTTACAATATTAATATGCATTTAGTGCATGCTCTTGTGTTGTGTGTGTGTGTGTTGGGTTTTGTATGTATGTGTGAGTGTGTTGCATTTTGTGTGTATGTTTATGTGAGTGACTGTGCTTGGTGGTCGGGCTCTGGGTTATTCTCATCTTTTGAATGTCTAGAATAATTATATTACCCAACCAACCACCACAAAGGGGAAGGGGATTAGATATGAAAATAATATTAGAAATTTGTAGCATTAAAAACGATCTCAAGTCATTCACAAGTCACAGCCCATAAAAAACAGTTGAACAACACATTAACGTAACCATAAACATTGTCAGTGCTAAAAAGGAAACATAACAAAAAATCGGATCCGGTTCGCGAGGCGTCAGTATGTCCGGACGGCGCGCTAATTTCCCTGTTACCCGGTTTGTGCCGGCACCGGATGTGTTAGGGATCGCAGCAGTATCCCAGTTTACCTGCCGGGTATACGGACCGTGGTACAATGAGTGCGTTGTGAGCTGCTCTTATGTCACTATGAGCAATGGTTTGTTATTATTTGTTATTCGTTTGTTCTTCGAGTAGGTGTTGGTCTTGTTTGTTATACATGGTTATTGGTAAAACAACAACAACCTCTTAAGAGGTCACTGTACTCATCATTATGAACAACTTTTACTATGGGACCAAACCTGAGATCGCGAAAAAAAGGTTAGCTGTTCCCTACATTTATGTTCGTTTATCTCGTCAAAATGTAGGGAACAGCAGTTTTTTTTTTTCGCGATTGTTTTCGGGATCATATGATTTGTTTTCACAAATCCAATAGAGTTGATGTTTTTTTTTAAACTAAATTTTAGTTCGCTTTTACAGGTTTTTCAGATTTTTCTGTCAATATAAGCTTTGAACTCAGAATACAGAAAAGTACGCTTTAAAGATGTAAAGTTCTAGAGTAAGATGTAGGACGACACACAAAATAAATAAAATAAATACCATATCCAGGATATGGTATTTATTTTCTGTATTCTGGGATATGATATCAAACATAGAATTTTTTCCATATTGTAAAGAATGAGGTACCTACCCACAATAATGATCAGGCAGTATTTTATCATATTTTTACATTGTATTTTATGGATAGGAAGATTCTAAATATCAAAAACTGTTATCAGTTATCGTGTATTCGTAGGAACATTCCTCCACTGTTAATCTTCAGGAAATGAATAAAAAGAATTCTTTAGTGTCAATAATGTTATTGTCAAACATTATCTTGGCCATGGAATTAGTATGTATGTACTATACCTTGCCTATACCTTGGCAGATATATATCAAATAATTTATAGACAGATAAAATTAAAATTCCTAAGTTGACAATAGATACAATACTATTGCAGTAAGAAAGAAAATGGAATATCAGTCACATGAAATGGACTTAATCCCACAGCGTGGCCAATAGTAATGATTGTTTGGAATGTCAAGTTATTTCAAAAGGAAATACTTGATTTTACCTAATAGTGAGGCTCGTCGGTTTGCGAAACCAGGTTGCGGATTTAAAACCTGAAACCTGAATTTAAAACTTGAAACAAATGATTTTTTGAAATATTTCAAGAAAGTACCTTCAATGGCGGATGGTTATCAGTAGATACGAGACTTTAATCAATTGATTGATTGCCTCCATCACTCATTACGGAGCGTTATGTTCATTCAAACAAACTTACGAGTTACGACTCGTATTTTATAAACCTACCTACTGTTTACTTACCGTTGACGTCGTAAGAATGGTTCTCTATTTTGTTACCTAACTTTTTTATCCATAATCTAAAGTGCCATAATTTTTTTTGTACTAATCATCATTTGTCCGAATGATAGCTTGCCCGAAGTTAATGTCACATAATATCGAATGCCATAAAATTGAAATCCCTAAATACAATATGCCCTAAATTCGTTTGTCATAAATATTACAATCAATAATACACAAAATACCTAAAACCGTTTTCAATAAAAGTTACAAGTCATAAATTCAAATTACCTAATGTTTATTTATCCTAATAATGGTTTTAATACAAAAAGAAAAAGTAATTTACAAAACAACAAGACTTGACAACATCTTAAAGGAACAATCGGAATAGGTACCTACACAAAATGTAATTTTTTGAAGGCAATCGCAGCTAATATGAAATTAGCTTAGAATTTGTCTACGAATTAAAACTAGCCTTATAATAAAAAACTATAACCTTATAATTACGACTACAATTAATGTATCTAAGTTTAAATAACATTTTTTGTAATAAAAAAATATCTGATTTTGTATTCCAATTGTTTATTTTACCAAATCCAATTGAAACAATACATAAATAGATAGAAAAGCAATATGGCTTTTGCCTCGGCTCCAGCAGCAAGCATGCAGCATGCAAGCATGCAGCATGCAAACGAGCATGCAACACGCAGCAGGCATGGTTTCTGTCACGGCTCCGGCGCTGTGGTTCTCCGGCGGCCCCATGCGTGCTAATCGTCGCAGACGGCTTTCGCTCACCACCACGGCTTCGACTTGCTGGCCGGCTTCGCCGGCCAACCTCAGCCGCGGCGGCTCGCTCACAGCTTCCTGCTCCTCAGCCCGCGGGCCGGCGGCGCGATTTTAAAGTAGGTACACTAGGGGTAGGGCAGACAAGACTGCGTGGAGTCGGATTTACAGCGATTCGTTTCTGTCACTAAAACCTAATTTTTAGCAAATGTTTTAGGACTAACAATTTTATATAAATGAACATTCGGAATAATACACATTCTATAATACAATACTTAGTACATATGACTTTATTTCATCCAAAATTAGGAGATTCAATTATTATAGTACTCGATATTATGACAGAATAGATTTAGAAGTAAAGATAATTATGTAAAACAAAATTTCGAATTTTTGAACATTGTGGTTACTGAAGTTTATTGCAAACGTGTTATGGATAATGATTTTCCGACAAACAATTTTAGGAGAAGAAAGGGGGCACCCGTAAGAATGCGTTTCTGACACCTGTCAGTGCGACAATTCTTGTAGCTAACAAAGATTAAATTCGCAAAACACATATTCGTTTGTATGAAACTGACAGGTGTCAAAAACGTATTATCTCGTCGGCCGCACTGTAATCTAAAACATATCTGACTTTCGGTGAAGGCAGTGAGATATACTGGCTGTTTTTTCATTATTGAAAGAATAAAATAATTACATAAATAGGCCTCCATTAGTTTAATGAAGCGGACGAAGCGTGCGGCACAGGAAACGAATGCGGCGCTCGCCATTCTTCGGTACTAATTAAAGATGTCATAAGTCATACTGTGGAATACCGGAGATGCCCTAGTCTTGCGGCTTTTTATTGAATTTAATTTATATGGGTGCTCCGAAGGTTTGAGACTCAATAGAATTTCAAGCATTTTGAAAAATAATAGTCATGTCAGTTGTTTAAAGACATATTTTGTCCACTTTCGGTAAAAAAGCTAATTAGAAAAACACCTACAACATCATTGTTGTAGGTGTTTTTCTAATTAGCTTTTTTATTTATGTATTTAACCATTTATATACACACATAATTATACATATAATCAGACAAGAAAAAAAGAACTGAAAAATAGGTACGTAGAACAGAAAAATAGACGTGAGCTTAACAAGCTACCCGAAACTGTCAAATTTTCCCAATCTACTTTGAACCTTATGCTTAAGCTTCATTATCATTGCTTCATTATCATTAGTCACCGATTTATGATTAACACAATGAAAGTTAAGTACAGGAATTTCAATTGGTCGAGGGAGATTTAAAAACTATTGTATCCAATTTAAAAACCACTGAAGCACAATGGCGCACAATAAGCATACTTATGATTACTTCTATTATTCATTTGTTCTCGGAAATATGTAGAAAACCAAGTCTGGTAGCGAGGTTAGATATGCAAGGATTCCAATTGTTAGCATTTGCCTAACACACATACAAACATTATCTCACGGTCTGAGCTCAGTAAACAGAACTGAAATTGCCTCTAGGATCACCTTAGGCCGTGAGAATAATGTATGTATGATTCCTACTGATTCGGAAACCGTATTGTTGAATTCACAATAGACTTCTTTTTTCTTCTAGTGTCCATCTAGTTGTAACAATTGACTGTAACCACTTAATTAATCACACGTTTCCGCACTTTCATGCAATCTGTTCACTCTACTGTGTGAACAGAGGTGTTCATAGAAAAAAACTATTCTATATCAACGCACTGCTGAACAAAAAAATCACTGTGAAAGCCTTCTATAAAACCGCTCTATAGAAAAGTCGTAAGAGAATAACAGTCATAAAAAAAACCCAAAGAGTTATGAACTCCATCGAAGTTAGTCGGAATACTACAAGTGTTCGCACGTTCAAAGAGGAATGAACACTAAACTGCATTATTGGCCCACTATAAAAACAGGACATTGGTCGGAGTTAATTTTTCGTGTGGTGAGGCACGTCCCGTTCGGATTTATATCCGGGCCGTGAGTCGCACACAAACGCCCCTCGATAAAAACGTCCTACTGACCGCCTGTAGCCTGTAATAGCGGAGTTTGCTTAGCGATGACTATCTGCATGATGGAGATGCCAGGTGGGGCTGGCTATCGGTAATTATAATTATGGGGAAATATAAAATTTCGTTTAAATAAACTTACGAGGAAAAACTGTATGCTGAAACGCATTTACAGATTATATACAGCTCCATTTTTTTTCACAAAATTTTAACGGAAAAAAATATATGTTCCAGATTTTTTTAAAATAAAATACAAAATATAATAAACCTTCCTTTTAAAATAAACAGCCAGAGCTCTCCGATTCAATTTCCTTTAAAATTATTCGGGTCATGAATTAAACAACATAAGCTTTGATGTTTTCCGAACAATTTAAAAGGGCGTAAACGTCTTCTCGTCGAGTAGTGCGTCAGTAATGAAGTTAGACAGTTATGTTCTGACGGAAAGGCTCCCTTTTACAGCCCAAGCGTTTACGGCCACTAAACCTGACTTCCACTTAACGACTGCTAAACGATTCCCAACTGTGCTCGCTCCAGTAATGTGCACCCAACAGTCTTTACTGTGTTCGATTCTAGAATAAAAATATGTTGAGGTTCAACTTTTATAATGGTCCAAGCAGTTTCAACTCTGTGTAGCGATTGGACGAGAGCTGTTTGATTTGTATTCAAGCCCATTGCATGAAGCAAATATAGAATCAGAAATTCCTTCTACGTTAGTTATTTGATTTACCTGAGAACCTATCGTCTTTTCTTTAAATGTTATGAGGAATGTTAAGTATATTGCTTGATTCTCGTATCTCAGATGTTTAATAAAAACATTATTTCGTAATACTTCAGAGCGATTTATTAAAATAGTTTTCTTAAATTGCAGTCGCGAAGATGAAGCGTTGGAGCGAACGAAGTGGAAGGAGCAAATAAGGAAAGCAGACCCCACCAGGGGAATAATAATTCTCTGGAGACATAAAAGGGAAGACAGAGAGATTACGTATGGTTTAACTTACAATATAATTTTCTCAATAAAATAATTCTCGGGGCCAGATAATATCGTAAATTTGTTCTATCTCTGAGCATTTTAGATTCAGTTTTCGATTGGACAAGACCCGTTTATGTTCTTAGGAAGATTACTTTGGGCTAAGTTTAGACGGTTGGGGGAGGCATATGTCCAGCAGTGGACGTCTTTCGGCTGAAATGATGATGATAATGAAGTTTAGACGTAAGTACCGTTGATTCGTAGTTGGAGTCCGTCGTACTGAAGTTCTGGGCACTATCGTACTAACTGCTAAATTATGGCGGATCGGTTGTTAACGTGATAGTGATCTATCATTCCGAATGAATGACGGCGGTGTAATGAGTAGGCTTCGGGGATAGAGTCGTTCAGTTACTGTAGTGAGGGCTGGATGAACGATTGATTCCTGTCTGCATGCTCATTTACGTTTTGTATGTTAGTACTTATATTTTTTTGCTACGTGCAGGAACTGCCTTTAGAGAAAGTATTTTTAGGTAATCTAAACTAAGATTATAAAGAGAAAATATTTGATTTTTTATGTTTGTTTGTCAAGCTTTTATGCTAAAACGGCTGAACGCATTTTAATGAAATTTGGCATATGGATAACCCATAACCTGGAGCAGAACATAGTCTATATATCTATTCAGCTTTTCATTCTGGATCGCAGACGAAGTCGCGAGCAACAGCTAGTTATAGATATAGGTAGACATATCTCTTTGAAGGTGCGGTTTATTTTGCTTGTACTTGTACTCTTTGATACCTACTGAATAATTATGAGTTCATGTTATGGCCATAAATAAGGTTTTGATATTTTTGTGATCGGAATGAAGTCATTATGCCATAAGTTACGACCACACCATCATCACCCATGGACAGGATTTCTGACAACTTCTATAGATTCTTTTTCTTTAGATTTATTTCTGTCTTTCTATAGATTTAACTTACACCAAGAGCTAAGCGCCATCGCCTTTCATCCATCCAACAAAACAGTTAATACAACGTTACATAAAAGGAATAACATTTTATCGATCTAGTCTAGCAGAAGCTTCTGCATTATTATTCCCGTGGAAAACCGCTCCTTACCCGGGGCAAGGTCCCGAGGGAACCGGTGTCCGGCTCTGGGTTCTTGCATGGACCTGGATACACGATACCGTCGTCTTATTACCATTGTATAAAGAGACAGAGAAGGTCCTCTGGTAATAAAAGGGAATTTAGAATTTGGCGCATCACTAGTTGTTGCGACGTGACGTAGGAAGCGTCCTTGAATTATGTTTGCGGTAGGTACAACCCCTTAGTTTGCGCAATTTGTAGATTGTGTTTTGTTTTTTACAAGCTTTTATTTCGTCTAGTAAGTATTATTCTTGTAAGCTATGTAGTTTTTTGTATAAGTTTTTCTTGGCCATTCAAATTTAAACTTTTAATTTTTGTTGCTTTATCTGTGTATGGAATAAGTCTTCTGTATATTTTGTTTCGCGGTTTTACGTTTTACGATAGTAGCTATCTTTATTGCAATGTAGCAAGCTATAATTTGATTTTTGCGATATTGCTCTAAGAGGTATCGTGACTGTACTTGGGGAGTGGGCAATGAAATGTTAGTAAGCGGACCGAAATCTTACCCACTAAGGCGTATTTCTTGGCCTTAGAATGTGTCATGTCTCTTCTGTCTTGTTTTCTTAAAATGTGTCACGTTACGGCGGATTTATTAAGTATTTATTAAGCTACGGTTGATGCAACACATTGGGGATAAATTAAAACAATTCCTGCCTCTGTAGCTCCAGTTTTTATTTTAACCAACTTATTACCTACAATTTAATAGGATTAAATTAGAAACCAACTGCGCAGGCGTAACTAAACAGAAAAATTGAGATCACGAATTCTCTTCAAATCCAATAAGAACTGAAGACGACAAGTCCTTAACAGTTCAATACCCCGTAGAAATGAGCAAACTGGAGTAGAGTAGTCGTAATTTTTTTTTTCTCAATTTCGTTCCTAAATTCAATACGAACGGGGTAAAACAAAATCACGAGGCGAGAGTTGCCAATTGGGGAGTGTTTGTCGTATTGGTGCGGAGTGTGTGCACCGGGCCGTCGTGATCTGCACTCGAATGCATCGAAAGGGATGCACAATGCATACAAAGTGAACTGCGGATTCAGTCAGTCGTGATTTTTCCTTCCCTCGGTATATCCTGCCTCAGATTGTTATGGAGGCTGCGACAAAGACTGATTCATTCGAAGATTTGTATAGACGAGAATATGTCGGTATGTTTGCAGTCCACTTCTGATTAATGTTTTTTCGGCAAAAGGACAGTGCGCAAATGGTTTTCTTTGTTTTATAATTATAGCTTTGTTTCAATAAGATTTACTTTAGTATTTCATCAAAAAATACATACATATCAATATGTAGTCTAGTTATTTATACGAGTATGCTTTAAAATAAATGCTTTAGAAAATCTTAATTGGAAGTGCTGTGAAACTTGACCGGGGCGCGGCGGCGCGGCGCTTTACTGCTCATAGATTAAACTTTTCTTCGACAGCTCACTTAGCACGTTTGAAACTGCTTTCAGTTAAAATGGTATCACTAAGTTGTAACTTATGTTAAGCAAGAAATCGCACACTTCATTTTAGTTTCATATAAAAGTTGCTCCGGTTCACAAGTTCGATAAAAATATTTAATAATTTTATAACGTTTTTGAAACGCCGTTCTAGTCAAGTTCAAAGAAAGTTCGACTGAATTTTTTACGTGATGCAACGTCGTTTTAATAAAATATGGATTTTAAATTTTAAATGATTTAGAATTTAAAAGTAAAGTTAAAAATATGGATTTTAAAGTTTTGCTCATAAAATTATTTGCTCAGTATTTGTAATTTAAATTAATCTCATGGAAATATACATAAGTTTCCACTTTTTAAATTAGGTAATCAAATCACGAGAGAAACGTCGCAAAATAAAGTTGAAAAAATATTTGCTCATTTCCTAATTAGCAATCTATGTTAACTAGAGCACTCCATTTTATTTACAAAATAGAACTGAGTTAAAAAGCGACTGCATTTGATGTCCCATTTATGCCAGTTACCGTTGAAATAAATGAGTTTATAGATTGGCCCACTTTCCGCTTTTTACGGCGAGTCTAGATTGACTTTTGCATTTTATTTCTTACCAGGTGCATTTAGATTTCCATTTCCCATTGTAATTAAATTGTACAAGTTTGCTCAGGTGAAGTTAAAGCTAAGAGTTCTTCGTTATCTTGTAGTCGAGTCGCGATATTTTTTCTCGGACTGCAGAAATTAAGTCAAGGATTTTAAAGATGGTCTTAGTTTTAAACTGTGTAGATTTTGATAATATTCTGTTACTAGCTGTGCCCGCGACTTCGTCCGCGTGGAATAGTGACTTTTCGGGCAGCATATTTTGAATACATATACCGTCTACAGACCGGGCATTTGCTGTCCGAACCCTCTGAGAACTCAGGCGAATTTCAGTGAAAGTCTCAGACTCTAGTGCTTGAGCTTCACGATCGGCAGTGAGACGTATTTCTCGTTCTTCCTGTGTTTCCTGAGACCGAACATTTGCTGTCCGAACCCTCTGAGAACTCAGACGAATTTCCCTATCAGTGAAAGTCTCAGACTCACGCGATAGTGTATGAGCTTCACGATCGGCAGTGAGACGTATTTCCCGTTCGTCCTGTGTCTCCTGGGATCGAGCATTTGTTGTCCGTACTCTCTGGGAGCCCAGGCGGGTTTCCCTGACAGCAAAAGTCTCAGACTCACGCGATAGCGCGTGAGCTTCGCGATCGACAGATAAACGTGCCTTTCGTTGTTCCCCGTTTTCCCTATTTCGAGTTGTCATCATTCGAGAACGATTTGAACTCAGTCGAGATTCTCGCTGAGTCGAAGTTTCTGCAGCACGAAACCTAGCCTGGTGCAGAGAGCCTTTTGCCTCACGACCTTCCTCAGATTCCTGTGATCGAACTAATCTCATCCTTTTAGCATTTCTGCTACATTGGGAGAGGTTGGATCTTCTGCGAGGCATTCTTACAATAAAATAGTACTTACTACTTAACACACAGTTATTTAGTAAACACGTACTATCGTAAACAATTAAATTATAAATACTTACAGATTATTATACAGTCTAAAATTATCACAGTTTAAGTAATAAGTGTTAAGACGTGTAAACCAAACGTCATTATCATCATCATTTCAGCCGATAGACGTCCACTGCTGGACATAGGCCTCCCCCAATTTTGGGGGGGTTTGCCATAATCGCCACGCTTGGTAGGTGGGTTGGCGATCGCAGTATGGTATGGTGGTGGAATGCATAGAAAACGCTGCTGCCCATTCTCCGGTGAGACCCTTAGTCGCCTTTTACGGCACCCACGGGAAGTAAGGGGTGGTGCTATTCTTCTACACAGACAAACGTACTAACTTTATAAAACAAAAGAATTGCTAGAAAAAATAATTACTAACCTAAGCTAATGAACTTATACTTCATAAAGAAAATCAAGAAAAGAAATGCCTAACCTATACCAAATACTTATAATATTTATATACAAACCCTAAATACAAATTAAGATAAGTATGTATACCGAAAATCAGGGAAAGAAATGCCCAACCAATAATAAATGCTTACAATATTTATTTACAAAACCCTAAATAAAAATTAAGATAAGTAAATACCCAAAAATCAAGGAAAGAACCGCCTAACCTATACCAAATACTTACAAAATTTTAAAGAAAATTAAGAAAAAGAACCTAACCTACAAATCCTAAAATATAAATAAATGAAATATGCAAACAGTCAGTATTCAAGTGAATCGCAATAATCGAGTCCAACTATTCGCCTATACTCTCCAGGATACGTGCGTTCGCTACGAATAACTGAATCCTTATGGCAGCGGCGCGTTTTCTTTTAAAATGGTCATCTCGCAGTTCAACCTGAGGGGTTGTCGACTGCTTAACCTGACTTTCCTGTGGATGCCTCAATAAATTAAGGCCTCCAGCCAGGGCATAATACACAACTTGACTACACAATATAAACTTAAAAACTAAGCGACTACACGCTAAGGGCACCCCCTGTGGGGTACGGACCTCGGCTTAGGGCGTCGCTGGGAGAGGGCAGCAAGGGACAGGCTGGATCGGAATTATGGCAGCGGCGCGGCTCTCAGCGCGCTTTATACAAGGTGTAACGGAAAGGGGGTATCAACCCTGAAGGAGGTGAATGTGCTCATGAAACTGAACAAATTTCCCCAAAGAACATAGGTCGAAATATGAAAAAAATTTTGGACCTCCCATAGTAATAGTAAATCATTGATGTGCTATTACTATGGGAGGTCCAAATTTTTTTTTTCATCTTCATTCACCTTCAGGGTTGATACCCCCTTTCCGTTACACCTTGTATATATAGCCACGGACGCGCAGGCGCGAGGCGTTTACGTACTCTGATAGAATACCTTAACAAATGTTCGCCGTGATTCTTTAAATTGACATAACTTTTTTATTTATGAACCGATTGACATGAAATAAACACTAAATGTTAAGTGAAGCTTACTACAATATATTAGTGAAAACCGCATCTAAATCGAATAAGCCGTTTCTGATATTAGCGTGCACAAACACAGCAGACAAACAGACAAACAGACAAACGGACAAACAGACAAACAGACAAAAAAAAATTTAATTTCAATTTCGGGTTCGGCATCGATATAATAACAACCCCTGCTACTTTTTTTTAATATATTTCCATTGTATAGACACCACTTTTCTACAATTTTATTATATGTATAGATAGTTATTTTAAATGTCGGATTGTTCCGAACTTATCTTACATAATTGTGAAAATATGTACCAAAAATAAATGTTGTACGTATAATTAAAGAACGTATGACTCTTCCGAAATTAAATAATTTCGATACAACGTAAGAAGATGCCTTTGTCCTTCTCCTGCAGTAAGAAATAATGATATTATCGATTTAGCAATACTGAGTTCAGTAATAGAGTGCTCCAGTTTTATAATGTTAGTAAGTGCAGAGGATGAGGCAATAAAAAAGTACAGGAAATACCTGACAACACTTTGCACATTTGGTTTGTCAATTGACAAATTACTACCTTACCTTATAGGTAAGGTAACGTTTGGGTCAACGTGTTAAATGCATGCAATTTGATGCAATATAATTCCTCGAAGTTATTTCTTCCAAAACGGGGTTCCTAGACGTAGGCGAAAAGGCTGTCAAGCTGAAATGGGATTGGGCGGGTCACGTCAGCCGCATGCACAGTGGTCGTTGGGAAACAGTCTCCACACGGTGGGTGCCTGAGGATAGAGGCTGCCGTTGAGGCCGGCCCAGGAAGAGGCGGCCAGGAGAAGGAGGGAAAGGGTTAGATCGAGTTGGCTCTGGACAAGGACGCCTTGAAGATTTTGGGGGAGGCCTTTGTTCAGCAGTGAGACAGTGTAGGCAACTAAAAAAATCCTCAAAGCAGTTATCATAGCGAAAATCTTAAATTCGTAATTGCATACAGTTTTAGGAGCAACATTGAATCTTGAGCAACGGTGGAACGTGTTCATGATACGTAGCAATTACTTTATCTAGCGATTCTAAAATATGTTTTTTCTCTTTTCTGTTTGGCATTTAAAAGCGCGCTGTTGGAGTTTCAACTTTCGACGCTGAGCCAAGCGTTGAAGATCCAACACTGCGCTTTTATGACATTACGTCTCGAAGTGTTAGTGAAAACGAGCATACCTAATTACTGTATAAGATATCTATGATCTCTCGAAATAACAATATGCAGTCAAAATCTAATAAGCCGTAAGTACATGAAATAAAAAAATCTAGATTAAGATATTTTGAGGGTTACATAGATACTTTTGTGACAAAAGCACAGACAGACAGGAGCATCGTAATTATAAAGGCATCCTTTAATAAATGCGTTTCATAAATAGAAATACTGGAAGTTTCATGCACTTTGACAGTACAATAAATAAAATGTAACACATTTTTATTAAATACATAATTTATTACATTAAAAACAGTAAATTCTATGATGTTGCTTCATTTAAACACTGTATGACTCTTAACTTCACGCCACTTAACTTAATTCATTATTGTAAAATGTTCGCACATTTTAAATAGAGTTTGTTGCGTACTCTTGTTTTGCAATTTATCTTTTAAAATAAAAGCATTGCTATTAATTTAATTTGATTGACCTTACATACTTTATTTGTTTCTTAAGATTATGCGTCACTATGTGCATTCTTGAATTGATTTCTTAAGGCTGATAATTCCAATATCAGATATCTTTTATCCGTCGAATAAAATTGACGTTTGACAGTTCTAGTATAGAAAAATGCCAGAAATTCAAAATTTATTCTTCGGATAACACTTATTCTGGTATAAAAGTCTGGTGGAATTCGGTTTTAGGTACCTACTTAGATAGTATTGTAGAGATTATAGCCTACATATTTGGTGCATCACCGAAAAAGTCGTTTAAGAGTGACACTGGCTGATTACCGTCACTCGAGCAGAGCGTCGGAACAATGGTTGCGTGGCAGCTGTCACCTGATGACAACGATGATGTCACGGGGGCCACTATTTCACCACGTCCAAGACGAACTGCTACGAGTATATTCCGGCACAATCCTAAGGATATTGAAGCTGCTGTACTACTAATACGCGATGACCGCTTCTGGTAAAGGCTATCCTACGTTGTTACATACAGGGTTACTTTTCAAAGACCATCCAAATTTTTACATGGTGTTCTACCCATGAATATAGACAATTTTCACTATGGGACCAACTCTGAAATCACGAAAAAAAAATCAGCTGTTTCATACATTTTGGTCAAGCAGGTATTGAAGTTTTGTATGAAACAGCAGATTTTTTTTCGTGATTTCAGAGTTGGTCCCATAGTGAAAGTTGTTTGTATTCATGGGTAGAACACCATGTAAAAATTTGGATGGTCTTTGAAAAGTAACCGTGTATAAGTAGTTTATCAATTTATTGTCATTAGTGCGATTACGAATTTTGCAAGCTGTTCAAAGTTAATAAATCAAGTCAACAAAGAGATTATTTATGTTTTAACAATACTGAATCCAATGATAAATGTTATTTTAACAATCTCGTGATTTAAGACAATGTGGCCGCCGCGGTCAATTTTACAAATTGATCGTCAATTGTGTTTTCGACAACGAAATGGCTTCGAAATTGTTACCGAATAACATGCTATTGCATCATTGTTCTATTGTGGTTGGATCGGGTATAAAACAATGTAATTATTCCTCCAATATTACACCAATACAAATTGTTAGGCCAATGTAGATTTAATAACTGATACCTCACAGAGTTGGAATTTTGATTTTATTTCATAAGTAATATTTAACTTTAACTGTTGCTATTGTGCAGGTTTAAAAGGTATATGAGTATAATTATGCGAAGTGGTCTTTGTATCTGTTATAAACATTTAAGGCCAGTCCGTGAACAATAACCAAGTAAATTAATAAATAAAATATCAATTTTCATTTCATAAACCTTTCATACGTTTAATTTGGTTGATCAAGTGTAAAGTTTCTCATTGATCTTGTTTCGGCTTTAGAGTAAATGTTGCGTTAACAAGTACAGGCCTTTGTATACTTATTATTGAACTGTCGGTATTTGAACTAATAATGAAGTCGGTAAATGGAAAGGAAGGCGTGGCAGGGCTAGACCGGTTTGGTAGCGAAATATCCTTGTGTAAGCAGTAAGGTGATCTAGTTGGTCGAGGCTTGAGGTGGTTTGTGCAAGTACAGTAGAATGCGGACGCTGCCCACACCCTGCCTTATACTCGCGTACTAGGAAGTCTCCGGGCTCTCGTTTTTTTATGTTATTTTTATTGCATCAAGTGAGATTAAAGCAATAAAAGTAAAGGCATTAACATAACTGCATAATCATTATGATTTTGCTATAATAACAAGGGATTCGGTTGATACTTTCATAAATAAGCAATTATGTAAATGGGGTACGGTCATCAAAATGTTTGTGACCATCATTTGTAAATGAAAAACAGTTTTTCTTGTGTAAGTCTAAGTTTATTTACAAAGTTCAGTTTTCGTCAACTGACGCGCATTCGGCCCGCAAACCTTCCTTATCAACAAAAACGAACCACACATGTATCCTGTCCATTAACTCACAATATCACAGCAAGCAACAATTAAGAAATGCTTTTGAGCGGAGTACGCACACAGCCGCCCCTCGATGACTCGGCGAGTTGCTAATTGATGCGTGCTTTTTACGTGTTTCGGCCTTTACAAATCGCCGGAGCCCTCTTTATAAATTAGGTTTATACTTTGTGGAAGGAGTAGGTGTAGCCGTCGGGTGCTCTGTTCAGACTGAATTTTCCGGGAGGGAAGAAGTTTCTGGGCTGCGGCGTCGTGGGCTCATCGTAGTACTGCTGGCGAGCATGCTGGGGCTGCGAGTACTGAGCGGGCTGGGAGTACTGCTGCTGCGACGACGGTAGGCCGCTGTACTGCGCCTGGTGCGTGCCTGGGTAGATGTTGTTGGACTGGTACTGGGGCTCCGCCTGGTACTGCGGTTGGTACTGAGGCTGAGGCGCGGGCTCGTACCGCGCCTGAGTCTGGTACTGCTGTTGAGGTTGGTACTGCTGCTGGGGGGCCTGGTAGTTCTGTTCGTACAACTCCGGGTGGTACTGACCGTCATCCTCATTGGGTTTGCCGCCATAGTTTCGGGCTGGCTCAGGCTGCACGTATTGTTGGGGAGCACTGTATTGTTGAGATTTGTAATCCGGTGAGTTGTAACGGGGGTCCGGGGTGTATCCGGGAGTGGGTGCGGCGGCTTGAGGCGCGGTCGGGATGTGGTCACCACTAGCCTGGAAGCCGTTCTTGCCCGCGACGTAGTTCACTGTTTTCCTCTGACCGCTGGGGTCGATGTAGGAGTAGCTGCCCCTCCTGTTGCCGTCGGCATCAGTTTCCTCTTTGAAGTTAATTCCATCTTCCTGTTGGTAGGCGGCACCAAATGCTCCGTTTCCACTGAGGTACCGCGCTTCCTGCACGATGGCTGCTGTCTTCGGGTCACCCGCGTATTTGGGGACTCGTCTGCCTCCCTCCTGCTGTTGGCACGTCGCGGCTGCGATCACAAAGGCTGATATAATGAGCCTGTACATTTTGACGGTTCAAAACGTGCACTGCTCGCGAGAAAGTAACAAAGTGTGTCGTTGCGGGCGGGTGAACTTATTATATACGGCGAGTAAAGGCCTTGACGTGTATTGGAAGGGCTCATGGGTTCGACCGCGAAAATCTTATTCATACTAGCTCGAGGCAGGCTCGGATGCATGGTATACATCAGGGAAGTGACATTAAGGTGAAGAGAGCAGGTGGCGTCCATCGGAATGGGATCGGCCCTGCGTAAATGTCAACGAGTACGCCGGTGATTTTAAACCAAGCTTTTTGAATATTTGAATACTTACATCGTTGCATGTTTTAGTGTTTAGGAAATAACTTTTGGCCAGCACCGTCAAAATGAATTTTACATTGCAGAATGTACAGTTTGAAACGTCGAAATATATTTCGAATTTCAAGTTGCAGATGAAATTGTCGAACCGTGACAATTAGCGTATCCGGTGGTCGCATAGCTGTCATGTAATACACACCTGTGGTCGACCCAATTATACTTTAATAGTAATTAAGTTGGTAATGAATAAAATATTTAAATTGGAATCATTTAATATATTTCAAAAGTGTTCAATAAATTCTTAAATTTTGTGAATACTGTGATGATCAAAGAGGGAATATAATCCTGAAATTGCCGAACCATGACGCTGGTAGAATAAAAATCATTTTAAGTGATATATCAGTAGTACCGATTACAGTACTAAAATTTGCAAGCATTAGCATTACTATGAGGTAAAGTGAAAGAAGAAAAACCCAAAGAACATAAGATGCATATTATTAGCACATACATACGTGTAAAGGCAGCCTCTGCAATCATCGATGAACGATAATCCGTCAGCTTCACACCAGCGATACAAAACAACGATAACTTAACACATGTACAAGTGGAACTTTCGCAATTTCCTCCAAGCCTTCTTATGATAACTTAGTACTTAATTCTTTTGTTCTGCTTAGCATTAGTCCACACTAATCTATTGAAGTTCTCACAGCCAGTTTACGTAAGTCTGTCGCGTTGGTTAATATGAATAATATTCTTTTTTTATGGTGCTTTGTTGTTATGCTTAATTCGTTAGAAATAGGCACATAACTTGAATTGTAACGCTTATTACATTCAACCTGAATAACTATGAGGTTTACGTAAACTGACCTGTCAAGGTCGTATGCTTTTTTAGATCATGAATTGGCGGCGCTAATTCTGTAGTTGGTGACTCAGCTTTTAAGAGCGTTTACGCCGAACGGCATTTCATACAAACTTTCAAGCCCTTGTTTTTCGAAATGAATGAACCGATTTTAATGAAACTTCATACGCATAAGCAGGATACAAAGGTCTAAAAAGTTAGTAGAAAACATTTTAGAAAAATAGTGTTACAGCCAAATTATACTGATTTTAAATTTTCCATAGAAACAGAGATTTCCAGTTATCTTTTTTTTTTAAAGACATTTCGAAAATGTTTTCTACTAACTTTTTAGACCTTTGTATCCTGCTTATGCGTATGAAGTTTCATTAAAATCGGTTCATTCATTTTGAAAAACAAGGGCTTGAAAGTTTGTATGAAATGCCGTACGGCGTAAACGCTCTTAAGATCTGTATAAAAACTATATTTACGGCATTAGCGGACTATTATTATCTTTTTGTATACTAGCTTCTGCCCGCGACACCGTCCGCGTGAAATTTCTTGTTCTTTCGATCCACCCCGTCGCATTGCATCGCCTGCCCGCGCTATTACTTCATTTTCTGTTATCGTTCTTTGATTTTGTGTTTGCTCGGCTCCTAGTGAGATGTTTATTAGATTTGATAGACAGATAGAAGATTTAATAGCTTCGGCATTGTTTCGAAAAATAGTAGTTGGTTTAGTTCTTTCATGGGCAATTCAACGTACCTAAACGTACGCTAGATAATAGTTTGTGGTATGTTAACATTAATTGTTAAGCGTATGTTAACATTAATTGTTAAGCGGTGGTATGTAACATTAATTGTTAATTGTTAAGTGTTCTGCTCATACCGTTGATGAAAGCGAGCGTGAAGCTATCAATTTAATAGACCCAATTGAACTCTTTGTTATATAAGATGTTATAGAACATGGAGTAAGCAATCCATTCATAATTCGCAATGATCATTGATTGTAGATAAAATAATGCAATAACACTATTGTTATAATTGATCGTATAGATAGGCATTGTATGGCTATTAGAATCACAACTATGTAGAAAAAACGCTACGCTCCGATCTATTTAATATTGCGGAACGCTAAAGTAAGAGTCGATTTTTGTTTTATTGTAGCAAAAGGGACTACTTAGAAACAAAGTCGGGATAGTTACACAATTTTTAACTCAGGAACGGCTGGACCGATTTTTATGATTTTTATGAGCAGAATAACTATTGAAACATGGGAAAAATTTGCGATGAAGATAAAAATAAAGATAAAAATAAAATACAACGTGGCAATGTTGCCAGCCTTTTGGGCATTGTTCCTGTTGACAGCGAAGCAGACGAATTTTTTGATGCGCTATGATTTTTTTTTGCTTATTTTTTCATATAAATGTACATATTATTATTATTATTTTAAATATTAGCATAGATTATGTAAATATTATCATGATGAACATATAGATACATTTTCTCTTAAATTGATTCTAAGGCGGTACGAAGTAGTCAGAGTAGTCGGATAAGAGACACCGACCTCATCTAGTTTTTTAAATATTATTGACGACCGAAAACTGATAACCTACATACAGAAATAAAATCACATTTATCATAATACTAGCTGCGCCCCGCGGTTTCACCCTCATAAGTTTCGATTCCGTGGAAATATTGGGATAGAACGTAGCCTATATGTTAATCAAGGGTTTCAGCTACCTCCATACCAAATTTTATCTAGCCGTTTGAGCGTGAAGCAGTAACAAACATATAAACATACACACACACACTCACAAACTTTCGCCTTTATAATATTAGTGTGATCTTCTTGATTAGAGGAATATAACGTAAAATCCTCAAAGGAGTGTTGATCACGCTAGTCTTTAAGGATTTTAGTTGCCTACTCAAAAGCCACCACTCTCAATTCTTTAAATCACTAATGTTGCAACCCAACACTATGCCTGGGTGGCAATTTAGATTCATTCATGAGATCATGCCGTGGGACGCCAAGCCTGCTGTGGTTAGTCAGCCCGGCCGCGCTATGAACCTTGCTGCCTAGTTCTTAATGACCAAATTAACAAGGCATGGGTTACTGCCGATCCATTCAGTAAACATCTCTCCGTGGAATCTTAGGTGAAGTGAGTTTGAAGTGAGTAGCGGTGCTATTCTGTAAAAATCTCACCGTGAAAACTTAGGTGAAGTGAGCGTAGAATGAGCTGTCAATAGTGTCAATTCCTAGCAAAAACAAACTCACTTCATCTAAGTTTTCACGATGAGATTCTTACAGAATCGACCGGCTGTTATTCTAACAGACACTCGTTATCCGTGGTCCCGATGGGTCGACCCATTACCGGGTCTATGGGTAATTTTATTTAATTACCCGTGGTTTCATGGCAGTAGGGATTGTTCCCTGGACTTCTGCCAATATCAATAAAAAATTAATTACAACCACGGGACCTTCTTGATTAAATACAAATCCATAATAACAGCATATTAGGTATGTCAAAAGAGATCACATATTACAAAGAGAGTAATCTTTTTCCTGTATTAGTCATGTTGTCATAATTAGTAGGATCTTTATTCATTTGTTCTCTTTTGTTACTGGTGGTTATGAATTCATCATTTTCAACATAGTTCTAGTACCTATTAGTATGTTTTTGTTCCCAAGGATGGAATTATTTTATTTGCTTATGATTGAGTAAACTTGATTGTATGTAAGTAACTGATGGTTTTCATTTTTTATCGATATATAAGAAGTCCGGGAACAATCTCTAATGCCGTGGAACCACGGGTAATTAAAATTACCCATGGACCCGGTAATGGGTCGACCCACCGGGACCACGGGTAACGAGTGCCACCAGATGGCCTACCATAGTGTTAATCCCTAGATTAACACTATCGAAAGCTCACCTAAGTTTTCACGATGAGAATTTTACGGAATAGCTCGACTATTGTATATCTTGCACACTTGATGATGATGACGATGTCCATGTCAGTCGTACATTTGTCAATCGTAATATAGATAGCACGGTTGATGTTGAGAACCGGGAATAGTGATCGATGTTTATAGACTGTTGGAATGAAATGTAGCTAAATATTTTTATTTTACTCATTTCTACATAAGCTAATTGTTTTGTTACTACAGTTATTAATATGAACTTGTTATACAGTCGTGATTTCAATTAAAACTAAATATCATTGTTATGTTCTAAATTCGGGCGACCAGACAATAAATTGATTTGGACTGAAATTTTAGTTAGGTACCTGAAAACTGAAGGCCAATTCTCATAATTTAAAACTTTCAAAATCAGGTCGTAGTCTCATCTCGGCGACAAACAAATGTCAAAACTTTGTCAAAAATGTTACCAATGATACAATTTAGAGGTATTTATGACAGATTGGAAGTGAGTTAAGATTGTGAACGTTCTTAAAGTTACGAGCACTGCCCCTTTGATTGCTATTAGAAACGTGACTGTCAGAGCTGAAAGATCGTAAAAAAATTTCGTACTTATATCTTTACGGTAGCTGACATATGTACGTAAGGGAGAAGTCATCGGTGATTAGGATTACTGACGTACTAATCTATTAGCGACGTGGGTGTATGTAAAGAAAGTCACGTAGAAAAGATTCTCCTAAGTGATATATTGTTTCCCGAAACCAGCGGTGGCTTCTAGATTAATAATCCCAAAACATCTCGGCTACAACGTTCATTATTAGACCAAATAATTAATCTCTACCAAAAACTATTATTATTGAAAAGTATATGTTCGTATTTATTGTACACCGCAGACTACCTGCAGTATTGTCTCGCCTTTCTCTCTAAATCCATCCAAAGGTTGTCTATAAAAGATCGGTTTTAGCGATAAGACCTCCCATTGTGTCACCCCTTGTAAAATTTCTACATATACCTATAGATATCTGTAATATTTATGGTGTAGATAATAAAGAGTATTCTATTCTAAGTATGAAAGATTAGGCCATACATGCAAACTAAAACCAATTGCAATGGGAATTCTGTTCCAGCGGTCACGTATTTTTTTAAACCTACCTTTCTTTTGCAAGTAAAGTAACACTTCCTGTACTAGCACGTGAATAGCGACCTTGTCTGCGTGCCTTAAGTTATGACTTGAAACTTACTGCTTATGTAACTGGACCAGTATGAGGCAGTGTTTATGTATTCCAGTCTAGCTCTAGATGGTGACGATGTGGATTTAAATTGTAAAATTGCGTAATTTAAGCTAGTCGTCGAGTTTGCTTTAAATGTTCTAGTTTCTCACTAAATAGTAGTCCTTGTGCTCAACAGCCTAATACTTTGTTTATCAATTGTAGTTTTGTGTGATGGAACATTATTCCCAAAAAGGAATCGTATAATATCAGCGTCAGTCATAGCATTGAGATATCATTGTGTGGAACGGGTATTTAGGTATGTCATATGCATGCTAAGTTTCAGCTCATATTTTACACTTTGTCATCTCGTTCTGCAAAGTCTTCAAACTTACTACCTACTTTACTTAGGTAGCTAATAGCAAGTATAGAGTCTCTATTTATCGATGCATTTAAAGACTCGTTCGATAAGTTCTGAAGTAGGCAAGTGTTTATAAAACAAGTATTAATTCCAGTGGATTAAGATTTAATCTACTGTGAACGCTGTTATATAACTTGCACTGACTACTCGACTAGTTTGCCTTCGGATGACATAAGTACGAGATGCAATGTTGATGATTTAATGTCTATCGACGATCGCCCGCTACCAGGGTTAACTGTGTTGGGAGATCTGGATTCTCTTCTTTACTTAGTTTATGACGGAGACCATGAAAATACAGTTTTTTTGTTGTTAATATATCTGCTTGGTTTATGCTTTAATATTTGTCTTTTTCGCTTCTTCTAGAGTCTTTGTTTTCTTCGACTCGATAATTTGTTCCTCATCCATGCGTTCCAGTCACCTAGAATCAGCTCATTTCTTTAACCATTTATATACACACATATAAACAGACAAGAAGAAAGTAACACGTACGTAGTAATACGTACAGCATACTTGCGATAATAGAGGAGATAAAAAGAGATGTAGAGAGCTTGTATAAGAGTAGAAGGCAAAACAAAATACGTAAATTAAAAAACAATTCTCCTTTATCCTACCTCACATAATCCATCAATATTTTGTATGGTCGTCCTCTTGTTTGAATTGATATTGACTACAAACATTTATTTTCAGCAATTCTTCTAAAAACCGTTTCCTAAACGTTGCGGTCGGCCGTGACGAGATATAATCACTGAACAATCTCAATAAGTAATTCAATACCTCTGCATACACTTGCTCTAATTAATATGAATCTACGACAAGTATCACACGTTCGAGTCGAGTGTTCGCCAAAAGGTCAGTGGTTGCCCGCAATCAAGGTCTGGTCGAACCGAGAAGGCATGCGGCTCAGAATTCCACCTATTTAACTCTGACGCATTGGTTTCTTTCGGAATTTAGACTGTATATAGCTCGTGCAAGAAACTATAGATCACGAGTTTTAAAATAGTACTTAATTATAATAATAATACAGCACACAGCGATTTCAGCTACGGTGACTGTTTCTGTTTCGGTTTTGACGACATAGGTTACGAGCGTGTGCTCTAATGTGGCTAATGTAACCTATCTTGGTTGTGAAGGTGTACTGTGTGAGTGTGTGGGAAATCTCGGTGTTGCATGCGCGACTGCTAAGCAAGTGTTATTGGGTTTTTAAATTAGGGATTTCTTAGTAACAGCACAGAGTTTGGAAGTCGGCGGTATGATACCCCCGGGCCTTCTAAAAGCACGTTAAGCCGTTGGTCCTGCGCCTGAACTCTCTCCAGTCGTGTTGGATTGCCGTCCCATCGGACTTATCGGACTTTGAGAATGAGGGAAGAGAAAGTGCACCTGTATCTGCGCAAACACTTGTGCACTATAATATCCGAAGGCTAGTCATCGTTACGATTGGCGGTCACGGCCGAAATATGGCCTGGTATATGATATGGACATTGTGATAATGGTATCTAACACTTAATATAAGACGTGCGACAATACATCTAAAATTTTTAGAGGCAACTTATGCTGCAACGAACATTCGTGTGCATAAGGTCATTTTGAGCATTAGATATGGTCGCAAATTGAGTGACACTTGAAAATTCGGCCGTCAACCTAGGTACCTACTTTAAAAGTTTAGTTAACTAAAAGTTCATGCATGAAGGACTTTAGATTGGCTGTTCCCTGATGGATGGGGCTAGAAAATGTTAAACATTCAAATGCATTTTGCTCGAAATGAAGCTGTATAGGTCGAGATCGATAGTTGTTTGTTTGTTAGGTTCATTGTTATCTGTAAACTTGGATCTTGATGCAGAATGCACGCTAACCAAGACTTTACTTTTGGAACGAAGTTCTGAGCTAGCGGTAGGAGTAAACTAGTAGTAATAACGTAAGTACGAGTACGAGTAACGAAAAAGCGCCCATGCGACTTTTTATTATACGTAATAGAAATAGAGAGAGAGAGAGATAGTTTTCATGGGTTTCGAGGGTGCTAAAGCCGATAGTGAGGTCAAAATAAAAAATTCAAGATGGTGGCTGCGAAAACTGCGAGAGCTTCGTTCCTGCCTGGGGCCTTCGACCCCACACGTTTTTTTTTTACACGTCTTAAACAAATCATGTTTTAAAAGTAGGTATATTAGGTCGTTTATGAAGATTCTAATATATTTCAATAATTAGGGACTTAGCCAGGATTTTTCGGACTGGTTATTCTAATGTTTTATCATTCAAAGGAATTATTAAATATTTGTATTTCACAACATATTATGAATGTTTTTTGTCGGTGACAGACAATTTCATTATTATTATTACTACTTGGAAAGCTGTACAATAAAATGTAGGTATACCTGTTGCAGATATAAATAATGGAATACGTCACTTTTTAGCTAGGTATTGACTGTGTAGTTATTTTGTACAGTAGGTACCTACTTTACGCACACAGAGACCAAAATTTAGTTATGTTTTCTACTTAGAAAATAGCGTTAAGGCTGACTTCCGGTTGTTTTAATTAGTCTGTTTAATTTTGTTATGTTGTTACAAACATTACTTAATTAGGGTGGGTGTCGTAAGGTAACTAATATTACCTACCTCACACTGACGGGTACTTATTATTTTGTCAGAATCTTTGCTTGAATTTTGTGTAATTTCTTTGTTAGGTACCTATTAGTTATTATTATTTTGTCAGAATCTTTGCTTGAATTTTGTGTGTGTTGGCAATAGTCACAGCACGGCAGACTTTAAGCATTACCATGGTTTTTAATTATAGAGGACGGTTTGAAATTTATTTTTAGGGGTTAGAACAGGTCACGCACCGACTTACCAAGTATCGACTAATTACAAAGTAATTTAACAAAGTAATTTCAAACGTGTTTATTTATTTAGAGAAATCTCCTACCGAAAGGATTGGCCAGCATCAGCGCAGCGAACTGACATGTATGGAATAGGGAGAAGTAGGCCTATGTCCTATAGTAGGACAAAACAGACACTACACAAATTTACAACATATTGTGAGTTAACTGATTATTTGTGGCTAAATGTTATACATATTTAAAGGTAGACCTACCTGTTATGCCTCTATAATACTAGTAGTTAGATAGGTAATCCACTACTAGTATTTTTAATAGAAAAAGGAGGTATATTCAGGTGCTCCGGTTGCTGGACTATCAAGTTATATTTAATTGAGTATACATTAAAAAAAAATCAGCTGTTCCCTACATTTTGACGAGTTACACGAACATAAATGTAGGGAATAGCTGATTTTTTTTTGCGATTTCAGGTTTGGTCCTATAGTAAAAGTTGTTCATAATAATGTGTACAACGACCTCTTAAGAGTTTATTAATGTTTTACCAATAGCCCTGTATAATGTTGCCACAAATAATCAATTAAATCACAATATGTTATCTTGTGTTTGTGTTTGACTAGATAAGGCAAAGGCTCCGTTTTCCACACACTTGCTGCGCACGCAGGCCAAGCCCTTCGCTAGAAAATTAATCAAAATAAAATAAAACACAACCCATTCCGCGTTCGCATAAACGTATAACATACGTTCGTATTACTCAACAGTGGACAGTTATCATAAATACTTGGTAAGTCAGTGCGTGGCCCAGTATTTGTTATGTAGTTGTTTCACAACGCTACCATTGAGGCCTAGCACAAAAACAATTTAAGTATAGGATGTAGATACGCCTTTCGAAAGGCAATTTGTAGAGATATATTCGTTTTCCGCCTTGTTATTAGTGTTATAGTTCACTTGTAACAAGACAAACTATAACACTAATAACAAAGCGGAAAACTAATATATGTAGTTCACTTGTAACAAGAGAGAGGCTTGTGGCTAAGTAATAACAGCCGCACGGGTCGATTGATCAGGTTAAGCTACGCTTGCCGCGGTTGGTTCGTGGATGGGTGACCATCTTTACATATCAAGACCTCTCCATGCCTCGGAAAGCACGCTAAGCCGTTGGTCCCGGCTGTCATTCGTGGATCTTTAATAGTCGTTACGGTTAGTCAGAAGCCCGAAAGTCTGACAACCTGTCTTACCAAGGGGTATCGTATTACTTAGTAATTGGGTTGTGGAGGTCAGATAGGCAGTCGCTCCATGTAAAATACTGGTTCTCAGCTGCATCCGGTTAGGCTGGAAGCCGACCCCAACATAGTTGGGAAAAGGCTAGGCAGATGATGAGTTCGCTTGTAACAAAACAAACGAAGGTAAACTTTATGGTAAAGATTAATAAGAAGAAGAAGAGTTTTTGAAGATCAATGATTTGCTTTCCATGATAATGAAACTTTCTGTCATTGTGTGATATAGTCAGTTTGCTGATCACGCCTGTTAGCCGCGAAGGGTTAGGGTGCGTACAAATAGCGATCCGTTGTACAGGTCCGTTATTTGTATGAGCGAGTTCACACACAATACAGTATTCCGGATCCAGTAAAAAAGAAAAAGAGATCAGATAAGATCCGTTAAAAAGGAACCTGTAAAAACTGACGTTCTATGTGTACGCGCCCTTAGGCCTACCTAGTACGCCCACATTTCTCCAGTTATGTTTAAGTCCTATGTAATAGGGGGTTATTGCCATCAACCGGGTCAAATCCAGATTTAGGGCTGCTACTGAGGAATTCAAGGAATTGGTGGTATTATTCCTGGAATTAAGTGTTATGTATAATCAGCTTTTTACACCGACATTTTCCGGATTTTTAATAACTTAACGACTGGAAAAGTGGTTTAGTCCCAACTCGGCACCGTCCCATCTCGGCACCCATGAATAAATTTATTTATCATACCCACGAAACATTCCCGTCTCGGCACCCTGTCATTAATCACAGTTACACAGTCATCAAAAAATGGATACACAGTATCAGTATAGTGAGTAAATACCTACTCTACTACATACATACATCATACATCTCACTTATTTATTTATCAGTATTTTTGTTGTTTTGCAATGTTGCTCAATATCACACTGTTTATACATATCTATTCGTTACTGTTTTATGTGAAACAATATATATTTTTTTGTATTTATTTAACTATGTACATACATACATCACGATGCAGCCGGTCGATTCTGTAAAAATCTCACCGTGAAAACTTAGGTGAAGTGAGTTTGCTTTTGCTAGGAATTGACACTATTGACAGCTCACTCCACGCTCACTTCACCTAAGTTTTCACGGTGAGATTTTTACAGATTTGCACCGCAGTATAAAACTGATTTACATCCGTCACCTCACACATCAGGTCCAGTTGAAAACCAGCGTCAGGCACTAGATGTCTGGCATTTTTGCTGAACTGGGCGTTTTTGGCGCAGCCGTGAGGCACATTTTCCTGCTAATTTCTTACATCGGACTTTGCACTTTTTATTTTTATCTGATGTACGACTATTATCTCTGATGTACTGTGTCTTTTAGTCTGTGCTAAATAAATGTATTATCTTTCTTTCTAAATCAACATGATTATTTTAACACTCATATTTAGGAAAAAATGGAAGTTATTTAAAGGTGTTATCGGATAAAATGGCTCTAAAATGTTTCCACAACACCAGTTAGCCATGCCAAAATTGGTAAGTGAGCTATACGATAAGATAAAGTTATAGACGGACAACTATTAATAACCGATTAACCGTGTATTCAGGAGTTCTTCCCACTGGTGAGACGACCAGGAATTTAATAAATAATATTAAATTTATTCCAGTTCGTCCCACTGACAATATCAGTGGGATAAACGGGAATAATTTTGTAATTTTATATTGAACTCCCATTGGTCCCACTAAATAATTTGAGTCTGGTTGTTCAATGGTGAATTATCACTTATTTATCCTAACTACTTACTCGTAATATTATATTATAAATGTGAAAGTGAGATTGTTTGTTTATTTGTTACGCTTTCACGCTACTAAACCAGCTGAAAGGATTTAGATGAAATTTGGCACTTGGGTAGACCATGGTCCAGGTTAGGGACAAAGGATACTTAGTAGTACGTTGCAAGCATACAAGACGGTATTCTGTTCACGAATCGTTGTGCACAATTTCTGAGCCGTATTCCAACAAAAAGTATTAGGCTTGCATGAATCCACATCCAAATCCTATAAGTAGGATAATACTAAAGACCCAAATAAAATATAATATCGTGAATAAGTAAATTGACAAGCAACTAAAATTATCCGTATGGTTATAATCACAACTGTAATTTATTGACAGTTGTATGAAATGGCTATCACACGGCAAATTGACGTAGTAGTCCTTTTGATTAACAATAAATTTTCCTGACTGTACCTAATATAATACGCACAAATATCAACCCTAAACATTGACTCTCAGAGTTATGAAAAGAAGCTTTAGTGCTAAGAAATTATCCTCCACAATTTTCCAGCAGGTAGTTTCAAAGAGCTACAGAGCATCCTCCTTTGTCGAAATAAAAAAGCCGGCTGTTTTCCTTCGTCCAAAAACGAGCTTTGCGATATAACCAAGTGTTAGTTTTACTTCCCCCCGAAATAAGTTTTTGCGTGTCCGCGAGTAGTTTTGTTTGCAGTACATTTTCTTTGATTAATTACATCCGCACAGGCTGGTGTCCAATTTAGGTGCCGGTGCTTCCTTATTATTTTTTATTATGTTATGATTTATATGTGCCTATGTTTTATAAGCAGTTGTGGCCCAGTCGTGACTTACGAGTCGGGCGAATCGGGCGGGTCTTACGGGTCGGTCGGGTCGGGTCGTGGATTCGAACCCAAGCAGGCACTTTACTGTAAATTATTTCATCACCACTGTTCTCGAAATGGTGAAGGTAAACATCGTGTCACATCATGCCCTAGAACCAATCATTCGAAGGCATGTGACATCTACCATCTCGCACTGGGCCCGTATGGTGGATTACTGCCCACTCCCTCTCACAGAAAGTGCAAGCAGTGGAAAATTGGCCTATAAACCTCGAATTAAGACTTTATACTTAGAATTTTACAAAAGTCTCTCCAACCGCATTTCCTCTTAAAGATAATAATCTTTAAGAGGAAATGCGGTCGGAGAGACTTTTTTTTTACTTTTTTTTAGGAGAATCCTAAGTAAAAAGTCGTAATTCAAGGGTTGGCACTCGCCTATTTCCTCTTCCAATATTGAATCAATTTAAAAGACATTTCATAAACTGAATAAGAAGGATATATACTGTGTCCCTATATTTTTCTCATTTCATTAATAGTTGTAAAATTTGTACACTAGGACTCTATTGACAGCGGTTTAAATCGGCATTTTTGAGTGCTTATAAAAATAATGTATCATCAAAAAGGAAGGACATAGGGACATACAAGTAGTTAATATTTATTATTCTGTAAAAAATCATTGCTTTATGGTCATTAACCAGAAAGAAAACAGGCGAGAACGTTTCTATAGAGAAACGACCACCACCGGCATTCCGATGGAGGTGGGTGTTTCTGTAGGATGGTAGGTTGTTTCGGCGAAAAATTAATTGTTTATCAAAATGTATTCTTTGACAGTTAAGTATATGAAACGACAACATGGAAAATTGACGCAGTGTGTCAATTTAATCTACAATTAATGTCCCAGGCTGTATTAACGTACCTATATTAGCAAAGGCAAATTGAGTATATTTTAAAACAAAGACCCATTTTTTCAAAGCTTGGAATTTTCATGCTCTATTACAATTCTATATTCATGGGTCACAGGTCGATTTCTCATCCTCAAACATCCAGACTTAAAAAATATCGATAATAATACAATATTTTATAAATATAATAAAATATGCTGTAAATATAGGCGCCATGTCGACGCGCAAACTGTAATCATGAATTCAGCACATGATTCTAGAACCCATAGCGTAGAAAGGGGATTGAAGATTTTTGTATGGAGCCTGGCATTTCCACTGTCGCGCCATTTTTAGGGTTCCGTACCTCAAAAGGAAAAACGGAACCCTTAAAAGACCACTTCGTTGTCCGTCTTTCTGTCCGTCGGTCAAGACCCTTTTTCTCAAGAACGCGTGGAGTTATCAAGTTGAAATTAATATCAAATACTCAGGGCTGCAATCCCTTGAAGCATTGAAAAAATAAAATTTCTAAGTCAACGCAATCAAAAGATACGGGCGTTTTTGTTCCAGAATCAAACCCTATAGGGTACTTCCCGTTGACCTAGACTCATCAAATTTGGTAAGAAGCAATGTCATGTAGCACAAGTAAAGGAAAAATCCGCTAACTGTAAATTTGTAGTTACATTACTAAAAAAAAAAGTTTTTCCCGTGATAAACTCTTACATACCTACGAATTTGTACGGAACCCTTGGTGCGCGAGTTCGACCGCACTTGCCAAGTTTTTTTTCAAAACCTATTCACATCGATGATGATGTTCAAAGTTGATAACGTGACATCCTAACTAATGCTACCTACTAATACTGCAACTAATGCTACTGCCTAGGTACAGGCGCCAGCACATCAAGCTACTACAATCTGTCAAATTTTTTTAATAGATTTTCAACTTTATCGCTAAAGCATAAGGTTCAAAGTTGATTGGGAAAATTTGACAGTTTCGGGTCGATTGATGTGCTGTCGTCTGTACCATATTTTTTTAAACTTCCGTACATCCTGTTGCAAAATTATCACACTAATATTATCAAGGCGAAAATTTGTGAGTGTGTGGGGGTGTGTGTGTGTGTGTTTGTATGTTTGTTACTTCTTCACGCTCATACTCCTGAACCAATTTTGATATATATATTTTGTATGAAGGTAGCTGACACCCTGGATTAACATATAGGCTACTTTTTATCCCGATATTCCTACGGGATCGAGACTTATGCGGGTGAAACCGCGGGTCGCAGCTAGTTAGTTAAAACTGTAAAATAGACTTGGAGTGTAGCATTATTAAAAATTAAAAAATTATAAAATAATGATCAAATCTTGTTGCATAGAATATGTTTGATTACTTAAAACTTTCAGTGATTATTTAAATTTTAAACATCTAACCAACAAATCCTACGCAAGTTCAAAAAATATGTATGTCACGTGATCAACTACTAGAAAGCTGTAATTTTGTAGGAGTACGTATATCAATCACGCCGACAAAGTGGTAAAATAAAATTCTGGAAAATATTTTATTTTAGGGTGGTGATGCATTTTTTTTTCGTAGTGTACCCCATCGTGTGCTAGCATTATTTTTCGATTTAATGCTACATTTACGAAATATTAAACTTTAAAGTGCAAATTTTTGTTCCAGTAGGGCGCCCCCCCCCCCCCCTCTAAAACCTAAACTGCTGGCTTGAAAAATCTGGAAAAATTCACGATGATAGTGCATTTCATGAACTTTAAAGGAAAACTTTAGCGGTTAAGATAACTTAATTAGTTTAGTAGTAATAGTCGTTGAACTTGGGTGTTGGATAATTATGTACCAAATACAAAATCCTTAACATTAATCCTTTAAAGTGACTAAGATGAAGTAGTTGCTTGTTTAGTAGTTTAGTTGTAGTAGGAAAAATTTACATCTTTTTAGTAAAAGAGGTGAAAGACATAATTATAGTACTAGAAATAGGGACCTATTAGTTCAACCAGGTTTCAGACTGGCTAAAGTAGATTCATCTTTTATGGGGTACTGTCTAAAATGTTATAATAAAATACCTCCCCACATTCTTCAACTGAATGAGACAAAATTTAAATCTTGTATAAAACGCACACTATGCAGTCAGGCATATTATAAGTTAGGGGATTACATCGCTGACAAAAATGCCTGGCTCAATGCTAGTCCTGCTCCACAACCACAACTAATTCACTAACACTTGAAAATACTGTTGGAGCTGCTGAAGATTGTAAGACTTCTTTGCATTGTATAAACTCAATTTCCTTTGTATTGTATAATTGCATAGCACAGATGTGAGTTCTATGTAACCTATAGCTACCATTTACCGGGTAATAATATATATTTCATTGACTTGAATATTCCCTGGCGGCTGATAGTGTGTCATGCTCACTCAAATGTCTCGCTGACGGTGGCGTGTGTGTTGGATCATTTAGCTCCCTTCAAAGGGGTTGAGCTGAATGGTGCTGGTATATACGTCATGTTCGTGAACGGGCGCCGTCAGTTGGGGCTGGTCATCACTTAGCCGCCTGGGCTTATTTTAATTGTTTTAATTTTGGATTGTTGTTTTGTAACAATTTGTTGTATTCTGGACGCTTTTAACGCGGACGTCTTTTTTTGTTTTTTACATCGTTCTCACATTATATAATCATAAATTCAAAAGTAATGATGTAACAAATATTTTTGTAAAATGTAATTTAAAAAGAGTGTCCATGGAGTTTCTTGCCCGTTCTTCTCCATAGGTACCTACGCTTTGGAATGGGCAACTAGCTTCATATTTTCTGACTGACCGACTTCTTGACAATTCAAAAGTGCCTGTTAAAGGTTTAATTGAAATAAATGCTTTGAGTTTGAGTTTGAGTTTTATAACGGGTAAAGACTTGCATTGAAAAACAAAATATGATTTTTTTTTTATATTCAGAATAAAGAACAACAGAATAGTACTACATTGTGATAACGGGCTACTACGGAACCCTACACTGTGCGTGGCCCGACACGCACTTGGCCGGTTTTTACCCGACTGCGTCAGAAGGAGGGTTATGTTTTTCGAGTGTATGTATGTATGTATGTATGTATGTATGTATGTATGTATGTATATTTCTTTGGCACGCTCTGCAGCCTAAACGGCTTGATCGATTTCAGCTTGAGAGGTGCCGTTAGATTCGTCTTAATTGTGAGAGTGACACTGGGTATATTAAAATGGAAAAAAAATTAAAATGGCCGATTTTTGGCGGAATATGTTTTCAAAAAAAAATTTTTTTTTCTCGGAACCTATCGAGTGGGGTATCAAAATAAAGGGTTTTAAAAGGTGATTACAAAAATATATATACCTTATATGGTTAAAAGTAATTCGAAGTGACAAATCGTAAAAAACACGTACCAAGAACTAAATCGTTTGCGAAATCTTTCACATTTGTAAACTAAAAAGCTGGAAATAAAAAAAGTAATTTAAAAAATAAAAAAACCCGACTGCGAAACTGAAAAGCTACAAACAAGCGCATTTTAAATTAAATAAAAGTTGGAAGCAGGCGGGACCCATACCATTTTTATTATATTTTCAAATTCAAATGGGTCCCGCCTGCTTCCAACTTTTATTTAATTTATTTATTTATATCTAATAAATGAGCGTGGGTATAAGTACAAATAAATGTGAAATGAAAATAAATGAGAAACGTGTCTAGCTTAAAGTAAATATTATGTATTATTTTTTAACTACTTATTAAGTAAATAATTGACTTCGTTGCGTGTAAGAAATATTTTGTTAAATAACTTTACAGGAAAATAAACGAGAACTTCCTAAGGGTAACACCAATGGTTTTTATTTTACACAGATTTTACTGGTGGCAGTATTTACTCCCGTACCTTTAATAAAGGTGAGTCTGTAGCCAGTTATAAAATTAATAAAAAACATAAATGAACGTATTTATTTGTTTTTTTACCCTAAAGGCTTAATTAAACAATACGTACACTGTGCACACGACGACACACCATTTCCAGTTTTAGCTGACCTCGCATTGTTATAGGCTATTCGTACAGACGCCAGCACATACACCTTCCCGAAACTGTCAAATTTTCCCAATCTACTGTGAACCTTATGCTTAACCGATAAAGTTGAAACTCTATTAAAAAAAATTGACATATTGTAGTAGCTTGATGTGCTGGCGTCTGTATAATGAGAAGTCAGCTTGTACAGTTGTACTGGAAATGTATAGCTTGATATGTCGTCGTGCGTACAACTGCGGGATAACTGAGGGTTCGATTCCCTCACGAAACAAAATATTTAGTAAAAATATAGTTTTTTCCGTATCTGGACGTTTCTGCATATGAGATTTTTATTATGTCTGTAAATGCTCCCACAAACCTGAAGAAATGTCTATGCAAACATCTCTATGGTCTGTTCCAAAAGTATCTTAAGAAAGTATAAACAAACCCTGTACATGTTAAATGTTTACGCACTAAATGTAAACAGTATTAGTAACACATTAAAAATATTTTACCACTGTTTTAAACAATTATTGTTTAAATAACATAATCAAATTGTAATTGAAAAATCATAGACGAAAATTGAGGTTATGTAATTAACCTCAAAATTTAGGTTATGAAAACCACATTTAGGGTGATTTAAATTAAGAATTTCGGGTTTAAGTGTTCAAATAATCAAATTAAAGCACTCAATTTGTAAGTGGCACTACAAATTGGCATCCACAGGTAGGTACATTTTCGGATCCATTTGTTTACATTTTGATTAGACACCGTTGGAACAGACTATAAGCAATAACAAGTCATCCTCACCATGATAAATAGACAAGCAGTACTTAAGCAACTTTTATAAGGAAAAACGTTAGTGTGCGCAATAACAAGGTAGGCAGGTACCAATGCTTTGGCAAGAAACTTACATAAAAGGGAAAAAAAAACTTTGTCTACATACATACGTATTGTGAGAGTAATCCGAAGTAAAAGAAAGGTTAAGTACTTCCCGGTTATTCCACTTTGTTTTGTGAGGAAATAAACTTCTTAATGCGGATAGGTGAGTGGATATACGACCGTAAACACGACGACATGTCAAGCTATATTTTCCAGTTTTAGCTGACCTCCCAGTGCATATAGCAGGGGTGGCCATATTGGTTAGACCCAAGATCTACTCACGGCACTCTGTGCGATCTACCAATTACACATACATCTTGAATTATTATATATAATGAAAAAACATAGTTTCAGTACACAATTATGTAGTATTTTTTATTCTATTAAGAGAGAAAATATAAAACTGAAAATTATTCTGTAACTACTTATTTATATTAATGTGAGCATTGCGTTTGAGCATCTTTCGCTAGATTAGTAAAATCAAGTTTGTAGTTAGAAATATCTTTTGCCTTGCCACGAACGACTGAACTAATAGTCGCGATCCACCAGTCGATCGCGATCGACCGGTTGGCCACCCCTGGCATATAGGTTTTTCGTATAATGCGAAGTCAGCTTATACTGGAAATGTATAGCTTGATATGTCGTCGTCAGTACCTGGGTTAGATGTAATGGCATAGCTCTTGCATGTAATTGTTTAAGAGACTCATGTTGAGGTACTTATTACGAGTAGAACTAAGTGCAAGCATAAAACCTTTACAAGACGAAACATCTGCCATTAGAAAGTCTTAGTAACAAGTACATTGAAAAACCGGTTCTAAAAAAAACTGGCCGGTGAATCCAGTCCACATGTAAATAGCCCTAACCTAACAGGTCTCTCAAAAAATATAGCGTGCAATTGAAAAAAAGAAAAGAAAGAAAGAAAACACATTTATTTTAGTACAGACTAAAAGGCACACAAAAAATACTCGTAAAAAGTGAAAAACGCGATGTAAGAGAAATTGAATGAATAGGTATCAATTTTATAGGGCAACTGCCATATTAAAATTAACCTGTAAATGAACCTGTTTATAGAAAGGAATGTTCTATATCTACATAACTATATAGATACAGAACATTCCTTTCTATAAACAGGTCATTTGATCATAAACCACGAAAATAACGGAGTATTTTAACTCATAAATCCATACTATCCAATCAAATAAAGCAATATTAATAATCCCAACTATTCCATAAAATGCCGTTATTATCCTTTGTACAGCTCCGCCATATTGTGTTGGCGCACGCACGGAGCTCGAAGTGCGGCCACTAGCTGGGAAGTTACTACCCAGCCCATTGTTTTGTTTGTTGCCTTCCTTAGAGGAAAACTGCGAATGGAGATTAATTTATTACGTCGCTGAGAAAACATGGAAAGCGGTGGAAAGCTCTCTATTAAGACGAGCGGGCGGGGAACAGAACGATTAATTATGATTTCTTTTAACGCCGTCGGACGTGGCTGGTCGTCTCGCATCCTTATTACGTGTTCCGATGGGAATTTTAATGTATATTCAGTGCAGCGCTGCAGGCTTTGCACTCATTAATTTCTGCAGTAACGGGTTTTGATAAAAGAACTCAGTTTGCTTAGCAAAGTGAGTGTTGTGTGCCAGTGATGTAGGTAAACGCTGTTCATTTACGTAAAAAATTGGATCTGATATTTTTTTATGGTGATGTTAAGTTGTGATATGATAGTGACATTCCAACTTTAACAACTTTTGTCTCTTGTGTGTATTTGGTCAAAACACAAGTTTAGAAAATAAACGATTTTGCTTTTAATTAAGGATGCAAAATCTTAAGATAGATACGGCAGAGTGACTTTGACCTGTATGTCAATGCTTATTAAGATTTTCTGTGATAACATTAAATTACAAAATCCTCGAGATTGGACAAAGACAAACATATATATGTACATATAAGTATATAAAGCTAAAGCAGTGTTGACATTTGGTTAGTTCCTGTCATGTCAGGTACTACACTATACAATAGCCCTGAATTTTAATTATTCTATTGATTTTTTGTTTATAATTATTTTCGTGAATTTCCTGGTGAGCTCTCCACCGACCTCTAAATAGAAGCCCATTTAGTAAAGTGTAAGCGTAATGTGAATGTAATGGAAGCACAGGACCGGTCGAAGTGGAGGTGCTTGGTGGAGGCCTATGTCCAGCAGTGGACGTCTTTCTGCTGAAATGATGATGATTATGATGATGATGATGATTCGTAATGTACCTACTATACTTTCGTTACTACATGATTTAGCTGAAAATCGCTTTCTATTCCGACAGATTCCTATCTCAACACCGAATTCGAGCCCGTATTTCTAGAGTTGTCCGCAAGACGTCATCGTCATTTCTTATAATTACTTTTTCCTTTCCGTGAGCAGGCTCAAGATGAATACCACCTAATTGCCGATCTATTCAGTGTGCTCGTTGCTTTAAGAGCTCAATTAATATCTATTAGGATTTTTTGTGACATCTCACCCATATTTAAATTCATTATCTTTCGGTCGAGAGCCCTGATTAGATGAGATTCATTTTAATGTAGAATTTTTACGGCGACTCCGTTCTCGTTTTCTATGAAGGCATTTCCTTGATCGTAAATATCTTTCCGCATCTCACAATATCTTCGACAAACCAGTGTTTAGGTACTGTAGAGGCTACAGCCTATTTGGTGGTTATATACAATCTTCGCAAGTTTGTTAAAAGTTATTGGCATGAAATACGAGACAAACATTAACTTAGTTTAAGATTAGAATACTTTTAGATGTCAGATTTGGCTGACAAGCCAACGGAAAAAGATGTAAAATACGTAGAATGATTTCTAGGAATAATTATTGAACATACGTGATAAACCGTGGTTTAATTGATTCGTCCCGGTACCCTGACAGCTTGTAGAGAGCTTCACAGTACACCTATAGGTGACTAAGTTATCAAGCTAGTTGTCCTAGACCTGTATTCGTCATGTCACCCGTCTTTGTGGGACGACATTAAGTATACAAATACATACAGGTCGCTAGTCCATACTAATATTATAAATTCGAAAGTAACTCTGTCTGTCTGTATGTTACCTTTTCACGCCTAACCTAAACCTCTGAACGGATTTTGATAAAATTTGGCAGGGAGATAGATTGCATTCCGGAGAAGGACATAGGATATATACATACGTACACTCGAAAAACATAACCCTCCTTCTGACGCAGTCGGGTAAAAACCTAATAACACTTTGCCCGTAACAGTACCGCTTGCGAACACTAGATCAGCGAGGCAATCAATACGTAAATAATAAATAAACCTTTAATAAATAAACACGTATCATATTGTTTATTTTTTATTTTAGGGTAGGGTTGGTATAGGTATACCGTATACCCATTGACTTATATGTAACTGAAAGCAGCGCCCCGCGGTTTCACCCGCATAAGTGTCGATCCCGTGGAAATATCGGGATAAAAACTATCCTATGTCCTTCTCCGGAATGCAATCTATCTCCCTGCCAAATTTTATCGAAATCCGTTCAGAGGTTTAGGTTAGGCGTGAAAAGGTAACATACAGGCAGACAGAGTTACTTTCGAATTTATAATATTAGTATGGACTAGCGACCTGTATGTATTTGTATACTTAATGTCGTCACACAAAGACGGGTGTCATGACGAATACAGGTCTAGGACAACTAGCTTGATAACTTAGTCACCTATAGGTGTACTGTGAAGCTCTCTACAAGCTGTCAGGTTACCGGGACGAATCAATTAAACTACGGTTTTTCACGTATGATCAATAATTATTCCTAGAAATCATTCTACGTATTTTACATCTTTTTCATTTGGCTTGTCAGCCAAATCTGACACCTGTATTCTAATCTTAAACTAAGTTAATGTTTGTCTAGTGTTTCATGCCAATAACTTTTAACAGACTCGCGAAGGTTGTATATAACCACCAAATAGGCTGTAGCCTCTACAGTACCTAAACACTGGTTTGTCGAAGATATTGTGAGATGCGGAAAGATATTTACGATCAAGGAAATGCCTTCATAGAAAACGAGAATGGAGTCGCCGTAAAAATTCTACATTTAATTGAATCTCATCTAATCAGGGCTCTCGACCGAAAGATAATGAATTTAAATATGGGTGAGATGTCACAAAAATCCTAATAGATATTAATTGAGCTCTTAAAGCAACGAGCACACTGAATAGATCGGCAATTAGGTGGTATTCATCTTGAGCCTGCTCACGGAAAGGAAAAAGTAATTATAAGAAATGACGATGACGTCTTGCGGACAACTCTAGAAATACGGGCTCGAATTCGGTGTTGAGATAAGAATCTGTCGGAATAGAAAGCGATTTTTCAGCTAAATCACAGTAAAGGTAACGTACAGTACATTACGAATACACTCAAGTAATTGGGCTTCTTTTCAGAGGTCGGTAGAGAGCTCTCCAGGAAATTCACGAAAATATTAACAAAAAATCAATAAAATAATTAAAATTCAGGGCATTGTATAGTGTAGTGCCTGACATGACAGGAACTAACCAAATGTCAACACTGCTTTAGCTTTATATACTTATATGTACATATTAAAAAATCGTAAAAAACACGTACCAAGAACTAAATCTTTTGCGAAATCTTTCACATTTGTAAACTAAAAAGCTGGAAATAAAAAAGTAATTTAAAAAATAAAAAAACCCGACTGCGAAACTGAAAAGCTACAAACAAGCCCATTTTAAATTAAATAAAAGTTAGAAGCAGGCGGTACCCATACCATTTTTATTATATTTTCAAATTCAAATGGGTCCCGCCTGCTTCCAACTTTTATTTAATTTAAAATGGGCTTGTTTGTAGCTTTTCAGTTTCGCAGTCGGGTTTTTTTATTTTTTAAATTACTTTTTTTCCATTTGCAATTTTTCAGTAGCAGCCCGGATTTGTGCTCGGTTGATGGCAATAGGCTCGCCCCGTATTACACGAGACTTACTGATAACTGACGAAATCTGGGTGTCCTACAGGCACGTATTATGTTTATTTGTTAAAGGCAAATCACTAGTAATGAGTGCGACATAAAGGCATGTGTAGACATCACAGCAGGCTGACAATAAAATTGCGGCACGGAGCGACGTTGCTATGCGTAATTGTGCATAAAAGCCGCAGCCGCGACCGCAGACTTACACCTTTGCCTGGCGCCTAGAACCATTTGTTTGCTATTTGAACGTACTATAGGTAACGCATAAAAGAAATAAGGTACATTGTATTTCGCAACAATTCCACACTTTAAATTAAGTTTTATCGTCTTAACTATTAAAATGTAAGAAGCTTATAGGCATGGTTATATGCATTAAATCAAAAACTGATTCGAATATTTTGCTGAATTAACCCTATTTAACACAGTAGTGTCATCAAACTCAAAATCTACACACCATGTTACTAAAAAAACGAGTATGGAAGCAAATAAAAACATTTAAATATTTAAGAGTTTTGTTTTATTTCGTTGTTAGTATTTTCCATTATTTCAACTGTCATTCCAGTTGCCGCTGTATATCTAAATTATTTTCTATTCGTCCGTAGGCTGTCATGTGCACTCGACATGCAACGGTCTGGCGTGATTGCGGTGTGGATGCAGTGTGGTTGGGGCAGGGTCACAGCGTTTGTCTGTACTAACCTTTATAACAGTTTTCCGTTCTTTGCAAGGTATATTAAAATAAATAGGGTATCTATTCAAATTGAAGATTCCTTGGAAGTAAAATCATAATTATGTGTCTTTTTCTTTCTGATGCAGAAAACAGCATTTCTATTTTGCAAGTTGATAGGGATACAGTTGAAATTGCAGGCACATAAGTCATTTTAACTTTATTTCTTTGGCAAGGCATCGGCAAGCCCGTTGGGATGCTGCAGGTGTCCACTTTGCAGCAACTTGGCCGCAAATGTCAACCTCATATATCTTGCCGCTAGCTAATAAGAAATTCTAAAATGTTTTTGTAATATATCGATACACTAACATCCGCGTAACATACAGACACTCTCTTACAACAACATCACAACTAACACAAATCACACTTTTTTTATATATTTTAAGTTTAAAAAATGTACCTTTTTACAAGCGTTTATTTACTAACACGCTTCACTCCTCCACTCATTCGCTTCGCTTCACTTGTAACTTTCAAACAATGTAAGTAATAAAACCTCAGAAGTAAATTTTAACCTACTTCTGATTGTCGTACTGAAAATAAAGTTTCTATGTATATGAAGTTCGGATGACAAATCTATAATTTGGTATCTTGGAGCTGATCTGATGATGGAGCCAGAAGGTGGATAGTGAAACTCTTCAGTGACTATTAGTAAACCCCTCGAGTTTGAAGTCATATGATTCGTTTTGATGAGTCTAACATATTATTATATATCTTAATTTAATTATTACATATTGCACTAAAAATTCAAAAATAAACTATATTGACTTAAATTGAATTCAAAATGCGTAGAGCGCTTTTTGAATAAATTATAAGTGCGCTCCACGCTCTTTGAATTCAATTTCAGTAAATATAAGCGCGATAAAAGCGCGTTTTTTTGTTTTTTTTTTTAATTACAATATTTTTATAAAAATTGTTAAAGGTACTAAGGAGCCATGATCTTACAAAACAGGGAATCCTAGTGTGAGGACTTAATTCAATCCACTTGAAAGTAATCTTAGCGAAATTTTATTCTTATTCGTAGGCGGCCCCTAGACGATCAATTTTTATTGCACAATATCACGAATTGCGCAATGTTATTGATCGTCTAGGGTTAGTATTGAAGATTGCGCAGTGATTGAACAAAAGTTTGAGCGAGTTTAACGTTTTTTCTCCATATTTTTTTACATTACACCGTTTAGGATTAGTATTGCGCAACATTTTTAAGCCTTGCTAGAAGCCTTAATTTATGAAGGCATCCAGAAGCTAGTCCAGTTAAGCAGTCGACAACTATCTAGGTTGACCTCAAGCGAAACAATAATTGAAGCTGAGCAGTCTAATGAGCCGTATAATTGATCGTTTGAATGCAAGTGGTGATCCAATATTATTGCCATGCACTATAAAACTATTGCACAATGTTATTGTACCTTATACCCATGTTTAAACATACAAATGTCCATTCATTTCACTTAATAAATAAGAAAAACATACCAAGGCTGCTATGTTATCTTAACATTCGTCTCACATTTATTCATCTCCGTTTTGGTTCGGCCCTGAATTGACATTTCCGGAGTTCCGATCATATCATAAAAGAACTTCCTAAACGAATAGATAGATATATCCAGCTGTATATTGAATAGTCCGTTTATGTTTTAGTATTGTCCTTTATGATTAGAGTTTGGATTGGTGAATATCAGATAAGTAAATATAACATAACACACGCCTGTAATCCCGGAAAGGTCAGGCAGGGGTGTATCTTTAGTAAATCCACATTTCGCCAGTAATGTTTAAGTCCTATGTAATAGGATGCGGGCCTTTTGGGCATGAGTCAGGACTCCGGGCACGAGTCAAGACTCCGGGCTGCTACTGTGACATTCCAGATGGAAAAACAAAAAACATTTTACCGATCCGGGAATCGAGCTTAGGAGTTTGTGCTCAACCGTAGCATTGTGACCAACGAGGCAGTGAATGTTGTGAATACCATATCCTGGTAATGCAAAATATGAGTGACTCTGCAGCAGGGACATTCTTTCTGTAGGTACGAAGCTCTTGTGTCTCCTGTTGCCATACAAATTGGATCGAAATCATGTTTTTCAGCTCCGGTTCAAAATTTTATGTAATCGGAGCATCCTCAGACTTCATATTATAGTCCTGGCCTTAAAAATTGTGCTGCAAAACATCTTAAAAATATATTTTGCGATTTACTATCCCATGACATGGTTTAATTATTAAGAGGCTTTTAGGCCAAAATAAATATGGCTCGTATCAGCACAACTAAGCGAATAATGCGTAAACACAGCCAAAAGAACATATTTCAAAACTTTTATACAGCGCTGAAAGTTTGCACTTTTCCGGATTCCTATGAAGAAATAAAAGCTATATAATGAGCTATAGGTACAATTTGCCCAAATATTTTCCTTGAAGCTTTATCAAAATTTTATCAATACCACAGTGTAATCGTAGTGGATAATCTGGAAAAGTAATGACTCATTCTATCGTGTTTTATTGCGAAGCCATTTTTCTCTGGTAAATGGGCGCCCGTTGGGAGTTCCCTCAATTTATAGAGAAACGTAGATAGTGGAGTTATTAACGAGGCCCGTATTTTATATCATTTAATTATTGTAATTACACGTACGCGAAGGGTTATATTAAATATCGTTCTGTTCGTTAATTTTATGCATACTATTTTTAGTGAAGTCATCCACTGCCTAGCCTTTTCCCAACTATGTTGGGGTCGGCTTCCAGTCTAACTGGATGCAGCTGAGTATGAGTATTTTACAAGGAGCGACTGTCTACGTGACCTCCACAACCCAGTTACTGGGTAATAACGAAACCCCTTGGTAAGACTGGTTGTCAGCCTTTGGGGCTTCTGACGACCCGTAACGATTTTCAAAGATTCACGAATGACAGCCGGGACCAACGGCTTTTGAGGTGCTTTCCGAGGCACGGAGGGATTTTGGTATGTAAAGATCCATCCACGGACCAACCGCGGCAAGCGTAGCTTAACCTGATCGATCGATCCTTGCGGCTGTTATTACTTAGCTCGAAGCCCTACACTATACTATTTTTAGTGAAGTAATAGCGCTTTATGCAATATTATGTTGCTCTGCGTTGTTGGGGCCGTGGTAGCCGATGAAGCCGAAAGGTTCTGGAGTGGCGTCCGCGTACCAGAAGATGTAGCGTTGGAAGGCCTCACACAAGGTGGACCGACGACCTTGTGAAGGCCGCAGGAACCCTTTGCATACAAGAAGCAAAGAACCGGTCGAAGTGGAGGTACTTGGGGGAGGCCTATGTCCAGCAGTGGACGTCTTTCGGCTGAAATGATGATGATGATGATGGTAACCCATTCCTTGTCCTATGAACGTTCGTTCGTTCTGGTAGATTCTTTAACTATTGTGTCTACTTTGTTAATAGTGAAAGTGTTAATTAAAAATTGACGTTATTATAAGTAATAGGTACGACCAAGATGACGACTAATAGAGAAGACTACTTAGAAGAAAAAGACATGTTGCGCCGACCCCAAATAAATTGGGATAAGGACAGGAGAATGATGTCGATTTGTACCAAAATAATTAAAGTAAGTATAAAAATGCCATAATTATGGCCAGTAATAATGGTATTTTGCAATGTGATTGTTGTTCGAAGGCCATTCTATAATTTATGACAATTAAGAAATATACCAACTTCAATATTATTAATGGGTTTTATATGAAACAGTTTAAAATAAGGCTATCAAACCTTTTTATCTGAATTTAATTTGTGTTTTTTTATTGTAACGTAAACATAGTCTGGTCGTTCTTGCTACCTAGTTTCTGGTTTATAAAGCAAATATAAAATAATTTAAATAGCAAAAATATTATGTTGTTACTATCTAATCTCGGAAATGGAATTCGAGATCAAACATGTATACAAAGGTGTTGCCAATTTTAAATAATAAGCTCAATTGTGTAGTTTGTCGAAAAGTACTATTAGGTGTATAATATAGTGCTAAAATCGTAGGCATATGTTAAACACGTAAAATATAATAATGCACACAGCTTTCAGCTTTAAAGTTACCTAAACCACGATCCAAGAATAAAATATAACTGTTTGAAATAAAATCATGCAAATAACTTTTATGATACTAACAATAGGGCAGAAGCTCTAAATATTTGGTCTTATATTTATAAATAGTTTTCCTTCTAAACAAGAGAATCGTAAAAAAAATCGTAAATAATATTGCGTTATCCTAATAATCGATTCAAATGGGCGTACGTACTGGTCGCCATTTTATTTGGTCATTCGGTTTCTGAAGTTAGGCGTGATTGAATGTGTCCCTCGTGAGTTTTTATTTGTTGTAGTTTACGTTTTTGTTTATTTTGTTGTTGCGTATAATCGTGTTTAGGCGTAATAAACTAGACGTACCCACCTACTATGGATGCTCAGCCAGAGCCGTCGACCAAAAAGGATATTCTATCACTACCTAAAAAGTGACAACGCACTGCTTTGTCTGTGTCTGAAGATCAATATTGGTCTCTAGGTGATTGATCTTTTATTTTGATTAGTTTACGATGAGACCTTAGGCTATAAAATGTTTAATTTTGAGACACCGCTTCAGCGTGAGTTCAAAAGCACGAAATTTTAATCATCGTCATTGTTTCAGCCGACAGACATCCACTGCTGTACATAGGCTTCCCCCAATTTTGGGGTGGTTTGCCATAATCGCCACGCTTGGCAGGCGGGTTGGCGATCGCAGTATGGTATGATGGTGGAATAAATAGAGAACGCTGCTGCCCATTCTCCGGTAAGACACTTAGTCGCCTTTTACGACACCCACGGGAAGTAAGGGGTGGTGCAATTATTTAAGTCCGGCACCACACAGACAGTCCAGTCAGAAATTTTAATAACATAAAATAATTATAATGACTAGTGAAATGTTGCCTACCCTTGAAACGTCACTTTGGCAATGACATATCTTTGTTTACATTTTTGATCTGGAATTCCATTGCCGTTATACTTAATAATTTGTTTAGTTATTTACGTAAATAAAAATGATCAATATGTATTGAAATTGCTTTGCATTAACTTTGATCATTTCCTGTCAATATTGGAGAATTTTTGCAATAGTAAAAGGCCAGAATTGTATACAAGGACTGATCATAATATCATCAACTAATACAATCATATCAAACCGGGGTTAACCTATTTCCTAAGGAAATTCTTCAAGTAGTTTACCTACCCGTTACATGATTACGCCATCAGGCTTTGTTTTGATAGGTAGGTATTTACAGTTAAGATTCAATTGCAGCACTGCAAACAAACTGAGAAGTAACTTTACCAAGAAATTCCAATCTCACGAGTACCTCACTTCTGCGAAGCAATAGATAACCGAGGGAACAAGTTCTTCCTAATCAGCTTTTACATTAAGGCGACAAACATACAAAAGTAGACCGTCAATTCACCCACATCTATTGTTGAGCCTTCTCAACCTTACACCTAAAGCATGTGCACCGCCCTTATTTACCATCGCCTTTCTTCAGAACAAATAAATACAAAGGTAGTGTAAAAACCCAATAAAAGGCCGAGTTACACAACAATACGGCCTTATGTAGGGCGCAGGAGAGAATGATGAGGGGTATCGTCTCAGACCATTTATTTAATTAACTATCTCCCTCAAGAATGTCGGCGGAAAGGTCGCCAGTGACTTCTTTTATCTTGTGCTGGAGTGTCGCAGTAAAGAACCTCATTGAATATTAAAATGAGGTAGTATTGTACATGTTTTAAGGTGGAATAAATGTCGCATCTTCTCGCATCTTCTACTTCCGTAATCTTATAAAAGAATTAGGTAATTCAAGAAACTGTGGCATTCACATAAATTTATATTACGACACTAGCTTCTGCCCGCGACTTCGTCCGCGTGAAATTCGTACTTTCCTCCTAATATTTCGAAAATTTATGTTTATGATCTTAACATTTATTTAGATAAATAAGTATTCGGGCCAATTTTTAAGTTTATAGATCAAAGAGTTTTTGTACTTTTCAAATAAACTATATCCCCGCTTTTCACTCCAACAGGGATGGAATTTTGAAAAATCGTTTGGGATGCATGTGTTCATAACTTGACTCAAAGACCCATACCCATTTTCAGAGTTAATGGAAGCAAGCAGTAAAATCCAACCCATAAACTTTATTACTCTTTTCCAACTTGGTAGGAGTCGATTTTTGAAAAACCCTAAAACACACTTTTTTATTTTTAACCGACGTCAACAAAAGCAGGAGGTTCTCAATTCGTCGGAATCTTTTTTTTTTTATGTACGTTCCCAATTACTCGAAGACGGCTAGACCGATTTGATTTTTTTTTTTGTTTTCAGTGTATACTTTCCAGGTTGTCCCATTGTCATCAGGTCAGGATCTGATGAGGGGATAATGCAGAAATCGAAGGAACTCTTTAAATATTATAGGCACACCTATAGCGATTTGGGCAATTTTTACAGTAACTCGTGCATTTGCTCTCGAAAGCACTATTTGGTGACGTGGAACCGATGATGAAGACCACAGATGGCCACCGGAACTACTCCATAATAAGTATTTCACGGGTTGCGATTCGATAACTTTAACATGGTTGCTAAGTAATTTATGCTCGTCACAATGCGAATGGTGAAATGGAGCTGATGGTGAAATACTAGGAGAATTCCTCAACAATTAATGTCAGTCATACATCGGGAAAAGCAATATTTTGGTAAAGGCGATGAGCAAGTTGATATTAGGATGTTTTAACTTAGATACATTATAAACAGACCCACTAAAAAGTGAGAAATAAAAACGTTATAACAAAAAAAAAACCGACCTCCAAAAAAACACTACAAAGTGAAAAATAACTTTAATTTCGGAAGTCGGTGGCAAAAAACTTAAATACAGATCCAAAGACACCGACTTCCGAAATTAAAGTTAGTATTTCTGGAAGTCTATAAAGTTTATACACTAAATAAATAAGATTTTTCATATAAACAGTGTCCCCTCTTTTTATCCCCATAAGGATGGAATTTTGAACAATCGTCTGGGATGTTTCGATGACTTTTTTTTTTCGTGTGGCAAATCATCAAATGACCCCTCCCGCTTTGGGTGGAGCAGAAGGGAGTGTCAAACTCTTACTGACTAAAACCCAGCCATGTTCTTTCCTCTTAGCCTTTTATGTTCCGGACCAGCGGTAACCCTTTCGGACAATCCCGCTGACCCGGCAGGATGTTTCGATGACTCGACTCAAACATTATTTATACCAATTTTCAAGCTAATTATGCCACGTAATAAAATACTCCCCTGTGAAATTGACTACCCTTTTTCACGCAGTTAGGGGTAGATTTTCGAAAAACCTTGATACACATTAGTCTTTATTTTTAGTTTTAAGTATACATACTCAGTTTCGAGCTAATCGGACAGCGCGTTAAAATCCTTCCATACAAATTTTGACACCCCCCAATCCCCAATCCCTTTTTAGAGATTAGTTTAGAAAAACAAAAATTGCCAAACTTAATAATTTACTTAGATAAGTATTCGTGCCAAGTTTCAAGGTTATTAACTCAAGGAATAAGATGTTTCATACAAACAAAATCCCCCCTTTTCCACCTCCTTAAAGGTTGAATTTCCAAAAACCCCTTCTTAGTGGATACCTACTCTTCACAAAAAACACACCCTCCAAAATTCATATCTCTAGGACCAGCAGTGCAGTTGATAGATTATATAATATAATTAAAAACAAAATTTCATTCCCCTTTTCACCCCCTTAAGAGCGTTTACGCCGTACGGCATTTCATACAAACTTTCAAGCCCCTATTATTCGAAATTAATGAACCGATGTTAATTAAACTTCATACGCATTAGCAGGATACAAAGGTCTAAAAAGTTAGTAGAGAACATTTTCAAAATGTCTTATTTAAAAAAAGATAACTGGAAATCTCTGTTTCTATTGAAAATTTAAAATCAGTCTAATTTGGCTGTAACACTATTTTTCAAAAATGTTCTCTACTAACTTTTTAGACCTATGTATTTTGCATATGCGTACAAAGTTTCATTAAAATCGGTTCATTCATTTCGAAAAATAAGGGCTTGAAAGTTTGTATGAAATGCCGTACGGCGTAAACGCTCTTAAGGGTTGAAATTCTAACAATACCGTTGCGTTACCTTCCAACCATAAATAAGCCTAGATTTTTACGTTGCGTTACCTTTACGTTGCGTTACATTTTTACGTTGCGTTGCGTTACCTTCCAACCATAAGCCTAGATTGAATTTTGTGATTTTTACTTCGAAAATTAAGGACTTTCCACACACAACGCTGAGACACTTGTTAATTAATTTTAAATCCTCAGCCTAAACACAAAACTTGAAGATCCTAACTTCAATACTGACAGACTTTCATATAAACTTCCATCCCCTATTTCACCCCTTTAGGGGTAGAATTCCCAAAAATCCTTTCTTAGTGGATACTTACTCCTTACAAAGAACAAACCCTCCAAGTTTCATGTCTCTAGGAGCAGCGGTTTGGGCTGTGTGTTGATATATCAACAGTCAGTCAGTTTACCATTTTATATATATATATATAGAAGATAAAGAAAATCGAGAAAAGAAATGCCTAACCTATACCAAATATAATACTTATAATATTTATATACATACCCTAAATACAAATTAAGATAAGTATACCGAAAATCAGGGAAATAAGTGCCTAACCTATAATAAATGCTTACAATATTTATTTACAAACCCTGAATAAAAATTAAGATAAGTAAATACCCAAAAATCCAGGAAAGAACCGCCTAAGTCAGTATTCAAGTGAATCGCAATAATCGAAAGCAACTATTCGCCTATACTCTCCAGGATACGTGCGTTCGCTGAATACCTTAACAAATGTTCGCCGTGATTCTTTAAATTGACATAACTTTTTTATTTATGAACCGATTGACATGAAATAAACACTAAATGTTAAGTGAAGCTTACTACAATATATTAGTGAAAACCGCATCTAAATCGAATAAGCCGTTTCTGATATTAGCGTGCACAAACACAGCAGACAAACAGACAAACAGACAAAAAAAAATTTAATTACAATTTCGGGTTCGGCATCGATATAATAACAACCCCTGCTACTTTTTTTTAATATATTTCCATTGTACAGACACCACTTTTCTACAATTTTATTATATGTATAGATAGATTACATACCGGTGTCTATTTGGTTGAAATTATTTTAGCCATATGGACAGTGTGTTTGAATGAATGAAAGAATCATAGATTTTTTTAGGGTTTTGTTTGTTTGTCTCAAGGCTAAGAAATAATTTATTTTTATAGGGATAATCATTGATTCATTCTGCCATCCTGGTATTCTACAAATGTTGATACGATCGTCCCCTTCCACTTTGAAACTTAATACGGTCATTTGGGAACAGAGAAAGTAAACTTCACCCTACCCCTTCTGAGTTACAGTGTGTAACGACACCGTTCCTGAAACCACAAGCTACGCCAGTCAATATTAAATACTGAACATTTTTGTTGGTCTCTGTATTGAAAGATACTTTACCAGCCTTGTGCCCTATGGGATTCTCATCGACAAAAACAACGAACTTCTATACCCAAATTAATAGAAGATTATTCACTAAGGAGATAAAGCAGTGTCTTAATATTGCGGGCGCTATTTGGAATCTTAACTATGTATTTATGAAGGTATGTGGGATTCTTTATAGATTCCGTCGGAACATCCTACGGCCGGATGGATTTTAATACATGAGGTGTCTATCGACTCGTTTCGGTCGCACGAAGGTTAGGTTTTGATTTTATAAAATCAAAATGGCGGATTTTAGACGACAATTACAAGTATGGTCTTAAATTTTTTTTTTGTACTATTACTGTGGGGTATCAAAATAAAGGGCTTGAGGAGACGATTTCAAAACATGGATTAAAATTAAAATAAAATGACAAAATCAAAACCTGACTGCAACTAAGAATCAAAACTAGCTCCCATTTCAAGGTGTCTGTTGCAGTTAGTGGCATCAAAAACTGAGATTGAACTAAAATAACATAGGTACCTACTGCCTATCGCGTTTTTTTTTATTTTTTCAATCTAATCCGTGCATTTTCATCCAAAACACAATAAATAATATCGTCACTGGAGCGTCAGTCCCAAATAACGCGGGGGTATACCCGTCACAGCAACCGGTCATTTTGTTCGTCGACGGCGAATTAAACCTACGAAGTGAGAACTTTTTGATCGACCATTAATAAAAAAAATAGTAGATTGTTGCATCGAGCGCAAAGTGAGTTATTTAATGTACGAGAGTTATGTTGGTTATTAATCACTCACTTTAGCAAGGTGCGTAATCTACTTTTCTTTCAGCTACCAATCTACCTACCGTGATAAAATATACCTACCCAAAATAAAAACTCAAGTTAAAACAAAGTTTTTCTAAGCTTTTAAATATTTATCCCGCGGCTTTTGCGGCAAAAGGTTATTAACATTTTCATTTGCAGCTGTTTTTATACTTTTTGGAGTTGCATTCATATCGCTATCGTTATTTCCATTTTTTTAATCTTTCCTTGCTAAATATGAAGTATCAAAGTTTTACAATGGTACAAAATGCTCGCCATTTGTTTTTTTTTTTTCACCAAGTCGGTTTTATTCAGCCGATTTTTATTTTCAGCCAGTATCTTTTGATCTAATGCATACATTTTATATTAAACCTAATGGGAGACATTAAACCTCTGTGGTAAATTTATATCTAAATAAAAAATAAAAAAACAGTGCATTAATGAAAAACTGTGTAACCATGAGATTTCATACAACGTTTCTGCACTGTTTTGGTTCTAAGCAAAAAATACGTCCTTTGTGAACGGTTTTGTAGTGATTAATGATAACATTACTACGTAGTTGAAAGAAAAGTTTTTTTTTGGTTAATGTTTTCATACGCTTTTCTCAGTTGACGTTCCAAATTCAAATTACATTAATGACGAGCGGGTTATAATGAAATTCAGTACAATATTAATGCCCGGCTAAAGCCTAGGGCTAAAACGACTTGATTTAGGTTAGGTTTGCATGACATATAATTTGACGTTAGCCAGCAGGTGGTGTGAAAAGACAATTTCATCTCTAGCAAAGCATAAACATAATATTCTAAGGCATAATATTCCTACTGCTGGGACACAGGCCTCCTCTCGGTGAGAGGGAGTGGGCTGCAAACCACTATGCAGGCCCAGTGCCGGTTGGTAAATGTCACAAGTCTTTGAATTTTTGGTTCTAGGACATGCCGGTTTCCTCACGATGTTTTCTTTCACCGTTTTGAGAACAGTGGTGTTGAAATCATTTACAAGTCAACAACTAATATTTTTTAGGGTTCCGTACCCAAAGGGTTAAAACGGGACCCTATTACTAAGCCTCCACTGTCCATCTGTCTGAATTTTCACAGACGATGTATTTCTGTTGCCGCTATAACAACAAATACTAAAAACAGATTAAAATAAATAGTAAGGGGGCTCCTATACAACATACTGTTTTTTTTTGGCGTTTTTGCCTTGTGGTACGGAACCCTTCGTCTGTGAATCCAACTCGACCCTTCGTGTGTGAATCCAACTCGCATTTGGCCAGTTTTTTTTATAAGACGACGGCGAAAAATTTCTACGCTAGGGATTTCTAGAATCATATATTATGCTGAATTCATCATGGTTACAGTTAACACACACACACAAACACACTGCACACTGGATAAAAAAAAACCCTGTGTAATCGTACTTATTCGTAATGGGAATATATGCGTAACGAGTTTAAATTTTTATGAGGCCACCGTTTTTCATTCCAACTACACATATTTTATTAAGTCAAACACACAAACTCATGTATTTTGATACAAAAATTAAAACAGCATACATACTTTGATAAGGTTACGTTTAAATCGAGGATAGCACGCAATCCTACATTTTCATACAATTTGTTATATGTACCTGAGTGCTGTATAATAAATAAGCGTTAAGTTATGAGTGCTGACATGCTTAAAACTTATTAATACACCCTTCATAATTTTATTATTGTCTGTTTAGTTGTACCTAACTACCTACTTACTTTGTTTAGTTACGAGGTGTGTGCGTGTAAAAAACGGCGGTAAAACATCCCATATTTTGTGGTTTGTTTGTAAATGAAAATAGTTATGTTGGCAATGTGTTGGCATGTCTGTGTAGTCCATCCATTCCGACTTCAAAAAGGAAGAGGTCCTCAATTCGATTCTGCTTTTAGGGGTCCGTCTGTCTGTCTGTCTGTCACCAGGCTGTATCTCATGAAACGTGATAGCTAGACTGTTGAAATTTTCACAGATGATGTATTTCTGTTGCCGCTTACCTATAGCAACAAATAATAAAATAAAATAAAGTTAAAATTTAAAGGGGTATAAAAGAAACGTTTTTTCGGCGTTTTATGCCTTGTGGTACAAAACACTTAGTGTGCGAGTCCGACTCGCACTTGGCGCGCGTTCGCAATTGTGGATCGATTTCGATTTTTTAAATTAATGTATGCGGTCCCATATAAATTTTATTAACTTTGTTTGGGTAATTTTTGTGTTAGCTTCGGTAAGACGTATACAGGGTTATTAGTAAAACATTAACAACCTCTTAAGAGGTTGTTATTGGTTGTTTTTGTTTTGGTGGAAAATCAGCTGTTCCCTACATTTATGTTCGTTTAGCTCGTCAAAACGTAGGGAACAGCTGATTTATTTCGTGATTTCAGGTTTGGTCCCATAGTAAAAGTTGTTCATAATGATGAGTACAATGACCTCTTAAGAGATTGTTAATGTTTTACCAATAACCCTGTATAATAAATACACTTTGTGTATCTTGAGTTTTTTTAGAGTTTAGAACCTTTTTCTGTAGTTGAAACACAGTGCACTGGTGCTGGTTAACAACAGGTGCAGACGGTGGTAGAATTATACATAAGAGATTAAGAAATGATGTAAGTAGGTGCCTGAATATACACAATTATATAATATCCTAAACAATAATATGAGTAAAGTATACCACTGCGATAATAGCGGTGATAAGAAATAGATTTCCAATTTATTTTATTATTTTTAAAAACTTACCTACTCGTAATAACGGAATTTTCTGTTGCCTAGTCATTGGTTTGGAAAGATGTTCCTAAGTACTAGGCAAACATTTTCAATTAAGTTTTTCCTATAATGATTTTTTTAAGGTCCTTCTTAGGTACCTTCAGGTATAAAACTTACGAATTTCTGAATAAGGTGAATGTGATATTGTGACATTGAATTTCTTAGAATCTTCTGAATTCGGATACATCACAGGTGGCGAAATGAAACATATTAACCGTTTACCAGTAATTCGGTGAAGCAAATGAATCGTCACACAATTCATCTAATTACTGGGGCGTAGCATTCCAATTATCTCGGCGCCTATCTGCTGGGGCGCTTAAGACGTGGAGCCGGCTCAGAGGAACGCGACTGCCACCAAATATTGATTTACACTCCTCGATACAGAAATGGAATAAATTGGAATATTAATTTCGCATAACAATGGTACAAAACAAATTAAAGTGTGCCAGATGTCTTGCACAGATCCACCCTTGTTCCCTTATTTATGTAGTTGATTTATTTTAATTTGTTTTCATTTTGTTTGTGGGTTTCAGTGAGGTTTCTGAGCCACCATTAATTAGTGACAAGTAATTAAATGTGTATGTAAAATTCATGAAAAAAAAGTAATATTATTTTGCAATTCATGAAGCATCAAATTGGTAACACGACAAACCGCAAAAGCGACCGCGGGTTCAGTTGTATTGATCCTTTATTATAATATCGAATGGGTCTCGTTAAGCTGCCTCTGGAAAGCAAGGGTACAGGCCTATCCCCGGCAGGGTGATGATATAAGCTAACAGTAATCACGTTTGTACAAATAGTGTGTTTAGTATCTGGGATAGTTAGTTAAACAAATAGAACCTTTAATGGGTGAAGGTTATAAAATAAATCTACGTAGAGTTCGGTATCAACAAACGGCAATTTACCAGCTATACACATCAGCATCGGATTGCGGTATCAAATTGTATGTTAAACATGGCTGTAATCTAAATCTGTTTGACCAAATTAATTCCGCGTCAAAACGCGTGGAACGAAGTTTCCGCGATAAGCTTTAGTAAACTGAACCACAAATGTTAATTAGTACGGTAAAAATGCGGTATAATCGGTGAGTGGGGGCCATACACGAGAAATAAATTAGTTACATTATCTCACAGTGGACGTGTTATAAGTAGGAATGTGTTTGCTCATGCGAAGTGAAGCTGCGAGGATGTAATAGATAGGTACAGAATGCGGGCTACATACATCGAGAGAAAACTCACGCACACATTGACACGAATGTACGTACAGCGAGTGCAAGCGCACTCGCGTCCGACCATAGTTTAAGACGAAAATGTCAGGATACCCCGCAAAATTCAAAATTTCTTACATTTTTTGCAATTTGCAGGTCGGTATCAGGTTGTATATAGATTAAAATATGATTCGCGACCGTAACACCAACCAACTGACCTGCAAATTACAAAAAACCTAAGAAAATTTGAATTTCGCGGGTTTCTTTAGCGCATCTTCGTTAAGATCGCAGTACTACGCATCAATATGTGCGTGCGCATGTGTCTCCCGCTGCATGGAGCTAGTCTTCTGAACCTATATATTCTGTGGCGAGGCTGCGAGGCTCGCGTGCCAAGCGGCCGCCAACGCCCGCGTCGCTCGCACTATTGTTATGAATATCTTGCCTTCATATTACCAAAGTGTTGGTTCACCCATTTACATTTTTATGGAGGGTATTGAAAAATGTTCTCGTTTAATAACATTGCACGTGTAGCTTCATAATGTTCTATTAAGGAGCCAGGCTTACCAATTTACTTTGTGTCTGTGTGTAATTTGTTTGTAAATTCAGATGTCTAATTATTGCAAATGCTTTTTGTCTTTCCAAAAACAACATTGTGAAGTGTAGCATTTACAGCATGTAAAAAAAAAAAATCAGCCGTCCATTTCGGTCGAGTGTGGTCTGATGTGTTTAAGTTTTGTATGGAACGGCTGATAATTTTTCTGCGATTACGATATTGGTCCCTTGGAGAAAATTGACCAGTTTCATGGTTTGTATCACACCCTCAAATTGGACCATACCTTTCTGATACACGCTGTACCAAACAACTAATAAGTACTAATCAGTATCAACAAAATATTGTTTCAGAAGTTTAAGTGGTTTTGATAAACTAAACCTAGAAGGAAAAATTTATAGGAAAAACTTTTTGAAAACTTTTGCCTAGTAAGTACTTAATATTTTTTTTCCAAACCGATGACTAGGCAACAGAAAACTCCGAAACTCCGTTATTAGATTTTTAAGGCTACGATAATAATATAGCTAGCGAGAATAACTAATAGCTAAAAGTCTAAACATTAGTCGAACAAAAAAGTTTCAGTATTGCCTGTAACTTAGGGTATAAATCTCGGTGGTAGCAAATCCGACATACTAATGGATTGTTCGCCAGCTAAGTGTGGTCTGTGCCAGTTGGACTGGTGCCTATACACACTGCTGCACGCGGCCAGCCTCCAGCCAAGATAATCTACTAAACTGAACACCACCCATTCTTAGAGCGATCGTAACTAACGTCGCTCACATTGAATTATCCCTGCTGTACACCTGCCAACACAGTTTGTTATACAATTTGCCAAATTGTAAACTCCCTACTCGAATCAATTTACATTTATGACCACACTAGCTGCGCCACGCGGTTTCACCCGCGTAAATGTCGATCCCGTAGGAATATCGGGATAAAAAGTAGCCTATATGTTAATCCAGAGAGTCAGCTACCTCCATATCAAATTTTATCAAAATTAGTCCAGCCATTTGAGCGTGAAGAAGTAACAAACATATAAACACACACACACACTCACACACACAGTCACACACACACTCACAAACTTTCGCCTTTATAATATTAGTGTGATGTGATGTGATAAACTGAACCACGAATAATGTGTTTTCTAAACGTTCTTACAGCAATAAACACGTCTTCCTCAAACTATTTGCACTTTTCCAATATTTCTTTCATACTGTTTGGGTTCTTGAAGGAAACCACCTTATGCACTTGATTCAGGACACTGTTTTACACATCTAAATTATTTAATTTCGCTAAAGTATGTAAGAGAACTAAGAGACGTGAGCACGCTGTTCATCGTGAAGTTAGAAGGGCTGAGCCAACCATCTGTTAAGTTCATATTTAGTTTGACAACTATGACATGACGTTGACATTAATAAACACATACCTACAATAGCTGTTACTTAAAAGCGTAGTTGTACAATATTCATGTATGAAATTCCATGAAAAAAAAAAAAAAAATAGACGTTCGACGTCGCTGCCGCCCGTGCATCCGACATTCGCATTTTACTTGCAAATTGCTTATATCCATCGATATCGGAATGCCAGCGGTCCACCTCACGCTACAACATAAAATATAACCGCATACAGATATTTAGTCCTCCGTGTTACTAGAAATAGAGCGCGTAACTCACTGTCAAATTCGTTTGGGCAGATTGTGTTTTCAGCGTCTAGGCGTGTGATTTTAGGGATAAATCAACAAGTACATTGTCACATAAATCTTTACGTTAAATCTGTTATCGTGGGAAAGTGTTCGGAATTTTATTTATTCTATTAAAGGAGGTTTAAGTTTGAATTTCCTTTTTGTCAGGAGGGGCGGGGCGCGGCCGCACCGCGTCGCGCCGCCTCGTGCGTACAATCGACAATTTCTTATTCAGTTATTTCTTGAAAAGTGTTTGGGATTTCCTTTTGGGAGGAAGTTTTAAGCCGGCAGTAAATTATTCCATCGACAGGTGAGGCCGTAAAGGCAAGATTTACGCCTACGGGTACAGCGGGCGAGCCTCCCCTTTGATCAGATGTATATTACCTAGCGAATAACGTTTCCAGTAAGTATTCATCGGGGATTGACCTACCGCTGGAAACTTGAGATCAGAGATAAATTGGAAAACTTCATACTTAGCCTATCAGTGACGTGGGTACTGGGTACCTACTCTCGAAAGGTAGTCGAACTTCGACCATTCTGTTGTTTTCGAAGCTAATGGATTACTTTCGGACACTCGGCAGTCGTCATAAATTTTTGCGCGAACATCCCCAACAGAAAAATATTTCAGGAATAATAAAATACGAGTGGCATTATCGAGTGTCGTGACGTCAGAAATATAGCATACCCACTCGCTCAGACGGCCGTATGCTTTTATTTCGCGCAATGAAATTCGTTTAAAACTTGGAGAGGGTTCAAACTGTTCAGCGGAGGAGGTGCTGCCAGCGCAGTCTTAATCATTGTTAGCATTATTACAGGCTCAAGAATTGTTTTATTTTAATACACATCTCTCTGAATTTCTGCCTTAACTCTTACATTTCATTTTGTATTAACATTTCTTTATTTCAGTAACGTAAGCTTGGCTAGGCTGAACGTTTAAAGCCAAAAATATTTAGGACCAAAAAGCTAAAGAAAGGCGTTGGCTCTATATTAACAAGATCAAGTGATCTGATAACTACGTTGGTGCAGCTTTGAGGTGCAGGCAATTTTCCTGGAGGTAGAAAATTGGGACGTAGTGTGTACTAAGGTTGCTTTGAAAGGCAAAACTGAAGTTCGTTAAAACTAAGGAACCGTCGAATTTTGTGAAAGGTCGCATCGTTAATGTGGTAAAGTAAACTATGGCGTGTCGGGCTCGGGTCAGCGTCGGAATCAAAGCTTCGCAACTTGCCCACTCGATTACCATAAACAAACGAGAAAGACGCTCCTATGTTTTAATGACAGCGTTTTAAAGCTTACGGCTTGGCTTCGTCGTCGAAAGCGACGCAGTAAATTAGCTGAGCCGGAAATTACTAACAAGCGAACGTTTTGTGAATTGTTACGGCCCTCATGTTTCGTGATGTGCTGATATTAAAATTTGTTTGACGGTCCAGCTAACGTAGATAATGAACTCTGTTTTTTGGTGTATATTTTCGGTGCTGTCCTTTGTAGGTACCTAATTAGGTCGGCAGGCTATCTAAAATAAGGGAAATCAAAACAATAATGTAATTATAGACAAAATCAAATATTTTTGACAGACAATTGTTTAATTTGTAACAAACAGGAAAAGGCTTTTTCTCAATAATGTGAAATCTAACAGCTTTATAATATTACATCTCATTGTTGTTGAATATGATTATTTCCTTTTTCAAGAATAGGTAATTATAGAAAACAACAAAATATGTTGTCCAATAGAACTATCACATACTTACACCCTTTCAATAAAATACTATACGATGACAATACATAAATCGTTAACGTCACTTTGTTTCACCATTGCCTTTTTTACAGCAGTTGCGTGCGAGCTATTACAAGTTGCGGATGTAACATATCATATCGTACGAACATACATATCATATGAACACAGGTATCGTACGGTGATACGAGGTGATATACTGCTCACTCGTACGGACGTGTGGGAACGTTTACAAGCGTACATGGAAATACGTGTCATAACAGCTGCAAACACTGGCGCTAATACAGCTTACATGGCATGTTAGGGGAATTAGAATTTTTTAATGAAGTCATAAACAATAGTCTAATGATACCCATGACTCACACACACACACACACACACACACACACACGTCACAGTTAGAAAGTACATGAAAGAGGTTGATTTGATCGATTTGTTTTCGTCACAGTTCTAATTGATATGCAACAACATCCACTTTATCCAAAAATATTCAAATATATGTATATACCTATCTAAGAGGGTGAAACTGTGTCTTTAAAATCAACAAAGAAAGGGTCACCCCTATATCTAGTTATGCAGCGAACGAAGGGAAAACTACAAGCTGGCACAATGTCAATATATCCTAAGCCAAATTATTCCAAATCAAACAAACATCGATAAACAGCCAGTAACATTTCAGCATCTCGGAGAATCAGCTGTAGCAAAGCGATCCGGCCGCAACCCTGATTTACATAAGCAGATAAGGGAGTTGGCGCTAATCCACTATTGTTTCAATTGCAAGACCATTCATTAGGAGCGGGCCGGGACCGCCTCGTTATGCTAATGTCCTGCCAATTGTACTCGTGACGCCATCCCGCCAGTCCACCATCCCGCCGCGCCGACACCTCCGCGTCAACGCGTCATATCGCACACGAGTACGCTTCAACTCTCTCATCTTAAATTCTATATGAGAAAGGAACGCTTGGTAATTTCAGGACCTCACTCAAACGTCAGTTTGACTAAAATGTCTAAAAGAGAAGGAGGTAAGATAGGTATAACATTAACACGGAACAGAGAACACCTAACATTTAGACGTAGATGTAAAACGATTTGGAACATGCTCTCAAGCATAAACTATCCAGTTTTACATTTAAAACAATATAGGGCGGCTTCCACAAAATTCTACTCATTTAATTTATTTACTAGGTGACATGGGAAGACAATAGATTTACTCCATTTACCCACTCAACGGGTTAAATTTATAGGTACAAATTGTCAAGTTGGCCGGTTGAAACGTGCATTTGTTTCAATTGTATCAGCTTTGCCAACAAAGCATCGTCTCTTTATGTAAACGGTATGAGTCCGTATGATACGTGGGTCATCTGATAAATGGGTGAAATGTTTTGGATTTAAAAAGTTAGGTAGGTATGTACGATGCGCGTTCAAGGCTTGTGGGTTTTTTATGATGTTGCGTGAGGAAATGTTGAAAATTTAATCGTGTAGGAAGCCGGCACGACCGCATTATTGCTGCCGTCATATTGAGCTGACGCGGACCGATTGGGTCAGCCTTCCGCTCGCTCGCACACCGAAAGGACCGCACTATTACATACTATTGTTTACGTTTTCTATTACACAATGCGAATAAGCGAAACTCGCCTGTATTCCAATATTTTCAGGCAGGTTCAGCGAAAACAGTGCCAGGTAAAACTGTTTAGATTTCTTGTTTGGGAGGATACGCATCTTATCCAAATGTTTTATTGAATCTGTTTGTATCATTCTTATAAATAATATTTAAATAACCTTTCTTGTATATAATAGTTGTCGCATGGATGTAGCCTAGACAAATGCATCAATCAATAGAATGACACGATGTAGATTTCAGGCTTACGAAAAACCTATCCTCTATAGGTGAACTTCACTGACACAGTCACCCCTTTCGTTCTATTATTGCCCTAACCCAATAAAGACAATTGTACTGTCCGATGAGGTCCACAGTTAAAAATCCAATTGTATACGGGGTAAGGCCGCCAGCTGTGACCACATTATATCGCGGCGCGGCTTCGCTCGGGCGAACCGGGTCAACTGGCCTGTTTGATGAAATACCCGGCTCCGTACACCTCATTTTCAATACCGACAGATGCACTGACATTACTTTAGATGGAATTTATTATATTGGGTTTCGGTATTGGCTTGTTTGGGAGTAGGATTACAAAAGTAAGTATGCCATAATGTTGAAGATAGAGATGTTGTTTCTAAAGAGAAGCACCGATATGATTATATATCCTACTAATAAGTGGTAAATACTTATGAGTTATAATAGCTAATAACAAGTGGTTAATTATTTACTTATCAACGCTGTCCGTCATAATAATCCTTAATATTATTTCCGTCGTACGGTATTAATAATTAATAAACATTATTATGATGAACTGTATTTTCATCACAAGTAATGTATAATAATATTTATTAAGCCGACATAAACCTGTTATTGACCTGTAAGCTTAAATAAAACTCATCGAGATATTGAATAGTATAAATATATACTATACTAGCTGCTGCCCGCGACGTCGTCCGCGTGAAGGCTCTAAAGCACCAAAAATACCTAAGATGCCAGTGTCGCTATAGCATTATAAGTTAACAACTTTTAAAATAGCATTATAATATTATTTTTTTTGCAAGCGAAGCAAGTGAAGAGAGTTATATGGGAATTCTGCTGAGTTCAGTCATAAGATGTGACTGAAGGAAATAGAGAAAATAATGCAGGAATACATTCCAGGACATAAAAGAGTAAAAATACGTACAAAGGTATCATACCTTACAACACTTCCCTATAAACTACATTGGTAGTTATGCTGCCAGGAGCCAAAATGTAAAGAGAGTCAGGACTGGTGACGCGGGAGCAAGCGACGTACAGTTGCCCGTGTGAGAAGCAACTCGTCCTGAGGTAGACACCCGCTGCCCTCAGTGTCTGCCCCTGCGACTTATTGATGGTCATCGCGAAGCAAACACTCACGGGGAACTGTACGCGCTTGAACTGGAACGGGAAGTTATGAGATATGAGGGGAATGCGTGGTATAAATACTGCCTCGCCGACGCCACAAACCGTAAGAATTTCCGCCTCAATGGTGTGTCTGTGGAGCGAGATGACTTTAAGGCGGGTCCGGTTACACAACTTCGGAGGAGATAGGTTCCGAAGAAGCATAATCGGGACACCGACTTCAGCTTGATAGTATGCGCTGGAAGTCCACTTGCTGACAGGGAGTTCAGAAATTCCACGGGATAATGTGTGGCGTCATCTTGCTCGACAACAGTGTTTATCGAGGTGTAGACCACTTCATTCCCCTCAATTTCCGAGAGAATGCATTCGTTAATTGCTGCAGCCTGATTATTTTTGGGCGTCAAAATGGCCCGCTCACACCCCCAAGAATTCTGCTGGTGCGGTATATGACTGATGTCCCCGTACACACAGCGAATGAGTTCTTCTAAGCTGGATACCACTCTACCGAGAGTCTCTGGCAGCACCACCTGTCCACCTCTCTCTTCTGGTAGAGTGCCTTCGCCAAGACTTAGAAGGACATCGGAGAATTCTTGAGCACGTGCATTGCCGCCGAGCCGAGCTCTCATATTAATGGTCAAGCGCAGCGTACGAACTCGTGACCACAACGAAGATCGTTTCAACGAAGCATTCACCTCGTCAGCCCTCGATCCCCGCGTTACCACGGGAAGCGTTTGCCGGAAATCGCCGCTGAACGAAACCGTGACACCACCCATCAAATGTCGTTTCTGCGGATGTCCTGCAGAGTTCTGTCCACGGCCTCAACTGCCTTCCTATTGGCCATCGTACACTCATCCCATACGACCAGAGAACAATCCTTGACCACGTGTCCTTTATCGCTGTTACGTGACACACCACAAACAGGCGTTTCGGCGCTCTCTAAATCGATGGGAATTTTAAACATGGCATGTGCTGTCTTGCCACCCGGAAGCAGTGTGGCAGCGATTCCCGACGACGCTACAGCAATAGCAATTTTGCCTTGCCTCCTGACCTCTGCAAGCATGCCAGTGGTAACAAATGTTTTTCCTGTTCCACCAGGAGCATCCAAGAAAAACTTTTTACCCTGGTTTTGCCAACGCTTTCAAGGACGGTGTCATAAATTTGTTTTTGCTCTGAAGAGAACAAAGCGACATGGTCATTTCGTATGGTGGTCATTTCGCCCGGATCGTAATTTGTCTTAGCGTTATACTCTCGATTTCCACGGTCTTGATGCGGTGATGATTGGGGAGCTGGTAACCTATATTCGATCAGTGGATTGCCGCCGATAGAAATGACCACATCTTGAAGTGAACTGAGACAGGTGTTCATCACGCGTTCATCAGTTACTTCGACTTCGTCTCCAGTAGCACGCCTCAAAGCTCGTAGAAAATCTTTAGACAGATGATGGCGATACTTCTTCCACAAAGCTACCGGGTCCGGTGAAACTGATGAAGAAATGATCATCATCAATGAACATAACTTTTTGTAATACTTAACACCGCATTTTTCTTAAATTGTCTTCCTCAACTCTGCTCAAGATTTTGAGGGTTTTGTTGGAACTTGAATTTGTCAAAACGAACTATACGATACAACTTTTATGAAGAAAATGCACATTACCATCTATAATTTTAAGAATAACTAACTACTAACCTCGCCAACATGATCAAATTTAAATTATTAATTTCCAAAAAGTGTTAAAATGTAACTTGATTCGATTTTTATGAAATCTCGTAGATGGCGCTGCTTCAAAATTGTCTTTATCCTACTAACATTCATTAAACTACTTGGTAACACGTTATAGCAGACTTGGTAAGACTGGTTATCGGACTGTGGGCTTTTGAATACCCGTAAAGTTTTTTAAAGATCTACGAATGACAGTCAGGACCAACGGCTTAACGTGCTGTCTGAGGCTCGGAGGGATCTCAATATGTTACGAATGGTCATCCATCCACGAATTGACCGCGGCAAGCGTAGCTTAACTTTCGATCAAACGCTGTTATTATTTAACTACGAACCCCACGTCCATACATTAAAATAAATCCGATAAACGATAAATAAATACAGTTTATATGATTGAGCAAACTGACTGTAAAACAAAAACAAAAGAAATCCAAGACAAGAGGACTCGTCCTCGTTGAATAGAGTAATCTATTCAGCGAAAGTTTCTTAGGTCGGTTGGTCCCACAATTATGCTAGTCTAAAACTTAGTTTTTCTTTTAAAGAAAAAGGCAAAGTAGAAATACGTTGAATTGAAAAGTAGTACTTTCTTTGAGCTTTGACTAGTTAGTGAAGCGAACTAATGCTTATCTTGTAGAATACATAATTTATTATCCGTGAAGTGCAAAGAGCAGTAACTATAATTTATTCTTGTTTCAAGAAATTGGTTCTTTAGTTATTTTAAACCATATATTTTATGTATGTTTTACGTCAAACGCTAAGTAGGTACGAGAGAGCACTGGTTGCTTGGTTGGTTGGGGTCTTATGATGATTTCCCATCCGCAAAAAAAAAAGAGCACTGGTTGCCTAGTGGTAACGGCCGCGACTTACGAGTTGTGGTCACAGGTTCGAACCCGGAGAGGTGCTTTAATTTGTGTAAATTATTTCATTACCACTGCTCTCAAAACGGTGAACGAAAACATCGTGAGGAAACCGGCATGTCCTAGAACTGAAAATTCGAAGACATGTGACATCTATCATACCGCGTGTGGTGGATTACGGCCCACTCCCTCTCACAGAGAGTAGGTCTGTGCCCCAGCAGTGGGAACATTATAGGTTGATTTCGCTAAGTATGTAGATCACCAATGATCATAAAACTAACAGACTATTTATAATTTTGGTGCCTTAAAATGGACTAAAGTAGTTAATAGTTTAAATCGATTGTTGTTATTAAACTTCGAAATTGACCCAGTCACTAGTGTAGTTTCCGAGAACATTGTCCGGTTGTGTTGCTTCGTTAGAGCCCTTTATTTATCCTATAAATAATATTAAACTAAGGTCTGATTTTTCAATCGACAGATAATTTTGATTAGTGGAATAAAATTGACATCTGACAGTTTTTGTATGGAAGAACTATCAAAAATTTAAAATTATTCCTCCGATAAAGTTATCTGGCGTTGGAAAATTCTAGTCGTTTTCTTATCTGTCTGTGTGACCGCTTAGCTTCTAAACTCCACAGCGAATATTTAGAATTTATTCCGGAAGGTTTATGTGCATAAAACATTAATATTTAACTTAGTTATGGTTACAGAAATCTCGATGTTAAAACATGTCCTCCACATTAGTAGATTGCACCCGTGCAAAGCAAGGCCCGTTACTAGTTATATATTCTATGTAAATGACGTTAAAGTTTCAGATCGAAGCTTATAATTTGACCGTGCCGGACGGCGCGTACGTGTTCCACGCGCGCCTCAAAGAGATGTCAGCATCGGGGAGGGGCCCCTTAGGGCCGAGGCCTGCCGGGTCAGCGGGATTGTCCGAAAGGGTTACCGCTGGCCCGGAACATAAAGGGCCAAGGAAGGAACACGGGTGGGTTTTAGTCAGTAAGAGTCTGACACTCCCTTCCGCTCCACCCAGAGCGGGAGGAGTCATTTGATGATTTCCCATCCGCAAAAAAAAAGCCTATAATTTGAATACATTATAGATTTACTACTTACTGGGAATGACCAACGGCGATTGAAGACTTTTTTCTTTTAAATTATAAAAGGGTGTACAATGCCCAATCGAATGCCAAATAATCGAATATCAATTGATCGGGTGCTAGTGGCCAGTAATCATAAAAATTATAACAACATAAAATAATTCGTAATTTGAAAAAAAAACCGCCTGCGCCGCTTGCCGACATAGGGCTCGCTCTCTTTCCTTCAATTCGCCTATTCTTTGCCCATTATTCGTTTTAATTTCATTGATGCGATGTTATGATCCGTGACCCCGGCAAATGCCCCTGTGCTACAGTTATTTTTTTAAGTCGCTCCAAGATGCTATTTTATAAGTTTAATGAAGTTAAAATATATTTATAAAACTAAAACGCGAAATCGTATAAGTCTTTTAAATTAATGTCGCCATTAAAGCGCAACCCTGTATTAAAAAAACTTACCCTACACATATTTTGTGGTCCAAGCAATTCGCCTTGCAAACGCAAGATTTCTAATTGCAGATGGAATGTTTTCCCTTGATTCGTATCACAAACCATTAGAAGTTTCGATATTGTGAGTTGCGCACAATTACTTATAAAAGCATTGTCAGTTATTTATTGGGTTAAAACCATTAAAAAGCAAAAAAGTGTACTTTACATCAACCATGTATAAACAACTAAATGTAATTGAAAACACAGAAAAACACGTTTTTGCTCCTCTATAACAATAAAGAATTGAAGGAACATTTACACCATTCAGATAAAAAGAGGCATCGGAACAGCGCCGCGAGCGTTGTGTTGCCATCGTCTTATTCGCTTCAATTGATCCTCGTGAAATTTGAGTAACAACTCTTTTACGCTTTTAGAGGAAAATACGATCATCTTTTGTCCCTGCATTTTCCTACCTATATCTACTCGTGGGATTTTTTCCAGGGTAATTAGTTGCGACTGTCGGTATTTCACATACAAAAGCTAAGTGTAAGTAAGCTAAGTCAAGGGAATTCATAAATTGCACTTGGAGGGAAGTGCTCTCATTCTATGTGCTCTTATTGTTCAACCAGTCGAATTTCGAAGGCATAACCAGATCACTGTGCATAGACCAACCTACGAGGTAACCATAAAGCCGCAAGCCTTTCAAAGCCATTACCTATAACAATATACACACAGCACAAAATGCACTGCTGGCGAGCCTAATTTAAATAGCTTTCACGTCAACAAAACTCGGACATGTACCAAAAATGTTGTGATCGTATCTTTTACAAAGCAGAACGAGCTCATGCTTCAAAACTACCGTGAACCAAGTTAGAGACAAAATAACGGCGCCACGGTACACGGTCCACTCGGTGCAAGAACGAATCCCTTTCAGTTTGTTTGCACTATACTGTCCGCCTTCAAAACTTCCCCGTGTGTGTTAGGCTTTTGTCACAATATTTGTCTTCTCTGAACTCCGTGCTCGGGACTCCGTCGTCACACATTCGACCGTGCCCTTACCTACCGTATAATCCTCTTTTCCGCTTAGAAATGTTTAAATTTCAAATATTTTCCGAAGCTAAGATTGGAACTCAATATTTCTAACAATATATTTTCATAAATAATAAGTAAATATATTTGAGTTTTCCGTAATGACTTGAAAGGAAAATATCTGTGTGTAGGCTACAAAGAAGCTTTACATTCAGCTTTATGCGGTAACGTACTTAAGAGTCGAAAACCTTTTCAATAGTAATGGAATCTTATTAATACATGTAATTCAGGTATTTCGATTGAACTTAAAGTTGGTTGCTAACTTTTTCATATTCAAAAACACATCGAAAGTTGTTAACAGGAAGTCAAGTTCGCGAGTTGTTTTAACGACTCTATTAAAGTAACGAACATTGATGTGAAAACCTGGTGTTGATTAGCGAACCCTTTATCGTTAACAAGATCCTTCTAACTTTCTCAATTCGGGGGTGGACAAATCGAAACCGCTTTTAGGAAAACAAGTATTAATTTTGTATCGGCGTCTCGGCCTGGGCGGGCGGCGCGCAGTCTGACGACGGCTCGCGTGCTCCCCCGCCCCGAGTCAGTCGCACCCGCGCCGCCGCCGCCGCGCCACGTCGCCGGCACCCTCGCGTCCTCACACCTGCCGCACACACCGCGACACAACACGAACGTCTCAACAACACTGTCCACTGACACACGCGTGCACCGTGCGCCGCACACCCAGCACACACAGCACACGCGAGTGCTACCACCCCCCAATATTTATGTCAAGAATGTAAATACATTCAAGAAATACAGTAAACATACCGTGAGATTTTTGATGTAGTATGTGAAATGTCTCAGTGTAGTTAAAGTATTTGATTCCCGTGGATTCTTTACTGTGGATACTGCCGACAGCCGCCCGCGAGACGATGTACGAGTTTATTTATAAGGGTAAGTGTGAATTAACATTTCAAATGTTTTGCATTTACATTTCTGTTATGTTTTTTTTTTTGTTGTACCTACTACCTACTTTCCTCTCTATTCTAGGTTCCTGAGAAAAATGGCATTATTAGATTACTTCTTGAAAACATCTGTTATTCTGTTTATGCTTTATCTTTTGAAAGAATCTACGTGATAAATTAGCATACGAAATAGTTATATTATTATTGTTTGTATATCATCAGCCAGGTACATCTACTATAGGCCATTCTGGGTACATGATATTGGCCGTTAATCGGTCAAATGTCAACTAGACTGGACATCGTATCATATCATCTAATACAGAAAGAAGGAATTGTCTGGATGGTCTGTGAAGATGAACTATCGGGGATGTTGTGTAAGCAGCTCAAAATAATATTATGTAACTCACTAACCTACCTTATTTTAGACACGTACAATATGAGGACCTGATAAAGCCATTAAAATAAAAGCGAAAAAATAAAACGTCAATGAAGAGAAAAATTACATCTATATGTAAGGCTTGTAAGAAAAATTCAGAATTGTGTCACCGTTTTACTCATTCATGTGAAAACAGTAGGTACCTAACGTTGCTCGAAATACCCAATACGCAAATGTAATCATGATATAAGATTTTTATTCAAGATACTGTCAGAAGGCGCCAGTAAAGATTTACAACGAAGCCTACAATATAGGAATACGTATTTTAGGCTCACGCTGAAAGAACGAGTACCAAAAGTAAGGGAATCGGAAAATTCTACAAAAACTTTGCTACCTCCTCTTCGATTTTCAAATCCAACATTTTTAGTGTTGGGTTAATTAGGCAGCATTATTTATATATATAATGTATATGATAATAAAGCTAAAGAGTTTGTTTGTTTGCACGCGCTAATCTTTAGACTTACTAGACAGTTTTGTTTTTTTTTTGCATTTGATAGCCTAGTTCTTGAGGAAGGTTAGTTTAGGGTATTTAACATCGTGCTACAACCCCTAGAAGTCGAGCAAAAAGAAAAAAGTCAGAAAACGAAGCAATAGCGCGGGCGGGTGATGCGATGCGATTCGATGGGTCGCGTTAATACTTCACTTTTTCTGCCAAGAGTGGTGATCACGGCGATATTCTGTCACAATCATTGCAGCGATCTATAATTTTACTTCCGGAAAAAAAACAGTTACACTTTTTTTATGCTTGCCTATGCTGTCCCACTGCTGGGCAAAGGCCTCCCCCAAATCCTTCCAGAAACTCTTTTCTCGCGCCACCTCGAACCAGCCCTCGCGGTACGCGTCCAGGTCTTCTCGCCATTTCTTTCTGGGCCGGCCTGATCTCTTTCTATATATATAGTATGTAACTGTTTTTGTCTTGAAATAAAATTCTTAAACTATGGTAACGAACACGTAACCCACACCATCGTTAACGTCTTAGAACTGATTATTGCATCGCCAGATAACTTTTATTCGAGGAATAAAATTGACGTTTGATAGTTTTTGTATGAAATAATTGTCAAAATTTTAAAATTATTCCTCGAATAAAGTTATCAGATGATTGAAAAATCAGCCCTTAATGAAATAATCATCAAAGAAGTGACGACTGTGATTGTATATTTATTAATGTAAAGCCTGGAATACACTTGCTATAGCAGTACAAAAGCATGCCAATTAATATTGATTATGATCATTTTTCACACATGGAGAGCGTGCTGCAAATGAGCATAGGACTTATTAGCAAACAGGCATGATTTTTAATAGTACCTATTTATATTTAATCCTTATATTACAGTAACCGGGCTATTTTGTAAACCCCGGATACTTAGTGGTGAAGTAAGCCTGAAATGAGCTGTTATTTCACCTGATGCTAAAGGATTGATTGACACTATTAACAGCTTACTTCAAGTTGAGTTTCTACCGTGAGATTTTTACAGAATACATCGGCAGATTTTTGTCCTTCCTTGGGGACTTGGGGGACAAGGGGCCACCTCATTTCCTTATTAAGGAGCTATAATAACAGCTATGCCTGTATTCAGTCCTGTATGAAATAGCCAAGAAAATTGTTTTCATAACAAACCAGGAAACCAGAAGTTTTGTAAGTTATGATGAATCTTCTTAGTAAGATTAAGTTAGTTTGAGAGGTCAAGGGTTCTTTCTTTATTTAACAGCCTCGCTGCGATGGTTTGTTCAATAGGGGATTTGTATTTGCATTTTCTTACAAAGATGAATAAGTCAGACTGCAGGTTGACCTAGTTATTTTTGTTGCTAGTTTCTTCTAGAAACTGGTATATTATGAAGCTATAAGAAGCTTCGTGATTTCATGTTAAACTAATGTTTAATTTCCTTATAGTTAACAAAGTATTACTTAATAAGATGGTCGAAAGAACATTTTCTATTTGCCTTATCTGTTGGAAAATTTAGAAACATATTGCTTGACACAGTCAAAAATTTATGTGAATAATATGGCATCTTTAGTATTCCTTGGTTGCTGTTATTTATTTGTATCTTATTTCGTGTACGTATCTATTCTGTCCGACTTTAACTTTATCAACATTGTGTTTGTCTTTTTGTGTATCTGTGGAGAACGTTGTTGGTTGCACATTTGTATAACTCCTTATGTTCTATTTACTTGTAATATATGTATAATGTGTAATTGTTTGTTCTTCCGAATAAATGAAATAAAATAAAATAAAAATAATCAGCTTATAATGCTCCCATTGCTCAGGCCTCCTCTCTGTGAGAGGGAGCGGGCCATAATCGACCACACGGGCCCAGTGCGGGTTGGTGTAGTAGTAGTTGTTAAAGTTATAATTATAAAGAAAATTCGAAATTTTAAATACGTATCTACTCCTAAGAAGGCTGGTGTTACAATAACTTTACCTCGTGAAGAATAGATCTTAAATGTGTTGCTTTTATTCATATTTAAAATGCGACGACATACATAACTCCACATTTCTATAGTATGTACACATGTATACGTCTTTGCGTTCATATCAGCATGCGCACCTGCGTTGCAACGTTCGAAGCCCTTTAGATATGCGCAGCATGTATCGAGAATACAATAAATATCGCTCATAGGCGATGTGCCGCACATCCCAGTAACGCTAAGCGGTTTTGCCTGCGAAAATCTTTTTAAATCACAAAAGCCAGTCGTCAAGATCGCATGTCGGAGAAGGAAAAGAAAATATCCTGTAGGAATAACGCAGCTGCTCGGATTTCGCGCCAACTTCGAGTAAATCCGAAATGAAAACACGCCCCGACGCAGGATGTAGGCCACCGAGTTTCGTCGCAAGATAAATTCAAAAAGGATTCTCTGCACACATATTACCAACTCAATAAGGCTTAAAACTTCATTCGCAGACGAAGGCTTTAAAACTTTCCCGTAAACGAGGTTTATCCCTTTTAATTATAATTATAATATTTACATGACAAAGCTCGTGCTGTCACTTTCAGTCTTAGCCCTTGAAAAAGAGACGGTACACATACTTACGACTCACAAGTATTCCAAAGACCGCTTTTTATGTTTAAGCCTTATAAATATTTCCATGTAAACCTCATCCGGGTCGACCCACTTACAGCATTTAGGTGTAGGGTAACTTAGTGGCCGGGCAGATTAAACTTTACTTAAAAGTTCACTTTAAACCTTCGTAAAAATTATGACTTCGTTATACACACACGTCCTACAATTTATAACGGGTGTTGTGAATAAAAAGAAATGGTTATTTTTAGGGCTTCATGTTATATTCATATTCCTTACATAACGTTGCCAATAGAAATAATCAAAAGAAACCTTTCCTATTTCGGTTCCAGATTGTTGGCGAACAGTTATGTCTCCAATCAAACGCCATCAAAATATGTAGTGTAGATTATTGATCACTAATTTAACCTAAATCATACAATAGGACGGACTACTAAATAATTGGGTCAGGAGTCAGGACTGTTCCGAATGTACGTGTAATAACAAAAAGGGCCGATCGTGGACCGATACATTTTGAATGGCGGGCGTTGCTGGTCGCGGCCCGACAATTAGTCGCCTGTGAAAATACGCACTGACAATCATGTTACAAAGGATATTGTTAATTATTTCATAAATAGGTACGTGTTGTGTGCGTAAATTGTTAACCTGTTTATGTTATGCATTGGTTATTAGATTTATTGCAAACATAATATCTGTAATTAGCCTATAGGTAATGTTAGATAGAATATTCCATTATGTACATCACAAGAACTACAGATATAAATGTAGACATTTTACAAGGGATGACACAACAATGGGCGGTTGGGTTCCCACTTTTGGGATATAGGCTCTAATCCACCACGCAGGTTAAGAGCGGGTTGGTGGATGGCACAGGTCTTCGATTTTTTGGTTCTAGGACATGCCGATGTCCTCACGATGTTTTCCTTCACCATTTGAGAGCAGTGGTGATGAAATAATTTACATAAGCCCGTTGGATGCGATAAGGACAGAACCGGTCGAAGTGGAGGTGCTTGGGGGAGGCCTATGTCCAGCAGTGGACGTCTTTCGGCTGAAATGATGAAAGCGCCTGTCTGGAATCGAACCTATGAACTACAACTCGTAAGTCGCGGTCGTTACCACTGGGCCACCATTGCTCTCTAATACATAAATAAACTATTCCGGCAATTATGAGGGATACTTACCTCATTTGATCGGTTAAAGAGGGTATCAACAAAAAAAAAATTGTACTAAATAATCGAAGTAAAGCGATATTGCATTATATTTTACTCGGACTGATAACATTTTACAATTAACAAACTCATCATTTTTGGATTTCATAAGCAACATATTTCAGCAGACGCCAGCACGTCAAGCTACTACAATCTGTCTATTTACTTAATAGATTTTCAATTTTATAGCTAAAGCATAAGGTTCAAAGTTGATTAGAAACATTTTATAGATTCGGGTAGCTTGATTTGCTGGCGTATGTACCTATTCAAATTGTAACAAAAATATGCGTTGCAATAAATATGAGACAAAGGACGGTACGCTGATGACGTCATATGTAGCTTGCCAGTACACTTCAAAGCAAAAACTACGGTAAGTACTAAAACTTAATTGAAAAAAAAAAACGACAATACATCAATTTTCCGGGTCACCGATTAAAAGTATCGGAATTTTTCATCGAAACTAGAAACAATGTAGGTCAGCAATACAATCGGAGAAATCTTCAAACAAAATGCAGAACTATAAAATTGAAGAGCTTGCGATGCGAGTCCGTCCGATGTTGGTGGCAGTTACGTTTCAATTTGTACCGGTTCCCTTCGCGACCGTGCTCCACTGTCCCGTTAATGTAATTGGTCAAACGTTAAACATCATGGCTGAAATAATATGTCGATGTTTTCTTAAATTGCTGGATGACTTTATTTTGTACCTGTATCCTTTGCTATGTTATTTGGGAGAGGTCACTGAAATTAACTTGAAAAGCTATTGAGATAAGTAATTGAGGATCGACATTGATCGAGGTCGACTGTTTCTATTTTATGCTCGTAATTATAGATTTGTTTTGTCTTAGGAACTGAGTATTATTTACCATAATTAGCCTATAATAATCCCACTGCTGGGACACAGGCCTCCTCTCAGTGAGAGGGGGTGGGCTGTAATCCACCACGCGGGTCCAGTGCAGGTTGGTAGATGTCACATGTCACATGTCTTCGAATTTTTGGTTGTAGGACATGCCGGTTTCCTCACGATGTTTTCCTTCACCGTTTTTATACTGTGGTGATGAAATAATTTACACAAAGTAAAGTGCCTGTCTGGGTTGAACCTACAACTCGTAAGTCACGGCCGTAATCACTACGCCACCTCTGCTCCGAGTATCATTTAATCGAGTTAAATTAACTTTTTTATAGGCACGTGTTTCTGTGGTAAAAAAAATCTTTCTTTCTTTTCTTATTTACTCTTTTTCTTCCTGCGGCTGTGTCCGTATGTTGTTTGGGGTTAGCGCAAAATGTTTTATTAGCTTTCAGTCACGTCCATCAGGCGCAGAGAAATCAGTATTTAAACGGAGCAACTGCCTACACTGATCTTAGAGATTTGATTGAGTCTACACTTACCTTATTGAACAACGTCATATTGAAAGCAAGGTACCCCGCGTTCTAAGCAAAATGGTCTAAAATACGCGATCGTCACGTTCATATATCGCTTTTTGTTCGGAATATATCGGAAAGCCTCTGTCGACGTGACCACGCGTTCGGTTTTGCCGAACAAAATGAACGCGACTGTCGTATTCGCGCGTCGAACGCTTTGGTTAGGACGCGGCCGTTCAATGAATCGCTTCATCGCTTCAATCTGCGCGTGATGCTGCTGGATTTCATCAATGTAACATAAACATTTACATAGCTAGTTAAGTCTCCGCGATTCTAAGTGAGTTACGAGCCCTTCTACTATAGGCTGTGGCTGAATTACTTATTGTTTTGCTACCTGGAACCTGCAGAGTAATTGCGTAGCAATGGGTTTCATTTTGACAGTTCAACAACATTCATTGCATGATTTACCTACGTTGTTGAGCAGACACATTTTTCGAACATATGGTGCAATGGATTAGCAATAGGTATGCTTCAAAATGATTCAAATTGAGAGTAATAGTGTGTCACGCAATTAGGGTGCTGATCAGGTGCTGAATAGCCAATCTGCTGTCAACGTCATAGGAGCTCTTAAGGTTTGTTGCATACGTCATATCCACAACGTCGCAAGAGATTTGACAGGCATGCAGATTTAATTGAACGGTCTTCTACAAACAAAAGGGTGCTACACACATGTTCAGGGGGCCTAAAAAGGCCACTTTGGAGAATCATAAAAGGATAACATTATGAATCGTAGTATGGCGAAAACAGTCCGTGTTTTTCTTTTTTTCGCTGCACTACAGGTACTCGTACAATCAAAGAGATTGGGATTGGATTTGGATTAGATTGATGGGTATTTTAGCACAGACAAAAAAAAATAACTGAAAAATGCTTCACCAATGGGATTTGATACGATTAACTTAACAGTTAACTGTCCATTATGGTATCCTTTTATGATTCTGCCAAAATGGCCTTTTTAGGCCCTCTGGTATTCGATTCTGCAGTACTTATGTTTTGATCAACCACCTAGCCGACCCGAAGCAAGTACTTCACATATTCGGTTTTCATTCGGCTCGTGCTGATTGGCATACTCTACATCTATCTTTGCTGAATCATGTTAGGGTAGACTTGGCACAATTGGAGCTAACAAAATCAGCCTATAATGTTCCCACTGCTGGGACACTGGCCTCCTCTTGGTGAAAGAGGGTGGGCCGTAATCCACTTCGCGGGCTCAGTGCGGATTAGTGGATGCCACATGTCTTCGAATTTTTGGTTCCAGACATGCCGGTTTCCTCGCGATGTTTTTCTTCACCGTTTGAAGAACAGCGGTGATGAAATAATTTACACAAAGCAGAGCGCCTGTCTGGGTTCGAACCTACGAACTGAACTCGTAAATTCCGGCCGTCACCACTGCGCCAACACTGCTTCATACAAATGTTAATGTTTAACGAGAACTAAATAAATAGTGTATTTGATGATCTATACCTGCAGTTAACTTATACTCCAAGTCGGCTCGTGTCTAGGCTTCTAGAAAGGTAGACGAAGTACTGTCAAAGAAAAGTGTCATCATCATCATCATTTCAGCCGAAAGACGTTCACTGCTGGACATGCTTCCCCCAAGCACCTCCACTTCGACCGGTTCTGTGCTTCTCGCATCCAACGAGTTCCTGCGGTCTTCAAAAGGTCGTCGGTCCACCTTGTGGGAGGCCTTCCAACGCTAACGAACAAAGAAAAGAATAGGTACCTGATATTTTCCTGAATTCATACTTACGTATTCAGGTGAAAAAGTTATTTTAAACGTCATAAGGTCAAGATGATCATTTAAATAAGTTTTACCTACACGTGTTTAATTCTGCGAAGTCTTACTTACCTATAGGTACATACTTTATTATCCATCAAGAATCCTCCTATTTCAGAGCTAATATAGTCGTACATATTGTAAAAGTACATGATTAAGTCACACGATTACTTAGTTAAATTCTCCCAAACAAGTCAAATCTACAGTGCTTAAAAAATATGCAAGACATTTGAAAAATGAAAAAAAGAAATACCTTCCACGTCCCTAATTGAATGGCTTTCAATTTAAAAATTCCCTGGCTGTATCAATCTCTCAAAAAAAAAAAACGGTCTTGAAAATGATGGCATTCGCGAGTGGTACTTGAAACAAACGGCGTTATCAAATCAGTGCACCCGAGTTAAAGTGCCGGTGAAATAGAAGGGGGCACTTATTGCCCCGCTGAACCGCCGCACACCCCCGCACACCCCCGGCCTACACACCCCGACACCCAATGTTCTTTAAATGGCAGCCCAAAACTCGCGAGAATGACAAACTTAGGAAATTAGAAGAAACAATTTTAATGAGAACTGTTCGGTTTGTACGATTCGTTGTTTATAATAAAGCGTTGTTATTAGTTATTTCTCTGTCAAGTGCTCCTTGTTACAATCTGTAGTTGTTGAACATTTTAAGTTGCAAACTTCGCAAGCCATCAAGTTTTGTTCTAGAAGTAATGTAATAAAACATGTTGTAACAATGTTATTAAAACTTTCATGTATTCAAGTTTTCGGTCCTTTTGTTTATTACCCATCTTTAATTAAAAGTATGTAGGTTTAATTTGTGGTCTACAGAAACATTTGCGAGACTAAGGGCTGATTTTTCCATCGCCAGATAACTTTATTCGAGGAATAATTTTGAAATTTTGACAGTTATTTCATACAAAAACTGTCAAACGTCAATTTTATTCCTCGAATAAAGTTATCTGGCGATGAAAAAATTAGCCCTTATTTAGATAACTGGGTAAATAACTAGCAAATAGGTCCTCTGAGAATTTCAAACGTCGTACGTCAAACAATATTTTTACCCGCGACGCGGACGGTACGGAGACGGTATATGCATTTGGGGTGAGAGGATGTGTGTGCAAACCAATGTTGCCATTTAACTCCAAAACTACTGGTCCGATTTTGATGCGGTTTTCAGTGAAAGGTTTAGATTTGATTGGTGTATGTTCTTAGATAGGTGTTACGGTAACAACACACCAGGGGGCGCAGCAGTAAACATTTGTTTGTACAAACAAATTTGCCATTTTCTCCAAAACTTCTAGTCCGGTTTTGATGCGGTTTTCAGTGATGGGTTCTGGTTTGATTGGTGCATGTTCTTAGATAGGTGTTACGGTAACAACTCACCAGGGGGCGCTGCAGTAAACATTTGTTTGTACAAGCAAAATTTGCCATTTTCTCCAAAACTTCTAGTCCGGTTTTGATGCGGTTTTCAGTGATGGGTTCTGATTTGATTGATGCATGTTCTTAGATAGGTGTTAAGGTGACAACTCACCAGGGGGCGCTGCAGTAAACATTTGTTTGTACAAACGAATGTTGCCATTTATCTCCAAAACTACTAGTCCAATTTTGATGCGGTTTTCAGTGATGGGTTCTGGTTTGATTGGTGCATGTTCTTAGATAGGTGTTATGGTGACAACTCACTAGGGGGCGCTGCAGCAAACATTTGTTTGTGCAAAACCAAAACTACTAGTCCGATTTGGATGCGGTTTTCATCATCAATAATGGGTTTGTGGTTGATTAGTGAGGATTCTTAAATAGGTGTTACGGTGGAAAATCACTAGGAGGCGCTGCAGTATTATATTTTATTTTAGCTACTACTTATTATGTATAATGAACGTAAACTCTTTAAAAAGAATGAAATTAAAGCAAAATTAAAATTTTTAAAAAACCCACGACGGTTAAATGTAATTTCAAAACGATAAAATAATTTAAAAACCCCTGTAACGAGACTAAAACAGATAAATTCATATGGAAGTCGGGGGACCGTTCTGTGGAACACCTTCTATTCTAAGAGGTCTCCCGACTTCCATATGAGTTTATCTGTTTTAGTCTCGTTACATAAATTCTTTAAGTCGGGGTTTTCAAAATACTTTATCATTTTCCTTTGCCAGTAAAACAGCATAATTAAACTAGTTTTATGCGTACGAACAAAATAGGTGCTTGCTTGCTTTGCTTGCTCGTTTGGTGGTCTCAAACTCAAACTCAAATCAAAAACTCAAAACATTGTACAGTGTGGTGTGGTACAGACTATATCAAACTGAACAACATTCTCCGAGGAACCAATATCGACATGACAATTTAATATATTTGTACGCCTCTGGGCAAAACATAGAGGATCTTTCTACCTGTAAAATCTCGCACACTATTGTAATTTGACCTATGTTTACAAATAAAGCATTCTGATTCTGATCGTTATGGGAAAAAATTATAAACTATATCCCATATAAAACTTCCATACGTATACGACCCAAATGTAGAATAATAAATTTCTTTAATCAAGTAACAAGGACTCATTGTGTTAGTAAACTTAAGAACCATGACAGACTATTTTATTTTAAATTTATTAGAGCCCATGGGAGATGGCACTGTATAGGACGGCTGATATATACGGCGGCTATATTATTATGTATACTTAGGTTAAGGTATTTATCTATGGGTCTTTGTTAGGTACCTGAAAATAAATGGTTTATTATTTTTTTTATTTTTTTCGCGATTACTATGTTGGTCTCATGGAGAAAGTTGTTCAGTTAGCATTATGCTGAGATAGGAGCCTTTTTGGCCTCGCACTGGTTTTTTTTTTTGGTTTATTAAATTTTTTTTGGTTGTTCAAATAATAATAATTATATATAATAATAATAATATAATGTTGTTTGTAATGTAACTTTGTTAGTTTTTAGTTCAGTACCCAAAGGGTAAAAACGGGACCGTATTACTAAGATTCCACTGCCCGTCTGTCTGTCTGTCTGTCACCAGGCTGTATCTCATGAAACGTGATAACTAGACTGAAATTCTCACAGATAATGTATTTCTGTTGCCGCTATAACAACAAATACTAAAAACAGAATAAAATAAATATTTAAGGGATCCCATACAACAAACGTGTTTTTTTCGGCGTTTTTGCCTTGTGGTACGAAACCTGATGGTCGGTACCACACATGACCATACCTCTCTGATACATGCTGTGTATTTCGTTTTTAGCGAAAAAAAAACTAGCTACGAGTATTTTTAAAAGCCCTTTATACAGATTAACAGTTTTTGTGAATTTGTTTGCGCGAGTTTTATTAATCAATTGTGTAGTTGGATTACCGAATACTGAATGGTATTCGCAGATATGGTATTGAATGTTTTTGTTGAAAAAATAACACTTCGTTCAAAACAATTTGGCAGTTAACGGCCTATGAGATTATGATGACCGTTTTTAGTTTGTTAGGTATCCTCCTGCGGGGTAATTGCACAACACGCTTACAATGGCAATGCCATTTTGACAGTTCGTTCGTTCGTTCGTTGCGTATTTTACGTTGTTTAAGAGCGTTTACGCCGTACGGCATTTCAACTTTCAAGCCCTTATTTTTTAATGAAACTTCATAAACATAAGCAGGATGCAAAGGTCTAAAAAGTTAGTAGAGAACATTTTAGAAATGTCTTATTTAAAAAAAGATAACTGGGTAATCTCTGTTTCTATGGAAAATTTAAAATCGGTCTAATTTGGCTGTAACACTATTTTTCGAAAATGTTCTCTACTAACTTTTTAGACCTTTGTATCTTGCTTATGCGTATGAAGTTTCATTAAAATCGGTTCATCCATTTCGAAAAATAACGGCTTGAAAGGTTGTATGAAATGCCTTACGGCGTGAACGCTCTTAATAGACGAATTTTTCAAATATATGCAGCAATGGATTAGGAATTTCCTTCAAAATCTGATAGAAAGTGTGTTACGCCCCTGGGGTGCTGAACGGTGTCCTATATTCGATTTCAAACTTATTTTTTAAATTAATATTATTACAATTTAAACAAATATCAACTTTATTTTTATGGTAATTTATTTGGTTTCAGAGTAACGAGCTCTATTGAAAAAGTTACAAAAATTTTGAAGTTGTAGCGAAAACTGAACTTTATTGTGTAGGATTTAAAGTTATTTTTCCATAAACTCATATTTGTTTACGTTTTTGGCAAATTAAATCGCGAAAGCAGATTAGGTACTTATGAAATTTTGTTTGTCTTTTCCTTTATGAGACAAACAGGCGACAGATGTCATACATTATGTAACATCATTTGAGTTTACGCTTAGTTTTGTTACTGTTAGAAAGAATTATATCTATCTATTTAACATATAAAAAAAATTGCCGTGCGTTAGTAAAAACTCGAAAATGGCTCGACCGATTGTGATTAAACTTTGGTGATTTGTTGTAAACGGGCCAGAGAAAGTTTCTTACAAACAATATGAAAAAGCATTGCAACACAATTAGCTAGTAGGTATTAGCTAGTTAATTACTAAATAAACTACGAGTACATTCATTTCGCTGTTTTACCCCTGTCTGTACTATACAACATTATTTTTAGTACCTATATGCGAAACCCGAAACACGTGACTAGTATTTTTATGTAAGTAAAGAATCTATGTACAAAATTTCAAAACTGTATCATGAAAAATCACAAAGTTATCAGCTTGTTAACTTACCTGTTTGTCCGTACAAAACATGCTCACCCGCGCCGCTCGCGCCGCGCCCGTCTTGCGCTCATTGATACCTAATAATACCTAGGTACCTAACCGTGTGAGTGTCGCTCGGTGTCCAACTTTTAACCTTTTTTAAATATTTTTGGGGCAAAACATAACATGGGGTAAAAATTATTGGAATCGATTCAGTTACTTATTCTGAACCAACTATATTCAGGTTTCGCATAATATATACTAAAAACAACGTGGTATATTTTCTCAAACGGAGTCATTGTTTATCTATAGCTTTTAAGTATTGCAGGACAATATAAATTAATACCTACGATTTAATCCTCAAGAACAATTAATAAATTTTGTTCGTTTTTAGGGTTCCGTACCAAAACGGTGAAAACCCCTCATGGTGCGACTCAGTCTGTCTGTCCATCTGTCACAGCTGGATATTTAAAGAACTACTAATGCTATCACACTAATATTATAAAGGCGAAAGTTTGTGTGTGTGTGAGTGTGTGTGTGTGTGTTTATATGTTTGTTACTTCTTCACGCTCAAACGGCTGGACAAATTTGGATAAAATTTGGTATGGAGGTAGCTGACAACCTGGATTAACATATAGGCTACTTTTTATCCCGATATTCCTACGGGATCGAAACTTATGCGGGTGAAACCGCGGGGCGCAGCTAGTCTGTTCTATATTGTCTGTGTGGTGCCGGACTTAAAGAATACCACCACCCCTTACTTCCCGTGGGTGTCGTAAAAGGCGACTAAGGGTCGTACCGGAGAATGGGCGGATGGGGGAATGGGCGTTCTCTATGTATTCCACCATCATACCATACTGCGATCGCCAACCCGCCTGCCAAGCGTGGTGATTATGGCAAACCCTCCCAAAATTGGGGGAGGCCTATGTCCAGCAGTGGACGTCTATCGGCTGAAACGACGACTAATGCTATCAACTTGAAATTTAGAATAGTTTTAGATGACGTTTGCCCAACTATTTTGCAAACAAGAAAGATTTTTTTTTTGTAACTGGTACTGAAAGGGAGTCTGAAAAATTCGAAGTGGGGGGGCTACTAGGGTATCATATGAAAGAGCGCAGTTTGCACATTGTCAAATACTTTTTTTTTCGCCGTTTAGTTTTCGACTTTTGATGAAAAATGTAAAAAAAATGCCGTTCCGACCTTAACTCCGAATTTTTCATAGAGAAAAATCTGAAATTATTATACATTAGTTCCACTATCGGTCAAGAGATGACACTGACCCAAAACTGCAATATTCTACACTGCAGAGTGCAGGGTTAAAATTCTCTGACGAGTATAGGCCTCGCCGATGAAAATTTAAAAACGTATGATGGTACGGAACCCTTGGTGCGCGAGTCCGACTCGCTCTTGCCCGGTTTTTATTTTAATAATTCACGTCCTCTCACCAAACCTAGCCAGCCTACAGACTTTGTGATGCTTGGAATTGTAAGTGCCTTGTCTATTTATTCCACGAAAGTCATGAAAACGTGGTGTTTATAACGGGTGAAATTAAATATCCCCGTAAAGCAAAGAGTCCCATGTCCCGTTATTATGATTTTTTTTTTTACACTGGAACCTGGGAACCTCCTGGATGGGAGGAGATATTGAAGGTCAAAGTCACAACATTTTCCAGTTTTTTTACGACAGGTTTTAAGTGTTATTAACTTGACTTTAAATAGTCCCACGATACCTTTGCACCCATAAGCATAATACTTTTCGTGCGTTACATAGCTCGCTACCGTAAACAGCGAATTTTCACACCGAAAATAAAAGTCGTGTACCGGAATTATTTTTGCACAAAGTTGCACACTATGTAATATGCCATTCCTGTAGTCGAATACAGAATTAGGTTTTGTCTATCTTCCCTAATGAACAAAGTTATCACTAAGTCGAATTTGTACCGAAAAATAGAACTTCACTTTCGAAAATCTAACTAACTCCAAGACAAGATCCTTTCGAACTATATAAATCTAGGTACGCATACCTACACGCAGAATATTCCTTCTACATTATCAATTGACGAAAACTCGCGAACAAAGCCGAAGGGGCACGCTAGTACACAATATATTTAAGAAACCTCTTGGAGCGCCGCTTATGTTAACGCTTGAATCTTCGCACGGCATTGTTATTGAAATTGAAAATTAGAATTCAATTTATTCGCTGTACGGAACGGGAGCGATCGACTCAACAACCCCAACCTGCTATTAGTGAGGGAACTCTGCGGGAATTATTACTGAATCTCTTTTACATTTTACTTCAGATTTTTATGAACTAAGTACCTATAGGTATGCGGTTCTAAGTGGAAACCTGTCGGCAGGTACTGCTAGAGTTTGTGAGACTCCTGTCTAAACGGGTCGCTCGAAGGTTAAGCTGTGATTGCCGCGGTCGGTTCACGGATGGGTGACCGTGATTACATATCGATACCCATTCGGTAGATATTTGACAGTCGTTAGCGGGAAGTCAAAAGCCCAAAAGTCTGACAACCAGTAAGGGGTACCAAGGGGTATCGTGTTACTCACTTACTGGGTTATGGAGGCCAGATAAGCAGTCGCTCCATGTAAAATACTGGTGTTCAGCTGCATCCGGTTAGACTGGGAGCCGATCCCAACATAGATGGGAAAAGTCTAGGCGGATTGAAGTAAGCATGTAAGACATGCGTTGGTGGTTAAGAGTTGCTAATAGTTAAACTACAGACCTTTCATTGTTATTTTATCTCTGACAGCAGCAACCTTATAGTAACGACAATAAGGATCACTATGATTTTGACAGGCTAGTAAGTGGTAGCAACCTAACCGCAACCTTATCTCTACAAAAATAAAGATCACTTTGCTTTTGACAGTGATTGCAAACCAGAGATAAAATAACTATAAAGGACTATACCAGCAGTAGGTACGCGGGAGTTGATAAGATACATTGAGCTTTAGAAAGAAACTGTCACACAGGTATAAATGACAGAGACGGCGCTCAAACAAGCCGAACTTTTCCTAATAATTCGATGTGCCATATTTACGGCCAAGTACTTATTTATACTTTGAGTTTTTAATACTTTAGTGTATATTTATTTTATATATCATGTCGTCACCCGATGCCAAAATAAATTAGGGCATTTTTCGTAACCATTTATTTCACTAATAAAGCATGTATGAATTTAAGTTTTGGTTATTTATGTTTATTGACTACTTGATTAATTCTCTGACTGAAGAAAAACGCAATTTGGTTAAATTTTCTCGATAGAATTTAATTCCGAAAAGACCTCTACTTTGTTATTTTTTTTTTGTAATTCTAAAATCCTAAGTAATTTCATCGCAAAATTGCATTCAAGATGTGTGTAATAAGGTCATTGAAAACTCTGGCTGAAAATATTTTTTGATACTACAGTTTAATTTATTTTTAAACAATTATTTGGTTTGGGGCTTACGTTGTTTTATTTTGGTTCCAGCGCATTGTTGCGCTCTCTTTTTTAGCATGTGGAAGTAATTAACTGTCACTTTCTTATGCCCACCCAGTTCGCCTGCGGCCTTTGTCAGTACCTAATATAGATTTATTTTTTACGTATCACCTTAATGTTTTGCAACTATATTCAAGTCTTTAATTCTTCGTCAATTTCAAATTCTTTCCCTTGTTCTTTGCCTTGTCGTCAGGACACAATACTTGTTGAAACTACGACACTGCGCAGACTATTGCATAGAAAAGTATATTTTATTACTTGGTGAAAAATATCAAAATAGCATACACCTATGGTAAATATCAAGTTGACACTAAAATAAAACTTTTTTGATGGTCTGGTTATTTTATTAAACATAAATAATATGTATAATAAAAAATTGTCAGAGTGTTACACTTTAAATTCTGTGACATTTAAAATTCGGTCTGACATGTAAAGAAGATTGATAATACTGATAATACGACATGTGAATAAGGCGCAATAAAGGTACATTGGAAAACGTTTTTAACACCCTGTACACATGTACGAAGAATACACCCTACGCACGCTTGTGCGTAGGACGTATTGGCAAACGAATCACTGGATACAGGATAGTGGACATTAGAACACAATGGACGGTATTGCCACAATGACACCATAAGATGGTTCCTTACCTTAATAGCCATACCAGTGGACTCATCTTTGTGTATTTTGGAGTGTATGCTGAGTCGATAAAGCAAATTTTATCCTGCAATGACCAGACAAAAATAGCCCTTCAGGTCGAACATATTTTGGCTGTAACTGTACATTGTGTGGTAGTTCAGGGTGTAGTAGCAAATCTGAGTATTCTTAGATCCTTAAAACATATTATTAGATCTCATAGCACAGTCTGGTTTGCATTTTGTCAAAATGAAATATTATGTACTTAATATTTCACATTCTGAATTTGATATCCGAATATGATTCGATGTAGTAATTCCACACCGTTCCACCGATTAGTCCTATAGATAAATTGGCTGATAGTGTTCCAGAATTTCTGATACCTAGTTCGAATTAGATGCAGTTCGGCTGGCATATATTCAGTAACTATTGAAAACTTCGAGTATGTAAGGCTGGTTAGAAGCTTGCATGAGATAGTTTGTGTTGTTGACTTTCGACAGCCTAGATTCGTAGTTATTATTATTAGAGTACCGGTATTGCGTTTTACTTAGTTTTACTCAATATTTATAAGGTCAGCTGTTCATAGACTTATCTAGGTGGCAAAGAAGCCATAGAAACGAAATCTTTTATATATTGTTTGCCGGAGAAGGTACATGGCTTTCGTTATTATCAGCCATATTTTAATTAATGTGGGCGTTATATGGGTAGTGTTGGTTATTACGCAATAGAAAAACCGTTTGCAGTTCAAATCAGATTATAATTTACGAACAAGATAGTCACACTAGCTAATCACACACTAGTAGGTACACGAGTTACACGTCACGACGATACGGAACGCGATACAGTTTCTGAGCACATGTTTGTTGTCCGTTCGATGTCCAATGTTCAAGAGAGCTCCACACCGCTCTGTAGCACTGTCGTCGACTCCCACGGAATCAAGCTGGACTCTGTCGAGCGCCTCCTGGCGCTGGCATCCTGAATAGTCAAACGAATACTCCGACATATTTACATTATTTAAAAAATTAAATAGGTTTAAATTACTCTATCTTATTTTTTTAACATCCATTGCGCTAATTTCTACGTAGTATTTACTGACATTAAAGCGGAGTACTTAAAGGTTTTATGCAAAATGTGTCAAGCAATTTTAAAATTATAACAATTAGGTACGTAAAAACTTACACTTAGATAAAAACATGTTTTCGTTGCTATGGCTTCTTTACCACCTCATCATCTGCCTAGCCTTTTCCGAAGTATGTTGGGGTTGGCTTCCAGTCTAACCGAATGCAACTGAGTACCAGTATTTTACATGGAGCGACTGCCTATCTGACCTTCGGCTTTCCTTCAGACTTTCGGCTTCTGACTACCCGTAACGACTGCCAAAAATCCACGAATGACAGCCGGGACCAACGGCTTAACGTGCTTTCCGAGGCACAGAGGGATCACGGTATGTAAAGATGGTCACCCATCCGCAGACTAACCGCGGCAAGCGTAGCTTAACCTGATCGATCGACCTGTGTGGCTGTTATTATTTAGCCACGGGCCCCTCAGCGTCTTTACCACCTATAGATTTTTTTTTAATATTTCGTATACAACATTATTTTTAGTATATGCGAAACCCGAAACACGTGTTTAGTATTTCTATGTAAACACATGTACAAAATTTCAAAACTGTATCACGAAAAATCACAAAGTTATAAGCTTGTTAAGTTACCTGTTTGTCCGTACAAAAACATGCTGACCTGCGCCGTCTTGCGCTCATTGATAATAGTACCTAGGGAACCATTCGGCGCGAAAATTGGATAACCTACTTAGTGTCGCTCGGTGTCCAACTTTAAACCTTTTTTAAATATTTTTGGAACAAAATATAACATGGGGTAAAAATGATTGGAATCGATTCAGTTAGGTATTTATTCTGAACAAACTGTATTCAGGTTTCGCATATACTAAAAATAACGTTGTATATCTATATTTGTTTTTCTGAAAGGTTACATAATCCTTTTACTGTCTGGATTTGGTATTAAGGCTAAACTCTACATAATCTTTGACCGAGCAGAGGTGACCCAGTGGTAACGGCTGTCGGCTTACGAGTCGTAGGTCGTGGGTTCGAACTTTGCTTTGTGTAAATAGTTTCATCACCGCTGCTCTCAAAACGGTGAAAGAAAACATCGTGAGGGACCAAAAATGTGACATCTACCAACCAACACTGGGCCCGCGTGGCGGATTACGGCCCACTCCCTCTCACTTAGAGGAGGCAGTGGAAATATTAAAGGCTGATTATGGTAAATAATACTCAGTTCCTAAGACAAAACAAATCTATAATTACGAGCATAAAATAGAAATACTCGACCTCGATCATCATCGATCCTCAATTACTTATCTCAATAGCTTTTCAAGTTAATTTCAGTGACCTCTCCCAAATAACATAGCAAAGGATATACGAGAGGTATACAAAATGAAGTCATCCAGCAATTTAAGGAAACATCGACATATTATTTCAGCCATGATGTTTAACGTTTGACCAATTACTTTAACGGGACAGTGGAGCAGGCTCACATATATCAACCTGCACTGGACCCGCGTGGTGGATTACGGCCCACACCCTCTTACCGAGAGGAGGTCAATGGCCCAGCAGTGGGAACATAAAAGCTGATTATGGTATGTGGTATTCAGTGTTTCTAAGCTATATTTTTTAACGACTGCCCCATTTCATCATAAATGGTGCTGAATTAAAAAAATACCAAAATTACCCTTACAAAAACCACTCAAACACTCCCAACGATCCCTTTCAAAATAACTCCAATTCAGAAGTGTGAAAACAGAAATGTATTGGCTTTAAAAATGATATTTTTAAAGATACGAGGTGAGTCAAAATTGAAAATGCTGAACGTAATAGTTAATTAAAGTTCAGTGAGTTCAGTGGGGCGATCATCGAATAACTGAGAATTAACACGGCTGGAGGACCGCCCGCCATCGAAACTGCACGCGAATAGGGCTGCGCTGAAACCCTACTGCGGTTTCAGATGCTACGGTACGCTTAATTTTATTAGTGCGAAATGTGGGCATATAATACAGTACATAATTAGGATTATTTTAGTAATGCATGAAGTTTTACCACGTTGGTCATAATATTTTGACTGCCTGTGACCCTATATTTTGTTTTAATATTTCTGTCCGTGTAAAAAGGCTGATCGAGAGCATTTGGTACTCGTTTCATACCTACCTCATTTCTATCGCCAGCCAGCTATACTATGTTTGTTTCTGCTGGTGATATTACAGGCACATAATATATTCCAAAGACAAAAACAAAAAAAAAACAAACAAAAAACAACAAAACAAAACAAATTCGACATAATTGCTAGACAAAGGCCCAAAAACCGCTAAACGGAAAGTATACTCCAACACAAGGCTTCTACGAAAATAAAAGATACCAATATGTAGGTAGTACAAAAGTACCTATAATAACATTGCTACTACAAGATATTATCATTATCAGCAATTTAAACAGGCAAGGATTCCGTTCCGTAATCCCATACTTTCCATATGGCTTAAAATATAAATTTGCATTAAGTGCTACCATAGTTACAGGTTTTATTCCATCCCTACGGACCGAGGTAAGGCCAACATTTCCCATTGTTCTTCACACCCTGCCGTATGTTCAGGCGTTTTGAATATTTCATGCCCGATAATTTATTGCATGATTTACTGCGCAAGGGCCTCCTATGATTGCTCTCCAGATCCGGCTATCGTTCCTTCCAACTCTCAAGTTTTTACGTTCGTCGAATCCCTTTTTATAGAATTTACATATAAAAATAGTGTACTTTACTTTGATATAGTGCGTGCGCAATTCCGTGTCACTTCGCCGGTTCACTTGCTCTGTATACGGGATCGGGATTTACGTAATTTAGTGCCGCTCTCTGACTATCTGCGAAACGTTGGCGGAGGATAATAGCACGCGTTTTAAAGGTTTGAACACTATTGAACTGGGAAGTCACGTTTGGCTCGAGATATTTTTCCAAACACTACGATAAGTGTAGAAGTAAATTTTCTTCTCATGGCGGAACGAAAACTTATACGAAAATACCTATGTCGAGGTTAAACTATTAGCTAGCGAGCAAGGTCTCTATACTAAACTGTAACTTACTATAACTACAACGTGCTTGCGGCGTGGGTAGGTTTGGGTGCAGATAAATGTCACCACGCGTGTAAGCTTTAATGCATGCGAAAATAAATCGAGTACCATAAATAGAAGCATATAATGTATGTAGTATATTACGAAATGTAAGCGGTAAGGTGATTATGTAAGCCTACATTTAGAAACTGGTCGACTTTTAACTTTATACCTAACAATTAAACCGCGTTCGCGCTCCTAAAGTTAACACTGTTAACAGTTTCTGTGTACGGAAACCGCAAAAGTTTATGTTTTCAATTTTCAGTTTATAACTAATTAAATCCACTACTTAGAGGATTGATAGTAAAGGGCGTCGTGCTAGAGCATATTTCGAAATAACTTTACCGAAACATGCCTATTATACTTTTCTTTTTCGTTTCGTCATTTTTCACATGTTGGTTAGAAAGACGTACTAAAAAAATTGTCTTTTTGAGTGACTTACTTAATCCCATATAACATTCTTAATTACTGTTTTTATGACATAATAGCAGGATTAATTCGATCTCAGTAGGGTGGCGTACGATAAGTGGACGGGCCTATTTCCGCGCCTTATCTCCCCTCCCCGCGCTGATAACACAATTTTGTGTAGAATACCTCTTTAATAGACGCTCTTACTGGAATGGGCTAACGAATAAAGTCAATCTCTTCGACGTAAATCCTCCAAGCACTCATAACTCAAGTTTATAGAGTTTTGGGACTTTTTCGCCGATAGAATTTAGGGGAGTAGTTAAACTTAATGTATTTTGTTGACGATGGGAATGGCAAACCTTTTTTTAACGATCTATGTTGTTTGGTTTTCAGTTGCAGTTGAGTTTGATAGATATATACTGGTGCCTAGATATAACGCGTGAATTCCATCCCGAGGTTTTTTTTGAGAAAATGGTTTTTCGTGGCGACTTCCTTAGGTAAATGTGACCTATAAATTCAATCGAGACTTTACCACGTTTTACATACAGTCCTTTCATAGTTATTTTACCTTTGATTTTGCATCACTGTCAAATTTACAGTGATCTTTATTCTCATTTTGATAAGGTTGCTATTGGATTGCTGCCACTGACAGCACTGTCAAAATTACTGTGATCTTTATTGTCGTTACAGTAAGGTTACTGCTGTCAGAGGTATAATGACTGCAAACAGAGTGTAACGTGGGTGTCTATTTTATTTTATTCTCATCATCATCATCATTATTTCAGCCGAAAGACGAATTATTTTATTCTAAACAGTCCGTGTCCTTGGTGAAGGTTCGGAACGTGGCATAGATACGTGTAAACGTGATTTATAAATGACAAAATAGGTGAGATTATAGACAATGAACGGAACGAGCTGAAATTAAAAACAAATTATGGTATTTAGAATAAATACGTATTGCGTATAATTTAACTGAACCTGTGTAGTTTGTTTGTTGATAAATTAACGTATTTTTATAGTTTGAGCTTTAATACGACGCAAACAAATCGGCTTATCAATAACCTATAGCATAATCAGCCTATAATGTTGGGCAGCGGGGTTGTCCGAAAGGGTTACCGTTGGCCCGGAACATAAAGGGCTAAGGAAGGAACACAAGTAGCGATTTAGTCAATAAGAGTCCACCCAGAGCGGGAGGGGTCATTTGATGATTTCACACACTAAAAAAAAAAACAAAAAAATAGCCTATAATGTTTCCACTGCTGGGACGCGGGCCTCCTCTCTTCGAGAGGGAGTGGGCCATGATCCACCACTCTGGCTATCACATGTCTTCAAATTTTTTATTCATGCCCGTTGCCTCACGATGCTTTCCTTCACCGTTTTGAGAGCAGTGATGATGAAATAATTTAAACAAACCAAAGCGCCTGACTTGGTTCGAACCTACGACCTACAACTCGTAAGTCGCGGCCGTTACTACTGGGCCACCACTATGATATAATAATATGATATTATTGACAACGAATTAAACGAAAAGGTATGAAGGTTGAAATTTAAAATGTTAGATGGTTTTTGGAGATTTATTCTGATCTGATTCCCTGAACTCCCCCTCCACCCCCCCTCCACCCCCCTCCTCGATCCCCTGCTAGTTCGTCTTCTGTTTTTTTAATCTCTGTCTTATCAACATTATCTAGGTTTACTCTTTTTAACAGGTGAGTACAGTCAAAAGAAAATAAAAGTTTCATGATTTACAAAAATAAGTATTGTGCATAATTAAAGTGTATCTATGCGGTTAGTTTGCTGTTGAATGAACGTATAATGTTATAGATTAGGCATCTTTTTAAGTTTCTTTATCTTCGACTCTTTACGACTGTACGTATGCAAGTCAGTGTATTAATAACTTAAGCTACGTTGAAAAGAAAAGAAAAGTAAATACCTATGAATTTATTCTATTTCAAATAATAATAATAATATTATTATTATTAATAATAACAATAGTGTTTTTATGGCAAATAAATTAATAATAAATTTATTTGCCATAAAAATACATATGGGAACCTAGTTGATATATTATAAGATACTGTACATTGTAATACTGATTGTGATACTGTACATCTGGTTCATTGTATAAATCTGGTTATGTGTATGTTGGTTGTTGTTCTGTTCTCAATTATTATAACACTGCCTCTTAAACTAGGTAAACCTGTATCTTAAGACACAGAAATACAATGTTTACATTAGTTAAAAACACCTTTTTTAAATTAAAACAGTGGGAGTATTACTTACACCTACGACATCAATCTTCTAGTACGAACGTGGTGATTATTAACGTTTGTTATCAAAAGCGAATTGGGTCATGATGTCAAGTAAGCCTAAATATACTTTCTTCCATTAGCGGTGACATGTCAAATATAAGCTATATACTTACTTATTACGTAGCGAGGTACCGAACAAAGCTTTGTAAACTTTGTCAACGAAACCGCTAGAGCTATTGTGATGGTGCTTGAGCTGCGTTTGAATTGGGCGAGTGACTGGAATGTGTCTTTTTTTAGGAATACCTAAATAAATTGCCAACAAAATGTAGTTTCATCATCATTTCAGCCGACAGACGTCCACTGCTGGACATAGGCCTCCCCCAAAAGGGGGGGTTTGCCATAATCGCCACGCTTGGCAGGCGGGTTGGCGATCGCAGTATGGTATGGTGGTGGAATGCATAGAGAACGCTGCTGCCCATTCTCTGGTACGCCCCTTAGTCGCCTTTTACGACACCTACGGGAAGTATGGGATGGTGCTATTCTTTAAGTCCGGCACAACACATACAAATGTAGTTTACCTACTAATTAATATCTTAAATTAAAAAAAAATAGTATTGCATGCTAGATATTGGTCAAATGTTTGTTATTAAATATTTTATTGTAAGAACTTCATGTACCTACCATACTTGATGCAATAAATGAATCGAATTTCAAGTTGATCTGCCTGCGAAAGTGGAAAATTACAGCGATATACAGACGCCAGCACATCAAGCTACTACAATCTGTCAAATTTGTTTAATAGATTTTCAATTTTATCACTAAAGAATATGGTTCAAAGCGTCTGTACCAATAAATGACATGTTACCTTTTTAAATGGAAACATAGTCTTCACTAAAAAGCAAACCAACGGGGTAATTGCGTAACACACTAACAGTAGCAATGGATTTAATTTTGACAGTTCAACAACATTCATTGCGTTATTTACGTTGTTGAGCTGACAACTTTTTCGAACATATGAAGCAATGGATTAGCAATATCCTTCAAATCATTCAACTTGTGATTGATCGCGTGTTACGCAGTTAGGGTGCAGGATTTATTTGGTTAGGTTTTTTTGAAAGATGTTTGGATAGTATTCATTTTGTCTAGTTTTATTATTCTAAACATAAAGCTTCTACTAGCCGATAAATTAATTTCCCTAAGCTTTTCCATACACACGCGGAAGGCCATTTATTCCCACCCTTGCAGTGACTTTCCAGTGAAGTATGCTCACATCCCGTCCATTCAGCATCAGCATGATAAAAATAAAATAAAACTGCGAACTAAAACGTGGCGCTAATACAATATTCAAGTTAAACGCGCCTTACGAAGGGATCGCTCATTTCCTAGCAAGTGCGGGGACGCCATTAGCAGTACAAACATAACACGAGCTCCGGTGACACCTGCGCCTTTACATATTGCGTGAGCTTTTAATATTTAATGCTCTATCGCATTGCAATAATAAAGACCTTTATCGATACGTGTCCATGTTCAGGTGGTAGATAAACAGGTGTTGCAACTCATACTAATTTTTCAACTAATTTTTCCTAAGCTAAAATGAATTGTCAACCATACAAAAGCAAAATATATAACACCAACTCCGCCCCGCGGTTTTAACCCGCGTAAATTTCGATCCCGTGGGAATGTCGGGATAAAAAGTAGCCTATATGTTAATTCAGGGTGCCAGCTACGTCCATATAAAATTTTATCAAAATTGATACAGCCGTTTGAGCGTAAAGTATAGTAATAGGGAACTATTGCCATCAACCGGGAACAAATCCAGACTCGAAGCTGCTACTGAGGAATTCCAAATGGAAAAAACCCAGTGTCACTTTGCCCAACCCGGGAATCGAACCCAGAACATCATGCTCAGTAGTAGCACTAGCGGCCACTAGACCATCGAGGCAGACAGCAAAAAATATTAGATCACAATAAAAGTAGTAACTAAACACATTTAAGATGAATCCAAAGATAACCATGAAACTAAATCGGAAAATCAGAATAGTTTCCGTACAAAGCAAAATCCGTCAATTTCCATAACTAGGCCGAACGAGGCACGATTGTTCGGCCTATTTGAAATGCTCTAGGCTCAAAGACTGCAACGGTACCTAGTGACGGCCTGTCAGGTCATCGTCCACAAACACTGCAGTAATACATTTTCTTCCACTGCCTCTAGCAACATGCACGCGACGATAGGCAGCTGATTCGCTGTATTTTTTTTTTCCTTTTTGTTCCTAGATTACTTTACATGGCAGGAAAAACTGTTTTAGAACTGCTAACCTACTTTGGAAGTAGAATCTTGATTGCTTTTATGTGCTTGTAAACGGTTAACATAAATAAAGAATTTCTTTTTTTTCTTCTTTAAATTTTCCGTTTCGAAACTAATTTTCTAAACTGGGTGAGTTTTTGGAGTTGGGATTGCAGAGGGAAAACTGAAACTCAAAGTAATAGAGGAATTTGTCACAGGAGTCATAAGCTTTCAAAGTAAAACTAAAAATACAGTTTTGATTTTACTTTCGATGTAGAACCGTCATGCCCAAAGACTTCATCATGTTTTTTTCAATTATCTAAATTTAATTTTTATTGATTGACTTACATAACTTCTACAATATTGAATACAACTAACTACATACTTACACTAGGTACTAAATTAAATGACTAATTAACTAACTGTAATAAGAACAACGTGTTCGATGATACAATATGGATTCTCTGCGTGACCGTTGACTGACACAGGATCTAATGTTTCTTTATAAATTGGTCAATAATAAATTAGACTGTGACAGATTAGTTCAGCGTATTGGACTAAACGTTCCTTAAGTTCAAAATGCCCCGCCGTGTCCTCGTAGAGGCGATCGGCAGCGGCGGCGACCTCTCGCGTCCGGCCCTGGTTCAAGCCATGGTCCGGAGCGAGAGAGAGTGGGAGGCAGTCACCTCCTTCTGACAGAGCCTTGCGTCCCAGCCGCCGCGGGAGACGCTCCAGGCGTCGGGAGCCACGTGACGACTCCCGGCCACCGTAGGCGCGGGCCTGCTGACGGAGAGTAATGGGTAGTTCACCGTTCGATCAGGACCAGGCCCGTGCCGGACGGCGCGTACGTGTTCCACGCGCGCCTCATAAGGCAGCATCAGTGAAGGGGCCCGTAAGGGCCGAAGCCTGCCGGGTCAGCGGGATTGTCCGAAAGGGTTACCGCTGCCCCTAAGGAAGGAACACGGGTGGGTTTTAGTCAGTAAGAGTCTGACACTCTCTTCCACTCAACCCAGAGCGGGAGGGGTGATTTAATTTTAATGATTTACCATCCTCAAAAAAAAGCACAAAATGCCCAGATACCCTGTGTATCTGGGCATTTTGTACTGATGTATTCCACACTCGAGCATCCAAGACAAATATTGGAGTAAACTCACCACTAAACAGACTCAGTAGAGAGATGTATTCTTTCATAAAATTTGTACCAGATGTTGATCTGTACCATGATTTCAATAAAGGTCTTTAAAGGCAAAATACTGAAGTCCCGAAAAACACAATCTGATAATTCATTATTAAACTTTGGAAATCCTTCAACGTTTTATAATTTGTTTTAGAAGCTATACTTTCCATTATGATCTCATTTCTATTTATATTATTTTCTTAGTCTTAGTTTTAAGTTTTTTGTTATTAATCTTAAGTATAAGAAGTATTTTAGATTTAATTTTTTTAAGTTCGAGCCTTTAGTTTTGTTATTATTATGTGTTATCACTTATTTACGAGATTGCTGGTAAAGCTGTAATTGGCGACTGTGTGAAACCGAGACTTTTGTGATCTTATAGTAGGTACTTAAGATAAATTACATAGAAGCTGTTGGTGTACCATAATAAATAAATGAATAAACTATAAAAATAAATGAATTCTTTTAATTTTTCTAATTCCTCTATATAAAGATGAATTCTCCAAAGAATCATAATAAAATGTAACAAACAATATTGGCAAGGCAAATTCCAGTAAAAGATAACATGTCATGTTGAAGTATTTTGCACCCTTAAAAGGTGTAGGTATATTCTACTCAAACAGTCTGACTTATGCAGGTTGCTCGGAGGATCGGAACCCTCTCCCCTCTCTCTCTGTCACGTAGGCAAGCAATTTGCCCATTGTTATTCAAATCGTAAATTAATTATTCATTCACGTCATTTTCAGACGTGAATTTATTTCCTGCTCATGATTCTAGGAAATGCAGGAAGTAAGACACGGTGACTCTTTAATCTATTTAAATTAGAACTTATTGATTTTTAAATAAACAATACTAGTTTTTGAATTGCAAATTGCTACATTAAACTTCCTGATTTTAAGGGTAGGTTCTTATACACAACTCATTATTGTCCTACTGTCTTTTAGTTTGAAGGGCCCCTGTCCTTCTTACTCATATGTAATAGCCATACCAATCCTTAATGAAACAACCCTGATGTTACCTAGGCTAAGTCTTTTAGTAAATAAATGATTACTTACTTACTATTATGCTTTTTTCGGGATTAAACTTCGTCGAAACTTTCTCGAATGGAGCCTAATTCAAAAGTATATCACGCGGAGATATTGAACTGAAATCAACACGTCAATAACATAGCAACCTATATTTCTAAACTGATGACTAATTCAGGTAAGTAATGTTCACTATTATTATTTCTGGATCATTAGAAGACAGCCTAATGATTTAACCTGAGATTAATGAAGTCTAAACAGTAAACAAGGCTAAGCTACGTACAGGCATTACAGACAGCGCGAGTTCCGCCCGAAGCCACGAGTATAATTCAGGTTAATTATAGCGTTCCCAACATAATAGACTTTACCTAAGCTTTGTGTACCAAATAGGATTACTGACAATATTGTGTGACGTAGTATTTGACAATACTTGACATATACATTTGACATATACTTGACATATACATTTGACATATACTTGACATATACATTTGACATATACTTGACATATACATTTGACATATACTTACGCAAACATACGTATAAGCATAATCAGCCTATAATGTTCCCACTGCTGGGACACAGGCCTCCTCTCGGTGAGAGGGAGTGGGGAATAATCCACCACAATTCCTTTCGCCAATCCGCACTGGACCCGTGCGGATTGGCGGAAGTCACATGTCTTCGAACACATACAAAGATAAATCTTATTCTATTTTTGTATATCGAAAAATGAAAAAGTGGAAGCATAAGTTACCCATGTTTCAGGGTTGATAGTTAAGTATTGACGATGTTGATCTTTGACGCCTTTCGCGTCACTTAAGTCGATCGGAGAGGGTCAAAACGCAATCAAGCGAGGCTATCGCTGAAGCACTTCGGCGTGTGGCTCTAAGTAGGTTTATGCCCCAGTGACCTGACTTAATGTTTCAGCATTTTATTCAGCGACACGTACGCCTGCCGACCCTAGCCGCCATCAGAATTTCCTTACCGAATTTCCTTAGAGACTGTAACCGAGACGTTGTTTTTGAACCCACTTCCTGTTTTATTGCAACTTGAGTATTTGAAAATGGATGGGGCGATATCTATGTCAACTCGGATTGGGAAGTTCCATTTGGTAACGCGGGAAATGGGACTCGATGGGCCCTTTTCGTTTTTTGCTTCCATTTCCGTTATGAAGTTTGGGTTATTAGCGATTCCTGTGTGTTCAGTGAAGTTTGATTAGGATAGTATCTATCAAAAGCACTATCATCATCAATGTAATAAACAACAATTTGTACACGACACGCCAGAAAATGTATAATTTAATGCTAATAAACAAAAAAATTTGTAAAAACAGCTTAATTTTGTCACACCACATTTTTTTTCAAACCACTGCTGTGTTCTATCTTAAAAATAATAATTCAGAAATCGTTGTTAACTGAAAATTTTATTCATATTCTACAAGTAATTTCAAGAGAGACACTTCATGTGACCAGAAGGCTGGCTGGTCGGGGTCGTTCTTTGGCCAAAGAAAGCCAGTCTTCTGGGCACGTTTCCGGATGACAGCGATGCGGACGAGTACTTTGTCGCCCAAGTGTCCTTTGTTTTTGTATTTATTTGTATATTAAGTTAGTTAATCATTTAATTTCAAGAGTATTCTTTGGCAAAACTATAATATCTTTATTAAAGGAGTCCAGCTCATCCCATCATTTGGCAGCTCTGGACAGAGAGAGGCGAAAGGAGGGTAGGCCTTTGCCCAACAGTAGGACAATAATGGCTAATAAAAAATAAACAATAATAAGGTCGACAAAAGTTATTAGGAAGATATTCAATTAAACCGACACACATTCGTATAAGTGGGGCACATTTCACATCTGTGCATAACAAGATAAAACATTGTTTCAGGGTCCGCTAGAAAAACGGTCAGTTGTTGTGAAATATTAGCGCGGGCCGAAACATTTTTCATCCGTTTTCCTCTCGGTACACCTTCAGTTGGAACTTCATGAATATTTCAAGCGGGATCAATTATTAAAATGATTTACTACTGCCCCGCCTTGCCGTATAAACGTGGGGCTCTCTATGTCTGCCTACATTTTTCCTGCATATAAGAACAGTGGTGATTTTTTGCCCATTTTCTTAGAGGAACCAAACAATTAAAATTCTAGTCACGTTTTTTGAGAAGGGTTTTCTCCTTTTATTAGTTAATTTTATGTTTTGTTTTGGTGGCTCGTCTAGTTTAGATTTTAATATTGTGGTCTGGTTTTATTGCTAGTTCTAATATTGAGTATTAAATATTTAAAGCAACTTATAATATTCAAGACAGCCTTTGCTATTCACAGCTGGGTCATAAATTAAGGACTCGAAACTCAAAAGATCCAAGGTTTATATTCGCTCTGAGTCATACTCAGCTTTCAAGGCGCTTTAGATAAGTGTATCTCCGTGGAGTCTTGGTGAACAAGATATTAAATAACACTACACTCGACTTATACCGGCAGGCTCATAACACTAATATTCGAAAGCAAACACCAGCATACTAAAGAGTAGATAAAACTCTATAGACTGCGCTCCTCAGCATTTCGCTTGCAAATTGCTCGTCGCAGGTAGAACGAATATCATGTTACGTCATGCCGCAACGGAGGCATTAGCATATCGATGCGGCCAAGCCACCTGCTAAAAATGTACTCAAGAGCTGTTAGCGGCCGTTGGTCACTTACCTACTACGTATGAATTTTTATTCGGTATTTTTATTCCGAAGATTTTACAGCTGAGAGTTGTAGGGTTAAAATTTTATTGCTATGCCTTTTTGCCTTCGTAAAAGCAAGATGAAGACTTATTTTGATATCCATCATTTAGTAAAACCCGCACTGGGGCCCGTGTGGTTGATTTCAGCCCACTCCCTCTCACAGAGAGGAGGGCTGTGTCCCAGCAATGGGATCATTATAGGCTGATTATGATAATGATGATGATTTAATTAAAAACAAACCTCTAAAACGGTTTCTTTTTGTGAAATTTTAGGGGAGAGTAGCCCAAAACGGGTACGCTAAGGTTGATGATAAATAAAAACCATTTATAGATACAAATTGAACATTTATTTGTACATTTTGAAATGTTTAGTTATCAAGGACTATAAAATAAATAACATATTTAGTAGTTTTGTACATTAAGATAAAAAAAATAACAAGAATCTTTACCATTCGAATTACCCGTTTTGCCCGTAGGGGGGGCCTAAAGCAGGTAGGGCTTTTGGGCAAAGCGGGTAGGGACTGAATTGCATGAGATCAACGTCAATCAATGACTAGAACTGTTTCATAACAATCATAACTCAGATGGAGCTCCACCAGGATTTATTTATTTATTTATTTATATATACTTTATTGTACACCAGAAAATACATAACAAAAAAATACAATTATTAATACAAAACATACAATGGGCGGCCTTATCGCTTTCTGCGATCTCTTCCAGGCAACCTTGGAATGGACAGTGATTGCGTGGATATAAAAAATGGGGTTGTCCGTGGTGCAAAATAATATACTATAATATATACATAGATATATATATACATATATAATGCTGTATAATAGATACATAAATAAATACATAAGTACTAAATATACATATAAACAACGAAAATAAATGATGACTATAGATTATTGCAGCTACGAAAACAAGTTCACAACAACAAGTAATGTTCCTTCACAAGTCTCTTAAATACAGCTAACGATTGCGCGCGTTTTATTTGAACTGGCAATGCATTCCATAAACGAGCGGCCTGAACAGAGAAGGATTTGTCGAAAAAAGTTGTAGAATGCATTGGCATTTTAAGCTTTAAATTATCCGATGATCTCAAAAACTTCGTGTGGGAGTCGCAAAGATACTGAAAACGTTTTTTAAGATAGAGAGGGGTGAAAGGGGAAAAGAGCACATTATACAGTAGGGAAAGTATATGAGCATTCCGGCGAAGGCGAATTGGTAACCACTTGAGCTTCACACGAAATTCGGAAACATGGTCATATTTGCGCAAACCGAATATGAACCTTATACAGACATTTTGAAGCCGCTCAAGTTTATCGAGTTGGTCTTGGGTAAGGTCAAGATAGCTGGCATCAGCATAATCAAGAATGGGTAGAAGAAGTGATTGTGCAAGCGCAATCTTGGTGGCAATTGGTAGAAAATTACGCAGTCTCTTCAAAGATGCAGCGGATGCAAATAGCTTGCGGCTAACTTCCTGTAGTTGGGCAGTCCAAGAAAAGTTCTTGTCAATGAATATCCCCAAGTTTTTAACTTTATCGCTGAAGGGAATAATCGAATTATCAAAAGAAACTTGAGGAAGAGTCGTCCAATCAATCCTCGAGACCGTCCTAGAACTGCCAACCACCACAACCTGCGTCTTTATGGGGTTGACCATAAGTCCATACCTCTTGCTCCAGTCGCATATACGGGCCAGATCGCGATTAATCACTAAGATAGCCTCGGACAGATTTCCTAGAGGAGCTCGCGCGTAGATTTGTAAATCATCTGCATAAAGGTGGTAGGAAGAAATTAGTTCGTCGGAGATTGAGTTAATAAAAACTGCGAAAAGTAAAGGGGAAAGAACGCCACCCTGTGGTACACCGGCAGAAGTATTACTCCAGGAAGACAATGTCTCTCCGATGCAAATACGTTGCCGGCGACCGAACAGGTAACTACGAAACCAGTCAATTACCGATGGAGATATATTAAGAGAGCATAGAATGCCAAGCAAAACATCGAAATCAACAGTATTAAAAGCATTACTGAAATCTAGTAAAGCTAAGACCGTTAGATTACCGTTTTCCATGGCTGACCTTATATCATCCGTAATATTCAGAAGCGCTGTGGTGGTACTATGACCAGGACGGAAGCCAGACTGGAATGGGTTAAGGAGATTATTTTTGGAGAGGAAAGTGTTTATTTGATCGTGGATTAACCGTTCAAGGACTTTGGATAGAAAGGGTAAGACGGATATTGGACGATATTCAGAAAAGGATGACGGATTAGCTTTTTTAGGTAATGGAATTATTTGAGCATCTTTCCATGAACATGGAAAGACACCACTAGATGCAGAAAAATTGAGGATATGACAAATGACGGGAAGGATTATATCCAGCACAGGGACTAACATATTACGGCTGATACAGTCACTTCCTACTGCATTGGAAGTAATCGATAGTATGCTCTTCTTAACATCACATGCGGAGAATTGACCAAAAACAAATGGAGAATAACTGGGAGTCGGAAGAGATGAAAGATAACGCAATGTATTAAATTTTATTGTCCTATCAAAATCGGACGAAGCAGTAAAATGATTGTTCATTGCATCAATGTCTAAATCTTTTGGGATTGTCTCTTGTCGGGTTTTACCGACCCCCAATGATCTAAGAAATTTCCAAACTTTGGATGCGTCCCCATTTTGGACAGAAGTATGAATGTGATGGCGATTAGCATTCCTACACACCTTATTGCAATGAGTACGGATTGAGACATATCTTTCCCTGTTAGCGTCATTAGGCCTACGTTTAAACTTAGACTTTGCCGTCACTTTTTTGTGCATTATTGCTTTAATGTCATCTGTGAGCCACGGCGCCGGCAAATGTCTAACCTTAACAGCTCGAACAGGTGCGTGATGATCATAAAGCTCTATGAGTTTAGCCGCAAAAATGCTAACTTGCTCGTCGACAGATTCAGACGCAAATAAAGCAGACCAATCTATATTGTTGGCATCCTTGCAAAGATCGTCAACATTCATACCACCGAAATTGCGTTGCATAAGTATCTTTGCTTTCGCCTTAGGCGGTCGAATTTTATATGAGAGATAGATAAGGTCATGATAGGAAAAGGCATCGGCTGAGCATTGGCCATGCTTAGCGACGCGATCAGGAGAGGAAACAAGAATCAAGTCAAGAAGCGAAGGAGTAGAGTTAGGAAAATGGTGAGTGGCACTCAGTGGAAGAATAGAAAGATTACTGGAAGCCGAAATATTAGTCAGAGAAGAAGAGCGATGGTCTTTTTTCAGAAGACAAGTATTAAAGTCACCCATGATTATACTATGACTGTAAGAAGGGATCAACATTTCTAATAGATTTTCAAAAGATGAAAAGAAATTAACACGTAAAGAGGGACAGTAGTAGACGCCAAGAAGTAGTTTTGAATGGTGTAGTTCCACTTCAAGAAACAGATGTTCACCAGCACCTGATGGCGGTGGCTGCGCCGACACATTGACAACTGAGAAGGGAATATGTTTGCGAAGATATATGGCAACACCACCACCAGCACCAACCGACCGGTCGTTCCTTATAAGCTGGAAACCGGGAAGGGAGTAACTATTTGAAGGAAGACAAGGTTTAAGCCATGACTCGGAAATAAGGATAGCATGTATGTTTTTACAGTCAAAGCTTGCCAGCATATCATGGAAATGAGCCGGAATGCTCTGAGCGTTAATATGTATAACGTTAAAATTCTTGGGAACATCGGAAAACTGCGCTGTAAGACTGTCTGCAAGAGAAGGAACACTTACGAAACTGTCGTCGTTGCTTGTTAAAGAGAAAAAACTATTACTATCATTGCTTTCATCGATAGACATAAATATATAACTAATATAATAAAAATAATATAAATTATAATAAATACAAAAACAAAATCCTAACTAATCTATAGGTTAACCAAATATCTAGTCCACCTGCCGGTTGCGTTGTTAATCTAAAAATGAAAACAAAAAACTAATGACTTACGTAGTAGTCCGGGCAACATTGAGTAAAGGAAGAAGAATATATATATATATATATAGGCAAAACAAAATGTAAAACATTTGAGAGGGAAACATTAAGAAAAAGAAAAAAAAATTATAAGTAGAACATTCAACAAAAATAATAAAACTTTGCTAGTCTCCAGTCTGTTATTGCACAATTTTGTGAAACGGAACGCACCGATGGGAACTGACATGTCTGTTGACTGACACTCCCTTAGCTCCGAACTACGCCAAAAGCGACTATACCGCTAATCCGACCAAATTTAATAGTCATAAAATATAAGGACTATTAAGTACTATTTGTGACGTTGCGCGTTGGTCGGATACGCGATACAATCGCCCCCGACGCAATTCGGAACGCGGAGGCTGTCAGGAACAAGAATAATGTGACATTAGTTTGTCACTTGTCAGTTATGTCAAACAAATCAGGACTGAACAAATTGTTGAACTACATCAGTGTAATTTTTGAACCTCATTAAAAATAAACGGAAGGTATAAACAAAAACACTATGTTACCCGGACTTTGAAGAAAACATACACTATGACATCACTTCCTCAAAGCAGCAGAACGCTTCAACCTAGCCGTTTTCGCAGCAGCAACAACCGGGACAGCCGGCACAGCTGATACTGATGCAGCCGATTCAGGTTCACGATGCTCGGGCTCACTGGGATTCGGTGCGATCCTGTCCAATTCAGCGAGGGTCTCAATCCGATGGCGCGTATCGTTGGGACCAAGGACATACACACAGCCTGCCTTAGTCCAGCTCTTGGAGACACCGCATCTCTCCCTCGCAGCCAAAAACACATCATGCCGACCTTTGGTTAAGAATTCGGACATGGTCACGCCAGTTGCCTTTAGTTTGGCTTTCGAAAACCATATCTTATCCCTGAGTGCAAGAGTACCAACCTTGAACAAAATAGGCCTGGTTTTATTAGCAACAGCTCGTCCCATCCTGTGGCATCGGCTAATGTCCGCAACTGTGAAGTCACTCAGTTGTAACTTACTAGTAATCACCTCTGTGATTACCTTGGCAGTGTCCTCCTTCTGCTCCTCATCAACACCATGCAACAGCAAGATCCTTCTTCGGCCCCGCATCTCCATTTGGTCGACACTACGAGCTAGTAGCTCCACCTGCTGCTGAACACTGTTGAGCGCCTGCGTTATGAATGACCGGAAGATCTTAAACTCTGCAGCCAGGCTAGAGGTTGTGACAGGTGACGGAGGGGCCTTCTGTAGTTCTTCTTCAAAGGCGGACATCTTCGTGTGAAACAACTCCTTCAAGTCAGTCAGAGTGCTTGTTAGAGAATCCATTGTGAAGAAAATAAATGAAGTGAATAGTGATATGATAGTAGTTGGTAAGAGAGGAATTGTGAGAAGATAACGCTACACCAGCAGGTACTAACTATGAACTTTTAAAATATGGCATAAATAATTATAAATAGTGTTTCTAATAAATAATATTGAATAATAATTAGGAGCAATTTTTTCTTTGTTTAACTGTTACAACTACCCACGCGAAAAAAAACACAGGATCATCAGCTACTTACAGTGATAATGGTTGGATCAATGGACCAGTATTCTTGGAATGGTTGCGGCACTTTGTAGACAACATAATGAGTTGGCAACGTAAACAGATTATCCATATGAAATAGATATTCAACTAGCTCTAATTCTTGAGCTGCTGTAAAAACTGTTGTGAATCTTCCTCTTTTTTTGACATCCTTTCTTTACATGTATCTGTAAAGTCGAAAGGTTGATGCCATATTTTTTTGCTGCACCATTGACGGAAGTTTTGAGAGCTTCTTCTATCTCAAGCTTCATAACTCCCTCATCCCACGATGCATTTGCAGTCTTTCTTTTGTATTTATTAACCATCTGCAAAAACAAAAGAACTAATAAGCAGTCAATGATATACAGGGCAAATCGAGTATGGGCAAAACGGGCACCCGCTTTACCCCTACCCTTTTTGCCCACAAGCATGTATTTTTTTCAATCGACTCATATCCTTAAAACCGAAATAATAAACGCCAACCTATTACACAAATAAAACGTCTATTTATTGTAAAATAATAACAAAAAACTGGTAAGAACATATTGTAAACCATTTTCGAGTATTCAAAAGTAATGTAACTCAATTTTTTTTAGTGGAAATAGCAAAAAACTTCTTTCTTATCTTACCGTGAACTCGTGTCCGCCAGAGAAGCGCGCCGACTCCCTGTGATTGGCGAGCGGCAGGCGCCGCGCACTGCACGCTCACATTCTTATTAGCAATAACGGTGCGCAAATTAAAAAGCATACCCGGTTTAGGCGGGCTACCCGTTTTAGGCTTACCTCCCCTACTTTGCTAATGTTTAGTAGGTAGGTATCTAAAGGGACGGTCTACCTGCGGCACAATTTGAATGAAAATTTCCGTAACGGTTAACCCGAATTACGTCACTCGACCTAGGGTAAAACCTAAAAGCAGGCAAAAACTATTACACAAAAACATTGTTGTTTTAACTATTTACTTACTTAATTGCTTTACTTGGGAACTAAAATGGAAAGTTTAAAATATTGTATTTATTCTAGTATTATAGCTGAAGAGTTTGTTTGAACGCAATCTAATCTCATACGCAATGTTAATCTCTGGAACTACAAGTTAGATTTGTCTGAAAAAATATTTTTTTTTCATTTGATAGCCTATTATTGAGGAAGGCTTTAAGGCTATTTAATATCACGCTAGGTCCCTTAGAAGTCGTGCAAAAAGAAAAAAGTCAGAAAGAACGCTAAGCGAAAACGAAGTATTAGCGCAGGCAAGCGATGCGATACGACGGGTTGGGTCGGGGGAGCAAGAAATTTCACGCCGATGAAGTCGCGGGCAAAAGCGGTCTTACTTGAACTGACAGGGTCCTTTTTTTTTTTTTGTTGTCGGGGGAAACCTTCAAAAGGCTCCCGACCTCCGGGGAGGGGGGTCAGCGAGTGTGGGATTTTTACCTCACTAAAACCACCCCGGTGATCACCATCAGCACATAGGGGTGGTCCCGGTTCCTCTTAAAAGACCAATTCCGGAACCCCCCCGTGCAACGCCTGGACGGCACATCCCTGGGGAGACTGTAAAGGGGCTCCCCTTAGCCTCGCTATGCACGGCAGCACGTAATCACCGTCTGTGCCACCGTCTTCCCTGGGGTCACTTGGTGGGCGGACAGAGTCCCCACTCTGTGCGCCCGCGACCCCAAAGGTCCACAAACTGACAGGGACCTACGAAACTTCAGAATTTTAAAAGTGAACTAGATAAGTACTCCAATTTGTCGATGTGCATTCCTTGAAATATTGCAGAATAAGAATGAAGCCCTCTCTATCTTGAAATCGTATCGCGCTATAAGCTCCAGTAACATTTTAATTGATGTTGCATATTTTTCCTTGCAACGAACTTTATTATACAATATCTCGCCCTTAAATTATCTGGTAGTTATTTACAGATATTGTTTATCCCGCCATCAGCTCCCACGGCCCACATTACATCAGCCCTTTTACGGACCTCGATACAGACCCTTTATCTTTAACGATAATCTTTGCTCTAAGAGAATACTGAAAGGGTCCAATTTAATATTAGGTTCTATTTAAGGTATCATAACGAAACATAAGCCTACGAGCGCGCTCAGGTAGATAGTTGTTAAGATAAAGAATTTAGCTCAGGAGCGGGCGCGTATTTACAAAAGCTCGATTTACCTGGCGAGGTATTCAGGCCCCGCCGATTGTGCTCGCTCCCTCAGCCGTGCTATACGATAAACGATGAAAAGACCTACCGCCGGACACTCCATTCATGTATATCATTGAGTGCCGCAGACGGGAGGTAACTATGTAGAAAACCGAGGAAACGTCGTTCTCACATTATAAAGGTACGTTCATGTTACGTTTACGGTTGTCAGAAGGTAGATACGCGAATTAAGTAATAACCAAAATGTTCTTTGTTAATGTTTCCGGACGGAATTTCCCCGTTTCCTTTGAAGCCATGATGACATGTGTTGCGAACTCGTGAGGAAAACGGTTTCATTAGATGTTGTTGTTTCTAACATTGAAGTTTTAATGTTTGTTTTTGACAAGTTGACAAAGGTCGTACGCGTCTTAAATAATGTTTTAAGTAGTTGTTATCAGATGAAACGTTTTCCATAAGTATTAGCTTTACCTACTAAAGGAGGGGAAAAAGGGAAATTGCGTGAGGAAACATTGTCGAATTTACGCTTTAAATAGTGGTACATCGTTATGCAGTTGTTAGGTTATTTTAAAACCTTCCACGAAATACACACAAGGACTTCTCTTAAACCTACGTTCTAAAAAACACACACCACACCACACACACATCACACACACCACACATACACACGTACCATACCATACCTGAAATCACCTCTCTAGTCTCCATTCTGGAATTTGCTGCTGTAGGTAGTAGGTATGTTAAGCTACTCATGTCGTCTCAACTTGCTGTTAACTAGTGAACCTGCTTACTGTACTACCTGGATATTTTCCATTTCTATTCTATAAATACTTTTTCTAAACATCTGCAACACCAAAACCTACTCACGCAACATCACATTCGCAATTCTTTTTTATTTTTTTTTGCAAAAAAAAATATATTTCCCCGGCCATCTTATCAACTACATCACCCTCGGCACCCTTCTAAACACTTTTATTTGTATATGTACAAGAGTTACTCAATTGTCCGCGCTTTCTCGCGCGTGGAGTGCGATAAACGCTGAAAAGATGAAATATAGTCGTCGGGACAGTCCAGTGGTCAAGGTGTAGGGCGCTGCGGATATATTAACGTTGTTTACTTTTTTTTTTACTGGGATTTCGATTTAAAGGGGACTTTGTATTTACGCGTTGGAAGAGGTTAAATACGATCTGGGTGAAATATCGGGATTTTGGCAAGTAAAACCCAGTATGTTGAGACGAAAGCGTCAGGGTAGCCCGCGAAATTGAAATTTTCTTACTTTTTTTGCAATTAACAGGTCAGTAACTATCAGGGGGCCTTTTTTTTTTTTTTTTTTGTGGATGGGAAATCATCAAATGACTCCTCCCGCTCTGGGTGGAGCGGAAGGGAGTGTCAGACTCTTACTGACTAAAACCCACCCGTGTTCCTTCCTTAGCCCTTTATGTTCCGGGCCAGCGATAACCCTTTCGGACAATCCCGCTGACCCGGCAGGCTTCGGCCCTAAGGGGCCCCTCCTCGATGCTGACATCTCTTTGAGGCGCGCGTGGAACACGTACGCGCCGTCCGGCACGGGCCTGGTCCTGATCGGGCGGTGAGCTACCCATTACTCTCCGCCCGCAGGCCCGCGCCTACGGTGGCCGGGAGTCGTCACGCGGCTCCCGACGCCCGGAGCGTCTCCCGCGGCGGCTGGGACGGGAGCCTCTCTCCCTGAGCCGTTCCGCCACCTCCTTCGCTAGCATGACTGCTTCGCAGAAGGAGGTGACTGCCTCCCACTCCCTCTCGCCCCGGACCATGGCTTGCACCAGGGCCGGACGCGAGAGGTCGCCGTCGCTGCCAATCGCCTCTACGAGGACACGGCGGTGCTCCGCCCAAGCGGGGCAGACCTCCACCGTGTGCTCCACCGTGTCCTCTGGGCGATCCTGGCAATGGTGACACCCGGGCGTTTCCTCCCGCCTGATGATGTGCAGGAACCTCCCGAAACTTCCGTGTCCGGTGAGGACCTGCGTCAGGCGAAAGGTGAGGGCGCCGTGGCGCCTCTCTAGCCACTCCTCAAAGAGGGGTCTTATCGCCGCTATCGCGGCGTGCCCTGCGCTGGCGTGACCGCCGCAGTTTTAGGAGGAACCAACTTCCTCCCGCCCACCGGAGCCTTCTTGGCTGCCGAAGCAGTCGCAGCGGGCTTGGGGGCCGACTTCTTCCCTCCCTTCCCTTTTCCTCTCCTGACCACTTCCGTCCACGACTGGTTGGACGGGGTGGTGGAGGGAAGGAGGGCGTCTTCCTCCTGCGAGTTCTCGGGGGCTGCTGGAGTGGCAGACGCTCCCTCCGCGCTTGTGGTGGGGGTTTGAGGAGCCACCTTGGTCCTCTTGCCCTTGCCTTTGTCCTTGGAGGGCTTCGGGGCCTGCGCACCCGATGCCGAGCCTGCTAGAGGCGCAGGTTCCGGCTCCCTCGGTGGTGGACTCTTATCCGCCGCTAGCGGCGGGCGGCGCCGCCGTTCCGGCAAGAGCCGATCCTCGATGCCTGCAAAGCAGGCTCTGGTGAAGGCCCTCTCCTCTATGACAACCTTTCGGATTATATCCTCAAGGTTGGAAAGGGAGGAGGAGGAGCCTCCTACCACCGGACCCAGGGCAGGTTGAGCAGGCCGGGCCGTGGCCTCAGCCAGCTTCTGGTGTAGCTGGCTGACCTCCGTCTGCAGGCGATCCACCTTCGCCTGCAGCTGCCGCGTCTCGTCAGTGGCCGTCCGCTTGGCCAGCTCCAGGACAATGCCGTGCAGAATGATGGCCCGGCATTTGAGGGCCTTCTGGAAGGTCCCCTTCAAGTTTGAAGATTTGGAGGCGACCTCCAGTACCTCCTCCTTGTCCTGGAGCGCCATGCGCTCCAGCTCCGCCAGGGAGTGGTCAGCGTACAGCACTATGGATGTGCCATAGCCAGCCCTCGACCTGGCGGCCCGCGCCTGCTGCTCCCTGGCAGCGACCTTCTCCTCGAGGTCCTGCTGCAGCTGCTCCCTCCTTGCCAGGCCTAACTGACGCTCGGCGTCTACTAGGCCCACATCGTGGTTGGGGGTCGAAGCAGGAGTCGAAGCCTTTTTTGACTTCGGTTTCTTCCTCGACTTGCCCACAGACTCCGAGGAGCCCCCGGACTCGAGCCTCAGGTAGGCCCGCTTCCGCTGGAGGCGGTCGTTCTCGGCCGCCGACGTACATACTTGCAGCCGTCCGCTTGTTATTGCTGCAAGTCACAGAGCTCTTTAGCCGCCGGTCTGCCACTCCGTTACGGTGGTCAGACACGGCGTTGCCCGGGGGTTACTGCGTGGAAGTAAGCTCTGTGGGGGAACCCCCATAGAGCCAACCCCCTAACTCTACCATGCCTAACTCTACAAACCTTACATCTTGGTCCAAACTTATAACTCCCGCAGTTCGTCCCCTGTTGCCCGCGTGAGCCATGGACTGTTACCAAAGAAAAATATTCGGCCTATAGATCGCTGTTGTACCTACCTATAAAAATGCCATGGTATTCAGACAAGAACTTCTGGGACTGCGGAGTTTAGAAAAGAAATGAGATATACCTAAATCATTTATTTATTCTTCGTGGCTCTCTGACAGATAATATTATATCGAAAGCTCAGTATTAAGCTTAGGCCCTCAGGGGGCCTAAAAAGGCCACTTTGGCAGAATCATAAAAGGATAACATAATGGACAGTTAACTGTTAAGTTAATCGTATCAATTACCATTGGTAAAGCATTTTTCAGTTATTTTTTTTTAGTCAGTGCTAAAATACCAATCAATCCAATCCAAATGCAATCCCAATCTCTTTGATTATACCTACGCAGTGCAGGGAAAAAAGAAAAACAGGGACTGTCTTCGCCATATTATGATTCATAATGTTATCCTTTTATGATTCTCCAAAGTGACCTTTTTAGGCTTTCTGGTTGTATGTTAAATATGATTTGCGTTAAGTCCTTAACGCAAACTCTTGGATTACGACGACTGGAAATTTGAAGGTTAATTGGCAAGCAAGAGTCAATTCTCAGCATTTTTATTCTGGTTGGTCAGAATATAGCTAATATGTACCATTTCACTAATCAGCGTATCCTTCAAGGCAAAAAGCTCATAGCAGCAAATCAGCGTTGTTCACGGTCAACCTAAGATAAGCTGTTTTTTACAAAAATCCTGATATTATCTTGTATTTTCGTAAATATTGGATTTTTCCAGTTATCCTGCGACATATACATGGTCACCATAGGGCAGGTCATTTACAAATCATGATTTATAGGTGCTTTCATATTAGGTGTCCGACCGAAGGTTCGGTTTTGGTTTCTGCCAGTTTCAGCAAAAAAATCAGGTTACAGCCACAGTTCCGGTTTTCGGCCAAAAACCGGCCGAAATTTTTTCTTGGGGTTATGTACAAAAACGATAAAAACGGGACCCCATTACTAAGTCTATAAATACTGTCTGTCAGTCGTTCACATTCTATCAAAACCAACAGCTCACGAACGCCATGCGCCAGTTTTGGTCAGGAAGATTCAGCCACTTTGGCCGAAACCAAAACCGAATCTTCGATCGTACAATATTTTTAACAGAGTTTATGATATACCTATCGCGATCTACACTGTACAAACACATGTAAATTTTCAATCAGAGATAAAGCCATTTAGTAACATCTATTAAAGTTCACAAATTGCAATCTACGTTTGTATTTATTGGACCAGCACCATTGTTTGCAGTGTAAAGTAATACATTATCTACACACAAAGCCGCATAACATTATGTAGGTAGGATGTTTAGACTAAAAGCACGTATCTATGTGAATTATTAATGAGTAAATATCGGCGAATTTGCTCATTTATAATAATTATTAATAACTTTGATAATAACTAGAATCCTAGTTTTTGTGCACCGCAGTGTTACCTTTGTAACTCGAGTTTGAACATTCTGTTACTAATATGAAAATAAAATCTATACATATAAAATTCAAAGTCCTGACTGACTGACTGATATATCAACGCACAGCCTAAACCACTGGTCCTAGAGACATGAAATTTGGAGTGTGTGTTTTTTGTGAAGAGTAGGTATCCACTAAGAAAGGGTTTTTCGAAATTCCACCTCAAGAGGGTTAATGGGGGGAGGGTGAAATTTCACACGGACGAAGTCGCGGGTAGAAGCTAGTATAATATAATAAAATAAAGAAATATAATGTTTTTGTCTGTGTGGTGCCGGACTTCAAGAATAGCACCACCTCATACTTTCCGTGGGTGTCGTAAAAGGCGACTAAGGGAGACCGGAGAATGGGCAGCGTTCATTAGGCATTACACCATCATACCATACTGCGATCGCCAACCCGCCTGCCAAGCGTGGCGATTATGGCAAACCCCCCCAAAATTGCGGGAGGCCTATGTCCAGCAGTGGACGTTTTTTCGGCTGAAATGATGATGATGATGAAAGAAATATAATATAATGAAATATAATACAGCTAAAGAGTTCGTTTTTTTTTTGTTTTTGTTGTTTGAACGCGCTAATATCTGGAACTACCAGTCGGATTTGATATTTTTTTTTCCATTTAATAGCTCGGCTGTTAATTGGAAAATAAATGATCAAATCCTTAAGAATTCGGATTCTTGAGGAAGGCTATAATGCTGTTTAAAATCACGCTACGAATCTTAGGACCCGAGCAAAATGTAATACAGATAGTCGCAACTAACAATGGTAAAAAAAATTGTTACGCAATGTAGAATCTGAGTCATGCTAGCGAAAGAGGTGGCGGGATGGATGAGGGAGAGAGCCTCCCGTCCCAGCCGCCGCGGTAGACGCTCCGGGCGTCGGGAGCCGCGTGACGACTCCCGGCCACCGTAGGCGCGGGCCTGCGGACGGAGAGTAATGGGTAGCTTACAGTCCTATCAGGACCAGGTCCGTGCCGGACGGCGCGTACGTGTTCCACGCGTGCCTCAAAGAGATGTCAGCATCAGATGAAGGGGCCGAAGCCTGCCGGGTCAGCGGGAGTGTCCAAAAGAGTTACCGCTGGCCCGGAACATATAGGGCTAAGAAAGGAACACGGGTGGGTTTTAGTCAGTACGAGTCTGACACTCCCTTCCGCTCCGCCCAGAGCGGGAATTTGATGATTGCCCACCCAAAAAAAAAAGCATGAGCGAATATTTCTATTTACATAGAGGCCACAATTCTCAAAAGTAATTTTCGTTAAAAACCATTTATACTGGGGCCCTAGTCTGCTATTTTTATAAATTCGTCATTCCAACACGATCCCACCACCATCCCATTGTCATTTTGCTAAAAGTTCGTAATCTGCTAAATTCATAATGGTTGATCATTGGTCGGTCAATGGCTCAGAAATTATACGATATTCGTAACGAATTAAAAGCAATAACTGCACAATGACGTTCTAATGGTAGGTTACTGATCAAAGGAACTCAAAATTTTTGCAGATTACCGCGTAAGTCAGTTTAATTCATTTTTCATTATGTACGAGATTACCATTCTATGCCATTTCTTTCAATGGAGTGTCAGTGGTTGTCCATTGGAAAGTCATAATGACGCCATTATATTAGTAGATTACCAAACTTGTCAAAATCAACAATTATGAAATCAATGATAGACCATTCTGACACTATTGTAATAGCAGACTTGAGGCCCTGATAGCGCAGCCCGTTTCGCAAAGAAACAGTTTAACGAGGTATTATATTTCATACTGGCCCGTTAATGTCCAGTACTGGACATTGGTTTCCCGTATACCGATATAACACCACCAGTGTAGGTAAATTTCCATAATAACCATTTTGCAAGTAGATTGTGAAGCGAACGTACCATGATTGCTGCAGTTGCAGATCAATCGATGTTGGAACTCATCCTGTTGGTAATCTCATAGCTAAGGGAAGTTTACCCTAGCTTGAACCAATAACTAGGTACTGATCATATTTGGGAGTAAATTAGAAATGCCTCCACTTGAAAATAGGTACAATACTTAGATTGCAGTTCTCCCTATATGACCAAAGTTATATGAGGCACTAGATGCGCTCCGCGGTTTCGCCCGCGTAAATGTCGATACCGTGGAAATATCGGGATAAAAAGTAGCCTATATGTTAATCCAGGGTGTCAGCTACCTCCATACAACATTTTATCAACAGTGGTGCAGCCGTTTGAGCGTGAAGAAGTAACAAACATATAAATATACACACACACACACTCACAAACTTTCGCCTTTATTATATTAGTGTGATTACCATAATCAGCCTATAGGTAATGTTCCCATTGCTGGGACACAGGCCTCCTCTCGATGAGAGGGAGCGGCCCGTAAGCCACCACGCGGGCCCAGTGCGGGTTGGTAGATGTCACATCATGTCGTCGAATTTTTGGTTCTAAGACATGCTGATTTCGTAACGATGTTTTCGGTCAACGTTTTGAGAGCAGTGATGATAAAATAATTTACACAAAGTAAAGCATCTGTTTGTGTTCGAACCTACGACCTACAAATAGTAAGTCGCGGGCATTACCACTGGGCCACCACTGCTCCCTATTAATTACTATTAACTAGCAGCGCCCCGTGGTTTCACCCGCATAAGTTTCGATCCCTTGGGAATATCGGGATAAGAAGTATTCTATGTATTAATCCAGAAAATGGTCTATCTATGTGCCAATTTTCATCCAAATCTGTTCTACGGTTTACGCGTGATTGACAAACATCCAAACATTTTCACAAACTTTCACATCTTTATGTGTATATATAAAAGAAAGTCGTATTAGTTACACTATTTATAACTCAAGAACTGATTTGGCTTTAAATTGGTGGGGAGGTCACTTAGAGCCCTGAGAAGGACATAGGATACTTTTTATCTTTTTTTTAAATACTTTTATTTACTTACCCTACTCCTAGGTAGGAGTAGGTTAGGGGTAGGGTAGAAATAGGGAGGAGTAGGATAGGAGTAGGGTAGGAGTAGTGTAGGGTAGGTGTAGGGTAGGAGTAGGGTAGGGGTAGGGTAGCGTAAGGGGTAGGACAACACACGAACGAAGTAGCGCCGGGCAGCTAGAAATAATTTATATGGTATTTATTAAAACAACGTGGGCCGGTTTACCTATAATATTAATAACTAGGATAAGTAGGATTAAACATCCGTGGTACTTACTTTTATTTATTTATTTATAAGACAAATGTCTTATAGCAGTGCCTACGTAAAATTATCTTTAAATCACTGAAACGGGAGGCTGCCAACACTAATCATAGAAGTTTTTTTTTAAACCAACAAGTACTCTCATAGTAAGTTTTTATTGACTCCAGCGATAAAGTGTAGAATAAACTTCTATAAATTCAACTCTGTTAATACAATTTCCGCCCACAACAAACCACATTCAATTAAAATAAAGATCGCACATCCCTAAACGCAGAGGTAATTACAGCATTTATTGACACACGAGGGGAGGTCAAATAAAGAAAATATTTGTCCATTGATCGTCATTCCGCGCGTGACATAGTCGACCTATTGGCCTAATGACGTTCGATTGTCCCACACACTCACATTTCAGCGTGACACATCCCATTTCTATATTATGATCTACGCCGTTTCAGCTTGTATGGCGTTAATGAGTTTTTTTTGGCATGTGTGGGTGTTAATTATGCGGATAAATTGTTGGGATCCAAATCCCATTCGATGATAATTGCTACAGGTTTGGAGTATATTCGGCTTTGGTGTTTTAAGTTGTTGTTAGTTAGGGGGTGTGTAATGTTAAGGCGAAAGCGTGAAGGTCGTCGTTCGCAATTTGCAGGTCAGTAGTAGGTTGTACGTTGATCTAAATATGATTCGCGGCCGCGGCAGAATTATTATCGTACAAATCATCAATACAAAAAAAAAAACTAATTCAAATGACCCTATTAAATGACTATTTCATGAAATCATTACATTAGAGGCCAATTCTAACTGAAGGAGTTGTATTGCTGATTCAAATTATAAAAGAAATTGTAAAGTCCTATTTGTTGCGCAGGGCACGCCACGATAGCGGCGATAAGTCCCCTCTTTGAGGAGTGGCTAGAGAGGTGCCACGGCGCGCTCACCTACCGCCTGACGCAGGTCCTCACTAGACACGGATGTTACGGGAGGTTCCTGCACATTATCAGGCGGGAGGAAACGCCCGGCTGCCACCATTGCCAGGATCGCCTAGAGGACACGGTGGAGCACACGGTGGAGGTCTGCCCCGCTTGGGCGGAGCACCGCCGTGTCCTCGTAGAGGCGATCGGTAGCGGCGGCGACCTCTCGCGTCCGGCCCTGGTGCAAGCCATGGTCCGGGGCGAAAGGGAGTGGGAGGCAGTCACCTCTTTCTGGGAAGCAGTCATGCTAGCGTAGGAGGTGGCGGGATGGATGAGGGAGAGAGCCTCCCATCCCAGCCGCGCCGGGAGACGCTCCGAGCGTCGGGAGCCACGGGACGATTCCCGAGTAATGGGCAGCTCACCGTCCGATCAGGACCAGGCCCTTGCCGGACGGCGCGTACGTGTTCCACGTGCGCCTCAAAGAGATGTCAGCAGCAGAGAAGGGGGGGCCCCTTAGGGCCGAAGTCTGCCGGGTCAGCGTGATTGTCCGGAAGGGTTACCACTGGCCCGGAACATAAAGGGCTAAGGAAGAAACATGGGTGGGTTTTAGTCAGTAAGAGTCTGACACTCCCTTCCGCTCCACCCAGAGCGGGAGGGTTCATTTTATGACTTCCCATCCGAAAAAAAAGGAAAAGTCCTAATCTGACACTGACCTGCAAATTGCAAGAAACGTAAGACAATTTTAATTTTTTCGGGCTACCTAGCGTATCCTCCTTAAGATGTCACACACAGCACGTGATTATGCTTCCACTGAGTAGGACTGGTAAAAATCGAATATATGAAATCCCACCACTCATGTCCAATTTCCGACCAACCAATTAGCATACCGAAAGTCTCTGCTATCTTTTTGGCAGAATTCCTTTTTCACTTTTTATGAAGCCCGCGGGTGGAGTAGGTCTTCTCTATTTTGCTGGATAATATACGTAAGTTCAAATTGGGACGGAATTTCGACTCGATAATCTAAACTATATGTTAGCATGCACATGTATGTTATTTGTGTTAATTACTGTGAGATCTGATCCAGAATCAAGCAAACATTAGCTTGCCAATTTCTGTAGGCAATAATCTGGCGCAAATCCCCATGCGATTCGATGATAAGACTATTAGTAGCTGTATATTACATTGAAGTACCTGTTAATTTGTCAGCTAATTTTCCGTGATGTTATAATTGGGACATTCTCCTTTTAAACTAAACACACACACACAAACACCCTCACATCTCATCTCTTCTCTTACATTCTTTTTAAACGTTTGTCTCAAAACTGGAACAACTAGCCCTAGCTGGAGGCCTTAATTTATTAAGGCACCCACAGGCAAGTCCGGTTAAACAGAAGACCTCCTAGGTTGGCCAGCGAGGGAAAAATCTGAAATAACCTAACGAATCCCCAACTTCATACCATTATTATTGTCATAATAATTCATCAAGGAGTACAATATAAGAAGAACAAAAGGGACCAAAGTAATCTCGAGTACTAAGTACTTTTGTTTCGAGGATGATAGATAAAACTGCCTAACTAATACTTGCTAAAATTGTATACGCGTGAGGGGAATTTTTACCAAGTTACCAACCAAGTGCTTGTTAAAAATATGGATAAGGCCCTTTGGTCCATTGTCGGTGTGTACAACATCGTATCTAGAACTTTGGGAATGAAGAAAGTTTTTATTGTAATTCAAGTTGTTTCATTTATAGGCAGTATTATCACAGATTACTTACTAAGTATTATGACTTATTTTAACGACAGGGTAAATAATAGATTGAATGAGCCATCGAATTAAGCTTTTATTATTTATTTTATTTTACCATTTATGTACTAAACTTAGATAAATAGATAAGAAAAAAAAACAGAACAGAAAAATAGGTCTCTTACATGTAAGAGAAGAATACTTATCGTTGATTTATGGTAGATAACAAATATGTACATACACATAAACTCACGCCGCGAAACTATAGAACGCCACCTGCTACGATCCCGTCCCGCTGACCCGGCAGGCTTCGGCCCTAAGGGGCCCCTTCAAATGATGCTGACATCTCTTTGAGGCGCGCGTGGAATACGTTCGCGCCTTCCGGCACGGGCCTGGTCCTGATCGGACGGTGAACTATCCATTACTCTCCGTCCGCAGGACCACGCCTACGGTGGCCGGGTGTCGTCACGCGGCTCCCGACGCCCGGAGCGTCCCCCGCGGCGGCTAGGACGGGAGGCTCTCTCCCTCAGCCATCCCGCCACCTCCTTCGCTAGCATGACTGCTTCCCAGAAGGAGGTGACTGCCTCCCACTTTCTCTCGCTCCGGACCATGGCTTGCATCAGGGCCGGACGCGAGAGGTCACCGCCGCTGCCGATCGCCTCTACGAGGACACGGCGGTGCTCCGCCCAAGCGGGGCAGACCTCCACTGCTACAATCCTTACATGCTCCTTTTGCTTCATTCACGTTCATACATCCGGGGGCCTTAAAAGGCCAGCTTGGCAGAATCATAAAAGGATAACATTATTAATCATAATGGACAGTTAATCGTATCAAATAGTATTGGAATTTTCAGTTATTTTTTTGTCTGTGCTAAAATACCAATTAATTCAAACCAAATCCAATCCTAATCTCTTTGGTTATACCTACGCATTGCAGCGAAAAAAAGAAAAACACGGACTGTCTTCGCTATATTATGATTCATAATATTATCCTTTTATGATTTTGCTAAAGAGGCATTTTTAGGCCGCCGATGGTCATACACGCACGCCGGTTGCGAGTTCATCAACATCACCAATAAGGCTATAAATTATGGCCTCCTAGGGCGTACCACCCACATAATAACATGCCTTTAAAAATAGTCGATCTGCCTCGTTGGTCCTATGGTGGCAAGCGCTACTGCTGAGCACGAGGTCCTGGGATCGATTCCCGGGTCGGGCAAAATGTTATTGGGTTTTTCATCTGGAATTTCTTAGTATTAGCCCAGAGTCTGGATTTGTGCCCGGTTGTTGGCAGGCTTCCCATTACATTTGCGCGAAATTGCAGGCTTCCCATTACATTGGAGCGAAATTGAGTGTCAGACTCTTGCTGACTAAAACCCACCCGTGTTCCTTCAGTTGCCTGTGCCAGGGGCCACGGTATTTCTTTCGAACAACCCACGACCCTCCATCGGCCCTAGCGGACCCCGTCAGTAAGTGCTGACATCTCTTTGAGGCGCGCGTGGAACACAACGCGCCGTCGATCCGGGCCCAGGTCCTTACCGGACGGCGAGCTGTGTATATGAACCCTTAATTAGGTGCATCTTTGCCTAACTCATCGTAGAATACTGGCGTTATGTCATGTTATTAGTCGATCTTTAGTTCTGAACGCACATAAAACCGTTGATTTCACCGCATGAAAATAATTGTCTCATAAAACAAAACGGAGGGTTCCATCATAATATAGGTCACATATGATGGCCCATAAATACGATTATTACGTTTCCCTCGAACAAAGCTTTATCTGCTTCTCTTATAGCTGCGGTAACGTAATATAGATGTCAGCAAATGTAAGGGAATCTCCGTAAGTTCAAACGTCATTACCTACCGTTTGTTTGATTGCTTACAGATAGCGGGGCGGGAATGAGCCCGAGGCGCTTTGGATTCGAATTACTCAAGGGAACTTACATAAATGTTAACGGGTCCGTCGTCGCCCGTTCTTTAGATATCTGGTTTTATACATAAATGTCATATGCCTTCATGACGAAAGAAAGAAAAATTGGTTTGTTGTCACAGAAACAAGTGCACATAAAAAACCGGCCAAGTGAGATTCGGACTCGTACACGAAGGGTACGTACGTACCACAAGGCAAAAAAAAGCGTTTCTTGTATGGCGGCCCCTTTAATTTTTATTAACTTTATTTTATTATTTGTTGTTCAAGCGGCAATAGAAATACACACTCTGTGAAAATTTCAACTGTCTGGTTCATGAAATAGAGCCCGCTGACACTCATAGACGGCTAGATAGCGTAGGCTTAGTGAAGGGTTCTCTTAGCATCTTTAAGGTACCACTAGTCGATATTTTTTTCATACAAATTTCGGGCGAGTATCTATCACTCCATTGTTTGACATTTTGCATCAGTTAAACATGATATCGTTTTGACTTATTATTAATTATGTCTACGGAAACAGAATAGTAAAATAAAAGCCATTAAAAAGTTATTAGTCAACAAAGATTCGTTTTTCTTGCTATTTTTAACGTAATTTTGGGTGTAAATAAGTAATAAAAGAACTGTAAAATCTTCAAAATCAAGTCCGTACCGACAAAGCTCAGTTATTGAAGAGTTCAATAACTTTTATTTGTAATTGATTTATGTAGTGTTTTTTTTCATAAATATCGATTTTGCAAAGCATTTTTCGAATTTTTTTACGCACCTATTAGTTCGGAACGGTGTTTCTGTGCGTGAAAACAAGACGTTGTGCGTGTAGACTAGCGTCCAACTTCTTATCACTGATTCTAGCTATGTCTGACACATAGTCAGGTGAGACAGCGTGCTTTTTGGCCATGACCATCAGTGAGTTCGAGCTCGCGACTAGTTTACTCTTAAAAGATACAGATAAAGGAGCAGAACTCTAAAAAGATAACTCAAATAAATGATATTAGTAGGTACCAAAAAATAAAAAATGTTAAAGGATTTTGCAACTTAAATCACGGGTACAATTTAATACAATTTACGAGTATGTTCGTGCCACGTAAATCCGCGCAGCAATAATGTGCTAGGGCGAAAATTGTTAAAGCGCTTATTTAGTGCCAAGTCCGTTTTTATTACGTACCAACCCTAACGTGGTCCATTTCGATAACATGATTTTTACAACACAAGGGTAACGTTGAGCCATCAATACAATTCAGAGCATCATTCAATAGAAATATATCTTGCTATAGCGAACTTAAGGGGTTCCTACATAATTTATACCTGACTCTTGATAAAACTTAGAGGGAAATGTACAAAGACGGTAAATTATGGGGTAATACATTCTAGCGCACATTATTCAAATGCAGTCTCAGTGCAGTTGCCATCGTAGATCGAAGTGCTCAATGGATTTATCCTGCCCGTTGTTAATTTATTGCCGATCCAGCAGAGGGCGCTGAATAACAGTTTCCTGTACAAAGCTGTATCTACGGAATTTACATGTGACATTACTTTTGCGCTGGAGCGTAGTTTTTAATTCTAAGACGGTTGCGTTTGAAGTTAAAAGCAAGTTATGCTTGGCTACTTGTGAATGGAGAAGCATTTTGAATGTTTTTTTTTATTGTATTTGCTTACAGCTGACGTTTTCATACTGACGTATACACGTAGCTATTGAATGAATGTAAGATAGATTCGCGTACATATACGCAAGGTTCCCAACTAATTTACGACCACCCTTTGCTACAAGCAAGTTGCTGTATAACCGAATCCAATCTAGAAAATGAGACCCAGTAGACATATTTTACAAGAACTCGTGCAAGGTCCATAAAAGTCGTAATCTAACACATAAACAGTGTCCTAAATAATCCCAACCGTCCATTACGAGGATATTTTACGGTCATTTAGCTCATAAAACCTAGACCTGTTTCCGAGGCGCTGCGGCTCACACGGCCTGTCACAACCGGGTTCCCCAATTCCTAAGACCACGCTTTCTTCTAATGCGCTCGCAGTGTTCGCGTGCCCGGACCAATTTGTGTTGGCGCCTTATCGCCAAGCTAATGTTCAGTGTAATGCCACTTCCGACATGAAAACTGTTCCGAACTCATTGTTCTCCCCATCGGCTCGACTCTTTAAAATACTGTGTACGGATAAACACGAGCGATAGGAAGCAACCCGTTTCCGTAAATTTGGATTAAGACCTGCTTGCTAGTATTGTTGAGATTTAGATTGTTTCCTTTGTTTACTGAGCTGTCAGAGACGACAATATTTTCATACAACAGTATTGTACAAAAGACGGGTATTAACGTGACGTGCCTTATTGCCGCATTCCCATATTCACTGCTTTTATATTCGCTTCAAAAAGGCGACATTTTTATGAAATAGTATAAGGATAAATCCGCAATATTATATATTTATCGTGAATACACATATTTCGCGTGTCAGCGCAAGCAGGTGCTCGCTCTGAGTTTGTCCCGTCAGCAAACATAACAGCGGCCATTATTACAGTTGCGTAGTTTCCCTCACCTCGCGACTCGGGACCCGGTCGGCGCATCAAGATATATCGCCGATGTGAGCCACGGAAGAAAACACTTTTTCATTGATTCAGTGCCACATCTGGCGACGTAGCGCCTTTGGCTTTCCATTCTGATGACCTGACTTGACATTTTTATTGCTCTCCATATTTTTGCGCGCCTCCAAGGCATTTATGGCACCAGGGTGAAATATTGTGAAACTTGAAGGAGGACAGAACAGATATTATGATATTACTGACACGATATATTGAAGAACTTTTGACGGCGATGGGATGCTCGTAGCACTGGCCTTTCGCCTTTTTTATCGCACTTCTTTTATCTTTTATCGCAACAGTTTGTTCGGGTGGAGTTATGCGTCAAAATTATACCGTTCCATATTGTGCCTAAATGTCTGGAATGAAACAGGGTCACAGTTTTTTCGGTAACTTTCTTTTAATTTTGTAAGGCAGAAGATAACGTTATTATTTTCATTACTGCTAATGTATTTCTATCAGCAATTTGAATAAAATACGTGTTTTCTTCTACTACATATTCCAATTACATTGCTAAACATCCAACTAAGAAGATGTAAATGTTTTCACTCGGAACGCGGCATTGATTATTTTCATATAGCTAGAGCCGATAAGGAAGAAGAGGACTGTTAATTGCGGAGTTTCCCAATACTTTGCTCGATCAATAAATTAATCGTGCGGATGAGGTCTTAAATTAAGAAACTTTTCAGTACACCTCTAATTTCTCCTGAAAGCGACAAGAGAAAAGCTTCTCTAATTCAAATGGAAGTGGGGACGTAGACGCACTTCACATACGAATATACATTGACATTAAAGTTTTTACTAACATTGATTGATTTATCATCAAGAACTAATTCGTACTCGTTTTTTTTCACGAAACGAAACTTCTCGCCGAGAACTGTCAAACTTCGTGACGGGCGGCTCTTATAACAAAATACAATTTGTCATGATTGATCAAAGAACTTGGCCAAAACAAAGACAGATCCCGTGACAAAGCCGTCTTTTGTCAAATAATTTTTTGGCTAGCCTATTGAAGGCTTTTAAGAAGTCAGACTTCTTCGTTGTCCACAAGTTAGGCAAAACTTTGTAATCAATTATTTTTACGTATATTTTGTGGACGTTTCCATTATGTTATGACTTGAGGCTGTGCTTGTTGTTAGGCAGCCAGAGACTTTCAAATTGAAAGTTCTAGACATTGTTTCTGGGAAAAACTGTCAACTTTTATTCAATATCGAATTTGTTCTTCTATATTCAGCCGTCAGACATGTCAAACTCATGTATGTATCAACATTCTTTTTGTTTTCGAAGGAACGCCTGCCGTTCGACGACAGACAAAATGAGTTACTCGTGCGACACAAAATTTAGCTCAAAAAATTTACATGCGTGGTTCTACGAACACGTAACATAAATAACACAAATTAGACCTTTAACCTTTGATCGTTTAGCTGAAAAAAAATATTTTAGACTACGTACACGCATTTACATCTTCAAAGCGTTTCTAAGTACAGGTTGAATTTCCAAGTGAATTGGCGGTAAACATAATGTTTTTTTTTCAAGCCACTTGGTTTGGGGAATAAACAGGGTGATAAATATTCATGAGGAAAGTAAGCCTTCTTGTCATAGGCCTTGAGGGCCTGATGGATGGCGAGCGTGCCTTCCTGTTATTATATAACCACGTATGTATAGGACCACTTCCACCTTTATGTAGGTAAAATATATTTATTTCAGTATTATTTTAATTAAATTGTGTGTTTCGCGGCATAGATTATACCACGTCTTCATTTAAAAGGACGTTCGAGGATCTAACGTTGTTTTATTAAAAAACACTAGCTTTTGTCCGCAACTTCGCCCGCGTGGATGTTCAGGTTATAAACTATCTGTGTGCCAAATTTCATCTAAATACGTTCAGTCGTTTTTGCGCCAATCCGTATAGTTCGTCATTTGCCTAGCCTTTTCCCAGCTATGTTGGGGTCGGCTTCCAGTCTAACCGGATGTAGCTGAATACCAGTATTTTACATAGACCTTCACAACCCAGTTACTGGGTAAGATTGGTTATCAGATTTTCAGGCTTCTGACCTCCACAACCCAGTTACTGGGTAAGATTAGTTATCAGATTTTCGGGCTTCTGACTGTTCGTAACGACTGTCAAAGATCCACGAATGACAGCCGGGACCAAGGGCTTAACGTGCTTTCCGAGACACGGAGGGGTCACGGTGTGTAAAGATGGTCACCCATCCACAGACCAACCGTGGCAAGCGTAGCTTAACCTGATCGATCGGCCTGTGCTGCTGTTATTATTTAGCCACGGTCCCCTCCGGTGTTATTATTAAAAAAACTGTGATACAGTGATCAAAGCGATAAAAGTAAAAGGAAGATAGGGATAACATTTATTAAATGTTGAAAGTAGTGCAGTGGAATATAAAGGCTAATGTGAATTTCAACGGAAAAGCTTTTAATAATATTTTTGGACTAAAAGCTGAAGTGCTTTTAATGACCGAAAAGCGTAAAAATGTCAAAGACTTTAAAAAGCTTTACGTGGAATTTACAAAATAGTGTATCCGCATATTGTTCGAGTATACGATACCTTGTTTCGTTTCGTTGTTTTTGGAGATTCATACCGGTTATCAATTTGTACGTCCACTTTGCAACTGCACCATGGCTTTCCACTTTGCACATATTTCTTAAAAAAATATTCTGGATGTTTGGACTTTAGCCCGGTTGATGGCCCTTATTAAATAGGACTTAAACGTAACTGGCGAAATGTGGATGTACTGTACCTCTGCCTCACCTTTCGGCGATTACAGGCGTGATGTTATGTTAAAACATTTATGTATCTTACTGTGAACTGCACCCAAATTGCGTAACAAATTGGGCCGATTCCCTTGGTCACAAACTAAACTTAAGTTCAGTACATCTTTTTCTTTCTATCTTATTTTTTTTAAGAAAAGGACAGAAGATAAATATTAGAACTAGTCCTGTCAAATTAGACAGCGCCTAACGTAAATTGACGTATTTTTAGTAGCCATGTTTTTAATCACGTCTAAACTTGCTATGGATTATCGTAATTTGACAGGACTAAACTAATATTTATCTTCTGTCCTTTTCTTAATGAAATAGAAAGATAAAGATGCACTGAACTTAAATTTAGCTTAGTTTCGGAACAAGGGAATCGCCGCCACTATAAATCACAATCTGAATCATTTTGAAAGATATTGTTAATCCATTGCTTCATATGTTTGAAAAATGTGTCTGCTAAACAACGTAAATAACGCAATGGATGTTGTTGAACTGTCAAAACGAAACCCATTGCTACTGATAGTGTGTGACAATTACCCCACCGAAATTTAAAACATATACAAGGTGTTTTTTAGGGTTCCGTACCCAAAGGGTAAAAACGGGACCCTATTACTAAGACTTCGCTGTCTGTCCGTCTGTCCGTCTGTCTGTCACGAGGCTGTATCTCAAGAATCGCGACAGCTAGACAGTTGAAATTTTCACAAATTATGTATTTCTGTTGCCGCTATAACAACAAATACTAAAAACAAAATAAAATAAATATTTAAGGGGGCTCCCATACAACAAACACGATTTTTTTGCCCTGTGGTACGGAACCCTTCGTGTGCGAGTCTGACTCGCACTTGGCCAGTTTTTTGATATTTTATTTATACTCCCCTAGAGTATAAATAAAATATCAAAAAACTGGCCTAGTGAATGATAGCATATCAAAGAATCAACTGGCATAATAATATGAATTATGTTTCAATTATCATTTTTTTTAATATTAATTTTTCTTACAAAATAATTCAACGAAGTCACGATTATTATTAATGTAAAACACTCTTACGTGAAATATTATAACGTTGCATTTTCTTAGTTTTAAATAATTATAAATGATTGGTTTGAATGAAAATGAATTACTCGTATTTATCAATGAAACTTAGATACATCATATTATCTTCGAAACTATGCATTTATGGAACACACATTCTAGGACGTTTTGTATTATTTTTACTTATAGAATATAACCCTAGAGTATAAAAAAAACACGTTGTGTAGGTTTAGCGCCAAGTAGGTACATCTATACATATAATAAAATTGTAGAAAAGTGGTGTCTGTACAATGGAAATATATTAAAAAAAAGTAGCAGGGGTTGTTATTATATCGATGCCGAACCCGAAATTGTAATTAAATTTTTTTTTGTCTGTTTGTCTGTTTGTCGGTTTGTCTGTTTGTCTGTTTGTCTGTTTGTCTGCTGTGTTTGTGCACGCTAATATCAGAAACGGCTTATTTGATATAGATGCGGTTTTCACTAATATATTGTAGTAAGCTTCACTTAACATTTAGTGTTTATTTCATGTCAATCGGTTCATAAATAAAAAAGTTATGTCAATTTAAAGAATCACGGCGAACATTTGTTAAGGTATTCTATCAGAGTACGTAAACGCCTCGCGCCTGCGCGTCCGTGGCTATATATACAAGGTGTAACGGAAAGGGGGTATCAACCCTGAAGGAGGTGAATGAAGATGAAAAAAAAAATTTGGACCTCCCATAGTAATAGCACATCAATGATTTACTATTACTATGGGAGGTCCAAAATTTTTTTCATATTTCGACCTATGTTCTTTGGGGAAATTTGTTCAGTTTCATGAGCACATTCACCTCCTTCAGGGTTGATACCCCCTTTCCGTTACACTTTGTATAAAGCGCGCTGAGAGCCGCGCCGCTGCCATAATTCCGATCCAGCCTGTCCCTTGCTGCCCTCTCCCAGCGACGCCCTAAGCCGAGGTCCGTACCCCACAGGGGGTGCCCTTAGCGTGTAGTCGCTTAGTTTTGAAGTTTATATTGTGTAGTTAAGTTGTGTATTATGCCCTGGCTGGAGGCCTTAATTTATTGAGGCATCCACAGGAAAGCCAGGTTAAGCAGTCGACAACCCCTCAGGTTGAACTGCGAGATGACCATTTCAAAAGAAAACGCGCCGCTGCCATAAGGATTCAGTTATTCGTAGCGAACGCACGTATCCTGGAGAGTATAGGCGAATAGTTGGATTCGATTATTGCGATTCACTTGAATACTGACTGTTTGCATATTTCATTTATTTATATTTTAGGGTTTGTAGGTTAGGTTCTTTTTCTTAATTTTCTTTAAAATTTTGTAAGTATTTGGTATAGGTTAGGCGGTTCTTTCCTTGATTTTTGGGTATTTACTTATCTTAATTTTTATTTAGGGTTTTGTAAATAAATATTGTAAGCATTTATTATTGGTTAGGCATTTCTATCCCTGATTTTCGGTATACTTATCTTAATTTGTATTTAGGGTTTGTATATAAATATTATAAGTATTTGGTATAGGTTAGGCATTTCTTTTCTTGATTTTCTTTATTAAGTATAAGTTCATTAGCTTAGGTTAGTAATTATTTTTTCTAGCAATTCTTTTGTTTTATAAAGTTAGTACGTTTGTCTGTGTAGAAGAATAGCACCACCCCTTACTTCCCGTGGGTGTCGTAAAAGGCGACTAAGGGTCTCACCGGAGAATGGGCAGCAGCGTTCTCTATGCATTCCACCACCATACCATACTGCGATCGCCAACCCGCCTGCCAAGCGTGGCGATGGCAAACCCCCCCAAAATTGGGGGAGGCCAATGTCCAGCAGTGGACTTCTATCGGCTGAAATGATGATGATAATGACGTTTGGTTTACACGTCTTAACACTTATTACTTAAACTGTGATAATTTCAGACTGTATAATAATCTGTAAGTATTTATAATTTAATTGTTTACGATAGTACGTGTTTACTAAATAACTGTGTGTTAAGTAGTAAGTATCTACTATTTTATTGTAAGAATGCCTCGAAGAAGATCCAACCTCTCCCAATGTAGCAGAAATGCTAAAAGGATGAGATTAGTTCGATCACAGGAATCTGAGGAAGGTCGTGAGGCAAAAGGCTCTCTGCACCAGGCTAGGTTTCGTGCTGCAGAAACTTCGACTCAGCGAGAATCTCGACTGAGTTCAAATCGTTCTTGAATGATGACAACTCGAAATAGGGAAAACGGGGAACAACGAAAGGCACGTTTATTTGTCGATCGCGAAGCTCACGTGCTATCGCGTGAGTCTGAGACTTTTGCTGTCAGGGAAACCCGCCTGAGCTCCCAGAGAGTACGGACAACAAATGCTCGATCCCAGGAGACACAGGACGAACGGGAAATACGTCTCACTGCCGATCGTGAAGCTCATACACTATCGCGTGAGTCTGAGATTTTCACTGATAGGGAAATTCGTCTGAGTTCTCAGAGGGTTCGGACAGCAAATGTTCGGTCTCAGGAAACACAGGAAGAACGAGAAATACGTCTCACTGCCGATCGTGAAGCTCAAGCACTAGAGTCTGAGACTTTCACTGAAATTTGCCTGAGTTCTCAGAGGGTTCGGACAGCAAATGCCCGGTCTGTAGACGGTATATGTAATTTAAAATATGCTGCCCGAAAAGTCACTATTCCACGCGGACGAAGTCGCGGGCACAGCTAGTTTTGAATACGTACCAAAACAGTTGGTCAAATAAAATAAAATCACACTAGGATATTACCTATTTACTCAGAGCCTTTGCATCGCGAGCCCGATAAAAGCGCACTTTGATGTCCAAACATTGTGCAATATTTGTTCACCCCACATACTATGCCTGACCCATTTCCAGCTTTCAACGTTTTCGAGACTTCGGGCCATTCATCATCGTCTTGTCAAATTTATTCAAGTGCGTATTCAATAAAACATTTCTACTGTCGACAGTCACGATCATAAATACGTTACACGAGACTCTTCGCTACCTTATCCATAGGCCTTTTTACACACACGTTTTTCTTGCCGTGAAAAACTACGGTTTATTCATCGTGTGTTGGCACGGTCGTCAGTAGTGTATGGATCACTATGGAAGCTTGTACACGGACACGATTTTTCTACGGCGCAGTTTACAGGCTGTACCGTTATGAAAACGTGCAAAATCCAAAAGCAATTTTCTTGTAAAGTATAGATAGAAATTTGAAAGTATTACGAACATGATATCCTGGAAACCATAATATGTGTTATGAATAGGTCTTTTCTCAAAGTAACAATCATTATTTCACGAGAAATCTCTTTTGAAATTTGCGTAAGTATATACGAGTATGCTCGAGACTGTACGTGGATCTGTGAAAATAAGTGAAAATCTTCTGAATGCTCTAAATACGATGAAATTTTCTTGAAAATGTTCCGCATTTCACGTTTATAGCGTGTGAGGAAATACAACGTCTGCCAGTGATGTGGCTGAGGATTTCATTCAAATAGTATTATGAGCAATCTTCAAAGAGACTATTTTTATTTTCGATTTGACACTAATATATTACATTTTGTGCACGGGTTAGGCTTTTGGGTGAACATGTTATTTAAAAATGAAACAATTTATTCACTAACTAGCTTCCGCCCGCGACTCCGTCCGCGCGGATGTCGGTCTTCGCGTGGATGGTTTATTTCTCCATTTTGAGTAACTCTGACAATCTTATAAATATCTATTGGACCCAAATACGGCTAAGCCTATAATAATTAAGGAGATCCCTCTATTGAGCTACTGCTGTTGAGCTCGCGTTCTGTAGTAAGTATTTTTTTCATAGTAATTCCGACCTTGATAAGTAGCATGTAGCAGTAAATTACTGACAATGACGAAAAGTTTGCAATAATAAAAAAGTGATCGTGACAATGCGACAGAAAGTTAATTGAGAGCTTCAGCATACACAACATTGTTAGTGAGCTCGTCCGGAATATGAACATGAAGATTTCTTGGACTGCTCACATGGGAAAGAGCTACGTAAAGTTGCCCGTGTGAAAAACAACTCGCGGTAAGATCTACGCCAGCAACTCCTAGGGTCTGACCTTGAGCCTTATTTATTGTCATGGCGTAACACAAAGCTACAGGAAACTGTATTCTCTTAAATTGAAATGGAAAATTATCCACTACGGGTAATGCAACGTGTGTTCGCGGTTCTACAGAACAACGTCTATGAATAAAACCGAAAAATAAGATTTTTTTTTCTACGTATTTTTCCAGGATAAAAAGTATCCTATTTTATGCCCAGGATAATAAGGTATAATTATACCAAGTTTCATCGAAATCGAACCGTTAGTTTTCACGTGATGCCTGCATATACAGACAGACAGACAGACAGACAGACAAAAATTTTTTTAATCACATATTTGGGTTTGGTATCGATCCAGCAACACTCCCCGCTATTTATTTTTTCAATATTTTCAATGTACAGAATTGACCCTTCTACAGATTTATTATATGTTTAGATACAAATGCATCATCTGCCTAGCCTTTTCCCAATTATGCTGGTGTCGGCTTCCAGTCTACCCCTATGCAGCTGAATACCAGTATTTTAAATGGAGCGACTGCCTATCTGGCCTCCACAACCCAGTTATTGGGTAATACGATACCTCTTGGTAAGACTGGTTGTCAGACTTTCGGGCTTCTGACTACCCGTAAAGACTTAAAGATCCACGAATGTCAGCCGTCACCCACGGCTTAACGTGCTTTTCTAAGTACGGAGGTGTTTCAGTATGTAAAGATGGTCACCCATCGACAGACCAACCGCGGCAAGCGAAGCTTAACCTGATCGATCGACTTGTGCGGCTGTTATTATTTAGCCACGGGCCCCTCACTACTACAATTAATAATTCCTTTAAATCTAGACTGATAAAAATACAATGAGTAATGAAATTAGTATGCTATTATGTTCTAAATACGCTATGAAATGGTCATCTTGATAACCATAAACATTTTCGTTGGCCAAGTATAAATATTTGTACACACTGAAATTACACTCATCATCATCATAATTTGAGCTGAAAGACGTCCACTGCTGGACATAGGCCTTCCCCAAGCACCTCCATTTCGACCGGTTCTGTGCTTCTGGCATCTAACGGGTTCCTGATTGCCTCACCGTGGCCTTGGCCGCTACCGTAGCCAAGGGTAGGCGGGCCGCCGGGCACTAGGGGCCAAGTGTTTTTACCCGACTGCGCGACGCAAAGGAGTGGTAATGTGTTCATCAGCCTATGTATGTATGAATGTATGTTCGTATGTTCCTTTGAAGCACTATACAGACCAAACGCCTGGGCCGATTTTTATGATTCACACGTTAATCGATTCCTCTTAGTCCGGCGAGTGTCACTAAAGACATGACGTTAGTGAAAATTCAATATGGCGACTGCTGGACGCCATATTATTTTTTATTTTTTTCAAAACTTATCGAGTGGGGTATCAAAATAAAGGGTTTTAAAAGGTGATTACAAAAATATATACAACATATATACCTAAAAGCAATTCGAAGTGACAAATTGTAAAAAACACGTACTAAGAACTAAATCGTCTGCGAAGACTGTCATACTGAACTTCGAAGTTCAAAATACCGATGTACTGTATTCATAAAGTTTAAAATTACGAATTACGTGAGTTAGAAGGTACGCTATAACGAATTACTTGATTTAGAATGTTCATGATCGCGATGTACGGAACTTCGAAAGTTTGTTATGACGAATTACTTCATTGAGAATGTTCATCATCGCGATGTACGGAACTTCGAAAGTTTGCTATGACGAATTACTCTATTTCGAATGATCATTATCGAGAACCAAAATGTAGGCACTGCATTTATGCACAATAGCTATTTATAATTTCGTAATTATTTATTTTTCGAATCCATTATTCAATTTTGTTATGCATATTATTAATACATATCAATTACTAACAAGAAAAATAGTGTCTAATTACGAAATTGAAAAATGATCATTCGAAATTGAGTAATTCGTCATGGCAAGCTTCCGAAGTTCCGTACATCGCGATGATGAACATTCTCAATGAAGTAATTCGCCATAACAAACTTTCGAAGTTCCGTACATCGCGATCATGAACATTCTAAATCAAGTAATTCGTTATAGCGTACCTTCTAACTCACGTAATTCGTAATTTTAAACTTTATGAATACAGTACATCGGTATTTTGAACTTCGAAGTTCAGTATGACAGTCGTCTGCGAAATCTTTCACATTTGTAAACTAAAAAGCTGGAAATAAAAAAAGTTATTTAAAAAAATAAAAAAACCCGACTGCGATAAAAAACTTAAGTTAAAAAAAAGTGAAAAGCTAAAAACAAGCCCATTTTAAATTAAATAAAAGTTGGAAGCAGGCGGGACCCATACCATTTTTATTATATTTTCAAATTCAAATGGGTCCCGCCTTTGTACTTGTCATTCTTAGGGGGGGAGTTTTTCGTAATCGGCACGCTTGGCAGGTGGGTTGGCCATCGTAGTATGGTGTGGTGGTGGAATGCATAGAGAACGCTGCTGCCCATTCTCCGGTACGACCGCCGACGATAGTCGCCTTTTACGACACCCACGGGAAGTATGGGGTGTGCTATTCTTTAAGTCCGTCCACACCGACTAAACTGAAATTACACTACTTATTACTTAATATTACTACTACTATGGCTACTATACTTATTATTTATACGCATCTCGAGACGATGGAGTACCGGTCTTTTGGAAGGCGTACCTACAAGGGGCCGAAGCCAACTCGCAGAGGCCCCTTAGATAATTTTAAATGCAACGAGGCACCAAACGACGATGATCCCTACATGCTCTATGCAAGTGCACCCAAGGACTACTCTGGTTTGTGTTTGTCAGGACGTTTGCAGAATATGGGAACAAATATGTTAGGCTGAGAGCAGTGGTGGCCCAGTGGTAACGGCCGCGACTTACGAGTTGTAGGTCGTAGGTTCGAACCCAGACAGGCGCTTTACTTTGTGTAAATTATTTCATCACCACTGCTCTCAAAATGGTGAAGGAAAACATCGTGAGGAAACCGGCATGTCCTAGAACCAAAAATTCGAAGACATGTGACATCTGCCAACCCGCCCTGGGCCCGCGTGGTGGATTACGGCCCACTCCCTCTCGCCAAGAGGAGGCCTGTGTCCCAGCAGTGGGAACATTATAGGCTGATTATGTATATTAGGCTATGGGTTTGGGTGGGGACCAGTAGCGAAGGATCAATTTTTGTAAGAGGTAAGCCGGAGTAGATATCTTTAATATGATTATATTATTTGCCTATAGAATACTGACTGTGCTATTTTTCAAAGGAAAGCCGGTAGGAATCGAGTTGTGTGGAACCTTCGCCACTGGTGGGGACATATAATTATATATAGTTTTTACGGAAAAATAGCAGGGTGTGTCTTGCACACTCAATAATGGGCCTCCAGTAACTGTCGCTAGCACATAGTAACGTTATTACTACTTATTAGATCAGCCGTCAATTCGCTCATGGTTGCAAAAACATCTCTGAAAAATTTTCCGCCGAAAATTCCGTTCATAACATTAATCCCCGGGAACGCGACGCAAGCTTAAACCGTGTATTGGAGTATTTTTGGCACATCGATCTTGTTGTTCCGCAGCCAAATAATGAGTTAAGCGCTTATCATCAACCGCATCCGCTTTGAGCCGTGGTCAATGGTTCGCTGATTGATTTCCTTGAACCGAGTATCTCCGTCTGCGATTTCCGCGTAAAAAAGCGCTAAGCGATGCGGTGCAGCGCTGGTTGCTTCAGAATCGTATTGGCTTAAGTCGATACGTTGGTTCTTCGATAGTATGATAGATTTTGCTTATGCTTGTGAAGTTAATACCTACAGTATCTGTTTACGATAATCTGCCTTGTTGGTCTTGTGGTCGCAAGCGTTGAGTTGAGTGAGCTGAGCTGATGAGGTCCTGGGTTCGATTCTCAGGTCGGGCAAAGTGTTATTGGGTTTTTACATCAGGAATTTCTCATTAGCAACCTCGAGCCTGGATCTGTGCCCAGTTGATGGCAACAGGCTCGACTCCTATTACATGAGACTTAAACATAACTGACGAAATGTGGTATACCTCTGCCAATCCCTTCAGGGATTACAGGCTTGATATTTTATTACTAGCTTCCGCCCGCGGCTTCGCCCATGAGGTATGTTGATAAAAACTATCCTATGTCCTTCTCCGGGATGCAATCTATCTCTCTACCAAATTTTATCGAAATCCGTTCATTGGTTTAGTCGTGAAAAGGTAACATACAGACAGACAAACAGACATACAGACAGACAGAGTTACTTTCAAATTTATAATATTAGTATGGATTTAGATTACATGACTGAGATAATATAGCCCGAAAGTCTGACAATCCAGTCTTACCCAGTGACTAGGTTGTGGAGGTCAGATAGGCAGTCGCTCCATGTAAAATACTGGTATTCAGCTGCATCCGGTTAGGTTAGGTTAGGTTAGTTGAGAAAAGGCTAGGCAGATGATGACATGACTGCGAGATATCGTAGCTATACCACCTGTTTGCTTACCAGAGAAGGTAGTTCAAATAATTTCTAATAATGCATGAACAGCCACGCAATGATGCTGCGTTGTACTGTTTTCAGATTCTGTCTACGAAACTGCTGTCTAACTTTAATAACAAAGCCAACAATAGACTAACCCACTCCATGGATGTAGGTTATTCCTAGCACACTTCAAACACAGTTCTGAAATGAACCACATAATATAGTTTCATATCCAAAAAGCCTTTAACGAAATACGAGGTTTCCAGTTTCAGTTTACAGTACATAGCAGTCTGCTATCAGTTAAATGGCACCGAAGAATAACGCGCAATGGAACGAGAACTCTAACTTCATGCCGTGGCCTGTTCGCTAGTAAATTTAGCTTTGAATATGTAGTTATTGACGTTTAATTAATTCATAAATTCATCGGGTTTTGCGCTGGTGTGAAACTTTGGTTTCCTGTCGCTCGTCTGTTTGATATTTCCCGTAAAATGACAACTTAATTTTACTGTACACGATTAGTTGTCGTGTGACAATATTCGTTAGTTGATGACAACCCAATTTTGTCGAATATTGTGTTACTGGTTGTGAATTTAAATTGACATACCAATCTTCATCAAATTGGTACGATATGATACCTACGAACGGCAGGTAGGTATCACGTTTTTATTGAATCCCAGATGGCAATTTATTTTTTCAAGTTCGATTGATTGGATTTCACGAACGTGCCTTTTTCTTGCTCAACAGTTTTTGCGCCTCAAATCGATGGATACAATTACGAATTCTTCAAGGCGATCATATTTGAATGTTTCAAAGGGTTTCAGCTACGTAAGCCTCCAATAATAAAGTGTAAATGATGAGGGGCGAGTTGGGGGTGGTTAGAGTGATCCATTGCAGGCCCACGAAGATTTATGATAAGAGCCCAACTTACGGATGTCGCCACCCACTGCGCAACGTCTTGGCTCCCAGTTCCCGTGGAGTAAGGGTTACCTATTTCGAACATCATTTCTCTATCTTGTCTAACCCGTAAAATGTTGTCGCAGGTTATAGTTAAGAGAAGTCAGTATCCTGTGTCAAATGACTCAGTGATCACTTCTCTAAAATATCAGTCTTTATTTATTTATTTTATTATGTATGTACACACATTAAAATATATAGGGATACGACATAATTATAATGTAAAAACAAATGTCTACTTTTCACACTAATGTATGTGAGAACAAGAAGAGAAAAATATCAATATGTGATAAACTAAAATATTGAATACTTTATGTGAAATTAACTTTAAATAAGATTATTTGACTGCCGTGTAAGTGCCCGAAAACAAACAAAATATACTCCACAAAACACCTGAAAACCTAATCATTAAAAACCCACAAAACAACCGTGGAAACTACTCTCACCACAATAGTACAAAAGTTAATATTCAGCCCGTTATTCTCCCACATTTTTCCTTTGAGCAACACATTCGAGCGTAATTTTTGCAAAGTTAACATTACCGGGCTGTGTTAACATTCTGCGGCAGATTAACAAGTAATCAGTACAAATTAGTGAGGCGGCTGACCTCCTGTAATGCCGCATTACATTTTGCATTAATTACAGGTTAGAAACTCATTTGGCGATTCATGAAAGCTTTACAAATCGTTTGTAAAGTTTGAAAGTGAATTGATAGCATATATAAGGTCAAATTAAGATAGCTAGCCAAACTCCGCAGACTTCGTATGTGTGTATACTCATGTTTTGGACAAATAAAAAATTATCTTATCTTATCTTATCTTTCGTGATGGATCGGTATCTAGACACAAAAAAAAAACGACGGGTTGCAAGTGCAAACTTGAATATTAACGTTGTTTACTGTAACTGTCTGTCTGTCTGTAATTTGATCCTGTATACTTGTTTTCAATTTTTGATATTTTGGAATCTTACGAATTTTTGATCAGGGTCACGTGTCATCTTACGATCAGGGTCACGTCTATAGACGGGCAATCCACCCGGGTTTAAACCCGGTGCTTTGATAAACACCCAATTTTGTGGGTGTTTATACCCGTAAACACCCGTTTACGGGTGTTTATCAAAAGCACCGGGTTTAAACCCGGTGGATTGCCCATCTTTAGCACGTGTCATCTTACGAATCTTACGATCAGGGTCACGTGTCCTGACGCGAGTTTAACATTTTTTACCCATTACAAAAAAGTGTACAACGCCGCTAAAGAAGTTTTCACTTCAAAAAACTGATTTTCTCAACCAAACTTCATGTAATACCTAACACTATCAGCGCTCGTTGACCCCAAAATAAATTATCTTAATTTTTTTTTTCTTATGTTTAGATATCGATTCCACTACGTCTGCAGAGTTTCGCTACATAATTTAATTTGACACTGTTTATTATATTATTTTTAATTTGCTTTGTTTTGTTTTCTGTTTCTCTCTTTTTTTTCTCTGTGATACGTTACTTATCCTTTTAGGTAGTTAATATATTCGGATGCAAGTAAGAGCTTGCTGCCAAAATTCTTGATAAAGTATACCTGTTTTCTTCGAGTTTCTCTTTTTGGTGACAAATTGTATTTTCATCAGAAACTAACAAGAAAGTAAGCAAGTAAAAGTTAAAATTATGTCCGAATAATGGAACATGACATATGGCCTTCAGAAAAATCCTAGGTCTTCATGTCATGTAATAACAATATCCCGATTTCGTCTTGTACCTATAAACTTAATTATTTTTATTCAAATACCTAGAACAGATTTTGGAAAACATGAAACATTTATCCTATGAGCCGATACATCGTCGATACAAATCTAAACCCAAACTACAAAATGGGAATTTCGACTCAAAAAATATAATATTTGAAGAAATTCGATTTATGTTTACCGTGTGTCTACCAACTGGGGAAGCGTCGTGTTAACATAGGCTAACGGGTCCGGACAATGCTTTCCACGCGGCTTGCACAGATAAACTTCGGAATGGTCTCAGAAATCTGTCACACAAAAAACACCTCACGTCCGCTAATATCAGGGGCCAGAATCGCACGCGACCGTCTATTGGCCCGAATAATCATTCATGTAAATGGCATGCCTCGGAACCAACATTACGTAGTTTGCCCTCGATACGAGAGGCAAGTCAGGATGAATGGATTAACCGAATCCTGCGTTGTTAATGCCGGCTCAAAACCCATATTTTGTTGCCTTTATTAGATAACCAGCGAGTCTACTTGATATGTTAATGAGATGGATTTATACAGGGTTATTGGTAGTACATTAACAACCTCTTAAGAGGACATTGTACTCATCATTATGAACAACTTTTCTTATGAGACCAAACATGAAACCACGAGAAAAAAATCTGCTGTTCCCTACATTTATGTTCAAAATGTAGGGATAACAGCTGATTTTTTTTTCGCGATTTCAGGATTGGTCCCATGGTAAAAGTTGTTCATAATGACGAGTACAATGACCTCTTAAGAGGTTGTTAATGTTTTACCAATAACCCTGTATATTAATAAATTATAATTTTGAATAAGTAAAACATTAATATTTTATACTAAAACATCCGAGACATTTTTGTATAAAAAGTGCGTTATGAATAATTCCACTAACACATTTTCCCGGGAGTCCACTGATATAATGAAATGACAGGCTAACGTACAGAAATATTCGTGGTACGCGCGACGGCTTGTGTGATGCACACGCCTCCCCGTGGCGGCCGCGGCCCGCTCTGTCATTGCTGAAATATTTCGTTAAAAAACATTCACTTTATCATCAGAATATGACGCGTCCATATAACCGCAAAATTTTTATACGTGCTGCTCACGGCCCGTAGTCCCATTCTCGCTTTGCCAAGTCAAGCGTACTATAGGTTCATGCTTAGCTTAACGTTATAAACCACTGGCTAATGTTCTGATTACGAGTTATAGCAGGTATTATGCTTTTGCATGCACTTGGAAATTTAATAACAGTGGTTAAAATTAGCTTAGCATTTAAGTGTAGGCAATTAGAAAGTAATAAGTTTCTAACGGAAACTGTAGTACTTGGAACCTACCTAGTATACGTATGGTACAAAGATTCATCTATTTGGGTCTCGGCTGTAGTTAATTAAAAGTCATTTAACTGTGGAATGTCGAAGGTCATGTTGTTTATCTAAGTTGCTGCTTAAAACTGACAGAAAAAATGTAAACCTGTTAGTTGCAATCGCGGCGCGGGCGACGATGGACTTCGACAACAAAGTTATCGTGATCACCGGCGCGAGTTCCGGCATCGGAGCAGCTGCCGCGCTATTGTACGCCAAACAGTCTGCCAAAGTTGTGTTAGTTGGAAGAAATGAAGAATCTTTAAAGAAAGTTGCGAAACAATGCGAAGATACAAAAAGTATTAAACCTCTGGTTATCAAGGCAGAGTTGTCGCTTGACGAAGATGTGAAGAAAATTGTTGTACAGACAATAGACACATTTGGTCGCATTGATGTCCTAGTGAACAATGCTGGAGTAGGAGTCCGAGGCAGTATTTTGGAAGGTGTAGAATTACTTGACCGTGCTATGGCAACTAATTTGCGTGCAGTGTACCACCTGACAAGTTTAGCGGCGCCGCATCTCATCAAGACAAAGGGGAGCATTGTGAACGTATCGAGCGTGGCGGCCTTACGACCGATCAAGGACGTGGATTACCTGCCGTACTGCGTATCGAAAGCGGCTCTGGACCAGTTTACGAAGTGTGTCGCAGTGGAGTTGGGTCGTCATGGTGTGCGCGTCAACTCAGTCAACCCGGGCGGTACAAACACACCATTCGCAGAAACAGCTGGTTTTACCAAAGAACAAGTTTCGGAATTATACAAAAGCCGCAGCTCATTGTATCCGCTCGGTAAAATGGCGGAAAGCGAGGAGGTCGCCGACCTGATTCTTTATCTATCCAGCGATCGCGCGCGCAGTATCACGGGCGGTATTTACGTTATAGATAACGGCGAAATATTGGTGTGATGTTACTTTATAATGTAAAGCTCAACACGAATGTTTGTTTAGGTTTGCACTGTTTGCCTTCCTTTAGTGATTGATTGGAATGAAACATTTCATACACGTGTGATTATGTTATAGTAAGCTTAAAGTAGGTAGGATTTTAGTTAGTACTGAAAAGTTTCGCTTCATACAAACGTTCATATTTAAACAGTGCGAACAATGCACATCTACTTGTGTAGCTAAAATTGGTTTGATTTGTAGCTTTCTAGATTTAGTTCTACTAGACACACTATATTTTTTTCTCCTTTGCGCTCTTATTTTCATATGTCAATGTCATGCATAGCTATCTATTATTAGCATGTTTATTTTTATTAATTTCAATTATAAGTGACAGTGTTGTTGGTATAGTGTGTGTGCTTAAATTCGAAATAAATAAACAATGATTCACAAAGTATTTTCATTTGGGACGTCGTCCTTTTATTTCGGGAATGCATTACCTACTGACTTTGGGTAGGATAGTACGAGACATCACATAAAGCAAATTACGGGCTTCTAAAGGCTCATACGACAAAGTATTTCCTGATTTTCTTTTACTTAGAACAAAAATAAAGTAGCCTCTGTAAGCAAGCCATATACTACGAAGAACAAGAACTTAGTACGTGTAAGAAAGGATATAGGGGCTAACATAAACAGGTCAGTAAGTAAGTCTGCTAGCTCAGCAAATATAGTTCCTGTTTACTTAGTTATTAGTCTTAATATCGCATGCAGTGAACTGGAATGTGTGCGAAGCAAAGCAAAACTTATGGTGGACGCAAATGAGGACTTTGGAATTGATACACAGAGGATGTGGGAACATTAAACTGATGAACGGCCTAAGTTGAAGGTAGTCGAAATGGTATTTTACCAACTGTGTACCATGATAAAATATATCGTCGCAAGCGGTTAATTAAATATAAGGGTAATACTGTTTGGTTAACTGTGCCTAGTATTGTTGCTAGTGTTAACACTGCCATTATTTTCAATACATTGTACGCGGCTGTTCATGAACATGTATTTAAGGAACTATAATTTTGGAATCAATACTAATAAGAAGTCACGTTATCTGTACACGCGTAGTAATTATATCAGTAATGTTTTTATGTTTATTTGGTTTATTATATCGGTCATTGCTCCAGTTTTTTGACAAAACAAACAAACAAAATAATGTGAACATTGAAACAAGAACAACATTTCGGTAGGTACTTATGTTACCAGTGACCAGTGCCTGTGGCTAAGTAATAACTGCCGCACGGTTCGATCGATCAGGTTAAGCTACGCTTGCCGTGGTTGGTCCGTGGATGGGTGGCCATCTTTACATACTAAGACCCCTCCGTGCCTCGGAAAGCACGATAAGCCCGTTGTCTGTCATTGGTTGAACTTTGACAGTCGCGACTGTCAAAGATCAACGAATGACAAACAATGGGCTTTCGTGCTTCTGACGACCCGTAACGACTAGTCGTTACGGGTCGTCAGAAGCACGAAAGTCTGACAACCAGTCTTACCAAGGGGTATCGTATTACCCAATAGCTGGGCTGTGGAGGTCAGATAGGCAGTCGCTCCATATAAAATACAGCTGTATCCGGTCAGACTGGAAGCCGACCCCAAAAAAAACGTATATAGTAAGTAGTAGTAGTTGGGAAAAGGCTAGGCAGATGATGACATGTGTTACCAGTAAATTGCGGGTAGGTATCAGTCTTAGTTGACACATCTTTAGCTCATTATCATTATGCTAATGCTGCAAATTGACCATCTCATTATGATAATATTTATATCATAACTGTAGATCATGGAGTAATTTACTAGACTAATGATAGTTAACGCAGGATGCATTTGTGAAGCCTTTTTAACGAAGAAAATTAAATGTATACGCTGTATTTATAAACATTGCTTAAAGTCAAGTACCTAGTGATTGACGTCTCTTAATTTTTTTTTTATTTAATTAATTAATTTATTTTATTATTTGCTAATATTTTACATAATTCTTTATTTCTGTTTCTGTAACTGCCCGTGACATCACAGCGGGCCCTATCAGAATACCAGCGCTGTGACATTTATTTTTTAAATGTTGCAGCATCATGCTGGGATAGCAGCCTTTTGGCCTCGTATAGGACTTTCTGTTTCATTTTCCTTTTGTTAATTTTTTTTTATATAACTTGGTTTTTTTTTACGGTGTTAAGTTTAGTTTGTGATCTTCCTGTACGAGTAGCAATAAATACGTTTTCTTTCTTTCTTTTCTTTCTTTCTTAAAACATTCAATTTTAACCTTTTGTTAGAATATAAAATCTTTAGTAGCCTACCTACTTTTAAATATTCTGTTTTCTTTTTAACGTCTCACAGAGTCATTATGTTACTTGATATACAGAATTAGCCTATAATGAATTCAAACTCAAAACTCAAACTCAAAGCATTTATTGCAATGAAACCTTGTACAATTGTCAAAATTAAATAGTCTGTCAGTTAGTCAGAAAGTTGAAGCTAGTTGCGCAATGAAATACTGAAAATAAATAATTACGTCAACTGGACCCGCGGGTCCAGTTCCGAGTGGGTCCAGTTGACCAAAGACTCCTGCTGGGACACAGGCCTCCTCTCGGTGAGAGGGGTGAGCCGTAATCCACCACGCGGGTCCATTGCGGGTTGGTCGATGTCACATGTCATGTGTTAGAATTTTTGGTTCTAATACAATGACAAGCCGGTTTCCTCACGATGTTTTGGTGATGACTTCACCGTTTTGAGGGCAGTGGTGATGAAATAATTTACCCAAAGTAAAGCGCCTGGCTGGGTTCGAATCTACGACCTACAACTCGTAAGTCGCGGCCGTTACCACTGCTCGTTACTTCAAGTTATATATACACTAGCAGCGCCCCGCGGTCTCACACGCATGAGCAAGTTTCGATCCCGAGGTAATATCGGGATAAAATGATGTCCTTTCTCGGGACTCCAACTATCTCTATACCAAATTTTGTCTAAATCGGTTCAGCGGCTTAAGCGTGAAGAGGTAACAGACAGACACTTTCGCATTTATAATATTACTATTTGTGCCCCGCGGTTTCACCCGCATAAGTGTCGATCTCGTGGGAATATCGGGATAAAAAGTAGCCTACATGTTAATCCAGGGTGTCAGCTACCTCCATACCAAATTTTATCAAAATTGGTTAAGCCGTTTGAGCGTGAAGAAGTAACAAACATTTAAACACACACACACACATACACACTCACAAACTTTCACCTTTATAATATTAGTGTGATACCTACATAGTATGGATATTAGTATGGATTATGCTATAGATAACGCCATCCATGAAGACGCGCCCCACTCTTCTTACTAATCGCTAGTGATTATCGATAGTTAATTCCACTAGTGTTTTAGTTTTTTGATACACACTAATTACCCACTAACAAGTAATTAAGTACTGAGTATCGACAAATCATCCCTAGCAGAATGTTGCACACTTATACTGTAAGCGATTAGAAAGAAGAGTGGGGCAGGTCTTCGTAGATGGCACTATCTGTACCTTATACCTCATAATTTACCAACAATTTATGTTCTTGATAAGAATACTAGTACTACTACAAGTACCGCGTACGTACGTCTTTTTAGGGTTCCGTATAATAACGGAACCCTATTACTAAGACTTCGCTGTCTGTCCGTCTGTCCGTCTGTCCGTCTGTCTGTCTGTCTGTCACCAGGCTGTATCTCAAGAACCGCGATAGCTAGACAGTTGAAATTTTCACAAATTATGTATTTCTGTTGCCGCTATAACAACAAATACTAAAAACAAAATAAAATTAATATTTAAGGGGGGCTCCCATACAACAAACGCGATTTTTTTTGCCCTTTTTTGCTCGATATCAAAAATGGCAACAGGTAGGCACTTGAAATATTCATGAAATACTCAGTTGTATTTTAACTTTAATAATAAATAATAATAATAAAATAAAATAAATATTTAAGGGGGGCTCCCATACAACAAACATGTTTTTTTCGGCGTTTTTGCCTTGTGGTACGGAACCCTTCGTGTGCGAGTCCGACTCGCACTTGGCCAGTTTTTTATTTTTACGTCGTTCTCACATTATATAATTATAAATTCAAAAGTAATGATGTTACTAATATTTTTGTAAAATATAATTTAAAAAGAGTATCCATGGAGTTTCTTGCCCGTTCTTCTCCATAGGTACCTACGCTTTGGAATGGGCAACTAGCTTCATATTTTCTGACTGACCGACTTCTTGACAATTCAAAAGTGCCTGTTAATGGTTTGATTGAAATAAATGCTTTGAGTTTGAGTTTGTAAATTAAAGTCGCTTTTCATGTCTGTCTGTGTGACCGCGTTGTTCTTCTAACTAAACTAAACTACGAAACGAATTTTAATGCGGTTTTTACCATCATTTTGAAATTTTATTTCGGAAGTATTTACTTACACATAAACTGAGTAAAATACATTTATATTAAAATTACGTAAATACACACATCAAAAGTGTCTAGGGATCAACATATATTTTTGCAATAACTTTTCTCCTGATTGATATTAATTCAAATTTTCTTTAAGGATTCATCAAATAAAGTGTTTTCGTTTGTCACAGTAACGATAAACCAAGTCACCTTTGCATTAATAAAGAAATTTGCCATTTTCCTAATAAAGGGATTTTTGACATTTGAACCACTAACACAAAAGTTCGAAAAAAAGACTGAAATAACAGTTTTCTTTAAAATTTTATTGGGTAACTTAAACAATTAATAATCCGTGTTTCTACCGCGAACACTAACAACACAAGAACATCGGTTTGGCATACTCAAAATGAGTTCATCCAAATCACGCTGTGGAATGGCCGCCCATGTTCGTTGCAACAACAAAAAAAGGTCTTCTTGCGACTGGATACCCTCCATATTCGGCAGAGCTCTTCTCTGTAGCATATCCCATGCATGCTCAATCGGGTTCAAGTCTGGCGACTGAGCAGGCCAGGGCAGGACATTGATGTTAGCTGCGGCGAGAGTCTGTCTTACAACTCTTGCGGTGTGCGGTCGTGCATTATCATGCATTAACTGAAATAAGGGACCGATTTGCACTTGTAGAGGAACGATGACGTCTGATACAATCGTCTCAGCATAAATTTGAGCGTTGAGGTTGCCTCTGATCCAAATCAACTCAGTTCTTCCGCCGATCCAAATACCCGCCCATACCATGATGGTTCCACCACTATAAGGATGGACTTCCTGGCAGGATTTTAATCGCTGTTGGCGTCCAGGGGTTCTCCAGTGTCGTATACGTCTTGTATCCGGTCTCATACCAAAACGAGACTCATCAGAAAAGCACACGAAACGCCATTGTTCTTCTGCCCAATTTCTGTGTTCAAGAGCCCATTGATATCGAATCCTACGATTGTGCATTGCTATAGGTGGTACCCGTAGCGGTCTTCGGGAATGAAGGTTCACTTCATGCAAGCGGTTTCTGACTGTTTGGTCGCTAATTAAGTTCCCTGAAGAGTGATGAAGCCTCACGGCTAACATCATGGCGGTTATTGTTGGAGCTCTTCGAGTTAAGATTTGAATGTATCGGTCTTGTCTCCGTGTGGTGCAGCGATACCGTCCTCCATGGCGCTCAGCCACGGTACCAGTGCTTCGGTAACGTGTCCAAAGTCGACTGATAACACTCTGACTTGTATTCAGAGCTAAAGCCACAGTACGTTGCCGGGAACCAGCTTCTATCATTCCCACGGCTCTGAGCATTTCTTCCCTGCTTAAATGACGTCGCCGCTCCATAATAACGTTGGTTTTAATCAGTAGTAGGGAAACAGTAGCACTAATAATGTCTTCAATGCGTTGTATGTTTTTATAGGGAAAATATTGACAGCTGATTTTCATCTTTTACTCGAATTTGATTCACAGTTCCTGATTCAAATTATGAAATGCACCAAAAAGGATCCATATAAATTTATAAAATCATAAATTTATTACAAAGCCACATCTCAATCTCAAGAAATCCGCATAAAAATGCTTGATCCCTAGACACTTTTGATGTGTGTATAATAAATATAATCTCGATGTTTTTTAAAGTCGTAAAAACCGTGCAAAGCAGGGGCGGATCGCTAGATAGAAGAATACAATTATTTAAATCGAACCGAAAATTATACGTGATTAATGAAATAAAATGAAACTTGTTTCAAGAATTGTAGTAAATTATTGATGATCGGGTTCGTAGGTAGGTACTGATAGTAGCCTGACGTAGGTTTCTACTAAATAAATGATTGCTTTAAACTTTGTTTTATATATTTAATAGACAATACAGGCCACTCAGGCATAAATTGCTAGGCTCGACACGGCTTGTTCAATCGATCAATTATTATGAAGGACTCAAAGTCTAGAACTATTTTAATTTTATTGATCGAACATATCAAATCTAACACCTACTTAATAGGTACAGCTTTGTGTAGTAGTTTTACTACCTACTAATGGCATTATTGTAAAACTAGCTGTTAACCCTTCGTCTTCGTCTTCTTCGTCGTTACGACTTCGTCTGCAATCCGGAATGTAAAGCAGCCTTTGTTCTTACCCACGTCATGGCCTATCGTAGCCTTTGTTCTTACCCACGTCATGGCCTATCGTAGCCTTTGTTCTTACCCACGTCAAGGCCTATCTGTGTGCCAAATTTCATCCAAATCCGTTCAGCCGTTTTTGCGTGATTGAGTAACAAACATCCATCATAATTGGCCTATAATGTTCTCACTGCTGGGACACAGGCCTCCTCTCTGTAAGAGGGAGTGGGCCGAATTCCACCACGCGCGCCTAGTGCGGAGATGTCACAAGTGTTCGAAATTTTGGTTCTAGGACATGCCGGTTCCCTCACGATGTTTTCCTTCACCGTTTTGACAGCAGTGGTGATGAAATAATTTACACAAAGTAAAACGCCTGTCTTGTTCAAACCTACGGTCGATACCAACTCTTAAAAATATCACAAACAGCATCTCAAAAACATCCAAACTTTTACATTCATAATATTAAGGGCTGATTTTTCCAACGCCAGATAATTTTATCGGAGGAATAATTTTGAATTTTTGACAGTTCTTCCATACAAATCTGTCAGACGTCAATTTTATTCCACGAATAAAAAATATCTATCGACTGAAAAATCAACCCTTAGTAGGATGTTATGAGTTATATCCCAGCGTAAAAGATATGTTCCTTTTGCGTGCCTCAGAGGCACAATCATTGCGAGAATCATTTGAAGCCATATGCTATCTATGACATCTTTGCCCACTTCACTGAGCAACAATCTGGTTGCTCAGTGAAGTAGGCAAAGATGTCAACAGTCATTTGTTAATGATAGGTATCTTATTTTATGTACTATCTACATAATACATTTACTGAATACTTTAATGAATGTTTACATACACTTTTCGATCTTAATAGGCATATTTTGGATAAAGTTATAGCGAGTAATTCTCAAGGCGGCAGTAAACAAAATTAAAAGTGATTTGTTATGCTATTAGGAAATTGTGAGGGTCGTTGCTATGGTGACGGAAACAGTTTAAACTTCGAACCCTTTGATAAGATTTGTGGATGTGCAGATAACGTAAATAATGTAACTTTCGAATGTTCGAAGACATTGTCGGCTTTTATATTCATATTTATATACATATATTTATTTGCATTCCATAATGATGTAGCTAAGTGTTACAATGGCTTAAAGCTAAGGTACAATTATGAACCCTGTAGGGCACAGCAAAAGTATAAAATGTATTCTTATAATAAATTTAGGACACAAATTAACAATAAGCAATTTAAAAAATATTCTATTACAATTAAATATGTAGGTAATATAACTTTTTATTTTATTGAGATTGAGATCAGCCAATTATAGTTTGTGGTACATTATAATTATTTGGTAAGGTAATTAAAGTCGTTGTCGATATTGTCGTCCACGACAATATCGTCACGTATCGTCTCTGCCCATAAAATGTATTGTAATACGTATACGTTATACTGTTAGGCCCTTTGTTTAAAAAAAAAACAAAGGGCCCCGTAAACCCTTCGCGGGTTATACGCCGTACGACGGTACGGCGTATAAACCGCGTTGTAGATAAAAGTGTCTGTCAACAAGCTTTCATAAATTCATAGTGACAAAACAGTTTATAATACAGTTGATATACACACATCAAAAGAGTCTAGGGATCAAGCATTTTTATGCGGATTTCTTGAGATTGAGATGTGGCTTTGTAATAAATTTATGATTTTATAAATTTATATGGATCCCTTTTGGTGCATTTCATAATTTGAATCAGGAACTGTGAATCAAATTCGAGTAAAAGATGAAAATCAGCTGTCAATATTTTCCCTATAAAAACATACAACGCATTGAAGACATTATTAGTGCTACTGTTTCCCTACTACTGATTAAAACCAACGTTATTATGGAGCGGCGACGTCATTTAAGCAGGGAAGAAATGCTCAGAGCCGTGGGAATGATAGAAGCTGGTTCCCGGCAACGTACTGTGGCTTTAGCTCTGAATACAAGTCAGAGTGTTATCAGTCGACTTTGGACACGTTACCGAAGCACTGGTACCGTGGCTGAGCGCCATGGAGGACGGTATCGCTGCACCACACGGAGACAAGACCGATACATTCAAATCTTAACTCGAAGAGCTCCAACAATAACCGCCATGATGTTAGCCGTGAGGCTTCATCACTCTTCAGGGAACTTAATTAGCGACCAAACAGTCAGAAACCGCTTGCATGAAGTGAACCTTCATTCCCGAAGACCGCTACGGGTACCACCTATAGCAATGCACAATCGTAGGATTCGATATCAATGGGCTCTTGAACACAGAAATTGGGCAGAAGAACAATGGCGTTTCGTGTGCTTTTCTGATGAGTCTCGTTTTGGTATGAGACCGGATACAAGACGTATACGACACTGGAGAACCCCTGGACGCCAACAGCGATTAAAATCCTGCCAGGAAGTCCATCCTTATAGTGGTGGAACCATCATGGTATGGGCGGGTATTTGGATCGGCGGAAGAACTGAGTTGATTTGGATCAGAGGCAACCTCAACGCTCAAATTTATGCTGAGACGATTGTATCAGACGTCATCGTTCCTCTACAAGTGCAAATCGGTCCCTTATTTCAGTTAATGCATGATAATGCACGACCGCACACCGCAAGAGTTGTAAGACAGACTCTCGCCGCAGCTAACATCAATGTCCTGCCCTGGCCTGCTCAGTCGCCAGACTTGAACCCGATTGAGCATGCATGGGATATGCTACAGAGAAGAGCTCTGCCGAATATGGAGGGTATCCAGTCGCAAGAAGACCTTTTTTTGTTGTTGCAACGAACATGGGCGGCCATTCCACAGCGTGATTTGGATGAACTCATTTTGAGTATGCCAAACCGATGTTCTTGTGTTGTTAGTGTTCGCGGTAGAAACACGGATTATTAATTGTTTAAGTTACCCAATAAAATTTTAAAGAAAACTGTTATTTCAGTCTTTTTTTCGAACTTTTGTGTTAGTGGTTCAAATGTCAAAAATCCCTTTATTAGGAAAATGGCAAATTTCTTTATTAATGCAAAGGTGACTTGGTTTATCGTTACTGTGACAAACGAAAACACTTTATTTGATGAATCCTTAAAGAAAATTTTAATTAATATCAATCAGGAGAAAAGTTATTGCAAAAATATATGTTGATCCCTAGACACTTTTGATGTGTGTAGTTTATTCGCCGTACGCAGTAAGAGCCTACACGCGGAGAATAAACTCTAATTTTTCACAGCAAGAAAAACTTGTGTGTTCAAAGGGCCAAACTTTATATACACACATCAAAAGTGTCTAGGGATCAACATATATTTTTGCAATAAATTTTCTCCTGATTGATATTAATTAAAATTTTCTTTAAGGATTCATCAAATAAAGTGTTTTCGTTTGTCACAGTAACGATAAACCAAGTCACCTTTGCATTAATAAAGAAATTTGCCATTTTCCTAATAAAGGGATTTTTGACATTTGAACCACTAACACAAAAGTTCGGAAAAAAGACTGAAATAACAGTTTTCTTTAAAATTTTATTGGGTAACTTAAACAATTAATAATCCGTGTTTCTACCGCGAACACTAACAACACAAGAACATCGGTTTGGCATACTCAAAATGAGTTCATCCAAATCACGCTGTGGAATGGCCGCCCATGTTCGTTGCAACAACAAAAAAAGGTCTTCTTGCGACTGGATACCCTCCATATTCGGCAGAGCTCTTCTCTGTAGCATATCCCATGCATGCTCAATCGGGTTCAAGTCTGGCGACTGAGCAGGCCAGGGCAGGACATTGATGTTAGCTGCGGCGAGAGTCTGTCTTACAACTCTTGCGGTGTGCGGTCGTGCATTATCATGCATTAACTGAAATAAGGGACCGATTTGCACTTGTAGAGGAACGATGACGTCTGATACAATCGTCTCAGCATAAATTTGAGCGTTGAGGTTGCCTCTGATCCAAATCAACTCAGTTCTTCCGCCGATCCAAATACCCGCCCATACCATGATGGTTCCACCACTATAAGGATGGACTTCCTGGCAGGATTTTAATCGCTGTTGGCGTCCAGGGGTTCTCCAGTGTCGTATACGTCTTGTATCCGGTCTCATACCAAAACGAGACTCATCAGAAAAGCACACGAAACGCCATTGTTCTTCTGCCCAATTTCTGTGTTCAAGAGCCCATTGATATCGAATCCTACGATTGTGCATTGCTATAGGTGGTACCCGTAGCGGTCTTCGGGAATGAAGGTTCACTTCATGCAAGCGGTTTCTGACTGTTTGGTCGCTAATTAAGTTCCCTGAAGAGTGATGAAGCCTCACGGCTAACATCATGGCGGTTATTGTTGGAGCTCTTCGAGTTAAGATTTGAATGTATCGGTCTTGTCTCCGTGTGGTGCAGCGATACCGTCCTCCATGGCGCTCAGCCACGGAACCAGTGCTTCGGTAACGTGTCCAAAGTCGACTGATAACACTCTGACTTGTATTCAGAGCTAAAGCCACAGTACGTTGCCGGGAACCAGCTTCTATCATTCCCACGGCTCTGAGCATTTCTTCCCTGCTTAAATGACGTCGCCGCTCCATAATAACGTTGGTTTTAATCAGTAGTAGGGAAACAGTAGCACTAATAATGTCTTCAATGCGTTGTATGTTTTTATAGGGAAAATATTGACAGCTGATTTTCATCTTTTACTCGAATTTGATTCACAGTTCCTGATTCAAATTATGAAATGCACCAAAAAGGATCCATATAAATTTATAAAATCATAAATTTATTACAAAGCCACATCTCAATCTCAAGAAATCCGCATAAAAATGCTTGATCCCTAGACACTTTTGATGTGTGTATTTATGACTTTATATATTTCATACATTTTGTTCCCTTGTGTTATTATGATGCCGTGCCGTTGACCACGATAATATTGACACGTTAGAAATTATAAAAACGCACATTGGGACGGTAAATAAAATTATGATAAAACCTTTGTACAGACGCCAACACATCAAGCTACTAAAATCTGTCAATTGTCTTTAATAGATTTTTAACTTTATCGCTAAAGCTCAAGGTTCAAAGTTGATTGGGAAAATTTGACAGTTTCGGGTAGTTTGATAAGCTGGCGTCTGTACCTATTTTTCTGTACTTTTTTCACCGACTTCAAAAAAGGAGAGGGTTCTCAATTTGACTGTAGGTACGTTTTTTTTTGGTATGTTGTGCGATATCTCAGGCAATTGTAAAAAGATTTCAAAAATTCCTTTTTTAATGGATATATAATTATATACTTAGGCATATATCCATTAAAAAACAAATTAAAATTTTTTGTTTTTAATTTCATTTTTTTTTTAATTTCTTTTATTTTTTAGGTGTAGTCTCATATAATTTTTTTTTTTTTTTGATTCTACATATCTCGGGACCATGGGGTCCTTTGGAAGGCGTACGAGGGGCCGAAGCCAACTCGGACAGGCCCCTTAGGAAATGTGGCACCAACCGACGATTAACCCTGTATGCACTATGCAAGTGCACTCAAGGATAACCCCCGGTTGGTGTAGGACTACTGCAGATTAAGGAACAATAAAAATTTGAACTATGGGTTTGGGTGGCTAAAGTGGACTGGTTACCAAGAACTAAGGAAGAACTATGACCCCTGCCTGATCAATGTTTTATATATACACGGATAAAATGGCAGAGGGTGACTTGCACACTCAATAATGGGCCCCCGGAAATGGTCGCTAGCACATAGTGACGTAGCGACAAGGGGGCAACATGTTCTGAGTGGAGAGGTATGCACGTCTGCTCTTGCGAATCTCCAATCAAGCCGGCCAATAAAGACAAGAATGAGGTGGGAGCTCTGTTTCTCGTCATTGTTCACTCCAGCCTGCCAATAAAGGCAAGCCAGAGGTGAGGAACAAGACTTCTCTCGGGAGATGGGTTCCGTGGGGTCGCTGTTGCCCAACAGCTTGCCACATGCTGCCCTTCGGGTTTCTGTATCCCTCTTGGTCTGGCTCCTCATCATAGTCGTAGCAAATTCTTCCGGCTTAGGCCAAGAGTTCGGAGCGCGCAAGCCCCACCACGACGTCAACGTAGAGATACGGCGGTGGGGTTATTATAATTATTACTATCGTTTATTTCAGGTATTAACCCATAGCAATTATTACGATAAATAAAATACATTAAATTAAAATTACAATTAAATTAAATTACATTATGGGCGCATTCCACCAAACTAACAGACTATCTATTAACTTTGCTTGAGTAGTTTTTGAGTTATCTTCAATAATACGTATTTTTGCCACTTATTTTATAAAGGTATTGATGATGTTATAATAACTTCCTGTCACTGATATTTACATAGCAAGCAGTATGAAAAACGATTTTAATTTCGGAAGTCGGTGGCAAAGAACGAAAATGCGAACCCAACGACGCCGACTTCCGAAATTAAAGTTATTTTTCACTTTGTAGTGTGATTCAGGAGTAGGTTGTTTTTTTTTTGTAAAAAAGTTTTTTTTCTTGTCTGTTTATATGTATGTACATAAATGGTTAAATAAAAATGTACCTACAGTGAATACCTTGAACAAATTAGTGTCAATGACTAGTTGTTTGTCGTTTGTAAGGCTACCGAGATGAGTAATCGAACAATCATTAATCATCCAGCTGTTTTTCTAAATACGAGCTTAGACCAAACAAACAAAATTAATGTTCCTTTGCATCTAATATTCAAGATAAATTGTTTACCTGTGAATTTATATCAAATACTTCGTTCCTAATATATAGCTTAGACAGGTATCTAAACATAATTATTACTTGGAATCAACAAACCCCTAATTATCTCAATATTGTACAAAGCGAAATTCTAGTCGCAAAGTTGAGTTGAAAATGTTCAAATAAATGTTCTTTTATAGATTTTCAGAAGTAATTTAAGTACATCGCCTAAACATACCTACATAAGTAATTAATGTTCTTTAGAAACACAGACTCCATTGACATTATTTTCTGGCGTCCCTATCGTAATTTTGGTATAATACATTCAAAGCAGAAAATAAGTAAAACAGCGTGCAAAACATACTTACCCACGACCTGAATATTATGACATCATAGATTATGTACAACACAGTCGTAACCGTAACGAAGCGAAATATTTCGAGAGTTTGTCGCAGCTTTTATAAATAAATAATTAAATAAATAATGTCGCTGTTCAAGCTCTTTGTGGGAGGAGGGACCGTTGCGTGAGGAACGTGAGAGTTCCGACCCTCCAGGGATTTGCGAGCGTGGATTTTTCAATTTTTATTTGCGCCTGTAAGTGCTGCCTGTGTATTGGAGACTGAGAATAGTTGTATTCAAGCTCACACTAGTTTTCGGTGTGTTTTCGGTAAATATCAGCGACCAAAGCCAATGTCAGCTGCCTGTTTGCACACGTTGTTCTGTTCCACGGATTGGTTTTGAAAAATCCAGCCGCAACGCACGTTCGGTGTTGCGTAGCGGCACGTCCTGCGGCCATTCGCTTAACCAAACACAATCGCTTCGTGTTCTCTAATATTATGTCCGTGTTTCTATATGTGCTGCGGAACTTTCTTCTCTTTGTGTTTCAACGGTACAGCGTTGGTTTGTACACAAAATGCAATTTGAGGGTTCGTTTTCAGTCGTTAGTTTTTTTCATATTCGGTCAGGAACTTTTACAATTAGTTTCTCTCATAGGAGGCACACAAACATATTCTCAGTGGAAAATATTGGGTACTTTTTTCTCATACTTTCGGAACAATAACAGATTGAACAATATTTCTTCATTGACCCGGTCGTATTGCATAACATACTTCCATGGCGGCTTGTTATTTCTTAAACATCGGGAATAGGTACGCTGTACGCATGTGAACTTAGTCGTCATAATGAAAATTTATGATCGGGGACAAAAATAAAGGAAACCATTATTATGTACGTGCATATCGTCAGAGGCATACATAATTTTGTTTTTGCAACTTTTCCGAATAATAGGCATTGTTACGTTTGCCGGTCGAAGGTTTTTTTTGGAAATAAACGTAAATATACCTAAGAGAAAAAAAGAAGTGAAAACTTTAACACTTTATAACAAATAGTAGATTGTTTGCCAAGGGAGCAAACAACTATTTTGAAGGCGGAAGGTGTGTTTCTTTGAGTCCTGAGCGCAGTGATTGTGAGTGGATTCAAAACGTCACTTGAGCTGATAATAGTGTTGCTCCCAAGGTGAACACTACTTTTTATCATCCTCTATGAAAAAAATAAGTGCAACTTATGAATAAGAATACTGCGTTTATTTATTTACATACAATAACTTGAGGAAAAAATGAGTATGTCTTCATTTTTTATAAAAAGAAGTAAACCTAATTTGGGTAAACTAATACGAACGAAGGTAGAATGCTTTTCGCGCGTTTTTTATTTTTTCACAAACTTTTTTTTTTAATTCGCTTGTTCGTTTTGTCACTTGTTCATACAATGTTCGTGATCGATCTCTTAGGTGATCGGAATTTTTACTAACAATATCCACATTCCAAATTCAAATCACTTTTAGTCCCTAGGGATTAAAGACCATTCATCATCATCATTTCAGCCGAAAGACGTCCACTGCTGCAACGGACATAGGCCTCCCCCAAGCACCTCTACTTCGACCGGTTCTGTGCTTCTCGCATCCAACGGGTTCCTGCGGCTTTCACAAGATCGTCGGACCACCTTGTGGGAGGCCTTCCAACGCTACGTCTTCCGGTAAGCGGTCGCCACTACAGAACCTTTCGGCCCCATCGGTCATCTGTTCTGCGAGCAATGTGCCTTGCACAGTTTGGCAATTCTTCGGGCTATGTCGGTTACCTTGGTTCTCTCCGAAACTCTCTCTCTCTGGAAACTCCAAGCATAGCCCTCTCCATTGCCTTTTGGGTGACTTTTAGCGTTCTTATAGGGCCCATTGTGAGCGACCACGTTTCAGTGCCATATGTCATCACTGGCAACACGCACTGTTCAAGCGCAGTGTCTCAAGACTTTCGTCTTGAGACACTGCGCTATGTGGGATGAGAATATATTGCGTAGCTGCCCGGACGCTGCTCAGCTGAGTCGGATTCGACGATTGACCTCTTTCTCGAAGTTAGACCTACCTAAGTGGACAGTTTGTCCTAGGTAACATACTCGTCCACGACTTCGAGTGTAGCGTCTCCAATCTTTATGAGAGCGGGTGATACATGGGCATTTGACATGACCTTCGTTTAGTGTGTTTTGTGTTATGTTTGACATGACCACTCTTTCGGAGGCTCGACTGAGGTCATCGAGCATTGTTCTGAGGTCCTCCATAGTCTCAGCAATGACTACGATATCGTCGTCAAACCAAAGGTGAGTTATGTACTCGCCCTTGATGTTAATGCCAGCCCCTTTCCAGTCCAGAACCTTGAAGACGTTCTCCATTGCAGCGGTGAACAGTTTTGGACAGATAACGTCTCCCTGTCTTACACCTCGCTACAGAGGGATATGTTTCGAGGTCTGATCCTGGAGACGGACTGACATAGTGGCGTTTTCGTACAGACACTTTAGCACCTCGATGTACCGATAGTCGATCTGGCAACGTTGAAGAGACTGCAAGTACAGCCCATGTCTCGATCGAATCAAAGGCTTTCTCGTAGTCCACAAACGCTAAGCAGAGAGGCAGGTTATACTCTTCGGTCTTCTGTATAACCTGTTGCAGCGTATGTATGTGGTCTACGGTGCTAAAGCCTTTACGGCCTTTACGGCTTGTTCGGGAGGCTGGAAGTCGTCAAACCTGCGCACGAGACGGTTCGTGCATGATGACTCTCGAAAACAACTTGTAGACATGGCTCAGAAGTGAGATGGGCCTATAATTCTTAAGAAGAACATTGTCGCTCTTCTTAAAGATAAGTATCACCACACCTCTGTTCCATGCCTGTGGTGTTTTACCCTCGAGTATGACGGAACCAAACAGCTTCTGAACAGCTTCTTTTCCGCCGGGCTTCAGGAGCTCGGCCGTAATTCCGTCACCACCTGGCAGCTTGTTGTTTTTGAGCTGCTTCAGAGCCATCCTAATCTCGTACAGGCTGACATCCGGGATGTCTTCGGTATTGTGTCGGGTCAATCTAGCTCTTGTTTCCACGAACGACTTAATCACAGTTTCCACGAACCCATCGTTATAATCGTCCACGGAGCTCCCTAGGCATTCGAAGCGATTCTGAAGTTTGAGCTGAAAGCTCTCGGGGTTTTGGACCTGGATAGGTGCTGGGCGGAGCGTAGAGTCGAGATCTTTCCAGCTTGATATTTAAGATGCTGATAAAAACATTATTTTAGTATAATTACTTAAGTAATGGAAATCTTTGACAAGGGAAATATTTTCCGAGAAATTCGTTTGTAAGTATCCTGACCGTTTCCTTAGGTAAAAGGTTTTCCTCATATTTTAGCTTTAACTCATTCACGTATAATAAAATATGTATTTTGCCAGACCATCCTGTGACGTTAAAGAGCTATTTCAATAATTTTGGGTCCACATTCAAGAAGCCCAAATTGAGAGGAACGCAAACATAGAAAAAAAATGTCTGTGAACGTGATTCAACGCGACGGTACACATGTACACATATATACCAAAGAAAACATTATTTGAAAGGAAGTAAAAGATCAATCGCGACACGAGAACGGATTTTATGCAACATTTTGTACAGTTGGCTGCTTTAACGGGCGTATGATGTAAATGTAATAAACCAAATGGCCCTTCTTCCCTACTCGCGTGTGGATGCCACTCCATGAGTCGCTGTAAAATATTTTTATGCTTTATTAGCTTAATGTTCCTATGTTACTTCTTGTACGTAAATAAATCTACCTGGATATTTTTCTTTTACGGTGAAAAAGACGTTCGTTTAGTCAAGCAACACGTGAAAATTACTTTGTTCTTATAAGATGTTGTCTTTGTGAAATATTGTGGCATTAGCGTTATGTAGAGTGCCAGAGTAGCTGTCATAGAGGAAACAAAAACAAATGAACGTGTATTGTTGTGTTGTTTATGATGTACGTAACGTATGGTGCGTATTGTTTCATTATTAACACACGAAAGCGGTCGTTTCACTCATTTCCCAGTACTGAGAGAAGTCTCCTCGACTGCCGTTACCATCCGCCTCCGAATTGTCCGTCTTGCCTGTAATGGATGGGTTCATTTCCCTCCCCTTTCCTTCAAGTGATCTATACCCCAACATTCGTCTATTAAGAACCATCACCGCTTGACTGATTGCTAGTGTTTAAATTTTCACCCTCCAAAATTGCTTAATTATTCGTTTGAGAGAACATTAATTTGTCTTAAATCGTACGTCAAATATCAATTCAGTGTTGAAAAAATGTTGGAATCCGCAAGCAAACTGTCGTCACACGATCGACAATAATTAGTTGGAGTGTTGAGTGCGGAGGAAGCTCAAGATTGATGGCAGAGGCACAAAGGTCTGTCGGTGATAAATTGCCCGATATTAGGTCATGATTTGGGGTGGGTATTTGCCTATCGGCTCCACTATCGGCCTTGCATTTTTTGTAAGTAGGGTTGCCGTTAATGTAAAGTGAATATGAAATGAGCTTAGTTAGTTTTTGACAAACGATGTGCTAAGTTGTTGTTATAAAGGCTTGTGCTTACTTGCAAATATTGTCGAGTGATTTTTTTATGGTTGATTTAAGTCTCTTTTTCCTATCATGTCACCCTCCCTGGCGAGGATTGTGATCCCATATTGAGTCTTTATCTGGATTGTATGTATATGAATTCATTTTCAGTAAAAAGTTGGTATTTTATTAATTCCAAAACGGAACGACAATGTAGAGAGCATACATGTCCACTTCAATGCAACTTACCGATCACAAAATATCTGCAACTCTATCACAACTAGATATTCCTAACTAAAACACCTCAATTCATGTTATCCTGATGCCTCAAGTTATTAATCCTGTTCATTATCAGCACCGGCCAGCCACGTCCAAATACAGCCCCTTACGCTAAACTCCACACAGCTTGTTAAACTATTCAACGAAACACTCTACACGCAAATCAAAATCTATATTAATCCCTATATCGCAGTTCTAGAGCAACTATTACCTATTAACATTCCCCTAATATGTTCAAATGTCTTTGAATCTGTGTGTGAGAATTGATCGGACGTAGAGCAATTCGGTTCGCTCGGCTTATGTAAAACAGACCTTATTATACCGAATTTATGGTTTAGATTCGACCTTAAGTAAGATATGGTACACTTAGTTCGGTTATTATGCAAATCATGTGCCTCGGAAGTGCCCCACGTTACCTAGTTCCCTCACTAGAGGTGAATTATGATAAATGGAATTGCGCCAGATATGACGGCTCTTCTCAAACTCTTGATGGAATGTGTTGTGATTTGCTGTTTAAACTTGTCGAGTAGTTGTTTAGCTAATTGAGTGCTGAAGGCTGTTGTTTTCTGTGATATCATTTTGTGTTAATACACATGTATGAATTTTCCATCGACCAATAGGTAGAGTCAGCAAAAGAGATAAGTATGCAGGGTCGTCGGATATACACACATCAAAAGTGTCTAGGGATCAACATATATTTTTGCAATAACTTTTCTCCTGATTGATATTAATTAAAATTTTCTTTAAGGATTCATCAAATAAAGTGTTTTCGTTTGTCACAGTAACGATAAACCAAGTCACCTTTGCATTAATAAAGAAATTTGCCATTTTCCTAATAAAGGGATTTTTGACATTTGAACCACTAACACAAAAGTTCGAAAAAAAGACTGAAATAACAGTTTTCTTTAAAATTTTATTGGGTAACTTAAACAATTAATAATCCGTGTTTCTACCGCGAACACTAACAACACAAGAACATCGGTTTGGCATACTCAAAATGAGTTCATCCAAATCACGCTGTGGAATGGCCGCCCATGTTCGTTGCAACAACAAAAAAAGGTCTTCTTGCGACTGGATACCCTCCATATTCGGCAGAGCTCTTCTCTGTAGCATATCCCATGCATGCTCAATCGGGTTCAAGTCTGGCGACTGAGCAGGCCAGGGCAGGACATTGATGTTAGCTGCGGCGAGAGTCTGTCTTACAACTCTTGCGGTGTGCGGTCGTGCATTATCATGCATTAACTGAAATAAGGGACCGATTTGCACTTGTAGAGGAACGATGACGTCTGATACAATCGTCTCAGCATAAATTTGAGCGTTGAGGTTGCCTCTGATCCAAATCAACTCAGTTCTTCCGCCGATCCAAATACCCGCCCATACCATGATGGTTCCACCACTATAAGGATGGACTTCCTGGCAGGATTTTAATCGCTGTTGGCGTCCAGGGGTTCTCCAGTGTCGTATACGTCTTGTATCCGGTCTCATACCAAAACGAGACTCATCAGAAAAGCACACGAAACGCCATTGTTCTTCTGCCCAATTTCTGTGTTCAAGAGCCCATTGATATCGAATCCTACGATTGTGCATTGCTATAGGTGGTACCCGTAGCGGTCTTCGGGAATGAAGGTTCACTTCATGCAAGCGGTTTCTGACTGTTTGGTCGCTAATTAAGTTCCCTGAAGAGTGATGAAGCCTCACGGCTAACATCATGGCGGTTATTGTTGGAGCTCTTCGAGTTAAGATTTGAATGTATCGGTCTTGTCTCCGTGTGGTGCAGCGATACCGTCCTCCATAGCGCTCAGCCACGGTACCAGTGCTTCGGTAACGTGTCCAAAGTCGACTGATAAAACTCTGACTTGTATTCAGAGCTAAAGCCACAGTACGTTGCCGGGAACCAGCTTCTATCATTCCCACGGCTCTGAGCATTTCTTCCCTGCTTAAATGACGTCGCCGCTCCAGAATAACGTTGGTTTTAATCAGTAGTAGGGAAACAGTAGCACTAATAATGTCTTCAATGCGTTGTATGTTTTTATAGGGAAAATATTGATATCTTTTACTCGAATTTGATTCACAGTTCCTGATTCAAATTATGAAATGCACCAAAAAGGATCCATATAAATTTATAAAATCATAAATTTATTACAAAGCCACATCTCAATCTCAAGAAATCCGCATAAAAATGCTTGATCCCTAGACACTTTTGATGTGTGTAGTTGAATTTAAGAAACCAATGGATGATGTCGACTGAAATTTAATTTGATAAATGAGCTGTTTGTTTTCTATTTATAAAATTAAATTTATTTGCGAACATCCATCGGTTTCTTACTAAATTTCAACTATTCGACGATCCTGCATACTTATCTCTTTTGTTGACTGTACATGGTTGTGTGCCACCCATATTTTTTTTTAACTCTTTCTATCAGTAACAATGGCTTTCAATTTGACAGTTCAACAATATTCATTGTGTTGTAGTTTCGTTGCTGAGCAGACAAATTTTTCGAACATATAAAGCAATGGATTCGTAATATCCTTCGAAATGATTTAGATTGTGATTGGTAGTGTATTACGCAATTAAGGTGCTATTCCATTTTATCCACAAAAGCATTTTACCAAAAATATTATTCTATAAAATTGCCTCTACTTTCAACAGATGAATCTCATACATAGAATGGTCTTTCAATGTAACTATATTTAGTATTAAACCTAAAAGCTTTTATTCGATACAGTACCCATACAAAAGAGGTATTACGTTCTAAGGCTTTCAACTTGGAATTGGTTATCTTTAATCTGCCAGGGGTAGGCGCAGTCTGGGTAGATACAAACTCACTTAGACATGTTCAGAAACCCCATTACCGGCACACAAGGCAGTTCGTTTGCGACTACAAACACCATCCGAAATTTCGGCAGTACCTAGTGACACAGTTTGTGTTTCATCAACCGCTGAAAGGGCTCCACGGACCGGCCTATTCAAGAGAGAGGATGTGCAAACAACGCTCCAGATCACGTGTGTTTACGATCCTCTAATTTCATCCAATCACTGTCAAGATACGGAACGCTACAACGACCTTATTTACCTATGAACATACGTACGTAAGCTAAGTTGCTTCAACATTCACCATACCTACTTTTATCGCACGAAGTGACGCGCGTTTTCCTTGTGGTTACCAAGTGTACAAACACGCTGTGAATGTGTGTGTAAGCGCAGGAGGTACCGTCCGAGACAATGACGAAGTTAGGAGTGTGTGTGTTATGCGCTAACGCTTTTCGTCTTCGCCCACACATTCACAGCGTGTTTCTACGCTTGGTTACCACAAGTGAACCACACCACAAGTGAGATAAAAATACTGTACAACATGCGATCCCGCTTTTGTCGTTATGGGTCAGCGTATTTTATATTTAAAACTACAAATGCAGTAAGCCCTAACTATACGATTATGTTTACTTACTTGTTCTAAAACAGCTATAATTAATTTAAGTATAGACTGTATTTTATGACGACGAAAATGTCGGTTATTGCCCTTTTACTTATGATACTAGGCTAACTTGACAAAGTTCATTTCGCTGGGCCGTTCATTATCTTCGGCTGACAGATTTGTGAGGGCTGCTCCATCAATCCAATTAGGTGGAATCGAGAAAAATCACGTAAATTTCCGAACACCCTAGGGACTGCTGGGATGACACATAATATTGGAAAATAAGCCATTGTTTAAATTACTTTTTTTATTAAATATATTTTTTAATCCAACAAGGGACCACCATAACTTAATTATTTCTAAAAGCTTACTCGACCGTTTCATAGAGCACGTTAGGTGAGGAAAGACTTCCCTCCTTCATTTCAATGAACTACTTCAATATATTATCGCAGCTGGAACATCAAAGCTTACCTAACGGAAAGATGTGTGTGAAAGACATACTTACTTAATTTACTTAGCGTCGGCAATAAGCTCGTTTCGCCATACCATCTGCATTTTTGCGTATAACATTTTACCGACCAACTTACATAATAAATGAGGGTTCAGCGCCAAAAACGGAACTAATGGTGTGTACTCAAACCGACATGAAAAAATACTCACGACTGCCATTAATTTTCATTTCGTTCTATGACCAAGGATTGGTGTCTTAAGGAAAGTAAGTGCGAGATACGGGAGCGAAAGTCATTTCATTGGTGTACAGAATAGTGTTTCCCTGAATAAGATTTACTGAAATCTTTGCGGGACATTTTACTTGATTAAATTGCTGCATTTTTTTAGATTAGCGTTGAAGATCTTATAGTAAAGTTTCACTGCAGGGTAAATGCACTTGTTCATAGTATTTTAAGAGCATTGATATCAGTAATCACGCTTGCTTACGGTGTATTGGAGATAGTAGTACACTAAGAGTAGGAATGGCTTTAATTTTGACAGTTCAACAACATTCATTGCGTTATTTACGTTATTGAGCAGACAAATTTTTCGAACATCAGAAGCAATGGATTAGCAATGTACTTCAAAATTATTCAGATTATGATTTATAGCGTGTAACGCAATTAGGTTGCAGGCTACTGAGGTCTTGCGGGATGAAAAGAAATTAAATGTGAAACACTGTCACACGTGTGTGTGTGGGTGTGTGTGTGAAATTAAGTATGTGTGTGTATGTGTGTGAACTTAAGTGTGTGTGTGTTCTATGATTTGATGTTGTAATGAAGAAAGATTGTGTTTTTTTATTATTGTTTTCTATAAGGATAAAAAAGGAGGAATTTCTATTTATAATTATCGAGTAAATGACAATAATGTTACACAGACACGCACTTCCACCGCGCATAACACAATAGTTTCATTACAAACATACATAAATTATGTACCTGGCTGTAATTTACTATAGTACGTATCCATTACCTGTACAATTGAATAATTATGTGATGTTTAGAATGCAAACTGCGGATTGTATTTACACATCCCTGAAGCGGACTGCCCGCATATTATTATATTATGTATGTAAAGTTATGTGGCCTATGTTGAATCCTGACGACTTCATAATCACCCGTAAGCTAGTGGCGTAGGTACAATCAAATTTGTAAAAGCTTTACCACTTTAGACAACAATTCCCAGTTATTGAAACTCTATGATGAATCTATCTGACTGATGCATAGGCAAATAGACCAGAGGGGCATTCCCGTATTTTTAAGAATGTTCGCATTTTACTCTCAGTCTCCCAAAATTCCTTCTTCTTGTTCTTTTCGTGTTGATGGTAGGTACTCTTACTCGTTGTTTTTAGGGTTCCGTACCCAAAAGGTAAAAACGGGACCCTAACACTAAGACTCCACGTCCCTCTGTCTGTCCGTCTGTCATCAGGATGTAGGTATCTCATGAACCGTGATAGCTAGACAGTTAAAATTTTCACAGATGATGTATTTCTGTTTCCGCTGTAACCAAAAATACTAAAAACAGAAAAAAAAAATATTTAAGGGGGCTCTCATACAACAAACGTGATTTTTTCAGCGTTTTTGCCTTGTGGTACGGAACCTTTCGTGTGCGAGTCCGACTCGCACTTGGCCAGTTTTTTTTATATTATGTTTGAGCCCATTAGATGGCCAAGTTGATTGCGGCATCGGTTCTTTAGGTCATCCAAAATTCCTATAATTAGGGTTCCGTACCAAAATGGTAAAACAGAACCCTTATGGTGAGTCTCAGTCTGTCTGTCTGTATATCTGTCACAAGAACTACTAATGCTATCAACTTGAAATTTGGAATAGTTTTAGATGACATTAGCCCAACTACTTTGCAAAAAAGAAAGAAATAAACAATATGTATATTTTTTGCAACAGGGACTGAAAAATTCCAAGTGGGGCTACTAGGGCATGTGGGGTATCATATGAAAGAGCGCAGTTTGCACATTCTGAAAAATTATATCCGACTCGCTCTTGACCGGTTTTTTTACAGACTTTTCACAAGTTTTTGGCATTGATTGTCGCTGAAATGAGAGTGTGACAAGATTTAGAACATTTTTAAATACGGGAATCTTGACCTACTTGTCGTTTCATTGCACAATCTTAGGGTGATAAATCAATTACGAGATCGACTGTATCTTCCTGTAGTACCTAAGTGATATCTATGACAGAAACTAATTTACATTCAAACATAATTGGTTTATATTCGATAGTTTTGGACTCGTAATAGAAATTAATTCGCTGACATAGGACATTAACGGTAATTAGTTCCTTATAAATATTCATTAACACACAGGTCGATGATTAATTATTATCGACCGCATCGACTTTATACAGGGTGAGCTACTTAAATACGGCGGCGGCGGTCAGGATTTGCATTCGTTCATATGGGAGCTTTTTGATAAGACCAAAAAGCTCCCATATGAACGAATGCAAATCCTGACCGCCATTCATATGGGAGCTTTTTGGTCTTATGTTAAGAAGAAAGCATCCCACCAACTTTTAAAGTTTCACGAGTCAGGGCTCTCTATAAGTGCAAAGGCGATCGTTCCAATTGCGATTCATACCGTGGTATTTCACCCAGTTTGGCTTACGACCAGATCGAGGTACCTGTGAGGCCATATTCTTTATACGTCAGCTACAAGAGAAGAGCAGAGAGCATGGTCGTCGGATGTATCTCTGTTTTGTCGACCTTGAGAAATCATTTGACAGCGTGTCTCGAGAAGCCCTCTGGGTGGTTCTAGGGAGGATAGAGTGCACGGAGAAGTTTGTGAAGCTTCTGAAACTCCTGCATGATGATATGGCGTGCTGTGTCGCTGTTGGTGGGGAACAATCCGACTTCTGTCCTGTTACCAGTGGGTTGAAGCAGGGGTGCGTCCTAGCGCCTACATTGTTCGCATTGTATTTTGCGGTTGTAGTCCGGGAGGTGTTGCAGGCTACTTCTGAAGGTATCCGCATCCGTTTCCACACTGATGGCAACATTTTTAATTTAGCGAGGCTCAGGGCCCGCACCAGGGTTTCCTACACAGTGGTTACTGAGATCTTGTTTGCGGATGACTTGTGTTTTGTGGCAGAAACCACGTACGGCCGCAACGGTTAATATCTGATCTCGACGAGTCTTGTCGGAAAGGCTTGAAAATCAGTGTCAAGAAGATAGAGGTGATGTCTTTGGACATCAACGGTCACGAGGCACTATCCATAAGACTCGGTGAGGATGAGCTGAAGCAGGTCGACAAGTTTCGTTATCTGGGGAGCATGTTGACATCAAAGTCTGACCTTGATGCGAAGATCAACAGCAGGATTGGCGCTGCAGCTGCAGCGTTTGGTAAGCTGGATGCCAAGGTCTTCAGGTCGCATGACTTAAAACTTCCTACCAAGGTCTCAGTATAAATGGCGGCCGTGCTGCCTAACATTCTATATTCAGCCGAAACCTGGACCGTGTATCGCTGGCATATCCGCATGCTGGACCGGTTCCACCTTCTATGTCTTAGGAGAATTCTTAAGATCCGATGGTCTGAACGCATGCGGAACACCGAAGTGCTACGCAGGGCTAATGTTGGTGGCATTGAGTCTTATCACATGCGGCGTCAACTTCGGTGGTGCGGTCATGTGTCACGGATAACAGCGCAGCGAGTGGCTAAGCGTATCTTTCATGATGAACTTGAGGAGGGCAAGCGCAAGCATGGCGGACAGCTCCTCGGTATAAAGATGTGCTTAAGCGTCGCATTAGCAGGTGTGATTTGGAGCCGTCTCGGTGGGAGCAGCTCAAAGACTTCGGTTAAAACCAAATTCGTGACTTTGAACTACGGCGGCGCCTTGAGCTTGATGCCAAACGTGATCAATTGAAAGCCCGGCCACCTGCGGCAATCAACTATAATTTCATAGATGGTGTGCTCACGTCCCACATTGTGCGAGGATTTTCCTAAAGAAGATTGGCTACATAAGCCACATGCGAGCTCACGAACGGCAGCTACTGCGGAGTTGAAGCAATCGCCCTGGCCGAAATCGGTCGGATTGCATCATTATCGACCTGTAATAATTCAATGAATATTTAATTTTCACGAAGGAAACGTTAAACTATTTCTCTTTATTAAGTGAAAGGTAATATCTGCATTGTTTTCACGGTTCACTTTAAGGCCTTTCAATGCTACAGGCGGAGCGGAAGCGATTTTGAAATATTATAGCTAAAACTGTTTGCATGCCTCAGATAAGGTAGTTATAGGATCATTTTAAACTTAACATCTGTAATTTGTACCTATTTCTGTGCAAATACAGAACTATTATATTCTATTCTAATATCTTTTATTGAAAATACGTGAAAATGGTCCCTTAGCAATATCAACTCCCCCCAGATCACTGACAATATTCAACACCCCCATCCCACTGCTGCCTCACCCCTTGACTAACACTGCTTTCTCTGTGGCCCGCTTCAATCTTTCGTCAATCGTCGCGGCCAGTATAGGCCATAAAAGCAAATAGCCGCTGTTATGGCCTTGCCCATAAAAACTCGCAGACTTGTGAAATAAAACTGAACTATTAATTTAATATTGACATCTTTCCTATATTTTTCACGACTCATGAAAATGCTCTGTCTATTGGAAAAATACTAAAATGTTTCCATTTTACTTGTTCATGATTCTAGATTTATTTCGAACATATTCGATCTATACAGTGAAATGGTGTGTTTGATTGAGAATTATATTTTTACGTGTTATTATTTATTCTGTTGTAAGTACTTATAAATTAGTTTCGTAGAAATAGGTATGGTTTTCTTTGAACAAGAAAAAGTTGACTAATTTTCATTTCAAAGCTAAAATATCATACACTGACAATAGAAGTATTGATTGAAGTACTGACAATACTTCATACTTTATGAAGATAGATCTTTTAGTATGAAGTATTGTCAGTGTTGTATGGATCACTATGGAAGCTTGTTGACGGACACGTTTTTACTACAGCGCGGTTTATACTCCGGTTATAGCTCCGTTTCTCTCTTACACTGAAACAATGATGGCATTAAACCATCGTAATAAGGCACCTGTGCTGCGTACAAAGGGCGTTACAGTTTGTTTGCTTCACAAAGGTAACTAGAAAAATCTAGTTTTGTTTTAGGTATGCTAGTATCAGCAGAAGTAGCATAATCATAATCAGCCTATAATTTTCCCACTGTTGGGACACATGTGACCTCTCTGTGATATTTCATCACCATTTTAGCCGAAAGACGTCCTCTGCTGGACATAGGCCTCCCCCAAGCACCTCCTACGATTCAACGGATTCCTGCGGCCTTCACAAGGTCGTCGAACCACCTTGTGGGGGGCCTTACAACGCTTCGTCTCCCGGTACGCGGTCGCCACCCCAGAATCTTTCGGCCCCATCGGCCATTTGTTCTGCGAGCAATGTGCCCTGCCCACTGCCACTTAAGTTTGGCAATTCTTCGGAAATTCTGTGAGAGGTAGCATCCGTGGGTAGCGGACTGTAATCCGAAACGCGGGCATAGTGCGGGTTTCTGGAGGAATAATGAACATGTTGTGTTAGTTCCAATTGTTGGCCCAAAAGTTGGCACTTCCAAGGCCTCGGTGGCAGCGCAGAGGTCACTTTGCTTGTCTGCATGTTTTGGGACACAGAGGACAGGGTAGGAGGTCGAGCATGGTTTGTAATATAGCTCCACAACCATTGCCGTTCCGTCGAGGCAGCCCCATTTTACCAGGTTGGAGTTACACCTTCCCACTTATGTTCAGAGCCGGTTCAGCAACTCCCAAGTGGACCACGGAAGGAATGAAAATGTTGACGTTTCCTCTTAATTAAATATACCACATAACATACCGGTCTCTCTGGTTTTTTCATTAGCTAAAATTACATTGTCAGGGAACATTACCTCAAATTATAATAAGGAGAAAAAAAAAAACAAAACTAACGCTTCGTATATTTCTTTATCACTTCCACAAACAAAGAATTATGAACATCGGCCGAAGCAAAAGTATGTAATTTATCAGCCAGTGTCCTTCTAAGAAAGAAAATCCTGGCAATCACTCTTTGCAATTATCCTCGATTTTTTTGGAGGAGACTAATTAGTTGAATGGACTGAGCCGTTCAACGTAATTAACTTTAATGATAAATGATGGAGACGCGAGGACGTGGACTTAGTTGATTTAAGCCGAAAAGTAAGAGTTTGGGACTTAAGGCTGGTATTAATAAACTCTTTATTTATTTTAGTTTGGGTTTGAGTTCTTTTTTTTGGATTAAATTCATACCTAAATAAAAAAGACACCATTTCCTAAGTCGCAGGATCTCCTAGTTTGGGAGTCAGGGTTTACTCTATCTATATAATCTTTTGTTAACTGAAATCATGCGTCCTAGTTTTTAAGCATTGTTGAAGGTTTTTTCTATAAATGAAGATTTTTAAAACAAATTTTCGTACTTTTCTATTTTTAAAGGTGTGTGTGGATTTTTATCATGATGTATAAAAAGAGTCACCTGAGGGTAATTGCGAAACACACTAACAGTAACAATGGCTTTCCTTTTGACAGTTCAACAACATTCATTGAGTTATTTACGTAGTTGAGCAGAATTTTTTTTTGAATATATGAAGCAATTAATTAATAATTAATTAAACTCATTTTGCAAAGGAACACATACATAGAACATACCTTTCTTTCATACACGTACTCATACACAAACACGAACGGGAACCCACCCACACGCACACGTACACGCTCCCACACACACATACACACAGCACGATATAATTTAAGTATAATTTAAGAACAAATAAATAGTTTTGATATTTTTTCATACTTTTTATTTCTGCAATTTTATTTTATTTTTGTTTTTACTTCTTTTAAAACTGTACTTTGTAGCACACATGTTTGTGTATTCCTATGTTGACATTAGTACCTAAGCCAAATAAAATGGGAGAGGGCGCTGACTCCTGACGTACAGGTACACCTGGTTCAGGAGTCAGAGGCTTCAAACAAGTTTCTGTAACCTATTATGTCAATAAAGAACTATTATTAAGAACTATTATTTTAATGGATAAGCAATTTTCTTCAAAATTATTCAGATTGGGCTTGAAAGTATGTTACACAATTAGGTTACTGTTTCTATGTAAGAGTAAGTACTTACATTCATTGTTATCAAAAATACCTAATGATAAGATGACAGTTTATTTGAAGCGGTCAGAATGGGCCACGCCACACTAAACGGGGAGCGGTCGCATCCGCTTACAGTGAGGCGGAGACTGAGAGCGATTTCTTGATACTGGTGACTACATCTCTATTATTCATTACTAGTTCCATGCTTGTTCCTTTAACAACGTAGATGTAACTTTTACAGATATTACTCATTTAAGCCGATATCTAAGTATTACTTCCAGACATTATTTTATACGCATTAATGGTGTACTATAGGATTATCAGAAACTGATGTTGACACATCATTATCTTATTTGAGTAATTAATTACACGTAGCTGATCACATTCAGCTAATTAATGGATTGCTGTCTCACCACAATCAAGTACCTAGTTAGGAATCGATTCTGAAGTCGACTTCGAAAATGGTTCGAAAATAAAGATAATTTAATACATACACTTTCCGAGCTTGAAACTTATATTTTTCTTGAGAGATAATAATATTAAAATAGACAAGCCTACTTTCTGAACTTCGAAGAACAAGCTTGACTCCTTTAATAGAATATTCCTAGTTTAACTTCAACTTACAGACTTAAGCCAAGAAAAGTCTTTCCTTGAAACTTGATCGTAATAATATAAGTAACATTTTATACTCAGACTTACTTTAAGAAAAACTTAGAGATTTTTTTTTATTAATTTAGAAAAGGTAAATAAACCTCATAAACATTTGGGGGTACTTGATACATAATTAAAGAGTCTAAATATTCATTTGGTACGTCAAAAAAAAAGTTTATGTTGGGACATTTTAACGACTTCATTCTTTGTGGAATTAGACGTGGACTTTGAAACCTTTCGGTACCAACTAACAGAGATAACTGGTTACTATCTAGGTTTTTTTGTTTGTGTGCCTATACCTGCTGTCCCAGTGCTGGGCAAAGGTCCCTAAATCCTTCTAGGAACTCTTTTCCTGCGCAACGTCGAACCAGCCCTTGCGGTACGTGTCCTGAGGGGCAATTTTCGTAATTTTAAGAACGTTCACAGTCTGATCTCAGTCTTAATCTGTCAAAAATACATCATAGGATTTTTGAAAAATCAATATTTCTAGCCAGGAATCGAACCCGTTGATTTAGAAAAAAAAACACACACTGTATTATTACCATTCGATAGTGTCGCTGATATGGATGAAATTCTGGGAAGTAATGACATACGCGAAACTAAAGAAAAGAGTAAATTTTTAACAAAATACCGCGTTTATTTTTCTTATGTTACTACCTATTAAACCTTAACTGATAAAATTGTGCAAAATGTTGACCATTGTTTTCAATACATACAGCTGGATTCGACGCATTCAAAATTTGAATTTAGAACATAATGTTGTGAAGGTGAGTGCGCTGCGGGTGTATGGAGCATTATTTCGAACAAGGTACAGGTAATGTCGGTACCTATGAATACTTTTTGTAAGGACATGCCTTTGCTGATCCCCATTAAGACAGTCGTCGGTCCAGTACCATGTCACGTTTCGCAAACAAAGCATTGTTATTCTAGTAACTAAGTAATTCATGTTAGCAATACGATTTGTGTAACCCTGGAATGAACAGTTGTTTCCATCTGCAGTCTACCCTTATGGATACACTTCACAGTTTATTAAAATCCAACAATTTCCTTAAGTTTGCCGTATGTCAATACTTTCCAGAATTTCATCCTTATTAGGGACACTATCGAGTGGTGTAATAATACAGTGTGTTTTTTTTAATCAAAATCAACGGGTTCGATTCCTGGCTAGAAACATTGATTTTTCATAAATCCAATGACGCAGTTTGAGTTTTCATCAAAATCGAGCCCCCGACTCCTTTGAGAACTTTTCGCTATTCCTCATAATTTCGGATTTGGCCATCCACGCCCACTTGAAAAATTCACCCTGTACTTATATGTTATAATTTTTGGTAACAAACATCGATCACCTTTATTAGTGATCGATTGTCGATGGTAACAAAGTTCAATTATATTAATTCGTGGATATTTTATTACTCGTTTTTGAAAACATAACATCACGCCATAGGCAAAGTTGTATAGTTTCTCCAACATTTCGTCAGAATATGTTTAAGAGCGTTTGCGCACTGCATGTGATCCGAATCCGAGAAATATTGCTCCAATATAATCGTAGTACTTCTTACATGAGGAGTTGCTGACTGAATTTAGAAAATTTCCAATTTCGATCATACTCGAAATAAGAAGACCGGATTCGTTTCTTGTCCATAAAAGGATTTTCAGACTAATAGTCTGTGATTGGCTGTTGTTATTTTTATTTTAACCATTAACGATTACAGAAGTTAAGCAGTAAGTTAAGCCAATTATTAAAGGCGAAAATTCCACCATTTTTGTACAGGGGTCTAAAAGGCCACTTTGCAGAATCATAAAAGGATAACATTATGAATTAAAAATGGCGAAGACAGTCCGTGTTTTTCTTTTTTTCGCTACACTACGTAGTAGGTACAACCAAAGAGATCGGGATTGGATTTGGATTGATTGGTATTTTAGCACAGAAAAAAAATAAATGAAAAATGCTTCACGATTAACTTAACAGTTAACTGTCCATTCTGTTATCCTTTTATGATTCTGCCAAAGTGGCCTTTTTAGGCCCCCAGATCTTTTAGAAGGTCGACAACACTTCTTAAACAGTGACAAAACACCACTAAACTCCACCAAAAACAAGACAAATCTGTTTCTATCCGAATGAAAAGATAGATAGCAGTAGCATAGTACATTATGGGAGGAGTATGTTGGTTCATCAACGGTAATGACTACAGTAACAAAGTATCTGTAACACATGTTCCATTTGTTTGTGTCACACCGCTCTCGTTAATTCGTTTTCTACTAAACAAAGGTCGGTTTCATTGATTTTGTAAAGGTACCTACGTTGGGGTATTTGTTTTTAGTAGATTACACAGGTATTTTGTAATCTGATGAGGAAAGTGTTTACTTACAATCGGAGCCTTTGTTTTACATTAGAATCTATTTCTAGACTTATTGGAAATTTTGGTTTTTGTTGTTCATTTCCATTGAAGATTTTAGGTGGAAAATAGTTGAGGTTTTGCGCGTCTGGTTTAAAAAGAGTCGGTAATAAGGGCGATCTTATACACCGTGGTGATCGTCTGAAAAACGCAGCCACCAATGAATCCAAGTACTTGTAAAAAACTGAATGAACCACATTTTAGTTGTCTTTTTGCAGTTATGGCGCGGTCACAATGTGCAGCGTGAATCATGATAAGAGTGTCAGTAATAAGGACGATATGTTACTGATACGCCGTGCAGAACGGATGTGGTCATCTGACCAAGTAGAAAACACTATAGATTATTTCAAGCATTCTTGGTATAAAAAACAATGAAAGTAAATCACTTTATCACCAATTTGCCATATCGCCGATACAGTCTTAATGTCGGTATTACGGGCGATCTGTTAGTGACAAATACCGCGGCACTGATGTAGTTATCCGACTGAAACACAAACACTAAATACTATGCTAAGAGTTCTAGGTAATTGTACAAAACAATGTAAGTCACTTTATCATCTCTCAAGCGCAAACTCAATTTGCGTTGTGAACTTGTGACGCATATCAGAGTGTTGGTAATACGGGCAATCTGTTAGTGATACGCCGCGAGGCACTAAAGAGGCTACATGACCAAAAACCAAATCCTAAATAGAATAGAATAGAATAATTTATTTCATACAAAGATCTTAAGAATTAGTGGTGCGCTATGCTTTGCCAATATTGACATACAAATGATTGATGTGATTATAAGATAATTAAATAAGTGGGTAGGTACCTCGATGGTAGGTACCTACTATTAAATTACAATCATAAATTTATTACAATATAATATTAGAAAGACAATATCCTGTTAGCAGATGTATAATATATAAACAATAATATAAACAAATGTAGAATTGCCAATTCTCCATAACGACACGATCTCAATGTGCGTCGTGACGCATATCAGAGTGTCGGTAATACGGGCGATGTGTTAGTGACACGCCGCGCGGCACTAATGTGGTTATCTGATCGTGATGCCAGTTGTTTACGTATGTGCCCGTCCTGCGGTCCCGGCCGATGCGAATGATTAACGCGAGTGATATGTCCCGAGGAAAATATTCGAGGTACAAGATGTGCGGGTAAATTGATAATGGTTCAATCTAAATTTGATATTACCTACTCGAAAAATTAAATGAAGTCCACGAAACTCTTGACGGTGTAGTTCCGTTTACTGTTTAGCGTTTCGTGGATTTCGTTTGAAGATGTTGTTAGGTAGCTGGAAAACTCAAGTTGCTTTAAAGCAGTAAAGATTAATTCAGGAACTGAAGCACCACTTCGCCGTTTCGCGTTCTTAACAAACTGATGATGAAATTAAAAATTGGTAAAAGGAAGATTTAACACGACAGGGCATTTTTAGTTCATTACTTAAATTATTATTACTTACATCATAAGCTTATGCCTACGGTTTCGCCCGCGTGTATGTCAGACAGTTTCCCCACGGGAATTTAGGTACTATCTGAAAATCCTATGTATTAATCCAGTTTATAAACTGTATGTGAGCCAAAACTTCATCCAAATCTGTTCAGCCATTTTTGCGTGATTGAGTAACAAACACAAAAAATCCAAAGGTAACAAGCACGACACACTCAAAATATAACCTATATGATAAAGCAAAACTACAAAAAAACCTCATAAAAGTTTCAATAAACAGCTCTTTTTCACATCGAACACACGGAAAATGAAAGCTTCGACAGTAAAAAAGACTGGCTGATACATTTACTTCGTCATGTATACGCTTTATGCAGTTTCGCAGCAATCAATAATAATGAGGGTTAATAAAAACCCTGATTGGATAGGAGTGGTGCAGCCAGACAATCGGATTAAACACGTGAACAAAATGGATATACGTGGTACAATTTGTACTTATATCGCCGCTGTTGTTCCGATGTTTAACTAACGAGTGGTTTCATTATTTATTGTTGGTGTTTCGTGTTTCATTTCGTTAGATTTAGTTTTTTAAAGTTCTATTGTAAATCAAAGAATATTTATTCACAGGACATCTTGTTTTCTATTTTTATGATTTTACTTCATGTACTATAAACTAAATGTATTAAGTATATATTCTCCTTTATTAATAAGTAAAGTAGTCGTAAAGCAGTAGTCGAAAAAAAGAGCCGTCCCTGTTTGCGTGTAGAGCAAAGCAATAATAATGAGATTTATAAATGAAAAATTGTTATGTGCATAATTTTAAAATAATTTCCGATAACGAGTTCCACATATTCTCATTAAGTTAAAACTCCCTCATCACTGTTAAAACGTATTGGAACTGCACATTCACGTAGCAGAAAACATAACATTAATTAAAAACTGTATCACAATATATTGGTTTCGTTCCGACCATTCGAATTTTTCTTATAAAAGCGCTCACGTCGGGTTTGCAACGAGAGGAAAAAAGGCTATTGCTATTAGAACCGCACTGCTCGTTCATCAGAGCAATTCCTGCGGTACAGTGGAGGAAGTATTGCTGATGTTCTTTTTATTTTAGCACTAAGAACACAATACATTCGTTACAAGTGGTACGTATTCGCTCTTAACCACCCTACGGTTCAATCCGCTTGATTGAGTGGCTCAGCGAACCGCCCGCCCCGGCCAGATTGAGTTATTCGTTATTAGAAACGTTTTCAAATAGTCCTTTTGTATTTATTTACTTTCGAAGCGAATCGGCACGCTTTTAAAACTGCCCGGACAAATAAGGAACAACTCGAAATGAATGTAAAGCTTGATAAACTTTCCACAACAACTGCTAATGGAATTGGTCGAGATTCGAACCAATTTTTTTTTTCGAAACAAAGAAAAATTGTTGCTCATAACGAGCTCTCGGTTTCGTGTTGATATTTAACTGAAATGATTTCCAACGTAATCCGTACAAACAAACACAACGGAACCGTTTTTTAAACGAAACACAAATAGTTTCACACTGAAAAGAGATTAGAAAAAAAAAATTAAACGAATTACTTTTCAATTGAATTCCAGCGGTGAAACTTTTGTAAAAGTGATTGAATCGTTTGAATGGCATCTTTTTATATGGCCACGAATCGAATTGCGAAGGATTCGACATTACCCGGACTAAAGGCGATACGTAAGCGCTTTCCACAAACGATAAAGGTTTAACAAAACTCGTTCGCGTTTCGTTTTTAAAATAGGAAGCCGATACACTGTTGCAGAAGATTGATGGAGCTATCTGAAACGAGATCGGGGACTCCATGGTGCCGTCCGGCTATTCCGATGCAATGTTGCAGCAAACTCAAGCACAGATGCTATTTAAAATCAAATACGTGTTTGATGCTGTTGTACGTGTTGGTGCCTGCCTGTAGGATTAAATTATGTATTTTCAGCTTCTATGTTGACACTAGAATCCTTAGAAATAACCTACTTTTAAATCAGCTTATAACGACTGCCATATGTCTAAATGATGCTTTAAAGCAACTGAATATAATCTAAATTGCCCATAATATCTGAAAAAAAAAACAAAAGGTATGTCGAATTAAAAGTATTATTGTATGCGCTCAATATCGATAAATATGGTAATGCATGATGTGCTTACCTGTAAGAAATTGGTACACTAGTCTATAAGTCTATTGGATGTATCTCATATCTTTGTGTCAGTGTATTCAATTGTTGGTGAGCCAAATAAATAAAATAAAATAAAACATCGTTAAATACTAAACAAAATAATCTCAAAGAGCATGCTAACAGTTTATCACTCTTCATTCCAAGCTCTGATGCTTAAAAATGATAAATGATATCTTGCAGCGACTTTACCGATGGGAAGTTACCAGGCGTTCTGAGCTGACAAGAGGAAATAAATGAAGTCGTTAGTGCTTGGCTTACGTCTAATGTATTGCAGCGTAGCTCATCCAGCGTCCTAGGTAGGCGACGGATGCTATTCGAATTAACGTGAAGCTATATTTTAATACAGCTTAAATATTACATGTTTACAAAAAAAAATGGTTACAATAAGATAAAAAAGGCTTTGGTCGTCGATCCACATCATCAACGCAAATTCATGATAAGCTTTGTTTCACACAGATGATGGGCTGTCGGACCGTTGTTGCTCAAATGCTCATCCTATTCTCAGCTCGCCTTTGGTTTCACCCGTTGCATCACAGGCAGTCGTTTTCATTGGCTTTGAGGCGATGAAGTTGAGAGAAATTTTATCGAAAGTAATATCTCAATTCGAAGAACCAATAATGAAGTTAGACCAGTGTCATCAGACAAGACAAGACAAGGCAAGACAAGGCTTGAAGGAATAGCTACCAGTATTTATATCTCCGCTTCGCATCGCTTTCATACCTCGCACAGGACAATAGTACAGAGCATCTTCAGCGACGAAGCAAGAATAACATCTCACTACACTCAACAGGTTCGTTGGCGTGTTCTCTAGTTTACCATAGAGAATTATTTATGGTTTATGCTCTGACATGTCAATGGTATGCTAAGATATATGACGCTGTTTGATGAACGATAAGGAACGATTTGTGTGACGCTTTTATTAGATTCGAATCAAATAAATTGTTCCTTTAGTGAAAAGCCTTTGTCAATGCGTTTTTATCAATCAAGTTTATTATTATTATACTTCATTGATTGGCAGGTCGTTAATATTATGTAACTAGCTGCGCCCCGCGGTTTCGCCCGCGTAAATGTCGATCCCGTGGGAATATCGGGATAAAAAGTAGCCTATATGTTAATCCAGGGTGTCAGCTACCTTCATATAAAACTTTATCAAAATTGGTCCAGCCGTTTGAGTGTGAATAAGTAACAAACATATAAACACACACACACACACCCCCACTCACAAACTTTCGCCTTTATAATATTTGACGGGGAAGGTATAGTGTGTCTTGACGTGTGATAATAATATCAGCCATATTTAAACTAGTGTGGGCTACAGTGGGTTATGTGTTGGATAATGTGCAATAGAAAAACGGTTTGCAGTTTAAATCAGATTATAATTTCACAAACAATTTAATTACTCTAGCAAATTACACACTACAGGTACACGATACAACCAGATACAGAACGCGGGACAGTATCTGAGCACATGATGTTGTCGCGCTGTCCTCCAGCGTCGACCCTCCACGAACTCAGGCTAGACTCTGTCAAGCGCAACCAGATGGCGCTAGCGTTCCGATTCCGGTCAAACGAATGACTCCGTCGAAGCTTATCGTGACAGCGCTTCCCGCCTCGTTGTCAAGTCAGCATCCGTACTAATGACGTTTCCGACAAATTAGTGTGATAGAGTACTACTGAGCCGCCTCTGCTTCTTTGCAACTTGAAAAAACAACGAGATATTTTCATTGATATACATGTAATAAATACGTCACAAATCTTCCGGAATTAATTTCCTAAATGATGGTAAAACCGCATCATAATCCGTTGCGTAGTTTAAAAGAACCATACGACCACGTAAGCAGGCACGAAAAGCGACTTGAATCCTGCGTCTGTGTTTCCGAGCGCATACAACCCGAATCTCTTCAAAGTAAGAGTGAACAGGCTTCTTCTGGGTAAGCTCATTCCATCGTCGACTTAGTCTCTGTCACCTCTGACCTAGACTAGAGTCAAGAGTAAACCCATTTCAAAAAAAAAAAAAAAGATAATTATTCTACTATAATACTACTAATCTATATACCTACATAAAACAAATTCGGGTTAGTAACTCAAGAACGACTGGACCTATTTTTATGATCTTCGATATTTTGGATTTTTCTCCGCCCCGAATAGCAGAATAACTATTAAAAAAAAGTAAAATTTAAAAAAAAATTATGAAGATAATTCATTTTCACATACATTTTGTATTAATTTATTCAAAAGAGTTACTTACGAAGTTCACCAGGTTAGCTCGTAATCCTATTTCCTACTAATATTATAAACGCGAGAGTTTGCGAGGATGGATGGATGTTTGTTACTCTTTCACGCAAAAACTACTAAACGGATTTTGACGAAACCTTACAATAATATAGCTTGTACAGTCAACAATGGAGATAAGTATACAGGATCGTCGGATATAGTTGAAGTTTACTTAAAAACCGATGGTTGCTTTCGAATTAAATTTTATTTTATTAATAGAAAACAAACAGTTCATTTAGGCATTAAATTAAATTTCAGGCAACAACCTCCATCGGTTTCTTACTAAACTTCAACTATATCCGACGATCCTGTATACTTATCTCCTTTGTTGACTGTACATTAGATTAACACATAGGATAGTCTTTAATCCCGATATTCTCAAGGGATCGAAACTTATGCGGGTGAAACCGCGGGCCGCTGCTAGTTAATAAAAGGTTTATGGATATTGATAGTATAGATTAGACAATGGTACCGTTTCGTAAAACCATCCAAAACATTAGCCCATACAGTAGATTTCGGAACAGATTGAAAACTAATCTACTTGTTGATTCAAAACTAATTGATTGATTTTAATTAAAACAATAATCGCCCAGGATAACAGAATGCTCGTGTCGCTCGCCAACTGGGGCGTGCAGGAAAATTCCCAAATTACGCAAGTACCTCTGTACAGAACATGCGTGTACCGTACCTTTTAAAATTATGAACGCCGGTAATTGGGTGGGCCAATCGAAGCATGGTTGTTTTAAATGTCCCACTGCTCAGCTGTAACACACCTAATTAGGAACGGAAACCTTGAATTTTCACGGTTCAGGCGTTGTTGTCGAGGATCTACCCTTTCATCTGGTATGGAACCGAAATGAGGTGACTAACTAACCCTGAATTATTTGAGTACCTAATTGTAGTAGCGAACATAATGTACCTAACTACCTACACATGCATAGAATCTATGATGATAGATACATATAATAAATACTCTTTGTAAGCCATAAAAATTACTGATAAATATACTTAAATGTAGGGTGACTCAATGGGTGATCTTCCCCTAAAAGTGATATTTAAAAGACAACCCTTGGATGGATTACGGGAGAAGGAGAGACAATACTGCAGATATTCTGTGGTATACCATACCACTTTTGCCCGCGACTTCGTCTGCGTGAAATTTCACCCTCCCCCGATTCACCCTCTTAGGGGTGGAATTTCGAAAAACTCTTTCTTAGTGGATACCTAATCTTCACAAGGACCTTCTCTAGGACCAGCGGTTTAGGCTGTGCGTTGTTTATCCGTCAGTCATCACTTTGAATGTTATTTCTATAGATTTACTGTGTAAGTACCTACTTTGACAGTGCGATAGGAATAGATTGATTGTGTTTTTTGGATTGTCAAATCACTTAGTCAAGCCTGGATTAAGAAAAAATAGTGTTCGTTAAAACTCAAAATCAATTTTATTTAATAGGAAGGATTTGCTACCACCGCCTCAGGCTACGTACCCATATTATTGTACTAAAGAAGCTAAAGAAATATTTATATGAGGGCTTCGTTTAAATCAAAACTTGAAGGCCAAACTACTTGGCCTACTACCTACTTGGCCTTCCGGTGAACATTCAACATATTTGTCGATCATGCATTAATTTGCAACAAATCAAATTTATGTCGAGTCAATGGTCAGCATAAATTATAATAATCAATACGTTAAACATACCTAGCTATATCTTACAATTGTGTTAGTATTACCTGGATCTCATTAATTCAGTTTGACTGGCAGCTTGTCCAATTATAGCCCAATCGTGTCGTCGTCGTCGTTTCAGCCGATAGACGTCCACTGCTGGACATAGGCCTCCCCCAATTTTGGGGGGGTTTGCCATAATCGCCACGCTTGGCAGGCGGGTTGGCGATCGCAGTATGGTATGATGGTGGAATAAATAGAGAACGCTGCTGCCCATTCTCCGGTAAGACCCTTAGTCGCCTTTTACGACACCCACGGGAAGTAAGGGGTGGTGCAATTCTTTAAGTCCGGCACCACACAGACAATCGTGTACCCTAACCTAAACCAATTAAAAATGATGACCTATATTTTAAAAGGGATCTTCCAATTTTTTTAAAGCTGTTTATGAATCATGTCATTAGGTGTGTTTAATATACTTATTTGATGTGTTTAATAATTATTAAAAAGATAGGTAAAGTGTATTTTTAAATACTTCAAAAAAGGAGGAGGTTCTCAATTCGAATGTTTATATACATATTTTGTTTTTATGTATGTTCGGGCATAACTGACCCTTAATAATTATTATTTCGCGTAACAATGGCGGCACGAGGGAGGCACGTGGCGACCTGCGAGTTTACGATACAAAAAATACGCGTTAACGCAGTCTCTACATCCCAGTTACTGGGTAATACTCCTTGGTAAGACTGGTTGTCAAAATTTTGGGCATCTGACGACCCGTAACGACTGTCAATGTCATCTACAAATGACAGCCGGGACCAACGCAACGGCTTAACTTACTTTCCGAGACACGGAGGGGTCTTGGTATGTAAAGATGGTCACCCATCCACTGGCCAACAGTGGCAAGCGTAGCTTAACTTGATCGATCAGACCGTGCGGCTGTAATTATTTAGCTAAAAAAGCTCTTATAAGAGTATTACATATCCTAGAACCGAAAATTCGAAGACATGTGCCATCTACCAACCCGCACTGGGCGCTCGTGGTAGATTATAGCCCACTCCCTCTCGATGAGAGGAGGCCTGGGTCCCAGCAGTGGGAACAATATTGGCTGATTATCATGTTTATTTTTAGGTGAGAGCTTCCACATAATAGCCTCCCCGACCGTTGTCGGTCACGGTGGCCAATCTCAATGGAGATTAGCCACGCAGGTGATATTATAGTATACAAGTGTGTGCGCAAACACAGGTGCACTCTCTGTTCCTTTACTCTCATAGTCCGATAGGACGGCAATCCGATACGACCGGGGAGAGATCAGGCGCAGGACCAACGAGGGGTATTAAACCGCCAACTTCCAAGCTCCGGACTGTTACTAAGAAATTCCTAATGGAAAACCCAATAACACTTTGTCCGACCCGGGAATCGAACCCAGGACCCCACGCTCAGCAGTCGTGCTTGCAACCACGAGGCCAACGGGGCAGTCAGAGCTTCCACATAATAGGTAAACAAACAGACACTTAATTTAGGTAGTAACCAAGATAGTGTTCCTAGTATGCGAGTATATCCATCCCCGAGTGGTGCTCGGTAGTGGTCACATCGCCTGCGGAACACTTAGATCGAGTTAGTAGACCAACCGAAAATAATTAAATTCATCCCGGAGTGAGGTTGCCGAGGTATGATACTGACCGGAATCTGAGTGTACCTAAGGTGTGTTTAGAAACTTGTTTATAATGTACGTGTTTTTAATTGCTTTAGTACAAAGTAAGCGTTTTTGTGGGATGTTGTTGTAGTTTTAACACGACAAAAGTAAAATTCTATTTTTTTAAAGTGTACCGATTTGTTCTGTAGCAAAACTGAGTTTCGAAGCTTCAGATAATTGTATAGATACAATTGCGATGTTATATACAGGAAACTAATTTAAAAGAAACACTTTAGTGGATATGTTACTGGCAATCTGTATAATCCGGTATTCTATACAATACCGAGGCAATGTACAGAATACCTAAAACATTTAGGTAATGTATGAAATATTATTTATTTTATACTTTGCCTAGGCATTCTATACACGCATTCGGTACGAATCCGCAGCCGGCAATGTGTGAAAAAGACGAAAGCTCGGGGTGCCCTTCGCTCGCTCTTGCATCCTATGTCGACGTAGCCCCACTTCGTGGGGCTCCTATTCCTGTTTAAAGGGTTCAAAGTAACCTAACCAAACCTGACCTCGGGGTTCGGCATATTTTAAAACAGCGAGCGTTTGTAAACGGACGTCGTTCGTAAAACGCGGAATCATACAAATTGCCTGCGATTGTATACAATACATGTTCGTTTCTTGGATGGTACTTAAGTACATAACATTGATAAATAAAGACCAAATCTATTTACTGTACACATTGCCGGTGGACCAGCAGCTATTCTATAAAATGCCTGGGAAATGTATACATTACCTAGGCAAAGTATGTAACGGACAATAATATTCATAATATTTCATACATTGCCTGGACGCCTCAGGTATTCTGTTGTAAATATTACAATAAAAAAAAAATGTGTGAAAATAGTCTGCTTCACAGTAATCATGTATCATAACAACACGCTTATAATCGGTTAGGCACATTTCCCCCCAGTTTTTAAATCTCATATATCATGACATATCAATCTCTTCTATTTATTTATTCCTTTGTCTAGAATTTCTTTGTGTTGAACGACAATCCCGATAGAGCAAGTACAGAGTCTGTGTCAGCTCAAAAGCGGATATGAACTGGAATTGAGAAAGAAATTGTACTTCCTCCGTATCTCAGATGCTGCGGAAGGACCGACACGTGCGGTTCGATTTACAGTAGGTATAGCTTACCTGAATATTGTGTAGAAGTAGGTAGATACTCGTATTTACCTTCTTTTGGAACTGTGTTTGAAATCTATAAATATATATATCTATCTTATACAAAAAAAAATAATTGAATTGAAAAACCAAATTGAATTGAGAAAATAAAATTGAAGTGTCTGTTTGTAATGTCAAAATAACAGCTTTTTACTAAATGCATATAAAAGCACGTGCTTATAACAAAAAAAAAAACATTTTTTATACGGTAGGTACCTACTTATAAAAAAAAAACATTTTTTTAAGTTTTTGTCTGTTTGTTCCGGCTAATCTCCGAAACAGTATATTTCTTCCTCAAGTTTTCACAATAGCTCCTACCACTGTTTGTCTCTGCATCACCCAAAGGTTGACTGGTAGAAAATGCCTATGGCATTAAGTCCACCTCTGTAAATTTGTGTGCTTAAAGTATTAAATAAACAGCTGAACCGATTTTAAGTAACTGAGGCTTATTATAGAAAAATAATTAGGGTTACGCGGCACAAAAATAAAACTTAAAATGAGAAAATATATTCTATATATAAACAGGGTTATTGGTAAAACATTAACAACCTCTTAAAGGGTCATTGTACTCATCATTATGAACAACTTTTACTATGGGACCAAACCTGAAATCGGGAACAAAAAATCAGCTGTTCCCTACATTTATAAATAAGTCGTCAAAATCTAGGTAACAGCTGAATTTTTTTGGCGATTACAGGTTTGGTCCCATAGTAAAAGTTGTTCATAATGATGAGTACAATGACCTCTTAAGAGGTTGTTAATATTTTACCAATAACCCTGTATATTAGATATATTCATCCGTTTTGATGAAGAAGTGGTACCTACAGCTTCTCAAAAATATTTGTTGGTGGTACCGCAAGGGGGACTAGACAGGGGGACCACGGGCAAGTACCGTTCTCGACACATTATTGATACCTCACGAAATCGCGGGCATAGCTAGTATAAAATAAAGTTAGTTTTTGTGTCTCCCGTGTGTTCTTCTAACAGGTTTTAGTGTGGTTTTCACCATCGGCATCGTTTAGAGAATTTATTCCGGAAGGCTTATAATAAATACACTAGCAGCGCCCCGCGGTTCCACCTGCATAAGTTTTGATCCCGTGGGAATATCGGGATAAAAATTATCCTATATCCTTTCCCGGGGCTTAAACTATCGCTAAATTTCATCGAAATCGGTTTAGCGGTTTAAGCGTCAAGACGTAACAGTCAGACACACTTTCGCATTTATAATATTATTTATAAACTAGCTGTGCCCGCGACTTCGTCCGCGTGGAATAGTGACTTTTCGGGCAGCATATTTTAAATTACATATACCGTCTACAGACCGGGCATTTGCTGTCCGAACCCTCTGAGAACTCAGGCGAATTTCAGTGAAAGTCTCAGACTCTAGTGCTTGAGCTTCACGATCGGCAGTGAGACGTATTTCTCGTTCTTCCTGTGTTTCCTGAGACCGAACATTTGCTGTCCGAACCCTCTGAGAACTCAGACGAATTTCCCTATCAGTGAAAGTCTCAGACTCACGCGATAGTGTATGAGCTTCACGATCGGCAGTGAGACGTATTTCCCGTTCGTCCTGTGTCTCCTGGGATCGAGCATTTGTTGTCCGTACTCTCTGGGAGCTCAGGCGGGTTTCCCTGACAGCAAAAGTCTCAGACTCACGCGATAGCACGTGAGCTTCGCGATCGACAGATAAACGTGCCTTTCGTTGTTCCCCTTTTTCCCTATTTCGAGTTGTCATCATTCAAGAACGATTTGAACTCAGTCGAGATTCTCGCTGAGTCGAAGTTTCTGCAGCACGAAACCTAGCCTGGTGCAGAGAGCCTTTTGCCTCACGACCTTCCTCAGATTCCTGTGATCGAACTAATCTCATCCTTTTAGCATTTCTGCTACATTGGGAGAGGTTGGATCTTCTTCGAGGCATTCTTACAATAAAATAGTACTTACTACTTAACACACAGTTATTTTGTAAACACGTACTATCGTAAACAATTAAATTATAAATACTTACAGATTATTATACAGTCTGAAATTATCACAGTTTAAGTAATAAGTGTTAAGACGTGTAAACCAAACGTCATTATCATCATCATTTCAGCCGATAGACGTCCACTGCTGGACATAGGCCTCCCCCAATTTTGGGGAGGTTTGCCATCGCCACGCTTGGCAGGCGGGTTGGCGATCGCAGTATGGTATGGTGGTGGAATGCATAGAGAACGCTGCTGCCCATTCTCCGGTGAGACCCTTAGTCGCTTTTTACGATACCCACGGGAAGTAAGGGGTGGTGCTATTCTTCTACACAGACAAACGTACTAACTTTATAAAACAAAAGAATTGCTAGAAAAAATAATTACTGACCTAAGCTAATGAACTTATACTTAATAAAGAAAATCAAGAAAAGAAATGCCTAATCTATACCAAATACTTATAATATTTATATACAAACCCTAAATACAAATTAAGATAAGTATACCGAAAATCAGGGAAAGAAATGCCTAACCAATAATAAATGCTTAAAATATTTATTTACAAAACCCTAAATAAAAATTAAGATAAGTAAATACCCAAAAATCAAGGAAAGAAGCGCCTAACCTATACCAAATACTTACAAAATTTTAAAGAAAATTAAGAAAAAGAACCTAACCTACAAACCCTAAAATATAAATAAATGAAATATGCAAACAGTCAGTATTCAAGTGAATCGCAATAATCGAATCCAACTATTCGCCTATACTCTCCAGGATACGTGCGTTCGCTACGAATAACTGAATCCTTATGGCAGCGGCGCGTTTTCTTTTGAAATGGTCATCTCGCAGTTCAACCTGAGGGGTTGTCGACTGCTTAACCTGGCTTTCCTGTGGATGCCTCAATAAATTAAGGCCTCCAGCCAGGGCATAATACACAACTTAACTACACAATATAAACTTAAAAACTAAGCGACTACACGCTAAGGGCACCCCCTGTGGGGTACGGACCTCGGCTTAGGGCGTCGCTGGGAGAGGGCAGCAAGGGACAGGCTGGATCGGAATTATGGCAGCGGCGCGGCTCTCAGCGCGCTTTATACAAAGTGTAACGGAAAGGGGGTATCAACCCTGAAGGAGGTGAATGTGCTCATGAAACTGAACAAATTTCCCCAAAGAACATAGGTCGAAATATGAAAAAAATTTTGGACCTCCCATAGTAATAGTAAATCATTGATGTGCTATTACTATGGGAGGTCCAAATTTTTTTTTTCATCTTCATTCACCTCCTTCAGGGTTGATACCCCCTTTCCGTTACACCTTGTATATATAGCCACGGACGCGCAGGCGCGAGGCGTTTACGTACTCTGATAGAATACCTTAACAAATGTTCGCCGTGATTCTTTAAATTGACATAACTTTTTTATTTATGAACCGATTGACATGAAATAAACACTAAATGTTAAGTGAAGCTTACTACAATATATTAGTGAAAACCGCATCTAAATCGAATAAGCCGTTTCTGATATTAGCGTGCACAAACACAGCAGACAAACAGACAAACCGACAAACCGACAAACAGACAAAAAAAAATTTAATTACAATTTCGGGTTCGGCATCGATATAATAACAACCCCTGCTACTTTTTTTTAATATATTTCCATTGTACAGACACCACTTTCCTACAATTTTATTATATGTATAGATATATAGAGCTTTACTAGTGACACAGACAATATATATTAGATATACAATTAGTAATTAGTATTAGTATATTAGACATAGCACAGATATCTCGATGTTTTGACATGTCGCCACATTAGTGGATTGCATCTTTGCGAAGCAAGAACCTGTCATTACTAAATAAATAAAATAAATTAGTAGATCATGCTAAATAATTTATGTCAGCTTAACTTTTAGATGATAATGCATTATTTATTATTACAAAAATCAAGCAACTGTATATCTCTAGCGAAGTTTGTTTAATTTATGCAACGGTTATATTTACATAAGAATCTATGTATGTAACATTTAATTTACCTAATTTTTTTTTATTACGATTTTGAATATGAAGACATCATCATCATCATCATTTCAGCCGAAAGACGTCCACTGCTGGATATAGGCCTCCCCCAAAATTTATTTACGATTATGGCAAATCCCCCCGGGTTTGCCATAATCGCCACGCTTGGCAAGCGGGTTGGCGATCGCAGTATGGTATGGTGGTGGAATGCATAGAGAACGCTGCTGCCCATTCTCCGGTACGCTCCTTAGTCGCCTTTTACGACACCCAGGGGAAGTATGGGGTGGTGCTATTCTTTAAGTCCGGCACCACACAGACAATAGCACATGTAGCTCTTCAATTAAAAGTGATATGTCTATCATTGCATAAAGGCTGGCAACGCACAAGCGACTAGATTGATATTGTTTAATGATTTTTCGCCGAGGAGGAAGCGTCCTCCTATACTGTTCTCCTTAAAAAAAACCGGGCAAGAGCGAGTCGGACCCGCGCACCCAGGGCTCCGTACAAATTTGTAGGTATATAAATAGTTTAATTTTTTTTATGTATCTTGATAACTTCAGGGTTTTGACTGATGGACAACACCTTTGAGACAGATTTCATAATAAGAAAGTTCTATACTTTAACTATTTAATTAACCTGTAAAGTGATTAGTCATTAGCCTTCTATTAATCTATTTCCTTAAATTACCAAACAAACAATCTACCGCATCAAACTATGACGAAGCTACTCTATTAAAATAGTTGTAACCTCTTAATAATGGGGGTTAAAACGACTAATGAAACAAGGTGGTCGGTTGTCACAACTGCCAGAGAGCCGGTGATTAAATTTGCGTTCGCTCCAAACTCCTGGCCGCCTTGTACGGAAACTAAGCTGAATTTCAATCTGCTGTGGTACATGTGTTACATAGGATTTGAGTTGTGGAGCGATAATGCTTGTGGTTTGTTTGATTTTGGCACTATATGACACTTGTGTTCATCGAAGGGGTAAACAGAAGTACGTAAGACGTTGTTAATGTTTTACCAATAACCCTGTATAAGGACGGTGTTAAAAAATTAACCTGACAAACTTTAAGAGGTGCTTTAGACCAATGAACTAAACAACTTTCACTATGGGACACCTGAAATCACGAAAAAAAATCAGCTGTTTAATACAAAAATTCAATACCTACTTGACCAAAATGTATGAAACAGCGGATTTTTTTTTCGTGATTTCAGTGTTGGTCCCATAGTGAAAGTTGTTCAGTTCAATGGTCTAAAGCACCTCTTAAAGTTTGTCAGGTTAATTTTTTAACACCGTCCTTATACAGGGTTATTGGTAAAACATTAACAACGTCTTAAGAGGTCATTGTACTCATCATTATGAACAACTTTTACTATGGGACTAAACTTGAAATCGCGAAATAAAATCGCCTGTTCCCTATATTTATTCACACACACACAATCAGCCTATAATCTTCCCACTACTGGGACCGTAGCCTCCTCTCAGTGAGAGGGAGTGGGCCGTAATCGTATAACTCGTCAAAATTTTTCGCGAAAAAAAATTCAACAACTTTTACTATGGTAAAAGTTGTTCATAATGATGAGTACAATGACCTCTTAAGAGCCCCTGTATAGGTACCCTAATAGTAACAATTACATAATCACGTCTTTATTCTCCCAAGGCTTAGGTAGACTAGAACACTCACATTACGCCAGATAATAAGTCCCATATAATAAGGAGCGATCCTATTGCCATCAACCGGACACCATATCGTCGCTCGCATGACTAAAAGTCCCATCTTATTTTTCTCATTTTTTAGCTGGTCCGAGTTATGACATCTACATTCCTCTATTCCTGATTCTTTACATTTTTCTTTCAAATATAAGTGTCACCGATTAATTTAATTGATCCTTTTTAGGGTTCCGTAGCCAAATGGCAAAAACGGAACCCTTATAGATTCGTCATGTCTGTCTGTCTGTCCGTCCGTATGTCACAGCCACTTTTCTCCGAAACTATAAGAACTATACTGTTGAAACTTGGTAAGTAGATGAATTCTGTGAACCGCATTAAGATTTTCGCACAAAAATAGAAAAAAAACAATAAATTTTAGGGTTCCCCATACTTAGAACCGAAACTCAAAATTTTTTTATTCATCAAACCCATACGTGTGGGGGGTATCTATGGGTAGGTATTCAAAAATGATATTGAGGTTTCTAATATCATTTTTTTCTAAACTGAATAGTTTGCGCGAGAGACACTTCCAAAGTGGTAAAATGTGTCCCCCCCCCCTGTAACTTCTAAAATAAGAGAATGATAAAACTAAAAAAAATATATGAAGAGTACATTACCATGTAAACTATCACCGAAAATTGGTTTGAACGAGATCTAGTAAGTAGTTTTTTTTAATAAGTCATAAATCGTAAACCACATTTTACCATTCATTCAATCAACTCAAAAATAAAAAAAAACATTTAATTTCATAAACATAAACCTTATGCATAAACCCGGATGTTACGGAACCCTCGGTGCGCGAGTCCGACTCGCTCTTGCCCGGTTTTTTGAATATAGGTACTAGCTTCTGCCTTCGACTTCTTCCGCGAGAAATTTATTGTTCCCCCGACCCACCCCGTCGCATCGCATCGCCTGCCCGCGCTGTTACTTCTTTTCGCTTACCGTTCTTTCTGACTTTTATCTTTTCGCTCGGCTCCTAAGGGTCCAAGCGTGATGTTAAATAGCCTATTGCCTTCCTCAAGCATTGGTCTAAGATTTTTTAAATCCGATAGGTAGTTCCTGAGATTAGTGCGTTCAAACAAACAAACAAATTCTTCAGCTTTATTACTAGTATAGATAGAGATGTGTATACCTTATTCATTTAAGGATTTCCATGCCAACTTACGGCAGCATAATTATGAATTACTCGCTGCGCCCCGCGATTTCACCCGAGTAAATGTCAATCCCGTGGGAATATCGGGATAAAAAGTAACCTATATGTTAATCCAGGGTGTCAGCTACCTCCATACAAAATTTTATCAAAATTGGTCCTGTCGTTTGAGCGTGAAGAAGTAACAGACATATAAACACACACACACACACACCCCACACACAGTCCACATACACTCGCAACCTTTCACCTTTATAATATTAGTATGATTTTTACTTACTCGGCCGTTGTTAAGTAGGTAGGTAGTCAGGTACCTACTACCACCTGCCAAACCTTCGTTTTTATCCCCTGTAATTAGTCTCGGACAGACCCCTTCATCCCCCTTGTGGTTGACGCTTTTCTTTTACGTTCGTTTCCTTTACGACATTGAAAATATTTACCGATTGTTTAATTATTTAAATAGTTTTGCATGTTCGTTTTCAATAAATTTTATTAATCCTTTTACTTTGATTGTTTCAGGTAAATCCATTCAGCTATAAAACCGCAACGCAATACACAGTAAGCTCAATAAAATTTATTTGAATTCACTCACGAAAATAAACCATAACACGATTCGCCATTTAAAAAAAATCCAGAAAAGAATGAAATCATATAATCCTACTCATACAACACTAGTGGGTTGTGTTTCTAATAAATTTAGACCTTGTAGTTTTAAGAATAAGATTCATAATAGATTGTGTAGTTGTTAAGAGTGGTTATCAAAAGAGTATTCTAAGCATAGCGCTATGCAACGTCCGAGGCTCGTAATTAAAAGAGAATTCGCTCCCGTTGTTTTACAGCAACCCATCGTCTGGAGGCGTATAGTTGATGAACAAATGAATATGTATACCCATAGACCGGAGAGGAAATGTGAAGGACAGTGTGTACCTGCCTTTTTTTAGTCGCACTTTTTACGCCATTCGTTCCGTAGTCCGTACAGCGTTATAATGGAAAAGTGTAGTCTCAAATGGTTATTTTGTTAATCACTTTAGAGCGGCTTAATAAAATGTTGGAGGATTAATTTAGATTTGATGCCTTTTTTGTGATCGAAAGAGTGGAAATGTTTAGTGTTACTCGTAGCGGAAAATAGTTTGGTAGTTATTCCTATTAGCCGTTGAATGAAGGGCCTTCCCAAGGTGCGCTGGAAGTACCTATCTACTTAAATACGCTTAATGTTACTGGTTAAAGCTCAATCAATCAACTCAGCCTATCGCAGACCACCACTGGGCCTCTCCCAGGCTGCGCCACAACACCCCTCCGCCTGCCTGCTTCAGGCTGTTTTATAAAGGGTTATTGGTAAAACATTAACAACCTCTTAAGAGGTTATTGTACTCATCATTATGAACAACTTTTACTATGGGACCAAACCTCAAATCGCGCCTCAATTTATGTTCGTATAACTCGTCAAAATGTAGGGAACAGCTGATTTTTTTTCGCGATTTCAGGTAGAAAATATTAAAATCAAAAATAAAAGTCATTTATTCAAATTAGGCTGAGAATCAGCACTTTTCGAACGTCTCTACATAAGACAGCTGTTGACAAACGCTTCACTACTTTCTAGTGCCTTCGCTGAGAAGAAAAAGAAGCGCAGCAAACCCCACATCAATCTTATCCAGGTTCAATAATTGTCTTCAAAAATGATGCTACAAATTAAACGACACCTCATCATCATCATCTGCCTAGCCTTTTCCAAACTATGTTGGGGTCGGCTTCCAGTCTAACCGGATGCAGCTGGATACCAGTATTTTACATGGAGCGACTGCCTATCTGACCTCCACAACCCAGTTACTGGGTAATACGATACCCCTTGGTAAGACTGGTGCGACCTGTGCGTCTGTTATTATTTAGCCACGGGCCCCTCACAAATTAAACGACACCTGCCTTTTCAAAAAACTGTTAATTACCTGTGCCGACTATACACCTGAATATCAAGTTATCGTCATAAAAATTAACTACTTAAATGTAAATCTGCCTCAGCCTTTCCTGAATTCACGATTAAATTACCTGAAAAGCTACATAGAAACGCTGTGAAGCCCTTTGTGCTCACATTCAGAACGCCATTTAACTAACCGATGCTTACATGAAAGCTTTTTGAGTTTGAGTTTGATGCTTACATGAAAGCTAATTGCAATAGGCAAAACGAAGATGAAATTATCTGCTCTACCAACAAAGGCCGTATCAAGCGCCTATTCCCCGAAGCCAACGATCTAAAAGTTCCCATTCACGAATACCACTGTTACGTTGAAAGGCAAGCGGGTTATTCTGTAAAACTTGTCTTTGTATGACGAGTGTGGCTTGTTAGCCGCGGTTGGGTTACGCCGGCGTCTTCGCGACGTCGCTCGAGCGTTAATGCGACGCGGATTCTGCAAAACCCCATGCCACTTGGCGTATGAATACGTCACGACGACGCAAAAAGATGCAGAATACGTACGCAGGATGCTTCGTGAGACATGAATTCCGAAAGGAATTTTAAGGCGGCGCGGTAGCTCCTGCTTTCATGGAATCAGTTATGTCTGATTTTAATTATGCTGACATGGTAATGGGAGAAACACGAAAAGCTAAGCTTTTACTGTCTTGTGTTTTCTTGTTTTTGCTACATCACATTCACAACATTATGAAACAATGTTTGTAAAAAAACATCGTTTGTCTGTTTCTTCATAACTGACTGCGGTTCTCATTAAGATTTTCTTAGAAAAGGCAGCATTTGCTGACTACGAGCTGCCATGTACCTCGAGGGTGTTGGTGAAAACGTAAAAACCGAACCAAACGACTTCCTGTGCTTTTCCGGAGATCTTTGTACTCCGAAAATGGCAACCAGTAGAAGTTGTGTGCCTTAGAAGTCCGACTTCCTTTAGCCTTACCTAAGGGAGTATAAAAAAATAATTTTCAGACATGATTTTTTTTTTATGTTCTTTATACTTAATTATGAAAAAAACAATATTTTTAATGAATGCAATTATTTTTATCACTATCCATACCTCATAATTCCCACCTTTCAGTAATCACACTAATATTATAAAGGCGAAAGTTTGTGAGTGTGTGTGTTTATATGTTTGTTACTTCTTCACGCTCAAACTGGCCGGCTGGACCAATTTTGATAAAATTTTGTATGGAGGTAGCTGAACATATAGGCTACTTTTTATCCCGATATTCCCACAAGATCAACACTTATGCGGGTGAAACCGCGGAGCGCAGCTAGTTAACAAATAAAACCCAAACATAATTATAACTGAACAACTCGTAGTATAAATACGTCTTGTAGTCGTTTTCTTATTCCCTACTCCAATTAACCGTTCGTTTTATCCAACCTACTAATAGTAGTTAGTAACAACCTTATTACGTAGACGTCGCTTTTGATCGCATAAAATAGCTCTCATTTTCTCCCTGTATACCGTTAAAGGAACGTTTGCATGTTTTAACGAATCAGAGTCAGAGTATGAAAGGGTTTTAACATTCATCTGTGAATGGCAAAAGGACCTTGTTAGGGCCGCTCCAAATGTCTTAAATACCCGGGTCTGAATACTGCAGCTCTCTTTGATTTACGCAATCGTGTATTTAATTAATTTCACAGCTGACACAGTGACTTATAATAAATTGGTTTGCTGCGTGTGAGTAATTCGTGTTTGTGTAAGGATCGTTAATTCGTGAGGTGCTGAGATTATTGTAGTTTGTGCGTAGTCAGGTACCTGCTACGTTTTGTAAAAATTAATACTACGAAAAGCTGTCTTTTACAAGAATTAAGTACCTACCTAACTATTACGTTGTAATAGAACTGGCAAGCCGGCTCGATTTATAATAGAACTAACCTACTTGAATATTTAATTTTAATGGAATAAATTGTTCAAGGTTTTTCAATAAATTTTTCCACGTCTCCACAGAAATATAATTAAAATTATACGCAGTACCACCAATTAGTATCTTTTAAATAATTAATATCCTAAATATAATAATTACTTTTCCTTTTGAAAATATCAACATTACTTCCTGTAATTATAAAATATACAAAAACTGTTACCATTTCAAACCATCAGCTGTTTTATAAAGCGCTAAAAATATCGTTTCGAGATTGCACGATAGAAGCGTACCGTCGGACAGTGTACTCAGTCTGTCGGCCCTTGTCTCGTGTAATGGTCAGTCGCTCTAAAAGGCCTTCCCTAGGTTGCCTCATTAAATTTGCATCAAAAAGGCGGCCATTCATTCGGTCCTTACCTAGGTAAACATTAAAACTCTTTACTGGAAATATAGGATATGAGTCGATTTGCATGCGATTAAGCGGCGTGTTTTATTCAGATGTTCTTGTTAGGCTAGTAAAGGGGATTTGAGGATTATGTGGTTTGCTACCTGAGTTTTGTAACAGAGATGATGTATTAAATGTTTTATAATTATCTTGGCGTTTTTCTATTTAATCAGGCTGGCTTTGAAAGCAGAATGGACTGTTTTTTTTTGGAAAGATGAGTTTTATAAATTTGAGTTTAACCCTGCACTGTACTGGTAGAAGTTGAGATAGAGATTTACCATGTGTACTGCGTTGCGTAGCATCGTCTTTGTTAACATCAAAATAGTCATCAATGATCATTCATAGCAGAATGGTAGCAGGTGGTGTTCTCTAACTTCAGTCCTATTATACCCATATGGGGAGAAAGTGTGAGTTTATAATAACAATAATAATAAAAAAATGTTTATTTTTCTTCCACAAATAGCACTTATTAGCTGAAACTTAAAAATGGAAAAATTAATAATTATGATCAACAACAATGTTTATTTATGGGAGACTGGTGCCTAAACTAGGCCGTGACTTGTATTTCAGGACACCAGCATGTCGATTCTGTAAAAATCTTACCGTGAAAGCTTGCGTGGAGTGAGCTGTCAGTGTCATCCCACTAATCTCGATTATGATTGTAAATCTTTGCTTGGTCAATCAAGCAAAGATTTACAATCATAATCGAGATTTTAATAATATTTAATATGCTAATTCTATTGATCATTTTATATAATGTCAAAGCTAGTATATTATTTGTCAAAACATTACTATTTTAGGGGGGTTTTAAATAAAATAGCTAAACAGAAACTTAGTCAGAAACTTTTTAGGGTTCCGTAGTTCCTACAAGGAACCCTTATAGTTTCGTCATGTCCGTCTGTCTGTCTGTCCGAGGTTTTGCTTAGAGACTGTTAGGACTAGAAAGCTGTAAATTTGTAGGAGTGTGTATATCAATTATGCCGACAAAGTGGTAAAATAAAATTTTGGAAAAAAAAATTTTTTAGGGTAGCTCACATGTGAAGTGGGGATGAATATTTTTTTCGTAATCTACCCCATCGTGTGAGGTATCATTGAATAGGTCTTCTAAAATGACTTGGGGGTTGCTAAAATTATTTTTCGATTTAATGCTCCATTTACGAAATATTAAACTTTAAAGTGCAAATTTTTGTTCCAGTAGGGAGTCCCCCCCCTCTAAAAGCTAAACTGCTGGCTTAAAAAATCTAGAAAAATTCAAGATGATAGTGCAATTCATGAACTTTAAAGGAAAAGTATAGCGGTTAAGATAACTTTATTAGTTCAGCAGTAATAGTCGTTGAACTTGGGTGTTGGGTAATTTTGTACCAAATACAAAATCCTTAGCATTAGTCCTTTAAAGTGACTAAGATAAAGTAGTTGCTTGTTTATGACGGGTAAAGACTCGCATTAAAAAACAAAATATGAAATAAAAAAACATAATAAATTATCATAAGTTTCACAATATGCCGCTAGATGGTGCTGTACCAACGGGTTACGCTTTCATTCGAGTACCTGTAGAAGTCACAAACGAACTTTGTTTAATTTTCGAATTACAATTTTGTGAATTGAAATAATAACTTGGCAGCAATCGTACTCTTATTTTTTAGCTTTACAAGGAAGATAGTTGTTCTTATTAGTTAATGTCTAATCTGTTTAAATAATTATCTTCGAAAATCAATATTCTGTTGTGTTTAGTATCGCTATTTAATAACAGATGGCGTTGTGCCGTGTCGTCACTTTTGTAGATCGCGGTGTTAAGATTTTCTTGCAAGGTATTCAAATTTAAAGTCGTTTTTTGTTATTATAACCATTAACTCCTAATACCTTTACCATTACATATATTCATTATATTCAGAATAAAGAACAACAGAAACGTACTATATTATGATAACGGGCTACTACGGAACCCTACACTGTGCGTGGCCCGACACGCATTTGGCCGGTTTTTTGTCCTAAACTAGTCCTTTTATAGCCTAAGGTGCGAGCGCCTCACGCACGAACAGTAAATAAAATAAAACATTCATGTGTAAGACAGCTAGACTGATGAAAATACGCATCGACATTGTTTGTTATTATGAGCGATTGTTGATCGAGTCTAGTAAGGATTGCGATGATGTTCAGCGTTGTGCAAGAGATAACCGAGAGTGTCAAAGACATCGAGTGCTAACGGTGTGCCTGGCTGACGGACTATAGAATTGAATTCCACGTAGTTTCTTCATCCGATTCACGCCATTTAATGTCGTGAACCGGGTGAAGTGATCACGCATCACCAATGTGATAATGACAGTGACTAACGCGCAAGCGCGGCGTGATCTTATCACTTCATCTGATTCATGACATTAAATGTCGTGAATTGGGTGAAGTGATCACGCCACACAAACTCTATTGATATCATGTGCCTTATTACAAAATGTAATAGCGAGGTACGCCCGACTAAGCCAAATAAAATTCATTTCCTCCCGTTTGTACGTCCCACATACTTTTGAATAGAACCGAAAATTCTTCAGTGAGAAAATATTGGCAATATTTTTCAGTTTCCAATCGAAGGATGCTTCAAAGTCAGGCGTGAGTGAAATAAGCTTTTCGTTTATTGGGAAACGTGCGAATCGCTCGCGTTGTGGGTTGTGTGAAATAAATTAAATTTCTATATTGACAAGCGCTGAACACTAAATATTCGGTTTTGTAGTAACGCACCCGAACACGATTTTTTCCGTAATGAAATTCTGTAGTTTTATTTTTGTTATATGTTTGTTTTGTTTCACTGTTGGTTGGGTTTTGTTTGGGACGAGTTTTTTGCATTTTGACGTGCAGCTGTACTGTTAGTCAGTTGTTCATTGCAAAACTAAGTTTATCAGAGAATAAGTTTACCTATGAATTTGCAGTACCTTAGATACTTAAATTCACCTATTTACATCAACAGGGATTAAGAATATAAAAAACGTGTGCAATCAGGAGACCCCTGCCAGAAACGAACTACACACACACACGCACACTCGTATATAATATAAAGAGACGGAGAGATACAGAGAAATAAGTTTGAATTTAATACCCGTTTTTAATACAGAGCCATCTAGTATACCTAAGTTTTGAGAAGCTCTCATAAAGTGTCGCCATCTTGGATTTTAATTTTGACCTCACTATTAGCTTTGGCACCCTTGAAAACCATGAAAACGACACCCATGATAAAACTTTTGAAAATTTTCTCAGCCGCCATCTTGGATTTTCATATTGTTTTCACTATTGGCTTCAGCCCCCTCTAAAACCACGAAAACTAAACTAAACACTCTTTTTGTGAGAGAAAGTTGCATGGAGCATAAAGCTTTCTCGTGATTTCTACTAGGTAACTCCTACAGGAATCAGCGTTAAAGAACTTTGTTCCAAAAAGAAAACAAACTAATAGAGTCTGATCTGAATAACTCAAAAAGCCTCCCTTTGGAAAGCACTCCTTTCAATAGCCTAATAATTAGTTTTATATATTCCTAGTGGTTATGTACGGAGCATAACATTCAGTCACAAAAAAAGATAGACTGACACATCGAATACCGCACTTCGGGCGGAGATACCTTCATATAAACATCCCTTCTTAACAATACGACACAAGTGACTTCATTTCCTTAAAAAAATATCGAATCTTCTTATTTCGTTGGTTTCCTCGTGATCCTTGCCTTATTTTCTACACTTACATGTTGTGTTTCCTTTGGGAAAGTTTTCATTTCCTGCAATTACTGTTATTCCGCAATTACCAGGAAAACTACCCGCTGGCACGCCAAACTGACAAAGACGCTTTATTCTTTCTCATGGTTAAGTAACGTACCAGTACTGGTTATTTGTGCTCAGTAAATGTGCCAGAAATATTTACAGTGGCCTTTGTTAAACAATAATAGTGTAAAAACTTGGGTCGTTATGAATGTAGGCCCTAATTCCTATGATCTCCTCCTTCCTTTGAGCCTATTTGATTAATAAAATACTCGGGAAGTTCTTTCGCTTTATGGTATTTAACAAAAGTGTCCTTTTCATCTGAAAACGAATCGACTATGTGGCATTTAATTCTAGTCTAGTCAAGGTTTTATTTATTCTTATTATCCGCCGTTTATGCCCACTACAGGGCAAAGGGCTCTTCCACGTTTTATGGCACTCGTGGGTTGCAGCTGAAAATCAGCGTCAGGTGGTACATCTTGTGTTGTCATCTGATATTATGCTGAGCTGAGGCCCTTTTGGCATTATAATCTTTGTTTTCTGTTTTTATAGTTTTAAGGTGTAGGTATTTATTTTGCCGTAATGCCAATAAACGCATTTTTCTTTCTTTCTTTTATTTGAAAAAAACAAAACCATTACCAACGTAAACAATCGAATCTGAACGCCTTACTAATAACGCTTTTGCCGCTCAAAAAACTACGCTCTTATTTAGTAAGAAAATTCAAACTATCCAAAAGCCATTCTTAGAACGTACCTTTATTACCTTGAGCCCAAATCCAAGTGCCTTCTGGTTTTCTAACAAAGAAAATCATCAATTAAATGATCCATTTCAATTAAATGATCCATTTAAATTCCTTTGATTCGGCCTATTTGCTTGATAAAATACTCGGGAAGTTTTTTCGCTTTATGGTAGGGATCAAAAAGGCACACTCATCCGTTATGCCTGTTTGAACTAAGTAAACTTGACGAGGATTTGTTTATCATAATTAAGTAATGGATCGCTTTAGCTTTGGAGTTTTTTTTATGCAAAGGGCCACGAAGTTTTTGATCTGCACATTTTCTTTTGTCTTATTTAATGTTTTTAATGCAATGAATATATTGTTTTATATTATTCAACGTATGTTTTTACGTATCGTATTATTGTTAATAGGCAGTGAATTAAAAAAATACCGTAAGGAATTTGCGTAACATTTTAATTAGAAATAAGCGAACAATCAACAGGTGACCTTTGACCTTGAATGACATTTAAATGTTTTGTTTTGATTGTCGATTTCTGAAATGTTTTGTTATTCGCATGCATTTTTATTGTGCTTATCGATTTGTAAATATCATCATATTGTAGAATGTTAATTTGTATTTGAAATAAGTGCAACAGAATTTACTCTGTGATCCAAAGTTTGAGAAGTACTTTTTAAGGCTTATTTTCAAGTGCTTGGATTAATGTTCGATTTCTCGTAAACTGAACACTTCTAATTATTTTGTTCGGTACGCGGCACTTGTAAATGACGTCATGTTATTGATAAGCTTCTGGGGTGAAAAAAATGTATGGGGGAGGTGTGTTCTTTTAATTGATTAATGTGAAATAATGTATATTTATGTAAATAAAACAATAACTTTTTGAAATAATGGTATATTTTTTTAATTATAGCGTATTTTGTACAATAAACTGGAAAAATATCGCTCCAATTAGATTCCAATTAGGTTTCAATTAGAATGAATAGTACATTACACTGCGTTATATTTTTTAATGTTAGCTTGTTTCATAAGGATTCCAACTACATAACTTTTATATACAGCTCCCTTACAAAACTTTAGAGATATCGTCATTTTAATCACACGCGCCGATAACGGAAGTACCACCCGGAAGTACCTACACTTGCGCGCGCTAACGCGGAACACGGCCGTAACACTCAAAAGGCTGAAGTTTAAAAATCAAATAATTTTAAATATGGAATTGGGCTCCAAAAACTTTAAAGTCTTGACCGAGTGGTAGCTAGCGAGTCAGAGTAGCTATACAATTGGATTTTCAAACTCTCGCGGCGGAGAGGAGGTCCGTCCGTTCGTCGTAGGCGCGGGCCTGCGGACGGAGAGTAATGGATAACTCACCGTTCGATTAGGAACATGCCCGTGCCGGACGGCGCGTACGTGTTCCACGCGTGCCTCAAAGAGATGTCAGCATCAGATGAAGGGGCCTGTCACCGCAGGCCCGGGACATAAAGGGCTAAGGAAGGAACACGGGTGGGTTTTAGTCAGTAAGAGTCTGACACTCCCTTCCGCTCCACCCAGAGCGGGAGGGATCATTTGATGATTCCCACCCTGAAAAAAAAGGGGTCGGTCAGTCAAAAAGATGAAGCTAGGAACTCAATACGCTTTAGAATTTGGCACATTTCAAAGCGTAGTAGGTTCCTACGGAGTAGAACGGGCAAGAAACTCCACGGACATTCTTCAAAATCTTAATATTGTTACGAAGTATAATTTACGTTCATTCATTTACGATGTAGAAAGACGTGCATGTGAAAAGCGTTTGTAATCAAGGATCAAAATAAGCCGTGGCAGCTAAGAGATGACCAGTCCTTACTGACGGCGTCCGTTCACGAACATGACGTATGGATCAGCACCGTGCAGCTCAACCGTTTTGAAGGGAGCTTAATGATCCAACACACACCACCGTCAGCCAGACATTTGAGTGATCATGACATCTCTCAGCCGCCAGGGCAGATTAAGTCAATGAAAGACATACCCAGTAAATGGTAGCTTTATAATAGGTCTACATAACTACGATTACATAGTGCTCACACATGTGCTATGCAATTATACAATACTAAGAGATTAAATTAATACAATGCAAAGATAGTTTTTTACAATCTTCAGCAGCTCCAACAATATTTTCGAATGCTAATCAATTAGTTCGGGCCAGCGTTGAGCCAAGCATTTTTGTCAGCGATGTAATCCCCAACTTGTAATAATGCTTGGCTGCCTAGTGTACGTTTATGCATTTAATTAAAGTATTTGTAACTGTAACATTTTAAACAGTAGGTCTGTACCCCATGAAAGATAAGTCTACAATAGTCAATCTGAAATCTGGTTGAACTAATTGATCCCTATTTCTAGTACTATAATTTTGATTTTCACCTCTTATACTAAAAAGATTTAGATTTGTCTGTACGTAAATGATGTTTTAATATACCTATATATTGGCAAGGTACCATAATGATTTTAATAATTATTTTAAAAAAGTTTCCTTAGAGAATCGCGTCTGCGGAGGCCATATATTGCTCTGATGGCTCTTTTCTGCAGAATAAAAATAGAGTCGATATCTGCAGCCCGTCCCCATAGTAAAATACCGTAACACATTGGTACTATGAAAGGAGGTAACTAAAATAGACTAGCCTTGACGATCTACGTGTCAAATTCTATTTTCGGACGGCCAAATACATCATCGGAAGCAGGGATAACTGTCAAACCGAGTTGCCATTAATTCTTAGTTTCAGCCCCAAACTAATCCGTAAGTGATATGGTGTAGGAATCGCCCGTAGCTTCGGCCGAATTTACGGATGTCGTGCGTTGGGAGTAGACCTCCAGCACACTAATTGCGTACACACTATCAATCTCAATCTGAATCATTTTGAAGGATAATTCTAATCCATTGCTTCATATGTTCGAAAAAAGTGTCTGCTCAACAACGTAAATAACGCAATGAAAGTTGTTGAACTGTCAGAATGAAATTCATTGCTACTATTAGTTTGTTACGAAATTACCCCGCTGGTTTGATAGTATCCGACGGAATACTACCCGAAATACGAATGTATTGTAGTACCTATCACTTTCCCAGGATATTGAAAAGGGTTCCGTCACTTTCACACCAAAACTAAAGTTACTTATTCCAAGAACATTACTTAGGTAGGTACTCGTAGATAAGCCATGTTCGGTCCATATCGGTGCTCAAACACGAGTGTTCGCTCCAGTGAATTTTTTCCCATTAGTCCTTATAGCATATTAGCACACTAGACCTAATGGAAAGCTTTGATGACGTCAAACGTCAGCTATCGTATCAAAGGGAACATTAAAGCGATAACTCTTACTTTATACGCCGTCCCTAAAGCTGAGTTTAGATGACGGATTTATTGAGGTTTTAGTTGCTACATGAAACTGTGTCTTATGTGTATTATTATAAGATTTCGATTGCGTAATCAAGTTATTGTCCTTAATGACTATGAGGAACAGATCAAAAACATACAACGAAGCTAAACATATTACAAACTAGCGGCGCCCGCGTCTTCGTTTGCGTGCTTGCCGGAAAAATCATTTTGGATTTCATGGGTTTTAATTTTTTGCGCGGAACCCTAATTATTTTTCTAAAATAAAGTAGCCTAGGTTACTCCTTATAAAATCAGCTATCTGCCAATGAAAGCCGTTTCGGATATTATCCGGAACAAGCAGACAGACAGACATTTTTTTAAAATTATTACCGTGTATATAATTTCACATGCATTTCGTAAAAAGCTGTTATTTTGACATGACAACACACAAACAGACACTTAAATTTTTTTTATTTGTATAGACTGAAGGTGATATGCTGTGTGACCCCTTTGCTCTTCTAAACACACTAGCAGCGCCCCACGGTTTCATCCGAATAAGTGTCAATCCCGTGGGAATATCGGGATAAAAACTATCCTATGTCCTTTCCCGGGACTCAAACTATCTCTATACAAAATTTTATCTAAATCGGTTCAGCGGTTTAAGCATGAAGAGATAACAGACACACTTTCGTATTTATAATACCTATTAGTATGGATTAATATTTCATTTCTTGTTTTCATAAGCCATAAAAACCGTGTGAAGCAGGGTCGCGGTCGCGTCGTCATTATTTCAATAAGCAGTTTGTGTGTTTCTGTTCATCTTTCGTGATAGTTTCGTTTCTAGCTAGTTTTCGAGTATAGCTCGTAAATGGCGTTGCTTCGCAGGAGCAGCATCACACTTTCATTGTATGCTACAAGTTGAATAGTGCAACAACTAAGTTGCTACGTTCGCCCAATGAATGACGAGCTCTGGAAGTGCAAGTCTCATCTCTACAGAATAATTCTGCTTTCATATTTCGAGTAAGTGTTCCAAATATGTAAGCGGTATTATCCTGGGAGAGTTCAGACATACTTGTGCTATTGAGTTTCAGTAATGCAACTGATATTTCTCTAAAACTTGAATACTAGAAATTGAAAGCTGCTTCGGTTGCTCATGTTCGGTGTTTAACTAGATAGGGACCTCTTTATAATATTAGTATAAATCAGTAAATAAGAACGACATGCTCCTAGCTTCGTTGGAATGAAAGATACCTACATTGAATATTTTAAAGCCGGTATAACTGACCTTTGCGCACCTGGACTCACGCATTCTTAACAAGTTTCATTCAACCAATCAAAGAAATTTACACTACTAACACTCGGTTTTTGAAAGAAAAATTATGACGTGTCAAAATTAAACGTCAGTCAAGTGATCCGATTGGCTGTTGATAATTCAGTCAACCAATCACAACAGGGGGCTTACTCTCCAAACTAATTTTAATTCCAATGAAATGCCAATATGATTCCAATGTTAATTCTACAGTCACGTGATTCGGTACTCTTGAAAACAATATTGTCACCATTGAAATGAAATTGACATTGCTCCGCCATTATTTTGTTACACGTGAAGTTAGCTATGTTACGGGCTGCAATAGTGTTGTTCAACTCATTACAAAAAACCGGTAATAGGGCTTTAAAATGCTTTATCGTTTAAATAACAAGGCTATTAAATAAATATGATATAAATAGTACTTTCATTGATTATTTATAAAGTATTAAATTCATTTGGGCATAAGAAAATGAATAAAATCATAAAATTAACCATGACTTTGGCTTTATGGGGTAGGATCGTTGCCTACACTACTTATTAAAAAAAAAAAGACTGCGTGTAAGTTCTCCAATTTCCAAGAAGTCAATTCGAACTCGAACTGCAAGTTTGTTTGTTTATGACAATATTCTTCGCGTTTGGTTATTTTTAGTAAGAAATAATTACTGTCCGCTAAGTTACTTAATTACTTAGTATTATAGTTTTATACAAATGGTACCAAGTAAATAGATATACAACTTCTCTATAGAGTAAGTAAATAATGTTTTTGTGACGAACGCCGACCGTGTTTATGTGAATAGTGAACATGACTGAGTTATATACCAGTGAAGTGATAAATAAGTTAGAATATGTAAAAGTGATAGTTAGAATAGGATAGTTAAGACCAAAAAGTACCTAGCGTGGGCGTCGATATGTGCTGCTACTGTTTTACTGAGTAAGATTTTGATTTTCTAATTAAATTTTAAGTGTTTGTATTGTTCTAATTAGCTTTCTAACTGGTTTTTATTAATAGTTTTCTTAGTAGAATCAGATATAGAATTTTTGATCATTTTAATTCACGAAGAAAAATGATAGAATAATTACGTAACTTGAAAACGAGGTTTTTTGTTTATAGGAATATTTGCGAGATTTTAGTGTCAAATGAGAGGATTATGTTTAAAACTAATATACTAGTTTGAATTATGTAAATCGGTTTACGGGTTTTAGAGATAGAAAGAATTTTGTATAATGAAAACATGCCGAAGACCGATTTTAGTAAGCTAATGTTCTAAAAAGTCTTTATTGTATAGAGATAGGATAAAAATGTTGTTATGTAATACGAACGAGGAGTCAAATCCTTGCTCACTCCGTAATTTGCTTTAAATTCGTATTCATTCATAGAAAACGCTTTGTCCGTATAACGCATCATCCGACGCTCATCTCGTCTTTGTTTCAGTTGTTTTTTATGGGACTTACGTAAAACACTATATACTTCTGCTTATCATGCCATATTATAATCCTATAACCCACAAAAACCCCTTAAAACGCAAAACAATTTCTAAAAAGTTACACTTTTGTTATTGGAAAAATCACTATCAACAAACTATCCCAACGCAATATTGACAAACATCTGTCAAAATACACTTAATACACTCAAGAGTACCGATTACCCCACGCCAAGCCCGTTCCCAATTCCACTTAGTTCCCCAAAATGGACACCTACTCTAAAAATCAATTGGCGCTAGCATCGAACTCAAGAGTACGAAACGTCACAATTCCAATGTCGATCTATCGGAATTAAACTCGAGAGTAAGCACCCAGTTCATGGAATTTTTGTATAGATTTTCGTTACAGAAGTTGAGTTTCTTTCGTAACTCAGTACTACTTCTTTTAAACTGTCGCAATATAAAGTGCCGCTACAATGGCGACATAAATTTAACACACGGGTAGAGTTAGTGACCAGTAATCATAAAAATTATAACAACATAAAATAATTCGTAATTAAAACCTACCGCCTGTGCCGCTCGCCAACATAGGGCTCTCTCTTTCCTTCAGTTCACCTACGCTTCGCACATTATTCATTTTGATTTCATTGATGCGATGTTATAATCCGTGACCCCGACAAATTACCCCTTCGCTACGTACAAGTTGCTACAAGATGCTTTAAAAAAAAAGAAAAACAAATGATAATGTTTAATGAAATTAAAATAAGTTCAAAACGAAAACCGTATGTAACGTGTGTTAAATAAAAGTCGCTATTAAAGCGCCAGTGTAAACCAGCCTTTACCAAGATCTGTACGTAGTGGCACATAGTTTCTGCGGCACATGAAATAAGCACTAAGTAAAACTTTAGTAGTAAATCCAACGTTGGCGCACGAGTTAGTCGGTTGGTACAGAACCGTTCCTCCAGCGGTTTTCATGCTCTTAAGTTAAATTGTATTAGGTAACTCTATATGTGCGTGACTGTTGCTACTTATTGTACATTCCAATGTTCCACTATCTGAACCGGTGTTGACTTAATTTATATTGTGTTGTGATTACGATTCTATTAGCTAGGTTTGTTTTCATTGGAGTGTAAGCGTGTAAGCTTTAGAATGTGGGAGTTTCAGTTTATTTATTTTGTATTGAACTGGTAATAGTTTGGTATAATGTTACTTACATATCATTCTCGTTTATTTCTTTTTATCCATGTTAAATACTTTGTAAAATATTTTTACAAAAAATATTAATAAAAAAATAAATAAATTGTGGCTCATTGGCATCAAGAACAGGGTCCAAGCTGTTGATTGAAGTGTAAGCTTTAGATTGTAGGAGTTTCAGTTTATTTATTTTGTATTGAACTCGTAATCGTTTGGTATAATGTTACTTACATATCATTCTCGTTTATTTCTTTTCATCCATGTTTAATACTTTGTAAAATATTTTTACAAAAAATATTAATAAAAAAATAAATAAATTGTGGCTCATTGGCATCAAGAACAGGGTCCAAGCTGTTGATTGAAGTGTAAGCTTTAGATTGTAGGAGTTTCAGTTTATTTATTTTGTATTGAACTGGTATTAGTTTGGTATAATGTTACTTACATATGATTCTCGTTTATTTCTTTTCATCCATGTTAAATACCTTGTAAAATATTTTTACAAAAAATATTAATAAAAAAAAATATATTGTGGCTCATTGGCATCAAGAACAGGGTCCAAGCTGTTGATTCAAGTGTAAGCTTTTTATTGTAGGAGTTTCACTTATTTTGTTTTATTTATTTTGTATTGAACTGTTAATAGTTTGGTATAATGTTACTTACATATCATTCTCATTTATTTCTTTTTAGCCATTTTAAATACTTTGTAAAATATTCTTACAAAACATATTAATAAAATATAAAAAAAATTGTTGCTCACAGGCTTCAAAAACAGGGTCCAAGCTGCCGGTGGTCAGGACTCTAGAGAGAGGAACCTCCTCACTAGGCGTGCCGTGTCTAGGAGTACTGCTTTCTGAATCAAGCCCTTGACTCAGCCTCGCAATGAGAGCCTCGTGACTTACCTATTTTTATTATTAGGTTTTGAAACTTTCAACAATACATGAGAAGTTATTACAATAAAAACTACATAAAAAACCCAATAACACTATAACTGACCTGGAAATAGAACCGAGTTCCTGCCTCAAGCTTAGCAGTAGTACTTGTGACCATTAGAACAACGAGGCGGTAACAAATTTAATGTTTAATAATCCCGCTACAGTTTTATAAAAGTTTAGAAGAAGTTTACTTATTTTCCTTCTAAAATGTGCCCACACGTGTTTAACAAAGTATCAGCGTGGTGTATGTCATACAAAATCTTCTCTTCTAATCTAACTTCAGAGCTTAAAATTGAGGCAAGGTGAGGCAAGTAGCGAGTTTCACTAGCAAATTTGCAAATATATTATCTGGGAACTGTTATTACTCAACTCTCGTGCATGCGAACTTTACCCAGGACCATATTGCGAAAGTTTTCATTTTTCTCTAACCCAGTTATGATGTCAGGAGTTCGGAGCGGTGTCAACTTTCCAACGCTATGGAATTTTATTAGCACCTTTAAAAGTTTCCGAATTTGGATTTATTTAATGGAAGAAGTACCCTCAAAATTAGATTATCTCCAACCTCAGAATGAGGCCCCGGCTCTTTGTTATCTTTTAAGGCATCTACCATAGTATCTTCTTACTTTGTGTGTTATTTACGCATATAGGTCATAAAGTTTTTACTGTGCGCTAATGCACCTCTCATTTTGCACGTCGTAAGTAACATCAGAGCAGTGTGGAAGTCGTAAAGCCGAGCTCATATCTGTTGCATACAAAATTATGGCATTTTTATGCGTCGGCATCCTGTTGGGTACGAGCGCCACCTCATAAACCGCCCTCACTGGCAAATTCAATTCAATATACTAGATACGGTTTATTACATTACTCTGCATAAATGGACCTTGTTACCGAGGTGTGCCTTACCTATTTATAACGGTATCTGCAGATATCGGCTTCCACTACGCTCGTCTATTTTATTATATTATCAAGGTTACCGCCCAATCGTATCGTATCGTATCGTATTACCCAGTAACTGGGTTGTGGAGGTCAGATAGGCAGTCGCTCCATGTAAAATACTGGTATTCAGCTGCATCCGGTTAGACTGGAAGCCGACCCCAACATAGTTGGGAAAAGGCTAGGCAGATGATGATGATGATCAAGGTTACCGCCCCTATGACTCGTAAGAATCAGCTTTTATTCGGTGTAATGAAAAACACAATACAGACCCTCGATAAACATGTGCCGTGTGGTTGTTGTATTATTTATCGCTTTGTGATATTAGTTTTTTTGGAGTTCCGTACCCAAAGAGTGCTAACGGGACCATATAACTAAGACTCCGCTGTCCGTCTGTCTGTCTGTCCGTCCGTCCATCCGTCCGTCCGTCCCTCTATCTATAAGCGGGCTGTATCTCATAAGCCGTAATAAGCAGACAGTTGAAATTTCACTCCCCTTGAAAATGTCGATTCAAGGGAATCAACATTTCACAAATTAAACTAAATTTAAGTTCAGTGCATCTTTTATTCTCATATTATCATATCATCTTTGTATTTCAATAAGAAAAGGACAGAAGAAACATATTAGTTTAGTCCTGTCTAATTAGCCAGTGCCTGACGTAAATTGACGTATTTTTAACCGAATTCAAAAAGGAGGAGGTTCTCAATTCGACGGTATGTTTTTTTGTGTTTGTTATTAGCAGCCGATTTTTAATCACGTCTAAACTTGTCTATGGAGTATCATAAATTGGCCGCATGGCCGCTTTTTTTACAAACATGTTACTAAAATACTCAATATTGAAATCATCGTTATTTACCAGAAGCATGAGCCTAACAGCCATGTTTTATATAAATTAGATTCGTATATTGCATGTTAATAAATAAGAACTGGCCAAGTGCGAGTCGGACTCGCACACGAAGGGCTCCGTACCACAAGGCAAAAACGCCGAAAAAAACACGTCTGTTGTATGGGAGCCCCCCTTAAATATTTATTTTATTCTGTTTTTAGTATTTTTTGTTATAGCAGCAACAGAAATACATCATCTGCGAAAATTTCAACTGTCTATAGCTATCACGGTTCATGAAATACAACCTGGTGACAGACGGACAGTGGAGTCTTAGTAATAGGGTCCCTTTTTTACCCTTTGGGTACGGAACCTTAATAAACGAGGTTAATGGTGCTTCCATTAGCAAATACGAATAAAAAACTTTACATTACACTTAGTTACTATAACTAAAAATATGCGCATATAAAGTACTTGACATTAACTTTATAAGAAATGTTGAAACTTTCGTTTTACGCCAGTAGATAATTACAAAGTTTTTCCCAAAGAATTTTATTTCAGTTGGACGAACTTGAGAAAAATTAGGGTACATTTATAATGACTACTTCTCTTTACATGCTGCAAAATTATCAGTAGCGTATATCAAGTTCCGAGGGCAAAGTTTTAGGTCTTTTTGCATGGTGACATTTTGCAATATGGCTCACGTTCACAAAACTTCAGGGGTGACCCGGTCAAAGGAACAGAACCGAGAAGAATGTGGAAGTTTCTATTCAACCCTCATCGCTTTCATAATATGAATTACTGTTACGAGAACAACCAGATATTAAATAGTTATTTCTGCACCAAAAAAAAATATTATAGTTTAAATTTCGCGTTGGAAATTGAAATGAACACGTTTATAGGGATACGAGGTCGACTGGACTCGTCGTGAATTTTTTACATCGAAATAATATTTGTAAAATTTTGGTGTTTTTTTTTTAATAAATGGGCGACATTTACTTATCAAATATGTACATGGAAAACAGTAACGATTTGTATTTAAAACATGCGTGACTTTTTATTATATTTGAGGTTGTAAGTAGCAGTAGGTATTTATTTTTCGCGTAACAATTGATTTCAATTTACACCTTAGGGTGAACGAATCGAAGTATTTTGTTAGTAGTCACACATATTTCGAAGCTTCCTTTGATTTTTAAATTCGTCTGAAACGTTCGTATTTTTCTTTTATTATTAAAGGTGTCGTCGGGAGGACAAATCTTTATTCCATATACATAGTTGCAAACTTTTATTTTAACTTGCTATGTACTGTTCACACAGCATAAAACACGAGAAACAGTCTTTAGGTAAATAGCCTACCAAGCTAATTTAATTCTTATAAAAAGTGTAATAAGAATGAGGTAATTCTTATTACACTTTTTATAAGAATTCAGAAATACAGGCACAATTTTACCGTTCACTTTTACCGAAAGTATTGCGTGGCAGCCATAACGATGTATTTCATGCAGTTCAGTGCCAAACTGCCAATACATCATGCCTGGGCCAGGTGGCGTTGCCTGTCATTAGGCGGACAGAGAACGCAACATGCATACATTCAGACTTTTATTACGATTGATATTCTTCTATGCTTTGGTTCGATGCATGATTTAGTCTCGATAGGTTATCTTCTTACAATAACTAAGGCAGTACTTATTTGTGATTTGCAATTATGCGAAAAAACAAATAATTTTATAGAAATTAAAAACAGCATGTATCAGATAGGTATGGTCATATTTATGGGTGTGGTATAGACCATAAACTGAACAACTTTCTCCATCGAAAGAATATCGTAATCGCGAAAATAAATAATCAGCCGTCCCATACATTTCGGTCGAGTTACGTACTCGACCCAAATGTATGGGACGGCTAATTATTTGAAGTTTTGTTTGGGGCTGCAGTTGTATTTTTTGGCGGTTACGATGTTGGTCCACCACACCCCTGAATATGACCACACCTTTCTGATAAATGCCTTTCTGATAAATGCTGTACAGGTACGACGATGGTTTTTTTGGCGTGGCGTGGGTAAGACTTACTCTCAGATAGGCGTGTTCATCATTTCAGCCGAAAGACGTCCACTGCTGGACATAAGCCTCCCCCAAGCACCTCCACTTCGACCGTTTCTGTGCTTCTCGCATCGAACGGGTTCCTGCGGCTTTCACAAGGTCGTCGGTCCCCCTTGTGGGCGCCAACGCTACGTCTTCCGGTATACGGTCACCACTCCAGAACCTTTCGGTCCCATTGGCCATCTGTTCTGCGATCAATGTGCCCTGCCCACTGCCATTTAAGTTTGGCAATTCTTCGGGCTATGTCGGTTACCTTGGTCTTCCTGCGGATCTCCTCATTTCTGATTTGATCACGCAGGGAAACTCCAAGCATAACCCTCTCCATTGCCCTTTGGGTGACTTTTAGCCTTCTAATAAGGCCCATTGTGAGCGACCACGTTTCAGTGCCATTCATCACTGGCAAGACGCACAGATAGGCGTGTTACGACCAAACATTTTCTAAAGTCACACAAGCCTTCTTGACAACTTCTATAGAACATTATTTATACGTTATAAATTGGAGTCGCTTTTCGTGACTGTGTGTGAGATCGCGTTGTACTTCTTAACTTCATATCGGATTTGGTGCCGTTTTCCCCATCATAAAGAGAATTTATTCCGGAAGGTTTATGTGTGTAAAATTAACATTTAATATGGAAATCCCGATGGTTTATCAAGACGTTAAAACCGTGCGAAGCTAGCGGTTACTGTTACCTCAGTATAAGCAAGTTTGTGATGACCAGTCCTCCACACAAATTCATAAACGGCTTATGTACTAGCAAACAATGTCGACTGGTCCTTTAGGACGGCATTATGTTGTAGTTAACTAAGCGTCCTTAACGGCATTAACCAGAACATAACCAGCACTGATTTAATACCATCTGCTTCGGTAACCTTCGCGATTCCTTTAATCAGATTAACATGGTGTTAGCTTAAGATTACCATTAGTTATGGGTATGATATGTGATGCCTATGGTTGTAGCTCCTTATTTAGTAAGTACAGGCCGTGATGGTAAATTCATCAATGATATATTTATGTGGTTTGATCGTTTTGAATGTCATAGTTTTGATACCAAAATACTATAATTTCTCTGTCTGAGCTGAGAAGAAAACTTGGTGCATCTCCAATTTTATTTATTTATTTATTTTATTTATTTTTTTATTTATTACCTTTACAACATCATAACAGGTCTAACCTAATGCGATGGTGTGGTATTTATATACTTACAATATTAAATTAACCTAATAAGGAACTTCTATAACATACTACTTATCCTAAATTCTATAACAAACTACTTATCCTAAATTATATAAATCTCATACATAACAATAACACAGAACAACTATTATATTAACATAGTAACATTTAATACATAGTACTACACATTTATTTACAATACAAAAACATATAATTTAAAATGGCACACAACATAGCTGTACACCTGTTTCCCCGAAAGGGTTGGTACGTACTTATAGTGCACCCATATTATATCGCCGTTTAAAATAAATCCATACTATACTATATACTATTATAATTACTATATATACTATACTATATAGTATTATACTATAATATTATAAATTCGAAAGTCACTCTGTCTGTCTGTCTGTATGTTACCTTTTCACGCCTAAACCACTGAACACTGAATTTGGCAGAGAGATAGATTGCATCTCGAGGAAGGACATAGGATAGTCTTTATCGACATATCTCGCGGGCGAAGTCGCGGGCGGAAGCTACTAAATTTATAAGAACAAGCGAAGGCAGACGCCTGCTAGTTTCGTCCTAGGTTCAAAATTATAATATAATATTATAATTATGAGTTAAGGCGAATTCTACCAAACTTTTATACCTAGAATAAATCTTAACCTGATAATAAATTTTGAATTTTTGACAGTTATTACATACAAAAAAAAAACTATCAGACGTAAATTTTCCACGGATAAAAGTTAGCTGATTTTGGTAAAATCGGCTCTAAATCTGATCAATGTCCCCGGTAATAGTACATTATGATACATGTGTGCTATGTTAATGATCAATGCACACGCGTTTCATACGACGTTTTTCAACACACTTGCGAGGAAAAAAACAGACTTGTATTGTTAAATATTAACTTGTTTGGAAAATGGCGCGTTAGTTTTGTTTTTCCGCGCGCCGTGCTAGCCAGCACTAGCGATGCGCGCGCAGGTGTAAATAAAAGCACTAACTCTCATTTTAAATATGGCACTGACAAAACCTCTAAACAGCCTATAGAAAAAATATTATAAACACAAAATAATGTTTAGAGTGATCCTAGTATTGTCGTATCTCAAATTGTAGTTTAGTTAGTATGGAATTAGAGAGTAGGTACTATTGGCATAGAGAAATATACATTAGTTCAGTGAGAATCCGCAATAATAGAACGCCAGTCGCAGTCAGGGTCTTTTCCGTTTGGTTTCGGAAGGGACCACGGACACTTTAAGGTGGATAATTAAAATTTTCTTACGTTTTTTTGTAGGTCATTACCAGGTTGTATCTTGATCAAATATGATTCGCGACTATAATATATAATTTATTTAATTATAGTCATTAGAATAGAATATTTTAAGTTAGATTTTTTCCCTAAGAACTTTTCCATAAGAAAGATGTAGGTATTAATGATTCGAATGATTATCATTCTGTAAAGACGTACCTGTTATAGTCACAAATCATATTTTGATCAAGATACAACCTGACACTGACCTGAAAATTGCAAAAAACCTAAGAAAATTTGAATTTCGTGGCCTGCCACAGCGTATTGACCTTAAATTGTCCGTGGTCCCTGCGCATTCACCATAAGGTAAATAAATATTAGTTCATTTTGGGACCAAGGACAATACAGACAGACAGAAAAAGCGCGCATCTCCGACTAGTATAAAGTTATCTGTGGAAATAAAGCACTTGTGGATTAAAATAAAGAAAAACCACGCGTTTTTAATACACTGCATTATGGACCTAAAAGCGGTTCAATAAGAGCCACTTTACGAGCAAGTGTGTTGAAAAATAGATTTATAAACGATGTCAATTGTTAAAATAGCCGGAATAACTCGAAACAAATAAGGTCTTCGTCTGATGTCACGACACCTACGCGAACTGATCCTATATTTCTAGCTAAATGGCGTAGGTACCAAATAGGTACCAAATTGAGTCCCTATTAGCTCCTGAATCACATTATAAACAAGCCATACGGTCGCACTACGCTATCTGTATCACAAAAAGAGGTTCTTATCTAAATCGGTTCAGCGGTTTAAGCGTGAAGAGGTAAGAGACAGACAGACACACTTTCGCAATAATAATAAATATCTTACTTTAGAAAAAAAACAATTGCAGGCAATTTCGCTACAGTATGTATCTTTAATACCAGAGGCATGGCATGGCGTTGCCATCCTAGGGACAAAGCTGAAATGAGTCATGTGCCTGTAATTACACCCTTCCGACCGGATCACAGCAATGCTACTTGGCGGCTGAAATAGGAAGGGACGGTACTAGTATCTGCACGCACCTTGCTTTTCTATGTTTTCGAGTTCTAGGTGCCTACTTACTACAGTATTTTTGTCTCACGAAGCGATTCGCGGTTTACTTATGTTAACCAAGTGTACAAACACGATGTGAATGTGTGTGTCAAGACAAGTAGTGCCATCACGTAACACACGCATGCACACACACACGCGCACACACACAGATTTCCAACATCGCCATTATCTCGGACGGTACCGAGAGCTCCTGTGCACACATTTACAGCGTGTCTGTACGCTTGGTAAACACAAGTAAAGCTCGGGTCGCTTCGTGAAATAAAAATATTATACTAAGATAAGAAAGAAAATAAAACTATTATGTAGAGCGTCGTTGCTGCTACTTATACATAATAGCTTAGTACAGGGTCAAATTAAATTATTTAGCGAAACTCCGCAAATGTGATGAACAAAAAAAAAAATTTTCTCAACTCATACTTCAATTAACTAAAAACTACCCGCGATCGGTGAACCCAAAAAGGAACATTAAACATTTTTCTTGTTTAGGTTTCGATATCCTTCGCGTCTGCGGAGTTTCGCTAGCTAATCTTACTTGATCTATTATATTATATAATAATATTATAAATGTGAAAAGAAGTTTGTTTGTTTAACGAATGTGGATAAAAATTGGCACATCAACCATGACCTGGAGAAGGACATAGGCTACTTTTTATCCTGAATCGTAGACGAAGTCTCGGGGAACAGCTAGTATTAATATAAACTGGATTACAGCCTGTTTCTCAAACTTAATCTGCCATATTAATAGATACATAGTTGAGTTATGATTTCACCGCAGTGCAAAGTGAAACCCTATGGAAATTGGATTATTCAGTACACGTGTAGGTACTACAACCACGTGTAAGTCTACATTTAATACCATCCCTTTTCACTGAATTTGCATTTACTCTCGGATTTGTTTGCGTGGAATTTTTGTATTAGCGTAAATAGTTGATGTTAGTGTGAAATAGAAATGGTTAAACGGATAGTGAATTGAATTTGATAGTTCATTATTTATGTGTGTAATGTAAATGAATTGAATGGTGTTGATTATTATGAATGTTCGGAAGCGTAATGTAATGTAGAAACTTTTTTAACCGACTTCAAAAAAGGAGGTTCTTTATTCGACCCGTATGTATGTATGTATGTTTATATGTCCGCGACTTTCTCAAAAACTAATGAACCAATTTTGATGTTTCTTTCATTAACGTGATCTACATACTATCAGGAAGGTCTTAGTGTATATTACATTAGGTAATTATTCTATGGTAATTTTAAATGGTTGATCAAACATCATGCTGGTTTGAAATTTTAGGCAGAGGTAGTAAATACACTTTTGGTCAAAATAGGCTTTAAAAAAAAACTGGCCAAGTGCGAGTCGGACTCGCACACTAAGAGTTCCGTAACACAAGGCAAACACGCCGAAAAAAACATGTTTGTTGTGTGGGAGCCCCCTTAAATATTTATTTTATTTTAATTTTATTATTTATTATTAAAGTAAAAATACAACTGAGTATTTTGTGAATATTTCAAGTTCCTACCTGTTGCCATTTTTGATATCGAGCAAAAAAGGATTAAATATTTGTTTTATTTTGTTTTTAGTATTTTTTGTTATAGCGGGAACAGAAAAACATAATTTGTGAAAATTTCAACTATCTAGCTATCGCGGTTCTTGAGATACAGCCTGGTGACAGACAGACGGACAGACAGCGAAGTCTTAGTAATAGGGTCCCGTTATTACCCTTTGAGTACGGAACCCTAAAAATAGTATCAACTCATCGAATGCCGTAATTAGAGACACAATAGAAAGACAATTGCTTAGGTCGAACTGTGTAACTTAAGACATTCAAAAGGTTAAGGGTGACTTTCACTAAACTTTTATACCTAGAATAAGTGTTGTCCGTTTTTACATACTTACTAGAATTGTCAGACGTCAATTTTATTCCACGGATAAAAGATATGACTTTAGTACAATCAGCCCAAAGGGTGCTAATTCTTTTAAAATAATTTACTTTTCTACATTATCATAGTCGCATTAAGAGGCATACCAGCGTAGCTAACTTCTTTCTGACAGTTAACTATCAAGTAACACTGTTTAAAAAAACAAATAAACACGAAACTAAATATCGTTCCTTATAACTCCCGCCTTATGCTTTTAAAACTCTAATTACAATGCTTTTCACGATAAGTCTCACGCAACGAGCATCCGTCTAAAACTTGGTTCATTTGTACTTTGAACGAAAACTAACGTATGCGCAGTTAGCGTAATATGATCACGTAGGTATCAGGCTAATTCAGACTATCTTACTTGCTAGATAGTAGAGTGGCGGGCCAACTCTGCTCGCATTGTCTTAAGGATATTACTGAAAATTACTTGAAACACTGCATTGCACCATCTCCGAGCAGTGCTACTGTAATTAGCAAAACGTTTTAGTACTCTACATATTATATTACAATTTGTGAATGCGTTTAGTTGCATGCGTTTCGCTTTATTAACTTATCTTTTTTTATTATTTGTACAAAAAGTATCTTTCTTTGTGTCGTGCGGTTTCTTTACAGCAATCCAACCATTACCAACCTGAATGGCGGCATTCATTTGTTTTCTTATCTTTATATCTGTAGGTGTCGTGTGTGTCTGTGTGACCGCGTCGTTCTTCTAAACTACACAACAGGTTTCGATGCGGTTCACCAGCTTTAATATATTAAATAGATCATGATGAAACACATACCATCACGCAATGTTTCTCCGAAGGATTGGGCAGAGGTGTACCTACATAAAATAATAAAGTCCCATGTTTATAATTAAATCCCATGTAAAGCGACGACAGGAGGCGACCATAATGCCATCAACCGGGTACAAATCCAGACTATGGGCTATTACTGAGAAATTGCGCATAGAAAAACCCAATAACACTTTCCCCGAACTAGGAATCGAACCCAGGACCTCATGCTCTGAAGTCCACCGAGACAGTCAAACGTCAGTAATATGAAAAACTGGATTATAAATACTGGTATTTGGTAGGAAAATATCTGTAAAGAGAAGAGCTCTGTTTGTACGTCACACGGTAACCCTATAGTGGCTTATCCGATTGAAGAGAAACCTTTACCATTGGGTAGACCGTAATACTGTTACTTGAGGTCGGATTAGGTCATCCGTTGTTTGTATAAAGGGTAACTAGTACGATCTGCTTTTATCTAGTATTCGATAGTTAACCTTGTTTATAGTAATTTCAAAGTACAAGTACAGTCAGGGAAAATATTCGTCAAGTAAGTTTCTACGTTAATTTGCCGTGTTACAACTGTCAAAGAATTCCAGTTGTGATTTGAATATACCTACGGACAATTTTAGTTTACAATTAATTTCCCTGACTTTAGATAATACTGTTTCAAGAAAATTAATATAGTTTTGGTTAGATCCCATTAAATGCAGAAGTTTCGATACGTTCATTTTGGTGCCGTGAATTTACCCGGCATTTGATATACCTACTTAAGAGTTTGAATGTTTGACTAAACATGCAAACTAAGTTGGTAAATATCTCTAAAATAGGTAGTTGATTAATACATCATGTTGAGGCTGACCAGCATCCAAATGATGTATCAATCAATCAACACAGTATATCCCAGTCCACTGGTGGACATAGACCTCTACCAGGCTGCGCCACAATTTTTTTTTTTTTTTTGTTTTGAGGATGGGATATCATCAAATGACCCCCTCGCTCTGGGTGGAGCGAAAGGCAGTGTCAGACTCTTACTGACTAAAACCCACATGTGTTCCTTAGCCCTTTATATTCCGGGCCAACGGTAACCCTTTCGGACAATCCCGCAGTCTTCGGCCCTAACGGGCCCCTTCAATTGATGCTGACATCTCTTTGAGGCGCGCGTGGAACACGTACGGGCCGTCCGGCACGGGCCAGGGTCCTGATCGGACGGTGAGCTACCCATTAGCTACTCTCCGTCCGCGTGCCACAACACCCTGTCCTCCACTTTTCGTATCTAGTCAGTTACAGCCACCTTCTTAAGGTCGTCGGTCTATCTAGCTGGGGTGTCACACGCTATACGCTTGCTATGACGTGGTCTCCACTCTAGGACTCGTCCATCGGTCCATCGACAAAAGATATGTACATCGACAAGAATTCATTTGCTTTTCTACAATTTGTGTTCCATAATACTGTATCAATATGTAGCTACTTACAATTAAGAATCCAATGTGTAATATACAGGGAAGCAGGAAGATCGACGAGCAAACAGTGCAGAATTCATGGTTTCAGTTTGCTCGTTGTCCCTGCCAGACCCTTGCATAAAAAATTTTCGTCAGTATAAAAATAAAATATATATCAGCTGTTTCATAGAAAATTTTCGACGCCCGGAGTTCAGAATCATGTCATGAATCCACGGTAATCATCATCATCATTTCAGCCGAAAGACGTCCACTGCTGGACATAGGCCTCCCCCAAAATGGGGGGGTTTGCCATAATCGCCACGCTTGGCAGGCGGGTTGGCGATCGCAGTATGGTATGGTGGTGTAATGCATAGAGAACGCTGCTGCCCATTGTTCGGTACGCCCCTTAGTCGCCTTTTACGACACCCACGGGAAGTATGGGGTGGTGGTATTCTTTAAGTCCGGCACCACACAGACAAGGGTCCAAGGGTCTAGGGTCATAGAAGTTTTTTCGTCAGTATTAAAAAAAATATATCAGCTGTTTCATAGAAAATTTTCAACGCCTGGAGTTCAGAATCATGTCATGACTCCATGGTAATAGGTTGCGCGTCAATGTTCCTGCCGCCCTGTATTTTGTGGCTACACATTGATACAATATTAAAGAACAAAGATCACTTACGTACAATTGTACAGTTACTTAGAAGAACAAAGAACACTTAAATGCATTCTTATCCTTACATAGTTTAAAACAAAGTCGCCGAAATGTCTGTACGCGCATAACTTCCGAATGACTGCAGCAAATTGGATAATTCTTTTGTTATTGTGTTCGGTATTACCAGGACAAGGTTTGTATAACCCGTTCCGGACGGCGACCCGTGACGGCGCGTACGTGTTCCACGCGCGCCTCAAAGAGATGTCAGCATCGAGGAGGGGCCCCTTAGGGCCGAAGCCTGCCCGGCCTGCGGGATTGTCCGAAAGGGTTACCGCTGGCCCGGAACATAAAGGGCTAAGGAAGGAACACGGGTGGGTTTTAGTCAGTAAGAGTCTGACACTCCCTTCCGCTCCACCCAGAGTGGGAGGAGTCATTTGACGATTTCCCATCCGAAAAAAAAAAAAAAGGTTTGTACAAAAGAAAATTTTGGAAATTCGAAAGAAGTTGCGAAGCTAGGGTGGACCGCTAGTCCATGTATATAATTTTTGAGGCTTCTGTACCCAAAATTATCCCAATTACTTGTAACTTTCATGCCGGAAACCATAAAATAACTTACAATATTTTTTATTAATTTTTTTACTACCATATGCTGTCCTACTCCTGGGCAAAGGCATTCCCTGCACTCCTTTCCTCTTTCGCGATACAGCGTGTCCTCCTTCCAGTTGTTGTGGAACCTGTCCAGCTCGTCCCGCCATCTCCTACGTGGTCTGCCGCGACCCCGCCTCACTGTATCAGGCCACGAATTCTGTGCTATTTGGGCCCACAGTACGTCCGGCATGCGGCAGACATGTCCTGCAGCCTTTTGAGCCATATGCTTGATTCAAAAATAGAGGAAAAAGACGTCAAACAATTAACTATATAGAAAAATCTCACACTAGAATAACCAAAAGCTTCAACTACAAATAAGTCCTTTCCACCTCACGAGACTCAATGAATTGTAATTTACTTCAATTCGCTTTGTATGTGAAAATAATAAATTACAAAGCGTCTGTAATTTGTTGTAATCAGCGTTCGAATCGGGAATTTAATCAAAGGGAATCAGTGATTGTACGGACCAATTGAATATACCTACTGCGTATAGTCCTATATGTACCTAACCATATAGGACTATGCGCTCGAATGCCTCACAGTAAATCGCTCTGTAGCCTATCGACATTTTTGGAAACCCTTTCAAAGGAATTTCAAGTATCTTGAGTTGTTGATTGGGGTTGAGAAAATGTTTGAAACAACATTTTCATGTTTGCCGAATGGGTAAGTTTGTCCTTTTACACGAAATTGGGCAGTCAGACGTTCGATTAAAGCGAAGAATTTGAAGGTAGACTATGTCGATTCTTTGTAGGATTAAGTCCAATTACACGATGCAATTTTCTTGATTGCGGCATACAATTAAATTTAAGCAACAAGTTACTTCATAATCAGCGTATGATGTTCCCATTGCTGGGACACCGGCGTCCTCTCTTCGAGAGATTACAGCCCACTCCGTAAAAACTACCACGCGGGTCAGTGCGGGTTGATAGATTTCACATGTTTTTGAATTTTCAATACTGGGACATGCCGGTTTCCTCACGATGTTTTCCTTCACCGTTTTGAGGGCAGTGGTGATGTATTTACACGAAGTAACGCACCTGCCTGTGTTCGAACCCACGACCTACAACTCGCAAGTCAGGGCCGTTACGACTGGGCCACCACTGCTCTATCATTTTAGGAATAAGCTCAATATACGATGCAATTTTCTTGCCTCCGGCATACAATAAAATTGATGCAAAAATTACTTGCAAACACTGTTTAGACGACGCAACTTTCATTGTAGCTTCAATTTATGGTATGTCACCATAAACCATATATTACACTACGCGATATTCGGAGGCCCGTAATTTCCCTAAAACAACACACCTAAATATCGGGCCCTAAATATCGTGTAGGTTTAAATCAGACTTTAGAATTAGCACAAAGTTATATAAGGTCAAATTATCAGTGAAGGTTGACGTGTCAATTAAATTTGAGCTTGTATAATATGATTGTAGTGCATCTAATCAAGCTTAGCCTTCATTAAGGTTCCGTGCCAAAATGGTAAAATGGAACCCTCATGGTCAGACTAAGTCTGTCTCTCTGTCACAGCTGGATATCTCAAGAACTAATAATGCTGTCTTAACATATAACTTGAATTTTGGATAGTTTTAGATGACGTTTACCCAACTATTTTGAAAATAAGAAAGAATTAAAAATATATATACGTATATTTTTTGCAACAGGGGGGTCTGAAAAATTCGAAGTGGGGCTACTAAGGCATGTGGGGTATCATATTAAAGAGCGCAGTTTGCACATTCTCTTTTTTTAGGCCCCATAGATTTCAAATTTTGATGAAAAAAAAAAATACCGTTGCCCCCCTTATCTCCGAAGTTTGCAAAGAAAACACTTTTAAAATTATTCTATGTGTTAGAAGTTTATGCAAAGATTACAGGAAAAATAAAACAAAGTCTCTAAATAGCACACTTTTTCAGAAATCATCAGCAAAAGTTAAATTAGTTCCACTATCGGTCAGGAGATGGCGCTGACCTAAAACTGCAATATTCTACACCGCAGTGCACAGTGTTAAAATTCTCTGACGAGTATAGGCCTCGCCGATGAAATTTAAAAACGTACGGAACCCTCGGCGCGCGAGTTCGACTCGCTCTTGCCCGGTTTTAATCTATAGTGTCAATTTGATTATCGTTTGTTCTATCAAATTTGCAGCTAATTCCGAGCTGAATCGTGTAAAATGTTACAAAATATGCTACTCGTATGTAAATTAAAACCAAATTGTGTTGTAAATAATATCTTTAATATGGAGTGTCAATTAAACGTAGTTTAATGTTACCAATTTAATTATAGCAGCTTTTCGATGGCAGTCATGATTGCGGGCAAAAATTAAAGCCAGAGCCAATATGAATATTGTTTCATATGGATATTGATACCGTACGTGATAGTCGTTAATCCATTTAAAAAGGTAACATTAATTCCTTTACGTTACGAAATGAAAATATGTAACTTGTTCACGGGCAGTACTACTACTTACTTGGTCAAGTTCAAGACGCTATTCGTGTCTATTTGTGTGGGCGCGTTGTTTTTCTAAACTCCGCAACGGATTTTGATGCGCTCTTCACAATTATTTAGAGTTGTTTTCATTACGTGAAGTTTCACCCTTCCCTTATTCACCCTCTTAGGGGTGGAATTTCAAAAAACCAGTACTGACTGGTTTGGTTGGTAAGGACTTTGAATTTTATATATATACTAGCTGACCCGGCAAACGTTGTTTTGCTATATAAATTATTTCTAGCTGTCCGGCGCTACTTCGTTCGCGTGGTGTCCTACCCCTTACCCTAACCCTACCCCCACCCTATCCCTACCCTACTCCTACACTACTCCTACCCTACTCCTATCCTACTCCTACACTACTCCTACCCTACTCCTACCCTACTTCTACCCTACTCCTAACCTACTCCTACCCTACTCCTACCCTACTCCTTTAAGTAAATAAAAGTATTAAATAAAATAAAAAGGATCCTATTTCCGTCTCCTGGTTCTAAGCTACCTCCCCAAAAATTTCCCCCCATGAAACCCCTCCGTGTCTTGTAAAGCACGTTAAGCCGCTGTTCCCGGCTGTCATTCGTGGATCTTTGACAGTCATTACGGTAGTCAGAAGCCCGAAAGTCTGACAACCAGTCTTACCAAGGGGTATCGTATTACCCAGTAACTTGGTTTTGGAGGTTAGATAGGCAGTCGTTTCATGTAAAATTCCAGTGTATTCAGCAGCATCCTAACCGGATGCTTCTGACTACATATCGAGACCCCTCCGTGCCTTGGAAAGCACGTTAAGCCGTTGTTCCCGGCTGTCATTCGTGGATCTTTGACAGTCGTTACGGTAGTCAGAAGCCCAAAAGTCTGATAACCAGTCTTACCAAAGGGGTATCGTTTTACCCAGTAACTTAGTTTTGGAGGTCAGATAGGCAGTCGCTTTATGTAAAATACTGGTATTCAGCAGCATTAAGTCATAAGTAATTTATTTCTGAACAATATACATTGTGTAGAAATTTTGTAAAATAAAATAAAACAGTACCATTCAAATATGACAAACCAAAAGAAAAATTAAAAATAATAAAATAAACATGTCAAAGATAATAAAAATAACAAAATCAAAACGATAATAATCCATATTAATTTTAAAATAATTAATAATGATATAAAACAAGTAGGTAGTCAAAATAAAAAGAAAAAAAAACGAAAATCAAATTAGTAAGTATAAAAAGATCAAGATCAGTGATTTATGACATCCAATTTTCTAAGAATATTGTAATAAAATAAAAAATTGTGTAACAAGATTAATAATATCATCTAATTTTCGGTGAATAATCAATAATAAAAATAGAATGTCAAATATAAATAAAAAGAAAATAAAAACAAATTGTCATACAAATGTCAGTAATAATATGTCATATAATTGTAAAATAAAGAGTCACAAGATAAAATTTGTAATTATACTGGAGATATTATGTCATTTAATAATCTAAGATAATACAAAAACATAAAAAATTTAAAACAAGAATAGTCAACATATCATTTAAAATTAATTCCAATTCATCATTCTCCTGCCCTTATCCAATTATAGAACAATAATATTACGATTGTCGCTTATCATCTAGGTACTCATCGACGCTGTAATAGCCCTTCCTCAATAAATATGTCTTCAATTTGTTTTTAAATAAGTTTGCGCTATTTATGCTTTTAAATTCTAAATTCTGTATGTACTTATGATAGATAGATATTGGTTTCAATAAGTATTTCACCTTTTTAAGAAGAAAAGTTTGTTCAATAGATATTGATAGCAACTGTAACCAATATTTATCAGCAATCGCGAATTGATTGTCACCGATATGGGAACATTTTAATTTGTTTTTAATGTTGGCTATAAAGCGTGTACCTACGGCCACTAAATGTGTCGGTAAGTAAGGCACTAATAGTGTTTTAATAGCCTCTATGGGGTAATGATAAATGTGGCCTGTGTTGTCGAGCACAAAACGGGCCTTTACAAAAGAAATTGTGTATTTTTTTAAGTTGTAGGTAATAGTTTTATGGTGTTCTATTTGTAATATTTAGTTTTTAATGTTTTTGAAGATTAATCATGTAGTTAAATTGCGAACTTTTATGTTTCTTATTTAGTTTGAGTCTAAAACTGTTATTATATCATTTACTAGCTGCGCCCCGCGGTTTCACCCGCATAAGTCTCGATCGTCGTCGTTTTATATTTTTAATTGAACAAATAGAAAATGCATTGCATGAATTTTTCCACTTCAAGATAAACCGTTTCCACGAAATATCGAAAACCAATTGTAGTAGGTCATAACAGCTCCCCCTATTCTGTTCGTGTATAATCCTCATGCGCGGTCCCTTATGGGATTAAAATCCCATTGTAATTAGCTATAGTTCGTACCCAAATGTAATCTGAATGTTTAGGTATACTATGAAGGTAAGTAGGGGGCTAGTCTTCAATAATTAAGTTTAGCAATTTGAGCTTTTTGTGATAGGGAAGTAGGTAACGTCAGGCAAATTAATTGTTTAGTTACCAAATTACCGTATTAAAAATGACCGTATATACCTACACCTTTACATTTTGATCGTTTTATTCCTTAAAAGGGGTACCTAATTGTATTCATCATTATGAACCACTTTTACAATAGGACCAATCCCGAAATCGTGAAAAAAATCTGTTGATCCATACATTATGTCGAGTTATACTAACATAAATGTATGGATCAACAGATTTTTTTTCACGATTTGATGTTTGGTCCCGTACTAAAATTAGTTCATAATTATTAGTAAAATGACCCCTTTTAAGGATTAAAACGATCAAAATGTAACGGTGTCGAAATCACGATTTTGTTACAATATCGTGAATTTTATGTTTTAATAGAGTTTCCGAGGAGTTTCTTGCCCGTTTTTCTCCAAATGCACCTACTACGCTTTGGAAAGGGCAACTAGCTTCATCTTTCTGACTGACCGACCCCTTGACAATTCAAAAGTACCTGTAATTGGTTTATTTGAAACAAATTAAATGCTTTGAATTTAAGTTTGAACGACTGCCATTCTTTGGATGTTGTATGATATGGCTAAATTACGGTATTATATAAAATGGCAGAGAATTAAATGTAGATGGAGAGCAGTAGTGGTCCAGTGGTAACGGCCGTGACTTACGAGTTGTAGGTCGTAGGTTCAAACTCAGACAGGCGCTTCAATTTGTGTAAATTATTTCTCAAGTGGTGAAGCGCAACGGTTTCTAGAACTAGAAATTCGAAGGCATGTGACATCTACCAACGCGCACTGGGCCCGCGTGGTGGATTACGGCCCACTCCCTCTTACTGATAGAAGGTTTGTGTCCCAACAGTCGGAATATTATACGCTGATTATTTATGTAGGTATATAAAATGGCTATAACACAGCAAATATTAACGTAGTGTGTGTGTGCATTGTCGTCTCCGACGACAATACGACACTAAATTAAACTTCGTATAAGTATATAATGACGTTCCCAGTCTGCATACGAAAATTTGATTAAATATATCCAATAGTTTAGTCACTGTAGCTGGTCCAAGATTGGCAGAACCCATAGTCGGCCCATCACTAGTAGGTTTTTAGTTTGTTTGACAAAGTCACTTTTTTATTTCCATACTAGGACTTATTTGCTAGTTCCTAAATACTCATGCATTAGTATTGTCAGTATTTTATTTTGTTTTCATATAGTTATGTCCACATTGTATACCTACTCGTTATGAGATTAAAATTGTCCCTACATATCGCACATTGAATTTTTCATATTATGCCATGTAAGCACTCTTGTATCCACAAGAACTCATCGCAGTACGCCAAAAACTTCGTCATTTAATTTTCATACCACTTGACCTGCCTGATCGCTTTCTCCAGTTAAATGTTAAAAAATGTTTAAAAATTCACCGGCATCATTATTTGCTCGGTCGAGAAGCTTCACCGCGGGTATATTATTAATTATTAAAGTATCTCCCTACCTCGAGCCTTGATTTTAAAAGAGACGTTAACGACTTAAAAACAGGAACCTGCCCTTTTTATTTTGAAAGGTACACAAAATAAAACAACAAGTTGTAAAGACGAGGCTTCTTTTGCAATTTTCAGGTGGAATGGTTTTCGTACGAAATGGGTTTAGCAGGGCAGATTTGCCTACTTTGATGGATATACCCGCTGAGTAGGGACCTGCCTGTAATTCTGGTAATTATTTGTGTAAAAATGTATTCCTCTTTACTATCCCAAGGGAGACTGGAACTCTTAAACGTACAGCTAAACTGAAGATTAAAAAAAAAAAATGTATACACCCAGGATTCACCACATAGCACTGTATTTTGAGAGATAAGAGTGTAATGTTTTTTTATGCCAGGTAAACGTGCCATAAAACTCCGCTTGTATTATTATTTACTACTCCAATTTATAGGAATTTCATAAAACAAATAGTCTTCCACCGAAATATAGCGTAGAATAACTCATTTACAAAATTAATTTAGTCTCCGTTGGGTAACTCAATTCAGGGAACACACATAGGTATGAAAATTACCACTAAATTTCGGGTGAAAATAAATAAACAGGCGTACACACCTTGCCAATTTGATTGTTGAATTATTCATGATGTCTCACATGGCCTGGGTGCCGGTATTGAGGGTCGAGGGGGAGAGGAGAGTACTCTCTAAACAACTCGTATCGTCGCTCGGGGGAAACATAACGAAATGGGCAACCGAGACACCGCCTCATTTAAGGGCCCAAATAAAAAAAAATAACTGAACTTATTACGGTGGCTTGAAAGGCACCAAAAGTGTCATTATGATTAAGTGAGCACGGAAATAAGGGGAACCAGGTAGGAAGCTACGACCGAATAACGTAGGAGGTCCATATTATTAAAATTATTTATGACTTGTTAATTTTGCTGTTCTATTATTTGTCAGGTGGTTGGTTTTTTATCTAGTCGAGTTTTTTACCATTTTCATATGATAGGTGCCTTTCTTTTTATTCGTTAAACTCAATGAAAATAAAGTTTCTTAATTGTTTTTACTGAAGTCTGGTCAGTATTTAAGTCGATTAAACTTAGATGAAGTTAGAAATTCAGAGTTACATTTAAAACAAATAAAATCTCCTTGATTCATTCGATGATACTGGCTCTACCTATATAAACGAACCACAATAAAATATCTGATGGCTTCAGTCACATTGACAGGCATTTCGTTTTATGTCGAAATAGTGGTCGACATCACCACAGAGTATTTTTTGATAGACTCGAAATGCAATATTTTATTAGAATAGATTGTAATAATTAATTAATCAAAATGGCCTCAGTGAACCAGTTATTGCCGTCCGCAATTGAATTTTACGGTGAGTTGCAAGAAGTAACGGACGTAGCAGCAAATCGTCGCCATGAGAGATTCGCGGCTACAATGATGATGATCCGCATCACTCGAGGCTGGCTGATCCGAAAATATGTGGAGTTGTTGTCGAAGAACGCAACGACAGTACAGTACGCGTTCAAGGTCTACAAAGCAAGGAAAGCTCTTAGAGCCGCGCTGAGAAGAGGTGTGCGTGCTAAACATGCTAAACATTACGCAAAGGCTGCAACGAGCATAGAGGTAGACCACATTATGTTGTTAATTTTTAAGTTGCTAATGATGGTTTTATTTAGAATTTTCAACTCTCAATCTTTGATTTCGTTATAGGCACTTTGGCGTGGACATAATTCAAGGCACACGAAATTCTGCTATCGGACATATCGCCACTGGTTGGCTACTGTAAAAGAACAAGGAGAAAGACGAGCGGCCGAAGCTGCAGAATTCGGCATCAGAAGCCGAGCAGACGACCTCAGGATCTTAGAGGAAGAAGCCCGTCAATGGTTAGCATTCGTCGTCTTCAAACTACACCATTTACTAAGGACCTACGTATGTGCCGGTGTGTATTCAGAACCCGGAACAAAAGAATTATCCGAATTCGAAAAACTTCTACAATCTATTCACTACACCGAATACATGAAAAGATTGAAGCGTAAATATGATGAGTTTGTAAGAAAACACCGACCGGCTTTCTCGAATAAGAGGTTGTTTCCGATAATAGGGGACGGAGCCGACTATTGGTACTTATCATTGCCAGAAATTTATGAACTTACAAGCCTGGCACCGCCGAAAAAAGAGGAATACAGGCATCTGGCGACACATCACGGGAAGATACATAAGGAGCCATTTTTGTGGAAAAAAATTCGACCACCGGGGCGACATGAACGTCGAGGTCCGTTTACACCGCCAATCTCACCGTCTGCGTCTCGCCAGATGCCACCGCCACCGCTACCAGGGCCGGCTCAAATCCGGTCCGGTGGTGACACACTTAACCAGTCTCCTACGAAGGACCCTCGGTTCCATCTCTACGTCAGACATTACACCCCAGACCCTGCTATCATCGACTACGTTAACTTCCACGTAAACGTACTCCTAAGACGAAAGTGTTCCGTCGTGAACATTGATATCGAGTAACAAAACGTGATATTTACCAAATTGGTTCAAGTTTTCGTTAATATTTTATATCAACGGCACAAGAGGGTTTGTTTGAAAACACTTGGACTTTTACATGGTTGCGTATTATTCTCCCTTTATTTTTTTTTTGCTCGGAAATCCGTAATCAGGCTGCTAAGTTTGGAAGGGTCGTCCGGATGTTGCGAGCCGCGAGCCTTTTGTTGTTACACTTTTGTTGTTGTGGATTTTACACTTGTAATTTATTTCAGGAAACGCCTTGGTGAGAAAGAAATTACGTTAAACTCTCCAAGGAAAATGTGTTTTGTAAATTAACATTATGGTAGGCATTTTTTTTGCTGTCCTAAATCATGTTTCAGAATGTTTCGGTGTTTGTCTCAAATGTTATTGGTTGGTTGGTTGCTACAGCAAACGTTGTCTACTTTTGCTGTAGCTATGTGATTCACTGTTTGGTTGATGTGTGAATAAGTATCTAACAAACATACGGGATTATTTACCTAATACTATTATTATAGGTGTTGATCGCGTTCAGTTCCATTGCCTGCTACCTCCTTTGTGCTAAAACAATATACCTCATTGTTTATTTCGTAGTCAAACCCTAATTTGACAAGGATGGTTGTAAAAATGCTCTATTTCTGATTAATCAATAAAATGAGGTCAGGGGCTCGTGGCTAAATGATAACAGCCCGCACGGGTCTATCGAAGGCTAAGCTGCGCTTGCCGCGGTTGGTTCGTGGATGGGTGATCCTCCATTTCAACCGACCGCGGTTATCGTAGCTTAACCACACTTATGCTCACACTCATTCACCTAATAATAGCGTTTTTCTTTTTCTAGTTTTATTATTATTATTATTTTCTATTAATTTCTTTATTTGATTGTTGTTTTCTTTAATTTTGATTCTTAGATTTTATTTAGTTTTTTTGTAAGTAATTTGAAGCAATATCTTTCTTTTTCTAGTTTTATTATTACTATTACTTTCTATTAATTTCTCGATTTGATTGTTTTCTTTAATTTTGATTCTTATATTTTATTTACTTTTTTGTAATTTGAAGCAATAAAGTTTTTATTATTACATTATTATTATTTTAATTTGATTAATTCAACAATGCTCATCTTTTATTCGTATTATAAATTAAAGTCGCTATTCGTGTCTGTCTGTGTGAGCGCGTTTGTTTTTCTAAACTTCGCAACGGATTTTGATGCGCTTTTTACCATCATTTAGAGAATTTATTCCATACGGTTTATGCAAAATAATATGCGGTTATGTGTTAATAATATTACACTTGCATATAATAAAAATCCTGACGTTTTGTCAAGTAAATAGTAAAAACCGTAGTCGCTAGATAGACATTAACTGGGTGGGTATGGATTAAAACTCGACTTTTGGACAGATGTCCAAAAGTCGCGTTTTAAACCATACGCACCCAGTCACAAATCACAAAATTTAAGGCTTTTACGATTAGAAGATTGATAGGCAGTCAATTGGATAACTAATAAAACCCGCCTTTTACTGTCCTACTGCAGATCACTGATCACTGACCTGTATTATACAAGTACGCTGGACCACAGACTAAATTATGATGCAGGCGCTGGACTGCATACTATCGATGACAGAATGAAGACATTTGATGTTTGCCATTTTGGCGCTGATAGCAACGTGAAGGGACCGTGGAACTAATATCAGAGATGGGATATATCCTTCGATAAAGAAATACTTTTATGAACTTTATCGATCGTTATAACCACTGACAGTAATTTATATTACTTAAGAGAAAAATATCGAATCACTCCCAGTTATTTTGATGCTTCATTTTTAAGTAATAGAATAATTGGTCTGCAAAGGCTAACTGAAAATTCATTAGGGCGCGGTCAGATCGCAAGCTATAAACTAGTGGATAGTGTCCTAGTAAAGTCATAGCGCATGACGGTCAGATCAGTGAGTTTTAAATATGAGGATAGGCTTAAAACTTAGCCTAAAAACTACTATGGTTGAGCTAATATCTCCCGGCTCAACTACACTAGTTTTACAAGCTGAGCTGGGGTCACATTAGTTCGCAATGTGAACTAAAAACTATTGAGCTATTATTATAACCTAGTAAATCAAATGGCAGTTGTATTCTTCGTGATAGTCACTTTTGGTGTTGAATTTGGAAGAATTGAACCATGTAAACAAAAAAGCAACAAACAGCGTCCATACAAATTCAATCAAATTCACTCAAATTGAATGCCAAAAGTGAACCGACTAACATTACTTTACCATGTAGTAATTACTAGCGGAAAGGAGAGTGATTGAATTTTCATTATTGGGTATTTGGATAGCGTGCATACCAATGGAAAAAAAACTCAAAAAATTACAAAGTCAAATAATTTGTTTCAAATAGGTACATTAAAGGCACTTTTAAACATCAAAAAATATAATAAAAATAAAATAGAATTGATTCTAGTCTTCTAAAACGTCGTCGGTGCTCCGTAGACCAATTCAAATTTGACCAATTGGACTGTGGGGAAAATGACATGTTTAGGTACAATATAATGATAGCTAATTAAGTATAGTTAATTATAATAGAATCTTCAATGAAAAGATAGGAAAGTACATAAACTTTTTTTATTTATTTTTTATTAAGTACTTACTACACGTGGGGCACGTGTAGTAATAAAAAAAAAGAAAAAAAATTGTATAGCTCTTGACCCCGATCAGGAAACTTGTGTAAGCACCAATTTCACAAGCATTTTTTTTTTTTAATCTTTGAATTTAATGAATTTTTATGTCGTAATTATTCAATAAATGATTATTAAGCGGTTTCAAAAAGAATTGTTTATGATATATTTTTTTAAATAGTATGGACAAGGCTTTACTATACTATTAAATTGGGCAGCGGAACATTTCTCAATTCTCCATAGTCCAGTTGGTAATTGGACGATGGAAACATGTCATTTTCCCCACAGTCCAATTGGTCAAATTTGAATTGGTCTACGGAGCACCGACGTAAAACGTAGTGTTCGTATGGAGAAGAGCGTACTTGTAGAGTGTTTAACGAAACAGTCCTCAGTAAAATGTTTCATCATCATCATCATTTCAGCCGAAAGACGTCCACTGCTGGACATAGGCCTCCCCCAAGCACCTCCACTTCGACCGGTCCTGTGCTTCCCGCATCCAACGGGTTCCTGCGGCCTTCACAAGGTCATCGGTCCACCTTGTGGGAGGCCTTCCAACGCTACGTCTTCCGGTACGCGGTCGCCACTCCAGAACCTTTCGGCCCCATCGGCCATCTGTTCTGTGAGCAATGTGCCCTGCCCACTGCCACTTAAGTTTGGCAATTCTACGGGCTATGTCGGTTACCTTGGTTCTCGTTCGTGGTTATCTTGGTTCTTTTTGTTCTTGGTTCTTGGTAAAGATATCATCTTTGTAATAAACATTTTACTTTTACTAGATTCAGGACTCCAATTTTCCATTTTCATGTTTTTCAGCCCTGCTTAGTTGAGTTGGTGGAAATCTGAAATTAAGTATTTAATTAAAGTAAAACTGACTAAAGTATACAGTACATTGTAGATGACAAGTTTATTTCGATGTTAGTCTTTACTTCGGAAACAAGTACACATTACATATAAAACTAGCTTCCGCCCGCGGCTTTGCCCGCGAGATATGTCGATAAAAACTAACCTATGTCCTTTCCCGGGATACAATCTATCTCTCTGACAAATTTTATCGAAATCCGTTCAGTGGTTTAGGCGTGAAAAGGTAACATACATACAGACAGGGTTACTTTCAAAATAATATTAAAAGTATGGATTTATATTTTGAAATTAGAAACTAGTATTTGCTAATTTGTTTTATCTAATCAAATTGCAGAAATTTCTCGCGACAGTAAATTTCTATTTGAAAGACGTAAAGGACGTGTTATGAACTGGGCTTAAAATATTTTTTTTTTGGACAGCTGTCATGTGTGGTTTTTCTGATAGGGAAACTTATTCAGGATGGCCTAACAAAAACAAAAAAATATTAAAAACACCATTATTGAATCAATAAATATTTTAAATGCAGATATTTTTGGTGTCGTAATATTATTTTTGCACATTGAAACAAAGAAAAAATGGTTTGGTATCATTTTGTAAAGCAAATTGTACATCTTATTGTTATTTAAAATATTCTAAAACAATATTAGATGGCTTAAAATAAAACCAACGAATTATCTCCATGATTTGTATGTATGGCATTGATTCTATAGGGTACATACTATTACCATAGTTTATTGCACATCACAAACCATTTTAATCTGTATATGATTTCCATGGCTTACTGACGAAAACGTCTGGTTCTAGTAATTTGTATTGATTAACTGGACTATTGTGACCGTGTGTGTGCGAATTTTAATCCTACCAATTCTCCTTCAGATTTTTTCCTTTACATTACTAAAATTCCTTTGCCTCCTAATGGAATCTATGAAAACATTACCTGTGCCAGTAAGGTTGTCACACTTGTCAGTTGTCAGTACTCAGTTGAAAATTGAATTGAATGTGTGTCCTTTTTTAGCATGGGTGCCACCGCTACAAACACTGATCAATAGTTGTGTAACAGTTTACGATCATTAAGTATCTTCTCATACCTAGACATTGGCAAAATTATCGAACGTTACCGATGGAGCCGAACCTTAAAAAAATAGAATAATAGAAAGAATTGAATATGACACTTGATTGACGTTCACATTTCACAATGACAATAATGACATCCAACCGGAACGTGTTGCCAAAATCAATAATTACTGTAGGTTGTAATATATTTTTTAAATAATTATCATTAAAAAATATAATAATTAAGGACGGGGTGCGTTGAGATTATAATAATTAATTTAAACGCACCCTGCGTTTAAAAAAAATAAAAAAATATACAAAGTCTCCTTAATTTATGTACTTTCATAAAAATATAATCTCTTCCCTGTTCACAGCAGCTTCGAATAAAAGCCCAGCTTCCATACAAAAACCTAACATGTCCTTTAAAATTATTAACTGTCTGAAGAAAATTATCGACACATTATCGACACGGAACATTTACAACCCTATTCAAATAATTGTATTCAATATTATGTGAAAACTGAGCCCTAATATCACTTAAATATAATGAGATATTAATGAAAACATTTATTCTAAATCTATATATATAAAAGAAAGTCGTGTTAGTTACACTATTTATAACTCAAGAACGGCTGAACCGATTTGGCGGAAAATTGGTAGGGAGGCAGCTTAGAAACAGGAGACGGACATAGAATAATTATTATCTTTTACTTATAGGAGTACGGTAGGAGCAGTGTAGGAGTAGGTTAGGAGTAGGGTAGTAGTAGGGTAGGAGTAGGTAAGGAGTAGGGTAGAAATAGGGTAGGAGTAGTGTAGGACTAGTGTAGGAGTAGGGTAGGAGTAGTGTAGGAGTAAGGTAGGTGTAGGGTAGGAGTAGGGTAGTAGTAGGGTAGGATTAGGTTAGGAGTAGGGTAGAAGTAGGGTAATTTAGGGGCAGGGTAGGAGTAGGGTAGGGTAAGGGGTAGGACACCACGCGAACAAAGTAGCGCCGGGCAGCTAGAAATAATTTATATGGCAAAACAACGTTTGTCGGGTCAGCTAGTATAAAATAGTATTAAAAATGCTCACACAAGCAATCTAAACATTTATAGTCATGAAATTCACTTACTTGTGACTTTTTGACAGCGAGTTTTACAAAATGTGCATGGTTACATATAAATTTTTTCTAAATATCACGTAGTAAACACAAAATACAAAAAAAAAGTAGTTTTCCACGATTTAGACCTAGGTAAATCATCACAGACGAACTCAACGTCCATTTGAAAGAACGTCTCAATTTTAGTTCCTGGGGGCTTCGAGCGGGGCGCTTTGAATCGGTACAAACAACTGTCATTTCGTAGAGTATCGCTAGTCCAGCGTACTTTTATGATAGAGGTCAGTGCCTCTAATAAATACAGAGAAGGCTTAAGCATTGATCACCACGCTTGCTCAAAACGGGTTGACGATTTCTTTAAAAACAAAGAAGCCACTTTTGTTTTTTAAAAGGGGTGATAGATATTGTGCTCTCGAAACACGAAGGAAAACATTGTGAGGATACTGGCATGTCAATTTCGTACATTTTTCGTTCATATTTTAGAAATTAGATTGAAGTTCGCACTAACCTCTATAATACAAGTACGCTGGACTCACTGACTGATTATAGAGGTCAGTGGAAGTTCGTATAAAGTCATGTCACCGCTAGAAAGTACTATGACACCCGAACCACAGACTACAATATAATGCAGTGAACCGAACCAAAAAATCGAAGACATGTGACATCTACCAACCCTCACTGGGCCCATGTGGTAGATTACTGCCCACTCCCTCTCGAAGGGAGGGAGGCCTGTGTCCCAGCAGTGGGAACATTATAGGCTGATTATGTACGTATGCTAAGTACACACATCAAAAGTGTCTAGGGATCAACATATATTTTTGCAATAACTTTTCTCCTGATTGATATTAATTAAAATTTTCTTTAAGGATTCATCAAATAAAGTGTTTTCGTTTGTCACAGTAACGATAAACCAAGTCACCTTTGCATTAATAAAGAAATTTGCCATTTTCCTAATAAAGGGATTTTTGACATTTGAACCACTAACACAAAAGTTCGAAAAAAAGACTGAAATAACAGTTTTCTTTAAAATTTTATTGGGTAACTTAAACAATTAATAATCCGTGTTTCTACCGCGAACACTAACAACACAAGAACATCGGTTTGGCATACTCAAAATGAGTTCATCCAAATCACGCTGTGGAATGGCCGCCCATGTTCGTTGCAACAACAAAAAAAGGTCTTCTTGCGACTGGATACCCTCCATATTCGGCAGAGCTCTTCTCTGTAGCATATCCCATGCATGCTCAATCGGGTTCAAGTCTGGCGACTGAGCAGGCCAGGGCAGGACATTGATGTTAGCTGCGGCGAGAGTCTGTCTTACAACTCTTGCGGTGTGCGGTCGTGCATTATCATGCATTAACTGAAATAAGGGACCGATTTGCACTTGTAGAGGAACGATGACGTCTGATACAATCGTCTCAGCATAAATTTGAGCGTTGAGGTTGCCTCTGATCCAAATCAACTCAGTTCTTCCGCCGATCCAAATACCCGCCCATACCATGATGGTTCCACCACTATAAGGATGGACTTCCTGGCAGGATTTTAATCGCTGTTGGCGTCCAGGGGTTCTCCAGTGTCGTATACGTCTTGTATCCGGTCTCATACCAAAACGAGACTCATCAGAAAAGCACACGAAACGCCATTGTTCTTCTGCCCAATTTCTGTGTTCAAGAGCCCATTGATATCGAATCCTACGATTGTGCATTGCTATAGGTGGTACCCGTAGCGGTCTTCGGGAATGAAGGTTCACTTCATGCAAGCGGTTTCTGACTGTTTGGTCGCTAATTAAGTTCCCTGAAGAGTGATGAAGCCTCACGGCTAACATCATGGCGGTTATTGTTGGAGCTCTTCGAGTTAAGATTTGAATGTATCGGTCTTGTCTCCGTGTGGTGCAGCGATACCGTCCTCCATGGCGCTCAGCCACGGTACCAGTGCTTCGGTAACGTGTCCAAAGTCGACTGATAACACTCTGACTTGTATTCAGAGCTAAAGCCACAGTACGTTGCCGGGAACCAGCTTCTATCATTCCCACGGCTCTGAGCATTTCTTCCCTGCTTAAATGACGTCGCCGCTCCATAATAACGTTGGTTTTAATCAGTAGTAGGGAAACAGTAGCACTAATAATGTCTTCAATGCGTTGTATGTTTTTATAGGGAAAATATTGACAGCTGATTTTCATCTTTTACTCGAATTTGATTCACAGTTCCTGATTCAAATTATGAAATGCACCAAAAAGGATCCATATAAATTTATAAAATCATAAATTTATTACAAAGCCACATCTCAATCTCAAGAAATCCGCATAAAAATGCTTGATCCCTAGACACTTTTGATGTGTGTATGTATAATGGCTATAACACATTAACATATTGACGTAGTGTGTCAATTTGATAAACAATGAATTTCCCCGACTGTACTACCACCGTTGGTACCTACCCGTTTCTGCCGCTCAGACAACATTATTTGTTTTCAGGTTGAAGGGTTTATGTCCAGCAGTGCTATTCTGTAAAAATCTCACCGTGAAAACTTAGGTGAAGTGAGCGTGGATTGAGCTGTCAATAGTGTCAATTCCTAGCAAAACAAACTCACTTCACCTAAGTTTTCACGGTGAGATTTTTACAGAATCGACCGGCTGTAGTGCTATTCTGTAAAAATCTCGAAGTGAGCTTAAAGTGAGCTGTCATTGGTGTCAATAACTAGCATCAGGTGGAATGACAGCTCACTTCACCTAACTTCTCACGGTGAGATTCTAACAGAATCGACCGGCTGGTGTATGTATGAGCTATTTAAACTTTGTCTGACGAGAACTCTGTCTATAACGGCTCTAGTAACAATTTTTTAGTCGGTGGGACATCGCTCGGCACGTCTATCTGTTTTCAATCATTTATCTTAAAAAAAAAAACGTATAACTACTATAAGAAGAAGAAGATAGCTCATTATTCCTTACGTCATTCAGTGTTGCCTATGCAGGGTTTCAAGTATCTATTATACAAGACGGAGACAATAAATTAAACTTCGTATAAGTATCTAATGACTTCCCCAGTCTGCATACGAAAATTTGATTAAATATATCCAATAGTTTAGTCACTGTAGCTAGTCCAAGATTGGCAGAACCCATAGTCGGCCTATCACTAGTAGGTTTTTAGTTTGTTTGACAAAGTCACTTTTTTATTTCGATGTGAGGACTTATTTGCTAGTTCCTAAATACTCATGCATTAGTATTGTCAGTATTTTTTTTGGTTTCATATTGTTGTCTCCACATTGTATACTCGTTATGACATTAAAATTGTCCCTACATATCGCAAATTGAATTTTTCATATTATGTCATGTAAGCACTCTTGTTTTGAACCCATAGTCGGCCCATCACTAGTGGGTTTTTAGTTTGTTTGAAAACGACACTGACAAAAAGTGAGGTTTCAAATAGGCCCTTATTCCTTACTCCTCCTTATTTGCTAGTTATATCCTAATATGCATGCATTAGTATTGCCAATATTTTCATTTGTTGTCTCCACATTGTACACTCGTTATGAGATTAAAATTGTCTCTACATATTGCACATTGAATTTTTTATACTAAGTCATGTAAGCACTCTTGTATCAACGAGAACTCATCGCAGTACGCCAAAAACTTCGTCACTGAATTTTCATACCACTTGACTTGCCTGACTGCTATCTAAAGTTATATATTAAAAAAATATTTATAAATTCACCGGGCGTCATTATTTCCTTGGTCGAGAAGCTTCACAGCGGGTCATCATCATCTGCCTAGCCTTTTCCCAACTATGTTGGGGTCGGCTTCCAGTCTAACCGGATGCAGCTGAATACCAGTATTTTACATGGAGCGACTGCCTATCTGACCTCCACAACCCAGTTACTGGGTAATATGATACCCCTTGGAAAGACTGGTTGTCAGACTTTCGGGCTTCTGACTACCCGTAACGAGTAAGCTAAGCTAAGCTTCACAGCGGGTATATTAATAATTATTAGTGTCTCCCATCCTCGAGCCTTGATTTTAAAAGAGAATTTAAAGACTTAAAAACAGAAACCTGCCCTTTTTAACCGACTTTTAAAAAGGAGGAGGTTCTCAATTCGGATGTTTCTTTTTTTTGTTCGGGCATAACTCCGTCATATATAGACGGATTTGCAAAATTATTATTTTGTTTGAATGAGGTTTATTCCGGAATGGTCCCATTTAAATTTCGTTAAGATCTGATGATGACTTTCGGAGACAGACAGCGGAACTCATCAATAAATGCCAGCAAATCAACCGCGATTGCTGCTATCGCATATGTACCTACGCATTGTTTACACAATAACACAAGATAAAAGGGGTAGGCAGATGTGTTCAATAGCTTCCTGTCACTGATATTCACATAGCAAATACTGTTATATGAATTTGTGAGTGAAAAATAAAAACTTTTAACTAAAAAAACACAACCTACTTACCTACTTCCAAAAAAAACACTACAAAGTGAAAAATAATTTTAATTTCGAAAGTCGGTGTCAAAAAACGAAAATGCAGAACCAATGACACCGACTTCTGAAATTAAAGTTATTTTTCACTTTTTAGTCTTTTTTTTTTTGGAAGTCGATTGTTTTTTGTTGTAAAAAAGTTTATTTTTATTTTGAAAGGTACACAAAATAAAACAACAAGTTGTAAAGACGAGGCTTCTTTTGCAATGAGGGATTTTCTTTTTCTTTTTTTTTTTAACGCTTCCCTAGCCCCTGGTTAGATGGCGCTGAACTTGATAAGTTACTGCAAGGAAGGGAACGTCACATAATTTTTCTATTAATTCAATTGGATGTAATTTTGAGATCGTAAAACGAAAGCAAACGAAACTGTCACTCAACGAGCGTATATTATGACGTCACGCAATGTTTTTTTTTTTCAAGCGTTTTGTCTTTGGCACCTAGTAACGTAGTCAGTTCAACGCCATCTTCAGGGTTCTTGAAAACGATGTTTTTTTTTAATACTCAAAAGAAAAACCTCTCATTTTTATGTGGGATGGTTTCGTCCGACAGATTTACCGAATTTGATGGATATAGCCCCTGAGTGTAATTTGCATGTAATTCTGGAAATTATTTGTGTACAGATGTATTCCGCTTTACTGTCCCAAAGGAGACTGGAACTCTAAAACGTACTACTAAACTGAAGATTTCTTAAAAAAAATATATTATATAAAGTAACATCTGTATTATAACACAGATGTTACTATTTACTACCTACTCCAATTTATAGGAATTTCACAAAACAAATAGACTTCCACCAAAATATAGCGTAGAATAGACTCATTTACAAAATTAATTTAGTCTTCGTCGGGTAACTCAATTCAGGGAACACACATAGATATGAAAATTTTGTTAATTTGTTTTACTGAAGTCTGGTCAGTATTTAAGTACTAGATGTAAGACTAAGTAAGACTTAGATGAAGTAGGTACCTAATTAGAAATTCAGTAATATTTGTAATAAATAAAATCTCTTTGATTCATCCGATGATACTGGCTCTGTTAAAACGAATCACAATAAAATATCTGATGGCAGCAGTCACATTGACAGGCATTTCGTTTTATGTCGAATAAGTGGCCGACATCACTTCGTAATGCAATAATTTATTAGAATAGATTGTAATAACTACTTAATTAATCAAAATGGCCTCAGTGAACAGGTTATTGCCGTCCGCAATTGAATTTTACGAGAACTTGCAAGAAATAACGGACATAGCAAAAAAGCGTCGCCGTGAGAAGTTCGAGGCTGTAATGATGATGATCTGCGTCATTCGAGGCTGGCTGATCCGAAAACATATGGAGTGGTTGTCGAAGAACGCAACGACCATACAGTGCGCGTTCAGGGTCCACATGGCAAGGAAAGCTCTTAGAGCCGGGCTGAGAAGAGGTGTGCGTGCTAAACATGCTAAACATTACGCAAAGGCTGCAACGAGTATAGAGGTACACAGATACCACATTATGTTGTTGTTTAGAAATCTCGTATTTAATGATGGTTTTATTAGTATTTTCAAACCTCAATCTTTGATTTCGTTATAGGCACTTTGGCGTGGACATTATTCAAGGCGCACAAAATTCTGCTATCGCACATATCGCCGCTGGTTAGCTACTGTGAAAGAACGAGGAGAAAGACGAGCGGCCGAAGCTGCAGAATTCGGCATCAGAAGCCGAGCAGACGACCTCAGGATCTTAGAGGAAGAAGCCCGTCAATGGTTAGCATTCGTCGTCTTCAAACTACACCATTTACTCAGAACCTACGTATGTGCCGGTGTGTATTCAGAACCCGCAACAACAGAATTATCTGAATTCGAAAAACTCCTAAAATCTATCCACTACACCGAATACATGAAAAGATTGAAGCGGAAATATGATGAGTTTGTAAGAAAACACCGACCGGCTTTCTCGAATAAGAGGTTGTTTCCGATAATAGGGGACGGGGCCGACTATTGGTACTTATCATTGGCAGAGATGTATGAACTTACAAGTCCGGCGCCGCCGAAAAAAGAGGAATACAGGCATCTGGCGACTCATCACGGAAAGATACATAAGGAGCCATTTTTGTGGAAAAAAATTCGACCACCGGGGCGACATGAACGTCGAGGTCCGTTTACACCTCCAATGTCACCGTCTGCGTCTCGCCAGCTGCCACCGCCACCAGCGCCGACTCCGATCCAGTCCGGTGGTGACACACTTGACCAGTCTCCTCCGAAGGACCCTCGGTTCCATCTCTACGTCAGACATTACACCCCAGACCCTGCTATCATCGACTACGTTAACTTCCACGTAAACGTACTCATAAGACGAAAGTGTTCCGTCGTGAACATCGATATCAAGTAACTAAACGTGATATTTACCAAATTGGTTCAAGTTTTCGTTAATATTTTTATATTCAACGACACAAGTGGGTTTGTTTGAAAACACTTGGACTTTTACATGGTTGCGTATTATTCTCCCTTTATTTATTTTTTTGCTCGTAATCAGGCTGCTAAGTTTGGAAGGGTCGTCCGGATGTTGCGAGCCGCGAGCCTTTTGTTGTTTCACTTTTGTTGTTGTGAATTTTACACTTGTAATTTATTTCAGGAAACGCCTTGGTGAGACAGAAATTACGTTAAGCTCTCCAAGGAAAATGTGTTTTGTAAATTAACATTACGCTTGTATAGGCTTTGGTCGGGTGCTTTTTTTTTATTTGCCGTCCTAAATCATGTTTCAGAGTGTTTCGGTGTTTGTGTTTGCCCACGACCACGTAAATCAATGTTATTGGTAGTTTAGACAAGGTTTGCTGTAGCTAAGTAATTCACTGTTTGGTTTATGTTGTGAATAAGTATCTAACAAACATTCGGAATGATATACCTTATACTATTATTATAGATTATTCTCATGACTAGTGTTTATTGCTCAACATAATTATTATATGTTATCAAAGTTCTTTATTGTAGGTATTGAAATGGTACCTATAAATTTTTATCGATTTATAGATGTGCTCGCATTCATATCGCTTTAAGTTCTGCTTATACAGTACGGGATGAAACGAAATCGACGACATTCTCACATATTTCGCCGTAGAAAAGCTTATTTTATTCTCGCATTCAAATACCTCTACGTGCTCATACTGAGAAAAGATGAAGGTAATATAGTTGTGTTATATTCGCGTTTGTTTGCGTTTCAGTCCATTATGTCTGAAGTATCTTTACTGTGCGTCTTCAAACTCATTTGTCTGACAATGCCCGTTTGACTCGGCAAATTTATTAGGGTCAGAATAATGCAGGTTGTGGGTTTCTGAACCGACTCCTTATTGCACAGCCCGACTTAAGGCGGGTACCCATTTGTTAGACGTATAATGGTTGACCCACTTTACTTATGTGCCACGAAGCTGCTAGAATAGGGTGTGATTTGCGTCGCGGAACCACAGACAATTATTCGTACCCTATCATTTATTTAACAATAGACTATTGAGAGGGCCCTAAATTCAATATGCTGGAGCATTCACTTGAAATTCAAGGTCACGAAAGCTTGACACGGTATGGTTTATTTTGCTTCCAGTTTTGTGAAGTTTGCGTCAACTGTAACTGTCAGAGTCGCTCACTGTAAGGGTGTTTGGGATATGAATAATGTATGGGTTAAAATTGCAAGTGTTTCAATTTACACCCGCCGCCACTCGAGGCCGTTGATACGCACCCGAGAAGCTGAAGAGCAAAAAAGAAAACAACGACTTGCGGCACGCGTGCTGGGGTGGAGACGGTGAGTCGCGCGCAGCCTCACAACCACTGAACTAGCTATTTTCAAATAGAAGTGAAGTGCGACATTGATTTGCTGTTGTTTCACACCTTCGTTGCATGAATTTTTGTGCATAAACTATGCTGGCAGATTTTCTTTCGCTGTCTGATTATTATTGAAAATAATGACTGTTCTTTTATCACCGTTTGTAACCCGTTACTCGTAGCTATGTAGCTCGCTAATGTGTCGTTTAATTACCTAATTTATTGTGATTAATACTTTGGTCAGGGAATTGATTTTGATTTCCAGAAACTGAAAATAAATAACTGACTTTGTTATTGTGCACAATCAAGGAAACAAACACCCATTATTAGTTTCGTTAACACAGTTAAACAATTTGATCCGTTCTGTTGGATCCGTTCTGTTGATGGAAGTCCTAACTGTATTTCGAATTTCATTGCGAAATAAATTACGTATTTACTAAACTTATTCGGTCCTAATTTTCTTTATCGATTTGGTTTGAACCACAAACGAGTATGTCGGAGTTTCAATTTTCTAAGCAACTTTTCAACAATGTTCAGCTTTGTAATCGTTAAATTGGTACATTTAAATAAATTGGCTTTTTGTATGAAAGGGCCCAAAGGAGTATTCAATTTATTTTTTATTGAGTTAACATGGAAACTTGTAATTTACTGAAGAGAATTGAGAAGTTGGTAATTGAATTTTGTCAAGATTGAGTTGTCTATTCCAATGTAGGAGTTCCATTAAAAAATAGTAGCTTAGTCGTCTACCCACGTAGGCATAGCATGTACACAGAGACTCAGGGCAATACATATTTTATATATATTTTTACATTAACCAAGAAAACTGGAATTATAATTCGCCTAAAGCTTTGGTACTTAGGAAAGCGGTTTCGTCATTTAAACGGGCCGTCATAAAAAAAACTCTCATTGTCAACCAGTATTTGACATTACGCACTGTACACTGTAACAGTGAGTTTACACATAATAAAATAGCGTTTTCATGTCAATCAAGTGAAGTCACTAGGTACGTAATTGTGTGTCAGAGGTGTCAATGCAACTACATAATATGTTTTGACGTGATAGAGAGAATCTAAAGGCGACCGGCGTTACGTGGCGTAATGTAACGTGTTACACAGCCAGCGTTCGTGCAGTCAGTACGGGGAAACAAGGCGTTTGCAACGAGCAATTCAAGCGAGAGCGGCTCGTTGCTCGCTGCGCGTGCTCCACCCCGCTTTCGGTTTTCTGGCGAATCCTTTGAGTGTTACGCGCTTCAGTTAGTACGTCGCAGCGAGTCGTCATGAGAGCACGTGGCACAAGCGCTAGGTACTTCGGGCCTTTAGTTTATTAGTTGTGATTATTTGTTGTTAAAAAGATGGAATGGGACAAAGAGACTCTGTATTTTATAAAAAAGAATTCTCTGTTTTTTTTAAAGAGAAGAAACTGTTTTATGGAACCCGGATCATTCAGAATATTATAACAACGAATCTGGAGCACGGGCGAGCAAAGGGTTCGAAAAGAGCCTGGTACACAGATTTTAGAACACGGCGTAACGTAACACGCTCGCTGCGAATGTTACGACCCGTAACACCGATCAGTACCTACCTTAACAGCTTAAATTTTTGCTACTTCCATCATTTTCATGACAGCCGTCGTTGCGACCGATAGTGGCGGTCACGGTCTTATAGGAAACCGTAGTTTAAGTAGGCACATGTTGCGTTGCTTTTAAAGTCAATTCATTGGGTTAGTAGATTAAGCTCAGGTACGCGATTTTTTTTTCACGCACTGGATTTTCAACGGTCTGCATAACGCCAAGAGTTGAAAATCCAGAGCGCAATAAAATTTCGGCGCGATATTTTGACGTCCGTGCGAACGTGGGCTAAAGGTCGCAGAACAAAATACCCGCACAATTGTTTTAGTTTATTTATATATTTTGACTAGCTTCTGCCCGCGACTTCGACCGCGTGAAATTTCACCATCCCCTCTTCACTATATTAGGAGTAGAATTTCGAAAAACCCAAAGACATTAAATTATTTACAATAGACGGGACATAGCGAACAAAATCGTGATCCGATACTTTTGTCCTAGTGGTTAAAAGTCTCTCAGTCTAGTGTGGTACGCCTGCGTGTCAAGTCGCATTCGTGTCCACGAGTGTCCACCAAAAGAAAAATATTTTCTAAGGAAATATGCCGAGTTGCGCATTACGATTTTGCAAATCTCGTTATGGTAAAACGACTGGACCTAACTTCGGTGTTTTCGTATGAATTATTTATATTTACTCTGTAATTAGAATTAAATAATTTTCATAAAATAGGTCTAGAAAATTTGCTATTTTTGTAATAAACGGCCTCTATGGTTGAGTAACTTTACTGCTGCAGTGCAGAGATGTGATGTTGTTTATCGATTTTGTTATCGATAATATTTCTACATTACAGTTAGAAATTAATTTTCCTCGATTGTAATTAATGTAAATCCTATTTTTACTTTACTTTATACTTGAATAAAATTTTATTTATTTATTTATTATTACCTGTGCCCCGCGGTTTCACTCGCGTTAATTTGAGGAAAAAGCCCACTAAAATAATTATATTCCATTACTTTCAAAACGACAATTATTATATGTTTTATTTCAAGTACAATAAATATGTTTAATTTACTACTTATCGTTTCATTTTACCATTTTACCTTTTATAATAATCGGACTTTGGTCCATTACATAAGATAAAAGATTTTAATTATTACATTGTATAAACATCGACATTAAATTATCGATATCTTGTCCACTGATTCAAAATAGGAAACTATTATATAAATCGAGCTTAGGTAGGCATTTTTTTTTGCTCCAATTTTGCACTTTTCAGACGCATGTCTCAAGCGGATGGCACCCGCGCTCGCACTACTCCCAACCACTCCGAGATAACGTGTCCATGAGCGGTGTCTATGTGTGCGTTGCTCGAGCGCACTTTGTATGTAGATTGCTTTCTGTACTATCTGTATTTTGTGTCCCTGACCACCATCACCTGAATAGAAAAATAGATAACAAGTGCATACGAATATGACATCTATTTCAATGACGTTAGCGTGCTAAATAGAGTAAATTGGTTACAGCGCCCTCTAGCGTTGAGTAGCTGAACTCGTTGTGATTATGCCGCTCTAATTTTGCTATATTATGCTAGATGGCGTCACTGAGACATGATGATCACAAAGAACACACCCTCTAAATTTCATGTATCTATAGTTCAAATCTTTTGTGTTTGCGTTTTTAGGGTTCCGTAGTCAACTAGGAACCCTTATAGTTTCGCCATGTCTGTCTGTCCGTCCGTCTGTCTGTCTGTCCGTCCTCGCTTAATCTCTGTGACCGTTAGCACTAGAAAGCTGAAATTTTGTAGGAGTACGTATAACAGTTACGCCGACAAAGTGGTAAAATAAAATTTTGGAAAATATTTTTTTTTTAGGGTTTCTCCCCTACATGTGAAGTGGGGATAAATATTTTTTTCATCATCTACCCCATCGTGTGGGGTATCGTTGAATAGGTTTTCTAAAATGGCTTAGGGGTTGCTAAAATTATTTTTCGATTTAATGCTCCATTTACGAAATATTAAAGTTTAAAGTGCAAATTTTTATTCCAGTAGGCCGTCCCCCCCCCTCTAAAAGCTAAACTACTGGCTTGAAAAATCTGGAAAAATTCTCGATGATAGTGCATTTCATGAACTTTAAAGAAAAAGTATAGCGGTTAAGATAACTTTATTAGTTTAGCAGTAATAGTCGTTGAACTTGGGTGTTGGATAATTTTGTACCAAATACAAAATCCTTAGCATTAATCCTTTAAAGTGACTAAGATGAAGTAGTTGCTTGTTTATAATGGGTAAAGACTTGCATTGAAAACCAAAATATGTTTTTTTTTTACCTATCAGAATAAAGAACAACAGAATCGTACTACATTGTGATAACCGGCTACTACGGAACCCTACACTGTGCGTGGCCCGACACGCACTTGGCCGGTTTTTATTTAGTATAGAAGTTTAACATTACACCTGTCAAATTAGTCTCTGGGATTAAAAAACTAACTTTAGGACCAGCGGTTTAAGCTGTGCGTTGATATATCAGTCAGTCAGGACTTTGAATTTTATTTATATAGATTCTGTTCTTCTTTTTCCAAAGCTGAGACAACTAAACAATATTGCTTTAATAAAAGCGTATCAGTTTCTTTAGATAAGTTTCCATTGAAAACTTTAGTTTTATATGACTGCCGCCCACGTGCGATAATCGGTGAACGATTTTTGTAGGAGAAAAATAGAACGTACTGTGCAACGCATACGTCCTACAAAAAGTCGGTCAGAAATAAAATCGGTGCATCCCAACCAACATGATTTTAGCGGTCAAAATGGAACGTTCGGAAATGTATGCGTTAACGCACACTACTCACCGACTCAGTTTATCAAAAAGTACTCTGTGGTCGGCCGCATGCATTTGCTTGGGAAGGACGTTGTGTTGAAGACAAAGTGACGGACGTGTACGTTGTGTCGGTCACACAAAATCGGTCATAAGAATCGGAGGAAAAATCGGACCGGTTATCGGTGCTACAAAAAGTCTGACGTGGGCGGGCAGCCGATGGCTTTTAATTTCATTCCACTTTGACCACAACTGCCAAGAAGTGATTCTCAGAGATATTACACAAATTAATTATTACAAGACCTTAACTTTGCTATTTTAAAGCTTTAGTTGGAAGATGTCAAGTTGGAAAGATGACTTATTAAGATTTTGAACACAAGAATCTCTTTGAAATGTCATTTTAATTATCTTTTCTTTGAATTGTATTTACCTATTAAAGCAAGTGGCTACTTTACTATTACTAAATACTTAACCTTGTGCTTCGAACAGAGCAGAGCAGTGGTGGTTGTGGGTTTAAACCTAAGCAGGCGCTTTACTTTGTATAAATAATTTCATCTTCATCACTGCTCTCAATATGGTGAAGGAAAACATCGTGTCGAAACCGGTATGTTCTAGAACCAAAAATTCGAAGATATTTGGCATCTACTAACCAGAACTGAACCCTCGTGGTAGACTACAGCCCACTCCCTCTCGAAGAGAGGAGGCCTGAGACCCAACAGTGGGAACATGCTATGCTATGTTTTTAACACCATGCAAATACGGTATTCACAAAAAGTTTTTTAAATACTTTAATATTGTATATTAAAGTTTTTTAAAAACTTTTTGCACAAGTAAAAGAAATACTGTACAAAGGCGGACTTAATGCCTGAGGCATTTTCTACCAGTCAACCTTAGGGTGATGCAGAGACAAAACATGGCAGGTGCAACACACGGGATAAATACTATAAAATCTTCGATCAAGGGTCCCTATCAATTTCTCGGACTAAAAACAGAAAAAACAGTTTTTTTCAGCGCAAATTTCTCAATATCCTTAAGTTATCTAGTTTTTTTAAAAGTACACAAGTACACACATCAAAAGTGTCTAGGGATCAACTGTGACGTTGCAAAATAGATACGTTTGTTGTCGTTCTGTGCAGGCTCGTGGAGCGTAGTCTTCGCGTCACTAGATGGCGTTAGGGTCGTGGTGTATCATGAACATTTATAGTAAAGTCACAAATCGATAAGATTTATTTAGTCTGTGGAGGAATATTCTGGAGTTCGAACTGACAGATAGGTTTGAAAAGCAAAAGGAGGTTTCCGTTATTTGCGACTCTTTACTCGAGCGAAAAGGCTGATTGAGCAAATTGAGCGGGACTTATTCCTGGTGGAACCTGAACGTTCCCAAATAACCCGATGGGGTTTTGTTAGGAGTGCTTGAAGCTGAATCCTGTGAGTATTCAACCATTTTCTTTGTTCTTGCTGGATAGCCTGTAGCCTAGGTTTTACATGTTGTGTTCTGACACTAGGACGTTGTTACAGGTCTGGCTGTTAAGCTAGCCTTTTAATTTTCCGGTCGGGGCTATGCGCGACTAAGTCGTGAAGCCTTGGAGCAGCCCTGAGATCAGGAGATTGGAAATTGATCCGGGCGCCGGCAACTTTAAGGGTGTCCCTTGTGGTGTGGTCCTCTGTTGACGAGGAAGGCCTTACCTAGCCGAATCCAGGCGAAGAGGGAAGTTCGCCGCTCCAGGTAACGCAAGCGTCACCATTTATGCCCGTAGGCCACGTTCTACGTGTGTTCGCAGGTTTATCCTGCGAGCGACGCTAAGGGCCGGAAAGCCGTCAACTGATAAGGTCTGAGAGCGTTAACTGACGGTTTTATTTATACTGAGAGAACATTTAGTTGATCTATAGTGTCATAATTTAATCTATGAGAGAGTTAGGCCTTTTGTAGGAACTAGGTGATAAGACCAGTTGTTATAAAGTATTGTGTCTCGGGTTTGCTTTGCATAATCTTTATTTTCCCTATATGAGCACAATCCAATAGGTTGATACTTGTACGGTTGAGCTAAAGTTATTAAGTGGTTCATCTCACGGACTCGATATAGCGATTCTGAGAATTTGTCATTGTCTCATGCAGGCGTACACTCCGGTACGACCAGGAACGGAGACTGGTTGTATGGGAGTGAATGCCCAGGTGTTTGGGGAAAGATAGTTATTACTTTGGTGGCTCGCCACATTTTTTTAAATTATGTACCTTCATTTGTGTATTGTTACAATAAACTTTGTATTGTGTAATTAGGTACTTGTTTAATTGAATCTTCCCCTAACAGATCATTTATATAAATTTACAGGGTTACAGTTGGCGCCCAACGGTGTATAATTATTTAATTGTTTATGGTGTACAGTTCTCGCCCTAATGTTTATAATTATTTAATTGTATAAGGTGAACAAATTAATAACCAGTATCTCTCTCTCTCTCTCTCTCGGTTCTCAGTCCTATCAGTTGGCGGAATTTCGTTTTAGTTTAAGGCTAGTTTTAAGTTTTAAATATAAAGTGGTCAACGAACCACAATCTGACCATTTCTTTTGTTGGACCGGTAAGGTGCAGAGTGTTGATAAAGGTCATTAACCTATTTGAATTTACAACACAAGTTGGAGAATTTGCATTGTGGTAACTGTTTTGAGATTATTATATGTAGGTACTCAATGTTTGTTTGAAGGTTGGTGACTTAATATATGCTATATTTTAGAAGTTTATGTAACACATTAAGTTGCATTCTTGGTAGTTTAATTATTGCAACACACAGGTTCAAGTAATAAATAATTATTTCAACTGGACAAAAATTGGTAAAGAAGAATAACATAACAGTTCATGTTATCTTTGTAGTTGTTTAAGTTCATGATCTAATAAACTGTATAGCATTTATATAGTGAAACAGTGTATTATATTACAATAAACCCAACAGACTTCTGTAAAATTGTTATAAAACAATTGGGGGTAAACTTGATTTTGTAAACCGTGCAAATGAAAAGTTCTCAGAGGTGTTTTAGCGGTCTCTTATTGATTTAGAGGTAAGATAATAACACTACAGGCAAGTTTCACTTATATTAATTGGTTTCAGCAATACAGGTAGCAACATTTTGGTTTAATAATTGAACAATAATAGTCAACTTTCATCGAAACGGAACACTTGGAATCTTTATGACAACTGGTTGGTCACTTAGACGTTTAACGATTTAACACTCATAATTGAACCCAGATTGCAAATACAAACGCAGCATTCCAGAAAATAGCATTTGTTTAGATTGTTCGACATTCGTTTTCATACATTGGTATTTAACCTATAAACACATTGACAATTTGACATTGGTGACATTTGACGTTTGAAATATTGTGCGTTCGGAAACGAGATTAAGTTTAGTGATCGATACACGTTTTGCGTTTAGTTAACTGTTATTTCTTTTGCGTTTCACTATGGATTTAGAGACAGTTTATATACATTCCCTTCTACGTGACGAACTGTCATATGAGGTTGCAGTTCGTGCAGAAACACCAGCAGATACAGTTTTTAAGCTTCGGAATCAACTTAAATCACTCTGTCTAGGCTTCAGTCCCTCCGAGTTTGTAGATGAAGAGTCTGACATTAGTAAGGAACTGGATACGATCCAGCTTAAGCTAAAGGAGTTGCAAGTCAAGGTTGATGGTGCCGAAAAGACTCGAGACAGGTACAGTCTTGCTCGTGCTAGGGCTTTGTATTGCCATTTATTCCATCGTCTGCATAGATTAGCTTGTACGGAGGATAAACACAGTGTCGTGCAGGAAAAGCTTAAGGTTATGTTAAGGGGTTATGAAGCTACACTTCACAAATTGTACAGTCGTTCGGAGGTAGGAAGGAAACAGTCTGAGTCCGAAAAGCCAGAGACTGAGGACAACTTCGATAATAATCAGTATGCAGTTAGTAAAAATATTTGCAAATGGAATGTCACATTTGATGGAAAGTCGTGTCCATTTTTGTTTCTAGATTCAATCGCTGAACGTGCCAAGGCTTTTAGAATAGGGGATGCAGTTTTGTTTGATTCGGCTTTTGCATTTTTTAAGGGTGACGCTTTAATATGGTACAGGAGTGCAAAATGTCAAGTGGCTACTTGGAAGGAGTTAGCAGATCTGCTCCTTAGGGAGTTTCATGCCATTGACTATGAGGACAACTTACTAGATGAGGCCAAGAAACGGATTCAGGGAAATGATGAACCCGTTCATATGTATTTTGCCGTCATGAATGGGTTATTCTCACGTTTGAAGACACCATTAACAGAACCAGAAAAGATAAAATTACTCAAAAAGAACGTCAAACCATCCATATCTAGGGGTTTAGTATTAGTAAAGCCAGATTCAGTGGCAGAACTAAAGGATTTTGCTCGACTTCTGGAGGCTGAAGATATAAAGTCAAAAACCTACACTAAATCCACTTCACAGTCAGAATCAACTGATCATAATAAACAGAAACCAAAAGTAGCCAGCGTAAACCACCATGTCAATAGAAACAAATTTAGGAATAGAGAGAAGCCAAAACCACAATCTTCTCAGAAGGAGATAAAATGTTTTAGATGTGGAAAGTTAGGGTTCACAGTAAAAACTTGTACCGGTTGTAAAGATGCTCCAAAAGAAACAAAATGTTTTGAATGTGGGAAGTTAGGGTTTACAGTAAAAAATTGTCCAGAATGTAAAAAGGAACCTAAACATGCAAAAAACTAGTATCAACAGTCTGTCACCAACCACCGGAACCGGTCGATCCAGGTGAATGGAAATCTTGGTTAGAATTTGTTTCTAATTTTTACAAGTACAATAGATCTGTGTCAGCACTGTTTAAGCCAGACAGGGGAAAAGATATTCGGCCATATTTAAGTGTACATTTATATGATGTAGTATTATACGGTTTATTAGATTCAGGGGCAGATATTTCAATAATAGGCAATGGAGCCCATGAAAAGTTTATTAACTTAGGTTATTCATTAGATACCTCGGTTGAGTTGAAGCAAAAGATTCTCGTTGCAAATGGATCAGAAAGCAGTCCTATAGGTATTTTAAGGTTACCTATTACTTTTAATAGTGTAACTAGGATTATTAATTTTTATGTTATTCCTTCCATAACATCAAATGTAATATTAGGGGTGGATTTTTGGATAGCTTTTAGTTTGATGCCTCAAATGTTTAAACACATTAGTTACATTGAGACACCTAAACAATTTATGCAATTTAATAATAATTCTGGTAAAACAATAGTTAACTCAGTTGAATCATTTGATAATTTGAGCCCGGAACATAAAACAATAGCGGAATTAATAGTCCAACAATTTCATAACATATCGTTTGAGTCAAAAGGTTTGGGTAGAACACATTTGATACAACACGCAATTGACACTGGCGACGCATTACCCATAAAGTCCAGACCATATCCAATGTCACCGGAAAAGTTAAAAGAACTTCATAAGGAATTGGACAACATGTTGAAGCTCGATGTGGTGGTACCAAGTGAGAGTCCATGGAACAATCCAGTCCTTATGGTCCCAAAATCAGATGGTACATTGCGGTTCTGTCTGGATTGTAGGAAGCTTAATGCAGTTACAAAAGGGGATGCTTATGCAATACCATACATACCTCAAATCCTAGATAGCCTCAAAAACGCAAAATATATAAGCTCAGTAGATTTCAAATCTAGCTTTTGGCAAATACCGTTAGAGGAAGCCTCACGGGAGAAAACCAGCTTCACTGTTCCAGGTAGAGGACTATTTGAATTTAAAGTAATGCCGTTCGGACTTTGCGGAGCTCCAGCTCGACAGCAAAGATTAATGGATAGGTTGTTTGGGCATCCGTTTTGTAGCGATATAACCAAAGGGTTAATATTCTGTTACGTTGATGACATCTGCGTAGTGTCAGAGGACTTAGACACACATATTCTTCTGTTAAAAAGGCTACACGAACGGATTCAAAGCGCCAATTTAACAATAAATTTTGGGAAAAGTAAATTCTTTAGAAAATCCTTAAAATACTTGGGCTATGTGGTGGATGAGTGTGGTCTTAGGACTGATCCAGACAAGGTGCGCGCTATTTTAGACTTTCCAGTACCGAAGACTTCGAAGGAGGTAAAAATGTTCTTAGGAACTTGTTCTTGGTACCGTAGGTTCATTAGAAATTTTTCTACCATCGCAGCGCCATTAAATGCACTCACCAGTACCAAGGTTAAATTTAAATGGAATCCAGATGCAGACGATGCCTTCAACTCACTAAAAAATATTTTAGTATCAGCTCCAGTTTTAGCCTGTCCTGATTTTGAAAAACCATTTACTGTTCACTGCGACGCATCCAGTTATGGCATAGGTGGTATGCTAACCCAGAATATTGACGGGAATGACCATCCTATAGCTTATATTAGTAGATCCCTAAGTAAAACCGAGCGTAATTATAGTGCAACGGAACGTGAAGCATTAGCCGTCATTTATGCGGTTGAAAAGTTTGAACCATATTTGGGTAGCAGACATTTTACAGTTATTACTGACCATGCTTCACTAAAGTGGTTTAAGAATTTGGAAAACCCAACAGGTCGCTTAGCTCGCTGGGGTTGCCGTTTATCTCAGTATAATTATACCATCGAGCATAGGAAGGGTAAAGACAATGTTGTACCAGACGCCTTATCAAGGTTACTCAAAGTGGAGGCTGTAAATACACCTATTACACCTACACCGACAGGGACGAATGGTATGATAAAATTCTGGCCGGTTGTTCGTCATGTCCGAAAAATTACCCCAACTATCGCGTAGAGAAAGGTACTCTGTATAGGTACAGTAAAGGCAAATATGCGTTGACACAAGAGTTCGACTGGAAAGAAGTAGTACCCAAATCACTGCGTTCACAGGTCATGTCTGAAAACCATGAACCTCCTACTTCAGGTCACCTAGGTGTTTTTAAGACACACCGAAGGTTAAGTTTGAGGTATTTTTGGCCAGGAATGTATCGTGACGTAGTTGAGTTCATCAAGGGTTGTAGTAATTGTTTGGCCTATAAACACAAGACTACTCTTACTCCAGGACTCATGGGTCAGCCTAAACAATGTTATAGACCATTTCAAGCTGTATCTATAGATTTAGTTGGACCACTTCCGAAATCACGCTCGGGTTTTGTACATTTACTTGTAGTTTCTTGCTGTTTTTCAAAATACACGTTATTGTTTCCATTACGCCGTGCAACTAGTGCTTTGGTAGCCAAAAACTTTGAGAATTATGTTCTTCTTGCTCACGGGATTCCAGAAACCGTAATTACCGACAATGGGGTTCAATTCACGGGATCGGAATTTTGTAACCTTTTAAAGAAGTATAACATACCTCGAGTGCATTATGGGCCTAGGTACACTCCACAAATTAACATGGTAGAAAGGTACAATAAAACGGTAATGACAGCAGTATCTTCTTACGTAAAAGAAGATCATAGGACTTGGGATCTCAATTTAACAAAAATACAATTTGCAATAAATAGCGCAGTGAATGAAACTACGGGATTTACTCCATTTTTCTTGGTCCATGGACGTGAACCCATTATAAACGGCACATTTTATAAGAACTCAGACGACTGCGATTATGAAGTAGCTATGCCTCGTGAAGAGTATGCAGGAGAGTTAGGAGTTCTAAAAGATATCTTTGATAAGGTGCGCGCCAATATTGTTAAGGCTCATGCCACAAACGCGAAATATTATAACTTGCGTAGGCGTCACGTCACTTTACGTGAAGGCCAGTTGGTTTGGCGTAAAACTTACATTCAAAGTGATGCGGAGAAGTATAAGGCATCTAAGTTGGCTCCAAAATATCAACAGTGCATAGTGAATAAGAAGCTTTCACCCTTAGTTTATGAGCTGATAGGGTTAGATGGGAAACCATTAGGCTCTTGGCACATAAAAGATATGAAAATCTATTAACATATCCTCAGTTGTTGAAATTCATTTTCAGTCGTCTCAGCCGGGGTTTCATTAGCCGTAGTCCGTGTTATCACGTGTTGTTTGGAGGTACACTCCAACAACGACGACAAGGCGTATGCATGCGATACTTTGATTTTTACCTTGTTTTGATTATTATATTATGAATGTATTTAGGGTTAAGTTCAAAACTTTATACGGTATTATGCCGTTTTGCATGCCTTGTGTTTTTTTTTATGGCTTTGTCCATGTTTTGTTATGAAGCGGATAGTGACTTCTAAAATAAGCCTTCACGTTGTTTGTAGCCAAGCACGCTTGGACGTTTTTATGAAGCGGATAGTGACTTCTAAAATAAGCCTTCACGTTGTTTGTAGCGAAGCTCGCTTGGACGTTTTTATGAAGCGGATAGTGACTTCTAAAATATGCCTTCACTAATGTTGTGTTTTGCCGAGATAGCATCGTTGCTTCGATGAGACTTTAGATAGCACTAGTGCTTATCTAGTTAAGAGCGGCCGGTGACTCTTAAAATAAGCCAAGCCACCATTTCGTTTTCAGAATTTTTATTTCTGGGAACGCTCTATACGTCCAGCCTGGTGAGTTATGAACATTGTTTGCTCAATATATGTATCAGCTCGCTGAACATATTCACCAGGAGGATCGTTTTAATTTATAAAGAACAATGCAGAGTTCCACTGGTATACAGACGGAATTCGGGAGTATGCAAGAGGTGGCCTCCTGCGATTTGAATGCAGGTTGCTACAGAATGAAAGAGAGGGAAATGTAGGGATGTATGAAAGATTGGGGGGGTCATGCCCGGACAGTAGGAAGATTTGGAAGTAGAATAGGTTTCCTGGCAGTTGGATTATTTATGGTTGGTTATTTGCTTTCAGTAGGACATAATAATGAAATTTTTTTTTTACTATTTTAAACTTCACCCTTTTGTTAGAACCATCAGTTTTCAAATAGATATGAACTCTTCCACTAGTTTTCTTTGTGAATTTGTATACCCACTCCAGTTCTAACACCGAGGGCGGTGTTGGTTTTTGCGTACACAAAAACCTTTTTGTGGGAAGAGGGGCATTGTGACGTTGCAAAATAGATACGTTTGTTGTCGTTCTGTGCAGGCTCGTGGAGCGTAGTCTTCGCGTCACTAGATGGCGTTAGGGTCGTGGTGTATCATGAACATTTATAGTAAAGTCACAAATCGATAAGATTTATTTAGTCTGTGGAGGAATATTCTGGAGTTCGAACTGACAGATAGGTTTGAAAAGCAAAAGGAGGTTTCCGTTATTTGCGACTCTTTACTCGAGCGAAAAGGCTGATTGAGCAAATTGAGCGGGACTTATTCCTGGTGGAACCTGAACGTTCCCAAATTACCCGATGGGGTTTTGTTAGTAGTGCTTGAAGCTGAATCCTGTGAGTATTCAACCATTTTCTTTGTTCTTGCTGGATAGCCTGTAGCCTAGGTTTTACATGTTGTGTTCTGACACTAGGACGTTGTTACAGGTCTGGCTGTTAAGCTAGCCTTTTAATTTTCCGGTCGGGGCTATGCGCGACTAAGTCGTGAAGCCTTGGAGCAGCCCGTAGATCAGGAGATTGGAAATTGATCCGGGCGCCGGCAACTTTAAGGGTGTCCCTTGTGGTGTGGTCCTCTGTTGACGAGGAAGGCCTTACCTAGCCGAATCCAGGCGAAGAGGGAAGTTCGCCGCTCCAGGTAACGCAAGCGTCACCATTTATGCCCGTAGGCCACGTTCTACGTGTGTTCGCAGGTTTATCCTGCGAGCGACGCTAAGGGCCGGAAAGCCGTCAACTGATAAGGTCTGAGAGCGTTAACTGACGGTTTTATTTATACTGAGAGAACATTTAGTTGATCTATAGTGTCATAATTTAATCTATGAGAGAGTTAGGCCTTTTGTAGGAACTAGGTGATAAGACCAGTTGTTATAAAGTATTGTGTCTCGGGTTTGCTTTGCATAATCTTTATTTTCCCTATATGAGCACAATCCAATAGGTTGATACTTGTACGGTTGAGCTAAAGTTATTAAGTGGTTCATCTCACGGACTCGATATAGCGATTCTGAGAATTTGTCATTGTCTCATGCAGGCGTACACTCCGGTACGACCAGGAACGGAGACTGGTTGTATGGGAGTGAATGCCCAGGTGTTTGGGGAAAGATAGTTATTACTTTGGTGGCTCGCCACATTTTTTTTAATTATGTACCTTCATTTGTGTATTGTTACAATAAACTTTGTATTGTGTAATTAGGTACTTGTTTAATTGAATCTTCCCCTAACCGATTATATACCTTATAAATTTACTGAAGCGTGGCCAGCGCAGTAGGTAGAGCTAAAGCTCTTTCATCCTGTAAAGGTCGGGTTACACAACATATATTAATATAATAATAATAATAATATATAATATATTCGACAACTATCACACAACGCCGTCTAGTCCCAAGCTAAGCAGAGCTTGTGTTATGGGTACTAGACAACTGATAAACATACTTATATATTTCTAAATACATACATATTATAGATAAATTACACCCAGACACAGAACAAATGATCATGCTCATCACACAAACATTTGTCCTGGGTGGGAATCGAACCCACGACCTCCGGCATAGCAGTCAGGGCCACTAACCACTAGACCAACGGGCCAGTCAGTATATTTTTGCAATAACTTTTCTCCTGATTGATATTAATTAAAATTACTTAAGGATTCATCAAATAAAGTGTTTTCGTTTGTCACAGTAACGATAAACCAAGTCACCTTTGCATTAATAAAGAAATTTGCCATTTTCCTAATAAAGGGATTTTTGACATTTGAACCACTAACACAAAAGTTCGAAAAAAAGACTGAAATAACAGTTTTCTTTAAAATTTTATTGGGTAACTTAAACAATTAATAATCCGTGTTTCTACCGCGAACACTAACAACACAAGAACATCGGTTTGGCATACTCAAAATGAGTTCCAAATCACGCTGTGGAATGGCCGCCCATGTTCGTTGCAACAACAAAAAAAGGTCTTCTTGCGACTGGATACCCTCCATATTCGGCAGAGCTCTTCTCTGTAGCATATCCCATGCATGCTCAATCGGGTTCAAGTCTGGCGACTGAGCAGGCCAGGGCAGGACATTGATGTTAGCTGCGGCGAGAGTCTGTCTTACAACTCTTGCGGTGTGCGGTCGTGCATTATCATGCATTAACTGAAATAAGGGACCGATTTGCACTTGTAGAGGAACGATGACGTCTGATACAATCGTCTCAGCATAAATTTGAGCGTTGAGGTTGCCTCTGATCCAAATCAACTCAGTTCTTCCGCCGATCCAAATACCCGCCCATACCATGATGGTTCCACCACTATAAGGATGGACTTCCTGGCAGGATTTTAATCGCTGTTGGCGTCCAGGGGTTCTCCAGTGTCGTATACGTCTTGTATCCGGTCTCATACCAAAACGAGACTCATCAGAAAAGCACACACAAAGCTTTTAAGCAAATTAAGATCAAATTGACCGAAGATCTTTGGGGAATGTCCATTAAAGTCTGTGCCTCCATAATTGAGACTATTGCACCTTATTTAGCCTTAGTATTTAATTCGTGTGTTGATCAAGGAGTCTTCCCCGATTTAATGAAATTCAGTAAGGTAACACCACTTTTCAAATCTGGGGACAGTAAAGACACCAATAATTATAGACCCGTATCCGTGTTGCCGGTTTTCAGTAAGGTGTTTGAAAAGATAATGCTTAATCAAATGCTCAATCATTTTAACACGAATAAAATCCTTCACGATCAACAATATGGTTTCACCAAAGGACGTTGTACGACCGACGCCGGTGTAACCTTATTAAAACACATTTTTAACGCGTGGGAAGAGGCCCAAGACGCCATAGGAATCTTTTGTGACCTCTCTAAGGCATTTGATTGCGTCGATCACGAAACCTTGCTTTTGAAACTTGAGCATTACGGGCTTGGAAAACTTGCGCTCAGTTTAGTTAGTTCTTATTTAAATGACAGACAACAGCAAGTTCAAATAAATGGTGTCAATTCACATGGTTTAACAGTAAAAATGGGTGTGCCACAAGGCTCGATATTGGGTCCTTTCCTCTTTTTAGTGTATGTTAATGATCTACTCCATTTATTAAAAAATCAACCACAAATGGTGTTATTTGCTGATGACACTTCCTTAATTTTTAAGGTAAATAGACGTGCTACAAATTATGACGACGTAAATAACGCCCTAGTGCAGGTCCAAAGTTGGTTCACTGCTAATAATTTAGTATTAAATGGGAAAAAAACTAAGTGCATAAGATTTTCTTTACCAAATGTAAAGAGTAGTGATTGTGAGATATTATTGAATCAAGAGAAACTAGAATTCGTCGATAAAACGGTTTTCCTGGGGATCACGCTCGACTCAAGGCTACAATGGGGTCCTCATTTAACATCTCTTGCAGGACGGCTAAGTTCAGCAGCTTATGCTGTCAGAAAAATCCGCCAATTTACTGATGTAGATACCGCGAGACTGGTCTATTTTAGTTACTTTCATAGTATCATGTCTTACGGTATTTTGCTTTGGGGACGGGCTGCAGACATCGATTCTATTTTTATTCTGCAGAAAAGAGCCATCAGAGCCATATATAACCTCTGCAGGCGTGATTCTCTAAGGGAACTGTTTAAGGAAATTAACATCATGACGGTGCCTTGTCAATATATCTACGAAAACATCATGTATGTAAGAAAAAACTTACATCTTTTTGGTAAAAGAGGTGAAAGACATAATTATAGTACTAGGAATAGGGACCTATTAGTTCAACTAGGTTTCAGACTGGCTAAAGTAGACTCATCTTTTATGGGGTACTGTTTAAAATGTTATAATAAAATACCTCCCCACATTCTTCAACTGAATGAGACAAAATTCAAGTCTTGTATAAAACGCACACTATGCAGTCAGGCATATTATAAGTTAGGGGATTACATCGCTGATAAAAATGCCTGGCTCAATGCTGGTCCTGCTCCACAACCACAACTAATTGATTAACACTATTGGAGCTGCTGAAGATTGTAAGATTATCTTTGCATTGTATAAACTCAATTTCCTTTGCATTGTATAACTGCATAGCACAGATGTGAGTTCTATGTAAGTATACCTTCTTTACCATTTACCGGGTAATATGTCTTTCATTGACTTGAATGTGCCATGGCGGCTGATAGTATGTCATGCTCACACAAATGTCTCGCTGACGGTGGCGTGTGTATTGGATCATTTAGCTCCCTTCAAAATGGTTGAGCTGAATGGTGCTGATCTATGCGTCATGTTCGTGAACGGGCGCCGTCAGTTGGGGCTGGTCATCACTCAGCTGCCTCGGCTTATTTTTAATTATTTTATGATTGTTGTCTTCTTACTATTTGCTGTACTCTGGACGCTCTTAACGCGTACGTATTTTTTTTACATCGTTCTCACATTTACTTGTAAATTCAACATTAATGATGTAACTAATATTTTTGTAAAAATACAATTTAAAAGAGTGTCCATGGAGTTTCTTGCCCGTTCTTCTCCATAGGTACCTACGCTTTGGAATGGGCAACTAGCTTCATATTTTCTGACTGACCGACTTCTTGACAATTCAAAAGTGCCTGTAAATGGTTTAATTGAAATAAATGGTTTGAGTTTGAGTTTGACACGAAACGCCATTGTTCTTCTGCCCAATTTCTGTGTTCAAGAGCCCATTGATATCCAATCCTACGATTGTGCATTGCTATAGGTGGTACCCGTAGCGGTCTTCGGGAATGAAGGTTCACTTCATGCAAGCGGTTTCTGACTGTTTGGTCGCTAATTAAGTTCCCTGAAGAGTGATGAAGCCTCACGGCTAACATCATGGCGGTTATTGTTGGAGCTCTTCGAGTTAAGATTTGAATGTATCGGTCTTGTCTCCGTGTGGTGCAGCGATACCGTCCTCCATGGCGCTCAGCCACGGTACCAGTGCTTCGGTAACGTGTCCAAAGTCGACTGATAACACTCTGACTTGTATTCAGAGCTAAAGCCACAGTACGTTGCCGGGAACCAGCTTCTATCATTCCCACGGCTCTGAGCATTTCTTCCCTGCTTAAATGACGTCGCCGCTCCATAATAACGTTGGTTTTTATCAGTAGTAGGGAAACAGTAGCACTAATAATGTCTTCAATGCGTTGTATGTTTTTATAGGGAAAATATTGACAGCTGATTTTCATCTTTTACTCGAATTTGATTCACAGTTCCTGATTCAAATTATGAAATGCACCAAAAAGGATCCATATAAATTTATAAAATCATAAATTTATTACAAAGCCACATCTCAATCTCAAGAAATCCGCATAAAAATGCTTGATCCCTAGACACTTTTGATGTGTGTATTTATCACCTATCTATCTAGTAAGTGTACGAATTTAAGTTTTGATAACTACTTAATATAAATTAAAAAAATAATAATACACGTTTTTACGTAATCACGAAACACCAAGTTTTTCGATTGCTTTCTTAGCTAACTGGTAGCAAATAACGATCTGAAAAAAAATCCTAAATACTAGGCACATAGTATTAGCATTAGTAAGTGTACGATTTTTTTTTTTAAGTTTAATGAATTAGTACTTGTAAAAATGTTGACTACGCTGAAAAAACCCATTAAAGTCATGCGCAAAACCGTCGTCTACGCGTAAGAATTTGTCGAAAATAACAAAAAGTGTTAAATATTTTAAAATTTGAGGTGTTTATCTACCAAAGTCAATTTTTATATTTTTATTTTGACTACTAATTTAATTGTAGTAAAATATCTAAATTATAAACGAATTTTTTATTAAGTAGTTATCAAAACTTAAATTCGTACTTACTAGATAGATAGGTGATAAATACTTGTGTATTTTAAAAAAAACTAGATAACTTAAGGATATTGAGAAATTTCTATTTGCGCTGAAAAAAACTGATTTTTCTGTTTTTAGTCCGCGAAATTGATAGGGACCCTTAAAATCATATAAAATACAAGAATAAATACTAATACGTAGATAGATACATACATACATAGAAACGAAATGAACATTTTAAAAGATAACTGACTGGTTGCCGTCCTGATGATCAGAGGGAGGGTGAGATTTCATACTTTTGGTATATACGTTGAGACCACGACAGCCTCGTTGGTTTAGTGCCGCAAGCGCTACTACTGCGCATGAGGTCCTGGGTGCGCTTCCCAGGTCCGACAAAGTGTTATTGGTTTTTTTTATCCGGAATTTCCCAGTAGCTGCCCGGAGTTTGGATTTGTGCCCAGTTGATAGCAATAGGCTCGCCCACTATTATATGGGTCTTAAACATAACTGACGAATTGTGGGTGGTGTGTGTGTCGGTGAAGGCGTGTGTGTGTGGTGTGGGTGGTGTAGGTATGTGGGTGATAGGCAAACCTCTGCACAGCCCTTCTTTTAAATGGCGTGATGATATGTTAACAGGACCATCGATCTACTCCTGCCATCTTACGGCTTCTACTATGTCACATGCAAAACATAGATCGATTTACTAACAGACACGTTTCATTCTATTCATTTGAATATAATATGTTTAAATAAAAATGAGATTTCTCTTCTCGTTGGAAATATTATGTCTATTGTTATATTTGACTAGCTTTTGCCCACGTGGATTTCACGGTTTTTTTTATACGCGCGATACCCTTATTCTTTTTCTAAAATAAACATCAGCTATCTGCCAATAAAAGTCCCGTCAAAATCGGTCAAGTCATTTCGGAGATTAGTCGGAACGAACAGACAGATTGGTAGTACTTTCACATGCAAAAAAGCTGTTATTTTGACATTACAAACAGACACTTCAATTTTAATTATTTGTATAAATATAGATGTAAGTATAGATAGCACTATTCACCTTTACCGTTTCATGTCATTAAAACCCCGCCTAAACCAATAAGCCATAATAAAAGATAAATATATTCGCATCACTCCTGTTTAGCTGTTAATTGCGAACATTTTCGTGAAGGACAAAGGGGCATTCCCAGGACTGCATTCCGCCGATTCTTAGACGGAACCTCAAGTAATTCCAGGGGAGAACTTGCGAATCGATATCGGCGAGTTGAGTAGGTCCGTGATCTGTATGAAAAATGCGAAAGGAACCGCCTTGGTACGCAGTAATTAGTGGCTCACGGAACGCTTGGGCGCGCAAGGGTGGCGCGCCACCGTAGGGACACCACGTACTCCTTTATCTTGGGAATGCGTAGGTAGGTATTTTATTGAATAAAACTAGCTGACGTCAGACGTTGTCCTGTTTTTGATTCGAAAGACACGAGGCGCCATCTATTATCATAATAACTTTATTGTTGTTTTCCTCGGGATCAGCACTTTTTGTTCGGGATGAAAGGTACCTTTTGTCTGTTTCTGTACACCTGACAACGTATATGCAAAATTTCAGGATGATCGGTTCAGTGGTTTAGGCGTGAAAAGGTAACAAACAAACAAACATACTTTCGCATTTATAATATGATGATGATGATATGATATAATGATGATGATTATTATTTAGACTCTTACCTACTTTATGATGACTTTGAATTTGCATTTTTTGCATGTTTAAAACAAATAACTTTTAGCGAAAAGAAACTGCTGCTCCATGCTGATTAAGGGCCTCTTGTTTCAAACGGTTAACGTAACATACGTACGTCAAATAATAACGATTACGCAATCGTTACTATTTGACGTAGGGTAAGGTCATAATTATGTAATTGTAATTCGAAACAACGCTTTTTTTGGTTTGACGATAGCGCCATTTTTTACCGACTTCACAAAAGGAAGGAGGTACTATGTTCGGATGTTTGTATGTTTTTTTTTTTTGTATGTTTGTTCATCGATTACTCCGCCAATTGTCGACGGATTTTCAAAATTATTTTTTTGTTCGAAAGTAGATAGTTCTGAGGTGGTCCCATTGTCTCCAAGTTAGGATCTGATGATGGGATCTTAGAGAAATCGAGAGCAACCCTCAAATTTTATAGGCTCACTTATTGTTTTTCGCATATTTTATGAAGTATCTTGTGTATTTGCGTACGGTTGTCACCATCTCAGGTAGCTGGGCTGATGATGGAAGGTTCAACTCCTTAACAGTAAGAAGTTACTCGAATAGGCAAGGACTGTTTTAGTAAATTGTTTTGATGTTTGATAGGGCATTTGCCACATTTGGTCTCATGATCATCAAGTTATGATGCTGCAGTCAGGATAGTCTGCAGAATACCTAACTCCTCGACAACTAACAGCAGATATATCGTGTTTAGGCTCATTGAAAAGGGCTCGATGTGTGGATAAACGTACTGTTAATGAGGAACACCGAAGTACATAGAGACCTGATGCTGAAGCCAGTCGAGCATCAGAAAAAGTACAAACCTTGAAATTACAGCACCGTAGTCGTGTTTGGGCTCATTTTAAACAGAACTAAATTTTAAGTTCAATGCAATGTTGACATAAGTCTGGCCTGATGCTGCAGCCAGGATTATCAGCATCTAGTCCAAAAACTAATAAATACTTCTTAAAGTGAAATACTTTTGCGAGTTTTTCTTCTGTATAATTATCCTAACAAATGTTGCCGGTAGTGGCTAGATGAGAGAAGCGGAGGATCGCGAACGTTGGCGCAAACTTCGGGAGGTCTACGTCCAGCAGTGAACTGCAACTGGCTGATGATGATTTATAAAAGCCTCAATCGTTGCATTTCACGCAATGCCTTTTCGTCATGTGGTCTATTTAGCAATTTGGTAGGCTCCAAGTCGCATAATACAATGTCATACAGCGTCTTTACACGACTAAGCGTAACATAAACTTGGCCCTTAGCAAAAATTTTCTTGCCTAAGTCTATTATTAAAGTAACTTGAGCATTTGCTCTCGGAAATTATGATTTGGTAAAGTGGAGCTGATGATGAAGACCACGAATGGCACTACTCAATGACAAATATTTCACGGGTTGCGATTCGATTACTTTAATATGGCTGCTAAGCAATTTATGCTCATTACAATGCGTATGGTGAAGTGGAGCTGATGGTGATTTCTCAATCAGCTCCAGTTCTCCTGGTTCTTACTAGGAGAACTCCTCAACAATTAACGTCCATGCATCGGGAAAAGCAATATTTTGTAAAAGGCGATAAGCAGTTGACATTAGGCTATTATAACTTAGATAAATTACAAACTGACCCGCTAAAAAGTGAAAAATAAAAACTTTATAAAAAAAAAACAACCGACTTCCAAAAACAGTATAAATAAAGAGAAAAATAACTTTAATTTCGGAAGTCGGTGGCAAAAACTAAAATACAAATCCAAAGACACCGACTTCCGAAATTAAAGTTATTTTTCTCTTTATTTATACTGTTTTTGGAAGTCGGTTGTTTTTTTTTGTAAAAAAAGTTTTTATTACGTATACGCGTGCGTCAAGTGAATGTGAAACAACTCGCCCTAAGAGACTCATGACATTGATTTGTGTTTGTAAACACAATAGATGCAATAGACATTCCTAGTAGGTATCGAACGATTTTTATTTTTTCTTATCTCAATTGCATTTTTTTACACATTATGTAAGGAGCCATTTTTTGATGTTCTAGAGATGAATAGGTACTTACCACGAATGCGGGCTGCGATTTTTTTTTTATGCGATATACTCAACTAGCAGCGCCCCGCGGTTACACCCGCATAAGTCTCCATCCCGTGGGAATATCGGGATAAACAGTAGCCAGTATCCAGGGTGTCAACTACCTCCATATCAAATTTTATACAAGTTACATTTCTTGTTCCCAATCCCGTCGCCGCGTCGCATCGCATCGTCTGCCCGCGCTATACTTCGTTTTCGCTTAACGTTCTTTCTTACTTTTTTTCTTTTTGCTCAACTCCCAAGAGCTTGGGTGTTTAATAGGCATTACTCAAAAATTGGGGTATCAAACGCAAAAATATTTTTTTCAAATCCTACTGATACCTACTTCCAGAGATTAGCGCGTTCAAACAAACTCTTCAGCTTTATTATTAGTAAAGACTATTTAGCCGGTGTATTGCTTTTTTGGCAGTTTCTCATGGGGTGCTTTATGAAAATGGGTAGTACGGCTTAAAATGCGTTGTAAGCCCAGTTTTGTAGGAGGTGGCGGGACGGCTCAGGGAGAGAGCCTCCCGTCCCAGCCACCGCGGGAGTCTCCGGGCGTCGGGAGCCGCGTGATGGTCCCGGCTACCGTAGGTGCGGGCCTGCGGGCGGAGAGTAATGGGTAGCTCACCGTCCGATCAGGACCAGGCCCGTGCCGGACGGCGCGTACGTGTTCTACGTGCGCCTCAAAGAGATGTCAGCATCGAAGAGGGGCCCCCTTAGGGCTGAAGCCTGCCGGGTCAGCGGCATTGTCCGAAACATAAAGGCCCGGAACATAAAGGGCTAAGGAAGGAACACGGGTGGGTTTTAGACAGTAAGAGTCTGACACTCCCTTCCGCTCCACCCAGAGCGGGAGGAGTCTTTTGATGATTTCCCATCCGCAAAAAAAAGCCCCTTAAGGACACCACAATGGTTACCCTACCAGTAGACGTGAATCGTACACGCCTTTCATGTCCGTAGGTGTTGCAATAATGTTGAATGAAAGAAAATTGCTAACCTCGTTACTGTGCGCCGGGGCGGAGGCACTTGTCAGACGTACGATTACCGACAGACTGTTTTTACCGACGTTTTTTCACTATTACACAGGTTTTGTGTTAACTGCTTTTATGTTTTAGCTTTTTATGGCTTAAGGAGTTTCTTAATAGATATATTTTAAACATACTAAAAAAAACATGCAGATGAGATGAGAATGCTAAGAGGGATGTGTGGTGTTACACGAATGGATAGAATAAGAATAAGAGAAAGTCTGAACGTGGCACCGGTAACTGAAAAGTTGTGTGGAAATCGGTTGTCATGGTATGAAAAAGTTTTGTGAATACCTATGGCTATAAGAGTAGGGAAAGACCAAAGAAACGATGGATGGACTGTGTGAATGATGATATGGTTAGAAAGGGGGTGACTACCGAGATGACGAGTAATAGAGAAGTATGGAAGAAAACGACATGTTGCACCGACCCCAAATAAATTGGTATAAGGGCAGGAGAATGATGACGAGAATATAAACATGACGTAACATCGGGCTTGTATTCCCTAAAGGGGTAGACGGCGGTGTCTAGTATACACTCGCATTTCGTTGGTTATTTTTAGGATAAGGATAATCCGCTTAAAATGCTCCCACTGCTGGGATAGGCTTCCTCTCTTTAAGAGGCAGTAGGTAATAATACACCACTCAGGCCCAGTGCGGGTTGGTAGATTTCACAAGTCTTCGAATTTTTGGTTCTAGGACATGCCGGTTTCCTCACGATGTTTTCCTTCACCGTTTTGAGAGTAGCAGTTATGTTTAAGTTGCATGTAATAAAGTGCGAGCCTATTGCCGCTAACGGGGCTGTGGTCCAGACTCCGGGCAAATAGGTATAGATTTTGTTCGGGCAAAAAGGCTTTATTTTTGGTGTCATGCTCTGCCTCAGAGCCACCATTTTAGAAACCCATCAATTATATCTTAAAATGATGTACGTCAAACGTACATAATGTAAGTACTACCGTTATTGATTGTGGCTCTGCTGCAGAGCATACTCTCTAGCAGAGCCACAAAGTACCTACATGTACTCAGGAAAGATAAACGCCACTGCTTTTTAATAACAACTGTTGTACGAATAGTGTTTATTGTGTACGTCTTGAAAAATATCATTATTAATCAGTGGTTTTATTTCTTTTAACTTTACTAAAATTTTCATAGTAAGCGCCTGATTATTTTTAGCAGGTTTTATCATACGCATCGCCCGCCCGCGCTATTATTTCGTTTTCCCTTAGCGTTCTTTCTGAGGTTTTTTTCTTTTGCTCGGGTTCTAAAGGACGTAACGTGATGTTAAATACCCTTTCCATATTTATTGTCTCAAGAATTTGGCTATCAAATGCAAAAATACTTAATTTTTCAATACAATTTTTTTTCCCTGAGATACAAATAAAAAAAAAACAAACTCTCCAGCTGTATTATATTGGTACCTATAGGTAATTTTATCAGCTTTTCTACATATTAGGGAGTTCTCAGAATCAGTTCGGAGTTGAAACTGTGTTCGTTAAATAGCAATCGCCTTACCACCTAGCACTCCTACCACTCCTAGCACCTAGCACTATTAGTATTATCTTCATTGCAACCTGTTCGGGCGAACTGTGCGTGTATTTGATGATGAATTTCACGTGAAACGTTATGCCATCATGATTTCTAAAGTAGTTGCAGTAGTTAGTTCCCCTGGCTATTGTGGAAAGTTTGGCACAGAGAAGTAGATACGTTTAGTTCATTGCCTTTTGTGCTTCGTAACTATTAAATGATTTTAAATCAAATCAAAATGCCCGCCCCTATTACTCTGACATATTTTTTAGTACAAAATATATTCCCTTGACAATTACCTATATCAGACACATAAAATATTATCCAGACAAATGAAACAAGAACGATCGCATACCGCCACTTCAAATAACCATCAAGCTCTTAATTGAAAAATACCTGTAACAGAATACGAAATAACAATTTCGATGAATGCACTACACACTGAAAGCTCGGTGCTAAACGCGAGGGTTTTCAATTTAGCGAAATTTTAGTTTAGTGCCAGTGTTTTATCGGGTGCTTTGAGCGTGTGCAAGTGGAGTGTAATTTCACTGGCTGCAGGCACCCGCTCCGCGCATTAAACCGCTCGCGCTCGTGCGGCCGACGCGTTCGACATGCCCAAAGTACTATCGAATTTTCCGGTCACTCCGCTCAATATACCCTCTTATAAGTATTTCGATAAAAACCAGTGTATTGCTTTTTTGGCACTTTTTCATGGGATGCTTTATTATGAAAACAGGCAATACGGCTTAAAATCCGTTGAAGGCAAATTTCGTTGAGCCCTTTATTGAGTGTATTGCATTAAACAAAAATTCGCAGCTCGCATTCGCGTTACTCGCGCATCTTTTCGATGTTCTAGAGAAGAAATCTAAAAAATCGCCGTTGATTGAAAAAATTATGCTTTGTTTAAAAATAACCTGACCTTTATTTAAAGTAATGGTTCCGTGTGATTCTCAGTAATGATCCTTATTCTAAGTGACTTGTAAATGATAAAACATGAGCAGAAGCTTCTCCTGCCAGTAATAAACCAAATCATAAGTATTTCAAACGTCTTGTCTTCTCTCTTTCTCACATTCACAAGAGCTTATAGATGTTTTATAATAAATTATGATGACAATGATAATACATCGAGTATAATATTGCAGTGAGGCTAGGTATAACTTTGCGAAGCTGACGCTCGTTTTATACAATACAACTTCAGCAAAAGGAAAGTTGTTAATTGGTTGAGGTGAATATAATAGCTAGCTAGCAAGGTACTGAAACTTTGGGGTGCATAACAAATTACAATTGAATAAACAGAACAGCATTATATTTTGTATAACAAATGAAGGCACCGTTTACTCAAACTCTGTAAGAGGTTGAAGCATTATTTTGTAAAAGATGGTACCTACGTTTAGGACACAAGGGTTCCTAGCAACGTCATCTTTAAAAAAATGTCTGCCTCTTGTCCGGCCATCCACATTCTTACTCACAACTCTTTTCACATTGTTTTCTTACTAAACAAACAATACAACACATCGATACAGTAATCTTGTTTGTTCCCGTCACTCTGCACCCAGTGCATTCGCGTCAAACAGTCGAACGCAGTAAAAAGCGATCCTTTAGTACTTGAAAGCACGAACAGTACTTGTCCCGACACGTTGCTTCGTGTGAAACGTACAAACAAACATGTTACTAGTGCTATGTTGAGGCGCGAGTGGCTGGCTCTCCTGAAAGGAGGTTTTGTAAAGGTGCGTTAAGGCATGCTCACATTGGATCTGGTTATTTTTACGGTGATATAATTTTCTCCCCCTCTTACTAATAAACGTTGTATAGCGTCTGTATAGTTACAGAACGCTTTGTCTTCTTCTTTCGAAAGTCAAATTACTGACTACTGAAAGAGAAATCGGTGTGTAACTATTCATCTCGTTTATCAGTAAGGGTGTTGGGGTTTAGGAGTGGACCAGTGGTAACAGCAACGACTTACAAGTTGTAGGTCGTCGGTTCGAACCCTGACAGGCGCTTGGCTTTGTGTAAATAATTTCATCACCACTGCTTTCAAAATGCTGAAGGAAACCGTCGTGAGTTAACCGTCATGTCCTAGAACCAAAAATTTGAAGACACAACCCGCGTGGTGGATTATGGCCCGTTCCCTCTCTAGAGGGGGCCTGTGTCCCAGCAGTGAGAACATTATAGACAGATTATGAGGTGCAAGATGCGCTTTTGTTTTCTGTAACGCTCTTGTAATTGATAAAGTCTTATTAAGATCACAAGATCATGTTGTTGCGTTCACAGTTGAATATTAATCTTAAAATAAACTCGCGACCCAAGAGGGTCCGTCTAATGGCAAGTGACATCGCGGCTGACCCAGAAGGAGATGGTGGGTTAAGGTGGACTCCTTCGATTAGTAGTCAGTAAGAGTCTGACACTCCCTTCCGCTCCACCCAGAGCGGGAGGGGTCATTTGATGATTTCCCATCCAAACAATAAAAAAATATACCTAGTTAGGTATCTTTTTTTACCCGAAATTCGAAAAAATAGCGTTAGCTTATGTATATACATATATAAAACTAGCTGCCGCCCGCGGCTTCGCCCGCGAGGTATGTCGATAAAAACTATCTTATGTCCTTCCCCGGGATGTAATCTATCTGTCTGCCAAATTTTTATCGGTAAGTATCCGTTCAGTGGTTTAGTCGTGAAAAGGTAACGTACAGACAGACAGACAGAGTTACTTTCCAATTTATAATATTAGTATGGATTCAAAGTTCTGACTGACTGATACCTATATCAATGCACAGCCTAATTTGGAGGGTGTATTCTTTGTGAAGAGTAGGTATCCACTAAGAAAGGGTCTTTCGAAATTCCACCCCTAAGAGGATGAGAGGGGGGAGGGTGAAATTTCACGCGGACGAAGTCGCGGGCAGAAGCTAGTGTGTGTATATAACGCTTAGTTTTTAATAAGCCTCTTGTTGTGTCATAATTGATGTGTCATAATAAATGCACACACATCAAAAGCGCAAATATGCAAAATCGGAACAAACTGTAGGCCATACAAATATTTGTCCCGGCGTTAGAATGTAAAAATCAGGGCATATGGAACCCATTGTATTGCAACATTTATTTTACATCAATATTCAATTAAATATTCGAATTGAGTAGCCGTTGCTAAAGTAAACAAAAATATAAACTGCTATTTGCTCGGCGGGAATGCTGATATAACTACATACGCTTACGGTATTTAGCCTTTTCCAATGACATGTATTTTATTCGACTGTTCTCGGGTCTATTGCTAAGGTTGAATAAATTGTTAATTGTACAGCTGAGAGCATTGATTCACTCTACTACCCGGCTTTTATAACACAAACTTTATAAGTTTCTGATCTGCCCAAATCTATGACTTTAGCTTGATTGTATTAGTCATACTATGACCTGGGGGCCTAAAAAGGCCACTTTGGAGAATCATAAAAGGATAACATTATGTATCGTAATAAGGCGAAGACGGTCCGTGTTTTTCTTTTTTTCGCTGCACTACGGAGGTATAATCAAAGAGATTGGGATTGGATTTGGATCGGATTGATTGGTATTTTAGCGCACACAAAAAAAATACTTAACTAAAAAATGCTTTACCAATGGGACTTGATACGATTAACTTAACGGTTAACTGTCCATTATGTTATCCTTTTATGATTCTGCCAAAGTGGCCTTTTTAGGCGCGCTGCTAAGTATCATGGTGAGAATTGGAACAGGTCTCAGTAATAAACGCTTGAAGATGTGCGTTGTCACCGAGACAGGCCTAAGAAACGCTGGCGTGACGATTTGGACTCGTTCCTAACCGATGGAACACGAAGGCACAGTATAAAGAAAAGTGGAGAAATATGCGGAGACCTTTGCCCGGCCGAGGGATAACATAGCTTAATTGAAAAAAAAAGCCGTCTTATGTCCTTCCCCGAGATGCAATCTATCTCTCTGCCAAATTTTATCGAAATCCGTTTAGTGGTTTAGGCGTGAAAAGGCAACATATAGACAGACAGGGTTACTTTCGAATTTATAGTATTAGTATGGATGAAACATAAGAAACATTCCTCTGCCAAGAAAACAGGATCCTAATTCAAGATAGCACGGATCTGACGCCACCTTTACGCCAGCGAACATTATGCCCAGGCGCGAAATAAATGCATTGCGATTATGAGCTCTCGTCAACTGGATGCTAGTTTTATAGATCACCGGTGCTCTAGTGAGATTATATGTAATTTGTTCACTACATACAGGTTTGTGTACAGTTAAGTGATATGTGGAAGATTTTTTGAATCTGATTATTAGATCTGGGGCCCTAAAAAGGCCACTTTGGAGAATCATAAAAGGATAACATTATAAATTATAATATGGCGAAGACAGTCCGTGTTTTTCTTTTTTTCGCTGCACTACGTACAATCAAAGAGATTGGGATTGAATTAGGTTTGGATTGATTGGTATTTTAGCACAGGCAAAAAAAAAACTGTAAAATGCTTCACCAATGGGATTTGATACGATTAACTTAACAGTTAACTGTCCATTATGTTATCCTTTTATGATTCTGCCAAAGTGGCCTTTTTAGGCCCACTGATCAAGTATCGTATGTAGATATAAAATCAGGCAATAGATCCCCCTGCGTACTTGAGCTTGTTGATTAAGGTTTCATATCAAGGGGGTGAGCAGAAGGGTTCTTTTGTGTAATGTTAATAATACTTGGGATCACTGTCGTGTTGGTTGTGACAGATAAATAATATGATCACCTACCGGTCTGCCGAAAAGGGAGATTATGTAAATTTCTCCTTTCTCAACGGATAAAGCTTACAAACAGGCCGGTTTGACAGAATACATAAATACAATCATTAACGTAAAAATGTAACAAATAGTTACGATATGTGGCAACGAGTCTGGTGCCGATAATCTAGTTTTTTTATTTTGTTCGTTTGTTTGTTTGGATGTATGTTCCGGATTGGCGCAAAATCAGCTGGACGGATTTGGATCAAATTTGGCACACGGATAGTTTATAACCTGGATCAACAGATACTTTGAATCCGGGAGTACGTTCCTGTGTAATATTTACGACATCCACCGCAGGCAAAGTCGTGGGTAAAAACTAGTTCAATAACGTAACAAAACAATGTTCACAGCGACTATCCCACGCTGATTTGCGATACGATACGTCCGCGGTATCCCATAGTTTCTATAGCACAAGTTGTACGTTTCAAGTGAAAACCACAATGCAATTATACGAAGGTGTACCCGCTTGTGCCTGACGCTTGTCGCTGTCAGGCAGGCCTGGGACTGACCTCAATCCGACGTAACCTATTCAACGGCTGTGTACCACGGGAACTGTCCTCTTATTCCGATACATTGTGTGCAGTATACAGATACACGTATTGTAATCTATAAACGGTTCAAAAGTATACTTCATAGCTTATTTTGTCGATGATGAATTCCGTTATTCAAATCTGTTTATTTTTAAGTTTTGCTCACCTGTGTCAGTCAGATTTTTTGCCCATTTTGTTAATTTACCGAAAGGATTAACAATCTTTAAAACTAGTTGCTTTCATGAGGCTCAGTTCTGAACATATTTTATTATGTACTAGACATCTTTGTATAAATATATTAACATAATATTTACACAATATTTTGTTTAACTTTTACAATATTTAACACAAGTAAATATTATATTTACAATAGGTACAAACTAAATAAACAACAAATATCTATATACCAGATATCAGCGCTCTTCCCAGAAACCATGAAACATTGCTTTAAATCAACAATACTATATAAATTTTATCATTTTCTATTTATCTAAACATACTGATGCTATAAATAGCTGTTAAAGCTCTTCCCAGAAAATGTCCAAGTGTGACTTAACCTAAACAAAACTAATATTCAAGTTGTGGTCAAGTGAGTATTATTTTACAACCCGAAGAATTGCCAAACTTAAGTGGCAGTGGGCAGGGCACATTGCTCACAGAACAGATGACCGATGGGGCCGAAAGGTTCTGGAGTGGCGACCGCGTACCGGAACCGTAGCGTTGGAAGACCTCCCACGAGGTGAACCGACGACCTTGTGAAGGCCGCTGGAAACCGTTGGATGCGAGAAGCACAGAGCCGGTCGAAGTGGAGGTGCTTGGGGAAGGCCTATGTCCAGCAGTGGACGTCTTTCAGCTGAAGTGATGAACACCTGGAATATCGTTCAGTGCCAATCAATGCGGCCACAGTTGAGATAGGATTGAAATTTCTAGGTATGACTGACAGGACTGCCTCGTTGGCTTAGTGGTTGCAAGCACTACTGCTGAGTATCTGGTAATGGGTTCGATTCTCAGGTCGGGCAAAATGTTAATGGGTTTTTTCATCAGGAATTTTCAGTAACAGCCCGTAGTCTTGATTTGTGTCCGCTTGATGGCAATTAGGCTCAACCCCTATTAAATGGGACTTAAATGTTATTGGTGAAATGTAGGTGTACTATAGGAACCTCTGCTTAATCCTCTGGGAATTACAGCCATGCCGTTATGTTATTTCTAGATGGCATAAAATAACTTTTGATAACGAAAATCACATAAAAATCATTACCAATGATATCATATACAGCTGGTCCATGAAGTTTTTCAGATCCCATCTATCATTGTGTTATCTCATTAAATCGACCGCCACACCAAACTTCACAAATTGTTGTTGTCGACATACTTTTACATACGATCGTGTACGCTTTCATTTTGATTGTATATTGAAGAGGTACGTATTACTTATTTATTTATTTATTCAGTAGTACACTTACATTTTATACATTTAAGTTGGTGCTAACATAAACTCATTAGAATTTTACCGTGCACAAAAATCATCGATGACATAATTTAGAGAATTATAACCTTACGTGTAGGTACTTAGGTAAAAACAGGAGAAGTAACAACAACAAAAAAAAAATACTACGGGTATAAGCGAAATATTATCTAATACTAACCAGTGCACATCAGTGACCAATCCGGCCGTCCATCCTTAAAACAAAAGTGGTAGAGAGTTTTTGAATTGATACAGGTTGTATGTTTTACACTGTTTACCTTGGAACGCAAATAGAGCCTTAGAAGATGGTTTATTTCGCATACGTACTCATGGTGAATATAGACAATCTTTTTACGAATACTTTTGAGAGCAATATGAATTTCAATGTCTTCTGGTATATAAATAGCAACAACGAGATGAGAATAATATACCTATAATATCTTATGTACCTTATGTTTTCTTATGTTTTTATAATATCTTATGTTTTTATAATATCTTATGTTTTTATTGCCGAACAACTGTACCACAAAATGATTCTAGGAAATTCAAAAACGCACGGAAACTGATGGATGTATGTGTTAAGGTAAGTGTGATTAATTGATAATTATTAATATTTGTCTATCATTATTTATAATTACCGAAAGTCGAGGTAAAAGTAAGGAATTAATCACATTATCGGTGATTATTAATAATGTAACCTTAGTACCGTTAAATGTAATAAATTTTCAAGAATAACTTACGCTAAGCGATCAATAAATACCTATCACAAAATACTTTAATTTTGATTTTTCGGAGTCTATGATTGTATAATTTTTATTTTATTTGTTCTTGTTTGATTTAAGCAAAATCAAAGAATAAACGATTTGGCATGTAAGTTTCTTTTAGTTATGTATTTTAAGTACTGTGGTATTATAAATAAATACCTACTGGAAAAATAACTTCGAGTCTTATTTTATTTTATTACTTTTATCGACGAGAGTAGTGAATTATTATAACAACTGCTAAAAGTAATAAATTCCAATTTTATATTCAAAATTAACCAAATCATGAGGTAATTATCAATAATGATGGATTATCCATCAATATTAATAATTTTCCATTAATCACACTTACCGAAACATATGTATAATAGTATTTGCTACACGTTGTGCTACGTACCTCATCACGTAGCCGTGCTACGCACAGTTGGCTACGGAGCCGCGTAGGCGCGTAGCAAAAAAGTTTGATTACGTCAAAGGCAATATCTCTTCCTTTAATGTCGTTCTTACTAAAGCTATTTCACAATTTAAATGGCTCAAGGTTATACGCATGGATTGTTATTAACTAAATCTACCAGTGTCTCAACTAAGCAAATGAGGATCGTTTTAATTTCCTCCAGGGTACTGTCCTAATTTCATAGTGAATGAATTTGAAAGGCGTTTTTATTAACAGTGGGCTTATACCTGTACTAATTAGTTCGGAAATTTAACGCCCGAGTTAATTAGGTTGGGTACGGCCTGAGAATGGAAGCGTAATTTGGGGTATATGGCTTATCTTAATCAACTTGGATATTTTGCCAGGGATTAGAATTTAAATTAAAAATTAAATGCTGTAGATATTGATAGCACAATTGCACAATCAGCCTATAATGTTCCCACCGCTGGGACGGAGACGGAGTGGGCCATAATCTACCGCGCTGCCATGGTACTCTCCAAACTAATTTTAATTCACAATGAAATGCCAATACGATTCCAATGTTAATTTTACAGTCACGTGATTCAGTACTCTTGAAAACAATATTGTCAACATTGAAATGAAATTGATATTGCTCCGCGATTATTTTGTTACACGTGAAGTTGGCTGCAATAGTGTGGTTCACCTCATTACGATAAACCGGTAATACGGCTTTAAAATGCTTTAGCCTTTACAACAAGGCTAATAAATAAATATGATATAGTTGAATAGTTGTTTAATTGATTAATTGTAAAGTATTAAATAGATTTGGGCGTAAGAAAATTATTAAAATCATAAAATGAACCATGACTTTGGCTGTAAGTGGTAGGATCGTTGCCTACACTACAAAAAAAGGTAAGTCAAGTGGTTTTAGAAACGAATTCGAACTGCAAGTTTGTAAGACAATATTGTTCGAGTTTGGTTCTTTTTAGTAAGAAAAAATTACTGTCCGTTAATTTAACTAATATTAAAGTTTTATACAACTGGTAAGTAAATAGATATAATAATAATAATCATAATAAACGTTTATTTCAAGTTCACAGAAAAACTCAACACACAACAACACACAAACATCTACAACAACACAACACAACAACAACAACTATACACAACAACAAACACACTACACAACACAACAATACAACAACAACAACACACACAACACAACAACACACACAACAACACAACAACAACAACACTATACAACTGTTGTTCTATATACAACTTCCTTATAAAGTAATGTTTTTATAACGAACGCCGAACGTGCTCATGTGAATAGTGAACATGAATAAGTTATATACCATTGAAGTGATAAATAAGTTAGAATAAGTGTAAAAGTGATAGTGACAATAGGATAGTTAAGATCCTATCCACCCACGCTCCGGGCGCAAGTAATACAAGTAATGTTTTTCTGAGTAAGATTTTGATTTTCTAACTAGATTTTAAGCGTTTGTATTTTTCTAATTAGCTTTCTAACTTGTTTTTATTATTTGTTTTCGTATTAGAATCTAATAGGAATATTTAACGTAGAATTTTTGTGAATTTTAATGTATGAAGAAAAATCATAGAATAATTACGTAACTTGAAAACGAGGTTTTTTGTTTATAGGAATATTTGCGAGACTTTAGTGCCAAATGAGAGGATTATGTTTAAAACTGATATTCTAGTTTGAATTATGTAAATCGGTCTAGGTGTTTTAGAGATAGAAAGAATTTTGTAGAATGAAAACATGCTGAAGTCCGATTTCAGTAAGTTAATGTTCTAGAAAGATTTTATTGAAATTGAGGTAGGATAAAAATGTTGCTAGGTAATACGAAAGAGGAATAAAATCCTTGCTCACTCTATAATTTGCTTTAAAATTGTATTCATTCATAGAAAACGCTTTGTACCTATAACGCATCATCCGACGCTCATCTCGTCTTTGTTTCAGTTGTTTTTTATGGGATTACGTAAAACACTATATATTACTGCTTATCGTGCCATATTGTACTCTTATAACCCACAGAAAACTACTTAAAATGCAAAACAATTTCCAAAAGTTACACTTTTGTTATTGGAAAAATCACTATCAACAAACTATCCCAACGCAATATTGACGCAATACACAGCTGTCAAAATACACTCAAGAGTACCGTTTACCCCACGCCAAGCCCGGTCCCAATTCCACTTAGTTCCCCAGAATGGACACCCAATTTAAAAACCATTTGGCGCTAGTATCGAACTCAAGAGTACGAAACGTCACAATTCCAATGTCGATCTATCGGAATTAAAGTAGGTAAAGAGTAAGCACCCAGTGCGGGTTGGCGGACATGCCGGTTTCCTCATGATGTTTTCTACGGGTACTACACAGTTAAATAATGTGTAAGCTTCCGTTATTAAAACGCATTTTGTTTTATTATTGTAATACTAAAACATTAAAAAAACGTGACCTAGTTACTAAACCCTGGCTATTATTTTTATCACCTGTTACATAGCAATTACTTGTGAAATAAGCTTGCATGAGCTCATAAGCTTCATGTGAGTATTTTTATGAGTACCTATTTTTCAGAAAAAATGCCTCTCCGCGCAAATACCCGTTTGGACTCAATATTATTTACCTTACTGATATAATGATGATTGCACAAAAGCACAAATCTTTATTGGATGTTGTATTTTTTATTTTTTTATAGTCAGCAAAAAATAAATCCAAAACGAGTAAGTCATTCATTTAATAACAAGTTTTTCTTTCCCTTACATTGCACTTAGCTCAAGCGATTTTTAATGCAATTTGAATCTAAAAAGATGTGCGACAAAAATTCACTGCCCCACGAGAAGAAAAATCTGCCGGTTGATTCTGTGAAAATCTCACCGTGAAAACTTAGGTGAAGTGAGTTTGTTTTTGCTAGGAATTGACACTATTGATAGCTCACTCTACGCTCACTTCACGTAGGTTTTCACGGTGAGATTTTTACAGAATAGCACCGCTGATTTGGCTGTCAAACTGAAGGCCAATTCGCGTAATTAAAAACGTTAAAACTCTAGTCGCAATCTCATTTCAGCGACAGTCAATGCCAAAAACTTGTCAAAAATATAGTGAAATTAGAGGTATTTTTGACAGATTGAGACTGACATCAGACTGTAAACGTTCTTAAAATTACAAGAATTCTGATCCTGATTCCTGTCACACCTTCCTCCCAAAACAATGACACCCAATTTTTAACCCTACACACGCTGCGTAATTACAATCCTTAATACATCGAGTTATGACATTAATGTCACGCCTGACGTCTTATTAATACCGCTTCTCATCCTTCGCCTGTTCGTTATTAATGACGGCCTTAATTATCCGCCTAAGACAAGACTTCTCATTTCACGAGAGAAATACGATTCTGAATACGTGTTTAAACATGATTTATCATCATTAAAAGTTCGACGTGTTAATGTTAGTTGATGAGTCTCGCGAGGCCATGTGTTGTCTTTGTGTTAGAGTGATTTAATTGGTTCAAATGATTGGAATAGTATCTTTGTGCATTTGTCTTGTAGGGTTTGTGAAAAGTTTTCTTGATATGTCTTAGGTTTCCTCTTATGGCCTGCGGGGAGGGGTGGGGGGGGGGGGGGGGGGGGGGGGGGGGTTAACAACATTCATTGCGTTTACGTTGTTGAGCAGACATATTTTTCGAACATATTGTTGCGCGCCACAATTAATTCCTGGTACATGGTGACATAAGTTAGCGCCAGCGCCATCTAGTATCGAGTAGCGGAACTAGTAGTCAAGATCCTTCTGGAAATTTCGATACGAGAACTTTCTCGAACTATCGACATCTGGTCGGTCGGGGCCGGTATGTACTCGAACATTCAAGATGTTTCTACAATGGAAGGTTCTAGAACTATCTGCGGCACTATATAAGGGCGGTGGGCCGCGAGCGACACAGTTTAGATACAGCGATACGAGCGAACACATCAAGTGCGACTTAGAGCGATCAGTAGTGGAATTGTGTGTTTGAGTTGTAATTAGTGTTGTTGATTAAAGTGTAATTTTTTTGGTTATTAAATCGGCAGTTTTTATTGCCACGAACCCGAAGCTCGTAACAATATGAAGCAATGGAATTAGCAATATCCTTCATAATGATTCAGATTGAGATTGATAATGTGTTAAGCAATTAAGGGTGCTGTTTGTGTGCATGCACACAAGCGGAACGCGTCAACGGCAAAGGGAACTGCAGCCGTGTCGACGGCTACCGTCAACGCGTGTCGGTGGCAACTGCAGCCGTCGACAACTTGCCACTCGTGTATTTGAGTACGGTGCTCGCTTACTAACACGAGCGGCATGTTGTCGTTGACTGCGGTAAGCCTCTGCCGTTGATGCATGTCGCTCGTGTGAATGAGCACTTTGATCGCCTTTGAATCGGTAAATAAGACACACCCAAGTAAGTTTATTGAGTAGATACTCTACATTACATCATTATTATAAACTAGCTGATCTGGCGAACTTCGTACAGCCCCGCCAGTCGCTCGGCCCCCGCTTTTTAAATCTCTGATATCTTCTAAGATGTTAATTTTAATGATATGCTGTACAGGGCAATTTTGTGCATGAAACGCACAACGTACCTAATGTATTTAATTTGATAAGAAATAATACTGTATTGTTTAAAATAGCTTGGTGTTTAACCCATATTTTTTTTGTAATATGTAAAAGATAAAAATTGTTACTGTGGGTTATCCTTAGGAGATAAAGATATACCATTGCGGATTTTTTATTGATCTTTTAAGATATAAAATTCCGTAGTACATTAATTTGATCTATCTCGTAAGGTTTAGGCAGCGTTTGCAAAGTAAGCGCACAAAAGTATATTTGTTATGACATCACATTACAAGTCTTTGAATTTCTCTGCTTTTCTCTACTATATTATGCATGCATTATACATATAAACCTTCCTCCTGAATCACTCTATCTATTGCTGAAATCTGCATATCTGTTGCGGAGTATAAAAGATCTAAGCTTACAGACAGCGGGAGCGACTTTGTTTTATACTGTATCTAAAGATTAAAGTAGGTTTTCGTGTCTGTATGTGTGACCACGTTGTTCTTCTAAACTACGCAATAGACTTTGATGCGGTTTTCACCTTTGGAAAAAAAAAACTGAGAGGTTGATTATGTATAATTAATTCATATTAAACGAATGTATAATAAATTAATCTTGATATTTTGTCAAGTCGTAAAAACCGTGTGAAGCAGTCGCTAATTTATGTATAACTAGCTTCCGCCCGCGACTCCGTCCGCGCGGATGTCGGTCTTCGCGTGGATGGTTTATTTCTCCATTTTGAGTAACTCTGACAATGACATCTTATAAATATCTATTGGACCCAAATACGGCTAAGCCTATAATAATTAAGGAGATCCCTCTATTGAGCTACTGCTGTTGAGCTCGCGTTCTGTAGTAAGTATTTTTTTCATAGTAATTCCGACCTTGATAAGTAGCATGTAGCAGTAAATTACTGACAATGACGAAAAGTTTGCAATAATAAAAAAGTGATCGTGACAATGCGACAGAAAGTTAATTGAGAGCTTCAGCATACACAACATTGTTAGTGAGCTCGTCCGGAATATGAACATGAAGATTTCTTGGACTGCTCACATGGGAAAGAGCTACGTAAAGTTGCCCGTGTGAAAAACAACTCGCGGTAAGATCTACGCCAGCAACTCCTAGGGTCTGACCTTGAGCCTTATTTATTGTCATGGCGTAACACAAAGCTACAGGAAACTGTATTCTCTTAAATTGAAATGGAAAATTATCCACTACGGGTAATGCAACGTGTGTTCTACAGAACAACGTCTATGAATAAAACCGAAAAATAAGTTTTTTTTTTCTACGTATTTTTCCAGGATAAAAAGTATCCTATTTTATGCCCAGGATAATAAGGTATAATTATACCAAGTTTCATCGAAATCGAACCGTTAGTTTTCACGTGATGCCTGCATATACAGACAGACAGACAGACAGACAGACAGACAGACAAAAATTTTTTAATCACATATTTGGGTTTGGTATCGATCCAGCAACACCCCCCGCTATTTATTTTTTCAATATTTTCAATGTACAGAATTGACCCTTCTACAGATTTATTATATGTATAGATTCTAATTTATTTTTGTATTTTCTTCTGTTTTTTTGTTTACGAATTAAAAAAAAATGGTCATTCTGAAAGTATATTCAAAGAACTGACAAAATTGTAGCTTCAGGTTTTTATACACTAGAAATAAAAGGCGTCCTTTGTCATTCTTCTTTAGTGTTAAAAACCGACATATGCGAGAGTGACCCGAAATGAGAGGGGTAATTTTATCGATGATTCCAGTAAAGATAGATTTTAAACATAGATACCCGTGATTTTAAACGATAATTAATGTGAATTTTAAGTCTGATAGCAGTACCATAATTATGATGATTTTCGTTGTAATTTCTGTACTTTAAAATGATGCCACTTTTAATGGGCGGCGCGTTAATTAACTTTAATAAGCAATATTTGGTAACTTAAATATTAATGGGGTTAAATATTGTATGTCTTATTTTTGTTTTCGTTTGTTGATGTTTCAGAGCAGAATACAAAATAAATAATATAAAAAACAAGCTGTTTTCGAGAGTCATCACGAACCGTCTCGCGCGCAGGTTTGACGACTTCCAGCCTCCCGAACAAGCCGGATTCCGTAAAGGCTTTAGCACCGTAGACCACATACATACGCTGCGACAGGTTATACAGAAGACTGAAGAGTATAACCTGCCTCTCTGCTTAGCGTTTGTGGACTACGAGAAAGCCTTTGATTCGATCGAGACATGGGCTGTGCTGCAGTCTCTTCAACGGTGCCAGATCGACTATCGGTACATCGAAGTGCTGAAGTGTCTGTACGAAAACGCCACTATGTCAGTCAGACTCCAGGATCAGGCCTCGAAACCTATCCTTCTGCAGCGAGGTGTGAGACAGGGAGACGTTATCTCTCCGAAACTGTTCACCGCTGCACTGGAGGATGTCTTCAAGGTTCTGGACTGGAAAGGGGCTGGCATCAACATCAATGGCGAGTACATAACTCACCTTCGGTTTGCCGACGACATCGTAGTCATGGCTGAGACTATGGAGGACCTCAGTACAATGCTCGATGACCTCAGTAGAGCCTCCGAAAGAGTGGGTCTTAAAATGAATATGGACAAAACGAAGGTCATGTCAAATGCCCATGTAACACCCACTCTCATAAAAATCGGAGACGCTACACTCGAAGTCGTGGACGAGTACGTTTACCTAGGGCAAACCGTCCAGTTAGGTAGGTCTAACTTCGAGAAAGAGGTAAATCGACGAATCCGACTCGGCTGGGCAGCGTTCGGGAAGCTACGCAATATCTTCTCGTCCCACATACCGCAGTGTCTCAAGACGAAAGTCTTTGACCAGTGTGTGTTGCCAGTGATGACTTATGGAACGGAAACGTGGTCGCTCACAATGGGCCTTATAAGAAGGCTAAAAGTCACCCAAAGGGCAATGGAGAGGGCTATGCTTGGAGTTTCCCTGCGTGATCGAATCAGGAATGAGGAGATCCGCAGGAGAACCAAGGTAACCGACATAGCCCGAAGAATTGCCAAACTTAAGTGGCAGTGGGCAGGGCACATTGCTCGCAGAACAGATGGCCGATGGGGCCGAAAGGTTCTGGAGTGGCGACCGCGTACCGGAAGACGTAGCGTTGGAAGGCCTCCCACAAGGTGGACCGATGACCTTGTGAAGGCCGCAGGAACCCGTTGGATGCGGGAAGCACAGGACCGGTCGAAGTGGAGGTGCTTGGGGGAGGCCTATGTCCAGCAGTGGACGTCTTTCGGCTGAAATGATGATGATGATGAATATAAAAAATTTCGAATTGAAATAATTGCCATTACGGGCTAACTGTAGATAAGTACCTACCTATATAACAATTTCCCCGAATCTAAAAATCCTGAAAAGTAGATGATTGTGGCTGCAAAGGCATGACTTGAAACTCAAAATTGGTATGTTTTTCATCATCTTTGGTTTTTTGAGTAAATGTTTTTGGGTTAATGAGAAAATGTTCATGCCTAGATCAAGTGTATATAAACTGACTCTAATATTGAGATAAAAAGTATTTCTCTAATAAAAAAAAATGGTTATATTATGTCGCGAGCGTTTTAATCAAACCAAACTATAATTCAAACCTTATGACAATCATTATAAAAGTCACACTCGTAAGTTGCAACGACTACTCAAATTGTATACAAAATTTGAGTATCTACAATATATGTAGTTAGAATCATAAACTAAGAGATAGACTCATTTACATAAATACTCTATCGTCCTTTGGGACATTGAATATACCACGATATACGTACCTATAAACTTGGATACCTATCTATATTATATTGGGCCAGGTATTCAAGTCACGGTAACAAGAACACGTTTGTATATTATGTACAATGTATATCTATATAAATGTACCGTTTCTATTCATATTGCAAAGCACGTACCCATGCATGGCAGTGCTTTAATCATTGTTTATTATATATACGGATTCCCGATTTGAATCAGCGTGTTTGGGCCTTAGGTACCTACTATAAATGTTCAAACACACTATGCAGAAGGTACGCGACAACCTTTTTTTTAAACCTGGCAATTTTTTTTTCTAAGTTACTATTGCGACATTTTGCGAAAGAGATATTCTGCGAAAGAGGCATTGTGAGAAAGCGACCTTATGAGAAGGAGTCATTCTGCGAAAGCGACATTATGAGAAAGAGACATTTTACTACCAGTAGACATTTTGCGAAAGAGACGTTTTGCGCCTGAGCCTTAGGACACACGCGCCAGCAATTCAGTTGCGCACATGCGGGGCGTGGGCATGCCTGCCTCCCGCTGCTCCCCCGCCCCGGCTCTTGTTCGGCAATCGAACCGAACTTCGGTCGCGTATAATGTGTGCTCTACAGAATACGTTGCTGCCGAATTGCCGCTGAACTTACGCCCGACCGAAGTTCGGCTGTACGCTATAACGCAACGTAATTTCGGCATAATGCGTCGTAAGTAATTGAAACAGCATTGCAGGCGTAATCATGCTGAACTTCGGTCGCGTACCTTCGGCACAGTGTGTTTAGACACTATGAATACTCAAAGTATTCTGGGAGAGATACAAGGCTTGTATGATTTTTTTAAAATAATAAAGCCCTATATACACACATGTTTTTATTGCCGTGAAAATTTACGGTTCATTCGCCGTGTGTAGGCACGGTTGTCAGTGTATTATGGACGTAAATGCATTCAACGTGGAAGTTTGTTCACGGACACGTTTTTTCTACGGCGCAGTTTATACACCGTACCGTAAAGAAACCGGGCCGTGTACAAAGGGCTTTATTTCGCAAAAGTTACAGAGAGCCGGTTTATATGTGGAGTTAAAAAAATCTTTGCTACCACTGAATGAGACTATAAATGTATAAAATAAAAATATTTTATTGTGAGGCATCGAGGCCCATAGGGTGGTGTTACACCTTACCTAAACACTATATTAGTAACATGCAGGAATACTAAAAAGAAAAAGATTATCACAATCACAGGAATTCTTATCAAGCTTTGTTACCAACATTTACGAGTAGCTTGGTAAACCTACCCATTATCGGTTAACCAGCCAATCTGCAAACACCTTCGGAATGCTGTTGCTGCTTCCCCTCACTCGGGACATTACTGAGGCAAATTTCTTCCGCATTATCGCGAAGTAGTCGTCAGTGTGCGCATCAGCGACCATACCTGACGCACTACAGTAAGGTGGAAGCCTCAACAGCTCCTTGAAGGCATTGTTGTAGTGAATGCGCAGGGCATTGTCTGCTTTTAGGGTATGGTTATCATGTTTGGCAGTAGGCCTTAAAAAGAGTTATTTCACGGGATTTGAACAACCATGAAACCTTCTGCATATCATATTTCCCCTCACAGCCAGTGCTCTACGCTCCCTTTCCATATATATGTCCACCTACATGCCTCACCACTTCATCTCAAAAGTATGTAAGTGTACCCACGACCCGTTCGTTCCGATTTAGAACCTTCCGAATTTGATCACACATCATATCATGTGTGTAAAGTACTCATAACCCCGCACGGTCGCACCCAAATCGTCCCAAAAACTCTTATCACCCGCCAGCCGCCACTCAAACACATAAAATATTCCGCGCCCCGAATTCTTCTTGCTCATAAATTCATCTTCCATGATGTCACGAGTGAGACAAACACGCCATAACTCAAACATACTGGCCGGCTATAAACAAGCCAGGGAAGATACGGTGTGACGTCACGGACGCCTCTGAATGCAGCCAAGTGACGCAAAACACACGGCCCGTGACCAGCGTGTGACGTCATTTGTCAACGTCACTCACAAGTAACGGTTGTTGTAAATCAGACACGGTGTAACCAAAAATAACACGGTGCACGGAATTGGTATTTCAAAAAGTTCCAACTACCTACCAATGTTTGGTAAAGGGTAAAGGTCGCCCTGACAGTGACAAACAACTAGGTAGGAACTAAATTACGGGTTGATTATATCTAAAATAGTTCTGTTTACATGTGAAGAGTAATGGTTTTCTCAAACAATGATTCTGCTAATTTTGGGGATTTTGTCCTCATTTCATCATAATTGTCTTCAAGGCTTAAATATTCATAGACATAAAGGCTGTGTGGTACCTACCACTAAAAAAAAATTGAATATTGGATATCGGTTACCAATTACCAAGAACCTGAAAACGATCCGACTCTTTAAACGCTCCAATTTGTCACGTCTGCAATATCTTAGCTATAAGGACATGATATACACCTGGTAGCTATTTAATAAAGTGGCTGGACACGGTTTTATTAAAAGGCATATTTTCACCTAATGGCGACCTTCAGTGCCACCTCGTTGTTCCAGCGCTATGACTAAAAATTTTTACAGAAATAATTTCCACGGAGACTTCTCAGTTCATAAAGATAGCGGAACGTTAATCACTGTCAAAATATACAACTAAAATATATATCTTGAGTTCTGAAATTACATTGTTCATCAGCTCATGTCAGACCTACCATCTCTTATTACCTTTCAACCTTAAAGAGCTTGTTGTTTAATGTGAAACTTTTAATATAACTGAAGAGTTGGCATCTCTTTTAATTTCCTCACTCGCGTTATATTTTTTCGCCACATCAATCTTGGTAGCACGGTTAGGCTTCAGTGGTAGCTCTTTATTAAATTTACCGACGCGCAAGCCGTCATTGGGCCTTGGCATCTTCGAGATTAATTTTAAGTCATGTCAAATTTACGTTGGCTTTAATATCGTGAGGATATGTTGCGATAATTACCCTCGGAGCCGCACGTCATGTCTACTCATATGGTGACATGCCGTAACTCTGCTTCCAGCTTAGTCTTTATGACGCGGGCCCCAAACCGTTTTGTTGATATAACTAAGATTATGTTTGTTTTCGTTAGGGTTAATGGAAGGTGGGATTCATGCTTGATTAGGCTTTGACTATGCTTAATTAAGCGAACTAATGTGAAAAGCTGTTTGTTAAAAGTAGTGTGGTATGTAAATGTCGCTACACCAAACATCAATCAAAAATGGTGTCAATGAAAATCTTTTGTTTAAAATAAGTACAATGCGGAGTGAAATGATTAATGAGCAGTTTTCAATCAAATCAGCAAGCAAAATCGATTACTTAGCTTTTATAGTACCTAACTATGTGATAACAAAAAAAAAGTAAAAAAAAAAAACCTTTCAACCAAAAAAGCAAAGCTTACGATTTGAGCGCGCAAAGCTTAGTCGGACGGTGTGGGACAGTAAAAAATGTGTTTTTTTATGTCCCCCTGACAATGTCATGGCATGCAGATTGCAAGTACGTGATCTGAAAGTCAATGGCCTCGACCTGCGGGTGACAAGCCGATTAGTGGCTTATAGTGACTGGAGGGCCTGTCACTTTGACGACTGCCACCGGCAGACCTGATTTTTTAATATACTTTTTATTGGAAGAAGAGATGCAGGGTTTGCTGGGCTGTTTTTCTAGGAAGGGATAATCGAAGTAAAGGTTGGCTTGTGGAAGGGCTGTGGCTGTTGTAGGAAGTAGATACTTTAGCTTTCCTTAAAAATATATGAACAGGTTCCTTTAAGCCACTTGCTTTAATGGAAGATTAGCTTGTAGCTTTTCCTACAAAATTCATAGAAAATTCTTTGTAACAAAATAACACACACACAGTATTTGTGTACAGCACACATACTGTGTGTGTGGTATTTTGTTTAATCGTTGTGTTATCTTTAATCGAGCTAGGTTTGTTACCTCATTTTGCATAAAGAAATATATAATCCACATCGGGATTAATTTAGGAATTTTATTAATTAATTAATTCCTATTTATTAGAATTATTGATAACAGGAACTCAAAAATAAATTAAATACTTAGTAGCGTAATTAATCCATCCTGGCTCTTGAAATACAGGTATTAACCTAGCTCTGGGACCAGGGTCTAAAAATTTTCTGTAACCTGTTTTTAAGGCAATAAAGAAATTATTATTATTATTATTATTATACTAATATTTTAAATTCGAAAGTAACTCTGTCTGTCTGTCGGTCTGTCTATCTGTATGTTATCTTTTCACGCCTAAGCCACAGAACGGATTTCGATAAAATTTGGCAGAGAGATAGATTGCATCCCGCGGAAGGACATAGGATAGTTTTTATCGACATACCTCGCAGGCGAAGCCGCGGGCGGAAGCTAGTTATAAATATTTTGCTAAAAGTCTATTTCATTGAAGAACAACAGTAATGCCTATGTTCAGTAATTAGTAAATAATATTACTGATTATGTAGTTTTACGTGTTTAACTATGCATCACCATACTTCCCGTGGGTGTCGTAAAAGGCGACTAAGGGTCGTACCGGAGAATGGGCAGCAGCGTTCTCTAAGCATTCCACTACCATACTATACTGCGATCGCCAACCCGCCTGCCAAGCGTGGCGATTATGGCAAACCCCCCCAAGAATGGTGCTTGGGGGAGGCCTCTGTCCAGCAGTGGACGTCTTTCGGCTGAAACGATTAATTGATTCGATGCATAGTTCATCATCATCAATGATGAACTATGCATCGAATCAATTAATCGTAGTGGGTGTATCGCTACCGAACAAAATTTTATTGTTTACCAATAAATTCAAGATGGTGCAAAAACAATTTGTCAATGTAACTTTGATTAATAATTAAATAGTCGTCAACCAAATTTGTTTGGTGACAAGAATTAATTGAAATGTATGACGCGGACGGCGCAGCGCCATCTGTTCACAGCTTTAATTAAGGAGCTAATGTACTGCCACAGTGGATCCTGAAGGATGTGATTGATGACACGCGAACATACCTACAAACCTCGATATTCCCGCACGTCGAATCCAACGACAAATTATTATTTTATTTTGTTTCTGTCAACTCTTTAATGGATTAAACCTTTGTTGACGACATTTAATTTTGATTATACCGTGTTCTTTTTACAGCAATATAATTAAATCGACTGTGAACGAGAGTACCTACCTGCACAGCTTGTTAGAAGAAATTGAACGATTTCAAATGACGACGGTCTATTGTTAAAGGTTTTTATCGTTTTTATATATCGTTATTTATCGTTACCCGTCATGTCAAACGTGTACTCGATTTACGTGAGCGTGTACCTTGTAAAATGTTAACGTTATATAAAATATATCGGCTTTTGATGCTCAAAGGATCAAACGAATTGTTATGAAAGAGTTATTGTGTTTAATATTTGCGAATAGTTGACGTAATACTCAATATCTTCCATGCTGTTAGGCTTGGCATTTAATTATATACAAAAAATTCAGAGAAAAACTTATAAGTTTTATTTAGACAAAATTCCCGGACAAAAAATACGATACTAAAAAAAATTCGAATATAGCCTACATTCGTTTATTGTTAGTTATAAAGATAGGCTTCTAGGTGCCTACAAGTGCTACGTAAGCTCATAAAATAAGCGCTCGTCATTTGGATTATCACACAATAGATTTTTAATCTTGCGAATTGAAATTACTCATCATTTTTTTCAGAATAATTACGTTGTTCATAACTAAGCTACATCAACACCATTACCGAAGACCTCACACAATTCTGATTTAAATGAACCAACCGCTCAATCGTAACATTCGTTCCAAAAAGCCATAAAAATAAGACATAAATTCACAGTTTTCAAAGTTCGTAACTTCCTAACAGCATTTTTGAAACAACAAACAATCGAGAATTCGCCGGTTCGCGCTGTGAGCACTGCATTTTTGTTTGAGTTTGAGGCTAACGGGCTAAAAATTGATCAAGGGCGTGAAACGGCTATATGGTTTCCATAACCGTTGTACCTAGTGGCAACAGTTCTTTTTTTTGGGAGTTTCTAGAGGCAGACCTTTGTACGCACAATATTTTCAATGGAATGGAAACTATAAACGTGTGATTTTAATATGTTTGAACTTTTGTTTTTTTTGTCAGCTTTTTGCTTTATCATGTGAAAAGTCCTATCTCTTCGAAAAGTTCTTTCTTTTTGTCGCGAGATTTAAATAGGTACTCGTATTCACCGATTTAGTTCGAAAATTAAAAAAAATTCAAATTATCAGATCATGTTATTTAATTTACTTGTTTATCTACACAGGTAAATCTCGCGACAAGTTTTTATATCATATAAATTGTGTAATGACGTTATAAGTTGATAGTATAAGTTTTAAAGGAAAAGTTTATTTTATTCTTTTTAGCACATTTAAATAAGCTTGTTTTTGAAAAAGTTTTTTACTTTTAATTTATTTTTACTTTTTAGTTATCGCTGGACAGGTTTCTCTGTTCAACTCGTTCACGAGACATGTTACACCCTGATGCCACTCAGTCCTCGGCACGGCCTCACTTTGACTTGGGTGTTTGGAGGAATGCGCCACTTATTTCAGTTTGAAGCTTACTTGTGCCTTACGAAACACAGTTCTGGCTTTGAATTTGAAGTTATCCTTCTCCTAGACAGGTTGCAAACTAATGCTGTTGACGCCTATCTCACCAAATTACACAAGTCAAAGTTAACAAACCGATGCTACAGATTCAAACAATTCGATTTCAATATCATAATCTAGAACTCCAAAAACCCCAGTACACCAATAGGTGGTTTTTGGAGTTCTAGATCGCATAGAATCGCATTCGTATTCTCAGCAAGATCTTTCGTTTGGTAGGTACCCTTAATGTAGGAAAGAAAAAAAAACTTAGTCTGCCATCTTTAGGAGTCCGCCATATTAACGTTTAAAAAAAAAAAAAAAAAAAAAAAAAAAAAAAAAAAAAAAAAAATATATATATATATATATATATTGGATTTAGAGTGACGTCACTTTATTTTTCGAGTTATTCTCAGCAAGCCCTTTCATTTGATACCCATATTGTAGGAGTGCATTCAAAATAAGTAATCCGCCATCTTGGCTATTCCGCCATGTTGGATTTAGAATGACGTCACTTTATTTTTCAAGTTATTCTCAGCAAGCCCTTTCATTTGATACCCACATTGCAGGAGTGCATTAAAAATAACTAGTCCGCCATCTTGAGTGTTCCGTCACATTAAATTTAGAGTGACGTCACTCTATTTTTCGAATTATTCTCAGCAAGTCCTTTCATTTGATACCCATATTGTAGGAGTGCATTAAAAAATAACTAGTCCGCCATCTTGGGTGTTCCGCCATGTTGGATTTAGAATGACGTCACACAGCAAAGCATGTATCGTCATCTAAACTAAACGTGTATGCAAAATTTTAGCTCAATCGGTTGAAGATATCTGCTTCAAAATTGAGTTGCAAGATTCCACCCGAACAAACATAGTTACATTGCAAGTTAAATAAAAACTTGTAAAAATTTTTTGTGCTTCTGATGCTGTGACACTTCCCACACAATCCCTTTATGGTTTCGTTCTTGTAGGTAAAGAATTTCTAAAGTATTTTCCGTGTAGTACATTTGTATATGTATACTTCTATAATACTAATAATAAAAGCTAAAGAGTTTGTTTGAACGCACAAATCTCTGGAACTACCCGTCGGTTTTTTTTTGCAGCCCAATTCTTGAGGAAGGCTATATGCCATTTAACATCACGCTAAGAGCCTTAGGAGCTGAATAAAAACAAAAGAAGTAGCGTGGGCCGGCGATGCGATGCGATGGGGTAGGTAGAGGGAATAAGAAATTTCACATGGACGAAGTCGCGGGTAGAAGCTAATTTTTGAATACTTAGATTTAATAATGATTATAATACTAATCCTAACTAATATTATAAATGTGAAAATAAGTTTGTTTGTTTGTTACCTTTTCACGCCTAAACCACTGAACCGATCATCCTGAAATTTTGCGTATACGTTGTCAGGTGTACAGAAACGAACATAGGGTACCTTGCATCCCGAAAAAAAGTGCTGTTCCCGAGGAAAACGACAATAAAGTTATTATCATGATAGATGGCGCCACGTGTCTTTCGAATTAAAAACGGGACAACGCCTGTCGGGACAGCTAGTAGAATATAAGTACCTACTTAGGTTTACAGATAAACCAGGGTGAAAACACATATAAATATTCGCTAATTCACCTTGCGTACTAAGGGGCCACTCAATATTTCCATGTTTTTCGTATTCACTCGCACTCTTTATGCACGGGGTTCTATCCCAAAAAACTTTTCTCACGAATTTGTTTCACATCTCCTCCGGGACCCACAAGAAGCATCTTTTTGTGAAAATTTACGAAAATTGGTCCGAAATGTTGTAAAGTTATAACAGGAATTGGGAGGCGGAATGGACGGGCAGGTGTGTGTGGGAAACAAATGAGAGCTTTCAAAGTTCTTACAAGATTCTTTACTTTACATCTGATGGAGTGTTTATAAGGCAATATAGTTATTGTATCTTTATAACCTTTTAAGTAATATTGAAATGAATATTTCAAAACATGAAAACAATTTTGAAATAAATGTTGGCATCAAATTTCCGTTGAACCAGATATGAATATCCATATTTTACACGAATCGCCTGCCTTTTTGCCCCAGTTAAGTTTAAGGTAGGTAGGTAGGTACAGGGTACACTATAGATAGGTAGGTGTATCTCAGTGTAACAACGGTAATACCAAATCATAAAATAATAAAACCCTTAAAGGATCACTTTGTTGTCCATCTGTTTGTCTATCAGTCAAGACCCTTTATCTCGGGAACGCGTAATGGTATCAAGTTGAAATTAAAACTATATACTCAGGTCTACAGTCCCTTAAAGTTGTGAAAAAACCAAACTTCTAAGTTAAAGTAAAAAAAAAATACGCCCGTTTATGCCGTAAATAACGTATATTTCAACATTCTCAAGATAATCAAAATTTATAGGGACACTTCCCGTTGACCTAGAATCATGTTTGGCAAGAAGCAATGTCACGTAGCAAAAGTAAAGGAAAAAATCCGTAATTTTTTTTTACATATCTACAAATTTGTAAGGAACCCTTGGTGTGCGAGTCCGACTCGCACTTGACCGGTTTTTATATTGATCTCAGTAATTGATAATAAATGCTGTAATAATCTTAATAACTTGTTTTTTAAATTAGTAGTGGGTATTTTTGTTTTTTGTTGTTTTAATTTTATCTTTGGCCTTTGCAGGGTCCACATTTTTGTACCTAGCTTTCGGCCTGTAGTAACACCTTCTTTACAATATGGAATGTAACAAATAAATGGATATGAATATCCTTACTTCCAAATTAACTATCGAAAAAGCATGCATGAAGATTAGGAAAAGCTTGGATGCAATTGTAATTTTTACTGATCTTTAGTCTAGTACTTATAACCTCAAAAAAAGAAAAGGTTACCTGGAAGAGATGCAGAAAGCGATGAGGCCGCCCGTAGTATATTTTGTAGCGTTTGATGTTTTTTTAGCCGACTGCGGCGAAGCCCAAAAGGAGGGTTATGTGTTCGTTTTATGTTATGTATTTTTGTGGTATACAATAAAATATCACACTACTAGCTGACCCGGCGAACTTCGTACCGCCCAGCCAGCCGCTCTGACCCCCCTTTTAACCGACTTCAAAAAGGAGGAGGTTCTCAACTCGTCGGAACCTTTTTTCTTATGTATGTTCCCCGATGTATGTGGAAAGAGAGTAGGGAGGCCTTTGCCCTGCAGTGGGACATCACAGGCTAATAATAATAATGTATGTTCCCCGATTAAGTACTCGAAGATGGCTGGACCGATTCCAAAAATTCTTTTTTTGTTTGAAAGGGTATGGTCCCATGGTCACCAAGTCGGAATCTGATGAGGGGATCCCATGGAAATCGAGGGAAAACCTCAAATTTTATAGGCACACCTATAGCGATTTGAGTATTTTTTGTAGTAACTCGTGCATTTGCTCTCGGAAAGCACCATTTGGTGAAGTGGAACTGATGATGAAGACTACTGATGGCCATCGGAACTACACAATAATAAGTATTTCACGGGTTGCGATTCGATCAGGTACTTTAATGTGGTTATTAAGCATTTATGCTCGTTACAATGTGTATTTTGAAGTGGAGCTGATGGTGACTTCTCAATCAGCTCCAGTTCTCCTGGTTCTTGCTTGGAAAACTCCTCAACAATTAATGTCCCTGCATCGGGAAAAGCAATATTTTGTAAAAGGTGATGAGTAGTTGACTTTAGGCTATTGTAACTTAGATTAATTACAAATTGACCCACTATAAAGTGAAAAATAAAAACTTTTTTACAAAAAAAAAACAACCGACTTCCAAAAAACACTACAAAGTGAAAAATAACTTTAACATCGCAAATCGGTGGCGCAAAAAACTAAATTACAGATCCATATACACCGACTTCCGAAATTAAAGTTATTTTTCACTTTGTAGTGTTTTTTGGAAGTCGGTTGTTTTTTTTATAATTTTTTTTTTATTGATAAGTATCTTCTAACACATTCATTTTAATGATATGCTGTAAAGGGCAATTTTGATCTCCGTGAAATGCACAACGTGTTTTATGTATTTAATTAGATAAGGAATAATACTGTGTTGTTTAAAATAGCTTGGTAAATAACCCATCATTTTTTGTAATATGTAAAAGATAAAAATGGATACTTTGGGTTATCCTTAGGAAATAAACATATACCAATGCGGACTTTTTTATCAATATTTTTAAGATATACAATTCCGTAGTATATTATTCTGATCTATCTCGTAAGGTTTGGTCAGCGTTTGCAATGTAAGCGCACAAAAATATGTTTGTTACGACAACACATTACAAATCTTTGAATTTCTCTCGATCGATCAGGCTTGCCGTGGTTGGTCGTTGGATGGGTGACTATCTTTACATACCCTCCGTGCCTCGGAAAGCACGATCAAGCCGTTGGATCCGGCTGTCATTCGCGAATCTTTGACAGTAGTTACGGGTAGTCAGAAGCCTGAAAGTCTGACAACCAGTCTTTCCAAGGGGACCTCCACAACCCAATTACTGGGTGATACGATAGTATTACCCAGTAATTGGGTTGTGGAGGTCAGATAGGCAGTCGCTCCATGTAAAATACTGGTATTTATTTATTTATTTAAACTTTTCGCACAAAAAGGTACAAAGGCGGACTTAATGCCTTGGGCATTCTCTACCAGTCCCAGTACCAGGGTGACGGTGGTTTGTGGGTGGGTATTTACATTTTTGTCACTTCTTCACGCTCAAACGGCGGGACCAATTTTGATAACATTTGTGTGGAGGTAATTAACACCCTGGATTAATATATATACTATTTTTTATCCCGATATTACCACGGGATCGACACTTATGCGCGTGAAACCGCGGGGCGCAGCTAGTATATCTATATAAATAAAACAAAGTCTGATTAGTTACACCATTTATAACTCAAGAACGGCTGGAACAATTTTTATGACCTTTGATTTGTTGGATTTGTCTCCGCTCCGAATAGCAGAATTACTATTAAAACATGGGAAAAATACACAAAAAAAAAATTAAGTTATGTAATTCATTTTCGCATACATTTTGCATTTATTGATTCTCGATTATCGGTACGAAGTTCAGCTAGTAAATAAATAAATAAAAGTTTAATTTTTTGTAAATTTTCCCCCGTGGTGAATTACGGCCCACTCCCTTTCACAGAGAGAAGGCCTGTGACTCAGCAGTGCGAACATTAAGCTGATTATATGCCATTTCAACCTTATTAACAATACAACCACATGCCTTACTATAATTATAATCTGCCTACTATAGTAGATACAGATTATCTACACAGAGCTAATTTCTCATCAGTCTTTAATCCTGGTCTACTCGTAGGCTCACCGAGACAGGTAGGCTTAATCTGTCTTCGTTAGGGCACACGAAAATGTCCTCCACTCCGTATGGATTACGAGATTCGTTGAGCTCATGATAGCTCAGGCTAGAACAAGATTAACTTTTTACTGCCGCTATTATGACTCTGTCACTCTTTTTTATTATGATGAAGCTTCAGTTTGGTTTCGTCGGCAAAATGGAAGGAGTAAACGCTTGTTTAGATTGGTGATCGTTTGTGGTTGTGTTTTCTCTTGTTGGTTGGTTTTATAGATAATGTGATTTGTGTCTTTATATTTCGATGCCTTAGTTCACAATTGTACTAACTGCAAAATATTCAATTTTCACTTTTTTAGTGCCAAATACACTAAATATCGTACAATATTGAGTTAAGATGGAGTTAGATTAAAGGTTTAGTCTTGTGAATAGATGCGTAATTGTTTTATTATTTTACTTTGTTTTCGTACTGTTCACGTCTAAACTTTAAAAAACTTTAAAACGCTCTCCTCAAAATTGTCAATTTTGTAGTTAGTGCAAATGTGAACTAAGGCATCGATTTGTTAACACGCTTTTATTAGGTCGACCTGTATGTAACTAACTATGTAATGGAATCTAAGGTAACTAATTTAACCATCTTCCAAGGGTCGTAGCGTAATGAAAATTGGCAGCTGTATGCAGTAGTTCTGATGACAATACGATAATATGGTACTGTCGAACTGATCTGATGATGCCGGAAGATATGAACTGGAACTTCATGATGGAAAATCGTATCATAGCTGTTTTGGATTTCTTAGAAAAGTCTTGTAAGCGTGTTTTTCTAGTGTTTTTTAAGCTATCAATTTGTTTTTCTTGTTTATTCATTAAGGAACAAAACAAAATAAACAGAAACTTTACAAATACCTGGTTTATATGGATGTTGAAATACTTTTAAGCAATCTTAATACTAAGTTAATAATCATTATTAATTTTTGGTTAAGTAACAATGTGGTAACATTGTGGCAAAATGGCAGGAGGGTAAATCTCCTAATTAAATTAAATTATTTGCTAAACTCAAAGCCAAGCATACATGCCTTCGTGGTTGGTAATTTTCCCGAATGTTGTAGTTTTGGTAGCAATAGGTATTCTATTCATTAGTTAATACTAGTATTATAACGGCTTATAGCTTCAAAATTCACTGACGTGCTTCACCATAACAAATGACAACTTCACAGATTTATTGGGTCATCGGAAACAAGAGCTCCCAATACCGATGCAATGACGTGTCGCAGGTCGCATCCTGCGCGGTCGGCTGGTGACGTCATAATTCACGGCGACGTCCACCCGCATAGCCGGCCGCATGAAATATGACCGATCCGTTCGATTTACAAACGGCTGTGCTGATTTTGAAATAAATGTCTGTGGGAAAATTGAGGCGTTCTCTGAGTGGATTGTCGTTGCTTGTTCGTTGGTGAAGAGCTGATTGATGACAGTAAACTTGTATAAAGTGATACTGGTTTTGGTATGTTTTAAATCTTATGAAACTTGGAGAACTATACCTAGTTGTATTTCAAACTTTAGACACTGTTTGAAAAATGTGATATGCCTACGTAACTCCAGAGCAGTCCACTTCTAGCCTCGCTCTTTGACTACCTTATTCAATTATGACAGCTCTGCGACTACAAAATAGAATACCAAATGAATTAAATGTTTCCAAAAATATTCTCTTTAAACGATAGTATAGGGCTGCAAGAAAAACCGGATTTATACAAAATTATAAGAAGAACGTCTGGAACGTCTCTGGAATTTAGCATCTTTTTACATGATCCAGCCCTGGGGGTGGAATATTGAGCATAGAACCTGATTTCGACCTTGACCGATTTCTTATACCTACATTCAACTATATATTGGATAAGTTTGCTAAACCGGGTCAGCTGGCTCCTTTGTTGCATTATTCGAATTTAGATACATAAAGATGGACATCTGTATTGACCTGTACCGTTGGCAAATTAAATTGAATATAAACTTATGGTAACAAGTATGTTTATGACCGGTCTCATTCGTTTTGCCAAGTTCATTGTCTGCTGTAACAAGTATGTTTATGACCGGTCTCATTCGTTTTGCCAAGTTCATTGTCTGCTGTAACAAGTACGTTTATGACCGGTCTCATTCGTTTTGCCAAATTCACTGTCTGCTGTAACAAGTATGTTTATGACCGGTCTCATTCGTTTTGCCAAGTTCATTGTCTGCTGTAACAAGTATGTTTATGACCGGTCTTATTCGTTTTGCCAAATTCACTGTCTGCTGTAACAAGTATGTTTATGACCGGTCTCATTCGTTTTGCCAAGTTCACTGTCTGCTGTAACAAGTATGTTCATGACCGGTCTCATTCGTTTTGCCAAATTCACTGTCTGCTGTAACAAGTATGTTTATGACCGGTCTCATTCGTTTTGCCAAGTTCACTGTCTGCTGTAACAAGTATGTTTATTACCGGTCTCATTCGTTTTGCTAAGTGCACTGTCTGCTGTAACAAGTATGTTTATGACCGGTCTCATTCGTTTTGCCAAGTTCACTGTCTGCTGTAACAAGTATGTTTATGACCGGTCTCATTCGTTTTGCCAAGTTCACTGTCTGCTGTAACAAGTATGTTTATAACCGGTCTTATTCGTTTTGCCAAGTTCATTGTCTGCTGTAACAAGTATGTTTATGACCGGTCTCATTCGTTTTGCCAAGTTCACTGTCTGCTGTAATTCGTTATGATCAGTGGGGTAGTTGTGTAACACACTAACATTAGCTATGGTTTCATTGCGTTATTTACGCTTTTGAGCACACAATTTTTTTGAATCTAAGAAGCAATAGATTAGCAATATCCTTCTAAATTATTCGGATAGAGTTTGATAGTGTGACACGCATGTGACACGAAATTAGGGTGCTGATTCTGAATGATTATTATGTAAATTTGAAATCCAACAGAGCACTTGTTTAAATTCAACAGTGATACCAGTAGGTTTGATAATAATGATCATCAATGTTTTTAGCAATATTACCTAATTATTTTTGTGCCAGGATGCGAACTCTGTTCGAGATCAAGAAAGAGGTATCAATAAATCCGTATAAACTACTCTTGAACCTGCTGTAATTTCAAAGTTTCCTTGTTAGATGTCTACGAAGTTGTCACAGGAAATTCAGAATTCTCTGGCTCTATAGTTTCTATAGCTCCCAATACCTACATAGTGGTCTTCCGTTAGACACACTTCAATACCTACCGCTCTGCTTGAATAGAATCCATCTGTCCAAGTGTCTGTACTCAATCAATGGATGTTGGGCAGTAACGTTGGAAACTGTGCAGAGAGCCCAAGAAACCTTGCTTGTAATAAATAATTGGGTTGGCTATGTGGTTCTGTAATTCTTGAACTGCAGAAGACCGATTCTCTTACTTGAATGCGTTCAAATCAAAGTCGCAATCAATGGCAAAAACAGCCGGTCGATTCTGTAAAAATCTCACCGTGATAACTTAGGTGATGTGAGTTTGTTTTTGCTTAGGAATTGAGATTGTTGACAGCTCACTTCACGCTCACTTCACCTAAGTTTTCACCTTTCACGGTTAGATGGTTACAGAATCACACTGCTGGTCTATAATTTTTGTAAATTAGAGGTTTGACAGAATGAGACAGATTAGAATGCGAACGTTCTTAAAAATACCGATATTGTCCTTCTGGGTAAAGGCATAAAAAGAAGAAACAAGAATAGGTCAGTCAAACGTTTCGATCTCACAAAAATAACCCTTGATCGGTTAATAAGATAATGAAATAATCACGCCTGTATTCCCCGTAGGGTTAGGTTGCACCCACATTTCGCTAGTTTTCAAAAATGCAATAATTCCGATATTTAATTAATGATACTCTCGAAACAAACTAGGTTCAGGCTTTGCGTTATTTAAAGTGCACAAAATTTCTATAGGGTGACTGCTTAACTGAGACGTTGCCTGAGGTAGCTGCGCGGTCACGGCGCCCTCACCTACCGCCTGTCGCAGGTCCTCACCGGACACGCAAGCTTCGGGAGGTTCCTGCACATCATCAGGCGGGAGGAAACACCCGGGTGTCACCATTGCCAGGATCGCCCAGAGGACACGGTGGAGCACACGGTGGAGGTCTGCTCGCGTGTCCTCGTAGAGGCGATCGGCAGCGGCGGCGACCTCTCGCGTCCGGCCCTGGTGCAAGCCATGGTCCTCTGCGAAGCAGTCATGCTAGCTAGCAAAGGAGGTGGCGGGACGGTTCAGGGAGAGGTTCCCGTCTCAGCCGCCGCGGGCGTCGGGAGCCGCGTGACGACTCCCGGCCACTATAGGCGCGAGCTTGCGGCGGAATAACGGGTAACTCTCCGTCCGATCAGGACCAGGCCCGTGCCGGACGGCGCGTACGTGTGCCACGCGCGCCTCAAAGAGATGTAAGCATCGAGGAGGGGCCCCCTTAGGGCCGAAGCCGCTTTACCGATTACCGCTGGCCCGGAACATAAAGGGCTAAGGAAGGAACACGGGTGGGTTTTAGTCAGTAAGAGTCTGACACTCCCTTCCGCTCCACTCAGAGCGGGAGGAGTCATTTGTTGATTTCCAACTCGCAAAGAAAAAAAAAAGGTAGCTGCGCGGTGAGGGAGGGGTGAGAGTTGTCACGAGTTGACGAATTACTGAGCTCTCGCATCATGTCACAACACCCCTCCCGCACCGCGCTGCTACCTCAGGCAACGTCCCAGTTAAGCAGTTGGCCTATACATCTCCTGCACTGGAAGGTCCATTGGTAACTGGTATGCTGTTATTATTATAAGTAATAATAGCCATAAGTAATGCTGCTGTATATTATTATATATAGCAGCATTACTTATTCCTCCTATTGGTAAAAAGAGACGTTGGTATTAGTGATACACCATTATCGTTATTGACAACTTTTATCCTCAGACTGAGAGTTTCCTCCTCCTATTTCCTAGCATATTTCTCCTAATTGTATGTGAGCGTATTGCCTTTTAAATTATAACACAGGGGGGCGCAATTATATTGTTGCTATTGTATTGGTATTAGCCATATCTATCTCTATATATTACACTCAGGGCCGATTGAAAAGCCCATAAGACAGCCCATAAGTAAATCTATGTCTGCACTTCTACACTAATATTATAAAGAGGAAAGATTTGTTTGTTTCTCCGGAACTACTAGACCTATTTGAAAAATTATTTTTGTGTTAGATAGGCCATTAATCGAGGAAGGCTATAGGCTATATAAAATCACGCTACGATCAATAGGAGCGGAGCATCAATGAAAAATGTTGTAAAAAGCGGGAAAAAATATTTCTTTTGAGAGCTTCCGTTGCGTGCACTGCGCAAACGGTTAAAGTTACGAAAAATTATTTATGACGGAATTGTTTCCCCTTAAAAGTTCTAAATAAAAGTCCGAAACAGCATACGTCTATCTTTTAAGGTGATTTTTTTTTTGTGGTTGGGAAATCATCAAATGACTCCTCCCGCTCTGGGTGGAGCGGAAGTGAGTGTCAGACTCTTACTGACTAAAACCCACCCGTGTTCCTTCCATAACCCTTTATAATCCTGGGCAGCGGTAACCTTTTCGGACAATCCCGCTGACCAGGCTTCGGCCCTAATGGCCCTAACGGTCTGCGACAGCATCTATCTCTCTTTTTTAAGGCTGACTCACTATAACCTTTCTTATGGTAATCAAATTTGTTCTAAAATAATGCATTCTTTGCGAAGGTGTTTTCATAAACATGATATTATTCCTTATGCAAATAAATACGTTATTCATCACAAGTATTTAATTTTGAACAAAATTGCCCTTGACATTATTTGATTTCATTGAATATCTTAGGAGATATCTAGTTTTAAAATAACGGCCGGCCGGCATCTCTGCGAGGTTTACTAGTTTCACTCTTACTGATCATAGTGTGATGCACCTACCTAAAATAGCTTCTTAAAGTAATGTACTAAGTAATACTCTTAAAGTAATGTACTAAAGTTTAGTAGGTTTTTTCCTCAAATTAACGCGGGTGAAACCGCGGGGCAATGCTAGTATCCTACTAATATTATAAATGTGAAAGTTTGTGAAGATGCTTGGATGTTTGTTACTCAATCACGCGTAAACCGTTGCACAGATTTAGATGACATTTGGTATAGCGATAGTTTGAGTCCTAGGAAAGGGCATAGGCGGGTGGACTTACGCGGGCGAAACCGCGGGACGCTGCTAGTTATATATAATTCAAAGTCCTGACCGACTGATAAATCAACGCACAGCCTAAACCGCTGGTCCTAGAGCCATGAAATTTGGAGTTGTGTTCTTTGTGAAGAGTAGGTATCCACTAAGAAAGGGTTTTTCGAAATTCCACCCCTAAGAAGGTGAATGTGGGGAGGGTGAAATTTCACGCGGACGAAGTCGCGGGCAGAAGCTGGTATAAAATAATGTGCATTTTTCGAAATCTACTTCGGATATTCAGCTCGTAAATAAGTTCGTAAAAAAGTTCAGGCTTAACTGTAATGCTTACATGAATTAGTTAGTATAATTTATTATACTTAACCATAATGTGCTCACAGCCGTGCAGTCGATCCCTGCACCGCTGTCATTACACACACAGTTCTATATATTGCGTGTGCGTTATGCCCTACGGGCTTTTTCTCCGAGTCTAAATGAATGTGAATTGAATACCCATTGTACCCATGACATGATATTTATTAATTATTGAAGGTAATTCCGCGAAATTTTCCGAACATTCCGGGTATCGGAAGTTTGTTTGCGTATTTTACTTTGAAGCTGACACCTATATATACATTCAGACCATCAAACTGAACAATTTTCTCCATGGGACCAACATCGTAATCGCGAAAAAAATATTAGACATCATATACATTTGCGTCGTTTGCGGACGACTGATATTTCTTTTAGCTCTAGAGAGCTTTATGAGAGCTTTTTTTTTCTTAATTAAGGACGCGTTTACGAAATGTCGCGCTTCAATTTTAGGTATTGAGTCTTACTACTACACGTGCACGGCTCACACACACAGCGACATGCGCGAAGCGGTGAAATTATGAGTAAATTGACACGACTTGATACTTGAGCCTAATTTTATTTTATTTTTGCCATGTATTTTTTTTAAGTTTACGGTGATTTGTTTTCAAACAGTTTGTAGGTAATGTGAAGTGTTCATATAAGTAGAATGCTATTTACTTAATTTCACTGGACAGTGATTAATCAAGTACAAGTTGCCAAAGTACCTATGTATTAACAATTTGCGGACGAGCTTATTGAAAACAAATATAAAACAAGCTTGTTTTATTCGGTTTATTTCGTATTTTATATAATAAATTTGCTATGGTATCAAATGCAAGTAGGTTCTCGAAAACTGGAAAGAAAATACGTGTATTTGGCACACACCCTACAAGGCAAACAGTACAAATGCTACAATATTCATCACGCTAATATTATAAAAGCGAAAGTTTGTGAGTGTGTGTGTATGTTTATATGTTTGTTCTTCACGCTCAAACGGCTTCACCAATTTTGATAAAATTTTGTATAGAGGTCATCATCATCTGCCTAGCCTTTTCCCAACTATGTTGGGGTCGGCTTTAAAATTTTGTATAGAGGTAGCTGACACATATAGGCTACTTTTTATCCGATATTCCCACGGGATCGAAACTTATGCGGGTGAAACCGCGGGGCACAGCTAGTTGCTTCATAAATATTTAAAAAATTCGTAAAACAAAAACAACGCAATGGATATTGTTGAACTGTCAAATCGGAATGGATTGCCATTCCAAGTGTGTTACGCAATTAGGATAACGTACTAAGCAGTGTCGTGCATTGCATAAAGGCATATTAGCAGTGGCTACCTCGATAAATCACCATAAGCCTGTCAATTACATTTTTGGCCGTGCAAAGTGACGGATATTGAGATCGCCGATAGTGAGATAAAAATGAAAATCCAAGATGGCGGTTGTAGTTTTTTTAATTTTTCATCATGGGTGTCGTTTTTATGGTTTTCAAGGGTGCTAAAACCGATAGTGATGTCCAAATGAATATCCAAGATGGCGGCTTTAATTTTTTTTATCATGGGTGGTCGTTTTTATGGTTTTCAAGGGCGCTAAAGCCGATAGTGAGGTCAAAATGAAAATCCAAGATGGCGGCTGTATTTTTTTTTTTTTCATAATGGGTGTCGTTTTCATGGTTTTCGAGGGTGTTGGAGCCAATAATTAGGTCAAAATGAAAATCTAAGATGGCGGCTGTAATTTATTTTTTATTTTTATCATGGGTGTCGTATTTATGGTTTTCAAGGGCGCTAAAGCAGATAGTGAGGTCAAAATGAAAATCCAAGATGGCGGTTGTAATTTTTTTTATATTTTTTATCATGGGTGTCGTTTTCATAGTTTTCGAGGGTGCTGGAGCCGAAAACAAAGTCAAAATGAAAATCCAAGATGGCGGCTGTAATCTTTTTTTTTTAGATAAGTACTTTTCTTTTATGTTTCCGATTAGTGACCGCATCTGCCTAGACTAGACCCGGCTTAGTGCCTGCCTACCTATTCTTAAGGTCTCAACAAAACTAACAAAAGAAGCCCAAACTTGGCACACCTAGCTCAGCTCGGCTATTAGTTCCAGTAGCAGTCTTCGAAGTACACCTGCAGGTCACTCCATTAAGTCCGGAGGTAAGGTCTCAACATAACTAAGAAAACGAGCCCATACTCGGCACACCTAGATCAGCTCGGCTATTAGTTCCAGTAGCAGTCTTCGAAGTACACCTGCAGGTCACTCCATCAAGTCCGGAGGTAAGGTCTCAACATAACTAAGAAAACGAGCCCATACTCGGCACACCTAGCTCAGCTCGGCTATTAGTTCCAGTAGCAGTCTTCGGAGTACACCTGCAGGTCACTCCATCAAGTCCGGAGGTAAGGTCTCAACATAACTAAGAAAACGAGCCCATACTCGGCACACCTAGATCTGCTCGGCTGTTAGTTCCAGTAGGAGTCTTCGAAGTACACCTGCAGGTCACTCCATCAAGTCCGGAGGTAAGGTCTCAACATAACTAAGAAAACGAGCCCATACTCGGCACACCTGACTCAGCTCGAATTATTCCGTTCTGATCCCCTGAACCCCCCCTCCACCCCCCCCGCCTCGATCCCCTCCTAGATCGTCTTCTGTTTTAATCTCTGTCTTATCCACTAAAAACTTTCTCATACCGGTTTGAACCGCTTTTTCTTTTGTTTTTGATCCTGAAGGATCGTCAGCAACAAAAATAAGTACAGGGTTTATTGAAATACATAAGTTCGTAATTTCTTATTATAACGGATACGTGTATGTTAGTATTGAGGAACAACGACATTTTCGTCTTTGTCAAGTCACCGCACCCGGTTTGAACCCTTTTTAATAATTTTACAGATGGCAGATGTGAAAAATGTTACAATTTTTCATGATGTGTGTCAATTTCGTGGTTTTCGAGGGTGCTGAAACCGATGGTGAGGTCAAAATGAAAATCCAAGATGGCGGATGTGAAAAGTGTTACAATATTTTCATGATGGGTGTCAATTTCGTGGTTTTCGAGGGTGCTGAAACCGATGGTGAGGTCAAAATGAGAATCCAAGATGGCGGATGTGAAAAATGTTACAATTTTTCATGATGGGTGTCAATTTCGTGGTTTTCGAGGGTGCTGAAACCGACGGTGGGGTCAAAATAAAAGTCCAAGATGGCGGATGTGACAAATGTTACAATTTTTCATGATGGGTGTCAATTTCGTGGTTTTCGAGGGTGCTGAAACCGACGGTGGGGTCAAAATGAAAGCCATCTTGGATTTTTATTTTGACCCCACCATCGGTTTCAGCACCCTCGAAAACCACGAAATTGACACCCATCATGAAAAATTGTAACATTTTTCACATCGGCCATCTTGGATTTTTATTTTGACCCCACCATCGGTTTCAGTACCCTCGAAAATCACGAAATTGACACCCATCATGAAAAATTGTAACATTTTTCACATCCGCCATCTTGGATTTTTATTTTGACCCCACCATCGGTTTCAGCACCCTCGAAAACCACGAAATTGACACACATCATGAAAAATTGTAACATTTTTCACATCCGCCATCTTGGATTTTTATTTTGACCCCACCATCGGTTTCAGCACCCTCGAAAACCACGAAATTGACACCCATCATGAAAAATTATAAAAATTTTCACATCCGCCATCTTGGATTTTTATTTTGACCCAACCATCGGTTTCAGCACCCTCGAAAACCACGAAATTGACACCCATCATGAAAAATTGTAACATTTGTCACATCCGCCATCTTGGATTTTTATTTTGACTCCACCGTCGGTTTCAGCACCCTCGAAAACCACGAAATTGACACCCATCATGAAAAATTGTAACATTTTTCACATCCGGCATCTTGGATTCTCATTTGGACCTCACCATCGATTTCAGCACCCTCGAAAACCACGAAATTGACACCCATCATGAAATATTGTAAGTCTTCAGGGGATCAGACCGGAATAGTCTTCGAAGTACACCTGCTGTGCACTACTGTGCAGGTCACTCCAGCAAGTCCGGAACGAAATATGAATTTATAAACCCTACTTACTTCTAGAAAAATTATAAGACTGTGAATCAAATCTTTCCTTGGGTAATAGGTACATACAGAATGCGTGAAGTATCAAGTTTTGTGTGTCAAATATTTTGTATCCGTACAGCAATTGCCCACTGGTTCTGGTGGACTCTTGGGGCTGGCGGCTAATTTTCAACACACGGGGAAAGGTCATGGTTCCAATCACCGATCATCCTGGATGGTCGGTGAAGGGAACCGGGCTATAGACGGTCATGCGTCTACTCCCCCTCTGCTTACAGAGGGAGGTGAGTGGGCGCAGGCCGTCACGGGGCGGTACCCACGAGAGTGGGGCGTTGGAGGGTGTCCCATGCCCGCGCTGCGTCTGTCCGGCATCCGGCGGCAGCGTGGGGACGCCGGGGCGGCGGTTGGTTCTGCCCAACCGTCGGCCACCCCGTAACCTTGAACTCAGGACCGGGGGTCCGGGCCACTGAGGTCCGGGCCGCGAGGAAGACAACCTCTATAAAAAATTACCCCAATCCCAAGGTCGAGCGTGCCGAGGGGATGAATGGCCGGAGGGTATCCGGTCATTAGCGCGAAAAGGGACCTCACCCTTAAAAAGGAACACAAAAATGGAAAAGACAGACGGCAAAAAACTACCCCAGGGCGGTACCGGCTGCTCAGCAGTCGGAGAATCCGCCACGTTCCCTTTGGGAACGTCAAGCCCCCATTCGTATTCTGGGGGGGGCAACGAATGTCTTCCGCTTGCCATTGGCAACAAGAGCCGAGGAGGCTCCTGTCCCTTAGGGGACCAAAGAGAGGAGAGGAGAGATGCGGGCTCGGAGTCCGACGCCGCATCAGGAGGCGCGAGCACGAGAGGCTCAGGGAGCCCCTGCCGTGCCAAGGAGGTGGCCGCTGTGGCGAAGCTCAGCAAGCGGCCAAGGTGTGAGGACGGTCAGGGGCTGTCCTCCGATGAAGAGCTGGCCTCAGCTAGGAAGATCCCCACCAGTAGGCGGGGTGGGGTGCGCGAGCGAGGCAAAGGGAGGGGGCTCACTGCCCGCGAGGCGGCAGAGAGAGCGGAGGAGCCCGCAAAGGAAGGAGGGACCGCAGTCACTTCGGGGCCCTCAAGCGACGAGGAGAGTGCGGCTAGTGACCCCGAGGCGGACTGCAAGCGCAGGTTTGCGGAGGTCGTGGAGGCCGCGATCCGAGACGTGGCCTTGAAGAAGCTACAAGCTTCAAAGAACAAGGCCGTAGTCTCGGCGATGGCCTCCATAATGGCGGCAGCGGAGGCGGCCAACTACACCGGCCCCTCTACTGGCGAAGTGGCCGAATTGAGGGCGGAGGTCACCCGCCTCACGGCCGCCATGGGGAAGCTCCAAGAGGAGAACGGGCGACTCCGAGCGGACCTGGCCGGCCTGAGGGCCGCCGGGGGCGCACAGGCGAAGCCGCCGTGCCAGCCCGTCCCGGTGGAGAATCAGGTCCTGAACCTGGTCCGGCAGGAGCTGGCGGCCTTCCAGGCGCGGTTCTCCGTCCTGGAGGGCATAGTCCTGCGCCCCCCCTTGGCGGGCGGGACGGCCCCGAGGCCGAAGGCGGCCTCGTACGCGGCCGCTGCGGCAGCTGCCGCCCCTAAACCCGGGCCGTCTGGCCGGGCCCAGGCGCCGGCCAATCCGGCGGCGGCCAAACCGGCGTCGGCCAAACCTGCGTCGGTCAAATCGGCGTCGGCCAAACCGGCGTCGGCCAAACCGGCGTCGGCCAAACCGGCGTCGGCCAAACCGGCGTCGGCCAAACCGGCGTCGGCTGGAGGAGCCCCGGCGCCAGCGCCGGCTGGCGGGGCCCCGGCGCCTACCGGCAACACCCCGGCGCAGGCCCGGAAGAGGGGCAGGCCGGCACGGGAGGCGAAGGCCCCAGAGCCAACGCCCCGCCCCCAAAACCCTCCCACTCCTCTCACGACCGACGCCGAATGGCAGGTGGTCGGGGAGAAGAAGAAGGCGGCCAAGGCGGCCAGAAAGAAGGCGCAAAGGCGGCGCCGCAAGGAGCGAGCCGTCGCGGCTAGGCTTCGCGCCCCAAAGACCGCGGCTGTAGTAATAACGCTACAGCCGGACGCGGTCAAGAGGGGCGTGACGTACCGCGACGTGCTCGCCAAAGCGAGAGAGACGGTGGACCTCCAGGAGCTGGGGATCACCGGGGGCCTCCGGCATAGGGTGACCGCCACTGGCGCCCGCATGTTGGAGATCCCCGGTGCGACGAGTGGCCCCACCGCTGACGCCCTAGCTGAGAAGCTAAGGGCGTCCCTCAATGCGGATGAGGCTCGAGTCTCCAGGCCCGTCAAGTGCGCAGACATGCGCATCTTGGGCCTGGATGACTCCGTAACGGAGGGAGAGGTGGTTGCCGCCGTTGTCAGGACGGGCGGGTGTCTGGCCGACCAGGTGAAGGCGGGCACCATACGTCCTGACTTCACGGGTATGCGTACCGTAACGGTAAGCTGCCCCGTGACGGCGGCCAGAACGATCGTGGAGGGCCGAAGGCTCCTGGTGGGCTGGGTTTCAGCGCAGGTCAAACTGCTGGAACCCAAGCCTCTGAGGTGCTTCCGATGCCTTGTGGGACACCATGTTGGCGTCCAATGCACCTCGGAGGTAGACCGCAGCTCACTATGCTTCCGCTGCGGTCAGCCCGGACACAAGGCCGGCTCCTGCAACGCCGCGCCGCACTGCATCGCATGTGCGGCTGCTGGCAAGCCGGCCGATCACCGGGCGGGGAGCAAGTCCTGCGCTCCACCCGCCGGGACCAGGAGGAAAGGCAGGCCCTCCGCCGCCGTCGCCACCACCACCGTCGCCGCCGCCGCTGCCGCCGCCACCAACGCCGCTGCTGCCGCCGCCACCACCGCCGCCGCCGCCGCCGCCACCACAACCGCCGCCGCCGCCGCTGCCGCCGCCGCCATAGTGGAGGGGCCCTCACAAGGGGCCCGGGAGGGGGCTGAAATGGAGGAGTAATGGCTCCCCTACGCCTCCTCCAGGCGAACATCAACCACTGCGCCTGCGCTCAGGACCTGTTGCTCCAGAGCGTGGCGCAGTGGTCGATTAACATCGCCGTGGTCGCTGAGCCGTACTTTGTCCCGCCCAGGGATGACTGGGTGGAGGACCTGAGCGGCTCAGTGGCCATACTTTCGTCGGCCGCCGCCGGCACCCCGTCCCTCGAATGCGTCACGAAGGGACAGGGGTGCGTAGCAGCACGGTTCGGAGAGATAGTAGTAGTGGGGGTGTACTTCTCTCCGAACCGAACTCTCGCCGAGTTCCACAACTCTTTAACAGAGTTGAGTGTCGTCGTCGCCGGAAACCATCCCTTCCCCGTGCTAGTGCTCGGGGACTTCAATGCCAAGAATCTGGCCTGGGGTTCCCGTTACACGGATGTGCGGGGCAGGATGGTGGAGGACTGGGCTCTGGAAACAGGCCTGGTCGTCCTAAATCGGGGTTCTGTTCCCACGTGTGTGCGGATGCGGGGTGAGTCCGTGGTGGACATCTCGTTCGGCAGCCCCGCTCTGTCACAACGCGTCATTGACTGGCGCGTCATGGAGGGGGTGGAGACCTACTCCGACCACCGGTATATCCGGTTCGACGTCTCCGCCCAGACCTCTAGCGCGCTGGTCCAACAGGCCCCGAGTGGTCCGCGGTGGGCGCTGAAGCAGCTGGACCGGGAGCTCCTCCTGGAAGCCTCGATCGTGCAGGCCTGGGTGTCATCACCGGACAGGCCTGCCAACATCGACGATGAGGCGGAGTGGTTCCGGGAGGCCATGTCCGAGATCTGTGACGTGGCAATGCCCCGAGTCCGGCCAGGACGCGCCCGACGTCAGGTGTACTGGTGGTCGCAGGAGTTGGAGACGCTACGCAAGGCGTGCGTCGATGCGCGACACCTGTACACCAGGCACCGCAGGCTCCGCATTCGCCCTCCGGATGCGGAAGCCACGGAGGCGGAGCTGTACGAGGGGTACAGAGCGGCGAAGACCGCCCTCCAAGAGGCTGTCCAGCGGGCCAAGGATGTGGCCCGCGAGGAGATGGTGGAGACTCTGAACAGAGATCCGTGGGGGCGCCCTTATAAAATGGTGCGGAATAAACTCCGCACCTGGGCCCCCCCGCTGACGCAGAGTCTCCGCCCCCAGCTGGTGGAGGAGGTGGTGAGCGCTCTGTTCCCTTCACGGGGGGAGCACACTCCCCCGCCCATGGCTCCGCCAATTGCGGTGCCCGAAGCGGACCACGCGGACGACGACGACATCCCTGCTGTGACCGGGGTAGAACTGAGAGCGGCGGTAGGAAGGCTGAAGGCCAAAAATACCGCCCCAGGACCCGACGGCTTGCCAGGTAAAGCCTGGGTCCTGGCCTCGAGGGCTCTCGGGCCTCGACTGGAGGCGTTCTTAAGCGCATGTTTGGAGAGAGGCCAGTTTCCACGCCGTTGGAAGACGGGGAAGCTGGTCCTCATTCGGAAGCCAGGGCGCCCTGCGGACTCTCCGTCCGCATACCGGCCCATCGTGCTGCTCGACGAGGTCGGCAAGCTCTTTGAGAGAGTGATTGCGGGCCGCCTCGTCGGGCACCTGGTGAGGACGGGGCCGGATCTTGCGGACAGCCAGTTCGGTTTCCGCAAGGGGCGCTCGACGGTGGACGCCATCATGCGCGTGAGAGCCCTCACGACGGGGGACGCGGTGTCCCGGGGTGGGGTCGTCGTGGCGGTGTCACTCGACATCGCCAACGCGTTCAACACCCTCCCCTGGAGCACCATTGTGGAGGCACTCCGGTATCACCGGGTGCCGCCCTACCTCCGTCGAATAGTCGAGGCGTATCTGACGGAAAGAGCCGTCAGCTACCCCGGTCGCGATGGGGAGTGGAACCGGCGAGAGATGTCGTGCGGTGTCCCGCAGGGATCGGTCCTGGGGCCGCCTCTGTGGAACATCGGGTACGACTGGGTGCTGCGCGCCGACCTCCCTGATGGCGTCAGCGTGGTTTGCTACGCTGACGACACGCTGGTCCTGGCGCAGGGGAGGTCGCATCAGGCGGCGGCCGACGCGATGACACGCGGGGTTGCGATAGTCGTGGAGAGGATCCGGCAGTTGGGTCTCGAGGTGGCATTGCACAAGTCCGAGGCCATGTCGTTTCATGGGCCCCGGAACGCGCCGCCATCGGGATCCCAACTAACGGTAGGAGGGGTTCACATCGGCGTCGGGATGACGATGAAATACCTGGGTCTCGTCCTCGACAGCCGGTGGAACTTCGTGGAGCATTTCCGACGTTTGGCCCCCAAACTGGAACGGGCCGGGGCCGCCTTCAAGCGGCTCTTGCCCAACCTGGGGGGGCCAAACGCCTCCTGCCGGAGGCTTTACGCGGGGGTCGTGCGGTCCATGGCCATATACGGGGCCCCGGTGTGGGCGCGATCACTGCGGCGGCGAGCCGCCCACTACCTGAACGCGCCCCAGAAGGTGGTAGCCATAAGGGCTATCCGGGGCTACCGCACGATCTCCGGCGAGGCGGCAAGCCTCCTTGCCGGACTGCCGCCATGGGATCTGGAGGCGATAGTCCTCGCGCGCCTGTATGAGTGGCGCGCGGAGGCACTACGCCGGGGGGAGGATCCGCTTCCGCGGCAAATCGCTGCGGAGCGGACGGATCTCCGGCGCGATCTCATGGCGGCATGGAAAGAGCGACTGTCGCAACCCAGCGCAGGGCACGCCGCGATAGCGGCGATAAGACCCCTCTTTGAGGAGTGGCTAGAGAGGCGCCACGGCGCCCTCACCTTTCGCCTGACGCAGGTCCTCACCGGACACGGAAGTTTCGGGAGGTTCCTGCACATCATCAGGCGAGAGGAAACGCCCGGGTGTCACCATTGCCAGGATCGCCCAGAGGACACGGTGGAGCACACGGTGGAGGTCTGCCCCGCTTGGGCGGAGCACCGCCGTGTCCTCGTAGAGGCGATTGGCAGCGACGGCGACCTCTCGCGTCCGGCCCTGGTGCAAGCCATGGTCCGGGGCGAGAGGGAGTGGGAGGCAGTCACCTCCTTCTGCGAAGCAGTCATGCTAGCGAAGGAGGTGGCGGAACGGCTCAGGGAGAGAGCCTCCCGTCCCAGCCGCCGCGGGAGACGCTCCGGGCGTCGGGAGCCGCGTGACGACTCCCGGCCACCGTAGGCGCGGGCCTGCGGGCGGAGAGTAATGGGTAGCTCACCGCCCGATCAGGACCAGGCCCGTGCCGGACGGCGCGTACGTGTTCCACGCGCGCCTCAAAGAGATGTCAGCATCGAGGAGGGGCCCCTTAGGGCCGAAGCCTGCCGGGTCAGCGGGATTGTCCGAAAGGGTTACCGCTGGCCCGGAACATAAAGGGCTAAGGAAGGAACACGGGTGGGTTTTAGTCAATAAGAGTCTGACACTCCCTTCCGCTCCACCCAGAGCGGGAGGAGTCATTTGATGATTTCCCAACCTCAAAAAAAAAAAAAAAAAAAAAAAATCCGTACAGCGATCTTCTTTTAGCACAAGCTGCTGCTTACAACCGACACAGAGTCCACTCACAACGGCGGCCGAGCGCAGACTAATATTTCATTACAAATTTTTGTGCAATAAACCGAGACAGTGACCAGTAAAATAACCCTTATTTCAATCCAATAAGATTCACGTATTACAGCTAAATATGTGAAAAAATAGACTCCGATTTTTATTTTTTTCTGAGCTTATTTTTAACATTTTGATAGTTCTTTTGGCTACCTTTTTGAGTTGAACATGTCTGCTTACATAAAATATTTTAAAATAAATATGTTTATGTTATTAAACAGAAGAAAAATGACCCCAAAGACAGCACGATATCGTCGATTTTGTGTGAAGAGGCAACGGAAATTATTTTTTACTATATTATAAACCAACATTTTCGAATAAAAAATGGCTACCATTTGGAGATGAAAGAGTAATCTATCTGTGGTAATTATTAGTTACATTTGGTTTCGTCTCATTTTGCCGCAAAATGCACCGAAAAACGGCTTATTTTTGTCAGATACGTAAAGGCGTCCTTAATAAGAACTAAAGTTCTTAGTAATTGATTACAATCTAGCCTAAATAGACTAACAAGCAATTTAACTCTAACCTAATATTTGACGAGATAGATTATGTTATAACTAAGATTAGTGTCAATTTGCACTTTTACACAGTTTCGTAGCACTTTCGTAAGGTCTGATAAATTGATAAAACGCACCTACACTTTGTTCATGTGTTACGTGTATAGCACAATTAGCATTAGTCATTCACTATATAAATACTACGCTAACTCAAATGGTGGTTTAGTTCTCTTTAGCCTACGCACTATGTCCGTGTTGTCTAGCAGCTGAATTGCCTCTACATTCACATGTCGGTGAAGTCTGTGTTCGTGGGCTTCAGCAAATTTTTGAATGATGGTTGTGACGAGTTCCGTTCTAAGGTCACGGTGGAGGTCGTCATTTCTTTTAGAGAGCTGATATTTTTTCACAATTACGATGTTAGTCCTATTGAGAAAGTTGTTCAGTTTGTTGGTATGTAGCATAAGCATATATATGGCCTGTGTCCCAATGCTGGGACACAGGCCTCCGTGGTCCCACTGCTGGGACACAGGCCTCCTCTCGATGAGAGGGAGTGGGCCGTAAACCACCACCCAGTTAAACCACCACGCGGGCCTAGTGTGGGTTGGTAGATGTCACATGTCTTCGAATATTTGGTTTGCCTTCAACGTTTTGAGAGCAGTGGTCATAATCATTTACACAAAGTAGAGCAGCCGCTTCGAACCTACAACTTGTAAGTCGTGGTCGTTACCACTGCGCTACCACTGCTCCCACTCTTAGACCACACCTTTCTGATATAATTATACTGTAGAACGATTTCGTGTGCATTTTCCTCATTGACAATACCTGCCATACCATTGGGGCTAGAATATGTAAATTCCCTTTATAATGTAAACAACAACTATCTACAATATATTCCGGGATTGTATAAAACAAAGTTGCGACCACGGATTCCTATGGTTGCGACATAGTTGCATGCTATCTATATAGAAATCCAAACGACGCATAGTGTTGTAACTCGTAGGCGACAAAAAGTGCAAATGTTGTGTACGTCCGTTTTTCTTCACGAAACTGGGTCATCTTATTGTGCCTTTCCGCTTGCTGTTAAGTAATGGCATGTTTGCTTGAATTCCTGGTGACGGGATTGTCTTATTTATATATATATATATTTATATATATATGTAGGGGATATATTATGAGCATCGTGCATCGTTTTAGTTAACGTTGGGTTATCGGAGCTTTTTTATGGTTGCTAGGGGCGCTAGGGCTGGTTTTAAAGGCATTGGTCAGTCTTTTTGATCAGATGTAGGCACCTTAGACACCTCTTTTAAATTGATGAACATAATACCCCTTTATTCATAAACGTTGCTTAAGGTTAAGTACTGTTTAGCGACTGTTTAACCGTACATTTTTGACGTTTAACGTCACTTGTCTTTAATAATCGTTTATAAATAAACCCCTAGACCTCGTTCAAATTATATTTAAGTAATGACACGGTTTTCATCTTAAAATTGGAGGAGCCCCGTTTTGTTCGAGGACTTGATATGTGACGAGTGTGTACCTAATTGAAATATCTACCTAATAATTATCTATTTTCACATTATGTCCTTGCTTTTGTAAATATTATGATGATAGATTGTGAGTAGGTAGTTTCTTTATAAAATGAATAATTCATTAAAGAAGAATCGTTAGGCTACTGTTTCGAAGAGGATTAATAAAATTGAGAACCAACAACAGCTGTTGATATCTCTACGTAAGTTTTAATGAAAAAGGTCACTACATTTAACTGACTGAAGAGGTACCAATTGATAATTATTTCTTAACGTTGACGACCTAAGTACGTACCTACCTAATCAAATATTACAGGTAGGTAATAGGTACCTAGGTACCTAGGTACTGTTGTAGATACGCCAGGCTAGCTTGTGTTAATTAGTAAGCATTTGTACTTACGTACTTAATTACCAGCTTGTTTGAGACATACTTAGTTTCAACTATTGATTTCTTTAAAATGTATACTTAATTACTTACTTATCAAGTAACAAATTAGATGTTCACGTCATTGATTCAATGGTCTTTCAGGTTTTTGTCTTAATTAAATAACAAATGTCGTAAAACAATAACAAAACAGGAACATTTACCAAATCTATTTGGTAGTACTTACCTAATAAAAATATTGTATCTTACTAAAATGCTATTTATCCCTCGCATTATTAGATATTAAATCAGGAAATACTCGGCAAATAATATTGTTTGCTACAAATAAAATGTCCTTTTCTCTCATTTTGCCGTCAGTTCCATTAGGAAATAAGCTTTTACTCTTATCATTTGTATTAAACTTGGAAACAAGCATCAAAGGGACAATCAATAACATCGTGAAAATGCTTTTTCACTTTTGCTGAACAGCGCCATCTATGTTCTGTGGCGTTGCAGTGTTTGTAGAAGTTCACACTTTTCCCGCGTCATGCGCTGCTGTGCTAAAGCTCTATTGTGTCGTTGGGCTTCGTGGCTTGTACGTAGTAACATTACCCTGCCATAGATGGCGCTGAACACAAAAATACTGACTTGGAGCTTGTGCAAGTGAAAAGTTCACACAGAAAGCGATTGTCGCTGTTTAACGTCTGTTATTGCCTATAAAAATTATAAATAAAAATAGTTTACTTCGAAACGTAATAAAATAAAAGTAAATGGTTTAACTGCATATTTTTGGCGTTTTTAGATGTTTAGGAAATTACAAAATACTTGATAATAAAAATTTGCTGCCATTTCAAACTGTATAGGTATTTACTTCATACAAACGCGGATCGGACGACCCTTTCTATGGTTATTTTTTTATCAATGCCTTTTATCATCCAATGAACCAAATTTATGAAGACTTTTTACCTTTTGCCTTACTGTATTCATAGAATTTATTTTCCTTTTTAGGTCTGTGTGGTGCCGGACTTAAAGAATACCACCACCCCTTACTTCCCGTGGGTGTCGTAAAAGGCGACTAAGGATCGTACCGGAGAATGGGCAGCAGCGTTCTCTATGTATTTCACCACCATACCATACTGCGATCGCCAACCCGCCTGCCAAGCGTGGCGATTATGGAAAACCCTCCCAAAATTGGGGCAGGCCTATGTCCAGCAGTGGACGTCTATCGGCTGAAACGAACGACGAAGATTTCCTTTTTACGAATTTAACTACGACTACTTCTCAAGCTTAGAAAAAATGGTACTACCTTAATCCGTCAATAGTGAAGGAGCTGTTGTCACTTCAAACGCATGTTTATAAGCTCTCACACCGTTTATAAGCTCTCACACCAAATAACTGCTCACCTCGTGTATTTCCTGTTAGGGTAGGCAGATGTGTTCATACATAATATATATTACATAATATTATACAATATTTGCCGAATTAGCTCTGTCTGTGTGTCGGTATGTCCGTCTGTTTGTTACTTTATCACGCCATAACGGCTGAACGGATTTGAATGAAATTTGTCATACGGATAGATCATGACCTGGATTAGGACATAGGATACTTTTTATCCCGGTAGTACCGTTCCCGGGGGATAATTGCCGACCGTCACGTACGCTAAGCCGCGGGCAAAAGCCAGTTATGATACGGGGGTAGGTAAGGGACAAACTTTTTATTGGACTCAAAACAAGCCTCAGGCTACTATTAAGAAATTTTTAACATAAAAATTCAATAGCACTATGATTGATCCCAGGACTCCTAATTAATTAATTGTCGAGCTTGCGACCACTGCATCAATGATTTAGTAGTAGACAAAATGTTTTTAGGTACTTTTAATTTTTTTTTTAAATTTTATGAATTTATAAAAAAAAATTGTTTTGATTTGGTGTGATGATAATTAATATAAATTTGTTTTGATTTGGTGTGATGATAATTTAGTAATTTTCATCACAAATCTTCACAGACTTGATTTTATTGCAATTCATTGAAACAGGACTAAAAACCTTGAGTTACCTTAGCACCAGTGACTCTAATTAAATAGAATCTGTCATGTGTCAGCAATTATGTGCCAACTTATTTGTTTCTAATCATGAATGAGGACTGGTAAATGTAGCGACGCTTGGGGGAGGCGTAGGTATGTCCAGCTGCGGATATTTTTCGACCGTTTTATTTGGTTCTTTTGAAGGAAAACATCGTGAGGAAAGCGGCATGTCCTAGAACAAAAAAATCGAAGACATGTGACATCCGCCAAAAAGCACAGGGCCTGCGTGGTGGATTACGTCCCACTTCCTCTCACATAGTGCTCTCTGTGGCCTGTGTCCCAGAACTAAGATCATTATAGGCTAATTATGCTAAGCGATGATGAGCTCGCTTGCCAAGAATTAATTTATTCACTTTCAAGTTATCAGGAAACACTGATGAAATGACGATGATCATCAATCAATGTTTGTGTATACAACTTAAAAATATATTATGTGTGCCTACTTCGACTAACGGCAAAAACCTGAACGTTATCGAATATGAACTACAATAACTACAACAAAACTTTACCTACCAACACAATGCTACTGTGTTATCAAAATCACTTGATTATACACCCAATACGCTTATTTCCCTACATTGTAGGTAGAATGATTATTTCCCAGAGCTTTCATCAACCATATACCTAGCCCCTAAAGTAATACTTCAATGTGCGATAATAATCAGAAAAATACCACAGCGTTATTAGCTCCCCCTGGCGTAACAATTAGAAAATTAAATACCTACGTAGGTAACAAGGTTGGCAGGTTTTTTACAAAAATTGTAACAGAGTGGATAAGGTCGGCTTTTAACAGAGCCGTTCTTCGTAGAAGTAGGTTCGCGTGTCATTTGTAGACTAGGAACAAGGACAGGGATGGTTGAATTAAAGTGCTGCAAGGATCTTTTGGCACCTGAATGACAGGGGTTCCAGGTAAAGGTTTTTAGGGCCCAGAAACGGTGTATTAGATCTATGTCAAACCTAAAAAGCACACACAGCTGTGAACCTGTGTTTCGGTCTCTGAGGATACTAACTCTTCCATGTTTGTACATATTGGAGGTGGCAATTTTTGTAAAAACGAATCTTAATTTATTTCCGTCACTGGCCAATATAAGACCACGTAATGGCCCTTTGAGGTCCCAATACAAGAACTTGCTACATTCGGGTCATTACAAAATAGCACTGTTACGGAAAAGTATTATGACAATGGGACCTGTCATTTATAATAAAATACCTCATGGTTATAAAGATTATTCCGTAAACATTTTTAAATCTAAGGTAACTGCACTACTTTTAGACAAATGTTACTACACAGTGAAAGACTTTTTAAATGACATGAATTTATCCAGATTATGATTGTTATACTTAATTAATTCCAAAATTGACCCTGTAAGACTTATTTAACTGACTATATTATTATTAATTGACTTTAGTATAATTTCTGTTTTGTTTTGTTGACACTCTTTTGTTTGTTTGTATTAATAATTTAATTTATGTAATAATTTGCACGCCATAAGGTAGACTGTAGCCGATCTCTTTAATTTATGTACAACATCTTATTCCTGTACCTACATTCATAGCAAATAAAGTTCTGATTCTGATTCTAAACATTTGTGAAATTTTCACAGAAATTGTATTGGCAAAACAAGATGGCGGCGTTAGTTCAGATTTTGGCCACGCGCCAAAAGAACTTGTAACGTTGTAGAATAGAATTATGATTTAAAAAAAATTTAAACAATGAACAGATACTAAATAAAATATATTTTTGTCTCCATACTTCATTAATCATTTTGCAATTTAGGCACATAATCGATGTATGCAAAATCAAAAAGTATTATAATCGCATAATAGGTACTTCGGTGAATGCTTCGGCACGCTTCGGGATTTCTGAACTCCTGCTTTTCCCATCAGTTAAAATAAGTAATTCCTTTGTCATGGATTCATTTTAAAGTGAAAATTTCAAGTAACTTCTGGCGATTCCAAACTCTTAATTGAATAAAAATATTTTGAGTCTTAGTTTGAAAACTTGTGGGATCGTGTCCGTCTGCAGCTGTTGCTTCATAATCTTTGTAAAGAAGAAATTGAAGATAATTTTGATTTAAAACCCTATCTTAATAGGGATAATAAATAACTTCGTTAATTACAGGGCAGTAAGACTGATAAAATATTTGGTTCTTTCACATGTACCTACAGATTGTTTTGAAATTAAAATGTTAAAATTACAAACTGTCTTTCGATCCATGACTAAATAATATTATCTACATTAAACCATTTTAACTTCGTTGCGGCTTATCAAAAAGTTCTAGAATTGTATTTAGACCCAAAATGTAACATCGAACTTGATTATTATTTTAGTTTAGAAATTGTTTGAATGACTTGAATTCCTAAAACATAAAGTTCTCTAAATTCTTGAGCATTAATTATGTTTTGGCTTACTTCACCAATTTAGTATCAAACCTAGACCTTGGCAGCAAAGTTAACAATATTGCTGAAAACATTATTTATTATGGTTAGAGAATTTCGAGTATAATTATAATTAGTGCGAAGAGTTGTAAGTACGAAACATACATAATTTAATTTTGGTGTTCAGATCAAAAATTATTATTGTACCTTAGTATTGTGTCACTTTACTCTCTGTGTAACAAATGGAAGTATTATGTACAGTCAACAAAAGAGATAAGCATGCAGGATCGTCGGATGTGAAATTTAATTAGATAAATGAGCTGTTTGTTTTCTATTAATAAAATAAAATTTTATTCGAGAACATCCCCCGGTTTCTTACTGAACTTCAACTATATCCGACGATCCTGTATACTTATCTCTTTTGTTGACTGTACATATAGGTAATCACTTTATATTTTATTTATTAAATAGAGAGTGCCATCAAAATATCTAATTATTAATTGATTACTCTGCATAACAACATCTGTATAACGATTACCCATAATCAGCATCAACAAAAACAATAATTCCCGTGGAAGTGTTTATCTATTACACTGCAAAACGACATCTGTATAACGATTACCCATTAACCACGTCCACGAAAACAATAATTCCACACATTATACCCTGCAATACAAAGTACCAATAATTGCCAGCCAACACTTAGCCTGGCTCCCGGCCTATAAATATTGTATAGGTTGTTGGTACCACGGAGGAACTTTATCGTACCGCACTGGAATTAAGCAATTACATGCAAGTTCTGAAACTTGGAAAATGAGTAAAACAGAAAACGCCAAACATCGCTTTATTTCTTCACATTTGCAATTCAATGGGTCTAGCTAGTTTAAATGACTTGACGGCTTTGTTTTCAGCGATATCGTTACGGTAATATCATTATTGTTTGTTGAGAAACGTTTTGTTATTTTAGAAAATATCATTTGTTTATTACTATGATACAAACTAGCACAATAATTATTTATATATTTAGATTACTTTAATGCTTTGGTACGGGAATGAACATTTTCAAACGATTAGTAATTTTAAAAATTGTACGAAGATTATATCTATGCCTTGATTTAAATTAACGTCGGGTACCAGCAAGTATGACAGTTCTGTAGTTAAACGCAGTTCCTTTTTTTAAAACTACGTCCATTTGTTGTTCATTCAATTTTATCAACAGGCAACCGGCAACTGGTCGACATATTGACAATTCAAAATTCCCTGTAAATGGTTTATTTGAAATAAATGCTTTCAGTTTTAGTTTCCCGGCCTGCTACATTTTTCAGGTGGCTACCGCTATTTACGCCAAATTACAGCCCAAAAGGACGTGCAACACAACCAACCGTTTAGTTACCAACCCATCCTAATTTGCATTAAAAAATATTAAAGCGGGACATTCGCTGTCGGTAAAATTTCATTATTTATATTTTACGTCAGTCCGGCGAGCGGTTCTTTTATGTAAATATGATTGTGCATGACGCAGGCACCAACTTTACTGAAATGAGTTTGTAACGAGTGGCGCCGCATACCGCGTGCCGAGTACGTGGTCGACGTTCACAATAGTTTTGGTCGCATGAAAATTTGTAGTGTTTTATTTTGTTGCCGTGTTCTGAACTGGTAATGTTAAGACTGGCTTATTATAATAGGACCTTCTTCATTCTATTTAATTAGTGAAAAATATCCACGCGTTCAGGTTCGCCGAACAAAATGAACGCGACTGACGCGTGTTCGCTTGATCGATTTGGTTAAGACACGCCCTAAGATATAGGTAAGTCTTGAATTCTTGATACCTTTGTATGCCATGTTGTGTTACATATAAGTTCTTATTATACCTATTAAAATGAGTTTGTAAGGAGTGATGCCGCGGGTGCCGCATACCGCGTGCGGAGTATGTGGTCGTTATTCACAATGGTATTGGTTGCATAAAAAATTGTACTAACATAGTCTAAAATTTTGCTGAGGCCCATGAATGCCTCGATTATTCGATTTCACATGTTGGTGGAGTTGATAACTCCACCAACATGTCAAACACAAATATAGTGCGAAGACTAAAACGGACAAAACCTTTTGAGTTAGTGTAGTGTAAAAGTGTAGAAATAATTGTGCTAATGACACACATAATAACACATGAACAAAGTGTTTAAATCGTCATATCAGACTCTAAGAATGTGGAATGGACTTTTGTAAAATACAATCAACACTATTCTAAGTTTTAAAATAATTCTCACGTAAAAAATTAAGCTAGATTTAAATTGCTTATTAGTCTGTTAATTATTAAGAAACTGGTTCTTTTTAATAAAGGATTTAAAAAAATATGAAAATTTGTACGCGTTTATTTACTGTCGTGTTCTGAACTGGTAATCAACTGGTAAAAATAACTTTAATTTCGGAAATCGGTGTCTTTGGATCTGTATTTTAGTTTTTTGCCACCAAATTCCGAAATTAAAGTTATTTTTCACTTTGTATCTAGTGTTTTTTTGGAAGTCGGTTGTTTTTATTTTTCACTTTTTAGTGGGTCAGTTTTGTAATTTATTTATGTTACAGTAGCCTAATGTCAACTGCTCATGACCTTTTCGCTGGTAAGAACCAGGAGAACTCCTCAACGACCACTACCGTAGGCATTGTGATGCATAAATTGCTTTGCAAGCATATTAAAGTAATCGAATCGCAACCCGTGAAATATTTATCATTGAATAGTTCTGATGGCCATCTGTGGTCTTCATCATTAGCTACACTTTGTCAAATGATGATTTCCGAGCAAACGCTCAAGATACTTTAATAAATACCGAAATCGCTATAGATTTGCCTATAAAATTTGAGGGTTTCCCTCGATTTGCATGGGATCCTCTCATTAGACTCCAAGTTGATGACAGTGGGACCACCTCGAGAGTATACCCTTTAAAACAAAACAAAAAATAAAATAGGTCCACAATTGACGGAGAAATCGGTGAACATACATAAAAAAAAACATACATAAAGTCGAACATAAAACCTCTTCCTTTTTGGAAGTCGGTTAAAAAGGAAATATAAATTATTCCATTCAGTATTAACCTTTCCCTCAAGCCTACTCAGTAGTACAGCTTTCCGCATACGTCGAGTAACTGCAGTGAATTTATAGCAACTTTCCTGACTTATCTGTTGTCATAATTTATTCACTTGAACTTCGCCTGACGGTCTGCGTATGAAGCAATAATAACAGACGCTAGTTGGATTAGCGTAGATAAGATTTTTTAAATTAAATAATAAATTCAAATGAATTTGCTTCGTCACAAAATAATTTCGTAAGAACTTGACTATAAGTTTGACATTAATTTGCAAACTGTTTAACTAAACAAAGAACTTAGACACTTTTTTAATAACAAAGCTTAAAATATGACTTATTATTTAATCAAGAGTTATCGAACAATCTATAATATAAAAATGAATCGCTGAATGTGTTGCTAAGCGCAAATCTTGAGAACAGCTGAACCGATTTCGCTAATTCTTTTTTTAGAATATTCCTTGAAGTACGAGGATGGTTCTTACGCAGAGAAAAATTTAATATATCTATGGGAGTAGGGTAGAAGTAGGGTAGGAGTAGGGTATTATTAGGGTAGGAGTAGGGTAGGAGTAGGGTAGGAGTAGGGTAGGAGTAGCGCAGAAGTAGGGTAGGAGTAGGGTAAGAGTATCGTAGGAGTAGGGTAGGAGTAGGGTAGGGGTAGGGTAGGGTAAGGGACACCACGAAAACGAAGTAGCGCCGGGAGGCTAGAAATAATTTATATGGCAAAACAACGTTTGCCGGGTCAGCTAGTTTATTATAAATGTAAAGTCCCGTTCAAATTCAAGTCACAATGGAAACAAGGCGTGAATATTAGTGAATATTAATTGTTACAACGTGCAAAGTTTCGTACTTAATAAAGTACGAAACTTTGCACGTTGTAACAATTAAATACCTCCAATTCAATAGATCAGCATTTCCCAAGAATCGAAGGTCGAGTTAATATCTCCTATTATTCCGCAGACGTAACCATAGCATGGCCGACGCCAAAGGGAATGCCGCAGCCTTCGAATTGAAACTGGAATTGCTAACAGAAAGTGCTTCGAGAAACAATGGGCGGGATCTAATTGCGGGGTCCCGGGCGGCGGGAACGTAAACGGAACTCAACGCACCGCAATCCACGTAGCCCTGACTACGGCGTAGCACTGTAGCTTCGTAGCACTAACAGATGCCGAAACGTGCAGAATGCGATTGCTACGCAGATCTCGTACATGTAGGTATCCAAACATGACCGGACCAGTTTTGATTCTAAGAAAGTTTTAGTTTGGTTTGAATTTCGGACCGATTTCAAATACAATATAATAATTATGATTTTCAAATTGAATAGCTCGGTTGCAATAAAATAAACACTTATAGTAATGGAATTAAATTATTTTCTTTTGATTATTACTTACACTCGTATAAACTAATATAAAAATACATGTATCTTTTAACTCAATATTTTTCTAAAATTATGTTGTTTCACGAACTTGTTACTTATATATATAGTAATTATTGTCAAGTAACTAACATTCATTTAGGTAGTAATTTTAACCAATAACTCAAAATGTTTACTCAGCATTCGAATTCCATAAACAATTCACAGCCCGTCGCAGTTAGACAAACATGAAAATGAACAAATCAAATTTTTAGAATTTGTCGTTATTTGCCAATCAAATAGAAAACATAACATTTTCACGGTTCGTTCGTAGGTAATTTGTTTTAAAAAAAAACCTGTGGGCTTTCGTTCGTACTCCATATGCCCGAGTTTGCGTTTCACTTATTCAATTATGCAAAGCTACCATTTGTTAACAGATTTTAGGGTAATTCGGTGAATGTCGACTCGGGTATGCTAATCAGCTTAGTGTCCGTTATTTATGTGGTACATGCTTACAAACATTTAGCGGTATAATGTGCCCGTCCACCGATAACGTTATTTCACGCAATTAATTGCAGAAACACTCACTACCATATGATTTAAAGCCGTATTAATATTCGCCGGATTGTTTTTGTTAAACGGTTATTTTGTGTTAATTCAATGCAAATGCCGATAACGGTTGAAAACATTACCGGTGGCTGGCCATGTTTTTGCCTTGATAAATTTTGTGGAAGCCGCTCAATGGGGCTGAGTTGGATCCCAAACTAAACTATAAATAATTATTATGTTTGTTTTGTTGAAGGTTCCAGAAATTCAATCGTGCACTACAAAACTTATCTACGCCAAAGGACATCATTCATGTGTCGAACATTTTATACCCAAACATTAAAGTGCCCGGATGTTATATTGAATTAAAAGTTGGTATTTTTTAAATGTTATGCTTAAAACAAACAATCAATGTTATCCCAAAAATATAATTTTTGGCATTTTCAATCTCAAATAGCAGGCAGGGGGTTAATTGTAGACTTTTGTTGTAATGTTATAAAATGCTCAATATGTTATTTCCCATAAGAACACAGTAGTTTTTTAATCTGGCCGGCACTTTATTTTTCGGGTACGAAATGGGCAACTAGCTTCATATTTTCTGACTGACCGACTTCTTGACAATTCAAAAGTGTCTGTTAATAGTTTAATTGAAATAAATGCTTTGAGTTTGAGTTTGAATACAACAACAACATGATCAGTCTATAATGTTAAAGTTAAGTTAAGTTTCGCGAGCACATTCGCAAGAAGCTGGCAGTTTCATCACAACGGTAATATTTTCTCATTGTATGTCTTATTTCTTTTTAGCCAGTATATTTATGTATTTATGTAGGTATATTTATTTGTGCTTATTTTTATATATGTAATAAGATATATATTATATTCAATTTTAATGGGTTTATGCGTATTTTTATATTTAAAATATTTATTCCTCAATGTTCATTATTGCACCTACCACTGTTTGTCTCTGCATCACCCAAAGGTTGGCTGGTAGAAAATGCCTATTGCATTAAGTCCGCCTCTGTACATTTATGTGCTTGAAGTGTAAAATAAATAAATAAATAAATAATGTTCCCACTGCTGGGACACAGGCCTCCTCTCAGCTAGAGGGCCTTAATCCACCACCCGGGCCCAGTGCGTGTTGGTAGATGTCTCATGTCTTCGCAATTTTTTGTTCTGGGACATGTCCGGTTGCTTCACGATGTTTTTCTCCACCGTTTTGAGAGCAGTGGTAATGAAAAAAAATATACAAAGTAAAGCGCCTGACTGGATTCGAACCTACGACGTACAGCTCGTAAGTCGCCGTTACCACTGGGCCGCCACCGTCAGATCTATTAACTGACTCAAAACATAATAATAATAATATAAAATAATAGACAAAAGAATCATTAAAGTGAAGAGATGAGAAGAGAAATAAATTATGACTCTTTATTTGAAGAGTAACGTCTCTAAAACAATCATTTAAATTCAAAATCTGCGTACGTAACATCTAAAATTCTCATAAATTACTTATCAGCAACTTCTTACACGTCGTTACGTTTGTATGTCGTTTATTATCTTCGCTGACTCCAGATAAGGGGAAAACGTTTAATTTATCATTTTGCAGAACCAACCATTTCATTTTCCAGCGATGTAAAGCAAAATAAATTTTAATTGATATCACGGAGAATCTCTCGTAAATACTTCGGGAATGTAAATTGTAACAAACTTATCGTGAAGTTGAATATCACTTCACAAATTGAATGTCAGGTATCGGATTACGAGCATATTGATTGTGGTCGTAAGCTCTTATTGTGTGCACTGTGGTTTCATTACAGTCACGACAGAGGGCGCTTCCGCGTCGCCTCGCCGCCACAAAAAGTGAGCAATTTTCTGATAGTCATCTGACACGAAAATGGTTACGTTTGACATGCCATTTATATTACCATTTGTCAAACAACGCAACCTATAGGGTGCGACGATTTATCGGACAGGTACGCACAAAGTCTGTCTAATATTAATGATTATTTATATATTAATTAATTAATGAAACAATGATGTTTTGGATTTTATGTGAGCTTTTATTCTTTTACTGTGATCAAGTTTATGACTAGAAGTGCTCCGCAGTTTCACGAGCATAAGTGTCGATGCCGTGGGAATATCGGGATAAAAACTATCCTATGTCCTTCCCCGGGATGCAATCTATCTCTCTGCCAAATTTTATCTAAATCCGTTCAGTGGTTTAGGCGTGAAAAGGTAACATACAGACAGATAGATGGAGTTACTTTAGAATTTATAATATTAATATGGATTTTGATATTATTATGTCTACAGCGTAATATTAAAGCGTACCTACGAGAAAAAGTTTAATAAATATTAGGCTTTATTGGATCTGGGACAATAACATTTTTCTTAGAATAGACGAGTATCATATTACTTCTTATTGTGCTTGGAATTAAAGTCAATATTATATTGTATTTCTTTTTACATTAATGTTTACTAGGAGTTTTTTGTAAAATACTTGCCTCATGTGCCGCCGTGTCTGTGCGGTGCCGGACTTAAAGAATAGCACCACCCCATACTTCCCGTGGGTGTCGTAAAAGGCGACTAAGGGTCGTACCGGAGAATGGGCAGCAGCGTTCTCTATGCATTCCACCACCTTACTATACTGCGATCCCCAACCCGCCTGCCAAGCGTGGCGATTATGGCAAACCCCCCTTTTGGGGCTGGCCTATGTCCAGCAGTGGACGTCTTTCGGCTGAAATGATGATGATGGTGCCACCGTTTCTATTCCTGTGGGTGTCAAACAAAGCGGCTTTGACTTTAAAGGAAAATCAATCAGATCAGCGGGGGAATGGTTTTCAATTTGACAGTTCAACAACATTCATTGCGTTATTTACGTTGTTGAGCAGACAAATTTTTCGAATATATCAAGCAATGGATTAGCAACATCATTCAAAATTATTCAGATTATGGTTGATAGAGTGTTACGCGATTAGGGTGCAGAATAAAATACTCATTATTATGTACATCATATAAGTTACAGATATAATCGATAATTGGCTGCATCTTTGCTAGAACAACATACCTACAACTGTAATATTGAATCAGTATTGTAATTCCAGTAAATCACACTAATCACACTAATATTATAAAGGCGAAAGTTTGTGAGTGTGTGAGGGTGTGTGTGTGTGTGTTTATATGTTTGTTACTTCTTCACGCTCAAACGGCTAGACCGATTTTGACAAAATTTTGTATGGAGGTAGCTGACACCTTGGATTAACATATAGGATACTTTTTATCCCGATATTCTTACGGAATCAAAACTTACGCGGGTGAAACCGCGGGGCTCTGGTAGTTAAATATAAAGATACGCATAAACCTATTAATCTATCTTTATTATGCTATCTTGATTATGATACAGTTATTTTTCTATTTAGAATAAATTATTATACAAAAAGCTAAGTCCTGGGAAAGGGCATAGGTAAGTTTTTATCCCGATATTTCCACGGGATCGACATTTACGCGGGTGAAACCGCGGTACGCAGCTAGTCTCTTATAAATCAACTGATAATAACCTTTGCCCAGTAATTTTTTTTTTTCGTGTTTCCCTCAATGCTGAGAATCGCGATCACATACGACGCGGCTCCAAGTTATGCGATCTTCCGCTTTAACCTCATTTTCCAGTCATAGAAAAATTTAAACAGAAATTAAAAAAAAAACCTAACTCCTAAAAATATTAAACTGGGATTCAAAAGTGGGATCCAACGAAAATAAGTCAAAATAACCCATCTAATTCTTACAATTTCAATTGTTTCAGATGTCAAGTGAGCCAGTAATCGATACAGGTAATTAAAACTAATTATGGAACAACTGTAAAGTGTAACAACTGTTTTCCAGCTTGTGCCAGTGGCTATATAATTAATGCAGTTCAAGTTATTAGCGAGCACAGCTTTACGACTGCGGCGGACGCCTTAGCAATTTGAAATGTACATACGTATTGGACTAATAGCTTAGTACCCACTCACTGTGTGAACGTGAATGTACCTACTGCTGTTTCAATGAGTACGACGAACGATCTTGATGTTTCTAAGACGGGCGTTTGTTATATCACACTAATATTATAGAGGCGAAAGTTTGTGAGTGTATGTGTGTTTACATGTTTGTTACTTCTTCACGCTCAAACGGCTGGACCAATATTGATAAAATTTTGTATGGAGGTAGCTGACACCCTGGATTAACATATAGGCTACTTTTTATCCCAATACTCCCACGGGATCGACACTTATGCGGGTGAAACCGCGAGGCGCTGCTAGTTTATTTACAAAAATGTTTTTTTTTTAGACTTGGCCTGTTTTAAAAGATAGTGACAGCAGATGATGAAAAATATTTAATCAATCTATTATCATCAATCTATTTCATTGGACGAATGTATTTTTATTCACACAGTTTCAGTTAGATTTTTCTTTTGTTCTGTTTTAAAAAATGAAAATGACAATGACGTGAGGAAAGTTTTGAGTATGAATGCCGATGGCTATAAGTGTAGGCGAAGAAACGATGAATGGACTGTGTGAAAGATGATATAGTTAGAAAGAGGGTGAGTACTGAAATGGCAATTATTAGAGAAGTATGGAAGAAAAAGACATGTTGCGGCGACCCTAAATAAATTGGGTTGTGGGCAGGAAAATAAAAAAAACAAAAGAACCTGTTCTACAATTTTTTTTATCTGCGGTTACGTTATATTGTATAGATATTATATGAAGTTAAGAGACACTAATTGAGTCGGCGAAAAGCTAACTTTAGTACTTCATGAAATATAACAATCGCTCTAGAAATGATAATAAAATTCCTTCCTCAACATTTTGTCTCCACCATAATTTATTGCACTCACAACTTTTATTTCCAAAACTCGAACGTTCACACTTCGCATTTTATTAAGCGTTTATAATTTTATTACGGGCTTAGATTAATTTCCTTATACGAGGGAACTTGAAGAGGGTTTATCGTTCCACGCGTGAAACACTCGCTTGGAACAAAGGGTTACAGAGGGTTACAAAGGGTTACCAACTATACAACTTTTGGGTGACAGTCATGGGACAACTTGATACTTGAAGTCGTCATAAACTTGATTATAATTTCAGTATTTAAACAAAGTTGACGGTGATTTGGAGACTTTGATTGATGTACGCGGTTTGCGGGATTAGTGTGAGTTTATTTACCTACTAGCTGCGTCCCGCGGTTTTACCCATGGAAATACCGGGATGAAAAGTAGCCTATATGTTAATCCAGGGTGTTAGCTACCTCCATAATTTTTTTTATTAAAATTTGTCCAGCCGTTTGAGCGAGAAGAAGTAACACACACCCCCACACACACACGTGTGTGTGTGTGTGTTTGTTTTAAGTACCATCCGAGGACGTGCGTATGAATACACAAGGCACGACCGAGGACCTTTTCAAAGCGAGGACCTTTTCGAGGGTCCTCGGTTTGACTTGACCAAAGATTCGCATTCTGCAAGCGATTTTGCGTCTTCCTATATACTTAATACGAAAAAGTTGTCTGAACCTCGGTTTGATCAAGATTATTCATAATCTTACACAAACATTGTGTATCCACCAGATGGTGCCACTGTCACCTCATACACAGACTCTTTACACTCATTTCACGTTTGTTGTATTATCCGAGGACCTGTGTGTTAACTTTAACACAAAAGTCCTCGGTTAGGTAGCTTTTCCAGACAATGTGTATTTAAGACCTCGGTTGGTAGATTTTCCGAACAGTGTGTATTCTAGTCCTCGTTTCGACAGTTTTCCTCGTGTGTAGAAGACAAATATTCTATCATTTAAATAAAATTATGAAGGAGGAAATCGAAGGTAGACTGAATCCTTAAACAAATTGTTAGTAGCTACTAGGTGCACGAGGAATAATCAGGCTTCTTCTGCAGTATGTGCTAAGTACCTAGGCTCGCTTATCTATATGTAAAAGAAAGTCGTGTTAGTTACACTATTTATAACTCAAGAACGGCTAAACAGATTTGGCTGAAAATTGGTTGGGAGGTAGCGTATATAGAACAAGGAGACGGATATAGGATACTCTTTTTTAATACTTTTATTTACTCATAGGAGTAGGGTGGGAGTAGGTTAAGTTGGGTAGGAGTAGGGTAAGAGTAGGTTCCCCCCCGGTGGGTTCCCGCATTGTCGAGGCGGGGGGGCTCAGTAGCCGTGGCTTGGACACCCACGGTGAAGCGAAGAGGAACCCGAGGAGGGGCCGCTCGTCAGGGCTTTTGCCTGTAAGCCGACGACGTAGCGGCCAACAAGTAGGTTGCGGTGCCGCTTCGGCGACATCGCAACTGAGGCGGGCCGCGATGTCGTTGTAACGGAGGCATCGCGGCTGAGGGTTGAAGGCCGCGGCGGGAGAGGAGTGCCGGTATTGCGGTGCGCCGCTCTCCCTACCTTCCGCGGCCTTGACGGGGTCGCCACCGTTCGATGGCGGACGCGGTGGGGCCGCAGGGGAGGAGGAGTGTCGGTATGACGTTGGCCGCTCTCCCTATCCTCTGCGGCCGAAAATTGGCAGGCGGCGGGGCCAATGTCCTGACCCGTCGCAGGGGGACCAAGGGTGCCCAGACACGGGGTCGTCTGGCGCCCATGTGCTGGTTTGGTCCCTGGGGTGGTCACGGCGTGCTATGTGTTCTGGTGCGCCGGTGATGGGGAGTACTCCCCAGAGGAGGGTCCGGTAACGGACAGCCGCGGCGGGTTCACGGATGAGTGCTAACGCGTGCCCGTGTTCCCGCCGTAAGCGGCAGAGGAGGACACCGTGGAGTTTTAGTGGGTTAGAGTCCCACATAACTGCACTACCTCCCCGTGGTAGTGCAGAATGCATGAGTATTACTCCACGTTAAAAAAAAAAAAAAAAAAAAAAAAAAAAAAAAAAAAAAAAAAAAAAAAAGGGTAACAGTAGGTTAGAAGTAGGGTAGGAGTAGACTAGGAGTAGGGTAGGAGTAGGCTAGGAGAAGGGTAGGAGTAGTGTAGTAGTAGGGTAGGGGTAGTAGGGTAGGACGCCACGCGAACGAAGTAGCGCTGGGCAGCTAGAAAAAATTTATATGGCAAAACAACGTATTCCGGGTCAGCTAGTATTATATAACTATGATTTGCACCATAAAATATTGTGTTGTCATAGGAACTGAATACGTGTGCTTTTCACAAAGAATCTAAAGTAAATGCCTTCCTAGGTGAAATGTCTGCAGCAAGATTTGAAGCAAATATAAAGTACAAAGAAATACAGAACATGAACGTAATAAAGAAAACCACATAAACTTTACATGATCTACTTATAGAAATAATCATCAAGTTGCAGTAACATCTTTGAGAAGCAGGAATAGAAAACTTACATAACAGTTATTAGAAAACGACTCAAACAAAAAGACTTATAGAAACCATAATTAAAAGAGATCGACATAATTTGGGCTAAAAACTTGACATAAAATTACATAAAACAATACTTAGTTAGAAAACAAAGAAATATTCAAAATAATTTGGGAAGCATGAAAACTTAATAACTTAATGGCGCCGATTCCCTTGTTCACAAACTAAACTAAATTTATGTTCAGTGCATCTTTTCCTTTCTATTTCATTAAGAAAAGGACAGAAGATAAATATTAGTTTAGTCCTGTCAAATTAAGATACTCCACAGCAAGTTTAGACGATTACGACGATTTATTGCTTTTTTTTTGCTAATTAATACATTGCGGGATCACGGAAACTTATAATAAAAATAATTTTACAACTTAAACTTAATGCGTATGCTAAATTTGAAGACGATGCTATTAACTGTTGAAGAGTTCCCTCATGAAGAAACGACCTTGATTGCAGCATCAGCACAAACTGGTAATTATTTTGGTGTTACTAGATAAACATAACGCGTGTGTCAAATTTGGAGATGGTGCTATCAACTGTTAAGGAGTTCCCTCATGAAGAAACGACCTTGGCTGCAGCATCAGTATAAACTGGTAATTATTTTGGTGTTACTAGATAAACACAACGCGAGTGCCAAATTTGAAGACGATGCTATCAACTGTTGAGGAGTTCCCTCATAAAGAAATGACCCTGGCTGCAGCATCAAGACAAACTGGTAATTATTTTAGTTTTACTACATAAACATAACGCGTGTGCCAAATTTGAAGATGGTGCTATCAACTGTTGAGGAGTTCCCTCATGAAGAAATGACCTTGGCTGCAGCATCAGCACAAACTGGTAATTATTTTGGTGTTACTAGATAAACATAAGACGTGTGCCAAATTTGAAGACGGTGCTATCAACTGTTGAGAAGTTCCCTCATAAAGAAATGACCCTGGCTGCAGCATCAGTACAAACTGGTAATTATTGTAGTTTTACTACATAAACATAACGCGTTTGCCAAATTTGAAGACGGTGCTATCAACTGTCGAGGAGTTCCCTCATGAAGAACGACCTTAGCTGCAGCATCAGCACAAACTGGTAATTATTTTGGTGTTACTAGATAAACATAAGGCATGTGCATCATTTGAAGACGGTGCTATCAACTGTTGAGGAGTTCCCTCATAATGAAATGACCCTGGCTGCATCATCAGCACAAACTGGTAATTATTTTCGTGTTACTGGATAAACATAAGGCGTGTGCCAAATTTGAAGACGATGCTATCAACTGTTGAGGAGTTCCCTCATAAAGAAATTACCCTGGCTGCAGCATCAGCACAAACGGGTAATTATTTAATTTTGCTACATAAACCTAACGAATATGCCAAACTTGAATACGATCTGTTGAGGAGTTCTCCCATGAAGAAACGACCCTAGCTGCAGCATCAGAACAAACTGGTAATTATTTAATTTTGCTAGATAAACCTAACACGTTTGCCAAATTTTAAGTCGATGCTATCAACTGTTGAGGAGTTCCCTCATAAAGAAATGATTTTATATGATTTTGGTAATTATTTTAGTTTTACTACATAAACCTAATGCTTCTGCCAAATTTGAAGACGATGCTATCAAGTGCTGAGGAGTACCGTCATGAAGAGACGACTCTGGCTGCAGCAATAATACTAAAATAATAATCCTTTGAGAAGCGCCGACAAAGGTAAAGACATCGACTCGTCCTCGCTTGGTACTTCATTTTAGAAAAAGTGTGTAAGAAATAAATCGGAACATTCTACTTACATTGATATAATTATTATGTTACACGTAACATGTTTTAGGTAGGTAGATTTTCCAGGTCCTCGGTTTGTACAAGTTCTACGCGAAAAACTGTCCTCGGTTTAGTGATATAAAGTCTAACACAACGTCCGCACTTTGTACAAGCTATAAGAAATATTGTGTAAAAATACGTCCTCGGAAGGACGTCCAAGGGCTTACGTACGAGGTCCTCGGTTTGCTCACACAAAGTCCTCGTATGTGCATCGCTGGTCACATTTAGCTGTGTATTTCAGGTCCTCAGTATGATAGTCGAAATTCATACAGAAAAATGTTGATATAGCATTATCCCAATAAGCTCATCACTATAGATTTATTCACCTGTCTCTTTCTATCTTATTCTAAAAGGCCCACAAGGTGTTTAAACCAGTTTTTTGGAGGGTCCTCGGTTTGTTCTAGGACTAACAAGGTCCTCGTAAGAGTGTCTGTACAAACAGGGGTGTGGGGGTGTGTGTTACTTCTGGCGAAAGTTTGTGAGTGTGTGTGTGTGTGTGTGTGGGGGGGTGTCCCCACACACACACACACACACACACACTCAGAAACTTTCGCCTTTATAATATTAGTGTGATTAGGCTATCTAGAAAGAAAGAAACAGAAAACTCATGGGTATTGCGAATTGTGGAACGTTTATCAAATAACAATAAATTTTCTTGAAGTTAAATATGTACAGTGAACGAAAACATGCGTCATATCCTTGGAAAACGGCTCTATGATAACTTATGCGATCAAGTGTACTTTAGCTTGGCAAACTACCATTGAAACTGGTATTAAATTACTTTAAGCTATAATTGATTAGCGATTAGTCTAAGTTCTAGCACACAAGCTGGAATGCTAGTTAGATATTACATTCCATTCAACAATTTCTATGTTCAATTTTAACTGATAGTAATAATATAAAATATTTAGCGTAAAACTTTCCCACAAACTACCGAAAAAATCCTAGATAATTGTAGCTTTAACTAAGTACACTTTAGGAAGGATAAGATAATGCTCAAAAACGAGTATGATAATGTTGACGAAGTGTCTAGCTCGAGGAGATCCGTAAATAGATAATTTTGGCCGCTTTACGATACACAGGAACCTCTTTCCTCCGTTCCTCAAGGCAGTTTCTTCTCTGAAGTGCGGTACACACATCGCTATAACATTTATTTCTCGTAAAAAAGTTGTTTGCCTTCCTTAATAACAGTTATTCCGCTTATGTTGGTTTCTTTTTACACGTTTGTGTTCACCGTGAAAAGAAAATTCTCGCTTTATGCCAGTGTATTAACATACAAGATAATAAAGGAGAGAAAAACTTAGGGAAATCCCTGTTAAATTTCTTTGTATAAAATTGGGCTTTATGCATAATCTAATTGTGTTTGTTTATGCCTAAGGCTTTATGTAAAAGCACACTGAGTTAATAAGACTCCTGATTCTGTTTAACCAACCCACACTCGACTTGTACTGAGTACTTTATGCTTTATATATACACACATTTATTTTATTGATCAGAACTTTTCTTTCGCATTAAATTTTTTAAATGTCAAGTAGTCAATTTCCCCTTAGGGCTGAAGCCTGCCGCGTCAGCGGGATTGTCCGAAAGGGTTACCTCTGGCCCGGAACATAAAGGGCTAAGGAAGGAACACGGGTGGGTTTTAGTCAGTAAGAGTCTGACACTCCCTTCCGCTCCACCCAGAGCGGGAGGAGTCATTCGATGATTTCCCATCCGCAAAAAAAAGTAGCCAATTTCGTCGTTTTTCTTGATAACTTGTATTGTTTAATAGCTTTTAGCCATTTTAGCCACGGCTTACGGAGTATCACGATTAGTATGATACCGAAGAAATACTTTACCTTTTTTCTGTTTCTGAATGACATAAATGTGGGCAATTTTCTCGACGTATTAAACGTTATTAGAAACGTTTTAGATAGTCCTCAGAGCCTTTGTCATTATGTGAACATGCAAACCTGCTCATTAATTAAATAATCAATATGAATATGTTTTGTGACTAAGTATATTCGCTATTTAATAAAAAACTGGCCAAGTGCGAGTCGGACTCGCACACGAAGGGTTCCGTACCACAAAGCAAAAACGCCGGAAAAAAACACGTTTGTTGTATGGGAGTCCCCCTTAAATATTTATTTAGTACTAGCTGTGCCGCGCGGTTTCACCCGCGTAAATATAGAACCCGTGGGAATATCGGGATGTAAAGTAGCCTATATGTTAATCTAGGGTGTCAGCTACCTCCATACAAAATTTTATCAAAATTGGTCCAGCCGTTTGAGCGTGAAGAAGTAACAAACATATAAACACACACATACTCACAAACTTTCACCTTTATAATATTAGTGTGATTTCTTGTTATAGCGGCAATAGAAATACGTCATCTGTGAAAATTTCAACTGTCTAGCTATCACGGTTCATGAGATACAGCCTGGTGACAGACAGACGGACAGTGAAGTCTTAGTAATAGGGTCCCGTTTTTACCCTTTGGGTACCCTAAAACCTATGTCAGTTTATTATCCACTCAGTGCAGAAATCTTTTCGTTCCACTAATTCTTAATTTGCAAAACATTATCCGCGTTTATTAACAGAAAAGTATAGGAAACTTTAAAGAAATAGGTGTCGCTATTGATACATAATTATCGACTCACAAACCTACTAATTTCCATGCATTACTGTCCTGTTCTTACAAGCTGCGAAGACAAGATATATGATTAGCAACAGTACTCTAGCCCCCTTTACTTAGAACACTAATCACAATTAAGTTAGAGCTCAAACTAATTTTCTATCAATTCCTTTTGAGGGTTCCTTTGTGACGGTACCAGTTATTAAGACACAAAGCCAGTCGACGGGGGTTCCAGTGTATAGTCTTGTACGTGCGAATAGATGGTGCGGAAAAGGCTTTATCGATTCTAAACTACCCTTATGTTGCAGTTTGTTAAACTCATATTGTTATTGGCTTTTTAAAGAACACTCCGTTTCTCCGTTGTATGTTCGTGAAGTTTTATTTTATGTAGCCGATGTCTGTTTGGATCGGGGAATCGTTGAGAGTTTTTGGTTTAGAGTTTGAAGCGTTTTTTCTATTAAGGATACAAATTAATATACATTGAAGTTCTAAAGAAATTAGGTGCTATAAGAAGCGGTGGTGTAATTTTATGGTCAATAATTCGCCTGCCAAGCTTTGCAATTACCTATAGCAGTTGAGAAGGCAGTATTCTCGTACGTCGTTATCATTCGTTTTAGTAGTTAGTACGATAGGCCCATTTGCAGTGGTTTACGGATAATATTATCACAAAATAAAACTAAGATAACATTATCCCATCTTAATTTAACAGTCAGTAAAAAACTGAAGAGCTTACTTACTCAGTCATCGAAAAGTTTAATAAACAGAAATTTAAAAAAACATTTAACGAAAAAAAAACTCGTGAAAAGTCCATGGAAGTCGTTTAAGCAAGCCTCCCTTGGTCCTGAGAGTCGAGTCAATGTTTTTTTATTTTTTAATAATTTTTCGTAGTTTTGTGCAAAGAGCTTCGAAGGCACGGTAAGAGGCATTGAGAACTCTAGCTGTACTAAGAGTTCGTAATTGTAGAGTAGCTATTAAAAAAAATGCTGTTGGATAAACATCGATTATGTTGAAGTTTTTAACAGAAGATGTTTATTGAACTTTGATTAAAGGAGAGTGTCTTGGTTAACGAGGTAGTAAATGGATTCATTAATGTTTATGACTCCGTAATGTTTATGCCTCTCCAGAGAGAGACAAAAACATTAGGGAAAAAAAAAATCAAGCAAAGAAAGAGCTTTGCTTTCAATATGTTAGTCAATAAGAAGGTGTCAATTTCGGGTAATCAACGATAAGATGATGCTGGACTCAAAATAGGTACGAATGTCGAAGAAGCTGTATTGTATATGTTGTATTTAATTTGTATCTAATTTAACTAAAAACTAACATGAAACAGTTGAGTTCTTTGCGTACTTTCTCTCACATATCATATCATAATAATATGTGAAAGAAAGTTAGTTTTTAATTAATTATTTTATATCCAGCTACATTATGTAGACTTACCTTATTTTTTGTTAATTCGTTGTTTCTTGGTTAATGCTACCATTATGATGGCCCGGTTTATGACCTTACCTCTCATGCACGAGGTTGCGGGTTCGAATCCGGGCAAGTTCCGATGTAACAGTAAAGGTCTGTCAACCAGTACTAGGCACTTAACAGAACAGAAAATGGTCAACAAATCAAAACATCTAAGAGTCTCAAGGCCTACAACAAAATAATTATAAATATGTATTAAATACCAAAAAAAAAATATAAACACATTATTATAAAACTAATAATAATATTTATATGTCTCTACTGCAAACCAATAACACAATAACGATAGCGCAAACATCATATTCCACATTAGCAGTCATAAAAAAAACTTTAACAAATGACACAAAACGAATCCTTACGGCAGCAGCATCTATTATCCAAGTGCTAGTACAAAAGAAACAGGCTGCACTGAACGATAACACCAGTGAAGGCATATCGCAACTTTTGCTCTATTTATTAACTTCGCTTTGCTATGAGACGTTGAAATTAAACAAGTTTTGCACGCCCGCTATTTCTAGACAATTAAACTGTATTATATTATTGTTGTTATGGGAGAAAACGGGGTAAATTCTGACTTTTGAGTGCCGGTATGGATAGCATAAACACTGAAGGCCAATTCTCGTTATTTAAAACGTTCCAAATCTAGTTGCAGTTTCATCTCGATGACAATTAAATGTCAAAAAATTGTAGGGAAATTAGAGGTACTTTTGACAGATAGAGACTGAGATCAGACAGATGTAAACGTTCTTAAAATTACGATAATTGCTTCTCATACTAAGATTATGTCTGGACTTTAGAAGAGACAGTTTGTATTCGGCCTTTTCCTCAGAGTAGTCAGATAGGAAACGCCGTTAGTTTAAGACGTCACAAATCAAATTCTTTTCTTCTTGTTCTCACACACTATCGTCTACATTTCTTTTACGTTTTTCCTTTCGCAGGTCTGCTGGAAGAAATTTCTTAAGAAATAAGCAGTACCTTTGTATTTACTCAATTCTAATATGTCGTATCTGTATCCATTTTACTGTGTGTACATAAATAATTAAATAAGATGATACCAACACACTTTGCCCAATATTTTGCTCAGAAACATAAGCCAAAATCACAACCGCTAGTCTGCACCCAAATTTCGTAACACACTACAAAACACAATCTGAATCATTTTAAAGGATACCAGCTTCTGCCCACGACTTCGTCCGCGTGAAAGTTCACTCTCCCCCCATTCACCCTCTTAGGGGTGAAATTTAGAAAAACCCTTTCTTAGTGGATACTTACTCATCACAAAGAACACACCCTCCAAGTTTCATGTCTCTAGGACTAGCGGTTTGGGCTGTGTGTTGATATATCAACAGTCAGTCAGTTTACAATTTTATATAATAGAAGAAGAAGATAGAAGAAGAAGAAGATAGATTGCTAATCCTTTCAATCAATCAATCAATCAAATCATTTATTTGCAACGAATGTAGGTACATTAAAATACAGGTGGAGTAGATAGGAGTGAGCCATGTACATTCTGCCTGAAAATAGGCACGCAAAATTCATAAAAATTGTTATGAAGCAATCTAAAGATAAAATTACAAATTAAAATTAAAATGTCACAGTTACAATAAAATTATTACAATTATACACATATTAATGATAATAAATATTCAAAATGTCAAATTAAAATGTTACTTTAGAATTAAATTAAAAATAAATGTATATTAGGTCCATATTATGTTCAAAACAATATTAATTATATTTATTATACACATTGCTGATTAGAAAGTTTTGTCCATTAAAAAATCATTAATCGAATAATAACATTTATCTATGAGGAAGGCCACTAGTTTCTTTTTAAAGTTGTTAATTGTATCATTTTTCATTACATCTGGCAATTTATTGTATATTGTAGGACCCATACAAATAACACTTTTTCTCATTAACGCGGTGTTACAGGACTCGATTTGTAATAAATTTTTGTATTGGTTTCTGACAGGTCGTTTTCTAATTTCTGACATAGCGGGATAGAGGTTTTTATTGGTCTTTACAAACATTGCCATTTCCAGAATATACAATGACGGAAATGTAAGCACTTTTAGGGACTTAAACTTTGGTTCGCAACTATCTGTGGTCTTCAGACCACACATCGCTCTAATGCAACATTTTTGCGCCTTGAATATGTATTCCCGTGAGCTGCAATTGCCCCAGAAAATAATACCAAATCTTAGAACTGATGCAACCAGACCATGATAAGCTACTAATGTAGTTTGAATGTCAACTTTTTTGGACAACTTTGAAAGGACATATGCCGCTGTATTCATCCTTTTGCAAATTTCCTCTGCTTGTGGTTGCCAATTTAGTTGTCTGTCAATGTAAATCCCTAAAAATTTTGCTACTTTAACTTCGTTAATTTTTTGTTTATTGTAGTCTACAGATACTTCTTTTAAAATTGTGCGTTGATGAAACTGCATTATGTTAGTTTTTTGTAAGTTTATCACCAAGTTGTTTCTATCAAGCCAATGTACGATATCTTCCAGGGTCTTATTTATGTCCTGTTCATAGCTATCCGGATGTTTACATTTTACTAACGCGGTGCTGTCATCGGCAAATAATACCATTGGATTATCAACATGACGTGGCAAATCGTTGATGTAAATTAAGAAAAGGGGTGGCCCAAGGACGCTGCCCTGTGGTACACCATATTTTATTGTTCGTCCTTCGGATCGGTATTTTATTTCACTCTTCGTCTTAGGGCAAATTCTAGTTATTTCTGTGTATTGTGTACGACCGCTAAGGTATGATTTAATAAGTTTGAGTACATTTCCCCTTATTCCATAAACGCTTAACTTTTTTATTAGAATGTCGTGATCGACGCAGTCAAAAGCTTTTGACATATCTGTGAAGATTGCGCAAATAGGCACTTTGGTATCTACGTTTTTTATGATAATATTGAATAAATCGAAAATAGCTGTATTAATGCTTTTGTTTTTCCTAAAACCTTTTTGTTCATTGCACAAAATGTCGAATTTAGATAAGAAATTGTTAAGTAATTCGTAGATTAACTTCTCTACTACTTTGGACAATACCGGAATTAAGGCTACTGGTCTGTAATTTGCTATTTCTTCTTTTTTATTCTTCTTGTAAATTGGTTTAACTATAACGGTTTTTAAGCTATTAGGGAACACACCAGAGTTGATGCTGAGATTAATAATATGGCTGAGATGTACAGCTATATTGTTCGCCACAAATTTAACAACTTTCGTTGCTATGCCGTCATACCCAACGCTATTTTTATTTTTTAAAGATTTTATTGCTCTAATTACATCTTGGGGTACAACTGGTGCCATAAACATTGAGTTTAGGTTTGTCGGAATATTTATAGTTTCAAATGACGCTTTAGGTGACTGTTGAATCTGATCAATAAAGTAATTATTGAAGATATTAGCAATTTTTTGAGGATCTGTAATTGTTGTATCATGTAGTCTAATTTGGGAAATTGGGTCGTAAGTGTGTGTTTTGTTATTTATGACTTGCCAAGATGCTTTCGACTTATTACCCGAGGTTCGTATGAAATAGTTGTTCTGTGATTTTTGAGTTAATTTGATAATTTTCCGAAATTTTTTTGAGTAGTCTTTAAATTTATTTTTATTTTCATTCGTTGACCTAAGTCTGTATCGCCATAAAAGGTGGCGTTGCTTTTTACTGCAAATACGTATTCCTCGGGAGACCCATTTGACTTTTTTATTCGGTTGTATAGTAACAAATCTATAGGGAAAGCAAAGGTCATACAATAAATTGAAATCTTCCATAAAAGTATCATATGCTACATTTACATTTTCTGTATTGTATATTTCGGAGAACGAAATGCAGCTAACATGATTATTAAATTTAACTAGATTTTCTAACGACAAATCTCGTTTCTTGATCCGCCAAGATTTTAATCTATATGTTTTATTTACTTTAATTTGCAGAATTTGAGCCGTGTGATCTGAAAGAGCCAATTCGATTACTTCACATTTACATTTTTGACGAGAATTGTGAGCAAAGTTATCAATGCAGCTATTACTGCACAATCTAGTTGGTTGCCTCAGTGCAAGCTTAAGATTGCAGCCCAAAAGAAAGCATTCAAAGTCTAGGGACATTCTATTCTTTTTTAAGGTATCAATGTTGAAGTCCCCGCATAGAACAACTGTTTTACTCGAGTTAATACAAAAAGTTTTCATAACAATTTCGAGTTTTTCATAAAACATTGTTAGGTTGTTAATTTTCGGTGGCCTGTATATACAAATAACGATTAATTTTTGCTGGACTAATTCGATTCCGCAGCATTCAAAAGTGTTTGTTATTGAATGGCGTGAGATCTCTGTTAGTTCTTTATATTCTAGGCCTATTTTTACTAGTACGCAAGATCCTCCGCGCTTCTTTGCTCGTCTTGCATAGCACGCAGCTAGTTTATAATTTGGAATATGTAATACCTTTTCATAGCCCCGCATAATGAAGTGTTCAGTAATACAGACCACATCTATGTCTTTTTGTTTCTTAGATAGTTCCTGAAGATGGACTGTGAGCAGGTCAGCCTTATTTATAAGACCAGCAATGTTTTGATGCAAAATATTTATGCTGTTATAGGCGAAAAAGACAATTTGAGCGGGATGACTCATTGGTATCATTAACATTACTAGATGGGTTTTTTGATTGGTTAACATTTGAATCGGTGTAGTCATCAGAAAGTTCATCTTTTAAAAGTCTTAAGTTTGAAGTATTTACTGCGTCTAGGTCTAGGATGAAGTCTTGCAAATCCGATATAATCTGCATAAAGCCTTTGTTATTCAGGTGCCCATGTCGCTGGTTATATGTATCCCATGTGTATGGAAGATTTAAATTTGAGTCTAAGATAAACGCGTACTTACATGTCTCAGCATCCATATAAATTAAATGATTAAAAGTATCTACTCGGCTGTTAAACATAATATTAGTATTGTCCATGTACTTAAATGTAGGCAGACATATTACAAAGTTAGTATGATTTAGTGTTATTAACATATCACGAATATAGGTTACAACTTCTATATAATTATGGGTTTTCCTGAAATCCTCTTCGCCAATGAAAATGATGCAATAATCTGCAAGAGTGAAGTTTTGGACTTTTTGATCTATATTATTTAACAAATATTTTATTCCACATTTGGGAGTACGGTAATGACACATATTAAAGTTCTTTATATGAGTTCTCTCACTCATTGTATAAATTCTATTTGATGTTTCACTACTCAGAACACATATGTTACGTTTTGCAAATGGGGGCGAAGGATGTGGTGCATTTTCGTTAATATTATTGTGTGAGGCGACGACGTTCTGAGAACTTCCAGAATCAATATCTACTTGCTGTGCGCTGTGTGTAATTTTCATACTTTCTGATGTCTGGGTCTGTGTTGCCTTTGTATGAATAGGTGCTTTCCTCTTGGGTGTTTGGGCTTTGATCTTAAGGGGACTGCACGCTATAACTTTGTACGTTTTATTTTTTCCTATTAATTCAGCATTCGTTTTCTTCAGGTTACTATTTTCTAATGATAATAATTCTATTTCCTTGTGTGCGCTTTGTAGTTGAGTTTTAAGCTCTTCTAACTCTTTCTTATAGATGTTTAATATGTTTTCATCTTCATCATCGGACATACCTGGCAAAGAATTAGAGGTACAATCCAATGTTTGCGAGATTATATCACTGGTATCAGGTTCCGACCGCGTGCGTGTTTTTCGGAAAGTGATATTTTCTAAGAAATTCATATTGTAAATTCAAATTAGATTTTCAAAATAATGCACAAGAATGTCACTTTCTGGGATCCAAATTCCTATGTTCGTTCGAAGTCTTCAAAAAGTAATAATTTTCTACCAAATATTAAAATGTTTTTGCACTGGTATCCCTAATCGTTAGTTTTGCGCCGCCTGATGACAAGTAGCGGTACTATTTTGGTTAGTCTATTCACCGCTTGGTGACGAGCTGGCGCTAGTTGTCGAACATTTGGATAAAGTCCAAAGGTCAATTTTAAAAAAATGTTTATTTAACGGTGTTTAGATTATTGTATTTCGTAATTATTTCACTATTTTATGATAAAAAATGCACTTAAGTTCAGTATTTCATATTAATTAGAGTAAGATTGTGGTGAATTGTTATTATTATCACTGATTTACTGTTTGTGGAGCGTTTTGAACTGGAACATATTATGGACTTAAGTTGGTTTTATACACTTGTCCTTGACAGTCACAAATAATATCACTTATAAATTATAGTTATTGCACTGACTTTCACTACTTTTCAGTCAAATTAGAAGATTTTTTCTTAGATTACTAATTTTTAAATACGCGGGACGTGTAGGTACGTAGGGTTGCCAGCTTTATAGCCAGTGTAGCGTAGAGTATGAACAAGCTCTTAGCCACAAACACTTATTACAACAGCAGCTACATGAGGCTCAAAGTCAGATTACACAACTTGAGACTACAAACCTTAACATCACTGCCTCGCTGAACCAAAGTCTGTTCAATGAGTTGGTGTCTATTGCCCCGTCAATGGTTTCTGCCATAAATCCTACTAACACTATTGATTTGACAGGTGATGATGAATCAAAATCATGTAAATCAGTGAGGGTAGTCACTAGTAAAAATAAACTCAAAAAGTACATCAAAATTAATAAATACATTGTTAAAACCCAAAAAATGGTAAAAAGACAAAAGTTCTTTATTAAAAATGTAAAACTTAATAGGGAAAGGTTAAATTTGCTTAAACAGTTAGATATGTATTCTTTTAATTTGGAGCAAAGTACTAGGAAATACAATATTGACACACAGGACTTGCAATCTCAACTTGACCAGCTGCAGGAGAAACTAAGATCTATGACCAACAAATATAATACCTCTGAAGATCTAATGAGGGAATATGTGTTGGCAATGAATGAGCTGGTGAACTCACAAACAAACAGCTGTGAGCGCTGTCAAACACCATCCACTGTACCTACACCAGACCATTCATTATCAGCATGCAATACCACATTACAGCATCCTTGTGTTGATTTGACTATTCCCCCTGTTAATAGTTCCATTATACCATGTAAAAAAAATGTAAATCATGATATTGTATTATTTTGTGATGAGATTGGAAAGGACTTAGGTCACTTGTTGACAGATGAATATCCGGGACACTCAATAATAAATTACTGTATGCCTGGTTGTTCTTTATTTGATATTATGAAAGAAGTTATTAAATATAACTTTAAGCAGGAAACAACTTTATTAATATTTATGGGAAATAGGGGTAATTTAAATAAAGGAGAATTGCTCCAATATCATCGAACATTGTGCAACCTTAGATTAAGAAAAATTGTATTGTTTACATTCCCTTACAGTAACAGTTTGCCACAGGAAGAAAATAACTTAAGATTTGATATGAACATGACATTGCACAATTTGACATATAATGATAACCAATTCCAGTTAATTGATACTAACTATTATGTTGGTAATAATTTATATTTGACAAAAGATAGATACAATATTGTTATGTACTATCTTTCTAACTATCTTAAAAGACAGATAGCTGTGTCGCTATCATATTTTTTTTCAATTTCAGCCAAACATTTGGCTAAACAAATTGCTCCTATTGAGCAATGCAATGACTTTTTAAAGTATTCTGCCAATAATTTGGTCAAAATTAATGACATTAATCATCATTTAAATTAGACATTAAGACAATAGAGGCAACCTCTTGCAAAAATGTAACTAAGGCAAATAATAAGTCAAATGAAAGTGTAAAAAAATTAAATAGTATCAATCTGGTGCATCAAAATATTCAAGGATTTTTAAACAAAGACTTAGAAGTAGAATTATTCCTGAATTGTAACAATATAGATATTCTTTGTTTGACAGAACATTGGCTTAAAAGCCACCAGTTCATGTTCAATTTTAGTAATCACCAGATTGGTAGTTCATTCAGCAGAGTAAATGCTATACATGGTGGCTCATTAATTTTAATAAATAACCAGCTTAAGTTTAAGGACCGAAAGGATATCGTAAGCCTCTCTGTTGAGCGAACAATTGAAATAGCCTGTATAGAATTGGAGCAGTTCATTATATTAAGTGTATACAGACCACCTTCAGGATTGTATGATTGTTTTGAAAAAGTTATGGATGAAGTGTTGCACAAAATCTGTAATACAAAGAAGTCTATCATCACTTGTGGTGATTTTAATGTTAATTTGTTAGAAAATTCTGGGTTAAGTACTAAAATTATAAGTTTGTTTCAGTCATACAATCTTGCTAACCAATTTTTAGAGCCCACTAGAATAACTCCTACTAGTGCCACATGCCTAGATAACATTTATACAGATGTTATACCGACCCACAAAGAAATTATTAACTTAATAGACTCAGATCATTGCGGACAATTGATCAGTATTCCAAATTACAACAAAAAAGTTACTAAAAAAGATATCACTGTTAACCCAAAAACAACTAATCGCTTGGAAACATTTAAAACTAAACTCTTGGGTAAATTACCACTTTTATTCACTAATGATGACCCTAATCAACAATATAATGATTTTTTTAATATGTATTGCACACAATTTGATAACACTTTTATTCCAAAAAGATTATCGGTTAATAGTAACGCTTCCTTCAGTGACTGGGCCACCATTGGTATACATAAAAGTAGAAAACGACTTTATGAATTATATGAAGAACGGATTTGTATAAACACTGCTGAATTTAATTTATATGTTAAGAATTATTCTAAAATATTTAAAAAAGTTTGTAGTATTGCCAAGTCACGTTATTTGAGTTCAAAAATTAAAAATAGTAGCAACATTATTAAAACGACTTGGAATGTCATTAATAGCGAAACGGGAAGGTCATGCACCCGAAGTAGTGACTACAGCCTTGCTATTGATGACAATATAATTAAATCAGATTCTCAAGTCGCCGCGGCCTTTGAAAATTTCTTTGCAGAGATTCCAGTATCAACTACTAAATCTCTTAACTCATCACCCGCTGCCGCAGAGTCTTTACTTAAAGAAAACGTTTCAGTTTGTGATTCTGAATTTCACTTTGAATATGTAACCTGTAACGATATAATTAAAACCTTTCACACGTTAAATGTTAAAAAGACCGCAGATCTATGGGGTAATTCTGTGGATGTTGCTAAGTCGATTATAAACATTGTAGCACCTACTTTAGCTGTTATATTTAATAATTGTATTGACCGTGGTGAGTTTCCTGATCTTATGAAAAACAGTAAAATAATACCGTTGTTTAAATCGGGTAGTACATCAGACCCTACTAATTATCGACCTATTTCAGTACTACCTACCTTTAGTAAAATTTTTGAAAAACTTATTTTGATTCAATTGCAAAGATTTTTTAATAACAATAAATTACTGCATAATAAACAGTTCGGTTTTACAAGGGGTCGTTCGACTACCGATGCAGGAGTTGAACTTTTAGGACATATTTATAATGCATGGGAGGACAAATGCGATGCCTTGGGCGTCTTTTGCGATTTGTCCAAGGCATTCGATTGTGTTCTTCATGACACATTAATCAGGAAACTGCACCACTACGGAATCCGGAACGCCTCTCTGGATCTTCTTACTTCTTACTTGAGTGATAGGATTCAGAGAGTTGATGTTAACGGAAAAAGGTCACCCGGATCTGTAGTAAGAATGGGGGTCCCCCAGGGCTCAATTCTTGGTCCTTTCTTGTTCCTTATTTATATCAATGACTTGCCGTACCTCATAAAGGATAATCATGATATAGTGTTGTTTGCAGATGACACTTCTCTTTTGTTTAAAATCAAACGTCAGCAGCTGGTCACTGACAATGTAAATAACGCCCTTGCAAAAGTAGTTAACTGGTTTAATGTCAATAACCTACTTCTTAACGAAAAAAAAACGAAATGTATTAAGTTTACGATACCCCACGTTAGACAAGTAGAAACTAGTGTTCTCATTAAGGATGAAGAGTTAAAACCCGAAGATACCACAGTATTCTTAGGCATAACGTTGGATGCCAAGCTTCAATGGGGCCCCCATATAGATAAATTGTCAAAAAAGCTTAGCTCTGCAGCATACGCCGTTAGGAAAATTCGTGATTTGACTGATTTAGAGACAGCCCGTTTAGTTTACTTTAGTTATTTTCATAGTGTGATGTCGTACGGTATTCTGTTGTGGGGAAATGCCGCCGATATTCAGACAATTTTTATTTTACAAAAAAGGGCAATTCGTTCTATTTATAAATTAAGTCCTAGACACTCCCTCAGAGACAAATTTAAAGAGATTAATATAATGACTGTGCCTTCTCAGTACATTTATGATAATCTTTTGTATGCACATAAAAATATTAATCTGTTTAAAAAATACAGTGATATCCATAACATAAATACTAGGAACAAACACAAATTTGTTGTTCCTACAACAAGGCTCAAGAAAATAGGTGGCTCGTTTAGATGCCAATGTATACATTTTTATAATAAACTTCCTAGCCACATTCAGGAACTAAGCCTAAATAAATTCAAAGCTTTTATAAAGCGAAAACTATGCCAGAAAACCTATTATACTGTAAAAGACTATATTGAGGACAAAAAGGCTTGGGATTGAGCTGCTCCAATAGGTTTAGACAGTGAATGTTATTTTGCAATTTTTACACTTTAATATTTTCTTTTTTTTTTTAAGTAAGCATCTATTTACTTAGACAATGACATGTACATTTACTGTATAAAGTATTATATTATTTTAATTATTGTGAATGTGAGGACTATGTGGGTCATAGTTTACATTTTAATCGTGGTCTGGCAGTTTGAGTAGTTTATGCGGCCTACCCAAATGTCCTGTCTTTGGTATTGTTCGTCGAATCGTTGAGCTCCTGAAGTTCTGAGTTGAGCTGCACGGTTACTGACAAATGCGTGCACTGACTGGACAGGTCCACTCAATCTGTGTGGTTCTTTCCTCAAAAGATCTTTTCAGACACTAATCTACATGGTCCTCAAAGATTATGTCCGGATTTTTATATACACATTGACATTGATGAATTTTATTTAGACAATGACATGAATATTTACTTTGTAAAGTATTTTTTATTTTATTTATTTTTTTTCTTTTCATTTAATTATTGTGAATGTGAGGACTATGTGGGTCATTTTTTTTTTCTGTTTTCCTTCTTAGTTTTAATCATGATCTGGCAGTTTGAGTAATTTACGCGGCCTACCCAAATGTCCTATCTTTGGTATTGTTCGTCGAATCGTTGAGCTCCTCATTTCTGAGTCGAGCTGCACGATTTTTGACAAATGCGTGCACTGATTGGACAGGTCCGCTCAATCTGTGTGGTTCTTTCCTCAAAAGACCATTTCAGACATCAATCTACATGGTCTTCACACGATCTGACCAAGATTTTGTCTGGACTTTAAAAGAGACTGTGACCTCTGAGTTTGTTTCGGCCTTTCTTCTCAGAGTAGTCAGATAGGAAACGCCGACCACATCTAGTTTAAAAAATATGATGACGTGTAAAAGTGTTTGTAAAAACCTACTTACAGAAAATAAATCATTTATCATTTATCATTTATCATTTAACCTTTGCTTCAAATGTTTAAAAAATTTGTCTGCTCAACGTCATAAATAACGCAATGTATGTTGTTGAACTGTCAAAATAAAGCCACTGTTAGTATGTTACTCGATTACCCCGCTGATAATTAACTTTTATTCATCTCTCTCATGATTCCCACGGTAACTCACGGGACGATATATTCCGCATATCTCACGGCGAACGCAACAAATCGCGAGTAATCGCAACGTCAAAATCCACAATGGCGCCGCGTAACAGCCAACGCAACGAGCCTCATATTTAATTACGTCCCTATAACTGACGTGATTGCATTTCCTGCAACTGACGCACCGGTTTATTATTTTGCCAATTTGAAACTATATTAAATTCTTGGAGGTGAAACTGGGGCGTGTCCCTAATGTGTTATTAACTTATGTTTGTTTGAGGATTCGTTGATTGTTTTTGGATTGCGATTATGTAGGGTGTTGTTGCAGTTTTAATTAGTTTTTGGGCGTCGCAAAAAGGGGTAGTTTTCTGGGATAGTTGTGTTTTGTAGAATTGTGTCATTTACGAAGCTAGTTCAAATTTATTTAGGTCTGTGGTTGTAATGCCATGCTAACAAGCATGAATGTAGATCTCACCCAAATCTGCAAGTCAGGCTAACTGCAAAAAAAATAGACTAAATTCTACTACTTTTACATACATAATTTTTATGATACAGCACCTCGCGGTTTCACCCGCATAAGTGTTGATCCCGTGAGAATATATAATATAAAACCTATATTACCATAAAGTTTCATCAAAATACGTTCAGTCCTTTTTACGTGAAAGAGTAATAAATATCCATCCATCCATCCATACTCACAAACTTTCGCGTTTATAATATTAGTAGGATATAGTAGGAGTATATAATAGTGTGGCTCACGCTTCTAAGTAGTAGTTGCCTTTTTGGCGTATCCATAGTTCCAGTTATCCAATCTCGTCCATTTTCACCCAAAAGATGTCTTCCCACCTTTTTCTTGGCCGACCTCTACTTCTGCTTTGATCTCTTGGTATTCATTCAGTTTATTTTTGGTCCATCGGCTGTTTTCTGACTAACTATACCTATCTACGTATAATTGCACGTTCGAATATTTTCGACACCAGAATCTTTCATCGTCTTATTAGTCGATTCGCACGAAACTCACTTTAAAATAATATAATTTTTTCTATAGGCAACTCGCACGAGTTGGCACATTTTTAATCTTATGCACCAAAATATAGAAAAAGGACACTAACGCATAGAAGTGATAGGATTTAAATATTATAAAACGTGTACTTATTCCTAACCACCCGTTTCGGGCGAGTAAATTCATGCAAATCGACTAAAAAGCTCTCTCATATTTGAAGGTTCACTTCAAAAAACTAAACCCATAACTGTTATGGTTTATGGTCCTTAATATGATTATAATTTTATCGTCACGTAGATAATAATAATAATTTATTACGGACGCAATATTAATTTCACCCACACTAATATAGTAAATGCGAAAGTAATTCTGTCTGTCGGTCTCTGTCATCTCTTCGCGCCGAGCGTTTACGCCTTACGGCATTTTATACAAACTTTCACGTCCTTATTTTTCAAAATTAATGAATCGATTTTAATGAAACTTCATCTGCATAAGCAGGTTACAAAGGTCTAAAAAGTTTAGGATTGGCTAGAGAGGCGTCACGGCGCCCTCACCTACCGCCTGACGCAGGTCCTCACCGGACACGGATGTTTCGGGAGGTTCCTGCACATCATCAGGCGGGAGGAAACGCCCGGGAGTTACCAATGCCAAGATAGCCCAGAGGACACGGTGGAGCACACGGTGGAGGTCTGCCCCGCTTGGGCGGAGCACCGCCGTGTTCTCGTAAAGGCGATTGGCAGCGGCGGCGACCTCTCGCGTCCGGCCCTTGTGCAAGCCATGGTCCGGAGCGAGAGGGAGTGGAAGGCAGTCACCTCCTTCTGCTAAACAGTTATGCTAGCGAAGGAGGTGGTGGGATGGTTGAGGGAGAGAGAGAGCCGAGAGAGAGGACAGAGAGGGACGGGAGTGTCCCAGCCGCCACGGGAGACGCTCCGGGCGTCGGGAGCTGCGAGACGACTCCCGGCCACCGTAGACGCGGGCCTGCGGACGGAGAGTAATGGGTAGCTCACTGTCCAATCAGGGCCAGGCCCGTGCTGGACGGCGCGTACGTGTTCCACGCGTGCCTCAAAGAGATGTCAGCATCAAGGAAGGGGCCCCTTAGGGCCGAAGCCTAAAGGCTACGAAAGGAACACGGGTGGGTTTTAGTCAGTCCTTTCCGCTCCACCCAGAGCGGGAGGAGTCATTTGATGATTACCCAACCGCAAAAAAAAAGGTCTAAAATGTTAGCAGAGATCATTTACAAAATGTCTTATTTAAAACTGATTACTTGAAATCTCTGTTTCTATGGAAAATGTAAAATCGGTCTAATTTGGCTGTAACACTATTTTTCGAAAATGTTTTTCAAATGACTCCTCCCGCTCTGGGTGGAGCGGAAGGGAGTGTCAGACTCTTACTGAGTAAAACCCACCCGTGTTCCTTCCTTAGCCCTTTATGTTCCGGGTAAGCGGTAACCCTTTCGGACAATCCCGCTGGCCCGGCAGGCTTCGGCCCTAACGCGGCCGCTCCTCGATGCTGGCATCTCTTTGAGGCACGTGTTGAACACGTACGCGCCGTCCGGCACGGGCCTGGTCCTGATCGGGCGGTGAGCTACCCATTACTCTCCGCCCGCAGGCCCGCGCCTACGATGGCCGGGAGTGGTCACGCGGCTCCTGACGCCGGGGGCGTCCCCCGCGGCGGCTAAGACGGGAGGCTCTCTCCCAGAACCGTCCCGCCACCTCCTTCGCTAGCATGACTGCTTCGCAAAAGGAGGTGACTGCCTCCTATTCCCTCTCGCCTCGGACCATGGCTTGCACCAGTGCCGGACGCGAGAGGTCGCCGCTGCTGCCAATCGCCTCTACGAGGACACGGCGGTGCTCCGCCCAAGCAGGGCAGACCTCCACCGTGTGCTCCACCGTGTTCTCTGGGCGGTCCTGGCAATGGTGACACCCGGGCGTTTACTCCCGCCTGATGATGTGCAGGAACCTCCCGAAACTTCCGGTGAGGACCTGCGTCAGGCGGTAGGTGAGGGCGCCGTGGCGCCTCTCTAGCCACTCCTCATAGAGGGGTCTTGTCGCCGCTATGGCGGCGTGCCCTGCGCTGGGTTGCGACAGTCGCTCTTTCCATGCCGCCATGAGATCGCGCCAGAGATCCGTCCGCTCCGCAGCGATTTGCCGCGGAAGCGGATCCTCCCCCCGGCGTAGTGCCTCCACGCGCCACTCATACAGGCGCGCCAGGACTATCGCCTCCAGATCCCATTGCGGCAGTCCGGCAAGGAGGCTTGCCGCCTCGCCCGAGGTCGTGCGGTAGCCCCGGATAAGCCTTATGGCTACCACCTTCTGGGGCGCGTTCAGGTAGTGGGCGGCTCGCCGCCGCAGTGAACGCGCCCACACCGCCGCCCCGTATAGGGCCATGGACCGCACAACTTTTTAGACCTTTGTTTCCTGCTTATGCGTATGAAGTTTAATGAAAATCGGTTCATTCATTTCGAAAAATAAGCGCTTGAAAGTTTGTATGAAACGTCGTACGTCGTATGAAATTGGCAAACCAATAGGCTAACCTGGGTTAGGAATAGGACATAGGTTCCTATTTTGTCGTACTAGTACGTTCCCGTGTTATAATTTCCGATTTCCACGCGAGCGGAACCACGGGCAAAAGCCAGCAATTAATAACGAACGCAATATGAATTTCATAACAAATAATTATCTCGATTGCCATCATTAGTCTGCTCTCGTCTATTCAAATACATATTCCGCATAACGTTACACGTTCTTCAGAAATAGATCTAATGAAAATTCCGCTTGACAAACGCGTACGAACTGTCTCTCAGTTATTAAACCCTTCAACCACGTACGAGTTTTATCTTTATTCGCTTCGTTCCATACTTTATGTGCTAGTTATCTACAATAATGGCGGCGGTGTCGACTGGAACAGACGTCAAACTTTGTTTAACTCAACGCACGGTTCAGTGCTTTGAGCACGAATAAGCTGTAGAGCGTCTGTTGTACCTATTAGGAATTACGATATCAACAACTATGCCATAGGTATCGTAGGTTATATCATACTCAAATACTAAAAGTTATTAATGTTATGATTGGTTTGTTATTTTTATTTACTGGTACATACAACTGTGATAAATTGTGGTGGTTTGAGTAACCATTTATTACCTACTGAGTTTCTACGCAATAATAAACTGTTTTTAATCAAATAAAGAAAAGACTACAAACACAGTATTTTAGTTAGGTACATTTATCAACACCTACCTACTAACAGTAGGAATGGATTTCATTTTGACAGTTCAGCAACATTCCTTGCGTCAAACATATGAAGAAATAGAAAATAATTATCAATATCCTTCAAAATGAATCAGATTGTGATTCGATTCTGTGTCAATTAGAGTGTTCGTATGTAAAACATCGCTTCGACCGAAATAGTACACATCCCTCGGCCACAATCAAACTGCAAACGCAGCGTGTAAACCCTATCTTATCCATACTCTTAGGTGAAGTGGTACGAAATTATGACGAAATTCGTTGGAGAACTCTCAAGTTCTTCAGGTGCATCGATCGAGTGCTCAAGTTTCCCGCGGAACTTTCCCGATGACCGGATTCGAATATTTTCACAAAGTGCAGAATCCCCCTTGAACCAGCCTTTGAAGCAGAGCCATCTTAGTACGCCACGTTTTTGCAGATTTTTTGGTATGGTTAAATAGTTAGGCTATGATCCAATGCCAAGTCGAATTTTTGGCGGCTTTCTTAATTTTTTCGCTCATTACATTGAATAGTAAGATGAATGTAGGTTTATTCTGGAAAAAAGAGCTTTAGATATCATTGAAAGAAGCACCCAGACCGTCGCTAATTTATTTCCAATAACTGAAAGACGTTGCGCATGAATACATAAAGTATCAGGATCAAAAATATTTACAATTTCTACGAACTCATTCCGTCTAAAGGTTACTAAAGTAAAATAATTTTAACTCAAAAGTCTCATTCTTGATTTAGTTATTCTTCAATATATGTAAATAATAATAGTATTATTACATTTACTTGTCTTAAATTACCAACTTACCTATTTATTTTAATCGTAAAATATTTACATAATTTCGAAGCTTAAAAAAGAAGCAAAAACAGTCTTAGAATAATGCTCCTCGTACACCATCCAAAGAATCGGGACCCCATCGTCCCGCTCCCGAGACATGTGAAAACATAATAATATGTAAGTACAAGTATACGAGTATAAAAAGGAAATAATCACAGGGTATCAAAAATTCGTCCGCATCATTGTCAACAGGAAAAGTGCCCAAAAGGCTGGCAGCATTGCCACTTATAAATAATTAAGGAGTCTTTTGTTTATTAGGGCAGGTATATAATTAAGATAAATATAACTAACATGTTATTGCTGTCGAAATATTACAAAAAAAAACCTAGGACAGGTTTGGCTACTTTCTATTTTCTGTGTCACAAATCGCGTATCCTCATCAAAAATTCATAGAATAATCAGTAATCACAAATAACAATTAATAGAGCAAATTAAAAACAAAGTACTTATTCCAAGCTGTAATTTGGTGAAAGACGGCACTGAACACGCTGTAAGTGTTTCACATAATTACAGGGAACAATTATCAAAGTGGCGCCGTTTGTGACTCCGGCGCCGTCAGCTGGTGCCTTTGCCAAGCGACTGTCATTTCTTTTATTTAAACGCCGTTTAGATGGCACGGCGGGTTGTTGTCTCACTTCTATCTGCCAAGTTTCGACATTCCGACTTTTACGGACCATCTGTTGGGGCAATAACAGTATTCAATTGTCGCTGTACTGCCCCTTTGTCTTTACACCTTACTGATGATAGATGTGATGCTGGTATTCGAATTGAGAGACGTGTTAAGTGGTATGATTTTGTGATTATGATGTCCGAATTGTAGAAGATTTTATTTAAACTAATAATATAAAGAGAAAAGATTCTACTTTTTAACCGACTGCGCCAGAAGGAGAGTTATGTTTTTCGAGTGTATGTATGTATGTATATTTCTTTGGCACGCTCTGTAGCCTAAACGGCTTGATCGATTTCAGCTTGAGAGGTGCCGTTAGATTCGTCTTAGTTGTGAGAGTGACACTGGGTATATCAAAATTGAAAAAAAAAAATGGCCGATTTTTGGCGCAATATGTCTTCAAAAAAAACATTTTTTTTTCTCGAAACCTATCGAGTGGGGTATCAAAATAAAGGGTTTTCAAAGCTGATTACAAAAATATATATAACTTATATGGTAAAAAGTAATTCTAAGTGACAAATCTAAAAAACAAGTACCAAGAACTAAATCGTTTGCGAAATCTTTCACATTTTGTAAACTAAAAAGCTGGAAATAAAAAAAGTACCTAATTTAAAAAATAAAAAAACCCGACTGCGAAACTGAAAAGCTACAAACAAGCCCATTTTAAATTAAATAAAAGTTGGAGGGACCCATACCATTTTTATCATATTTTCAAATTCAAATGGGTCCCGCCTGCTTCCAACTTTTATTTAATTTAAAATGGGCTTGTTTGTAGCTTTTCAGTTTCGCAGTCGGGTTTTTTTATTTTTTAAATTACTTTTTTTTTGTAAGTGTGTTTGTTATTAAAATGGCTGAACGGATTTGGATGAAATTTGACACATGGGTAGACCATGACTTAAGTTAGAGAATAATATACTTTTTATCCCGATATTCCCACGGGATCAAGACTTCTGCGGGTGAAACTGCGAGCTGCAGCTAATGTTAAATCGAGTTAATATAATGTTCTGATATTTTAACCTTTCCACTTGGTTTCTTATAGGGTTTAAGTTTGTTATTTAGCTACACGTTGGCTATTTTCGTAACTTTACTTTTTTTGTGAATTATAGATACTATAATTTCATTAATCAAATTAATATAGGTAAAATATAAGATCGGGTTTTTAATTTTGGAAACTTTTCATGTCGTAATATCATCAAACTGGTAAACTATCTCATTGCTTTATTCATTAAAGCATCGAAACAAAACAATACACGTACTCCAAAACATTAACCTCACTGTTAACGGAATAGATACTCCACTAAGTTGAAATTTGACGAGACGCCCGTATTAATTAATATACCGTCCATTAGCATCGCTTGCTCCGTCTCTCAGAGCTCTATCGCTCTAAATGCAATTAGTTTACACCGAGGCCCCGACACCGCGCGACACCGCGCGACACCGCCCGCTCTCAACCTAAATATAATTCGCGCCCTAATAAGATTACACCGTAGGGTGTTCAAAGAAAATATTGTAGTTCCTAATGAAATACGCGATGAAGTTTTAGGTCCAGCTTTTACGTAAAATCTCAGTGAGAACAGTGCCTTATATCTAATTCTGTCTACGGATTTAAAGATGGAAATGCTAATGCAAATAAAGGGTTACTTAGGTAGATTTTTTTATATTCTCCTCCGCTTCAACGCTCGTAATTATACAAAGAAATTTAGGTGCGGTCGTAATTGAGATGATTATCAAACAGGCTTGATTGTAAAATGTAAATGCGTCATTTCGGAGTGAGCCGTCCGTGTTACGGGCCTTGACAATTAGCTTTTTGCATAATAATTTATTCTAAACACAAAAATAACTGTATCATAAGCAAGATAGCATAATAGATTAAGAGCGTTTACGCCGTACGGTATTTCATACAAATTTTCAAGCCCTTATTTTTCGAAATGAATGAACTGATTTTAATGAAACTTCATACGCATAAGCAGATACAAAGGTCTAAAAAGTTAGTAGATAACATTTTCAAAATGTCTTATTTAAAAAAAGATAACTGGAAATCTCTGTTTCTATGGAAAATTTAAAATTGGTCTAATTTGGCCGTAACACTATTTTTCGAAAATGTTCTCTACTAACTTTTTAGACTTTTGTATCTTACTTATGTGTATGAAGTTAATCAAAATCGGATCAGTCATTTCGAAAAATAATGGCTTGAAAGTTTGTATGAAATGCCGTACGGCGTAAACGCTCTTAAGGACGCCTTTACGAATCTGACAAAAATAAGCCGTTTTTCGGTGCATTTTGCAGCAAAATGAGACGAAACCAAATGTAACTAATAATTACCACAGATAGATTACTCTTTCATCTCCAAATGGTAGCCATTTTTTATTCGAAAATGTTGGTTTATAATATAGTAAAAAATAATTTCCGTTGCCTCTTCACACAAAATCGACGATATCGTGCTGTCTTTGGGATCATTTTTCTTCTATTTAATAACATAAACATATTTATTTTAAAATATTTTATGTAAGCAGACATGTTCAACTCAAGGTAAGGTAGCCCAAAGAACTATCAAAATGTTAAAAATAAGCTCAGAAAAAAAATAAAAATCGGAGTCTATTTTTTCACATATTTAGCTGTAATACGTAAATCTTATTGGATTGAAATAAGGGTTATTTTACTGGTCACTGTCTCGGTTTATTGCACAAATATTTGTAATGAAATATTAGTCTGCGCTCGGCCGCCGTTGTGAGTGGACTCTGTGTCGGTTGTAAGCAGCAGCTTGTGCTAAAAGAAGATCGCTGTACGGATACAAAATATTTGACACACAAAACTTGATACTTCACGCATTCTGTATGTATGTACCTATTACCCAAGGAAAGATTTGATTCACAGTCTTATAATTTTTCTAGAAGTAAGTTGGGTTTATAAATTCATATTTCGTTCCGGACTTGCTGGAGTGACCTGCACAGCAGGTGTACTTCGAAGACTGCTACTGGAACTAACAGCCGAGCTGAGGAGTTATTCCGGTCTGATCCCCTGAAGACTTACAATATTTCATGATGGGTGTCAATTTCGTGGTTTTCGAGGGTGCTGAAACCGATGGTGAGGTTCAAATGAGAATCCAAGATGGCGCATGTGAAAAATGTTACAATTATTCATGATGGGTGTCAATTTCATGGTTTTCGAGGGTGCTGAAACCGACGGTGGGGTCAAAATAAAAATCCAAGATGGCGGATGTGACAAATGTTACAATTTTTCATGATGGGTGTCAATTTCGTGGTTTTCGAGGGTGCTGAAACCGATGGTTGGGTCATAATAAAAATCCAAGATGGCGGATGTGAAAATTTTTATAATTTTTCATGATGGGTGTCAATTTCGTGGTTTTCGAGGGTGCTGAAACCGATGGTGGGGTCAAAATAAAAATCCAAGATGGCGGATGTGAAAAATGTTACAATTTTTCATGATGGGTGTCAATTTCGTGGTTTTCGAGGGTGCTGAAACCGATGGTGGGGTCAAAATAAAAATCCAAGATGGCGGATGTGAAAAATATTACAATTTTTCATGATGGGTGTCAATTTCGTGGTTTTCGAGGGTGCTGAAACCGATGGTTGGGTCAAAATAAAAATCCAAGATGGCGGATGTGAAAAATTTTATAATTTTTCATGATGGGTGTCAATTTCGTGGTTTTCGAGGGTGCTGAAACCGATGGTGGGGTCAAAATAAAAATCCAAGATGGCGGATGTGAAAAATGTTACAATTTTTCATGATGGGTGTCAATTTCGTGGTTTTCGAGGGTGCTGAAACCGATGGTGGGGTCAAAATAAAAATCCAAGATGGCGGATGTGAAAAATGTTACAATTTTTCATGATGGGTGTCAATTTCGTGGTTTTCGAGGGTGCTGAAACCGATGGTGGGGTCAAAATAAAAATCCAAGATGGCGGATGTGAAAAATGTTACAATTTTTCATGATGGGTGTCAATTTCGTGGTTTTCGAGGGTGCTGAAACCGATGGTGGGGTCAAAATAAAAATCCAAGATGGCGGATGTGAAAAATGTTACAATTTTTCATGATGGGTGTCAATTTCGTGGTTTTCGAGGGTGCTGAAACCGATGGTTGGGTCAAAATAAAAATCCAAGATGGCGGATGTGAAAAATTTTATAATTTTTCATGATGGGTGTCAATTTCGTGGTTTTCGAGGGTGCTGAAAAATTGTAACATTTGTCACATCCGCCATCTTGGATTTTTATTTTGACCCCACTGTCGGTTTCAGCACCCTAGAAAACCACGAAATTGACACCCATCATGAAAAATTGTAACATTTTTCACATCCGCCATCTTGGATTCTCATTTTGACCTCACCATCGGTTTCAGCACCCTCGAAAACCACGTTTTCTTAGTTATGTTGAGACCTTACCTCCGGACTTGATGGAGTGACCTGCAGGTGTACTTCGAAGACTCCTACTGGAACTAACAGCCGAGCTGAGCTAGGTTTGCCGAGTATGGGCTCATTGTCTTAGTTATGTTGAGACCTTACCTCCGGACTTGATGGAGTGACCTGCAGGTGTACTTCGAAGACTGCTACTGGCTGGAACTAATAGCCGAGCTGAGCTAGGTGTGCCAAGTTTGGGCTTCTTTTGTTAGTTTTGTTGAGACCTTAAGAATAGGTAGACAGGCACTAGGCCGGGTCTAGTCTAGGCAGATGCGGTCACTAATCGGAAACATAAAACAAAAGTATCTAAAAAAAAAAGATTACAGCCGCCATCTTGGATTTTCATTTTGACTTTGTTTTCGGCTCCAGCACCCTCGAAAACTATGAAAACGACACCCATGATAAAAAAAATAAAAAAAATTACAGCCGCCATCTTGGATTTTCATTTTGACCTCACTATCTGCTTTAGCGCCCTTGAAAACCATAAAAACGACACCCATGATAAAAATAAAAAATAAATTACAGCCGCCGTCATAGATTTTCATTTTGACCTAATTATTGGCTCCAACACCCTCGAAAACCATGAAAACGACACCCATGATGAAAAATATAAAAAAAAATACAGCCGCCATCTTGGATTTTCATTTTGACCTCACTATCGGCTTTAGCGCCCTTGAAAACCATAAAAACGACCACCCATGATAAAAAAATTAAAGCCGCCATCTTGGATTTTCATTTGGACATCACTATCGGTTTTACCACCCTTGAAAACCATAAAAACGACACCCATGATGAAAAATTAAAAAAAACTACAACCGCCATCTTGGATTTTCATTTTTATCTCACTATCGGCGATCTCAATATCCGTCACTTTGCACGGCCAAAAATGTAATTGACAGGCTTATGGTGATTTATCGAGGTAGCCACTGCTAATATGCCTTTATTCAATGCACGACACTGCTTAGTACGTTATCCTAATTGCGTAACACACTTGGAATGGCAATCCATTCCGATTTGACAGTTCAACAATATCCATTGCGTTGTTTTTGTTTTACGATTTTTTTAAATATTTATGAAGCAACTAGCTGTGCCCCGCGATTTCACCCGCATAAGTTTCGATCCCGTGGGAATATCGGATAAAAAGTAGCCTATACGTGTCAGCTACCTCTATACAAAATTTTATCAAAATTGGTGAAGCCGTTTGAGCGTGAAGAACAAACATATAAACATACACACACACTCACAAACTTTCACCTTTATAATATTAGCGTGATGAATATTGTAGCATTTGTACTGTTTGCCTTGTAGGGTGTGTGCCAAATACACGTATTTTCTTTCCAGTTTTCGAGAACCTACTTGCATTTGATACCATAGCAAATTTATTATATAAAATACGAAATAAACCGAATAAAACAAGCTTGTTTTATATTTGTTTTCAATAAGCTCGTCCGCAAATTGTTAATACATGGGTACTTTGGCAACTTGTACTTGATTAATCACTGTCCAGTGAAATTAAGTAAATAGCATTCTACTTATATGAACACTTCACATTACCTACAAACTGTTTGAAAACAAATCACCGTAAACTTAAAAAAAATACATGGCAAAAATAAAATAAAATTAGGCTCAAGTATCAAGTCGTGTCCGTTTACTCATAATTTCACCGCTTCGCGCATGTCGCTGTGTGTGTGAGCCGTGCACGTGTAGTAGTAAAACTCAATACCTAAAATTGAAGCGCGTCATTTCGTAAACGCGTCCTTAATAGGTTTATGCGTGTCTTTATTTAACTAGCAGCGCCACGCGGTAAGTAAGTAACCCGCGTAAGTTTCAATCCCGTAAGAATATCGGGATAAAAAGTATCCTATGTGTTAATCCAGGGTGTCAGCTACCTCCATAGAAAATTTTACCAAAATTGGCCCAGCCCTTTGAGTTGATTTGTAGTGTTAGCTCCGTAAACGTCGTTGATGTTGCGTGCCGCTTGTGCCGCGTTGCTGACACGACGGTACTCATATTCCATAATTACTCGAATTTTTAACGTATCCCTGATGACGAAAAAGATTGAAATGCGATGAAAATGTAACACTAATCAATAAACAAATGACTACTTTTGGAAAAAAAAATCCATGTTTTTAAAATAAAATTAATTTGAAATTAGAATTCTTAGCCAAACAAAAATTATTTTGATTTGAAATGGCCAGTACTGCAGAACGGCAATTTTATAGGTAAAGACCTATTATTTAAAATATTTATTCCTGAATGTTCATGATGCACCTATCACTGTTTGTCTCTGCATCACCCGAAGGTTGACTGGTAGAAAATGCGAATGGCATTATGTCCGCCTCTGTACATTTACGTGCTTGAAATACTAAATAAATAAATAAATAAGATTGCAATGTTTGATAAACAGGCTTAAATTAGGCAGCCCTGTATCTTCCCGTGGGTCTCGTGAGAAGTGATTTAGGGATCAAATTAGGACGAGGACGTCCACTTATAACATAACACTTCCAAAACATGATTGGGGCTGTTAAAGGTACTCGTAATATCTGAAATAAAATAAAAGGTCATCATGATCATCTTTATAATAAGAACATGTAATTAAGCTAAGCAAATGACAAAGAAAGTGCAAAATGATTGTAATTAATGGAAAAGGGACTCTATTTGCAGTTCAGGAACATTAAATATTGAGCCAAATTCTCTTTGAACCATTATAACTTCAATAGGTCATACTTTTTTTTGTATCTTATGAGAAATAAAATCTCTTTACCATTTTTAAAGTGATTTTATTTCTCATAAGTACCCACTTAAAATGAGATACAAAGTGCTTACATCTGAATAATAATACAATAATTGGCGACGTTACAGGGTACATACATGTTTTTAATTTTTGCTTCAAATATGATTATACTATCACACTTCTGTAAATCATCCAGTAAATCATTAAACAGTTGTGCTCCCTCAACCCATTATTGTTTTTTTTTATAATAAAACTTTCTTCCTTAGAATTCACAATTTATTGTCTTTGCGGAAGCTTATCTTAACCAACTTTTTAAATATTTTTTGTGCCGGCTTTGAGACTGTGTGATTTAAAGGTTATAATTTTTTTTAATATTTTTTTTTTAACAATACATAACCAAAAATATTTTGTCTCTGTTCAAAAAGCACCCGACCCCAAAACTTTCAGCGCTGTTAACAAAAACAATTGCACACTATTTATATCTATGTGCAAGTTGAAGCAAGAGCAAATGGCATTAGGCTTCTCTACGGCTCAATGGCTCGAGTCTCGACAGTTTAGCGCAGTGTCGCAACACTGCCGTTGAGACTCTAAGGCTTAATTCACACTTACCACTTTCCAGAGAAGGTCGGAACAAAAAATGTCGTTGTCTGTAGCGTAATCAGTAATTCCCATTGTTAGGACACAGACCTCCTCTCTGTGAGACGGAGTGGGCCGTAATCCACCACGCGGGCCCAGTGTGTGTTGGTAGATGTCACATGTCTTCGATTTTCTGGTTCTAGGTTCTAGGACATTCCGGTTTCCTCATGATATTTTCCTTCACCGTTTTGAGAGCAGTGGTGATGAAGTAATTTACACAAACCAAAGCGCCTGACAGTGTTCGAACCTACGACTGTCTCCAGACGCGTAAATTATTATGGGATCGCGACATAACACAAACGAAGTACTACTCATAGTCGTCGATTCGACGACAGTGATTATACGTAGTACATTTCATCCACAAAATTGTCGTCGTTGTTATATTGAGCGGAACTCATTCGTGGGACAAACCGACGACAACCCGCTACACACACAGACACATCTTGCGTCCTCGCTTGCGTCGTGTCTTGCGCACCTCACTGCAGTTGATTTGATCTTCAGTGCAGTCCTACGTGAGTTTTGTAAAGTCGTTGATTGCTGCGACAGCCATATAACGTCGCTGTCGTGTCGCGTAGAAAGTGGTACGTGTATACTAAGCCTAACACAAATTATTAGCGCAACTTCAACCCCCGCTCCGTTCTTTCGTCCGGTTCGGTCGACAAGCCCTCAATAGATTCATTAAGAGTCTAACGAGATCTTCCAGGGTGAATCACAAATGCTTTGTTTCACTAAATACGATTTATTTTGTTTGTTAATATTTTGTCGGAGCTGCAGTTGTGTTTGTTTTGTAAGAATTTTGGGAGCTTTTGAAAGCAGATTTGAATGTTTCTTATTTTATAGAATTTCTTTAATTGGATAGGCTTTGGTAAAAATTTTGTTTGGTAGAAGTTTGATTGATCCGTTTTGAAGCTTTTACTTATTTGGGGTAGCTTATTTTGTTTTTAATGCTTATTTAGGGTACGACATCTCAATTTAATTTTAATTTAAGATGTTAGTCACAACAGTATTTTGTAAAACAAAACACAAGACGTAAATATAGTTAGCAAGCAGCTTTAAAAAAAGTTCAGCCATTAACGATCTAGATTGTTTGTCGATTTCGATAAATGTCCGTCTGCAAAAATACCTAGCCAGCTAAGTTTATAAGAGCCAATTTATGCAATATAAATTGGCTCTTATAAACTTAGCTGGTCTTTCTTAATCCAGTGCTATTGAAAATCACCTACTTATGTCTATTCTTATTTTCCTCTACGGGCTGATTTTAGGGTTCCGTACCCAAAGGGTAAAAACGGGACCCTATTACTAATCGTCTATACGTCTGTTACCAGGCTGTATCTCATGAACCGTGATAGCTAGACAGTTGATATTGTCACAGATGATGTATTTCTGTTGCCGCTATAACAACAAATACCTACAAAAAACAGAATAAAATAAATATTTAAGGGGGCTCCCACACAACAAAACGTGTTTTTTTCGGCGTTTTTGCCTTGTGGTACGGCACCCTCTCGCACTTGGCCAGTTTTTCCATATCTTTTAGCCTTGGAATAAAATAGACGTTTGCCAGTTTCTGTATGGAAAAAGGCGTTGGAACAAAGTAATATAGAACTAATTTAGTATACACAGCCGCAGTTGTCTTTTCATTTTGCCTACGATATCATAGCCTTCCTTTTAATCCATCAACAGCACTTCCTAAATCAAAAATCGATCATTATCATCCCCTAGCCTGCCTAATCAACGAGCCGCTATATCGCTTCACAAACACAAATACCTATACGTATACTTAATATGCGAAAGCGCTTAAAGCCGCCTAATTATCAAAGCTGTCGGTAAAGTAAGTTATGGAGGGTGAATTTTTAATCGGCCTCTCATTTCAGTTGCACGTAGGTTCCTATCAAAACGAATTTACATGCAAATGTTATATTGATTCAACCGCTAATTGAGATGTGTTTGACATATCTGTATATGAATCGCGGAGATTTATAGGTAATTGAATTCGCATTACCACATAATGCCTATGCGATTGTTTTGTAATGAATCATGTTTAGCTGGCTGGAGAATCTTTCTATGAAATGTTATTAAACTCACACATCCTCATCACCTACCACTCTGTCATCTCTCTTTCTTCATTTATGTCTGCGGTTTATTCTGTAAAAATCTCACCGTGAAAACTAAGGCGAACTGGTCTTGAAGTCAGCTGTCACTCCATCTGATACTAGGAATTGACGCTATTGACAGCTCACTTCACCTAAGTTTTCACTGTCACATTTTTACAGAATAAACCGTCTGTAATTGTTTGGTGTTCGTAAAAATTTTTATTATATTCTATTCTAGCTTAAGAGCGTTTACGACGTAAGGCATTTCAAACAAACTTTCAAGCCCTTGTTTTTCGAAATAAATGAACCGATTTTAATGAAACTTCATGCTCATAAGCTGGATAAAAAGTTACTTAAGAACATTTTCGAAAAATTGTATTACAGCCAAATTACAAAACACCTTACAAAGGTCTAAAAAGTTAGTAAAGAACATTTTCGAAATGTCTTATTTAAAAAAAGATAACTGGAAATCTATTTCTATGAAAAATTTAAAATCCGTCTAATTTGGCTGTAATACAATTTTTCGAAACTTTGAAACTTTTTGAATACTTTTTGAAACGTCATACGCTCAAGCAGGAGCTTGAGCGTATGAAGTTTCATTAAAATCGATTCATCCATTTCTAAAAACAAGAGCTTGAAAATTTGTATGAAATGCCGTACGTCGTAAACGCTCTTATATAAGTACAAGATAATATAGCAACTTTCCGTATGAAAGTTGTCACACCTTGGGTGAGTTTTGAACCAAAATGTTATTTGTGTTTATAAACATTTTTTTTCAAGTCAAGAAGCGTTACGTTTAGGTAAATAGGTTAACAGAGGATGCTCTCATTTTACAAAGCACAATATTCCAAGAAGCCTGTACAATGGAAATGTAGCGAAGTTACATATGCTTCCAAGTACTCAATGAAATATATTTACCAGTAGGTATGCATACCGTCTTAACTTGGAAGTCTTATTCATCTATTGTTCAGAGGGTATATTAAAGGTATCACCGACGCCCTCCAACCCTTCAGGCAATTCCCGCACCCTTCACTCTCTTTGAGATATCCGCAAATATGATAGAGATTTCTAATTGATAAAGAGATCTTATAAGTGATAATATTAGAGGGACAGTATCTTTGTGTTGCTGTATGACTAAAATGTTTTGTGACTAAGACATAATTATTGACATGCATGTGCAACAATCAAAGCGACAGCTCAACGCTTAATTATAGAATCAGATTGACGATATAAAGGTCGTGAGTAAAGACCCCAACACAATTCCAATGTAGGTCCTATTCATATTTAACAGATATGAATACAACTAAAAATTAAAATATGCAGGCGAGGTAGCTTTGAGGATTATATCTATTGTTTACTAAATTAATTAATTTCTATCAACTATCACACTAATATTATAAAGGCGAAAGTTTGTGAGTGTGAGAGTGAGTGTTTTTGTGTGTGTTTATATGTTTGTTACTTCTTCACGCTCAAACGGCTGGACCAATTTTGATAAAATTTTGTATGGAGGTAGCTGACACCCTGGATTAACATACCTATAAGCTACTTTTTATCCCGATATTCACACCGACACGCGGGTGAATTTATATTAAAAGTAATTCAGAGGTTTGAGAATTGCTACTTTAATCAGTATTTTATAAAAAAAAAGATATAAAGTTCCTAATTACCTACGTATGTACTAAAGCAAAGTAGTTAAAAAAAAGTTGAAACAAGACATTTTTATTTTACACTAGCTTCCGCCCGCGACTCCGTCCGCGCGGATGTCGGTCTTCGCGTGGATGGTTTATTTCTCCATTTTGAGTAACTCTGACAATGACATCTTATAAATATCTATTGGACCCAAATACGGCTAAGCCTATAATAATTAAGGAGATTTTGGTACTGGGTGTAGGTCTCAGATTCCCGTGACAGCATGTGACGTTCACGGTCAGCAGTGAAGCGTATATCCCTTTCAGTAAATGTTTCAGAGGAGCGAGATAGTGAGTGACGTTGACGATCAGCACTTAACCTCAATTCGCGATCGGCACTGCTTTCACGTGCTCTTGCTTCAGCCGTTCCGTCTCGCATGCGGTTTAACCGGGATTCTCGCTCTTCAGTTGATTCTTGTGATCTAGCTAGTCTCATTCGCCTAGCATTTTTCGATGTTTTAGTAAGAGAAGATCGGTTTCTGGCAGGCATCGTGTTACAATAAAACTGTATTAAAAAATTAAATTAAAAATTTAAAAAACCCCCGACCCAAAAAAGTTATAAAATTAAATGCAAGTAATTGGAAAACGATCAAATAATTTACAAAACCCCCAACTTAAAGAATCTAGGTAACGAGACTAAAACAGATAAATTCATATGGCAGTCGGGGGACCTCTTAGCTTAGAAGGTGTTCCACAGAACGGTCCCCCGACTTTCATATGAATTTATCTGTTTTAGTCTCGTTACCTAGATTCTTTAAGTTGGGGGTTTTGTAAATTATTTGATCGTTTTCCAATTACTTGCATTTAATTTTATAACTTTTTTGGGTCGGGGGTTTTTTAAATTTTTAATTTAATTTTTTATTTCATGCTTTTTGTAGGAACTCCTTAATTTTTGTATTTTATTTCAATATACTTAGTGTAGGTACATTATTCTATTAGTCAATCCCTTGCATTTGATACCTATATGGAAGGAGTTGTGAAAAAAATATATAATTCGCCATTTTGTGGTGGCGGCCATCTTGGATTTGAAATTTGTAATAGCGTAGGTACTTATAGTATTCTACTAGTCAAGCTCTTTCATTTGATACCCATATTGAGGAAGTCGTGAAAAAAAAATGTATTTCGCCACTTTGTGGTTGCGGCCATCTTGGATTTTAAGTTTATCATAGTGTATAGTATTCTACTATTCAAGCCCTTTCATTTGATACCCATATTAAGGGAGTTGTGAAAAAATATGTAATCCGCCATTTTGTGGCGGCGGCCATCTTGGACCGATTTTCATCAAACATAGCTAAGAACACTCCCGACTAATTCACCTTTCAAACAAAAAAAACAAAATCAAAATCGGTTCATCCGTTTGGGAGCTACGATGCCACAGACAGACACACACACACACACACACACACACAGACACGTCAAACTTATAACACCCCGTCGTTTTTGCGTCGGGGGTTAAAAATATACAGAAATACAATGAAATGAGATGAGAGAGAGAAATATGAGATTAATAACTAACCTACTTTACCTTATAACCTAATTCCTATACCTATGTTTCCAAAGATAAACAAAAAGAAAATAAAATACCAACCTAAATAAACCAATTTACGATGAAAACTTAAACTACGTACGTACTATAATATTTACAAAAGTATTTACAAATAACTGATCGGAACAGTAATCAAAAAGGTCGCGCTGAAAAGCACGGTTTAAAATTACACGCATACAATATTAATTCCACGGACGACCGCTCGCCACACTGGACACGTCCGCTCGCATCAAAATTCAGAATTTATATTCATCGCGCGGCTTTTTTTTTTTTTTTGAATGGCATCTCGTAGGTGTCCTTGAGAGGTCGTGACTACTTAACCGGACTATCCTGTGGTTGCCTTAAGTAAACTCAAAGCCTCCAGCCAGGGGCAAATGCAACGTGTGTTCGCGGTTCTACAGAACAACGTCAATGAATAAAACTGAAAAATAAGATTTTTTTTTCTACGTATTTTTCCAGGATAAAAAGTATCCCATTTTATGCCCAGGATAATAAGGTATAATTATACCAAGTTTCATCGAAATCGAACCGTTAGTTTTCACGTGATGCCTGCATATACAGACAGACAGACAGACAGACAAACATTTTTTTAATCACATATTTGGGTTTGGTATCGATCCAGCAACACCCCCCGCTATTTATTTTTTCAATATTTTCAATGTACAGAATTGACCCTTCTACAGATTTATTATATGTATAGATTTTTAATGTAATTTATCTAAAAGATTTTCTAGAGATGAAATTAAAGACTTCATTAACCCTAGTCGTAAACACTTAGATAAAAGTATTTAAAGCACTAGATTAAAAGAGAACGTAATAAAATTGTTGCTTTATTTAATCTTAGTAGGGCCGTTCATTTTAATTTAAGGTAAGATCTATTCTTTAAAATTTTACCGTGAAAACTTAGGTGAAGTCAGCTGTCATTAGTTTCAACCCCAAGCATCAGGTGAAATGACAGCTCTCTTCAAGCTCACTTAACTTAAGTTGTCACGGTGGGATTTTTACAGAATATACCGACAGTAACGAAAGTACATTTTACAATGGTACTATGTGAAACCGCACCGTGCACGTGCACCTAGCTTCTGACGTTTCATAAGTGCCCATGTTGGTTTATGTGAAATAAAACATTTTGATTTTGATTTTGAAAAAAAAACCGGGCAAGAGCGAGTCGGACTCGCGCACCGAGGGTTCCGTAACATCCGGGTTTATGCAAAAGGTTTATGTTTATGAAATTAAATGTTTATTTTTTATTTTTGAGTTGATTGAATGAATGGTAAATTGCGGTTTACGATTTATGACGTATTAAAAAAAAACTACTTACTAGATCTCGTTCAAACTAATTTTCGGTGGTAGTTTACATGGTAATGTACATCATATATTTTTTTTAGTTTTAACATTCTCTTATTTTAGAAGTTACAGGGGGGACACACATTTTACCACTTTGAAAGTGTCTCTCGCGCAAACTATTCAGTTTAGAAAAAAATGATATTAGAAACCTCAATATCATTTTTGAAGACCTACCCATAGATACCCTACACGTATGGGTTTGATGAAAAAAAAAAATTGAGTTTCGGTTCCAAGTATGGGGAACCCTAAAAGTTATTGTTTTTTTTCTATTTTTGTGTGAAAATCTTAATGCGGTTCACAGAATACATCTACTTACCAAGTTTCAACAGTATAGTTCTTATAGCTTCGGAGAAAAGTGGCTGTGACATACGGACGGACAGACAGACAGACAGACATGACGAATCTATAAGGGTTCCGTTTTTGCCATTTGGCTACGGAACCCTAACAACTGACCCGACCCTGAGACTGCCCCGTTGGTCTCGTGGTTGCAAGCGCGACTGCTGAGCGTGGGGTCCTGGGTTCGATTCCCGGGTCGGACAAAGTGTTATTGGGTTTTCCATTAGGAATTTCTTAGTAACAGTCCGAAGTTTAGAAATTGGCGGTTCAATACCCCCGTGCCTCGGAAAGCACGTAAAGCCGTTGGTTCTGCGCCTGAACTCTCCCCGGTCGTGTCGGATTGCCGTCTCATCGGACTATGAGAGTAAAGGAACAGGAGTCCACCTGTGTTTGCGCACACGCTTGTGCACTATAATATCTCCTGCGTACCTGGCTAATCTCCATTGAGATTGGCCACCGTGACCGAAAATGATCGGGGTGGAAGAATATATCAATAAATTTTGTTTTTATAGAAGTGGCTGTTTTGCGAATTAGTCATTTATAGAATGAGTCATTTTGAGAATTAGCCATTTATAGATTTAGCCATTTTGAGCATTAGTCAATTAGAGACTCAGTTGCCATTTTGAGAAGTGGGCATTCTGCGCCTAAATCGTTTAGATGAGTACCTACTTAAAATTAAATCACTAGGTCCAAAGAGATCTTAATGAAATTGCTGCTATAATTAATCTTAGTAGGTAGCACTACTTTGTCTCCGTTCATTCTAATTTAAGATGACTGTAACGAAGATACATTGAAATTATAATAGCACTGTATGAAAATGCTCTATGACTGAATCATTAGAGACCATTAAATCCTACGACAATTATGATTTTTAGGTACATTGTTTTTAGGTTTATCTAAGTAAACAATTATCAAGTGGTTAGGAAACTTTTACTACTTACGTCGTCAGAAACCCGAAAGTTCGACAACCAGTCTTACCAAGGGTATCGCACTACCCAGTAACTGGGTTGTGGAGACGAGATAGTCGCTCCATGTAAAATACTGTTAATCACTCAGTTGTATCCGGCTATACTGAAAAAAATAATTTCGTACTACACCACATTAAAGTGATTTCATTACGATTTACTGACTTTATGCAGTAATGAGAAATGTTTGTAAAACAATAAAAGACAAAACAGTAACTTTAATGATTGAACATAACATTTACTGAAAAAAAACGTTAAAGTTAAAACATTAAAGTTTACTGTCCTGACGGTAACATTTTGCCTGAAGCTTTAACTGTTTTCGGATCAGTAAAAAAGACTTTTTTGAACGTTAGGCTCTTAAGGAACTGTTTAAATTTAGATCAATGTTTTTTCATTTTTATTTAACCCGACCCCAACATAATTGGGAAAAGGCTAGGCTGATGATGACGACTGTGACAGAGTACCTACAGAGCTAAATGAGAGCTCTAACTTAAACGAGAACTCTCAAAAACCGCGTCCTCAATCTTGAGAAACTGTTGCGTTTTCCATATTTGTTATGCAAATGTCGATATTAAACACGTTCATTGTAGCACTAAACGCAAATCGATCGGAAGCGTTGACTCGACGTCTCTCAAATCACGAATTTAGGGGCGAAGTATTTTTCAAGTCGACTGCAACCACGCGATAAGCGCTCGTTCGGAATGTGACCGAATTTCAATCAAATTTATGAGTTATAATAATGATTATAAGTAGGTACTTTATCTGCGCTCCGCATAAAATTTGCAATTTCACTGAAAAGGTGAACTGTAGTGTAACAAATGCGTCGGCAATCGTAAGGCGCTGATAACGATTTGGAAAATTAATCTCGCTGAAAAAACGGACTGGGGGAGTTGGGAATGAGAGCGAAACACGGATGAATCGCTTGCGTTTGTCGCAGTTAATATTTATTAGTCACCTTTTACAAGCGATTTGGAACTCCAGCATTATAAATTGGCGAGACGTTGCTTATATATTTTATTTCTTTTTGCTGTGTAAATAAGGAAAAATTTTGACATGTGTAAAATATGTTGTAGAATACATATTTTATTAAAATACCTTGTTTGTTCATACATACATTAGCAGAAAAGCCCGAAGCACAAATAAGCTGGTAAAATGGGTTACTAAATAAGGTAGAGAAAGTTTGTCTATTTTCAGAATCGCTTTTGTTTGTTAACGTTAATTAAAAATCCAGATAAATAGGTTCATAAAATTAAACGAAGGAGGTCAACTAATAAAAAAAAATCCAACCGAATTGATAACCTCCTCCCTTTTTTGAAGTCGGTTAAAAATGAGGTTATGCATAGAGTAGTGAAAACATAACAATTTTATTTCATCCTTGGCAGGAAAATCCTACTTCCTATTAATATTATAAACGAAAAAATTTGTGAGAATGGATGGATGGATGTTGGATTGTTACTCTTTCATGCAAAAACTACTGAACGGATTTGGATATTTAGCACACACATAGTTTTTAGATTAATTTAGGATTAACACATAGGACACATACTTTTTATCACGATATTTCCACGGGATGGAGACTTATGCGGGTGAAACCGCGGGGCGTAGCTAGTCATTAATAACAGTATATAATTCTCCTAGCAGCCCCATTTTATTAGTATCATTTTAAATTAAAATAATTATATTAACAAGACTCGCTCCTAAATAAAGATCACAAGTAAATAAGGATTTGTAAAAGAACACACTAAGCACATTTCGTGGAAAAAGACATTTCTATTACAACGCTGATATTTCAAACGATTTCCCGATATAATAAGTTATTATAACACTTAGCAGAAGTCACCGGGTGAAATCTTTGTTCTACGCCGCCCGGGGAGCAACCGGACCGCTCGCAGCGATTGAAATTTAAAATATTGTACCCTTTGCCATTATGCGAGCTTATTCACCCTTGAAATATCCCTAGGGGGCGCCAGGTACAACGATTGGGGAAAATATTTTACACTTGTTACTAAGGATGTCGCTATCAAGTCTGCCATTACAAAATTTGGACCAAAGAAATTTCAAATTTCTTTCAAAGAAGATAGAGTTCAAAACTGTTTGAAATTCTTCGTGATTTTACCAGAATATTTATGAAAAGCACTTAATTAGTGTGTCGAGAATGAAAAATTGTTATTGAAACCGAGTTGATTGAATTGGCGATTCATAACTATGTCATTTTTGATGCGACACTAATAAAAACGCGATTAATCACTGCTCTCGGAGAGTGAAATGGTACGCGACGCGTGATTCTGCAATTTGTACTGCACTTTGTTATTATTACCCTTTCATTTCGCGATTCATTTTTTTCTTAATCTGGTTTTTCAAAAAACTAAATGGAATGGATATTGCGGTGGAAGGGTTGAGGGTGCCGTTGAAAGGAATCGATTATTTTGCGATCCATTTAGAAAGCTCGGTTTCCTGCTGACGATGTTTTAATTTTGTTTCTACTGTTTTTGAGAGAGATTTTTCAATGAAAGGAACTTGGACGATGTGTGACGTCTCTTTTCAGTTTCTCATATCCCGTAGGTATGGTATTTCTTTGAAACATAAGCAGCAGAGGTTTCTTTACCAGACAGCAAGCTTGCTTAATGAGTGTTGTAGTTGAAGTGCAACATCATCAAAGTTTGTTGTTCATCTCTGCCGCTGCTGTTTGTACAAGTATGCAACTAAAGCTGATTACGTTCGCAAAAACAAGCCCCTCCAATATAAATTCTTGTATCTGTAAATAAATTAAGCGTTTCCGCAGACGAAAGCACACATTTAAAGGTTAACAAACCGTTAAAATCTGCACAAAAATAATTAAGCGAATAACTTCACTCATTAGTCGGCATCAAACTCGGCAGTGGTAGGTGCAGAGGGTACTACTTTCCCGCATTACTGCATATTAGGTCCGGCCCACTGAGTGGAATACCAACGTTTACTTGATAAAATAAATTTGAACAAAACAAACGCATCCGTTGCGGCGATATGAATCCTCTCTGAAGTTGTGCTTAGCGGCATGGAAGTGGAAAAATTGTAGCCGGCCATCGGCTAATATGTGAATACTTGGAATACCACTATATGAGGTTTTGTCGCCTATGTGCAGGTATGTCTGTAGTGCTTTTTGAAAGCAATCATTTTTTAGGGTTCCGTAGTCAACTAGGAACCCTTATAGTTTCGCCATGTCTGTCTGTCCGTCCGTCTGTCTGACCGTCCTCGCTTAATCTCTGTGACCGTTAGCACTAGAAAGCTGAAATTTTGTAGGAGTACGTATATCAGTTACGTCAACAAAGTGGTAAAATAAAATTTTGGAAAATATTTTTTTTTAGGGTAGCTCCCCTACATGTGAAGTGGGGATAAAAATTTTTTTCATCATCTACCCCATCGTGTGGGGTATCGTTGAATAGGTCTTCTAAAATGGCTTAGGGGTTGCTAAAATTATTTTTCGATTTAATGCTCCATTTACGAAATATTAAAGTTTAAAATGCAAATTTTTGTTCCAGTAGGGCGTCCCCCCCCCTCCATAAGCTAAACTACGGGCTTGAAAAATCTGGAAAAATTCTCGATGATAGTGCATTTCATGAACTTTAAAGGAAAACTATAGCGGTTAAGATAACTTATTAGTTTAGCAGTAATAGTCGTTGAACTTGGGTGTTGGATAATTTTGTACCAAATACTTATCTTCCTTATGCTTATGTATCCTTAGCATTAATCCTTTAAAGTGACTAAGATGAAGTATTTGCTTGTTTATAATGGGTAAAGACTTGCATTGAAAACCAAATTATGTTTTTTTTTTACCTATTCAGAATAAAGAACAACAGAATCGTACTACATTGTGATAACGGGCTACTACGGAACCCTACACTGTGCGTGGCCCGACACGCACTTGGCCGGTTTTTTCAATTTAAAACCGCCTCCCTCTAGTTTTTTTGTTGTTTCGATAAACATTTAATCAATATCTTAACAAGGGTCCGTATGAGTTTCGTGCCCTTTTGATATTTTTGTTTAAGTAAAGTCAAAGTTGGAGGTAAAATCTGACTTCTATTCTATTTCTTATTATGGCAAGCAAAGCCGAAGCCGAAGTTTCTTTTTTTCTAGACAATGACAGAGTGGTCGACACTCTCACCATTGTCTAGAAAAAAAGAAACTTCGGTGTTGTTGGGTTAATACGGGATTGAAAAAAACAAAAAAAAAAAATTTAAATATAATTATTGTTGTTGTTTCTATGTCCATGCTGTAGGTACATTTCTGCCTAACCCTTCGGGCAAACAAAAAAAAATGGAAAATTGTTAGAACATTAAATATACATATGTATAGGTCCACATCACTGACCTGTATTATACAGTACTTCTTTATTAGAGGTCAGTGGCCCACATCCACGCAGAGAGAATATTTAGGAAAGTAAATCTTAATTTTATTATGACGGATGAAAATCATCAACGCAACAAGCAGTTCTGGAGAGGAATAATATTATGTTAAAAGGGAGGGGAAATTATCAGAACAGGAAAAACATCTGACTTAATTAACCTTTTAAGCGCTTGGCTAAATATCAATTGCCGTGCCCCTAGCACGCGGCTACAAATCGATAAAATAATCATCATCATCTGCCTAGCCTTTTCCCAACCATGTTGGGTTCGGCTTCCAGTCAAACCGGATGCAGCTGAATACCTAAATCGATAAAATAATACCTACAATAAATAAGGAGGAGAAATCGTTGGACAGAACGAAAAAATCATGCATATTCTCTGTCGCAGAAATACGACACGAGCGGTAGAGGCACGGAAATATGTGTCGCATAAATGCGACACAAGCGGTTAAAAGGTTAAGCGTTAAACCTTCTGTAACAAGATATCTTTCAACAAAGTAATTATAACACCAAGTACCTAACAACATCTAATAATACTAGTTAACACTTGAGTGAGTTACAACCGTTTATATTCGAGAGTCTACCCCCGTCCGTATCTAAGTCACAGGTAAATAATCAGTCTCCATTCTTATCTGGTTCAACAATCTGCCGCACAAACACTATCGCCGATTTAAATTCCTGACTGAATTTAATCCGAATTGAAGTGTCAAGCGTAACGAGAGACTTACTCGTCATGTAGGGCGACCATTCGTTAGTCTAACTCTTTTGGTAAAACGACCCCGGGATAAGCCGGGTGCACTGTTAACATTCTTTTCAATAATGATGCTAGGGGAGATGTGAGTACCCCGTGTCTTGTTTATTGGATTTTTTGTTGCAATCTACATATGAATGGAACGCCAATCTGTCGGACGTTGGAGGGCATCGAGTCGAACTGCATTGTTTGTTACTCCGTTCTATTTGGAGCAAAAATAATGTTTGCACGCACTGTGTGCTAGCGTAATGTAATTATCGCATGTGTGCAAATATTTTTTTACAGGTCTGTTTGCGTTTACTATGTTAGAGTTTGCTTTGGTATTTAGTAAATTTGTTTTTAGTTGATAGCGCTGGTTTTCTATTAAGGTTTCGCTATGCATAATAAATACAATACTTACCTAATTAAAGTTTTATTAATATTACATAAAATAATAATTGTTTACATAACTCTTTAATTTTGTAAGCATTTTAAAAATTGGCGACTCCTACCCTTTTATATCTACTTTAAACTTTTACTGTTGAACAACAACGCGCGTGTTTGGTCGCTTTAATAAGTCCCGTGCATGATAAATAGGATCAAGTGCGGGGATATACGATAGCTCTGTCCCTATCTCTTGTTCACAAACTATCTTCCGCACTCTTCACACACGGCTTTAGGGCTAGGGGTTTAATACGACGTTTGTGGACTAGAAAACTTAATGAAAGTGTGGCAGCTCTAGTTGTGGCCATCATTATCGACGGCTTTGCACTGAGATAAAAAGCTTTCATGTGGTTATTGAAACGTATGCGCCGCTTTGGGGTTAAACCAAGCGAAGTGGAACAATTTGAATGTAGCCTCTGTGCGTAGGAGTTCTATTTTTTTTATTCGTGGTTAGATCGATGTTTTTTTATTGTTGTTTTATGTTGACTGTTTTGCGGAAAAGATAATTTCCTCTGTGCGTAGGAGTTTTATTTTTATCTGTGGTTAATTTGAATTCTGATGTTGTTTTCGTATTGATTGTTTATTTTTAAACTATGAATTTAACATTGAATCAACAACAGTAACTCTTGAATACTAAATCATCTATTAAATCACATTGAAATATTTGATAATACTATATTATTATCAAATAAATCTATTTCGATGATATTTATTTTATATATCGCTGATATATATTTTAAATAGCATTATTAAATATTTCATTCGTTCTATTTTATTTTCATTGTTCATGATTCAATAGTGGCAGGTCTTCAGGATTTCATGTTTTTCTACAAGTACGGAAAAACATGAAATCTACTAAACAAATAGAGCTCTTTCAAATATTCTTTATTCCTTCTGAGGTAACTTAAAACCAGTCCATTTTAAACAAACAGAAGCCGTAATCAAGTCGCATTCGTTTCCAAGCGAATAAATTGCAAACTCTACACCCTAAAGTTTCTAATACGGATGTTTTTTCTACCACTACAACAACATTATGAGCCAGACACACGTGGCATTCAGCCTGATACGCTGACTGTACCAAATTAGTCACGCACACATGCACCTCTTTAATGGGGACTGGGTTGGTATAGTTACCATCAGACTCATAGAGAAGGAAGAAATGGAGGGCTCAACCCTCTTTTGTTGCATACGTCTGGGCATCTTGCGTAAGACCGCATAATAGGACTGCGGTTTAAGATTGTACGGAAGATCTGAATACGCTATCGTTCTGCACACATAGTTTTTATCGTATAGGTGCAATAACGAGTGTAAAAAGACGCTTAACGCAGCCGAGAGTCACTTGTTGTTCCTGTCATTTTGACATTTTTTTATAACTAGACCATTCCTAGGAACCTCTTGCGGTTATGGAGATATACAAGGTCAAAGTTTCAACTTTTTCTGACGCTTTTTAACAAAAACAAGTTTTAGATGTTATAACTTAACTTCGATACCCCTACGACCCTTGAACCGTTGCATAGACTCAAAATTACAATGTTTTGCGTGCGTTACAGTAAACAGTGATTTTCCGCACCAAAATTAAAATCTTTTCCTAGCAATTATTCTTGTGCAATGTTACTCAGTTTAATGTACAGAATACGTAGTTGACGCCTATGTGATGGGTCTTGTTACACCCTGTTTAATCGATTTTTAACTTTAATAGGATAGGTGTTAGGCCACCACAAACCTTAACGTTTTCATCAAACCGCTGCAATGATATTTATTTCCTTAAATTTACAAACGTCAAAAATATATTATGTTTACTATGAGAAGAAACGCCGAAACAAACTCGGAGGTCACAGTAAAATATATTATTATGGGCACTCCATTTATTCATACTCCATGTTCTCCATGTTCCCCATTAAAGAGGTGCATGAATCGGATAGTGTATCAAGGTCTTAATTTGAATTTCGTACTCCGAACTTGATGAACAGTTTTCGAGTGCTTCGTCAATAGTGATCGAGATTTTCGGAAAATTGGGACAGTTGACTGAAATACCTTCGTTACGTAGGAACCTGGGTGATTCCACTATGGAAATTGGCCCAGTATGTCTGTAGGACGAGTTTTGCATTGTATCAGACTTGTTCTGGTTTTCCATAAAGGATATTTCAGAGAAATACACGCCTAAGTATGAGAGAGCTTCGTAATTAAGTATTAAAAAGTTTATTAACTCACAGACGCTTGCTTCTTAAGGAACTTTTCAGACGGATTGTCGCAGAAAAAATGTCAACTTGCACAAAAAGTTTATGGTTTTCTTCGACAGATTTCATCAGGGTCTGCTGTGTTTTAATTTTTCACATAATATACCTAAGCTGAGATAAACATCATTTGCGGTTCTGAGTGAAGTATTCAGGACGTGCGCACATACATCAGGGCCCTCTGCATGTATATGCGCACATCCTGAATACTCACAAAACCCTTGTTTTAAATACTTCATCCAAAACTATTCGCAAGATCGAATGAAGTCCCAAACAAACCACTCAGACTATACAAATTAAACCATGTAAATTATCCCCACTCCAAATTACATTCGAATTTCCGTAGAATTAAACGACCGAAGTCCTAACCATTTGAAAAGGTCGCATCCATTCGCAACAACACGTTAAACTTACACAGACGAAATGGCCAGTCGACGGAGACAAAGTGACGTCATCAATATAACTGAGTTTAGTTCGGTCGCCGGTTGCTGCCAGGGGGCAAGGAACACCACATTAGTAGTAGATTAATATACTCGTATCGTATTGGATGGCATCGCCGTCCCTTATTGGAAGTCCTTCGATACACGCAATGCCCATTTGAACCGGTCCGCTCCGTTGGATCCAGTATCGTGATTTGGGAAGATTCATTTTTGGATCAAAGAGTCATATTATTTAATCAAGTAGAAAGGACTTTTGGGGTTCAGTTATTTATAAATAAGCTGGGATGTGATAATATTTCCTCTGGGAACAGAGACGTCTGGTGAAGCTTGTTAGACTCAAATAAACTTGTGTACATTGTAATTCCATCCTCTGTTTCGTTCAAGTCTTAAGCTTACTTAGATCGATTGGACTGTAACATCCCGAAACCTGACGAAAATACACTATCTATAAGTACACGATAGAACAAAAAAATATTTATATGATTTTCTGACCGCAAGTAATGTAGACATGTGAAATATAGTTAAAAAATCTATTTTTTTTTGTGTAAACCAAAACCAACCCAAAGGTTGACTGGTAGAAAATGACTATGGTATTAAGTTCGCCTCTATACATTTATGTGCTTGAAGTATTAAATTAATACGAGCAATAAAACAACACAAAACGGATTTTCTCAACTTATCCTTCTAATAATGACACTATTCGACCCTGTATACAGGGTTATTGGAAAACACCAACAACCTCATTCGGTCATTGTACTCATCATTATGAACAACTTTTACTATAGGACCAAACCTGAAACCGCGAAAAAAAAAATCACCTGTTCCCTACATTTACGTTTTTATAACTTGTAAAAATGTTATTTTTTTTTGCGATTTCATTTTTCGTGCCATAGTAAAAGTTACTCATGATGATGAGTAAGTACAATGACCTCTTAAGGGGTTGTTGATGTTTTTCCAATAACCCAGTATATGTATACAGTACTGGATGATTATTCTTGTTAATTACTCATGTTTATTCATATTTTGTTTGCAAGGATATGAGTTTATTATTATACCTTTTTAATTGTGTGAAACCAAATAAACAATTAATTTTAACGAGTAAATTATATAAAACCCACGTATTAATTTTCACCGCAACATTTTGACATTATAAATACAGTACGATAAATAAAGTAAATCTAACTGTATGAACAGTAGGTAATTATTCATTGGGATTGGTTCAAAGCAAACTTATTTAATAAACGCAGTCCAAACCGCGGCTCATTTGGTCATATCCGACGCCTGATTAAACCCATCCAAATACAATATTCCGATTGTTTTATTCGTTATTAATTTCGTCTCGATGCAATCTGTGTTGATTTTCGATAAGCAGGTTGATTATGTCCCATGGGAGAGGGGCCCGTGGCTAAATAATAACAGCCGCACAGGTCGATCGATCAGGTTAAGCTACGCTTGCCGCGGTTGGTCTGTGGATGGGTGACCATCTTTACATACCGTGACCCCTCCGTGCCTCGGAAAGCACGTTAAGCCGTTGGTCCCGGCTGTCATTTGTGGATCTTTGACAGTCGTTACGGGTAGTCAGAAGCCCGAAAGTCTGACAACCAGTCTTACCAAGGGGTATTGTATTACCCAGTAACTGGGTTGTGGAGGTCAGATAGGCAGTCGCTCCATGTACAATACTGGTATACAGCTGCTCCGGTTAGACTGGAAGCCGACCCCAACATAGTTGGGAAAAGGCTAGGCAGATGATGAGGTTGATTATGTCCCAGTTTATTTTCAGAAAACGTTACTAACAAAGTAACCCACGAAATTCAAAATTTTATAAGTTTTTTTGAAAATTGCAGCGCCTTTTTTATTGTATGTTGATCAAAATTCAGTTCGCGGCAATTATGATAAAATTATTAATAAGTTGGGCTGGCCATATTACCTGTAGAATTGATGACTGTTGTGGTAGACGTGTTCTTGAGTGGAGATCGCGAATCGGCAAACGTAAGGTAGGACGCCCTCTGGCTAAGTGGAGCGGCGACTTTCGCAGGGTGGCTGGTAACAGCTGGATGAGAGTTGCCGAGAATCGAGCCAAATGGACAGGACAACGTGCAACTGGACAGGCCTATGTCCAGAATAGACTGCTGTAGGCTGATGATGATTACTAATCACACTAATACCTATGTGTTAAATTGCGGTTACGTATTATAATAACTACAGTTATTCTAACTATTTTCGATATAATTACTGTTGATTCGCTTAAGTTCATAACACATAATGGTCGACTGAACTACTGGTTTACTTAATTTTTATTATACTAAAATTAATTACACTAACGAACGATTAATCTAATGTTTTTTTGAGATATTGGATATTTCAACTATGTATGAAAAACCTAATGGACGACTCGCCTACAGCTTATTAATACTGCGCGGTCGTTTTATTTCTAACGACGTCAGGTCGACGGAGCCCCGCTGCGCGAGCGGGACTCCTATTTCTGTTTTCAGGGTTTAAAGGAACCTAACCAAACCGAAGCTCGGGGGGATTTCGCACCCAAAAAATGAAAAAAAAAGGGTTTTTTTTTTCATTTTTTGGGTGCGAAATCTTCAAATGACCCCTCCCGCTCTGGGCGGAGCGGAAGGGAGCGTCAGACTCTTACTGACTAAAACCCACCCGTGTTCCTTCCTTAGCTCTTTATGTTCCGAGCCAGCAGTAACCCTTTCGGACAATCCCGCTGACCATCGGGGTGCCCTTGACGTCGACCGTCTTCTTCTGATTCAAAAGCACAAAAGCGGACAAAATCAGGTTTTGGTTCAAAAACTAATAGTAGGTGAATCGTCCGTTAGTTTAATTAACCTCAGGTTTATTAATTGTAGCTGAATTAACCGTAGGTGAATTCTCCTTTATGAATTTCGTTAATTAGTTATTACAAAAATCTGTGAAACGATCTTAAGGTATTTTAAGCAGTAGGTCTTTTGACCGTAGTTATCTCGAAAATTGTTAGAATTACTTTAGATATTATAATACGTAACCGTGGTGTGTGTGTGTTTTTATATATTTCTTACTTCTTCGCGCTCAAACGGCTGGACCAATTTTGATAAAATTTTGTATGGACGTAGCTGACACCCTGGATTAACATATAAGCTATTTTTTATCCCGATATTCTCACGGGATCGACATTTACGCGGGTGAAACCGCGGGGCGCAGCTAGCCATTTAATAAAACACCAATAGCTCTCAAAATTATATTTGTTATATAAATGACATATTTTCACGAAATAGTTTTATTTCTATACTATAAAATATAATTTCGATAGCTGTATTGATATTATAAATAATTATAACTTAGTAATGATTTTATTAAATTTAACAAAAAATTACAAACTATTGCAGTACGTAGAATCAAAAATCCTAAACCTGAGTGACAAAGAAACAGTATCTACGGAAATTTTGCCGCCACGTTTCTCTATTTCCCTTTAACACGAATAGCAGTCTTCTACAAGGAGTAATTTGTCTAACTAATGTGCCGGAAATTCACGAATTACGACATGTCTCTCTCGCTTGACAACAAAACTCTAGGTTAGTAGAATTAATTCTGTTTCTTCTTAAAAAGATCAGCACCCCAATTGCGTAATGTACTTTCAATCGCAATCTGAATGATTTTGAAGGATATACAGGGTGTACCTAGAAGTATGGATTAAATCGAATAGGGGCGTGGGCAAGGTCATTTCCAAAGTTTTTAACCCTGAGAATGTCGGTGAATTTTTTTACGGTTCAAAGGTTATGACCAATTTTTGTTTTTTTTTCAGTCACTTCGCATAGTGCTGAAAGTAAAAAAATAAAAAAATAAAAAACCACCAGGGCCATAATTTTTTTTCTGCTCGACGTATAACGCAATGAATGCTTTTGAACTGCCAAAATGCCATTGCTACTTGTTTCGCAATCACCCCGCCGTTTTTGATAATAACGAAGAAATAAGTTACCTAATCAGCCCGTTAAAATGAAAGAAAATTCATAAATACCTAAACTACATGACTATGCAGGAATTTATTTTCTTTTATTTTCAGACTGGATGACTGCGTAATAAACCCGTACGAAATTAAATGAAAATTTATTGTTACATGGATCATTACCAAAAAAAATTAATAGTTTAAAAAACACTAGAAAAACACGCTTGGCCTTTCTCACAAGTACAAACACGACTATGATACGATATTGTATCATGGAATGCCAGTCCCTATCTTCCGGCTTCATCATCAGACCTTAAAACCTAATCGTGGTCAAAGTTCATTACAAGACTTTTCTAAGAAATCCAAAACAGCTATGATACGATTTTCCATCATGAAGTTCCAGTTCATATCTTCCGGCTCCATCATCAGATCAGTTCGACAGTACCATATTATTGTATTGTCATCAGAACTACATACAGCTGCCAATTTTCATTACGCTGCGACCCTTGGAAGATGGTTAAATTAGTTACCTTAGATTCCATTACATAGTTAGTTACATATAGGTCGACCTAATAAAAGCGTGTTAATGAATAAGACATGTCTATTAATGGTCTTTCATTATGACCAAGTAAATTGATTAATTTGAAGTAACGTATACATACCTAGATAATTATAAGTCAACAGTTTTTTTTATCGAATTGACAGAGACAAATTAATAAAACTTTGTAGAAAGAAATAAATGAGCGTTCTTTTGTTTGCACAAATAATACTTACAATATAATACCTCTAAATCTTATTATTAATGAATACAAGAAAATGTGACATTAATCCCGAATATGAAGAAGTAATTTAATTGCGTCATGAGATAAATACCTAAATAATAAATTGTGATGAGAAATATAATATTATTGGTTTTTGCCTGCGGTTTTGCCCGCGTGGATGTTGCAAATTATCCCAAGGGAACGGGGATAAAAAGTATCCTATATTCATAATTTATATGAGTATCATATATTTTATTATTCATATGATCCCTAAATAAGTCTGTCCATGTAACAAATCAATTCAGCCGTTAATTTTGAAAGCAACAGACGGATAGACCAACAGACAGACACGAGTTAAGGTACAAGTTCGTAGCCGACTGCAGACGACAGCAGCAGGCGACATGGCGCCGCGACATACGTTTCTATGAAATACGTGGCAGACGACGTGTCGCTTGCTACGGAAGGTATTTCTTACCTGCCGCTACCTCACGGCGGCGATCTCTCGCGTGCGGCTCTAGTCCAGGCCATGGTAAGGAGCGAGAGTGTATGGGAGGCCGGCGCCTCCTGCGAAGCAGTATTGCTCGCGAAGGAGGAGGCGGAGTGCGTGAGGGAGAGGCAATCTTCGCGCCCTCATGCCCCTAGTCGCCGCAGGAGACGCCCTGAGCGTCGGGAATAGACAGCCGATTCCCGGCCACCGTAGGCGCGGACTTGCGGACGGCGAGCAATGGGCAGCTCGCCGTCGCGACGCGCGTTGTTTTCCACGCGCGCTTCAAAGAGATGTCAGCACTAACTGACGGGGTCCGCTAGGGTTGATGCCTGCCAGGATCGCGGGTTGTTCGAAAGAGATGCCGTGGCCCCTGGCACCGGCAACTGAAGGAACACGGGTGGGTTTTAGTCAGTAAAAGTCTGACACGCCCTCCCGCTCCACCCAGAGCGGGAGAAGTTATTAAGTTGGTGATTTCCCACCCAAAAAAAAAAGGTATTTCTTACCTTACCGTAACTTGTACCTTTAATTTTACAAATATAATGTTAGTATGGAGGTATAGATGATATGGATGAGAATGGATAAAATGGTGAAAAGTGTTTATTTTTTACCCAGATAATTATTTTGGGATGTAGGTATAATGTATAGCCTTACATTGGGGTATGCAGGGTCTCTTAGACCCAAACACATTAGGGCCGACCGCAACACAAAAGTTACCTCGTTAATTGATATAAATTGCATTAGTGTGGCGCTACAATTTAAACGGTCCTGTGCCTAACAACAATGTTTCCTTCTTTTTCTTCTATAGACCGGAAAAGTTATTTACCATTAATACCAAAAAATCTTTCTAAGGAATAGTAGATCATACACATACATACGTCATACATACGTCATAAGCTCACGGCTTTAGGACATATATAATAGCTGCGGCCCGTGGTTTTACCCGCATAAGACTCGATCCCATAGGAATATCGGGATAAAAAGTAGCCTGGGTGTCAGCTACCTCCATACAAAATTTTATCAAAATTGGTCCAGCCGTATGTGCGTGAAGAAGTAACATACCTACATACAAACTCACTCACAAACTTTTGCCTGTATAATATTAGTGTGATAAATATAATGAAGTGATGTAATGAGTTAAAAGCATAATAAATTATAATGACCAAAACTTATTTTATTACTGCTAATGAAAATCGTGTTGCCCCTAGCATTACTTTATGCATTTAAAATTGAGTTTTATTGCCTTGAAATAAGATTCAATTTTCTTTGGCTCAATCGGCGGCCAATATGGCAAAATACATATATTTTTGAACAAAATAGGTAGCTATTTTAAGAGTTACGGAAATCGATTCTGCGCTCTATTCTGTAAAAATCTCACCGTGATAACTTAGGTGAAGTGAGCTTAAAGTGAGAGCCTGTCAAAAGTGTCAATGTCTAGCATCAGGGGGAATGACAGATTGACAGCTCACGTTAAGCTCACTTCGCCTAAGTTTTCACGGTGATATGTTTACAGCATAGCACAGCTGTAGTCAATTATGAACAAACTACTTTCAGGACTTGCATTTATTCTGTTACAGTGTTCTGTTGTAGTGAACTTATTTTTGATGTTTTTCATGTGCGTGTTTGTATGACCTGATGTCATCATCATCTGCCTAGCCTTTTCCCAACTATGTTGGGGTCGGCTTCCAGTCTAACCGGATGCAGCTGAATACCAGTATTTTACATGGAGCGACTGCCTATCGACCCAATTACTGGGTAATACGATACCCCGTGTCTGTGTGGTGCCGGACTTAAAGAATTGCACCACCCCTTACTTCCCGTGGGTGTCGTAAAAGGCGACTAAGGGTCTTACCGGAGAATGGGCAGCAGCGTTCTCTATTTATTCCACCATCATACCATACTGCGATCGCCAACCCGCCTGCCAAGCGTGGCGATTATGGCAAACCCCCCCAAAATTGGGGGAGGCCTATGTCCAACAGTGGACGTCTATCGGCTGAAACGACGACGATACCCCTTGGAAAGACTGGTTGTCAGACTTTCAGGCTTCTGACTACCCGTAACTACTGTCAAAGATTCGTGAATGACAGCCGGGTCCAACGGCTTGGTCGTGCTTTCCGAGGCACGGAGGCGTTTCGGTATGTAAAGATAGTCACCCATCCAAAGACCAACCACGGCAAGCCTGACCGATCGACCTGTGCGGGCCCCCCACGGGAACCTAAATGTTAAATGAGTATGTATAGCTCACCGTCCGACCAGGACCAGGCCCGTGCCGGACGGCGTGTATGTGTTCCCGCGCGCCTCACAGAGATGTCAGCATCAAGGAAGGGGCCCCTTAGGGCCGAAGCCGGGTCAGCGGGATTGTCCGGAAGGGCAATCCCGCCGGGCGCTGGCACGGAACATAAAGGGCTAAGGAAGGAACGCGGGTGGTTTTTAGTCAGTAAGAGTCTGACACACCCTTCCGCTCCACCTAGAGCGGGAGGGGTCATATGATGACGTGGTAGACACCTATCAAAATAATTGAAAAACATCAAAACTCATTCATATAAATTCTAAAGAAAACCCTCTAATGAATTCATCAAATTAAATCTTACCTAAACTCATTAGAAAATTAATAGAACCCCTTTGAAATTCAACAAGCACAGAGAGAGTTAGTTCAAGTGTAAAGTAAAATGATTATGTTCTGAGTCCCGGAGTTTTTGCATTTCTCCTTCCCCCTTAGTACCTACGAGGCTACGAGCTACCGTATCTATAATCACTAACTTAATTAGAATGGACTTGAAGCAAAAAATAACTGAAGAAATTAACCGTTTAATTCAAGCTGTGATACCGGGGGTTATAATATAATTACTAACTTCTGTCAGTAAAATCGTCCGACTAAGAAATCTGTAAAGTCCCCGTGGGTGTTGTTTTTATGATTTATTTATTTGAATCTTTTGTCTGAGTTATCTAAGTATGCGATTACGTTAAAATTTATTTAATGTTTCAGTGTTGTAGTTTTGGAAGATCTATTAATACTCGTCATCTATACAAAAAAATAAAATTAAAGTGTCTATTTGTAATGTCAAAATAACAGCTTATCACTAAATGCATATGAAAGTATGTACGGTACTTATAACAAAAAAAAAACAAACAATTTTAAAAAAATTTGACCGTCTGTCTGTTTGTTCAGGCTAATCACCGAAACGGCTACACCGATTGTGACGGGACTTTCACTGGCATATAGATGTTAAAAGGTGTAACTTTTATTAGGCTAAAAAAATGTCACGCCAGCGAAGTCGCGGGTAACTGCTAGTTAATAATATGTATATAATAATATATCTGTTGATGATAGTGAGCAAAGTGACTAAACATCTACTTTTGACCCAAATACAATTTGATGAGATAACACATGATGTCACGCCTGTATTTTCAAGGGTTGGTCAGAGATACATAATAACACCCACATTTCGCCAGTTAAGTTTAAGTAACAATTTGATGAGCGATTCAGAAATGGTTACACTATTTCTGATTTTTTCCGTGTCATGAAAAAAGTGGAAAATTTTATTTCTTCACAGTAATAAAGAAAGTAGCAGTCGAATTGCGTAACACACTACCAATCACAAACTGAATCAGTTTGAAGGATATAGCTAATCCATTGCTTCGTATCATCATCTGCTTAGCCTTTTCCCAAATGTGTTGGGGTCGGCTTCCAGTCTAACCGGATGCAGCTGAATACCAGTATTTTACATGGAGCGACTGCCTATCTGACCTCCACAACCCAGTTACTGGGTAATACGATACCCTTGGTAAGACTGGTTGTCAGACTCGGGCTTCTGACTACCCGTAACGACTGTCAAAGATCCACGAATGACAGCCGGGACCAACGGCTTAACGTGCTCTCCGAGGCACGGAGGGGTCACGGTATGTAAAGATGGTCACCCATCCACAGACCAACCGCGGCAAGCGTAGCTTAACCTGATCGATCGACCTGTGCGGCTGTTATTATTTAGCCACGGGCCTCTCCACTGCTTCGTATGTTCGAAAAAATAAATAACACAATGAATGTTTTTGAACTGCCAACAGTGGGTTACGCAATTACCCCGCAGGTACCCGGTAGAATAAAACGCCAGTAAACAAGGAGGTAATTACCTATACAAAATACGAGTAATCCTGCAAAATTAGCCTAAGCTACTAAAAACCTAAACTCAAAATGAAGCAGTTTATAACTGGGTCCCTAAATAGATGTTCCATAACTTACAATGGAAGTAGATGGAAATATTTTAACGGGAACAGTTGTTTCGCAAAAGTTTCAGTCTGCAATGAATTAGTAATTAAGTTAGATGGGACCGTGGACCAATTTATTTCACCTGGAGTGAAGGACTGTCCCTCAACTTCTATTTAATTTTCTACTTTTATATAGACATTTTGTCTGAATAATGAGGGAGCTTTACTACGTTTGTGCTTGTTTAAAAATGGATTACGATTCTGAGTTTTCTTCTTCTTAGGTAAAGTAGAATAAATTACGGACGAACCGTGTTAGCAATGTGAGGAAGCCGGCGCGTACGGAAGAACCGAAAATTCCGAGATTTGTATTGTAACATTCACTCACCTACTCTTGACCCGCGTAACCGAAGATGTCTCACTCTCTGCCGTCATCACGAATCAAAATAATAATTCTTCATCTGTCTAGCCTTTTCCCAACTATGTTGGGGTCGGCTTCCAGTCTAACCGGATGCAGCTGAATACCAGTATTTTACATGGAGCGACTGCCTATCGAACCAATTACTGGGTAATACGATACCCCTTGATAAGACTGGTTGTCAGACTTTCGGGCTGCTGACTACCCGTAACAACTGTCAAAGATCCATGAGTGACAGCCGAGACCAACGGCAATAACAGTATTTTACATAGAGCGACTGCAGCCTATTTGACCTCCAGAACCCAATTACTAGGTAATACGGTACCCTTTAGTAAGACTGGTTGTCAGACTTTCGGGCTTCTGACTAGATTTTGAACGTTTTAAATTACGAGAATTAGCCTTCAGATGTCATCATCATCTGCCTAGCCTTTTCTCAACTATGTTGGGGTCGGCTTCCAGTCTAACCGGATGCAGCTGAATACCAGTATTTTACATGGAGCGACTGCTTATCTGACCTTCACATCCCAGTTACTGGGTAATACGATCCCCCTTGGTAAGACTGGTTGTCAGACTTTCGGGCTTCTGACAACCCGTAACGATTGCCAAATATCCACGAATGACAACCGAGATCAACGACAGGTACGGAGGGGTCTTGGTATGTGAAGTTGGTCACCTATCTACTTACCAAACGCAGCTAGCGTAACTTAACATGGTTGATCGCCCCTTGCGACTGTTATAACTTAGCCACAAACAAGCCTCTAATCGAAAAAATAATAATTATTAAAGGATTGGCCCACAATCGCGGTAGACCGGGAAAAGTGGAAAGAGGGAAGGGAGGTCTTTGCTGAGTGAGACAACTCAGGCTCATAATAAATAACAATAGTCGAAACAATGATTATTTTATCGAATTATAATATAATTATCCAAATACAATAGTGCGTACCTACATAATTATTATTACAATCCATTGAAATGCAAGTATAATATTTTAAACATAAAAGAGCAAAGATATTTTATTATAAAAGGAAGGAAAATACTCCAATTACTTACCTGAATCCTTTTTAAAATTAAAATAAAATCATCAATACCTTGAAGTTTCAATTGCACAATGCTACAGAAAAACCATTTTATATTTAAACAATGGAGTAAGCTTTTACCGATATTTTTATTCAATTTACACCTTTTTTGTCCTGTATTCAGTTTTTTTTTGCCATTATACGTGGACTTTTTCAGCTCACTGTATAAAATATTTATAACACTTTTTCCAGTTCTTATTAGCTTTAATTATCTACCAGATATTTGTGAAAAGTAAAAAACTGTAAAGTGCTTAAATTTTCCCTATTATTGGTAAAGTGTGTCTATTATTGGTTCATTGATTTTTTAAACCTAATTCCCACTCGATATCCTCCTTTTTTTTTGGATTGAACATAAAATGTGCATTAACATTCTAACTCCGCAATGTAGAAACAGTAGAACATCAAACCCGCTAAAACTACGCCTTCTAACGTCGTTAACATTTTATTTATTAATATAATTAACTTTGAACGTATCGGACTTTGTACTTAAGGCTTGTTTAAAAATTTAGCGCCAGTTTTCTCGGCAAGAGTTTGTTGGCCCCCACGAGCCTTCACTCTTAATTATTACTTTGGCAAAATTAAGACTGTCGTTTAGCCCGAGTGCCCACCCGGCTGAAGGTTGTGCCTCTCTTCCATTTATCTAAATGTACTTTATCTTGCCAGGGGCGCTCCCGTTTCGATGCGTGGAGACGATATTGACGTTGCAAATTTTGGGTTACAGATTTTTGGTAGAAGTTTTCTCTTGCAGTTTATTTATTTGTTGTTCTAGGAAATAGGCGAGATCTAGAAGCATTTCAAAATAATATGGGCCAAAACTAATGATGTCGTGTCAACTCACTGGCTTTTTACACACTGTGTCCTCGTCTCTCATCCAACTCTCTTGTCGCAGTCTGCTGGAAGTTTCTAATGTACCTTTGTGCTCTTCTAACTTAATGTATTTTTCTGTTTCGTATTTGACAGAAGAAAACCATAAAAAAAAGTAATTTAAAAAATAAAAAAACCCGACTGCGAAACTGAAAAGCTAAAAACAAGCCCATTTTAAATTAAATAAAATTTGGAAGCAGGCGGGACCCATTTGCATTTGAAAATATAATAAATAGGGTATGGGTCCCGCCTGCTTCCAACTTTTATTTAATTTAAAATGGGCTTGTTTTTAGCTTTTCAGTTTCGCAGTCGGGTTTTTTTATTTTTTAAATTACTTTTTTTATTTCCAGCTTTTTAGTTCACAAATGGGAAAGATTTCGCAAACGATTTAGTTATTGGTACATTTTTTACGATTTGTCACTTCGAAATACTTTTAACCATATAAGTTATATATACATATTTTTGTAACCAACTTTTAAAACCTTTTATTTTGATATCCCACTCGATAGATTTGAGATTTTTTTTTTGTAGACATATTGCGCCTAAAATCAGCCATTTTAATTTTTTTTTTCAATTTTGATACCCAGTGTCACTTTCACAATTAAGACGAATCTAACGGCACCTCTCAAGCTGAAATCGATCAAGCCGTTTAGGCTACAGAGCGTGCCAAAGAAATATACATACATACATACATAAAACATAACCCTCCTTCTGACGCAGTCGGGTAAAAAACACAAGCACCTTTTCAAAATGATCCAACTAAACCAAAAATGCTGCCAAAAATAAGCCAAAGATGCTCTTTCACCACTTAAAATTTCTAACCGAAAACATTATTAGCGACTCCACACCACCCTTATTCTCTATGACGGCTCAAAGTAATGACGATACTAGGCACTACCGCGTTAAGTACATTACCTATTGTAAGTGTTCTTTGAGGTGCCTGCCCCACACCGGCACTGCGTCGCGACGCTTTTACTCTAATTATGAGCTTCAACATTTACACACACCTATAATGAAGGGAATGTACGAAATGTATGTTATGTCGCTTATATTAATACAAAGGATGCCTCAATGTTATTTAGACCTCGTGTTCATTAAGGTGTTATGTAGGTACCTATTTTAGAGTTAGATTATTATAATCAGTAATGGAATTTTCTTGGTGAATTCATATTCGGAGGTAGCTGTGACTACGCCACCATGGGGACGTGTTCTTATGAGCTCAACTGTCACTATTGAAACACAATTACTTTTTCTATTGGTATCGAACTTAATCAAGTTTGCCTAAGAGACGAGCAGTTTGTTTTTATGGTAATCAAGATGTTGAAATAATGATTCCAGAACACAAAATTGCTTTTAAAATATGTGATCATAAATTATAGACGTGGGAAGTGATATTAAAAAAATTGAGAATTCGATATTTTTTTAAACAGCCAAGCAATTTTAATGGGCTAACTTTAGTTTTTATAATATATTTTTATGAACGAACTTTACAAGTTCATTTTTTCCGATTTTCCAGACCATTTGACATTCGGTAGCTACCTAAGGTTAAACTTTATTGTTTTATGTCAAAATTGCGCACATAAACCTGCAGTTAAATGCCGAATTTAACGACTAGTTTCAGGTGAAAACGGAGATCATAAATTTTAGTAAGTATTAAAGTCTAACATTTTTTTTGTTCAAAAACAAATTTCATAACTCACTTTACTCTGCTATATCTATTTGGTTAATAATTGTCTTACAGGTTAAAGCGCGATTTACGAGTTGTGGATTACGGCCCACTCCCTCTCACCGACAGGAGGCCTGTGTCCCAACAGTGGGAACATTAAAGGCTGATTATGTAGGTTAAATAATTATGACCTTTATGGCTATTTAATGTTGTTATTTCATAGTTCATATTATTTCAGTGTAAAATTAACATGAAACTAATACGAAATCCGGATTTCAAATACCGTGTCGTTCTAGAATAATGTTTTCCAAATTAATGGTTAACCAATTTGGCGAAGATTTTCATTTGCACCGCGCAAATTGTGGTCAGCCCTCATTTTCGCTGTTGTTGTGAATAACAAAATTTAATCCAGCGGTTAATAGGATAATGCTAAACGATAGCTAATTGAATCGCACCTAACTACATATTATGATTTGGTAATTAACAGTTTCAAGGGAACTGTGTGTTTAGATAAAGATGATTTTCCAATAATATTTTCATTAATATGTGGGAAAATAGCTCTCTTTAGAAAAGTTGGTAACTACGTCAGTGGAAATAAGGGCAAAGCAAGCTTATTATAAAAGCTGGTAATAAAAGTAATCTAAGCATGAAAACCATGTACATAAACTGTAAGAAAATTCATTAACTCAGCAGATTACATCAGATTACAAAAGAGAAAAAAAAACGAAACTCTTTCTATAGCTGTTTTTACGACTTTATATACCGAGTTTTCTCATTAACATTTTGAAAGAAGCCGCTAATAGACCTCTTAAATATGTAGCATTTACGTAGGTATGTTTACTGAAGTATCTAATTTCATCCCAGTTCTCCATCAACAGTAAAATTTTATTATCTGCGACATGAATTAACATTTTTTGTTGCCATAAAATTTTCCGTCTCCTGGCCGGGTCGACGGGAATGGAGATTAGCATTGCATCTCTAATTAAATCTGCTTTATGGCTTGCTCACTTTACTGCCACTCCCCTTCAATATTTCGCTGTAATAAAGTCTTAGAATTAAACATGACAAATAGTACGATAACTCTTTTAAACGTTGTTCTTCGATATAGCACTCCTTTGTAGTCAACAAGAACCTAAAATAATCCAAGAGAGAAAAGTAAATACACTTAAAATATATCTGCCTGTAAACAGCGAGTACAAAGCTGAAGTACGAAATGGGAAAATATTACATCAGGATAAACCGCTGCTTACAGTTCGTTGTAAGGTTTTATTTTAAGTGCTCCATGTGTGTACGTACATTTTTTTCCGGAGCTCCGTATGTTTCGGAGTAGCTGTCACACGACGCCCGGAGCGGGAAGCTATTGTAGATTCTTAAACATATTTTCAACCCGTACAGGCATATAAATATTTATGAAAACACTGTCCGAATTAAATCCAGTCTCAACGTTTACGTCGTTCGTATTGTTTTCCTTTTTTCACGGACGTCTGAGCAATAAAACGTTATGTAGTCGTCGACGTTGAATGATTAACTGCTTGTTGGTTTAGGAGGTCGAATGCGCTTGCAAGAGTATAAAACCGACTATCGTTAACTACTCGTAAAAGTGGACGGAATTGCTTTTTGAAAATATCCGTTTTTATTAAATGAGAGGTTTAAATTGTTGGTTTTACAAGTTTAAAAATTTTTGTAAAGAAAACAGAAAGGCAATTGTCGTAATTTTAAGAACGTTCACAGTCTGATCTCAGTCTCAATCTGTCAAAAATACCTCTAGTTTTCTTACATTTTTGACAAGATTTTGACATTGATTGTCGCTGAGGTGAGATTTTGAACCTTTTTTAATTACGGGAATCGGCCAAGATCTCAGTAAATCTGTCATTTTTGGCAGATTGATGTCAAAAATACCGCTAATTTACCAAAAAAAAAAAAAAATTCTTTTTAGTTAATTTTCTAAATTTTTTCAATGTTTTTTTACACTGATGACGCTGAGATGAGATTGCGACAAGATCATCAACGTTTTTAGTTATAGGAATTGTCTTTCAGACTTATATATAGCTCGTTAGTCTACCTAAAAAAACCAAAGGAGGTTAAATGCAAAATTTTCTTAACATAAAACTTCATTAACAACCGTTTATCTGCTTTCAAACTTAAATTAAGTCAACAATACTTAATAGCTAAAGTTTTCTGAACGTCTCATCTTGGTACACATATAACTTTAGTTATCAGTAAAATATGCCCTTGCAGGGTGAATATCCAGATACAAGATATATTAGGTTATCTCCTGAGACCGCCGAGATAATGTACCAACGTACTTCAGACATAGACGGTGTCTAGGGGGAATCAATAATCCCATAACACACTATCCTTCAAAATCCATTTTGAAATATCACATAAACCAGTCCGCAGGCGATTTTATTTATTCGTATTCGAGCGGAGACAGAAAAGATCAAATAGCCTTTGTCCTTAGTTCCTTACCCCTCTTTACTTATTCAAACAAAATTACATATGCCTGCTTCTGGATCGCCATTGCCCGAAATTTTACGCGTTGGAGATAGTGTCATGAATATAAATCTATCGTTAAGGACACCGCGGAGAGGTTAGCTCAGTTTACGGCGAAGCTCACTTTGCATTCTTTGTACGCGGACCCTTTATGGTCGCTTTATAGACTTAGGTCCTTTTGCATAAAGCCTCGATGGTCGAAGTTGTTCGCCACCGTTGACCGCTTCGAGTCATGAATGTTGAATTTCGCATCACTATTATTGCGACCACAATACGTTTGCTGCTTTAAAACTGCCTCGCTGGCAAAGGATGACAATTTTATGCAACTGACATCGTATTTATTTAAAATGAATGTAATTATTCCCATGATTTCATTACTGCCACCTGCATTACTGATCGTAATTATGTAAATACTGGGGTTGTCAAATAAACTGGATGATGATAAACAATGTTAATTTAAAGTGAATTGAAACTTTTATAATTGATTGCCATGTAGACATAGACTATACAAAAAAAAAAGAAGGTACTTGTAGTAAGAAGATATAGGTACAATTAAACGTTCAAGTGGATGCTTAGCGTCTTCGGAGCTCTCTGTTAACTATTAATCCTATTTTCTTTCTCAAAAGATAACGAAACTCATTTAAGATATCTCGCGAACGCCTTTCAGACGTTTTAGGGTGCAGCCTTGGATTGCACAGTGAAGGGAGTGGAATGGACTTGGAAAAGCTTTTTCACAAATGTACAAATATAAATAGAAAGTAAAATCGTCGTAATGCAACGGATGTAGTAAACATTTGGCACAGATATTATGCATGATTTTTTTATTAGCTTGATTCTGCTCCGGAAATGGTATTAATGGCTTTCTGCAAGAAGACGTAAGAAAAACGCAATGTTTTTTCTTGTGATATTCGTCGTATGATTATTTGAAACTTGACTGTATTCTTAGGGCAGTATCGTCTCACTTTTCAAGGAAATATTTTGATGGTTCTGAATCTCTATGCAAACTTTGTTCTATAATACGTATTTCGTTTTAAGAGACCAAAGGTTTCACTTTATGTCTAATAAAATTTTCTTCAAAGTATCCTTAATTGAAAATTCAAATTTATGCATAAGCTCTGATTGTGGGAGCGGGCTGGCTGTAGGAAGAGGTACGGTCCAAGACACAACCGTTTAAGAGATCCAAGCCTTTCCGGGCAAGCTTGGGCTTGTCGGCAAATTGCGAATATTACGCCGTAGATTAAAAGGAACGAATTTAATTAATTCTTAGTTAATCCGTAAGAATGATTTTAAGTGATACTGATGTCAACGGGTTCGTTTTTCCAAGTATTTTCTTTTGTGTAAAAAAATGGGCTTTTGAAAAAAAAATTTAGAAAATTAAATTTGTGTCAAAAGACACAAATTTAATTTTCTATCCCTTTATTAAATATACGTGCCCAAAACCTTTTTTTTGGAATTGCAAAGATTTTTCAGTAAAAAAGGATCAATCAGTTTGCTGTTGTAGGTACTTTTAAAAACTCGAAAATGTTGTAAAAATAGTGATTGATTGAAAGTAAGTGGTATTTGAAGCTGTAAGCTCAGTTTTAATCGTTAGTATTTCAATGTCAAAGTTTAATGTCGTTAATAGATATTATAAACCTAAGGGGCAATTTTTTTTTAATATTTTTTTTATTTGTAATGCGTTTGCTCTTGACTCTAGTCTAGGTCAGAGGTGACAGAGACAAAGTCGACGATGGAGTGAGCTTACCCAGAAGAAGCCTGTTTACTCTTACTTTGAAGAGATTCGGGTTGTATGCGCTCGGAAACACAGACGCAGGTAAAGAGTTCGAAAACGCTTAGTGCGAATTGGTTGAATAGCAACTAGGCAGGGATGGTAACTTGCAGTGCATCTGGATGACCGAAGGTAGAAGGGGGCAGTTAGAATGGGGCCGTGGAGTTCTTGGGCACACTCACCGAAGTACAATCTGTAGAAGACCGACAAGCAGGCAACCTTGCGGAGATGAGCCAAGCTGTGAAGCTTGGCATCCACCAGTTCTACGTCGCCAATGAGCCTCTTAGCTCTGCGCTCCACCGAGTCAAGCGCGGCAAGTGGGTATTTCGCTGAGCCATCCCAAAGGTGGCTGCAATACTCCATGCAGGATCGGACTTGCGACTTGAATCCTCGTAATTTTAAGAATGTTCACAGTCTGATCTCAGATTCAATCTGTCAAAAGTACCTCTATTTTCCCTACTTTTTTGACATTTGTTTGTCGCCGAGATGAGACTACAACAAGATTTTGAACGTTTTAAATTTTAAAAAAATCCCTTCAGGTCGGGAAACTAATAAGTATTATTAATGAAACAACAAATAATAAAAACCGTGCTTGAATCTAACAATTAAGAAGATAATGAACAAGTTACAAAGATTAAGTTATTTGCCTACTTGCTAACTGCAAAGCCTTTTCGCCTTAAAGTAAAAGTTGAAGTTCTTTCGCTTACTTAAGTTATCCATCTTTTGTAAGTCCAGAAAATTCTTTAGTCCAGTCCTTTCAACATTAACGGATCGTAAAGTGAGTAATAAAGATAATCGTACTGTTGTTACTCTATTATTTGTTGTTTTTATTTTCTTAGTAGGTGTTGTTGTTCAAGAATGGCCGTTTCAAATTTGTGTTGAATTAAAGTTTGAAAGTGTGTCGTGTTTGTACTTTTTTGTTCTTTGCTCGTTTTTGTACGCCATATTGAGTTTGTTCAATTGTAGACTGTTAAAACTATGGCATGCAGAGATGTCTCAGAACAATGTAACTTTATGTATTTGCCATGGTAATTATCGCATCAACAGAAAGCTTACTAAATAAAAACGGAATTTGGAATTCAATCTACTAGAATTTATAAACTTTTATATAACTACTAAAAATAATATATATAACAGGTTTATTCATGTAGGTACCATTGGCTTTTAGTTGATACTACTACGTTTATTAATAAAAATGGCGACAGGATTACGCATCGATTGTAATCGATACACTGAAAAACAACTAAAACCACGCTCAATTTTATTTTTACTGGGAACAAAGTTCAATCGAGTGTTAATTCCCATTGTTTGACGTTAGCCACACTGTGTCGCATTACAAAAAATGTTGCTCAAAGTTGTGAAACTCTCACAGCGATGTACAAAGGGTCTTAATTGAATCAAAGCGAGCGAACGAGGTGCGCGCAATGGGGCCTGAGCAAAACAAATCGCGGCCAAATGATAATTTAGCGCAGTTTGCGCAGTTTTGCGCCAAATATCTGTTACATTGGGGTGTCACAATCGGATGCGGAATCTCGCATCGCGCCCTCTTCCGGACATAAATAAAATCGGACGTTTATTTCATAACGTCGGAAGTTTGATAAGGAGTTCGTGTGTTTCCGTGGTGTACCGATCTAGGAAGATTTGATGCTAAGCCCACACACCTGCTGTCCCCGTATTGTGCTGTTATGAAAGGACTCTAAAGAATGGAGAGGAATGAGGGAAAATTTTTAAGTGGATATTTTATGGCCATGTGTTTGGTAGCAGCTAAGTGTCCAAGTTGAGTTTTTATTCTGCTTTCCCCGTTTTAGCTGGCCGTAAGGTATGATTCTCTAGAGGTTTTGGGTCTTGAGATCCTAGTTTGAGAGACTGGCAAATAAGTAGATGCAGTTTGAGAGACTAGCAAATAAGTAGATGCAATTACATATTACTTTTCAGGAAACCCACCAGGTGTGAGAGCTAGAATTTGTACTTTCAAACAAAAAAACTCATCACACACAAATTACACAAAAGCTGAAAATCGTACTTGAAAAAGGTTTCAATTAAGGCAAAAAAAAGGTTCAATTGAGACATAAAAAACCCAGCGCAGGAAATAAATTAAATTCATGGCCACAAAAGGCCTTAAAACACGTTATCATAAGAGAGTATGTGATAGCGATATTGCGCGGAATTATCTTCATTAAATACCCGACGTGCCTTTAAACAAATTAATTTACACTGTGAACTCAACGTAAAGTGCTTTTAAAATCTCGGACCACGGCAGGTGTTGCCAACATTAGGTAAATTGTTAGCCGGCGCCATAATCTCTTTAGCCTTTTGAGTCGTTATTTTTTCTAAACGTCCGTAACAGTTACTTATAAAAGCAGAAATAATTTAATAAAACCGTTATATCTTTCTCGGGTCACGTAAGAGGGCGCTTCGGGGGAAAATTACATTTTGTTTGGCCACGTCCGCGACACGCCGCCGACACGGGACAACTCACTTAACGAATGTTCAGGATTCTTGCTATATTCTCATATCTGCCATCTCTTCAGATAAAACCAGTTTGTGAAATCACATAACAGAGCTGTAAATAGGTTTTATTATGTTATTCTGTTATATGGTTCAGAGAGAAATGTTCGTAATTTTATTTGTGTTGTTTGTACCTAGGAGGTACGTAGTTTATCAATTTGGCCGAATAGTTATTTCCGTATGAGTTATTCAACATAAAACTGTTCATATTTTTTACATTACGTTGTTCTATCCTGAAATGAATACACCTTTTCCAGTATAAATATTTATGTATTTACATTCTTGCACACATTTTGGTACATGTAGCATTATTGAACTAACTATTTCAACAGGTATTCAATATAATATCAATATAGACTTCTTGAAGATAAACTTTTGGTGGAAGCTTAAAGATAAATAATTTAAGAACTAGGCTCTAAACATCATATTTCTATTCCGTTCCGGCTAAAAACCAGAACTTTTGCGGTAACTGTCAAATGAGATACTTTTAAACTTCATGACTGCAGTGATATAAAAATCATGGCAAATCACATACTTTCAATTTTATACTCAATATTTAAAATCCTACAAATCTTATTAGTATTTGGAAATCATGACAATCCTTTATCTAAAACAACTTGTCTAAAAAAACTAGTAGGGATATTAAAATGTCCGAAAGGGTCAATACATTTCCAAACGAACCTCGTGCACATTAATTCCTTCAACGCTGATGACTCCCGAGGGAAACTTTAATAGAGCTGCCACTATACCTAGTACGGTACCATATAAACCAAAGTACAATACAATATAAATAAAAACTTTGCCGTTCCATTACCAAGGGCCGACTGTACCCGCCAACATTATTCCGACATTAGCAAAAGTTCCGGACGTCCGAACGCTCCAACTTTCTACACGAGAATAAAATGCCACAACAAAATGTTAATTTCAACCCTACCCGGCGACGAATTAGGTAATTCTGCAGCGAAATTCGACGACCGAAGGTTTGTACGTGCTGGCGTTTTTTTGACGTATTATGGCTGGTATGTGACAGGCAGGAGGAAGACTTTTAGCTTAAAATTCCCTGTAGAATGGCAGAAAAATAGGATTATATTCAATGAAGCACTTGGAAAATGATGAAGCGCTGTAATTTTTGGTTTTTCGACATTTAGAGGTTTATTTATAAACGTTGTTTCAAGTAGTCACGATTAGAGACTGTTTAACCCTACATTTTTGACGTTTAAACGTATCTTAACTTTAAGCAACGTTTGTCAATAAACCCCTAGGGGATTAATGTGTCTATAATTAGACTTTATTCGTTGTTGTTGTTTAAAAAAAGTGTAGTACAAATCTGAGTAATCTAGTAAATATTTTTTTCGAATTCTGGAAATCTAGAGTGATTCTGGAAATCTAAACTGATTTTATAATAAACCATATTAAAACAACTACTACTAATACTTTACCGCTTTGTTGATTGTTAGTCTCTCAACGTGGGGGCATTAGGAACAAAATTTAATAACCTATAGAATTTCACCTGTTTTCCCCTGACTCGTCATTTCCCCTATCAATATACGTACCTACCTATCGATGCGGGCATAGATGCAAGGTACCAGGGGAACACAGGCAACGATACTCTTCGGCGACGGGACGTTACCCCATCCACCATCAGTTATGATAAGTTGGGGTATTTTGTACACTAACATTGTTAAACTGAATACATTATTATTATTAGTAGTTAAACGCCACTTTACTCCACTTCAGTCATGCTTGAAATTCCCTAGCTTTACTCCATACGTGTTCGCGGGACATTACGTTTTAAAATTTTCATAACTAGATGATTATAGCAAAAAGTTTACTTCATTCTTATACAGCCTGGTTTGTTAGGTTTATTTTGCCATAAATATTATAAGAAACAGTTTGCAGTTACGGTCAAGCTCCGGTTTCGCGATATACCTTGTATTGATCGTGTCTTGTTTATTGTGTGATTTATTTTTCACGAGTAATATTAAACTCGGGAATGAAGAGTGAAGTTGCTCTTTTATATCTGTTTATATTGATACGGGCTCGATAATGCTAGCCGGTGAGTTTTACCGTAAACCGTGCTACGTTGCGGTCGCAAACCAAAGTAAACGTAGGTCTGTACGTAGTGATAGCGGTTAGAAATTATCTTTTGATGTGGTTCTTTGAGCAGAAAACACCTGCTCTTTGAAAATAATGATCATCGGTTTTGAATTTTCAGCATAAACTTTGAGTTTTACGTTTCAAAATCTTTGTTTAGAAATTTTGGTTGCGCAAGCAAAACATTTGAATATTTTATGAACAAGAAATCAGACTGATAACAAGATTTGGATGGAATATGAACTCAATACACAAGCGCCAAGGGTGAAAATCGGACACGTTAGAAAACAAAGAAATTCCGGTAATTGTGGGGTTCCAAAAATATAGAAAGACAACATGTTAGTCACGTTCGTTCAGTACAAACGCGAGTTGTTCTAAAGAGGGGGAAAGTAATCTTCTATAATGCCTCGTTTTAATTTCCAACCGTAAATAATAATTTGGTCAATTTTCCACAATTTCGGTTGCGTGCACAAAGTTTTTATTACAATTTTATTGTTATTTAGGCGTGTTTGTTCCTTGTTTCAGATTACATCGGAGGTTTTAAAGGAGCCAGGCGCTAATGTGAGTTTCCGAATTTCAGTTTTTGTTTATTGTAATACCATGTAATTGAATTTCCCGATTTTCCTTTTTCCGTACATAATTTTAGTACTTACCTACTAAAGTAGCGAGTGCGCACTTACTCTACGTAAATAACAAAGTTTCGTGTCCAGCGCGTCTAAACTCGGGCACAATAATAAAATCCCACAGCAGATAGGCTTACGTAATGCCAAACGAAACTAGCGGCCGGCGAAGTTTTTAGAGAGGGAAATTTTAGTCAACAGGAAGGTAGCCCAAAACTATGAGCGTTAAGAAACTTTTATGAGCGGGCGAGCCATTTAACCGCGAGTCAAGAGCTAATCCCACTAGCCGGCCGCCGAGAACAACGCACCTGAGACCCGGCTTTTTATTTCTGTTTCACATTTCCACCTAATTTCAGGCCGGTGAGGCTGCCGAGGTGGGCTGAACTTTGTCGGGCGTCATAAATTTATTTAACGGCCCGAAGGCAATAAGAGGCGGAGTGTAAAAAGAAAAATACGATACCAACGTGCCTAGCCGTTATTGCAATTAAACAGAGGAAGTAAATCTTTCAATACGAGCGGCGAGCGTTCGCCTCCCGTTTCCTGCCTTAATTTATCGCTTTGTTTTAGTCAGTGGCGCGTCCCATTGACGGATAGCGATGTGTTTGATTAAAAAACGCAAGTTGATCTCGCCACCCCTTCTAGTCGGGACGTAGAATACTAATCCGACTAGACTCCGCCGCGACTCCAATAAGTGCCTTCCACTTGGCGCCGTTTTATCACTATTGCTCACCAAGCACGTAGTTCAAGTAGCGTCATAATATAATATTCAACCTAACCTACTTGGGAATTTTGCAAATGGCCACCTTCTTGATCCAAATTAATCATACGTGAATAAAATATTTATTATTCAAAGCTCTAAACAGATGAATACAAAAGTGCTTGCTAAAAGTAACAAACTATTTTTTTTTTTACAATTAAAATAAAACTAAGCTTACAAACTTTTCGATTGACAGTGATCCATCCAGATTGATTGGATTGCAGATTTTTTTTCGATTTTTAAACGAGAAAGAGTGAATGGTTAAATTAAATTAAACTCTCGCACCCGCACGACTCGAAAATAAAATCAAAGAGTGAAATATAACATCTGCGTTGAGCGTATTCAGGCGGGAACGGTTCCGCGCATTATATCGTTGATTTCTTTTACGCTTTTTTTTTTCATTTCCTCGAAGAAGTTCCGATAAAAAGCGTCGTATTGGCTCACATCCACAGCTCTATTGCTCTCCACACGTATTTAATTTGTTCACTGTTGATTTATTCCACATCGATCACTTCATTTCTCTTTGACGCGAACGATTTGCTAAACGGTTTTGGAAGTAGAAATGATTCGCCAGAAAATCAGGATGAATGTATACGTCTCGATGTGTTTGACACATGTATGACACATGTTTAAGCAAATAAATCTTATCTTATCTTATCTTATCTTATCTTATCTTATCTTTGCCTTTCTTAAACACGTAGAAAAAATATTTAGTAGACTTCAACATTCCGTGTCTGTAAAAAGAAAATACTTATTAAATGTTACTTTAAATAACACGTAAGTGGGAACAGATTTTTTCAGCAGAAAAAACTACGCTGTAAAAAAAATACGGAAGTAATATTTCTGCAAGTAATACTTGCAACGGCCTTAATAGGTTTCGCGTTCAGTTGTTACACCACTTCTAAGGGCTTGTGCGAGTAAATCGCGCAATTTCTGCGGTAATAGGAAAATGAAGGGACGAGTGTTAAATTCAAATTGCTTAATGGTTCGGAAGCAGGCATTTCATTTTCCATTCGAATTGTTACGTAATTTACCGCCGCGTGCGTAAACGACGCGAGGCTCTTCTTTTGTTTGTGAACCCTGGAAATATGAGTTAAAAATATTAGAAGTAGGCTAAAATATTACTCTAACGTCGTTTGCAGATGGCGATAATAATTGGTTTCTGTTGCAACTGAATTATGAGCATATAACTGCACTTAAAAAACGTTTCACGTCTTTAGGCCAGGCCTCATTTACCGGGATCATATTTTCTACATTGCTCCCATTTTAAGCGCTTTCAATAAGGTAGTCTATAAGCATTTTTGTCACCTGTCAAAATGAAGCTTTAACACCACGGGAGGTAAGATTATTTTTAATTGACAATTCCCTCAACGGTTGTCCACAAATTCAAAAGTGTTTTGAAAGGCTTTTGATTTTTCCATCATTTTTTTACCAACCTATTATTTCCTTGTATAAATAAGTATGATTTATGTCCAAAGGGGTTGAAAATATACAATGCATAGAGTTCAATTAGAACATAAAGAATGTAAAAATAATTGCCCATACATTCAAGTCACGACAGGAGTATTCTAAAAATATTTCAATCTCTATCATTACGAGGGGTCGTAGATAAACAAAACTATTTCAATTAGCCGATGGTCGTGCGCGACAAAAGTATGGACAGCACATAATGCGTTCAAATATTCATGTCGGTATCGATTCCCCCTCGGCGAGCCATCGACATAATACACCCCTAAAGATGGTATCAGACTTCGCCCTTTCAGACAAACGTGTATCTATGGCCTTAGAATAAACAATAATTACCACTAAAATGTAAAGGCAAATATCGCTACCTTTGGTAGGGAAATTACGTATTTGAAGTTGTATTTGGGCTAATGCTTCAACTCATGGTTCATGTCTGTTTGTTGTCATACATTAATCAGGATCAATGATGCATGAACAGGAGTACTTTTGTTCAAGAATGAGAACCGAAAGAGCTCGTCGTGTCGGAGAGTGAGCTTTAACTGGTCCATCATAGGCATGACCTGACATCATATCTTTGATTGACGCAGGTGCGTACACTGAGGCCCATAAATCAGAGAGACCACTGCCTTCCACCAAGGTACCTACGGATCCCAAAAACGTCATAAGCATGTGTAACCCTCCCAATCTGACTTAGGGCTGATTTATAATCGACAGATATTTTTTTATTTGGAATAAAATTGACGCCTGACAGATTCTGTATGGATGAACTGTCAAAAATTCAAAATTATTCCTCGGATAAAATTATCTGGCGTTGAAAAAATCTGCCCTTAAACGTATTTCTTGTAAAAAATAATAAATATTATTGTTCCCTGTGTATTAAACGTTTCAGTTTTACTAAGCGCTGATTTTTGTAAACTTTGACTCACCATAGCTTGGAAACTATAACTCGTATCAAAATGAATGTAAATTTAATCTTTGATCATTTTGTCCTACATTGTATCATTTTCCTGAAAATTATAAAAATGTAAAACGGTTGACTGTTCAAGGGGAGGGGTTAAACTTCGGGTGAGAGTGTCGTGTATTTTAATGTATTTACTTAATATATAGGTATAACACAACCGGTTTTAAAATTAAATAGGTAGGTAGGTTCTACCGCTAAAATAATAATCTAGAATTAATATATATATTATTAGCTATCAATGTTATTACAAATAGTCTGTAAACAATAAGTAAAGGCGTTCCTATTGTCTTAAAATTGTTCACTCACAGTTCGCCAATTTTCGTGCTTATTAGATACTGTACCAATTGCAATGTGCCTATCTCCGTTTTCGTGCTCCATTCCAGTCCGCGGCTGCAAATGAGATTTTTTCTCGGAATAACGTAATTACACTTTTATCCTATCTCAAAATCCAATCCAAGACCTTTGTGCTATCTGTGGTCCGCCAACACTGCTTATTACCAAACAAGTACCTACTTCGGAACTCAAAACTTTTTGTCAAGTCATTTCTTGCTTAAGATAATGTTTGGGAATGTTTTGATGGAGGGAAATAATGATAAATATTCAAGGCGAACACAATCCTGAAATGTTAGCACTTTTCGAGCATCAATATTTAGGTTTTTCTATGTTTTGAGTGAAAGACTGATGATTGTATAGCATAGACAGCCTATAATGTTCCCACTGCTGGACACAGCCTCCTCTCGAAGAGAGGGAGTGGGCCGTAATCCACCACGCGGGTCCAGTGCGGACTGGTAGATGTCCCATGTCTCCGAATTTTTGGTTCTAGGACATGCCGGTTACCTTTTTTTGTTTTTTTTTTCCGGATGGGAAATCATCAAATGACCCCTCCCGCTCTGGGTGGAGCGGAGGGAGTGTCAGACTCTTACTAACTAAAACCCACCCATGTTCCTTCCTTAGCCCTTTATGTTCCGGGCCAGCGGTAACCCTTTCGGACAATCCCGCTGACCCGGCAGGCTTCGGCCCTAATGTGGAACACGTACACGCCGTCCGTTCGTTTGTATGTTATGTTGTGTGTATGTTACCGGAAATGTATGAAACCTAGGAATTTTACACAATTCCTAGGAAATATATGCAATTCCGAGCCTAAATAGGAAACGTGTAAAATAATCTTTCAAAGATTCTTTAATACACACATTTCCTTTAATGTATGTATTTCCTAGGAATTGTATACAATTCCAAGATGATACTAAGTAGGAAATATATAAAAAGTAATGCTTTCTGTGACTAAAAGAAATAAAACACGTTTGTAAATTTCTCTAATCATAATAATGATTAAGCATAACATTCTAAAGCATAAATTTAGCATGCTGCATGTTATATTTCTAACGACGTCGTCGTCGACGTCGACTATTTCTGTCTGCAGGGTTTAAAGGAACCTAACCAAACTGAACCTCGGGGTGCCCTTCGCTCGCTCTTGCATCCACGTTGTCTAGTAGCACAACATATTGAATTTTTAAGATTTCCGATTGCTATTTAGGAAATGTGCATATTAAAAAATATATCATAGATTTCCTATCTATTTTAGGAATTGTACACATTTCCTAGGAATTCTATAGAAGGACGGATTGCACACTTTTCCGTTAACATATATACATTATTGTAACAATATTGAGGGTCAATTTGGTGATTTTGTCCGTTGTGTGTATGGTATGATCTGCCAATCTGTATTCAGAAGTCCAATACAGTAATCATTTATTCAGCCGAAAGACGTCCACTGCTGGACATAGGGCTCCCCCACGCACCGCCACTTTGACCGGTTCTGTGCTTCTCCTCCTCCTGAATCCACTCTCGAATCTCCTGAATCCTGCAGAATCCACAAGGTTATATAAAGTAATCACTTGTGACTTATTTTTTTTTTTGCTTCTTGCTTTCGTATTGATTTATTTAATTAAATACAAAGTTTCATCAATAAAATTAAGAGATAGTATGTACGCATTAAATTGAGTACCACTGAGGATAATAAATTTGAATGAATACTTTAACATTGAAAGTTAACTGAATAACTATTCTAATTCATCTACAATTTACATGAATTAATTAAACCTTCTAGTCTAATTTAATTATGTTCTAGACATTGTTCTAAATGCATGACAGTTCAATATTGTTTACAATAAAACACATACGAAAAATATATAAGTACCTATATATAAATTACAAAATGCAATTGGTTTTCAAATCAAGTTATGACGTATTGATAAAATAGACAAGGCTATAGTGTTGTAGGTAAATCGAGAAAAGTAAAAAGTAATGCCATGTTTTGGAGATGACAGATTTTTTTTTGGCGGCATTATCAACACTTTCCATACAATCGGATCGTTTGCTAGCACTTCAAGTACGACACAAATGACAAATTGAAGCCGACGGCTTTGAATGGCGGTCGTGGATCGTGTTAAGGTACGCGCTCAACGCACTTCCTGCGCCACGAATTTTGCTAATACTGCCGTCTCAAGATGATGCCGGCGCGGCGGCGCGGCAATTCGGTGCTCTGTGAGCAAAATCTATATCTGTACTAATAGGTAATCATAATAAAGCTAAACAGTTTGTTTGTTTGAACGCGTTAACCTCTGGAACTACCAGTCGGATTTGCAAAATAATTTTTTGATAGAAAAATGATTTTTGCATTTGATAGCCAAATTCTTGAGGAGGGCTATATAACAGGCTATTTAACATCACGCTAGGCTATAGCTATTTAGTAAAATAAATCGAGGTAATAGTGCGGGCAGGCGATGCGATGCGACGGGCGGGTCGGGGGAACAAGAAACTTCACGCAAGCGAAGCCGCGGGCAGAAGCTAGTCATCTTATAATTGAAATGCACACAGGTGCAGCACATATAGCTAAATGTATCTATGGACACGTTTCCTAACCAAATTATTAGTATCGTAACCACATTGTCCCAGTAATACTGGAACTAATCAACGGCCAACACTAGCCGATAGTATTATAAACGTGTAAATCACTATAATGTAATGGCGATATCAGATTGGTTGGACTCAATTACGACGTCTCCAGCTATTACCGACTAATATACGGGCATATTATTGTCAGATTGTCTTTGAAGATATTATATGTGATTGTCCGGACAAGTGGGCTTAGATTTTAGATCGTTTGTGTGGTGCAATTGCTTTTTGAAAAGTAGTCGAGGGTGGTGTATGTATGGCAAGTGACGCGCCTCGATTGGATTTGCTTGGGTGATTTAAATACAGGGTGGCAGGACGCGCAAACTGTAACCATGATTTCACCACAAGACATGATCTTAGAGTCCCCCAGTTATTTGAAAATTTTCGTCGGTTATCATAACAAAAATTCAGCTATTTATACAAATGTGCAATACCTACGCTACAAATGTATAAAACAGCATTTTTTTTAGGGTTCTGTACGTCAAAAGGAAAAACGGAACCCTTATAAGATCACTTCGTTGTCTACCTGTCTGTCTGTCGGTCAAGATCCTTTTTCTCAGGAACGCGTGGAATTATGAGAGAGCTGAGAGAGCTGCAATTCCTTGTAGCAGTGAAAAAATCAAACTTCTTCACACGATCTGACCAAGATTTTGTCTGGACTTTAAAAGAGACTGTGACCCAGAGGTCACAGTCTCTTTTAGAAAAGCCAAAACAAACTCAGAAGTTTGTTTCGGCTTTTCTTCTCAGAGTAGTCAGATAGGAAACGCCGACCAAATCTAGTTTAAAAAATATGATGACGTGTAAAAGTGTTCGTAAAAACCTACTTAAAGAAAATAAATCATTTATCATTTACAAATTTGTTCCGACTCGTGTGACCGACTCGCACTTGTCCAGAGTTTTTTCCAATAACCGAACTATGGATTTAAAGTCGAGTAAGTTAAGAGTAGCACACTAATTGAATACACAAACAAAATAACTTGTTTTTTACTATTAAGGGCGGATTCCAACAAACTTTTAAACCTAGAATAAATAAGTCTGTGTGGTGCCGGACTTAAAGAATACCACCACCCCTTACTTCCCGTGGGTGTCGTAAAAGGCGACTAAGGATCGTACCGGAGAATGGGCAGCAGCGTTCTCTATGTATTCCACCACCATACCATACTGCGATCGCCAACCCGCCTGCCAAGCGTGGCGATTATGGCAAACCCTCCCAAAATTGGGGGAGGCCTGTGTCCAGCAGTGGACGTCTATCGGCTGAAACGAACGACGATGAAATAAGTCTTATCTTGAGAATAAATTTAAAAATTTTAACAGTTTTTCCACGGATAAAATATAACTTTAGGGTAAAATCAGCCCTTAGAGATAAGACCACCATTAAATGCAAGATTTGTTGTTCAGTCTATCAAGTAAGTCATACTATAAACAAAACTGGAATCACAATTAATTAACTGTATTTAATTATTATGATTGCAATACATTACTATTTTACAGACTTTGCTTACTTACTAAAACTTTTGTTGATCTTGAAAACTTTCCGAAAGTTAACCTGAAAGGTTTAGTTAAGCTCTACTTTTCTAACTTAGCGGCACTACTTAGCCTTATCCTTTTGGGTCTTCACTCTGTTACAATTTTCCCAACAACCCGCTTGTAACTCTGGGAGGTAAGATTGATAGATTTAACTTCGGGTTTTGAAAGATGCTGTCATCTCCCCGTGGTTTTTCGCTCCAGCTGCCGCCACTAGTCAAAGATTTACAGGATGGATTTTTGAGATGAGGCAGTAAGGGGTAGTTTAACTGGCCAGTCTTCTTTGTAGCGATCAGTCTATCCATCATTAAAAGTAAGTTGTAGTCTCATTTTCTAAGGAATGTATGGGATTTTTTTTTTGCGATTTCTGTCTTTTCTAGTTCTCAAACCTCGGTTGGTCCAAAAGCGGTTTTGATCCTTATACAGGGTTATTGGTAAATTTAACAACCTCTTAAGAGGTCATTGTACTCATCATTATGAACAACTTTTACTATTGGACCAAACCTGACATCGCCAAAAAAAAAAACAGCTGTTCCCTACATTATCTTCGCGTAATTCGTCAAAATGTAGGGAACAGCTTGTTTTTTTTTAGCGATTACGGTTTGGTCCCATAGTAAAAGTTTTTCATAATGATGAGTACAATGACCTCTTAAGAGGTTGTTAATGTTTTACCAATAACCCTGTATAAAAGAGGATCGGTTGGCATAAAAACAAGTTATTGTGAATTTTTTCCTGCTAATTGTATTAGTTTTTAGAATCTGTGAAAGCAGATCAAAATTTCTCATAAAGTTAAGGAAAGTCTCTGATGACCGATATCCTGTAGCTAAAGCGGTTAAGTTAGCTGTCAAAACTGCCCTATCTCTGGTCTATCTCAAAAATCCACCCTGTATACTATTGCGTTCAGAGGGGTAATTTTAAAAACGTTCACAGTCTGATCTCAGTCTCAATCTGTCAAAAATACCTCTAATTTACAAACAATCTATTGTTAGGACTAAACAATTAAAACACTAGTGCTTGTAGAATAATCTGACAAAAATTCAGAACGATTGTATGTATATTATTATGGTTTTTATTGGAAAAAGAAAGTTTTTAGAGGTATCTTCATGATTTTTTTCCATCGTATCAAATTAGTTGTATTATGTTTTTAATACACTATCTAGATCTACCTAGCATATATCCTGAAGAATATTTTATATTTTTCTGATTTTGTTTGTTGCTGACTGTAGTCGATCATAAACTTTTATTGCTTCTTAAACTTGTGTTTTTCGGGTTTAGGCCCTGTAATCCACTTAAGCACACTCAAATATTATGTCCGGATTTTTTATATACACATTGACATCGATGAATTTTATTTAGACATTGACGTGAATATTTACTTTGTAAAGTATTTTTTTATTTAATTATTGTGAATGTGGGTCATCTCTTTTTTCTGTTTTCCTTCTTAGTTTTAATCATGATCTAGCAGTTTGAGTAATTTATGCGGCCTGCCCAAATGTCCTTTCTTTGGTATTGTTCGTCGAATCGTTGAGCTCCTCAAATTCTGAGTTGAGCTGCACGATTTTTGACAAATGCGTGCACTGATTGGACAGGTCCGCTCAATTTGTGTGGTTCTTTCCTCATAAGACCATTTCAGAAACCAATCTACATGGCCTTTACACGATTTGACCAAGATTTTGTCTGGACTTTAAAAGCGAATGTGACCTCTGAGTTTGTTTCGGCCTTTCTTCTCAGAGATACAAAGGTCGCAAAGGTTGACATGGGTCAACCTTTTATTTTGAGCTGACTTAGAAATTTGTTTTATTTTACAGCTTAAAGGCAAGACTTAAGTATTTGATATGAGTCTCTATCTCTACGCATTCATAAGGAAAAGGGTAATAAGTTTATCATCATCATCTGCCTAGCCTTTCCCAACTATGTGGGGTCGGCTTCCAGTCTAACCGGATGCAGCTGATTATCAGTATTTTAAATGGAGCGACTGCCTATCTGACCTTCACAACCCAATTACTAGGTAATACGATACCCCTTGGTAAGACTGGTTGTCAGACTTTCGGGCTTCTGACGACCCGTAATGACCTGAGTATTTGATATAAATTCCAGCTTGATACCTCCACGCGTTCCTGAGAAAAAGGGTCGTGACAGACAGAGAAACGTACGGACTGACAACAAAGTGATCCTATAAGGGTTCCGTTTTTCCTTTCGAGGTAGGTACGGAACCGTAAAAATGACATAAACATAAAAAAAGTTAATAAAAAAATTAAGGGGGTTCTACATACAAGAAACGCGTTTTCTTTTCTGAGGTTTTACCTTGTGGTACGGAACCCTTCGTATGCAAGTGCGACTAGCACTTGGCCGGTTTTTAGTAAATAAACGAAAACTCTTGGCAAAATCATAACAAGAGCCAAAGCTTTACTTACCTTTTCATCATTCATAACTATCCCAGACATACACACACAGCACATACAAACCAGCTCTATATGTATATCACTTAGGTATATATAAGCCGGATCCAGTCGCACTCAATCCTTAGGCTTAATTCCCTTTGTGAATACCTCACGTAGTCAATTATGAATAATCATTGCAAACTTATTTTCATCATCACATTGTCGTTATTCTGGCCTTCGCCAAATATTCATCTACGTAATATTCTTGGTTTTTTAAATGAAAAAAGTTTGGTACCTAAGTACTTTTTTCTAAGAGCAGGTGTGATTTATGATTCGAACAAAGTGTTCATTAAAACTATTTCAATAAAATGTTACAGTACCTATGTATACTCATATTCATAATCAGCCTATAATATTCCCGCTGCTGGAACACAGGCCTCCTCTCGGTGAGAGGGAGTGGGCCGCACAGGGCCCGCGTGAATTACGGCCCACGGTATACGGCCTTTGGTAAATGTCACATGTCGTCGAATTTTTTCGTTCTAGGACCTGCCGGTTTCCTCACGATGTTTTCCTTCACCGTTTTGAGAACAGAGGTAATGAAATAATTTACACAAAGTAAAGCGCCGGTCTGGGTATCTAGTAGCTCCTATAGAATGCGTGATTCATAAATCGTACAAAAAATAAATTCCAATTACAGTAATCAGAAACAAAGAACATAAATAGTAGAAAAGGAATTTATAATACCACAAATTAAGGTACAAAGTAATTGGCGGTTCCACCCCACGCGTTTCGTCAGAAAATTAATAGGCAAATGGAAAAACATCGGAATACGTTCTCATATTGCGACAGTAATCATTGTTGATGCATTTTTGTGACAAATCACGAATACGTTTTCGTGTCCCATTGTAATTATGCAAATGACGATGACGTAAATGTGTGTGTGTGTGTGTATATGCAAATCCATCTAGGAACACAGGTGTCTGTTTATCCATCTGATTTAATAACTGGCTCATCGGGAATCGAATGAACGGCATTGTATGCGGAATATCAATGCCCTGTTACAACGCATTAGTGGAATAGACAGATAGCAAATAGTACAGGGGGGTACTTGGGGTTCTAGAGCCTCGCAGACGTCGCCTCGGGGATCAGATCCCCCCAAAATTAATAATCTTCCCAACAAGTTCTAATAAAATTTATATAGTTTGATGTCTACGAGATATAAAATATGGATGGAGTTGCCAATTTTGGTAGATGTGAGTAATTGGTATTTAGATTAATTTTAAGGTCTTCGTGAATTATTAACGCATACAGTATGTATACGCATTATCGTTTGAACAGAATTCATGTTGATTTAATTTTCTGCCATGATTTGGATGAACTATATTAAAAGTTATAAAAATGAAATAAACACTCCATAAAAGTCATGACAATGATCAGATTACAAAAAAAAAACGTACACCCTCAGGAAATACAGGGGCAACAGCAACAAAAATCTGAAAAAATCAACGTCATTTCCTTTCGTATCTAGTAGAGTCCCGTCCTGTCATCTACATCAAAACTGATAAGAGAAGGGTGAATGCACGAGTGCGTCCAGGTACTTGGGGTACTGCGGGGGGGAGGGTGATGAAGCACGGTTCAGGAATACCAACGTGATTAATGGATTCCGCGCGCCACGATAATGATAATGACCCTGTCTGTGACCGCGGACATCATAGGAATCAATGCCGGGAGCAGCTTTTTGCATAGTTGGCGCGCGATGCGTGGGGTGACGTACTGCGTTGATTTAAAGCGGGCTTACTTGATTTCTGAAGTGGATTTGCATCAATGGAATTATTTCGCGGTGCGCCAGTGGCTGTTACAATAACGAGTTTATTTTCATTTTGTATTTTGTACACCTGAATATTGTTATGCGATTATACGAATTCGGGTCATGCTCTCCCCTGAAATTGTACGCTTTTATTGCTGGGATTGCGAGTGTAAATAAATGAACATTGATTTTTAATTACAAATCCATGTGCGAAAAACTACATTTAAAAACTTTTTTCACGAAAAAAGGTTACAGTAGAACGGTCACACGTTTCCACAAAGACAATAAGAGCTCTAATCGCTTGATGTCCATACGGCAGTTGGCGCTTTTCAGCACACCAACAATGGGTAGGTTCCATTATCGACGCCGCGGCTGAGCGCACCCCTGTCTCTGAAAATAAAACAAATCCTATGCGCAAAATCATTTCGTATTCGTATGGTTCGGTGCACATTCGTGGCTTCACATTGTAGGTATGTAGATTAAATTTTGACAGTCGACTTATCAAAGATAATGCTGCAGTCCGGCCGAGCGATTTAGTCAGTCGGGGGCGATGGGAGATCTCGATGTGGGACGTCAAGGCCGATGGCGGTGGCCATAGGTGACTGTCAGCTGTTTTGGATTCAGGGTTGTTTTGATCAAGTTCTGGGGGTAATAATAAAGTTTACGTTGAGTTGACACAGATTATTTGTTTACCTAAGTGTGAATTCTGAAGACAAGAATACCTCCTACCAAAGCTTCGTGTCGTTGAAGCTTTAGGTAGTTGTACTGTACTAAATTCTAGACATCCACTAATAATCTATATGTCATCATCTACCTGGCATTTTCCCAACTATGTTGAGGTCGGCTTCCAGTCTAACCGGATGCAGCTGAATACCAGTATTTTACATAAAGCGACTGCCTATCTGACCTCGACAACCCAATTACTAGGTATTGGTAAGACTGGTTGTCAGACTTTCGGGCTTCTGACGACCCGTAACGACTGTCAAAGATTCACGAATGACAGCCGGAAGAGGTCTTGATATGTAAAGACGGTTACCCATCCACGGACCAACCGAGGCAAGCGTAGCTTAACCTAATCGATCGACCTGTGCGGCTGTTATTATTTAGCCACGGGCCCCCTAATCTGCGTATCTCTGGAACTACCAGTCGGATATGAAAAATATTTTTGCGTTTTGATAGCCTAATTCTAGAGGGAAGCTATAGGCTATTTAACATCATGATAGGACGTTAAGAAGTCAAGTAAAAAGAAAAAAAAAACAGAAATAACTCTAAGCGAAAACGAGGTAAAAGCGCGGGTAGGCGATACGATGCGACGGGGTGGATTGGGGAACAAGAAATTTCACGCGAATGAAGTCGCGGGCAGAAACTAGTATCTAATAAGTCCTGTAGTCCTGTATCTACTAGAGACTAATAAGTCCTGTAGTCCTGTATCTACTAGTGACTAATAAGTCCTGTAGTCCTGTATCTACTAGTGACTATTAAGTCCTGTAGTCCTGTATCTACTAGTGACTATTAAGTCCTGTAGTCCTGTATCTACTAGTGACTAATAAGTCCTGTAGTCCTGTATCTACTAGTGACTATTAAGTCCTGTAGTCCTGTATCTATAGTGACTATTAAGTCCTGTAGTCCTGTATCTACTAGTGACTAATAAGTCCTGTAGTCCTGTATCTACTAGTGACTCATAAGTCCTGTAGTCCTGTATCTACTAGTGACTAATAAGTCCTGTAGTCCTGTATCTACTAGTGACTAATAAGTCCTGTAGTCCTGTATCTACTAGTGACTAATAAGTCCTGTAGTCCTGTATCTACTAGTGACTAATAAGTCCTGTAGTCCTGTATCTACTAGTGACTAATAAGTCCTGTAGTCCTGTATCTACTAGTGACTAATAAGTCCTGTAGTCCTGTATCTACTAGTGACTAATAAGTCCTGTAGTCCTGTATCTACTAGTGACTAATAAGTCCTGTAGTCCTGTATCTACTAGTGACTAATAAGTCCTGTAGTCCTGTATCTACTAGTGACTAATAAGTCCTGTAGTCCTGTATCTACTAGTGACTAATAAGTCCTGTAGTCCTGTATCTACTAGTGACTAATAAGTCCTGTAGTCCTGTATCTACTAGTGACTAATAAGTCCTGTAGTCCTGTATCTACTAGTAACTTTTAAGTCCTGTAGTCCTGTATATACTAGTGACTATTAAGTGTGAAGACGACCCACTGACCGTGTTTTATTATCTGGAAGCATAATTACGGTTTTTTTTTGTTCTAAACAACGCTCATTATCACAAAACAATTTGGCTAAAGATTTAAAACCCTTAGATTCTAAATAAAAATTTAATAAAATTATAATGAACTAACTACCGCACTATTCAACAAAAAGTTGTAAACACACCGAGCTCATCGAACGCTCATACTCCATAAGTCAGTTACTGAGGTAGGATAAGCCGTGAGTAAATCATCCAACGATGAATACGAGGTCTGCGCGTTCGCTTGATAACGATTAAATATGGCTCGGCCGCTCATATTGTGTGTACTTAACGCGACCCGGAGTTGTGTGGTGAAAACCTCCAGATTTATGTGTGTCACTTGCCTTAGCGGGAAAATGCTCGATCGTAATTGATTGTGATAGATAGTTTGCTGGTCGTGTATGTTAAGAGATTGTTTCGAGTTTTCGGTGGATTTGACTAAACAACAACAACAACAACAGTAACAAGTATTTTTTTTTCATATTTTCATATCCGATTCTTATGAATCGGATAAACAATTTGTTTAGACAATACCAACTCTACATATAAATTGATAGCACATCAACTTTTGTTATAAATGTCTCATTTTGTGACATACATTATCATGACCTTACATAATGCGGGTTGATTGAAATAGAGAAAGAAAGAAAAGTAGGTTTATTTGTCACAGAAACACGTGCTTACAAAAAGATAATTAACACGAGCACAAAACAGAAATAGCCAACAGCTGCATATCATGACTGTGACAAGAAGGCTTCTACTGACTCAGCATAACGCTGTGCTATGGGGGACCACAGCACAGTGCTGATTTTCATTGATTATCCGAAAACGACTTACGGAAACCAAGTCAGGTTTAATTTGAAAGTGGTTCAATTTCACGATTGGTGAAACGTAACATGAAATGTAACACTAATAGTAATAAGCCATCAACTAATAAATGAATTTGTTTTCAATGAATATAAATGATGAAACAATCAATCTATTAGCAACTGAACTAAATACCTACTAGACTTAAAACAAATCGAAATTGCCAATTTTAAATGAGTTTCAAAACAAATTCAAATCAAACAACTAAAACTTTCCTCCTCATTATTATCATTACTACGAGTAGTCTGGTGACTTTACCCCAAACAGTAAAAAGTTTCCGATAAATTATTGCAACACTAGCTATCAACGCCACGCCATCCATCCGTTTATCCACAATAGTTTCGCTTGAACCAATGTTGCCAGATATTTATGGGCAACTTCGAAAATAAACTACGTCATTGAAAGATTATTTGCGTTGACATCAATTACAGCATAAAAATTGGCATATAAATTATGCACATCATTATTTTGTTTCATAAAAAAACGGAAGTAGATACTCCAGATAATAATTTTCCTTGATCTTTGAACAAAAGAAAATCTTATCCGTCATCGCACTTTGAAAGTCTAATGTACAGGTACAAAGTCAAAGTCAAATCGTTTATTTCAAATAGGCACATTAAAGGCACTTTTGAACGTCAAAAATTACAACAAAATAGAATTGATTCTAGTTGCTCATTCCATAAGGTAGTTTTCGTATAGAGAAGAATGGGAAAGAAACTCCACCGTTACTCTTTTAAAATGTTTTGTATACATAATATAATTATATGTGAAGACGATGCACCTAGAATAAAATTAGTCTACCACAAAAGGTAAAAATAATTAAGAATGAAGCAATGACAGGTAAATTAATTACGTGATAGATACATGGTGCTCACATATTTACAAATTATTTACAAATATTGTAAAAGTAGATGATTTTCCTAGAATTTTAACAAGTGTGTGAGTTACTGTAGTCACAGATTGTAAACATATGTCATAACTTATGTCATAATTTTTTTTAAATATAAATTAAATTAGGAACCATTTTGTTTAGACTCTAGATTGTTCTATGGAGCAGGACCAGTATGTTTCCAAGTATTCTTATCGTGGATATAATCCTCTAATTTGTAATATTATTATCCTTGTTTACAATGTGTACTTTTAATATGAGTTTGAAATTTTCTTTCATCTAATTGCAATATGTCACAAGGTATTTTGTTTAAAGATGTATGTACTTTAGATGATCCGAAAAAAGGTTGATCTAATTTATCTTTATTTCTAGTATTAACTTTACATATCCTCAGATCTTCATTATAATTCTTTGACGGTTTTAGATTATCTTACAATTATTTTAGCAAACACGATAGACACAGTATAAATATCGCATTGATAAAACTGCGAGAAATTGTGACAGCTCCCCTCTCTGCATAGTTCGAACTTGCTATTATTTTGAAAGATCCATGTTCTGCTGGCAACGCCGTTTAACTCTACTGCGGGGCTTGATATCCAAACACAATTAGCACAATGTACATATATGTCGCATTGATACAACTGCGAGAAATCGCGCCATCTCCCCGTTCTGCATAGTTCGAACTTGCTATTATTTTGAAATATCCATTTTCTGCAGGCAACACCCTCTACCTCTACCGCAGGGTTCGATATCCAAACACGATTAACATTATAACATAAATGTTCATCATCATCATCATTTCAGCCGAAAGACGTCCACTGCTGAACACAGGCCTCCCCCAAGAGGGGGGTTTGCCATAATCGCCACGCTTGGTAGGCGGGTTGGCGATCGCAGTAGTTGCTTTATGCATTCCACCACCATACTAACGGTGGTGGAATGCATAAAGAACGCTGCTGCCCATTCATAAATGTTGCACACATAAATGTTGCATTGATAAAACTCAGAAATCGCGTCAGTCCACCGATTTGCACAGTTTAAACTTAATACTACTTTGGAGGATCTATATTCTGCTGGCAACACTGTCTACCCCTACTGCGGGGTTCGATATCCAAACACGATTAACACAATATAAATGTCGCATTGATAAAACTGCGTGAGCTAGCGTTAACTGCTAAATAGCGTGTGACTAATGACTGCGCTCCACGTGCTACTGTATCAACCGTTACCGTTTTATTGCATTGTTCAGCCATTGCTGCGATAGGTCTGGGATGATATTGGATGAAATTTGATGGTTTTTCGTCTATGTTTTTCCGAGAAGTTGGTCGGGATTTGTAATTGGAATTGCGGGTATATCGAATCGTATTCTTTCAAAATGCATCGCAGTGCTTTTTAGTATCTGCTTCAGTAATCTATCTCTCCTGAGATACAAGTATATTTTTACTTAGTTCAGAAGCACTTGTACAATCATCTGACTAACTTTAAGTATGTGTTTCGCTTTGTAGAATAAACTTATTATTTACGTATTTATTTATACTCTCTATTTATCATCATCTGCCTAGCCTTTTCCCAATTATGTTAGGGTCGGCTTCCAGTCTAACCGGATGCAGCTGAATACCAGTATTTTACATGGAGCGACTGCCTATCTGACCTCCACAACCCAGTTACTGGGTAATATGATACCCCTTGGTAAGACTGGTTGTCAGACTTTCGGGCTTCTGACGACGCGTAACGACTGTCAAAGATCCAACAAGGCAAAAAAAAAAAGATACAACGACTTAACGTGTTTTCCGAGACACGGAGGCGTATGTGAAGATGGTCACCCATCCACGGACCAACCGAGGCAAGCATAGCTTAACCTGGTCGATCGACCCGTGCGGTAGGTAGTTATTACATAGCCACAAGCTCCTCTTATTTATACCTACTCTCCAATTGTCTTTTTTTCGGTTTTTAGATGCTGTCGATGAGTCAATATATTTGCTGAAAATATTTATTGCCTCACTTTTAAAATTTATGAAGAACAGTTTACCTTTATTCAAGAAATTGAATAAACTAAATACGTATAAGCTATCATTTCTTATCTCCTCTTTTATCTCTATGATCAAGTAACTTTTGAAACCTATCAAGAGCACGCACATCAACCCTAATAAACCAAACTTCGTTTGAATATAAAAATAACGACGTCAACGTCTAACCTACATTATCATAAATACTCATATTGGACTCAATTTCACCGGAAAATAAGAAAACGAACTCAAGCAAAAATAATAAAGTACACAGATAAGTATCTCCTAGTTATTTAAGGAGGTAGTTTTTCGTCGGTCCATTCAATTTACATATCATACATTATCGTCTTTGGTTCCCCTCATATAATTTATTTATTTTAATAACATCCCCGGAATAGGCTAGTTTTCATAGTGGCGGTGCGTTGTCTGTGGTTATAGACTGTTTACATGCGAGCCATAGACATAAATAGTGCAGTGTTTTGGGCACACAGTGTGCATAGACACACATTCAAGATGGCTGGTGTGGACGGAATTGATATAGGGCACTTAAACTTTATGTAGGCAGTGTAAATATACTTGTTTTATGTGTTATTGAATTATATTCATGATTGTGATTGTAAATAAGAACAGTCTAGAGTAAATTGACTGTCAAACGGGTATCGAAGGGTTGTAAAGAAACCAGAATTCGAAGTTGTTAGCGTAAATACTCAAACTAAACTCAAGCTAAATATACATCAAGTCAACAAATAATAGTTTTGCTGTATCTTATTCATTTGGCTGTGTCGCAAGCCAAATTGCATAGCGGTATAGCGGTGAAATTTTTGTTATTTGTGTCACTTAGCAAATTGGTCTGTGCGTAACTACCTCAGATTATTACGTAAAGTTCCTAATATAAAGTGTGTGTATCTTGCATAAGCTTAGCATAGAGTATAAGAGCCAAAACGAGAAAGATATTTTATATGTGTCAAGTATTAAAAATTGACGCATGGTGCCCCTGCAAATGACGTCATGTTAGTACTTATCATTAGGGTCGGTTACTGTAATCCACCTAAACATTAATGAATAAAGTGTCCGGGTCAGTTGTTTCAATCACACTTTGTCCCTTGAATGCTCTACTATGTATTACTACTTATTTTATAGACTAGATTATTTACAAAATCTTTCCTTGAGTAAACTCTTCGACTATTACATAAAATGCTCTTCTGACATCAACACCGGGGTTACACACACTATCAGTAGCAATGGCTTTCATTTTGAGAGTTTAACAACATTCATTGCGTTATTTACTTTGTTGAGCAGACAAATTTTCGAACATGTGAAGCAACGTATTAGCAATATACTTAAAAATGATTCAGATTGTCTTTGATAGTGTCTTACGCAATTAGGGTGCGGAGTGTGACTTGTTTGTCACTAGATGGATAGATGTGTCGTGAATGTTTAAGATTTTGTAAAAAGATGGATGAAAGATTTTGTAGGTATAATTAGGAAAGCATAAATATTTTTTTAAATTTTGTCTTGTCTACATTTTCTTTATTGTACAAGTGTGTAGTGTTGTGTTTTGTTTGTTAATTTGTTATTTTCCTAAGCTAACATTTTTTTTAATAATATTTTACCTAGCCTACTTATGTAGGTATGTTTTTGTGTTAGTTTGTAAATTGCTCTGTTTGCTCTGTATTGTTGTGCTTGTAATCTTAAATAATTAAATAAAGTCAAGGAAAAAATATGCGAATTGACTAACAAATTGTCCTTATATTTGAATCTCAACAGTAACTGTCAGTCTTTAACAGTTGTATGAAATGCCTATAACATAAGAAAATGTGTATGTCAATTTTTAATTTTCCTGACTGAATGAACCAACCGATTTTAATATAACTTCGTACAACTTAGCACAAATTAGGTCGTACTTAAACTTTCAAGCCCTTGTTTTTCAAAATGAATGAACCGATTTTAATGAAACTTTATATGCATAAGCAGGATACAAAGGACTAAAAAGTTACTCCAGAACATTTTCGAAATATATATCTTATTTAAATAAAGAAAACTGGAAATCTCTGTTTCTATAGAAATTTTAAAATCGGTCTAATTTGGCTGTAACACTAATATTTTTCGAAAATGTTTTTAAGTAACTTTTTAGACCTTTGTATTCTGCTTATGCATATGAAGTTTCATTAAAATCGGTTCATTCATTTTGAAAAACAAGGGCTTGAAAATTTAAGTACGACCTAATTGTGCTATACCAACTTTATTAGTACAGGCTATGTCAGAAGTACTGTGAGAGGGATTTAGGTATAAAAGCGTTGTTAACTTTTTGTATGAAATGCCGTACGTCGTAAACGCTCTTATGGAGTCATTGTACTCATCATTATGAACAACATTTACTATGGGAACAAACCTAAAATCGCGAAAATAAATCTGCTGTTCCCTACATTTATGTTCGCATTAACTCGTCAAAATGTAGGGTTTTTTTTTTGCGATTTCAGGTTTGTTCCCATAGTAAATGTTGTTGTTGTTGTACAATGATCCCTTAAGAGGTTTTGCGTTAATTAAATAACACCCTGTATAAAGGTTGTAAAAATACTAATATCCATTAAAAGTTTTTCACTACGCATTCTATACATCAAACTTAAAAACATTGAGCATAAACTGTTGCTGTGTATATTATCATTGTCACACAACAAATACTTTTACTAAGCCTACACAAGCAAAACTTAGTTTACTGCGTGCAGGTAGCTCTACACATAAGATACATATGTATCGATGATTATCAAGGGGTAACTCCGAATAAGTTTTCCGTGCTTAGTAACTATTACCCCATGGGCCGTTCACTTTCATTATTTTGATGCATTTCCAATATAATTCGCTGTCTCTAACGTGTATACTAACAATATAGCATGAATATTCGTTTTTTTTTGGGAAGTTTTATCGATATTCTATTAGTAGGTATGGGTTGACAATACTTTTGTTTCTATTTTTAATACTATTATGATTTATTAAACATAGAATTAATAAATTATTGAAGTTAATTTCCTTAGGTTCTAAGTCTTCGTCGAAGTACAATTTTACGAATCTTTCAGACAATCTAACTTACTATATCGCAGAGCACGATAATGCCGAAGAAAACTTTTACAAAGCTGTCCTTAACAATTTTCACACACACTTAATCTCATTTCCTTAAAGAAATTGGTACTAAATCTTCCTCCTTCTCAACTACATGAGCACTAAACATAATTTCAGCAGTTTTAACCTCCGCCGTTAAGCGGCGCAGTTCAGCTCTACTTGGTGTCACTAATCTCATTAGCGAGTGTAGACACAGATGCTCCAGTGTAATCCTGTTGCTCCGAGCAAGGATTTGCATAAACAGTTCATGATTTGTGTTCGGTTTTACCCTTTTAATTTTATTTTTTTCCTTAAAGACTCCCCCAACATTCAATTTTCAACCTTAGCTTGGAATGTAGTAGGTGTATTTTTGCATAAACGGTTTTAATTATTAAATACTTGAACACGTGTAAATGAAAATGGATTAGCTACCTCTAAGGAAAATAAAATTATTAACTAGGGATGATGTAAGCGGCTTCATTATGAACCACCCCTTGCAGCTTCGTGCTATTAACCGCATGCTGAGCCTGCAAACCAGTGTAAAGTATTATAGAACTTCGAACTAGTTTGCATAGGAAAACACAGGGTAGGTAGTTTTTCGTCTGTTCCAAATAAGAGGAAGTGAAGCAAAATGGATTTTAGATTCCGACGCAGTAAGCGATGGGTTAGCAATCAGTCTGAGCTCACTTGTGATAGAGCTTTTCCAAATTCCACGTTCGTATTTTCACTTCGGGTTTTCGAATATGATGATCCCAGACATGACTCATTTTCATGTGTGAGGCTTCTAACTAACCACACAATTCAATCCCAAAACACAGACTACAAAATCCAAAACCGATTATTGACACCAATATCCAATTAATTAAATGATCAGCACTATCTCACATCCAAAGGGGAACACAAATACCAGGAGATACTCAGCAGAAACGGCTAGTGTAGCCCACAGTTGCAAAGCACACAACACCCGCTTGTATCGATAAATTAAATTGCACCAACATCGACCACACAACTACGTTAATAGGTAAATAATCGAATATATGTATCATAATGCGTTTAGCTAGACAGCCAAATCCCCCTAATAGATCTAATTTTGGGATAGACACGTTATACCAGACAACACGGCGCATTGTTTGTAAATTGATTTGATATGCACACAGTTGCATGTTGGCTGGATTATTATTGTTATGATTGCAGTGTATGAATATAGGGCTGGTGTAATTTATGTTTGGTTGGGCAATATTAATATAAAGGCTAGCCCTGCAGTGTCATGAAGTCTGCTAGTGATGTTTTTAAACATGCATTGTGATCACCGACAATACCAAGTGAAGGAGTTTGGTAAAAAGTTGTTTTACTTATCACCTGAGTATATTTATTTATTTCTTTAACTAAGCCGGTTTGGGTACGTATCATAATCCCGAATTTTAAAAGTCCGAATTTTAAAATACCAATGGACGAAATCCCGAAAATTGAAACGCCGAATGGTTGTTTGGTCGAAAGTTTAAAATCCCGAAAGTTCATTTGCCCGAAAGTTTAAAATTCCGAAGTTTAAAAACCCGAAGTTTAAAATCCCGAAGTTCAAAATTGTCAAAAAATTGAATTGTCAAGTTGTTGAAATTCTGTGAAAAGAGTTTAAAGTAACCTAACCAAACCTAACCTCGGGGTGCTCTTTGCTCGCTCTTGCATTCGACGAAGCCCCGCTTCGCGGGGCCCCTATTTCAGTGTACAGTGTACTTCCACACCCGGCGCTTTTTGATAGTAGCTATTTTTTTTTTTTTGATAGAATACCCTTTTTAGTGTAAATTTGAAAACCGCAAAGTTCGCAAAATCATAGTGGCCGAGAAAAAAATCCCAAAGTTTTTTTTTTATCTACAAAAATATGTTGTTAGGCGTAGTCGACGGAACCCCGCTTCGCGGGGCCCCTATTTCTGTCTACAGGGTTTAAAGGAACCTAACACGAAGGGGATGACGGGGGCTCGTTCGCTCGCTTTGCTCGCTCACTCGAGCCCCCGTCATCCCCTTCGAACCTAACCTGTCCAAGTCGGGGTGCCCCAAGTCCCGAGCTCGCTTCGCTCGCTCTTGCATCCTAAGTTGTCATTATAAATGTGTTAGCTACTAAGTAGCAAATGGGTTTGCCGGTTCTTTGTAAACACAAAACCGCCTACCTGTACTTTATATCCACCTTTTTAGATTTGAACACTTTAAAAGTATCTTTACTCATTATTGCAAACCACTCGGTACTAAGTAGCTAACAGTAACTACAAATTAATAAAACATTACGGAGTAAAATAATTTTTCGAGATCTACCCCCGCTATAAAAAATATTAAAACTTGTTAGGCAGAATGCCCACCGTCATAACTGTATTGTAGTGCCATCTATGAGTAATCGCGGGAACTACGTCGCCGCTCTTTGGGATTTCATCCATCGGTATTTCGTCCATTCAGGATTTCATCCATTCGGGATTTCGTCCTTTCGGGCATTTGAACATCGGTATTTTGTGTTTCGATATAACGACTATCGACATTTAAAACTTTCGGTATTTTGAATTTCGGTGTTATGGACGTCGGTATTTCAATCATAGGTATTATGAACTTTCGGGATTTTGATACGTACCCGCCGGTTTAAATACAATTACCAAAATATGAGAGAAAATATAGAATCGTCAAGCTCAGGTAAAAAGTTAACAACGCTTTCATGACTAAATCCCTCTCACAGTCCTTTCGACATAGGTACTAATAAAGCTGGTATAGAACAATTAGGTCGTGCCAAAAATTAAGAGCGTTTACGACGTACGGCATTTCATACAAACTTTCAAGCCGTTGTTTTTCAAAATGAATGAACCGATTTTAATGAATCTTCATACGCATAAGCAAGATACAAAGGTCTAAAAAGTTACTTAAGAACCATAATTAGACCGATTTTAAATTTTCTATAGAAACAGAGATGTCCAGTTATCTTTTTTTAAATAAAATATTTCGAGAATGTTCTTAAGTCACTTTTTAGACCTTTGTATAACGGATGTTGCGAATGCAGTTTTTTTCACATCCGCGGATGTGGATGCGGACATTAAGAGGCTCACATCCGCGGATGTGGATGCAGATGCGGAGGATAAAAAAAAGACAGTAAGATTTAACCTTTCTTTATTTAATAACTAGCTGCGCCCCGCGGTTTCACCCGCGTAATTGTCGATCCCGTGGGAATATCGGGATAAAAAGTAGCCTATATGTTAATCCAGGGTGTCAGCTACCTCCATACAAAATTTTATCAAAATTGGTCCAGCCGTTTGAGCGTGAAGAAGTAACAAACATATAAACACACACACACACCCCCACACACACTCACAAACTTTCGCCTTTATAATATTAGTGTGATAAAGTAGTGAGTGAATTACTATTACTAATTAATTATTTTAGTAATTAAATTTGAATATTGGAGAAAATAGTAGATTGTTATACAAGGGTCGGAAGGAATCAATTCCCATACGAGGCATTTAGGCTATAGTCCGAGTGGGAATTGATGACTTTCACCCGCGTTAAACACTCTACTTTTCATTTCGAATTTAAGGAGAGTAAAAAATAGTAGTTTTTCTAAAATATTTATTGATAATAATTACATGAATAATAGGTACCTATTTATTAGTCTTTTTTAAATTTGAAGTATGGAACACACCACGTCACCGCCACATGAGTAGATTCTGTGTCACCACCGCGGGCCGTCCCGCTTACTAGGGCCCGTATTATTATCATTCTGTCTGCATTCTTACTTTTACCATTTTTCATAAATTTCTTAGAAAACACGATAATCTTGATAAAAATTACTAAAAATTGTATTGCGACGTGACACTTTTTAGTGCTGACCGTCCACCCAACTTTCTTATTTCGATTCAAAACTTGCATACAGCCTAATCGATACTCGCAATAAAAAAAATGAAAAAAAATTGTGGAAACTGAATAAAAACTCTTTAAACTAACAAAATGTATTGAAATGTAAAGTGTTTGCAGAATATCCAATCTATAGAATTAATTAATTATCATCATTCTCAAAAAAACTTCTGGTAAGCCTACCTAAAAAATGTTTACTGGGAATTCTGTACCTAGTAAACTATTAGAAAGTATCAAAAATAAAATCCACAATAAATAATTGTCCAATAAATTAAAATAATTTTAAACAGCGAGCGCATTCCGAACATAAATTCAATTATAGAAGCATTTCGGCGCGAAATTCAGTAAATGAGGTACCCTGTCTGTTATTGACATGATATAAGAAGAGATTGAAATGATATTAGAAAAGCATAAATCATTATTATAAACAATGCTTATTGTATTTATTGCTTAAAATAATTTTATTTTATTTTCAAATATCGATTACATTCGTCATATTAATTACTCGAGTCAACCGAAATTTAAAAAAAAATTGTTTGGAATAATCGCTTTCACACATCATTGCAATAAAAAAAACAATAATGGTCGGCGATTTTGAACACAAATTGAGTAGTGGTAATGATTAATACGTATTATTGGACCTGTGTTTGAATATTACGTTAAAACCTGGGCATTTTCGTGTTGTTTATAATTTTATCAATAACATTTGTCACATTTTAAATCTTATCTACATCTATCTGTGTGTGTGAAATTTGTGAAAAGTAAAAATGTAAACACACACGATTGGCGTGAAACTTCGACATTAGATAGCAAAAAAACTTCATTACCACTACTTATTTACCTTAAACTATGGATAAATTCGTCAAATAATTAAATGATATATATTCACAGCCCCATATGGTAAAGTCAGGATGTTCGAAATCCCCAATTTTTATGTTTTTTAGCCTCGACCACAACTGCCATCAAAATGGCGATTCTCGTACCTATGTATGTTGAATTTATTCAAGGTAAATTATTAAATGACGTTAACATATGAGCTTTTTATCCAACTCTCCTAATTAACGCACATTCATAAGATTTGATGGGTAGCATAATAAATATTTACATAATCAATTAAGGGTGTCGTATGTCTGACTGAGCTAGTCAGCTCACCTAACCTAACCTAACCTAACTAAATTTAGTTCTATTTTTAAATTTCATTCCCGCCCTAGAGAGGGAATCAATTACTATGAGCCTTTCCAGCCCAAGGGTGGGTGAAGCAGCGTTTTCCACCCACTATTCGAATCAAACAAACACTACTTTCCGAGTATGAGAGATGAAAAAAATATTGCTTTCCTATTGGTCAATCAGACGCGAGGTTGACACGCGCCACTTGCCGGTCCCGCTCCTTTCTTTCTTGTCGCGATCTGCTACACATCCACATCCGCATCAGCTTCGCATCGATTTATGCGGATGCGGATGCAGATGCGAATGTCTAAATCGATGCGGATGTTCCGCATATGCGGATGCGGAAGCGAACATTCGCAACATCCCTGCTTTGTATCCTGCTTATGCGTATGAAGTTAAAATCGGTTCATTCATTTCGAAAAACAAGGGCTTGAAAATTTATATGAAATGGCGTACGTCGTAAACGCTCTTAAGACTTCGTAATGTAGCTTTCCCGTGTCTTTAACTTTATTGTCATTTATAATAATGCAATTTTCGAACAGGTTACACGAAGTAAACAAATAAAACGAGGGGAATACCGGCCAAGACGAAAAAATATTCATAATTACTTATGGAGTGTATTAGGTTTTAGACTAACATTTACTTAATATACCGGTACCAACTGATGCAGAACTTATTATAAACGAGAAGCAGTACTCATTCTATACAAGTAGCCCTTAGTTTACCTACTCATTGGTAAATCCGAACTAAACAAACAATGGTTCAATAATATACCGAACAAAAGCTTAAGAGTAGTTGTTAGATCAAATAAAGAAAAGAGCAAACCCCTTAAGTAAATCAACGTACAGGGCAAACAGTAGTCGCGAATCGATTGCAGGCCAGTCGGAACAACCCCTTATCTCAGCCACGCGCACGTGTGAACCCCGTTCAATTTTAATTTCATGCTCAAACAATGACGCTATCGAGCCGGCTATTATTTTGTATAGTCGCCAAGGGTTCAGTTCATCTAAATCCGCCAGATAAGCCCTCAGCTCTTTGTCGTCGCCCGGCCTGATAGCTAATTCGGGAGGGAAGCCGTACATTCGGGACCTCCCGTCTGTTGTAACGACACTTTAGATTCGTCATTAGAATATCGAAATGCTCATTAAAACCGCCTAATTCTATGTAAACTGCTTCCTGTAATCAGTGTTCACACATTTAATTAAATTACCTGCCGCTCCGGTGTTTGCGAAACAACTTCAATATAATTTTCAGTTCAAATGAGATTCCTTCAATTTGCATTCAAATCACGAATACAATCGAGGAGTCATGAATATTGCGATTGAATATTTTTTGTTGGCCTGTCTGAAGTCTTTTTAGGGATGAAAAGGTAGTGTGCCGTTTTTCTTTGCGACAATTTTGACACTTCTTCGAAGTAATTTGCGTTTAGAATTATTCTTAAAGTTTCGAAATCAACTGAATTCCAAATATGTTTTCATGATTATTTACAAACTAGCTTCTGCCTGCGAATTCGTCTGCCTGAAATTTATTGTTCCCTCGACTCACCTCGTCACATCGCATCGCCTGCCCGCGCTATTATTATGTTCATACTACTATGTGTATTACTATGTTTATTATGTTCTTTCTGCCTTTCTTGTTTTTGCTCGTCTCCTAAGTGTCTTAGGGTGATGTTAAGTAGCCTGTAGCCTTCCTCAAAAATTGGGCTATTAAATGCATAAATTATTTTTCAAATACGACTGGTAGTTCCAGAGATAAGCGCGTTCAAACAAACAAACTCAGATTAGTATAGATTCCATACAATCTATGCGATAGAAATCGAAATTATAATATACCTCCATAAATCGAACTTTAATCTCAGTTTACAAACACAAACTCATTTTACGAGTCATAAAAACACGAAACTATTTAACAAAACCTAACTATAATCCAGTTCCATACCTAGATAAGGGTACCTCACAATTCAAATCAGAGCACGTGCTTCCCTATCGAGGATGATTTACCAAATTCCCAACTGCGAATCGCATCATCGCTACCCCCGTGTCTGTGTTTATCAAAACACTTAACGATTTAATATGTTCGCTGAACCCTACCCTCCAACATTAACGATACATGTGCCTGTATCCACGTAGATTATGAGTGTTAGTCCTTGATGAACATCGCGAATAAGATTCTTATCTGTAGTAATAGGATTACCTATAATACCTATGATCTTTATGTTGATGTTCTTAGTGACTAATCTCTGCGTCCATCTTTTTGATATTGAGCACAGCTGGTTCAATCTCCTCTATCTATCTTTCATTATTTTTAATCATCGAATGGTAAGTTTAAAAAATATAATTTTTTAAAGAGTCAATTCAACGCCTAAAGTGGATTTTTGGGACGCATGAAGAAGCCTCCACGTGTAGCGCAGTTTGATCCGCCAGTTACTCAACTGAACCGAGCGCTTGGCGGATCCTGGACAGTCACACCCAACACCTTATCTGACTGGCCAATTCTTCCCTTGCCGTAGTAGGGCTAACACCCGCCTGGTTTCCCACCGGAGTCCCGCGTCAAGCAGTCTGCTGTGTTTCGTCGATGCGTGGGAGTTCCAGTGCCTTAGGCATCTTCTGGGCACGTTCGTTCCATCATAGACCTCATCCATCGCTTTCCATCAGGCGTGATCGAGGTCAAGAGCGGGCCCTTTCAACAAAAAAAAAGTGGTACATAAATTGAGATAGTCATATTATTTTGAGTTACAATTATTTTATCAGAATAAATCCCAGTACTAGCCATAGAGCAGTGGTGGCCCAGTGGTGTCAGCCCCGACTTACGAGTTGTAAGTCGTGAGTTCGAACCTAGGCAGACACTTTGTGTATTTAATTTCATCACCACTGCTCTGAAAACGGTGAAGGAAAACGTCGGAAACCAGCAAATCCTAGAACCAAAACTTCGAAGATATGTGACATATTGTACCAGCCCTTACTGGGTCCGCGTCGTAGATAACAACCCATTATTTCTCACAGTGAGGAGGCCTATGTCTCAGCAGTGGAAACATTATAGGTTGAATCTGTATTTTAAAGGCTTTAAATAAGCTTTAAACAAGAAATAGCATAACAAAATTACATGTTTACATTATCAAAGAAACCGTACATACTCACATGACTACTTGTACTTAGATTTTATTCGTTGAAACCATCTGCAACATTATCCGTAGGGACCTTGAAAGAATGGCTTCCACTTTACATTTACCTGACCCACTTTAGTTGGGATACAAAGAATTTCGCACAGAGTAAAGAAATACGCGTAAAGACGCTTTTATCTTTTCTCATATAGGTAACTTGTGAAAGTTTTCAGCGTTTTTTTAATTCGGAAGATAAACAAACAAAAGTAACCAAATAAAGTTTTTACAAGAAAAAAGTTGTCTTGTGAATTTTCATTTTGTTTTAGTCATGCATAATCAGCCTATAATAATAATGTTCCCACTGCTGGGAGACAGGCCTCCTCTCAGTAAGAGGGAGAGGGCCGTAATCCACCACGTGCAGCTCCAGTGTGGATTGGTAGATGTAACATGTCTTCGAATTTTTTGAGTTCTATGACATGCCGGTTTCCTCACGATGTTTTCCTTCACCGTTTTGAGTGGTGATGAAATAATTTACACAAACTAAAGCGTCTGTCTGGGTTCGAACCTACGACGCTCATAAGTCGCAGCCGTTATCACTTGGCCACCACTGCTCCTCATAATAAGGTTCTTTACAAATATGCGGGTTACTTGTGAATTTTCATTATCAGTCATAATAAATCACTCCGATTTATGCAAACGTAAGATGAACCGACGAAAATAATAAAGATCACTATTTATCAATTTGCAGGTGGAGAGCTCATATAATAAGGAGACTACATGACCTAAAGCGCGGTCACTGTCGGACTGCATAGATCATAGATAAGAAAGAGAAGCGTGATGACGCAACGCTGGTAATTTATTGCAAAATATGAAGCAATTATCTATCTATTGTTTGGACTAAAAAAATTAAAACACTAGTGCTTTAATATGTTGCTTGTAGAATAATCTGTCAAAAAATCAAAATGATTGTAAGTATGTGCATTAGTATGGTTTTTATTGTAAAAAGAAAGTTTTTAGAAGTATCTTCATGATTTTTTTCTATCGTATCAAATTAGTTGTAGGTATTATGTTTTCAATACAGTAGGTATCTACCTAGCATATATTTTGAAATAGTACATTATGATACATGTGTGCTATGTTGATCATTATGCTCGAGGTGGTATTATTCGCGCGAGCCGCAGGCGAGTGCGATAAGAAAGCCGAGAGTCTAATGATCGATGCACACGCGTTTCATACGACGTTTTTCAACACACTTGCGAGGAAAAAAACAGACTTGTATTGTTAAATATTAACTTGTATGGAAAATGGCGCTCTGGTTGTCTTTTCGCATAGCCAGCACTAGCAATGCGCGCGCAAGTGTAAATAAAAGCACTGACCACAGAGCATGTAAAAACAATTGCAAAAAAAAAACAATTGTAGTTTAGTTAGTATGGAATTAGAAAGTACTATTGGCATAGAGAAATATACCTACATTCGTTCAGTGAGAATCCGCTATGATAGAACGCCAGTCAGGGTCTTTTCCGTTTGGTTTCGGGTAGGGACCACGGACAATTTTAGGTGAATAATTAAAATTTTCTTACGTTTTTTGTAATTTGCAGGTCAGTATCAGGTTGCATCTTGATCAAATAAATGATTCGCGACTATAATATACAGAGCGTTAGGTTAAACGAGGGACATACTTTGAGGGGAGTTAGTACTCATGAAAATTAACAACTTTTAATATGGGATGGAACCCTGAAATCGCGAAAAAAAATCAGCCGTTTCCTACATTTATGTTCGCATAGCTCGTCGAAATGTACTGAACAGCTGATTTTTTTTTGCGATTTCAGGTTCGGCCCCATAGTAAAAGTTGCTCATTTTCATGAGTACTAACTCCCCTCAAAGTATGTCCCTCGTTTAACCTAACGCTCTGTATATGTATTTACAGAATTATAATCATTAGAATAGAATCTTTCTAGTTAGATTTTTTCCCTAAGAACTTTTCCATAAGAAAGATGTATTAATGATTCGAATGATTATAATTCTGTAAAGATGTATGTACCTGTTAGAGTCGCAAATCATATTTTGATCAAGATACAAACCTGACCATCATTCCCGCACTTTTGCTAAGCCTACCTAAAAAATATATACCGGGCATTCTGTAGCAAACTATTAGAAAATATCAAAAATAAATATGTAGTAAGTACAATAAATAAAAATAATTTTGCACGGCGAGCGCATTCCGAAGATAAATTCAAATATAGAAACACTTCGGCGCGAAATTCAATAATTAATGACTATGGTCAAAGGTCCTCAGTTACCTATTGATTCAGTTTCAATATAGTGACCAAAAAAATAAAAATAACATTACAAGAGCATAAATCAATATTATAAACAATGCTTATCGTATTTAATGCTTAAAATAATTTTATTTCAGTTTCCGAGTATCGATTTAAAAGTAGTAGAGAATTAAAAAAAAAATCGTTTAGCATAATCGCTTTCGCACATTATTACTATAAAAAAAAACAATAATGGACGTCGATTTTGAACACAAATTGAGTAGCGGTAATGATTAATACGTGTTATTGGACCTGTGCTTCAATATTACCTTAACATTTGGGCATTTTCGTGTTGTTTATAATATATTATCTATAATATTTTGTCATATTTTAAATCTTACCTACATGTGTGTGCGTGATATTTGTGAAAGTTAAATGTATAACAGATTGGCGCGAAACTCGACATTAAATATCAAAAAACTTCATTACCGCTACTTATTTAACTTGAACAATGGATGAATTCGTCAAACAATTAAATTATGTATTATTCACTGCCCCTGTGGTGGAGTTTGGATGTTCGAAATCCCCAATTTTTATGTTTTTTAGCCTCGACTACCACTGTCAACAAAATGGCGATTATCGCATTTAAAGACTTGAATTTAATAAAGGTAAATTAATATGCTTGCGCGCTAAATATGAAAATTTAATGGCGTTAACTTAAGAGTTTTTTTATCCAACTCTCTTAGTTAACGCACATTCATAAGATTGGATGGGTAGCATAACAAATATTTACAAAATCAATGTAGGGTGTCGTATGTCGTAGGTAATTCCTGGGTCCAATGGGACCCAGTACCGAGCCGGCGGAGGTTCGTGTGTTCGGGTCCATTCTAACGGAAACTATACGGTTATATTGTCCGGGTAAACAAATATTAGTTAATTTTGGGACCAAGGACAATACAGACTATTTAAAAAAAAGTGAATTGATGAGATTAAAAAAGCGCGCATCTCCGACTAGTAAATAAGTAGTTATCTGTGGAAATAAAGCACTTGTGGATTAAAGTAAAAAAAAAGCACGCGTTTTTAATACACTGCATTATGGACCTAAAAGCGGTTCAATAAGAGCCACTTTACGAGCAAGTGTGTTGAAAAATATCATATATTTTTCTGATTTTGTTTACTGTAGTCGATCATATACTTTATTGCTTCTAAAACTTGCGTTTTTTGCGTTTAGGTCCTGTAATCCCCTATTGAATGAAGTCTAACCGACTACCAACATAATAATATTCGTTGTTTGATTTTAATTAGCGGTCTAGACCTCGAAACGTTGGCGAGGCAGGAAAGATCGATTCAGTATTAATGCCTGAATATCGCAAAAATAGGCACATTTTGTCATTAACGGGCGATCATTTCAGCGCCTTCTATTTCACGGTTCACAAATTTTTAGTGATCGTTAAAAACAAAATGCATAAACGTCGTCTACTGTGAAATTTAAACAAAATTTTGTTTAAAGTTTATTATCGGGGGACTTTAAAACTCAAGTATATATAAAGTACTGTGAGTGCTATAAAGCTATACAATGTACCCTCAAAGTCGTTGCTGTGAAGGCTCGTTTACTTCAGTCGTGGTGTAACTAATCTGAGAATATAGCATCTAGACTTGACTTTATTAGACTGGAATATACATAGCTCTTTGCACACGGAACGGTTTCTTTACGGCACGGCGTATAAACCGTAACGTAGAAAAAACGTTTGTCAACAAGCTTCCATAGTGATCCATACAACACTGACAAACCGTGCCAGCACACGGCGGGACAACACTGATGACTGTGCCTATACACGGCGGCATATAGAATAGAATAGAATACACTTTATTATATACCGACGCCAGCAAATCAAGCTACTACAACCTGTCAAATGTCTTTAATAGATTTTCAACTCTATCGCTAAAGCATAAGGTTCAATGTTGATTGGGAAAATTTGACAGTTTCGGGTAGCTTGATGTGCTGGCGCTTGTACACCATAAATATTACAGATATTTAATAAATTTAGAAATATTATAAACCGCGCCGTAGAAAAAACGTGCCTGTCAACAAGCTTCCTTAGTGATTTATACAACACTGACGACCGTGCCTACACACGGCGAATAAACCGTACTTTTGCACGGCAAGAAAAACTTGTGTGTAGAAAGGGCCTTAGGCTATGTCACACACATACACATACATACATCACACATCATCATCATTACATTCATCAACTAAGTGTGACTAAGTGGAATCAATTTGATTTACAACATAAGCCATGGTTGATAAACCGATTTCGAATTAATTACTTTACACTCTATGTTATCATTATTTCGTGGAAGATGTTAATAGGTAGGTACTCCAGTTAATTTGCATTAATTTAATATTCAATTGGATTCAGAGTAATATTAGATTTAAGCTTTGTAAGTAATTAATAAATAATTATATTTCCACTTAATGTTCAGACCAGTTTAAGAGCGTTTACGCCGTACGGCATTTCATACAAACTTTCAAGCCCTTGTTTTTCGAAATGAATGAACAGATTTTAATGAAACTTTATAAGCATAAGCAGGGTACAAAGGTCTAAAAAGTTACTTAACTCATCGAATGCCGTAATTAGAGACACAATAGAAGGATAATTCCTTATGTCGAACTGTGTAACTTAAGACATTCAAAAGGTTAAGGACATTTTTGAAAAATAGTGTTAAAGCCAAATTAGACCTATTTTAAATTTTCCATTGAAACAGAGATTTTCAGTTAGCTTTTTTTAAATAAGACATTTCGAAAATGTTTCAAAGTAACTTTTTAGACCTTTGTATCCTGTGAAACCGCGGGGCGCTGGTAGTTTTTAAAAAAAACTCTAAAAATGTCATATCTAAGACATGGCTCAACACAAGCTCAACACGTATCCTAATTCATTAATACACACATCGCGCCAACGTGTGCCATAAAAACTTCACACATACCTACCGAAGAACTCGAATTTTCTCTTTGATTTTATCGATCCGGATTTTCTACATCTAGACAAGTCGTAATAGGGGGAACTTCTAATAAGAAAACTTCTAATAGACCGTTTGAAAGTCCGATCCTGGGCGATATCGGGCTAATGAGCTAAAACAGACTGGTGTGCGATGATTGCGTGCCGTCTGGCTACAGGGTGTAATTTAGTATGGTTAGTGCCTCAGTTACACGTGTGTTGTTAGCCTGCGCTGGGAATGGTGCGGATTTTTCGTCTGAGAATTACTAGTGGTAATGTTTTGGGGTAAATAATGCGGGTTTGTTTAAACATGAGTCTTTATTTACCTGTATGATAAAACCGCCTACAAATAGGTGAAGAAAACATAACGTAGGTCTTTGGTTTTTTAAGATTTTTTTTTTTTAATTATGTCCTACAGAGTCTGTATATAATATACGGCTTCGCCCGCGAGGTATGTCGATAAAAACTATCCTATGTCCTTCCCTGGGATGCAATTTATCTCTCTGCCAATTTTTATCGAAATCCGTTCAGTGGTTTAGGCGTGAAAAGAGGTAACATACAGACAGACAGACAGAGTTACTTTCGAATATATAATATTAGTATGGATACAATTTCGCAGGCATATGCTCATCTCACTTCATCTTTATTACTTTACAGTAATGAACAGACAATGGTATAATTTTGCACAAGATTAAAATTAATGGCCCTTTTCACTTACACCATATTATCATATTAAATTTAAAAAAAGTTTCGTACATTTTCATGAATTAACAGTAGGTACTCCACGAGTTACAAAGGCGGAAAACTTGTCAACTCCATTCAGCCAACATTGCACGATTTTAATCAATAAACAATTCCTTTACTGTATGATTGCTCGTACTCATTCCGGAAATCACTTAACAAAATAATAAAAGGAATCCATTTATATATACAAAGTACGTACGGCTGCATGTTGCTCTTGCGTCGATTCTTTATTTGCATTATCTCAATTAAGTCAACGTTTTGTTTAACCCCACCCTGTACAAAGGATTCCAATTTTTGTTTGCATATTACTCGAGTGTACGAATAAACTTTAGGTACCTATCTCTAATTTAATTATTGAAATCATAAATTGTTTCATTTATTTGATGTAAATCCATCCAGTTTTTTTAATTATAAATATTCGTTTTAATCTGATCATAGGTTTATGAATAAGGTAAGATATTATTTATATTATTCTGATACTCGTTTATGCAACTTCAAGCTAAAATAAAGCTTGTGGATGTCAAACTAAAGGATTATTTATGATAACATAATATTTAGCATATTTACCTGTGTGCTAACAACAATATTCTTTAATGGATCACGTAGGTGACCAAAATGGACTCTCCAATCTGTACGCTAGTAATAAATTATAGAATATCCATGTTACCACCAATTACTTGACAGTGGACGTTAACGGGTTGAAATAATGACGTACCGACATTTAATAATTATAATAAAATACAGAATATGTTTTCCATCCAACAAAAAATATCATCTACATCAATTTTAATACTCGCACCTCTTTCAGGCTAACAAACGGGGAAAAAAACTAAAAATAACCCTGTGGACACTGCACCGAGCGGAGATGGAGAGCGTTAATTGAAATTAAACAAAGATTAGCTACCGATTGCCGACGGATCACTGCTGCGCCGTTCGCAAGAACCTATCTTGTTTTAAATACCAATTCATGGAACGGGATCCAGTGCAAACTGGAATGTTTATTGAAAAGTAATGCTGGCGTTATAGGGTTAAAAGTTCGGAGTTGATTCTGATATTTTTTTTACAATATTATAGAATGGTTAAAAATTTTATTTTAGAGTTACTTTGACGTTTGTGTTTTGACTCATGTGCATATCTCGTAGGTATGCGTGGCTAGTGAAGGACTGTTGGAGCTCATTAATAAATTCCCATAAGCCTATATGTAAATTATCATTATGTTAGTTTGTCTTGGGCCTGTCAATCTGTTCTGTTTCCGTGGTGAACATGAAACCGAATAATATATAACAACTCACGCGTACATTGCCGAAAATAGACATCGAACGAAAATCCTAAGTGGTTAAGAGCCAATAGATACTAGGTACTTCTAGTATATACCAAAGTATTTTAATGTAGTGGTCAATTATAGATAAGTCAATTAGAGAATTAGATTAGTCAATTAGAGAACGCTGTTCCATAAGTGACATGGTTCTTTTTGAATGCTTTAGAATTAACGTTTATTCAAATGTGAAGTCTGGGTTAAAAAATCTATGCTTTTATAAAAACCGGTCAAGAGCGAGTCGGACTCGCGCACCGAGGGTTCTGTACCATCATGTTTTTAATTTTTCACCGGCGAGGCCTATGTACGTCAGAGAATTTTAACACTGCACTGCGGTGTAGAATATTGCAGCTTTATGTCAGCGCCATCTCTTGACCGATAGTAGAACTAATGTAACTTTTGTTGATGATTTCTGAAAAGGTGTGCTATTTAGAGACTTCGTTTTATTTTTCCTGTAATCTTTACATAAACTTCTATCACATAGAATAAATTCAGATTTTTCTTTTTGCAAACTTCGGAGATAACGGGAGAAGAACGGTATTTTTTTTAACATTTTACATCAAAAGTCGAAAACTATGCGGCCTCAAAAAAAATAAAAAAGGTTTGTGAATGTGCAAACTGAGCTCTTTCATATATCCCACATGTCAAAGTAGACCCACTTCGAATTTATCAGATCCTCTTTCAGCCCCTGTTGCATAAAATACACATTATATTTTTATTTATTTCTTATTTGCAAAATAGTTGGGCAAACGTCATCTAATACTATTCCAAATTTCAAGTTGATAGCATTAGTAATTCTTGAGATATCCAGCTGTGACAGACAGACAGACAGACTGAGCCTCACCATAAGGGTTCCGTTTTACCATTTTGGTACGGAACCCTAAAATGAATAGCGCCATAAATTAGGATTGTTAATCGTGTCTGTAAATCAAGGAGGCAAAAACCTCATTTAATTAAAGGACAATAGGATTAAAAGGGATACATTATGTAGGATTCAAGCCCAGTGCTCTCTAGTTACCCAGTTTCAGACACAGATCGATCTAGACTATTAAGTTTAGACTAGAATTAAACATAGGCACAATTTGTACTTACGTCTAGTTGTAAGACTTTTTTACGTTTAAGTATGTAACGCGATTAAATGGAATACTTCTTTGTTTTTATGATCTCAAAGAGCGATACAATTTGTTTTTATTGATGCACTTAAATTTAAAAACTTCTAAAAGTAATTTGCAGGTCGTTCAACGAAATTTCACGTTCAAAATTTTACGAGAAATCTTCACTGCGATTTATCTACAAGTGAGTAGTCACCCACTTGGTTCACAAGTCACTTAATCAACAAACGGAAGGCTTCGTTCATTGTTATCTTCTTTTATTAGCTCCCCACCCTGAATTTATTACGTAGCAGTAACTCAAATAAGTGAATTCGCTTTAATGTAGAAGAAAAAAAACTTATAAAATTCTGGTCTACTGGTTGAAACCGAACAATGGACCCTCACAGATGCCGGTCACGTTTTGTCGCCTTAAAAATGTGACGCTTAAATCCATAAAGTACTCGAAAGTATTACTATTCCTCGTCGGTATTTCCTTTGAACTGCATATTATTATATTAGATTTTTCCTCCACTAACTCCCTTAAAAAACATCCATGGAGGAATGGATTTTGATATTTATTACAGTCTCTATAAAAATTATGAAAAAAGGAATGATTATGTTCATCTTCATAAAGATCAAAGATGTTAACTCAAAGTCGTGGACGAATATGTTTAACTAGGACAAACTGTCCAGTTAGGGAGGTCCAACTTCGAGAAAGAGTTCAATCGTCGAATTCGACTCTGCTGGGCAGCGTTCGGGAAGCTACGCAATATCTTGTCGTCCCACATACCGCAGTGTCTCAAGACGAAAGTCTTTGACCAGTGCGTATTGCCAGTGATCACATAATATGGCACTGAAACGTGGTCGCTCACAATGGGCCTTATTAGAAGGCTAAAAGTCACCCAAAGGGCAATAGAGCCGGCTATGCTTGGAGTTTCCCTGCGTGATCGAATCAGAAATGAGGAGATCCGCAGGAGAACCAAGGTAACCGACATAGCCCGAAGAATTGCCAAACTTAAGTGGCAGTAAATTAAGTGGTTGCTCGCAGAACATATGGCCGATGAGGCCGAAATGTTCTGGAGTGCGACCGCGTACCCACAGTATAAAGATCATACAGTATTGTAACTCGGCCGTAACCTTGAAATAAATGCCTACAGCCGCGCGGTACGTAAACATGCGATAGGGCTGCCCGTCTCCAGCATTTTAATTACATTTGCCTACTTTGTGTTTCCATTTAGTTTTGTTATTGTATTTTACTGTGTGTACATAAATAATAAAATAAATAAATATACTTTTTTTATTTTAATCAAATAAAATACTTTGTGAATTGAATAGGAAGTGTTTAATAAAAATGCGTGTTGTTTTTTGATTGGTAGATTTAATTAAAAAACCATGTTTATGTTTGAATAACAAATCTTATAAATTTGCGACCGAAAAATATTTGCGCCTCGACTGAGACGTACGAAATGCTTTATTATTAAATTTTAAAGTATAAAAAATCCGCATTCTAATAGAAAGCTTAGTTAAAAATTGTTTTGGGAAACATGGACAAGGTGGAGAAAAAGGAATATCTTTTACTTGGTTATAGATACCTGCAGCTAGTTTACAATTTATATGTTTGGTTTTAAATGAAGTTCGGAATATTTCCTCCATTTTTTCTATATATTCCGCAAAATTATCAAAAAAGTTTGCGAATTAATCTTATTGCAGTCCGTATATCTTAATCTTAGTATAATCTTATTGTGGTCTTATTGTAGCACAATATAGCCTACTCGTTACATATGTACTTGAACTTATTTTTAGTGAAAAAACCGCGCGGTTATTGTTAAAAAAAAAAAAACTGGCCAAGTGCGAGTCGGACTCGCACACGAAGGGTTCCGTACCACAAGGCAAAAACGCCAAAAAAAACATGTTTGTTGTATGGGAGCACCCCTTAAATATTTATTTTATTTTAATTTTATTATTTATTATTAAAGTTAAAATACAACTGAGTATTTTGTGAATATTTCAAGTGCCTACCTGTTGCCATTTTTGATATCGAGCCAAAAAGGGCAAAAAAATCGCGTTTGTTGTATGGGAGCCCCCCTTAAATATTTAATTTATTTTGTTTTTAGTATTTGTTGTTATAGCGGCAACAGAAACACATAATTTGTGAAAATTTCAACTGTCTAGCTATCGCGGTTCTTGAGATACAGCCTGGTGACAGACAGACGGACAGACGGCCAGACAGCGAAGTCTTAGTAATAGGGTTCCGTTTTTACACTTTGGGTACGGAACCCTAAAAAACAACACACCGTCCGTTCGTCACTGCAGTCGCGACTGTCTGCATGCCGAGCGCATGCCGAGGTCGAGGCGCGTAGATATAGCTCGCGTTTCGTCCGTTTGTATGAAGTCGAAATACTGTATGATATTATTACCGTAGCGTACCGGAAAACATGGCGTTGGAAGGCCTCCCACAAGAAGAACCGACGACCTTGTGAAGGCCGCAGGAACCCGTTGGATGCGAGAAGCACAGAACCGGTCGAAGTGGAGGTGCTTGGGGGTGGCCTATGTCCAGCAGTGGACGTCTTTCAGCTGGAATGATGATGATGATTTTCGTCTTAAGTGGAATTCTCAAATAGTTGTACAAAACTGTAAGATTTTTCAAGTATTTGTAAATAGTATACCTTGGTACCTAATCTACATTCTAAATTTATCATTTCTACGTAATCAATCTTTAACACAGACGATCAAGTATCAGTGGTAAACAAGTTTAATTAAAATAACGTTTACATCACATACAGGCTAAGTAAATTAATTTACTAGAATTGTTGAAATAATAAACATTGGCTGAAACATTAATGTTTGGCGTTTAACTTGAATTCAGTCGAATCGAGTTCACTGCAAGGTTACTTACTTGAACTTCGATAAATTATATTTTATCAGTTACCTATCAGGGGTCGTGGCTAAATAATAACAGCCGCACAAGTCGATCGATCAGGTTAAGCTACGCTTGCCGCGGTTGGTCTATGGATGGCTGACCATCTATGCATACCGAGACCCCTTTTTTTTTTTTGCTCATGGGAAATCATCAAATGACTCCTCCCGCTCTGGGTGGAGCGGAAGGGAGTGTCAGACTCTTACTGACTAAAACCCACCCGTGTTCCTTCCTTAGCCCTTTATGTTCCGGGCCAGCGGTAACCCTTTCGGACAATCCCGCTGGCCCGGCTGGCTTCGGCCCTAAGGGGCCCCTCCTCGATGCTGACATTTCTTTGAGGCGCGCGTGGAACACGTACGCGCCGTCCGCCACGGGCCTGGTCCTGATCGGACGGTGAGCTACCCATTACTCTCCGCCCGCAGGCCCGCGCCTACGGTGGCCGGGAGTCGTCACGCGGCTCCCGACGCCCGGAGCGTCTCCCGCGGCGGCTGGGACGGGAGGCTCTCTCCTGCGCTAGCATGACTGCTTCGCAGAAGGAAGTGACTGCCTCCCTCTCCCTCTCGCCTCGGACCATGGCTTGCACCAGGGCCGGACGCGAGAGGTCGCCGCCGCTGCCGACCGCCTCCATGAGGACACGGCGGTGCTCCGCCCAAGCGGGGCAGACCTGCACCGTGTGCTCCACCGTGTCCTCTGGGCGATCCTGGCAATGGTGACACCCGGGCGTTTCCTCCCGCCTGATGATGTGCAGGAACCTCCCGAAACTTCCATGTCCGGTGAGGTCCTGCATCAGGCGGTAGGTGAGGGCACCGTGGCGCGTCTCTAGCCACTCCTCAAAGAGGGGTCTTATCGCCGCTGTCGCGGCGTGCCCTGCGCTGGGTTGCGACAGTCGCTCTTTCCATACCGCCATGAGATCGCGCCGGAGATCCGTCCGCTCCGCAGCCTGTGTGCCGTAATTACAGACACAATTAAAAAGCCATTGTGTCTCGCGTAGATCTACGTTCCGGCAGACTAAGGGTTAAAGAAAAATCAACACTCCCAAAAAGAGAGGGTGTGAATTGGGCAAATAGTATGCTTAACAATGAGGCTTTCTGACAGTTTCTCAGTAGATAATACAATCCTGAAATGTGTTACAATAGTGTTGATTATGAATAATTCAAGCATCAGGATACACAAATACCGTATCTTGAACGCTAACAAACTGCGGTGTGTACAAACCAATAGCGTTGGAGACGGCATACCGATTGCCGATCTGCATATCCGAATAGCTAAGTGATATTCCAACTATCCCGCCTCCCATGCCTGTCTATAGAAACTGAAACATAAAATCCACGGAATTCCGATAACGGCCGACCCCACTCTCGGCGCTCGGTAACGAGTCAATGTATTGAATTTCAAAGATGATTAATAGTAGGATTACTTGAATTCTTGGACCTATTCTGTTTCGTTGTTGCTTTGTTTTGAAGCACGCACGTTGGGGTTATTGGTTAGTATATGCTACTTTATGGAACATTTTCACGTCGCAAATAGGTACGTACCTATCTACCATTATACATATTTTGAGTAACATATGGCAAATAATTTAATCTAATGTTCTGTGTGTCGTAATGTAATCAGATTTAATTATGTCAGATTAAATTATACTTTGCATAAGGTCCTACTATTGTATATTGAATCTAGTTTTTCTAAATGAACGGACAGATATGTGCTACTGGGGAGTTTGTTGCGCCACTTCTCCTTCCAAGCAAAAACACTAGGAAGTGGTGAAGGGCGGGCATTTTGCGGGCTGTATTATGTAACTTTGACGTTTGAAAAGAGTATTCTCAGCCTAATTTGAATAAATGACTTTTGATTTTGAGTTTTATATATTTATTATATTTTTGATCTGACCAAGATTTTGTCTGGACTTTAAAAGAGACTGTGACCTCGGAATTTTTTTCGGTATTTCTTCTCAGAATAGTCAGATAGGAAACGCCGACAAAAAAAATATAATTGGCATGTAAAAAGTGTAAACCTACTTACAGAAAATAAATCATTTATAATTTTATCATTTATGTACATGTATGTAAATAAAATCCAATCTGACATTATTTTCTACATTGCCATGAGCTTGGGTAGGTACATCTCTATTGTGGCTGGTTAGTGCCAGACATAATTAAACATTCAGTGACGCTATCTAGAAAATTAATGCTTGTGGTGGTTTTTGAGTATGCTTTGAATGCTTTAATTTCATGTTTTCTTTAGCTCCAAAGTCGCTGTATTATCAATCAATCAAATATTTTCGTTTTCACACCTAATTGTACCTACCTATATGTACTTGAAAAACTCCCCGGACTGCTAGGTCATCATCATCTGCCTAACCTTTTCCAACTATGTTGGGGTCGGCTTCCAGTCTAACCGGATGCAGCTGAACAACAGTATTATAAATGGAGCGACTGCCTCATATGACTATGCTAGGTAAAGGGGTAAATAAATTCCATAAAAAATACAAATAACTACCTAATTTGACAAATAACACTAATTGTCTTGGTTCAACGATTACAGAATAGAGCTGTCCAATTTAGGCTACGTCCCTAATAGTTCAAACATATGTATAACTCTAATTAATTACACAGAATTTGTTAGCAATCATATAAATTTATGGTACCACAAGGAATGACTAGCTAGGTTAATATTTGAATAACAAAGAAATTCAATTTGATTAATTAATCAGCTCTGTATACAGTGTGGGTTTGTATTGTTACAATGTCTACCTTGTAAATTGTTTGCCGGATTAATTCTTACATTCTTGAAGTTCATGAGATTATTAAAAGATTTTGGTATTTTTTTCGAATATGGTAAGATTTTGTTAGAAAATTAAATAACAAGTCTAAATCTACCATGAAGGTTCAGTTAATGTTTCTATTTCTTCAGATTTTTCGCCAATTTGTGTTTTCCTTTAAAGTACTTAGGTACCTGATCTGATAGTGTACTTAAATCTATATAGGTACATTCAAGTGAAAAGCTGTTCGTTGGTAAGCGCATAACTTGAGAACGGCTGGATCGGTTTGACTCTTCTTTTTTCAAATGTTTGTAATAGTCCGACTAAGGAAAAACAATAACTTTAAAAAGGTACCAAAAAAATTAAAAACTGGGAAAATTAAAAAGTTGTTTTTCCATAGGATTTTTGTATGACCTATTGAAAGAAAGAAAGAAAAAGTATTTATTGCGACTCGTACAGGAAGTTCACAAACTAAACTAAACACAGTCAAAAAAAACTAAATTATAGGTATTATAAAAAAGTAATAAAAAGAGTAATAAAACAGAAAGTCCTATACGAGACCAAAAGGCTCCTATCTCAGCATGATGCTGCGACATTTAAAAAATGTACAGGAATCGGGTCGGGTCAGCTCGTATAGAATAAAATCTGAAATTAATTAATGGTCTCGTGTCAAGAGAAAACTTTCTACCTTAAACGAAACACGTTTTCAAAATCTACTCCTCATACAATAATAGAGAGAGGAAAATATTATAAAGTCAAAATATGAAATGGTTAACTTCACACAACATTACCATGAAATAAATAATAATATTCACAGTGCATTATCAAAACATTTTTTCCGAACAAAAACTTATTTCACAGTGTGTGCACATGACTGTATATCTTGTCTGATTTCTCAAGAGCGTAGCAAAAAATGTTTGGCTCACATCAACCTTATTGCTGTAACAATTTTACAACAAAAAGGAAGATTAATATTTCTTTATTTTCATACACAATACTATCTAGTTTCTTTTGTTTTCTGAACCACGAAGTTTTCATGCGTTCCCATGACAAAAGGTATTTTAAGATTGTATATCAAAAAGTTAAGTTATTTTATGGTCAATGAACTATTTTACGGTTGATTTAATTTAACCTAAATTGTGAGAATATACTATTTAAAAACAAGTTCTCTGGTAAAATCCGTGTTGAATAATTAAGGGTCGTCATTGTTCTCTAGATACAAGAATAATACAACACCAACGACTCCAAATGAAATATTTTCTCAGTACAGCAAACATTTGTTGAATTCATAAACTTCTCTCATAGGCCGACTTTTTCCCCTGTCGTTTCGGATGCCCAAAAGTGTGAAAGCATGTTGAACAAGTAGAGAAACCCGGGAAAGGGGAATGTCTCCCACATGACAGGCATCACCTCGGGCGATACTGCTTTTTAGCAACCACCCCTGCCGTAAAATGGGGACGAAATTGGGCCATCATTCCATATTATAATTTTGAATTAGCCTCCTGCGTAATCCTCTTAAAATCTAGTGGTCTCGTTCAGAACGAGTTGTGTGATTTAATGTCCTAAAATAGATATATATTTTGGACGTTGAAATTAATTAAGCGTGCCGAATATTGTCCCTAGTTTTAAACGCGAATTTTCGAACATTTAACGCTGTTATTTCCAACTAGCGTGAAACAATTTTCAGTGTAAAATAAAATAGTTACAGAAGCTCGTGTATCAAGTTCTTCCACTACATTATGACGGCTAGTTTTAGAATTTCCTCATAATAGCGGCTAGGTAGTCACATAAGCCGGTGTCTCTCCAACTCCATATTTCATACTCGGACGGGGAATGCCTGGCACGCAACGGTCCCGCGTCGAATATTGGTCAGTGATAGGTATTCCTGACTAGCTTCATTATTATTTTATAGGAATATGTTGGAGAAATTGAAGTTGCCGATAGACTTTATAAACTACTATGGAAAGTTTGAAAATATTTTAGTAGTAGGTGTAACATCGGAGTACTGTCTGACAACTTTCGAACAAGCATACTTAACTTTGTAGCTTTTTCATCAAATATTAATTAACGACGTTTTCGTTTCCACACTAGCGCTGTGCCAACACGTGTAATGCGTAACTTAACACCGCGAGCACACATGCTGACTCTATAGAGACGTATTTTCATAAAGTGTGAAAAAAGGTAAGGCTCTGTTGTTCAGAGGTGCGAACCGAGTCTCATATTACCGATAGACAAAACGATCCGACAGCGAGAACTACCAAACTAAACCAACCACAACAATCTCACGTTGCCAAGCTGTTTACTACTGTAATGCGAAAACAACACGGTTCCATTTTGATAATAGCAGGGTAGACTTGCGCTGTATTACTTCCGGCACAAATTATACTTTATCCTTGAAGACCCAGAATAGACAAAAGTCACCCTGCTCGACGGTTGCCTCCATTCGAATTTAGACTTTATTTGAAAAGAACAAAACTGTCATTTTCGCTCTCGTTTTATTTTAGCTTCCATTGGAAAATGTCATCGCGACAGGACTAGGCGTAAGTGAACGCGTCAAAGTGTAAAATGAGGGGTTTTGCGCCGTGTCAGTAAAAGTCATTAGGAATGGAATGGATGAAAATTGCGTGCATATTTAGGTAGCTCTAAGTTAATATGAACGACGTGATGAAATGAAAATGTCCCGACGTTTTTGTCGTTTAATCTCGAGTGATTTTTTGGACCATTTGGAATTTGTTTTTTTATTAATTTTGTTCGGCTGGATGATTATGAACGGACGAAGGGATCTCTTTATTTTGAGGCAGCTTCGTAATGTAGGTAGTATGCGGTAGTGTGTACCTATGTGAGGCTATGTGATTGTTATTTTGCGTGTACGGTACGTAGCGGGTTAGATGCAGTGCGGTGGCTAAATCAAAGACAACAATGGGTGGGTCGGATTGTCTGCGCGGCGCACTTTGCGCCACTTTCGCTACTTTGTGGATTGTGGAGAGGCGACGGAGGTGGCGGCTCGCGAAATTAGATCGTACCGTCGGAAAAAATGTTTACCTCGCTGATTGGATTTTATATTGATGGCCCGTATTTATACGAACACTCGTTTTCAGCGTTATTTGCGAGAAACTGAGAAGTGTACTGTTAATCTACTTAAGAAACCTTAGAAAAAATTACTTTGAATTTTTCTATCGTGAACTTGAAACGTGTTTCTTCAGTAGGTAAAACATTGTTAATTTTTAATTTATGTCTTTTTATTGTCTCTCCGTGGATTTTTTCTGCTATCTGTATTGCTAACCAGACCATTAAAAGCGAGGGTGTGAAAATTCGCAGCTTATTTTCACCGTGCGTTACTACGGATCTACATCAAGTACCTACGCATGTATACGTCAGTGTGTCTGCCTCTGAAATACAACTGTTGCGTATAATGAAGTAGTTTTTTAGTACCTATCTATTATTTATATAGGTAGATGGATATAAAAGATTTCTTGAAGGTCGGATCCATCGACCAAACTGTTATTACTACGTACCTAATTAAACTATACGTACTACTACTAACTATTTCATAATCAAAGGGTAGATAATTAAATACAATTATTTTTACTGACGTCAATGTCGAACCTTCTTCACTATAACTTCTTCTAACATTATAGAAGTTGTTTAATACAATAATTACTATAATTGTATAATACAATAATTACTACTCAAACAGCCCTAAATACATTCACATTCAATTAATTTCCAATAGCATAACTTCATAAACCAACGTTTAAAAAATCAGGAATTTCAAGTTTCGAAAAGAATATTTTTAATTGAAAATGGAACACAAAAAGCGAACGAACGTGGGGCGACAGTGTAGCAAATTAAAAAGCAGAAATATTAGAAGTGCAGTTTTCTGGGATGTTTTATGTCGTTCATTTTTATCTGGCCAGTTTCTTTTGTGCTTGGCATGCTGTTATCTGCTAGTCTGGCAGTTGGCGAGTTGACGGTACCGTTGCTGTGGCACTATTTTGCCAAAGATGCAAACTGGGGCTGTCAAGCAGCCGACAGTCTTATGTTTATTTTGCATGTGCCTTGGATACAATGACTTTTGAAATGTTTATTCAATTTAAATTTTTGGATCAAGAACAGCAAGCGGCTGTCTTCGAATTTTGGGTTCAGGACATGCCGGTTTCCTCACGATGTTTTCCTTCACCGTTTTGAAAGCAGTGCAGTGGTGATGAAATTATTTACACAAAGTAAAGAGCCTGCCTGGGTTCGAAACCCACGACCTATAAATTCGCAAGTCGGGGTCGTTACCACTGGGCTATTATATCTCTCAACATCTACCAACCCGCACTGGGCTCGCGTGATATATTATAGCCCACTCCCGCTCGAAGAGAGGAGGCCGATGTCCCAGTAATGGGAACTCATAGGCTGATCATGCTAAGCTGCTGATAGAGCTGTAGCTAGGGATGTAGCTTTAAAAGTGTGGAAAGCTCTTATCAAATTGACTATTGAATGAATTTTTGCTAGACCTCTCCAGATAGACGTTGGACTTAGTCCCGCTTTTCAGCCACTCATCATCTGCCCAGCCTTTTCCTATGTTTTTTTTTTGTTTTTTACTATGTTGGGGTCGGCTTCCAGTCTAACCGGATGCAGCTGAATACCAGTATTTTACATGGAGCGACTACCTATCTGACCTCTACAACCTTGGTACTGGGTAATACGATACCCATTGGTAAGACTGGTTTGTCAGACTTTCGGGCTTCTGACTACTCGCAACGACTGTCAAAGATCCACGAATGACAGCCTGGACCAGCGGCTTAACGTGCTTTCCGAGGCACGGAGGGGTCTTGGTATGTAAAGATGGTCTCCTATCCGTAGACCAACCGCGGCAAGCGTAGCTTAACATGATCGACCGACCTGCAGGGTAATTGCGTAACACACTATTAGTAGCAATGGGTTTCATTTTGACAGTTGAACAACATCCATTGCGTCATTTACGTTGTTGATCCAACACATTTTTCGAACATAAGGAGCAATAGATTAGCAATATGCTTCAAAATTATTCCAATTGATAGTAATAGTGTGTTACGCAATTAGGGTGCAGATCTGTGCGGCTGTTATTATTTAGCCACGGATCGGTCGGCAGCCACTGTGGAGCAAAATTTCCATAATCATCACACTTAGCAGGCGGCTTAGTGATCACAATTTCATGTTATTACTCTAGGTAAATACCGCTACCCATTTCTGTGGGATAACCCCTTAGCTTCTTACGACTCCCAAGGGAGGTGACGGGGTGGCCGTGTTTGGAACCGGGAACCGCAGGATACGTCTCTTAAGTAGGTAGGTATAGGTGCATTTGGAATATGGAGATATTTATGGGTTAATTGAATGGATATTGGTGTTTTATTAGCATGTTGCCAGCTATACGTAATATATCTCCAGATATCTTTTAACTGGCTAGAAAATTAGGTACTTAGGTACCTACTCTTCAGTTAACGTTTATTGATGTTTATACACAAACACAAACGGTACCCGTAACAATTTTCTCAGAAAGCTAAATATGGAAAGTACTCTGCATCCTTTGATATTTTCTAGTAAAGAAATAGTGGGTACGTATTTACCATTCCTTTGATCATTTAATATACCTATCAAATAATTTCACTCTATATTTTTCATCTCAAATTGTGGGTACTCTTGACATTGTCTGTCATATCGAATATCATGTAATTTTTTAAAATCAGAACACCGTCGTTCATTCAACACAAAAACCGTGATGAATATCTCAGTTCCTTTCAAGACACGGCACAAAGCGCACGCGTCAGCCTTGTGTTATGTGACGCGCTCTTAAGACATCTAAAATGGGTTACTGGGGTACCAGCCGATGAGGGTTGGCTTTCATTACTTATGCATTATTGTGTGTTTTAAAGACAAGACGACACAGATATTGAATCTGTGTCGTCGTTTATAGGAATTGTGTAAACGGAGGAGATCGTTGATGGAAAGAGAAGAACTAAATAAGATAGATGATCCTTACTTGTGTCTTAAAATTGTATTAAATGTTATGACAAAACTCAAAATTTTTGTAATGATGAGTCTGACTACTTGGAATCAAACCCTTTGACTAAAATGCTATCGTAGTGTAGTATTTCGTATGTATATAGGTACTTTTATTATAATTTTTTTGTTTTATATTTTGTTGTGTGTATGAGATATGTATTTATTCTTATATTCTAGTTATCATTTTTTTTCTAAGTTGTTTTCTGGTATAGCACCTACTGTGTATTGTCTGCATCACCCTAAGGTAGACTGGTAGAAAATGCCCAAGGCATTCAGGCAGTCCGCTTTTGTACAGTTTTTACTTGTGCATAAAAGTTTTAATAAATAAATGAATAAAATCTGTTGTAGGGAGCAATTAAATTGAAAGAACCTAGTGTGTTGAATACGATTAAGATCTGACGACTGATACCGCACAATAACTTCATAACACACTATCAATCTCTATCAGAATCGTTTTGGAGGTTTTTGCTAATCCATTGCTTCATATGTTCGATAAATGTGTCTGCTCAACAACGTAAATAACGCAATGGATGTTGTTGAACTGTCAAAATGAAAGCCATTGCTAACTGATAGTGTACTACGCAATTACCATGATGGTTGTAAAAAAAAAAAATGTTGCATGACTGTTACAATACATCATGTGTCAGAAATGTGTGTGTGTCAAATTTAATATCAAACAAAAACAGCCCAGAATACTGAAGCTTACAAATATTTAATAAATTAGGTACCTGAAAATATACGGTCCACGGAAACAACATGTGTGTTTAAAGCTATGTTAAAGGCTAAAAAAGGCTACTCTTAAAAAAAATGTTATTACAATATTCAAGAATTTATGGAAGATAAAATGTTAAAATAGAGTTAAAATATATCTGTGTGTAAATTTTAAAATTGTATATTGTGTGTATATTTTGTGATATATTATAATTTTAGCATTGCAAACGTAATACTACTTAATAATAATACTACTACATTATTATTAGTTTTAAGTAATCTTGCTACGCCCTAACAGGGTCATGTACTGACTAGTTTAAGCCTAGCGGTATAACTATGTATGTGTACATTATGCAATAAATAAATAAATAATAGCCTCCCCGACCGTTTTCAGTCACGGTGGCCAATCTCAATGGAGATCAGCCAGGTACTCAGGAGATATTATAGTGCACAAGTGTGTGCGCAAACACAGGTGCACTCTCTGTTCCTTTTACTCTCATAGTCCGATGGGACGGCAATCCGACACGACCGGGGAGAGTTCAGGCGCAGCACCAACGGCTTTACGTGCTTTCCGAGGCACGGGGGTATTAAACCGCCAACTTCTAAACTTCGGACTGTTACTAAGAGATTCCTAATGGAAAACCCAATAACACTTTGTCCGACCCGGGAATCGAACCCAGGACCCCACGCTCAGCAGTCGCGCTTGCAATCACGAGACCAACGGGGCAGTCAGGTATTTAAGGGTGTAGTGAAACTTCAATACCTACGCGACCCAAATGTATGGGACAGCTGATTATTTTTCGCGATTACGATGTTGGTCCCATGTCCCAGTGTTCACTGTGATGGTCTGTAACACACCCTTAATATGAACACACATTTCTGATACACGCTGTATACCAATTAGATCAACTGATTATTTTAAAGTGAATTTAAACTTCACTTCTTCGGTCACGTTCTAGTAATAAAAGAAAATGTAAAAAACTAACAAAATCAACAAGAAATAAGTATCTAACAAAGTTTCATGTCTACAATCTCCGCTCTTGATTTTAATTTACAAGTTGTTGAATATCGAAAACTAACTTTGTACACGAAATTATTAATAAGCTTGCTAAAAGTGCCGATGTTCAGGATATCTGGAGCATAAATTCAAAATGTTAGATGAAACCTAACAACCCAAAATCGCCTACGCGATCCAAAATGTTTGTGGTTTTAAGTACTTTATGTTCCTCTTTCGGTGTTTTAGATTTATTACACAAAGGATTTAATTAATGTTCTTCTGTATTGGTTACTTTTATGTACACATAACCACACTTAAATCCTATGATTTATATAGATATACGAGTATAATGTTTTATGTACACACGCCAGCACATCAAGCTACTACTATTTGTCAATAAAAAAATATAGATTTTCAACTTTATCTCTAAAGCATAAGGTTCAAAGTTGATTGGGACAATTTGACAGTTTCGGATAGCTTGATGTGTTGGCTGGCGTCTGTTCTGCCTTGACTACAATACATCACTGACCTTACGCTTATCTAGAGAGACACGCAAGGCTTGTCTGTCTGTATTTTGTCTGTCCGATGGAACTTAGATCACCTATCCAAATCACTGGACTATATCTATTGAATTTCCAAGCACTCGACTAAAATGAAAAAAGGAACTTACAAACGAACGGACACCAACAACGGCACAAATATTCAGATTAGGCATCTTCATTTATAGGCAAAAACTGTGAAAATTGTATTATTATTTTTTGCTGTGATAATTAGTTGCCTGGACAGTTGAAAACCCCAGCTTATTAGAGTAGATCAGCCAGATATAACAGGAACTAGTAAAATAGTCTAGCAGAGGACTGCAAGTTACAGTAGGCCCAGAGAGAGAGAGAGTAAACAGAGAGAGAGAGAAAGAGAAAGAGAGAGAGAGAGAGCAAATAACAGAGAGCAGAGATGAATAACAGAGAGCAGTAACAGAGCCAATATTAAGCTGGCCTCACATTCTATTGAAACTCCATACCTGTATGGGGTTTCATTAGGCCTAAGAAGGCCACTTTGGAAAACCATAAAAGGATAACATTATGAATTATAATATGGCGAAGACAGTCCGTGTTTTTCTTTTTTCGCTGCACTACGTAGGTACAATCAAATAGATTGGGATTGGATTTGGATTGGATTGATTGGTATGTTAAACTCGCGTCAGGACACGTGACCTGGGGGCCTAAAAAGGCCACTTTGGAGAATCATAAAAGGAATTATAAAATGGCGAAGACAGTCCGTGTTTTTCTATTTTTTCGCTGCACTACGTACTCGTAGGTACAATCAAAGAGATTGGGATTGGATTTGGATTGGATTGATTGGTATTTTAGCACACACAAAAAAAAAATGAAAAATGTTTCTCCAATGTGATTTGATACGATTAACTTAACAGTTAACTGTCCATTATGTTATGCCTTTATGATTCTGCCAAAGTGGCCTTTTTAGGCCTCCTGGTCTACTACACTATGCCAGCTCAAGGTCAGTGTTACCAGTGGCCAGTGTTATTTTAAGAACAAAAGTTACATCCTTACGTGCTTCTGCAATCCATAGAGAGCATCTTATTCGTATTACGAGTTATTCTGGTCTGATCCCCTGAACCCCCCTAAACTCCCCCCCCCCCCTCGATCCCCTGCTAGTTCTTCTTCTGTTTTAATCTCTGTCTTATCTATACTCTATACTAATATTATAAAGAGGTAAAATTTATATGTAGGGGGTAATCTCTGGAACTACCAGTAGGATTTGAAAAAATCTTTTTGTATTTGATAGCCCAATTCTCTAGTAAGGCTATAGGCTATTTAACATCACGCTATGATCCTTAGGAGCCGAGCAAAAAGAAAAAAAGTCGGGAAGAACGCTAAGCAAAAACGAATTAATAGCGCGGGCAGGCGATGAGATGCGACGGGGTGGGTCGGGGGAACAAGAAATTACACGCGGACGGAGTCGCGGGCAGAAGCTAGTCCACTATAATCTTTCTCATTCCGGTTTGATCCAGTTTTTCTTTTGTTTTTTTGTTCCTGAAAGATCGTCAGCAAGAAAATATGCGTATAGGGTTTATTAGGAACAACGACTACATTATCATAAAAATCACATGAATAAAAGGCACATTGGATATAATAATTCGTCGCTGTTGCATAACGGCTGCTCGGATTTCCCCGAAAGAAGCTCACGGCCAATATTTCCTCTCACTTATGTTGGTTTTCGGCAATATTTCATATTAATCCGTTGATACGTTTATCAGCTTTTCCTGTATTGGTATAAACGGCAAAAATATGTTTGTGAGAAGAATACTGCTTCATTGGCACAAAGCAAAAATATATATTTCAATTTTTGTTATCTGGTGTTTATTATGTTATGTGATATTGAGCTAAATCAGAAGACACAGTTTCGTCTGTACAAAGCCATTAAAATAACATTCGTAGCTCTATTTTCGTCACCATTTCGAAACATACGAAACATCTTGCACACATTCGCAGTGCAGCTGTAATTCAATTTTCTCCGTTGCTTAGTGCGCGTACGTCCGTATGTATGAAACCACTTTGTTGCCGGCGTCAGGCCCACTGGATTTCTTTGTACAAAAGGCCACGTCGGCGCCACGTGCATGCACCCACATCGCCGCACCACCTTTGTAGATACACCTATATAATGCAGCTAGTACTAGCCAACTCAATAGTTTACACTTAATTAGTAAACATTTTATGCTAGTAGTACCTAAAGGAGCTTAGGACAATAACACGATGCCTTCAGCTGGTGTTATTCCGTTCATAAAACGCAATACAGCTCTTGGGACGACGCAATTAAAATAAGATGGAGGCGAGTAGGAGCCGGCATTGTCTTCCTTCTTCTCGCCCGCCTATAATTTAGATAATAGGCTAGAAAATATTCTTTTGTCTTCCAACAGACTATCTGGTTGTTAGCCGTCGTTCGATTATTTGCCAAGAATAAGGCGCTCTGTCGGCTATCACTAGAGCTTCACTTTTATGGCGTCAATAATTCGACAAAGGGACTTCGGAGTTGGCGTCCTTGCATTTAATGGCAAATCATGAGCCTGATTATCTTGAATTGTTGCCAGCCTTGTTTATGTTACAATTACTCAAATCTTGATTGTGTCGTAAATCAGCAAATTACGCACAATAGCTTGGTCTTAAACTTCATGTTGCTTAACTTGCCTATGATTAAAAGACTAAAAATGTATTTGTCAGTCTTTGGTTAGGTATTTTAAATTCGATTTCAGAAAATCCTAAAACGAAAAACACTTTTTTAAATCCGGGTTATAATAAACCTCCCTTATTCTTAGCAAAGAATTCCGCATCGTAATAATAATTATTGTCGCGAAACAGATTTCGAAAAAGGTTTTAAAATTTTGTACAGAGTGCAATTCACATTGCAATAACTCGTCTCGCTCGCTGCGAGTACCATGAGCGTTCTAACTATTGTTAATGACCCACCGAGGGCATAATTACATTTTTTCACACCCCCTAATAGCAATTTCACTAATTTCGTTAATTCCAAGCGCGAAAACTTACACCCGTTGTGAGAAATTAAATTCAAACTGAGGTTTCAAATGGTAAAAAGTTTGAATTTTAATTTATGAAACCAACTGAACACACCCTGTTGCTAAAGTAAAATTGCAAAAGTATTTCTATGCTAATCTCATAAAAAGAAAATACGGGAGTATTATGCAGGTATTATTTCGTGCAAGTTGGGGAAATCGACTAAAAGGTAATTGGGGTCAGCCGTAACCTTTCTTCTCTTTCTTATTATCTTCAAAAGAAGAGAATGAGACTCTACTAATAATCTTATCTAATACTAGCAGCGCCCCGCGGTTTCACCTGCATAAGTGTCGATCCCGTTCGAAAGACACGTGGCGACATCTATTATCATAATAACGTTATTGTTGTTTTCCTCGGGAATAACACTTTTTTTCGGGATGAAAGGTACCCTATGTCCGTTACTGTACACCTGACAACGTTATGCAAAATTTCAGGATGATCGGTTCAGTCGTTTAGGCGTGAAAAGGTAACAAACAAAAAAACTTACTTTCGCATTTATAATATTATTATAGTTAGGATATAATACTTTCGTGTCACAGTTATTGTTTTTTAATTTTATGAAATTTTTTGTGTTTTTTTTTTTGTAAGTCTGAGAATAGGTCGTAGGCTATTTTTTATACCCTTAGTTGATAGGGGTGGCTCTCTCCAGAATTTTTTTGGCTTCGAAACTTACACGGGTGAAACCGCGGGGCGCAGGTAGTAATCTATACTATATACTAATAATAAAGCTGAAAAGCTTGTTTGCTTGGTTGAACGCGCTAATCTCTGGAACTATCGATCGGATTTAAAAAAAAATGCATTTGATAATTCTTGAGGAAGGCTTTAAGCTACTTATCAACACACTAATATACTTAGGACGCGAGCAGAAACCACAAAAAAACAACGACGGGTTGCACTCCGGGAGTGCCGGCAGAAGTGAAAACTTGAATATTAACGTTGTTTACTGTAACTGTCACCGGCATCGTCACCGTCACCGTCACCGTCATCGTCACCATCACCGTCACCGTCACCGTCACCGTTTCCGTCACCGTCACCGTCACAGTCACCGTCACTGTCACCGTCATCGTCACCGTCACCGTCACCGTTTCCGTCACCGTCATCGTCACAGTCACAGTCACCGTGACCGTCACCGTCACCGTCATCGTCACCGTCAACGTCACCGTCACCGTCACCGTCACCGTCATCGTCACCGTCACCGTCACCGTCACCGTCACCGTCACCTTCACCGTCACCGTCATCGTCACCGTCATCGTCACCGTCGCTGTCACCGTCACCGTCTGTCTGTCTGTCTGTCTGTCTGTCTGTCTGTAATTTGATCCTGTGTACTTGTTTTCAATTTTTGATATTTTGGATTCTTACGAATGTTCGATCAGGGTCACGTGACATCTTACGATCAGGGTCAAGTGACCTGACGCGAGTTTAACATTTTTACCCATTACAAAAAAAGTGTACAACGCCGCTAAAGAAGTTTTCACTTCAAAAACAGAAAGAACGCTGAACGCAGGCGATGCGATGCAACGGGGTTGGTTTTGGGAACAAGAAATTTGATGCGGACGAAGTCGCGGGCAGAAGCTGTAATAATAATAAAAACAATAGGCAAAATTGAAACCGTTTTCCATTTGTTTAAACGTTTTAATCGTCTTTGTAAGTAATCAGAAGTTCTAAATAATAACAACAAAAACTATATTTCAATGTTCAAATAACTTGAATAGGTATCTGGTTATCAAGCCTTTGTACTGACGAAAATATAATCCTACTTTTTGCTTCAAGCAAAGTATCGGTTTCTCTCTGATTACGAAATTAATGTTTAAAGTTGCTAACTTTTCGCAATGATTGTAAAACAAAACCCGCAAATCATTTGAAAAGCGGCTCTCTGCCAGGCTCAATTACTTTTTAAAAGATAGACGAGGCTTTTATAACTTTTCTAGGGTGTTTCATTAAAAATTTCCTCAAAGGGACCGGAGCTTGTCTCATTATTATATAGGATTTGAAGAGGACAAGGTGCTACGAACGACGAAACTCCGGTACAGTTTACCTAAGGCGAACGTTCAACCTAAAACGAGTTGCTATTAATATTTAATGTTCCACCTTTGTGCCTTTTTTCCGCTGCGTATTAAAATATTTGGTCCGTGCGACCGGAGTTTAAAAAAAAAAAGCTGCCGCAATAGGTAAATCTATCGATAATGATACTTGTGGAGTTTTGACAGTTCATAATTAAACAAACTTTTAATTCACTGACAGCAAACTGAAACTAATTTTAATTAATGCATTGACAGTTTAAAATTACTCGATCAAATCTCAGAAGTTTCTAATTAAGTGTAAAATTGATTGTTAACGGGATAGTGGAGTTGTTTTTAATGGCTTGGTTGATTGAGTGTTGCGCTGAATAACCCTTCGTAGCATAAAGGCGACGCGGTAAGGCCAAATAATTACGAACTGGCTCACGGTGGAATCTTTGATGCCTTAATCAGGTGAGGACGGGCAGCCACGCCCGCTGCCGTAATTAGAATGTCTCCTTGTATAGCCAGCACCTTTAACATGCGAATGAATAACGAACGACACTTAATTTGGTGCCGATGAGGTGTCGTCATCACTAGATGGCGTTGGGATAGACTCGTGTATTTCAACAGTAATTAGAAACTAGACTTTATAAAAATGGAAGGATTTTTTAATATTATCCGTTTTAGCTTGCAGGCTCGCTGAAGCCAAAAGAACGTTATTAATCTTCGATAGGCTTTAGTTGTCTATCGGGATAAAACTAGGAGGCTTTTAGCAACTAGGCTTAGTCCAAGCATTTTAATTTTCCAAACGACATAGAACAATACCTTAGTTAATTTGTTGGAACAGGACAGAAGATAGGAGTTTCCTTCTCTCGCACTAATGATGCACATTGCAATTACAGCAGCTTACAGCGCGCACAATTACAAACACCCATCTATTATTACGCGCTCTATTGTGCGCATTTGCTTAATTTTACTTTCTGTTTCGTGTGCACAAAGGGTGCGCACTAATACCGATTTCAGAGACACTGATTGTTTAGACTGTGTAGATATTAACGCTGCCATTAAACATAAACTCACTGCACTAAATTCTGTAGTTTGGAACAGTAAGATTAAATGGTAGATTAAGTGCTACTTGAAGAAACCTGTTCCTAGAGTTAATGAGGCTGAAGTCACCATCCCAGCTTAAAGGGGAAGCGCTAAGGTAGCCCGTGAAATTTTAATTTTTTTAAGTTTCTTGCAATTTGTTGGTCAGTATTAAGTTGTACGTTGATTAAAATATGATAGGCGACCATAATAAATATTTACAGAATTATAACCATTAGAATCAGTAATACAACTTATAAGTTAGTACATATGTATAATCCTAAAATGTCAAGATTTCATGAAATAGTTATTCAATAGGATTACTTGGTCTTAGAGAGCTGTGTTGATGACTATAATGATTATAATTATGTAAATACATATTTGTTACGGTCGCGAATCATATTTTAATAAACGTACAACTTATTACTGACCAGCAAATTGCAAAAAACGTAAAAAAAAATGAATTTCGCGGGCTACCCCAGGGTAACCCGCGAAATTCATTTTTTTTTACGTATTCATTTTTTTTTACGCTTTCGCCGAAACAAGCGTGGTGATCAATGCCTTCTGTATATGAGAAGTTAAGAAGAGGCTTTTCCCTCCAGTGGGACACCAGTGGTATACCAAAAGAAAAGTCCGACCGAGAGGACGACCTTATAAAGGTGGCTGGGACAGACTGGATGCGAAAGACGGAGGAAAGGCTGTTGTGAGGGAGAGAGCCTCCCGTCCCAGCCGCCGCGGGAGACGCTCCGGGCGTCGGGAGCCACCGTAGGCGCGGGCCTGCGGGCGGAGAGTAATGGGTAGCTCACCGTCCGATCAGGACCAGACCCGTGCCGGACGGCGCGTACGTGTTCCACGCGCGCCTCAAAGAGATGTCAGCATCGAGGAAGGGGCCCCTTAGGACCGAAGCCTGCCGGGTCAGCGGGATTGTCCGAAAGTGTTACCGCTGGCCCGGAACATAAAGGGCTAAGGAAGTAACATCGGTGAGTTTTAGTCAATAAGAGTTTGACACTCCCTTCCGCTGTCAGTAAGAGTTTGGCACTCCCTTCCGCTCCACCCAGAGCGGGAGGGGTCATTAATTTGATGATAACCCACCCGAAAAAAAATGGGTTTTGTGACGCAGCCTGGGAGGAGGTCCAGCAAGCAGTGTACTGCGATAGGCTGATTTGATTGAGTCGAAGAGAATGGTGTGAAATCGAAGATTATGTACATACCTACGTTAATGGATCATTACTTATATCATTTGTTTGACGTACACAGAATGAAATTCCTAAAATAAATATTTCCTTCAAAAAGTTGACTAATTCTAGAATGTCACTGAGCTTGTCATTATAGGTACATGAGTCAACTTATAAAAAAATATTTACTCTAGTAAAAAAAAAAGATAAATTCTCACCATTTATAAAGTAGCTCATTAGTGACGATTTGTTTATTTAGGTCCGTGTGCTAAAACACACAGTTAAATATTTTACATTAAATAAAAAGTCGTGCTAAAAAAACCTTTTAACAAAAAAATAAACCGCCGAAAAAACTGAAAAGCAAAAAAACTTTTTAATAAAACAATTAAAACCGCCGAAAAAACGGAAAAGCAAAAAATAATAAACCTTTTTTATTTAATCTTAATAACTAAGTTCATAAACTAATGTAAGTATATCTAAGTAATTTCTCGCTTTTTAGTGGGTCTGCTTCTAATTTATCTAAGTTACAATGGCATAGTGCCAATTTGCTCATCGCCTTTTAAAAAATATTGCTTTTCCCGATGCAGGTACGTCAGTCGTTGAGGAGTTCTCCTGGTATTCCACCATCAGCTCCATTTTACCATTCGCATTGTGACGAGCATAAATTGCTTAGCAACCATATTAAAGTAATCGAATCGCAACCCGTGAAATATTTATCATTGAGTAGTTCCGATGGCCATCTGTAGTCTTCATCATCAGCTCCACTTTACCAAATGATGATTTCCAAGAGCAAATGCTTAAGTTACTTTAAAAAATACCCAAATCGCTATAGATTTGCCTATAAAATTTGAGGGTTTCCCTCGATTTCCATGGGATCCTCTTATCATATTCCAACTTGATGACAATGGGACCACCTCGAGAGTATACCCTTTCAAACGAAAAAAGAATTATCAAAATCGGACTAATCTGTAAAAAGTTATGCGTGGTCATACATAAAAAAAAATATAGATATACGCGTCGATTTGAGAACCTCCTCCGTTTTTTCGTCGGTGAAAAATAGAGTGTGCCAATATTTTTGCACTTGATTGGACTATCTAGGGACTGTCTGTTAGTACTTAAGAGATGTCACATCGTCCATTTATTTGAATCAATTCTTCTTTTTTCGATTGTCTTCAATACGTCGCTACAATAATGATGGCAGAATAGTCAAAATAGACTCAATTGCCAAAAATAATTAAAAAACCTACTCTTGCGTTTATTACCTCTCAAGCGCAAGGTAAAATAAGTTTAATAGCTAAATAATAACAGACGCACAGATCGATCGACCACATTAAGGTACGCTTGCTGCGGTTGGTCTGTAGATGGGTGACCATCTTTACATACAAAGACCCCTCCGAGCCTCGGAAAGCACGTTAAGCCCCCCGGCTGTCGTTCGTGGATCTTTGACAGGCGTTACGGGTAGTCAGAAGCCCGAAAGTCTGACAACCAGTCCAAGGGGTAGGTACATTATTACCCATTAACTGGGTTGTGGAGTTCAGATAGGCAGTCGCTCCATGTAAAATACTGGCATCAGCTGCATCCGGTTAGACTGGAAGCCGACCCCAACATAGTTGGGAAAAGGCTAGACAGATGATGATCAGAGTAGAATCTAAATAAGATTCTACTCTGTAGCTCTACCATAAGTTTGCACAGCAAAAACTCGCTAGCGTCTACGTAAATAAAATGTATGAAATATTGTACAGCGCCCCTAGCGGTCACCGAAAGAATTAAAATTCGTACCATGAGTACTATAGATTTCGATAGGTAAGAAACCTAACGTAATCTATTCGATAGTCACTAACGTTTTTCAGCTGTCGCCATACAAAACGGCACCATGAGTTAATAATTTGACAGACGCTATCGAAAAATACGCTTACGATAGTAGTTACGTCACTCACTAGCATTTTGACGCGTGAAACATATGTTTACATTGAAATTATATACGTTTTTGAGTATTTTGAGTCAAAATAATGTCTGGAAGAGCTTATTTAGCATGGAATATGTTGGCGGCCGCTGAATTTGAAGACCAAGAACGTGAATTTCAAGCCAAAATTACAAGAAAATGAAATTTTAGCTTGCCAATGGGCGGAACATTTCGCAGCTACCTAGGAGGCTTTCTGTGATGAATATTAACTTAAATTTAAATAAAAGACATTTTACTTATACAACCTTTTCATTTATTTTATTATTATATGGGAAACATACAGCATATTTAACAAAATAAGGAACACAAAAATTGACATAAAAACACATACTCATTACCTACTAACTACACATTTTTTTCTTTAAACATTGGACACTAGGATTTCCCCTGTATCGTGGGTGCCTTTAGAAACACAAATATCACATGCACAAACATCCAGACCCGGAACAATTAGGTATCTTGCTTTGGAAGATTGGATCACACAACTTTTTGCTCCATGCGACAAATGAACCGGCGATTCTTAGCGCAGAAGCGACAGGCAGTTTCTAAAAATTGTGCCATACTGGTCCTCATTGTATTATTGTCATTTTGTAAACTTATTTAACTGAATTTTATTAAAAAACGCCGTGAACACAATGTCAACAAATACAAAATTACAAATTGAAAACGACACTCGATGACACAACAGTGACATATAAGGAATAAAAATTCAACAACCACTAAATACCTTAAGAAGTTCACTAACCGCCAACCATTCTATTTAGTCGGATTATTGCCTATCATAACATTTTAAGCACAGGCGATAGCACTATATTTTGAGCATAATATATGCCGTTCTCTCTCCTTATTACTGAGAAAGAAAGAAATAAAATTTAAGGAAGTGACGTTACATACGACACGATCTATCGAGTTTACCTTAGCGCCTGCGTAAAACTCCGTAAAACTCATGGTGCAAGCATTATCGAAATCTATTCGATCCACGTTAATACGCTAGCGAGCTTGACGCTAGCGAGTAAGTTTTCGATAACAACTCATGGTAGAGGTACTGATCATCATCTACCTAGCCTTGCAATTGCAAAAAAAAAAATGTAGCCCAGTATTAAAAACACGTTTTATTGTATAAGGGAGAAATTCCAACTGTGAATTCATTATGTTGTTATTGTCAGTCCACACTGTTCCCTACCTATTAATATCCGTATTTGGTTCGTATGGTATATATAAAAAAAAAAATCTGTGATAGAAGTTAGAAGGTTCAGGAAGGCACTTATTTTGAGGATAAAATTTATTTCTAGTAATTCGTATTTGATCGTTACGAAATATTCCTTGAAGTGCTCTTCGTTCCATAATTACTTAATTGTTTTATTTTTCTTTTGTCTGCACTACGCTACTATAAGCTAATAATCTTCTTACGTCATGACACTGATTCGGATCTCATAACAAATGAAGGTGAATTGCAAAATTCTGTAATAAATCCGCAAAGATATAAAACTCCATCTAGGTTTATAACAATTTTAATCCACCTTACAAACTTTGTCGTTGGAGAATAAACACCGAGCGGCATTTTTATAAAAAAAAAATAGAACCCTCTTTCCTTTGGCGCGTTATCTTTCGAATCGTACAATATTCAGATGGAGCAGGATTTGTGAGTTTAACTTTTTCCAGTTATTATTCATAAATGCAAAGGCGCTAGATATTAGGAGAACTCACTTCAGAAGTTGAAGGATTGGATTTGCGAGTTGGATTGGATGTTGTCAAAATAATATAACATTGAACTGCGCCTGATACTGCCTTTGATGCGATAATATTTTATTTCGTTGGTTATTCGCGCTCGTGGCTTGTTAGATTCGTTATTTAGAATAGATTGCGTGATGTAGTGATTTTGCGTCTATAAACTACTACAATCTGTCAAATTTCTTTAATAGATTTTCAACTTTATCACTAAAACGTAAGGTTCAATGTTGATTGGGAAAATTTGACAGTTTCGGGTAGGTTGACGTGCTGGCGTTAAAATAAACTCACGTCTTTATCCCATGGGGTAAGGCAGAAGCTTTAGAACGCCACCTGCTACGGTTCTTACAAAATCCTTTTGCCTCGTTTAAGTTCATTTATCTGGCCATACACGCACGGCGGCGGTTGCGAGTGCTATGCATCTGTGCTTTCCTAATAACATCACACATAAGGTCACTATATTTTATCCTAGGGTGTCTTCTCCCGGCGTTTCCACTCACATCAGAATGTGGATGTAGGTACAGACGCCAGCACATCAAGCTACCCGAAACTGTCATTTTTTCCCAATCAACTTTGAACATTATGTCTTAGCAATAAAGTTGAAAATATATTAAAGAAATTTGACAGATTGTAGTAGCTTGATGTGCTGGCGTTTGTACGTAATCGGTATTTAATATACTGTAAAAAAATGTTCATGTGACATGTTTTATAAAGGCTGAACCAGACCTATCCGCCTGAGTTCGCATTATCTCTTTAGATCCTAGTACTTAAATACCTATACATTGTACCTACTTTAGGTTTAAAAATATTTGTTCTTTTTGTTTTATGTGATTGACAATACTTTTATTAATCAAAATCTGTCTAGCCCAACCATAGATATATGAAAGAAGGAGGTATGCCCGGTAGTTGAAAATGTATCAGAACCCGATAAAAATATAACATTATTTTACATCTTCTCAGGGGTCTGCCAACCGGATTTAAACGTCATCTTTTCAGGTCTTCTGGAAACCGGGTTATAACGGTTGACAAATAGCAAAATTAACTATAATAGCAATTTATTCGTTGGGCAATCGACATTATTGTCGATAGCCTACGTTAGTGGATCTTCCCAACCACATCACTATCTCGACGCAGCGGCTGTATTATGCGACGCTCCACAAAAATAAACTATCGTTTTATAATTTTTACATTGCTTGTCCAGTCACTTTGCGACACACTTAGGTAGTGGTTAAGGAGCAATGTATTTGCTGCAAAAATAGTACAGCCACTGCGATATTTGAAAACAAAAATAAAGTGGTGAAAGCAAGAAATATTTTACGATTTGTTGTTTTTCATAATTTTATAGACAAATACAGTAAAATACTTTTACTTACTTGTGGTAAGTGATTCCATGAGATACGAAGTTTTTATTTTGACTTCAGTTTTTACAAGAAACCACTGAACAACTCGGCTTTTTATATTTTATCACGATCACGGTCGAAAGCGCACTAGTTCGCGGAGACGGCCATTTGCCTAGTACAGGCCCAAGTTGCTCATGGCGCGTGGACACAGACACGCCCCTTTGCCATTTCTCCTGTGTTTTATATTTCTATGAGCCCGACTATGTTGGGATCGGCTTCCAGTCTAACCAGATACAGCTGAACACCAGTATTTTATATACATAGAGAGACTGCCTATCTGATCTTCACAACCCAGTTACCGGGTAACACAACAGTCTTTGGTAAGACTGGTTGTCAGACTTTGGGCTCCTAACTAAGCGTATCGACTTTCAAAGATCAAGACTTTTACTAATCATTGATTCAAAAATGTGTTCTCTCTTTACAGGACTCACCTGCGATGTGGAACACATAGACTAAAGTAGAACGAAGATGGACGCTTTAATGCGTTCGGTTCGAAGCGCTATGGCTTTCCTGTGGATCCTTGTGGGGTTGGGAGCCGTCCACGCCGTCAAAGTTGTAATAGAACCACTGCCCAAAGGTAAGTCTTAATATAGACCATTGAATAAATTCGTCTGTGTCGAAACATTTGCTGCAATGTTTAAAAATAATGTTCCAGATAAAAATACATTCTCTCTAGATAAATTAAATACGTTTCATAAAAACTTGTTACGGTTTTCAAAGGAAAATTTTCCAAGAGAATTCACTTTAAACACGTATCTAATTTCGAAGACTGCAACAATAGAAATGCACATAAAAATAAAGGAGGTTCTAACCTGTCGCTCACAGAGGGTAAACAGAATCGAGCACCCGGTCTTAATTTAGCTTTTTTTTAACTTAAAGCCGTGAACCGTCTCCCCTAAAGTTCTCCCCCAGATGTTGGTACGACTGACTTCACTTTAGTTTCGTTTAATTTCCTATCTCTCTTGTCGTGACGTTTATTACGGGCTTGCTCACCCACACCAGCAACATCCAACCTACTTTTGTTCGCGGGCACTAATAACCATTTGGAATAAATTTTTATTCGAATCTCTTGGCTGTCTATTTTCGGACTGTGCGGCGACGCTTTATTGTTTTCGCATTAATTTACAGTCAACAGCTGCGGGTAACGCGGATTTCTAAGGAGTTTTTATCTGTGCCTTCAGTATTCTTTCTTTTGAAAGTGAGAGCTCCTATTAATATTAATTAAAAGTTTGAATAATTGAATGGATTCGGAATTGTCCCTCGTTGTTTGGTTTCCACTGACAGTAAATCAAGACATTAATTAAAACTCAAGAGTCAGTTCATTATTCAGTGTTTGTAAGTGACAGATATTTCTCACCCTTAATTATGAACATCTAAAATTCTAAACATTTATATTTCGCATGCTATTAAGACAGCATATGAAAACTTTATTGAAGAATATAACAACATTGTACCTAGAGTATAATTATAGTAAATAAATGGTAAGAGTCATCAACTAAATTAATAATTAAAACAACTTATAAACAACTCGGAAAACAAGTCACGAAACGAAGGTACAATTAAGAGCTCGCAGTCGGCATATAAAACACGAAGACGCATTCTTTTTGCAGTGTTTCAGGTAATTACTGAAGCGAAAAAACGTTGGAACATAAAATTCTTCATTGATTTACACAAACAAACATTAGGTCAATGTGTGCACGTTTTACTGTATGGCTGCGTGTCTGTGTGTGTACTATCAGGAGCAGCCAAACCTTACCAGTTTCAAAACAAAATCCCTTGCACAGATGACCAAGCCTGATTTCCGCCCTCTTTTGCTTCAACCAATAACAGTGGAATAAAGAAATACGAAAAAAATAACGGCAATTTTTTACTTAATATTTGGTTTTGCGATCGGACATCTGGTCATTTGTGCTATTAGCCCAAAGAACATCTGGACGTTTTGGGTTTCTTTTACCTACTATAGAAACAAAAGGACTAGAAAAGAGAAAGTTATTACTATTGGCGGATGAGGAAAGAAGGCGTTACTGTACCGGCCGGGCAGTGCAAGCAAACATTGCCTGTAAGGTGATAAGGTTTGGCTGCTCCTGATAGTACATGTTGCAGTACCACTGCAAATCCATGAGGAATTCGGCGTCATTTGTTTTTCTTAACGTCCTGTGAATGAGTTTTACTACCGTCAAACAGACAAATTAAAAAAGGTGAATGTCCGTTTGGATGCGTGATACCGGCTCTTGTGTGTTTTCGTCATGACCACGATTCTCGACAAGTCGCACCTTGAAAACAAAAGTGGCGTTATACAAAAATTTACATTTTTCAGTATTACCATTTAAAGTTTTTGACACTGCATTTTGGTCAATATCTTAGCAAATAACTGGAATAAAAGAATGCAATTACCTAATTTCATTTATCAGTTTGACTATCTTATTTAAGTTTGTACTAAAAACAAGCCAGTAAATTATGAAGTCATCGTTGTAACTCAATATTGCCATCTTTGGTATAGTGCCACTTTTCTTTTCAAGGTGCGAAGTTATTTATTAATCTCTCCGTGTTTTCGAAAACTCTCTGATCAGCGGGTCATATAATTGTGTAACACATTCACAGACAAAATTGCATTCATTTTGATAATCTACAACATTCATTACGTTATTTAAGTTGCCGAGCAGACATATTAAACATAATTATGAAGCAATGGATAGGATGTTAGGAATTTCCGTCAAAATCCTTCGAATTGTGATAGAAAGTGTATTAAGCAATTGTGGTACTGGTTGATGTTATCATATTTTATTTAATAAAGCCTGCTTTGGCCTGTCATTACGTAACCTCTTTCTTCTCATGCTAATTCCAATTCCTACACAATGGAATTTTTCGTTTCCATTTATTGCCACTGTAAACGCGATTTACAGGCATTTTACGATGATTACTACTTCCGACTTCAGCAAAACGTTTGCAAAATAGAATGTTATAATTGCGTGTATAGTATATGCAAGCATAAAAATTTCACATAAAATTTGTAGCTACATAAAGTAAAGTTAATAACAAAATTATAAGTCGTTTCTTGTGCAGTCCTAGAAAGACTGCTATAGTTAATAAATATAATATGACATAGCACCACGCCTGTATTTCCCGCTGAAGTATCTATAATTCAATCAAATTTCGACGACGCGAGCCTATTAAATAAATAATTAAACACAATTGATGTAAAGACTTTTGGACTTCATAATCTCTTCCATATTTTAATGGCAGCTCTCACAGACCGGTATAAAACTATCCAATTACGCCCATGTGATAATAACGTGCATAGTATATGCAAGCATATCAAATTCACATAAATATTGTACCCCACCCTATTTCAAGTTAAACAAATATCAACTTTATTTCAATGCTCATTAAGTTTATTTCAGAGTGACTACTAGCACTATTGAAAAAGTTATAAAAATGTTTGAAGTTGTAGCGTAAACTGAACTTTTATTGTGTAGGAATTCAAGTTATTTTTCCATTAAGTCATATTTGTTTACATTTTCGGCAAATAAATCGCGACTAGATTATGTAAAGTATATAGTTCATAACAGAAACTAAACTTGAAATACTGCTGTTGTTACTAAATATGACATAATCTATCATCAGGCTTATATTCGCCGAAGGGTTGGGCAGAAGTGTACCTATAGTTCACCCAAATTTTGGCAGTAATAAGTCCCATGTAACATGGTGCGAGAATATTTTATAAATAATGAAATATTGATGTAAGGACTTTCGAGTTCATAGTGGATTGCTCTCACAGACCGGTACAAAACGAATCAAATACGCCCCATTTCGAGCAGAAAACCGCAGTGTAGTGTGGTCCAAGTATAAAGTTTTTCCGAATTTATAACAAATAATCCGATGAAGTTGTAGTTAATTTAAAGAGTATAAAAGCAGTTACCGTCCTCATTATCCTAAAATTATAATATGCCAAAATATTTGGACAACGATTTTTAACGCAGAGAAGTTACATGTTTGATTACCGTTTTATAAATTTTCCTACGAATTTAAAAGCATAGTTCTATTTATTAAAGATCTACGAATTTAATGTTATATTCGAACTTCGGAGATTGTCGTTTGTTTAACGTTCTATGAAAATAGCTGGAGTACCTAGTTATTCAGAAAACGCAATAGCTACTTAATTATTATCAATTCATATACCGGGAATATTGAAAATACTTAGATAAGTATGTATTGCTTCATAAAACTGGAGAAAATTATTTCGGTTTTGACAATTTTTATATTACTTTCTGCCTTGTGCAGAAATCATTACAGAATAACATGTTTTAGTTGTGTATCGGATGACACCTTCATCCGATAGACATCTAGAAAATGATATTAACTTCTATTGATCAAAACAACCCCTGCCTGCATACAGGGTTACTTTTCAAAGACCATCCAAATTTTTACATGGTGTTCTACCTATGAATATAAATAACTTTCACTATGGGACCAACTCTGAAATCACGAAAAAAAATCAGCTGTTTCATACATTTTGGTCAAGTAGGTAGACTTGACCAAAAGTGAGTGAAAGTTTAAAAAACGAAAGTTATTTATATATAAATAACTTTCACTCACTTTTGGTCAAGTCTACCTACTTGACCAAAATGTATGAAACAGCTGATTTTTTTTCGTGATTTCAGAGTTGGTCCCATAGTGAAAGTTGTTTATATTCATAGGTAGAACACCATGTAAAAATTTGGATGGTCTTTGAAAAGTAACCCTGTATATAAATAAAGACTTACCGACTTACTTACTTGCTGAAAGTTAAGAGACGTATGAACGTTTTTTAACGTTCATACATAATATTTTTAAAGCAGGCATTAATATAAACGCACTAAACAACGATTATAAATATGGGGGATATTGTGTAATAACAAACCACAATATCATGCATAAACCACATTTCAATATTCTACAGAATTCACAGAATTATGTCTCACAACTGTGTGCACTGTACTAACCAGACACATCCGTCTACGCACAACATGACCCAAATCAGTATAACAAAGCAAATTCATCAACATGATGCATAGCCGTCTATCTAGTATGAACTTGTCCCACACTGCCACATAACGTCTGGTGGTGCCTGCAGGCATAGATCTACTGCTGCCAATTAAAACTATAGATGGTAACATGCCGCCGCCGACGAATGGCCGACTCATACTGACACGCTCCGTTTTATATGCTGTCCGCATCCGAATTAGGTACAGGGGGTTTACGTGCTTTAAAACTATTGCATTTTTTCCGAAGGTTTCAAATTATATAGGTGTTTTGTATTTTTGGAGACCTTAATTGGGTTTCGTTAAATAAAAAAGTATGTATGCAGTCTGTAAATAGATTAAAATATCGTTACAATTTTATTTTCTCTTTAATTAATGTTTGATGATACGGTAAGATATTGAAGTACCATTTTTTTTTCAATAATGTTCGACTTTTAACTGAAGATCCAACGGATTGAACAGCATTTCAGTTAGTGTTAATCAATGATCGTTAATCTCTATTAATTTTCAAAAAAAAACTTTCTTTAAGAAAAAACTTTTAATAAGACGCCAATTTTATCATTATTAAATTACTCTCGCCTCCTTTCTTTTCAAAATCATAAAACGTAAATCTAACAAAGATTCTGGGGCTTTTACTTAACTTTAACGACAATGCCTGAGTTTAACGGTTGGCTTTAATTACATTTGTACTGTTCTGGGTAATTTCATGCTTCGCTTTCACATTTTGCTTACATTGTTTTAAGTTGATATTGAGTGTTCGCGTAAAAGATAGGGCCACTACACTTCTGTTGGCCTTAATTTGGATACTCGGTATGAATACAAAGTTTCGTTTTAGGATAGTGCAGGAGGACGACGTTGATTTGATGTAGTGTAATCCAAAAGTTCAGCTATTACTTTATTTTGCAACAAATTCGTGTAGCAAAGATTTTAGTTTGAAATGTGGATTAGTATTTTTTTAATACATGATTCGAATGAAAATAAACGAAACGTATGCTAATAAATAAAAGAAATGCGTGAGTTTTCTACCAAAAAATTGAAGCATATTATGCAGCTAATAAATACTTCATTCAATTCGGCAAGTACACTACGAAATTTAATGAAAAAATTAAGATTATTGTTGTATCATTATCATGCAAACACACTGTACAACTTACTATACACACGTACTCCTAAGAACAGCACCAACTCATGATAATATTCATCCTATTGATAAATTAATTGTGAAAACCTTCCGCATTTCCTTTTATTTATTAGCATCCGTAAAAAACCAGTAGAACTTGCAACTTCCCTTGGAAAAACACACAAGTTTTGTTTAGAAACACTCTGTTTTTGTTTACCGAGGGTCCCGGCCGATGGGGGGGACGATTTGTGACACTAAAACAAATGACGCGTGCGCCATGCTCGATTGACGACGTGACATGACCAAAACTGCAGTAGCCTATGGCAGCAACTAACTGGCCAATAAATGTTCTGGTTCTGCATTTTATTTTGATGTTTAAGCACCTATTATGTAAGTATTTTTGATTTTTCATTATTGACTTTTCTGAATACGTAACTGTCATATAATGCTTGTGATCGGTTTAAGAGCGTTTACGACGTACGGCATTTCATACAAATTTTCAAGTCCTTGTTTTTCGAAATGAATGAACCGATTTTAATCAAACTTCATACGCATAAGCGGGATACAAAGGTCTAAAAAGTTAGTTAATAACATTTTAGAAAAATAGTGTTACAGCCAAATTAGACCGATTTTAAAGTTTCCGTTCAAACAGACATTTCCAGTTATCTTTTTAAAATAAAACATTTTTTTGGGTGGTAAATCATCAAATGACCCCTCCCGCTCTGGGCGGAGCGGGAGTGTCAGACTCTTACTGAGTAAAACCCACCCGTGTTTCTTCAGTTGCCTGTACGTAAACTCACCCGTGTTTCTTCAGTTGCCACGGTATCTCTTTCGAACAACCCGCGACCCTGGCAGGCATCGGCCCTAGCGAACCCCGTCAGTTAGTGCTGACATCTCTTTGAGGCGCGTGTGGGACACAACGCGCCGTCGACCCGGGCCTGGTCCTTACCGGACGGCAAGCTGCCCATTGCTCGCCGTTCGCAAGCTCGCGCCTGCGGTGGCCGGGAATCGGCTAGAGATGCCTTACAAACCGCAAAAACGTTAAACATTATTACTACGCACAAGCACAGCACTTATGAACCAAGTCAACGCTCTCTCAAAGGGACAAAACTCTACAAAAATGGTACTATAGTGTTGGTACCATAGTTCGGCTTTCACTTTTACACAAATGAAAGAACTAACCAAAAACTTAAACGAAGAAAAAGTAAAATCTATCCGTTAATTATAGTCTTAAATATTCGAAGTACTGCCAAGATAGCGTGGCGTGAAACAGCTGTTGTACATCCCACGCTAGTGCTAAGAAACAACTAAGATGTAATGGGTAATAATCGGTTTACGCCTTTAGGCTACGCGCCAAAAACCCACCCCTATTATGCACTACTGTGATTTTACTACCTAACAAAGCAAAATATCAGTTCTTTGGCCTCTTGAGATTAAAAACCGTTGCAGCCCAGCTTACCCTTAAGTGAAAACGAGCGAAAAGATAAGAACAATAATTCTCCTTTCAAATTAAAAACCGCAAATAAAAAAAAAAAGAAATTTACTTTTCGGTTGATATACTTAGTGACGAGAAACGTTTTATCATTTTGGCCAGAAACATCATTGTCTGATAACATGCTTTGGTACGGAAGGAGTAATATTCTTGAGGAAATGAAGGACGAAATCTTTGCGGACAGCTCCCTGGGGTAGGTAGCCGGGTAGACGCAATGATTAACGTCCTTTACACAAGTTATACTGTTGTCTGTCGCACAATAACTACTAAATAGGCTTACTTATTTGTTGTAAAAGTCTAAGCAAGTTAATTAGCAGCGATTAGGAGAAATGTGTGTTTTTACAGGATTACTGTCGGCTGGAATGAGGGTGATAGACGAATAGAATGAGTTGCGAAGTAATTATGTTTCATTTGATGACGTAGAGAAAGTTTTGTGTCTTTATATTTTGATGACGACTCTTCTACATTAAAATAAAATCACTTTTTCAGTTTCAACCCAGAAAACTAATTTGGTTACTTCAGAAAGAGTTCATGGTTACAGTTTGCTAATTTAAAATTTTCATCAAATAACCCCTCCCGCTCTGGGCGGAGCGGAAGGGAGTGTCAGACTCTTACTGACTAAAACCCACCCGTGTTCCTTCCTTAGCCCTTTATGTTCCGGGCCCGCGGTAACCCTTTTGGACAATCCCGTTTGATGCTGACATCTCTTTGAGGCGCGCGTGGAACATGTATGCACGGGCCTGGTCCTGATCGGACGATAAGCTACCCATTACTCTCCGTCCGCAGGCCCACGCCTACGGTGGCCGGGAGTCACCCCGTGGCTCCCGACGGCCAGAGCGTCTCCCGCGGCGGCTGAGACGGGAGCCTCTCTCCCTCATTCATCCCGCCACCTCCTTCGCTAGCATGACTGCTTCGCAGAAGGAGGTGTCTGCCTCCCACTCCCTCTCGCTCCGGACCATGGCTTGCCGGATGCGAGAGGTCGCCGCCGCTGCTATCCGCGTCTATGAGGACACGGCGGTGCTCCGCCCTAGCGGGGCAGACCTCCACCGTGTGCTCCACCGTGTCTTCTGGGCTCTGTGCTTGAGTTTCTGCCACCTTGTATAGCCTCTTCTAGATGTTTCTGCCCATCCCCATAAATACAGGCTGGCATAATTATATCATCGTGGTTTCTGGAAACGAACTTTTCTGTTAAAATATGTGAGCTTTTAATATTCTAAGGTATTAACAAAAAATATGTAGATAGAATGAACTGACATTTTATATTGTTTTTCCTTTTATACTTTGGTACATATATTGTAAGGTATTAACAAAAAATATGTAGATAGAATGAACTGACATTTTATATTGTTTTTCCTTTTATACTTTGGTACATATAACACACGAACAAAGGCCGAACATAAACCAATTTGAATACATTTAGCAGGGAAATAGACAATTCAGTATCACTAACACCAATTTTGCCGTTGCACACCACAACAAGGAAACTATATTCAAAAAATTGCTATAATGGTTCAAAGAGAAACAAAAATAAATCATTGTTGAACTTCAAAACGAAGAGATAAAGAGGCATTTAAAAACAATAGGAAAAGATCTCATTTCATCCCCAAATACGTTCCCGATATTCAATAAAATGCCTCAAACGGGATCACATAAAAGTCCTATGGATATAACGTCGCATATAAAACGGTTAAATATCAATATGCAAACAGGTTTTCTTCTAAGCGAGAAGGCAATACATCGCTTTATTTGAACTATCTCTGGTTGTTTATCAAAATGATTTTACGTCTATTTTATGGCAATGGTATTGATTACAAGATTTTTTTTCGTTATGGATATTCTTGCTGATAATATTTGTGATTTCTAACCTAACCTCCGAAATTTTCTCGCACTGCTTCCTTCAAACTACCTTCCATTTATTTGTTTTAATAGCTATCTTTTGTTTTAGTTTTTATATTCATATCAAATCTCGAACGTGCGAATGTATTTATCAGAAATGTATTTTTTCTGCTGTCCACAGTGTATAAAAACAGATTATAATAACAAATGAGTTCTGAACTGACGCAAATACTCATGTTGACTTCCCTTCTTATCCGTATTTAGAATCAAAATCCTACCATATTTGAATAATCATATTCATATCTGTATCCATGATTCGATTTTCGTAAAATCTTCGCCCGATCGCATCCAGGACTGGCCGTCAACAAAAGGAAAAACTCGTTGTTAATCTCAAATCCTCGATGTGAAAACATCTGTTTACTCCAAAGCGAAGCTGTAAAATAGAAAATATGAGGTGAATTTTTCATCACCTAAGCTCCTCAGCATGTAAGTTGTTTTACATATTTTCGAAGGTAAAAATATTTTCGTAAAGTAACAATTTGAATAAAAAGTAATTGGATTTCTACTTTGCTTTCACATTGTAACAAGTATTCAAAGTTTGTATTAAGTATTTAAATGAATAATCCTAGTATCAAAATATTTACTCAAGTAATATTTCTGAGCTCGAGATTTTGACAATTATTATTCAGAAAGAATATTATTGTTAGAACAAATTTGTATTATGAATAATACAATCCAGCCGAATCTCTTTGTGCTTTGACACATAAACCTATTTTTCTTTCTTTCTTTATTAATAATACTTGCGTATAAGAGATGAAAAATATATACCTTATCTATTGATAATATGACCTTGATATTTTCCATCAAACAATGTATTGTTTAGAACAACCTTATATAATAAATGCTTTTATAGGTCACTCAACCTACGGCAGCCACATTAGTGTCCATTAGTTTCATATTGATAGGTCAAAATATATAGGAAAATCGTACGTATTTGTAGCTAATAAGCCAAACCTCCATATACAGGGTGTGTCGTAAATAGTGGTCCAGAGTAAAGGAGTCGATACACTGTATTCTTATGTATCACATACTGAAATTTTAACCATTTTCAGTTAAAGGTCTCCAAAAAAAAAAAAATTTGCTTTTTTAAATTTCTGTACCTTGCTTTACGAATTTGGCTGTAATTTCAACAAATATCAATATTTTTTTAATTATGTTTTTTTATTATTAATCTTGAATATGTGTACTATCATATCCAAACCCTTTTTTATATTGTAAAGTCAAAGGTACTTAAGGAAATTTATTTGTTTCCAATTTCAATACTCATCTCCAGCAAATCATATGACTTTAGGAGCACATTGTGTAAAAAAAGTGTGTAGCTGAAAATGGTTAAAATTTCGGTATGTGATACATAAGAATACAGTGTATCGACTGTTTTACTCTGGACCACTATTTACGACACACCCTGTATAAGGTATGCCAGAGGAATGCCTAGAGGTACATACTATTCGATTATTTATTTGTTATTGGCTAGCATTGATTTCTTGCCACGATTTTTTTTAATATTACTTGCTAGCTGCTCCCCGCAGTTTCACCCGCGTAAATGTCGATCCAGGGTCTAATGGCTAGCTCACCGTCCGAACAGGACCAGGCCCGTGCCGGACGGCGTGTACCTACGTGTTCCACGCGCGTCTCAAAGAGACGTCAGCATCATCTGAAGGGCGTTAGGGCCTGCCGGGTCAGCGGGATTGTCCGAAAGGGTTACCGCTGGCCCGGAACATAGAGGGCTAAGGAAGGAATACGGGTGGCCGGTGGGTTTTAGTCAGTAAGAGTGTGACACTCCCTTCCGCTCCACCCTGAGCGGGAGGGGTCATTTGATGATTTCCCATCCGGAAAAAAAAGTGTATCAGCTACCTCCATACAAAATTTTATCAAAATTGGTACAGCCGTTTGAGCGTGAAGAAGTAACAAACATATAAACACACACACAAACTTTCGCCTTTATAATATTAGTGTTATATTATTATACATAGGTACTCAGCCTATAATTTTCCCATTGCCCCTGTTAGGACGTATTCCTCCTCTATGTGAGAGGGAGTGGGCAGTAATCCACCACGCGAGCCCAGTGCGGGTTGGTAGATGTCACTTATATTATTATAATCTTCCTTAACACATTCAGCACGTTTATATTTGATGAAAAATTTACTACGGGAATATTTGTTTGTAATAAGTAGGTAATAGTTTTGTTGTAAATATTGCACTAGAATTTGACCAAGGTTTAGAGATGTTTTCCCTTTGACACTACACCCGTAGTTCGTACCAATAAGCCAGGCCGTCACGCTTACACGTATTAGTCCATATCTTGAAAATTACTGAATCGATTTTGATGAAACTTGCACTGTTCCTTAAGTTGAAGTAAATGTAAGCCAATAAAAAAAATTCGATTAATATTTGCGGAGAATTGCGTGGACATACATACATACATACATACATCTATAAAATTTTGCATATTTGTTTGAAGAGCTAATAGATTGTAATATGTGAATTTAATGCAGTTCCAATAATATAACATACTATACGTGTCGAATTGATAACCTCCTTTTTTTTGAAGTCGGTAAAATGTCAAAAACTTGTCAAAATGTAGGGAAATTAGAGATATTTTTGACAGATTGAGACTGAAATCAGACTGTGAACGTTCTTAAAATTACTAGAATTGCCCCTCAGGTCTCTAAACCTGAAGCTAACTTGAAGCTGTTGTAACGGATACTTCACTAGGCTCTATAGAAATCAATGTCAAATATGTATAAACTTCAATAACATGTTGTTTTCAACTGCTGAATATTGCTTAAGTTCTTCCTAGTCCGCGTTTGCAACAATGGACAGACGCCAGCACATCAAGCTACTACATTCTGTCAAATTCATTTAATAGATTTTCAACTTTATTGCTAAAACATAAGGTTCAAAGTTGATTGAGAAAATTTGACAGTTTCGGGTACCTTGGTGTGCTAACGTCTGTACATGTACGTGGAGGCCAGTATGATACAATTATGGCGCAGACCAGGCCAGCATAGCCAATAAGGTTAATACACGAAAAGATATAATAATACCGTTCTATATTATATTATAGTACCTCCGGTTCCTGATACACGATATTTTCCCTGTTTCATGTAATATTATCACGTTGTTAGTGAAGACTTATGAAACGTATTTTGGATGAATTTATTTTTTCTGTCTCATATTCCTGAAATGGGATATAATAGTATTATCATGAACGTTGAGCACGTTGAAGTATCATGTACTACTAAAGAGATTTAGAACGTTTTTTTTTCCTTTTTCTTATTTATTTTTCTTTATTGCTTTTACTAAGAAAATAGGTTTAGTTCTTCAGTCTGTATCCCGCAGCTACATTAACTTATCAAAAAACATAGTCTGACTAATCTTCTTCTAAACAAGTAAATACCTGTCTTTATTCGAACATTTCCATAGCTTTACAATGAGCATCTAAATAAGAATTCCAATATCTGATAGGTAGGCACACTGAAACCACAATGTGCACAAAATTTCAACTTGAAATATCTGTGCATTTCCTGATCAAGTGTTTAAAACGTTGATCAATCAGTCTGACCGGACGTTGTTTACTCTAAAACTGTTCTCTCTGCAAAACTGACCACGATAATAGGGGCGAATTCTGTTAATATTTACGATCACGTAAATCAATAGCGGTCTCTGTCCACATTAGGCGATTTATTCGATTTGTGGCCTACCCTCGCAGGGACACAAGGGGCTACTCCGGCAACTCTTAACGTATTCTAGACAACGCCACCTGCCCGTTCAATATCATTCGCAGTGTAGCCGTCTGTGTGGAAAAAGGAGCCGATTACCCCTGTTTACGCACAGAATAAAGTTTTCTTCTCATTGGCCCAAAGATAAAGCAGCGCAGAGATTAAATTCGGGTCGTGTTTGCCGTGAGACCCGCGCGCCCCATGTAAACGACCCTAGGTAAGGAGACAAAATATCATTTGGCATAGCGTAATGGCCTCTGAAGAAAGGTTACTTTACGACTTCTTATTTGGCGACTTGTAATGAGTTTCGTAACGAGAGGGGCGCTGCAAATGCTGGCCGCTTTGATTTTTAAATGATTTTAAATGTAAGCAACGATTTTAATGTTTATTTTTAAGCTTTGCACTCAGTTGTAAACCTCCCCTCCTGCTGCGAAAAGTTGAATACTAATAGGTCCCCATAAATAGTACAAATAATGTTTTCGTTAATTACATTTTCCCCCATTTCGTCATACCTACATCAAGATAAAAACATTTACGGACAAATAGATAAGGATCGATTGAATTTTGTGAAAACGTGACAAAGTAAATCGACTAAAAAGTTGTGCCCTACATAATTCTAGAGTAGTGTATAAGCTAAACATTTTGTTGCTCAGTTTATGCCAGCCAAGTAGGCATGTGACAGTGGAAAGGAGTGCAAAGCTCTTTACTCTGTAGAACCAGTTCGAAATGCTCCAGTAATCCTGTCACTTTGAATTTGGTTTCAAGTCGGGACCCACGTTACCTACTTTTACGTTCGAAATACTTTGTCGTGTTTATGGAAAAGTCAACGACAAAGGACTCTTTTGTTCGCTTCAAAATTTTATGTATTCATTAGTTTGCCTAAAGATAAATATGTAGGTGGAGATAGGCTTTTGAAATAGAATACAATACAAAATGTATTTTAATACCTAGGTTGTTTTTGTTACATTTAATTTTAACATTAATAAAAGATTAACTACTGTTATCGAGTATTTTAAACACTAAAATATAATATGTACTTATTTAAATATTAAAATACAGAGAAACAAAAAAAAAACAAAACTCCCAGACATCTGGCACAAAGAACAACAGCACATCGCAAATATAATTCCATTTTAAAAATTAAACAACGGAGAAACAACAACGAAAAATCTAAAAGCTTACATCAAAACACAACACGTATAGGACCGCTCTCACGATATGATCCCACGTCTCTCTAGGGACCTCGACCCTAATTGGACGTGGTCAGCCTCCGGAATCAGACGTCGATTATTTAATCTATGATACCACATCTTATTCAACTTTTATATCGGCTTGCACAAATTGGTGGAGCGATTTGCTGAATTGTTTCGCGTTTTTTGTTTGATTGCTTTTTAAATTATATTTCTTTGTGCGAAATTCTCACTTGTGGATGTGGTGGGTTTTAGGATTTTGTACCTTAGTTGTTACTGGTAAGGTGGGTTTTGATGTGTTCTTTTTATTGAACAATTGTTTGGAGCAGCTTTGTAGCTCCAACTGCGAGGCTGAGACAGAATATGGTGTACGCACATTAGTATGTTGGCTGAATCTGTTCGTAGGAAGGTATGGTTGATCATAAACGAAACATGAATATGTTTTGAAAAAACTGGCCAAGTGCGAGTCGGACTCGCACACGAAGGGTTCCGTACCACAAGGCAAAAACGCCGAAAAAAAATACGTTTGTTGTATGGGAGGCCCCCCTTAGATATTTATTTTATTCTGTTTTTAGTATTTGTTGTTATATACATCATCTGTGAAAATTTCAACTGTCTATGTCAACTAGCTATCACGGTTCATGAGATAGAGCCTGGTGACAGAAGAACGGACGGACAGTGGAGTCTTAGTAAAAAGGTCCCGTTTTTACCCTTTGGGTACGGAACCCTAAAAAGGAAAATTGAGTGAACTTTATTTTCAAATAGATCAAGTTTTTTAGTAGACTAGCTTCTGCCCGCGACTTCGTCCGCATGTAATTTCTTGTTCACCAGACCCACCTCGTCGCATCACATCGCCTGCCCGCGCTATTACTTCATTTTTCACTCAGCGTTCTTTGAGACTCTTTTAGTTTTTGCTCGACCCCTTTTTTTTTTTTTTTTGCGGATGGGAAATCATCAAATGACTCCTCCCGCTCTGGGTGGAGCGGAAGGGAGTGTCAGACTCTTACTGACTAAAACCCACCCGTGTTCCTTCCTTAGCCCTTTATGTTCCGGGCCAGCGGTAACCCTTTCGGACAATCCCGCTGACCCGGCAGGCTTCGGCCCTAAGGGGCCCCTCCCCGATGCTGACATCTCTTTGAGGCGCGCGTGGAACACGTACGCGCCGTCCGGCACGGGCCTGGTCCTGATCGGGCGGTGAGCTACCCATTACTCTCCGCCCGCAGGCCCGCGCCTACGGTGGCCGGGAGTCGTCACGCGGCTCCCGACGCCCGGAGCGTCTCCCGCGGCGGCTGGGACGGGAGGCTCTCTCCCTGAGCCGTCCCGCCAGGCCTGAAACTGCGTTAAGCGGGCGCCCGCGCGGTTTCATACAAAAGTGCTCCGTCGCGGGGACCCGCGCGGGCGTCCGTCACGGGGAGGCGCGCCCCGCACCCACGCAACGGGGCTAAAAAACGGGGTTAAAATTGAACTAGCGACACTGCGTAAATAAAATAATCCGGTCTCCGCGACGGGTACCCGCTACGGGGACCGTCGCGTTCCAACGGAGCCCACCCGCGTGTCCACGCGCATAGACACGCGACGGTTGCCCGTCGCGGGCGCCCGCTTAACGCAGTTTCAGGCCTCAAGCTCCTAGCGTGATGTTAGGTTTTTGCCTTCCTATTAAGTATATTATATTGGGCTATCAAAATGTAAAAATATTTTTTCATGTCTGACTTAAACTTTCAGAGATTAGCGCGTTCAAACAAACAATAAACAAACTCTTCAGCTTTATATTAGCGTAAAGATACAAATAATAATTAATAATGTTAATATTAATATAATATATAATAATATTAATATTTATATAATATTAATATTTTAATATCAATAATATAACCTTGCACTTCAAATAAGAAGCGTGTGATTATTAAAACCCTATATTAACCAAAACATGTCCACCCACTTGTGCTGTACCGTCGATTTCTCGAACTGCAAACACTCTAAACTGTAGCACCGGTAGCTTACTCTGGCAGTAGCGACGAGCGACGTGAGTGGCTTCAAGATACCTTATCTTCGATCCAGGCTATTAGAGGTCGACAGCCATTGGCCTGCCAATATTGGCGACCAATATTTGTTGCATTGTAATATATCACAAATATTGGTGGTAAATATTTTGCTGGGAATCGGTGTAAGAAAGCTATTGAAAAGTATTCCAGACATGCGGTTACAAATCTAAGCACCCATCTGAATCAATTTACAAAACCGATCAAGTGCGAGTCGGACTCGCGCACCGTGGATTCCATACAAATTTGTAGGTATGTAACTACAAATTTAAGGTTTTCAAAATTTTCCCTATTCTTGTGCTACATGATATTGCTTCTTGCCAAATTTCATGATTCAACGGGAAGTACCTCATAAATTGTGATTCCCTTGGGAATGCCTTAATATATATACGCGCGCTTTTTGCGACATAAATGGCCTTATCGTTTTTTTACAGCTTCAAGGTACTGTAGACCTGAGAATACGGTTTTAATTTCGACTCGATACCTCCACGCGTTCCCGAGATAAAGGGTCTTGACAGACAGACAGACAACAAGTGATCCTATAAGGAATCCGTTTTTTCCTTTTGAGGTACGGAACCCTAAAAACAATAATTTCACAAGCTTTACTGTCAGTGAAGTAGACATAACAGTTAAACAATATGTCATAATGTGACTCAAAGGAGAGTTAGATTGTTAATAAATGCAAGCACGCTTTCTATCTTTAAATAGAACTGTTGGAATTGGCTCCGAAAACGCCAGACGAATCCGATCATTAAAATGTAAGTTTTTCTAACAAAGTTGAAGATAAAGTACCTCCAGGAGTACAGCAACTTGTAGTTCCTGATTCACAGAGTAGTTTAGAATACAGACTGTGTACGGGAATAACAAAAGTAGTCAAGCGTTCGATTAACAATGAATAAGCAATGCAAGTAACAGGCAATTGTTCGTGAATAACTTGAGCTGAATTGTGGCATTGGATTAACTACTCAGCGCGACCCGACGAAACTTCGTCTGCCTGAGATCATTCCCTATAATATTCAATTTAACTTTGACACTTCGCCCGTCTAACAAAACCACTGTCAGCTTTTTGTTTTAGGATATCATTTCTCACTTTTCGGATTAATTATAATTTGCGTCAGAATAATAATTTCACTTATAAAGTCGGCTCTTGGGAGCTCATTTTGAATGAAGGCTTGTCGTTGCCGACTAACTTTTGGGAAGGCTGTAGTTTGAACATCACTTAGGCACACGCTATCGCTATAATAGCGAATCATTGGGCCAGAAATTCGTGTGAGTAGTCAGTCTGGCGTATAAGCTGAAGGGGCTCAGTGCCTACACAAGGCCATGCTAGACACACTCAAACAGTTATCGCATTATTTATTAGTAGGTAATTAAGTATGAAAAGTGTACATCTAGTTTTAGTTTCACTCGCTTTTGTCACAAAATTACTATAGCTATATTAGAGCCAAGAATTTGAGAAATTTTCAAGTTATTTATGAACAAACTGAATGCAAAGTTCAAATTCGGACCTTTTTGTTACAAAAATGGTCACTTAAAAATCAACTTAGAATACATTCCTCTAAAGTAAATTATAGAATATAAATTATCTTAGATTATGAACACTGCTTTACACACTCAAACTATTTTCAAGAATCCTTTTGTTTTTGTATTTATTTATATAGTAAGTTAGTCATTTAAATTAGTACCTAGTGTAAATATTTAGTTTTGTTGAATATTGTAAAAGAGAAGAAATAAACATAATAAATATAAAAATACTACAAAAATGTAAGAACATTACTTTACTTCTCTTTCATAAATCTAAGTGCTCTTGAAATCAATTAAGTACACTTTTAAAAGCTAATATTTATATAGGTACTTTATGACTTAGGTGCAGAAACATTTCTTAGTAAAACACAAAACAAATGTATAATTTCACTGTAGCACCTAAATCAAAGCTTAACACAATCACTTTTACGTAACTTAGTAGGCGGGTTTTCAAAATGATATCTTAGTATTTCAGTAACAGCTGTTGCTTTAGGATATCTACACCAACGCAATTGCCTCAAACGCCTTACACAGTACATTACTACATAATACATATTTTCATACAAGGCATAAACTTTCGCAGACTTAAGTTAGGCAACAATTTCCTAAAGTGGTGCCAAAGTTCTCTTTGAATGGAAAGGCAAGTGTAATAGATTATCGAATCCCTTCGTACGATTAACTCTGTCGACAATTTGTATTCTGTATATTATGTTGAATTGTGAGTGAATTTTGAGTGTATAATGCTGTGTGAGGAATTTGAGGATACTCTTTTCATTTTATTTGCCATTTGATGTACTGTTCGAAATCTTAACATCAGTCATATTATTACAGACTAGCTTCTGCCCGCGACTTCTTCCGCGTGAAGTTTCACCCTCCCCTCATTCACCCTCTTAGGGGTGGAATTTCGGAAAACCCTTTCTTAGTGGATACCTACTCTTCACAACGAACACACCCTCTGAATTTCATGTCTCTAGGACCAGCGGTTTATTAGGCTGTGCGTTGATACATCAGTCAGTCAGTACTTTGAATTTTATATATATAGATGGAAGTGGGAAATCTATCTGTCTACTAATAATAAAAACTGAAGAGTTTATTTGTTTGAACGCGCTAATCTCTGAAACTTCCAGTCGGATTTGAAAAGTTCTTTTTGGATTTGATAGTCCAATTCTTTAGGAAGGTTATAGGCTATTTAACATCACGCTAGGACCTTTAGGACGCGAGCAAAAAGAAATAAAGTCAGAAAGAACGGTAAGCGAAAACGAAGTAATAGCGCGGACAGGCGATGTGATGCGACGGTGTGGGTCGGGAGAGCAAGAAATTTCACGGACGAAGTCGGGGGCAGATGCTAGTGAAGAAATAAAATAGATTTACGTTTCTTTTTGCTTTCAATGTTATCTTCCACCAAAGTCAATATGGTTACTGCGTTCAGAAACTTTACTTTTGGTTTTCATACCATAATTTCCATAGGTAATGCAGTCGCCTGTTAATACTTAATACGAACTAATTAAATTAAGTAAAAACACACTCCATTTCAAAAATTATAATTTTCTCGTTCATTTTAATACTGATCTCGGCAAAAGTATCGTATAATATTCACAAAGTCCAGAAATTAATTAAAGTGCAATAAGAAAATTTTGTATTTTTCTACAGCTATAAACCTCTTTCTTTATCCTTTGACCAGCGTGTTGTGTGTCTGACAGGCAATTTCCTTCATTATTATAATGTATTTATTCTTCTTTAGATTGTTAGGATTTGTATTGTAGTATTCTTGAGAAATGTTCCTGAAGTGTTCTACATAAATCAAGACAAAGTTTTAGTTGAGTTGTCATACATTTGGTAGTTAATTTTTCCAAAATTTTATTTACTTGCTTCATTCATGAGTATTTTGGCTTACATAACACAATCAGCTGTAATGTTCCCACTGCTGGCACACATGCCACCTCTCGGTGAGAGGGAATTGGCCGTAATCCACCACGCAGGTCCAGTGCGGGTTGGTAGATGTCACATGTCATTGAATTTTTGCATTTTTTTGGTATTTTGGCTTCGCTATTTATCATTTATTTTCTTTTGAAAACAATTTTGCTTTTTGTATGCACGTGTTTCTGTGACAAATAAACCTATGTTTCTTTCTCTAATGTTTATTACAGAAAAAGGCCGTAAATATTTGACTTTGTTTGGCGTATTAGTCTTGACATTAAACGTCATAAAAGTACTTTCTCTGATTACTTTCATTGGACACATCCAATAACTTGATTGGCACCGACTTTCTTTGTTACATTCTATAACTGAAAGCAGCCAACATAAACAGTTTCCCGTTTTATATTTTCTCATTTTCTGATAAATCAAAAGTAGTCAAGTTAAGTGGTAGCAAGGATTGGTACACACCAAGCAACCTCTCTCAGCAATTTCTCAATCTTTAAAACAAATTGAAACTCTGTTTTAAAAAAAATTGATCCAGGCATTAATATGTTTTTTTTTTATTTTAACTCTTGGGTATCGTGAACGGTGACTAAGGATTTATGCCAAGGTATTGGATAGCAAAACCACCAATTCAGGCTGGCAGGCTTATTCAGGTACATTCTAAAAAACTTAAATTACACGTAGTAGTATTACAAGAGTTTAGCAACTCTTTTATTCTCGTAAACGACCTGTTTTCGTAAAGAGTCCATGTTTGTTTACCTTTTTATGTCACAAAGTATCTTGCAAAGCAAATAAACACAAGCAATACTTGGTCAAACAACTCTTTGAATGCAAGAAGTGCAACAATGCAAACTATCGCTTATAATTTTCAATCACTTCAACATACATCAATGGTATTGAACTTTTGAGTCCTGGTTTCAATATAACTTCATAAAATCGATAAACATAGAAAATTTATATCCAAGTGTGATAGGGTCACATTGGTCACGGTAAATTATAAAGAAACACGCTGTTGTGTAAATGGCTTAATCACGCTAGTGTGAACTATCTAATTAAATATTTATTAGTAATTATTAGTTAAGTACCCCGTTTCCAGAACCTTATTGGAAATGGTGAAAGTAAGAGGGGTTTATGAAATACTGAATGGGTTTATAATGCTATTTATTTAACCATAATTTGATAGCAACAACCGGTACTTAAAAAAATTACCATTCCGGGGCAGTGGTCCAACTGCTCTGTCCAACTAGTTGGACCATGGGTTTACTAGGGGCAGATGTCCAACTTTAAAAATAGTTGGACCACAACACCTTTTGACAGTTCCGTGGTCCAATTCATTTAAAAACAAACTGATTCAATATATAGAGCGTTATTGGATTAAAGGAAATTTAGATGAATTTTCTCAGCTTTTATGCGTATTTAGCCAGAGGCATAGGACTAATAACATTTCAGAAAGCTGACATGCAAAACTAAGTGCGCGCATTAAAAATTAGTCACCCGATTTTAATTTTGTTATTTTACTGCAAAGAGGTTTAATAGAACCGTAAACCGGTAGATACCATACACACATAAAGATGCAGTTGAGGTTTTTAGAGTTGGCAAGTTATTTTTTAAATGAATTGGACCACGGAACTGTCAAAAGGTGCTGTGGTTCAACTATTTTTAAAGTTAGACAACTGCCCCTAGTAAAGGCCCATGGTCCAACTAGTTGGACAGAGCAGTTGGACCACTGCCCCGGACTGAAAATTACAGTTAAAATGTCATATGTGTAAATCGGCCGTGTTTTTTTTTCTTAAAGTGGATAATGTGCTAAGGCCTTTAGGCATCGCTTTGTGACGGCTGAGCGCCAAAATGAGTCCTGAGTTAATGGAACCAATTTTTAAACGCCTCTCACGACCTTTGTGGTTAGCTTTGAATACTACGCAAGGATATTGGGGAAGATAAAATAGTGACAGTTTAAGCCAATTACTGGAATAGGGCATAGCATTATCTGCCTATAGTGTTCCCACTGTTGGGACACAAGCCTCTTCTCTATGAGAGAGAGAGAGTGGGCCGTAATCCAACACGCAACCCAGTGCGGGTTGATGGATGACACATGTCGTCAAATTTTTTTGTTCTAGGACGTGCCGGTTTCCTCACGATGTTTTCCTTCACCGTTTTGAGAGCAGTAGTAATGAAATAAATTACACAAAGTATAGTGCCTGTCTGGGTTCGAACGAGCTACAAGCCGTAAGTCTGGGCCGAAACCACTGAACCACCACTGCTGGAATCGGGAATAAATAACATAATCCGGCTTAGATAGAACACTCTATCTTACATTCATCTTACATTAACTTCTTGATAGCTTTCTTTTATAAAACTTACAAGCTAGTAGCAACAAACCCGAAAATGAATGTACCAAAAGATAACGTATTACCGACATTACCTCTGAATTGTACTAGAACATATTTTCTATAGCCGAAGATTCGGCCTTCGGTTTCCATACCCTTTGAGCGATGTTGGGCTCGAATCTGGATGTTTTCTACGTGGCTACCTTCGTCCACTCAATCGTTACTGATATCTCAGACCTTATAAAAATGTAGGAGAAATGTTACAAAGATGCGGGAAAGTTATCTTGTATGAAACGTTTTTAGGTCATGGTTAGGAATGGTTCACTTTATCACTTTGTATGATTAGAGGAACCTTAGAGGTTATTTGGGAAGATGGGCAGTCATAGACTTGGATTATAGGTAGTAATATTCTGAGAATACCAATGCCTAAATGGTAAAGTTTTCTCTATATAATGTTCAAGCGTTTTTGTGCCTAGCTCCACGAAGATTTACAAAATGTATTGCATCAACTGATTTGGTTAAGAGTTCTGGCAAAAAGTTCAGAAAAAACTATGGTTATCTTTAGACCAACCTACATGTGAAAACATCTATGTTCATTTAAGACATCAGCAGGGTGACTTATATATACCTATATATACGTAGGGTGCACCTTTTAGAAGTTAATTCTAAAGTTTTTCAAGCACCATGCAGTTAGCATAGATCTTTCGAAGCTGCAAACTTGATTTTAAACTATTGGTATCTATCCCACAAACAACCCATAAAATCAGTACAGCGCAATTATTTGCGACCTAACGCGATGGTTGTGTCTGCAGTGACTTGCCTACTAGATACCTACCTACTTTGTACTGTACTGTAGGACTACAACTCCCGTTTAAAAAAAACACTAGTCTTAATTAAATAAAAAATAACTTTTTACAAAAAACAGACTGCAGAAAACTGAAGCGGATTTAACTAAAAATAACATAACGCAGTTTACTAGAGAAAAGTTCGTTATTGCATATGTTGTTTAAAGTTATAGAAAGTAAATTTTATTACGCTTGTTTGAAATAAAATAAATTGCGAGTTCTGTTCAGCACAAACGAGCTTATAAAATGCGGTAAAATATGTGGTTGTACCTACTTGTGTTACCACTACTTGCGAGTTGCGACCAAAGATTGTATGGACTAGTTTTTCCGTTAGGTAGGTACTTAAAGTGTATTTTCAATTTATAATGTTAGTAGCAGCTCTTGCTTATTGCTTTCTTAAGGTCATAGCACACGTATCAAACCGGAAAGGGATCGGCACAGTATCAACTCGAGCCTTCAGTATTCTTTGTATGAAACTCCCTACTGCAACGCACAGTAATCGGAATCGTAACGTAATCGCCTCGCCTCGGGACAAGCTCACGAACCGCGGTGCGGTGCATTACGGCTCGTCATCCCCGCGCTTACGGCTCGTCGTCCCCGCGCTTACGTCTCTGCGTACCCGCGCTTACGTCTCTTCCTCCACTCTTGCCCCTCTCACCCCTCCGCTCCGGCCTGCCTGCTGCATCATCAACCAGAGGTCGGCGAGCCGTAAACGCGGCGTCGCCTAGCCGTAGCCGAGTCGACGTATCGGAGCTTCTGATCCGCTTTGGTTACGTGCTTACGCTAGGTCGACGCCTATTTGACGGCGAGGCGAAAGGCGATACGGTGCCGATCCCTTTCCGATTTGATATGTGCCTTTAACCGTAGTTAATCTATTCGGTACAGAGTGGCCCGTGGATGGGTGACTATCTTTACATACCGAGGCCCCCCCGGCTGTCATTTTGGATGGCGTATTACCCAGTAACTGGTTTGTGGAGGTCAGAGTCGATATACGGTTATTCAGCTGTATCCGGTTAGACTGGAAGCCGACCCCAACACAGGCTAGGCATCTGCCTAGCCTATTCCCAACTATGTTGGGGTCGGCTACCGAATTACTTCATCATCATCTGATGATGAGTTAATTCGGTAGTGCTTATGATATCAGTGACTCATGTTGTACCATAGATCATATCTTTCTCGATCCAATACAGTTGCTATTGAAAGTTTTTCCGCTGTCCTCTGAAACCAGGCATGTCTACGGGGACAGATTTGGTTACTTTATTTGTTTACTGAAGCAAATGTGAATAGAGGGTTGATGTTTAGTAGAATAAGGATAACACACGTTTGTCGTAACGTATGGAGATTTTGAAAAGTCCCGTAAACATTTTTGTTTGGGCGTTTACGACATACCTACTTCAATAGTTCAGAAGGTTGTCTGAATGGAAACATGTTTTTGAGCTTTGGAACACAAATAACAAATGAGCCTGGTTTACCTACAAACCCATTACAAGCCTGGGAGTCCTCAGAAATGATGTCCAACACGTCGATTATGAAAGACTAGCTTCTGCCCGCGAAGACGTCCGCGTGAAATTTCACTCTCCGACTCTCTAAGACTCAAGGGTTCAGGCTGTGCGTTGATATATCAGTCAGTCAGGAGTCAGGACTTTGAATTTTATATATATCGTTTATGAAAGATTATGGTAAAGAGACTGATTCCAAAACACATAATTTTGCCCCAGATTGAAAAACCTATAAAAAATAGTTCATACTACCTATTTAAATCTACGAAGCTCCCAAAACAAACAACATTTTAAATACGAACAAAATAGTTACACGACCTCTATCATCGCTGGCCATTCGAGACAATTGAAGGGTAGTCTATAAAATTCTTAAGTCGCAGATCGAACTGTATCCGACATGGGAGACAGTTTTGGTTTCGTGATTTCATTGCTATTAGGGCGGGCTGGCCGTTCCACGTTTATTGTTCAAGATACGAGTGGATTTGTGGAAGCAATTTCCTTTATACATTTTGTTTTGTCCTTTTTCCTGCAGTTTGATGGTCCACTTCGTGAGTTGTAGCCTTAGTTCGATTTAGCAAAACTCCCTGAATCGATACGATACGCATCTCGGCCGCAACCTGCCGGTGGACACTGTGTGGGAAGGGAAAGAATGTAATTATACATTCCGCTCACGTATAGTGCTGAACGAAAACTAATTTAGCACCGAAGTTCTTTTGGCAAAAATTAAACAGTGGCCGCATATTTATTTACTTTTGTGATTTAGAAAAGTAAATGGTTTAGCTGCGATTAAGGATTGAATTGGTTTAGTTGGTATTGCTCGTAGCTACAAGTAATATTATGGTGAAATTAATTATTCGTAGAAGTTAAATAAGGACTGCCAACATTATAATATTAGATACTAGCTTCTGCCCGCGACTTCGTCCACGTGAAATGTCTTGTTCCTCCGACCCAGCCCGTCGTATCGCATCGCCTGCCCGCGCTTTTACTTCGTTTTCGCTTACCGTTCTTTCTGAGTTTTTTTTCTTTTAAATAGCCTATGACCTTCCTCAAGACTTGAGCTATCAAATGCGAAAAGTTTTTTTCAAATCCAATTGGTAGTTCTAGAGATTAGAGCGTTCAAATAAACAAACTCTTCAGCTTATTAGTAAAGATTCCAAAAACTTTAAAAAGAGTCGCATTCAACGGGTTCCTGCGGCCTTCACAAAATCGTCAGACCACCTTGTGGAGGCCGCAGGAAAAAAGTGTCATAGGTATATTCGTCAGCTTTACGGTTTCTCGTAACTATTACCAACAGTTTCCAAACAAAAATGTACTAAATTAAAACGGTGAAAATAAAAAATAACACGGAGCCTACAAAAATCTCAAGAAGAGAATTTTTACGAACTGTTTTGAAAATTCTCTTTTTGATCTTACGTAAAGACTAGACTAGATTATTAAGTCAGTGTTGTCAAACAAGACATAAATTAAACTTCTAGGAATTTGCTTCTGAATTTACTTTGAAGTTGAAACTGAAATGTTAGCAACAGAAATAGACATCGTTTCTTACCTTGGAAACCGGTCGATCGAGGAAAGACACATAGCTAGCTGATTTACTTTTGTTAATATTTAAACTATACTTACCTGCTCGAAAAGTATCTTATTACTGTTTAAAAATGAGGCAGACTGTACGTCATTATTGTTGTACAAATTTGCGGGCCGAAAAAGTGTATGAAAATTCATTGTTAACGTGCTGTTTTTTTTTTCAATTAAGGGCAGTACCTAGCTAACCTAATTAAATATAGTATAATACTAAAAGGCAACAAGTTTTTATTACCAAGCGCCAAATGATACTGGCCACATACTTTTGCTAACCATTCAAAACAATATTAATCACCCTGGAAAAAGTAATACATTGAGTTTTAATAACAAAATTTTAAAACAAACTTCACTTTAAAAAAATATTTATTTATTTTCCTCGAAGGTAATAATGTATCACTCGGAAGAAAGTGCAATCCCCAACGAAGTCCCAACTCGTGTGTATTAAGGCCCTTGGCCTCAAATTACACCCTCGTTGGTAATTGGTCACTTTCTCCCCTCGGTGAATAATGTACTATTTTGTATTTTTATTTTAAGAAATTGATAGTGAATAATTCACAGTGGGCTACCTACATCAACATTTGTGTAACATAAATTCCAATTTCCTAACCAATTAACTGAAGCAGCAACGCAAAGAAAACTCTAACAAAGCATAGTACACACGGCATAAAATATAAAACTGTTTACCCAAACCCAAGTTAAAGATTCATGTTACTCCTCTTCAAAGTCATGCTTTCTGCGTCACAGGTAAGAAAGTGCGCCTCCCTTCAACGCAAATAAACATGACTTCGTCATTCAGATGCGGGTCTTATACAACCTTTAGACCTCGCCTTTATTCGTCGGGTTTTTGTCAATTCTTTTCGTCTACACCCCTGTCCATTTCGTCCAGCAACGTTTGATTGACATTGAATTTCGTACGGTAAACTATTTGTTTTATTTTTTAATTTTATTTGCTCTAAGAGGCTCTAAGATAGTGATTTAAACAGGCTTAAGTTAGGAATATTTAGGTCTTTTAGTGATATATACATATATTGATGATATTGGTCTAGTGGACGCAATTGCTGAGCATGAGGTCTTCGCTTTGATTCCCAGGTTGGTCAGTCAAAAGTGTTATTGGTAACCCATCGGGGAAACAAGGCGCGGTGCTTATGTTATCCATACTAATATTATAAATTCGAAAGTAACTCTGTCTGTCTGTCTGTATGTTAGCTTTTCACGCCTAAACCACTTCACGGATTTCGATAAAATTTGGCAGAGAGATATATTGTATCCCGGGGAAGGACATAGGATAGTTTTTATCCCGATATTCTCAATGGATCGACATTATGAGTGTGAAACCGCGGGGCGCTGCTAGTGTGTTATAATTTTGTGAAAAGTGGATAACAAAACATGGAATAATAATTCGAAACAACGCCCTAAATTTCATAACTAACAAGCTGTCTACTAGATGTAGGTGAACTAGTTTTAAATTAAATTGCCTCTAGACATAAAGGCTGTAGTGAAGAATCCTTTCATCATAGAAATGCTCGTTAAATATTAAAAGACTTATGCTCAGAAATGTTAAGTGCCTGTGCCTAGTGTGTATAATGTAGTACCTTTTATTGATTAAGAATGTTCCTAGATAATTTACGATACTTCTACGGTCACTTATGAAGATATTCTGAGCTATAATTCTTTCACTAGCGCTTAGTTACAATACAGTAACATTAATTATTCCAGTTAGCAACCGAGATAGAACCGATATTGTGACGCACTTTCAAACAAGACCAGTAAGTGTTGTTCAAGCAAATCTAATAGAATATTGTGTTGAGATTCTCGATCACGAAACACCGATTGAAATAAATGTTGAGCCTGTAATTAGGCCCAATTAGTTGCCTTGTCAGGTTTAAAACGTATTTGTAGGATATATATAATTTTATTGAACACGTCTTTTGGATATAGCACATAATTGATGTAGTAGGTAGCATCAAATTTTCATATAAGTAGTTATAAAAAAACTACCTTCTGTTCGCGATTTCGTCCGTGTGTTTTAATATAAAACATCATATGGCACGCGGCAATAGCGTAGCTTTCTATCAGTAAAACAATTTTTGCAATCGGATGAGGAGTTTCGGAGATTACCTTCTACATCCACACAAACTTTACCTCTTTATAATATTAAACAGTGTTAAAAAATTAACCTGACAAACTTTAAAAGGTGCTTTAGACCATCGAACTGAATAACTTTCACTATGGGACCAACTCTGAAATCACGAAAAAAAAAATCTGCTGTTTCATACAAAAGTTCAATACCTACTTGACCAAAATGTATGAAACAGCTGATTTTATTTCATGATTTCATAGTTGGTCCCTTAGTGAAAGTTGTGTTTTTCAGGTTAATTTTTTAACACCTTATTATATAGTGTAGACTTTAAGGTCTTATTCTTTTGCACACGTTGACTTACATAATTCTTAAAGAATACAGTCGTATCGGGACCAGCAATAATGTATCGTCCAAGAATAAAGCGTAGTCTCGAAACGGTGCCATTTGAAGGAATCAATCAAAGCCAAACGTTCGCACAATCAGCGTGCGTGGGACGGACGAGCTAATCAAACTAATGGCAACCGGAGGGCCGGCCGATTGGTCCCGACTCGATGCCGCAACAAATCACAACAATAACACTGACGCCTGATTGATTACCCTTAGCGAGTAGCGACGGACTCAATTCGATCCATGTTACACCTGATTGATTCTTCATTAACATGTAAGGGCCTTAAATTCGTCTGTCTTGTTGTGAATAAGCTATTAGAGTTTATTGGTTCAATTTGGGATGACATTGAGGATGGGTCAGCTGAATATAACACAAATATCTAGAATAGTAGAAGTGGTAGTTTGGGTAGAATTTAGACACAGTAAGCAAAGTAGAGGTGGTCAGGTCGATAGTTGTAACTGCTGTAATAATAAAACTAAATGGCGAGAGACATTTCATACGATCTGAGACGACGGAAACGGCCCGCTGCCGTCCGCGAAATGATTTTACAAATTAAGTTGCAAATTGATAATTATTAGCCCCCGACAAACATCGCTATATGTAAATGGCATTTTTTCCTAACTTACAAAAAATCTTCACTAAAATTAAAGAATATTTGAGTCAGAAGACGAAGACGTTAATAAAGGTCATCGTGACCACTTCCTTAAAATGCACTTCGCCGTATCCATTTAAAAGAAGCGATGTGTGTCTCCCAGAATTTGCTACACAGACGCCTTCAGGTGGAACAACTGCGTCATTTTTAGCCACGACTGGTGCGACGTCAGGCTGGTGTCAAGTTAGCGTCAGTGCGGCCTGGTTCGCTCTTCTACTAGACATTTATTAAGTAGGAAATACGGATGAACTGGCCGGAGCGTTGTTAAATTGTTCAACAATTGTTGTAACAGCGTTTAGCTGATGTTTGTTCCAAATTAAGTGGTGACCTCGTTCTAACTTTCACACTCTGGTATTATCGGCTTTTATAATGTGCAATTTTAAGCTAGGGGCTTAGCGAAATTAATGTGTTTTATCGTAATCCACAATGCGGCGGACTTTATACTATACAGTACACGTAAATTTAGCATCGTAATCTGTTCTGAATTGAGAGAACTTGAGAGCCACGGGCAATGAATTTATTTTATCCAAAAAACACAAATTGTATACCGAACAATTCGCCTGGAAGTCGTGTGAACCACCAAAGCTGATAAGTGCTCAAACACAACAATAAAACGTCACTTAGTATTCACCTGTCGCCCTGTATTAATACCAACGGGCTTACCATACAGTCCGACATGCATTTTAGAGTGACAGCCACTGGTCAGACTTTTGCGGATGCAACACAAAGGCACTTATTTTTTGTCGGACTAACGTGAAATCCAAATCAATGGTTAGCTCGACTCACTTTTGTTATTGCTGCTATTATATTCTGGCCGTCGCTTCGCCGACTATTTCTGGCTTTTTGGCCACTCGAAGCCGGCTGTCCGTTGGAACTCGTGGTTTCTGCGTAAAAATTCATGGACATGTGAGCGATGTGATCGTACTAACTTTAGATAGTTGAAATTCTTTTATGGCGAAATTTTATCCACCTGGAGTTTTAAAATGATTTCCTAGGAGATATCGACTTACGACTTTACAGTCTCCATTCATCAATGTTACTAAGGCATCCTGCAAAATATTGTATGAATAACATCGTATATACAGGCGACTTGCCTCCGGGTACAATATTGGCCGACACAAAAGATAAGTACGAACGACTACAAGTTGAGAGATGACGTCGACATCATATTTCTTTTATGGTTTCTTAAAGGCAGGTAACATTACGTCATCTGCCGTAGTCTGCAGCTCGTACAAAATAAACCGAGAACAGCTGCTTATTGTATCGCTGACAGCAAAGCCGTGGTACGCCATTGTGGAGCTCTTCCGAAGAAATAAATAATAGCGACTTACTTGATCCTGCGAAGCTACAATGCGTCGTCATTATTTCGCGCTTATGGTGCCACAGGGCCTCTTTTCACTCCATGTTCACCGCCTGTGCGAGGCCTTATGTCAAAACAATTGAACGTTATACTGTCGAGTACATTGTCTTGAAACTTCTCAGTTTAACATTTGTTCCATTGAGCTCGACATGCTGTTACGCTATTTGTTTCATATAGTTCACTATTACTTAGTACGGAATTCATATTAGTTACCTATTAGTATTATAGTAAGTGGGTAGTACAAAGTTTATATTTATATTTTATGTATTTTTAAAGGTTATAAAACAAACCTGATCGTCTATAAACGTTCTTAAACAGCTGCAGCGAAAAGTCCTTTCAGTGCAGTAGTAGATTCTCTTTGTGTGTTTATTTTTGTACGAAGGTTTGCAAAAATAGAAAGGTACAATTTTGCTTAGAACGAGGATTACCGGTAGCTGATAAAACGGAATTCTCGTCTATGTCCGTTGAAGTACTCGTTCCGTCGGGATTTCGTATTCGAAAAGTTAATGAAGTGTACCGCGAACGTTACCCGTGTCAAACCGTCAGAAACACGTCATATTTCACGTGTTATTTTTTGTTTTTTAAAGCGATCGCCACGTCAATTTTGTTTAGGATTACGGAACAAGGCGCGAGAGGAATGTGCCTGTGTAGTGTAGAACGTAGCCAGAACGCCTTATTCGTATTCGGGCAACGTGTTAGAAATGGTATACTTTCCGGAGTGAGTGTATTGTGCTGTCATTTCGCGTGAAGTTTGATAAAGGTATAAAAATAAAGGGCGTGAACATTATACTACACTAATTTGTGTGTTAGCAACATGGGAAGGGATTGTGTTGTTGTGATACGGTGTCGCGGCGGGTTAGCGTCAGGCCTCGCCGCATGGCTCCGGTTTCGCAGAAGTGTTTCGCTTGACGCTCTCCGACCGCACGGACACGCTTTTTTGGATATTTGATACCGACGTGCGATAAAAAATTCTAATTCCACAAAGTAAAAATTATAATGGCCCATTCAGGATATTTTTATTTATAATAATGTTGTCATGGATTGTGAGAACGAATACTATAATAAGTTTTTAAGAATGCTATTTCCAATATTATTATAAATTATTATACTAAATTTATGATTATTTATTAAAGCAGTGGTGGTCCAGTGGTAACGTGTCCCCGACTTACGAGTTGTATATCGTGGGTTTGAACGCAGGCAGCCGCTTTATTTTGTGTAATTTATTTCATCACCACTGCACTCAAATCGGTGAAGGAGAACATCATAAGGAAGCCGACATGTCCTAGAACTAAACATGCGACATTACCAATTCGCGCTGGGCTCGGGTGGTGTATTACGACCCATTCACACACCATATGCCTGTGTCCCAGGAGTGGGGACGATACGATGGAGGCTGGTTATGGTATACTAAATTTATAATAATATTGGAAATGGCAAACATACCTACGGGTATCTTTTTCAATCAACTTAATCTCTAGGTTGAAACAATCCAATGTCATTTATTATATTAAAATAAACAAAATATCTTCCAAACGGTTTTTAAATAAATAAACTAGAAAGGACGTCCCCACCTAAATCTTACTTTAGTCTTTTTCAATAACTTGGAATAAAATTTTGAAACGTCTGGTTTTGGTCATTTTTGAAACAAAGGATAACCTACAAAGCATCCACTACAAAATTAAATAATGTTAAAATAAATAATGCAGTAACAACTCATTAAAATAACTCACTGGTCGGTAATTAAATAAAGCTGAATAAACAGAATAACAAAACCAATGTGTGTTTAATTGCGCTATTTAGATAACAGAAAAATAACAGGTGTCAACTCTTCATGAAGGGGGTAAAACGTATCTAACCATTTAATATAAGGGTCAAAATAACGATCTCTATTACGTATAATACGATCCCCAATTAAAATAAATTTTATAATAATATAGTACTACAAAAACCGCGTTTTAAAGCAGATGTCTTCATTGTAAACACAGAAAGTAGTGGAGGCGCTCTATGCAAAAAACATTCACAAAATTTTGCAGCATACGTTACTACACTACCTGCTACTTTGTGACATCTTGACGTAAGGATGCTACCTGCGCCTCTGAATCATTTATAAGTTTGCAAAATGTGTAGCAATTCTTGCTCCGTACCTTATCTTTAGAGGCTCTATTGTTTTATGTTTATTTAAATTTTTGTCTATTTTGTTTAGACTATCATGCGTTGATTTATTGTTGTTATAAAATAGTTTTATTTTATTTAAAATAACTGAAACTAATCGTAAGACATAGTAAATAATTTGAGATGTTTAGTAAAAATCGCCAAAAAAATCTTACTCGAAAACTTTCAGCATTCTTGTAACTAATTAAAGTTTCCCGTTTTTTTATCGCTTCGCGAACTGATCAGGTGACAGCCCTAAAAGCTTCATCTGCCACTTGAACGATCGAAAGGTACGACGGCGCGCCGGTATCAGGAAGGAATGTACAGTGGGTGACTTGAACAGTTCCTGTCCCATTCGCTCCCAACCGGCTTTGCCTAAGCTAAATTTGTGCGCCGTCTCATTCATACACACCAACATTTTCAATACTTACCTGCGTAAAATGATATACATCTGTTGCGGTATCAGCCTCTCGCTCGCGCTTACGTTCCCAAATGCATTGTTGATATACGCGTCCCGCTCGGATGTCTCATGAACAGGGGGTAGACGGTGTTGGTGCACGTTTGTGTTGGTGTTCGTTTATTTAGTGAACTTGGAAGCTCGCTTTCGTGTTTGTGCATAGGGTGTCGGGCATGATTGTGTGCGTGAGTTGTAGAGGCGCGACATAGCTTTGCCGTCTCCATGACTTAAAAGTTTTGTACGGAATGAGACCAGCGAGCCAGTTCTGCGCCGGCCGGCACGCTCGATGCACGCGTGTGGGACGCTCGCGTCCAACTTCTTCGTGAATCTACGTGTACAAAAACTTGTTTTTTAAAACATTTTAACTTAAAGTTACCGAGTTGTATTTTAGTTAGTGACGCTGAACATTTTGCTGATAAATAAAGTGATTATACTCTCATCGCATACAGTGTGTTGTTTACTTTTTTTCTGTGAAACTGCAACGTGTTTGGTTCAACGGACTACGGAGGAGGTTGGTCGTTGTATTCTCGTGTATAGGCTATTGTGCATCAACCATATAACTCTGGCATATTTTGTCTGTTATTCAAAAAGTTTCTTCTGATAATCACTACCGCAGAACCATTGATTGAGTAATTGAATAACAGTGTTATGAACCGGTATTAATAAAAAAGTGTTATTAAAGGCAATACTCATATTATGGACTTGACTTTATGTTGTAAACTTTAAATTTCATTTGACTGTTTCTAATACCAAATATTAGATATATTTGTTGAACAAGCAAAGCATACAATCCCATGTTGTCGTCCACTCCTAAGAATTGACATCAATGGACAGTTTCAAAACAGCCATTGATTCTACATTAATCCATAAGAAAAATTATATCTTTAATATTATTGTGTAATCACCATCACCAATTTTGTTAGAAGCGGCCTGTCGAGTTGAACAACCTTAGGACACAAATAGATACAGACGTTACACAAACGCGCGGTAAACGCCGGTCCACAAACTGTTATCCCCTTTACAAATCATTGTCAGGCCTTTAACTTGCTCAGATCATAAACTTGGTTTCACAGTTTCACTCCAAGCAATTCAAACAAACGTCAGCTATTAACACCAAGATCTAGGTAGTACCTATGTTGCATTTCCTGTTATAGTATTTTCGCTAGAATGAAAAGAAAGAACACCTGTGAAACTTTATATGAGTTTTTGTGATTTCAACGTCAGAATCTTAACATTTTTCTTCTTAAATTATCACAGGCCAATTTAAAAAGAAAAAAATTTAAACGAATACCTTGGAGCAAATTTTAAAGAACGGGTACACCCAAGTGTAAATTTTAAAGAACCAATAAACCAAAAACGCAAATTTTGAAGAAAATGTAAACAAATTATATAGATGAAGCGAATTATAAACAGCTTAACTTAGAGAATCTGATATAAAGTCATCCTTTTGCAACCTAAATTCTTGGTAACTCTTTAGTCAAAAGATTTCATTCCGACGAAGTATTATATTCTAATGAAAAGGACTTTACCAACCCACTACAGCTACACTAAAGTAGCATTTGGAAATTGTTAGATTACCAAGAAACTAAAATTAAGTAGAGCTTTGAGTCTGACGGGCAGAGTTTTAAAGCTAGATTTGTCTAAATCAAGTTCTATAATAGCTTCAAACTTTGATTCAAACTTTGTTTTAGTTACAGTCAGCAGCGTAGAAAATGAAAAATTATGGTTTTCCAAAGTTAAGTATAGAAGAATCAAAATCAAAAATCAAAATATTTTATTTCACATAAACATTTTCTATGGAGTTCCAATTGGTCGTTTTCTATGGACAAGAGCCGGCAAGAAACTCCACGGTTACTCTTTTAAAAATATTTAATTGGCTTTTAAAGTGTTTTCAAATGACAGTGTTAAAAGGTATGGTAGGATTGTGTAGACCTGTCAACAAATACCGAATTCATAATTAAAGTAATCATTTTCTATCTTCTGTAGGTACTTGATTGTATATTTATTTAATTCAATTGAAGTTCTCCTATTATGTTCACTACCAAAATTATCTAAATCTTTAAAATATTGAATATAGTTAATCGCGTAGGCATACTTTCCAACATAGTTGAAATGTAAAATTAGGAAAAAAAATTATCTAAAATACCAAAGAGAAACTTTCAGACATTCTTTCTCCAAAGGGATAATGAAATTAAAATTGTTCCCTCTCTTTTATATGTTTGACCTTTTAACAAATTTATACGTACGAAGCGTTAAAATTAAATGTCTAAAATGTTATCTTTGCTGAAATACCAGGAATATAACATCAAAGAGAGATGAGATCATTAAAATAATATTAAGAATAATGATTCTGGGCAACACAAATGAGAAGAAAAGGGACCAAATAATAATTGTGAAAGTTAAATATCTACCTACCTGCAGATAGCTTGAAAAAAAAGGCAGTAAAGCCTAATTTACCTGAATAGCTTAAAACCTCAATCATTTCACTGGAAATAAAAATAGCAATAATATTAAGATTTGTAATGACGTTAAAATTCTCCATCCCATATTTCTAAATAGAAGTTATCTTTCTTAAATTACTAACATTAGTAGGTACTGCTTAAAAAACGTGATTGCTCTAAAGTTTTAACTGCAAATGCTTCTTGACTTTTACAAAAAAATGTTGATTAAAATAAACAAAACATTTCAAATCATGATTATAAAGTGTTATTTCTAACTCCTATGTGCTAAACAATAATTAGAACCATCACTAATAGGCACTTTAAGAGCGCTGATGAAAAGGAAAACAAGCACTAACATAAGATTTAATTATTAAAGAATGCATAATCAAGACAAGGTAAAACACTGACTCGATTATGATGCTCTAAGCCGAGTTCATTTCAATCGGCTCCCTAAATACGGTTCAGAGCCGGGTCGACACCATCAAAGAGGTCAATAGCATTACGCCGGTCCCGGAGTCCGTAAAAATCTCATTCCATAACACACTAAACTTTACCCCGCAGATATCAAAGTGGTCATAAAGGCCCCTCACATCCCGTCAGAAGAATTACTATCATTGCCACGTTGTTGTTTCTCCTTGTCCTAAACAATTGATATCTCTATTTGTATCAATAAGATGGGAAGCAGACGTTTACGTGAATTTCGTACGTGTTTCGAATACAGTGAAGGCACCGAGTACCGGACGGACGCAGCATTTATTGAAACTATTGACATTTATACAAGTTTTATGGATCGCTTTTAGGGAATAGACAGGAATCATATTTGCGTTAACCGTTTTTATTCCCGCTGTGAGTAATTTTATTGTAGAATCTACTTGCAGTCAAACTCTGGGTTAGTCAATATTATTTTGTTAAAATGAAATTAAATACGTTGCTCCACCTATAGTGGTTTTTAGTAACGGCTCGTTATTATTCGCTGAATATGAAATTTAATTTCAAAGAATGACCACATGATATACGCTTTCAGCAAAAATAATGTCGTCATTAAATCCGCTTTGTCTGTGTCTCTTTTTATTCATAACTAGCTTCTGCTCGCGACTTCATTCGCGTGAAATTCGTAAAATAACAGCCACATTTCCAGGACGCGCTATTACTTCGTTTACGCTTGTCGTTCTTTAATTTTTTATCTTATTCCTCGGCTCCTAAGGGCCGTAGCGTAATGTTAGCCTATAACCTACCTCAAGAATTGGGCTATCAAAAGCGAAAATAATTTTTCAAATCCGACTGGGAGTTCTAGAGATTTACGCATTCAAACAAACAAACAAACTCTTCAGCCTTATTATAAGTATAGTATTTATAGATAAATAAATCGATAATCAAAATAAAATAATCATCTTTGGACGAAAATTTGCTTGACTAGTCAAAGATTAACTGTAGAAGCAAAAAAGAGAAAACATTATCCTTGGCCAAAATAAAAACTAACAACTTCAAAGTGTTATATGCACGATTAAGTTCCAGACTACCATTAGACGATAAACGATAAACACAGCATTTAGACTATAAACACAGCATTTCCATAACACAAACTTAACCAACTTATGGCAGAATTTAATATTAATTTGTGTTCCTATAAGTCTGTATAGAGATGTTTGTCCATCCCTTTGAGTCTACGAACATTTCTTGAGGTTGCGGGCTGATCCAGTAGCTCTGCTAGTACCATTTCATTGATTTTGTACAAAGGAAACTAATTAGAATTGAGGTTTATGTAACCGAACAGTATTAATAAGTTATCGTGTTGACCCTTACATAATCTCGTCTTATTAATCCGTTTTCGATAATTGAATAAGTTATTGTTTACCATAGAAGCTTTCACGATTGGTGATTGATAAGATTTTAAATTGTAATTTAGCTATGTCTGCATGAATTGCAGATCCAGCTATATTGACTGTAAGTTAATTTGAAAAAAACTAATATTCAAAATAATTTAATCTTATAAAATAACGACTGCTAAGTTTGGGAAAAACAATAGTAGTAATTAACGAATTATGAAAATGAAAAAGATAAAAACCATACACAACATGATTCGTGAAACACTGTTGTTACTGGATTACAAGATGATAATTCGACAGCATCTAATTTAATTAAAGACAAGGCAAAGTAACACGAAATACGAATACACGGCATGTCCTAGAACTAAAAATTCGAAGACATGTGACATCTACCAACACGCACTGGGCCCGCATGGTGGATTACGGCCCACTCCCTCTCATAGAGAGGAGGCCTGTGTGCCGGCAGTGGCATCGTTATAGGCTGATAATGCAAAGTAACACGGTACCCAAACCCCTATAAATGCTAGTTTATGAAAAACTGATGTAAAATGTTGTTTAAGTAAAATATGAAAATATCGTTCAATGTAACCAATATTCTAAATTGGATCATATAACACAAAGAAAGTTGTCAGAATGGCCTACATATTTTTTAAACAAAAATTTTGAGACCGAAACACATTTTATCAGTGATTATTTACCCATATAGTAAAACCAACCATCAAATTCACTGGCAACAATCCCCGAAACTTTTGTTTTTATTACATTTGTAAAATCTGTAATTAAAATCACGATTTATCAACCGTAATAATATCTCTATTACAATCTACGATTACTAATTAACCAACCACAATAATTACCTAATTAGTATTATCTACTGAACATAATCCTGTACCTATTGTTGCTGCTAGTAGTTATGTACGTTTATCTTTAACATTAAGTAAAACATTACCAAGTGAGCCCGTTATTTGTGTTTAACTTACTATCGGCTCACTAATATTTATACAGTTCCCTTCTAAGAAGCTTACAATTCGCTGTAACAGTACTGTATTAATAATTCACAGCGAATTTCCTGCGCCCGGACCCTATCTCTTCTGGACAGTCAATTCGTTTGTCTGGATTACTTGCTTCTCATTTTCTAAACATCGTAGGTGAATTATTATAAATGATAAATTGATAACAGTTAATTGGTATTTTATTATTATCTTTGCCACGACACGATAAAGCATTAATAATTCATTTTTTTTTACTCCAGGCAATACGATCACTCGATCATCATCTTTTAATCATCAATATCATTAAGATGTCTTCAATAGTATTCTTAACTTTTCTGCAAAAAAATTTCGGAAGAAAATATTCAAAACCTCATCAACAATGTTTTTGCTGGTCTGGTAGTCAGTCTGTTGATGTTGTTACAAAGCCTTAGTAACTAAATTCTCTAATAATATTTAAACCAGTTTTGTCGGACTTGTGCAGACTAATAAAGAAAACTATTAGTTTCTGTTCTGGTGTCTTTCTTCGAAAGATGAACCTGAGCATTCAATAAAGTAATGCTTAAAGCAACTCATAATCAGCTCAATTTAAATAAAAATCAAATTGTATTCTCACCAATTTAATTGTGTTGCTCTATTAGGAAAACTATTATTTTTATCAAGCATTATATCTATATCAAAAAGTCCAGTATCGATTAAAATTAAAGATCAACTTATCAAACCTTAGTAATTAAGTTCTCCAAAAATATCGAAATCAGCTGTCTCGAACCGATACGGACCAAATATTGAAAACTATTAGTTTCTAACTTTTCTGGTGTCGCGTTTCTTCCAAGATGAACCTGAGCTTCAATAAAATAATGCTCATAGTAAGTCATAATCCCCTCAATTTAAATACGAAGCAAATTGGTAGTCCCACCAAATTAATTATGTTGCTTTATTAAGATTTTTTTTAATCAAGTTGTATATCCAAAAATCTAGTATCGATTAAGATTAAAGATAAACTTATCAAGCCTTAGTAATTAAGTTCTCCAAAAATATCGAAATCAGCTTTCTCGAACCGATACGGACTATATATAGAAAACTTATTAGTTTCTAACTTTTCTGGTGTCGCGTTTCGTCCAAGATGAACCTGATCTTCAATAAAATAGGTAATGCTCATAGCAAGTCATAGCTAAATATAAATGCGAAACAAATTGGTATTCCCACCGAACTGTGTTGCTTTCACCATTAGGAAAACTGTTAACGGATACATCTTCACCTTGATGTTTTTTTTATCAAGCATTATAATTATTAAATCATGGTCGTCCAGAGGTAACGGCCCCGAATTACGAGATGTAGCTCGTGGGTTTGAACCTAGGCAGGCGCTTTACTTTGAGTAAATAATTTCATCACCACTGCTCTCAAAACGATGACGGAAAACATCATGTGACATCTACCAACCCGCACTGGCCGCGCGTGGTAGATAACTGCCCATTCCCTCTCGAAGAGAGGAGGCTTGTTTATTATAGGCTGATTATGCTTATAAATTACAATGTTCTATTATCGATTTTAATTAAAGTTACCTAGACATGTTATGTTATAATTTGTGCAAGAAACAATACGATGGTCAGTCAGAATACTTTCGAAAATGTAATTTAGGTTTCGGTTAATCTTCCAAGTTCCAACTTTGTTCTAAAAGTTGAAATACAACCATAGCTTCGTTAAAATTTTTGCGATGCGGTGACTAATATGGAGATTCATTCAATCAACATGAGGCTCTATTTTTAATCTTTGCAAAGAATTTTACAGATTTATGTCAGGCTTTAGTACAGATATTCATATTAATTGTAATAAATTAAAGCAGTAAAGATATAATTTATTAATACCTGTTTTAGGTTAATTTGTTTCTTTAATGTCTGCTTATTAGCATGTTAGGTGATGAATTAAATAAGACTTGTAATTATTAGATTAATTCAAAATTGGTTTTAATGTTATATCATGATAGAATCCAATTTGCTCTTGAATTCTTTGATGTAAATGCATATATGTAAATTAAACCGTCCAATTATAGAGTTAATTGCGATGTTTTACAAAACGTTTATTTTTAGCTCGAATGAATCCCAAATAGACTTGCTCAGTCAAAGATCTAAGTTTTTAGATAAAATGTGAACAGTGTTGAACATATTATTTATCAGAAAAACCGGCCAAGTGTGTGTGACCACGAACAATGAAGGGTTCCGTAGTTAGGATGAACTTACCCCAAGAACAAACTTAAAATTGAAGTTGAAAACCATGTTCTCCAATTAATTCCAATTGCAAATGTAAGTTTATTACTCGTTAACTTGTAAAGTCTAATTAGCTGTGTAATAGTTTTCTTCTAATTTCGTTATTACCAGAACTTATAGCAGAACTTTTTATGTCATAATATAATTTTGCATAACAGCGTATAGCATAAACTTCATTTAGCAGAAAAACGTTTGGCATACACTCATTTACCATACATTCAAAACTCATAACTTTGTAAGTCAGAATCATCTTTAGGCATTTTCATATCCATAATAATTAAAAAGTAGAACCATCATATCGCAGACAGTTCACAGTCAGAATCGTCTTTTAGCATACGTGAGTACATGCGAAGGGGTCACAGTTTTAACCTAACCATTTTTTTAAATTAATTAATAGGGTCTAAGTTGGTATATAAGCAATAATAAATAAGAGGTAGTCGACGGAGCCCCGCTTCGCGGGGCCCCTATTTCTGTCTACTGGGTTTAAAGGAACCTAACCTAACCCAAGTGGGGGTGCCCCAATGCCCCAAGTCTTGAGATCGCTTATAGTAATCATTATTTTTATAGTTCATTCAAATACCGTGGAAAAATACACCGAACAAACAATATTCGTTAAAAAATAATATAATTCTACTTCTATCTTCATAGTATGCCAAGTGAAATTATGCCAGTTAAAACTCTGCCATCTTCATAGTATGCCATTGTAAATTCGGACATATAAACATTCGGCCAAACAATAATTATGTTAAATTATTTTTATGCCTTAAAAATATTCATTTAATGAAGATTATGCCAAGTGTGTTATGCCAAATAAATTTCGGAGCATCAATATTCTGCCAGATAGAAGGAACCCCGTTATTTCATACATGTACTTCTGCCGTGAATTCTTTCACATATTCAATTTTCAAGATTTTATTTTACCCGGCTTGATTAATATGTACACCCATGCCAAATTACAGCTTTCTAGTACTAAGAGTTTCTGAGATAAGCCACGGACAGACATACAGACAGACAAACAGGCATGGCGAAATTGTAGAAGTTCCTTGTTGACTACGGAATCCTAAAAATGTCCTAAGTATTTAGGACTCCGTAGTCAATTTCGCCATGTCCGTTTCCGAGTCCTATCTCATAACAGTCATAACATTATACTTAAACTCTAAATAAACCATATTTATTCATATACATTATAATTTTGTACCTGTATTATCACGTTATTTCATCAAAAGTAGTAGTAAGGTACAAACTAAAATCAACACAATCTGAAAAGCGATGAACACCATTTTAATTGCTGTGCAAGCAAATGGTAATTTACTTAACTAAGATGTGTCGGCAGATATTTTTACCGAGCTTAATGACGTGACATGGATACGGGTTACGGAGGAAACATCAAGTATTGTGTTTCGGGGCTCACTGGTCTTTATCGAGGTGAAATTTCATTATAATCGTACCCCATTCCACCTACCTACCATTCAATTGGAACACCTTCATACAATTGGGAGGGTTCCCTCAATGGGTTGTCGGATGAAATTTCTTAACATTCTTCGCTCATAATGAGCAGACTCTGTCGTGCAATGGCCAGTAACGGTGTAATTGTACTGCGAAACGAGATCGACAGATATTAAAGCAGATTAAATCCGCCTAATGAAGCCAAGTAATATAATTACAACATTTAATATTTCTACGAATTTCTTGGTAGAACAGACGGTGTTTAATTTTAATTTAATTAAAAATTTGGGTGAGTTTTCAAAAGGTCAAGATTTAAATTCGTTTGTGAGTGGGATTTTATAGTATCAAGCTCTCAAAACTTCTACCAATGATATATTAGAATAATACAAAGTGACCGTTGTTCAATTAATTAGAAAGGAGTTCAAGAATAAAATTATAAATCAAAACCCATAATCACAAACAAACACTTAACACAATCATAATTCAAAAAAATCCAGAGATACAGGATGTAGATAAAGAAAGAAAGAAAGAATAATAATTTACAAGATAAAAAGTCGCCTATCAACGTGCATGAGCGAAGTCGCAGTGAATCACCTGGTAATGAAGACATCATTATAGAACCGGTTCCGATGGACGAGGGGCTACGAATTACGACAGAAGCTTCCAATTTTTTTGTAGAAATGTTTAACGCACGACTTGATCGTTAACTTAAATATTTGTATTTAAATCTTATCTCCGGAGACATGTTTGTATGGATAGCCATCGAAATTCTCTCCATTTCATAGTCCTCTACGTTAATAAATGAAATAATCTTTATTTTATAGCTGTGACGAATTGCATCTTTTTCCTCCACGTGTTTTTAATACTGTTCTGGATGTTAATATTACAGAATATTTCTGCGATCAAACAGTCGCAAAAGATTTAGAATTCATCCGTCATTTCAAATGAATCTTACAGTACATTCTGATCCCCAAGGATACAAACAAAATAAGAAATGAGTTTTAATGTTGATACCCTGTAAGTGTTATTTAAAAATGGGGGAGATTTGAAATATTTACTCCAAAGGATCTACTGTCAATTGAACAAAAATCGCTCAGGCGTTTAACCCGTAGAGATGTGATAAGTATAACCGACATCATTAATCATTCGAAATAAAAAATTTGAAACCCTCCTGTATGACAACCTCTAGCCGAGGGTACATTATCATGCACATTTAGGACGAAGGATAATAATATATGACATGTTTCATACATAAAATATAATATTCTATTGAATTCAATATTTTATAGAAAGTTGGGTGAGTTGATTACCCATCTATACAAAAAATACTTCAATAAATAATGTACAAGCAAAATAAACCAATTTTGCTTCAAATTAAATTGTGTAGTCGTTGGAATCAAAGAGCGGAACTAATCACTCTTGTAGCGGGACATACGAAAATAGTTCCTACGGTTCGGTGTCTTCAAGAGTAACTGCTAACATACAATTTGTCGACATAATAGGCTTTATTATCGGTCGACTGTGTGACCAGTCAGTATTTATCGAAAACGTGTGAACGACCGACTGTTTTATTCAATTGTCAGACAAATTCTGATGAAAGGACAAATTTTAATTCAGTTAATATTTAAACATGTTCTGAAAACATGTTTAACCAGAATATTACCTAGAATAAATGATAAACTAAGTTCCGTGTCCCAGTTCGGATAAACCCAACTTTCTCAAAACGTCTCTATCCCTTTCATAGTCCCTTTTTTGAAGGGCCCTATCTATTTAATTCATCTCTGGACTCTTTCAACGAGCGATCCCTGACCGCATTCAAGAAAGATATCGGTCACATGACGACCGCTGCGAAAGATTGGAGTTAAATTTAGTAGAAGACATTTATTTACTTATTCAGTGGTGTCCTCGGGTAATCATCTCCAAGGGTTACTGTAGCGATAGCGGATCATCGCTGATAATAATGTAATGGATTAACTTCAAATGACTTGGACAGAAATATTTTGGTGTTTGATTTGGTAAAAAGTTAGTGTTTTAGGGTACATTATATTAAGAGCAGTAGTGGTGCAGTGGTAACGGTCGCCGACTTACGAGTTGTATGTCTTGGGAAAGGCGCTTTACTTTGAGTAATTTTTTTCATTACCACTGCTCTCAAAACGGTGAAGGAAAGCATCGTGCGGAAACCGGCATGTCCTAGAACTAATTATTCCAAGATATTTGACATCTACCAACCCGCACTGGGTCGGCGTGGTAGATTACAGCCCAATCCCTCTTGAAGAGAGGAACCCTGTGTGGACATTCTCAGTGGGAACATTATAGGCTGATAATTCTGTCCTTGTCAATGGTTGTGCAAAATTATTTGATGATTGATTTTTTCCCTTTTTCTGAAGAAATTGGACTTTTATAAACCTGAATAGTAACCACAGTAAACCTAAATAAAACATAAAAATAAACGACATTTTCCATCCCTATACCATTTAGATTCCCTACAAAGCAAACACATATTTGCAATTAAAAGCCTATAACGGCTCAGCCAAATATCTAGCGTGTGGCAATTAAAAACAAAACAAACAGTATTTTCTATGTTACCGCAATAAAGGGTAGTCGATACCCCTGTTGCATATCGCCATGCGGTTTCCATTACAGAGGTGTGCTTAATGCCATCGGCTCGTGTAATGGTCTTTGCTACCATTAAGCTACCCCATAACATGGTGCTTTTTTAATGTAAACTCAACAAGCAGAATTGTCATTTTTATTGTCAAATAGGCGTACGCTATGTGTTTTTTCTGGTTCCCTATAATTTTGCTTTATTGGTTTCATTATATTTTCATTCAGGGGACAATTGGTGGGTGACATTTGTTGCTGTTTGCCTCGCTTGCTATTTTTGGTTCTGGCTTGATGGTTCCTAAATCATGGTCTTTTTTACTTCTTTATGACGTTATTGATTTTGTGTGTAGTAACCATTTGCCAAATAGCAGGTTATTTCATTAGGCCCAGTTTCTTTATTAGAATTCATCTAACGGTATCAATAATGTGGGTTAGTATTTAAATATTATTGTTCGTACATACCAGAGTGTTGTCAGTTGTGTGTATTTATTGCCCTCAGGGATAGTATAAAAATGGTAATTGTAAAAGTAATAATCTAATATGTAACAAATATTAGGTTTGGTAACTGAGGATTTTGTTGTTGCCAAAATTAGGCTCATGGTTCTTATGACCAATTGGTTGTATTCTTCATAGTTTACGTTGTAGCTCTGAAGTCCCATCTCACGAAAACATCATTGTAGGTAGGTACAGATACCAGCATATCAAGCTACCCGAAACTGTCAAATTTTCCCAATCAACTTTGAACTTTATCGCTAGAGTCTAAAATCTAGCGATAAAGTTAAAAATCTATTAAATAAATTTGACAGATTGTAGTAGCTTGATGTGCTGCCGTCTGTACATTGTTCTTTTAAAACTGACAGTACATAATATCAACATATACATGTAACTAATTTACGATATAACTATAAGTTTTAGGTATATGTACAGCGTATAAAAATACCTGGTAAAAACCATGAGTAGGTAGTAAAATTTGCCAAAGGCACTGTAATTACTTTGGCCTAATCTAAATTAATTGCAAGTTCATAACACCGTATGTGTGTATAGGATCAATTTGTTGGCCACTAAGCAATTATTTTAATTTAACTTTTAACCAAACCCTACATTTACAGAGTAGGTAGATATTTTTTTTTGTTACAACACCCGTCGCGTCGCTTTAGTCAGGCCATATTTAGGCCTAAAAGCTAGGCATAATCAGCTTACAAAAGGTATAAACTTTAACGGTATGAGTATTGCCTTAATAAAGATTTATTTAAAGTTTCCTTTTTGCACTAATAACAGACAAAATAAGCCGGAATTTGGTTGTTTAGAGTTTTGAAGGTCAAATATTTACAAAAGGTATCTTTATTTGCAGAGACAAAAGTATGTCGTGGAATTGAGGCGTTGACTTTTGAGTTTGAAGTACTTTTGGTGGTTTTAGTGTTGTGAATAAAAACTATGTCTAAGGTGAATAGTCGGACTATGGGTGCCTTAGCTGTGGTCGTCCGATGGTCGATCCTAATGCTGATAGCTGTCAGTTGGCATGTCAACTCGCAGACAGTGCAACAAACTACTGAAGTGGACAATTCTTATAATTTTTACTATGAGCAGCCATGCTGTTCTGGAAATGGCCTTTTGAAGAGTAAATACCACATGCGACACAGACGAGGTAAGTGTTTTTTACATTTAAAATACAAATAAAATGTTATAAGCTGTAAGTACGATACAATCGACTTAATTATGGTGTACAAAGAGTTGGACCTCAAACGGTATAATTTCCTTACTTCGTCATTCCAACTTTTGTGTATTTAAAAACTAACGTTAAATCAAACAAAAGAACGTTTTATATTCCTAATGATCATGATACCACGCACCAATTTCTGATCAATAAAAAAAGACAATGCTTTAAAAATAATGGAGCGGATTACATTGATTGAGTCGTCACTCAAAGTTTATCATTAATCTTGAATATTACTTGAGAACATTAGGTAGGTATAATGACTAAGTCAGAACCTGTGATTCACGAGACTCGTGATACAAAATACTCAGAGTCACACACACACACAAGCGTGACAAGTACTCATATCACTAACACATTCAAAATTGAGACGCTTTCAAGGGTACATGACGTCAGGTGAGAAGGAAATATATGTAAATACACAGGGGGGAAAGAGATAGCTCACCTTTTGTTTCATTGCCCTCCCCATGACGGAGAGAGTGAAGATTTTAATACAGTTGTAGTTAATACTTTCCCTTGTGAGTTAGCGATTTTTATTGTCTTATTTATAAGTTTTGTATTGGAAAAATTATGAAAAATTTACATTAGAAAGTAAACTAAAAAATGTCAATGACCACAAAAGAAGAAAATTCGGTTATTACACTAAAACTGCATTATTTCAAGTTTTTTTTTTATGGAAATTGATTGATTTTGTGATTTTTTACCTACCCGTTCCCTTATGTTAATTTATTTAAAAGAGAAAACATAAAACCGTAAAATAATAAAAAAATCCTATTGAATCAACAGAACCTGTAAGCCCATAATCTGCATCATCTGCCTAGCCTTTTCCCAACTATGTTGGGGTCGGCTTTCAGTCTAACCGGATGCAGCTGAATACCAGTATTTTACATGGAGCGACTGCCTATCTGACCTCCACATCACAGTTACTGGGTAATACGATACCACTGGTTAAGACTGGTTGTCAGATTTTCGGGCTTCTGACTACCCGTAACGAGTGACAAAAATCCAAAAACGTTAGCCGAGACCAACTGCCTATAATAACGTGCTTTCCGAGGCACGAAGGGATCTTGGTATGTAAAGATGAGTTTATTATAAAGCTCGAATGGTTTAAAAGTGTTTTTTGTTTAACAAAACAATTTTGAAAACGTTATAAGAAAAGTCAATAGCATGTCACTTTTCCAAATTTTTCCATGAATCTGTTTTTGAGCAACTGCCGAACGATTATAATTAATTATATATACGCACTAACCATTTTCCAATGTACTCTCTCAATATCTCTGAAATTCCAATTACATCACTAAGTTCACAGGTGACAATTTGAAATTATTGTTATTACTGTTGCGGCTTTAGTTGGGTTAGAGATGTGGTCATCCTAACCCACAATATTAATGTTAAATTTACCGCTTCCATTAAACATTATGGGCTTAAACAGTTTGTTGGGGGCTTAATGAATTCCAAACTTGTATCATTAACCATCGCTGCACTTAATGAATAACACTTTATGTGTAACCGCAGTTTGGACATAGAGATTAATGTTAATGCTAACGTTATGCGAACAATTTGCAAGTGAATTTATTTGGTGGGCTACCTCTTGAGGTAGCCCACCAAATAAATTCACTTGCAAATTATAAATTGCCTTGGCTCCAATTTGGAAACATTCATCTTGTCAAACAAATAGCCTTTAAATTACTCACATTTGTTCATTCCTACTACTAGGTACTTCTAACTTTTCAAAATATCCACAACAAAATTACATTTCAAATAACAAAATAAATACAAACAACAATTTAGACAAAACATCTAAACGAAACATGTCCACTCAAAAATATTAAACTCAGACGTTTAAAAAGTACTTAGCGAAACGTGACCCTTCTATATGACATTATTTAACGTTATCTATACATTATGTGCAGGCATACGCTTGGACAACTTTCCTAAAACATTGGTTCCACTAATGACAGGCCGCCTGAATACTCCACCAAAGAATGATCACAAACTTATTCATCCCTTTATCCGAGCGGGGTATTTGAAGGTTCCAACCCTTGTAATTAGCAACACGCTACTAATTCTGGCTGTTTTATTATTATTATATTATGTAGTTTGTTGATTTTAATGGTCTGCTTTATTTGAATTCCCCTGTCCAGGACATTTTAAAAAGCAAAGCAGGGTCGGGAATAACTCCGTGCAAATTGTTACTACTGCATAAAATCATAACTTATTTTCAATAAAAAATGTGCGGCATGTTCCGATACTTTTAAATTAGACGATATCGGTTTCACATTCGAAATGGAGTATTTTTAAACATTCTCGTGGTGCTTTGCTCTATTTTTTAAATAAGTTCGGGCGTTTAGGCTATAAAATTGCATGCTACACTGTTTTGCATTGCAGTAGGGAAGTAAAAACTGATAAAACTACTACGACGTTGTACCGTAGCGAATATTGCTGCTCGAAAAATACATGAAAAGGAATCGTGTAGTGTTGGAGTTAATTATTATTTTTAACTGCCCTGTATAAAGTATCTGAATATTCTTGTGCCGTTTTAATGGTACAATGGTAGAAAAACGAAAAAATAAAAGATTATATTCTACATAATCAGTTGTGCGTTTATGTGTAAGGAACGGTTTATTAGTCTATTCGCACAAATTTACTCGTCACTTTTAAATAATATAATTTTTTGTCTAGGCGACTCACACGAAGTTAATAATTATATTTGTGGGCGAATCGATAACTCCAGAAATATGTATTAGGCAATTGACATATTTTGAATTATAAGCAATGAAGTTAGGAAAAAGTACGAACGCGTTTTATAATATACTTACCACTTCTGAGCGCTAGTATCCTTGTTCTATACTTTATATTATAACTTAAAAGTGACACTGTAAGTAAATTCGTGCGAATCGACTAATAAGGCTATAGAACATACATTTTGAATTAGACGCATATAATACATATAGCTGCCAAACACATCTGCATCCCCAAATTCTAAAGCTGTTGAGATATTATAATGATCCAATTTCACCGCAGAGAATATTATACAAAATTTAATAAGAATTCCAACAAAAAAGCCAATGTAGACATGCATGCGACGTATGCAGCTGACGCCAAAATATGGGCATATTATGACGTCCCTAATCTGCTTCACGGTCTGTTGGCCGGGACGGCTCTCTCGATAACAATAACCGACTTAATACGCCCGATAATCGGTTTTCGCTATTCCAAAACATCCGTGATTGACACTTTTGATGACGTTTGAGCCGAAGCAAACGCCCCTGAGTTCACCAATCGTTTTCCATTACGCTGCGAGGGGAGTTTACATTTGTAAATAAAATATAGAGCCGAATGATTTGTGCAAGTGGTTTTGCCAAATAGCAAAATTGTGTTTGATTAATCGTGGTAGTTATGTATGGACAGAGTACTGTTTTGATTTTATGTCGGTTCTATTAGGCATAAGCATCATCAGCCTACGATGTTCCCACTGCTGGGACACAGGTCTCCTCTCATTGAGAGGCAGTGGGCCCAGTGCGGGTTGGTAGATGTCACATGTCTTCGAATTTTTGGTTTTCTCACGATGTTTTCCTTCATCGTTTAGCTGTGGTGATAAAATAATTTACACAAAGTAAACTCCTAATATTTCGAACAGGAGGATTACAAAGTTGTATTTCATGCTAACTACGAGTATTATTTTATAATTTAAGTAATTAAAAGCCGTCGACCTCCATTTTTCCCAAGTAGTTAACGTCACAGGGCGGTTGAGCGAAAGATGACTCCTCAATGATATTACTGAGCGCCAAAACAGGCATTCATTTGTTTAGAAGTTTATAGCCAAAACAATCCTAAAAAAAACTGTACACTGTCCACCAAACCAAACAAAAGTCGTTACAACCCAAGAAACGACTACAAACACAAAAGAACATAATATTTAACTAAAGTAGCGAGCTCGCTATTTCAAACTTAAGTGACCATGAACTGAAACACTCAAAACGATCCAAGAGTAAGCTGGATGAGTCTGAGAGGCAAATGTCCATGCTAGTGGTGAGCAAACAAAAAAAGAATACGCACAGGCCGAGTTGAAAGAAAGAGCGCACTCAACCAGGCAAAAGCGAAAAAGGTAAAAAAGAATCACACAATAAGTGAAGGAGGCAGACGGTGCCACGTCCGGACTAGACGAAACTTGGGCGAACAACCTGACCGCTTTGACTCACTGACCACTCATTTGATGCCTTCTAACTCGGGACTCATTTACTGCCGTTTTTATCTTATAATCCGATCGCAAGTTCTATTGACAAAGCTACCGAGGCATTAAATAATAGCGTCGAATAAAAAGAGGTATATAATAGCTTTAAAAGAGGTAGTAACTTTTTTACGGACATGACACTTGGACAAACAATCATGAAGTGTTTTGGTAAATTAGACATTTTTGACGAAACACACAGTGAGCGTTCCGGATTACTGCAGTAGAATAAAAGTTAAGTAGACTATTGACATCCAAAACGACGACGATAACATAGTTTCAAGAAAGAAAATTAAATTCCAAACATTGCATTTTTGCCAACAGGCAGCGTCCGTCACATACGTGGGATACATTTGAACCGACGAATGCTGAGATGGTAACCCTACTATTTTCGTACTATTTTCACCGTTGTCCCCCACACAAAGGTATCTGACACACGAGACCAAACAACGTACAAGATGACATTACTTATTTCGTATAGGTTTGCCACAAAACATTTTGCTTAAAATTTAGTCACGTAGTCATGAGGGGTGTCCCATGTCGCATCTTCAAACCATTGCGATGGTCCATTGTATTCTCGCGAGACAAAAGGGTTGAGCACCCTCTAAGGAAGCTTACCTTCGTCAAACCGCTTTTTGGAATCAAACGTTCAGGTATTTTGAATAGATTGGTACATTTTATCTCGTGTTGTTGGTTCAGGGAGAGTATACGATTCCTTTATGTATGGAGGATGTTGTGTTGCTAATATGTGTTCCGAATTTGCTGCATATCTTGTTCAAGTAATTAGTATATTAGTAATAATATGTTTCTTCTCTTGCTTTTTATACTTTAATCTATTTAGTTGCGTGAACATAGTGGTTGACAATATTCGACCAATATTATATAGATAGACTAATATTATATACACGTTCCCTTAACGTGTTTTCAGATAAAGTAATAGAAATTCAAAATTATTTACTAGTGAATGGATTTAAATTCAGTCGTGTAAATTAATTATGGGCATAATATTTGATCAACATAGCTAGAACTAGTTTTATTGTAATTAATATCAGTTACTTCGAATGAGAAATTAATATCAAATGCAGCTTCATTATATTTTGGTTTGATTTATACAAGATATAATTATGATATTAGGTGCATATTTATTCGTTTACCTTATTCCAAATTAGTACGTTAATGTTTGTTTAATATAAATTAAAAGCGAGTTGTAAAGATTTTAAGCATCGAAAATATTAAACTTCTATACTACTAATAATAAAGCTGAAGATTTTGTTTTTTGTTAGTTTTGGTTGAACGCGTTAAGAGTAAACTAGTCGCGAGCTCGAACTCACTGGTGGTCATAGCCAAAAAGCACGCTGTCTCACCTGGCTTCGTGGCCGACAGAGCTAGTATCAGTGATGAGCAGTTAGATGTTAGTCTACATGCACAACGTCTACTTCTCACGCACAGATAGGTACACCGTTCCGAACTGATAGGCACGTAAAAAAAATCTAAAAGTGCTTCGGAAAATCGAGTTTTATGAAAAAACCACTGCATAAATCAATTACAAATAATGAAATGTTTAACTTTGGATGCAAAATGCCAAACAGTGGATTAATACTCTCCCGAAAAAAATATCGACTTGTGGTGTGTGGCCACCATCTTAAGCTCCTGGAACGACAAGCCAGATTAAAAAAAAAAAATTTTGGATCGATAGCACAATTCAGGAGAAAGGATAAAAGGTTATTTAACATCACGCTACGACCCAAAAGAGCCAAGCAAACTCAGAAAGAAAGCTAAGCGAAAACGAAGTAATAGCGCGGGCGGGAAGGTACTCCTACTCGTATTTCAGTAAATTGTGGTGTTTTACGACTTCCACGCGAACGCAGTCGCCGGCAGAACCTAGTTTGTACTCGTAATAAGTAAACCGAACACATAATTTCAATGAAGCAATTTTCGGGTGACGATTCCGAAACTGTATTGGACTTCGGGAATTTTCTGTTACAACGACTTGTTTACAGCAATTTGGTCCACGGTTTGTTATCGTACTCAAAAGAGCGATTAAATATCATAAAACAGAAACTCTAGCTAAACAAACAGTTACTTTGGCCCGCATTCTTCCTGGCCCTCCCATTTGCTCCGCAAAATGACCGTATTCAGAAGCAAGCGCTGTGGACACTGCTTTGCAGAAGTTAAATATAACTCGGAGCTGTTACTGACGGTTATGAAAAGCGCTTCAATGTAATATTTATGTGACGCACATCACTATTTATTACCAGAACATTAAAGGAGAGAATTTCGGTTAATGGAGTGTCAATGACAAAAATATACTCTATGTTTGCTTTCGACATCGAATGGGAAACTGTGCCTTTTTAACCAAAAAATGATTTAACATTGAACGTATGTTTAAATATAGGCCTATTAACGTTTCAAGCACAGTTAAGTAATTCATTGCAGTTGCAAGTACTTATTTGGCGTTTTATACTATAAACGAGCTATTTTTGGATACATTTTGTCGATGAAACTGCCCTGATAGCGATGCGACCTCATATGAAAATAAAGCGTCCATTGTTAGTGAATATTGCGTGAAGTAATGGGAAAAAGTCGGGGTTTTATAAAATGGTTTTATGCTTGCATACTCTGTGAGGTGAACAGATAGACCGGGTGGCGTGTGGCAGTCAATTTGGTTGAATGTTTGGTGCATTTATCATTCATGTCGGAGCGAAATCCCCCGCATTTCGTTGAGATCATTGTGGGCGAGCCATTGGCATTATTACCTCGCTGGCAAGTATTTGCAAATGTATTCATAGGTACTCGAAGTTAAACACACTACGGACTTTGTGTGTATGCTAAATATGACCGCATTCTTACTTAAATGCAGTTACGACAAGGTATCCTAATGTATTAGCATAATCACTTATAATGTTCCCCACTGCTGGGAGATAGGCTTCGTCTCTTATAATGTTCCCACTGCTGGGAGATAGGCTTCGTCTCTTATAATGTTCCCACTGCTGGGAGATAGGCTTCGTCTCTTATAATGTTACCAATGCTGGGAGATAGGCTTCGTCTCTTCGAGAGGGAGTGGGCTATAATCTACCACACGGACCCAGTGCGGGTTTGTAGGTGTCACATATCTTTGATGTTTTGGTTCTAGGACACGCCGGTTTCCTCACGATTCTTTCGCAGCTTTAAGAGCAGTGATGGTGAAATTATTTGCACAAAGTAAAGACCAACGCAAAAAAAGAAAGACCGGGACGGCATGGCAAGGGATTTAAATGTTTACTAATGGACATTCAAACATATCGATATAGAAATACGACATAAATTGCTACGCTTTAAAAGATGCCGTTGCATCGAAAGGGATTTCATTGCACGGCATTGAAAGACGCGCCACGGGCTCCCGCGGCGGGATGCCGTGGCGTTCTGCGGTAGGCAACGGCAAGCCAAGGACTCCGGCGCTCGTTGTGACATACCGCGGGGTAAGGCGGCGAGGGTAGAGAAGCGGGGAAGCCGCTGGAATGCTGCGGTATCTAAGCGGCTAGTGTGCGATGACTGACGGCAAAATGCCTTGCCATGCCGTCCCGGTCTGCGTAGGCCTAAGCGTCTGCTTGGGTCCGGTCCGGACCCACGTCCAGTCGGGACCATTGCCACTTGGCCACTTTTGCTCTGCCTACCGCCACCGTAATACCAATATTATTATAAAGTCTCTTTTCCCAGTCTAATGTAGTTATTTACCCACAGACCTACTGTTTAATTAGAAGGGATTTAATTAACAAAATAAGATTAAATAATTAACGATAAAGTGTAAACAAATGTGCTAATTAGTAACAGTGCATTTGTTCCGTTATGCACCAGTCCAACAACAATAATTGCGTTACGCCCGGAGCGTAATTTCATCGATAACTTCAATTTACGCGAATCGTTATTGCGAACTAATTAATAAAATTATTTTAATTTTACATGTGCGTACCTATATACGTTGGAAAAACAATCTGTCACAGTTCTGACGTAATCAGTTTATTAAAAGTTACGGATGTCATGTAAACCGACATGACTCTAATTATGTCGGTAGAATGAGTTCAAAATTTATTTTTATTGAATCCTGAAGACAACACAATATTCTTGGGCATAACTTTGGATGCTAAGCTTCAGTGGGGTCCACATATAGATAAATTGTCAAAAAAGCTAAGTTCCGCAGCATACCGCAGCATGCTGTTAGAAAAATTCGTAATTTAACTGATATAGAGACTGCCCGTTTAGTGTACTTTAGCTATTTTCATAGTGTAATGTCATACGGTATTCTATTGTGGGGAAATGCCGCCGATATTCAGACTATCTTTGTTTTACAGAAGCGAGCTGTTCGATCAATTTATAAATTAAGTCCGAGACACTCTCAGAGACAAATTTAAAGAGATTAATGTAATGACTGTGCCTTCTCAGTATATTTATGAAAATCTTTTATATGCCCGCCCATAAAAACATAAAATTGTTTAAAAAATACAGTGATATCCATAATATAAATACTAGAAATAAACACAAATTTGTTGTACCTACAACAAGGCTCAAAAAAATAGGTGGCTCGTTCAGATGCCATATACGCTTTTATAATAAGCTACCAAGCCACGTTCAAGATCTAAGCCTCAATAAATTCAAATCTTTCATTAAACGTAAGTTGTGCCAGAAAGCCTTTTATACCGTTAAAGATTATATTGAGGACAAAAAGGCTTGGGATTGAGCTGCTTCAAATTTCTGCATTTTGAATGACTTTTTTTTATATACACATTGACATTAATGATTTTTTTTATAAAAAATGACATTTGCTTACTTTGTAAAGTATTATATATATATTTTTTTTTTTCATTGTGATATTTTGTGAATGTGAAGAAGATTATGTCTGGACTTTAAAAGAGACTGTGACCTCTGAGTTTGTTTCGGCCTTTCTTCTCAGAGTAGTCAGATAGGAAACGCCGACCTCATCTAGTTTAAAAAAAAAACATGATTGACGTGTAAAAGTGTTTGTACAAACCTACTTACAAAAATAAAATCATTTATCATTTATTATAAGTAATCAAAATTATAAGTAACTAGCTTTTGCCCGCGCCTTCGCTTGCGTTAATTTTGAATTTGACAATCAATTCGGGTTGTATGTACCTACTAAAGTTTCTAATATAATTCAATCATGATTCGAAAGACACGTGGCGCCATCTATTATCATAATAACGTTATTGTTGTTTTTCTCGGGAACAGCACTTGTTTTCGGGATGAAAAACCCTATCGTGAAAAGATAACAAACAAATTTACTTTTGCATTTATAATATTAAGATATTATAAATTATAATATTATTATATTATAGTTAGGATATTAAATTAATGATAGATTTGGTTTAATCATGGTTATTTCTAAATCATTGCTATTAGAAAAAAAAGGATCATAAAGGAGAGATAAAGATATTCCAAACTGCTTATTGGGATCAAAAATGTATGTACAGTTACCAAAAGAGATAAGTAACCAGGGTATCGGATATAGTTGAAGTTTAGTAAGATACCGATGGAAGTTATCGAATGAAATAAAATTTGAGAATTGAACGTTTGTTTTCTATTAATTAAATTAAATTTTATTCAAAAATATCCATCGGTTTCTTACAAAACTTCAACTATATCCAACGACCCTGATTACTTACCTTCTTTGATGACCGTTCATACTATTTGGATTGTATGAACAAAAATTGCAACCAGAAAAAAAGGTTTTTCGCGACTCAAAACTTGGAGACCACTGCTAGCCAGACTATTTAATTAAATAACACATTTTCTTTACAACAAAGTTTCCTTCATATGACGTGACCCTGTAATACAATAACGACCTTCATATAGTTATAATAGGTATATCAACCGTGCATTGCAGCGAAATCTAAATTAAATTAAATTTCCACATTAACTGTATTAAGGCCGCTTTGTTCGCTTTAAAACAATTGTGGCAAAGAGGAGAGAATCCCCAAATTCCACTCGTAAAACACTCATCAGGAACTCTGCTGACGTCTGATGCCCGCCATTGTTGCCGAAAAGCATCAAAATTCTTCGCGTCTGGAAAATTTCATCCTTTGTGCGGCGAATGGCCGAACATTGAAGCCTCACAAGTTACTTACTTAATCTCTGCTCCTCCCCCTTTGTGTTCCAGTCATCAATACTTTTGGAAATTGCACCTCGAGCAAGTTCTGCGACTGGCTTGTTCGTGCTTATTGGGAGCGGGATTTCGCCTCGCGGCGTGCAGTTCTGTCCTTTGAGTTTCATTATGAACATAAGGATTTTAGCGATCTCTTTCTGCAGTGATTTTCAGATAATTTAATTTTATTATAAAGCCTTACGTTACTATATTAAAATAATTCTAGTCTAGGATATTTTTTTTTGGTTCTTACATGTCTTCATCTTCATGTATATTTAACTGTAAGTCGTCTTCTTTTTATTTCTTCGTCTATATTCTCCTGGCTATTATCCCAGTTTATTCGGGGTCAACCCTCCTAGTACTTCTGCGCCACATACGATGGTTGTGTTGTTGTTGTGTTGCTCGATATCATATCATTTGTTATTATTCGTAGCCCAGTTATAGGTGGTCGTTCACGGCCTTTTTTTCCATCTTTTATATTCAGGACTCTTTTAGTCATATGATCATCATCTCGCCTCATCACATATCCGTAACAGCGCAAGCGGTTTTCACTAAGTTTGTTATCTTTATCTTTAAGTACCTACCTACTAATTAAAAGTTTGTACAACAAAATAAATGCCAAACGTTTTTGTTCAACCAGCTTATCAAGTTTTTATACAAGGCCTAAAACTGTATGGTCATCTTATACTGAGTAAGAAGATCATTCCACTCCAACTGCTACACTGCTCATCAAATCATTCACATAAAATCCGTTTTATAAAATTGTAGGTACTGCAATAATTTCGTTTTAATAAAGCAGTAATAGAAACGATCCTGACAAACCGTTTTTAACGCAATAATAATAAATCTTTCTTGCAGCAGCTTGTCCCCGGACGTTCTCTTAAAATTTCGTTTGCACGAATAATGGAATAAGTTTAATTAGTTTCCTCTGCAGAGGTGCCTAGTCTTAATTAAGCTTTGGTTTCAGCCATAATGTTAGAAGTCGCTGTTTGTTTTCGACGCCTACGAATCCTATTCTACTTGCTAATTCAAAATATTTACTTTAACGAACACGCTAATTGTTGGTTTCCGTCGCTTTGATTTTGTTTAATTTGTTTGTTAACAACTTTTTTTACAATGGATAACGGTTTTATTTCGAGGAGTTTATAGTCTAATCTTATAAAAACTTGGCCCAAAATCTAAGATAGGTACCTACTTACACATGAGCTTTATCTTGAAAGCTTTTCTAGTCTTCCACAACAAGACTCGAGTTAACTTTGGATTATAATCTTGATTCACGTGCGTGCTTAAGTAACTATTTTGTTTTCTTCTAATATAATATTTTGCCACAAAAATACATACCTACATTATGCTTCAAATAGTAACTGTTTTGGTGTCACAAACAATAAAAACAACGACCGGGCGTCTCCTTTGTCGAGTCTCCTTTTATTCGAATGCAATCCGCTTTCGTCAAAGGTAATTCGATACGTGGATCTTGTTCGTTTTGTGTTCGCACTTAAGCATTGCGCCTTTAGTTTGTTTTAGCCGTAACTTTATACTCGCGAACTTCGCGCCCCTATTGACACTTCCAATCAAAACATGTGAATGGAATCAATGGACGGTTTCTTTGTCTTTTTTTCGGTTTTCGGGTATCGATAAACAGGGTTGTGTTGTGAAGGGATTAAAATAAAGTGAATGGTTTTCATTGCATTTGGTTTTGTTGTTTCATCGGGAACCGGTAAGGGATTTAATATTTTTTTTTATAATGCAAACTTTGAAATGTGTTAAGAAATGTACCGGTCTACATATTTGGAAAATTTATAAATTGAATCCTGAAAAACAAATGAGTGCCAATAACAAATCAAACTAGCAAAACACTCAATCAACTCAGCTATATCATAACAAAACAGGTGATTCCATTATTCGATGATTCTTTAAAAATAGAGGAAATCATTTGAAAACATTGTATTCACTCGATTCATGAATTAAACATCGATCTCGCTGTATTAACCGTACGTTTACGATCATCGATATAAATCGTCTGATATCGATGCTATAAAACAAACCGCAGGATTACCGATTTAAATTCGTCGATATCAAAGCAGTTAAAGGGGGCCTTTATAAATTAACGACGCCAATTTCCCTAATGACATTGTAAAAGGAAAGTTTACGATTAACGATTTTGATTTTCACGATTGTATCGTTATATTAGCTTGTACCTAATGTTGACGTCAATATCATTTATGTCCACGAGGACATGCTTATCACAAGTTTTACTTGAAGTTTCGTGTATTTTATTTGACACCAACGCGCTTAGTCATTTAGAATTCGAAGAACAAAAGTAAATGTTAAAATCAACAAATGTTTTGTGGACTTTATCAGTGTTATATTTTGATATCATAAAATGGAGCGTGGTCACTGTCGGACTGCATAGAAAAGAAAGAGCATGAAGCAATTAGGTATCTATTTGTAAAAAACTTAAAACACTAGTGCTTTAGTATGTTGCTTGTAATCTGTCAAAAAATCAGAATGATTGTATCTATATTAGTATGCTTTTTATTGTGAAAAGAAAGTTTTTAGAGGTATCTTCATGATTTTTTTCTATTGTATCAAATTAGTTGTAGTAGGTTTTCAACACACTATCTAACTAGCATATATTTTTCTGATTTTGTTTACTGTAGTCGATCATATTATACTTTTAGGCATTATAAAACTTGTGTTTTTTGCGTTTAGTCTCCTTATTTATGACTTAAACAGAAACGTATATTAACTAAGGCATGTATATTATTAAAGAATAATATCAGCTTTTTGGTTCAAGTCTAACCGAAGAATAGAATACTCTTTATTATGTATCTACACCATATAAATTACTGACATAAATACAGAAATTTTACAAAGGGTGACACAATGGGCAGTCTTACCGTATGAGTATAATTATTTAAAAACTGAATTTATAAGATAAGTAACAGTGCGTTTAAAATATCAAGGCACAGCGGACTGACGTGGGCAAAAAAAATCCAGCAACGGATTCATTCGATACACAGACAGTATTGTGATGATATGAATCATAATAATAAAAAACCAACAACGTTTCAATTCTTTGAAAATCAGATTGATAAACATCAAACAGCCTGACAGGATGTTGAAAAAGGCAAAAGTAATAAAATTGTAACTAAAACATTTTTACAGAGTATTTCCAAGGTCAGAAGTTTTAACAAAGTAACTTGTAAAGGGACCAGAAGGAACGAAGGAATGAGGAGTTTTAAAATATCAATACTTTACTGAATAATTTACAAAGGCCAAATGTCACGCAGACGAACAATTATTAAACCTTGTCAAGACGAAAAATTAATTATTAAACACGTCGATCAATTAAAAAGAACAGGACATTGAAAAAGCCAATACTAATACAGTTAAAACAAAAAGACTTTTCATTAAACATTTCGAAGGTAAAGAAAGAAAATGAAACGAAATACAAAAATGTTAAAAGAACCTCTGATGAGAAAGATTAAAACGAAAAAGATTTTGATGAAGAAACGATGAATAAACTATCTATAGCAGCTAATCAACTAATTAAAAATTCCAAAGTTATTATTTTTGTAAAGCAATCACGTCAAACACACGAACAAGGTTTCAATCTTGTAAACTCAAGGTAAGGTTTGTTAGAAAATTAATTATCAAGTGCCTTTATCAGGTGATCGGCCTGAGGGCTCCGTGTTTCAATCGAGATCTTACGGTATTTACTTAGATTTGATTCGTGCAATCAAAAACAAATGTCCCGAGATTGTTTCGTGTAATTAAACTTGGTGCTCTCATCGTGTTGCGCTAGGGAATGACGTCGATGATACGAATTTTGAAATTTCTTTTCTCTTTCTTTTAGGTGAAGGTTGAAATTATGGTGATATTTTATGTACTATTTACTGTTTTCTTGAGCGGATTTTCTGAAGTTAACTTTTCTGCTATAATCTTATCTCTATCTTTGTGATGTTTGTTTCTGTGGTTATGATTTTTGGCACAGTGTTCATCGTTGACCACAAACAAACAAACCAAAACAAAAATAACAAACACACAAACAAATCATGACAAATCATCATCAATTGAATTGAATTATTATGTTCGATATGCACAGTTAAACTTATATTCTGTTATTTTCATTACTTGTTTTCACTCCGTTTAACAAGTAAACAATGTATTATTACTCTATTTAATTGGTTATCTTCGAACAAAACCATAATTCGCTTATCCATTTCATTTTGATTGTTTAACTCTGTCAGCTACAGACATTGTAGAGCAAACAAGTGCGAGTCAGACTCGCGCACCGAGGGTTCCGTACAAATTTGTAGTATGTAAATAATTTATCACGGGTTTTTTTAAATGTAACTACAAATTTACGATTTTCGGATTTTTTCCCTTACTTGTGCTACATGACCTTGCTTCTTGCCAAATTTCATGATTCTAGGTGTTGACCTAGAATCATGAAATTTAAAGGGAAGTACCCTATAAATGATTCCCTTGAGGGTGTCAAAATATACGTTTCTTTTTTACGTTAACTTAGAATTTTGATTTTTTTACAGCTTCAAGGAACTGTAAACCTGAGTATATGGTTTAATTTCACTGGATAGTTCCACGCGTTCTCGAGTTAAAGGATTTTGACAGACAGTCGTACAGCAAATTGAACTTATAAGGGTTCAGTTTTTTTCCTTTTGAGGTACGGAACCCTAAAAATGCTAATAACTCCCGTCAGATATCCATTACTAGGATTGTCGATTACGCAAACGTCTGCCATTACCTCGAATTCACAAAACAGCCTTGTCAGCATTCTTACACGAGCACATATAAGTAGTAAGCTATTTTGAATACAAATGAAGTTAATTACTTTTCCTAAAAGCATTTTTGATGAAAATATTGACCAGTTATAATAATAAGACTATTGCCTACTACTGTAAGGTAATATTTTGACATGGGATTCATAAAACAACAAATTCTGAAATGCCAAGGATTTGACATTATTAGAAACATAGCGTACGTTTGACGAGTAAAGAGACAATTTGAACAGAATTTGTGGTGAAAGCTCTGCATTAATAATGTTACCTCTTAAGGTATTCGTGTTTTAATTAGAAACAGAGGCATATCTTATAAAATGTTGATTTGAATAGAACGAGCTTTTCCTGTCTCCTAGACCGAACGAGTGTTAAGTGCGTTTACATTCTGAAACTATTAATCATGACGACACCAAGCAAACCACAATAATATGAAACTATTAACTTAATTAAAGCAACCGTCTTTTATCAAAGATCTGTTATATCCCGTGCCTTCATTAAATTAGTGCCAACCCCACAAATAGGTAATGTCGGCTTCCCAAATTATATTACTTTATTGTTATTCTTTTTTACTTTGTTCCCCCAAACTAACGTAAATTGGCTTGGGATCACGCCACTGTTACGATAAACTGCGCTATTGGATTGGTTTGTTCTGGCTTTGTACCAGTTTTTATGTTGAGAATATTACTCAGAAACGATTTCGCGATCACTGACTTTTTGACAAAGCTAGTATTTAAATAATTTTATTTGGTATTAGTGTGGCGTAACTTTAATGGAAAATTTGGAGACCTGTAACATCCGAATATTTTATTGTGACTCATAGAATTAAGCTATGAGACCGTAAATATTCTAGTGTGTGCGTCGCTTTTAATATTTTTGTGGGTTCTGTTAAACCTAGCCTAAGGACATACACGTTGCCGGGTCAGTGGGATTGTTGCCGGGTCAGCGGGATTGTGCCGGGTCAGCGGGATTGTCCGAAAGGGTTACCGCTGACCCGGAACATATAGGGCTAAGGAAGGAACACGGGTGGGTTTTAGTCAGTAAGAGTCTGACACTCCCTTCCGCTCCACCCAGAGCGGGAGGAGCCATTTGATTATTTCCCATCCACAAAAAAAAAAGGACATACACGTAACCCAAGCGTACAGATTCCATATTTCTTTTCAGAGTTTACGATTTTAGAGAGAAACCTAAAATATTTGGATTTCATATTTACAGTGTACACCTGGCGTACCTAGGTAACAGACTTAGAAGGTTTTCGGGGAAAACATATTACTGTTCTGTAGGCAATCTTTGTCACAACCAGCCATTTCTATTTTGGTAAGTAAAATTATCAATGTTGTCCCGATCTGCAAATAAATTATGTTGTCTGAATCCGATAGGTATTATTATTTATATAGGTATTACAAATATCGTTATATACAGAATTATTATCATTTATGGTTTTCGTTTCTGTAACTTTTATACTGATTGCAATATATAGCTACTGATACATAACATAATACAGTTACAGTAGGTACATGTTTCTGAACCGACGAAAAACTTCAACGCGGGGGAAGTTGAAGTTTAGTTTGTTTTGTTTTTTTTTCCATACATTTTGACCGCGTAGGTATTACAATTTTCTATGAAACAGAAGTTTTTTTAGATAACCGACAAAACTTTCTACGCTAGATCGTCGCTACGTCTAGAATCATCTACTGATATCATCATCATCATCATTTCAGCCGAAAGACGTCCACTGCTGGACGTAGGCCTCCCCCAAGCACCTCCACTTCGACCGGTCCTGTGCTTCCCGCATCCAACGGGTTCCTGCGGCCTTCACAAGGTCATCGGTCTACTATATTACATACTACTACTACTATATTACTGATGCAATGCTTGTGTAGCTCAAGCATTATTATTTCTCTCAAGTTCAGCCTAATTGCGTAAACAAATTACAATGGCAAGTCCTTTCATTCTGATTTCTTTTTGTTTCCTCGTTGTTTTTTTTTCTAATAATATTCATTGCGTTACTTACGCTTTCGAGCAGAATAATTTTTTGAAACGTATATGATTACCTATGTGTGTGATATTATATTGGTAAAACGTAGAAAGAAAACGTGATTCAAGCACACCGCACAATGACTTCATAACCAACGATTTACCGGTATTTACCATCTTTTGTTTCTGCAGTACACAAACAATCCTGACGGATTTCGGTGACACAAAGTGATAAAAGGGTCATTGTTTCGCGGTTTGTCGGAAATAATCGATATCAATCGTTGATTCGGAATCAGTTATTGAGTGGGCGGTGAAGGGCTCTCGAATCGGTCCATATGCTCGTGTTCGCACGATCGTCTAGTACATACTTGTCATGTGGAGCGTCCGGAACACACGTCTATTCGGAATCCTGTTTCAACGGATTGGCTAATTGAAAACCTTTCAACTCGATCAGTTTGAAATTTGAGGTTTTCAGTCTGTCACTAGACAGCTTTAAGATCGGTTGTGGGAACGAGCTAGCTATTAGCTGTACGATTACTAGTATGTCCATCTACGTACAAATTATGATTGAGAATGCTTGGAACAACAAAGAAGCCCAAGTCGATGATGGATATTTATACTTATACTATTACTCTATGTAAGTTATAAATGATTTTATTTCTGTAAGTAGGTTTGTACAAACACTTTAAGACATCAATCATATTTTTTAAACGAGATGAGGTCGGAGTTTCATATCTGACTACTCTGAGAAGAAAGATCGAAACAAACTCTGAAATGGTCTTTTGAAGAAAGAACCATAAAGATTTGAATTTATCTGTCCAGACAGTGTCCACATTTGTCAATTATCGTGCAGCTCAATTCCGAATTTACAATGTAGGAGGACCCAAGGCTGACTTCTATTTTCTGCCAGTCAACCTTTACATTTCAAACGAACACTGCTGTCGGATGAAGTTAAAAGCATTGGCAACACTCGAAGTTTTAGGTCACAAACTCACAATGACAGTATGATTAAGTGTACACAGAGCATATGAAACTACAGATTGCTTTGCTTGAAGCTTCACATCGACCTATTTTCACCATTTGACTTCAGCAAATTGTGCGGCACAGTTAAGTCCATGATCCCGGAAACGGTGTATGGAGGTGTTCAGTTTTCACATAGAGTGTATCAATGATCATAGGTATTATGTATATAGGTATATATACAATTGAAAGTCGTCGATGTCATTCGGGTAGATACAGGAATCTCTTCTCCGAAGTTCGTCTTGTAACTCGTTAGTATATTTGCAACTATATGTATATACCTATTTTCCTGCAAAATATTGAAATGGTCTTCGTAATTTGACCAAGCCTAGTTACATGTTACCACTGGTCAAAAGTACTGAAAATATTTACCTACACAATTTTCAACTCAACAAAAGACAAAACAACACGACCCAATACACTTAAAATCTTATACCCATTTACTGAAGCACTACATTTCTAAAGCCAAATATACGTGTTGAACAAACAGAGCGGTTCATCAGTGGTGGTCGAAATCAACGCGTTTCCGTCGGCTGATTGTTTAGATAATCGCGTGTCATCGAGTTATGGCGCCGAATTAACACGATTGCAGCCGAAGCCGACCGAACGAGAACTTCAACGAACCGACCGACTTGCAGATTTTGATGATTGGTTTACGTTAAATCTGGTTCAACTTAGTTTTATTGTTGGGTATGAAGTGAATTTGAACGGCTGCAGTATGGGGTAGTAAGAAGCGTATTATACATACGTGTGACGAGCTGGTTAGTCTAATTAATCTCGTCTCGTTTACAGCCGAAAGCACATAAATGACGATCGTTTAATTTTCTTCAACTTAGCAACAGTAAAAGTAGTTCTATAATATTTTTGGTTCCTACAGAATATTTTAAGTGGATGGGAGATGTATTTTTAAAGAAATGGGCTTCATATCAAGTAATCTTACTTGAGATAAAATTATAAGTGAAAAGAATATGACAGACATTTTGAAAATATTTTCTAAAATAATTCACGACTCTGTAGGTAGTTGTCTAGACTAATGGGTTTTCTAAATAAAGCGTTGATCGATCGATTTTCATTTGGAAGAAGTGTAAAGCAATCATTATAATGTTCACGATTGATCATCACAATGACTGAATGTTTATTCATTCCGATTTGATTTAACAACACGACCGTTCTATTCAGCTGAGCTCTACGTTTTTCCTCGAAGTTTGTAGGTATCGACAAATTTTAAATACAAAAATATCGTCAGTTCAATTGATCCTCTTAATCCACTTTTATTAACAACTTCCCTTTTATCTCTCGACTCAAATATTTAAACGTAAATATAATTTGTCCAACAAAACCGTGAAAGAAGGAAAGGAAAACGAGAAAAACATAACCGCTGCAGTCAATTATGAAGCTTAAAAATATCTCTGGTATTTTTTGTTCTAATACCCAAAAAAGGGTTCTCAATCCTTTAAACCGCCCGAAACAACTTAAGATTCATTCGTTAAACCTGCGAAATCTGTACCGCAGATAAGTATTTTTTTTACAAGCGGCTTACCACTCCACTAACCCTGAATATTTTAGGCATTTTGTTAATATCCTGATCCTCCTTTTTTCCTCGGCTCGGACTCGGAGGGAAGTCGGCATTCACCGTTAACAGTTTCATGATTAATGACTGAAAACTCTTTGATGGCTTTTTAATTAGAGCTAAAATAGGGTGTAATACCGGTTGGTAGCGGGCGCCGACGTCGGCCGCGGCAAGGTTGCTGCGGCCACAGCTATATTTCATAGAGGGGAGAGGCGGCTTCGAATTTGCAAGGCTAATAAATTGCGGAATACCTAGGCCTTATTGGCTCAACGTTTAATCGTTCGGGCCGCACTGGATTATTTTTAGCCAAGTTCCCGTCGCTTCTTTGTGTAACTGTAGCAATTCGAAAGTAAAATGCTAAACGTATTCTTGCCTTTGTGCGCGGCTCGACGTAAGAGCGTTTACTTATCGGTAACATAGGAATGAAATTTCTAACTTTGCATTACAAATTTATTTCTTCCGGCCGCGGCCTCCCGACTCGCCTTTCAAGTTATTCCAATTCATCAGTGAAAATGGCGATTAATATTCAATATGAACAGCCTGTTTGAGTGATTGTTTCTGTAGGTCGCTGTACAGATTGAAATCAGCTTCGAATAATGAAAATATTATTAATTGGAAGAATTTGTGGAGGTGCCTTTCAAAATTCTTAAAGCAAATGTTTGATTTCCAGTAAAATATTAATCTTTATCTTGCATTAATATTAATGTTGCTTAGGCTAAGTAAAATACTATCAATTCTCGCCATTTCTAGACAATGTCTTTCTGAGGAGCTGCTGTGTAGAGTGTAGATTAGATACAATGAGTCAATCACACAAATATTATAAAGGCGAAAGTTTGCGAGTGTGAGGGTTTGTGTGTGTTTATATGTTTGTTACTTCTTCACGCTCAAGCGGCTGGACCAATTTTGATAAAATTTTGTATGAAGGTAGCTGATACGCTGGTTTAACATATAGGCTACTTTTTATCCCGATATTCTTACGGGTTGACAGGTACGCGGGTGAAACCGCGGGGCGCAGTTAGTATAACAATAAGTTTGTGTGTGTTTAGGTATAATCATTTTCAGTACGTTTTGAAGGTGAAACGTCAAAACATACATAGTAACTGTTGCACATTTACATAAAAAAGTTTTGGTAGAACTAAGTTGTAGCCAATGATGTTACTTCGTGAAAATATTTGCCGATTAAACTAACAGAGTGATAGAATTCAAAACTCGTGATCGTGTACTCAAGTTAGTAGTTACCTGCCCCCTCGTCTTTAAGTACTTTCTGACTTATTCCATTTCCTTCAGTCGACTGCAACAAGATTGCAAACAACTGATACAACCGACTGTTTACATATTTACACCGGTTTAACGTACGTAGTTTTAAATAGAAAATTCCGGAAAAATATATCTACAAAATATATCTAAAATTGGATTGATTATTAATAACACTTTCACAATCTACGCAGTACTTAATGACAGATTGAGTAAACAACAACAACAACAATTGCGTTGGCGAAGAATCAAATTCGACTACGCGGTAGGGAAAGGATAATAAAAGGATTTGAGGTGTTATTACTTCATTAATTCTCAAATAAAACAGAAAAACGTCAGCAAAACACATGGAATTGAAACTATATACCACCAAACATCCTTTATCCGCTCGTTGCCACCAATTTTGAAAGTCACGAATTCTCTAGAGGGGTGGTAACCGAAAATATTCGTATTACATCGCAGCGATGTCGAAAACAATGACTTGCGAGAAAGTACGCCTCTAAGCAGCCACTTTGTGCAATTAGGAGAAACAAAACATTTTTATGCGAAGCCCGTTCGGGTTGACTTCGGTTTTTATGCGAAGCCCGTTCAGACTGACTTCGGTTTTCCTTGTAAGCCGAGTAACTTGTTCGCCGACTGGCAGTGTTAATTGTGCAGATTTAAGGTCATCTTCGGAAAACAGCCTTTGGACAGGGAGAGTAAAATTGTGCTTGGTTTTATTCAAAAGTTTTGTCTATAATATAATCAATGTTTTGTCACATTATCTATTGTTTGTTTAGTATAACGATGTTCACTTTTAACGCTTTTAAACGAGTAAAACGTGTAACATGTGTATGTGAATTTAGCTTCTAACCTTTTTAGGTTTAACTGGATCATGCATGGTGTTTTTCTGTCTATTATGAAATATCGCAAAAGAAAAAATCCGCTAATAACCTCCAAGATGGTTTACAAAAAGTTAATTGCAAGTGTACAATCTAGAAAGCAATGCACTCTCACCTAGGTATCATTTGCATTTATTTACACTTTCAAGAAAACTCTTCTCAAATATTTCGCCCACATTCGAACTGTTCATTAACATAATTGGTTTAATGTCGAAAATGCAGCTGAACGTAGAACGTATGAGGTGCATCCATAAACATATATTGCAGTATCGCCATTATACCTCGTTTGCATAAGTAGTTCCAATGAATTCACCCTCGGCTACGTCATTTACCGTTTAAAACTCTTCGACATAGCAACTTTAATATTCCACTTTTCTACATATACATACATAGCAGGTTTTTAGGCATAATCAGACTAATATTATTGTGAGTACGTGTGTGTGTGTGTTTATGTGTTTGTTACTTATTCACGCTCAAACGGCTGGACCAATTTTGATAAAATTTTGTATGAAAGTAGCTGACACCCTGGATTAACATATAGGCTACTTTTCATCCCGATATTCCTACGGTAACGACATTTACGCGGGTGAAACCACGAAGTGCAGCTAGTAATAGATATAATAAATATAATAATATAAATATATTAATTGGAAAGAACACGTACATAATGTTAGCACTAGAATTCATAAATTCGTATATGCACTGAAACAGGTGAAAAATGTAACGAATGTAAAAAACTGCTATAATAATCATAGCACGCGTAATATAGAATCATTACTAGAAAAGAAGGTAAATACATTTATTTAGCACAGAATAAAAGACATACAATACACCAGATAATCAGATAATAGTCGTACATTAGATAAAAACAAAAAAAAGATAAAAATATAAAGTGCAAAGTGCAGGAAAGTGTGCCTCGACAAGACATTAGTGTCTGACGCTGGTTTTCAACTGGATCTGGTGTGTGAGGTGACGGATATAAATCAGGTTTATACTGCATCGTGATGTGTATCGCATAAAAACAGTAACGAATAGGTATGTATAAAAAGTGTGATATTGAGTAACATTGCAAAAATAAACAAAAAATAGGTACTGATAAATAAATAAGTGAGATGGCCGCATGATAGACCAGCAAATAAAGAAATTCTACGAAACGAGTCAGAACAGACCTACGCTATGGTCTTGTAATATTGGGTAAAAAATATATTATTGTTATTTTAAAAATGTCTTTGGCACATCTCGGGACCCTCCGGTCCCGGACCTTTGGAAGGCGTACGAGGTGCCAAGGCCAACTCGCAGAGGCTCCTTAGACAATTTTAAATGATGAGGAGGCACCAACCGACAATTATCTCTGTATGCACTATGCAAGTGCAGCCAAGGACAACACCCGGTTGATGCAGGACTATTGCAGAACATGGATACAAAACATATTGGGCTATAGGTTTGGGTGGTTATAATGGATTGGTTACGTTGAACTATGGAAGAGCTAAGTCCCCTGCCTGACCAATGTTATACATATTATAATTACACAGATAAAAAGGCAGGGGGTGCCTTGCACACTCAATAATTTGCCACCGAAAACGGTCGCTAGCACAAGTATAGTGTCGTAGCGACCAGGGGGCAACATGTCCTGATGTGCTTATGAGGAGTGGAGAGGCATTCCACGGCTATCAGGACAATCCCGGAAGTAAGGTCAAGATTTCTACCAGCATCTTACAGAAATAGTTGCTTCCTCCGAGCTCGTTTGCTCTTGCGAATCTCCACTGAAGCCGGCCAATAAAGGCAAGCCAGAGGTGAGGAACAAAACTTCTCCCGGGAGTTAGGGCCCGTGGAGTCGCTACTGCCCAACAGCTCGCCACATGCTGCCCTGCGGGTTTCTGTATCTCTCTTTGTCTGACTCCTCACCCTAGACCTGTTCCGGCAAAGCAAACTCTTCCGGCATAGGCCTAAAGTTCGGAGCGCGAAAGACCACCGCGACGTTAACGTAGAGATAGCGGTCGGGTTGTTATTTTTATAGTGGGGTTTCAAGTAGGGCCTACATCTTGTGTCAAATCTTTATGTAAAAAACTAGTACTTATTTCTATGATATAATTATGGTAGTTGTCGAAATCTTGCGTTGGTCTAATTTGTAGCTACGACATTACTAATTCCTTTGACTGTCAATTATTTTAAGGTCACTTACAAGAATGTAATTTTGCCTAATGTTAAGCAGTACCAACATCATCTTCTTGTAAGTGATTTTCTTGTCCTGCCTTCTTATTTCATGCATTTCTGTCAGTTGTAATCTCGGTATTCATATTCGCCCCCTTCCCAGCCCAGATTATAGTCTCTGATACAATCTTAATACCCTTCAATATATCATAACTTTCTTCATGACATGGCCCTCATTCCTTCGCCTCACATGCCCAATTGCCATAATAAGCCATCACATGCCAGTTACTAAATTGCTTTTTTTACTACCTTTCTTTTAGTTATTACATTGGTCGAATATATTTCCTGACATCTTAATCATGTTTAATCAGCCTTAGTGCTTGCAGAACTAAAATAAGTTACTTCATACCCTGGTATGAAGTGACTTATAATATATACATACTTATTGCCTGCAATATCGCACAAGCAAACCCAAGTAAGCAGTACCAACTGCACAGTGTACACCAACTGTTACTAACGTTTTTAAGTGTAACCAAAACCACTAAACTAATACACAAACAATATTCCAACGCTAGCTTACGTAGTTAGGACAACGAATAATTTATATAGGAGGTGTAGCTAAGTATCCAAAATCTATTTGCATTACAACCGACGGGACTCAGATGTTCAGAGAATCTGTCGTGATATATGGACGTTATTAGGAAAACAAACTTTTAATTGCATGTAATCCCCGTGTTGTATTGAAAATTTTGTTTTTGTTCGGTTTTGTTGGTACACTTTGTATGAATTATGCGAAAATTGAGAGTTCGGCTATGGATTTTGTTGTATTTGAATTGATAAGATTTTCTATTTGCGTTTTCTTTGGGCTCTCATTTCCATTTTGATACTCGGATATTGATTCTGGCATCTTCTTTCTATGCACAACACAACTTTCTACGAAACACTGTCTTTCCAAACTTTCAGTCTTAATTCACTGGCTGTAGAAAATTTTGCTTTATTAATTATTTTCGCTATGCACTAATTTTAAAGAGAACAGTCGCAGTGTGATTTAGAGCTATAAAGTTAAGTTTTTACAGAAAATCCAGGCAGCAGATGACATAATTTTATTACGAAGAAGATTCCAGTACGCCGTTTTGGAGTCATTAAAACGCCACTGACAATCATGCGAATACCGAGTTGATTTCACAAGCGTCTCCTTCTGCAATTTTATACGAAAGACTAAAAGAAAAGGGGTGAAGTTTAACAAGTGGAAAATACCCGTACCATTTAAAAAATCTTGAGAGCAGCAATTAAACTCGCATTAACTAAAATATGAGAGCACCGCAACTTACTTCCATTCGCAACTGGTCCTTCTGTTTAAGCAATTTGCCTAAGCTACTGGCTAAATGTTTTCCTTTTCGAAACTCACACAAAACAATTTCTCACAGACTGCTCTGTCCATTCGGTATCCGGAGGAGCAAGTTTAACTCCAAACAATAGTTAAGCAACAAAGAAAGTTGCGGACTGGCGTGCTGCGGCCGAATTGTGTGTGTGAACCGACTTACGGTGCCGCCTCTGCCAGTACGCTTCGAGTGTTCTGTAATCAGTGCAAACACACCCCCACTTACAATGTTATCTCCTCCCAACTAACAACTATTTTCATGCTAATATTTGTCTAGACCATTTCTTTTGCACTTATTTGTTTCAGAGACACTTTTGAAAACTAAAACGACTAGTGTTTGTGTAGCGAGGCACGTTTCGAGATGAAAATCCTTACGCTTTGAATACCAGTTCCAACGTTTTACTACATAAAACATTTCGAGCAGGTGTTAATAAAATTGTCTTGTATGGCAATTTTTGCTTATTCTTCTAGTTTTGTAGTAATGTTGACGGTAAATATACGAGTACCAATACATGAAACTGGATATACAGGAGGTAACACAGATGCTAAAGACTGCTGATGGTTCTTCTTTTAACGTCGTAAGTTTTGCGTCTTTCAGGGACTAGGACTATGTTTATTTATGTTACATCGCCAAAAATCTATAAATCTCAACTCACAGATCTATAAGCACAATTCTGGCCGATTTTCGAGTCAACCCGCGCCTTGTAAACTTTGCTCTGAGTTGGGAAAGTCTTGCAATTTTCCCCGTATCGGTGTTGTGCGCGTAAGGGTGCTGATTTATTTGCGGGTATGAGGCGTGAAGCAAATGAACTGCCCGTGTAGCGAGATGTACGGCGAGACCGCACCGTAACTACAGGGTGGAGGCGCCTTAGATCACACGGAAAAGCTATGTACGGAATATCTTAAAACATGTGGAACAATTTTCGCAGTTCGCCGTGAGGTGAACGTGAAATGTGTTGTAGTTAATATTTGAACGTGCGCAGCTAATGGTTGGCTTGTGATATAGGAGTGTTGGGTATATATGGGAATATTTTACGGTAAATTATTAAAATAATTAGATTTTACCTATAGCAAAATATGGTATAGTGAAATCCAAATAATTTTTTTCAACCTAAATAATGAGACTACGACTGGAAGAGATAGATATTTAAAGGATAGAAACCCATTAGGTCGTTTCGGATTGGGGTTCAGTGACAATTTGTCCGTACACCACCTTATACACAGACAAATAGTGACAGTATTCCAATTCGTTATCCGCCAGCAGTTTGTCACAGGCAAACACATTAGCGGCTGTGGCGGGCCGGCGACTTGGCTTGCGGTCGAAGCCTCGTCCGAATTCCTCTCACCAAAACTGTCATCACCGACCGACGATTAGTCAAGCTGCTAAGTGCTCCTTCCCGATTGTTTTTCTCTTTGCCACCGTCGGAAACTGTAATTTATGCGACTTTGCAGTTCCACCACAGCGTCGAAATTTGCAATCGGCGTAGATCCCAGCAAAACCGAAGGTTTATTTATGGCATGGAGAGTTAACTTTTGAACTAAAAGTTCTGCGGGTGCAGCGGTCGCCAGACCTTTTTTTTGTTTGCTGTTGTTACTGACTCCGAGGAATATAGTGTTCTGTGTTCACATATATTTTATGTCCGATTCTTTTTACTATCGCCTTATTTTGTTTATGCGTTTATTTAAAGTTGGTTGTTTTCCAGAATGGATTAAACATAGTCTAAATATTTTTTTATTTATATGTTTTTACTACTGCCACTGTGAAATTAGGTATATTTTTAGTGAGCTGTCTATATTAATCCAACTTGTAGTAAATTTACAATTTATTTCTTCAAAACAACATCATTAAAATTGCACACATCTTGCACTGTTTAAAAAAGTGAAAAGCGTACAAACAAAAGGACCATACACTAACGAATCCGAAGGTGACAAGGTAACAAAAGTTGCCGCGAAAAGAAACGGCGAGAATCCAGAGACAAGAGTGCCCCTTGTTTTGTGCAACTGTTTGCTCTGTGTATTGACAAGCAATGTTTTCTCTAAAAGAGGTTTGAGTAAATAGTATTGGAGGGAGTGAGGGCGTCGACGTGATTGCGCCAAGGAAGCTCCTACTTTGTTTGTTTAATCCTCAGCCTTTGATTAGCTACTTCTAGTTTCATCGGTGTAAAAGGACCGAGGGAAGTAGGGTTAATTCTGTTTACACCAGAAATAAACTAGGTCAGATGAATTCATCATCTGACTTAGTTTCTGGTGTTAAGAATATTGTAATGATATTTTGCTAGAATGACCTTTGCTAGCGAGGTATAAAGTCCACGATCTGATAAACTTTTTATTGGAGGCTACTTAATAATTATACCTAAAGGTATAATTATTAAGTTAGCCCAGTGGTCCAGTGGGCCAGGTGGCCCAGTGGGATAGGCGTCATCATCATGACAGGCATGACTTACGAATTGTAGGTCGTAAGGTCCGAATCCAGGGCCTATCTGGGATCGATTGACATTTTATTTTCTGTAAATTATTTCACCACTGCTCTTAAAACGGCAAAGGAAACATCGAGAGGAAACCGGGTGTCCTAGAATAAAAAAATCAAAGACATGTGATATCTGCCAATATTACAGAGAGGTCCCAGCAGTGGGAACACTATAGGCTGATTATTTAGTTAATAATGTAAAAAAGAATCGATAATGAACCTAAAAATAGAATTCTTAACAACTCTACACTAAGAATATAAAAATAAACCAGTGTATTTATCATGTGTTGAATTTCCCACACAGCTACAAGAATCGAGTTAGGAAAATGGATTACGTGTGTAATGGGACGCGTTGGCCTGACCTGTCATTATTGTTGTAGTCATCCGTCTAATAGGCTTTTCACTGTAGGCGACCAATACGTTATTATGTTGTCCTTGATTTTTACTATTATCTAATGGCTGTTGAATGAGACATTTTATATAATGTGATTTAGAACGATGTTTTTATTTCTTTGGGATTGTTCGGTTAGTCGTTTCTAAAATTCTGGTCTGTCATTATTTTAAAAGCTTTTGAATTAGTTATTGTATCAGATTAGGTACCAGATAACTTTGCAAGCAAAATTAATCACTACCAAGAATCACATCGAATTGAAAAGTCAATGTTAAATTAAATAGAAACTTCAAGTCCAACTAATAGATTGTCCAGGTTAAAAAAAGTTCATCTTACACAAAATACCCTTAAACGAAACTTTTAGATGCAAAATCACTCAACTCAGAACATATTCTCCGTTGCAAGTTTTGTTTCGATTGATATAAATGGAAATCTCTTTTTTGTCTCTAAATCTTGGCTAGATATGGGAGGAGGTCGTAACACTCGATCTTCATTCACTCGAGTCATCGCACTCGTTTCCGACCTTTGATTTATTCCCCTCTACGTCACAGGATTGGCTTCAGTAGTGACTCAACTATCAAATATAGGGTTGTAGTTCTGTTTACATGTTCTTTGTTAGCTTTTCAGGGGCAGGAAGTTTTGATAGAATCTGATGAAGGATTTGATTGCCTTCTTATGTCAACTCCATCCACTGCTTAACATGAGTGTCAATTTCAATGGCCAATAGTTGTTGTGAGGAAATGTTGGCGTTATCATCAGCTTGGCAAACGGAATATAAAAGCGTTAGATGTATGTTGAGTATCCATGCTTATTGCTCAATTTCTTTGTTACTTTTTAGTGCTGTTACGTGGCTGTACCACGTTACAGCACTAATTGTAACTTTATGAAAATTGATAAGAGTTTTTATTTTCTGCTTCGATATAGTCAGACTTATCATCCTCACCAGGTTTGCGTTAAGCACAACCACTTTAAAAAATCATAGTAACGTTTTCTGTGCAGTATGTTCTATTACCTTTTCGATTATTCGATTAGTCTTCCACTTCAGCATGGATATTCTGAACACGATATAGTTAGTAGTATCTTATAAATACCGCAGACTAAACTCTATTCTAGAATTAATTGATTTATCCTGGGCCGAGCCTTGAGTGCGTTAGAGTCAACTAGTTTAGCCTAAGATAATCTAGTTTGTTCTTGTATGAAAACTGAATTATTTCGCTTAGAAGTCATTTCTTTTAGCACGAAGACGATACCATTTATTTAACCACTGTTTTTGCAAAAAAGATGAGAGTAAAGGACATATTCATTTGATCTTTAAGAAATAAGTTAAGTATGTTTTACTTTACTGATCTTCGTGAAAAGTGTGAATACTATGAATTAGGGTCGTGTTCTTGAGTGAACACCGCGAATCGTCAAACGTAAGAACGTAGAGCAACAATCTTCGCAGGGAGGCTGGAAGCAGCAGGATAAAAGTTGCTGAAAATCGAGCGTAATGGCGTGTAATTACGGCGTAGAGGCCTATGTCCGGCAGTGGTCTGCTGGTGCCCTACCAATCTAATACACTGTAACATTTGAAAACCACATGTGAGATTTTTGACGATACACAGTTTTTCAGCATGTTTAAACCTTAATTCTCGTAGATCGTAGTACAGTGTTTTTAGCTTGCCATATCTTGCTAAATATACATTGAAATGAAAATTGTTGGTCAGGGGTTGTTGACCTAAAACACTGTCGGCCTTATTACAAAACAAGATTTATCTTTAGACCCAGGTTTAAACCATCTAGCCATTTTTAAATTTCGAACTATAATCCGACGAAGCTAAAGTTCTTATTACAAAAACTGACGTTAAACCCGAGTCTAAGTTGTCAATTTTGCATTAAGAAATTTACGTTTGTCGGAATAAAGTTCAAAATAGAGTAACTGGCTCGAAGGTTAAGGCTGCGCGCTCACGTCAGACTTTTTGTAGGTCCTACAATCGGTCAGATTATTTCGCCCTATGTTATTAGACCGACTTTTTGTAGGACGTGTGCGTTGCACTATTGCCATCAGTACGTTCTATTTTTCTCCTACAAAAAATCGGTCACCGATTATCGGACGTGGGCGGGCAGCCTTAGGCTAGGTCTAAAATTAGATCTCGTTTTGTAATAAGACGGTATAAGTTTAGTTACAGTCTTTTGGATTGGTACGGCAGTGTAGGCTAATGATGATGAGGGACCAAAGATTACCTAATTGAATTAGGTAGCTTTTAATCAAATTAGGTAGATTCCTTACTTAGCATAAAAGTCAATACCACCACATCTATTGCTACGTAATTATAAACATGCTTTTATACAATATGAACCTTTTAACGCTACGTCGGCAAATCTTGACCGGATTGTGTTTTCGCAGCGGTATCCCCATGTTTTTATACCCGGCGGCATATTTTGGTACACGCCATCTGTATTCAGCATTCGTAATTACAATCGATTACAGCGGTATTTGTTTATTTTGCCAAACGGTTACATTTAACGCTTGGAAATGATCGCTTTTTGATTTTATTTTATCACAGGAACTACGATTATTCAGTGTTGCCATGATTCTCGTTTGAATAAACAGTGTTTATTTCAGTAGGTTCTATTCTATTATTTTTTGGATATTTCATTTTTGTCGTGCTATGTTAAAGGCTTTATAAGGAACTTAGAAGCCACATTATTTTACTGTTGAGTTTAAAATTGTGGCTTCTCCCCCGAATTTCTCAGGTGGTGACGCATTTTACACCCCTTGAAGTCACTTAGCAACGTAAACCTGAGGGGCTTTAAAAATGTTAATGTTCCCACATAAACTGTGACAGGCTCTTTTGTTGTTATTGACGAACATTTTTTAATAATTTATTTCCTATAGGTACATTGACTGTACCTACCTATATTTTATGTTTCTCAGCTTCTATATATAACTTTGAAGTACAATGATTAGGTACTAAGAAACAAAGTGTTAGGTGCTAAAGACAAAATGGCTGCCGCTGCACATAAACTTCACTCCACTACTATGTAAAACTAAACATCGTATGACGCTTGAAATATAAAAGAGTTGAGAGCTTAGATCCTCCCACCTCTCAGGGGCAACAATTAAAACATAAGGACCGGGGGTGAGGGAGTACCTACTGAGTGGAAACGATGACGGTTCTCGCGCTTCCGACGGCTTGTTACACAACACAAAAATACATACTTGGGTAAATTATGTCTCGTCACGTTCGCGTTTCAAATTGAAAAAGTTCGCAGTTAATATTTCTAAAGGGTTTTCCATGCGTTTTAAAATAAAATAGGAATGCGAGGGTGAATTTTTAATTTACATTTCCCACTTGATTCTAGATTTATTTGATGACGTGTGAAAATATTGTGTATGACTTTTGGGCTTTATATTATGAGTAAAAATTCAGATAAAATTTGCCTCTCTACGTGTATGCAAATCTAAAAAAATATGTAGGTATCTTTTGTGTTGAACCTACAATATTTTATGTTTCAAATCTGTGTCTGAGAATCTGAACATAAATGAATATCGTATATATCGTATGTATCGTATATATAATAGGTACCAGTCGGGTATCTTTAAGAGCTATTACGCGCTGTCGACTGGTTGCCGGCGACTCGGTCCCTCGGCGACCAAAACATAGGCATCATCCGGCGACCAAGTGCGTAAACACCTATCTAAAATATAGTAAGTCACAGTCGCCGTCGACCGAGTCGCCGGCGACCAGTCGACAGTGCGTAATAGCTCTTAAAGTGAAGACACGTGAACATATCCGTCAAAAGTTGGCCGTAGCATCCCAGTGCTGATTTGCTGGATTCGTTTTCTCCTCTACCGATATTCTTTTCTCCTCACAGTGTTTATTTTGTTTATTGTATGTATATATCTATGTATTAGTATTTACTTTTGTATTTTATAGTCATTTCCTAGCTATTTATCCCGTATGTTGCACCTGCTATGTTTTGTCTCTGCATCACCCTAAGGTTGACTGGTAGAAAATGCCTCAGGCATTAAGTCCGCCTTTGTACTGTATTTCTGTTACTTGTGCATAAAGTTTTAATAAATAAATAATAACTATCGCCAAAGTTCTTTTACTTAAAAAGGTTCTTCCTTGTGAGTGTTGCTAAAGAATAATTGCAACTATACAATATACTGGATCGATAACAACAATAACGTTGGGTACATACGACCTAAAGTTTCTACAAACTAAAAACGACTTCAAAGCGTAGGCGAGACACAGTTTATTCCCGGCATCCTGGCGTTCAGCTCCGGTCGGATTTAGTGCTGCCACGTCTAACAACAAAAGTTTATCGTATGTACTACTAAAACAATGAATCCGATGTATGTAAAACGAAAGGGGTGTCGCCGCCACGATAGTTCTCATGACGGCCCACCGATGCGGAAGGAAGCCGCACTCGAGTTTTTTCAAAATGGCCGTCTATCAGACGTCATTCTGACGCGCGAAACAAGAAATTCAAGATGGCGGCGTAAAAGGGGTTTGCAAGTTGTTTTGGCGCGCTGCGGGTACTCGTCATCGAAATCCGATCATTTTGCTTGTTATGTTAGTCGTTGGAGTTGATTCAACAATGCCTGGTGATTTCTTTGTCATGTATAGTTTCAAAAAATCCCAGTGGTAGCAAGTTCTCAATATACTCAAGTTAGTAAAGAAAAAGATTTTAATCCTTACAATAAAATTAAAGAAATACTATTTAATTTATTGTGGTATGGGTTTCGTAATTTTGAGTCTGTTATAGTTATGGGTAGGTATTTTCTCTTATTTGATGGTAAAAAGCGTGGAACATTACTTATTTCCTTTGCCAATACTCGGCGCTCGAAAAGAATCCAGATTCAAGTCGAATATGGACTTCATTCCTAAAAATAGAACTCATAAAAGAACTCATTAAAACTCGAGTCACAGCCCCCAGCACATTCGCCGACCTTTAACATTTTTGACAGAAGAAACAAAGACCACATTTTCCATCCCCGCTTTTCATTTTGACCTAGAACCTTTTTATCACACGAGAGTGGAGCGTTTCTCGGACTGTAGTGTCAAAACGGCTTTTTCTCTTAAATCAAAGTGAAGCAGCTCTCAGGCAGCGGGCAGGGCAATATGAAACAGGTCGAGCCGAGTGATCCGCACTCCAAAGGGCCCGGGCGGCCGTCTCAGATGTCGCTCAGAGAGCCCATTCGCGCGGCTCGGCCACACCCTCCACTCGAGTCGCACATAAGCCTACGAGCGGCCCGCTTTATTTATTATGTACAGCCATTAACGCCACTGCCATCATGGCGGCGAGTTTTTCAATTTTTAATTTCCCTCTTACCGCGATGGCGACACTCGACAGACGCTTCCCGGATTGACACTTAAGTTGTAACTCATTGCGAAGCCAGTTGCCTACTGACGACTTAATGAGTGTCTACAACGGAAAGAAATTGCTTTTTCATAAGCGGTTTTCAGATTGTTTGACGTAATACGAAATAAGTACTGAAAAGGTTTTCATTCAGTCATGAACATCGTATAAAAAGTTACTTCTCATTTTTGAGATCTGAAGTTTCTTGTCACATGGCCTAACCTATAGCGGATCTTGACCGTTTTGTCTACAATATAAATGATAAATGATTTATTTTTGTAAGTACGTTTGTACAAACACTTTTACATGTCAATTATAATTTTTTAAATTAAATGAGTTCGGCGTTTCCTATCTGACTATTTTGAGAAGAAAGGCCGAAACAAACTCAGAGGTAAAGTCCACACATAATCTTGGTCAGATCGTGTGAAGACTATGTAGATTGGTGTGTGAAATGGTCTTTCGAACCACACAGATTAGCGAACCTGTCCAATCAGTGCACGCATTTGTCAAAAATCATGCAGCTCAACTCCGAACTTGAGGAGCTCAACGATTCGACAAACAATACCAAAGAAAGGACATTTGGGTAGGCCGCGTAAATTACTTAAACTGCCAGATTATGATGAAAACTAACAAAGAAGGAAAACAGAAAAAAAGAAATGACCCACATAGTCCTCAATTTCACAATAATTAAATAAAAAACAACTAAATATTCATGTTATTGTATATATAAAATTCATCAATGTCAATTTGTATATAAAAAATTCGGACATAATCTTTGAGGACCATGTAGGTAGATTGGTGTCTGAAATGATCTTCTAAGGAAAGAACCACACAGATTGAGTGGAGCTGACCCGACAGTGCACGCATTTGTGAGTAACTGTGCAGCTCAACTCAGAACTTAAGGAGCTCAACCATTCGACAAACAATACCAAAGACAGGACATTTGGGTAGGCCGCATAAACTACTCAAACTGCCAGACTATGATTAAAACGGAAACAATGACCCACATAGTCCTCACATTCACAATAATTAAAATAATATTGTACTTGATACAGTAAATGTACAGACGTCAGCACATCAAGCTACCCGAAACTGTCAAATTTTCCCAATCAACTTTGAATCTTATGATTTAGCGATAAAGTTGAAAGTCTTTTAAAGAAATTTGACAGATTGTACTAGCTTGATGTGCTGGCACATGTCGTTGTCATTGTATAAGTAAATAGATATTTAAAAAAAAAACTTAAAGTGTAAAATAGCAAAATAAAAAATAAAAACAACATTCACTGTCTAAACCTATTGCATCTTTAAATTCCTATTGCATATTCTAAAGCAGCTCAAACCCAAGCCTTTTTGTCCTCAATATAGTGTTTTACAGTATAATAGGCTTTCTAGCATAGTTTTCGCTTTATAATATAATATGATGTTAACTCATTAGGAAGATGATATATTACTCTGAAAACTTACATTACAATTTCCTACGAACAAATACGCATTTCGTTGTTTCTGACAGAGTAAACCGATAAGCCCATTTAATCCACATACGATTTCTTTGACACGTGTTAATTCTAAATACGTAAGCACGTAGTTAATAATGTGTTTCTGTCGTTCGTATCTAATACGGCTTCTACACCCCCTAAATACGTACCCAAAAGTTTTGTATACCTACGGCTTCTAAAGCTATACCTGTCTCAAAATGGCGCCCATTCTTTGAACACTCACATTTCAACAATAATTACTGTAGAGGGATTTTCAGAGACAATTATAGAAGAAATCTAGTTAGAAAAGTTTGCCTATAAAAGTGGTGTTACTAATAGGATCTTTGTTGCTACGTATCGCTGTAGAGAGAGGTTTTGCGATAACAGTTAAACGTAACGGCGACGTAACGGCCGCCCGGAGCCGGGAGTCCGGCCGGCTGGTCGGTCGGCGGCAGCCGCAACTATCCCCGCCGAATGTCCGTCCGGACCGGCCCCAGACACAACTTCCCACTGCTGATTCCGCAAATTTATTTCATTAAATTTAATTCTAAACTCTCAAGGGCCGCCTGGGAATTCGGTCAGAGGCAAACGAGTTAAAGTTCACGAGTACCTACTTGGCAAATTAATCTTAAGGGAGTTTCGATGTTATCCTGCTCCGTGGACTTGAGTGCGCTAAGTCTGTCGGACGTTATAAATTAACAAACCCTCGCCGGTAATTAAGCGGAGGTGTGCTTCACGTCGAGTTTAACGAACAAAAATTCTATTAACCCAAATTGTGTTAGAACAATTTTTCAACACACCATGGCGTATTAACATATCTTATAAATCTGTGGAGTCCTGTGGGCCTGTCTTCATTACGCGATTTTAAAGCTCCTCCTTGCAAAATAATGTTTGCCAACAAATCTGATTATAAAATTTTGGTGCTCCTGAATATAATTAACTTTTCTAAAAATAACAACGTCTTCGAAAATTTAACGAAATCTTCACAAAATTAAGCTCACGAGGATGTTGGTAAAAATATCTCTCATAATTATTGAATAGCCTTCTAATAACGTGTTTTTTTCATTTCAGGTAAGACATATTCAAAGATTAAAGAGACTACAGCAACGGTACAAGGTAAACATAATTAAACAGGTACCTAATTAGCTAAGGTGAGACCTTAACACGAAAGTCGTGTTTATTAAAGTAGTTATTTTTAATTAAAATGAACCTCAAGAACTACGATGGTCTCACACTGCCTAATGGACTTGTATTGTTTCTTCACTGTTGGTACACGAAACGCTAGTGAATGAATTTAACACATAATTTTAATCTTAATCTTTTAATTTTAATTTTGATTCTAATGATAATTTTGATTTTAAATTTTTGATTCATATCGATTATGATTTTGTTTTTACTTAATATTTTGTTCTTTGTTTCTAATTATTTTTTCTATTCTCACTACGAGTAGAAAATCTTGTTTAAACGTATATTTAAGAAGCTATTTTTCATGTAAGTGCTGTGTACGCCTGTAAGTGACTAATTCACCATAACTCAATGCATATGTTATTTATTATTATGTCAATATTTCTAGTGAATAGGTCGTTGGTGTACCTTTTAAATAAAAATATAATAAAAATAATTTAGTATTTCTCTGAGAACTTCTTTTTGTCCATGAACAGATACATATCACTAGTAAAACATTATCGTCCTCCCGCTCTTATCCCGGCGCAGCATTTTTCATCCTCCATAAATCTCTATATTAGTCGTCATCTCATGAGTCACCTTTACATCCAATCTATCTATCGCTTCTTTGGCCTTTCTCTATTTTTAATAACCTTCCACATCAATCTCACAACTTCGTCCATCAATCCGACAACCGATTTCCACACAACTTATCGGTCTTAACTAGCAAAACATTTCTGTGAAACGAAGCTAAGCTGAAACTTCATAATTAACACTTAAATATCTATTAAAATTCGTCGAATAAGTCGCCTCTTCCTTTATTTACATATTTCGCAACGACTGCAAAGTTTCAGGCGAAGTAACGCAGTCGGTTCATATCCTAGGATTCCCTAGGTGGTCGTACTTGCACCGCCTTTACTCACTACCCCTGTATGCTAGCTCAGGCACGATATGGAATTAAATGTTGATTAATATCGTGTATTTAAGGGCCGCGCTGCGCTAAGGCCGGGAAAGCCATTCAGGTGTTCAATTTAGAGGCACTTTGCAACTAAGAAGTAGTTAATAGTTGCCCGTCTAGTGGATCTGAGCATGTAGGTACCTTACCTGAGAGCCCTTCGATATGGTAGGGATTCACTTTAATTAGTTGTTTCTATAGCTATTACAAAGTATTATATATTATATACTACTCTTTAGGCGCTGAAATAATGTAGGTGTTATTTGTTCCGAAAAGTAGGCACATTTTTCTATTGAGTTTTTCACCGAAACCTGTTTGTTATAAGGTTTAACCTTTTTAACGGATTTCGCATAAAATATAAAAACAGTTACACAGTATTTAAATGAAGCAAAACAAAAACTAGTCACATTGAATTTTATTGGCCGGAGTACGTTAGCAATAAGTCACGCAAGCTCGCAATAAAAAATGTTTTTTATGAAAAAATGAAATGAATGTATTTCTGCGTCGCTGCAAAATTTCGTACAGCGCCGTAGCTAACCAGCCAGGCTATCGTTATGATTTGCCATTTGGACGAAACTAAAATGTGTAGTACCTAACTAGCTTCTGCCCGCGACTTCGTCCGCGTGAAATTTCACCCTCCCCCCATTCAACCTCATAGGGGTGAAAATTCTAAAAACCCTTTCTTAGTATCCATTAAGAAAGAGAAGAAGATAAGAGTAGGTATCCATCTACTCTTCACAAAGAATACACCCTCCAAATTTCATGTCTCTAGGACCAGCGGTTTAGGCTGTACGTTGATATATCAGTCAGTCAGGACTTTGAATTTTATCTATATAGATTCTCATGGAGTGTGCCTGGTCCCTAAGGGGCCACTCCTGTCAATCAGTCGACAGTCTCTCCACAATAGATCCAATAAAATATTTACAAACCTAATCCTGTGTGGCCGCGAATCCATTATAAATGGCCTTTTATAAAAGTTCGCCCTATCATATTGCCCTGGGGTGGCGTTTAATAAGGCGCTTTTACCTCGTAATCGTTACTTATTGATGTTCCTATGTCTAGACGCGTTCGGTTTTCCTTCTAGTTTTCCAGTATTTGCTGTCACGAACCTATGAATTATTAGTCGTTACTGCAATTTCACGTACGTGTATCGACGACGGAGATTGTTTTAATGATAGTTATTAGTTCCCCTATTGACGGACACGGAGCATTCAAACAACTGAAATTATCGTGAAGTTTTCGTATTAAAGGTCCGACTGGAAATTCCTCCTGTCAAATATTAAGTGATGGAACAGATTTTTGTGTTCTCGTCCATTTCATCGTTGATCATTGTCAAAAAGTAAATTGATGTTTGACAAAGTGAAGCCACCGTTAAAGTTAAGCCGGGGAAGCTTTTAAGGATGTGCACTGAATTTTGAAATTTGAAAGATTTGTCACTGATAATAATCGGAAATAATATATTACACAAACGCTATCAGTTTCTTTCTACAGTTCCGAAAGTTATATTAATGATGTATGTAGCCAATTAAAGTGAATATTCATATATTAATGATGCATGTAGCCAATTAAAGTGAATGTTCACAGTAAGTAAAGTTTAAAAATAAACAAGATTTTCTACGAATGCAGAATGGTTTATTTTTCAAGAACAAAGGTAGACCTCAATAATTAATTTCTTTCTTTATATGATACTGAAAGCGATATCTTCGTATTTCGTATTCTTTATTTTTAGCACAATGTACCTAGACTACTAACTCAAACCCTTACAAAATTCAATTCTTGTTATTTTACAAATACTTTTTATTTTCTTAAAGGTATGATGTTTTAAAACAGAAATATTGGAATATTTCAAAGAGGTTTCTAAGTTGACGTATTTAAAGATCTTAACAATCTTGCACAGCAATTAAAGTATAATAAAAGACTTAATAAAACTCTGTAAGAAACTTTTCTCGTTTCTTGCTGTCAAGATGACATTTATGTTATTATTTTACTTTGATAAATATTATGTTTCAAATCTGTTTTTAGAATAAATTTCCAAGAGTTTACGAAACACTCAATTTCAGTTCTTTGAAACAATTTTACTGTAAAGCTATTCAGTGTTCTTAACTTATTTTATTTATCTTATTTACTTAGTTGATTTAACTTAGCGGATTTCTAAGATCTTATGAATCTCGCCACTGCATAAAATAAGGGTTTCAGCATTTTAATAATGTTGCTATTACACTATCAAGATCAAAACTCCAAACATAGGGAAAAAGACTGGTTACTTTAAAGGGCTATTTTCAATTTTCGTATAAGCCCGCGAAAATCCCTTTCGCAGCTCGAAAATCCGTCACCCCTAATCTTAAACTTCGGTCTTTTCGAGCAAATGTCGTGCTATCAGCTCTCCTCAGAGTAAATAACGAGTTGAAAAATGACAGTAATAACTATCGGGGATAATGAGTGGGGCGGAATGCCCTCAGGAATACATGGGGTGCACCAAATGTTGCAGCGAGCAGGCATCCTACTGCCGCAAGGTAAACAAACCATTGCTCGCGGTTTTTCCGTTGTTTCAATATAAAATACGTGCTCCTGACGTTTTTGGTCATACTTCATTTTATTTTGATTTCACGAAACTACGAGTACATTCGAAATGTAGACTTCGCTTTTGCTTTGAGAAAAAATATTTTAGGTTTTAATAAAACAAAGATTCTAATTACTAACTAACCTCTTGTGCTTCATAAAATATAAAAAAAACCAGTGACGACTGACCTCTCAAATGTGCTGGTTTTATGGGTATTGTTATGGTAATCGTTTGTGTGTGTATGTTATTCACTCGTATTCTATTGTATTCAGAAGAGTTGTCAAAAATCACGTCAAGTCAGCTCCACGGTCCACAAAGCGTTCTTATCAGAACGGCTCATTTCCACTCAATCCTGTTTCACGTGCCATCATACACGACACCGGAGATCCAAGCTTTTTAAACTCTCGACGCGAGGGGAAAAACGAGCGCGAATTTATCAAAACTCCCGTGTTCTTTCCATTAGCAACATCTCAGATTGTCGGCGTTGTGAACGAGTGCGTGTTGCGCGAATAATGATGTAATATACGCGAGATGGTGTAATGACGCCTTTTGATGGTGCCTCCTCATACCGTCATTACAAAAGTCACCATGACTACACGTACTTATGTGGAATAAGATATTATACCCGTGATGCGTTTACTTTTTCATGGAACTTTATAATGAACCATTTACAAAATGTCCCGGATAAAAGACGTAATTACGTGTAAAGAAATCTCGGGCAGATTACATTTTCACAATGTAACAGGCGCCAGTTTCGCAGCTAAATTGGTCGTGGATGGCAAAATGGAATATAATATTAAAATACATTTACCTAGTTAAATTTAAATTTTTGCGGACAAAACAAGTTTTCAGAGGTACAAAAACCCAATTAAAATTGTTTGCGAATGGCTGAGTAAATCCGAGCAAAAATTGCTGCTTCGCAAATAAGGACTAGGTAAGCTTCTCCTCAATTTAGGTTCATAATAAGATATTCATAAAGATGTTCCGGCGAAACGACAAAAGATGGCGAGGAGACAAGCCTGCTTCCCAACTAAAATGTTAAATTACAAGAAGCCAAGAGACTTATCCGCGGAGGGAACAATGAAACCCACTTCGTTGCAATTGTTCTATACGAATAAATAAGTAATATAAAATTAAATAAACCTAACGAAACTGAAGTCCTACAGATATCAACAGCAAGTGTAATTAATTTCGAATCTGCTTTCAAAGACTTTTAAAAAGGATTATGTTTGAATACTTCAACATCATAATAAAAATAACTTCGGATGTATGACAGTTAAACTCACCGATTTAACTTAAGTTAAGTTATTGGCTTTGTAGCTGTGAACAGTCACGGTTTTTTCAAATTAATCTAAATTTTTGTAGACTGATTTGAAGTGTTAAAGGATTTTCAGACAGCTTTTGACTTTCTTTTAACTATTGGTGACATTGTAAGCATTTATTACAAAATAATATTCTATACACGGTGATTCCTATAATATTACCATTGCTGGGACACAGGCCTTGTTGTCTGTGATGGGGAGTGGGTTGTAATCTTCGCGCGCCCAGTGCTGGTTGGTAGATGTCTCGTGTCTTCAAATTTTTGGTTCTAGGACATGCGAGTTTCCTCATGATATTTTCCTTCACCGTTTTACATAATCTACGCACATTCTCCACATTTACCAACTAATAATCTACGACTATGATTTGTTACTTTATTATTTAAGTTTCTTATTCTGATTTATGATTTATATAAGGTCAAACGCATATAAAATTAAGGCTTCTTTTAACCAGTTTGCCAGTTCTATCATATTCCTGTATGATACCCACTACCGATACCGATACCGATACCGATAGTCGATCCAGAATGAATCCTATGCAATTTAATACCGAAGACGTTTAATCGTCTTTCGACCCCCAGACATGAAAATCTACTCATTTGTCAGGGTCTCCCCTGTATTGCCCGTCAGATGAACATATCAAATATCAGTCGAAATTAATCAGGCCACCTTGCCATCCCTAGACGTCATGGGGTGTCTTCGAACTGTTTTGCTTGTCATTCTATGTATGTCATTGTATTGTGAGTAAACAAAGGGACTTTGATTTTATTGTTGCCTTAATTGTTTTGTGTTTTTTGATTCTTTGATGTTACGCGTTATTAGGTGGTCTTCTTTCCTATGTTCATTTCGAAATCGATGATTTTTAACCGACTTCAAAAAAGGAGGAGGTTCTCAATTCGACGGTATGTTTTTTTTTTGTGTGTTTGTTACGCGATTACTCCGCCAATTGATTTTCAAAATTATTTTTTTGTTTGAAAGGGTATACTCTCGAGGTGGTCCCATTATCATCAAGTTGGTATCTGATGAGAAGATCCCATGGAAATCGAGGGAATCCCTCAAATTTTATAGGCAAAGCTATAAAAAATATGGGTATTTTTTTAAATAACTTGAGTACTTGCTCTCGGAAATCATCATTTGGTAAAGTGGAGCTGATGAAGAAGACTACAGATGGCCATTGGAACTACTCAATGACAAATATTTCACGGGTTGCGATTCGATTACTTTAATATGGTTGCGAAGCAATTTATGCTCGTCACAATGCGTATGGTGAGTGGTTGTTGAGGAGTTCTCCTGGTTCTTACCAGGAGAACTCCTCAACAATTAACGTCCCAACATCGGGAAAAGCAATATTTTGTAACAAGTGATGAGCAGTTGACATTAGGCTATTGTAACTTCGATAAATTACAAACGGGCTCACTAAAAAGTGAAAAATAAAAACTTTTTAACCGACTTCAAAAAAAGGAGGAGGTTTCTCAATTCGACCGTATATATATGTTTTTTTTTTATGTGTGTTCGCGGATAACTTCGTCGTTTATGAACCGATTTTGATTATTCTTTTTTTGTTGGAAAGGTTATATGCCAAGGGTGGTCCCATGATAAGGACACTAGGATCTGATGATGGCATCCCAGTGAAATCGAGAGGAACTTTCGAAAATCGGAGGAGCGACTAGTGCGTTTGTTAATTTTTTCATTAAGTATTTTAAAGCACTACAATTTGATGAAGGCCTGGAGTCGATCTGATGATGGAGCCGAAAGACAGTCGAGGGGACTCCTCAACGATTTACAGCAGTTACCTTGTGTTTGGGCTTGATTAATTTGTATTAATGTGAACTTTACACCTAGATGGGTTGCGACTATCATTAGGGGTCTGATGATGAAGACGAAGGACAGTTAAGGGAATTCCTCAACAGTTTACAGTAGCTACCTTGTGTATGTTCACCGATTACTCGAAGACGGCTGGACCGATTCCAAAAGTTCTTTTTTTATTTGAAAGGGTATACTCTCGAGGTGGTCCCATTATCATCAAGTTGGAATCTGATGAGAGGATTCCATGGAAATCGAGGGAAACCCTCAAATTTTATAGGCAAAGTTACAGCTATTTGGATATTTTTTAAAGTAACTTGAGCATTTGCTCTCGGAAATCATCACTTGGTAAAGTGGAGCTGATGATGAAGATCACAGATGGCCATCGGAACTACTCACTGACAAATATTTCACGGGTTGCGATTCGATTACTTTAATATGGTTGCTAAGCAATTTATGCTCGTCACAATGCGTATTTCGAGTGATTGTTGAGGATCTCCTGGTTCTTACCGGGAGAACTCCTCAACAATTAACGTCCCAGCATCGGGAAAAGCAAAATTTTGTAAAAGGTGATGAACAGTTGGCATTAGGCTATTGTAACTTAGATAAATTACAAAGTGACCCACTAAAAAGTGAAAAATAAAAACATTTTTACAAAAAAAAACAACCGACTTCCAAAAAAAACACTACAAATTGAAAAATAACTTTAATTTCGGAAGTCGGTGTCAATAAACGAAAACGCGGAACCGAAGACACCGACTTCCGAAATTAAAGTTATTTTTCAATTTGTAGTGTTTTTTTTGGAAGTCGGTTGTTTTTTTTTGTAAAAATGTTTTTTTACAAAAAAAAAACAACCGACTATTTCCGATTATTTTTCAATTTGTAGTGTTTTTTTGGAAGTCGGTTGTTTTTGTTTTGTAAAAAGTTTTTATTCATTCACATGACGAAATTGTCTTCTCATCTACTTCAATATAAAATTTAAAATCAAAGTCCAACTTTATTTTACCTGCCCAAAGTTACCTTAGACCGTCCGAATTTCCTTCATCATATTTTGCTTCATTTAATAATTATGTTCTTAGTTTCAAATTTCAGAGCAAGTATCAACCTTCCGGATCTCCACTTAGACGGCTTACATCCCAGACCCTGATCATTTTGATCCTTCCCCTACTCGTATTTATATAATCTCAAGAAAGCTTTATTTTATACTCCCCCGTCGACAAAAGACAGCAAATGTATTGCAGTTATAAGTCAGATGAATTAATCCCTATCACTTGACAATAAAATGAAAGTAACATCACAAGAAGTTAATAGAAATTTATTATTGTCTCCGGGAGATTTTCGGATTAATATTTTGAACTGCTTCGGTGACGTCATGACATTGTAGACCCTTCGTAATTATGGTTAGGTGTTTATTGTTTCGATTAGATACCTTTTGATGTGAATCCTCGTCACTCGAGGGGACTTGCTGATTTCCATCCTATGCAAATATTTTTCTACTACTTAACTCATTTTATTATAACATTATAATAAACCGCACATTTTGTAACTTAAACATTTAATATTATATGAGTCCATACTAAGACTTGCACATACCTAGCGGTTAAACGATATTCATTATAAGTTAATTCATGTCAACTCAAAATATGTAATCAAAAACATGTTTTAATGTTTGTAAATGTGAAATACAGCCTATGTAACAAAAATTAATCACGATCTGTACACAAATAGAATAAGATCATTTATATAAACTATTGACCTTGAACAATCAATCAAATCATCAATCAATAAGTATCAGGTACATGTGCAATTTTTGGAGAGATTTTTTTTTGAGAAAAATACCCCATCAAATTGCTCTCAGAAAATTAGAACTCGATTCTCTATTTTACATCAGGTCGATACCTAATACAAACTATTATCCTATCCCTATAATAAAATATATATTATCAAATTTATGTTTTCCTATCCCCATCCACAATCGCCTAATTCAGTTGAAATCTCATCAAGGGTTAGTTCAGTGAAATAATTTTCCGCTATTCCGCCTCCTTATTGCCCAGTGCACCGCGGACCACATTTCAAACAAATTGAAAATCAATTTAACGAAGGGTCCCTATGAAATAGGCGGGCGACGTCTCAAAGAGGAACAGTTCGGGAATCTACTTCGCAGATAAGACGAGAGCGGTATTATTGCTATATTAAATCGGGTAATAACGTAGGAATTTTGAATTACCAAGATTACAATAGTATTAAATTAATAATATATTTGAAGTTACAATGCGTTGTCTAGGTTTAGGTAAATTTGAATTAACTGGTGACACAGACGTTATTTTTTTTTTGTTTTTGTCATGATTTTATGATATCGATATTTGTGAGTTTCGCTTTTATTTAGTTTGGCCATTCATAGAAATATTTTTTTTTAAACACGTGAAAATACCCCGTCGCATTGCCTCACCCTTAACTCGATTGAATCGCACCTTGTTGTCACGTGGGACATAACCTATCAAGAGAGGGGAAGAAATAGGAAAATACATCACCTTAAAGCGAGTAGGGAAGATTCATATCGGGCAGGAAATTCGACTCGCGTCTCGCCTTCGAGCAGTCGATTTTTTGAACGAATCACCTTCGCTTTCACATATGGACTCCTGATTCATGAGTTTTATCTACCATGAAATGTGTGCCTAAGAATTGAATATTACCGGGTTGTCTCCGCGACAGAATTAATGGTAACGAGTATCGATTTTGCCTTTGTGGGAGAAATATATTGTGGTGCTAAATTCATGGACATATTCCATTATTTCGTAGAACGGAGTGAGTGCAAAGATGGAAGATAATAGTCGGGCTCCATTTAAACACTGCTTTTGCATATAAATGACTCCAAAAACGAGCTTCTAAATCAAATCCACCCCATTATTCTGTACATAAAAACAAATGCACCCACGTCTACTTTGTATTCAATATTTCAAATTGAAGATAGTGTCAATAAAAAATGCAAAAAAACTTAGGGATGGAGGTGAATAATACGGCCGAGATGTAACTCAATTTTCCGCATAAAAATGGCATTCTTTTGTATGTGCAGTTAGTTGATTCGCGCGCCCCATCACGACGATACAGCGATTATTATTACGTTCGAAAACCCATCAAAAGTTACAATTGAAAAGTTAAAGTATTCCGGGTGGGAGGGTAAGCCTCCCCGTCTATCTACAAATGAGTTTGGAGTAGGAATATTCTTTTGTGTACACACCATGCCGTGCAGTCACAGTTGTACGCTTAATTATGTTTGCTATTTTTACTATTCCGTTTGAAATAAGAAAGCAATTTTCATTTTAATATGCCGCTAGCATGTGCGGTCTTTAGAGAGTGCTTTATTTGGTTTTTCCAGTTTTTTATTGGGAAGCTTCTGTTTCTGTTTGCTTAGTTCAGATTCTCGGATATCCTATGCTACACAACTGTTTGACTCTGAATCCAAAGCAACCATAAACCAGTAAGTTGAAGTGCGTATTTATTTTCTGTATTGAGCTAACTTTATAAACCCTACAATCGATAGAACATCCACTAGGCGGAACTTATCTCGTTCCGCGCTGCATTCCAAAACAATTTTATTAAACTTTTCTCCCGCCTCGGCTATTGTTGGAGCGGCGGGGCTCGGTGCAAGTTCCCTAAAATTCTTTTCTGTACAGTTTTTTTTTTTTCTGAAAACAAATTACCTTACCCTCCTTGCAAGCGCACCTTAAAACACGAAAGCACCGCCCTGAATAATTAATACAATGGTAGGTTAAATTCGTCCAAGTGTCAACTTTCCCCTAACTTTTTAAAATACGACACCATCAAAAGTGCGGTCTAAGTCGGCGTCTAGACCTTTTATCTCGCCGGGGGCTGTTTATTTAATTTTGCTTATTTCATTGGAACTGACAATGATTTAGGAAAACTTTTTCCGTTGGGGATGCGGACTTTTGAAGATACACGTAGATATTGTAAGGGGTTCGTTTGATCCTGATTGACGAATTTATCCTGTCCATGTAAATAACGTTTGATGCAAAGTTTTTCGCGAATGTCTTAAGCTGCCAAAACAAATTTTGACATCTTGGGGTGGATCGAATTATTGATAAACAGAATGCATGTAGCACAGGGTGAAATATGTTTAAACAAGGGGTACTAAAAAAGTATATTTTGGTACGTAAGACGTGACGTTTTCCGAGCTATACCTATTTTTTTAAAAGCCAAATAAGGTTTCCCCTCCCTTGTCATTCCTGTGAAGAAAATATTCATCTGCCCTTTTCCCAATTATATTAGGGTCGGCTTCCAGTCTAACCGGATGCAGCTGAATGCCAGTATTTTACATGGACTGCCTATCTGAACTCCACAACCCAGTTACTAGCTAACACAATACCCCTTGGTAAGACTGGCTGTCAGACTTTCGGGCTTCTGACGACCCGTAACGACTGTCAAACATCCACGAATGACAGGTGGGACCAACGGCTTAACGTGCTTTCTGAGGCACGGAGGGGTCTTGGTATGTGAAGATGGTCACCCATCCACGGACCAACCGCGGCAAGCGTAGCTTAACCTGATCGATGGACCCGTGCGGCTGTTATTACTTAGCCACAAGCCCCTCAGGTCTGTGAAGAAAATATTACGTATTTTAAATTCACATTTACACGTGGTTCACATTGTTGTTCTCACCTACTTGGTTTCCTTTGCAAGTAGGTTAGAATAATTGGTCACTTTGAAACTAATGGGCTCGTAAGTAGTACCCACTGTTATGATGTTATTACCGAACTTTAAGCATTTCCTGCTCACCTAAAATTTTGAGCTTTATGAAGGCCATAATTATAGAAAAACTCCTTTGTCATGTTATAAGTAGGTACCTTAATCAAACATTTAAGGTGAATCATCACATCACCTTACTTATCGACGGCGAAGTGCCAATACCTCCTAACTGACAAAGTCAAAAATTTACACAAACTGAAAAAACGTTCAAAAATAGACACTTTGCGTTGGTTTAGTCGGGAGGTACGTATTTCAACATTTTAATTGAATGCTGTTGCAACTATAAATTAAAAATTTAAAAAACCCCCGACACAAAAATTAATTATTTGATCCTTTTCCAATTACTTATATTTAATTTTACTATTTTTTGTGTCGGGGGTTTTTTAAATTTTTTATTAAATTTTTTATTTCATGCTTTTTGTAGGAACTCCTTAATTTTTTTATTTAATTTCTTTCATTTTCTTGCGTTTTAAGATTCAGGTAAGTTGGTGTTTAATCAGGTTTTTTATCCGACAAACATTTATTATTAATTTATAGTTGAGGAATATTTTTTAAGACTAAACATATTTTTTTGTTTTATTATATCCTTTTTCTAGTTCTTCCTTTAGTTATTCAACTTTCGTACAAGTATTTCATAGCTATTAGATATCTTAGGTATTGCAGATCTAGTTTATAAAATGGGACTGCGGTACTATCTGATGTAGAAATATCTACGCTTTTTAAGTAGGATAATTCCATTCGTAATAAAAATAGTCAAACTCAGTGGTCGTAGGTACCAGTCATCACTCCACTTTCCTCATCATTCTAGAGCATTGATCAGACAAAAAAAATATTTTCAAGTTTTTAGTTTTCATTTCATGTCTGTGTGGTGCCGGACTTAAAGAATACCACCACCCCTTACTTCCCGTGGGTGTCGTAAAAGGCGACTAAGGGTCGTACCGGAGAATGGGCAGCAGCGTTCTCTATGCATTCCACCACCATACTATACTGCGATCGCCAACCCGCCTGCCAAGCGTGGCGATTATGGCAAACCCCCCCTATTGGGGGAGGTCCAGCAGTGGACGTCTTTCGGCTGAAATGATGATGATGATGAGTTTTCATTTCGTTAATTAATATTCCTCATTCCCTTTCAATATAGTGTACATTATTCTACTTGCCAACCCCTTGCATTTGATACCTATATTGAAGGTGTTGTGAAAAAAAATATAATTCGCCATTTTGTGATGGCGGCCATCTTGGATTAGACATTTGTAATAGCGTATAGTATTCTACTAGTCAAGCCCTTTCATTTGATACCCATATTGAGGGAGTTGTGAAAAAAAAAATGTAATTCGCCACTTTGTGGTGGCGGCCATCTTGGATTTGAAATTTAGCATAGTGTATAGTATTCTACTATTCAAGCCCTTTCATTTGATACCCATATTAAGAGAGTTGTGAAAAAATATGTAATCCACCATTATGTGGCGGCGGCCATCTTGGACCGATTTTCATCAAACATAGCTAAGAACACTCCCGACTAATTCACCTTTCAAACAAAAAAAACAAAATCAAAATCGGTTTATCCGTTCGGGAGCTACGATGCCACAGACAGACACACACACACACACACACACACACACACACACACAGACACGTCAAACTTATAACACCCCGTCGTTTTTGCGTCGGGGGTTAAAAAATACACTTAGGCGATTTCAATAAAACGCGAATAACGCTTTTAAATTGAAAACAATAAACAAAGTGAATTTCTCAAGGAATGTCAGTTAGGTATTTGCACTTCGCCGTCGTTATCTTCTCTACTTAACACGTGAACTGAATTCCGCTAATAGAGCTGTCAATAATACGTCGATCTTCGATATCGGTCACGTGACCGATACAGATAAAACTTATTGCAACAAAGACCTTCTATTATAAGTACACCGTTTTTTTTTGTACTTTCACGTAAGCAATGCCCTTTAAATCCCGACAATAATTTCCCTGGGGGCTGCAGGCTGGCCTTTGACAGGGGTGGTCGTGGACACCGAGGGTGACCGGGCCAAGAACTTAGTAAGGGTACTCGGATAGGGTCACTCCTTAGTCGTTTATTGTTCCTCGACGTTTATGGTCAGCAAAAGGGCAAAACGAAAGGTCAAAACTCGGGCCTGGACCCCCAGGTAATTTCTCAACAATTAATATTGAATAAAAGCCTTTTGAAGTACAGAACTTAATACTTATCTAAAAGGTAGGAAATTAGTCCGCCAAGATTTATTCGAAAATTTGGGAACAAAGCTTGTTTATAGTTCTAAATGTATTTATGTCGGCCTACATTGAGAGTTTGGAATGCTTTATTGTTGAAATATGGACATTCTGTGAAATTATTTCACTGATTTATTGTTCCTTGGTCACCGCTAAGTATAATTATGCGTAGGTAATTTAGCTGGATATAAGGTTCGGTACTTACTTGGTTAGAGCGGTAAAAACAGCTTTTTTTTGTTTTAAGTCAGTTTGAGATTGATCTTTATGAGAGAGACATATAAAAAAAAGTAAAAAAAAATAAAAAATTTGAAATATAAGTTCTTCAGAACGTGTTTTACTTTCTTTCTATCCATCATCAAAAACTTCGATACAATTTCGAATAATCTACCAACAAATTCCAAATCGATCTTCATAAGTTATTCACAATTAGATATTTCCAATTTACATCTGCAAGTTTGATAGGAGCAGGTATCTAGTTAAGAGGCGTATGCAGCCCTGCGGCGGTGTATCCCCGGCGGATCTACCATGAGTCTTTGTGGTGGTCCACAAGCACGAAGCCAATATTTCCCGGCTTGTATGAAATGCAAATACAATTTAAAAGTTTACATATTTTCTCAGTGAGACAGTACTCGCGCCTACGGCCCGGTCCGCATTATACACTACTTATGTAAACTAAACACATAGCGTAGCTTTTATTGGTAAAAGGAAATTTTACATATTTAATACGCAAAAAGTGCTGCTTGCTTTTAGAGTTTGGCGAATTTAAAAGAGTTTGTTTTTAGTTTTTTTACATTTAAATATAGACTTGCTTTAAGGTACCAGAAACTTAACGTTCAAAAAAGTACCACCTCTTTGAAGGAATCCATAATAACATTATTAATACTTTGATGATTTATTATTTCTTGCACCAACAAAATAAGAATCTCTCGGGTCGCCTTAGCGCCTGACAAATTATATTACCCAGGGTAATACAGAAAACTTATTCAACAAACTCTTTAGAAAGTTGAAAGTCAAAGCCTCTTTCAAAGTAATAATCCTTCGGTGACTCTTCGCTAAGTTTTATTCTAACGAAATTGTCATTCGTTTTTGAGATGAAACTGTAAATTAATTGACAACCAGGTTTTGTAATTAAATGAAATGTTTTATTTTATTGCATTGTAAACATCACAATCTTATGGTTTATCAGAACTTCACTTGTAGTGGAATGAAAAAGCTAATTATTTTCTTGCTTTGTCCGGCGCATAATTATATTGCCGACGCCATTATTAGTATTCGTTTTACGACAGTGAATGGGCTTGGTCCGATGTAAAACAAACTTAGTGAGAGGACGAAGCATAAAATAAGGAATCATAATTCAAATCGAAAAAAGTTTTCCCGTGCCGGGTAATTTTTCCCATCTTACGGGAAGTTTCTCTAGAGGGGTCGTGGCTCTCGCCTCAAGGAAATCTAAGAGAGGGTTTACATTTTTAGCCTTTCGTCGTGTCTTCCTCTTCACTTTATATCGTCTTTTGATTACTCTTTCAACAAGTTATGCATATTGTAAAAGTCGGCGTCGCGGTTAGAAGAATTTTCGGCGTCTCCTTCACGTCCTTCGTCGTTGATGTCTCGTTTTTCATACCTTTTATGTTTTTCGCTTTAGTATGAATGAATCTACCTTTTATGATGATTATGATTTGTTTTTCGCGTTTTTTCCGACTTGGTTTTTATAATGAATGTGGAATCTCATGGGTTATGCATGTCTAATTTGAAACACTCGACTCGATATGAAGCTTAGCTTTCACTAAATTGCTGTACCAATGTGAGTAAAATGCTGCAAATTACGCGGTGGAGTATTCTTTAAAGCAGTGCTAACGCGCTATGCGCTGTTAATTCCCCTTAAGATCCCAGATCCACCCTAATTGTTATCGGCCTGCCCGACCCTTAATGGTGTTTCTAATGCGACTAATGTATTTTCGGGACATTTTGCAGCTTGCCTGGGGACATTTTTCTGTTTGTATGAACACTGACTCCCCGAGTCCCGTCCCTCTAGTCACGGTAACTGTATTATCTGCAAATATGTTCACAATTTCTATTGTCCATCTGAGTGGTGCGAATGCAATGAACATAAATAAGAGATACACGTTCAGTATGTTGAGTGTGTTTGGCTTGTCTCTATACATCTTACTTTATTCAGTTTCTTGACAGAGGGTAGCTTAGTATTCATAAATTTTCAGGGACTCTTCTTTTAGCCTCAGATTTGATGTTAATTTTTTTTTAATTGTAAGTTTCCTATTTAAAATTTATAGTTCTGTGCCATACTATTAAGTATTCGTACGTATTGGAAAGTCAAGCACCGAAACGAGGATAAGTTTTATTCCTCAGTACTTTATAGCCTTAATCGTATTAGGGTGAAACAAATAAAAACTCAAAGTATTGAAAATAAACAATACACTCTAGTCAGCGGCACTCGTAAAACGGTTCGTATAAACGTAGCAAGGCGGTAAATTAGATTTTATTTTATTTCTTAAACAATTTGCGGCCGGACACAGACAAAGGGCACATAGGTTCGATGCCGTGGTCAGCAATTCAAAGGTTTATGCGGGTACGTTTATTACTTACCTACATCCGCACTAGTGCTGTGTGGCTACGTTTTTTTTTGGGAATGTCGACGTTTTGTTTAGTTTGACTTTGTGCTTTATCGGCGTTTTGTCAAATAAGCCTATTTTTTTAAAATGCAATCCAATATTTTTCTAAGAAAATGTTACATCTATTTAGTACTAAGTACCTACCTCTGAAATGAGTGTCCGAGATTTTGCATTAACCAATCATTTTCATATTTGAAAAAAAAATCAGCGTTTAATCTTTTGCATATTAGACATCAACCAACGCTCCAAAAATCAATGCAACCTTATTTTACTAAAAAAATCGACTCGATCCCATCTCTATAGGCCCAACGCGACGATTTCGCAGTGACCACCGCTCTGCCCCAATCGGCGGCCATTGTCCGGCCATGTTCTTGTTCACATTAAAACGCAGTTAACCATTCTTTATTGTTTTATCCTCGACCATTCGCCGATAAATGTCCTTAACTCATGGAAAATGTTATGGCGCAGCGCAATACAATTTCGATTTCGCCACACCGTAATTAAAGTCACCTTTTATTAGAAATTTGCTGCACTCATTTTAGCTAATTTGACCGAAAATCGTGTTATTATAGCATTTAGGAGGGATCGTAAAGTTTAAATGTGTGTGGTGGGTTAGTCTTGGTATTAATAGAATTAGATTTATGTTCACATTATTAATTTAATGATATATTATGTACCTAATATTAATCCATAATAATTAATTGTTATTGCCCTTTAAGCCAAATTATATTTAAAATGGGTCCATTAAGGATTTAAACTTTGAAATGAAATCTAAACCCGAAGCTACACAAGATCCTTTATCGTCATCATTTCAGCCGAAAGACGTCCACTGCTGGGCATAGGTCTCCCTCCAAGCACCGCCACTTCAACCGGTTCTGTGCTTCTCGCATCCAACGGATTCCTGCTGCCTTCACCAGGTCATTGGTCCACCTTGTGGGAGAAACTTCATACATAAACAAATTACTATAAATATTACATAGAAAATAGTACCTATATTTTACTTCCACAATGTTGCACCATCACAGATTAGCAGAGCTCCCCAACACAAAATTTTAATTCCATCCAAAGCTGTTAAACTCGAAACTTCAAAAGTATTTGAACACTAACTCCTAAAGTTAGTGCAAGCGCATCAGACTTTTCATTTGGTTCACCGTAACGTGGAGGTTCTGAAACCTTCGAAGTTAAACTTTCCTGTCGATAATTGCTGAAGTGTGAACGGTTGCCAATCTCGTGAGCCGCTGTAGGCTAGAGAGCTCAATTTAACAATTATTAGTCTCACCACCTATGGTGGTAGTGTTCCCAAACGAGAATTGTTAAAGATCAGGACGTCATATCGTTGGCTGTTTTTGACTTCAGCAGTAGCAACAATGTAATGTGCTTGATAGCTACCTTTTTCCATAACTAGTAACTATGGGGATCGTGAAAGCAAGACATATTTCTTACTTTATTTAGGAACCCTTTATTATTCATTTATGTATAGGTACTTACTTTATTAAAATTATTATACACCAGAAAAATACGTTGCAAAAAATAAATTAAACACTACAAAACAAACAATGGGTGGCCTATCGCTTTCTGTGTTCCAGTATACCTTGGAATGGATAGTGATTGCCTAGACATAAATGTTGTTATGAGTAAATATGAATAAAATATCTCAAAAACGAAGTTTTCTAAACTACCTAACTTTTACCTACCATCTCTACAGTCGTTAAAGTAATAACCGATTATCCTTAACAGAACTGTTTGTAATAAGGATAAAGTTAAAAACGGGATGTTCGCGTAATCGCAGACGATTGGCGACACTACACTGAAGCACGTCTGTCCTGACTCTTGACAGTAATTGCGAGAATTATACCGTAGTGGCCTAATACCAATTAGAATGGAAGACAATAGTAATTTATGGGCATTGTACCGTTATTTAACTATCCCCGTTTAGTTATAAAGGGCACTTGTGTGGATAATAGTTTAAGGTGTTGATTTAAGTAGGTACATATTGTGACAAGCTCATTGGCAGACTGGTAATTGTCTGGATAGCCGATGACAATGATATTGTGTTTACATAGCCAATACTTTTGTTAATGAGGGCGCAGTTAGTTTGATTAAAAGAGAAATTATTACACATGTCTAAACGAACTAAGAAATTAAACAGGTATATTTACTTATGCTTAATTCCTGAATTAAACAGTAATTTTCCTGTACACCCTGTTAAGCTGATTACAGTATTACGCTCCCATCTGATAAGGCGAGCTTATCACCATTTACCGTATACGATCCTTATCTTGAACAATAACAAAAAAAAAGCGAAAGGAAAAACTCAGTTACGATTGTGGCCTGACCTTTCTACCGAACCACTAATGTCGCGGTGTAAAGTAAATCCACCTGAAATAGTGACAAGACGTAAGCCAAGAAATAGCTATTTGAACATTCATCGGTCACGTTTCCAACTGAACCAAAAGAGGAACAAGTTAAAAGGAACATTGAAAGACGCCAAAACATCAAATGAAAGATTCAGGTCTCTCTTTTATTCACAGCAAGATATTTCCGACCTCAGTGAAGCGACGTCTAAACAATAGTAGGCAGTTTCGATTCAACAAGAATAGATCGCCATAAGTTAGTTCTACGGGGGGAAAGTATTCCCGTACGTCGGCCGCGATCCCGGGAACTCTCTGAATTATAGATGCGAGATCCGCCACGTAAGTCTGTCACTCGTGTGATTTTGAGACAATCTGATTTTGTGTTTTCCCCGTTTTGGCCGTTGAATTGTTTATTAGATCGCTCCCGTACACTCACGTCTAATGTTCCGCGGGCATATTGTCTTGGCTTTGTTTACCCACGTATCGTTAACGTTATCGAACACTTATTTCTGATTAACGTCGGTTACACGTTTACCCTGTTTCCGTAACCACTTCCCAAACATATAAATATTGCATGATTTCCTTCCACGTCGTGATAAGGGTAAGGATGTACCGTATCAAATTCACTTATGTTAAATATGGTTGCTTCAAACCTTACGATTGCTATGTAAAGGGCAGCGCAGACGATCGACGAGAGTGTTTTGTTTTGCTAATGGTGCATCAGTCGTTTGTATGCTAATTGTTGCTTTAGTTGAGTCGATAGTGTAAGCAGTTAAAGGTTCTGAAACCAATTTATATTCAAACATGGACCATGGATGGAGGTTGTTGGACGTCGGTCTTTATGTGCTTGCTTCCAACGATTTACGATTAACTTGTATAATGAATTGGCTTGTTCTGAATCTCCAATCGCTAGTTGCAGGCATAAATTTTCCTGCCCGAGAGGAGCTTGTGTCAAACATGTCGTTATCACGTTGTTTTTCGCCCACAGGCGCGGCAAAACCTGCGATTAATGTCTTCAGCCATCCCCCATACGAACGCCAAACTTTTCCTAATTAATTGTAAGATTTTAATCATGGAACTGGCGTAACGAAATTATTATGGACCGTTTAATTTCCTTGCCCTACGCCCTTCGGCGTCTTACTGCGCTAATGCGTTATTGCAAAATTTTAATCAAGGGTGTGAGCGAGTAATTAAATTATGCAGGCTGTCGTATGCACTCCACGATTATAAATCTTCAATGTTTGCTTAGGTAATGCTAAGAGTCATATTTATCGTAGTAATATTACAGTGGCCCCTCAATGTCAACATCTGCTACATTGCCAGATATTATATTAGACGATTTACATTTTCCAGATAATTAAAATGTAATGTGTGTAAGATTATGTACTTGCATAGCTAAATCTACTGTCTGAATCTTCATAACAACTTTTTGCAAATAGGGAGGAAGAGTACTGTAAAGAATATAATATAATGAGACGTATTAAAACAATATGAAAAACGTGTCACTCCATAAACTACGCAGAGCAGTCATATTCAATTATTGAGACGCAGCGCGATATAAGCGCTGCATAATAAAACAGTTTATTACTTCAACACGAAACCGCACTTTAGTCAATTTGCTGAACCGCCGTCAGAGTCAAAAGTAAAGGCAGAGAGACAGTAATAAACTTGTGTTTATGTAGTTTGCCAACGAATAAAGCCGAATAATGCTCCAGACCTCAGCTCCGCTAAAATCTTCACAACGCAAAAATGAAATTAAAGTCAGCGATTCCAGCGAATGAATCGCAACCAATTGGCCTCGTGTTGGGCCAAGATCAAATAATTTTATGAAAATGAACCCCCGGCCCATTTAATTAACCCGACCTCCCCCTATTAAACAGTACAAGAATTCCCTGGTTAAACATTAACATTCGTCAGGAATTTAATTCGAGGGCAGCTCTAAATAATATACCTTACACTTTTTCGGTCTTTATATTCATCTCACACATCACAATGTTAACGATAGCGTAGATAATTAATTTTTATTGGATTTTCTTTTCGCTAGAGAAGTTTTAATTACTGCAGGGCGTGTAACCGTGTTTTATAAGCCGGTGTGCGCTCGCCTCGCTCGGACGCTAATTGTTTGTTGCGGTAGTAATATCGCTCATATTCGCTCGCAGCCCTGTAAATTTTCCGATTTCGGCTACATAATTCATTAGCAAGCATTGCTATAGCAAACACGTTCTCTAATACCTCGATGATTTTCCAAATATCGAATAATGCGCACAGCTATACATACCATTCATTAGGTATAATCCTGAGGTGTAGTAGTACTACCTATAGTATAAGGTCTATGACCCTATCCATATGAATGTATCTTCTATTAATATATTAACACATTTATACTCTTGCAGTCAGTAATTAAAGGTAATCGCTTGAGAACAGTTGTTTCAATAACACTACATCCCCACATGGCGACCCTTGCCATTTTTGGGGCGCGTGACGCGACTTCTATCTCGGCGTAGTGTTACGGCTCCAAAGCAAAGTAAATAAATTAAACTCTTTGTAATAAATTGGCGTGGAAATATTTGTGGATAATGGAACTTTCGTAATTAAAATGAATCAAGTACATTTAAAAAGTTAATTTAACGTCCGGAAATCAGTGAGAATGTGTCGTTCCAACGTAGAAAAGGAGACGGTCTTCGTGAACCAGAATTCTGCTGGTTCCAATAATGCACACGTTGAAGAATTGAAGGCACATATTTCGACGTTCAGTATTATCCTCATAGTAATTTGCGTTTTACTGGGTCTTGGCATTATATATTTTGCGTGGAAGCAGTACAGGAATTGTCACCATTCCTGGATCAGGGACCAGATTTTGCAGAACAGCCTGCGACGATCGTTCAACCGTTCCAGAGCAATTCGCGGAGAAGAGCAAGCAAATCTTCCAATGACGTAGAAGTCGGAGTATTCATCATACTCATCTGGCAGCTGTGCGGTATCATTTATTTAGTGAAGTGCCTACTAAGTGCGTCTCAAGTGCGTTGTGCGTATTATAGTGCGTAAGATGAATTCGCGAATCATCATATAAATAAAGAGACAATAAAATGATAATAGATATTAAGAATTAAAATAATGAACTCTAAGATAAATTAGCAGTTTAAGTTTGTTTTGAGTGATCGTATATCATCATGTATCATCTTACACGCTGTGTCCCCTACTACAGTAATTCACTGTGAGAATCGGGTATGTATTAAATGGTTTAATTAATATATATTACTTTTGCATGAGGGAATGGAAGATGAATTGTTACTTTGTTTAAATGATCTTATATCAATAAGGACATATTAAATTAAAAAGGGAAAAACACGATTTAAGGGTAATATTGTTAAGAATAAATTATGTGAGGTTGAAACAATTTATGAGAAAAGTAAAGGATTAATAAAGCTATTATCTACAAAACCAGGAGTAAAATCAGAATTGTTAAAATCATTATCAGTTACGAAAAGCGAAATAGAATCGTGTTATTCGCAAATTAATGTTTTGTGCGCTGTAATTAAATCAGACTGTGATAGTGACAGTGATATTTCAGAAGCAAGTCCAAATTCAGAATCAATCATGGAGTTCGATTTAAAAACGGCATGTAGTTTGATTCCTGTAATGACCAATAACGAAAATAATATCAGAAGTATCATTGACTCTATAGAAATGTACGCAGACATGTTGTCGGAAACGGGGAAAAAGTTACTAATGACATTCGTTTTGAAAAGTAGATTATCAGAAAATGCAAAATTACGTATAACCAATAATTACACATCTGTGAACGATTTTGTCAGAGATTTACGTGTTGCACTTTTACCAAAAAAATCGTTTACTGCAATACAATCACGATTACAAAACGCAACGCAAGGCTGGCGTACAATTGATCAGTTTGGAACAGAATTAGAAAAGTTATTTACTAATCTGACCATATCGCAAGCAAATGGTAATTCTGATAGTTATTCCGTACTCAAGCCCATAAACGAAAAATTGGCAATTAAGCGATTCGCAGATGGATTGAAGGATTCGAGACTAAGTACGATTATTGCTGCACGTAATTATGACAGTTTAAAGGACGCGATCCAGGCAGCGAAAGATGAAGAGTTGACATCGGCATCGACTTCGACCAACGAAAATGTCATGCAGTTTTCACACCGCGGAAGAGGTAAGTTTCATAACAATAACAACAACTTTAGGAATGGCCGTGGTTCTCATAGTCAGCAGTTAAACCAACGCAGTCGAGGACATCATTATCAGCATAATTCAAATAATTTGAGAGGTAATTTTAGCCATAATTCAAATAACTTCGGCAGACGTGACTTCAATAACTCACGTGGGCGATCATCCCATAACTATCGTGGTAACGGACGTGGACGAGATTATCAAACTTCGAACGAGAATCGATCGAGTAATGAAACTCGTAGTAAAGGTCGTACCAATAGAATATTTTATTCCAGCAATGAACAAGATAAGAACGATAGTATGCCTACAACAAACGAAATGCAGTTTTTTCGATCTTAAACATAACATTTTAGCTTTGCAAGGTAAGGCAAAATTTTTAGCATTATACATAGGTAATAGGAAATATTATTGGTTAATAGATACCGGAGCATCTTTGTCCGTAATTAAAAAAGATGCGTTACCATACGATAGTGCAGTAATTAGAGATGAAACCATCATAAATGGTATTGGAGGTAAAATTAGTTCATCAGGGTTTGTTCAACTTAGCTTAACTCATCGTGATGACCAACACTTTGTTGACTTTAATATCAAGCTTCATGTTTTTGATAACATACCATTAAAGGCAGATGGAATATTAGGTTTAGATTTTCTTTGTCAGTACGCTTCAAATATAAACTTAGAAACTAATGTCATTAACCTATCTAATTATGGAAAGTATTATTCATTAGAACTAAGTGATGTCATAGATTACTCAGCTGAGGTGTTACATATCCCAGCACGAAGTGAGTCGATACATTATTTGCTATTAAATATTGAGAATATGAATGACTGTATTATCCATAGCGAACAGTTAGCGCAAAATGTTTTTCTAGCGGGATGTATTGGACGAATAAAAAATAATAGATTACCGGTTAAAATTTTGAACACTAACGAGCATGATATTTACCTACCAACTTTTCAACCACAGATATATTCAATTGAAGAGTTTCACTTATGCAATTTTAAATCAAACGCTAACAGTTTAGAACGAGCAAAGAACTTATTAAACATTTTAAAATTAAATCATTTAAAAATGGACGAACGGAAATCAATTGAAGAATTATGTTCTAAATATTCGGATGTTTTCTTTTTACCAGGTGATAAGTTAACGACTACAAGTGTTTATGAACAATCCATAACTATAAAACCAAATACAAGTCCGGTTTATACGAAGCAGTACCGATTGCCGCATTCTTTGAAAAATGAAGTAAATAGGCAAATTCAAAAAATGATTGACAATGACATTATAGAAGAGGCGAAGAGTGAATGGTCGAGTCCTGTTTTACTGGTACCAAAAAAAAGTAGCAACGATAAAAAATGGCGACTAGTGGTCGATTATCGGAAGCTTAATGACCGTATTGTAGACGATAAATTTCCTTTGCCAAGTATTACGGAAATTTTGGATTCGCTCTCTGGCTCAGTCTATTTTTCGCATTTAGATCTTAATCAAGGATATTACCAAGTAGCTTTAGATAAAAACAGTAGAGAGTATACAGCGTTTACAACTAGTACTGGGCAATACCAGATGAAGAGGCTACCTATGGGATTAAAAACAAGTCCGAGTGCTTTTAGTAGAGTAATGTCAGTTGCTATGTCTGGGTTAACATACGATAAATGTTTTATATATTTAGACGATTTAGTAGTCTTTGGGAGAAATTTAGATATCCATAATAAAAACTTAACAGACGTCTTGGAAAGACTAAGGAAAATTAATTTAAAATTAAATCCAGAAAAATGTAATTTTTTAAAGAAAGAAATTCTTTATTTAGGGCATTTAGTATCAGAAAATGGAGTCTTACCCGACCCAATTAAAGTAGAAGTATTGCAAAATTACCCTGTACCAAGTAATACCGATGAAGTAAAAAGATTTGTAGCATTTTGTAACTATTATAGGAAATTCATTAAAAACTTTGCAAGAATAACTTGTCCATTAAATAAATTAACTAGAAAACATGTACCATTTGTTTGGACTGAAGAGTGTCAAAGTGCGTTTGAAGCAATGAAACATGCTTTAAGTACACCACCAGTATTAGATTTTCCAGATTTTTCAGAAAATAATAAGTTTGTCATTCAAACAGATGCGTCAGGGACGGCTATTGGAGCAGTCTTGTGCAATCAAAATATGAAACCTGTAGCTTATGCTAGCAGACCTCTGAATAAAGCTGAACTCAATTATCCAACCATTCAGAAAGAGTTAGTTGCAATTGTTTGGGCTGTAAAGTATTTTAGACCCTATGTATACGGTAAATCATTTACAATTATGACAGACCATAAGCCTTTAATATATTTATTTTCAATGAAGGACCCATCTAGCAGACTACTTAAATTTAGACTAGCACTAGAAGAATACGATTTTAAAATTTTATATTTAAAAGGATAAGATAATAGCATAGCAGATGCATTATCTAGAATTAATATAACATCGGATACTTTAAAACAGATGAATAATGAAATTTCTTTAGTTATGACTAGAGCTCAGAAAAAACGTTTAGATGTAGGAAAACAATTGGATACACCTAGTTTTAGTAAACGAGACGAAACGTGGCCTGATCAACCACGAGTAGTTGAGGTACTAAAAATTCCGAATAATTCTGTAGAAATGAGTTTTATAGGAAGTGATGAATTAAATAAATTAAAAAGACAAAATAATATAGATGAAGAAAAGGAATGTTTTATTTATAACAATCGAAAGAAGATGTTGTATATTAATCATAACTTTAGAGCACAACTTACGCGAGCCGAATTTGTGACTAAGTTAGGTCATTTTTGTAAACGAATAGGTATAAATGAGCTATGCATAGTAAAAAATAAGGAATATGAGAGTTTTATTAAAGATGTATTAAAAGAGATAAAAGACAATAAGGATTGGACCGGTCCACGTATTTATGTATTGAGAGGAGAATTTATAATGAAGAAGAAAGAAAGTATATTTTACATGACTTTCACCTACTACCTACCGCAGGACATGCAGGAGTACGTAGGATGACCAATAATATTAAGAGACATTTTTACTGGCCAGGCTTAGACAACGATATTAGACAATTTGTGAGTAAATGAATTAAATGTCAGAAAATGAAGCATTGTAGGTATATCAAGGCGCCCATGGAGATAACTACAACGGCTTCACATGCTTTTGAAAAAATTTATCTGGACGTCGTAGGTCCATTAGAAAAAGACATTGAAGGAAATTGTTATATTTTGACACTGCAGTGCGAGCTTACTAAGTTCGTAGAGGCCTATCCTTTGAAAACGAAGGAAACCGTAAGTATTGCTAAAGCATTAGTTAATAATTTTATTTTAAGATTTGGAATACCTAATACCATCGCAACTGATCGTGGAACAGAATTTGTATCGTCAGTAATGGAACAGGTATGTAAACTTTTATGTATAAATAAATTAATGTCTACAGCGTATCACCATCAATCCATCGGTGCGCTCGAAAATTCACATAAAAATTTAGGATCGTTTTTACGAATACAGTGTAATGGTCAAAAAGACACATGGAGTCACTGGCTACCATTTTGGTGTTACAGTTTCAACAATACAGTTCATACAGAGACAAAGTACACACCATTCGAACTGGTATTTGGTAGAGCTAGTATAGTACCATCTAGAGTTAGTCAGTACATAGAACCATTGTATAATCCAGAAAGTTATCCTTTAGATCTTAAGTATAGGTTACAAGTAGCACATCAAGATGCTCGTAATAATCTACTTATAAGTAAACAAAACCGTAAGAGTTGTTATGATAAGTCTTTAAATAATGTGACATACAGTAAAGGACAACAAATTTTAATTAGAAATGAAATAGCTAATAAGTTAGATCCTCAATGGGAGGGACCATTTGTTGTTTTAAATGATTTAGGTGTTAATGTAGAAATATTAAAATTTAATAAACCCTATTTAATCCATAAAAATAGAACCAAACCTTTGGTAACATAAGAAATGATATTAAGTTATATTTACGTAAACAAAAAAAAAAAAAAAATTGTAAACTATATATATTTTTTTTTTTTTTTCTATCACCCCTGAGGTGAGGTGTAGTAGTACTACCTATAGTATAAGGTCTATGACCCTATCCATATGAATGTATCTTCTATTAATATATTAACACATTTATACTCTTGCAGTCAGTAATTAAAGGTAATCGCTTGAGAACAGTTGTTTCAATAACACTACATCCCCACAATCCTATGGATATATAGATTAATCGAATGGATTTTAATTCACTTATCTCGTGTAGAAAACAAAAAACCGCAGGACGTGATGGAACTTCGATCTTATACGGAGAGATGCGTATAGAAATTAAGAAGGTCGAATCTGAGCTCATCAAACATTAAGCCCTTACGTGTAGGTACCTGGGGCCCTCGCTAAATAAATAACCGGAGCAAATGAAAAACATCCACGCTCCGCTCGTATTGAACGAAACAGTGCGAATTCGTCGGAGGCAATAATAAATATGCATAGCGCGTCTATGCCACATCCTCTGTGATTAGTCGTGTGGAGGCAAGGAGCCCCCCTAGCCACTGATACGGATAGGTGAGTGATAGCGAGGGGGCCTTAGAACTAAGCAACCCCTAGCTAATAATGCTAGTATCTCTCTGTAGTATTGGCGAAATTTCTTGGATATTGCCAATATGGGGTGTTCACGTGCGCACACTTTTGTTTCTGTCAAAGCGCGCCTCACGGCTGGGTAACGTTCGACGAGGGAATCCGTATTCAAAAGGTAACATTAATATTATGCGTGGGATAAAAATAGAATCGCATGTACCCTACCCTTACGTTAATGTGGTGCAATGAAATTAATTTTATTTTAATAAACTTAGCTATATTGCGTTAAGTGACTAAAAAATGCTTACAATCATTTTGCTCTACAAAAAACGACTAATAAAATACTTGCCAAAACCATTGTTTCTCCCCTTTAAAACCAATATAAACTTCCATCTATTACCTAAACTTCGGGACACTGTTGGCAATTTTAAGTTCACACTAGCCTCGAATGTTTAATACTAGCGAGAGCCTGGCTTATGGCACCTAATGCCTCTTATATTAGTACCAGCATATAAATTTACAACCTGGTACACTGAAGCATGCACTTTATGGCCCGGGTTGGGATGCATTATATTCGGTAGAGTTATGTGCTCTTTGGGCTGTCTTAGTAGAAGAATGACTCCCAAGGCATAGGGCTGTGGTGTTGGGGAGGATAGAGCCTTCGATTTATTCGAGGACGTATTTTTGTTTATTTCGGTTGAGATGTTTGGATTGCCTCTTTTTATGTAGAAGTTCTTTGACGTGGCGTTTTGTTTAAAAAGTTACGAGGTTACAAAGGGAGTTAAAAAATTTACTTCACTTATTTTTATTGCAAAAATACTAAGTTGTTTCAATTAACGTAAAATCTGTGCAAATAGAAAATTCGTACATCTTCTGGAAAATTCTCATGCACTTCATTAGTATGTTTTGAAAGGCAACATTTATATGTTCGCGTACATTTGTGAACTTCATCAGGTGTGCAAGAAACAAGTGAGCCAGAAATAATTCATGCGGCGGTTTCTTCACACTCGAGCAGTGCTCTTTACAAAATGAATTCCCCTGCGTGACGCCCGCGCCCATTGAATGTAGACACAAAATCGCAACAAGGCACTGAACGTGGGATTGAACGCACAGATTCAACTCTTGCGGTTATATTTATTGTTATTGCTCTCCGATTGCGCGAGAACCGTCGCCTAAATCAAATTACGAGTCCGGCACAGTCCTAAACAAATTTCAATTTTCAATTACGTCCATGTAGGAGTGGTAACCTCCCTAGAGGTGCCCCTGACTTATTGCACAGATCGAAGTGATGCTTCAATAATGTATTCAGAATAATTATTTATACTATGCGGCGGTGCCTGATTCGATTGAACTCGCAGGAGACACTATAACTTATGATTTATATCAGGATCCAGTACAGACTGATCACGCGACCAGACGTGAGTATGATTTTATGAGTTTTATTACATGAAACGGTCCTCGAAAACAGTTGCCGCGTCACGCTTCTTATTGATTTCGTGTGGCAATAAAAGAATCGACGCCGACCTTAGCCTCCCCATATACTTTTTCCAGTTCAATGAGCATAAATTGCAATAGGATTCCACGCGGTGGATGGCCCCGAATATTTCTTGTGAACCACGCGTATCTTCTGCGTAGAAAAGGTGCAAAGATTTACCCGAAACCCTTATAGGGGTTATCGGTTAACATTATAATATTTATTTTTCAATAAATCTCTTTGTGTAAGGGTAAATTCGTCGCTGAGGTTTGGCAGCTGGGTATTGTTCTCAGAGACGAACGAGTAAAATCGCGATAAGCCGTGAGTACATTTGCACCCAGATTATTTTGGGAGTTAAAATTTTTAGTCAAGAGTCAGTAAAACAGGTCTTGTAGACGATGAAAATGTGAAATCCTATGATTGAAGTTTACCCAATTCACTGCGTTTGCTTAAGATTTTATGTAAATTATTTTTCGACGGCGTCGAATTCTCAGAAAACATTTTCTCTGTATATAAAACAGGTGCCTAACAAATTACAAGCAAACAACTTTAGGAATAAATAAAATGTGATAACTAAGGGAAGTGCTTCACAAACCGTTTTGCTGTAAAAGGTTTTGAAATTGCATATTTTCTCTTACCTAATTCGCCCGGTGACACAAATCAGTGGCGTATGACCGATTCAAGCTGACATATTGGAAGGGAACCCCTGTTCGTTCAAACGACAATAAAACCAATAGTTGTATCCGAGCGCATCCCGTTCCAATGAATTCTTACGGAAAGGAGCAATAAGAAAAAAGTACTCCCAACAAAGCTGCGGTGATAGTCAATATAGCAGATGCAAGACAAACAGGTAGCAATATCGAGACATCCATATAGTACACCGGTGATATCAATAAGCGGCGTGATGCCGCGACGAACTGCCGAGATAAAGTAGGGGCGGTGCGCGTGCTTCGCCGAGATTGGCGACGATTACCGACCCGATGCTATCAACTGGGCCCGCTTTCTGCACAAGCTTTACAACATTATGAACTTACAACATCATTAATCTTCCCAAATTAAACTCTGTATATCCGGGCAATCTACAATTTGAAATCGGATTGTAGAAAATATTAAAATAGCTCGCGGAAAAGCAAATACTTTCGTGCCAATTTGTTTAAACTGCCGCTTTCATCGAGTGCAATGAAAATAAACATCTCATTTGACTTCATAATGCAATAACTTTTTTTCAGTTCAGCGTACAAAGCAGAACAATATTAAAAATGAATCGGACGTTTCACGAGCTCAATAATCAATAAGCAGTTTAAATAACAATAAAACTCAAGCTTTGGATAATATAGTGTTTCAAATGTTCCATTTCTCCGACACGGGCCATTAGTGGAGCAAAGGAAATCTGCAATCTCAGGAGATTGAAAATCAAACAATACGAACGTTCGTAACATAATACCATTCGTTATTAAGACACAAATGTGGCATTAGAGGGAAGTAAGGCGAAGACGAAAGCAGCGCCGCGCTCGGCGCGAGGGGGACGCGACACAAAATGTTTACAGAGAGAACAGGGTAAGGGGTAATGTTAGTAATAAAATTTTATACACCTTAATATTTCGCCGAACGATGAGTCGAGGACTCGAGGCGTGTGTGAAATTATGTACCTACAGCGTGGTGGCAGACTTTACTACTCTCCCTGCAAAGGTGCAGACGTATTTTCTTCATTGCACAATGAGCTAAATATTTCCTGTGTTTTATTGTCGGACGCTGCTGCTCGCCATTTTTTATTAGCGTCAATTAAATTCACTCTAACCGAAGCTGCTCTCATTTAATTCTTAAAAGCCTCAAGTAAATTAATCCCAATGGGCGATCCCGACGTGTTGCGTAAATAAGCAGAAGAAGGTGGTTTGCGCCCGCTTCGAATAGACGCTTCGCCGTGTGATAATTTATGTAAATGAAAAACACATTACCCTGTTTCCTATTCGAAGCGCTGACATGTTTTCAGAACATGTTTATTGCCGTGTTTTGTCTTTATTATCTCGTCTCTCGTGTCACTACTTTCATCCTGTGTGTCGTCGCGCCGCCGTATTTCATAATTTTTGCCGCTCTCGACTGCGAATTTATTTTTATCACACTCTAAAAGCTATCTGATATATGTATGCGCACGCTAAAACCCAGCTAACGTTAAAATGCATTTTTAAATAACCGTTTCTGAGAGTGAGTACGTTTTCTTTTAAAATAAAAAGCTTATATTAAATTCGTGTAGATTGAAAAAAACTTAATCAACTCCACAAAGCTATAGAGAAACTAGATATCCGTTTTATAGCTGGTTTAGGAAAAAGTGCCAGTAACACCGCAGAGCGTTTTCTAAATTACCAGCGCGAACCTAATAAAGGCTGAGAAGTTTTAGGTGCGCGTTTGGTAAAAATACGGTGTCGCAAAAGTTTTCTTTATTAGTTTCCCCCTTTAATCCGGCCAGGCGTGTCCCAATGTCTTTATGGCGAATTTTCAATCTGAGTCTGGGTGGAAGCCAATAAGAAATCAACTATTTTTCCCTGATTCCCGTGCATCGGTTTGAGGGGAGACTCGCTTCTTTACGACTTCTTTTACGATTGGAGGTGCATTCGGAATTAGTCCGCACCATCGGGAGAGCCTTTTCGTGTCTACGACGAAAGGTAAAAGGATTACAATGACAGAATTTTTCTTCCCTCTAAAAATTTTAAAGCCTTTATTTTATTGAACAATGTGGACTCGTATTTTTTCGGAATTGCCTACATCTTTCGATATAAAATCGATGTGACGACAGCAAACAACTTTGATACTTGAAGCGAAAAGCGTATAATGCTCACTTTTAAACTACTGAAGTTTTCCCTAACATAGCGGGTGAATGTTTACGATATTGTTAGCTTTTTTAGAAAACAATTTTGCGTCGTTTTCCTGTTTCGAAAGTTCCGAACCTTTTTCAACAAAAAGATTTCAGTAGGAAAGGATTTTGTAGATGGCATCTCGCATGTTACGTGTTTACTGTTAATCAACTGAGTGGAGTTATTAAGCAGAAAGTACTGGACGAGGTAATCCGACAGTAGATCTGACTTTATGAAACCTTTTTATTTTCTTTAAGATGGCAGCTATTTAGTTTTGTGAGATGTTTTCTAAATATTAGGTTTTTTATCATCACTATGCACAACCCGACTTGACCCAATGCTGGGTTTTCATCATCACCATCCACAACCCGACCTGACCCAATGCTGGGTAATAAGACTCTCTTTTCTTGTGCCAATCCCCACGCTCCTGTGCCCGCCTGATCCAGGTTTTTTCCGCGATGGCAACAATGTCGTCCCATCCTGCTGCCGGACGACTACATCTCGTCTTCCAGTCGTTGGACGACCGCCACCGACCACTAATCTGTCACAGCCTTACTTCACCTGACATGACTGCGCCTTGCTATGTGTCCAACCCAACTACAATTGAGATCTATAATCCGCTTTCCGATATCGAAGACTTTCGTACGTCTTCTTATCTCGACGTTTGGAAGTCGGTCTATTAGCCTGATGCCATGAATTTTAGCTGATCTCAGAATGTCGTCCAGTTTTCTAAATTTTTGTGAAGAATACGGAACGGCTATTATTATTAACACTCGATTATTATGACACTCGACCTAATTATCATTTCATGTCTCTTATCAACCAAATCACGGCAAAAAATAACATAAAACCCTGATAAATAACTCAATTCATTAATCACCTCAACTCAACTCAATTTTTTAATCTTGAATTTAATCGCGAGCTATCGCCATATTCCAAAATAAAACGGCAAAGTACCTATATATACACCAGGACCAGCTTGCAATATAAAAAGGTACCAACAATATAATTAAAAGATTTCATTCCACAAAAATAAGTTTGTAACGACGGATGAGACGAGATGAAGTTCCGTTAATACTTTATTACGACTCTTGCTAGGTAACTGGACGACTTTATGGCACTCTTTTAATAGCCTCTGAGTCCGGCCCTGGCGAGTGGCGACCTCTACCGTTGGTTTAAGTACTATTATTAATATTTTAGATACATTTTCAACTTTAATAACACAGTAAAAATTTAAAGGGATAGATAGAGACTAGTGGGTATTAAGATTGCTTAATTTATATTTTTGCTAGGTTTATGTAATAACTAACTTTTGCTGCTGGATTAAATGTTTATTTTATCTTGGTTGACTGAAATGTCTACGATGTCATTATAAAGTAACTAGCTACGCCCCGTGGTTTCACCCGCGTAAATGTCGATCCGTAGGGAATATCGGGATAAAACATAACCCTCCTGGTGCAGTCGGGTAAAAAAGTAGCCTATGTATATGTTAATCTTGGGTATTAGCTACCTCCGTACAAAGTTTTATCAAAATTGGTCCCGCCGTTGGAGCGTGAAGAAGTAACAAACATATAAACACAAATATTAGTGTGACACATAATAGTCTTGCAGACCGAATTTTGGCCATGGCGACCAATCTCAGCGAAGACCAACCGTCGGCGCGGGAGATAGTAGGTATAGTGCACAAGTCTGTGCGCAGACACAGGCGCACTCTCTCTTTCCTCACTTTCATAGTCCGATGGGACGGCAATCCGTCACGACCGTAGAGAGATCAGGCGCTGGGCCAAAGGCTTAACATGCTTTATGGGGTACGGGGGCCATCATCACACCGCCAAGATCCAAGCTACGGGCTATTACTAAGAAATTCCTAATGGAAAACCCAATAACAATTTGCCCGACCCGGGAATTGAACCCTGGATGCCACGCTCAGCAGTCACGCTGTGACCACGAGACCAACGGAGCAGTCAAAGTAAAGTAAAGGAAAGTAATAATAACATAGTAAGTGAAAATAAAGTGACAGCAAACCACTGCCAATCATGCGGGCTTTCCCCGTTGACGGGGAAAGCCCGCATGATTAGCAGTGGTTTGCTGTCACTTTATTTTCACTTTATTTTTTATATAAAGTACGTGCAGAGATTGATCTCTGCACGTACTTTATGTAGCACGATACAATAGAAAATCAATTGTGTCTCATTAGCGGAGCTTGAGAGGTCATGCTTACCTAAATTATTGTTTATTTTTAAACACTTTATTACTTACATAATTTTTTTCAAGAATGATTAAAATTACTACGGTATTTAGATAACATTTAAATTTGTAGATTACTACAATTTATATGTAATCTTAATAGCCCATTTTATTTTCTAAAGCTAATTTTATAACTTTTATCAAACTAATAACGATTAATCTTAATTGAACCTTTTTCAAATTACACCACTGCAATTAAGTTAATCTAACAAAAACTAAAAAGGTTTTTTTAACTTTAATTTACTTACTTACTTTTTTTTCTTTGGCTCTTTATGTAAATAAAAGAAAATCTCTTAAAATACTGCATAATCAGCCTTTAATGTTTCCACTGTTGGGACACGGCCTCCTCTCGGTGAGAGGGAGTGGGCCGTAATCCACCACGCGGGCCAAGTGCGGGTTGGTAGATGACATGTCTTAGAATTTTTGATTCTAGGTCATGCCCGTTTCCTCACGAAGTTTTCCTCCACCGTTTTGAGAGCAGTGGCTGTGAAATAATTTACACCAAGTAAAGCGCCTGTCATAGGTTCGAACCCCAAAAATACCTTAAAGTACTGAAGCTAGCCCTATTGGCCAAAATAACATTATGGATTTGGTATATTACAAACTATTATTTGTTCCAACCTTGACCCAATTGCTAATAATCATGCTAAAGCGATAATCGAGCTACTAAACACAGAATATTTCAGGTTTACATATACACCTTTCTCCCTCTCTCTTTCATATACATCGTGTATCCAAAATTCATTCGCTACATTATCTAAACACGTGTCGCGATTAACTCTGTTAACTCACTTCGACTTGCCGACGCCAGTAACTGAGTATTCACTAAGATCGTGACTGAAATATCATATCATAAGCGAGTTAATTTAGTTCTCCTCCTTTAGTTGGGTCTTAGCGGCATTTGTAGTTGCTACTGCTGAAGAATCTACTTAAAACTTGTATGTAACTATAGATAGTGGATATGGTTCTTTATGAAAACAGTTTTTCAAAATTTCAATTTACTAGGTGTAAAAATCGAGGAAACCGGCGCGTTCTAGAACCAAAAATGCGAATACATCGCACCTTGAAAACAAAAGTGGCGTTATACAAAAATTTACATTTTTTAGTATTACCATTTAAAGTTTTTGACGCTGCATTTTGGTCAATATCTTAGCAAATAACTGGAATAAAAGAATGCAATTAATTTCATTTATCAGTTTGACTATCTTATTTAAGTTATGTAGGTACTGAAATAGTAAATTATGAAGTCATCGTTGTTACTCAATATTTGCCATCTTCGGTATAGTGCCACTTTTGTTTTCAAGGTGCGATATGTGACATCTACCAACCCGTACTGGGCCCGCGTGGTGGATTGCGGCACCCTCCCTCTCACTGATAGGAGGCCTATCCTAGCAGTGGGACATTATTAATAGGCTAATTATTATACTAATTGACTAGGTAGGCACTGCTGTAGTCTCATTGAAGCAGTCTGCCTGTAAACCTAAGCTCTAACCTAAGTGTCTACAACAATTAAATAACAAACAAAAATATATGTCGTTTAATTGAACATGTCAAATATCAAATTTCGACTTTCCTATGTTATTGTTAAAGACAGAACCGATAACGACACGAAACAAATACCCGCGGGGCGCGTTCCGAATTAATCCAATCCACGGAATAGGTACCTACCGATAACTGAAAGCTAATGGGCCAAAGTTTCCATGTAAGCCAATTGTGTGCCGTTAATCTAATCGGTGCCGTGTATAACGGTATTTTGATATCAGACCGTACAATTGCCAAATGAAAAATACGCGGATTTCCTGTCGACCGTAATCGCCTTGTAATCCATCAAATGAAACGATGGCGAACGCTTTGCTTACAGTACGAAAGTCTGCCCTATTACGTATTGTCACGATTTAATACTACTGATGTATGAGTTATTTACAATGTATTTGTTTTGATTGATTGTGAATGGAATGTACTTTTATAGAAAACAACCAATTTACAAACGAAATATTGAATTCAGTTACGTTTGTGGGACTGTTATCTGCAAGCTATTGTCCCCAATGAGGAAACCTGTTCATGAGTTTCTATGAAATACATTAAACTGTATCAGTAACCTAAATACAATGCAAACGAGGGTGTTTTCCCTTACAAATTACAGTATCCATAAAATACAAAGCATGTTGTTTGCTCAAACTACCCTTGACCAAAATAATGCCGTGTGATAGGATCTTTGAAACGTGCGCGGGTTTATTATAACTTTCTTCCTAAAAGTTCCAGCTGTGAGGGACCATGTCGCCCTCCCTGCTTACCCCCCACCCCCTTGTATCCCCTCACCTGACCAATGTAACGGTGCTCATGCGATAAAACAATTACCACAATGAAGTTGCGGTCGGACTACGAAACTTGAGAAACCCTGTATCGTGAAACTTTCATAATATGTAATTTGAGAAATAAAATTACTTAAGTACAAAGTCAGGTTTATGATATTTGTTTAATCCAAAATATAATGAGCAATAAAAGCTGTATTTATTATGATGACGAAAAGCTAATAAAATAACTTTTTAATGAGAACGTAATTTTGAATTTTTAAAGTTTAGAGGGTAATTAAAGTTAACCCTTACACGGCTGATTCCATTTTTATTTATTTACTAGGTAAGTACAGTTAACGAGGTGGTTGGACGCTCGTATAATTGGTTCGGTTTAATCCTTGTAACGCAAAGAAAAAAAAAAAAAATCAAATAACATAAGTACCTACCTACTTCAAGAAACGACCATAAATATAAACAACCTGCTTATTTAACTTCCACTTCGATAAGCTCATAACTAGAGATTGAGTAATGTAGTTACTATTTACCATATCGTATTATTAAATAAACCTCTAATTAAAAGGAAAAATAATCTAGTAGCAACAAAAGGCAGGTTCTCATTATCAGATCTCGGTTCGTTGTCGTGTTACCGTTAAACAACTCGCGTGCTGGTTTGAGCCTACTAAGATCTTGATACGGTGAGGCCCGCACTAATTATAGTTTTGCTTATTACTCGCGACCTCGACCAGTTATTGTAGTTGCGCTAATAATTTTTAGATCCAATGCTGACCTCAATATTGATATTGCTGGTAAAAAATTTGTGTAAATCCATACATTCTGTACTGATTGAGCCGTCAAATCAAAAGTTGGTGTAATTAATTTCATCACTGCTCTCAAAACGGTGAAGGAAAACATCGTGATTAAACTGGAATTTCATAGAACCAAAAATTCGAAGACATGTGACATCTACCAACCCGCACTGGACCCGCGTGGTGGTTTACGGCTCACTGCCTCCTAAAGGAGGCCTGTCTTCCACCGTCATAGGCTGTTATGAACAGTCAAAATTTGTCTGAGAAATAACTACGTATCAGAAAAAAAACATAATTTTAACACTGTCTTTGAGCTTCACAAGCAGCTATTACGCTTATTGCAAATATCGAATCCCGTACTCCTTACGTCAAACTAAAATCAGAACATAAAGTCTTCGACAAACATGATACATTGTACAAACTAGCACAGACTTTGTAAGTCTAGTGTGTAGATCATCTATGCGCTGAAAGTCGGGATCAACGTGAATATTCCCGCCGCCGAAGGTTCGACACTAAACTCTACATATTTCATCGCGACGCGGCGGTTGTCGTCCTATCTTTCATTGCGTCTCCTGTAAGAATCACATATTCAAAGCCAGTGCATTTTTCATCAGTCAATCCTATGTAGGATCACAATAAAGTTTTAGTAGGTGTTCCTCAGGGTAACATTTTAGGTCCAAAGACTGCTATGACGTTCTTTGTAAAGTGTAGTATTTACTATTATCTATTGTCTGTCATGTGACGTGCCTGAGCATATATGTAGCAAAAGCATTGTAAGCGACGCAACTGCCGCAGTACTTTTGATAAAAACTTTTTTTTATAAAATGAAAAAGACTTTTTGGCCGTCGAATAAAATTGACGTATACTTTTGTTTTGTGGTGTTCTGTCATCGTCGTAAAAAAAGCTAGTATATTTTTCTCTGCTATTTCGTTTATTAAATTTATTTTTATTAATCTTCCTCTTATAATCGTCACTTCAAGCTTAAGACCATTACAAGCATAGTCAGCCTATAATGTCCCTACTGCTGGGACACAGGCTTTCTCTCTTGGAGTCTCTTCGAGAGGAAGTGGGCTGGAGGACATGTACTGACTCGTAAGTTGAGCCTTTACCACTGAGCCACCACTGCTCAAAGTAAGGAGCACTGCTTAACCCCTTAAGATCCGCTAATGAGACACAAATAATTTTCTATTGTTTCGTGGTCATGCGCGGAGCTTTACCGGTTAAGCTGAAATCAATAGTTTCTTGAGAAAGAATTAAACGGTGTTAACAATGACAACTACTAAATGAAACTGTTTCTACTTTGTAACAAACATCGAAAATGAAAAACAATTCAACAGCTACATGAATCCATACAATGAAGAGTAGTTAACTGAAGCACTGACACGCTCTTATGAAAAATGTATAACGGCATAAAGTTAAAACCAACAGCAACTGTAACTACATTTAATGGGCGATGACATTCTTGAAACGTCTGGTATTACGTGGCTATAAAAACGAATACATTTGTACGATGTTCAGTCTGCCATCATAATAATTTCTCTACGTGCATTCTGTTCATAGTCTCTAAAACCGAATTTATTGTTCGTGTTTCTGACTTCTAAGATTTCTTTGTGTATTATTATACTACGTGGTACAGCTTAGATGTATTGTTTATTTTTATCTATACCCTTGTTTTCTTTTTGTTAATATTTTTTAAAAGAAGAATAATGTTTAGAGTGTCGTGGTTTTTGTTATCGTTATCTGTTGGAATAAGCTTTACGCCTCGAGACTTGGACTGCATAATCCTCTTACATACTAAGCGCAATAGTTTACTAACAATGATCTGATGAAAATTTCACAATTAGTCGAGTAATAGCTATTAAAGGCAATACAAAATGTATACAGATTGCATTATCAAACCATCTGTATCCAGTGTCTACAGTCTCCTAAATAACAATAACTGTCAGACGGCCAACTTACATCTCGAAGCATATGCAAATTGCTGTAACAACAGGCTCCAAATGGTGTCCCAGCGGCGTCTCGTCTGCAAGCAATACTGATTCCTGAATTCTCTAGCACCTGCCGATTCCCTACGATGTCGCCTTTCCAATTCAAACTACATTTCGACGGATCTACGTAATGTCAAGTCTTTATGGCTCCACTTACATTATACTATAGACATCAGTTTTTGTCTCTGTATAGTACTGAAATGTTTGAGTATTGGATTTCTTAGAAGGAATGCTAGCTATATTATTGTCGATCACAATATTTTTTGCTTCGAATTTTATAGAACTTCACCTCACCAGTCACCTAAACAGTCGAAGATAAATAATAACTCAGTTTTGTATTCTTATAATATACTTTGTAAAATTGCGTTTATATTCGTAAAAGAAAGCTTTCACCTACGTATATTTATAAATTCTTAAATAAACCGCAAACAAGTTCCATCGACGATGTTCGGTCGAAGGATCAAAACTCGCGGAGCCAGGCAAACATGACGGCTGGCTTCGTGAAAAATATATTCCATGAAGTAATAGACGCAGGAACAGCTCCCGGCGAAAATACTTGAACATTCCCAAGTTTTGAGCCAAACGAATTTTGACTCATATTTCAGGTTTTATAAAGATGCATATTTCTAGTCAGTTTTTTTTTACATTGGCCGTTTTGCTGTAGGACAAGCTTCTCCTGCTTTATTTCTGAAGGAATTATAGTGTTTTTTTATAGGAACTGGCCCGGCACTCGCAAAAGGCAAGATTTTGTGGAAAAGGGAGAGGGAGGCTTTTGCCCTGCAGTGGGATAATACAGGCTAGTTTTTAGATAGAATGTAAATGAAAGTTAATTTTTAACAGTACGTCAAGACGAACTAAAGACTAACTAAATGAACCAAAAGTCACAATCACAAATAATTAATTTTAATGAATTATATTATGTAGCTTATTTATATAAACAAATACTAGATAAATTTCTTATAAACTAAATACTATTAATTAACTAACAAATTATTTTTCCAGACCAGAATTTTTCGCCATGTTTTATGTTTTTTTTCATGTTTGTGAGTTTTCGTAGGTCCATATGAAAACTTAAACTATACAGTGTCATTACTTCCCAGAATTCGATCCTTATCAGCGACACTATCGAATGGTGTAATAATACAGTGTTTTTTTTCAAAATCAACTGGTTTGATCCCTGGCTAGAACTATTATTTTTTTTTAAATCCAATGATGCAGTTTTAGTTTACATTGAAATCGAGCCCGCGACTCCTTTGAGTACTTTCCGCTATTCCTCATAGTTTCGGATTTGGCCATCCACGCCCACTTGGAAAATTCACCCTGTATATTAAACAAATCAAAATGTAATATCCTAATATTACATTTTTATTTTTATTAATTATATTGCTGACATGTCTCATAAATCTCATTATAAAATATACTAACTTCTGCCCGCGACTTCATCCGCGTGAAATTTCTTATTCCCCGATCCACTCCGACGCATTGCATCGCCTGCCCACGCTATGTATGGCTTCGTTTTCGCTTAGCGTTCTTTTTGACTGTTTTTTCTTTTTGCTCGGCCCCTAAGGATCCTAGCGTGATGTTAAATAACCTTCCTCGAGAATTAGGCTATCAAATGCAAAAATAATTTCTCAAGTCCGACAATAGTCCTAGAGATTAGCGAGCTCAAACAAACTCTTCAGCTTTATTATTAGTATAGAAATAGATAGTAGGTATAGATAATAGCTGAAACCAGTTCAAAGTCCCGTCAACAATGTACCTTTGATGTATCTCAAATAGCTGAGAGGTATCTGTAAATATGCGACCTCTTTTCAATAGCTTTTTGATCTTCTTTGTGTTTGAAAATATTACCTCGTATTTTTATTATTAAATGTAACTAATATGAAAAGGCATTTGGTATTTGCACTTGATTTTTCTTGCTCAGTGGCTTTATTCAATTTGCTTATAATGAATACCTAAATCATGAAATATTTTTGCTTACGTCTCCGAGAAATAACATTGCTTAAATTGTGGCATCGTAATTTTTTTCAAGGTAGAATATCGGTATCGTACGGTTATACTTACGGTTTATGTACTTATATTAAACCATTTTGTTTGTTCCAAAACCATACATCGTTATCATCGATGCAGAGTAGGAAACTAGGTAGGTTATATGCACAGGTACTTACACTATCTACCGAGTTTACCGACCTCAATTAGCTTTAAAATTTTATTATTTCTTTTGAATTGTGAATTTTTTTTTAATGCATTACCATTTTACAGAAATAAATAGTTTATCATTTACCTAGGTTTCTACTCTGTACTATGTATACTGTAAACCCTGCATCAAGCAAGGTGAAATTAACTAATACCGAATTTCCCGTTACCCTGTTTTCCTATTACGATATTATTTATTTATGTTTACTTTCTTCTTTCAATAGATCTTAGACCTAATCCGATAATGTGGCTATCAATTATTATTAATAGCAGATATATTTACCTAGAAATAGACAGAATCCCTCTGTGTAATTTACTGTACAAAAACAAACTGATTTATGATACAAAATCTTCTGTTCTCCTGCTATTTATGATTAACGTTCATGTGTTCATGTTAATTTCTATCTTTCCAGATCATGTTCGTGAATTCTCATGTGGCACGCTGTACTACCGAACCTTCTTTGTGGACTCAAAAAGGGACGCCCTTTACGTGGGCGCAATGTGAGTATATTAGTACTATTAGCTATTCTGTAGCATAACATATTTCAGTTTAAAACATTCCATATAATAACTGACATGGCAATCTATCTATACATATTTGTCTCTATAGAACGGCCAATAAAAATAGAATTTGATAAAACTGAGTAAAATTTAAATTACTACTTTCACTCTTAGATTTAAAGACATGTCTTATTATATTTCAAAATAGTAGCTTTAGTGGTATAGTTTTTAAGGAACTAGTAACTCTATCTCTTTATAGAGTTTGCAGTAGGTTTTTTTGTAGAGGATGTTTTCTGTTCATAAAAAAACATCATCTTGACTTGCAGGGCTTACATACAATTTATTTAACCGCTTGTGTGCCGTAATTACAGACACAGTTAAAAAGCCATTGTGTCTCGCGTAGATCTACGTTCCGGCAGACTAGGAGTTAAATCAGTTCAGCCTACAGTCCACTGGTTATTTGCAAAACCACAGTCACAATACCAATATCGAAGTAATATCAGCACCCTAATTGCGAAACACACTGAATCATTTTAAAGGAAAAAAGCTAATACATTGCTTCATATATTCGAAAAATTTGTCTGCTCAATTAATATTATTGAACTGACAAAATGAAAGCCATTCATTAGCCAATCATTAGTTATAGTATTCATTAGTATTCGTTTAGTTATTCATTAGTTTCGTTCATTTGTTACGCAATTAGTTCGCTGGTCTACACACCTCATCTAAGGAAATTGATTTAATATACCTACATAGAACATACATACCTACTTATTGTTCAATACAACAAAATCAAATACGATTTCGATCTTCAATTCAAATCCGTATCCATCATTTTCTCGACACAAAACAAAAACCAATCGGTCCAATACAATCAAATAGCTATTTTTACGAGTGTGCCACCGTATCAGTTCTACCTTCGGTTGACTACGGTTAACCATCAACAATTCCCACTTGACCCCTGGCAATTCATAGTTTTGCCGAACCAACGCCCAAAACATAACGTTTCTGAGGAGTCAGGAGGGTCAACTTACATCGGTGATTCAATAAAAAGAGGTGATATAGGTCAATCGTGTGTGTCACGAAGGCAACTAATTTCATTCGGGGAATAATACAGCCGCATTTTGAGCTATAAAACGATTCTTCTATAAACGTTATGGTAACTTTTACGCAACTTTGTAACGTATCCCCTCTAGTCCGCAGTAAATTGACTCAACTTTTCCATTCAAATAGCCCAAGTTAAAAGAGTTTTACAACATTCCTTTTATGTTTTTCTTATGGTCCTTTTTTTCAGGGATCGGCTGTATCGGCTGAATATGAATAACATCAGCGCATCACACTGCGAAGTAAGTTATAAAATAAACATTTAAGTACTAAACAAACTTTTAGGGTGCAATTCAAAATATATGACTGCAAATTATTAGCATTATAAAAGCATAAAATTGACCTACTGAATTTTCAAAATAATGTTAAACGAATTCATATTAAACTGAATTGTTTGTTTGCAGAGAGATTCCATAAATTTGGAACCCAGCAACGTGGCACAATGCGTATCTAAAGGAAAATCAGAGGTGAGTTCATTAACTGCTAAGTATCCTACACAAATGAGATTAAAACTTCCACAATTCCTGCAAAATTACTTACAACTAGCACTATTTCCATCAAGGGTTAATCCCATTTTTAACTGTGAGCGGCGGGCGGCGAGCATATTTCATAGCGGGGGGCTTACAGCCATGCTCTGCCCCGCTATATTAAGGCCGTTAATTTTGATTTACAATCCCAACGTAAAAGCAATATTTGTTTTATTTCTCGGCGGTCGGAGGCTGTCTCGAAGATCGGGGCTCGGCGATTATTGCGACAAGCCTCGGTGCGTCATCCACTAATTCGATAATACCCACTCTACACGAACCGTTACACTTGAGTGGCTTTCTTTATTTTTGCCCTCTAGCCATATTACAATTTTTCGATTTTTGCTACAACCACAGTTTTATAGAGACGTCCTTGCTATAAAAGTAGCGCCGACTCAGCGTATGGTGTCGTATATATTTATAACTCTTTGTTGGCTTACTGAGACACGTTTATATCTAATAAGAGAGGCATGAAGCCCGCAACCAGAAATGGGCTGTCTCATGCGAAATGTATAACATCTTACCGTGAACAGTAAACCCTCTTTGTGACTCTAAAAGGTATACCGAAGCGGCGAGAGACACAAAAACTGCCGAAAGCAAATTCACAAGTTTACTACAACAAAATATCGCGGGAACAGAAACCACACAGACATAAAAGGTCAAACTTCCGCAATAGCGTGAGAAGAAAAGCAATAGACCACATGCTACCCACTCCAACTCTTCCGATGGCGAAAAAAGTAAATTTGTTTTATTAGTATCAAAGAGGGCTATAAAAAAGAAATATTCCCGAGTCTATCACCTCGATCGCGAATGGAACGGCCACTCGTGAAGGCTATAATCAAAGTTTCTCGCTGTCGGCGAGTTTTCTTTTCTCTAAACACGATGTCGTAACACGAAAAAGGCTGGAAAAATGCCGTCGGCGAATTCCTTGAGGCGGCCATCGGGCCGACGCTCTCCTTGTTGTTTTAACTTCACCGCTCTTTGTGACGCTATTAAGGAAAATTCACTGGCTTAGGTAAATCAGAGACTCGAGGTTTTAGAAAAAGAAAGATATAATATCTCTAGTAAATAAAAAATCCAAACTGCTTTGTCCTTTCCCTTTGGCAAACTCGCTTTCCCATTTTGTTTTATTCATTCACTTAAAACACAACTCAGACAGAAAGTCCGTATTTTATACTACGGTTTTATATAAATTAGTATGCAATAAAAACATTTTGACCAAGAACGAAAAGTCTAAAAAGAAAAACGACATAAATATTGCCAAACCGCCTTCCAGACGTACGTCCACAAAACCCACTTACAATACATTTTCTTTTAATTTCCCAGTGCTTATTACGACCTTTGTGTACGAGTATCGTGGCAAAAGCAATAAAATGTTCCGCATTGGTAATGCAAATCAGCGCTCTTAAATTCCTAATAAAAACCATTACAGAAAAACAAGAAGAGAACCTTTTTGGTGGAAAAATGCGAGAAAAGCCCGCCGTAAATCTACTTACGTACAAAGTGGCGAATAATTAACGAAATGGTCCAATCGAAGGCATTAGTTCCGAGTGGAGTTATGCGAGCGCTGCCGACTAAGTGCCGTTAAAAGAAACTTAGACGCGAGCTTGATTGTTCTCTTGCTTAATTCTGATTGTTTCTGAGTGCAAAACAGTTCTGTGTTCACGTCAGTACGACGGCTGAGCGCTCACAGTATATTAATCCGATAATTACTTTAGAACAATCTCCTGGAAAGTTACCTCGCCCGGCCGAGCCAAAGAAACCGGGCGAAACTTTTTATTAACAAATAAAGCACTCTGTTATTTGCTACACGTGCCTATTCCAAATCGAGTTTTACTACGTTTACTGATTTTGTGTGTAGAAAGTAATATACCTATACTCGTAATTATGGTTCGTTATCAAGTCTACTCAATCAAACAAAGAGGTACGATATATTGTGTTAGGTGGCTCAGTGTTTACCCATAAACTTTTTGTTCCACTCTTATTTTGGGTAGGTTTTATTTTTTACCTTAATGTGATAAAAATAATATCCTGAATTTACGCAATTTACCTAGATGCCTAAATCTTACCAAGGGATATTGTATTACCCAGTTGGGTTGTGGAGGCCAGATAGAGAGTCGCTCCGTGTAAAATACTGGTATGCGGCCGCATCCGGTTAGACTTGAAGCCGACCCCAACATAGTTGGGAAAAGGCTAGGCTGATGATGATTACCTTGGTACCTAAATCATTGTATAAAACAATTAGGACAATCGTCACACGAGGATAATTCAGTGAATTTCCAATTTATATATTATGTTAAAAGTAAATTATAACACTGCAGTTAGTACCAGTTTATATTATTTAAAAACAGTATTAAAGTAATAAACGCAGTGTTGGCCAAGGGGTAATGGCCGCGTTTTACGATCATAGGTTCGAACCCAGAGAAGCGCTTTACACTGTGTAAATTATTTCATCACCACTGCTCTCAAAATAGTGAAGGATAACATCGTGACGAAACCATATCCTATAACCAAAAATTCGAAGTCATGTGACATCTACCAAACCGCACTGGACCCACGTGATGGATTACTGCCCACTCCCTCTCACCGAGAGGAGGCCTGAGTACCAGCTGTGGGAACATTATAGGCTGTTTGTGCTAAAGTAATCCTACTATCCTACTAATAAGTATTGTAAATGTGAAAGCATGTGAAGATGTTTGGATGTTTGTTACTCAATCACGCGTAAACTGTTACACGGATTTGGATGAAAATTGACATATAGATAGATCATTTCCTGGATTAACACATAGGATACTTTTTATCCCGATATTCCCACGGGATCGAAACTTACCCGGGTGAAACCGCGGGGCGCTGCTATTAAAATTATAATTTTGTTTAGTAAATCAGTTTTATTGCTATCCGTTGGATCTCATTCTAGATTAATTTGCGATATCATAAAACGACATTTGGATACGATGAGCCTGAATGAGCACTTTAGATAACATAAAAGTTATGTACCGCAAAAGCAAGAAAAAAAAAATTGAAAAAATTTACCTTGTCCCAGTTTTCTTAGTAAGGTCGTTTCAAACTTTCAAAGCAGTACATAATGTCAAATTAATTAAAACTATCTCGTCCCTAATAATTATAGCAACACAAAAGATGTTTCGAAACTTTTTAATTTTTCTTCCACTCTAAAAGTCTAGCCTTTGTTCTTCGTTTTTAAAACTACAGTAAAGAAGATGACAGACGCCATATATATTTTTTCATAATAAATTTCAAAGGTCATTGTTTTGATCTGATATATCCGAGTATCCGTATCCGGTCGTGTGCAGATTTCAGTCTGACGTAGAGAAAATTAGTTTCGAGCTTGACGACTGACCGCGAAGACCACATACCAATCTGCCGTAAAATAAACATTTTGATCCATTCATTCGCTCTATGAAAGTTCGGCTTGTTGTTATTTTGTACAATTTTAATTAAATATTCTTATTCTGTGTAGGGAAAACATGAAAGCTATAGTAAACAAAATTTAAATTGAAAGCAGTATTTTTAAATTTGTTGTTACCAATGAGATACTTAAAAGCGTTTTAGCTACAACAGCTTTTAGTCTAAATTCTGAAACAATTTATTAAAATGCGATAGTTCATGTAACAAAATTTTGAATCAAATCAAAGTAAGGAACTAAACTAATCAAACTTTGTGATTACTAAAACAGAAATCATACAACATCAAATCCGGACCCATTAAACATACAAAAAAAATATACTGAAAAAATATTGAACTTTAATGAACCGTAATGAACTGAAATGGACCAATATAGCAGTGTTTTAACCGGTAAAGCGAGCAATGCATTTCTGTCGTCCGGAATATTAATGCCCCGTTTAATATTTATGTCGAAGGCAAATTTGCATAATCACAGGCTGTGAATACTCATACACACCCACGTACTTGCGAATTACTATTATTCCAACGAATTTTGCCCGAGGTAGGGTAGGTATGCGCATCCCTCGCCCATTGATGTGTTTCGATTGTTTGCATTACAGTTTATTTTTGTTACGTGCTGACAATGAAAGGGGTTTAATATTTCGTTGGCGTCTCATTAAATCGATCCATTTAAGTTGTCAGCTAAATTGGTTGGAAATATGTTAATTAAGCTTTATTAACACTACCCTCAATACCTACTTTTTTAATTGGCAACAAGTTCAAACTATAAAAATCAAAGCAAAAGTCAAGAACCAAAAGGGATGCCCGCGAAATTCAAAAGTTAGATTGATATTAGTCATTCAATAGGGTTATTTACACTTAGAAGGTTGTATTGATTATTTTAATTATTATAATTCTGTAAATACACACTTGTTACGGTCGCGAATCATATTTTGTTTAACATACAACTTGGCACTGACCAGCAAATTGCAAAAAACCTAAGATAATTTTCCTATCGCGGGCTACCCTGGCGCTTCGTCCGTAACTAAATAGCCTTTTTTAACTATTCAAAAAAAAAAATTTTTTTTTTTGTATACTTGGGGACACTACCTACCGTGCGTATCTGTTACGTACTTTTGGCCTTTTACAGTGCAAAGAAGTTTCTGAATTAATCTCTATTTACATAGTCAAAAGGACCACTGTACATTGTACTAAATTGTATTATTTTCTTTCAGCATTTCGACTGTCGGAATCACGTGCGCGTAATCCAGCCAATGGGCGATGGCGCCCGGCTCTATGTCTGCGGGACCAACGCGCACAGCCCAAAGGATTGGGTCTTATATGTAAGTATTACTCTAATTATTATTATAACAACAAAACCACCTCGACTAATCTGCATTCGCAATTTATTTGCCAAAAATGTACACAAATATGAGTTTATGGAAAAATAACTTTAAATCCTACACCATGAAGTTCAGTTTACCCTACAACTTCAAAAAAATTTATAACTTTTTCAATAGTGCTACTCACTCATAAATCAACTTAATTACCATTAAAATAAAGTTTATATTTGTTTAACTTGAAATAATATTAATTTGAAATTAAGTTTCAATAGACTTCATCTAGCCTATCTCGTTGGTCTAATAGTGGTCCCAAGTGCTACAGCTGATCATGAAGTCCGGCCCTGATTCCCGGGTGGTGTTATTGAGTGTTTTCATCGAAAAAGAAACCCGCATTTATATAATAAACTATCAGCAGTCAAGAAAACTGAATTGCGTGCTCAGTACTAAAATCAATTCATCATCTGCCTAGCCTTTTCCCAACTATGTTGGGGTCGGCTTCCAGTCTAACCGGATGCAGCTGAATACCAGTATTTTACATGGAGCGACTGCCTATCTGACCTCCACAACCCAGTTACTGGGTAATACGATACCCCTTGGTAAGACTGGTTGTCAGACTTTCGGGCTTCTGACTACCCGTAACGACTGTCAAAGATCCACAAATGACAGCCGGGACCAACGGCTTAACGTGCTTTCCGAGGCACGGAGGGGTCTCGGTATGTAAAGATGGTCACCCATCCACAGACCAACCGTGGCAAGCGTAGCTTAACCTGATCGATCGACCTGTGCGGCTGTTATTATTTAGCCACGGGCCCCTCAGTACTAAAATCAATTATGTAACATAAAATGTAAGGCTTTGATGTACAAAAGCTTTTTCGGAATTGCTCCTAGAATATACATTCCTTAAAGAATACACATAACACAAACACACAGAACATTTCCATAAAGATAATGTAATTGTCAAAATTTAAAATCGTACTACAGAAACTTCTTCTTGACAAATGCTACTATACAATTAGACGAGTTTTTAAACGATAAAGAGTTATAATTATTAATTCTGTAATTAAAATTTAGACATCTGCAATTTTTTTGTGATGAATAGTGTGTTTCTTTTTATTAATGACATTTTTTTAGCATATTTACATTCCATGTTACCATATTTGTTTTTTTTTGGTTGGGAATCATCAAATGAGGTCCCGCTCTGGGCGGAGCGGAAGGGAGTGTCAGACTCTTACTGACTAAAACCCACCCGTGTTCCATCCTTAGCCCTTTATGTTCCGGGCCAGCGGTAACCCTTTGGGACAATCCCGCTGACCCGGCAGGCTTCGGCCCTAACGCCCTTCATATGATCATATGACATCTCTTTGAGGCGCGCGTGGAACACGTACGCACCGTCCGGCACGGGCCTGGTCCTGATCGGACGGTGAACTAGGTGCCTTAGCGAGGTGTCTTAAGACAAAACATAGCGTACTATTTTATATGTATGGCCTATTATATACCTACCAATGTTTCACAAATAAACTTTATGATTATGATTTATGTGTGTCTTAAAACATAGCTGGCAAAATGTGGGTGAACCTACTGTAGATATACTGTAACCCTTCATCAGTACTGGCGTGATGTTATGTATGTTTCTCTTATATTCACTTATGATATCACTTATAATCACTTATATTTCTCTACCTTAAGTCTTTAAGGGGCTTACATGACCTAATGCGCGGTCACTGTCGGACTGCATAGAAAAGAAAGAGAAGCGCGATGACACAACGCTGGTAATTTATTGCAAAATATGAAGCAATTATTTAATTTTAAAAATCTATTGTTTGGACTAATAAATTAAAACATTATTGTTTTAGTATGTTGCTTGTAGAATAATCTGACAACAAATCTGAATGATTGTATGTATATTAGTATGGTTTTTATTGCAAAAAGAAAGTTTTTAGAAGACAGGTATCTTGATGATTTTTTTCTATCGTATCAAATTAATTGTATTTTGTTTTCAACACAGTATCTACCTAGCATATATCCTGAAGAATATCATATATTTTTCTGATTTTGTTTACTGTAGTCGATCATATATTATTATTGTTTCTAAAACTTGAGTTTTTTGCGTTTAAGTCCTGTAAACCCCTTAATAGGAGACTCCTCATCCAAAAACAACTTACAAGGACTGAGCAAGCATGTATGACAAATACCGTCTTGGGCTAAGTAATAAGGGGCTTGTTTGTGGCTCAATAATAATATCCGCACGGGACGGTCGATCAGGTTAAGCTACGCTTGCCGCGGTTGGTCCGTAGATGGGTGACCATCTATACATACCAAAACCCCTCCGTCCCTCAGAAAGCACGTTAAGCTGTTAGTCTCAGCTGTCATTCGTGGATCTGTGACAGGACGGTACGGGTCGTCAGAAGCCCGAAAGTCCGACAACCATTGCAGTTTTACTAAAGGGTATCGTATTACCCAGGGTTGTGGAGGTCAGATAGGCAGTCGCTCCATGTAAAATACGGGTCTTCAGCTGCACCGGTTAGACTGGAAGCCGACCTCAACATAGTTGGGAAAAAGCCAGGCAGATGATGATGACAGTCTGGGTAAAAAAAAAACAATAAAAAAAAAAATTGTGTTATAGTATTAACCTATCGGCTTTGTGTAAATTGTGGGAATAAAGTTATTCCATTCTATGATTTTGTGGCGGAAGTTTGATGAATAGGTCATTCATGTTTGTCTAACCAACATAATTATAACTGGAAAGTTGAAACTGTGCTCATCTTTCTACGCGATTAAACAGCTATTGAAGGCTGTATGTCTAGACGTCATGAACTCCTAGTAGGTATTTAACATCCCACATAGTTTAAAAGCTTGAGGAAAATTGTGAGCGTTAAATGTGATACGATTTTTTAGATAGTGTTACAACTAGGTATTATTGGTAAACAGTAGGTGTATAAAAGCATACTTTCGCTTAAGGTGCCACTAGTCGATATTTTTTCCATGCTTCTCCACTGTTTGACATTGTGCATCCAAAGTTAAACATGATATTGTTTTTTCTTATAATTAATTTTGTCTGTACGGAAACAGAATAGTAAAATAAAAAGCCATTAAAAAGTTATGAGCCAACAAAGATTCGTTTTTCTTGCTATTTTTAACGTAACTTTGGGTGTAAATAAGTAATAAAAGAACTGCAAAATCTTCTGCTAAACAAAGTCAGCACCGACAAAGCTCAGCTATCGAAGAGTTCAATAAACTTTATTTGTAATTAATTTATGCAGTGATTTTTTCATATAACTGGATTTCAAAAGCACTTTTCGTATTTTTTTACGCGCCTTTCACTTCGGAACGGTGTTTCTGTGCATGAGAACTAGACATTGTGCATGTAGATTAGCGTCTTACTGCTCATCACTGATTCTATCTGTGTCGGACACGAAGTCAGGTAAGACAGCGTGCTTTTTGGCCATGACCACCAGTGAGTTCGAGCTCGCGACTAGTTTCACCTTAAGCCTTCTGGGAACAAACGTGGGAGTACAAAAAAAACATGTAATACTTATCCTTCTGAGAATTAACGTTATAATATTACAGGGTTTGGGGGGTTTTATTGTTTTTCAGGTAGAATGTAGGTGGACACGTGTATTTTTTCTTTCAATAATGGCTTACAAACATACCTACATATCTTAAAGGCTAAAATTTATTGTTACAAATGAATTAGACATCTGTAGCCAAACTAGACGAAAGCCTGTATTTCGGCTATCAGCGCCAAAGCCGTCACATATCTAATAAACACTTGAAAATTGTCATTATGTAAAGATGTTAACATTTTGTAGATAAAAAAAAAGTGATGTTATATAATATAACATAATAATTCGTATAATATATACGAGTACTAATAATAAAGCTGAAGAGCTGGTTTTTTTGTTTGAACGCGCTATTCTCTGGAACTACCAGTAGGATTTGAAAAATAAATTTTGTATTTGATAGCCCAATTCTTGGGGAAGGCTATAGGCTATTTAACACTACGCTAAGACTCTTCGGAGCCGAGCAGAAAGAAAAAAAGTCAGAATAAACGCTAAGTGAAAACGAAGTAATACTGCGGGAGCTCACCGTCCGATCAGGACCAGGCCCGTGCCGGACGGCGCGTACGTGTTCCACGCCCGCCTCAAAGAGATGTCAGCATCGAGGAGTGGCCCCCTTAGGGCCGAAGCCTGCCGGGTCAGCGGGATTGTCTGAAAGGGTTACCGCTGGCCCGGAACATAAAGGGCTAAGGAAGGAACACGGATGGGTTGGGGGAACAAAAAATTTCACGCGGACGAAGTCGCGGGCAGAAGCTAGTAAAATAATGAAATCACTAAAGGCAATAAGAATTATTCACATGTATGTGTGATAGTAGGTAACATTCACTCAAAGCGTCTAAAGTCAAAAAACTTTAAAAACACAACAACAAAAATAATAATTAATTAAAGATACGGTTTTAATGTTGCTGCATTTCCCGTCACTTATCAGCAAACATCTAGAGAGCAAAATCTCTATTCCAACGCAGACAAGTGTAAAATAAACAACGAGACGAGACTATTTTATGCGGCGATTCCCATTACATAGCTAGACGGGTATCTCTGCGAACACTCCCGAGCACATGCAACGAAATGCGAGCTATTATCTAAAGACCCACCCCACTCGAACTGATCCCGACATGAGCCTTGGACAGCAGCCAGCGACGCAACAGATCTCCAACAGGTCCCTAACATATTTGTGTTACAGATAAATGCGACAGAATTGAATGTTTTTAGTGATAAATTATGCTGGCGCAAAAGGACCAGAAATTTTCAGTACGACTTTGTTTTCTTTAGTACACAATCCAAGCATTGAAGCTCTTGTAGCTCGGAAATATGTTTGTTAAAATTGTTTTAAATTAAGAAAAACTATTCTACTTCGCCTGAAGCTAACTCCTTTACATTCCCCAAGACTCGCAATTTCCCTAACATTGTACACTGATGTTCTTTAAATTTCCATTTCGCCGGTTTATACCGACGACATACTCAACGAGACGGTATTAAGCGTCCATTCTACATGCAGTTGGATGCATCCAGTACATAACGCACTTCCTTGCTAGCAGGAACCGCGACAAATTTCACGGGGAGCGACTCCAAATGACGCCGTAACGTGAACGAAGATTTTCACGACGTCGACAAATTTCTAACCGAACGCCTCCAGATTCCATCCAATGACGAGTTTTAACTTCAAAGAATTTTCCTTGATAGAAATTCTAAATAAAATTCACCACGACTTTATGCGACCACTTTAGATTTATTATTTATTAGGCACTTACGTTCTGACCGCCGCCGTAACATCCAAATGGACGCTATCTGAGACTCCGCGATGCGATGATAAGTGGAGTTATTTTCATGAAAATTATTTTTAAAACTCATAAAAACCAACTTTTCACAATAGGTATCGAAAGCAGACCGCAATAAATTTCCAGTGTGGCCTGTTCACCTCTCACTTTCCCTGCTCTTGACTTTCATATAATTTTATGATGTATTGGCGGTCGTTCTGACCCTTCACACGTTTTATAGCAGTCCTGACACTGTAGAGTTTTAGGTTTAATAGCAGCATAGAAAAATATGAAAATGGAATTATAATGAGATTCAGTTTGCGGGAGCCTCCATTTTTAAACTGCTTCGTAACGTGCTTGGAGACTACAAATTCTCCTCCCTCCTCTAAAAATTAACTGTGGTTTTGTTGTAGGTATTTATTTCGATATTTTAGAATAAATTCCATGGAAAGCCAGTATAACTTTTGGAGAAACAAGTCTATAAAATTCATTACCAAAACCGTAGAATAACAAAACTACAAATACTTACAGCAAATAAGTAGGTTGCATTGAAAACAAAACACTAATCGAACATTTATCTGTTTCACGTCCCGCAATAAAAATAAATCACACAAGTCGAAAATTCACACTAATAGGAAGCCAAAAATTGAAAATATATCATCTATACTTACGTAGGGAGGGGACACGGGACCGCGTTGATCCCGTTCGTCGGGACTCGGGACTCTTTTGTACAGAGCACTGTCAAAACAGAGATAGTTGCGCATTTAAATATGACTGGATATTAATTCCCTTTGGAAATTGATTTAATTAACTGCCGGATTGGTTAGGAGCTCATTGAAATTTATTCGTTGGATAACACATTTTTCTGCTTTTGATAATTGAACGAATTATAAGCTTTCATAGTTTAAAAAACAAAAATATAAGAAAATACAGGCAAAATAAATGATGCCAATTTCAATTGTTCACAGACTGCGATTTCACATGATAATAAAAGGTTAAACATTTTAAAGTCCCAATCTTTTACAACAGATTAAAAATAAACTCGTCAGAGTAATTCAAATGCAAAAAACAACTGAAACCAGCAACACTACAACACAATGCTTTCACAGAGCAATAAATAAAATAAATACAAAGTGCAAAGTCGCACGTTATCTGCACTATGAGTAATGTCTCCCTCCTCTTAGGGCGCGTCAGTTTCAAAAATTGAGTGAAATCACATGTACGCGATTGATGGTGAATGCGACTTGAACGAAATCGACCGAACGATTCATATTTGCTGCAACCACCAATTTATATCTATTCTGTTACAAATAGCTGTAGCGGATTGGACGGGTATTGGAAACAAATGACGCGGTAGTTTGTTTGTAGTCGTATTTGTGCTTTTTTTTTTCAATATTGTGGCTAAAGTCTGTGGTGGAAAATGGTGATCGGGAGTATGCCATTTGGATTTGGTTAATTAAATATTTTAATTATGGTTCTATTAAATATTTTTTAAACTTTACTTAGACTCTTTACTTAAAAGTAGAAAATAACTCAAGCAAAGATTTAAATCGTCTCAAATATTTTATAACGCGCCCTAAAAATATTTTTTGCTTGAAAATAACGAACAGTAAACTTACTTTCAGCAAAGAAAATAACACCTACAAAACCTTGTAACCAAACAAAATCTTATTTTATGTAACAGAAATAATTTCCAAATTACTTTTTAATGTTTTATCTTTATCCAATACTCGATAGAACAAGCTTTATGGTGATTACGCTTCATTTTTCCACCTCATTTGGTAACTGTGACGAAAAAACAGATCCACGTTTTCATTTTAAATGGGTACAATCAATAAGGTGGGGCTTATCGCATTTTTTACGAGATGGATTCGATGTGCTTTAAATCTCCTATTAGGTAGGTACAAATGGTTGTATTGTACGAAACAGGTAACAAACGGCGCGTGCTTTTATTTTATTTTTTAGTCTGATCACACTTGTTCTTTTAGCCCCGGTGTTGCCAACGGGCGCGCTAAATTGTCTTTGTGTCTCATTCTTTGTGCTCATAACGTTCTACCGTTATTGTTGTTAGATTTATTGGGTTTTATAATTACTTGGTTTTTTCTCTCTTCTGTAACAATGTTTATATACTTACGAGGATGTAATTTTAAGACCCGGCAAGTATATCCTGTAAAATTTCACCGTGAAAACTTAAGCGAAGTGAGCTGTCATTCCACCTGGGGGCGTAAAATGGCCACTTTGGCCGAATCATAGAAGGATAACATTATGAATCATAATGGAAAGTTAACTGTTAAGTTAATCGTATGAAATCCCATTGGTGAAGGATTTTTCAGTTATTTTTTTTGTCAGTGCCAGATACCAATCAGTCCAATCCAAATCCAATCGCAATCTCTTTGATTATACCTACGTAGTGCAGCGAAAAAAGAAAAACCCGGACTGTCTTCGCCATATTTTGATTCATTCATGGTGTCCTTTTATGATTCTGCCAAAGTGGCCTATTTAGGCCCCCTGATGACATTTCACACACACACTTTTTTCACATTTCATTTTTTATTTTTGTTTTTCGCACATTTTATTTTCTCATTTTAGCTCACTCCAAGCTCACTTCTCCTAAGTATTCACGGTAAGATTTTTACAGAACACATCGGCAGTAATATAATACAAAAAAAATTGCCATTTGAAAAAGATATACAAATAACTGAATTCGCTCTCTCACTAAAATGTTTTTGCAGTAGCCACTTTGGCTGCAGTTATGGGTCAAACTAGCGTAGCAGCAGAGTGACCATATTTTGTGCCAAGGGTTACAGATTCTATTTCCGCAAGGGGACAAACATTATTCTATATCCAGTTGCGACCGTGATTTATGGATCCGAAAGTACCAACGATACTGGAATCTAAGTACCTACTCCAAGCCAAAGGGTAACCTAAACATTGTATTTAGTTCTAGCTTTCACTATAAATAGCACAAAGCACATAGTTCCCCTTTCAACTCGGTCTCATTCCAATTTTATAAAGATTCTTTACGCATCGAGTGTTTGGCACTAGTTGTCATGATTATTCATTTGTTTACCTTTTTTTCTTATGTTACCATACTACCCTGTACATCATCATCATCATCATCATTTCAGCCGAAAGACGTCCACTGCTGGACATAGGCCTCCCCCAAGCACCTCCACTTCGACCGGTCCTGTGCTTCCCGCATCCAACGGGTTCCTGCGGCCTTCACAAGGTCGTCGGTCCACCTTGTGGGAGGCCTTCCAACGCTACGTCTTCCGGTACGCGGTCGCCACTCCAGAACCTTTCGGCCCCATCGGCCATCTGTTCTGCGAGCAATGTGCCCTGCCCACTGCCACTTAAGTTTGGCAATTCTTCGGGCTATGTCGGTTACCTTGGTTCTCCTGTGGATCTCCTCATTCCTGATTCGATCACGCAGGGAAACTCCAAGCATAGCCCTCTCCATTGCCCTTTGAGTAACTTTTAGCCTTCTTATAAAGCCCATTGTGAGCTACCCTGTACAATTTACTCTATTTACTGGCTTCTGCTCGCGACGTCGTCCACGTGAAACTCGACCCACCCCGTCGCATTGCATCGCATGCCCGCGCTATTACCTACTTAATTTTCGCTTAGCGTTCTTTCCGACTTGTTTTTCTTTTTATCCGGCGCTGAAGGGTCCTAGTGTCATGCTAAATAGCCTTTCTCAAGAAATGGGCTATCAAATGAAATACTTAATATTTTTTTTAATCTAGCGGGTAGTTCCAAAGATTAGTGCGTTCAAACAAACTCTTCCGCTTTATTATTAGTATTACCCTCTTACTAATAAACGTATCATATCAGATGAATAGTTACACACCGATTTCTCTCTTTCATTCGTCAGTAATTTGACTTTCGAAAGAAGAAGACAAAGCGTTGTGTAACTCTACAGGCGCTACACAACGTTTATTGGTAAGGGGTTAGTATAAAGATTTCTACTTTGAAGCTTCATTCCTTAGAACTTAATTAACTCCCAGATAATACCAGCGGAGTAAACTGTTGTATAGTTTATGTTTTATCTATGGTTTTTATATGTCATGTTGACTTGTGAAATAAACGTCAGTGTGTTATCCGTCAGTACATTTCTCCCACTAGATTTTTCTTTTCTAAGTACTAGGCCTTCGCCCTCCGCAATATCATAAACATTTAAATCAGTAGTCTTCGCGTCACATTTTTCCGGTGATGCCCCACAAAAGCTGAAAGTAGCAAAACTTGTGTCCTAAAATAAGTTGAGCAAGTTTCCAGCGCTGTTTACTCGAAACTTTACCGCGAACACAAACTAGGGGAGGTTTTCATACGGACCTTTACAACTTTGGTACACATCCCTGTAGTTATCATAAGGGTTTCGTGTTGATCTAAAAAGTTTTGCCGCCGATTCCACTCGATTATGTTTTTTTTTTTTCCTTTTTTCTTTTATTTTGGGGCAATCTTTGTGGAATTAGTTAGTTACACACTTTTGAGGTGCTGGCTAAATGGTGTGTAAAACGGGTAGGTATATGTCTTAATAACAGATAGTATAATATCACTTGAAATAACGTTCACATGATATAATTTTCATATGGTTAATAACGAAACGACGATCGAATGTTATATTTTATATATTCTTCTTTTGCTCTAATAACATTATTTTAGTATATAACGTTCATAACATTAATTTATAATTTGTATAATGCTGTTTTTAGGGTTGCGTACCCAAAGGGTAAAAACGGGACCCTATTACTAAGACTTCGCTGTCTGCCCGTCTGTCCGTCCGACCGTCTGTCTGTCACCAGGCTGTATCTCAAGAACCGCGATAGCTAGGCAGTTGAAATGTTCACAAATTATATATTTCTCTTGACGCTATAAAAACAAATACAAAAAACAGAATAAAATAAATATTTAAGGGGGCTCCCATCCTGCCGGGTCAGCGGGATTGTCCGAAAGGGTTACCGCTGGCCCGGAACATAAAGGGCTAAGGAAGGAACACGGGTGGATTTTAGTCAGTAAGAGTCTGACACTTCCTTCCGCTCCACCCAGAGCGGGAGCAGTCATTTGATGATTTCCCATCCGCAAAAAAAAAGAGGGGGCTCCCATACAACAAACTTGCTTTTTTCGGCGTTTTTGTGGTACGGAACCCTTAGTGTGCGAGTCCGACTCGCACTTGGCCAGTTTTTTTATACGTTTAGTTGACCAAATTTTCATATTTACTAATTTTTTGCGAAAATTCTGTAATGAATAGTAAGTAAATATCAGGTAACATCATATTGTTATAACCTCATTTAACATAAATGATTCACCAACAATAGAGGGGATCTAGCTCTCGGCGGCCGCTTCACTCGCTCGCCTTCGCGCGTTCTAACCTAACTTAACCTAACGAAAATGGCAAACGTTTAAAACCTAATCAGTTTTTGCAAAAAATATACAAAACATAGTAGACGTTTCTAAATTATATTAAACGTTACTTATAGATTTTAAATATTACACTAATTGAATATTAGTTCAAGGGCCAATTTCAAATTCATCGCAGGTAACTGTGTCCCTCAAAAAAGATATTTTTTTTATAACAAATAACAAAATATCTTCGAATACAAAGTGAATAAACTTAAAATAAATTGTTACATAAAGCATCTTGAATAATAAATATTTATCAAATTTCATTATTTTTCCTCTTTTTTAAGGTAACATAACGGTCATTCTTGGTAACAGAGTTGTTTTCTATATAAAATTATCGTGTCCCAGACAGAAGTAGAATACAAATATTCATTAATAAATTGTTTTACTGGAAAACTGATAAATTAAAATAAATAGAATAACTAAATAGAGACATTGTTGAATCACATTAAATGCGTTAAAAGACAAGTAGATTGATAAAGTGTATTTTTCTTTTATTTTTCAAGTTTGTCCTGCGCTTCATTGAAAATCAAAGCAACGCTCTGTTACTATAGTAATTTAGATTAAAAAATACAGATAGCGCTACTGTTTTCCTAGCAGTAGCTTTGGCGCGGTGTCTGGGATCTTTCTCGATAGTTCGCGGGGCCGGGGGAGGGACGCAACGTCAGTCAGTCGGCCGCGTTTCTTGGAAAGAGTCACGTGTGTTTATTCAACTACCACACTGTTACTGATATTTTTGCGTAAGTAATTAGTATTTCTTATATGATTTAACAATATTTATATAGTACATCTAGTAAATATTTTAAATCAGAAGTATTATTTTTCCTGTGTAGTGTATTTTGTGATTAATTGCTTATGGAATGTTAAATTTACCACTCTGTTGCTGAACAATTCTGTTACTTAGCACGTGATAACAGAGTTGTAAACTGAATAACAGAGTGGTATTTTCTTGGTTTTGGCCCGAATTTGTATATTAATTCGTGTGTCACACGCTTTTTAATAATTTAACTATAAAAAATTGATACTAAATGATAATAAATAATTTGTTTCCGGACATTTTGTATGACTTACGTCGTTCGAGGATGGCTCTAACGCCTGCAGAAAAGCAGCGACGTTATGGGGAACGACGTAAAAATAACCCTGAAAAAGAAGCGGCATCTAAAAAAACGGACCTTCAGAGATACCATGCAAAGAAACATTTAGTCAGAGATTTATCATCACGGGAACCGCGAGCACTGAAAAAAAATGGCTAGCTGCGAATGCCAAGCGGAGAGATCGAGCCAAGGCTCTTCGCATAGTTATGCACACTCCGGAATCATCACCTGGACTAATGACCCCACGTCTTACTCCAAACCCACAGGATCATGACGTTCCACGTGTTTTGCTACCAATTCGCCGTTTGTCAACACCTCAACTTTCGACTCCTCCTGAACATAGCCCTCATGTGTTTTCAGATGGCCCGGCCACCCAGTACCGACAAAAACAGAATTTCTGTCTAATTTGCAACAAATTATTCTCTGAATACAGCTTCACGTGTCGCACGTGGACAGAATATTTATGATGCTTCACACTTCTATCTTGCTCTGAAGAATATTAGTAAAGTAAAGCTACATCTTATAACTGATGAAGATATTAAAATATGTTCATCGGAAATTCCAGAGAATATTGTACCTTTATCTGGCACAATGAAAGTACACCAGGTGTTTACTGACGAGGAAGGAGTTCTGAAGTATAGAGACTTGAGCTGTTTCTGCCAGCGCGGTTTTTGCTCTTGCATGGATCCCAAAGAATACCGTCCACTGAAACCCGTAGACGAACTATCAATTCATTCTATCGAATGCGAATCAGATTTTCTGAAAGATATAGGCAACCTCATGCAGTCCCAAAAAAATAAATTTTATAACACAGTCTATGGTTCAGATTCTGATGATGAGATCCCCTTGAAAACATTGAAAGATAAAACTTCAACTAAAAAACCCAGCACATCAAAAGGAATCGACGATGATTCTTTGATAGAGAAGGAAAATATCCATGGTAATAAAATAAAACAAGGTGTGTGCGTTTTAGTCAAAGTTTCGGGTTTGAAGCAAGATTATGTTTATTTGGGTAAAGCGTTGAGCGAAGTAGATGATGGTGAGATAAAAATTATGTTTTTCAAATCAGTGGACGATACTGCAAAAAAATTCAAATTAGTTGAGACTGATTTGTCTTATGAGCCTTTTGAAAATTTACTGGCTATTGTATTAATATGTAATAATTATATTCTATTCTATTCTATTGTTGCGGAACCCAAAATAGTAAACAAAGGCAAAAGAGTATACTATCACTTTTGATACTCCATTAGAAATATTTGAGAAGTAGTAGTGCGCTGTTGATTATGTTGTTGAAAATCTCATAATTATTTTTAGGAAGTTTTTCATTCCTACATATTGTTTTAAGTCTATACGTTAATACGAGATCTCATTATTGCAATTTAAAGCATAGTCTATAGATATTAAGCTAGGTATGCGAGTATAATTAGTACAACAAACAACTTTGTTACTGTGTTACAACTATGTTACTTTCGGTCCCAAAAATATAAGGCGCAAAATAAATGTTTTCAGTAAAACTAATCTGTAAAATATTATAAATTGGCTATAAACCAATTTATAAGTTAAAAATTTGTGCAATATAGTGATGATTTATGTTAAAATAAAGATTTTTCAGAATTTAGGTAGAATTTAAGGTTTAACCTAATATTTAAAGTAACATAGTTGTTTATGACTTTATTTTAATACATATTAGTAATGTTTTATATTGTGATTCTGCATGTTCCTAAGAGAGAAAAGGCTGTAATTAATATTGATACCAAAATATTGGTGATACATTTTGTCTGTATTAAAATAAAAAATATTTCGCATTGGTAACAGAATGGTATTTATTTACACCTTGAGACCGTAAATCTCAAAAAAAGCCTACAATTATTAGTAAAACATCACGACCAATGACAGGATTTCAAAATTCGATGGTTATTACGGGCATACATTTAGTAAAAAATAATATATAAATAGTTTGTAATATTTAAATTTCTAGAAATTTAATTAACATTTACCTGCAAAGAATTTGAAAATGGCCCTCAAACGTGCATTACAGAAAATGTCTATTATACCATATAAAATTAGGTATAATGAAATTATATCAATAATTCATTATATCATTTCAACGTTATATTAAAGAAAAGTATATTGAATAAAATTAGGTCATATGATCATTAGAACTTTTGTCATTATCATTATATAAACCGTTATACACCCGTGTAAAAAAAGGCTATGATGGCGATGGGAATAAAAAAACGCTAGAATGACGATTTGGACTCGATTGGCCGTAGAAGGCACAACATAAATAAATCTGTAAATGTATGGATGAGACCCTTGCCCAGCAGTGGGACTACCTAGGTTTACGAACAAAAAGGTGTAATGTGCATAGCTTGTTGTGATACTGATATTTCCCGCTGACAGACAGACGGACCGGCGGACAGCGGGGGATTAGTAATAGGGTTCTTTTGACATCCTTTATGTGCGGAACCCTAAAACATATTTCGTGACATTATATCACATAATTACAGGCGAAAAATTTCAATCCAGTGTTTAACGGCTTTGATAGCCGATAGTAGCAGAGTCAAATAACATGTCAATTCAAACCAAATAACTCACAAGCTAAATCTAGTATCCTTACCTACGTTACTAAACATAAACACCGCGAAGTCAATTTACATCGTATATCGGTCTAAAATAGTCTAAATGCTGAAGTTTTACCCTACATTCCAGTTCAGTATGATGTATAAATACAAACACACCGAAATAATCGTCTCACTTCACGAGGAAAATCGATACAAACTTTGTATCGAAAAGACCAGCTGTGTAGTCTGTAAGTAGATACCATACAATAAACATCATAAACACAAAGTAATATCATTACGTTCAAACTCGACGGAAACTATCGCGAAACAGCCCACATATTGAATAATAGATTCTAAAAGTGTGTAATAAATGGTCTAGAATGCTTGATAAGTGGCGGGCCCGCGTTAAGCATACACCGTCGAGCGTCGGCGCGAACCAACCTGATATTATACTTAAATTATCTATCTTTACACTGCACGGAAATTACAAAGACAACGTATGTGTTGAACATTCCATTACCACGAATTGCATTACACAAAGAGCCTCAAATAATTGTGAAAATTATCCATTTTCAAAACAAACTGTTGCAATGCCGATTCTCGCCCGACGCACAAAACACAATCAAAATTTCAGTCATTTCCTACTTTGTAATATAATTATTCGTGCCGATAGATCAAACAAGCTTTTGTGTCATCATACAATAATGTTTATGGCGTAATAATGGTGCAAATTCAACTCCCGCGCCGCATCGCTGAGTGCACTTCGGAAAATCACTTTATAATCTATGCAACGCCGCATTCGGCTGAACACCGACGCCGCATAACCATTTTTGTGCATTACATGAATGCAGCTGCCCGTAAAATTTTATACAAACAACTTTGAAACTAAGTGTACTTATTTTGTATGTGGAAATTGACTTAGTTTCAAAGTGTATATTTGTGTTAGTGTACGATGAACGGTTACTGTGTTTCTTTTGAGTTTTCTTATTTAATTTTCAAACATTACGTGTACCAAGTGATATCACATCTTTAATTCCCACTAAGGGACGTACGATATTTTCGAAGATACACGATTTATGTAAACGAGAGCATTGATCTTGAGATCTCAAGAGATGCTTGAACAGCTGATTTAAACCTAAAATAATATAAAGTAAAGTGTAGGTTTCGATTAAATGGAGGACATATTATAAAACAATGGCTTAGGTGGGGGTTTGAATAATCCTTTACATCCAACGCAAACAACTGAGGGCCTAAAATGGCCACTTTGGAGAATCATAAAAGGATAACATTATGAATCGTAATATGGCGAAGACAGTCCGTGTTTTTCTTTTTTTCGCTGCAATTCGCAGGTTGTATTGGGATTGGATTTGGGTCGGATTGATTGGTATTTTAGCACAGACAAAAAAAAATAACTGAAAAATGCTTCACCAATGGGATTTGATACGATTAACTTAACGGTTAACTGTCCATTATATTATCCTATTATGATTCTGCCAAAGTGGCAGAGTAAAACCTCTTCCTGCCATGCACGTTAAAACCAATTCAATATTTACGCTAAGAAACAACTGCTAGCGAACGTTCGTTTCTTGACAAATTGATTTCCACGGAACTGGTCGTTCGAGCCTAAATTTTTAATAGCAACTCATGTTACCAGAGTCTATAATTTGTGACGTCAACCCACCGACTGTGTGTTCACTCAATTAAATGTTCGTAACTATTGTCTTCCCTTCCTAGTGACATGACAGGCTAATTTATTTGAAACCTGTCATACGCCCTGCTTGACTGGCATGTTTGTATCCTCATGACAGTTACCTCAACTGCTTATTATTTACTCAGAATGTTACCAGGTACTTCAGTTCTTGTCTGTTACTGACATTACCTCTTAGTAAATTAAGTCTGAATATTTAATTTAATTTATTCACAAGGAGGATTTTTCTTTATGTTTGTAATCACGAGGACTTCATTTGTGACTTGGTAATGAAACACCTAGTTCTTGGAATGCTAATTTCATTACCTGTGTTTATACATGCTTAAATGTTTTAGTGAAATTTTTTATTTGAAATCCGTGCAAAATACACACAAAAAAATAAAATTGAAGTGTCTGTTTGTAACGTCAAAATAACAGGTTTTTACTAAATGCATATGAAAAACACCTATTTTTGAATTTTTCAATCAGACATGCATACATGTCTGATTGAACATGCATACATGTCTGATTGTTCCGGCTAATCTCCGAAATGGAAGGACCGGTTTTGATGGGAAGTTCACTGGCAGATAGCTGATATTATAAGGGTTAAAAAAAATTGAAACCCATGAAATCCAATTTGTTTTCCGACATGCACGAGAATGAAGTCGCGAGCACAGCTAGTGTCAAATAAAATTCAATACTCGAACTACTTTGTCATTCAAAAGCATTTTGGATCGTATGACGTGAAATGAATACGTTTTTTATTGATCTAAAACCCATAGTCGTATTTCACATGGCACTAGTCGGTGCACAGGTGCAATAGCTATCTCATTCGGAATTAGTATCCAATATCGCGTGTACTTTACGATTGCCTACGTCTGACGCTTATAAAGTTCTACGTGCCCTGCTACTTTGTCTTTTATTGAAGGACTTTTAGAGGTTTTGATACTGACATTCCTAAGTCTTACCTTTTGATCCTTTTAATCTACACAAGAACAAATCGATTTAATTTAAAAAAAAAAATTGAAATCGATCCACAGTAGCCGAAGATATCACCTAAACATATATACAAAAAAATACAATCGTATTGAGAACGTCCCCCTTTTGAAGTCGGTTAAAAATAAATTATTATTAAAGAGAAATAATTATTAATATCTTCAGTGATTTAAAAAATTTCATTTTAAAAATTCAATGTAATGTTTAGCAATTTCGTTGAATCAATCGCACCTAAAGATACCTGCAATTTTAATAAAAAACTTAGAATTTTGGCAGATTGTTTTAATTCTCTTAAATTTAAAAATTCTCCAGAATCAGAAATCTAATTACATCTATTAATAAATTTCATTACCTACGTATGTTTGCAGGAAAATAAATAATATTCCCATACTGCTATCATCCTTATGCAAGCCAGGTCCAACTTTTCCTCCATTCACGTAAACTCTGCTTATTTCTATTTCAAGCTTGCAAAATGTGTTCAGTCTCTGTGAGTGATATGCGGCTAGCGAACTTCAAGTGTAACTTGGATATTTTGACTTTGCACATTGCCTAGGTTTTGTCTTCGGGTAATGTTTGGAAGACTTGGTTGTGGAATATTTAGTGAAATGGTGTTTACTTTTGTGAATGCAGATAGCATAATAGCATAATCAGTAGTATAGCCTATAACAATGTTTTCACTGCTGGGTCACAGGCGTCCTGGGCCGTAATCCACCACGCGAGCCCAGTGCGGGTTCATATATGTGAATGGAAATATTCTATCGTAATTAAGGACCATTTTTTGCATTTGTACCATATGATTTTTTTGTAGAAAGATGAAGTTCAAAGTTTTTTAGGTTTTATTTTGTACATTGCTGAAATTGATGGTGTTTGTCACTTCAAAGATTGCTTATAATTTGTCTAGCTCTACCTACTTCGATTATTTTCATATTGAATTAGTTTCAAAATCTACATAACATTCATTAAATATTTATTACTTCATATTACATGTGTAATAACTACATTTTCTAAAGGACCAATTTCGTATTACTCTTCACAATTTAGATTAAACTCACAATAAACTAATATTTGTACAAGTGCTATACATTTGTTTTATCATGAGCAATATGTCGTTATAAATTCAGATCATCCCCACTGGTTATTAACTGATAGTGACGTGGCTGTCAAAACTTTGCCTCCCCCACAATCTCTACAATCCTGAGATCCCTTATGCGTTTGAAAGTTACTCCTTCCAATACACGCACTGACAAAGACAACTTTCGTAATGTATGTCGCAACTCGTAACATATTCACAACTTGTATAATTATTGTTTAAGCACGTAACTAGTTGATATCGGGAGTTGTAGCGCTTTACAGAAATCCTCTGCATTCATTTTCTATTGTTTCATCTTCGTTAGTGACTTGTAGTTTGATGGTAGGTTCAATAGACAAGATAATAGACAAGATAAAATACCTTAAGTGGTGTTTCGATCTGGCATACTCAGTTTATTTGCAGTTCAATTTATTCACACAACACAATAAACAAAGTTTAAACTCATATTCATAAGCTAGCAAAATTGTTCGCAGTCTGAAAGAACGAATTATTACGCAATAATTACATAAAGACAAATGAAATTCGAAAAAGAAAACATTCAAATTTTTTTTAATAGCATTTCGTAATATCTGTGGCCAGTACGAATGAAAATTACAACAATAGAAATTAAACCTTTTTTGCGTTCCTATAAAGTCCATGAGTATATTTTATTGCACATAAACTTACGTGATCACATAGGAAACGTCAGAAGCTGTGGTGTTCTGCAAGGACACTTATTTGACCTTCAACTACAAGCTTTTTAATTCCACAAAGAATTTGTATTTGATTAACAGACATAATTCGAGTAATTACATTATCAAATTACCCCTGTCGTGCTCCATGGTTATGTAAGATCCGATATGTATAGTTAATCACCCAATCAACTAAATTTGTGCGATTAGAACCTCGATGAGAACATATAAGTCACGTCAGAATCAGGTCAGATTGAAATATCGTCTTCAAACAGCCAGTTGGGATACAGGGGTTGTAAGAACGAATGGAACCTAGTGGAAAAATTGTCTAAAAAAGGTAGCGATTTTAAATGAAAAACAAACTTTCTTTTATTTATAACAGTCAACAACACTGCATTTTTTTTAATCCTTTCCATTTTATTCGGTTTAAACTGGTACAATACACGTGTAAACAAATACCGACCTGTATTTTTATTACATGAACCAAAAAGATCAACTATAAAAAAAAATCCTGCGAATAAACTTTGAAAAATCCAAGTCATTCGTTTTTCCATCCTGTATGACGTAGACGTCGTGAACGGCGACGTAAACGTGCACTTTTACTCAGTACCAATTTAAAAAGTAAAGCGAAGTAACATCCACTTTCTTGTATAAATATTCACACATTACCTCTACAAACTCGTAGTGAATGTCTCGAAAGTTTCCCGTAGGATATTACGTACGTAACGTATGTATTCACAATGTATCGGGAAGCCATTGTCGTATATCATGCGACCGCGTATCTGCAGGTGCCAACTATTCTCTTGTCTAGATACCGTGTTTTACTTTGTAGTTACGTTGTAAACTTTTAAACGGCTGTGTCGTATCTCAGCGAAGTTTGTTTGACGTAAATTAGGAATACCTTCTGGAGTTATTATGTAAAATACAGAACATTAAAGACTCGACCAGAATTTGTTAGCTCATCGTGAAAAATCGATGAGAGAAAACAATCAAACTCCTTTTAGTGCTTGGTCGTACGTCAATTAAAATTGACGAACAGACAACCTATTGAAAAGTTTTAATAGGTCTTTTTCGGTAATTTAGTAGTTATTTCAAGTATCGGTGAAGTTGCTGACAGGAAACAAAAAGTATTTTAAAAAAAGTAATTTATTTTAATGACTGTAATGTCTGATATATACTTTGTAGTTCTCACAATTTCCCAATTACAAATCTATTCCCAAGTGCCTAAAGTTTGATATCGTTACGAGCAGAATTGGAATAATAACTTTTGACAGTTCAAAACTTGCTTAACTTAGATAAATTAAGAATACTGATTTAGACAATCTGAAGCAAACTCTATTAAGTTCCAGCAAGATTTAGACAAAAACATATATCAAAATGAGATGACTTACTGACTGACTTATGATTACACAGCCCGATTAAATATAATATAGAGTCTAGACACGGAGTAAACATCACATATGTTAGATAAGACATAATCTTTAGGACGACATTAAATGTAATATATTTATAACAAAAATAGATTGCCATCATAAATTCAAAGACCAAAACTCGCCTCCGAAGTTTCAATTCGCATCATTAGACCGTCACCGTTTCATTCTGTGAATGAATAGCCTTCTAGATGCTAATTTCGTGGGCAAACAAAAGCTAAGGCCTAATGAGGGACGCTTGCGGGTCCCTAGACAAACTTTCTTATTCAACCTTAGGGGGCCCGCGGGCCCTTCCGCCCGGGCCATTTGCTTGTTTATCCTGGACTTAGGATGGCGCTTCGATGCTGAAAGGGAAAATAATATTCCAAAGAGCTTCACAGTTTGGTGTAAAGTTCGTGGTGTGTTCAACTCGTTAAGGTTTTGTGTGCCAATGGTACGGAAACACCCTAGACGGTGTTCTAACTTGCGCGCATAAGGACCAGTTTTTAAGCCTTAACTTACTCATAAAGCTTCATGTAAAACCTTTTAGCCCATCATTATTTAGTGTGTAACATACTTATTTATTTTGGGATTGCTGTCTTATAAATAACATCAATGTTACAATAGATCTCAAAGTCCTTCCAATAAGTCAGTGAGCTTTTATCTCAAAAAGGTGAAGGAATACAGGGCTATTGGTAAAACATTAACAACCTCTTAAGAGGTCATTGTGCTCATCATTATAAACAACTTTTACTACGGGACCAAACCTGAAATCGCGAAAAAAAAATCAGCTGTTCCTTGCATTTATGTTCGTATAACTCGGCAAAATGTGGGGACCAGCTGAATTTTTTTTCGCCATTTCAGGTTTGGTCCCACAGTAAAAGTTGCTCAAAATGATGAGTACAATGATGGTTGTTAATGTTTCACCAATAACCCTGTATATCGTGAAGAACTAGAACCAAACATTCGAAGACATGTGACATCTACCAACCCGCACTGGGCCCATTCCCTCTCACAGAGAGGAGGCCTGTGTCCCAGCAGTGGGAACATTATAGGCTGATTATGCCGAGCTTTTATCTATCTCTACTCGTATTATCATAATTTTCATATTAATTATTGTAACAGCTTTGTCTCCGTATGTTATACTTGGGGCATCCATGTTTCGCATTAGTAAATCAATAAGTAATAAAAGTGTCGGTACCAAAGCATTACATTGCCTATATGGCTTTAAGATCATAATCATCTAGGGACCTACCAACAATAACAAATGCGCTTAATGTCTTGGGGTGCCGCCGGCGGTTATAAGAAACCTTGGGGTACCGTCAAAAATTGCATTGCATTTATTTGGAAGATCCTGCATTTTCTATTGAACTTTTTTACCACAATGATAAGAGCAAGGAATAATTTTTTATTTTTGGAATTGAAAAAATCCATGTCACTGTCTGTGGGCGTCTAATATCCTATGAGCACGTATCACTAAAAATATCAACCCTTCTTCTATCAATTCGTCATTTTCGTGACACTTAATATTTTGTAACCTTTCTGAGTATCCGTAGGTGTTTTATTATTAGTATGATCATGCAAAACATAATATCAGATAATTTGGGTATGTTTTTGATAGAATCTATGATTTTTATTGAGGAAAAATCCAAAACGACGTTTCGGAAAGATTGTTCCAAATTAATATGCATTGGCCACCTTAATCCGCTTGCAGTTTCGGCCCTAAATTAAGGTGATATATTGAAAAAAAAATGTGGTTTTTCTATTTCGTGTAACTTGTTAAGTATGTGGAATAGGAATTTAACATTTTGGTATATGTTTTTTGACTTTTTCGTCTAGTATCATGTAAAAGGAATACACGATTCAATGAATTTAAATCGATACAAAAAAATTGCCAAGTTATATCTATTTTTTAGTTTTTCGACATCACGGCGTAACGCTTAAGATTTATTTAATAGAATTTACTTTAAAACATAGAGAACTATCATAACAAAGTTTACTCAAAGTAGTTTTAAATTTAATTCATTTATTTTGTCTGTGTGCTGAAACGACGATTTTGTTAAAAAAGGAGTAAATTCGTTTTGGCAAATCGTCGTCGTCGTCGTTTCAGCCGATAGACGTCCACTGCTGGACATAGGCCTCCCCCAGTTTTGGGAGGGTTTGCCATAATCGCCACGCTTGGCAGGCGGGTTGGCGATCGCAGTATGGTATGATGGTGGAATACATAGAGAACGCTGCTGCCCATTCTCCGGTACGATCCTTAGTCGCCTTTTACGACACCCACGGGAAGTAAGGGGTGGTGGTATTCTTTAAGTCCGGCACCACACAGACAGCAAATACGTCGGCAAATACGTCGTTTTATTCCGAGCGCACGCACATTATACCTATCTCTCTTCTTTTGCGTTTCAAAATAATTGCATCACTTTCGCTCGCTTAGTAGATCAGTCGCTACGATTTATTTTCGAGCACTTTAACTTATTTCCTTCGCGCTGCCCATTTATGGAAGCACACTCACCTTTTAGACAAAATGGACCAAATTATCAGGCATATATTAACTTCTATTTTAAATGTGGCCATAGACGACCGAGCTTGGGCATAAGCTACTCTTTTCATTCGTATGGGGTAAAACATAGAGAACTATCATAACAAAGTTTACTCAAAGTAGTTTTAAATTTAATTCATTTATTTTGTTAAAAAAGGAGTAAATTCGTTTTGGCAAATACGTCGTTTTATTCCGAGCGCACGCACATTATACCTATCTCTATTCTTTTGCGTTTCAAAATAATTGCATCACTTTCGCTCGCTTAGTAGATCAGTCGCTACGATTTATTTTCGAGCACCTTAACTTATTTCCTTCGCGCTTCCCATTTATGGAAGCACACTCACCTTTTAGACAAAATGGACCAAATTATCAGCATACATTAACTTCTATTTTAAATGTGGCCATAAACGACCGAGCTTGGGCATAAGCTACTCTTTTCATTCGTATGGGGGGCCTCGGCGTCCGCAAAATTCCTAGTATTAGTTTACCGGCTTTCATATTCTCGGTCCACGGCATTGATAAATTAATCAGGAAAATCCTAGCCTCCACACCTCCACACTGATTAATTCTGATGTGCCGTGTTTCAACGAGGCTATGGATGCCTGGATCTCTCCAGAGACGGTGGGATGAACCGCTCTGCAGACAGTACAGAACAATTTACTTGACTCGTCTGCTACTACTGCGGAAAGTGCGCACCTGCTGGCTGTGGGTAGGTGGGAGTCGGGTCTTTGGCTTCATGCACTACCTTCATCGAACATAGGCACTTTTCTCGACGACACTACTTTTCGCCTCGCTGCTTCCCTGCGACTAGGCACTCCTTGCTGTTCTCCTCATAGCTGTCACTGTGGCAAAGATGTGAACAGCCTCCGACACCACGGCCTGTCTTGCAGCCGAAGTGCGGGTCGTTTAGCGCGGCACACGAACATTAATTATATCATCCGACGAGCTCTTGTCACCGTCGGCGTTCCAGCTTTATTAGAACCCAATGGCTTGGCACGTGACGATGGCAAGAGACCGGACGGTATGTCTTTATTTCCATGGAAGGTGGGTAGGGCTTTAGTATAGGACGCAACGTGCGTCGATACTCTTGCGCCTTCCCATCTTCCTGGCTCGGCATGCTATGCTGCCGCTGCTGCTACAGCTGCGGAAAACCTAATAGCGAAAATATAATAACCTTATCGGAAATTATATTTTTATGCTGTTTGGGGTTGAAATCCTTGGGCCGTGGGGTCCGAGTGCTCATGTTCTTTTTAAGGAAATTTCGAAACGGCTGACTGACACTTACCGTGACCCAGGGGCTGACTTTTACCTTGGCCAAAGTCTAAGCATTGCCATACAACGTGGGAATGCCGCCAGCCTCTTGTGTACATTACCAGCCGACAGCGATGCGGATGAATTTTTCGACGCCATATTTTAGTTTGTTTATAGTTTTAGTTAACTTAGGATTTAATTTTGTTATTTTTATTAATTAATTAGTTATTATTTGCTTAGGTACTTATTATTTTAATTTGCAACAATAAATTTTATTATCATTCAGAGCAAAAAAAAAATACGATCGTGTTGTTAAATGTAGCTAGAGGCAGCTTTATTTATATTATCAATCAATTTATGCGTGTCCGGTTTAAATAACGTGTAAAGCTACAAATGGTTTTCCGATAAAAGTCAGAATACAAGGAGGAAAATCTTACCCCCGGGCGGTCGGCCGGCACGTCTTGGCATGCCTAATTTAATCCTCGGCTTATTGAAATAAAAACGACATAGGTTTTCGACAGGTGCCGCGGGCGCCCGCGGGGAGAGGGTCACAGGTGGCCCCGATGGTCGCAGCGTCGTTAAAATTTACATAAAGTCTCAATCCACGACGACGGGCGCCGCTGCCCACCCCACGTTTATGCTACATTTAGTAATTTTATGATAATTTCGAAAACCGTACCGCCACCCATCGCATTATACTAATAGAGGAATTCTCCCGAGCCCGGCGCAACGGCGAAAAAAATCGACCGCCTTCAAAATAATAAGTTTCGGTTAATAAATCGCGTTCAACGCGAAACAAACATAAATTTTTGGAAAAATTAATAGCAGATGTGTTGTTGGGTTGCACAGGGGACGAGCCGGGGGCGGTCCACTGGCCAGTGCGCTGTTACTGACTTTGAAACGCATAAATTCAGTCGTTACGTTTTGTTTTTTAGATATATTTTTGATTAATGGCGCATAAAATCGAAACGCTCACGCGTGGAAATTTTAATATTTTTGGAAACTTTTTATTCACCCTCTACCAACATCCCTACTTTGCTGTTTCGGAAATTGGGGTGTTTAGAAGCTTTAATTAACGTGTTTACCAAAACGCACACCCTTATGCACAAACAATTGTGGAGATAGGAACTTTATACGCAGTTTAAATCAGAGGGGTATTAGTAGCGAAATAATTACACTTTCAAAATGAAATTACGTAGGTAGGTAAGGTTAAGTAGAGTTATGATTTAATAACAGCGTTGTGCTGAATGTTTAACTTGAGTTTATTGCATTACAATGGTACCAACTACGGCTCTAGTTTGGCAAGTTATTTACTGCATCACATACCAAAGCAAAAGCTTCCGTTCGTACCGCAATAAACTCTATTATTACTTTGATTGCAGACACATTTCATAAAACAGCACCTGTATACGCAATTTCAGAAAAAAATATACCTCCTAAAAGTGCCCATTGAAGACAAAAAATCTTCTTTTGTTACAGTCCAACTTGACGCACCTGCCTCGTCATGAGTACGTGCCTGGCATAGGCATGGGTGTCGCCAAGTGCCCGTACGACCCTGCAGACAACTCCACAGCCCTATGGGTGGAAAAGGGCAACCCTGGCAGCTTACCTGCGCTGTACTCTGGCACTAATGCAGAGTTCACCAAGGCAGATACCGTCATCTTCAGAACGGATCTCCATAACTTGACTACGGGGCGGCGCGAGTTTGCGTTCAAGAGGACCCTGAAATATGATTCGAAGTGGCTTGACAGTGAGTATTACTTTCTTTTCTACATAATATTTTGTCCATGCAAAGTTCTCCCCAGTTTTCTCTGTAAAATTCTAGCAGCCTGTTTTTTATTGTGGAAATTATTGTTGTTTCGTTGTACACAGATAATTATTTTCAGCATTAAGTCCAAACTGGACTGTAGGTACAAAAATAGGTAAGCGCCTTAATAAGAAAAGTACTTGAAATATTTTTTGATCACCAACAATGTGCTCGCTTAACGCTTTTGGCCCTATATTTATTTCCATAAAAAAGGTTATTATACCAGTCTAGTTAGCTAATGTAACATGACTAATGAGTTATACCGAACCCAACTCATTTCTAAGTACCAGATCGATATTTTCTGTCTGACTGGCTCACACTGGGCCAGTCAACCAAATCAATACCGATACCGAAATTATGAGCACACACTGGAACACCAACTGTGGTTGCGCAACCAACAAAATTCACAGGGTGTAAGGGACATCTATGCGCAATTTTAACATTACCATGAATGCAGTATTGGTCAAGACCCACCAGCGTTGTAATTTTTCGTTCAAACAACTCTTCCATACACTATGACCGTGTAGGTATTACACTGTTGTATGGAACAATAGTTTTTAGGGTTCCGTACCTTAAATGGAAAAATGGAACCCTTATAAGGTCACTTCGTTGTCAGTCTGTCAGTGCGTCAGTCAAGACCCTTTTTCTCAGGAACGCGTGGAGTTATCAAGTTGAAATTAATATCAAATACTCAGGGCTTTTCCCCTGCAAGTAGTGAAAAAATCAAACTTCAAAGTCAACGCAACCAAAAGGTACGGGCGTTTATGTTCCGAAATCAAAACCTATAGGGTACTTCCCGTTGACCTATAATCATGAAATTTCGCAAGAAGCAATGCCATGTAGCAGAAGTGAAGGAAAAAATCCGAAAACCGTAAATTTGTAGTTATATTACAAAAAGAAAAAATTTTATGAGCGCGAGTCCGACTCGCACTTGTTCAGTTTTTTTTTTAAATTACCGTCGTATAATCTCTACACTAGAGAACCTTTAATCCTGCGCTTGATTCAAAGTTACAGTTTCGATGTCCCTTACACCGTTTATACTGCTGTTGGTATCTTACCTGGCATTCTATTAGTAGCGCGACAGGCATACATTTTGATAGCACCGAGGCATCCAAGTCTTCTTCTTCTGTCTGCCCTTGTCTCATGTTACTTGGGGTCGACGCAACAGATCTATTTTCCATCCCTGTCAGCGTTCACTCTAGTATTATTCAATCCTTTTTCTTTAATATCATCGTTCACTCTATCCAACCATCTTTTCTTTTTTCTTCCTCTCCCTCTTCGTCTATCAACATTCATATCCATCACTCTTTCAGCTACATGCGTTTCATCTCTCCTCATAACAAGCATCATCACACATAGGTACTAAGACAAACGATTCCCTTTCAACTTTTGTGTAACTGACGTCAGTTTCAAGTTTACTTCCTTCCTTTTCCTTGTCCTTTCTTCCTTTCCCTCTTCCTTCTTCCTTTATCGACCTCTTCTTCTTCTCGCTTCCTTCTTCCTTTATCGACCTCTTCTTCTTCTCGCTTCCTTCTTCTTTTATCGACCTCTTCTTTTTCTCGCTTCCTTTCTCTTCCTCTTCCAGTCTTCCAATATAGGTGGGTAATATTTCCTTAATCAATTTGAATATCGAAATGAGCGTGATCACTGCTGCTGCCCAACAATGGCCGAGTATCCATTAGGCTGAAAGCGAACCGGTAATAATAAGGACAAATGTTACAATTATCGACGCTTACACGATTTACACGGAAATTGGCCTGTTTGCGATTAAACAAGCGAAATTAAACTGTGTTCAGTCTAACGAGCAACAATGTCTCTGTTCTATGGCACGGATATTCCTGTTTAAGCCAATTATTGGTTGCCCTGTTCTGTATTGAAATTGATTTTAGTCACCTTTACTTATTTTATTCTGTTCGGGAAACTTACAGCTACTTAAACTTACAGTGCTCTTAGAAAATCGTCACAAAATACACATATAGGTAACAAATTAAAAATATATAATAATACATGATCGATTAATACAAAATTTTAATCGTTTAACAGTTTCTTTTCCACTTTTCCATGAAGAAGCTCTTTATCAACAAATCCTTAAGCCAAGAAACACTGTTAGGTATTTAATATATCCAAATCATGTTCACTACAGCTCCAAATTATGTTCTTTATTTTAAAGTCTGACTATAATTTCTGTATCAGGTTTTAGATATATAGCAAAGCTGATCTTATATTAAACATAGTATTTACCCTTGTTCCTTTGAAAAACAAAGGTTTTTCAAAGGAACAAGGGTAAATACTATATGATCATAGATAATAATCTATGATCATGTCTTTCTTAAAGTTAAACAAATATTATCATCTCTGCTTAGTCTTGACTAATCGGATGAAAAAAATCTGACACTCATTTACATTTTACTAGCACAGTAGTTACATAGTTTCAACGATAACACTGTCCCTTAAAATAATTGCATTTTCGGCAATAACTTGCAGACATTTTATTAAATCATAAAAGCTAAACTGTCTTCTGAATTCATAAAATATTAGATCTTCCACAAGACTGCACAATATTTAAATATTTTCTTAAATAAATGCGGTCATCTGACCGCAATTTATTCGAGAAAATATTTCAATCCATTGAAATAAAAAATTGAAATAAAATTATCAAATTTTATTTCAATTTTGCAATAGAGAACTGATATTAAATGGAATTAATATTTCAGAAACATGCCTTAAAGTAAATGGCTTAATTGTTCTGATTTTAGTACGAAATGAATATTGAAACAATTGGGACCCAACCCTTTTGCCCGTTAATTTGTGTGGCACGGTAGCAGCGAAATAGAAATTACGCTTGTGTACCTACAAATTTGCCTAATTTTCGTTAATATTGCTCTGTTCATTACACTCGGCCCTTTATTACTAACGTTTCGAATGCCACTAACAGTTAATTATTTTCATTTAATTTTCATTTGTACTGTAAACCCTTTTTAGTATTCATCCTATTTATAAGTATTGTTTTGAATAAATTCGTTCCTTTAGACCCAATTATGGCGTAGCGAAATAAACGGAGAAACTCTAAACGCTATGTTTTTTCTTAAATAATATATACCTACTTTAGATTTAAGAATAAAACTATTTTTATTCTATATTTTAATGTAGTCGTAAATCTTTTACTCAATCATATAACAATAATTATTAAATAAGCCTGAATACAATACTGTGTGCTTTTTGAAAGCTATTGGCTTATACATGAATAACAAGCTGCTGTCCGCGGCTTCGCCCGCGTGGACGTCGAAGAAACGTGCTACCGGGACAAAAACCTATGTTACTCCGTATAACATCAACCATTTATCTAGTGAAAGTCCCGTCAAAATCGGTCTTGCTATTTCGGAGATTAGCCGGAACAAACAGTCAGTCATAAGTACCGTATATACTTTCATATGCATTTAGTAAAAAGCTGTGGTTTGACATTACAAACCGAAACTTCGATTTCATTTATTTGTATAGATATACAATTATTGTGCATACTCGCTTACATTAAACTTAGTTATCGATCCTCCAATAAATAATAATATAATAAAGACATTTTATGTGACATTATTACTAACGCCACGTACAACGTATTCATCAAACGAGGGTTTATCACTACTATTCATTAAATGAAGCCAAATTTATAGGCGTAATAATTTTAAAAGTTCCGAAACCTTATTACTTATTAAAGTTTCTATCTCAAAGCTTATGTTACTGCCATTGTAGCGTATGCTATGGATGATATTATTCAACAATGTGAATAGAGATATTGGGTCTAAGGCGCGCGTCCGTATTTCGTAATCCGCGCCACGTGGCGTTTTCATTATAGGACCAACAAATAAGCACTTATTAATGCAGGCTATAAACGTCCCGTGTGACATAATTGTCACCCACGGCTTCATCTAATATTTATTGCATATCACATGGATTAACAGCAATTTGATACTGTGGAATTAACTCTGATTGTGGGAACGCACGCTCCCGAATACCTATACTTACAAAATATATATTCGTAATTAACGAAATTATTACACCGCAACGTGATGTAATTTAACTTGACAACTCGCTATTAAATGGGCATTATAATGCTTATTATTTATTTAAAACTGATTTCGGAGTAAGTTTTAAACTAGAGTAATTTAAAGTACTTTCGACTATCCATTACGTTCAACTTTTAAATGTCGTAAAGTTTTTGAATCATTGTCTCTAAGTTATATTCATGAAGCATGTTATTAACTTGGTATTATTTTGTTCTAGAACCGAACTTCGTTGGTTCCTTCGATGTTGGGGACTACGTACTTTTCTTCTTCCGGGAGACTGCTGTGGAGTACATCAACTGTGGAAAGGCAGTCTACTCGAGGGTCGCAAGAGTTTGCAAGAGGGATACTGGTGGCAAGAACATTCTCAGTCAAAACTGGGCCACGTATCTGAAAGCAAGACTGAACTGCAGCATACCTGGAGAGTTCCCCTTCTATTTCAATGAAATACGTAAGTTTTAATTTGTTTTTTTTTTATTGTACATTAGATAAGTACCTTAACCACGAGGGGCTCGTGGCTAAATAATAACAGCCGCACAGGTCGATCGATCAGGTTAAGCTACGCTTGCCGCGGTTGGTCTGTGGATGGGTGACCATCTTTACATACCGTGACCCCTCCGTGCCTCGGAAAGCACGTTAAGCCATTGCTCCCGGCTGTCATTCGTGGATCTTTGACAGTCGTTACGGGTAGTCAGAAGTCCGAAAGTCTGACTACCAGTCTTACCAGCGGGTATAGTATTACCCAGTAACTAGGTTGTGGAGGTCAGATAAGCAGTCGCTCCATGTAAAATACTGGTATGCAGCTGCATCCGGTCAGACTGGAAGCCGACCCCAACATAGTTGGGAAAAGGCTAGGCAGATGATGATGATGACATTAGATAAATACCTATCTAAGTTATACTAATTAAAACTATCTGATTTAAACGCTTTTGACCTACAGTCATAAAGCTAATCACTTTTATAAGTATCAACTAAATTGCATTATGTTTAGCATACTCAAAATTATTCTAAGAACATTATTGGCAAAGTAAACTATGTAGATAGTTGACACATATATATTTCTCCACCATTTTGACTTGAGAACCTTGTCGAATTTCGACTTACCGTTCCTTACACACACAAATATTGACTGTCAGTCCCGAGCAAACATTTTAAGTTCCAAATTCAAAAGTGCATAGTACGATTTTACGAGAGTCTAGTCGATTCTGCGCTGCACTTGGGAACGGGACCTCCCAGACTGTGTTCATATAATATTAACGGCTGGGGTTCGCGCTGTGCCACGGTTTTTCACGCGGACCCACTCCCGTCACTGCATTACTCATGAGAATGTAATAGGTACTCAAGTGCTCAGTATTTACTGTAGATGTGTTATTTACATGTCTGTTCGAGCAATTAGGTTCGCACCGAAGTTTGCGATCGTTTCTCTCTGAATAGGGTCCCATTCGAAGGTACAATAGGAAGAATTCCGGCTATAAAGATTCCTTTCGTGTTTATTTTCGTCAGACATAAAATGTTGTCCCGAAATTGCTTATCTACACAATGATTTTTCCTTATACGAAGCTGAATAGAATGGTTACTTACGTTCCAATAGCTGGAGGACAAATCGAGATAAACGAAAATATGTTCAGTCCGCCATTATAAAATAAATCGCCTTGCAATTACCATTGTTATACAATTTGCAGCGTAAACGCCAGTTATATTAATAAATGCATGAACTAGTATAAACTGCTGCAACTTTACGAGAGATATTAGGTTTAGAGCCCACAATTATAACAATTTGATAGTTAACTAAAGTTTCAACAACTGAAGAATAGATTAGACATCATGACGGCGCTTGATAAATTTTAACTTCAGTTGTCCAATAGTTAAAAGATTCAATTTTAATTTTAATTACTTTTACAGTCTCTATGATATTTACACCTGGATAGGCATTAAGTTTTATTAAAATTAAAACTCTGGTACCAAATTCTGTTTAACTTGTCTGCCTAACAAATCTACATTATAATAATTTAATTTAGAAGTTTTATTAATTATTTATTCAATTCGAATTCATATAATATTCTTTGAAATGAAAATGAAACCGAATTATGGACTTTAGGGGTATAATATTTTAATAAGGTACTAATTTCGCATGAAATAAATAAAAAATATAAAATTGTCCTAATAAGTGTCCTAATCATCTTATAAATAAGCAAACATTGCGTAGAATCGCGTATGCTTATCGCCATAAGCATACGCGAACTAAAATATTTGGAATGCCATGCGATAGCGCATAGCCGACGCATGAACCGAACCAAATTCTACCGCAGTGCGTTTACATAAAACTACGTAGAAACCTATGTACATGCATACTTAGATCATGGCTTTCCCCATAGGAGTAAACACAAACTAGAGGACGACACGTGCTACCATCTTTAAATACTCCTTTTGCTTTTTCCGCATACTTGAACCTTTTCGCAGGAACATTGGTGGCGACCTTTTTGAATGAAATGCAAAATGCATTTTATACACGAAATTATTTCGAAAAACGTTTTAAATATCGCACTACGTTTAATTTTCACTTTGTGGAAATATTCCTTTATTAATTTTTAACATCTCAATTTTTTTATTATTGGAAATTATTACGATAAAAGTCCTGGAAGAACCACATATTTCCCTGAACCAAATAACTAAATTTTACCTTTTTCTATTCCACCAGAGAGCATCTACAAAGTACCCGGTGACGACAGCCGGTTCTACGGCGTCTTCACGACGGCCTCCACCGGCCTCATGGGTTCTGCTATCTGTACCTTCACGATCGGGGACATACAAAAGGCTTTCGAAGGGAAGTTCAAGGAACAGGCATCTTCAAGCTCGGCGTGGTTGCCGGTTATAAGCAGTAAGGTCCCTGAACCCAGGCCGGGGACCTGTGTGAATGATACCTCGTCTTTGCCTGATACGGTGCTCAATTTTATAAGGTGAGTGATCTTAATGCTTTATGCCTGTAAGAACGCAGGCTGTTGAAATAGACATTCCGCAAAATGTTCGTATAGACGCCAGCAAGCTACCCGAAACTGTAAAATTTTCCCACACTTGCAGATTATATTGGAATTTGTAAAGCATTGTTCAATTTATTCATGAAAAAAAAAACGCCCCGTATGAAGCAGAGAATTACTTTATTTTCAAAACGGCCGAGCAGCCGGATACGCAAAAAGAACAAAAGGCGAGACTGGCGCCGATTCTGTTGTTCACAAACTACACTAAATTTAAGCTCAGACATCTTTTTCTTTCTATTTCATTAAGAAAAGGACAGAAGATAAATATTAGTTTAGTCCTGTCAAATGAAGATACTCCATAGACAATTTAGACGAGATTAAAAAATTGGCTATTAAAAATACGTCAATTTACGTCAGGCGCTGTCTAATTTGACAGGACTAAACTAATATTTATCTTCTGTCCTTTTCTTAATGAAATAGAAAGAAAAAGATGCCTGAACTTAAATTTAGTTTAGTTTGTGAAAAAACAGAATCGGCGCCACTGTCGTTATTGTAACAAGCGCGCCGGACGTAAACAAAGTAGAAAATCGTCACTTAAAAACGCGAAACACGATCCTGTCGCCGACGAGGTCTCCAGCGATTCCAGAATTCCACGCTCATTGAAATCCACAGGCACTTTTATCTGGCGACACGTCCTGTTAATTATCCGACGCTCTCACCCCGAGAGCGTTCAATTATTTTTTTCCCGCTTTTCCATGATCCTCATGTGGAAACGTTGAGATTTTAACACTTCACCTGAACCAGTCTGCTGAAAATAGTATATCATTTTTTATTCATAACGAGTGGAGGTTTTAATTAAATGAATGGTATTTTGTTGTTGGCGTCGAAGCAAAGACTGTATTGTGCGACATTCGTGCCGGCGACATTATCGTCGCTCGCGATTGTCGCGGGCGACGTCGACGTCGCGTCGCAACCTTATTGTTATCAACGTGCTTGTAATGTTTCCGTCGTTACGCTCCGGTGACTTTTCCTTTATTAGATACCTTTACACGCTGCATTGTTTCCGAATAAATATATTTCGAAATATGTATTTAGTTTGATGAGTTTGAACGTTGTCATTGAATAAACTGAGTATTCAGAAAATAATGAATAACCTTCAAACATTTTGAAAGTCGTCTCCAAGTTTCACACAAAAGCTAAGTACGTTCTTTGTAAAATTAATCGACTATTATATTAATCTGTGACAAATTCAAATAATTGACAAAGGCACCTTCCAAATTACTACAATGGCACCATCAGCACCACACAGTAACAATGATTCATATTGGCTTTTAGTCATGAATGGTGAAGTCTGCTGTCACAATGACTGCTACATTACCTTCGTGATCCATCAGACAGTAGCGGAATACTCACTCGCTTATTCTTATACGACTTTTAAAATTTCGATGACTGACACTAAATAATTATAGTCCTTTTAGGCTCTCGCTTTATTGATTGTTACTGGTACGGTGCGGTGTCCTTGTAGGAGAACGAATGGAGGAGGTTAGGAGTTAGGCTGGTGCAGACAAAGAAAGAAAGAAAAAGCGTTTATTGGCGTAAATACAAATAAAACATCTTTAACACGAGCCCGCGCGTTGTCATCTATCAAACAAAAGTTTCTGACTCAGAAACTTAGCACTGCGCAAGAGTGGCCACGCAAGTAGAGAAACGATTAGCCAAGAACAGCCAACGTAAATCTGTGTTCTGGATTTCCTTAACATTTAGGTTGACCTCAAATTAAGAGCTATAACATTAAGAGCAATAATATAATAGCTAACAACTGGCTAGCTATTATATTGTCAATTCACTCTAACCTCATATAATTATATCAAATTGCAGTTTGGATTTTCTTAAACTATTAAATAGCTACTAGTTAATAGCTCTCAATTTCTCCGTGCACTTATTCTACTAAGACCACAGAAACAGTATGGAAGTGTCGCAACTTTCTCAACGATATTTTTTCTTCTGACAGGTCTCACCCACTGATGGACAGTGCCGTCTCCCACGAGAACGAGAAGCCTATCTACTACAAACGAGACCTGTTCTTCACGAGGCTTGTGGTAGACAAAGTCAAGGTCGACATGATGGGACACCCGCTTGAGTACACCGTTTATTATGCGGGCACAAGTAAGTACAATTTAGTTTTCAAGATTTTTTAAGTTTGGTAGGTACCTACTCAAACGGAAATCTGCGCAAAATAGTCAAAATGATTAAGTAAGTTTCGCTTAGACTATCCTACAAATAACTAAAAAGAACATTATAAAATTCTAAATGTTCGGTTTGCCAGTTTTATTCGTTCGTCCATTAGAGTAATATGAAAGTTTCATTTTATTTTATGTCGTCTCACCTCAAGTGACCTCAACCCTTGTAGGTAGTAGAGACTTAATATGACTACCCATTTGCCAAAAATAATAATCAGAAAAGATCAGACCCCCAATTCGAAGCAAGGGTCCAGACCGCACGTAAAATCTTTTCAAGAACTCATAAAACATCCTATGTGCGCAAAGGAGATAATTTGTTATGTTCGGCGATTAGGCCCACCAAAAATTGTGGCGACTTCTAATGAAACGCATGTTGATTGGTTCATTAAGATCTCTGAAGAGATTACCTACAGTGGTACTCATAATTATTCTTCGTCTTAACGGGAATACTAAAAATACGATCATAACCTAAAAAAAATACTAAAATGGCTATTGTTCAGTGAGCCTCATCTGTAACGTAATAAAATAGTGCAATATCCTAACTAATAATATAAATTAGAAAGTAAGTTTGTTTGTTACCTTTTCACACCTAAACCACTGAACGGATCATCCTGAAATTTTGCATATACGTTGCCAGGTGTACAGAAACGGACATAGGGTACCTTGATCCCGAAAAAAAGTGCTGTTCCCGAGGAAAACAACAATAACGTTATTATGATAATAGATGGTGCCACGTGTCTTTCGAATAAAAACAGGACAACGTCTGTCGGGTCAGCTAGTTCAGTAATAAATAGTAGTAATATAGGGTAATTTTAACGGTTCATGAAATCAAAAATGACATTATTTTGTAATAAAGCATTTTTATACTAGAAGTGTATCAATTTCCGTTTGTTCCCGACGTCATGGCAGACGACTTAGAAGTGCTATCTCATTTCATCTTAAAAAGACGCAGGTCGCTCCTCCTCTCATTTTGATAGTGTCCAAGATAAAAAATTAAAAATACCGCACGCTCAATAATGCATGTGCACAACAGCCAACAGTACCAACGTCTGCCCACTAAACGACTTGCTGGATACTTGCAACAATATCCAGCAAGAGTAGCTCTAGTTTTAGAAATTAAAATCTACATAGTTCTAGGTAACTACCTACAATCAAATGAAGAAAATAGATTTGTGTTTGAAAACAAGCGTATTATAACTAATATTGTTATTGTTCCCTTTGGTGTTCTTATAATCCAGTGTATAATGATGTTCTTTTCCGTGAAGTCAACAGGCACAGTATGCGTTTTTTATGCAGATAAAGAAAAAAAAATTGTTTATTCTGCACAAACAAAACGCACATTGCAAATAAAAAATTAAAAAAAAGACAAAATACAGAACAGACAGACACACAGACACAGATATACAGACACAGATCGGCATGGATTGTAAATATTCCTGTATCCAAATCTTCATAATTATTAAACAGTTCCAATACTTTCTTGCATCATCAATTCGCACTTTCTCAAACTGCATCTAGATGGTTTGACTGAAACTAGCGAAAAATCCATGCGTATAACCAACTGCGTGTAAGTAACCGCATATCTGCAGCAGTCTCCGACAATGTCTTCAAACATTGCGTTGACATCATAAGGATGATTTCCACTAAACGGCTCGTATTGCATCGGATCGGAAAGGATGCGAACCGATGCGGCGACAGCCGATCGTGTCCGGGACGATGTCGTCGCATACGATCGGCTCCGTACGTCGCTTGCGAACGTATCCGTTTCTGCGCCTAGTCAAATAGTTTCATTCCTACCGTGGTGACGTGTTCTAATTTTTGAAAATGGTTGAAGTTGACGCAGCATTGTTGGACATTAGAACAAGAAGAAAATATTCATAAAACACAAAAGAGGAAAAGAAAAATTTGGACGACAGCCGAAAGGATTTGATCGGATACGACGACAGGCGAACGGAGCCGTTCGCGCGACCGTCGCAGCATACTTTCGGCTACGATCGCGTGTCGCGGCTTGGTAATATAGACTTTAAATACTGTGTACACGATTTAATATCGTTTAAAAATTGGAAAATCCGTTCCGATCCGATGCGTTGCGAGCCGTTTGGTGGAAATTATCCTTTACTGAATAATTAACACAAAATCCTTCTAGAGTAAATGCTTTACCATCTTAAAAATTCCATATTCACTAAAATCCTTCAATTACATACAGGAAAACAGAAATATCAATTTCATGCAATTGAAAGGAATCCGAAAAAATTTAATGACTGAAGTGTTGTTGTCACTTGACGCTTGTCTTTCTGACAGAATCAGATAGTGATGTGGGTCGATTTTATTTAACTCGTAAGTAAATAAAATAAAAGCTCGAGTCCATATTCCCTCGAGGTGCCACACGATGTAGGCAGGGGATTAGATAAATATCACCAACAATGCCAGACTAGTTATAGCTAACTGCCATTCTTTATAAAATACGAAGGTAGGTAATAAACCAGGAAATAGGTATATTTCGTGTAACAAACCGTCAAAATACTGTGATGTACAGAGTCACAGAATTTTAATAAGAGTAATACGTAATCTGTGGGTAAGTACCGTCAGTTAATTAAAATTGTCATTGATTATCAGACAGTGGAATGTAAAGAGTGTCTTCTCCTACTTAGAGAAGACGCTCTTTACAAAATCGAACAAGGCCTATCTTAGCCGAATATCACTGACATAAACCTCTATGTACCAATATTTATTTAATAGTGGCTGTGGTGTGTGGTGTATGTGTGGCTGTGTGATGGTGTATCTTGCTATGATTCTTTCCTTTAAGTTTTTTTTGTGTGCGTTTCAAACTTACGAAACTGCTAAGAACTTAGTATTCGAATTACATAATCAAAACAATCGAGTGCATGAACGTTAATGACTGAGTTTGATTTTTTTTAAACCACTTTACTCGAGAGTAAGCAAACTTAAAAATGAGATTAAACACAGTAGGACCTGCTGCAGCGTCAGTGGTACATTTTTTACTTTAATGAAACAGGTTCGGTTACCATCTCGAACTGTAATAAGGTATATATTTTGTTTTATTTTCTTAAAAGCATTAAAAATGCTTCAATACATGCATTTATGACATTGACGACCATATCTGGAATTGAATCAGTTGAGTGCATTATCAAAACATTTTCATTCATCATTTCATCTTTGAAAAGGTCTACCATTTTAAATGATACATTGGTTACGTTTTTTTAAGTCACGTTTGTCAGCCTGCCTGTCGAGACACCTCACGGGGCGGAGTAGTTGAATGGGTGCAGTAAAGTTATTGTTTTAACTATGACAATGACAATAAAACAATGACACTGTTGTGTACACTTGATGTACCGTTGACGTATCGAGCACTTTCTCTTATGTACACTTGGTGTCCACTTGACGCTTGAGGGTTTAATAGACGTTACAATACAAGGGGCCCAAAAAAAACTATCTCCTTTTCCCCGTTCTAATGGAAAAACCTGATACCGTACCTAAAAATACATGCGCGCTTATATCGCAGCATATTCCATTCCTTTGTTAACAAAGAGTAATGGCACTTTTATGGATCTGAAAAATAAAACATTAGACACGTAGACGACCAATGGTTGAAACAATTAGCGAATTCCGAAACGCAAAGCAACGCTCCGTACAATCAGTGCACGGATACGTCAGGACATAAAATTTCATAAAAGCTCACGAATTAAAAAATGCCTTCCACTGGGAAATTAAAAAGTGGTGGCGAGTGAAAGTGGCACAAAGGCCATAATTCGTCTCGTCCATGACGGCTGCATGTCCGTCTGGATGCCATCGCTGTTTCACCCTCCATACCATGAAACAGGGGATTTAGTTCAAAACATGAAAAACCGATTATACGTTCATTGTTTGTAGCAAAATGGCGTGCGAAACTCTATAGTTTAAGCGCTTTTGGTACTTCAATTTTATTGACTCCTAAAAAGCTCGCGCTAAAGCTTGTAAATCCCTGCGCTACAATCAGAATATCCATACTAAAGGTGAACGGTTCGCTGGTTAAAAAAACAAGCAATGAGGCAATAAAGCTAACATCATTGCAAACAATGTAACATGTTTTGGAAGCCTTTCAAACTCTTATCTTTCGTTCTCCCAACAACAGGCAACAATTAAGATTGTAATAGGCATTACGCACATACGAAAATGTATCTCGACGTTTATTCCGACCGCATTTTCGTAGCGTGTGCTACGCCGTAGCGTCGTAGCCGACGGTATGTGCGTGTGTGTGTGTGTTCGCTGTAGACCACAGAGAGTCAACGTCACATTTCCATTGCCGCATAAATTCGGCCCGCCACCGCCGTTCTCTAAACAACGCCTCCAAGTGGTAATTTTCGCCTATGTTGTTGCAATTTTCACCAATTTTCTCGAAAATCGTTCTCGACCGAACCGCCCTGCCGAGTGGATTAAACTCACGTAGATATCTAACGAAGGGGGGTTCGTTTACGGAACAACTTTTACGAAAGGAGAAGCTACGTTTGAGTTGGCGTTTGAAATGCTTGTGTGTAGAATATTAAATTGTTTAAACGTTACCTTTGACGCACCCCACCCGTAGCATAGCCACGTACCACGATAATTACTCTAACTTAATCTACACAATATAACTTTGTTTCAGTGCTCTAAGACTAACTAAGACTGTTTTCCCGAGCACTATTAATAATGCTAACATTTTGGGAAACAAAGAGACTACAACGCAATAGTTTTATGCAACAGCATGTTGCACAGTGCACAATATATGTCGGTGTATATTCAAAACCACAGAGGAAAGGGTAGCGTCCGAAATCCGAAGCGCTCTTAGTTCACTATTATTTACACTCGAGCGCAAAATAAGTTGCACGAAATTCCGTCACAAAGAGCCCGAGGCGTCCGTGAAAAAGGACAGTTTACTCTTTCAATAAAGAGAGCGCTCGTGCGCTCGCGTCTACCGCGGCGATATTGCCTCGCCGCTTACTCCATTTTGAGTACTTACCGCGTTATAATATGCATTAAACTGCACTGGCAGAAAGTTGTAGCGGCGCTCGAGGTGCTAGCAGACAATGAGAAATGAGCGTATGATGCTCCCGCAATGCGGGCCCCACGTCTCGCCTCATTCCATTTGTTTTATCACGCCTAAATCACTGTTGCCAGACAACTTTTGAACGCCCCGCCGAGGTTGATAAAAGTTTGACAGCGACTGTCGTGTACACACCAGGGATCGTGTTTGTCAATGAAAGGGAACGGAGGTATCAAAGACGTGAGTATTTAGAAGTTAACGAAGTTAATTAAATTCACCGAGTTAGACGTCGACGCCGCCACTCTTTAGTATCAAGGGCGCCTTTGTAAACAAACGAACATATTAATGTTAACGTATCGCATGAATACAGACTTAGTTAACAACCAACTCGAAACGTAATTGCGGCACGTTTGTTGTAAAAAATACAGAAAATTGTCTGTTTTTTTTCAGTTGGCTATCATGGAAAAGTTGCGTCGCATAGGAAAAACTGAATATAGGAAATCAAATTGCAAAGTAAGGGTCAGCTTTGACAGCGGCTGCTGTGGTACGGGACTGCTATTAAAAACGATTTAAAATTCACAGAAGGCTTAACTGCCAAACCTCGCTGGAAACGTCACAGCAATTTGATGACGTAATTATGTAAGCTTAGAGTCACAAAACGCTAACCCTTTGATATTTTGTTAGATACGTACTAGGTAGTTTTGTTTGCAGAGCGTACATTCGAGTTAGCAAAACCACTTTTCATGAAACTCTGAAGTAACTAGATTAAAATATAGTCTCTGTTCATCGTATGTTAGGATGTCACCTGACAATGTGTATATTATTCTGACTACTAGAAATGCATATTATTACAAATCGTCCAATTTCAAGAATGAGAACATTATCTAATATAAATCTATGCGTATTATGAATAGATAAATTTCCCGATCAAACTAATAAATTGCTCTGAACGGCTTTATTTACCCCAGTATAACGCCAGTAATATTTCTAAAATAACTTACCTTGCATAAAATGTAACGATACGAAGCGTATATCGCACTTATAAGTATCGGAAACCCATTTGCCTAAGTGCATGAAGTCCAAGTTTTGCCATAAACATGAAATGCGGTCCATGCAAAATGATATGTTAAGGTGTAGGTGAGGTATGGCGGACAAGCCGGGTTTATGTAGAGCAAGTTGCCGTACCGCCGGCAATCGTGAGGAGTTAGTGCGGAGTCTCCCCAACGTGGCATAGCTTCGTGCTTCATCGACGTGCATTGCCCACAGGACGAAAATGAACAATATTTATTGCCGAGTTGCGGTACGATATGCCGGAACGGAATTTCCGAAGTAATTTATAGTTCGCAACACCTTGCCTTCGTTGCTCCGTTCTAAACTCGTGCCATGGTTCAATTTTGATTTCACGTCGAGCATAGAGGAAAATTCTTTAAATTGTTCTAAATCGCTTGCTAGTGCGGAGCCGTTCACTATTTCTAGAATACGAATAAAAAAACTTCTGAAATCTTCGTGTCGTGTCACCTACCGGGCCGAAGGTCCAATCGAATTGAAAATACCTACATGAATTATTCCATTACGAATATATCACAGACAAGGGAAAATTCAATCTGGATTCGTCGCACCGCATTTGAGAACCATTTATAAAACGATTGCGCCTTCACACAAATACAAAGCAATTAGTTATACCTATAATTAGCATTCGAATCGCGTTCACCGGGAATAAACATTGATTTTTTATTCCCCCAAAATGGAGGGAGGCCGCGGTTCCGGATGAGATTGGGAATACTAATGTGTTCACTTTTGAACGGTTATTCGCGCCCCTCTAACGTCCAACGTTTTTTGCATAAAACATCTCATCAAAGGATTGCTTAGGTCCCACAGTATATTGAATATCAAAAGGTGCACGAACGAGAAAGTTTCGGGAGGTGGAGCGGTCGCGGCATCCCTAATATCGGCCACCGTGAAAGCCTTCTTTAAAAATACACCTTTGGAACGTGTTTGGAATAATCGTTCGTTCAACTAAAGTATGTTTATCTAGTAAATCGCAAATGTATTTGAAGATAAAGTTTGAAACTTTTTGATTATCTACTACAAACTAAAGTTGAATAATTTACAGTTTTTATGAGTAAAGTTTAATGTTTTATTAAACATGTTAGGTAGAGAATCAAAGGCAAATCATGATAATGTTTAAACCAAATATAACAAACTCAAACATTTGGTTCAAATTATTATCGATTGAACGCGTCCTTGTAAAGGGCTTTCAAACTACAGGGAAACAACAACTTTAGAATGGGTGTTATTGAAAGTTTGACGTTCCTGTTATAACTACGTGAAGAGTGCGAGGACCCAATTATGCATATCGATTGAAAAAATAAATCGGTTTAGGAGATTCATGAACATAAAATTTTCTTTGGAAGAATCTCGTAAAAGTCAGCAGAGCGCTCGTAGGCAAACGTTAAAAACCCACGTCTCTCGATTTACGGCACCTATAAAATACATATTGCGATTCGTGATAAAAGTCCTTGCCGAATTCGTTCATACCGCCAATCGCTGAATTTATCTGGCCTGTCTATGAAATACATTTCAGCGGTCTCCATCGCTTCGCTACCAATAGCCGCAGCTCTGAATACCGCTCATATCAATATTTCAGCTTTTCGAAATGTTCTTGAAATATTTATTAGCAGCTCCAACATTTAAAGCAAATATTAGTAGCAAAAAATGTCAAAGGTACTTATTAAATTTATAGGAAGTAAAACAGGAAAAAGATTACACAATAACAAAACTCTTAGCGGCAATCCCCCTCGGTATTTACAATACACTGCCACCCTGAAATATTATGCAGTAAATTTAGTTGCAGGTGCTGTAATGTATAAAATACAAAAGGTAAAAAACGTCACGGTGTAAACGTCGAGATGAGGGGACCCGACCGATCTCTAACTGGTAAATCTATACGTTAAACGTGGACTTTTTTTATGAAAAGCAATAAAGATGTTAGAGCTACTTTGTGTTTGGGAATTTATACCACTTGGAGGAATAAAACTTATATTGTTCGGGGATCGCAAAAAAGTTTTCACTTAGGCCTGTCGAAGCGAAATCTTTATTGGATTGCGGGATTATTTCTTTGAGACCGCTGTCGGGAGACGTCGTGATCGCTCGCAAGGAAAATAATATGAAAGATAATTAAAGAGTTGTCTTACCTTGGATTACTTTGGACTTGTTGAGATTGATATCGATCAGTCAGTAAATTGATTGATTGATAATCGACTCCTCACAAACAAATGGACCATAACAAAAATTGGTAAAGTCTGTGGTCCTGGATTTGGAAGCAGAAAGTAGTGGCCTTCACCTAGCAAAAGGAAACAATGTGGGCTTGAACAAAAAAAAGCCTGTCGCCTTAATATCTAGCTAATTTGTATGTTTCACATGCCGCAAGCACTGCGGTGACTACGCTTCGGTAGTTTTCTTTGACATTTCAGACAAGATTTCCTTGTTTGGCATTTTCGGGCGTTTCCTTATGAAATTCGTTATTGTTTAGGCGAGGGGTGGTCTTCGGGGAGCGGATCCGTCCGTCCACGTCCAATGTGGGATTGTTTAATTATTTTGCTCGGCCCAACCGTGATCGGAATTAATTACTAGAAATAAATTTATTTATAGACCACCAGCGGATTGGTGATCGTGCATACGTATACAGTTATGTATGTGTTTCAATTAAGTTCATTAACTTGAACGCCTTGGGGGAATAAATTATCTGTGTAATTTCAGTGTATTTTGTTTTTCTTTCTACTCTTACACACGTTGTCTACATCTATTTTTATTTTCTCTCCTATCGCAGGTATGCTAAAAGAGATTTCTTTAGAAATAAGCATCACCTTTGTACGTATTTTTTCGTTCCTTCCCTCTTGTTTGTTTATAAATGTGTGTACCTACTGTGTGTGTGTATGTTCCATTGGTACATACATATTCGTTAACCCTGCCAATCACATCAACAAGATCGAGCTTTCTTCCCTAATTACCCATTAAATTCTAACACGAAAACTGGAAGGAAAATGTCTTAACCCACTTAGTCGTCCAATATCCCCCCTCATTGCTGTTCCACATCAGATAGTGTGACAAGTAAAGCTTAAAACATGTTACAGTGTTGCTCGTAAACAGATTTGAGTTGGGTACCTTGTACCGCCTCCCCACATTTGCTTGCCGACAAGTTTGTTGAATGCTTTCTCATGTTCCAGCTATTATCGCATCAAGATACTTGTGCGTCAAAACGAGACACTGCCGTGTTGGGAATATTATCATTGTAAGATGAGTGTGTGTGTGATTGTATGTGAGTCCTTGTCGTATGTCAAGTTTTACTTACTTTCATTTTTATTCAATAAATGAATTGAGGGGCGAAGATCTCTTAATATTTTGTTCTTGAAGAACTACATAAACAATTTATATCATTATTATTTCGGATTTTACTCCTTTATTCATAAATGTTGCTTAAGGTTAAGTAGTGATTAGCGACTGCTTAACCATACAATGTTGATGGTTAAAAAGTATCCTAACTTTAATCATAGTTTATAAATGAAATAGTTTTTATCATGAACAGAAGATTGACTGTGAAGCAGTAATCTCTCAAACACTTAGTAAGTATTCTTTATATTGCCATAATATTTATGAATAGACAAAAATCGGAATACACAAACATTTCAGTCAGTTACGTCACGTAAATGTGCCTGACGCAACTGCCGTGTCCTAATTAGTCACCACCATGAACAAAAGCCTGACACCACAGTAAACCAATCCTACCGCCTAGAAATCACGCGTCGCCACGAATTCCAGAGACAACACGTTCCAATTACGGAGTTCCTTATACGATATTCAGGAAACATAATTACCGTGTGTTGGTTCCGTCACTCACTGGAACTGCGCACACGACGTTAATGGCGCTGGTGTCACGCTGATGTCTCACCTTGTTACTTGTTACTCTAATCTCGCTAATGTGAAGTACCTCTGTCATGATCTCAAAGGATTAGGTTGTTGCATTATTCATTAGGTATTTGTACTTTGATCTTATTGCAATATTTTTGGGCTCATATTTGCTCACTATAAAAAAAAAGAAAAAAAAAATAATCGGCTCTAATGAAGAAAACAAGTCGTGCTTCTCAAACTCAAACTGTAAGCATTTATTTTAAATTAACTAATTACAGGCACTTATGAATTGTCAAGGAGTCAGTTGCCCATTCCGAAGCATAGTAGGTACCTATGAAGAAGAACGGGCAATTATGAAACATAGACACTTTTAAATTAAAATATGGTTACATGTTGAAATTGTGCATGCATTAGGTCGATGCAGAACGTTAAAACCATATGTAATAAATATAATTTAAAAAAAAAACAATACAACTATTCAATTAAAATAAGCCGTGGCAGCTAATAGATTACCAGTTCCTTCAGACGGCGCCCGTTCACGAACATGAAGCCTGGATACAATATATAAAACATACATACAACGACATACAAGATAATAACAATAATAACATTCAACATACCTTCCCTCATAGCATATCACAGCAGTAAACTTAGAATACACAATGCTGCATCTGGCTTGAAGGCCGATCCATTATATTTCAGACCTTCAGCGTTATACTATGACAGTTTACAGTATTAATAACACATTAATTACAAAATAGTTCAAAGAAATTACCTATTATAAAAAAGATTCGTGATTTATTTTTCCATCAAAACCTACCCTTTGAATTGAACATTACCATTAATATAAAACTAATGCGTATGCTGCACACTTACCCGACTTTATTATCCTTTCTTTAGTAGAATGGGGTGCCGGGAAGTATATTGTTAGTTCTTCAATTCCCACTGGAAATTTGGAATCCGCTTCGCAAAAATAGGGGTCGTTGTCGATTTGGCAGTTTTAAAAGCTGAGTGTTAAATTTAGCCTTTTTATATGTGTAGATTTGGTTTTTCATTGTGTTGATATTTAATATGAGTAGGTGAGGAGCCCGTGGCTAAATAATAACTGCCGCACAGGTCGATCGTTCAGGTGCAGTTGGTCTGTGGATGGGTGACCATCTTTACATACCGAGACCCCTCCGAGCCTGAGAAAGCACGTTAAGCCGTTGGCCCGGTTGTCATTCGTGGATCTTCGACAGTCGTAACGGGTAGCCAGAAGCCCGATAGTCTGACAAGCAGTCTTACCAAGAGGTATCGTATTATCCAGTAACTGGGTTGTGGAGGTCAGATAGACAGTCGCTCCATATAAAATACTGATATTCAGCTGCATCCGGTTAGACTGGAAGCCACGGATATCGAGGTATTTTTGTCTGGGAGTTATCGTCTTCTGTTTTAATCTTTGTCTTATCCGCTATAAACTTTCTCATACCGGTTTGAACCGCTTTTTCTTTTATTTTTGATCCTGAAGGATCGTCAGCAACAACAATAAGTACAGGGTTTATTGAAATACATAAGTTCGTAATTTCTTATTATAACGGATACGTGTATGTTAGTATTGAGGAATAATGACTCCACATCTCTGCAGACCTAAACAAATGAGGATGATTATTTATAAATCAATTAGTATATTTCTATAGAGATCCTCTGCACCGTACAGTAGCTTCTAGGAAACTGAATAATTCATAATAACACAAGTAATGATACTGCTAAAAAATATCGCCTTGCAACTTCTAAAATAATTATGTGCAAATACTTGTCACTGGTCTCCATTATGTGCTTAAAGTCACAAAAACCCACACGCAAATTCAAATGAACCGAACCAAATTCCTCAACGCATTAGTGCCTTTGTCAAAGTGCTATCAAGGAATTACACGCCACTACATTCCACAACAACGATGCAGTGCTGTATTTGGATACATTGATCGCTTGCCATTACGATATCAAAGATTAACCCGTTTCAAACAGACAATGGATACTGAAATAGTGGAACAAAATATGAGTTTTGAATAGAATTGAAATGAGAATGGAGTGTGTCATGGAGAGCGGTTGTTTGCCGTGTCAAACCACTTGTAAGAGTCGGCTGAGGGTAGGTTATTATAATGTCGTTTATGTCGGCTGCAGTCTGTCTGTATATCTGTTAGACTCTCTTATGTAGCTTTGTCTGGCCTTTATCTGAGTTCTGTGTTGAATATAATTATTTATAAAGCTTTATATTGGGACGTTTGCTAGAGTGAAAGAAGTCGTGACTTCAAGCCTTTGTTGTTATATTATTGACGTAAATTGAAGCCTTATTACATCACTGCGTAGTTGGTGTCGTAAATATAAATACTCGTATTTAGGTGGAAGATATGTAGGTAATAATAAAAAAATACTGGTATTCAGCTGCATCCGGTTAGACTGGAAGCCGACCCCAACATAGTTGGGAAAAGGCTAGGCAGATGATATGTAGGTAATAATATATTATTTAAAATAAAATAATATTTTCCATTCGAGCCCATATGAATAGAGAGTCTTACCCATTAATTTTTACTTCAATTATTTCTTGATTTTTTTAAACATAAATGAAAGCGCTCTAAAGTGTTCATGTAGCTAAATTTTATTGAAGCAAGCAACGTATCTATGACGCTTAAAGCAACACTAAGGGTGAACCTGCATCCCCATAAATATTCGGACACAAATGAGCTTACCTATGGATTTTAAGAGTTTAGACTTGCTGATGAGGACATTTCAAATTCAGGTGCCGAGGGGTGACCAGCGCGGTGGACATAGAATTTTAAACGTAAATGATATGAGTCCCATAAATTGAAACAAAATTATTTTGCACTTGGTGTAAGATGGCCATTTACAAACGCAATATTACCGTAGCAATTTTTATATTGCTTAGGCAATGATTCTATTATGCCTTTGTGCTATTCTTTTACTTTTTTTGCGCCAATCAACAACACAAAATATGGCACACTAAACATCAAGTTGGAACATAACACGCAAGCCCATTCATACAATCAATGTAGCACAATTCATTTGCGACAAGGGCCCCAATATAATTACTGATTTATAGCTCAGCGGCTATAACTTAACGAACACAATAATACGGGGCCCGAACCATTCCGTCTTTGGCGACACACTGAGACACGTAGCTAGAGCATTGTACGTAACACGGTTAGGTAATTTCGCTATATGCCTCTAATCCAATTAGCTATTAAGATTCGTGGCCCGAATATTAATTCGCTCCTGATTCGGCCGCTTTGTAAGGAAGCTGGGACTCTGACCTTATGTACAATGGAGGCTTTCATAGGCCGTGGTCACGTGCCGATTGCGATTGTGCCCATCGATTGTGTTTACAGAGATTGTTCTGTATTTTTTGACCTTCGGAAAATAGGCCTGGATTTTTCGCCGAATAGATGGATTGTGTGTATGATGTGTGATCCATTTTCTAGCTTTATTGGACCGATATCGTTTTATGTCAGGGAAGGTCAGATAGGTCGGCTCGTAAACACAGACTTTGGCTAATATTAGATTCAAATAAATATAGGTAGGTATTCAGAATTGAATCAAGAATTTCTTTGTCATTTTAAATCTTTCTCAACAATACAATATTAAAGTTAAAAGACGACGTAGTTCTCAAGTTAGTTTTACGTTTTGGAATAGTCGAAATCTAGATAAACAAACAATGGGTTGGACGTTTCGTGACTATTGTAGGGAGGGGAATTAATTGAGGCCATCACTTTGAGTTGTCCCCACCATTTATCAGACAGTTTGAACAAGCTGTTAGAAACGTTCTGTTCGCTTGACATTTGTGAGTTCACACGTTCACAGACGATCACGAAACCGCTGGATTTCCACCTTGAATTGATACTGAGTCATTGTTTATTGAGAACCATGATATAAATTGTGAGGCACTAAAGTAATATTATACTTTAATTATGTTTGCGTTATTGTCCCAGTTGAAACATAGTTGAAGAACTATTATAGGTATTGGTTCTGAGAATGTACGACGATTTAATCGCTTTGTAAATTCTTAGAATCGGAACTAAGTTCGATAAATGTAGTCTGCTTGAACTATGTCAACCGTTCATAGTGACAGCTCTCAGCGTAATGAATGAAATCATTTATTAATCTTCAGGTTTTATAAATGCCAAAGTAAGCTTTACGACTCCGAAGACTTTATCTGTACAAATTCTCATTAAATTCAGACTCAAGAAAAACTCTCCATATCTACATTAATTCAGTTAAGTTCATTAGCCCCATAAATCAAGCAACATTAACTAATAATCAACGCTCAATTATAATATTAATCGTGATTAACGCAAACATTGCGGTCTAAGATGTTGCTAATAGAACCCGGAATCACATGACAGATGGCTACAGAAAGCCAGCTACATATAACGAGAGAAATGAGGTGCACAAACACATAGACAGGTACGTACGGCGATGTAAAACAAATGCCGGTCGCAAGTTCGCTTGCTTGCTGTAACGCGTATCTCATTTATGTGTGAGTGCGTTCTCGAACGTTGTATTTAACCGTCCTTCTGTATATCTATCTACTCTCTGCCGGAACACACGGCAGTGCCGGAATTCCTGATTCGTGTCGCTTATGTACTGATACTGCTAATTAACTAAATACCTATGTGTATGTGCTTCGTAAATGACATTTAGGTAATTGAGCGTTTTCGACAAGCACTGTTGCGGCACTGATAATAGAAGGATGTTGTATTATGTTGATAATTATGTTTATGTGTCTGAAGATAAACTAGGTATACCGAAGTGGAATAAGTACTGCTAGGGTTGTTGTTAAATCTTCAACCTAATTATTTTGAGCCCAATGAGAATAAAATATTAAAACAGTTCAGTTCACCACCACCACACCACACCACCCTAACTGTGATTTTTAATTTATAAGACTAAAATGAGTTTTAATTTACTAGACTAGACTAAAATGTGACGAAGATAAGCCGAACTTAACATTCTTCCAGCAGCCTTTTCACTGAGATGTTCATTAAAAAACTGGCCAAGTGCGAGTCGGACTCGCACACGAAGGGTTCCATACCACAAGGCAAAAATGCCGAAAAAAAAACACGTTTGTTTCTTAAATATTTATTTTATTCTGTTTTTAGTTGTTTGTTGTTATAGCGGCAACAGAAATACATTATCTGTGAAAATTTCAACTGTCTAGCTATCACGGTTCATGAGATGCCTGGTGACAGACAGACAGACGACAGACGGACAGTGAAGTCTTAGTAACAGGGTCAAGTTTTTACCCTTTGGGTACGGAACCCTAATAATGACGCACTTATCTCGTAAACATTTTCTAGCTCGTTACTTAATTAAAAATATCAACTGGTATTCGAAAAACGGAAACGTACTCGTATCAATCAATTTTATCACTTTTTATTGCAGACGAAGGGAAAATTCACAAGATTGTGCAGTGGAACCGCAACGGTGACAGCCAATCAGCGCTGCTCGATATTTTTGACGTCACCCCCGGGGAACCAATACAGGTATGTCTTTGTTACAATCAACGGATATAGGTGGATGTGTGTACTTTATCTTTTTCCGGAACACGTTTGCTTTAACATGCCTTTCAGAGATTTCAGAGAGAGGTTGTTTTTCATGGTTTTCAGAGATTGTTTTCTTGATTTCTTTTGAGATTCTCTTAGCTTTTAGAGATTTGATATTACTTTAACCAAATTAATATTTCGAAATCACAAACTAGCTATGCGTTTTAAGGTTATCGTAAGGTTATGTTAAATAGAGATTAGTAACATTTTTCATAAATGACAGGATTACGATGAAACCTTTTATAATAATCGTGAATCGTGCAATGAGAAAAAAAGATTCACGACGCGAAGCGAAACAAATTTAGTTGAGATCCGGATCTAATACTCGTTAAGTCATTTTTAGCTATGCTAAAAACGATTTTTATTTAACGAAATAGGAGATATTGCTGACCTTTTACAAAACATGTACAGCTACCTCATTCTTTATTCCTACTATTCTATTTTCCTTTTCCTCTAGGCAATGGCAATATCCCGAATGCACGGTTCTCTCTACGCGGCATCTGACAGACGAGTACTTCAGCTCCGACTTGCGTTGTGCGCCCGACGCTACGACGCATGCGTGAGGTGCGCACGCGACCCCTACTGTGGCTGGGACAGGGACGCCGGCGTCTGTAGGGAGTACATGCCAGGGTAAGTTTAAATTAAGAATGTATGAGATTTATTGCGATTATAAATTCGAACTTAAAATTGTTGGTATAGTAAAAAATATTCGTAGCACACATGTCAGGGGCTTACTAAGAGCAGTGCAATTTGTTTCTGTCTCAAAACATTCGAAGAAATTAAAATAATCATGAAACTATAAATGTGCTATGTGTTTACCTACTGTAAGTTCTAGTCATTAAACAGTCGCAATTTTATTAACATTTACTAAGTCACTTCGTAGCAGACTACGACGCGACGTAGCCAACTCACTGCTACGGCGTAGTCTAGCACGGCCCTCTGGCCTCAGTACAGTACTAACTACTAATTACTTACGTACATTAAGGCGTTGATAACCAACTAGCCACCGAAACCATGCTTAAAATACATGACAATAATAAAATATTATAATACTTTTTTTGTCTTCTTTCCAAAACAGCCTCATACAAGACGTAGCCAACGAGACTGCAGACATCTGTGACTCGTCCATCGCTCGTAAAAGCGTGTCAGCGACGTGGGGTCAGAGCCTTCACCTCGGCAGCTTCGTCAAGATGCCAGAGGTGCTGCAGCCGAGGGCAGTCACGTGGTACCACTATTCTAGGGAGAAGGGACGTCATCCGATTACGTTCAAGTGAGTTACACTTATTTTGACGGCATTTACGTATTTTTTTAGACATTTGAAAATACTTTAAACAAATTAATCTTTCGAAATCACAAACTAGATATGCAAGGTTATGTTAAATAGAGATTAGTATGATTTTGTTAAGCCAACCAGGGCCGCATAATTGCAAGTGCGGCAAAGCCGCTTGATAAAAAAAAAACTTTTGAAATCAATTAGGGCTCCGACCTTAAAAGAGAAAACCAAACTTATTTGATATATCTTACAAAGTTAAAATCCTGTTCAAGATGTGTTGGTCAGAAGTTTATAGAGCAGTAAATAAACTAAGATTAATTGCTACACAACAAGGTAAAGTTCTAAAACCCACACCGAACATAAAATCGCTAAAAAGTTAAGTTACCCCAAACTTTCGAACAAACTTCAGTCCAAATTCACGAGCTCTCTTCAATTAACGCGTAAACCGTGAACCGAAACTCCGACTAGATCTAATATATTTGCCTGATAAACCACCATTTCTTGTTTAATGCATCCCTCGAGCCCAAAAACTTTAAACGTTCCACTTTAAGCCTCCAACAACTTAATTGCCTACACCTGCAAAGTAATTTTCACTCGTACAGTCGCGAAGATAAATACAATTTGGATAGCTTTTAAAGTTATACGGAAAATACTGTAAGTGAACACGCATGCAACAACATTAATTAAAGGGCTCCCAAATCTTCGGTTATCGCACTTCCGCCGACACAATTAAAATGCAAGGGGAAACTTCGGTATTAGCGTTTTATTTACCATGTTTTATTCAGCCACGGACTTGTTAAGCCACCCGATGGTGTAGGCGAAGTAAAACCTAATCCTTTTGTGTGGGACATTCAATTGAGAAAAAAAAAATATTATATCCTTTTTTCTTTAGACTTTATTCTTTCACTTTAGATTTCTTTTTGCCCGACTGTTAATGGAAGCTTTAGTTATTTTTATTTAGTTACGTAAGTAAATTCTTACTAGGTATTATTTACAAGTCATCAATGTTAAAAGTTCAACAACAATAATATTGATCCCCCTTTTTTGCAGTCAGACATTAATTTATTCCCAGACAGCCTCTTCGTAATGCAACCCCTTATTTTAGAATCGACGAACTCATAATGAACTGAGATTCATTTCAGATATAGATTAATCACAAAGTGAGTCTATCCTTCATAAATATTGAAAGCATTCCCCAACGCTGGACGTCTCATTAAAATTTTAAACAAAAACATCAAATCCACAAACCGCAATATTTAATACTTTGTAGTAGGAGTAAACAATCTTGATCCTTAATAAAAAGTAAAATGTTTTTTTTTTGTTTGTTTGCAGTAAACCGGAAAAGTACATTGAGACGTCGGAACATGGTTTGCTAATAATTTCAGTAAATGAAGCCGATGCTGGGAGATACGACTGTTGGTTGGGAGGATCTCTGTTATGTTCCTACAACATCACCGTTGATACTCACAGGTACAAAAACAAATCTAAGTTAAATGTTAACATTACAATTTTAGTGTTAAAAAAGTTCAGTTTCGAAATAAAATGTATTTGGTTTGCAGGTGCTCTCCTCCCGAAAAGAGTAATGAGTACCAGAAAATATATTCAAATTGGTGCCATGAATTCGAAAAGTACAAAACCGCGATGAAAACTTGGGAACGAAAACAAGAGGTAATCGTCTTATTTTAATTAATCATTTTTCAAATAGATCACATTGTGACAACTATTTCCACTGTGTATTTTCACCTGTGATATCTACTAATTCCTTTTATCTTTTTTTTTCAGCAGTGCGCGAGACAAAACGACTCGAATCAGAACACACATCCAAACGAAATAGTGTGATAGCTTCTGAACATCGCCTATCTCATGTTTCAGTCTGTTAATTATTATGCTGGAGCTATACCGATACCTTACGTCTCGGCCGGCCTGAAGTACTTCAATATATTCTCGTGAGGAAATCCGTCAATATCATCCGCTCCATTACGATCTCATAGTGACTCCATAGTTGTGTACGTCGAGCTCAAGACTTAGTGCAGCCCGACCGACTGTGACTTCCTCTAGCTTTTCTAAAGACTTATTAAAAGTGTAGTGAAACTGACTAATAGTAATGCAATAGTGAATCGTTCCAAACTCTCGGCGGGAACATGAGTAGGTGATTATTGGACACTCGAAATTTTTACGAACACTTTTATTATTAAAAATTAAATGGAACGAATATAAAGAGCGTTGTGCGTTGCTTTGTTGGTAATTGGAATGTAAAATATTTAGTAATCGAAATTATAAGTACGCTTCATTCGTTGGCTAAGTGATAGAACAATTGTTAGATTTATGGGATGGTATTATTTGAATGTTTGTAGAAGATTTTATTTTATTATACTTTGATCCTATTTTCGCATTATAAATTATATGTATTTCTAATCCTGTCTGTTGAGTTAAGTGTGTGCAGGTAATGTTTCTTGATCTTGACTTTTGCAAACAGATCAAGACACATTATTTGTTGTAAACTAACGATTCAAATACAAAGATACGTATTGCCGTGTGTTGGTACGGCAGTCGTAATTTGAAATCTCCGAGGGTTGTGGGAGGGTTCGCCTCATTATTTTTTCCCCTATTTGTGTAAATAGTTACCTAATTTCATTTGACTGTATCTATTATAAGTGTACGTATAGTAAGCACGTCCTTAATGATAATGAGTATAATTTAAGCCTGTGATATATAAGAAACTCGTTTAGGAAATATATTTTTAAGTATTGATCGTGGACTTATTAAGACTAAAATTATCACTCATTAATATAGCTGCAACGTTTATTTTTTGTAAAATCACGAATAGTGCTATAGTAAGAATATACTGAATTTAATTTTAATTAGACAGTACCTATCTACAAAGTTGTGAAGCAATGTATTCTAAACACGTATTACTGCACAAGCTAATGTTTCATTTATGATCACAGAAATATAATATAAACTATTACATCGACTTCAAGGGCTCTCATAAAACTGTCTACTGATTTTAAAATTCATTGTTTAAGCAGGTATTCTGAACTATTGATTAAATATTGCTTAAAAAATGTTATTTTCTAACTAGAAAGACATTTTCAAAATACTTAATACTTGCTACAGTTTTATGAGAGTTTATTTATAAGGATATTATTTAAACTTATAGTTAAATATAGATTGTACACAAAGTAGAACACATAAGTCATTTTTAGAAAAGTATCTCTTAATATTTTTGTACAAAAGTCCTGTACCCATTTAGCTCACTATTCAAGTATCAACTAGTACCTACTCAAGTTATTCGATTTCATATCATACAATTGTACCTAAGAGCTTGTACATAATATTCATTGTCACACCAATGTATTTACATTCGCAGCGGTCAAAATATAAAAAGTATCTAAATTATATGAGTATTCTATATATTTTTTCTAAACATTTTTTCGAATAATGCCATTTAACATCCGCTGCCAGATTTTTGTAGTGTACTTTTTTGTTTTATTAAAAAAAATATATGTAGGCATTTTATTCTGAATGAATAATACCTTTTATTTCACGCTCTGAGATTCCGCCAATACGAAATTTTATTATTGTATCGTCTAGAAATTACTTTTATAGTATTTTTTATTTTTTTCATATACCGTAGCATAAAATATCATAATTCTAAAATAATTATGTGTTCATCCTCACATAACATAAAATTGTACTTAAGAGTATTAATTTATTCGATTGCTCATTAAGGTACCTACCTAGTTACTAAAGCTAAATTGCATTTTGTTGTATTTATTGTAGAAAAAGTGATAAAAATTAATGTGACCGTTATTTACAATGAGCCCTTCGCTATAACTGCTAAAGTAGTAATTAATATAGCCTACTAGGTGCTTAAATAAGCTTTCGTTTTGCAAATATTATATGTACAAGTATTTTTCAGACTTCTCTCATATCATAATGTACATACATAAATCGAAATAGATTATAAATTCGTAAGAAATATCTGAGCTTCGTCGTTTATTGTATTAGTTAAGACTCAGTAAGTACTTAAGTATTCTAGTGAATAAAACTAAGGATTTCCCTCTTCTTGGGAATATCTTGCGCAATAATTATAAACTAATTACTATTACTTATCTATACTAATGTAATAGCTCTGTAAATTTCACATGTTACTATATTAAGTTAAAAAATTCAAAATGTAGCGTTAAGATTTTATATAATAAATCTATGAAATGTATCTTTCAGTTTGTTGCCGTTTCATTTTGTTGAACCCTGTCCGCGCTACTGTTTGTTGTTATAGAGCCGTCATAGAAACACGAGGAGAAAATGTTTAAAATAGTGTCGATTCATCAAGTCGCATACCGGGTTGACATTTTCGTCATAACAGACCGGTCCGGAGCCAGGGGCCCGGGGGCCGGCCCCTCGAGCATCGACCGAGGGACTATAAAAAGTGAGGGCGCGTAATTATATAGTGCCACTAAACTAATTTCACGATACATTGCCGACGAAATCTGTGCTTGGCACCGCCTCGCCTGACGACGAAATGTGATTTTTCTTTCATAACCAAACGCCTGATTACTATTGTTATGTGTTATTTCATATGAATTGCTAATGTTGGTGGCAACGTGTTTACGATGAAATGGGCCCCCGTATTAATAAGCTGATGAAGGGAGCCGAATTGTTTCGACCTTCGGCTTTCAAGGTTTTCGTAGCGCGCCTTATATTTGGGTGGTCGTTTTGATAATTACAGGGTTTTAACGTCATGCCAAACCGTGTTTAAGAGTGTGATATTGTAATCTATACCTACAGTAATTTACACTTGCCTATCGACGATGACACAGAAAATAGGTACATAGGATGTTACGCCTTTAATTATTTTCTCATTAGCGCTCAGTAGCCTACCTACCAAACCTACCTACCTACCCTTACCTACCAAAGCCGTAATAAACAAAGAAAGAAAAAAGTCGTAATAAGCCTTTAAGCTTCGAGTTACGTTCTTATTTTCAATTGATATTACTAAAGCAATTATACGCTTTGTTACAACTATCATCATCATCTGCCTAGCCTTTTCCCAACTATGTTGGGGTCAGCTTCCAGTCTAACCAGTTGCAGCTGAGCTGAGTTTAGTACCCTTTGTTCATCAAGTAAATGCCATAAACAATATCTACCAGCACGTGGTATTACGACTGGCAACACAGACCAGACCCAGACTCCAAATGTTGCAATTTTTAATTACTCACTAGCTGGTATAACTGCAGACTGTCTAGCCAACCCTCTGTGTGTAAAGACTATTTACCGATTCGAAATCAGCAAATGCGCTCACCCTCATGCCAATTAGCAATCCCACTGTCGGTCGATAAAAACTGCTATGAATTATACTGTATCATAAGCAAGGTACCGCTAACCGATTAATTCGTTTCACTGTACCAGTGATTTGCACACTCGTAATTAATGATAACTTGTTTGGACAAGAAAACTTCCCTATTTTTTCCTACACCTTCTAAAGCGACTAGGGAAAATGTCAAAAGAATGGCTAGCAGTATTTCAGTTTACGTAGGATTCACAGTGGGTATGAAGAAGATAATTTTCAAGTGACGCATCTGTTTTAGTGTTCCAGCAGTTTAAGGTACCTAACCTACCAACTTACTGAAAAAAAAAGTTATGCATAAAAATTTTCGATATGCATGTAGGTATCGCAAAATGCATAACTTTTTTTAAAACAACTAAGTAACTTAACTTTTTTTTTTTTTTTTTTTTGTAAAAAGTCACGGTGTAGAGGTCTACACCGTGACCTTTTAATAGTTCTTAATTATTTATTAATTAATACTTTACGTAGAAAATCGTAGATACAGGGCGGACTTAATGGCAATACTTAGGCATTTTCATCCTGTCAACATTGCAGTTACGAAGAATTGAAGAACAAATATTTATTTTAATATTAAGATAGACATAGTATACATTGTACAAACTATAAATATAATTATATACAATGTGGCAGGGGACATGGACGCGCAAACTGTAACCATGAATTCAGCTCATGATTCTAGAGCCCCATACGTAGGAAATTTACTTCGGTTATAAAAAAAATATCAGCTGTTTCATAGAAAAGTGCAAGATATACGCGTACGCGCTCAAAATGTATGGAACAGCTTTAAAAAGCGGTTCCATGCAAATGAATGAAACAGCTTTAAAAAGCTGTTCATTTGCAATTTTTACGTCGCAATTTTTACGTCGGTTATTTTTAAATAACGCGCCTCGTTGCACCTGCGACCTTGTATACCTAGACATATTAGTCTAAGACTTAAGCTATGTTAGTTAAACGTTGCTTTTACAAAGTATCTATCTGAACAGTAATAATTATAACATCTCTAAAGTTACCACGTTTCAGCACTAAACAGACTAAAAAGCCACCGAGTGAACATTAAATAAACTCCCAAACAAGGTACAGAAAACTGATTAGTTCTACAAACTAGTGATTAGGATGCTGGACTAGCTTAGAACACGGGGGGTTTAAGTGAAGCACATGCATTGTAAGCGAGAACCAAGTTGTGACAAGTTGGTGCTTCGTCTCAGGAAGTGTTCTGCAGATTAGATTGCAGATTGCGCCATAAACCTACCCGAGAGCTAACAGATTTATCAAATGTTGGGTTATAGCTGTTCTGTGGTAAGTTTTGGATTTAGGAGAAATTATGTGTTCCAGTTTTTGGTGTGAAGAAGGACTGGTTTGTGGTGGTGACTGTGTGTGGTGAAATGGTTATTCTAGAACTCAGCACACAGGTAATTTGCAATTTTTTTTTCAGTAGAAGATAATATATGAATGTGTGTGTGTAGATTTCAATGTAATCACCGCTTTTAAACAGTACCTTTGTTTTGTTTGTTTTTCCCCGATCAGTTGGGAAACTTTTTTTATTTAACGACTGTCCCGTAAACAATTTAAGTAATAAATTACGCACATCAAAAACAAACAACGAAAGCTCAATTAAAACATCCGGAACAGGGCCCAAAAATTAATTATGACCGTAAAATAAAAACGCGTTAAAAATATAAAAAAATTATAAAGGGTGGGTTCCGAAGCATTGCTGCATAAAAACCGTGTCTTCAATGGCATCATTGAAGCATGTAACGTTTCATTTCACGGTGCGGCCGCCGCGTGCTTGCGGAATTCGTCTCCATTAAATAATTACGCACAGCGTAAAACGGAGCGCAATTATTAATAGAGGGACGTTTAAGATGGATGGGTTTTGCAGCCCTTACAGAAAGTGGTTACCAGTTAGCGATGCTTAATAAAATCATGTTGGCGTGAGCAATACCGAAATATATATACCTAAATATCAATGAAAACTATGTTGAAAATCTGTTCTGATATTTTTATCAAGAGTAAAGATAAACGCAAATGTATAAGAAATGATTCTGTATGTGTTACAAAAGAATAACATTAGCTAAAGTTGAATTGTCCAAGTTTTAGATGCTAATAAATAGGGTTAGGGGTCAGACAGCAGTCACTCAGTGTTTCTATCATTAACATGCAACCAAGCATGTTTTGAAACACGGAAAGCTAATAATAAAACAAATAAACTAGTCCTAAAATGATTGTAACAAAAGGAAACAACATCCAAGTAAGGAGGCTTTAAGTAAGTCCCTTTACCTTTTTGGTGTGCGTAAAGTTTAAATAAACATAATTTCTACATTTTAACTTGTGGACACAATGTCAAGCCTGTCTCGTAGAGACCTTGGGAGTTTTACAAGGTTGGGAGTTTCTCAAGGACTCCCCGAGACAGGCTCGTTCATGTTGACATGTTCAGATATCGATAAAGGTAACTCGACACGCTACAATAGGTATATTAAATTGTTTTTTAAAGTTTTATCTTTGCCAGAATTCTACCGACCTCTTCAAAACTTAAACCCAATGTACTTCGTTCCCTTCATCCCCGAACAGAAGCTTCTAAACCGAACCCTTAGCAACTAGAGATGGTCTTACGAAGCGAGGTCAGGCGGCTAATCCGTTATTACATTGGCGCGGGATGGGCCGTGGTGTCCCACTCTCGTAAGCGCATTAGTCGAATTAACAATTAGTCATGCCTACGTCTGCCCAAGTTTGCACAAATTTACATAACAATAACGCCCTTCGTACACACTCACGGTTTGTTACGGCGATTTTTAAATTAATTGGATCGGGAACCGTGGAGAATTTGTGGGCTTTGCTCCCTACGCGGTCAGTACTGAGCAGAATGTATTGGGAAACTGGACAGTCTGATTTTTATCTCACAGATAGCGTGCTTGTGTAATTAAAAATGGATAGGGTTGCATGGGTTGCCAAATGCGCAGATGTGCATTGGAAAGTATGCTGTGCTTCGAGTACCTACTGATTAAATATGTAAGAGAGACGACTGAATGAAACGAGTATGACAGAGGTGCACTTATATCTATGTCATGATGTTTCGTGGCGTCAGCGAAGTTTCCTGTCCATGCCCTCAAATCAGGACAGAAATCCGTAAGCATAAAATAGTGTGAAGAAAAACATCGGTTTCCTCATGAGCAAACCGTAATGTCCTAGCACCAAAAATCCGAAGTCATGTGACATCTACCAACCCGCACTGTGGGCCCGTGTTGTGGATTACGTCCCGCTTCCTCTACCGGGAGGAGGCCTGTGGCCCAGCAGTGTAAACAAAGGCTAATTATGCTAAGTGAATAAGTGAATTAAAGACATGTAGGTATAAATTGTGTACAAAGTGTACAAAGCTTTATTTTTCTGCCGACCAGAATTTCCTGTTCCAATCATATCATTACTGAAGCACGTTCATTACACATTATTTGCAACTGACGTCATTAAAACAATCAGTGCTATCGGAACGTAATCTCGTTATTAACTTATTGTGACAACGTTATGACAGCCGACGTTCAGTGGAGCGGCGACAGATACGCTCGCGTCCCACGAATCAAATGGGCAACGATAAAAGCACGAAACTAAATCGAGGCCGGAATAAGCAAGAACAATGGCGGCTTAAATTGTAGCATTGTGAACGAACAGTAGTCGACACGTCCGCGAAGAATAGAGTCATTTGCCTTTAACAACATTAATGCCAGCCTGACCCTCATACCATCAGTTTTTGTTTGTTAATCTACAGAAAAGGGCGTAACTCATTTTGTCAACTCGTAATTTAATTTCACTTGAACCCCAGCAACTCAACGGTAGGCGGCGCAGGACATGGGCAACAGCAATTTATGTTGTTAATTTATTGTCTGTTTATGTAACGTTTTTAGAACTACAACAAAACACAGGTATTAAAGTTCAAGGCTCCACCTAAAATAACGGCGAACCGATGGAAGTTACCTCTGCCACAGCGACGTATTTTATAATAGGTACGCTATAAATTTCCGAAATTACAATACGCAATACGTGCAGTCCCATCGTTATCCTGAAAGTTTAATGTCCCTATACAAACCCACCGTCATCCCGGCCAAAGGTGACGGTCGCTTTTAGAAATGCTTAAAATGCAATTTTACGTGAGTACTTTTATTTATGGCCCCCAAAAATGTAAAATGCAAACGTTTTATTGCGGGGCTTTATAAAAATACGAAGAACAAACAATGTACTGGTATCCCGAGACGAGGGGACGTCGAGGCATATTTGTCCTTTCTGGAGATGCCGATGCAGCAAAACGTCTTAAGTAGGTGAACGATGGTAAACGAGGGCTTTCCCTTAACTTTCTATATCGTTATTGAGCTCATAACAAAGATCCAACGAAAACACATTATGAGAGAATTTATTACCATAATTGCATCACGAGAATGTAAACAGTGATGATTTTAAAGTCTCCGAACAGACCCTCTGAAATGAATTGAAGATTCAAATGAGCGATAAATTTGATTACTCCACTCTACAAAGAGATTTAATTTTGATAAATCAACGCTTATTGTTAGCACAGATTTATTATATTTGCTTCTGTGATGTCAGCCTTTTCAATAGAATCGAAGTCGAACTAATCTAGTGGAAGATATGCCTCTTGATAACCTTTTAATCAAGTTAGCGCAAGATTTTGTAAGGGAGTAAAAAATATTGTGTGCTATTATAACAATATCTCAAGACGTCCAATTAGCTTTTTATATAGGTAAGCCAGCAGCGCTATTCTCGAGTCTACTTTGTCTGACGTAATAGCGGCATTACCCTCTTTCGGGGCGTCGTCGCAAAGTGTGTTGAAAAATGTGAAATATTTAAGATGCAAAATTTTATAATAAGAATCACCGAGATTACACCTTGTGCTCATCTATTTTTAATGCTGCGCCGGCAAGTGGGACATTTTTATTGCCCCCAAGCTCTAGATTAGTTTTGTTCTGTGAATTTGATGCATATAAAATGAGCTCGATTATTCAACGCCCTGTGCAACTTGCCTAGTATTGTGCCCACTGCAAATATGAAATCAAAATGAAGCCATAATAATATGATTTTTTTGTCATGTTATAATGGAGATTACAGTGTAGAGAGAGAGAGTATAGAGTATTATGATTTTATTAAGAAACGTAATAAATTCACCACGGTGCAAAACATTTATAAAAGATGAACATGAAATCAGGATTCTACAACAAAAAACAATCACCATGCATGTTAATTGTGGCGATTCCAAATGGGTATATAGATTGCATTTGGTAAACAGTTGGGTAACATTTGGGCTGTACAAATTGTATTCACAAAATATCATTAACATTGACAATAAGAATCAATATTAGCTATAAAGGGTTGAAAGTTATGTGAAACGAACAAGAAATCTATTGCGAATTTCTCCGAATCGCAATCGAAATTACGACAGCAAAGTATGACATTCTGTGTCGAATAATAGTACAAAGGAGAGAATACGAACATGTGCAAAAAATATCTGGCGTATGCATTTGGGAATTTCGCGTGACAGAAAATTTAATACGAGGGGAGTCTAATATTAAACCTTGGGGACCCATCACTTTTAATATTTGGTCGGAGTCCTAGAGGGCTCCTAAATTATTTACCAAATGGAAAGGTAATGGTCGAGGAAGAGTGCGAATGAAGGTATGCAAATTTTATAAGCACGTATTGTTGGCCATAAAACGTGTTAGCTCCTCTTAAATCGGCGTAATGAAGAATTCGCGGCCGGCAAATGTGTTCACACAACGTTACCCGCCTAACACCAAAAGTGAATTTGTTTTTATGTCGTAATTGTAATTTATGGTATCGTAAAATGTGGGATTATAATTTCAGATCTTACATAAACACATACTTTTACCCTTTACGGAAAGAGTACCATTGTGCTGCACACGAAAATACACACTCTTAGTTCTTCTGTGTATTTATCTGACGCGAAAGTAGCATTAAATTTTTTACATCTAGGTATTTTGCCCAATTTTTTACCGTATTATTTTCGACAGATTGTCTATTAAATTCGTATCACCGGCTGAATAACCCTCGAACTTAATAAACTGCGAACGAACCAAAGCGACCACAGCGCAGTCGCTAGAAAAATATCCGATTCATACGAGCGCTGAACAAAATTGAATTGTATAACAATTGGACCTTTTAGCTTCGTAGTCGGGAAAGATTTATTGGGAAAAAATCACCATTAATTCGCACACGTGTCCTCGATTAGGGCGAAGGGGTGAAACGGGAGTCACGGGCCATAAAGAGTCACGCATCGTGGACGCCTGCTAATGACGCCGGTAGCATGGACCTGCGAGCAATGTACCTTATTACGTAGGTAGGTAGAGGTACCGTACATTCACGGCGGTAAAACTTTGTGACGATTAACTAGTTTTGGTAATTGCGAAAAAGTTAGATAGTACCTTCATGCTTGTAGGAGAATTTATTAACCAGGGTTGTGTTGCCTTTTGTTACAGTACCTGCCTACTTTACATTAATTACTAAAATTCAGCTAAGTACAACAATTATATAGATTTGTCTGTGTAGATACCACTGGCATTGAGTGTCTCATTACCTAAACAGATGCTTGCCTCTGGGACAAAAAATAATCCTAGTTGCCCAACTAGGATTATTTTTTTAAATATATATAAAAAAAATTTGAAGATTTGATTTTTTTTTTTGAGAATTTTTGAAGCTGTAGTGAGTTTTTAAATTTAGATATAAATTTATCTAAAACTAACGCGGAATGCAGCAGTTCTGTGCGGTAAGAAGATGGTCTAGTTTAATCTTGTCAGTAGACAAGGTTAAAACCAGAGCTTATAGCCAGAAGCCAGCTTTAGCTACAAACTACGGGGCAATAACTCCATAAGTTAACCAAAAACGAAAACGAACAATTTAGAATAATATGCTCAAAATAGGCTGCCATTGTGGCGAGAAATCTGAGATAAAGCTTTATTAAACAGCTGCAGTACCTATCAAATATCTTTCAAAATTGATGACATCAAAAACAAAACGACTAGGATTACAGGCACGCGCCGAAAGATGTCTGAAAATGTCTGAAAATAAAGAGTGACGTAACAATAGGCGTATCAGTCTAAGCTGAAGGAAATAAACTTTTTATCTTTTTATCACGAATTTTTTGTGTCGAAACCAACTCGAAGATTCGAGGCACACGTTGCGTTTTCTTTTTATGTGCTATTCAAATGAGAATTCCTTCCGTCTACGTCAAGTCATAAAAATAATCTTCACGAATTCGCGAAATATAATAAATAACATCTACTTAGGGCTGATTTTAACAAAGTCTTTTATTTGTGGAATAAAATTGACGTCTAACAGTTCTAGTACTTGGTAAAACTGTCAAAAATTCAAAATTTATTCTCAGGACTTATCCTGAGAATAAATTTTGAATTTTTGACAGTCTATCTAGGTATAAACCTAGATTAAGTCTTAACTTAATCTAGGTTTATACCTAGATTAAGTCTTATCCTGAGAATAAATTTAATCGTTCGAAACGTTTCTACGTTTTGTGGAATAATTAGCCCTTAGTAGCATAATATTGATGTAAATGCAAACTACTTAACTAAGAAAGTGTATGTACCACGTGCAAGTATAGAACTTGGTTTTAGAAGAGACAATCATTCATTTTTTTTATATTATTTTCAGCTGGAAGACATTAAAAGATTTTTTTTGGTAAACAACGTCAGAAAACAATCCGTGAGATGAATTAAAACTTTAACTTAATAAATTGTTTTTGTATGCACTAATAGGTAATAATTAATACACTGGGCTGCAAAGAAAACGGGTCGGTTATAAAAAATGCGATAACTTTTAAATTATTGAATTATTCCGTTCTGATCCCCTTGAGCAATCCTTTTAAAATAAAAACTAACTTAAAGTTTATTTCATTACAAATATACTAAAGAAGTACTACCTTTTTATTTCTTTTTTGTGATTGTATTAAAAACCATAAATAAAAAATAAAGACGATTTTTTAAATTTTAACAACTTTGAAACGATTTGTTTTACTTTTGTTTCTATTTATAAATATGGCATTCGTGTGCAGAAATTCATTATTCTGATCAAATTCAATTAAAAACATGCCAGAATTCTGACAATGCTTGAAAACGTCACCGTCCGTCATCACCGGTGTGTCACTATCAACCGTTCAAAGAGTGCTCCAGCGATTTGAAGAGACTTGATCCAATATTCGCAGACCAGGAACAGGCCGAACAAGGTGCACGACTGCGCGGGAGGATCGATATATGGCACCATATATATACAATGTTGAGAAATCGATTTCAAAAGGGACACGCATGGAGTGGCCAGCACGCTGCCCAGAATTGAACTCCATCGAGCATGCCTGGGACGAACTGGGACGACGTCTACTCCCTGCGAAAATCCTCTCCAATCACACTTCGTGAGCTGAAAGAAGCACTGATAGAGAAATGGGAGATATTTCTCAACGTCGGCTCTGAAATTTGGTGGAAAGCATGTCAAACCGTATAACAGCTGTATTAACAGCTCGTGGTGCAAATACAAAATACTAAAATGAGTAAAAATTGCATATTTGATTACCGTAGCACAATTTCGAAATCTAGTGAAAATGGCAATTTTTACTTAACTTGCTTTTATTCCATATATTATTAATTTCATAATCTTGAACTTTTATGACATTAATTTTATTGATTTAGGCACTATAACATTGTCTATAATACGGTCTTTATTTTATAAAGCTAGCTCCAATATTAGGGATGTTATTGAGGTTTTTGTTATCGACCCGCTTTCTTTGCGGCCCAGTGTCCATTATGGTAGGAATAGGTGCCAAAATTATGTTTATGCTTAGCCTGCCTACCAAGCTATTTGGCTTGGTACATATCTACATCTACCGACTACCTACTTTCCAGGGAGTTGGAGTCAGTTAATCAGTCTCCAGCGTAGGGGTTCATTTTGTTTATTTGAATGTTCGCCCAAATTTAGTAGAGAGGTGCGCCCAACGACCGAATCCGAGAGGGCTGACTGCCAAAGATCTCGCCTAATATTTTTTCATAAAATATACCAGCTATATATTTTTTTCATGTACCTAATAAAAAATGTATAATGTAATGTAATGTATGTGTAATGTGTGTATTTTTATCGCACGAAGCGATGCGCGGTTTACATGTGGTAGGAAGTGTACAAACATGCTGGTAATGTGTATGTAAGCGTAGGAGTTCTCGGATACCGTCCGAGAAACTGGCAAAGTCGGAAGTGTGTGTGTGTTACGATGACGCTACTAAACTTCACGCACACATACACAGAATGTTTGTACACGCGGTTACCACAAGTAAAGCGCGCGTCGCTTCGTAAGATAAAAAAACCGGTTAAGTGCGAGTCGGACTCGCGCACCGAGGGTTTCGTATAAATTTGTAGTTATGGAAATTGATTATCTCGGGATTTTTTTTTTGGAATGTAATTACAAATTTACGGTTTTCGGTTTTTTTCCTTTACTTGTGCTACATTGCTTCTTGCCAAATTTCATGATTCTAGGTCAACAAGAAGTACCCTGTAGGTGATTCCGGAACATTAACGCCCTTATCTTTTGATTGCGTTGACTTAGAAGTTTGATTTTGTCATTGTTTCAAGGGATTGCAGCCCTGAGTATTTGATATTAATTTCAACTTGATAACTCCACGCGTTCGCGAGAAAAAGGGTCTCGACAGACGGACAGACAGATGAACAACGAATAAGACAGATGATCTTATAAGGGTTCTGTTTTTCTTTTCGACCTAATTGTGTTATAAAAATATTTTCTTTAATTTTTATTCTTTTAGCGAATTATTATAAAGGTTATCTTATCTATCATTATTAGGTTTTATTTATATAGTTAAACTTTCGCACAAAAAGGTACAAAGGCGTACTTAATGCCTTAGGCATTCTCTACCAGTCAACCAAGGGTGGTGAAGAGATTGGATGGCAGGTTTTCATTTACCATGAATATAAAGAGGCATTATAGGAAATATTTTCTAAACTATAATTTTCCTTTAAATGTGCCGTAAACGAAACTACAAATCTACTTAATTAGCTTACCTAATTAACTTCAACGCTCGGGAGGAAAAAAGAAACATTTTATTTTTCTCCGAATAACTTCTTACTGGCTTTTTTTTATTAGAACTAATGTTGTATGAAAGAAAAGTTAATTATACTTACCGGGGTATTACTTGCAAATTAACTTCATCTACTGAAAGCATAATCAACCATAACGTTCCCACTGCTTGGATAGTCCCTTGTGAAAGGGAACGGGCCGTAATCCACCACGCGGACCCATTGCGGGTTGGAAGATGTCACTTGTCTTCGATGTTTTTTTGGTTCTAGGACATGCCAGTTTCCTCACGATGTTTTCCTTCACCGTATTCAGAGCAGTGGTGATGAAATAAATTACCTACACAAAGTAAAGTGTCTGCCTGGGTTCGAACCCACGACCAACATCTCGTAAGTCGGGGCAGTTACACTGGAACACCACTACTCTCATCGACTGAAAAATAAGTTAATTTAACAACTTAATGTATTATTTGTGTTATTATTGTGGTTGAAATACAGGCCACGGGGGCCCCCAAAGTGCGTAAGCAAAAATGAATAAAACTTCCCAATTTTCTTTTTATTTCAGAAATGACAAAAAAAATTTGGGAAATGTGTTTTAAATTTCTTTTATTTTTTTTCAAACATTTTTTACCTTTTGAGAAATCTTTACCCTTCCTAAGGGCTCCCAAAGAAATTTTTATACGGGGCCCCGCAAAGGCACGCTATGCTTCTGTTGAAATACGAACACATCTCTGAATTTGTTTTGGTGTTTCTTCTCAGAGTTTTTAAAATATCATAGACGTGTATTGATGTGATTAAGGGGAAATGCGGGTGGTCGTTTCTCCATAAACGCTCTCGCCTGTTTTCTTTCTGACCATAGAGCAATGATTTTTTACAGAATAATAAATATGACTTACTTGTATGTTCTTAGGTTTTCCTTTTTAGGGTTCCGTAGTCAACTAGGAACCCTTATAGTTTCGCCATGTCTGTCTGTCCGTCCGTCTGTCTGTCTGTCCTTCCTCGCTTAATCTCTGTGACTGTTAGCACTAGAAAGCTGAAATTTTGTAGAAGTACGTATATCAGTTACGCCGACAAAGTGGTAAAATAAAATTTTGGAAAATATTTTTTTTTAGGGTAGCTCCCCTACATGTGAAGTGGGGATGAATATTTTTTTCATCATCTACCCCATCGTGTGGGGTATCGTTGAATAGGTCTTCTAAAATGGCTTAGGGGTTGCTAAAATTATTTTTCGATTTAATGCTCCATTTACGAAATATTAAACTTTAAAGTGCAAATTTTTGTTCCAGTAGGGCGTCCCCCCCCCTCTAAAAGTTAAACTACTGGTTTGAAAAATCTGGGAAAATTCTCGATGATAGTGCATTTCATGAACTTTAAAGGAAAAGTATAGCGGTTATGATAACTTTATTAGTTTAGCAGTAATAGTCCTTGAACTTGGGTGTTGGATAATTTTATACCAAATACAAAATCCTTAGCATTAATCCTTTAAAGTGACTAAGATGAAGTAGTTGCTTGTTTATAATGGGTAAAGACTTGCAATGAAAATCAAAATATATATTTTTTTTACCTATTCAGAATAAAGAACAACAGAATCGTACTACATTGTGATAACGGGCTACTACGGAACCCTACACAGTGCGTGACCCGACACGCACTTGGCCGGTTTTTTTTGATACTATATTATTTTTTTAAAGCACTAGAACCCTCAAAACTGCTCAAAATTGCTTAAACCGCTGTCAACAGAGGCCTAGTGTACAAATTTGACAACTATTAATGAAAATAGAAAAACATAGGGACACAGTATATACTTGCTTACCTATTCACATTATGAAATAGCTTTTAAATTGGTCTAATTTTTTTGGAGCAGGAAATAGGCGAGAGCCAAACCTCGAATTATGACTTTTTACTTAGGCTTTTTCAAAAGTCTCTCCGACCGTTTTTCCTCACAATTGCTATGCTTGCACAAACCTAAATAAAATCATTTGTCATTTAGAAGACTCCAGGCTATTATGGTTTCTAATAGCAATGCTGCTAAACTCTGTTTTTAATTTGCTAGACCAAAATGACAGCTAATATGTACTAAATAATGTCATGTTGTCAAGATAAGTTTGATGGCAGCTGTAATTTTAGTCTAGCAAATTAAAAATCAGAGTTTACATCATTCCTAGATATTCAGTAGTAGATTCTTATGCAAATACAGATGAAGAGCAAACTCTGAAATATTAATTATTGGTGTTTACATATCGAACAATAGGGATGCACAATGAGCAATAGACATATGGATGTCTATACCATGGAGTACTGTGGTGTAAGGAGTATGTACTACTCAGTTAATAGTGAAATAATCATGAATAGCCTCATGTAATCTGCATTTGCGATTTATTTGCCAAAAAATGTAAACAAATATTAGTTTATGAAAATATAACTTTATAGTTAAAGTAAAAGTTAAAAAATAATGAGTTATATAAATGTTTGAAGTTCAAGTATTTTCATAACTTTTTCAATAGTCCTAGTTCTGAAATCAACTTAGTTACCATTAAAATAAAGTTGATACTTGTTTAACTTGAAATAATATTAATTTGAAACAGTTTGAATAGACTAAGTATTTAGGCACTTATCGATATCGACATTGAGTGATTATTAATGCTTATGCCTTGTTCTTATGGGATGAGACAGTAACATGGCAGTTAGATGACGTCACATAGCAAAATCTTTAGGCTTTTCATAAAGATACTGTGATGAAGTTGACGACGTTTGCGATGCCGCACTGCTTTGATGGGAAGGCAAGGGGAGCAATGGTAGCCCAGATCTAATGGCCGCGACTTATGAGTTTTTAGTTGTTAGGTCGAACCCAGACAACTCTGTGTAAATTATTCATCATCACTGCTATCAAAACGATAAAGGAAAACATCGTGACGAAACCAGTTTCGTATCTAGAGTTCTCAGAGTGTGAACGAGTGAGTGTGAGTGTGAGTGTGTGTGTGCGAGTGTCGTAAGTGTGAGTGTTCATGTCCTAGAACTAAAATTCGAAGACGTGTGACATCTCAACCCGCACTGGGTCCATGTGGTAGATTATGGCCCACTCCCTCTCATTGAGAAAAGGCCTGTGGGAAGCAGTGGGAAGATTATAGGCTGATTGTGCATAGCTTTGATATATGTTGGTCGTGTTGTTGGTCGTTTGTTGTTGGTGGTAACTGAACCAATCTCCATTTGACATACAAGTAACTCACATAATACTAAGTCTCTATTGGAAATCCTTGTCACAGGTGGATTGAGCCCAACGTTCCATTCCACGCATTACAGTGGTACTGATTATGGTCAAGATAATAACGTAAACCACTGTATAACTGTTATATTATGCTTGATATGTGCCCACAGATGTGGTTGTATTGACTATTTGGGCAAGTAATATGTTTGGCAGGGGTAAACAACTGCATCCTGAATTACTTGGGGAATAAGATAAGGGAAGTAAGTTGTTTGTATCTTAAAAGTTCATTTTGCACCTTTTCGTACTCGCTCTAAACACTCCTCTTACTGACTCAAGGGGATTACATGACCAAAAGCGCGGTCACTGTCGGACTACATAGAAAAAAAGAGAAGCGCGATGACACAACGCTGGTGATTTAATGCAAAATATGAAGCAATTTTATTATTTATTTACAAATAATCTATTTGTTTGGACTTAAAAATTAAAACACTATTGCTTTAGTATGTTGCTTGTAGAATAATCTGACAAAAAATCAGAATGATTGTATAAAAACCAATCTCATAGTACCTATGGTTTTTATTGCGAAAAGAAAGTTTAAGTTAAACAATGATTTCTCTCTTACAGTTGTCAGTAATTTGACTTTCGAAAGAAGAAGACAAAGCTTTGTGTAACTATACAGACGCTATACAACGTTTATTAGTATGGGGGAAGAAAATAAAACAAAAAACTTATTAAAAAAAACTCATTTCTTTTAAAAGAAAATCATCTCGACATCGTTCGAATTTTAGCGAATATAATGCGGGTAGCAGACCAAGAGCTAAGCTAATTCAGTCTAGCTTAGATCGCATAGCTGATGTAGTTTTTCATACTTGTGTACAGACCGCAAACTATGCCACATGTATGAAAAACTGGCTCAACTATGCGAGCTAAACTAACTTAGCTTAGCTATTGGTCTGCAACCCGCATAACGCGCAGCGTCCGTTCACAGTTATTTTACCTCTGAGTTTGCATCACTGTCAAAATCACAGTGATCTTTATTGCCGTTGCAATAATGTTGCTGATGGATTGCTGCCATTGACAAGTTTGTCAAATTCACAGTGATCTTTGTTGCCGTTGCAATAATGTTGCTGATGGATTTCTGCCATTGATAAGTTTGTCAAATTCACAGTGATCTTTGTTGCCGTTGCAATAAGTTTGCTGATGGATTGCTGTCATTGACAAGTTTTTCAAATTCACAGTGATCTTTGTTGCCGTTGCAATAAGGTTGTTGATAGATTGCTGCCATTGACAAGTTTGTCAAATTCACAGTGATCTTTGTTGCAGTTGTAATAAGGTTGCTGATGAATTACTGCCATTGACAAGTTTGTCACATTCACAGAGATCTTAACTATCGTTACAATAAGGTTGCTGCTGGCAGAAGTAAAATAACTGTCCGTTTAATCCTGATTGATCCAAACTGTTTTGTGCAGTGATCGCCACGTGCATTTTTTTTTGTTTTAAATTGCTAAATAAGCAACTCCATCTTGTTTTGTTTATTGCGTAGGTGAAATTAATTTAGGTACCTTAAATTAAACCTTTCTAATCTTAACCCTAAATAAGTCAGAAACGTCTATTCAAATTGAAATAATGAAAACTTTACAGTAAGTAGACAGTTTGAAGAGAAATACTGAAGTACCTACTTTTAAGGCTTTGAGTTAATTATTTAAAAGCACCTGAGCGACGCCTGATAGGTCTCTAAATAGATAATTTAGGTAGGTACTTAGTGTTAATCTTCAGGCTACCATTAACCCCTTTCAAAACTTTTTAGAGAAATGGTTATGACTCGACGAAAAATGTAGGCTTTCTGTTCTAGTTGTTTTTTATGCGTGTTAAATTCTTTTGCAAAATCTTTCCCTTCCGATTATCGTTAATAAAGAGCCGTGTCTTCTGATCAGATTCTATTCGAGGGTCATTCACACCGAAGAAATAATCACTATGTTATCTATTGGCTATCTAGCAGAAATCAGTGATCACTATATGTGAGTTTAGCAAAACGTGATTTGATTTGATTTTCAATTAGGGACAAGTTAAAATTAAATATTCATACTTTCACTACTCTACTGAAAGTCGCGTCTACACGCGTGTGGCTACTTAACTCAACCCAAATTTTTTGTAAATTATTGTCATAATATATGTTGAGTACCTATGTCATGTTGAGTATACACAGGGTTATTTTTAAATTAAGTTGGCGTAGAAGCCAAGCAGCCTAACTCTGCCATCCGCAAGTGTGTGCGAGTACAGCTGATCAAGAACGGCAAGAAAGTAACAGCATTCGTGCCCCGGGATGGTTGTCTCAACCACATTGAAGAGAATGACGAAGTGCTAGTAGCAGGCTTCGGTCGTAAGGGTCACGCCGTTGGTGACATTCCTGGAGTCAGGTTTAAGGTCGTGAAAGTGGCCAACGTCCTAGCCTTGTACAAAGAAAAGAAGGAAAGGCCACGTTCGTAAGCGTGACTTACACTGTGATAAGTGACCTGCTGCTGCAAAGCTGTGTGTTGTTTATAAATTGGCTAGCTAAACTCCGCAGACGATGATATCGATGGGTATCGATAGAAAAACATCAAATCTTTTAATTTTATCACATTTCGATACAATTGCGTCTGCGGAGTTTGGCTAACCAATTTAAAATAACCCTGTTAAAGTACATATGTCTTCACCCTTTTGTGCAAAGCTTTCCTAGCCTGCGTCAATATTATATCATATTACAATAATCGGAAGCAAAACCCCAAAAATCCTAACCTAACAGCTAAACAGCATCATTCAGGCATCTAAACCGCATGCTTGACACCAGCAATGCACACAAGACGTGCCAGACGGGTGTCCGGTTACATTTGCGGTTGCTGAGCGATGCATGTGCCGACCGCACCGTTCCACGCGACACCGTGCCGCCGGACCGCCGCGCCGTGCCGGACCACTGCCGGACCACCGGTACGCACCCTGCATCACTGTCATTGCTGCATTCTCACCGCATTAGTCCAGGATTGGAATTGTCGCTTTGGTTTTGGGAATGTAAGTGTGACGGGGCGGGACGTTTAGATTATCTTATTTGTTTAGCGAGGTAATAATCTAAGACAAAGTGCTAAGGAAATTATATGGTTGAAAGATGGCGGTATTTACTTATGACGTGTCTGGCGACACATCTCCAAGTCTTTAATCGGTTGAAGGACACTGAACGAGACACAGTAAAAGTTTTTTTTTTGTTTCGTATGGGAGCGTTTAGATTCCCGCAGTGTTATGGCCTGCGCAGACGACGGACTTTTTTGTCCGCTAAAATAAATCGCTTACAACTGTATCAAGTAACGCAAACGAGGGATTAAAAGTAGGTGACAATTGTAAGCGATTTATGTCCGCGGACAAAAAGTCCGTCGTCTGCGCAGGCTTTAAAGGGAAGCAGTGGTAGCCCAGTGGTATCGGCCCCGACTTACGAGTTGTTAGGGCGTGAGTTCGAACCCAGGCAGGCACTTTACTTTGTGTATTTAATTTCATCAACACTTCTTCTCCGTGTCGCTGGCACGACTGTATTTTAAATCTTGTTTTCCCAAAACTTTGCCACTTCCACGGCGTTGTCGGTGGCAGCGCAGAGGTATTTCTCAAGCCCACCCCAAACGGCTCTTTTAAGAGTCAATCCCCGAAACTTAACTACGAATACTGCTCTCAAAACGGTGTAGGAAAACTTCGTGAGGAAACCGTGGAAACATGTCAAAGAACGAAAAAATTCGAGGACATGTGACATCTACATACCCGCGTGGTGGATTATGGCCCACTCGCTCTCATAGAAAGGAGACCTGTGACACAACAATGGGAACATTATAGGCTGATTATGATTATGGAAATGTTAAAACGAAATTTAACTATGAAAGAAAGAAAATACGTTTATTTGCGGTAAACGACGCAATAAAGAACATAAACAAAAAAAATTAAAATAAGAAAGGGTTGGGGGAAACATGCGTCACATCCACGCAAAACTATGCAAAACTTTAAATTCTCTGTTACATTAAGTGCAGAAACGCAATCTTTTTAAACAAACTGAGGAAAATTACTTCTTGATTTAACCCACTTCCAAGATAATTCCAGCGAAATAGTTGCAAGAGCGTACAATTTTTCTAGAAACGCTTAGATCCTTACAAGATTGCAGTATCCAACTTCAAGATGGCTACAAGACAAGAGTTTCAACTCGATATATTCTAGAATAGATATAGTGAAACAAATTACTTTGTATTATCCGTTCCCAAGCGTGCCAAGTAAAGGATTCCAAGTTCCTCTTCGAGCGGAGATAGATATCGTTTGGTTTTGTAACTTGGCTGCTTGCATACGAGATTACTTAGACATTCTATCATTCATGATTTCCAGAAATATTTATTGAGATTTATTGCTTGATTAAAAATTAAAATCTAATCACTGTGTGGCAGGGAGTGACCCGTACCTTCGTTATCTATGAATCCCTCACACAAAATAACCATGGAATAGTTGCCAGAAACTTTTTATTTTATTCTAAGTACGCTTGCGAGTTGACCTCGAGTTGACCTTATTCATATATACTTTATTGTACACCACAAAAATATATAACAAAAATTAATCATACACTACAAAATATAAAATGGGCAGCCTTCTCGCTTTTCGTGATCTCTTCCAGGCAACCCTTAGGGCGGGACGCACGCGTATACGTCAAAAATGGCGCGAACTATAGAAAAAACTATAGAAAGATTGTTACAAATTACAATTTTAAAAATAATACCTAACGATTGCGTAATCGTTATTTGGTACGTATGTTACGTTAACCAACCGTTTGAGATAAGCCAGGGCCAGTTTTTTGATCCGTGGTTAGCTCGACCAATCGTTAAAAATTGTAACTAATGGTCAACTGAGTCAACTAATAGTTAATTATTTGACAATTCAACGACAAACAATTGATCAAATCAACACATTTTGCCAAAATTTAACCATTAGTAGTAACTAATGGTTAAATTTTTAACAATTGGTAGAGTTAACTACGGATCAAAAAACCGCCCTTTACTGATTGAAAACTTTTTAACTGCTAACTGCAGGTAACTTATCTTTATAGACAGTACCTGGGAACCGAGCGTGCCAAAATTATAACAGCAGGAATCTTTCTGTCAATATAAATACTATTTATAATAAAAATGAAGCTTATCGTTGTTTTGATTATATCCCTCAAGAATTATTATCAATTGCAGTATTATTTTATTTATTCATCTATATCATTGTACGGCTAAAAGCTTCCATACATAATCTGCTAAGATATTCTGAGTGCGGTATTAAAAACCATTTCAAAATGTTTGCTAATTCCTCGCCAGAAAAGAACAATCGCGGCGCGTGAGTGCTGTGTGTTGTGCATTACCCTCAAGACTGGTGTAGAATATAGAAGATAGCGATTTTTATGTGTAGGTGGATCGTTGCACCATTTCATCAAACAGACATGTGTAGAAAGACCACCCTAGATACGGAGGAAACGTTAGACAAAATGATCAAACCGGAATGAGAAAGGTTATAGTGGATAAGACAGAGATTAAAACAGAAGACGAACAAGCAGGGGTTCGAGGTGGAGGGGGGGTTCAGGGGATCAGACCGGAATAACTCGTAGAAAGATTTCTCGCCACGATGTCAAATTTTCCAAAAGAAATGTCACTTAGTCTTCGTAGAGTAAAATTTAGATAAATGCTCATACACACGAGCAACACGCGTCGACGACATAGGCAACTGCAGACTGGCCTGGACTGGCTGGTGTTGCGTCGATGGCTGCAGCTGCCTCTGTCGTCGACGCGTTTTGCTCGTGTGTATGCACACTAAGATGCTACACGTGCAAGAGAAGCCAAAACTGTATCACCGATGTTCGTTTACTTTCTGCCCTCTAGGGTTAGCTTTCGCCTTGCAATTGAAACAATTTTGCTATTTCTTCAAATGGGAAATTCACAGTGATTATAACTGGTTAGTTACGGCAAGCAAACTTACAAGCATCAACCTGCCTAACGGAAATTCATTTTTCGTAAAATCACAAAACGCTTATGACTTGTACCACACACAATTGAAACAGTAGAGATTAGAGGGTATAGACTAGTACACCAACATGAGCCGGGATTTTCACTACAGCTTTGTACATTAACTTCCTTTATACTCGTGCATTTAAAGACAATGGATTGTTTTATTTATTCTCACTGAACGAATATGGTGGCATACGCCGGAAGGCACTCCACATTAGGATGTTATGTTTTAAAATGTTTTGATGAATTTTCTGTTTAATGTTTCTACAGGTAGGTAGCTAATGTGAGTAAGCTTTTGATTTATTTTCTCTTCGAATAAAAAAAAACGTAACCTATTGTGAATGGTTTATACTTAATAATATAATTCAATATATATAATACACTACTACAAACACACTACACACAATAATACACTACAAATTTTTTTTTTTTTTTTCATTGAAAACTACAATGTAAAAATAAATACTTGACAGGTTCAAAATAAAATGTAGTCAATATGCTAAGCTACTGGTCGCCAGATTAATTTGAGTAATAAATTAAACTTCTAATTCTAAACACCCGTGCCTTTTCTAATCTTTACTCTCTTCCATCTTGATTTCAATCTTCTACAAATGACTTTAACCATCATCCCTATGTAACACCCTAACTATCTGACCGGCCATCGGCCATCTGACAAAGCGTCATCGTCTGATGTTTGCAAAACGAGATAAGCGTGACCGATCTCTGGACACCCTTGCAGGAAGTGACGAACAGAGTATCGTGGAGTTTGTGAGATGTAAATAATATCTAATATTATAATGATATTTTATGAAATATCAATCAATAGGGTTATAAGAACAAAAGTTGTATAGATGATTTTAATCATTTTAGTTCTGTAAATACATAGGTACTTGTTACGGTCGCGAATCATATTTTGTTCAACATGAAACCTGACACTGGCCCGAAAATCGTAAAAAAAATGAATTTTGCAGGCTACCCTAGCTCTTCCCCCTTAATTTAGGATTTCCAAAAAATTATACCACAGCATTTAAAATGAGACTAAATAAATCCAAATTAATCTTTGTAAACTGCAGAAGGTTTGCAATTTTTTTTACCATTTTGGAAGTGTCTCTCGCGCAAACCATTCAGTTTAGAAAAAATTATATTAGAAACCTCAATATCATTTTTGAAGACCTATCCATAGATACCCCACCCCAACGTATGGGTTTGATGAAAAAAAAAATTCTGAGTTTCAGTTCTAAGTATGGGGAACCCCCAAAATTTATTGTTTTTTTTTCTATTTTTGTGTGAAAATCTTAATGCGGTTCACAGAATACATCTACTTACCAAGTTTCAAAAGTATTATAGTTCTTATAGTTTCGGAAAAAAGTGGCTGTGACATACAGACGGACAGACAGACAGACATGACGAATCCATAAGGGTTTCGTTTTTTGCCATTTGGCTACTGAACCCTAAAAATGGCTGCTTTCCTTACAGGAATCAATACCGCACATAAACTTTATTATACATAAAGCATGTTTTACCATAGTTACTGCTAATACATAATACTGATAATGCTTCGGAAAACTAAAATAATTTCTCTGAATATGTAAATATAAATCTTAGAACCTTCTTAGAATCTTAGAATCTTTTCATAACAAATGTATAAACAGTATTAATAGCGATTGAATTCTGAATTTTCAGATGTCAATTAATAATCTTTATTTCAGTTAACTAAAGCCATTGGATCATAAAGAGCAATATTAATTGTTACTTTATATTGTGTTATCGGCAACTCTACAGCACTTAAGTATCAACTTTTAATTAAATTGTTCAAAGGACCGCGCTGCGGCCATTATAGATATTTAATTCAGTTTTAACGCTAGAATAACCTCGACTGTGTTACCTTTTTGTTTTTAATCCGTTGCAATACAATGCTACGGTGTTTTTTACTTTAAATGCACACCATAATAATTATTTAATTCTTCAATTTAAAAGCTAGCTAACATTTTGGCGACAATCCAATATATTACAACTGTTTCCACCTAACTACCTTTAATATTTACGACCTCCATGTGACCCAGAAACACGTGTTTTGACACTATAAAACAGTCAAACTTTTTACGCATAGACAACGAAAAACAGTACGACAAAAGGTATCCAACCTTATCGGACCGCATCCGGAATCATAACTGTGCATAGTCGGCTCCATGCCATTGCTGTTCGTGACGGAAGCAGCTCCTCCGGGCAGTAATGCGTTGACCTAGGTCGGCCTCCTTGCGACCGCTGCAACCATTACTCATTGAAAATTATACGAGACTAAGTGGTGTTTCGGGTACATCCAGTCATGCGAGCCCGCGCCCTGTTTGCGAACATCGAATAACAACGCAGCTCGAATGAGGTTTGCTTGTATCGATTGTTCCTTTAACGATTTATTGCTTTGAATTTTTCGCTGATGCGTTTCCCGTTGTTAGAGTGGAGCCGAATCGATGGCATAGAGCAATGGTGTGGAATGTGAATTGGTTGGCTCGAGCGATGTATTTCGAATGTTAACTTTGTTGCAGGTGTATCTATGTGTTTTATAATCTTTATTACTAGGTGTTATAAAGTTCGATATGCCGAAACTATATAAGAAAACGAGACACGAACACTTTTCTAATTGTTTTAGTGTCAGCTACGATCTCTGATGTTCGAATCGAAATGTTATGAAATAAACTTTTGGCAACTACACCAACAATCCAAAAACTCCTCATCTCACTCCCAAGTAACAAATCCATTAGCCGTTACGTCCTACAACTTTTAACAACAGAGATAACAGTGAACACATCAAACTTGTACCAACCCTTGAACTTCACCCTTTCGCTAATCTGGCCACAAGAGACGACACGCGTGCTTGATCCATCAGGAGTGAACTAATGAATGATGATAAATAGTTTTGTCTGAGCAGAGAAGGGTTACTTTGCAGAATCATTGAGATTGGATATCAAAAGGATGTTTTTTTTTGTTACAGTGCTTTTTAATATTTGATATGTGGCCTGATTCTTTCATGCAATGAACATGAATTATTGTAGTTGTGTTGGTTACATTACTAAACTTGTCCCCATCGATCACTTATTTATTGATCGATGCTTGTCTTCTTTGAATGTATTTAAATTTTCCCTAATTTTAAGGTTATCCATCGTTTTTGAAAGAATGGAATAGAATAAAATACTCAAAAAAAAGTTAAGAAAAAAAAAAGAATTGATTTTTAAAGATCCTGATGGATCTGTCCATAAGGAAGGACAGATCCATCAGGATCTTTAAAAATCAATTCTTTTTCTTAGCTTCTTCTTATGAGTTTATTTATTGGGTCTTCAAGTTACCCTTTACAATTTTTATTTGATTATTTATACATACATTCATAAACTCACGCCTTCCTCTCAAAAAGTATTATACTATCTTCCGATATATGTATAGGCATATTGATATGAGCACCATGTGTAGACATTTTCCCAAGAGTGATTTATGTGGCAGGTCGGCTAACCTCGGGTTTAACTCTGCTAATGGTTCGGACAATGGGTTCGAACTATTATAGGCAAGACATAAGAGCTTAACCCTCCCGGGACTTTTGATCTGTCGAAAGAATAAGCCCGGGATTATGGAGCATCCTTTGACAGTGGAACTATGATGATTTGATAGTCCGAGTGGATAATACGAATGGATGGATACGTGGCTAATAGTGTTAGTTCGCTTGATTGGCTTTGTCTGTGTCAACATGGTGTCTACTATTGCTCGGTTTCTATAAACAAAAACGAATCGTTTTGCTTACCAATGAATGGTAGCATTTTTATTGCCAAATTGGTCATATAAATAGATTTGTAAGCTAATTTTGCATGTGTACTTCCATATGGGAAGGTCTACTATGCAAAGCTACGAGATCTTCATTATTCTTAAAGATAAAAGTCTTAAGTATAACCAATAACGGTCCGTAAATTATGGAAATCAGCCATAAGTAGGATACGCTATTGTTCGATTACTCACTAACCATTAATGATTGAAAATAATAGTAGAAATAGAATCTTCGTAAAAGTGTCTGCTGTCAAAATTGAATTTCAAATCTGTTCAAAGTAGGTACCCGTACCGCATTACTTACCTTATATTATTGCTAGTAACTTAAACGGTTCGTTTTAGAGTTATTCCCATTATTTATTACACTTACTGTTTTCCGCGACTTGGTCTGCGTGTAGTAGTAGTTTTTTTTTTAGTTTTACAAAGGTCCTGGATGACAAATAGCCTACCTATTTGTCAATTTCACTACGATCGGGCCGGTGGTTTAGGCATGAAAATGTAACATACAGACACACAAAGTTACTTGAACTTATAATATAGTATGGATATATGGAGGTATAGGAATATCGTATATACTACTAGCTTCCGCCCGCGGCTTTGCCCGCGGGGTATATCGATAAAAACTATGTATGTCCTTCCCCGGGATGCAATCTATCTCTCTGCCAAATTTTATCGAAATCCGTTCAGTGGTTTAGGAGTGAAAAGGTAACATACAGACAGACAAAGTTACTTTCGAATTTATAATATTAGTATGGACAGATTGGCTTCAGTTTAGTTCATGTTTATCTTGAATGTAACCCTAAGTAAGTTCACCTGTTTGTTTGCTTATAATAGTTAGAATCTGCTTTAGCATGGTAGTTCCCAAATCTTTGCCAAAACAGAATAGGAGTTCAAATACCATATAATAATATAGAGATAGTGCTGGGATTCATTCTAATAAAATAATAGTAACTAATAATGACTAATATGCAAAACTTTGGTCGGTGGGGACTTTCGTTCTGTCTATTAGTGCAGATAGCCTGGTGCTAGTATTTTCTCTGGTCTCTGTGCAACTTTTAAATATCACCCTTTCAATTTAATTCAATTTCAATTGGTACAGACGCCAGCACATCAAGCTACTCGAAGCTGTCAATTTTTCCCAATCAACTTTGAGCTTTAAGCTTTAGCGATAAAGTTGAAAATCTATTAAAGAAATTTGACAGATTGTAGAAGCTTGATGTGCTAGCGACTTTACCTACCATTATTATTTTCCTTTATTACATTTATATACATTTTCATTATATTAATAAAATACATTTAAAAATATAAAAAATAGTGGCCCATTTGGCATTAGGAACAGGGTCCAAGCTAGCCGGACTCTAGAGAGAGGAAGTTCCTCAAAAGGCGTGCCATGTACAGGAGTACTCATCATCATCATAATTTCAGCCGAAAGCCGGCCACTGCTGGACATAGGCTTCCCCCAAGCACCTCCACTTCGACCGGTTTTGGGCTTCTCGCATCCAACGAGTTCCTGCGGCCTTCACAAGGCCGTCAGTCCACCTAGTGGGAGGCCTTCCAACGCTACGTCTTCCGGTACGCGGTCGCCATTCCAGAACCTTTCGGCCCCATCGGCCATCTGTTCTGCGAGCAATGTGCCCTGCCCACTACCACGTAAGTCTGGCAATTCTTTGGTCTATGTCGGTTACCTTGGTTCTCCTGCGAATCTCTTCATTTTTGATGAGATCCAGGAGTACTGCTTTCAATCAAACCTTTGACCCAGACGCGCAATGAGAGCCTCCTTAGGTGTTATAATCATTACCAAGTGAATATTATAAACGAAAGGGTACCTACTAAAATTCCGTAGCTCACCAGTGGGAAAATTACAGGTTAAAAAGCCACACGTGATCAATGCTCATGCCATCTCTGTAGGAGAAGAGGCCTTTGCTCTGCAGTGGGACATTAGTAGGCTATTTTACTTTTTTGAAGTGAAAACTTATTTAGGGGGGTTGGGCATTTTTTGAGATGGGAATAAACCATCTCGTAGCGTAAGCGTCACCGCGCGTGTTTTGTTTATAAGACGATTAAAAAAATACCTGCTTCGGATGTGTTCGGCTGTCCTCGGGATGTACTCGGTTTTAATGTATATCCGATCTGTCAGTGAGTGATGGCAAAGTATTCTGTTTGTGTTTTGTTTTCACTTCTGTCGGCACTCCCGGAGTGCCACTGTTTTTTTTTATTTGCATGCCTTATTAATTCTTTGAGATGCGCATCAAAACAAGGACTTCAAATAGACTTAAAGACCTAGTGATATACCCCTTTACTGTTACTATGTTATCGTCTATCCCCCTACGAATAAGCGCCCCAATCACATCGAAAACTTAATTGATTAAAACTTAGTAAAGACGAGCACTGTATACCAACTAACGTTCGTGAAGCGGTGCAATATTCGCGCCAGTGTCGCCCTCTGTCCATCTAAGTCGAGCAAATTGTTTACGACAACCCAGTTTTCAGGGGAAACTATTTAATTCAGTTGCCGTGCCATCCCAGGAAGTCGGTACTTCGCTAGTAAGTTGAGGGTAGTAGCACTTACTACCGATGGCACACTGAAGGCCTGAATACAACTAGTTATAACGATAATTTGCATGTGACGTATTTGTGGGAATATATTCATGGATCGTGGATTCGGTTTGTGGTATTGTTGAGGTGTGATTTCCTTTTACATTAAATGACCGTTGAAAATGGTTTTCTGAGTACAAAATTGCTGCAATGGCCGAAATCGACTGTTAAATAATTGTTTAAATTTTTACACTTAGTGAGAAATAGTAAAAAAAAACAATAATATACCTACAGAAAAAAAAACAATCTCGCTTTGGTATGTTTCTGAATAAAAATTCTAACATCTAGAAATGATTTCCCGAGACGTGTAGGAAATGAACATGTCTTAGTCATAAGCCGACAGGACACGTCGCGAGGCGTGTTAGCGTAAATAGCGCAAACTTGTAAAACATGAAGCCTTTTTTCAATATTTAGAATATTATACCTTCATTTTCAGTTTAAATCTATAGAAATGAGATAGACAGCTATTTCCGTCTCGAGTGTTAAGAAAAGCTGCTCAGGTGGGGATTCGCAGATGACTCCGCCCTGGAGTGTAAATGTGGTGCTGTCCCATAAACAAGGGGCCACTTTTTGTAAGCGCAGCATACACAATATTTTTAATGGGAGCATTACAGGTTGATTATGTATATAGATTGCTATCAATATGCTACGAAGAAGATAGGAGATTTGTCTATCTCATGTAACTAGGTATGATCAGATATGAAAAGGCAGAATAAATAGTAGCTTACTCCTAATAAACAATAAACGTTTCATCGATGACTAGTATTTTTAGAGCTGGGAAAAAGATATTTTATCGATATACAGGCTGTGTCGTAAATAGTGGTCCAGAGTAAAGGAGTCGATACACTGTATTCTTATGTGTCACATACCGAAAATTTAACCATTTTCAGTTAAGGCTCTCCGAAAAAAAAAATTGTGTTTTAAAATTTCTGTACCTTGACAAATTTCCTTCTTTGAAGTATGGAACACACAGAAGACCTTGAAATTATGATGGATGATATTTAAAAGCCTCTGCTTATAATTAAAGGTATCAATAGCAGGTAGTAGGTAGGTGTTAGGTGTTATTATAGGTATCAATAGCCTTGGACTTACACAGTGGCCAATTACAGGTCAACAAGCATTCTCAGAAAAGATAACACAGAAAAACAATCAAACCAGTAATAATAATATTATGTATTAAAAATATTCCAACCTGATTGGTAGTTATAATATATTATGTTCTAGCCGTTTGGCGTTGCAACACTAGGGCCATGGGGTCCTACTCCGAGTGCCCACTTGGTTGACTCCTCACGTAACCAGAGGGATGGCCTCTTTCTTGGCCAAAGAACCAGCATCGCCACACAACGTGGCAGTGCTGCCAGCCTTTTGGGCACTGTTAATGTTGACAGCGAGAATTTTTGATTCCCTATTATTCTTTTACTCTTTTTTTAGGATTCCGTACCCAAAGGGTAAGAACGGGACCCTATTATTTAGACTCCACTGTCCGTCTGGCCGTCTGTCACCAGGCTGTATCTCATGAACCGTGATAGCTAGACAGTTGAAATTTTCACAGATGATGTAAGTATTTGTTGTTATAGCGGCAACAGAAATCTGTTGCCGCTATAACAACAAATACTTACTAAAAACAGAATAAAACCATACAACAACCGTGTTTTTTTCGGCGTTTATGCCTTGTGGTACGGAATCCTTCGTGTGCGAGTCCGACTCGCACTTGGCCAGTTTTTCATATACATGCACATATTATTACTTTAAGTCTGTTTGCGTATATTATGTAAATATATGCTAAATATATAAATGATAAAAAAATAATAAAAAACCTTTAAAAATCTTAACCCTTTACTATCGTTCAATTCCACTCACCGCAAATGATCAGCTATGACGCTGATGCTGAACGAATAAGTACCGATAACATTTCAAAAATAAACGCACTGATTGACTCATTTATTCGCCGTCAATTTAAAGTATTTATCCACTGATGCGACATCAATTCCGCATTATAGTCCGGCGGCCAATGACAGTGAAATACGTATCGTCCAGAAATATATTTTTAAATAAAAGCTCACGTGAAAAGCCCAATATTAAAAGTGTTTACTTAAACATTATTAATGGTTCAGATTTAATATCGTAAACTGGAAAGTTGAATTTATATCTGGCTTTTATGGTTTCTTGAAAATATGTCAGCGTTCAGCGTTTTAAAAGTTTCGTTTTAATGTGTATTTGGTAGGTTGGGGATTTGAAGAGGCATAAAATGTTCTAAATGCTTTGTTTAGTATTGTGAGCATAGTTGTCTGAGAATTAGGCTGTTGATAATAGGCGTGACGACAGTATCAAATAATCAAAAATTTAATGATGTTAGGGGAAAATACATATTAAAAGGATTTAAAACAGTGATTTAGTTTAATTTAAAAACTTAAGATTAATCGGATTTTCACTAAAATAAAAGATTAAAATACTGCAGTCGGCCATTTTGACTGAAACACCAATCACAGCGCATGACGTCACGCCTATGTAAACATCACTGTGGTTCACAGAGTACACTATAGATAGTATACTGACAACATTTGATGTTTACCTAGGCGTGACGTCAGATCCGACGCCATGACACTGTGAGCTGTTTTCGCGCCCTATTGAAAAAATATTAGAAAAATAGCTTCAAACTTCGTTAAACTTTAGTTTATTACCGAAATGTAGGTGTTTTCGTAAATAGTAAATGTGTAAATAGTAAAAGAGGATTTAAAAATCATTCGTCATGCCTATTTTCCTAAAAAAATTATATAATTATATCAATTACTTATAACACATTCAGTAGCTTTTATTATCAATCTTAAAACGTAAAACTTAAAGTTTAGACATTAGAAATCTCTAGATTGCTTTGCTCTCCATGTCCTCCCGCAGTAGATTTAAAGTCGTCTTCTCATCTATGAAATGGTCTTCCTCTTTTTCTCTTTCCTTCTCTGGGATACCATTATGTTAGTTCTCTGGCCCAGATTCCCTTTTTACACCTAATGACATAATAATATAATAGGACACATTATTAAAGATCTTTCAACTTATAGAGAAAGGGTCAGCACTAAAAAAAACACTACCTATACTTAAAAACACAAATATAAAACAGACAAAATCAAGCATCAGCGGCCAACCCTGATTGATGTTATAGTCAGTCGTGTCAAATCCGGATGAAAACTTTAAAACGGTCCGACATTTTAACCGTTCCGGGCGTAATTGCAGTAACAAGGGTGCTCTAACGTTATTTAGTCCGGTCGCATTAACGTCCCGCCGCTGTCACGTTCTGAACTCACTTCGCTTTTAATTATATTTATTTGCCAATACACGCTTTTGTCACTTTTATGGATGGGAAGTAATATGATGAGACGCTAAAGTGCTGGTGGTAATGCGTTTTATGTTTTTTTTTTTTTTGTAACGTCCTGTGCAAGTCGAGATTTTTTGTGAAATTTTTAAACTGTAGTTTTTCGAGGTTTTTATTTTGTAAAAATGAAGGTGCTTGCAAAATTACACGACTTAAGTACTAGTACTCAAGCTTAACCCTGAGTACCTACTAATAGAGTCAATAGAAAAAACGTCTGACAACCAGTCTTACCACGAGGTATGCTACCCAGTAACTGGGTGGTGGAGGTTAAATAGGGAGTCGCTCTATGTAAAATACTGGTGCCCAGCTGCATCCGGTTAGACTGGAAGCCAACCCCAATAAAGTTGGAAAAAGGCTAGGCGATGATGAACTCAATAGGAAAAATATGGGAGAGATCTTTGCCCAGCAGTGGGAAGACTTAGGTTAATTGAAAAAAGTCAACTGAAAAAACGTGATAAAAAGAAGAAATAGTGCCGTACAAGTAAATGGCTATTTTTGTCAAATGGCTGTAAGCAAACAAAATACACGACAATTTGTATATACCTAGTTATCTATTAAATCAATCTTGGTATGTATTTGCAAACAACAATAAAGCCAATAAAAACGCCAACGATAATAATTGCACTAGTTATTCACCCTACAATATTAATCGAGAAATTCCTTTTATAACCCAACCAATCACGACTAATTAACATGCCTAAAATCAGAGGACCCAATTTCGAAGCTTTTAACAATTCATTGTCATCAAATAAAGTGCTGTCAGCCTCGAAAATGTTGTACACTTAATTATATCGATGAATGGCGATGATTATCGATACCGAAAATAGTTTTCACAATGTAGTTGTTGCCCGTCCCGCCTGTCAATCAAACAAGATCGATTGGCTAGTTATGTGCAAACTGTTGTTAAGCCCGGATTAACGCACTGCGATAATCTATACAATGACAACACTAGCACGCACACACGGATACTTTCGCGTTCCAAATTTAATTTCGATTTCTTCATAATCGTGGTGTATTGTGTTGTGACGTGGCCAATAGTTTTTACATCTGTTGCTGTATTTTTTTTAATAGATTTTGATTTTTGATTTCGATTTTTTTTTTGTTTTTTTTTTTTAAATTATCAAATTTGCAATATGCAACATAAAAGATGGGACTTATTTATTTATCACGATGAACCAAACACTTTCTAGCAGTGTTTGCTTATAACCTAAAAACTACCGGAAAACATAGAAACCCTCACTGAAAATAGACAAAAGAAATGCAGAAATATAGCAGAGTGTAGCTTCTAACCGTGGCTTCGTCCGCGTAGATATCGGAAATTATCCCACAGGAACATGCTACTAGAATAAAAGTTTGCCTATAGTCCTTCCCCGGGATGCCATCTATCTTCTTGCCAAATTTTATCGAAATCCTTTCAGTGGTTTAGGCGTGAAATGTAACATACAGACAGTGTTACTTTCGAATTTATAAGATTGCCCCGCGGTTTCACCCGCATAAGTGTTGATCCCGTTCGAAAGACACGTGGCGCTATCTATTATCACATTGACGTTATTGTTGTTTTCCTCGGGAACAGCACGTTTTTTCGGAATGAAAGGTACCCTATGTCCGTTTCTGTACACCTGACATCGTATAATACAAAATTTCAGGATGATCGGTTCAGTGGTTTAGGCGTGAGACGGTAACAAACACACAAACAAACTTCCTTTCGCATTTATAATATTAGTTAGGATATTGTATAGTATAGAAGTGTGGATACTTAATTAATATGGCTCGTACCTAACCACATTAATCCCAACGAGTAGGAACCTATTTCAATTAAAGCGCTGCCCAAACGCAGGACACCGTATAACGCTCAGTTTCTTGTCGGACATTTATTTAGGCGTATTGGTACATAATTACAAGCCAGAAAAAAAACTGTATTGTCAAAATATGTGTTTAAAGAAAAAACTTAGGGCTGATTTTTTAATGGACATATAATTTCTATTCGTGGAATAACATTGACCTCTGACAGTATGGAAGAAATGTCAAAAATTCAAAATTATACCTCCGATAAAATTATCTGGCGTTGGAAAAATCAACCCTTTTTTTTTTTTTTTTTGCTGTTGGGAAATCATCAAATGACTCCTCAGTAGTATATTATTGGGCATTCTGGACCACTTTTCGCTCGGCGAAACAAGTTCGCCATCGCTCCGGTGGTCCAGAATGCCCAATCGTGAACGGTCGACTCGGTTTAGTAGTTAGTAATACAAAGTGGTAGTAGCTTCGCTACTGGACAGTGCCTCAGAATGCCTAATAATACACAATCGACTTGACTGACAAAGGTGATTCAGGACGCTCAATAATGAAGAATCAACTCACCTGTTCAGTTTACCATGGTATTCTATCACTGAGCATTGTTAATAGTTTAAAACTCAAACAAGCATGAGAACAGTGGCCTTAGTGTGAGTTTTTTCGACTCACGTTCGATTGCGAGCTCGTTAGAATTTTGTATGGGAAATTAGGTTTCTCCTAGTGACCAAAATTCTAACGCGCTCGCAATCGAACGTGAGTGAAAAAACTCACACTAAGGTCTCTGACTATTTAGTGTATGCTGACGTAATATTATTTATAAATGTGAATGTAACAAATTAATTGAGTCATTATTAGTCTATTTGTTTCATGTGTAACTATGAAGTTTGTCAAACAACCACAATCATTACATGTGAATACAGTTTGCATTGAGCCTCAAAATACTGGTTCTCGTCATGGAGAGCTACTACCTAACTCTGTACGTTGCATTATTTGCGGGCCTTCCAATTGTGGAAAAACTAATTTGTTAATAGGTCTTCTCATACATGAGAATGGATTAAGATTTCAAAATGTTTATGTTTATTCGAAAACTCTACATCAACCCAAATACATTTTCTTAGAACAAGTTTTACAACGAGTTTCTGGTGTCTCATTCCAGAAATATCATGGTAATGAGGAAGTACTGAGTGTCCAGGAGGCAAAACCTAATTCTGTGATCATATTTGATGATGTTGCTTGCGAAAACCAAAACAATATGCGTGATTACTTTGCGATGGGAAGACACAAATGTATTGATTGTTTTTACCTTAACCAGACATATAGTAAAATTCCTAAACAGTTAGTTAGGGACAATGCTAATTTAATTATACTTTTTAAACAAGATGAAATTAATTTGAAACATATTTATGAAGAACATGTCAACACTGATATGACATGGCTCGATTTTCGTGAAATGTGTTCAAAAATATGGAATGAACCTTACAATTATGTAGTCATTAATAAGGATTGTTCCAAAAATAAAGGATGTTACAGAAATAAATTTGACACATTTGTAGTCTTTGATTAAGATAATTAATATTTAAGTATCTTACCTTTGCAATATTATTATTCATTAAACAAAGCTTAATCTATCAAGATCTAAAAATGGAAAAATCATTAAAAAGACAAATTGTTGATGCTGCAGAAGCTGTTAAGAAAAAAATACGAAAGATGAAAGACATTGAGATTGATAATAAACAGACACTGGAGTCAGTGTTCAAGCCTGTAACAGAACCTCTCAACCTAATTGCAAATGCAAGCCAGCAACCGCCTCGTTTACATACTACGGGAAATGAAGAAGCAGATATTTCATTTGTTGATTCGTCTTCTCAGAAAGGAAACCGGATTAACGTCGACAACGACTATGAATCTGACAAGGAAAGTGATTGTTCGTTTCAATCATTAGTTGAAAATAAACAGGGTGATACATCCTCTTGGTCAATATCACCAGAAGCACTCGCCGGGGTTCCATATGGTGTTAGAGTGAAGGATGGGAACTTGATGCTAGGTTCAGCTCGCATAACAATCGGCGATGAATATATTATCGTGTCTGGACGCAAATATCAAAATACACCTGGTTTGAAACAGTTGTTGCTAAAGAAAGATGTAGATTTGAGTTTGGTAACCGACAGTGATATGCAACACTATAAGTCAATGCTACTCGATACAAATGCTCATCGGCGAGACTATGATTCCAGTAAACCGATAAACAGTAATAAGGGACAGAAATATCTACAAGTTATTAAGCCACTTTTTAAACTACGAAGTACCATTCAAGACCCTCTGCCGAAGGGAAAAGGAATGTTATTGACAAAAATGTGGAAAAAGAATACAGATTTTGTATATTGGAATGATCCAAATGAACTGGTGAATAGGTTAAAATTACTGATAGCTTCTCGAGATGCTGGTAACACTGGAGTAAACAATGAAATTATATCTATCATTGAAGAATTGCGTGAAAATAAAATTATAAATAAATAAATGATTTTAAAAAATATATTCATTTTATTGTTAACCTTCCATTAATATACATCTAAATATGAACGTAGACAAATTTGGACATCACGTTCATAAAAGATTACGATTAACAGAGTTACTAGACTTTAATGAGAATGCTCTGTGCAAGTCAGAAACGGGAGACTATGATTTAAAATCAACTAGACTGAAAGGAATAAGATCTCCCGTAGAAGGAGAAGAAGTTGTGAACAAGGATTATGTAGATCGAATGAATGCTCACACGGTACAAGAATTCAATAGATTGTTTTCTTCATTGCGTTCTCAAATTATATTGGATGGGCAAAATGCAGTTAAGTCTTATTTAAAAACAAAGTCATCGGACGTTTTGATTCATTTCGAAGACAAGTTTTATACCAAAGCAGAGGTAGACAATTTAATTAAAAATCTCCCTAATGGCAAAACAGCAAATAGTCAATGAAATACACAAAGCCGCGCGAAGAAGTTTCCTGAGGCGTTCAGTTATTTTAAAAGGAATCGATGACTTGTGGCAAGCCGATCTGATGGACATGCAAAACTTAAAAAAGTATAATAAATGTTACAATTATGTGCTAGTGGTTATTGATTGCTTCTCAAAGTATGCTTGGGCAGAACCATTGAAATCAAAAAATAAACAAGATGTTACTCATGCATTTGAAAGGATATTGATTGATAGTAATCGCAGACCTGATAATTTACAAACGGATATGGGGACCGAATTTTATAACAACACGTTTCAGAATCTTATGAAGACGAGAAATATTAACCATTACTCAACGTTTTCAACCAAAAAAGCTTCGATTGTTGAAAGACTAATAAGAACTATTAAAAATAAGTTATATAAATCTTTTAGCTACAATGGAAACTACAAGTGGTTAGGACAACCGTTAGAAGTAATATTGAAGACATATAATAATACAAAGCATCAGACTATTAAATGTAAGCCGATTGCAGTAAATAAATATAATGAACACGTTATAAAAGAAAATATTAACAGAACATTAAAGAAAATATCCTCTCTCCATACAATGAAACCTAAGTTTAAAGTAGGCGATTATGTACGCATCAGTAAATACAAACACAATTTTGAGAAAGGTTATACACCTAATTGGTCAACCGAGTTATTTACCATAAAAAAAATTAATGGTACCTACCCATTAACGTATTACATAGAAGACCAGCGAAATCAACCCATATTAGGAACCTTTTATGAGCAAGAACTACAAAAATCTCACTGTCCTGGTGTTTATCTGATTGAAAAGGTTTTAAAAAGAAAAGGATCAAAACTATTTGTGAAATGGCTTGGTTTAAACAAAGAAGAAAACAGTTGGATTGATAAATCTGCTATAATGTGTTAAATCATTTTTATATTACCTATATAAACATTAATTATTGTAATCTTTGCTTCATTAAGCTTTGGACAATGCAAGGTGGTGAACTAGTTAACACTATAATTGATAATCTGCCATTCGAAGTTCATTTACCAGGATACAATTATTGCGGGCCAGGAACTAAACTTAACAAACGGTTAGCACGAGGTGATAGAGGTATAAATAAGCTAGACGAAGCTTGCAAGCAACACGATATAGCATATGCAAATCATAAAGACTTAGACAATCGTCACAAGGCTGATTTGCAATTACTAAACATGGCGAAAGAAAGGCTGAAATCGAAAGATGCTGGTAAAGGTGAAAAACTTAGCTCATGGATAGTAAGTAAAGTAATGAAAGCCAAAATGAAGTCTGGATCTGGTGCTAAAACCTTTAAATGTTTTGTATCAAAAATAAAATCAAAAATAAAGAAACTGGATCCCAAGGACAGTAAAACATTAATTAAAGCTGCCTATTCAGCGGCAAGGAAAATAATTCCTTGCATGCAGAAGATTCGAGTACCGCGAGTGATACCATTACCAAAAACAGGAGGTGTACTACCTTTGATTCCGATTTTTGCTGGTTTATCGGCTTTAGGAACACTAGCAGGTGGTGCGGCTGGTATTGCGAAAACAGTTAATGATTACAAAGCTGGTCATCAAAATTTGCGAGAAACAGAACGACATAATCGTGCTATGGAGTCACTGAATTTAGGCAAGGGTTTATATATTAAAGCACATAAAAATGGTAAAGGATTGTATATAAAATCTCCAAAAAACTGAATTTCAAGCTACCTAATCGTGCTCTAACAAATATAGACATCCAAAAGTATGCACACCACATCCCATACTTTCGAGGAGTTTACATGAGAGATAGGTTGCCCAAGACACCGAAACGGATTGAATGTGGTATCATTAATTTAGATGATTCTAAGAATGAAGGAACACATTGGGTAGCTTACGTTAAAATATACAACTACTGTGAATATTTTGATAGCTTCGGGGATTTGAAACCTCCAATGGAACTGATTAAATATTTTAAGAATTGTAACATTAATTATAACTATACAAGATATCAGAAGTCCAACACTGTAATTTGTGGTCACTTATGTTTAGAATATCTATGGACTTTTTGGAATAAATTGTATAAATTTTATGCTTTTGTTTCATTTTAATCATTTGCAAGATGTCCCTCACTTTGTCGATTACTGGAAACTCGTCCACTTTATCTACGTACTATCCTACCACATTGCAATTATATGGAAAGTATGAGTGTGCCTTATTACATTTCTCAACATTTAATTCGATTCCCAACATTGACAAAACGAATAACAAGTTCTACTACGGTTCCAACGAAGTTATTGAAATACCAGAAGGTACATATGAATTGCAAGATATAAGTGATTATTTAAAATCTGAAATTAAGGATGCATCAATTAAACTACAGTGCAATAATAATACATTAAAAACTACTATTAACTGCACAAAAAGCATTAATTTTAGTAAAGAAGGCACCTTTAGAAGTTTGTTAGGGTTTAGTGAGCAGAACTTGAAAGCAAATAAATGGCATGTGTCACAGTTTCCAGTCAACATTTTACCTACGACAGTGATCAGGATAGAATGTGATATTGTAAGCGGTTCATATATAAACGGAGAACCCAGTCACATTATCCACGAATTTGCACTCAACGTGCCACCAGGGTACAGGATTATAGAAATCCCGAAAAACGCTATATACTATCCAATTAACCAAAACAACATAAGCTGCATACATATTAGACTTTTAGATATAAACAATCGCTTAATCAATTTACGTGGTGAGGAAGTGCAGCTACGAGTATATCTACATCTTAGAAGAAAAAATGATTGACTATAATAAATATGTTCATCAAATCAAGCGCATCAGTTCTGCTCAAGCATCCAAACAAATAAGAGCTCGCACAAAAAAGAAAATAAAATTAACTAAAGACAATAAGGCATTTCTTAAAGCGATTGGATTATTAAAATGAATATATTAGATGTTTTGGCTGCTCCAACTTACGACAACACTGTGGAAGGAATTGAATTTCATTCATACAAGCCATATGTAACAAGTTTCAATAGAAACGATGAAATCCGAATACCTATCAATCAACAGGACCTGTATATACTACCGTCAGCCAGTACCCTGTATTTAGAAGGATCTTTTATAGTTAGCAAAAAGGATTCAAAGGATAAAGCTACTAGTGTGCATTTTACAAATAATGCTCTCCTCTACTTAATACAAGATATAAGATACGAACTAAATGGTGTAGAGATTGACAAAATAAAAAATGCGGGCATAACGACCACCATAAAATCTTTAATATCAATGAATGAAAGTGAATCAAAGGCTTGCAATGCCTGGGGCTGGAATATTGATGGTGTAAAAAATATTAATGGAGGTAGTTTTTCAGCTTCTATACCAATCTGTAACATTCTTGGTTTCGCAGAAGATTTTAAAAAAGTTGTGATAAATAGTAGACACGAACTGATATTACTAAGAAGTAACACTAACCTGAATGCTGTAAAACTTAACACCGGTGAAATTATAGACGATGTTCAAATTAATAAAATCATATGGCGCGTACCGCATGTAAAAGTATCAGATAAAGAGAAAATAAGTTTGTTAAAAGTGTTAGAAAAAGACCGTCCACTTCAAATGATATACAGAAATTGGGATCTTTACGAATATCCAGCTTTACCTAAAACTACAAAGCATACTTGGTCGATCAAAACTTCATCGCAAATAGAGAAACCTAGATACATCATTGTTGGTCTACAGACAAATAGAAAAAACAGTGCAAGTTCAGACATGTCTCAGTTTGATCATTGCTATATTCGTAATGTAAAAGTGTATCTCAATTCAAACTATTTTCCATATGAAAACCTCAATGTTAGTTTCACAAATAACAGAATTGCTTTATTATACGAACAATATGTACGATTTCAACAGTCATATTACGGACGTCGTCCTGAACCCTTATTAAACGAGTAACAATTTAAAGACTTGGCGCCTCTATTTGTTATCGATTGTTCTAGACAAGTGGATAATATTAAGTCAGGTCCTGTTGTGGATGTAAGAGTAGAAATTGAGAGTGAATCCGAGATACCTGACCAAACTTCTGCATACTGTCTTATATTGAATGATTGTATAATAGAGTATAAGCCGTTAAGTAATATTGTGAGAAAAATATCATGAATTCGGATACTATAATATTAGATATTCAAGGATTTAAAGATCTGTACAACAATTTTATAGTAAAAGAACTAGCGTTCGCTACACGTGATTATACACAACTGTTCTTAATAAAACCACCTTACTTATTCAAATATTTAACAACTGATGAAAAAAGGCAGGTAAAGTGGTTGGAAAAGAACAGAGGTATTCATTGGAACGAAGGATATATTGACTATAGAGAATTTCACCGTATAATTGTACCCTATTAAGAAAACAAAAATATATTAGTCAAAGGTTTGGAGAAGGTGAAGTGGATAAAAAACATTTGTGAAAATTGTAAAGTGTCCGATCTTGGTGAAGACCAGTGTCCCAGCTTGTTTGAATTGCATAAGAAATACTGTGACAAAAAAACTAATTTTAATTGTAATGTACATTTAAATCATTGTGCTCTAAAAAATGTTTTATGTGTAAAAAAGCACTTGGGATATGAAGTGTAAAGTGTATTGTTTTTGAAAATAAAAATAATTTTCTTTAATAAAATGCATTTTTATTTGTTACACATCGTAAATACATAAGTAATAGAAAGTAAATGAATTAATATAACATATTATTGGAGAAAACTATACTTAGCATAAAATAATAACTTATAATAACAATATAATAACAGGAGTATCTTTAAAAAGCTAACTAAAAATCATTGTCTATTAAAGATTTCGATATTTTCTTAACTAACGATTCCGTTTCGTCCATAACACTGTCTATAGCGTCCTTAACAATGTACTGCGCACTTATCACAACGTTCTCACTTTCACTATCACTGTCACTTGTTTGAGAATTGTTGCAGAGATCAATTACAGTAATTTTAATTAACTTAGTGCCTCGTCGTTGTAATCGGCTCATAACAAAAAGATTTCGTGGGTTTATGTTTTTTCAAAAGTTCTCTGCGACGTTGCTTCTTCGTCTGTGTCTGTTTCGTCTGTTTGCATTGCTCGGGTTCACAGGGATACATCTCAGATAATCCTTCGTAAGGATCCTGAGCATACTGGCTAAACACAATCTCAGAATCAGATACCTGGAACAAGATATACATAATGCATGTTAAAAATTGATGTACACATACATAAAATCACTAGAAGATTAGATTGAAACAGGCACTGTACTCACCGTTGACATGACTATGATAATATCCTGTAATATTGCAAAAAAAACACTAGCCAATTCTAGTAAAATTATGTAAATAATAAAAAATAAACTGACAATTAACTGTATATATTTTGTTAGAATTGCTAACTTAGCATTAAATCAAGCTTACATTAGTTGTTTGAAAATCACTCTTTAGGCAATAGTCTTATAGCTCAATATAATAAAAGGCTTTAGTATGAATTGTAAACTGCTAGCTTGCATAATATTTCATACACTTCATATAGTGCAATGAACTGTGACCTTATACGCAAAACGTGTACATACCTGTATAAACAATATCTACCATATCAGAGTATTATAATATTACTAGCTGTTCCCCGCGGTTTCACCCGCACATCGTAGGAACTCCTTCCCGTACTCGGATAAAAACTAACCTATTGTCCTTCCTCGGGTTTCAGTCTATGTTCAAACCAAATTTTCATCTCAGTCGTTTCAGCCGTTTTCCAGTGAACGTGTAATAGACAAACAAACAGAGTTACTTTCATATTTACAATATTAATACTACACACATCAAAAGTGTCTAGGGATCAAGCATTTTTATGCGGATTTCTTGAGATTGAGATGTGGCTTTGTAATAAATTTATGATTTTATAAATTTATATGGATCCTTTTTGGTGCATTTCATAATTTGAATCAGGAACTGTGAATCAAATTCGAGTAAAAGATGAAAATCAGCTGTCAATATTTTCCCTATAAAAACATACAACGCATTGAAGACATTATTAGTGCTACTGTTTCCCTACTACTGATTAAAACCAACGTTATTATGGAGCGGCGACGTCATTTAAGCAGGGAAGAAATGCTCAGAGCCGTGGGAATGATAGAAGCTGGTTCCCGGCAACGTACTGTGGCTTTAGCTCTGAATACAAGTCAGAGTGTTATCAGTCGACTTTGGACACGTTACCGAAGCACTGGTACCGTGGCTGAGCGCCATGGAGGACGGTATCGCTGCACCACACGGAGACAAGACCGATACATTCAAATCTTAACTCGAAGAGCTCCAACAATAACCGCCATGATGTTAGCCGTGAGGCTTCATCACTCTTCAGGGAACTTAATTAGCGACCAAACAGTCAGAAACCGCTTGCATGAAGTGAACCTTCATTCCCGAAGACCGCTACGGGTACCACCTATAGCAATGCACAATCGTAGGATTCGATATCAATGGGCTCTTGAACACAGAAATTGGGCAGAAGAACAATGGCGTTTCGTGTGCTTTTCTGATGAGTCTCGTTTTGGTATGAGACCGGATACAAGACGTATACGACACTGGAGAACCCCTGGACGCCAATAGCGATTAAAATCCTGCCAGGAAGTCCATCCTTATAGTGGTGGAACCATCATGGTATGGGCGGGTATTTGGACCGGCGGAAGAACTGAGTTGATTTGGATCAGAGGCAACCTCAACGCTCAAATTTATGCTGAGACGATTGTATCAGACGTCATCGTTCCTCTACAAGTGCAAATCGGTCCCTTATTTCAGTTAATGCATGATAATGCACGACCGCACACCGCAAGAGTTGTAAGACAGACTCTCGCCGCAGCTAACATCAATGTCCTGCCCTGGCCTGCTCAGTCGCCAGACTTGAACCCGATTGAGCATGCATGGGATATGCTACAGAGAAGAGCTCTGCCGAATATGGAGGGTATCCAGTCGCAAGAAGACCTTTTTTTGTTGTTGCAACGAACATGGGCGGCCATTCCACAGCGTGATTTGGATGAACTCATTTTGAGTATGCCAAACCGATGTTCTTGTGTTGTTAGTGTTCGCGGTAGAAACACGGATTATTAATTGTTTAAGTTACCCAATAAAATTTTAAAGAAAACTGTTATTTCAGTCTTTTTTTCGAACTTTTGTGTTAGTGGTTCAAATGTCAAAAATCCCTTTATTAGGAAAATGGCAAATTTCTTTATTAATGCAAAGGTGACTTGGTTTATCGTTACTGTGACAAACGAAAACACTTTATTTGATGAATCCTTAAAGAAAATTTTAATTAATATCAATCAGGAGAAAAGTTATTGCAAAAATATATGTTGATCCCTAGACACTTTTGATGTGTGTAGTAAGGATTATGTTTTCAGCCATTGTTATGTGTTGTAAATACTGTTTTTAAGTAGTATGAATGAAATGCTAACCGAACAACGGTAAGACTATATTTGTAAGTTCAATAAAACAAAGTTGATACTTTTAAAAAAATTAGTTTATTTATACTAATACATAAAAAATTAACATACTATTTACTTACAATCTAATTCGCATACATTTTAGTTTTATATAAAACTTAAACACTATTAACTGAATACAAATTATATTTATAGTAATTGCAAAATTGCTTTCACAATGATCATTAAAGTACATTTCATATTTTACTTGGTATTTTAATATATACCTTAAATTTAAACAAATTAAACAACTATTTGACTTACATCATAGAAATATTTGTGCTCTGAGAAAATCGAACCTGCAACACTTAGCACAGAAGCCGATCGCTCAGGTATTGCGCTCAACTGTACTGTGTTCTACTGAAGTATAATATTCAACTTATTTATCAAAGTTCGTTATTATTCTTTAAAATAAATGAGTGACCCCAGGCTCGCGTTGATATTTTATCTAATGATATCGATCGTTTATCGTCATTATTAGATAAGACAATTTTGTTGACACTCCGTGTAAATACTTCGTGCTTTATTGATTTAAACATTATATTCTTTCTACGAATAACTCCATCATTTAATAATATGTTTTCATAATCTGTGATGTTTAACTCCTTCACTACACATGATTTTACACCTTTCGCTTTTTTAATTATATTATCAGGAGTTTTTATAGAATATAATTTCGATCTCAAGCCCACAAAATCGGAGATATATCTCCCTCCTAATTCATCTTTAAACAAACCGGGTACTTTTTTGTTAATTATCGGTATTCTAAAATCATTTTGGTTGTCATAGTTACTGGTGTCAAAGTATTGCAAAAAATGAAATTTTAAATCATAATAAAAATCATCAGTATATATTTTATATACAAAAGAATCGGTATCTGTATAACATAGCTGCACTCGATTTTCATAAAAAGGCTTGATAATATTATAATGAAAGTCATACATGTGTGACTTAGAAAGCTCTAAAACGCTAAAGCCAATATAAATAGGTTTATCTAAAATTATTTCGTCTGGTTTCATTTGGATAGCAACTAAACTTTCAGATAAAATAGTTGCACTATGGAAATAAGGGCTAGCTACAAGTCTCTCGGCGGATATTGATTTCTTGGTTCGATTAAACGTATCGGACCATTGATTAACTAAATGAACAGTTACTCTAGTTTCAGTGTTTTCTAATGTTTTACCGAAAACACTGTTGTTCAACAATTTGAAAAAGTCTTGTTCGAAAGAACTTTTTGCCTGTTGTCTTAATTGAGTGTTTAATTCTATATACTGTTTTAAATACGAACTCTGTCTAAAAGTAATAACTCTGTGAATTTTACGTAATTCCAACCCTTGCTCTAAACACTTTTTTAAATGAACGTAATGTATTACATATTTATACTTATTATACAAATTTGCAATTAATTTTTTTGCTTTACCTCCTGGGGGAATACATTTTTCGGGACAAAATGGTAAATCATTATGTTGGTCATGTAAATGCTCGGGATACAGAAGATCAACTTCTAATATGTATCCCCAGTCGGCATCATTCTCAACATTTTCGATATGTAAATTAGCTATTTCATTTTCAGTAAGAAATCTGAAACTAGAATAAGGTAAATACTGACACATGCTAAAGCCATAAAGATTATTACAATCCAAATATACTATGAAACAGTTAGGCTCTGATGAATTATATTCTTGCATATACTTATGATTAGCTTTTGCGTACCGTCGGGAACACATACACAATCCCCCACGTATTCCACTTTGAATCATTCTGACGATAGCCAAGTCTGACACGAGTTCTAACGTGACCCCAGTTTTTAGCAACATTGCATCAAATGATAAACTAGGGGCAGTTATGTAAAATGCTGGATCCAGTTTGTAGTATTTTTTACATGTTTTTCGAAAACTTTGGAATATATCTGACAACAAAAGCACATCTGTTTTTAAGTATAGATCTGTATATTCCCCTAAATCATTTATATTGAATTCGCTCCAAACTGTCTGAGCGTGATTATAATCTTGTTCACTAATGTCTTCGTTGGTTAAGGAATTATGAAAATGATACTTAGACGGTAACGATTTCTGTTCATAACATTTCCAATCTGTCATATAATCATAAGGGTATATCCCTTTTCGTGTCAACAAATTAAACTGTTTTTTGTCAGGAAAATGAGTTCGAAGATTAACATAATCTTCTACCTGTAGTGTTTTAGCAAGTTTATCTAAACTAGTGCCTAAAAAGTTGAAGGAGTCTAGAAACCTTAATTGTATATAATCATCACCAATATGTATAAACTTTGTGAATGCGATATATTTTTCCTTGGTCTTGGGTATTATTTTAATTTGTCCCGGAATTTCACCTAACTTTTTTATAAATAAGTGACAATCGTATCCCGATAAATTATGAAAAAATACGGGAACAAATTTTGGTACTCTATATTGTAGATTACAATGCCGATGTGCTGCACCTCGGTATCGACCTGTTATATGACAGTGGTCTCTAACCTTATCATTCCACAGTAAATGACCACATATGTGACACTTAACAGCTTGACTAAAATCAAGAGCATCTTTGTCGGTGAATTTCATGGGTTCGTTTTTGGATATAATTCTATAAATGTCTCTAGCATCTTCAATTAAAAACATTACAAATTTTGAAACACAATCTACACCGCGATAATTTCTATACCTATCGACAGTAGCGTTTAATGATGACACTACATTATACCCGAACGCAGCCGGCACGTGCCGTTGTAAGTATGTCGTGTTAGCGGTATCAAACTCATCGTTGGATATTGGTTCGAGTAATGTTTCGAAATCGGCATAAATGACAAATGGAATGTTTAGTTTTCGATTATAATTTGTAAATTTTAAAAATGATCCTTTTTCTGGTAAGACAGTGACAACTCCTCCGCACGCATGTGTTTCACATTCACTGGACGTTGGAAAAAACAATAAGCATGTTTCGCAAAAATGGAGTTTACCGTGATGCTTAGTCATCTGATTTCTAACTAGACGAGGTAAATCTTTGATAAGACAATAGTGAGAATTAGTATTATTTTGTAAAAACAGTAAATGTATGTTCTTAGATTTATTGTTGTTTGAAGTATACAAAGGTCCTATGATTGTCCTATCATCTTTCAATCCATACACAAATATATTTAGAGACGGATTATTTTTCTCAAAAACAGCTATGTCTGAAAATGTGATTGGAAATGTTAAATTATCAACATTTAAAACATCCATGAAGTGAGGATAAGATGAAATCCTATTAGGATGGTGGGTTGCGGGGTACAAGGCAGCTACAACAGCCCATAAGAAGCAATACTCGTCATTGTTTTGAATATTCAAACAAGCTTTTTTATTTCTGATAAATAAAGGCAATATTATATGTTTAGATCCGCCGAGAGGTTGATATTTACTTATGTTTATTTCTAAATGTGAATTGCACAGGTACGTCCAACCACTATCCCTCTCTTGAAATTCCTCGATTTTCTTTAACAGTGACACAACTGATGATTTATATATTGAATCAAAATCGTAATTAAAGTGAACAATATAATTTTTTGTACTAAATGATTTCAGTTCTTGTTGATCATTTTTAAACAAAAGAAAAAAGGAAAAAAGTTCAAAATTAATTTTCACAGATGTATGTTTCTGTAAAGATCGATCTATTAGATTTTTTATTTGTTTACGATTTTCATTGAGAAACATTTCAGGGAAATAATTTTTTTGATCGTTAGTTGCAATGATCTTATAACTTGCAATGCGATGTTTAAATGAAGAATTAATAATAGCAATATTATCACAAAAAGGAATGGCGCTATTGTTTTTATGAACATTACTACGTAAATGACCAGACCATCGACGATTATCTACAAATACTTTGCAATCCGAACAGTGAGGCATTATTAATGGATTTTATCAGAAAATAGAATGAATTAAAAGTTAGCAGTGCGGTGGGCGCAATGACTGAGCGATCGGCTTCTGTGCTAAGAGTTGCAGGTTCGATTTTCTCACAGCACAAATATTTTTTATGATTTACATTTAGTTGTTCCGGATTTAGGTGTAATGTGTAGGTAAGATTATGATATATCACGATATTATAGAAATCGTAGTGTAGGAAAAAGATGACATTAAATACTTACAACTAATAATCATGGTCTTATTATTAATACATAGATAATATCCGCTTCAATAAGTCATTGGAGTAACTTCAATAAGAAGATTGTAGAATTATCCAGTTGTTCAAATACAATTATTTTTCACAGGATTGAATCTACCAAATATTTCTGAAAAAATAAAATAAAATAAATGAATAAAAAGATTATCGGTGACAAAACAACAAAGTTAATATTAGATTTAAAATTTACCTGCAAAGTATCTAATCGATACAAACAATAATATTAATTATTATACATTTCCAATATAGTAGTATATAATATATTTTGCTTGAACAGGCCCCTCTGCTGACCCTCAATTCGTAATTAGTAATCGCCTGAAATTAAAAATCACATTATAATAATTCTGGTAATGGCATCAATTATAAAACATCTAATATAAAGTGCTTTCTTTCTAAATTAAATAATATAATAACATAATTACTATTACCTTAGTACAATAATTCTGATAGCAATTTTGCAATTACTATAAATATAATTGTTATTCAGTTAGCGGTCAAGTTTTATTTAAAACGAAATAGAAGTTTTAAAAAATTGAAGACACATTTTACGTGCAAGTAATAGCAATACCTAATGTGTGCATTGTCAAAAACAAAAGTATCATGTTAATATTCGTCGCATCCGGTCGCAGTTTACCCAAATGTATTTTGCAAGAATGCAATTTCGTACAGGGTTGTGATCTAAATGTAAAAATCATGTAGATATTATTTTTTTAAACGCTACATAGAAATTTTGTAAAGGGTTAATTGATATAGGTAATTAATAAGAAGCATAAAATACGAAATAAATAATTCCAAGGTTTACTTACCTTAAAAATAATTATAGTTTTGTTCTTTGTGAAAGTTTGTATGTTTATTTGTTTGTTGTTACTTCTTCACGCGCAAACCGCTAAACGGATTTTGATGAAACTTGGCACACACACATAGAGGGTAACTTGGATTAACCCATAGGCTACGTTTTATCCGGGTGCGGGAAGTAGTACCCTCAGGATGCGGGTGAAACCGAGGGAAACAGCTAGTTTACTTATATGTGCTAGTGGTCTATAAATTTATTTAATAAATTGTTTAAGTAGTTATCATTCTTAATATTTTTTTTTGATAAACAATTACACTATATAAAAGACCCTTTTAATCATAGATCACAAATATTTTTTTATCTTCGTATTTTTATTTACACAGTTTTAAGTTGTATCGTTTTAAATATATCCGGTCGGTCAACCCTAATAAAAAACGTTAATTAGAATAATTTTAATAGTTGCTTGGTACCTATATGATAATAAAAGTATCATATTTACAACAAAATATTTCTGATTACTGCACTACGTATTTAAAACGCAGCGAATTTGGTTAGGGATGACACTTCCACACATTTACTGTAAAAATGGATTCAATTCTTACATATTATGTAGCACTAGCTTTCCCCACGCGTTTTCACCCGCGTCCTGAGGGAACTACTTTGCGTACCCGCATAATTTATAGCCTATGTGTAATTCTAATGTATAGGTAAATTACATTACTGCAAAGTTTCATCCAAATCTGTTCAGTAGTTTTTGCGTGAAAGAGTAACAAACATACATGCATAATTGCATACACCCTCACAAACTTTCGCATTTATAATATTTTAAGTAGGAAGGAAAAGATGTATGACAATTATATTGATAGCCCTGAGTGCTTTCGCTACGTTAGCAAGTAGCGATTAACATAATTGCTAGTTTTCATTTTTACATGTACGTAGGTATAATCCGTACTAATAAGAAAGGTCTCATTTGTTGTTGTTTTTATTAAATATACACTAACATTCAATTTATCATTTTTACATGACTAATCTGCCTTATAAGCTAGCGTTTTCGGAGTTCAATTCATCGAATTCGAGCCTGATCCCTCGATACTACAGTGCGAGCAGTCTGCAGTTCAGTATTTAAAACAATAATTATCATATTGTTTTAATTATACTTCAAGTGTCCACCATTTAAAATGTAAGTCTTTATATTTTATATTATTTCCTTTGTTTAATTTAATTCAACAAATACTATACAGATCACTTGTAGCCAAACATCTACTTTTACTTAATATTTATTAACTTAGTGATAATTAGAATCAATTAAATAAGTACGAGTTCGAGTACACATATTAGGTATTAGTTAATTCCAAATAATTAACGTAAATATTTTGTTTTCTTTCAGCATAATTATTTCAAGTGATATTAATTTAAATTAATCTGATTATTTTTTAATATTTTACAGGCCGGACTCAGAGTGTGATCAACGCAGCAACTCTACAGATGTTGAACGCAGTGCCGAGTTCTTGGGAAAGCGTTCTACTCCTGCAAGCAAGCGTAAATCTACTTCCGTTAAGAAATCGCCTGCTAGTATAAGGTAATCATACTTAATTTATATCAATCAATTATATTATATTTTTATCAACTTTTGTATTTATGTCTGATATATTTATACAGCGTTGGTTAGTAGTTGGTTAATTTATTCCATATCATTTTCGTATCAGTGTTCGGATATGTAAATCACAGTAACACTATATTTTTTAACTTAGTAAATAATAAGTTGTTATGTACTAAATAATAGATATTATTGAATCGATACTGTCACTTACGAGTAACAACAATTTATTAACATGACAATCACTTTGCAGTTTTTATACTTATTAGCCTACTGACTACTATGGTACCTACTGAGGCTGTATTAATTGTGTTATTTTTGTAATGATTTTGAAACATTCTTATACGGGTTATTTATGTTTGTTTCAGAAAAAAGGCGAAGTCTGTGGACGTGTTTAATCTAAGTCGTGGCGATGGCGAACCCAAAAATACTTCTTCGTCCGTACTGTCCTCGTACTTCGTTAATAGAGTTGCGAACGGCAACGAGCGTCGAGTGATCAACGCGGTGGGAGACTACCTTATCGATTTGAAAGTATATCAAACCAACGATGCGCACAATACTGATTCTCAAGAACTTTGGAAGAAAGCGCTGGTTCGGATAAAATGCCAAACGGAAGATGATACACCGCAATGGCGCAAGCTTCAATCTCTGGTTCACTCCATAGATGCACTTTGTGTGGGCCACCCTACATTTATTTCAAATCAAAACTGTAGTTAACTTTATAACTATCATTAAATATATTTTTTTATAATATGTGATGTTTCCTTTCTCAGCTGAAGCTGTGTTAGTCACAACGACGAACAGTTCGCATGAAGCTAGCTGCAGTCGTTTTGCATTTCAAATGTTAGTCACAACGACGAACAGTTCGCTTGAAGCTAGCTGCAGTCGTTTTGCATTTCAAATGTTAGTCACAACGACGAACAGTTCGCATGAAGCTAGCTGCAGTCGTTTTGCATTTCAAATGTTAGTCACAACGACGAACAGTTCGCATGAAGCTAGCTGCAGTCGTTTTGCATTCCAAATGTTAGTCACAACGACGAACAGTTCGCATGAAGCTAGCTGCAGTCGTTTTGCATCTCAAATGTTAGTCACAACGACGAACAGTTCGCATGAAGCTAGCTGCAGTCGTTTTGCATTTCAAATGTTAGTCACAACGACGAACAGTTCGCATGAAGCTAGCTGCAGTCGTTTTGCATTTCAAATGTTAGTCACAACGACGAACAGTTCGCACGAAGCTAGCTGCAGTCGTTTTGCATTTCAAATGTTAGTCACAACGACGAACAGTTCGCATGAAGCTAGCTGCAGTCGTTTTGCATTTCAAATGTTAGTCACAACGACGAACAGTTCGCATGAAGCTAGCTGCAGTCGTTTTGCATTTCAAATACCTTGAATGATGTTAGTCACAATGACAAATAGTTCACATGAAGCTGGCTGCAGTCGTTTTGCATTTCAAATACATTGAATGATGTATCATGGTAAACCGAACAGGTGAGTCGATTCTTCATTATTGAGCGTCTTGAATCACTGTGTCAGTCAAGTCGATTGTGTATTATTGGACATTCTGAGGCACTGTCCAGTAGCGAAGCTACTACCACTTTGTATTACTAACTACTAAACCGAGTCGACCGTTCACGATTGGGCATTCTGGACCACCGGAGCGATGGCGAACTTGTTTCGCCGAGCGAAAAGTGGTCCAGAATGCCCAATAATATACTACTCTCCTCCCGCTCTGGGTGGAGCGGAAGGGAGTGTCAGACTCTTACTGACTAAAACCCACCCGTGTTCCTTCCTTAGCCCTTTATGTTCCGGGCCAGCGGTAACCCTTTCGGACAATCCCGCTGACCCGGCAGGCTTCGGCCCTAAGGGGCCTCTCCCCGATGCTGACATCTCTTTGAGGCGCGCGTGGAACACGTACGCGCCGTCCGGCACGGGCCTGGTCCTGATCGGACGGTGAGCTACCCATTACTCTCCGCCCGCAGGCCCGCGCCCCACCGTGTGCTCCACCGTGTCCTCTGGGCGATCCTGGCAATGGTGACACCCGGGCGTTTCCTCCCGCCCGATGATGTGCAGGAACCTCCCGAAACTTCCGTGTCCGGTGAGGACCTGCGTCAGGCGGTAGGTGAGGGCGCCGTGGCGCCTCTCTAGCCACTCCTCAAAGAGGGGTCTTATCGCCGCTATCGCGGCGTGCCCTGCGCTGGGTTGCGACAGTCGCTCTTTCCATGCCGCAAAAATCAACCCTTACTCAAATATATTTCGTAAAAATAAATCAGTATCATGATATAACTATTTTTCGTCGTATAATTCTCAAATGCTTGGGTTGTCGTGGACTGAGTTTCGCACCAACACGATGTTTCGATGTTGAGTTCTTGGCGTATAGAGATACGCCAAGAACTCAACATCAAAAAGCGTCTATCTGTTATGGTCCAAACGCGCATCCTCAAATTCCGGACATGTCTCGAGGCGTGAGGAAGACTCTTTTGAGCGCCTTGTCGAGCAGGGTAGAGTGGAGGGTACTAGACCACGCGGACGCTCACCCATGAGATGGACTGATCAAATTAAATTCCGCAGTGGGTATCCATTGTATGAGTGCACAAAAAACACCCGAAATCGGAGGAGGTGGCGAGAAATCGTGAGGCGAATCACATCAGCCCCTAAACAAGAAACTACATGACATGAGGATCACGATCGCTCTGACAAGAGTGCTACGAAGAAAAAGAAAAAGAAGAAGAATTCTCAAATTTGTGAGAGCAATATTTTATGTAACGATAATAAAGGGAATTCAATTTACGAAAGAAATACCTAAAAGTTTTTCCACTGAACTGAGCCGTGCGTTTATTTTTTAATTTAATTAAAACTGCAAAATTACTTTTATTTTGGTGGTCATTCGATTCAACTAACATCAAACGCATCGCTGTTTTGAACCTTATTTGTTGCCGCGATGTTCTATGGTCAACTACCTAAAAATATGCTTATTACCGTGCCGTAAGGCACTAAGTTGAACCTCTACCGATATACCTCGCATGTTAAATGACTCGCTCACAATATGCACCGAAATGAAGTGCTGTACCTATCGTGGACCTTAGTGAATTGTACTGCAGTGATCCTCCGTTACGACCTCTTGACATCCTGCAATCACTCGTGGCAGTCATCTCGAGTCGATATCGTATATCGAACACTCGAGAGCAAGTATCGAGCGAGAGTCGAGAGGCCTCGTAATGTGAACTAACGCACACTTGATCGTCCGCCTGCCGAAGACCGAAATTCGATTAATGTTTGAGCCCGCCGCTACTCACTCCGTTTCAAGTTCGCTACGACTAATCGAATCTCCATTCGACACAGACCCGAAACGTATTCCAGGAGTAAAGTTCGTATCGAGAAAGTGTTTGCTATGCACCTGCAAGAAGGTACAGTTTACAGAAAATAAATTAAAAGAATCAAAATATTTACCGTCGTATCTCATTAAATATTCCCCATTTCTTTCACCAAATTCTTGCTTTTGCAAAGAGCACTTTTGACAGTATTCAAACAAGTTGAAGGGACCACAATGCAGCCAATTTTTGTATTCTATTGTCATACAAATAAACATCAACCTATACCAAAAATAGAAAGAAGATAACCAAACTGACACGAGTGTATGCGAATTGAATCTGAATACAATGTCAGCATAACTAAAGAGTTTGACTTTAGACTAAAACGACTGTCCACTTTAACTTGAGCTTCCATGTGTCCCGCTCAGTATTATTTGAAGGGTAAAAAGGGTCATAGGTAAGCGACGTCGGGGTCTGGACTAAATGGGTAGCTAATATCATTGGGTTGTTCCGCGCCAGCGCTTGAGTGACAGTCCCCTGTGCAAGGCAGAGACTGAAATTGTTTGTAGAAGCGCATTGCGGGAGAGCCGGCCCATCAACTATAAACATAGCTCTCGTGAGCATCCCTTGCAAAATTCACGAATTTTTGATTAAACCTATTTATTTGTATTGAGATTGTTTTTACTTAAATTGTGATTTACGTTTCAATAAAATTGAGCCTTAAACATTTTCTTATACGTAACTATTATAAGGTTGTGTAGATACCTATTGTACTGCAGCTTCTAGTTGTTGGTTTTAATCGAGTTGTGGTCGAGATCTTAACCAAGACGTTAATACATATTATCAGTCAATGGCCAATCCTTTGACTGATAATATGTATCAAAGTCTTTGAACTCGATTCTCGGTTACCAGTCACTCGGCAAAGATCTTTGCTCCTCCACCTAGTCTGAAGTTACACCTACACTATGTTTGCCCGCCTAATTAAAACGATGAAAACAAAGATCGTGATTGGTCCGGTAGCATAAACAAAAACATTCGATTCTTCGAGGTTATCAATCAAAGAAAATGATTATGATGAACTGAAATCAGTGCGATTACAAAAACTTAATTCAAGATTTCTTTGAAAATAACGTAATCCTTTAATTGTATTTCGTATATAATAAATAATTGATTTATACATTTTTGTGACGAAGGACAAGTTCGCCTCTCGATGCAGTTTTTAGTAGCATTTCTTTTCTTTGGATCACTTGTATTCGCTGAAGATGTGAAACAATTTTTCGTAGTCTTTTTCGCATATAATGTACAATGAAGAACATAGGAATTCCGGAGGCGGAGCGAATTCGGAAGGCGGAGGAAGCAGGTTCAAGGATTGTTGGAGAAGTGCCCACCGCTCTTGGACTATTGTCCAAACTAACCTGGAATCTGTGTGGTGCCGGACTTAAAGAATACCACCACCCCTTACTTCCCGTGGGTGTCGTAAAAGGCGACTAAGGATCGTACCGGAGAATGGGCAGCAGCGTTCTCTATGTATTCCACCATCATACCATACTGCGATCGCCAACCCGCCTGCCAAGCGTGGCGATTATGGCAAACCCTCCCAAAATTGGGGGAGGCCTATGTCCAGCAGTGGACGTCTATCGGCTGAAACGACGAACCTGGAATATTATTGTTAGTTTTGATATCTAAACTGTGAACTGTCTTCACGACATCTAACTACGTATTGTTTGGTGTATCTATCGCTTGCGATATTCCCTTGTGATGGTAGCAGAGTAATGCAATGACCTCAGATTATACGAGTACATAGGTGTGTTCGGGGAGTAGTGAGCAGCTATGTTAAAAAATCATTTGACATCATTTGAATCATTTGACAAAAAACAATATCTCAACAAAAAAAACTACCCATAGGCTATGTAGCTTGTGTTTACGCCCTCGGATGAAGTACATCCCTCGGTTAGGTGTTATGATGTGTAAAATTATTTATTGATATAATTATGTAAATTCAATTTTAAATTAAATCAATACCTTTCTATATCGCACATCCCTTTTTATTGCAAGCTGGTAGTCTCGGCCGGCGAAATCATCCAGGATGATCTAGTAGCTGGGAGCGTTTGCGGAGGCACTCTCATTTCAGCCAGTCGTGTTCTCACCGCAGCCCACTGTTGGTCCGATGGAGTCCTCCGGGCATAGCGGTTAACCATCGTTCTTGGCTCCGTGCACCTAATCAGTGGCGGTGCCAGGGTTCAGACTAGTGCTGTCGCCGTGCATCCAAACTGGAATCCAACCCTAGTTCATCATAACGTGGCTGTAGCGTTTTTTGCGACGCCAGTACCATTGTCAGGTCAGTATCCAAATTATTGTTTTGCGATTGTAGTATATTAGTTACAGACTGAAAAATAAATAGTGTAGAATCACGAGTAGAAAAGGAAATATAAGAGGCGAAGACTCAAGAGTCAGAAAAGGTGAACAATAAAATTAATTACCGAAATCAATAAAGCAAATTTTTGAGCATGTATCGATATCATGGATGATAAGATTGCTAGCACAATGGCTAATTGGTGTTAATGATAATTTTTAATAATTAGCAGCTTAGTTATCAAAACCAAGACATTGTAATTGCCATCGTTACAGTCTTATTTTCGATAATATTTAAAGCTGTAAATTATTTAAAATAAAGCCATTGTAATCGCAAACTTAACAGCCACATGCTCATAATTATATGTGTTGTTCCTTTTACAGCCACTATTGCTCCGGTTGCTCTACCTAGTAGATCTGAACTATTTGAGTATTTTGGTGACAGATTCTGGAGGAGGCGACCGCGTACCGTGCGCACCGGAAGACGTAGACGCGTTGGAAGGCCTCCCACAAGGTGCACCGACGACCTTGTGAAGGCCACAGGAACCCGTTTGATCCGAGAAGCACAGAACCGCTTGAAGTGGAGGTGCACTGCAGGACATAGGCCTCCCGCCTATGTCCTGCAGTGGACGTCTTTCGGCTGAAATGATGTACTTTATTTATTATAAAGAAATTTCAATGTTTCGTCAAGTCGTAACAACCGTGCGATGCAGGGTCGCTACGGCTTGGAGAAAATGAAAAATATTTCTATTCAAAGTAATTGTTTAGTAGACCGGCTTCTTCTAATAAAGTTTTGTTTGTTATTTTAATGAGTTATCGAAAAACTTTACTTTAAATTGCAAAACAGAACGACCTGTACAAATTGGCGTACCTACATTTCGTTGTTGATTTAAAGGTCCCTTAAAATGTAGTAAGTTAAATAGGTACAAGTATGTGTAATTTATATTTATCAGTACATGTCATAAACTCAAACTCAAACTCAAACCATTTATTTCAATTAAACCATTTACAGGCACTTTTGAATTGTCAAGAAGTCGGTCAGTCAGAAAATATGAAGCTAGTTGCCCATTCCAAAGCGTAGGTACCTATGGAGAAGAACGGGCAAGAAACTCCATGGACACTCTTTTAAATTGTATTTTTACAAAAATATTAGTTACATCATTAATGTTGAATTTACAATTATATGTGAGAACGATGTAAAAAAATACGTACGCGTTAAGAGCGTCCAGAGTACAGCAAATAGTAAGAAGACAATAATCCAAAAATAAAATAATTAAAAATAAGCCGAGGCAGCTGAGTGATGACCAGCCCCAACTGACGGCGCCCGTTCACGAACATGACGCATAGATCAGCACCATTCAGCTCAACCATTTTGAAGGGAGCTAAATGATCCAATACACACGCCACCGTCAGCGAGACATTTGTGTGAGCATGACATACTATCAGCCGCCATGGCACATTCAAGTCAATGAAAGACATATTACCCGGTAAATGGTAAAGAAGGTATACTTACATAGAACTCACATCTGTGCTATGCAGTTATACAATGCAAAGGAAATTGAGTTTATACAATGCAAAGATAATCTTACAATCATCAGCAGCTCCAACAGTATTTTCCAGTGTTAATCAATTAGTTGTGGTTGTGGAGCAGGACCAGCATTGAGCCAGGCATTTTTATCAGCGATGTAATCCCCTAACTTATGCCTGACTGCATAGTGTGCGTTTTATACAAGACTTGAATTTTGTCTCATTCAGTTGAAGAATGTGGGGAGGTATTTTATTATAACATTTTAAACAGTACCCCATAAAAGATGAGTCTACTTTAGCCAGTCTGAAACCTGGTTGAACTAATAGGTCCCTATTCCTAGTACTATAATTATGTCTTTCACCTCTTTTACCAAAAAGATGTAAGTTTTTTCTTACATACATGATGTTTTCGTAGATATATTGACAAGGCACCGTCATGATGTTAATTTCCTTAAACAGTTCCCTTAGAGAATCACGCCTGCAGAGGTTATATATGGCTCTGATGGCTCTTTTCTGCAGAATAAAAATAGAATCGATATCTGCAGCCCGTCCCCAAAGCAAAATACCGTAAGACATGATACTATGAAAGTAACTAAAATAGACCAGTCTCGCGGTATCTACATCAGTAAATTGGCGGATTTTTCTGACAGCTTAAGCTGCTGAACTTAGCCGTCCTGCAAGAGATGTTAAATGAGGACCCCATTGTAGCCTTGAGTCGAGCGTGATCCCCAGGAAAACCGTTTTATCGACGAATTCTAGTTTCTCTTGATTCAATACTATCTCACAATCACTACTCTTTACATTTGGTAAAGAAAATCTTATGCACTTAGTTTTTTTCCCATTTAATACTAAATTATTAGCAGTGAACCAACTTTGGACCTGCACTAGGGCGTTATTTACGTCGTCATAATTTGTAGCACGTCTATTTACCTTAAAAATTAAGGAAGTGTCATCAGCAAATAACACCATTTGTGGTTGATTTTTTTAATAAATGGAGTAGATCATTAACATACACTAAAAAGAGGAAAGGACCCAATATCGAGCCTTGTGGCACACCCATTTTTACTGTTAAACCATGTGAATTGACACCATTTATTTGAACTTGCTGTTGTCTGTCATTTAAATAAGAACTAACTAAACGGAGCGCAAGTTTTCCAAGCCCGTAATGCTCAAGTTTCAAAAGCAAGGTTTCGTGATCGACGCAATCAAATGCCTTAGACAGGTCACAAAAGATTCCTATGGCGTCTTGGGCCTCTTCCCACGCGTTAAAAATGTGTTTTAATAAGGTTACACCGGCGTCGGTCGTACAACGTCCTTTGGTGAAACCATATTGTTGATCGTGAAGGATTTTATTCGTGTTAAAATGATTGAGCATTTGATTAAGCATTATCTTAACATAATCATAATTGATTGACACTCTCCTGAATAGATTTAAAGCGACGAATAAGTTTTTTTTTGTTAGCCTATACTGTCCCACTGCTGGGCAACGACAAATCTTTCCATGAACTCTTTTCCCGCACAACCTTGAACCAGCCCTTGCAGTACGTTTCCAGGTCATCTCACCATCTCTTTCTGGAACGGCCTAGGCTGGCCCGTCCATCTTCAGGCATCCATTGTGTGGAGACTTAATAATAAGAGTAAGTTTTAATAAAAAAAATGATTTACAGATTGGTGTGGCATCACACGGTTCCTCTCTAGGCTGCCAATGTGGCCTTCCAAATGCTTACGCTCGTCTCACTTCATACATAGACTTCATCAACCGACATATTTGAGCAAAAATAACTTGCAAAACATTTGTATTTTTCTGTTTAATAAAATACTTAGTATATACTTATCTTTTCATTGTGAACTATAAATACAATTGAACTCTAGACTGGTGCTTACTGAGTCAATAAAACATTATACTAAGTACACTTAGTCTAGTTTTTTAAATAAAATACAACAATACCTGAATATTGACCGATATCTTCGATGTGCGTGTTTGCAAATAATAAAACTGAAGAGATGTTTCAATAGAGAGATAAATATTATCAAGAGTGTTTTCCTTTAAGAAACGAGAACAAATAGATTTTGTTGATAGAGCCGAACATTTTAATCTTTTAGTATTTATTGGACAATCTAGTAAGTGTTTCATCTTGTGCAGAATAAACGCAGCTATTTTTGACTTTCTTAGGTAAGAAACAATAACTTTATATATTTTTTGTCAATACTTTTGTAGAAGATGTTTTTAAGTTAAATATTATATTTTTCTTATCTTAATCGTTGGTGCTACAATTTTATCATGAAATTTGTAACGTATCAATATCAAAAAGAATTTATAGATTAGATTATTTAGGTTGTTTTTTGTGTAAGTAATCACTAATCATAAAGAGAAAATAATCGGAATGGAATATTTTTTGGAGATTTTAACAATTTTAGGTGTATTTTCGTGAAATTATTTTACCCACTGTACACTTCATAGTGCTGATATCGATACTAAAGCCAACCCGTTAAAGAAATGTCGTTTGTCAGTCTTTCTGTTCAGAAATCATGTTGCAACTGCTGGAGAAGGCACTTTTAGAATAAGTAGTGTTACTATCTGGAATGTATATACGAAAAATCATACTCTAAATCATAAAAGCCACTGCACAAGTTTGTAGTGGCTTTTATGATTAAGAGGTGAGGTAGCCACAATTCTATGAGTGGACCCCTATTCACCCTTGACTCTAACTTTCAGTTTTTAAGTAAAATTATATTTTATTTGTTAATATTATATTGAAACTAGCTGTGCCCGCGGCTTCGTTCGCATGCATGTCGGAAAACAAATTGGATTGCATGGGTTTGAATGCTTTTGCGCGGAACCCTAATTAATTTTCTAAAATAAAAGAAACCTTATTTACACCTTATAACATCAGCTATCTTTTAGTGAAAGTCCCGTCTGTCTGTATGTTTGGCAGACAGACAGATTGTTTTTTTTAATTGTTTCTTGTAGGTTCCGTATATACTTACATTGCATTTAGTAAAAAGCTGTTTAACATTAAAGCATTTTGAAATTACAAACAAGCAGTAAAATTTTATTTATTTGTATAGATGTATAGACAACGAGTTGAATGACGTGCAATAGGAGCACGTGACAAATGTAGCAAATGTACTTTATGTACCTTATGTACCTACATTTTATTGTACGCCCTAAGGGCAGGACATAGCTGTTCGCAAAACACAAAATTAACACCAATGTGTTTTATGTACACATTCCTATGATACACAATAAAGATGAATTGAATTGAATTGAATTGAATACATGGAGAGGCCTATGTCCAGCAGTGGACTGCTATAGGCTGATGATGGTGATGATGATGATGGTCAACGATATTAAGTCATTTTTGACTTCTACACAGTCTCTAACTCGTCGTCTTTTTTTTTTTCGTAAGCAAAATACGCGCATTGGCGTGGAGTTGACACCAGTCCGTATTACCTACCTCGTCGTCTTTTCGCAGCATTACAAGCAAACGAAATACACAATTATGTAAATTCCAAACTGAATATATTCGTATTTTATTTGTTTGTAATGTTACCAAAAATACGTCAATTAAAACGATGATCATATCATGTTTATTTGTAAGCACGAGCATAATTATATAAGTAGTGCAGTAGCTGTTGCTAATCCGAAATGACTTCAGATTTCGACATGATAATTAAAATCAAAATAACTAATCACTACACTATCATTTAGATGCCGTCGGTTCCCCTTCGTATCTATAGACTAATTACATCAGCATGCAATTAGTTATCAATATCACCTCTATATAACAATCTGAAAAATATTTTTGCACCTAGTTTAGGCTGGAACCACGATGAAAACCTTTATATTAGCGTGTTTGGCTTTGGCAAGCTTTGCCTATGCCGAAGAATCCCTATACGGAAATACCGCATATGGCTACTTGAAGAACGTTGGTATCCCTGAAGCCGAAAGGATCAAAGCGGCAGAGGAGAAGTTCCTTGCCTCGAGGATCGTCGGTGGGGTACCTGCTGGACATGGACAATACCCGTACCAGGTTCGTTGTTTGATATTTTATCGTGTTTATACGGTATTTAATAATAATAATAATAATACCTTTATTTTCAGGCTACTTTGGCTCATAGATGAATACTTTACAGACTAACATATATATTATAATAATACAATGTGTGTTAGTGTATAAACTTAAAACTATGTTAGTAAAACACTTGAGCACTGTCTTTGTGCGATCGTGTCGTGTGGAACTTGTTCGCGGAAGCGACGGAACATTACCCCTTGCGGCCAAGAGTCCTCTGCCATGACGAGGTGCAGGTAGCATGTACTGGTACTCGCACCACGAACGCCTTGAAGTTGACGTTGCGGCGCGATTCAAGCAACTGCACTCTCGGCCTGTACTTGGTCCTTTGGCACACGTACTCCACGATGTCGTCAGCCTTAGTGGTATAGTGTAGGCGGGAAATATACACGGGCGTGTTCGGCTGGGCGGCTCGTACAGGGATGTCGGGCTTGATAGGAGCTGATTTGCACCATCTATATCTATTTAAGTATAACTATGAAGGTGGAACTGACCTTTGTCCATAACATTTGACTGTTGTCTAGACTACTGTTGTTACTAACCCCATTCTACTGATTCGTGTCATTGAGAGCTTTATGCTTTATGGCCGTTTAAGAATTAACTGCCACTCATCAAAATTATCATGACTTATCAAAATATATTTTGTCGTTTACCAGGCTGGTCTCCTCCTCTCCATTATCGGCTTCGATGGCAATGGTGTGTGCGGAGGGTCTCTGATCAGCAAAAATCGAGTGCTCACGGCCGCCCACTGCTGGTACGATGGTGTTAACCAAGTCTGGAGGGTGACAGTTGTCCTTGGCTCCCACTTCCTCTTCCATGGAGGCACCAGGATTGACACCAGCGTCACTGCCATGCACCCCAACTGGACACCTGCTCTCATTCGTAACGATGTCGCTGTGATATATTTACCCAACTCTGTTCACTTGTCTGGTAAGTTAACAATAGTTTGAAATTTTGAAGAATGCATAGGTAGTAGAGGAGCCTGGGGCTAAATAATAACAGCCGCACAGGTCGATCGATCACGTTAAGCTACGCTTGCCGCGGTTGGTCTGTGGATGGGTTTACACTTTACATAGGTACCGAGACCTGCCTCGGAAGGCACGTTAAGCCGATGGTCCCGGCTGTCATTCGTGGATCTTTGACAGTCGTTACGGGTAGTCAGAAGCCCGAAAGTCTGACAACCATAACAAGGGGTATCGTATTACCCAGTAGGTAACTGGTACTCAGCTGCATCCGGTTAGACTGGAAGCCAACCCCAACATAGTTGGGAAAAGGCTAGGCAGATGATGATGATGCATAGATAGTACAGACGATAGTTAGGACAGACACAATTAGAAGTTGGGGTAAAATGGACTTAGAAGATTTTGTTACATTGTTAGTTTGTTAGTTACAAGTGAAGCTAATAAAAGCGTGCAATACGAATAGTTCTTTTTTTTTTAAACGCTTACGTCCACACTAGGAATTTCTCCTGTATTGTGCGTGCGTTTACAAACATTTAAACTCACATACACAAACAGCCAAACCCGTAACAACTACTTGTAGGCCATACAAATATTTGTTCCGTGCAGGAATCGAACCCGCGACACGCGGCGCAGCAGTCAATCGCTTAACCACTGCGCCAACCGTGCCGTCAAATTATGTAGATTGACGGTAAAACAATTGTGGATATAACTTATAACCTAATTGTACATAGATACACTTTTATTTTGATGGGATAACTCTTAGCATTAGTAGATAACAACTCAAATATTGACTAAAATCAAAATATTTATTGAAGGTTCTTTTACCAGGCTGAAACATTATCGACCCACCGCCTAAACCTATTGATCTCGTTGAAAATGAGATCAATAAGCTGATGTCTCTAAACTGGCATTCTGAAATCGACGTTTACTATTCTGTCTACCATAAGTGGGAATTTTAAGGCTTACACCAATTAAGCACCGAAGCAGGTGGAAACAGATTTTTACATGTTTTTTTTTTTCAGCATACATCGCTCCTATCGCCTTGCCTTCTTCTAAATACTCATCAGAGTTATACGTTGGTACCGAAGCTATTGCCTCTGGCTTTGGATTGACAAGCTCCGGTAAGTCGTTATTTACCTATTTATTAACAAAGTAATTATAAAAAGACATGTCCAATAACGGTAAAATCAATGTTCAGTAAAGATTGATTTATTTTTATAACCACAATTGCTACTTTAACAATTAATAAGTTTTACGAGTCAGAAATTTGATGAAACTGGTTAAAATTCGGTTTATACATCTAGGATTTCAGTATGTTTTTACCGTCATCTGTGAGTAAACACAGGTACTAACTGGTGGTCCTCCTGTGTTAGATCAGTGAAACATTTTATATTTTGTTGACCGTTTTTAGGGTTTTTATTGTATCACGAAGCATTTATTCATTATTGTGTAAAATTTCTAGTATTAGTTTACCGGCTTTCATATCTTCGGTCCATGGCACTGATAAATTAATCAGGAAAATCCTAGCCTCCACACTGATTAATTCTGATGTGCCGTGTTTCACCGAGGCTATGGATGCCTGGAGACTCGCTTGCCCAAATACAGATCCACCCGACAATCCATCTTCCCAGAGACGGTGGGATGAGCCGCTCTGCAGAGTAGTACAGAACAATTTACTTCACTCGTCTGCTACCTCTGCGGAACGTGCGCGTCTGCTGGCTGTGGGTAGGTGGGAGTCGGGTCTTTGGCTTCATGCACTACCTTCGTCGAACATAGGCACTTTGTTCGACGACACTACTTTTCGCCTCGCTGCTTCCCTACGACTAGGCACTCCTTGCTGTTCTCCCCATCGCTGTCACTGTGGAGAAGATGTCAACAGTCTCGGACACAACGGCCTGTCTTGCAACCGAAGTGCGGGTCGCTTAGCGCGGCACGCGAACATTAATGACATCATCCGACGAGCTCTTGTCACCGTCGGCGTTCCAGCTGTATTAGAACCCAATGGCTTGGCACGCGACGATGGCAAGAGACCGGACGGTATGTCTTTATTTCCATGGAAGATGGGTAGGCCTTTAGTGTGGGACGCTACGTGTGTCGATACTCTTGCGCCATCCCATCTTCCTGGCTCGGCATGCTGTGCTGGCGCTGCTGCTGCGGCTGCGGAAAACCTCAAGCGGCGAAAATATAATAACCTCATCGGAAATTATATTTTCGAGCCGTTTGGGGTTGAAACCCTCGGGCCGTGGGGTCCGAGTGCTCATAGTCTTTTTAAAGAAATTTCGAAACGGCTGGTTGACACTTCTCGTGACCCAAGGGCTGGCTTTTACCTTGGCCAGAGGCTAAGCATCGCCATTCAACGTGGTAATGCCGCCAGTCTCTTGGGTACATTACCAGTTGACAGCGATGCGGATGAGTTTTTCGACGCTATTTTCTAGTTTCTGTATAGTTTTAGTTAAGTTAGAATTTAATTTTGTTGCTTTTACCCAAATATATAAATAATTATTGTGTATTTACTTAAGATAACATCTTTAGTTCAATAGTATACAGGGTTATTGGTAAAACATTAACAACCTCTTAAGAGGTCATATCAACAACTTTTACTATGGGACCAAACCTGAAATCGCGAAAAAAAATCAGCTGTTCCCTACATTTTGACGAGTTATACGAACATAAATGTAGGGAACAGCAGAATTATTTTTTAGCGATTTCAGGTTTGGTCCCACAGAAAAAGTTGTTCATAATGATGAGTACAATGATGTTTATTTCAAATGCTCCAAGATTAGATACTTTAGTATCTAATCTTGGCTTATTAAATAACGGTTATTAAATAACGGTTATTAGGTATGCTCACACGCTTTTAATGCAATTACGAGATTAACCACTCACGCGCAAGTACCCCGCGGTAACGCCTTCCTATACGCAAGTATGTTTTTAGCACATTTTTTTCATTTTTTTCGACGCGCCGCGGAGCGCCCTCGCCACTTATACACGACTCGTACAGAAAAAAATTCTATGGACCGCTGTTAAACTAATGGCTGTTTCTTCAAGTGGATAGACAAGTGTAGATAACAAAACTTGTTCCGTAACTTTAAGAGACTTTGATTTTTTTTAATAATTGTTTATTTTTAATGTTTGTTTACATTACGACAATTAAAAATTAAAATAATATTATTTCAAAATCGAAAGCGATGACCCTATTTTTTTATTTACCTAAAAAATAGCCCCATTCATACTGAATCGAATGACATATAATACATACCATTGTTGTTCCAAAGTTTTGATATACAATAACAATAACATCACGCGAGTATCAAATTACGCATGCGTCATCGCCGTCTCATTTGTTTATTTAAAGATTTTCAACTACAGATAACTTATTTCGTAATGCCGATATAACCACACGGCCTTTGGCACAAATGTACTTCATCTAACCACTCGACTAAAGAACCTGGAACGTGAGCAATACTCCCATAGACAAAATTACTAAAAATAAAATACTGCGGTGTGGAAAATGCTTGCTGTCGCAGTTTTTTCAATGGCCGATCTTGGTTTTCGAGCGAGTGTAACATTTTCCTCAATACCTGCTCGTGGTTATGGCCGCGTGAGTGGTTAAAAAGGAACGTTAAAACATTTTAGCACACCATTTTAAACATGGTAAAGGGGAAAGTATATGGTTAAGTATTATTTATTTATGGAATTATGTCCCGCAAGTATAGGTACAGCCATATAGATTTCGGTAGAAATATAAAGATGGGCTAGGTAATATCAAACGGGGGCGCGGTGAATGAATGGGCAGAGGTGGAACACCGCAGTTGTTTTAGCCGGTAAGGGTCTGGCATGCCCCTCTGTCATCCCTACGATGGAGAAAGTCCATGAGGATTTCCACCGCGCACCAAAAAAAAAAGGTAATATCAAATGAGCCAGACAGATAATTATTTCGTTAATTCATCATTAATTTAAGCCATCTTTTTTTTTATTCGTTTGTTTAGCAAGAAAATAATGCTCTGACACGATTCTATGTTCCTTTGGTCCTAACAAAACTTAACAATGGATTCAAAAGTACAAAGACCAAGATTTAATTTCCAAGCAGAATTGCACACAGTTGTGTAACCCTACGAACTAGAGTTCACTTACTAAAATATTATGTATACATTTTCCAGGTGGTTCCATCTCAGGTTACCTGAGCCACGTCCGTGTGCATGTGATCACTAACAGCGCTTGCAGCTGGGCTTTCCCATTCATCCTCCAGCCCTCCAACCTCTGCACCAGCGGTATCGGCGGTGTTGGTGCCTGCAACGGTGACTCTGGTGGCCCCCTTGTCGCCATCGAGAATGGAAAGAAAGTCTTGGTAAGTGAATTTTGTCTTTACTACATAATTTCTATTTTTGCATGCTGTGATCCACTATAGTTGAAGGCGTTTACAAAACGAATGTTATTTTTAAAAATCGTGAATCACTTTTAGCGGATTCCATTATACTACTATCCTACTTCGTCTGACAACCAGAAAGGGAAAATAATGGTACCAATGATACTACTAAACTTTGACCCGTATTATAGGTATTAATAGGATGCTCATCTCTCTCTCTCCATTCATTTCTGCAAAGCAAAGTGGTGAGTTAAGTAGCAAAAAAAAAAAACAAAAAAGATATTTCAATAACACGTCTTTCGTACTAGAGCTCTTTTCAGGATTGGCCCTAAAACACCCTACTAAGACTAAATAGACTTTATACACTTACTACACTACATACACTTATATATAATATACACACTCATATAATATATACTTTGTAACAAACATTGATATGTCTCTTTTTACAGATCGGTATCACATCTTTCGGCTCTGCTTTGGGCTGTGAATTGAACCTGCCATCAGTTTTCGCTCGTATCACCTCCTTCATCAGTTTCTTCAAACAACACCTATAATTTAATACGAAAATAAACTTCGTATCTGGAACATTAAAATATGTTAGAGGAGTGAAAATGATGTTTGATTTATATATTTTGTATTTTTGACCCAGAAGACCAATAAAGAAAATCTAAGGCTAACCAAGGATGTTAAGCTTTCGCTGTATAACATTAACAAAATACAAACTTATGATTTCCTATTTTCTTTTGTTTTTTCTTGTTTGTAATCCTTACAGCATTACTAAATAACAAGCCATGCGCAGTCTTACCAAGGGGCACCGCATTACCCAGTAACTGGATTGTGGAGGTCAGATAGGCAGTCGCTCCATTTAAAAGAGTTATTCCGTTATACTGGTACTCAGCTGCATCCGGTTAGAGTAGAAACCGACTCCAACGGGTCACTCCCGTTTGGGAACGCTCCCGTTTGGTAACGCTACACATACTTACCTATAGCGATGTATCGCATGCACCACGTACAGTCAGTATGTTAAGTATATTTTTAAGGAATGTTAATATTTGTTTGAAATGAAATAAGTAATTTAAGATTTTTGTAGTGTAGCTACCTATTTATTATGCTTTATTAGCATTTAACATGGACATACTTATGATTTAGTTCACACTAAACGGATATTGAAATCTGAAAAGTAAACTTAAGCAGTCCTGAAGACCGTATTTGTTGAAAAACTATTTTGAATTCTACAACACATATTCTAAACTCTTTAGCAATGGTAGGAGTAGGGTAGGAGTAGTAAATTACTCATTTTGAACTAATAGGTAGTTACATACTTAATATTTTCTTTCAAACTGTAAGACAGGTGAAAACACATTGATTATGTCCGTCTCTGTTTAACAGTTTCGCAAAGTATTATCCTGAAACCGGATTTCGTTTTCAGCTCAATAACAATCACTAAGGATAAGGGCGTACTCCGAACCTTTTAGAATTGTTTACCTGTGATTCTTAAAAATATTCTCATTTGTAGTCAATGCAGTACTTAGGTAGTCATTAATATGGTAGTTTTAAAAGTAAAAAATAAAATGAATATGAAATAAATTCGGCACACCAGAACTTTTTACTCTGATAGTACTTTAAGGTGTGTGATATGTAGCGTTAAACGGGAGTGACCCACTCCAACATAGTTCGGAAAGGGCTAGGCAGATGCCCGATGGGATTAACCACATAATAAATAAAGTAAATATACATACCTATGTATATTTGACACGCTTGAGGGGCCCGTGCTAAATAATAAGAGCCGCACAGGTCGATCAATCAGGTTAAGCGACGTTTGCCGCGGTTGATCTGTGGATGGGTGACCATCTTTACATACCGAGACCCCTCCGTGCCTAGGAAAACCCGTTAAGCCGTTGGTCCCGGCTGTCATTCGTGGATCTTTTACAGTCGTTACGGGTAGTCAGAAACCCGAAAGACTGACAAACAGTCTAACCAAGGGGAATCGTATTACCCAGTAACTGGGTTGTAGAGGTCAGATAGGCAGTCGCTCCATGTCAAATACTGGTATTCAGCTGCATCCGGTTGGGAAAAGGCTAGGCAGATGATGCTACATAGGTACGCTTAATAATTGTTTGCACAGTTAAGACATGGAAAAATACCAGGAGCTACTCGTATCTTTCATGGAACTACCTCGTATTAAAAGTGGTAGGTACCTAAAACAAATCAACGACAACTAAAAATATCATTGCCGACACGTTCGGTGCATGACACGCGACGGGGTAAGTAATATATGATATAATTACAAAACCTCTAATATTTACAAAATATAACAACTGAATCTATAATGTTATTTAATATAATGATCAGTTAATGAAATAAACAATTGATATAATTTTAAAGTAACTAATTACTTTAAGCATAACAGACAATTAATATAAAATCGTTTGATATAATACCACTTAAAAGACATAAAACCTATTTAGTCTAAGGGTAGTAATAAAAGCTCCGACAAACAAAATAAGAATTGTCCTTACTTAAAATATTAAATCTATTGCCTAAAATACAAATTTTCTGACTACTTTTGTCCGAATAAAAATGACGAAACGACGAACTGTTTATTGCTATAATACTTTTCTACCAGCTTAAATTACGTTCTACTGAAAACTATTAGTCTCTTATCAATCACTCTAATCAATTAATATATACCTAGGTACAGGTATTTGTATTCTCATATACTTAAAGAATTGCACCACCCCTTACTTCCCGTGGGTGTCGTAAAAGGCGACTAAGGGTCTTACCGGAGAATGGGCAGCAGCGTTCTCTATTTATTCCACCATCATACCATACTGCGATCGCCAACCCGCCTGCCAAGCGTGGCGATTATGGCAACCCCCCCCCCCCCCCCCAAATTGGGGGAGGCCTATGTCCAGCAGTGGACGTCTATCGGCTGAAACGACGATGCTCGCTCTTGCATCCTATGTCGACCTAGCCCCGCTTCGCGGGGCTCCTATTTCTGTGTAAAGGGTTTAAAGTAACCTAACCAAACCGAACCTCGGGGTGCCCTTCGCTCGCTCTTGCATCCTATGTCAACGTAGCCCCGCGAATTCTGTGTGAAGGGTTTAAAGTAACCTTACCAAACCTAACCTCGGGCTGCCTTCACTCGTTCATAAATATGTTTTCGGAACTGGAATCAGGATGTTAACCATAATGACACCATGCACAATGCATGCAGGCAAGCATCCGCATGTAAGCAAGCATGCAGCATGTTAGCAAGCATGTAGTATGCCAGCAAGCATTCAGCATACAAGCAAGCATGCAACATGCAGCAGGCATGGTTTCTGTCACGGTTCCGGCGCTGCGGGGCTCCGACGGTCCCAGGCGAGCTTATCGTCGCACATGGTTTTAACGCTCACCACCGCAGCTTCGGCTTGCTGGCCGGCTTCGGCGGCCAACCTCAGCCGCGGCGGCGAGGGTTACACCCACCTGCTCCTCAGCTCGCGGCCCGTCTCGCCCCTCCGCGCCTACGCGGGCTTAAATTACAGTCTAGGGGTAAAGCAGACAAGACTTCGTGGAGTCGGTTTTGCAGCGATTCGTTTCTGTCATGAGCTTTTGTAGCACTAGATAATTATTGACTTTTTAAGACAATTTTAATCCACGAAGCCACGAAGGCCATCGAAGGGAATCTTATGTCCAATAACGTTATACGAAATAAGTTTTAGAGTATATAAATGTTAAGTATATGTAAAGAAATTATATCAACAGTTTGTCTCACGTTTATTATATCTTGTGATCGTTACTGAAACGAAAATATACCAAATAACTTTACATGAAATGGGACGCACCCCACGCGACGGTGTTTGTTGGTGACGAACAGGAGGCCTAAAAAGATCACTTTGGCAGAAACATAAAAGGATAACATTATGAATCTTAATGGATAGTTAACTGTTAAGTTGATCGTATGAAATCCCTTTGGTGAAGGTTTTTCAGTTATTTTTTTTGTCTGTGCTAAAATACCAATCAATCCAATCCCAATCTCTTTAAAAAAAGAACAACGCGGACTGTCTTCGCCATATTATGATTCATAATGTTATCCCTTTATGATTCTGTCAAAGTGGCCTTTTTAGGCACTCTGGTCTAGTGGGCATAGTCTCACACTTTAAAATTTTATGATGTTAAATTTTTTTTTGTCTGACACGTTCCTAGGACGGCGGGTCGGACGGTACAGAGTAGTGAGCAGACCCTTTTAGGCTGTGCGTTGTCAGTCAGTAAATTAAGGATTTTTATTACATAGATAGGTGAGACTGGAAAGGTGGTGAACACTGAGATGACAGCTCATAAAGATCTATGGAAGAAGATGACTAGCTGTGCCGCCGACCGCAAACAAATTGGGATGATGATGATTTTATTCTAATATAAGTAAAACAAATTGTAATCGACAATGAAATAAGGACTAAGGACATCACTTTAAGGACCCTTAAAGACCAAAATATAATTATTTTGTTATTTTTACTCAAAGTTGTTGATTATAATTTTTTATGCATTTGTTTTTTTTAATTAATCAATGAATCAACAGTAAGCCTTTGTTATGTGGGGAAATACTCATGCTCATACTTCATTCACTAGCCAAGGAAAGGTGATTACTGATGGGTAGAAGAAAGAAGCATATCCGAGCGTATGGCATGAAAAATATTGGTATTCAGCTGAATTCGGCTGGACTGGAAGTCGACCCCCACCAGCTGATGTTGAAGCGACACGCGTCGTCTGCAGCTCAAAAACAGTGTCAGGTGGTGCTGAGACCCGTGCCGGACGGCGCGTACGTGTTCCACGCGCGCCTCAAAGAGATGTCAGCATCGAGGAGGGGCCCCTTAGGGCCGAAGCCTGCCGGGTCAGCGGGATTGTCCGAAAGGGTTACCGCTGGCCCGGAACATAAAGGGCTAAGGAAGGAACACGGGTGGGTTTTAGTCAGTAAGAGTCTGACACTCCCTTTCGCTCCACCCAGAGCGGGAGGAGTCATTTGATGATTTCCCATCCACAAAAAAAAAAAAAAAAAAAAAAGGTGGTGCTGAGAACATCGTGTCAGAGTCCTTTTAATCAATAAAATGCGGCATAATTCTAATTATTTTGGCTTTTTTTTTTTTTTGTAGGTCATCATCATCTGCCTAACCTTTTCCCAACTATGTTGGGGTCGGCTTCCAGTCTAACCGGGTGCAACTGAGTACCAGTATTTTACATGAAGTGACTACCTATCCGACCTCCACAACCCAGTTACTGGGTAATACGAAACCCCTTGGTAAGACTGGTTGTCAGACTTTCGGGCTTCTGACTACCCGTAACGACTTTCAAAGATCCACGAATGACAGCCGGGCGGGACCAACGGATTAAGGTGCTTTCCGAGGCACGGAGGGGTCACGGTATGTAAAGATGGTCACCCATCCACGGACCAACCGCGGCAAGCTTAACCTGATCGATCGATAAGTATTTTAAATTTTATTTGATTTGAATGACATGTATGTGTATTTTAATTTTATTTGATTTGAATGCCTGAGTATTATTTTATTGAATATGTGTGATTATATCAATTTTATGTTTTTAATGTAATGGAAGGGACTTTGTCTGAAAATAAATGAATTATTATTATAATTATTGGTTTATTTCTCATCATCATCTGCCTAGCCTTTTCCCAACTATGTTGGGGTCGGCTTCCAGTCTAACCGGATGCAGCTGAATATCAGTGTTTTACATGGAGCGACTGCCTATCTGACCTCCACAACCCAGTTAGTGGGTAATATGATACCCCTTGGTAAGACTGGTTATCAGACTTTCGGGCTTCTGACTACCCGTAACGACTTTCAAAGATCCACGAATGACAGCCGGGCGGGACCAACGGATTAAGGTGCTTTCCGAGGCACGGAGGGGTCACGGTATGTAAAGATGGTCACCCATCCACGGACCAACCGCGGCAAGCTTAACCTGATCGATCGATAAGTATTTTAAATTTTATTTGATTTGAATGACATGTATGTGTATTTTAATTTTATTTGATTTGAATGCCTGAGTATTATTTTATTGAATATGTGTGATTATATCAATTTTATGTTTTTAATGTAATGGAAGGGACTTTGTCTGAAAATAAATGAATTATTATTATAATTATTGGTTTATTTCTCATCATCATCTGCCTAGCCTTTTCCCAACTATGTTGGGGTCGGCTTCCAGTCTAACCGGATGCAGCTGAATACCAGTATTTTACATGGAGCGACTGCCTATCTGACCTCCACAACCCAGTTACTGGGTAATACGATACCCCTTGGTAAGACTGGTTGTCAGACTTTCGGGCTTCTGACTACCCGTAACGACTGTCAAAGATCCACGAAGCATCAAGCTGTAGGAATTACTTTTCTGTTTTTTTTTGTTCTTACACCTTTATGAAGTTGGAGGGTTGTATTGGTGATTTTGATGATTATAATTCTGTAACTACATACGTCTTACAGCCGCGAATAATATTTTAATCAACATACAACCTAGTACGGGCCTGCAAATTGCAAAAAATACAATAAATTTTGAATTTCGCGGGCTGGTTGGAGCATTCCCCTTAAGCTTTGACTGCTGACTTCCTAAAGCTCGTCAACCCAATACAAAATAACACGCTGTCAAATATCATGTTAACCGTTGTAGTTGGTTCACGGAAATAACAACAGCCAATCAAATCCCACGGACATAAGATTGAGCAACAGGCTGAGAATCATCATATTCCGAACATCAAAAATTACAAATAATAGCTCCCAAAACACTTTGTCACTTCCTAGTGTTACTGTTTTAGCTGGGAAAAGGAAGTGGCGGAATAAACTCCCCAGTAACACGCCTGTCTGTTAACTTTTAAAAACTTCTAAATCGTTCGTAATTTTCCCAGTCAGTAGGTAGGTACCTACATACAGTGTACCATTTTTCTCAAGACATTAAATAGGTATTAATACTAGCTGACCCGGAAAACTTCATACCGCCTCAAAATCAATAAATGTTATGTTAATTTATTCATAAAAAAGCCGTTCCATACAAAATGTATGAGAAACTCATCTCATTTAGATCTTCATTTTTTTTTCGTGAATTTTTGCCACGTTTTAATAGTTATTCTGCTATTCGGGGCGGAGACAAATCCAACAAATCAAAGATCATAAAAATCGATCGTTCTTGAGTAATGGTGTAACTAACCCGACTTTGTTTTATTTAAATAGATATATTATATTTTTTCATATTATAACTGTGGATACAGCAATGCTCAAACAATAACACTAATAAATAATATAGAAGCTTGAACTAGAAAACGACATAGTTTGTGAGAATTTCACGATAAGGTACTCATCTCATTGAGCAACAATACTTACATTTTATCAATATAATCGTCTGTGGAAGATAACCGCTTCATATAAATACATCGGGTTAATTACCTAGTTCAATACATGGTGATCTGTAAACAGCAGAATGAAAGTCCTATTCGTGCTAGCTCTTGCGACTCTTGCCTACGCTGAAGAGGTAAAAGTCGCGGACAGTCCTATCTATGGCTACATCCAAAATTATGCAATCCCACTGGCCGAAAAAATCCGTGAAGCAGAAGAACTGATGACCCCTGGAAGGGTCGTTGGTGGTAATCCTTCCAAGCTTGGTGCCATCCCTTACCAGGTACGTGTTCATTGACAACGCACTTTATATTTTTTAGAGAGACTATCTGCAGCTTAGACAATGTTTCTTTTTCTAAATACTTTAACAATAAGAACGCACGAGTCTTTGTTTTATAATTTATAACATCGGTTTTTCGTAGGCTGGTCTCCTCGCCCAGTACGCGGGCATCTCCGGCACTGGTGTATGTGGTGGTTCCCTCGTCAGACCTAATAGGGTCATCACCGCTGCCCACTGCTGGTATGATGGTAAAAACCAGGCCTGGATCTTCACTGTTGTACTCGGTTCCGTCACAATCTTCTCTGGCGGAACTAGGGTGCAAACTAGTGCTGTCGTTGTACACCCTCGCTGGTTCCCTCTTCTAGTCCGCAATGATGTTGCTGTCATCTATCTGCCTTCTAACGTCGCTTTGTCAGGTTGGTTATTAGTTTCTTGCAAGTTTTTTAAACTACCTAAAGTTCTAATTTGTTAAGTTGACCATCGACTGACACAGGATGAGCACGTATGATAGGTTTCCTCGAGAATATTTACTTCGTGGGTTACTGACGTTAGCTGCGCAATCCATTTGTTTGCCATCCCGTCCCGATCCCGTCTACTTTTCATTACAAAGCGAAGTTTTTTGCGGCATCTTTATGGTGTACAATAGGAGTATTTTATCTGAAGTGGTTAATTTCCATACAAAATAATGTATAATTTTACTTTTACAGACAAATTATCCCCTATCGCACTTCCTTCTGGTTCGCAACTCGATAACGATTTTGCGGGAGTCACTGCGGTTGCATCTGGTTTTGGTTGGACGACTGATGGTATGTGCAAATTCCATAATTGAGTAAAATACTTAACTTCACTTTTAGGGTTCCGTTGCCAAATGGCAAAAAACGGAACCCTTATAGATTCATCACGTCTGTCTGTCTGACTGTCTGTCTGTCTGTCTGTCCGTCCGTATGTCACAGCCACTTTTTTCTGAAACTATAAGAACTATAATGTTGAAACTTGGTAAGTAGATGTATTCTGCGAACCGCATTAAGATTTTCACACAAAAATAGAAAAAAAAAACAATCAATTTTGGGGGTCCACATACTTAGAACTGAAACTCAAATTTTTTTTTTTCATCAAACCCATACGTGTGTATCTATGGATAGGTCTTCAAAAATTATATTGAGGTTTCTAATATAATTTTTTTCTAAACTAAAAAGTTTGCGCGAGAGACACTTCCAAAGTGGTAAAATGTGTGTGTCCTCCTGTAACTTCTAAAATAAGAGAATGATAAAACTAAAAAAAATATATGATGTACAATACCATGTAAACTTCCACCGAAAATTGGTTTGAACTGGTTGTAAGTATATTGGTTGTAAGTAGTTTTTTTTTAATACGTCATAAATCGTAAACCGCAATTTACCATTTATTCAATCAACTCAAGTATAAAATAAAAATAAAACATTTAATTTCATAAACATAAACCTTATGCATAAACCCGGACGTTACGGAACCCTCGGTGCGCGAGTTCGATTCGCTCTTGCTCGGTTTTTTTTCTGATGGCCTTGTAGATAACAAACTATAATTTGAAACGTTTTTGTCTCATTTTGAGCACAACATTTTCTGTCTTTTACACTGCTTTGAAAGTATTTATACTTTACATTAGCAGCAGCGGTGGACCTGTGCTAAGGGCCCCGTTAAGGAGTCTGGGTCGTGAGTTCGAACCTAGGCAGGCACCTAACTTTGAGTAATTTATTTCATCACTCTAACGGTGGAGGAAAACAACGTGAGGAAACCGGCATATCCTAGAACTAGAAATTCTAAAACATAATGTGACAACACGAAGCCGTACTAGGCCCAAGTGGCGGATAACGGCCCACTCGCTTAACGGCTAACGCTTTAGTTTAAATTTCTCTTTTCAGATGGCTCTATCTCAGCTAACCAGAGCCTGAGTCACGTGAGCCTGTACGTGATCACGAATAGTATTTGCCGTTTGGCCTTCCCTCTGAATCTTCACTCTTCTAATATTTGTACCAGCGGTCTTGGAGGCAAAAGCGTTTGCAGAGGTGATTCTGGTGGTCCACTTGCTATAAACAGTGACGGCAAACCTGTTTTGGTACGTATTTTACATTCAACGTGTATTATGCAGCATTAAGTATGTCAATATCACCCATAAATATAAGGAACTAAGAATATAAATTATGAGCAAAACGCGTATTTTCAATTTTAAAACGTTTGCTTCGCGCGTTCGTGCTAGGCCCATAGACAGGTGTTGCGTTTCTCGAAAGCGCGTCCAACATTTCAATTTGACATAAGAGTTGCAAGACGCGCGCTTGTGAATAGCATTATTGTCGATGGTATTGCTATTCTTTTCCTTTTTTCTATATTTCTTGTTTTCTTTACAGATCGGTATCACGTCATTTGGTTCCGGCGTCGGCTGTGAGGTTGGTTTGCCCGCTGCCTTTTCCCGCGTCACCTCTTTCATGGACTTCTTCAATAAACACATCAAACCTTAAATTTAAACACTAACCACACCACATTATCAGTATAAGAAATATTAAAAAATTTAATGTAAAATGTAATTAGGTAAAGTTAGTAGACAAATAAACGAAATAAAACAAATAAATACATGTTTTAATCAGTATTAAAATTGGTAAAATTATTACATATAGTCATAGAAATTAATGTTAGATGTCTGTACTAGGATAAACCTGTAGCACAGGCGGCATAAGCATATGTATTAATTTATGGAAATTGTAGGACAATAACATTCTTAACAATATTTAACATTTTAAGTAAAATTAGTTAATAAAGTAGCTGACGTGATTGAGGCATTTAATGCCTCAATCATTATGCGTTTTTGCCAACATACCTATAATTACGACTTGCTCCTTAGATTCGTCTCCGTCTAAAGCTGAAAACCTTTTGCATTGCAATGTACAGACGGCAGCACATCAAGCTACTACAATTTGTCAAATTTCTTTAATAGATTTTCAACATCTTCTTTCTGTGTAAAGGGTTTAAAGTAACATGCATGCAGCAAGCATGCAGCATGGAAGCAAACACGCAGCATGCTGCATGCCAGCAAGCATGCAGCATGGAAGCAAACACGCAGCATGCAGCATGTAAGCAAGCACGCAGCAAGCATGCAGCAAGCATTCAGCATGCAAGCGAGCATGCAACATGCAACATGCAGCAGGCATGGTTTCTGTCACGGCTCCGGCGCTGCGGTTCTCCGGTGGCCCCACGCCTGCTAGTCGTCGCAGACGGCTTTCGCTCACTACCACTAGTCAACCTCAGCCGCGGCGGCTCGCTCACAGCCTCCTGCTCCTCAGCCCGCGGGCCGCCTCGCCCCTACGCGCCTACGCGATTTTAAATTACACTCTAGGGGTAGGGCAGACAAGACTGCGTGGAGTCGGATTTACAGCGATTCGTTTCTGTCAATAAAACCTAATTTTTAGCAAATGTTTCAGAGCTAACAATTTTATTATAAATAAATATTCGGAATAATACACATTATATAATACAATACTTAGGACATATGACTTTATTTCATGCAAAATATTCAATTATTATAGTACTCGATATTATGACAGAAGATTTAGAAGTAAAGATAATTATGTAAAACAAAATTTCGAATTTTTGAACATTATGCTTACTGAAGTTTATAGCAAACGTGTTATGGATAATGCCTTTCGGACAAACAATTTTAGGAGAAGACAGGAGGTACCAATTTTAACAGGTTATTCGGAAAATTGAAAATCGGAATGAGGTTTTTCGGACCGAGAACCCATCGAGCATTTGATTCTTCGAACATATGAAAATCGGGAAACAAAGAAATCGCATTTATGACTTTCGGTAACATAAATTTCGTGATTTTTACTAATAGACATTATAATTCTTAGGTATTATGAAATTCGGACTTTTAAAAATCGGAACATCGAAATTCGGAATAAAATATTTCGGAATATTTGGGTGAACCCGTTCCCCATCATCCTGTGTTCAGAGAAAACAGTGAATCAACAAAAATTCCCGTCGTCTTTGATGCATCAGCTCGCACTTTCTCAGGTCTGTCTGTCAATGACATACAAATGGTCGGGCCTCAATTTCAAGACTCTCTTTTCTCCATATTCAACTGTCAAGTCAACTGGCAAGTCAACTGTGGGTACTTACCACCTTTATAATATACGCGCCGCACTATGTAGGTACCATTTTGTTGAAACTCAGATGTGTCTTCTCGACATCCGTATGTCACTAACGGGATGCAGCAGAATACCAGCGTCAGGTATTGTACCTGGCATATGCTGAGCTGGACTCCCATTTGGTGCAACCATGAGACACACACCGCCCAGTAGAGATCGACCGTTATAGATGTACATGAGCTAGGTGTCTATGGTTCAATTTATCATTTTAATGTTTGTTTTTTTTTTTCTTTCACCTGTTTTTGATGTTTTTTAATACCTGTATTGTGTCTTTTGTTGCACTGAATAAACGTTTTATCTATCTATCTATCTATCTATATTAATTCGAGCTCATTTCTTCAAATATATTTTAGCAGCAGACGTAGAAAAATGATTTCGTCAAATATTAGTGGACGAGTCAGATCGAAATCTTCAGCTTATTCTTATTCTTATTCTATGGAAAAAAGACGAGCGTCAGCCCCTTAAAACGTTACGTTTAAATACGGTGGCTTATGGTTTCACAAGCGCAAGTTATTTGAGTACAAGGTGTCTTTGGCAGTCGGGTGAGGAGTGCGAGGATCCACTCATTAGAACGATCATACAACATGATCTATATGTAGACGACTTAATTACGGGCTGCAATTCTGAAAAGGAACTAATACATATTCAAAAATCTGTGTCAGAAGCCCTTAAGGCAGCGTGTTTTAATCTACGAAAATATAAATCTAATTCGTCTAGCGTTCTTGAAGCCTGCTCCGAAAACTCTACAGACACGCTTATCATTAGTGAGTCCTCAAACGCTCTCGGTTTAGGGTGGAATTCTAAAACTGATAGTCTACATTATTCTTTCGAAATTCCTCCTATCAATGACAAAATTACGAAGCGCTATATTTTATTAACATCGTTTAAAATCTTTGACCCACTCAGTTTTGTCAGTCCCTGTATTGTTATTCCTAAATTAATAATGCAGCAACTTTGTGTTGACAATGTTGGCTGGGACGAACCTCTTTCCGAGGAAACAGAAAAAACTTGGCGTAAGTTTTCCAATAATCTATCTAGCCTAGCTACATTTACACTGCCGAGGCAGGTTCTACGTGACTCGCCTGTTGTTACAGAGCTACATATGTTCAGCGACGCCTCCCAAAGAGCTTATGGCGCTTGTGCCTATATAAGGTCTATTGATGAAGGGGGTATCGTGCACGTCAACCTTTTGTGTTCCAAGTCAAAGGTGGCACCAATCAAGGCTTGTACTATAACCTCGTTTGGAGCTTTGTGCCGCCTTACTTTCTGTTCGACTCTGCAAGGCCGTTGTCGATTCCTTGAGGCACCCAATATCACGTACCTAAACTGTATTGGTGCGACTCCAGCGTCGTCCTTGCTTGGCTGCATACTAGCTCTAGAAGCTTAAAGACCTTCGTGGCTAATAGAACAGCAGAAATACTGGAATTGTCAGGTGTTTCTTGTTGGCGTTATGTACCTACTTCTGAAAATCCTGCTGATCTCGTCTCGCGTGGCGTTTATCCCGAAAAACTTAAAGATCGTAGTCTGTGGTGGTCAGGGCCCAAATTTTTACTTTAAGGCGAATCTTCTTGGCCTACCTTACAAAATAAACACGAATTTGAAATTCCTGAAATTAAGTCAAACATTGTTGCTAAGATGGATAATAATTCATCAATCATTCCATTTCATAAATATAATAAATTAAATAAGATTAAACAAGATTACGCGTATGTAAGTATTAAGGTATTTTTATAATTTGCGTAATCCTAATTCTCGGCGTTTTGATGCCCTTAACTTAGAAGAATTACAAATTTTTTTTCATCTTTATGCCGTAAGGCCCAACAGGAATCTTTTCCTGTTGAGTACAATTTGTTAGCTAAAGAAAAATCAATTAGTACAAAATCACTCATCATAGCGCTCACACTTTCGTGGACGCAAATGGGTTGATACGAGTAGGAGGCCGGCTGGATACTTCGACTATTCCATTTGGCAGTAAGCACCCTATCCTACTACATTCCTCACACCATCTCACAAAATTAATCTTAGAGCGGGAACACTTACACAAACTACATGCTGGCCCACAGCTTCTCCTCGCTAGTGTCAGGCAATACGTGTGGCCTATCAATGAACGACACCTCGCTAGGAGGACTGTGTGCAACTGCATCACATGCAGAAAGGTAGGGCAAAACTTTAACACCCTTAATGGGGAACTTGCCCTCTCAGCTGGATTTCCTGTTTCGTAGCGTTGGTGTAGATTTTGCCGGGCCCTTTTATATCTCAAATAGGAAGGGTCGCGGATCAAGGGTTACAAAATGCTATTTATGCATTTTTGTTTGCTTAAGGTACAAGTGCGTACACTTGGAAGCGGTAAGTGATCTTTCGAAGGACGCCTTCATACTTACCTTGCGTAGGTTCATATCCCGTCGGGGTAAGCCTACTGAAATTTTTAGTGACAACGGCCGCAATTTTGTAGCCGCTGCCAAAGAAATTGGCAATTTTTTAAAATGTAACAACCAAGCAAATACAGATTTCTCTAACGAAGAAGAGATTAAATGTTTGTTTTCACCTGCTTACGCTCCCCACTTTTGGTGGTATCTGGGAAGCCGGAGTAAAATCCTCTAAACATCATATAAGACGTGTAATGGGCAACACGCATTTAAATTTTGAAGAGATATCCACGTTGTTCGTACACATGGAAGCCATATTAAATAGCCGCCCACTTTACCCCATGTCCACGTCTCCTAATGACCTCCTTTTCCTGACCTCAGGGCACTTTCTGCTTGGACGGCCGCTAACTGCGCTGCTTTCACCGAGCCTAGAAAACTGCAAGTCCACTCAACTGAAGCGCTACCAACGACTTGAGCAATTCCGTCAGCACTTTTGGAGAAGATGGCAGTGGGAGTACCTGGCTGAGCTGCAGCAAAGATCAAAATGGCGCACCAATGATACTCCACTGAACCTTGGCGACCTAGTACTGCTTCAGGAAGACAACTTTCCACCATTGTGCTGGCGTAAGGGCCGAATCAGCAAACTCGTTCCGGGTCCTGATGGAATATGTCGAGTTGCAGATGTTCAAACTAGACAGTGCACTTACCGGAGGCCCTTCAAGCGACTCTGCCCTCTGCCTGCGACGAAGCATCTTATCGAGTGAGAGTTAAAGGCCGTAGGCCTTTAACGGCGGGAAAGATGTTTACGCCTGATGCTTTAGCGACTTTAATGTCCATGTCAAACGTTGCTAACTGTTTTAGATCAGGTACAAATAAGTGACGGTAGTTCACGCACAAAATAACAAGGACATGGGAAAAATTCTACCTGACTTTTTTTGGAAAATAGACCAAGAGAAATTCTCGAACAAGGGAACATCGGTCCGCACCTTTTTTATATTTTTATATTTAATTTGTTTTTTAATTAGAATAACACGAAGTGTAATGTTTTCTACTACTATCTAAAATAGATTCACAGTTTAAAGCAAAACTCCTTCGTTTTATTGAGGATCAACCTCCAGTATCTCGTCGTAGACACATAAACTATATCCATGATGAACCATTGGTGAATTGTGGGTGTACTATACACCCTTGCCCAACCCTTTGAAAGAATACATGCGTGATGTTATGGAGAAATCTCCTTTCCTGAACTTTGTCGCGTAACTGTCTAGTCGCGCAAGCGGATTCGCGCAAGTGTCTTTCGCGGAAGTGGATTCGTGCAAGTGTCCTTCGCGCAAGTGTCTTTCGCGCAAGATTCTTTCGCGCAAACGACCATTCGCGCAAAAGTTTATTCGCGCAAAAGTCCATTCGCAGAAGTGTCTTTTCGCGCAAGTGTCCCTTCGCGCAAAAGTGTGTTCGCGCAAAAGTCCATTCGGGGAAATGTCTTTTCGCACAAGTAGGTTCGCGCAAGTGTCTTTCGCGGAAATGTCTTTCGCGCAAGTGTCCCAGATCCCTAGTATTGTATACAATCAAGTATTTTCTAACTGAACAGACAGCTGTGCTGCTGGGGAGTTTGTTGCGCCACTTCTTCTCCCCAGCGAAAGCACTAGGAAGTGGTGAAGGGCGCGCGTTCTGGGGGACTGTCTTTTGTAATTTTGACGTTCAAAAAAGTGCTGATCTCAGCCTAGCTTGAATAAATGACTTTTGATTTTGATTTCAAGTCTTGAAATAATGACAAAATTGTATTAATTCATTATTTTATGCCTAGTTTACTTAAATACTATTTAAATAACAATATACGTATATAATCAGCGTAAAATAGATCCAATTCGATTCGATTCGATTGGTACTCATCGAATGCTTTTAATACAAATATGTGTAAAACTAGTTCTAATCTCTTTTAATTCTATGATAGCAAAATATTTGGAAAGTACCAAGATCATTATCTAACTTTTTGGGCATATAAATATCAACCGTGGAGAAGCGATTGCATCTACTCATAGGTGTTTGTTAGTACCGGTAACATGAAGTTCTTAGCTGTGACTCTATTGGCTCTGGTGGCGGTCGCCTCCGCGAGGAACGTCAACCTCGAGAGTGTGATCGATCTTGAAGACATCACCGCGTACGGATACCTCAGTAAAGTTGGTGCTCCTTTGGCCGAGAAGATCCGCCAAGCGGAGGAGGATGCCGTCCAAAATCCATCCAGAATCGTCGGTGGTTCTGCAGCTAGTGTCGGCCAATTCCCTTACCAGGTCTTAAGCGTTTGTTTAATACCTATGTGTTAAATCTAAAAGCATATTAACAAATTGAGCTTTAATAACGCTGTTGCAATATTTCTTTATAGGCTGGTCTTATCGCTGAATTTAGCGGTGGTCAGGGTGCCTGTGGGGGTTCATTGCTCAACTCAAGGAGAGTACTCACCGCTGCTCACTGCTGGTTCGATGGTATAAACCAGGGCTCCAGGTTCACTGTTGTCCTCGGCTCAATCCGTCTGTTCAGTGGCGGTACTAGGGTGGCTTCCTCTGACGTTGTTATGCATGCAAGCTGGACCCCTTCCTTAATTCGTAATGACATTGCTATGATAAACTTGCCTTCTGCCGTTAGTTTCTCAAGTGAGTATTAAGCCTTCTTTTGTTTGCTTTTTTTAGTAGACTAACGGCTGATTTTATTTATTTTTTTTGTCGATTGAAAAAACTGTCAATAATTCAAAACTATTCCTCGGATAAAATTATCTAGCGTTGGAAAAATCAGCCATTTATTAATTTAATGTTAACAGACAACATCGCTCCCATTGCTCTGCCCTCTGGTAATGAGCTCACCAACCAATTCGCCGGCTCTACCGCTATCGCATCTGGCTTCGGTCGCACCAGGGATGGTAAGAAACATTTTTATAATTCAGTATTTTTCTTAATATTGTGAAGAGGATATTTTGTTACAAATCTATGATAAATAACATGCCAGATTCTACTCCGGCAGTAATTACAATGTTAGGTTGTTGTATGTTCCGTTACTTGAAATCTGTACTTATGCTTGTCATATTTTTGCAGGCGAAGACCTCACCGTCGACCAGTTCCTGAGCCACGTCACTTTACCTGTGATCACGAACGCTGAGTGCAGCCGGGCTACACTCCTTTTCCAGATCCTCATCCAGTCCTCAAACATTTGCACCAGTGGCGCTGGTGGCAGAAGCACCTGCCAGGGTGATTCCGGTGGTCCTCTCGCCGTCAACAGTAATGGCAGGCCTGTCCTAGTAAGTGGATCATGTTTTTTCATTAAAATCTTGTCTTAGACACGTGTGATGCTCACTCTTTTGATACTTAACAGATTTTTGATTTAGGTGTGTTGACTTTTTTTAACTTAACTTTTTTATTAACAGGCCGGTGTGACCTCTTTCGGAACTGGCCGTGGCTGCGCAATTGGTGACCCTGCTGCCTACGCCAGAGTAACCTCATACATTAGCTGGATTAACCAACGTCTCTGAATACTGTGAATAAATCTCTATATGATACGAAAATATAAATACAACAATGATTCGAACCAAAATATAAGATGGATTTGATTTTTTTTTCACACTGAATAAGTCTACACCTATCATTAATATATATTGTTTTTACAAAGACGCTCTCTCAGATTCTAGACTTAGTTCAGGACTTGGTCAATGATTACATACCATAATCATTGACAAACGCCTGAGAGCCTGCCATTACTGCACGATTACGTTGCCTATATGGTCTGTCTGTACCATATTTAAAATAAATATCGTAACTTCGGACATTCATCTGTATAATGTCCCAAATTAAGAATTATTACCACCAAACGGGGTGAATAGGGATGCAGGGGTGAATTAGGACAAAACATTAAAATGGATTTTAGCGTTAAATAGTTTATTTCCATGATGACACTGAAATCTTTATCATTTAATTACCTTGAAGACTTGTTTTTTTTTTTAATTTTACTTTTATGTAGGTGCCTTCCTTTTCCTTTAGCTTTGAAATTGTATTATTATTGGCGTGTGCTAGCTGAAGGCCAATTATCGTAATTAAAAAGTTTAAAATCTAGTCGCAATCTCATGTCAGCGACAATCAATGTCAAAAACTTATCAAAAATGTAGGGATTTTGAGGTATTTCTGACAGATTGAGACTGAGATCAGACTGTGAACGTCCAACGTTTGCCCCTCAGATATATTAGGTATGGCAAATAATTCCATTTAATCTTTTGTGTTTCGTAATGTTAATTACTTTGCATACTATTGAATCAAGTTCATCTGCGTTAGGTCAGTTAATACGGGATGGTCGAAATGATGATAAGTCCAAACAAGGTGGTCCGGATTACCAACGGACGGGCTGTAAGCTGCTGGAAAGTCGACCAAAACTTCTCTTTCACTTAGACTTGGTTAATTATCATTATGAAATGGAATTGGAGTGAAATGTGTCTAATATTGCGCGACAAGGATGGTTTCATCAAGGTGGAGAAGAAGAAGAAGCCTCCTTGTCGGAACCAGTGCGGCACTGGCGGGACCAAACATGCTGCTGCGTCCAGCAATCCCGACGACGCAGCTGTACGTATCCAGACTGCACCACTCCACGAAGGTTGAGGAGATCGTGGAGTACATGCACGTGAAGACCAGCTGGACTTTGAGAGTCGAGAAGTTGGAGTCGCGTCACAACACGAACTTCAAGTCGTTCGTGGTACCTGTTCCGACACATCATCTCGAGAAGTTCCTTAAGGAAGAGTTCTGGCAGAAGGGTGTTGTGTACCGCCGGTATCGTGGCCGGCTACATGACACCAGTCACCGAAACATGACGCAGACACTTCGTGTGCTTTAGTTTGTTAGTGTAATTATAATGTGTGTATGTCTTTATAGTATTTTTAAGTTATATTCATATTGTATTGTATGTGTTTTATATGGGCCTTGATGCCTGAAATAAATGGATAATAATAATAATAATTGAACATCATTTACTTGTCCAAATTACCAAAGAATGGAGGATTGCCCACGTTTTCACGTTATTATTTTATTTACTTTTTTGAGCGATGCAATTATGCGAGCTTGTCATGTACTCAGGGAGTAACCGGTCATTTAAATGTTTGAGGAAATGTATATAGATAGCACAAAGAACAAAGTTCATGTCAAATGCCCAAGTAACTCCAACCCTCATGAAGATTGAAGAAGAATCTACACTCGAACTCGTTGGTGATTTCGTTGACATAGGATAGGACACATAAATTTACAAGGTAAAAATAATTTAATTAAATTAAAACAATTCATTGTTTTTTTATTGTGTTTTCCCTTTAGGAATATTCCCAGTAGCAGCCTAGAGTCTGTTTGTGCCCTGTTAATGCTAATAGGCTCGCCTCCTATTAAATGGAACTTAGACATAACTGGCAAAGCGTTAGTGTTACTATACGCCCTGCCCATCCTTTAGTACAGACGCCAGCACATCAAGCTGGGTCTAAACTGTCAAATTTTCCCAATCAACTTTGAACCTTTTGCTTTAATGATAACGTTGAAAATCTACTGAAGAAATTTGACAGGTTGTAGTAGCTTGATGTGCTGGCGTCTGTACAATTACACTGATCTTAATCTGATAGATTAAGATTGTGAGTGTGTAATTAAAAAAAACCGAGTAGGCGCAAATCGCCAAATCATAATTGGGAATTCCTTATTATAAACGAGTTATTCCGGTCTGATCCCCTGAACCCCCCCTCCATCCCCCCAATACCTAACACTAAAAATATAAAGGTAGGTAATTATCTAAGAGAGTACAAGCCCCGAGGCGCGGAGCAGAGGTACGGTGGTTCTGTTCTTTAAAAAAGGTGACGAAACCTTGCTGAAGACCTATTATAGACCCATCTCACTTCTGAACCATGTCTACAAGCTGTTCTCGAGGGTCGTTAAGAATCGTCTCGCCGGTTTTCGAAAAGGCTTCTGCGCTTGCTCGTTTGGTACCGTAGATCATACCCATATTGTTCGGAAAATTCTACAGAAGACCTAGGAGTACAAACAATCGCCGTGTATGGCATTTGTGGACTAGGAGAAAGCCTTCGACTACATCGAAATATTGGCAGTGCTAGCCTCGTTGCAACGATGTCGTATTATGAAAATCCGCTTAAGATCGTTTACGCCGTACGGCATTTCATACAATCAAATCCTTATTTTTTTAAATGAATGAACCGATTTTAATGAAACTGCATACGCATAAGCAGGATACAAAGGTCTAAAAAGTTACTTATGGACATTTTCGAAAAATAGTGTTACAGCCAAATTAGACCATCGATTTTAAATTTTCCATAAAAACAGAGATTTCCAGTTATCTTGTTTTAAATAAGACATTTCGAAAATGTTCTTAACTAACTTTAAAGAACTTTGTACTCTGCATATTCGTATGAAGTTTCATTAAAATCGATTCATTCATTTCGAAAAACAATGGCTTGAAAGTTTGTATGAAAAGCCGCACGTCGTAAACGCTCAACGTCGCGTCGTTCAGTTGTTTTACATAACGGAGCTGTTTTGTAAAACAACTAGCCTTCTTGTCAAACGTCGTTCGACAATCTATCTGCGACATCTATCTAAATATTAAATTCAAAGTCGTGACTGACTGATATATCAACGCACAGCCTAAACCGCTCGTCCTAGATTATCTAATCAAATGATAATGTTAGATATTATAATTATCTACTTAAAACCATTATCAAATAAGATACCTCGAAAAGTCCTATTTAACGACGGCATATAAATATCAAAATCAGGAGTAACTATCTTCTATTGATTGTTAGTACCAGCAACATGAAGTTCTTTGCAGTGTCTCTGTTGGCACTAATAGCAGTCGCCTCCGCGAGACACATTACTCTCGAAGATGTCATCGATATTGAAAAGAACACCGCGTATGGGTACATCACCAGAATCGGTATGCCGTTAGCTGAGAAAGTCCGTAAAGCTGAGGAGTATGCCAGCAGGAATCCTTCCCGGATCATCGGTGGTTCCGTTGCTGGTCTTGGGCAGTTCCCATATCAGGTATTTATATTCTAACGTCTTTTTATACCCTTAGTTGTGTTCAAGGATCTGCCAATATTCATCCAACACGCAACTGTATTCAAAATACCATTATTTTGAATACAGTTGCGTGTTGGATGAATATTGGCAGATCCTTGAACACTGAGAATAATATTGAGAGATAACACTTTATAATGGTATAAAGTGTTATCTCTCAACTGACTTATCAATTTTATAAAAAGATGAACGAGATGTGTATAAAAGTGTATAAAATGTTATAGGAGTAATGCAATAATTTATATAGTGCGGAAAATCATGCAGCTTCATACAATTTAATACCTTAATTCCTCAGGTAGGACTTCTCACAGCACTTCCAAGTGGAACCTCTATGGCCAGTGCTGTTCTATTATCCTCAACCAGAGTGCTGACCGCTGCCCACAACTTGCAAGACGGTGTATCATCAGTCACGACGATAACTGTTGTTCTTGGCTCCGTTACTATATTCTCCGGTGGTACCAGAATAGATACCACAAATTTTGTTTTACACGAAAATTGGAACCCCGCCAATGTCAGAAATGACATCTCTATTGTCTACTTACCATTTCCCGTTAGTTTTTCTGGTAAGTATAGCTTTTCTATTAGTAATATTCACTTAGTTCTTATACATTTTATTGCGGACCAACTCACGCGCTTGTGGAATAAAATTCACGAAAAAATCAAATAAATAGATATCAATAGTATCGTTTTCAACCTACATTTTATGAAGTCGGTTGAAAATGAATTAATTTATTCATCTTCATGCAGGTATCCTCGCTCCCATCGATCTGCCTTCTGGATCTCAACTAAATGAGGACTTTGCCGGTGATATTGCTATTGCATCAGGCTTCGGAGTAACCGGTAAGAGAACTATTTTATATTTCAATATAATTCTACTATTTTTTTTACCTAGTGATTTTTCAGAATTTTTGTTGTGTGCCTTGTAGTCTGTGCTAATGTACACAACAAAAATTCAGAAAAATCACATGTATTTTCTTTAGTCCTTTTTCTCTCTTTCTGTACTAAATTACTAATTCCTGAGAGTATTTTTTGCTTCACAGCTACCGGCGTAGCCGCCAACCAGCCGTTAAGCTTCGTGCACTTACCTGTGATCACGAACGCTGAGTGTGCACAATCCTACCCGTTGTTGGTCCATTCCTCCAACGTGTGCACCAGTGGTGTTGGTAACAAAAACATATGTTCAGGCGATTCCGGCGGTCCTCTTGCCGTCACCAGGAACGGTAGACCACTCTTGGTACGTATTATTATTACTACTTGTTCAGTAAGAGAGTGAAGTGAAAAACAAACATCAAAAAAGACGCCATCAATTTAAACGAATGCTTGGTAAACTTTCAAAATTTTTGAGTTGTGGTTTTTGGCTTACAGATTGGTATCACTTCGTTTGGGTCACACCGCGGTTGCCAAGCCAGTGACCCTTCCGCCTTTGCTCGAGTCACCTCCTTTATTAACTGGATCAACAGTCGTCTTTAAAATAACTGACAATATGTTCTGAAGAAACAGAAAGAACTGATTTATTTTCCTCCTTAACTGGGGGCCGATTCCCCTAATTTGGAATGACTAAATTGAAACTGTAACCAAGTCGACAACGTAACCCAATCGCTACGGGATGAATGGTATTCGTCATACAACGTGACCCAGCCTTTTGGGCACTCTGCCTGATGACAGCGATGAGGACGAATTTTTTGATGCCCCATGATTGTTTTGCTTCTTTTGTCATTTATATGTACATAATTATTATTATGTTAAGTCTGTTAGCTTTTATTATGTAAATATTACATTTTTAATTAGGTAATGTAAATTAGCAGATTCTCCTTATAAAATTGAGGGAAACAGTCGGGACGGTCCTAATCACGTAAAACGAAAGGGATTTAAATTGTCCGATAGAGTTATTTTAATTAAATAGTGGGAATGCTAGATCGTTGCTGCACATTTTATTGAAGCAACACTTAGGCAAAACGTACTTTTTTTTCTGCGGCAGATTTTTTTTATTTTTGATAAATACCTACTTATATTATTATTAGACATACACGAAATGTATTTGAGATGGTTTTTGAGATAATCGTCATGTAAACAATTATTTGAAAAAATTGTAATCTACCCTTCTAACTTGGATTAATTTGAGTATCCCCAGCCAAATTTTGCTATGTAAGTACAGTGTCGTAGTTAGTAGCTTACCTAAAAGTCTCGCTATGATTAGCGAGACTTAAATCTTATGGTTTAAGTGCTATTATGTTCGTGTCCTATTTTGAGTGTAGGTAATTGTCCCTTTTCATTTGAAAAATCGTAAAAATCCGTCAAGCTGAGGAAGAGGGCAACCGGGATATATCCCGGATCGTCGATAGATCCTTAGCTTCTGTTGGGCAATCCCTTATCAGGTACCTACCTAATTTATTGTTATTTTTTTATCTGTGAATGTCTGAAATTAACATTATTTAAGCTGCATCACAAATAGAAATGGAGGGTCAACGAATTGAACAACGCGGCAGAAAAAATATACAAAACACACATTATTTTACTTTTTCGCATTAACACCTTGTATGTCGTAATTACAGACACAATTAAAAAGCCATTGTGTCTCGCATAGATCTACGTTCCGGCATACTAAGGGTTAATAGGTACAGGTTTTCTTTGAAAACTATTTCACCGATTTGTATTTATTTATTTTTTTAACTGGTAGATATAACATTATACAATTTATTCCTCAGGCTAGGCTTGTGCTACAACTACCATCTGGCACTGCTTTCGCTGGTGCAGTCCTTGTAAACAGGCTACTAAACGTTGCTCATAACTTCCATGATCACGTATCATCTGTCACAAATGTGACTGTTATTCCTGGCTCCACTACTATATTCACCGGTATGTACCACCAAGATTAGTCCCACTGAAATAATTTTGCACCGTCATTATATTCCCCTGCCTCCCTCCCCCTCCTCCTCCTCTTTTTATAATTTTTTTTTTTTTTGTTTGGGAAATCATCAAATGACCCGACCGCTCTGGGTGAAGCGGAAGGGTACTCCCCTTCTCTTCTTTATGATATTGCGATGGTCAACCTACCACAAAAAGTTTTGCATCTAGTAAGTATAATAAAATTTTAATATCTTCTTTCTTAACAGATGACAAATATTTATATGTACAAGATAACGCGGCTTAAGATAATCCCCTTTTTTTTACAAATGTTTAACTGCACTTAACCAAATTGTTTGTTGAGGAAATTTCATCAATTCATAAACGTCATATTTTCCAAAAAGCTCCATCAATCCGTCAGATATTTAAATACTTATTCACTATCAGGACATGTAACGCTATTGCACAGAATAAGTTTTATTCGCCATGAATATCCTTTGATTTGTCCAAATCTGAGTTTTCAAAGTCAGATTTAGGGAAAGCCCACAATTTCTTCATCAGATTTGCCTATTTAAGTCATTATGGGTTAGGCCGCACACGATCATACTAAAATCGACGGCTCTGAAGATCACTTTATTTTTGGCCCTTTTTTGAAATCTGAAAGTGAACTCCTGACCAAGGGGCTATGAAACTTTTCAAATGTTTTCGGTATTCTCTCCTTATGCCACACCTACTTAGCTATCAACGTTTGGCCTTAAATATATGCTTATTCAAAAACCGTGTGGGCTCTACCATCATGAAAATAATTATTTAAAATTGCATGATGATGATTTATCTTTTCATTAAGATAATAAATTACTTTCAGTACCTAGTGCCTTATCCATGATAAAAATAAAATGCTGTTCGTTGATAAACACATCAGTTCAGAAACGCTGGACCGATTTGACAAATTTTTGTTTTAAAATGTTCGTAATAGTCCGAATCAGGTTTTACGGAAACAAAAATTGGAATATTTTCCGACGAATTAAAATCTTTAAATTGAAGAACTGAACGTCCTTTTTGTATGGATTATTGAAAATTGGACAGGACGACGTCTGTCGAGTCAGCTAGTTTTTAAATATATAAGGAAAGGGAAAAGGCCTTTCTGAAATGTAGTTTCTTTCCTATTCTGAACGTTACCCATCACAGGGCCGGATGAATGCTATATGCTCAAAGTAATGCGCTGAGGTGGACTTAATTTGGTATTAATATAATTATGCCAGTCGACTTTTTCCTCGTACCTAAATGCTAACTAACTAATGAACCTGAAACTTTTAATTTTTTTTTTCCCTAACAGATTGGTATCACTTGGTTTGGGGTAGGCCTTTGCGAGAGTGATACTCCTTCCGCTTACGCAAGAGGTACCTACTACATAGACTGGATCAACGTACTTCTTTCAAATGATTGACAAAAATTACGAAATGTTTCACAATCATATTGTTACAATAAAAATGTGTGATTGTATTTTTTTTTCATTACAATTATTACGTGCTTCTGATCTGCTAGCTACGTTATTATTGCTACGTTTTCCCATTAGGAATATTCCCAGTAGCAGCCTAGAGTCTGTTTGTGCCCTGTTAATGCTAATAGGCTCGCCTCCTATTAAATGGGACTTAGACATAACTGGCAAAGTGTTAGTGTTACTACACACCAGCACATCAACCTACCCGAAACTGTCAAATTTTCCCAATCAACTTTGAACCTTTTGCTTTAGTAATAAAGTTGAAAATCTACTAAAGAAAATTGACAGGTTGAAGAAGCTTGATGTGCTGGCGTCTGTACAATGACAATAACACACTCACAATCGTAATCTGAGAGATTAAGATTGTGAGTGTGTAATTAAAAAAAAACCGGCCAAGTGCGTGTCGGGCCACGCACAGTATAGGGTTCCGTAGTAGCCCGTTATCACAATGTAGTACGATTCTGTTGTTCTTTATTCTGAATAGGTAAAAAAAAAACATATTTTGGTTTTCAATGCAAGTCTTTACCCATTATAAATAAGCAACTACTTCATCTTAGTCACTTTAAAGGATTAATGCTAAGGATTTTGTATTTGGTACAAAATTATCCAACACCCAAGTTCAACGACTATTACTGCTAAACCTATTAAGTTATCTTAACCGCTATACTTTTCCTTTAAAGTTCATGAAATGCACTATCATGAAATGCACTACCCTAAAAAAAATTATTTTCCAAAATTTTATTTTACCACTTGGACGGTGTAATTGATATACGTACTCCTACAAAATTTCAGCTTTCTAGTGCTAACGGTCACAGAGATTAAGCGAGGACGGACAGACAGACGGACGGACAGACAGACATGGCGAAACTATAAGGGTTCCTTGTTGACTACGGAACCCTAAAAACCGAGTAGGCACAAATCGCCAAATCATAATTGGGAATTCCTTATTATAAACAATACCTAACACTAAAAATATAAAGGTGGGTAATAATCTAAGAGAGTACAAGCCCCGAGGCGCGGAGCAGAGGTACGGTGGTTCTGTTCTTCAAAAAAGGTGACGAAACATTGCTGAAGACCTATTATAGACCCATCTCACTTCTGAACCATGTCTACAAGCTGTTCTCGAGGGTCGTTACGAATCGTCTCGCCAGGAGACTTGACGAGTTCGAGCCACCAGGACCATCCGGTTTTCGAAAAGGCTTCTGCGCTTGCTCGTTTGGTACCGTAGACCATACCCTTATTGTTCGCAAAATTCTACAGAAGACCTAGGAGTACAAACAACCGCCGTGTATGGCATTTGTGGACTAGGAGAAACCCTTCGACTACATCGAAATATTGGCAGTGCTAGCCTCTTTGCAACGATGTCGTATCATGAAAAACCGCTTAAGAGCGTTTACGCCGTACGGCATTTCATACAATCAAATCCTTGTTTTTCGTGTCCGTCCGTCCATCTGTCTGTCAGCGGGCTGCATCTCATGAACCGTAATAGGTAGACAGTTGAAATGTTCACAAAGTGTGTATTTCTATTATTGCCGCTATAACAACATCATCTGCCTAGCCTTTTCCCAACTATTTTGGGGTCGGCTTCCAGTCTAACCGGATGCAGCTGAATACCAGTATTTTACATGGAGCGACTGCCTATCTGACCTCCACAACCCAGTTACTGGGTAATACGATACCCCTTGGTAAGACTGGTTGTCAGACTTTCGGGCTTCTGACTACCCGTAACGACTGTCAAAGATCCACGAATGACAGCCGGGACCAACGGCTTAACGTGCTTTCCGAGGCACGGAGGGGTCTCGGTATGTGAAGATGGTCACCCATCCACAGACCAACCGCTATAACAACAAATAATAAAAATTAAATTAAAGGGAAACCCCCATTAATTTTATTTTTACTATACAAGAAACGTGTTTTTTTCGGCGTTTGTGTTACGGCACCCTTCGTGTGCGAGTCCGACTCGCACTTGGCCAGTTTTTTTACACACATAAATAGTATAAGGATCTAGCTACTTATTTTTTTTTTATTTGAAATGGGTTTGCTCTTGACTCTAGTCTAGGTCAGAGGTGGCAGAGACAAAGTCGACGATGGAGTGAGCTTACCCAGAAGAAGCCTGTTTACTCTTACTTTGAAGAGATTCGGGTTGTATGCGCTCGGAAACAAAAAGGCAGGTAAATAGTTCCACTCTTTTGCTGTGCGCATTATAAAATACATTTGAAAACGCTATATTATAAAGAAAAAAATATATTCTAAAGAAAAAAAATAACTGTTTTCCTTACATCCTTATCTAATCTATTTACATTACTTTTAGAAGATTGTAGTTTTGGGAAAGCCTAATTCATTGATTTAGGATTTGATAATCTATCAATTACTAAAAATGTGTAAAAACACAGCATGGACTGTGGCAAATTATCTTTTCCACTAACGTCTCCTTTAAACATGAAATCCTTGTGATATTTATATATAACGAAGGCAGTTCCATTTCCTCGTTAACAGAGTAGTTGACCATGATGGATGGGTAACCGAAATAAAAGTCAAAGCACTTAGTTTAAACGTCTATTAAGGCGCTACACTTCAATCATTACAAAACTATCACGAAACTAGACAGATGCAATCAGATTTTAAAAGGGAAACGCGGTGAATGCAATACAGGCAAGGGCAACCTATCATAAGCGCGTCTCGATCCCAAAATTGTTTTCCGTCAATCCTGGGGCCCTAGTCCGCTATTTTATAAATTCGTCATTCCAACACGATCCCACTACCATCCCATCGTCATTTTGCTAAAAGTTCGTAATCTGCTAAATTCATAACGGTTGATCATTGGTCGGTCAATGGCACAGAAATTATACGATACTCGTAACGAATTAAAAGCAATGACTGCACAATGACGTTCTAATGGTAGGTCACTGATCAAAGGAACTGTAAAAAAAATTGTAGATTACCGCGTAAGTCAGTAATTCATTTTTCATTAGGTACGAGATTACCAATCTATGCCATTTCTTTCAACGGAGTGTCAGTGGTTGACCATTGGAAAGTCATAATGACGCCATTCCATTATATTAGTAGATTACCAAACTTGTCAAAATCAACAGTTATGAAATCAATGATAGACTATTCTGACACTATTCTAATAGCAGACTTGAGGCCCTGACGTCAAGTAGTACGCTTGGGTACGCCAAACGTACTTCTTGACGTCTCCGTTTACTAATAATTTAGATGCCGATAACATAATATGGGATACAGACCGCAAGCGCATTGCCACGTTGTGTGGTGATGCTGATTATTTGATTATAATATTTGTTTATGATTAAAATTATTGTACGGGTTGTGTTAAGCCAATCTGTCAAATTTCTTTAATAGATTTTCAACTTTATCGCTAAAGCATAAGGTTCAAAGTTTATTGGGTAAATTTGACAGTTCCGGGTAGCTTGATGTGCTGGCGTCTATACATATTATTATTTTAAGTCTGTTACCTTATAATATACCTATATTATGTAAATATATATTTTTTTTTATTAAAAAACCTGTCTACATTATCTAATCAAATGATAATGTTAGATATTATAATTATCTACTTAAAACCATTATCAAATAATATCTCGAAAAGTCCTATTTAACGACGGCATATAAATATTAAAATCAGGAGTAACTATCTTCTATTGATTGTTAGTACCAGCAACATGAAGTTCTTTGCAGTGTCTCTGTTGGCACTAATAGCAGTCGCCTCCGCGAGGCACATTACTCTCGAAGATGTCATCGATATTGAAAAGAACACCGCGTATGGGTACATCACCAGAATCGGTATGCCGTTAGCTGAGAAAGTCCGTAAAGCTGAGGAGTATGCCAGCAGGAATCCTTCCAGGATCATCGGTGGTTCCGTTGCTGGTCTTGGGCAGTTCCCATATCAGGTATTTATATTCTAACGTCTTTTTATACCCTTAGTTGTGTGAGAGCAGTGGTGACCAAGAAGGTAACGGCCGCGACTTACGAGTTGTAGGTCGTAGGTTCGAACCCAGAGAGGCGCTTTACTTTGTGTAAATTATTTCATCACCACTGCTCTCAAAACAGTGAAGGAAAACATCGTGAGGAAACCGGCATGTCCTAGAACCAAAAATTCGAAGACATGTGACATCTGCCAATCCGCACTGGGCCCGCGTGGTGGATTACGGCCCACTCCCTCTCACCGAGAGGAGGCCTGTCAGCCTATAATGTACCCACTGCTGGGACAGTGGTTATCTTATAGGCTGATTAAGGTATGGTTATGTGTTCAAGGATCTGCCAATATTCATTCAACACGCAATCAAAATACCAGTATAAAGTGTTATCAGTCTCTCAACTGACTTATCAATTTAATAAAAAGATGAACGAGAGGCGTAGCAAGTGTATAAAATGTTACTGGAGTAATGCAATAATTTATATCGTGCGGAAAATCATGCAGCTTCATACAATTTAATACCTTAATTCCTCAGGTAGGACTTCTCACAGCACTTCCAAGTGGAACCTCTATGGCCAGTGCTGTTCTATTATCCTCAACCAGAGTGCTGACTGCTGCCCACAACTTGCAAGACGGTGTATCATCAGTCACGACGATAACTGTTGTTCTTGGCTCCGTTACTATATTCACCGGTGGTACCAGAATAGATACCACTAACTTTGTTTTACACGAAAATTGGAACCCCGCCAATGTCAGAAATGACATCGCTATGGTCTACTTACCAATTGCCGTTAGTTTTTCTCGTAAGTATAGCTTTTCTATTAGTAATATTCACTTAGTTCTTATACATTTTATTGCGGACCAACTCACGCGCTTCTTCTTAAGTGGAATAAAATTCACGAAAAAATCAAATAAATACCAATAGTATCGTTTTTAACCTTCCTTCTATGAAATCGGTTGAAAATTAATAAATTTTATTCATCTTCATGCAGGTATCCTCGCTCCCATCGATCTGCCTTCTGGATCTCAACTAAATGAGGACTTCGCCGGTGATATTGCTATTGCATCAGGCTTCGGAGTAACCGGTAAGAGAACTATTTTATATTTCAATATAATTCTACCACCATACGGAATACTATTTTTTTACCTAGTGATTTTTCAGAATTTTTGTTGTGTGACTTTTAGTCTGTGCTAATGTACAGTCAACAAAAGAGATAAGTATGCAGGATCGTCGGATATAGTTGAAGATTAGTCAGAAACCGATGAAATTTGTCGACTGGAATTTAATTTGATAAATGAGCTGTTTGTTTTCTATTAATAAAATTAAATTTTGTTCGAGAACATCCATCGGTTTCTTATTAAACTTCAACTATATCCGACGATCCTGCATACTTATCTCTTTTGTTGACTGTACACAACAAAAATTCTGAAAAATCACATGTATTTTCTTTAGTCGTTTTTCTCTCTTTCTGTACTGAATTGTAATTCCTGAAAGTGTTTTTTGCTTCACAGCTACCGGCGTAGCCGCCAACCAGCCGCTAAGCTTCGTGCACTTACCTGTGATCACGAACGCTGAGTGTGTAAAAACGTACCCGTCGTTTGTCCATTCCTCCAACGTGTGTACCAGTGGTGTTGGTAACAAAAACATATGTTCAGGCGATTCCGGCGGTCCTCTTGCCGTCACCAGGAACGGTAGACCACTCTTGGTACGTATTATTATTACTACTTGTTCAGTAAGAGAGTGAAGTGAAAAACAGACATCAAAAAAGACGCCATCAATTTAAACGAATGCTTGGTTAACTTTCAAAATTTTTGAGTTGTGGTTTTGTCTTACAGATTGGTATCACTTCGTTTGGGTCAATCCGCGGTTGCCAAACCAGTGAACCTGCCGCCTTTGCCAGAGTCACCTCCTTTATGAACTGGATCAACAGCCGTCTTTAAATAACTGACAATATATTCTAAATATACAGAAAGAACTGTTTTATTTTCCTCCTTAATGTTAATGTTACCACAACATGCCTCATGATTGTTTTGCTTCTTTTGTCATTTATATGTAAATATTATATTTCTAATTAGGTAATGTAAATTAGCAGATTCTCCTTATAAAATTAAGGGAAACAGTCGGGACGGTCCCAATCACGTAAAAACGAAAGGGATTTAAATTGTCCGATAGAGTTATTTTAATTAAATAGTGGGAATGCTAGATCGTTGCTGTACATGTTATTGAAGCAACACTTAGGCAAAAAATACTTTTTTTTCTGCGGCAGATTTTTTTAAATTGATTTGATAAATATCTACTTATATTATTATTAAACATACACGAAAAGTATTTGAGATGGTTCTTGAGATAAACGACATGTAAACAATAATTTGAAAAAATTGTAATCTACCCTTCTAACTTGGATTAATTTGAGTAAAAGCCAGCCAAATTTTTCTATGTACAGTGTCGTTGTTAGTAGCTTACCTAAAAGTCTCGTTATGATTAGCGAGACTTAAATCTTATGATTTAAGTACTATTATGTTCGTGTCCTATTTTGAGTGTAGGTAATTGTCCCTTTTCATTTGAAAAACCGTAAAAATCTACCGCTCTGGGTGAAGTGGAAGGGCTCTCCCCCTTCTCTTCTTTATGATATTGGGATGGTCAACCTACCACAAAAAGTTATCACTTACTAGGTAGTAAGTATAATAAAATTTTAATATCTTATTTCTTAACAGATGACAAAAGGTTTATTTATATGTACAAGATATCGCGGCTTAAGATAATTCACTTTTTTTTACAATTTTTTTACTGCACTTAACCAAATTATTTGTTGAGGAAATTTCATAAATTCATAAACGTTATATTTTCCAAAAAGCTCCATCAATCCGTCAGATATTTATATACTTATTCACTATCAGGAAATGTAACGCTATTGCACAGAATAAGTTTTATTCGCCATGAATATCCTTTGATTTGTCCAAATCTGAGTTTTCAAGATTTAGGGAAAGCCCATAATTTCTTCATCAGATTTGCCTATTTAAGTCATTATGGGTTAGGCCGCACACGATCATACTAAAATCAACGGCTCTGAAGATCACTCTTTTTGGCCCTTTTTTTAAATCTGAAAGTGGACTCCTGACCAAGGGGCTCTGAAACTTTTCAAATGTTTTCGGTGTTCTCTTCCGCGTTGACCCGAGTAAAGTTGCACGTGTGGCGGGCGCGATGAGTCGATGACGCGACGCGACTCAAATTGTTATTGTTTTGAAGTTTTGAATACTTTGAGAATTAGTTTTATTATTTGAAAAAGTGATTGATTGTGGCGATGTCATTCCCTATGATTTTGTAAACGGTTAATGAATATAGTGTTCTTTTATCATTATGTGAATTCGGAAACTGTCATCGAAAAGGTACGTAAATACATTGAGTTTTCTGCAATTTTCTGCCACTAAATAATTCTTTACTTCACCGTAGGTAACCAATCTTAAATTACTGTAGGTACTTCTCGGAAATAAAAACAAGTATTTTTGTCAGTCAAGAAGACAGATTAAATAAAATGGGTACCTACTCATTCGATTGTTTACTAGGTATGAATATAACAAACATATGTTAAACATAGGTATGTGTTAGCTCATGTTAAGATTTTCAATTGACTTTAAAAATGTAAGTACTTAGTTCATAAAATAATGCGTACGAGAAAAGAAAAAAGAACAATAAATCGATAATTTGGAGGCCATCTATTGCATTTTGATTGAACAAATGCATGTGACAAGCTAAATCAAGAAAGTTCCAGATAGGCGCTGTGTTTATGCGCATTCATTAATATAGATGGCGCTTATGACAATTACGTACTGATGTTTGAAATATGTAGTAGGTACCTGCTCTTCGCATTTTAAAGGTTTTCTTACCGAAATTATAATAATGATGTTAGTACTACTAACAACCATTAACAACAAGAAAATCAGCCAATCTCTCAGTTGGCCTTTTTTTATACCTTGAAAATCTGTGGGTTGCCCTAATTTTGACCCCTAGGCACGCCACTGCATGTTACGTCTGCCAACCAGCACCAGTGCTGGTGCGGGCCCAGGCCCGCGTGGTGGATTACGGCCCACTCCCTCTCACCGAGAGGAGGCCTGTGTCCCAGCAGTAAGAACATTATAGGCTGATTATGTTATGTATTCAGAAAAAAACATGTTTTTATGCCAAAACTCTCTTGCCATCGTTCATTGCCGTACCCAGAGACAGCACTTAATAATAAGATTTTTTTTTTTAGATAGGTTCCGTAGTGTTACTGACATTTAACATCTTGTGTAGATCTATAGTAACAATGGGAGTCCCACAGGGCTCAATTCTTAGTCCTTTCTTGTTTCTTATTTATATTAATGACTTGCCGTACCTCATAAAGGATAATCATGATATAGTGTTGTTTGCAGATGACACTTCTCTTTTGTTTAAACTTAAACGTCAGCAGTTGGTTACTGACGATGTAAATAGCGCGATCTCGAAAGTAGTCCATTGGTTCAATGTTAATAATTTGCTTCTAAACGAGAAAAAAACCAAATGCATTAAGTTTACGCTACCTCACGTTAGGCAGGTGAAAACTAATGTGTTGATAAAGGGCGAGAAATTGAATCCTGAAGACCACACAGTATTCTTGGGCATAACTTTGGATGCTAAGCTTCAGTGGGGTCCACGTATATGTAGATAAATTGTCAAAAAGGCTAAGTTCCGCAGCATATGCTGTTAGAAAAATTCGTAATTTAACTGATATAGAGACTGCCCGTTTAGTGTACTTTAGCTATGTTCATAGTTTAATGTCGTACGGTATTCTATTGTGGGGAAATGCCGCCGATATTCAGACTATCTTTGTTTTACAGAAGCGAGCTGTTCGATCAATTTATAAATTACGTCCGAGACACTCTCTCAGAGACAAATTTAAAGAGATTAATGTAATGACTGTGCCTTCTCAGTATATTTATGAAAGTCTTTTATATGCCCATAAAAATATAAAATTGTTTAAAAAATACAGTGATATCCGTAATATAAATACTAGAAACAAACACAAATTTGTTGTACCTACAACAAGGCTCAAAAAATAGGTGGCTCGTTCAGATGCCAATGTATACGCTTTTTTAATAAGCTACCAACCCACGTTCAAGATCTAAGCCTCAATAAATTCAAATCATTCATTAAACGTAAGTTGTGCCAGAAAGTCTTTTATACAGTTAAAGATTATATTGAGGACAAAAAGGCTTGGGATTGAGCTGCTTCAAATTTCTGCATTTAGAACGTCCTTTTTTTTATATACACATTGACATTAATGATTTTTTTATAAACAATGACATTTGCTTACTTTGTAAAGTATTATATTATTTTATTTATAGTGATTTGTGAATGTGAAGACGATGTGGGTCATTTTATTACTTTTATAAGTATATATTTTTTTATTATTCTCTCTGTTCTGTTAGTTTTTTTTTTCTTTGGTCTGTCAGTTTGAGTAATTTATGTGGCCTACCCAAATGTCCTTTCTTTGGTATTGTTCATCGAATCGTTGAGCTCCTTAAGTCTTGAGTTGAGCTGCACGATTTCTGACAAATGCGTGCACTGACTGGACAGGTCCTCTCAATCTGCGTGGTTCTTTCTTCAAAAGACCGTCTCAGACATCGATCTACATGGTCTTCATATAACCTGACCAAGATTATGTCTGGACTTTAAAAGAGACTGTGACCTCTGAGTTTTTTTCGGCCTTTCTTCTCAGAGTAGTCAGATAGGAAACGCCGACCTCATCTAGTTTTAAAAAACCATGATTGACGTGTAAAAGTGTTTGTACAAACCTACTTACAAAAATAAAATCATTTATCATTTATCATTAGTGTTAATAAATAGGTACCTACAGACACAGATTAACATATAATTAAAATAGCGTGGAGCTGCATCCACCTCCGCAATATCGAAGAATCCCACCGATCTGTGAACACACTGGGAATACTGTTGGTGCTGGCGCGAACACGCGTCTTCAGGGATGAACATATTTCCTCTAATGGCAGCTAAACCACCAATATTATTATCTGTAAATATCAATACTCTCAGTGCATTATTACATTGAACGCGTAGGTCGTTGTAAGCATAACTTAAATCATTAACTTTAATTGATGAGCATATACGTTCTTACCATTTGCTTATTACATTTGGCAGGCGTCAGTTTACTACTTACATAATGCCTGCAAAGGTACCTGCGTAATTTTATAGGAAACAACAGTAACAAAAATTCACTAAACCATTTTACTGAAGACTCAGGTTTTTTACCTTCAAGGTTTTTTAACAAACTCTCTTCTCTCGTTACGTACCGGACCCGCTCCTAACTCTTAGCGATAGTTCACTTTTCTATATGCGGCTTCGCAACAACATAATATATAATGGGCAGCGTAGGCGCTCATTTAGGTAATATCTAACTGGGACTGTACGAACTGTACCATCATCATCTGCCTAGCCTTTACCCAACTATGTTGAGGTCGGCTTCCAGTCTGACTGGATGCGGCTGAGTTCCAGTATTTTACTTGGAGCGACTGCCTATCTGACCTCCACAACCCAGTTAATGGGTAATACGAAACCCCTTGGCAAAACTGGTTGTCAGACTGTCGGGCTTCTGACAACCCGTAACGACTGTCAAAGATTTACGAATGATAGCTGGGACCAACGGTAAGCCGTTGGTCCCAGCTATCATTCGTAAATCTTTGCTTGCTTTCCGAGGCACGGAGGCACCCATCCAGGGAAGAACCGCGGCAAGTGTACCTTAAGTTTTAACTCAGTACCTGGAAACCTTCATGATGGAAGAGTTTTGACCGAAAGGTGTAGCGTACCGACGTTTTCGTGGAAGGTTACGCGACACCACGCAGCGCAACACAACGCCGCCAGTCATCACTTCGTGCAAAATAGTTAGTTTTTATAATTAAAATATGTATGTTTATGTTAAGGTATTTAGCTATGGGCCTGCGTCGCCTGAAATAAATGGATTATTATTATTTATTTATTATTAAGCTGATCGATCAACCCGTGCAGCTGGTCTTACTTAGCCACAAGCCCTTAACTGAGACTGTACTATTTTTCCAAAATCTGTAAATGCAACGTGAACGTGAACGAACGTGAACGTTGAACGAACGAACGTTGAACGAACGAACGAACGTACGAACGGACGTTGTGTGAACGTTTTCCGGTAGCTACAGGAAAGGTATTACAGCACCATCTCAAAAATCCACCCTGCACAAAACTAGCAGCTGACAATGAAAATACTTTTTTTAACGTAGAATATTTCGAATCAGATGAGGAAGTAATTAATTATTATGTTATGGGATATTTTTCATTAATAAAAAAAGTTAAAACATATTATAAAAAATATGTATGAACATTTTTCTATTATTTACTCATTTTATTTGAACGAAAGAGACCATAGATTTGTGCTATCTGATCGTCTATGCAAACTAATGAAGGTCGGAAGGAAAACATCGTGAGGAAACCAGGACTTATAATTAATATAAGTCTGAAATCGCCAACCCGTCTTGAGCAAGCGTTGTGATCAATGCTCGTGCCTTCTCTGTTGAGAAGAGGCCTTTGCCCAGCAGTGGGACAGTAGGTAATAGGCTGGTATTATTATTTATAATCTATGGTATAAACTTTGTCTATGGTTTCTGTAGATTTTTTTAATAAGATTACGGATTTTACGACTACCTTTTCTATCCAATTTAAAAAAAAGCTCGTGTTCATTAAAACCAGGTTTGCTTTTAGTAAAAAAATAATGTGCTAGTATCAAATCAATTTAGTCACACTATACAGGGTTGCTACGTGCACGACCGCAGCGGCCTCTTTTTTTTCACGGCTTTTTAGACAGACTGTACCTACACAAAAACATAAATAGGTCATATACACATACATACTATTTACTATAATATATACTTCATCGTCGTCGTTTCAGCCGATAGACGTCCACTGCTGAACATAGGCCTCCCCCAATTTAATATATACTTATATATTATAAATTAAATAATAACAGCCGCACAGGTCGATCGATCAGGTTAAGCCGCGCTTGCCGCGGTTGGTCTGTGGATGGGTGACCATCTTTACATACCGTGACCCCTCCGTGCCTCGGAAAGCACGTTAAGCCGTTGGTCCCGGCTGTCATTCGTGGATCTTTGACAGTTGTTACGGGTAGTCAGAAGCCCCAAAGCCTGACAACCAGTCTTACCAAGGGGTATCGTATTACCCAGTAACTGGGTTGTGGAGGTCTGATAGGCAGTCGCTCCATGTAAAATACTGGTATTCAGCTGCATACGGTTAGACTGGAAGCCGACCCCAACATAGTTGGGAAAAGGCTAGGCATATGATGATATACTTATATATTATATTATATTATTATAAAGAAGAATGGACTGAATATGAAAGGAAGAAAGAACAAAGTCAAAAGTATGAGAAGGACAGAGTAGGAGAAGATTGTTAGAAGAACGAAATATTGGAAGTGTTTTATGAATGAAAGTCTTAATAATTTTATACTTCACAGTATAATATAATTACTGAATCCAATCAACATTTTTGATTCGTGCCTCAGGTTCGCTTGCACTGGCGTCCCAGAAGGCGGGCTGTCAAACCTACATATTTATAAATCTCAATCTGACACCGTGGCTATTAGCCCGTACAACACGCTGTCTTTTCATAAAAAACTAATACATAATCTTATCTAACTTAACTATTTAATCTAATACATAGTCTTTCAGGAAAGCTGGAGTTTTTCTTTCTCTTCTAGGTCTATTAATTATTGGACTAGGTTACTTATTAACTAAAGGAGTCTTAGTACTAGATTGAGAACTTGGATTGGTAGCTACCAAACAGTTTTGGGTTTCTGGATCCTCTAGGAGGTTAACATCTAAATTAATTGAAGATGCACAAGGAAGTGATACAACTTTGTCATTATTTTGTTGTGTGTTTGATGAAGTTACATTCTCTTGTTCCTTAACAACAGGAAGTTGTGGTGTGATATTCGTGGTATTTTGAGTTTCAGATACTTCTGTTGATTGTGGTGAAAGTGGACGAATGTGTATAAGGTCTCTTCTATATGTTGAATCATTCACATCCACTAAGTAGGTACGATCGGAAAGAATGTCTGCAATTACTCCAGGAGTCCAAGTTTTGCTAGATGCTGGATGAACCTGAACTGATACAGGCTGTCCTATTTCTAATGTGGTTGCTCTTTTGGCCCTTTTGTCATGTGAGTATTTTACCCTCTCTTTTTTAGTCTTGATGTTTTCAGAAACATTTTCAACCACATTTGGTTTCAGTAAAGTTTTAATAGTTGGTAGGAATCCTCTTGTTCTACGTGAAAATAACCTTTGCACAGGGCTTGAATCTAATTTGTTAGGGGTATTTCTCAGGCAGAGCAGACTCAACCAGATATCTTCTCTATCTTCAGTAGCTTTTGTTAATAATTTTTTGGCTATCTTGACTGTAGCTTCAGCCTTGCCATTGCCTTGGGGATGATGCGGAGATGATGTGACTTGTGTGAAGCTCCATTTAAAAGCAAAGTCTGAAAACTCTTGACTGACAAAATTAGTGCCACCATCTGTGATAACAATTTCTGGGATTCCATGTCGTGAAAAGTTTTTCTTGCAAATTTCTATTACTTGTTTGGAGGACAAGTCTTTTAGTACATCAATCTCAAAGAAATCTGAGTAATGGTCAACTGTTATCAAATATTTAATTTGTTTACCATTTTGGTTGAAAAAAAAAACATCCATAGATATTATTTGGAATGGATATTCAGGTATTTTGTGACTTTGCATGGTAAATTTTTGCTGACTTGGTTGATATTTACTACAGGTAGTGCAATTTTTAATAATTTCTCTTATGTCATTAGACATTGATGGCCAGAATATAGCATTTCTAGCTAATTTTAATGTGTTTTCAATTCCTGAATGTGCTTTATGTAACTTACTCAACATTTTTATTCTTAAATTTTCTGGTATTAGTATAGCTTGTTTCTTAAGTACAAGACCATTATAGGTTGTTAACTCAGTTTTATAGTTATGGTATTGTTTAATGGCATCTGGCACATCTCTCAAATATTTTGGCCATCCATGTAAAATAAAATTTTTTTAAAGCCAGAACATTGTGATCTCTTGATGTTGCATCCTCTATTTTCTGTATGCAGTTATCAGATATAGGTAAGTTTAACAAAGGATTAATTCTTTCTATAATTTTAAATATTTTCAAGTCTTTTGATCTGTCAATGTCTTTACATTCTAAATAAAAGCGAGATAATGCATCTGCCATAATATTTTCTTTTCCAGATACAAATTGTAACTCAAGACTGTATCTTTGTAGCATCAGAAGCATGGATTGAAGCCTTTTTGGAGCCTGAAGAAGAGGTTTTTTAAATATATTTAATAATGGTTTATGATCTGTTTTGATAATTGTTTTTGTGTTACCAATAATGAGCTGATCGAACCTTTTGCAGGCGAAAAGAACTGCCAGAAGTTCCTTCTCTATTTGGGCATATTTCTTTTCAGCCGGAGTGAGGCATCGCGATGCATATGCAACTGGCTGGTTCTGTTGAAACAGTGCCACCCCCAGGGCTCCTTCGCTGGAATCACATTCTACAATAAGTGGCTCATTTTTATCATAATATTTCAATGTTTTGGTGTCATAGATCTTAGATTTTAGTGTATCAAACTCCTTTTCAGCTTTTTTATCCCACAACCATTCCGTTTTATCATGTGTAAGGTGTCTTAGATATACTGAGTTGGCACTCAAGTTAGGAATAAACCTACTGAGATATGTCACTACACCCAGAAATCTCTGAACTTCTTTTTTGTTTCTTGGGATTGGAATATTTGAAATAGACTCTATTTTTGATGGATCTGGTTGGAGGCCTTTGTTGGAAAACACATGTCCATAATATTTTACTGAAGTTTGTAGTAGCTTAGTTTTAGTTTTATTTAATTTACAATTGTATTTTTGTAGTATGTTTAGTAAATTCTCAAGATTTTTGTTATGATCTATAATAGCTTCTGTCATTGTATCTCCGACTCCATACACAAGCAAATCGTCAACCAATGCCTCAATACCATTTAACCCCTGAATCATTTCGCTCATTTTTATCTGAAAATGATCTGGTGCTGAAGAAATGCCAAAGGGGAGGACCTTCCATCGGTATTTACCAAATGGTGTCCAAAAAGTTGTTAATTTACTGCTTTTTTCAGACAGTTTCAAATGCCAAAATCCTTTTTTAACATCAAATGTAGAGAATACTTTAGCTTTACCTAGTTCTGGTAGGATTTCTTCAACTGTGGTAAATTGGTGATTAGGCCTTTTAATGGCTTTGTTTAATGGAATTGGATCTAGGCATATTCTGAAGTTTTCTTTCTTTTTTATAATTAGTACATTGCTTACCCAATCTGTGTGATTATCTTCTTTGCAGATTATCCCTTCTTCTTCTAATCTCTTTAATTCTTCTTTCAGCATTGGTCGTAGAGCTACTGGTACACGACGAGCTTTTTGGATGACTGGTGAAATCGTCTCATCAATTTCAAGATCCACTTCACCTGAAAAACTTCCTCTGCCTTCAAATACTGAACTATATTTATTTATAATTTTTTGTGTTTCCTGTGTATAATTGCATTGCACTTCCTTGCAGAATTTCACAAGACCCATATTTGTACAAGCTTGGCATGATAAGAGTGGAATGTGTTTGTTGTGTACTATTTGAAATGTAACAGTGTGATTGTTTTTATGACCTGCAATATTGGTTCTTAAAGTTAAATCTATTTCTCCATGTACTATAATATTATTTCCTCCAAAACCAAACAGAGTTTTCTTTGAAGGTCGCATTTTTTCTTGTACATAACCTTCACCAAACATCTCCTTAACATTTTGGAGACCAATTAGACACTCATCGGCTGCTGTATCAAGTAAACATTTTGTGGTTTTCCATTTGTTTTTAACAAAGTATTCAAGTGTGCATTCTGCTAGGTTCTTATTGTTGTGGTTTATGATCTTGTTGATAACATATTCAGTGTCCGAATCTGAGAAAAGGCTGTTATTTTGTTCTTCTTTCACCACCTTTACTTGTTTCTTTTTCTTACATACTTTCTCTAAATGGTTTTTACCCTTACAGTTTTCACATTCTTTACCCCAGGCTGGACATACTTCTTTTTTGAACACATGATAGTTTGCACAAAACTTGCATTTTTTCTTTTTATTGACATCTTTATCCTCTATTTTCTTAATTTCTGATGTTGTTGGTCCTGATAAATCCTTCATATGTCTTTCAGTGGCCTCTGCGGCGCGGCACAAATTGACTGCATCTGATAAAGTCAGGTTATCTTTTTTTAATAACTCTTTCTTTGTTTTCATGTCTATTATTCCTAAGACAATCTTGTCTCGTAACATTTCATCTTTGACCATAGCATATTCACAGTCTTCAATCAGTCTTGTTAGGTCTGCATAGAAAACATCAAACATTTCGTATTTTTGTTGCATTCTACTTAAAAAGATGTACCTATTATAGATGATGTTCTTTTTAGGGAGCATTTTGGTAGATATAATCTGTAATATCTCCTTGCATGTTTTATAAGCTTTTTCTGTGTCTGTAAGACCAAAATTCCCGTATTTTTTTAGTGCTTCCACGCCTATGGCGCTGAACAAGACGCTCACCTTTCTCGGTTCCTGTTCCGCCGGCCAATCATTCATTTGGGTTGCGGAATCATAATTGTTCCATGCAGATAAGAACGATTTAAATGCGTCTTGCGGGTCCGCATCTGTGTTTATAGGTGCTGGCCAGGGCACATTGATGTTTTGAGGGAGTGGCTTCTGAGATAGTCTTGCGATCTCCTCCTGCATAGACTTCAAGAGCACAGTTTGTTGCTGAATTACGTTCATTATTGAAGTTTCTTCCATTTTTGCGCTGCCACCATGTTTTATGAATGAAAGTCTTAATAATTTTATACTTCACAGTATAATATAATTACTGAATCCAATCAACATTTTTGATTCGTGCCTCAGGTTCGCATGCACTGGCGTCCCAGAAGGCGGGCTGTCAAACCTACATATTTATAAATCTCAATCTGACACCGTGGCTATTAGCCCGTACAACAGGAAGTGAAACACGTCACATGAGATAAGAAGGAGGAGTGGGAGAGTTGAGAAGGGAGAAAAGCATGTTCAAAGCGCGCAAACTTCTTCTCTGGCGAATGGACGTCCATTTTGAGCTCAGACCTATTATATATATATTTATTTATTTTACAAGTTTATAAAATAATCTTAACTTATTAACTATGCCCCGCAAAACTGTTTTCACGGTTTGTCTGTGGGAACGTAACAAACAGTATTATAACTATGATTAATTATCGCGGACATTTAAATTAACTCATTTAATAATACTACTAAATTACAATTTACATGCTCACACTAACAACACTTCTATAGCTCGACATGTGGTCATATTTCCTGAAGTTGAATTTTCCAGCAAAACCACGTTCAAGTCAAGTAGAACACGTCACCAGAGTCGATTATAGGGAAAATCAAAGTCTACACAAGCATGGTTTTCGTCTTAGCGGGCAAAAAGTTTCTCAGACGATACAGGGATCACAGAGTACCGCTGACCCGTTCACTAACACTACAGACCTGGCGTCGTTGCCAGCTAAGTTTAGAGTCCAGATGCAAACCGAGATCTTTCACAGTAGACTTGACACTTCGAGGGGTTTACTGACACCCCGAAACTATCCGACCACTGTTTGATAGCATCTAAGTCTCGGTTTACATCTGCTGTAGCATCCGACAAACCTTCTACCCGCTCAGCTGCATACAATTGAAGATCATCAGCATATAGATGATACGAACATCGAAAACAGTGAGTTATATAAAATTAATGAAGATGGAGAATAACAATGGTGAAAGAATACCGCCTTGTGGAACACCAGCATCGAGGTCACGCCGACTCGACGAACTCTGATCAACGCGAACCGACTGCTAACGTCCCCGAAGATAAGAAGAAAACCATTCCAGAGCCAGAGAGATTTTTAATTCTTTTCACCTTTTGCGGTAGAGTAATTTTATTCTGTTGTGCATCGATTTCACATATTATAATGAATTAATAAATGTATACAAAATATTGTTAAACATTTTAAAATAGTACCTAACGGTGGAGTTTCTTGCCCATTCTTCTCCATACGAAATTACCTTTTGGAAGGGGCGACTAGAATCAATTTCCAGTCCGAGTATTGATAACTTTCACCCGTGTTAAACACTCTACTTTTCATTTCGAATATAAGGAAAGTAAAAAACAGTAGTTTTTCTAAAATATTTATTGATAATATTAACATGAATATTATATATTTATTAGTCTTTTTAAATTTGAAATATGGAACACCGCGTCACCGCCACATGAGTAGATTCTGTGTCACCGCCGTGAGCCGTTCCGCTTACTAGGGCCCGTATTATTATCATTCTGTCTGCATTCTTATACTTTTACACATTTTCATACTTAGGTAAATTACATAAAAAACACGATAATCTTCATAAAAATTACTAAAAATTGTGTTGCGACGCGACGTGACACTTTTTAGTGCTGACCGTCCACCCAACTTTCTTATTTCGATTCAAAACTCGCACGCAGCCTAATCGATACTCGCAATAAAAAATTAAAAACATTTGTAGAACCTGAATAAAAACTCTTTTATCTAACAAACTGTATTGAAATGTAAAGTGTTTGCAGAATACCCAATTTATAGAATTAATTTATCATCATTCTCAAACAAACTTTTGCTAAGCCTACCTAAAAAATGTTTATGGGAATTCTGTATTAAACTATTAGAAAGTATCAAAAAAAAATCTACAATAAATAAATAATTGTCCAATAAATTAAAATAATTTCAAACAGCGCCGAAATGTTTCTACAATTTCAATTATAGAAACATTTCGGCGCGAAATTCACTAAATGAGGTACCTATGACGGGTTATTCGCACTTCGTCCCGCGTTCACAGTAGGTCCCATTCGCACTTGGTCCCATTCGCACTTGGTCCCATTCGCACTTGGTCCCATTCGCGCTTGGTCCCATTCGCACTTGGTCCCATTCGCACTTAGTCCCATGCAAGAAGTTTGTTAGGGAAGAGGTTGGTTTGTGGACCAAAGTGTTATATAACATCACACTACGACCAACGGAGCGGAGCATCAATGAAAATGTTGCAAAAACTTGAAAAAATAATAGATATTTCTTTAGAGAGCTTCCATTGCGTAGGCTGTTATTGGCAAGATATTAAAAGAGATATGATATTAGAAAAGCATAAATCATTAGTATAATCAATGCTTATTGTAGGTATGTATTGCTTAAAATAATTTTATTTTATTTTCAAGTATCGATTACTTTCGTCATATTAATTACTGGAGTCAATCGAAATTTTAAAAAAATGTTTGGAATAATCGCTTTCACACATCATTGGAATAAAAAAAACAATAATGGTCGGCAATTTTGGACACAAATTGAGTAGGTAGTGGTAACGATTAATACGTGTTATTGAACCTGTGTTTGAATATTACGTTAAAACCTGGGCATTTTCGTGTTCTTTATAATATTATCAATAATATTTGTACATTTTAAATTTTATCTACATCTGTGTGTGTGAAATTTATGAAAAGTAAAAATGTAATCACGCACGATTGGCGCGAAACTTCAACATTAAATATCAAAAAACTTCATTACCACTACTTATTTACCTTAAACTATGGATAAATTCGTCCAATAATTAAATGATGTATATGTATAAACAGTTTGGCTATAAAGCCAAACTGTTTATACATATATATAATTATAGTCGTGACATTAAATGATGGCGTTGCTAACGCGCATGTAGCAACCCTATATAGTGTGACCAAAATTATTTTGATACTAGCAGTTCATTCAAGTAAAGTGAGTAAATGAGACACATTCATTATACAGTCAAATTTGTTTCTGTTTTATTTACAGTAGGTAGGTACAAAAAAAACAACAACAACTTATAAAAAGTTTTCTTCTCGCTTTGCAGCAATATGTGATTGTTCGATTAGAGCCTTTCTATTATTTTGGCATTTCTTGTAGCCAAAGCCTATTATTGCTTTTAAAATTTTACGGAGAACTTCAAGACTACAATTAAAATCCAGTTTAGTTCTGGCGATCACCTGCAATTTTCTGAGGGTCGGTACCTGAAATATCAAAGGGTTCCATTGATTGTGCTAAATGTTGCCTTTTTAAGCATACACATAAAAACATGCAATTATAGGCAAAACATGTTACCTCGGCACTATGTAAAAGAATTGGATTTCTTGGCGCAGTACAGAAATGTTAAAATCGTCCATTTCTTTCTTTGGATGGCCTTTCCTGTGTTTCCCAGGAGTTTAAAACATTCCATCATTCTTAAAACCTTATTTGACTATCCGCATAACTGTACTCTCTTATTTTCCTGAAAAAAAGTAAAAAAAAATTGTAACGGAATGGAAACAATAACTTATTGACATGAAGCAATTAATACAAATTCAAAACTGGTAGAAAACCCGATTGGACTGAGTTGTACCATCCTAATGTATCAAAAATTATGGTCATACTATAATATGACCTACTTACAATGTCAATCTAACCTAAAAATGTGCAATGTAAACAATGCCTTTTTTGGTCTTCAAATCGTAAATTCAGTAAATTTGGAACTTCAGGCAGATTAAAAACAAACAATAACACGATTATATACCCGTCATAGATGCTGTTCGCCCATAAACATCATCCAAATCCCACAAAATTCATCCAGCTTTGTACTCCGCGAAACATCGCTGGAAAACTTTAAAAATCACTTTCCGCGTGCCACTCCGATTTACTTTACTCATTTTTGACACCTTTATGCGTAGTTTGGTCTTAATTTATTGCAGTTTAATGAAAACAATAAAAAATACAAAAGGAAAACCGTTCCCCAACTCAAACTCGATGACAGCATTGACAGCTGTTGTACTTATGTTTGGTGTTGCCAGACACGTGATTAATGTTAGTTCCTCAAACATTCATGTCACGACTTTATAGACAAACTCAGGATACGAAATCCCTAATTTTTATGTTTTTTAGAATCGACAACAACTGACATCAAAATGGCGATTATCGTACCTATGTATGTTGAATTTATTCAAGGTAAATTATTAACTTGTGCGCTAAATATGAAAGACTTAGTGGCGTTAACATATTATGAGCTTTTTATCCAACTCTCCTAATTAACGCACATTCATAAGATTTGATGGGTAGCATAATACATATTTACCTAATCAATTAAGGGTGTCGTATGTCTGACTGAGCTGACTACCTAACCATGTTTAGTTCTATTTTTAAAATTCATTCCCGCCCTAGGGAGGGAAGCAATTACTATGAGTCTTTCCCGCCCAAGGGTGTGAAGCAGCGTCTTCCACCCGCTATTCGCATCAAACAAACACTACTTTCCGAGTATGAGAGATGAAAATAAATGATTTCACATTTGACTTTTACTAAATTGTAGGTTCTGTATGATTGATGAAAAAATATTATAAAGATTCAAAGACATGATACACTTTTCAATTACCTCGTAAACTGGTTCAAACTGAATTCCGTTATCACTATTAATAAGATAGGCAGACAATCAAAAACAATATTATCTGGAACGTCATGACTTTTCAGTAAGATTAAAAAAACCCAGTCAAGACATGAAAACCCACGCACGAGCACGAGGTACACGGGGTAGGATGTAGATCCAACCTCGTGCAATGTAGGGCTTAGTGGTTTAGAGTTGGTAGATTGTGCTTATCCTGATATACCTTTTCTTTTTTTTGGATAGTGGGAAATCATCAAATGAACCCTCCCGCTCTGGGTGGAGCGGAAAAGAGTGTCAGACTCTTACTGACTAAAACCCACCCGTATTCCTTCCTTAGCCCTTTATGTTCCGGGGTAGTGGTAAGCCTTTCGGACGATCCCGCTGACCCGGCAGGCTTTGGCCCTTATGCCCTTCACTGTTGCTGACATCTTTTTGAGGCGCGCGTGGAACACGTACGCGCCGTCCGGCATGGTCCTGGTCCTGATCGGACGGTGAGCTACCCATTACTCTCCGTCCGCAGGCCCGCGCATACGGTGGCCGGGAGTCGTCACGCGGCTCCCGACGCCCGGAGCGTCTCCCGCGGCGGCTGGGGCGTGAGACTCTGTCCCTCAATCATCTCGCCACCTCCTTCGCTAGCATGACTGCTTCGCAGAAGGAGGTGACTGCCTCCCACTCCCTCTCACTCCGGACTATGGCTTGAACCAGGGCCGGACGCGAGAGTTCACCGCCGCTGCCGATCGCCTCTAAGAGGACACGGTGGTGCTCCGCCCAAGCGGGGCAGACCTCTACCGTATGCTCCACCGTGTCCTCTGAATGATCCTCGCAATGGTGACACCCGGGCGTTTCCTCCCGCCTGATGATGTACAGGAACCTCCTGAAACATCCGTGTCCGGTGAGGACCTGCGTCAGGCGGTAGGTGAGGACTCCGTGATGCCTCTCTAGCCACTCCTCAAAGAGGGGTCTTATCGCCACTATCGTGGCGTGCCCTGCGCTGGGTTGCGACAGTCGCTCTTTTCATGCCACCATGAGATCGCGCCGGAGTTATGGTTAGTGATGGTAGATTGTGCTTATCCTGATATACCTGGGAATGGTGAAATAGAACCTCGTGAGGAGCCGTCATGTCCTAAAACCCAAAATGGAGTATAAATATTAATAATAGTAATAAGACATGTGGCATCTTACCAAGCCGCACTAGGCCCACGTGGTGGATTCTGTAATCCACCACGCGACCGCACCACAGACCTCCTCTCTGTGAGGGAGTGGACTGTTCCACTCCCTCACTGAGAGGAGGTCTGTGTCCTAGCAGTGGGAACGCTACAGGCTGATCATGCTAGTTCATAATTAAATCAATATATTGCAAAAGTGGTAAACTTAACTTAGTAAAATCCCAACAAGTAAGATAAATATTCAAATGTACTACATACGCGATTTGAAGACATTTTTTATAGGCGCAGGAAATTGTAAATCATGCAAATGTACTAAGAATCTGCTAATAGAAAACTAAAAGACGACTTTAAAGGATCTTTGTCTGACTATGGAACCACAAAAAAAATATAAAAATACCTACGTTTATATAAATACAAATTATGAATATATCAATTAACTATTCTCTTGTTAAACGTATTCAGCTGTTTGTCAATATTACGAACAAATAGTAAGTAAGTCCTCATCATCTGCTTAGCCTTTTCCCAACTATGTTGGGGTCGGCTTCCAGTCTAACTGGATGCAGCTGAATACCAGTATTTTACATGGAGCGACTGCCTATCTGACCTCCACAATCCAGTTACTGAGTATACGATACCCCTTGGTAAGACTGGTTGTCAGACTTTCAAGCTTCTGACTACTCTTAACGACTGTCAAAGATCCACGAATGACAGCCGGGGCCAACCGCTTAACGTGCTTTCCGAGGCACGGAGTGGTCTCGGTATTTAAAGATTGTCACCCAGCCACAGACCAACCGCGGCAAGCGTAGCTTAACCTGATCGATCGACCTGTGCGGCTGTTATCATTTACTGATGAAAAGGCCCCTGCCCTTCAAACTAGGAAAATCCGGTATCTTGAAGGACAGTAAATCATTTAAATGACCTTAACTTATGTTATTGTCTGTGTGGTGCCGGACTTAAAGAATAGCACCACCCCATACTTCCCGTGGGTGTCGTAAAAGGCGACTAACCTCTTACCGGAGAATGGGCAGCAGCGTTCTCTCTCTATGCATTCCACCATCATACCATACTGCGATCGCCAACCCGCTTGCCAAGCGTGGCGATTATGGCAAGCCCCCTCCCCCCCCCTCAAAATTGGGGGAGGCCTATGTCCAGCAGTGGACGTCTATCGGCTGAAATGATGATGATGATGATGAACTTATCTTATATACTTCTTTGGACTAACTATCTCCTAAGTTTTTCATCCTTGCCACCATGAAACGTCAACAATCAACATCGTAGACTTGCAAGGCTCACTGTTTATGTTCTTAGGTTAGTAATAGACGCAGCAGTCCTTCTTATTCCCTCTATCGTAAGTGCTTCAATTCATGTTCGGCAAGAAGCAAGGAGTTAATGAACGCAAAGGAAACGGTGGAGAGAGAGCGTACTCTTCACCTCAACCGCATCAGAAGATTCCGTATAAAAAATAAATATTCGGTAGATCGGTAGATAGAGTAGAGTTCGGAGTCCCTCGGAGTCCCTAGAGTTCGGAATTCATCTGTAATTTAATAGGTAAAATTAATGTGTCCACTTTTTTTTTAAATAATTTAGACTAAACATGATAAAATAAATAAACTGTTATTAAAAGTCATCGATGAAAATGTATGCTTTAAAAATAACCTCATCTTCTTCGATACTTTTGAAGCAGACCATACCTGTCACTCGATTATTATTTGTTTTCGTCTTATTTACAAGGTTTTTCCTATGTCTATATTATTAATGAACTGATTAAAAAAACCCACTAATTACAATTCCTAACCTATCCGATATCTATCCGTATCTGTAACTATTTAATCGATTCTCCTTAATTAAGATTGTTGACTATCACTTCATGATTAAGATTGTGGGTGTGTAATAGAAAAACCCACTTTGCTAGGTTTTTTTGCGAATGCTTTGATGATTGCAATTTTCGTACCCAGATACGAGGAGTAGGTATCACAGGAGGAACAAAAGAAACAACAGACGAGGTGGCAGTGGGCAGGGCACTTCTTAGCGTTTCGTTGGCAATCTTCAGGTTATTTTGGTCGTGATATCGCCGATAGGGCCGTAAAGCGTGAACTTTAGGCCGCCATATGAAGACCACCAGTCATCGAGAAGGTCACGGATATCCGCTAGATGCCGGAAGCACAGCACTATGCCTTAAATGCAATAGTTAGTATTGGATCATAATGGCATTTTTTTAAACAGCTTTGTTCGGTGATTGGAGCCAATAATAATTATAATTAATAAATCATTATATCTCTCACATATCGAAGGCAACAAAGTACAAAGAGTCAACTGCACTATTAACGAAATAATTTTTTTTCATAATTCGACTCAGGATTCTTTGTTTTAATATAGGATTTTTTTTTTGTTTAATTCTTATTTTACTAATATTCAGTCACGTATTAAGACAACTGCACCTATTTTTCACAAAGTGATGAAATAGACACGGACATGTACAATTAGTCCGTGTATACGTCGGATAATCAGCGCATTCACCTATTGTAAATAAAGATATCAGTCACACAGGGGAGTGCACAGATTTTTCAAAGAAGGTAGGCAAAAAAAAAATCTCACCAAAAATACCGCACTTTGGTTTCGATTCGTCGTCTTGTCGATCGATGATGTAGGTAATTGCCAAATGCCAGCTTAAATATCCAAAGATTGACGCTTATTGGCGTCTCTGTCGCTCGCAGTTCCGAGTTGACGCGAACAAAAAGGATATTATACGACAAATAAAAACTTTTTACAAAAAAAAAACAACCTACTTCCAACAAAAACACTACAAATTGAAAAATAACTTTAATTTCGGAAGTCGGTGTCTTTGGTTCCGCATTTTCGTTTATTGACACCGACTTCCGAAATTAAAGTTATTTTTCAATTTGTAGTGTTTTTTTGGAAGTCGGTTGTTTTTTTTTCGTAAAAAGTTTTTATTTTTCACTTTTTAGTGGGTCCGTTTGTAATTTATCTAAGTTACAATAGCCTAATGTCAACTGCTCATCACTTGTTCACTCGATGTTGGGACGTTAATTGTTGAGGAGTTCTCCTGGTAAGAACCAGGAGAACTCCTCAACAACCACTCACCATACGCTTTGTGACGAGCATAAATTGCTTAGCAACCTTAATAAAGTAATCGAATCGCAACCCGTGAAATATTTGTAATTGAGTAGTTCCAATGGCCATCTGTGGTCTTCTTCATCAGCTCCACTTTACCAAATGATGATTTCCGAGAGCAAATGCTCAAGTTAAGTATTTAAAAAAATTCCCAAATCGTTATAGCTTTGCCTATAAAATTTGAGGGTTTCCCTCAATTTCCATGGGATCCTCTCATCAGATTCCAACTTGATGATAATGGGACCACCTCGAGAGTATACCCTTTCAAACAAAAAAAGAATTTTGAAAATCGGTCCACAGTTGGCGGAGTAATTGCGTAACAAACAAACAAAAAAAAAGAGAACCTCCTCCTTTTTTGAAGTCGGTTAAAAATAATGGTCGTCTAATTAGGTTTATTGAAATGAAGTAATGCTACTTTCTAAAATAGGTACTTGCATTGCATTGCCAACTTCCGTTCGGGCAAGTTCGGTGCGAGTTCGCCTGTTCCTCGGCAGTTTTCGTGTTCTGCTCTATGAGAAACTACAATAAAGACACTGCCTATTATCGCAGTTGTGTGCGTTATTTTTTTCATTGTGTGCCACGTAGTTATAGGCGCGCACACACTCATCAAATCGTATGAGCACGACTGACCGCGAGAGCACACATCTAAACATTTAGTGACGAATAGTTTGTGTCTTCGCCGTTGAGATTGTGAGGTGGCGCCAGTGCAGCGCGAATCAAGGATGCGAAATGAGTCAAATCTTAATGATACTACCGACGCTCGGTAGGTGGAGCTATTTATGATTTAAGAATTTTTATATTTTGTTAAGTTTTGTTTATAAATGATAAATGATTTATTTTCTGTAAGTAGGTTTTTACAAACACTTTTACACGTCATCATATTTTTTAAACTAGATGTGGTCGGCGTTTCCTATCTGACTACTCTGAGAAGAAAGGCCGAAACAAACTCAGAGGTCACAGTCTCTTTTAAAGTCCAAACAAAATCTTGGTCAGATCGTGTGAAGACCATGTAGATTGATGTCTGAAATGGTCTTTTGAGGAAAGAACCACACAGATTGAGCGGACCTGTCCAATCAGTGCACGCATTTGTCAAAAATCGTGCAGCTCAACTCAGAAATTGAGGAGCTCAACGATTCGACGAACAATACCAAAGAAAGGACATTTGGGTAGGCCGCGTAAATTACTCAAACTGCCAGATCATGATTAAAACTAAGAAGGAAAACAGATAAAAATGACCCACATAGTCCTCACATTCACAATAATTAAATGAAAAATAAAAAAAAAACAAAAATACTTTACAAAGTAAATATTCATGTCATTGTCTAAATAAAATTCATCAATGTCAATGTGTATATAAAAAAAATCCGGACATAATCTTTGAGGACCATGTAGATTAGTGTCTGAAATGATCTTTTGAGGAAAGAACCACACAGATTGAGTGGACCTGTCCAGTCAGTGCACGCATTTGTCAGTAACCGTGCAGCTCAACTCAGAACTTAAGGAGCTCAACGATTCGACGAACAATACCAAAGACAGGACATTTGGGTAGGCCGCATAAACTACTCAAACTGCCAGACCATGATTAAAATGAAAACAATGACCCACATAGTCCTCACATTCACAATAATTAAAATAATATAATACTTTATACAGTAAATGTACATGTCATTGTTTAAGTAAATAGATACTTAAAAAAAAATATATATATATATATATTAAAGTGTAAAATAGCAAAATAACATTCACTGTCTAAACCTATTGGAGCAGCTCAATCCCAAGCCTTTTTGTCCTCAATATAGTCTTTTACAGTATAATAGGCTTTCTGGCACAGTTTTCGCTTTATAAAAGATTTGAATTTATTAAGGCTTAGTTCTTGAATGTGGCTAGGAAGTTTATTATAAAAACGTATACATTGGCATCTAAACGAGCCACCTATTTTCTTGAGCCTTGTTGTAGGAACAACAAATTCGTGTTTGTTCCTAGTATTTATATTATGGATATCACTGTATTTTTTAAACAGATTAATATTTTTATGTGCATACAAAAGATTATCATAAATGTACTGAGAAGGCACAGTCATTATATTAATCTCTTTAAATTTGTCTCTGAGGGAGTGTCTGGGACTTAATTTATAAATGGAACGAATTGCCCTTTTTTGTATAATAAAAATTGTCTGAATATCGGCGGCATTTCCCCACAACAGAATACCGTACGACATCACACTATGAAAATAACTAAAGTTAACTAATCGGGCTGTCTCTAAATCAGTCAAATCACGAATTTTCCTAACGGCGTATGCTGCAGAGCTAAGCTTTTTTGACAATTTATCTATATGGGGGCCCCATTGAAGCTTGGCATCCAACGTTATGCCTAAAAATACTGTGCTATCTTCGGGTTTTAACTCTTCATCCTTAATGAGAACACTAGTTTCTACTTGTCTAACGTGGGGTATCGTAAACTTAATACATTTCGTTTTTTTTTCCGTTAAGAAGTAGGTTATTGACATTAAACCAGTTAACTACTTTTGCAAGGGCGTTATTTACATTGTCAGTAACCAGCTGCTGACGTTTGATTTTAAACAAAAGAGAAGTGTCATCTACAAACAACACTATATCATGATTATCCTTTATGAGGTACGGCAAGTCATTAATATAAATAAGGAACAAGAAAGGACCAAGAATTGAGCCCTGGAGGACCCCCATTCTTACTACAGATCCGGGTGACCTTTTTCCGTTAACATCAACTCTCTGAATCCTATCACTCAAGTAAGAAGTAAGAAGATCCAGAGAGGCGTTCCGGATTCCGTAGTGGTGCAGTTTCCTGATTAATGTTTCATGAAGAACACAATCGAATGCCTTGGACAAATCGCAAAAGACGCCCAAGGCATCGCATTTGTCCTCCCATGCATTATAAATATGTCCTAAAAGTTCAACTCCGGCATCGGTAGTCGAACGTTTATTGACTTACTTATGTAATATTAGATCAGTTCTCCGAGGTAGACACTGTCTTTATCACTCTATGGAATGCCCACCCCTGCAGTCACATAGCCGTTGTAACATCGGTTTTTTAAGCTTGCGTTATTTTAGTGCAATGTCAAGTCACGTCGGCTTTACAAAATATATAATAAATAGCAGTTAAATAAAGATTTTGTTTTGAATTATTCTTATAGGTTACACTGTCCCACTGTTAAGCAAAGGCCACCCCCTCCCCTAAATCCTTCCCGGTATAGGGATACCGGGAAGGATTTCTAGAAAGGGTTCTAGAGTCATCTCAATCCTACCCTGGTGGTACGCGTCTCGGTCGTCTCACCACCTCTTCCTGGACAAGCATCTGCGGCGCCGTCCATCCTTAGGCACCCACCGTGTGGAGACTGTTGGCCGGCGGTCACTGTGAATGCGACCGATTAACCTGCCTGCGGCGATGGATTTCCTTTTCTTGCCTGTTTTCAAAAGAAACTAACTGGCCCAAGTATATGTACTCATCGACATAATGTATTTCCTGCCCATCTACCTTGATCCTACGCTTAGTACTGTTGGCCGCTTTTATTTTAGACCGATTCATCCAACGATCCGCGAGTCTAAACCTGCGGCTTGCCGTGCTTTGGTCTAAGCATAGTCCGTAGTTAGAGCTGTCGGGGCAAAAAGGACTATGTCGTCTGCAAAACGGAGGTTTTGCAACCTCCTGCTGCCGACTTCAATGCCCTTGGTCGTCCATGATGCTGCCAGTGTTCTAAATATCTTCTCGAGCGTGCTTGTGAATAATTCTGGAGAAAGCGGGTGACCCTGATTAACACCCTTTTGTATCCTAAACGACAGGCATAATATTCAGTTTGATGTCGGCAGTGCTGCAGTTCTGGTATATATTTCTTAAGTCTATATAATAATATTGTTGTTCCAGTTCTTGGTTTTCTAAAGACTTAAATATTTCGGAAGACTTTGTAGCGGTATCTACAACGCCACATGCGAACAACGCGTCATACTGCCGTCACGCAAATCCTGCATCGCGCAAGCAGAGTTTACCGCGCAACTAGCATAGATACAACGGCCCGACATGAATCATTGGGCAGTTGCCCGCCAGACACAACACCCGTCTGGTCGGAGGATCCTCCCTTTTCTATGGAGGTTGAGTGAACTTTACATCCTGTTCCTCATACCTCTATACTGGGGACCCCGAACATGAACGTCAGCGCAACCTTCGTGCACCTACTTCAGTGTGACGTCATCATCATCACTTCCGCAAGCTTTAGAGCGGCGAGTCACCCAGCCAGCCAGCACCCACGGCTTCAACGGGTATCCTGACCACCAGCATGCAGCGACCGCGCATACCTGGTCATCACCCTCAGCCTCATCAGCAACCTCGGCACAGCATACTGCACTTTCGGCCGGTCCTCAAGCAGAGCCATAGAAACCCTCTCCTGGTCGACGCCAGCAGTCAGCCTCAACCCGGCGCTGTACCACATCCGACGCACTGGAGCATAATGCAGCGCCACCCCGACTCACTGGGGACATCTTCGCAGACAGTTCCGACTCACCGTGAACTATGCGGCAACCGGTTCCGACTCACTGGAACCTCAGCTGGCCTGGCAAGCATCGCAATATACAAGACTCAGCCCACTATCGACCTCCGGTCTCCGGGGGGGAGTGATGTAGCGGTATCTACAACGCCATATGCGAACAACGCGTCATACTGACGTCACGCAAATACTGCATCGCTCAAGCAGAGTTTACCGCGCAACTAGCATAGATACAATGGCCCGACATGAATCATTGGGCAGTTGCCCGCCAGACACAACACCCGTCTGGTCGGAGGATCCTCCCTTTTCTATGGAGGTGAGTGAACTTTACATCCTGTTCCTCATACCTCTATAACTTATATATTGTCGAAGGCCTTCGTATAATCTACGAAGGCTAAGTAACGTGGTTTATTAAATGTAAGTAGCTGGTTCAAGGTCTGTAGGTGGTCGGGTTTTGAAACTAAGGCGAAATCCGGCTTGTTCTGGTGGCTGATGTTTATCCAGTTTCCCGACTATGCAATTATTTATTACCTTAATAATATTTTTGTACATAAGTATGAGATCTTAAACTGATTGGACGGTGATTTCTAATGTCACTTTTGTCACCTTTAATAATAATAATAATAATAAATAATAAATCGTTTATTTCTTAATTAAAAATTACAATATGGAGGTATCATTGGTCCCAAACTAGGCACGGCCTTTTTATGCAGAAGGACTATATTCGATTGGCACATTGACTTTCAACATAAAGCTAGAGCTGATTTTGAGCGCTTCAGTAGTAACTTATGTAGTCAACAAAAGAGATAAGTATGCAGGATCGTCGGATATAGTTGAAGAAAGAAAAGTGAAAAACCGATGGATGTTCTCGAATAAATTTTTATTTTATTAATAGAAAACAAACAGCTCATTTATCATATTAGTTTTTATTTTTAGAAAAAAAAAACATGGTAAGTGAAGCCAACCCTTTTCCCAACTACTCGTATGTTGGGGTCGGATATACCGAATACCAGCATTGCTATGAAGTGAGCTGTAATTTCACCTGATATTATGGTTTGCCACTATTGACAGCTCAGTTCACGCTCACTTCACATAAGTTTTAACGGTGAAATATTTACAGAATAGATCGGCTGTATTTTACACGGATCGACTGCCTATCATTAGAGTATCCTTGGTATTGACTATTCTAAGGTTTCAGAAAGCTACGAAAGACCCCTTTGTGTCACATATACTCTTATGGGATTAATTTCTGAGGCTCTAAATTTTACATAACTGCGTTGTCTCTGAAGTCCCCCCTTTCTAGCCATCTCATATTTCACACAATCCATCCATTGTGTCTTCGGTGTTCCTTTACTTAAAAAGCTATCCACATTCATACACAAAACCTTCCCCACAAGACGTTGCTCAACAAAGCGATGAGAGTAACAATACAAAGATTTTATTTTCCACGGTTTTGTTGGCGAAATAAGAATCTCTCGAATTAAGGTCACGTCCGTGTGGTCTTTCCGATCGATCGATCGATCGGTCTATCACATCGTATTATCATGAACCGCCAATACGACGGTGGGGCAAGTATGAAAAACTGTTTTTGAGTTGGTCTTGGGAGTTCAAAATAAATAAAAAAACTGATGATTCTACGTGAGACACTCAGAAAGTTTTGCGAAAGTAAAAAAAAAAATGTTCTTTAGGTAAATATTTCTTTATGAAATCTTTTCAAAGTACTCTCCACTAGCCTCTATACAAAGTTTCATGCGTCTGAACCCGTTTTCGAAACACTTTTCCACTCCGCCGCAGACACCTCGTTTACAGCCTGCTCGAACGCTGACAGCGCATATTCCGGCGACGAAAATTATCCTGTCTTCGTCTTCTAGATTTAAATCTTGACCAAGTAGTAGCATGCCTACGTTTCGATCACGCCGCACAAGTCTTTAGAGTATAAGAAAGAGAAAAAACATTTTCTCCGTCTTGTGGCGCGCGCGCCGTCCAGGCGACACCTCATTCTTGTCCGTGCGCTCACGGCGTTTGCACAAGCACCTACAAAATAATAAAAACGGTTTGTATCAGTTTGCATCAAGGATGCCTAAGCGGAATCGTGATGAAACCAAAGAAGACAGATGGAGAAGGAAGATGAAAAAGTACGAAGAAAAAATTCAAGGGAATCGGTGCAGTGTTCGGAGGATTATATATTCGGACGAAGGTGATTTTTATGTAGGTACCCTTTGTATTCTTTGGGTTCACTAAGCCTTTTAATCCGTTGTATTCTTCGGATGATTTCTAATAGTTTAGTAATAATTAATAACTACGACCGTTGCATTCATCGGGATTCGTACGTTTTTGCAAAAATCCGTTGTATTCTTCGGATACCTACTAAGATACTTTTACAAGTTTGTTCTGTGTGCGTTCAAAGGAACGTGTATGGCTATTGCCTACTGGAAAATAACGCTCATACATACAGGGCATATCATCAGCTATAGCCGTATTTATTCGCTGTTGCAATACTCATTATAAGTAATAGTTTCCAGAACATCTCGAGCTGGATCCACCCGTCAACTTGCCGCTTCCCGCGGAGTCTGAATGCATGCTTCAAAACAGGGATCACCCAAATGAGAGTGGAGATGGCGTTATTACAACGGTCGTCGCGGAGAATGCTGAGCCCTGTTTGACGCACATCGACCCCGGGATATCGCCGCAAGCCAGCACACAGCGACCCGATTGGAAGGATCAGGCTGCGGCCAAGCGAGCTCTCAACGAGACTTCAACACCTCGGGGAGAGCATAAGCGGCCGCGTCTTGATCAATCCAGACGGGTCCCTCAAAGAAGCTACGCCCAAGCTGCCAGCGCAACCCTGGACGTCGCGATTACCTGCGAACGCACAGGGATCCTCAGCGGGGAGGTATCGGACCAGGTACTCGCTGCCATCCAGAGGCAGATTATCCTTGAGGCCTGCTCCCCCAAACCAGACACTCCGGGACCGACGTTCAACGCCAAGCCGCTGGTCGCCGGGGGCGTCGTGAAACTGTGGTGCGGTAACGACCACACTTTAGCCTGGCTGAAGAAAACAGTCTCCGACCTTTCTCTCCGTATCAACATCCCGTTGGTAGTCAAGAGCCAGTCGGAGATCGAAAAGCGTATAAGATGTGGCATCCTGATCCCAGACGAGCAGGGAGTATATGGAGAGTCGACCAATATTGGCCGCGCTCTCAGCTACCAAAATCCCTGGGTAGACATTAAGAGGTGGGTGCTGCTCTTTGCCGACAAGCAGGCTGAGCAATGGTTCGTGGTGGTCGGCGTCCCTGTGGACCAAATCCCGACCCTGATGGAGGCCGGACGCCGACTCTCAATAGGACTGGGAGCGGTGTACGTGAAGTTCCAGGGTCGGAACGGCAGGTTCACCGACACCCCTCAGGGATGGGACCCCGCCACGGGTACCCTTGGTGAGGTGCCAGACCAGCCGCAGACACCAGTGGGGGAGCCATCTCCCACTACAAACAACCCGGAGGCATCCGCGACTGAACCTGCTCCGGCAAGGTCGGCCGCCCCCGCTGCCGCCACCGTGGGCGCCGTCCCCTTATCTGGTACGGAGCTCGACGACATGATCCTGTCCCCGGCTTCGACCCAGGGGGGGGACGGCTTCGACGAGGGCGACCTGTTCGCCGGGCTCAGATTGGAGGGGGACGAGGAGGGGTTGGCCAGTGATGGCGTCCCTTTCGTCGGCCTATAAAATCCTCCAGGCAAACCTCCACCACAGTCAGACCGCGACGGCTCAGCTTCGCAAGTGGCTGGAGGTTCAACACACGGCCATTGCCTTGATCCAGGAGCCGTGGATACGGGCAGGCCGCATACAAGGACTCTCCAATCTTGGCGGTAAGCTCCGGGTCACCACAGAGCACGACCATCCCAGATCGTGCATTTATATCTCAGGTAACCTTAAAACACAGCTATTAACCGATTTTTGTTGCAGAGATGTCTCTGCAGCAAAGCTGCTAATACAGCGTGAAAACGCCATGGAGATGGTGATTGTCCTCGCCTCGGTATACATGCCCGAGGCAGAGGCGCCGCCCCCGCAAGATTTCGCCCGCCTTGTGAGCCACTGCGAGAGGAGCGGGCTGGACGTCGTCGTTGGGGCCGATGCCAACGCTCACCATCAACTGTGGGGTATGGACACGCAAAATGAAAGGGGTAAGGCCTTGGTAGATTATCTATTCTCCACTAACCTAACCTTACTAAACATGGGATTCGAACCAACGTTCGTAACAAGGCGTAGCCGGACAATCATTGACCTAACTCTGGCTACAGAGGGAGCGTCGGAAGTCATCACTGGGTGGCATGTCTCCAAAGAGGCGTCCTGCTCTGATCACAGGTGGATCCGCTTCGACATCCAGGTCTGCATCCCACCTACACAACCACGGCGCAATCCGCGCAACACGGATAGGGCCACCTACGCACGCAGCCTAGAATCAAAGCTGGCGACAGCAGACGATCCGACAACATTTGCGGATCCGACACAGATTGAAACACAAGTAAGTCATCTTACTGAATCAATGATAGACAGCTACCATACTGCCTGCCCAGAGACCACCCCGCGCAGCACACCGGGCAAACAACCCTGGTGGGGCGCCGAGCTGGAGCGCAGGCGCGGTAAGGTAAGGAAAGCTCTGAATAGAGCTATGAACACAAGGGCGGATGAGGACTGGGATGACTATTACGCAGCCAAATCCAGCTACAAAAAATGCATCAGGTTCAGAAGTACCACGGGATGGCGCAAATTCTGTGGTGGTATTGAATCTTGCCAGCAGGCGAACAGGGTGAGGAAAGTACTAGCGCAACAGCACACACCTGGGCCTGCTACCCTTCGGAAACATGACAATACATTAACATCCTCACCAGAAGAAACGAGACGCATCCTAATTGAAACTCACTTCCCCGGATGCATCTTCGCACAGGTAATCGACTGGCAGGATGCAACACAGACACCATCAGATAATGATTGGCTCTACGCAAGCAAGGTGATCACGTTGGAGAAACTCCAATGGGCCATTCGGAGCTTCCATCCTTTTAAGGCAGCCGGTCCGGATGGAGTGTTCCCCGCCTTATTGCAGTGGGGAGGCATCTCTGTCGCTTTGAAACTGCTGCCTTTATTGAGGGCGTGCCTGGCCTTTAGATACGTTCTTAAGGGATGGAGGGAAGTGAAAGTCATATTCATCCCTAAGCCAGGTAAGGGTGACTACACAAACGCCAAATCCCACCGACCAATAAGCCTGACCTCTTTTCTACTAAAGACTCTGGAAAGGCTGTGTGATAGGGAACTGAGAGATGGCGCCTTGAAGACTATACCGCTACACGGCAACCAACTTGCATACAGCTCAGGTAAGTCGACTGAATCCGCCCTTCACCTGGTAGTCAGCCAGATAGAGGAAGCGATTCACCAGAAAGGCACCTGTCTGGGCACTTTTATAGACATCGAAGGAGCCTTCGACAAAACTAACTTCTCCAGTATCAACAGCGCCCTCTCCAGACATGGGGTAGAACAGGTACTAGCGGACTGGATCACTAACATGCTAAGTAAACGAGTGGTTCGCCTTGAAGGTGAGCAGCAGCTGGCCATGATAGCCAGAGGCTGCCCCCAGGGAGGGGTGCTGTCCCCCTTCCATGGAATCTGGTGATCAATGACCTCATCGCCAAACTCAACGCCAACCGCTTTTACACAGTAGGTTATGCCGATGACCTCGCAATCCTAGTTTCGGGGAAGGTGACGGGCACGATATGCAACCTCACTCAGCAAGCGCTACGAATCGTAGAAAAATGGTGCAGGGATTTTGACCTATCGGTGAACCCTACTAAGACCGAGCTGGTCATGTTTACCCACTAACGAGCTATGGGCCCTTTCCGCCTACCAAAACTGTTCGATACTGAACTCCAGTTGGCCAACGAGGTAAAGTACCTTGGTGTCACACTAGACAGTAAATTAAACTGGAGCAGTCACCTGGACAATAAACTGAACAGGGCCTGCATAACCTTTTGGCAGTGCAGGAGAATGATAGGTAAGAAGTGGGGCCTATCCCCTAAAATTACACTTTGGCTGTACACTGCAGTGATCCGCCCCATGATCACCTACGGGGCTGTGGTCTGGTGGCCCCGCACCAAGCTAGTTACAGCCGCCAACAAACTACAACGCATGCAAAGACTAGCCTGCATGGCGACTACAGGTTGCATGAGGACTACTCTGACGGCAGCAGTTGAAGCCATCCTGGGAATCCCACCGCTCCATCTGTTCATACAACAGGAAGCGACGATGGCGGCAGTACGTCTTGATACACTAAATCTCTGGGGTAAGAGTATCACACCACACACCATGCTGCTTGAGGGACTACACAAGGAGTTCCCCATTACGAAAGCCATTAAAGACAAGGTACCCAAACAATTTATCTTTGATAAAAAATACAAGATCCAACTTCACGAGGATCGTCGATGCGAGGGGCTACGACCTACGGAGCTGCGCATCTTCACGGATGGATCTAAAACAGGTAGTGGCACAGGTGCTGGAATCTTTTCGGAAGATCTCAACATACATATTGCCACACCATTGGGGGCCCACAACACAGTGTTCCAGGCCGAATGCATGGGTATTTCTCTGGCAGCTTCAGCCATTATGGCTAGGGAAGTAAAAGACCACTCAATCCGCATACTCTCAGACAGTATGGCTGTTCTGCAAGCGCTGAACAGTTATACAGTTGACTCTGGGCTAATATACGAGTGTCACCAGCGCCTCAACCAGGTGGGTAACCTCAATAAAATAACCATTCAATGGATCAAAGGACACAGCGGTTCGCTGGGCAACGATGCAGCCGACGAGCTTGCCAGGAGAGGTTCGAGCATGGCACCAGTGGGACCTGAGCCCATCGCGCCACTTCCCTTCGGGTTTTTACGCACTCTGGTAAGAAAACGCACCAGAGACCAACACGACAAACTTTGGACGGATCAAGGCGATTGCAGGCAGGCTAGGGAAGCACTTCCCACTTTGGATCCCCGCCTCACGAAACAGGTTCTCCGTCTAACTAAACAAAAGCTGCGTATAGTTACGGCAGCTTTAACTGGCCACGGGTCATTTAATAAACACCTCTATGTCATAGGAGTAACAGACAGTCCGCTGTGCAGGGCCTGCATGGAGGATGTCGAGACAGCGGCACATGTGCTTCTAAACTGCCCGGTGATCACCACGTACAGGGCAAAGTACTTCGGTAACCCAGGTACCCTACGCGAGACGGTCAGAAACATCAAGGCGTTGCTGGACTTCCTTGAGGAGCTGGGGTGGATCGAATAATCGATTTTCCCACCCGTACGCAAAATACGCGCATTGACGTGGAGTTGCGGAAACCAGCCCGTAATACCAATTACCAATTACCAATTATCGCCGCAAGATGAAACAGCTGAGTCTGACCATTTTGACCCTGAATTATTAAAAGCCCTCCGTGATTCCGAGGCTGACATCGTTGAGTACGGTAATGACCTTCAAGCCGAGTTAGCCACGCGATTTCAAAAAATTCTTTCCTGTGGTTTAAAAAAGGAGACTAAAGAGGAGATTTAAAGGAAACATCCTTTTCCAAAAAATGTTCCTCTCGCTAAAGGTCCTGCTCTGAACCCGGAAATTGGCGCCATGCTGGTAGAGACCTGGAAATTAAGGGATAAGCGACTACTTGCCAAGCAAGATCAGCTCGGCAAAGCTCTATCAGCTTTAGGTTATGCTATGACATGTCTCTTAAAGAAAACTTCAGATATTCCAGATATCATTCGTACTTTAAACGATGCGGGTCAACTCCTGGCTGATTTCCACTACACTGAAACCGATACTCGTCGCTCAGTTATCATTCCATTGATTGATAAATCTTTGACAGATCCTTTTAAAGATAGGAAAAGAGATTCCCTTTTATTTGGCGAAAATCTAGGCGATTTAGTCAAGAATTCTAGAACTATTAAAAATACAAGTCAACTAATTCAAGCTCACACATCGACTGTTGATTTAAACGGAAAAGGCCCATCGACCCGAGTTCGGTTCCAACACCAGCGCAGCGGCCAGATGTACCCATCCAGAGCCGGTGGGCCGAAACAAACGACGTCGTATGCGCACTACGCATCACCCGGGCCGCAAGCGAGCGCCACCCCCGCCGCCACCCCCCATGCTTCGGGCGCCACCGAGCACCGCGGTACACAACGAAACATTGAATTTACAAGATCCGCTGCAAACTCAGGTACTCGCTGGTCAATTAAAACACTATTATAGTGAATGGCAATCGTTCACCAATGATAAATTCATTTTAGATGCTGTGTCTGGTTACACGATACCCTTTATTAAAAAGCCTAATCAGAAACCAGAAAATTACCACAAAATACAGATAGTACAGAAGTCAATCACATGTACCTATGTACAGTCGGTGATAGCAATTAACTGACCCCCCTAAAAATTACTCGATTTTGCACCCTCTGCTCATAACATTAAAGGTTATTCAATATGTATGAGTTTATCAGACTAACACTACTCGATGAACAGAAACAATAAATAATTTTGATACGCAAACTTGAGCTTTAAGATGTTGGTGTTAGGTCATTTACTATGTATATGGGTATTTGTTACGCAATTTTCATTTTTATGCAACAAGACTTAAAGGTTAGGTTAATGTTCTGATAATTTGTGTCATTGCTACTGATACCTTATTTCATCTGTCTTACCCAAGTTAATCTGGTGTCGTGGTTTGTGTGTAAGGCTGAGACGTGGAAGATGCAAGTTCAAGTCCTGTCTCAATGTTTATTTTTCTTTTCAATAAGTATATAAATTGTTCGTTAAGTATTTCTTGCATTATTGTAAAGAACAAGCACATCAATTAAATTAATAAAATTTTCATCTTTTTCAATAAGTGGGTAGTTAGACGTCATTATGCGTATTCAACAAAAACGGCTATTGAGATGATATTAAGAATATGGGGTAGAAGAATAAATTGAACAAGACATTCTATGCACAAATAGCAGTGAATACGCGCGAACATTTTTACCTTGCCTTACAAATTGCGAAAATCCACGCCTTTTTCCTTTTTATTAATTATCAGTTTTGATACAGTTTAATCGTCATGTCTCAGTTGTGATTATTTAAAATACAAAATAATCTATTTGCATGAGGAGAATGTTGGTGTTAAAGCGATTGCTAGGAAACTTAATATAGCGGTAAGTGTGTTCTTTTTTATGCTTCATTTATACTTATTAAAAACTTGTGAATAATAGAAAATTAACTGTGTTTCATTATGAGATCATGTAAAGGTCTAATGTGGTTTATCTAAACTTATTCGAAAAATTATGCTTACTTCGTTACTAAAATTATGCTTATTGTGTTGTTTCAGAGAAATACAGTCAGATTGTGGCTAAGACGTATTGAAGAGACAGGGAATATTCAAAAGGATCGTCCTGGAAAATATGGCCCAACTTGTGACATCAACATGGGAATTCATGAGAGGAAGTGACTGTTGTTGGAATATGGTGCGCGGTATGCGGAACCGCTTGCAATAAGTAGTAGAAAAAATGGTGCTCCACTTCGCTATTAAAAGCACCACTGAATGACTTCAGTGACCAGTGTTGGCCACAAACAATACTAACGTGTCAGTGTGTGTGTTAAATTAACTATTGTTATAATTTTTAACGAAGTATTTCGCATACCCAGTTTTTGTCAAAACCTTATTTATAACTAAAAATAACTACATACAAAACAAATTGATATAGGTAAAACATTAACACATAATGCTATTTTATTCAGTTAAATGATATTTAATGTGGTGATGTTATTGTTATGAAATAAAGAGAAATACCTATATTTCTAAATATTCTAACATGTTGATTCACTACATTAAACTCTGTGAAGTATGTAACAACGTTATTAGTAAGCAGGTAAATGTTACCTATATCATTTACGTTATTCTTATAATAATTTTATTTATAAAATAAAAGCTGAACAGAAATAAAAAACGATAATGATGGTAATCATTATCGTTTTTTATTTCTGTTCAGCTTTTTTTTGTAGCTAAATTTATAATTTATTATTTATAACTTAAAAAAATATTGTAAAACAGAACGCGTTACAGACAATAATATATTGGTTTCGAACTCACAACCTCATTCTCGTCAGCTTACTACAGCTACTACCAGACCACACGAACATAGTGAACGTCGTTGAAATTAGCAATAATATTACAAGTTAAAACAATATTCAAGATCATACCTACCTTGACACTGCGTGTTAAAGTTCAAATTCGAATAACTATTTTTATATCATAGACGACCAGTTGTTCTAGTTCGACAAGCTTACTGTTAACAAGCAGAAGGTTCAAATTCGTTTAATTTTTAAGGGGGTCAGTTAATTGCTATCACCGACTGTACTTCATTTTTCATACCTACGCTCGGCGGACGCGCTAGGGTCGTCAACTTTGAATTATGCACAAAAAACTATCGTGGTAGAGGCATTCGTATCTAGTTGTTTGATTTATAGTTGAGCTTATTCTTCAATATTAAAACAAATCAATAAATATAGTATTACAATACAAAAAGTTTACAGAACAAAAACATATAAAATTATACATTTGTCAATTTTCACAATCGAAAATCCCTAATAACTTCAAAACGGATTACCCTATTTACACAATTTATTTTGGCCTATCCGTTTTAGACATAAACCTAACAAATGACACTAAAAACAACACAATATCTAAAAAAAAAGAAAAAAGCATGTTTTCAACTTACGTAATAGTTGGTGGCGTGAATTTACCTTACAAAATAGTTACTTCGTTTATACTGATTCAAAATAGGAAACTATTATATAAATCGAGCTTAGATAGCCATTTCTTTGTTGCTCCATTTCTGCACTTCACAGACGCGTGTCTCAAGCGGATGCCACGCACGCTCGCATTGCTCCCAACCCGTCTGAGATAACGTGTCCGTGAGCGGTGTCTATGTGTGCGTTGCTCGAGCGCACTTTGTATGTAGATTGACTTCTGTACTATCTGTATTTTGTGAAATTACCCACGTCGTAGTTTTTCAAAATGTGAATCTGTAGCAATAGACAATGAAATAGAACATCTTTTAAAAATTAAGGCTATTAGGAAGTGTAAACCAGTCATTGGTCAATATGTTTCAGATATTTTCCTAATTCCTAAGAGTGAGGGTGGTAGTAGGTTTATTTTGAATCTAAAGAAATTAAATGAATATGTACATACATACCGAACATTTTAAAATGGAAGATGTAAGAACAGCTACCAAACTCATTACTAAGGTTGTCACATGATTAATATCGATCTTAAAGAGGCCTATTTTTTAGTCCCCATTCATGATAGAAATTTTTACGTTTTTATTTTAGAGAAATGATTAGTAATTAATTTAATAAGATTTATATGAATTTATAGTTTTGCCTTTTGGCTTGTGTTCGGCACCTTATATGTTTACAAAAATATTGCAACCGGTTATGACTCATCTACGGTCTAAAGGTTTTCTTTCAGTACGCTATCTTGATGACATTTTATGTATTGGAAAATCCCCTAGTGATTGCCTAGAAAACGCAAATAAAAGTATTAGTTGTTTAACACAATTAGGCTTTATCATTAACTATAAAAAGAGCAATTTGATACCCAAAACGGCTTGTAAATTCTTAGGTTTTATTTTAGACTCTGGTTCCATGACTTAACAACTACCAAATTCAAAGCGACACAAGATACTTCATCATCATCATCATCAATATTTGGCGCTTCTTAAGAACAACGATAATTATGACGCATTCCTGAGTGTACCAGATAGTTCACATGATGATTTATCTTGGTGGAAGAATAATATTTTATTAAAAGTTAATCCAATTCGTCACCATAAATACGATCTTGAGATTTTCACAGACGCCTCCTTAACAGGTTGGGGTGCAGCCTGTGGTTCTCAAAAATCTGGTGGGGATTGGAACGCCACAGAGCGTAATAATCATATAAACGATCTGGAATTGTTGGCAATTTATTTTGGCCTCAGATCATTCGCAAAAGATAGAAGAAACTGCGAAATTCTTTTACGCGTTGATAATACTACTGCTATTTCGTACGTTAACAGAATGGGGGGACTTCAATACCAGCACTCACACGAGGTAGCCAACATGATTTGGAAGTGGTGTGAAGAAAGAAATATTTTCATTTTCGCATCGTATATTTGCTCTTCGTCAAATGTAGAAGCTGATACCGAATCTAGAAAACTGAATATTGATACGGAGTGGGAATTAGGGTTTAGAGAATTTAAACAAATAACATATAAATTCGGGAAGCCCTAATAAATCTATGTTAGATTTATTTTCTCGCATAAACACGAAGTGTTCTGTTTACGTGTCATGGAAACAAGATCCTTTCGCTTATAATATTGATGCTTTCACGTTAGATTTGTCACAATTTTTCTTTTACGCATTTCCGCCGTTTTCTTTAATTTTAAAAACTTTGAGAAAGATCATACTTGATGAAGCGACCGGCATAATAGTCGTTCCATTACGGCCGTCTCAGCCGTGGTACCCACTTTTCAGATCACTCTGTGTTAAAGAGATGATAGTATTTTCTCCAAGTAAATATCTCCTTCTCTCTCCTTTCAGATCAGTACACCCCCTGCATCCGCACCTTTCCCTGGCAGTTTGTGTGTGATCCGGGAAGGTTTCCGTAAACAACACGTTCCCGAATCAGCTTTAGACGTTATGGTTTCGTCCCTCTCACAGAATTCTATTTCGCAATACAGTTCAAGTCTCAAACTATGGTGGAATTATTGCATACAAGGAAATATTGATTTCTACAATGTTAACGTCTCTTCAGTAATAGACTTTCTGACGATTTGTTTTCAAAATGGATCATCTTACGGTACTTTGAATAGACATAGATCAGCAATTTCTTTGATATCTACACAAAAAATAGGCGAAGACAGTAGACTCAAACGATTTTTTAAAGGCATTTTCAAGTTAAAACCAGTATTTCCTCGTTATGATATTACCTGGGATCCAAATAAAGTTTTAAATTATTTAGAACACATTCAGAATGAATCAGCTAGTTTAGAAATGCTAAGTAAAAAATTAATCACTCTGTTAGCACTTGCTACTGGGCAAAGATTGCAAACTTTATCATTGATAAAATTGTCTGATATTAAAACATTCCAAGATCGATTTATAATAACTATTAGTAATCTGATTAAAACTTCAAGAATTGGTAAATGTCAACCCTTTTTAAATCTAACTTATTTCAATCAGAAACCCGGAGTTTGCCCAGCTTCTGTCTTGCATAAGTATTTGACGGTAACTTCGGAGATCAGACCAGATTACGAGGAGTGAGCGTCTGATCTTAACGTTTAAAAAGCCCCATAGGGCAGCGTCTTCTCAGACCCTTGGACGCTGGGTTAAGCAGATATTATTGGAAAGCGGCATCGATACTTCCATTTTTAGTGCTCACAGTACGAGGCATGCCTCGACTTTGGCAGCCGCTCGAGCGGGATTAAGTATCGATGCCATTAGGAAGACCGCAGGTTGGTCTGCTCAATCAGCAGTTTTTGCTAATTTCTATAATCGACCAATAGTCACTGACCAAACGTCAATTAGTACAAATTTGTTAGATTTTTTAACGTAGGTAAATTTCAAAATTAAGTAAGTATCTACAATCAAATTGATTAAATAGGAACATAATAAGTAATTGTTGATAAAAGTTGGACAGTATTTTTGTTAATTTACCTAATTAAATTTGGTTGATTAATGTTATTTGTGAAATCTATTGTGTTATAGGTACCTGTATCAGTTTATGGATAATCAATAAATATTATTTTCTATTTTTTTCCTTAAAACTATTGTTTGATTTTTTGCAACATAGATCATGGACCTCTAAACATCTACTTGGTCAAGATTTAAATCTAGAAGACGAAGACAGGATAATTAGAAGATCAAACGAACTTAGGTACCTGAAGTGAAGTTCGATCTTGATTATCCTGTCTTCGTCGAAGAGATTTAAGGTCCCTCCCTAACCCAATAACCCTGTATGTTCAATGTTGCTGCTCTCTATTCTACTCTAAATAATATGAGGTGTCGCCTGGACGGCGCACCACAAGACGGAGGAAATGTTTATTCTCTTTCTTATACTCTAAAGACTTGTGCGGCGTGATCGAAACGTAGGCAAGCTACTACTTGGTCAAGATTTAAATCTCTTCGACGAAGACAAGATAATCAAGATCGAACTTCACTTCAGGTAAGTTCGTTTGATCTTCTAATTGTATCCCTTTGAGCTGATTTTTTATTTTTGGAAATAAAAAGAAGTCACACGGTGCTATGTCAGGGCTGTAAGGAGGGTGATCCAGGAGTTTGACCAGCGTGCTATCCAGGAAGTCCCTCGATTTGAGCGCGGTGAGCGAAGGCGCGTACATGAAGTGTAATAAATAAGAACCTATCAAAACCTGCTGATTTTTTACCGTCCGGACAAAAACAGGGTACAAATAAAAGGTGAATGGAGAGAAGCCTCTAGTAGAAATCTGTTTTTTTTCACAAAAAAAATAAAAACAACAAATAAAACGAAAAATAATATAAAAATTCAACTTATAGGCACCCAGGCTATATATATTCTACGCGCGAAAATATTAGTCAAAAATATTTTCAACTAGGTATAACTAGTACATTTATTTCTATTTGATTTATGTATTGCTTTGTATGTCAGCAATGGCCCGAAGTTTAGAACATTTCTACACTAATAATTATGTCTGAAATCGATAAAGTAGATTCTAAACAAACTACACTCATGACTTACATTCACCATATAAAGGGTGTCTCAGAATGTTTTTCGTTTTTGAATTGACCAATACGCGCCAACCGCAGGTAGCAGGAGGAGGGGAGTGGTCTCAAACGCTTGGCCGGCTTGTTAAGTTTAGTAGCCATGAATCGTTTCACGGGACCGCAGCGCGCGTTTTGCGTGCGAGCGTTTTATAAAAACAACGATTCCTACACTATTGTTCGTCGTCTCTACAGGACACATTTTAATTTAACAAGCTTAAGACATGTGGCAAGTGCCAATTTAATTAAGCATTGGGTGTGCAAGTTTGAAGAGACTGGGAATACAATGCCGGACAAATCGTCTGGGCGCAAAAGGACATCAAGAACGAGCATGAACGTCGACCGCGTTCGCCAGTCTGTTATGGACGACCCACGACAGTCGTTGAGATTGCGCGCAGCTTCTCTTAATTTGAACAAATCTACGGTTCATCGCATTATTTCGAAAGATTTACATTTTCACCCCTATAAAATTGTTATTGTTCAAGAAATGAAGCCCGATGATCCTGATAAACGAGTCGAATTCTGCAGGACAATGAAAAACCGTTTTAGGAGTTTCAATAACATCTGGTTCTCCGACGAATCGAATTTTCACATCAACGGTCACGTAAATAAACAAAATTGCAGATACTGGGCTTCCGAGAATCCGCTAGAACTGCATGAGAAGCCCTTGCACTCGCCAAAAGTTGTTGTTTGGGCTGCCATATCAAGTCAAGGAATTATCGGTCCTTATTTTTTTGAGGATGACCGAGGTCGAACTCAGACCGTTAATTCTGATCGATATTGCCATATGATCCGGTCTTTTTTGGCTACAGAAATGCAAAACCAGTCTGGCTACAACCGCAACACCTTTTTCCAGCAAGATGGAGCCACTTCTCATGTTACAAATGACTCATTAGCTGCTCTTCACCATTTATTCCCTGGAAGAGTGATAAGTCGCCGAGGAGACATCAACTGGCCACCGAGGAGCCCTGATTTAACGCCTGCTGATTTTTTCCTGTGGGGCTACCTAAAAAGTAAAGTTTACAATCCATTGCCACCCAACCTGAATGTTTTGAAGCAAAGAATCACTGAAGAAATCAACGCTATTCCAAGAGCGATGCTCCAGCGAGTGATTGAAAATTTTAGCTCCAGGTTAAATGAGTGTGAACAAGTGAATGGTGCGCATTTGCAAACGGTTGTTTTTCATAAATAAACTTCAAGAACTGCTTTTTAATTTAACAATAAATAAATCTAGTTTTAATTGATATTGTTGTTTTTTATTTAACATCTAAAAACGAAAAACATTCTGAGACACCCTTTATAAGCATATATGTTACCGGCCAAACCCGATTTTAGGATGAACTAGTTTCGCTAGGTCAAACCAGTTCACCGGCGACGTAGGATGCAAGAGCGAGCGAAAGCACCCCGAGGTTAGGTTTGGTTACGGTGAAGCGAAGAGGAACCCGAGGAGGGGCCGCTCGTCAGGGCTTTTGCCTGTAAGCCGACGACGTAGCGGCCAACAAGTAGGTTGCGGTGCCGCTTCGGCGACATCGCAACTGAGGCGGGCCGCGATGTCGTATGGGAGGCATCGCGGCTGAGGGTTGGAGGCCGCGGCGGGAGAGGAGTGCCGGTACTGCGGTGCGCCGCTCTCCCTACCTTCCGCGGCCTTGACGGGGTCGCCTCCCTTCGATGGCGGACGCAGTGGGGCCGCACGGGAGGAAGAGTGTCGGTATGACGTTGGCCGCTCTCCCTATCCTCTGCGGCCGAAAATTGGCAGGCGGCGGAGGCAATGACCTGACCCGTCGCAGGGGGACTAAGGGTGCCCAGACAAGGGGTCGTCTGGCGCCCATGTGCTGGTTTGGTCCCTGGGGTGGTCACGGCGTGCTATGTGTTCTGGTACGCCGGTGATGAGGAGTACTCCCCAGAGGAGGGTCCGGTGACGGACAGCCGCGGCGGGTTCACGGATGAGTGCTAACGCGTGCCCGTGTTCCCGCCGTAAGCGGCAGAGGAGGACACCGTGGAATTTTAGTGGGTTAGAGTCCCACATAACTGCACTATCTCCCCGTGGTAGTGCAGAATGCATGAGCATTTCTCCACGTTAAAAAAAATGGTTAGGTTGCTTTAAACCCTTTACACAGAAATAGGAGCCCCGCGGGGCGGGGCTCCGTCGACATAGCAAAACTAGTTCTTCCTAAAATCGGGTTTGGCCGGTCACATATATATCATACTAAATATACAGCCACTTTGAAACTGTTAGGTGTTGACTGCGCTTCTCGACGTCTATAAACGAGTACAATGAATGGTATCATAATCTGTCTGCAATAAACGAAAAATTTGAATCCTGAGATTTTAATAATTATATTCGATTGATAAAATTATATTTTATCACACTAATGAGGCTTTATCTTACAATTATCTAAAAATTACACTATAAATACGGTCCACGAAAATTTTAAGTTACATTGAGACGTCGATATTGGCAACATGAAGTTCTTGGCATTGGCACTATTGGCTCTGACGGCGGTCGCCTCCGCTAAATACATCAACCTCGAGGATGCCATCGATCTAGAAGACATTACCGCTTACGGATACTTGTCTAAAATCGGTGCACCGGCTGCCGAAAGAATTCGTAAAGCTGAGGAACAGGAAAAGCCTCATGCCAGAATCGTCGGTGGTTCATCCGCAAGTGTCGGACAGTTCCCTCACCAGGTAATTAATCAGGTTGATTACGCACAGTGATCTCTGAAACAATTCTAATTATTATAATTAATTTCGGTAATTGTCCGCAGGCCGGTCTTCTCGCGCAATTCCCTGGCGGTCAGGGTGTCTGCGGAGCCTCTCTGATCAAACCTAACCGCCTTGCAAGCGCTGCTCACTGCTGGTTCGACGGTCAAAACCAGGCCACCAGTTTTATCGTTGTCCTTGGTTCAACTCGTCTGTTCTCTGGCGGTACCAGGGTGAATACCAACAATGTTGTTATGCACGGAAACTGGAACCCAAGCTTGATCCGTAACGACGTTATGGTGATTAGATTACACCACAACATTCCATTAACAAGTAAGTAAAAAAAAATCGTCGCTCATGCATGTATAATGAATGAATGCAATAAATGATAATAATGTTCTTGTGTAAAATTTGACTAAAAATAAGATTGTCCCTTCAGGGTTTGAATGTTTCTAGCAAATAAAATTTTGAAGTAGGTACCTAAAGTAATATTATCTGTGTACCAACAGACCATATCGCACTCATCGCCATGTCCTATAGCCACGAGAGCTACGCCGGTGAAACCGCCATCGCATCTGGCTTCGGTCGCACCGCTGATGGTAAGAACATTTTAACATGGCCGTTCTTGATATAGAGTTTGTGATTTTTTCCTATTAAATTGACTTATCAACACGATTCATTCTATAGGTTTATCAGGTGCAATCACCACCAACCAGGGTCTGAGCCACGTTACTGTGCCTGTGATCACGAATGCTGCATGCAGAGCTTCTTTCCCTCTCATCGTCCAAGACTCCAACATTTGTGTAAGCGGCGCTGGTGGAAGGAGCACATGCCAGGGCGACTCCGGTGGTCCCCTCACTGTCAACAGGAATGGCAGGCCTCTCTTGGTACGTTTTTTGAAAATAATTATATTTCGTTCTAGAATCCTTTGACGCTTATTAAAGCTCACTCGTTGTTTTGGCAATCTTGATTTTTATTTATTGTTTTTCTGTTGAACTTATTTCAACTTTTCCAACAGATTGGTATCACCTCCTTTGGCTCTGCCCGCGGTTGCCAGATTGGATCTCCTGCCGCCTTCGCCAGGGTCTCCTCTTACGCCAGCTGGCTCAACAGTCAATAGTCAAAAACCAGTCATCAGAAAAATCCGTTAAACAAAATAACATTTTTATGGAAATTTGTCAAAAATAAAACAATTATTTACAAAAAAAAAGAATTTTACTTTTTATATTATTACTAGCGACCTGCCCGGTTTTGCAAGGTTTTAATTTACATATGATGGTATAATTTGTGTAAGGTAAACACACTTTACCTATCTTCTTGAAACTTCATGGTAATCAAATATGGTATACCTACCAAATTTTTTAACCGTGTTCTGAAGTTTTAAAATAAATTGTTTCTTTGCATTTCCTGACCTAGATAGACAAACAAATTAATAATTCCAGTCCATTTAAGTCCAATATATTTGTGTTTGCCCTTGGTATTTGTCGATGGTGATGGCGAAAGAAATTTTAATTGAGAAGGATCATGAAAATGTGGGCCAATATGAGCCAACCTATGAGCCTGACCTGCCGCTAGTCCTGTAAGAATAATACACTCAATTACATTATCCATAAAACAACATTTTTATTAAAAAAAAGGAGTTTTCTATTATAATGTTACTAGCTAGCCGACCCGGCTTCGCACGGATGCAATTTACGTGTAGTGTCACTTGTGTGGTTGGATCTCTTGCTGCCTTCGCCAGGGTCACCTCTTACGATAGCTGGATCAATAGTTAGCTGTAATGTAGCCCGCGTGGGCGCTGTAATCTAACACCGCAAGGGTGCTCTACTGCCACAACTATAGACGACCGAGTGTTGCTTGCTACTAGATCATAAAGGTTATGCGTTTTTACGAAGCTACCGGAAACATTAGCGAAGTAAATTAAAAAATTTTAGAGTTTTAAGCCTTCAAAGGTGCACTGGGGTCTGTCACACCCCACGCGACCAATTAAGGGTTAATCCACTCCAGCTTCTAAAACTAGATCTGGTTTGACAGAAAACCGACCGTGATCAAGTAGTGAAAAGACAAGGTCATAATGATGGGCCTACCAATTTAAGCAATACATTTTTCTTGAGATGATTTTTCTTGTTTTTTGTTGATGACTTTTTGTGAAAAAACCCACTAATTTACAAACCTCATGTTTCGACAATATCTACATCCTCAGTTGGATTATTTTGATTAATTAAGCAAGGTCTCGTTAGTTAAGTTTATTATCACCTTAATGCGTTAAAATGTAATGTCTGATTTGATAGTAAGTAATTTATCAATTAACATTATAAATAAGAAATAATAATTCTTAATCCGGACATGCATATAGGTATTATTAGGTACACTGCATACTTTTTTTTATTGCAGAATGGGTCTGCTCTTGACCTAGATCACGCCTGATGGAAAGCCATGGATGAGGTCTATGATGGAACGAGAGTGCCCAGAAGATGCCTGTTCATTCTTGCTTTGAAGGCAGACGGGTTAAATGTGGAAGGGAACACAGATGATGGCAGAGTGTTCCATACATTGGCTGTGCGCATAATAAATGTGGAGGGGAAGCGCTGTCAGAGTACGACAGGTCGGGATCCTCGTATTAACCAAGTGTGGATGGTACACTGCAGTACGTCTGGTAGTCCAGTAGTAAAAGGGCGATTGTGGAATCAGGTCGTGGAGCTCCTGCGCACACTCTCCGAAATACAGTCCGTAGAAGACCGACAGGCAAAGGCGTCGGCGACGTAAAAGTCTGTCGGTCTGTCTATTTCATTTTTATGTCTAAATGGCTGAACGGATTTAGATAAATTTGACACACGGATAGGCCATGACTTGGGTTAGAAAATAGTTTACTTTCTATCCCGGTCGTAAGTTCCCGTGGGATGATTTTCGACCTATAGTGCTTGGCTAGACTGGAAACGCGGGGCGGGGAGCGGCGCGGGTGTGGGAACGCGCACGGGATGCCTGTCCGCAGTAGAGCGCGGCTGCGTTCTGCGTGTTGTTGTGTCAGTATTTGTCAAAATATAATATGGATGAAGCATACTTATTTTTATTAGAAAAAAGCTCGAACTAGTTTGAGAACCTCAACGCGGGCCGCCCGCGCAGTGCGCACCCACTGCGGCCACTTGTATGAACGAGCCGAGCAACTCAGCCCGAGTTGCTCACCACGCCCGCGTGCCCACTATGGACACTCAAATGAAGTTCAGTTATGTTTCAGTTCGCCGCGCCGCGCCTGACCCGCGCCCGCGCTTCCAGTCTGGCCAAACACTTACGCGGGTGAAAAAGCGGGCAAAGACTAGTCTAGAATAAGTGGCAAGTCTGTGTAGTGGTGTAGGTAAGAGCCCAGGGCCTGCAGTCTCGACAAAGATAGCGATCGCTTTACGACAAAATTCGGTCGCAAAGCTATAACGATGCGGATTTAAGGTGGACGTGAGCCGGACGCGACCCGCCGGTATTAGCTACCAACTTAAATCCGCATCGTTAAAGCTTTGCGACCAAATTTTGTCGTAAAGCGATCGCTATCTTTGTCGAGACTGCAGGCCCAGGGGAGGACGGTACCATAATTACAGTAATTAGCCACCTTAACAGAAAAGACTGGGGCTTCTTTGTATAATCATTTTTATATGCTACTCCACAGCTCTGTTCTCAAATATTGAGCGCAAGCCACATGACATTCGATACCAGCCGGTCTATTCTGAAAAAATCCCACCGTGAAAACTTAGGTTACCATGCTTCTGGTTTAATGACAGCCCACTTCAAGCTTACTTCACTTTAGTTTTCACGGGGAGATTTTTACAGAACAGATATAATTCTACCTACCTATAGATATAACTACCTATCTCAATTTTTACTGCACCTTGGACTTTCCAAATCAAAAAAGGAGTAAATAATTTGTCGTGCGTTACACGCATAAAGCCTGTAAACAAAGTACTCGTGAACGCGTTCGTTAGCACTTGGGAAACGTCAAATCGACTCATGGACCGACGCCGCCGAACACCAACGCCAATTAGAATCAGCGCATAACGTGGCGTCATCGTTGGCACGTCATACTTCCTGGGCCGCTAAAATGATTTGCATAGCGAACGCATTATAATTTTACTGATACAGAAAGGTCTGGTCATATTTAAGGGTATGATTCAGACCATAAAACTGAACAACATTCTCCATGGGACCAACAACGTAATCGCAAAAAAATTTACAGCCGTACCATGCATTTGGGTCGATAGGTATTGAAGTTTTGTATGGGACAGTTGATAATGTCGCTACGGATTAAAATCAGTAGCGATGCTACGCATAATTTTCATTAATAATAATAATAATCAATAATAAAGAAATATAAGCTTGTGGATTCTGAGGTACCGTATTACAGGTATGTGCCCGACCCAGTTCTTGAAAATGACCATGTCACGTTGTACTGGGATCGGTCTATCATTACTGACAGGACTATTGTTGCCAATAAGCCTGATATAGTGGTGATAGATCGATTAGCGCGCCGTACAATGATTGTCGATGTTACCATTCCACATGACGGGAACCTCGTGAAAGCTGAGAAAGAGAAAGAAATTAAATATCTCGACTTGGCACACGAGGTTGTTGACATGTGGAATGTGAGCTCGGCTATCATTGTGCCGATTGTCGTATCAGCCAATGGACTGATGGCCGAAAGCCTCGATCAACATCTATCGAGGCTCTCGTTAGGTGGTTGGATCAAGGGCCTGATTCAGAAGGCAGTACTCCTCGATACGGCTCGCATTGTGAGGAGGTTCCTGTCTCTGGAGCCCTAACCACCGGTAGCTTGGACCCTGCTCCCGACACCGGCGGATCACTGTTTTTTATATTTTTAAATGTTTTTTTATAGTTATTTTTTATATTCAAATATTTAAAAATGTAATAAATAAGGAATGTAAATGAATAAACGGAATAATAATAATAAAACCTTTATTTTCAGGCTACTTTGGCCCATAGATAAATACCTTACAGACTAACATATATATTATAAGAATACATTGTGTGTTAGTGTATAAACTTAAAACTATGTTAGTAAAACACTTCACTCGAGCACTGTCTTTGTGCGTTCGTGTGGCACTTGTCCGCGGAAGCGACGGAACATTACACCTTGCGGCCAAAAGTCCTCTGCCATGACGAGGTGCAGGTAACATGTAGGTACTCGCACCACGAACGCCTTAAAGTTGACGTTGCGGCGCGATTCAAGCAACTGCACTCTCGGCCTGTACTTGGTTCTTTGGCACACGTACTCCACGATGTCCTCGGCCTTAGTGGTATAATGAAGGCGCGAAATATACACGGGCGTGTTCGGCTGGGCGGCTCGTACAGGGATGTCGGGCTTGACAGGAGCTGTGCCGCAGCGGTTCTTGTTGGTTCTTTGACGGCGCTTCTTCCTCTGCACCGTCACAAAACCATCATCATCAGCCCGGTTCGATGCTAAAGCATTAATGAAAATTACTCTGTATTAAAAGTGCATGATAATTATCTTAAGAAAATAATATTTACATAGGTAATAGAAATAATAGTACCTACCTTAAGAGTAAAAATGATCGTTTATTCTCATCAAACGTGGCCAAAGTTTCGATTTATTCAAATTGATGATAATTACGACACGTGATGTCAGTTCTCGTCGATTTAATCATTTTCTGTGATCATTATTTGCAATATATTATTGCATTCGATAAAGGAACCAGGACCGAGTCGTTGCTAAGCGCGCTCTTAGTCCTCGGGTCTAGTAGTGGAGTCAAGAGCTGTTGTTATGGAGTAAATTAGTCATAACACAGCGTAAATTTAATTAGCGTGATAATTGCCGCACCGAGGTCGCTCTGTTAATCGCCAACTAATGCCGAGTAGGTGCCGAATGCCTCTCAAAGAAAATCATTGGGCTAACACCTAGCTAGACTAATTGATAATTTGAAGATTTGAAGCACGTCAATTTTGGACTCTCTTTATTTATTGACAACCCTAGATAAACATTAGATTACAAAATAAACACACACACACACCCCCACACACACCCACACACGCTCGCTCACACACACATACTAATCCAGCACACACAAATGATTTTTTTTTTTATTTAGTTATACCATATTTTTATAGCAGTCAAGTACATAATCGTAAACAGTAAAAAAAAATTAAATTTAAAAATATGAATTTATCTGTTTTAGTCTCGTTACCTATATTCTTTAAGTTGGGGGGTTTTTAAATTATTTGATCCTTTTCCAATTATTTACATTTAATTTTATTTATTTTATTTGTGTCAGGGGTTTTTTTAAATTTTTAATTTAATTTTTTATTTCATGCTTTTTGTAGGGACTCCTTAATTTTTGTATTTCATTTCTTTTACTTTCTTGCGTTTTAAGATTCAGGTAATTTGGTGTTTAATCAGGATTGTTCCGTCAAAAAATTATTATTAATTTATAGTTGAAGAATAATTTTTAAGACTAAACAGATTTTTTTGTTTTATTATATCCTTTTTCTAGTTCTTCCTTTAGTTATTCAACTTTCGTACAAGTATTTCATAGCTATTAGATATCTTAGGTACCTATTTCAGATCTAGTTTTTAAAATGGGACTGCGACACTATCTGATGTAGAAATACCTACGATTTTTAAGTAGGATAATTCCATTCGTAATAAAAATAGTCAAACTCAGTGGTCGTAGGTACCAGTCATCACTCCACTTTCCTCATCATTCTAGAGCATTGATCAGACTAAAAAATATTTTTAAGCTTTTAGTTTTCATTTCGTTAGTTAATATTCCTCATTCCCTTTCAATATAGTGTATATTATTCTACTTGTCAAGCCCTTGCATTTGATACCTATATTGAAGGAGTTGTGAAAAAAAATTTAATTCGCCATTTTGTAGTGGCGGCCATCTTGGATTTGAAATTTGTAAATTTGTAATATTTTTGTTTGTATTCTACTGTCAAGCCCTTTCATTTGATACCCATATTGAGGGAGTTGTGAAAAAAAATGTAATTCGCCACTTTGTGGTGGCGGCCATCTTGGATTTGAAATTTATCATAGTGTATAGTATTCTACTATTCAAGTCCTTTCATTTGATACCCATATTAAGGGAGTTGTGAAAAAATATGTAATCCGCCATTTTGTGGCGGCGGCCATCTTGGACCGATTTTCATCAAACATAGCTAAGAACACTCCCGACTAATTCACCTTTCAAACAAAAAAAAACAAAATCAAAATCGGTTCATCCGTTCGGGAGCTACGATGCTACAGACAGACACACACACACAGACACGTCAAACTTATAACACCCCGTCGTTTTTGCGTCGGGGGTTAAAAATACAAATCCTTGTAATCCAAGGGGGATCGGAACTGTCACTTCTTCATACAGGTTATACAGTAACCTAGTCAGGATCGGAACTGCACCCACTACAATTGTAGCAAATCTTTAATTTTACCATGTATAAATTATATATTATATACTGCAATACTTGAAAATGATCAATAAAGATTTATTATTATTATTATAAACTCTTTTCAATCTTACACTGATTTCCACTCACACGAAATTTAGCACACTATTAAACCATGACCTTTTATCCCGGTCTTACGTTTCTGTGGCATAATTTCGAACGTCCACGTGGACGAAGCCTCTAGCAAAAGCCAGTATTTTATACGTCAAACGTCAGAGGGCCGCGCCGCCGCCCGGAGTCGTAACGTAGACACCGAGAGCCTTCGCGCCCGCCCGTGAACTTGACGCATACTCGTCCTGAAAGATATTGTGACGAAACGACTTGATACTTGAAGAATTAATGTATTCCTTTCAAAATCAATGTGATCTTTATTGTCGTTACTCAACCACACAGTAATGGTAACAATTTGTCATTGATAGCACCTTTATATCGTAGCAGTCAAGGGTGATGTTTATGTCGCAGCCAACTGGTTTAATTAGCCGTTTAGTTACTCGCCTAGCCTTTTAACTAAACGGAAGCCGTTCAACTAACGGCCTAAATGATATCAAAATTATAGTTTAAGTTGGAACTGTACTCACGCGCGAGCCGAATTGGTCGCAGTAACTAAGCCAGCCGGGTTAGGTTAGGTTAGATTAACCGCGTGCGAACCGAGAGAGTGAAGCGAGGCGAGCACTACTTCCGAAGGCCAGGCGGTTAACTAAACGGCTAATTTAACCAGTTGGCTGCGACATTTATAGTGCAAGTGTTATAAGGCATTGGGATTTTAGAAAAAAAACGTAAGTCGTCGATCTCTTTTGTCATAATTTACGCCCAGGTACTGTACTAGCTGTGCCCGCGACTTCCTCTACATAGATGTTTGGTTTTTCCTATAACATACTAATATAATATGTTTTTCAACACACTTGCTCGTAAAGTGGCTCTTATTGAACCGCTTTTAGGTCCATAATGCAGTGTATTAAAAACGCGTGCTTTTTCTTTACTTTAATCCACATGTGCTTTATTTCCACAGATAACTATTTACTAGTCGGAGATGCGCGCTTTTTTAATCTCATTAATTCACTTTTTTAAAAATAGTCAGTATTGTCCTTGGTCCCAAAATTAACTAATATTTTTTTTTTTTTAAGGTGAATGCGCAGGGACCACGGACAATTTTGAGGTGAATGCGCAGTGGTAGACCGCGAAATTCCAATTTTCTTAGGTTTTTTGCAATTTTCAGGTCGGTGTCAGGTTGTATCTTGATCAAAATATGATTTGCGACTTTTTAGTGGTGACCATAGATACGTGTATAAGAAGGTGTTGACCGTCCACCCAATTTCCTTATTTCGATCAAAACTTGCATACAGCCTAATCGATATTCGCGATAAAGGAAATAAAAAAAAAATTAGAAACTGAATAACAACTCTTATAACTAACAAAAAGTATTGAAAGTGTTTGCAGAATACCCAATTTATGGAATTAATTTAACATCATTATCAAACAAAATTTTACTAAGCCTACCTAATAAATATATACTGGGAATTCTGTAGGAAACTATTAGAAATTATCAAAAATAAAATCCAAAATAAATAATAAGTAGTTGTTCAATAAATTAAAATATTTCTAAACAGGGAGCGCATTCCGAATAAATTCAAATATAGAAACATTTCGGCGCGAAATTCAATAAATGAGGTACCATGGCCTGGCTGTTATTGACTCTGTTTAAGTGAAATGTCCAAAAAACGATTGAAATGACAATAGAAAAGTATAAATCATTATTATAAACAATGCTTATTGTATTTACTGCTTAAAATACTTAATATTATTTAATTTCCAAGTATCGATTACATTCGTCATAATTATCAACCGAAATTAAAAAAAAATCGTTTGGAATAATCGCTTTCGTACATCATTGCAATAAAAAAAACAATAATGGTCGGCGATTTTGAACACAAATTGAGTACCTAGTGGTAATGATTAATACGTGTTATTGGACCTGTGTTTGAATATTACGTTAAGACCTGGGCATTTTCGTGTTGTTCACAATATTTTCAATAATATTTGTCACATTTTAAATCTTATATTTAACTGTGTGTGTGAAATTTGTGAAAAGTAAAAATGTAAACACGCACGATTGGCGCGAAACTTTGACATTAGATATCCAAAAACTTCATTACCACTAAGTACTTATTTACCTTAAACTATGGATAAATTCGTCAAATAATTAAATTATGTATTATTCACAGCCCCTGTGGTGAAGTTAGGGTGTTCGAAATCTCCAATTTTTATGTTTTTTAGCCTCGACCACCACTGTCATCAAAATGGCGAGTATCGTATGACTTGAATTTATACAAGGAAAATTAATAATAGTAAACTTGTGCGCTAAATATGAACATATTATGAGGTGTTTATCCAACACTCCTAATTAACGCACATTCATTAAAATTTAAGATTTGATGTGTAGCATAATTCATTCTCAAACAGGTTCGTGTGATCGGGGCGGATCGGTTTTGTCAGTACCATAGACTAATATATTTAAAATGAGAGTCGGTGCTTTTATTTACACCTGCGCGCGCATCGCTAGTGCTGCTTAGCACGGCGCGCGGAAAAACAAAATTGGCGCGCCATTTTCCAAAGAAGTTAATATTTAACAATACAATCTGTTTTTTTCCTCGCAAGTGTGTTGAAAAACGTCGTATGAAACGCGTGTGCATTGATCATTAGACTCTCGGCTTTCTTATCGCACTCGCCTGCGGCTCGCGCGAATAATACCGCCTCGAGCATAATGATCAACATAGCACACATGTATCATAATGTACTATTAATGGGTTACAAATTGTTTTCAAACAAGCCAAATCAACAGTCAATCTACAGCTTTGTTATTTAAAAAAAAATGATAGGTACGGTACAGTGATTATTTTAACAATCTTTGTTAAATGGAAATCCCACTAAGTTGCGTCTGATTGTGCAATTAGTTTATTTAAAGGCTACAAACAGAAGTTAAAAGCCATGTAGGTATTATTAGGTACCTAAGTACTGACAGATTTATATAAACGTGTAGATTATTGAAGATTGATACGAGGGATTACCTTAATGCGATTGCAACCAGACAGAGTTAATATTGATAATCATAAGTAGGTATAACAGTATTACGTAAGTCGTTTGTCTTTTGGACGAGTGAATGGGCCCAATCGGAACTTTATAATAAAAGAAGTAGTGTACTGTATTAAAATAGGTGTGATACCATCATTTACAATATTATCAACAATGAAATGCTTGACCTCTATCAAAAAATATATTTAAAGAAAAGAAAAGAAAAGAAAAATATATTTTTTTTAAGTAACTATTATCTATTGTACTGATACTGAAATATATTTATTATTTATATATACTTTATTGTACACCAGAGAATACAAAACAAAAAAAATACAATTTTTAATACAAAACATAAAATAGGCGGCCTTATCACTTTCTGCGATCTCTTCCAGGCAACCTTGGAATGGATATAATGCGCAATTATACATGTGATCTGGCAGCTTATAAGAGGGTTAGCGTATCAAGATGACTGTGATTAAGACACTCAGTTTTTATTGATTTTATTGTGAAAAAAAAAGGAAAACTAATAAAATATTTGGTGTTTTTCTTAATATGTCCCCAACTTTATTTTTGACTCAGCGTTATTTTTGACTTTTTAATTTTTGTTCAGTTCATAAGTAAGTTAAGTAGTTTATAGCCTTCCTCAAAAAATGGGTTATTAAATGCACAATTTTCAAATCCGACTGGTAGTTCCAGAGTTTAGCGCGTTCAAACAAACTCTTCAGCTTTATTATTAGTAGGTACCTATAGAATTTAATCTTCGTTTTAAAAAGTACCAAAATGTTTTAGTCGTAGTCTACAAAAACGTATCACCGTAAACTCTATAATCCGGCGTGCAAGTTTATTAAACGTCAGTAACATGCGGCCCCGACTAGCGTTCTATAGAAATTGAGATGAAACAATATGGAATTTCAATAAGTGCGACTGAAATAGACGAGCTTCAGACTTCCTCTTACAATATTTAATAATGTACTTATTAAATTGTCCGTATTGCCTATATAGAGACGTGGGTGGATTGTATTTATTTTTCACTTAGGTGCAGACGCCAACTCAACAAGCAACTATACAACCTCAAGAAGGATGCCCATTTTTCACCTGACAATGTATAGAAATGAAATAAATATTAAAATTCAGCTAATTTAATTGTACATTCATTACGCTAATCACAATTTTAAAAGAAGGCCAGGAAAAGAATATTTATTAATTTTTCTTTATGCTAACTCTGTGTCTTATTACCTTATTTTGAACGCATCTCAATTACCCTGAATGCATCCAACTACTTATTTTTTACAACGTTCCGTTTTCACACTGCTTGTTGACTTTATTCAACTCTTTTTCTGAGTTTTATATATTATTTTAAGTTTTATTTAATCAATAACTATTTTTTATTAGTCTGTGCATAATAGAGATCAATTCAAAATAACATGATAATTAAATAAATTAATTATGCAGATTATAATTGAGTTCGCACGAGTGAAACGGATTTTTTACATATTTTGACAGTTCTGCGACTTCGTTGTTGCGCTCGCGTCTAGTTGTGTATTGTGCCATTTTGTGTAACTACTGAGATGGGCTAGGTTTCAAGACAATATCTCTGCTCCAGCAGAATTTCTGGATGACGTAGTAGTACTGCGGTCAACGAAATGGGTAGGCAAGTGATCACTTTTGACAATACAATAGCAAAGTTAGACTTTTTATATGTAAATAAACTATCGTAAAGGCAAATCCTAACCTAAAAAGTAACATTAATATTTTTTGGCCTTTGTAGACTTTAAATCGTAAAAATGACTATATGACATTATTTTCTAATCTTACAGGTACTCTTTCTACTATACCTTATAACTATACATTAACTTTCATTATCAGGTTTTTAAATGTATGGAAAGTGGGCATTGTTCTTTCTTTAATAGATTTTCAAGTTGAGCTGCACGATTTCTGACAAATGTGTGCACTGACTGGACAGGTCCTCTCAATCTGTGTGGTTTTTTCCTCAAAAGACCATCAGAGACATCGATCTACACGGTCTTCATATAACCTGACCAAGATTATGTCTCGACTTTAAAAGACACTGTGACCTCTGAAATTATTTCGGCCTTTCTTCTCAGAGTAATCAGATAGGAAACGCCGACCTCATCTAGTTTAAAAAAAAATATGTTTGACGTGTAAAAGTGTTTGTGCAAACCTACTTACAAAATAAAATCATTTATCAACTTTATCGCTAAAGCATAAGCTTCAATGTTGATTGGGAAAATTTGACAGTTTCGGGTAGCTTGATGTGCTGGCGTCTGTAGGTACCTATACAGGGTGGCAGTAAAATCGAGGCGCAAACTGAAACTATTAATTCAGCACATGATAAAGACAGACCAGACTCCCTAGCGTAAAAATGTTTCGTCGGTTATTTAAAAAAAAATCGTGAAAACGTGATCTCTGGCGAGAGCCGTTTGAAACCCCTGACAGCCATCTGACAGTCTAGGAATTATCGAGCCGTCCGAGAGCCTTCCACCTGGGCAAGCGTAACCGACTTGGATTTCTCTAAATTGACTACGAACAGTACGAACCCAAGTTGGCCGAAGCAAAGTGCATTTGCACAGACCTCAGTCAGTGCAGACGGCGTTTACAGACATGGACATGGACCTCAAGTGTAAATGCGGCGTAACTCCGCAGACAAAAGCCCACCTTCCATCTTGCGGCGCTTGAGGATCGTATCGCTTGAGGCAGAAGTACAAAATGCCGTACAAAGGCGGACTTAATGCTTGAGGCATTTTATACCTAGTACAAGTGATGCAGAGAAAAACCTGGCAAGTGCACTAAAATAACCTAAATCTTAAGACTGTGCCAGACAACTGCGGGAAAATTGCGTAACACACTATCAACAGCAATGGGTTTCATTTTGACAATTCAGCAACATTCATTGCGTTATTTACGTTCTTGAGCAGACCCATTTTTCGAACATATGAAGCAATGGATTAGCAATATCCTTCAAAATATATTATTTACTCACTCTGTAGCTCATATTTCATGTAGTATTTTAATGTGTACCTAACCGTTTATTTTCCCAGATAAATAAAATACAATGATTCAGATTGAGATTGATAGTGCGTTACGCAATTAGGGTGCTGAGTTCGCGTGGCTGAATTTTGGGCTAAACATAAATTTGAATTTTCACAACTTTCTCATTTAATTAATTAATTGATGAATGAATTGAATTAATCGTCATCTGTCACAAACACACAACACAAACACACTCATAACAGTACACCCTCACCTGCACTCTTAGGCTTCGTGTAGACGATGCCGGATCCACATCGGCGCCGGACCGCACATATGTGTATACGAATGAATATCGCGCATGAGCCGCGCCGTCATCGTGCCGTCGCCGCACCGTCGCCGCACCGGCGCCGGAATGAATACGCGTGCACGCGCATTGGTGCCCAGTTTAAATAGTAAAGCAACGATCACAGTTAAACGTTTTTTTCTTTATCATTAGGTTTCGAATTTTTCATTTAAAATTTTACAGATCTCTTGCCACGCTTTTACATTTTTTCTTTTATCTTTATAAGATTCACTTGTTTTGTCCCATAATACCTCCCTCTCTTGCACTAAATTAATCAATAACTCATAATCGAAGTCATCCATTTTAGTATTTTTTTATCGGGCACATGTGAACATCGGCGCAAGCGACGGGCCCACTGAGCATTGTTCATGTACACAAAATGGCGGCACGGCGGCGGTCCGACTCATGCGCGGTGCCGGTGCGGCGCCGGCGCGGCGACGGTGCGGCGCATGCGCGATTTTTATTCGTATACACAAACATGCGGTCCGGCGTCGGTGCGGCACCGGTCCGGCTCCGGTGTCGTCTACCCGAAGCCTTAGGCTTAATATATTAGGGATAAAAGAAAAAATGTAAAAGCGTGGCAAGAGATCTGTGTAATTTTAAATGAAAAATTCGAAACCTTAAATGATAAAGAAAAAACTCTTAACTGTGATCGTTGCTTTACTATTTAAACTGGGCATCAATGCGCGTGCACGCGGTTTCATTTCGGCGCCGGTGCGGCGACGGTGCGGCGACGGTGCGGCGACGGCACGGTGACGGCGCGGCTCATGCGCGATATTCATTCGTATACACATATATGCGGTCCGGCGCCGATGCGGATCCGGCATCGTCTACACGAAGCCTTACTCTCTCACACATAGTACACACCGACACACCCCTGCACGTCGTGAATGTGGCACGCTCATTCTTTTTGTATTTTAGTACCTAATTTTATATGGATTCCCTATATTTTATACAGGCATGCCTAAATTGGGAATCCAGTAACTCAATATTTTTTTACTACGGACGTTTGTGATAATGTTTCTAGTGTGATGATGGAGCGACCCTAGTGTCACACAGGTTAATTCCTAGCACGGAACTGGGTTTGCCCCACTGTCCACTATGATATTCCTATCCGTCGCTCATAATGAAGTATTTAAGTTAACCTGTACTCGAAGTTGTTTTGAAATAAAGATTATTATTATTATTTACCATCGATATCCATGATCGATACGCTAAGACGAAGAATAATATCGTTTTGATTCATTGCTTATAAGTTGTAGGATTTATAATACCAAAGTAGGAAGCGAAACAGCTGCTGCTAATGAATAATTTTAATAGATATCAATTGCCTGTTTAATAGGTGAGGATTTATACCTACTAAGTATGTACTTAATTCTTAGTTAGATAGACAGGTACTCAGCCACAGCGAGAGTTGTAGGTCGTGAGTTCGAAACCAAGCAGGCACTTTACTTTGTGTAAATTATTTTCATCACCACTGCTCTTAAAAACGGTGAAGGAAAACATCGTCAGGAAACCGGCATGTCCTAGAATTACTCTTTCTTATATCTATGCCTAGAACCAAAACTTCGAAGATATGACATCCGTCAACCCGCACTGGGCTCGCGTGGTGGTTTATGACCCACTTCCTCTTATAGAGAGGAGGCCTGTGTCTTAGCCAGGAACTCAAACTGTAACCGTAATAAGTTAATTAACACTGTTTTTTAAAACTGTTTTAAAAGAAAAACACTTCTAAATCAATGTGTAACCTTTTATATTTATGTTAATATGTGTAACAGAAATAGGTAAGCAATTGTAGGTATAATTTCATGTTACCGCAAAAATGCGCGGCGAACAGACAGACGCGGTGATGGCAAAATAGCCACAATCCAGTCGGGATTGCGGCTATTTTGGCAACACCGCGTTTACCGGTTACACTTATTAATACTGTTAACACTTTTATATCGGTTACAGATATATTTTACTTTTAAAAGTGTTTTGGGTTAGTTACATAATTGATTCTGTTATCAATTCAATATGTAACACTTATAATTATTCTGTAACCTTTATGAAGGTGTTTTAAGTCCCTGGTCTCAGCACTGGGAACATTGTATGTACCCACAGCATTATGGCATTATATTTCAGCCAGCCACTATTTGATAAAGCCCGCCCCACCTTTTTTTTCTGTATGTTACTTTTGTTGTAATTTGTTTTAACATACGATTTGTTTAATTATTATTAAAGAAAATCATAAATGTAAGTAAGCGTAAACAGAAGCGAACTACTGATACAAATATTAACTGATAATGGGTTTGCAATGTGCAGTCGGTGTCACACACAGATATAGATATACCTAGATAACGCAAGTATCACGAACTGTATGAAAACCAGGCGTGCCATATTTTTGACTACCTACTATGACGTCACAAGCTCGCGCTCTCGCTCACATTTACCCAGCCAGCAGTACAAAGGACTGAGCGCGAAAGGGGCGGCTTACGATTTGTAATCATAAGTTGGTGCAATTTTTGGCACGCGAAGTAGTTACTCTTGCGTTATCTTATCATTATCTATATCTGTGGTGTCACATGATCATGATCTACAATCATGATTCCAATGAGGGATTTTCTTTTTCTTTTTTTTTAACGCTTCCCCATTCGCTGGATAGATGGCGCTGAACTTGGTAAGTTACTGCAAGGAACGGAAGTCACTTAATTTTTTTATTAATTCACTTGGATGTAATTTTGAGATCGTAAAACGAAAGCTAACGAAACTGTCACTCAACGAGCGTGTATGACGTGACGCAATGTTTTTTTTTAAGCGTTTTGACTTTGGCACCTAGTAACGTAGTCAGTTCAACGCCATCTTCAGGGTTCTTGGAAACTATGTTTTTTTTTAATACTGAAAAGAAAAACCTCTCATTCTTTTGCAGTCACGTATTAAAGGCTCCCCGCAAACTAGCGCGACGCGACTTTACTAAATCCACATCGCGCATCGCGTTTTATTATCAATTAGATTGTACGCTAAAAATGGAATACGTATCCATGCGTAGGTATTGGATCATAGATTTTGATATAAAGTTTTCAATCTTTTGTATCAGTTTCAGTATAGTCTATAACCGCTCCGGAATGTTATGTTGAATGTTATCAAATGAACTAAGTGTTGTCAGATATGTTACGTTACAAGAGAACTAGTTAGAACTTACGTAGTTACCTATACAAAATGTGTACTATACCTACCCAATTAAACACACAAATAAAATTAAAATCAAATTCATTGAGACCATTCTAATGAGACCAAACACCATACTACTGCTATTTGTTATTGAGGGAGTTGGGTATTCTGCAAATTCCAGGCGATGCTGCAGCATTGTAATAACTACATTCTTTGCAAATAAATATATTCTATTCTATTAAACAACGTTATTTTTAGTTTAGGCGAAACCTGAACATAGTTTGATCAGAATAAGCAACTGAATCGATTCCAATAATTTTTACCCCATGTTATATTTTGTCACAAAAATATGTAAACAAGTGCGAGTCGGACTCGCACACGAAGGGTTCCGTACCACAAAGCAAAAACGCCGAAAAAAACATGTTCGTTGTATGGTAGCCCCCCTTAAATATTTATTTTATTTTAATTTTATTATTTATTATTAAAGTTAAAATACAATTGAGTATTTTGTGAATATTTCAAGTGCCTACCTGTTGCTGATTTTTGATATCGAGCAAAAAAGAGCAAAAAAATCGCGTTTGTTGTATGGGAGCCCCCCTTAAATATTTATTTTATTTTAGTATTTGCTGTTATAGCGGCAACAGAAATACATCATCCCACAAAAACATTTCATGTTAAATGTTGCCAAGACGAGACCATGTAGCTCGCACTGTCAAAAATTAATCAGATCTCATGTAGAGCCAAGCTTCTAACTCTACACGCCCTAACTCTACAAGGCCTAACTTTGCAAACTCTACACGTTAGTCAAAATCTAAGGCTTGGCCGTTTCGTTACTACAAGAACCATTAACAGTATGAGAGTTTTTCACCTTACGCTCATGTGAATGTAGCGAAATTGCCAAGCCATATATTTTGACTAACGTGTAGAGTTTGCAAAGTTAGGCCTTGTAGAGTTAGGGCGTGTAGAGTTAGAAGCTTGGCTCTACATGAGATCTGATTAGTTTTTGACAGTGCGAGCTACATGGTCTCGTCTTGGCAACATTTAACATGAAATGTTTTTGTGGGATTTCATTTCTTTTTGTAAGTTGTTTCTTTTTGTAAGTTGCTTATGATATTTATACGAGTATTTTTTCTGTTGTTCATTTTTTCTTTCTTTTTTTGGGGTTTATTTATAACAAGGACCCCCTAGGCCCTATATAAATTTTCAGACCTCTAGCATCAAAATTTACGGAAGTCTCATACAAACTTTCACCCCCTAGTTTAAGGGGTTGGGGGGGTAAAAGTTTCAAGTTTTAAGATTTTTTTGTTGTTTGTGTACTATTACTAGCTTACATACCAAATTTCAGCTTTCTAGGACTTCAGGAAGAACCTTAAGAATATTGATGATCATCAGTCAGTGAATCAGTGACGAAATCGGGGTATTTTAGATATCAATAAAATCTAAAGTATAAGAGCTATACAATTGAAACTTTGTAGGTTTAATAAGTCAACTACTGACATCATATCCCGAAAATTTTGTTTATCTGGTATAATCCAAACCCAAATTAAGAGGGTTCAAAAATACGACGAAGTGCTTCGAGAAAAGGTAGGTAGTGCCCTTGCGCTTCGCTTGACTCGTCTTGGCGGGGGCACTCCCGTGCCCCCAGATCTGTGAAAATTTCAACTGTCTAGCTATCGCGGTTCTTGAGATACAGCCTGGTGACAGAGAGACAGACAGACGGACAGACAGCGAAGTCTTAGTAATAGGGTCCCGTTTTTACCCTTTGGGTACAGAACCCTAAAAAGGTTAAAAGTTCGACACCCAGCGACACTAAGTAGGTTATCCAATCTCCGCGACGAGCGGTTAGGTACCTAGGTACTATAATCTATGAGCGCAAGATGGCGCGGCGCGAGCGGCGCGGGTGAGCTTGTTTTTGTACGGACAAACAGATAACTTAACAATCTTATAACTTTGTGATTTTTCATGATACAGTTTTGAAATTTTGTACAGACTAACAGAATTTCTTGAATAGATTTCCGACTTTATCGCTAAAGTATAAGGTTCAAAGTTGATTGGGATAATTTGACAGTTTTGGGTAGCTTGATGTGCTGGTGTCTGTAATAAAGACCAAAAATAAGACTCCTACGTGTATCAGGGTTTTTAGAAAATCTACCCCTGACGGAGTAAAAAGGGGTAGTTAAATAAAAAGGAGAGGATTTTACTGCGTGGCTTGATTAACTCGAAAATTGGTATAAATATTCTTTGAGTCAAGTTATGAACAAATCCCAAACGATATTTTCAAATTTCCACCCCTCTGGGGGTGACAAGCGGAGATACAGTTTATTTGAAAAATCTGATCCCTTTTATCTATAAACTCAAAAATTGGCCCGAAAACTTATTTGTCTAAATAAATGACAAAGATCATAAAGCATAGGTACATTTTCGAAACTTTTAGAGGAAAGTACGAATTTCACGCGGACGAGGTCGCGGGCTGAAGCTAGTACAAAATATTTATCCTATCTACGTTATCTACCCGGCAATTTAACCTCTGCTGGGGTCTTGGTCATCACTTATGAGTACCTACTACATAAATAAATATTATGGTCCCTTGGTATATAATATCATCCAGCCACAAATTAATAACTCAGTCTCGCTCTAAACACTGATCAAACGCCATGGGTCGCTTAACAGCAGAACAGAAACAATTCTACAAAGAAAATGGATACATTTTACTTAAAAACTTAATTTCTGAGAAAGAGTTGTCGCGAGTTATTGACGAATATGACAAGTTATTCAAGAGGAAGAATCAGGAAACTATGGAAAACTCATGGGTTGGAAAAAATGAGGACAACAGGAAAAGTGACAGTCCTTATACGGTAAGTTAACAATGTGTGACAGGTATTTTTAAGGCCGATATTTCAATCGTCACATAACTTTTAGCTACAGAATAAATTTTAGTGGTTTGACATAATATGTTCTATACTTACCTGCAGCATTTGTCAAATCGCAATTTTTATTCCTGAGGTAAAAGTTATCTGCAGAGTGAAAAATCGGACCTTATAGGCTTTTGAATGAAATTGTTTGCTGACATTCGTTTCACATTGTTAATATAATTAACAACAATAACCCTGTTGTACAGCGGTGTTGAAGATACCTAACGATCTTGTGATCTTGTGAATTGGCTTCAATTGAAATAAAAGCAGACTTCACCTAGTTGTTAAAATATGATTGACATAAAAATAAACCTACAGAAATAATAAAACCATTTAAGTATTTGTCAATATGTCTGAATTAAAAATATTTTATTTTATATTTATTTAAGAGGGGCCCGTGGCTAAATAATAATAGCCGCACAGGTCGATCGATCAGGTTAAGCCACGCTTGCCGCGGTTGGTATGTGGATTTGTGACCATCTTTACATACCGCGACCCCTCCGTGCCTCGGAAAGCACGTTAAGCCTTTGTCCCGGCTGTCATTCGTGGATTTTTGACCGTTACGGGTAGTCAGAAGCCCGAAAGTCTGACAACCAGTCTTACCAAGGGGAATCGTATTACCCAGTAACTGGGGTCAGATAGGCAGTCGCTCCATGTAAAATACTGGTATTCAGCTGCTTCCGGTTAGACTGGAAGCCGACCCCAACATAGTTGGGAAAAGGCTAGGCAGATGATGATTTATTTTATTTTTATTTATTAATAGTAACACAACAAACATTAGTTTACGAAATCTTTTTATTCCAGCACCCTAAGTGTGTCACACATAGCATAATCAGCCTATAACGTTCCTCAGTGGGAACGTTATAGGTTAACTGTGTCCCAGCAGTCTGGGACACAGGCCACCTCTCAGTGAGAGGGAGCGGGCCGTAATACACCACGCGGGCCCAGTGCGGATTGGCAGATGTCACATATCTTCGAATTTTTGGTTCTAGGACATACCGGTTTCCTCACGATGTTTTCCTTCACCGTTTTGAGAGCAGTGGTGATGAAATAATTTACACAAAGTAAAGCGCCTGTCTGGGTTCGAACCTACGACCTAAATTAATTTGTGGAACCTACGACCTAAATGAACCTACGACCTAAGTCGCGGCCGTTACCACTGGGCCACCACTGCTCTGTGTCACACATACAAAATCACAATTTGAATAATTTCGAAGAATTTGCTAATCCATTGCTTCATTATGTTCGAAAAATTGGTCTGCTCAACAACGTAAAGGACGCAATGAATGTTCTTGAACTGTCAAAATGAAGGCCATTGCTACTGTTAGTTTGTTACGCAATTACCCTGCTGGATCGTCACATGCGTTCAGAAAACTGTAGGAATACCTTAAAATACATATGTACAGACGCGAGCAAATTTTCCCAATCAATGTTGAACCTTATGCTTTAACGATAAAGTTGAAAATCTATTAACCTTTTGACCGCCACAGTCATGTATAGATGACAAACCAAAATGTGCCCAGCACGCCACGGTTCGACTACATGACAGACTTGGACACCGAGGGCACGTTTTTGATTTTTTGACGTGTGGCGGTCAAAAGGTTAAAGAAATTTGACAGATTGTAGTACCTTGATGTGCTGTCGTCTGTACCTACCTAGTTGATAACAATAAATAAACTTTTAGGTAAAAGGAGTCCACAACCTTCAGCACCATCACTCCGTATTTGGAAAGCTGTTATACAATGATGAGATGTTAGACGCGTTAGAAGATGTCATGGGAACAGAGAACATCATGCTGCATCACACCAAGGCACACTACAAACCCCCGGGGAAGGGAGCTGCTTACCCCATGCATCAGGTGAATATTACCTATTGATAAATCATATGCCGGTTATGTTTTATTATAATACCTACATTGTGTTGTAAATATTAAAGTGATGGCTGATGATGTATAAAAAAACATTAGGAAAGTACTACATTAATATTTAAAATTCATTATGTACGCATTTAAAATGTAACAATATCACTAATTAATAACTATATGTCCATAATTTGGTAAGAATAGATTAAATAATCACCAACAAAAGCTTAAAAGTAAATTTAAAATCATCCAGTAGAGTATAAACAAAATATCATTTAAACACAAAATATAATAATTCACAAATCATTTATTTGAGGCTGTCGTTTGTCATCTATGAACTCATCGATACTGTAATAGACCTAAACATAACTTTAGTTACCCATATTTAGACTCGTTTTGAACTTCAACGGAGCTTGTTAAGAGACAGGACCTATGTATGTAAATTACCAGTCAACCCGCAGGAACGGCCACCACCAATAAAAAAACTGTAAAAAAAAAAGTTGTGACTATAAATATGATGTCTAACCATTTTCTCAACCCCTAACACTTTAATGTGGTCAGTTTGAGGCAATGGACTGCTTAAAACTTCACAGCTGGCTTGAGCCCCTAAAAAATTTTTAGAGAAAATACCAGTTCAGTTCAGCATTTATGCGTAAAGCGGGAGCAATGGTGGCCCAGTGGTAACGGCCGCGACTTACGAGTTGTAGGTCTTGGGTCCAACCCAGACAAGCGCTTCACTTTGTGTAAGTTATTACATCACAACTGCACTCAAAACGGTGAAGAAAAACATCGTGCATTGTGAGAAAACCGGCATGTCCTAGAACCAAAAATTGGAAGACATGCGACATCTACCAACCCGCCCGTGTGGTGGATTACGGCCCACTCCCTCTCACAGAGAGGAGGCCTGTGACCCAGCAGTGAGAACATTATAGGCTGATTATATCTAATATCGAATCCAAAGGGGACTTCGTCAAATATAATTATTTTTAATTTCTAAACTTCGAAAAGATTTCGCTAATTTGAATTTACTTTCAGGATTACCCCTACTTCCCTTACGAGAAAGATTCCATGGTGGCGGTATTCATCCACTTAGACGCAGCAAACCCTGAGAATGGCGGATTATTCGTGTTTCCCGGCTCCCACAAACTTGGCCCACAAGAAGACGTCGGGCGGCTGGAAGGGAACTTCCACTTTGTTGATCAAGTAAGACTTTTATCTTCAGCATTTGTTTAAGATGTGTTGGTACTACTTCTCTACTCTCGTGACGGCACGAGCTATAAGTAAATTCGCGCCAAATTATAAGATATTATATAGACCAATGGGCAGGTTACATTACTGCTGTTTTTAATCTTTGAACCCAAATAACGTGACTTGGCCATATATCAAACTTTTTTAAATAATTTTGAACAATTTCTAACATAAAAATTAAATTCATCAGTTATTATAAGTCCTTTCATTGTACGTTTCATAGAGCCGTGTTCTACTTCTATGAATACCAATGGTAGCCCAATCACTAAACTACTATTAACCGAGATAGTCTTGGGAGTAAAGGTGGAATCAAATTGTTTACAGTATACATTAAAAAAATTATCATAAAGATGATTAGGATCAGCATGAATAGACAAAACTGGTCATTTATTAATGAGTTTAATTTTATAAGCCTCCAAACGACTTGCAGTTTTGGGGTTAACAGTGATATCCTTTTTAGCCACTTTTTTGTTTTGGTTTTGAATAGTAATCCTTTGCCCGCAATGATCAGAATCTAGTAAAGTTATAATTTCTTTGTGGCTTGGTATAATATCCGTCTAAATATTATCTAGGCATGTGGCACTAGTAGGGGTTATTCTTGTGGGCTCCAAAAATAGGTTTAGAAGATTGTAGGACTGATTGTAGGATTGTAGGCTTAAAATTTTACTACAAGAACCTGAGTTTTCTAATAAATTGACATTAAAATCACCGCAAATGATAACGGACTTGTTTGAGTTACAAATCCTGTGTAACATCCATTATCGTTTCAAAGCAGTCATACAATCCTGAAGGGGGTCTATACACACTTAATACAATACAGTGCTCCAATTCTATAGGTACAGCCAATTTCAACCGTACGCTCAACAGAAAGGCTCACAATATCTTTACGATCTTTAAATTTGAGCCGGTTACTTACTAAAATTAATGAACCACCATGTATAGCATTTATTCTGCTAAACGAACTGTGATTATTAAAATTGAACAAGAACTGGTGGCTTTTCAGCCAATGTTCTGTTATACAAAGAATGTCAATACTATTACAATTCATAAATAATTCTACTTCTAAATCTTTGTTCATAAATCCTTGAATATTTTAATGTACCAGGTTGATACTATTTACTGATTTTAAACATTTTTTTGAGTTATTTTTTAAATTCTGTACATTATAGCTGCTAGAGGCTGCCTCTATTGTCTTAATTTCTAATTTAAATTATTAACAATGTAATTAATAGTGACCAAATTACTGGCAGAATTATTTATAATGTCATTGCATTGCTCACAAGAAGCAAGTTGTTTAGCCAAATTTTTGACTGTAATAGAAAAAAAAATAAGATAGCGACACAGCTATCTGTCGTTTATAATACTCAGAAAGATAACAAACAAATAACAATAACAAAACAGATAACAATGTTATATCTATCTTTTGTCAAATAGAAATTATTACCAACATTATTGTTAATATCAACTAAATGGAACATGTTATTATTGTTGTTGTGTTATTTGACTTTGAGCTTTTGACTTTGTCTGTGTGGTGCCGGACTTAAAGAATTGCACCACCCCTTACTTCCCGTGGGTGTCGTAAAATGCGACTACGGGTCTTACCGGAGAATGGGCAGCAGCGTTCTCTATTTATTCCACCATCATACCATACTGCGATCGCCAAACCGCCTGCCAAGCGTGGCGATTATGGCAAACCCCCACCAAAATTTGGGGAGGCCTATGTCCAGCAGTGGACGTCGATCGGCTGAAAAGACGAGCTTTTGTAGCTGCTGTTGTAATATATGTTTTTGACTAAGAGCGCGTTCATACTCAGTGCTACACTGGCTGAACCCGTCCACAACAAGTTGAAGTCTAGCCCGTTCTTCCATGGCATCAGTGTATTGAGTATATACTCACAGTTCAGATATATATCTGAACTGTCAAAATGAAAGCTGTTCCTACTGATAATATGTTACCACGCGATTACCCTGAAATTCAATTAGTTATATGTGTGATTTAGTAATGTAACTTATCAGGGGTTCAGGTTCTAGAAGTAAACATCCATATTATGACGTTTACATCCATAAACCTTGTTTACGGTCGATAGTGATGTTCATTAATTGTGACTAAATACTATGTATTGCTGGCGATAAGAATATTATGATTCATGAGATCCCTTTTAATGTCAATCTGCAACAGAGGTCGGTACCTACTCGTACTCTCTACTCGTAAATCGTGTTAGGTAAAACATGGTAGGGGTATATCATGGTAGGTATATCATAGTAGGTAAATCATGGTAGGTAAATCATGGTAGGTAATTATTATAGTAGGTAAATCATGGTAAGTAAAACATGGTAGATACATCATTGTAGGTAAATCATGGTAGGTAAATCATGGTAGGTAAATTATGGTAGGTAAAACATGGTAGGTAAACCATGGTAGGTAAAACATGGTAGGTAAATCGTGGTAGGTAAATCATGGTCAACATCTACTTAAGCAGTGGTGGTCCAGTGATGACAGCCCAGAGTTGCCGGTCGTGTTCAGCACCAAGCACGCGCTGTACGTTGAGTAAAGTAATTTCACCACCACTGCTCTCAAAACGCTGAAAGAAAAACATCTTGCAAAGAAAAGCATTTCCTAGAACCAAAAATTCAAAGATAATATCTACCAACCATCTATCTGTGTGGTACAATATCTGTCTGTGTGGTGGTGCCGGACTTAAAGAATAGCACCACCCCATACTTCCCGTGGGTGTCGTAAAAGGCGACTAAGGGAGACCGGAGAATGGGCAGCAGCGTTCTCTATGCATTACACCATCATACCATACTGCGATCGCCAACCCGCCTGCCAAGCTCCCCCCAAAATTGGGGGAGGCCTATGTCCAGCAGTGGACGTCTTTCGGCTGAAATGATGATGATGATGATGATGATCTACCAACCTGCTCTGGGCCTGCGTGGTAGATTATAGCCCACTCCCTCTCGAAGAGAGGAGGCCTGTGTCGCACAGTGGAAACATTATAGGCGGATTATGCTGTGCTATGCATCTACTTAATACGGCTTTTTTTCTTTCAGAAAACGTGGCCTTACGAAAAAGCAACGCCAGTCATTGCCGAACGTGGAGATGTCGTCATCTTCTCTTACCTCCTAATCCATGGCAGCACACAAAATCTGTCAGAACGACCACGTCGCATGTTCCTCGCCCAGTTCGCTTCAGCTGATGATAAGCCAATAGGAGATCAGAGACAGCAGCCAGGATATGGTTGGGTGTTGAGGGGAGCTAATCTTACCAAAGATGCAGCTACATCGAAACATTTTGAATGATGACGGACCAAGCCTCGACCAAGCGAAGATCTAGACAGTTTTATTAGACCAAAGATGATTCAAAGAAAAATTACCTGCATTTTCATTGAAAGATTTATATTTTATTTAAATTTTGGTTTATTAATAAAATGTATACCTATACTGTTTTTAGGGATCCGTACCTCAAAAGGAAAAACGGAACCCTTATAAGTTCACTTCGTTGTCCGTCTGTCTGTGCGTCTGTCAAGACCCTTTTTCTCAAGAACGCGTGGAGTTATCAAGTTGAAATTAATATCAAATACAACAATCTCTGCAATCTCTGCAATGTCTGCAATCTCTTGAAGCAGTGAAAAAAAATGGAGTGTAGCTGTGCCATGGTCACGGCCGTGTGTTGTACGTGAATACGTTTACGTAACGGGGTTGATCCGCCCGGCCGCATTCATTCTTTTACGTTCCCGGCACTGCTTGATTCGGTCGTAGGGTGTTTTATTGGTACCATTCGATTGCCATTGAAGACCGACATGTATTAGTTTTGTTAGGCTAGATTCTCCAACGTTTGTACGTTTTTGGGTATGATAGTGCCTAATCTATGTAGGCTAAGCACTATAATACCCAAAATATGTGGTATCATTGTATGTACCAAAAGTGCGAGTACAACAACTTTTAAAAGGTAATTTGCTGATTGCGGTTTGTGCTGTTATGCATTATTATTTATTACTAGCTTCCGCCCGCGACTCCGTCCGCGCGGATGTCGGTCTTCGCGTGGATGGTATATTTCTCCATTTTGAGTAACTCTGACAATGACATCTTATAAATATCTATTGGACCCAAATACGGCTAAGCCTATAATAATTAAGGAGATCCCTCTATTGAGCTACTGCTGTTGAGCTCGCGTTCTGTAGTAAGTATTTTTTCCATAGTAATTCCGACCTTGATATGTAGCATGTAGCAGTAAATTACTGGCAGTGACGAAAAGTTTGCAATAATAAAAAAGTGATCGTGACAATGCGACAGAAAGTTAATTGAGAGCTTCAGCATACACCACATTGTTAGTGAGCTCGTCCGGAATATGAACATGAAGATTTCTTGGACTGCTCACACGGAAAAGAGCTACGTAAAGTTGCCCGTGTGAAAAACAACTCGCGGTAAGATCTACGCCAGCAACTCCTAGGGTCTGACCTTGAGCCTTATTTATTGTCATGGCGTAACACAAAGCTACAGGAAACTGTATTCTCTTAAATTGAAATGGAAAATTATCCACTACGGCAGTCATGTCAAAGATACGGCCCGCGGGCCGAATCCGGCCCTCGGGCCATTTCGATACGGCCCGCGATAACAATATATCACAGATAAAAATGAATCTTTTTTTAGAGATTTTAGACTGCACTCAATGCCTCTACGCAGATTTAAAAATACGCGCACTTTACTTAAAAGTATTTTCAAGAGTAGCGCCTGACAAGACGAGTGAGAGAGTGTTAGTTATGCTTTTCTCTCTCTCTCATGCGCGCGCGAAGTCGTCTTCTATTTCGTCCGTGCAGCTAACGCATACTGCGCCCCTCCCTCACCCTCTTTCTTACTTTTGGTATGATTTGTAACAACTATATATAACTAAATAAATAAAGATGTTAAAATAATTTAGTATGTTTTAGTATTTTAATTTGAACCTGGCCCGCCTACACATTCTAAATCTAATATATGGCCCTCTGCAAAATTGAGTTTGACACCCCTGCACTACGGGTAATGCAACGTGTGTTCGCGGTTCTACAGAACAACGTCTATGAATAAAACCGAAAAATAAGATTTTTTTTTCTACGTATTTTTCCAGGATAAAAAGTATCCTATTTTATGCCCAGGATAATAAGGTATAATTATACCAAGTTTCATCGAAATCGAACCGTTAGTTTTCACGTGATGCCTGCATATACAGACAGACAGACAGACAGACAGACAGACAGACAAAAATTTTTTTAATCACGTATTTGTGTTTGGTATCGATCCAGCAACAACCCCGCTATTTATTTTTTCAATATTTTCAATGTACAGAATTGACCCTTATACAGATTTATTATATGTATATGTCGTGGATAGATGGCAACACAGTATAGTGAACAGCGCCATCTAACAATTTGTTTGGTAAACGAAGAATCATGTGATCGGAAACGCAAGCGAGCCCTACCGCTTGGACACGATCGTCGGTAGAGGGGATGCAGCGAGGACTGGTGGAGAGACCGAGTGTTGCGACAGTCTACAGTGGACAGTCGTCGAGCTCGGACAGTCTCGGCAAACGCTCAATACCAACGCACGTGTTTGTTTCCGACGCACGTGTGCGTTTCGGTTGTAAATAGCTAGTTTATTAAAGTTACTGTAAATTCAAATAATCTTTTCGTTCGAGTACCCACTGCAGTGCCCACACCTATTTAAACTATGTCGGATCGTGAAGAAGACCCGATGTATCGCATCTCGGCCACCCGGTGATGCGACATCAGAACTGGGATACACTCGAGCTGAAAAATTATGGAGAATTGAGCGTTGACGTCACGGTGCGATATTTCTTTGACTGGATTTCACCTGGATAAGGACATGGAGTGACTTTGAGAATCGAGCCAAGCAGCCTCGCAGCCGTTAGTGAAACCCTTCGTGTGCTGCAAGTGAGAAACACGAGCAGTGGCAGCCAAGCTGATGGTAAGCAACGTGCTGGAAGTAGTGAAGGGCGAGTGGATGACGTTTATCTGCCCTCAGGCACGTTACAAAATAAAGGTGAGCTGTATTGTTTTGTTTACGATTCTGGTGCTGAATGCTCGTTAGTAAAAGCGAGTTGTGCAGCCAAATTAAGTGGCAAACGAGTTAATACCGTTGTTGTGTTGACGGGCATTGGTCAAACGCGTGTATTCAGCACAGAACAAATCATGTGTAGCGTTGCGATTAGCTAGCAACAACTTGAGGTTTTATTTTTCTACCCGACATTTACTTGCAAAGTAACATTATGATAGAACAATGGCAGCTATAACAACATTGGCGATTTAGTGTTATTGAGTAGCAAAATCAGATACTAAGTTCAGATCATCAGAATTAGATCGGAAGTTCAGAGGTCCGCTTACGGTAGTTGATGTTTTGGACGGTGACCCCATACGTTAAAAGCTTTAAATTCTAACCGTACTTACAAGTATGCTCACGGTCGCATACGAAAGATGCCTCTAAATAGTGTTCCTAACGATTTAAACGTAGAAGACGGTGATAAGAGTTCTTCCACCGAGTAGTTAGAGCACATACCATGGTTAGGTCGCACTGTACGCACTTGTCTGTAGTCGAAACAGGAACTCGCTTGTGAGTTGTTCAGGGAGCGATGGGCAGCTGGTGGTGCAGCGGGGACCAGGGTCTCAATGGAGACTATTGTTGTGTTGGTCTTGTAGTGACCTGGGAGTTGTGGACTCTATGTAAAGTGAAGTATGTTGATCGTATCACTTGAGGTGATGACGGTATGGGTGGCATGAGTGTCACTAGCTGCTGCGGCAGCAGGGCCATGAGCGTTGTATGTGATCTAAATTGATATAGTTCCTGACCTGTCCCTGTTATTACTAAGGCTTAGAGGAATCTTTTGTTGTCGATGATTGCTATCGTTTTTACAAAATTAAGTAATGCGTTTCGATAATAATGGGTAAACAGAATTGGCCAAGTGGAACATGCACTGCTGTTGGTTTGTTTTTGTGGTTACAGGTTAACACACACGGACGTGTACAAGCAGAATGGTAGTGTCGGAGAGCGCTGCACTCTGTGGATCTCCTGTATGAATAATCGCTGATCAAGGACGGTGTTTTCCGTGCAAGAAGCTTCGCGATTTCTGCCAAGGAGGCAGTGACAGCGAGTGAATGTCTGTACCATTAAGCCAGCTACAGATCTATTGTCTACCGAATCTGGTGAGTCGTTTTCATTTTGTTATGACTCGGGTACTGAGTGCTTCCCTTGTAAACAACAGCAAAAACAGTTACATTGAGAAGTAAAGCCCAGTCTAGTTTAAAATGCAATTTTTAAAGACGCTCACTATAGATTACGAATGATGCCAGTAGGTCATGTACCAATCGGAGTAGATGGTGATCACAGTGGTGATGAGCAAGCCTAAGTAGTGGGAACCACACGAGTAGGGGTTCTCTATCGGCCGTAGTAAAAAGTGTGTAGTCACAGGGTGATGCACACGGATCCATGCGCTGGATGTGTGAGAGCAATGCGATTGCTAGTCGGCCGGAGAGCCGTGGCGTTAGAGTGGTTTACTCGTGTGTGGGTTTCCAGGTATCTAAGGCTCTTAGTGAAAAAGATTATTGTTGTAATGTGGATAACGATGGTACATGGCTCTGGTTGATGTGTTTTTGTTCAGTGGGTCGTCTTAGGGGCGTACTTACAAATACGCTCTATGACCGTGTTCGGAAGATGCCCGAGCGCCAAGTACCAATTGAGATTGTAGACGAAATAGATGATGAGTTGGCATCAGTTTAGTTTGTGTACCCAGGGTCTCGGTTCATTGGGTCGGAGACCGTACCAGAGTATCGTGAGTACATAGTATACGCGGCAGCTCTGCGTAGTATGGTCTGCATTCCTGCGGGCAGTGCGTATGTGACAAATGTGTGGGACCGTGAATGGGATACCTGAGGTTTCGTTTTCGTGTGAAAACGTTGTACTTGGTCTCGGTAATCTCGAAACTAGATAGTTCAAATTCTTAGATTAGCCTAATTTTTGATTTCTAATTTGAATGCTTATTGCAAATTAATAAAACAGATTTTAAAGAGTCGAGTCCCGTTTAATAATCTCATCAGTCTTCATATGGGAGTTTGCGAAAAATGCCAGAAAATCAGAGTATTACTAACGAATTTACGGAAAGCCAAGTAAAAGTCTTGTTGATGAAATAGAGTAGAGATGAAGTCGAGTGATAGTGGTGAATCTTAGGTCGGCTGTTCGGGACCGTACCAGTAGCCATTTCGTAGCCGTAGTCCGTTACAAGTCGGTATCTGCGTTTAGTAGTCCGTGGATACGCGGTGCGCAGGTGGCTCTGGCGGAGGTCGGGTCTTGTAGAGACCATTGAGTCCGTGGGACTCTGAATTCACAGGAATTCATAGAAACAAACGTGAGGTTTGTTGGGCTTGATGAAAAGCCACAGGCCACGAATAAGATTCCTGCTTTGTGTTTTGTGATGCTCTAAGGATGTTTTACTGGCTTAGTTGATTGTTTAGTTTGTGATCTTAAGATTTGGGAATCAAATAATGAGTAATGCTCTGAACTCTGCTATTTTTTTTTTACTTTATTCAAATTTTAATTGTGTTTTTTTGCCTGTACCATATTTGGTCAGGAGTGACCGAGCTATGTGATACTTTGCTTGTATGTTTGTTGACAGATTAACACACGAGAACGAGTGCAAGCAGGATGACAGTTTCAGACCGCATCTGTTTTCGATGCGGCAACACCAGACATTTTGCTTCGAGAGGTCCACGAAGCAATAATGGAGGCGCTAGTATGGCGAGGTGCTCAGGCGGTTTTGGGCTAGCGCCTGCAGCAGCGGCTAGTAGCGAGTGATACGGTTCAAGTTTGCTATGTCAGCAATCCGAGCAGTGTACTGATGAACACTGGGTGAGTCACATCCATTTTATTACGACTCTGTCGCTCTATCAGCAAAGATTGTGTTGCGTCAAAGTGTATTGGCTTAGCTTAGTGACAACTGATGATGAGTTGACTGATATTCACTTAGATGAGGTAGTAGACCACGTGACACAGGGTCTTAAAAAAAATGCAATTACGATAACATTCTATTTGACTAAAGTAAAGTTATTCTCTAAGTTTGCTTTTAATGATTGTTTTAAAGGCGCTTGACTGAGCGAACCTAAGAATACTCTCATGATTTTGTGAGGAGGGTACCCGATCACCAAGTTACTCGAGAATTAGATGTTATAGTTGAGGACAGTAACAGTGAAACTACCTCTGATTAAGAATGGCTTGTACACTCAAATTCGAAACTTAAGACCGCGCCTCATGAGTAACATGTGGCGTCGAGTCTATAAGAAATCGTTGGTGCGATTTCTGTCTGTGTTGTTGCACAGAGCGCTTCATGTGTTGTAGCACATATTGCGCTAGATATCTAAAGAGTCGTTGGTGCGATTCTTTTCTGTGTTGGTGCACAGAGCCCCTCATGTGTTGTAGCATGTGTGGCGGCAGATGTCTAAAGAGTCGTTGGTGCGATTCTTTTCTGTGTTGGTGCACAGAGCCCCTCATGTGTTGTAGCATATGTGGCGGCAGATGTCTAAAGAGTCGTTGGTGCGATTCTTTTCTGTGTTGGTGCACAGAGCCCCTCTTGTGTTGTAGCATATGTGGCGGTACAGATATGTAAAGAGTTGTTGGTGCGATTCTGACCTGTGTTGGTGCACAGTTTACAATAAAAGTTTCATGAGTTGAGTATACGTTGCCTATGAATTTTATTTTGGTAAATTCAAACTGATTTGTTACAATTATTTTGATGGTTTAACTTGTTGATCGGTCGAGTCCTGTCTGTGTTGGTGCACAGAGCGCTTCATGTGTTGTGCACATATTGCGTTAGATTTTTGAGAATCGTTGGTGCGATTCTTGTCTGTGTTGGTGCACAGACCGCTTCATGTTCTAGTATTCTTTTTCTGAGAATCAATGGGTCGATTCTAGTCTGTGTTGATGCACAGAGCACCTCATGTGTAGGAAGCACATGTCGTGACTAGTCTCAACCGCACCTTATGTGCCGTAGCAAATGTGACAACTGATCTGGTAAGAATCATTGGTGTGATTCTGGACTGTGTTTTTGCACAGATTTTGGTAAATAGTAACTGATTCGTTACAATTTTGATTTTCTTTGGTTCAACTTAATGATCGAACCTTTTCTAATGAATAATGTTGTATGAGGTGTGAAACCTTGACAACAAGGCATTGTAAATAAAATTAAGACTAGAGAAATTAAAGTAACAATGAGATACAGTTACCTTAGTAATTAGGTATTGGCAGGATAGGCCGAGTTACCTTAGTTATTAGGTATTGGCAGGATAGCCGAGCTTGTTTACTCTGTGAGTATTTTTGGTCCACAGGTACTACACCCGAGGACGGGTGCTAGTCAGGAATGGCCGTGTCGTGGATAGATGGCAACACAGTATAGTGAACAGCGCCATCTAACAATTTGTTTGGTAAACGAAGAATCATGTGATCGGAAACGCAAGCGAGCCCTACCGCTTGGACACGATCGTCGGTAGAGGGGATGCAGCGAGGACTGGTGGAGAGACCGAGTGTTGCGACAGTCTACAGTGGACAGTCGTCGAGCTCGGACAGTCTCGGCAAACGCTCAATACCAACGCACGTGTTTGTTTCCGACGCACGTGTGCGTTTCGGTTGTAAATAGCTAGTTTATTAAAGTTACTGTAAATTCAAATAATCTTTTCGTTCGAGTACCCACTGCAGTGCCCACACCTATTTAAACTATGTCGGATCGTGAAGAAGACCCGATGTATCGCATCTCGGCCACCCGGTGATGCGACATATAGATGAAGATAGTAACAAAACACGCTAGAAGAAGAATATTGCTCATCCACTTTATAGTCTACAGACTGGCTAGACCTTCTTTCATATATCTATGGGCCGGACTTATAGGGAATACCTATGCAAAATTTGAACAAAATCTATCCGGTAGTTCTTGCGTGATGCTGGAACTATGTAGGTACATTCAGACAAACAGACAAACATTTTAAAAATTATATTTTCGGCATAAGAATCGTTCCCAGAACCCGCAAAAATAATTTAAAAAAAATTAAAATCAATTTTTAGTTTTGACTTCGCTACGGTTTTGTTATAGGTAATTATGTATTTAGATAATTAAGTAGATATATAATATAGATGTCTATAGATGTTATCAGATCTGCTGAAATTATCAAAGACACAAACAATCTAAAAACAGTTCATTTCCATTATTAGGTACCGAGATTCTAAACAGTAGATGAAGTACAGTCATGTCGGGACTATTTTATTAGGTAGGTACCTTAGAACACCTAAGGCGGTCGCTCACGGCGATTTTTCTTTTGACCGTTTGTCGCATTTACAACGATTAGTTAGTATTCTGTATTTGCGGAGCGATTCAGTAACTTTACATTTGCATAGTATTAAATTAATTCAGCATCGCTACTAACGCGCGACTGTTTCGGGCGATATAGGGTAAAAAAAGAGTCGGCGGTTTATAGCCTTAGATCTAAAACAATTAAACCACTTTTTTTTTGAGGATGGGAAATCATCAAAATATGACCCCTCCTGCTCTGGGTAGAGCGGAAAGGAGTTTCAGACTCTTGCTGACTTTCCCATCCGAGTTCCTTCCTCAGCCCGTGTGCACCACGCGTGCACCCGAATTCAATTATCGACCACGTAACCATTAATAAGTACTTACCTACTGGCTGATTTACCTTTGATAGTTGTTATCAAAGGTGGATCAGTCAGTAGGTAGTAGTAGTAGGACTTTGAATTGGCTTTTTAGTAAGTAGGTAGGTTTAGGTACTTAATTATGTACTGTCACCTATCTAAGTATTACGCACATCAAGTTGTTTATAAGACATATTACATTGACTTCTAAATTACTACGTATTAGAAACTAATCTGTGATAATGCACACGTGCGCGCAATCTATTTGTATCTATAGGTAAGCCTGTAGGTACCCTAATAGCGTGTGTCAATCTGAATCATTTTGAAAGACATCTATTGCTATTCCATTGCTTCATATTATGTTAGAAAACATTGTCTGCTCAACAACGTAAAATAACGCAATTAATTTTGTCGACCTATCAAAATGAAAGCCAACTCCGCTGTTCGTCCACGACGCTACTCAAAATGCGACCTGACAAACTCAAATCACTAATGAGTATCAACCTCAAAAATATGTAATAGATTGCTTTCGTCGATCCGCCAGACTTTCGATTAGGCGCATCGTGATATAACCGGCCAAATCATGAAATGGAGGCGTATCGTGAAAAGGCCAGGCAGATCACGATATAGCCATTTCTACAATATGACGACGACATAACTATTACTTACATTGACAAGAATTCATTTAACTGTCTACAATTTGTTTTCCATTGCTATTAGGTACCGTATCAATGTGTAGGTACAATTACGTACCCAATGTGTATCTAGATATACTTCCGTGGCTAGTGGCTACACACTGTTACAATATTATGGATAGGAAACTAGGATTGTAGACAATCAAGTGAATTTTTGTCGATACATACAAGGTGGAGAAGATACGACAATAAATTCAACTGCGTACTTATACCTATTCAATGACGTTTTCAGTGATCCAGTCTAGGTACTGAAGCTAATCAAATATTGGCAAAACCCATTGTCGGCCCATCACTACTAGGTACGTAGTTTGTTTGAAAAAATATTGTTTTTATGAGTTAGTATTGCCAGTGTTTTCATTGATTGTGGTATTGTTGTCTCCGCATTGTATAGGTAGGACATCTTTTTGAGGGTGACTGTAGGCTACCCAGTCAGAATGTCATAGCAGCATTTCAATGGCGGTCCTCACGCCCGTGTCCAAAGAGTAGGTATGTAGAGGGTGTGCCAAACGGCTACTGAGAAATTCTTAGTGGAATTTCATAACTATCTAGCCCGGGAACATAACTCAGGACGTTCGGCAGAACGTTCTGCTATCACACTTGAGTCACCAGCCAAGTAATCATAACACACACGTGACATCGCTAACTGCTGGCCTGCGGCTGCTGAAGTGCTGAGACCCTCAAGCGGAGGGGTGAGCGTTGCGACGACGAACCGTTTCTAAAGACCGTTTTGCACTCTGCAACGATGCAACCGTTTTACGTCCTGGATTCAAACAGTCTTGTTGCACAAACCAGTCTTCGAATTACCTACTTGGTGCTATTGTTTATTTTACCTACGCCTATGACAATACAGTTGAGAATGCAATGGTTCAACTCTATCACACTTGTCCGTCGCGTCGTCAACACGTCGTCTCTAGTTCCGCGTTCGTTTTCGTCAATAAAAAGTAAAGTTTTGTCAATGACATACAGTTGTTAATGTATTAGGTACCAGTCTCGACGAAAAACGAAAACCTCGAAGACGCTATTCTATTCCATGTTGGATAAGGTTGCAACGACGACCGTTTTTTACTAACTTTTTAGACCTTTGTATCCTGCTTATGCCTATGAAGTTTCATTAAAATCGGTTCATTCATTTCGAAAAACAAGGGCTTGAAAGTTTGAATGAAATGCCGTACGTCGTAAAGGTTTCTCGCCAACTGCTCGCTCGACACATTGCTCTTTGTTTTTCATTAGCCAAAGAATTAGTGTTTACATTCAACGTGGCAATGCTGCCAGTCTTTTGGGCACATTTCCGGATGACAGACGATGCGGGCGAGTACTTCGAGGCCTAAGTTAGGGTGCTTTTGTTTTTGTAGGTATTAGTACGAGTTAATAGGTCATAGGTTCGAACCTAAACAGGCGCGAAAGGCGCTTTACTTTGTGTAAATTATTATTATTTTGAACCTCTATTTAGTTTGTGATATATCATTTTGTACCTAAATAGTGTAAATAATAGTGTCAAATATTGTAAAAATAAGTCATCGTCATCGTCATCGTTTCAGCCGAAAGACGTCCTCTGCTGGATATAGGCCTCCCCCATTTTTGGGGGGGTTTGCCATAATCGCCACGCTTGGCAGGCGGGTTGGCGATCGCAGTATGGTATGATGGTGTAATGCATAGAGAACGCTGCTGCCCATTCTCCGGTCTCCCTTAGTCGCCTTTTACGACACCCACGGGAAGTATGGGGTGGTGCTATTCTTCAAGTCCGGCACCACACAGACAGTAAAAATAAGTACATACATAAGTAAACAAATAAAATTGTAATGTTTTGGCATTCTAAATGTTTTTTATTTTTAATCATTTATTTATTTGTTGTTATATCTATGGTTTTTGACTGACATACTAAACTTGTCTCTTACTTGTTAAATTAAAAAAACAACAGTGGCACTCCGGGAGTGCCGACAGAAGTGAAAACAAAACACAAACAGATGAAACAGAATACTTTGCCATCACTCACAGTCACTGACATAATTATTTTGTTTAAAAAAAATATATATATAATTATACAGGGTGTTTGGTGCATCGTTTGCCAAATGGAATTGGCCGAAAGAAGAGGTCATTTGCTATCTCTTAAGGCCCAGTAACTCATTCCTTTTTTCATTGGTTTTTTTAAAATGATTTTTTAATTTTTATTTGGAGAAATACAAGAACTCTGCATTTAAGCTTAATTTTTTTTTTAAGTTAAGAGTATAACCTTCAAATTTTATTTTAATTCTTATGTTTACTCTTGTATGGTTCTATGAAATTAAAAATTTACTTGCTAATAACATCTAGTTCCTTTTTAATAACTCCCAAAGTTTTTGAAAAAAGGAAAAATACACTTAACACTCAACTTTAAATTGCTGTAAAAAAAAAACTAAAAGCGACTGGGATCTTCGAATTCTTTTAAAAAGTTCTCTAGTTTGTCCCCTTTGCAACGGTGTGCAATATACCGAAAATAAAGTTTAATAACTTCAGTAATTCACTAAATGTGTAAGTAATCGAGACACATCAGGCTGATATTCAATATTACGGTAAGATCACTAGTTTTCACATAAATAACATACTTTAAGTAGGTGGATAGTGTTATCTCACTCTTAGGCAGTCTTTTATCTCTTTCTAGGGTTCTAACTTACCTCGAACTTGAAATAAAAAATAAACTTTTTTTTAATAAGTACCTAATTATAAATTTTGTTCACATAATTGTCATCCACTATTGCGTACACACGCGCGACATCTTCGTATTATCTCGACTGTAGTGGTGTGTAAACGTATTTCTGCTTTGATCGTGACGAAAGCCGCCTCAATGCGTTGGATTAAATCATCCCTAGTCTCAACTTCCGTGGAGTAAACAAGTTCTTTGGGCCATCCCCAGATGTAAAAATCTAACGGAGTCAGGTCTGGGGAACGGAGGCCAAGGAATAGGGCATAACCCTCCCAATCCATGATTCTGGGAATGCAACATTTGGATGTTGTAGGTACTCCCTGGCGGTTAATCTCCAGTGAGCGGGATAATCGTTTTGATAAAAAACAAAAGACAGGTCTTCACTGAAAATTGATAGCTGACCTAATAATTAGGGTAGGTAAGTCTGTTTGTAGAAATTCTTTTTAAAAAGTTCGGATCATCCACGTCCGAGTGTAATAAGAAGATGTCGCGAGTGTGTACGCAATAGTGGAGGACAATTTGAACAAAATTTACAATTAGGTACTTATTAAATAAAAGTTTATTTTTTATTTCAAGTTCGAGGAAAGTTAGAACCCTAGAAATAGATAAGAGACTGCATAAGAGTGAGATAACACTATCCACTTACTCAAAGAATGTTATTTATGTGAAAACTAGTGTTCTTACCGTAATATCGAATATCAGCCTGATGTGTCTCGATTACAAATTTAGCGAATTACTGAAGTTATTAAGCGTTTTTTTTGGTATATTGCACACCGTTGGAAAGGGGACAAACTAGAGAACCTTTTAAAAGAATTCGAAGATTCCGATCGCTTTTAGTTTTTTTTTTACAGCAATTTAAAGTTGAGTGTTAAGTGTATTATTCCTTTTTTCAAAAACTTTGGGAGTTATTAAAAAGGAACTAGATGTTATTAGCAAGTAAATTTTTAATTTCATAGAACCATACAAGAGTAAACATAAGAATTAAAATAAAATTTGAAGGCTATACCTACTCATAACTTTAAAAAAAAATAAGCTTAAATGCAGAGTTCTTGTATTTCTCCAAATAAAAATTAAAAAGTCATTTAAAAAAAACCAGTGAAACAAGGAATGAGTTACTGGGCCTTAAGAGATAGCAAATGACCTCTCCTTTCGGCCAATTCCATTTAGCAAACGATGCACCAAACACCCTGTATAATATTGTACATTAAAACCGAGTACATCCCGGACAGACGAACACATCCGAAGTGGGTATTTTTTTAATCGTCATATAAACAAACAGGCCATGGTGTTGCTTACGGTAACAGTGGCGCAAGTTCAATGGTTTTTTCCCATCTCAAAAAACGCCCAACGCGCCTAGAGAAGTTTTCACTTCAAAAAGAAAATGCAGAAGTTGACGGACTACATACGCTCTACATCAGAATTTTGTTGTAATGGAACGCTTACAATGGCGTCATTTTCTGGCAAGTGGCAGCAGTCATTTTTGACGTGTACGTACTATGTGTCAGTGATGTGTCACTGTGTTTTGACGTTGACAGTTTAGAAACAAGCTTATATTTTCTGGAGACTTATTTACGTTTTTCTAGAAAATGAACGACAACGAGGATGAGCTGACTACTTTTTGTGATTCGGCGGTAATTCTTTTATCCATAGAAAACATAAAACTCATAAAATGTGACAATAATTTTACTTGCAATTGTGGTATTTTTTAGGCATCTCTTGTCGAAGGATGTCGCCTTCCAGTACGAATGCAGGGAGGAGATGACTGGCCATTAGCTGAAATTATCAGTATTAAAGAAATACGAGGCCAAAGGGGCTATTACGTGCACTATGTTGACTGTAAGTATGATACTTTACATTAAAATGTAACTCCTAAGACCTTGTTTGATCAAAATAATAAGTTGTCAAAACATGAAGTTGGTTGTTCTATGAATTCAAACAATCAATTAAAATAAGTCTTAATTATTATAAAACACATTAGTTTGGTGTATATTTAAAGCAGCAAAACCATCTCTTTCTTTTTCAATTAGCATGTAGTGAAGACATAGTCAGAACATGATTGAAATATCAAGATGGAAACGGACAACTACAATAATCGAACATGTCTTATAAATATTTAAGACTTGTTATAAAAGCTGTGCCCTGAGAAAACCCGACAAATGGATAACACAAAATGTTCGAATGTTCTAATATCGGTCAGAGCGTCATCCGTCTGACCAATGCTATTATAAATAATTTTTGTGTGCATGTGCAATCACTTAATAGTAGTTTATTTATTTATATTACTTAATACCTATACTTGCTTAAATTGTTAAAAAAAAAACTACAAAACATACAAAACCTTATCGCTTTCTGCTGTTTATATTAAGTAAAGATTTTGGTAGCACCATGAAGTACCAAATACTCGTAATATATTCTATGATAACTATGTTTCAGTCAACAAACGCCTGGACGAGTGGGTGGGTGAGTCATGGCTGGACACGAGAAAGGTACAGTTTCCGAGAAGAGATGGAGTGTCAACGGGTGGAACCACTACTCCGAAGAAGACACATATTGGATCAGGAGGTGGCGTCATGCCTAATTTTATTAGTATGTGTTTTTGTTATTAGACATTGGATGTTCATTTCTTCGTTCACACTTACACAGCCTGTACTTGCATTGAAACGAAAATGGTTGGACAGATTATTTTGAGACAACTTTCAGTATTTAAACAAGTTTTTGTGCAATTTTAGGAATGATTTGTATTTATAATAAAGTAATCTGTCAAACGGTTTATTTAGAAATCATTTTAATGTGGCTAGTTTTTTTCATTCATCACTTGTTGGAATTTCCTTTTCAGAAGACCTTTCTAAGACTGTTGGCAAATTAAGTATTTGATATTACTTTAAAAAAAAACATTAATTCAATAATTGTTTGGGTATCTTATTTTAAAACAACTTTTATTACTAGCCTTTTGACTACAATTGGCTTAAAAACTTTCAAAATTATTATTTTGTTTATGATGGTATATTGTTCTCTTCCTTCAGCTCTTTTTACTTCAGCTCTTTTTATTATAAGAAAACTTCTTGCTTGTATTTTGTATTGACTGCAGAAATGACTTCTTGAAACTTTTAGTGACTTTATGAGTATAAAAACACGTACTTTATGTGATATTAATGTTATTATTCACTTAAAACTGTGTTTGTTAACTAACCTTATTTTCATATAAACACAATTTACCATCGTAATAACACACTAAAAACTCATCATCATGACAATTGGCCATTAAATTTATAACATTTTGTCTGCAGATGACACTGTCTGCAATGAAAGTCAGAAGTCTAGTACGGTACCGAGTAGACCCACTATTGTGAACCAACAAGTTCTGCCAAGTCTGCAACCCCAACCTAAAGTTCATGAAAAAGCCCATTTTAATGCACTCAATGGTGGTTCCACACCAAAAAATGCACTTGGTACGTTGAAACTTATATTTCAATTGTTTGTGTGCTTTGCGTTACAGCATCATAATTTTATCTCCTAAACAAATATTTAGAATTATAAATGCATATTTTTGCAATGAAACATATTATGTTTAAAAATAATTAAAAATATGTTAGTGGTCCACCTTTTCTTACTGAGCATTCCTTTGATTAAACTTCTGAGGAATGTACAGTACAGTCAACTGCAAACACATGTGCTTACTTTACACATAATACATAATTATTTTATATTTTATTTCATTTCATTGGATTGTCCAAAATTATTCAAAAAGTATTAATGTGTTCGAATTTCACTTGATAAATTTAATTCAGATAGTACACATATTTTTGCATCTGAAAATTAGTAGCTACAAAATTGTGTCCCATATTAGTCGAGTTTATTACACTCAAGCATGCTGGAACGAAGTGATTGTGTATCTGATTATGTACCCAATACAATTTAAACAGGATACCTCAAACCTCTTAACGTGAACGTTCAGGACTTGCGCTCAGGCAAAGGGCAAAGTGGTGTGGATAAGGGGCGTGGCGTAGCTGCAGGTATGTCAAATAATTACCTTTTTGAGACCCGCTGACCAGGAGAGCTACGAACAATATTGTGTCTCATTTTGTCAATGCTTGATTGGTTAATTAACCTGAGCGCAACTTCCGTCAAGCCTCTTGACTATCACTAAAGCTGTTATCAGACGCTTCACTCGAATTAATAGTTCGCTCGAATTAAGGGTTCACCCAAATGAATAGTTCACTCGAGTGAATGTTCATTTTTGTTTCATTTCACGTTCACACGACACCGAAAAAAAATACATAGAAATAAACGTTTGTCTGCTCCTTTCATTTCATTTTTCGATCATTCGGTAGACGAGTGAAAGATGCCGAGTGCCGAAGTCCAACATCGCTGGCTCGGTTCACTAATTGAATCATTTTACGCTTTTGAATTATTTTGTGTTCAGACGTTTAATTTCGTGTGAAAGAATGTAAAACGAAAATGAACAAAAAGTGAAGCGTCTGATGTCTGATTCACATGATTGTGTGACTGCTTATCGGGTTCAGAATCAGATATTACAATGACAGGTGATGAATATGTTTTGTAGTAGTGATCGTCTAGCGTAAGCGTTCGTTTAACGGTTTCGAAAGACTGAACAATAAACGGGCCCATTTGATTTCTGACTCGTACGTTTTAGGAGCGAAAATGTTAAGCAATTTCCAAAAGGTTTTGAAAATGTCAATTTCTTTCAAAATGTAAATAAGTACGTAATGCATATTTAAAATATTATTTTCAATTTATTTTATTTTTGTTTAAAAGAGCTAAACTGTGACTGTGACACAACACTTTTTCTATTGTTATAAATCAAATTTTTCTAATCCCAAAGTTGAGAGGAGTGCAAATAATGTAATGTATTGTATATTACGTTGATTTCAAAATGTTTGAAGTTGCAGAATCAGATGCAGAATAGGTGGAAATAAGGTGCAAGTGAAAATGAACCCAAGTTGTTTTATTGGCACCTCCATGCGTTCAACGAACGCTTATACTGGAACAAAGCCTCCTTGAGCACCAATGAAGTGCATGCTTTGAAAACGTTTGACATTATTTAGATAGACCTTGTGTAGTTATACTCAAAATTACATCCTTCATATGTACAGTCAAGAAAAGAGATAATTATGCAGGATCGTCGGGTATAGTTGAAGTTTAGTAAGAAACCGATAGATGTTCGCGAATAAAATTTAATTATATTAATTGAAAACAAACAGCTCATTTATCAAATTAAATTTCAGTCGACGACATCCATTGGTTTCTTACTAAACTTCAACTATATCCGACAGTCCTGCATACTTATCTCTTTTGATGACTGTATCTAAGGAAGATTTTTTCGTTAAATCTAGTAATTTATATAATGTTTTTTTTATATGTTAAATTGAAGTAAGTAAGTACCTAAAGCATAGCATTACCTATAATCTAAAAGCTTTATTCTATCTAGCTTTCTAGAAAAGCATAATAATATTTTTTATCACATCTATTTAAAAAGAACTAGTGATGCCTTCGTAAACAGGGACTAAAATAGCTCTTTATTCCCTAGGGACTAAAAGTGATTTGAGTTTGGAATGTGGATATTTTTAGTAAAGTTCCAATCACCAAAGAGATCAATCACGAACATTGTATGAACAAGTAACAGACTGTATGACAAAAAAAACGCGCGCGAGCCAAATTAAAAAAAAAAGTTTGTGAAAAAATAAAAAACACGCGAAAAGTATTCTGCCTTCGTTCGTAATTGTTTACTTAAATTAATATTTTACTTGGTTTTATAAAAAAAATAGTATGTCTTCCTCAAGTAGTGATAATGAAACTTACTATTCTTATTCATAAGTTGCACTTACTTACTTTTTTTGGTAGAGGGTGATAAAAAGTGCTATTTTAAGCTCGAGTGACGTACTTTAAATCTCTTGCTGCGCTCAGGATTCAAAGAAACACTATCGCCTTCAAAATACTTATTTGTACCCTTGGCAAACAATCTACTAATAAAGCAACAGCTTAAAAAACTGCATCTAATTATTATTAAGAAGCGAATAATATTTTTTGTAGGTACTTATATTTGTATACCACTCACATTTTGAATGCTACCCTACAAACAAGGTGTTATTGCCGGCGAGCCGCGTCAGCTGGTGTCTCGCCCGGCAAGTCCAACGCTTGGCAATGATTCATCGTCTCTTGTCAACGGAGGCGCGGTCCTCGCAGCCGCGTTGCAGAAGAAAATGAATAGGAAACGGAAAGCACCGTCTATAGACAATGAAGTATGAATTTTTTGTTGTTGTTGTTTATAATTGCTTGGCGCAAGATGGATGTAAAAAAAAAAGAATTACCTAAAATATTTAAAAATTGCATAAGTATTATACAGGGTGGCGTCGACGCACAACCATGGGTTCAGTACTGGTCCCATCGTTAGTTGAAAATTTGCATCAGATATTAAAAAACAAAATTTGCGGGTCAAATTTTCACATTTTTACCGCGTAGGTATTGCATTTTTCTATGAAACAGCAGATTTTTGTTTATAATTATCAGAAAATGTCTACTCTAGACTCGTGTGCTGAATTCATGGACACAGTTTGATTGTCGAGCGTCAATCGATCATGGGCGATGTCCCATGCCACTCTGTATTTTTCTGGGGCGTTTACTATTTTTGATTTTGTACAAATTTTGATTGCGCGAATGTGTTTGTGAGACTTTTACTCAATTATTGCTTGGTTTCTGAGATCCTTAGATAAGCGTTCAATAGCCTGTAGGCTGTAGGCACTCGACAAAGTAGTACCTATCTAGGTAAAAATATAAGTTCTTCTTTAATACAAAATCAATTTGTGCTTTATTCTTTTACAAGTAATGCTAATAATGAAAATGATTATACAACTAAACTGAATAATCAGAAACGTTATGTGTCAAGATCTGAAACTGGACTCAGAAACCGGGCAGCACACTTTATCGTCACTGCTACATTAACTGCGGTTTTATTCACCAAAAAAAGTCCACAGCGTTGACATCCTAATAATATTCGAGAACAATCTCTTACAGGAGCCCAAGCAAAGTTCTAAAACTTTTCAGGCGGAACCCGTTCCGTCTGTAGAAACTGAAGGCAGTGAGACCACTGCTAGTGGTACTGCTACTCCCACCACTAGGCCACGACAGTCGGGGAGCATGGTCGCGCACGGCCATGATGATCTCGTTACTCGCATGAAGAATATTGAGATGATTGAGCTCGGAAGGAACCGGATACGACCGTGGTACTTTGCGCCTTATCCACAGGTTTGTACCTAGTTCGCATAGACTGTCAAAAAATGTCTTTGGACTAATTTGGCTTGCTTGCCCTCAAAGTATCAAAAAAATATTCAAGAGGCTTCTACGTCTTACTTTTTTTAGGGTTCCGTACCCAAAGGGTAAAAACGGAACCCTATTACTAAGACTTCAATCTGTCCGTCTGTCTGTCTGTCACCAGGCTGTATCTCAAGAACCGCGATAGCTAGATTGTTGAAATTTTCACAACGTATGTATTTCTGTTGCCGCTATAACAACAAATACTAAAAATAAAATAAATATTTAAGGGGGGCTCCCAAACAACAAACGCGATTTTTTTGCCCTTTTTTGCTCGATATCAAAAATGGCAACAGGTAGGCACTTGAAATATTCACAAAATACTCAGTTGTATTTTAACTTTAATAATAAAATTAAAATAAAATAAATATTTAAGGGGGGCTCCCATACAACGAACATGTTTTTTTCGGCGTTTTTGCCTTGTGGTACGGAACCCTTCGTGTGCGAGTCCGACTCGCACTTGGCCAGTTTTTTCGTACTTATTTCTAAAGTATCAAATTAAATTAATTGACGAAACTTCAGTGAGCAGCACCCTAGTTGCGTAACTTACTATCAATCTGAATAGTTTTAAACAATATTGCTTATACATTGCTTCATAATTATGTTCGTAAAATATGTCTGCTCAACAACGTAAATAACGCAATGAATGTTGTTGAACTGTCAAAATGGAATCCGTTGCTACTGATAGTGTGTTACGCAATTACACAGCAGTTACCTAATTTAATTTGAGTCTTTCTTCAATAACTGGCCAGAAAAGGCAACAGTCAACGCTAAATGGAATCGTATGAGATAAAGTTGACTTGATTAAGTCAACTTCAAGTTCAAACATGAAAAAAATCTACAATTATTAACACAATTTCTTTTCGATTTCAGGAAATGGTGAACCTACCTTGTATTTACATCTGTGAATTCTGTTTGAAGTACAGAAAAAGTAAAAAGTGCCTAGAAAGACATTTGGTAAGTACCTGTGTCGATCATTAAAAAACATATTCCAAAAAAGTTATGTTAGTTTTATTATTTTTATTTTCTCTCTTCCCAGATCAAATGTAAACTAAAACACCCGCCTGGCAACGAGATATACCGTAAAGGCAGCATATCTTTCTTCGAGATCGACGGCCGAAAAAACAAATGTTACGCACAGAATCTCTGTTTACTAGCCAAATTGTTCTTAGATCACAAGACATTGTACTACGATACGGACCCCTTCCTTTTTTATGTTATGACGGAATTTGATGCCAGAGGTTAGTGTTTTTAGGATTCCGTACCTCAAAGGAAAAAATGGGACCCTTTGTTATCATAGGATCGCTTTGTTGTCCGTCCGTCTGTCTGTCTGTCAAGACCCTTTATCTCGGGAACGCGTGGAGGTATCCAATTGAAATTAAAACCGTATACTCAAGTCTACAGTCCCTTGAAACTGTGAAAAAATTAAACACCTAAATTAACGTAAAAAAAAAGATACGCCCGTTTATGTCGCAAAAAACGTATATTTCAACACTGTCAAGGGAATCAAAATTTATAGGGTACTTCCCGTTGACCTAGAACAGTGGTTCCTAACCTTTTCAATATTGTTACTCCTGGACCTATTAGGAAAACTGATTTTACCCCGACCTTAAAATGCTATCAATAAACAACGAATTACTTAACTAAAAATTGTTAGTGTGATGTGGTATTGTTTTGCATTCGCAAGTTTTTTTTTATGTTAGGCTTAGTTTCGCTTAAAGCGCAACTTAATTCGTGTTCCACATTGAGACGGTTTCTGGCCTTTGTTTTCAGTGTAACCAAAGTCGAAAAACCACTCTCACTTTTTAGCAAGCTATTTTATTAAATTAGAACTGGAAGGAGGACGCGCGGACTCGCGAAAGATGGAAGGAGTGGAGGGAGGCCTTTGCCCAGGAGTGGGAAAGTGCAGGCAAAAAAAAATGTATTAGGTCTTAATTGTTAGGTTCTTTGTTACCCCCACAGAATAGCTAATTTACCCCCGCGGGGGTAATTACCCCCAGGTTCGGAACCACTGATCTAGAATCATAAAATTTGGCAAGAAGTAAGATCATGTAGCACAAGTAAAGGAAAAATCAGAAAACCGTAAATTTGTAGGTACATTAAAAAAATCCCGTGATGAAACTATTTACGTACCTACAAAGTACGGAACCCTCGGTGCGCGAGTCCGACTAGCACTTGACCGGTTTTTTAAATACAGGGTGGCAAGGACATCGACGCGCAACCAGTCACCATGCGTTCAGCACATGATTCTAGACCCCCCCCCATCAAAAAATGATCTGCTGTTTCATAGAAAATTTGCAATACCTTTGCGTTCAAAATGTATGGAACAGCAAATTTTCTTTATAATAATCTACGAATATCAATCATAGTTTGAGTTTGCGCGGTATTTAGTTTGTGCAGTGTCAGAGGGAATTTCCTCTCGCGCCTTTCGCGCATAACGGGCTTATTTCATCTTTGCGAACTGACTTTTGCACTGTGCACGATATATTTTTATTAAAATATATCTTGTAATGTAAATTAAAGTGAATATTAATTACAATAATGCTTGATTTCCTGTTACTTGAAAGACAATAGTCAGTGTACAATAAATCGCTAATAGCTAACCCGCTAATATATAATATTTACCCGCATAGTAACAGACGAGCGCGCATTACGTGACTTATGTTATTGTATGAAGCTATAAATTGGATTGATGGACTATAAAATAAAATACAATATTTGTAAGAATAATATAATTCTCCGTTTCAGGTTTTCACATAGTAGGATATTTTTCAAAAGAGAAGGAGAGTACAGAAGACTACAATGTAGCATGTATACTGACACTACCTCCATACCAAAGAAAAGGTTATGGAAAACTCCTTATAGAATTTAGTAAGTACAGCACAACTTTTTTTTTAAACATTAGCGAGCTTACAACAGAACACTGATAAATTTGCTAAACCCAGTTACCTAGTTATACTAAATGGCACTGCTTTAAAGCGGTGACAAAAAACGACAAAATACATATTTATCAACAAGTTGGACAGTAAACTAAATAAAAATGAGTCGTAATAAATATTATAAATGGATAAAATAAATAATTAGGCAGTAAAATTACTGAACGGGCAGTTAGTTACGTGTGGGCAGTTAGCAAATCGGAATTAGTCGGTGAGAAATCTCTTACCTAGAAGTAGCACTCGCCAGCCGCTACCGTAGCACCGCTCGCTTCGCTCGCTCGGCTCGCGCGCTGTTGGTCTCAGTTCTAACCTAATCTAACCCATTTGGTTGGGGTGCCCTGGCGCAAGCCGAATTGGTCGCAGTAACTAATTACTGCGACTGCAATTCGGCTCGCACATAGTCCGTACAAACTGCCTAATTGATCATCTTGCCCATTCCACCATTTTTACTGCCCATTCATTTATTAGACTACTTAAATATTTTTTGTACCGATTCATGTTATACCGTCACACTGACGGTTGTCTGTTGTCAGTTAATTCACCAACCGCCGAAAAATTAAATAGCTGCCTGCTGTTTTTTTCAACTGATCATAATAACCTTCCTAATGTCTCAATCATCCATACTAAACATACCGGCTGGAGCGTAATTTATCAAAATTCACTGGCTAGATGGCGTATCATAGCTGATCAGCGGTCTGTTGTGATTGTGACAAACCGTTATTAAGTTCATGTCTAGCTATGTCATGTGTAGTGTTGTTAGTCTTCATGGATTTGCCAAAATCCACAAACCCAAACTGGGCCGTTGTAGTGAATGGTCCCCCCCATTTCACAGACAGAAGGCCAACCCAGCAGTAGGAACATTGCATGCCAGCCGAGCTCTTGAAAACAGGTCACCATGTATTAATTGGTTATTTGAATCAGATTATCTCATATATTTTTTATCTCTTTACTCTTCAGGTTACGAATTGTCAAAGTTTGAAGGCAAGACAGGGTCACCTGAAAAGCCTCTTTCAGATCTTGGATTGCTGTCATACCGGAGTTACTGGGCGCAGACCATATTGGATATACTCACGCACATTAAGCCAGTCGGCGATAATGAGAAACCTATTATTACCATCAAGTAAGATTATCCATTTGAACATGTATGAAACTGTAGCTAGAGGAGCTAAACATACTTAGCATATTTTAATTTTTTTCTGATATTCTGAAAAAAAAACCGCTACGCAACTACAAAAATGCAATATTTTTGATCACCAACTTTAATTGTCTGTAAATTGAAATCAGACAGTCGTCAGAAGCCCGAAAGTTTTATAAACAGACTTACCAAGGGACATCCCGTTACACAGTTAATGGGTTGTGGAGGCCAGATAAAGTCGCTCCATGAGAACTATTCGTTAGTTGGTATTCAGCTGTATCCGGTTGGACTTGAAGCCGACTCCGACATAGTTGAAAAAAGGCTAGGCAGATGATACCAAAATTAAATTACAACTGTAATTCGTTGTCAGCCGTATAAAATGGCAGTAACACTGCAATCAGACATAGTTTGTCAATCTACTCAGCAATAAAGTTCCGTTACTGTAAAATGGGTGGTGCAGAAACTCATAATTTCTATCATGCCAGTCAACATCTTCATCTTTTGGCAGTCTTATTATAGTTGTAGGCCGTCATTGGCTAGAACGACGAATCTAAATAGACAAATTTTCTTTTCTCAGCGAAATCTGCGAGCTTACCAGTATAAAGAAAGAGGACGTAATTAGTACATTACAAAACCTGAACCTGATCAACTACTACAAAGGACAATACATCATATCGGTGAACGAGGTAAAATAGACTTTATAGACATAGATTCAATGAATAAAGTGCTTTCTTCCTGAATTCAACATTCAATTTTACTAACGACTATTAAAAATCCTACAGCAACACGAAAAAGCCATGGAAAAGAGAAATCTGCGCATCGACCCGAAATGCTTGCACTGGACGCCGAAAGACTGGTCGAAACGAGCGAAATGGTAAGATAATATTATTACATTTCACATCTTATCACCACAGTGTAACTATGTATTCCATACAGTGGCTCAACGTCATTCAGTCAATAAACATTTCACGCACAGGATCTTTAGAAAACTATTCTTATATTTAAATAGATCGTGAGACAATGGTGCTTGGATGTTCAAAAAATAATATTTACAAAGCCACAAGGCCACATCCCCAGCTACAGTATGACAACTCGGGATGTAACCATCCACACACCCTTAAACTACTGTATGGAGTAAGATAAAGTTACACTGTGACATCACTTTATCATGTTACCATTAATAAATAACATTCAGGTACCCACAAAGAAGAAACTTCAACAGTCACCATGTTAAACTGTGAAGTAAATGAATTTTCTTTTGTCACCAGTGTTTGAAGGCATTGAGTAACGGAGACGCAAGCTATCTAACTCTGGCTTCCGAAACGTACGCAGTTTGTTAATTTTGTATCTAACATCAACATTATGTTAATCTCATTTATTCGTTATAGTAATTCATCAATGCTAACAGGCTTGGGATTAGCTCATATAACTCATTAACTTTTTTGGTTATGTAAAATAAAAAATATATTTGCATGTTGGGTAAATGTCACACAATATTTTATTAGAATATGGAGTTGTGGCTGAGGTTATTTTAACAACCGCGCTTGGCTCAATCATTCGCCCTGTACTAATCAAGGTCGCTAACAGATACTTAATATTAATTATTTTTATTAAACACACTTACCCCGGGTACTCGGAGTAGTTACTTAAAATTAGACAAGTATAAATTGAAACGCTGTCCATCAAAAATATGTCAGATTGAAAACATTTCAATCGTGTTTCTTGTATATTTGTGCCAAAATGTCAATCCTAAAACCTGCTTAGCCTTCCCCTATGTTGGGATCGGCTTCCAGATGCGGATGCAGGGAGATACATGGAGCGACTGCTTATCTGACCTCCACAACCCAGTTACTGACCATTGGGCTTCCGACTGCCCGTAACGACTGTTAAAGACCTCTGAATGACGGCCAGGACAGATAACTTGTGCCAAGATATGCTGGTTAATAAAATTGTATGATTGATTAATTTTAAGTGATGTCTCTGAGTGCGGCAATTACACTTATAAAACGCCCAAATTTGCAACTCCTGTTTCTGAAAGTCTGATCATGTCTCATTAGGCTTACTTTAAAGGCGTGTACACACCTGCGTCCGTGCACGAGCAGTGCGATTCGCGTGCATCTTAAGACCATACTATGGATGGACATATTTGCGAGCGGTTTGCGTGCGTGTTGTTCATACTCGTGGTTTCACAAACCAATGCTCACGAACTGGTGTAAGTTGTTTGCGACGTGCGCATATGCGCGAAAAGTGTGGCGCGTCTATAGCCGTTCGAGACGTGTAGTGCGCACTGTACGGGTGCGTGCGCAGGTGTGGATCCGCCTTAAAACCTCATGATAAGTTGTATTTTTTAAGCAATCCGATATATTGCTTTGCAACAAATCATAATATTTGCTGATATTATATTTTACAAATATAATTGTAAAGGCTTTCAGAAACAATTACGGACCCAGCAAAACAGCTTACTCATATGCTTGCTGGTCAACCAACAAAGCTTTATATCACTTAACTGCTATTTGCACGGCGAAAGTTTACATTATCTGCTTCATTACTAGATTTATTCCAGCACATTAGCCCACGTTCGCACGGACGTAAAAATTTCGCGGCGGGATTTTATCGCGCACTGGAATTTTCAACTCTCGGTGTGGAGCCGAGCAATGAAAATCCAACAGAGCGCATCCCAGGGCGTCAAAAAAAGACACTGGAATTTTCAACTCTCGGTGTGGAGCCGAGCAATGAAATTCCAACAGAGCGCATCCCAGGGCGTCAAAAACAGACACTGGAATTTTCAACTCTCGGTGTGGAGCCGAGCAATGAATATCCAACAGAGCGCATCCCAGGGCGTTAAAAAAAGACACTGGAATTTTCAACTCTCGGTGTGGAGCCGAGCATTGAAAATCCAACAGAGCGCATCCCAGGGCGTCAAAAAAAGACACTGGAATTTTCAACTCTCGGTGTGGAGCCGAGCATTGAAAATCCAACAGCGCATCCCAGGGCGTCAAAAAAAGACACTGGAATTTTCAACTCTCGGTGTGGAGCCGAGCATTGAAAATCCAACAGAGCGCATCCCAGGGCGTCAAAAAAAGACACTGGAATTTTCAACTCTCGGTGTGGAGCCGAGCATTGAAAATCCAACAGAGCGCATCCCAGGGCGTCAAAAAAAGACACTGGAATTTTCAACTCTCGGTGTGGAGCCGAGCATTGAAAATCCAACAGAGTGCATCCCAGGGCGTCAAAAAAAGACACTGGAATTTTCAACTCTTGGTGTGGAGCCGAGCATGGAAAATCCAACAGAGCGCATCCCAGGGCGTCAAAAAAAGACACTGGAATTTTCAACTCTCGGTGTGGAGCCAAACATTGAAAATCCAACAGAGCGCATCCCAAGGCGTCAAAAAAAGACACTGGAATTTTCAACTCTTGCGCGGAAAACAATCGCGGCGGGAAAAAAGCGGCCTTGCGCACCTGGGCTTATTGGCTGGTTTAACAAATTGTATCACCACCCTGTATACTACCTATATTTAACCTAATCATGATATTATCATCTCGATAAAGCGTGTAAAAAGTAATTTCTTCTTTAATCCATTGTAAAAAAAACATCCGATAGTCTATTATTGTAACGGTAACTTCCATTGGCTCAATTGCACTAAAGGTTGATCTAGAACCATGTCTCGAACCACTTAATACCATGTAACTTTCGGTCAATAAGCACTCGTGGCTCTAATTTTGTTTATTTCTATCTTCAAAACCCTTTTTTTTTGCTCTTTAATCCCACTATTTATACACTCTATTATTTCTAAAACCTCTAAGATGCTGTTACACTTGTATATAGTCATCTTCAAAAATTTGACATTCTATGTCAATACCATAAAGATTTTTCTAATTTTCTTTTTTCTGCAATTCTAGGTAGCGTCCAGTCTCGTTCGCTGCCACTGTGAAGGATCTACCTACAATGGTAACCGTTCGTTCAACAATGTATGTGCTCTGTAGTTATCTTATACATACCTAGTAATAATTTGGCATTTCTCAAAAAGTGTAGATGTATTTAGAATTGTATGATTAACGTAGTAGTACAAATGTATTGAAGTATTGTGTATTCTACCTCGTACATAAATAATAGGTCTTATTTTATTTAGCAAGTTGTAGGTACATTAGATACCTCAACGAGTTGTTGGGGTCTCTGTTTCTTTTGTTTTGTCTCTTAATATAGTAGGGAGCAATTCTTTTGCCAAGTTCTGGCAAAATTCCGATCTCGTTCTGTTATTTGTATCGTCTTAGATCAACCCGTTATTCTGTTTCTTTAAAAGTCTAAAGCAATTTCTTTCTACCACAAAACCATCTATACTGCGCTGATGATTTCGTTTCCAAACATGTTAACAAATATGTATTTTTGGCAAAACAATTTTAAAACCCACACATAAAGTTAATTTTGCGATAAGTACAACTTTAAAAAAAAGTACTAGTCATTCTGAAATCAACTTAATCTACATAAGCATAAAGTTGATATTCGTTGAAGTGGAAACCGGAAACAAGGGTTTGAATAGACTACAAAGATAGTGGTTACCAGACCGATGTTCGAAGTTTTCTTATCATCTTTCCGTGTCACTGACTCTGGCAGGGCCACCATCAGGGATTTTAATTTTGATAACACAAACAATTAGACTAATTAGTCGAAATTTGTCGCCAAATATCAGAATTTGTCGGTCACTGGTTCAAAAGATATATGGGTTTATAGGTGGCCGATCTGGAGAGTCTCCCCAGCAGGGCCACATTTATATCTCAAAAACTAGCGAATTGGCGACAAATTATGGGAGAAACCACATCTTCGCTAGGTGCCCTAGTTTTTGACATATAAATGTGGCCCTGCTGGGGGAACTCTCCAGATCGAGACCCTTATATCTTTTGAACCAGTGACCGACAAATTCTGATATTTGGCGACTAATTGGCGACAAAATATGGGAGAAAATAGATGTTCGCTAGGTGCCCTAGTTTTTGAGATATAAATGTGGCCCTGCTGGGGAGACTCTCTCCAGATCGGCCACCTATAAACCCTTATATCTTTTGAACCAGTGACCGACAAATTCTGATATTTGGCGACAAATTTCGACTAATTAGCGACAAATTTTTTGTGTCATCAAAATTAAAATCCCTGATGGTGGCCTTGCCAGAGTCAGTGACACCCTCTTCCCTCTTCCATTGAGACTTGACTGCAATGTCTGTTTTCATTTGAGTTTGTTTCGCCATTTCTCCTCAAGGATAGTCAGATAGGAAATGTCGATTCTATCTAGCTTATTTTATTTAATATGGCGTGTTAAAGTGATTCTGATATCCTATTTTCAGAATAAACAATTTCCAATCTACATTTTTAATGCAATCATTAGTAATTTTCATTAAAAAAATATTTACATGTAGATTTGTAATAGTTCACTCATGCCTTAATGTGACACTTTTTGAGAACTGCAGTTATTATAGATAATAATTTCTAGTCTCAGTTAAGATCGGTTCATGTCAATGAAAAAAATATGTGAGATTGTGTGGTATGATTGAAAGTTTGTTCAAAAATGCTCGCTACATTAGCCAAGTAAGATATTCAATACATTTCGAAATGTAAGCCCTTATTGTGATATTAAATAATAATATCAAAGTTTTTGAAGTTTCTTTGTTTTATTGCTATGCAATAGTAGCCATTAACTCTTTGGCTTCATGTACATGACACCGGAGCCGGACCGCGTATTTGCGTATAAGTGCCGGAGTACAAATTAATATCGGGCACACGCCGCACCGGAACCGCGTGTACACCGCATTGAGGCGATATTCGGCGCCGGACTGCAAGTTTGTGTATACGAAATATACGAATCGTATAAGTACACAGACTTGCAGTCGGCCGGTGTGGCTCCGGCGTCATGTACAGGAAGCCTTAGGCAGACCTTGTTCATGTCACAAGTGTTCTCAAAAAAACACTACCTAAATTTCTGATGAGATAAATTTTTAGAGAATAAATTATTTTCACAATTTTTTGTGGTTTTTCTGTTTGTTAAAAACAGTTTCTGTCAGGTAGTCGAGAAGGAACAAAATCAAACATATTTGTATGCAATATAATGATTTATTCTTCAATATATAAGCGCAATAATTTTGCTTTGACTGTCAAAATATTTATATTTATGAAGCAGGTACAAGTGATGTTTACAACACTTACAAAACCTAATACGAATTAATATTTCTGATATTATTATAACAAACAACGGTTCTTAGATGAATATGGTACAATATGATTATATTTTAATCACTTTGTGACTTAGTTTAAATTTTAGTTTTCAACGAATATGAGTGTTCAAATTATTTTGTAAATCTACAGAAAATTTAATAAAGATTGAATATCAAAGCATTAGTATATAGCAGACTTAAATAGCAAGAGATATAACAACAGATTATAAAAGTTGATTCGAATACTCATATATAAATTATAAAGTTAAATCTTATTTTGTAACAACAATAAATCGTTAAACAAATGTAATACTAGTCGTTTTATAACTTACAACCGAATGTTATGCAATAGTAATGTACTATCACAACCGGCCACGCGAGTAGCCAGCAGAGATACACTGATAAATTAAGTAGAAAATGACGTCACCCATCGATCAAGCAACGTTATTACATGCACGCCAAAACGGATAGAACCAGTAGCATATTCAGCCTATAAAGTTCCCACCGCTGGGACACAGCCCTCCTCTCTGTGAAAGGGAGAGGGCCATAATCCACAACGTGGGCCCAGTGCGGATTGGCGTATGTCACATGTCTTTGAGTGAAGAATATTTAATTATTTATTGAATCATTAGTTAATGTTTTGGCGTGATATTTGATAATATTAAAACTGGTATCAGCATGGAAACTAGTTGAAACTTAATATCGTGAGTTAACTTTCAATTATCTGATATTAAATTAATATGGTGGCCTTACGATAGGCAGTAACTATTCCCTTTTGCGTGATGTAATAAATTGATGATCAATACGAGCGTGACTGCGAACAGACCTTCCAGAAACACTAAACTATACCTTCTAAAGTTAATCTTATACGCAAGATTACTACGACGGTACCATCACACTACAAAAGCGATATACAAAATACTACAAACTTTCAAACAATCGAAATTCATATATAACATCGACCAAAGATAATGAAGTATTATAGAAAACTACAATTCTAAGGGAAGTCCATTACATTTCGCACACTGACGGCCTTTCTAGAAACTACGATTGTGGAGACTTGAAACTCTTGTTAGACAAGAAATAACAATGAACATTAAGTTCGAATTGTGCTCTGTGTTAATAAATAGATTTTTCTTGCTATCACAATATTACCAACAATATAAAAATAAATGCTCGCGCGACTGACTGCTTAGTAAGGCAGCCACATAGACTAGGATCACTGGTATGCAGAAGGCACTGTCTTAGAATAGGTCTGCATAACTGTCTGGGCGGCACGACGTAACAGCATGGAAACCCTGCACATTATTCTATTGTTACGCAACAGTACAACTCCGGTTGTCATGTAACTTAAATAATACGGCTTTTATTCCATGGCGGCTACAATTTTTATTTTATTTACACCAAAGTATCTCGCCCAGACATCTACTCCTATGTTACTAACTCCATATAAAAATATCAACAGAACAACAAAATCGCTTTAGTTCGAAATTAAAATACAGAGGCACTTAACAATGGTGTTTTTTGTGGACGCTTCAAGCGACTTAACGTACACAAAATACATCTTGCCCATTCGTCAAAGTCATATGCTGACATTAAGTATATTTTATTATTTTTGTCTTTGTGTAATATACAATAAGGTTTTAAGTCGCATGACGCATGAACTTGACAAATGGTAGAATTCGTCATGTTGCTTTGTGTGCATTTACAATTCGTTACATGTACAATACTTAATTATAGAAATGTCAAATTCTTAAAATTAATTGATTATCGTCGTAACAAGTAACGCTTGTTGCACTTACAATAATATTAGGTATATCACGACTTACTCTGAGTTAAAGCACCTTAAAACTAATATTACCTTACACGAATTGTAACACATGTATATGTGGAATATATCTCATTATAATCTGTGAATATAGTTCTGTAACAAAAAATATATAATTTTGGAATTTCAACAGGAGGTACTGTATTACTATATCTATAATTGTACTGGAAGTTAGAGGCTATGTGATGTATTTGGAACTTTCATTCATAATTTGGACTAACTGATGTGGACTAGACACCAATACCAAAACTTTCATAACATTGCACCGTTAAAATCAGATCTTAATAAATAAATATTTTAAACAGATCAAAGCAAAATCATAGAACTTAAAAAAAATTAAAACGAATGGTAATTGTTAGAATTAGACACTTAGATAAAATAAAATATTATATGAAATACCTACCTAAAGAACTGTTTCACAGTTACTGCTTCGTGTTAACGTAGTCATTATTATACAATCGAATTGGGATTCTAAGTTCACAACACTTGAAAGAAAAATGTAACCTTTTTTATTTGATTGAAAACAGTACGCCTTTTTGATGTGCTTGAGAAAGGACATTTTATTATGTTTTCTATTGATTTTTTTTGAACCTGATCATTCCTGACTCTAAATGTCACTCCATCTCTTAAACATACATACTAGCTACGTTATACAGGCACCAAACTATCTCTACGTTGTTGTTCTACACAGTAGACATATGATTTCGTTTCGAAATAAATTTCCCCGCCCTTTGTCGTTTTTCTGGCACTTTAAGAAGCCTTATTATGAGATACAAAAAGATTTTTAAATGTTTTATCACAACTGTAGTGTATAGTCATTATAAAAAGTGATTTGACGGAAGTAGACGATAGAATCTAGTTAAAAAAAATATATATATTTTGGTAATTCGAACATTATAAAAATAATTACTAAAAAAATTGCCACCGAATTGAAAATAAGTATGTATCTAACAAAACTCAAAGAAGGAAGCGTTTATGTAACATGAAGCTATGTCTGGAAGATGGTATGGAATTATTATAAACGGTGACACTCTATTTCGAATTTTAATAACTCCGATGCTTAAATTATACGTATACATGTCGAAAATAAATTTGGACCCGACAAAAAATGGTTACTGATAACGTGGATGTTCCTAACTACACAAGGCATCCGTCATTAAGGCCGTTGTTGAGTTTGCTCGACGTTTCGGGCATGGTGTTAGGGTACGTGTGGCACTGCTGGTTACCCAGGTTGTAATTCGCCTCCGGATCATAATAGTCCTGTTCGGAGTCGATCGGGACGAGAAGATTCGTGGACTTGGGGAGGTAACCGTCCGTTGTCACGTAACTGCGATCCGAAGTGGGTGGCAGGCTGAGAACACTGTCGGGTCGATTGTAATCGGGGTCTGCGAGCTGAGGTGCTACGTAGATGGTGTCTAGGGACGAGATGGTGTCTATAGACGAGTCCCCGTTGAGTGGGGTGACACATGTATAGCTGGACGTGAGTATGTTGGCTGACTCTGGTCGGATGTAGGGCGAGTGCGCGTCGAACGACACGGGGAATGTGCTCGATGAGTCGTACGGCCCGATCATGTTGTACTGCGTTGTTGGAGACTGCCTCGTGTTGGGATTGTTTGACTTCACACACGACGCTGAGTGTATTGTCAACATGTCCATCAACCGACGCTTTTGAACTTCTAAGTCCTGCAAGAAAGTAGAGAATATTTGAGCATGTTTGTTTATTATTAAGTGAAGGTGTGGATGTGGACTGCTTATCGTGCTTTCTGTCGCCACTACCATTAACACTAATAAGTGGCTGGCTCCATTTGTTATTGACGCACAGAAACGTCATAAGTTGTCATAACAGATAATGATGACCGTTAGTAAAATTGTTTCTAGAAATGATTGACTTAGCCCGTGAAAAGAAATTCTAAGTTAATATTTGTTTGACCCGAAAGCAGCAGCAAAATTTTTCTTTCCACTTGTTAAATTATTTGTTTGCATTTTCCTTTGGGCTGTTACAATCTACATTGTGCCTTAAATACTGAAAGCAAAGCTTGTCTATCCTATATGCCGAATCGCCGTACGTACCTTAAGTTGCGCCTTAAGGTCTATGTTCTGGTTCTCCAACACTTCGCTTTCGGTGACCAGGTTGACGGTCCTCTCTCGTTTCTTCATCCGGCATTTTGTTGCTGCAATTTTATTCCTTTCTCGCCTACGCCGCCTTCGCTCTTCGTCTTCTGGCGTTAGCTGGAAAGAAATATTTTTGATCAGCTTTGAGTCAAAAGGTAAGTGTAAGAGAAGGATATTGGATGCAAATAGTTTAGAAAATCACCTATAGTTTAAAAATCTGCCAAGTATAGATGTGACTTCTGCTACTCCATTTTTTTATCCCAAGTTTATTTGAGATAAAACTGACATAAGGTCCAACTAAAACATAGTGAGGACCCTGAACATTATTTGTTGTCTGAAATCGTCAACTATCAGTGAGCTAGCGTGGTGATCGAAGCTCGTTCTTTGTAAAGGCTGGTATTATTGCCTATACCACAGTAGTTGAAATCACCTTACAGCTGGTATGATAAGTTGTCCTAGTACCTATTACTGTAGATTCTTATTTAGGCAGCAATAGCTTCTAAATATATAAATTTAAGAAATATATGTATTAAAGGCTTATTCACCATGAACCATCATATTTTTTTAAATCGCATGACTTTCTTACTGATAAAAATCAAGGTAAGAGTATTTTTACCAATCCTTTTAGTCACGCAGTCCACCGTAATAATACTTAATAAGCATAACTGCCCACGTCCCCGAAAAATCTGCATATTACAATGACTAAACAAAAGAATAATCAATCCAGTCCCGATCCATTAAGTAAGGCTACTCGATACGCCGATCATTTCTCATTGCCATAACGCTACCTTTCAACATCAGGAAGTGAAGTCACGACCGCTGGCCACATTTGCGATGCCTTCTTCGTAAGCTCATAAAACTTCAATGAAGCCGTTGAATTACAATGCTGCACAGTCGCAATAAAAGTTAGTTTAGATACAATTTGCAATCTTCCGCACACATCTTTGTTTATTGCCAGTACATGGAAAGTGCAGCCGTTGAGCGGTGAGGCACTAGTCATAAACTTGATCATAAAAATATGCATCTAGCAATACCTGGACTCACATTTATGTGAATGAATAACGTGACCCTTGAACGATAGAAACAATTCAGGGAGTGGCACTAATGAGTTTATTATTCGAATATTTAATATGCATATCAGGCTACTTTGTTTAAAAACTTTGAATAGGTACATTCCGTTGAACAGAATAATTTCAGAATATTAAATCATAGCCAAAAATCACATGTATTTTTATCTAAGTATTGTACTGAAACACGTATAGTTACACCTCGTTTTCCTTACCAATGGCTACGTGACTGATAGGTAGTTAGGTACGTACAGTTTCCTTAGGATTCGACTTCGCTGTATCACTGCGGTTAGCACTAATACAATAAACACGCTTAGAAAATCTAAAACCCCGACTGCTTTAAAGTGACTTAGGTGTACGGATTTGGCTTTTCCGCCTTTAGGAGGTGCAGCTTATCGTTTCACTAATGTACGATAAGAGAGGGTTTACCCTATCATTGTGTGGCGATTCAAGCAATTTCTTAACTCGCCTCGAAAATTTATCAACTCAAAGATTAAGGTGGACATTGGTATGGACTGCTACATACCGACCGTAATATTGTCCATTAGTCCTACTGCAAAGCAAAAGTGGACTTACAATGCTTGCTCACTGCCTTGGCGGTTTCAGACCACCAAGGTTTCCTCACGAGGTTTTCCTTTACCGTAAATAAGTGATGTATAAGATTAACCTAGACGAGGACTGATGCCGAGTGAATCAATTGGTAGGTCTATTAAGATAACATAATCAGCCTATGTTCCCACGGCTGGGACACAGCCCTACTCTCTTCGAGAGGGAATGGGCGAATAATCTACCACGCGGGCGAGTGCGGGTTGGTAGATGTCACATGTCATCGAATTTTTGGTTGACATACGTACTGCCATTTATAAATTTAAGACTAGGTACCATACCAACGGGAACCAAAAGATGAAGTAAACGGACAACTACAGGGGTTTCCTCTACAGTTAATCGATTTTGGTTTTCTTTTCGTCCTTTCCTTTCGTAAAACATGGTATCTATAGGTGTAAATATACTTACGCCATCAGATTTATTCGTCAGGGTGTGACTGCTGTCGTAGTCATCGTCGCTGTCCTCCTTCTTCATCCGCTTCATGCCGGCATCCGTGTCGCTGCCAGACATCTTCCGTTTTGACTCTATCGACAACTTCAGACCAGCCTTTATTAGTTCCGAACACGTCTGGAAAGTGAAAATGCGGGATTCAGTAATCTTTGGAGATTTTAGAACATTTGGGAACAATGATAAAAGAAAAGCATAAAAAGCTCGACCTTGTATTTAAAACACTCCTGAATTAAAACTTTATTCTTACTGAAAACTGCAATAAAATTGAAGTTGTAATTATTGGAAGGAAGTGGCTGTTTCCCGCCGTGATAAAAAATAGTAGGTTCTTGGTTTACCTAACTAAGTATTCCACTATCTTTGCTCAGTTTAGCGTTATCGTTGTATGTCCTAAACAAAAAATCTTGGCTGCTAAGTTTTAACTGGAACGCGGTCTGCATGTAAACGGTCTTACTATGGTATGAAATAAAAATGTTACACATGCCTCTTATCTAGAATATCGTCAAGATTCTAACAAGTTTACTTAAATGGAGACGTACGTACCTACATAATTTACATTTATAATCGCTTAACTTTACCAGAGGGGGAGACTAAATAGTTAACGAGTAATTTGCTCGAAACGAATTTGCGGGAGCTTAACGAACTTCAAGGACTCCAATTAAAATTAAGTTTTGAGGAAGGTTCCTACCAAGCAGTGAGTTATTTTACTAGTATAATGTAAAGAATTCTAAAATGTGTTGCGCTTCACCTGTTCACCAATGAATATGATTCACTTCTCCTTACGAGCTCAAGGTCACTATTGAAGATGTATTCTCAATCCGAGTCAAGTATTACGAGAATGTTGAAGTGCAATTACCATTTTATACAATTGTGCAATTCCAATTGAACTGTGAGAAAAATAAACACACGATTGATATTACAATTATTAATTATCAAGGTGGTTTGTTTTTCTCACATTTTCAACGTCCGCCCATTGTCTAGACAGGCTGAGCTAGCCTTTGGAACTGTGCCTACATAAATTACTCAAGAAAAAACTGGTCGATTCGTTCAATAGGTAGGTAGGTACCTACTAATAACGTTAATTTGAATACGAGGTCAAAGGAAATCTAAAAATTCTGCATCCTGTGCTTAGTTATGTAACTGCTTTGGTGAAAAAAATGCAAAAGCAAAGATTTAGATAAGGACTGCATTTGGAACTAGAGACATTAGTCTAAATATGGCCGCCAAATGACTTCCAGACCTGGTTTTTGGTAGACAAACCAACTACCAGGTAGGTTTATACTGAGAATGTCCTAACTTTATCAAATGTATCCTTGCTATAGTGTGAGCAGGACAAAATGATTTCAAACATGGAGCGCAAGAATTCCACAAATCTTTTTAACTACCACGCGAGCCCAAAATGCAAAAGGCATGTGCTACGTTAAAATGAGGACTAAAAATAAAAAGATATGACCGTGAAACAGTTTTTGTTTGTTTTTTGATACATCATAAAAGTGCAGGGATGAAAACTAACGCTTAACACTGAACGACTACGTGAGAGCTTTTGAGATCAACACGAATATGCAATTAGTGGTATTTATAAAAACGTTTTGCTAAAAGATTAAGTTATTATAAATAATTATTATGGATTAGATAAAATGTTATTCCAATAAATATGTTTTGCCAAGAATAACATCTACCTATACCTGACCCTGGTTGAAGTAAAAATGAGCCTTTGCCAAAATAACATCGCAGAGATAGACTAAAGGCTCCCGCCGAAATGCGCGGCGCGTCTCTAGTAGAACAATTTTTATAAAAACTTCATGGAATTTGTTCAACCAGAATCGTGTCGGAACTTCGCGTCGCGAGCTTTTAGTCTAAAATGATATGAATGATGTCTACGTGTTTACAAATTAAGTCTTTTTTTCCTTAACACTTAAGTTCTAATAAACAATTAAAAAGATATTTACCTTCTGTATACTGGGTGGAGTGCTAGAAGCTGGTGAAGTAGCCGACGAGTTGGACATAGAGGAGTTGGAGTCATTTCCGCTGCCGCTCTGAAACGACATAGGGAAATGAGACCTCGTATTGCACGCTGACCGAGCACCGCTAATGGAACATTTTCCACCTCGATGCCTTTTGTCACAGGCCGACAGTACTATGTTATATAGGACAGTTCGCACGCAAACGCCATTAGTTAACGCAATACCTTATAAAAGTTTCTGATGGGTCGTTATTGGTCACTTTTTAGGTAATTTATAATTACCTTTTTCTTCGGACTTGAAATATTGCAAATACTGTTTGTCTTTTGTTATCATCGTCGTGTTCTACTATATTCGGATTCTGTCCTACGCTATTGTGCGGCTCTTAGAGTAGTCTTTAATCTAAGTAAGGGTTCTCTAGCTCTATTGTTTTGCCCTGAAATAAGAGCTTTACAATGTTTTCAGTGCAACGTCCAACCTATTATCGTGTCTCTTCATTATGTTCATACTTAAAATCTTTGGCCTTAGGTAGGTACTTCGTCGTAGCAACAAATGCTTTGTAAAAAATATAAATTTTTTACCTACCTATTGACGACTTTAATTACACTTACTTTTCCTCAAATATAGGTAGGCACACGTTTAAAGTACTGTAGCATGCCTACGCTACTTCTAATGTGTATTTTAATGAGTTGATGACTTACACCTGGTAAGTAAACAAGTTTAGGTATTTTTAGTCAAACCTGTGCTTACCCAGCAATGTTTGTTTTCTTGAACTGGCCAAGATTTATCATAACCGGTTGTCGAGCTCCTATACCCACATTTGTGTCAATATTTATAAAAAATGGAAACGAGTAATAATTAAGAGTTATTCAATTCAGAGTTCCGCTTAATATAATTACAAACACACTCTATGTCAACCGAATGACACACGCTACCAAATTGTTATATCAAACGGTTAGCATCAAATAATTGTCCGGCCGTCACATTGTTTTTACGCTCTAAATTGTCCGCCATTCACATTTCAGTGTAATGAAACTCATTCATGAAACGGCAGCGCACGAGTCGAGATAATCAACACAACACTGCAAATAGTGCCTACCTATAACTAGCAGCACGATAACTAAATATAGATAACCCGATATCAAGTGTTACCGCGGCGCCATGGAGTCTGCTGCTAAACACAGTAAATAAGGAGTCTGCATAAGGTGCATGACCTCATGCCAGTGCATGCTGCCAGTGTTATCCAATGTTTATAATGGGGGAGTGATGGCCGGTCACGTGGCCATAGTTACGTGGCACCTAACACTTGGCAACTGTTCAAAATACTTGTAACACTTATTTTACATTCTAACGAGCGTGCATGGATGTGACCTAAGTACTGGAAAGATCCTACGTGCACTGTGAGCGTCCAGGCACTCCGTGAAAGCACGAATAATAATGAGAGCTTCAAGTACAGTGTTTTGCACATTAAGTATCCAACAATTTCTAACAGCTAGTCTTAGTTCCTGGAGCAGTAAGACGAAATGAACAATAACTACTGAAGAACGTTCCACTGATACCTACCACTATTTCTCGCAATAATGAAATCTCATTACTTTATAAACATGATTCCACACGCACACTATTTAATTAACTTTAGATACGTTTCATTTCTCATTCGAGATTTACATTAATCATGCACGTGCGCTAATAAAAAATACGAGCTATCACATGTGAACAAAAGTGAGAAAAAAAAAGGTACAAGCTGCTCACCTTGAAACTGGAATTTTTCTCGTAGTTGTACTGGTCCAAAGGGTTGGTCATGGTGATGACGTCGTTGACGATCTCGGGGGTCCGCAGGGTGGTCGGGCCAGCGGTCTCGGCCGTCAGCATGTTGATCATGGCGGCGCTGAGGTTGACGTTAACGCTGAGGTTGTAGGTCCCCGACGTGTCACCGTCCGTGGCCACGGCCGCCGCCGGCGACGGAGACGTGTCCTCGCACTTGATCGTCGGCACCGCAGAGCTCATGCTCGTCGAATTCATTATATCCTTGTACGGAGCCAGTTTCGTAACTTTTTGGTAACGTTTTTGCACTAAAAATCTACCGATAGCGGTTAGCACCTAAATTAAGTATGACTATATCACGGTTACACACTATCACTAACATATACTAAATATCACTGCGTGTGGTAAACTTGTTACGAATGGCACTTAAGTCTTCTTAACAAGAAGTCTTCACGGGTAACGTTCGTTTCACTGTTCTCGCAACCTGCAAAGAAGAAAAAATGCTATTAATTTTCTGATACAAATGTATTATAATTTAAGATAACTAACTACGACTAAACCGGATCTTGAACCATGACCCGTTGGTAAACACTATCATTACATTAAAGCGGGTCATTAAAGAAATTAAATTATACTGACAAATCGTTTCTCAGTACCTAAAGGTGTAATTATTAGGCATATATCTCAAGTTATTTGGAGTTGCGTAAAGTTTAAGCGAGATGCCTAGAGCTGTAAAATCCTGTTCTAAAATACTGTCCAGTATTGGGCTGAAGGGCACGACGTTTCGCAAGAGGCAGTTCGGAGAGGCCCCGCTTTCGCAAGAGTGCACGCGGCGGGTTTTTAATTAGAGCTATCTGAACATCGCGACCTCGCAGCCAGGATGCGACTCCAATAAAACGCTTTTTTACAGGCCCCAATTGAACGCAAGCCATAAAATTTAAAACTACGCGCGCTTTTTTACGACGTATTTTAATGCTCTTCCGCGTGTCGTCTATTGTTCGTTCCGTAGCTCGACAAACGACGTTGCGGCCGGTATCTGCGGGGATTAGTGGCTAACCGGCTAATGCAAGGACATGCATGGATTAAGCAATTAAAGAACCCCGTGTAGATGTTATCGCGACGCTAGGAGACTACGATATGTGGATATTAGGGTGTCCAGCATAATTAGAACACGCATCGTGAATTCGTGACACAACCGTTCATATGATTCAAAACAGGAGCTAAATACAATAGTCCATATATAGCTAGTCGACTCGAAAGCTGTCTGGCGCCTTGACCTGGGCTGTATATCTCATATCTGTGGCACGTAAACACAATAAAGCACGGAGTCTGTGTAACCTAGTTGCGGTGGTTTTGCTTATTCCACTCGCGGAGAGGAGGAAAATGTGCCACGACGCGACGCCAGAAATATGGAGGTGCCAGATATGGACAGACATTCCCAAGGTCGCCGGCGTGTTCGGAAAATAACCCGTCGTTTGGAAGATATCAGTGACCGCAACCGTGTATTGTTTTCGGGCTGTAATACGTTTCCATTTGTACATAATGTACAGATTCATTTATTTTGAAGCAGATGAATCATTCGAATTTGAGCTCTTCAGGTTGGTGCTAATTCTAGATTTGAATCTCGGCAGGTAGTAAGTACTGGGGAATTTTTTCTAATTGCATAGTAACGTATAATATGATAAAAAATATTTTATCTGGTCATAATAATATATCTACAATCTCCTATGTATATCTACAATCAACAATGTATTAAAACAAAATTAATTTATTTTGTAGCAAACGAATCATTCGAATCTGAGCTCTACAGCTTGGTGCTAATTTCTAGATTTGAATCTCGGCAGGGGAAGACATTTTATATTGGGAAATCTTTTTCCACTTGCGTGGTAACGTATGATGTGAAGTATCTTATCTGGTCATAATAATATCCATTATTGTAACAACATAATATATCAATTAGGTACCAATCAAATATACAGGCAGTGATTGTAAAGTACCTACGAATTATTTTTATTAAACACCATTGTGCAATCAATAGGTGTTGGTGGTCATCATTGGATGTGTCATGAAGATGTATGTACCTATGTTCGTTCATGCAACAAACTAACAAACAATCTTATGTACACCTTCATAATAGACTCTGAGCAAAACAAACAAACCTTGCAAAGATGCAGAAAAACTGAGGACGATGTCGAATGCTTTACGCAATCTGAAAATCTTGGATCCATCAGTAGCAATGACTGTATGTTTGATGAGTAAACGAAACACATCTGTACAAACACGAGCACGCTACTTGCCAAAGATTTTACGCTCACACAATAAACATACAAATCTAATGGAGAAAGCGACAACGCGGAAAAGTTGAGGGAAATCTTTACGAGCGAAATTGCAATTGCTATGTAAAACGCACGTCTTCCAACAAAGGGTCACCCAGTACTTGGCTGCATAATGTCGCCCGTAGCTAGCTATGCGTGGGTTCAAACTGCCTTAAAGCGAATATGCAAATTATATTAGGTAGGTTGTAGGACGTCCGTACCCGAAAAGGGGAAAGAAATATAATATAAATGTATCCGCTCCGGACTGCGTAGGCTTCGGATTAGCTCGTTGTGTATTATGTAGTACCAGCAGAAACGTTTTAGTGGTTTTATCAACTGACGTGCCGTGTATAATAATAATAATCAAATTCTTTTGTTATTACATCTCACAACCCTTTGTTTTATTAAAACGCATATAATATTACATACCCGAACACATTTTTACGGTTCTTGTTTATCGCGTTCGTATAGTCTTTTATACATGTAGAGAAATAACTGCGCAAATTCAGCGCCATTTAACGCGCTATCGTCTCGAAAGTTTTATATGGGGGGCACTTAAATTCTCACTCTTTCTTATACCGATGACATAAATACGAATGAATAAGAGGGGTGATGGGATTGCCATGAGTTTGCGAGCAAAGGGGTCGAGTTCTATATGTTTAAAACGTCGGTGGAGTGCAATAAAGGCGAGGTCGTTACGACTCTTTGTCCCGGTGGCGCTACCGAGTTAACGAGAAATGGGTAACCTAGTTTCGGCCGCACCCGCAGCGTACTACGTTAATGCTTGTCAACTTAATTGCATTTCTCTGAGCATATTCTTAATTAGAACTATTTTGATGGGAACATAACAAAAATAATGGTATTATGCGCGCATGTACTTACCTAAATTACATTGCTCAAACAAAAGACAGGTTTTTCAACAGATTTTGTGAAAAAACTGCAGCTTTTAATTACGAGCATTAAAAACGAGGTTCGGTATTCATTAAAAATAAGTTTTATCTGTTCATTATTTGCACGTTAAACAATGACACTTTGTTTTATCCTACCGGTTATTTTTAGACCAAACTGAGTTCTATCCTCATTGTACTATTTTGGGATCGGATGTCCAAGGATCAACCGGACAATATAGCGACCGACATGACTATAATGCGATCGTAGGCGACTGTAACGAGTCCCTATTTGAGGACTTTTACGAGATTTCAGACCACTCTGTACGTAAATTGGCATTAATGTTGGTAGCAGCTTTGGTAATATAAATAAAATGACCACGAAATTGGAGCAAGGTACTTAGTCTAAATAAGCCAAGGGAAGTGCGATTGTCAGATTCATTTAAAGCTGACTTAGATGAGGTCTTTATATAGCGTAAACTGTTGCTGGATACATTAATGCATGAGATGACCTGAAGACTGAAAATGGAAAAAACGAAAAAGCAAAACGTGATATGTAGGACATAAGAACACAAAGCAGTAAAAAAAATGTTTTTAAATAAGGGACGATCAGTTTTACGTTTTGCAGTCAGCGAATGAGTGCGTTGGTATTGGTTGATATTTGATATAACTACTCGTAGTAAATTATCCTTTAAACTCGAACACCTGTGTAGCCCACGGCATGCAACTGATATGAACTTTATCTTTTTATAAAGTGTAATAAATATAAAATATTTATTGTACGCGTCATTTATATTATTTTTTTATCATTTCGTTGTAGGTCCTACGTGTTTGTTTTATGTTTCTATAGTTTCGTCTATAAAATTATTTCTCTATGTGTGCTTTTAGTACCTACCTAAATATTTTCGCCTCAGTGTTGCATTTCAAAATTTTTGACTACATTGTTGTAAGTTAAAAGTCACCATGCCCGCGATGTCTCTACATATTGATAATTTTTTAGCAGGAATTCGTAAGTTACAATATTTTGCATACAAACTTAACACTAAAACGTGATGATACCGTGGTAACAATCATTAACGAATAAAAAATGGACAAGTACTTTGACTAAGAAATACTTGACCGTACGTATGTACTTACAACTTACAACGCAATAATTTTGACAAGCGTAACTGATGATGGTGCCTGTACAATAAAGTAATAAAATAAATCTGTCTGCAATGTTTTGAGTTCATTGTTATTCAACTGTAAAGGTCGCTGTTTTTTAACATCGCGGTAACACAAAACAATGCAGCTAACACTAACAGCGGAGCGGAAACAACAAATTTTAACGTAGATATCCAAATTAGTTGATATGGCGCTAAGTGCGTTTTTGTACATGGTGGTTCCGTATTTGTAACCATAACTAGGAGAGGATCCTTTTAGGCTATTCTAGTCGAAGCTTCCTAAATTAATTCATAGTACAACACTTACTACAATTATAAGTTTCATTCCAATTTCAGAAACTTCAATGTATGATGAATGTGTCTATCGACCAGCCAGTTGTATTCATAAACGTCACATTTATTTTTAAGTTCTATATGAATGAGTAAGTGTCTTTACGGTCAAGTTTTACTATGAGAGAATTTCATTTATTACTACTATTAACTATAATAATTATGAGTATTTTCTGCCGTAGAATTCACCACATCTTTTGCATTAACCGCAGTCCGAGTAACCGAGTCACGTGCCTCTATAAAACACGTGACGGATGCAGCGAGTAAATTATTTATAATATCGAGTTCAAAGCACGGTTTAATTGCATGGATTCTTCCCATAAGTTAGCTATAATCATTTTAGTTCGGCATTTAAAGTCAAGTTTTTCTCATAATCGTCTTCGACCTTCACATTTTAACTCATCATCATCTGCCTAGCCTTTTCCCAACTATGTTGGGGTCGGCTTCCAGTCTAATCGGATGCAGCTGAATACCAGTATTTTACATGGAGCGACTGCCTATCTGACCTCCACAACCCAGTTACTGGTAATACACGTCCACGTTCTTCACGTTTTTAATTCATTGGACTAAAATGATTTTTAGACAATTTTCATAACAGCTGTTGGAAATTAATTTTATTCAGCCTGTTTTTATTGATGCCTTGTATTTATTCTGACTTAAATATTTATAATACTACTAACTTTTGACTGCGGCTTCGCCCGCGTGGAGGTAGGAAAATCCCATGGAAACGCACTAACCGGGATAAAAATAATAAAAGTATCATGTGTTAATTCAGGTTATAAACTATCTGTGTGCCAATTTGCATCTAAATCTGTTCACCCGTTTTTCAAACATTCTAACATACAAACTCGCACATTTATAATATTAGTAGGCCCAACAAACAAACAAAAAAAGCCAAATAAAATTGTACTGAACCCTAATCCGAGCCAAGTGGCGCCATTGTTCCAGCTACAGCGATTAGTTGGACAATGTTAGCTCTGAAGGCGAGCTCGGTCATCAATTATACTGCCAAACACCACACGATCCGAGCCTTTGTCTATATGCTGATAGGCATGAATTCCAATATCGATATGAAAATTTAAATTTTTTTTTGTAAAACAAAAGGTTTTCAAGATTTATACAAATGATAATATAGACAATATTCCGGTGAAATAACGCCCCTGATTTTCTAACTAAACTCAATTGATAACGATAACAGCTGAATTTTTCCCATTACTGTATCATGTTTGTAACTTAAAACTTTACTTTGAAGGACTTTCACAATGCTACGCCGTAGCTCGTAGCCTGTTACGCCGTAGGCAGGACAACTAATATTCAATCCGGAATCATCAATCAATCATAGCAAAAAAAGGATATCCATTCTAATAATAGTCTTGACCAAATTGAAGAATCGTTCGGTGCCACAAGAACACAATAGAGTAGCGGAGCCAATAGCCGATATACTCGGAATATCAATGATTATGTTAATGATTTTAATTCATTGTAGGAATAACGTTTTCAATAGTTGATGGGACCCACTATGTAGGGTAAGGACATTACTAGCATTCAATGGTATCTCATGGTTTGATCAAAATTAACCTACTAAATTACGGATGTTTATCTAACTTGGTCAGGCATAACTATCTTAATAAATTATGTTAATTTGACAGTTTAAGGTTTTTTAGATTTGTTACTAGTACATGGTACTTATTCAGCTTAGCTTAGCTTTTTCTTTGCCAAAGTTAATACACACATTGTTTGGACAAAGAATTATGTAAGGGTCGTAGCATCTTGGAGTTTTCCCAAGGGACTATTGTTTATGTAAGAAATAAGTAACCAGGAGGTCCAGGATCGTGATAAATGAACTATTTGTTGTCTATCAATTAAATTTTATTCGAAAATATCCATCGGTTTCTTACTAAACTTCAACTATATTCGACGACCCTGGTTACTTATCCGGGTTTAGTAACCAGGGTCGTCGGATATAGTTGAAGTTACCAAAGGGGATAAGTTATGCCCTTTGGTCACCGTACGCAAGTTGTAGATGCAACTATGATAAAAATTATTAGAACTCCAATGAGGCAATCATTCCGTAACCCATGGCGAAAGTTCGCTTGTAGGTACTAAGCTGAGTAAGCTTTAATCCAACTAAGGCCGCATTCCACCAAACTTTTATGCATAGAATAAGTCTTATACTGAGAATAAGTTTTGAATTTTTGACAGTTTTTCCGCACTAGAACTGTCAGACGTCGACTTTTTATTCCAACGATAAAAGCTATCTGACTTTGGTAAAATCAGCCCTAAGTCAGCTAGTATGTATGACTAAGAGACATCTGTCCGCTACATGACATTGTCAATCACAGCCTTAAGGGTGATGACATTGGGTAAAACCGCGGGAGCAGAGCCTCATTAACTCACAAATTAATGAGAATTATTATCTTTCTGTCAACAATGGTCGATCAATTTTGATTTACTTTATGTCTCAGATAGGACCTACCTACATGGTCAGTAAGTCTACGCGTCATATTTCTTGTCAGTATTGTATAATGTCTTATTATTTATTAAGTAACGTTCATTCATTTATCATTATGATATCGGCTAAGTGCCTTGCTCGAGTTGAGTTGCTTGTGTGCTCTTGGTCGAGTTGAAAAGCGGTTCTATTAAACTGCGTAAGTTGTGAGTAGTGTTTTTAAAGTCCCATGTAACAGGAGTTGAGCCTATTGCCATCAACCGGGCATAAATCCAGTCACCAGGCTGCTACTGAGAAATTACAGATGAAAAAACCCAATAACAATTTGCCCGACCCGGGAATCGAACCCATGACCTCATGCTCAGCGGTAGCACTCGCGACCAATAGACCAACTTTTATTTCGTCCGAAGTTTGAAAATTAAAGATGGCGGTTAGGATTTAGGTTATGAATAAACTTATACTCTATCCGTCTTATTATAAAACGAGATCTAATTTTAGACCTAGCCTAAAGCTTCGAGCCAGTTACTCTATTTTGAACTTTATTCCGACAAACGTAAATTTCTTAATGCAAAATTGACAACTTAGACTCGGGTTTAATGTCAGTTTTTGTAATAAGAACTTTAGCTTCGTCGGATTATAATTCGAAATTTAAAAATGGCTGGATGGCTTAAACCTGGGTCTAAAGATAAATCTTGTTTTGTAATAAGGCCGCATAAGTTTATTCATACCTAGTTTTTTTGAGTGTGGGGAGATAAGTATCATCAGATACCTATCTACTTGGATTTTACCTATTTAAATGATTTTTGGCTACTAGTGAAGACATACTATGTAGTAACAAGTCTTATGTGAACTAGTGATCTTTAACCCAACAAGTTTCTTTTGCAAACATCAAATAAACTCTAAAATATCAGATAACCGAGCAAATATTTAGGTACTAAACTTACGTAATACTTACACGTGCGCAACAAGTAATAAAATTAAATGTTATTGGTTATATTAACCTCAATACCTTATCAGAAGATATCCAATTACAAAAAAAAAAACAGTTAAACGTATCATCAAATAAATAATAAATAAACGGGCCAGTTAAAAAACTAAACAACCTTACGAAGACAACTGTGCATCTACAAAAAAAAAAACAAGAAAGTATATCAAGCGTTTAAAGATTAGTTATGGTTAAAGGCAATCCAAAATTGAATATAAATTGAACTCGGATTCGATTCCTTTTAAGGTTTAATTGGCAATTGTACCTAAAGTCCGCACGAACGCAATTTGAGTTGATTAAGGTCAATGGCTCTCATAATAATTAACATCCAATTATTAAAATTCGTTAGACAGAAATTAATTCCACGAGTTCGTAAAAGGTACTTGAATATAAAGAAGCTATTGAATTATTTAGTGTTAGTACAAGACATGGAAATTAAATGCAGAATTTATATTAGTACCTATTGTCTTGTTATGTCCTTTTTACTATACCTAATTTCAGCAATAAAATTCTAATAGCCCTTGACGATAAAGCGACTTGAATAGCGACTTAACGCTTGGACCTATTACTTACACAACAAGAATTTAATGAATAAGTACAAGTTTATTAAACAATAAAATATTAATTGCTACTTTGCTGAACTACTATTAAGTTTTTATAGAACATTATATTATAATATAAAAGAACTGTTAGATAACACAAGAAAATGAAAAACAATTTTCCGCTTCTGAACGTTTAAAATAGACCGTAGATATACGAAATATTAATACAAGCTAAAATGCAGAAAAACCACAACCGCAAAGTGCAAAACCCCTGCAAACTTAGAATGCAAATTACTTATTTCTTTCCTTTTTCGCACAAAGTCAAATCCAAAGTCAGGCCAAAGTGTTCATCGGCATCGTATAACTACATTACCTACTCTTGTATAGTCTGTAGCTCTGTATAGCAACCGAAGTTCGGCCTTGACACTCGGCGGGCAAAAACTATCGGTCGTAATTCGGCGCGTCGGGTGGGTGTGTTCCGTCCGAGCCGACGCACACAAGCTTAGCATAGTCCCATGCCATAGATTATAATTGTATCGACGCGCCTTTTTTAACTATGGACGATACACTTTTATAGAACGCTGTAAAAGTGTGTGTTTTCAATCATCTGTATTTTTTGCTGCCAAAAGAAATGGTGCTTATTCGTTTTTATTAGGTTCTTTAGATAAATGAAGACGTTTCCTGTGATGGATTTGCTTATATTACTAGGTACCTATCTAGTAATTTATCCAGATATTACCACCAATGTTTTATTAACATAAATAACAATGAAAAACAAATGAATGCATTAACGGATTACATATTATGAAATCAGCTGCTTAGCATTCGATGAATAATTTTATTAATTCCACTTTATTGACTTATTACTAATGGCTTAGTAGGCGCCTCGACCGCTCAATCTCGTCCGGTCCGGCCGAGACAGGAATTTCATTATTATTAATATTTTTGAGTGGTGTTTCGGACGAATCCTTTTTTAGAGGCAAAGTACCGTCAGACACCTAATTCAATAATACATATTTTACTTTGTGGCGATGGATAAATTGAAAAATTAATGAATTATATATAAATAAAATAAACATCAATGAGCGATAAGCTGACAAATAGGGAAGCCTTTTTTTTTTTTTTTTTTTTTTTTTTTTTTTTTTTTTTTTTTTTTTTGCGGATGGGAATTCATCAAATGACTCCTCCCGCTCTGGGTGGAGCGGAAGGGAGTGTCACACTGTTACTGACTTAAATCCACCCATGTTCCTTCCTTAGCCCTTTATGTTCCGGGCCGTCGGACAATCCCGCTGACCAAATAGGGAGGCCTCGATACGCCTTTTTGCTTTTTTTTTATACCGATACCGATGACGCTTATTGAATTAAAAAATGAAGGTAAAATAAATAAAACAAGTCAGGTTATATTTTTTAGTTTAGTTTTAGTAATTAAAATTAACATTGGTGAGATTTTTGTTTCAAAAACAAAGTAGGCGTAGAAACATCATTTTTTTGCAATAGATGGTCTTGTTATATGTAACAAAATCGAACCACAAACATGGTTGAATCATGGCATGGAACTGTCAATAAAAAAATTAATAAAAAACCGCGAAATGTGGCACAATTTTTAACTTTACTACAAGAAGAAGCTAATTATTTTGAAATCCTAACTATGAAAATGCAAAGAGAGGGAGGGCATTATCTTATACATGCAAAAACTCATGAAACAATTGAAATTGATGACCACATTTCTAGCACCATTTCGGATTTGGAAAATCACAAAATTTCACTAGAACATTGTATTGAACTTTTAGTATTTTAGTTTATTTTTTTGTGTCTAAAAACACATGAGACTTAATGACTTCTAGTTGGTAGATATAGGTACCAATATGATTGTTTTTTTTTTAATAAAAATAGGTTTTTTTTTTTTTATTGTATTGAACAGACTGATTGTTATAAATATTATATTATAAACATAACAAGAGGTTATTTTGGTATCGTAGTTAGTCACTGATTTTTGACGCTATTGTTATTTATTTTCGGTATTTTAGTAAAGTGATTTTTAATAGGTAATTGATATACAAGACTGATTATTGAAACGTGTACAACAAGAATATTAAATGTAAACTCATTTAATATTCTTGTTGTACACGTTTCAATTGATATATAAGACTGATTATTGTTGTTAACATTTATAATTATTATTGTACGCTTTATTTGATATATAAGACTGATTATTGAGATTTATCATGTTTACTGTTGATTGTTGTAATTGTATATTAAACTTTATCTCTTTCTAACAATTCCCTGACTTTTACTTAAATAATATAACCCGACCTAAGGTTTTTCATTCTGACTGTACAAAATTTGCTTAAAAAAAAGTATAGTCCGAAACACCACTCAAAAATATTAATAATAATGAAATTCCTGTCTCGGCCGGACCGGACGAGATTCAGCGGCCGAGTCGCCTACTAAGCCTTACTAATTTAGAGATAAGCATGGAAAATTTACTACTTATATTTTTCTGCCTCTACGACAAATTACAGCGTCAATTTAGTAAAAAAACATAACTTCTTGTTTATGTTAAGCCATCTATTACCGTAGGTAGGAACACGCGAGAACCTTGAATAAAATTATCACACACGCATCACCCAAGCTTTTAATAAATAAGGTAGCTTGCCTCTACATTAATTGATTGTGAATGATCGAATGTTTACCAATATTTGACGTCCCTAATCATTATTAGTAAATTGCAATTTAATCATTATGTCAATTTTTGTACCTAACGCCAATGAACGCGGATTAAGCACACAAAAACTCATCTTTAAATAACTTTAAAGTGCCTTTAAACTAGACATACATAGCTAATAAAATCCTTCATGCTTGATTTGAAAGTCACGCATTACCTACTACAAACTATAAATATTGGTTTTAAACAGCTGTTTGCTTGGATAAACTAGGCACAGGTGGAATTATATATTATGTAGATATCTAATACCAGAGCCCAGTGTAGGTTGAAAGTGAGACCCAGTAATACCTGTCGGTTCTGAGATTGGGGTATCGTCTACTACATCCTCGGCGCCATTTTCTTTACTTGTGTGTATGTGTCTACGTTTAAGGAACAAAGGATGTTTGGCAACGTACCTATTGTTCGTACACTTTTCGAGTCTGGCGATCTGTAGACGAAAATTTGCAATTCAAACATCTGTAGCGATCTGACGCCCACATGTTAAAAATCGTTGTTTCTATGGTACTGGAACTTCTTCGAAGCATTTTTATTTTTAAAGCTCGTTTTGTTTACTTGCCGTATTGTTAATTCTAATCGCGTTTCATTTGTCACGTGTGCATAATATATTTTATATTGATAACAATCGCAATATAGGTTCATTGGTTATTCCCAATGTAATGTCTTTCCAATTCAATGTTAGAACGATTTCGTTTCCTTTGAGTAGGTACCTATTTGATAAAATCTAAAAACATTAAATAGGTAGGAAGGGTAGGTCCTAAAGTCCTATTAAATAATTGTATTGCGATGTGATACATCTGAAACTTACATACTTACTTAATTCATTATTATTATAACGTAGTTAAACATAATAGACACATGGCATGTTAATAAAACGTATGGATAATAGTATTCAATTTAATTTAATTTTACGGTTCATAATACAGGTAAATGCGTGTATTTTATTATATACTTCATATTTATTAAACATTCCGAGAAAAACATGATTTGTTTGTACAGTTCAAAATAATATTAAATCATCGTATTAGAATGAATGACAGAAATATTAAATGTAATAAGTTGTATGTTTTATGAATTTGAAAAGCCCTTTGAATGAAGATAGAGACCGCATTCAATTATGACAACTGCATTCATTTATCATTGTGGTTCCTATCAGAAGCTATTGGTAGGTACCAACAGCTTCATATTATATACACCTACAGTTTTCTAGCGAATGTCCGAAATCAGTCCGGAATTCCGGATGTTTCCACTGAGCTCTCAAAGTAAAAATAAAATAAAACGATCGTTTCTTCTAAGATATTAACCCAATAGCACCGCAATGTCAACTTCAAGGCGTTCGTGGCGCGTACCGAATTGTTATCTGCCCGTCGTCATGGAAGAAGACTTCTGGCCGCAGGACGTGGTGTTCCTTCGCTTTCGCGGACAAGTAGGTACTACAGGGGGCCTAAAAAGGCCACTTTAGCAGAATCGTAAAAGGATAACATAATGGACAGTCAACCGTTAAGTTAATTGTATAAAATCCCATTGGTGAAGCATTTTTCAGTTATTTTTTTTTGTCTGTGCTAAAACACCAATCAATCCGATCCAAATTCAATCCCAATCTCTTAGATTATTCCTACGTAGTGCAGCGAAAAAAAGAAAAACACGGACTGTCTTCGCCATATTACAATTCATAATGTTACCCTTTTATGATTCTGCAAAATGGCCTTTTTAGGCCCCCAGAACAGCACACGAACAAGCTTGTGAAGTACTATCTTATAATAAAAATATGTATGTTTTTGTTTAGGTTAAGGTATTTATAAGTAATAATAAAGAGTATTCTATTCTATGTATATGGGCCTGGTCGCCTGAAATAAATTAATAATAAAATAGGAATTAAAATGCTGCACATTTCAGACGCATATCTATGTAGGTTTTCAGCGATCTTTTATTCAATTTTCAGTTATTAGAACAGAGGAAATAAGTGAAAATTGCATTAGCGTCGGCCCCTATTTTTTTTCCGGGTGGGTAATCATCAAATTAATGACCCCTCCCGCTCTTGGTGGAGCGGAATGGAGTGTCAGACTCTTACTGACTAAAACCCACCCATGTTCCTTCTTTAGCCCATTATGTTTCGGGCCAGCGGTCAATCCCACTGACCCGGCAGGCTTCGGCCCTAAGGGGCTCCTACCTCGATGCTGACATCTCTTTGAGGCGCGCGTGGAACACGTACGCGCCGTCCGACAGGCTTGGCCCCTATTACATAGGACTTAACCGTACCTGGCGAAATGTAGGAGTAACTACACTACTGCCTAGCCATTCGAGGAATACAGGCAAGATGTTTTGTGAAATAAGTGAAATTACTTCAAAGTTATTCTGCGTATAATATAAATAATATGATAAGCATAACCCATCTCCAGCTTGTACAACCTAGCTAGCTAGTAATAGTCCTACCACAATTACATATATACTATATCTACTTATCTATACTTACTAGATAAAATAATACAAAAAGAATGCAATAAACAACACCATTAAACTCTAGGTTTTAATATTTTCCTCATATATATTCAAGAAGTCATCCATCTTCGTGCAGATACATAGATACCTCATAAAATAACCTTCACCGACTTATATGATTTTATATTATACATATACAGAAGTATTATAACATATCTTAGAATACGGCGTTATTAACATTTTTATGCGCGTTGTGTTCACTCAAGATTGATGTATATAATTTAACATAATATAAAATATTTTTATTTACATTTATAAAGTGTTTTTGTGTTTGGTGGTTTTCAGTACCTACCTACAACTAAAAAACCTTTCGAGGTTAAAACACTAATAAGCTTTATAAAAAGGTATCATAAAAGTGTATTAAGATTTTTGAATATAAGACGGTAGGTATTAAAATATTATTCCGCTGAAGCTGTAGTTTATAAGAATATTAATATCATCGTCCTACCAAAAATAAAACGAAATGTCCTCAAGCAATACCCTGCTAAAAGCATAATATAAAATTCCATCAATGCAGTTAAAAACAGGAATTGAAAATCTTAATAAAGATTTTTTTAATCTGTTACTTTTAAAATCTATTTATAAACGGCACATACACGTGTATTTCATCGATTAACATCAAAAACCAATGCCAAGTAGCGGAAGGTCTTGCAAAGTTACACCCTCACACGATTTGTACGCGGAAAACTGCAACTATTGATCACGAGGATCTGCACTTTGTTGGGCGACCTCGGACATTTTACGACAGGAAACCAATAAAATGATAATGCTTGGACACTGACAAAGCATAGGCTAATTATGTAACAGCAGCTATCCATGCGTTAGGATAGAGATAGGACAGTACCTAAATACAATGTATGTAGTTGAGCAGTTGAAGACCATACATTTTACCTTTAAATACAGCTAAGTATTTCTGTGCATGAGCTAGTGCAACAAAAAACTTATTTGAAAGAAAATAATGTTGGACAATGTTTCCTGAAAACGTCAAACGGCATCGCGGAAGATCTAGGCGTCCATGGCGAAACAAACTTGACGCTTAAAGGAGGGATTGATCCATATTGGCTCAGGATCGAGTTGAGTGGAAAAAACGGAAAGGGAGGCCTGCACGCGTAGCATGAACACTTCTATCTCTACGAAGAGTAGACACAATGCTTTCTATACAAAGTGACATTTCTTTTCTTCATTTTTGACATACCGCCTAGAAATCTTTCTACAATCTGTCATTTTGTCTTTCGTTTCAAACGATCTTTGTCTAGGTCCTTTTTTATTAGACTATTTCATAAGAAAGTTTTCTATCCCAAATGTCAAAATTACACTGACAACTGACAGTTGTATAAGGCAGTGAAGAGATTTTGTAATCGCTAAAGACAGTAGAAAAGTTTCTACTCGACGGCCACAAAGTATATGCGGTTATCTACAAAATCCCACGAAAAAAAACTACACACATCAAAAGTGTCTAGGGATCAAGCATTTTTATGCGGATTTCTTGAGATTGAGATGTGGCTTTGTAATAAATTTATGATTTTATAAATTTATATGGATCCTTTTTGGTGCATTTCATAATTTGAATCAGGAACTGTGAATCAAATTCGAGTAAAAGATGAAAATCAGCTGTCAATATTTTCCCTATAAAAACATACAACGCATTGAAGACATTATTAGTGCTACTGTTTCCCTACTACTGATTAAAACCAACGTTATTATGGAGCGGCGACGTCATTTAAGCAGGGAAGAAATGCTCAGAGCCGTGGGAATGATAGAAGCTGGTTCCCGGCAACGTACTGTGGCTTTAGCTCTGAATACAAGTCAGAGTGTTATCAGTCGACTTTGGACACGTTACCGAAGCACTGGTACCGTGGCTGAGCGCCATGGAGGACGGTATCGCTGCACCACACGGAGACAAGACCGATACATTCAAATCTTAACTCGAAGAGCTCCAACAATAACCGCCATGATGTTAGCCGTGAGGCTTCATCACTCTTCAGGGAACTTAATTAGCGACCAAACAGTCAGAAATCGCTTGCATGAATTGAACCTTCATTCCCGAAGACCGCTACGGGTACCACCTATAGCAATGCACAATCGTAGGATTCGATATCAATGGGCTCTTGAACACAGAAATTGGGCAGAAGAACAATGGCGTTTCGTGTGCTTTTCTGATGAGTCTCGTTTTGGTATGAGACCGGATACAAGACGTATACGACACTGGAGAACCCCTGGACGCCAACAGCGATTAAAATCCTGCCAGGAAGTCCATCCTTATAGTGGTGGAACCATCATGGTATGGGCGGGTATTTGGATCGGCGGAAGAACTGAGTTGATTTGGATCAGAGGCAACCTCAACGCTCAAATTTATGCTGAGACGATTGTATCAGACGTCATCGTTCCTCTACAAGTGCAAATCGGTCCCTTATTTCAGTTAATGCATGATAATGCACGACCGCACACCGCAAGAGTTGTAAGACAGACTCTCGCCGCAGCTAACATCAATGTCCTGCCCTGGCCTGCTCAGTCGCCAGACTTGAACCCGATTGAGCATGCATGGGATATGCTACAGAGAAGAGCTCTGCCGAATATGGAGGGTATCCAGTCGCAAGAAGACCTTTTTTTGTTGTTGCAACGAACATGGGCGGCCATTCCACAGCGTGATTTGGATGAACTCATTTTGAGTATGCCAAACCGATGTTCTTGTGTTGTTAGTGTTCGCGGTAGAAACACGGATTATTAATTGTTTAAGTTACCCAATAAAATTTTAAAGAAAACTGTTATTTCAGTCTTTTTTTCGAACTTTTGTGTTAGTGGTTCAAATGTCAAAAATCCCTTTATTAGGAAAATGGCAAATTTCTTTATTAATGCAAAGGTGACTTGGTTTATCGTTACTGTGACAAACGAAAACACTTTATTTGATGAATCCTTAAAGAAAATTTTAATTAATATCAATCAGGAGAAAAGTTATTGCAAAAATATATGTTGATCCCTAGACACTTTTGATGTGTGTAAATTCCACTGTCAAAGATCCACGAATGACAGCCGGGACCAATTAACGTGCTTTCCGAGGCAGGGAGGGGTCTCGGTATGTAAAGATGGTCACCCATCCACGGACCATCCGTGACAAGCGTAGCTTAACGTGATCGATCAACTTGCGCGGCTGTTATTATTTAGCCGCGGACCCCTCCTTATAATATGACTTAATATCAGTAAAATTAAGAATCAAAAAGAAAATAAATCGTATGACAAAACAAAGAATTCTGAGTCGAATTAAGTAAAAGAAGGAATTTCGTAAAAAGTGCAGTTGACTCTTTCTACTTTGCTGCCGTCGTACTGTCTACACGGGACGTCATCTTTGTCTACTCTTCCGTCGACAAACCGGTGCTCATGCTACGCGTGCTGAAGTGACACAGGCTTTTTTAGGCATTAATGTCCCACTGCTGGGCAAAGGCCTTCCTACTCTCTTTCCACCTCCTCAAGATTGATCCTTATCAATCTTTATTCATTGTTATATTATTATTATAGTGTTTAACAACAAAACCATCAAACGAAAACACCCCGGCAATTTCAAAATAAAATAAAAGCTCTTGAAGCAACTATGCAAGCGACGCCGGACGCATATTTTCCCTGCAAAGACTTTCTCATAATTCTAATCTAAATGTAAATTCATCGGCGTTTATAATTCAGCCACCGATATTTATTTAGGTCATCTAAACCTTCGTTAATCATAAGCCTGGTAGTGTGCCAAAAAGTTTTCGATTTCTTCTTCATTCTCCTGTCTTGCTTGGATCTAAATCGATGGAAAACTCACGTGAAGTGGATTTTCAAACGAATAATGTTTAGAAATACTTACCAAACCATCAAAAAATTAGACAGTGGCGTAGCGTGCCTTGGAGGGGCCCTATATCAAAATTAGTTGGGGGGGGCCAAATGAAGGATAAAGATTTCTCACAAAAGACACAAAAATGCTTGCATTAAATTAAAATTAGTAATTATTGTTTATAAGTTATCGCTTCCTCCTAGAAATTGAGCTAGCCAAATAATTCAAATTAAATATACACTTTTCTTGCCTTTTTTTCGGCAAATTGATTTATTAAATCATCTAAGTTTGGCTGAAGACGATTTCAGTTTTTCTAAAATGTCTGCCTCTAACAATAGTGACAAGTCTGATAGCCGTTCCTGCCCCATCGAAGTCCTTAGGTAATGTTTTATCCGTTTTAATTTTAAAAAAACTTTCCCGGGAAACACGAGATTATGTGACATTGTGGATATAATTTTACTAATTTTTGCTTACACACGTTTGGGGCCTCGGTAGCCCGGGGGCCCCGTATCATTGATACCGGCTGATACGGCGGTAGGTACGCCCCTGATAGAAGGCCAATTCCCGTAATTAAAAAGTTCAAAATCTAATCCCAACCACATCTCAGCAACAAACAGTGTCAAATATTTAAGGGAATTATAGGTATTTTTGACAGATTGGGACTGAGATATTCTAATCTCAGTCCCAATCTGTCAAAAATACCTATAATTCCCTTAAATTTCGAATGTTCTTAAATATACGGTAATTGCCCACCTGTCAAGTTAATATGCGCTGATGAAAGTTAGATACTTTTTTTTCTACCTAAAATCATCAACGTCCCTTTCTAGGTAATTCATGTTTTTTCAATATTGACAGTTGAGTACTTTTAGTAGTAGTAGGACTAAATCCGATTGAATACGAACAAATGAGCACCCTACTGAGTAGATACCTACCTATGCCAAACCGTAGTTATTGTTGGAGGTACACAACACAAATAAACTTAATCATCATCATCTTTTGAAGGCCATTACACACGATGCTATTTAAATCAGTTATTTATAGACTACAGTACCTACTACCTATTCTTTCCTCGAAACTTAAACCCATTTTAATTAGTACTTATTTTATGTAAGGATACAAGTAGTTACTGATACCATCTCATTCTTGGAAATGTAAGTTATAATCACGACTGCGTTAAACGTGAGATAATCTTCCACATTAAAGGTATTTTTTGTGCAAAATATGCTTTAAAAGAGCTATCTTTATTAAATCTGTTATATATTACAGTTATGCTGAATACTCTAAAATGTAACCTGATAATTATTAAAATCTAGTAGGAAGTCAAAAATTACATCTAGCTTTGAGAAAAGTTTCCTCAGAAAGCAAAATAAAAAGTCTAGACTGGACAGGTAAACAAGTTCTAGAAAAGTGAATTGCAGAAAGAAGGCGTCGCTTATATCTTCTAACGGGACGGACTTGTAAGGCTTCACAATGTAGGACGCTGGGCTGCGCAGGAGTCATTATTATGCCATGTTTACGAGACCCCGATGCACTGATGTTTCTTTCCAAAAACATTTTTGGGCGCGTCCCGTTTGAATTGCCAAAAAGATATATGGACATGAAATAATTTAGACTAATGGTTGGAAACGTAATTTTATTGTTCTTCTTTTTGGCGACGAAGACAAGAGAATTTAGAGTCTGCAATTACTTGGGACTTGACAACATACTATCCAATTAGTTAAAGTTATGGCTACTGTCAGAAAACTTCAGTTTCACATAATTCTCGCTCCTTTTTTGTCAGGCTCTATTTTTAGTTAACTATATTTTTAACCCATAAGGAAAACTTCAATATTATGTAGGTATATGATAGTTTTACAAATAATTGCAAGAAATGTTCTAAATTAAGTTATTCTTAACCGCATCTCTCTTAGTAGGTCACTGCATATCTGACCACAATACGACTTTTTAATAAGCTGATCATATGGCTGCTTTTTATTAAAAAAGAACTGAGGTCGTGCACAAAAAAATGTCAACTTACATTAATAATTATATGACATATGCAAGAAATAACATATCAATGCATATAAAATTTGATACACAAAAATGCAGGATTTTGTAAGCAAAATAATAAAAATACAATACCACTAAAAGCTGTTTTTATAACAAACTTAATGAACTTTAACTTTCCAAAGTTTCACATATTTCCAATATAAATTCATACTTACTTCATGAATATGTATTATAATGTTCACTTGATTTACAACTTGTTCGCAAATCGGACTTTTGCGAAGCTAATCCAATCTTAATCGTCATGATCTAAGATCATGTAAAAATATATGAGAAGCTTAAACTTTCGCGAATATAGCTTCATGTTTCGAGAATTTGTGGGTGTGGAACCGGTTTATGTCACAAAATATACAAAAACGTAAAAAATATAACAGAAAATCGTGATCAGCATAAAGCCGTTTCGGTATTCTGTCGCGCGATATTTTAGGATTCGTATAATGTAAATATTGCTTTAAGCGCATGATTTATGGATTACTTGTAATGTTTTCTCGTGCCAAACACCCGGTGTCGACACTACGTATATTGATACGATAGTTATTAATCTGATCTATATCACGAAGGAGTAATACTACATCTAAGAAATTTTGTAAAGTATTCCTCTTACATTTAAGAGGATTGCTTGAATCATATTGTTTATCCCAAATAATGATTCAAACTAAGCATTATGGAACAGTGATCCTCTGATATAAATTGTTGTAAATATTTTACAAAAGATCAAACGGTATTCAATGATTCACAAACGGTTCTTAATGTTTAAGCATAAGCTCGATAATCTAAAGAAAACTTCCGCTGTTTCGTTAGATCACTAAGAAACAAAAGAATTTAGTTTTATTTTCAACTCTACACAAGATACAGGTAAAATATAAACAAGATTTTCTTCAATCTCATTTGAATTATTTTGGGACTATTTAATTGTGGACGCTAAAAGATAATTTTCCTCTTTTAATACACATAGTCTTCTTTAAAGGTTATATTCGTATTCGTGTCTCTATATATACTTGCGGTATTCACGTCACGGCAATAACTGTGACCCATATTGCTTAGTGTCCTAATCTATGCGGCCCACTGCCCGTGCGTGCTCCAATGTCACAGCATTCACAGCCTGATAACTTGAGGAAACCAAGCCAGAAATACTCACGTACCTATAATCTATTTGGTTATTGAATTCTGTAATTTCAAGCTCTTTGCATTCCTCTAACGAATGTGTTTATTATGTTTTTGATTTCCTTGTTCTGCTGTGAACAATGACCATAGTACCTTGCCTACCTAGTCTTTTGCCCGCGGCTCCGCCAGCGTGCATGCCATAAAATATCCTACGGAAACTACAAGATTAAAAGTACCTGTGTTAATCCGGAACATAAATCCAGACAAACTGACAAAAATTAAAAAATATATATTTTCGTAATCAGTCTCGTCCTCACACATCGAAGCTATTACTGTTTTTCAAAAAATTTCAATATACAGTTTTGATTGAATTAATAAAAGATGATGTGCATTTCAATCTGTTAAATTTTGCTATCCAGCGTAAGTCACAGTATGAAAGAGGCGAACTCCATATTACCCGCAAATTCTTATTCAGGATAAGTTTGCGTGAAACCGCAATAAAACCTTGTGTTTAACCGACTTAGAGTTTCATATGGAGTGTTCTGTGTTACCAAATTGTATACCTATTACAGTTGCCTACCATTGCGTAGGCTGTAACTCAATTTGAATTTTCGCCTTCACTGCTTTGAAAATAATGATACTAATATTGTGTGATATAAATACATTAATCTATATAGGTAGGTACTTATGTAATCTTAACTGGGCACTTACTGCTAATCGTGTATTTCAATGGTACCAATGTAATTAGTATTGGTATTGTTTTGCTCCCTGAGGAATAGTCGACATGAACAATGGAATTAAGAATACTTATGATTAAAGGATAGATCATTTTAACAAAGAAGCAGATGTTAATGCAAAAATACATACAAAATGTACAGCATGAGGCTTGTAAAACGAGAGTGAAATAATTTAAGTTAAAGCTAAACCGACAAAAAATGCGCAATCGATATTATCTTGACTTGACTAACTTAGCATACCAGTTACTTGTACCACAGTAAAAAGCGCAGCAATATCTAGCTATTATCCAGAAAATTCTGCTCTCAAACAGGCTTCAGACTAAAATCGGTTTGGGTTACAAACTAGCATCAGTGCTTTCGAGGTCGCCGTATATTGTATTAACAAACTAGGATATTTACAGTATAAAGTGGCCTCGGCGAAGACTCAGTAATTGCGAGAGCCCGATTAAGGCTCTTTACGACCGTCTATGTCGGCTTGATGTGTTCCCAAAGATTTATAGGCTACAACACTCTCGGTATTAAGTTACTGACACGTCTTGAAAGCAACTTAATCTGTTTTGTGGATGATTTTGGTCACACTTACGTATGGAATGCCTTGGGGAGTTTTGCTGTAATTGGAACGCGATGCTATTACTTTTATTATGACGCTGAAGCTTTATACCAGCCTTGTTACTTCAGAGGAAGTTTCAAAAAGGCATTAAGATAACATGAAAATTTGCTTTAAAACGAAAAGAAAATTGCAAACAGTCAGGTTTTCCAAATAAATGATAACATATACATAAGCGATAAGGTACTACTTACACCTTACCACAAATATACATAATGCAGCAGGAGATTCCTTTAACGTGATTGATAAAATTACTTAAGTACTAACGTGATGAGATTTTAAATGATTAAGGGTTTCCCCGAATAATAGACAAGATTAGAAGCATAGAGCAGAATACACAATGTAAACTTTATTTAATCTTCTTAGTCATAGACATAATTATAGTCTATGGTTTATATTCACAAAGGTGTATTTAAGATTTTATATGTGAGTATACATAAATGTAAACTATGTATGCAGTTTACATTATATATCGTCGTTTATATACTACCTGATCAGTGCATGCATTGTAAAGTTATATATTGCCATGAAATCTAATACTGGTCCATAAAACTTTAGCGACATTGTTTCGTTATGGCCGTAGTTTAGATTCTTACCTTGTATTTTACCCATAAACAAGCAACATTACGGTCCGTTCTCAAGTTACACCCTAATGTGAAATGATTTACATTATAATCTTCATTTGTACATGCAAAGGCATTTTCATTACAAGACCTTGTTAAAGGAATTTCAAAATTGTTCTTTTATACAAATGTGCGCGTGATTGAATTTCAAAGCTTCGCTGTTCCTTTGTTTTCTTATTTATTTTATTTGAGAATATATTATAATTTACTGTTGACAAAAATGACCATCCAATATAATATTTTACGTTACAATACCTAAATAAACCCACGCAGCTGCAACATAATCTTTGTCCCATAATGCGTAGGAGTTGGCATTCTTTTTTATACCACTTTGTCATTGTCCCTTTTTATGACAAAATTATTATCCATGAATCCGTAATATTTGCTTATTGTAATGGAAATCCATTAACGCACGCCCACGACGACGTCTACAGATTTATATAGGGCACGTTACATGTAGAGATGTGGGTCAAACACCTTATTATGTAACGACTTTAATGAATTCACGGACAAATTGTGGAGGGTTTGTTAATCTCGCTGATTTTATGCCACTTAATTGTATTGCTCTTAACCGATTATTGGGGAATGCGAATTTAATTGAGTGACCTTAACTGTATTCAGTGTGAGAGGAATAAACAAGGCGGAGCGCTGATTAATTTGACGTGAAAATACGCACAAAAAATAACAAAAGTAGAGGCGGTTTAACTTCTTTCATATTTCTCTTCGCAACAGTTGAAGCAAATTAATTAAACGCGTTTTTAAGCGGATAAGGAGTTGCCACGTGTTTTCAAGTTTTTGCAAGAGTTCCAGTGCCAGTTCCGAGATTGGTCGCGGTCTAGCGGTCGTGGTCGCGCGACTGCGACCATAAAGATAAAACAACCCGCTTACAGGAAACATCACCATTGTTAATGAATGATCCTAAAACATCACACTGTGTATAATTCGATTACTACTCATTTCATCTCCACGATCTCAGATAAATTAATAATCAACAAGGTCACCGTAGTCATTGATTAATGGGAGGTTCTTAATATATTACTCACGATCGTGATTATTCGTTAAAAATGTATGTATATAATGTATAACTTTGACACTAATTAATAGGATTGGTGTGAAAACCTTCTTGGAGACCTTTATGATTCAATAAAAAAATTAGAATTAGTTGAGTAGATAAGTTGGTTTACTCAGAAGTTGCGAGCGCGTGTGAAAATCGAATCCGCTTTGATGGGTCGTGACGGCGCGGCTTGCCTTCAGCGCAGACTCATAGATATTCAGTTACGTAATAAGCGCGCTGGCGCTGGCATAGGTTTAGATCGTTACCTCTAAACGTGTGGATGTCTGCGGCCGTGGTCAGTGCACATCCAGTGTAGGCGTGGCCTCGGTTCGCGCACTAGCTCTGTGATTGGCGGAACATAAAAGGCAGTTGCATTTCACTTCGTACTTGTTCTGAATGCTAATTAATAGGCAATTTTTCGAATTACGCATTGCTAGTTAAATTATACGTTTTGCGCGAATATTAGCACGTTTAGCGCTAACGTTTACCTACATTTATTGCGAAACGATCTCGTATAATACATATATGTAGGCGGAGAAAAACAAAAGATTCGTTCACCTCGCATACCGAATACCAATGTGGGAAAGAAACAAAGCTTTGTTAATGAGATCTCATTTATAAAAAACCCAATTCATTAAATATACTATTAACTTCGGTTAGCCACCAACGTTTAACTCAGAAATATTAATGTTTCCTTGTCCTGATTAACTTTGAGACGTGATTAATTGACATGATAAAAAAAACATAAATGTTACATCGAAAACACGACTAAATATTTAGTTCAGCGAAGAATTAGGAAAGTCATAACGGAACAGGAATATGCCATTAACGATATAGACCAATCTTATTCGTCAGGGTACCTAATAAAAAATAAGCGCGTCGATCTCTTTGATCCAATGTGTTCCAAGTTGTCGTAGTGTTGTAATATTCTGTTCACACGTTATTATCTACTAGACACTAATATTATAAACAAGTAAAGTTTTGTTACATTTTAAAATTTGTGGCCTCTTAAGGCAATCTCACATAAGCTCAGATGCCAGGTGGTTGGGTATCGAAATGTAAGGAAACAACAAACTATCTCAAACACCGTATAGGTATTTAGAAAAATAAATCTGCTCAAAATAACCATACTCGGTAGCCGATACGGATCTACCGCAATAAAATGTGGTCCAAACGGAACCTTAATAACTAATTAACCTAATTACTTTTGAATTAGATAAGTGACTATAGTTGGATCTTATTATTGCCAGCCAGTTAGAATTTCAGCAGAAAGAGCTATGGTCGTGGGGAGTTGATGAACGTCACGTGGGTATTCCTCATTGCTATTGTCACACCACTCAGGATCAGACAAACAGAAGTCGTGGCTCCTTATGTTGTATATGAAAAAGGCCACGTTAACCGGCTAATGTTTTGCCTTCTGATTTCCAAGCTCGGTCACCTCAAGGAAATTTGAGATGGTTTCTTGTTTCCTTATATTTCGATACCCAACCATCTGGCATCTGGGCTTATGTGAGATTGCCTTAAGAGGCCATAAATTTTAAAATGTAACAGTTTGGTTGTAGGGGGAAATCTCTGGAAGTAGTGATCAGAAGGCCAATTCCCGTAATTACAAACGTTTAAAATCTAGTCACAATCTCATCACAGCGACAATCAATGACAAAAACTTGTCAAAAAGACATATATGGAAATTAAAGGTAGTTTTGACAGATTGAAACTGAGATCAGACTGTGGACGTTATAAAAATTACGAGAATTACCCCTCTGATCTTTCACTGGCAGAAATCCTAGTAATGATCATAAAGAGATAATCTTTAATAATTCCTCGTTTCCGTGGGGAATCCTGGCTACTACAATCTGCTCACGATGTTATCAACAATACAATTGGCAAGGTACAGAAACGACAATCCTGTACCGACGTTTCTAATTCTTGGCAATGACTGTGATCATGTCTAAAGGGGCTGGAAATAATGTTTCATACCACGTCAATAATTTATCTAATACCAACAAAAATTACACAGAAGTAAGGAATCTTCATGGTTTTTTGGAGTTACAGCCTGTTTCTAATAATTTACTAAAACAAATGTATTTACAGATGCTTCGTTTTCATGAAGTGCTTCATTATTGATTGCAACTTCATCTACATTATCATAACCGACTCCAAAATTCTTTAAAAAAAGTCGAGTGGTTCCTTTCGCTGTTTATTATGTATTAAATAACAGGCACATAAATGAAGGTCGTTTGAGAGTAACAAAATGCAAAAAAAAAAGGAATGGTAATTAAATTGTAATTTGCACGTCTACCTATGAAATAAGCTTGTAAACACACAAACATTCCTATTAGGTATAGCAGAAGTGTCGTGATGGGTAATCGTTGGTTTTTCGGTCTAGGTAGCTCTCATTCGCCAAGTGTGCAGATTATAACGTGCGATTAGGTACTTCGTTCTAAAACATGTAGCGATCATGTCGTTTATTAATTTAGCGAAAATTGTTAATCTGTGCCGATTTAGCGCATGATTTTACATAAATCCATTATCTTATTAACTTTATGTTTTGAACGACTGTTGCAATCTATTATGATAATCCGTAGCAGGTACCTACGAAGTCTTTATCATGTGAACTGACAGAAATCCCAAACACAACGTTACTCGTATAATAATAATCAATATTTTCAATTTCAACCATTCTGCCTCCCTCCTGTTTCTGGTACATCCTACCTACAATCATGTTGAACACAGGAAAAAAAATCTTTATGGAATTTAATGTAATAACTTTCCTGTAATTGTAGGCAAATAATTGTTATCCTTGCTTAACTCATTTTACCGTTTCTACCTGCCTGATATTTTCAGAACAATGAAAAAACTGCATGGTAATTTCATAACTATATGAAAGGTTTTATAAACATTACTACCTACCTACCTACTGAAGACTATCACATGTAATATGTATGTACATTTCTGAAATACAACGTATAGGTACATTTTTTAATATTATATCAGTTCTCTGGATTTAAAAATTAGCTGGTAGATATAACAGGATTAAAAATCTAGAGAACTGATATAATATTAAAAAATGTACCTATACGTTGTATTTCTTCCTTTGATTTCAAAATTCATAAGGTAGTAGGAGATCCTCCTGCTATCTGTAAATAACCTATCACGATGGGCAGGAACAACTTCCCTTGCACTGATTCATTCCACATCCCGACCTAGATCTGTCTACCTTATGATTGCGGCAATATTATACCTCTTCCAAATCCCTTGCTAATGCGGTCTGAGCGTAGCGGTTTCTCTGCAAAACCATATTTGACAGATAGACTTTGTGATGGATAAAATTATTGAGGAGGTAATGATGATTTAGCAATTTAAAATTACGTTAATCATGTAAACTTTTTACACTTTCATAGATATATATATACATACCCTCGTGGACCTACTGATACGACAAAAAAGTAGGTCTACGATAAAACCCTAATTAATGCAAAAATAGAAAATTATGAGGCAAACTGCAATGCTGTGGTGCAAGATCACAAAATGAGGATGATTAAATATTTATAGGCCTGTTTCTTAATCAGTCCTTGGTTAATAAACCCAAATAACAACAACCGCCACATATAATACGATCTGAGCAGCGACAAAATACAAGAGCAATGTTTTCGGTTGACAATGAGACAAATCATAGACAAACGACTAGAACAAAGGGTTTCAATAGAGAATAGAATAAATTTAAAACAAACACTCGCTATGAATATTTTCAGTCGTGTCTAAACAACGACGTTCTCTTGCGATTGACAAGCATCCATGTATAGTTAGAATGGTGTTATTGTAAAACAAGAACCTTTTTTCCTTCAATCGCTAACGGTTCCAGCCCTTATTAGTATGAAGAGTTGTAATATTATATTCCTACCTACCTAATCTGCCAAACGACCAGATTAGAGAGAGGACAATGATGATTTATACCAGCACCTTCCACCAAAACTGGCATCCACCATATTGTGGCGTATTGTATCGGTCTAGTATAATAAGGCATACGTACCCACGTAATGCATAAGGCATTACGTGGTATACAGTGAAACAGAACAGGCTGAAATGAATAGCAACAATTGACTATAGACAATGTAGTTATCATCATTTTTGTCCCGCATGTTTGGACTCAGAAAGGTTTTAACGTCATTGATAAAGACTTCAAGGTAATTCTTCTAATCAAACAGGATATAAATAATGAGTATCCAACATAGATTAAACAAATAAATAAATAAATAAATATATGTCGTTGTTACTTGTTGACCAACTATGAAACCTACAAAGTCGCAAGCTAACGCTAATAATACAGTACTTTGTTCAATCTTTGCTTCTAATCAACACATTAGCAAGTAAACATCGTATGCCTATCAAGTTTTTTTATATTACCAGTGCAAAAGATCCTGAATTTGTTAAATACGTGACCTTGAACGACGTAAATCGATATGCAGTCGTGCATTGCCGTACTAATGGCGATATGATGGCCGGTAGTGTTAATTGCATAAAAATAGCGTTTCATTGTCGCGTCGTCACTTCTTTAATATGTCTTTAATAGTAAAACATCGTTTTGTGCATTAATTGAAGAAGAAGCAAAGTAACAACTGATTTGTTATGGCATACGGTACAGGGGCTAATGACGAGCTAACTGCGATTGGCCGAGTTGATTACGTTAAATCTCAACTCTTAAGACTTGCTAGGTCATTAGTCAGATGACTTCAAAAAGATAACAAAATAGATAGGAGGTTATCTTCACAAAAATAATAACAAAGACGTACAATCAGTAGGTAGGTACTGCAGGAAGGAAAGCAAAACGCAGAAGCAAGCGCCTCTATCTGTCGCTAATATTATTGGAAATAAATAAAGCTGCAAAAACTACTGAATATTAAAATTCAGTCAAAATATTATATCTCCAATATATTGTCCTTACAATATTTTCCTTCACCTTTTGCTCTGTTGGTTCTAAATTATGCACACACGTTTGAAAAACATGTCGGTACACGCCCGATACACGACATTGACATTTATATGCGATACCCCTGCCAACAAAAGTAACCACTGGCTTTTATGACTTTGCAATCCTTAAAGGGTTGGGCAGAGGTGGTCTAAAATTTACAGATCACATTTTCAAATAGTTAGCAATAAAATGGAAGCAACAATCAACATTTTCAAACAGGATTTCATGGATTGGAACTGAAAATCGAGAAGAAAAACTCCAGTTACTAGGAATAAAATTGAAACATGAACCTCAATTTAGACGATACACGCTAATACGTTACTTTCGATTTTACTCAGAAATATTTGTCTAACTTAGCGAATTCTTCAACAGCTACGTGAAACTACTTCCAGCAGATATTGTGTGGAGAAACCTGAGAACTCCATAGAAATCTAAACAACACGATCCACAGCTGCATATGGACGCATTCTCAGCACATGACTACCTGGCCAGCAAACAAAACAAAATATTATATTTTGATGAGTCGACAGGGCATTACCCTTTCTAAGTTTATACTAGACCTGCCACTTTTAGAATAGTTGCAATGGCATTCACGTGCACTTTTAAATAAACATACGTAGGTCTCATTTTACGATAGTGTAGATACCTATTGTTGGTAAGTTCGATATGTGACGACAAAGTCTTTATCAATACAGTTTCAGTTTCCTGAGTATGTTAAAAAACGCGACCACGTTATTTTTGAGAGCAGCAGAAAACGAAAATCAACTCAAACGATACGAAAAATCCCATTGATCAACTTGTCACGTGGGTAACCCATTAACGCGACAGAATGATTAACTTGTAAACTTAAATACATTGTAAAAAAATACAAAAAGTAAATAAAAACAAATTCAGTGTTAACGGTAATATATTAAAATATATTTGTTGTGTTTGGGCTTGGCATATTGCCCGGGTACCTATTATGTTCTCAAACGAAAACAGAAGCCATTTCGCGTTAATGGATTGGTTGAAAAACTAAAGAGTTAATTACATAATTACGTGCAAATTTCATACAACATCCTTGGACGATTCCAGTTCTGACCCTTCAAGTTATATGAATCTTTGCTTAAACTTTTCCGACTGTGATACTCACCTACTCATTCAATCGTATTTCACATATTATACTTAAAAACATTAGTTCTTAATCAATCGCTCACAATTTAGCCTTAATGAAGTCTCCGTGAACCAAAGACGCTAACAAAGAAACTATTAAAGTTAACTTGGTAATAAAAATCCCAAGAGAATTACATAAATATTGACCTAGTTACTGGTTCGCAGTCCCCGTTCGTTCAGGATGTCGAGGCATCCATTTTTATCTAACTACGCTTTGTCTGTAACTGCGCATCCCCCAACATTCGGAGTACCCGCTTCACAGACTTTTATCCGTTCTACGTCGCCGTGTCCTATTTTATCATTATTCTTTTCACTTCAATTTTATTGTTCCTTTGTAGTTTCTGCAATACTCAGTGGTTTATGATGTTGTCTTTTATTCTTAGAATTTCAACTTCATCTGTTATAATATGACCTAATTTTTACTGATCCGTGCTATTCTTTGCTCTTTTTCTTAACAAATGTTTCCTGTCGAAACAAATAAGCCGCAACCTACATAATTATATGTAAGTCAGTTTTGTTTGTGTTTCGTCCTTTCAAAATCACGCTGGCTTTTGTTTACTTTGCCAAATCTTGACGCGTTGTTTCTATTTTCCATGTCGCACTAATTTACTTTTGGAGTACCTTGGAGCAGCAACTCTGTCCTTAATTTATCTGTGTCATGTTGTTCATTTCTCATTTGTCCACCTTATACCTCAGGAATAAATATTATATCAATCTGTCTAGCTGGCGTCTCAATTCTTCATATTCGAGCGCTATGCTCGTTCGCACCTTAACTAATTGGATGAACGCCAAACAGGACCACCCAAACTATCTGACGCTTTATGATCATTGAACTTCTACTATCATGCTAATATAGTCGGCGTGTATATGTACAATTCATACGAATCGTGTCGTTCTTCTAGATGGGTCCCTGCCGAGTATAAATTTATTATAATTTTATACACATTTGTTGTTACGTTATTGAATATGGGACAATGCCAAAAACATATAATTTATGATCGGATACGTCTGTATTCAATATGAAAAATCTGATCAGATCAAAATTATTTATAATTGAATTATTATTAACTGGTGTGATTTTCCGAACCCGAACACTCAAAGCTTTTTATTTTCATGTCAAAGAAAATATTTGACATTATGGTTTCAGGTTACTTTGCTTTGAAAGCATTTGAAGCCACTATCTTGAACAGATGAAAGGTTTGCACAGCTCCTGACAGACTGACAGACAGGCCACAAGGCCGGATTGACAGGGCTACTCGTCAGAGAAGTTTGTTTTTTAATTAGACTGGACTGTCAAGCTTATTATCCTTTTGAGTTCAACAGATTCTGTAATATCCAACCTAATAAAACTTCGTGAAAATATTTGATTTGACATTCCAACCACATTATTATGTATTTTATACGATCAAACAAATTGTAAAATGAAAACACTTTTGAACTTTGTATTTAAAAGATATCAATAATCCCAGAAAACATGTGTTTGCAGAACGATTTGTCGAAAATTTATGAAGACAGTTACGTGATTCGGTAGCTGATACGTAAATATTTAAAGATTATTATAAATATTTAAGCCTACAACAAATCAAATCCTTTATGAAAGTGCTTTTACGGCTACACACTCTTAAAAAAAATACTTAGAGGAGGTAGTAGGTAGGTATATACCAGTTGCATCATGATTACTGAATCAGATGTAACGTTAACGCCTAATTTTGTAAGAGCCTGGGAAGAACTTGCTCAGCAAGTAAAAACATTGCATACATAAATTATTATTAGTAAAATTCCGTTCTTGACAGCTATTTATAGTCAAACATTGGATAACAATTCGCAATGCAGAAATAGTAACTTTTTAACATCAGCAATCTCTATCAACAGCAACGAAACAAAAATAACTCCGGTTCATGTATTGTCTATTAAAATATAAACAAACGAATCTGTTTATATTGCATGCATTACGTTATACACGAGTAGATATTTTTTTATATCAACCTGAGCCTGACACTTGGGCAGCTGCCAAAAGCCAATGTTTTGTTGTAAGTGAGAAAGTACAACGCAACGAAAAGGAGGATGACGTACTTAGTTCTAGTTCAATAATTTAGGAAATAATCAATTAGCTAAGAATTGTAACCATCAGACTTATTTGTGTCTGCAGTTCATTGCATTATCTTTTCAACATTAGCTAGGTAATCATTTCGAAAGCTGTTTGCAGACGAGAGAAGATTTTCGAAACGATGTGAAAATATATTACTAGCCTAATGTTACGATCGTAGATGAAAGATATCTTATGCAGCAAGTATAGGTACTTGATACCGCTAATTTATTTTTAGACACGCTTAAGCAGCACTGGTAAAACTACAATTTAGCAAAATTTTCGCTATTTCTGCGTACATAAGCAATAACCAGCCACACGTGCGTGTCACGAGCAGCGTTCACACCCAATATTCACATTAAAATTAAATAATAGCTCAAGGCCTACTGTTATTTTCGTTTTAATACAACAGCAGCTTTCCGACAAACGTTGATCGGAGTTTTTATTCACACCAGCAGGCAACTTGCCATACGCAGCATGTGTTAGAATCCTTAGGTCGCATATTCATCACTCCGGCGCATTATACGGCTCTAAATAGAAATGGGTGATTGATTAAGTATTTAATTGAAAGAAAAAAGGCTGTGATTTATTTTTTATTTTTTTTTATTTAACAACATTGGGTTGGGTATCGATCGGTTTGATTCGATTATGCGTTTCGCCCTGAAAAACTTTTTTAGTTGTGTGGAATATTCACTTACGACCACCTAGTTTGTCACAGTGAGTTTCGAAAACCGCTATCATTCCAATTTTTTTCAGCTGATTTATTATATTTTACACGTGCGACTGCCGTTTCATTAATTATAATTCTGAAGAATGAACTAAGATTTTAACATGACACATCCTGCCTTCCGTGTTTTATTTGAGAAATAGGGTTTTTACAGCCAACTGTAGAGGTCGTAGCAATGAAGATGAACGTGAACAAAATAAACATTTTCCAATTATTCGATCTCGACGAAAATAATTTAAATTGGCATCTTGGCGTTTTCATTGGCGCAAGATTTTTAATACGTCGCGTAAATTGTTTAGCGTTGGTACATGCTGACATGTTATGACATGGTTCAACAGTATTATATTTTACGAATGCTCCATTTTGAATTCATTCATTGAAACATTTATTCTATTGAGGTTTTTCAGAACGTGTTGTGGGCGATCTATGATTACGTAACATTTAGTTAATGAGTTCAACGTTTCGGAACATGTAATTTGGAGCAATAAATCTGTGTACTAGTGCTGTGTGCTTTATGGCATACTTTGTTGATTCCACGAAGTGGTTCATGGTACAATAGCGAGGAAACCATGACATATTTATGTTGATGCGATCCGTAGTATTAACCTATATCCGCACACAAACATGTCAAAGCAAATGATCTTTCAATATAGTTTCACCACATTTTCTTTTATTAGCTAATTCTTGTCAGCTCTCCAGTAAACTCAGGAAATTAGCGACAATGTCGTTCCAACTCATTACCTACTCGTATCTTAATTATGTAGTCGCATGTTGATAAAGATATGGTGGTAGTTACCTAACGTTGCTGTTAAAATGTAACAAATATTTTTTATTTTCAAAAATACCTAAATGTTTAGTATATTTGAAATTTGAAAACAAAATTAAGTATAAACAAATGGGAATTAATGACGAGTAATTAGTATGGCAAATAATAGCGTGTTTGTGTATACTAACTCAAAGGCCGCCGGCTCTCCCTAGAGCGATAGTAATGAATTGGGCTCGTTAGCTGTCATAACTAAGGCTGAAATACCTTTTTAATAAAATCGACCTAATTCTGTATTTTCTTGCTCATCACATTTTTTTTTAACACCGAGAAAATAATACCTAAGCACGAACACGCACAATGGTCCACCTGAAGGACTAAATGCGGAAACCACACCTAACATAGAATAGAACCTAGCCTATAGAACCTAGGCACACAAAGTTTTTCATGAAATTATAAAATGTGGACAGTTAATTTGACGTGAAACGCTCTTTTCTGTTTTAATATACCAAATCTAGTATCTATTTTTTTTGAAGTACCCACTATCTGATTAGGCAGGTATACCACGCCCACTCCAAAATCATTTGCAAAAACGCTGGCACACATACACGACAATAAAACTAGAAAGTGACAAGTCCGTTATACTTTCCTGACGCCTTATCAGTAAAAAAAAACAAAATGTAATGTTTATTTAAATAAAACATTTTCTTCAAATTGGCAGTGCCAACGTTCTGTGCGATAGGTATCATGTTTTAAAATAAGATTTGGTAGATGCCTATTTATTAAGAAGGCATAGAAGTATCATCGTGAAACAGAAAGTGCGGATTTTCATTTCGTAGAAAATGAGCGATATTGATTTGAGTGTAAATATCTTGAGATAAAATACCTGCCTGTCATTTGTGGCTGACCACATTGAGTTGAGTCAATAAATTCGGCGGTGGAATAACCAAAATTCGACAGTAAATGCAAAAAGAAAAAGAACCGAGCGTTTATTTTAGGTAGATTTCGTTCTAAGACATAATTTTCATAAATACTAAGCACAAAAGCACATTTTTTTTACAAGTTTCCTAAATTGAAAAAATGTTTTTTTCTAATAACATAATTGACGTGTTCCACACTTCATAACTTACGTAAAACTGCTCAATACACGAGACAATTTGCATATTTTATGTTTTAGCGATCATAAGAACAACTTTAGCTCTCGAATGCCCACATTAAGGTCATTATTTTAGTCCTAATGGTATAGTTGCGGAATAATATATATAAAATATAATGGCTTTACCGTAGGGTGCGGCTAGTTTTATATCAAATATATCTCGGCGGAACGACGACTAACCTATTATTTTTAATAGATTTGTTGCATTCAATCATCATTCAATAAATGATATTTCGTTTTAAGGGATATTTATTGATTAAATTGACAAAAAGTTTATTGTTGCCAGTCAAGGATTAGGCGGATTAAGAATTTATTTGTATTGTGTGAACTGGAGTTCAATTAATTATACTTTACGACTGGGCGGAAATTGCCGGTAGCTACTAGTTGTAAAAATTTACTATAATCGATACCAGTTCACCAAGCAGCTGAAAGATACTGCATTATCCTAGCTGTATCATGCGCATTCGTTTTATGCTCCGCGTTTTAAAGAGATCCTAAAAAATATGTATAAAGTACCTACCTATATTAGTTCACTAACTTGTTTATCAAGCGGTTGCTAGTTGGTCATATTTGACGATTGTGACACTATTTTTTGTATAAAAAAGCAACGTATACGCACATCCTTGGTAAAGCCACGCTTCCATGATCATTTGAGACAACAAAAACACGAATTTAAAATGCATTTCGCATTTTCAGCCGCCACCTATTCCAGCCTCTGAATCAACAGCAACATGAGAAGCTCCATAAAAACAATATCTCTGCCCACACGCAACCTTCACGTCGCTAATAGCTAGACCAGCTCAAACACTTTCAAACTGAATTTAAACGTGCTCCTAATAACCTTCGCAAATCAGCTGGGACTGAAATTATACGCACGTCAAGTTGTATCAGGCTGATGATTTGTTATATGTTTATGTAAAGTAGGGTGTGAGCATATAAAATAAAGTAAGAGGTTATTTTTGTTTAAGTAGAATTAGCGTCATTATTAGCCACCATTGCTGCTGTTTTTGACAGCAGAATTTCGGTCAATTTTTCACTGCGACGGGGAAGCTGGTAGAAATGTCGTGTTTCGGTTTTCTAATCTAATAAAACTTACTAGATAAGCTTTTATTTAACCAATAAATTGGCCACGATAGTTGAATCGATTAGTAAATATTTTTCATCGTCAATTTAGCGGCTAATAAGTAGTCATCCAAGTCACAAATTATAGAAATCTTTGGTACCAGGATATCATAAATCGCAGCAAGATACACGTTAGCAAATTAAACGGTCCATGTAATAAACACATGTGTGAATGCCTTAACGAATGAGGCCAAGCTCGTGATTGGCCACACCTGTGCAAGAGGTTGAGGACAGCAGTCAACTTTTTATGAATAATATTTATTCCTAATTTATGAGCCTCTTATTTTTATATTACTTCATGATTTGCTGAGTAGTTATCAATCAGTTGGAGATTTTCGACCTCACACGATTTGAGGTTTCACTGGCACTTCAATAGTTTAAAGCGTCAACTTGAAGTACATAACTGCCTAATCTTATATTTTTTACATCATTCTTGAGTGACGTCTGTACGTCATTTCGTTCTAATGATCGTTAACAACAATGGATAAATGATTTTCGTTCCACGCTTCGTTGTTAAGAATTTGTTACGCCTAACATTACATTATTTTTTAAAGAAAATCGTTTAAAGATTGTAATTTATGGCTTGTCAGAACTGTAACTAAAACGGATATAGGGAAGCATATTTATAATATCACAGGAATGCTCCTGTGCTTTGTACAAATGACTGCACAGACTATAATCACTTTCTGTACCTGGATTATGTCTTCTGCATGCATTCCTTGTGGTTTGGTTTTTGATATAAATGCAATTGTTATACTTCTAACACCCGCACGACATTTCCCTCCTTCAAAGCTACGCTTTATCTTAAAAATTTTAGCGACTCAAGAGTTAAAGCCCAACATCCTGACAAATGGTATCTGTATCACAAGGTTAACAAGTTCAAACAGTTTCCTTCGACTAGAGTTTAGTTGGAAAACGACGTCGTTATCGCTATCAGTCACCGGTGGCCGACGTTCTCCGACAAATTGTTATTGAGCCGTACCCGACGCGATACCGCGACCCCACGGTCAATACAAGGAGCTTTCTTATCGACCGAAATGTAGGTACTAACCCGTAAACTTTCCAATTAAAATCCATTTGACACAAAAGTCAACACCAAGCCTAATGGATCATGACCCGCTCTAAAACAATGGGCGCTTTGACGTTGCTTCCACTGACCTACATTTTACAACACATCAACATCATACAACTAGGTAAGTACAAGACATAAAAAGCGTCTTTAGTTTTAATACTAGGTTCAACTGGTTAACACGATAGTGTTAAGTCCCTCGTTAAAATTATCAAGAGGCAAAAAATAAAACATTTCTGATAACAGTTGTAATAAACAACTAAGTTCGGTCTGAATGAAAACATTGTTCAGTGCAAACAAAACGCTTGACTGCAGGTGGTAATATATGTTATAGAGTAAACTACATGGCTATAATATTCACCTCATTAGCGACATTCTTCAAAAGTCTGTACAAATTTGTCTTGGCGTGGCGCGTCGTCGGCGCGTTTGATGTGCGGACGCCGCGATAATTACAGAATTAATGGCTTGATACAGAGAAGCAGTTTTTATCGCAATTAAGAGTGCGCTATCGATCGACCCAGTTGCGCTACACAACGCTGCACTAATTCATAAGTACTAAACCTTGGAAAGAACTAAGCAATTTGCGTGTGCTTAGTTTTACTATTTAGTGAGTTCCAAAACTGGAGCGCTGTGTCTACGTTTTCATGGACCCCGAAAATAAATCCCAGTGAAATATTTTTTACGTATCATGTTACGCAATCGGATCATTATGAAAATTATTCCACAACTGCCAACACTTGAATGATAATAGGATCTAACTAAATGCGTGGAGTCCGCTCGTTCCAGATATCCATAAGCGGTATTAATCACTCTAATTGGACCTTCAGTTCGCCCTGTTTTTTATTTACGTTGCAAATATCCACTTAGCAAATAGAGCCTTGTTTTTCATTAGAAACAGTTGGGTAGGTATAATCTGCGAAGCAAAAATGGAACGCCTAAATAGCACGCAAGGTTAATGTGTTGCAGTATATTAAAGGCGTCAATAAGAAGCAGACATTCCTAGAGCGACCTGTAACCCGATTACTGTGTATACAGTCTCGGGTCGCGTGGCAATGACACTCCTTTCTTTATCTTTGCGGTCTCTTTGATGCTCACACTTTTAATGCAAACAGAGTACTGATTTCACTCCTAGCTTCTCTTCACTTTATTTGCAAAGGAAATGTTTCCTGATATCATTTTCTCAAAAGTACCTAGCTTACTTAGTTTAGGCTGGTGGTGGCCTGATCGATAAATTGAAACATCTCCATACGAGCTCGCTCGCTCACTCAAATTACCATAAAATGCAAATAAGTTTGGATAAAGGAGGTGAATTAACAAATTGAAGACATTTTTATAGTTGGAGGTTACACGCGCACTTTATTACGCGCCAGTGGCAAAACTAAAGTGGTATTGTTTGTGCCAGTCAAATCTGCCGGCGAACCAGAATCGTTCTGCAGTAGTAATGGTAGAATAACGTGCTAGATGTAAACATAAACAATGATTAATGGAGTTCCGAAATGTGTTTTCTTCGATTAGTGTTCCATCGTCGTCTCATTACAAATGGATACTTTTTGGTGGCAGAATGCGCAAATTTAAATTCTCCGGTAGACTTTCGGGGCACCTTGAAGGACCTGTCGATCTATTCTGAAAAAGCCTCACCGTCAAAGCTTAGGTGAAGTTGAGCTGACAACTGGAATGACAGATGAATTCAAGCTTACTTCACCTAAGTTTTCAAGGGGCACAATATCGGCAGATTTCTTTCTAATAGTACTTATGTGTTCTTTAAAGGGTAAGAAGCTATAGGTCATTAAAAAAATCTTAATTCTTAACAATAATATTATTAATCATGTTGTCAGCTATACCAACAAGCCATTGATTGGGCTATATGATAATCTTGAAGTGACTGCGCTCGAAGACTATCATTCACATGAATTCATGATAAAAATCTCATCACAATTTTGTAAGATAAAATCGATTAAAGCGTATTATTTTCGAATCTGTTTTCCAATACCAAAGTTTGGTTTTGTAATATACCATTAAGTATTTTAGTACGTAGATAAAACCTTCAGCCTGCACGAAGCAGTTAATTTATTGGTCGTATCTTTATCACTTAATCTTAATTAAGCCCTCCTAGATTATTTTTATCTCGGAAAATTTGCAATTGCAAATGGCCGTCCGAGTTGTCTCCGCCTGACCCGTTTGTGAGATGTCAAATATTGGCTTCGTGCAAACAATCTTATCCGTGCGTCCGTTTACTTGGCTCTACATATAGGGGTACGTGCACCCACTGGCTGTATGTATAAAGTACCGGACGTTAATTAAAAAGAGTATTCAATTTTGTTTGATCAAGCAAGAGCTTATAAAATGTGCGTATTTAAGGCCTAGTGATCCTAGAATAGCTTACTTCAAGGTTTTCGAAATTAAGAAAGAAGATAATATGGAAAACATGTACTATGCGATAGATAAACAGTTTACTAGTGCGACTAAAAGGAAGAAACAAGGACATGAGCTGTCAATCAAGCGTGTTTATAATGATGTTATCTTTTCGGGAACATCTGCAATAACTGCGTTGACAAATCGTAATATAGAAGTAGGATAGGTTACCAACCGAAGTAGATGAGTACGATGACCACAACATAGTAGATATTATAAAACGTTGGGCAATATAACCTAACCAATATGGCGAGTAATAAATAACAATAATTTTATAAGGCTTGTGTTTAAACGCCTACCAGAAAAAAAGGCCAAAAATTCGAAATACCTGCCAGAATGGATTAAATGCTGACCAAATTGTGTTTCGTAAAGTATTAAGAAATGAACCTATTTTCCTTTTTATTCTTATGTCGACGGAGCCACGCTTCGCGGGGCCTATTTCTGTGTAAAGAGTTTAAAGTAACCTAACCAAACCTAACCTCGGGATGCCCTTCGCTCGCTCTTGCATCCTACGTCGCCAATATTTTTCATTTTGGGTATCATTACTATTTCAGGGAAACAAGATTTGGTGAGCATTTATCCATTTTGGTAGGTTCAAAAATTATTTTGGTGAGCATTTAAATTGTACCTATTTTATAATAGAGTCACCATAACAAGTTACGATGTAGGCAGCGCTTCGACCTGCAAATTATTATGAATAATTTTGTTTATTACTCAAATATTTATTTTAGTTAGCGTGTCCATTAATTCATCAATCAAGTTTATCGATAAGAAATCTAAAGATCTTTAATTCCCATTTCTCTGCCCACGGTTGAAATGATTCGAAGTAATTTGTTTAATTTATTCCTATCCTAGAGCCATTGACTACAAAACGTTGACTGTAATGAAAATAAATATAAAAGAACTATTAACTTTATGGATGAGACACGGCGTGATTGTTTATTGAATTTGCTTTATAAGGGCTTAATCAAAGCATAATTTATATTTTTTTCAAGTACATCAAGATGGGCGGCTTTGTGTCTAAGACGATCACAATTTTTCCTTATGAAGAAGTCCAATGTTATTTCAATAAATGTATTTTGTTTAATACAACATCATGTTTTATTTAACCCACATAATAGGAAGATGGAATCATATTGTATGGCTACTAAGTACTTTTATTTAAAGTACCATCGTAAGGACTCGACTACAAAATCAAAATACATTTCATTGTCTTATTTTAATACTTTTAATCCATTAACTTTTATATTTCTTCATCTATTCCAAGTGTTTCCGCTATCTCAATCATTCTAAACATTCGTAAAACTCTGTATACCAGAAGTGTTGAAGCTGTATTTCATATTAGCTGTAATAACATCAACAGTAATTACGTCTGTCTCTACACAATATTACTTAATGATAACTATTAACTTAGGGTCAGACGCTTCAATCAAGAATTTGACGTTGTTGATGTATTAATATGCGTGGGTGTCGACGTTCGTCCTTCGTTGCCCACTTCAAGTGATCGACGTCCACTCGAAAATTACCGAATACACAAAACAAAAACAAACAGAGTCGTGTTAAAGTTTTAATGCGAGTGTCGCAACAGTGCTCCTCCCAAACGTAGAAGCCGAATTGACCTTCTGCCAAGGGCAAACTAAAGAAACATCGAATTGAAACACCAAAGGTGTTAATTTATTATTTCTGTAAACGCAAGACTTCCGCCCTTTGAGCTGTAGGAAGTGATTAAGTACTGTTTCGATATAAAAAATAACAAAAGTTTGAACATATTATTCTCACGATCAAGTACCACCAACCAAATAGATATGTGTGACGGTAAAATAAACTTTAGAGGTAAGTGTTGATCAATATTTCTTGCGGTTAACTTCCATCTTGTGCGATTGTTTGCTCTACCTACTGATCTTGTGCGAAGTGTGACGACTCACCTATATGCACATTTAGGCGACGATTTGAAAGAAATATTTTTCATCGTTGATTTGTCTAATTTGTTTACGTATTTTCGAATCAGCAGCAGTTAAATGCGAAGGTTCATTATACATGGTGCGGTACAGCACGTGAATGTGTGTCTGTGTGCGCTTTGAATATTGAAGTGTTAAAACAAACGTACTAATTAACATCCATTCAGATGTGTGGAGGCCACGTTGATTCATGTGTGCTGCTTGAATGTTCTTATCACGGATGTGTGCACTCTTAACGTTAAGTGCAATATGGTATTCAAGTCACCATATTGTTGCTTAGAAATAAGTTTTAACATCGAATATTCCATTCCAACTACGCAGGTATGTTTTCCTTTGTTCCGAAATTGTGTCACAACAATCTTGTTTTCGGATATATCCATATATTTGCCGGACTCTCTCATTAAACTTGTCTGGTGCATTGTACAATGAAGTGGCAGATAAAACAGATCTAGTGACCTCTTTTGAGGCTGGGGCATTGTTAAAACGATTATTTTCGATGTGCGGTCGGTCGCTATAAAAAATCATTGGGCTCGTGGGCGGAGGACCATTCATGAGTCCAGTTTTGTAATAGCACTTATGCGCCTATATCATATGTTTATGTTATAGCTGTGGTAAAAAGAGATAATGATTACATCGTATTGTTCAACAGTGCCTGAAAATATTACATAATCTTTGTGGCCGGCAATATTGTTAAGCGGCGTTTAGACAACACAAACGGAAGTGATCATGGTTGTACTCTCTGGAAAAGATGAAAAGGGGAAGATGTTGTTAATATTTTGAGTTACTGCAGGAAGTATAGTCCCTAATATTTGTAATACAAACTATCTTTATGATCCCAACGAGCGGTGGGAAACAGGCTGCGTACGTGAGAAATAATATTTGAGTCTGGACGTTGTGCAATATCTTTATAACTCTCTCCTCTTCTGTTATTATCTCGAGGACTCTCCGTATTATCTTGTAAATTGCTTCGCGATTCGAATGCGAACGCTTTTATCGTGCCCTAATAACATTATTTCATTGGTTCCCAAGTAACTTTTTGCTGTCATATATTTGGTGTTTTCTTTATTTGGCTAAGTATTATTATTTCCGTATTGGAAAATATTTTCAAGATAGCGTGATTCATCACCTTTATATGGAGAATAGATATTTATAATGTTAAATACGGCGACATGTCTATTTTTATGGTAGTATTTTATTGGATACCTTGGGTTCATGCAAATTATAAAAGTTATAAATCCACCACCTAAAAGTACTTCGTTGCATTTCTTCTTTTGAATGAGATTTTCAGTTTCTTATAGATTTAATTAATCTACCGAATTTTAACTGGTACTTGTCACAGCATTCGTTCCACTCTCCTTTGTTGCATTCATTCATGCTTCAGCCTTCGATTCAAAAATATTTAAAATGGCAAAGTTTTGCAATGCAGATACATACATTAAATTCTCAATTTATTATTTACAATATTGTATTCCATAATATTATCGAGTTTTTATGTAATAATGCAATGAGGTATTTGCTTGTACATTCATCTTTTATCCATTGGATCGTTTATTTGCTTTTTTATGGCGATACTATTAAAATTGTTTGATCATACCGATTAAATAGTTAACATTATATTCAGTATTCAATAGGACAATAAAGGTAAATAGTTACCACATCAATATTACACCTAAAGGTGATCATAAAACTGATATTAATTAAATATTACACACGTTATGAATTATAATTTGATTTGATGTATCCTAAACATGAGTTCTAGAACAACAAGACGTATTTCTTGCCAAAGTGTTACATTACCCACATCTGAAGCTGAACTGGACGCGAAAGAAGTACATGGTAATAGAATATTTTAGGCATGTTGTATTAGACGTTAGTTCATGTCCTAATGTACTTCATCAGTTGAAAATTCGTTAATTCGTCCATTGTTCTCTGGAACATTGTTCAGTCGCCTGCTAGGCGCCAATAAGTACGCGACGCAACTTGATATTAGGTTAACTCAACATAACGATCAATAAATATATTTAACTACAAAACGATTATAAAGAATAAGGTTATGCCCAAAAATTGCGAAATTGTAAAGTGGTGTTAAATTAATGTTCTTGGCCTTTTCAATGTCTGATACAATCTTTAGGTTTTAAGGTCCGTTATTCTCTTCAGCTGAGGCAGAAACTGAGTGAAAATGACATAATACTACTAACCTACTAACCTATATACTTAATATCTGTCTTTTGTTTTACTTTAGTTACTACTTCTATTAATTAACTTGAAACTTGAACTTGACTGAAGCAAAATTAATCAATGACAATTAATTCTCGACAATTTTGCGGTAGGTACATACCGCAAAGTTAGAATTTCACAGAGATAATTGAATACCATTCAATGAAGGATTACACAAATAAACAAATAAATTACTCATATAAAATTAATAATTGGTAAAGTTTTGTTTTATATTTTTGGGGATACCTATATAAAAATCCGTATCTTTTCCTAATTTAATTCAGTACGTAATTATGCCTAATAAATAACTATCCCGTAGGTGAATGTTTTAGTAGGTATATTTCAGCAGATAATGCAATTACTTAGAGAAGGGTTTTCAATTGGTAATGTTATTTAGGTACGACGTGTTGACGATTTCAGACTTATATTGAACTATAAGTCGTCTCAAGTTGTCTCAAGATCTTTTCCTTCACCGAGGTGATCAATGCTAGTTCCTTTTCTGTATGAAAAGAGGCTTTTGACCTGTAGTTAGATAATGATAGGCTTGTATCATGTAAAATGCTCTCTTTTATAGTTTCTCCATTTCCGTAGTTTCAGGTTTTCCCCGCGCTATTACGTTGGTTTTTGAACGATAAAGCAATATCAAGCGGCATAGCGTTTTAGGCTATACCTATAAATTGCCGACGGCACGCTAATATTTTATGTCTTTACGTTTCAGTTATAGATGTTTTGTATTTTAAATTAGGTAACAGCTAATCATTATTAGGCTAAATTAAATTTAAAGGGAGATGCAAAATGTTCATGAGTTCGTCCTAGGCTATAATTGTCTGAAATTTTAGTGTTTCTAAAAGTCTACATATCTTATGACCTACCTGATAGCTACCGACAATTGCATTTAATAGGCTGTTTATAAACAAATCTCTTATCAAAAACCTACTATATTAGCTGAAAGAAAAGTGGAAGGATTTTCAACTGATGAAAGAGGTTATGATTTTCAGCTTTCAAGTAAGATTCTTATTAGATTTTAACGGTGAATAAAAGGCAAATATGATCTTGAGGATTAAGAGTTTTAACATTGTACCAATTCATTTGAAATTTCAATTCAGTTGAAATGTAGAAAGGGTGTAAGTAGGTACCTAATGGAAATAATACTAGCAATACAAGTGAAAACTTATCAACGGCTAGGTGCTAGCTACAATAAAACATAGTGTTTAAAAAACCTTTAATTGCAAGCAATTTACACATTCCTTTGGATATCAATAGTGTGCCATGCGCTCGCAAAAATGTACGGAATGTGACAATTTGTTATCTAGCTTAGATTTGACGAATTTATCTGTTGTTATCTGCTGTAGTCGGCAAATGCATTTTGTATGGAAATACAACAAGGTTTTGGAACATTTGTTCTTCACATTTTTGTCTAAAGGCATGAGTGAAAAAAGGTACTCATGGAGATGGAGGAGACACTGGATAAGATTTTACAAAAAGGGTTGTCTAAGATCCTAAAAAATAAATATTGAATATTCTAAATCTACATAAAGTACAAACACACAGAATTTAATAATCTAGGATTTAGAAACTGTTATTGATGATGAAGATAATCCAAAGCAAAATGTAGAGGCAGACAACTGAAGAAAAAGGTAAAAACATCTGCTTAGCATATCACACAGACATCAAACACATTACAAGCACTGTGTATAATTATGTAATCAAATCATATGTTCCCGGAAAGTGCCAAACTGAAATGTGTGTACTTTATTGATCAACAAATATAAATGATTAGCAGCAGCGTGTGGAGGAACACGTACGTGGTGTACCACCGCGGTGCTAATCAGAAAAAGATTGCTTTGAAGCGGTTAGCAGACAAAACACATGATCTGGATCTATAATAGTACCACTTTGACGACTTAAAAGCGAAGCGAAAAAGCCAAGGTCACGCGTTGTTAAGCCTACCTCAGCACGTGCCGGGCACTGTGTACTCCAATAAGTCCCTCTGGATGCTCCTGGCACTCCTGGCGGGCACTGCTCCAAGTCCTAGCGAGAACAACTTGCAGCACAGCCTCAGTCTCACTGAGATCAGGATCAGGATCGCGAGTCGTATCGCGTCCGCACCACCCGGCACTTCCACTACACGCCGACCGATCAAAACATAGCTCTCACGAACCTTTTCGACACACAGACTCGATTTGCAAAATTTATTCATCGCATCCGCCGAAAACACGTATAATTTTTATGAGCTGCACCGAAAGTACGCTCGGAACTGAGTGTTGACTCGGATCCTGAATGTTTTCTTTACGTCCGACATGTATTAGCACCAATAAACTCTGAGGAAAACACCATAGACGCTATCGCAGCTCGAGAGCCGCCGGAAAACTCGATTTCGCACGTTAAACAGTGTCGAATGCGTGCGCTCGCCGGCCACACCGCGCTGTAAACAGAGAACGCGCCTCACAACACACGCACACACCGGCGCCTCACGTATCGCTCGCACACATCCGCACCAGCCACTGCGCGCGCATTCTGACTCGAGACAGAAATAGATGTCGCGTCAACTTCCACCAATCACAAGCGAGCTCCATCACGCCATAACGACTTCTGATCGGTTGAGGCTCCATTGATAGATTGGCCACCACAAGGCGTTTCAATTCGCGATTAACTGGATGTTTTTGATAAAACTTAAGTGATATGAAATCTTAACGGTTGGAATTATCGACGTATCTTTGAAATCATAAAAATTGTTTTGGTGCACTTATATATGATAGCGGGACCAGAGATCAGAGAGCACCTGCGCGAAAACGCAATACATTTTGGCGCGAATTTTAATCAAAATGATCGTTACCCACTTCCTACTTTATTTTAGATTACGGATCTCTGATAGTATCGTCTGGTAAAAATATCTTTATTTGAGAAAATTCTAGACCGGGATATACACATAATCTTTTCGTGTCACCGAACATTTTAAATTGTAGAGAACAATTTCCACTTCCAGGATGTTTAATCATATTTGTAGGTATTGCTCTAAAATTTCAAGTTCATCCATTCAAAGTTTCATGCTTATTCTTAAACAAAACCAAATAAATGTTAATAAAAATTAATGCGTTTTATTTCATTAATGGTTTGAAATCAAGTTTGGAGCAATACACACGTAGAAACAGTGTTTTGCTTGTTTATTGAAATCAGGGGTCACGATCACCCGTCTTTACTTGTTATTAGTGAAGGAAAATAATCTCTAATAGTTCACGATAGAGTTGATATTCAAAAAGCAGGAGATCTTAAAATCTTATGTAATGGTGTGGTGGTTAATAGATTATTACGACTATTGTGTATGTATGCGTGCGCAGCTTTGAATGTTGAAGGACTATTATAGCTCTTGGTTGGTTCCGTGAGCTTTTATAAGTTGTAATTTAAAATATTCGTAGCATCGAATTTTGTATAGCAATTGAAATACCTACCTACAATTTTCTTTAACCGTAGCAGAAATATACATATTTTTTCGGTGTTTGGCGTGAAATTCGTCCATATTTTGACGTACAGTCGTTTGATAAGTTAAAAAAAAAATAAAGCAAGAAATGTAAAGAATTCGTAGCACGGTTTCGAAACGTGTTAACTTTTTTTCATAGCAAATGACTTGGCACACTGCAAAAAATACTATTGAAACTTTTTCTGGTGGTAACAAAGCACTTTTCCGAATGAATATGGATGGTTTTGGTTCCTCACCTACGTTAAGTACGGTATTTTGAGATAGGTAGACCAAAAGTACAAACTTAGTATAAAAGGTTTTGCTCTTGCGTGAAAGATTATCATCATCTGCCTAGCCTTTTCCCAACTATGTGGGGGTCGGCTTCCAGTCTAACCGGATGCAGCTGAATACCAGTATTTTACATGGAGCGACTGCCTATCTAACCTCCACAACCCAGTTACTGGGTAACCCCTTGGTAAGACTGGTTGTCAGACTTTCGGACTTCTGACGACCCGTAGCGACTGTCAAAGATCTAAGAATCACCCATCCACGGACCAACCGCGGCATGCGTAGCTTAACCTGATCAATCGACTCGTGCGGCTGTTATTAGTTAGCCACGAGCCCCTCGTGTGAAAGATTAGCTAAACTGAATTTATTGAACTTTTGTTTTTTCAGCTCTCTGACTCCACGTTATGTTGGCTTGTACGTAACTTCGCCTATGACCTATGACCAGCAGTAGAAGCCTCTTGACCGAGATAAAAATGCTTCTCTACTCTACGTCTTCTCTATGGCACACGATTTATTATCCCTCACTTCTTAGCCCATTCCTACAGCAAATCCGACCTTCATAAAATAGGTAAAACAAAATGAAAAATCTATGAACACATTTTGGCACCAGCAAGCCTAATTGTGTAAAATACTTTCAATCACAATCAGACTTTGAAGGATATTGCTAATCCGTTGCTTCATATGTTCAAGAAATTTCTCTGCTCAACAACGTTAATAACGCAATGAATGTTGTTGAATTGTCAAAATGAAAGCCATTGCTACTGTTAGTGTGTTACCCAATTACCCCGCGGAACTTCGAAGAACGTATTCGTAAACACTGGGAATTTGTGCCAAATGCAATTTCTGCGAAGAATATTAGTTACTTCTTTGAAATTATGTCAAAAATGAATTATTAGTAGCAATTAATAAAATATTCGGTAGCTCTCTGGTTTTATTTATTCATTTACTAGCTTCTGCCCGCGACTTCGTCCGCGTGAAATTTCAGCCTCCCCCCATTCACACTCTTAGGGGTGGTATTTCGAAAAACCCTTTCATAGTGGATACCTGCTCTTCACAGAGAACACACCCTCCATGTCTCTAGGACCAGCGGTTTAGGCTGTACGTTGATATAGGTACGAGTATCAGTCAGTCAGTCAGGACTTTGAATTTTATATTTATAGATAATAAGCACACCAACAGCACAGTCACTTACAGTTCAAAATAAATATCATCTAAAATTGGCATTTCAGTAACCGTGCAAATAACAGGTATGCATGACATTTAACTTAAAAAATATTAGAGACAAAGGAGAACAAAAAGTGTGTCTAGCAGATCTTAATCTAGAACACCACAAAACAAACCAATTTGAGCTACATAGACGTGCACTCTTCACACTGTCTAAACAGGGAACGTCTGTATGAAGCAAAACTCAAAATATCAATAGGAAAATCTGTCAAGTTGGACCTTTTATTATATTGCCTTGCCACACGTGATAGTGGGCTATTAAATGTCGTATTTAAGGTCGTCGTCGTCGTCGTTTCAGCCGATAGACGTCCACTGCTGGACATAGGCCTCCCCCAATTTTGAGAGGGTTTGCCATAATCGCCACGCTTGGCAGGCGGGTTGGCGATCGCAGTATGGCATGATGGTAGAATACATAGAGAACGCTGCTGCCCATTCTCCGGTGTGATCCTTAGTCGCCTTTTACGACACCCACGGGAAGTAAGGGTTTAAGGTATTTAAGGTGGCCGTAGGCAATTCAAAAATACGATGATGGCGCTTAATACGTTGGCTAGACATAAAGTTAAAATAGTTTACCAATTGTGCATCGATGGAACCGTTTATAATTTTATGGAGTAAGTATTAATAAGTCAGAATGGCTTTTTAGAGTCCTCCAGACCGTATTTCAGCCATGGTGGCCAACGGACACTATAGCCTCTGGCGCGGCAGATATTATATTGCACAAGTGTGTGCGCAGACACAGGTGCTCTCTCTCTTCTCTCCTCTCTTAGTTCGATGGAACGGCAATCCGACACGACCGGAGAGAGATTAGGAGCAGTCTTTGGTTTTACTGAAATAGGAACCACACAGGTCATTTTCAGAACTATTCTGTCTGCAGAGCCAAAAGTATCTAACATAACATCATCATCATCATCATCATCATCTGCCTAGCCTTTTCCCAACTATGTTGGGCTCGGCTGCCAGTCTAACCGGATGCAGATGAATACCATATATGTATCTAGTATGTCTATATATTTAGTAGTATCTAACCCAACAATGGAATATTAAGTCATAAACATTAATAAATGCCAGACTGAGGTGTATTTTAAATCATATCTAGGTATTTACTCAGAATATAAGTTTTAACCTTAGGGGGAAAAATTATTTAAAATCTATTGGTAGGTATTTTATTTTGTCTACCCAAATGATTGAATGAAAATTCTACCTTTTCTCGCTATTTTGTAGGTTAGTCATCACTTAAACAAATCGATTCTGGTAAAATCTCACCGTCAAAATTTAGGTGAAGTGAGCTGTGAATAGTGTCAAGAATGACAGCTCACTTCATCTGAATGGTTTGTTAACTGCCTCTAAGTGGTATATTTTTGAGCCTTCTTCTTCTGTTGCCACTGCTTCTGTAAGCCTGTGTACTCATATTTCGTATAGAGTTTACTTAGCTACTTGTCTTTCTTCTAGAACTAATATTTAACTCTTCTTCTTCGTCGATCCTTAAATGCTGAGGATCGTGACCGCATACAACGAAGCGTCGCCAAGTTATGCGGTCTTCTGCAGAATGGACCGCTTGATAAATGCTGCCTCCAACAGCCTTCTTGATCGCGTCTCACCATCTTTGAGACCATCAGCTAAACGACCATGGTCATCGACCACCATCTAGAGCACTAGCTCTGCCTTGAGCGCGTTTTCCTTCCACTCGGCCCAATATCATATGCATTTCTATACAATGCATAGGTGAACGCATAATATGTTCGAAAAAGCTTAGGGCAATTAGAAACTTTCAAAACGAATTAACAGAAGCAGTTAAGTAAATGCATTCTGTTGGATATTGACAACAGATTCGGTTGAACAAACCATCACGTCCATTTTGCATCCCTAAATTGAGTTTCGCTTCTGACTAGTCAGATAATTACTAAGTATATTTACTAAATTAAACGAACTTACCTAAGTGAAGTTCTATTGTAATTATACGAAGTGCTTAGTCCTCGATAATTATCCTGATTTACTCTGTAGTTCCACTACTGTCCATCGTGTACACGCGACTATTCAGAGAATAAAATCCTGCAAAAAAACTTTTATGCTGGCAACTATATCCAGCTTATGTCATTCTATTTAGAGTAATCTGCAATGAGAGAATTAAAATTACCAGACATTAATTTCCCCAACTTCAATCCCAGGGTCAAAAAACAAGCGATGGCCTTGTTTAGGGCTTGGGAGGGAACATAGTATCGAGGACTAAGCACTTCGTATAATTACAATAGAACTTCACTTAGGTAAGTTCGTTTAATTTAGTAATTATACTCATGCTTAGTCCTCGATAATTATCCTGATTTACTCTGTAGATGTTTAGAGATGAAGTTGGAAATTATAAGCCACTTTTAAACAATAAAACATCCAAATAACATAAAACCAATCTTTTATTGTAGGTAAGTACTTAACTGAAATACTTTTCAAAATGTTTAAACTTAATTCTCTTCTAATTATCACTTAAGTATTCATTATACTTCTTTGGCTTAATATTAATTATAATAATTAATAATATAAATTTTTTGACTAAATCACATCAGTCTATATTACAAACAGTCTTAGCAAAATGATATTTATCATTTTCTTTAATCAGAGGTCTATTATAGTGGTTTGCAAAAACTTTTGATCCTACGGACCACCCAGCTGTTTTAAAAATAGTATCTATCGTCACACCTTCTCTACTTGCCATTGAGGTGGATGCATGACGTGTTGAGTGAGGAGTAAATTTTTTAATATCTATGCCACTGTCCATCATGGTTTGTTTCATCCAACGACTAATTGTTTGGCTAGTCACACAATTATAAGGTTTTTTAAAACTAATCAATAATTTTTCTGTATTACCTAACTCTGGCTTCCTCAATTTGTGTGTATAATTTATATAATATTGTAATGTAATCACGGGACAAATCTCAGGTTTCATTTGAAAATAGGGTAGCATAATACTTATTTGCTGTTTTCCTGGCATAGATGTTTTTAACAAATCCGTAATTTTTATGTTAACACCTGAATCAATAAATTGAATGTTATTCAGTTTAATTACTGATAAGGTTTGTATTCTTTGTGCACTAGTAAGAGCTAAAAGAATAACCAACTTTTTGGTTACTTTGTCAAGTGATAATTCTTGTAATGGGTACCATCCTTCTATAAATTTCAGTACCTTTGATGGATCCCATGTATCATTGTATTTAGGACGGCTTGGCCGTAACTTAAAGATACCTTTAAAGGACCTCTTAATTTGAGGATCTGTCCCTACTTCAGAATTTATGATCAATGACAATGCAGATCTATTAGTGTTGAGTGAAGTATATGAACTGCCATTGTTGAATTGTTGTGTAAGAAACTCTAATATTTTAGTGATTGAAAAGTCATAGTAATTTTTACCATTACAAAAAATCCACCACTTATGTAGTGCTACTGAATACTGTTTGACAGTGTTATCTGATAAAGAAGATATCATGACTTGAATGGTGTCATCTGGTATCATTTGCTTCTTAAACGCTTCCCTGATAATATGCAGGCCCCCAGGGAAAGGCTCCTGTGCAGAGGATGCAGTATTCTGGAAGGTGACAACAATAAATGGTTTGATGGTTTGAACACCTTAATTTCTGATATGACCATGGAATTAATGAATGGATACCAAGGTTGAGATGGTCACATAGGAAAAACTAAGATGCCCAAAGCTTGATCATCTTTAATTTTTTGAATAGTTTTTGAAATTAATGCAAATGGTGGAAATGCATAAAATAATGGGTAATTTTCCCAATTTACTGTAAATGCATCTATATTTTCTGCAAGTGGGTCTCTATGCCAGGACAGATATCTGTCACACTTAGTATTAGCTCTAGTAGCAAACAGATCAATGGAAGGGTTTCCAAATACTCTCACTATGTCCTGAAAAGCTGCAGGAGATAGTTCCCACTCACAATCAATGTTTTTATTTCTAGACTCAAGATCAGCTTCTATGTTATCTTTAGATCTTACATAGGATGCAAATATCCAAACTTTTCGAGCTTCACACCACTGCCATATCTCCCGAGCCAGGCAATTAAGATTATCAAATTGTACACCACCCATTCTATTGATGTAAGCGATGGCTGTAGTATTGTCAATACGTAATAAAATTTGGCATGAATTTAAGTCTTTCGCAAAACATTGTAGACCAAGAAAGGCCGCTAAAAGTTCCAAGTAGTTTATGTGATTTTTCTTGTCTTCTTCTGTCCAAAACCCATTTGCTACCTGACCATCACAAAATATTCCCCAACCAGTGCGAGATGCATCTGAATAAATTTCAATTTTAAATTGACAATTTTTTATAGTGTTTTTAGCAGTTTTTATACATTTATGCCACCATTGTAAATCTTTTTTACACTCCGTATTTATGTTCATAATTGAATCAAAGTCATTATTGTGTTTAAATAACTCTGCACATTTCTGTTTCTCCAAAATTTTTGTGTATAGGAAACCATAACTCACAGCTGGACAACAAGCTGTTAATGTTCCAATGAGTTGTGCAAAGTCTCTTAAATAGAACAATGACTCTTATTTAAAAACTTTTTAAGTAAATTAATTGAACACCTCTTTCTATCTGTCACGGACAAGGTCATATTCTTTGTATTAATCACAAATCCTAAGTACTCCGCAACTTTTTCAGGTTGGAGATTACTTTTATCCTTATTTATATAAAAACCAAGGCACTCCAAAAGAGTGATTGTTTTATTACAATTTTCTAAACATTCCTTATATGATTCTCCAATACAAATAATATCATCGAGATAAATCACAGATTTAAATCCCCCACTACGTAGATACGATATTACTGGTTTTAGTATTTTAGTAAAAGTCAGTGGGGCAGTACACAAACCAAAGCACAAACAATTGAATTCATAAATATTGTTTTTAAAATAAAACCTCAAATATCTTTTGTCATAATTGTTCACTGGTATTAAAAAATAGGCATCCTTTAAATCAATTGTGCACATGTAATCATTTTTAGAAATAAGTTTGCATAAAGTCCTTATGTCCTCCATTTTAAAATGTTCTGTATGGATAAACTTAATTAGACACTTTAGATTTAATATAAGCCTGGTACCTCCATTTTGTTTGGGTACAGCAAATATTTTGGATAAAAACTGTCCACTGACAGGTGCACACTTATTAATTACTCCCAAATCCAATAACCTATCAATTTCTTTTGATATAATAATATTTTCAGACTCTGAAAATGTACAATTTTTAGGTGATATGTGTTGTGTAGGAATTTCCTTAAATGGAATTTTATATCCCTCTAGCCATGACAAGATAACTTTATCTTGTGTGACCTTTTGCCAACAAGAGTAAAAATATTTAAGGCGGCATGCAAATGTCTTTACCTCTATGTTTGACGAACATGTTTGTGACGGTACGTCTTGGCTGATGAGGTCCTCTGCTGTTGCTGCCGGGACGTCCGTGGTTGATACCTGCCCCCCCTCCCCTGTTTGGCTCGACTCAAATGTGGGGGGGCATTGAAGTTTTCCTTATTTTTGTAATAATATGTTGATTGCTTAGGTTGTGTCTTACGTAGGAAATTGGATTTTTTAAGTATAGTTGGGGCTGCCTTCTTGATTGCATTTGCAGACTTGACGTTTTCATTAAACTTTTCACCAAACAGGAAACTGTCCCGTTTTGTAGCATCTGTTGTTTTTATAATGTTTTTGTCCAGGTTAACTGCAACCAATTTCCTCCGAGTACAGGTATCATTATAATGTAAATCACTTAACAATCTTGAGACATCTGTGAGAATTTCTATATTTGTGTTTTGGTTGGTCTTTATCAAGCTATTGACAACAGTTAATACTGCAGATAATGCAATCCCCAATTGCTGTTGGCGGTCCTCCACCCTTTTGTCCCTTTCCTTGATGGGGTCACTCAGCAGACCCTCCAATTCTGAGTTCAATTTTGGAGCATCCAGTAATTGTAAATTCTTGGGTACAAGATATTTTTTACATAATTCTTCTTTGATGTCTTTATCCAATCCACTTGTCAAAATGTTTTCCACCCGTTTTATTATTTCTGGATGGATGTCATCAGCGTAGGGTTTTTCGGAGCTGGATGGGTTTCCCAAGGCCGATAGCACTGTGTCATCCAAGTACATTAAACCATCTTCCTTTGGTTCTTGAGTATCTACAAGATACACAATAATCATTAGACTTACTAAGTCTTATGATACGTGATAATAAATGTGTAGAGATCTGTTAAATGTTTACCAATAGGTAATAATAATTTCTCACGAGAGAAACAATATTAAGTACTTAGGTACCTACGTGCATAGCATAGAACTTCTAGAAATGCATTAGGCATGTTTTGTGCTTTATCCTCAACTTGAGGTTTCGAGATAAACCCTCGAGGTCCTGTCGTAACACGAACTTCATGTCACATTTACAAGAACGCATGCACGTGCACCCAACCAAGCAACATGGCGGATAAAAGCATGATCTGTTGCTTGCAATCCGAATTAATCCTCGTCATCCAGTAGAATTTATTCTTTCAATATTATCACACATATATACCTGCGTTTTCTTCCTCGTTTACAGTATTAGATATCTTTTCCTGATCGGCCTGTAATACTGAATCCAAAGAGGACGTCGATGACGACCTTATCGGCTAAGGTAAGGTCGCGCTCGAGCTCGCCTACGCAGTTTTTTTTCAATTTTCTTTAATTTCTTCCATAATTTGTCGTCTGGCATTGTAATTATTGTTGAAATTAGTATAAAAAATAAGGATCTTTAAGAAAAATCGATATTTTTCTTAAAGTAACGTGCGCTACACGACGCGAAAATAGTGAATGACATAAGCTGGATATAGTTGCCAGCATAAAAGTTTTTTTGCAGGATTTTATTCTCTGAATAGTCGCGTGTACACGATGGACAGTAGTGGAACTACAGAGTAAATCAGGATAATTATCGAGGACTAAGCATGAGTATAATTAGCTGTATTGTATAGGTATATTATGCTGTCATTCTGCACGTGCCAGAATTAATTTCTTGCCTGTCCTGATAATTTTCGTTATAACATTTATTTCGTTATAACGTTATAGATTAGCATCAATGTGACAATTTTATTGACAGCCACTAATAAATATATTTAGCAGTCTTGTCATTCTGAATACTCGTGCCATAATTAATTTCTTGCCCACATCCTGACAGTTTTCGTTAATTAGATTATTATCAATTTGATAATAGATACCTATGATAGTTGTATGATAGTTCAGACAGATGTCCCCATATGGATTATTCAACACTTTTTTATTTTATTTAATCCCTTTAAGTATCTCTATAAAAATAGCTCAATCTAAATCGATTACACATGTAGGTAGATTGGTTATATCCGCCTTAATCTCATAGATATTTCATAACATAATTGCCTATTTGATCTACCAATCATAATGAAGTTCCGCATTTTATAAATGTTTTGTTAAAATTCAATGCGGATTCGATCACTTACGTAAATACATAGCTAAGTCATAATAATCTTATCAAAAAACTTACGAGACGTGTGCTGAATGGTAGATATCAGGTTAGATTCACTTACTTTCCTTGGATGAAGTGTGTTAAGATGTAGTGTTGTAAGGTTTAAGTAGTTTTTGGGTAGATAACAATATTTCGGATACTAGAAGCGCCCCTAAAGTGCCCTGACACCTCAGATAATTTCCGTGTGATTTTTGACAGTGTTACAAAAAACGCGTAACGTCATGGTCTTGTTGATTTACGCCTAAAATTGGCACCTTTGCGAAACATCTATTTGATTGTCTTTTTTAGGGTTCCGTACCCAAATTGTAAAAACGGGACCCTATTACTAAGACTCCACTATCCGTCTGTCCGTCTATCACTAGGCTGTATCTCATGAACCGTGATAGCTAGACAATTTAAATTTTCACAGATGATGTATTTCTGTTGCCGTTATAACAAAAAACACTAAAAATAGAATAAAATTAATGTTTAAGGCTCCCATACAACAAACGTTTTTTTTTCGGCGTTTTTGCCTTGTGGTACGGAACACTTCGTGTGCGAGTCCGACTCGCGCTTAGTCAGTTTTTTTATTTAATTTTTATACACATTAGTTCATAGTCCTTGATTTCTGAGAGTATAAGTGATTATGGGCTATTACTATACCTCAGTATCCTTACTTAGGATGCTGTAAATATGTATTGCCGTTCGGTATTTTCTAATGCAATTAAAACAGCCCCAGTAATAATAGGAAAGTGGGGAAAAGTTTGCAAGATAAATCTGTTTATTAATTAATTTAATTAAGGTATTGTATCGTGTTAATATTAACCAAGACACAGGAAAAAATCCCATTAATTTAGCATGTTGACAAGTTAACAGCTAGTTATTACATCAAACAGGCTAACAATTAGGTACTGTTTAAAGTAACAACGATGCATGATGGAGAGAGTCCTTTGCCCCAGCGTAGGCTAATAAAAAAATACTGTAACTATAGGTTCTTTGTTCTTACTCTCCGAATAGAGCAACTACGAAAATAATTTCAAGTTTACAATGAAAATCATAACCCTCTTTTGGCTTTGACGTAGTTGGGTAATGAAAAGCGAAGTTACAAAATCAAACGAAAGATGTGCTACGGCTACGCTACTACGCGGCTACGCGATTAAGAGTCGCAGGCGCTGTAAACTAAGAACAATACGGATATAGAAAATACCACAAAGTCTAACAATGATCACGATCACACAAGTAAGCAGATCTAAAATGATCCTTCTTTAATTTTATGAGTTAGGTATAGATTCCAAGTATTGAGGTTTCATTGTAGGTAAAACGCCAACTTATAAGGTACCATACCTACCTATAGGTAGAATTGTATGATTCTTGCATCTACTTATTAGGTGATTCATGATTCTGAAAGGTTCTGCGTACCTATAAAGCCAATTGATCTATCCGCCTTTTTCCCGTATAGACCCTTTGCATTGCAACAAGATAGAATCGGTTTGTAGATCTGTAACGCTCTGTACCTACCTACTACCTACCTCGCAATCCGTGGAGACCGTTTTTTTTTTAGAAAAATATTAGGACATGTTAAGTTTTTAAACAAGACAAATGAACATTCGAATGGTAAGTTCTATTTCACGTTCAGAATTAAAGCATTTTTTTTAATAATTCTCAAAATAATAACGCAAAAAACTATTTTTCAGTCGAAAATGTATGCTGCAGAATTAGGAATTCAGACTGAACCAAAATCGTCAACTATATTTTAAAAATAACTACACGTCTAACAGCTTCAAGCAAATGAACATCAATGAAAATTATGTACCTACCTACCTAGACGACTGGAGGACCAATCGAAAGCCAGACATGAACGCAATGGCATCTTGTCGCATACCAACAGTTGCGAGCACGGAGACCACCTGGAAGAAACATTTAAATATTTTCACATAGACATAACATAACATCACGCTTTGTGTTGCCTAAGGGTTGGGTATCGGGTTGGGTATCGGGTACCTTCAATACACCCACATTTCGCTAGTATCTTTAAGTCCCATGAAATAGGGGGCAAACCTAGTGCCATCAACCAAGCACTAATAAAGACTCCGGGTTGCTACTGAGAATTCCAGATAGAAAAACCTAATAACATTTTGCCTAATTTGGGAATCGGATCCATGACTTCATCCTCAGCAGTAGCGCTTGCGACCTCTAAACCAACGAGCATTTTCACAGCACATTTCGTCGCTCACATGACTTAAGGTCTTATCTCATTTTTTTACTGATTTGAGTTGGGACAACTACATTGTTCTATTCGTGATTCTTTACATTTTGTTGCCTTTCAAAATGGTTATCTTATTTCTTGGCTGATTTGAGATGGGTCAACTACATTGTTCTATTCGTGATTCTTTACATTTTGTTGCCTTTAAAATGGTTATCTTATTTCTTGGCAGATTTGAGATGGGACAACTACATTGTTCTATTCGTGATTCTTTACATTTTGTTGCTTTTCAAAATGGTTATATTTTGAGATCCAAATAACATAGAGGTACGACAGATAGTGAAAAATTTAAAGAATCACGAATGGAGGAATGTAGTTGTCCTAACTCAAAGCAGCTAAAAAATTAGAAAAATGAGATAGGACTTTTAGTCATGCGGGCGGCGATTTGACATTCACTTAGGACGTTAGATGTGGAGACTCTAATGAAGTTATTTATACAATCGTTTTAGCCAACAATAATTGCATTAGATGATTCATTTTTAATAGTGTCGTGTTTAAATTTGTCTTACCTTCGATTATGTATAGTGCTTTAGTAAGCAAACTTTTTGCTCTCGACGACGGAAATGTCATGTCTCATAATCATGATAATGTCTTGAAGTAATCTGTTTTGGTGATTAACTGATCCTTTTGTATATAACCTGTACTTTTGTGTTCTTTACTCGTGAATTTTTAACATGGCTACATTTTTTACAACAAGTCTTACACCCATATACTTTTTATTTAAATACAAACAAAAAGCCTTAATTACAAATACTAGCTAACGCCAAAATATACATGCTGTCATCATGCTGCGCATGTGCTGTACGTTATTTTTTTTATGTAGGTAGAAATATCTATATACAAAAAAATAAAAGAAAGTGCCCAAAAGGCTAGCAGCATTACCACGTTGGATGGAAATGCTGATTTGGGTTAAAAATATTTATCTTTCAGTTCCGAAGTTATTTCCCTACTTTTTAGTATATTTTGCGTTGTCCTTGTTGAGTATATTTCCATAAACATGAGTAGGGTATTAAATCCATTAATTCCTAGAATAGATTCCTTTTATGCAATTGAATACGTAATACAATTTTCTGAAATACAGGCTGCATCTCTTGACTCATCTCAAAACCTAATAAACTATTGTGGTCAACATAGTAAAATGGTAGACAACAATTTTATGTAAGTAGGTACAACTGTTCGATTTATTATCTCTGGTTTAGGAAGGTACCTACTTTGAATAGAGATAGAGGCAAACGCCTAGTTTGGGGTCACCGTCTATTCTCTCCTTGTACTTACAAATAATTGTGACTAATAAATAATTTTGAATTTTGAAATTTTTGAATTTGAATACTACTTTACGTAGTAGCGAATCTTAGGGGACAGTATAAAGGGAATAATAAAATGGTCCTTCGAGCCGGATTCTAGACGTCACCTGCATCTGAGAGGAGGTGAACAAAAGTTCACATGAAAAACAAAACACGTAAGTAATTTTATAAACACTCAAGTTATCTAAACTAAACAATACTACTGTCTACCGTGTGCTATGTACCTAAAACCTATAAAAAACACTTGCATCAAAAGATACAATTTTCAGACGATCAACTTCAGTGAACTAAGTCTACGAAACAAATCACCCTTTCAGTACCAACAAGAATGTGAATGACCGAATTCTTGTGTCGTAATTAAAGCTCAAAGTAAAAGGTATTATTATGTCAGCGCCAGAAGAAGTGAGGAGGCCCACACTTGACATATTGACAAGACAAAGAGATGGCGCATGTCCATAATTTATCTACCGCAACGAACGGCGCGTCGGTCGTGAGAATAGTGGTGCTATTCTTCCGTGTGCTTCATATGTGGTATGTGGGTGGACGAATGTCAGAATTTTATTGGTACACCCGCTGTTGTTGTACTGTTAAAAGGCGGATTAGAAAAAGTGGCGTTTGAATAACACAATAATATTGCGTGAAATATAAATACCTAATATTGTTGCTAAATCTGCAAATAAAATAATTCTACCCTATAATTTATATTCGTTTCCAATCTATTTTTAATTTTTATTATATAACTTATTGAATAGTTTACTAAACACTGTTTACGGTAAGTATCGTACTGGTGATACCTAAGTGTAGCCGAAGTATGCTGAAAAAGAGCTAGTAAAAAGCGCGATGCTATGGGTTTGTTTTCATATAGAACTATGAATTTACACACCACATCTTCGTGGTAACTTTTGAAGACTACCAGTTAGTCTTCAAAAGTTACCACGAAGATGTGGTGTGTAAATTTTGTCAATTAATTGTTGACAAATGATATTATAAACGTGGGAGATGTGAACCGGCTTCCTCTCAAGTGCCACGCCTCCAAATCAAGCCATTATTATAACGTCATAATAAAATGACAATTTCACTTCCACCTAACTAGTTGCTAGCTCATTAGAATAATAAGACGCAACAATATCTAATAATTATCTTACATTCCATTTTTTTTAATTCGTTCCGGTGTTGTACCGAGTACCTACGTACCTAAACAACGCCGTAGATGAGTATTTTATATTGAAAAGATCGATGAGATCCAAAAACTGATAAAAAGTTGTTAAAGAACCGCTCTGCTAGAAGGACTTTAATTAATTCTTAAAGACACTATTTTGCTTCCCTTGTCATGAAATAAACAAACTTAATAATATTTTCAATGCCATGATAAGCTAACTACAATTATTATGTGCCAGCTGAGGAAAATACTTAAGTATATTATAGGTGGATAGGTTAGGTACTGAAGTACCTATTCATAAGTTAGGAATTTGTCAAACTGACTAAAGTTGTTAAGCAAACATCTGAAACATCACATTTTCCGTAAAGGAGATATGCATATAATATTCTGCGTCAAATATTTTCTATAATAATATTACATTTTATTTTCCTTCACCTGTGGAAGTAGGTAAGGGAAATGAATTAATTACTCGTGTGGGTATAATATTTAGACTCTAGATTCTGCCCGCAACTTCGTCCGCGTGAAATTTCCCCCTCCTAGGGGATTCACCCTCTAAGGTGTGGAATTGCGAAAAACCCTTTCTTTGGGATACCTACTCTTCACAAAGAACACACCCTCCGAATTTCATGTCTCTAAGACCAGCGGTTTAGGCTGCGCGTTGATATATAAGTCAGTCAGGACTTTGAATTTTATATATCTACAGATTCTCAATTGGAAAATTATCTACATAATATGAAAAAAAAAAAACATGAACAGGTATTAAGTTTTTCCCATCATGATTTTATTAGCACTCGTATTTTTTTTTTTTTTTACAAGGCCAAAGAAGCAACAGGTTTTTGAGCTTTTTTGAGAAGTTTTAAACATTATGGAATTAACATGCTTTGTTTTATCACTCCTCAAAATTATACAAAAAATAATTAATTTTTTTCATCAGGTAGTTAGGCCATCCATTCTATTCTCACTCCACATCGCCTCCACAAGGAGCCACATCACTCGAGCCCCATAGTTCACATGTCACTAGTAAAATTGATGTCCTTTGTTCTGTAATAGTAAATCTGGCGCAGACAGAGGGTTGACTCCTGGAACTATACTTTATAAACGTCGGGAATTTCTCACTGGAACCGTAACACGTGCTGCGCCACTGATAATGGGCACACATTAAGATTATATGGTGTTTGAAAATATTAATGAGTAGCTGCCATTTTAGAGTAACGATGGCACTGAAAATGTGAGAGTTATTAATGATTTTTGTAATGAAGTTTTCAGAAACAACTGAGTGATCAATTTTGTTGAACTGGCGATGAAATGTGTTCAAAACTATCTTGAATCGACTTTTCTAGGCGTTGTTTAGGATTGGATATGTTTCGAGTAAATGGCAGATATTTTAATAATAATCATCTATGGTTATGGCTCACCTTCCATCTTGCGCCGCTTGCCCTGTCACCTGCACGTGAAGATCTATAATGGCTGCGTCAGCGAACGCTATTCGCATTGATGAATTTTGGGCCAGACAAATTTAAAAAATATTACATAGCAGCTAGCAATAGCAACATAGAGATTCTTGAAAGATTTTAAAGCAAGACATACATACATAGAGTGCTATGCTAGACGTACCCTATACTATGTAAACAACAAATACATACATGAGGACCTAAAGATCTCTCCGTCAAACAAAAGATCGCTAGATATAGTGAAAGCTATCAGACGAGAATATCAACTCACGTCAATGAACTGGCATCCAAACTAGAAGGCACAGGAAGTATTACACATTCCCGATTGAAACGGCACAGTGTCTCGACACCAGATGAAAGGGATTCATAGGAATTCCTTCCGCTAACAAGACATAGATCGAGATACCTCATCTGAATGGCTTATTGTGTTAACACAGATTGCCAAGTTACAGAATTCATATAAAACAAAAAAGATACGCTCGGGAGCTAACTTCACGCCGTGCAATACTAAAGAACTCACGTATCCCATACTACTTTATAGCTCGTGTGATCTAAACCCGCACTTAAGTCACGCTTCTCTGTGTAAAAATGGACGGCTTAAGTCACATATTGCTATAAACTATATCTTATACTTTTTCATGTTATTTTTGCCATCGACATGCGCTAGGAAGATCTATGAATCGTTTATTTATTCTAAGGGATACGCTGTTTTGGGGAATCAATCAAATAAATTCAAGCGTCCCTAATTTACTGGCTGCAAAGAGCAAATGACAAACATTTAGGTAAGTAAACTTAACTTTTTAGGTAGATATCCTTACAAACACCATGATAACTTGATGCAGGCAGATTTGTAACAGGTGAAAAGCAAATTGTTTTCTTTGTATTAGTAAAAAGAGAACAATGCAAGCATGCATGCATGCAGCTGCAATATGAAAAATTCGCAGGCAGTGATAAATCAAACAAAAAACATGTTTAGTAAGTGATGGCGTGGCTGGGTGTCTATCTAAGATACCATCTTTTCATCTATACAAATAAATAAAATTGCGGTGTCTCTTTGTAATGTCAAAATAACAGCTTTTTACTAAATGCTTAAGAGGAAATGCGGTCGGAGAGACTTTTTGAAAAGCCTAAGTAAAAAATTAATAATTCGAAGTTTGGCTCTCGCCTATTTTCTCCTCCAATATTGGACCAATTTATTTCAAAAAAATATATTAATTTCATAAACGCAATACATACTGTGTCCCTATGTTTTCCTTTTTGATGATACATTATTTTTATAAGCACTAGAGGGTTCTAGTGCTTATAAAAATAATGTACAATAAATACTCAAATTCGCAGCTGTCAACAGAGCCCTAGGTGTACAAATTTGTCAACTATTAATGAAAAAAAAACATAGTGACACAGTATATATCCTTCTTATTCTGTTTATGAAATATCTTTTAAATTGGTCTTATATTGGAGGAGAAAATAAGCAAGAGCCAAACCTCGAATCATACTTTTTACTTAGGCTCTTACAAAAAATCTTTCCGACCGGATTTCCTCTTAAAAAAGCATAGACGGTATCTACGCAAATAAATACAATTCAAATGTCTGCTTGTAATGTCAAAATAACAGCTTTTTACAAAATGCATATGAAAGTAGATATATCAGTATGGTATTGATAACAAAAAACACTGCCTGTTATTCTCGGGTAATCTCCGAACGGCTGTACAGATTTTCACTGGCAGATAGCTGATGTTATAAGGACAAACTTAGGCTACTTGTATTTCAGAAAAAGAAAGATAGGTAATCAAAAGGTATTAATCTCATGCGAACGAAGTTGCGGGCAGAAGCTAGTAAACTTAGTGGAAATTGATGGCCACTGCCGAACAAAGCTACTAGACATAATTGCCTTTTTTGGAGCACCGTCATTTTATCAATGATCTAGAAAGGAAGCAGGTGCCTAACAAAATGTTTCTGTCGAAACTCTAATATTATTATTGTTATATCACCTCCACCTGTCTGTAGGTACACCTGTCATAACTGACTTTAGAAACCACAGGAAGTGCTAACTTTACTTTGCTACTTAGGATTTATATCAATGACATTCCTACATGAAGGAGGTACCTCCGCACAAACCACAAATCTAAATAGCACATTAACTCCTATCGTCGTACGATCAGGGCAAGCTACGCTTGCCGCGGTTTGTCTGTGGATGGGTGACTTGACCCTTCCGTGCCTCGGAAAGCACGTTAAGCCGTTGGTCTCTGCTGTCATTCGTGGATCTTTGACAGTCGTTACGGGTGGTCGAAGCCCGAAAGTCTGACATCCAGTCTTATCAAGGGATATCGCATTACCCAGTAATTGGGTTGTGTAGGTCAGATAGGCAGTCGATCCATGTAAAATACTGGTATTCTGCTGCATTCGGTTAAACTGGAAGCCGACTCCAACATAGTTGGGGAAAGGCTAGACAGATGATGATTAACTGTTATTGTAAAAATACCAGCACCCTAATTGCGTAACACACTAACAACCACAATCTGTATCATTTTGACGGATATTGCTTCTCCATCGCTTCATATGTTCGAGAAAATTGTCTGCTCAACAACTTAAATAACGCAATAAATGTTGTTGAACTGTCAAAATGGAAGCCATTGCTACTTTTAGTGTGTTACCCAATTACCCCGCTGGATATTTTTATCTACCTGTTAGATGTCTGGCGAACCCATAGATGCATAATCAGCCTATAGTGTTCCCACTGCTGGGACACAGGCCTCCTCTCGGTGAGAGAGAGTACCCCGTAATCTACCACGCGGGCCCAGTGCGGGTTGGTAGATGTCACATGTCTTCGAAGTTTAGGTTCTTGGACATGCCGGTTTCCTCACGATGTTAAGCTGCACCGTTATGAGAGCAGTCATCAACTCAGCCTATCGCAGTCCACTGCTGGACATAGGCCTCTCCCAGACTGCGCCACAGCACCCTGTTCTCCGCCTTCCGTATCCAGTCTACCCCAGCCACCATCTTTAGGTCGACGGAGCCCGCTGCGCGGGGCTCCTATTTCTGTCTGCAGGGTTTAATGGAACCTAACCAAACCGTACCTCGGGGTGCCCTTCGCTCGCTCTTGCATCCTACGTCGCCTAGTAGCACAACATATTGAATTTTTACGACAAAACTTTAATTTTAAGTACTTTAGTTTAGTATATTATGCGAATTCAATTTATGCCAAAACAAATTAGCCTTCAAGATTATTAAGCCAACATAAACTGTATGCCAAAAAAAATATGGCAAAGTATTATTATGGCAAAACAAATTATACCAAAATAGTGATGCCAAAGTATTTTAGGAAAAAGAACATTATGCGAAAAGAAGGGATCCCCGTCCGTCCATCTAGCTGGGGGGCGTCCCACAATACGCTTGCCGATAAGCGGTCTCCACTCCAGGACTCGTCTGCTCCACCGACCATCGTTCCTTCGACAGACATGGCCAGCCCACTGCCACTTCAGTTTGCTTGCTCTGCAAACTATGTCGGTAACTCCGGTTCTTTTCCGGATAATTTCATTCCTGATTTAATCCTTCAAAGAGACTCTTACTCGAGCTTGAGAGCAGTAGCGATAAATTAATTTACACCAAGTAAAGCGCCTACCTGGGTTCGAACCCACGTCTCGTAGTCGGGGCCGTTACCACAGGGCCACCACTACTCCTCATACCTAATACCTCCTCACATAGTTGACGTGAAAATTAATGCAGGATCACAAGGAATCATTCTATTAATTGTATTTGCAATTTCATCGCGAAGCATGAATACTGCGTGTATTCTTGAATCCGTGGGCTTATTAGTCGATTTGCACGAATTTACTCAACGGGCAAATCGTCAATTTTAAATAATACCTATTATTTTTTACGCACGAAGTAAGTGCAGCAGTTTCAGTTTATTTATTTTGTTTTGCTTTTTACCATGTTTACGGAAAAGAGATAAATAAATACCTAAGTATCAGTCTAATCAGAATAGGTGTATTGGAAACTACAACAATCTTTGCTTACAGATACTTTTATACTTAATCGTAATCTACTTACACCACGAATTGCCCCTCTAAACGAAATCAGTCAAATGCACCTTAACATTATGTAGTAAGTATGATTTGATAACGCAATGATTAATGTATACTTACTTGTAATTCGATAAAAGCATTATATTTTCCGGTTAATCGCCCAATCAAATCTTCACACCTTTAAAAAAACATTTATTATGTATGACAAAATGATACAAGTTTCTTAACCTTCATACATAAATGGTGTTAATTTTTTATCTTATGTACCAAGGCTTATTGTCTTTAGAATGACCAATTTAACTTGACATGCGGCGAAATTTGGAACTATTTTAATTTCAGTACTTTTTGACATTTTGTTCATCAGCTTCCTTTTGTTCAACGAAATCTCCGGCTGTCTGACACTTCCCGTGACCCAAAGGGCTGGCTTTTACGTTGGTCTGAGAAGCATAGCCATACAACCTGGCAATGCCGCCAGTCTCGGGTACATTACCATTCGACATCGATGCGGAGGAATTTATCGATGCCATATTTTAGTTTGTTAATAAGTAGTTTTAGGTTAGGATAATATATTTTTATTAATTTCTTAGTTTATTTACTAGAAGAAGTTTATCCATTTTTATCTGATTAATAAACAGCCCGTTTCCTGTGCAAGTGGTGCCGCCATGATATGTCAAGATAAACTGGTAATGGACATTGATTAATGGTAAATCTAGCTAACACGTTAAACTTCTGAAATGGTGAAGAAATTAACACTTATTGATAAAGCACGACTGTTGCGACACTTGAAATGATGTCTGACCTTTTGACCTGGAGAAGGGATTGGTTTCGAAGAAATAAAACTATGGAAACTTCCGTTTTGTAGGCTATCAACTGAATTCCTTAATGACATCGATTAAATTTTATTGCAAATGATTGCTTTAAAGTTAGCTTATACTTGAATAAAACTAAAGTACTTAAGTACCTACATACAATACTTAATTACCTAGGTACATACATAGTAATTACTACTGCCTACATAGTTGTGTATATTGAGAAGGATGCAGTGCTGCTATCGTGCCATAGAGTAGGTATGAGGTTTTTGGCTTGCGGTAGGAGTTGACTGATAGAAATCGCCACGGAAGGAAAAATCGTTGTGCCCCCCTCCTCCATGCGACTTTCTTTCTTTGACTTTGTCTCTTTATATTATACTAGCAGCGCCCCGCGGTTTCACCCGCATAAGTGTCGATTCCGTGGGGATATCGGGATAAAAACTATGCTACGAGTATGTCCTTCCCCGGGATGCAATCTCTCTGCTAAATTTTATCGAAATCCGTTCAGTGGTTTAGACGTGAAAAGGTAACATACAGACAGACAGAGAGAGAGAGTTACTTTCGAATTTATAATATAAGTAAGGATACAGTGGCGAGCCACTATCGCGTAATAAGAGACTACTCTCCTAAGTCCGTCAACGAAGATGTCGGATTTTCAGGCCGAAAATAGTAGATCTGTCAAAGCAAGTGAAATATTTTTTTTTTCGTACGGGCTATATATTAACTACCTGTCGGGAGTGTGGACAACTGCCAAATCGTGTTGCCATTCATTCTTAGTACGGGCTTGGAACTAATCCTTATGTCCGTAAGTGAGACGGAGTAGGAATCGCTTGTATCTTCAACCGAAACTACGGATTTCATGCTTAGGAGTAGACCCCTAACGGGGGTCCCCGGACCGCACACGTTTTTTTTTTCTTCACCGCTCTCTTCCGATAAATACCTACTTACTGCACTGCATGCTGATTTTTAAGCCTACTGTCCATACACGCCAAGCCTTCAAAGACTCCGACACTAAACATCAAAAAACAAGGGTCATTAAATAAGAAGACGCAATTACGACTGTATCTTATAATTATTTCAAATTATCTTAACATTAAAACACACATAAACAAGTTGCTCGCACACTGTCGATCATCTTACGGGTCGATAAGGCTAGAGTAGGCGTGGCCAAGTGCGAATTACTCACACAAGGAAATATCGTTTATAATTATGTCGATATATTTAGGTTATATTCGTAGATTTTTTGTACGTTAGAAGACTAAGCAACAATTTGACTCAAACTCAAACTCAAACTCAAACCATTTATTTCAATTAAACCATTTACAGGCACTTTTGAATTGTCAAGAAGTCGGTCAGTCAGAAAATATGAAGCTAGTTGCCCATTCCAAAGCGTAGGTACCTATGGAGAAGAACGGGCAAGAAACTCCATGGACACTCTTTTAAATTGTATTTTTACAAAAATATTAGTTACATCATTAATGTTGAATTTACAAGTAAATGTGAGAACGATGTAAAAAAAATACGTACGCGTTAAGAGCGTCCAGAGTACAGCAAATAGTAAGAAGACAACAATCATAAAATAATTAAAAATAAGCCGAGGCAGCTGAGTGATGACCAGCCCCAACTGACGGCGCCCGTTCACGAACATGACGCATAGATCAGCACCATTCAGCTCAACCATTTTGAAGGGAGCTAAATGATCCAATACACACGCCACCGTCAGCGAGACATTTGTGTGAGCATGACATACTATCAGCCGCCATGGCACATTCAAGTCAATGAAAGACATATTACCCGGTAAATGGTAAAGAAGGTATACTTACATAGAACTCACAACTGTGCTATGCAGTTATACAATGCAAAGGAAATTGAGTTTATACAATGCAAAGATAATCTTACAATCTTCAGCAGCTCCAATAGTATTTTCCAGTGTTAATCAATTAGTTGTGGTTGTGGAGCAGGACCAGCATTGAGCCAGGCATTTTTATCAGCGATGTAATCCCCTAACTTATAGTATGCCTGACTGCATAGTGTGCGTTTTATACAAGACTTGAATTTTGTCTCATTCAGTTGAAGAATGTGGGGAGGTATTTTATTATAACATTTTAAACAGTACCCCATAAAAGATGAGTCTACTTTAGCCAGTCTGAAACCTGGTTGAACTAATAGGTCCCTATTCCTAGTACTATAATTATGTCTTTCACCTCTTTTACCAAAAAGATGTAAGTTTTTTCTTACATACATGATGTTTTCGTAGATATATTGACAAGGCACCGTCATGATGTTAATTTCCTTAAACAGTTCCCTTAGAGAATCACGCCTGCAGAGGTTATATATGGCTCTGATGGCTCTTTTCTGCAGAATAAAAATAGAATCGATGTCTGCAGCCCGTCCCCAAAGCAATTGAATTGAATGACTATATTATATTTTTACAATGTACAGACGCCAGCACATCTAGCTAACCAAAACTGTAAAACTTTCCCAATCAACCTTGAACCTAAAACTTTAGCGACAAAGTTGAAAATCTATTAAAGAAATTTGACAGATTGCATTAGCTTGATGTGCTGGCGTCTGTGCATTGACCACAGTACTTATTAGGTATACAGGGTGGCACCCCATTGGCGAGAGGAGGTAAAACGCCGGGGTGTAACTCCGCTGCCGCGAGAAATCGCGGCGCAGCGGACAGAGCTCCGGCGGGATCTCATGGCGACATGGAGAGTGCGACTGTCGCAACCTAGCGCTGGGCACGCCATGATTGCGGCAATAAGTCCCCTCTTTGAGGAGTGGCTAGAGAGGAGCCACGGCGTCCTCACCTTCCGCCTAACGCAGGTCCTCACCGGGCACGGCTGCTTCGGGAGGTTCCTGTTCAGAATAAGGCGGGAGGAAACGCCCGGGTGTCACCATTGTGTGGATCGCCCGGAGGACACGGTGGAGCCTACGGTGGAGATCTGCCCAGCTTGGGCAGAGCACCGCCGTGTCCTCACGGCGGCGATCTCTCGGGTCCGGCCCTAGTCCGGGCCATGGTACGGAGCGAGAGTGCATGGGAGGCTGTCGCCTCCTTGCTGCGAAGCAGTGATGCTCGCGAAGAAGGAGGCGGAGCGCGTGAGGGAGAGGCAATCCTTGCGCCCTCACGCCCCTAGTCGCCGCAGGAGACGCCCTGGGCGTCGGGAATCGATAGCCGATTCCCAGCTACCGTAGGCGCGGGCTTGGGGACGGCGAGCAATGGGCAGCTCGCCGTCCGTTAAGGACCAGGCCCGGGTCGACAGTGCGTTGTGTTCGACGCGCGCCTCAAGGAGATGTCAGTACCAACTGACGGGGTTCGCTAGGGCTGATGCCCGCCAGAGTTGCGGGTTGTTCGAAAGAGATACCGTGCCCCCTGGCACAGGCAACTGAAGGAACACGGGTGGGTTTTAGTCACTAAGAGTCTGAGACTCCCTTCCGCTCCGCCCAGAGCGAGAGGAGTCATTTGATGATTTCCCACCCAAAAAAAAGGTACCGTCATAATATTAATCTGTTTAATACATCAATAAAACAATATCTTTCAAATGAAATAAATGATTATTATGGAATCGTTTTCACATTTTTATCCCTTTCACTTGGCTTGTCAGTGAAACCATCAGTTTTGGCTAACAAGCCAAGTCCCACTGTTTTTTTATACTCAATTCGTGTTGGCGTTTATCTTTTATTGTAGAGATTAGAGATAGAGTACTTAGTAGAGATTATTCTCTACATTCAATACAGTGGCTTCCCTTGACGAAGTATTTTACAAGGAGCTCTTCTTCTACTTAACATAGATTAGTTTATTAAAGATCAATAACAAATCAATAAACTCTAAACCTAATAACCACTAAAAGCTATCAATTAGTTTCTGTAATAAAATACACCATGAAAATACCATAAGGTAGGTATAATATAATTAATTCTAGGCACTTAGCGGACTCGTAATAAACTCGAGATAACTACGTTATTATTGATCAGAACCTTGGTTTTATGTATCTTAGTACTTATTTACTGATCAAAGCGACCGCCCCTGAAGATCTAACTGATCTATGTATAGGCTAATAAGATAGACTTGAGTGCGCTGGCCAATTAACCACGAAGGCATATTATTCAAGGCGTCGATAGGAAATCTAGATTACTACGTTATAACTGTAATATTTATTTATACACTAAGCACAATTATAATTAAAATTATAAATTCTAAAGTGACTCTGTCTGTGTGTTACCTTTTCACACGTAAAACACAGAACGAAATTCGATCAACGAATATGGCAAGGAGATAGATGGCATCGGTTTGTCCACCGTGAATAGTTTATCCACCCATGTCGCCGTGCTCGGAGGGTGGACAAAATTGACAGAGGGGAATAGTGTTTTCTCCTCTCCCCGTGGATAAAATGTCTCCGGCCATGCTAGCCCTGCTGGGGAAGGACATAGGACTTTTTGTCCCGGTAGCACGCTCCCGTAAGATAAGTTCCGACATCCACGCGGGCAGAAGCTGGTTCAATAAGGTAATCTAGCCCGGGTTGTGAAAACTTGCCTTGTTAAGTTAGACCCCACGTTTAATTTCATGTACTTTTTTTTTGTTTAAGGGGCTTACAGGACCTAAACGCAAAAAACGCAAGTTTTAGAAACAAAAAAGTATATAATCGAAACAAAATCTGAAAAATATATGATATTCTTCAGGATATATGCTAGGTAGATAAGTGTGTTAAAAACATAATACAACTAATTTGATACGATAGAAAAAAATCATGAAGATACCTCTAAAAACTTTCTTTTTACAATAAAAACCATAATAATATACATACAATCATTCTGGTTTTTTGTCAGATTATTCTAAAAGCAACATACTAAAACAATACTGTTTTAATTTTTTAGTCCAAACAATAGAGGTTTTGTAATTAAATAATTGCTTCATATTTTGCAATAAATTACCAGCGTTGTGTCATCGCGCTTCTCTTTCTTTTCTATGCAGTCCGACAGTGACCGCGCTTTAGATCATGCAAGCCCCTTAACTATGGGAGTTAAAATAATTTACAGGTCAATAAAAAAATCGATGTTTATACCGGCCGTAGCGCAAATCAGGAAACTCTGATAGCGGATATACCGCGGCCGTAACGCACGGACGAGCAAACTATGTAAGAAGCTTGCCGCTTTGAACGTGTTAATTTTTTTTTTTTCCCCAATACAAAAATGTTTAGTTAACAGGCTGTACCCACACTAATGCAACCCATACTTTTAAACAACGTATAAAGAGGGGAAGTAGGCTATCTCCGGCCCAATCCGCGATATAATTGCCTACTGCCTCAGGGTTGCCACTTTTAGCAAAATTTTAATTCAGTGCCTATAAATTGGCAAGGGTCGGGAAGTTGTATTTTTTACTTGTATTGTCTGGGTACAAAGTTTGTGAGGTCGGTTTTACCTAAACGATGATGAAACTTTTCACGATGAAAGAAAGAGCGACGGGCCAAGCAGACGGGTGGCGCACGGCGGTGATGAGCACGAGTGAACGGTAGGTTACTGGTAGTACTATAGTACTAATTACGATTTTATAACTGTAAGTAGGTACTTAGTAGGTAGTAAGTAACTACACCTACAATACTGAGAAATCGGCATGACTAAACGTAAACAAAGCAATAGCGGCAAATCAATTGACAGATCAAAAGTACCTAATACGTTCTAGTGGGAAAGTAGGCCTACCTACTTCCTCTGTCTGATAGAAAAGTAATACAACAAAAAATAAGTAAGTACTTACTTAGGTATCTCATCATCAAGTAAAAATTATATGCTAGAATAAGTGACTTGCTTACCTTTCCTGTTCAATAGGTAATCTGAACACATACAATTCTGGAATCAAACACACAGCAATACGTTCTCCTGCGATTATCACACATTTTTCATTCATTTAGCGGTGCCGAAAAGCCGTGACGCGCGAACCTCGTGCGGTGTAAGCCCCGACTGGCGCACTGAGAAATGGGTCGAGATTTTGTTTAAGTGTGCGTGCGGCGACGCATAGATAGGTACTTTGACGCACACATACAAGCCGCGCGCGGTGCGTTTGTATGAAATTAACTTACTTCCCTCTTTATACTATGCCCATAATATCGTAAACTAGAGACATTAATTTGTCTATTCCACCTTATTTTATTTCTGTACAGCGTGGGTAAAGTTTCCATACAACAATGGCGCCCAATGATCTTTATTTCGCTCTCAAACTAAAACAAAAGTGAGTAAATGTACAAATAGGTAAGCCTGATATTCATTCTGCGATTTGATTGCCTGTGGCATATCACAAGTTCAAACTACAATAGGTATAAATTTCACATTCTAAAGTAGTCCAAACAGTGTTTAGACAATGCAAGTCATAATAAATGTTGCTTCAATTTTATTTTATGGCACAGGTTAGAAACTCCCATCGTGTAAATGGAGCTTTAAATTTTTTTTTTATTTATTTATTAAAATCTCCCTACCACTATCATTACAGGTGTATAATTAATGCGATAGCAAGGTCATAAAATTAACTTAGCTTACAATTTAAAGCTATGAATAACGTAAAAACTAGTAGGTAGTACAAGTATTAACATCTAAAATAGTACATTATGATACATGTGTGCTATGTTGATCATTATGCTCGAGGCGGTATTATTCGCGCGAGCCGCAGGCGAGTGCGATAAGAAAGCCGAGAGTCTAATGATCAATGCACACGCGTTTCATACGACGTTTTTCAACACACTTGCGAGGAAAAAAACAGACTTGTATTGTTAAATATTAACTTGTATGGAAAATGGCGCGCTAGTTTTGTTTTTCCGCATAGCCAGCACTAGCAATGCGCGCGCAAGTGTAAATAAAAGCATTGACCACAGAGCATGTAAAAAAAATTGTAAAAAAAAACAATTGTAGTTTAGTTAGTATGGAATTAGAAAGTACTATTGGCATAGAGAAATATACCTACATTAGTTCAGTGAGAATCCGCAATGATAGAACGCCAGTCAGGGTCTTTTCCGTTTGGTTTCGGGTAGGGACCACGGACAATTTTAGGTGGATAATTAAAATTTTCTTACGTTTTTTGTAATTTGCAGGTCAGTATCAGGTTGCATCTTGATCAAATATGATTCGCGACTATAATATATAGAGCGTTAGGTTAAACGAGGGACATACTTTGAGGGGAGTTAGTACTCATGAAAATGAACAACTTTTAATGTGGGATTAACCCTGAAATCGCGAAAAAAAAATCAGCCGTTTCCTACATTTATGTTCGCATAGCTCGTCAAAATGTACTGAACAGCAGATTTTTTTTTTGCGATTTCAGGTTCGGCCCCATAGTAAAAGTTGCTCATTTTCATGAGTACTAACTCCCCTCAAAGTATGTCCCTCGTTTAACCTAACGCTCTGTATATGTATTTACAGAATTATAGTCATTAGAATAGAATCTTTCTAGTTAGACTTTTTCCCTAAGAACTTTTCCATAAGAAAGATGTATTAATGATTCGAATGATTATAATTCTGTAAAGATGTAGGTACCTGTTAGAGTCGCAAATCATATTTTGATCAAGATACAAACCTGACACTGACCTGAAAATTGCAAAAAACCTAAGAAAATTTGAATTTCAAATTTTCTTAGGTTTTTTCGGACAATTTAAGGTGAATGCGCAGTGGTAGACCACTGCGCATTCACCTTAAATTGTCCGAGGTCCCTGCGCATTCACCTTAAGGTAAATAAATATTAGTTAATTTTGGGACCAAGGACAATACAGACTATTAAAAAAAAAAGTGAATTGATGAGATTAAAAAAGCGCGCATCTCCGACTAGTAAATAGTTACCTGTGGAAATAAAGCACATGTGGATTAAAGTAAAGAAAAAGCACGCGTTTTTAATACACTGCATTATGGACCTAAAAGCGGTTCAATAAGAGCCACTTTACGAGCAAGTGTGTTGAAAATAATATTATGCACTAAATTCCCTAAATAAAATAAATAAAAACTATAGCCTACTCTAATCTACATTATAACATAAAAGGAACAGCAGTATTTTTGCGAGTTCACTCAAATGGCATGTAATAATCATCATCCGTAGTCCGACTTCACCCAGTGTGGCCGCCTCTCTTTTCATGTGCTAATCTCCAGGCTCCTGTGCCGGCCTCATCCAGGTTCTACCCGCCCGCGATGGTATCAATGTCGTCCGCCCATCTCGCCGCCGGACGACCGACGCCTCTCGGTCACTGCCTTACTCCACCGGTCATCACTGCGCCTTGCCAGGAGTCCTGCCAACTCCGTTTTTTAATAATAATTTTCTCACTACAATCACACTAGTATTATAAAGGCGAAAATTTGTGAGTGTGTGTGTGTGGGGGGGTGGGCGTGTGGGTGTGTGTGTTTATATGTTTGTTATTTCTTCACGCTCAAACGGCTGGACCAATTTAGTACTAGTAATTTAGAAGTGATGTTTACGCGTAACATACTTTTATTCATATAAAAGTAATAGAATAGGCATCACCAGCTACATTTATTGAAGGTAACATTTGCTGTTTACAGCGTGTGATTTAGTTCTACGGTTGTTCAGTAAATAATGTTAAATTAAAATGTAAGATAATTAACATAATTACATGTAAAAAATTTAAATAGGTCTTTAAAGATCTAATTAGGTACAAAAATAAATATCATTTCAACATCATGGAATTAGTATGTAGGTAGTAACGATGTCATCACTCAATAATTAATCAATCCTAAGTAATAATCGTAAATCCTTGAAAGAGTTTCAAATAAGGTAAGTCAACATTAAATATTAAGCAAACCAATCATTTAGACGGGCCCGTGGCTAAATAATAACAGCCGCACAGGTCGATCGATCAGGTTAAACTACACTTGCCGCGATTGGTCTGTGGATGGGTGACCATCTTTATATACCGAGACCCCGCCGTGCCTCGGAAAGCACGTGAAGCCGTTGGTACCGGCTGTCATTCGTGGATTTTTTACAGTCGCTACGGGTAGTCAGAAGCCAGTAAGTCTGACAAGCAGTCCTACCAAGGGGTATCGTATTATCCAGTAACTGGGTTGTGGAGGTCAGATAGGCAGTTGCTCCATGTAAAACATTGGTATTCAGCTGCATTCGGTTAGAGTGGAAGCAGACCCCAACATAGTTGGGAAAAGGCTAGGCAGATGATGTTACACTGTAGTCATAATTATAAATTTTAAGCTTGTGTGTAAATATTATTTTAATGATGCATCTAGATATCTATATCTATACATATTATAAATTAAAGTCGATGTTCGTGTCTGTCTGTGTGGCCGCGTTATTCTTCTAAACTATGCAACGAATTTTGATACAGTATTTCAGCATGATTTAGAGAATTTATTCCAGAAGATTGTATATAATACACTAAATTTTATAATTATAGTAACTATAACTGTTCACTGTAATAATAACTATTGAAAGAAATCCCGATGTTTTGTCAATTCGTAAAAGCCGAGCGAAGTAGTAGTATCTATTGTATAAATTGTGGCTATAATATAATATAAATTTTATAATTAATGGCTGATTAAAGGCACTCAGTTAAAGTCGCACATTAATATGTATTTAGGTACAGAATTAGAATCATTAGAAACATCAATACATCTCCCTAAGATAAAATTGGCCTCAAATGTCATGATTCCATGAAATAATCATACGATAGGGCAATTTGAAACGCAGAAAATTCTAATTTTCGCGGGCTACCCTGGCACTTTTTTAATTCTGCAATGTTAGTTGTCAGTGGCCAACTCTATTTTCTTCAGCAAAGTGAACACCACTGTTTTTTTACGAAATCACTACCAAGCATTTAGCATGTACTACTTTTCACTAAAAATGTAGTCACTTCAGCAATCAATAAGTAATTTCGCACGAATTAAGGAATTAAGCTTTTACTTTCAGATAGCATTACCTTGTAAATGATTTTTCAACGCATTAAGCCTTGACATTTAAAAGTGAACGAAGAAACGACACATTAGGTCCGCAGTAGGCACGGCTAAACAGGATTATAACGTGTGTTAAAAGTAATAATTGAAATCCAATAAGCTGTTTAAGAATTACGAAATAAAACCATAAATAAACATTGAATGTACCTACGTAGTTGTAAATGTGAAGTACTTAAGCTTATTAAACCAACCAATGGCTTGGCTTGCCAATTTCTGCTGACGCAAAATCATATCATATTAGATGTTTAACTAAGAAATGTTAAATATTTTTTAAGAATTTTATTGTCCTACAATTACCTTAAAGTATGCTCATGGTGCCTGTGATACAAGTTTATCCTAGTACAGGCATCTAACATTAGAACCTTTGGAAATAATTTCTAACCCCCCTTTTTTTTTGCGGATGGGAAATCTTCAAATGACTCCTCCCGCTCTGGGTGGAGCGGAAGGGAGTGTCAGACTCACCCACCCGTGTTCCTTCCTTAGCCCTTTATGTTCCGGGGTAGCGGTAACCCTTTCGGACAATCCCGCTGAATTTCTAACCCCCTTACTAATAAACGTTGTATAGCGTCTGCATAGTTACACAACGCTTTGTCTTCTTCTTTCAAAAGTCAAATTACTGACGACTGAAAGAGAGAAATCGGTGTGTAACTATTCATCTGATATAATATGTTTATTAGTAAAGGGGCAAGATATTGTATATAATTTTACCAATTTTAATACTGAATAAAACATTTTATTTTATTTTATTATGAGCATATAATAGTGAGTTTACGTCCAGCCAGCCGGATCTGTCTGCAGATAAAATAATGTATTGCTGTCCAAAGAGACGAGACGAATGGCATAACTTACTAACAAATTAGCGCAGTGTCCTTTAGACAGCTACTTTAATTAATAATACTTTGCAAAAACAGCTGGTATTTAGAAGAAATAGAAAGGTTACAAAGTCATTGATTGATTTTGTTGCCAAGTTTCAAGGGCTTGCATGTAATAAGATCCTGCCCAGAAGATATATATATATATTTTTTTTTATTAAATGGTAATTCATTGTCCATACGCGATAGAATCAATATTGATCACAGAATGACAACACAATCAATCCGCCTAGCACTTTGCTAGTTATGTTGAGGTCGGCTGCCAGTCGAAAAGGATGTAGGTAGCTAAATACCAGCATTCTACATGAAGCGACTGCCGACTAAGACAGCTTGTCAGACTTTTTGGGTCTGACCACCCGTCAAAGATCTCCGAATGACAGCAGGGACCAATAGAATAGAATAGAATAGAATAATTATTTATTTGCATAGAAAGTAGGTACAAAAATACAGATGTTTTTATAATTAAAGATCCTTATACATTCTACCTTAAATTAGGCATGCAAACATTTAGCACAAGTGCTTATTAGTCTAAAATACTGTCAATATGAAAATTCTTATAATATGGTCAATAAAATTAAATAAAGAATGTCAGAAATGTCAAGATGTCAGGATTAATTAGTTAACTAAAGTTTTATCATTTAGAAATTCACAAATAGAGTAATAACATTTATCAATTAATAAGACAATGGCTTAACATGTTTTCCGAGGGTGCACAGAGTGGTCTCGATATGTAATGGATGGCCACCCATCCACCAACCGACCGCGGCAAGCATAGCTTAGCCTTCGATCGACCCGTGTGCCTGTTTTATAACTACACTAGCGGACTCGACAGACGTTGTCTGTAAAATTCTGTATGTAAAGGTTTTTCGTAGCCAGAGTCGTAGCGCGCACCATGACGCGACGCTACGAACTTAAGATCTCACAAAAAAACTTAAGTTGTTGACTTATTCTAAAATATTCTTTTGATCGCAAATAAATATGTACTTATCGACTACTTTTAAGTAAGTAACTAATGCCGAGGTATATAAACGTTACAAGCACGTTCTTTGACTTAAACATGTTCCAGTCTATATCTTGCACTTGTAGTTTGACAGTCAATATTACCTAAGTATGTAGATATAAATCTCGACCTTTTTTTTTTGTGGGAAAGTATCAAATAACTATCGGAGGGCGTGTCAGACTTTTACTGACTAAAACCCACCCGTGTTCCTTCAGTTGCCTGTGCCAGGCCACTGTATCTCTTTCGAACAACCCGTGACCATGCAGGCATCGGCCCTAGCGGACCCCGTCAGTTAGTGCTGACATCTCTTTGAGGCGCGCGTGAAACACAACGCACCGTCAACCCGGGCCTAGTCCTTACCGGATGGCGAGCTGCCCATTGCTGGCCGTCCGCAAGCCCGCGCCTACGGTGGCCGGGAATCCGCTATCGATTTCCGACGCCCAGGGCGTCTCCTGCGGCGACTAGGGGTGTGAGGGCGCAAAGATTGCCTCTCCCTCACGCGCTCCGCCTCCTCCTTCGCGAGTATTACTACTTCGCAGAAGGAGGATAGATCTCGGCCTAAAAGTAATATTATATTATTCGGTAGAGATATCGTATTTCCGTAAGTATATCGATTAGTGCGAGATTAGGGCGGCTCTCGAGCAGCTGAACTACAAGGCACCTGGTGACGGAATAACGACAGCGCTCCTTAAAACGGGCGAGACTCCAGTTCTGCGAAAGCTTTAACATCGGTTTTCAAATTCAAACTTTCAGGAAACCGAAACGAAGTTTGTTTACAAAAATTTACCTTTTATGGAGATGATATCATTAGTGGCGCCGAACACTTGATCGATTAGTTATAATAAAATCTGCACAATACATAAACGCGAGATTATTATGATGTCATATTTATTAATAGACCCCGGAGAGATCGACAGTTCAATAAATAATACATAGATTCCTACAAATGTAATTAATGCTCTATTTAGTTTAAACAAAGTAGCGGAATTTATGACTTTCAAATTAAGTGCACCTATATTCTCCTGTCTCTAAATGATATAGCAGCTAACAGTACATATTTGCCACAGAATTGTAGAACTACGTTCTCAACAAACACAAAATTCGTGAGACATGAGTTACCGTGGTATGTTTGGTACGCAGTTAGAAACTTTAAAGCTCTTGTACTAAATATTTGGCATTTTCCCATAAGGGCTACATAAAACTTTGACAGACCCTTAGAGCAGGCTCAAATTAATTAATGTTAATCATCATTCTCTTGCCTGTCTTTTTCTCCTTTACTTCTGTATTAGTCGTCATCTCGATAATAACCCGTTTTCCTGCCATATCACCAGTTAATAAGATGGAATATTCTATAAACGAATATCTAAGCTTGAAAATAAAATGGTGTCTAGGTAACACTTCGTGCCGTTTTCAATGTTAAGCATGCACTGTAAGAGCCTTCAATTCAATAAAGTAAATACAAAGCTCATTAAGTTGTGTGCTATCACATTACTTGATCGCCTTTGAATACGGAATATTACTTAATTAGGCATTTAATGTCTGTATTGTTCCTCTACTAAGTAAGAATATTGTGTTTATCGTTAGATGAGGATTAAGCATAATACGGATCACACAGTACCTACAACGCGCCACGCGACGGGGCGCAGATAACTCACTCACCCATGCGTGTGATTTTTCCATACAAATTCAATAAAAACGACGAGGAATTTGTCTCCGTTTCCCGCGCCCCGTCGCGTGGCGCGTTGTAGTGTGTAATCCGCCTTAGTCTCAGATTATAGGCTTCGTTGCATAATAATTATTCAAAAAAATCTTGTAAATGGAACTATAGATATGGAAAATAAGGAATAGAATATGGAAGTAGTTATATATGTTTTAAAACTCAAAGTAATTTATTTGCCTGAATCACGGTAGATACAGAAGAAAAAAACTAACCAGTGCGCAAACTGTAACCATTAATTTCAGCATATAATACTAGACCCTCAAACGTAAAAAATTGTCGACGGTTATCAAAAAAAATCTGCTGTTTCATAGAAATGTGCAATACCTACGCGGTCAAAATCAAGGGGGCCTAAAAAGGCCACTTTGGAGAATCATACAAGGATAACATAATGAATTATATGGTGGCGAAGACAGTCCGTGTTTTTCTTTTTTAAACCTCTTCTTACCTAACGCTCGCTGCATTTGATTGGAGATTGGGATTGTATTTGGATTGGATTGATTGGTATTTTAGCACAGACAAAAAAAAACTGAAAGATGCTTCACCGATGGGATTTGATACGATTCACTTAACAGTTAACTGTCCATTATGTTATCCTTTTATGATACTGCTAAAGTGGCCTTTTTAGGCCCCAAGGGGTCTAGAATCACATGCTGAAGTCATGGTTACAGTTTGCACTCGGGTTAAAAAAATCTGTATAGGTTGAACCAACTTAGATTCAAAAGGCGAAACGTACGCCACATTTGAACATAATTTTAAGTTTTCCTTCCTTCAAGCGTCCAAATGCCGACCTTCTAAACAATTGAACGGCTAAAATTAGCCGGACACTACTTGACATCGTGCATTATCCAGAATTGCGGAGGCAGTGTTCCGACATAACATGAATGCAGTTCAACTTTACAATCACTTATAATATCAACGTGGACGTCAGAGCACACTAACACGGTTGTTTACAACATTGTCAGTCAGTTGGTCAGTAGTGAGTTGGATGTAGTCACGTGATGACTAAGGACCCTACCCACGGATAAAAGGACCTGGTCGGAACAGGTCGTGACCGTGACTCAATCCTTCGATGATGTAAGCCTTCGTAATTGATTCGATGATTCGTTTGAATAGTGGTTGGACGTTGATTCATAATTTATCGATAGTTTGAGTCCTTCGAGCCTTGGTTTTAATTTCAGTGATAAAGAAAAAGACTTATAATATCGTTTCCCTGGATATCAAAGTAGCCTGGTGAAGACCACGGTCTTCTCCTTTATAGACTTACTTAACTTGAGTGTTACCCTCAATTTTAAAAAATATGGTTTCCCGTGATTGATATATATCCCATTTAGGATCCTTTCAAATTTTCATGCCTATCCTTGTGTGTTTGATGTAGTCCTTCCGTCGCGGTTTTCCGATTTACAAAGTTGACATAACTCCCTAAGTTCCAGGCAGGTGTGTCGCGCTAAAGACAACTGAACTACAATGTAATCAGCATCGCCAATAACATTTAGTACAACCTTCCACTATCGATGCTTCCATCAGTGCCACATTGTTGATGATAATAGACTAGGTAGGTGCTTGTTTACGTTTATGGTTGTGTAACCCAATACGTGTATGTACAATTTGATTGGCCACGAGATTTGCGCACAGATTTACTATGAACATTAGATGTTATCGCCGAATTGTTGTGACTTCTGGCCCGCCTAGTTGGAGAACCAGGTCATGTGTGTGAATTTATTGTCCTTCGCCAATGGGATTTCGTCAAAATTTCTCGGTGAAGCAAGCTTATCCAAAATCCATGTATTGCAAAATCTTGCGGTAGTACGAAGAAACTAAGAAAGGTTGTGCCCAAAAAGCTGCGTGTCTTTGATCACTTATAATATCATCATTAATTCATAATTTTCTTGAGTAATTAATAAAACTATAAATGAACAAGGCAGTATAGTTTGCTTGCATGCTTGTAAAATCCTCAGATGTTAATTCAGATAACTAATAAATCGACTCACCTGAAACCCGAGACTATATCGTTAAGAAGACTAGACGGGATTGGAACAAGTGATTACTAACACCAATTACCTAGAGTGCAGCTTTGAGTCATATCCCATATGTAAGTATGACTCTTGCACATAGAACATACGAGAAACTCGAATCTCGATATCGACAAGTTATAAAAATGTCGTATCTACATCACTTTCTCGCTAACCGCAGTTGGCACGTCAGATGTAATGAGTCTGTTCGTCACTCGTGACATCACAACTATTACCGAATGGAGATGACATGAAAAGTGAGTTATATTAAATACGTGCATTGCTATGAGTAAGTTCGCTTGGCAGAAATGGGTGAGTCCTCGTTGACGCGCTGAACGGAAAATTGTTAGAACAATATCCGCAAGTTCCCAAAAGGAAAATACTAATTGCACTAGGCAATGTTATGATTAGGTATAGAGTTACAACTTGTTATTTCCCGAACAGTAAATTATATTTACGACTGACACGACCTTGGCAATTGAGGTCAGCTAAAAATATGAAACCGCTGAAACATACAATAAAATTTTACAATAGAAAACACAATGTCACCCATTCATTGTTATGCAGTAAACGCACTGTGCAGCTTGTCATATGAGTTATTGTTCCGCACCCTTTTATGCTAACTTACTCTAACTTGGACGTTATAGGAGTGAACAGAAGGCGGATTTATTAATGAGATAAATGTAATCCGACAGTACAGTCGTAATTAATAAAGCCTTAACGAATCAGTGTTCGATTAAATTATGAATTATAGCTTCCTTGCTAATACGCATATGCATAGAAGAGTTGAATAAATAAATTATGTCTGTCACTTTATGCGCTATTAGTATAGAGACGCGTCATTACATTTTTAGAAGTTCCGCGTTACATTATTTATTAACGAATAAAATAAATCCGATGTTAGAGACATCATCGTAAAATGCCAAGGTACACAAATTTGGTACCTACCTACCTAACTGTTTGGTCTTCCGAGTCAAAAAAATTTACAAAAATGCGTGTGATTCTTTTAATGAATTTAGTTAATTAACACGTTGACTGCCAGACAACAGACACAATAGAAAATTTATTTTTCGCGGTCACCGGTGACCGCGTTGGCAGTCAAAGCCTTAATCTCCGTACGTAAAGCAGAAATTATGGATTGTAACTAGAAATTCAATAGAAAAATACTTTTAGGATCTACACTTTTCGTTTACATTCCATTGATTTTTGGACTTTGTAAGTGTGTTAAGTAGGTACTTGTGTGGTTGTAAGCTTAATAAATAGTCACGACTAGAGTCTTAAGTTTCAAGAAAAACGTTTTCAATTCTTCGATATCCGGGCTTAATTCTAGAAGTAAAATGTTAGGTATACCTACTGATGCGCGACAGCTGCAGTGAGACCATGCCTACCAAAGGTCAGAACCACAGGCACAAAGCTCCATGGTGGACCGAGAGCCTCGAAACCCAAAAGAGATTCATTATAAATCTCCACAGACGCATCCACACCGCGAAAAGGCAAAGATTACCTCTCGAAGCCCTTCTGAAGGAGAGTCAAAACAAGGAAGTGATTTACTCGGAAGACCTCAAAAAGGAGTCCACGAAAAACTTCCGCAAGTTCTGTGACAACCGACTTCTGAAAGAGACTGCGCCCAGAAGACCACCCATCACTCTCAAAATAGGAGACAAGTTCACGACCGATGAAGAGGAGACAGCCACTGCCCTCCTAAACCACTTTTACCCTGACGACACCTGCGACCATATGCCAATACAAGCACAAGTTCGACATCAATACCATAGTCCGACGACCAACACAATAGACGACCTTCCGTTCACGGAAGAAGAGGTTCTCGAGCAATTAAAACAGGTAAGTCCCAGTAAAGCCTCCGGCCTCGACAATCTCACCTCCGATATCTGCCTCCAATTCACCGCACATTACCCGCAACTGATAACCGACATTATGAAGAGATGCCTCGCCCTACAGCATTTCCCCCGAATATGGAAGGAGGCCTATGTCAAGATCATTCCAAAACCGGGAAAGGATGATCAAACTGATCTAAAATCATTCCGTCCCATAGGCCTCATTCCAGTGTTCGGGAAGCTCCTGGAAAAACTTTTCATTAAAAGGGTAGCCACCAGGCTGAAGTCGAAAACCAACTAAACCCTCAACAATACGGCTTCCGTCAACAAAAGAACACCACCCAAGTCATCCATACCGCTCTAACTCACGTACACCACGCCAAACAGAACCACAAATTAGCCATATCAATATAGACATAAGGGCGGCGTTTGATAACGCTTGGTGGCCTGCTGTTTTCCATCGCCTCAAACACATTGGAACGCAGCAAAACATCTATGGGCTAATCAGGAACTACGTGCAGGACAGAACCGCCACGTTGGACCACGCGGGAGTCCAAGTGCACAAAACCTTGACAAAGGGCTGCATTCAGGGATCCGCGTGTGGTCCGGTCTTATGGAACCTGATCCTTGATGAACTCCTGGACATGCAACTACCATCGGGATGCCATATGCAAGCCTTCGTGGATGACGTCCTGCTGATGGTTACGGCAGACACACCTGATGCAGTGGAGCAATTCACTAAAAGCATTCTCGCTAACATCAGTAAATGGGGCCAATGGGTGAAACTGACCTTTGGCCCGGCAAAAACCCAAGTCATCGCCTTCACGCCCAAAGCGAAAATCGCGCAACTCCAAATGGCCGGCACCAACTTAGCATTTGTGCCAGAAATAAAACTGCTTGGCGTCATCCTAGACGAAGAACTTTGCTTTAATAGCCACCTAAAATATGTGCTGGGCAAAGCCACTCGCATATTCAACAAATTACGAATGTACACCAGATGCACATGGGGTGCACATCCGGAAAACGCTCGCACAATCTATTTGCACGTTATAGAACCGATTGTCACGTACGCTGCCGGTATATGGGGACATATAGTCAACAGGAAGTGCGTAATGAAGCAACTCGCCAGCCTCCAGCGAGGATTCGCACTAAAGGCCATCCGTGCCTTCCGGACCATCTCGACCACTGCCGCCCTGGCACTCGCAGAGCTTATGCTCTCGATTTTAAGATCCAGACTGTTCGCCTCACAGGCACGAGCCACCTTCTGCCAGCAGACATCACCCCTGAATAATATAATATATATTCAACAATATAATATAATAATATATTCGACAACTATCACACAACGCCGTCTAGTCCCAAGCTAAGCAGAGCTTGTGTTATGGGTACTAGACAACTGATAAACATACTTATATATTTCTAAATACATACATATTATAGATAAATTACACCCAGACACAGAACAAATGATCATGCTCATCACACAAACATTTGTCCTGGGTGGGAATCGAACCCACGACCTCCGGCATAGCAGTCAGGGCCACTAACCACTAGACCAACGGGCCAGTCTAATGAATGCCCCACGCCTGAACGCGAGCTACTACACCCGGCAGTAAGACTGCCTATAGATCAGTCACCAGCACCCATAGACACACTGCAGTCGAGGTTGCTCAACTGCAGCACCACATTTACACCGACGGCAGCAAACAGGACGATGGTGCCGTCGGAGCGGTCTTCTTTTGCTACGATCCGGGAGAAACTATTGTCACCAAAAAGTATAAACTCCACAATACCTGCACAGTCTTCCAGGCTGAATTATTCGCCGTCTTGGAAGCTAGCAAATGGACACAAAAAAGGGACACAAAAAAACCACAATCTTGTCGGACTCCCAGTCTGCAATACAGGCGATCACAGACCGAAGAAACACTCACCCACTTGTCACATAAAACCATTTACAATCACACACACACACGCACGAATACACCACCACAGATTATATCCAATCAGTGGATGAAAGGACACAGTGGAGTTGCCGGCAACGAGGCTGTGGATGCTGCAGCAAAATTGGTCACACGACTTCACAAAGTTCCGGACTACAATAAAAACCCGATGCCATATGTTAAACGCGAATTAAGCCAGGTATGCTTCAAGTGAGCAGAGACAACATACTAAATCTATATTTCCAACAATAACAGACATACACAAATACCGAAAACATACCGAACCAATAATTTTCAACGATAGTATATTTTATTTATCTCTTAATATCATTCTCATCGCGACTAAAACTTCCCACAAAACAATATCTGTATCAAATAGCAGATATTGTCAAAAATAATTGAATCAAATGAATAATGCAATCCCACACCAAAATAAATAAAGCGAATCAATTTAAAAAAAAAAGGCTAAAGGCTAAATAAACTTGAACTCTACAGCAATTAGGGAAGGATCGACAGCGTAACTACCCGCCTATTTTTGAAGTAAAACTTCTTTCTTAGACAGTGTTTCGGTAATAGAACGAGAATTTGAGAGTGAAAGGGTTTTGAAGATTTTTATATAGAGGCCTACTTACTGCTACAGTCGCGCCATTTTGTTTTTTTTTTCAAAACTGCTGCTACGCATGAAACCTATCATCATAATCATCATTTTAGCCGAAAGACGTCCACAGCTGGACATAGGCCACCCCCAAGCACCTCCACTTCAACCGGTTTGTTGCTTCTCGCATCCAACGGATTACTGCGGCCTTCACAAGATTGTCGGTCCACCTTGTGGGAGGCCTTCCAATGCTACGTCTTCCGGTACGCGGTCGCAACTTCAAAATCTTTCGGCCCCATCGGCCACCTGTTCTGCGAGTAATGTGCCCTGCCCACTGCCACTTAAGTTTGGCAATTCTTCGGGCTTTGTCGGTCATCTTGGTTCTCCTGCGGTTCTCTTCATTTCTGACTCGATCACGCAGGGAAACTCCAAGCACAGCGGTCTCCATTTCCCTTTGGGTGACTTTTAGCCTTCTAATAAGGCCCACTGTGAGCGACTACGTTTCAGTGCCATAGGTCATCACTGGCAACAAGCACTGGTCAAAGAATTTCTTCTTGAGACACACATCTTCATGAGAGTGGGTGTTACATGGGCATTTGACATGACCTTCGTTTTGTCCATGTTCATTTTAAGACCCACTCTTTCGGAGGCTCTACTGAGGTCATCGAGCATTGTACTGAGGTCCTCCATAGTATCTGCCCTGACTACGATATCGTCGGCAAACCGAAGGTGAGTTATGTACTCGCCATTGATGTTAATGCCAGCCCCTTTCCAGTCCAGAACCTTGAAGACATCCTCCACTGCAGCAGCGAGGAGAGATAACGTCTCCATATGAAACCTATATAAATCTATAACACGGTAGCAATCGATTTCTATAGGGTTTATGCGTGGCAGCCATTTTGAAAAAACAAAATGGCGGACAGGTAGGTAAGCAATGGATCTTCAAAGCTCTTTCAAGGACGCTTTCGTTACATGAGAGAGAAGAAAGATATAACTTTCTCTCACACTAAATCTCTCATATGTTTTAAGAAGTTTTACTTCTATCACGTGTACGAAGCAGCATGCGTATTTTTTGATAATTTAACGGTTATTTGCTTTAATCGCTTCGTTGTACTACCTACTTGTATACTAATCCAGAAAAACCCGTACTACCGCAATCCGTTCAATATTTAACATGTTCACCGTCTGACATCATGTCTAAATATATGCTAGGACCCTAAAGACCATTATTCAAAGCGCCCCAAGCGACTAGGCTAGTCACTCGACAAAATTCAATTTGCTTAGATAATAAGTGCATGATAAGGTGGACATTAAGCCTAATTGAAAATCAGGATAGCTATTATAAATTAAATAGTTAAAGCCGTTACTGCGTTAAACGGTACGCACAGAGCTTTGCATAAAGTTCATGCTCCGCTAATGTATTCCACGATCGCTGAGCTCATAGCCTTTATTAGAATTCTCAATCAACATAAATGTTTCGACTGTATTATACACATTAGACAAGAGCGAGAAACTTTCGAACAGAACCTAGGGCTAGCGCTGACTTCGTAATGAAAGGTGTGTCGCTCAGGAATTCGACTAGAAACTATACAATTATTGTACGCGTCAACCGATGCTAATTTGTAAATTGAATGCGAAGTATGAATTAGTAACCAATGGTGTGTCGGTAATTTGTGTTAAACGTAAGGGTAAGAGTTGTGATAGGCATCCTTTAAAAAAGGGGGTTAGGTTAACTAGGGGGGCGGAATTAGTATCTTTAATTTTAACATTGTCAAGCATAGACCTCATTACCAAGCTGTAGGTACAAATATTTAATAGACTGACAGCGGATTTGAAGATTTTATTAACCACTAGCTCTTTTAAGACTAAGCTCAAAGCATTTCTGTTAGGTACATAAAAACTTGTAGTCACTGGACGAACTGTAATTTAATATTAATATTCCAATTTTATTTTTATAATTTTTTAGCTGTATGGATTTTTATAAACATGTCATTTTATTTTTTATATTATTGTTATTTCTGTACGTTTATTTTTAGAATTTTTATAATAATGTTATTAATTATGATGTATGTAATGTATCAAACACAATGTAAATTGTTCCTGATAAATAAATAATAATACTTTGGGACTATCTGCACCCAACTTGGTGGCAAACCTGTAAATATGGCGTGGTTGTTTTAAATGAATATAATAATACATACATATTAGTAGATTATGCACCGAGGGGCTAAAGTTGTGTCTTATGTCACGGGCGTCATATTGAATCTCGAGCGCAATGAAGGATTCGGAATTTAACTCCCGAGCGCAGCGAGGGAGTTAAGAGTTTAACTCACGAGCAAAGCGAAGGAGTTAATACAAGAATCCTGAATGCAGCGAGGGATTCAAGCTAGCCCAAGGCAAAGACATCTTTAGCCCAGAGGAGGATACTCTACTTTTTACACCTACTGTGAGAAAATAATAGCCATAGTACGAAAATTCGCGCCTTTATTGCGTCTACCAATAAGTAGCTAAGACACGATCAATTCGATTTTCAAAAAAAAAGTCTCTTCTATGGTTTTGTCGTGTGTGTCTATTGATATCACTCTCATGGAAGTGGCATTTGTGTAAACTAAGCTTTATACAGGGCTGGTAGAATGTTGGTTTTGGATGATTGGCTGTATGCATTTTGAATTTAGAACGTCATTGAATTCGCTCGTGAAAATAGAGTATTTTTGATAAAATGTGATAAATCGACTGTAGTATAGATAGGTTTTATTATTTATTTATTTATTCACAAAATCCACAGCAATCTTAGCGCAGTTTACTAATGAAATTAACTAATGTTACAGCCAATTACCTACTATTACGGTATTACGGCGCGGTACTGTATTTGTTATTATTAATGCCAGTTTAAATATCATTCCATTCCTTTTAAAAAATGATTCGTAGTTATCTAATTATTCTTACAATATTATGTCTTCGAAAACATGGCAACGATATGAAGAAGCAGTCGTTATGATTTTGTAGGAAATCGAGAATATCATCCACGCGTAGTAAGGGTTTCGAGAATAGCTTTCTTCTTTCTGGCACCAAAGGGTGTTTGTTAGTACTATACTGCCAATTCAGCTGAGCATGTGAGATTCCAAATTCAAATTACATTATTGACCAGCGGGTCATAATGAAATCCAGTACAACATTATTGACCGGCTGTGCCCCCGGCCACTAATGACTTACTTTAGGTTAAGGTTGCTTGACATATAATTTGACATTTTCGAGCAGGTGGTGTGAAAAATATATTATTGGCTTTTTCGTGGTTAGTGGCCAGAATACGAAGTAAACACCTAGTACGTGAGTGCAATTAAAGTATGTAGCCACTAGCCAATGACACTAGGCATAAACTGGATTTGCTAACCACAAGGCGCGGCCACCCGTCATTTGATCAGACTTTGGAGTTGGTCGACATTTAGAAGACGACGTAGGTACATATAAAAGAGACTAAAACGTTACTTTATTTTAAAGCTACAACTAATAAACATGTTCAGATTCCGCTGCACTGGACCTGGCAACAGTTCTGTCTACTCCCTAGTCACGTAATCTGTAGTTTCGGTCGAAGTTACGGGCGATAACAACTCCGTAGCACGGAGTAGCACCTACAGACATAAGATTGCTTTGGGGCCCGATCTAAGAATGAATGACACGATTGACAGCCGTCTCTACTCCCAATGTGCTATTACCCGTCCGAAGAAGTTAATTAGGGATCAATCCGAAGTTTCGGGCTACATTCGCACGGGCCCACATCTTCGCTAACGGATTTACAGAGTAGGACTTCTGATTGTAAGTAGAGTACGTAAAGACGGTCACTTACCACTTTGTGTGCCATGAGCTCTCTTTAAAACTAAGTACTCGGGGTACGTATTTCAAAAATTAATTTGAAGATCGAAAGCCCATTGCATAATCAGTCTGTAATATTCTACTGCTGGGACACAGGCCTCCTCTCGCTGACAGGGAGTGGGCCGTAATCCACCACGCGGGCCCAGTGCGGGTTGGTATATGTCACATGTCTAAGAATTTTTGGTTCTAGAACATGCCGGTTTCCCCACGATGTTTTCCTACTACGTTTTCAGAGCAGTGGTGATGAAATAATTTACACAAAGTAAAGCGCTTGTCTGGGTTCGAATCTACAACCTACACATGACAAAGATCAACTGCCGACATAGGAACCAAAGCTACCTTTTCAAAATGACGTGTTCCTTTACAGCTGATTCTGATAGGAATCCTAATCCTTGGCAATGATGAATTGATGACTAACCTAACACGACAGTTGGCTGTCGTCCGACTTAAATCTACATGATCATCTGGAACCTAAAAAATTAAATAACGAACGCTAAGATGACCTAACTTTTGTCGTGTTCTTTATTTTTTGTCCGCGATAACGATGTGACTAATGTAAGCCAGTGTGCTATAAGTTAAACAACCTACATATTTCCGATTCATGAGTCTTTAGGTTTTTTCAATAATCCTGCCGCAATATGTATCTATTCTGTAACAAAGTTGTCTTAAAGATTACGTCTAGCGATAAGACCGCTCAGCACCCTAATTTAATTGCGTAACACACTACCAATCACAATCTGAATCATTTCGAAGGCTATTAGTAATCCATATGTTTGTATGTTAAGGAGGTACTTAGGTAGAGTTAAGTTTGATAAATAGTCACGACTAGACTCTTAAGTTTCACGAAAAACCTTTTCAAATCTTCGATATCCTGGTTTGTCAATTTAATTTTATAAGAAAAATGTTATAGGTACCTATTTTACCTAAGGCTAAATCAACTTGAACTCTACGGCAATTAGGATAGGATCGACAGCGTAACTACCCGCCTATTTCTTAAGCGGTGATGGCGACGATGAGACCGCCGCTGGGGGGTCTTATCATAATAATATCTTCTGTCACGAATTTTTCAAAGAAATTGTTCTACTACAGTCGCGTCGCGCCTATTTGCTTCCAAACGTCATTTTCTGATGCTCTTCATAGAAAGCGTCGCTTACATCCATTCACGACCTAACTCATATCGATATTCTATGCAATACCTACCTTACCTACAATAAGCTCATGAATTAATAGTGTGTTTAAATGTTAACAAGATATTTATTGCAATTACAGTTTTAAATAATTTATGGTCATCACAGATCTCAAGCATGCAGTCCTATCTAAATTAGCTTCTCCGTTGACAGCTGATGTTTAATAACTCCATGAAGGAATAGATTTGAATAACTTAACATGATAAACACCGTGCGTTCCTAGAAATATTTGTAGGTCATAAATAATAATTTCATTGTTATGTGCTAGGCCTGCAGTAACTTGCATTATCTGATGTCATGTACGGTCACTAAAGGACATAAGTAACCAGGGTCAAAGTTAACTTGATAAATGAAGTTCGTATTCTATGAATTAAATTTTATTCGAAAACATCCATCGGTTTCTTACTAAACTTCAAATAATTATATTCGACGACTCTGGTTAAGTACTTATCTCTTTTGGTGGCTATACCTAATTAAATGGTGTTTATTTATGTCTCCCTCTAAGCAAACAATAAAATGTAGTCTTCAAAGTTAGAATCTATTTAGAGGTTACGTCCCTACCACAGAAATATATATAATGTCTCTACACTTTCTTTTTAAGTCGAATTTCTTGACACCTAATTTTTTTCCATCTTTCATTTTACTTGTATTTTTTTAGAAAGCACAAAGATCTCGTTTATGTGGTAGGTGCTACATTGTCGAGTTATACGTAGGTCTACAGATTTTTATGAAGTTATACCTACAATCATAAAAAAACTTTTCTGTTTTGGCCTACTCTTTCCGCGTCTAATAAAGTAGTAACTAATAAGCCATACTATGTAACTGTAGGATTAAGTAAATCTTACCTACTTTTCAAAGCATTGGTATAAATTAATCTTATTAAAATGCTTACATTAAAAATTCTTATCGTAATTAAGATAAAGACATATTCGCAATAATTATACCATTGAAACCATTTGAGCTTTATTTATGTACCAATATGGAGATAATTATATCTAATAATTATGCGAGTTAATATGATTCATTATCTTCAATGAACACAGGCACATGTAGGTAGGTACATACATTAAGTATAATCGCACACATTGGTACCTATAACACAATATAAGAACGTAATTTAACATTTTTGATATATCTTTTATTATGAATAGATATAATTAGGTATGACTATATGAGTTGGATGATGTCAAAATTGTATTAATAGCTGTTACATAATAAAAACAAAAATATAGTGAAGCTTAAAGACTATATATAAATTCTAACTACCCGCCTCGTTTCTGGTAAGGAATAGCCCAACTCTCCACCTCGTGGGAGGTTCCACACAACTAAGATAAGAAAATATTATTTGATTTATTAGGTTGGTAGGTACAGTTGGAATCGAATTTGACCAAAGCTATTATCTATCAAGTCTAGGCAATTACATAACTTCACGCCTGTACTCCCCCAAAGGGTATGGCAGAGGTGTACCTGCAGTAGGACCCACATTTCGCCAGTTATGTTTTTAAGTCCCATGTAATAAGGAGTCCCATGTAAGGAAGATAGGCTCGCCTATTGCCATCAAGCGGCCTGCTACTGAGAAATTCCTTAATGCTAAAACCTTATTATTATTATAATGCTAATACCTTATTATTATTATAATGCTAAAACCTTATTATTATTATAATGCTAGAACCTTATTTTTTCTTTTTTCTCGGAACCATTGGGTCCCGGTCCTTTGGAAGGCGTACGAGGGGCCGAAGCCAACTCGCAGAGGCCCCTTAGGAAATTTTAATGTAATGCGGCACCAACCGACGATTATCCCTGTATGCGCTATGCAAGTGCACCCAAGGATAACCCCCGGTTGGTGTAGGACTATTGCAGGATATGAAAAATAAAAAGTTGGACTATGGGTTTGGGTGGCTAAAGTGGACTGGTTACCAAGAACTATGGAATAACTACGACCCCTGCTTGATCAATGTTTTATATATACACGGATAAAATGGCAGGGGGTGACTTGCACACTCAACAATGGGCCCCTTGGAAACGGTCGCTAGCACATAGTGACGTAGCAACAAGGGGGCAACATGTCCTGAGGTGCTTATGAGGAGTGGAGAGGTATTCCACGGCTATCAGGACAATCCCGGAAGTACGGTCAAGATCCCTACCAGCATCTTACTGGAATACTTCCTTCCTCCGAGCACGTTTGCTCTTGCGAATCTCCACTCAAGCCGGCCAATAAAGGCAAGAATGAGGTGGGAGCTCTGTTCATCGTCATTGTTCACTCCAGCCGGCCAATAAAGGCAAGCCAGAGGTGAGGAACAAGACTTCTCCCTGAAGATAGGGTCCGTGGGGTCGCTACTGCCCAACAGTTCGCCACATGCTGCCCTGCGGATTTCTGTATCTCTCTTGGTCTGGCTCCTCACCTTAGACCTATTCCAGCAAAGTAAACTCTTCCGGCTTAGGCCTAGAGTTCGGAGCGCGCAAGCCCCACCACGGCGTCAACGTAGAGATACGGCGGCGGGGAAAAAACCTTATTATTATTATAATGCTAAATCCTTATTACACTTTGCCCAACCTAGGAAATCGAACCCAGGGCCCCATGCTCAGCAGACCACTAAACCAACGGGGCTACAAAAGGCAGGTAATTTTGGTCTATAGGTCTAGAAACAAGCATACAAGCAAGCAGACGCATTATCCCCAGTACTAGGAAGTGGTGAAGAGCGGGCGTTTTGGGGGACTGTCTTTTGTACTGTACATTGTTTTTGACTGTACATTGTTCTCACATATAGGAGCAACAAGAATAATGTACCCAGGATTTTGTAATATCTTGATTTAAAAAAGTGTCCATGGAGTTTCTTGCCCGTTTTTCTCCATAGAGATCTACGTTTTGGAATGGGCAACTAGCTTCAACTTTCTGGACTAACTGACAGACTATTTAATTTTGACAATTCAAAAGTGCCTGTACAAGGTTTAATTGAAATAAATGCTTTGAGTTTGAGTAATTTTGACGTTCGAAAAGTGCTGATTCTCAGCCTAGTTTGAATAAATGACTTGATATTGATTTGATTTTATGAGTTTGAAGATACTTAGGTCACATTTATTTACTTACACAACCATTGTCTAGGACTACACACATTGATAGACACTATGTTGTAGGCTATAAATAGCTCAGTTGAAGCTCTAGCGCTAGGTTCGCAGGCAATCCATCATGTTTGTTTGCGTAGGATTGTAGATTCTACCGATTTCCACGCATCTCATGAATATTGTTGATATCGCTTCTTGCACAGGAAGCTTTAAATATGCATCGACTCATTTCAGAATTCATATTATTATGTAGGTATAACCAGCGACACGCCCCTGCTTTGCACGGTTTTTACTACTTGAAACACATTGGGATTTCTTCTATACCTACATATTATAAATTAAAGTCACTTTTCCTGTCTGTGTCCGCGTTGTTCTTCTAAACAACGCATCCGATTTTGTTGCGGTTTTCACCATTACTTAGAAAATGTATTCCGGAACACATAAGTAGGTATAATAAGGAAATCCGAGATCTTTTGTCAAGTCCTAAAAACCGTGCGAAGCGAAGGGAAGAGTCGCTTGTTATTATAATTATATTACCTAATTGAATAGTAATTTATGCACATAAACCTTCCGGTCTAAATGATGTTAAAAACCGCATCAAAATCCGTTGCTTATTATAGACTAACTGCGCCCCGCGGTTTCACCCGCGTAAATGTCGATCCCGTGGGAATATCGGGATAAAAAGCCTACATGTTAATCCAGGGTGTCAGCAAACTCCATACAAAATTTTATCAAAATTGGTCCAGCCGTTTGAGCGTAAAGAAGTAACAAACATATAAACACACACACTCACACACACAAAAACTTTTGCCTTTATAATATTAGTGTGAAGAACAGCGCAGTGAAGCGGACAAACACGAAAAAAGAGACTCATTTGATTTAAAATAATTATATAATTAGATACAGAAATAGTGATCAGAGTGACTTGTGGCGAAGTAATAACAGCTGCACGGGTCGATCGGTCAGGTTAAGCTACCCTTGCCGCAGTTGGTCCGTGGATGGGTGACCATCTTCACACACCGAGACCCCTCCGTGGCTTGGAAAGCACGTTAAGCCGTTGGTCCCGGCTGTCATTTGTGAATCATTGACAGTCGTTACGGGTCCTCAGAAGCCCGAAAGTCTGACAAACAGTCTTACCAAGGGGTATAGTATTACCCAGCAGTAACTGGGTTGTGAAGGTCAGATAGACAGTTGCTCCTTGTGAAATACTGGTATTCAGCTGCATCCGGTTAGACTGGAAGCCGCTAACATAGTTGGGAAAAAGCTAGGCAGAATAATGACAGAAGTAGTGATCATCTCCAACATTAATTTCCGTGCTGTGTGAAGAAGCTAACTCGAGGAAGCTGGCAAAAACCCATCAGTAAAATTGCTTCATCTTTCAATTCTCGCTTACTCTTTCGATGTTTCCTATCTTTCACGCACTGTTTACGTTATTACAGAGCTGTTCCTGTCAAACCGTATTACATTATGTGTCAACAATGTACAATACAACAGATGGCGGTACCTTCCACAGAATTATTTTGGAACACCTTTCATGTGACATCCAACGCTATGAATTACTGTAACTATGCCACATTCTGCAACTCGATTAATATGCAGAACAATTCTTTCTCTGGCCTCAAAACTGGGGCGGTTTCAAATAACTTTTCTGGGAACTGACCGGTCCGCTGCCAAGTGCTCGCTGCACCACTGTCATTGCCAGACAAAGTTTAGTTATCAATGCCTAATAAAATTGACTGTGGCGTTTTATTTTCTTTAAAATCATAGGGCTATGATATTTTAATAAATATATTTTTTGTTTCATTTGTATTAGTAGGTAGGTACCTGTCAAGTACCCATTTTCTGTCGAAGATTATAAAACCATTAATGATTTTTCTTAACAATCAAATTATTAATCAGGTTGGCCCCGACTCTATAAGTATTTTCGTACTACCTAATTGACCCCGACGGGATTCCAGAAATTCAGAGCCCACTTTTCAAATTAAGGTAGCGGGAACCGGAACTAGAACCCACAATCAAATAGTTCATATGATACCTACGCCTTCGTTCGAATGCTATAGATATACTATCTGACTAAATTTTACCCGCGCTGCAGTCCACTAACTAATATAAGGCAGCTAAGTGCAAAAAGTAGTTTTCGTGAAAACGCAAAATTAAGTGGGAATTGATGTCTCTTGAAAAGTATGCTACCTAGCGGCCTACAAAATTTTCATATCTTTGAAACTATTTACATTCTAGAAATTTATGTCTCTTAGACAAAAAGATAGAGAATTTTGAACTCTGTCACTCTGTATTAAAAAGTGAAAATTGACCATTTGAGGGTTAACAGCTTTTTAGTTAAAGGACGGCAGTGCGACTACACCTACTATATTTTGTTGTATTTCATAATTTTTAGGGTTCCTTACCTCAAAAGGAAAAACGAACCCTTATAAGATCACTTCGTTGTCCGTCTGTCTGTCCGTCAGTCAAGACCCTTTTTCTAAGAAATGCGTGGAGTTATCAAGTTGAAATGAATATCAGATTTTATACTCAGGACCGCAATCCCTTGAAGCAGTGCAAAAATCAGACTTCTAAGTCAACGCAATCAAAAGATACGGGAGTTTATGTTCCGTTTATGCCACATATTTTGACACTCGGAAGGGAATCAAAACCTGGGCGCGCTACAATTTCAGCTATAAGGAGCTCTCTTTGAGGAGTGGCTAGAGAGGTGCCACGGCGTCCTTACCTTCCGCCTGTTGCATGTCCCCATCGGACACGGTTGCTTCGGGAGGTTCCTGTTCCGTATAAGGCGGGAGGAAACACCATTGTGTGGATCGCCCGCAGGACACGGTGGAGGTCGACTTGGGCGGCACCGCCGCGTCCTCACGGCGGCGGCGATCTCTCGCGTCCGTCCCTCGTCCAGCGAGAGTGCATGGGAAGATGTAACCTTCTTGTGCAAAACGGTAATGCTTGCGAAGGAAGGGGCGGAAAGCGTGAGGGAAATGCAATCTTTGCGCCCTCAAGCCGCAAGAGACGCCGATTCCCGGCCAGTGTAGGCGCAGGCTTGCGGATGGCGAGCAATGGGCAGCCCGCCGTCCGGTAAGGACCAGGCCCGGGTCGAAGGCGCGTTGTGTTCTACGCGCGCCTCAAAGAGATGTCAGCACGAACTGACGGGGTCCGCTAGGGCCGTTGCCTGCCAGGATCGCCGTTTGTTCGAAAGAGATACCGTGGCCCCTTTTTTTTTGGATGGGAAATCATCAAATGACTCCTCCCGCTCTGGGTGAAGCGGACGGGAGTGTCAGACTCTTACTGACTAAAACCCACCCGTGTTACTTCCTTAGCCCTTTATGTTCCGGGCCAGCGGTAACCCTTTCGGACAATCCTGGCACAGGCAACTGAAGGAACACGGGTGGGTTTTAGTCAGTAAAAGTCTGACACGCCCTCCCGCTCCGCCCAGAGCGGGAGAAGTTTTCCATCCAAAAAAAAAAGAATCGTAACCTAGGGTACTTTCCGTTGACCTAGAATCTTGAAATTTGGCAAAAAGCAATGTCATGTAGCACAAGTAAAGGAAAAAGTCCGAAAACCATATTACATACCTACAAAGTACGGAACCCTCGGTGCGCGAGTCCGACTCGCACCTGACCGGTTTTATACAAATATCCAGACAAACTATATAATTAGGTACTTATCTTTCATAACAATCGGTTCAGTGGTTTAGGTAGGTACGCGAAAAGATGAAGGACAGAATTACAAATGCGAAAGTAAATCTGTCCTTCATCTTTTCAATATTACAAATGCGAAAGTAACTCTGTTCTTTATCTTTAAATAATATATTATATTATTTTTCAGTAGCAGCCCGGAACCTAGATTTATTCCCGGTTGATGGCAATACGCTCACGCGCTCGCCCCCTGTTGTGACATGTGACTTACGAGTAATATACAAAGGTTTTTGCATGCATGAAGAAGCCTCCTCGTGAAGCGCAGTTTGTCCCGCCAGTTACTCGACTGAACCGAGCGCTCGGCGCTCGGCGGTGCATCCTGGACAGTTACACCCGACACCTTATTTGACTGACCAATTTTTCCCTTGCGGTGGTAGGGCTGACGCCTGTCTGGTTTGCGACCATCCTCCCACTGGAATCCGGCTTCAAGCAGCTTGCTGTGTTTCGATGCGTGGGAGTTTCAGTGCTTTGGGCATCTTCTGGGTACGCTCGTTCCATTAGCACAGACCTCATCGCGATCGCTTTCCATCAGGCGTGATCGAGGACGAGAGCGGGCGGGCGCATTCAGCAATAAAATAAATAAATAAGGTAAGTGACGAAATGTGGGTGTTCCTACCTACTAGTGGTTGGTGCACCTCTGCCTAACCCTTCGAGGAATACAAGCGTGATAGTATGATAAGATATGCGTTCATTTTATTTATTGACTTTAGAGGCCTTTGTCCAGCAGTGGACGTCGTTCGGCTGAAATTATGATGATTATTTATAAATAGAAATGGTCAAGTACAAAAAGTATTTCCAAATACGGTAAAAATATAAATATTGTGACTTTCAGCGTCATAACGTTAAATTATGAAGTATTAAAATAAAAATACAATATTTCTCTAATCTTAAATGTTTCAACCAAACGCAAAAGTTTTTCAAATTCCCGCCAATAAGTGCGTTCCGTTCATGGCGAACAAATTGAAACCATTCACAATCATATTTCAAATTAGAAATGCTTAAAAATGATGGATGAAGATTATGTGTTATTTAAAATAATTAATTTTACAATTGAACTCCTTATTTTTGTAAAACTTATAACAATAAACCTGAAACTAAACTGCAAAAAACCATCTCGCGTACCGATGCCTAAAATATGACAAATGCTGTGTTTTGGTCAATATGGAACACGGTTATAAGGCAAGGCTTACACGAAAATCTTCAACAAAATCTCAAAAAAGTATTACACACTCAAGGTAGAATTTTAATAAACTAAAATGTAATTTAAACACAAAATATAGATAATTTGAATTTCACCGGCTACCTTAACGCATCTCCAAATTCAAATTAATATTCAATCAATACAACTCTCTCAGTTCAAGTTGCCCCTACTTATTGAATATTTCATGCAAAAATTATGACATTTTTATCATGTTTATTCATACACAAGGGTACGATTGCAATAAGAAACACAGCAACAAAATAAATCAAAGTGCTTGGGACTGCTCGTGTTAACCTCGGGTGTCAGCAGTGTGTATCTGACTTTATGTCACTTCATCGTATTCATCTTAGCGATGGGCCGAGTCGACTTTTTGGTAACTCGAGTAACTCGAGTTGACTCGCTTATCAACTCGGGTTGCAACTCGAGTTGACTCGACCCAGTCTGCCTTCAGTAAATGCTCAACTCGGTGCATCGTTCCGCGGGTTGGTAGTTTGCTACGTTCACGGTTCGCCGGCTCGGGTCCGGCGGGCAGAGTGGCGTCGAGTCAATGGTAGTCAAATAAAATTGAGCCCGTTCAAAAATCAGACGTTTATTATTATTAAAAGTGTTTACAAACATCACATCACAAAACGAACTAACGAGTAGTGATATTTCCACTATATTTATACTGACAGAGCATAACTTGCAAACTACTTTGGTATCGTTATCTGTTTTCGAAAAAAACTTCCACGCAACACTTTTTTTTACTTCCAGGAGCCATTCTATACTTATTAAGTAAAGTTAACAAAACGAACAACACTTAAACTAATAAAACTGCAACAAAACAATAAACAACGAACGAAGTACCTAACAATAACAAAAAAGTAAACAAAACAAATAAGCGAGAAGGCTTTCTATGTCAAAACTCTCTCATCAGTTCTGTCTGACTAACCGTCTGATAAGAAACCAACAACGAGAACTATCTCTTTCACTCGCGGCTCGGACGTTCGGTCGTTGGGGTGATTCGGGCTCGCTCGGAGTCGTTCGGGCCTCGCGACTCGCGGGCTAGGCGACTAGCCGCGGGCCGCCAACTCACGGCACCGCCCGCCAGCCGGCCAGCCGCGCGCGCTCTCCGGGTCAACTCGGTTTGCAGATATTTTGACTCGGGCTGACTCGCTTACGGTCTGACCCGAGTTACTCGAGTTAGATAACTCGAGTCGCCCATCGCTAATTCATCTTTCACTTTGACAGGAAAACATTTCAAAATTTTGTAGACCTATTTTTAGCGATATTAATCCCACGTTTTAGATTAAGTTACTTTACGTATTTTTAGTTGGTTTTACTTTTGAAGTGTAAGTTTAATATACGAAATGGGCCGTAAGTCGCAGTCAAAACAGAATCCTAAGAAGAATGCAGGGAAGGAAAACAGCAAGTTCATACAGCAAAAGAGAAAAGAACTAGCAGTTCTGGTGGATAAGGTGTTGAGGCTGACGGGTATATTCCAGGCTTCTAATAGTGTGATAAAAAGTTGGGAACATCACTTAGAAATTGACGCTTTGATCAAAGAAATATTGAATCTTGAGGGTCCTCAGCCTAAGAGTGGTCAGAAACAGAGGCAGTCGAATATTGAAAAGTATATGAAGTGGCTAAGTGAAAATGAGGTCCAATTTGATGGTAAGTTATCGTGTACAATAGCTTGAACTTTGTTTACAAAGTACTTGGTGAAATGTATGAATTTCGGTTTACCTACTTGTAAAGAAAAGTTTAACAATCGCCTGCTTATAAACAATTTGAGTTTGTGATTACCCATTTCCATGCGGTTCTTGGTACATATATTCTGAAATAAAAAAACTTAAAATATTTTATAAAACACATTCTTAACAGTTTCTTCCAAAATTTTACAGGTATTGAGATCTCCGAGTTTGAAGGGTATGAGCTGGGTCTGAAAGCAACAAAAGCATTTAAAGAAGGATCCCAAATTCTCACTGTACCATCGAAAGTGATGATGACCGAGAAGAATGCAAAAGAGTCCGAACTAGGAAGCTTCATAAGCATTGACCCGCTGTTGCAAAGTATGCCAAATATAACACTGGCAATGTTCCTGCTGCTAGAAAAACATAATCCTGGTAAGTTAACACTAATATCGTCATCGCGCTTGCCAAAACCCCTATGTGTTTTTAGTCAAATTTTCAGGGGAGACAATAAACTATTTTATTTAATGATTGACGGACTTATCAATAAATTAAAAATGCAGTATGGTGGCAAACATTTTTATGTATGAATTGAGATACAAGTGAAAATGATAATCCATTAATTTAGTTTATTCCCCTGAAAACTTGACTATAAACACATAGAGGTTTTGGTAAGCGCAACAACAACGATATATTATTATGGCACTGATTTAAAGAGGCAGTTGTAAATAGCGGTTTTGGTAAGTTAAAAATTATAAATGGCACGTTTAATAACTTGTTCAGCAGTTAAAACTAAGCAGTAAAGTAAAAAAAAATGAGTAATAAAAAATAATTAAATGGATCAGTGAATATATAATTGAGTGGGAAAATAATTAAATGGGCGGTAAAAATGAATGAATGGGCAGTTACGTGTGGGCAGTAATAAATCGGAATTTGTCGGTAATAAATCTCATTCTAAGCAATTCTATAAACAATGAGGTGGTAAAGTAGTTTTGGGTGTGTAGTCGACGGAGCCCCGCTTCGCGGGGCCCCTATTTCTGTCTACAGGGTTTAAAGGAACCTAACACGAAGGGGATGACGGGGGCTCGTTCGCTCGCTTTGCTCGCTCACTCGAGCCCCCGTCATCCCCTTCGAACCTAACCTGTCCGAGTCGGTGTGCCCCAAGTCCCGAGCTCGCTTCGCTCGCTCTTGCATCCGCTATGATCTGCCGAACTATTTAGCGAACCGCCCATTCCATCATTTTTACCGCTCATTTAGTTATTGGACTGCTTAATTATTTTTAGAATTGACATTGTATGATAAAATAACAGTCTAATTGATCTTTTATTACTGTCCATGTTTTACTGTCGCAATAATTAATCAACCGCCATTAAATTAAATAACTGCTCAATATGTTTTTCAACTGATCATAATAACATCTCGAATATTTAAATAACAGCTCAAAAAATTAGTTCCCTATTATTATTATAATAGAATAGATACCATTCAGTTATTTAGTTTCCATTGGATTGGTTTTTTGTTTCAATTAGGGAATTGCATAACCAACTATCAATCACAATCTAAATCATTTTGAAGGATATTGCTAATCTATTGCTTCATATGATCAAAAAAAAAAACAATGAAAATAGTGCAATGAATATAGTACTGTCAAAATGAAAGCCATTGCTACGGTTAGTGTGTTACGCAATTACCCCGCAGGACTGCATGTAGATGTAAACCATTGGTCCCTGAAATTATACAAAACATAATTTGGTTGATATGATGATGATAGGTAAGAGCGATGCCCCATTAGTGCATTGCGTTGCATCACTGCAACAGATCAAAGCATTTTATGACACACCTGCTTTGAGTCATTATGAATATAATAATAACTAATAAATTATACATTATTGACTAATTTAATTGAAATAATAATTAAATTGTCATAATTTAATTAATCATTAGTCAGAATTGAGTCGACGCAATGCACTAATGGAGCCTCGCTCTAAGTGGTCTATAATTGTTTAGACTGCTTTCCTATATAACTACTTTCATAATTAAAAGTAGTAATACAAATTATGTTATTTTTTGTCTTATTAAAAACTTGATTGTACACCACAAACAAGACTTCTGAGACAGATAGACAAAAAGTGATCTTATAAAGTGTAAATTTTTCTTTCCCAGCACACTGTAATTTTTTAAGTGTAAGTTTTTCCTTATTACGCGACACTTTATAACATCCCTTGACACTTTACACATGGCATACAATAAAGATTTTAAAATAAGTAAATAGTTTTACTATAATATATTAATTTTATTTACAAACTGTTTTCAGAATCATTTTGGAAGTCATATATTGACATATTACCTGAAAAATATTCCACAATTCTTTACTTCACCTTGGAGGAGCTAGCAGAACTCAAGGTAATTAATAAAAGTTAATGATCTGACTTTAATTGACATCTACCATTCTCTTTTCTTTGCTATTGTTTGTGTTAATATTAATATATGCAGTGAGAACACTGTCCATGGGATTTAAAACAGTATTCTATGGAAATCTGTACAATTATGTATTTTGATAATTGATGATGATTGATGGTTTTAATCTATTCTCTTTTTTATTATGGCAAGCAAAGCCTTAAGTGAATTGGAAAAGCAAGTCTGCATTGTTATAAATAAAACAATAAAAATCTTTGATGATACAGTTGAACTTGATGGTACTATTTGTATATTTTGAGCATATCTAAGTATATGCAAGATTGAATAAGAGCTTCACTTTAGTGGAGCCTAAAATTTGTAAGAAAGTTCAAAATTTAAAGAGAGTAAGAAAAATTGGTTTGTTGCCACTGAAACATGTGCATACTTATAAAAAGTTTTATTTGTTTTCTTGTGGATTTTTATAAGTTATTTTAAAAATGATAATTATGCTATCTTCCTGTATAATTATTGAATACAAGCATTTGCCCGCAGCTTCGTCCGCGTGGAATTTCTTGTTCCCATGACCCACCCCGTCGCATTGCATCGCCTGCCCGCACTATCACTTCGTTTTCGCTTAGCGTCCTTTTTTACTTTTTTCTCTTTGCTCGGCTTCTAAGGGTCCTAGCGTGATGATAAATAGCCTATAGGTTTCCTCAAGAAATGGGCTATAAAATGCAAAAAGAATTTTTCAAATCCGACTCGTAGTCCCAGAGATTAGCGCGTTGAAACAAACGAACTCTTCAGCCTTATTATTAGTATTTATAGTATATAATAAATAATGTTTTTATTAATTGTTTTGTATTCAATTATTTTCAGCCATCACCAGTTTTTGAGTCGGCACTGAAACTGTACAGAAGCATTGCGAGGCAGTATGCCTACTTTTACAACAAAATCCACTCCTTGGACATACCAGTGCTAAAGAAACTTCAAGACGTGTTTACTTTCGACAGCTACAGGTAAGATAAATGAAAATAGTTAAACAATTAATCTTAATATTTAATTTTTAAGTCAATGCTATAAAAAATAAGTAAGTAACTGTTAAATAAGAAACACTCAAAAAAGACTTTGATAATGTCACATTGCACATAAAGTATAATACTGAAGTAAAACAAATACATTTTGATTAAATTCAACACATCCATACATACCTACAAATTATTGAGCAAAGAATAATTTAAGTTTGGACTGCAATACAGACAAGAAACAGAAAAATTAAAATTAAAGCTTAAAATATAGTAAGTTATGTATCTGACGCAGCAGGAAAACAGCATTGTGGATTTATTTGTGTTACAATCAATATTGATCTATTTTATAAAAATCTTAATCAATATCAGGTCACTATCGCATACACATAGTAATTTATTATTGCAGAAAACACCCATCTAACTAAATATATTACATTGTAATTAAACTAATTTAACCAATTCGTCCAATAATTGGTCAATAACTTAAATAATGCCTACTGGAATGGTTTCCTCAGACTGTCCCACATGTAATCTGACGAATCTTTACCATTTTGTGAATCTAATGTGTTCAACGTGTAAATATTTGATGTTTGCAACATTGGACTAATACTGCGTGTACTACAATTGTTCTTGTGACCTTTTCTATGTTCGAATACCGGTGTTGGAATCCGTTCGTCACCGAAACTACGTTTTTTCCTAATCACGGATCTCTGCTGTTTCCATTTAAATGCTGCATAAGTTAATAAGAACAATATCATAGCTAAACCAGCAATGCTGGCTGTAGCAACGGTCACAGATTTAGTTTGGCTGGGTATTTTATCGAGAATACCTGATGCAGGTGTTGGCTCTTTATTTTCGTATGTATTCACTTCTACTTTCTCTTCAGAACCTGAACCAATGTTGCTTTCAAATTCTTTGAGGTGTTGCAGATCTTCCAGTACTATTAAACCGTCGCCGTCCGCGTCTTCCTCCAGTCTGATTGTCTTAAATGGTTTCATAGGCTGCCCTGAAACATAATATATTATGGATATGTTTGATTGTTTGCAGTAGTAAATAAATAAATAAAGTCCTCCAGACCGAATTTCGGACATGGCGATCTCAGCGGAGACAAGCATTCGGCCCGAGGGATATTATAGTGCACAAGTATATATGCGCAGACAGGTGCACTCTCTCTTCCCTCACTCTCATTGTCTGATGGGACGGCAATCCGACACAACCGGAGAAAGATCAGGTAGAAGACCAACGGCTTAACGTGCTTTCCGAGGAACAGGGGTATCACAATTTCCAAACTCCGGGCTGTTTCTAAGAAATTACCAATGGAAATACCAAATAACACTGCCCAACCCGGGAATCGAGCCCAGGACTCCACGCTCAGCAGTCGCGCCACGAGACAAACGGGGCAGTCGTGTCTAGGGTTTTTTTTTTAAATAGTGGTGAGTGCGTAACAGTTTCATCACTAATTAATGCTTATACCTTCTATATTATTTGATGTATCATTATTGTGATTCCTTCCCATCAATGAGAATATTTCATTCCAGCTGACAATATCGTCTGGACTTTCGCTTAGAACTCGGCTCTCTCCACTTAAAACTCGGCTCTCTCTAACTGTTTCACTTGTGTTATTTTCATTTGTAATATTAACGGCAAGTATATCTGTTTTGTATGCTCGTCCTTCAGAGTCTTTCATTAATGTAGTTTTATTTGCTGGCTTGGTAAAATTATTGAACAAGGACATTATACCCATATTTTCTGCATTTTCGTTAACATTATTTCGGAAATCCATTACAACAGGAATGTTAACATTGTTTATCATACTTGGTTCATCAGTTATTACTGCATGTTGATCATGCAAATTAGCATCTAAAAGAGCCCTTAATGGATAAGTCTCTTTGGATATCGGCTCTAAAAGAGACTTAGATAAGAATGGCTCCGGTGGGTTAGGTTCCCGGGATGCATTGTGGAATATGTCAGCCAGGTGCACATGGCTGGATCCACGCTCCCTGTGCTCTACTAATTCGCTTAGTGTCATATTTCGTTCCATCAATATCTTGGATAATTTGGCACTCGCTGAAAATAAAGATTACAAATTAGTAACGCTATGTTCCATAATATGATTAACCAAATTAAATATTATGTGTTATCTAGGTAATAGACACCAAAAGAAATAACGTTCGACGCTTAGCTACCTACAACGAGAACACTGAGACTGGTTTATATGATTTTGGTTTACTTACTTCGAGTGTCATTAAGAATTTCTTCAATCTCTATTTGGGCAGTTTCTTCTGTTGTACTGGGTAGTGTTGTTGATTTTAAAACTTTCGCTATGGACTGTTCAGGAACACTTTCAGTTCTGCGTGTACTTTCCGTCGTAATGAAGTCATCCAGTGTAGTTTGATCATTGGTATCGTCTTCAATGGACTTCGGCTCTGGCGTTCTTGAAATAAAATCAGAAGAGGAAACTAAACCGCCCAGTCCTAACAGGTGTTTTATAAGGTCGTCTTGCGGAGGTTCCGTCGTAGCATTCTTATGTTTCAGACGTTTCCTTTTCAGTCTGTTGTTAAAGGCTTGTCGTCTAAGACCTGATGAACTCACAATTGGTCTCGCCGTAGATACTACTACTACCGGTTTTTCTGTCGCGGGTTTCGGAGTTTCGGTTAGGATCTCTTTTATAGAAAAAACTGCAGTTTCTGTCTGTTTTTCTGTCATGTCCATGTTAATGTCGTCAAGTTTGCCGTCTTCTAAATTAATTTCCTCAGATGAGGTGTTGCTATTAGCAATTTCAAATGTGATAGTGGTTTCTTCTGGTATAATAGCAGGTGTAGTGGTTTCAATCTCAACAGTGTTATTATTTTCGACATTGGTGTTATTCTGCATCATAAATGGGATTACATCCCTCCATTCTTTAGATTTTGTAATATTTCTTCTATGATGCGAATACTTTCTCGAATTCAATGTCACTAAATCTCTGCTAAGTTGCCCCTTATATGTGTTGTTTAACATGGGTCTCATTCGTAGTTTCTTACGCGCTCCAAGTGGGAAACGGCGTCTTGTTGATATTTTAGGAGTCTTTTCCACAGGTTTAGCGGTTGTTGTGGGTTTATCATCTTTTATGTTGTCTTCAGTTTGAATTTCAACCGTTGTCGGGTATTCCATTGCTGGTTCAGTAGCGTAATTTGTTTCTACGTTGATAAAAGCTTGCTCGTCTGATTCTTTGTCTTGTAAGTCCTGTCTTGTCTCAGATATATCGTTTCTTGGCTCCGATGGATTTCTATTTTTATCTTCAAGGGAATCACGGGGCTTGAATATTGACACTGCGTGATGTTTTCCATGAAGCAAGTCCGTCAACGATAGGTTATGTTGTTGCAGTATTTCGCTTAAACTTGTTCCATTGGATCTCTTCAATATATCTTTTAACGTTAGTGGATCCATGAGGTAACCATCCTGAAAATGAGAATCAGTAATAACTGTCATTTATAGGTAAGAGCCACACAATTATGAGAAGTTTTACTAGTTTAGAATCCATTAGTATGTATATTTTTCTATGTTACCACGATTTCAAGAATAGATAAGGACACAGTATTGGTCAATTTTAATTAGTTTATTAGACAATCAAATATCGCACACTGCTGTTTGTTATACACTGCTACATTTTTAGGAGCAGTTAAGGGAACATTATACATTCATGCCTATCAGTACCGTGATAATTTTATCCATCCACAATATTGCTGGTGATCCATGTAACGATCTTGTCTTATGTCGTTGGAGTTTGTCTTTACATTTCCCTAAGAGTTTTTTCGCTCGATTCTTTTTACTCGCCAATCTTTTTTTAACTTTAAGCGATTCTTTGACCTTCTCAAAGGCTTTTTCTTGTTCTAGAGTGCGCTGCACAGGCACCTTGCTAGTGTTACGGTGTTGTTGTTTTTCAGTTTTTAATTTCATTCCAAAAGGTACGTGGGTACCAAATTCCAAAGGGGTACGTGTTGTTATGGAAGGACCTACTTTAACAGTCTTTTTTTTCTTACTGTGATAATGTGCCAAAGTTTTATCCTATAAAATAATAACATTATAATGATATCATGTATCAAAGTTGTCAAATTCATCACAGGCTTATGTTTTATTGAAATTAGGATACGATAGCTTAGCAGCCAAAGGGGCACGTTTTGTCGACGTGGTCATATTAAAAAAACCGGCCAAGTTCGAGTCGGATTCGCACACGAAGGGTTCCGTACCACAAGGCATGAAACGCCGAAAAAACGTTTCTCCCCTTTAAATTTTATCTTTAGGTATTTTGTTTTTATTATTAGTTGTTATAGCGCCCACAGAAATATATCATCTGTGAAAATTTCAACTGTCTAGCTATCACGGTTCATAAGATACAGCCTGGTGACAGACAGACAGACAGTGGAGTCTTAGTACTAAGGTCCCGTTTTTACCCTTTGGGTACGGAACCCTAAAAAATGTAAATACTAGGCCAGTTGTTTATTTGAATGAAAAATAAAATCCTAGAAATACTATTGAGTATACCTGTGCTCCTGTGTTATGATTATAATTAGAGACCGGATTATATGCAACATATGCATGCAAATATGCATGAAAAAATGCACGAAAATTGGCAGAATATGCTAAATTAAATGATACATTTTAGGAATCCCCAAAAAAAAAAGAGAAAAGTAAGGAAGTATTCTTTTTTTTTTGTTTCAAAATCAGCATACAATTACTAAATTATTTTTTGATAGGCGATAATAGGTATAGTAAAACTAACTAAACTGCAGATCAATGAGCACGCACGTCAAGTATAATTTATATGCGTAGGTAATAGGTGGAACCACTTTGTAGTAGGCGAGCGCGACGTTCTTCTGTCTCTTTCATTTTATTATCGTAACTATCAAAACAAAAGACGCGCGCGGCTACTGACTGCGTTCCGAAATGCAGTAAAAAGTCACAATTATTACTCAATAGCTAAGCCCTTATATTTCGCGACTGTTATTAAATTCGGTCGCATTTCGGAACGCAGGGTGAGTGAAAAATATTGTAAATGTACCGATAATATGCATCATAACTAGATCTTAGGTAAAATATGCTATTACCGCTGAGAATGGCTAAAATATGAAAATGCATATGCGAATATGCAAATGCATATAATCCGGTCTCTAATTATAATTATTGCTACGTGTTGTAGTGGAATTACCTAACTTGACTGTCTTTTTTAGGGTTCCGTAGTTCTGACAAGGAACCCTTATAGTTTCGTCATGTCCGTCCGTCTGTCTGTCCGAGGTTTTGCTAAGAGACCGTTAGTACTAGAAAACTGTAATTTCGTAGGAGTGTGTACTGGGTGTAATTTTAATCACTGTTATCCTTTTAAGGGGTCATTGTACTCATCATTATGAATAACTTTTATTATGGGACCAAATCAGAAATCGCGAAAAAAAAATCAGCTGTTCCCTACATTTTGACGATTTACGCGAACATAATCGTAGAGAACAGCTGTTTTTTTTCACGATTTTAGGTTTGGCTCCATAATAAAAGTTGTTGATAATGATGAGCACAATGACCCCTTAAGAGGATAACGGTGATTAAAATTACACCCTGTATATTAATTACGCCGACAAAGAGGTAAAATAAAATTTAGGAAAATATTGTTTTTTAGGGTAGCTCCCCTGCATGTGAAGTGGGGATGCATTTTTTTTTCGTCGTCTATCCCATCGTGTGGGGTATCGTTGAATAGGTCTTCTAAAATGACTTAGGGGTTGCTAAAATTATTTTTCGATTTAAAGCTCCATTTACGAAATATTAAACTTTAAAGTGCAAATTTTTATTCCAGTAGGAAAAATTCACGATAATAGTGCATTTGATGTACTTTAAAGGAAAATTATAGCGGTTAAGATAACTTTATTAGTTTAGCAGTAATATTGTTATTATAACCATTAACTCCTAATATCTTTACCATTACTTATATTCAAAATAAAGAACAACAGAATCGTACTTTATTGTGATAACGGGCTACTACGGAACCCTACACTGTGCGTGTCCCGACACCGCACTTGACCGGTTTTATACTGTGATACTGTGCCAAAGTTTTATCCTATAAAAGAATAACATTAAAATGATATCATGTCATAAATTCCGTTGAGACAAATTAATCAAAGGATTATGCTTCATTTAAATATACAACAGCTTTATTTTTAAATAATTTAAAAACAAAAGTACTAGGCCAGTTGTTTATTTTAATGAAAAATAATATCCTAGACAAACTTATTTCAGTATACCTGTGCTTTGTTGAGTTCGGCGTTCCCTGCTGATGTGTTATGATTATTGTAGCTCCTTTTTCCTGCCGCTGTTTTAATCACTTCCGATGAAGACTCGGATAGAGATTCGTCTTCGACTATCGGCACTTTTTTAGGCTCAACGTTGATTTCTGGATCATCTATGTGTAAAGGAAATTCGGCGTTTGTTGCGCGCTGGTGTAGATTTAGTTTCAGATTTGTAGGTCTTTGTTCCGTTAATTCGTGGTTTTTTTCTTCATAAAGTACGACATCTTGTGGAACCTCATCTCTTTCTTCGATATTGACTTGGTCAATTGGTTCTGTTTTTGCTTCTACTGGTTCTTGTGGGGTTTGTTTGAATTCGCTTAATTCGGGCCATGTTTCGAGAGAAGGTCGCTTCCTTCGCTGTCCTCTTCTTATTGGTCTCTCCAAGTCCACAACATCGTCGGCCCAACGTATAGGTCTATTTTCTGGTTTCTTTCGTCTTCGTTTAGGCATTTCTGTAGTTTGGTAGGCGTTCTCGAAGTCGAAATCGAAGAACGGTCGAGGTGGTTCGTCGGGATATACAAATCTCTCTTGTGGAATGAGATCTTCGTCGGAATCTGTTTGTGGACGGCGTTTTCGTTTACGTCCAGGTCTGCGACGTTTAGGGACGTCGTCTGGTGAATCTTTTCCCCAATTTTCGGTATTTCGTTGTTCTCGCACTGGTGGGTCTGCTTCCATTGCTCTCCATGGCTGAAAATTAAAATTAAAACTTCTTAAATATCCAGCTTGATCATTTTTGCCTATTTTATATTGGGACTGGAAGACGAGGTGTCGGTCGTCCGGCGGCGATAAGGGCGGACGACACTGTTGCCATCACGGGCAAAACCTGGGTGAGACTGGCACAGGAGCGTGGGTATTGGCGCAAGAAAGCGAGACCTCCAGCAGTAGGTTGACTCAGGTTGTGGATGACGATTATGATGATTTTATATTCGTCAACAGCTTAACGTCGTTTTATTCTAGACTAAGGCCTCTCACTTAGATAATGTGAGTGTAATGAGCATACGTTTTAAATATAATAAGCACTGTTTTAAATTGAATATAATGGCTTCTAGCTGCCATTGGTTGCATTGCCTACATACTGAGCAATTCACAACTATTTTTGTTTTAGTGAAGTGATCCGTAACTGGTAATAAAAAAACTCGTATCCATTTATAAATGGACAAAGGTTTCATTACATTACAATCAATACTTTTAGTATTCCATAACGAAATATGCAAAGGAAACCCATTTCACACATAAATGACATTTGCAGGAACTTATGCAGCTATTTTTATAGACTCCCATTACCCTAATGGTAAACTGTTCTAGATATGACAACTTTCCCATTTCTCATCAAATCCCAATTATTGAGGTCACATGGAAATATCTTCACCAACATAAGAGTCAATACACAACAATATATCTATAGGTACTTTACAATTTCAAAAGCTAGGATATTTATGAATGAAATACGGAATCCTAGCGAGCCTAACCGTAGAGGGCTCGCGCCTGTCCGGTTATTATTATCATTATTGCTTATTCATAATGCATATGAATTCAATTACAGTAATTCCGATACTAATGCGCATGTTTTTGTTTTTTTGTTTTATAATTAACATTGTTCAAAGAGTTTCATTGGTAGTTGCGTCTGCGATTGGAAAATGTACCTAGTAGTGAAAGGTCAGCGGTTAGACTGAAGGTGAATGACTTTGTAATCTCATTCATTCACCTGTCTCCGTGAACATTGAACGTCTCATCTTTGGATTTGTTTATCTCAGATCTTGTGAGATTGAATGATATAATTTTGTTAAGCTGTTCTGATTAAAAAAGGAAATAGTATTCACTTGCTCTAGTTACAGCAGCGTAATTATGTAGTAATAAAATTCCTTTATATCCAACACATAATGCTGTCATAGTCGTTAAAGTTGTTAAACCTAAAAAAATAGGTTGCTAGATGTTAAATAATTACTCTGTACATCACTTTATAAAATTATAAAGCCGTAAAGTTAATTGTCACTGTGATTTTAACACATTTTTTTTATGGCTGCGCACACGCATTACGCATTACGTAAATTCAAGACGATGCGACTCTTCGTGCTCTAAATAATGCGTTTGATAATCGGTAAAAAAATCTCGGTAAGTTCTCGTGTCTCGTGTGAAACTGAAGAACAATACTGGAATATTCGGTAAAAAAAACGTTACGTTGTTATAAGTAGGTACCTAATTGTTTATTTTGTGAGCCATCGAGGTTGATTGGACGAGCGATGCATTGCGTGCCTACACTGTAGGTACCTAGGTACCTACACAGTAGGTAGAAAGTGTCTTTGATTACGCCTTAATAGCTCAGTTTATACTGCCAGCCAGCTGTAGGCCTAAGCCATCAATTCACTTAAACTATTAGTTATTTTCCGCTGTAATTGATTAACTGTTTCCGCAGTAAGAGCGAATAATGTTATACTCTTGAATTTTGTTTGCTCTTTCTATTTACATAATAGACTTCCGTGTTGGCGGAGAGTAAAATAAGTATATAAACGAGTATCTATACAACAGAGGGGCCCGTGGCTAAATAATAACAGCCGCACAGGTCGATCGATCACGTTAAGCTACGCTTGCTGCGCTTGGTCTGTGGATGGGTGACCATCTTTACATACCGAGACCCCTCCGTGTCTCGGAAAGCACGTTAAGCCGTTGGCCCCGGCTGTCACTCTTGGATCTTTGACAGTCGTTACGGATAGTCAGAAGCCCGAAAGTCTGACAACCAGTCTTACCAAGGGGTATCGTATTACCCAGTAACTGGGTTGTGGAGGTCAGATAGGCAATCGCCCCATGTAATACTGGTATTCAGCTGCATCCGGTTATACCGGAAGCCGACCCCAATATAGTTGGGAAAAGGCTAGGCAGATAACAGAGTGTTACCTGCTCAATACTCAATCATTTAAGTATTGCATTCCACAATGTGCACTTATGGTATCTTGAAATTCAATGAGAATATAGACTCTGTCGGGCGCAGCAAAATTGTAGGAGAGAGGAAGCTTTTAAATCTTATCAGCTTTCTTAACTAAAACTTAAAGTTAAGTATTTGGGTTTTTTCTCTAATATCTACGAATTTTGAAATATTTATAATTTCTGTGCTAATAATAATCTACATAATAAAAAAATGAAATACATTCGTTCACTGACAGACAATGCACTGCCTAAACCGCTGGGTCTGAAAGCTTGAAATTTTGCACAAGACTTCCTTATACAACGAAGGTGCGCATTATGGAAGGATTCATGAAAATCCATTCCCTTAAGAGGTTATGGTAATGGGGGATGAAAGCTTGTATGGATTTTCGTCATTTTTGCTGATGGGAAATCCCATCGGGGATACGGCTTGTCTACTTAATAAAAAAAATAAAACTCATTCACTGACAGACATCGCACAACCGAAACTGCTGGGTCTAGAGACATGGCATTTTGCACAAATTTCCTTATATGTATAGTGAAATTGAGCATTAAGGAAGAATTTTCGAAAGAGCTTTTAAGGTCCGTGGCCTATCTACCTGTCCACCAATTTGTTTTTTTTTTTTTCTAAATGGCGGCCAGGCATGAAACCTGTGGAAATAAATTCAAACAGAAAACATAATCAGACCGAACACCGTAGTGTCAGTTGAAAAAAAAAATGGCGGACAGGTAGGTAGGTATGCCAGGCTCCATAAAAACATCATCAATCCCTTTTGTAATTTTTGCCGATGTGATATCCCATCAGGCACATGACTTGTTATTATATAATATAGCACTTTAAGTTTATCGTTTAAATATTAATTTACAGCGTCATCCTTATTTTGCCCACCGCCCACTTTGATATTTTTAGAGCCCCCCATTTTTTTGTTATTTACCTACCATCCGTCGCGAATCTGAAACAGCTATTACAAAGATTATATTTAAACGTGTAATATTTGGTCGTAACATATAGAATAGTGCTTGTCATCTTACGCGAGTACTGTGGATCAAGTGAGCGAATAGATACGTACTTTGAAAGATGTAACTCTATTCTGCTTAAATAACAATTTGTCGGAACGGACTAATTTATCATCCAACCGGCTAGACGTGTTTTCTATTTACGCTTAATAATTTTATGGTCGCATCGTTTGATTTTATTACGCCTGCAGATTGTGGTTTTGACCCAGAGACATATCTACCTATCTTCACAGTACTTACAGATCTGTTAAACAGGCGTCGTACATATTTTTGGGCCATTTATTTTATTTACTCGCAGTGCCTCGCGGTTTCACCCGCATAAGTTTCTATCCCGTGGAAATATCGGGATAAAAATATGTGTTAATACAGGGTGTCAGCTACCTATGTGCCAAATTTTATCAAAATTGGTCCAGCCGTTTATGCGTAAAGATGTAACAAAAATACAAACACACTCACAAACTTTCGCCTTTCCAATATTATCCATACTAATATTATAAATTCAAAAGTAACTCTCTGTCTGTTACCTTATCACGCCTAAACCACTGAACGGATTTCGATAAAATTTGGCAGTGACATAGATTGCATATTGCATCCCGGGGAAGGACATAGGATAGTTTTTATCGACATACCTCGCGGCCGAAGCCGCAGGCGGAAGCTAGTGTGGTATATTTTACTTTAACATACGGCTATCCGCCAATTGCAATAGTTAAGAATAGACAAATATTCATACACTCATCACAGAACTTCAGACATGCTCTTCTTCCATACCTAATCCATTTTGTTTAGAACTTGATAATAAACTTCTTCGGCCTTATTACAAAACAAGATTTATCTTTAGACCCAGGTTTAAACCATCCAGCCATTTTTAAATTTCGAACTATAATCCAACGAAGCTAAAGTTCTTATTACAAAAACTGACGTTAAACCCGAGTCTAAGTTGTCAATTTTGCATTAAGAACTTTACTTAAGTTTTTAAGTTTGGCTTAGGAACATAAGTATAGTTACTTTAAATCTTTTCCAAAACAATAAATCTAACGCGTATTATGAGGTATGCTTCTGTTATTATCGTTTGTGTAATCAATAATCATGCCTTAACAACGCATAGCTGCCACAGCGAGTAATCTTGGAATTAGTTAAATACTGTCTATAATTGTATTCCAATACAAACTTCCAGTTCCTATTGGAATTTTCTTTTAACCACAAGATAGAACGATACAGTAGCAAGTTAAGTAAATACGCGTTTAATCGAAAGTAAACTTGTCATAAATCTAGGTAGTAGCTCAGTATTAATGTTCCCAATAGTAAATAAAAGTGATCAAAACTGCACATGATACTTTACTTTTCCACTTAAAACCACTAGCATTCCCTGCCTTAATATAGTAAGCTTCAACACGATAGTGCACTCCATTAAGTATTAAATTATAGGTGCAGCATTTTCCAAGAATGGAAAACTCGTTTTAAAAGTAACTTAGTGCAACATACTGTAAACTAACTGGCTTGACTCCAAATTATTGATATCTTTCATTATAATTATTCATTTCTGGGCAACATTTATTTAGTTTCATGTCTTGTGCTTTGTTGCCCCATAAATTGGTAGGATGATGAATAAAGTTATCATCTGCGGATTCTACAGTTTTTTTATCAGACAGTTCAGAAACGTATCATACCATTGTCCAGAGATGATTGTCAAATCTCTTTGGAATTATGGATCGTGACGCCAATTTACAGCTGGTAGTTTTATTAAGCATTGCTAGTTTTAAGAGCGTTTACGCCGTACGGCATTTCATACAAACTTTCAAGCCCATATTTTTAGAAATGAATGAACCGATTCTAATGAAACTTCATACGCTTATGCAGGATACAAAGGTCTAAAAAGTTAGTAGAGAACATTTTCGAAAAATAGTGTTACAGCCAAATTAGACCGATTTTAAATGTTCCATAGAAACAGAGAATTCCAGTTATCTTTTTTTTTAAATAAAACATTTCGAAAATGTTCTCTACAAAATTTTTAGACCTTTGTATTCTGCTTATGGGTATGAAGTTTAATTAAAATCGGTTCATTAATTTCGACAAATAAGGGCTTGAAAGTTTGTACGAAATGCCGTACGGCGTAAACGCTCTTAAACGATCTCCGTCTTTAATGTCTAAAACATCCAATTAGTTCAGCAAAATTTTAAAACTCAATAATTTAAAAGAGGCAATTACACTAGATCATGATTTTTCAACTCAGGCTAAATTTAATGTTCTTTAACCAGACAACTCCTTATTCAGATACATATTCGTGACAGCCTGTTAATTCGACACAAAATTCCTTTAAAGGAAGCTGAAGAATTATCCATATGAACTAAATTGATTTTCAAAAATCGAGTAGAGGATGAATTTCTGTATGAAAACAATGATTGCGCGCCTAATCGCAATATTACAGCCTCATACTACTGAAAAACCTGTTTTGACACGAGACAAAACTGTTTTGTCTCAAGTGTGCAAAGTCTAACTGTTGTTAATAGATAGGTGATCGAAAAGCTGGTTAACATGCAAACTGTCCCGTTTTTCTCTACCTAAATGGCATAGACAATAGTGTCTTCAAAAAATATTTTTTTTTTTTATATTAGCAACTGGTAGGTATTTTCTTAATATTTATTATTTAATCGTGCTTTTGTTGTGCTAGAACCAAAAATTCGAAGATATGTGACATCTGCCAGGCTCGCGTAGTGTTTTTCGTCCCGAGAAGAGACCTGTACCCCAGCAGTGGGAACATTATAGGCTGATTATGCTGCTTTTGTTGTGCTAAACAGGGTTATTGGTAAAACATAAACAAACTCTTAAGAGAAAAAAAATCTGCTGTTCCCTACATTTGGACGAGTTATACGAACATAAATGTAGGGAACAGCTGATTTTTTTTCGCGATTTCTGGTTAGGTCCCATCGTAAAAGTTGTTCATAATGATGAGTACAATGACCTCTTAAGAGGTTGTTCGTGTTTTTCCAATAACCCTGTATATTTTGTGTGCACCAATTAACTCTTTTTTTCACAACGCTTTCATTGAAGATGTCACTTGTCTTTGAGAAAACGGGATGGCACAGGTAGATTTCTTCGCCATAAATAGTCGTCTAAAACATCCGAGTCATGGTGTGCTAATAGATTAAGCTTAACCAAAAGATTGCAATTTTCACTTAAATGATTAACAATGACTTATTAAATCACAACATCTTCATTGTTCGTAACTGCGTACCAGCATATTTAGAGATATCATTACATCTTTTGAAAATACGTTATCTGACACTCATCGATAAAGTTTAGCTCATGCTCATAGGAGTACTAATTCGTACAAGCATATTTAGAGATATCATTATATCGTTTGAAAATGATGCAAGGAAATCTGTCACTCACAGAAAAAATATAACTTATGCTCATAGGAGTATCAATTCGTACAAGCATATTTAGAAATATCATCACATTTTTTGTAAGTGATGCAACTAAATTTGAGTCACAGGAAAAGAATAGATTATGCTCATACTAAGACAAATAAAACTGCTCATATTTACCAAAAAATCTCATATCATCGTGAAATATATCTGTTCAAATATAATTTAGTTATCTCATCTTTGAATAAAGAAAGCTGTTACAAGACGATGTTATAACCGCGGCCTGCAAGGAAAGTTGAAAGCAGCTTGGTACCGGTCTGCGAACTTGAATCACCAGCTATGCTATGTGACTTATGTTAATCGAGGTCGTTAAGACGTATGTTAATATATAATATTATTTTATGAATATGTGATGTATGTGATTAATCGTAGAAAGTGCGATAAATGTTGATTTTTAAGGATCTTGGTGATGTAATGTTGGACGAGCTTTTGATTGTCAGTTTCGTGTGTGGGTAGACTGTTTTTTGTTTCGTCTTTTTCTTTAAACCTAACTTATCTAACCACATTTTATTATAGAGCTTCAATATCGTCTTCCTATTCGTATAGATAGAGACTACTCTCGTACAATTATGCAATCACCATTCAATTGCTAGTAAGACGACCTCTATGACATAAACTGGTTTGTGTAACAAGCATACTCGTGTGGGTTCTTTGTGGGGTCACCACAATAGTTCAACGCGTTCGACCTCTTGACCTCTTCAATCATAAGTCCATTACCTTTTACTATCGGAATTCTCATAGCAAGAACCACTACATCTGACAATTTAAAAATTAAATTATCCACAAACTTCACTCTCCAAAAATCAACTTTGTTTACCCATGTTCTTCGCTCTACCCGTTATTAATTCGATTAATTGTGTTAGTCTCAGTGACGTCGTATGTAAAAAAGCTGAATTTTAATTATGATCGCATAATATCACGGCCCGGTGCGTGCCGTACCCACTGGACCAATTTACGAGATAACATAAAGTACACTGAACTGAGACTAAGTTTCTATCCTAGAACAACTTTGTTTCTACGCTTTTGAATAAAGCATGGTTATCTGATCGTTCATGATTCTCTACAGCATGCACATTCACAATTTTTGTCCCAGTAAGGTATCAAATCCAATACTGTAAGTGGCAGTTTCTACTATATAGGAAGAGACGGTGAAAAAGCTAATGCATTGCAAGCAATGATTTGCAGTGCATTGAATTCGTATTCATTGGTTAAAAAAGACTATCTACACGCATACAGTCACTTCCATCACTGGTGCTATCAATCATTCTGTCAATTATCACCTCTATCAGACATGAAAGTGCTGGTACTTTTCTGGACAGCTATAGCTAGCCTAGCCTTAGTCTGCACACGTCAATTGTCTAATTGATGTGCGGACAACCGACCACGCTCCACTTACTCCAGGCACCTCCCCAGATTTCTAGACCAGTTTCTAGACTTGTCTACTCTTGATCTAGACTTCGTACACTTCCTGTTTAACTCCCTTCTTTGTAACAAGATTTCTCTTTATTATCATCTTCATTAGTTCGGATTGTTGGAATCGCAGAAACATTATTTCGTTTTTTTTCTTTTGTGATTCGCTTTGACGTATTGGCTTTGAATGCACAAAGAAAGTCAACAAATTTTGTGATCGTTTATAGGTTTGCCTCCGTGACTTGGTTAACGTACAGTATTGGCTAAAATTGTTGTGATTTTTGTAACAAAGTAATTAGATCGATTTCAATTCCTGATACAAATTTAACATCCCACGCGGATATTACGGTGTCTTTAATTATTATAAATCGGTCTGTACCCCTAGTATGATCATAAAATTATGTCAAAATATGGGTCAAGCTATCAATTCCTATGCATTATGCCAGTTCTAATTTTTTTTTTCCTTTTAACAAATTGTAACAAAAGCCATGTAGGCTTTGTTACAATTCCTACATGAGAGTATAACGGTGTTAGTGCTTTCTGATACTGCTTGTTTTTACCAATTACCCAAACGTAAATGTTTATAAGTACCTTAAAGTTTACTACAGCTGTGTTTGGTATACATTTTTTACCTTGAAGTGAAAAGTGTAAAAATAGAAACCGCAGAAGAAAAGAACACAGCCATTGTTATGAAACAACCGCAAAAAGAATGCATAGTTTGGAATCAAATCAATTTCCTGATATTCGCTCCGTATTTCTGTTTTATTTCCCTATACTTTTAAATACCATAGACAAATTACTATTTATTGTTCTAGTACTTTTGCTTTGCTGTTGTTATAAGACTTTTATCAAAAACTTCCTTTTCTAATTTTGTTTCATCCGAACTATTATTGTCACACCTATCCTGGAGTTACTTCTTATGGCCAGTCCAAAGTTATGCTTTAAAGCTTTTTGTTAAATTAAAACTTCTTCAAGTGCTACATTATGTCCATCCTTATTTTGTCTGTCAAACTAATCAGTAATGATTGAATTGAGAGCAAAAAAGTTCAATTAGTAGCCCGATACACCAATAAATAAAGACTGGGCATTCTGAGGGAGAAATCACTTAGTCACGTTATCTGTTCCCTCAGCTCACAGCTTAATTTAAAAGTTAAGATTACGTATAAGTGTCCAATAACTTAAAATAAAATTAATTACCTGGTCGAAATTAGGCGTCCCTGTATCCAATATTCTAGGCCTCAAATCGTGTCTATATTCCGTCTCCAAATCTTCCTCTGCAGAATGTACTATAATCACCAAAGCGGCCAACGTGGTCAATAGAGGCATGGCGGATCTCCAAATTATACCCATATTATATCAAAAAGGCAACTGCAAGCTCCGAACGCACTGTGACTGTACGTCCACACGTATTGATGCACAAACACTGCACTAATAACGAGTTCCAAATGTTTGTATCAACTCACGCAATTGTCGCGGTACAATTGAGTCACGGATGAAACGAAGCTCAGAAACCAATAGACGGAAGAATCAAAGATAAAGAAAGAGAAATAGAAGAAAACGAAGCCCGCAAAATTCACGTGCGGCTGTTCTCTATTTGTCAAAAACGCGTGCAATCGACCCTGGCTATTGAACGATTGAATTCGTTTTATTATCACATCATGATCGTATATTTGTAAACAATCCGATGTCGCGGCAATAGAATCTCAAGTAGGCAATTATATGACGGGTTGTTGTTATTTGAGAATAATGTGAGATCTCTCGTACAAAATTCCCGCGCTTTTTTTATTTGTGAACGTGAAAGTGATGATGGCGGTTAGCGGCACACGTTAGCCCGCGGCGGCTCAGCGCGTTCGAGTGGTAACTCAACAAGTGGTAAATGCACAGCGCTCCGGCAATGCGCTCCTGCAATTTTTACTTTTCTTTTGTATTTCAATAACAACTGCATTTTGTGTTTTTTCAACATTGCTCACTCGCGTTTGAAATATTCGATCAAACAATGATAAAACCTATTCAGGCATGTCGCCGTTATTTTTACCATGAAGCAGTGTTCTCGAATATGCATATGCATATTGCATAAGATTGATATCCATTCGTCTCGTCTCTATGGTACAGAACAAGGAATAGTTTACACGTCCCGTAATTTTTGCACCATGCCTTTGGGTATATATATATTTATTTGGGTAATAGGTTTTCTTTTGAAAATTCATATACCTACAATTAGAAGTAAGGTAACTCTGTTGACTAAAGAAGAACAGCTTAAGAACTGTAAGAATGCAGGGTACTTGTACCCTCGGCTCACTCGCTCTTAAGCGAGCGAAGCGAGCTCGATAGTTTTAGCACCCCGCCTCCAATAGAATAGGTTGTCTTTTGACCATTCGTACAGAAATAGAATATACTTGATCGATTAATGCAGAAAAAGGTTAAGAAAACCTATTAGTAATGCAAGAGCGAACGAAGCGAGCTCGAAAATGTTGACACCCTGCTTCGAATAAGAAGGATTTTGTCTTGTCCAATACAGAAATAAGATTAACTTTGTTGACATAATTATGCAAGAACTTAAGATAAAGGATGCAACAGAGAGTGAAGCGAGCTCAAAAATTTTAGCACCCCCCATCGGATAGGTTATGTTCAACATTATTAGATAGTTTTTATTTGCTGAATATTTTTGTATATATTATTTAAAGCCAGAGAGGTGCAAGTGCACACCTTTGCACCCCCGGCGCCCATTGATTATGTATGCATACTTAAAATGAATCCGAAATTAAAATTGACTTAAACCAAAATCTGGAAGATCGCAAACTACTCGCCATACACCAACTTGCCACCGAATGGTCAATTACTTTTCATTAAATGTCAGTTTCCATCATCTAATAGATTCCAAGCACCCTTAATTTCCATGCGGCAAAGATGGCAAATCACAGTATTATGTGAAACGGAATGTGCGCACGAGCCGCGCCGCCTCCCCGGCGGAATGCGCGCGCCGCCCGTGACGATCACATGCGCGAATTATCGTCGTTTGTTAATCAATTACTTGCGTCTAATAATATGCATGGGTACCTATAAAAATGGTTGGCATTTTTTAGGTTTCTCTGGTAGTTTTATTAAAAAAAGAAAAAAAATCTTTAATAGCAACCTACTTTGATCCGTTAATTAGGTCATGAGGGTCTTCCAAAATTGTGTCAGTCGCTTCAGGTTATCTTTCCCCATCTAGCTAACTTCAGCTCAAAACAGGATAAAATTTTAACCACTGCGCAAAGTGTAACCATGATTCTAAACCCCAGCTTAGACATTGGTGATCGATATGGACATGGCTGAGTGGTCGGTGAACGTAGCTTTGGTCGCCGAGCCTTACTCGATCCCTGGCAGTTGGCAAGGACGGCTTGGTGGCACTAGCGGCGCGGTCCTCCACAGACTCCCCTCCCCTCTTGCTATTAGAGAGGGGACCGAGATACGTGGCCGCCGCGTGGGGAGAGGTAGCCCTCGTGGGCGTCTATTTCTCCCCAAACCGCCCTCTCCAGGACTTCGAGAACTATCTCGGAGTTCTGGCCGCCGTGGTCGGCAGGGCGGCGCCGCGTCAGGTCTCCGTATTGGGAGACCAGAATGCCATGTCGGTGACCTGGGGCAACCCGGCCACCGACCCTCGCGGGCGGGCAGTGGAGATATGGGCAGCCTCCTCTGGGCTCTCCCTCCTCAACATAGGAAACGTGAGAAAATGCGTGCGGGGGCAGGGTGGATCGATAGTGGACGTCACTTTTGCCACCCCTGCGTTGACCGCGCGCGTGCTGAACTGGCGGGTGGATCTAGTGGAGACCAGGTCGGACCACCGCTACGTGCGGTTCGACATCTACACCGGTGGCCTCGACAGGGAGGCGGCGGCGGAGGCGGCGCTTATCCAGAACTGGCTTTCGCCGCCTTCCGCTGGCCTGGACGTAGACACCGTGGCGCGACACCTGAGGGAGTCTCTGACCGAGGTGTGCAATTCTAGCATGCCTCGGTCTGGCCGACCGCTGCCTAATCGGGCGGTGTACTGGCGGTCGGTGGAGCTGGAGGGGCTTCGAGCGGCGTGCGTGGTGGCCAGGAGGGCCTACGCGTGGAGTCGGCGGCGGCGTCGACGAGGCCACGCCCACGAGGACCACCTCTATGAGGTGTACATAGAGGCAAAACAGGTCCTCGAGCGGGCCATTGCCGACGCCAGGGACTCGGCGAGAGCGGAGTTGCTGGAAGGTCTCGACAGCGATCCCTACGGGAGGCCATACAGGGCGGCGCGCAACAAGACCCTCCGCGGGGGATGGCTCCGCCAGCTGAGGAGGAAGAGGAGGCCCCTCCTGTCACGGAGTCGGAACTCAGCGCGGCGATTGTGCACATAAACGCCAAGAAGACGTCTCCGGGCCCCGACGGTGTCCCGGCGAGAGTGGTGGCAATTGCCGCCACTCAAATGGAGGAGCGGTTTCGGGACCTCTTTAGCGCATGTTTTGCGTCTGGGAGGTTCCCGAAACCGTGGAAGGAGGGGCAGTTGTGCCTCCTTCGCAAGGAGGGCCGCCCTACAGACTCGCCCTCAGCATACCGACCCATCGTCCTGCTCGATGAGGTCGGCAAAATGTTCGAGGGGATAATCGCTGCCCGCCTAAAGGGCCACCTGCGGAATGTGGGGCCGGACTTGTCGGACGCTCAGTTAGGTTTTCGCGCTTAGCGTTCCACAGTGAACGCGCTAGCCCGCCTTAAGGGCCAGGTGAAGGAGGAGATGGAGGCGGGGGACGGATTGTTGGCGGTGTCATTCGACATAGCCAACGCCTTCAACTCTGTTCCGCACAGCGCCTCTAGGATGGTCAATACATGCGGCGACTACTGGCCAGCTACCTGGAGGATCAGGTGATAGTCCTCGTGAACAGGGCTGGCCAAGTCCGGCGGTACGCAGTCGAGGCCGGCGTTCCGCAGGGGTCAGTCGTAGGACCTCTCCTCTGGAACGTCGGCTGCGACTGGCTCTTGCGGGGAACCCTCCTCCGAGGCACGAGTGTCGTCTGCTCTGCGGATGACACTCCCCTCACCGCCCGGGGGGAGAGTTTCAGGGAGGCGGCCAACTTGGCCTCTGCGGGCGGATCCTTGGTCGCAGGGAGGATCCGCCGCCTAAGATTGACGGTGGCGCTGCACAAGACTGAGGCCGTGTTCTTCCACGGGCCTCGGCAGCGCCAACCACCAGACGCCCACATCTTTGTGGAGGGCGTCCGAATTGAGGTGAAGGCTTGTACTCGACAGCAGGTGGCGTTTCGGCCCGCATTTTAGCGGGCTATCGACGCGCCTGCTGAAGACTGCGGGCGCCCTCTCGTGGCTGCTCCCCAACTTGGGGGGGCCCAGCGCGCGATGCCGGCAACTCTACGCCGGCATCTTGAGGAGTATGGCCCTTTACGGGGCCCCTATTTGGGAGGACTCCCGCGGGGCGGAGGGCGAGAGGAGAACGCCCAGCCCCGGAAGAGCGGGAGGCCGTCCGTCGGGAGGCGAAAGACGCCATAGTCGTCCACTGGACGCGGGACCTCGCCGACGCAGCCTTCGGCCGCCGAACCACCAACGCGATTGGGCCGGTCCTGCGAGACTGGCTCGAGCGGTCGCACGGGTTCCTCTCCTTCTGTCTGGTGCAGGTGCTGTCCGGACACGGTTGCTTCGGATCGTACCTGCACCGTATCGGGCGGGAGGAGACGTCGTCGTGTCACGACTGTGGCAAGGCGGAGGACACGGCGCAGCACACTCTCAAGGTGTGCCCGTCGTGCGCGCCGCAGTCTCACCGCGGCAATCGGGACGGACCTCTCGTTCCCCGGCTTGGTCAACGCCATGCTGAGGGATGAGGGGTCCTGGGCGGCAGTCGCCTCCTTCTGCGAACACGTCATGTCCCAGAAGGAGGCGGCGGAGCGCGCACGGGAGGAAGACCTCGCGGCGCCGCTCCGAAGGCGGAGGAGGGGTTGAAGAAGACGTCAGTATGACAGTCATCTCCGACTCCTCTCAGGTGGAAGCCAGCAGGCGACGGGTGCGGGGGCACCCTCGCCTGTATTGCACAGGCTTCCACCAATGCCGGACGGGAATGGCCAGGTGTTCCCGGCTATTCCCGTAGCCCCCCAGCCGGAGGGACATGCGGATCCCGCCAGATAGGCGGGCATGCGCGCGCCGGGAGAGTTGTGGACGCAAAGGCTGAGCTGGATTCCCATGACCCCCCCATCAAGGCGATGAGGGAACACCGCTGAGTTTTATTGGGTATACTGCCACTCTGGCAGGGAGTCCCACATACTCCGTCTCGTCCCCCGACGAGCGGAGATGCGTAATGTCATTTCTCAGCGACAAAAAAAGGGCGTTTTGGTACCCGAAAAATAATTACATCCAATCAAAGTAATTTATATACAGTTGAAAAGGTCTAATTATATAGAACAATAGTTGATAAGGGGGATAGTCGCTGTTCGCTGTGCATTCAGAGATATACAACCTTTAATATTATTTAGGTTGGGTTTAGGTTAGGTTAGGGCTTTTGCGAAACAGTCGTCCGCGCAATAGGAAGCTTCGGAAAGGGAGAGGGTGATCTCGTCCACTCGTCCGACCCGCAGCAGGCGCACCGGGCGTCGCGGAGGGCGGACAACGCCCTCTTTCAGTCCTAACCTAACCTTTAAAGGCTGTATATCTCTGAACGGACAGCGAACTGAGACTATCCCCCCTAACGACTATTGCTCTATATAATTAAGACCTTTAAAACTGTATAAAAATTATTTTGATTGGTCGCCATGTTTTTCGGGTACCAGTTTCCATCCATTTTTGCCCATCCTCCTTTTCTCTCCGCTACTAATTACAAACCTACTTAATTCAAAGCTTTAATGGCGATTGATGTTTTTTTTTAAAGTACATTCATAAAAGGAAAGGAGGTCTTCGAAAATAAAATCGTGAGCTTATGACTAGGTCCGTATAGGCACCGTAACCACTTAATAAGTTATGGCTACGTTACGGTAAAAGCTCGCACGTTCATACTCCCAACTACAAACATGCACAGTTAAAAGTTACATAAATTTCTAGCGTAACATTTAATTGCATTCAAAACCATATTTCGTAGTTACACGCGTCCAACACTATTTATTTTAGAAAATTACTTACGGTATTTTAGTGAAACGATTACTGTCCACACTTGATCGGTCGTTAAAGACTTCCGTGTCGTACGAAAACTGTTTTTGTTTACTTGTTTTCTTTAGTAATAAACGTCTCGACTAAATGCCTTACTGCCTTAGTTGTTCCGCGTAACGTCGTGACAAAGTAAGAATTGGCATTTTTCACGCCCACTTGCACGCCTTGCATTTCTCTCGTTCTGTTTTCTAGCGTTAATCCGCTAAAAGTTGTGTAACTACAAATAGAAGATGAATGACACAGTTGACGTAACTAGTCTTGATAAAGTGATGAGTGCTGCGGTTGGGTTTACACCTTTGTATCACCACAATTACGTTTCGTCACTTCTCTCTTGTATGTTATGTCTATGCATTTAAAGATGTTTCTGCGAAGACGTGATTACGCCTTTTAAAATTGTGTAAAACTGAACAATGGGGATTTTAATGTGATAATAGTGCAGTTTATGAAAATAGTCCGTAATCCTTTGTTGCTGATTTCTCCATATATACTGCACAAAAATGTAAAGCACTATGTTCTGAATAATGTTCGAATTGTACGTCTTCTGTTTTTAACCCCCGACGCAAAAACGACGGGGTGTTATAAGTTTGACGTGTCTGTGTGTGTGTGTGTGTGTGTGTGTGTGTGTGTCTGTCTGTGGCATCGTAGCTCCCGAACGGATGAACCGATTTTAATTTTGGTTTTTTTGTTTGAAAGGTGAATTTGTCGGGAGTGTTCTTAGCTATGTTTGATGAAAATCGGTCCAAGATGGCCGCCGCCACAAAATGGCGGACTACATATTTTTTCACAACCCCTTTAATATGGGTATCAAATGAAAGGGCTTGAATAGTAGAATACTATACACTATGATAAATTTCAAATCCAAGATGGCCGCCACTACAAAGTGGCGAATTACATTTTTTTTTCACAACTCCCTGAATATAGGTATCAAATGAAAGGGCTTGACTAATAGTACTAACTATACGCTATTACAAATTTCAAATCCAAGATGGCCGCCACCACAAAATGGCGAATTATATTTATTTTTCACAACTCCTTCAATATAGGTGTCAAATGAAAGGGCTTGACAAGTAGAATAATGTACACTATATTGAAAGGGAATGAGGAATATTAACTAACGAAATGAAAACTAAAGACTTGAAAATATTTTTTTGTCTGATCAATGCTCTAGAATGATGAGGAAAGTGGAGTGATGACTGGTACCTACGATCACTGAGTTTGACTATTTTTATTACGAATGGAATTATCCTACTTAAAAAGCGTACCTAGGTATTTCTACATCAGATAGTGTCGCAGTCCCATTTTATAAACTAGATCTGAAATACCTAAGATATCTAAAAGCTATGAAATACATGTACGAAAATTGAATAACTAAAAGAAGAACTAGAAAAAGGATACAATAAATCAAAAAAATCTGTTTAATCTTAAAAATTATTCTTCAACTATACATTAATAATTATTTTTTGACAGATAAAATAACTGATTAAACACCAAATTACCTGAATCTTAAAACGCAAGAAAATAAAAGAAATGAAATATGTACAAAAATTAAGGAGTCCCTACAAAAAGAATGAAATAAAAAAATTAAATTAAAAATTTAAAAAACCCCCGACACAAAAAAATAATAAAATCAAATGTAAGTAATTGGAAAAGGATCAAATAATTTAAAAACCCCCAACTTAAAGAATCTAGGTATCGAGACTAAAACAGATAAATTCATATGGAAGTCGGGGGACCGTTCTGTGGAACACCTTCTATCCTAAGAGGTCCCCGACTGCCATATGAATTTATCTGTTTCAGTCTCGTTACCTAGATTCTTTAAGTTGGGGGTTTTTAAATTATTTGATCCTTTTCCAATTACTTACATTTGATTTTATTATTTTTTTGTGTCGGGGGTTTTTTAAATTTTTAATTTAATTTTTTTATTATAATAAAATTTTAGTTTATAACCCAGCGAAACCGTCGCATAATTTTAATTTTTGACAAATAATAAATCTACCTGAGTCCTCTAATTAATTATTTGACAAGTACAAATTGTGTTTAAATTTTTGCAGTCTCTTAACTGAGAAAAGTAATGCAATTATGAATTACAATATACTGTTTAAACTACAGTATCATTTACCAAAAACCAATCAAAAAACGATTACGGTACTTACAAGCGAAGACAAAATTGCCTAGGACCAAACAATGGCACCAAATTATTATTTTAATTAAAACTACATACATCATAATTTCCATCTATATTATCCCTAGCTTATCGATCTACATGATCTCATCCCGTCGCACGTTGTATGGGTCATTGTTAGCGTCACATGTTTTCTCACGCGTCGCTCTTACTTTCCATATCACCGGCATAATATCGTTGATTTAGTGAGATCGTTCTGACGGTACAAAAAGCTCGTTACATCGGATAACTCGAGCGATCCATACGGATCATCATATACATTCACTTGATGATCTGCTAAGCATTTACTCACGTATAGATCATATCGGATAGGACAAGTAATAAGCAATTTACGTCCTTATTATGTTGTTTGCTTTTTTATATGGCTATCTCAGTAATGTACTCCCATTCTCTATGCTTTCAAAATTTTCCCTAACTTCGTCGGCCAAAGCTGCATGACTGTTCTAATTGCTTGTGTTTGTTTTCGCTTATTGGTAAATTATGCACTAAATTTGATACTAAAATAGGCCGTTACGTGAAAATCTCAAAATGTATTCTTTCCAAATCAGTTTACATAATCTAAATTTCTGAAAACTTGTAGTTTCGCCTGTTCCTTATATTGTAAGGATTTTTTTATTGTAGGTACGCTGATTATCCTGTAATGTATCCTAAAATTATACAGCATTTGTATTTTCTGGACATTAAATGTTGCCAACGAAGCATACGTATCTTTTGTTACCAACTATAGCGTAATCAGCCTATAATGTTCCCGCTGCTGGGACACAGCCCAGCAGCGGGAACATCATTACATCCTCCCTGTGAGAGTGTGTCATAATCCACCACGCGGGCCCAGTGGTGGTTGGTAGATGTCACATGTCATGGAATTTTCGGTTCTTGGTCATGATGTTTTTCTTCACCGTTTTGAAAGCAGTGGTGATGAAATTATGCACACAAAGTAGCCTAGACGCCTGTCTGGGTTCGGACCTACGACCTACAACTCGGAAATCGGGGCCGTTACCACTGGGCCACTACAGCTCCCACTATAGTAGAATCTTAAATTTTGTCATTGATTGCAAAATGATACTTATCCATGAAACACTGGCTTTATGTTGTATTTTCTTTTTATCGTATCGTATTCTGTTGTTATAGCAGCTATGTGGGCTATAATATGTATAACCCTTCCTTAGTTTGTTGTATCATCTTACTCCTGTCACCTGTCCGGTTGCATTGTCCGATTGTTGACTATACCTATAGAATAATGCTTTGTTTTAGTTGTTTTTATTCAATTCCGTAGCTTCTTCCGCTTATCCAATTTGCTAGCCACCTGTAGCTATTTGCATTGGTTAGTGGTTATTTGCAGACATTATTAATTCGATTATTCTATGACAATTGTTTTTGCAAGTTTGTGCAACAAATTGACTGCATTAACTCAGCTTCGTTGGAAGATGGCACTTTCATTTTGTGCACGTTTTCCTATAATTTGCAAACCACAGATAATTTTGTTGATTTTCTATTACAATCTCGCATAATAAGAGTTATTCAAGAAGTTATTTGCATGCGTTTTGACATCGTCTTTGAAAATTAAGTATCTACAACTCAATTCTTGTAGAATATTTATTTCGATGTTTTAGAGATTGATTTTAAGCCTGACATTTTTCTTGGGCTGATTCAAGTTATTTATCACGAATCATTTGTTTTCGAAATTAGAAAGTTTTATTAGAGTACCATGTCTAGACCGGTTACCATTTTCCCAAAATTAATACATCCGTATTTGACAAGGCTTACAAGTTATTTCTAATATCTTGTGTATTGAAAAAATCAGTTCAAAAATGCATAAGTAGCGCAAGTAGATTATTATAGCCTTTGTTTGTTTGTTTCTCTCTTGGCTTATAAACAACCCTATCACCAACAAATGTTACGTCACATTCCCTAAATAGCGATTAGGCATTTGCTGTGGATGTTTTATCTACGGCTTCCACATTGTTCTGCGTCCGCGAGCCCGCGCATTGGGTTTGTTTGTAAATTCTTCACTACTAACAATGTTGCATTGTGAAAGTAGCGAGCGTCTATCCGTCCGCTAATAAACCCATAATAGATATAATTGTATGTGAAAATATGCCCAGACTTAATAAAATACGTGGAGATGAAGAGTTAGATAAACCGAAAGTCTTTTCACATCAGTCTAAGACAATAGGTAAGCAGGTGGTATAAGAGTGAAAATTGTAACTGTTTGAAAGTAAGAGGCTGTTTCAATCGGCACCTATTGTTTGTAGTTACGCTGGCAATGCATATGTAAATAATTGTTACGTATTCGTTAATGAGAAATTGCTCTCGCTGGGGAAATGTATGAAAATGATTTCTCTGTCTTCACTCAGAGGGCTCTGCATACTGCATATATGTTTAAATGTTAACGCTATCATACATTTCATTCTTTTCGTTTTGTTTTATACTGTATATATGTTAGTTTATGTTTTAAGGTATATGTGTATGGGCCATTGTAGCCTGAAATAAATGTTTTATATTAGTTTATTTATTCTAAATTTTTCTAAACTCTAATACAAAACCTCTATACCTAGTCTTGCCATAAATATAGTCACGAAGAAAAAAAAAATTATTGCAAATAATATTTATTACAAAAGTAATAAATATTATTTGCAATATTTTTTTTTTTTGTTTATGTATTAAACTAACACACTGTAAAAACAGTGTGTTAGTTTAATACATAAATATAAAACAATTTAAAATGTAAAAAGCTTATTCGAAGTGGTCTCCATTGGCTGGAATACAGTCCTTTAAACGTTGAGGCCAGTTTTCAATAGAAGCACGCACTCTTTCCGTGGGAAATTTCTTCACTGCCAATCGTATGGATTGTTTTAGGGACTCCAAATTATCATGGCGTTTAGAGCAAGCCGTACTCTCTAAAACTGATCATAAATCATAATCCAGCGGATTAAGATCGGGTCTAGACGACGGTCAGTCTTCAGCTCTGATGAAAACCGAAACGTTCACTTCCAACCAAGACTGCGTGGACCGAGCTTTATGACCCGGCGCCGAATCATGTTGGAAGGACCTTACTTGGTTATTGAACATGGTGTTGTTAAGGGGCTTAACTACCTTCTCAAGAATGGTATCTTGATACACTTGTGCCGATGTTTTGATACCTTTTTCACAAAAATATGGCTCAGTCACTCCTTCATAGCTAACACCCCACCAAACCATCACTGAAGTCGGATAATGCCCACGTTGCACTAAGTCGACTAATTGGGAAGCGTCCTTAGAGCTTTGAGCATAAATACGGTCATTTTGTTTGTTAAAATGTTGCTCAATTGTAAAGATTTTCGTCATCCGCAATGTTTGTTAAAACAAACCCGAATCTATTTTCACGTTTACAGGACGTTGTACCGCGTAACAGACGGGATATGACCATTCTTCGCGTCTACCCAGCCAAAACGGCACTCATGCGCAAAAGTATCGTATGCATGGCGCCTACTATATTTAACATATTGCCTAAACGTTGGAAGGAGCTAAATAGTAATGCATTTAAGCGCCAATTAAAAATGTTTTTATTGCAGAAAGCATATTATAGTGTCTCCGAATTTCTAGCCGAAAAAGTTTTTGATTAATACATTTTGACTTCTTCCTGACACTAATATTAAATTTATATGACCACGGCTGTAATTTTTGACATAATTCCTGTAATTTTTGACATAATTCCTGTAATTTTTGACCTAATTCCTGTAATTTTTGACGTAATTCCTGTAATTTTTGACATTAATCTTATAAATTTGACATAAATATTATAATGACAGACATGTAGTAACTTTGACATTATTCTTGTATTTGATTGACATTAAAGTTTTTGCCTTAGATTAAATTTTGAATTATAACATAAAAATAATTTCTAATTTGTAAAGTTTCTAAATTAATACTTTGTAATTACATTTTTCGATTTTTAGTATTGTTAATTCTTTTTATTGTTATGGAAATATTTGTACGCTTATACTTACGGCTAAAAATTAAATTTTGACATTATAACATAAAAAATAATTTCTAATTTGTGAAGTTTCTAACTTTGTAGTTGCATTTTTCGATTTTTAGTATTGTTAATTCTATTCATTGTTTTGGATAATATTTGTACGCCGATACTTACGGCTAAACATGATTGGACTCAAACTATGTAATATCTTGCATGCTCTTGCATGTATACAATCTTTAACAAATAAAGAAATCTTATCTTATCCGTCAACAAAATTTTTCTGTGACCTCCCTTTGCGTACCGCTTCAGTAGTTGTTCCGATTTTACCACCCTATTCTTTTTTAAATTATCAGTTTAAAAATGACCAGTGCGTCTCTTATAGGCTGCAAGTCCTAAGTCATCTTTTAAAATACGCGACATGGTTCTGGGTGCTATCTTCATCTCCCGAGATAAAATCTTTTGCTTTCGGACAGGATTTCTTCGAATTCTTTCCCTTACTGCTTTGACCATCTTTTTCGTACGAACACTACGTAGACGGCCAGATCTTTTTCTGTCACAAACAGAGGAGGTCTCATTGTACCTATTAATAGCCCGATACACAAACATTTGACTAATACCAAGCGTATGGAGAGTTTTAAAAATTGCATTTGGCTCTATACCAACTTTGTGTAATGCAATCACAGCGATTCGGTTCTCTTTATCACCCCACTCCATTTTAATATCGCAAAATATTGTACAATATATTGGCGCCAAAATTAGAAAACTCAATGAACAATCGTATAAAAATGACAGATTCCAAATTCAAATGTAATATATTTCTTATTTTTAATTATAACAGTATTTATGGCCAGATTGTGTATATTTAAAGAGGTCTTTTCCATGACAACATAAAATATAATTAACAACCGATCTCAGTTTTGTAAAATCAATAAGAACATGTCCGGTGAAATTCGCGTGAGCTACCAGCTCAAACAATGTAGCGTGATTTGTTCCGATATTATCACAAATAGCATCTTTCAGTCAGGCAAAGCAGCTATACCGCAATTATTGAAGAATTCTTCACTTTTTCCTTAACAAATGTCTTAACCAGCGGCAAAGTTATGTTGGTAGCTTGAAATTCCTAATGAAGATTTATTTGTGCAACGCTCCGGTTAGAACTTGGAATTGTTTTGTTGTTTTGTTTCGTATCATGTAATCCATACAATCTCAAAGAATTGTATGGATTACGTAAAACTCAGCATGATGTAGGTGTAGATCTTTAGGGTGCGACGAATCTACAACATGTATCTCCCGGGCCCCTGACTAATGGTAGTAGAAGGAAGGAACCGTGGATATTTAGTCAGTAGGAGTCCCACATAACCCTCCGTTCACCCCAAACGGACTCTCCGTCTCCATTATGATTAACCCAAGGGAAAAAACAATTTATGTATTATCTTTGTGCTAAACATTTACTTGAGAAATGCGGGTGTACTATGTCTATAGGTACTCCGCCTAACCCTCTGGGGAAAAACAGAGGGGCAATTCTCGTAATTTTAAGAACGTTCACAGTCTGATCTCAGTTTCAATCTGTCAAAAATACCTTTAATTTTACATTACATTTATTGTCTTTTCAGCTTTTGACATTGATTGTCGCTGAGATGAGATTGTCTGTCTGTGTGGTGCCGGACTTAAAGAATAGCACCACCCCCTTACTTCCCGTGGGTGTCGTAAAAGGCGACTAAGGGTCTTACCGGAGAATGGGCAGCAGCGTTCTCTATGCATTCGACCATCATACCATACTGCGATCGCCAACCCGCCTGCCAAGCGTGGCGATTATGGCAAACCCCCCCAAAATTGGGGGAGGCCCATGTCCAGCAGTGGACGTCTATCGGCTGAAATGATGATGATGAGATGAGATTAGAGATTTGAACGTTTTTAATTACGAGAATTAGCCTTCAGGTGTGATCTTAAGTTATGTTTATCTTTGTGCTAAAGACGCTGAAAACTTCGAAGTATTTAAGTTTTTTCTGGTTTGCTTTCAAACAAACGAGGTTTTTTGGCATCATCCGTTTGAGCATATAAACATTTGGAATTCTTGCATTGATATGACCACTGTGTTTGTAATTTAGCACATTTGTCAACAATTTCCTCTTATCTTTACATAACATCGTCATTGTTCCAGATGGGCGGTGTCAACGGTGATGACGAGGCAGAACAACATCCAGCTGGCTGACACTGACGTTACAGCTTTCATCCCGCTTTGGGATATGTGCAACCATGAACATGGCAAGGTAAATTAAGACTAAAATAGCTATGTGTATAGAGTGTATGATACTAAAATCAGACTTATTTCGATTTTAGTCAATCAGACTAAAATTGAATTAAGTCTGATTTTATTACCATACACTCAGCGGTGCAAAATGTGGCAAAAGCCCTAAACGCGATTTGTTAACAGACTAATTCTTTGGTATTTTTTTTGAGCATAGTTGCAGATGAATTAGCTTGTCTTGTTGGTTTATATGAATAATCTCATATTAGGTTAGTTTAAAATGGACTTGTGTAAAAAAATACGCCAAAGCTGCTTTTAAAGTTCCCGGGAATGCAAGTTAATAATTTTTTTTGCTCGCCTTCTTGGCGAGCAAAAAAAATTATTTATATTAAATTATTTATATTATTTATATTCTCAATAGGTACATTAAGTTACACTATTTCATTATACGAGAATACGCTTGCCTGAAAACCTTGGAAGTTTTATGTGACAAAGTGGAGGAAGCAAGCTCGCTCACAACACAATACTTAAAAATATTTTAAAAACTTAAGATGTGATGTCACTAGTAATATAATAAGTAATAATGAGTAATAATATTTTTTTTAAGGAAGATTTAAATTTTTTATATGTACTAGTGACAACATTTGACTGCACAGTTTTAGGAATTTTATTCATAGTATCAGGTAATGTATAATGTTAATTTTAGTATATGCGAAACCTGAATATAGTTTGTTCAGAATAAGTAACTGAATCGATTTCAATAATGTTTAGCCCTTGTTATATTTTGTCCCAAAAATATTTAAAAACGGTTAAAAGTTGGACACCGAGTGACACTAAGTAGGTTATCCAATATCCGCGCCGAACGGTTAGGTACCTAGGTACTATTATCAATGAGTGCAAGACGGCGCGGCGCGAGCGGCGCGGGTGAACATGTTTTTGTACGGACAAACAGATGACTTAACAAACTTATAACTTTGTGATTTTTCATGATACAGTTTTGAAATTTTGTACATAGATTCTTTACATAAAAATACTAGACACGTGTTTCGGGTTTCGCATTTATACTAAAAATAATGTTGTATATTCCCACGTTCTCATGCCATACACATTTACAGTTGTAGGTAGTTTATATAAATAAGCAAATAATGATTATGTTAAAGAGCCAATATTACTTAATTTGTCCAAGATGATTGCCGACCTGAATTTATCAAAGTCTGACACGACTTTACAAGATTTAAATAATCCGTTCTCACCATCTTTATATTTTAGTTTAATATTCTTTCTCTGCACAATAGACCTGAGTATACTTAGTTGAAGTCTATATATTTTATCTACATAAGTTTTGTAGGAACGTCCACTAGTTAGTTAGCCCATAGCTTATGACTGAATCCGCCAGAGCGAGATACAGCAAGCGTAGCGTGTGGAAGGGAAGTTTATATGTGAAGACAGCCAACTTGGCGTTAATAGATCTAAGTTTGTTACTTACACTTTCTATGAGTGGTCCCCAATTGAAATGCTTGTCTATGATGACATGATGATGAGGCCGAGTTAGGTGTGCTGGTCGACAGCCTCCAGCTTAGGGGCTCTATTTACTGCCGGTGAGTATTTTTTTTTTCATCTTTTGTATTTCCGCGATGACCATTATTGTCACGATGACCGTCATACATATAACCTATTATGATACTTTCTATTACTTACTCTGGTCACACAGTAAAATAAAATGGTTACGTATAATATTGCTCATCCATCATATAAGCAATACCCGTCAGATAATAACAGTGTTTAATAATAAATTGATTGAAAGTGAACAGTTTCATAGACTTTCTTTTAACAATTAATGGGGAAACAGCCATTGTGCGAAGAAAATCCGTGACTTACGTAGAAGAATCGGTAGAAAATAATTACCTACTATCTATTTAAAATAATTGGCCGTTGTTTTGATGCACGAAAATATTTTATTACCAGTTAGTAACTTTCTGCGTTTCTTTGTACGTAACTGAAAGGCTTTAAGGAAATACATTTAGGTACTAGGTATTAGTACTTCCTTCTCTCTAGTAGTAAACCATACATATTTACAGTCGGTCGTCGGTCAATCATGAATATTCTTAGTTCTGCTATAACTGTTCACAGTTAGTTTATCCTCTGATTTTGCATCACTGGAGTTTTGACTCCAGTGATCTTTATTCTCGTTAAAATAAGGTTGCTATTGGGTTGCTGCCACTGACTAGTCTGTCCTAAGCAGAGTGATCTTTATTACAATAAGGTTGCTGTTGGGTTGCTGCCACTGACTAGTCTGTCCTAAGCAGAGTGATCTTTATTACAATAAGGTTGCTGTTGGGTTGCTGCCACTGACTAGTCTGTCCTAAGCAGAGTGATCTTTATTACAATAAGGTTGCTGTTGGGTTGCTGCCACTGACTAGTCTGTCCTAAGCAGAGTGATCTTTATTACAATAAGGTTGCTGTTGGGTTGCTGCCACTGACTAGTCTGTCCTAAGCAGAGTGATCTTTATTACAATAAGGTTGCTGTTGGGTTGCTGCCACTGACTAGTCTGTCCTAAGCAGAGTGATCTTTATTACAATAAGGTTGCTGTTGGGTTGCTGCCACTGACTAGTCTGTCCTAAGCAGAGTGATCTTTATTACAATAAGGTTGCTGTTGGGTTGCTGCCACTGACTAGTCTGCCCTAAGCAGAGTGATCTTTATTACAATAAGGTTGCTGTTGGGTTGCTGCCACTGACTAGTCTGTCCTAAGCAGAGTGATCTTTATTACAATAAGGTTGCTGTTGGGTTGCTGCCACTGACTAGTCTGTCCTAAGCAGAGTGATCTTTATTACAATAAGGTTGCTGTTGGGTTGCTGCCACTGACTAGTCTGTCCTAAGCAGAGTGATCTTTATTACAATAAGGTTGCTGTTGGGTTGCTGCCACTGACTAGTCTGTCCTAAGCAGAGTGATCTTTATTACAATAAGGTTGCTGTTGGGTTGCTGCCACTGACTAGTCTGTCCTAAGCAGAGTGATCTTTATTACAATAAGGTTGCTGTTGGGTTGCTGCCACTGACTAGTCTGTCCTAAGCAGAGTGATCTTTATTACAATAAGGTTGCTGTTGGGTTGCTGCCACTGACTAGTCTGCCCTAAGCAGAGTGATCTTTATTACAATAAGGTTGCTGTTGGGTTGCTGCCACTGACTAGTCTGTCCTAAGCAGAGTGATCTTTATTACAATAAGGTTGCTGTTGGGTTGCTGCCACTGACTAGTCTGTCCTAAGCAGAGTGATCTTTATTACAATAAGGTTGCTGTTGGGTTGCTGCCACTGACTAGTCTGTCCTAAGCAGAGTGATCTTTATTACAATAAGGTTGCTGTTGGGTTGCTGCCACTGACTAGTCTGCCCTAAGCAGAGTGATCTTTATTACAATAAGGTTGCTGTTGGGTTGCTGCCACTGACTAGTCTGTCCTAAGCAGAGTGATCTTTATTACAATAAGGTTGCTGTTGGGTTGCTGCCACTGACTAGTCTGTCCTAAGCAGAGTGATCTTTATTACAATAAGGTTGCTGTTGGGTTGCTGCCACTGACTAGTCTGTCCTAAGCAGAGTGATCTTTATTACAATAAGGTTGCTGTTGGGTTGCTGCCACTGACTAGTCTGTCCTAAGCAGAGTGATCTTTATTACAATAAGGTTGCTGTTGGGTTGCTGGCAATGAGAAGTCTGTCATCAGAGTGATCTTTATTTTCGTTTTAAGGCCAGGATATTCGACCGCAGTAGGCATTTAGCGTTACCTCCCTCCGCGCGTGGCAAGTTCCGCGTACGCGCAATTCGAATGAACTCGCTGACCCCGCTGCTGCCACGGTAATTTCATCTAACAGTATTGTGACTCGGCCCTATTCTTGAAATATAGGGCTGCTCGCCTACAGTATTTTAATTTCATCATCCTACTTTAGTTTCTTTCTAGTTTTGTGATTGTAAATATTATATATTTTTAATATTATGTATAAAATTTATGTTAAAATATTTCTGGTGTTTAGTTTTTAGGGAAATATAAATATAGCAACATAATTAATTTTATTACCTACCAAAAATTTTCTTTTTAGGGTTCCGTACCAAAATGGTAAAACGGAACCCTTATGGTGAGACTCAGTCTGTCTGTCTGTCTGTCACAGCTGGACATGTCAAGAACTACTAATGCATCAACTTGAAATTTGGAATAGTTTTAGATGACGTTTGCTCAACTATTTTGCAAATAAGTAAGAAATAAAAATATATATACGTTTTTTGCAACAGGGCCTGAAAGGAAGTCTGAAGAATTCGAAGTGGGGCTACTAGAGCACGTGGGGTATCATATGAAAGAAAACAGTTTGCACATTCTCAAACATTTATTCTTTTTTTTGGGCCGCATTGTTTTCGACTTTTGATGTAAAATGCAAAAAAAAAACCTTTCCCGCCCTTATCTCCGAAGTTTGCAAACAGAAAAATTTGAAATTATTTTATGTGATAGAAGTTTATGTAAAGATTACAGGAAAAATAAAACGAAGTCTCTAAATAGCACACTTGTTCAGAAATCATCAATAAAAGTTATATTAGTTTCACTATCGGTCAAGAGATGGCGATGACATAAAACTGCAATATTATACACCGCAGTGCACAATGTTAAAATTCTCTGATGAATAAAGGCCTCGTCGATGAAAATTTAAAAACATATGATGGTACGGAACCCTCGTTGCGCGAGTCCGCAGTCCGGTGCGCAGTTTTTTAATTGCTACCTAATCTTTTCTTTCATGACTGTTATATCGCTTCCGCACTACCCTTATGAATGATCCGTTTTGTCGAATTTTGGTCTGATAATAAACTACTGAAGGGATTTTCATGGAAGTTTCGATATTCTGTAGCTTTGGTTTTCATCCATCACATAGGGTATGTTTAATAACTAATTTATAGTCCACGCGTACGAAGTCGCGGGCATAAGCTAGTTATTTATTATTAGTTATATACTTTGGACTAAATAAATTCTGATAAAACTCATTACAATACAATGCACAGGATAATAAATTTTTTATTAGAAATAAGAAATACTAAAATACTGCTCTGTCAAAGACGTACCGAGATCAAGTAATACACAAAATGTTAGTTAGGTATTCATCCAAATTTATTTTATCCCTTTCAAAATATGATCCTTCAGAAACGACACACTTACACCAACGAATAACCAAATCATAAAAACATTTTTTAAACGCTTTTTCCGGAATTGAGCTTAGTTTACGCCGCGAATTCTCCTTCGTTCACTAAAATTAGTTCACAGTGATGGCCTTGTGCGAAGGCGCAATATCGTGGTGCAAGATCCAACAATTTTCTTTCCACAAATCTGGCCTTTTTTTCGAATTTACTCTCTCAAAAGCCGCATATCGCTCAAATAATATATTTTATTTAACGTTTGACCTTCCGGTATGAATTCCGAGTGTACAATACCGCGATAGTCAAAGAAAACAGTCAACATGACTGACTTTTGATCGACTTTGGCCGTGGCGTGGTTTTTTCGGTTTCAGTTCAGTTGGAAGGCGCCACTCCGAAGCTTGTTGACTAGTTTGCATGTCAAACTCGTCTCGTCACCAGTAACAATGCGTTTCATGAATGTTGGGTCGGAGTTGACTCGTTCTAGTATGTCTTCAGCGACTCATAAGCGATTGAGTTTTTGGATCACGTTCTCCAGCTCCATCTGCACTGGTGCTTTCCGTTGCTTCAGAGTGTCTGAAAGATAGATCAATGCTAAAAAAAAACCTACTATAGACGCATTCGCAAGCTTATCCTATTACTAAGTTTTATAAGTAATTAGGTAGGTACCTATGTAATGTATATTATAATAAAAAGAGCATCTATAAATTGAGCCATCGTGAGAGGCCTGGCAGATGTGAAACATCGAAATTATTTTAGACGAGCTTGCCCCGCTGTTTTACCCGCGTAATTCAATTTCCCGCAGGAAGTCAGTCAGTAAGTCGGTAAGTCAGTCGGTAAGTCGATCGGTAAGTCGAGTAGTAAGTCAGTCGTTAAATCAGGAGGTAACAAATATCTACGTACACTCTACTATCAACAACATCAACAACCTTGCATTATTATTATAATTTATAGAATAGATACAGTAGGCACGGTAATATTATCTATACAGTATACTATCTTCATACAAACGGTCGGAACGCGAGTTATACCTACGCGCCTAGAGTCCGGTTTACACTCGGTAAACAAACAGTCTCGAATGCTCCGCAGTGATGAACGGACGCCGGACGGTGTGATCGTTTTGTAAGCAGTAAGCGTGCTATTTGTGACAAATATTCATTGAAATAATTAATACAAGTACTTACTTAATAATATGGTAAAGAGCAATTATAGACTATATTTTGCTGTTTTTGGTTGCTTGAATTCGTCAATAAGTTTTTTTTTTAAATTAAATCTACTAATAAAAAAAAACAAAAATATGTATTGTTTTTGAACTCTTCCTATTTCATGCACAACGAATTTCATATTTTTAAATAAAAAATATAATATTTTACCTATACAATCACAAAACTAGAATGAAGCTGGCAGGTTGATGAAATTAAAATACTGTACGCGGGCAGCCCTATTGCGTGTTTACGCGCGGCTGTAGGTCTGTAATTATTTCTAGAAGAGGGCCGAGTCACAATACTGTATAGATAATAGTGTATACATGTCTGTCGCTCACGTAGTAGTAGCTATTGCGCCTGAGCGAGAAGCAAATACTGCCGTCGCGTCGGTCGTCATTCTAAATCCCATTCTCTAACTAAAAAAATCGAGTTGTAGATTATGTAGTTACTGTTCGCCTGTGCATTTTTAGGGTTCCGTTGCCGTATGTCATAGCCCCTTTTTTCGAAACTATAAGAACTATACTGTTTAAACTTGGTAAGTAGATGTATTCTGTGAACCGCATTAAGATTTTCACACAAAATAGAAAAAAAAACAATACATTTTGGGGGATCCCCATACTTAGAACTGAAACTCAATTTCTTTTTTCATCAAACTCATACGTGTATCTATGGATAGGTCTTCAAAAATGATATTGAGGTTTCTAATATATTTTTTTCTAAACTGAATAGTTTGCGCGAGAGACACTTCCAAAGTGGTAAAATGTCCCCCCCCCCCTGTAACTTCTAAAATAAGAAAATGATAAAACTAAAAAAATATATGATGTTAAGTTCCACCGAAAATTGGTTTGACGAGATCTACTAAGTAGTTTTTTTTTAATACGTCATAAATCGTAAACCGCAATTTACCTTTCATTCAATCAACTCAAATATAAAAATATAAAAAAAACATTTAATTTCATAAACATAAACCTTACGCATAAACCCGGATGTTACGGAACCCTCGGTACGCGAGTCCGACTCGCTCTTGCCCGGTTTTTTTTTTTAAATACGCCTTTAGATCTTGGTATCGATGAACTGCAAAGATAAAAAGTTTTATTAGCAAAAATTATCTTTGTTGTAGTTGTGCTACTGTTTTGTCTATAAACTGAAATATTAAAAACTAAAATATCAACTAGTTTATATTTACTTTGATATTACTATACTTAATTTTATTGTAAATTTATGGTACGCCAGCACATTAAGCTACTACAATCTGTCAAATTTCTTTAATAGATTTTCAACTTTAACGCTAAAGCATAAGGTTCAAAGTTGATTGGAAAAATTTGACAGTTTCTGATATCTTGATGTGCTGGCGTCTGTACCTACCTGCTACTGCTAGTACTGTGACGAAAGCAAGTAGGTACCTAATTACATAAACAACTACAATATTGTTCTGTCCCGTCGACTTTTACAAATAGGTAAGTAGTCATAAATACGTAGAAAAATAATAATCAAACTTACTTTATTTTCTTTAAGCTCCCGCAGTTCAATGCTGGACATTTTTTCTTCCTTCTGTTTTTATTCCCCATAATTTAATCTTAATTATCACTATATAATATACCTACTACAACATAAACTAATCATCATCTGCCTAGCCTTTTCCCAACTATGTGGGGGTCGGCTTCCAGTCTAACCGGATGCAGCTGTATACCAGTATTCAACATGGAGCGACTGCCTATCTGACCTCCACAACCCAGTTTCTGGGTAATACGATACCCCTTGGTAAGACTGGTTGTCAGACTTTCGGGCTTCTGACTACCCGTAACGACTGTCAAAGATCCACAAATGACAGCCGGGACCAACGGCTTAACGTGCTTTCCGAGGCACGGAGGGGTCTCGGTATGTAAAGATGGTCACCCATCCACAGACCAACCGCGGCAAGCGTAGCTTAACCTGATCGATCGACCTGTGCGGCTGTTATTATTTAGCCACGACATAAACTAATATCTAGTTTAATTATTAATACTAGAACCTACAACAATATTTACAGACTGATTTTTAAAACGAATACACAAACACGGTAAATAACAATACTGCATTATATTTCAGTCTGTGAACGTATATTTCGATCGATTAGCGGGGGAACGCAGCGAGCCAGGAAAAGCGACACAGGTCCTACCTCGGTGACGCCTGGCAGGCTACTGAAGCGATGAGCGCGGGCCGCCTTGTTATATTATATCTTGTTAAAATAATACAATTCTGTTTTGAGAAAAATTACCCGTAGAATTTTCTTCTATACATCATTGCCTATTTTTTGACATATTTTTTGTGAGTAAAAGTTTGATCTACTTCAAGTAAAACTTGAAAAACGATCAAAAACTTCCTTGTTTTCGATTTGTTTGCGATTTTTTATGATCGAGTGAAAATGTAAATATCGTGTTTTGAACCGTAGAATAATCAAGAGTGTTAATTGAACTGCAACATATATTTTTTTCAGATTAAAACAAAGAATATTTGATTGTTTAATGTTGAATCAAAAATAGGTCAATTTTGAGAGTCCTGGCCTTAATAAGGTTGCTGTTGTCAGACGTAAAATAACTGTGAACGGACAGTTGAATAATTATACCATTATGCCAATATTTTTGATAAGTAAAGTATTGTATGTGATTGTAAAAACTACAGTAAAAACGGAATTAAGAACATGTTTTCTATTTTAAGGCTCGCCTAGCTAGGCTTGATATTCAGGATGTTGAAAATGTTTCTATAAATCAATCTAAAAAAATCTGCCTAGCCTTTTCCCAACTATGTTTGGGTCTACTTCCAGTCTACCGGATGCAGCTGGTTACCAGTATTTTACATGGAGCGACTGCCTATACATCTGACCTCCACAACCCAGTTACTGGGTAACACGATACTCCTTGGTTAGACTGATTGTCAGAGTTTTGGGCTTCTGACTGCCCGTAACGTCTGTCAAAGATCTACGAATGACAGCCGGGACCAACGAATTAACGTGCTTTCCGAGGCACAGAGGGGTGTTTCTTTTTACCTTTTTGACTTCTTTTAACTGCACCGTCGCTGAGTCTATTGTAGGCAGCCCTGTGTAATCGGTTACGTATTATTATATCCAAACTTATTCTAACTATTTTCGATATAACTACGTAACCGTACATTCTTATTGTATTCTTATTCCTGTTTGTAAAGAGCTATTCAATTGTATATATTATCAAATAGGTAGCCTGTCACATTATGTGCCTGTTTGTTGATATTTTGGTTAAACAATGACAATAAATGACAATACATTAGATCAGGGACCTAATAAGCTATGACAATTCGGAAGCAACACACCTGAGTCACTATCGCTACTTGCAACTGACGCTGTTCGAAAAACCATTTGTAGAAGTGCAAATTCGATACATTCAAAACTGACATATTATTTTGCACAATCACACAAGACAACTGTGATACCTGATTTCTGTAGGTATCGTATTGAATTAAGAGCGTTTACGCCGAACGGCATTTCATACAAACTTTCAAGCCCTTATTTTTCGAAATGAATGAACCGATTTTGATGAAACTTCATACGCATAAGCAGGGTACAAAGGTCTAAAAAGTTAGTAGAAAACATTTTCGAAAAATAGTGTTACAGCCAAATTAGACCGATTTTTAATTTTCCATAAGAAAAGATTTTTAATTTTAAATAAGACATTTCGAAAATGTTTTCTACTAACTTTTTAGACCTTTATATCCTGCTTATGTGTATTAAGTTTCATTAAAATCGATTCATTCATTTCCAAAAATAAGGGCTTGAAATTTTGTATGAAATGCCGTACGGCGTAAACGCTCTTAAGGCCAAACTCAAACTCAAAGCATTTATTTCAATTAAACCTTTAACAGACACTTTTGAATTGTCAAGAAGTCGGTCAGTCAGAAAATATGAAGCTAGTTGTCCATTCCGAAGCGTAGGTACCTATGGAGAAGAACGGGCAAGAAACTCCATGGACACTCTTTTTAAATTACATTTTACAAAAATAGGCCATAATTGATATCTGTATTATAGTGAGTGAGTAAGGGTTTATAACCCGAAGGTAACTTCCCTATGACATTTTTATAATATCAAAGATGGCCATAACTACCGTTTCTACTGCAGCCTACTCATCATTTCAGCCGAAAGACGTCCACTGCTGGACATAGGCCTCCAGCCTACTAAGTGATAGTTATTTGTTTCCAAAACTTCAGTACACGTTAAACCAATGAGGTCTTGACCCCTGAACTAGGACATCCTGCATGCCTCAGCATGAGAATGCTTTTTGTTTTTGGATGGGAAAGCATCAAATGACCCCTCTCGCTCTGGGTGGAGCGGAGGGAATGTCAGACTCTTACTGACTAAAACCCACCCGTGTTCCTTCCTTAGCCCTTTATGTTCCGGGCCAGCGGTAACCCTTTCGATGAGATGACTTGATGATGATGATAATGAGAAGGCTTAGATAACATTCAATTTTGTGAGATTTCAAATTATGAAATAATGTGAAATAAAAAGTCTTATAGTTTTAATATAATAATATAAGTCTTATCATTGTTTTCCTATTTTCAGATAACAACGGACTTCAACAAAGACTTGGACCGCGGGGAATGCTTCGCGCTTCGAGACTTTAACCCCGGCGAGCAGATCTTCATATTCTACGGCGCGCGACCCAACGCCGACTTGTTCCTGCACAATGGGTAAATTGGTAAACGTTATCTATTTGTGTCTTGTGGCTTTATTTATTACGTTAACATATTTTATATATAACGACGAATTGGTTATTCATTTTACTGTCTTACTTTCTAATCTGTATTTCCTTGACTATGATAGTGTCAAAGACATAATATTAATCACTGCTATGAATTCTCGGTTTACTCAAAATTATACAAATTGTGGAGCAAAGTTGCATAACAATGATGCGTCTTTGAAACTTCTTGAGTTGAGAACTTTTAATCAATTAAGGTTTGATTTTTTAACGCCAGATAATTTTATCGGAGGAATAATTTTGAATTTTTGATAATTCTTCCTTAGAAAAACTGTCAGACGTCAATTTTATTCCAAGAATACAAATTATCTGTCGATTGAAAAATCAGCCCTAAATCTTAATAAACATTGAAAAACGTTATCTATTTGTGTCTTGTGGCTTTTATTTACTTGCCAACTAACGACGAATGGGTTATTCATGTTCTGATCTAACTTAATTATGTATTTGTTTCATTTAGAACATAATATTATTAATGAATGATTAATTCTTGATTAACTCAAAATTCAGAATGTAGAGCAAAGGCGAACGGCAGGGTTGTATGGGAGTTTCGTACACCTAATAAAATATCGTGTTTTGGGATATTTTTTGTTTTAATTGGTAGTCAATACGATAGACAAGCCCTTTTAAAATTCTTAGATTTTTAGAAGTTGGGATCTAAAAGTTATAACCAGTTTTATTTTTGAGGTTATGTCTCAATAAATATTATTACGTGTAGGCACATAAACATTGTTTCGTTGAAAAAGGATATGTTCTAGAGTTCTAGATAGAGTCTGGCACACGAAAGTTGATCCTGAAAACGCGCGGCAAATTAAAAAAATCCAGTTGTGGTATCACTGGGTATAGTACGAATAAAACGTTTTGATACCTGACTAAAACAATATAATTTATTACGTTGAGCCGATTTTTCAATAGTCAGAATAATTTTATCTGAAGAATAAATACGGTGGTTTCACATATTTTCTACACAAAAGCTGCCAAAACACCACATTATATATTAGAAAAAAGTTATTTGTAGATTGAAAAATCGGCCGTAACATACGTAAATGAGTTTTTATTTTTTCATTCAACAGTTATATGTAGAATATCTCTAATCTGTTACTATAAAATAAAACTTGAGAGAAAAGCATACTAAGGTGAAGTACAAGGGGTTCTTATACATCAAGCTTAAGCTAAAATTTGTAGATAGCAAGTTTTAGGTTAAGTTTATAGGTGACAATAAAAATAAACAGTTAATTATTTAAATACTTTATTTATGAATCGTAATCAAAATCTGAATCTAAAAAATCTATTTCTAGTGATGCATCCGAATCACTGCTGCTATCTTCACAAACATTTATGATGAAACGATCAATTTCGTCATCGATAATTATATCTCTTTCTTTGTAAGTATTTTCTATATGGATAATATGATCAGTATTTTTTTTCCAATCTTCTGGAGTAACACACTCAAAGGATTCCCTTATGATTCTTTCCACTTCAACTGATGGTAAATTTATATTTCTACTTGCAATTTTACGTTTGACAAGACTCCAAACTAGCTCTATGGCATTTAAGTCGCAGTGGTAAGGAGGCAAACGCAGTACCTCATGACCATGCTGTTCTAGTAGCTTATCAGCTTCATAAATTGGATCCGGTTTATGTTTCTGAACCAGACAAAGCAATTCAGCCTTCGTACAATGACTTTCAAAGTCAATGTTATTGTCTCTAAGCCACTGCTGTATTTTGTTTTTCACATTCTGTGTCGTAGGTGACTTATTCACTTGCACTGTGTGATAACTTGCATTATCCATGACAATTACACTTGGCTCGTTCAAATTGGGTAAAAGTTTTTCTACCAACCATTTGTTAAAATTTTGTGAATTCATGTCATGGTGGTAGTCTGCCATTTTTGATTTAGTGCTAAACAATAAAAGTGCATTTGGCACAAAGCCTCTTTCAGAACCAGCGTGAACAATTATGTACCTTTTTCCTGCAGATATCTTTTCTATGACACCACTTGTTGAAGGCCCCTGCCATGACTTCTTCGGTTTATAATTCTGGTGAACATACGTCTCATCTAGGTAAATTATTGGTTTCCCTTCTGCACGTTTGGAAGAAATAGTTCGTAAAAACTTATGTCTCCAAGCTGCAAGGTCAAATCTTTCAATAAGCAAGGACCGTTCATTTTTGTTTTTCTTAAACTCATAGCCATTATTATGTAATATGCGACGCAAAGTTTCACGGGAACCAGTAAACTCAATAGATTCCCTCAGTTCAGTCAATAAGCATCGCAAAGTAGGAACACGTTTTTTTACTAAGTAAAATTCATTAATTTTATTCCTTATAGCATTAATATCGAAGCTATCCAAATTAGATACTGTGGGATTACGAGGCCGCGTTTTCCCAGGTGTACTAAAAATTCCATCGTTCACTCGTCCTTCCTTTTTGATTCTTTTTAATGTTGGAACGCTAACTCCTGAGAAAGAAAATAATAAAACATAAACTAGGTACTATACATTTAATATATGCGTTCCAGAAATATGTACTTACCAGTGATTGATGAAATTTCTTCCAAATACTGTTTCTGGGTTTTAATTAGCTCATCCTCTTCCAAAGCACTTAGTTTTGTAATAGTTTCCTTAATTAATGAATCCTCGATATTCAAATTGTCTGCAAATAAGCCATTTATTATACATCTATACGAATAAGGTTTCATGACAAACTTAAAATAAAATATAATATGTTTAGTATCAAAATTAAGTCTATAAACTAACCTATAAAGTCTGTTATCGCATGTAAACATTGCTGTTTTTCAATATAATCATCCTGTTTCTTTTGTTGTTTTTCGTCAAATAAATTCACCATAGTATACAATAACTTCCGCACGTCACTTTTAATTGTTTTGTTCATTTTTAATGTTAAAATCCGACGATAAAATCAATGAAAACCTATGAATAGTCTGACAATTTACAAGTCGAATGACATTCATCTGTCACTTTTAGAATGTTGCCATATAAAAACTTTCGATTAAATCTCAGGATCAACTTTCGTGTGCCAGACTCTAGCTGATGCTATCTTTGTAGTGTTTTACTTATCATTAAGATGGCAAATTGACATGAGAATTGTACCTATTCAGTAACTGCTTTAGGAGAGACCTAGGTATGTACGTCCAGCAGCGGTCTGCAATAGTTTGATGATTATGATGATGAAGTGCTGATGGAGTTTTGAGTGTGGGTAAATAAAACAACCTTGTTTTTGTAGGAACTTACGTTTTTTTATTGTTCTTATAATTACCTAATCGATTCTTAATATTATTTCATCTAAGAAAGGGGCAGGTCGGGTCATACCTTCATGGCGAGCGTAACTAAGGTACCAAATAATGCTCATAACATGTGAGCAGCATCCCACTGTTCTTAAACCTACAATGCAATTACAGCAATAACTTTTGATTGCGTCCCGACCATTCATATTTGTTTCTGCAACTATGAAAACAAAATAAGTTCTAGCAGAAGAATGGCGGGACCTTATTTTAGCACGAAGCAACATTGGGTTTATTCCCTCTAAGCCATGTATTCTCTCTCGAAATACCTCTAAGGTATATACTCCATGGAAGCGAAAATGCTCACCCACATATGAACGAGCCTGGCGAATTTGATATATACCACAAGCAAATAATGTCAATTCCTCCATGGATAGCCGCGGAAAGGAGAGGGTTGTCGCATCTATAGGTACAAACCAGGAACCGCGCCTGTTTAAATTATGTAACCTAACTAATTCAGCTGCAGTATTCGTTAAAAACAGGCGCTCAAATATGATTGACACAAACTGCTCTGCATGTATATTTTCTGTAAATGGCGGAGTAAACGCGTTCAGCAGAGCAGCTGCTATTTTAAAATCTGCCATTAAATTGCGACAACCACGGTTAAAATATTCATGGCGGAATATTTTGAAGTCTCTCTTAAAACGGCCATTCACAGCTTCTACTACCCACCTATTAATAGTGACACAGCGTGAACGGTTGGCATCAAGAGTAGATAGCTGTGATTGGCCGTCTTCTTTGGTTTCAGGCATATGACCTATGTATCCTTTCTGATGCAGACTATCCATGCAGTCACGAAAACCTCTATCTACAATGAAGATATCGTTTTCGTTATAAAAATCATTAAATTCAGTTTCGTTTAATAAATCATTCATTATGGTGGCATCATTTGTAGTGGCACTATATGGTCCACGTACATCTATAATATATCCATCAGAGGCACAGAGGATAAATGGCTTTAATAAATTCCTATATTTATGAAGGGAATATGTATCCTTTTGGAACAAGTAATTACTACTTTTTTGTGTATATATATATGTTGCATCAGCTATTGTGATTGCAGGTTTTTGATCAGCTGGTGCATTAGGCTCACCAAAAATGTGATCGGCAATGTATGAATTTCTTGCTGCCACTTGCTCCCTTCTTAAATGAGAAAAACCAAGAAAATGTGGAATGTAATCAGTTAGCAAAATATTTCTTGCTACAGACATTAATGTCTCTAGGGTCCTTCTCGGAACTTGAAATAGACATGACAATCTGTCCCCTGAATCCCCAGTCCTTAATTTACACAATAAGGCTGTTAATGCAAAACTACCCCGATGCAGATTCCTAAGCCTGGGTGTTACATCTAATATTTGTTGATGTTGTTGTTTATTTATGCCTATAAAGTACTGTACTTGGTTATCGGGGTAGTTTTGAATATTCTCATAAGAGATGTTACTTAACCCTTCCATTAATATAAAAATGATCTCCTCTATGTGTGTGGAAGTAAAACTACTAAGGCTATACTCAGCAGTATACAGGTTTTCATAATTAGCGTCCTGTCTATGTAAGGAGCAAATACGAGCTCCTCTTGGTATAAAATATTGATACCTAACCAATACATCTTGTCTGGTTTCTTCAGGCACAATATTTCGCTCTGGTTCCATGCACTCTTGGAAAATGCAGTGTCTTGCTGTTTCAGCTGCTCTTCTTATATTGGGCAACACAATATGTTGGGGTCTTTCTTGTGGGCCTTCTGGAACATAGAACCTCAAATCTCGAGCTTGTCCCCAGCAAACTCCACAAACTTCATTCATGGATGACATCTGTAAATAAATAACATTGATGAAATAGAAACTAAAGACTAAGTTTGATAGACAGAAATTGCGCCCAACATGACCAAGCTACAGAATAGTTCTTGACATACAATGATTGGTTTTCACCTTACAGAAAACCTTTACCAAAAATATCTATGTTGTGTTAATATGAGAGAGAAAGGCTATGTGATAATGGAAAAACCAGTATCCTTTTGTTGTTAGTAGAGCCAACATCATGACTGTCCCAGATTTAGTAACATAAAATAGTAATTGCCCTTTGCATGATACATTTTTACTTAAAGCTAATTACTATAAATATATTATTTCATATATACCTGCTGGTGCTCCAACAAACGAGCAGTGTTATCGGGATTCCACTCTTGATCTGATGTTGGGGTGGATAGACTCTGACCACATACAGCACACAACAAATCAGAATTATCACCCTCCAGATGATCAGGTACAATGGGTTGAATATCTTCATTTGGTGAAACAACCCTAGTTCTCCTAGCTCTTAGCCAACACGGCACACAAGCTTCATCTTCAGAACGAAGCTAAAATAAAAAATAAATATAAATAAAGAAAAGCTTGCATTTAAAAATGCATAGTATTAGTGGGAAATAATTTACATTGTTTTAACACTTACATCAAATCAAGATACCTAATTTATAAAAGTTATAATAGGTACATGGTGTTATACCTCTCGTGGTTGGATCCAAGTAGCAACTGTGTTAGCAATTCTGTGTTCTTCTTCATTTGCACCTTCAATCAAAATCCTGCGTCGACTGATTCTTAGTATGGATCGTCCGCATACAACACACAGACTTTGATGGCCTATGAGTCTCCTCGGCATATTATCAGAAGAACGTGGATGAGTAGCTAGCTGCCAGCATGCATGGCAAACATGGTCAGCAGGTGTTATCTGGAAATAATTAAGTGACTTTGAGTACGGCTTGACATTGCTTTAAATGACTATGACACTATGACAGTCATACTAACAGAGTAATAACGGATAAACTTTCCATTGTGGGCCAATGATTTGAAAGTTCATATTTTTATTGTAGATAGTACTCATAAATAGAAATCTTTTCACAAATTTTCAAGTTGCGGACACTCACGGTTTACGAGATATAATTTTTCAAAGTTTCCATACAAATTGGAAAACATCACGCCATTTGCAAATTTTTAGGTTGGATAAATTGTCATGGTAGACGTCAAAGTTGACATTTAACGTTCCGTTGACAGTAGACGTGTATCTTATTCAATTTTATGTCATATTTTTTACTTAAATATAATTTTATTTTTACTTAATCACATATTAAAGGAGTTGTCCAGAAATGGTTTTTTATTATTTAATAATTCTAACCAGGATAAGTTAAATATATTTGGATAGACATCCCAAAAATAAGTGGTTCTAACTATTTCACTGATTTTTAAAACCCTCCAATTTTGAGAAAAATATTTTTTTATTTTAGTGTGAATTTGCTCCTAAAACGAACGAATCTTTCTAATTATCTCGGATAATACAGTGAACGCACCCTAAAAAATTATAAAGTTGTCAAAATTGGCAGTATTGACACATGGTACTGCCATTACTGACATTATACTGACAACACAGATGGATTCTCGCCACAGTGTGCTTTTGGGTAACACGTGTCCGAATTTTTTTGCTGTTTTTCGGTGATATTGTGTTTATTGTGACTTGTTATTGTGATTGTTTGTGTTTTGTCCCGTTGTTACCTGCTGTCAGGTTTGTTTTGTGTTTGTTTTTTTTAACTATATTAGTCAAGATTATCCATATTCATTATGAATATGGATAAAAATAAACCCCCAGACCCTCCTGATGATATCCCTATTACCCCCCTATCCGGCTTTCCTACACTTAATTCAAGTATCACTCCCAACCCATTAAGTCAGTTTGCAGATGTTGTCTGTAGCCTGGAGTCCCAAATCCCCCCATCCCAGACTAACATACGAAAACGCCCAGGTAATGAAGAGGATGTGTCCAATCGCCCTACCAAACAACCGAGAACCCATGTAGGCCGTGTTAGGTATTCAGCAATAGACAAAGGTCCTTTTATTGTGCATGTTTCCCGTCAGGAAACCCAAGTCAACTCTGGAACTACCTTACACCCAGTTACATTTGGGCGCTTTTTGGCAAACCAGAATATTTCAAATATTATTGCAGTCAAGCGTGTTGGTAGAAACCGAATTTCCGTTGAGTTTACATCCCCTCAGGATGCCAACGCTTTCATCTCAAATAATGTTTTAGGCACAAATTTATATGAAGCAAAAATTCCGTCTTTTAATATAACTCGTATGGGTGTTGTGAGTGGAATTCCTACCGACTTCTCAGAAGAGGAAGTCCTAACATATTTAAAAGTTCCAACAGGCTGTGGTCCAATTATAAAAGTTAGGCGTTTGAACAGAAAAGTTAACAAAGACATGTGCTGCAGATCGGCGGTTTGTAGCTGTTGCAGGACGTACCGAAATTTCTGGTCATCAGAAGTCTTCAGAGGATCCACGACGGCTTCGAACTGAATGAACCAGGCTCGTGGAATCTCTCTCCAGAATGGTAATAACCTTGACTGGATCGAAACTGCAGATAATTCGGGTTCTGGCTTCATTGTTTTACTGTCTTCGCTCGTGTTCTCTAGCGACATCACGTCGGGGTCACCAATGTTGGGTTTTGGAGTTAATAAAACAACTGATGATAGCTTTTCTAACATTTATTTCCAAAATAGGCCTGCTTACATAGTTTTGCTATTAGTACAAGTCGTGAAGTCCAAGCTACGTAAAATATTGAATCAGCCAATAGGATTCATCCAAAAAGTAAAACCAAAATTGTGTCGGAGACTCATGATCGGTGGCGTCCTCTGGCGAGGAATGCGTGCGGGTAATCTACCCGTCTCGCTCTCTCGCACGCGCCCGTTCATAGTAGCGCGGCCTGCTCGCACACTATAAAGATCTACGGTCACTGCGCGGGCTCGCAGTACAGTGACCAGTTGACTCCGGAGCAGACGCGAAGCGCGTTGATGCGGCGAATGTTTATGTGGATGCCACAGACAGTTTAACTGAATACAGGCCCACTGAAACTTGTGTCATCACATTTGATGGCCAAGTCCTACCTAAGCGAATTTTCTGTTTCTATACATCCCTTTCTGTAGAACAGTACGTCTACCCCACCATTCAATGCCGCAAGTGTTGCCGATTTGGGCATGTAGAATCCCTTTGTCGTTCCAAACCCCGCTGCAGCAAATGTGGCAATGATCACCCTGGTGATGGTTGCAGCATTGCTGAGAGCGAAGCTTTCTGCGTGTTGTGCACTGGATGTCACTTTGCAAATAGCAGGGCCTGTCCGGAGTACAGCAGGCAAAAGACTATTAAAACAATTATGGCTGAGAAAGTGATCTCATATTCTGAGGCTAGTAAAACTGTTCCTGTTTCTACTCGTAGCTATGCCGACATAGCTAAATCACAGACTCAGTCATACCGCAAAACTGTGTTTCTTAAGCCAAAGACCCATGCTCCCCTTTCTCCCTCCTATGACAAAACAGCTCATCAGCAGCTTACTAGCACTCCTCAATCTTCTCAGCCTAATGGCTGTGCTCTCAACAGTCAATTTGTAGAATCCCCTGAAAACTTGTCTTCAATAATTGAACTTCTTAGTAAACTCCTATTAACATTAATGTCTTCTTCCAATAAAACTCAATTACCGTCCAACGTTGCCACTTCACTTATTAACTCACTTTTACCCTATAATAATGCCTCGGTTCGTGTTCCTTCAGTGGAATGTGAGGAGCGTGTTTCATAAGAAGCATGAGCTCGCATTCCTACTGAACAAATACAAACCCTTAGCTTGTTCCCTCGCTGAGACTTGGCTAGTTCCGAGTCTTAGTTTCCGTGTTCCTTCCTTTAATCTTCTCAGATGTGACCGATCTGATGGCTATGGCGGGTCGGCACTCTGCGTGAACAATCGTGTTCCACTTGCGGCTGTATCTTTGCCTACTCTAGGTGATGATATTAGCATCGTGGCTGGTAGGGTGGAGGGTATAACCCTCCTGTCCGTCTATATTGCTCACCCTCACCAAAGTTTCCTTCCAAGCTTAAAGCGTACTTTGGAAAACATAGAAGGCCCTGTACTTGTTATGGGGGACTTCAACTGCCATCATTTTAGATGGGGTTCTGAACGTTGTGACTCTTTTGGGGAAGGTTTGGTTGAAATCTTGGATGACCTTAACCTGTGTATTTTAAACAATGGTTGCCCTACTCGTAGGTCTCTTCCGGGACAACATAAGAGTTGTGTTGACCTCACATTTTGCACACTGGATATCGCAGCATCGTGTCATTGGGAATGTACCAGTTTGACACATGGGAGTGACCACTATCCAATTATAATATCTTTGGCTGATAAAACCTACTTAGAAAAATCCAGCCCTCCACTCTTGAGGTATAATTTATCTAATCCTGATTGGGCAAAGTATTCCTCATTATTGGAGGACAAAATTGATTCACTCCCAAATTTAATTTCTCGTGATTTTGATTCCCTTAGTCCCCTCCATGTGTCAAACTGTTATAATAACCTCATTTCGGCCATAACAGCTAGTGCAGACTCATGCTTTCCGGTTAAAAACTCAGCACGTGGTCAGATTCCTCCTCCACCATGGTGGGATCAAGAATGTACAACAGCCGTAAGGGAAAGGGATGATGCTGAAAGGATGTACAATGAGGCGATGATTAGCGATAACCTAATAATTTTCAACAGGACCCTCGCTAAATCTAAAAGATTGCTGCGAAGGAAGAAACGCGACGGCTGGGCTAACTTTTGTGGTTCTCTGTCCCCGTCCACTCCTTTATCAGTTGTATGGAAGAAAATCAACCGGTATAGATCTGGATGTTCCCCTTCGATTTCTTCTCCCATCCCTCGAGAGACTGCTGAGCAGTTCTTTGATAAACTGGCTCCTCCGTATGTACCATCGGAAACTGAACTTAATCAGCCGGCTCCCATTTCTTCTGAGGATCCTTTAGATGCACCATTTTCTATGCAGGAGCTTAACTTTGTTTTAAAACATGTTCATGACTCTGCCCCCGGTATAGACGGTATTGTCTATTCCTTTATGTCAAACGCAGGTCATAGAGCAAAAAAATTTTTTTTAGAGATTTTAAACTATTGCTATACTAATGGCTGGGTCCCGGAGCAGTGGAAAACTCAAATTATCATACCGATTTTGAAACCTGGCAAACACGCTGATGACCCAAACAGCTTCAGACCAATTGCTTTGTCATCAGTCCTTGCAAAAATTTTTGAACACCTTTTAAAGAATAGACTAGATTTTATAGTAGAATCCAGAGACTTACTTCCTAGGTCTCAATTTGGTTTTAGAAAGGGACTCAGTACCATGGATAGTGTTGGGGTTTTGGTTACAGATATACGCTCATCGTTTTCAAAAAATGAATCCGTAGTCGCTGCCTTTTTAGACGTTTCCGCTGCATATGATAATGTCCTTCTTCCCATTCTCAGGCAAAAATTGCAACAGCTGAGTATACCGGAAAGAATGGTACAGTGCATTTGTAGTTTGCTCATGTCTAGGTCTTTGGTCTTGAGAGTGCCTGGTGAAGAATTTGACGTCAGGATGTCATGGAAGGGCCTACCACAAGGTTCTGTGCTTAGTCCTTTACTGTTTAATATATATACAGCTGACATCGGTTCGTGCCTCAATAACGATTGTCAGATTCTCCAGTATGCTGACGACTTGGCTCTATATGTCACCAACAACTCAGTTAGCGACGCTACAACATCTCTCTGCGTATCCCTGGACTCTCTAAACCAATGGCTAAATTCTCACGGGCTGAGTTTGTCTGCCCCAAAAAGTGCTGTCGTTGTGTTTTCTCGTAGGAGGCTAATACCACAAATTTCAGTTGACATCCAAGGGCAGGGTGTACCGGTTTCATCGAAAGTAAAATTTTTAGGCGTTTTTTTAGATTCTAAATTGAGCGGCATACACCATCTTAATTATTTAGTTAATAGATGCGAGAGAACTATTCCCGTGTTAAAAGTACTTGCCGGTGTCTGGTGGGGTGCACATCCCTACTCTATGAAGCTGGTTTACAATGCCTTAATTCGGAGCGTTCTGGATTATGGATCTTTCCTTTTAATTCCTTGCAACAAAGGTGCTTTGGCAAGGTTAGACAAAATTCAGGCTAAGTGCCTACGGATAATATCGGGCTGTATGAAGTCCTCACCAATTAACGCATTGCAGGTAGAGTGCGCAGAACCACCGTTGGCCTTGAGAAGACAGTATCTGGCATCGAGATTTTGGGCTAGAGTCATTACCAAATCCTCCCACCCTCTTGTCCAAAAAGTGGATGACTTGGATGTGGTATGCCGGAATTCCAATTATTGGAACCATAAAGAAATTCCATTGTTTTTAAAATCCTTCCGTTGTTTTCAAAATTTAGGTTCCCCCATTATTAAATTTCCGAAACTCCCTATTTACAATTTTGACTATGAAATTATATGTTTTAAACCTGATATTTTTTACAATATTGGCATATCGAAAAAGTCTCCTTCGGCGGACTCTATTTTCAATGCGGCGGTTGATGAGCGATGGTGCAACTTTGAGAGATTTTTCACGGACGCCTCTAAATTCTCGGATGCAAGTTGCACTGGTGCTGCCGTATACTACCAAAACTCTAAAATAGTTTTGAAATTCAAATGCCCTATGCAATCATCAGTGTTTACGGGTGAGTGCGTGGCCATATTAGAAGCTTGTTTATTTATAGAAGCTCATAGCATACAATTTGGTGTCATCTTTACAGACTCCCTTAGTTGCTTGCAAGCTTTGGAGCAGAACCCTTTCAAGAGTAAACTACACAGTTCAATCTTACTCCAAATCAAAAAGTCTCTTTTCTCTTGTGCCAAGAATCATAAAACCGTCCACTTGGTTTGGATTCCAAGTCATTGTGGCATAAGAGGAAACGAATTTGTGGATGCTCTTGCTAGGGATGCTGTTACGTCCGAAGCCGTTGACCTTAAGCACTTCCAATGTCAGGGCTACGATTTGCTGAGCCTTCCTAAAAAGAGCTTACTAACTTCATGGCAGGTACAGTGGCAAAATTCAAGTAAAAGGAAAGGTGCCTTTTATTACGCAATACAGCCTAATGTTACACCCAAGCCATGGTTTTACCCCTACAAAAAAATATCAAAGAGGGTAATATCTACTATTTCCCGTCTCCGCATAGGCCATTGTTGTTCACCGGTATTCCTTCACAAGATCCGGGTCAGAGACACGTCGCTCTGCGAATGTGGGTTTGATGAGGGTACTTTGGAGCACATCTTTTTTAACTGCTCCAATAATAACCCAGCCCATGATTTATATAGACATCTCCCTAAATTAAAGATCCCTGTCCCAATTAACTTTCCATCCCTACTAACACATTTTTCCCCAAAGCTCCTTGAGGCTTTGATGTATTTTATCCGCGTCAATGACATCAAATTATGATAATATTTGTGTGATAATTTATATACATATTTAATAATATAATTAACAATTTTTTTATTCGTTTGTTTCAGTGTACCTACTAACACTCGTCAACAAGTTTCACATTAAATTCAACGATCGAATTTAGATTTTTTTTTTTTTTTTTTTTTTTTGGTCTCAACTCTTAGCACGTATTCTCATAACACATCTGACATTGGCAGAATTGTCGACATCGGCACCATTGCCATAAATAAAAATAGATAGATAGATAGACAACACAGAATACAATAATAAATTATTGTTTGATTTGCGAGTTTATCACAGACTACAATATAATATATTATTATGGAGTATAACAATGTGAACGAAACAAATATTATTTATCACAAAGATTATTTATTTACCTCTGTAATATAATCTATACTAATGATAAAGCTGAAAAGTTGTTTGAACGCGCTAATCTCTGGAACTGCCAGTCGGATTTGAATAATTCTTTTTGAATTTGATAGCCTAATTCTTGAGGAAGGATAAGGGCAATCGAAAACATTATCATCATGCTACGACCCTCAAAAGCCGAGTAACGTAATAAGAAAAAGGTCTAAAGAACACTAAGCGAAAATGATGTAATCGTAACTCGAACGAAGTCGCGGGCAGAAGCTAGTAAGAAATGTTTTCAGTGAATGTGTAGCATAATTCTTTTAGAACTAAAGCGCATTCTACATGATTATGGCTATACTTCGAATGTTCATGTGCAAGTTGCAATATTTTACAAAGACCTCGGTTATCAAGAAGTGCATGTTTCAGCATACTCCACAGGGATGGCTTAGCAGGAATAAATGATAATAGTATCTACTGATTGAAATTCCTTTTTAATGATTTGGAATCGAGAGAAAAGCGTTTCGACAATAAATATGCTAATTGGATGTAAGTGTTACTATGTATTTTATGTATGTAGTTTTGTTATGAAATAAAACGTTTTTTTGGTTTTGAATATTCATTTATTAACTTTCTTAATTTTCAATATCTTCTCTTATTAAAATATTGTCGAGAAACTGAGCAAGTGGAGATATATCGTTTTGATGCCGAGCGCATCCAAGATACCAGACTATTGTCATCACATGAGCACCGCTTCCTATTACATGCTCAAGCATTAGCAGGGATCTGAAATTAAGTTTTAATTTATTGTGTGTTCCACTAATCAGAGATACAATAATGTACTATGTGCAATGTACTATTTAATTTACATATTAACCTGACGGGGGTTGATGATGCCAGCTATATAAGCCTGTTCAGGATGATCAACAGGTAAGGGACAAGAGCGCCTGCCTGTTCTTCTTGAGATAGAAATGCCACAACATGCACATACTGATTGATGACCCAGCTGTTGGTCACCTATATTGTGCTGGTTTCTGTTATTCAGTTCTATTAGTAAAAGGTTGATGCATTCTTGGCAAATGCGATCTCCATCTGTTACCTAAAACAAAATAATATTTTAAGAACACCGAATCGTTTTTCTGCATCTTCTTTGAGCAAAGTAGTGCTATTTAATCTTTTTTAACATAAGCTATTAAGCCTGGTTACACATTATTAAAAAAAAACTTATAATGTAAGTTAAAGAATACATTACCTCTTGAGCATCCATTCTTCAATTATTGAGACTATCTCTGGGCACATGTTAAAGCGTTATATTCATAGTGCTGATTTATAGCATGTACTGCTATATTGCAATTTATGCAGAGCCATAATCTGAAGATAGAAATGAAAGTTAATTTTTGCAGACTATCAGAGGTCGTAAAACAGGCAAAGGTTGTGCAAATAAAACCCCTAATGAGCTAAATATAAATAAAGAACAGTACTTACATACGGGGTTTTAAATCCAAAGTCCTAATCGCGTGCAATATCAAATAACCGTTAAGAAAAAGCAAAGTCGTCAGGGTTGAAGGTTCGTAAGCTATCGGTATCCTAATCATGTGCAAAGAAGAAGAATCCGTTGTGAAAAGGCAAAGTCAGTTAAATCAAAGAAAGCAAAGCACAAATTAAAATACGTTATCATTGGATAACACAAAGGCACGAGCGAAAGTGTGACGTATCAGACATATTTGTTTGACATATGAATGGAATCTATCTGTCATTATGACATTTTCAAAGTGTGTGGGAGGTTTCATTTGGGTTGCCATCAACAAATAATATACATGTACTAACATTAAATAATTTATAATTTTTCTCTTAAATGGAGGGCTCTAAAAATATTATTTCAGTGGTTCCAAGTTCCATATTTTAGTAGCTTTTATTTGGATGTAGTTTGATTCTGGTTAGATTTTTCTCGGAATAAAAAACCAGCGTCCATACAAAAAGCGGACATCTCCTTTGGTGTGTAATTAATTGTACAATAACCGTGCTGTATTATGCAATTACATTGACTTTTTTACACAAAAAATAACAAATTTAAGTTTTTACTCTGTTGAACGGAACGTAAAGGACGCCATTTTGTTTCATAGCGTCATTTTATCTGTTAGCCGTCAGTGTCAGTCAAGCAGTCATCGTGCTCTGTGCATCTTTTGTTGCCCTTGCAATCGAGATTGTTTTGACTACCATGGCGTCTCCGGAGCCCTATGCTTCCGTTTTCGTCTGTGTATATAAAAAAACGGAGGCACGGAGGGAGAGCAACCCTCGCCCGCTGTGACATAGGATGCAAGAGCGAGCGAAGGGCACCCCGACGTTCGGTTAGTTAGGTTACTTTAAACCCTTTACGCAGAAATAGGGGCCCCGCGAAGCGGGGCTCCGTCGACATAGGATGCAAGAGCGAGCGAAGGGCACCCCGAGGTTCGGTTAGTTAGGTTACTTTAAACCCTTTACGCAGAAATAGGGGCCCCGCGAAGCGGGGCTCCGTCGACATAGGATACAAAAAAAAAATTTAACCATGGATATCTCCATAACCATGGGGTTCCGTGGAGTGGAGATGGTACAGGGGCAAACTGGGGGGGGGGGGAGGGGGAAGCTTTCCCCCCAATTTGACTAAATAGTGCTATTCTAACCTAACCTAACCTAAAAACTTTAACTATGGATATCTCCATAACCATGGGGTTCCGCGGGGTAGGGATGGTGCAGGGGGGGTTACCCCCTCCCCCCCCCTCCCCTCCCCACGCCCCGCCCCATAAATCGCTGGCCCACAATGGAAATTTTAACCCTTATTCGGGACAAGCGAACGTTGCAATTGATGCATTGCAAACTCGTCATTTTAATTAAAGCACGTACACACACAGCACAATTAATAAAGCGTCCTTTCGCGAAAGTACTATCAACAGATAGAGTACGGAGGAGCAGTAGCTCAACTCAACGTAAAAATGGCCAGATAATTTGCTTAATTGCTCAGATGCAGTTACAAACCGCAATCCAAAACAACAGCAAATGAACAGTACAGAGACTCGGAAAGATTTTCCTAACCTGTCAATAAAATAATTGCCAATACAAAAAACACATTGATGGCGATCAATGTTTTTTTTTTAATTCCTATAATTAAATAATTAATTATTAAGATTGTATGCAATAATTATCCATTGTAAGGTATAATGTGTAATTGGGTAATTATATTTACTGTTATTTCTATTTTAAATAATTATTTATCATTTTGAGCCTCGTCATATTTTACAAATGGCAACTTCTTAAAACATAACTACGTTTAGTTGCGTTTAGTTTAAGATTATATTACGTTTAATTACTTAAATCTTGTAATTGATATAATTAATTAATCCGGACTTCTAAAAATACTAATGTTACATGAAAATGAATGGTTTAGTTGCCTTAATAAGTGATACAAATTCTATCACAGAACAACAAAAAAAGTATGTTGTACGAATTCTGCCGTTTACCTTTGCATAACAAAATGCGTCAGAACTTTTAACTTACAAAACTATTTTTTTGTTTAAGTTATTTGTGTCTTGTGGGTTTTATTTACCTGTCAACTATCAATTAAATACCAATTGATTATTCATTTTGTCATTTACCTTAATTAATTATGTAGACCGGTATTCACGAATAACTAACATTTATAGATCCATCTCCATTTTATGAGCCCCCCGTAGCTTTTGAACATACCTAAGCTTCTTCTTTACCGCAACAATGATAACTCACTTGCCCAACTTGACAGTCTAAGAACATGTAATTAAACCAAACAAAAGGAATTAGTAAGAATCGTGGTAGGTAATCTGCATTCGCGATTTATTTGCCAAAAATGTAAACAAATGTGGGTTTATGGAAAAATTACTTTAAATTCTACACGATAAAGTTTAGTTTACGATACAACTTCAAACATTTTTATAACTTTTTCGATAGTGCTAGTCACTCTGAAATAAACTTAATTACCATTAAAACAAAGTTGATACTTATTTGTTTAATTTGAAATAATATTAATTTGCAACATAAGTTTGAATAGACTTTAGTGTTCTGTAATTTCTGCCTACCATGAAAAAAGGCGTATGTTTATCTATGTAACCTATATATAATTAAGTAGGTACCTACTTAAAGATGATATCCAACAAATGTTCACGGACATTTTAACGACCCACAACGGTTATCCATAAATAATGTTTATTTTATCTCCACAAATTACATTATTTTACTAATTATTCAGTAGACAGGGATTTTTATCAAAATATTGTAATTTGTGGGAGATCTGAAGTCAAAACTAAGCCTTTTTTTATGGGTGGGACATCATAAAGCTTAAATAAAGCTTCTTTGTGCCAGACAACTACTGCCGCGGCAGAAAGCATAGGCTGTTTGATGTGCCTCCATGTCGCACAGTCGCGCGTGCTAAGTCCCCAGTACCACGTACTCTGGCCGCACTTAATGATCTCTTGGACTCTAATGCAACAAACGATCTGTTTGCGGACGAATGGACGAAGATTTTTTCGGCATGTCAGAAGTACTGTGAGAGGGATGTATGAAAGTGTTGTTAACTTTTAATTGATTTTATATTTAATGTTTTATGTGTCTTTAATTTTTGTAATTGGTTTTAAACCGTTTTAATTAAAGAATAAATAAATAAATAAATAAAATGACCCCTCCCGCTCTGGGCAGAGCGGAAAGTGTCAGACTCTTACTGACTAAAACCCACCCGTGTTCCTTCCTTAGCCCTTTATGTTCGGGGCCAGCAGTAACCCTTTTGGACCATCCCGCTAACCCGACATTTTAGAACTCCAGGCCCCCCATTATAATCACATAGTAAAGGTTGTCAACGCATAACGCATTATAGCAAAGGTATTGAACCAAGCCAACGTATGTTTATTTAGCCGTATAACTCGATGTCGGTGTGTTACATACATTTGAAATGGAATAGTAACAAATCTGCATGCAACGCTATCCGATGTTCCTGATTCATAACGGTGACGCAACTCATTACGGCTTGTTGTGAGTTATATCACACTGAATGCTAACGTACTGTTCATCGTCAATGACTTGCACTTAGGATTCAATTGACACATCTGTTGCAAGAAATTGAAACGGTTGTTGGATTTGGATTGCAAATGTTATATTAATTGTTCGTGTTGGGTACAGAGTAGTTTGTTTGTCACGATATTTTTGTCTTCAATTTCGGACGTACAGTCACGAGCACTAAATGTCAACGCTTGGCAACTTTCAATTGCGATTTTTTCGTGAGATGACTAATGCAACGTTGAAATACGATACTTTACTTAAACCTATGGGTTCGAAAATACTATGTTCGTAATAACATAAAATTGCATTCAAAAATAAAGGAGAAAATTTCCTTTATATATATTATTTTTTTTGTGTCATGCTTCTGATAGTAAACTACACTGTCACACTAAATATTATAAAGGCGAAAGTTTGTGAGTGTGTGTGGGTGTGTGTGTGTGTTTTATATGTTTATATGTTTGTTACTTCTTCAAGGTCAAACGGCGGGACCAATTTTGATAAAATTTTGTGTGGAGGTAGCAGACACCCTGGATTAACATATGGGCTACTTTTTTTCCCGATATTCTCACGGGATCGACACTTACGCGGGTGAAACCGTGGGGCGCAGTTAATATTTACATATATTTAAAAATCTAACGGTCTTAAGATAATAGTAATTATTATTTACAAATAAATAAAAAGACGCAAATACTACAATCTCTTTGGAACTTCATTTAAGCTGTTTGGGGTTGAAACACTAGGAGCCCGAGTGCCCACTTAGTATTTCGAGAAATCGCCAAGCGGTTGGTCGACCCTTCACGTGACCAAAGGGCTGGCCTTTTTTTTGGCCATAGAATCAGCATTGCCATACAACGTGGCAATGCTGCCAGCCTTTTGGGCACGTTTCCTATTGAAACCGATGCGGACAAATTTTTTGATGCCCATTCATCACCATTGCCGCGTGGTTGATTATGGCCCACTCCGTCTTCAGAGAGGAGGCCTGTGTCCCAGCATAATATTATTGGGAATCATCATTTCAGCCGAAAGACGTCCACTGCTGGACATAGGCCTCCCCCAAAGGGGGGGGTTTGCCATAATCGCCACGCTTGGCAGGCGGGTTGGCGATCGCAGTATAGTATGGTGGTGGAATGCATAGAGAACGCTGCTGCCCATTCTCTGGTCTCCCTTAGTCGCCTTTTACGACACCCACGGGAAGTATGGGGTGGTGCTATTCTTTCAGACAATTATTATTATTATTGGGAATATTATAGGCTGATTAAGTAGTAAAATAAGGTAACTTTCGACCATTTACCATATCTCATTATTCCTCTTATTTATTCCAGATTCGTTTACCCCAACAACCAGCACGACAGTCTTTCTCTATCGCTCGGCGTCAGTTCAAGTGACCCGCTGCGTGAAACGAAGCTGTCACTCCTGACCAAGTTAGGGTTGGCAGGCATCGCCCACTTCAGTCTGTACCAAGGAGACAACCCTATCAGTGCCGAGCTCCTTGCCTTTATCAGGATATTTAATATGAATCAAGGTGAGTTAAATTTAAAAAAAAGTTTGTGAAAAATAAAAAAAACGCACGAAAAGCATTCTGCCTTCGTTCGTAATTGCTTGCTCAAATTAGGATTTTACTTAGTTGTACAAAAAATGCGTATGTCTTACTCAAGTAATTGTATGTAAATAAATAAACAATAATATTAATATAAATAACTATAATTATATTAATAGCAATAATATTAATATTATTAATAATATTCATTGTATTCTTATTCATAATTTGCACTTACTTACTTTGTCATAGAGGGTGATAAAAAGTAGTGTCCACCTCGGGAGCAACACTATTTTAAGCTCGAGTGACGTACTTTGAATCCTTCACTCCGCTCTGAATTCAAAGAAACACTCTCGCCTTCAAAATAGTTGTTTGCTCCCTTGGCAAACAATCTACTATTATAGAACTATTCCTAGGTAAATAATAAGAAAACGTTGTATTTACCTATAACTGTTTGTTACATTTAATTCTTTATTTTCTGTTGCTTCCTGTATCTTGGAGTGTATACGAACGATGGTAAATTTAAATAAATAAATACACCAATTAGATTGCGTTAGTGAATAAGATATTTGATGTTAATTACGTGGGAAACTACTTTTTCTATTAACTCCATGGAGAAAACCCAGTTAGATACATGCACAATGGTGATGTTTATCTAAATATATCACGCTGCCTTCGAAACTGTGTTAGTAATTGAATCAGTTCATCAATGTGCATTATGTTTGTGCACGCATTATGCTACCTTTGTCTATGCGACACAATTGAGCAATTGTATGAAGGCATTACAATAGATTAGATGACTAGTAATTTATGAACAAATAATATGATTTTTGTGATATATGTTACTGCGGGATGACGTAATAAAAACACGGGCACACGGTTAGATCGTATATTGCGGACTGTCGGCTGCGGCCGGCGCCTGACCTACCTACCTTACACACATTATCAATATACCTACATTATATTTTACAATTTCAAAGTCTAAAGGCCAAAAATATGCATGTTTTTATTTATAACTAGCTATCCGGCGAAATTCGTATCGTCGCAAAATCAATAAATGCTGTGTTAAAGTACCTATTAGCTGAATTAAAAAATGTATCGAAATCAGTCAATCTGTTCTTGAGATATCATCAAAAAAGTCGTTCCATTCAAAATGTATGAGAAAATGATATCTTTTAATTTTTTTTTTTGTCTTTTAATTCGGGGCGCAGACGAATCCAACAAATCTAAAGATATCGGTTCAGCCGTTCGTGGATTATAAATGGTGTTACCTTTGATTTATTATACAGGGTTATTTGAAAAACACCAAAAACCTCTTAAGAGGTCATTGTACTCATCATTATGAACAACTTTTACTTTTTCCAAAATTGAGTAAAAAAAACTGGCATATGAGCCTTTTTTTTCTGATTCCAATATGTATATAACTCAATTTTGAAAAAATGTTAGTTGTGCCCTTTTTCTATATGACGGCAGAATAAACCTCTCACAAGAGCCCTAATAAAATTCCAATAATTCATTCCAGAGGAGCTAACAAAGTGGTCAAGCCAGGGTCTACCCGGGGACCTAGTATCTTCTGATGCATCTAGCGCCGAAGCAGTGGGCGCAGACATCGATAGACGAGCTTACACCTACTTACTCACACGGTGCAAGCTCATCGCTGCTTCCTATAAGAAAATTGCCGACGGTGAAGATGATTCGCTGCATAGGTAAATAATAATATTTTTTTCCATAGTAATGCACAGAGTAAATAGCCCCATTCTAGATGGAACCCGTGTTACAAGGGTCATCCATCCGTTTATTATATTTAAAGTCTGTTTCAAATGTATCTGATGAAAATCTTAACAAATAGACCTCAAAACGAACGGACGGGTGCTAATTTGTAGTGCCACTTTCAAATTGAGTGCTTTCATTTAATTATTTGAAACTAAAGCCTAAATTTTAATTCAAAATCACCTTGTAACTACATGTTTTTCATTTGACAATTGACGTTAATCTTATATAACCCCAATTTTGGTCGATGTTTTCCAATTACAATTTAATTATGCTATTCGATAATTGTTGGAAAAAGAGATGACACGAAAAGTTAAAACCTTCTAAATACAGATGAATGTGTTAGTTACTTCTTCTCTTTAGAGAGTGATTGCGTAAGAATTTAACTTGAACAGGCTTTGTTTACGCTTTCATTAGATACTTTTGCAACAGACCATAGCTACGGTGGCTAGTGTCTGTTCATAGATTAAATGAGAAAAAAAAATTGAATAAAATATATCGACGGTAAAAAGGAAGTTAGCATAAGCGACATTTTGGTCTAAAATGATTTATATATCGGTCCTACGTAAAATTTTCCGCTCTTTCGAATGCGCTTACTCCCATGACTTTACTTTTGGAGTTTATGCCCTAGCAAAAATCATTTTCACGTCAATTTTTCTAAAATTTAAAACTTTGAACGGCTCTCCTGAACATTTCATTTTTTTTGTCGCTTATACCCTATTTCCTCTTAATCGTCGATATATATTTGTGCCATGGCAATAACAAATAAAAACTTATTCAAAATATGGAGAGTAGGTAAATGAGTAAAACACCATTTGTCAATGAGAAAAACATTTTGTCTGGTGGTTGTAAACTACTTTCTAATTAGTGATAAAAGACTGCTTTAAAGCTCAAATAAAATAATTTTGTATAAATTCTCGTTAGACAGTAGAAATAAACCGAAAACTTTATTTTAGGAAAAATGTGAAGCTGCTGAAGAAATGCGAAGTACAAATACTACAGGGTGCCATGAAGTATCTAGAAGAAACTTTACGTAAACTACCCACCGCGGAGGAAAAATCTAAATAAATCTTATGCAATCCGATGAATATATCCATAGATTTTATTATATCTCGACAAGGGATCATCCCAGAGAGAGATATGAATGATTGACATTGGTTACCACATTCAACGGATATATCTGCAAGATGTAGAAAATATAATGAATAAGTATAAAATCTTATGAAAAAATCATGACAGTATTGATACCTTATGATTATGACCTTGTTGATATAATTTTAACTAAGTTTAATTTACTTAAATATTTTTAAAGCGTACAACGAATTTCATTTGCTGGGATTTTTTGTTATATTGTTTGTGTGTTTATAATTGTTTTTTAGTTGTAATTTACTTACGATTTGCGTGCAATTCTTATAATTTAATATACTTAATTTGAGTTCTTATACCATCATTTTATTAAAACCTACTAGAAGCCGTGCGCCAAAAATTACATAATTCCAAACAAACTTACTACACTGAGTAGAGGATGAATTTGACAAAATCCTGCTTCATTACTCACTTTCGTTATATAAAGAACGTCTGTGCCACATTTTATGCTTCTAGACCCAGAGATTTGTTGCTGTACGTTGCCTGTCAGTGAATTCAAGATTTTTATTAAGTTTACATTATTATATTACCTAGTCTCCAAGATTCATACAGTTTCTCGCAAAATCTTTTTGAATTTGGCCCAATTTATTTAGTGTTTAAATAGTTAGGATTTTGCCCCATTATTTTAGGGAGATTCCCTAACTTTTCAATATAAAATAGTTGACTGTGAAGACTAAACACTGGTAATTTTCATGGGTCATAAAAATAGACGTGCGTAGCGCCTATAAGTTAAACAGTTAGCAAACATTGTTCGAACGAGATTGCTTACCGAATCACAAACTTCACACTACACAATCTGTATTTGATTGAAACCAAGAGCTCATTACGGGAATTCCGACCGATCATCACCTAAAGGTGCGCTACCTATAAAAAAGACGCCAACAAAGTGACAAATATGTTACGCATAATGTAGACAGGGATTTTAGCATTTCACTCAATGAGCCTCTGATATAGTCCAAACAATCCGGCAACGCGGTGGTGGTTCGAGGCTCGGATGACACTTTTATTATTGTGCTTCTAGCTGAGTCGTTGGTAGCGTTAACAGAGGCAAAATACACAAGGGGGTGGTGACATAATGTTTGACCTAAGACGTCTGGTTTTTGAGCTAAGTATATGCGAAAAACACAAAAAGGTGAATCCGAGTTCCAATGGAAACCTAGGCTCTCTAAATCACACCAGCCAATGTTAAAGGTCTCGCTAATGAAAACGCAGCTTTACACGAACCAAGCGCAAAATAATGGACGTAATATAGCTCTAGCAAATCATAGAAACATTGATTTAGAACTTGTAAAGGGGTTCCATTAAAACACAAAGATTTATAAAATTATTTATTTTTTCCTCTTAAAATGTACCCACTACATATGAATATATTACTGGCAGATACATTTCATTCGACGTATAAATAATAGGAAGTATAAAGTACAGTTTCAAAATAATACTTAACTATGTATTTTAATTAAATTCTATATTAATATTTACAGATTAAAAAAATAAGTTATTCTGCAAATAAATTAATTAAATATAAAATATTTCAATTGTGTTGAAAAATAAACATTATTCTGATATGATTTATTCTTGACAATTATTTAAATAAATTAGTCCTTCTAAAGGTGTTTTTATTATTATAATACTTATGAAACATTTGATTAGGTCATTGTTATGAATTAGGTATTTAGGAAAAGCCTTTCTAACTAAGATTTTACATCCAGTCCTAAAATATTAACGAATAATTGAGGTAAAATCCGCCTGTCGGCTTTTTAAGGTTGGCAATACTGAATAAAATAAGTAACTTAAAGTAAATCTAAACATAAAATAAGAAATAAGCATCGTTGTATTACAAATTAATTTATCATGTAGTTAACTCTATTTAATACGTATTTTATCACAACTTTGAGAACTGCATACATAAATAGTGCCAGACAAACGGAGGAGGTATATTTTACATAAAAATATAGATCCTCGCAATTTGTCCATGTATTATAACGAGCATAAATTAATTAAATTACTAGATACTACTCTATTTATACATCTAAATATAAACGACTTTTTTTCAAGCGTTAAAAAGGCACCATCTCGTTATTCAACTGTAATCCTACTCCATGCAGTGGTTCATTACGGTCGCAAGTCAGAATTAAACATTCTCACGTCAAATAAGCACGAATGAAAAAATATATTATCAATGGGTTGACTTTTTCGAAATGCAGTCTCCGTCGAATACCGTCACTAAGGTCCCAAGTTACACAAAGGCAGCTCGGGACTTAAATTAAAACCCATTCGTTAAATCTATTAATATGCCCGAGTTAGAATAATCTCATTACAGGTACTCAAGTTACAATCATGAGTTCCGGCTTCTTAAATATAACAGGCGAGGAGTTATGGTTACACAATCTCCGTGCAACGAATCTTACGGATCTGACATCTATGCTATCAGTATCAAAATAATTCTACTTCTAGCTATGACCATCGGTATCTTAAATGATCAACACTACTTTAAAAAGTCTCAACAGTCATGTCACTCGGCAACTAAAAAAGAGATATATACCTATAACCTAGTATATTCTAGAACCTATTTGATCCGTCCTTTATGAGGGACGTACGCATGTAGGGGCGTCCTTGGTTCCCCGCGGCGGAATCCTCGGGCGGCCGCTAACACTCCGCCACATAGCGCGGCGATCAACACGCCACATGATACCATGATGGCGGATAGTGCTGACGTCTTCATACAGGTTTGGCCTTCAGGTGCAACTGGAAATGTAAAGAAAATTGATTATACCGTATCACTGCCATCTCTTGTTTTAAATTAACCTTTTAAGCGCTTGGCTAAATATCAATTGCCGTGCCCCTAGCGCGCGGCTACAAATCGATAAAATAATCATTGTCTGTCTAGCCTTTTCCCAACCATGTTGGGATCGGCTTCCAGTCAAACCGGATGCAGCTGAATACCTAAATCGATAAAATAATTCCTACAACAAATAAGGAGGAGCAATCGTTGAATAGAACGAAAAAATCATGCATGTTCTTTGTCGCAGAAATACAACACGAGCAGTAGGGGCACATAAATGCGACACAAGCGGTTAAATAGGTAAGTCAAGTTGTCCAAATCAAAGGTTCAAGCGATTGTTTTACTTATATGCGTCGTTCGCAAAATACGTGCTTGGACGTGGAGTTGCAGACACCAGCCCATTATAAAATACAAGCCTTAGCCTTTATTATATAAAGATACTTACCACCAGTGCTGGCAGCAAGCTCCGAGTCTTCTTCCCCCTCCTGCAGCACCCTGAGTGACTGGAACAGCGATATGTTCTCGGACAGTCGCGGCGCCACACTCGAGGCAGGGTCCAAGCCGGGCTTCGACTCGATCGAACGTCGCTTCACGCTCTTCATATTACGCCAGTGACAAGGTTGGGACTGTGAATGGGAAATTAAGTAGTTTAATTTTGGTATCTGAAAACAGTACGTGCGTAACACACTTAACAGGTTTCATTTTGGCAATTTAACAACATTCATAGCGTTATTTACCTTGTGGAGCAAACACATTTTTCGAACATATGGAGCAATAGATTAGCAATATGCTTCAAATTGAGAGTAATAGTGTGTTACGCAATTAGGATGCTGATCTCTTTCCAAAATAATTAAAAGGGTATGATTCCAGAGATCCCATTTTGCCTTTGTTTTGCTAATTCATGTCGCGTAACTATACAAGAATGCATTGATGGAACATCCATACTAATATTATACATTCGGTAGTAACTCTGTCTGTCTGTCTGTCTGTATGTTACATTTTCTCGCCTAAACCACTGAACGGATTTCGACAAAATTTGGCAGAGAGATGGATTGCATGCTGGGGAAGGGCATAGGATAGTTTTTTAGCTGTATGCCTCGCGGGCGGAAGGTAGTCGTCGTTAAAGGCAAAGCAACGTATAGGAGCCTGGGGTCTTCATCTATTTACTTACTTCGCCTTTTTTGAAGACGAAGAGAACTAGACACCATAAGCACTTAGGTATAATTGTAGTCAAGTTGGTACAACTCCATTTTTGGTCATACCATAACCTCTCTGTAGAGGTTTATGAGGGTTAATGGATCATTCTGTATTATAACTCACCGGACATCTTCCGTGGCACATCCTGACATCGCACTCTATATAAAGCGCGGGCGAGCCAGTGAACCGGAAAGTCTTCATGTAAGCGTACACTTGGGTCTCAAACACGCCTGATTCCGACCACGAGCCGCGAAAACGGGAGATCAGTTTGTCATCTACTGGGCAGCTGGAATGTGATAAAGTCAAAGTCAGAACTTTAATTGTAAAACATAGTTGTAGAAGGAACCCGTGGCTAAGTAATAACAAACGCACGAGTCGATTGATCAGGTTAAGCTATTCTTGCCGCGGTTGGTCTGTGGATGGGTGATCATCTTTACATATCGAGACCCTTTTCCGTGCCTCGGAAAGCACGTTAAGCGGTTGGTCCCGACTGTTATTTGTGGAGCTTTGACAGTCATTACGGGTAGTCAGAAGCCCGAAAATCTGACAACCAGTCTTACCAAGGGGTATCGTACTTATTACCCAGTAAATGGGTTTTGGAGGTCAGATGGGCAGTAGCTTCATGTAAAATACTGGTATTCAGCTGCATCCGGTAAGACTGGAAGCCAACCCCAACAAAGTTGGGAAAAGGCTCGGCAGATGATGAGTTGTAAATAAATAGTTATACCTAAAGATCGAATTAGCCTAAGTACCTATCTAGCCTTTTTTTTTCTTTTATTTCGGATGTGAAATCATCAAATGACCCTTTCCGCTCTGGACGGAGCGGAACGAAATGTCAGACTCTTAGGCCGCTTGTATACGTCCGTTTTTCGTCCGGTGTCCGTTGCGCCGAGGGGAAGCGGCGTTGCATCCGGCATAACTTTTTCGCCGGACCTGTGTCCGATGCATGTGCACCTAATCATTATAAACCATACACCACCGCGAATCCGGCGAAAAAAAACGGTCCGTTGTCCGGTGAAAAAAAACGGACGTATACAAGCGGGCTTACTGACTAAAACCCACCCATGTTCTTTCCTTAGCCCTTTATGTTCCGGGCCAGCGGTAACCCTTTCGGACAATCCCGCTGACCCGGCAGGCTTCGGCCCTAACAGGCCCCTTCGTCTGACCTATCTAGCCTTACACTGCGACTTCGTTTTAATACAACGGAGCCCGTTAAAACACAAGGGATTTCTTAGTGAATCTCTAAGGAACATATAGGCTCCCAAATTGTTAGTTTCTATCTTCCCTGCCTTTCTCCTTTTTAAGAGGCTGCCTTTTTTTTACGCCTAATAGTTCCATTGCAATGTTTTTTTTACGCCTACTTAAGCAGTCGATCAAAGGGCACGGTCTTTATATAGCGCTCATTTGCTACAAGGTCTTGATTGATGACTTTTTAGTTAATAATAAACTTGTGTTGAAAAAGTTGCGCTCCGTTTACTGGAAAAACGTCATTTCTGTAAGCCCTATAGTAAGAGAGAGAGGGCAGATATTCACATTGTGACATATCAAATTTGTTTTTTCAACACAACTTTATTAACTAAAAAATCATAAATTTTGAGATATGTCGACCTTGTAGCAAATTAGCGATAGGTTAGTAGGTATTCTTCTTTTACAGAAATTGAACTCACCCAAATTCATCAATAAGTTGTATTCTCTTCGTGGCCCCATTGTGAGCGAAGCAGTCGTTCACGACGATGTCGAATCCGTCTGCAAAACAATAAATTCAAGTTAGATCAAACTTGGATGCACCACCATTGCAAGATCTTTCATAACGTGGAACTCTACAGGCTAGCAGGGACGCGCAAACTGAAACCATGAATTCAGCACATAATTCTAGACCCCTTTTTTTTGGGTAGGAAATCATCACATGACCCCTCCCGCTCTGGGTGGAGAGGAAGGGAGTGTCAGACTCTTACTGACTAAAACCCACCCGTTTTCCTTCCTTAGCCCTTTATGTTCCGGGACAGCGGTAGCCCTTTCGGGCAATCCCGCTGACCCGGCAGGCTTCGGCCCTAAGGGGCCTCTACCTTGAAGCTGACATCTCTTTGAGGCGCGCGTGGAACACGTACGCGCCGTCCGGCACGAGTCTGGACCTGATCGGACGGTGAGCTACCCATTACTCTCCGGCCGCAGGCCCGCGCCTACGGTGGCCGGGAGTCGTCACGCGGCTTATAGACATTTTCTGACATACATAATCCAACGTCATTGCTCCCATACCGTTCCAGTTAATAAAATTTACGAAAAACGCAAGACCTTGATTAAGTAAAACTGATTGGAATATTTTGAAGCCGCATTGCGCGTACACATGCGATCTTTAACAGTTCAACCGTTACGATTCTCGCCCTTAGGTTTACGGTATTTAATTGTTATTGGTACCTATATTTAGTTCAGTTGTACTACGGTAAAAATAACTGCTGAATAATAGACATGTAGCTGCATCATACATCATCTTAGCAACCGACCGCGGAGCCTGTAGCTGCACCGCGGAGCCCTTAGCCCTAGCGCTCTGCTATCGCCACCGCGATAGTGGCGCCCCTGTTGAGAGCTCAGCGAACTACAACCTAGACGTGTCGAGCAGCGATTGGGCAATATGTACTCCGCACCGATTGGTTGTTAAACTCGCAAGTTTTAAAGTGCCCACTATTATTTTTTGTTATCTTAGGAATTTGTTATAAGTAGTTGTTATTTTTAGAAAATAGATTATTACCGTTTAGCGTCTCGAACCCGTTGTTTCCTTTAAACCTGCATATACCAAAGTGGTGACCCCGACGTGTTGTCACAGAAGATACCTTACCATCACCTAAGATTACCACACCCAAGAACAGTACCATTCCAGCAGTTACCAAGCAACCAACCGATGTACCTCCGGCTAGCATGACGTCACAGCCCGCCAGCAACATGACAACGCGCACGGGCCGTGCCATCAAACTGCCGGTACGCTTCGCTTGAGGGGGAGTACTGTAGCTGCATCATACATCATCTTAGCAACCGACCGCGGAGCCTGTAGCTGCACCGCGGAGCCCTTAGCCCTAGCGCTCTGCTATCGCCACCGCGATAGTGGCGCCCCTGTTGAGAGCTCAGCGAACTACAACCTAGACGTGTCGAGCAGCGATTGGGCAATATGTACTCCGCACCGATTGGTTGTTAAACTCGCAAGTTTTAAAGTGCCCACTATTATTTTTTGTTATCTTAGGAATTTGTTATAAGTAGTTGTTATTTTTAGAAAATAGATTATTACCGTTTAGCGTCTCGAACCCGTTGTTTCCTTTAAACCTGCATATACCAAAGACACATTGTGATAAAAAACCGGTTAAGGTTCCTTTGAAGCTAACTTTTAATTCAATTATTGTTAACCGCATCGATTGACATGATTGATTGACGGTGCTACCAAAAGCGCTCCAACTTGAGATTTTCTTGTTTGTGCGTTTGGCGATGGGTGATCACAGAGTTGTTTTTATGAACGAGTGAAATCTTTGCTGTTTTCATTTCTTTTGACGTTCGTGTTTTGTTTAATTTCATTTTTGGACTACAATACAAAGGCGTTCTTTCTCTTTTGTTAGCTCAACTAAGTGTCCGAAATCAATACTAATAAGAACAACACTAATAACCAAGAAAATAAAATAAAAAAACGAGTTAGTTCTTACCATAAGCGCTCCTCATATAGATGAGCAAAGTGAGGGGATCTCCAACACGCACAGGTCCCGACACTCGCGCTCCATTCGCTCCGTATCCTGACCGAATCTCCATGTAACATTCAGGTGGTTGCAGCGTAAACACGACCGGGTTTCCTGTCGCCACCCTGGAGGTCAATATAAATGGTAATTAAAGCGAAATGTCTGTTTTTTTCTTTGATTAATGAAGGATGAAACTTGGAACTTTCAGGCGTTGGCTTTAACCTAAAAAAACCTAATGTGACTTTAAGTCCACGTCCTAACCGAAGCGATGTTCGCGCTCTTTTTTAAATGAATATTACATACTAACCCGATCAATCAAGTCGTGTTTGTACGTCATATTCATACAAACGATCTGTCAACTTTCAGTCCCGTCAAGATTTAAAATCACATTTTCAAAGATCAACTTCCAATGCAAAAACTACAACATTGAATAGAATATAATTCTTTAATTGCCTTGCCACTGTGCACTGTTCTCCACTATGATGTGTTGTATTGCGGTCGGAGAGACTTTTGAAAAATCCTAAGTCGTAATTCGAGGTTTGGCTCTCGCCTATTTCCTCCTCCAATATTGGACCAATATAAAACATAAATTTCATAAACTGAACAAGAAAGATAGGTAATACTGTGTCCCTATGTTTTTCTTTTTCATTAATAGTTGTCGAATTTGTGTTTGGCCTCTGTTGACAGCGGTTTAAAACGGCATTTTTTGAGGGTTCAAGTGCTTATAAAAAATAATGTATCATCAAAAAGGAAAACAGAGACATACAAGTACCTAGTTAATATTTATTATTCTGTAAAACATCATTGTTTTATGGTCATTGACCAGAAAGAAAACTGGCGAGAGCATTTCTATGGAGAAACGACCACCACGCATTCCCTCTTATGTATTTAAAATAGCAGGTAATTAAGCATCCGAGAAAACAAGAGATTCAAAGTCCCGGTTTGTCCAACTACTCCAGTTTCCCGATTACATGCAGTTATGGTTATGATAATGCATTTATCACCAATCGTCACAGATAATCGCTTCCCGATTTATGTCAACAAGATCATGCGTGCGCGACGCCTTGACAGCTAATCTGATCTGCCATGGTTCGCAAACATTTTGTGGTTTTCAATAAAAATACCTAAATGTTTGAAGTTTCACTTTTTACTTTTGAACTGAATTAATACAAAACTAAAAATACCTCACGCATTTTACCGATTGAAAGTAGATCATGGCTTAGAATAAACCACAGCTGTGCCAAATCTTAGTTCTATAGTTTGGTAAACACGGTTTCGGCAGAATTCTATTGCAATAATTCAATCTAAGCTATGATCACGGGGCCTAAAAATGACACTTTGGCAGAATCATAAAAGGATAACATTATGAATCATAAAGGACAGTTAACTGTTGTTAATGTTAATCGTATCAAATCTCATAGGTGAAGGAATTTTTAGTAATTTTTTTTTGTCTGTGCTAAAATATCAATCCATCCAATCCAAATCCCAAAAAAAACATAAAAATTCAAATTATACCTCCATAGTGCAGCGAAAAAAAGAAAAACACGGACTGTCTTCGCCTTATTCATCATCTGCCTAGCCTTTTCCCAACTATGTTGGGGTCGGCTTGTAGTCTAACCGGATGCAGCTGAATACCAGTATTTTACATGGAGCGACTGCCTATCTGACCTCCACAACCCAGTTACTGGGTAATACGATACCCCTTGGTAAGACTGGTTGTCAGACTTTCGGGATTCTGACTACCCGTAACGACTGCCAAAGATCCACGAATGACAGCCGGGACCAACGGCTTAACGTTCTTTCCAAGGCTTTCTTCGCCTTATTATGATTCATAATGTTATCCTTTTATGATTCTGCCGAAGTGGCCTTTTGAGGCCCCCAGTAAGTAGTCCAGAGCGGGCCGGATTAGCACATCTATATAAGTAGACTCGAATAACCATGTTTGTAGCAACGCGAGTTTAAATATTGACGTCATAGATAAAACTGACTGACTAACTTGACTTGACTTGACTTCATAGTCCGCCTCTGTACATTTCTGTGCTTGAAGTATTGAATAAAGACATCATTTATCTTCAAATACAGGGTAAACTGTTCACTTAGCTAAGTATAAATACTTCTATCCCTCACAATCTATACCTACTGCCGTTGGAATAATTCGTAAATTTTGAATATTATTTCAATGCCAGAATGCTTGGAAGTGTCTTCGGGTATCGAGAATTAAAGCAAGCGAATTTTTACTCACTCTACGTCCAAAAAAGGAAACGTCACAGTCTTCCAGAAGTCGTATCCATACTCGCAAGTGACCTTGAAGTGTTCGTCTAGCTCCTCTTCTATCAGCGAGTTGTACTGCACTGTTATCGTGTTCCACATCAGGTTCTTCTGTCACACGAACATACATTTTCAATATAAAATACATAAATTAAGTTACAGTCAACAGAGTCGTGTGTTATTTGAAGAAGAATAAAAAAGTAATCAAATATGGATGCATACCAGTAAAGGCGATCAAAAAACAATTGTTCATGGATTCCAATTTCATCATCTACGACGCATACCTATTATCTTTTTTTCATTGTTATAAGATAACAGAAGAGCAGAAAGTTTATACGGTTCTACGATAAAATATCAATAAGTGAAATTGTTGTAGATCTCGTAGCAAAATGCCTACGCGTGCTACGCCGCTACACACTTTACATATTCAGACTTGCGTATCATGCGTATTAGGCCTCGGAATATACATAAAGATCTAGGTCTCGACTATCGTGAGAATATCTATGAATCTAAATATCTCAGGATGCCGTCTCTGGAGCCATAGGATGTTATCTTAATAATGAAACTCATAAAGTAAAGTGCGTGCTCTGTTATCTTATTCCGCAGCATATAGATGGGTAGGTCTTAATTTCCCTAACAATATTATGCCAATTGTGATTACATCTGTCTTCCAAATATGGTGGTTAATGCAGTAGATATTCTACTAAGATCGCTCATAGCAGGCCTATATAATTCAGTTGCTGACATTATTCTAGGCTACCCAGGTTTCATAAACGTCTTGCAACTAAAATGGTATTATAATCCTAACTGACCCGTCCGCCGTTGTCCTTTTTTTTGATTCGAAAGACACGTGGCGCCATCTATTATCATAATAACGTTATTGTTGTTTTCCTCGGGAACAGCACTTTTTTCGGGATGAAAGGTACCCTATGTCCGTTTCTGTATCACCTGACAACGTAGGTATATGCAAAATTTCAGGATGATCGGTTCAGTGGTTTAGGCGTGATAAGGTAACAAACAAACTCACTTTCGCAAATATAATAGTTAGGATTACCCCTTCACCTCATTGCCCAGATAATAAAAAGAACGGGCAGTCTTTATAAAATGAAAATATTTTTTTTTATTGCTTCAATACATCACCGTAAGTGCGTAGGCGTGTGCTGTGTTCCGATTTAATGCCCATGTCTTAATGCCTATGTGCCGGTAGAAGGCTAGTCCAGGGTTGTTAGGTTACAAATAATTTAATTTTTGCATAAGTTTAGTGCTCATGTGGCGATAGATAGAAGGTCCTGGTAACAGCTTACCAGGGCTTACCCGGGCGTCAAGGAGGGATAATAATTAACATTTGCATAAGTCTAGGTACTCACAGTAGGATGTTTCCTGGTGTCATCATGCTGGCCATTCCTGCCCAGTGTGCCACATCTGTTGAGCTGGATGTAGAACTCGTAGTAGTCGCGACCCGTGCCGTTTATATACATACAATCTGGATCGTAGGAGTAGCCTGTAATAGGAATGTCAGTTATTTCTATCGTGAATTCCTTTAATGTAGACCCCAAAACGAATGGTCTCAGTAAATGCAACGGTTTTACTTATTACGTTTAGATAGAACTTCCCCGTTTAGGCACAATTAGTACTTTTTAACCGACTTCGCTACAGCAAAGACGCGTTGTAGATATGTGTGATTCTTTCCCTCGAAGCGACCTTTTTTTTTTTTGGGTGGGTAATCATCAAATGACCTTTCCCTCTCTGGGCGGAGCGGAAGGGAATGTCAGACTCTTACTGACTAAAACCCACACGTGTTCCTTCAGTTGCCTGTGCCAGGAGCCACGGTATCTCTTTCGAACAACCCGCAACCTTGGCAGCCATCGGCCCTAGCGGACCCCGTCAGTTAACGCTGACCAAGACTGAAGCCTAAAAATATGGTCGGATCAAAAATCCGAGCAATTGGAGAAACCCATTAGCGCCACACTCTACCAGGCCACTGAACGTTACAGATGGAGAGAGATAGAAGACCGTTGACAATTTGAAAATAATTGCTACGAACTATTTATTTATGTAGGTATTGGGGTATTTTCAACCTTTTTGGAATCGTCTTGAGGAGACGATTTCCGAGACTGGCAAAACATAAAGAAGAACATCCTTCTATTCTAAACACGTTGAAAAGCAGCTTCTCAAATTAAAGGCCCAAAAATGACGCAAAAACTCATAAAAAACATCAAACAAATAAAATAAAGCATAATAACGCAGAGTTGACCTAGCTACAGTAATAAAAACCTATTAAAGAAAGTGCTTAGAAACTGAAACCGCACTCAAGTTACTCCTAAACGCAGATAATATCTAGGTAAAAGTGTGACATACTTCACCGAAACTTAATCTATGTCACTTCATCACTTGACATTACTTAATTACTTTTTAACAGTCATTTACTGCGTACTTAAGAAGTTAAGTACACTATTGCACTGTTGCTGTGCTTTTGACCTTTCTTAAAGCTTTTACTTACTCTTATTTTCGTATTTGAACCCCGAATCTAACCCAGTGACCACTAGACCATTGAGGTCGAGTATTTTTTAAGGATATACTTACTTAAAATAAATTCTACTTTACATAACAAAGATAAGTATGCAGTATCGTCGGATATAGATGAAGTTTAGAAAAAAACCGTTTAGTAAGAAATTAAATTTTATTATTAGAAAACAAACAGCTCATTTATCAAATTATATTTCAGTCGACAACATCCATCGATTTCTTACTAAACTTCAACTACACATATCCAACGATCCTGCATACTTATCTCTTTTGTTGACTGTACTACCTCCTAGTCTGTTTTCCTGTTCGTATAACAGACTTTTTCAAAATTGACTTACAAAATTCTAAGTAGACCAGTATACCCAAACAAAAAGTCATTTTAATAAATAACGAATGAAAGACAGTCCCATTTTACGTCCAGGAAAATCACTGGCCATTCCAAGGTTGCTTGGTAGAGATCGCAGAAAGCGATAAGGCCGCCCATTGTATATTTTTTATATACATGTTTAGTGTTTGATGCATTTTTTTATGTATTGTTGTGGTGTACTATACAGTATATATAAATAATGAATACTTCCCCATACTTCCCGTGGGTGTCGTAAAAGGCGACTAAGGGTCGTACTGGTGGAATGCATAGGGAATGCTGCTGCCGGAGAATGGGCAGCAGCGTTCTCTATGCATTCCACGACGATACGATCGCCAAGCCGCCTGCCAAGCGTGGCGATTATGGCAAACCCCCCCCAACTTGGGGGAGGCCTATGTCCAGCAGTGGACGTCTTTCGGCTGAAATGATGATGATGATGATGAAATAATGAATGATGGTGAATAAAAGCTTTTAAAAGGTCGTCATTTGAAGTTCCCTAAAGTTAACGGTAGTGTGAATCAGTTAAGCGGCTGTCCCACGAATCATAAACAATGCATCTAAGAGGGAAAATGGTATAATCTTATAGTACTGTACAATGTAATATCTAGTAATCTTCCTTCTAATAGACCGTGGTATGGGTTTATGGTAAACGGTTCCCGCGACTTTGTGATACATTTAGACTTTATTGAGAACTTGAATCACTCCGACATCACTCAATAGATATAATTTAGTTTTGTTGTGACATTGCTTTTAAGTCAATTAACACTCTGTGAGACACGAAACGCCCCCAGACGTGATAACAATAAAACTTCTATTTCCTCGTTCAGTGTCCTTAGACGCCTAACGTAGTCTTTTGAACAAACGTTACCCAGTTGTAACTAGGTACTGGAATAGATCAGACGAAAATACAAAGTCGAAATTAATTTAGCATCCAAACAAAACCCGATCGTATTTCAAAAATAAAAGACAATTTTGTATCAACATACATTTTCAAGCATAAAAACCTAGAAGACTAAATGATGTGACTTTATAAGCTACCTACTTAGTCACAGATCAACTAAGGATTAATGAAACCGTTGAATAAAATGTTCTCATACTCTTTATGAGAACAATTCATTCCAGGGAAGCTGTGCACTTGATTTACGATAACCACGTCGCGAAATTATCAAATCTCACATCCGACGCACATGCCCTTTGACAGCCACGATAACAGATGTGGAACAAACACAGAATAGCAAGCACATGGAGTGCTAATGTGAGAACGACCGTGCGAAAAACTGCAAGCACTTTGTAGGCACAGATTGTTTCTCGAATTCAATTTTAATTAATTTTAGTTCTACTGCTCTAATACAGGAACTGTGTTAAGGTTCATTGATTGGGTAACTTTTAATGCGTGAGTAATCCCTCACGCACCCAATTAAGTTACGCAGGTGCGTGAGCGTAAAAACAAAACATTATGTAGAGACCACTATAAATTACTTGGTTTTCTGGAATTACTTCAAATACTAACCATAAATCCTTATTTATCTCAACATCATATTACAGGCACTGGTTAAGTAAATACACAATCTAAAATAAAGATAGGTGTCTGAGGTAGGAGGGTCCCGAGTAACAGATCACCCGGCTAATTACTAGTTAAGTGGTTTAGCAGGTTGATCGCTGGCATCATATTTTGCGCTTAGCGTTTACATTCAAACGAATGGTGGTCAAGAGACAAAATCAAAAGTCATTTATCCAAATTAGGCTGAGAATCAGTACTTTTCGAACGTCAAAATTACAAAACGCCCGCCTTTTCATCACTTCCTAGTGCTTTCGCTGGGAAGAAGAAGTGGCGCACCCAACTCCCCAGCAGAACAGATAGGCTGAAGTCTCCATTTACTTCTTACTCCTCGACCACAAACAAAAGGACATACCGACACAATGTGGGAGTTGCGACGTAACAATACCAAGGTAATGACACTCGTCTAGTCTACACGCCTAATTGTTCCAGCTATCTGCACAATACCTAGGGTTAGCCTGATGACCGATTACACCGTAGGAACTGAGTGGAACTTCCCTAGGTAGCCGACATAACGGTGGGTTCAGCCTTTATCATTTGTGGACAATAGGCAAGCTGGAAGCGTTATTGTACCTATTTCAACTCGCTCTTGTTTAAAATCAAACTCCAGTTAAAGCTTTCCGCAGACATGCGCGACGCGATGGTTCGACGCGATTCTGGTAAAATAATTTCCATGAAGTTTTTCTAATATAGTTGCGTCACGCTGTCGCGTCGCTTTTGTCTGCCTGCAAGCCTTTGTTCTTTAGCAAATCTTTCAGGTTTTGATATACTAACGTGTGTGTGAGGATTTACACTTAATTTCTCAGAAACATTTCTGAGAAATATTTGTTAAAGACGTTAGAATAGAAGATGTTCTCACCTGCTGAATAAACCAAGCCGCCGAAAGATCCGTTGAACCCGACTCTAATCTTCATGAAGTCGTCTTGGCACTCTGCTTCAATATCTGTTAAGCACAAAAAAAAATATTGTAATATTACATACATAAGGTTCAGCTTAGATAAAGACCACAGCTGCCCACCCTTATAAAATACCCTAGCTTAGTCTACTTCTCCAAATCTCTATCGCAAACGTTTTCTTGGTAGGAAACCGGCATTTCACGTCAAATACAAGTCAAAACTATCCCACTCTATAGTAATGTGCGGACAATAGTATCTTGATACGTAACCATTATAATCCCTGTATCCTGCATCATATGAATAGTTCAGTAAAAACTAATAAAAAGCCACACAAAGGGTTGCGCAAGCACGGCGCCACGCGCTCCATGCGATACCATCTCAATTTGTCCGGTTTCACAACATTAGGTAGACAATGTTTGCTGTATATGATACTTTTATAAACTGCAATTATTTCTTTATTAGTAAGTAATAAATAATTGCAGTTTAATTGGTTTCTTTCAATTCTGGACCATAAATACAAACTTTATAGTGATGCAGAAAGCTCTAAATTAATTCGTTCTTCCCGCTGCAAGAATAAATATGATGATTATGACAGGAAGGACATCAAACTTACAGGAAAAATACAGCCAGCGGGGAAATTAGGTAACACACAAACAGTAGCAATGGCTTTCATTTTGACAGTTCAACAACATTCATTGCGTTATTTACGTTGTTGAGCAGGCAAATGTTTCGCACATATGAAGCAATGGATTAGCAGCATCCTTAGAAATGATTCAGATTGAGATTGAAAGTGTGTTACTTACGCAATTAGGGTGCGGTAGGTAAACCGACAACACCACTAGACCAATAGACGACATCGTCATCAAACTCAAACTCAAATCATTTATGTCAATTAAACCATTAACAAGCAATTTTGAATTGTCAAGAAGTCGGTCAGTCAGAAAATATGAAGCTAGTTGCCCATTCCAAAGCGTAGGTACCTATGGAGAAGAACGGGCAAGAAACTCCATGGACACTCTTTTTATTTTAAATTACATTTTACAAAAATATTTGTTACATCATTACTTATGAATTTATGATTATATAATGTGAGAACGATGTAAAAAATAAAAAAGACGTACGCGTTAAAAGCGTCCAGAATACAACAAACAGTAATAAAACAACAATCCAAAATTAAAACAATTAAAATAAGCCCAGGCAGCTTCATGTCGGCGATACTGACTCTGTCTTTGCACCTGTTCCCTACAGCGAAAACACTAGGAAGTGGTGAAGGGCGGGAGTTTTGGGGGACTGTCTTATATGTAATCTTGACGTTCGAAAAGTGCTGATTCTCAGCCTAATTTAAATAAATGACTTTTGATTTTTATTACAACAAGAACCAACTCTATAGTCGCTTTAGACTGCACTGCAGTACCCAAGCTAGGATTGCCTTACTCACACTGCACTCTACTGCCATTGGTCCGATGTCTGCGGTACTCGCGCTCCCAGGCAGGTGGTTCACGCCACGTCGTGTCGACTACAGGCGAGCGCGGCTTGATACTCACAGGTATGTAACTGTTCTTCTCTGATAAGAACACCACCTAGACATAGAAAATACAATTATTAAATAGATATTAAACATGCAGATGTAGTACCAACAACAGCTTTTATGTTAATTGCTGTGGGTAACCATGAACGCAACTAGAGCGATGTCAACGATGCAGTTTCCGCTATTTCATCTACCTACTAGATGTAACATCCATTTTAACTTTTGATTATTTGACTAGAGCTGTTTGTTATATCGATCAGGGACCCCGACGTGTCTTGAAATCCCGGGACATTTTGTAAATTTAGTTGCCTCGGGTCGTCGGGATCCGAGACAACTAAATGCAAACGCCACCACAGATTACAGTTGTGACTGTGAAAAATCCATATTTTGGGACTAACTTCGAATTTGAGTAACTGCACTTATTGCTTTTGCGCTAGAAGCTGCAAGTTTGGAACTACTTTACAAAGCTAAACACAACAAACCGATATTAGTTAAAAACAAGAAATTGTTCACCTTGTCCGGTGGCATTATTACAAAAATCACAAAAAAATGCTTTTGTTATTGATACGTTTTGATAGTTGGTTGTCTCGTGTCCCGAGACTTTGAGACTGTCGAGACTTCCCAAACCCTAATTTCTACTTACGAATTCTGTTTACTACTTATACTTATAGAGCCTGAACGTAAGTAAATATTCCAACCAAAGTTAATTTAATGGTAGGAAGTTTAAACCACATAATTTTAATTACTATCTACTTCATAGATCGCTGATCATCATTCGGAAGTTGCGAAACTGACCCTTAGAAGCGTTTAAAACTGGCGCAACACTTATGCTGTAGGTATTACATTGTTACAATATTTAATTGAAATTACTCATTTTGTTTATTACATTCCTTACATGAAGACCGTTTACTTTTGAGGAGGTAGCGCTCCGTGGAGGTTTCACAATCAGATAGCCCTGAGATAACATAAGCCTAACTACCACCTTCCGGCACACGCGACTTTTGACTGCCTTCAACAAATAACACAACCTCCGCTAATTAGCGCCTTAAACGACTGTTAACTTAACAAGCACCAAAAAAATACTCACAAAAGTAGAACCGTTAGCTTTATTGTGACCGAGCTGCAACTAGATTGCAACCATTACCTGACCAAAGAAAAAATTCAAAACAAACTAACGAATTACGGCGTCGGTAATTCACCATTTCACAGTCACGACCCCTTGAAAGTTTTGCACAAAAAAGACGTAAATGGCAGTAAGTATGCCAGGGCAGTTCGCACGCCGGCTGCCAGTACCAACGCATTATAAAATTGGGCCAGTGGAGTGACGGAGTAAACGCCGTCGCCACATCACTTTGACAAATTGATTCCAATATAAAACAACAAATGAAGCCATTTACCCACGGCGCATTCCACATCACGGCGCGTTAAGGCATACCTTATCCGTAGAAATAGAAATGCCATGAATTGGGAACACTTTCATTCGGTTTTCATGAGGTTTATTAGTTTTACACGCAGTTAACTAATAGACTTTCGTAGAAGCACAATATAACAAAGAATTCGAAGAATACCTGTAACTGTTATCCAATTTAAATAATGTCGGTCAGACCGTAACAAGATTGTATTTCACGGTATAATTACAATTAAAAATAAATATTGACAATCAACCAGCCTCAGTTTCAACTTTTTTTTCTTGACTGAAAATAAAATTGAAACAGAATAGAATAGAATACTCTTTATTATGTACACATGACATAAATATAAAAACTGTACAAAGGGTGACACAATGGGCGGTCTTATCGCTAAAAGCGATCTTTTAAAGACAACCTTTGGATGGATTAAAAAGGGGAAGGACATACAAATCCTACTAGTAGTAGGTAGTCTGTGGTGTACCATTTACATAATAAAATAAATACATACCTAAAGTATATTATACTAATCTAAATAAATATATTACATATAATAATAAACATGAAACAGGAGCAAAGAAAATATAATGATGATGTTTAAGGAGAGGGTGAGGGGCCCGTGGCTAAATAATAACAGCCGCACAGGTCGATCGATCAGGTTAAGCTACGCTTGCCGCGGTTGGTCTGTGGATGGGTGACCATCTTTACATACCGAGACCCCTCCGTGCCTCGGAAAGCACGTTAAGCCGTTGGTCCCGGCTGTCATTTGTGGATCTTTGACAGTCGTTACGGGTAGTCAGAAGCCCGAAAGTCTGACAACCAGTCTTACCAAGGGGTATCGTATTACCCAGTAACTGGGTTGTGGAGGTCAGATAGGCAGTCGCTCCATGTAAAATACTGGTATTCAGCTGCATCCGGTTAGACTGGAAGCCGACCCCAACATAGATGGGAAAAGGCTAGGCAGATGATGATGTTTAAGGAGAGGGAAACTGCTTTTTTATCATAATTTGACTGTTTTATAGAATAAAGTTTTAAAATAAGAATTATATTTGCTTTCGTTTTTTGTTCTGTTTGTTAAAGTTTAGTGGATTAGTTTTTATTTTTGTAACTGAACCTGTTTGTATTTCCCTCTGGACTGGCTGAACCTATTTCCCTAAGTGTATGTACTGTACCCATATTTGCAAAATAAAATATATTTATCTTTAACCAACATCGACACCATGAAGATCTTAATTTAACCGCCAACGATGCGGATAAATTAAGCGGTCCTAAAGTTTGTGGGTTGATTGCTTACGAAGAATCATCTACAACAGTCCAGCCTATCTTCTTCTACAAGTAACGTAAAGAAATTATCATGCATTTTCGTAATATTGACCTATAGTATGAAATAACATAGAACCAAAATATAATATATATCAGCCTTTACCGCCTAGGTAGACGGCATCAAAGTACACACACTTTTCACAAGGATCAAAAAGTCAGAAATCGCTAAAAACTTTTCCCATACATTTCTTAGTAAATGGGACTCCCAACTTACTTTTTTATGATGAATAAATTGGCATCAAAACAAAGTTGTTGTTGTGAAAATTGCCCATTTTCTTGGTGACTGTATTTATAAAATAATCTGTGAAAAAATTAAGGTACTTATAACGTTTAAGTTACCTGCCCTTATTGCACCATCTCAAAAATCCACCCTGTATATCTTGTTATCTTATAATCTCGCTACATTTTTTTCAATAACGCATTTCCAAGGGATGTTCTCGTTTGTGGGTCACGCGGTGTGTGACCGTCGCCATCGTTCATGGTTTAGATGCAATGTGAGTCAAACAACAGCTACCAGCCATTTACACCAGGTCAGAGATGGATATCGCTAAACTAACACACACACGACCTTCTTAGAAGCCCACAATGCGCGTAACAGTAGCAGATTCAGTTTCTCACGACTTAATTAGTTAATTTGATTATGTTAATGTATTTGTTTGTGTTTTATGGGGTGAGATGACAATTCATATGTTTTACAGGATGTAATTTAAAGATCTTGTCATGTCAACTTTCTTTTGATGAACAATTGACATTAGTAGATTAGGAATAACAGATGGAATCTAAACCATTTATATAATGTAGGTGCCTAGTGATTCTAGTGAACTTAATATACCTACGAAAGAACGTTGTATTGCTCGAAATTCTTTAATGAATTATAACATCCGTAGCACCTACGTTGTAGAACAACCGAGCTCACCTTCGTTCGTACAAATAGGTTTTACCCGTAAAACATCATACATCGGCAGCGGAACTACAGATGATAACCTAATCAGATTAGAGAAGCCCTTCGCAACTTCAATATTGTATATTGCACAAGCCCTCAGAGGCTGCGGCGTGGCCTCCCCCATTCAGTCGGTCACTAGAGTAGCAGTGCGTTGAGCAACGTGCTGACTGCCACCGTACGCGTAGCACGCGGGAACTCACGCGTGACACAAATAATAGCCCCGTAACCACTCTATTTGATCTTTCAATTTATTCTTTTCATCACACAAATTCACCAAATAATAATTTCACGGCATTTGATTCATCAGCTAACTAAAATTTCCATTTTCCAGCAACATTTTACTGTGAAATAAGTTTTATTAAATCCCAATTCTGCAAGAGGCAACCGCTGCGTATGCATTGTTATATTTTAATTGCACTCCTCAAAAGTAGGTCCGCTTACATGTCAACTAAGCTTCATACCATTCGTGCGGTCTATACAAATCGACCGTAAAACCAATGTCACAAATAAGTGCAGCAATTCCGCAAAACGAAAGGAAAAGATAGATTGTGTCGAATCGTGTATTCTTAGAAGAATTCTTTCAACCAATCCATCAATGGTCGTTCAAATGGGTGTAAATTGGTGACTATTACAGCGTACCTTTCACCCATTTCTTTGCTCATGACTGCGAGTAATTGGGTGATGACTGTGACGATTATTTGAACAGCAACTCTTTTATTTTGCGCCCCTGAAATACGCCTACAATAAACTGCCATGATAAAAGACCAAGAAAAAGTGAAAATAAATAATTAGGTGGATAGTGAAACTGTGTGTCGGAACGAATTTCAGGTATTACACCCACTGTAAGTAAGTGTGTAAGTATATTGACTTGCGAAACCTCTTTTAACTTAATTTCTTCTGCGTTATCCGCAAAAGTAAACGAAACTGTAGTTTCTTTCTTAATATCCTTTCTATTAAACTAAATGCATCAGTTAGATTGACAAAGAGGTCTGTTACAGTAAGAAACACAATAGTTTTCGACAGTCCACAATTCCACTGACGCAGACTTCGCTAACAAATCGACTCAACAATGTAAAAATCTAGTAAATAATTGAGTTATAAATCGTAGTTAACAAATCTGGCTATTTTCAGAGCCATTAAGCACGATGAAAGAGACAGGGCTGAGCGGTGGACGGCGGATTCTTTTATATCAAGAAATGGCTCATTGTTCGCAGCGGTTATGTTCCTACATTACTGGTATACGCGAGTATGTAATAAATGTTGCTGCTTCAAGGCCGAATCGTGGTTATGAGAAAGTGAAATTTAGATGTGTGTTCCGTTTCATTTTATACTTCCTTCCCAAATTAATTAGCTCTATGCAAAGTAATTTTGTATTATATAAATTAATAGATAGTTTTGTAAATATAGTATAAAAACAATCGTGGGTAGAACCTGGATGAAGCTGGCACAGGAGCCTCGGGATTGGCACTATTTATATGTAATAAGGTATATAATAAATTCATAGTTTTAATAGATTTATGCGTATCTTTATATTTAAAATATTTATTCCTCAATGTTCATGATTGGCACCTACCACTGTTTGTCTCTGCATCACCCAAAGGTTGACTAGTAGAAAATGCCTATGGCATTAAGTCCGCCTCTGTGCATGTATGTGCTTGATGTATTAAATAAATAAATAAATAGAAAAGAGAGGCCTTTGCTCTGGGTGCAGATTGGATGATGATGATGATGTAAATACCTACAACTTATACTTTTCCAACTTAGCATTTTTGCTATTAGTTTTAAATAAGTCCACTAAAGGCTGATTTTTCTATCGACAGATAATTTTTATTCGTGGAAAAAAATTGACGTCTGACAGATTTTGTATGGAAGAACTGTCAAAAATTCAAAATTATTTCCCGGATAAAATTATCTAGCGTTAGAAAAACAAAAAATATATTTATAACTCACCGGGTCCTGTTCACTGCCATCACTTTTGAGTGCTTCTCTTGTTTCATTCTGAAAATAAAAATAAGTTTTATAAGATGTTTTAACTAAGCTAAGCGAACTATCCATTTTTAATCATTGTCTTCTCTTTTAGCCTCTATTATTGGATAACTTTTTTAAATCTGACAAAATAGATATACATAAAGTCAAGATCGATGTAGTTACAGAAAAATACATTCATTCAAGACTACTTATTCGCCATATTACATGCTTGTGTGCTGGGTAGGGTGAATTTGTACACCCACAATTCGTCAGATACTTAAGCTAACCAGTGACGCTTGCGAGTACTAGACCAGCGAGCCAGCTCAGTCCAGCTTTTCCAATTCATGCAATCATTTCGTTTTATAAAACAAAGGCAAAAGATAATAGTTTTTATTTCAGTAAGTAGGTTTGTACAGACGCCAGCACATCAAGCTACTACAATCTGTCAAATTTCTATAACAGATTTTCAAAGGACAATGCTCATGGATATACATCCATGAGCATTGTCCTTTGAAAATCTGCATCATGGTACGGGATTCCATACGGAATCCCGTACCATGCTGCATCAAAGTCAAACTTTGTTTTTTATAGATTACACTTATCATATTAACTCGTACAAAAGTTATTTTTGCAAACAAAACCAGGGTTACGGAGATTTTCAAAAAATCTAAATAACCTAAAAACTAGTTAGGTACTTTATTTTGTTTGACACGAACGGCCATTATTGCTCTAAAAAACAGCCTATTCTATTCTAGTTATTTTTAATTAATGTAGAATCGACAAAGTATAATTTTTTTACATGTTTTTGTCAGCACTTTCAAAATTCAAAGTTATATCATATCATTTGAAACGGAACGTCATGTATAACAACCGGCACGTAACTTGGCAAGAGATTTTCGTAGTGGGGGAAGTTCGCGCATATAAAAATGTACGAAATTGTGCGTGCGCAAACTTCCCCCACTACAAAAACTCTTGCCAAGTTACGTGCCGGCAACTATAAAGGGAATAAAACAATATCTACACTTTTTTTACTTTAAATTAAATTCCCTGTTCAAAAATCAAATCCCCGACGCGTAATGTCGTAAAAAATTATGAAAATAATTACTACAATATTTTGATCTTGATGCATGACACTTTTTGGTACGACTTTTGGTCATTCTCCTTTATCGCTAAAGGTTCAAAGTTGATTGGGAAAATTTGACAGTTTCGGGTAGCTTCATGTGCTGGCGTCTGTACATATAATTTTTACACCTCAATAATTTAAAAAAAAAAAATAGATGAGGTCGGCGTTTCCTATCCGACTACTCTAAGAAGAAACACCGAAACAAACTCAGAGGTCACAGTCACTTTTATACTCCAGACATCATCATTCATTTCAGCCGAAAGACGTCCACTGCTGGACATAGGCCTCCCCCAAAAGGGGGCGTTTGCCATAATCGCCACGCTTGGCAGGCGGGTTGGCGATCGCAGTATGGTATGGTGGTGGAATGCATAGAGAACGCTGCTGCCCATTCTCCGGTACGCCCCTTAGTCGCCTTTTACGACACCCACGGGAAGTATGGGGTGGTGCTATTCTTTAAGTCCGGCACTACACAGACAACTCCAGACATAATCTTGGTCAATTCACGTTAGAACCACGTATATTAGTGTCTGTAATGGTATTTTTAGGAAATAACCACGCAGATTTGAGCCGACCTGTCCAGTCAGTCCACGCATTTGTCAGTAATCGTGTAGCTCAACCCAGAGATAAGTACCAACCTTCAAATCATTCGAAAGTACAGGATCAGGAGGGTCCTCCCCGGATCCCTCGTGGAGTTCTGACGAGGCCGACGCTGAGGACGAGACGGACACCACCGACACTTCTGTGGATTCCGAGTACTCGGCCGAGTCCAGGTGCTGGGCCGCCGAGTGCACCTGATGATGCAATAGGAAGCAATTTATAAGTAACATTAAAGGCTAGTGTAGATTAGGCGCAGCACATTGCATAAATCCTCTTTTATCACATTCGTAAATTTTCGTAAATAATGCGCTGCGCTGCGGCCAGTAGCGGCTGTTATGGACTCCTTACCTTTAATACACCAAATTTTTATAATGTTAGACAAGGGCAGCGTTATCGAACTCAACAAACTTCACGTCTTCTGCCAGGCCTTTTTCCAACTGTGTTGGGTTCAGCTGGAAGTCTTACCGGATGCAACCGAATACCAGAATTCCTCAACAATTTACTATTAGCCATCAATTTGGTAATAAACTTTGCTTGGTAAAGCTTAGTGATTGATGCCACCGTAACTTCATACCGGAGCTTTCGCATCTATTTGCCGAAAATAAGGCGCATTGGAAGCCAATTACCGATAATGATGATGGCCAAATAATCTATTCAAAACAGCTGAACACAATCAATGGAAACTAAATAGATGGTCCTAAGTTACTTATAAGGAAATTAAAATTAGTCAGAGGTGAATACATAATACAAATTAAAAGATTGCTTTGACCTTGGGCCACAAAAGAGATGCTCATTTCTTAGCAGCTAAAATACAAAGAAAGTTTCAATTTAAAAAGATTCTCTCCGTAATACTAAATCCAGTTAGTCCTGAACAAAGTATTCTTAGAAAAGAAATGAGGTCAGTGATTTTAGAAAACCCATCATCCATGAATATTGAGATTCAATGGCTGAACAAAAAGAGAATACAATGACTACTTACTCTGGAGATAATAACATAACTGCACACGATGAGGAATCTGCAACAAAATTAAAAATTATACCCTTACATATTCAGCACAATAATAATGTGATATTGAAATAGATAATACACGAGATGAAATAAAGAAATGTATACAATAACATGTTGCGTGCAGACCGAATTGAATCGTGATACATTCTAATGATCACTTATATTCGCAAACAAATGTAAGTAAACGCGGCTAAACTCGCTTTCGTGATACGCTTATATTGTCGGCGCGGGGCGCATTGTTCCAAGTAATGCTACTACCTAATGACGGGTCAAAAGACACGGCCTGGTAATGACAGGCCTCGAGATTGGATTGATCCCAGAGAATCAATATCTATTACCTACGCAGAGTTTGCCAACAAAATTGTTGAATCACGTACAGTTTGCGATGTAAATATTATATATTACACAATTTCAATTTTCGTTTCACGTTGTACTGTGAACGTTTTCTCTAAAAGTTAAAGGTGAACGAATCTTTGCGTGATGTTTATGATCAGAGTGAACTCTGATCATAAGAAGTCTATTAAATTGAGAACTGTAAATTCGGAGTACATTGATAAACTGAATTCTAATTCAATCATGTATTTTGGTTGCTTTGCATTTATAAACGGTTCACAAAACTGAAATGCGACAGTTTACAAAAGTGAGCGGGAGTTTTTCCCTACATTCTAATAAAATTATAACTTATGATATATTTTCTTCAGTATAAGTTCGATAAGATAAAGCGTCTTTTTTGTGATTTCGACGAAATCTGGGAGATTTATTATCCCTTGTCATGGTTGTCGTAAAAGTTGAGTGGGTATAGGATTTTCACAAGAGAACTGCAGAGCACCTTTTATAAACTTGCTGAGATCGTGTGTCTATCTACCGAGATGACGACTAGCCTTTTCCCAACTGAACTGAAAATGTTCTTAACTAACTTTTTAGACATTTGTATCCTGCTTATGCGTATGAAGCTTCATTAAAATCGGTTCATTCATTTCGAAAAACAAGGGCTTGAAAGTTTGTATGAAATTCCGTACGTCGTAAACGCTCTTAATACGAAACCCCTTAGTAAGACTGGGTATGAGCATTGTATTTAAATTGATGATGAGTAATTGAGTATATCGTTTATAATTATGTAGATAATTATATTTAGGTTATATTCGTGGATTGTTTGTACGTTAGAGGACTAAGCAACAATTTGAATTACTATATTATATTTTTACAATGTTCAGACGCCAGCACATCAAGCTAACCAAACTGTCAAATTTTCCCAATCAACCTTGAACCTAAAACTTTAGCGATAAAGTTGAAAATCTATTAAAGAAATTTGACAAATTGTAGTAGCTTAATGTGCTGGCGTCTGTACATTGTACCACAGAACTAGGTATACAGGGTGGCACCCCATTGACGAGAGCAGTGGTGGCCCAGTGGCATCGGCCGCGACTTACGAGTTGTAGGTTCGAACCCAAATAATTTCATCACCACTGCTCTCAAAACGGTGAAGGAAACCGGCATGTCCTAGTACCAAAAATTCGAAGACATGTGACGTCTACCAACCCGCACTGGGTTCGCGTGGTGGATTACGGCCCACTCCCTCTCACAGAGAGGAGGCCTGGGTCCCAGCAGTGGGAACATTATAGACTGATGATCATGAATTGAGTATGGAAGAAAAAGACATGACGCGCCGACCCCCATTAAATTGTCAAAAAGGCAGGAGAACGATGATGATGACTTGTGTCTATTAGATGGCCAGTATTCCACAGCAGAGTTCTTGAGAACCAAGAGCTATTATAAAGCTATCATTTAGATAAACAGTTATTTTTCCTCTCTCAAATTTATTTAATTCCATTTGCGTATTGCCTATTGTTTCGATTGTTACAGTTCTAATAATCTTAGAGTAATTTGCCTCAGTCAGTGACCCTGCCATCCAACCGTGACCTCTCCTGTCCTTCGGATTCCATCAACTAATCGAAATCGATTAATCGGTCATATCATGCTGTGCCATCTTGGAAGAAAAAATTACAATCTAGGAAAAGTTTTATTGAATTAATCTTAGTTCTCCTGCCCTTATCCAAATTTATTTGGGCAGTTATATTATTGAAAGGCAAAAGATAAATTTAGAACGCTGTAGTCCACTGAAAAAGCAGTAACTTAGTGATAAATAGTAAATGCATGTGATTCGTTTACTTTTTAGTGACCTAAATGATAATGCATTGTTTGTACTGTCATGAACTACATCCTCGATGTTAAAATAAATCTTGCACTATTCCATACTATCCATACTAATATTATAAATGCGAAAGTGTGTCTGTCTGTTTGTCTGTTACCTCTTCACGCTTAAACCGATGAACTGATTTAGATGAAATTTGCTGTAAAGATAGTTTGAGTAGGTTTTGGTTTGGTTGATAGTTTTAGTGTAAAGATAGTTTGAGTCCCGGGAAAGGACATAGAATAGTTTTTATCCCGATATTCCCACGGCATCAAAACTTATGCGGGTGAAACCACGGGGCGCCGCTAGTTTCATATATATAAATGAAACTTGCTCAGAAATTCAAGAAAATGTCTGAGAACTGAAAAGTTAAACAGTCTTCAAAAAAGCGCAGTGTTTCAATGAAAATGTACACCAGTAAAATCTTGCCTAACATGTTTTCGTCAAAATATACATTCTTCATCTTCTATCCCTTAATCCCAGTTCTATCTGAAGTCGGATCTTCTAGTACAGCGGCGCCAGGACGATCTATCCGGGGGTGTCATAGGAGTTAGGTTCTGCGCTTTCATCTCACTCTCGATACTGAGCCAACATGTAGCGGGGGATTTTCCTCTTCCCAAGCAATTCGTAGGGATATTCAGGACTGTTTTTACTGAGACACTATCATCTCTTCACATTACGTAGGCGCATACAATCAAAGCCGGCTTTCTTTTAGTTTTTCCGTAATTGGAGCTTTTCTGAAAGACGTCCGACTCACGTGCTCATTGCGTATTTTTCCCAGACGTGAGAACATGTTTATTTAAACCAAACGAAGATATGATATATCAGTCAGTGTAATAAAACAACTGGGGGCCTAAAAAGGCCACTTTGGAGAATCATAAAAGGATAACATTATGAATCGTAATATGGCGAAGACAGTCCGTGTTTTACTTTTTTTCGCTGCACTTCGTAGGTATAATCAAAGAGATTTGGATCGGATTGATTGGTATTTTAGGACAGACAACAAAAAAAAATAACTAAAAAGGCTTCACCAATGGGATTTGATACGATTAACTTAACGGTTAACTGTCCATTATGTTATCCTTTTATGATTCTGCCAAAGTGGCCTTTTTAGGCCCCACACACACACACACCCTCATTTCATCGTTTCACATTTCCTGCTTCATGGTTCAAATAGCATTACATCACAACCTTATCATTTCATTCGCATAAACTCCAACAAACAGTTCGTGATTGTGCTCGCAATTAATCGATAACCGAACGTTCCGATCATCGTTAGTCGAGTTATAATCGTCATAATCGCTTGGATTTCGTGATCGAGAACCGAGTCCGTTATTCGTGTACGTCCAGGGGGCGACATGGCGTAATGCTCGGTTTTGTATGAAGCCCTGCAGGTTTGAGATGACTGAAAGGCACGAAGGGTCACTCGATCCTGGGGTTAAGAATAGCGGGATCGAGTTTAATCGAATTGGATTGCTGTATTTTGTTAGAACGCAATCTTGTAATTTGAAAATACAAGAATTGCATTGAAAACAACAATATTTTTTATATGACTGAAAATTATTTTATTTATAAAAATCATGAATCGTCATAAAGGAGATGTTCCAAAAATGTATGGAGCCTGAGCCAGCACTATGTACACTAAATGTAAATATCGCTATAAAATATAGTAACCGTTTTATAATGTTAATTTTCTACGATTTGACTTCGTTTTAATGTACATTAAAATTTAGTCGGTCAAGGAGAGCAACACAAAAAAAATATGGTGGATCAGCAATATGTGAAATGACTCTATGAAATGACATTTATTTTATCATTTGTATACACCTGTACTTTTCTTCAAATTAATTTGTTTGTATTTTTATGAAAATCCCCTATTTTTTTTTCTATTTATCTATGTAGTGTACATGGTGGTAGCCCAAAATCAAACATCTCCTTTAACTGAGTTTCTCATAATAAAATACTTACAGCGTATTCATAAAATTAGTTAAAAGCATGCGTGAGACTATATTGAAAAATATCGATGAGCCTCGTAGCAAGTTCGTAGCACTTTGAGTCGTTGATGTCTTTTGTTTACGCGCCTGCGCGTAACACGACAACTGTTTTACTATGCTCGTATGAAGGTGAAACAAAGATTTTATGATGCGAAGATTTTGTTTTATAGCTAGTATTCATAATATTAAACTAATATTTTCTGATTATAGTACTTTATATACAAAGTAACACAAAAAACCTTAAAATTGTACGTTCAACGGTTTTCGTAATTTGTAAATTAGGTTTTTGATTTGGACTTAAATTATGCTAAAGCATAGTTTACAGTTGTTAGTTTAAAGAATAGCACCACTCCATACTTCCCGTGGGTGTCGTAAAAGGCGACTAAGGGGCGTACCGGAGAATGGGCAGCAGCGTTCTCTATACATTCCACCACCATACCATACTGCGATCGCCAACCCGCCTGCCAAGCGTGGCAGGCGTTTTGGGGGAGGCCTATGTCCAGCAGTGGATGTCTTTTGGCTGAAATGATGATGATGATGATGATAGTTTACAGCAATTTTTCTCTGGTTTTCGATTATTTCTACAAAACGCAACCACGGGCAGATCGTTATCATAAATAGGAACAAAAAAGCCACATTTCTACGCACATAACTGAAAGGTGACGGTCAAATTTCGAAAAAAAAGGTTGCTTATTACATCATATTTTAATTCCTCTATTAAATTAATTCATTTATTGCATAATTTTCACAGTAACAGTGCGCGCGCGCTATAATGTCGGCGGTTCGGCTCAGTTCGGCGGCGGTCGGAACAACTCGGCCTCGCTCGGCTTCCTACATCTCCTATCGTAATGGCCTCATTTCCGCTTCCTCACTAACATTCACGTGATGCTCAGTTTGTGGTATAACTAGGTCATAATGTTAGCTCAAGGACGTTGCCCATCCCTTTGATATGGAGCTGTACTTTTTTGGGGAAAACTTTAGGCGGTCCAGTTTTATGGACGCCAACGGCAATTGGCAACGTATTTCTGACCGCGTTGAATTAAGATCAGAAGACCAATTCCCCTTCATTAAAAATGTTCAAAATCTAAAAGCGCCAATCAATGTCAAAAATGTGGGGAAATTAGAGATATTTTTGACAGATTGAGATTGAGATCAGACTGTGAACGTTCTTAAAATTACGAGAATTGACGCTCAGGGCACCGGAAAAACATAAATATAATCAAGTTTAAAATAATCCCGAATGTAGTTACATAAGTTATGAATAATAATCATCAAAGGGGAACTGTATTTATAATAATTTCAATAATATCAACAAATAAGGTTCATGCTATCCATTGAAAAACGAAACCACCTGCCAAATTACTGAAAACTGTAAAAATCTCACCGTGAAAACTTAGGTGAAGTGAACTTAAAATGAGCTGTCAATAGTGTCAATCCATAGCGTCAGATGGAATGACAACTCACTTTATGCTCACTTCACCTAAGTTAGCACGGTGATATTTTTACAGAATAGCACCACTGTGTTTAAAATCCATAATCCAAATTCAAATCATAATCCAAAATCAAAAACATTTTTTTAAAGAAATTTCAGACAATTGCTGCTCGAAGTAGAATTTCATGGATGATTTCATACGATTTGCTACAAAACATTTTTGACTAGTTAATTTCATGCTGAGATGTTTTTGTCAACTCCTTTCAGAAGAAAAAACAGATTCAATCGTCGGGATACTATTTTTTTTTTTTTGTTTTTACTTTATTTTTCAATACATTAAAGTATTTCAGAATAAATCTGTCTTCGCTTTATGAAAAGAGATCTTTGCTCTGCATTAGAATGGGCTTAATCAATGTATTTATATTTTAGATGGAGTGATTTATTTTAGGATGTCAGAAATGTGAATAAGAATTATAGAAGTTAAATAATCTTCTTCTTATAATAATAATAACTAGCTGACCCGGCGAACTTCGTACCGCCCTGCCAGCCGCTCTGTCCCCGCTTTTTAAATCTCTGATATCTTCTAAGATATTCATTTTAATGATATGCCGTAAAGGGCAATTTTGACCTCCATAAAATGCACAACGTACTTAATGTATTTAATTGGATAAGGAAAAATACTGTATTGTTTAAACCATAATTTTTTTGTAATATGTAAAAGATAAAAATGGTCCTGTGGGTTATCCTTAGGAGATAAATATATACCATCGCGGACTTTTTTATTGATATTTTTAAGGTAGACAACTCCGTAGTACATTAATTTGATCTATCTCGTAAGGTTTAGCCAGCGTTTGTAATGCAAGCGCACAAAGATATGTTTGTTACGACATCACATTACAAATCTCTGAATTTCTCGGCTTTTCTCTGCTAAAATATGTATGATTTATACATATAAACTATCCTCTTGAATCACTCTATCTATTAAAAAAAACCGCATTAAAATCCGTTGCGTAGTTTTAAAGATCTAAGCGTACATAGGGACAGACAGACAGCGGGAAGCTACTTTGTTTTATACTATGTAGTGATAATTATATAATATAACTCTAAGCAAATAAAGCAAATGAAGCAAGAGTTTTGTTTGCGTTTTCATGTTTTGATAATTTATAATCTATGCGAACAGGGGGCCTAAAAAGGCCAGTGGGAATCATAAAAGGATAACATTATGAATCATAATATGGCGAACAGTCCGTGTTTTTCTTTTTTCGCTACACTACGTAGGTATAATCAAAGAGATTGGGATTGGATTTAGATCGGATTGATTGGTATTTCGTCTGTGTGGTGCCGGACTTAAAGAATACCACCACCCCTTACTTCCAGTGGGTGCCGTAAAAGGCGACTAAGGATTGTACCGGAGAATGGCCAGCAGCGTTCTCTATGTATACCACCCGCCACCATACCATACTGCGATCGCCAACCCGCCTGCCAAGCGTGGCGATTATGGCAAACCCTCCCAAAATTGGGGGAGGTCTGTGTCCAGCAGTGGACGTCTATCGGCTGAAACGACGACGAACGACGATTGGTATTTTAGCACAGACAAAAATAAATAACTGAAAAATGCTACACCAATGGAATTTGATACGATTATCTTAACGGTTAACTGTCCATTATGTTATCCTTTTATGATTCTGCCAAAATGGCCTGATTCAGAAAGCCGGGATAAGACTCTCTGTACACAAAGGTTTTTCTTTTCATAAAAAACACGGTCATCAGTGTTATATGGATCACTATGGAAGCTTGTAGTACATGGACACGATTTTTCTACGACGCGGTTTATACACCGTACCGTGATGAAACCATGACGTGTACAAAGGGCCTAAGAGTCACAACTGAAAAGACTTGTAGCAATGCTGCTTGAGCTGAATAAGGTATTTACATCTTGTGCTAAGATAATAATATAATTAAGCTAATTATTGGACAAAATCGAAGCACGACAATTAATTTAATAGAGCACATAATAAATCAATCAGCAATGTAGCTGTATTACCTAAGACATCATCAGCTATGTACAGTCAACAAAAGAGATAAGTATGCAGGATCGTCTGGTAAAGTTGAAGTTTAATAAGAAACCGATTGATGTTCTCGAATAAATTTTAATTTTATTAATAGAACACAAGCAGCTCATTTATCAAATTAAATTTCTGTCGACAACATCCATCGGTTTCTTACTAAACTTCAACTATATCCGACGATTCTGGATACTTATCTCTTTTATTGACTGTACATCGAATCTAAAACCGATCCCTGACTGAAAGACGAGGATGATAGGATTTTCCATAGAAGTAGCAAGGCACACCAACAGTAAATTGTGTAATTATCACAACTCTAACATCATCCAAAGTGCTCTTAAAACGTTGAAGGAAAACATAGTAAGCAAACCGGCATGTCCTAGAACCAAAAATTCGAAGACATGTGACATCCACCAACCGGCACTGAACCCGCGTGGTGGATTAAGGCCCACTCCCTCTCACCGAGGGGAGGCTAATTGTGTCCCAGAGGTGGGAACATTATAGGCTGTTTACGTATATAATATGCCATCAAAAACAAAACTTGTAAAAAAAACCAAGTCTCGCAACTCATTTCTTCTACCATAAAAAGTTGTGAGATCCATGTAATACCAAGTCGGTTAATTTATTCAGTCCCTACTTAAGGGACCTTCTGTCTTAAGTTATTACGTAATTAGCTAGCCTAACGACATCTTGTAGTGACCATATCAATATTAAAAATCTTATAAGTTTAAAATACATAGATTGACTTGGCCATCGCATGAAAACACAATGTATCTCACAGTGCGATTGCCAAGTCAATGTATGTATTTTAAACATAAAAGATTTTTAATATTGATATGGTCAGTTTACGTTTCATTCAAAGCTGTATCCACCAGCTTTGCATGAGCAGAACGGCTCCATATGGGGCACGCGAATTCTCCCGCAGAAAAAGAAAGCGCCAGTCCAGTAGTCCGCTTGATATTCTTGCAGTTTTAGCTATATGTTAAAGACCTGTCCAGGGTAACACCAAGATATTTAGGGGAGTTGCTGTGCTCGATGGACACCCCACCCCAAACGATAAGAGGTCGTGACTACTTAGCCGGACTATCCTGTGGTTGCCATAAGTAAACTCACCAGCGCTACCGCTATGTCCCTACATTTGAAATCTGTAATATCTTCGAAAATATTGATTTAAATTACATGCTGTAAGGGTCAAATTGATCTATATTAAATGCACAATGTATTTAAGGTACTTACCTTAAATACATTAAGAATTAATGCTGTATTGCTTAAAATCGCTTCGTAAATAAGCCATTATTTCTCGTAAAAAGTAAAGGATAAAAAATGGTTATTGTGGGTTATCCCTAAGAGATAGACATATATCATCGCGGACTTTTTTGTAGACCTTTTTAAGGTGTACAATACTGTAGTACATTATTTTGACCTATCTCGTAGGATTCAGCTAGCTTTTGCAATATAAGCGCAAAAAATGTGTTTATTTACGACATCACATTAGAAACCTCTAAAATTATCAGTGTTTCTCTACTACATTATGCATGTATTATACATATAAAATCGCATCAAAATCCGTTGCGCAGTTTTAAAGATGCGGACAGACAGACAGCGGGAAGCTACTTTGTTTTATACTATGCAGTGATGAACAGATACACTGATTCATTAACTGCAAATGTAACTTTGTAATACTATATATTTATATAGGATTACAAAGTTATTTATGCAGTTGATGTATCTAGAAAAGTGGAACGAAATTGCAAAATATTTTTGTTTTTCCTTGATATATACTAAACACTAATTGTATTCTAAATTTGAAGCTTCTATGTCTACTAGAAGTGCCTTAGAGTTTTGATGAGCGGTCAGTCAATTAGTCAGTCAGTCAGTGAGTGAGTGACAAAATTAAGAAACTTTGACTAGTTATAATTCTTAAACTACTGGTTCAAATTGAATGAAATTTGAAATATAACGTGTTTATACAATGCCTGCTTGAAATTCAGGTCTCTAGTTTTATCCACAACCAAGTAATAGGGTGTCGAAAATGGCCTGAACTGCTTCGAGAAAAGGATGGTACGGCCGTGCCCCTTTTTGCTCGACTTGGTGGGGGCACTCCCGTGCCCCCAGATTACAGCTATAAATATAAACCTTATAACGATCCCTGACCGAAAGATATTCCAATATTAACAGTAAAATGTGTAATTGTCACAGCTTACAAGCTACTAAGCTTTGGACTAGCTACTCTTTATTATTATTTTTTTCGGATGGTAAATCATCAAATGACTCCTCCCGCTCTGGGTGGAGTGGAAGGGAGTGTCAGACTCTTACTGACTAAAACCCACTCGTGTTCCTTCCTTAGCCCTTTATGTTCCGGGCCAGCGGTAAGCCTTTCGGCCAATCCCGCTGACCCGGCAGGCTTCGGCCCTAAGGGGGCCTCTCCTCGATGCTGACATCTCTTTGAGGCGCGCGTGGAACACGTACGCGCCGTCCGGCAAGGACCTGGTCCTGATCGGACGGTGAGCTACCCATTACTCTCCGTCCGCAGGCCCGCGCCTACGGTGGCCGGGAGTCGTCACGCGGCTCCCGACGCCCGGAGCGTCTCCCGCGGCGGCTGGGACGGGATGCTCTGAGCTCCCTGAGTCGTCCCGCCACCTCTTTCGCTAGCATGACTGCTTCGCAGAAGGAGGTGACTGCCTTCCACTCCCTCTTGCCCCGGACCATGGCTTGCATCAAGGCCGGACGCGAGAGATCGCCGCCTCGGCCGATCGCCTCCACGAGGACACGTCGGCGCTCACCCAAGCGGGGCAGACCTCCACCATGTGCTCCACCGTGTTCTCTGGGCGATCCTGGCAATGGTGACATTGCCAGTATTTCACTTTTGATTTGTCAAATCCTGGCAATGGTGACATTCTCAGGATTTGACATTGGCCGGGCGTTTCCTCCCGCCTGATGATGTGCAGGAACCTCCCGAAACTTCCGTGTCCGGTGAGGACCTGCGTCAGGCGGTAGGTGAGGGCGCCATGGCGCCTCTCTAACAGTTTCTCCATTATCGATCGAATACGGCTTTGATTTAATTCTGATGACTGAAAAAATTACGTTTTTAAATTCGATTTTAAATGTATAATTTGTTTAGAATCACAATTTCTAAATAGTTGAAAATAGTTACCCAGACAGAGTCTGACAGAAACCTCTCCTTCATTACGGAGACCTCTCAACGCAGGTCTTATCGGGCGGCCTAAAAAGGCAACTTTGGCAGAATCATAAAAGGATAACATAATGGACAGTTAACAGTTAAGTTAATCGTATCAATCCCATTGGTGAAGCATTTTTCAGTTATTTTTTTTGTTTGTGCTAAAATACCAATCAGTCCTATCTAAATCCAATTCCAATCTCTTTGATTATACCTACGTAGTGCAGCGAAAAAAAGAAAAACACAGACTGTCTTCGCCATATTACGATTCATAACCGATTCATAATGTTATCATTTTATTTTATTTTTAGGGCCCCAGGTCGTAAAAAGACCGATCACGCAGCCGTCGTCAACGCATTCTGTACATCAAACTAAATAACTTTGTGCAAAAATAATTTCTAGAAAACGACTTTTATTTTTGACGTGAAATTTCGCTGTTATGGTAGTGCGCAATGTTGCGCACACAAAACATTGTACTTATGGTAAATGAAACGGTAAAGGGATTTTGGGAGTACTTATTTAAAGTTAAGTTATAGCATTAAACTTTGTAATAAACGTCAAAAACAGTTGGAACTTTAACCTTCAATATCTCCGTAATCAGACGATATGCTCCCGTACAAAACAAAATATGATGATAAGTGACTCTCGGCTTCGTTTTGTTTCTTCTTCTTCGTGTCGTTGGCACGACTGTATCTGATCTTGTTGGCCCAAAACTTCGCCACTTCCACGGCGTCGTCGGTGTCAGCATAGAGGTCACTTTGACTGCATGTTTTGGGGCACAGAGGGCAGGATAGGAGAGGTGGAGCATGGTTTGCGACATAGCTCCAGGGTGGTGTAGGGTGTGACAACACCCTACTGCCGTTCTGTCGAGATACCCCCCCACATTACCAGGGGGCCTAAAAAGGCCACTTTGGAGAATCATAAAAAGATAACATTATGAATCATAATATCAGTCCGTGTTTTACTTTTTTTTCGCTGCTTTACGTAGGTATAATCAAAGAGATTGGGATTGGATTTGGATTGGATTGATTTGTATTTTAGCACAGACAAAAATAAAATAACTAAAAAATGCTTCACCAATGGGATTTGATACGAATAACTTAACAGTTAACTGTCTCCATTTATCCTTTTATGATTCTGCCAAAGTGGCCTTTTTAGACCCCTGGTTGGAGTTACATGCATCGGCTTTGTCAAGCGTCTTTTAACATCCGTTGTATAGCTAAGGCATATGGCCAAGCAACATGCATCGGCAGCCTCACATTTGATACCGAGGGTGGTAGATTGGTAGTAAGGCAAGGTTTCACACATGTGAGTGTTAAGTGGGGGCGGCGTCCGGAACGCACCGTTACTACACGGCTGGTGTGACATGCGGCCCACTACACCTCGCAACGTCACCGTAACCCGGCGCCGTGACCTGTGCACGCTGTCACACATTATATACTGACTACTAAACTAAATCGTCCGGATATTCAAATCACAACTTAAATGTTTAGACAGTTTTATGAAATGGGTATAACCCCGGCAAATTGACATATGGTGTCAATTTGCTTAAGAATGATTTCCCTGGCTATTCAAACTTCACGTTCAACAGGCTTTGAGGGCCTCGTGACCGCAAAAATCGATCGATCTGAGACAAAAGGTTGCATTTGCTTTGGTCAGTTGATGGACGAGTGACTGCTATTAACAAGTCAATACCCCTAACTCCGCCTCTATGTTCTAACCAAAAAAATACAGACACCGTTACATTTTCATTTTCGTCTTGGATTTTTTTTCACGATTTCAGGAATAGCCCATCGGGTACAGAAATTTCAGATAATGTATGTAATCACTAAGTAAATGGGTAGCAGGTCAAATGGTAGACACTCCCTATAAGCGTATGTATTCTGTGCTATAAGCCAAAGGGAAAGACAGCGGTTTAACGGGTTTCGTTTATCCACCCGAATGCGGAACCGCATGTCCGAGAATCCACCCTAGGCCTAGTTGGATAAACAAAATGGCTTTTAATTAGGATGGATTCTCAGACACACGTTTGCGCGTATCCACCTTAGGGTGGATTTTTTGATGTGCGTGTGGATTGAGTGCTCTATATTTTTACGAAATCAAGGATGAATTTAGGAAATAATTGTGAAATCTAAGGTAAGAAAGTCGTGGCAAACCTTTATAAAATCCAAATAAACCGTTTAAATCAATTGAATATTTGTGAATAGTTTTCACAAATTTAATACAATAATTCCATATAAAAATGTTAAACGTACCTATATCTAGTATATTTTGAGACACGAGTTACAGTATTTTCTCAGGTTAGCAAATTGATTGTTCTAGTTAATTGACCACGACTTTCTCACCATGATGTTTTCACAATTATTCCCCAAATTCTTCCTTGATTTCGTAAAAATATAATAAACTATCAAACAGGAGCACTCAATCCACACGCACATGATTGGTGAATAAACGGAATAATGGGATTTGACCTGCCGACAAGGCTTGTGGTTGACTTGGCGGCACAAACGTTATAAGCTCTTTTGTAAGGAATCCACCTAAACTAAGAAGCCTTAGTGTCTTGTATAATATGGTATCTGAGGTTAAAAAACAAAGCTGCAGGTGCGCTATGACCTGACAGAAAGAAACATCACGAGCAGTGCGGCTATCTGATGATATCGCCCCTTTTGACATACGCTACACACGACTGGAAAAGGATCTTGATTCGGCTTTTAAACCTTAAGGTCATGAATAGACAGGGTAGTATTCCACATTCCCACATTGACGCGCAAACTGTAACCATGAATATTTAGCACATGATTCTGGACTGAAATATATCCTGGAGCTTACTTAATTCACCTGGGTTAATTCCCCCAGTTGCATTAACCATACTTTTTGTAAATATTATTCACCCAGCAGGGCTAGCACGGTTAAAAAGGGGAGAGAGAAAAATCGGGGACAAAACCATCTCTTTCTCATTTTCTCTCTCCTTTCAGCTAGCACGGTGACGCATAGAGACAAGTTTTTCCACGGGTATAAACTTTGTCTCCGTCAGTGTTGCTATATTAGGAAAAATTATATTCCCGATATAACCCGACCAAATTGTGATTACATGACAACCGATACTTCTTAAATGGTTAAAGTGACAGTAATATTTAGTCTAATTTTATCAAATAGAAAGAGAGAGAGAGAGAGAAAAAAAGAGATAAAAAAAGAGAGAGAGAGAGAAAAAAGAGATAAAATAATTTTGTCTCTCGACGTCGTGCTAGCAAAGGGGAAGAGAATATTCGTTTTGTCTTTTGTCAAGGAGATAAAGGGTGGAGAAAACGGGTTTGTCCACCCATCGTGCTAGGCCTGCTGGTGCACTATCGTTGGTTATCAAAAAAAATCGGCTGTTTCATAAAGAAGTGTGATACCTACGCGGTCAAATGTATGGAACAGACATTTTTTTTTAAATAACTGACGAAATATTTCGATGTAGGGCGGTTCAGAGTCATGTACTTAGTCCATGGTAACCTAGGTTGCGCGTCGATGTCCCTGCCATTCTGTATGTCATACCTACTGGTATGATCTAGACTACAAAGAAAAAAAAATAAGTTGTAGTGTCTACTGTAATTAATATTTGATTTGATTGATTTTTTGATTGAACGTGTGTCTGAGAATCCATCCTAATTAAAAGCCTATACATTTTGTTTATCCAACTAGGCCTAGGGTGGATTCTTGGACATGCTGTTCCGCATTCGGGTGGATAAACGAAACCCGTCAAATCGCTGTCTTTCCCTTTGGCTTATAGCACAGAATACATACGCTTATAGGGAGTGTAGGTATATCATTTGACCTACCCATTTACTTAGTGGTTAAATACATTATCTAAAATTTCTGTACCCGATGGGCTATTCCTGAAATCGTGAAAAAAATTCCAAGACGAAAATGAAAATGTAACGGTGTCTGAATTTTTTTGTAATTCAAGTAATTAGGAAAATGTTTGTGTACTCTCTCTGCGCCAAGTTTACCGCAAATAAACGTATTTACTTTCTTTTCTTTCATTAATTTCTTTCTTTCTTTTCCTTCTTTCTTTTCTTTCATTCTTTTCTTTCTTTCTTTTCTTTCATTTAGAAAAAATTTAAACCATATTTGCACTTCGATAACATGCTCGTGTTCGCCTTCATCAATTTCAGAGTGACATTAACAGGACAAACCTCAAATATATCTGAATACTACATTATTAGCTGCATAATCTTAGCAAAACTTGAAGCAACATAAATCGTTGCATTTGAAAAGCAACACAGCCCTGAATAAATGCAATTTAACTAGAAATGAGAACAATAGCACAATAAATTAACTTGCGGTAAACTGCCAAATCTATGGCTAAAAATGGCGGCCTTAAACCTGTGGCAGCTGTTTAAAAGTTCCTCTAAGAAGCTCCGATGCAAATAAGCTATGCCTTTTATTCCGTTCAAGCGTAGCCGGGTCACAGATCTAGTACAAATATCATTTTGTAGTAGCGTCGCGAATTTACTTATTTCTATTGATTTATTTGTCCAACTGTACATTCTTAGCAATGTAATTGAGTGTTTGACGGCCGTTAGGGTTTGAATGAAATTGTTTTCGAGTCCCTGTGATCTAGATTTACTTTCGTCACATAGGTACCTACACGCGTTGCACGGCCCCCCATCCGGAATTGGTCTTTTTCTCTTTCCTCCCTCCCCGGAAGTCGGATGCCTTTTGAAGGTTACCCGCCGAAAACAAAAAAAAAGGTACCTACCTAGTGATCTCAAAATTATCGCGAGTTCCTTGTGATTTTTGTTTGTTATAATCACGTAATATTTTGGATTTGCAGTATTAATGGTGATATGATCAATAAAATCAATAATACTCTATACTGCCCTAGACAAAGCTGAAACTTTCTCGTCCTTAGAGGAAAAACATTTTCCGCCTCGCCTTTTGTTTTTACCTCACTTAGCACGCGATTCATTAATATACCTACTTATATTATAAAATACACAAAAAATAACAATGTTCAACAACTAATTCAGATCATGAAATAGAAAACATGAAAACGTTTCACATTCCCATACTCTATTTACCTGACACTTAGCACCATTTTGCACTAAGCGATACACGATTCACACTGGTTCATTCGATACTATAACACTGCCACTACTCGAGTTTTAATCGATTATCACTTCGCGTGACTGGTGCGTGCGTAAGTTCGCGGTCGATCGTAACAATCGAAGTTAGAGGAAGGATGGTAGTGCGCGGCCGCCTCTCGCGGTATCTGACCATCAAGTGTTGGTCGTCGACTCAGCCTCCAGCGTGTCTCCTCATCCGCGTAATACTTCCCGCTGCGGTGAGTCCGCACAAAAGCGCGAGGGGGGTCTTAATCACTTCCAAAACCATTTGAGGAAACAATGTCCAGGTGCGAACTGTCACGCTCAATCCGACCCGACTAATGACTAAGTTCAAAGGCAATTACTCTGTACAATGAATCGACTACTGAAAACTCGGCTTTAACAAGTTTATAAATAACATATTTAATTTACAACACACTATTATTTCAATAAATTACAGTAAGTTATAAAAATAGACTTGATTTTGGCACAAAGTAACAAAAGTTTTTTGAGTCCAAACTTCGGTTTCAAAGTAAACGTAACATTATTTTAACTTTATTTACTCTGTTTTGTTAGTTTTACCTTATTAATTTAGTCTGTATTTAATGTACATTTTATTATGAAGTTACTGCTAAATGTACCTAGTAATAATTTAGTAAACAATCCCGATGAGATTCTCCATCCGCATCAATATGTTGAACCCGACAATTAGCGAAGTCAGAGTTACCACTGCAATCGTAACTTTCATAGGTCTGTAACAGAAAATCGTTTATTGTACTACAGTTTCAATTGGGGTTGAGTACTTAACTCAAGAGCCTGTGTTCGGTGTGTCAGGGAACCGAAAACTACACAATAAAGTTGAAAAGCAAAGTATGGTACGAGAGATGATGACAGAGTTTCCGTTCCTGGATTGGACTGGGTGACGAAAGATGGAGGCCTCGAATACACAAACCCTGAACAGAAAATGGTAACTGTGTTGTTTTAATTAACAGTTGTTCACTTACTCCAAGTCGCCATTCCATCTGCCAGTGCGGTTTTAGGGTTCCGTACAAAAATGGTAAAAAGGAACCCTTATGGTGCAACTCAGTCTGTCTGTCCATCCGTCACAGCAGCATATCTCAAGAACTACTACTTAATGCTATCAATTTGAAATTTAGAATAGTTTTAGATGACATTTGCCCAACTATTTTGCAAATAATAAAGAAGTTTTTTTTTATGAAATTAAATGTTTATTTTTATTTTTGAGTTGATTGAATGAATGGTAAATTGCGGCTTACGATTTATGACGTATTAAAAAAAACTACTTACTAGATCTCGTTCAAACCAATTTTCGGTGGTAGTTTACATGGCAATGTATATCATATATATTTTTTAGTTTTATCATTCTCTTATTTTAGAAGTTACAGGGGGGGGGGACACATTTTACCACTTTGGAAGTGGTTCTCGCGCAAACCATTCAGTTTAGAAAAAAATTATATTACAAACCTCAATATCATTTTTGAAGACCTACCCATAGATACCCCACACGTATGGGTATGATGAAAAAAAAAATGTTGAGTTTCGGTTCTAAGTATGGGGAACCCTAAAATTTATTGATTTTTTTCTATTTTTGTGTGAAAATCTTAATGCGGTTCACAGAATACATCTACTTACCAAGTTTCAACAGTATAGTTCTTATAGTTTCGGAGAAAAGCGGCTGTGACATACGGACGGACAGACAGACAGACAGACAGACGGACAGACAGACAGACAGACATAAGGGTTCCGTTTTTGCCATTTGGCTACGGAACCCTAAAAATACCGTCCCCCGTTATCTCCGAAATTTACATAGAGAAAAATCTGAAATTACTCTGTAATAGAAGTTTTATATGTAAAGATTACAGGAAAAATAAAACGATGTCTCTAAATAGCACACTTTTTCAGAAATCATCAACAAAAGTTACGTTAGTTCCACTATCGGTAAAACTACAATATTCTACACCGCAGCGTGCAGTGTTAAAATTCTCAGAAGAATTCCTCGGCCTCGCTGAATTCAAAAACATAATATGATGGTACGGAACCCTCGGTGCACGAGTCCGACTCGCTCTTGCCCGGTTGTTTTTATAAAAATGTGTTATTTAAAATTTGTTTCAGTTGATATTTAGGGACCTCGTGCACTCGCGGCCGTGGGCACGGCCACGGCCTATGGCCGCCCAAACCAGGTTAAAAATATAGAATCCAAATGTGCAACGTGCATTTGACCGTAACGAGCAAAAGTCGCTCGACAGGCCGACCGGCCAGTTGCGGCCAAATTTTGTGTACATTAGTATGATGTGCAAATATCTTCGTCGGAGCCTCTGCGGCCAAGATTGCGGCCACTACAACGACCAGTAGTGGTCGCAGTCGCGTAGTGCGCGAGCTCCCTTATCAGCAAGTAACATTGTGCAAGGTAGCGTTTAATATGGTTTGTCGGGAGGTCGATCTGGATTTGTTTAATACTTGAACCAGACATTCAACACATAAATTTAAGGTTTCTTTAATTAAATTAACCTCTTTTTTTTTAGTTCATTTTACGAAAACATTTTATAAGTTCGAGCAGATATGTAATACATACTCGAACTGAATAAAACTATGTATCCGCCATTGAGCCTTGATTCTCGCTGTTTACGCAGATTTTCAATTTTATACCCAGGTGCATATATCATTTAACTGACGGCCATTTAACTAAACATATAAAATTGCACGACGGTCAGTTCGGTTTCCGGACTGGCCTGTCCACGGAAAGTGCGATCCTGTGCCTCAAGCAGACCGTGCACTACTACACTACGCGTAAGACCCCAGTATACGCGTGTTTCCTGGACCTGTCCCGGGCATTTGATATGGTCTCATACGACCAAATGTGGACAAAAATGCGTCAAGACACCAGTCTGCTCCCTGAGATTGTATCGGTATTTGAGTACTGGTACAATAATCAGAAAAATGCTGTTAGGTGGGCGGAAAGTAGATCGGACGAGTACAGGTTAGAGTGTGGGGTGAGGCAGGGGGGGTTGACCTCACCGAAACTTTTTAATTTGTATATGGACCGCTTGATTGGAGAGCTGAGCAGCACAGGAATCGGATGTCATATAGATGGGATTTGCGTTAATAATATTAGCTACGCGGATGACATGGTGCTGCTCAGCCCTTCAATCGGCGCGTTGCGTAAGCTGCTTCGTATATGTGAAAGGTATGCGGCGGCCCATGGGCTCAGATACAATGTGAAGAAAAGTGAGGTTATGGTTTTTAGAGCACCCAAAAAAGATTCCTTAGACGTACCACCCCTCTCACTCTATGGTACACCTTTAAACAGAGTCACTCATTTCAAGTATCTGGGCCACTGGGTCACCGAAGACCTCAAAGACAACATGGATGTGGAGAGAGAACGTAGGGCGTTGTGTATCCGCTGTAATATGTTGGCTCGCAGATTCGCTAGTTGCACTGAACAAGTGAAGGTCACACTATTTAGGGCATTCTGTCAGACCTTTTACACGTGCAGTTTGTGGGCTAAATACACGCAGGGGACGTACAACGCCCTGCGTGTACAGTATAATAACGCGTTCAGGGTGTTGATGGGGCTGCCGCGCTACTGTAGCGCGAGTGGCATGTTCGCAGAGGCGCGCGTAGATGGGTTCCATGCCATCATGCGTAAGCGCTGTGCATCGATGCTGGCGCGGGTGCGCGGCAGCCCTAGTGCCATTCTGGCCGTGTGTGCCGGCCGCTGGGACTCTGTACTGATGGCACATTGGATGAGCCTTCACGCGAGACCAACCGCCTGATTACTTTGTACCTTTACTAACACTAGGCTAAGAACATTGTTACTAACTACTTTAGATTTGTATTGTTACTAACACTAGGTTAAGAAAACACTGTTACTAACAAATTTATGGACCAAGTCTGAAATAAATTTTATTATTATTATTATTATTATTATATATATGTTTATACTTATTAGTTATTAGTATTAGTGGAAACTTGTAATTGGCCTTCTTCTGCATAATGTTACTTGCATTATTGCATACCAAAAGTACTTAGCCATAGGTAAGTTTTCTTAAAATCAATCAAATTAAAATAAATGAAATTAATACCCGTCAGCGTGGTGAAAATACAGTGCGCTCCTGAGGGTGTAGTAGACAAGCTGCATGTAGCAGTAGATCAGGTAGTATAGGACCAGCGCCGTCGCCGTCACCGACATTTGCACCAGGGACACCAGCTCTGCCACAATCCTCCATGCCTTTGGCTCATGCTTGAAAAAAAGTAACTAGCTCATACATACGTATAGCACCTAATACATACATAAAATCTCGCATTCTATCTATGGGGTTAGGCATAAACAACAAACGACACCGGCTACGAATATAGCCGATAAAACTACTTATTTTTTTTATATTGTCGCATCTTTTTGTTGAAAATGATTAAGTATCTAATTTTTTTTTTATATCCTGGTAACCTTTCTTAAAGAGACGATTTCCAAAATGTTTCGATCTAGCCAGCAAAAGCAACCAATTGACAGACAATTTCTTTTTTACATCTAAGATATTAGTGGGGATTTCGTGGTCAGCCGGTCGATTCTGTAAAAATCTCACCGTGAGAACTTAGGTGAAGTGAGTTTGTTTTTGCTAGGAATTGACACTATTGACAGCTCACTCCACGCTCTCTTCACCTAAATTTTCACGATGAGATTTTTACAGAATAGCACCGCTGTTACAAATTGTTAGCACTAGAGATGCGCCGAGTACAAGTTTTACCGAGTAACCGAGTACTGAGTATTGCTCGGTATTATGTTTACCGAACCGAGTACTCTACAGAGTATCTCGGTTTCGTTAACGGAGGTATTGGGAACATACGACACCCTTCAAATATTAACGAAGTATTTCATGCAAGTTTTCGGCTTTGCTACGAGGAATTAGCATCTTCTACAGCGCCGCAACAGCGTGAAGATCCGAAAAGTGCCATCGCTATAGAGTTAGACCAATATCTAAGAGATTTTTTTTACCACGAGAGACTGATTATTTAATTAAATATGTTCGGTTTTTTCACGTGATTTTTCTGACGATGTCTAATCTACATTGATATTGTAAAGAGCTAAGGTTATAAGTTTAAATGAGTTCTGTTCGAGTACCTCGGCAGTCAAACCGAATTATTCGGCCAATAACGAGTACTACCAAAATGGCCGAGTACTCGGTACCGAGTAAAACGAGTACTCAGCGCATCTCTAGTTAGCACCATTATAATCGTGGTCGTGCCATTGTGACAGGCACTGGTAAATTACTAAAAGCCTAGATTTTTTCCCTCAAAGCTAACGCTGTATACTTGGAGATAGATGTAAATGGTTTTCCATTAAATACGCAAATAACCCTGAATACATTTTAGTCTGAAGTTGTTAGTCATTACAGTTAGTAGATCAAACGATTAGCTTTAGCACCGATTTGCTTACATTTAGAGTATTAATGTGTTTTTCACCTGAACAGTTTAACAACTAACCTAATCTCTACTAGGTGAATAAATGGCCGGACTAGTCCAATTTAGCGGCCGACAGACGAAAACTTTACTGTTCTTGGTCTTAACCTAGAGAGATCACTATCAAACGGTTTAATTACATTTTAACAAACATTACGCGCCTGCAACCTCAATTGGGTTCATCAAACAAGGTTTCATTTAGTACGTAAAGTAAATAAAACACACTAAACTACTTGCTTCCTTTTCCCCTTTGATAGTAGATTTCTAATGTTTGTTAAATATGATTATACACACATCAAAAGTGTCTAGGGATCAACATATATTTTTGCAATAACTTTTCTCCTGATTGATATTAATTAAGGATTCATCAAAAAGGATTTATCAAATAAAGTTAAGGATTCATCAAATAAAGTGTTTTCGTTTGTCACAGTAACGATAAACCAAGTCACCTTTGCATTAATAAAGAAATTTGCCATTTTCCTAATAAAGGGATTTTTGACGTGTCTAAAGTCGACTGATAACACTCTGACTTGTATTCAGAGCTAAAGCCACAGTACGTTGCCGGGAACCAGCTTCTATCATTCCCACGGCTCTGAGCATTTCTTCCCTGCTTAAATGACGTCGCCGCTCCATAATAACGTTGGTTTTAATCAGTAGTAGGGAAACAGTAGCACTAATAATGTCTTCAATGCGTTGTATGTTTTTATAGGGAAAATATTGACAGCTGATTTTCATCTTTTACTCGAATTTGATTCACAGTTCCTGATTCAAATTATGAAATGCACCAAAAAGGATCCATATAAATTTATAAAATCATAAATTTATTACAAAGCCACATCTCAATCTCAAGAAATCCGCATAAAAATGCTTGATCCCTAGACACTTTTGATGTGTGTATGTTGAGTTAAATTAATTTCAATTTGCCTACATCTAAACTGGATTTTCGTGTAAATTGAATACGTACTGCAATTATTAATAATGCTTAAAGATTTTTCACTGTGTTATGTTTGTTTTTTTTTTCCGTTCTTGAAACTTGGAGGTTGGCATCATTACTGGGGACATGAATAAACTTGCCATGAGAAGCGATATTTAGGTATGTGACGTGTTAGTATTAATCTAACTGCAAAATGCAATTGGCTTTTTTTACCATCTTTGAAACTAACAATTCTATAATACGCATGAGCATGAGCACCAATAGATCAGGTAGCCCAGTGGTGACGGCCCTGTCTTACGAGTTGTACGTCGTGGGTTCGAAGCCAGACAGGCGCTTTAGTTTGTGTAATCGATTTCATCACCACTACTCTAAAAAACGATGAAGGAAAACATCGTGAGGAAACAGGCATGGCCTAGAACCAAAACATGTGACATTACCAACCCGCACTGAGCACGCGCGGTGATTACGGCCCATTCCCTCTCACCAGTTCCGGATTAGCCCCTAAGCAAATTAAGCAATTGCTTAGGGCATCACGTCTCGTGGGGCACCGAAAAAACAATTGCTAGCCCATGAAAGGCAAGGCTGTTTGAATACTCGCGTGTTTTGTCGGCGGGAGATATCAAGATTATACAGGTTGACTTATAATTTGACGTATTCATTCCAGCAACCCACAGGCGTGGATTGCTTAGGGCATCTAGTAGTCTTAATCTGGCACTGCCTCTCACTGATAGGAGGTCTGTATCCCAGCAGTGACAACATTATAGGCTGATTATGCACGAGCACCACCAAAGTAATTATCTATTCAGCTTTCTATCGGTAAGGGCCCTGGTAATCCCGGAAGCGAACTCAAGTCTGAAGATATACAAACATCCACGTAGGTACCTAATTACGAAACAATGTGTTATATAGTGTAGTGTCCCCGAATTAACACAGACTTTAATGAAAAAGATAAGAATTAATTTAATACCAGTAGGTGCATCAAGTTAATGTTGGAAACCTTCGAGCCATCCGCCGCATCATCCGGCAAATGATTATCAATATTATGTATTGTTTTAATTTTATAATTAACTTGTTTGTTAAGTTTATTAACTAAATACCTATATAAACATAAACTCACGCCTTCCTCCCATTGGGGTAGGCAGAAACTACAGAAAGCCAACTGCTACGATCATTACAACGAATCAAAAGGAGTATGTATACTCCTTTTGATTCGTTTCGGAGTATGTACACTCCTTTTGATTCGTTTCGTTCATAAATGTGCACACACTAACAGTCGCAATGGATTTCACTTTGACAGTTCAACAACACCGATTTCGTTGTTTACGTGGTTGAGCTGACAAATTTTTCGAACGTATGACGCAATGGATTGGCAATATCCTTCAAACTGATTCAGATTGTGATTGAAAATGTGTTACGCAATTAGTGCTGGTCATACACGCACGCCGGTAGCGAGTACTACGCACCTGACCTTTGCGGAGAACATCACCAATATGGTTTTTTTTTTTTTTTTTGAAATGGGTTTGCTCTTGACTCTAGTCTAGGTCAGAGGTGACAGAGACAAAGTCGACGATGGAGTGAGCTTACCCAGAAGAAGCCTATTCACTCTTACTTTGAAAAGATTCGGGTTGTATGCGCTCAGAAACAAAGACACAGGTAAGTAAAGAGTTCCACTCTTTTGCTGTGCGCGTTATAAAAGACATTTGAAAACGCTTAGTGCGAACTGGTGGAATAGCAACTAGGCAGGGATGGTAACTTGCTGTGCGTCTGGATGACCGAAGGTAGATGGGGGCCGGTGGAATGAGGTCGTGGAGTTCTTGGGCACACTCACCGATGTACAATCTGTAGAAGACCGACAAGGAGGCAACCTTGCGGCGATGAGTCAAGCTGTGAAGCTTGGCATCCACCAGTTCTACGTTGCCAATGAGCCTCTAAGCTCTGCGTTCTACCGAGTCAAGCGCGGCAAGTTCGTATTTTGCTGAGCCATCCCAAAGGTGGCTGTAATACTCCATGCAGGATCGGACTTGCGCTTTGTATAGGGTTAAAAGCTGTCCAGGCGTAAAGTATCGCTTCACCTTATTTAGGATGCCCAGCTTCTTGTCCGCAGTTTGGGCTTTGTACTCGATGGTAGCGCCGAAGTTGAGACTAGACGTCAACTCCATGCCTAGGAGCTCGAGCCGATCTGTTACAGGAACAGATGTACTCCGAAAAGTAGGTTACTACCTTTATGACCTTCTAGGTCGTCCCGGCGGCGTTTCAAACTCAAACTCAAAGCATTTATTTCAATTAAACCATTGACACAGGCACTTTTGAATTGTCAAGAAGTCGGTCAGTCAGAAAATATGAAGCTAGTTGCCCATTCCAATGCGTAGGTACCTATGGAGAAGACGGGCAAGAAACTCCATGGACACTCTTTTTAAAATACATTTTACAAAAATATTAGTTACATCATTACTTTTGAATTTATAATTATAAACTTAATGTGAAAACGATGTAAAAAATAAAAAGACGTACGCGTTAAAAGCGTCCAGAAAGTCAAAGTAAGTAAATATGACATAAAACCCGGAAATGAAAGAGAAAGAATGTACTTAACTCGCTGTTTTAATGTAAAAAAAGAATTAAAATACAGTACGAAGTAATAAGGCATAAGAGCACCACAGGGCAGACTAATGGAATGAACTGGCTATTTCTATTTGTTATTGAGAAAATAAAACTTGCAGTAGGTACGCTAAATTGCATAACTACGTCCACAACGACTAAGTATTTCGTTGCAACTGTAAATTTATTAAAAAACCTTGACTCAATGAAAAACAGTCAGTTTTCAATCTTTGCATCGACTAGTTTAATGATCAGCCATTCATTGGAAAGCTGAAACGAATTTAATCATTCTTATTAGATCCTCCAAGAGCGTGATCAACGATTTCAGTTCCTATCTTGGTTTGCATTTTTGACGGCAATCTTAAAACATACAAATTAGAAGCCCATAAAAACTCTTACATAAGCATTAAAAAATGACCATTTCACCTTGTAGTGGGAAGCGGCGCTGTCGCAGGGCGCGCCGCGTCACGATCCTAGTCTCGATGCTATCTGTGCGCACGAGCATCCATTACCGCGTACCAACACTCCTACGCCGACGCCGACAGAATCGCCACGTTTATGTACATTGTTATCACCACACTGATCCTACTTTGATAGTGTAAGACAAATCCTGGAGAGTAGCGAGTCTAGATCTTTAGACATTGACCTTAAAGATCTTGTTGTTTTGAAAGCAAGCAGGGCGAGCCTAGTGATGATTTTCTAACGGTTAATTGCGTGCCATTATGAAACACCAAGACAATTTGTTAATTGGAAACCTTTGAAAACTTTTGGAGACACAGGTTTGGACGAAACAGACAATTAACAGCCTAATCAGCAGTCACTGTGCGAGCCGTTCAAAAGAATCCCATAAACAACCAAATACACAAAAAGGACAGGAATCCAAGATCCAATTTACACAGTTTCCTGGTTCCTCGCGGCTAGTCAAAGGGCAGGTCGCAGCGTGTCCGTGTTGTAACAAGACAAGAGCAAGACATTCCTGAATAACGACAGGCGATGCATCGAGCAGGAGCGATGGCCGATACAGGGCGCACGAAGCAACCACCTCGCTCACGACGCCCGCTGCCGACGCCAACGCCGAACTTATGACGATTTTATCGGACAACTAATTAGGCATGGCGTCACTTCACTTTGACATACCGAATGTTAACACAAGGGCTTAACCTTTGACCGCCACAGTCATGTAAAGATGACAAACCAAACTGTGCCCAGCACGCCACGGGTCGACTACATGACAGACTTTGACGCCGAAGGCACGTTTTTGATTTTTTGACTTGTGGCGGTCAAAGGGTTCTGAAAGCCCTTTCAGAACCTTCATAGATGAAGCAATTTGCAATGAATATGGGACGGTACCTTACCGTATTTTATACATAGTCAGTTTTGATTTAAAACTTTGAAAGCCCAGTTGCTTAATCAGTAACTGCAGAGGATTCCTAAATCGTACCTGATAGAAAATTTTGTTCTGTTCTCATGAACAGAACAAAATTTTAAAGACCTAAAAATGACGATTATGTTATCGTCATTTTAGCTTAGGTCTTAAAATGTTCTTCTTATTAAAACAATATTTTTTTAATTCTTTAAAAGTCTTGTTTCATCCTAACTTGGAAGTTTGAGAAAAATTATCAATTACCTGATGTGCTATTATGATGACTCCAAAACGAGAAGAATTCCACATGATTCTATGAGAAATTATTAAGTAATTTCTAGTTTATAATTGGTGATAACGACGTCGTGTTTAATTATTCTTTAGATTTATGTATCTATCTGACACCTTATTTTAAATACGACTTAGGCTAGGTGGTACGAATTAGATACCCATCATACCCCTCAATCGTACCGAAGGAACCAAAAAAACAATTGTGATAAAAGTTTTTAGTGCTTTTATGAATGCTGATCGATAGCATAATACTTATAAAGATTCTGTGGACGCCAAAGATTTTGATTAATTTGAATTACCTACACTTAGAACTACAGCACTTAGGCATAATAAGTTACGCAACCTTACCCTATATCTTACCTTTTTCAATTTTCTGGCTCCAATACACACCTCTGGCTTAAATTGTTTCTCGGCGTGCCCATAATTGTACCCGCTAGCCTTGTCGTACTATTAAGAAAAGAAAACCATTATTAAGATAGATACCTACAAGCTTATGCATCTTAACCCTTTTTTTTCAATAGTGCAGGCGGTGCTATGATCGTTCTTATTCAGCGTTGGGGAGATAGCTCAAATGTGCTGTAGCGCCCTGTAGCAGCACTGCGGCATCATGATTAAATAGGAGCCTAGTACATCGTTTTTACTTTTATTTTGTATACTTGTGCGAGTCCCAATAAATAGGTACCTACTTATTCTTGCTTTACGTACCAATATGTGCAATTTCGATTTGGTCGGTTTTTCTTCTTACCATGAATCCACCCATAGGCGTGGGTGGTGGGGGAGCGGGGAATGTCCCTATGATTTGCTTCAACTTGTCACTGGTCCGGGAACACCCACATTTCCGCTTGGTATAATTCAGCTGCCCGCCCGGCTGCCCGCAGTTGACCTCTTCCACCCGACCGCCAGTGATGGCTCCAGGAATCGCGCCGGGCTTTCGTTCGGCGCATGAATACGTGAGACATTGTGGAAGTACAGACATTGCAGCTCTCTACAAGTGTATAACATGTACTTAGCACCTTACCAAACAGTAAAAAGTCACTAGGATTCAACTTCTTTATAAATATGCTGTCTCCTACTCTAATTTCCTTCAACCACAGTTTGTGCAATCGAAACGGTTTCAACTGGATTTTTCTCAGTGCCTAAAGCCAAATCCAATCAGTTGTTATTTCGATGAAGAATTTCCATAAAGAATTAAATCTATAGTACCTACCTATTCAAAGACGGTGTACCTACCTAAATATAGCCAGGTAGGTAGGTACAACGTCTTTCGCCTAGGATCGAGTACATTATAATTTTCACTAGGGGCCCGCCCCAACTTCGCACGGGTGCAATTTTTTTTTCGAATTTCCGAAATTTTCTTTCATGCAAACTTTCTTCTGGCAATACCGAACACAATAAAAAAAATTATATTTGGTGCAGTCATTCGGAAGTTATGGCGCGTACAGACATTTCGGCGACTTTGTTTTATACTATGTAAGGATAACTCATACCTATCAATTTGTTTGCTGGTGAAAATACCAGCAAACAAGTTTTAGACTTTGAACTGACAAAGACAATTTCTACTGGAGCATTTTCTTGCAAACAAAAATGCTTTTCTAGCTAGTACCTACCTAGATTTGGCATTTTATGTTGATTTTAGCAACTTACGTAGTCACCAAAGGAGATAAATAACCAGGGTCATCGGATATAGTTTAAGTTTAGTAAGAAACCGATGGAAGTTTTCGAATAAAATTTAATTTAATTAATAGACAACTAACCGTTCATTTATCGAAAACATCCGTCGGTTTCTTACTAAACTTTAAATATACCCGACGGTTACTTATCCCTTTTGGTGACTGTTTACTTACCGTAATAATAATTATGCGACCCAAACTTAAAAATTTAAATCATTGCTACCTATATTATGCCCGTCTGGTCGGTCTGGTCAAGAAATACAATTGTAAAAATTATGCTATTAAGATCAAATAGGAAATCAAAGATAAGTAAAATTATGAGTATACCAATTTATAGTTCACATAGCACAAAGATTTTGATTTTAACACAAATTAAAACACATATAACAACAAATATGACGGGATTACAATGTCAGAAAGTGACTTTTGGTAAAGCAATTTTATAAATTCAATATTTTTAATTTTTGACAAATTGGGACTGACGGATATAAGTCGAAGTTTCATCATTATATTAAGTACTTACCTACTTATTTTGTTTAGTTTGAAATAGTTTTTTTTTTTATACCTAAGTAACTGAAAAGGTTTTTAACATTGTATGATAGAGGTCAGTGGTTTTTGATTTTGGGAACTTTAGATTTGTCAAGTACCTTACCTAGTAGATTTGATAAGTTCAATAACATCTTGGTAGCCACTATCTATTATAAACTCAGCAACAGGGGGCCTAAAAAGGCCACTTTGGAGAATCATAAAAACATAACATTATGAATTATAAAATGGCGAAAACAGTCCGTGTTTTTCTTTTTTTCGCTGCACTACGTAAGTAGGTACATTCAAAGCGATTGGGATTGGATTTGGATTGGATTGATTGGTATTTTAGCACAGACAAAAAAAATAACTGAATAATGCTTCACCAATGGGATTTGATACGATTAACTTAACAATTAACTTAAGTGCACAGGTGGCACTGGCCTGCGGCACAGGATGGGAACCATGAGACAAACTAACCTACACTTTCAATAACATCTTGGTAGCCACTATCTATTATAAACTCAGCAACAGGGGGCCTAAAAAGGCCACTTTGGAGAATCATAAAAACATAACATTATGAATTATAAAATGGCGAAGACAATCCATGTTTTTCTTTTTTTCGCTGCACTACTTAAGTAGGTACAATCAAAGCGATTGGGATTGGATTGGATTGATTGGTATTTTAGCACAGACAAAAAAAATAACTGAAAAATGCTTCACCAATGGGATTTGATACGATTAACTTAACAATTAACTGTCCATTCTGTTATCCTTTTATGATTCTGCCAAAGTGGTCTTTCTAGGCCCCCTGATCTGTCGACAATTCAGATCTAGATCTAACTTTTTTATATGAACACCAGAACTACCTAAAAACTAATTTTATGAAACTAACTATGAAATTCAATTTACAGTCTATTAAAGTTGTGATCTAAAATCGAGTGCATATCGTGGAAGACGGCGACTCCGGCGCAAACGGCCCGGTAACCGACGGTGACAGAGCACGTAGCGCTGCCCAGCGTGCGAAACACCACAGACATTATTTCACACTAAATTTTGACCCAATTATTGTTGTTTGCAGTACTTACATTAAAATTAATTTGTAAACAAGAAATCACTAAGGTGGAAGCGCCAGGATAGTTCGCGTTTTACGTATTTTGTAATTTGCAGGTCAGTGTCAAGTTGAATGTTGATTCAAATATGATTCGCGACCGTAACACGCATCTACATATTTACAGAATTATTGAATGACTATTTCACGAAATATTAATCAATGGGGTTAGAAGGAATGAAGTGGTGAGAATAACCTAAACATTAATAATGGGTGTTCCTAGCAGGTATGAGCGCTTTTTGAAATGAAAGTAAAAAAAACCGGCCAAGTGCGTGTCGGGCCACGCACAGTGTAGGGTTCCGTAGTAGCCCGTTATCACAATGTAGTACGATTCTGTCTCTCTTTATTCTGAATAGGTAAAAAAGAAAAAATTACATATTTTGCTTTTCAATGCAAGTCTTTACCCGTTATAAACAAGCAACTACTTCATCTTAGTCACTTTAAAGGATTAATGCTAAGGATTTTGTATTTGGTACAAAATTATACAACACCCAAGTTCAACGACTATTACTGCTAAACTAATAAAGTTATCTTAATCGCTATAATTTTCCTTTAAAGTTCATGAAATGCACTATCATCGTGAATTTTTCCAGATTTTTCAAGCCAGCAGTTTAGGTTTTAGAGGGGGGGGGGGGGGCGCTCTACTGGAACAAAAATTTGCACTTTAAAGTTTAATATTTCGTAAATGAAGCATTAAATCAAAAAATATTTTGAGCAACCCCCAAGTCATTTTAGAAGACCTATTCAACGATACCCCACACGATGGGGTAGACGACGAAAATAATAGTCATCCCCACTTCACATGTAGGGGAGCTACCCTAAAAAAATATATTTTCCAAAATTTTATTTTAAAACTTTGTCGGCGTGATTGATATACATATTGGTACCAAATTTCAGCTTTCTAGTGCTAACGGTCACAGAGATTAAGCGAGGACGGACAGACGGACGGACAGACAGACATGGCGAAACTATAAGGGTTCCTAGTTGACTACGGAACCCTAACTAGTGTTTTCCCTTGGAATTCAAAACAACTAGGTACGTAGGCATAACTGAAACTCCGAAACAAGAAAGAACTGTTTAAAAAACCCACTAGCGTGTTTTAAACAATTCTTTCTTATTTCAGTTCCAAAACAAAAAGAACAGTTGTAACAGGTTCCACCTATGATAAGGATAGACGCTATAGCAGTGTGATAAGAGCCATTAGTTTACGGTAGACACACCATGCGTATGTACCTACTTACTCTTTAGCGAACTGGGACACCATCTAAATACATTTTCAAACTGGCTAATGCATTCAAATTATAGCCTAATTGGTTTCAGCGATAATCGCCAGTGCCAAATGGCCCTAATTTCCCGCGGTGCCACACCGTTCCGCTATTGTTAGTGTTCTTACGGAGCTTATAGTTTCGTGCCCCTTTGTAATTTGTGCGTTTTCACTATACACAATATTGGCAGAGATTAAAAAAAATGTTTGGCAATGCTACCACTTGATGTAGTCTTTGCATGGGTATCGATCTGCCTTCGTTCGTTTTTTACATGAAGCAACTGTCTATCTGACCTCCACAGCCCAGTTACTAGGTAACACGATACCCCTTGGTAAGACTTGATGTAGTCCATCAACTATTTTCGAACCTATTTTAGGCTCTCATTCAAGTACTCTTTACTTTACATAGAAAAAAATGTGCGGAGGTTGTGGCTGCTGCGTGGCTGCTGCGGTGGTTGTTGCTGCCCTTGCATCACGATCTACACGTGCTGTACGAAGATTTGCTAGTGGCATAGAGTTACGCCACTTCGCGCAGACAAGCCATGGAGTCTACGTCGAAGAGGCGCATCGACGTCTCAGATGTTCGTGTCTCGAAGTATGCATTCCAGTGCCGTTTTGTGGAAATAAACTACTATAAATAAACTACTATATAGATTACAGTAGGTACCTTCGTAACCGACACGAACGTCAGCATAGGTACCTATAGGTAGGGATCTTACATTATTGAGGACATCGAAAATGTTCCTGGGTACCTATGTCAGTAAGATATTTTGTCGAGCTAGTGGATATGTACAGCTTTAGTATCTTACCTAAATAACCTACCATGTAATCTGAATGCTATAACGGTATAACCGAATGCGCTGAGAGTCGGTGTTAGGTATATGTTCAATCTCGTAGGAAACAAACATCCTGATTCTAGGTATGGCTTTCTAAGGTTCTTTTGAGCCACTCACTGAGGGAAACTTGAAATGAAACCCATAGCAAGGCCACAGTTGTACCGAGGAACAATGAACTCGCACTCTCCCAACCGAATAAATCGTTTGCGCTGCCTGCATGTTTTCGACATTGTGAACTCAACTAATTCATATTACCGTAGACAGTTACATGTGGCATAACGGTGAAGCATAATTCTATACATTTCCCTCATTGTCACTTACGCGACCGTGAGAAGGCCGAAAAGGCTTTAGATATGCGGCTTACGCCAACAACGCAATGGCGACGTTCACAAGTAATACGTGCAATTCTTACCAGATTTTTATGAGCATGGCTGACATAACTGTAGCCACATAACGTGTGCTCGGAAATTGATAGCTGTGCGAAATTCATGTAACAATGTGTAAGACGTAGGCGTGTCTAATAAATAATTTCGTCTGTTGTTACTCTTTATTGCTGTTTTGTGGCTACGGTTACCATAACACTATCATGCTTGGGTCATCAGAGTCGATCCTTGTGGATAGGATTCGTTTTATGTAGCGCATGTTGTTTGAGCTGAAAACAGGACAGGATTTTTATCGAAGAACGTTATAAATTATGTTAGATACCTAGTTCTATCTATGTGGTCCTGGGTTCGCTTCCCAGGTCGAGCAGTGTTATTGAGCTTTTCTATAAGGAATTTCTCAATAGAGGTCTGGAATCTGGATTTGTATCCGATAGATGGTAATAGGCTTGCCCCTTATTACTTATGTAGGTACACATCTCCCTGCCTAACCCTTCAGCATACAGGCGTCATTCGCGTGATGTTGCTTTGTTATCAATGCATGTAAGAGGAGGATTAGGTACTTAAATGAATCCATGGTTATGTATGCAAATACGGTAGGTGCCCTATTCTCATGCAATGCTAATTTGATGTCTTTGGTAGTCAGCAAATTATCTTTGAATGCTCAGAGCACCGCATTATAATTATTATTCCACCTAAACCTCTGCGGTGAACCAAAATTTAAGGTGCTTTGCTTTGTAATGATGATTCAGAAGGAATCTCAAGCTGCAGTGAAAATTTGTGGCAGAAAATACTAGTGCGAGTATAAAGATTATATTCCAAAGTCTTATTGTTACGAATCTATATAAAGGGTGTTTGGAAGCTGGATACAAAGCCTTAAGGGGGTGATAGTTGATACCATTTAGAGCATTTTGAGCCATACTAGTCTTAGCCGAAGTACTTATGTTTTTTTATTTTTTTCGCAGTTAACACTCTCCCTGCCGACAAAATATGAAACTTTTTAAGTTCAGGAGGCCATGGAGGCCGCCGGCGGGTTCCAAAGTTTCTGCTTGTGAATGCCGTGAGTCAAAAGTATTACAAGAGGTCATGGGTTCAAGAATAAAACTTTCAGGACGCCGTGGGATCCGCCCTGACCTCCCGAATTTAAATAGTTTTTACAACTGGCGTTCTGTTATGGAAAATGTGGTAAAAGTATTAAAAAATATGCTTTGGCCTGCTGAACCAAATTTTTAAGGGGTCACCGGCGGTTCCCAGGGCAGGGAGAGTGTTAAAGTTGGTATGTTACGTTTGATTAAAAGTTTGCAGTTAAAAAAAAGATGCTTCGTCTAAAACATGTCATCTGCCTCGCCTTTTCTCAGCTATGTTGGGGTCGACTTCCATTTACATGGAGCGACTGCCTATCTGACCTCCACAACCCAGTTACTGGGTAAGTAATATACGATACCCCTTGAGAAGGCTATAGTTGTCAGACTTTCGGGCTTCTGACTAGGTACCTGTAACGACTGTCAAAGATCCACGAACGACAGCCGGGACCAACGGCTTAACGTGCTTTCCGAGGCACGGAAGGGTCACGGTATGTAAAGATAGTCACCCATCCACAGACCAACCGCGGCAAGCGTAGCTTAACCTGATCGATCGACCTGTGCGGCTTTTATTATTTAGCCACGGGCCCCTCTCGTCTAAGACATGTATGGCTCAAAATGCTGTAAATGGTGTCAACTATCACTCCCTTACAAGCTTTGCACTCAGCTTCCAAACAACCTGTATAATATTATAAATTAATTACTAATAAAGTCGCTTTTCGTGTCTATGCAGATAGCCACGTTGTTCTTCTAAACTTCGCAATGGATTTTGATGTGGTGGTGTGTAGATGGTACCTATAGATAAGTAATAATACCTGCATTAATATATAATCTCAAATTTAATAAAGAAATCTAGATCTTTTGTCAAGTTGTAAAACCGTGCGAAACGAGGACGGGTCGCTAGTTACTTACAGGTATAAATCTACTTACAAAATTCCAGAACAGATGATTCCCCCTTCCATAGACGATCAATGTTTCCGTAAATTCCGGGCTAAGTGATTATAAAAGTCCCCCTTCTCTGACGCTCAAGTAGTTTCAAACAAAAGAGAGTAGTATCCACCGTGCGCATCTATTGGTTCCGAGCTTTTGTTTTGGATAGATTACTTTTGATGAAAACTCTGATTACATTTGAGTTTGACTGTAAAAATAAACTAAATTGGTCACGATGGGTAGGTAAAAATAAAACATCTATTAGGTAGGTACCGGCCAAACCCTCTTACTAATAAACGTTGTATAGCGTCTGTATAGTTACACAACGTTTTGTCTTCTTCTTTCGAATGGCAAATTACTGACGACTGAAAGAGAGAAATCGGTGTGTAACTATTCATCTGATATAATACGTTTATTAGTAACGGGGGTTAGAGTATCTATATATAAAATTCGTGGCCTAAACAGCTGGTCCTAGAGACATGAAATTTAGAGGTTGTGTTCTTTGTGAAAAGTAGGTATCCACTAAGAAAGGATTTTCCGAAATTCTGCCCTGTAAATACGAAACACTGTATCTCAGAAGATACCTATTTTTTTTTTTTTTTTTTTTTGCGGATGGGTAATCATCAAATGACTCCTCCCGCTCTGGGTGGAGCGGAAGGGAGTGTCAGACTCTTACTGACTAAAACCCACCCGTGTTCCTTCCTTAGCCCTTTATGTTCCGGGCCAGCGGCAATACCTATTTAGTCGTATAGTAAGTTACTATCATCAATGACTGGTGCCTGGATGATAGTAACTTACTATAAAGCCGATCGTCCACAAGCAAGCAAAAGAAAGCAAGCAATGAAGCAACTGCATATGCATATATAATAGGAACATGGTAGGTACATAGAGGGGCGCCACGTTAAGATTTTGCACCACCTAAAAAAAGTTCTAGGGCCGCCGCTTGGAACAGCTGATTTTTTTTCGCGATTTCAGGTCTGGTCCCATAGTAAAAGTTGTTCATAATGATGAGTACAATGACCTCTTAAGATGTTGTTAATGTTTTACCAATAACCCTGTATAAAGGAACCGACATAATATACAGAGTGTGGCGTAAATAGTGGTCCACCGTTAAGGAGTCGATACACCAGACAATTTACTATAACATATTAAAATTTTAACCCTTTTTACCCAAGGGTTCCGAAAATATTTTATTTTTGTTTTTTATTTACGAAACTTCTACCTTTTGTTACAAATTTGGTTGTGGTTTCAACAAAGACCATTATTTTTTTATTTTCATTTCTGTTAATTGTTGCTGAATACTAGAACTATCGTGTAAAATAATGGTTTATTATGTAAATTAAGAGCTTTTGAAGAAAAAGTTAGTTCTTTTCGATTTTAACCCTATTTTTTAACATAATCATGCAAATTCATGAGCGAATTTTGTAAAACAAATGTAAGTACTACTAAAATTGTAATATGTTATACTAAATTATCTGGTATATCGAATCGTTAACAATGGACCACTATTTACGCCACACCCTGTATATTCATTTAAAATAAGTGAACTTCAGTTTATTTCAAATAGGCACATATAAGGCTCTTTTTTTTAACGTCAATTTTTACAAAAAATAGAAATCAATTCTATTTTTTGTAAAAAGTAGTCGCCCCTTCCAAAAGTTAGTTTCGTATGGAAAATATTGGGCAAGAAACTCCACCGTTACTTACTTAACTTAAATAACTCTACCACAAAAGGTAAAAAGAATTAAAAATAAAGCAATGACAGGTAAATTAATTAGGTGATAGATACATGGTGCATGTTGATGATGACCTACGTACCTATGTGCTATAAGTAGCTATAGGTAGGTAGGGTGGCATCTATACATATAATAAATCTGTAGAAGGGTCAATTCTGTACATTGAAAATATTGAAAAAATAAATAGCGGGGGGTGTTGCTGGATCGATACCAAACCCAAATATGTGATTAAAAAAATTTTTGTCTGTCTGTCTGTCTGTCTGTCTGTCTGTATATGCAGGCATCACGTGAAAACTAACGGTTCGATTTCGATGAAACTTGGTATAATTATACCTTATTATCCTGGGCATAAAATAGGATACTTTTTATCCTGGAAAAATACGTAGAAAAAAAAATCTTATTTTTCGGTTTTATTCATAGACGTTGTTCTGTAGAACCGCGAACACACGTTGCATTACCCGTAGTGGATAATTTTCCATTTCAATTTAAGAGAATACAGTTTCCTGTAGCTTTGTGTTACGCCATGACAATAAATAAGGCTCAAGGTCAGACCCTAGGAGTTGCTGGCGTAGATCTTACCGCGAGTTGTTTTTCACACGGGCAACTTTACGTAACTATTTCCCGTGTGAGCAAACCAAGAAATCTTCATGTTCATATTCCGGACGAGCTCACTAACAATGTTGTGTATGCTGAAGCTCTCAATTAACTTTCTGTCGCATTGTCACGATCACTTTTTTATTATTGCAAACTTTTCGTCACTGTCAGTAATTTACTGCTACATGCTACTTATCAAGGTCGGAATTACTATGAAAAAAATACTTACTACAGAACGCGAGCTCAACAGCAGTAGCTCAATAGAGGGATATCCTTAATTAATATAGGCTTAGCCGTATTTGGGTCCAATAGATATTTATAAGATGTCATTGTCAGAGTTACTCAAAATGGAGAAATAAACCATCCACGCGAAGACCGACATCCGCGCGGACGGAGTCGCGGGCGGAAGCTAGTTACATAATAAGAATGCTTATTAAGCACTCTTATACTATGATACTAGCCCAGCCCTACCAGCCTAAACGTACGAAATCCAATACAGAAGTATTGGATTTCGTACTGGATTTCCTGAGCGTTTCCCTTCCCTTAATTCTTTCATCGTTACCAAAACCTTCATTAACCGTTTGGTAAATTGTGTACCGAAAAGGTAACTTATTTCAGGGAGATCGCCACGCTCTAAATAAATAGGACATCCTTTTGATCCTTTAAAATTGAAAATTCATAGGTAGCTAGAGCCTATTGTGAAGGATCGGTAGCACAGACTTGAGTTGTCCTTTTAGTTTGTCCCATTTCATTATCGCTTCGCATTCAAGTCCGAGACGACACATGCCTTAAACGAGCGCCTAGATATCCACAAATCAATCAATCAACAAGAGTTTCAGGAAGTATGCCTATAGGAATGGAGAGCCTTCCTTTGTGAGTGTTGCATGGACGTTAGCTCGGGCTGCCGCCCGGTGGGTGGCGCGAATCGCACGGTCGTTCACTCGTGCACCTGCCCGGTGTTATGATCGCTACCATTACGTCTGTTATACTGCGAATCGTGTGAATTGCGAAGTTTTTTGTGCTAACGACCTATGATAAAGGTTTGTGGCTATCATAATTTACTGACTATGTATCTTGTCACATTTTCCGAGGAAAACATTTTTGGGGAAAATTGGGTTTCTGTTCACACCTATGACACCTGAAACATTTGGGTGGGTTTAACGATCAATAAAACATGATTGGCGAAGTTAAGAATGCAAAGCCAAGCCAGATCAGCAGCTTCCTAAGCAAAATGGTGATATTCATTCCTTACCAAAGGAGACTTCTCCAAAACTCACTCATGTTTTGGAGAAGTCTCCTTTGGTTATGTAACAAATCAACTCAGAATCGTTTTTGGACATAAAGACCCGTCCGATAGGAAGAGTACGAGTAAGGCGTTTTACTATTTAATCCAAAATAAATTATAGGTAGATGGATATCTATTTTCAGCCCAAACAACGTCATACCGAAATAAAAACAAAAACACCGGAGCATTAATTTGATACAAGACATCTGGGTCGTTTACATAAACACAGCTAACAAACATCCTCAGATAAAAATACAATTACGCCGCCTGTTAATCATCCAAGGTGAAATTGTATGTTAAAGCGAAAATTGAAGACGGTTTGAACAATGGCCCGCTACACAAGGTCACATATACAATAGAGGTGCGCTAAGTATTTTGGAAATGCGAAGGTCAACTTTGTCGCGATCCACGATAAGCCCTTCCTCCTTGTTAGCAACGATAACCTATTTCACGCTACTGTGGACACGCTCAACCCTATGTTTACATCATCACGATAAAAGAATTAAATGATGTTTCATTTTATTTGAAGTTGAAATTCTTAAGGCTATGATCCTATGGAAAATTGGTTACTAAATGAGGGTTTTTGACAGATTTAATAGGGTTAGGGTAGTTTCCAACGTTTTCCTTACGGTAGTTTGTGAATGGTTTTCTAGTAATTCACTGCATGGAAAGTCTCTTTTCGGAAAAAAAACAGTCAATTTGTCAATCATCGCAGAGTCACTCATAACCAGCTCCTGATTCTTCATCAACTTTACAATGTTCAAATATGATAAGTTCGAAAGCATTATTTTTACGTTTGGAATATTTTTAGTAGAGTAAAACGCAGACTGTTCACCATAATGTTTAATAAATAAACACATATTACATTTACGCTGCTGAAGCTACAGTCAGTGAGAGCAGCCGTAGCACTCGTGTGAATATTGTTTTGAAAGCATAACCACAGTGTAACTATCCAACCCATACAGTAGGACAACAGAATTGCTCTTGACATAATTATTCACAAGGTTATCTTTTGTTTTATGTTCTGTAGTATTCAAATTGTAATGTAAACTGCATTGAATGGGTAGAACGCGCCAACCTGATTGTCCCGAGTTACACAAGACTTCTCGGGACGTAGGCACCACAACCCCTAGCATGATTAGATAGTAACAAGGTTCACGCGGACCAACTGTATGAAGTTAGACTGTGGCATATCTATATCTAACATAGCTACTAGGTTCAGCAACAAGCTTCGTGATCAATGGAGTGTTTCAAAATAATTAGACACATACAATAAATATAGATCAGATCAGACGTGGCGTGTATCGATATTATGAAAAAAGCCTTCCTACCTTTGTAGGTACCTATCTAAATCGTAGCATAGTTGCATTTTCTCTGATTCAATACATAAAAAATATGTATAATTGTGTAAATAAACGCACATTATATAGATCATGTTACATGTGCCTATAAAATAAATAAAAAACATCACAAACTGGCAAGGATAATAAATTGTTACAATTATATTTAAATAAAAAAAAAAACAAAAAAGATACATGACACCCCTGATCGTTTGATCATTGCAAAAAATCACAGATCCACATTTCCAAACACTACCTAGCTGAAATACAACATGTAAAACAGCATAAATGAATAATTTTAATATAAAAATTGGACTCACAAAGGGAATGTGCTCGCAAGTAGCCGGACGTTGATGTCACAATCACTAACACGTAACGACACTAAGTTGTGCTCAATACACTAAACAATATCCATCATTATCATACCAACAGGAATGATCTACATTCTAACATTTCTTTTCCTAACTACTGTATACAGATCGACCATAACTAATATTTAAAAATATATTCCATTGATATAGGAAAATATGCATAAAACACACCCATTTTAATACCTATTAACATATTTTTTATATAAAACTTGTACATGTCGTGTAAGCGGAGGCATGATAGTACATTGTGTATGTAGGAAGTACGAGGGTAGTATATTATTCTCAAGGACTACACTTTCAATATTACTACAGTAAATACTGATAATGTTACCCCTGTATTTTCTTATATTTGATTAACTATTGATATTTTAAGTATGAATAAGGTGTATGTGAATGACAAAGTAAAAACATATCTAGTCATAAAATATAATCTACACACATAGACAAGATCACTTTATAGAAAGACAATATATTATCATAAAACACGTAAAACAACGTAATACTTTTGGTTACGTCAAACACAAAAGACAACCAATCACAAAAAGTCTACAGCGTAAGCCAAATTCTCAATAGAAAACCGGTTAATTTTCTCCACATGAAAAATCCGTTTACCTTTGAGAATACAGCTCAAAATAAATAAATTATGTACACAATTTTGACACAAAATCCGTCAAATGAGCGTTCTCTTAATCATAACATTTAATGGTAACATCAATGTTTTGTAAGTTATAAGAAAATAATTTTTGCGCCTGTTTTACATAATATACTTTGAGTTATTTCAATGCTAGAATATTTTGTACGTTAGGCGAATTTAACCACTATCTTATACTTTGCATTTATCACATTTATTCGAAAGCGTACTAATATTGTGATAGAAAAATCTGAGAGAAATGTACGGAACAAAACCACTATACACACTAACATAGAAATATGTCTGAATTAATAAAATGTTCGTGTAGTCTGCGCTTGCTTGATGCCACACGGTTACAAATAGCTCTCGTCACGTCTTATTTTAATATTGGCGATGCTTTTTCCTATTCTAAGCTATTCAAGCAAACGACAGCCTTGTTTTTAATTAATATTGATCTTCCAACACTAACACTGAACTCTCGAACTATCATAAACAAACAAATCCAAAAGCTATAAATTCCCAATATTTATAATAAATGCTTTCAAAACGCGGTACTTTACACAGTACAAATCCTATATTAAAATCTCATAAAGCGCAATAAATTTAAAACACACATACGAAAGACTAGTTTGAATAAATCCGTAAATAAGAGCTGTAAACAATCATTGATATTATGATTATGAAGTAAATGTGAAGTATCTACATTTAGGAACATGTTGAAAAAAATATGATTTAACAATTAGAGATAAAACTTAAAAATGTATTGATTTTTTACAAGTAAAATAGCTAACCAGCACAAGAGCTGCAAAAGAATGTATAGAGCAAGACTGCCATACTGCTTTCTGACCTAACATGGAATGCAAGTTGATTCTCTACCATGGCTACCTACTGTGGAATTATACATCAGTCTCAGTTTTACTGCTTGTGCGTCGACTCCTGCCCACGGATTCCGGGTTCACCCAATGCGGCCCGCTCAATAGAAACTTCTTCACATTGTATTCCATCCGCGCCAAATCTTCAGGTGTTAACTCTTTGTTACCTTTAGCTCGCAGTCCTTCGGCTACTAAATCTGCAACGGTTTCTCTGTTCTTGGAGTTATCGCTTATTTCAGTAACCGTCGCATCACCACTTTCGACTGGAAAGATCGTTTCTTTGACGACATGGCCGGCAAGTTTCGGCATCGCCAACGCGTGTTTCACCAATTTCTCTTGATTTTGCAAAGACACGTTATTATGAACCCAGGCGTTATGACCGTCTCTCGCATAAGATTTAGAGTACTTACTCACAGGATGCGGCATGTTCAGCGCCAACTCGTTGAGAGTTTCCGTTAGCCTCGACAGCTTGCTGTCTCTCCTCAGAGCTCTGTTGGTAAAGTTAACGTCTTCCTCCAAAGGATCGTTAAAATTGTTCTGTTGCTCTAAGTTTTTCTCTACCCACTCTGCAACTCTAAGCAACTGCTGCTTCTGCAGTAAAGCTGCACTATCATCACTTGATAGAGAACTAGTGCTTTGCTCATTCGTAAACACTTTGTTATCATTAACTTTCAAATGAGTTTGGGTAAGATTTGGATAAACGTTTACAATAGGTGGCAGTGGTGGCTTAGCTACCTCTGGTTTTTTCTCCATCTTTGGTATGTCACCTAGAGGTGGCAGATCTTTAGAAATCTTAGTATTTTCAAGGGAGTGGAGTTGCGACATGTCGATTTTCCTTAAAGGTTTATTATATTGATTAGTTAGTTTGTTCTGTTCATAGCGATCAAAGTTAAATATTTTTACATCGTGGTTATCGGTGGAAGTAAAAACATCAACTTTTTTCGAGTCGTCGTCGTCGGTGCTTTGAACGTTATTATTTTGTGTATTATTATTATCTGCATTGAAATCTTTAAGTAAATTATCAATTTCAGTTGTGTTTTGCTGACTTGCAATACTTTGGGATTGGTTGTTGTTATTTTCAGAACTGTGAGAAAATGTGTGAGTTTTTAATGGTTGCAATGGCGAAGAAGAAACATTTAGTAAGATTGGGTTAATAGTAGTGTTCTTAGCGGTGACATTAGTGTCTTTGTTATTATTGTCAACGTGGACATCGATGAGCGTGCTCTCAACTACGATGTTATCATTTTTTATATCTTCTTTAATAATTAAGTTATCTTCGATTTTATCTAAATCGATGAAGTTATCTACATCGTCGGTGAGATCTTTGAAGATGGAGTTTTCATTGCACTTACTTTGTCGCCTGTACAGAACGGGAGGCACGTCGGGTTCCGCGTTATCAAGGAGAATGTTTTTAGATCCTGCTTGCATACGTAAATGGCAGAACCTGGGCCCTGGCCCCACCTGAGTGTGATTAGACTTGTGTGTACTTACTGTTGATTTAGCAATTGACGACGTCCGACTGACTGCGCCCATCGAACTATGAGAGTTCTTTCTCAGACTGATATCATCTCCTGTTTTATCAATCATTGGTTTAACTTCTTTATTATTCAGCATATCCTTGTTTAGAATATCCTTGTTTAGTAAATCCTTATTTAGTAGGTCCTTGTTTAGTAAGTCCTTGTTAAGTAAATCCTTGTTAAGTAAATCCTTGTTTAGTAAATCCTTGTTTTGTATATCTTTGTTTAGAAGTTCTTTATTTATCAAATCTTTATTAAGTATTTCTTTAGCAAGCAGCGAATCTTCGTTTCCTGCACTCTGAATACTACTCTTCTTGCTTGAAATCGAACTCTTTGTACGATCACAAAGCTTGTGGTGTACTGCAGGTTCCATTGTAACACTAGTCTTTCTAAATTGCTTTATGTCATCTACCTTAGGTATGGCATCCATTTGCACAATTGGCTCTAACACACTCTTTTCACTTATTTTAATGGTATCAATAACAATACCATTATTTTTTGGCCTTTCAATAACTGGTGGTGGTACTGGTGGTAGAATATCTTTGAGTGGTTCAGTGTTCTGTGGCAGTATGTATAAAGGGCTAATGACTCCATGATTGATAGATTTTTCATTTATAAGTTTGACAGGATGCGGTGAGATACTTCTAATACTGAGGTTGGAATGTAGTGACTTTACATCAGCATTGCAATTGAGACACAGAGAGTTTTTCATTTCCCCGCTCGCCATAGTTTGCGTGGCTACTGAGTAATAAGTTTCATTGTAGCAGAATGGTTTGTTTTGAGATTTATTGCAAGTGCATGTATCACAGTGTTTGGTTACAGTATCTTGGATACTGTCTTCAAGGATTTTCGACATCAAGGAAGCGGAAATATTGAATTCATATTCACTGGCGTCAAAAGTATCAATGTCATTACCGTTCTTGGATTGAGTTGAGCTTGACGGCTTCGATGTCTTGGACATGACGTACTGGGACACCCGCGCTTGAGTGTCGACTGGAAGCTGTGAATACAGTAATTTTAATTAAATTTTTTAAACAAAGTTGCTAATATTGAGGGAAAGTTTAGAATGTTACTTACATTGTCCAGCTTCTGTGACACGAAATTATCAGGTTTGCATTGTAGTAGCTGAATTGCTAGATTCATATCATTCTTGTATCTCTCCTGCAATGACAATAAAGTATTATAATAAAACACCTTACTTAATCCATCCATAAACTTAAGATATATAAAAAATACACATACATTCTCCTTTTGTAACATACTGTAGTTGTGCTTAGACTCGGCTAAACGTACTGATAAAGTGGCAATATCTTTGGTAAGTTGACTCTTTTCCCCCTTCATCTTGTCAACCATTTGCAGTAACTTATCTTCAAGCACTTGATTCAATTTCTGTACTCTCTTGTGCGAATCATATAACCTGCCAATAATAAAAACGTTTAGAAATAATGTTACCGGTTTATTGTGTTATCAGAATCAGTGAATCGTGACATTAAATTGTTATCCAAGTAATCATTACATCACAAAATAAAAACTGTAATGATTGGTAAATCCGTTACTACAGTGACTTGATGATGATGGGGCTCCCTTTTCCGCACTTAGACTCCCATCCGGTCCGTTGTGCGTGGACTACAGTGACTTACTTACTAAAGATTACTATAGAACCATAGATTATCATAATACATAACAAAACCCATAACATCACGCCTGTATTCCCCAAAGGGTTAGGCAGAGGTAAGGAGGAACCTATAATAGTACACCCACATTTCGCCAGTTCTGTTTAGTTTAAGTTCCATGTTATAGAGGGCGAGCCTATTACCATCAACCGAGCACAATTCCAAAGTCCAGGCTGCTACTGAGAAATTCCAGATGGAAGCCCAATAACAAATTAGCCAACTCAGGAGTCGAACCCAGGACCTCATGCTCAGCAGTAGCGCTTGCAACCGCTAGACCAAAGAGACAGGTAAGAAATACAAATTTTTATAAACCTTGACTGCTGATAATATGTATACATAGATTTCCTCTATGTTTTAATAACACCTTACCTAGCTCACAAAGGAAAAAGTGATATAATTACAATTATTACTCAATGTACTAGAAAAAACTATCCATGGTTGCAATACTTAAATATGTGAGCACCATGTTTATCAACATAATTAATTTATCTATGTATAATCACCTTGTATCTATTGTATTATAGTAATGTTTCTAGGTAAATACACCATTGTCACATATAATGTATACAAAATATTGTAAATCAGTTTAACTCATCAAATGCCGTAATTAGAGACACAATAGAAAAACAATTGCTTATGTCGAACTGTGTAACTTAAGACATTCAAAAGGTTAAAAGAGTGACTATTGCCTTGCTTGCTCATTCAACTCCATATGGAAGGGGCACCTAGAATCAATTCAATTTTCTTGTAAATTCTGATATTCACAAGAGCATTTTAATGGCTTACTTGAAATTAAATGTTTTGACTTTGAATTACCTTTCATACTTCTCCCTCCAAGTACTGACTTGTTCTTCTAGATCGTTGGCCCGGGTCGTACTCTTGATGAACTCTCCCTCAAGGGCTACGATGTGTGTGTCCCGCTCTGCAAGGTGCTGCCTCAGATGTTCCACTTCAGCTTGCAACTGCAGGCCCGCGGCGTCACCGTCACACTCCTAGCAATTTGTGCAACATCAAAACAAACAAGCCAGTGTGGAGGTAACATTTAAGTTATGGATTGTTTCAAGTACTTTGGAGGAACATAAATTGTTTTATGTGTAATTGTAATCATATTTTCTTTTATAAATTGCATTTTTTTTGGAAATGGTACTTTAAAAAAAACCATTGATATTTTTGAATTGTTTAATAATTTAAAATAGCCTTGATTGTGTTCAATTAAGACTAAATTATTAATTTGCTTTTTATTAAGTAAAGCAACCTGTTATGAACTCTGTTTATGGACATAACAGTAACTATGTCATTTTATCAATACTACTCCAATTCATCTATGATATTGAAAACAAAGAATTTCAGAAACAATAACTATTACACATACCTAACTGTAATTATTATACCATGTGTAATATTATAATTGTAGCATTGTTAAAATGAATAAACCATATTTTTTATGATTTTGTGTTTAACTAAATAAATAATATTATTATCAGGACATTTATGTTTCTCTAAATATACACAGTGTAACATTGAATAAAAATTCTACTACATTTAAAAAACTAATACTACTAAGTGAAATATTTCAGTAAAGTGTAAGTAATAGGAAAATGCAAATTAGAAAAGAGAAGCAATGTGCATTCTATCTTTATTACTGAAGTACAAAAGATTTCATATCATTATTACTGTCTGATGAAAAAGATTGATTAAGTATATATATTCAATGTGTTTTACCATTTTTTCACAAATTAATCTTGCACATCAAACTGGTACTAAGAGTCTACCTGATTAGCAAGCAAGTCATTTTCTAGGTTGTATGACACAGTTTGATAAAAGTATATCCCCTTGATATTCAAATCATTCCAAACAGTAGTATTTACACTTAGGAGAATAAAAATAATTATCTATTTGGAAGACAAAAATGTATAGCTATTATCACAATCTAAAACAACTGTATGCAATTGGCATACCTAATTAAAGCAAAATGAATTATTAACTTAATTATCAACCACAAGAAAAGTCAGCTTAGAACTTTCTACAATCAGAAGAGTATTAAACAGCAAAACATTGGTAAATTTTTACCTTACAAGGGGAATTCTTAGTACTCTCATCCATTGCTTATCAAGCTTTTATTATCTACTTCACATTTCAGATTATGGTACGTCCAATTTGTCGAATTAATTGAACAACGGCACACACAAAGTGATTTTATTAGCTATTTATTACCAATAAGCCACTTTAAAACAAAATAAAATAAAATCAATCTTGACACACAACGTGAAATATTTACTTATTTTATATGATTTTGCCAGCTGCCAATGTTTAATGACTCATTATAATCAAGTTACTCTAAACAGATAACTGGAAATGTTATATATACATATGAATATGACTTAAAATTGGATTTTCCCAAAAGAAAATTCGTTCTGTGATGTGAATTTCGATTATGTGGCTGATAACCAACTGACGTTTGACAATTGTCAGTTTTATTTTATCTGCGCGAAATGTAAGCTTGAAACCTAGGGTTTTAGCAATGAATTAAGATTTATGCTTCATGAAAAATGAAGATTTAAATAATTTAGTTTTAATATGATAACAAATATCTGTGCAAGCGTTTAAAATTATCATCTTCCATATCCCACTCATTCATTGTTCCCACTCATCCCAGTGCCCAGTATTATACCACTCGATGGGTCTGAAAGCGGTGATTCTTCCGTGTTCTTGTACCTACCTTTATTAGCTATGATCAAATGAGTGTATTAGGAAGGCTGTTACTCAGACTAAGGAAAATTCCTTAGTCTGAGGGCTGTTGCCAACATCCAGAAGCCTACCCTTGCAACCTACGCAGTTGGGAAACGGCTCGGTGGATGATGAGTGATTTACATGCAGTTAGGTATGTACAGTCAACATCACGTCCGTGTTAATAACTTGACATTGGCATCACCTTTATTTTATTGTAATAAGGCCGCTTTACATAGTTTAGGTGGTAATTCTGATGTAGGTTGACTCACATTCTTAACTTGATGAAACTGTTTATACCAGAATACCAAATTAATGAACCGCAAGAAAATAAGGTTCCGAAAAACATGACGAATATCCTTCGAAGGGGTGTCGTAACAGAGCGACCAAGGAATTTAAGTGGGTAAAAAAGTAGTAGTTCTCTCGTGTAAGTTGGTGATTAAAAAATATAAGTAGTTAGCATAGACGTATAAAAAAAGTGTTAGGTACTACGTCAAGTGGTGATCACCATTTCATCTATTTCGGCCATGGCTTGGTATTGGGAATTCCATAAGATCACGTCGAGAAGGCCGGGTTCAAAGCTAGGTATTACATAAATATTTCGATGGATAGCCTATCCATACCTAAATATGCCTTGGTATATGTAAGATAAGGTATAGAAAGAAACGCACCTTTCATGGTAAGAACTAATGGTAGGTATTAAGTAAGAGAACCAGAATACCAAGCACAAAACGATGTAAGTAGTTAAGTACTAACATTTTTATTTTATTTTAGTTTAAGTACCTTTAACTATTAAAATACCTATTGAAAAAAAAAATTTGCAATACCTACCTTCATAACACAAAACATTATGTTTTACTTATAACCAATAAAACACTTTATAAAAAAACAGAGTTGAGCGCCATTGCCCGTTACAGTAGGTAGGTAATGATAATGACGCTAAAGGTTGTTTAAATAAACTTAACAAAAAATAATATTTTCATTGGTTAAACATTTGTTTGATCAACCCTAACAACTAAAATAATAAGTACTAAACCACATAAGTCACAAATGTATTCTCCTTAATCATCCCACCCAGAGCACATGGTAGATAGGTACAGACGCCTGCACATCACGCTACTACAATCTGTCAAATTTCTTCAATAGATTTTCAACCTTGTCGCTAAAATATAAGGTTCAAAGTTGATTGGGAAAATTTGAGTTTCGGGTAGCTTGATGTGCTGGCGTCTGTACCTATATGTTGTATTTATATTTGCAGCCCACATACCTATATGATATACCTACCTGCCACATCTTCTTGTTTATTTTAAATTCCTTACTGTTATTTTATTAGTTATAGTTTTTATTGTCACTATAATCGATCTAGATTGATATTTTCTTCCCATTTGATCACCGAAAAATGTTTTACCCATTTTTTATTTTATTAGGGGCTGATTTTTCAATCATTTAATAACTTTAATCGAGGAACAACTTTCTGCCGTTGGAAAAATCAGCCCGTGAAATAAATATTAGGTACTGTGGGGTAATGGCATCCAAACGAACGGCATAGATAACCCCAATAATTAAAGATACAGATAGGTAAATAGGTACAATTGTTCAAAAGTGCTTATTTATTCTCAAAAAGGATGTTTAAATAAAAAAATAGAATAGAATCCAAGAATAATAAAACCAATAAGGATCTAAATAAATTCTAAAATTCAGCAGATACATATGGGCGAAAACAAACACACCGTCCTATGGTAGGGTGCAAGCTGACTATAAATGTTACTTGTCGCTACCTGCTCAGGCGTCACCTAGTTATAGTACATATAGAGTACATAAGAAGTTGCTATGAACAGTATTTTTCAAGTTATTGGGATGGACGACAATAGCCAGTGGCCGCCATTCCGCTACTTCAGCTTCCCTTCCTTCAAAGACGATTACTGCAGGACTTTTATGAGAGCCATACCTATTAAGTAGCGGAAGACATCTCAAGTCTTGCCGCATCTGAACCGACTGTCGTAATGATTATAGTCTAAACGTAGGTATCTGCCTACGCACTACCTGCAGCTGGTTGCCTCTAGATTAAATATCTATTCAGAAGTAAATTATGTGCTCTCATCTGCAAGCCTCTCGATAATGCTCATTTACCAATTTATTTTTAACTATCTTTCATAACGTTACGAAAGAATTAAAATAAGTAGATACATGCGTAACTAAATATAGGCGTTATTGTCTCAATCCAGTTTTGTTTGGTACCTACGTAAAATGCTACAAAAGGAATTTTCCGTGAAGCGACCAAGCAACCAAGCCACCCAAACATGCATTCCTACTACCCATTCTGAGAATTTGATGAAAATACCCAGTAAAAATAAAATATTGACTGAGATTTTGTCGAAACACATCTACGTATGCTAACTGAGCTGTGAGCGGCAGTACCAAACGTGCTATATGTGTGTGCCGACGCATGTCTGGACCTGACGAGGGATCTATTTCGGGAAGCGACTGCTTCGTCGAACATACGCGTGAGTCCACCGAGTCGACAGTCCTTTGTCTGATTAAAATCGTATTGGTCGTTACCTATTTTAAAAACACGTATCTTCGTATCTTGCATGTGCGCGGATGAAAGTGCGACCTTGTTTATAAAAGTATTCCAAAATGGGAAATATTGTCAGTAGTGCCCCAACAAGGGAACACGACGCTGGTAACGTCACTAGTGAAAGTGAAACAATGAACAACACAAGCGGTTCCAGTGATGAAACATTTGAAAACGTTGAGGTGCCTGGTGCTGACTCCATGACCGAAAAGGAAGCTCGAGTTAAAGCAAAAGAAGAAGAAATGAACGAGTTCAAGAAGCAGCTCGACATTAAACGTGAACAAAGAAAACAAATATTAGCACGACATAGAACCGAGAAAGAAGAATTAGAGAAAGCATTGCAAAATGAGAAGGCGGAAAAACTGGAGTTATATGAAAGCAACAAGTTGCTTTGTGAACTGCTATCGAGGAATGATATTGATATCCCCGATAACCTCCTGCATTTAAAAGGAAACAGTGAACTCTCCGACGCTTTAGTGCTAATGAGAGAAGAATTGGATGATATAAAAGCAAACAATTTGAAACTTAGAAAGGACCTATCTGAAACTAACAGGTCGTTACAGGGAGCTTACTCCGATATTGCAGATTTGAATTTTCAAAACACAGAATCCATCAAACAAATTCGTGCATTAAAGGAAGTGGTAGCTGTCAGTAAAACAATGATAAGTCTACGAGAACAACAATTAAATGATGTAAGTATTTAGCTAGTAAGTTCAGCTGCATCCAGCTCGATTGGACGCCAACCCCAAATTATTTGGGGAAAGACTAGGCAGATGATGAGTAGGTATTTACTTATCCAGAAAGCACGCGCTTAAGGAAATAACCTGACTGCGAAGTTGGCATAATATGCTTGATGGATGAATGAATTTTCAGACAATAATGTATTATTATTGCCTGAACGAAAATTCTGAAAAAAATTCGCTGTACAGGTGCACCTGTCTAGGTTATTACTATTTTTACAGTACATTCCTCAGTATTCGAGCAGCAATAATTTACTGCTGAATTTTTGTACTGGTAGCGTCATAAAAAGAAATAATTACAATTCATTTGCTCTTTAATTTTTAAGTATCCTACACGCTTCTCGGTCTTACCTATTTTATGGATCTAACGTCATATCATTATTTTTCGTCGTAAGAATTCTAAAAGGGACTTATTTATGCAGAATATTAAAATGTTTTACCTGCGCGTTAGGCTTTGCTCACGACTTTATCGGTCGCGATGCTTTCTTTTCTTCCCTCCAGCTTCAAGCTATCTTTATTTCTAAACTCATAATCTGTAGATTTAGTCATAAAAACGTAACAAACCAACAGAGGCACAGAATCTACAATATTAGTACCTATACCTATGGATATTTCCATAATGATCACAAAAATCCAATGCCAAGCCAACGACCTGGAGGCAAGCATGCAGCAGCCGGTCAGAGACCGCCAATATACGGCATGCGAAGCGCATCATCTGTTACTTGGCGTCTTACGTTTTGACAAAGTGCCAACTCCACATGTACTTCTATAGCAGCTTCAACAAACCTTCCTTAATAAATATGATAGGGCTGTCAATTCTTATAAAGATATTCTAACTGACGTAGATTGTTCCGTATGTCGTAGCATAACAATTTCATAGTATGCATCCACGCTGTTACATAATAAATTAGGATGCAATCAAATAAACAAATCATGACGTTCTTCATCAATTTTCGTATGTTGCAGCTAAAAGAAAAATTAAATGAAATAGAAAGCACTCTAGCTGATCGGGAAACAAATCTGCTGTCTGCCGATCTAAGGCAAGAATATGAGCGTCAATTGCAGAATATTCGCACACTTCGAGGTCTTTATGAAGAAAGGGCCCGACTTGCCGAAGTTTCTAGACAACGTCTGGTCCGAGAGCTGGATGAACACAAAGTACTTTATCAAGCTGAAGTCCAAAAGTAAGTCTAAACTCATAAACATGAACAGCCGGTCGATTCTGTAAAAATCTCACCGTGAAAACTTAGGTGAAGTGAATTTGTTTTTGCATGGAATTGACACTATTGACAGCTCACTCCACGCTCACTTCACCTAAGTTTTCATGGTGAGATTTTTACAGAATAGCACCGGGTTTGTAGACGCTCATTTGTTTTTTGTTGCCGTCGATGTGCGTTGCAGTCTTGGGCAGTCTATTCACCATACTGATAATTACGATTTCAGGTGCAAAGATCTCAATACAAAAGTAGAAGAACTTGACTCGAAAATAGATTCATTAATTGAAACTATTGATAGCAAAAATTCTCAAATATCTTCATGCCAAATAGAAACTAATGTACTGAAAGCTGAAATGGCTGTCGTAAACAAAGTAAGTAAACCGACCATACGTTTAGTGTTTAAATTGGTACTACACTGAAGAATGTGTTCTAATTTCTGTTTAATTTATTCTATTACAGCTATTCTCCCAAGTACTCCTCGGAGACAAAACTAAACAAGATTTGGACACACTTGTTCAACGGCTTGAGGACAACCATGGTTTACTAATGCAGATGGCGGAAAAAGAAAACGGATCAGAAGCTTCGTCGGAGTTACCCAAACTTTTGTTAGAGTTGGTCAGTCAGGTGGATGAAAACGAAGAAAAATATACTGATGAAACTACCAATGATAATGGTCAATCATCAAAAGAAGAAGTTACAGAATCAGAACAAGAATCAGGTAAAGATCGATTACAATAAAGGTAACCTATTCATCTAGGTATTTCTTGAATTACGATTCCTCATTGTTCTTTTAATTTGTAGGGACTCAGAAGCCCCAGAGCACCACTGCCGAAGAAATTGTGGAAAACCTGCCGAAAGTTTGGAAAGTACTTATAGAACTTCTCAGCCATCAAAATACGCCTGACGAGAACTCTCCAGAAAAAGTAACGACATGTTATAAATCTGTCGAGACAAAATCGGGACCCGTGTTAGTGCCAAGCGTTAGTCAGACGTACATCAGATTAAAGGTAAGATTAGCTCATTGCTCCAACAACAATTATTATTTTCTATATAAATTGAGTCATGGTCAAAAGTCACAATGTAAAAATAAACATCTTCATGATCATTATTTTGCCGTTCTCAAAAATGTACAGCTTCAATTTTGGTACCGAGCCAATTTTTTGTGTAATCTGTGAAAACAAAAAAAGTTATCATACAACTTTCTCAGAATCTGCAAGTAGTTTTTTTATTTTCTTTGTTATTAAAATAACGCCAAGTACCATTCTTTTCAGGATCTAATATTAGAAAAATTGGGTCTGATAAAAGAGGTCAGCCGTATGAAACAACTCAATGGCCACTTAGAAACACGTTTAGAAGAACAAGAACGAAGATTATGTATGGTTACTAATGAGTTAAGCAAAACATGGCATGTCGTTGGCCGACTGAGGAGGCACCATCATCAATTACACACTCACGAGAAAATCCTAAAATATGAATTACAGCAAAAGAGAAAGCTACTGAACGAACTTAAAGAAGAACTTGAATACTGTCGGGAAAAGTGGGAACAAGCCCGTGAAAAGAACACACAGTCAGAAAAAGACTGGAAAACGCTAAGGGCTGAATTCACGAGTAGGAAGACGGGCTCACCATCGTTTAATAATTCAGGAGAAAGTGGATATAGCGACGAGAGACCTTCCGAAGAGTCTTCCGAATCAAATGATGAAAGTGAATATGTAGCAGAGAAACTGACTAGATGTAAGAGAAAGCAGAAGAAATCATTTGAAACAATTCCGGATTCGAGTACAGACTTTAACATAGCAGAAAGAGAAGATCCCGCTAGTGACCTTCTAGATGTGGCTGATTTGCCACTGGACACCCAAGACAGTGAAGATAATCATGACCCAACATCGGAACCTAGTAAAAGTGAACGATTTCCCAAAAACGGAATAATATGCGAAGAAACAGAAGATGAAGTTGGAGATATTACGCATGATGACTCTTGCACTGAAGAAACGAATGCCGAAGATACCGTTGTTAGTCAGTCTAACGACACTACAGTTATCAGTAGTCTGGAGAGTGAACGGCAAATAGCACCATCTACTTCGGATAAATCTTCATCGGGTCTACTACTTATTGATCCTGCTGAAATTTTGAAGAACGTCCGACTCCAAAACGAGAGACTAGCTATTAAGGACAGAAAATTGAATAATCTGGAAATAGGCAGCGCTGCATTATTACAAAAGACTCAAACTACGGCTAAGATAAGTGAGCAACTAAGCAATACACTGGATCATCTTATTAATCGGCCCACCTCAAGTGATTATTCATTGAAAAATACCCTAGATAAAGAAACTGAAAATAATACAACAAACACTGAAATCGACGATAAAGACCGTAAAGAGCTGACAAATTCTGATATGACAAATAACTTTACAACCGTTACAAAAACATCGTCAGATTTAACAGACCCAGAAAAAGAAATTGAATCTAACCAAATATTTGAAACTGCGGGCATACAGAACAATGGTGATGATATTGAGAAAATAACCACTGATCAAAATAAGGAATCAACGAGCGTTGAATCTACAACGACTGTCCCAGTAAACGATTTACAAGCTTCAAATGAACTTCCTGATTTTAAAGCTATACTTGAAAACGTTAGACAACAAAATGAAAGACTTGCAAAGAAAGACGAAAGACTGCAAAACTTAGAAGATAGTTGTTCTGAAGTAGTAAAAGCCATAGATAGCACTCTTGATACAGGTGACAAAATAATTGAAAAACTTGATACGCTTCATACTGACCATCAGAAACCCAGTAGCAGTAGTGAACATGATGTTGACGAAACAAAAGAGGATAATTCGAGTTCCGATAAAGAAGATTCTGTGCCATCAACATCCAATGAATTTGATCATGAAGCTCGATTCGCCGCGCGTGATTTACGATTCAAAAGATTAGAAGAACAAACGAAATCACTGGTAAATAAAGTTAACAAAACAAACTCGAAAGGCGTGAAAATTCATTACAAATTGGAAGAATTGCATAACATTTACGGATCAGAAAGTTCTCGGGCTGGGACACCGTCTGAAGAAAATGAGGACAAGAGCAATGGAAGCGAGTCTCCAGAGGAATAATACTTAATTTGATCAATGTACCTATTTAATTTGACTTACCTGTGAAACTATTAAATTGTTGTAAAAAATAAAAACACAAATCAAGAATAAATGTATATTTTTGACTAATTCGAATTAAATATCACAATAATTTTAAACACCAACTCAATGGGCTTGTAGTAAGCAATTATTAATAAATGGTGTCACATTTTGGTAGGTACAGACGCCAGCACATCAACCTACCCGAAACTGTCAAATTTTTCCAATCAACTTTGAACCTTATGCTTTAGCGATAAACTTGAAAATCTATCAAAGTAATTTCACAGATTGTAGTAGCTTGATGTGCTGGCGTCCGTACATCAATAGTTTAATTAATACCTATTGCAAATAACGACACAAAACCCAATATAAAAAGTTAAAAAAGTCTAACTTAAAATACAAAGTAAATTAAAACTTTTACACTAGTGATTTTAAAAATACCTAAGGTACTTAATACGCTCCGACAACATGCATACTACACAGATCACAACAATTCGTATATTTTAAAGGCTTGTGTTTAAACGCCAACCAGAAAAGTACCTATTTTACTACCAAAAAATTCGAAATATCTGCCAGAATGGATAAAAGCTCATCAAATTGTGTTTCACAAAGTAAGCCATAAAGATTTATAAACGCCTTTAAAGTTAATTTCAGCCCAAATATTTTATATTATCGCTAAATAGATGTTAGGTACCAAGAGATATTTTATTTACACGACTTTCAATTTAATCAGTTTAACTGAGGCAAAAAAGCTAACGGTCGACCGTACAACTTTTTTGAATATGAAATATAGGTAGTATTGCGTATCCCATGTTACTTGGTATTTGTACCTATTGTCATTCGCTCGCTCATGCATCCTATGTCGCCAATATTTTTAATTTTGGGTATTAATGTTACTATTTCAGGGAAACAAGATTTGGTGAGCATTTATCCATTTTGGGAGGCAAAAAGAATATAAATACAACACGTACAATTATTCTGATGAGTTTATTAATATTAATTATTTTGGATCTTTAAATGTTGTTCTTTAGGCACCTCGGTATAGAGTGGGTTTATTTTATTTGAAGTTAACATATTTTACTTGGTAGATGAGTACTTAGTCTTAGGGTCTAAAAATTATTTTGGTGAGCACTTAAATTGTACCATATTTGAAAAAGTGTTTGTCAAAAACACAGACACGATAGCTATAGCGAAACAAAAGGATTAACATCCATTGATTCTTATTCTACCTATACTTATTTCCGTCTCTTCACACGTCCATGTATCAACTACATATAAAGCACACAACAATGACATCAAAATACATTAAAAAAAAGAACATTCAGTCATCAACTAAGACATTATTATTAAAGGACTTGTTGTCTATGCCGTCTTTAGCGCTTCTGGCTTCTATAGAGCGAATACTATCTTCTAATACTGCGACGACTACTTTGTCTCTCTGTACTTTCTCGAGGTCCTTCCCTGGAGGTAAGCTGTAGACACGCGACGCCATGATTGATAGCAATAGCATCTCCAGCATCATGATGCTGTTGTGTACAACTGAAAGAGGAGAAAATAAAAACATATTAGAATTATCGCTGTTGATACACTTTATGTAAGGCATGGACATATTCGTAGTAGGTACAATAACTGATCTTCGGAAATTTCTATTAGGAATAATGGGAAGAGGTCAACAATAGAGTAGGGAAACAGAATGATCAACAATCGGTTTAACAGGGCGTAGGTATCATAACATAATTATTCGCCATTATTTTATAATTGCATTATTTCCATAAATTCAAATTCAAATTCAAATTCAAAGCATTTATTTCAATTAGACCTTGTACAGGCACTTTTGAATTGTCAAAATTAAAATTAAATAGTCTGTCAGTTAGTCCGAAAGTTGAAGCTAGTTGCCCATTCCAAAACGTAGATCTCTATGGAGAAGAACGGGCAAGAAACTCCATGGACACTCTTTTAAATCAAGATATTACAAAATCCTGGGCACATTATTCTTGTTGCTTCTATATGTGAGAACAATGTAAAAAAAAGACACAAATGAAGAAACAATTCAAAATATAAGATTAAAAATAAGCATTGGCAGTTAAGAGATGACCAGTCTCAACCGACGGCGCCCGTTCACGAACATGACGCGTGGATCAGCACCATCCAGCTCAACCAGTTTGTAGGGAACCGAATGATCCAACACACGCGCCACCATCGGTGAGACATTTAAGTGAGCATGACAAGTTCTCAACTGCCATGCTCTTTCAAGTCAACATCAAAATTAAATCATAATAAACGGAAACATGGTTCTTACATTTACAAAATTAAAAAATGCTTCTAAATTATACAAAACTATAGTTTGCAATTTATTTAAGAGGTTAATAGAATTTAAAAAAATAATAAAAAACAATTATATGAACTCATATAACTTGTCAGTAAACTAATTCTGGATTAAATTCTGGAGAAAGAACATAAACATTGTCTTGAGTTAATCAGGGCGACCAACTATTCTTATCGTTTAAGTAATCGTTGATGGAATAGTATGCCTTTGAACAAAGGTTGGATTTTATTTGAGCTTTAAATGTATTAAAGGGCAAATCTAGTAATGAAGAAGGTAGCTTGTTATAAAAGGTTATACCAAGCCCAACAAATGAGTTATGAACCTTATGAAGCCGGTGAAAGGGAGCGCGTAGTTTGTCCTTATTTCTAGTGTTAACATTGTGAATATCACTGTTTTTAGTATACAAGTGTATATTTTGCCTAATATATAAAATGTTGGCAAAGATGAACTGTGATGCAACCGTAAGAATTCCAATATCTTTAAAAAAATCTCTTAGAGAAACTCTGGCACCTAACTGGTATATTGCTCGAACAGCTCGTTTTTGCAGGACAAATATATTTTGTATATTTGTCCTGCAAAAACGAGCTGTTCGAGCAATATACCAGTTAGGTGCATAACTGCAATATATGGTGTTCTTCGGTAACCTCCTTGTGAATATAGCCTATTATCAAATTAGAAAAGGTGGAATTGTTTTCTGGTCCCAGTTTCGTAGTGGACGAGTTGCCTCCAAAGTCTAAGGGTTAGGGGTCGCTCGGCCCACTATGGAACTGGCACCGCGGACCAGTTGCCCCTTTTAAAAATTGATAATGGTTAACTGGGCCCACGTCTGTTTTGCTTTCAATCAAGCGAAGGGTGCGAAGCGTAGATATCTCGGTTCATAGGAAGCAGTGTTGACAGAGATCTCTGTTCATAGATAGCACTTCTTGCCGGAAACTTTGTTCATAGAAACCACTGTTTCACCTTGGTTCACGGAAACTAATCAGATCATTATTTTTCAGTAAGTAACCTTACCAAACCTAACCTCGGAATGCCCTTCGCTCGCTCTGCCATTCTATGTAGCGCTTTTTTAACTAAGGTATCTGGAACCAGTGGTTTCTATGAACAAAGTTTATGGCAAGAAGTGCTATCTATGAACAGAGATCTCTGTCAACAATGCTTCCTATGAACCGAGATATCTACAAACAATGTTTTCTATCAACAAAGTTTACGGCAAAACGTGCTTTCTATAGGAATAGAGATTTCTATTAGCTGTGCTTTCTGTATGTAGTCGTATCGTACCTACAAGCGTGTTTCTATCTTAGGTTCCACACCGTTTTAAGCCACCCTTCGCTTAATTGAAAGCAAAACAGATGTGGGCCCAGTTAATCATTATAAATTTTTAAAGGGGCAACTGGCCCGCGGTCCCAGTTCCATAGTGGGCCGAATGACCCCTAACCCAAGTCTAACCCGTCGAACTATATGATAATATGTAGAATGTGAATTGATTTTCTGAGTTTCATCTACCTCCCAAAAAAAATCCACGGCGTTATTCATGGCTTTACCAATCAAAGAGAATTATGAAATCAACTTACTATAAACAAAGACGGCGGGATGTAGCTTCACGACGCACGACAAATTGGCTATATCTGGCAAAGACTTGGCTAGTCCACACTGCAGCTTCACAATGATGAGCACCAGTTGTACCGCCAAGAACCTGGCTCGAGGAGTGCGGCCTACTGACATGGCCGCCCGGACCAGCATCACTACTCCCCACATGCCAGATAAGATGGAGGCAGCGATGAACGGTTGGAAGTATACGAAGTTACGGTGGTATAGCATCTGGAAATCAAATAGAAATGGAACTTTGATTAATTCATTTAAACTATTGAAATTGGGTCTTGAGAAAATGAAAGTCTTGCATTGTCGACGGGAGACATTCCCATCACACAACTTTATCTAGGGTATTTCGATTACTCGGAAAAGTCTGGGGTTTGTGTGGCAGCTGAATGAGAGATGAGGAAAACTGCGCCCACCCTTTAAAGGCTCGTACACACAGGCGCGACGCGACAGTGCGACGCGATTCTGCGATATATATCCGTAGAACAATTTCTATGGAAACGCGCGCGACACTTCACACTGGGGCGACTTGTCGCGCCGCGATTCGCGTCGCGCTTGTGTGAAAGGTGTTGCGGCGCGATAATATCGCAGAATCGCCACGCGACGTGTCGCGCGACTTGTCGCGCCTGTGTGTACGAGCCTTTACCCGATCCGAGACATTAACGAGCTGAATATTAAAAAAAATACCCATTTTAATTGGTAAGTAGGTACTTACGTAATCTTCCGACCAGATAACGACGATGATGAAGTAAATAATTCCTTGAACTATTGGTATCTGGAGGACTAAATACCGCAACCTCATCAGAGTTTGCCTGAAAAGATAAAAGAAGTACCTAGGTCAATTCTCATAGGAGATTTTAGCGTAGTTTATGATAACCGTTATTATAAAAATTATTATAACAACATACCTACAATTTCCGTGTAACTTGTAAGGTACAATTAGTCTAATTAATTAAATATGTTTTAATCAATTATAATCGCGTGAAAAATAACGTAGGTACCTATTATATGACTACTGCACCCACCCCACTTTATTAGTTAGAGCAATCAAAAGCTTTCTATCGTAATTCCTTTGATAATTATTTACTCAGACTCAGACACACCTATAATACTAAGAAATACGAGAACTGTTCTTGCCAGCACTTCTATCAATTAGAAGTTTTCTATAAAACTAGGTGCGTCGTTACAAATAAGGTTAGATAATCGGGTAATCATCTTTTACGAGCCCCGTGTTGATTAAACTATGAACTATGTATGTATACCAAAGGCTCATAAAAAAATAGAAGGTTTTGTCCAAATTGCCCATAACATCCCCAATAAAAGTATGGTAAAGTCTAAGGGTGGCAATTATCAGTTGGTGGGCTAGGGGAAGAGTGGAATTGAAGTAAGTTTAATAATTGCCACAATAACACAGACAAAGCATTTTATAAAAATGCAACAAGTTCGTATTTTTACCATTCAACCGATTCTACCTATACTAAACCTATGCTGAAACAAAAATTGTAAATACTATGAATTGTATACTTATTCTGGAATTGAGTACCTACCGCGACGTCAAAAAAATAGCGTAACAAAAATTTTCTCATTTCAAAGGGTAAAAACGGGACCCTATTACTAAGACTTCGCTGTCTGTCCGTCCGTCTGTCTATCACCAGGCTGTATCTCAAGAACCGCGATAGCTAGACAGTTGAAATTTTCACAAATTATGTATTTCTGTTGCCGCTATAACAACAAATACTAAAAACAAAATAAAATGAATATTTAAGGGGGGCTCTCAACAAACGTGTTTTTTTTCGGCGTTTCTGCCTTGTGGTACGGAAACGTGCGTGTGCGAGTCCGACTCGCACTTGGCCAGTTTTTAGTAACTATATAAACGTCTCTAATATAGTAGAAATATAAACAGCACTCTAATTGCGTATCACCATTCAATAACAATCTAAATAATTTTGAAGGATGCTGCTAATCCATTTCTTCATATTTTCGAAAAATTGGTCTCAACGCAATGAATGCTGTTGAACGGTCCATTGCTATTGATAGTCTGTTACGCAAGTACCCCGGCCCCGCAGGTCTCTAAGGTCTAACAAAGGCAAGATTGAGGTTAAGATTGTCCTATACCAGACCGTATCTACACGTTTTATCACGACGTAGGAAATAAAAAAAAATATTTATGAACGTAAAAAGCTAATTATCCATCCATTGTGTCTTGTTTTCAATAAAAAAAATCAACTCATTCATCAATATTCTATCACGCAGTAGCCATAATAATTGCTTAGGTACTGATAATAATACAATAATTTACGACTAACTGGAAACAATAAACATAATAAAGGTATGTAATATGCAACATTTATAAATGGGTATTTTTCCAGTGGTAAAATAATTCATAGGCGTAGAGTATGTACATCGTTTATCTTCCTTCTACACCATTTTTTATGACGAACTTTTCGAAAAATATGTCTTTGATATTCAAAATATATATGGTGGTCTCTTCTATCAGTTAACTACCTAACGCTCCCTTGAACTTGCCTGTTTTGCCCCAAAAACGGCTAAGTAATCTAAAAGTAATCTAGTAAGTAAAGTAATCTAAAATCGACTAAGGGCTGATTTTTCCAGTGCCAGATAATTTATACCAAGGAATAATTTTGAATTTTTGACAGTTCTTCCATACAAAATCTGTCAGATGTCAATTTTATTCCACGAATAAAAATTATCTGTCGATTGAAAAATCAGCCCTAAGTATAGAATACTTATCAATAAAAAAAAATTATATACTTACCAATTGTAAAAATACTTTATCAGTACCTAACAGAAAGTACAGTATCTCACGAAGCTTCGACCCCTTTACTTGTGGTTAACAAGTGTACAAACTCGCTGTAAATGGTGTCTGTAAGCGCAGAAGCTCTCGGTACCATTCGAGACAATGGCGAAGTCGGAAGTGTGTGTGTGTGGGTCTGTGTGAGTTATATTCGGTCCAGTGGACCATTTCCATCTACTCATGTATTGTATACAATTTCAAGAATTTTACTAATATAATCGTATTTAAATGAATGCTGAGTCATGCGCAGTTCAACTTACTTGTGCAACTTCGGCCTTGGTATAACGCAACACGGCCAACAGCAGCATGGCATCACCCTCGTCTCTAGGTCAGCTCCCCCGGCACTTCTGTAAACATTACAAGTTAGTCTTAGATTAATATTGATCACCTTTAACATTCTTTGACTCAATCTTAGTGCATTTCGTCGCATATGTAAAATATTCGTCGGCGAAAGCAAACATTACAAATAATATAGTAGATTCTGTTTCTAATATGCTGAGTGCGAAGAGCAGTGATGACCCAGTGGTACCGGCCCCGACTTACGAGTTGTAGGTTGTGAGTTCGAAGGCGCTTTACTTTGTGTAAACCGTTTCATCACCACTGCTCTCAAAACGGTGAAAGCAAAAATCGCCAGGAAACCGGCAAGTCCTAGAAACAAAAATTTGAAGACAAGGGACATATTCCAAGCCGCACTGTGCTCGCGTGGTAGATTACAGCCCACTCCCTCTCACGACAGCCTTGTTCCACCCACTGCTGAATATAGGCCTCCTCCCATTTGTGCCATGTGTTCCTATGCCTGGTCTGTGCCAAAAAAAAAGAGCGCGGGTAAGACCTGGTTGAGCCTCTCAACCAGGTCTTACCCGCGCTCTTTGAATATAATTTTTAATTTTGTCTAGTTACATTCACCGCATGAACAACAATGACCTTCGTGGTTCTTTTAAAAGTAATTTAATAAAATCTAGTGTTTAATTGTTTATCATAAAATCGTGACACATTTGTCACGTCTATTTGTTCGTGATAATTTTAAATTAACGTTAGATCCTGTTGATTTTATACAAACAATACTGATATCATTATCATTATGCAGATTACCTATGCTATGATATAATGATAAGCATGTTTGACGACTTTCATGCCATTATGAGGAAGAGAACAGCGTCAATAATGGGTAGGTTGCACGGAAGCTCCAAGAGCATCCTAAAAACATTAGACAAAGTGGACAGTCCTTATAAAAAAGGCACTGGGTACGGAGGCACGTGCCATTGTGTGTTGGGCCACGTCTTTTTTAGTTTGTAAAAGTTTACTAACATTGTTACTAACATTTTAAGGATTATGTGTACTTGTATGTGTATTCCTAAATAAAGAATATATTATATTATTATTATAAAGAATCCATGACATGCATGGCTTATATTTTTATTGTTTACTCATCTTATTCTTAACTACCGAAAAATATACGGATTGTATGTCGGTGGCCAACTGGTTTGGGACTTCTCAGTGACCCAAGAAGTTTAGCATTGAAGAGCTATTGCACACAGCCAATAGCCCATAGACATTACGTTAGGAATGCGTGTTGATGTCTGCATGGTAAACAACCTCGCACAAAACACTCTGCTTTTGTTGTATAACAAACCTCAACGAGCAGAAAAATCGGTGGTGGAACTAGGATTTAGGATGTAGGTAGGAAAGCATAACGAAATTGAATGACAGCTGTTGAAAAACCTGTGTTTTTCAATAGTAATTTTCTGACAAACGCGCAATTATGGTCTCGCCGGATGTTACAAAATTAATACTTTACTTATTACAACATCCGCGACAAGACATCGCGGTTCAGACCAAGGGTAATTTCGTTTCAACACGATGAACTCATGGATGGAGTAGCAGATGCAGATGCATCTGCTACTCCATCCATGAGTTCATCGTGTTGAAACGACACGCTAGAGTTCACGTTACGTAATTTTGCAATAGCATTACTATTCGCTGCTCTGTGGTCATGCGTAGTTCAGAGGAATTAATTATTATCTACAACTAGATAAGCTTTGTGTTTGCCATTAACACAGCTTCCTATTATCAATGGAGATAGCAATAATTGTTTGAAAACAAGATAAAAGTTATGTGCATTGATAGCTATATCTTAGTAGTTAAATGCTTGCGCAAAGCGTAACAGATAGTCAAGAGAAAACGCATGCCACTACTATTAACGCATTACTGACACCAATAAGCCTAGTACTTGCATCAATTTCTTCTAGGTATGGTGTTGTTACATTCTGAATATTGATGTTCATGATTCTCTCGTACACCTATTAATTGGCGACTATATTAACTAAGCAATCTTCTAAAGAGACCCCGTTTTAATGCATCTTTATTTGGTCTTCCAAAGTTCCATTCGGTAACCCAAGGGTTCGGTACGTCCAAAGGGTTTCTTGTGTAGGGAGTATAATTCCTGTATTTGTTTCTTTACCAGACAGACAGGGTGACATGATCGCTAAATATACTACTTCGCACTAACAGACAATTCAATCAATAACCGAGTCTTATTTATTTACTCACTAACAAGAATAAAAAGCAATAAATTTTTGATGACTACAAACTGCAGATCAAAATTCCTATTCTGAATGAAAGTCAGTTGGTTTACATGTTCATGCTGCATTGGTACCTAATCGTTATTGATTATAAATGTATAATACTTATTCACCTTTGCGAGTTGTTGTGTAATTCTATTAACGACACGCGAAATCTTTCTTCATTTTATAAAATTCTCATCAAGCTAAAACAGACATCAGCGGTAGGTACATATAGTATTTTGTTTCTCATTATTAGGTATGATGCAGCTAAAAGACATCAACGATCGATCCTGCGTTCCCAAGACCTTCACATGTTTTTTTTTCACATATTTTTAATTACTTCTAGCCAGTTTTAGAAAGGAACTCAATCTAAAATCTCTTGATAAATTAATTAAACTAATAAGGCACCTGTCCCAATCCCACCGTCGACGAACGAGTTCTCGCTCATAAAACGTACAAATTGGCCCTGTGTTAGTAAAAAAGTTAAACGTTCATAATTATATATACAATACAAGGTGTTTGGTAGATGGATCGACACAATTTTTGAGGTTCCTCGTTATCAATTCTTGGTCTATTTACCACTGGACTTTTAGGGGTTGTTCCTTTGTGGGTCTCATTCTAATTCTATGGTGTCGTTCATGTCAATTTAATAATATGTAGTGCGTGTGCGTGTGGCGTCCCCAAATTAAACTGAACTAATGAAGTTGTAAGTAAGTATAAAAAATCTTCGGTTTCATTATTCAGCTGTTGAAATTAATTCGAATAGGTAAATGGCGCCAAGCTTGGATCCAATCACGACTTAGTTGTAAATATATTTGTGACGTCATCTGACAGTTAGGTGCATCGTTACAAAAATATAGATTTTTAAATCAATGCTTTTAATATTTCTACTTGTGTTTTTTGTAAACCATTATTATCGAATAAAATAATTAACTACGCACTCAAAATAGCAAAACCTATTTCAAAATGCCAGAGTTATTATTGTTAAAGGTTTAATTGCTTCCTTATTTGGTGCAAACACACAAAGGAGTTAACTGATTGAATAATGAATACAGACCTGACAAACTGTTCGGTACCACCGCATTCTGCCACGACCAGGCAGAAGAAGTGGTACAGCGCTATCATGACAGCCTCCTGGGCTATCGCTTCACAAGGCACCCGGGATCTGGGCAGTATTAGCGTTATGAACGCTGTCGCTGCCACGATCTGGAAGAAAGAAATCAAATATTTCACACAACTGTAAAGATTCTAACCTAACCTTAATGATCTGATGGGAAATTCCAGTATCTATTTTTAAAAACGTTCGCATTCTAACCTCGATCTCCAATCTGTCAAAAATAACTTAAATTTTCATTTTTTTTTATACATGATTGTCGCTGAAATGATATTGTGAATACGGGAATTAAGCCTTCTGACTTCTAGATTCAAACTTATGTACGATGCGGTAAAAAACATTGGTCCATTGATTGACTCCCGCGAATCCTGTGCAGATTTCAGGATGGATAAAATATTATCTGTCTGGATTTTGTTCACACAAAAAGACAATAGATTCCGGAATGCGAGACCCTGATATTCATTAGCATTGTCCGACCTAAAAATCCACTGATGTTTCTTGAGTGGGTAAGTATAGCCGCTATTGTACAAACTCAGAATACAGAAAAGCGTACAAATATGTATTGTCAAGTACGTCATAAGTTCCAATAATATATCCTATTACCTGTATTAAGGATCGTACCGGAGAATGGGCAGCAGCGTTCTCTATGTATTCCACCATCATACCATACTGCGATCGCCAACCCGCCTGCCAAGCGTGGCGATTATGGCAAACCCTCCCAAAATTGGGGGAGGCCTATGTCCAGCAGTGGACGTCTATCGGCTGAAACGACGAAACGACGACCTGTATTACCGGTACCTTTACTACTTAGGTAGATATTGTATTGTGTATACGAAATTGAATAAAACCTACGTCGTAGATATTGCAATTTGTGAACAAATCTATGAAAAAACAATGAAATAAGACGTTATTGATGCAAGCCTTTTCCTACAGTCCTTTCACAGTTATTTTACCTCTGACCAAATCACAGTGATCTTTATTAATTTCTCATTCTACCTCTCAATTGTGGGAAAATCAAATTTTGATTTATAACAAAAGAAAAAGTAATTGTATCTCATTACTCATTAGTCACAGTTGAGCTCGGTTGCTGTTGAGTTGCTGCCATTGACAAGTCTGTCGAAATCATTGTGATCTTTATTATCGTCACAATAAGGGTGCTGTTAAGTTGCTGCTGTCAGAAATAAACTAACTGTGAACCGTCGGTAATTGTCATATTTTCTTGTGTATTCATTGTTTTAACTTGATTAAAAAATATAGGTACTTGTTTGATTATTTTTTGTCTGAGTAATAAAATTTTGCAGTAGTATTTCTGACGTTATTAAAACAACTATTTTAGTATTTTAAATTTTATAAGGTTTCTTATCGTGATATTGTTATAAATAATATTAATTCATAATTAAAACATATAAATAAAATTTAAATTTTCCATTAGAAAACTAATACAATTCCCACGTATTTCTAGCTGTGTTTTGCCATGGTTTACCCTTTCGAATATGAAGTTTTTAGTTGTCAACAGCAAAGCTAGCCGAGGTCAGACCGTAGATGCGTCCATTTTATATCGCGACCCGTCCGTTCGTCGGGAAGCACATTATGTTGTTGGTCCCAACTGACCTTTGACTGTCGTTACGGGTCTAATCAGCTCAAAAGTCTTACAACCGGTCTTACCAAGGGGTATCATGTTAACCAGTGAGTAGACGATGGAGGGCAGACCTTTATGTCAAATACTGGTTTGAGCTGCATCCGGTTAGACTTAAAGCCGACCCCAACATAAGTACTTAGTTGGGAAAAGGCTACACATACATAGAGTCATGCTTTCTTCCCATGGGGTAGGCAGAAACTACAGAACGCCACCTGCTAAGATCCTTACATACTCCTTTTGAAAAGGCTCCATCTATACTCATAATAAAGCTGAAGAGTTTTATTGTTTGTTTGTTTGAACAAGCTAATCTCTGGAACTACCAGTCGGATTAGAAAAAATCTTTTTGCATTTGATAGCACAATTCTTGACGAAGGCTTATGCTATTTACCATCACGCTAGAACCTTTAGGGGCCGAGCAAAAACAAAAGAATTTAAAAAGAACGATAAGTAAAAATGTAGTAGTGCGGATGGACGATGGGATACGACGCAGTCGGCCGGGGTTCGAAATTTCACGCCGGACAAAGTCGCAGGCAGAAGCTAGTAGGTAGATCAATCAAGTTTTTCCTTGTTGTTTCTTTACTTCTTTCCCTAGTAGTAACCATTGTACGTGATTAATTACGTATAATTTGTAATTAAGTAGTCGATGCAAGTCTTTCCCACAGCTTGCTTGAGTAGATACCTATTTCAAATCGGTCAAGAACAAGTAACAAAGCAACGGAAATCTTTAAATTCTTATTCACAACCATTGTGCATCAATTGAGGTCGTCAAATAATAATTAAATGGAAAAACAAAGAATATTTATAACAATAGCAATCAATATCAAGTAAAATAAATAGAAATCATTTATTTGTTTATAATGTAGATAAAGATGCAGATGTATTTTTTATAGAGAAAACTGTATTACTTATCATGTTGAATGCTGTTTTTTGTAAATTATAATTATGTCAATCATGATTTCCTTATTGGAATAAAAACTGTTACTTATAAGACCAAGGAAACGTTCGGATTGTGTGAAAATCATAATGGCTAAAAAGGGGGTGAATACTGAGATGACGACGATGGCGATGGTACCTATACCTAATAGAGATGAGATACTATGTATGGAAGAGGAAGACATGCTGCGACATGGTGTTGATGACCCTTAATTTGCAAAATTAGGTTATGGTCAGGAGGACTTAGGGTTGAAGACAGGTCATCTAGATATGTTTGTAGCTTCATATTGTATGTACAATTTTTTTCTCTTGAGGATATGAATGTCACGCCCAGACATGCATGAACTGTTGGGTCTACGTGTGTAATACCTACCTGACATATTCTTCCGGGGTCAAGCGTGCTATTATGTAACTAGTTATGTTAATTTACAAAACTATAATATTTTATCATGTAAATGCTGGAATCTAACAATTACGTATATTCATTTTCACACGAATCAGACACAGGTACACACGACGCCACATCATGCTATACATTTCCAGTATAAGCTGATCTCGCATTGTATAGGCATTTCGTACAATGAGAAGTCAACTTATGCTGGAAATGTATAGCTTGAAATGTCGTCGTGCGTACCTACCTGTATTTGACTGGTTTCGATGTCAGGAGTAGAACTTTAGTCAGTTGATATAATATTTGTTTCAAGACAATCAAGTTCATATTGGAATATTTCCAACTAAGACGCGATGGAATAATATGTGCACCGTCTTAGTTCTTTAGTTCATAAACATTGAATACGTCAACAAATCCATTAGATGCAATAAAACTAAATTGATCATAAATATGTGGAATTAAAATGATTAGGTACTCTTTTGTCTCCCGGGGTTTAAAAACCTGATAGTGAGTATTTATTGCCTGCGATGTACCAGCTAGCTACTTCTATACTAATATTATAAAGAGGTAAAATTTGTTTGTTTGTTTGAAAGTTTGTATGTAAGTAATCTTGGAATTACCAGTTGGATTTGAAAAAAATATTGTTGCATTTAATAGTCCAATTTTTGAGGAAGGCTATATAACTTTACGCTAGGACCCTAAGGAGCCAAACAAAAAGAAAAATATATACGGTCGAATTGAGAAACCTCCTCCTTTTTAGAGATCGGTTAAAAAAAAGGCAGAAAGAACGCTAAGCGAAAACGAAGTATTTATTAGGTAACGGGACAACAAATTTCACGCAGGTAAAGTTGCGGGCTGAAGCTAGTATTCAATAAAATATTTAAAAGTATTAAATTGTTATAATTACTGAAACAAGATTAACGACTACTAAATTTTAAATGAAGGTCGCAAGTCACAACTCAGTAGTTTTGGTTTTGACCCAAATCTTGACGTCATTATTTTATTACTTGGCGGTTTATTCCAAACCACTATCTTCAATTATATGTCATTCCGCAAATTGTTGATTGGAAACTTTGACAAAACGTTATCGTGAAGACTAAAATTAAGTGCATGTTGTTTCACAGTGAGGCATTTTTCTAAAGATTCGGTGCCTTTACTATTGCGGTTACCAAACACCGCTAAGCCCTAGCAAATAACAATGATCAATCTGCAACACAATACGTTTTCATCTTCATCCCATCAACGCAATGTGAGGAGGCCACGAAGATTGCCCAATCTGGTACTAAACCCAGTGTATTTCTTAGTTTGCAAAGGTCGTCCAAACTTGATGACGGTATGTTTTTTGTCAATGGAGTTTCAATATGTCCAAAAATAAAGACAGTTCAAACTTTGTTATAAGTTTTTTCGAGGAAATTAGAGATAAGTTAGGTACTGGCTGTGTGTAAACTTCCGTTGGGCCCGTTATTTTATGCTAGTATGTTCAAAATGACTCTAAAGTGTTTTTCAAATAAACTTGCGATAAATGTCATTCAACCACCCTGTACCAAAAAGTCCAAATAACTTACGATAGATATCGTTCTTCATACAAAACTGTCGCTAACATTGCATCGGTTGAGTTTCATAATACCAAACACGGAGTAAGTCAATGTTTTGATCGTGTTATCGACACTGCCCATACATTTTTTTTCTATGGTTTGGAAATATTGGGATACATTAGTAGACGGAGGTGAACAAACTTTATCGCAAGTTTATTTGAAATGAACTTTAACCACCTTATATTATTATCTTCTACCTTAGATACCTAATTCATTATTACGAATCGAACAAGCTTTTACCTATTTGCGTCTGCTATTTGATAAACATTATTTTTGACCAGCTCACCCAATTTGATGGGTGAACTGTAGGTACCTATAGCCACAGAACGTGAACTCCTTCACATCCATCTCCGAGTTCTCAGACTGATATTTGCGGAGTGAGTCGTGAGGCTGTTAATGTAAAACAGTCTTTATGAAAGTTGACTTTAAACATTGTCGCGTTGTGGCATGGCGGTCATCAGAGAGCGGTATTCGTCGCCTGCAGCTTATTACGAAACAACGGCGACTTTACGCAATAATGACCCGCGGAGCCACGGGCCTCGCGAACGAATCGTACCCTACTTGCCACAAGGATCTATTAACATAGTTTATTTCTTTTAATGTAAAGATAACTTTATTGTTTTTTGTATATAGATAACTATATTATAACTCCAGTTTCTTGACACACTATAAATGACAGTTTGAATAATTTTGACAATTTTAAACAACATTTTGGATATCGCTAATACATTGCTTCAGATGTTCAAATTTGTATGCTCAATAACGTAAATAACGGAATAAATGTTGTTGAACTGTCAAAATAAAAGCCATTGCTTATTTTAGCCGAATTACCCCGTGGTGATTTAGAACGATGGACGATGGTGATTTAATTGAAGGCTTTGTAGGTGCAAGACACGATGCAATGGAAGGAAAGAGGCTCAAAGTCGCTCTCCACACTCTGGTTAGACCCCATCGAGAACGTCACGCATTCCACAAAAACTGAATGAACTAAAAGAAGAGAGACACATAGGACCTTCTTTCCGTAGAAAAGCCACGACAGGCTGTGATCACTCTACCAAAAGTGAACAACTAATAAAAGACCCGATACTTGAAACTAAAAAGATTACAATTTCTTTGTATCCAAAACTTTAGGCACTGACTTAAGTAAATAAGGAAATTGGAACTTTGTTTCTATGAATAGCCTACAAGGAAACTTGTCATATTATTATGTTATTAGGAATTATAAAAGATTATGAACTCTAGTTCCATACCATTGACTAATTAAAAATTATATGCACTTAATAGGAAACGTAACTCATAAGTCATAAGTTCATAACAGTGACATGCCTTATGAGTATGTATGGACTGCATAACAAATAGGTAGGATCTTCCAGGTTCAATGAATCCATACATCTAAGTTTCCTTCAGTTTTACCAGTGAGGGAAAATAAATTAATATACAAGCAGCATGTGAATGACTTTCATAATTCCTACTAAAGAACGTAAGAACACGAGTAACACGGGTCGACGACAGAGCTATAACTGCAACCAGACGCGGGTCGGCGGCAACCGACGACAACGTGTCGCTCGTGCATTTGAGTATGGTGCTCACAATATGACATTTGCCGTGGCCTCTCCAATGTTCCCACAGAACAATTTAATTATGTTCTTAAACAAACGGGTCATTATAATAAATTGCATAAAATTAATTGTAAGTCCTTACCTCATATTTTGCTTATATATTCGGAATCTGACTTTACAATCGAAACAACTTCAAGTTTAACTTCTTAGTACTTAGTCAAGTACACGATACTTATTTATTGTTACGGCAAGGTTAAGGATTACGTACTCGTAAATAAATCAAAGGATATTAATTAATAAACTGTTTTGTGAAACAATTACTTACTTTATTCAGAGGACCTGGGTTATGTTTTTCCCTATTATTGTTACACGAGGAAACTGCCTGAATTTGTTGGAAATTATGCACAGATCCTCGTTCTATCTGGTCAAGGATGATGAAGTACTTAAATAAGTTTGTTTCAGATTTCTTAGTCAGAATCAAGGTATTTCGGAGTAACTACAAGAGAGTCGAGAGTTTAAGACACATCAAAATTCATGTAATTACGTATTCAATATGCTGACGACATTATAAATAAATTGTTTATTTTTGGAGCTGTGGAAATACCCGTTCAAAACCTACTTACAATCCAGATGTTTGAAACACAACGAAGCCCTTTATTTATAAACGTTTGGTTCCATGTTTGTTTTAGAGTTAAGAGAAGTTTAAACGTCCAAAATTTATGGAAAAACAACTAAGCTACATTTATTGATAAACCCCGTGAGCGAAATGAACCACTTTGCTTATTTAGAGCACACCTTACCTGCCTTTCTTTTTTTTTCTAAATATAGACCACTGAAAGCTACAATTTGATATGTTTGATGAGTAAACTCGATCGAATGACGGTTGATTGAGGGCACGGTCATGAAAGCTATCAGCAGGTTTGAAGATAGCTGACAAAGTGTAAACTCATTACGGAGAGTGGTAGAGGTGAGGTGCGGAGTGCTACTACCTTTTTAGGGTCCCGTAGTTCTGACAAGAAACCGTTATAGTTTCGTCATGTCCGTCTGTCTGTCTGTTTGTCTGTCCGAGGTTTTGCTAAGAGACCGTTAGTACCTACTAGAACTTTAAAAATCTGGAAAAAATCAGGATGATAGTGCATTTCATAAACTTTAAAGGAAAATTATAGCGAATTATAATAACTTTATTAGTTTAGCAGTAATAGTCGTTGAACTTTGGTGTTGGATAATTTTGTACCAAATACAAAATCCTTAGCATTCATCCTTTAAAGTAACTAAGATGAAGTAGTTGCTTGTTTAAAACAGGCAAAACACTTGCATAGAAAACCAAAATAATAGGTCTTTACCTATGAAATTGCCGTTCTGGAGTACTGGCCATTTCAAATCAAAATAGATTTTGTTTGGCTAAGAATTCTAATTTCAAATTAATTTTATTTTAAAAACATGGATTTTTTTTTCCAAAAGTAGTCGTTTGTTTATTGATTAGTGTTACATTTTCATCGCATTTCAATCTTTTTCGTCATCATGGATACGTTAAAAATTCGAGTAATTATAGTGGAAGTGAAGTGGAAGCTGATGATACACAATCTACGGCTGAATTAGCAGCAGCTTTCGACGTTAGCGTCAAAACAATATTGCGTCAAATTGGCAAGGTAAAAAAGCTTGACAAATAGGTGCCCCACGAACTCAATGATCGCGAAGTACGCGCCGAGACGTGCCTTGCACTGCTCAACAGACACACAAATGAAGGAATTTTGAATCGCATTGTTACCTGCGATGAAAAATGGATTCTGTTTGATACCTGCAAGCGCTCAGCAAGTTGGTTGGATCCTGATTCAGCACCTAAACAATGCCCTAAACGAAAACTTACCCCTAGAAAAGTGATGGTCACTGTTTGGTGGTCTAGCGCCGGTGTGATTCATCACAGCTTCTTACCAAACGGGGTGAGCATTACTGCAGATGTGTACTGTGAAGAACTGAACACAATGATGGAGAAGCTGGCACATCTCCAACCAGCATTGGTCAATCGCTCGTCTCCGCTGCTCCTGCACGACAACGCGCGACCTCATACTGCACAGCAGACGGTCTCCAAGTTGCAAGAACTGGGGTTGGAAGCTCTCCGTCATCCGCCCTACTCACCAGACCTTGCGCCTACAGACTACTACTTTTTCCAGAATTTGGATAACTTCTTGCCGGGAAAAAAAATCAATACCCGAGAGGCAGTACAAAATGTCTTTGAAGAATTTGTTACCTCCCATCCAGCTGATTTCTTTAAGAAGGGCATCAATAAACTGCCACTGCGTTGGCAAAGATGCATTGATTGCATGGGTGATTACTTCGATTAATACAAATAAAAAATACATGAAAAAAATTCGTTTAAATTTTTTCATACAAAACGGCAATTTCATAGGTAAAGACCTAATATAACATAATGGGCTACTACGGAACCCTACACTGTGGGTGGCCCGACACGCACTTGGCCGGTTTTTATAATGATGACACCTGATGAAGATGAAATTAGAGACTCAAACTCAATGCATTTATTTCAATTAAACCTTTTACAGTCACTTTTGAATTGTCTAGAAGACGGTCAGTCAGAAATATGAAGCTAGTTGCCCGTTCCAAAGTGTAGTAGTTTCTAGCCTGAGAAGAACGGCGAGACACTCTATGGACACTCTTTTTAATAATACTGTTACAAAATTACCCAAGTTACATCATTATAATTACATATGAGAACGATGTAAAAATAGACGAAGTGCAGATGGAGTACGGCGAAAAACAAAAATTTGAAAAATAAAATAATATATCGTTTTGATGATAGACATGGGGGGCCTAAAAAGGCCACTTTGGCAGAATCATAAAAGGATAACATTATGAATTATAATGGACAGTTACTTGTTAAGTTAATCGTATCAAATCCCATTGGTGAAGAATTTTTCAGTTATTTTTTTTTGTATGTGCTAAAATACCAATCAATCCAAATCCAATCTCAATCTCTTTAAATAAACCTACGTAGTGCACCGAAAAAAGAAAAACACGGACTGTCTTCGCCATATTATGTCTGCCAAAGTGGCCTTTTTAGGCCCCCAGATACCTACTGGTAAGCCAAAGACTACAATAAAATGCGGTGTAAAGCATTTATTGCAAATAGCAAATATTTGATGTAGACTAGACTGTGTTATCTACAAAACCCATACTTCACTTTCTGATCTCAAAAAACAAATCTATATGTAGATATGTAAAGAAAATGCATTTCTTAATGGATATGTTACCGGAAATGTATGAAACCTAGGAATTTTACACAATTCCTAGGAAATATATACAATTCCGCGCCTACTTAGGAAACGTGTAAAATAATCTTCCAAAGATTCTTTAATACACACATTTCCTGTGAAATGTATGCATTTCCTAGGAATTGTATGCAATTCCAAGATGATACTAGGAAATATATAAAAAGTAATGCTTTCTGTGACTAAAAGAAATAAAACACGTTTGTAAATTTCTCTAATCATAATAATGATTAAACATAACATTCTAAAGCATAAATTTAGCATGCTGCATGTTTTATTTCTAACGACGTCGTCGTCGACGTCGACGTCAGGTCGACGGAACCCCGCTGCGCGGGGCTCTTATTTCTGTCAAACCGAACCTCGGGGTGCCCTTCGCTCGCTCTTGCATCCACTTCGTAAGTAGCACAACATATTGAATTTTTAAGATTTCCGATTGCTATTTAGGAAATGTATAGATTTCCTAGGAAAAGTGCATATTAAATAATATATCATAGATTTCCTATCTATTTTAGGAATTGTACACATTTCCTAGGCATTGTATAGAACGACGGATTGCACACTTTTCCGTTAACATATATAAGTCCATAAATAAATTATCTTTATTTTGTTTGTTTGTTTGTTTGAACGCGCTAATCTCTGGAACTGCCAGTTTGATTTGAAAAATTCTCTTTGCATTTGATAACCCAATTCTTGAAGACGGCTGTAGGCTGTCTCATCACGACAAACAACAGGCTAGGACCCTTACGAGCCGGGCTAAAAGATAAAAAGTCAGAAAGAACGGTTTGCGAAAACGAAGTAATTAGGCAACAGCGCGGGCAGGCGATGCGATGCGATGAAGTGGGCCGAGGGAACAAGAAATTTCACGCGGACGAAGTCACGGAGAGAGAGAGGTTAAGTTTGGCTTCTAGATATGGTACACTAGCTGCGTACCATATCTAGAAGCCAAACTATAGTTACTTTACTCTTTGGCCAAACTTAACCTCTTTGTCATAGTTGATTCTACAGCAAACACGGAACAAATTACGCTGGTTTTTAAATTAGTTTAAAAATTTATAGCAATGACTTGCTCGAATTTGTCTAACACAAGTTCACAACCACATCATACCGTGTCGTCGCCTGATTGAATAAAGAACCTGATCAATGTAGGTGGAGGAAGGAGGTTTTATTGAAAGTAGGTACACGATAATTTGTAACAGAGCTCTTAAACAATATTTTTATTCTCAGTTAGCCCAAGTTTATAATAATTCATAACAGTGACGCATAGAACCTACTAAATCTTGAGTGGTTTCATAATGGTCCAAAAATAACAGCGGTCAACACAAGGTTAGGGTGTAAACCCTCCCACTTCGGCAACACTAGATTGCTCCCCACAAGTTCCACGCGTTACCTCGACCACCATGTTGGGGTGAATTTATAGTAGCTATTTGTGCAAAAAAAACGTCCCCAGCTCATAAAATTAATGTTATTACTTCCTTGTTGCCCCTTCATGGTTTTCCCCGAAATAAAGCGAGCTATGATATTGGCTCTGTTAGCGTTTTGCCAGTCATCGTCCGATCCAATTGCATTAGGCTACAAACGAGAATATTCGTGACAAAGAAAACCAATTTGGTGGCGAAACCTACCAATATTTTTTGCCCACGAGATTATCTACAAAAAGCAAGGAGCTCAGTCACGTTCAAGATCCGGACCCAATACTCATGGTATGCCATGCCAAAGCACACTGATTCTTTAACTTAGGCGCAATAAGCGAATACATAAAGAAAGAATACTCACAGGATATATACTTAAGACGACAGCTACATGGCTGATTTTGTCTCGCCAGTGCTGCAGCGCCGATCGGAGGGTGAAGACGTATAGCGCGCATATTGCTAGCAACACCACAAGACCGAAGGCCCAGAGCACCCAGGCGTAGTTGTGGAGGGCTGTGAAAGATTAAAAAGAAGGTTAAAAATATTTAAGGCTCTATAATAAGAACCATCAATATCGGTCCATGCATTTGGTCTCTAGAGTACCGCAAAGGAACAAACATAAATTCGTACACATATAGGTTAATAAACACATTACCCTCCATCGCGTCGCGCATTCGGGTGAAAAGCGCTAAAGCTAAACTAGTATAGGACTTATCAAAGAATTTTAGCGGAGAAATTTATGCCTGTTGGGTTAAAATATGTCTAGATTGAGTTGAAGTCGGAGTACCTACATTCTGTAAAAGGTGACTAAAGGTAAATTTATCATAGGCCTCCCACAAGCATCGCCACTTCGACCAGTTTTCTGCTTCTCGCAGCCAACGAATTCCTGCGGCCTTCACCAGGTCATCAGTCCATCTTGTAGGAGACCTTCCAACGCTACGTCTTCCGGTACGCGGTCAAATAAAGGTAAATTAAATGATAACATTTTACCTGAAGTACCGCAAAAACATGCTGGTATGAAGTAGCATCGTCTCATAGTACCATTTTCAGCTGTCTATGATAAACAATGATCCCTATTACTTAGCTAGTAGTGTATTAAACTATAGTAAGTACCTAGTCGCTTTACGTAAACATTGATCAGCCCAAAATGTTGCCACTGCTGCACAGGCATCCTCTCTTTAAGAAGGAGTAGGCCATAATAATCCACTACGCGGCCCCAGTACGGATTGGTGTGGATTTTTTAGTTCTCAAGACATGCCGGTTTCCTCACGATGTTTTTCTTCACCGTTTTGGGAGCAGTGGTGATGAAATTAAATACACAAAGTAGAGTGCCTGCCTGGGATCGAACTCACGACTTACAACTCGTAAATCGGGACCGCCACCGCCGCGGGTATTTACCGTCAAAGTTTTAGCCCTTCAGTTGTAATATTTTCATACGTAACGTAAATATTAATAACAAGCCATCTTGAACCTTTTCAAGTCGATAATGTTGATAAAACTTCTTCAATGTCAAATCAAGTTTAAATGGAACGCATTTTGAACTCCGATTCTGAATGATTGCTTCACGTTATTTGAAGCAAGAGGCAGATCGTCATTGGCAGATCTAGCTTATCTTAGTGATATTGATTTCTTGATTGTAATCCCATGGATAATTATAACGATAGCCGCATGCAATGCATCAAGAATTATAGCATTGTTGTTGTTTATTGGCTATTTGCCGACTTATTTTCTTGTAACTTATTTGTCTATATTTAGTTCATATGTGCAGACTGACATCCTGGCAAGAAATAACTAAATCAACTGGCAAGGATTAGGTCCTTGGGTGGAGACCACGTATTGGCAATTGTAGTTGTAAGACGCTGCCTCCCAGCTAGATTTACCGACGGCTGGGACGGACTGAATGTGGAAGGCGGAAGACAGGATGTTGTGGCGCAGCCTGGGAGAGCCCTATGTCCAGCAGTGGACTGCGATAGAATGAGTTGAAAGATTAGGTAGGTTTGTTATCTAACATGAAAAGTTGAATTGTCATACATGGGTGTACTGTCTACAGGAACATTTTGGTTATATCTAAATAGTTAGATGCAGAAGTCTTTTGGTGGATTCCATAGATATCCGAGTGGATCAGATGTAAGTTGACGACATCATCCAAATAGTTTACTTTTGTTTCAGTGAAAACCCATTACAACTAGCTTCAAGTTGAGTAACAGTAGTTGTGATACGCTGGTTCTGGCGCACCGATCTGAGGGCGGGTGTGCCAGAACCCCAAAACCTAAAAAAAAAAAAAAAAAAAAAAAAAAAAAAAAAAAAAAAAAAAAAAAAGGTTTTGGGGTGCTCTGATCACGTTTCTGCGATCCGTTTTTGCGTAGGATGCGCGGTTCCGGAGATGTGCAAATCAATTAGCTGATTTATCTAATTGATTTCCGGTGCTACTAACCCTCATTAGTGTTTCATTGTTAATCCTCTTATCTATTCAACCTCGTGCACCCTCGTTAGCAATGCATTGTTCGCCTAATCCTTGCATTCCTTGGCGTTCTTATCTACTATTACTCATTGCTAACCCTCAACTGCTTTTCTGAATCATCAATAAAACACATTCCTTCATTTTATTACAACATTTTATTTCTTATTTTCTACAAAATATGTGCGGAACATTTCATCCACTAAAATATCATTGTACAGTGTGTTCCCCGTAAATATGTTCGTAAAACTATGCATTGAACATCCCTGAAACTTATATAGCAAATACATTAAGCAATATTCACCACAAACTGAAGTCCAATCATTCTGAATCCTATCAACATTCCAGCCCCATCTTTTGCAATTCCTTTTTAAAAACTCGAGATAATATTGCGTAGGGGTTCGTCCATATGAATCAAAATATTGACCGATGCCATTCGTATCGATATGTACAGCTACCCAGTGTGAGCCTGGTTTATCATCCGTATCCAAATTGCATATTATATACGTCGGTACATGGGTATACATAGGTAGTCTATTAGCAGCATAAACATTTTTTTCTAGACTGGGATGGATCTTTTTTAGATGTTGCTGTACTTCTAGTGTATCCATGATATTACTGCTATTAACAGATTATTACAGTACCAATCTGTTCAATGGTTGCCATAGGAATGTTCAATTATAGTGATTTTTGTAAATATATCGCATTCTTTTGAGTGACTCAGAAAACAAGCTGATGCCTGATGGGAACAATGTGCGATAACTTTGTTGACTCATAGAGTCACTATCAGTTTCGTTGAACTTAGGAATTTGCTTTAGATAAGAATGGTGCTATATAAGAGCGAACAGTTGCAGTCATGAAATCAGTCTATGGTCGTTTGACCACAGTGAATTGTATACCGATACTTCGTTTGTGGTACTTCAGCGCATCAATAATCATGGAGGTAAGTGTTTATTCTATTGACAAACTTACTTGTATATCTTTTGTTGTTCTTTTGTTGTTTCCTAACGTGTGTGTGTGTGTGTAATCACAATGTAAACAAATTGATATTAACATGATATCTCTGTTGTTGCAGAGATCATTCAGCTTCGCAGACGATAATGAAAATACCTATAAACAGTATTACTACTCACCGCTCTCCCCTCAACATGAAGAAGAGGGCGATGATATTGTCATTAATAACACATGCGATGGTGGAAAAAGGAAATCGCAACCAATTGATAATTTTTTTGAAGTGGTGCCAAAAATAAAAAAGAAGAAACAGTTATCGTCAACCGTGGCACGAGCCGCTAGAGATGGTGTATCATACATTTCTACTAATTCTGACGACGGAGCCCAAGCGACGCATCTCATAAAAATTGAAATGTACGATATGAAGAAGCTATGTAAGATTCCAACTACCGATCATTGGAAGCACGCTACCACGAGGATTAAATATTATGTAAAGAATAATAAGGATAGCATCTACGACAACACAAACGGCCTCGTATACAATATTACAAAGACAATAGCAGAAAGTGAAAACGTTAAAAAATACTTTTTTAACAATGATAGCCATTAGCTGATTAGTGAATGTGATTCTGTTTACTTAAATTACTTCTGTGTACTCATTAGATTCTATCTGTCTTTCTAATCCTTTGCTAGACTATAAATATTGAACATTATTTGAAATTGGGTATCATTGGTCTACCGACACTTAACTGTTACTTACTGTGCTCATTCGACAGTGAATTCGATCAGGAGATGTCAAAAGTTTGTGATGAAATGGAGAAGCGTGAACTGTTCGATTCATCATATGATGATGAGTTGTATAATCACTGTGCAATGGTTGAAACAACGTTGATGTAAGTATTAAAAGTACAAACTCAATAAGAAATATTATTGTAGTAATGTTTTATTTTAAGATTTATCTAATAATTTTCTTGCTTTTTGTTACAGTCAATCACAAGTTGGAAGAGGTAACAAACGAAGTATCACTACTGATGAAAATATGGGTGCCAAGAAAACAAAATTTGATGAAGGAGCTTCTACATCATCGATTGAAACAAATAACGTGGACAACAATAAGGTGGAATGTGACACATGTCATGTTTTTATTAATAAAAGGTATCTAAATAACCATTTAAAAAGCAATTCTCATAAAAATAATCTTTTAAAATCACATAATTCATTAACAAATGTAACAGTTGTTGAAACCGCTTTTGGTAACCGAATTTTAACATATAGAATTAATAGTAAAACAACTCAATCGATGCAATATTTTGAAACACCGGAATCGTTTTTAAATTCATTAAAAATTGATATCTTATTTTTGATAAATGAATGTACTCAACAACATACAATTTTTAAAATAAACTTCGTATTGCATGCTGATTTCATACAACAAACTAAAGATATTAAAAATACATTTGATTTTCAAACGTTTAATTACATAATTTGTCAGGGTGATGACTTAAATATTTTTTATTCATCATTAATAGACACTGTAGTCGGTAAAATTTGTCAATTTGAAAAAAAGGATAGTGGTTGGAGTCTTAATCAAATTAAATACATAGACATGAATGTTAACAAATTCAACCCCCTACGTGGTAGTTCATATATCGATCTTCCTCGAGATATTAAATCAAAAAAAGCTGTAATCAATGTTAAAAATAATGATAATATGTGCTTCAAATGGGCATTACTCTCTGGTTTATATCCTGTATGTAAAAGTGTAGATCGGGTAACATCTTACACAATTCATGGAAATAAACTAAAATTTACTGGTATTTCTTTTCCGGTTAAAATTGCAGATATATCAAAAGTAGAGAAATTAAACAATATTAGTATAAATGTTTTTGGCTTAGAGTATAATAAAGAAAAAAAGTGTAATTCTGTTGTAGGTCCTTTATACTTAACAAAATGTCGTACCCCTAATCATATCAACCTACTATATATATCAAATGGTACTAACAATCATTACTGTTTTATTAAAAACTTATCGCGATTAGTTAGTTCACAAATATCAAGTCAACATCGTGCAGTTTATATATGCGATTCATGTTTAATTCATTTCCCATCAGAGGAAAGACTTAATAACCATCAACAATATGATTGCGCTCACATTTGTACGGAATTACCCAAAGGTGAAAATTCCAAAAAGGATTGGTTTGGTAACGCAACATCAAATAATAAATTAAAATTTGATAAATTCACAAAAAAGTTGGAAATGCCCTTTGTGGTTTATGCAGACTTTGAGGCATTTTTGAATCCGATAGAATCATGTAGTAACGATCCCTCCAAGCCTAGTACAATGAATATTCAAAAACATGAGGTGTATAGTTTCGGATATTACATTAAATGTTCATATGATAACAGATTATCAAAATATGAGACGTATAGTGGACCAAACTGTGCACAAGTGTTTATGAATCGCCTTTGTGAAGATGTGAAAACAATAGTTAAAAAAAATAGCTTCAAAAATGCCCCGTTCCATTATCAGATGAAGATAAAATTAAATTTTCAAATTCAAACTTATGTCATATTTGTGAAACTGAGTTAAATGAAGATCCTTTTTACGATTTTGATTGGCACACTGGTAGTTTAAGGGGTGTTGCACATCAAGTGTGTAGTTCTAAGTTCAGAACCCCTCGTCATGTTCCAATATTTTTACATAACCTCAGTCACTACGATGCTCATTTTATTGTCCATGCATTAAACCTCGATGATGGCAAAATTGAAGTTATTCCACAAAATAAAGAACGATACATATCATTTTCAAAACAGTTAACAATAAATAATCAACCAGTAACTTTAAGATTCGTAGATTCATTGAAATTTTTATCGTGTAGTTTAGATCAACTAGCTAAAAATCTTAATGATGATCAGTTTACAGAACTAAAAAGAAACTATCCTAATAATGAAGATTTTTTACGTTTAAGACGGAAAGGTATTTATCCTTATGAATTTATGCGTAATAGTGATTGCTTGAAACATCCATCACTTCCTGATCAACACCAGTTTTATAGTTCACTCACAGATTCGAATATTTCAAATGATGATTATAATCATGCAAAAGATATTTGGCAACATTTTAAGTGTAGTAGTATGTCTGATTATTCCAATTTGTATTTAAAAACTGATGTTTTACTTTTGACCGATGTATTCGAAAACTTTAGGAAGCTTTGTATTAAAACTTATGGATTAGATCCTGCCCATTACTATACTGCTCCAGGTTTAAGTTGGGACGCAATGTTAAAATTTACGAAAATAGAATTAGAATTGTTAACGGACTATGACAAAATTGCTTTTTTTAAAGCTGGTATTAGAGGGGGTGTATCTCAGTGTAGCAATCGTTTTGCTAGAGCAAATAACAAATTCATGGAGGATTATGATAGTGAAAAACCTAATTCATATCTAACATATTTTGATGCGAATAATTTGTATGGTTGGGCAATGTCCCAATCCCTTCCTGTTGGTGGTTTCGAATGGGTTAATTGTAATACGGATTATAATGTGTCGGATACGTCTGATTTTGGTTATGTTTTAGAAGTTGATTTGGAATATCCTGATGAACTTCATGATTTACATTCTGACTTTCCGTTATGTCCTGAAAACATATGTGTGGGTAATACTAAAGAAACTAAATTAGTTCCTAATTTAAATAATAAAAATAAATACATCATTCACTACAGGAATTTAAAACAATGCATTGAAATGGGAATGATATTAATTAAAGTACATAGAATTTTAAAATTTAAACAGAGTTCTTGGTTAAAGAAATACATAGACTTAAATACTAGTTTGAGAACGTTAGCTACATCAAACTTTGAAAAAGACTTTTTTAAATTAATGAACAATTCTGTCTTCGGTAAGACTATGGAAAATATTGAAAAAAGAGTAAACGTTAAACTACTAACTCACTGGGATAATCGTGGTAAAGTTTTAGGTGCTCAGGATTTGATTGCAAAACCAGAATTCCATAGTTTATCAATATTTTCAGAACATTTAGTCGCAATACAATTACGAAAAACAAAATTAATTTATGATAAGCCAATTTATTTAGGATTTTGTATTTTAGATATATCTAAGACTCTTATGTATGAATTTCATTATAACTACATGATTAAAAAGTTTAAAAATAAAATTAAGTTATTGTACACTGATACCGATAGTTTGATATATCAAATTTTTACAGACAATTTTTATGAGGATATAAAACCAGATCTACCTCACTATTTTGATACATCAGATTATCCAGAAAATAATATTTACGGTTATCCAAATATAAATAAAAAAAAGTTAGGTTTTTTTAAAGACGAGAATAATGGTAAAGTATTGAAGGAATTTGTGGGGTTGCGATCAAAAATGTATGCCCTGGAAGTAGAAGATAAATTTATAGCAAAGGCAAAAGGGGTTAACAAAAGTGTTACCAAAAAAATGAATATGAAAAATTACAAATCGTGTTTGTTTAATAAAAATGTACAATACTGTAGTATGCTTCGATTTAAGTCAATCAAACACACTATTTTTACACAAAAAATAAATAAAGCATCTTTATCATATAATGATACCAAACGATGTATTATGAACAACAACATTGATACATTGGCTTGGGGACATTATAAATTACGCTAAGTGTTGATGTCAACTTTTTATATTTATTTCTGTGTATGTACAAAATTTGTATTGATTGTAAAATTCTGATGTACTAATTGTGTTAGAGTTATAATTATTCGATTGTAAATAATGTCATATAAGTAATGATAACACTGTGAACATACATTTGAGAAGATTGTAAAATTCTGATGAGTACTAATTGTGTTAGAAATAGTATACGTATGCATAATAGTTTTTTTTTTTCATCAATTTTATGTTTTATATAATTTTAGCAATAAATACTTATTTTTTACAAAAACATTTTCATTTTTCATTTCATTCCTTTGAGCTCCAGACGTGTGAAATGTTTCACTTTATCCATCCGTTTACTGCTATTGTGGCAGGGCCAAGTGGATGTGGGAAGTCAAATTTTGTAACAAATTTCATAAAATCAGTTAAAGAAATATGTAATTGTGATTTTAGCCAGATCACATGGTGCTTTGATGAAATGCAACCTTTATATAATTTACCAAATGTTAACTATCATCAAGGAATTCCTAATCTTAATATGTTTGATGGTGAAAACCCACATCTTGTTATTATTGATGATCTAATGAGAGAGTCTGATGGAAGAATTGTGGATATATTTACAAAAGGTAGTCATCATAGGAATCTTAGTGTATTTTATTTAACACAAAATTTATTTCATCAGGGTAAAGGTCAAAGAGACATTTCTTTAAACTCAAGTTATATAATATATTTTAAAAACCCTCGAGATAAAACTCAAATAAGATATTTAGCACGACAAGTGTCACCAGATAACCCAAAATTCATTGAAGATGCCTACAGGGATGCAACTTTAGAAGCGCATGGATATTTAATGGTAGATTTAAAACAGAATACCAATGATTTTTGTCGCATCAAGACAAATGTCTTCCCATTTAATGGACACTGTACAGTCTACATCCCGACAAAAGAGTTTAAATACATCAAGAATCAAACAATTCAAATCATTTCTAAATGATGCATCGTCGACTCACAACGCATAAACATTTGCTAAGCGCTTTGCATACGCTTAAACCAAAATATCAAAAAGCGTTACTTAAAACATGTGATGAAGAAGAAATAAACTGTATTTGTGAATGTATTCATAACGTTTTACAAGGAAAAGTACCTCTTAAAGATCAAGATAAACAAAAATTGAATAAACACAAAAATATACTCCGTAAACTGGTGCATAAGTGTAAACATAAACTAAGAAAAAATATAATCATACAAAAAGGAGGGGCTTTCTTACCAATAATATTAGGTGCAATATTGAGTGGATTAGTAAGTGGACTAGCCAGTTAACATGGAAAATGCAAAGAAAATGATACTTATTGAACCTGGATTGATTGAAAAATTAAAACAAGAAAATAAGGTTAATAGTAATTTGTCTCGATTAGATATTGAAATGCAAAATATTATGAATAGTAAGACGGAAGACCGTAAGAAGTGGATGTTATATTTACAAACACTACAAAGATACCTTCACTTTACCGAAGAGGATCGACAACCACTCAGATTACCAATTTATTCTGATACATCTAATGAAGATCTAAATGAGTCTAAAATTGACTTTAAAAATAAAGATAGAGAACTAAAAAGTATAGTTGATGCTGAATCTTTGTTGGAGGAGAACGAATCCATGAAAAGTAAAGAAAAAAACACAAATCCACTTTACACACCAACTCAAATACTCAGTTTAATACCAAAAAGTTATAATAAAAAAGGTGAGTTATTACTAAACTTAGTTGGAACAAATAAAAGTAAAATACATTGGGATAATGAAGGCACAGTCATAATTGATAATGAAAAAATTCCTGGAAGTAATATTGTTGATTTAATAAATGATTCACTAAGACCCTTAAAAAGAAGTGATCCAGTTGGGTGGGATAGATTTGCTAAAGCATTAAAAGATATTAAAGTACCACTCACTTATATCGGAAACCCAAAGAGATGTGAGTTTATTAATCAGCTTCAAGCAAAAGATCTTAACAAAACCTCTGAGATTGAAGATCAAGAGTTTTCTACACCGAACAGTGGAGATAAAAAATTTATAAATAAAATACGTAAAAAGGTGGATTGGGAAAAATGGACCCCGTACTAGAAGAAATTAATAGAATTTATTATGATCCATCTAATCCCGCTGGTTTAAGTAGTATTGATAAATTATCAAAAGCCATGAAGGGTAAAATGGATAAAAAGCAAGTAAAGGAATGGTTACAATCACAAGAAACATACACATTACATAAACCTATTCGGAAAAAAATCCCGCGTAATAGGTACATTCTATCAAATATTAATGAACTGTGGCAAGCTGATTTAAGTGATATGCGAACTTATTCTCAATATAATGATGGTTTCAACTACATACTTTGTGTTATTGATGTATTTAGTAAATATGCTTTTGCAAGATCAATGATTAAAAAAAACTCAGAAACAACTAAAGAATGCTTTGAAAGTATATTTACTGAAAGTAATTCAACACCTACTCACATACAATCTGATAAAGGTACAGAATTTGTTTCAAAAGATGTACAAAAATACTTTAAATCCAAAAAGATTAATTACTATACCACCAACAATCCTGATATTAAGGCCAGTATTGTTGAGCGATTTCAAAGAACTCTAAAAATGAAAATGTGGCGTTATTTCACTCATAATAATACTTATAGATACATAGATGTTTTACAAGATTTAATATACTCTTATAATCACAGCATTCACTCTAGTATTAGGATGTGCCCATCTGATGTAAATTCCAGCAATATTATGACAGTTTGGACTAATCTTTATGATAGGAGGTCAAACAAACTTTCTTTAGAACACCCAAAACCAAAATTTAATGTGGGTGATTATGTCCGAATAACTAAATATAAACATGTTTTCCAAAAAGGGTATGAATCAAATTGGAGTGATGAAATATTTATTATATCTTCAATAATTGATAGATCTCCATGGGTTGTATATACAATAACAGATTTACAAAATGAACCAATAGTTGGTACTTTTTATGAAAGAGAATTACAGAAGGTCACTTACAACCCCACCTCACAATATAAAATAGATAAAATAATTGACTCTCGTTATTCTGGCCACAGAAAAGAAGTATTAGTGAAGTGGAGAGGTTATCCAGATAAATTTAACAGTTGGATTTTAGCTTCTAGTTTAAGAGAAATATGAACAAAGAAAGTTTTTATTTAACTTTGCTCAGCAATAGTTCAATGGACTACTTTCCTGATAACAAGACCACAAATTTTTCAACAAAATTACCAAAAGCTATTAAATTAGAAGGTGAATGGTCGGTTGGAGTTGTCGAGTTTCAATATCCATGTACAATGTTTACTGTTCAAGATCATGAAAATGTTATATACATTACCAAAACCATGTTAATGCCTACTGAAGATAAACCCTCAACAGTGTACTACAAAAAACATATTCCAGCTACCAACTATGATAACGTTGAGCATATTTTAAAAGCGTTAAATGGTATCAGAGAGAAATTAACATTTCGTCAAGATGAAATAACAAAATTTGTGTATGTTTCTGTTTTGGATAAAAATATAACATCCGTAACATTATCACCCAAATTAAGTTTACAACTAGGCTATGAACCAAATAAAAATCTCTTGGAAAGAAATTTTGGAAAGTGCCCTGCTAATTTACACTTAGGGTTACCATCTCAACTATTTGTGTATTGCGACATAATCGATCCTCAGATCGTGGGCGATGTCATGACTCCTTTATTAAGAATAATTTCATTAGATCCTTCAAAATATATTTATGGTGCAAATAAAATGTATGTTTTCTCTCCACCTCACTACTTACCTGTTATGCGAAGAGAGTTCGATACGTTGGAAATAGATATAAGATCGAGCACAGGACAAAAAATACCATTCCAGTTTGGAACCGTGTGTATTAAACTACATTTCCGAAAATTATAATAATGTATTCTCTTCGTGATCATCATAATTGTCCATATGAAAATTATTATACACATCAAGCTGGATCAGGAGTTGGAGTAATTTATAAGGGTTCACCATATCAACGCGGTCATGGTATTGGGAGCTTCTTAGGGGGTTTATTTAGATCAGTTTTACCTCTACTTTCAAGTGGTGCTCGAGTGATTGGTAAGGAGGCATTAAACGCTGGAGTTGGTCTTTTATCGGATATGGTTCAAGCGCGACCTATGGAAACCTCAATAAAAGATCGTCTAAAGCAAGTTAGTACAAACTTAAAACGAAAGGCTGATGATAAAATTGATCGATTTAACATGACAGGATCTGGGTATATAACTAAAAGAAAACGACGGTCCCCGTTCATTCCACAATTAGCTGCTAAAGTGAAAGCTGCGAAAAAACTTGGTTTAAAACCAAAGAATATCAAAGATATATTTTCAAATTAAATATGTCTTTTCTTCATAATCATTCTTGTGAGTGCGCTAAGTCAGAATTGGATTTGTTTGCACTACCGTCTACACAAACAAGCATTGAAAGTGGATTGTGGATACACTATAAACCAATTTCATCTCTTGCTGATGATGGACCTATCGAGTTTCAAGTTCCTGGTACAGGCGATGACTACATAGATTTGTCTCATACATTACTCCACATAAAGGCAAAAGTATTAAATCAAGATTCAACTAACTTGGTATCGACTACAGTAGTAGCACCTGTAAATAATTGGTTGCACTCACTTTTTAGTCAACTTGATGTTTATTTAAACCAAAAACTTGTATCACCACCTAATAATACCTATGCCTATCGAGCATACATGGAAACCCTTTTAAACTATGCTCCTGCTGCTAAACAATCTCATCTTACTTGTAGTCTTTGGTATGAGGATACAGCAGGAAAAATGGATTCTACAGATGGTAAAAACATAGGATTTGTTAAAAGGCAAGAATTAGTTACTGAAAGTAAGGAAGTAGAAATGATTGGACATCTTCATGGTGATATTTTCAATCAAGATAAATTTCTAATTAATGGTGTTGAAATGAGTGTAAAATTAGTTCGATCAAGAGAGAGTTTTAATTTAATTGCTGGGTCAAACGATGTAAAGTTTAAAGTTTGCATTACAGATGCAACTCTTATTGTCCGAAGAGCACGAATTAATCCAAGTGTATTACTTGCACACCAGAAAGTTTTAGCTTCTACTACTGCTAAATATCCTATTACTCGAGCTGAAGTCAAAGTTTTAACAATTCCTTCGGGTGTTCAAGGAAAAACTCTTGATAATATATTCTTAGGACAGGTACCCAAAAGATGTATAATAGGGTTTGTGAATAATTCTGCATTTAATGGTTCCCTTACTAAAAATCCATTTAATTTTGAAAACTATGGTATTAATTCTTTCAGCTTATATATTGATGGTCAACAAATACCTTCAAAAGCTTTGCAACCATCTTTTAATAATAGTATATTTACATCAGCATATCATACTCTGTTCTCAGGAACTGGTATCCACTTTCTTAATGAAGGAAATGCAATCTCTCATGAACAATATGCCAAAGGTAACTGCCTATTAGCATTTGATTTAACTCCTGATTTATCAGCTAACTCATCAACTCATTGGAATCTCATAAAGCATGGTAGTGTAAGATTAGAAGTACGATTTGAATCCTCACTAATACAAACAATTAACTGCATTGTTTATGCTGAGTTTGATAACATTATTGAAATAGATAAAAACAGAAATGTTACTGTAGACTATAGTATTTAAGGTTATATGTTAAGGTTATATTGTGTGTTAGATTTATGTGTTATGTGTAATGCATGTTGTCTATGTAACTATGGGAAACATTATAAAATTAAATAAAACAAATTGTATTTAGTATGCCATTTTTTATTTCTATAAAAACCTCCATTTAGTCTTATACAAAACACTGTCCGAGTTTAAACTTTACATAAGCACACTGACTAAACCACTGAACATGTTGTTGCCAAGGATCATCATCATCTTCCCAATCTTTTAAACCGCCACCACAATGGAAACACTTGACCCTGTCTCCGTGGCCGGTATAAAAGAAACCGGCCTCTGCAAGATCTTCAGGCTTCTGTAGCATAACGAGAGGCCAGCCTTCAAAACTGAGAAACCGTCTAGATTTTGAACTGAAGAATGGATATTCAGCTCTTGTGTACTGCATATTTTTCTCATTTTCTTCTCCACTCAGTGTTGTAGCTTTGCTATTCAATGACGTGTTCTGTACACGTGTACCACACTCATCTCTTCCTTCTGTTGTTGGCTTTCTCTCAGCATCACAAGACGACAGCTCCCTGTACACACCTCATTATTAATATAAATGAGTACACAGAAGTAATTTAAGTAAACAGAATCACATTCACTAATCAGCTAATGGCTATCATTGTTAAAAAAGTATTTTTTAACGTTTTCACTTTCTGCTATTGTCTTTGTAATATTGTATACGAGGCCGTTTGTGTTGTCGTAGATGCTATCCTTATTATTCTTTACATAATATTTAATCCTCGTGGTAGCGTGCTTCCAATGATCGGTAGTTGGAATCTTACATAGCTTCTTCGTATCGTACATTTCAATTTTTATGAGATGCGTCGCTTGGGCTCCGTCGTCAGAATTAGTAGAAATGTATGATACACCATCTCTAGCGGCTCGTGCCACGGTTGACGATAACTGTTTCTTCTTTTTTATTTTTGGCACCACTTCAAAAAAATTATCAATCGGTTGCGGTTTCCTTTTTCCACCATCGCATGTGTTATTAATGACAATATCATCGCCCTCTTCTTCATGTTGAGGGGAGAGCGGTGAGTAGTAATACTGTTTATAGGTATTTTCATTATCGTCTGCGAAGCTGAATGATCTCTGCAACAACAGAGATATCATGTTAATATCAATTTGTTTACATTGTGATTACACACACACACCCGTTAGGAAACAACAAAAGAACAACAAAAGATATACAAGTAAGTTTGTCAATAGAATAAACACTTACCTCCATGATTATTGATGCGCTGAAGTACTACAAACGTAGTATCGGTATACAATTCACTGTGGTCAAACGACCATAGACTGATTTCATGACTGCAACTGTTCGCTCTTATATAGCACCATTCTTATCTAAAGCAAATTCCTAAGTTCAACGAAACTGATAGTGACTCTATGAGTCAACAAAGTTATCGCACATTGTTCCCATCAGGCATCAGCTTGTTTTCTGAGTCACTCAAGAGAATGCGATATATTTACAAAAATCACTATAATTGAACATTCCTATGGCAACCATTGAACAGATTGGTACTGTAATAATCTGTTAATAGCAGTAATATCATGGATACACTAGAAGTACAACAACATCTAAAAAAGATCCATCCCAGTCTAGAAAAAAATGTTTATGCTGCTAATAGACTACCTATGTATACCCATGTACCGACGTATATAATATGCAATTTGGATACGGATGATAAACCAGGCTCACACTGGGTAGCTGTACATATCGATACGAATGGCATCGGTCAATATTTTGATTCATATGGACGAACCCCTACGCAATATTATCTCGAGTTTTTAAAAAGGAATTGCAAAAGATGGGGCTGGAATGTTGATAGGATTCAGAATGATTGGACTTCAGTTTGTGGTGAATATTGCTTAATGTATTTGCTATATAAGTTTCAGGGATGTTCAATGCATAGTTTTACGAACATATTTACGGGGAACACACTGTACAATGATATTTTAGTGGATGAAATGTTCCGCACATATTTTGTAGAAAATAAGAAATAAAATGTTGTAATAAAATGAAGGAATGTGTTTTATTGATGATTCAGAAAAGCAGTTGAGGGTTAGCAATGAGTAATAGTAGATAAGAACGCCAAGGAATGCAAGGATTAGGCGAACAATGCATTGCTAACGAGGGTGCACGAGGTTGAATAGATAAGAGGATTAACAATGAAACACTAATGAGGGTTAGTAGCACCGGAAATCAATTAGATAAATCAGCTAATTGATTTGCACATCTCCGGAACCGCGCATCCTACGCAAAAACGGATCGCAGAAACGTGATCAGAGCACCCCAAAACCTTTTTTTTTTTTTTTTTTTTTTTTTTTTTTTTTTTTTTTTTAGGTTTTGGGGTTCTGGCACACCCGCCCTCAGATCGGTGCGCCAGAACCAGCGTATCACTACTAGTAACCCATCAATATAGGCTCAGAAATCGTGACTATTTCAGATACAAAAAGCTATTTATAACCAGACTAGTTCCAGTTCCAAGTTTCCAACCTAGCAAATAAAGCGAAAAAGTAAAAATCTACAACTCGGCTAAAGTCGACCACAACGCGTGGTAAAATCAGCCTGTGGTCGACTGGTCGTGCGTGAGATTTTTTATTATTTTTATCAACGTATAATACTTGCATAGTAAGTTCCATTTGTTCTTGTTATATTGTTTTTTTACATTGACATTGAAAACATTGAGAAAAAACATTTGTCACGCCATGCACGGATTTCCTGAAAGAGTTTGTGAATGGCATATATACCTATGCATGTTCTTTTTCTATTTTACATGCGCCAGATACCGTAGGTAGGCACTCTAAATGGAAATAAACGATACGCGCATTAAAAAAAGTATTAAAAAAAAAAACAATTGTGAATTCGGGCCTTTCGCGCCTCTTTGTAAACACTGACGTAGGTAAACATGTTCCAAACAACTTTCCCTTTTCTTTACTCAATACCTATGTACCAAATACTCGCATAAATACTCGCATTGATAGTTTAATATATTCGACTTACTATTCTTCTTCATTCCTACATTAACTTGGCTAAATAACTGTTTCATTAAGTAATTAATTAAAACATTAACAACCTTGTACCGTACTCATCATTATGAACAACTTTTACTATGGGACCAAACCCGAAATCGCGAAAAAAAAATCTGCTGTTCCCTTGCTGTTCCCTACATTTTGACGAGTTAGAACATAAACGTTCATAATGATGATTACAATGACCTCTTAAGAGGTTGCTAATGTTTTGCCAATAACCCTGTATTACAATTTCTACGTAGAAAGAAAAATCTACCTATAATCAGCCTATTATAACCTCTCTACTGCTGGGACACCACAGGCCTCCTGTCTGTAAGAGGGAATGGGCCGTAATCCACCACGCGGGACCAGTGCGGGTTGCTAGATATCGCATGTCTCCGAATTTTTGGCTCTGAGACATGCCCGTTTCCTCCCGATGATTTTCTTCACCGTTTTGAGAGCAGCAGTGATGAAATAATTTACACAAAGTAAAGCATTGACGCACGATATGCCGTGGGCCCAAATAACACAGAATTGGTGCCCTGAGACAGTGAGGCGGGGTCGCGGCAGACCACGTAGGAGATGGCGGGACGAGCTGTATAGGTTCCGTCAAAACTGGAAGGAGGACGCGCGCGGGCTCGTGAAAGATGGAAAGAGTGGAGGGAGGGCTTTGCCCAGGACAGGGACAGAATAGGATAACAAAAAAAAAAGCGCCTTCCTTCGAAACCACGATTTACAACTCGTAAGCCGGGGCCGTTACCATTGGGCCACCACTGCAAGGAAAAACCTATAGGTTCCTTTTTAATTAATCCGCCTGATCAAAATTATTTCTCGTTTCGTTCTTCAAAATGAATAGCAGTATTTCCTAATAACTAATAGATATAGGTACGATCTAATCTACTTACTTCTATTTATTTTAAAATACATTTTGGGCAATTAAAATGTTAAAACAATTGGAATATAAATTATCCGCATGGAAAGGCAGTTAGGTACACTTTCAAACATTTGGGTAAGAACCATTAGATAAAAAATTCCAAATACCTACATAATTATGTAAATTGCTATTGCACATTTTTTTAAACACATTGAGACTAGGAGGTCAATAGATACTCGTAGGTTTAAATAACCCTTCTCATTAATTTGTTGTTGAATAAACCCTGTGAATTCTCACGAAATTATTTAAAAAGACATTTCCGCACGGCCCCGTAGTTTTACTTTAAATGTTAACAACCCATAAAAGTCAAAAACAATGAATTATCGTATCACATAACAGTAACATCATCGGCACTCCACTGAATATGTCACGGGCATGACACCATAAATGAATTATGTGAAAAATTATAAGTAGCTAAGTAGATACCTAGGTATCCGTGCCGTGCCCAAAAACGACGTGCAAGGGTTACACCATTTCAAAATTTGAAAAGGCCTGACAAATAATCGGACTTTTTTTACTTTTTGATCTTCATCATCATCATTTCATCCCGGGTTCACCCACTGTGGGTATGGCCCCCTTTTTTTGCCATATTTCCCAGCTCCGTGTGTCCCTCATCCAGGTTTCCCGCGACTTTGACGATGTCATATTTATTTTTATCTTAATTCTTGATAAGTTATTCATATAATTTTTCTAATTTTCCAAAAAAAACCCCGGATTCGTGAAGTCCGGACAAAAGACAAGGCAGCACAAAGTCACAAAAAGCCATCACGGGGCCAATAAATTGGAAATGGCTACAAATCCAGTTGGATGGTAACCCTAATTGCGATGGAAACGTTGAAAACATGGAAATGTTCTTTTCGCATGAACAGCGGTAACTGTGGTAAGCGTAAAAATCATAATGCGTAAGAATATTATACTTTCGTTTCGTTAAACACGAATACGTGGTGGGATTGAGTAACGTTTACAACGGAGTTCCCTACCATGAATTCTGGAGTTATGACATGTTTCCGTGCCAAATGTTTTGTTAGTTTTTAGGAAAATTTCTAAGTAATATGAAAATTTAATTATCATAAATCTATCATATCATATCTAATCATGAAAAATGGTTGTAGACTTGTATAGTGTAATTATTTCAGCATGGCATGCAAATAACAACACACGAAACAAAGTTCCAGGGACTCATTTACCTTCATGGTATAAAGCGTAGGTATATCTTTTTTGTTTTGGTTATTGTGCTTCCGCATTGTTCATTTGTATATTAATAAAAGTCCAATTAAGTTTGATAAGTATTTAAAAGTAACAAATTGATTTAATTTTTTTTTCGTCTGATGTCTGACTAAAAATAACAGTTAATAAATATCTAAAGCCTATTCGTAAGTATATGTTTGATAGATCAAATCATCACCCTTCTTGTGTAACACACTATCAATAACAATTTTAATAATTTTGAAGCATATTGCTAATCCATTGCTTCATATGTTCGAAAAATTTATCTGCTCCACAACGTAAATAACGCAATGAATGTTGTTGAACCTATTGCTACTGTTAATGAGTATGTTACGCAATTACCCTGGTGTCTTATGTAGATACCTAAGTATAGTAAGTATATGAACGCCAAAAGATCGCGATGCGTAAAAATAGTTGCCCTTGCCCTTCCAAGCATTTTAAACTTACGGTGCCAATAAAGTTGTCAAAGGTTAACAACTCCATCAAACCAAAATCCCTATAAACGAATCGAATTTAACTTGAAATATGGTTCTCACCAAAACTTTTTAACAATTCGTTCAGAACGGCATATTATATCTATTAATATATATTTTAATATTATAAAGCTGAAGAGTTTGTTTGTTTGTTTGTTTGAACGCGCTAATCTCAGAAACTACTGGTTCAAATTTAATAAATATGTTTGTGTTAGATAATCTATTTATCGAGGAAGGCTATAGGCTATAACATCACGCTACGACCAATAGGAGCGGGTAAGCGTCAGGACCCCTGGACCAAGAGAGATATTTGATGTTTAGAAAATACCAAAATTTACTACCTTTTTGCTACTATTTGATACCTAATTTCAAATATTTAGTACCTCAACTGATAGCGAAAAAACACGTAAAGAAAGTGGTCAGCCATTCTGACATCAGGATGTCTGGACCATTTTTTTTTTTCATAGGTCGAGACAACACACCTAATTTATCTCTTTGTAAATATTTACTACCTTTTTAGTACCTCAACATATATTTTTTTCAAATTTTTTTGGCAGTCCAGAAAAATGCTACGCATGAAAGATTGCACCAATAGAGATATTTGATGTTTAGAAAATACCAAAATTTACTACCTTTTTGCTACTATTTTATACCTAACTTCAAATATTTAGTACCTCGACTGACAGCGAAAAAACACGTAAAGAAAGTGGTCAGCCATTCTGACATCAGGACGTCTGGACCATTTTTTTTTTCATAGTTCGAGACAACATAACTAATTTATCTCTTTGTAAATATTTACTACCTTTTTAGTACCTCAACATATATTTTTTTCAAATATTTTTGGCATTCCAGAAAAATGCTACGCAAGAAACTTTGTTAGTTATGTATATTCTCCCTCACACACACACACAACAATCATACTTTAATCAACGCACACCCAGACACTGAGCTGCACATTGCAAAAAACGTACGAAAATTTTAATTTCACTGGCTAACGTGAAGGTTCCCCCTTAATTCTTATGCCATGTAAATAGATAAATTGTCAGTTTATTAATAGAAATATCATCATACATCAATTAATCATAAATAAGCTTGACTTCCGCAAATCTTGTTATCACTATAGTTAGTTGGTCTCTCATACTGCAACAAAGTTTTTGCCCGTAACATAAACATTCAGAACACTAATCTGACGACGGTATACTTTTTATTTCCAACAATATTCGTGGGTACCGTATAAATTATTTCTTAAAAACTACCTACCCTCATATTGGTTAATAAAGTTCGTCACGTCGCGTCTTGTCGTTCGCGTCACACAGTTACACCAATAATTATTTCTAATAATATTAATTCGCCAGTGGTTATATGTAGAATTGTTCCTGTGCAATAGACCAATAATAAATGCAAATAGGAAATACTGAGATGGATCTAATCATTGTATCATAAGACGTGTCATAATCCACAAAGCCATTATTGGATTCGGATCGTAATATGTGCTTTTCCGCTGTTCATACTTTATTTGTCTTAAGCAGCCGACTGTAGGTAAGTGAGCCGGTTCAAAATCATCATTTCGCAATTTTTTCTGTTGGCCAATTAATCACTACTTCTACCTTTGCCTTGCACTGCTTACAGGAACCATAACACCTAATGTTGGCTTCCTTTTTAATTGAATAATTTTGGAATATCCAACTGCACGGCGAACGTACACGTTTCCATATTTCTTCTCTTAGAAGGTTCGCCCATTGGTGACTTGGTAGCAAAGTTTTACTGCGAAAATCAGATAAGGTTCTTGTACGTTTCACGCAACGATCAATGGGCTTAATTTTATTCCACTGATAAATATCAATAAAAAAATTATAAGTTTCACACTCAGATGTTTTGTTAGTTGCCATACTTGCTTCTGCAAATTCATCAGAACAAGTATCGGACTAGTCGTGACCAAAAAACAAATCGTAATTTTTTTTTATTGATAGGTATAGAGCTTTTGTTGACATTTTGTAAGACAATCTTTCGGTAATGTCTTGGTATATTGGGTCATAGGGTGAAGGTAAATCATTTTTACGTGAAAAGTATTTCTTGAACTTACTCAAAACACACTTTTGTTCTTCTAATGGAACTGCAGTTTTCCGACCTCTTTTCATAGTTTATTATAGAAAATATACGTAATCACTGCTTAAGTATAACCACTGGCGAATTAATATTATTAGAAATAATTATTGGTGTAACTGTGTGACGCGAACGACAAGACGCGACGTGACGAACTTTATTAACCAATATGAGGGTAGGTAGTTTTTAAGAAATAATTTATACGGTACCCACGAATATTGTTGGAAATAAAAAGTATACCGTCGTCAGATTAGTGTTCTGAATGTTTATGTTACGGGCAAAAACTTTGTTGCAGTATGAGAGACCAAGTAACTATAGTGATAACAAGATTTGCGGAAGTCAAGCTTATTTATGATTAATTGATGTATGATGATATTTCTATTAATAAACAGACAATTTATCTATTTACATGGCATAAGAATTAAGGGGGAACCTTCACGTTAGCCCGTGAAATTAAAATTTTCGTACGTTTTTTGCAATGTGCAGCTCAGTGTCTGGGTGTGCGTTGATTAAAGTATGATTCGCGACTGTAAAAATATGTACTTACATAATTATAATCATTACAATCAGTAATACAAATCCCTATGTTAGTATTGCTATCAAATGTCAGGATTTCATGACATATTGCAAATTGCAAAAAACGTACGAAAATTTGAATTTCGCGGGCTACTGTGAAGGTCTCTTTGTACTTACGGTATATGGAGGGAGGTGATAAAAAACTTTAAAAAATAACAAGAAGATTACAGAATGTAACAAGATTTAGAGAAACAAAACAAGCATACAAATTTTAGGAGGGGGCCTCACTTCACAGTGTAGGTTTACTGGACAGGTTTAGGATATTACATAATATTTTTTTAATAATAATTAATAATATTATTGCTTATTCTGTAATGTTTGTTTGTGTGTCTGTGTTGTTGTGTGTTGTGTGTGTGTGTGTGTGTGTGTGTGAGGGAGAATATACATAACTAACAAAGTTTCTTGCGTAGCATTTTTCTGGAATGCCAAAAATATTTGAAAAAAATATATGTTGAGGTACTAAAAAGGTAGTAAATATTTACAAAGAGATAAATTAGTTATGTTGTCTCGAACTATGAAAAAAAAAATGGTCCAGACGTCCTGATGTCAGAATGGCTGACCACTTTCTTTACGTGTTTTTTCGCTGTCAGTCGAGGTACTAAATATTTGAAGTTAGGTATCAAATAGTAGCAAAAAGGTAGTAAATTTTGGTATTTTCTAAACATCAAATATCTCTCTTGGTCCAGGGGTCCTGAAGCGTCAGGACCCCTGGACACGTAAAGAAAGTGGTCAGCCATTCTGACATCAGGATGTCTGGACCATTTTTTTTTTTCATAGGTCGAGACAACACACCTAATTTATCTCTTTGTAAATATTTACTACCTTTTTAGTACCTCAACATATATTTTTTTCAAATTTTTTTGGCAGTCCAGAAAAATGCTACGCATGAAAGATTGCACCAATAGAGATATTTGATGTTTAGAAAATACCAAAATTTACTACCTTTTTGCGACTATTTGATACCTAACTTCAAATATTTAGTACCTCGACTGACAGCGAAAAAACACGTAAAGAAAGTGGTCAGCCATTCTGACATCAGGACGTCTGGACCATTTTTTTTTTCATAGTTCGAGACAACATAACTAATTTATCTCTTTGTAAATATTTACTACCTTTTTAGTACCTCAACATATATTTTTTTCAAATATTTTTGGCATTCCAGAAAAATGCTACGCAAGAAACTTTGTTAGTTATGTATATTCTCCCTCACACACACACACACACACACACACAACACACAACAACACAGACACACAAACAAACATTACAGAATAAGCAATAATATTATTAATTATTATTAAAAAAATATTATGTAATATCCTAAACCTGTCCAGTAAACCTACACTGTGAAGTGAGGCCCCCTCCTAAAATTTGTATGCTTGTTTTGTTTCTCTAAATCTTGTTACATTCTGTAATCTTCTTGTTATTTTTTAAAGTTTTTTATCACCTCCCTCCATATACCGTAAGTACAAAGCACTCCAGGAGTGCCCACAGAAGTGAAAACTTGGAAAAGCATAGTAATTTTATAAACGTGTTTGAAGGTTTTCCCAAAGAAAATGTACCGCGCGTTGATGTCTTTATAATGGCCAAAACTTAAAACAGAGGTGTCGGTTACGGTAACAGTGTCGCGAGTGCAATGGTTTTTTCCCATCTACAACTAAATCCCAACGCGCCTAAAAAAGTTTTCACTTCAAAAATAATTTAATTCAAGTAACAAGACTTAATTTTTATCCTGTCTGTCTAAGAGACAGACAGGATAAAAAGTACAGACAAAAGCGAACACTCACAACAATATGTCTGCTGCAGTCTGCTGCATCATAGCAATGCAGCAATGGAAAATCCGCTCACTTCACCTACGTTTTCCCGGTAAGAGTTTTACAGAATAGACGGGCTAGAGCCTTTGGACTACTACCGATTGAAATGTGCTCATCCTTTACAGACACCGGAAGCCTGTCTCCTGAAGGATTTTCGTTTTACAAGGATTGTAGAAGCATTCTGCAGTTTCTGCTAATCACCATGCCATGAGAGAAAGGCTTGAGTTTATGTGACTTTGAATATGATATTATCTTCTTTGATGCACATTAACTAATGGACGTGTTGCCAACACATGCTATTAAGAACAGTAGAATGCAAGTTTTGCAAGCCAACGTTGCCACAAGCACATTTAGCAATCGATTCCTATAAGCCTCACAGCTTGCAAGGAAACATAACTACTACAAAATTACTGTGATTTACAATAATATAATAACCGTGATTTGAATTGCTACTTTACTTTAGGGTTAGTGCGTAGTGCCTATTATAACTGCTTTTTACATCCGTTACGATTCAGTGTATCTACACTGAATAGGTACCTAATATTCTATGTTAATGCTTACAGATGTAATGGGTGTAAAAAGGCACTTAACGAAGCCGAGAGTCACTTGTGGAGTACAAGTGACTCTCCCTGTCATTTTTTTTGAACTGGACCAAACCTTTTTTTTTTGGTTGGGAAATCATCAAATGACCCGTCCTGCTCTGGGCGGAGCGGAGGGAGTGTCAGACTCTTACTTGCTAAAACCCACCCGTGTTCCTTCCTTAGCCCTTTATGTTCCGGGCCAGCGGTAACCCTTTCGGACAATCCCGCTGACCCGACAAACTCAAAACTTAAAATCAAAGCATTTATTTCAATTAAACCTTGTACAGGCACTTTTGAATTGTCAAAATTAAATAGTCTGTCAGTTAGTCAGAAAGTTGAAGCTAGTTGCCCATTCCAAAACGTAGATCTCTATGGAGAAGAACGGGCAAGAAACTCCATGGACACTCTTTTAAATCAAGTTATTACAAAATCCTGGGTACATTATTCTTGTTGCTTCTATATGTGAGACAATGTAAAAAAAAAAAAGACAAATGAAGAAACAATTCAAAATATAAGATTAAAAATAAGCCTTGGCAGTTAAGAGATGACCAGTCTCAACCGACGGCACCCGTTCACGAACATGACGCGTGGATCAGCACCATCCAGCTCAACCATTTTGTAGGGAACCGAATAATCCAACACACGCGCCACCATCGGTGAGACATTTAAGTGAGCATGACACGTTCTCAACTGCCATGCTCTTTCAAGTCAACAACAAAAAAAAATCATAATAAACGGAAACATGGTTCTTACATTTACAAAATTAAAAAAAAATGCTTCTAATTTATACAAAACTATAGTTTGCAATTTATTTAAGATGTTAATATAATTTACTACCAAACAGGAAGAGGTATCTAATATTGCAGTATTCAACAATTAAAACTGGATTGAATAAAATAAAAAAGTTATGTTCGTAATGTCAGAAATATTGAAAAAGAAAAAGGGAAGCACCTCTTCCAAATATTGAAATTTTAACTAGTGAGCCCAAGTGCCTGTGGAGCAGGACCAGCATTAAGCCAAGCATTTTTATCTACGATATAATCATCCAACTTGTAATATGCTTGTCTACATAGTGTGCGTTTAATGCATGTTTTAAATTTCTTCTCATTTAATTGAAGAACAACAGGCTTCGGCCCTAAAGGGGCCCCCCCTTCCTTAATGCTGACATCTCTTTGAGGCGCGCGTGGAACACGTACGCGCCATCCGGCACGGGCTGGCCGGCAGGCTGGACCATACCTTACATAGGGATCATGTAAGGTCTGGTTACGGAAGATATTGAAGGTCAAAATTCCAACTTTTACTGACGTTTCTTACGAAACCAATGCACCCTTATGTTAAATATTTTGCGTGTGTTACAGTGCGCACTACCGCAAACAGCAAATTTTCACACCAACATATGAAATAAATACGGCACACCAGAACTTTTTACTCTGTCTTTACTACAAGGTGTGCTCAGGTATGTACGTAATATCTGAAAACATAACCAATGATATGTAGCGTTACCAAACGGGAGTGACCTAAAATAAAAGTCGTTTCCCAGCAATTATTGTTATCTATGTTACTTAGATTGATGTCGATGATATCAGAATGCGTAGTTGTCGGATATGTGATGGGTCTTCATTTTAGGCATTCCACTTTGCCCCACCAGTGGGGCGGCCGACCGATGATGGGGCAAAGTGGAATAATTCCTTTTTTGCACCCTGTATAAATTAAATAAAAATCAATTGATCATCATTTGAGAACGGCTCGACCGATTTGGCAGATTATTTTTAATGTACTTATTTGTAATTGTCAGGACATGGTAAGAATTTTTTTTTTGGAAAATCCACTGGAAACGTCGAAAATTCCATTGGAGGTAATGATATGGAATTCACCCGGGCGACGCCGGGTATGAACTGCTAGTTATACATAGACCTGGGTTGGTACTAGTACTACGTACTAGTAGGTAAGTAAAGTAAGTACATCATCATCATCGTCAGCCTATAGCAGTCCACTGCTGGACATAGGCCTCTCCTCTCGTAAATTGAGTTGAATGGCGTGCAATAGCATGCCATTCAACTCAATTTTCGACAACTCTCATCCAGCTGTTACCAGCCAACCAAAGTAGGTACTTACCTGCCTTCTTCAGGAAGCAATAAGTACGTAAGAGATGAATTTCCGCCATCATCAGACGGAATGGAAAGCTATTACGTAGTGACTTGATGGAGCGTGTACCTATTACGAGAAGAGGTAGAAATTATATAGGCATAGGAAACTGGAAGAGCAATCAATGTTCTTATTTAACGACTATCTGTGCGCGCGACTTTGTTCGCGTGCATGTCGGAAAACAAATTAGATGTTTCTAAAATAAAAGCAGCCTAAGGGCCTAAGTTACTACTTATAAAATCAGATATCTACCAGTGAAGGTCCCGTCAAAATCGGTCCAGCCGTTTTGGAGATTAGCCGGAACAGTCAGACAGAATTTTAAAAAATAATGTATAAACCTATGCACTTTCATAAATATTTTGTAAAAACCTGTTATTTTGACATTACAAATAGACAACAACTACATTACGATACGATATTACATTATTAATTTGTATACTAGATACAGTTATAGATGAGTTGGCATTTGAAAGCTTTTGATTGCTGACTAAAGGCTGATTTTTAGACGGTGCGATTTAATTGCCTGTGGCATACCATTAGTTAAAGCAGCCATAAAAGTTCCATCGTCTGAACATTGTTTGGACGATGCAAGTAATTTACTGCTTCAATTTTATCGTATGCCACAGGCAAGAAACTTGCATCGTGTAAATAAATAAGTTTATAAAATTAACTTTAAAAAGAAATATTTCGAAGTTCTTATAAATAACTTTCAAGTTCTGACTATTTATTGTTCAGCACAGATTATTTATCCCCTAACCTACCATGTAATGTTATGCTGGCCAAATCTCTTAGTCGCATAGTCCCTAGTCTTAGTCTCTTATTCCTTCGGTATCTTCAATTTAAAATATGAGAGCTTCAAAAACCTGCATTTTTAAGTCACGTCGACAAATTATTTTATTTTATCTGAATTGAATGAAAAAAAATATGTTCACTGTTGTCTGCCATGTCAATGTGTATACGATTTTTATTCTCAACCCAAATTGACTATTCTCATAAATATCATTGACGTAAAAATTTTAAATTATAATTATTATGTGTAACTATAAAAGTTAACACAAGTGCCTCCGACACAAAAACTATCACCGTGCTTCTGGAAGCATCTAAAAAGTATTCATTTCTTGAATCGAATTTAGGTACAGCAATGATTTAGTTGGAATACTTACAAAAAAAAATTGTATAAGTATTATTTATACTAATAACAATAAAATTGTATATTATTTATACTAATTACAATAAAGCTGAAGATTTTTTTTGTTTGTTTGAACGCGCTAATCTCTGGAACTACCAGTTGGATTAGATAAAATATTTGATAGCTCAGTTCTTGAGGAAGGTTAAAGATTATTTAACATCACGCTAGGATTCTCAGGAGCCGAGAAAAAAGCAAAAAAGTTAAGCGAAAACAAGTAATAGCGTAGAAAACAAGTAATAAACAAGTAAACGCGGGCAAGCGATGCGATGCGACGGGGTGGGTCGAGGAAACAACGAATTTCACGCTGACGAAGTCGCGGGCAGAAGCTAGTCAATCTTAAAGGTATACCTACATATTTTCAACTTTCAAAGTTTCAATTTATGTGTCTGAATAGTTTTTTTTAGACTGACATTCTATTATAGACAAACCTTTATTTCCGGTTTCAAATTCTTGTAAAACTTTTTTATTCGCATAATTATTATTATGTCCCCCTTATGGAGACTCTCTTCCGACTTCCGGAAAATTGTTCTCGAAGCCAGAAAAATCTTCTTGGGCGGAAACTTGTAGATACCTACGAATAGAGTCTAAATTACTAACTCTAGGTACCCCACAGCAGTTCGAAATTTTTAAACCCCCTCGGCCTTGTTACAAAACAAGATCTAACTTTAGACCCAGGTTTAAACCATCCAGCCATTTTTAAATTTCGAACTATAATCCGACGAAGCTAAAGTTCTTATTACAAAAACTGACGTTAAACCCGAGTCTAAGTTGTCAATTTTGCATTAAGAAATTTACGTTTGTCGGAATAAAGTTCAAAATAGAGTAACTGGCTCGAAGGTTTAGGCTAGGTCTAAAATTAGATCTCGTTTTGTAATAAGACGGCCTACGTCTAGCAACTGAGATATTCGAATGCTAATAAAATACAAAGCATAAGCAACTATGTATCATTGTAATGCCAGTCACCGACGGAGCTTAATCACGCTTGGACTTAATGGACTTTACCTGCACAACTTGACCACTCTAAAAGCAACAAATTGCATTCTTCAAGGACTTGGCTCTTTTTTTTTTAAATACTCCACCATTACCTGCCTACATGTTGAAATTACATTTATTTGTAGGTCTATTTCGTTTTTCAGAAGCCATCGTTTATTCTAGAACAGTACAAAAAAGGCGGCCAAGTGCGAGTCGGAGTCGCACAATACAATTTTTTTTTAAAATGCTTTTTAAAAAGAAACACTTTTCTTGTATGGGACCCCCTTTAATTGTTATTATTATTTGTTATTATAGCGATCATAGTAGTGCACTGCACACTTTGTAAAAAAATTTGGTGTCTGGCTATTATGGTTCAAATGTTACAGCCCCGTGACAGACTGACGGACAGCGGAGCCTTAGGGCGTTTGTGCACTACAAGGAATTTTACTGTCCGGCAGTCCGATTTTTTACGGTCCCATATAGCACGCCATAATAAAAAAATAAAATCGGACTGCCGGACAGTAAAATTCCTTGTAGTGCACAAACGCCCTTAGTATAGCGTCCCGTTGACAATCTTTAGGTACGGAACCCTAAAAAGCAAGTTAAAGTAATCGACTTTATATGAAACTCAGGACTATTTATCTCATAAATGTCACGCGTGAATTCCCTTGAACTTTGTTAACTCAAGTACTTGACCCCTTGACAAGTCAGGAAGCACTATCTTTTTATTATTATTTTTCTGACGCTGCTATGAGAGGTTTCTGATTCATACAACGCGGTCACATTAACTCGACGCTTGGCGTTGATGACGTCATTTTGGTTTTTTGGTAATATACCTATTAAAAAATATAATTAAAACAACAACGTTAATGTGACCGCGTTGTACTTATTTATGAAATAAGTATGAGGGGCCCGTGGCTAAATAATAAAGCCGCACAAGTCGATCGATCAGGATAAACTACGTTTGCCGCGCTTGGTCTGTGGATGGGTGACCATCTTTACATAATGTGTCCCCTCCGAGCCTCGGAAAGCACGTTAAGCCGTTGGTCCTGGCTGTATTCCTGGATCTTTGACAGTTGTTACGGGTAGTCAGAAGCCCGAAAGTCTGACAACCGGTCTTACAAAGGGGTATCGTATTACCCAGTAACTGGGTTGTGGAGGTCAGATAGGCAGTCGCTCCATGTAAAATACTGGTATTCAGCTGCATCCGGTTAGACTGGAAGTCGACCCCAACATAGTTGGGAAAAGGCTAGGCAGATGATGACTTATTTATGAAATAAGTATCTACCATCGGATATCTATGGTACCTACATACTGAACTATATATACATTTTATGTACTGGCTTAGAGACTGGGTTAAGGTAGGACAGTAAACTGCTGTGGTTAGTTTAACCACATTATAAAGCCAGGTACGCACGCCGACAGATCAAGCTATACATTTCCAGTATAAGCTGACCTCTCATTGTACGAAATGCCTATACAATGTGAGGTCAGCTAAAACTGGAAAGAAGTCCATCTTGATATGTCGTCTTGTGTATAGACGCCAGCACATCAAGCTATCCGAAACAGTCAAATTTTCCCAATCAACTTTGAGCCTTATGCTTTAGCGATAAAGTTGAAAATCTATTAAATAAATTTGACAGATTGTAGTAGCTTGATGTGCTGGCGTTTGTACAACCGTTTTAAAGACTCTGGACGTTCGCAGTTTAATTTAAAATGCATATTCCTAAGCAATAGATTTACTTATCGGGTGAATACCAGGGGGCCTAAAAAGGCCACTTTGGCAGAATCATAAAAGGATAACATATTGGACAGTTAACCGTGTCAAATCCCATTGGTGAAGCATTTTTCAGTTCACTTTTGTTGTCTGTGCTAAAATACCAATCAACCCGAACCAAATCCAATCCCAATCTCTTTGATTATACCTACGTAGTGCAGCGAAAAAAAGAAAAACACGGACTGTCTTCGTCATGTTACGATTCATAATGTTATCCTTTTATGATTCTCCAAAGTGGCCTTTTTAGGCCCTCAGATAGAACATAGTTATCCTTTAAAAGACGCACCCTAATTGCGTAACCCACTTTCAATCACAATCTGAATTATTTTGAAGGATATTGCTAATCCATTGATGCTTCATAAGTTCGAAAAATTCGTCCGCTCAAAAACGTAAATAACGCAATGAAAGTTGTTAAACTGTCAAAATGAAACCTATTGATACTGTTGGCGTGTTACACAATTACCCCGCTCTGCTGGCCTAGTAAAGAAGCCAAGGAGACTGCAGTCTGCATTCCAAGATACAAAAGCTTCTTAACATTGTGAATTTGTGATAATTTTAAATACCTAGTAGGTATATTGTATTGTGACCTCTCAAGCTCCGCTAAAGACTCCTACAAACAGGCGCGACACGCGATATAATCGCGTTCGACATAAAGGCACCGCTCGTTGCGCGACTTGCGGTGCCTTTATGTCGCGCGCGATTTTATCGCGTGTCGAGCCTGTTTGAAGGAGCCTTAATGAGGCGAGTTTTTCCCAGTGGACAGATTGATGGTTTCTATCTATCTACATAGGATACGCGATTGAAGATAAGCTACATTATCAATAACAAATGATTAACTTATTGGATAAAGAATTATCTTTACGTAGGAAGTATTTTGAACAAACATTTTTCCACCTTTTGGCATTTTATCAGTAAAAAGTGAAAAAATTTTAGAAACAAACATGGAGTCACTTGAATGGCTGGTAAAGTGAAGTTTGATGAGAAGGTTCCCAAAGAGTTATTTATCAAAGGAATTCTATGACGGAACATTTTTTTTCTCTCTTCTTAATTCTGGTAGGGACTTTGTACTTCCATTTTCATCTAAAAATATTGGAAAATTGGAATAATGAAACTTCAGGAATTCATGGAAATAAAATGTTTACAATATGTAGGCATAGTAGGTACAAACAAAGAAATTGGAGATAACAAATACTTAAACTTTTGACGTAGGAATATTATTATGATTAATTATACAAATCAGTCAAAATTTATTTTGAAAAAGCGAACTATAGAATACCTGAAAAGTAGGACGCAAAATCGGGATTCTGGCTGTAGCTATGGCACAGGAGCGTTGAGTTTATTGCAATGTCCGTTTCGAGAAACGATTTGTCTGCACTTATATGACGAGCGGTGAGAATGCGCGTCCCACTGCTAGCTTCGCCTGACAAATCCATTTTAACTAAATCACTCAATCTAGTTAGAAATTGTCACTTATAGTTTGTTATTTTTTATTGTTCAGCCCCACTTTTATTCATAACATAATCGAAATTTGGTTGTTATTGTATTTCACCGGTTTTAAAAATCGAATTTCGCGCGTGATCCGCTCTCCACGATTGGTGCGGGCGCCGAGGCGAAGGCATCTGAGCATACTGCCAGAAACAAACAGCCAGCTCGCTGTCGCCGTTTATAGCGTTCACTTTCTTTCGACATTTTAGTGGCCTGTCTGCGCAACGCCTTTACTATAGTGATGTTCGATACTCCTATTTTCTTTCAATACTTCTAATCATTAATGTTTTGATTCAAATAGAAGTAGGTATCCCAAATATTGACCGATTGCGGTTAAAGTATCCAGATATGACTAGGGATTAACGATAATAGTGATAACATTGCCAAAGTAATGATAAGATTACACCATGTTGCCTACCACCTTTGTTTTAGTTAATACTTGAATCAGTCGTTGGTAAATATTGTGGCAATATTATTATATTTCTGTGTGAGAAAGATAAGCGATAATAACTATACTGCTAAAAAGTTGTCAGTATGAATCAAATTTTATTTATTTATTTATTTAAGTATTTTATTTATTTATTTTTATTTATTTAAATTTAATCCAAAGCCAAAGTAATATATTTTTCAGAAACACAGTACATAGGATTTTTATATTTATGAGCACGTTCAAACGCTAGCACACCAAGCTACTACAATCTGTCAAATTTCTTTAATAGATTTTCAACTTTATCGCTAAAGCATAAGGTTCAAAGTTGATTGGGAAAATTTGACAGTTTCGGGTAGCTTGATGTGCTGGCGTCTGTACATCCCTTTAACTAGAACAGACGAGAATATAATTATAATGAAAGTAGTTTGATGTGATGGTAGCTGCGTGTGTTACAAAAATAATAGCTATTAGTAGGTAAGCACAGCTAACATCACACCAAACTACTTTCATTTTATCGACACCAACATTATCGACTTTGCACAGCACTACCTTACTATGAGGTAATACTCGTGGTAACATTAAAAATCGCTGGGTAATATCCAACAGGCCAACTTCATGCTCTGCTTGTAGCAAAGATTGCTAACACCATTGGCATTATAAACAATACATGTATGCCATATGACATCCCAGCGATTATCGAAACAATTGCATAATAAAAAAGTTATCGAATGTTAATGGAATCGAATCGAATACTTATAAAAAAATATGTGTAGGTATATGGTCTATTCCCTCTCATAATTCCGCATAGATATACTTACTAAAATAACTAGGTACGTACAGACGCCAGCACATCAAGCTACTACACTCTGTCAAATTTCTTTAATAGATTTTCAACTTTATCGCTAATGGATAAGGTTCAAAGTTTATTGGGAAAATTTGACAGTTTCGGGTAGCTTGATGTGCTGGCATCTGTACAACATTCCACACATACCATAGAACCACAGACTACTTAGAAATCATAGAACTCAGTCATTTAATGAGGGAAGAGCAACAAACTTTCTCTTTTATTTTGTACCATAGGTAGGTCCCTACTTAAACAGTACCGCATCTTCCACATCATGACACAGCTTTAAGATTTAGAGATACCTACCACACTACGTTCGACTTTAACTACTTACTCTATTTAATGGTAAATTGGTAAGGCCCTACTTGTATTTCGTGGGTCTCGTGGCTAAATACAGCCACACGGGTAGTTCGAAGGGTTGCCGCGGTCGGTTCGTGAATCACATCGACCATCCATTACACATCGAGAACCCACCCGTGCCTCGGAATACATGTCCTAAAGCGCGGTCACTGTCCGACTGCATAGAAAAGAAAGAGAAGTGCGATGACACAACGCTGGTAATTTATTGCAAAATATGAAGCAATTATTTAATTGCAAAAAATCTGTTGTTTGGACTAAAAAAACTAAAACACTAGTATTTTAGTAGGTATGTTGCTTGTAGAATAAATCTGACAAAAAAAACGGAATGATTGTGTTGTGTATATTAGTATGGTTTTTATTGTAAAAAGAAAGTTTTGAGAGTTATCTTCATGATTTTTTTCTAACGTATCAAATTAGTTGTATTATGTTTTCAACACATCTATCTACCTAGCATATATCCTGAAGAATATCATATATTTTTCTGGTTTTGTTTACTATAGTCGATCATATACCTACTACTGTTTAGGTCCTGTACCTAAGCCCTTTAAGGTCCCGGCTGTCATTCGAAGATCATTGACAGTCGTTACGGGTATTCAGGAGCCCACAAGTCTGTCAACCAGCACCCGAATTGCGTTAAAAAACTATCGATCTCAATCTGAATCTCTTGAAGGATATTGCTTATCCATTGCTTCATAGGTTCAAAAAATGTGTCTGCTCAACATCGTAAATAATGCAATGAATGTTGTTGAACTGTCAAAATGAAAACCATTGCTACTGATAGTGTGTTACGCAGTTACCCCGCAGTCCTACCAAGGGGTACCGTGTTACCCAATAAGTAAGCGGGTTGTGGAGGTCAGGGGCCCAAGTCTGCTATTTTTATAAATTCGTCCCATTGTCATTTTGGTAAAAGTTCGTAATCTGCTAAATTCATAATGGTCGATCATTGGTCGGTCAATGGCACAGAACATAATACGATACTCGTAACGAATTAAAAGCAATGACTGCACAATGACGTTCTAATGGTAGGTCACTAGGTCACTGATCAAAGAAACTGTCAAAATTTTAGCAGATTACCGCCTAAGTCAGTCATTCATTTGTCATTATGTACGAGATTACCATTCTATGCCATTTCTTTCAATGGAGTGTCAGTGGTTGACCATTGGAAAGTCATAATGACACCATTATATTAGTAGATTACCTATACTAATCAAAAATGTTTTGTCCTTTATTAGCATGGGGATCCACGGTTGCCGCCGCTACAAACACTGATCAATAGTTGTGTAACAGTTTACGTTCATTAAGTATCTTCTCATACCTTGACATTGGCAAAATCATCGAACGTTACCGATGGAGCCAGAACCTTAAAAAAATAGAATAGAATAGTAGATTACCAAACTTGTCAAAATCAACAATTATGAAATCAATGATAGACCATTCTGACACTAAGTATTGTAATAGCAGACTTGAGGCCCAGATAGGCAGTCGCTCCATATCATTATGGCTAGACTGGAAGCCGACCCCAACCTAGTTGGGATAAGGCTACGCAAATTGATATATTGACCTACATCCATACTAATATACTAATCTATACTAATCCATACTAAAATATTATAAATTCGAAAGTAACTCTGTGTGTCTGTCTGTCTGTCTGTATGTTACCTTTTCACGCCTAAACCACTGAACGGATTTCGATAAAATTTGGCAGAGAGATAGATTGCATCCCGGGAAAGGACATAGGACAGTTTTTATCCCGATATTCTATCGATATTCGATGCTAGTATATTATATTGTTTTATTATCGGTGTGTAGCATCACGTCTGTACTCTCCCAAGGGCAGATAGAGGTTCATAAAACAATTCGTTGTCAATTAAAACCGTACTTACATCCATATTATATTTATCTTTATTTATAAAAGAAAGTCGTGTTAGTTACACTATTTATAACTCAAGAACGGCTGAACCGATTTGGCTGAAAATTGGTGGGGAGGTAGCTTAGAACCAGGACAGACATAGGATACTTTTTATCCGTTTTTTTTATAGGAGTAGGGTAGGAGTAGTGTATAGGAGTAGGGTAGGAGTAGGGTAGGAGTAGGGTAGGAGTAGGGTAGGAGTAGTGTATGAGTAGGGTAGGAGTAGGGTAGGAGTAGTGTAGGAGTACGGTAGTAGAAGGGTAGGAGTAGTGTAGGAGTAGTGTAGAGTAGGGTAGGAAAAGGGGTAGGACACCACGTAAACGAAGTAGCGCCGGGCAGCTAGAAATAATTTATATGGCAAAACAACGTTTGTCGGGTCAGCTAGTTACATATAAAAAAGGCTTTTATTTTCCCACTGCAGGGCAAATGCCTCTCTCATACAGAGACGAGCATTGATCACCGCGCTTGCTCAAAACGGGGTGACGATTTCAGACTACAAATTAACATACATCATCATCAGCCTACCCTTTTTAGGGTTCCGTAGCCAAATAGCAAAAACGGAACCCTTATAGATTCGTCATGTCTGTCTGTCTGTCTGTCTGTCTGTCCGTCTGTCTGTCTGTCTGTCCGTGCGTATGTCACAGCCACTTTTCTCCGAAACTATAAGAACTATACTCTTGAAACTTGGTAAGTAGATGTATTCTGTGAACCGCATTAAATAAATGATATTGAGGTTTCTAATATAATTTTTTTCTAAACTGAATAGTTTGCGCGAGAGACACTTCCAAAGTGGTAAAATGTGTGTCCCCCCCCCTGTAACTTCTAAAATAAGAGAATGATAAAACTAAAAAAAATATATGATGTACATTACCATGTAAACTACCACCGAAAATTGGTTTGAACGAGATCTAGTAAGTTTTTTTTTAATACGTCATAAATCGTAAACCACAATTTACCATTCATTCATAAACATAACCAACTCAAAAATAAAAAAAAAAACATTTACTTTCATAAACATAAACCTTATGCATAAACCCGGATGTTACGGAACCCTCGGTGCGCGAGTCCGACTCGCTGTTGCCCGATTTTTTAATGTTGGGGTTGGCTTCCAGTCTAACCGGATACAGCTGAATACTAGTATTTTACATGGAGTTACTGCCTATCTGACCTCCACAACCTGGGTAATACGATACCCCTAGGTAAGACTGTTTGTCAGACTTTCGGGCTTCCGACGACTAATAAGCCGCCACCAACAACAGCCGGGACCAACGGCTTAACGTGCTTTCCGAGTCACGGAGGGGTCTTGATTTATAAAGATGGTCACCCATTCTCGGACCAACCGCGGTAAGCATAGCTTAACCTGATCGATCGACCCGCGCGGCTGTTATTACTTAGCCACAAGCCCCTCTACAAATTAACACACACAATGTTTTCCTTCACCGATGTCTGTAATGTCCAAGATAAAGTCAAAAAGTACAGTCGCCAGCACATCAAGCTACCCGAAACTGTCAAATTTTCCCAATCAACTTTGAACCTTATATTATTTTAGCGATAAAGCTGAAAATCTATTAAAGAAATTTGACAGATTGTAGTAGCTTGATGTGCTGGCGTCTCGTCTGTACATGTCATAAGAATTGAAAACGTCACATTGTTACTTGCTCGGATTTGAACCCACAACCTCCCGTATCCATTGGGCCAACACATCATTTATGTAATACACTTTTAATAATACACTTTTATTTTCTCACCACAATATACATATTATTTTACATCGGTCAGATTCGACAATGACACATAATTCAGTTGAGTATATATTGTGGGAGACTGGTGCCTAAGTTAGGCTCGTGACCTGTGTTTCAGGACACCAGGATCCCACCCCTTTACATTTTCATTTACAAATTATGTACTATGCGCGCTGACAGAATGTAGTAGGGTATGACATTTAATAGTTTTTATTTTAATTAATATCTAGATTAAAGACAAATGTTAGTAAATGTGTAGTATTTGTGATTGAGTGGGTGTGTGGGTGTGTACGTGTGTGGGTGTGTTAGAGTAAGTGATTCTGTGTTTAGGTCTTTGTAAGGATATTTTCAGTATCATTATAATTTAATTTTAATAGCCAGTCAGTTAGCATCTTTTTGCATTTATGCTTTGTGAGACTATATATATGTAACACCTTATTAGTTTTATTATATAAGTAGCCACCTAAATAGCAAAAGAAACGCTTTGCAAAAATTGTTTTGTGACGTAGATGCTGGCGCTCCACTGGGTCATATCGCCTTTTCCCCCTGGACAGCGTTGGATTATACACCAAGAGTGTATGCTGTTTCAACAGAATGTGCAATATAAATAGTTGGCGCACTGTCAGAACTTCATGTTCTTTGTATAGCTGTTCAGTGGGGTATCGATACGGGCGAAAAGATGACACTTTCAGTAAAGCTCTTTGGGTTCTTTCGATTTCTATCAGGGTAGTTTTTGGAGCTCCACCCCAAGAGGTGATGCAATAGCATATTATAGACTGAGCGAGGGTGTAGTACACTAATTTCATAATGTTCTTATCGACTACATGTCTCAGCGTTTTGAACACATATATTAGTTTCCGTAGTCTGCTACTAAGGGTGGTAATGTGGTCTTGAAACCTTAGGTTTTTGTCAATTGTTATTCCCAGGTATTTTACATTCTCAGCCTTGGTGAGTGGTTCGCAGTTACAACTACCAGTGTGTGGGCTTGTGCAAGAGTGAGCTACAATAGTATTATGTAATGTTTGGGAGGATCCATTGTTTTTTATGGAGAATGCTATGTAATTGGTTTTGGTTGCATTAAGGGTCAACAGATTCTCGCGTAACCAGTTGGATACCTTATTAAAGCCTAGTTGTGCACACTTATAGACATCTTCCCACGAGTTCGCGCTGAACAAGAGAGCAGTGTCATCAGCAAAGCTAATGATTTTGCCATTAGGGATAGTGAGTGTACCCAGATCGTTGATATAAATGAGGAATAATGAAGGTCCGAGCACACTGCCCTGGGGCGTGCCGTAGTTAATTGTTTGTTCCTCACTGATGAATTCATCTATCTTTACTCTCTGGGTACGCTCACTCAGGTAGTCTTTAAAGAGGTCCAGTGGAAGTCCTCTGATTCCCAAACTTTCCATCTTACGTACAAGAATTGGGACAGAAACCGTGTCAAAGGCCTTAGCAAGATCCAGAAATATGGCCATAACTTTATCCCCACTATCCATATTTGTGACCACATAGTCTGTCAACTCATGGACCGCGTCAGAGGTGGATTTGCCTGAGCGAAAGCCAAATTGCGTTGGTGCGATTAGATTGTTTTTTTCCAAATAGCTCATAAGTCTGCTGTTCATTACCCGTTCCAGTATTTTGGAAAAAGCAGTTAGCACAGATATAGGTCTGTAGTTATCAACACGGCTCCTGTCCCCACTCTTGTAGATCGGATGAATTATGGCTTTTTTGAACACGTTAGGAAATTTCCCTGTGGAAAGAGCAAGGTTACATATGTACGTTAACGGAGGCACAATCACGGCCGTGTGTTTTTTCAAGAGGTCACCGGATATCCCATCCCATCCCGCGGCACAGTTATTGCGGAGTGACATTAATATTCCGGCTACCTCTTCCTCATCTGTTGGGAGCATTACCATGGATTGCGTTCCGTTAGTTTGGTAACCCTTTGTAGTTCTTGTCTGTGTACCCTTTATGTTTTTTGCTAGTCTTTCACCTATTTTGGCAAAAAAGTCATTGACATGGTTTACAGAGTGTTGTGGTGTACTTGATGAGGCTAATAATTGTGATGATGTGTTTTCTTTCCTTGTCGACCTGTTTGAGATATTATTTATAGCCGACCATAACTGTTTAGTGTTTTTTCCAGCTTTTTTGATCTCATTTTTTTCAAATTCTATTTTTAATTTCCTTAATAATTTATTACAATAATTTCTGTACCTAGTAAAAGTAGTTTTCAAAATGTCATTGTTAGGCGCCTGTTTAAATTTTCTATGCAATGTGTCTCGATGCCGCATACACCGAAGTAAACCAGGAGTAATCCATGGCTTTAATATTTGTTTACGGTTTGGAGTCTTACCAGATTTGGAGTTAGAATCTATCACATGTTTTATTAATCTAGTTATTGTTTCCCCTGCCACATGAGGATCTTGGGTCTTGTATACTTCACTAAAATCTAGTTGTTTTAGGTCTGAATCTATTTTAACATAATCAAAACGAATACAGTTTTTTGTAATTATTTTAGGCATTCGTTTGGACAAGAACAACATTACCGTCTCATGATCAGTTACAGCAGAGTGTGCGACTGAAGTAGAAGCAGGTAGTCGAGTTTTCAGTATAACGTGATCAAGACAAGCTTGTTGTCGCGTAGGTATTGTATGGGCAGGTAAAAGGCCATGGGTAGCCAGTAAGTTTAAGTAGGAATGTTTAGCGGAATCCTTGCAGTGTTCATGTATATTTATATTTATGTCTCCCGTAATAATTATAGTATTGTATTTGGATAGCCTACTTAGGGTATTATTTAGGGAGTTTAGAAAATTATCTAAGTCTTTGTAACCTGGCGGGCGATATATCGCTAAGAGAATAGTATTTCTATCGATTTTTAATTGGAGACAGTTAGCATCTAAGAATGATGGCTCCTCTGCAACTACTTGCAGTTTTTTATGCACATACAGGACTACACCTTCATTTTGTGTATGATTATTGTTGGTAAGGTAATAGTTATAATTCGTCAACTCGGGAATATTATGGGTGTTAGGGAGCCAACACTCGGTTAGTGTGATTATGTCCCAATCAAGTTTTGTCCGAGCAAGTGTAGTCATAAAACCCGCTATGTTTTTGTTTATACTTCTAATGTTCTGTGTAATGATTTTAAGTGTTTGATTAGGTATAAAAGTAGGTGGGGTACAGTTTTCCAAGTTGCAAGTCGAAGCATCCGACACCGAGACAGCATCTAGATTGTTTAGGTTATTTTGTGTGTTATCGAATGTTAGTGCGAATAATTTCCATTTTGACATTTATGTTTTGAGCACCGATTAGCGGCGTAACATATACTAGGCATAATTTTATACGGTATGTCGGCTGATTAAGTTTGTGAGCGTTATGGATGTGATATATGATGTGTATTTTGTATTGTGTAGAATGTATAGTTAATGTTAGTAACAAGCTTGTTTGTTTTGAACAGTGTATGAATAATTGATTAATTTTAGTGTTAGTGTTAATTATTAATGGAATAGTATAAGTTTGGACTAGGGTTAACAAAACTGTGATGACAAAGATAGCATGTAGTTGTAGGTACCGTGCTAGTCATTTTTTCTTACGGAGTTTCGCGAGGTCTTCTTCGGTTTTGATGAGGCGGCTTGACATTCCGTCTTTTTCACGAATATACACCTTGCCATTTGCAACCCAACATTGATGGTAACCGAATTCCTTCGTAAGTTCTCGGGCGAGATAATGCAGGCGTCTGGTCATAGCCGTGAGCACTTCATTTACATATAAGGGTTGCCTAGGTCCGTTTTCTACTAGATGGGATGTGTTCAGGCGATTTTCCTTGTTGTGCTTATTAAAGTCCTTGGTCGACTTTAGAAACTGTTCTTTAATGGTTGCCGACGTGAATTCTACCAAGACTGGACCCACCGCGTCAGACTTACTCTTGTAACGAAAGATGTTTTTTATATCTGTTGCACACACGGGTTGATTGATGATCTGACCCAATTTTTGTACTGAACCCGTAAGGGAGTCGCGAGTTTCAAGGGATGACGACGGTAGATTTTTAATTTCAAGCGAAGCCACTTTTTGTTGCTTTTCTAAGAAGTCTACCCTGATTTCAAGCGCTTTTATAACCTTTTGGTTACTGCTACATTCCGCCCGTAAATCGTTAATTTCCACAAGTGCATCATCATATTTTTCTGATAAGAAATCTATTGTCTCTTTGATTTTTTCATTCTGAGTTCTTATTTCAGTGTTTTGCAAGCTGATCGCAGTATTTTGGGACCGTATATTCTCAAGAGCCAATTGTAACGAATTCATTTTTCCATTTTGTTCATTCTGTTTAGCAACTAGTTCAGAAAACATTTCCTTCATATCTTCCATCATTTTCTCCATTCTTGTGATGTCATCTACACTGCGTTTCCTTTTCCTTTGGGTTATATTTATACTGGTATCGCTGCTAGTATTAGTAGTCGATGTCAGGTTTGGTTCAGATGCTGAGTGGGGTGAGGCACGAGGAGGCGTGCGACTAATACCGGAGAGCATATTGGGAATCTTGATGCGCAGAAATGACCGCTGTCCGCTGTGTTCGTATGTACAAACACGGCTTGGTTCCACAACGCTACGAATATTTTCGAGTATTACTCGAGTGCGCCCGCTTAGTTGTATCCGTGACCTTGCCAAGCGTCGTCGCACCGCTCGTACCTACGATGACTCACACGCTGCAGCTGGTGTTAATTTAAATATTTTTGCCGTTGAGTTGAAGAAAAACGATGATATCTTCTGTGTGGTTTGATGGATTGAAGAACTTTTTCATGCACCACAATACACGTTCAACTGTCTACACATGGATATATTATGACACTTAGATATTGTACTTTTAACACCTGTTATGATTTTTTAAAATTACTCAACTAAGTAGATACGTGTTGTCGCTTTGCGCGCGCGAGCGGAGATGTACGGATATGTACTTTTTGTTTGAAATATATATAAATATATATTTATATTATGTTCCCACTGATGGGACACAGGCCACCTCTCGGTGAGAGAGAGTGGGCTGTAATCTACCACGCGGGCCCAGTGAGGGTTGGTACTTGGTAGAAGTCTCGTTGATAATGTCTTCGAATTTTTGGTTCTAGGACATACCGGTTTCTTCACGGTGTTTTCCGTCACCGTTTTGAGAGCAGCGGTGATGAAATAGTTTACACAAAGTCCTGTCTGGGTTCGAACCTACGAACGTAAGTCGCGGACGTTATCACTGGGCAAAGACTATATTATGTTCTCTTTGCCACTAGGCCACCACAGACTGCTCTCACAGAAATATTTTTATTTTAATGTAATGAATGAGGAAGGAAAACACTTAAGTATCCACTGTTGAAATGAATATTTTTCCAAGAGAAGTACGGGATGTCAATGCATTACTCAATCATGTTTATGTTTAGCATTAAAGGTAAATAAAACACATCAAAATATGTTGTGTCTTGTATGAAAAGCATAATATAACCTAAAAGGTAAAACCGAAGGTAGGTTCTAATAGGTATATTAAATAATAATAATAGGTACTTAATGGTTTATTTCTTAATTTAAAATAACAATATGGAGGTATCGTTGGTCCCAAACTAGGCACGGCCTGTGTCTTGGGCATAATAATATCGTAACAAAACATAAAACGACACTTCTCAACATAAACATAAAATCACGCCTGTTTTCCCGGGTGTACCTACAGGAACACCCACATTTCATCAGTTATGTTTAAGTCCCATGTGATAGGGGGCGAGCCTATTGCAATCAACCGGGCACAATCCAGAGGACCCCTAAGCACGGACTCCGTAGTTCCAGCCGAAGTTACTGGCGTTCCTACTACGTATCACCTTCAGACATAAGAATAGTTCGGGGCCCGAACTAAGAATTAATGACAACACGATCTGGGGGCCTAAAAAGGCCACTTAGGAGAATCATTAAAGGATAACATTATGAATCATAATATGGCGTGTTTTCTTTTTTTCGCTGCACTATGTAGGTATAATCAAAGAGATTGGGATTGGATTTGGATGGGATTGATTGGTATTTTAGCACAGATAAAAAAAAATAACTGAAAAATGCTTCACCAATGGGCATTTGATACGATTAACTTAACGGTTAACTGTCCATTATGTTATCCTTTTATGATTCTGCCAAACTGGCCTTTTTAGGTCCCCTGACAGTTGTCCTTACTGCCGATGTGTCTATGCCCGTCCGCAAAACTTATTCATCTGGAGTAGGGTTTATTCCGAAATTTCGAACTATTTACGGATAGGCCCACGGGCCTTCGTTGACGGACTTAAGAGAGTAGGACTCAGCTGCTACTGTGAAATTCCTGTCAACATATGTTTACGGGTTAACGCCTGACACGAGATACGGTGTGGCTGACTGAGTATCTTTTATACGGTTTATCCTTACCCACGATCTGTGATCCTCTCTCAGCCCAATGCGGATCACAGACGCAATGTGACGTAAAATGTACTATAGCTATAGCTCTGCCTTTCCTATCCGCCTTCGGAGAATGCAGCCATTCGTCACGGCTGCCGTTTCACCACCATTTCCTCGCCTGATCCTATACAAAGATGCGACCGAAGATGCTTTTGGACTTTTGGAACTCTGCTCAAATCATCAGGCGTCATTCTCAAATAGGTATTTATTTTATTTATGCAGCAGAATAATAAAAGAAAAAGCTAAGCTATTAAAAAAAATATATAAGATACGCGACGAATTGATAACCTCCTCCTTTTTAAGAAGTCGTTTAAAAAGAAAAATAAGAGAGAGTATTTTTATTCGTCAGAGTACGTACAGTATGCAAGGTGTAAGATATACGCAAACAAAGATTGAAAAGGTATCATAAAATACATATTTATTTAGTTTTTGATAATTATTGTAGGTACTCTGTGGTTTTTGGTTTTTGTGCATACTTATATGAGATGTCAGTGATGTCACAAGAAGTAAAAAACAAAAGATGTAAAATATTTAAAATTAAAAATAATAAAAAGGAAACAAAGAGGTTATATACCTTGTTGTCTCTAACACAAGGAAGATATTTGAACTAAATTATAAAACTAACATGAAATAAACTCTTGTGTGCCTCATGGCCTCGTAAAATATGTTCATTTCAGCAATACCTAGTAAATAATTATAGCAATAGCAGTATCTAAGTAGGTGACCGAGTAGAGGTGACTAGACTAATGACTTGAATGAGTAGGTAATAATTATCCTACTTGCTTGTTTGTTGTTCATAGAGCAACAATAGTCGGTTAGTGCCTAGTTGTTACATTTACCAATCCATGATAATCCCTCTAAGGATAATCCATCAGTCCAAGTCAAACAGAAGAGTTTTATGAACGCAAGACTTGCTTGTAGGTAATAAATTACTGAAAAGTAGAAAATACTTTGAAGACCAGTAGGTAAATATTTAATACCTACAACAATTATTAGGATTCGATACCTACCTACTGATATTTTTAAAAAACATAATTTTTTTTATTTAGGTATCCATTTATTTCAGGCATCAATGCCCATATAAAACATACAATACAATATTAATACCTAACTTAAAAATACCATAAATATAATGATCAATTGTGATCAGTGACTGTTGTCGCAGACTCTACTACGTATTAAAAATTCTAAAGCTTGATTTCCGAAAAATACGGCTATTAAGAGTGAAAGTTGTTATTGTGAACTGCAGCAAATGTTCCACGCATCTATTCATTCAATATGTAGGTACAGACGCCAGCACAACAAGCTACTACAAACTGTCAAATTTATTTAATAGATTTCCAACTTTATCGATCAAGTATAAGGTTCAAAGTTGATTGGGAAAAGACAGTTTCGGGTAGCTTGGTGCTGGCGTCTGTACATTGTTCAGTTGTTCTTGTGAAATCGTGTGTGAATAAACTAAAACTTGAACCCTAGTGTTCTCACAGAATCGTAACTTACATTTTTAAGATCACTATAATATGTCGCAGATGGATTGTCGATTGCTGAATGTTGTCTAGTTGTTTTACTTACATAGCGGAGCTGTTTTGTAAAACACCTACTTAGTTGTTTTGTAAAACAGCGGATTCGACAACCCATCTGGTAGAAATAGTCAGATAATCGTCGTGTAAGCAGGTATCTACTACTACAGGTAAGCAGGTATATACTTCCATATTCATATTATAAATTCGAAAGTAATTCTGTCTATCTGTCTGTCTGTCTGTTAGGTACCTTTTTACGCCTAAACCACTGATCGGATTTCGATAAAATTTGGCAGAGATAGATTGCATCCCGGGGAAGGAAATAGGATAGTTTTTATCGCGATATTCCCACGGGATCGACAAGTATGCGGGTGGAACCGCGGGGCGCTGTTAATAATATTAAAAACTGAAGAGATTGTTTGTTTGTTTATTTGGTTGAACGCGCTTATCTCAGGAACTTCTGGTTCGAATTGAAAAATGATTTTTATGTTGTATAGTCCATTTATCGAGGAAGGCTATAGTCTATATAACATCACGCTACGCCAACAGGAGCGAAGCATCAATGAAAAATGTTGCAAAAACAGTAAAAAATATTCCTTTTGAGAGCTTCCGTAAAATAATGTATGACGGAATTGTTGCCCTTTAAAAGTTCTAAAAAAAAGTCCGTCCGTGTAACCTTTTTATGGTTATCTTTGTTCCAAAAATAAAAGTAAGTAATTTTAAAAAATTAAACCCACTTCAAAAAGAAATTATGAAATAACTTTAATTTCGGAAGTCGGTGTCTTCTGATCTGCATGCATCTGCAGTTTTAGTTTTTTGCCACCGACTTACGAAATTAAGTTATTTCATAATTTTCAGTTAATTTCTTTTTGTAGTCGGTTTAATTTTTTTAAATTACCTAAGTACTTACTACCTTTTTATTTCGTAATTTTTAGTTTTAACTAAAAACTGGAATATTTGTTTGTAAGTATTATGTAGGTACCTAAGTAATATTTTTGTTGTAAATATTGCACTAGAATTTGATTAATGTTTTGAGATGTTTCCCTTTGACACTACACCCGTAGCTCGTATGTGTATCGTATAGCTATATATCGCGTCACACTTACACATATTAGTCCATATCTTGAAAATTACTGAATCGATTTTGATGAAACTTGCACTGTTCCCTAAGTTGAAGTAAATGTAAGCCAATAAAAAAAATGGTCACGATCCGATCAAGTTGCGGAGAAATGCGTGGACAAACATACATACATCTATAAAATTTTGTATACTTGTTTGGAAGCCCTAATAGATTGTCATATGTGAATATAATGCAGTTCCAATAACATTACATACATACCTACGTATCGAATTGATAACCTCCTTTTTTTTTGAAGTCGGTAATAATAATAATGAATTATTTTCGAAGGTGTTTTTATAAACATCATATAAATTATTATCCAAATAAGTACATCACTTATCACAAGTAAATAATTTTCAACAAAATTGCCCTTGACATCATTTGATTTCAATGAATAAGTAGGTATCATAGGAAATATCATAGTTTTAAAATAACTCCGCAAGGTAGCCGGCCATAGGGTACCTATAGGTATGTACGTACTTAATAATCTTAATACCTAATGGAATATATTTTAGTAGGTTTTTTCCTCAAATTAACGCGGGTGAAACCGCGGGGCACAGCTAGTTAATAAATAAAACCGTTTAAAAACTGCAAAGCTGGGGCGCCGGCAAGTCGTCTCCCGGGCAAAAGAAGGGGCGGACATATTATGTGCGAATGAGAGCAATATAGACCGATAGAACATTAATGCTTCCGATAGATAATACCCATGTTGTGGGTTTGTTTGATCATATTGCTGAGCAATTTCAACTTTAAAAGTCAAGTATTTCATTTCCTTACAAGCTAATCTAGGTACCGATAGCTGGTAGGTAAGTAATAGTAAGTATTACTAATTAATAACAAAGCAAAAAAATCAAAATCGGTTCAGCCGTTTGGGAGCTACGATGGAACAGACAGACACACAGTCCTTACATGATCTGTGAACACCCCTCTTTTTGTCGGGGTTTAAATATTGCTAACTAGTGTATTACCGCCATCTGATGTAATTCACCTAGAACATTAATTGAGAAAAGTGTAGCTACTCGACGCTAGATGGCGTTCTCTCACAAAGCAGGTTTCCGACATTTGTCTATGAAAAGTTGTAACCTAGATAATAAAAATATTATTAAGAATAAATATGTTTAATAGGCGAAGCTGTATCAAGAAAAATGTTAATAAGCATAGAATTTTAAATCTTAAGTAAGAATAAGAACTAGTTTTTTTACAACTTGTTGATACACATAAATATTAGGCTGACGGAATAATGCCTCTACGCTAGTAATATATAAGTCAATGCCTCAATAGGATTATTTTCTAGTATTATTATCTGATCTACTATCATCCGGTTAGACTGGAAGCCGACTTCAATATAGGAAAAGGCTAGGAAGAGGATGATGATTATCTGATCTAATCTAAGTACTATATTTAGCAATAAATACATAAACTGTAGGTATAGATCTAAATTATGTTGCTTATTTCCTCAAAACAAAACATGTAGGCTACTATGTGTCCGTGTTTACATTATTTACTTATGTAATCAGAAATAAAACGAGGACATACTTACTTACCTACCTAATTGAACGGAGATATTTCGAAATGTAAAGAATTGAGAGAATGATGTAAGTAGGTATCTACTTAGGGTAAGCTGTACCTACAGGAAAAACATATTTTATTTTAAACTATTTTAAACCATTTTGCAACTCCTGTAGGTATTTTAGTAAAATATGATCATGGCTGTTTTAGCTGTTTATAATAAGTAGGTACCTACCTATATCTCAATAGTATGTAGTGTGTGTAGTAGTATTATGAGGTTATAAACAGATTCGTGTAACAGAAATACTTATCCAAAATGCCCCAATGTAACTTTGGTATTGCCTAATCTAACTGAAAATGCGATTAGATTTATCAAAATAAAGATAGAAGATAACGTCTGTAGGTAAACATTGAACATGTATCCTACAGTCAGTCGCAAGTTGGTAGTAACAATACCAGTATAACAATAATTAAATGTATTTGCAGTATACGCTGGCCTCGCCTTCTATTGAAACGCCAGTCCAGCTCTAGAGCTCTAGGTCATACTGACGTGTGGTCGACTGTGTCTACTCATCATCTTCCTGCCCTTCTCCTATGTCACATATGGGTGGAGCAACCCGTTTTCTTCTTCCATTCTCCCCTGTCAACCCCTGTCTGTCTGTCTGTGTCCTGTCTGCTATCATTCCCTTCACTTTCATATCTTTCCTCACACAATCCATCCACGTTTTATTTGAGCTTCCTCTCCATCCATCGACCGTATCTACTACAGTATAAAAATTGTCATAATATTTTTCTCGTAACTTCTGTTGAGTCAAAGTTCTTGTTATTGTAAAATGACTCATTAAATATTTTATGGGAAGTACGATACCTAGTAGATATGAAATGCATATATGGAAACATTTTATTACTATGTTTACAATTTTTTTATTATTTCAAATGAAACTATCCCATATAACGTGTCCCTTAAATCCAGTAACAGGTGACTTTAAAATAAAATTAAACGTAGTAGCGTATGTTATCTTTATTCGAAGGTCAAATTATAGGCAGTCCGCGTCGCCCAATACTTTAAATTACAACAACGTAGGTATGTACTTTGTTTACCTAGGTACTGTTAATATAAAATGATTTGCGTTATATTGTTATACCTATAACGTCTAAAAGATGAAATAATAATTGTTATTTGTAAACACGACATTTGATTTCCCTATCGAGGTAATTTGCAGCAATAAAGTTCTAAAATCCACGTGATCGTCAAATACCTAAGTAAGTAATAATATTTCAGAGGAAGCGTGTTAAAATATTATTTTAATTAATATCCTTAAGGAAAATCCTAAATTCGCTATTTTAAGTATCTAACTAACTAACTGCAATAACCCAACAAATATTTCAAGATCTAAAAGTACCTAAATTGTATTTGTAAAATGACACCACACTTGTATAAAAACGTGGTTACAAAAAGCAACGGTCGCACTATTTAGGAGTCAACGACTTCATGTGGCAGTCGTTTTAATGTTGCTGGTAGGTAATTACTTCCATGGCTTACAAATATACTACCCGTGCGCGATAAGTTGGGACCGCGGTGACGTCACAGTGGCGTGTTTGTACCCTAGTAGAAAAATAGCAATGAGAACGGGACAATACGGGCGCCATCGGGGAAGTGCAGGGGAAGCGGACCCCCGCCCAACTTTGGCCCTTCTAGGAAAGCAACTTAAGCAACTCCCCAGTCGCATTCCTAGAAGGTCACAAGTTCCCAACTTATCGCGCACAGGTAGTAAGTAACTAGCGTCCTTAGATTCTTGAGATACCTTGGTTTTAATAACACGCTAGCATATAATAACCACAGTTTAGTACGTTAATTGCAAGACATTCAATATTCATCCAGAAAATATAAAAGTTGTAAAACAGTAATGAAGATATGTAGCTACCTAGAGTTTAAAACGATCATAACAATACATAGCTACCTATCACAATAAACAATCTATGTGATCGTAGTCTGGAAAAAACCGAGGGCATTGTCCGTTTTTAGTTTTCTTTCGCCCAAACCAAGACTCGCATATATACAAATAAACATGGCCAACACGACTCTGGCCGTTGATATTTTAACGTTATAGTTAGCGATAAACACATTAATTCGTCATTTCGTACACGTGATCGTGATGTTTTTATTTTAATTACTAAAACTGATAAGTAACTCTGCATTTAGATTAGTTATCAAGTTTATGTATTTAGTATTACGTCTAATTTAACAATTAGCTTGTCTCTTAAGTAAGCTTCTTAGTTTTAAAATTACATATATCGCAAGGATCTATTAATGACATCCATTCATTTAAGCAAATTAGGTCGGAATCCCAATACCTACTTATCTGGTTGCTTGTCAGCGTCGGCATACTTATTTTATAGGCTGGTTATTATAGGTAGATACCAAAATGTTTCATCTCATACTCAACTTCAAATCATACAACATTTATTCACGTCAAACACGTCGACACTAAATAACGAGCGGTGGGTGGACCTACCTGTGTTCTCTTTATTTAAATGTTTTCATGATTTAGCAAGCCAGTCGGTCGACTAGCAAAACCACTAACACAGAGATAACACCAGCCATTCACTGTACAGGCATATCGAGTCTGTCTTGTGTTTATTTACGTCCATCGTATTGTTTGTATACAGCCCGGCACGACTGCGCATCAGACTACGTCATCCCTCCCCCCTCGTCTGTACCCCCGCGGAGGCCTGTCTTTCCTACGCTGGGGTCGAGCTGGCTCACTCGCTCATTCATTCGGCATTCGCAAACGTTGTTACTCGCCGCCCACCGTACCGGTGAGATCTCTAGTCCCTTACTTAATCAATCTTCAAATTCTAACCGTTTTATCCTTCACTATGTTGAAAGAGAAGTCCAGATATGACAATCGCCATTCCTCTGACGAACAGAACCGTCCGCTAACCTCCAGTAGATTACCTGCTATTGAAGAACTCACCCTTGGCCTGAAACAAAAGCTTCACCTGCAGGCTCGAGCCCGTGCTGCACCTTACTACATTAGAAAACAAGAACCTGTCGATCTTGTGGAAAGGTTGCTGGAGCAGAATGCCCTTGTCGCCGAGGCTGTTCGGAGATTACAAGAAAAGAAACAAGTGTGTCATGAAATTTCTGTAGATTCATAATTTATAAACAAAACATTTTAGTTGTGAAAGTGTCGAACGTGTTGTGAAATCGCTTGTGTGTAAGAAACGTGTCGGGTTACAATGGTGCTATATGCGGAGAGCGTGCAAGAAAGAGATAGCCACCAATGACGTGTCCCGCACGACACGAGTCACGAGAACAAACCAAAATGGCCGCGCGTACTCTACAATCATAATATTTATTCTTCGTTTTATAGTGACCTTAACTGATCATGATCAAAGTACTGAATGACGTAACTAGCCTTTAGTATTGTAATGCGTTCTAAAGTACTTATTTCTATAATAATTAAAACTTTGTGACTGAATGTCGCGTTAAGACATTTCCATCTAATTAAATTAGCTAATGTGAAGTATAATTCAAGAGCTTTAACTATTGTTTATGTAATTATTTAAAATATTCGATAGCAAATGTCCGTTGTCTTTCATACCTACTTCATGTTTCTACACCTAAGTGAACTGCTTTATTAGTTTTAATACCTAATACCTCATTGTAATGATTTCTTATCTCAACAACATTACATCAGATATTTGGTTTTAAATATTTCTACACTAGCGAAACATCTAATGTAAACACTTAATTAGGTCATTTTTTTGTGTTATAAAAACTTTCAAAAAGTGATTGTAGAGATAACAGTACACTTTTACATTGTATTAAGTACCGTACAGTTACTTCCTCGCATGTGGTAGTTTACGGAAAATTTATTTGTCTCATGATGCTATTTCAGAAAGTACCTTGTGTGACGGTCACAGTGCAACCTAGACAATTTGTAGGGTTTAGTTTTATAAAAATTCCTATCTAGATAATACTTTATTTCATCAATGTAGTAACTATGTACAATTGTACCAAAATATGGTATAAAATCATCATAATATTACATGTGTGCATGTTTTAGTGCATTTTGTGATTTTTAGGTAGTTTAATTTATCGTCGATCTTGTGATTTAGATAATAATTAAGTAATAAAAGGAATTAATTTCAAAAAATAAATTTTTTGAATTAAGTTCTTGAATTTAGCTGTACAAAATATTTAATTAGCTATCTACGAAAACTTTCAGTGTTAGATCTATTTTTCGTCTATTAAATATTTGATGAATAAAATGATTATCTTTTATTTTAAATAACCTTTCCACAGAAATATAACAGCATGAAATACTTCTATTCTAACTAATATTGATCTCGCACGAGCTCACCACGTGTTATATGTGGTACTTACCTACCTACGCTTCATTAGGTAGGTATGCACATACTATTTTAGATAGCTATCTAGATCATTTGCTACTTTTGTTGCAAACTTGCAAAAATAGAGTTTACTACGGTCATGGATAGTAGGCATAAGTGGAAAAATTATGATACCATCATAATATTAGTCACCTTGATTGGCTTGATGTTGTTTACAATAACAGAAATATCATAATGTTATTTTCCTACTTTATCGTCTATGGTATCAGCTGATTATTAATAATACTAGTAACGCCATCTAGTGTCGAGTAGCAGAAAGAAGTAAGTTCAATTTGTCAAAACCGAAAAGCCTCGTGTTCATTTAGAGCAATAAGAATATTGTTTGACATTGACAATACTAAAATTGTCAAAGTCACAGAGTGTGACAGTAATTGTATTATTCGATATTGTTTGTAAATTCCGAAAGTTCCGTATAATTTAAAAGATTAAAACTCTTCCTAAAGTGGTAAGTTGAGTGACTGTTTCTTTATTTCGTTACAATAAAAAATAAAATGAATATGTGTTGACCTGAAAAATAATGTAAAGACGTACGAATGTATGAATATTCTCAACATATTTTTGCCTGTATGGCTTTGGTCATTAATTTACGGCACCCTAAAAACTGCTGTTATTAAGCCTACGCAAAAAGTAAATATTTGTATAAAACATCTTCAAAAAGCAGTTTCCACCAATTTAAATGTTAAGAAATAGATGTTTCTTCAATTTATTCAGCATAAAATGTTTACCGGTCAAGTTGCATCATAACAAGTGTAATATTGTTGTAGTGCGTCGTAATCTGTATCAATTACAAAGTTTTCGCTTATCGTCAGTATTATACCAGCTGGCAACAAAGCCTCGAATCAGTATTGCTTTATCAGCGAAGATGGCAGCGACGTGGTCAATGGGTCCGGGAACTTTGGATGTCCCTTTATCCCTGTTTGCTAAGAACAGGAATCGACTGGCTGACAAACTAAAAAGCGGGCAAGTAGTTGTTCTACAAGGCGGCGAAGATATAAGCCATTACGACACCGACATCGAATATGTATTTAGACAGGCAAGTTTATTTAATTTAAAAGTTTCCTTCAATGCATAAGTACCTAATAGTTAGGGGTACCTACCTAACTCATGTCATCAATAAGTCCTTGTATTAATCAACTACAATTATTTGATGCTGGATTTTATTGACCCACATATTAAAAACAGTTATTAGGCGGAAGTACCTGTAGTTGATAAATAAATAAAATGTTTATTTTTAAGTTAATTCCTACTAGGGGAATTCTTACATCCAATCAGATATTTTCCCTCTTATTTAATTCTTGTACCCTCCTTCTATAGGTTTTTCACTCCTGTTATGGAAAGGTGTGGTCAATTTAAGGTCAGATCATCAAACTGAACAACTTTCTCCATGGGACGGTCAGCAACAAAAGTCGATTAACACTTCAGTCTAATCAGTCTAGTAGTAGTCTTCAGTTTAATCTCAGTTATTGAGCAAAATATTTGTTCAAAATTGTAGCAAAAGTACAATGCAATTTTGAACAAGTAGTTTGCTCAACTGAGATTAAAAAAACTGAAGTGTTAATCGACTTTGTGTTGCTGTCTGGACCAACATCATAATCGAGAAAAAATAATCAGCCATCCCATACATTTGGGTCAAGTTTTGTAAGTGGCGGCAAACCACACCTTCCTAATACATTCTGTATAATGGCCTGGCCACGACCTTGCCGCTGCCAGCGGCAGCTTAGCGCAGGGCGGCGACTGGTAAAAACACAATATATACAAAAATGTATGAACTATGCAACGACGCAACGCTCGCAGCGTCAACGGTATCGGTTAACCGCGCCGCTTGCCACTAAGCCAAAAGTCGTGGCCAGACGGTAACTAATATTATAGATGTTTGTTTTATCAGGAAGCCTATTTCACCTGGGTATGCGGTGTTCGGGAGCCAGGCTGCTACTTTGCACTGGACGTGGCTACCAGGAAGTCACATTTGTTTGTGCGCCGCCTACCAGAAGACTATGAAATCTGGATGGGCAAACTCTTGAGCTGTGATGACTTCAAGAATCTGTATGCAGTTGATGAAGTACATTATGTTGATGAGGTAAAAGAGTAAAATAACTGAAAACATAATTTTTTTTAGCCTTTATATAATTATCATCTGCCTATAGCCTTTTTCTAACTATGTTGGGGTTGGCTTCCAGTCTGACCGGAGGAGCTGCAACTTTACTCTTAATTAATTATCAGGTTTAATTAATAAAATCTGAAAAGGGAGATCTGGGTAGGGATCTGAAAGGGAGGGAGAGGGGAGAAAATGTTTCTTGAAACATATAATAAGTATAGGAAAAATTTTAATAAAAAAAATTTTAGTGAAAAATTTTAATACTAATGTCCTTTCATTTTTATTTCAGCTCCAAAATGTTCTCAAAAGCTTGAACCCAGAGAAATTGTTGACCCTGGTAAGTTAATGTATAATAATGTTTAAAATTACATAATTTATGTATAGTAATTAAACCCATACAATAATTTGCAGTAACCTTATATTACAGAGTGGTCCCAACACAGACAGTGGCTTAACTGCCAAGGAGGCAGTATTTGAGGGAATTGATGAGTAAGTAAAACCTTTATAACAATAACTCCTGAAAAGTTGATATTTCATGTAGATCAACATCTAGTGTTTCTTTTGCTACTATCATTCACAAGTGCTAAAGATACCCAACAAATTCAAACCTACAATAATATTTAAAATAATAGAATTTATAATAATAAACCAAGGTCATACATGTTATCAAAATCAAAAGTCAAATTAGGCTAAAGAGACGGATTCATCAGCAGATGGCCATCTGCGAATGCCTCCGCCGACGTATGGACGGGGTAATTTGCTAGTCTGTGGTAGGTATTTGACGTCGGCAGATGCTAAATACCTACCACAGTCGACACGTCGGCGGAGGCATTCGCAGATGGCCATCTGCTGATGAGTCTGTCGACGTGTAGAGGAGGCTTAAGAATCAGCAACGTTTCGAACATCAAAAAAAAAATTACATAAGACAGTCCCCTAAAACTCCAGCCCTTCACCACTTCCTAGTGGTTTTGCTGGGAAGAAGAAGTGGTGCTACAGCCTCCCCAGCACAGTAGGGCTCTTATTGATCACTGATAGAAATTTCATCATCTGCCGAACTTATTCCCAACTATTTTTAGGGTTAGCTTCCAGTCTAACCGAATGCAGCTGAATACCGGTATTTTTTTAGATTGCTGATAGAGATGTACAGAGAAAAAAAGTGTATTAAAAAGTGGTAGGTACTTACTGCGCCAACCCAAAATAAATGACCATAGAATGATGATATGTTTTCTAAAAAGAATGATCACCTCATACAAATTTAAATCTCAATGTGTATCATCAATATCTATAATGTGGTGCTTGAAAACATTTAAATCTTGTCATCTTCAATATTTTTTTTTATTGCTGAATGGGCCCGCTCTTGACATCGATCACGCCTGATGGAAAGCGATGGATGAGGTCTATGATGGAACGAGCGTGCCCTGAAGATGCCTAAGGCACTGGAACATAATAAAATTAATAAAGGTTTAAATAAGATTTTCTTCCTTTACAGATTCAAAGTTGACAACGAAACATTATTCCCTATCATTGCTGAGCTGTGAGTATCTTATAATTAATCTGTAATAATAAGTATTATGTGATAGAGGATTGCTTAATTAAATAATTTTATCGTTATACACTGCTTATGTAAAAGCAGTTATCAACCTTATCAGGAGATTGTTTTTGTCCAATGCTACATGTGTTAGGATTTCATATCAGCGTAGTTTATTGTACAATTGTTGATTTAATTGCCCATTGTATTCACTTGTCAATGTGGAAACAAGTAACATTTAGCAATGAAACAGCTAAATTAATGTGCAACGATCTAAAATTACCTTCAGTAGTGAATTAGGCTTGAGATCCCTAGTAATATTCAAAATACCGCATGCTGTAGATAGTGGCGCCGATTCTGGTGTTTACAAACTAAACTAAATTTAAGTGCATGCATTTTTTTCTTTCTATTTCATTAAGAAAAGGACAGAAGATAAATATTAGTTAAGTCCTGTCAAATTAAGATACTCCATAGAGAACTTTAGACGAGATTAAAAAATTGGCTATTAAAAATACGTCAATTTACGTCAGGCGCTGACTAATTTGACAGGACTAAACTAATATTTATCTTCTGTCCTTTTCTTAATGAAATAGAAAGAAAAAGTTGCCTGAACTTAAATTTAGTTTAGTTTGTGAACAACAGAATCGGCACCAGTATCAGATATTATTAATTATGAGCTAATATCTGCCTGAAATAAACGATAATAATAATATCAGCCTGCCTACTGTCCCACTGCTGGGCAATAGCCTGGGATCCTCTCTTTCCGCTTCTCACAACACAACCAGCGGATGTTGAACCCCAGAAAAAAAAACATTAAGTTTTCATTTTATCATAATTTGAGATATAGCTACCTACCCATCTTCACGTCTGCAGAGTTTCTCTAACTAATTTAATATGACCCTGTCTAAATGTTTATACCTAAAAAATCCAAATCAGAAATCAACAAGTCATTCCTCTTTGTCCAAATAATTATGTAAATCCGTTTCTCTAAGAATTTTGGGATATTGCCATATTTTAATAGCGTCCACGCCTGACGTTACTAAATCTGTGCTTCTAGCCACATAAATAAACAAAATAAACTCAAACATTGAGTTCATTGACCAAAAATAGTTCATCGAATTATACTTAGTCATTGGTTTTCCCCGAAAAGTTTTAAAATAAAAGGCATAAGTGACGTGTCTTTGTTTCATCATAGATACGTTCATTGCTAAAGTACGAAACCAATTTTGATGAAATCTGACACAAAGATAGGCTAACTTACGACCTAGTAAATGAACCTGCGAAATAAGTACGTACCGTATCTATCTTGGCATAGGATGATTTGTAAAATAATATTTATTATTAATAAATAATAAATATTATTTTACAAATCATCCTAAAAAAATATATTTATTAAAACTTTATGCACAAGTAAAAGAAATACTGTACAAAGGCGGACTTAATGCCTGAGGCATTTTCTACCAGTCAACCTTAGGGTGATGCAGAGACAAAACATGGTAGGTGCAACATATTTTATTTGTTAGGGACAAAAAACAGTTACATGCCAAGCTTAACTAGAGATTCTTAAAATAGCACAAAACTTAGAAATACATTTATACAAATACATAATAGTCCATACCATATTTATATTATTATACATGTAACCCACAACATTGTCCACGGATTCACAAATAAAAATGTTAAAAGAAAACAGACAATATAGTGTGCATCGTAAAAACCTAATAAGAAAAAGGAGAGAAAAAAAAAAACTTATGATTTCAGTAACTCGATTGCTCTTGCCTTGAAACGATCCTTGGAAAGAGTAAATATCGCACCTGCGGTGCAAAAACGTCACTTATGCAAATGATGTAATTTTTCAGCGTTTGAAAATTCGACATTCTAATAAAAGGTATAGTTCTTCTTGACTAAACAATAACGACACAACTGCCCTCTCGCGGAAAGTATACGCACTATACAAATGGACAATCACTCACCAGGTAAAGGGGTACAAGCAGCTGCTTTTTCTCATACTCAGACCTATTTTGAAGAGGTACGCGCTCCCCAGCGTTAGTCCTGCACGAGTTCGTGTGAAATAGTCGAGGCACACGTACCCCACGAAGCATGACAGATCTAGGTACTATATAATGTAGACTATTTGTTAAAGGAATGCAGTCGAATCTATTATTGCATATACCATGCAGCATCATTACACCCAGAAGAAATCGTCTAGACTGCAAACTAAGAACATTGTAACGTTTCAGCAATTGTTTATAAGAGATTTTAGGACGATTACATTAATTATAATTCATAGAACGTAAATATATTCTCTGCACAATTTCTAACATATGAAATGATTATAAAATACAAGACTACATACTACATACATATAAACAAAAAGAACTGTGAGGAGAAAAAAAATATCGGTAGAGGAGAAAAACGAAGCCAGTAAATCAAATATTGTCGTACGGATCGAATTCGCAACACAGTAACAAGCTCGGAGACAGGCATCGCCGATGTTGGCGATAGGACAGCGAGGCTGAAATGTAACTAGGCGGGGCACACGTACAGGATGCATCAGGACAGATGGGCCAAGGTCGCAACGCAGTGGGTGCCTGAAGACTGGTGTTTTTACCGTCGTCAAGCATAAAAAAGGCTTTTTTGACTGATTGGCCGGAAAAGGCAGCAGGCAAAGATGAATGGCGAACTATGGGAAGACCTTTGCACAGCAATAGGACAGTAAAGGTCAATAAACAAGCAGTTGGTAATTACACCATTCACAGTTCATCATCATCATCAGCCGAAAAACGTCCACTGCTGGACATAGGCCTCCCCCAAAAGGGGGGGTTTGCCATAATCGCCACGCTTGACAGGCGGGTTGGCGATCGCAGTAAGGTATGGTGGTGGAATGCATAGAGAACGCTGCTGCCCATTCTCCGGTACCTACGCCCCTTAGTCGCCTTTTACGACACCCACGGGAAGTATGGGGTGGTGCTATTCTTTACGTCCGACACCACACAGACAATTCAAAAAAAAAAAAAAACAACAAAGACATTCACAGTTATGCATTACATAATATTTATCTATGCTGTAGGTATCTGCGTCCCAACACACTCATATTAATTATCTGGACACTATACCTACATAGTACAATATCTATTCTGATAGCCAAGCAAATATGTGTGAAGTAATAAACTGTGTGTACTTTGTGCAGGCGCGTTATCAAGACCCCGGAGGAGATTGAAGTTCTGCGTTACGTGTGCAAGATATCGTCCGATGCTCATAAACAGGTCATTACGTTTTAATTACATAGATACACTTTTTAGTTTGGTTTTCAACTAAGTTGTTAACTTTTTCTGTTGTTAATGTTTAATGCCAATTTTCAAGATGTGTATAAAATGAAAGAAAGTAAGAAAAATATTATATTTATTCACAGGAAATACAAACAGTAAAAAACGAGCATTTAAAACATTTTTTTTCGAATTAACAAGAAATCTAAAAAAACTGCGACGCCAAAAAGGCTTCTATCACAACATAATGCTGCGATATTTTAAAAATAAATACCTTGTTCTGATAGGGCCCGCTGTGATGCTACGGACACACCTAGCTACGGGCATATAAGTAGGTACTTATAAATCCCACTACAGGAATAAAAAATAAATTAAACACCTTGTAGGTAGATTATAATAGGTATACTTAATCAGGCTTTCTGTTGTGTTCTTTCCACAAACAGGAAACCTGATTCTAATAATGACCAAATCCCAAAAATGTACGGTCCAAAATGACAGCGCAAAAATGCTCCATTGTCCGAATTACTAATGTTCAATTCCAAGGTAAACCAATTTTCGAAAGGACCAATTCTCATTATGGCCACCTAAAATTACTTATACGACGAGATATATTAACGTCAAGTTATCCCATCTATCTAATACTAGCTGACCCGGCAAACATATGAATTATTTCTAGCTGCCTGGCGCTACTTCGTTCGCGTGGTGTCCTACCCGTAAGGGGTAGGACACCATGCGAACGAAGTAGCGCCCTACCCTCCCGTACCCTACTCCGACACTACTCCTACCCTACTTCTAGCCTACTCGTACCCTACTCCTAACCTACTCCTACACTACTCCTACCCTACTCCTATAAGTAAAAAAAAAAGATAAAAAGTATCCTATGTCCGTCTCCTAGTTCTAAGCTACCTCCCCACCAATTTTCAGCCAAATCGGTTCAGCTGTTCCTTAGTTATAAATAGTGTAACTAACATGACTTTCTTTTATATATATAGATAACATCACTCTTATATCTATTCCCCCTAGGGTTAGGCAGAGGTGTAGTATATAAAATACCCACATTTCGCCAGTTACGCTTATGTCCAAGTATTAGGGGGCGACCCTATTGCCATCAACCGCGCACAAATCCCGACTCTGAGATGCTACTGAAAAATTCCAGATGGAAAAATCCAATAACACTTAACCCGACCCGGGATTCGAACCTAGGACCTCATGCTCAGCAGTAACTGTAGCGCTTGCGACCACTAGAACAACGAAGCAGTCTTCCCTCCAACCCATCTATCTAATGACACTTAAATGCCTTAGACCACTCTCATTTTTAAAAATCTCATCATCTGCCTAGCCTTTTATCAACTATGTTGGGGTCGGCTTCTAGTCTAACCGGAAGCAGTTGAATACCAATATTTTACATGGAGCGACTGCCTATCTGACCTCCACAACCCAATTACTGGGTAATACGATGCCCCTTGATAAGACTGGTTGTCAGACTTTCGGGCTTCTGACTACCCGTAACGTAACGACTGTCAAAGATCCACGAATGACAGCCGGGACCAACGGCTTAACGTGCTTTCCGAGGCACGGAGGGGTCACGGTATGTAAAGATGGTCACCCATCCACAGACCAACCGCGGCAAGGGTAGCTTAACCTGATCTATCGACCTGTGCGGCTGTTATTATTTAGCTACGGGACCCTCATTTTTAACAATCTATTATATTTTAATAGGTAATGCTGTACGCCAAACCTGGCAGAAAGGAGTACCAATGCGAGTCAGTGTTCTTAGACCACTGCTACCGCGTGGGCGGGTGTCGCCACGTGTCGTACACATGTATCTGTGGATCAGGCGACACGGGCGCCACGCTGCACTACGGACACGCGTCCGCGCCCAACACTAAGATGATCAATGATGGCGATATGTGGTGAGTACTGACACTATTTATTTAGTAAGAAGGAAGGAAACCTACTTCAGCACGCAAACAACACACGCGCATGTGCGCCCAGTGGACAGTAGATGGGATCACGTACACCCGCAGAATGAAAGAGCTAAGAAACAACTTCTTTAAAAAAAACGCATATCTAGCATAATTTCCCCTTCTAGAACTGCCCATTTTTAGGGTTCCGTAGTTCCTACAAGGAACCCTTAGTTTCGTCATGGGGTCTCATTGCGAAGAAAGAAAAAATAGTTCAAAAAAGCCTCAATAGATGGCGTTATGTGTATCGATTTGTTTTTGAAGTTTGTGTATCTGTTTAAATTTGACCATAGAAAAAGTATGTCCTTGTTTTTAAAAATCCCCTTATAACAAAAAAAAGGAATAATGGGCTCCTAGTTCCAAATTCCATGATTTTAACAAATCAATGTTTGCTCACTTGTTTAATGTTTATTTCCTCCAATATAGATGGCGTTGTTTTCATTTTCTGAGTTTTACTACACAGCTCAATATCTATATTTCTCACATTACCATTTGTTTACCATAATTATCTATTTTGATAGAATTAAATATTTATTAATATAAAGCAAAATATATTTAGATGTGTAGAAAATATATCTGTGTTAACTTTTGGCATACCTATAGGCCTTGAAGCCATGTCAGAAACATTACATAAAAAAAAGAAATTTTTGTTGTTTTCAAGTTCAACTCAAGGACCATATATTTACTCTAGTTTCAACTTTGAAATCAACGACACGATGACGACGAAGTCTTTTCACATCGCTTTGTTTGAGTTTTCGAACCTCACGTAGGTATATAGTGACCTGGACATAAATCGGATATTGACACGGCTTTCTTTCTCGATCGACTTTTGGCACGTAAACGGACTCTGACTCTGCTGTTATTACGATTGACATTGGCTTTCCCACCTCGGACACTGGAAATTAAGTAACATTTACGACGACCCGGCTTGTGTTAAAGGACAAGTTTGGCAGGCAACTTTTAATTGTTTGATCTCTAATAGGACCAATATGCGTCAAACATTGTTTGACGTACTGTCTTTATATTTTTTTACCCGACTGCGGCGAAGCCCAAAAGGAGGGTTATTACAAACTTTTATGGAGTTAACTTTGACGTATGTATCTATCAAATAACAAATGAAAGAAACAACCAGTCTTCTACGAAACCAACAGGATCGCAACTCCGTCCGTGTCAGTCCGCTCTTCGAATAAGACGTATAGAAGCTCGAGTGCAATCTCGTTAAACTCGCGAGATCTCGCCCTTTTTTCGTCCGAAATCAATCTCGCTAAAAAAAAAGCTGAAATCTCGCGATAACGAGATTGCATCCCCAAATATTGCTACTTAGTTAAGTAATAACAGCTTGTAATTAAAGTAAAATGTTTTCTACACACTCGAAACTGACTCTGTTAAAAAAATAACTCGCCCTTCTTAAAATCATCTAATTTGCAGCAAATACCTAATCATTTCAAGAGCTGGGTATTTCAATCTTATAAATTTAAGTATAATAATTTGCGTTGACGTTTGACGCCGAATCTAACAAAAAACTATGCCGGAAAACATGTCCGTTTCAACCGCGCGGCCACCTCATAATATTTGATGAAACTTTGCCAGGAATTAGTGCTAATTTGTTATTTTAAACACCTCTTTTCGTGAATTTGTTACAAAAAAAAATAAGTCACTATGACAAATAATAGTTGGCCACTAGAACCGCCACTTGCCGTAGTCATCGCCCGTGATTACACAGAAACTATATAATGCAGATAGACGAATGATGCATCAAAAGAAAGGTCTTAATTTGTTCAATTTGTTACAAAAATAAAAAACGTCAAAACGTAAATAAACAAAAAGTTATGCAATATTTAGTTTTCAGGTTACGAGTAGGTAGGTATATCACCATAAATATCAAATTAATAGAGGCTAATGTGTATGGGCAATTAGTTAATAATTTGTTACAGCGAATAAATAGAAAAAAATACTAGAAAGTAAGTTCAATAATTTGTTAGAGTCGATTTTAGTTGGCCGCTCGGACGGCAATATGCCTAAAATACAAAATGGCGTTTATCTCGTTATTAAAAGTAGGTTTAAGCTTAGTTAAAGGACTACTCGACGGGTAACGTGACCTAGTTTGGATAAATATGGCGAATATAACTGCAGCATTCATATTTTATAAGATATTTATAAAAAAAACAGTAGTACCTATGAAACCGTATGAGAGTAGGGTGATCATGAATTTTCACAATGAAGTGAGACTGAATGGTGATTATTGGAATGTTCGATATTCATATCTTATTTTTTTAGGGCGAGTGCTTATATAAATACTTACATTTTAAGTTAAGGCATCCTCTGGCATACTTTATAAAAGTAAAAGTCACAAATCGATTAAAAGTACTTTATTCAAAATCAAAACAAAGGCAAAAAAATCAAGTAATAAAGTCAACAAGATAAATATAAAGTCTTTATTGACTAACATAATATTTATAAATTAACTGACACGAATATATGACACAGAATGTAGATATATTTTCTTAGAGGTACCTACTTATTATTTCAATTTTAAAAGAATTGTCGTCGTAACAAAAATATGTATTGTTATTTAAAAAATAACATTTATAGTGGCCTATTTTTGTGCCTGGTATAAATTCTATAGTATGTACCAACTAATAAATAATAATTATCCTTAATGTTAATAGTAATCGGAAGTTCAGTGAGTAAAACTGAGTCTGCAGCTCCGATTAAATCAAATGTTATAATCTCGCCTAACTTAAGTTCACCTTTCAACTGTGTGTCACATTTTTTTTCTCACAATTTTTTTAAATAACAATACGTTAATTTATAAATATTATGTTAGTTTAAAAAGATTTTATATTTATCTTGTTGACTTTTATTACTTGATTTTTTGCCTCTGTGTTGATTTTGAAAAAAGAATATTAAAAGTGTGGTACAGACCATCACACTGAACAATTTTCTCCATGGGACCATCGCGAATAAAAATTCAGCCATCCCATACGTTTAGGTCGAGTAGGTATTGAAGTTTTCTATGGGACAGTTGATACATTTTTCGCGATTAAGATATGGATCCCATGGAGAAAGTTGTTCAGTTTGATGGTCTGTAGCATACCTACCCTTAAATTTGGCTGGTCTTTGAAAACTAACCCTGTATAAGCACTCGCCCTAAAAAAATAAGATATGAATATCGAACATTCCAATAATCACCATTCAGTCTCACTTCATTGTGAAAATTCATGATCACCCTACTCTCATACGGTTTCATAGGTACTACTGTTTTTATTATAAATATTTTATAAAATATGAATGCTGCAGTTATATTCGCCATATCTATCCAAACTAGGTCACGTTACCCGTCGAGTAGTCCTTTAACTAAGCTTAAACCTACTTTTAATAACGAGATAAACGCCATTTATATATTCGCTGTAACAAATTAGTAACAAATTGTCCATACACATTAGCCTCTATTAATTTGATATTTATGGTGATATACCTACCTACTCGTATTATTATTGTTTATTTACGTTTTGACGTTTTTTATTTTTGTAACAAATTGAACAAATTAAGACCTTTCTTTTGATGCATCATTCGTCTATCTGCATTATGTAGTTTCTGTGTAATCACGAGCGATGACTACGGCAAGTGGCGGTTCTAGCGGTCAACTATTCTTTGTCATAGCGTCTTAGTTTTTTTTGTAACAAATTCACGAAAAGAGGTGTGTAAAGTAACAAATTCGCACTAATTCCTGGCAAAGTTTCATAAAATGTTATGAGGTGGCCGCGCGGTTGAAACGGACATCGGAAAACATGTACCTAGCTGTACCATTACTACGCTCAAGAAATCATGCGCTATCGCAAGGCATGCATGAAAGAACGTGAATTTATTATTGCCGAGTCCAGTGACTGACGACGTAAGCTTCAAGGTCACAGGGCGACTTTAGCTTTGTAGTACAAAAGTACAGTATGGTTTTAACGCCATCTATTGGTGTTTGTGTAAAATAGCTGCTCGCGGCCCACAAGCTAGCGAGTCAACGCTGCTAGCACCATCTAGCGGCGACGTGAGTGAAACAAGCCGGACTCAGCCACTTTAGAAAATAAGCCGAATAGGCCGAAGAAATGACGTAGTTACGGCGGTCACGTTTCTTTGTATGGGATGGGGTATCTGTACGCTAGTATTATATTATCTGTGGTTTCGTCAAGTCCGTCTATCTGTATGTCTGTCCGTCCGAGGTTTTGCTAAGAGACCTTTAGTACTAGAAAGCTGTAATTTTGTAGGAGTGCGTATATTAATTACGCCGACAAAGTGGTAAAATAAAAATATTGAAAAGATTTTTTTTAGGGTAGTACCCCCACACGTGAAGTGGGGTTGAATATTTTTTTCGTCGTCTACCCCACCGTGTGGGGTATCGTTGAATAAGTCTTCTAAAATGACTTGGAGGGTTGCTAAAATATTTACGTAATTTTGTCCTTAGCATTAATCTTTTAAAGTGACTAAGATGAAGTAGTTGCTTGTTTATAACGGGTAAAGACTTGCATTGAAAAAGAAAATATTTTTTTTTTTTATTCAGAATAAAGAACAACAGAATCGTACTACATTGTGATAACGGGCTACTACGGACCGAACCGGCCAAGTGCGTGTCGGGCCACGCACAGTGTACCCTACACTGTGCGTGGCCCGACACGCACTTGGCCGGTTTTTTATTCATAATTCTGGCCGTAAAAATTGTAAAAATAAGTGTCATGCATGTTGTAAGTGAAATTAAAATTACAGGTGCTATACCATTTTATTTCCCTGACTATAGGTCTTAGGCAGCTGATGTAGAAGTAGGTGTCATCTCGCGAGTGTATATCAGCTATTAGTTTTTATGACCTGATAAAATAGATATTTCTTTTTAAAATATGTAATTTTAATATTAATGTCTAGGTAGGTAGGCTCATAAACCTTCCGGGATCTGTACATGAAGAACAATGTGGTCACACAGACACACGAAAAGCGAATTTAATTTATATATAATATCACACTAATATTATAAAGGCGAAAGTTTATGAGTGTGTGTGTTTATATGTTTGTTACTTCTTCACGCTCAAACGGCTGGACCAATTTTGATAAAATTTTGTTTGGAGGTAGCTGACACCCTGGATTAACATATAGGCTACTTTTTATCCCGATATTCCCACGGGATCGACATTTACACGGGTGAAACCGCGGGGGGCAGCAAATGTATACATAAAATAATGATTACAGTTTATTCGACATGGGTGGCAACTACGCGGGCTATGCCGCTGACATCACCTGCTCGTTCCCAGCCAACGGCAAGTTCACAGAAGATCAGAAACTCATCTATGAAGCTGTGCTGGCTGGAAGAGATGCTGTTATCAGGTAACCAAAGAACCTTGGCCAACCTTCGAGACACAGTTTCCAGATTACGATTCTACAGTCTGTTCCAAAAGTATCTGAAGAAAGTATAAACAGACTCGATTAAATACGCAATCACGCAACAAAGGGAATTAGTATCACTATCATCTGTATTAAGAAGGTTGCAACTTTATATCTCATCCCTTTTTCCAACAATTATTGTTTGAATAACATTATTAAATTGTAAATATTGTAATCCTAATATTATAAATGCGTAAATGAGTTTCTTTGTCTATTCGTTCCGCTTTCGCGCTAAAACGCATCAACATATTTAGATTGAAGTTGGCACACCTGGGTGAAGAGATAGGCTACTTTTCATCCTAGATCTCAGACGAAATCGCGGGCAACAGCTAGTTGAATAATAATCTACGAAAGTTGAGGTTATAACATTTATCTTAATTGTCAAATGAAAAACATCTCGGTTTAAATATTCAAACCAAAGCAAATTTCAACATATTATATTATAATATATTATCAACAAATTGGCACAGGTAACATTAGCCATGCCACAGGTAAGTTTTCCAATCTGTTTGTTTAGATTTTCATCAAATACTTTTGGAACAGAGTATAGCTTGCTTTGTGTGGTCAACATTTTCAAAAGATATCAATTCTTTCAGGGAAGCTAAACCAGGCGTTTTATGGACGGATATGCACCTCGCGGCTAACAGAGCCATGCTCGATCATTTGAAGAAAGGAGGCCTGCTTATCGGGAACGTCGAAGATATGATTGCGGTAAGTGTAACACTCTTTCTAGCCCAGGTTCGTAAGGGCGTATTTTTATCGCGGTGCCTTTTTTTTCGCGTACTGGATTTTCAACGCTCTACCTAGCGTCGAGAGTTGAAACTAACACGTAGTTTGGGCCTTGGGCTTACTGTTTGAATTAAGTTGTGTGCCGGAAAATGGTAAGGTGTGCTTTTTACTAAGCAAAAAGGCTCATGGGCAACGATGCGCTGGTGGCTAGGCCAGACTGTGAAAAGTCTGGCTCATGTACGTAATGTATGGTCTTCTACAGACTGTACTTCGGAGAGTGTGCGCAGTAGCTCCACGATTCGGTCACACCATCTCTCTATCACTATCGGGCTACCAGACGTACTGCATTGTGTGGGTGGATATCCCGACTAGTCGTACTCAGCGCTTCTCCACATTTATTATGCGCACGGCCAAAGTGTGGAGCGTCTGCGTTCCCTTCGACATAATAATCCGTCAGCCTTCAAAACACGAGTGAACAAGCATCTTTTGGGCCCCCTCGTTACAACCAAGATCGCGGTTTAAAGCAAAACCATTTCACAATAATAAATTGTTGACTTATAGCAAAGTCACTTCGATACACCATAATCTTTTTAATTATGGAATCCACCCCATGGATGGGGATCGCCACCCCAATTTTTTATTTTTATACTACGTTGTTTAGCGGTGCACAGAATACAAAGTGTGTTCTGTGTCTTTTTAATTTTCATCGATAGAATATAGTGCAAAAATTCTCCGAGTAAAATGGCTGTGTCACTTCACAACAGATGGACATGAATAAAATATAAATAATCGTGAACATGTCACCATGTCCAAACTTAAAGTCATATCATTATATTCTTTCTCCACAGAACGGCATCCACGGCATCCTGCAGCCGCACGGCCTGGGCCACCTGCTGGGCCTGGACGTGCACGACGTGGGCGGCTACCTGGCGCACTGCCCGCCGCGCCCGGCCGGCCCGCTCGCGCGGCTGCGCACTGCGCGACCCCTGCTCGCGGGCATGACGCTCACTATCGAGCCTGGCTGCTATTTTATACCGAGGGTAAGTAATACGAGGGGCTTCAACTTTCTGAAAACGCGGGAAAATAGAATAGGAAAAAAATGGGCCACAGTCGACGAATGAAAAGTTTGACACTTCGAAATGGTGATGAGCCTGCTATGCGAGAGAAAAATATTCGAAAATAAGAAAAAGACAGTAGAAGTTTGGAACCCCAACAGGTTGGTCCTCATTATGGTTTGACCAAGATTATGTCTGGACTTTAAAAGAGACTGCCCTTTTTTCGGTGTTTCTTCTCAGAGTACCTAGTCTGATAGGAAACATCGACCGCATCTACTTTTTAAATAATTGACGTGATTAGTTTTCGTACAAACCTTCTTACAAAAATAAAATCATTTATCACTTAAGACCCACTGGATAGGTCCCATACAACTCGATCATCGGTATCGGAAAGTATTATTGAAATAGGAAAGTAAATTGTATTATTCTTTTTGCCAGCTCTTAAACGGTGCTAAGAACAACCCAGCTCAGGCCAAGTTCTTCAACTGGGACAAACTGGATCAGTTCCGCGGTTTCGGCGGCGTGCGCATTGAAGATGACGTGCTTATCTCCGAGGCTGGAGTGGAGAACCTCACCTTTGTGCCCAGAACGTGAGTAGCTTTTGTGATTTTATATGAGCTATTGCTGTGCCCATTTTGTACGCGTGGGTATATACCTACAATCTTCAAAAACCCATTTTTGTTTTTCTTAGCCTGCATTGTGTCCCACTGCTGGGCAAAGGCCTCCCCTTTTTTCTTTCAAACCTATGTCATGTCTTCTTCAACAACCCATTAAATGCGATAATAATATTAATAAATAATTTGTTGACTCAATATGATTCTTTTCCCTTTTTTATATGCATGTACATATTATTAATATTAAGTTTTTTAGCTTTTAAAATAAAAAAAAAATTGTCTAATATAAGTAGGTATGGATTGTATTTTAGTTTATTATTTCTTAAACTTTCCTGACCCTCACTGTCCTAGCTAAGTTTCCAAATAACAACACCAATCAAAATTCATTATAAATATTATAATTAATTAATATAATATTTAAACTGAGATTTTCTTGTCTACAGTGTTGCCGAAATTGAAGAACACATGGCGAATGGTGCTAATTTTAAATAAGTCGTCATACCAAAAAAAAACTAATCATTGCCTGTTTATATTCCCATATTGTAAATTATGTAAAATAATAACTATGTACTTATGTATATTTTTGTAAGTAGAAAGACATTTTTATATGAATAAATCATTTTATTGATCACAAAACTGAGTGCTTTACAAGCTGATTTATTTTACCTTGTAAACTAATATCTTTGTTTAATATCAACAAAATTGTGAATTCTGATTTTTACATATATCGCAAATATTTTTTAATTATATTGGGTATAGGCAAGCTATCTATGACAGATATAAACTCTTGCGTGGATTTGATTCCACCTCCTCTTTTTCTTCCTCCTCTTTCTCTTATTAAGTTTCTAATTGTGTATCTGCTACTATGCTTCAAAGATGACACTTGATATCGAATGGACCCTGCCGTAATACTGTGGTTGTTGCTGTCTAACATTAACAAGAGGTCACGCTGTACCTGAAAATTGTTAAGAAATAAATTTACCTAAGTACTCTGGTTCATACTGCATAGCTATGTTCAATTCAGATTTACCAAAATCAATTTTTAGTTTTAATCAATAATTAATTTGGCAAAATAAGTTCTAAATAGCTGTAAATGAGTTTTCGGGTGCTGAATAACTAAGGTGACCTTGAGAACATTCTAGCTAAGATCATAATATTAATAACTTACTTTTCGTGGTATGATGCCTAATTGACCCCTCTCGTAAGCAATTTGTAGAAAATCTCCAGGCTCACAGTAAATGCTATACGGCACCATAATTGGCATTGAAGGAGGATACCAGTTCATTGAAGCATAGAACGCATCAGGAATATGATCCTCATTAGCCAATTCAGATGTACTGCAGTAATCTACATTGCAGCCATGCTCTATCAATATTTTGAATACCTAAAATTCAGAAGAAACATTAACAAATAATTTTACCACTACAAGAGTGATGTCGGCAAAAATTAACCAACATGAAAGTTTAAAAAACAATCTGATGTCCCAATTTTTGCCTCAATTTTATAGTAAACTTACTTCATGAAAGCATGATGTATTTACTTGATGTGCATACACTAGCGGTGGACATACATTAGTATCCAAAGGATTCACCTCCACGCCTCTCATCAGAAACAAATAAAAGAACTCTCTAAACTTTTCTGGTGACTTTGTGTAGATATAACCACATATATTTAAATATGAATTCAATGGTGCATTTAGGTCATACTGAGGTACATGATCTTGATTTGTTATAGATCGTTCTTTATTATATGGTTGAGAAAAACTAAAGAATTCTGGTCCCAGATCACTGGTAAGTAAAACTTCTAAGATCTCAAACTTAAAATAATGTGGCTTACAAGCATTGAAAATTATATTTCTGTTTAGCTTGTCGGTATCTGTTACAGACAATAATTTTCGGAATACCTCCGTACTACTGTCTAGACTCAAGGCTATGTCTATGGCCATTTCCCCACACTGATTCATAATATGTGGATCAGCTCCATTCTCTAACAAGAAATATACAATATCATCATTTAATCCTTGAAGTGCTAATGTCAGTGGAGAGTCTCCTGAAAATGTTACTTGGTTGATGTCAGTTATAAATGGAAAAAGAGTTTCAACATTAGGGTAGTAACCTCTGCAGCAAGCTAAATGGAATGGTGTGAAACAGCCTGGTTCATTTTGAATCTCAGGGTTGGCTCCAGAATACAGTAGAGTTACCAAAGCCTCATCTTGAGTGGCTAGAACTGCATCATGCAATGGTGTATCACCATCAAAGTCCTGAACATCAATGATAGCACCATAGTCTATCAGCAATTCCATTAATTGTGTGCTTCCTTGGCTACTGGCAATATGCAGGGGTGTCACTCCCTCTGTGCTGCCATAGTTCGCGATATCGTCTGCAGAATTAAGCAACGCTGTCACAGTTCTTAGTGAACACTTATTTTTACATGCTAAGTACAATGCAGTGTGACCTTCATGAGTCTCTGCTAATGGTCTGCATCGAGGGCTTTTCAATATCAACAACACGCATTCATAGCTATCGTTGTATGCGGCTTCGTGCAGACATGTCCACCCCCTGTTATCAACGCAGTTAGGATTTATCTTTTGAAGCAAACGCTCTACGTTAGCAACATCATTGTTTCTAGCAGCAAGATTTAGTGCATTTGATGTAGCCGGATTTCGCGAACTAAAATCCATGTCCTAAAATATAGAAAAGCAACTGGTCGCACAAACTTTCGAAATGTTAAAGCAAGGTGTGTAAAACTTATATTTTGATTCTAGGAAGTCCGAATTCCACTTGGATAGCCAAAAGTCAGCCTAGGAAAAGTATAATATTAAGATTTATTGTAGGTAGGTTATAGAAATCACTCATAATTCGAAAAATAGGAAGGTACTCTGTAATTTGCGGTAGGTTAGGTAAGCAAATTTGTATCATACAACAACAATGAACATTGAAACACCTCAATTCTCAAATGACAGCAACTGATAGGCATACGCACCGCCCAGTGACACTGACAGTCTGACATGCAAACAAAGGGTGCGTTCCGAGTTGAGACTATAATCGATGTAATCGATTTGAGCGTGCTTAAGGGGAATGCTCCAACCAGCCCGCGAAATTCAAAATTTCTTGCGTTTTTTGCAATTTGCAGGCCAGTGCTAGGTTGTATGTTGATTTAAATATTATTCGCGGCTGTAAGACGTATGTAGTTACAGAATTATAATAATCAAAATCACCAATACAACCCTCCAACTTCATAAAGGTGTAAGAACAAAAAAAAAACAGAAAAAGTAATTCTAACAGCTTTATGAACTTAGAGCGTTTTATTGATGATTTTCATGATTATAATTCTGTACCTATATATGTCTTACAACCGCGAATAATATTTTAATCAACATACAACCTAGCACTGGCCTGCAAATTGCAAAAAACTTAATAAAATTTGAATTTCGCGGGCTGGTTGGAGCATTCACCTTAAACCCGTACCGAATTAGCGTGAGCGCGATAACGATGTCCCGTGAAACGTCATGGATGACGTCATTACATGCGCCATCTTGCGATAACGCCGACCATGCTCTAAATTAATATCACCGTGAGCGCTGTCAAACAAAAATGACAGTTGTGTTGTGCGTTTGTTTTGTGGTCAGTTCAGTTGTGTTTATGTTTTCATGTTTTCTTTTGAATCGCATCATATCGGTCTGTGCATCCTAATATACTAACTTTTTCGAAATTTTGCTTATGGCTACAGTCGCCACCTAAGTTCACCTAACGAAAGAAATGAGTTTTCTAGTGAATATAGCTGATGAGCCTAACGGGCGACAAATTTCTGTAATGCTCACATCAGAGCAATACGAGAGGGCTCAGAGAGGTAAGTGCTGAATTTTAGCCGCCTTGCAGTTCTACCTACTGCTCAAACGATTGTGATGAAAATGTTTTACTCATCACAAGTACTTTTATTAGCTGTCTGTTTGAAAAAGCTACCTTACCTTACCAGTCTGTGTAGAGCATACAACCACTGTATTGTCTTCTGATCATAAATGTTTACTAAACTGGTACTTGCTGTTTACAGACACTGATTATGTGCAGCAATTGGTGCATGACTATGATGGAAATAGGCATAGCCAAGAATCACTACTGAATGAACCAACAGAACAACATGGTAAGTGTTTTTTAACTGGTTATGTGCAGATATTTATTAGCTGAATGTGCCAGTTGTGTTTGCTTGCATAATTATTATTATGTTGACAACAGTTTATGTAGTCCATCTTACTCCAATACACAGGGGGTTTATTTATAAACAATTATTAAAGTTAAGTGACACTCAAACTTGACAGTAACTTCTTTTGATACAAGAACTGTGCTCTAAGATTCTCATTCTAAGATTCATCAATTTAAAGTAATAAAAGCATTTTCTTTAGATATATTCCAGGGTCATCATAATTATCTATGTGCCAAGTTTCATTTAAATCTGTTCTGCTATTATTGGTGAATTCAGTAAAAATCCTCACAAACAATATTATAATGTCAGTAGGAAGTACTTATTATTTTGTTTTATTTCAGTTAATCAAGACTCATCTCTATTCATTTGGAATGAGGCATGCGTTTTGTTGCTACTCACGCTATACAGTGAGCATAAAGAACAATTTGAAAAAATGCGTCATAAGATGGTCTATGACATGATAGCAAGGAAGATGTGCGATTTACAATATAAAGTCAATGGTTCCCAATGCCAGTCAAAAATTAATAGCCTGAAAAAACATTTTAAAAAGATAGTGGATCATAATGCCACGTCGGGAAACGATAGGGCAACATGGCCCTACTTTGATGTAAGATATTTTTTTTACTTTTAATATTGGTTTTTTAAGTAAATGTGTGAGCAACAATTTTTTGTAATCAAATACCTTATTGGTGCAGTATAGTTATTAATAATATTTTATGAATTCATGTCTAATTTTGTTAAAACACCACTATTGTTTATAATTTAATTTAAATTATAACTAATTGTGGTGTTTTTAGATAATCCTTAATAAACATGCATAATATATTAATTTTTTCAGTGAATGAATGAGTTATTTGGCTCAACTGGATGGGCTAATCCTGTAGCGCTGGCTTCGGAGATAGGACCCACACCAAATGAAAATACTAGTCCACAACAAACAGAAACAAGGAAAAGGAAATTTGATATTATATTAGAAGAGTATAGAAAAGATATGAAGAAGTATAGGGAGGAAAGATCGAAACAAAAACAAGAAAATTTTGAGAAATTTATGCAATTGAAAGAACAGCACAGGGAAAAGATGCAAATTTTGCAGTCATTGTATAACAATAATAATAATTGAATGTAAATTTTGTATAGTTTTTTTCCATAGGTTACGTATATACATATAGGTTTTAGAATTGATCAGTACCTGATGTGATTAAAGTCTTAAGTCTACTTGTGATTTTTTTATTAGTTAAGATTTGATCTGATAAGATTTTTAGTATAGGTCTATTTGTGATTTTTTATTAGTTTTTAGGATTTGATGAATACCTGTGATAATAAGTAGTTTATGTCTACTTGTGATTATTTATTCGTTTCTAAGATTTGATTAATACCTGTGATAATTAGTAGTATAAGTCTACTTGTGATTTTTATTCGTTTTTAAGATTTGATCAGTACTTGTTTGCAGTAGTAGATTTGAATTTATATACCTGTTAAAATCTTTGCATTTTATTAGCTTTTAATTGTACTTTATGTCTGTGATTTTACATATTTACTAAAATCGATAAGGAGTTAATATAAAGTAAGTACTGTCAAACGGGGTGAATCGGGACGAAACTTTAAAAGCAATTTTAACATTGAAATAATACAGTTTGTTGCCGAAAAGGACACTTAATCGTTAATTATAATAAAATTAACACATTAGACTCCTTTTTGGCAACAAAAATCCATTTTAAAGTTTTGTCCCAATTCACCCCGTTTGGTGGTACTTAAGGCTTTTATTACTGTTTTATATTTTTTCTTATATTAGTATAATTAATAATTAGGAAAAGAATGTGGCCTGAATTGCGAGCGGGGCGCCTGACGTTGTCTGATTAAACTGTGATTCCAATTGATTATTAATAAAAATGTTTTATTAAGTACTATTAGTCTTGAACATTATTTACATACCTACCCTAATACAAGGCGCAATGGTAACAAGATCCATTCTCATATCTTTAAAACACATGAATATTTAAAACTACAAGCTACTTGGCATATAAATCTTACTAGCTTCTGACTGCGACTTCGTCCGCGTGCAATTTCACCGGAGGGTGAATGGGGGGAGCCCCATTCACCTTCCTAGGGGTGGAATTTCGAAAAAGCCTTTCTTAGTGGATACCTACGCTTCAAAAAGAACACACCCTCCTTTCATGCCTCTAGGACCAGCGGTTTCAGCTGTGCGTTGATATATCACTAAGTCAGGAGTCGATAGAGTCAACCAACAAAAACAAAACAGAAGTGGCAATGCGTTGAACTTCCATGTTCAAAAAAATATCCAAGACCCAAGTTGCGCAAGGTTTGAGGTTATGTTTTAAGTTCTGACGTTGAGTGAGCACTGTGAGCGCGTTCACGAGCGTTCCGAATTGTTGACAGCTCTCAGCTGTCATAATCGTGATATCTAAATCGGAACGCATGTGAGATGATGTGAGCGCTGTGAGCGATTATAGCTAATTCGGAAAGCGGCCAAAGAGTAAAGTAACTATAGAGGCAAAGCTTAGACAAAGAAAAGTTACTCTAAGAGGCAAAGAGTAACAACTCTGTGGTGCATGTATGGAAAGTGCTGTCACCTTGAGTTTGGTGGGTGAACTAAGGCTATACACCTACCTATAGATACAAATATACACCTATCTATAGATATGCAATCCATAATATCTTGTATATTGACTCGCTACTCATAGTAATATGCATACTTACTTACTATGAGTAGCAACAAAACTTAACAAAACAAATAACAGTAAGTAACAAGTAACAACTAAAACAGAAATAACTGAGATAAACTCGGAGTTACGGGAAGCGCATCAAAGTCGGGAAAGCCGGAATTGACAATGGCGGATGCCTGCAGTGTTGCCAACAGATAAACTAGCTCTCCACCAGATTCAACTTCGAAAACCACCAGAAAACCACTAATAAAAATCGACCCTACTACAAAATTCGCTAAAATTTCCACAAAATATTTTTTTGGTTTTTGTGAAAGGAAACAGTAATTAAAGTAGTTATATTAGTAAAAAAAAATCTTTATTATCAAGTAATAAAATATTTAAAATCAGTAAATCACCATAAAATATTATTAGTAAATCAACAAGTCAAGATGAGGAACATAAACGTTATTCAATAAGAACAACAAGTAGGATAAAAAAGTTATATTCTAAAATTCGTCTTCAGATGAATTTTTGTCTGCACCATCATCGGTTTCACATTTATATGATTCTTGGGTACTGATTTGTTATAGAACTTTTATTAGAATTTACCTTCTACACAGTAAAAGTAAATATTTCTGAAAATTAAATGAAGTAAAAATAATATATTTCGTAATGTTTTAGTGGCTTAGTGGTTGAGTGATAGCATTTTCAGTAAATTGAAACTGAATTCTACTAAACCACTAGAAAAACCACCAGCTACTAAATCAATGACGAATCATGTCAACCTATATTTAAAGAGCTTGGTTTGCTACCTTTACCTTCATTATACATATATATAATTATGAAGCTTGTATGTTCGTTCAAAAACATAAAGAGCTATTCAAAACAGCAGAAGAAATATGCTCTCGAAGTAGGCGAGACCAATACAGACTTGTGTTGGATGTGCTGCCTCGATCAGCGAAATATAATAAAAACTCTTTAGCTATGTGTGTACGCCTGTATAATAAACTACCTAAAATATTTAAAACATTAAATTGTAAATTATTCAAAATTAAATTATATAAGTGGCTCAACAATAATTATTTCTATAGTATTAATGATTTTCTAAATATGAATACAATGTAATATAATTTTCAATTCCATAATGTATTTTTAGTAAGTAAGTTTGCACGCTTTAGTTTTAAGCAAAACATGTTTGATCTCATTTCTTTTTAATAACACCTTGTATACCATGTTTTATGCAAATAAAAATATCTTATCTTATTTTATCTTATCAATATTTCGCCACTAAAAGGGTGGTCGAAACCATCAGTGTTAGTGGAAAATTCACTAAGTTGGTAACACTGGATGGCAGGCGACAATGACAAATTGTTTGACAAACAAGACAAGATGGCTGCCAAGTTTTTTCAACCCGCCAAACTCCAGATGTCGCTGTCGTCTGTGGAAATGATGACAGTGTTAAGTGTGCCCCCCCTGCATGCAAATGCAAATGCATCTGTATCAGTGCTGCCAACTCTAAAAATAATTTTATGCTAAATCTACATTTAAAAAATGCCAAAAATATGCTAAATTTTTTCGGAAAATACTAAAAAAATGTCAACATAGAAAAAGAGCATTTATTATAAAATCTTTACAATACCTAGTGTAAAAAAAGAAGCGCCTTAATAATTAATTTTGTAACACAAATAAAACTTCGTCGGTATCCTCTTGAATAGATGCAGCGTGAGCGTCAAAATGAAGGGACGAAATTTCCAATGTCTGTCATACATATATAAAAAAATAATACCATTAATCTACTATTTCCTGCCTTTGCTTTAATTTTAGCTACCTCATTATATACATAATATTTTAACAAAATGCTTGATCCCTCGCCCTCCATCATGATATCAAGATGGAGGGACCAAACTGATAGGCTACTCCCTGGAACGTTCTACCTACTTAGTGTTATAATACCTTAATTAATTTTGGCTGCCCGAAACATATATCGTTTTAAAGATATCGATTATATAAGTTGGTCCCTCCAAATTGACGATTTAATTGAAAAAGGTAAATGGACGGTTTATTTTCGATCTTCGAAGCATAAATATTTAATACCTATTTACTACCTTTTAATCGTGCAAAATTTCGTACGTTAACGTTTATATTAACTAACCAAAAAAAAGAAATAGGTAGGTACAACGTATAAATTTTAATCGTAGTAGCCTTAATAAAGGCGTTTTAAAAAAAATAAGAATAGCACAAAAAAAAACTAGCTAATTTTATACGTAAGATTCGGATTAAAAAGGGTTAACAAATGCTGTCACTTCTTGAGTGTAGTAGTGAGTAGTGCTTTAGTAGCATTAATAAAGGTGTTTTATTTTTAAATAAGAATAGCTCAAAAATATCTAGCTAATATAAAATGTATCTTTAGTTTTTATATATTAATATTTAATGGTTCATTTTATTTAATTGTCGTAATACTCAATGTAGGTAAACACAAAGAAAAATATTGAAAGTACTATTTACTACTGTGGGGACACATGTAAGCATGTTAGGCAGAGTGCAAGGTTAGCAAATTGTATGCGCGCGTGATGTATGCTTTGGAACGATCAGTTACTGCGCACTGATTCGGACGAACGGTTCTCCCAGAACCCCGATACAGAAGAAGCAGTACTCGAAGTAGGGATTACCGTGGACATTCACACGTGTTGCATAATCCATACTACCTTCAAATCGTGCAATCATTCTCACAGTAATATAAATGGGACCATTTGAATGGCCGTAATAAAGTATATTTGTATTATTATTCCAGTTATATTTATTGCAATTAACAAAATTATACATATACTTAATCTACCTATATTATAATTAAATTACGTCAACTAAAATGATTTCACGCGACCGAAATGGCGGGCGGCCGCAAGCATGGAAGCAATGACTAAAAAATACGCATAAAATCCATGAAAAATCGACTGAAAGAATTCTGTAATATTAATCTCCTAATTTTAACTGATTAGGAATTTGGTATAGGTTGATTTTTTCATCAGAAGGCAGGACAGCTCAAAAAATGTTGTGTTGGTAAACACAGTTTTCTGAATATCTAGGGAAATCGCGCTCTTCCTTCGCCTGTTCATGATAAATGGGTAACTATTATTATAACAACTACGGAAAAATGATAATGAAATCACTGTAAATGCACTCTGTTAAGGCTCCTACAAACAGGCGCGACACGCGATATAATCACAAGCGACACAAAGGCACCGCTCGTTGCGCGACTTACGATGCTTTTGTGTCGCCCGCGATTTTATCACGTGTCGCGCCTGTTTGAAGGAGCCTTTAGCCAGGATACAGTTATCGCAAACAGCTTCACTACAATTCAATCCATCGACTATGTATTAGAATTACCTACAATATTTTTCTTTGGGTTTACCTACATTAAGTATTACGAGTATTAAATAAAATGAACCAATAAATAGTAATAAATAAAAACTAAAGATACATTTTATATTAGCTAGATATTTTTGTGCTATTCTTATTTAAAAATAAAACACCTTTATTAATGCTACTAAAGCACTACTCACTACTACACTCAAGAAGTGACAGCATTTGTTAACCCTTTTTAATCCGAATCTTACGTATAAAATTGCATTGTATAAAAACCATAGATATAGGAGAATTCTATATCTATGATAAAAACAATGTTTTGCCATTGTGACATGATAAGTTTATCAATTCCTGTTGCATCCGTTTTAATTTTTTGCGCTATTTCAACGATTGGTAGTTTGACAACTTTTAGCGTTTCTTGCGCTGAACATATTCGGCCTTATTACAAAACAAGATTTATCTTTAGACCCAGGTTTAAACCATCCAGCTATTTTTAAATTTCGAACTATAATCCGACGAAGCTAAAGTTCTTATTACAAAAACTGACGTCAAACCCGAGTCTAAGTTGTCAATTTTGCATTAAGAACTTTACAGTTGTCGGAATAAAGTTCAAAATTTAAAAATGGCTCGATGGTTTAAACCTGGGTCTAAAGATAAACCTTGTTTTGTAATAAGGCCGATTGAAATTTTTCGTAGTTTTTCTGCAAAGTTCGTAGTTTCGTAGGCAATCTCGCTTGTAATTCTGTTAAAAGTATATTGGTAAAATTTTAAAAAATATATAAAACGCAGACTTTGACATATCAGGGTAAAATGCTTAAAAATAGGCTATATTATGCTAAACTGAATTTATTCATGCTAAATCACTGGGGAATATGCTAAATTTAGCCAAAAAATGCTAAGTTGGCAACACTGATCTGTATCGATCTGAGTGACATTTTGATTGGCCCCATGGAATTAGTATGTACTACATAATTAAGTCGTAGGTATAGGTCTACCAGAATCTTATGGCAAAAAAAACAACAAAAAAAACTGTGGTTTTCATACATTTGACAACATTGGCAATGTCAAATGTATGAAAACCACTTTGTTTTTTTTTTTGCCATGAGATTCTGGTAGACCTATACCTACGACTTCGTCCGCATGGAAGCCAATTTTGTTATACTTATCATTAAATATTTCCTATGGTACCCGGCAATATTGTAGCTTTCTATCAGTGAAAGAGGTAGGTACCTAACTTGACTCATCTGTTTACACCTGGCAACCAGGTAAGAGGCACAGAAAAAGGTAGGTGACCTCGTAACCTCTTTAAGCAAGAAATATACTACTCAGCCCTTTAAGGCACTCCCTCACCGGGAGCATTCGCCTGTAATGTAACAGTTCATATTCAAGCCAATAGTAATATAGTATCTACCTAATGCTAAAAATCGAATCAATATTAGGGAGTGCCTTATTTTTTATTACTTTCAATTGGAATATATTGCACTTGATAAGCAAGTAGGTACAAAAATTAAAAAAAAATACTTAGAAATATATTGAGGTACCTATCTAAAATAGGTAGGTATCTCGTGGTTGCAAGCGCGACTGCAGGTCCTGGGTTCAATTCCCGGGTCGGACAAAGTGTGTTATTGAATATAGTATAAAGTGTTGTTAAATATCGTCGTTTCAGCCGATAGACGTCCACTGCTGGACATAGGACTCCCGCAATTTTAGGGGGGGTTTGCCATAATCGCCACGCTTGGCAGGCGGGTTGGCGATCGCAGTATGGTATGATGGTGGAATAAATAGAGAACGCTGCTGCCCATTCTCCGGTAAGACCCTTAGTCGCCTTTTACGACACCCACGGGAAGTAAGGGGTGGTGCAATTCTTTAAGTCCGGCACCACACAGACAATCAATTGTTGTTAAATATAGTAAAAGATAAAAGTTTTTATCATCAAGCGCAAAATAATACCGGCCACATACTTGCGCTGGTCATTTAAACCAATATTATTCTCCCTATCCACAGCTAGACTACAATACATATAATGCAGTACACCTGACACTGACTATTATACATGATAGAGGTCAGTGCTCAGCACAGCTATAGCTAGTGGCTATAGCTGTAAAAATTTTACTAAATATACTTCGTGTATAAAACATTTTTACAAAAAAAAAATCCGACTTCCAACAGACACTACAAAATGAAATAATTATAACTTTAATTTCGGAAGTTGGTGTCGTTGGGTTCGCATTTTCGTTGTTTGCCACCGACTACCGAAATTAAAGTTATTTTTACCACACCATAATCAGCCTATAATGTTCCCACTGCTGGGACACAGGCTTCCTCTCGTTGAGAGGGAGTGGGCCGTAATCCACCACGCGGGCCCAGTGCTGATTGGCGGATGTCACACGTCGTCGAATTTTTGGTTCTAGGACATGCCGGTTTCGTCACGATGTTTTCCTTCGCCATTTTGAGAGCAGTGGTGACGAAATAATTTACACAAAGTAAAGCGCCTGTCAGGGTTCGAACCTACGACCTACAACTCGTAAGTCGCGACCGTTACCACTTGGCCACCACTGCTCTCGTAAAGTTATTTTTACCGACTTAAAAAAAAGGAGGTTATTCACTTTGTAGTCTTTTTTGGAAGTCGGTTGTTTTTTTTTTGTAAAATGTTTTTATTTTGCACTATTAAGTTGTACTCCCCACACCAATTCGTTTATCACTACTTGCTATGTAAATATCAATGACAGGAAGTTACATCAATAATTATAAACTAAGTGGAAAAAATATACCTACATACATTATTGATGCTAACTCAAAAACTACCCAAGCAAAGTTATAAAATTTATGTGGACCCCTGAGGCATACCTTACCTAATAATTTTTTTTTTTTTTCGATTGCTGGAGATATCGCGTACCTAACAAAAACATATTAAAAAAAAACAAACATACAGTTGAATTGAGAAGCTCCTCCTTTTTTGATGTCGGTTAAAAATGTATTTTTATCACATCTATTGAAAAAGAGCTAGTGTATAGCTCTTTAATCCCTAGGGACTAAAAGTGATTTGAATTATAGGAATGTGGATATTGTTAGTAAAAGTTCCAATCACCAAAGAGATCAATCACGAACATTGTATGAACAAGTAACACACTGGCAGGCTGTATGATAGAGTAAAAGGCGCGAGCCAAATTAAAGAAAAGTTTGTGAAAAAATTTAAAACGCGCGAAAAGCATTCTGCCTTCGTTCGTAATTGTTTACTCAAATTTGGATTTTACTTAGTTTTATAAAAAACTAGCGGACCCGGCAAACGTTGTTTTGCCATATAAATTATTTCTAGCTGCCCGGCGCGGCGCTACTTCGTTTGCATGGTGTCCTACCCCTTACCCTACCCTACCTCCTATACCCTACTCCTACACTACTCCTACCCTAGTCCTACACTACTCCTACCGTACTCCTACCCTACTCCTTTTAAGTAAATGAATTAAATAAAAAGAAAACAAAAAGGTATCTAATGTCCGTCTCCTGGTTCTAAGCTAGCTCCGGACCTCCCTACCAATTTTTAGCCAAATCGGTTCAGCTTATTGTAGCTCTATGTTTATTGCACTAAGCAGCACTAATTAAGCTCGCCCCTAATACAGAGACTTATGTAGGTGTTCCACGGCTTACTATTTAGATCTGCCAACAGATCTAAGGCTCTGCCCAATCCTTTGAGGGCAATACAGACGTGATGTTCAGTTGCAGTGTTGAAAGGTCCTTCTTCAATGCGCCTACTTAGGTGCCATTTCATATTATTATTAAAAAAAACAACAGCACTAGATGTTGGAATATATTTTTATTTAGATTCAAAAGCATTTTAACTCCCGATTCATACAATATTGTACAATAACAAATAATCACAAAATAATTTAGCTAAATGACTTATTTTATTAATTACTAGGTACTGCCCAAGTAGCAAAATGTGGCCCTGTAATTATCCTAGGAGCACGTATTTTTTAATCCTATAGAAATCCTGTAAACGTTTATAGAGCCGTATTTGGGCGCAGTTTATAGGACTATTACGCCCTATAGTCGCTTTGTTATAATCCGGTAAAGTGCTATTTGATTTTATAATTACCTTATTAATTGCTTTAACAAAATATAGTTGTCCTATAAAAATCCGGTAAATGCATCTAAAAAGCGATTCGGTCCTCTTATGATCTGGCGCGTGCCGCTACTAGAGTAATTGATCCTACAGTGATCAGCGTAATACCATTAGTAGATTCATTCAGTCGATCATTCGTTCTTTTTTCGTTAATTCATTGCATACTGTGCTGGTGCGTGACATTGAATACTTTTTTATTTTCAAAAGGTAAGTAAAGTCACTTTATAATAATGTCTGTCATTATAATAAAGTAACTTAATTTGCCGTGTAACTGTTTTGTAAAGAGTGCCTACTCAACTTGGGAAAATCATTTTATTGATGAAGTGTTAGATGATAATAAACATATCTTCATGCGCCTTCAAAATTTAACATTTTCATTATTTGTTAATTCAGTAATAAATTAATAAATACCTATCCGACATAGGGTCGAAACACGTGCCATTACATTGCATTTATCAGAACCTTTAAATGACTTTTTAATCAAAGTTAAGACGCTTACATGGCATACCTACGCCACCATATTTAAGTTTTAGGGTTCTGTGGGTAATGTGAGTTAAACCATACGGTAATGAGCAAATCTTGTAAGTTGTTGCTTTGTAATTGTTTTAAGTACTGATTACTAAGAGATTAGATTGAATTGTTAAAAATAATAACTACGATTAATGGAAATGTATGTTAATTTTCTAGAAAGCCTAAGCATGTTCCTATTCATTGTTTTGTCATTTACGAGTTTAAATACGTTGATTCTTTTAATTAATGAAAAATTGTTTAAATAAATTAATAATATTTTTTATGGAAGAATGATGAGAAATAAAAAGAAGTTAATTTTCGAATGTTGTTTATTTTCTTTGCTGCTTTTCAAGATATAACATATGATGCCGCATTTGCACATTCGTGCGAATAGCGAGGCGAATGGCGAAGCGAATTCGTACGAATGTGTAAATGCGGTATTATAGTCTGCATCACAGAGTATGTAGTAAAGGTATGAAAAATAATTCAGAGTTAAACTCATACACACTAGCTTACATTTTACATTTTTTACTCCATACACAGCTTCAAAAAGTGTCCTTGATGAATGCTCTTGCCGGAGAGTCACAAATAAAAGCTCTGATTTGTACTGTGACTATAACATCATTTCCAGTTTTAGATTTGACTACCAGCCCATTTTCAAGTTGTTTTAGTTCGGTAACCATGGGATCAAGGTAAGCACTTAAATTTGATGGTTTACTGGTCCCCGCATAAATACCTTAAACATACAGCATACAGGTAATAAAGTTAGAAAAGTAAGTTGTGTGTTTCTGTGTATACAAGTCTACTTACCAATTATCAGAGGTGATAACTTTGGTATTTCGAAAATACTACATAGTATTGGCCAGAATTGTTGTCTCGAACTGTTGTATATCGGTAGACCGTCGATATTTATATTAAGCGAAATAACCTTTCTTAACTGTTCTGTGCGGGCATCCCAAGGTAAAGCATATTTTATCCTTTTATTTAAAATCGCAGAAAGTTTATTTAAAGCTGAATGTGATATATTATTCCTAATAGCCCACTGTTGTATCCCCCTGTTGTATATCCATCTGTAATTCATAATTTTTATCAAACTCAGTATGATCACCATCATTAAATTCACTATTAGTTAATGCTTCCGCTATCATTTTCCGTATCTTCTTGATCATTACAACTCTCTGTAAAATTATCCTCCCACTTGTCTAAGTCTATTTCCATTTTACCATGTACGGAACCATCACAAACTTCGCCAACTTCACCAGGCTCTTTTTTATTTAAGAACATTTTTTTTGATCCGCTTGACCCGAACTCCGATACCGACTTCATTTCAAAGTACTTTTTCGAAACTCTTCTTCGATAACCGCCACTACGCTTAAATCGTCTCCATTTATTTAAATCCATATTTATATTGTTCCAGCTTACTCTAACAAATCACAAGATGGCCAATTACTCTAATTATAGCAAATGTAGAACACATTTAAGTAGAATCTTACTTATAAGAATCAGAGTCTATGCTAGCTTGGTGCTAAAAATCCGTTAAGGGTCACGACTAAGATAAATTTGTTCTATAATATCTTTACCTCTAGCAGCTATATCTGTGGCATTTATAGGAAGTGCATGTCTTATAGAAGAATGAAACAAGACGTTAACAAGATAAAACGATCTTACTAAATGCGATTATCGGATCAAAAGTCACACTTTGCTAATTACTTTTATAACTTGCACTTATAAGACTGAACCTGACTGGCCGCTCTAGTAAGAGTCGTGTAAAATAATCCTATTAACATTTATAAAACTAAATTATAGGGTCGAAAGTACTTGTAGTGCAAATCATCTTAGAAGATGCTTTGGCAGGATCAGTGGCCTGAGTTAATACGTCTACTAGATTTCTATAAGACGTGTAATCTTATAAGTCAATTGCTATAGGAGAATTTTGCTACTTGGGTGGCTACCGCTTGTCAAAATTTAAAAGATGCGCGGTCAATTCGCGACAGTATTGCTAGACCGCGAATTTAAAATTTTATTACGTAGGTATTTTGCAATTTGCAGGTCAGTCAGGTTGTATCTTGATCAAAATATGATTCACGACTATAATAGATATGTATTTACAGAATTATAGTCGTTAGAATAATTAATATAAGTATCTCTTTATGTTAGATTTGTTCCATATTACTTTTCCATAAGAGACTTTTATATCATATTAGAAATACGTATTAATGATTCTAATGATTATAAGTATGAATTATACACTTGGCTTTATTCAAAGACGATTTTCTCCTTTAGTTTTGAATGAAATTGTTATTACGAACAAAGTATTTTCGAACCCACAGGTTTGTGTAAAGTGTCGTATTTCAACGTAGCATTCGTTATTTCACGAAAAAATCGCAATCGAAAGTTGCCAAGTGTTGACATATTAATGCTCGTACCCGCTAAAGTCGCGAATCATATTTTATCATAATCAAGATAATACAACCTGACACTGACCAGAAAAATTGCAAAAAACGTAAGAAAATTTGAATTTCGCGGGCTACAACCACAGAACACCCACACCCTAGGCGGGGCTACAACTGCGCATTCACCAAGGGGTGATTTCAATAGTCAGTTAGCCTGTATCTATGACAGTTTGACATATTTACTATACAAAAGCTGTGAAACGTCAATTGAAAAATCATTTCAGTCAAATCAATCAAAATTCGCTATTGAAAAATCACCTATGCGAAATTGCGTCGTAAGTAAAAAAATAAATAAATACTCAAAAAGTATGAACTATTTACTAGTAGTTCAATATAAAAATCAATTTTAAGCGTCTTAAGAAATTAAATTTTTATTGTTTTTATCCGTAAAATAATTATATTGGATGAGTAACCTACGTTTATTCGGATCAGGCAACGCGTTAAGATTTGATACTTACCTATTAAAATAAAATCATCATTCATTTTAATATGTATTATTAAAGTCTTCTCTACAAGTCTCCTTTGCAAGCACCCCAAAAGTGGAATCCGCCTGCGATTCCTAAGTAGGTAACTCGCACAAAAAAAAACTAGAGAAAATATCTCAAAAAAAAAGTGTCAATACCGATCAAATAAATTGATCTGATTCCAGTTGTAATCAATTACTTAGATCAGCAGGAACTAGAAATCGATGCAGTCAAAAGTTATTTAAAGTTTTATCATTAGATAACTTAAAAGTCATTCTTCAATAAGTAGGTACATAAATATAGTCTGGTTTTCAAATCAATATCTAGCCTATTATTTACAATTATTTAATTTAGCACTATTGGGTTCGGTGCCGTTGGGGAATTTTAGAGGTGACATCGGTTTGACTCGTGGTAAAGAGTTGGCGCGGGGTGATCGGGGAGAAAGGGGCGAACGCGAACACCGCGCCGCTGGGTACGGCCGCGGTCTCAACTCTTCTGCACTGCGGAATGTATTACGGGCTACTCGTCGCCGATACAGTGACGTCACCGTTGATTCTTGCAACAGGCACCTGAAGACACAAAATTTATGTTTTAAGAGGTTGTGGTTTTACTCAATACGGCGACTACATAAACAGTTGCTTTAATTTTAGTTGAACCTTGTCCATTATTGGAATAGTCGCAAATAACAGTACCTATCTGTGTACATACCTGAAGCCTGCTATTATAGTGAATGCAAAAACATTCAGGAATAAAAAAAAAACAGTGGCACTCCGGAAGTGCCCACAGAAGTGAAAAACAAAATACAAACAGAATACTTTGTCATCACTAACTGACATATCGGATATACATTAAAACCGACTACATCCCGAGGACAGCCAAACACATCCGAATGTAGCGCGGGGTCGGTTACGGTAACAGTGTCGCGAGTTCAATGGTTGTTACCCATCTCAAAAAATGCCCAACGCGCTTAAAGAAGTTTTCACTTCAAAAAAGACTGAGAAGGAGGAGTAAACAAACTGAGTATAAATATTGGCAATAATTAGCGTATCTACATGACATCCCTATGGCTGAAAGCAAATAGGTAAGAACCAGTTGTGAAAGGGGACCCAGTTGTGGTAAGAAAGTAGTAGATGTACCAACACTTTACGGGATTTTTTGCATTGGAAAGAGAGAGAGAGATTGAGACTCACGTTTCTAACTCAGTAAGTTGTTGCTTAGGGGTTGACGCAGCGACAGGTCGGGCGCGTCCTAGTTTAGCGCGCGTGTTCTGTAGCATTTGCTGCGTCACTAAAGGCTGCTTTTGGTTTGGTTTTGAGCGGACTGGATTGTCCTGGAACGTGATTATTAAGTTAGTAGGTACTCAGACTTAACACTTAGCAGAAATGTTTCAATCCTATCACAACGTTATGGCGGATAGGTTATATTTTTTTTATCGTGGAGAAATGCTCATGTATTCTGCACTACCACGAGGAGATAGTGCAGTTATACCCACTAAAACTCCATGGTGTCCTCCTCTGCCGCTTACGGCGAGAACACGGGCACGCGTTAGCACTCATCCGTGAACCCGCCGCGGTCACCGGACCCTCCTCTGGGGAGTGCTCCCCATCACCGGCGCACCAGAACATATAGCACGCCGTGACCACCCCAGGGACCAAACCAGCACATGGGCGCTAGGGAATGCAGAACCGGTTCTGTTTTAAAGAACCGGGATTTTCGGGATCGTCTGGCTAAAGAACCGGGATTCCCGGTACTTTCGATACTTTCAATACTTTAAGTAAGCCTTTAAAAGAGGAGGCAGTCACCTCCTCCTGCGAAGCAGTCATGCTAGCGAAGGAGGTGGCGGGACGGTTCAGGGAGAGAGCCTCCCGTCTCAGCCGCCGCGGGGGACGCCCCCGGCGTCGGGAGCCGCGTGACGACTCCCGGCCACCGTAGGCGCGGGCCTGCGGGCGGAGAGTAATGGGTAGCTCACCGCCCGATCCGGACCAGGCCCGTGCCGGACGGCGCGTACGTGTTCCACGCGCGCCTCAAAGAGATGTCAGCATCGAGGAGGGGCCCCCTTAGGGCCGAAGCCTGCCGGGTCAGCGGGATTGTCCAAAAGGGTTACCACTGGCCCGGAACATAAAGGGCTAAGGAAGGAACACGGGTGGGTTTTAGTCAGTAAGAGTCTGACACTCCCTTCCGCTCCACCCAGAGCGGGAGGAGTCATTTGATGATTTCCCATCCAAAAAAAAAAGCCTTTAAAAGATAAACAGTTGAAACGGAGAAAGTAAAAGAAAGACGAAATGATAGGGCAAAATAAAAACATTTAAATCAAATCAAATAAAACGTTTTATTGGTAACTGCGCATATTCTACCAGCAACATCTTTATTAACATTAAAACATTTTTGTACCTAATCCTAGATAATATTTATCAGAAACATTTATTAAACATCTTCTCCAAACAAATGATTTAAAATTTTAAATCAACATGATTCCTATTGCAATTCTGCAGAACCAAATTATAATTTAAAACTTGCGTGATATCTATAAAAAAAAGAAAAGGAACAGTGGAGATTTAGCGTAGCATTAATCAGCCTCTCAATATTATTGATTAGATAATCTTAACTACGTATTCCGGTACGCGGTCGCCACTCCAGAACATTTCGGCCCCATCGGCCATCTGTTCTGCGAGCAATGTGCCCTGCCCACTGCCACTTAAGTTTGGCAATTTTTCGGGCTATGTCGGTTACCTTGGTCCTCCTGCGGATCTCCTCATTGCAGATTCGATCACGCAGGGAAACTCCATAGCTCTCTCCATTGCCCTTTGGGTGACTTTCAGCCTAAGGCCCATTGTGAGTGACCACGTTTCAGTGCCATAAGTCATCACTGGCAACACGCACTGGTCAAAGACTTTCGTCTTGAGACACTGAGGTATGTGGGACGAGAAGATATTGCGTAGCTTCCCGAACGCTGCCCAGCCGAGTCGGATTCGACGATCGACCTCTTTTTCGAAGTTAGACCTACCTCACTGGATAGTTTGTCCTAGATAAACATACTCGTCCACGACTTCGAGTGTAGTGTCTCCGATCTTTATGAGAGTGGGTGTTACATGAGCATTTGACATGACCTTCGTTTTGTCCATGTTGAAAGAAAGAAAGAAAGAAAGAAAATACGTTTATTTGCAGTAAACATGACGCAATGAAGAACATAAACGAAAAAAAAAAAGAATAGGTGGGGGGAAACATGCGTCACATCCACGCAAAACGGCTATCGCAAGCCGACCCTATGCAAGACAGAGCCCCAGCGCTGGTTTTCAGCGACAGCCGGCGGATGTTCATTTTAAGACCCACTCTTTCGGAGGCTCTACTGAGGTCATCGAGCATTGTACTGAGGTCCTCCATAGACTCAGCCCTGTCTCTCACCTCGCTGCATAAGGATAGGTTTCGAGGTCTGATCCTGGAGTCGGACTGACATAGTGGCGTTTTCGTACCGACACTTCAGCACCTCGATGTACCGATAGTCGATCTGGTATCGTTGAAGAGACTGCAGCACAGCCCAATCAAAGGCTTTCTCGTAGTCCACAAACGCTAAACAGAGAGGCTGGTTATATTCTTCGGTCTTCTGTATAACCTTTCGCAGCGTATGTATGTGGCGTCAAACCTGCGCGCGAGACGGTTCGTGATGACTCTCGAAAACAGCTTGTAGACATGGCTCAGAAGTGTGATGGGCCTATAATTCTTAAGAAGGGCATTGTCGCCCTTCTTAAAGAAACGTATCACCTCACACCTCTGTTCCATGCCTGTGGTGTTTTGCCCTGGAGTATGACGGAATCAAACAGCTTCTGAAGGGCCTTAAGAACGGGTTTTCCGCCGGCCTTCAGGAGCTCGGCCGTAATTCCGTCGGCGCCTTGTTATTTTTGCGCTGCTTTACTGCTGTACAGGCTGACGTCCGGTATGTCTTCGGTATAGTGTCGGGTCAATCTAGCTCTTGGGTCGTTTGCCAGATCCATAACGGGGTTACTTGACGTCTATAACTGTCCATAGAACCTCTCGATCTCTCTCAACAGCTCAGGTTTGGCAGATACGATCCTGCCATCATCGGTCTTTAGTTTCGTAAGCTGGCTCTGCCAAAAAGAAGCAGTCTTGTTTGAGTCTTTTTTGCGAAGCACTGTGCACCAAAGTCACAAACACAACACAAAGCACAACATTCCGAAGACGCGATGGCCGCCACCAGCCCCTCCCGCACCCTCGTGCAGCATTCTCTTGTAGCATGCATGCTTCTTGTGCATGCTAGGTAGCAAGTGTATTCCACGCTTTAAGTGGTCGAGCTTTATGCTATAAAATTAGAAATATTCGAAACGCGAAGTATCTTTTCCCGAAAGTACCGAAAGAACCGGGATTTGGTTTTAAAAATCCCGGTTCCGAAAGCGACGCTATTTTCCGGGATTTCCCGGTACTTTCGGTTCCGGGATTTCCCGGGACTATTCACTAATGGGCGCCAGACGACCGCGTCGTGTCTGGGCACACTTGGTCCCCCTGCGACGGGTCAGGTATTGGCCCCGCCGCCTGCCAATTTGCGGCCGCAGAGGATAGGGAGAGCGGCCAACGTCATACCAACACTCCTCATCCCCTGCGGCCCTATCGCGTCCGCCATCAGACGGTGGCGAACGCGTCAAGGCCGCGGAATGTAGGGAGAGCGGCGCACCGCAATACCGGCACTCCTCTCCAGTCGCGGCATCCAACCCTCAGACGCGATGCCTCCCATACATCGCGGCGCGCCTCAGTTGTGATGTCGTCTAAGCGGCACCGCAACCTACTTGTTAGCCGCTATGTCCTCAGCTTGCCGTCAAAAGCCCTGACGAGCGGCCCCTCCTCGAGTTCCTCATCGCTTCACCGTGGGTGACCAAGCCACGGCTACTGAGCCCCCCCGCCTCGACAATGCGGGAAACCCAACGGGGGCGGATAGTTTACCTAACCTGACTGCTCTCCCGACCCGCAGCAGACGTACCGGGCGTCGGTGGAGGCCGGACAACGCCCACTTCCAGCCCCCATAAATTGGTCCTGAGGGACAGTGGACTTGGGGACTTCCGCCGCCCCCTATCTAGCAGGACTCGAGGTGACGCGACGGCACGTAGTGTTTCACGCACGCCCCTATAGGACGTCGCGGGGGGAGTTTTACACCTCACTGACCTCACTGCCCCTGCGGACTTGAGGTGGCCCGCGAAGGCGGGCCGGCACCAACTGGTGATCGTGGAAGGCGCACAAGTTCCCATGATACCCGAACCAAGTGTGCGAAGGGAACACCGGGGTGGATTTTAGTCAGTAAGAGTCCGACAGACACCCCCGCCCGCCCCAGGGCGAACATCCAAGAGGATTTTCCACCCCGGAACAAAAAAAAGCTTACCTAATCTTCGAGATAATTGCGTAACACACTATTATCAGTAGCAATGGCTTTCATGTTGACAGTTCAACAAAATTCATTGCGTTATTTAAGTTGTTGAGCAGACAAATTTTTCGAACGTATGAAGCAATGGATGAGTATCCTCCATTCAGATTGAGATTGTTATATAGTGTGTTACGCAATTAAGGCACTGTCTTAATTGATATAGGTTTAGATAAAGGGCCAGTCTGACAATACGGAGGTTCTGAGGTCAGTATAGCTATTGGGGTTCAACTAAAAATATCAAGCCGCGTACTAGATAGTACCTTCAATATGGCAAAAAGAAAGAAAAGAGCTAATAGTGAAGAATTTACCCTTGTCTTCCTCAATTTAACATTGGCGATGTCTTGTGGTGTGATTGTCAGGTGGGGCCCAGGAGCTCTTGGCGGTGCAGATCCACATCTTGGTAAAGTATGTGATCTGATGGGTAGCTTTGTCACAGGAGGATCTATAGGAGGCGGGAGAGGGGGCGGCGGTGGCGGTGGAGGTGGAGGAGGTGCTTGTGGCGCTGCTTTAGATGGACTCTCGCGCTTTCTGTAAAGAACAGACACGAAATCACTGTCCAACATTCAAGTTTGAAAGTAGTATTAGTTTGAAGTTTGTTTTTTGTTTGGTTGGACTTTGAAGGTCCGTGGCATAACTACCTGTCCACCATTTTGATATTTTTTTTTTCAAAATAACGGCCACGCATGAAACCTAATCGATAGCTGACATCAATGCAAACAGATATGGTGGACACTACAGGTATGCCATTCTCCATGTAAAAATCTTCAATACCCTTTATAAAACCATTCATAAATCTTGAACTCATTCATATCAATAGCACCAATGGTGAAGTTTTACCTGAGCTTACCCTCGAGTTGTTCTATTTTGGCCATCATCATTTTCATTCCTTCTTTTAAGCTCTCGTTCTCTTGTGCTAGCCGCTCTTGCTTCTTATCTACTTGTTCTAAGAATCTCCTGAGCTCTCGCAACTCTTCAGCATTTTCATTAGTGTTTTCTTTTTGATGAACTAATGGCTCGCGCAGTATGTCGGAGTAAAGGCCGGTGATTGATTGGTAACCCTGAACAAGAAAGAAAAACTGTGAGGCAATATAGTGGCACTGAAAATCTCAATTTGGCACTAAAGCGTGCGAGTGAGTTCAAGGTGCGTGGAGCGTGGTATTTTGACTCTTATTACATGTGTGAATGCAAAGAGAATAGTCTTTGAGTGAATGCAAGCCGTGGCACAGGGCACATGCATTTTGCGATACTTATATCAAAATTCAAAGAAATTCTCGGAAAAATGCCATTTTACAAATTTAATAAAAACCCGTGTTATTTTAGGTCAGACATTCTAATTCATCATTAACTGTTCATACAGTCCCACGGTCATAATTAAGAATTACAACAATGAAATAAAGTTTAATGAACTCAGAAAACAAAACGGAATAAAAATAAATGAGTGCATTTTGTGGGTCGTGAGTCGTGACTTAATTTGTCATTTTGAGGTACCTACTTAGTTCATAATTACTATGTTCTAAACTGATGGAAAGGGTACGATTACATAAGTCGTACTTGCGTAAGTAGGTACATGTTATTAATAACCACTGGAATTATCGCAATCGATTACAGTACCTAGGTATTGACGTAATTTCAAACTTTAGGTACCTATTCGTAATGCACTGACTGAGATGCATTTGTAAAAATGTTACGGTTTTAAATTGTGCAACTCAGACTAAAACCATTGCAGAATAACCCTAAAACCCCTAATATTACACTACACTATGTTTAGGGCCCGATGACTTTTAGGTTTCCGTACCTCAAAAGGTAAAACGGAACCCATAAAAGATCGCTTTGTTGTCCGTCTGTCTGTCCGTCGGTCAAGACCCTTTTTCTCAGGAACGCGTTGAGTTATCAAGTTGAAATTAATATGAAATACTCCGGGCTGCAATCCCTTGAAGCAGTAAAAAAATCAAACTTCTAAGTCAACGAAATCAATAGATACGGGGGTTTATGTTCCGGAATCAAAACCTATAGGTTACTTCCCGTTGACCTAGAATCATGAAATTTGGCAAGAGCAATGTCATGTAGCACAAGTACCGGAAAAAATAGGATTACCGTAAATTTGTAGTTACATACCTACAAATATACGGAACACTCGGTAAGCGAGTCCCACTCGCACTTGACCGGTTTTTAGGGTTCCGTACCAAAATGGTAAAAAGGAATCCTTATAGTGCGACTCTCTCTATCTGTCTGTCCGTCTGTCACAGCTGGATATCTCAAGAACTACTAATGCTATCAACTTGAAATTTAGAAATGTTTTAGATGACGTTTGCCCTACTATTTTGCAAATAAGAAAGACATTTTTTTCTTATTTGCGACAGCTAGGGACCGAAAAATTCGAAGTGGCGCTACTAATAGGGCATGTGTGTGGGGTATCGTATGAAAGAGCGCAGTTTGCACATTCTCAAACACTTTTTCTTTTTTTTTTTAGACCGTTTATTTTTCGATTTTTGAAAAATGTAAAAAAAATACCGTTCCCCCCTTATCTTCGAAGTTTGCATAGAGAAAAATCTGAAATTATTCTATGTGATAGAAGTTTATGTAAGGATTACAGGAAAAATAAAACGATGTCTCTAAATTGCACACTTTTTCAGAAATCATCAACTAAACTTACATTAGTTCCACTATTGATCAAGAGATGGCGGTGACCTAATACTGCAATATTCTACACCGCAGCGTGCAGTGTTAAAATTCTCTGACACATATAGACCTCGCCGATGAAAATTTTAAAACATTATGATGGTACGGAACCCTCGGTGCGCGAGTCCGACTCGGTCTTGCCCGGTTTTTTTCAATAGGGACCCGTCCTCCCTTTCTCTTATTAAACCACCCCGATTTCGGGAAAGGGTCCCTGAATATCGCGTAGTGTAAATTGTAATTAGGGTTTTTAGTCAGAGTTGTTGTAATATCTATCGATGAATTAATGCATCTGCTTCAGTGTTATTTTTAAAACGTATTGTTAAACGCTTTGAAGAAAAAAGTAAAAAGTTTAGTGATACTAACTACCTTTCTGCCGATCCACGCGCACAGATCAACAATCTTCCAAGCTTTAGGTTTGCTGTTCCGGCGACAGCTCCTCTCCTTGCGCGGTGTCCCACCTGACAACATGAACCACTCCATATCACTCAACTGCCCCGTATCTAGAGCACACTCTATCTCTAATTCAACCTTTATGCTATTTTGTGTGAGAGCACCCATCACTAAATCAGTTTTCAAACAAACGAGGTCCTACGCAAGTTGGCACTTGTCTATAAACACACGAACTGATCCAACGTTGTTATTAAAATGCGGTTGGATTGTCCTGTTGTCTCGTCTCGACCGTTAAAGTAAAACTTGAAATGCTGAGATGCGCGCGCGACGATGATGTCACAGCTATATTAGCAGCTGACTGAGCCAAGATGTTTGTGCTTAATAAAAATAGTTATCATTTGAGATAACAAGTTCAAGTTGTTTAAATTAACCCCTGGCGTCCCCTGGATAAGTTGTAAATATTAAGCAGACGACGAGAACGACGTCATTTAGGTAATAGTAGGTAGTAACCTAAATTTGCTTGTACCTAGTCGTTTAACACTCAGTGGTGATCCAGTGAAGTCACTTACAAACAGTGGGTATACTACTTACAATAGTGGGTATATCACCTGAGTGATGTCTGACTTCGGTGAAAATTGAGAAAATTCCTAGTGGAAAAATCCACAAATACTGCCCCGGCCTGGGAATCGAAGCTAGGACCCCACTTTCAGACCAACGGGACAATTTATTGTTCTCCCATACATCGATATATAAAAGTCACGGCCAATTCTTGATATTTCAATTACAAAGTTGAGTTTGTTCTCGGGATAAATTCACCCCAACTACGTAACCCTTCATTAATGTGCGTGGTCCGACACGCACTTGGCCGGTTTTTTTATGTATATGAGTAGGTATTGGAGGCGTGAGGATTGGGTCATCGGGTTACGTCACTCGAAGAAATTAATTGACGTCATTTACATTTATAGACATTTATGCAAATACTTAATCACTTTTTGTAAGTGACTAAAAGTTGACAGAACAATCTTTCTGTAGTAAGTATATCAAATCAAAACGACTCGACTCTTGAGTCCTCTGAATAAAAGCACAACTGAAAACAAAATGGAGTTATAAACTTTAAGTGTGCCACTTTTCCCGACTTTTGGGGATACCACGATGTCACGAACTTATGAAGTAAGATATAGTTGAATTGTAATACGACTAAATACGTTCAAATAACAATGTTGCTAAGTAAATAAACATAAATTACCTGCCGATGTATTTTCGTGATGTTTGCTGAAACTAGTGCTCTTCCGTGACCTCTGAAGGGCGTCTCTAAACAAGTTTGATTCAGATTTCATGCGTCTTTTTCGAACTTTGAATGAATGATTGCTGTTGATTGATTTAAACGATACGTCGGAATTACTGGAAAGACAGGAAGGAGGCCCGACCTCTAGATGAGCGTCCGTCAGATCAGATGTGCTAGATGAACACGAAACTGAACACTGTTTTTTCCAAGGTCGCAATTCCTTGTGGTCTCCATCACTGGAGCTCCGTCTACAACGTTTGAATCGTAAAGATTGTTCACAAGTTTCATTTGATGTTGTGTTTTTTATATTAAAGTCCTTACTGAAGGAAAGGCTCACGTCAACAAAGCTGCAGTTAACTGGCAGACTCACAAATGGTTCCGTTTGAGTGGAACTGTTAGTTGAGTTCCCCAGCGTGGTACTGGGGTCGTCAGTGGCCATAGTGCTCACAAATGGAGGACTCTTATTGTAATCCTTGTCTTTATTTTCATAAGATGAAACGAAACTACGATCCCATGACGTGTTTATCGTGTCCTGTTGAGAGCATTTCCTTATTAATTCTACCGAGTTATCACACAATTCTCTCTCTTCAGACGTATCACTGACAACAATCGTTATTTTTTCGCCTTCTTCAAAGGGCATCTTGATAAATTAATACACCAGAGAAAAGTTTTTATTGCGTAAGAGGTAAATCTTTCAATAGAAAACTTGTTTAATTTTTGTTTCGATTTAAGACTTTAGAAAATCCAGCAACTCAAAAATAGGTATCGTCAGAAAAATATGTTTTTAAATTAATCTACCCTCACTAGCAAACAAACTAGGTACTACTGAGTTTTAATCATGTCATCCCCATCATGTTTAGCCATATTAATTGTTGTTAATTGATGAATATTAAAATATTTTTGGACTAGCTGTGTTTTCATAAGCCCCTTTTTGATTGATATTAATTAATTTATTTCAGTTATCTACTATGCTAAACACCATTGTGTTTAGCATAGTGGATAACTGCCCACATGCATGTTTCTGAACGTTGACAATCAGCTGTTCGCTGAATTGTCATTGTCAAAATAAAATTGACACAAAACGATCGATCAAACGTAAACAAGGCATTATTATTTTATTAAATTAATTTATTTGTTATTTCAATGCTTTTAGGCCGTTAATTGTTTTAATAACCGAATACAGTTGCGGGGAAAACCAATATAATTGATAAAAAATGCGTCATGCTTATAAAAAGAAGTTTATTTACTGTGGTGTGATCGTCATTACATTGATTATTTTGCTGCATCCCGACATGAACGCCCGGCGTTCTTACGAGTATATAGAAAAAGATAATATTATTCATAGCCTTCATGAAGCAACTGCTGACAATTTTACTAGTACCGCTGTACTTGACTGTGATTATTACGACATTATACACGATGAAACTACTCTGTCCATTAGTTTAGTTGACGGAGACTTAATAGAAGGCCATAGGATAAAGGAAGGTGGAGAATACGCTCCTTCTGATTGTAAACCCAAGTATAGTACAGCTATTATTGTTCCTTACAGGTAAATATTCCCAAGCTTTTTAGTTAACTCATTATTTTCACCATTTTTTTACCAACCTGGGAATCGAACGCAGGACCCCACGCTCAGATCAACGAGGCAATTATATAACCAGTAAATAGGTATATCTCTCAGAAACTACACACAAGCAACAAATGTAATCATATAACATAGCCGTACCTTACCCATGTTTTTTAGGGTTCGAAAGGAAAAAGTGGAACCCCGTTCCTAAAGGGTTCCGTGTCTATCAACGATAAATATATCGCACTTTGAAAACAAAACTGGCACTATACCGAAACAAAAGTGGCACTATACTGAAGATGGCAATATAAAGTTACAACAATGACTTCATAATTTACTGGCTTTTTTTCAGTACATAACTTAAATAAGATAGTCAAACTGATAAATGAAATTAATTGCATTCTTTTATTCCAGTTATTTCCTAAGATATTGACCAAAATAAATGGTAATACTGAAAAATGTAAATTTTTGTATAACGCCACTTTTGTTTTCAACGTGCGATATATTATTTTCACCATAAAGGCAAAATTCTACAAAATAAAGCTTATTCTTACAGAGATAGAGCTGAGCAATTACGAGGGTTCCTAGTTTACATGCACACATACTTCCATCGTCAACATATCCACTACCGGATTTATATTGTTGAACAAGTGGACTCCCGCCCTTTCAACCGAGCCAAGCTCATGAACATAGGGGCAGTCGCTGCTATGAAAGCAGGATACCCTTGTCTTATACTTCATGATGTGGACCTCTTACCTTTGCGGCCTGCAAACTTGTACGCTTGCACTGAAAGACCCAGGCATATGTCCTCAAGCATCAATAAGTTCAGGTGAGATTTTCTTTGTTTATTATTTATTAGCTGTACCAACAGACATTGTCCTGTCCAAACAATAATTCATACGAAATTCCTGTAGAAAATGCATGTTCAGTTTTCACAGCAACTTTTAATTTTTTTCTTTTATATAGATTAAAATTCAAAAAGTATTCAAACCACCATTATTTTTATATTTTTTTCACCCTTTGTAGACAGCACGGTTTCTTTACTGTACGACGTATAACCGCGCCATAGAAAAAACGTGCACATAAACTAACATCACACGCTCACGCACAAGCTACATACGGATAAACTGTAGTTTTTCACAGCAAGGAAAAACGTGTGTGTACTAAGGGCCTTATCAACTGTAATCAATTTAATTCGTTTTCTGTATTTTTAGTTTGACACCTAGCAGCAATGATTTTGGCTGAAAAATTATCAGTTTTTGCACTGAGTAAAAAAGCATAGGTATTGAATGTATGATTTTTGTTTGGTAGAAATGTGAAAAGGTACCTATTTTTAACTGACTTCAAAAATGGTGGAGGTTATTTTATTTTCATCTTTGCTGCTTTGTACAGACGCTAGCTCATCAAGCTACCCGAAACTGTCAAATTTTTCCAATCAACTTTGAACCTTAAGCCTTAGCATTAAAGTTGAAAATCTATTAAATTTTGACAGTTGTAGTAGCATGATGTGCTGGCGTCTGTTACACACACACAAATTGCTTATACTTACAACCTTGCTTTGTTCACAAATTGCATATACTATAATACCTATCCACTTTATTTTTCTTTTGTAACTCTTACTATACATTTTTCAGATTCGTCCTGCCATATTTAAACCTATTTGGTGGTGCAATAGCAATTGTTTCAAAGCAATTTAAAGCTATAAATGGGATGAGCAATGAATTCTTTGGCATGGGCGGAGAAGATGATGACTTGTACTCTCGGTTAGAAGCAAATGACCTCAAACTATGCAGGTTTCAACCAGATACCAGTCGTTATCATATGGTCTCAACACAGGCTGAGAGGAAGACGTAAGTATTACTATTGATTCTCTGAATAACCTTGATTTTTCAAACATCATCATCATCATTTCAGCCCAAAGACATCCGCTGGTGGAACTAGGCCTCCCTCAAGCACCGCCACTTCTACTGGTTATGCCCTTCTCGCACCCAGCTGATTCCTGCGGCTTTCACCAGGTCATCCGTCCCTTTTTCAAACATGATTTAATCAAAATCACTATTTACTGTAGGTATTCTCCTACAAGGCATATAACATTAACTATTAATTGTAAAATAATTGCTGCCCAGAAGAGGTAAGTGTTGCCCTGTGTTTACAAAAACACAGGGCAACACTTATGAACTTAACAGGGTAAAAAGGCATAGTAAAACAAGTTTCTGACTACATTATAATATTTTCTTTCAGGGACCAACGAAAAAAAGTTTTAAGTTTCACCAAGGAGAGGATGGCTACAGATGGTTTAAGCTCATTACAATACACAGAGGTCGCCACCGTCCTTCACCCACTCTTTACCCATATCATGGTTGACTTGTAGCATATCATACAATAATAGTAATTTGTTTAGGTATTTAACGAAATGTAAACAAAAACTACCCACTTTCTAATTCACGTACAGACGCCAGCACACCAAGCTACTACCATCTGTCAAATTTCTTTAATAGATTTTCAACTTTATCGCTAAAAGCTTATGGTTCAAAGTTGATTGGGAAAATTTTACAGTTTCGGGTAGCTTGATGTGCTGGCGTCTGTACATAACATAGTCAGCGAACAATGCCCATTGCTGGACTTGTTACTAATGTCGGTTGTTGGATGGCAAATGTCAAAGAATTTTCAATTAAAACGATTTAATTCTATCTCGCGTAAGGCGTGCTACACACTAGTTCGGGTCATCATGATTCGGCACAGGCGGGCAACTTAGCTCAAATTGATACGAGCCGACCTGATCATGATTTAGCGACGGTAGATGCGGAGCGGAGTTTGCTGATCGGCTCGAGCTGAATCACCAAATCTGTGTACACACTTGTTCGGGTCATCATGATTCGGCACAGGCGGGCAACTTAGCTCAAATTGATACGAGCCGACCCGATCATGATTCAGCGACGGTAGATGCGGAGCGGAGTTTGCTGATCGGCACAAGCTGAATCACCAAATCTCGGGTTCCTCTCTCGGGCACCAAAATTCGGGTTTGCTTTACATAAACACAACATCACTTGTTATCCCTGAAGGTTTAGGCAGAGGTGTTCCTATAAGTAAACCCACATTTCGCCAGTTATATTTAAGTCCAATGTGGGCGAGCGGGTGGGTGGCTTTGTTATTAAAAGGAATACTGCCGGATCGGATGTATCGAACCGATCGCGTATGTAGCACCCCTAATGGGCGCCATCTAATAAACGAATTATCCAAAAGTAGGGTAGTAAAATACGTTTAGTTAAATACCAAATCGAATGGACTTATAGAGTTACTCATATCACTTGTTCAATTTCGCTTTAATTACCTAAAAGACCACTTTAAAATAAGTAGTGAGTTAGTAAGCTAGAATATTAGGATTTAATTCTCAATACAATAATATTTAGACTCGATTTCGACTATAGCTTGACTTGAATAGATTCCGAAGCCATAGATTAATAATTAGATCAATCGAACTATTGAAGTTATAGATTCAATTAATAATAGTAGGTAGGTACTATATAATAATAGTAGATGCAAACAAAGGTAGATATGGAAAGAAGATTTTTTTCGGTGGAGAAAATTGTTTAGGGTTCCTTCGTCCATGGAAAATACCATAGAAAAAAAAACGGCGGTTCGGTAAAACCTCAGTTCTCATTCATCAACACATTGCCTGTGTTCCCCGTAGGGGCATTACGCCTGTGATCTTTAAGGCCCATATAAACCTACTCAGTCTCCGGGCCTCATTTGAGATATTCGCAAAGGAAATCCAATAACACTGTCCAAACTGGGGCTCAAACACTCAGAGAACCTTCGAACGCTCAGCGATAGCACTTGCGATGACCAGATCAACGAGAATATAAATTTGCTCCTCTCCTAATGTGCCCTTATCGTAAAACTAGCCGTTAAGGAGACCAAAACTTACTCAGCTATACTGCTAACGTTCCTATTGTCATTTCAATCTAATTAAAGCAATAATATAATAATAAAACATTGTGATATTCTTGTTGAGGGATTGAACGATTTCTGTCCATAGAATTCCTATAGATAATTATTCTAGTGCAATTACATCTACATAAGTCTAAGTATGTTATTATGGGAATTGATTGTTTGAAACTTTAAACTTAAAAGTTGTTGACTTGTACTGTAATTGTTTCTATTTATTAGTTATTGTTTAAATGTGTTGAACCTATTGTTAATGTAGGTACAGTCTTTCAAAAAAGTAGTCTTGCAGTAGTTGCACTCTAAACATTGATACTCTCGTTTGCGCATTAAAAGACTATAAGGTAATAAGGTTCATATTCACTTGCAAAAATTTTCTGACAATAAATTACTAAAACTGTCTATAAGATTTGTGTTCGAGTTATTTCAACTGTTCCCAGTTTAATTTGTAAACCTTGGCGATATTTTAGTTTCTCAGGAAATAAAACTGGTATTTAGACCACTTTATTGGACGACCGTACCTACTGATTTATGATGACTAAGTACTTAAAATAAGATGTGAATTTGATCCCAGAGGCGACTTTGGGAAGTGTCGAATGGGTCAAATCCCAAGGTCGCCACTGTAACATACGTATATATACTTTATAGCAAGGGAAATAAGGTTTAAAATGCAATATCGATCCGTCGCTGTAGACGTCATAAGACCGCGGCCATACGCGTTGTTAGTGAGATAAAAGTATACACTGATGGAGATCAATTAAACATAAATTATGTATTAAAATAGTAACAAAGATAATAAATTGTCTTATAAGAAACGTCATATCACTGGGAAACAAAGGAATTTGATTGGAAATGTAATTGAATAGATTAGGTAGGTACCTAATTAGTACAGAAGATGTTAGGTAGTGAGGTTTGAATAGAAAGTTGTTTATGCGTTTTTTAAACATGGTTATCTACTGCTTTATCCTCGGTTATACGTACTACACATTCAAATCATTCAAATGTAAAAAAAACATTTTTTTTACTGAACATTTGGCTGAACCCTATCTTTTAAGATACAGGCTAGTCCTAGTTTAAAAGATAGAGTCTACTATTGCATAATAATGTAAATATCATTTTCAAATACGCAAATGTATACAGTGCAAAGTGCTATGTTTTTGTGAAAAATACTTTATTATTATTATTTGTGTAGCGACTATCTGTAGGTAGTTTAAAACACATTTTAATTCACGTTGAACAATTAGATATGTAGCATTTTACTTTTAGAAAATATGTTTTTATAGAGCATTTTCGTATTTGCGAAAAAACTTGTCCGTCCGACATCTAAAATCGCTTGTCATGTCAGGCTGATTTTGAATACATTGGCATTCTTTCATGGTTGGTTCTTTAGCAAAAGTTGTGTATGTTCATGAGTATTTATGTTCATACCCTGAAGGATTGATAATTAATTACAAGTCAGGCTGTTTAAACCAATCCGAACTTGGATTTACATTTTAACCGAAAGGCTTCCACATGACGCCGGAGCCGCACCGACGCCGGACCGCATGTTTGTGTATATGAATGAATATTGTGTGCATGCGCCGCACCGGATCCGCGTGTACACCCCATGATTGATGCGATATTCCTTCGCATACACAAGCTTGCGTTCCGGCTCCGGCGTCATGTACAGGAAGGCAAACAGTTTATCGTAACAGGAGTAACGTGTTTTAAAATAGTCCTAGTCTATTTTTTTTTGTCATCTACACATTAGAAACAGCAGCACAAATAGCCAGCTAGCGCATTTGCTCAATTTCACGCAAGGAATTTATTTGTAATCACTATGAACTCTTGGTAGCGAATAAACGGTTACAATAAAAACAAAAATAGTTTTAATAATCACCTTTATTTTACTTATCACATAACATAATAACACGCCTATATTTTCCGAAGGGTTAGGCAGAGGTGTGCGTATAGTACCCGCATTTTGTCAGTTAATGTTAGTCCCATGTAATAGGAGACGAGCCTATTGCCATCAACCAGTCACATCCAGATTCCGGGCTGCTACTGAGAAATTCCAGATGGAAATCCCAATCACGCTTTGCCCGACCCAGGAATCGAACCCAGAACCTAATGCATTTTACTTACATTATCTGAATATAGTCCTATCGTAGAGGAAGAGCTGCCATTTCCGTTTATGAATCAATCGTGTTTCGTAGTTTGCGATTCATGAATGCCATGGCAGAGTTACGTGGTTCTTAGGATTCCAAAAGAAAAACAATACATTGATTGATTTGTAGATATATTTGGCATGAATAGTTTCACAGCAGGTGGTCCCAAATCACAGGGGAATCTAATAAAAATAGATTAATCTGCATATTAAGCATTGTTTAAATTTTGTGAGTATTTACAACATTAATTACAAAAATGCTTACTTTTTACCGATACTAAGTAAATATTGTGTATAATGTAAGGAAATCTGTACATTGGTATATTACAACAATATAGTAGAAACTACATGAACTATTTACACGATAACAATGCTAGCATGTCTATGTAACGACACCACTTTACAAGAAATACACACAATTTGAACATATTTAAAATACCGTAAGAATACATCGAGAAAGCCTTTACACGAATTCAATTTATATTATTTGACTTATCTTAGCTTTAAAAGCAAGGTACGACCATGTAGTAATAATTTTAAACTAAAACACCAAACCATAAAATAAATTAAAAATATTAGCACCTATCTAAAATTTAAATCCTCAGACATATAAAGTTAAATCACACTAACTATAATTTTTGCACCATATACCTATCACAAATTAAAAGACTGAAAATTTACTTAGAATTAAACCATAAGTAAATAGCACTCAACCATCCTAAATAGGACAAAAAAAAATAGTAACTAAGGGCGGATTCCACCAATGTAACTGAACGCGATCAGCACGTCAAAACCGCGTCCAAAACCTGTCGGTGTCATCATCATCACTGTTGTGGAATTTTGACACTGACAGCTCTTGAACGCAGTTTAGATCTGCTGATTGCGTTCAAGTTCACTGGGTAAATTGGCACCAAGTAGTTACTACGCTTGTGAATGAACTTTGCACCTGCTTCAAATGACGTAACGGTCGCTGATATGATCACATGATTGAACAAACATGGCATATTGCTAAAGGTTATAGAAATAAATAGTTTAAAACATACATTACATTATGCTTGTATTCCCAAAAGGGTAGACAGACAGGAGTAGGTACCTATAGTACACTCACTTTTTTTTCAGTTATGTTATAATCCCATGTAATAAGGGGCAAGCACATTTAACCTAGTTACTAAATTGAGTTGCCAAGTTTATTCCGAATCAGCATAGAACATAAAGTTTGATTCATATAATACAATCTTGTCACGGCAATGCGGTAAAATCCTCAAAACTAAACATGCTAACTGCAGCTGCACGCAAAGAATGCTTAACTCTCGGAATATAAACTTCCATTTATTTTTTATTACAGTCATAATGAAAGTCATAAGATTCATATCAGATTTTTACGAAATATACTAGGTTTGTTTGTGGTCATGGTTTATATATAATCTAATTAATATTCTACAGGAGATTAGGGGCCATCCATAAATTGCGACACACGAACTTCATGATTCTTGGAGCCCCCAGACCCCGTCCTTGGCCACTGGTCATGTTTGTGTAGTGTGACGTCGCATACTTTGCACAGGGTGTATAACCCGTCACATGGCCGTTATCAATGTTTTTTTTTTCGTTTTTCCTCTTTAGTTGGTTTTACGTTTTTTTTTTAGAATTAATTTTAAAGTTTTATTAATACTTTGGTTTTATACATTTGACGCCACGAAGCTTATGATTCGTTTCCCCCTTTGTCACACGATGTCACACTTTGTTGACCCTTAAACATGTAACGCCCTCCCTCCCCCTTAACATGTGATGTAATTTATGGATGGCCCCTTAGTATCATGAAATTTTATTGCAATTGTAGAAAGTAGTAGGTGCTGCCTACGTTGGGAATATTAATACTTAGACAATTAGTAATTTTAAAGTTATCAATAAGTTTAAAGCCTTTTTTGGGGCATATACGAGTAAATGATAAAGTTGTAAGTAGAACATTTAATTGCTTCTCCTAAGACTCACATTAAAACAATTTTATCCTAACAGCTTCTGTACAATTACATTAGCTCAGATACCCCCCACATTACCCTTTTGCCCCAGACTGGTCTACTTTAGCTGCACTTGCGTCAGTTCTGCACCAGTTTTAATTAAACCCAATTTTTTAAATGTAAACATGTTATATAATTATCTCCAATATTTTAATACTGGCTGAACCATGTTGCCATAGCAATAAAATTTCATAATACAAACTTTACAGCATAAACTCTATGGTCTTAAAACAAGCATACAAACAAGGCCAAGTACAAAGGAGAATACCAGTTTGAGGTTGGAGCCGATGTGGAGCCAATCAGGCCATTGGGACTTCATGACTTGTTCCGGCTGCGTTGGTAGGAGAAGGGCGGCAATGCAACATATGCTGACTGCTACCGCCACTACGTTTACTGGTTGAGGTTCTCTGTAATAGGAAAATATCTGGTCTTAATAAATGGAGCTGTACTGTCACCTAAGGGGTGCTACACAAGTTCGGGTCGGCACATTTAATTCGGCTAACAACAAAGCCGACCTGAATCAATACCTACACATGAATATTCGGCTTACATTCAGCTCGTAATGATCTGCTCAGACTTCGTTCGACATCTACGCTCGCTTAATCATGTTCGGGTCGGCTCGGCACAATTCGAACTAAACCTTGTAAACGACATGAATGCAATATAAATTAAATAAATAAATAAATAAACCAAGCGGCTTCTTCCCGAAAATATTTCTAGTTATTCGAAATAGCCGCCCGGGTGTGTCGAATCATTTCGAGCCGAACATGTGTGTCAAGGCCAGACTATTACAGAGTTCAGAATATTAACTTTCTCTATAGATTACATAATTGCAAAAGTTGAACAAATGCATGCAAATGATAATTGACAAACCAAGTTTAGAGCCCCATATAGGGAAGGTTATCTTTTACTTCATTCATGAACCTAGCTGACATTACATTCACTGCAACATTGCAGTGAATGTAATATCAGCTAGGTGCATTGACACATCCACATGGATGTGTCAATGCAAAATATGTTATTTGAATAAAAACCTCAATTTTCCTTTGTAATCAATTTATAAATCAACTGATAACATGTTACATTATTGAACTTGATTATCTAATTTTTTATCTGTATCTAACATTATTTATTATATTTCGTAACAACAACAACAACGAGTTATTGTTTTATAATATTATGTGAATGAACTACAAAACGAATCAAAAATTATTTTGTTTTTAACATTCTTATCAGTCTTGCTTACGTTTCAATTACGTAGAAAGATAAGTTTTCGTTTTATTATTTTAAACTAGCTTTTGCCCACGACTTTGCCCGCGTCAAAAGTGGGCAGACGCTTCGCATCCTATCCCCGCTCGCACTATTACTTCGCTTAGCGTTTTTTCTGACATTTTTCATTTTTGCTGGTTTCCTTAGGGTCCTAACGCGATGTTAAGGCGCTACCTCGAAAAAAATCGTAGCGACTGATGTACTAAGCGAGCGAAAGTGATGCAAAAACGACGTATGTGCCAAAACGAATTTTTTTTTCATTAATAAATTAAATTTAAAACTATTTTGAGTAAACTTTGATATGATAATTCTCTATGTTTTAAAGTAAATTCCATTGAATAACTCTTAAGCGTTACGATGCTATGTCGAAAAAAGTAAAAAAATACTTAGATATAACTTTGCAATTTTTTTGTATTGAGAAAAAATCATTAAATCATGTATTCCTTTTACATGATACTAGACCAAAGAGTCAAAAAACATATACCAAAATGTTAAATCCCTATTCCACATACTAAACAAGTTACACGAAATAGAAAATCCAAAATTTTTCAATCATCATCATCATCATTTCAGCCGAACGTCCACTGCTGGACATGGGCCTCCCCCAAGCACCTCCACTTCGACCAGTTCTGTGCTTCTCGCATCCAACGGGTTCCATAAATAGCCTATAACCTTCCTCAAGAACTGGGCTATCAACTGTAAAATGATTTTTTTAAATCCAACTGAAAGTTCCAGAGATGAGCGCCTTCAAACAAAAAAAAAAAAACTCTTCAGCTTCAGTAGTTTATTTGGTATAGTTGAATGAAATATGTCCAAGAATTATTACTTACAGTTATTTATTATCTATTATGACATCATGACCTAAATAATTTTATTACTTCTTTAGATTATCCTAATTTAAGTTTATCTATCTAGGTGAATATTTAAATACAATTTGGATAATGAATTGTATTCAACACTTTCTTATTGAATACAATTTATTCTATTCAAATTAGCACCTACCTACTATTACCCATTAGTATATATTTTTATTATTTCCTATTATTACCTAGTAAGGTATCATACTCAATGTAGAGCATGAAACATTGATCAAAAATTGCTGGAAAACATAATAATTTCAAGATTAGATAAATGTTAACCCTGCAGCTGTAGCCTTATGGTATAGTCATGCAAGTGCATGATAGGCCGATTACCTGTTAACAATTTATATCCTTCAAAGACTACCTTGAAAAAGGATTTCAATATCTGTAAGAAGAAAACAATGAACCTATCTCCTCTCTCTTCATCCTAGCTTTTTAAATTCCTGAAATATGTAATTACTGAGCATAACAGTCAATAAGAGCTGGTGTGTGCGCTACTCCACCTCAATGCGCGTATTTTGTGTACGGGTGGGAAACTCGAATATTTGATCTACCGCAGCTCTTCAAGAAAGGCCAGCAACAACTTGGTGTTAGTGACAATCTCACAGAATTACTGAGCGTAAACTGACCTGTGGGTTGGGTGCTGGCAGGGAGTGACTCGTGAATGTTCCTCGGTAGTGGCCCTCAAAGGAGCCGCCCGCGCCACCAGTGGGTGGAAACTGTCTCCTAAACTCTCCTGGTTTGTGTTTGAGGGCTCGCCTTCTATCAATTTTGTCAATATATCTCTTTTACCTAGTGCCTGTAAAATATACAATTAATATTGTGTTTTACATTGAATGGATAATTGTACATGAGTCAGGCTCATTAATGTAAATTGAACTAAACACCTTTTTGAATTACTTGAACACATGAACTGTATCAACATCGCCAAGATTTTAAGGCTATGTGGTATTGATAATTTTGAAAGGCTAATTAATTATTCATACCTGCTGGGTGTTTTTGTCATACATTGTTATCCTAAACTTTTCGGCGGTGTCACAGTGGGAAACAGATGGCTGAGTATAACGCACTACTATGTCGATGCAGCTCTGTGGAGCGATCACACCCTCAGGGTCGATCACTGTGAACTTCTTCGGAGACGTACATAGTACTGCAAAAAACCATATTCATACACACAAAAAACTTTACGAGAACAATTACGACACGTTTGATATTTTTATACAATACCTTTGAAATGAACAGAGAAATCGTAAGGATTATATACAGTCAGTAATTGTTTATGAGTGTGGCGAGCATTTAAATAGAATTCCAAAGAAACTGGAAACACGAAAACAGGGAAATTTTTCATTTTTAATTATATTTCGCAAACAACACAATAGAAGAAAAACAATAACAATTTCACGATTGCACCACATACACAACTGACAATGACGTTACGTTGACAGTTCTAGGGTGTGTTCCGAGTTGGGAATGTAATCGATTTGAGTGTGCTTAAGCCCGTACCGAAATAGCGTGAGCGCAATAACGATGTCCCGTGAATCGTCATAGATGACGTCATGACATGCACCATCTTGCGATAACGCCGACCATATCTTATAATTATATCACCGTGAGCGCTGTCAAAAATGACTGTGTGTGTGATGGTTATGTGGCGACTGTCAGCCAGAAGCACAATTTCGAAAATACCAAGTCGTTACCTACTAGTTTAAAGATATGATGCAACTCAAAACAAAACAGCACAACTGTCATTCATGACAGCGCTGTATTGTATGTATAAGCACGCTCAAATCGACTACAGCGCAACTCGGAACGCACCCTAAGTTGAATGCCGTATTCATGATCAACTCGATTCTCGCTCGGCTACTCATAGATATAGTATTGTAAAGTTGAACAATAGGGAAGCTTTTGCCACAGGTGTCGCTGGTATCGTTTGACCAAGAAAGGACTATCTTACAGTCTTTTGGCTGTTATTTAACTGTACTTATTGTTATCTTTTTACTGTTAGGACTGCCTCAACAACACCGATTTTAAAAAAAGACAGCATATCCTTCAGTTTTCGTTTGGAACATAAGTAACAGCTACTCCTACAGCTGCAGCTCGGAATACACAACGGTCCTCAAAATAATAATTCTATCTGCCTACTTCACAACAACTCTGTTTCGATGATGCCACACTACACAAGTTGTGACTGAAACAGCGGATCTTTAGGTGTTCTGTTGAACAATTATCTGAAGTTCCTCACCATTAACATGAAATGGAAGTAACACCACCTGATCATAGTGGACCCCCAAACACCTATGTTTAGACTATTTTCATCTGGGGATGATTATGTAGTCTGCAGATGCTCGATCAGTCATATTATGTCAGGCAAGATTAGAAAACTTTTAAAAAATTAGGGAAAGCTGTACCTAGTCTTTAAAATTAACCCCTTATTTAGAAACGTTGCTTAAAGTTAGGAGACTTTTAAACATTTAAAATAGGTATATAGAGAGTTATTTTCATAAGAATGGTCACTCATTCAATTTTGTAAATAGATACAAATCGAATTCATTGTCGTTGCATTTCCAGACTATTAAGGTCATAGAACACGTATTAAACCGGAAATGGATCGCTTCCGTATCAACTTGAGCCGTTCAGTATTCTTTGTATGAAACTCCCTACTGCAACGCATACTAATCGGAATCGTAACGTAATCGCCTCGCTTCGGGACAAGCTCACGAACCGCGGTGCGGTGCGTCACGGCTCGTCGTCCCCGCGTTTACGGATCGTCATCTCCGCGCTTATCTCTCCGTACCCGAGCTTACGTCTCTTCGTCCACCCTTGCCCCTCTCACCCCTCCAGCCTGCCTGCTGCACCATCAACCAGCGGTCGGCGAGCCGTAAGCGCGGCGTCGCCTAGCCCACAGAGTAATTTTTGATAGACTGACCTAGCCGAAGCCGAGTCGACGTGTCGGAGCTTCTGATCCGCTTTGGTTACGTGCTTACGTTAGTTTGACGGCGAGGCGAAAGGCGATACGGTGCCGATCCCTTTCCGATTTGGTACGTGTGCTATGACCTTTAAATAAGACATGGTTCAATGCAAAGCCAACTAGATTTTCTGATCCTAGACAGCCCAGAATAACCGAAACTTACTGAACGGACATCACAATCATCACCATAATAATTTTATTAATGATTAAAAGGAACATTTTACACAGTAATGTATAAACAAAGACAACAGTTTCCGGTTTAAATATTTTATTTAATAAATACAAAATTGTCTAATTGTATTTATTTATAATGTATTTAGTAATTACGATAGAATTAAATGGTGAAACACATAATTTCAGATAGCGAATTGGAAATAACTAGTTAAGTCATTCTTTATTAAATTATAAACAAAATGTATATGTATATGTAAATGACGAGGCTAGTTAGTATTTGCCAGCTCGTTTTAGGCTTTTATGTCACCAGGTGGCGCAACCATGGTCGCGCTGCCTGCAAAAATACACAGCTATATGTTAGGTATCTCACCAATCGTCCGATCGGTTGCGCAACCAACCATACATTTTGGCAATGCAACCATGGTTGCGCTGCCACTGGCGTCCTAGTGAGATAGGGCTCTAATAGAATACATTCTAGCACCTGATTAAGCTAAAATAAACCGCTCATTATTGTGTAAGGTACAAAAAAAAAACTAGTTTTTAAACAAATAATTTAAAATTAGTCTGTGTGGTGCCGGACTTAAAGAATAGCACCACCCCATACATTCCGTGGGAGTCGTAAAAGGCGACTAAGGGTCGTACCGGAGAATGGGCAGCAGCGTTCTCTATGCATTCCACCACCATACCATACTGCGATCGCCAACCCGCCTGCCAAGCGTGGCGATTATGGCAAACCCCCCCTTTTGGGGGAGGCCTATGTCCAGCAGTGGACGTCTTTCGGCTGAAATGATGATGATGATGAATTTAAAATTAATAAATACTTGTACCTAGGTAGGTATTATTCATAGATTTTTAGGAACAGACAACCAATTGAGTTTTGCAGATGCCAAATAATATACCCAGGATAACAATTTTATTAGAAAAGATCTGTTGGTTAAAAATAAAATATGATTTAAAATAGTTTCATGCCGTTATTATTGTGCCATACTTAGAGAGCATAAATATACAATAAAAACATAATTAACAGAATGATAGGAGCACGTAATAGAATACGCAGAGCTATATAAAAATGCAGTTAGCAGTATATTTTCTACATTGGAAACTCAGAAGCATAAGTTGTCATTGAAAACTTGAATATTTTTTTTTTAGTTACTGTTTTCTTAATTTTTATTTGATCTGAGTCGTCCTAATTGGCAGTCTTCAATTTTATTTTCAAATATTTTTTGCATACTTTTAAAATCAGTAGTTTTTTACAAACTGAAGCAAGAAGGGTATATTCGATTCAATATCTAGTCTTTGTACGCGGGAATTTCAAGGATAAGCTAGTGTGGGCTCTTTATTCATCGACCATGATGTGTCCCAGCATTACGAACCTTGGAGCCACACTCCCGTGCTGTCGCAAAACGCACATTGTTATACGTTGTTCAGACAGAGGCGGCCTACGGTGGGGGACAGTTGTAATGTACTATCTGCGGGCCAAAAAAGGCCACTTTGGCAGAATCATAAAAGGATGACATAATGTACAGTTAACTGTTAAGGGCTGATTTTTCAATCATCTGGATAACTTTATACGAGGAATAAGTTTAAAATTTTTGACAGTTATTTCATACGAAAACTGTCAAACGTCAATTTTATTCCACAAATAAAAATTATCTGTCGATTGAAAAACCAGCCGTAAGAAGCATTTTTCAGTTTTTTTTTTGTCTGTGCTAAAATACCAATCACTCCAATCACAATCTCTTTGATTGTACCTATGTAGTGCAGGGAAAAAAAGAAAAACACGGACTGTCTTCGCCATATTATAATTCATAATGTTATCCTTTTATGATTCGCCAAAGTGGCCTTTTTAGGCCCCCAGATATGGATGAAACTATTTAAACACACGCGGTACACATTAATACTGTCGGTCACCGCCACCGCGTCTGTCTGAATAACCCATTCATTTACTGCGGACAGTCCCTTCACAATTATTTTTAACGCAACCTTATGGCAACGAGAATAAAGATCATTGTGATTTTGAAAGACTTGTCAGTGGCAGCAACCTTATTGCAAGACAAATAAAGACACACCGACACCGACCCCGACCGACCGACACCACACAGCGACCCCGATCGACCGACACCACACAGCGACCCCGACCGACCGACCACCGACCCACCGTCACCGACTGACTGTGATTTTGACAGTAATGCAGTCAGAGGTAAAATAACTGTGAAAGGACTGTAGAAAGCTCGAACAAAGGTCATACTGAACCTTTATTACAGAGCGCCTGGTATATTTTTAACAGGTAGCGCTTATGACTTGAGATTTATTGGTAGGGATATAACATGGCGACCGCAGGGTCCTCCGTCTCGAAGGTAATGAGGACATCTTTGAACTTGTCGAGAAGTTGCATCAGCTGTGATCGGCTCACGTTCTCCATAAACATGATCTCTTCTAAATGCTGCTCGCCGCGGAAGTAGCCTGGAAGAGTAATAAGATACAAGTTATGGAACCAGGCGTTAGGGCGAGGCCACAACACTGCGTTGCGGCGTCGCATCGTAAAAATCTACGACGCTTTGTATTTACGACGCATTGTGCTGTGACGTCGTTTTTGCTATACGACGCCGCAACGCAGTGTTGTGGCCTCGCCCTTACTTTGCGGAGCTCCGCGATAGGGCGAGGCCACAACACTGCGTTGCGGCGTCGCATCGTAAAAATCTACGACGCATTGTATTTACGACGCATTGTGCTGTGACGTCGTTTTTGCGATACGACGCCGCAACGCAGTGTTGTGGCCTCGCCCATAGTTATGTAACAATTACATACATAACATTTTACTAAAAAGATACATTTAAGACGATGGATTACGTCCCATTAACCCGTCAAACCCCCGCCCTATGTCCTACGATACAATAGAAAATCAATTGTGTCTCACTAGCGGAACTTGAGAGGTCATAATTATGTCAGACAACATCGCGGCAGACCAAGACGAAGATGGAGGGACGAACTTGACTTCTACCGAAAACACAGGCCCGCAATGGCAGTGGACAAACGCGAATGAAAAACGGAAACCTTTGCCCGGCAGTGAATGCCCCACTGCTCGGCAACGGGCTAAATATATAAACAAAAGTCGATTTTATAAAAAAAATTTGAGGTTTGATGATCAAGTGTGACACTGGTTTTTGCTATTGTGAAGTAGACTCTAATACGAAACCCCACGACTAAGAACGCATTTGCTGTGCGAGGGTTATTTGTAAGAAAAAGAACTGTCGTACGGAAGTTGCTTAAAGATTACGAAGACGTTATGGAGTTTTATGACCATTCTTCTCCATACAAAACTACCATTTGGGGCATCTAGAATTAATTCTAATTCCTTGAAAATTTTGACGTTGAAAAGTTCCTTTCAATTGCCCACTTAAAATAAATGAGTTGACTTTGAGGTGTGAGAACTAGCATTTTTTTTTTCTTGAACAATTTAATATTATTTTTATTGTCAGTCAAGATTATTATTTTCTTATGTCATTTACTATTTTCTGCAAAATAAACCTCCAGTAACTTCATACCTTTCTTATGTAACTGTGCCAGTAACAACAGATCATCAGTGTTCTTCGAAGCGGCTACAGTCGCAAGCGCGGCACGTTCCTCAGAAGTGAAGGTGTCGAGTAAGGACTCTGTCGTGGGCGGCTCGTTCGGGATGCGACATGCGTCTACCACGTCACAACTTGCTGGGACGTTCCACACTGTTGGCGGTTGGAAGCTAGAATGGGACAGACAGACCATTTTGTTAGTATTAAATTTAGGATTTGTCAAGCTTAGAACACTGGGGAAGGTCATGGTTGTACTATCCACACGGAGAGGCTCTAAATAATGTCAGATGACTGGACAAACGTTAATGATACTAAATATCAAAGTTCGTAGCAGTCAAAGTTGTGGTCAAAATTCACCATCCGACTGACACGTTTTACGACCGTGACTGCCACGAGTCTTGGCGTTTAGTAAAGTAGACTCAGGGACAATTTTTTTTTTTATTTATTTATTTAAATCGAACACAAATGATTCATATTGTTGTTAGTAATAACACTTATAAAACTACTAGCAGCGCAAGTGAAAAACTATCCTATGTCCTTTCGCGGGACTCAAACTATCTCTATAGCAAATTTCATCTAAATCGGTTCAGCGGTTTAAGCGTGAAGAGGTAACAGACAGACAGACGAACTTTCGAATTTATAATATTATACATATAAGGATATTAGTATAATTTCTCATTAAAATAAAATAAAAACTATGAACCGATTAGAATATTTAACCCTTGACTAACTATACGTAAACCAATCCTTAGCGCATTATCGACGTTTGATAAAATTTTGAGAGCCCTATTCTGTTATAAATTGAAAAGTAAAATAAAAATATCGTACCTCATCTCACTCTGCAACTTCAAATTCAAAGACACGCCATTCTTCTTTTCAGTTCCATTGACCATTCCATTAATTTTCAGTCGCGGTGATATATCCTGATCACTCTCAAACTTATCTTCATCACTGCTCGTATCCTTATTTAAAGTCGCTTCACTATCCTTCAAAGATAAGTCCGACAACCTTGAAGGCAGACTCTTTTTATCCGAATCTAATTTTTCAATAGACAGGTTTGATATCAACTCTGTCTTCGCAATTTCTGTGTGTCCATTTTCTAAAATTTCTTCTTTGCCGTTAACCCCATTGATAGTACCATTCATATTGCTAGATATGCCACTATCAACAGAATTCCCTTGTATTTTTTTCTGTACTTTTTCCTTCGCATCGTGATCACCTTTTGTGTTTTGTTTGACTCCGTCTACCACATCTACGCCGTCGTCGAATGAATGGTTTGCAGAGTCACCTTCTCTGAATTTATCGTATTTCGTATGTTCTGATTCTATGACTATAGGTTTGGTATGTGAGAAGTCTGTTTGGTTCAAGTTATTCTCTGTTGGGTAGTCTTCGTCGGAGTCTGGGAAAGTGTTGTTAGTTTCTCTGGGTTCGACGGGTTCGGGAACGTTGAGCTGCATTTGGTTGAGGGAGGAGAATGAGACGCTGCAGGACTGGTTGAAAACGTCGTGTTTCTCGCAGTAGTATTCTTTTCCATCTAAATATGAAGATATTAATTTGTAAGTTTGGATACATTTTGGACCACTTTTTAATGACAAAGTAGTCGACAATTAAAACAAATTTTCTTAAAATTTCTAGAGGAGTTACGTTATATAAAACTGGGAAGACCTTAAGGCCTGTTAAGTGGGAGTACCTTTGGTAGGTATACCGTTTCATGAAGCACCTAGGTAAACAAAATCAAACATTTTTAAGCTAAAAAATTTGCTTACAAAACCAGCGCTTGAACCTAGATAAAAATAATGAAAACCTGGGGACCTATTCAAAACCATATTTTCTTAATTCTTGCAAGTTAAATGTACATCTTACCCGGATCCCTACCCCAGTGAGGCGAGTTGAACTGCACGTACGTGTGTAGCTGCAGTAACAGCCGCCTCCTCAGCAGCCACGCGACGCACCGCGCCAGGCGCGCGCCGCCGCCCCCCCCGCCGCAGCCGTTACGTGACACGTACCACAGCGGCGCGGGCAGGGAGAACTCGCTTAGCATCTGGAGAGGTTTGACGTTTATTTTTTATTTATAGATTTATTTAAGGCATCAAGGCCCATATAAAACACATACAATACAATATTAATAACCAGTTCTCGTGGAGCGCGCTCGTGAGTGGACGTGTGAGCGATACGCGGTACTTAATTATTACCGTCGCGTTGTTTGTTATACGCCGTCGTGATATTAAATATGCAGAGAACACCAACCAAACACGGATCGGATCCGAACTTAGCGTCGAAAGATAAGGAATGGATTACTGCGAGGCGTGGCAATAAGAAAAGGGGATATGAATCGGATAGCGACACCTCTCCTCTCTCAATATCGCAGGATAGTAGGAGATTCAAGACATGCTGTTCAACAGGTGCACTGAACGAAACACTTAACGCACTCCGTGAAGAAATGAAGGTCATGCACACGCTGTTGACCACCATGAAGCAACAACAGGATGAGAAATACACTGCTATTCAGTGCGACATTACGGAAATTAAAAAGGAGGTAATGGAAATAAAAACAAAGAACTGTGACACGGATAATGTTATCAAGAACTTAGAGGGTAAACACAAGGAATTAGATCAGGCGCACTTAAAACTAATTGATTCAAACTATAAAAATGAAAATAGGATGAAGGACCTGATACAACGGGGTATATTTCTAGAAAAATATAACAAGTCACTTGAGGATCGTATAGGATGGCTGGAGCAGAAGGAATTAAAATTCAATGTTGAGTTAATTAATGTACGTAAACATGAGGGCGAAAACGTTAAAGAGGTAGTAGAGAAGATTGCAAAAGAATTGAAATTGAGGGTAGATGGCATAGAAAAGGTATGGAGAGTCAGAGGTGAGGGAAATGGAAGGCCAATTATTGTAAAAATGTGTAACGCGGAAACGCGCAATCAATGGCTAAAAAGCAGGAAACAACAGCTGACGAACCACTCCATCTACAACAATAACGATGATGCCCGCATCTATATTAATGAAAATCTTACACGCCAAATGCGCCAATTACTCTGGATAACGAAGCAAAAACTAAAGGATGAGTTCAAGTTTATATGGATTCAAGATGGAAAAATTTTAATTAAAAAGAGTGAGGATGAGAAGAAAGTACATAATATCTGCTGTGAAAGCGACATAAATAAATACATATCTATTAATAGCGAAAACGGAGAGTAAATACATAAACAGAACTTACTGTAGAATAGAATTTCCTTATTTAAAGTTTCCAAGTATAAATATGAACTCTGAAGATCTACAAGATATTTCATACTCAAAATATGATTCCACAAAACATTGGATAAATTATGTAACACATACTGAAAATACATTAAACATCATACATATGAATATCTGTTCGTTAAGGAAGCATTTTAATGAATTTCTAGTATTAATAAAGGACTGTTTACCTAAATTGGACCTAATATGTCTAACAGAAATAAATATAAAGGAGGAGGAAGTTTATAATTATGAAATAAATGGTTACTGTTCATATTACTTAACTAGAACGGAAAGAAGGGGAGGGGGTATAATTATCTATGTACATGAAAATATGGAGTTTGAAATTGTTAAGAAATATAACCTAAGCTGTGAATTAATACATGGCCAAATTGTCACGAAACATAAAAAACTTGACATAATAACTACCTACAGGCCCCCGCAAATGAACAAATCACACTTCATAAACGAACTCAAGAAATTAATACAAAATATACCTATTGGAAATGATTTAGTGTTATTGGGAGACTGCAACATAAACATATTGCAAGGCGAAACCGACTCACGCGCCAACGAATACCTAAACACCCTCAGCGAGTTAGGCATGGAATGCTGCATTCAAGATGTTACGCGGGAGGTAGTCCTGTCAGAGCGACGAGTGACATCATGCATCGACCATATTTTTGTGCGAAGTGCGCGACCGGCCGGCGAGCGTCATGCCTACGTACTAACAACTACTGTGTCCGATCACTACTTAACGGGTCTCTCGATTGAAATAAATAAACAGCTGATGCCTCCGTGTTATCGCATGACACTTAATAATGAAGCGATTAAAACTAAGTTATGTAAGGTAGAATGGAATAATCTCATGTGTATTGAAGACCCTTTAGAGCTGTACAAGCAAATGTGTAATATTTTTAGCAACATCTACAGTACGTCAGAAACGAAAAAGCTAGTTAAACAGAGGGAATCTAACATCTGGATTGATAAAAAATTGCAGAAAATATTAGAAACTAAAGACGCATTGTTTAGAAAATGGAAAGCAAATCCTAAAAATATGTCACTACGATTAGAGTACACAAAATATCGAAATAAAGCAAATAAAGCTGTAAATGTTGCTAGAAATGCACACAGGCGCCAAGAGTTGAAGAATTGTAACGGAGATATGAGAAAAGTGTGGGAGTGTGCGAACAAGTGGCTTGGTGGAAAAAAGTTAAATGTTGATGACGTGATTCAAAAGTATTTTGTAAGCAGTAACGACAAACTGGAAAGCGTATGTAATAATTTTTGTTATACTTTTACTAATGAAATTGGTTTGCTAAAACAGAAGCATTTATGTAACCATTTGTTTTATGAAAGATGTGAATATGTAAAAGAAAGTGATGTTAGTTTTAGATTTAAAAAGGCCTGCCCTAGAGATATATGTTTAATAATAGATAAGTTAAGCTGTGGAAAGTCCCCAGGCTCTGATGGCATTCGAGTACAGGATTTAAAAACTATTAAGTTCCCTATCAGCCAGGTTCTCGCGCATTTCATTAATAAGTGTATAGAACGACAAGTATACCCTAATGAGTTAAAAATCTCAACTATTAGACCAATTTTCAAGGGGGGGAAATACAAAGAGTACACAAATTATAGGCCCATTGCGATTTTGAGTGTAATTAATAAAATTTTTGAAAAAGTAATTATAGGACAAATCACAAAGTTTTTAGAAAATAATAATATAATAACAGATATTCAGCACGGGTTTAGGCCAAATAGAAGCACAGCAACGGCATTAAGTAAGTTTACAGATGACATAAATGCTTCATTGAATACAAAACAGGTGGTTCTATTGACCTTTATTGATTTTAAAAAAGCGTTTGATACTTTGGAACACGAGGGCTTGCTGCAGGCCATGGACGAGTGTGGGATACGGGGCCCTGTAAAAGGGTGGTTCAGGCAGTATCTAGACAATAGGTATCTAAAAGTTAGGGTTAAGGGAGTAGACAGTAACCTCGGTAAAGTCGATTACGGAGTGCCGACCGGGTCAGTTTATGGACCGATAGGTTACATCATGCACGTCAACAGTATGGTCAATGTTATTAAAAATTGTAATGCATATATGTGTCGATGAACAGCAAAAGTGGAAAAATCCGTTAAAGATGCTTTTACACAATGACGTATTTTATTCTATACTATTAATGCAGGTTCTATTTACGTCTCTTTTGAGCAAGATAAACCCATATGGGTCAGAAAAGGATGCCTAATATACAATCTCACCTTGTCTGTGGATAATTAAGGCGCAAAAAGCAGAAATTGATTGGATTTTACTAGGTTTGATATAAACGCTTGGATATTACCAGTTTTGGAAAAAATCTACTGTGGATATTACCATTTTTGATACAATTCGTCATTATGCATCATTATCAGGGTTGTCACTAAGAATTTTAACAACAATAGTTTGAAATTAAAATTTCTCTAAAACTTAACTAAATAGATACCTATTCTTTGCAATTTTTTTGCGAAAATCAAACAAAATCAATAAATTAGATGAATTTTATTATTTATAAACATTCTACGAAAATCAAACAAAATCAATCACCTCTTCCATCTCTTGACCATGACAATTCTCAATTTCTCTTTGGGGTAAATTATTGTCCCTTTCTAATAAATTTTTAAAAAAGATTAAGTCATCTATATTTTTCCATTCATCACCGTAGTGTTTTTTTAAAATTTCATAAGAATCGGTTAAGTAAAAGAAGGTGAAAAAGCATTCACAAGATTGGAAGCAAAAATAAATAAACGGGATCAAACTAAATATTAAAAACACTCCTTTTGACGCAGTCCCGTAAAAATCAAATGAAGTACCTATTTAATTTTGCAACAATTCACTCAGCTTCGGACATTCTATTGGAAGTCACAACCCTATTGGTTTTAGAATTCGAACAGGTAGTTACTGGTAGGCATGTGATGTTTACTTACAGTTTCTGCTTCTCCTTGCAACGTTTCGATAAATTTGGATTTCGTAATCGCTTTCTGGCTTTGTCTGGCGCAACTTTTTGTATGCCACTCATTATTTAACGTATTAATTATCAATTAAAATCAATAATAACTGAAGAGCTGCAGTGTATAGTCTCGTTTTTTTATTGACACTGACTTCCTTTTATATTATAGTACTCTGTGCTGACCGCCATGATGGACGCGTCATGCCCTGTGATTGGCTGTCGCGGATGTTACCACTTTTGATTTATACCTAATGCTGGATATTACCGACTTTGAAATACTGTTGAATTTAAAACCTGTTTTTCTATAGGAAATTCATGGATATATCTAAATTTGAATTTGACAAGCTATTCCACTTGTCATCAGCTATCGACAGAATATGAAAAAAGTACTTTTTGACCAAAGTGGATTTTACTACTTTTGATATTTACCGACACATATGTATGCGGATGATACGTGCTTGACATACAGCGGTCGGGACTGTGAACTGATCCAATCGGCAATGCAAGAAGACTTAGATAGTGTGGTCAAATGGGCGCACGATAATGGTATCCTCATTAACATAAATAAAACCAAGTGTATGTTGATATCGTCCCCGTATAACCGCATAGGTAAAAGTGCCTGTATCTCGATAAAAGGTCACTCGTACGAATGCCTTCATGATGGCAATGCAAACTGCCAATGTGAGTGTATTGAGCGTGTGTCGAAATACAAATACCTAGGATTATTAATTGATGAACGATTTACTTGGGACGCACACGTAGACACTGTATGTAACAGGCTGCGCTCCGTTTTGGGGAAACTTAACAACTTAAAATATATAGTTAGTAGGCGGGTACTGTATATTCTTTACCATGCACTTGCAGAGGCAACAATAAACTACGGTTTGGGTGGTTATGGACTGACATTTCCGGTACATTTAAATAAAATTAAGTTATTGCAAATTCGATTATTAAAATTACTAGTTAACAGGGCAACTAAAGATAGTATTAATAAGGAGTACGAAAAATTATTTAGAATTTGTCGTATATTGCCCATACAGAAAAAAGTAAAGACTACTATAATTTTAGAACAGCACAACAAAAAGGAACACAAAGTAAAGAAAGTGTATAACCGCCCAATCCGCAAAGCGACACAGAGAAACAATTACGCGGTCCCTAAGGTGAGGAATTATTTTGGTCAAAGGACGAGACAATGGCTAGTTCCAACATTGTTAAACGAATTGCCGAAGGAAATTTCCACTGAAACATTATCTAAAAGTGCCTTAAAAAATATGCTGCGTAAGCACTATTTGGGTCTGTGTCCCTAGCGCTGGAACTTAAATTGTTAAGATGTCGCTTTGCTTTAATAATGCTAAGAAAAAAAAAAAAAAAAAAAAAAAAAAAGTATTGTGTCCACGAGAACACTGCCGACAAACTGTCCTGCAGTTTGGCAGAAGATTTGTGAAATACATGTACTATGTAACTGTGTTGGAATAAATGAAAAAAAAAAAAAAAAAAAAAAAAACTTTATTTTTATTTTTTTTGGATGGGAAATCATCAAATGACTCCTCCCGCTCTGGGTGGAGCGGAAGGGAGTGTCAGACTCTTACTGACTAAAACCCACCCGTGTTCCTTCCTTTGCCCTTTATGTTCCGGGCCAGCGGTAACCCTTTCGGACAATCCGCTGACCCGGCAGGCTTCGGCCCTAAGGGGGCCCCTCCTCGATGCTGACATCTCTTTGAGGCGCGCGTGGAACACGTACGCGCCGTCCGGCACGGGCCTGGTCCTGATCGGACGGTGAGCTACCCATTACTCTCCGCCCGCAGGCCCGCGCCTAAGGTGGTCGGGAGTCGTCACGCGGCTCCCGACGCCCGGAGCGTCTCCCGCGGCGGCTGGGACGAGAGGCCCTCTCCCTGAGCCGTCCCGCCACCTCCTTCGCTAGCATGACTGCTTAGCAGAAGAAGGTGACTGCCTCCCACTCCCTCTCGCCCCGGACCATGGCTTGCACCAGGGCCGGACGCGAGAGGTCGCCGCCGCTGCCGATCGCCTCTACGAATATTAATAACTTAAAAATACTATAAATACATACAACATTATAATTAAGTACACTTAACAAACTAAAGCACACGAAGAGCCTGCGTCGTGTTTCGCTGACTGAAAAGCTGTTTAGAAAAGTGAAATGAATTGAAGTCATTCTTTTTTGAGAATCTTAAGTCGTTTTAGCAAAAAGAGATCCATTGGTGGACATGCGCTGCCCACATCCAATTTAGAGAAAAATAAAAAATAAACTACTTTTTTAAATGCTTCTTACATACTTACGAAGTGGACAAGACTTCTTAAGTCTTCCTATTATTGGCAGTAGGGTTATTACCCTGGTGTCAATATAAAATTGTTAACACAGCTTTTCATTCAACATAAAAATCGATAAATAGACAAGTTTAAGCCACGCTATTAGTATGCATGAAGTCTGCTGCCAGTGTAATGCTATTTTGATACACCATTTTCCATCTTATGCTAAGCAGCTAAAGTCGCGTTTCAATTGCAAATTTTAAGCGACATACCTGTAATAAGCACAATGCAGGGAACTCCTTAGCAAACTCTTCCACTAAAGGCGAGTGTATGTGAACGTTAGCGCCCGGTGCTACCACGTATACATTGCTCTCACATAACGGATAGATCACTGTCGCTTTCGCCCAATAGACGAGATGGCCTGTCAACTGGGAAACCTAGAATAAAAACATTTTTTGGAATGAAATTTTGCGCGTTGGGCATTTTTTTAGATGAGAAAAAACCATTGAACTCGTGCCACTGTTACCGTAAGCGACACCGCGCGTTTTTTGTTTCTATGATTAAAAAAATACCCGCTTCGGATGTGTTCGGCTGTCCTCGGGATGTACTCAGTTTTAATGTATATCCGACATGTCAGTGAGTGATGGCAAAGTATTCTGTTTGTGTTTTGTTTTCACTTATGTCGGCACTCCCGGAGTGCCAGTTTTTTTTTTTTTTAATAAAATTACTCAACAACATAATTATTTTCCATTTTAATTATATTCCATAATTATTTTCCATGCACAGGTATGCATGTAAAACATAGAATTTTTAGACTAAAAAGTCTTTCATAGTTTGTATCTATTACTAAACTCGTTATATATGTCTGTAACCACAAGTGTGTAATTTTAATGTCACCATTTTTGCATATTGAATCGTTTTATATGACAAGGTTTTAACCTGCGTGGTTCTATATTCCAGGTTTTCGTAAGCCCACCTGGGACTGTTCAACGCTTTGTTATTTATTACCGACTTCAAAAAAAAGGGAATATCGATTCAACATGTAGGTATGTAATATTATTGGAACTGCATTATATTCACATAATATGACAATCTATTAGGTCTTCCAAACAAGTATACAAAATTTTATAGATGTATGTATTTTTTATTGGCTTACATTTACCTCAACTTAGGGAACAGTGCAATTTTCATCAAAATCGATTCAGTAATTTTCAAGATATGGACTAAGTTTTACATAAAACTATTCCAGTTTTTACATAAAATTAAAAATTACGAAATAAAAAAGTAATTAATAAAAATTAAACCGACTTCAAAAAGAAGTTAACTCAAAATTATAAAATAACTTTAATTTCGGAAGCTGGTGGTGAAAAACTAAAACTTCCGAAATTAAAGTTATTTCATAATTACTTTTCTATGTGTTTACCTGTTTTAACGTCAAATCAGCTTCAATGGCGAGTGTCTGCAGGCTTTTCAGCGGGCTATATAGTTTTATCAGTCTTAGAAGTGCCGAGCTGCTGTCCAACGGTATTGAAGCTAGCAAGTCGTTGGGGTTCACCTGAAAAGTTTTAGAATATAGTCTTAACATATAAGAAATGCATAGTGAAGGAAATCGCCCATTTATGACATTCTAACACGTGGCCCTCAATAATGACAAAGAGATAAATATAGAATAAGTAATAAGTAAAATAAGTAAAAAGAGGTAAAGCAAAACGAAAGTTCATTCACCTAAAACACATGCCATCATAGAGCCAATTTGGACCTATGGAGTAGAGCTCTGTCGGTATCTGAGCGGTATCGGCTTCTTACTAAACTTACTTAACTTTATCCGACGATCCTGCATACTTCTCTTTTCTTGACTACGTAACCTATCTACTTATTTCTTTTTACTAATAATATCATTGGCCAAGAGCTATTTCTTAACTGAAATATTATAAGAGCGCCTATCATATCACTTAATTTTCTGTTTTTGACTACTTACCATAAGCAATATTCCATGATAAGGTCGTAGTTTTTGTAAACATTTGTCTATAGTTTCGGGTTCTATGATTAATCCTCTATTATGTATTTGGTGAGCTTTGTGTGGCAAGCAGAAAGACAGTAACACCCACTTGTTAATGCGGACTTGAACTATACCTGTAAATAAAAAAAGAAAATGATCTATAAAGTGTAAATTAACGACGACTTAAAACTTTAGGCTTGGTGGTTGAAAAAAAATTAGAATCAAATGAACGGCAGTATTTTCAAAACGTGCGCATACGCGCGTTTATCCTCGCTATTGCGAACGGTTGTTGAGAATCTCTAAGCGGACTCTTCAGAAGCGTGTCAGCTGGCGTTTTCATAGGAACTATAGGCGTAAGGATCCCCACACACCGGCCACAGCCACTAACGCCGCCACGAGAACCTAGAACGACGATTGAACGACGATTTGTAGCGTGTGGCGGCCACCGGCATCAACCGTGTGCGGCGAGACCATATAAAATGTATGAAAACTACAGGAAATATGCCGGTGGCGTCGTTTTGTGGTTGTGGCCGGTGGCCCGTGTGTTTTTTTTTTGCGGATGGGAAATCATCAAATGACTCCTCCCGCTCTGGGTGGAGAGGAAGGGAGTGCAGACTCTTACTGACTAAAACCCACCCATGTTCCTTCCTTAGCCCTTTATGTTCCGGGCCAGCGGTAACCCTTTCGGACAATCCCGCAGGCGTGCGGGGACCCTAAGAGATTCATTATTTTTACTAATAAGGCTTCCAAATTTTATTTGTAAACCAAATTCGAGGTAGGCAGTTAACCAAATTAATGTCACAAAGGTTGCAATTATTTTATTTCACAAGGTAGACTTGTAAAAACATGATTGTATTACATAACTAGTGATTATGTGATTGCAATCAAAGGGAATTATACTAAAATGACGCAAAAAAATGCGTAATATAACAATTACATGATTCACCATGAGAATGCACAATAGCACTTCCATTATGTTCAATGACTAGCACTTTGCCCGCGACTTCGTCCGCGTGGGTTTCGTACTTTCCTCAAAAAAAAAAATTAACACCCTTTCCAGATGGAAAGGGTGTTAATGACATAACTTTTCGAAAACTACCTTTCCAGGGGAGGTCCCCTGGAAAGGTAGTTTTCGAAAAGTTATGTTTACGTTATTTATAATTTATAGCTTTTGCCTGCGACTTGTACCCGTGAATTTTTTTGTTCCCCCAACCCACCCCGCCGCATCGCCTACCTGCGGCATTACTTCGTTTTCGCTTAGCGAAAACTTCTGACTTTTTCTTTTTCTCAACTCCTAGCCTATAGCCTTCCTCAAGAACTGGGCTATCAAATGCAAAAAGATTTCTATAAATCCGACCGATACTTCCAGAGATTAAAGCTTTCAAACAAACAAACACTTCAGCTTTATTATTAGTACCATTTTAAAACTATGATATCTCCCAAGATATTCATTGAAATCAAATGATGCCAAGGGCAATTTTGTTCAAAATTAAATACTTGTGATGAATAACACGTTTATTTGGATAAGGATTAATATCATGTTTATAAAAACCTTTGAGTATTAAACCAACCGGAGACGCCACGAGTACTAATATCTATGCAAATAAGTCTGTCACTTTCATCGCGGGGGACGAGGGAACGCAATAATACACTAATGCAATTCGATCGCGTTGTTACGCACGCACACAAAACAAAAAATAAACACAAGCATAAACTATACGCACACATGTATATAACCGCTATGACCGGTGGTCTCGTACCTTTGGCAGCGGGGATCGCCTGACTATGGCGCCTCCAGTTGGTTTAATACTCAAAGATAAAAACGCTTTCGCAAATAATGCATTAATTTAGAACTAATTTGATTACTATAAAAAAGGATATCCGTGATACATGATTTTTGCGTAACTGTAACACTGCCCCATTGATCAAGGAAAATCTACAAAAAAGCTGGGGTTCGGAACATCCCGTTAAAACTTCAACACCCAATAGCGTATTTGACTGGATTTTATTTATTTGATATTTCGAAACCTAGAAAAACATGACCACAGTTCGAAAGGATAATTATCAATGATAATTATCATGATAATTATCGTGATAATAACACATGGATAATTATCGATTGATAATAACAAAAAATGCACTCGTGAAAGTGAACTGTATTCGAATGAACATTTCTGCACTTGCGTGTATCGGAACGCCAATGGAAATAGAATCATTATCGGACGAAGAAGATATTCCTTTGGCTTTACTTCAATAATGTCGAATCTGACGGACACTGATTTTTACTCAATCTGCCAATTAAATCTGCTAATTAATGGTACTTTGTGTTGGATATTAAATGAATATTATTTGTTATGAAACAATACAACAAATGAATTTCTAAAACAGGTGATAATTATCCGATAATTATCGGATAATTATCAGATAATTATCGGATAATTATCAAAGAGCTTAATTATCTTGATAATTTCGAACCCCGGCCACAGAAGTACGCCGCGCCTTAGGAACTTCGCGCCATTCAGTACAATGATCGTTTTGGGTGACAATGATAGATGAATAATTTCGAAAGTGTATAACTTCTCCTTTTTCCCAGTTTTTTTGTTCACAAATCTTTTTTAGTTTTGAAATAAGTATTAATCCATGCATATTTTTGATACCTACTACAGTCAAATACCCAATTTCTACCTCTACTTTAGTTAGAGCAAGATTCAGCGATTTCGCTCTCCAGACAGCAGGTGTTACCATCTATTTTCGAGGTCTTTCGCATTTATAATCTGAAAATAATATACTTATGGACTGACCAGTACTACTAAGTTCTTCAAACACAGACTTCATTGATCTCGCCAGCGAGCTCCGTTGAAGTATGAGGTGGAACGCCGACTTAGGTGTGTTATCTGCACCATTCTCACTGCTGTAGGTCGCTGAACTGACTGAGTGACGGAGATTATCTTCGTCATCGTCATTGTCGCCATTCATCTCACTGTCTAAAGCTGATACTTCGTCATGAGCTGCCAACTGTAAAAAATTAAGGTAGCCTTTACATCTGCAACTGTTAAAGAACAGCAGTTGTACATAAATGGTGTGCACCAAAAGTATCTGACGAAAATGTAAAAAATGGATCAGAAAACTCTAATTTTAAATCACCTTCAAGATGTTTTTCATTTGCCAGATAAGGTTAATTTAATAAATATTATTTTCGGAATGAAGTTCCTTAACGCGACTTGCGGTAGGAGTTGGCTGGTATAAATCGTAACGTAGGGAAAAGCGTTATGCCGCCTCCATGAGAGTTTCTCTCTCTCTCTGCCTCGATACGAGTATACGAGTGTGTGTGCGGGTTAGTATCGCGTAAGTGACTTCGTTCCTGCCTGACGGGAGTCCCCTGACCGCACATGTTTTTTTATTGGAAAAAGTGGTAAGGTATAAAGTGTGGACATTCTAAATACAGATGAATGAAAATAAACTAAAGGGTATTAGTAACACTAATACCCTTTAGTGAGTGTTTGCGTACGAATTTACCCTGAATAAGGTTCGTTTACACTTTGAACAGATACTTTTGGAACAGACTATAGCTGTTATTATTGCCAATAATAAGTACATGATATTTTATGGGTTTTTTCAGGTTTACATAAGACTGAAGCCTTAAGAAATGGTTTGACTTACATTTTTTAAGGCTTCAAGTACAACACCAACACAATTTACTTAGCAAACTTGGAAATCTATACAAGGTGTAAAAAATGTTTACCATTATTTTCATTTCTTCAGTCAAATAAGAACACCTCTTTTCTTCATGTCTCAGTGCTTTTCCCAGTCTTTTGCTCAAATCATAATAGCACTTCACTGAAAATAGAAAGATATCAATGTTAATGGTTTATCATAATACAGGGTTCGAAATTATCAAGATAATTAAGCTCTTTGATAATTATCCGATAATTATCGGATAAATATCACCTGTGTTAGAAATTCATTTGTTGTATTGTTTCATAACAAAGACATTATAATTTGGGCAATTCTCACAGAAAAAAAAAATTATAATATTCATTTAATATCCAACACAAAGTACCATTAATTATAGGCAGATTGAGTAAAAATCAGTGTCCGTCAGATTCGAAATTATAATTAAATTAGTAAATTGAATGAAGTAAAGCCAAAGGAATATCTTCTTCGTCCGATAATGATTCTATTTCCATTGGCGTTCCGATACACGCAAGTGCAGAAATGTTCATACGAATACAGTTCACTTTCACGAGTGCATTCTTTGTTATTATCAATCGATAATTATCCATGTGTTATTATCACGATAATTATCATGATAATTATCATTGATAATTATTCTTTCGAACCCTGAATTCATATAAGAAAGTAGGTATTCAAGATTTATGAAATCACCTGCAAGAGTTGGTTTTAAACACATTTTACTTAAATTATTGTCATTTTTGTAACATGAGGAACCACGGGATGATTGCGTAACACTAACAGTAGCTATGGCTTTTATTTTGAGAGTTCAACAATGTTCATTGTGTTATTTATGTTATTGAGCAGATGAATTTTTCGAACATATGAAGCAATGGATTAGCAATATCCTCCGAAATGATTCAGATTGCGATTAATTGTGTGTTACGCAATTAGGGTGCCTGATTAGAAGAATTCCTTAACTATAAAATCAATATACAATATGCACATCAACAGCTGAACTTACCAACAGAATGACTTGCGGAAGCCTGCAGTGCAAACACAATATTGATAAGGATCATAGTGGCAGTGTCATCTTTGTTTGTCCTGTATGGTAACAATGTAGGATGTCCCACAAACCTAACATCATTTACTTTTAACTCAAACTTCCTGTTACAAAGCTCTGCTTTTACTGCAAACAGGGTTGAAAGCATTTCATCTGTGAAGCCACTTAGCTGACCTGTAAAAAAATTTTAAATTAAGGATAATTAATGAATTTATGAGAGCTGTGGTGACCCAGTGGTAATGGACCCATTTACGAGTTGCGGGTCGTATATTCGGACCCAGACAGGCGCTTTACTTTGTGTAATTTATTTCATTACCATTGCTCTCAAAAAAGGTGAAGGAAAACATCGTGAGGAAACCAGCATGTCCTAGAAAGAACCAAAATTCGAAGACCCCACACTGGGCCCGCGTGTTGGTTTTGGCCCATTCTCACAGAGAGGAGGCCTGTGTCCCAGCAATGGGAAACTGGAAACATTATAGGCTGATTATGTTATGTAATGAATTTATACATATTGGCAATCATTAGATTGATAGAGTTGTCGTCTATATGAAAACTGTTAAAATGGCTTGAAATTTCAGTCTTATTTCCCTTATGGAACTTGGTAAATGTAGGTATTCAAAGTTATGTCTTTGATAATTATTGATTTTATGCCTGTAGTAGGTTTGTTTGTTTTAAAACTAGATGAGGTTGGCATTTGTCTGAGAAGAAAGGCGTAGACAAACTCAGAGATCACAGTCTCTATTAAAGTCCAGACATAATCTTGGTCAGATGCATGTGAAAACCATGTAAATTGGTGTCTGAAAAGATTGGTGTTTGCCTAGGCTATGTTTGATTATGCTTGTATTCTCATCACATTGTAAAATACATCTTTCTCTTGTCCTTATTAAAAATTATTTGGGGTCTGATGACTCTCATGATATTTTAAATGTTACAAATACTAAAATGTATTAGCAATTAAGTATTTTGGATTCCTATGTTATTTAGGTACAGATCTAATAGCCATTCTCTTACATTCTGTATCAATATTGCAGAGCATTAGTTGTCTGTTTTCTAAGTTAACAATGTGGAAATTATTGAACTACTATACAAAGTTACCTAGTCACAGAAAGTACTAGACTTCATATCTACTGTAAATTGCATTACCAACATCTAAGCACAGTGTACAAGTTCATGTTTAAAGGTAAGTACATATAAACATTGATTTATGTCCAGTAATCAAAGTCGGGAGTAGGTATGTACCTTATCTATAAATAATATTGACATACATTACGATAAAAAGTTTGTTTTCTGGTATTCAGTAGGGTGCAATGGAATTCAGCTTGCAGTTATAACGCCGTAGTAGACGTGACCTATTTATGCACTAACCTTTACAAATATTTGACGTCTGCGACTGAGGATTCTGCAATAAGTCCTCTGTAGAATTAATGGCGTAAGGATTGTGACGACCATATTTCTTCTGTTTGCTTTCATCCTTGTTGTCTGTTGTGTAAGGGTATCTGAACAGTAATCTATCACCTTTACTGTCTGATTTCACGAAAAATATGTTCAAAGGATTCACTTCCATGTTCACAAATGGAAAGTAACTATAAAATTACGAACAGTGTGGATTAAACAAGGTGATTGGAAACGGATTTTGCAACAACGTATTCAAATGATATTTGTAAAAATATAATTTTGCACACATTTTTCAGCTCTATGTTTCACACAGTACACTTTTGCTCCTGGAATATTACACAACTGTTTACAAAGTGACTATTTTTATTCTTTTTACTTCTACGAATCGAGACAAAACACGCACCCTGTGACGTACCGTGCACTGTACGTACGTCTGTCACATTGAGATAGGAAAAACATGGAGAGGCCGCGTTATTCTATACATACATTTGCTTATACAAATATGAGTGAAATATGATTCAGAATACGAAATATCGTTTTGTCTCGTTCTTTCTAATAAGATAATCGTATTTGATAAAAGAGACAACAATATTTTAAGTTGTTGCTCATTTTGGCAACATTTTGACGTGACGTAGTACAATTGTAGGTAAGGTGCCGTATCAGCCATCTTTTGCGACAAGTTTCGTGGTAGTTTTGCTGTCAAATGGTTGTTTACTTTTTGTATTATTGAGATTTGCGAGAAATATACAAGGATTTTACCTTTTAAAACTGCATGCAAATGTTGGAAAACAACAATTCAACATGTCTGTGTGTTGTATTGTGAAGTGTGGTGCAAGAAAGAATGAAAATCAACCTCTAATGTCTTTGCAGAGGTTAATAGCCGGTTTTCATCCAAAAATACATTTAATAATACACATTCGATGATACAGTTGTGACGCGATCATGAATTTATGGCTAAAGTATTAATATTTGGGTTCATTTCCGTATAATAGACCTTTTTAGTATATTTTGTTAATTCATTTGTTTGTTTACAATAATATGTCAAATGGAATAGGGTTGTACCGTTGCCGTAATAGTTTTCTCCGCTGAAACGTCATCGACATATTCTGCGATGTGAACATAAATAATTCTGTGTCTTATTCGGTCCGAGTGAACTTGCCAGGTCCGTCCTCTGGTTCACAGCACCGAAATTAAAATATTTTATTTCACATAAACCTACATGCCCACTTAGGAAACGTCAGTAGCTAGGTCACCATCATCATTTCAGCCGAAAGACGTCCACTGCTGGACATAGGCCTCTCCCAAAGGGGGGGGGGTTGCCATAATCGCCACGCTTGGCAGGCGGTTTGGTGATTGCAGTATAGTTTGGTGGTGAAATGCATAGAGAACGCTGCTGCCCATTCTCCGGTACGACCCTTAGTCGCCTTTTACGACACCCACGGGAAGTATGGGGTAGTGCTATTCTTTAAGTCCGGCACCACACAGACTGTGGAGTTTCTTGCCAGTGCAGTAGCTAGGTGCACGGTTCCAATTGGTTGCTTCCTATGGGGAAGAACTGGCAAGAAACTCCACAATTTTTACAATGTTTTTTTTTAATTTGTTAAGTACCTGGTACTGATTTTAATAAATAAATAACTCGTTTTTTATTAAATTTATGGACTATCTGTTTCTCTCTTCTCGCCACTGCAGATTTATTACCGAAAAAACTCAGTGAAAGCTGAAGTGACGGTAACAGAGAGTTTTTACATTTGGTACTTACGCTATCAGATGCATTTAGAAGTAGGTATCTTATTATATTGCCATTTGTCTTCACAACTGGTTTGTACATAATACACATTGTTTGTACATAATACAGGTTTGTACATAACTATAATATTTTCTCTGAAAATTCTAACTCTAATAAAAGATTTTCTTTTTTGACATGTATACCTACCGATAAATAGTTCAGTAATTAACCATGAGTCTTTCGTTTCACGCATCACAAAAGATTATAAATAAAGTATTTTTGCACACTTATTTTTATGCAAAACTATAAAGTTACCGAAAATAAAGTAACAAACGTTATTATAAAGTATGGTTGGCAACCGTAATTACAACTGACTTTAATTTAGTAAGTTATTATGATCCAAACGTAATAACTAGTAAGACTCATATTTAGTATCGATACTCGATAATAGTAACACCTATGTTCCTTGATTGACACAACCCTAGCAGTGGCAGCCATTTTATGCGACAAAACGAGTTGTAGGTATGCACCCTTTTTTTGTAGGTATTTCCAGTCCATACTTTTTTATGTCAATGTTTTATTTACTAACTTTCACCCGTAGACAGAGAAGTTTTCACCCGAATCCCAGTTCCAGTCCACGCAGAATAGGTTTAGCACCGTTTTAGCCTAGTTGGTTTTTTGTTCCCGGTCTTTTCAAACTGTAATGTATTTATTTATTTATGTATATTACCGTCATTCTTTAATTTGTTTATAAATTGTTTTATTTTTTACTTTTATTAAAATCCATAGCCAACTTTTAATATTTTTTTTAGTATTGCTACTCGTCACGAGATGGCAGCATTAAAAAAAATATATTTTACCTAATTATAAACAAATCCTCCATGAAATATGTGTATAATAAATCAACAGTATTTTGAGCTGCTTTAGCATATAAGAACTAACAATTCTTCCTTCTAATAGATGTGACAAAAAAATGTCTGAAAAGGCCAGATTCAGTCTTCATTTTAAAAACGAAAAGAGACAAATCGTTTGTCAAAAGTAGAATACGAAACAATCCGGAATTTGCTTCGCGAAAATCTATACACTATCAAAAAATGGCTAACAAAGTGGAAAATAACTACAAAGTCAACCCCGAAAAGGTTCGCCTCGAAACCGATCAGGGAATCGTAGAGAGTGAAGAAAGAAAATGGGGAATGCCTTTGAAAGATGTGTACAAACATGGACTCACTTTTTACAAAGGTAATTTTCTCGATTATTTTCCCAGTTATTTAAGCCACGGCAGTGTTCGTGATCACGAAGTTAAATTTCATGTTAAAATGCTACAGATGGCTAAAAATGTTAACCGGGCGTCCATTAGCACCATCCTGAAATACATTAGCACCATCCTGAAATATTTACGACTTCATATAATGGTACAACCGTACTGCGCCGATATAAGTGCCCGTGCCCATTATTTTAATTGATATGATGAAGTGGCATTAATCACTTCCTAGTAACTGCACTGATTGTAAATTAGGTTAACACAGTACAACATTTACAGATAAGGAAGGCAAGGCAATTCACCTGAGCTATGAAGATAGGCTGAAACTGGTTGCATATACTCAGCAAATGTCTCATGGGCCTTTAGACGTGAACTCTGCACCACCTTTAGGTGTTCTGGATATGATTGGACGAGATAGAAGGGCTGCATGGCAGGCTTTGGGTCAGATGACTCAAATTCAAGCAATGGTCGGTTTTGTCCACACATTAGACAGGTAATAGTGTTTTCATGTCTGAGTGGCTGTTTAGATAAATTGGGTATCCCCTCTTTTTCTACGTTGAACCCAATGAATGCAGGCTATTATTTTTAATCAACTTCAAAAAGGAAGAGATTCTCAATTTGCTTGTATGTTTTTTGTTTGTATGTTACGCTATATCTCCATCAAATATGGATTGATTTCGTAAATTCTTTTTTTAATGGATAGTTTTTTTTTAACTTTGCTGGGCTAGTTTTTGAGTTAGCTTCAATAATATTTGTTTTTTCCACTTAGTTTATATTGATGATGATGTAATATTAAGTTCCTGTTACTGATAATTACATAGCAAGTAGTGGTATACGAATTTGTGTGGGGTAAGTATAACTAAAACAGTGAAAAATAAAAATTTGTTAATCCTACCAGTATGTGAGGAGGCAATTTATTTCTATCTAATCTAAGTATCAAGTATCTTATTAGAATGCCTATTTTCAATTATATACATAGTTCAACTTGCAAGTTCTTCTTTCTATTACAGACTGTGCCCACTTTTCAAACCATATTTGGAAGCAATACAAAAGGATATGGAAGACAAAAAACAGCAAGAGTGAGTTCTTCTTATTTTTAAATAGCTTACTTGATGATTTTTCTAATGTGCCAGATATATTGAATGTTGTTTTTTTTTACTATCAGGCTAAAGAAAGAAGAGGAGGAAAGGTCAAACTTGGAACTGCAGAATAGAATACAGTTGGAAAAACAGAAACAACAGAGTAACAAACTAACAGAGGAACAACAGGTGTAAGTTCATTTGTACCAAATAATTATTTCTGGTACCTTTCTTTTTCTCATTGAATTTATAATTAAGCTCTATTTATTTATTTTTTCACAATGAAACACAATTTGTTCATTCACAATACCAATGAGTTATTTTCAAAGTCAAGTCATTTATTTCAAATAGGCACTTTTGAATGTCATAATTAAAAATAAAATAAAAATAGAATTGTTCTAGTCGCCCTTTCAAAAGGTTTCGTATGAAGAAGAATGGGCAAGAAACTCCACTATTACTCTTTCTCTTTTCAAACAATATTTGCCATCAACTTGCTAAGATGAAATGAATTAGTCATTATTAATGTATTGGCTTTCAATGTACTCATGCTACAGTTTCTCTGAATGTGTAAACCACAGTTTTATACTAATGCACTATCAAAATTTCCAGACAAAGAATAAAAGATGCACTCAATGCACAAACTTACGAACAGTTTCTACAGTACTCTCAACAGCAGTACCCAGGCAACTTCGACCAGCAGGCGATTCTCATTCGTCAGCTTCAAGATAAACACTACCAGCAATACATTCAGCAACTTGCTGTAGATCAGAGGCTTGCAAATTCTAATATAAAGGACACTACGGAAGAAAAAGAAAATGACTACACAAATAGTGGCACCGAAAAGGCACTCAAACAGGAACCCGTTACTGATTGCAATTTGAATGAAACTGGGGATTCTCCTACAAGGGATAACAAGTAAGTGAGACACACATGAACATGTTATTTTTTTTTTATTGAAACATGGAACCACTTGAACTGACTTGGAACCAAACCTGTAAGATTTAGAGCTGATTTCTAGGGTTCTAAACCCAGAGAGTGCTAACAGGACCCTATTACTAAAACTCCGCTGTCCCTCCTCTCTGTCTGCCACAGGGCTGTATCTTTCGAACTGTAATAGGTAGACACTTGAAAGGAAATTGCCCATAACCAGTACCGCTTTAAAGCAATAGAGTATGGCCATAAAAATATACTTATAAATTATAAAATATTTTTTTATCTTTTCTGAGTTCAGTTGATTGAAATCGTATGTGAGGTTAATATTTTGTATTTAATTAGTTATTAATTCGATTTTATTGCATACTTTTTTAAATGGAATATTTTTGTAAAAGCAGTGTTGCCAATTTTAAGAACCTCCCCATAATCGGTCTTAACGCTTAGTATAAAGACAGACGCTGAGTTTTAAAAATAATTTCAACTATGACATTCTTCCTGGGTCATTGATTCCGTTTTAGTCATGATCTGGCAGTTGGAGTACCTAATTTATACGGCCTACCCAAATGTCCCTTCTTTGGTATTGTTCGTCGAATCGTTGAGCTCCTTAAGTTCTGCGTTGAGCTGCACGTTTACTGACAAATGGGACCACTAACTGGACAGGTCCACTCAATCTGTGTGGTTCTTTTCCCAAAAGAACATTTCAGACACCTTTATACATGGTCTGCACATGATCTGACCAAGATTATGTCTGGGCTTTAAAAGAGATTGTGACCTCTGAGTTTCTTTCGGCCTTTCTTCTCAGAGTTGTCAGATAAGAAACGCCCTTCTCATCTAGTTTAAAAAAATATGTTTGACGTGTAAAAGTGTTTTTTTTTTATCATTTGTCCTCCTTATTATTTTTTAATTAACATAATCAACTTAATATAATTATACAGGGTGTTTGGTGCATCGTTTGCCAAATGGAATTGGCCGAAAGGAGAGGTCATTTGCTATATCTTAAGGCCCAGTAACTCATTCCTTGCTACACTGGTTTTTTTATTATGACTTTTTAATTTTTATTTAGAAAAATACAAGAACTCTGCATTTAAGCTTAAATTTAAAAAAAAGTTATGAGTATAGCCTTCAAATTTCATTTTAATTCTTATGTTTACTCTTGTATGGTTCTATGAAATTCAAAATTACTTGATAATAACATCTAGTTCCTTTTTAATAACTCAAAAAGTTTTTGAAAAAAGCAAAAATACACTTAACACTCAATTTTAAATTGCTGTAAAAAAAAAACGAATAGCGATCGGGATCTTCGAATTCTTTTAAAAAGTTCTCTAGTTGGTCCCCTTTCCAATGGTGTGCAATATAACAAAAAAAACTTTTAATAACTCCAGTAATTCGCTAAATGTGTAATCGAGACTCATCAGGCTGATATTCGATATTACGGTAAGAACACTAGTTTTCACCTAAATAACATTCTTTATGTAGGTGGATAGTGTTATCTCCCTCTTGCGCAGTCTCTTATCTCTTTCTAGGGATCTAACTTTCCTCGAACTTGAAATAAAAAATAAACTTTTATTTAATAAGTACCTAATTTTAAAAAACCAAAGCAGAAATACGTTTACAAACCACTACAGTCGAGATAAGACGACGATGTCGCGCGTGTGTACGCAATAGTGGAGGACAATTTGAACAAAATTTATAATTAGGTACCTATTATAAATTTATTTATTAATTTATTTTTCTCTTTTTTATTTCAAGTTCGAGGAAAGTTAGAACCCTAGAAAGAGATAAGAGACTGCGTAAGAGGGAGATAACACTATCCACCTACTTAAAGAATGTTATTTATGTAAAAACTAGTGTTCTTACCGTAATATCGAATACCAGCCTGATGTGTCTCGATTACACATTTAGCGAATTACTGAAGTTATTAAAAGTTTTTTTTGGTATATTGCACACCGTTGGAAAGGGGACAAACTAGAAAACTTTTCAAAAGAATTCGAAGAACCCGATCGCTTTTAGTTTTTTTTTTACAGCAATTTAAAATTGAGTGTTAAGTATATTTTTCCTTTTTTCAAAAACTTTTTGAGTTATTAAAAAGGAAGTAGATGTTATTATCAAGTAATTTTGAATTTCATAGAACCATACAAGAGTAAACATAAGAATTAAAATGAAATTTGAAAGCTATACTCATAACTTTTTTTTAAATTTAAGCTTAAATGCAGAGTTCTTGTATTTTTCTAAATAAAAATTAAAAAGTCATAATAAAAAAACCTGTGTAGCAAGGAATGTGTTACTGGGCCTTAAGAGATAGCAAATGACCTCTCCTTTCGGCCAATTCCATTTGGCAAACGATGCACCAAACACCCTGTATATTTTTAACATCTTTAAAATAATAATAAATTAAATCCATTTATTTCAGACTAATTATTTGTCCATACTTGTTAGTGTAATTACATTACTTTACTAATTAAAACTATTTCTATTATTGACAAATCACATGGTCAGGGTGATTAAGATTAACTGTTGGTAACACTATCACGGGCAATGTGAAAGGTGAACTGCCAAAAGTGTCAATAGTGTTACTCACTGTCAAGTGTCAATAATTATTTGTCAAAAAAAACATCTCATGTCGGCCGACCTGCCGACCAGCACTCCGCAGCGAACATTGTTTTTACTTGTTTATTGATAGTTGTTGAGTTTGTTGTGCTAAAAAATAACTTATCATTGCGTTAACATCGTGTCCAGTTGAGTCTTCAGATTTCTGCACGGTCAAGAATTCTTATAGAGACCATTGTACTGTTTCTGTGATGTGGATTGTGTAGAACGTTTTTACGACTACGGCTTGTGTTCTCAGTGCAGTAAATCAGCAATGATTTCGTTAAAAATGTCACGCTGTGGGAGTTGTGTCTACCCCGTCATCAAGTTGGAGAGGCAACGGATATAATGGAAGTCTTTCAGCACATTTGTATTTTGTTGTTTACAGCTAATACTAGAAGCAGTTTAACTATATTTAAAATATACATTTAAATGCATCATGATGAGAAAGTGGGAAAGTGTGTTGTACCACTTGCGAACGATCACAATAAAGACTGAAGCTGAGGCGACACAGTGCTTCCTTGCCCAAACCATTCGTTCCACCCTCTGAAGAGCTCCTACCAGGACATGGGTTACCTTGGGTAACCTTGGGACCACGGTTGGCCGAAGTAAGGAAAACCTGTTCAGGTGGAGATTCATAGACAACTCCGCCTTGGAGTGTAAATGTTGTGCTGTTCCACAAACGATGGGACACTTAATATCGTGTCCCGTCTGCTGCACGTTACTGGAACTGAAGGACGCTGGTGATGGCGGCAAACAAGTAGCTGAATTCTGGGCCGAGTCCATTTAGATTGCTATCGACACGCTAAGAGGAAGATGATGAGATGAGAATTATGAACCACCAGTTATACTTTTCTTAGTTTGATTTGATTTTGTTTGTGACTTTTGCCTCTGTGACAATATGTGTATTTTCTATTAAACTAATACAATGTGTATATTTTCTATTAAACTAATGCTAAGATCAATTTCTTTACTGAATATGATATATCTATTATATTTATTTTTAGATGTTAGTCGTATTATTGGGAGCATGTAAGTAGGAACGAAATATGCGAAATTGAACTAGCAAAAGACATTGAGGTTGACTTGCCGTTGGTACTGGGAACGGACACGTATTTAGTAAGGGGAAGAATTAAATCACGACATGTCAGCACAAAGGTTAGGCTTTTTTTTTTGCGGATGGGAAATCATCAAATGACTCCTCCCGCTCTGAGTGGAGCGGAAGGGAGTGTCAGACTCTTACTGACTAAAACCCACCCGTGTTCCTTCCTTAGCCCTTTATGTTCCGGGCCAGCGGTAACCCTTTCGGACAATCCCGCTGACCCGGCAGGCTTCGGCCCTAAGGGGCTCCTCCTCGATGCTGACATCTCTTTGAGGCGCGCGTGGAACACGTACGCGCCGTCCGGCACGGGCCTGGTCCTGATCGGACGGTGAGCTACCCATTACTCACCGCCCGCAGGCCCGCGCCTACGGTGGCCGGGAGTCGTCACGCGGCTCCCGAGCTGCTGCCGTCCCCCGTGGCGGCTGAGACGGGAGGCTCTCTCCCTGAACCGTCCCGCCACCTCCTTCGCTAGCATGACTGCTTCGCAGAAGGAGGTGACTGCCTCCCACTCCCTCTCGCCCCGGACCATGGCTTGCACCAGGGCCGGACGCGAGAGGTCGCCGTCGCTGCCGATCGCCTCTACGAGGACACGGCGGTGCTCCGCCCAAGCGGGGCAGACCTCCACCGTGTGCTCCACCGTGTCCTCTGGGCGATCCTGGCAATGGTTACAATGGCAATGGCAATGGGACAAAGGTTAGGCTTACATTTTAATTAATAAGTAACTTAGTAGGTGATATTAATAGCTATTATTGCAATTGTTTGGTGGGTAATCAGACAATGGGATGATGTGCTCTCATTATGACCATTTTGTGGTATCTTAGTTGGGCTCGATTTAGGTCTGTGGCGCCACCGGCTCCGCTTTTAGACGACATATTTTATGAATATGATGATAATATGGACCAATGAAACTATTGCATTCCTATATTCAAGCATTTTTATTTTTTATTTCCTATCAAAACCTACATTTAGCATGACCTACCTTTGTAATATTATTTAATTGGGATCATTTGTTGATTTATTGGAACTATTTTCTGTTGTTTTATGTGAATCAAATCATATTGTTGTAAAATACTGTTTTTTGGTGGAAGATTTGTTACAAAACTAACCTCAAAACTGAGCAGAAAATCAAAGTACAACAAAAACCCCACAAAATAAATGGATAATTTTAATTTCCTATGAACGTACGACATTACCCCGCTTTTATATCCAATTTATGGTTGCATACAAAATTGTTTGATGCGCAACGGCGGTCAGTAGAGAAATGAGCAATTTCCTTTTCACAGAGTGCGTACTTCTATGACCGCTATCGCTATAGCAACAAATAATAAAAATAAAATGAAGTTACAAATTAAATAGAAAATGAAGTGTTAAATTTTGTATGCTGGTATTGGAACCCTTTGTGTGCAAGTCCGACTCCCACTTGAATGTTTTTTTTTAATAGTCAGATAACTTTAACTGAAGAATATTTATTTTTTCTGTTACAACACAGAAAAAAAAAATATTCTTCAGTTCATTCTTCATTCGCAATTAGTTTTACTTTTAGCGGATGAGTTTTGGGTAAACATACCCCCAAATATTGATTCCTCACTTAAAAGTTATCCTCAGATAATTGAAAATTCAATCATGAATAAAGTTAGAAGAGTAACAGAATAATTATGATTACCTTTATGGTATGGATGTGTTCAAACAATAAAAATGTTACAGGGCTATGCAGACTACAGAGAAGACAGAATCTAATGATTATATAGAGGAGACCAGGGTGGATGACAATACAGATGATGAAGGTAACCTATTTAATTAAACCGTTTCAAATTTTCCTTCCTTCATAACCAGTCCGAAAATTTTCAGACTCGGGATTTTGGCAGCGTATGGTTTAGCCTATGGTTTACCCTACAACAGTTATGTGGAAATTGTCATGGCCACACCTTGATAATTTCCACGCATTTGATAAGGAGAAATGAGGAAAATGTTGTAGAGTAGGGGAAGACCAAAGAAACGATGGATGATGATATGGTTAGAAAGCGGGTGACTACCGAGATAAATAGAGAAGCATCAAAGAAAAAGACATGTTGTGAATGATGATGGTTTTTCCTATAGAAAAGGCACAAGATCAGAGGGGCAAATCTTAAGAATGTTCACAGTCTGATCTTAGTCTCAATCTTTCAAAAATACCTCTAATTTCCTACATCATTTTGACAAGTTTTTGATAAATGATTTATTTCTGTAAGTAGGTTTTTACAAACACTTTTACACGTCATTATATTTTTTAAACTAGATGTGGTCGGCGTTTCCTATCTGACTACTCTGAGAAGAAAGGCCGAAACAAACTCAGAGGTCACAGTCTCTTTTAAAGTCCAGACAAAATCTTGGTCAAATCGTGTGAAGACCATGTAGATTGATGTCTGAAATGGTCTTTTGAGGAAAGAACCACACAGATTGAGCGGACCTGTCCAATCAGTGCACGCATTTGTCAAAAATCGTGCAGCTCTACTCAGAAATTGAGGAGCTCAACGAATCGACGAACAATACCAAAGAAAGGACATTTGGGTAGGCCGCGTAAATTACTAATTTTGACATTTTGTTTGTCTCCGAGATGAGGCTGAGACTGGATTTTGAAAGTTTTAAATAACGAGAATTCGCCTGCAGTTGTTTTGTTATTGTTTAGTTGAATTCAATGTCAATATTTAACTAGTCGTGACTGTGTAATTGCATCCTATTGGGACAATGCCTATATTAGTTTCAGATAACATTTAGTAACTAATCGCTGAGTGATAAGAATTTGTAAGTCGTTTTTCTTCTTTCAATATTTGAAATCAGAATCTGAAATAATTACTAAGTTTAGTAGTTTTGCTACAATGTCATACCGTGACATATTCCAACAAAAATATTTTAGGACCTCTCCTATTAAAAATCAACTTTGCTGTGCCCGACAGTGTCCATAATTGATTCGATGTTTTAAAATACCAACTATCATATGTACACATTATGGAGTGCAATAAATAATTGAGTATTGACCTTTCCAATTTTTATTAGAAATGGTCTTTTAAAAATCAACTTGGCATGCATAACACTAAGGTAGACAGTTGAGTAAGTGGCGAAGGAATGTGAATTATTTGAGATTAAGAATTCAAGTAAGTCAATTCTGTATTACCAGATGGTTTTCTGAACGTGGAAGCAAGTCGTATGTGGACTCGCGGCGACATAGTCAAGTTCAAGAGTTCTGCACAGCAGGGAGGCGGTAAACTGACGGTGGGCCATGGTGAGACCATCACTGTGAGAGTACCTACCCACCCAAAGGCTAGGTGCCTTTGCTGGGAGTTTGCTACTGATAACTATGATATTGGTAAGTAAAGCTACAAACATAATTATAAATTAAAGTTTCGCGTCTGTCTGTGTGATCGTGTTGCTCTTCTAAACTACGCGACGAATTTTGATGCAGTTTTCACCATCATTTAGTTTATCTATTCTGCAAGGTTATATGTATGATAGGTACATGTATATTAAACTTAGGGCTGATTTTTCAATCATCTGATAACTTTATTCGAGGAATAATTATTAAATTTTGACAGTTGTTTCACACAAAAACTGTCAAACGTCTATTTTATTCCTCGAATTAAACTTATCTGGCGATGGAAAAATCAGCCCTTAGACATAGCACATAAATTTCGATGTTTTATCAAGTCGTAAAAAACGTATTAAGCAGTCTCTAGTATTTTATAAAATTACGCCTGTGTAACTTGAAGGGGTAGGCAGAGGTACAGGTATAATACACCCACTTTTTGCCAGTTGAGAACGAGGGACTTTTCCAGTTGGGACACCCAAAAACTCTGCCCGACCTGAGGATTAAAACCAAGACCAATGGCTCAGCAATACCACTTGCAATTGATGAGGCCGTTTGTTTTTTTCTCAGAGCGAAATCGTGATGGAGAAGGAGGATCTTGAGTTATAAGCGCACTAACAGACAAACAGAATCGTTGTGTGTATACAGGGTGGTAGAGACATCTACGGGCAACCCGTTACCATGGACTCAGTACAGGATTCTGAACACCTGTGTTGAAATTTTTCGTCAGTTATTAAAAAAAAATACTGGCCAAGTGCGAGTCGGACTCGCACACGAAGAGTTCCGTACCACAAGGCAAAAACGCCGAAAAAACACGTTTGTTGTATGGGAGCCCCCCTTAAATATTTATTTTATTCTGTTTTTAGTATTTCTTGTTATAGCGGCAACAGAAATACATCATCTGTGAACATTTCAACTGTCTAGCTGTCACGGTTCATGAGATACAGCCTAGTGACAGACAGACGGATAGTGGAGTCTTAGCAATAGGGTCCCGTTTTTACCCTTTGGGTACGGAACCCTGAAAATAGCTGGTCCATACATTTTGACCGCGTAGGTATTGCAGTTTTCTATGAAACAGCAAATTTTTTTTTTTGATAACCGGCCAGTATTTTTTATGCTAGAGGGTCTAGGATCATGGGCTAAATTCATGGTTCCAGTTTGCGCGTCAATGTTTCAGCCACCCTGTATAAATTATTAAACAATCATTCATACTGCATGCATATTATGTCCCAGGTTTCGGCCTATACTTCGAATGGAGCAAGTCTGCGACCACCGAGGTCACGGTGCACGTGGCTGAGAGTGATGACGAGGACGACGAAGAACCGGATGAGGATGAATACACTGTTACAGATGGTAATTACTTACATTCATAACAAATGTAATAGCTAAAAATAAAAATTATATCAACATAATGTTGATTACCTAGATTACCTACATTAGATTACGTACCGGAGAATGGGCAGCAGCGTTCTCTATGCATTCCACCACCAGACTATACTGCGATCGCCAACCCGCCTGCCAAGCGTGGCGATTATGGCAAATCCCCTCTTTTAAGGGAGGCCTATGTCCAGCAGTGGACGTCTTTCGGCTGAAATGATGAATGTTGATTAAATGGAAAAATGACATTTCTTGCTAAATTTTTTTAGTGAGAAATGTAATTTTTCCATTTAATCAATACTATCACCGCCAACTTTCTAACTCAGAATGGACTGTTACTAAGAAATTTCTAATGGAAAAACCCAATAACACTGCCAAGTATGGATGCATGGTAAGGTGCCTCGCCTTCGCACACCCTATCAACTCCACGTCAGTCCTACACTATCTCATCTCCAACTAACGGTTTAGCATCAAATCCACGTTCAGAAGGTGCGAATATTCTGAAAAGTCGGAACCTAGCTAAAATATCGTAATCACAAATTAAAGACATCAAGTAAAAAAAAATTGGCCAAGTGCGAGTCGGACTCGCACACGAAGGGTTCCGTACCACAAGGCGAAAACGCCGGAAAAAAAACACGTTTGTTGCATGGGATAAATATTCATTTTATTTTGTTTTTAGTATTTGTTGTTATAGCGGCAACAGAAATACATAATTTGTGAAAATTTCAACTGTCTAGCTATCGCGGATCTTGAGATACAGCCTGGTGACAGACAGACGGACAGACAGCGAAGTCTTAGTAACAGGGTCCCGTTTTTACCCTTTGGGCACGAAACCCTAAAAAGGATTATTTTTTTACTTGGTTTCTTTGTACTTATAAAAATTTGTGATCTCATTTGCAGGTCAATTCCCCGAGTACACAATCCATGGTACTCGCACAGACTTAGAGCAAGGTTCAGAGAAAAGATCAGAAAAACTCGCCGTCAGTACCACGCGGCCATTATTGAGTCTGGTGGTGCCCATATACCGCCGGGATTGTCACACCGAGGTATGTATACAATAAAAGTAAAGTGTAAACAAATATGAGTTTATAGAAAAATTACTTTAAATCCTACACAATAAATTCAGTTTACGGTACAACTTCAAACATTTTTATAACATTTTCAATAGTGCAAGTCACTCTGAAATCAACTAAATTGTCATTAAAATAAAGTTGAAAGTTGTTTAACTTGAAATAATATTTAGGCGAAACATAAGTTTGAATAGACTTTAGTCAAACGCACGTCAGTGGCAAACATTGAACTACGAAAACGGCGTTTTATTGCTACGACATAAGGTCGCTAACTTTGTCATATACATTTTTATCCCATTATAGGACACTGAACGAGACACAATATATTTTTTATTGTTATTACGTCTGTGGGGGCGTTCAGTGTCCCGCAAAGGTTAATAATACTTGCTCAAAGTGAGAAAATCCCACATTCATCGTATTTAAACACGAATTACACAATACTTATTTTTTTAACATTCAGAATTGTAAATTAAATGATTTTCGAATTCATCATTATTTTATTTGCCAAACAATAATGCGCTGTTGAACTGAATTTATACTTCCGAATATTAAAGATTAATCAAGAATTTTTAAACCTATTTTCAGGTATACGCCGGATCCCACACGTACCCCGGCGAAGGAGTATACTTACTAAAGTTCGACAACACCTACAGTCTATGGCGGTCCAAAACACTTTACTACAAAGTGTACTACACACAGTAAACTTCATTTAACCTTATAGTAGAGCCATGACAAAGAAATTATATGGAAAGTAATATAATATATTAAATTATTTTATACTTTAACACCCAACATTGTACTGCCAGTATTATAGTTCCTGAAAACATTGTTTATGTAAAGGATATAGTTAACACAACCGCGGGGGAGTATTGCGAGGGTTGTGTAGATATGCCTTGTATGGACGACATAGATCTGCGAACTGCGGGCTAGTTGCGTAACACACAGTACAGTTACCGGCACGTAACTTGGCAACAGATTTTCGTAGTGGGGGAAATTCGCGCATATAAAAATGAATGAAATTGTGCGTGCGCAAACTTCCCCCCCTACAAAAACCCTTGCCAAGTTACGTGCCGGCAACTATACTAGCAACGGCGTTCATTTTGACAGGGTAACAACATTCATTGCTTTATTGACGTTGTTGAGCAGAAAAAAATCTCGAACATATGAAGCAATGGATTAGCAATATCCTTCAAAATGATTCAGATTGTGATTGATAGTTTGTTAAGCAATTATATGACGCATCAGATCAACGGTTGGTTTGACGCTTACGTTGTGTGTTATGAACAGTGATCGAAATAGGCTGAGTATACTTACCTAAAGTTTAAAGAACAGAGACGAAAATCGGAGACTTCCATAAGACAATTTTTTTTTTTTTACCGGAACTTTAATTATGTAACTTTCAATATCTTATTTTATCATTAACATTATAAATGCTAAATAAATAAAAAAATAACCAATATTAAAAATATATCTATTTTTGATAATGTTAATAAATAATGTTAATGATAAAATAAGATATTGAAAGTTACATAATCAAAGTTCCGGTAAATTTACCGGTAAAAAAAAAATTGTCATAAGGAAGTCTCCGATTTCCGTCTCTGTTCTTTAAACTTTAGGTAAATATACTCAGCCTATTCCGATCACTGGTTATGAAAGATTAAAAGATCGTTTTTATTTTGTTTGAACCTAAATTCACAATAAAGCATTCGAGTAACATACCTCGCAATATCTGTTCGCAGCTTAACACAATTCAGTGAAATAATTATGAGCTTCTTTAGCTAATTTAACAATATATTAAGCTGTGTATAAACGAGACACGAAGATGCTTATAGTTCACTTAATTTGAAGGTAGTTTTGTTGAATTTTTCTGGTGTACTCTTATTAGGGTAGTTACATGCCGAAAATGCTCGCGATCGCGGTCGCTATATCGATACCTCGATATCGATACTCGCTATTTCTACATGGGTGGAGGTGCAAAAGAAACAACTGAAAATTATGGTACACATGATAGCTCAGTTGCCTAGTCTTTTGTTTGTGCTGTACTCTACCTAATCCTATTCCAGTAGAACAATTCGACCAATCACCTCGATGCTTACCGTCGTCCGCGATGTAAAAACAAAATATTTTGTTTTCACGTAGGCATCGAGGTAAACCCCCAAGCAGCCCGCGATTTATTGCGGTGACATCGAGGTAGCGAGCTAAACTGCGATCGTAAGGTATCACAGTGAAGCGTCTTCGGCAAATAATTATCCTTACTATTATCGGATTACTAGCATGTCGTCAGAAACGCAAGTGGTCAAATACGCATTTCGTCGTCTCTCAGGATAGACTCGCAACTTGTCAGAAACGGAACTCGACGGACACGCAGTTCGGCAGACACGCAACACGACGATACGCATTTCGTCAGATATTTGAAACCATCAACCCAGATTGATGTAAACAAAAGAATTAGGGCTGATTTTTCCAACGCCAGATAATTTTATCGGAGATTATGATGATATAAATTGACGGAGACTTTTTGACAGTTCTTCCATACAAAAACTGTCAAACGTCAATTTTATTCCTCGAATAAAAGTTATCTGGCGATGGAAAAATCAGCCTTAGGGCTGATTTTTCAATCATCTGATAACTTTATTCGTGGAATAATTTTGAAATTTTGACAGTTATTGCATACAAAAACTGTCAAACGTCAATTTTATTCGTGTTTTTCGACCTGCGCCTTTGACGTGGTGCAAATCTGACGAGATGCGTTTCTGTCAACATGCGTTTTCTGACGAAATGCGTATTTGACCACTTGCGTTTCTGACGATATGCTAGTAATCCCTATTATCTAGTTGTCTATTATAAGTTATATACCACAAATATCTTGTAAGTAGTTTTCAATTGTCATTCAGTAGTTTTTGTTAAATTGTGCGAGGTGCACGTTTATTTTTTGCATTTCATTTTAATGTTTGTTGAAAGAAGGTTGAGTATTTATTTATTTTGTTAGCTTTACCATAGTACGACCCATTTAGTTTTTACATATAAATGAAGGTATATCAGTAGTTATAATGAGTAAAACCGATGTGTAGCTATAGGCATGTTATTATTCACTGTTACTTGCAAACCATATTATTTTTCCTCTGAAACCCACACCTGTTATTTGCAGGTTACACCTAGTTCTACTATTTATTTTCTGTGCCATTAGATGAGTTAAGAATGTTAATGGTTTAGGTTAATAGTACCGTACTTAAATTGATAAAAATGTGTTTGATGTCTATTACTCGTAAACCCAGTTTATTTGATTGAAATGGAAGACATGGTGAACAGGGGCGTGCACAGATTTTTCAAAGAAGGTAGACAAAAAAAAAATCTCACTAAAAATACTGCACTTTGGTTTCGGTTCGTCGTCTTGTCGATCGATGATGTAGGTAATTGCCAAATGCCAGCTCAAATATCCATAGATTGACTGATTTTATAGACATAACAAGATATTCGAAGTGGCCTTTCGGCCGGCGCGTTTGTTTGATGTTCTACTATGTTTGTGTGATTTGCAAAATTAAATAAAAGTAGTGAAAAGAGTGTGTGGTGGTGTGAGTAACTGAGTATACTACATAAACTACACGGATCTATTAAGTTATTTTAAGATAATTTTATTTGTATATTAAATCTACACGCCTATCTTTCTGTAAAGCTGCGTTTCCATTATGCAAATGCCTTGCATACAAGTTGCAAGTTGCATGCAATTTGTATAGTGGAAACCACAGCTTGCGAACAAGTTGCAAGTTGAACAAATTTCTGTTTTCAATTCAAATCACTTGCACGCAAGTGTGACGTCATACTTGCATGCAAGACTTGCCTAATGGAAACGCGGCTAAGAATATCTGCAATATGGAATCGTAAAAGTTGGGAAGACGTTTCATTTCCGTAAGAAGATTTTTTTCTATTGAAATAATGGAAAGATCTGTAAGACGTTGCTGACCTTGTGTATTTCTTAAGTAGGTATGCATACGTACAATTTTGTAAATGGTTTTCCAACACTCCGTCGTATTTCGCGAGTAGGTCGACCATTTCTAAATAATTGCCCCTATTCCCTGACGAAGTAGATTCGTCATGTCCACGGAAAGCAAGCTCTTGTTTCCCCAAAAAGCAAACTATATCAATAAGTCGCTGAAAAATATTACGGTTCCGATCGACTTTCGCGTTGTGTCTATCAATATCAATTTGTATCTGAGAATTTAAACGCGTCTCTATACGATTTTTTCCAAAGGTGTGATATTTAAGGGAAGCTTCTAAGTGTTTTTCCGATTGTTCGTGTTTTTTCGCGGCGGTAGGAAAATTATGAATATCAGCGTAACCGACTTCATTCCAGACTGTTTTATTGTTTGAAAATAGAAGGCAAACAAAACAAAACAAACGATTACTGTGTATGCAACCTGTGAGCCAATGATATGAATCATATTGTTTTTTATTGAATTTACGATTAACTTTCCCTTTAGTCTGTATTAATTGCAATTCTGGTGTAGGGCGGCCTATTTCTATCACACGTTTTTTTTTTACCGAAAGATAGTTTTGAAAACGCACCTTTTTTTAGTTTGTCAGTACGCACACCACCAGAACAATTTTCACAGAGAAAATGATCCATTTTCACACTAATAACAACGTTAAAATCTTAAAAACCTGAGCGCAATCTCACTCATAAAAAACATAAACAAACAATATGGCGTATTATTGCAAATTTGACGTTTGAATGCATAGCGCGGATGTTACAGTGTTGCCAGGACCGTTGTTTCGAAAGTTACGTTTTGTTTCCTGTGTGTTACATTTTTGCTGCAAAAGTTACATTATATTACGCGAGTTCGCGGTTTCGTAGCTACTTACTTAAGTAGAAAAAGAAAATAAACATGGCTGATTGTGATGTTTAGGACAACTGCGCCGTTTGCGGTTTCGTAGGTACTTACTTATCTAGAAAAGGGAAATAAACATGGCTGATTGTGATTTGGTTAGAACAACAACAATAACACATGATTCTGAAATAAAGAATATAAAATTAACATTTTGAGCCACGCAGCACAAATTGCCAGATACAATAACATTTCTATTGTGTCTGCTAATTAGGTACTCGAGTCGCTATATTAAAAAAAATACTTAAATATTCTGCCGTTTTTTCTGACATTTTACTAACATCAATTTGCCTCCGACCTCCGAGCCCAAAATCACGTAAATAAATAAAAAATAAAATAATGTAACTATTGCATCAAAAAGTAAAATTTCGGATTCGACGCTAGCGCCTGGCAACACTACGCGCATGCTGGTGGACAGCCACGCGCACGCGTTGAGTATTGGCGTCTCTGTCGCTCGTAGTTCCGAGTTGACGCGAACAAAAAGGATATTATACGACAAAAAATAATGGTCGTCTAATTAGGTTTATTGATATGAAGTAATGCTACTTTCTAAAAGACTTGCATTGCATAGCCAACTTCCGTTCGGGCAAGTTCGGTGCGAGTTCGTGTTCTGCTCTATGAGAAACTACAGTAAAGACACTGCCTATTATCGCAGTTGTGTGCGTTATTTTTTTCATTGTGTGGGAGCAGTGCCCACGTAGTTACAGGCGCGCACACACTCATAAAATCGTATGAGCACGACTGACCGCGAGAGCACACATCTAAACATTTAGTGACGAATAGTTTGTGTCTTTGCCGTTGAGATTGAAAGGTGGCGCATGTGCAGCGCGTTGATTCGCGCTGCACGATGCGAAATTAATTAAATCTTAATGATACTACCGACGCTCGGTAGGTGGAGCTGATTTATGATTTAAGAATTTTTATATTTTGTTAAGTTTTGTTTATTGACTTACTTAAATAATATTAGATCTGTTCTCCAAGGTAGACACTGTCTTTATCACTCTATGGAATGCCCGCCACTGATGGTGAATGGGTAGTGGATACCGCGAAATTAAAATTTTCTTACGTTTTTTGCGATTTGCAGGTCAGTGTCAGGTTGTATCTTGATCAAAATATGATTCGCGACAATAACAGGTACATATTTAGAGAATTATAATCATTAGAATCATTAATACATCTTTCTAAGTTAGATTTCTAACATAAGCACTTTTCCATAAGAGATTGGTGGTTGGTGGTAGAAATCTAACTTAGATATATTGATGATTCTAATAATTATAATTCTCTAAATATGTATCTGTTATTGTTGCATCGCGAATCATATTTTGATCAAGATACAACCTGACACTGACCTGCAAATTGCAAAAAACGTAAGAAAATTTGAATTTCACGGTCTACCACTACCCATTCACCTTACTGTTATTTGTTATTTTTACTGATGCGTGCAAGTTTTGGCGCAAAATACCGAAAGTCCGGGAGGAGTGCGTTAAAAGCACTAGAAAACATGCACTTTGCATGTAGTGTACCATCATAGACAATTCACAATTGTAGAGTATTTATTTATTAAGAAAAATATGTTAAATAATTTATTCATACATATTCCATGTTGTAGCAGGTTCTGTAGTTTATGCCTACTCACATGGGAAGGCGTGAGTGATTTTATGTATATTCCATGTTGTGTGTTGCATATTTGAACGAAATGTCATAATGATATTTATTTATTATAGTTTATTTAGATCTGTGTTACGCAGTATTACCACTAAATTACCTAACTTGGAAGTTATATTTTCTAAGAATCTATCTTACACTACTAAAATTGCAAGCTCTTACTAACATAACTTATGAACAAAATTGTGATTTCTGAATTTAACAATAACAAAAAGAAACTGTGCGGTCGGGAGAACCCCGTGAGGAACGAAGTTCCTTACGCGATACACACTCGTATAAACTAGAAAGAGACATGGGTCGCATGGAGGCGACATAACGCTTTTTCCTTACGTGACGATTTCTACCAGTCAACTCCTCCCACAAGCCGCGTTATGGAACTTCGAGGTCAAGTTAGTAACTATTAAATTATAAAACAAGAAACATACTAATTCAGATTTCAATTTATAGCTCAAGTTTGCTGGGTTATACCGTCGGCCAGTCTGCATCTCTACATGAACTGACCTGTACGACCTTTAACATAACGACAGATAATATAGTTGTATGAAGGCAAAGACATTTAGATATAGTATCTTAAATCTCTTTGTTTATAGGGTTTATAAATGTGCTGCTGCCCTTTGAGTAAAATACCCTTTCAAAACAGCTTTGTTTTCGAATGCAACTGATCTTTGATGGGGCTAATTTTGTATCTGAGAATCATTGTTATGTTTTTGGTGGCTCTTGAAGTCATGATGGACGTGTGTGTGTGTGGCATTAAACGATGGTGGATGTTTTGTATACGACTGTAGCGAAGGATATCCAACATGGGCCATCATGGGTTTTCTGGAATGTATAAAATTACTTTCATCAATGATTTTCTTGTTTTAACAAGCATCAATAAATAATTATTTGTCAAAAATTAAGGAATATGAATTTTGTTTGTACTTCCCTTTAAGAGATATCATGTACAGTATGACAGAATTTATAAATGTTTTGTTTTTCGTCAATTTCATTTCTTTTTATTTGAATTCTTGAAGAAGTCAATCGTTAAATTATATTATGTACAATACTGAATATAAAATAATATAATACACGCCTACGTGAAAAAAGTACTCGTTTTCATTTTCATCCGACATCCCACTGTTGCTGAAAGCTATAACTTATTGTACAGACTCCAGCACATCAAGCTACCCGAAACTGTTAAATTTTCCCAATCAACTTTGAACCTTATGATTTAGCAATAAAGTTAAATTCAAATTCAAATTCATTTATTTCGTGAACACAGGGTACATACAAAAGGTGTTATAAATACATAAGATCCGGGCTGTGCCCCGCCAAAAGGCATACAAAATATCAAAGGTTCCATAATGTCATGTGATAATAAAAAAAAAAAAAAAAATAATAATTTACAACAATAATCAAAATTAACAAAATTATTTAGTATGTCATAACATGAGCACAGATTGAATTTAGTCAACAAGTACCTATAATTAAAATTTGTCATTTAAATATTCGTCAACAGAATAATACACCTTGCTATTTAACAATTTGAACAGATTTCTTTTAAATTCGTTAATGTTAATACTTGAGATAACTTGTCCTGGTAACTTATTATATAGTTTTTGAGCCATTGCATAAAAGCTGTTGCTAAGAAACTGTGTTTTTGTTGCTAACACCTGCAATTTTTTTGAGCGCCGTTTACTTTCTACAAATCTATATAAATTCATGTTGTGTTTTATAAAAATACAGGCTTCGTAAATATACAGTGACGGTAACGTTAATATTTTTAGCTTTTGAAAATGTGGCTTGCATGATTCTGTTTGTTTTATTTTACAAATCGCTCGGATACATTTTTTCTGTGCTATAAGTACTTCCTGAATCTTAGGGGCATTTCCCCAGAATATAAGGCCATACCGTAGAGCCGAGGCGACATAGCCATGATAAGCTGCGAGTAAGGCGGTCTTATTCGCAATTTTACCCAGCATATAAAGGGCATATGAAAATTTACTAAGCTTTCCACAAACAGTTTCAATTTGAGTCCTCCATGTCATGTCATTGTCAATATACAGTCCAAGAAAGTTTGTAACACTAGCTTCAAGTATTTCACTCCCTCTATAGTTTATTTGAAACTCTGATTGTTCTTTGTGTCTAATTTTAAAAGTCATAACTTTAGTTTTGTCAAGATTTATTTTAAGGTTATTAGCATTTAACCAGTCAATGATAGGAATAAGACTTTTGTTTACATGCTCTTCTATTTCTTTTATGGTGCCAGTATCATAAATAACAGTGCTGTCGTCGGCAAATAGTGACATTTGATGTTCGACCACTTGGGGAAAGTCATTAATATAGCAAATAAAAAGTAAGGGTCCTACCACAGAACCCTGCGGCACACCACATGACAGTATTCTCGAGCTAGAGGAGTAAACTTCCTCAGTTTTGGTCCTTACATTTACTCTAGTAATTTGTGTAATTTGACTTCTATTCTCCAAATAAGATTTTATCAGATTAAGCACGTTACCTCTGATACCATATCTTTCGAGCTTAGTTAATAGCCTGCTATGGTCTACAAAGTCAAGTTGAAAATCTATTAAAGAAATTTGACAGTTTGTAGTAGCTTGATGTGCTGGCGTCTGTACTATACAGGGTCAAATTAAATTAGTTAGCGAAACTCCACAGATGTGATGGGTATCGATATCTAAACACGATAGAACATTTAATAAAAAATTGCTTGATGGCATTTTTTATATGGGGTCAACGACCGCTGATAGTGTAGTTACTTGAAGAATGAGTTGGAAAATTAAGATTTTTGTTTTGTTGTATCCCATGTTTCAATCGAATATAACTTTCGACTGACTGGTACGTCGAGCCAATAGACATTCGATGGATAGGACTATCGTTGTATAGCTTTTCGGTGAAACGGACGCTCGATCTACTGGCTATTCGAAATTGTGGAACATCGATGCTATGTAATTTCGGCAATTCGGACGTTCGATCTGATGACTTCGGGGAATTAGCCATCGGGCATATGACATTCGAAATCAAGCAGTAAACCCGTCACCATGTTCCTGTCTTTATGAGTCTGACTAGGCCCTTTAATGTTCATGGTGATGGAATGAGGAGGTAGTTTATAGTTCGCTTGAATGGCGTGGCGTGTAATTGAAGTATGTCCAGTGGTGGGCTAATAGGTAGATGATCATCCTAATGATAGAAACGGGGTGACTACCGAGATGAGGACTTATAGAGTAATATCGAAGAAATAAATAGAGATAGCATCTCTAGTATGTCTAGGCCTCTGAATAAGGAAAGTCTAGGCTGGTTGTATTTGATCTCTAGCGCTTAGTAGTGATCCAAAAGACAAAACCGTACAAAAAAACCGGTATTCATTTATCCATTTTTCCATAGAGTAAATCTTCTTTATATTTTTTTACTCCACGACACAAAACGTCAAGTTTGACAGTTATCATGTTTACGGGAGGATGAATTGTTTTTTTTTTGTCTGATTTTTAGTTAGAAAGTTCCAATAAAAAATTAAAATGTTACAGCGTTTAATTTACAGTAGTTTTGAACTGAAAATATCTCGGAAGAATTCACAATTATTGTTTAATATCCCGACCAAAGCTCCTTTGTGTCAGCAGTGTGGATCCAGGTTATACTCTCGTTACAAGGTGCCAGATAAACGAAATATTTACGAAAGGACCTTTACTAACAAATATGGTTTATTCAATTATAAATTTCGGTGCTACACAACTCAAGTGGACGCTCAGAAGAAGAATGCACAATTCGAAAGTGTTAAAGAAAAAATTCCAATAGAAACTACGAAAAAGATCAATGTCAAATTAAAGACATCAGAACTGAAACGATTATTTACATTAGCTGAACCAGAAAAATGGACACTTGCTGGTATGTAGTCCACCTTGTTTGTTTTGGGTATGTGTTAGAATTTTGACAAATAATAAGTTTTTTGTTTGCAGGTGCTATTGGCTTTCTTATTGTGTCTTCTAGTGTCACTATGGCTATACCATTTTCGCTGGGTCAGGTGTTAGACATAATTTATAGCAGTACAAGTGACCTGAGTTCTGCCCGAGAGAAGCTGGATACTCTATGTCTAATGCTGTGTGGAGTATTCCTTGTTGGAGGGCTCTGTAACTTTGGCAGGGTGTATCTAATGTCTATAACAGGTAACTACAATCCTAAACTTTTGGTAAAGAAAAATACAAGTTTCTGAAGTTCAGCTTAAAAACTTTTTAATAGATTCTAATCTGAATTTGTTCACTTGAATTCTTGTTGATTAAAAAAAAAATAATCTAAGATTCTGAAGACTTAGTTCTAGTTTCCATAAAAAATATGATAAGTTTTTGAGTTTAGCCTACTCAACTTAATAATGTTGATAAGAATGTAAAAAGGTACTTACCACAATAATTATAATACATACTCAAATACAAAAATCCTCCATCTTTCTTTCTCAATGTTTGTAGGATAATTCATAATTATAATATTATTTTAATTAACAAGCTTCCATAAATTTCAGGCCAAAGAATGACACAGTCACTCCGCAGACAAGTTTACGGAGCAATAATGCGACAAGAACCTGCATGGTTTGGTAAAACATCAACAGGAGAGCTAGTCAACAGGTTATCGGCAGATACACAGCTTGTTGGACGTAACCTTAGTCAGAATGTCAGTGATGGTCTACGTTCATTGTTTATGGTGGGAGCTGGCACCGGAATGATGGTAAGAAACTTGCAAAAAAAAACAGTGGCACTCCGGGAGTGCCGACAGAAGTGAAAACAAAACACAAACAGAATACTTTGCCATCACTCACTGACATATCGGATATACATTAAAACCGTGTACATCCCGAGGACACATCTGAACACATCCGAAGCGGGTATTTTTTTATCGTCTTATAAACAAAACGAGCGGTGTCGCTTACGGTAATTGTGGCGCGAGTTCAATGGTTTTTTCCCATCTCTAAAAATGCCCAACATGCCTAAAAAAGTTTCCACTTCAATATAAAGCCTTTTTTTTATCCATAGACAACCTGTTTGCCTAGACTGACTAAGTTATGGACTCCTTTTATGGGAGAATTTCAAGACTGGTAGTTTTTTTGTACAGTTCTTTTACAGGTATTTTATCTCTGACACCTGCAACCCAACAGCAACCTTATTGTAACGATAACACCCCTCTGTTTTTGTGGGGGGTTAAAAATAAAGGTCACTGTGATTTTGACAAGGCAAAATCTGAGGTAAAATATTTGTTTAGTGTTGTTTAGCCTTTGAAGTGGTCAATGATTTGAAGAATCTAATATTAAACATCGCTGGTGTTGGTACACTATCATTTTATCAGTGTAAAATTGAGGACAGATTGCATCATCTCACTTTCACAGCGACCCAAATGTGGGGCAGTTGATAGTGTCCATGTATTGTAATATATATATGTCTAAAGCTTTATTATTGTTTGATGACAATTCCGATTTCTCCTTTGACATACAAGCCGCTATGATAATGCTTATTAACAAGCCCCTATGATATAAATGAATTGCTTTTCATTCTGTGCTGTAATTGACTTTTATGTTTAAAAAATGTATTTATTTAATAATAATAATATACATGACTATAAACTTGAAACATCTTGAAGTGGCTTGATTAATATTACTAGCATTTTCCGTCAGTTTCACCCGCGCGGATGACGATATTTAAATCGACACTTTTAATTTAATTCGCGCCAAACAATGTCGCTGTAAAGGGGCATGCATTCAGAGACCGTGTGAGGTCAATAGGGAGAGCCCGTCGTAGACCTCACACATTCTTTGAATTCGTTACTCATCGCCTAGCCATACACAAATGATGTTTAGAAAATAATATAAATACTGCATCAATTTGTTTAATAGTAACTACTGGAGTAATAGTTTCAATAGGTACCTAAATGATAAGCAAGTATATTGTATGATAAGCAAGTATATTGTATGATAAGCAAGTATATTGTATGATAAGCAAAGTTATTATGTTAGCTTACATAATTCTAATATCGATTTCAAGCACGATAACTAAAGCCATTAGTGCAGACCAATGACGTAATAATGTACAGGCCGACTTTTCCTATGCAGTAAAATGAGTTATAATAAAGGTGCAATTAGATGGACGACGATAGATGATATTGACGATAGTGTGGTGTGCATGGCAACCGGTTTGAATGATGTAAACCTTGATGTTTTAAATCATGAAGTCAAATATCAGTATCGATCGTTTGTCTATCGTCCATCGATTGTCCTTTAATTAATTTGAATCCATTTTTGATTCAATTCATTTTGTTTTCGATTTTTTTTATCGATTATTGTATTTTGAGACGATTAATACTATCAATAGCGACTAGCGGCGTCGATCGACCGCAAACAAGCTGCACTTGAAACGACCACTCCGAAATTCTTCTCTGTATGATATTAAGAATTTCTCTATTTGATGTTATATCTTGTCTGTGGCGGACTTAAAGAATAGCACCACCTCATACTTCCCGTGGGTGTCGTAAAAGGCGACTAAGGGCGCTTTCAATTTAAACAAATGACCGTCCGTACGCAATACGACAAACGCACCGTTTCGGCACCGCAGCGGTCCGACAGGAAACGTCTAAATTGAAAGCGCCCTAAGGGAGACCGGAGAATGGGCAGCAGCGTTCTCTATGCATTACACCATCATACCATACTGCGATCGCCAACCCGCCTGCCAAGCGTGGCGATTATGGCAAACCCCCCCCAAAATTGGGGGAGGCCTATGTCCAGCAGTGGACGTCTTTCGGCTGAACTGATGATTGATGATGATGATGTTACATCTATTGGGTGCTAATAATGTCAATATTTTCTTTAGTTCTACATGTCTCCGTCGCTGGCACTAATTGGGCTATGCGTGGTACCACCCGTTTCAATGCTGGCGGTTATATACGGAAGATTCGTGCGCGGCATCACGAGACAACTACAGGATGCACTGGCCGAATCTAGTGAGGTACGATTATTTCATTGAACTGTGTTTCAACTGTTTTGACCCCTTTCTACAGGTCATGTTAAAAAAATATCAGTCATAAGAAAGAAGAAGATTGGTGGGAGGGGTTGCATAGTCCTAGGCATGTTACCTAGGATTTCATTTATACACCAAGCAAGTATGGCCTTAAATGTGCAAAAGATAAGCATAGGTACTAAAAGGAGAAACAACATACTTACCTATTCTTATTATATACCTAATGTACTCAATGCTGAGGAGTCAGGCCTCCTGTGGCCCGCTAGGGCCTAAGCCTGCCGGGTCAGCGGGATTGTCCGAAAGGGTAACCGCTGGCCCGGAACATAAAGGGCTAAGGAAGGAACACGGGTGGGTTTTAGTCAGTAAGAGTCTGACACTCCCTTCCGCTTCACCCAGAGCGGATGGGGTCATTTGATGACTTCCCATCCGCAAAAAAAAAAGGCCTATGTGTGAGAGGGAGTGGGCCGTGGATCTTCATTTAGGGTTTTATTTACATAGTGACTGTCCCATTGGTCTAGTGGTCACAAGCTCTGCTGCTGAGAGTCTTGGGTTTAATTCCCAGGTCAAGCAAAATGTTTTTTCAGTAGCAGTCCAGAATCTGAATTTGTGCCCGGTTTGTGGCGATACGTTTGCCTTCTTTTTTAACATGAAACTAGAACAGAACTGCCTCCTTCTTGCTTGTCGTTAATTTCCATTTTTTTCCATTTACAGTTGGCTGAAGAAAAGATATCAAACATAAAGACTGTGAAAGCATTTAGTAAAGAGGAGGCAGAATGTCAGACTTATGGAGAACGAATAGAGAACTTACTGAAACTTGCTTATAAGGAGTCGTTAGCAGTCGGCAGTTTCTATGGATTGGTATGTTATGTTAATGAATAATGATCTATAATTACTTGATGAGCATCATTTATGTATGATTGCCAATAATTACATGCTTAAGTGTCGGACATCCAATCAATGATTAGATTTCGTAACAGTGACTACTTGCCCTACTTTTCCCTTCCAAACAAAAGCTGATCAGCGGGATAATTGTGTAAGACACAATAGGTCTACCACAATCTCATGGCAAAAAAAAAACAAAAAAACTTTGTGGTTTTCATACATTTGACATTGCCAATGTTGTCAAATGTATGAAAACCATGAAGATTTTTTTTTTTTTTGCCATGAGATTCTGGTAGACCTATAACAGTAGCAATGGTTTTCATTATGACAGTCCAACAACATTAATTGCGTTATTAACGTTGTTGAGATGATACATTTTTCGAACATATGAAGCAGTGGATTAGCAATATCCTTCAAAATTATTCGGATTGTTATTGAAAGTGTGTTACGCAATTAAGGTTCAGTTGGTCTTATAAATGCGTTGTTTTGAGCTGAAATTGTCTTTAGCGCACTTACACCACACATCAGTAAATGCGTTTCATCATCAGCCGAAAGACGTCCACTGCTGGCTAAGCCTCCCCCAACCACAAATGCCAAAAAACAAATGCAGCAAATGTGTTTAGTGCTAAACATATTTAAAATATAATTCTATCTCTATCATCATCAGACCATTAATAGAAACTCTCTGGTATACTCATTATTACTTTATGATATTCGTTTCCTCTTTTTCTTCCACATGGTCTAAGATTGAAAAAAAAGTCGTTTGGTAAAGGCACATGAGGACAAAAAATATGAAACTAAAGACTGAAAACAAAATGTCAGGAAATTTCCCAAAAACTTTCTCCATAATCAAACATTATCAACTTGTAATCACAGACGGGCCTCGCAGGGAACACGATCATAATCCTGGTGCTGTACTACGGAGGCGGAATGGTGGCCACAGAACAATTGACAGTCGGGAATCTGACGTCATTCCTTCTATACGCCGCGTATGTGGGCATCAGTATCGGCGGGTTGAGCAGTTTTTACACTGAGCTGAACAAGGGAATAGGTGCTGCGACGAGGCTGTGGGAAATTATTGATAGGGTTCCTGCTATTCCTGTGTCAGGTAATAAGAATTTGATTACTACTGTAGTTCTCAAAAAGAGACGACTCTTTTATCTGTGTGTTGGTTTTGGCACAATCTTTAATACACCACTATATCTACCACTGGTCATGCTTACACATCTGACCAATAGAATAGAACCGTCGTGTGATGTGATTGGTCAGTATGTGAGCAACATTGCTCATATTTCCATGCGAGGATTAAGACATTCGTGTCGGTTTCAAGATACAAATAGAAACTTGTTATAATTTAGTCCAACATTTTTAAATATTTTGGTTTACATTGGTCACATTATACAATTTGTTATCTTTATGAAATATTGAATTTTGACCTCTCATAAAACTTTTTTCGAAATCAACTTGATAAGATTTCTCGCCAAAAAATACTCAAAAACATTCCACTCAAAAATCATTTCCATCCATTTCAGGTGGCTTGAAGCCGACATCCAAGCCTAAAGGCGAATTAATATTAGAAAACGTATTCTACAACTACAGCGACTCACCTTTAATAAAGGGTGTGAACTTGCACCTTCATCCCGGGAAGTCGATAGCCCTGGTAGGAAGGTCGGGTTGTGGCAAAAGTACCATAGCATCGTTGATAATGAGGCTATATGACCCTGATAAGGGCAGGATACTGCTGGACGGCGTCGATATTAGAGACCTGGATCCTAAATGGCTGAGGAGTCACATTGGTTTTGTTAGTCAGGTATGTATTTTGGCAATTATGTAATATTGCCGTCATTAGAGAAACGGGCGCATCTGAGGAAAGGCGAAATTTGACCCTTACTATACTAGATTTGCCTTTTTTGTTTAGTAAGGCTTATTTTTCTTGACATTTTTTCTGCAGATGCTTATTTTTTGCTTACGGTGGTACAATAGTAGGTGCACTGGCGGACTAAGGGAGGGAGGGAGGGGGCAGGGTCGATGGGCCCAAATCCTTTATATTACAAATATTTGGGATTCATTAAAAGTACTTTTTAATGAATCCCAAATAATCCTTACTAATATTATAAATGCGAAAGTGTGTTTGTCCTCAGATAGTTTGAGTCCCGGGAAAGGACATAGGAAAATTTTTATCCCGATATTCCCACGGGATCGAAACTTATGCGGGTGAAACCGCGGGGCGCTGCTAGTGTAAAAATATGTTCCGTAAACAGTAGTTCGGGTCGAAGGCCCCATATGTACCTATGCAAGACATAAATATCGGGTGCTAAACATTTTCGAGCTCGTTTTTTGCATAAATAAGTCGACAAAGCAACTCCTATTTCCGTACCTACGCGTACGAATACGAATGTTCAAAAGAAACCTGACAAGAGTTAAGGTGTAAATATTTCGGTTTTAGAGCTCTTGCCGCTCACTCTCGCATCCTTGCTTGATTTTTTACACAGCATAATGAGGAGATGAATAACCACCTCCCTGAAAAAAAATATCCTGCCGCTTGCGAGGCCCATGATATAGGTAGAGTATAATTATTACGCACGTTATACTTTCTTTTTTGAGGCATTATTCATGTCTTACAAAATGCTACTAGAAATAGAAGTACCCACATAAACTGAGAAGACCAGGAGGGGCCTCATTTTGTTTTACCGCCCCGGGCCCCCGACAGGCTTAGTCCGTCACTGAGTAGGTGGCATAAGACCCAAAAGTTAGTGCTTAGTAGCAGTGAGAGCACAATACTGCCCTTGTAATTTGTTTTCTTTACGTATACTGCTTTCGCCGCTATGCGCTATATACAGGGTTATTGGTAAAACATTAACAACCTCTTAAGAGGTCATTGTATTCATCATTAGGAACAACTTTTGCTATGGGACCAAACCTGAAATAGCGAAAAAAAATCAGCTGTTCTCTACATTTTGACGAGTTATACGAACATAAATTGACAACCCTATTTCCATAAAAATTCTGTGGAAACTTTAGAAATGTAATATTTCCGAAGTCCCATTGTTAACTTATTTGTTTTTATTTTGTGTTGTTAATAACTATATTATGCATGCTCAGAATTAAAATCAGATGCGGAATCGACAGGAATACAAAGAAAACCGCAATTTAGTAAAAATAGAAAAAAAATCGATTTCTCTTTGTGCATCGTAGATGCAATACCTAAACTTTGTATAGAGTTAGATATTGTATTGTTACTGTAATAAAACGATGATTTATGTAAATCATATTATTATTTTGAAATGTACAAATAAAAACAGTTTTTTTACTGACGTCAGCATAACTTTGAATAACTTTAAAACTAAACATAATAAAATCATGGTTACTTTCCAGAAGTTTTTGTGCTTAGCTGGATCTATACGATATAGGGATAAAATATAGGTGACCGCAATTGAAGCAAAATTCCAGTGTGCATAGGCATTCACATCATCATCAACATCATTTGAGCCGAAAGACGTCCACTGCCGGACATAGGCCTCCCCCAAGCACCTCCACTTCGACCGGTTCTGTGCTTCTCGCAAGGCGAAAGCCCGCGAAATAAAAAAAATCTTTGCAAAAAAACGTAGAACAAATTCAAATTCCTGATTCAGAAAACGGCACCCAAATTGCGTAACACACTATTTAATCACAATCTAAGGGAGCGTTCAAGTATTACGTAACGCATTTTTTGTAGATTTTAGAACCACCCTCCCCCCCATGTAACGCATCCTAACGTTTTTCTGTACCCCCCCTCCCCCTCCCTAAATGTTACGTAACATCAAAGTGACCATTTTTACCTAAAAGTCACAATTAGGTATTATGTTGCGCAAAGGACCGGAAAGGCGCTAAAATACCTTTTGTTATTGTTTTGATCGCGTTTGCAATAATAATAAATAAAAAAAGAGATTTTTAAGCTATATGTTATTTATTTAGCAAAATTTTTGAACTAATAAGGTATTTAAAAAACAATTTAATTGCGAACAATTACATCACGTACAATACAATCGAGGGAAGTTACGTAACGCGTTGTTCCAATGCCCCCTCCCGCCCCTGTAACGCACCGTAACGTTTTACAAGCCCCCCCCGCCTCCCCAAATTGCGATACGTAATACTTGAACGTTCCCTAAATCATTTTGAAGGATATTCTTTATACAGGGTTATTGGTAAAACATTAACAACCTTTACAACAAATAGCGAAAAAAAATCAGCTGTTCCCTACATTTTAACTTTTTTTTTTTAATTTCCGGTTTGGTCCCATAGTAAAAGTTGTTCATAATGATGAGTACAATGACCTCTTAAGAAGTTGTTATTGATATTCGAAAAATGTGTCTGCTCAACAACGTAAATGAGGCAATTAATGTTGTTGAATTAATGTCAAAATGAAAGTCATTGCTAGTGATAGTGTTTTACGTTATTAACCCGCGATTGTTTATCCTGCTACATTTTAAACCAATTAATAAGTTCATCGTCTGTTAGTGACGTGTATAATTTGTTTACAAACTTTTGTTTATCTCTGCACATTAGGGTTATCAATGTATAACCAAAAGTTTATCCGCAAACAAAAAAATAATTGCGATGTTTTTATTTATTTCCAGGAACCAGTATTATTTAGTGGGACCATAAAAGATAATATATTGTATGGTGCTTTAGATGAAGATTTTGATGATGAAGAATTATTAGAGAAGAAAAATAAAGTAAGTATTTACGTAGCAGCATTAAACCTAGCGGTGAAGGTGACTGAAGGAGTTCACTGCCGTGTATCATTTTTGCACATGCACGTCAATTGTTAATACGACGTATGTATATCAAACTAGTGGTGTTCAAAGTTGCTATAAGGCAATCACTTGCTTAATGCTTAATGCTTTATATTTTAAGCATGCTTTTTATATGCTTTATTAAAGCATGCTTTTTTTATACGCGTAGGGCGGGCGCGAATAAAGCAAGCGCGGTGACTGACAGCATGCTAAAGAATATTACATCGCGTTTATGAATTACGATAAAACAGAGCCGTTAATAATAATAATCATTTATTTATCCAGCCCGATCATAGAATCTTTGTTAGTAATATCATGCAGTATGCACATCTTGCTTAATGCTTTTTCAGTCATTCATTGCTTAATGCGTTTCGCGCGATGACAGAGACAGAGGGCGATGTAAAAAAGCAATAAGCAAATAGCAACTTGTGAGAGCCACGATAGCATTTGCTTTATGTTATGTGTATTAAGCACGGTGCTTTATTTTGCTATATGATATATTAACCACCACTATATCAAACTAGCTGACCCGGCAAACCTTATTTTGCCATATAAATTATTTCTAGTTGCCCGACGCTACTTCGTTCGCGTGGTGTCCCCTTACTATACCCTACCCCTACCCTACTCCTACCCTACTCCTACCCTACTCCTACATTACTCCTACCCTACTCCTACACTATTCCTACCCTGCTCCTACCCTACTCCTACCTATTCCTAACCTACTCCTACACTACTCCTACCCTACTCCTATATGTAAAAAAATAAAACTAATAATAAAAGTATTAAAAAAATAACAAAAAAAGTATCCTATGTCCGTCTCCTAGTTCTAAGCTACGTCCCACGTAGGTCCCCCACCCACCAATTTTCAGCCGTTCTTGAGTTATAAATAGTGTAACTAACACGATTTTCTTTTAAAAAGCTACTGCCCGCGACTTCGTCTGCGTAAAATTTCTTGTGCCCACGACCCACCCCGTCGCGTCACATCAACTGCTGCGTTACCACTTCGTTTTCGATTAGCGTGCTTTCTGACTTTTTTTCTTTTTGTTTGGCTCCTAAGGGTCATAACGTGAAGTTAAATAACCTATAGCCTTACTCAGGGGTTGGGCTATAAAATGCAAAAAAGAATTTTTACTACTTACTCTTCAGCTTTATGTTTAGATGATACAACGTGGCCGTTGCGTTCAAGGAGTTGTGTATCACTAATGCACTCTGTTTTCATACTATTTATACAGAGAAAAAACATAGGCAGTCATTGGGAGTGCTGTCAGAAGTGAAAACTTAACTAAAACGTGCCTTCAATGCTGGCCAAGCGCAACACGTCGTATGAGTATGACGTGTTGACGTGTTACATATATAATGGCGCCGATTCCCTTGTTGATAAACTAAACTAAATTTAAATTCAGTACATCTTTTTCTTTCTATTTCATTAAGAAAAGGACAGAAGATAAATATTAGTTTAGTCCTGTCGAATTAGACAGCGTAACGAACGTAAATTGAGGTACACTTCTGGACACATCTATTGGCCCACCTTAGAGTTTAGGTTTCGATGGCACCTACCGAAATATGATTGCTAGATTGAACAAAAACTGTTGATGCAGTTTTAAACCTGATACATTTTACCATCTTTTTCGATCGTATTGTTTTAAATTTGAATTCAGAATACCATACGACATGGAGCTACGCCTAACAAGTCGGATATGCGCCTTGTTAAAGGCAATTGATTTTTGAATAAAAAACATGTTTTATCAAATAAAGGTTTAATTTACGCGTGTTGCCTCCATGGGCATCTACCACAGCTCTCATACGATTAGGCATAGAGTTTATCAACCGCTCTATGAAATTTTGAGGGATCATCTCCCATTCCTCTTCTATGGCAGTTTTCAACTCCTGCATCGTCTGGGCAACTGGCTGACGAGCCCTAACACGTCTTTTTAGCTCGTCCCACATGTGCTCAATGGGGTTCATGTCTGGGCTTCTGGCTGGCCAGTCCATAACTGTGATGTTCACATCCCGAAGATATTCCCTGACGGTGCCGGCCGCATGGGCTCTTGCATTATCATGCATAAAAAGGAAATTTGGGCCCACATAGTCCGCGTATGGTATCACGTGAGGTTCTAAGTACTCACGAATGTACCTTTCAGCATTTAATGTTGGCAGCCGTGGTCCTGTAACAACCTCAAGTTGAGTTTTGTCGCTCGCGGATATACCGCCCCAGACAGTCCATGAGCCACCGCCATAAGCAACCCTCTCTTCAAAGCAGCATTGTGCGAAACGCTCTCCCTTACGTCGGTAGACCTTCTTCCTTCCATCATTGCCATGTAACATAATTTTAGACTCATCAGAAAAGATTACACGGTTCCAATCTTGCTGTGTCCAATTTAAATGACTGCGTGCGAAATGAAGGCGCGCTGTTCGGTGGGCTCGCGTTAGTTTGGGCCCATTAGCTGGCTTGTGTGGTACCATATCGCGTTCTTTTAACCTTCTCCGAACAGTTCGAGCGCTCACAGATACTCCGTGGAAGTCGCGAAGTTGGTTTTGTATCTCAATGGAGGTAAGGTGACGATTTCTCAAGCTGGTCGTCACGATGAATCGATCCTGCCTTTCAGTTGTGACCCGAGATCGTGGCCTTCCTTGGCGACGAACAAAGCCGCCAGTCTCTAGGTACCTCCGATAAACATTTCGGACCGCAGATCGACTTAAATTAAGTTGAGCACACACGTTTCTTTGGCTGTGTCCGGCCTGAATAAGTGCCACAGCTCGGGCGGCCAATTCAGGTGAAGTATCCATAGATTATTGATAGAACCTCACCTTGATGTTAAGAATAAGTAATGTTTGTTGCAAAACCAAAGATATCAATCAATTTTTCAAGAATTAAATCCAAGTAAAGTATAAAACCAAGTTTTCTTAGTATTCGATTGTTTGATATCAACAAACAGGCTCCAAATTGTCTTTTGTTTCTTTAAATTCTGTGTTCGAAATTCAAAAAAAGACTATTGAATGAAATTGTGAATGTGCCAGGTTCAAAACTGCATAAAAACTTTTTGCTCGACCTAATATAAAATTTTAGCTAGGACCAAACGAAACTGAAAATACAAGGTGGGCCAATAGATGTGTCCAGAAGTGTATTTTTAGTAGCCATGTTTTAACCACGTCTAAACTTGCTATGGAGTATCTTACTTTGACAGGACTAAACTAATATTTATCTCCTGTTCTTTTCTTAACACTACAGTAGGCGCGCCTCTATTTGGGACGTTAGTAGTCGCGCGCTCTACATTTGTAGAACATATTTAGTGATGGAGTTTTAAAGCAAAGCTTCATAAATAAAAAGTGTTTGTATAATATTGAGATAAACTTTATTATTATAAAGCTAAAAGAAACAAAACATAATCATATTTAAACATAATAGGAACTAAAAAACAGCCTTTTTGAAAATAACAAAAAAAACGCAAAATTTTTGCTCTTAACATTTTAAGTCTCATATTTCTTGATCAGTCATGTCTTCCACCTCCATTTCTTCGTTTTTGGCACAGTCGGGACAAAGAAGAACCTGATGGTCGGGACAAATCCACTTGTTACATATATAACAAAGCTTCCTGGTGGACTTGTTGCGCGCTCTGCCACAGAAAGAACATTTACCAACACGTCCGGTGTTTGAGGGTTGTGCTGGGCCCGGGTTCAACTCAGAGGGATCATTTAGACCCAAAAGAAGATCTTCAGGGTCACTCTCCGCTATATCACTAGGATCAGTGTCTTCTCCCTCCAGCCATCTACTAATTCTCTCTTCTTCACTCCGGGAAGCCATTTCTCTGAAAAAAAGGGCCACTCTTGTTACTACTAACCTTACAATAAGTTGTACATGTCATAACAATAAAAATAAATAAACATAACAATAAATAAAAAGGTAATAAACATTATTACAACAAAAAACATGAACGGCAACTTACGAGAAAAATATGACGCGAGTGGTCGCGCGCTCTACAATCGTAGAAATTCACTTTTGGCGCCAAATTTCACAGACATGCGGCCGCGTCCGTCGCTGCAAGGGCACTGCAATTGTTTATTGCCTAGTAATAGAGGAATACTGAGAATGTGTGCGTGAGTGACCTTCAACTTGCGACAAAATTCAACAAAATGTACACACGTTCTACAATGGTAGAACGCGCGACTACTGTAGTGTTAATGAAATATAAAGAAAAAGATGCACTGAACTCAAATTTAGTTTAGTTTGTGAACAAGAGAATTGGCGCCCCTTCCGCTCCACCCAGAGCTAGGGGTCTCATTTGATGATTTCCCATCTGGAAAAAAAAGGGAATCGGCGCCAGTGTTAACATAAACATGCCGCATGTGCATGCTGTGTCGCAAGTCGGTGACCCGATTCATAAGATTTTCCCCTGTCAAAAATCGCTCAATACGCCTAAAGAAGTATTTACTACAAAAAACTTACTGGCCTGTGTGAATCTTTCTATCTTCTATCTTTTGTGTATTTGGGTTTTGGGCAATTTACGTCTACTAATTATATCGAAAAAGGCCGCTGTTGCAAACACAAAAAAGACTGTCAATGGTGCCTATTCTGTTGTTCAAAAACTAAACTAAATTTAAGTTCAGTGCGTCTTTTTCTTTCTATTTTATTAAGAAAAGGATAGAAGCAAAATTTTAGTTTAGTCCTGTTAAATTAATCAGCGCCGCCGTGCATAGATTTACATAATTACGTCATAAAATACACACATAACTGTAGTTGTTTATAAATAAACTTAAGTTGCGCAATGATACTATCGAAGCGTGATCACTTCAGATTGTTAATAGTAAATAGATTATTGTGATTGATAGTATATCGGTCGGTCATAAATAAACAAAACAAGATAGTTTAAACTCATTGTGACTATACTTACTGTAAAAATGTTATACTCATGTTAAGAATCAAAAAGTTGTCTGAAAAGTGTGGCTAGACATAAAATTGTTGTTTTTGTATTCGGAAAGTTTCTAAGAATTGTTTTGATTATGAGTATATTATGGGTTTTCGCACTTATGTAGGGCTTATGTAACTTCTTTTATTAACGGAGATGAACGATCCATAAAAATCATGAAAGTAGGTTAAAACAATTTAGGACATAATTATGATAATTAATTCGTTACAAAAGTAACGCTTCTTAACATCCGTGATTATATCATATCGAATGTATTCGTATTGCGAATGCAAGCTAAGCTGTCACAGCGGCAACACCGCTAAAAAAATTCAAGTGATTTTTAGAAATACATATTGATAGTACAGCAATGGGCTGTTACACAGCGAAGATAAATGAATATATACGTAACAAATAAATGACTATAATTGGCATATATATTAATAAACTCTCTAATGCAATAAATTTGCCTCTTTTTGTGATTTTTAAATACTAATAAGCTAAGTATGTAACTGCTATCAACTTGTACGTGGCGCTCGCCCGCGGGATCGTTTGCTCAGCTCTCGCGTGGTTGGTCACAATTCTAACCCAACCTATTGGGTGCCCTAACTGCGAGTACTGCGACCAACTTTGGCAAAAGACCAGCAAGTTAAAAAGAGGCTCATTTATAAAAAAAAAAACAGTGGCACTCCGGCAGTGCCGACAGAATTGAAAACAAAACACGAACAGAATACTTTGCCATCACTCACTGACATATCGGATATACATTAAAACCGAGGACAGCCGAACACATCCGAAGCGGGTTTTTTTTAATCGTCTTATAAACAAAACATGGTAACAGTGGCGCAAGTTCAATGGCTTTTTCCCATCTCACGAAATGCCCAACGCGCCTAAAGAAGTTTTTACCCGACTGCGTCAGAAGGAGGGTTATGTTTTTCGAGTGTATGTATGTATGTATGTATGTATGTATGTATGTATGTATGTATGTATGTATGTATGTATGTATATTTCTTTGGCACGCTCTGTAGCCTAAACGGCTTGATCGATTTCAGCTTGAGAGGTGCCGTTAGATTCGTCTTAATTGTGAGAGTGATACTGGGTATATCAAAATAAAAAAAAAATTAAAATGGCCGATTTATGGCGCAACATGTCTTCAAAAAAAAATTTTTTTTCTCGAAACCTATCGAGTGGGGTATCAAAATAAAGGGTTTTAAAAGGTGATTACAAAAATATATATAACTTATATGGTTAAAAGTAATTCGAAGTGACAAAACGTAAAAAACAAGTACCAAGAACTAAATCGTTTGCGAAATCTTTCACATTTGTAAACTAAAAAGCTGGAAATAAAAAAATTAATTTAAAAAATAAAAAAACCCGACTGCGAAACTGAAAAGCTACAAACAAGCCCATTTTAAATTAAATAAAAGTTGGAAGCAGGCGGGACCCATACCATTTTTATCATATTTTCAAATTCAAATGGGTCCCGCCTGCTTCCAACTTTTATTTAATTTAAAATGGGCTTGTTTGTAGCTTTTCAGTTTCGCAGTCGGGTTTTTTTATTTTTTAAATTAATTACTTAAAAAAATCGTTTGTCATTTAAAGACCGTAGAGACTTAGAGGATGAGTTAAATATCATTAAAAGACCTTAGAGACTTAGAGGATGAGTTAAATATCATTAAAAGACCTTAGAGACTTATAGGATGAGTTAAATATCATTAAAAGACCTTAGAGACTTAGAGGATGAGTTAAAAATCATTAAAAGACCTTAGAGACTTAGAGGATGAGTTAAATATCATTAAAAGACCTTAGAGTCCTAGAGGATGAGTTAAATATTTCCCATAATAAACCCTTTGTAAAATGCAAGGCTTCGTCAGTGTAACTCTCACCAAATGATTCTTTTTTTACGTGCACAAAGCCCGCTCAGAGTATTTTTACACACTTAACCCTACTTTGCTTCTTTCTCTTCATAGAAAGACATACCCTGGATGGCGGCAGCTAAAACGGCACATTTACACGAATTGGTCGTAGCTACAACTGAAGGCTGGGAGCGACAGGTGGGCGCGCGGGGCGGAAAGCTCAGTGGAGGACAGAAGCAGAGGGTCGCCATAGCTAGGGCTATCGTTAAGGTACGTATTTACTGTAACAACGAGAGTTCAGCGTCGATTGATGAGGCCTATGACTCTTCCCTTAGGGCCGAAGCCTGCCGGGTCAGCGGGATTGTCTGAAAGGGTTACCGCTGGCCCGGAACATAAAGGGCTAAGGAAGGAACACGGGTGGGTTTTAGTCAGTAAGAGTCTGAATCATCAAATGACTCCTCCCGCTCTGGACGGAGCGGAAGGGAGTCCTTCCGCTCCGAGGAGTAATTTGATGATTTCCCACGAATAAAAAAAAAACAAAAGGCCTATGACTCTTAGGCCCGCTTGCACCACGAATCGCTTAATACCTTTACGGCTAAACGTATTAAGAACATCGCTGTGTTTCTGTCGTTATACGTTTGAAGATAACAGAGACAGAATGATGTTTTAAATATGTTTAGCGCTAAACGCATTTAATTATTTACTAGCTGCGCCCCGCGGTTTCACCCGCATAAGTTTCGATCCCGGGAATATCGGTATAAAAAGTAACCTATAAGTTAATCCAGGGTATCAGCTACCTCCGTACCAAATTTTACCAAAATTGGTCCAGCCGTTTGAGCGTGAAGAAGTAACAAACATATAAACACACACACACACACTCACAAACTTTCGCCTTTATAATATTAGTGTGATGGTGCAAGTCGGCTTTAGAGAGCGATAGATCCGTTTATTGCCCGTGGTACTACCACTATTACTACCAGTAGTACCACGTAAAAAAAATCCCTTAGAACTACCAAGCGATCCAGTAGTACCACGGGAAGTTTGATAGATCGACCTCGATCGATGAGAGACAAATGCAGTGTGGTACATGACAGCCGAATACCACCCAACACATACCATACCATAACATTACATTACCATACCATTTACATAATTATACAGTAGCAATGGCTTTCATTTTAACAGTTCAACTACATTCATTGCGTTATGTACATTGTTGAGCAGACAAATTTTTCGAACATTTGAAGCAATGTATTAGCAATATCCTTTAAAATGGTTCCGATTGTGATTGATATTGTGTCACGCAATTGGCGTGCTGGAAGCCGACCCTAAGGTTATTGTGTAAGGGTTACATACATAGATGATCGTGTTTATTTTGGTTACAATGACATAATGTATTGTATTATAATGTTAAAAGATGTTATTCAGTGTAAACAAAGTCATTGTGAATAACGTTCTATTGTTGAAAAATTCACAAAAAGTACTAACAACCAAACCACAAAATACAGATAGTACAAAAGTCAATCTACATACAAAGTGCGCTCGAGCAACGCACACATAGACACCACTCACGGACACGTTATCTCGGACGGGTTGGGAGTAGTACGAGCACGTGTGCCATCCGCTTGAGACTCGTCTGTGAAGTGCAAAAATGGAGCAACAAAAAAATGCCTATCTAAGCTGGATTTATATAATAGTTTCCTATTTTGAATCAGTATAAATGAAGTAACTTTTTTGTAAGGTAAATTCATGCCACCAACTATTACGTAAGTCGAAAACATGATGTTTTGTTTGTGTAGATATTGTGTTGTTTTTAGTGTCATTTGATAGGCTTAGGTCTAAAACGGATAGGGCAAAATAAATTGTGTAAATAGGGCAATCCGTTTTGAAGTTATTAGGGATTTTCGATAGTGAAAATTGACAAATGTAAAATTTTATATGTTCTGTAAACTTTTTGTATTGTATGTAATAGTATGTTTATTGTTTTGTTTTAATATTGTAGAGTAAGCTCAATAATAAATCAAACAACTAGATACGAGTGCCACTACCACGATAGTTTTTTGTGTATAAGCCAAAGTTGACAACCATAGCGCGACTGCCGAGCGTAGGTATGAAAAGTGAAGTACATACATGTGTTTGCCTTCTGTACTATGTGTATTTTGTGACCAAACTAACTTGACATTGGTTAAAATTATTTTAATTTTAATTTGTGTGAACAAAACAATTCATTAGAAACGTATAATCAATAGATTTCTTAATGAAAATCATTATTTAAAGTTTTTATAATGTGTAATTATAATTACCCAGTCACTTCACTTCCCATGATATTTTAAGAATTTAATAAAATTAGGCTCGCATTCTAGAATGATACTCCTACGTCATAACACAGGTGAGTCTTGTTTTCGAACTTGATTCTAAGGTGACTTTAGTAGAACGACAACTGTTAGTTTTAAGTTATCTTAATTCAAAAGTGAGCATAATTCTAGAATACAGGGCTTAGGCATAATTAGCCTACAATGTTCCCACTGCTGGGACACCTCTCGGTGAGAGAGTGCCCGTGGGCCCAGTGCTGGTTAGTAGATCGATGTCAGTTGTCTTCGAATTTTTGTTTTTATTACAAGCCGGTTTTCTCACGATGTTTTCCTTCACCGTTTTAAGAGCAGGCACGTGTGAAAAGGAAGTAAAAACCTTCGTGTGTGGTTTAAAAAAAAGGCAATTTATTCCTAGTCCATGGGTTTTATACCCAAGCCGAAGGAATTTGTCAAGATGATTGTCAACAGTCTCTCAGCATTTTTTTTGCTAGCCTGTTCTGTCCCACATCTGGGCAAAGGAATCCTTTAATCTTTTTTTATTTTATTTTTATTTTTTATTGAGAGGAACAGCAAACAGTTACATTATAAGGACTTACAACTAGTTTAACAAAATATCAATTTGGTTATAAAGTAACCCACAACGCTGTCCACAAGTAGGCATAGAAGTTTAAGAAAAAAAAAGAGCTAATCGCTAGGAACATTAATAGCAGTACGTGTGGCAAATACTTAATTAAAAGTTAAATGATAAAAAATAAAAAATTAAAGACTGAAAACATAAGAAACATAAAAAAATAAAAATAATTTGTTCAATATTAAAGTAAAAAGTTATCAAAATTATGCAATATTACTATATTAAAGAAGACGTCTTAGGATATCTAATAGGGAATGGCGAATGAGGCTTTTAAATTTACTTATTGTGCAATTGAAGATATCTATGTTTACAAAGGTACTGTTGTATGTGTCAACCATACGGCGGACAGGTGAGCGCAGGCCTGAGTTAGTTCGGCAAGTATTCAAAGCGAAAAGAGTACCTGCGCGTACCTGCCGCCTGTGAAAGGTTCGAGGTACAGCATAGCAAATCATACTGGTCAGATTTATGCAGTTAAACTTGTTTCTGACAATTTTATATAATACTGTGGCTTCGAGGTAATTCCTTCTAGAGCTAAGGGGGAGAAGCTTATACTTGCTGAGTAATTGAGAGTATGATAAGTAGGATTTGTGGCATCTGTAGTGCATAGCACGCAAGAATTTGTTCTGTACATTTTCAACCATTTCAGAATATTTATTGTAGAAAGGATTCCATACTGAAACTGCATATTCTAGCTGTGAACGAACAAGCGCTTTATATAAGCACAAATATGACGAGATTCTCTTGAAGTCAAGGGTAGAACGCATGATAAAACCAAATAGCTGGAAAGCTTTGCTGACAATTTTGTTAATGTGCGAGTCTAGGCACAGTTTAGAATCAAGTATAACGCCAAGGTCGCGAATTAAATTCAGTTGGGATAGAGGCACGTGACAAAGGGTGTAGGCAAACTTAATAATATGCTTATTTTTAGTAAACGTAATGTAGCTGCACTTCGGTAAACTTAGTTTTAATTTGTTACTGTGGCAGTAGTCTGTAAGTCTATCAAGGTCTTGTTGAAGTAAAATGCAATCATCGACAGTTTTGGTGGACTTGTAGATCTTCAGGTCATCAGCGTATAATAGAAATTCAGTGTTGCGGAAACAGTCACCTATATCATTAATAAATATATTAAATAAGAGCGGACCAAGGATGGAGCCTTGTGGAACACCAGATGTGACTTCATAAATACTTGACCTGTAACCATTGATTACTACCCTTTGACAGCGGTTCGAAATATACGAAGCAAACCACCGTAGCAAATTGCCACGAATTCCATTAAAGGCAATTTTATTAAGCAGCAGCTCATGGTCCACCCTGTCAAAGACCTTACAAAAAATCTGTATAAACAGCGTCTACTTGCAGGCCCTTGTCAAAACTATCAAATAAGAAGCTTGAGAAAGACAGGAGGTTTGTGCTTTTGTTCGTTCCGTGGTCCCGGGTCCTTCGAGTTTCGACGGAATCTATCCAGTATACTGCGCAGTCACCTGTGCTGCGTACCTAATGACTGCGTCAGCAAATGGTGTTAGCATTGCTGAAATATACAACAAAAAAATAAAACTCCAAAATGTATTTTTGCCATTGAACACGCCGAGAAAAAAAATCTGCCTTTTTTGCTTGCTGTGACTTTCGTATCACGGTCAGTTTTTGCAAAAAAAAATAAAAATACAGGCATATAACACTAACTTTATGTATGGGTGACGAGTGCAATGCCACGTAGGGCACCTTTATGAAAATGATCCAAGGGTAATTAGTAAGGATCACTGCATAACATTAGGTGCGGGCGATCTGTCTGTTGAATTACTTCTTAAAATTACAAATTAATTATACTATACTAGCTGACCCGGCAAACGTTGTTTTGTCATATAAATTATTTCTAGCTGCCCGGCGCTACTTCGTTCGCGTGGTGTCCTACCCCTTACCTTACCCTACTCCTACCCTACTCCTATCCTACTCCTACACTACTCCTACCCTAATCCTATATGTAAAAAAAAAGAAAAGATAAAAAGTGTCCTATGTCAAAAATCCTATGTCCGTCTCCTGGTTCTAAGCTACCTCCCCACCAATTTTCAGCCAAATCGGTTCAGCCGTTCTTGAGTTTATAAATAGTGTAACTAACACGACTTTCTTTTATAAATATAGATTTAGAAGTATTTACGGTTTTGCTCGAGTGCGTTATATCGGGATTGCCCGACTAGTTTTGAACCAAACCAGCCTTTATTTATTTGGTGGTCAGGCGGCATGTGGTGATTCAGACGCGTACCGAACTGACTAAAACTAATTATGCATTCCCGATAAAAGGAATTAAGTGAAGGGAAAAAAAATAATAATAATAATAATAATTTTTATTGCAGACATAGACATCCATAAAGTGTTAGTAAAAATACAAAATACTTATTGCCTAATGTTAGTAAAAATCAACCTCTGCATAAACTTCTGAGTAATCGGAGAGCCGAAGCTCTCAGCTACAGTTTTCAGGATGCTGTTCCGACTGTCCCTCACTCTCCTCAGTAGCGACGCAGTTTTTTTGCGTAAAATCGCATGGAAACCGTCAGTGTGGGCTTGCGCGAACATTTCCGACGCGCTACAGTAACGAGGTAGTCTTAACAACATCCTGAAAGCATTATTATATTGGACGCGCAGGACATCCAGCGATCTCTTAGTACAATTGACCCACAGACTGCCCGTGTACAGACTTTGGCAATAAGCCTTGAAAAGTGTTATTTTTACTTGATATGTACACCGTGCAAATCTGCGAGCCAACATATTACTCCGGACCGCAAGAGCCCTGCGCTCCCTCTCAATGTCTACATCGTCCCTGAGATCAACGGCAAGAAGATGCCCTAGGTATTTAAAAGTTGACACCCTATTAATAGATGAACCGTTCAATACCAGCTCAGGTCCCATTCCACGGTGTTTGCCGCTGACCTCAAAGACCATGTATTCACATTTTTTGACATTGTAAACTAATCCATGTGCGGCAGCGTAAGCCTCGCACGTTTTAAGCAGCTCTCTGATTGCTCCCGCCGAACAATGATAATAGTAATGATAATGGTTCCGACAAACAAATTAATCTCCAGCGATCTGTGTCCGACTATTATTCTAATTAACAGCGTTATAATGAATTACCGACAAAAAATTAAAAACATAAACGAAAAAAAATATCCAATTTATCAAACAAATAAGAGCATGTTCAAATTACATTTTCTCCTAAAAAAAAAACTGGAACTTCGATAAAAAAACTAAACTTCCAAATAGAAATACTGAACTTCCGACAAAATTACTAAATTACCGACAACAGAGGTTTTGTCAAAATAATCATATTTTTACAACTTGCTTGAACTGTTTTAATTTTTATTATTGGTTATAAAACTAATTTTTTAACTCTCATTAATGATGAAAATACCTATAACCTACTGCATATCAAATAAATGACTGTACTACAAATTAACTACACTGCACACTAAACCAACATAATATACAAAGGTAACACATTTGTAATGACAAATTAGGATGCAAGAGCGAGCGAAGCGAGCTCGGGACTTGGGGCACCCCGACTCGGACAGGTTAGGCCCGTCGTCCCCTTCGTGTTAGGTTCCTTTAAACCCTGTAGACAGAAATAGGGGCCCCGCGAAGCGGGGCTCAGTCGACTACGCCTAACCACATATTTTTGTAGATAAAAAAAAAACTTTGGCAGATAGGGAAGTAAAATTCACGATATGCAAGTAAAAGTTATTGTTACAAGTACATTTTTATATTTTTTATAAGTTTCTGTATAACAACTCAGAATAATATTTTCAGTATAAGGCCGCTTTCACATTTAGGCGACTTTAGCAGCGCGACAGTCGCGCGACCGTCACCCATTCAGAATTTCATAATAAAAACAGAAGCGCAGCGGACGCGCGGCCGCTGCGCTTCTGTTACAATTAAAATAGCACCAAATGTTACAATTAAAATAGCACCATTTCTATTGTAATTCTTTCACTAAAAGATAAGATGTGCAATCACTATCAGTCAGATATCGTCAATTTAGAACGTAGGCTTAGGTTATCTCTCAAGATAGTGTGTAAAGGCGGATATGACAAAAATAAGTTCGTTTTTGCGTGGATATAACGCATATTAATATATTATATATATAAAACTGTAATTATGGTCACACTATTGAATTAGGAAATTCCTGTAATGATAGTGATGATGAGTTAATAAATACATTTTTTCCCCCAACTTGTTTTGTTTGTGTTCTTTCTCTGCGTGATGTTACCGCAAATATACGTATTTTCGTTCTTCTTTTCTTTCAATCTTTTCTTGTTACAGAACCCGAGAATCCTTATCTTAGACGAAGCAACCTCAGCGCTCGACGCGTACTCCGAGTATTTAGTAGACAAAGCATTGAAGGAGATCAGCAAAGACCGAACAGTTCTCACCATAGCCCACAGACTAAGTACCATACAGTCAGCCGACGAAGTGGCGGTCATGGAGAATGGAGTCATAGTAGAAAGGGGACCATACCTCGAACTAATATCAAAACCCGGCGGATTCTTCAAGGAACTCATCAACCATCAAACATTTGTTAAGAAAAATAGAGAGCAAAAACAGAATATCCAACAAACATAACCAGCCTCATTGCTGTGAATTTACAAGTTTTGTTTATACTACAAGAAGTGGTTTGATGTTTTTTTCTAAATTTTTTTTTCCAAATTGCTCTGGCAATGATCTTAGTGATCGTCGTACTATTATGTTTGCTGAGTAATCTTTGGGACAATGCGTTATCTATAGACGGTAGAAAATACCTGCTTTATGTAATAGGTAGGTATATACCTTATTTCCTGTTATTATTTTAACAAGGTTTATAGCTAATAGAAAAATAGTAAAATGTTTTGTAAATAAACGAATTGTGCTATTTATCAGTGGCGAAAAGTGCAAGATTTTTTAAGGAAAGCCTGTCAAAAAATGTGTACAGAATGCGTAGGTATCGGCGATACCAACACCGATACCGATACAGATGGTTTAAAAGGACTGACTATTAATAAAATCTAATTAATTATTCTCAGTTAATAATTAAAACTAACATTAACAAGATTTTTATTGAGGAATTAAATAATTCTCAAGCTATGCAGGGAAAGGCGATTTCGCAAGTCCGTTTGAATGAGGCGTGCTCTAGAAAATAGCCTCTCGGATGTGTCAAAACTCATTTGGAAACTAAATGTGCTTTAGCGCCAATCTTTTTATGCTGGGATACAAAATCGTATTGCGCTGGAAACCGAGAGGGTCGGCTTCTCTTGATATACAGGGGGAACGGAGATATCAACTTCTTCTTTCAAAGTTTTTCAAGTTAAATTGAGAGAAATGGTTTAAAACAACAAACGTAGATAATGAATGAGCTAGGAGTGTAAGGCGGGCAAGTCTACAAAGGAACGAAATAAAATGCAAGGATTTCCTGAGAATAAATCGTGGCTTGTTTGCACTTCACTTAACAGTTTATCACCCTGGTTTACTTAGGTTTTTTAAACGCGTGAAATTTGAAATGTATCATTGTATCGGCGAATAAATATCGTATAGATACTGATGCATCGGAAAAATCAAAATATATCCGATATATCGGTATCTATATCGCGTGCACCCCTACAAACAAATTGCTAAAAAAACCTTTAGTAAGGAAAGCTGAAAGAGATCGTGCAATAAAGACCCTTCGCCACTGTTATTTAGCCTGAATAAGTTTGTGATAAATATATAGGTGATAGTGTATTTGATTTTATGATGTAGCATGAAACAAAATGCAATAATATGGGATTCATGTGTTCAAAATGATGGGATGTCGAATTGTTACATAATTTATTAAAGTTTATCTCGTAAGGTATAAATCATAGAGTGACAAACGGGTAAAGGAATATTTTTGTCTGACACAAATAAAACGGTTGTTGTTATTTTAATATTGCATTTTATTTATCGTCTTACCCATTTGAGTCTGGTTTGTAATCACATTTATTATCAGTAGACTGGGCACGACCGCAGTGCTCCAAACGCACGGAGCGAATAGTATCGTGCCTCATTCAATACTACAAGATAACAAACTGCTGCCGTAACGCATAACCAACTGTTTACTATGAGTTTTTCATCGCAGCCACAACAAACAGGTTAAATAAGTAAATGGACCTTGCCCTCGGCGCGAGCGGAGAACGCGCCAAAACCCGCCTGTGGAGGCGGCGGCTTACATTTACGCGCTAACGCTTCGCGGGAAAACATTGCTAGCGGAAACATGTCCAATTTGAAAGTTTTGCGCGGGAGTTTAGCGCGGCAAATTTTTAACTCGTTCGCTAGTGCCAAACATGGGAAAAAAGTTAACAAAGAAGTGTTGTCTTACAGCCGTCTGTTGAGTAGAAGTTTAGCTACTCAAGCTGCAACTGCAGTGGACAGTAAATGTTTAAATTCACCATGGGGTGAAATACAAATCGGAAAGGAAACCTTGACAGAACATGTGTTTTCGGACGCTGAAGAATGGGCTGATGCACCGGCTGTGGTAAGTACCCTCCATGTATTTTTTCTTCTGAAACAAGTGCAAGTGCTATATTGTAAGTCGGACTATTTCTCGATATTTTATTGAAACCAAAATATTATAGGTCACTGAATAGGATTTAGCTAACGGACCAAAAGGACAGAACAATGTTGATAATAAAAAAAAACATTTCGACCTTTGGAACGCATCTTGTAGACAAATCATAGCTCTTTGACAACGAGCCTAGTTATTTATGTTCAATTAAATACTATTAAATCCGAGTGCATTGCGGAGTTGCGGACTGCAATAGAATATTGTTCCTAGTAGGTACAAAGTTCGCTGTTATATTTATGTACGGATGTTATACGAGAGTGATAGGGACGTATTAATAGTTCGCATTTGAAGGTTAGGGCTAAATGTCTGCGCTCTGCCAAACATGCATCTCAGAAAATTGGAAAAGATATCTTAATTAACAAGAGTATTGTCGCGGGTTTTCTTTATATTTTGAACCATTGGAAATTCGTTTTTATGGTTAAAATTAGTAGGTGTATGTATGAATTTTCTGCCTGTGTATCCATAGATTGCAGTCGATAACGTCAACCGTTCAAACCGATCCGTTCTGGTGCACGGTGCATGGCAACCGGCTTTAGAACGATCGTCGACTGTTTTTCATTTGACGTCAAGTTGGAATCTCCCGCAATCTCTACTCAGCTAAATTATTCTGTCACAATCGCTAGCAGGTTCTCTGGCCATCATTATATGTTGGGTTGATCTTTTAATACTTCTGTTAAAGAAGTACCTAATATACTAAGTTGTTCAAATAAATGATCTTAATTAGGTACCTACTAGGAGTTGCAGATAAGTAGCTAATCTAAAGAACAATAGAAGCAGCTGATATGATAAGAGACTAGGTGAGCTGTGAGCATGTGATCAAAAGGTATAATACATAAAACGAATTTGCAGATCACGGTTCGATAGAATTTGAAAATAGTTTTCATGAATTGAAATTTAATTTAGGTAGGTTGAATAGCTGTTGAATAGCAGGTAGATACCAAAGTATTTACTTAAAATATATTTATATACTTACACACTTCTTAACTTCTTTTGTGTGATGCAAGCTGTAAATACCTATAAGTTGGGTTTTAATAAAAAAATAAACACATAAGTAAGTAAACGTCGTAACGTACGTCGTAGTCGTTATTTCTAATGTTACGCTTGAACCTAAATTTATTTCAATAAAATACAATAAGTGTTGTTGTAAGTCGAGACATAAAAATGGATTTACTCGCCACTTCGTTTATTTTTGTAGTGATAATAATATTAAGGTTTAGGCATGACAAGTCATGTGTGCATTGTTACAAGCTCTTATTTTTCTTGATAAAACAGATAATATTTCCCCACAAATGAGTCAAAATGAGGATAATATTGACATGGCATTCTTCATGACTATTAGTTTAATGTTTTATTCATTGTAGATCACTTATTTAATATGTGCCTCTTCCTACTTCAGTACCTACAAAGTCACATAGCCATTATGTTGTTGATCTAATGCCCTTCGTGTAAGATGAAGTTGTTGTAGGAAATTAGAGTTAATTTTAAAGTTTTCAGTGGCAGGAGATCATGTGAATAAAGAGCGGAAAAGTCAATAACAAATTACGGTGCACGTGATTTAGAAACGTGCCTTGGTAATAGAATTTAAAAAACTATAAAACATCACATGGCAGCCATGTAAGGTGCAGGTACCTATACCGTCAATAAAATCATTGCAATGACGTCTGAAATCCTGAATGTTGCTTTGTTATTCCAAACTTCATCACAATTTTTTGTCATTGAATATAAAGATGTAGGGGCTCCCACTGTCGAGATCGCGTGCCAAATAATTATTCTTGTACCAGTTTATACGTTATTTCAATATCAAACACTGGACTTTGGAGCACATTTCTGTAGATACATAAAGGTTACATAATAATTATACATTTGCCTATAAATAGAGGGTAAAGTCCAATGACCTACATTTTGGACCACGTGTTTCGGTCTAGTTTATTTACGATGACGTTGCTTTACCTACTGTACTTTATACTACCGGGTATCAGGTACCTATGTACAAATAAGAACGTTACTACAAGCCTTAGGTCAAGGATTTTTGATGTCTTGCGGTTTTCGATTGAATTACCAATCGTGAACTCGTCGAACGAAAAATCCATAAGAGGAAAGCTATAGGTAGGTATAAAATCTATGTAGGTAGGTAATGTTCTACTTGGTGCGTTTAGCCAAAATAGGTATTAATGTAGGATATCGCGTAGACAATACCTATTTACAGAGAAACGGTCCATGCTATAGGTAGTTAGATATTATAAACTACAAAAAAATACGAAATCACATATTAAAAAAAACAGAGCGACCAAAAAAAAAAAATATCAGTATTTTGTACCTGTCCACAGACATGCGGTGCATCAGGCCGTGGCTACGACTATGGTATGATGCGCATGATGATCGACAGATGCGCTGGAGCTCTCGCGGGGCACTTAAAACTGGCCCCCGGAGAAAGGCTAGGCCTCATCCTGCCAAACATTCCTGAGTTCGTCGTCCTGATTCATGGAGCCATGAAGGCGGGGCTTGTTGTAACGTTCGCCAATCCACTGTATACGGCAGGTAAGAATTTTGTGAGATCGATTGACGTCGGTCGGTGTGGTAACACCCCTTAGTCCTAGCCAACACCTAAGGTCTTATGGCATAAGCAATCAGCAGAATGGTTTGGTCCCCAGGCATCTCGAAATATGTAGATTAGGCTATGTGAAACTGAACGTAAGTATACCACTATAGCGACAGTCAGAAGTTTCCATTAGGTTAATGTGGCTGGAAACAGAGTAAAGACACAAAATATAAAATTCAACTAAGTACCAGTCTAATTATAACATTGACACAATCAAAGTACCTAACAAAGAATAAAAATGGTAGATAACGTCGCTCTCGAGCATGTTTTGTATGTATTCTCTGGTCCTTGTGGTCTTTGATCGCGGTCGTAAATTATCGATAAAAATATCAGCTAGACAGATACACCTATCAGCTGACACGACCGGACCCCTAAAAGGCTAAAGGCTCCCGGAAATTCATAATAAAAGTTATCAAATTAATGCGTAATTCTTTAAATCCGATATATTTTACTGCTGATTATTGTAAGTAGATCAAGGCAGGGAAGTATAACTCGAGTTCGAAAATACCCTATACCTACGTTTATATAGTTTAGCTTAGCAATATTATGTATTTATAAAAAAAAAGTCGTACTCCCTTCCGCTCCACCCAGAGCGGGAGGAGTCACTTGATGATTTCCAATCCGCAAAAAAAAAAAAGACAGACTAGATTTCGAACGTTTTAAATTACGAGAATTGGACTTCTGTGTGTGTCTGACCTTTTTATAACTAGGCAGAATAGTTATATTTGCTGACAAGTTCTATAGTATTTTATGATAAGATATCGTTTATTTGTTTCTCGTGCCGACTTGCCAACATGTGTTCGTGTGAGTAATAACTACTTAGAAAAATTGAGGAAGAGAATAGGTCTGCCTACTCAAGGTAACGGCTATGAAACGATATAGGTAGGTACAATGAATGGAAATATATCAATGTTATCATCAGTTTGTTTGCACTTTGATTTCCTATCTAAAAGCTTAAACTTATCTTAGATTAGTGTTTTTATGCGATCTATTTTTTGAGCACTACACGCGCGATACCAAAGTCCAAATCGCCGAAGGAGGTAAAAACAAGAAAAAAAAAAAAAAAGTTTATTGGTACTTACCAGAAAATCATTTACAATATTATTATTTCTAAATAAAAGGTACGTTAATCGCAGAAGTTGGTAAAGGTAAAGTGAAAAAGGAACATGCATTCCTCTATATTATTAACACTTCGTACTTCGTACAGCCGATTAATCATACATAATCTATACCTACTTAAACAATTAAAATGGGTAAAAAGTTCTTTTAGGGTAGGTAAGGTAGGCTCGAGATTGTTTCATGTAAGTAAATGGGTTCCAGCGGATCTGTTCACACTGAAAACTTAGGTGAAGTGAGCTGTCAATAATGTCAATCCCTATTATAGCATCAGCCGGTCGATTCTATAAAAATCTCACCGTGTAAACTTTGGTGATGTAGGTTTGTTTTAGCTAGGAATTGACACTATTGACAGCTCACTCCACGCTCACTTCACCCAAGTTTTCACGGTGAGATGGTTACATGGTTGCAGAATTGAAGCGTGTGCTGAAATATTCAGCTGACGATTCTATTCTGCATAAATAATAGCCCATCCTCCAAAAAGGTCCAATTACGGTCAACACGCGATAAGGAATAGAAAATATCGTACCAACTACACGATATTTATCAAAAGACACGTGCATTACATCTAACATGCAATAAATGATCGCTAATTACTCAACTGCAGTCAAGGTTGAGGAAATCAGACGGTTGCTTACCTAATTGCAGTCAATGCAGTGAGGTCTATGTTATCTCTCTATTTATGAATGTTTAGATTGTGGTACGTGCCATCTTTTGAGGTGCAAAGTTCACGGATCTAAAGATTATGAAAAAGTGAAATTGATTGATTACTTATACCTATTATCACTTATTAAAGGGTTTGGTTAGATTGTACTATGCCGACGAGACTTTATTGGGATTATATTTGGTAGGTAGGTATTAGCATTAGGTATTTAATACGTTTTCTAAAACTTGAACTAGGTAGTTACTAGAAAATGGTCGCAATACCATAGCTCTTTGCATCAAGACACCTACCCAATAAAATAAATAATAGCATCATCAGCCGACGCGACGCGCAAACTGCAACCATGAATTCAGCCCATGATTTAAGACACCCGCGTAGAAACTTTTGTCAATAAGTTATAAAAAAAAAAACGGTTGTTTTATACAACGGTGCAATAGCACTATTCTATAAAACAGCCGATTTTTTTTATTCGACGAAACCGATGGATGAAGTTTAACTTGATAAATGAGCTGTTTGTTTTCTATTACTAAAATTAAATTTTATTCCAGAACATCCATCGGTTTCTTACTAAACTACAACAATATCCGACTATCCTGCATACTTATCTCTTTTGTTGACTGTACCTACTGAATCCATGGTAACAGGATGCGTGTCGATGTATCTGCCACCCTGTATAAGGTATATTTTATTAGGTAGGTGGTAGGTATACAAAATATGTACCTACATTTCAATATGGTTGCATGGATAAAAAAAGAAAGTCCGTCATTGCATTGCCTAACGGTTTCAGTCAGCTCAGCCTACAAGTCTACCAGCAAGTTCTAGGAGGGACCTACCTAGTTTTCAACTTAATGCAATTACCAACCTTACGAGATAAAATTGGTCGGTCGGATTTGTAATCGTAAGTGGAAGTTGTTGGCTCACATAATGCAATTACCTACCTGCCTACTCTGTTGCCGATGTTGCAAAAAACCACAAGAAGTTATACATTTTTTGGTAGCCTGTAATACTTACGTCATGCCAAACACCTCTGGCCCGCTGGACAAGAACTTGCTTCTATTATTTTATTTTTTTATTGCTGAATAAGCCTGCCCTTGACCTCGATCACGCCTGATGGAAAGCGATGGATGAGGTCTATTACGGAACGAGCGTGCCCAGAAGATGCTTGAAGCACTGGAACTCCCACACATCGACGAAACACAGCAGGCTGCTTGTCGCCGGACTCCGGTGGGAGGCGATCGCAAACACAAGGGAAGAATTGGCCAGTCAAATAAGGTGTTGGGTGTGACTGAGTGTCCAGGATGAGCCGGGCGCTCGGTTTAGTTGAGTAACTGGTGGATCAAACTGCGCTACACGAGGAGGCACCCTTCCCAAATAACTTGTTTTTCCAAACCTCAATTTGGAGCGATTTCTGTTCACTGTGGCCTGCAAACAAGACCAGATCATTTTGCCCGCTTTTGACTTCGACAGCGATGTCCTTCTTAAGACGTTGAGTGTGTGACAATCTTGAATAGTTGACCATCAATGAATCAACCTGGGCAGCCCACTTTCACTTCATCCTGGCTCCAGCATTCGCTTATCCAGTTAGTTCTCACAGTATAATTTTGTTACTCTTTGCAGATGAGGTGAAGCGTCAATTCGGCGACTGCAACGTAAAAGCAATAGCCACGATTGAGCTATTCATGCCAGTTGCACAGGAGGTGGCTAAGACGCTCAAGGACTACAAAGGCACTATATGGGTCGGAGGAGAAGATGACAAGGGACAGGGTAAGATTTCTCTTATTTTGTTTTACACAAGTAGGTGGACTGGTTCGACCGGCATATCGGGAATCAGCCCCAAACAGTATAGTGTGGAGTAGGCATACTATACTAGTACCAGCTTTGCTGACTTTATACCCGGACTGATCATCATCATCATCATCATTTCAGCCGAAAGACGTCCACAGCTGGACATAGGCCTCCCCCAAAAGGGGGGGTTTGCCATAATCGCCACGCTTGGCAGGCGGGTTGGCGAACGCAGTATGGTATGGCGGTGGAATGCATAGAGAACGCTGCTGCCCATTCTCCGGTACGCCCCTTAGTCGCCTTTTACGACACCCACGGGAAGTATGGGGTGGTGCTATTCTTTAAGTCCGGTACCACACAGACAAATCAATTTAATAATAAACCATTTATTTTCAGGTATCAAAGACCCATATAGATCCATAGACCTTTACCTAAGTACACATAATAATAAAGTAACAATTTAGTTAGTAAAAAACTTAATAAGTATGTTAGTATCACTTAGTTGCACAAAGTCTTTGTGCGTTCCGGTGGCACTTGTTCGCGAAAGCGGCGGAATACCACATACAGCGGCCAAAAGCTTTTTTTCACCAGGTGCAGGTAGCATGTTGGTAATTTCCGAATAGCACCCGTATATTCAGCGTTGAAAATTGTACTCTATCAAGTATCTAGTCTCAGGACTGCAGTTAAGGCCAGGGCCGTCTTTAACCTATTGGAGGCCCTGGGCACATACGGATCACGGGGCCCCCTGAGTACATAAGCAAAGTTATAAAATTATGGGCCCCTGTGTAGGTAAAACTAGATAATCAAAATTCTAAAATCGTTTTTGTTTCTTTACAATTACATGATAATAGTAATAATTATGATTTGGAAAAGTATTTTAAGCATTAACACGTGAATGCTAATTCACGTGTTAATGCTTAAAATTCGCACTGCAAATCAATTACTTTGTCGTTGAATCGGGTACTAATAATGCGTAGAATGGAACGGCGGCTGCAAATAATGATTTTTATTAGGGCAGGCTGGGGCCCCCCCGTCGATCGCGGGACCTTGGGCACTTGCCCAGAGTGCCTAGTGGGAAAGAGGGTCCCGTTTAAGGCCCAGTAGGATCAGCCCCGACTTACGAGTCGTGAATTTGTGAGTTCGAACCTACACAGGCACTTTACTTTGTGTATTTAATTTCATCAACACTGCTCTCAAAACGGTGAAGGGAAACCGCTGTGTCCTGGAACCATAAATTCGAAGACATGTGACATCCGCTAGCACTGGGCCCGCGTGGTGGATTATGGCCCACTCCCTCTCACAGAGAGGAGGCTTGTGTCCCATCAGTAGGAACCTTATATTATGCTTATGCTGCAGTTATGAGTTGGTGTGAGATGAGATCCCTCAGGCGACTGCTAAAAAAATTGAGCGTCCGACTGCCTTAAAAACGAAGACCTACTTGTGTATTTAAATATTATGTAGATATTAGAGTGTCTCATAAATCAAAACGAGGAAGACAAGGTCATAGTAAAGTGTATCTTACTTATGGAGCAATTTGAAAAGGTTATCTCACTCAATATACGTATTATTATTGAGTAATAGATTAATCTCAAATAAATATTGTTTGTCTACCTACTCATTGAACATCTGTTTGAATTCCAGTTGTAAACAAAGTTAAATTAATTCACGGATAAGAATATTTATTTCTCTTAAGAATTACAATAGGTATTTAGGTATTCACTGACATGAAACAATTAAATGCAACTTACAACAACAAAGTATTATTATAAAAATAAAAACAGGGTGCCTAGTTAATTTACATTTTACAATCAACTGTCCCTATAACCAGCCAGGAAGTAGGTACCTAGGTTATTTTATTTTGTAATAACTTAATTTCGGAAGTCGGTGGCAAAAACGTAGGATATGCAAATCTAATGTACGGACTTCCGAAATTAAAGTTATTTTTCACTCTGTAGTGATTTTTTTTGAAGTCGCTTTTTTTTTTTTTGAAAAATGTTTTTTTAATGTTTTACTTGTTAGTTATTGTACAGACGAGACGCCAGCACATCAAGCTACCCGAAACTCGCAAATTTTCCTGAACCTATTGCTTTAGCGATTAAAGATCTAGGATCTATTAGAGAAATTTGACAGACTCGACGATCAGGTTTTATTTGAGATTTTTTTTTTTTTTTTAATTTGATTTGATTTTTTGAGAATTTTTTGATTTTTTTATTTGTAGTAGCTTGATCTGCTGGCATCTGTACCTACCTACCCCACACAAATTCGTAAACCACGACTTGCTTCTTTCTTTTTTGAAGTCGGTTAAGAAACAAATTTTTTAAGTTACTGTTTTTGTTGCATAATGCGTTGCTTAAGTTGTTTTTAAAATATTTGTAGTGATTTACATTCTATATATTTTATTGAATATTTGTGCACCTTTTCAAGTTAAGCTCTTTTTTCCGTAATTAGTTAGCGTAAAAGGCAAATTCTACATACTTTTGTCTCATGTTGAAGCATTTGCTAGGTACACGTTGGTAGGTACATACTTACCTGTATGTAAGTTACCCACTAACTAAACGTCGTCGCTTATGAAATGCTAGTTCCGAGACAACATTCCCTATATAAGATACTAGTTTATATGTAGGTACTAGACACTCGATTATGGCGAAAGGAAATGCCTAAGGGGTCGACTCAATTAATTCGTCAGTTTAGGTTTGAATGCTCCAGTAGGTACGCACGACGACATGTCAAGCTATACTACTATATATACATTACCACTATAAGCTGACTTCTCATTGCACAAAAAGCAACGAGGTCACATAACTTGATCAATCAGCAATAAGTCTAGGTGTCCAGATACTATATTACCTAGTTACTTTAGTACGAGTTACAAGTTAATGGTTTTTTATTTATTAAACTCACTGTTTCAATTTCAATCCACTGTCATTTGTGGATCTTTGACAATCGTTGGAAGCCCGAAAGTCTGACAACCAGTCTTACCAAGGGGATTCGTATTACCCAGTAACTGGGTTGTGGAGGGTGACCATCAGAATGACTGGCCAAAATGACCGAGCAGCTTTAAAATATTGCTAAAATTTAATACCTATTTGCTACTATTTGATAACTTTGTTTAAATGATTGGTGCCTAATTAATAACTGAGAAAATTCATAAAAAAAATGGCCAGTCATTCTAACATCAGGATGACTCTCATTTAGAATCTTCACGTAAGGGCTCCAAAATTTCAAGTCGCCTTTACAAAAATTTAGTACCTATTTCATACCTAAACATATATTTTTCTAGATTTTTAGGGCAAAGAATAAAGATTTTATTAGAGATTTTCATCAGAATGACTGGCCAAAATGAACGATAAGCTTTAAAATATTACTAAAATCTAATTCCCATTTGCTACTATTTGATACCTTTGTTTAAATAATTGGTACCTAATTAATAACAGAAAATTAATTTAAAAAATGGCCAGTCATTCTGACGTCAGGATGACTGGCCAAACTCTCAGCATGACTGGTAAAAACTTGCCTGTAATAGAATTTGTACCTCCACCCAAAATTTCTGGGACTAATAATAGATTCTAAATTCAATTAGAAACCTCAAATAGAGGCACTTAGTAAAAAAATGAGTAGTGCAGCCTACGCTCTGAAACAGCTTGCTGTGGTTCTCAACTCAGATGCGCTAATTACTGCTTACTATGGATTAGCCGAATAAGTTCTTAGATATGGAGTCATCTTTTGGGGCAATAGCACGGACAATGAAATAGCGTTTCGGGCATAGAAAATGTGCATTTGATCGATTTTTAGACTGCAAACAACGGACAGCTGTAAACCTTATTTTATAGAACGTAAGATATTGACATTACCCTCATTATACATCCTGGAAACAGTAATGTTCGTTAAACCAACTCTCATTTATTTCAGCGTTTGTCTGATGCTGTCCCTAGGAATAGACGTGATAATTTCAAACTCTGTGTTCATGGCGCTAAAACAAACCCTTACGCGTAAGAGCATCTTTTGCATGGCTCCGACCATTTTTAATAAATTGCCCAAATCATGGAAAACATTAAATATATCTGCTCTTAAAAGTAAATTGAAGAGTTTACTAACTGAAAGAGCATATTACAGCAGAGTTTATGAAAGAAGACAAATTTCCTCGTTTTTGAGATGACAATGTTGTATTTTTTTAATTGTAATTTGGAATTGAAATTTTTTGAATGACAGTAATTCATATTTTGACCAATTTATTTAATGACTACTGTGACATTGAACTGTATATAAAAAATATACTTATTGAATTGTAATTATCACGGTTTATGCACCATCACTTCCTACCAATTTGTACGCCACGATATGCGGCTGAACATGTTAAAATTTTCTGTATCCCATTATTAGCCTGCCTGCAATGTACACCATGTTTAAACAAATAAAAATTTACTTACTTACTTACCAGTTCTGACTGCACTGGTCACTATCAATCTCATTGTCGCAGGGGCACAAAATGGCAATGCTTTGACGATTTGTCCATAAGAATAACAAATAGCAGTAAAAGCTTCTACGCACATAGCATTTATATGCAAGAAAAGATTAATCTGTTTTATTGTTTTATTTTTCATCTCAATCAACAAAATGATTGATAAAAAAAAATTATGCTAATATTTTATATGACTTTCTGTATTCGTTAACATAGGGCTGATTTTTCAATCCATAGATAATTTTTATTCGTGGAATAAAATTAACGACTAACATACTTTGTTGGAAGAACTGTCAAAAATTCAAACTGGCGTTGGAAAAATCAGCCCTTTGTAAACAAAAAATCTCTAATAAAATCTTTATTCTTTGCCCTAAAAATCTAGAAAAAATATATGTTTTGGTAACAAATATGCAAAATTTTTGTAAAGGCGAATTTAAATTTTGGAGCCCTTACGTGAAGATTCTAAATGTGGGCAGTCATCCTGACGTCAGAATGACTGAACATTTTTTAAATTCATTTTCTCAGTTATTAATTAGGTACCAATTATTTAAACAAAGGCATCAAATAGTAGCAAATAGGAATTAGATTTTAGTAATATTTTAAAGCTTATCGCTCTTTTTGGCCAGTCATTCTGATGGTCACTTGTGGAGGTCAGATAGGCAGTCGCTCCATGTAAAAAACTGGTATTCAGCTGCATCCGGTTAGACTGGAAGCCGACCCCAACAAGTTGGGAAAAGGCTGATGATGACTGTTTCAATTCCCAATCTTTGTTCCCTGTCACAGAGAGGAGGCCTGTGTCGACCAGCAGTGGGAACATTATAGGCTGATTATGGTACTGTTTCAATAGGTACCCAAAATGTATTTAAAAATCGTTTCCGTATCCAATGGTAACGTTATACATATGAAAATCACAAAATAATGATGATTACCTAGCTAGGTAGTAGGTATAGTATTTACAAACTCAATGACATTAATAGGTAGGTATATTGAATTCGTTTATTGCGATAGCTGCCCATTCTGGCATGACCGTCACGCTAGTGACCTGTAGATAGCTTGATGAAGATCGGATGCGTGAAAGGGATAACCAATATTCCGGAATAGTTCTCGACAGACTTTCTTTGATCACTTGCTATTATTATACGATCTACTATGGCCGCTACACACACAGGGCACATGACTTAAAACATTTTTCACCCATCCTCGATATTTATTGGCGCTTCTGATATCGAATTTCGAGCAGAGCCCTTGTGCCAAATCATGTGCCAATATAAAAATTCTTTCAGCACATTTAGCCCAATATTAATAACTACCCAACTATCTCGTACCTACTGTGTAGGTACAGTACAGAGGAAACTTTACAAATCCATATACATATATGTATTATTTATATAATATATAAAAATCTCGTGTCACAGTGTTTGTTATCGAAATTCTCCAAAACAGCTTGACCGATTTTTATGATTTTTTTTGTGTATATTTGGTGGGTCTGAGAATAGGTCGTAGGCTATTTTTTTTTCAAAACAACGTTTGCGGGGTCAGCTAGTTATATTATAAAATACACTATACTTTACATATAGGTATTTTATAGTATTATAAGATGAAAGTAACTGTCTGTCCGTTACCTTTTCACGCTTAAAGTATGAGGGGAATTCGACAAAATTTGGCCATACCATAACCATGCCGTATATTTGGCCATGCTATGATAATGTCCGAAAGCCCGGTAGTGCATTCCCGTGGGATAATTTGCGACCTACACGCGAAAATCCCGTGCAAAAGCTAGTATTTATTAATACCACTTTTTCCTTTTCAATTTCTAGGCGTATACGGCCTTCGATCATTGCTTATGGCTGACCACCAGGCTGATCTGCCGACTGTGGATTGTGAGGAGGTCTGTCTGATCCCGTACTCGAGTGGAACTACTGGCATGCCTAAAGGCGTGATGCTGACTCACAAGAACCTCGTTTGCAACCTGAAACAAACGCAGTGTCCCAAGATGATGAAGTATGAAGGAGAGAAAGGTAAATATGGTGTATGGTGTATGAAGGAATTACTATTAATTCCTTAGGCAGGCAACCAATAGCCAATAGGTCTTATATTTCGTGTGGAAGACCACACGAAATATAAGACCTATTGGCTATCTTTAAAAATAATAAATCTATGGATAGATTTATTATTTTTAAAGGTAATTATGAGAGGTGATTAGGTATCGACAACGTAATGAAGTTTTTGGAACGAAATTTCTTAAACCCGGGTTCAGATAGGAGTTGACTGGTAGAAATCGTCACGTAAGGAAAAAGCGTTATGCCCTCCATGCAACTTTTTCTCTCTATCTCTCTCTTTGAGTTGAGTGTTCTGTCTTAACGCAACTTCGGAGAGGCCTTGTCAAGAATTGCAATTAACTCAGGCCATTGATTGAAGCAAATCGAACAATAACAAACTAATGTTAAAATGTAGGTAATAGATAACATCAAAACTTTATCAAAAATCAGCTAATAAGCGGATACATGCCCACCCCACGTGGAATAGATACGTCATTATGTTCAAAAATTGAGCAGTAGGTATTTAGTAGCTAAGTGGCTACCATGTTTTGCCAAATCATTTATAACCTTGAAGTAATTAACCTAATATAGGTTCAAATTAAAATGACTGGCGTTTTATATAAAATGATAAAAATTTATAATTTGATTTTACTTATAAAAAACTTAGCTAGGCAGTAACAATAAGAACCAGTGGCCCAGTGGTAACGGCCCCGACTTACGAGTTGTAGGTCGTGGGTTCAAACCCAAGCAGGCGCTTTTGTTGTATAAATATTTCATCACCACTGCTCTCAAAACGGTAAAGCAAATATCGTGAGGAAGCCGGCATGTCCTAGAACCAAAAATTCGAAGACAATGTGACATCTAGCAACACGCACTGGGTGGCAGATTACAGCCCACTTCCTCTCGCAGAGACCCCGACCTGGGTCCCAGCAGAGGGAATATTATATGCGGATGATGATGAGACAGTATTAACGATTGTAATAATTTCTGGTTTTAGGCAAAGGCGATGTCGTCCTGACAGTGCCACCTTTCTTCCACATTTACGGCTTCAACGGAATCCTGAACTACAATCTCAAACTCGGATACCACATAGTTACTATGCCTAGGTAGGTTACAATATAAACGTTGATCAAAGTTAAGTAGTGATTAGCGACTGTTTAACCGTACATTTTTGATGTTAAACATCACTTAACTATAATTATCGCATCGTTTATAAATAAACCCCATTAATTGCAGTGATTGAAGAACATTAACTGTGTCTTCCCTCTGCGGTTAGATTTCAAACGTGAATGACTTTGAAGCATCGATTAATTACGTATGTGCTTATAAAAACATTGATGATGAGATGCCGTCATACTCAAATAAATTCTGCAGCTAGCGTAAAGCACCTATTATCATGATGATGAAATAGATAATATCTACACACAAGTAGCCGCCGGTAATATTAGTGTCCCATTAAGGGGACTATACGACCTAAGGTGCGGTCTTTGTCGGACTGCATAGAAAAGAAAGAGAAACGCGATGACACAACGCTGGTAATTTATTGCAAAATATGAAGCAATCATCTATTTATATAAAAATCTAGTGGTTAGACTAAAAAATTAAAACAGTTAGTGCTTTAGTATGTTGCTTGTAGACAAAAAACCATAATGATTGTATGTATATGGTCTTTATTGTAAAAAGAAAGTTTTTAGAGGTATCTTCATGATTTTTTTCTATCGTATCAAATTAGCTGTATTATGTTTTCAACACACTATCTAACTAGCATATACCCTGAACAATATCATATATTTTTCTGATTTTGTTTACTGTAGTCGATCATATACTTTTATTGTTTCTAAAACTTGCGTTTTATGTGTTTAGGTCCCGTAAGCCCCTTAAGTAAATCCCATAACAATAGTACTGGTAGAACTGCTCGTGTCAGACTACAACTTTATTATGTCTTACGATTTGATAGAGATAAGTCAATCAGTATTACAGAGTAAGCACTGGGCATGTGTGTCATCATCTGCCTAGCTCATTCCCAATTATGTTGAGGTCGGATTCCAGCCTAACCCGGTTGCAGCTGAATATCAGTACCTATTCAGCTGCATACGATTAGATGATGAATGTACTGATGTATGTACCTACCTAAAAATACGAGTAAACTAGATATACGTACCTAATAATTTCGTAACATCATTTCAGGTTTACGCCAGAAGATTACATCAAGTGTCTGGTAGAGTATCAACCGACGACGTTGTTCGTCGTGCCCTCTCTCCTGGCGTTCTTGGCGACCCACCCGTCGGTGAAGAAGGAACACCTGCAATGGGTCGAGACTATCATGGTGGGCGCTGCGCCCACTACTGACAGCATGCTGGAGAAGTTCTTGCTGAAGTGCGAGAAGACGAAGGACCAGATTAAATTGTTGCAAGGTTTGTTTCAGACTTATTGGTAGCCCTTGTAGGTCTGCTAAGTAGTAGTTGGTCCCAAAGGCACATCAATTTAATTGGCCCTTTGAATATGGTTACTATCCGACCGGAGTTTTCTGGATGTGACCGGCTTAGGCTTCGGCTTCGTCATCCGTCCGGTCTTGTGATTTGTCCGAACTTTTCGACTGGGGATTTTCTTTGAAAAAAAAAATTTTTTTTTATGATTTCATCTGCCCAGCCTTTTTCCCAACTATGTTGGGGTCGGCTTCCAGTTTAACAGGATACCAGTATTTGGAGGGACTGTCTATCTGACCTCCACACCCCAGTTCTTCGGTAACACGATATCCTTTTGTAAGACTGGTTGTCAGACATTTGGGCTTCGGACTACCCGTAACGACTGTCAAAGATCTACGAATGACAGCCGCGACCAACGCTACCGTGCTTTCCGAGGTACGTAGGGGTCTCGGTATGTAATAGTCACCCATCTACGAACCGACCGCAGCATGCGTAGCTTTAAGCTTCGATCTACTCGTGTGGTTATTGTCCGCCTTTTTGTCAGGAACTTCGAAATGGTCTTTCAACACTGGATCGTTCACAGTCGATCTAGTCTACGCGCACTTCGTTTTCTAGTGCGAGGTCACATTTGAAAACCTTAGTGCCAAAAAAACCTGCTAATTAACCTACTAACCTAACAGGATCTTCCGTTGTCCACAGGGTATGGCATGACAGAAAGTTCTCCCGTCACTCTGATGACTCCCTACTCGTACCCTTACAGTAAAGTAGGATCAGTAGGACAACTGGTGCCGAGCACACAGTCTCGTATAGTGTCTATTACTACAGGAGAGATGCTGGGACCACATAAATCTGGAGAGCTGTGGTTGAAGGGGCCACAAGTGAGTATAGCCTTTATTTTTAACTTCTGCGTGCTAATTGCGTAACACAATATTAATCACAATCTAAATAATTTTGAAGGATATTGCTAATCCATTGCTTCATATGTTCCAAAAAGTTGTCTGTTCAAAAACGTAAATAACGCAATGAATGTTGTTGAAATGTCAAAATGAAAGCCATTCCCACTGTTAGTGTGTTACGCAATTACACCGCTGGATCCTTACGCCACGAGTACTAATATCTATGCAAACAAGTCTGTCACTTTCATCGCGGGGGACGAGGGAACGCAATAATACACTAATGCAATTCGATCGCGTTGTTACGCACGCACACAAAACAAACACAAGCATAAACTATACGCACACATGTATATAACTGCTATGACCGGCGGTCTCGTACCTTTGGCAGCGGGGATCGCCTGACAATGGCGCCTCCAGTTGGTTTAATACTCAAAGGCTGGATCACATCAACTTGTTTAAAAAAAAAAGTTCAACCAAAAAAAAAGTCTAAAAAAAGTTGCACCTTCAAGTAAATTATAAAGTTTACAATAAAAAAATGCTAGTTAGAGTTGAAGCCAATACCTAAGCTAACTTAATATCTTGTAAATATAGGCAGATATCAGTGGAGTTCCAATGGAATCATTGCTAAAGTGGTCGCAAGTGGGTTGTTTGCACAGTATGGGTTTTGGTTAGGCCAGTGTTATTGGACTTTTTTTGATAGAAGATTCGCAATTGTTACCATTGTTATTTTTGGTACAAAGGTAAAAACCAGTACCGTTATGAAAAGTATTATCAAAATATGCCGATTTTTTAGATACGGTAGGTAGTCTATAATTTATGATAATATTATGCGTTATCTATCTGTGACTAAATATCAAAATTCCCCAGGTAATGAAGGGCTACTGGAACAACGAGAAAGCGACAAAAGAAACCGTAGACAGCGACGGCTGGCTGCATACCGGCGACGTAGCGTACTACGATGAAGAGTTCTATTTCTACATAGTTGACCGCACCAAAGAACTCATTAAGGTTAAGGGCAATCAGGTACGTAGACGACATCTGTGCTACTAAACTAATTATATCTCCCTGCAAAATTACTGGGACTTTGTACTTAGCAGATGTATACCGCAAATTGGGTCAACATTGTGGTTTGTGATAGTATGAGAGCCTGCGCTTTGTCGGGTGCTAAGTTTGACCGCCATTAGGAAGGAGCCAATGAGAATTTTCACAAAATAATCTCAAATATAACTTGATAATTATGGTTCATGGGTAGATTGGTGACAAGTCCGACATAAACGGCAGGATATCCTTACCATCAAATTGGGTCCTTCCCATTAAAATAGATAAAACATAGCATCACGCCTGTATTCTCCCAAGGGGAGGTAGAGGTGCATTTATATTAGGTAGGTACACCCACTTTGCGACAGTTATGTTTAAGGCGGATGCTTCGATGGGCCGTCCTTACATTTTTCGTAGGGATTATACGCTAAACATACGTCAACTACTCCTACGACTTAATGATGTGCCAATTACTTACACATAAAACAAAATAAACTAAAAATGTTGACTTCAGCGCCATCTAGCGGGAAAATGGCAAAGAGCAGATCGTATGATCCTCCTTAAGTACCATGAAAAATGGGGGCGAGCCTATTGCCATTAAACGGGCACAAAAAATCGACATAAACTTATAAACCTTTTCAACCTACAGGTGTCGCCGACAGAAATAGAAAACATAATCATGGAGCGTTCAGAAGTAGCAGATGTCGCCGTGGTCGGAGTTCCAGACCCTCTAGCGGGTGAGGTCCCCAGAGCATTCGTAGTCCTCAAGCCCAAACAAAAACTCACAGAGAAAGATGTTACCGACTTAGTCGCTCAGAAACTCACGAGATATAAGCATCTCGACGGCGGCGTCGTATTTTTAGAATCAATCCCGAGGAACGCGGCCGGTAAAATAATGAGAAATGAACTCAAAGTTCTTGGTACAAAGAAACGTTAATTACCCGATAGAAGATTATTACCTATGTACCTAGTATTTTTTTTAAATTATAGTTCTAAGTGAGGTTTATTTTTACGTAGATTTATAGGACTGAATTGTTAATATTAGTATAATTAAGATTTGTTCCAACAGATACTGTAAGTACCTATGTAAATAGATATTTTGTTCAACAATAAAACTTTATTTTTGTAAGATTGGTGTTGTTTCATTTTACCTACAACTATTCCCTCACCCAGGACATCTAGCTAGATGAAGTTTTGGCCGATGGAGTAAAGCTGTGAGTGCTGTGACCGAATGGTGGCCAAGGTTCTGCCAAAGAAACCAGGGCCGACCAAAAGCGCGCTGGGTTGACGATATCGTCAAAGTCGCGGGATGGATGAGAGAGACGCACAGAACCGGGAAGTATGGCAGACTAAAGAGGAGGCCTATACCCACCAGCGGGATTGTAGTGGTGATTCCGGGCTAAGATAGAATTTCATTATTCTAGTTTTTGAAAAACTACAAAAAAACCGGTCAAGTGCGAGTCGGACTAGCGCGTCGAGGGTTCCGTACAGTAAGTAGGTAGGTAAGTATGTACCATAGGTATAACAAGTTTATCACGGGATTTTTTTTTGCAATATGTAGGTAGTCTACAAATTTACGGTTTTCAGATTTTTTCCTTTATTTGTGCTACATGACATTGCTTTTTGCCAAATATGATTCTAGGTCAACGGGTAATACCTTAGGTTTTGATTCCGGAACTTAGTGTCACTGACTCTGGCAGAGCCACCGTCAGGGATTTTGATTGCGTTGACTTAGAAGTTTGATTTTTACTGCTTCAAGGGATTGCAGCCCTGAGTATTTAATTTAATTTCAACTTGATAACTCCACGCGTTCCTGAGAAAAAGGGTCTTGACAGAAGGACGGACAACAAAGTGATCACAAAAGGGTTCCGTTTTTCCTTTTGAGGTAGGGAACCCTAAAAAAAGGAAATTCCATGTTTTCCATTTTAAGACGCTTTTCTGAATTCATAGACCAAAAAATTCGGTAATTCATACCTTAGGTTCACACATTATTCTGTGAAAATTTTAATTGGCCACCCATTACATCTTTATAAGGCCTAGTGACTATGTATGTACATCACATACACTATGTTCTCCTCACGAAATGTTACAAATTATAGTAGAACCCGCTGAACCCACATCATACTCTACAAGTTTCAAACCATTATCTAAACCCACAGAAACATGGTTGGGCAAGTTCATTTGGACTATACAGAATAGGGCTAGTGAAAGCAATGTGGTAAACTAAATTAGTTCAAGAAAAAGAAAACATATATTACGAAATTGATTCATTATTTATTCTTCTCTTATTACATTATATTGGTATAAAATAATACTAAGTTACATTCATTCATTTCAATCAAAATTTTACCATAAAGCACAACTGGGATATTTCATGGACAGCTACAAATACTAAGTTCAAAGAAGATGAGGGTTGCACATAATATTACCTTCTATAAGACTATTGATTTGGAAACTAAACACAGGTGAGATTGTTCACATTGTCTAAGGAAAATTCATTTACTTTTCTACTTATTATCTAACAGTCACATAATAAAAAGTATTGAAATGGTCAAGTCAATAATTAAGACTCTTTGTTCTGTTCTGTCTCAGTATTATCAGACTTAATTTCTTCTTTAATCTTTTCTGGTTCTTTTTTTTCTTCAGGCACCTCTTGAACTTTGGGGTCTTCTGCAGGCGGTTGAGGTAGTTCAGAATTAACATCAGATATTGAGTAGTTATCTGATTGCATTTCAACTTTAGAGGAAACTTCCTCAGTAGGCCGTTCAGGAGTAGTTTCAGGTGTTGGTTCAGATTCCTTAACACAGCTTTCTTCTGAAGCTGTGTCTGAAGGAGTATCTGATTGGTTGGACTCTTCGTGTACATCTATTTGTCTCTCATCTGTCTTAGGAGAATTGCTATTACCATCAGTATTATCACTTGATGATGAACTTTCCTCACTTGATGTGGAGACTTCAGAAATAAGTTTGGGTTCATTGTCTTCTTTTGTTGTGGAATCTGAGCTATTTTCGTCTATAGCCACAGGCTGTGGTTCTATCACAGGTTTAGGCTCAGTGTTTGGAGCTTCCTTTTCACTTGCAGACTCACTTGTGTCTTCAGCAACTTTATCTACTGATGATTGCGCAGTAAGCCTTTGCTCTGTCATTTCAGCATCCTCAACTTTGATTTCTGGAATGATTAATGCAGGAGTACGAACTTCAGGCTTCATTTCAACATCAACCTTAGGTTCCACCTTTGGACTCGATGAAGTTGTTGCTTCAACTTTAGGCTCCTCGGTGGATACAGTTGCTTGGGGACTGGGTTCCGCACTAGGCTTGATTTCTTCTGGAGGTTCATCTGCACTAATATTAAGTTCAGGAGGTGTAACAGATTCATATTGGTTTGCAATTTTATCTTGAGTATCCATCGGGGTCTCTTGCTTAGCTTTTAAACGAGCCTCAATGTCATCTACGGAAATATGGGCATCAGATGAACCAGGCTGAGGCTCTGAGATCTGTGGTTGTTCAGCATTTTCCTTCCAAGACATATCTTCCATTTCAACATCGACATTATACTCGGAATTATTATCTGACCCATTTACAATAGGTTCAACTGGTTCACCATTTTCTGGTTCGGCATGACGCTGTATACCCGGTTCTCTGGTGCTTACTACTAAAATGTTCTTTTCAATCGCCCTCATGAACTTATCAACGCGATTGTACTGTTTACGCGGAAATGTGAGTAATTCACAAATTCTTTGAACTGTGAAGGGGGCAGAGGTGAATGAATCTAGGCGTTCTAATAGGCTGTTTTTCATGATGTCGTAATTGAATGGATCCACGTTTGGATAAGGTGGAATCTCAATACCTGGAGTTGTTTCGTAGAAATCGGTGATCACAGTTAGCAACTTTTCTTTGAATAAACTTTTAACTAGTGACCATTGGTAGACCGGATCACCGGTCCGTGCTACGTATGCCAAGTATTCATTTAGCTCCTGCGGGATTGTTTTAGGTTTGCGTTTGGAGAAATCTTCAAGAAAGTGGAATATTTCTTCAGCGTTCTCCATTTTATGAATTAGTATTTGAAAAATTAATAATCACACAACAAACCACACAAATGACACAAACCACCACTCAACCATAACCAGGGGGGAGACACTACGTAGTACGTACATTTTGACAGCGAAGTAAAGAAAGAGTTGCCATCTAGATGTTGGCCCTAGTACTATTTACTGTCCACCAGGTACGTTAAATTATCAACAGATAGCGCTATATTATGATCGAAATTTTTTATTTAAAATAAGATTATTGATGTAATATTAATTAGAGATAAGTATGAGAAAAATATCAAACTCTTGTTACAAATTGAAATAGACACATAAATTAAATACAATTTGATAAAGCACAAAATTATCAACTTTATTTAAAAAGACCTGGTGCCAGATTCTACCTATGATGTATAAAGTGACAGTTTTTGAACAGAAAGAAAATAAACAACAGTGTTGCCAATTTAGCTCTTTTAGAGCTAAATCTAGCTCCATTTTCAATTAATCAGCTCCAAAAAAATCATTTTAGCTCTTTAGCTCTTTAATTTTAAAATTTTAGCTCCATTCCAATACATGAAAAAATGTACTTGGTTTTTTTTCTTTCAAAATTCTAGGTGTGTATCCGAATTTCATGCAGCGAGAAAATTAATAAATAGAGCCATATTTAGTCTATAACTTGAACTACGGGGAATCCCCGTATTGTTTTATTTCGTTCGTTTCATTGAAGTACTTCGTTTTGTTCGTTTCATGTAAGTACTTCATTTCGTTCGATCATTCTTGACTTGATTTTGGTAATTGGTGTACGATCGTGGTGGAGTAGTGTTGATTATTTATGTAGTTGTAGTTCGAATTACAATAAATTAGTATAGGAAAGTGCAACATGCAAAATGTCATCAAGTAGGCCATACACACAAAAGTTCCGAGAAGAATGGCTCTCCGAAACTGCTTTTCAAGGTTGGTTGAAAGAAGTTTGTAATGACAAAACCAAAGCGTATTGCTGCTATTGTCGATGTGAATTAAATGCGAAAAAAAAATGATTTATTGATCCCACTGACCTCTATAATACAAGTGTAATCAAGAGGTCAGTGATTGAACCGCATTAGAATTAGTGAATTTGACACACAGTTCGTTAGTTCTGACGACAAATAGTCGTATTTTTAAATATCTCTCTTATTATTCTAACAAGATATAAGTAATATCATGTTACGTTTTTCTACAATAATTAAAATTTTGATTTTTAAACTTTATTTTGTTTTAGCTCTTTTTTTCCCAAATATTTAGCTCTTTTTCGAAGGTGATCTAGCTCTCTTTAAAAAATTGAGTTGGCAACACTGATAAACAATCACAATATGGCGGTTTGCTGCATTCTGCGTAAGCGCATTTTGTAAACATAATATTTTATTAATTAGCAGATGTAATGGTTGATTTGGTCAGTGGGTCGTCTTAGGGGCGGATTTTTCCTTGTAACTGCATTACGCATAAGGAAGAGTTAAAGAAGTATTTCATGAATACGACATTGGTGTTATTTTATATAGCTGGTGCAGATCGATTAAATCGAATTTGGTCTGGAAAATTGGTGTATGTACAATGGTGATGATCAATTTAAAATTGCTGTGCAAGAATATTATGAAAAACACAAGCATTATAAAAATAAAAGGTGATTATTACATTAAAAATTTGTTTTCTTTTTCCTTCCTTTTATTCTAATTGTTATTACTCTGTAATTCGGTCCTACTGCTTAAATTAGTTTGTTAATTTGTAAGTAAATTATGTTGTAGCAGCTATATTGCTACAATATAATATACTTACAAATTAACAAACTATTCTAAGTAGTGTACTGTAGGGTCGTATTATAGGCAAGGAATAATTTCCGGGGCCAATGTTCAGATGTCGCTGGCGGTCAAACAGGTTTGCTCGAAATTCTCTAGAGAGGGCTCTCTTTACCCATTATATTACTTTACTCTTTGACCATAACCATAGAGTAATTTTTTTTAAACAGTGTTCCTTTCTCTGTTTCTCACATTGAGATAGGAAAAACATGGAGAGGCCGCGTTATTCTATACATACATTTGCTTATACAAATATGAGTGAAATATGATTCAGAATACGAAATATCGTTTTGTCTCGTTCTTTCTAATAAGATAATCGTATTTGATAAAAGAGACAACAATATTTTAAGTTGTTGCTCATTTTGGCAACATTTTGACGTGACGTAGTACAATTGTAGGTAAGGTGCCGTATCAGCCATCTTTTGCGACAAGTTTCGTGGTAGTTTTGCTGTCAAATGGTTGTTTACTTTTTGTATTATTGAGATTTGCGAGAAATATACAAGGATTTTACCTTTTAAAACTGCATGCAAATGTTGGAAAACAACAATTCAACATGTCTGTGTGTTGTATTGTGAAGTGTGGTGCAAGAAAGAATGAAAATCAACCTCTAATGTCTTTGCAGAGGTTAATAGCCGGTTTTCATGCAAAAATACATTTAATAATACACATTCGATGATACAGTTGTGACGCGATCATGAATTTATGGCTAAAGTATTGATATTTGGGTTCATTTCCGTATAATAGACCTTTTTAGTATATTTTGTTAATTCATTTGTTTGTTTACAATGATATGTCAAATGGAATAGGGTTGTACCGTTGCCGTAATAGTTTTCTCCGCTGAAACGTCATCGACATATTCTGCGATGTGAACATAACTAATTCTGTGTCTTATTCGGTCCGAGTGATCTTGCCAGGTCCGTCCTCTGATTCACAGCACCGAAATTAAAATATTTTATTTCACATAAACCTACATGGCCACTTAGGAAACGTCAGTAGCTAGGTCATCATCATCATTTCAGCCGAAAGACGTCCACTGCTGGACATAGGCCTCTCCCAAAGGGGAGGGGGGGGGGTTGCCATAATCGCCACGCTTGGCAGGCGGTTTGGTGATTGCAGTATAGTTTGGTGGTGAAATGCATAGAGAACGCTGCTGCCCATTCTCCGGTACGACCCTTAGTCGCCTTTTACGACACCCACGGGAAGTATGGGGTAGTGCTATTCTTTAAGTCCGGCACCACACAGACTGTGGAGTTTCTTGCCAGTGCAGTAGCTAGGTGCACGGTTCCAATTGGTTGCTTCCTATGGGGAAGAACTGGCAAGAAACTCCACAATTTTTACAATGTTTTCTAATTTGTTAAGTACCTGGTACTGATTTTAATAAATAAATAACTCGTTTTTTATTAAATTTATGGACTATCTGTTTCTCTCTTCTCGCCACTGCAGATTTATTACCAAAAAAAACTCAGTGAAAGCTGAAGTGACGGTAACAGAGAGTTTTTACATTTGGTACTTACGCTATCAGATGCATTTATAAGTAGGTATCTTATTATATTGCCATTTGTCTTCACAACTGGTTTGTACATAATACACATTGTTTGTACATAATACAGGTTTGTACATAACTATAATATTTTCTCTGAAAATTCTAACTCTAATAAAAGATTTTCTTTTTTGACATGTATACCGATAAATAGTTCAGTAATTAACCATGAGTCTTTCGTTTCACGCATCACAAAAGATTATAAATAAAGTATTTTTGCACACTTTATTTTTATGCAAAACTATAAAGTTACCGAAAATAAAGTAACAAACGTTATTATAAAGTATGGTTGGCAACCGTAATTACAACTGACTTTAATTTAGTAAGTTATTATGATCCAAACGTAATAACTAGTAAGACTAATATTTAGTATCGATACTCGATAATAGTAACACCTGTGTTCCTTGATTGACACAACCCTAACAGTGGCAGCCATTTTATGCGACAAAACGAGTTGTAGGTATGCACCCTTTTTTTGTAGGTATTTCCAGTCCATACTTTTTTATGTCAATGGTTTCTCATGTCGTCACAGACTATTAATATAATAATTATGGCCTCATGGCCTCTTTTGCCGATTAAAAAATAATTAGAAGATAATTAAGTTAGTTACATTATTTAAAATTTTAAATGTTAGAATGATATATTTAACTTTTGATACCTCAAAAAATCAAAAACGTGCCCTCGGCGTCAAAGTCTGTTATATATAAGTGGCGTGGGCCACATTTTGGTTTGTCATCTATACATGACTGTGGCGGTCAAAAGAGAAAACAATTTCTATTTTTACCCGACTGCGGCGAAGCCCAAAAGGAGGGTTACGAGTTTTTACTTCTGGATTTGATTCGATTTGCCATAAACTAATAGAGGCCTATCAAAAAGGACTCTGTGCTTTTGACATTGACAGTTTGACTGCAGACTGACAGTTAAATTGACGTAATAATATCTGAGTGTCATTTCACTGAAGTGGAATTTAAACAAAAGAAAGAATTAAGTTTAATTCCTGCTAAATTAGATAAATAGAGTACGTAAAATAATTCTACAACAATGAATAGCTTGCTACGTAGGAGTATATATCCAATTTATAGCAATACTTTGAAGTTATCATGTCGTTCATTCGCCGAAGCTCCAATAAAACAAAAAATTGATGAAATAGTTAAAAATAATAAAGTGGTAGTATTTATGAAAGGTGTGCCAGATGCCCCACGATGTGGATTCAGTAATGCAGTTGTTCAGATAATGAGGATGCACGCAGTTACATACGACAGTCACGATGTCCTGTCGAATGAAGATCTTAGACAAGGTTAGTTTTTAACCATTTGGTACATTTAAGTGTCCAGTTTACAATAATACTGTTATCATTGAAGAGGCTACAACTATGATAACAATTTTATGTAAGTTGCTTTATCATAAAAAGGTCAAACTATTGAACGGACTCTTAAAAAAAAAATGATTATTGATATCAGTATACTAATATTATAAAGCTGAAGAGTTTGTTTGTTTGATTGAACGCGCGCTAATCTCAGGAACTACTGGTTCGAATTGGAAAAAATAGTTTTGTGTTGGATAGTCCATTTATTGAGGAAGGCTATAGGCTATTATGCTACAACCAATGTTGCAAAAACGGGAAAACTTATTCCTTTTGAGAGCTTCCGTTGCATACACAGTATAAATGGTTGAAGTTACACAAAAATCATGTATGTATGAAGGAATTGTTCCCCTTTAAATGTTCTAAAAAAAATCTGTGACAGAATATGTCTGATCTTTTAAGGTTGACTCACTATAACTTTTTTTATGGTAATCAAATTTGGTCTAAAATAATGCATTATTTGCGAAGTTGTTTTTATAAACAAGATATTAACCTTTTAAGCGCTTGCCTTAATAGTATTTGCCCTCAAATTAACTCGGGTGAAACCGCGGGGCACAGCTGATATTAATATAAATTGTTTCAATTAATAAAATATCAGCCCATATTATTCAGTATGCTAGTCTATTCAGTTGATACCAAATGGTAGAATAGATGATAATACTTTAATTTATAATATTATCAAGTGTGCCTGCTATAAAATCTAACAAAGCTTGAATAATGAATAAATGTATAATTAATTTGGGTAGGTAGATAATAGTTGTCAATAACACAATTTTAAATAATTTTCTATTCAACCATCATGACTATTGGTATTGGTATTTAGTGCCTGCATAGATAAAAATATAGGTAAGAGTCATTCAAGAACTCATCACCACACTTTACAACCAAAAGTGATGCAATCTTTACTTAACAATGTTGCAGCATTCAAACAAGAGAAACACCTTTTAGCAATTATTTTTATTTTCATAAGCTCCTGCCTTCTTCCGTTAGGCCTCTGCCTTGAATCTTGCGGGCAGCGGGGAGCCGGCAGCGGCGGCGCGGGAGCGGCGCGGGCAACGCAGACCCGTTCTCGAAACCAGCGGGCATAAATATCGCGCGGCACCAAAGAGTATAGTAATCGCGGCACCTTAGACAAAGAAAAGTATAGACGGCGGGTGTCTCCATTTCATTTCAACAAGAAAGGGATAAAGTATTGAGTTATTATAAGTAACAGAAAAGGATAACGCTATACTATTTCCGTCTCTCAGTGCGTGCCAGTTTTTTCAAGGCAGCTACTCATGTAGCCTATGTTAGTTAAGTTAGTTTTTTGTCTCATGTGTGGCCACGCTACCCGATGCTCTATAGCTTTCTTACTCTAAGCGCGGCACTATAGCGGCGTAGCGTTGTGTCGTGGTTGTGTCGTCGAGATATTTGTTTTTATTCGCGAACGAAATGTCTGAACAGCGGCGGCAACATATTTTAGATTCAAATTTATTCCTAACACCGCATTTACACATTCATGCGAATCGCGAGGCGAATGGCTAAAAATATATATTATATGCGTGTTCGTTATTCGCCTCGCCATTCGCCTCGCTATTCGCGCGAATGTGTAAATGCGGTATAACACCGCATTTACACATTCGTGCGAATCGCGAGGCGAATTCGTCTGGGAGCGGTTTTTCGGACGCGAATAAAAGGCACGAATGGCGAACACGAACTTACTGTTTACACATTCGCCTGCATTCAGTTGACAGCTAGCGCCCGACCCAACAGGATGTGTAGACAAAATGCAGTGGAGTGGAGTGCGAATTTTAGAATTCCTAGAACTTAATCAAAAGGAAGAGCTCATTTGGAATTATTTACCATACAGTGTAATTTAATATTTTTTTTGCTCAAAATTTCGGATTAAATACAGGAAAAGTTTTTAACCAGTGCGCAAATTTTGACATAATAAACTTGAATATATTTTAATAAACACGTATTTTTTGTTTTGATATGTTTCAATAGTAAAAAATTAAGTTAACGCTTACGAGACTTGTTTACTCAGAAATTTATTTTATGGACGTCGCTTGCCAGTCCGTCGACCGGTCGCCCGTTTCACGCCGCGCGTCGACCGGTCGCCTGACGCGCCAACTGCTATCAGAAGTACTCACGCGCGCTCGCTCTATGCGACGGCGGATTATTGACCCCAGTTTAGCGCTACAATTTTTTAAGTTTAGACTGTAAAGTTATTTGTAAACGTAATTTTTCGTAAATTCCAATTTATCCTTCATACTTTCATGGGCTTAGGACCATCAAAATGCAGAAAATAAATCATAATAAGTAAGAAAGTAATACGTTTTAGTCCATTCAAAATAAAACATTTAGGTATGATAGGTACTTAGACATGATACAATTTGCGTCAATGTATAATCAAAGAGAACCTAAGACACTAAGATTGTTTATAATTTCTTCTTCTCTACATTTTATTAATCACAATAATTGTAGGTATTGTTCGAAGTGACCTCCTCCTTTTTCAAGGCATAAACGTGCACGTTTAACTTACTTATGTAAGCATTTAGTTTGTTTAGGACACTAACACCACTTTTTACTTCATTGAAAGCGTTAATTATTTTTTCTTTCAAGTCATCTAGGCTCTGAGCCTCTTCTACATACACCCGGCATTTCACTTGTTTCATACACCTTGGTTTGCTGCTAAAATTGTCCTCTCATTAGGGACCGTGGGGTCCCTTGGGCTCGCATACGAGGAACGCTCTCCCTTTCGTATCTTCTTCGTGCTGCTCGTAAATTTTCATTGCTTAACAAATACACTCGCACCATTTCATAATACTCGCGGTGAGTAAAATGAGACATTGTCACTACGCTAGTCTAGTACGCGGCACGCGCGCAGGGACGGCGAAGGGACATCCGACCTCCGCTTCCGCAAGTGACGTACTGCATGTGCATGCGTTTTGTTTATCAAACGCCGGCGCCGCGCCGCATGCCCCCACACCCCCGTCTCGTGCGCTGGGCGTGGTCCAGCGGCCGGCGGGCGGCCTTCGCGTTTTCATTCATGCTCATTCATAGTATTACTATTAAATTATATCCATGTCTTGCTTATTTCAAATTGGGACAAAGTGGAAAAATGAAAAAAAAAAGTCATAAACTAAAAATGGAAATGTGTTCTATTGCTTACACTGAGCCACCAAAAAAAATTTGCGCACTGGTTAAAAACTTTTCCTGTAGGTATAGGTACATTGTCCTATTGCGATGACACGCTATCTATCCTCCACCATCCTCTGCGTCGACGGTCCTTTTTAGGGTTCCGTACCCAAAGGGTAAAAACGGGACCCTGTTACTAAGACTTCCCTGTCTGTCCGTCTGTCTGTCACCAGGCTGTATCTCAAGAACCGCGATAGCTAGACAGTTGAAATTTTCACAAATTATGTATTTCTGTTGCCGCTATAACAACAAATACTAAAAACAAAATAAAATGAATATTTAAGGGGGGCATACAACAAACGTGTTTTTTTCGGCGTTATCGGCTTGTGGTACGGAACCCTTCGTGTGCGAGTCCGACTCGCACTTGGCCAGTTTTTTACTTTTTTACGCAGGATATCTAAATAATTGTATAAACTCATTAGATGTACCGTGCATGCCGCAATTATTTTCACGTCCTCCATGATCGTGTGCGAATTTCAAAATAATTCACCCCGCGAATGGTTGAACAGTAGTTCGCGACGGCCCTCGTATACGAATGTTTCGTCGAATGTTCGTCAAGTGACGAGGCGAATGGCGAACACGATTGTGTAAATGCGGTATCAGACACTGCCGCTCCCGCGTCGCCGCCGCCGCCGCCCCGCTGCCCGCAAGATGCGAGGCAGAGGCCTTAGGGATGAAACTACAGTACGCCACCTGCTTCGATTCTTATTACATACTCCTTTTGCTTGATTTCACTTGCTATGTGGGTACTGCGCACCCTGACCGTTCTAGAGACCGTTCTAAAGTTCTTGCTACATAAGCTAGAGAGTCTTGGAATCCGAGAAAAACAGTTGTTGCTCTTCAGCTTAACTGATCGGACTCAGTTTGTTAAAATTGACAATCAAACTAGCGACAACCTTCCCGTTACAATTGGGGTGCCCCAGGGAAGCATCCTAGGGCCTACGTTATTTTTGGTGTATATAAATAGCCTCTGTAATCTTCATCTGCAAAATGGCCGTTTAATTACTTTCGCAGATGACACAGCTCTTCTTTTTGGGGCAGATTCATGGGAAAGTGTTTATCACTATGCTCAGGCTGGGTTTGGTGTTGTGCATGATTGGCTGAAAAATAATATTCTCACTTTAAATTCCGAAAAACAAAATTCATCACCTTCACACTGAAAAATAATCAGCCTAATAATCCGTCTAATCATTCACAATACTTGCTCACACCTGTCCTTTCCTCCATGGTCGACACCATTAGGTACCTGGGTGTTGCCTTGGATTCTAGACTTACCTTTGCCGCTCATATTAGTTGTCATTGTCACACAAGTAGAATTCGCAAAGTCATGTTTTTAGGAGTCTTCGGTCGGTTCTGAACTTCAAGCAACTAATATCTGTCTATTGTGCGTTGTGTCAATCGCTATTGACTTATTGTGTTACTTCTTGGGGTGGTACATTTAAAACAACCCCTTTTCCTCTCGAAAGGGCTCAAAGGGCGGTTCTAAAGGTGGCAGTGTCTCTTCCGTTCCGTCATCCCACAAAAGATGTTTACAACTCATCAAATGTCCTCTCAATTCGTCAGCTTTTTATTCTAACTGCTGCTGTAAAACAACAATCTCTTATCCTTGTTTTTGTCCCCCAGAACAACATTGATGTGCATAAAAGAAGAAACGGCATATACCAATCTAGGCCAGTTAAAACTAAATTTGCTCGGAATTTCTTTCATTTTCTTGGGCCGTTTCTATACAATAAAGTAAATAACCTATTTTCAACACATATACTAAGCAAAACAACGTTTAAAAGAGCATTGACTGAATGGTTTATGTCCTTAGATTTCGCCAAAACTGAACATCTTTTCACTACCATATGTTGTTGATGTTCCCAGAATAACACACGCAATCTCATACACATACACACACACCACTTCCACATACTCATACACAGTACACACACTGTCACACCCACATTCATTCTTAGCACGTTTCCTAGATAAAAAAAAAATCATATTTGCAATATTTCTGTTAGTAAACTAAATAATTTTAATAAATTAAATAATGTCTAATAAATTACATAATAATGAATGAATTTATAGGTACTACTGTGATTTCAAACAAACATCTTCAGTACAATACTAGGTATATTATATAGGTTTCGTATAAAACTTAGTTTAGGCGCCAGACTTTCATAAATTAAGTACAAAATTGTATGTTTAGACTAATTTAACTTTAAGCTGTAATTTGCATGGGCAGAGCACCGCCGTGTCCTCGTAGAGGCGATCGGCAGCGGCGGCGACCTCTCGCGTCCGGCCCTGGTGCAAGCCATGGACCGGGGCGAGAGGGAGTGGGAGGCAGTCACCTCCTTCTGCGAAGCAGTCATGCTAGCGAAGGAGGTGGCGGGACGGCTCAGGGAGAGAGCCTCCCGTCCCAGCCGCCGCGGGAGACGCTCCGGGCGTCGGGAGCCGCGTGACGACTCCCGGCCACCGTAGGCGCGGGCCTGCGGGCGGAGAGTAATGGGTAGCTCACCGTCCGATCAGGACCAGGCCCGTGCCGGACGGCGCGTACGTGTTCCACGCGCGCCTCAAAGAGATGTCAGTATCAAGGAGGGGCCCCTTAGGGCCGAAGCCTGCCGGGTCAGCGGGATTGTCCGAAAGGGTTACCGCTGGCCCGGAACATAAAAGGCTAAGGAAGGAACACGGGTGGGTTTTAGTCAGTAAGAGTCTGACACTCCCTTCCGCTCCACCCAGAGCGGGAGGAGTCATTTGATGATCTCCCATCCGCAAAAAAAAAAGCTGTAATTTGCGGTAAGAAAATAAATCTATTCTATTCTATTATAAAGAACATCACCAATAATGTTACGAATGTCCTTCGCATTTCTACCACTTTTATTTATAAACATTGTTTTTGTTACAGGTATAAAAGACTACTCCAACTGGCCGACAATCCCACAAGTTTTCATCAATGGCGAATTTGTTGGAGGCTGTGACATAATGCTGCAAATGCACCAATCAGGTGAGCTTATTGAAGAACTGAAGAAGGTTGGCATAAAGAGCGCGCTTCTAACAGCAGAAGAATCTAAAAAGGATGCTGAGAAATAATACAGAGCGGTTTTTAGGATTTAATATTTTAATGGATATGCATAGGATGTTATAATTTATTGATACTTTTCTCATGTGACTATGTAGTGGAATATAATTCTGATTTTAACTGTTATATGTATTATATAATATTTAATATATTAGTATATAGTATAGTATAGTGTACTTCAACTGTATCTTATACTAGCAAGCTGATCTGTATTCTAGTTGATTTTTTGAAATATATGAGCACTGTTGACTCGGTTTATATGTTTTTATTTTCTTATATTAAAACTTATTATTAAATATTATTTAGGTAACATTAAATTACAATTTTAAAAACCCCTGACACAAAATAATAATAAAATTAAATGTAATTGGAAAAGGATAAAATAATCAAGTAAAGTCGGGAGACCGTTCTGTGGAACACCTTCTATTCTAAGAGGTCCCCCGATTTCCATATGAATTTATCTGTTTTAGTCTCGTTACATACATTTTTTAAGTCGGGGTTTTTTTAATTATTTTATCCTTTTCCAATTCCATTTAATTTTATTATTATTTTGTGCCGTGGGTTTTTAAATTTTAAATGAATTTTTTTATTTCGTGCTTTTTGTAGGTAGGTTAATTTTTGTATTTTATTTCTTTTATTTTCTTCCGTTTTAAGATTCAGGTAATTTGGTGTTTAATCAGGTTTTTTATCCGTCAAAAAAGTAATTAAGTACCTAGTAATTTATAGTTGAAGAATAATTTTTAAGACTTAACAGACTTTTTTGTTTTATCATATCCTTTTTCTAGTTCTGCCTTTAGTTATTCAACTTTCGTACAAGTATTTCATAGCTATTAGATATCTTAGGTTTTTCAGGACTGCGACACTATCTGATGTAGAAAAACGTCCATTCGTAAAAATGGTCAAACTCAGTGGTCGTAGGTACCAGTCATTACTCCACTTTCCTCATCAATCTAGGGCATTGATCAGACAAAAAATAATTTTCAAGTTTTTAGTTTTCATTTCGTCAGTTAATATTCCTCATTCTCTTTCAATATTGTGTACATTATTCTACTGGTCAAGCCCTTGCATTTGATACCTTTATTGAAGGAGTTGTGAAAAAAAAAAATGTAATCCGCTATTTTGTGGTAGCAGCCATCTTGGATTTGAAATTTGTAATAGTGTATAGTATTCTAGTGAGCGTCAAAATGAAGGGACCAAATCTCCAATGTCTGTCATACATATATAAAAAAATAATACCATTAATCTACTATTTCCTACCTTTACTATAATTTTAGCTACCTCGTCATATACATAATATTTTAACAAAATGCTTGGTCCCTCCATCATGATATCAAGGTGGAGGGACCAACCTGATAGGCTACTCCCTGGAATGTTCTACCTACTTAGTGTTATAATACCTTAATTCTACCTTAATATTATTGATTTTGGCTGTCCGAAATATATATCGTTTTAAAGATATCGATTATATAAGTTGGTCCCTCCAAATTGATGATTCAATTGTTTAGTGCAGCAGGTAAATGGGTGGTTTATTTTGGATCTTCGAAGGATAAATATTTAATACCTATTTACTACCTTCTACTCGTGCAAAATTTCTTACGTTAAAGTTTATTTCAACTAGCCAAAAAAAAAAAGAAATAAGTAGGTACAACGTACAAATTTTAATCGTAGTAGCATTAATAAAGGCGTTTTTTTAATTAAAATAGCACAATAATATCTAGCTAATATAAAATGTATCTTTAGTTTTATGTATTACTATGTAATGGTTCATATTATTTAATTCTCGTAATACTCAATGTAGGTAAACACAAAGAAAAATATTGAAGGTACTATTTACTACCTTCAAATCGTGCAAAATTTCTCACAGTAATTTATATGGGGCAATTTGAATGGCCGTAATAAAATATATTTGTTTTATTATTCCAGTTATATTTATTGCTATTAACAAAATTACACATTTACTTAATCTACCTGTATTGTAATTAAGTGACGTCAACTAAGAAATGATTTCAAGCGAACGAAATCGCGGGCCGCCGCTAGTATGAAATCAATGACTGAAAGAATTCTGTAATATTAATCTCCTTATTTTGACTGATTAGGAATTCGTCTATGTTGATTTTTTCATCAGAAGACAGTTTAAAAAAATACTGTGTCGGTAAACACAGTTTTATGAATATCTAGGGATATTGCTCTCTTCCTTCCCCTCTTCATGATAAATGGGTAACTATTGTTATAGCAACTACGGAAAAATGATAATGAAATCACTGTAAATACAAACAGGCGCGACACGCGACATAATCGCGCGCGACACAAAGGCACCGCTCGTTGCGCGACTTGCGGTGCCTTTGTGTGGCGCACTGGCGCGCGATTTTATCGCGTGTCGCGCCTGTTAGAACGAGCCTTTAGCCAGGACGCAGTTATCGCAAACAGCTTCACTACAATACAATCCATGTTTTAGAGCTACCTTCAATATTTTTCTTTGTGTTTACCTACACTGAGTATTACGAGAATTAAATAAAAAGAACCAATAAATAGTAATAAATAAAAACTAAAGGTACATTTGTTATTAGCTAGATATTTTTGTACTATTCTAATTTTTTTTTTAAACCGTCTTTATTAATGCTACTAAGATTAAAATTTGTCCGTTGTACCTACTTAATCTTTATTTTTTTTTGGCTAGTTAAAATAAACTTTAACGTAAGAAATTTTGCACGATTGGAAGGTAGTAAATAGGTATTAAATATTTATCCTTCGAAGATCGAAAATAAACCGCCCATTTACCTGCTGCACTAAACAATTAAATCATCAATTTGGAGGGACCAACTTATATAATCGATATCTTTAAAACGATATATCTTTCGGGCAGCCAAAATCAATAATATTAAGGTAGAATTAAGGTATTATAACACTAAGTAGGTATAACATTCCAGGTAGTAGCCTATCAGTTTGGTCCCTCCATCTTGATATCATGATGGAGGGACCAAGCATTTTGTTAAATTATTATGTATATGATGAGGTAGCTAAAATTATAGCAAAGGTAGGAAATAGTAGATTAACGGTATTATTTTTTTATATATGTATGACAGAGATTGGAGATTTGGTCCCTTCATTTTGACGCTCACGTATTCTACTATTCAGGCCCTTTCATTTGATACCCACATTGAGGGAGTTGTGAAAAAATATGTAATCCGCCATTATGAGGCGGCGGCCATCTTGGACCGATTTTCATCATCATAGCTAAGAACCTTAGAGTAAGAAAGCTATAGAGCATCGGGTAGCGTGGCCACACATGAGACAAAAAACTAACTTAATTAACATTGGCTACATAAGTAGCTGCCTTGAAAAAACTGGCACGCAGTGAGAGACGGAAATAGTATAGCTTTATCCTTTTCTGTTACTTATAATAACACAATACTTTATCCCTTTCTTGTGGAAATGAAATGGAGCTACCCGCCGTCTATACTTTTCTTTGTCTAAGCTAAGAACACTCCCGACTAATTCGCCTTTCAAACAAAAAAACAAAATCAAAATCGGTTCATCGGTTCGTTTGAGAGCTACGACGCCACAAACAGACACACAAACACACCCACAGACACGTCAAACTTATAACACCCCGTCGTTTTTGCGTCGGGGGTTAAAACTAACAAAATAAAAGAAAATAAAATTGTTTAAGAGCTCTTTATTAAAGTAGCTGTACATTCGAGTTAGTATACTTTTGGGCACATAAGTCATTCTTATTCTACATACGCTGCTGTCTCATTGAAACATAATTGGTTGGTTTAACAACGCAGTCGTTATTAAAAGACAAAAATATGGCAGATCATTTATTTTGAGTACCTACTCATTCCAATACTCATAAAAACGAAATTCATATAAAAATGATAAATAAATAGATGCAGGCAAGCTATGGCAATCTATGATATAAATAATTTGTGTGACACTTCCCTGCAACATTTATAAATTTAGAAAACTTAAAACAATACTGTGCCTACCATCAAAGTATTATAATTACTAATGGCAGTAAATAAAAGTTGATCTTGTATAAATAATGTTTGCTTATAAATAAAAAAAATATAACAAAAACATTCTCACAATGTAAATGAGTCTTATTTTGGTGTCACACATTAGTCAAGCCTAATATTAGCACCATTTTTATCTTACAAATAATTTTTTTGTGACTTCCCTGAGAATTTCTTATAAAAGTTAAAAATACCTAATGCTAATGTATAAATAGAGTGTTGTAAACATATAAAATGATTTCTCTGATTTGAGCCAAAAGGTTACTAAACATTAGGAAGGAGTTTTATGGTATGAAAGTTAATGGCATTTTTGGTTTGAACATTGCACATAATAATATTTAATATAGAACTGTTTTATAGACTAAATTATTCCACAAAAACTGTTTGCTCTACATTGACCTTGGTTTAGGGCGATTTCTGAGGGGTAGGTCAATGTAAGGGAAATAATCTTTGTGCGCCATTACGTCGCCGCTGTAGCCTCGGGCCGTCGTGTTAGTACTGAGCGCGGCGAGCGCGCGCCATCTTAGCTACCCTCCTTGACTGATGACGTGATGACAGTGTCCTATGATACGACTTCTGCGACCTGCGTCTGAGTAAAAATCATTTCAGTTTCTATAAATATGACTATTCAACAAAACATGTTGGTAAGCATGGTGGGCGTTAGGCAGCAACCCAATGGCGAACTGGAGGTTTGCCAAATACCGTCGTGCGCTCGGGGGATTTGAAAGCCTGGGTGTTTTTTAAATAGTTTATTTAATATTATCTTCAGAGTTAAGTTTAGGAAATAAATTAATTAAAAATGTACATTTTCGTCGTGATGTACCTAAAGGTCGGTTTCGCCATAGAGTGCGGTGGAGAATGCCATGTAGTCGAGCGCGCCGGCGGGGGCGCCGGGCCCGCGGTAGGGCGGCATGCGCGCCACGCAGTACTCCGCCTGGTCGGGCGGCAGCTCGCGCCTCAGCTCGTCCGCGGTGATGTAGGGCTGCCGAACATAACACATATAATCGTATATAATTGTCCAACTGCAGGGGAAAGCCCTTTTCTCATAAATAAAGGGCACGATCATCTCGCTTGCTCAAATAGGGCTGCCGATTTTAGACTTATAGTCCAGGTTTCCTTCATCAACGTCAGTAATGTCCAAGATAAACTCAAAAGTATTATCTCCAATTTCTAAACATTCCAAAAATTAACAGACTAATTAAAGAAGCATTGTTACCTTGTCGCCGGCTAAGATCCTAAAGCTGTCGATGACTTGTTCAGCGGTGTCTGTGTCTGTGGATTCCCTTGTCATGAAGTCCAGGAACGCATCGAACGACACGTAACCTGCGAACAGAGACAGATTTAAATGTTGTAGAAGACCAGCAAAAAAACAAGCATCGAGCCTTCAGTGGCTTTCGATAAACTGATCTGGCTTCAATAGAAAAATGCTTACCTGTGTTGTTGGGGTCGACAACAGCGAGAATGCGCTGGAAGTCGAGTTCTCCTTGCCTGTCCTTGCCAATGCTGTATCCGAGAGACACCAGGCACGATTTGTATTCTTCGGGTGCTAGGCGGCCTGTGAAGGAAACAGTTTTTTTCTTTACTCTATTTTCGAACAAATTGTTAAAAAAAGGGTGGTGAAAGGTTGCGGAAATCCATCAGATTTAAGGAACGGTCGCTGTGGTCAAGCTTAGGGGTCCAGCAAAGGACGTATTTCGGCTGAATGACTATGATGATTTAAAAAGGCTAGTAAAATATGATTTTTTAATTACCGGTGCGGTTTTTGTCGAAGTGGTTGAAGGAAGCACGGAACTCGGTGAGCTGTTCCTGGGTGATGCCCTTCGAGTCACGGGTCAGGATCTGGTTCTCAACTTCGTTGATAGTGCGGTTGATGGAAGTCAGAAGTTGTTCCCAGCCGACGCGCAGAGTTTCCATTGTGTATTGCGAATACCTGTAAAAGAAATTGGTACTTAGATTATAATAACTGGATTCTTGGTTTTGCCTAGAGTTTGTACAAGACCGTAATTATAGCTTTGGATTCTAGGAATGAAAAACATCTGTCCAGGTTACTACATGTTGGTCGGCCTAATTTGAGTAGGTATTATAATTTCCAATGTGTTTTGCAGACGTCGATTTCCAAAGTATGGGGAGTTAGTTTTAGATTGTATGGTGCGTCTCAGTGATTTATAGAAACTCGTTAGGTTGATTTGACTTGCCTGTTCTCGAAGATCATGCCCTCCTGCACAGCCTGGTGGATGCGCTCCAGTTCCTCGATGTGTGGCTTGTACGCGTACACACCAGCCTCGTACTCCTTGAGGCGACGCAGTTGGTCTTCCAGAGAGCCCTGATAAAAACGATTGTTTCATTTATTATTTGTTGACTAAATTCATCTCACATTTTGCAAACCTTTACTTACTAAATGAAGGTAGTTAATGCTTTGGTTTGCACCGAATTACTTGGCATTCAATTTCGGTTATCATGTTGGATTGGAAGGATTTATTTAGATTAGATTACAGCTCATTCATAGAAAAATGGTTATCTTATTTAACTTAAAAAGCGAATAATCCTTGAGTTGCGTAAAGTTGCAACTAATTGCGGTTGGCAATCGTCGCATGACGTAATTGATGGTCGATAAGTGATGAACGTAATCTTACCTGCAGACCCATTCCGATTGCGGTGACGGCATCCATTTGCCTTTCGATCCAGGGTCCGACGGCGTTGGCCTTCTCGGCGAACTGGCGCCTGAGGGTCTCGTTGTTCTGTTGCTTGCGAAGTTCGGTTGCGAGCGTGTTGTCGCGCTGGGGAACCAGCTGCCTTACGTCTGACCACTTGCGGTTCAGTTCCTGAGGTTCAGAAAAATGTTGGTTAGTTTCGAAATTTTTTGCTTATGAGCGTTTCATATTCTTTAGATTTGTGTACATTATTGTTTTGGGGCTTTCTAATTACTCTGAAAATGCAAATTCTTTTTAAAAATAGTATGACTCATTAACTAAAATATGTAGTCTAACGCAGACCTTGTCGCGCGTCGTCCCGTCATAACATTTTAATTGCTTGTGATAATTGAATAAATGCAAAACTTACGTGAGCAGTAAGAGTAGTGTAGGGGTTCTCCAGACCACCAGGGATCTGGTGCTGTTTCACGATGGATTCAACCTGGTGCACCAGGTTGACTATCGCCTGAAATAGGAGTATCATGTGATTAGAAAACGGTCTCAACATCATTGAAATGCTTTATATTTCTGATTTTCTGTTTCAATGAACAATACTTCGTAACTTGGAAAGTCATGTTGTTTATTTATTTTAGATTACCAACAAAGGATACATTATCCTGTAATACACTTTTACGGGTAACCACAGCTTCCGTATTATCTAAGACTGTTATGCTGTCATAAATTTAACGTAAATAGGGATTGTAAATGGTAACCTTACCTGGTATTCCTTGTCAGCCTCTCCGAGAGTGGCCTTGAAGCGAGCATGCGCGTCCATGAGACCGGAGATCTCTTCGATGGTGTGGACAATGAACATGTCCACGAGATCCTCCCGGGTGCCATCCAACCTGAACAATAAATAGACATTTTTATTTACAGATCATTATAGATGCGCTTCTGAAGATGATAATTATAATTTTACATGTTGGTAATTCGATTTGATTTTTGGATTTTGCATAAAGGTTTTGTCAAAAATTAACTTCATCTCTTGCTGTGGGAGACCTAGGGATAGAATGTTTTTCGCCAAAACATTCAATTCCATTTCAAATAGATTCATTTTGATATGTTTTATGTAGGTAGGTACTTGGATTTGGTAGCGTAGTTTGAAATTATTACGCCAAACCGCACTGGGCCCGCGCGTTGGATGACGGCCCACTCACAGAGAGTAGCGCATTAGTGGGAACATAATAGGCTGATTATGGTTATGTCTTCTTCTTCGTGTCCATGGCACAGGTGGCAGGATAGGAGGTAGAGCATAGTTTGCGACACAGTTTAGTGCAGTGATCACATACCAGTTGTTGAAGGGCGCGGCGCGCTTGGCGAACTCGAGGTGCAGCAGGTCGATCTGCTCCAGCACGCGCTCGGCGTCGTCCAGCGCGTGGCGGCGGCGCTGCGTGAGCGCGCCCAGGCGGTCCCACTGCGAGCAGATGCGCTGGCAGCGAGCGTTCACACTCGCCACGTCGTGGTACTCCAGGGTACTGCGGAACAGAATAGGTTCATTGTTGATAAGGGCTAATTTTAGTTTAGGTTGCAAAGTGCCAACCAATCCGGACCGCCTTTGCCAGCGATTTTTCCTAAACACGTCATTATGTTATACAGAGTTAATTTCAGTAAAATCTTTTATTCACTCAAATACATAAGTATTTCATTATGTGCAAAAGACAAAAAATTAGCTCCAACCCCATGGCTAGAAGCAGTTGAAAAAACACCATTTGTATGTTTGTAATCATTAAGAGTGCCGGACATCCATGAAGATTTCGACGCGAAATTTTTTTTTAATTAAAATCTGATTCAGAAAGTTTAGTTCAACAGTATCTTCTATAGAATATAAAGGTTTCTTACTTGAGTTCCTGGGCAATAGCGGCGATCTGCTCGACGCGATCCTGGTGTGCGGCGAGGTCTGACTCGAAGGCCTCGTGCTTCTTCTTGAGAGCCTTGATGTCGTATAGTTTGCATTGACGGAAGTCTTGAGATTGCAGCATCTCCTCCTTGCCTGGAATTTAAAGTGGATTGGTTTTGACATTGTCTTTTGGTTAATTGATTAAACTGTTTAATGACCCGTAAAGTATTTTTGGATTTCAAATTTTTTTTTGTTATGTTTTAAGATTTTGTTCCTTTCCTCTCTTTCAAGGGATGACTTAAAGGCGAAAACATGAATCATTCTATAAATTCATGGGGGACCCAAATCGTTTGCGATTGGCTTATAAAAAGGCCAAAAATTACCTCATGGCTTATAAAAAAAAATGAGGGTAGATTTTAGTATTCACCTCTGGTCCAGTCTTCGTGGATGTCGGCTTTGTGCTTGAACTTCTGAGCCAGGTACTCAAGACGCTCAAGGCGCATCATCTCGCTCAACAGCCATTCTTCGAATGCCTTCTCAGAGATCTCCAGGCCCTTCCAAGCTCCGGCGATGTCCTTGAAATATTACGAGTATCGATTAGATTTGGTCTGGGAAGACTGGTCTTGGTCTTTCAATACGAACTTAGATGGAATTATATGAAGGATTAGAGTTGATGGGACATAAGGACCAACAATTGTAGCGATATTACTACGGCACTGGAAAACTTAACTGGTGCCAATAGTAATAACAAATCGTTTATTTAGCAAATAGTGTTCTTACATTTCCTTATAACTGAAGTACAAATATCCTACTTATAAAATTTTTGTTACTAGGGCAACATATTTTTAATATTTAACTTGTGGACCACACCAGGTTAAACAAATTGGAGTGGTATTTTTAATTGAACCTAATCGTTCATCACATTATTAGCCTATAATGTTCCCACTGCTGGGACACAGGCCTCCTCCAGGTAAGAGGGAGTGGGCCGTAATCCACCACGCGGGCCCAGTGCGGGTTGGTAGATGTCACATGTCATCTTCGAATTTTTGATTCTAGGACATGCCGGTTTCCTCACGATGTTTTCCTTCACCGTTTTGAGAGCAGTGGTGATGATATAATTTACACAAAGTAAAGCGCCTGTCTGGGCTCGAACCTACTACCTACAACTCGGTAAGTCGCGGCCGTCACCACTTGGCCACTACTGCTCTACCTAATAGTTAATAACGGATAATATATAGGTAATAATTGATACCTAATAGTTAATAGCGGAGGAATGAGGAAAATGTCGTGAGGAAAGATTTGAGCCTGAATGTGGATGGCTTTAAGAGGACCAAACGAAATGATAATGGGATATAGGGAAAGAGAATGATGATAATAGTAACTTGGATGATTGTAATACTTACAGAGACCATCTTGCCTTCGGTGGGCATGTACGCGGGGCGGTTGCTGAGACGGAGCTTGGTTTGCAGGGTGTTGAAGTTCGTCTCCAACTTGGCCTTCTGCTCTACACGTGGTGGCTTGTGCTTACGCCTGAAAAATAATTATTGTCAACGTTTGTGGTTTCAGAAGGGATAGGCATGGGATGGTCGTCGTCTATATCGACTGTGTGTCAAAAAAATATTGATCGTTGTTCGGTTTATGGCAATAGCTTTTCCCCATCTTTTATGGGAAATAAAATTATCTATTTGGCAAAATGTGGGTGTGTTCGGCATCTCGGCACAACTTTTCAGAAAATACAGGCGTGATAAGTTCGCTATGAATTGGGATCGCTTATCACCATTTCGAGGATTTGGCATTTATCCTACACGAAACGGCAATTTTAATTGTAAGATGACTAGGATTCAAACATAACTTTGTTATCATTGGACTAATGCGTTAATTTTGTTATTATCAATGCTTTTATAAATACTCCAAACGATGTATACCTGTAAGTACGGTAGTCTTCCAGTTTTTTCTGGCAACCGGCAAGAGAGTTGTCGGTTTGGCGGCTGTTCAGCCAAGGCATGGTACGCCTGATCCAGTCCAGCAGCTATAAAATTTAAAGCCATTTTATAATATTTACTGCAACATAAAATATTTTAAGTACGCAACAGCGAGAGAGCGTAGGTACGCGTGGATGTCGCATTAAATATTTTATGGAGCAGTCGTCAAGGACTAACCGATCACTATACATCTTAGCTTTTCGCTTTCTCTGCGTTTTCAATTGATCTTATCATGTTTGCCTGGTTATTTTTAAGAAAAAGCTCTTGCGCTGTTGTGTTCTGGTAATGATGGGATACTTACGTCACTGGCAAGACGCTCATACTCTTCCATGAGGCGTTCGTTCTCCTGGTTGACTTTGAGAACTTTGCAAATGCGGTTCGCGGCGGTCTCAGCCTGTGAATTGTACATGAGATAATTATCTTTTACATTTATGAAACGTGTTTGTCGATTAAACTAGGTCTTACTAGTTTAACGACAAGCTGGTATCATTATTAATTTTATTCATCTAATATTTAAATACAATGAAGCTTTAAAAAACGGAGCAAAGCTGTTTTAAGTACTATTTTCCAAATTCAAACCAGCTTAATTAGATTCGATTTTGTTCAGAAAACTGCAACGTTTGCATTCATTAGTAGGTTCAGATGATACAAACCTTTTGTGCGCCAGAGAAGCAATGGTAGTATGAAGAGACGTATGTCATGACCGCACGCTCGTCCGGCATCGCTGTGTTCTGCAGATCTGACAAGCGGCACGCAAGCGACACGGTGTTAGTTCTCATGCGATGTATCATGAATTATTCCCTAGTAGAATGCTTGTGTTTTATCTTATGGAAAACAACATCGTTAACATCCTCGTTTACTTGGGTATCCAACGTTTAAATGTTCTAATATTTACCTTATTTTTGCGCGAAAAATCATCTTTAAATACAACAGGCAAAAATACGTTGAAAAACTTGGTATTTTAACAACCCGCATTGTCTTATCACATTTAATCGTAGTACCTACTTCAAACAGGAAATTCATTAAAGTAGTGCTAATTGACAGTGTTCAACTGAACATCTACACAATAAAGTAAATGACGAGTTATTTCAAATAACTGCGAATTACGAGAGCGATTAATTAGAACACATTATTAAGAACACAAGCATTCTTTCGTTTGATATCAATAAAATACTGTATGAGTTAACAACATAAAGCTTATTTTTATAAAAACGTTTGTAGCACATTTCATAATTATTTAGGTACAGGGTTTGTTGCTTGGAGTCGGTATAAAAATAATATAGTTAGGAATATTTTGGTTCTTACACATCATAAATATATTTTGGAGAATTGGCATTTCTTGAACACGTTTTTGGCATAGGATATTTGACCTCGGGAGACTTTTCTACGCTTACTCGATACATCAAAAGCCAGTCATCGTCAGTAGATGGGGTATGATGACCAAGGACTGATGGGATTGGGTCGAAAATGTAATCTTATCGTCACATTTATTTAAGTCCCTTCTGAAGTATTGTTATAACTAGTCTGTGAAACTCTTCCGAGGTCTTTAGTATTAGTTTATCAACACTGACAGTTGGAGCTTCTTTAACATAAAGCGAGGCACTCATCATGCTATAAGTTACACACAAAGGCCTGGCATTAGGGTTCGGGTATCAAAACGCGGAAATGGCGGTAACGACTGGCGGCCATTTTACATTTTGTTTAGTACCTGTTGCGCGCCTTGGAAGGCGTGGTAGTAACACGACACATAGGTCATAATGGCGCGCTCGTCCGGCTTTGGTGTGTTTATTAAGTCTGCAATATCCAGTTACAATTTATATGTGTTGTATATTTTTTGATGACCATTTAGAAAATACTGAAATGCGGCAATTTGGCAGTGAGGGGTCATGAATAGTCTCATATCTCATATTGAAAAATGAGGACAGGAATGGTCAGAGCTTTATTTGCTCTTGTCATTGCTTTGTGTAAAACTTGAGCGAGAAGCTTATCAAGCGTGTCTTACCGTCGGGGTCCAACATGCGGGGAATGTCGAGATACTTCTCGGCCACATCGAAAGCCGTGTTTAAGTTCTCTAGAGGGTTGTCCTTGGACAATTTGCTGTAGTCGATGAGGTCGGGCCTGTGCCTGTGGATCAGGGCACAGAAAGCCAGACCGTCCTTGAAGGACAGGTGGAAGTTCTGGACATTGACATTCTTGTATGGGGCTGTCTTGCGTTGGCACCAGAGCAGCAGACCTTCCTGTTTAGCAAACATACAAATTCAATTGATTAACAATGATACAAAGGAAGTTGGTAGCATTATCAACAAAACTGAAAAATAGACATCGAAAGCCTGTTGACTGCGATGGGAATATAGTTATACAAATGATGGCAAATTCTCAATAACATAAATGAGTAACTGTGCTGTTAAAATAGCATCCTTATTTATCGATAAAAACCATGTTTGTTAATTTAATTGTTGATGTGAAAAATTGCATTGCGAATTTCATTATATTCACATTATTACCGTCGATGACTAATATCTGTTACACAAGTATGTTGTTATAGGTTTATTGAAACGATTGTATATGGAGTTATGGACAATATGGTCGTTGGATTGTGGATTTACCTTGGCGGTCATCTCTTCCACTGAGATGTCTTGGATGGCGAATCGTAAGATAATGGTCCAGATCATACCCAGGGTCATTTTAAGGTTGCCATCGACGATTTCTTCGGCACCAATGGACACCAATTTCACGCCTGAAAGAAAATGGACGCTATAGTAGCATTTGTTGAAAAATTACGTCGCGATACAGAGGAAACTAATTTGTAATATTTGTATAAAAAGGTAGCTCTATAAAAGTTTTTCTTAAATATGGTTTGTAGGTAAGTTCTAAGTATTACATGTTGGCGTCATACCATTAAACCGTATTTGGATGTTATGATAATAATTGTGTTTGCTTTTATAGAAACGTGAGCGAGTTCTTGTATTGTGGTTACTAGTCATAGTGCTCATGTAAGTGAAAATGGCACAGGAGGATAATTCCTGATGATATTAAATTTTCTTAAAATACGTAGGTACTCTTTCTCAAAACGGCCGATTCAGTGTTTGTTTTTGTTTTGTCAGCACTCTTTTCGCCACTAGTAGGTCTAGTAGTTCTAAGCTAGCGGGTACAGTTATAATGACTACTTAACAGTACCTAGCATGATTTCATGTTGACATAAACTGTGTCCGAGAAGTTTTATGTCCCTCTGAGTCCATGGAATAAGTGTTTGTTACCAACCTATTACTGTACTGTTTATTTTCCTCAAAAAGTTGGATTCTCCGACCTTATGTCAATACAATTTATATTATTTAAGTATTTGGATCCCTTTTGCGTTTTTTTTATTACTTTTGTTTTTTAGAAACTCCCTCTCCTTTTTTTTTGTCATTGGTTTGGAACATTCCCATAATCTGATCCCGTTATATATTGATATTCCTGAAGCATGAGAGTCCGATACTATATTTAAGTCTTTCGGATTTCTTACTTTCATACTCTATAAGTAAGTCTTTTATTTTGTACCGCCTGCATCATGTTTGGCAATAAAATACGAGCATTGTATGGAAAACTGCAATGAGTGTAGGAGTAATAGGGACGGGTTCTGTGCAAATCGCCTACGAATCACTAGTATTAAGCAATCAGTTTACTTGAATTGCCCATTACCATACCTACTGCATATATAAGCCAAATCTTTATGCACTTTGAGGCTAAATGCGCAATGCCTTGTTTGTAATCGTTTTGTTATCTAAATCAGAAGCAATTAGGGACGTACCCGCAATAAAGATCAGGCATTCAAAAGAGACATTCAGTAGACGGCCACTCAAAGATATTGATTGTATACTGAGTAATAGCAATATTAAGTCGATTTATCATTCATTCGACCAAGTGTAGCTATGAAAACATTATAATTTAGACTAGGTACTGATTTCCTTTTCATCCAATATAGATTTGGCACTAAGGATACCTACTGTGTACTTTTGCTTTTTGAAGAACAGTAGCTAAAATATTTACCTTTAGAGGCAATGAAGTCCAAAGCCTTGTTGACGTTAGCGATTTTGTGGAAACGCATTTTGCCGCGGTCAGGCTTGGGCAGGGTCTCGCCGGAGATAACCTCCAGCAGTAACATGAGCTTCAACCCATTGCGGAAATCCTCATCGATGTTCTCGATACCGGTACCAGCCTTCCTAAGGTGGCTGTTGCACCATGCTGTGAAGGTCTGAAAGCGAAAGTGAGAATTGTTTGAGCGTTTTGTTTACATAGCAGGAAAGGTGACAGAGTCGTGTTTCGTAATAATACCCAGCCAATGTTTGTTCATAGAATTATTTGCAATTTGTAAGCTATGCATTCAAATTGCGTGTTCAGCATTTTGGTAGTGTGCGTGCGTAAAAAATTGTAAGTGTTAAGTAATAGAGACGAGTACGATTCACATTTTAATTTGTTCTAACAAATTAATCGGAAATACGACATTGGACGTATACAAGTGCCGTTAATCAATACTGCAGTTGCATCAGGTAGGGGAGCGGGCGGCCGAGGGGTCCGACCCTCTCGTACTGCCAAATTCGCAGGCGGTTATTAGCACCCGCCACAGTGGGTTTGCAATTTCGACTCAGACTGTAGAAACAGGAATGTTTGTTACTATGAACATTGTCTGTGAGAGTAGGTACAATACAAGACAATATTTTGGAATAAATTAGAATATTAAAAGTTTAGATTTAAGCAATTTAGTATTCCATGTCCATCGCTTTGTTCGTTCAAAGAAACACAAAACAGTTTTAAAATTCCTTTGTTTTTAAAATCAACTAATTCGGCGTGCATTTAAACGGATGTAGATATGAATGTATATTTTTAGTTATCCAAATACCATTATAAAGTAATAACCCACATAATGGGCCACGCAGTCGCTAGTCGTCGCGGTTAGCTTGATTATATCATTAACCGACTCGTTTCAATAGCCGAGCCGGCCGAATAAAGACCTAATTCTATTGTAATGGACGTTGAACAAGATCTGAAAGGCAGTATAGTTCACGAACGCCACTCCTATGCAAACTCACAAACTTGATTGGTTCCGGAGGTGGCGTCAAGGTCGGAAATGATAAATAGAATTCAATACATACAACAACAGACCTGCGTGACCGTGCTGGACTAAAGCTGAAGTTGACAATTAATTCAGAGAATAGTACACTTCAATTGAACTGCCTTACGTCATCTTTCTATTGATTTCAGCGCAAGTAGGTTAGCTGTTAGTCTCATCCTAATTAGTACTTACGAAGAAATAGAAAATCATGATATTATAGACGATTGCATAGATACCTGACTGATTAAAGTCGATGAAGTAAATAACTATGCTATTGTTAACCAGTTCACAGGCAAGGTAGGTAGACATAAACAAAAGCATGTGAGACATGAGCAAAAAATTCTACCTGCAAGCACATTTGAATTCAAAGGTTCGCGTTACAGAAATTTGATTCTTTTGTCGATGCTTTAAAATGTATTTTGCTATAGTAAACGTGTGACATAGAATTATCGAGCACCTATAGTATCCATGGATACAATGTGAGGTTAGCGAAGATGCCATCACTGCGGAACATTAAGTGACCGAACTGCATTCTGAGATCGTAATGTATGAATCATCTTTGGAACTTGCCTCTTGGCACAGGACAGAAAATAATAATAATGTACCTTCCATTACCACATGACCTACAATATGCAGGTGAAGGTATAAGTCGCCTAGCTACCATATGTCGTAAATTAACAGCGCAGTTAACCGCGAATGGGAGCGCACGTCGTAAAGACGTTTCATTTATTATGGTTTATGTGATATTTCGTAAAAAAGAAAGTTTTGTATCATTGATAGTAGCGATGATTTATCGGGGAAAACGTTCGATAGCATCGGATATATGCGCAAAAGGTCGGGTAATGGGTACAACCATTATGTTGCAATAAGGAGATGGTTATCTTCCGTGTAAGTATTTACGTTTACTTAAATGCCTATCACTGAAAACGCTGACTGCACCTACCTTCTTTATTGAGTCAGACTTAGTGCCTTTGTTTTAAATTAGCTTGGATTGGACATGAAATAGTAAGGAATTCTGTACTCGAGGCACCTTGGACTAGGTGCAATTTAAAATATGATTTAGTAACGACGTTGTCACATAAATGCGACCTCGTGTAAACGGGAATACCAGCGTCCCTGAGACAAAACACACATCGTGACCCAGAATATGAAAATAATCCCGCGTCACCTTGCAACTGCCACCACGGCCAGCTTCGATCTAAAATAAGGCACGCAGGTGTAGACAGCGGACTATTCGAGATGTGTAGAATGTGAACTAGACTGAAGATGCGTTGTCATTGAAGCGTTTAAATATTGTTGTCAACGTGCTAATAGGCGAGGTATGAAAGCTGTAATGTCACTCGCACAAAGTCAACAGAAACTGTCGCTGAAAATCTGAGCTTGCTTTTATCTAACGCGGTCAAACACATTTAATATAAATGTTTAGAAACTCAACAACGTGAGAAACTCAACATCCATGGTCGAATTCTTTAGATGAATTCTCCAGAAACCAGTATACGCACTTCGAAAAATTAGGATAAACTTTGAAAGGTTGTTTCAAGGTAAACATGGCAAGGTAATAACGGCAGCTGTTGTGTACTACCATTCAAATAGACGACTCGCCTTGGGAGCTAGATGTTTCACTTTCTTTGATCCTTACAATCGAGAAATAACTGTACGCAATGACCGACGACTCTTCGAAAAATGGTAACAATCTGAAATTACCAATGACATTGAAAAGGAACACATGACTAAACTGATATGAGAGCAACGCAAGGAAGTTATTGAGCTCATTGAAAACGTTTCACACAATAGCTTCGTTGACACTGTTCTTTAAGGTCGTTTAAATGATAGTCTAATTTCGTTAATTAAGAAATATAAATGCGATGGAGCATACGCGGGACATAAAATACGCAAACATGCTCTACAATAGTTTTGCCAAGAAACTTTAAACCTGTACAAATGTTACGTTGATGAGGTAGGATGAACGCAGCTGTATCCAGTTATTACAGCTATTTCTAGAGCCCGCAAGCCAATAACTTTTTGTTGAACGCGTGCTTTGGCTTCTGACGCCTGTAGTTTTAGTTATATTACATGCCCTCTATTTGTCTTTAGTAAATAACAAATCTGTCAACTGGTTATGATTTATGCATAATTCATACGGAGTGCCAAACTGCATTTATATGAGCAATTAGGTGCCAGGTAAACGAGCGCTGGCATGATCTAGTGCTTAAACCTTAGCAAGGAATGTTCATTCATCATTAGATGAGGCGACTGTCTCTTTTTCCGCTTTAATACCTTCGAAGATTTAGAGCTTAGATCTGCAGTTATACATTTTCAAGATCGATTTAGGGTTATTGATGTCAGAAATCCTTATCAATGTCTAAATTAGGTGATCGATGGCGAAATTATATGGCAGGTCTCATAATGGTCAAAGGTTACAGCATTTATGTAATCCAACAGACTTGTCTGTTTACGAAGCGACGTTATATATGATACAAAGTTAGGTAATCATAAAAACATAAATATGAAAGTGAATATTAAACGATACGTGTTGTTTGGAAAGGCGCGATGTTTCCAGTTTCGGGCGATTACTTATCTTCTATGAATATTCAATTCATAAAAATGAACAGATCAAGGAAAGCTCGACATGTTCGTTGAATTATTTAACAGAGAAACGACACGAATTAATTATGTTTATTTCGCACAGTTTGGAACATTGAAATATTTTTAAATTTTAATTTTTTTTTTATTGAGTCTCATTATTTATCTAAGTTTTGTTAGGCGACACACGTGTAAAGTGAACGCCACACATGTATTATTTATTGCCCAATAAATTAGTCTTATTATGACATGAATATAAGTAAAAGCTTTATTATCTAATATTATTTTCGTTACGTAATTGTATTTTAATCGCTTTAATTTAGTCACTGGAAATAAATCTAAAGCAAAAATAATGAATTTCTCGCAATAATTATACGGTCTTTTATAACACAATTTTATTTTCATTTGCCTGACAGAAATTGTTGTTATTTACCATACCGTGTTATTTACTTTATTGTGCCCATTACACGGATCGAACACCTTGCTTCATTAAATGTTTATAGGTAGTCTCCAAGCTTTGGTTCCAAGTTAAACAGTCGGAACGCTTTATGAATGTTTATTAATTAAATTAAATCTAAAAGGGCTGGTTTTTTATATGTTCATAGCAATTCTGTACTTAAAACGTAGCATTTAGAGTGTTCCATACCAATATTATCTACGAGCAACTGTCTCTGTCAATTTCTGACGTTTTCATGGCTAAACCGCTGAATTTTGATACTATATTTTGAAAAAAAAAAAGGTCCAAGGTGAACCTTGAAATATACGCATATTTTTAACAGGAAGAATTGTGATGTGATTGTGGTGAAACAAGGTGTTGATTTTTGAAGAAATTATATACGAAATTCACGTGGACGTAGTTGGAGGGTTGTATTGGTGAATTTGATGATTATAATTCTATAACTACATACGTCTTACAGCCGCGAATAATATATTAATCAACATACAACCTAGCACTGGCCTGCAAATTGCAAAGAACGCAAGAAATTTTGAATTTCGCGGGCTGGTTGGGGCATTCCCCTTAAGGAGACCAGGAGGCCCGTAGCCCAGGTTTTACTTAGTATGGGCTTCAGTCTCCCATCTGCAAACTGTGTACAGTCAACAAAGGAGATAAGTATACAGGAGCGTCGAATATAGTTGAAGTTTACTAAGAAACCGATGGATGTTCTCGAATAAAATTTTATTTTATTAATAGAAAACAAACAGCTCATTTATTAAATTAAATTTCAGTCCAGAACATCCATCGGTTTCTTAGTAAACTTCAACTATATCCGACGCTCCTGTATACTTATCTCCTTTGTTGACTGTACATTTTGAAACTTGTGGGAGAAAATAAATAAATTTTAGTATATTATTATTATACACGCAAACAGACTCTCTATCTATCTATACCAATCTACATGGTCCTCAAAGATTATGTCCGGTTTTTTTTATATAGGTACACATTGACATTGATGAATTTTATATATATGTTACCGGCCAAACCCGATTTTAGGATGAACTACTCGTAGTTTCGCCTAGGCCAAATCAGTTCATTCGCTCGCTCTTGCATCCTATCCTATGTCGACGGAGCCCCGCTCCTATTTCTGTGTACAGGGTTTAAAGTGACCTAACCAAACCTAACCTCGGGGTGCCCAACGCTCGCTCTTGCATTCTACGATTCCTACGTCGCCGGTGAACTGGTTTGGCCTAGGCGAAACTAGTTCATCCTAAAATCGGGTTTGGCCGGTAACATATACAATGACATGAATATCTACTTTGTAAAGTATTTTTTAAAATTAATTATTGTGAATGTGAGGACTATGTGGGTCATTTCTTTTTTCTATTTTCCTTCTTAGTTAGTTTTAATCATGATCTGGCAGTTTGAGTAATTTACGCGGCCTACCCAAATGTCCTTTCTTTGGTACCTATTGTTTGTCGAATCGGTGAGCTCCTCATGTTCTGAGTTGAGCTGCACGATTTTTGACAAATGCGTGCACTGATTGGACAGCTCGGCTCAATCTGTGTGGTTCTTTCCTCAAAACACCATTTCAGACACCAATCTACATAGTCTTCACAAGATCTAACCAAGATTTTGTCTGGACTTTAAAAGAGACTGTGACCTCTGAGTTTGTTTTCGCCTTTCTTTTCAGAATAGTCAGATAGGAAACGCCGACTAGTTTAAAAAATTATTGACGTGTAAAAGTGTTTGTACAAACCCACTTACAGAAAATAAATCATTTATCATAACTTTTAAACTACTTATCATAATTGGACAAAAGTGGCACCGTTGGAAGCCGACCCTATAACCAGCGAAAGATCAAGACGATCTTTCGCTGGTTATAGGGTTTGTGACCTACAAGTTTTTTTTAATCATGCCGTGTTGGGTATCAAAAGAAAGGGCTTAATTAGCCCATTTCAAAAATATAAATATCACTGAAATAACCCTAAAATAATTAAATAAAAAGTTACGTTAACTTATTTTTTATATTTATGTAGGTATATAGGCAGTCGGTCCATAAGAATACTGGTCTATCTATATAAACCATATAATAGCTGCATCCAGTTCGACGGGAAGCCGACCCCACTATAGTTTAGAGAAGCCTAGGCAGATTGCAGATTGATTGTAGGTGTATGAAGTTTTATTTCATAAGCAGCGAGTGCTTTTTCGGCAACTTTGCGTGGATTTCGAAATATCCCATACAAACTTCTACACCTCATCTCACCCCTTAAAGGATTATTTTTGTTTTCTTTAAAGAATACCTATACTCTTCCTTGTGGTTAAAGCTATTATGCCCTTTCTACATACACGATTTTCTTGCCGTGAAAAACTACAGTTTATTCGCCGTGTGTAGGCACGGTCGTGTTTTGTGGGTCACTATGGTAGCTCGTTGAAGGACATGATTTTTCTACGCCGCGGTTTTTATTATACGCCATGTGTAGGCAGTGTTGAATGGATCACTAATGGAAGTTTGTTGACGGACACGTTTTTCCTACGGCGTGGTTTATAGGCTGCCGTACCGTAAAGAAACTGTGCCATGCACAAAGGGCCAAGTACCAAATTTCATCAAAATCGGTTTAGCAGATTAGCCGTGAAAACGTTGTCAACAGGGAGACAAGGGACAATTTTCACAGTTTCGCGATTATAATATTATATTAGTAAGGATTCACTTATCCTTGCATGAAGTTCTACTATTGATATTGTGTATTTGAAAGGGGAAGAAGAAAGAAAATTGCTTACTTATGCCCAACGCGCCAAGTAAGCAATTTTCATGCTACTAAGCACAAAAGAAACAAAAGCTAAACAATATTAAATGATGAATACGATAGAGCGAGAATGATTTACCTTATCGAATTCACCGGGAATTTACTAAAAAATTTCTTTGGTGACTATTTTTTTAAATTATTTAATGGGCTCGCTCTTGATCCCGATCACGCCTGATGGTAAGCGATAGATGAGGTCTATGATGGAACGAGCGTGCCCAGAAGATGTCTGTTCACTCTTGCTTTGAAGGCAGACGAACGAGAACATTACGCCGATGAGCTAGGCTGTGAAGCGTAGCTACCAACGTCTCGTCGCCTATAAGCCTTTTAGCTCTGCGTTCCGCCGAGTCAAGTGCAACAAGCTGGTATTTTGCTGAGCCATCCCACAAGTGGCTGTAATACTCCATACAGGAACGGACCTGTGCTTTGTACAGACTTAAAAGCTGTCCTGATGTGAAGTTTCGCCTCACCTTATTTAGGATGCCCAGCTTCTTGGCTGCAGTCTGAGCTTTTGATTCGATGGTTGAGCCGAAGTTGAGATCAGATGTCAATTCCATGCTCAAAAGCTGTAGGTGGTCGGTAACCGGTACAGATGCACCTCGGAAAGTAGGACATAACTGGAACTGGCTCCTTTTCGCAGTGAAAAGACATGCCTGTGTTTTCAGAGCATTGAATTTGTTCAGATTATCGTCGCCCCACTGGGAAACGAGATTTAATGTCAAATTCATTCGCTCCACCATGGCCTCTCTAAGAGTAGCTGTTTCCTCTCTGCTGGCTCTTGCACTGGACAGGTATCTTTCTGCGACTATGCTGCCATCTGCGTACCCAAATGCACCAAGCTGTAATAGGTCGTTGATGTGCAGTAGAAATAAAGTCGCGGAAAGAACAGACCCCTGAGGAACACTATAGGCCATATGTTCCGATGAGCAGCCATCTATGACCACTCTGATCGATCAATCACTCAGGAAGTCAGAAATCCAGTTGCAAAAGTCAGCAGAGAAGCCGAATGCAGGAAGCTTACCCAACAGACTGGCGTGCCAGACCCTGTCAAAGGCCTTTGAGATATCAAGCGACAAAGCAAGGGCTTCGCCGTGTCTCTCAATGGCCTCACCCCAGCAATGCGTAACTAAAATAGCATTGAGAGAATCTGAGGAGAAGAGTACTTTTTCGGTAGTCTGAGACATTTCGAAGAAGTCAGAAAGAAACCTCGGTATTGATTGAATTGAGAGAAGATAGTCTAATAATAAGTCTCTGGTTTGTATAATTATGTATTGTTATATAATAAAATATTTATTAAGAAAGTAGAAGTCACGTAGAGAAAGTGACAAAATTTTATTTTTGGCTTAATTTAAATAATTATATGCCTATCGTGGAACTTTTTTCTCATTTTAGTTTGACAAATTTTACCATAAATTAATATACAATTTCACGACTGTTAATTAACATGTTAAGATAAAAAAATCTTGAATTATTTACAAGTTACTTATGATTACACATTTCGATTGACTAACAATTCGTTTCAAAACATCATTGATTGAACACGCGGTTACAAACAAATACTGCTATGTAGAATTATACAAAGGAAGGTGACAAGACTATTGGTAATTATTTTGATTGATGGTGACTACCGGTGAGTGCCGATGATCGATCCTAACGGGGTGTTGTAACAAATTACTCATTCAATTACCCCCTTTATGCTGATGAGTCAAGTACAATATGTAAGACTAGCAGCGCCCCGCGGTTTCACCCGCATAAGTGTCGATCCTGTGGGAATATCAGGATAAAAGCTATCATATTGTCCTTCCCCGGGATGCAATCTATCTCTCTGCCAAATTTTATCGAAATCCGTTCATTGGTTTAGGCGTGAAAAGGTAGTTGTAACAAATTAATTATTCAATTACCCCCTTTATGCCGATGAGTCAAGTATAATATGTATAAGACTAGCAGCGCCCTGCGGTTTTACCCGCACAGTGTCGATCCCGTGGGAATATCGGGATAAAAACTATCATATGTCCTTCTCCGGGATGCAATCTATCTCTCTGCCAAACTTTATCGAAATCCGTTCATTGGTTTAGGCGTGAAAAGGTAACATGTAGACAGACAGAGTTACTTTGGAATTTATAATATTAGTATGGACAGTACATACTAATAGTACAGTAGCCGGTAGCGGCTATTGACACCCTATATATTCAAATTGACTTCAGCATATATGTCACTTCCTTCATCAATAAGAACTGTAGTGCTATTATGTAAAAATGTCACTGTGAAATCTTAGGTGAAATTGTGAAATGAGCTTGAAGTAAGCTGATATTCCACTTATTGACAGTATATCTCACTTCTAGCTTACCAACCCAAGTCTTCACGATGAGGTTTTTACAGAATAGACCGGTCTGTCTATGTTCAAACTGTCTTCCGCACATATCTGTGTCACTTCTTTTATCAATAGGAACTGTTATCTTTTTCAAAGGTAAACCTTTTTTGTTGTTCTCTTCTTTTTATTTCTCTCTAAGCGACGCTTGTTTCATTACTAAAATCAATATTTTCTTTTCCAAATGAAGTCAATTCATTATCATATCATCATGGTTTGGCAAGAGGAAAAGTGTCGAATGACTTTCTTATTATTAATCGGTGTGGGTGCACTGCTATTGGCCCGATAGCCTCAATAGTCATATTGACAGGCGAGACAAATTATAACTTCTAATATTGATATTATAAAAAGCGAGCTTCGCTAAAAATATATTCGTACATACGTTTCTTTTTGAAGAATTAATTGGTACAACCACATTAATATTCCCAAGAATTTCAAAAGATCTTAAAAATTTGGCAATATTTTGTTCGGGCTGATATAAATATTGCCTTTTTACCAGGTGTATTAAAATTCTATAGTTTATAAATAATCATTGTTGAAATGAATGAAGCTAAACTAAATGACACACGTGGTCAATGTGGTCATGTTGAGGCCAATTTTGAATCACAACTTTTCAAAGTTATTTCAATGCCACACCTAATTAAGCCTGCTTTAAGTAAACATATTATGACAGTTGGTTAATATTTGTTCAAATGACGTTCGATATGGCGCCGCCGGTTTAGTTAGGTAGGTATTCTACGGCTTGTTGGTATGGTACGGATTGATTGAATACTAATAGATAGACACACCTGTGAAGGTGGTTCGGTCGGGCCCGGTGCCAACCCGCCCACTATAATTTCGATAAACAATAACGTGACCGTTACACGGCATACATTTTATTTTATGTTCTGTAAACATAGACACGCCGTGCTCAGCACGTTGATACACCTAGAGTATTAAATTGTCTTCGAAATTTCTATTGCGTTCGTATCATATGATAGCAGAGTGCTAACCATCTAAGATCAACGACCCAAGTTATCAGAGAGCAAAAAATATTTTGGGAATGTCGTAAAGCGCGCCAACAGTTCGCGCGTTGGTGTGAACTCTCAAATGCTTACACTCACGTTTGGCATGACGTGTCATGTTGAATGTATCCTGATAACTGTCAGGTCCAGTTTAGTACCTGCAAAAAGGAAAAATCGATGAGTGATGAGGAAACTTGTATTATTAGAATATACATACATAATTATACGCTCAAACACCCTTATCTGATTATTGTTTGTATTTATAAAATGTAAAATTGAAAGTGTTTTGGTTGATTCAAAGTTGTCTGTACAGGTTCTCTGTTTTATAGAAATGAAATATGCCTAGAGATTTAAAACACGGATTTCTAAATTTACGTCCAAATGGTAATAAATAACAATCAATATAAATGTGTAGAAAATGTACATGTTTTTTTGCATCGTATAAATCAAGCGCAGTTAAAAAGAATCACGGCAACGCGAATGGAATTCGGGAAAGGCTACTGATGACGAAAATAATACGTCGTTCGAAAAATAAAACGAAAAATAGACGACTTGGTGAAAAAACTTTAATAATATTATATCTGCCATGGGAACAGGCGGTAGATAGTATTTTAGATAGGCCAGTTTACGCGTAGGCGGGTGAATCTGGAGCCGGGGTATTTTCATACACCGGAGGCTATTTGTTAAAGAGAACATCTTCAGTCTGCTCGCAATTTGGAAACATTGAATTTAACATTGAAAATGTATATACTCAAGCTTTACGACCCGTATAATAAAATTATTCAAAGAGGGTTTATAGGTATAATAGACGACATTGGTATCAAATTCTGAAGTGATGATTGTTATAATCGCTTCATTTTTTATTTCTGTGTATTTTTAATTATGTAAACTCTTAAAATGTGCGTCATTTGAGTTTATTATCTAGAAGTTATTAAAAGAAGACGTCATTAATTATAAAATCAAACAAAGATTCATCGGATTGCTCAACCGCAGAAGTTTCACAAATGTACAAAGAATCTCATGAATCACCTATTGATTCCTGACAGCATGATGTTAACGAAATAAATTGCACAAGCAAATTCGTGGACAATCGTTTGGGCGCAGCCACAGTTAACTCATAAATAACTGATTATAACGTAACTTGAGCTCAAACTGTATTGTAACCTACAATGGTTTTTAAAAATACTCCTGCTATTAACCCACTTACTCATGTACCATGGTTTTGCTCTAAATAAAGATTCAGTTAAATATGTTTCGCAACCTAACGCGCTTGTACTTCCTTGTGTAAATAATGATGTAAGAATATCGTCAGTCAAAACAGAAATTAGCGAGTCTTTGGTAATTCTTAATCTGGTGACTGACGCATCAACACTTAAAATTAGCTTTCCCATAAAAACCTGCTTCATCTGCGGACCGATATCCGTTTTTCCTTAAATTATGGCAAGTGGCTTTGCCGCCTATTGTTTGTTGAACTGTAATCGAAATTAGACTACATATTTTGTTGTATCTCAACATAGTATCTAAAGGAGTCTTTGAATTTGTATTCTTGTCAAACACAATCCTGTTCTGAAACCATAATCTAAAATTATCTCCAATGCTAAACGCCAGTAGTCACGAGAACAGACAAATGAATTCCGATTACGTTCCACATTGTTTCTTCAATGTAACTAATCTTGCGAAAATTCATTACGTCTGGTGTTTCGCTAAGATGTTTTCTTCCGTCTATAAAATAATATCCAACACACGTGCAGTTTATGGGGCTACTGGAAGCTTTACTAGTTTACGACTTACTGGACCATGCAAGCGATATATCATCATTCGAAGGCTGAAATATCCACTGGTCGACCCAGTTGCTCCACCAAGCTGTGAACTTTCAGTTAAATATAGATCGCCAGAGTGACAGCTACTGGTTACTTCCGGAATTTTTTTCAGTAGTCTAAAATTAGTCTTTGACGACGCAGGGGTCGCTATAATGATGTGGTCTGCCACTAGTAATTAACACTGATCAATCTTATCTAATGTAATAATTTAAGGTTTTTACTAAAATATTTTTTGGTTGAACTTTATACTGTTTGATAATTTAATTACAACAGTTTAACACGTTTTGCAAAAAAATAGCAGGAGTGTTTGTCGCAATTAAAACTGGATGTAAAAAATACTATTGTGCTCTCGCTTTTATGTCGAGTTGCGTCGTGTGAAGAAGATGTGGAAAGCCAGTCCCGCTCATATTTCATTAAAACCACACGTTTCACTTTTGCCTCTTTAAATTGTTGATACCTGCAAAGCTGCCGCAGTGTGCTTTTACACAAAGTTACGTAGATAGCTAACCTTCAAATGCCTGTTTTTTAATTTTTTTTTGTTTAAAATAAATTTGTTTTCGTTCTATTTTACAATAAATAACAGTAATTTATTTAAACAGTAGCTGTGCGATTGAGAGGTCATTACAAAAGAAAAGTAAATTCCTTAATAAACAGGCAGCAGATGCGAGTCACGTTAAGTAATGACTGTTAACCTTTAAATCGTGTCAATTAGATGTAATTCTACTATTCCTATCTATAGCAACTGGTGCGGTACGATTATGGTTAGTTTTTCTGGTTAATAGATTTGCCATCAGAGATTTTTTTCATATCATGGAGCGAGTATACGAAGAGACAGGACAATGGCGCGTTCCGCACGAAGGACAACAATGACAAGCCAGTATCAATGATGTTCCGGTTTCATTTCTCAACGGTTTCTTGTACGGACTCAGAATTAACAGTGTTAGTAAAAAGTAAACTCATTAGCTCGGATTACTGATGCACAGCCAAGATTGTAGACAGCTTGTCGGTGCGATGTGTACACACTATAGGTATTGATTGAGCGCTCTTTAGTTTTTCTCTCTGTCACCTTGAACAATTACTTCACACAAGCAAGTAGGCATTCGGTATGCAGTTAGCTTATTAGCAACAGTGGCTGGCGCTAGTGCTGGGCGTAACAGTAACATTTAAAGGTCACATTTAGCTACCTAAATCGCGATTTACGTTCCGTATGATTCAATTTGAATGGGCACCAGATATTTGTCCATTGTTTTGATGCCGTCGACCCTGGGGCTACGTTAAATGAGCGCGTTTTAGGTCTATTGTTACATTTTCTCCAGCGTTCGTTCACTTATCGTCGTCATAGCTACTAAGTCCGGCCGCAGCTCAGACTGGCTATATCGATCTTGTTCCGAGAGTTTCTAAGGCAACGGTTGTCTACGGTGCCTTCTATCTGGCAGAATATTGATGCTCCGAAATTTATTTGGCATCAAAATCAAAATGTTTTATTTCACATAAACCTACATGGGCACTTATGAAACGTCAGAAGCTAGGTGCACGGTTCCAATTGGTCGTTTCCTATGGAGAAGAACCGGCAAGAAACTCCATGGTTACTCTTTTTAAAAATAATTGGCTTTTACAATGTTTGCAGATTACAGTAGGTATGGGAGGACAGCGCAGGCCTGTCAACAAGTACCAATTACTTGATAAAATAGAAAATGGTCTATAGATCTAAAGTCTATAAGGCCTACAAAGTCCTCACATTTACAAAATAAGAATCTATCAAAAGGATAGATAATAAAAAAAGAAAAATAATAATAAAAACCTACTAAAACCAAGTGTTATGATTCTCATTAAAACCACTAATAAAGAGGTGAAAAATTTCAAGTGTCTGTATATAATGTCAATTAATAAAGAAATTATGTATAAAAGTATATAATGTCAAATAATAAAGAAATGCAGGCATAACATAACACACTTGGCATAATTTTCTTTAAACGAATATTTTTAAGGCATAAAAATTATAAAATTTATAATTATTGTTTGGCCGAATGTTTATATGTCCGAATTTACAATGGCATACTTTTAAGATGGCAGGATTTTATTTAGCGTATTTTTTTTAACGAAAATTGTTGTTCGGTTTCCACGGTATTTGAGTGAACTATAAACATAATGGTTTCTATAAGCGATCTCGGGACTTGGGGCACCCCGACTTTGGGTTAGGTTAGGTTCCTTTAAACCCTGTAGACAGAAATACCGCAAAGCGGGGCGGGGCTCCGTCGACTACCTCTTATTTATTATTGCTTGTAAACCAACTTAGACCCTAATTAATTATTAAAAAAAAGTGGTTAGGTTAAAACTGTGACCCCTTCGCACGAACTCACGTAAGTATGCCAAAAGACAATTCTGACTGTGAACTTTCTGCGATATGATGGTTCTACTTTTTAATTATTATATGGATATGAAATTTATGCCTAAAGATGATTCTGACTTACAAAATTATGAGTTTTGAATGTATGATAAATGATGATGTAGTGATGATGTATGCCAAACGATTTTCTGCGAAATCAAGTTTATGTATGCTGTACGTTGTTATGCAAAATAATATTATGACATAAAAAGTTCTGCTTTATAGGGGGGGACCCGGATGTCTAACTTCGAACGTTTTCCCAGGGGCTTGTAAATTTTCTTTAGGGTCTTTGTGTAGTTTTGATAAACAGACGTTTATTAGTCACTGCTTTATATCTGTACAACATAAAATAGCAGCCTGTATTTGGTTGGGTGGGGTCTCCGCTACCTTTTGTAGACAATGTGTTATTTTGAACGAGCGAAACAAAAGAGAGCGGTCAGCTATTCACGCCGCGCCGCGACAACAATGAGGTAGACTTGTATGACGCTGGCACGCTTCGTCATACACTATAATATAAGAGCTTACTTGACATGCATTTTATTATCTCACAAAGCTTGACATTGAAATCAGGCTAAAGAGAATGAAAAATAAACAAAAATCAATATTCTGAAACCACCTACGCCAACGATAGCAGTTTTATGAATGAATGAGCTTAGAATATATTCACATATTTATTGTTGAACAATGTTGTGATTGACGTCTCCTAAACGACTTATTTAAAAAAATATTTTTTTTAAGAAAGCAAACATGTCTACTACCTTGTGGTATTTGCCAAAAATGTTGTTTTATAGGCTTGACGTCCTTTCGTACTCTCTCACCTTTAGAGTTATCATCAACATTGCTTTCATTCCTTACGGTGTTAATTTCTGAGACATCATTGAATAAAATTAGCCAAACGACTCCACCCACCAGTTCTAAATTGGAGTTTTTGGCACTAGCTACTACATTCATTAGTGATCTATTGTTGCATGCATATGCATGGGCTTGTCACAAAGTAAACAAAGTGCAGATTATGTCATTGTGTGAAGATGTACGAAGCTTTTTATAAACTAGTTATGGACGTTGTAGTATTACTTGTTTGCCTTCGCAGGCACAGCCCTCTTTTGTTGTTCGTGTTATTTGCACATTTCATGTCTTGTTGCAAAAACACAATTGGTTTGAAGATCGCAATCGTGAACTAATTAATGATGGCTTGTTGTCCTAAGGTTTCCATTGTCACTGTGACTATTGTCATTACGTATAGTTCTGTATATATGTTTCAACACTTACACGGGTATCGTAAATTAACAACAGAGACTATATCAAAAGGACCCTAAAATAAAAATTCTCCAAAATGGTACTAAAAATAACAGCTTAATAAGTTTTATTGAATTAACACCAAAATTAGCAAGGATATGCTAATACGTAGATGGAAAGATGACAATATTTACGGAGTTACTGACTTAGCCTAGAAGTTCAAATTCTGCTAGTTTCCATTTCAAGATTCAAATTCTCTGTAGTTAACTATGACAGTATTTAAAATCATTTATATATTAGGTATATATATAAGGGCTAAGGCATGAATTACATGATAATCAAATTAAATATTTGTGATAACTGATAAAATATTAACATGTCCACGCAATCGATTGTTATTGTTGGTATCTATAGATAAAAGATATGACAGATATATAGTAACGGCTTATCAAATCCTGCACTCGATCTATCAACGTGGTATAAAGAAAACGCATCATTATCAATTGGTAGCGAATGAATAACTTTATAGAGGAAGGGACTTGGTGATCCAGACATCCTGTGAGCGAAGCGTGTAGCACTAATAAAAACAAATTCGCAACAACACGTTCCATATATGTAACACAATGTGTCGAGTGTAAGAACTGATCTATTAGATCTAGTTTTGGTGTGGAAATCTGAGAGTGCCCTGTTTTAGAACGACCGTGCATGTTTCTTAGAACAGTTTGCTCGATTGATGAAGTTTATAAAAAGTCTGATTACGTTACATGTGTGTAGGAATCTGAAGCAGAAATTGGAATCTTTATAGCCAACGTGATGATCTGAGTTACTGCTTATGCGGCCATGGAACTATTTGAAAATTGGAATCATTAGGCTCATGTAATTGATGGGCTTGCAAACTTGTTCGCTCGTATATGGGGTTCGACAGTCATTATCGAATGCTTGGCTCCTCCATTCTTTAATTTTCTTAATACATCCGATCTATCTCCACGTGCTAGATTTGTCATAGGATTATTTATGGGAACTGTTACGTAGTTTACTATAATTATTAATGTGACTAATTATATCCCTGTTTCTGACGCAACTCGAGGCAATTTGTGACTTTGTGTGCAGTGTATATCTGGCGTACGTGTTGATGCGATGTGGTAGCGGAAACATCCTACGCATAGGTATCTGTTTATTAACACTGTTTGGAATCTGACACTGGATGCGTGAATGCCTCGACATTGATAGCACTGACGAACGTTTGAAATCCCGATACAATCGCATTTTGTATTAGTCATTTTGTGCTTCGCTTGATTACGTTGCTTGATTACAAGTATTGGGGAACTAAATGTTGTGTCTGCGTTTGAAAGCTGAGAAGATTAACAATCGAACAAATCGTCCAAATTTTTGGAACAGCTGTTGCATTGATTCTACATCCAGCTGTCCATTCAGGCGTTTTTTGCTTGGCTCTGTACCCTCTCGAATCTATTGTGTACGAGAGGGGTCCGAATGAATAACAACTAAAAGACACAGTCCCCCTCGGTAACTCGCTATGACGGCTGCTGGGTTTATCTAAACAGATAATCGGTGAAGATAGGCCGGTACAGCGACACGTGGTTATGTTCTTGCCCAGACAGGAAGAGTAACTAACTCATTTTATTATAACGCATTCTAGAATTTGATGCTTCCATAACAATAAAGAATTTGTTAGATCAACAAAAAAGTGTAATGGTGAATATTTTGGAAAATTGATTGAAACGGGAATTAACATGAGAATCCCCATGCAGAACATAGTTTTATGGAAAAACATAAAACAGTGTTCATACAAATCGTTAATGTATCTTCGGAAGCTAACGCCTTTTGCATGTCGGAAATAATTTTAGTACCTACGATTTCCTAATTATAATAATAGTAGCGAGTGTAAGCATTTCGCGTGGGCGATTGGACGAAGTCAAAAATAGATGATGTTGGCATCGGCTGATTTGCACTCTGTTCGTGAAGTCGATCCTGTCTGTCAGTCTAGATGAAAATGTCTGTTTTTCGCAAAAGTATAAAACATACGTGATTTTTAAAACGGGGAGTATCAGCTTCACGCGCATTAGAATTCCTTTCTGAAATCCAACAGTTTGACTGATGGGTTTATTTGTGTTTCTAGCCAAACATTTCACTTCAACATAATGTATTTAGACATAAAGAAATTCTTCAAATGGATGTAGACCATTTCATGAAATATTGTTCCATTTCTTGTGATATCTGGCCCATGAATAAAGCCGTGGAATTAAGTGTGAGGTTTAGGAATCATAATATTGTAGTAGAATGCAACAACACAATTGTGTAACGATAAGACAAGGTTGACAGTGGTTGCGCGGGCGCAGTTTGGAACGCACCTGGGTGCAGTAAGTGGGCGGACACTGCGACGCCTACTTATCTACTCTCCGCGTTTTGAAACACACGACGGCACCGAGGAATAATGAGACACGACTCGATAACGAACCGACACGACCGAGATGCAGCCATCCCCGTGTACCATCCGAAGGATCTTGATGCACGGTGCTAACTATTGTTAGGCTCATCGTACTTTGGTTAGTTAGGTTATATTGGTTAGTGAATACTTGAAAATTTAAAGTAAATTTTTTTTATTTTAAATAGGCACATTAAAGGCACTTTTGAACGTCAAAAATTACAATAAAATAGAATTGATTCTAGTCGCCCCTTCGAAAATGTAGTGTTCGTATGGTGAAGAATGGGCAAGAAACTCCACCGTTATTCTTTTAAATTTTTTTGTTTACATTCATTATATGTATAATTATATGTGAAGACGATGCACCTAGAATAAAATTAGTCTACCACAAAAGGCAAAAAGAATTACAAATAAAGCAATGATGTGGTAGATACATGGTATTCACATGTTTACAAATATTGTAAGAGTATTGATTTTACTAGAATTTTAACAAGTTACTGCAGTCACAGAATGTAAAAATCAATGTCATAAAAAATAAAAAAAATTAAATTAGCAACCAGCTAAATTTTGTCTAGACTCTAGATTGTCCTATGGAGCAGGACCAGCATGCTTCCAGGCATTCTTATCTTGATATAATCCTCTAATTTGTAATATCCTTATTTACAAAGTTTACTTTTAATATGAGTTTTCAATTTTCTTCCATTTTGTTGCAATATGTCACAAGGTATTTTGATGTAGCATTAAACACAGTACTCAATAAAAGATGTATGTACTTTAGATAATCTGAAAAAAGGTTGATCTAATTTATCTTTATTTCTAGTATTAAAATTATGTCTATCACTTATTCTATTAAAAAGATGCTGATTTTTTCATATAACGGTCTTATATTTTTTCATATATTTTTTTATTAACAACCATTTTAGGATGAACTAGTTTCGCCTAGGCCAAACCAGTTCTCCCTCGCTCTTGCATCCTATGTCGACGGAGCCCCCCTCGGCGGGGTCCTATTTCTGCGTAAAGGGGTTAGAGTAACCTAACCAAACCTAACCTCGGGGTGCCCTTTGCTCGCTCTTGCATCCTAATTCCTACGTCGCTTGAACTGGTTTGGCGAAACTAGTTCATCCTAAAATCGGGTTTGGCCGGTAACTATACTGCCATTAACCAAACACTATAGAAGAAATTTGTCTGTGTGGTGGCCGGACTTAAAGAATAGCACCACCCCATACTTCTCGTGGGTGTCGTAAAAGGCGACTAAGGGTCGTACCGGAGAATGGGCAGCAGCGTTCTCTATGCATTCCACCACCATACTATACTGCGATCGCCAACCCGCCTGCCAAGCGTGGCGATTATGGCAAACCCCCCCCCCCCCCCCCCCCCCCCCCCAACTTGGCGGAGGCCTATGTCCAGCAGTGGACGTCTTTCGGCTGAAATGATGTTAGAAGAAATAAAAGTAAACCAAAAATATGATGAATGACGAATATGAATGAGGTGAAAATGAAGATATTTAAGTTACCGATGTGAATTGAACAGGACATGTTATTGAACATAAAATTGCAAGAGGTGCAGTAGTGAAAACGGCAAATTGTTTCTAAAGTGGAAACTACGCTGTGGATAAGCGCAAGTTGATCGGGAAAAGTACTGAAAGCTTCCTAGCTGTAAGAGCTTTTATACATCGAGTCAAGATAGTACAGAATATTAAAAGAAAGTTTAAAATAACAGAAATTGTTTCTGTAACATTTTTAAGGATAGCCATTGAAACCAGGACCTATTGATGCCTTGAATACAATACTTGAAGCAAAAGATCTTTCCATAACAATGCACGAAGTGGAAGGAAAATATAGTTTACAAACATACCAGATGTTTAAAATACCAATATCCTCATTACTGTCAGTACAATTAAGTAATATGTAGGGTCTATAATTTAATACGGCTACGTGCTTAGTGGGATTGTCCGCGCGAGAACCGGTCCACTTAAAATAATATTATTGACGTGGGCAAGAGACCCAACATCGTGCTTCCTTTTTACCCGGGGTCTCGTGTACGATGCGGTTTTTACTAGAAACCCAATGAGTAATTCTGTTCTTTTGGTTTGTAGATTTACTTTCACTTAATGATTCAAATTTTTAAAGGTTTTTCCCGTTCATATTTATAATAATTGATGCAAGGCATTCTGAAAATAATCGTCGAATATGAACAAGTTACTAAAGGTTCTAGTAATTTTATTTAAGTGGGTCACTCAGTTTGAATTCCAAGTACCCTAGTTGCATGTTATGATCAATTAGTCGTAGCTAGTACTTTATTAAATGTTACTAAAATTATTCATCACCTCCAAAGGAAACTTGGCGCTTTGAAGTTGAAATTTTCAGAAACCAATAATCTATTCCAAAACTTCCTAAACTCATTAATATTATTAAATTAATCTCGTTATCTTGTTAACATTTTAATTGAAGATCTCGAATACAAGATTGATTGACGCTAAACAGTCTCTTTAAATCCACGGATGCGTTTGATTATTTACTTATCGATCTGTGATATTTCTTCATTATTGATTTGTTTTTTCTTCTCTAAAGACAGTTTATTGTTTATGTGTAGACTGTATGGAGTTGTATCGTATTAGGTGGAAAGCTGGTTCGGAATGGCTCGGCCGATGCAGGCGCATTGTGATAACGCTTAGAAAGTTTCGTTTCACCGTTAAGTTTATGTTAATTTGGTACCAACTTATCGTGTCGTAGTTCATTCAATATTCAAGGTCGTCCGTATTTTGTTTCGTTTTTATTTACATACGAATGATATTAGACATGGCTTGTCGAATGCGAAACCAACAACATTTTTTTTTCTGATCTAAGTAATTAATTATCATAAGTAATTTATAATCATCATATATTTTAGAAAATATTTCCAATTTGTTACTAGAAACTCATGCTGATGAGTTTCTTCTAAAAAAAACCTGGTGCTACATTATATTATTATAAAGGTTGACATTTGTTTTTTTACTTTGAATTCCAAACAGTTTTAACTGTATTTAGTTGACGTTTATCAAGTATTGACTTGTTACTGGGGCACTACCGAAGGTATTCAGCATTCTTCGAGGACATTAAAACGACTTTACCGAGTCAATTTGTCGCCTTTTTATGCATTTGATAATTCTTCACCTCGTCCTTATTTAACGTTGAATTTCAATTGCCTCCTAAAATTTTGAATGACTGTGTGCCGTGTGTACCTTGGGCAAAGGAAGTTGGATTCTCAGCTATTGGTGTGTAGGCGGACGTAGACACCTCAGTAAACATTTGACACCACGGATGTGGTTGTCGAACATGATACGATACCAATCCAAGAGCCAATATCGATGTGTACGTCCTGCATTTAACGAACAATTAATTTTAAGATTTTTTTATTATTTATCCAACGGTGTGGAGAGTTGCAAGCCGACACTTCTGTACCTCGATTTTTGATCGCGTGCCAAAAACGAGCGAACAACGACAAGGAAAAAATAGCCATGTCAAATGTTATGTAACTGATATTATACTTCTACGTCAACATATTTGTGATCAACTACAAGAACTGTTCTCTTCTTAGACAAAATAACTGGAACTAGTCAATTTCGATTTGAGTTAACTTTGGAAGCAAATATTGCAATAGAAAGTGTTTTATGTGTGCTCGAAAATATGTCAGTCAATGAGAACCGTTCTTGAATATTTGTATTATGTTAAAGAAGTAAAGGAAGGAACTAGACAAAAGGTGCAAAAGGAAAAATATCAAGGCCTCATAAATCCATAGAGTATTGGTGTGTTCTGAGTTTATCAAGTGTCAATGACCCCGTAAGAAAAGGTACGCCAAATACTTCGGCTAATGACAAGGTGAACGTTTCTGATACACTCACTTTTTATGATACAGTGAAAAGCGTTGCTTAAATCTATACTAAAGAGATAATGCCATTTGCTGAAATTATGCCGATTGTTGAATAAAACATATCTCCAGATTGATTTAATAAGCCTGGCCTATGCTCAGTTTGGTATTATTATTCACAATTAATAGGTTGTTATAGAATACCAAACATGGGTAAATTGTGAATTATTTAATCCATCTATGAACTCTGACAATATGAGCATAGAATAAATGAGCAGTTTTATGTAAATCACAGATTTTATAACCAGTTTAGAGCTCGTCCTTACCACTTTCACGCCCGATTTCTAGCGTAACCACATGCGATGCCATGGTGCTTTTGATATATTTACCTACTTTAAAAACATCGTCGAACTTGACGCTTTCCTCAAAATGATTGATTTACAGGAATGATGCAACACATGTTGTTGTCGATAACTGCTAATTAATAGAATTTAGAAAGTGATTTATCAGTTTTGCGTTCACGTTTGAGGTCGCTGTATCACGTTTCCTTGTATATTTGACGAGGAAAGCATGTTTGGCTTAAGTGCGCTACTGACCTCCTTGCGGAAGACTGATTCCAGTCGTTGGGAGCACGAGTGCGACTCGTCGGGTGACTTTTCCGCGCAGACGCATCTCAAGTTGGTCGGCCGCGACATTGACCCGCCATACATGATCGGCCAATGCACCGAGTGTCGCAGGCTCTTTGTTTATATCCTGTAAGGCCTCGAGCCTTGGTCGTTCATTGTCCTCATCCCTGAGTAGGTAAGTCATTTAGCTAGCATAACAGCTATCTTCATACATTCTTGAGTGGGTTGGCTAATGACATTGTGTTGCGGAAAACGATCAGAGGTGCGAATGATTAGTATTTAAGGTTACTTCACGAAATGCCTTGAAGTTTCGCCAGCTGATATTGTTTTCATAAGCGACATATTTTTGTTTCGTGGGTTCTTCTTTGCTATTTGCTTGAAGATTTATATTATTAGAATTTTCAATTTTACTAGGACATATGACAAACTTAGTCGAAAAATAATCCAGCAAAAAAATCATGATTAATTAAATAAATTGCAATACAATGCAGTTTATTTTGGGGAACATAAGAGCTGAATGGAAGGACCAAATAAAATTGAATTGAATCAGAAGTGTGTGCGGAGTGTGGTGTCGTGAGTCGTTAATGACATTCCACAGGTTGCGCAGTCGGGGTGCGTCAGAGCATTTGTCACGGACCACCAGCTCACCGCGTAAATAGCGGACGTTCAAAATGCAGTTAGCGTAGATACAGCACCTCACCAATTTCCTGAAATATGGGTTTCATGGTGACGTAAAGTCGGACGCCCGCGCTTTCAGCGGCGCCTGCGCTGGACCCATTTTAGGACATGACTAACGGAAATTCGACTCCTCTCTCTCTGGCCCGCTCCCTCCCGTGGGAAGCGGCGTGCGCTCGTCTCGCTCGCGCGAAAAGCTTCAAGAAATCTTTTAATAGTGTCCACGGCCGCGATCTACTTTCAACTAGCGGCGGGAAATGTATAAGACCGGGTTTTAATTTTTGAAAATGCGCGGGGATTTTGAATACTAATTTTCACATTTCACTTCATATAAAATTTTGTATTATTTTTGTTAATTTATAAGTATAAACAAACTTGTTTTCCTTTTAATATCTTAAATAGTTTTAGTCTCTAAAAATAGATTCATAATCTGATTAATTATGTCAGCGCTGGCAATTTATAGACCAGGTGCAATCAGATGTAGTAAGTAGTGTAGTACTGAGGTGGTCTAACAGTAGGAACTTCTGTTTTATCGATTTACAGATAAAATAAGTATTTTTTGTAAATACACAAACATGAGTCACGCTCGAATGAGATAAGGTTTTCCTGACGGTATTATTTTTATTGCAAACTGGGTATGCCACGCTGAATACAGTTTACATTTACCTACCCCACGTTACGTGTGTCAACATTGTTGAGGCGTGTAAAACTGACCTTTTTCTGTTGTTTCTCCCAAGCCGGGTCTAGCAGACCCTCGCGCTCCCACTCCTCCTCCTGTTCCATATACCCATCCGCCCCGTACGGCCCGTCATAGTGATTTGACATCACTCCGTTGTCCATCATCATGGTCACCGCACTGACCGTCGATTTCGATGTTCGTTCGAGCCTATGACCGCGAACTCGCGTGTGTTGGTTCGTACCGCGCACTGCAACAAGCAGCCGGCCGCACGCCCGCTGCAAGAAGACTGGCGCACGAGCGCTCCCAGCGGCGGCGTGAAGAACTTTCTAATTGCGTTTCGTTACTTCTACGTAACTGTCAAAGTTATCCGCAGAGAGAAACGGAACGCCTTGGAATATTATATCGCAAAGATAATAGCGGCGCTTAGTGGAATAAACTTTGCATAACCTACTTTATTTTTACCCGACTTCTCATTTGTATCGGAGGGTTACGTATTTAGCGATTCTGTAAATAGTTTACAAGCGTTATTATGCGTGGGCAATCTTCTTATTAGTTAGTGCTAATTTGCTTTGTCTTCGGACATTTTTGGCGCGGTTTTATGAAATCCATTGAGCCCATTTCTACAGTTAGGATAACAAAACTTCAATCGTTATTTGAATTCTTTAGCAATTCTCTATCACTACATCTTTAGTCCGTTTAGTATGTTCAAAATCCAAACAGCATTCCCATATGGCGCAGAATATATATCATGTTAATTATTTGGACATGAGCACTGACTCTTGGGATAGCCAAAAAGTTTCAAGTGACAAGTTAAGGCGAAAGCGCTAAGGTAGCCCGCGAAATTCAATTTTTTTACGTTTTTTGCAATTTTCTGGTTAGTATTAAGTTTTGTCTGTGTGGTGCCGGACTTAAAGAATAGCACCATCCCATACTTCCCGTAGGTGTCGTAAAAAGCGACTAAGGGTCATACCGGAGAATGGGCAGCAGCGTTCTCTATGCATTCCACCACCATACTATACTGCGATCGCCAACCCGCCTGCCAAGCGTGGCGATTATGGCAAACCCCCCCCAACTTGGGGGAGACCTGCTTCATAGGACAATCTAGAGTCTAGACAAAATCAAACTGGTTGCTAATTTAATTGTAAAAGTGATTCTTTCTTCTTTTTTGACGTTGATTTATATTCTGTAATTACTTAAACTCACACCCTGACTAATTACTTGTAATTTTTTATTTAAATGAAAATCGTTTATTTTTACCATGTTTGTAAATATGTGAGCACCATGTATCTATTAGATAATTAATTTATGTCATGTTTTTATTTTTAATTCTTTTACCTATTTTGGTATAGTAATTTCATTTTATTTTAGGTGCATCGTCTTCACATATTATTATATAATTAATGTACCTATACAAAATATTGTAAAACATTTTAAAAGAGTAACGGTGGAGTTTCTTGCCCATTCTTCTCCATACGAAAACTACCTTTTGGAATGGGCGACTAGAATCAATTCTATTTTTTCGTAATTTTTGACGTTCAAAAGTGCCTTTTAAGTGCCTATTTGAAATAAATGTTTTGACTTTGACTTTGCCTATGTCCAGCAGTGGACGTCTTTCGGCTGAAATGATGATGATGATTAAGTTTTACGTTGATTAAAATATGATTCGCGACCGTAACAAATATGTATTTATAGAATTATAATCATTCAAGTCATCAACACAACTCTCTAAAACCAAGTAATCCCACTGCATGACTATTTCATGAAATCTTGACATTTGGGGATTATACTAACTTAACAAGTTGTATTACTGATTCTAATGATTATACTTCTGTAAATAAATATTTGTATTATATATATATATATTTGGGGGGGTATTGAAACTCAGAAGAAGACAGCTTGGAATTATTGAATTGGGAAGGGTGCGGACCAGCACAGCTGTTCCTAACCGTTTGCTTCGGTATCGGATTCGATAGTTAAGGTTCGTTTAGGGGGAACGCTACAAAATTGTAACTAAGTAAGATAGAAAATGTTTAACTGGTAAATAAATTATTATTGTTAGGTATTTCGAAACATAACTTAAGTGCTACAATAAAATACACATTGAGTGATTAATGAAACAGGAAACCAGAAGTAATTATATAGAATAACATGGTTTTTCTATTTCTAAACTTGCTTCGTAAATGTTTAATCTAAAAAGTTTAATCTAAGTATTTTGTTGAAAAACTTATTATTATTTTATGACAACATTATAAATAACATTTTTAGACAATTTTAGCAGTAAAAATACAAGTTTAGGACTTCCGACTTGCCCTTGACAGCAGATATCCGTCGGATGGAAACATGTAATTTTCCCCATAGTCCAATTGGTCAAATTTCAATTGGTCCATGGAGCACCGACGGAAATAATTTGTAAAGTTTTCATATCGTGTTGAACTGTCAAAAATTTCCGTTTTTGGATTTGTGCTATTCACAAATCCAATTTTAGACAGTTTAGAGGACTCCTTTGATATAGTGCGTACAAAACAAGTTTATTGGAAATAAGAAAAACATAATACAATACCTATTATTTTAAAACACTAATAATTTAGGTTTCCTTTGTAATTCATTAATCACATATTGTATACTTTATAGTAGCACTAGTTACGAAATACCTAATAATAATAATTTATTTACCACTAGCTGCGCCCCGCGGTTTCACCCGCGTAAATGTCGATCCCGTGGGAATATCGGGATAAAAAGTAGCCTATATGTTAATCCAGGGTGTCAGCTACCTCCATACAAAATTTTATCAAACGGCTGGACGTTTGAGCGTGAAGAAGTAACAAACATAACAAACACACACACACACACACACCCCACACACTCACAAACTTTCGTCTTTATAATATTAGTGTGACTAGAAATTTCTACCATGAAAGATACAATTTAGTAAGTAGCGTTCTCCATAAACAAACCTTAACAATCGAATTCGATAGCGAATCGAACGGTTGTGATTAGATGTGTAGGTGATGTTGAGTAATTGGAGTATCTTTTGAGTTTCAATTCAGATTTGTATGTTCATAATGGAAAAGAACAAATAAGAGGGATACCTAGTAATAGTTTACAAAATTGGGCGCAGTGGCTCCTCAGGAAACAGGAACAAATGGATTTAATAACATTTAAACCACAAAAAAATACACAAAAAAATTTATTCACCACATAAAATTTCATTGAATAATAATTTTTGGGCTTTGCTCATGCAAAATAACAATTATAATTACATTTTTTTATATTCTTTGAAGATCCCACATATTAACATACTTATAGCAACATTCACGATCACAGGAAGGTTAAAATTTTGGAATAGAAAACGTATTTAACCATCGAAGAACTTGACACGTCAATATTTTGTTTCTACAAATTAAACCTATAGATACATACATGAGTATTATATAGATAATGTAAAACTCATAAGAAACGGGTAATCATGCATTACATGTATTTATAAGACATCCACTGAATATTATATAACGGCGAACCATCCATAGAAGCTTTGAGCAAAGTTACAACTAAACATTATAAAATTATTGACAATAGAAGACTTTATCATCATGTATAATTTTCATAAGTATAAAAATTTTACCGACAATTCAACGTGACACGCCAGAACGTTAGAAACGTTTAAATTTAGGCTAAACATTTATTTATATATTAACACCTATTTTATTAGACGATTCATTAAGATTCAGAAGACCCATTTCATATATATTTATTATACATATTATATATATTTTTTTAGAATATAGACGACGAGTGCGCTCATGAATGGAACTTGGCACTAAGGCTGGGATCATATGCACATTTGTAAACATGTAAAGACGTTCTAACAAAAACGCGAAAATATCAGAAAAGTTTTTCATTCTTACAGCGTACCTTTAAGCAACCATACGGAAATGTTGGGATAGACAGAGATGTAGCAAAAATGTAAGTGAAACGTAAAAAAGTTATTAATAAGATAGGTAACTATATTTATTTAAGTGATTCGTACCGACTCATTCAGTAGCATATACATGTTTCAGGAATGTGTTCCCGAGATAGATATTAGTTTTAAGCGCGCTAAATAAAATACCCCAGTAGACAAAAGCGAAATGGGTCTCAAAGATTCTGTATAGTACCTATAGAAGGATAAAAATACTATAACACTTGGTTCAGAAGTCTTCATTTTAACAATTAATAACACAAAGTAGATACACTTACCTAGGTGAGATTGAGTGGAAGATAGGTAGGTAAAATTTCTAGTTATATAAACTATATCTATGCAGTCTGTATGTGTTGTCATAAGTTAAACTTATCCTAAGCACAGACTGCACAATTCAGTTTTTCACAGAGCATCACGATTATTACACGAACTGACATCATTCACATTAGAATTACATAGGTAGGTATTCGAGACAAACACAATAGTTATGTGATGCGTCATTTACACTTGGTCGTTGGCCAAATTCGGCTATCAAATGCAAGCTAAACCTAGGATATGCACCCTGCTATATTATCTACTACATACATTTACCGATTACAAGGCGTTACGTAACCGATACATATCGTGACCATTACACCTAGTTTAAATTTTAGCCCACATGGGTACATATACATTCTATGCTTACTTTATTCCATCGAACACAGATAGGGGCGAATAATGAACGAAACGACCAAATGTAATGGAGACATGGTTTGGGATACAGATTATTATATTCATTATACACCTGGATAAATAAATTCTCTACTATATTTGACTATCGGTATATTATTAGATGAACAGTAAGGGTGTAGTTTGACGACAATATACAATCACAACTGAACTTAAGTTAGTGATAAAATTAAAGCTTTGTTTGTGGAATAAAATTGTGCGAAGGATAAAATTTGTCACCAATTTTGTTAGACAGACATTTAGAAAAGGAGAAACCGACTGGCATGTCTGCGCGTAGACTCAACTACTGGGACTAAGAACGTGTTTTGCACAAGGCTACCTTTTATAATGTAGCAGAGTACTACGGAACCCCTAAGTATAAAATTGAGAATTGGCCCGAATACTTATCAAAATAAATTATAAAAATTGTAATAATTAATTTTTGACATTTTTCTTTGGAAAATATGAAATCACGCGAACTAAGTTATCCAAATGCTAATTATAATATATTGAATCGTTTTAAAATTTGATAGAGGTTTGTTTTATAACTCCATAACAAAATTACTATATCCCTTATACGATATCAAATTGGTGACAATTTTAAATGAATTATTTACTTCCATCTGTAAATACAACACCAGTATACAATACATATAAGTAGGTATAACATTCTATACACTTCAGAAGGCAATAAATAGTATTAACTATGATAATATGTAGAAACGTCTCGAGAACGAGACATAGGTACACAGTGGGTTAATATACTGAATTTTATTCTACGGATAACTCTTTTATATGATATGGATTGTACATCTTGCACAAATTAATGTATTTTTGAACATTCGTATAATATACGATATATTTATATCAAGTTTTATATAATGTACAACTTTGAATACGTGTTCAGGTCCAGGTTTCAGTCGTTTACTAAAATCTCGTATTATTTGAATATGATGGTTATACTAAAGTGACACTCTATATATTTTAAATCTCTGATCACGTATAATATTTTTTTTTACTACACCTAGTATTTTAGGGACATATCACCTTCATGATAGATCACAGAAGGGAAAACTTTAATACGTGCTATATAACATGGATATAAACAATATTTTGATGTATAATTTTTCTTGCCAGGCGATGAACGTTTTATTCGCAATTTTGGTACCAAAAATAGAGATAATTATGTTGAACACATCTAGCTAGATGTAAAAAATATAGGTATCAATGAACAACAACAAGGAGTAGGTATCCGAGAAGTGTACAAATATTTCTCGTACCTCTACAGTACTCGAGTACGTCTATAACAATAATACTTTTAGAAGGCGTCGACATACATTATAAGAAGGACCCACCCCAGTCACTCTTCATAATCTATCTAATACACTGATATTTCTCACAGCTCCATGTTTTATATACCATAGTCGAAACTTTCAAATTCCGAAAACCTCGAGTCCTGTTTCTGCAGCCGCTGCTGGCAGGCCTCGATGTAGCTGTCCTGAATCCTGTACATACCCGAGTTGGCCTGGTACATAAGTGTCTCGAGGATCCGCTCGTTCTTGATGGCCTTCGATGGGAGTACCACTTTAATCAATTCCTGCGGTGAGATCCTATACAGCTTCAGGTCTCTAGCTAATCTTTCCATAGTGCACTTAAATTCATTTTTGGCATCAGTCTTATTCGCGGACTTGACTTTGATTTTATTTCGGGCCCAGCTGAGCATCGCCTCGAACTTCCTCACTTCAGGCACCTCGAGGTTCCGGCACATGATCATCTGCACCATTGACTCGGACAAGTTGAGAAATTCCGGAGTTTGGAACAGGGCGTAAGCTCGCTGCTCGATGAAGGCCAGGATCATGTTAACCAATTCCGAGGCTGACGTATATCGCCAGTAGTAATTCTCTAATGATATGAGCATCGTGCATACCACTTCTATTCTAAGAAACTGCTTGGCATGATGGAAACACGCTTGTAATAGCTCAGGCAGGTCGTAATGCTCAGCGGCACAGATGAGGCCCGGTATGGAGGCGCAGGTCAGTGGACAGCTGCCAGTGTGCAAGTAGTCCAGGAGAATGCGGAACGTTTCGGGATCGAACTCGATTATTGAAAACTGGAAAACAAAACAAAAACGTCATGTTCGTCGTCGTCGTTTCAGCCGATAGACGTCCACTGCTGGACATAGGCCTCCCCCAATTTTGGGAGGGTTTGCCATAATCGCCACGCTTGGCAGGCGGGTTGGCGATCGCAGTATGGTATGGTGGTGGAATGCATAGAGAACGCTGCTGCCCATTCTCCGGTACGATCCTTAGTCGCCTTTTACGACACCCACGGGAAGTAAGGGGTGGTGGTATTCTTAAAGTCCGGCACCACACAGACGTCATGTTAATTTATAGCAAACAATTGCCTTGCGGTCAAATCTATTTTTGAATGAGGAAACAAAATAGAATCGAATGTTTTCTTAATATTTACCTCAGTTTGTGCCAGTTTAGCACGATCAACTTTCTGTGCGTCTGCGCATACAGATAGCCTGGGTACTGCGAGTGCTGCGTTTTTCTCTTTTTCCTTATCTTTTGCTTCTTTATCTATAAAGAATAAACAGTTTAGTTAGTTAGAATGAAATATATGAAACCCTGTAGGTACTTAAAATACCACATGCAAAGTATCAACAGTGGCGATAAACGTTGCCTTATGATTTATTTTAGGCGCTTTGACATTATTATGTGCTCAGGAATGCACCCACATTGCATTTCCATACATTGAATGCAACAAAGCTACAACCGGTTTCAATAAAACCCAATGTGCAGCACATGGATAGATTTAGAACCAATACAGGACATGGTGACATAATACTAATAGACTTATGTATATTTCGTAACATGTTTCCGAGATGAAGATAAATAACAAACAACCAAAAAGTAAAAACTGTGCAAAGCAGATGAGAAGCCCAATGGATCGACTGTTAGAACAAAGTGATAAAAATGCCGGATTGATAATCAGAATCATTAGGTATGAATGAAAGTGGAGGCTGTAATGCAAGAAGAGGAAGAGAGATAGCGATACTTACTGGAACAGTCCTGGGAACTGGCCCATTTCTTTTTATCTTCTGCGTTGAGCTGAGAGTGCTGTTTACGGATGGACCGACCCCAGCCAGCTGTTATTGTGCCCAGTCTTGAGAAAGCACGCTTCACCATTGGCGAACTGGGAACGCTTTTTGGCCTGAAATCATCAAGATGAAAATGTTAATCTCAAAGACTTGCAGGATGTAATTGCTTAAAGATGAATTTCAACTCCAAGAATACTCTTGTTTATATGCATCGATGCTTTATCTAGGACAAAGTTATTTAAGCGGTATAAATAATACGAAAACAGCTAATTAATATGACAAAGAACCAAAAAAATCCAATCCAATCGCATCATTATTCAATCCAAGTATATAACTCTAGTTAAGCTTCTACATTGTAAATATTTATGTAAATGAATTATGTCAATAAACGATTTTAATTTCATTAGAATAACATAGAATTCTCTTAATTATATGTACCATAAATATTACAGACATAAATGTAGAAATTTTACAAGGGGTGACACAATGGGCGGTCTTATCGCCAAAACAGATCTTTTAAAGACAAATCTTTGGATGGATTTACAGAGAAAGGAGAGTCGGTGCAATCTTACCTAGGTGACTCAATATCGGGCACTTGCAAGAAGTTGCTACTCTTTTGTCTGGCAGGAGTTGGAGAGAGCAGCGTGGGCGCTGGACGGGCTAACAGTTCAGCTACTGGGACTTGTGGCGACCCAAACCCAGTCTGTATGCCGTATAACATCTCTTGGAATACCCTGGAAAAAAATAACGCAGTTCAAAATTCCATACCTTAAAAAAATCATGAAAAGAGAAAAAAAACAACCAGCCAGCTCTTTAGTTCCCGGAAAAGTTAGGAATACTGGCATGATCATTTGTCAAATTATTATTGGAGCGTGAAAAAACTGTCAATTTAAAATAAGAATAGGCAGTACATATCTGTCAAAAGTGAAAAAGAACGTTGGGCGAAAATAACATTCATTCTGGGCACAAAAAAAGATTTCTTAGCAAGAATAATCAATTAATCTATTTTTCAAAGACAGTGTGAAAAGAAGCCCTGGCTAAAAGTACTTAAATTCTTGAAACTATTTGAATAAATTATCAATACCTGCTACGAACTCCAAGGATGGCCCTAACACCAATAAACTTGGTCTTCTGTTTGGACTGTCCCACCAGGAACACCACATCAAACAGCTGGGCATTCTGTGCCATATTCAGTTCGCTATTGAGGAAGACTCGTGTGAAGTCTTTGGCGAGTTGATCGTAATCCTCAAACTGGTCCCGAACTGAGTCCAGGAGAGGTGAGGACGGTCTCATGTGACCTATCGGACGCCATGAACCTGGAGAATAAATAATCGATACTTTATTGAACAATCCCTAGAGAACCTAACCCTTCCAAATATTTTATTGAGTGGTTTGTTTATGCAGTTATTATTCCACCTTTTCGTTTAAAGATAAAAATGTTATATTTGACAGAAACACGGTACAGACGCTAGCACATCAAGCTACCCGAAACTGTAAAATTTTGCAAATCTGCTTTGAACCTTATGCTTTAGCTATAAAGATGAATATCAATTAAAGAAATTTGACAGATTGTAGTAGCTTGATGTGCTAGCGTCTGTACATACTCGTAAGATGTTTATGTTTTACCATTAATCATTATTTCATCATTATTGTTTTCACCTGTATTTATGTTTTAGATGGTATGTGATAGGACTTTGATTGACTTTCCAGGCATAGTGATGTCGGTAATATCGCAATATCCTTTCATGAGCTGTTGGTATGTTCTGTTCGCGTAAAGTGTGGAACACAATATGCAACAAATTTTTACGCATATAGATCTATAATCAGCCTAAAATGTTCCCACTACTGGGTCACAGGCCTCCTCTCTGTGAGAGGGAGAGTGAGCTGTAATCTACCACGCAGGCCCAGTGCGGGTTGGTGGATGCGAATGCGCTTAAATCTTAGAAAACATAGGAAACAAGAGTAGGTAATCAATGTCTTACTTAGGCAGGTGAGATTTTCAATATATAACTTTCGAAGTGGTAGTCAGAAACACTTCATCTGAATCATTAATTTCTACTAAATACATTTTAGATGATTCGATAATAAGTAGTCCGGACGGGATGATACTCGCACATTTTCATAGAATGGAACTTTTTAAAAGCAGAAAATTCTATGTAGGCAGAATCCCTTAAAAAATGAAGTAAATACAAAATTGCACATACGTACCTCTTCGGTAAGGTTTCGGTATTTGTCCAGTTTCGGCATGGTTCTGCAAGTTAGCAACGATGTCTTCTAGCATTTGGCTGCGAGTTCTTTCTTGCATTCTCGCGAATTTTGGTGCGGAGTATGAAGCTCTTTCTCCATTCACTATCTTTGTCAGCAACCATTCCCTGAAAAAATATGGTGAATGCGACCTGAGAAATGCGAAAAGTTTCTTTGAAATAACATCAACAAATCTTCAAAATTACAGTTTATAGAGCAGGGGTGGCCAACTTGATTAGAATCATTGAATCTACTGTGAATTTAACCAAACCTAGAATAAGTGTTATCCTGAGAATAAATTTTGAATTTTTTACAGTTTTTCCACACTAGAACTGTTAGTCGTCAATTTATTCCACGGATAAAATATCTTTAAAAGGTCTTTGGTAAAATCAGCCCTAAAAGGGAAAACTACTTATGAGAAGGCGAAAGTTCGTGTGTGTGTGTGTTTATATGTTTGTTACTTCTTCCCGCTCAAAAGGCTGGACCAATTTTGATAAAATTGGCTATGGAGCTAGCTGCCACCCTGGATTAACATATAGGCTACTTTTTATCCCGATATTCCCACGGGATCGACATTTACGCGGGTGCAACCGCGGGGCGCAGCCAGTAATATTATAAATGCGAAAGTAACTTTGTTTGTTACGCTTTCACGCTAAAACGGCAGAACGGATTTTGATGAAATTTTGCACACAGACAGACCTTGACCTGAGTAAGGACACAGGCTAATTTTCATTTTGGATCGCAGACGAAGTCGCAGGCAACACAGCTAGTATTAAATAATGTGATTGAACGGGGGCGGTGGTTGAAAAAGATACAAGATGATGCGCGCAGCAGTGGGTGATTAGGTTGCGTGGTTTGTTCTACGTATTTATTTCATATAAATAACTAGCTGACCCGGCAAACGTTGTTTTGCCATATAAATTATTTCTAGCTGCCCGGCGCTACTTCGTTCGCGTGGAGTCCTAACCCTTACCCCACCCTACTCCTACCCTACTCCTACCCTACTCCTACACTACTCCTACCCCACTCCTACCCTACTCCTATCCTACTTCTACCCTACTCCTAACCTACTCCTACCCTGCTCCTAACCTACTCGTACAATACTCCTACCCTACTAATATAAGAAAAAAAAAACAGAAAAAATTATCATATGTCCGTCTCCTGGTTCTAAGCTACTTCCCCACCAATTTTCTGCCAATTTGGTTCTGCGTTCTTGAGTAATAAATAGTGTAACTAACACAACTTTCTTTTATATATACTCGTATAGATTATTATTAGGTACATAAACCTTTTTTTTTGCCTTGCCACGATCGACTGAACTATCGACGGGTTGGCCACCCCTGCTATAGAGTGTATCTACTTTGAGTAAGCCTGAAACTAAGAGGCTGGATCAGCTAGATTTACCTTTCATAATGTGGGCTTTACAACACAAATAGTAGTTATATCCAATCATCAAAAACTTTCGACTACATCTCGCATATCTGCTCACTGCGGTCAATTATAACTTTATTTAACCAAAGCAAGTTCTCAGTAATACTAATCGCAATAGTGTAGCTTCAGTTCTCAGAAGGAAGGTTTCAGTTTCTAATATCTGTACAAAGTCAATGTTTGCAAGGTGTATTTAGTTTTGAAATAAACTCAACCAACTCCTAGTTAACCAATGGATGCACGGCGGTGAATATGAGGTCTTGAGTTAAATTGGCAAATAGTGGGGTGTTTGCATCTCGGGGTTGAGTTTACTGGGTTAACTGCGATTAGCTCACTCTTTGATATTTGATCTAATGCTATATCTGAAGGTCAATTCCCCTAATTAAAAACTTATCTCAGCGACACTTAATTTAAAAAATGTAGGGAAATTAGAGGTATTTTTACTGAGATCAGACTGTGAAAGTTCTTTTTTTTAAAGTCTTGATTGGTTAATTGGGGTTTCTATCCCAATGGACACGCTAACCCCATCATGCCTTATAAAAACTACTACGATACAATGCTTTAAATTTAAATTGAAGGAGAATCTTAATCAATATGGTATACCAACTCGGTGAACGTTCTTAAAATTACGAGAATTGTCCCTCAGGTAATTTCATCCGTCAATTTTATCCATCACAACAGTGTGAATTATTTTTAATGTCATCACAACTCAGGTCCTCAAGATGCAGGTAATTAGTTAGTTTGGGAGCGTTCAAGTATTACGTAACGCATTTTTTGTAGATTTTAGAGACGCGTTGTTCCAATGCCCCCTCCCGCCCCTGTAACGCACCGTAACGTTTTACAAGACCCTCCCGCCCCCCCAAATTGCGTTACGTAATACTTGAACGTTCCTTTTGGGGACTACCGTCCAAACAAACCGATTGTCAAGATAGTTACAAATAAAATAATGATGTAGGGACATCTTTGCAACAATGAACCAATAATTATTTTCTATTCTCATTCTTATCAAGTACCATCTTTAGAGAACTTCGAATGTGAGGACTTTTTTTCTTTCTCAAATTTGGGGTGTCAGGGACATCGACGCGCAAACAGCTATCATGGATTCAGTACATGATTCTGAACGGTTCCCTATCCATTTGCATAAAGTTTTAAGACCTAATATAACTTGGAATACTTTGGTTTCTCCTAATTATATTTTCGCATAACATTATTTACGCATAACAGCACATAATTTTTTTAAGCATAATTTCTTTAATTCTAATAATGATTAAGCATAACATTCTAAAGCACAAATGTAGCATGCTGCATATTTATTTCTAACGACGTCAGGCCGACAGCGGGGCTCCTATTTCTGTCTACAGGGTTTAAAGGAACCTAACCAAACGGAACCTCGGGATGCCCTTCGCTCGCTCTTGCATCCTACGTCGTATAGTAGCACAACATATTGAATTTTTGAGACAATACTTTAATTTTAATTTTAAGTGGGTACTTTAGTTTAGTATTATGCGAATTAAATTTATGCCAAAACAAATTAGCCTTTAAGATAATTATGCCAACATAAACTAAATGCCAAAAAAATATGGCAAAGTAACATTATATACACATAGGAAAAGGAACATTATGCGAAAAGAAGGGATCCCTTCTGAACCCCTATGCATTGAAAAAAATTCAATGAATGGGGCATTGAAATTTTTCGTCGGCTATCAAAAAAAAAAAAACTGTTGTTTCATATTGTCAAAATGTATGGAATAGAAAAAAAAAATAGCGCGTTACAGTTTTCGCATAGATTTCCCTGCCCCCTGTATATTCGGATCAACTTGTAATCTATTTATATCGTCTTATATACCTGTTAGTCTACCTACTTATTAATATTATATTATGTCTTACCTGAACATGGGGCCCTTGTCAAAGACGCTTTGCTCCCACAAGTAAGGCTTGTACGCCCCCACTTCATCTCGAGTGACCACTGACACCTCATATCGCGTTGGCCGACGCTTGATCTTAGCCGATACTCGTACTGCGAAGGATTTAATTATTCGATTACAAAAGTTTACTGAAGAGTTAACAAGGTTTGATGAATCAGTAAAAGGACGAACACTTGTGAAAGTTTCTAAAAAAGAGGGATATTCATAAATAAAAAAAAGTTAGAAGTTCAAATTATAGTTGACTTACCTAAAATGAATGTATGCAAGAAGTGGCTCTTGATACAAGCCGGGGAGAACGCAGTGTTATCGGCTTCCAGGAAAACGACGCAAACTATATCGTTGCCTATATGGCGTTTCCTTTGTAATTTCTGAGGGTCATGTCTCTCATATGGCAGTAGAGTTGACACGTGGAACATGATTTCTATTCCTCTCCAGTTTGTGTATACGGAATACAAGCCAGTCAGATCGTGCACTGTGTCTAAACCGCCTTTGTATTTGTCGAAACCTGCGAAGACGAATCTAATTAGAATTACAGTCCATCTTGTTTTATTGTTACAATTCTGGGCCAGGTAAAGGAGGTTTTATTACTAGGGGAATCCCAAGAAAACAAACCATAGTAGCGAGTTAGCTGCTGTTTTATGGCTGTTTCATTAAGGACCCAAATTGTTGTTTGCATTCAAACGACTAAATTTGACAAAATGATGCTCATTTAATAATGGCTTTGCAATTAAAGCTTGGTCAGTCCCCGCCACTGTCGTACACAGGGTAAAAGGCTTTAATAAAAAACATTAAAACCTACCCTTAAGTCTGACTTTCTCTCCTAAAACTTGCAAGAACTCTTCGAACATCGGCGAGTTTTCGTTATTGTCCAGAATCTCTTCTTCTGTATACTGGTTTTCCTTCACGTATATGACCCCGACTTTTAGCTCCGACTTTATAAACACCTGAAATCAGTTAGTTATTTCTTGTAAGTTAATATTTCCCACATATTCGTCGCCGCTGCTGACATTATTTTTCATTTCGTTTTTCCCAATACTGTCGAGTACAAGTCACTCGACATAGATTAAATTAACAATTCAGCAAGGTACCTATACAAAACTATGAAAAGGAAAGGAAATTGTATTATTTATTTCTTTTTAGCAACGACAAATGAAACCTCAAACATTACGACAAAAGTTATAATAAACAACCCGGTATAAAAAGATGGTAAAAAAAAATACAATTTAGAACAAAACATATTTTGCCAATCCTACTAATTTATAAATGTGAAAGTTTGTGAAGATGTTTGGATGTTTGTAACTCAATTACACGTAAACCGTTGAACGGATTAAGATGAAATTTGGTATACAGATAGTTTGAGTCCCGGGAAAGGACATAGGATAGTTTTTATCCCGATATTCCCACGGGATTGAAACTTACGCGGGTGAAGCCGCGGGACTCTGCTAGTATTATTATAAGCATACCTGCAGTAGGCAACTGACATTAACATTTTTTGTCAATCATTCTTTTTCATAACAAAGATAACCATTCGTTAACATCGTGAGGAAACTGGCATGTCCTAGAACCAAAAATTCGAAGACATGTGACATCTACCAAACCGCACTGGGACCGCGTGGTGGATTATGGCCCACTCTCTCTCACAGAGAGGAGGCCCGTGTCCCAGCTGCGGGAACGTTATAGGCTTATTATGTTAAACTAATGCTAAACTTTATTTTTAAATAACCTTGTGTCTATCTTTTCACCGGCAGTATCAACACTTTTCATTGTTTTAAGATGAAGAACTGTTTCATAACAGATGGGAACAGCATTCCAAGCACAGATATAAGATGGTTCCAAGCTGAGATGAGCGCGATTTTCCCAAAAGCAGTGTTGTTATTCGCGAATTAAATACGGAATAGAGATAGCAATTTATTCTTGCATGGCGTCTTTGATCAGAATGCCGCCAGTCTTCGATCGGCAGGGGCCTCAGGGAGCTCGCTCATTATCTTTCCTATCTCAGTTTTTATACAATGATCCCCGAAGTCCCACTATAATAAAAACAGTGTCCACTGATGAACTAGCTTTATTATTAGAACTGCTTGTAAGTTAAGCCCGAGTCTTGAAAGCAATTGTTTTGAAAACTCCAGGTTTTTAATGTCTTTCTGGAGGCAGTTTCGAGAATAATGTAGCAGATGCCGGCAGCAATTAGGTGTAAGAACTGCATTACAAATTAAATATGTATCGTGAAGTGAAGACAGAAGTTTCCCTCGTTCATAAAATAATACTAAAAGCGTTTAGATGTTTGCCTCTTCTCAATTACAAAATGATCAGAGCTTACCAATTTCGATGACAGACATAAGAAGAACCGTAATCCGGATTAATATGAATACTTTTTCGTCATCGAATCTATTTTCTCTAGGGACACTTCTCATCTATTTCGATGCGATCGAAGGGACGGAAAATTCGAGTAGAGTATCTGTGATCTTACCTCCATTTCCGTTCCCGGTTTTTCCTATCAATTGATAATACCCGTGAATTTAATAAACGTATTTCCTTTCTTTTCTTACTAAATTTCTTCTCGAAAAATATGTAGCAATCCACCGTCCTGTCTGGTATCACCAAAATTTGTCTCTCCGATATTCGAGATCATAAATATAATAAAGTCAGTAGGTAATACGCCCGTAGAATGTATTCGAAATACCTAGGTAATATTTATGCGAACACCGAAAAGAAGAGAGCGTAACAACTAAAAGCTTTTTGCTACTAATATGGTTTTTTCAAAGTTTACCAACCAGAGAAAGATATAGCATAATTATGTAGAATATACTTTTACACTTTGCCAACTTTTCGGCAAAAAAAAATAGTGGGTTCCTCTCAATCGTTCAGAACTTAAGACTCAGTGACTTGGGACGATTATGAACTTGTCTGTTTTTGTATCTCTAATTTACGAAACTTCTTCTTTTCCTATCGACGGTACATCTATATTATACTGTTTTACCCCATTTCAGAAATGCACATCTAAAACTGTTTTAGTAGTTAACTACTAGTATCTCGAATGTTCATTGTTGAGGTACGGTAATAGGACCTCCAAAATTATACCTGATACCAACCTTATTTGTATTCTTTAATGTTTCAATAACACTTCCAAGTGGGACTGTAGTGTCTATTGAATTATTTATTAGGGACCTGCTATTAGTGGTTCAGAAAGCCTAATTAATATTTGAGTGGGTTCAATACGTGCCTATTCCAATTGTTTGACAGCAGGTCAGCAAGTTGTGGGCGACACGAAACTCCACTCTATTTTACACAAAATAGAGTGAGAATTGATAATTGTTTATTTAGATGGAGATCCCTTACTATTTCAGAAATGTTTTGGTGAACATTGTGATTATTCAAGAAGCGTAGAGGTGTCCAAATCCTTTAAAAAATAAACTTCTAATTTATTGCACGTTTTGGTGTTGACGCACAAACGGTAATGAATTGAATTTTTAGACTACATTCTCTGAAGTAAAATTTAGAGGAATTGAAAATCTATTTTATAACACCGCATATATTTGTTCCATAAAACTTATCGACGTAGGATCCTTGGTAACAACTGCTTCAACGTGTGCCCGCATACATCAGGCTCCAATATTTCACCTCACAGTAACAAAACACAGACTAGACGAACATTTCGTTTGATGAGAAGACATTTTACTACCGTTCTACTACCTAATAAAGGAGACATAAAATTTTGTACATACCTAGTCGGTATTCTCCGGTACATATATATTATTCGCTGCGGGTCACAACACAGGAGTAGGTACTTTATCTTGACTTTACTAGCACTTTTTGTATCAGTGAAATGTGTATGTTAAAATAGTTTAGCAGGAATTGCATATAAAATGGAGATGAAAAGTGGATGGAAACGGTCTGACGTAATAAAGATGATGTCATGCTGATGCATGTTACGATACAGATGGGGAATGTTACATGGTAGATAGATACCTATGTATGTTTAAGAACGATCGTAGGAGATAATTATAATGTTCTTGGCAAAGTGCCAGAAGAGATTATGATAAAAGTGATGATACATCTCCGAGAGAAAAAAGTCGTCAAAAACCAATGAAAGCTTTATCGAAGATTTTAAATCTGCCTAAACGGAAAATTCGATGTGACAAAGGCGATAATAAGGATATGAATTTTAAAACGAAAGTTAGAGGTGCTGTCAACAAAAGCGATTAGAATATTCGTTAAAAGTTTCTTGAAGATATACATTTTGTGAATATAAGTTAAATTTCTTATACAGGTGACTGTAAGGTTGAGGGGCGGGTTGATGTGATCCACGATTGTAGGGACAATTGTAAAAGAAACACATTTTATGATGTCGTTAACGTTTTTACGGAGAAAAAGCAAAGATAAGGTACGGTGAGGGAGAAACTGAGGGTAGCTTAATGTTTCCGTGCAAAGCTTTTGAAAATTGATCCTAAATGGTGTCATGAAGTAGTAGTTTCGTTGACTGGCTTTTGTATATCTTGGAATTTTTATCGGAAGTAAGTTAATAAGGTTGTCTAGCACCAAGAAAACAACGAGGAAGAGTACCATCAACACGAAAAGAAGAAGAGCACAGAGCAATTAATTTATTGTAAAATGAGACTAAATCAGGATTCGAAAGGATAGAATTTAGTAAAACGACATTTGAGATTGTGATTTGATTTTTGAGAGACCCAGATGTTTGAAAGCAGTGTAGTCTGTCTGTAGTGTGTCTGTGTGTCTAGATACATTGCAACCAAATCGACTGGCATCGATACCAGTTTCCATCATTTAAACCCATTTAAGGAAGCTTCACTTCCAGACTTTCTCTATTCAGGGTCAATCAAAGCCAAAGAGTCTGAAGATCATAAATCATTCAGGTGAAAGCGCCCGTCAACATCGATCTAAAACAATCTCTTCCAGAAAAATAGCGAATAGTTTTGTAACGTTTGGTCCGACTCCTTGTCAAGCCATCCATGTCAGGCTGTGTTACTTTATTTCATGTTTTCGGTCAGATTACATTATATTCAAGGAAAAGTTACAGACGTTTTTCTTATTTACGGGTTTCAATCAAGAAGAGTGTGTAGGAGAACAGAAGATTGAAACGCTATTATTAATAGTGTTCGGGCGTTTTTCGAAATAGATAGGTGCCTATCAGTGATGGAATTTGTTATTCGCTTTGCTGCCCTTGAAATGCTTAAAAATGTTGAACGTTCGCCCAAAGTCAAAGACAAATCATTTATTTCGAATAGGCACATAAAAGGCACTTTTGAACATTAAAATCGATAATAATGGGCTAATGATACACTATTCAATTATTTTATTTAGAGGCTTTAGTATGAAGATTATTGTAGCAATCCCCTGAAACGTTTCTAGAGATACTATTTAAGAAAATAATTCTGAGTCCCTCAATTCATTTTGTGTGCCAACCTTCCAGTCCTAGGAATACATAAATATTTTTACCTTTTACGAAATGTCGTCCTTTTGAGGTAAGTTACTTTTTGTTTGCTCTCCGTTTAAGAACAGAAATGGTTTTGAGCTTTTAATAATAAATTAGGTATTCCATTCAATCTTTAATAGCCAAAGTTACGCTAAACAAATTAGAGCTTCGTTGTGGTTCGAGCAAACAGAAGGCTCTGTGCATTGTACTTATTGTATTGTATTAACGGTATTGAAAAGCAAAAGATCCTAGTATTGCATAGTTGGTAAATCACTATGCATATGTACCCACTAGCTTCTGCCCGCGACTTCGTCCGCGTGAAATTTCACCCCCCCATTCACCCTCTTGAGGTGGAATTTCGAAAAACCCTTTTTTAGTGAATACCTACTCTTTACAAAGAACACACGCTCCAAATTTCATGTCTCTAAGACCAGTTGTTTAGGCTGTGCGTTGATATATCAGTCAGTCAGTCAGGACTTTGAATTTTATATGTATAGATTTGATGAACTTAAGTCATCATCATCATCTGCCTAGCCTTTTCCCAACTATGGCTCGGCTTTCAGTCTAACTGGATGCAGCTGAGTACCAGTTTTTTAAATCGAGCGACTGCCTATCTGACCTCCATAACCCAGTTACTGGGTGATGCCATACCCCTTGGTAACACTTGTGTCAGACTTTCAGACTTCTGACGACTCGTAACGACTGTCATAAATCCACGAATGACAGCCGAGACTGACGACCTTACGTGCTTTTCGAGGCACGGAGAGGTCTTGGTATGTGAAGACGGTCACTCATCCACGGACCAACCGCGGCAAGTGTAGCTCAACCTGATTGATCGACCCGTGCGGCTGTTATTATTTAGCCACAAGATGATTATTATTTGATGAACTTAAGTATTGAGGAATTATTGTTAGGTGAGTTGAATATGTGATAATCTTCATTATCAATCTCCTGCCCCTATGCCAATTTATTTAGGGCTTCCATACTTCTCTAATAAACGTTATCTCGGCAGTTGAGTAGCTGATAATATGGGCATGATAAACTTTTGATTAGAAAAAACTAGTTAGATATTTAGACAAGAATTAACATAATAATTTCATACAGCGTTAAATTCATTGCGATAAACGTCATAGACAGAGAGCGTATTTTTACTAAGGTGGTACGCAACGTAGACAGTGTGTGTTGTATAGAGTTAGTGGTATAGTAATAACCTTTAATAACTTTTGCATAATTTAGGGCGTCGTCCACGTACTGCCTTAAAATTATATAGTTGGTTTTGTAATTAAAAGTAACACGCTAATTAGTCTAATTATGTACAGTGGGTTGCCAGGGAATTCGATTTATTAGATAAATGACATATCATTATTTAAGTATATGACAACGGTTACAGCAGGTGATAAAATATTCTTCAATAAGTTATCTACCATTATCTTTTCGATATGGCTAGGTTTAAAAATAAATATTTTGTGTCGGGTAAAAACATTGAACATTTGCGAATTTCTATTTTATTTGCAGGGATTAAGCCCCATTCACTGTTATATTCAAAAAGCCGACATATACGGTGAATTCTAAATGTAAATGACAGACAGGGACGGGCGATCTCAAAAAACTTCCGACTTACGAGTAAAAACGTACGAAACACACCTAATGAAAATTGGCAGTTCACTGGATCGAACAAACTTGCCTAACAACCACACACAAAATTGAATCTTTTGCTCCAGATTTTTACGTGCATTTTCCTTCTGTCTGTGTAAAGGATCTCAGTAAAGATACTGACGTTTGAAAAATACGTTTATTTAAAGGTGGACGTTTATTGTATCGCTTTATAACGGTAGTGGCTGTTTGGGTTCTGTTTTCACTTTTCATAATTCTTTTATTTGAAGGTAACTTCAGTGATTTATAGGTTGTTATTGTTTGGCTAACGCGAAAGGTAAGCTCTATCTGTTTCGTGAATACAATTGTACCATGTAGTCAGAACTATTGTTTAATAGATTTTCTTCACAATAGGAAAGTGTAGGTTAGCCGAGGAAATCTGTGCCGAGTTTTAGTGGATATTGAAGAGAAGGGGATTATTGAGAATTATCGCACGCAACTTTCTTTATTTATCTTATTCTTTTGGCGTACTGCCACAGGTCTCCCTTGCCTTATGCTATCTCTGGGGCTTATTCATAAACGTTGGTTAAAGTTAAAAGACCTTTAAACGTCAAAAATGTAGGGTATGGCATATGTATTAAGGATGTAAGTAACGTTTATGAATAAACCCGACTACTTATATTGTTACTTTTATCTCAATAATAGTCAAAAGCACAATCGATTAATTACGTCTAAAACTTAATGATTCACTCAAATACCTTTGTATTTACTTTACAATGTAAGGGAACCGTCTGAAGTTTATTTAAATGGCTGGTTGTCTCGCTCAACTTCAGAGTAATTAGCTACGTTCCGTACACTAACTCGCGTTTCCAATCCAAAGTTTACTACATTGCCGCGTAATATTTTAATGTGTCCCATCGTACAGGATTTCATGCGAGCATGAAGTTTGTGAGGGAGAAGTAGTTGCGTCTAACTTGTCATTACTCCATTACTGTGATTAGCTCGAGCTATGGAGAGGCACGTTCCCCTTGGGTGTAAGAGGAGAGCGCCGATAGTCGTCCCCCTACGCACTCCACGTTCTCCTCTTCCTCGCGACTAACGGGCCTCATCAATGTTTCACGGCAGTAACCGGCGGGATCGTTTATTCGTAATTGGGAACTGAAAAAACAATCGCAGCAAGGAAAAGGTTTTACTGCTAATTTACTTGCGAACCTGAGTTCGCTTCGGGCTGAATGCCAAATAAGATAAGATGGGTTTTGGTCGTGATTTTCTTCAATGTTTGTTTTGTCGGCTGTGTGTGCTCATCCTTACCTTTAGGTTCGTATATAGATATGCCACGTGTAAGGCTGTTTATGTAATCTACCTAAGTACCTATTGTGTACAATGCTTAACTGTACGGAAAGTTTATGTCGACAATTGTGATTAAAGTGTATTTTCGATACTAATATAGCGATGTACAGTCAACAGCAAAAGTAGATGATTAAAACCAGAAATTCAATACTAATGAACGGAGTTCGCGTCAGAACTGTGTGGCGTCGAAGTGATTTCTGTGTGACGTTGATGTGGCGTTGAGTGGTTTGAATCACTTCGACGCCACACAGTTCTGACTCGAACTCCGTTCATTAGTATTGAATTTCTGATTTTGATCATCTACTTTTGCTGTTGACTGTACGAACATAAATACTTCAGGTTAAAACATACATGAACTCTGAAAAAATAACACTCCTTTTTTTGGGCAGTCGTGTAAAAAACAAATGTTTTAATGAAATTCAAAATCTGAAAGCGGATTTCAAACGGACAATGCCCATGTTGTGGGTATGATGATTCAACTTTCAACTTTCATTAAACGAAGCTTTTGCATGACAGGCCGATTTTGGGGCTTACGAAAGCATTATTTAAATTGAATCACTGTAATTTTGTGGATAGAGTTTTGCTCCATTCTTTTTCATGTAAATGACATCTTCGGATATGAATTCTGAGGTTGGTATTCGAAAATAACATTAGTACTGGTTGTCCCTTCTAATTCTTTTATCAAAAACAAGCGGTTATTTTCGTTCGTCATTTGTTTTTCAGTCCACAAAGTGCCTACGATTTGCGCGTGAGTTCATAAAAGTAATCGAAATTAAATTATAATTATAATATGTTTATTGAACCTAAGGTCGTATTAGACCTCATCTAAACTAGTAAAATAAAATTGAAGACATTTCAAGCTAACACACATTAAAACCTCGTTTCGCCAACTCACCTGGTCAAGTTTAAGCAGTTCCTCCGGGGTATCAGGCAGCTGCCCCAGCATCAGCGGCGGGTTGATGTTGACCTCTTTACCCAGGGATCGTACCACTTCTTCGCGATTGTACCGGTCCGCAAACACGCAGGAGGCCGGAATTAGTCCGTGGACTGTATAGCTTATAGCCCGGACTAGGATCCTGGGGGAGAAAAAGTTATGTTAAGTAGAGGACTTGGGTTGAGATGAGGGGTACCTCCTGCCGGTCGATTCTGTAAAAATCTCACCGTAAAAACTTAGGTGAAGTGAATCTGTTTTTGCTAGGAATTGATACTCACTTGACTCAATTGACAGCTCACTCCACGCTCACTTCACCTAAGTTTTCACGGTGAGATTTTTACAGAATAGCACCGCTGGTTCGAGGTAGCGCGAGAAATAAGTACACAGTAACGTGGTTGAACTGGAAAGGCCATTTTCCCAATCTCATCATCTGTTAGACTGGGAACCGACCCCAACATAGTTGGGAAAAGGTAAGGCTGATGATGAACCTGTTTGCCATCAACCGGGTATAAAGCCCGACTCCGGATAGTGAGAAATTCCTAATGGAAACATTAACACCTAATAACATTTTGTCCGACTTGGGAATCGAACCCAGGACCTCACGCTCAGCAGTAACGCTTGCGACCACTAGAACAACGAGGCAGTCTTGAAGGAGTCACCTTAAGTAATGTTAAGGCAGAGTTTGAAAAGTCCTCAACTTCAAATACTCAATTCAGAAACAGTTTGATAAACTTGTAGTAAATATTTTAAAATCAACTAGCGAAATTAGAAGGTACATAATTTATGTAGTCTAATAAGTTTCACAGAACCTTCACAGTAACCATTATCCCCTTACTAATAAACACTGTATAGCGTCTGCACCTATAGTTATACAACACTTTGTCTTCTTCTTTTGAAAGTCAAATTACTGACGACTGAAAGAGAGAAATCGGTGTGTAACTATTCATGTGATATAATACGTTTATTAGTAAGGGGATTAAGAGCGTTTACGCCGTACGGCATTTCATACAAACTTTCAAGCCCTTATTTTTCGAAATTAATGCGATTTTAATGAAACTTCATACGTATAAGCAGGATACAAAGGTCTAAAAAGTTAGTAGAGAACATTTTCGAAATGTCTTATTTAAAAAAAGATAACTGGAAATGTCTGTTTCTATGGAAAATTTAAAATCGGTCTAATTTGGCTGTAACACTATTTTTCGAAAATGTTCTCTACCAACTTTTTAGACCTTTGTATCTTGCTTATGCGTACGAAGTTTCATTAAAATCGGATTCATTTCGGAAAGTAAGGGCTTGAAAGTTCGTATGAAATGCCGTACGGCGTAAACGCTCTTAAAGTATTAGTTTTTGCTTAGCGTTCTTTCTGACTTTTTATATTTAGACTCGGCTCCTAAGGGTTCTAGCGTGATGTAGCCTATAGCCTTCCTCAAGAATTGGGCTATCAAACGCAAAAAGTTTTTTTTAAAATCCGATTGGTAGTTCCAGAGATAAGCGCGTTCAAACAAACAAAAAACAAACAAACTCTTCAGCATTAATAAAGTATCGACAAAGATTATCCAGTCCGGTGGTTACATCAGTTTTACTCACTAGCGGTTCTGGATACTCATAGCGGATGCAAGTTAACTTTATTGATGTGCTCTGAAATATACACGACCGACTTGGCACGTTTTATTTATAGGTGTATGTACGTACAATGTTGTCTCCACCTATCTACATTCATGTAACAGTGAAATGCTTGACAAACTGTTCGTTCTTTTAATACGAACACGTTCACGCACGCACGCGTTTCTTTGAATACGTTCGTTGTTAGGTGCCCTGTCAGTTCACCAAAAATGTATTTACAAATTTTTACTTGACAAGCAACGATTAGCAAAAACATGATTTGTCATTTCATCACTATACAACAACAAGTTTGCCAAATAATTCACTTTACAAAATATAGTAAACTTTTGTTATTTGACAAACAATTCATTTTTTTATTCATTTTATCTCATAAAACAACGTTTGGAATAAAAACGTTTTACATATTGACTTATTATTACACAATTTACGAAAAACGATTTTCAATACTCCGAATTATCTTTTCTTCTTTCGCTATACCTATACTTACGTTACCGTTACCGCACTCGAACTCAACGAAAGCAATAGGCGACGTGGGATGCAAGTGCGAGCGAAGGACACCCGAGGTTAGGTTTGGTTAGGTTACTTTAAACCCTTTACACAGAAATAGGGGCCCCGCAAAGCTGGGCTCTGTAGACATAGGGTGCAAGAGCGAAAATGCCGTCACGATGACTGGTTTAGAAAATTTATTATAAAATTATATTTTGTGTATACGTGATTTTTCCAAAAGAATCTAAATATTAAGTGAAAAATATTTAAATGATTAAATGTCATCGCAAACATTTGTAAAAGAAGCATTTGCCAAATAAATGTTTGTAAAGCGAGTGTTTATAAAATAAAACATTTGCGGAATGAGTTGTTTGTGAAATAAATAGTATACGAAACGTTGGTTGTAAACTAAAAATTTGGCAATGGAGTTTTGGTGAAACATTAATCAACCATGGTACCTATGGGGTATGATGATTAACAAATTCTTAGCACTATAAGACACATGCGCTAAACATTTTCACAAATATGAAATTTACATTTCTTCACTAGTCCGTACGAGCCCTACAAATTACAATAATAGCTCAAATTGTTTCAATAGAAATTGTCTGTGATATAACTACAACATGTATCACATCTTAATTTTGACCACACCTTTCTAATACCAGCCACACTATGCTTAGCATCCTTTTCACTCTAAATAAATTTAAATAGAACCAAAATTCCGAAAAATAATGGTTCATTCCATACATACTTAGGTATATAGACGCTGAAGAGTAGGTTTAGACTCATTGAATTTCAAAAGGATGTCGGGAAGCAAGAGTTCCCTTCTCGCGTACCTACTACCTCAACCGTACTCAACCGTACAGCTGTCCTGTGTACGGTAGGTACTTTATATTACCTAGCTATATTGAGATTTTAAGGAGATATTCATCTGTAATCTCTATTGTTTTAATTGGAGAAAACGAAAAAATTACATGACAGTGGTTCTATGTGAAATCCTTTAAAACACTCGCAGCTAATTTGCCCAATATAGAGAAAACTATTATTTTTTCTAGTCCACTTTATCTCACTACTAGCTGACCCGGCAAACTTCGTACCGCCTCAGAATTAATAAGAACGAATGTATGAGAAAATGAAATATTTTCATTATTTTTGTTTCGTGAGTTTTTCCCATATTTTCCTGGTTATTCTGCTATTAGGGTCGGAGAAAAATCCAACAAATCAAAGATCATAAAAGTCGGCCCAGCCGTTCTTGAGTTATAAGTGGTGGAACTAACTTGACTTTGTTTTATTCTTACAGAGGGGCCCGTGACTAAATAATAACAGCCGCACAGGTCCATCGATCAGGTTAAGCTACGCTTGCCGCGGTTGGTCTGTGGATGGTTGACCATCTTTACATACCGAGACCCCTCCGTGCCTCAGAAAGCACGTTAAGCACGGTCCCGGCTGTCATTCGTGGATCTTTGACAGTCGTTATGGATAGTCAAAAGCCTGAAAATCTGACAACCAGTTTTACCAATGGGTATCGTGTTACCAAGTAACTTGGTTGTGGAGGTCAGTCGCTCCATGTAAAAAAAAAATCCGCAGACCAACCGCGGCAAGCCTGATTAATCGACCTGTGCGGCTGTTATCATTTAGCGACGGGCCCCTCATATGATGATGATGATGGCAAATAGGTTCATGCCCTATTAAATGGGACATAAACACAACTGGCGAAATGTGGGTGTATTATACGTACCCCTGTGCCCAACCTTTGGGGATTACAGGCGTGATGTTATGTCATGTTATCCCTTTAAATATAGCCCGCGAAATTGAATAGTTTTTCCAAAGAAATTTTGAAGTTCCATGCTTTCAACTTAATACCTAATGCTCAATTTCAAGTTCTCAATTCAGAAACCACGTGTTCAACTTCAAATTCTCCATTCAGAAACCACGTATTAGTGATTTAATGTAGGTGAGTCACCTTTCCACCTACACCTTGCATTCCTCTTTCATACAACTTGGAACAAAAATACACAGACTTATAAAGTAAGGTCTACACATTCTGTAACTAAGTAGTTCAATAGCGACAAGGGCTAAGTGTCGATTCAGAGAAACGGGTCACCGTTCTTGAGGGTTGTTTAATATTTGCTCACCGTTGCATTCCTGGTAAATAAAGGTACGTTTTATTATGTTGGCAATGTTTTAAGACTGGGTTGGCCCGTACGGTAAACGAAAAGTCGTTTTTATACTTAGCACATTTTTTAAAGGTTGTCTCTGAAATCCCTGAATTTAATGGTAAATTACTAAGAACACAGAAATGCTGCTTGGCGACAGAAACATGGGAAGTAGATAGATTTGCCTTAGTGAGACTCCTCAAAAAAGAGATTTTGTACCTAATGCCTACCTTCATAGATAGCCGGGAACATTTTCCAGACCCCGCCACTACTTTAATTGTTTTTCGATAATGAAAATATAAATTAACATTTTTTAGGTAATTACCACAATCTACACATTATTTCGGTATAACAGACAGACTACAGGAGGAGGGGCCCGTGGCTAAATAATAACAGCCGCACAGGTTAAGCTACGTTTGCCGCGGTTGGTCTGTGGATAGGTGACCATCTTTACATACCGAGGCCCTTCCGTGCCTTGGAAAGCACGTTAAGCCGTTGGTCCCGGCTGTCATTCGTGGATCTTTGACAGTCGTTACGGGTAGTCAGAAGCCCGAAAGTCTGACAACCAGTCTTACCAAGGGGTATCGTATTGCCCCGTAACTGGGTTGTGGAGGTCAGATAGGCAGTCGCTCCATGCAAAATACTGGTAATTAGCTGCATCCGGTTAGACTGGAAGACGACCCCAACATAGTTGGGAAAAGGCTAGGCAGGTGATGAGCAGACAGGCTACACAAATACGAACTACAAGCCTGAAACTATAAAACATATTACAAACGTTTTGCAAAAGCCAACGAGTATTAAGCTGGGATAATCACATTCGAGCCTTAACCAGAATTTGGTTTACAGTCGCATTAAAATGACTCGTAGCTTAACGTTTTGCCTGAAAGGGTTCTTCGACAAATTGAAGGGCCTGATCAAAGATTTTGGTCCATAGAAAAAGGCAAACTATAGATTCTCTATGGTTGCTAAAATCTCAAGTATCCCATAGTTTACAGCTTTAGCAACAAGGATCTTTAGAAGCGTGATAAAAATTGGAACTAACGCCGCCATTTTGTTTTTTCAATACGTTCCACGTGTTTACTAATAGCACTCCCTGCCAACGTCATTTGAGCACTGAAACATCCTTGAAGTATACAGGGTAGCAAGGACGTCAACGCGCAACCTTCGTTACCATGGAGTCAGAACATGATTCTGAACCCTCATGCGTTGGAAATTTTCCGAAATTTACCGCATTCGATACATTTTTGTTCTTAATATCATTATTTCTTGTCGCATGTATTTCCCATCACTAGTAGCCTGTCATTGTTTCACTGTGCACGAAATAAACTGTTTCCCTCCCCTCCCCGCACCCTCCGGAGTACATAGATCGCATTTGTTTTATTCGCGGCGCAGGCGTCGAAAGCACGCAAGCACGCGAATGTTAGAGGTAAGTATAAGAAAATTTAAAATGCCAAATTGCTTACTAATTAATCCAAAGAAAATTAGAATATTATTTTGATTTTATAATTTTGATTTAAGTCCAAACGATATAAAAAAAAAAAGATAATTAAATAATTAGTGTTTTAAATCCCAGAAATATCCCATAGGTCTTAATGGCAACGCGCGTCCGCCTGGCGTTACAAAATACGACGCGCCCGCTCGATGGATTAAAAAAAATAGCAGTTCTATACAATTTGACCGCGTTGTTTTCCATGGATACAGCAAAGTTTTTTTTGTTAACTGATTGCTAACAGATTGCGCTTCGACATCCCTGCCATATAGTAGGTATAGAGGACACCTGCGATTTTAGTGCGAGCAATCTGCAGATATTCAACACATCAGCTTTGTCCAACTCAACAGCTAGCAAACTGCTTGGCAGCCAGCGAACCTACTACCTCAACCGTACTCAACCGTACAGCTGTCCTGTGTACGGTAGGTACTTTATATTACCTAGCTATATTGAGATTTTAAGGAGATATTCATCTGTAATCTCTATTGTTTTAATTGGAGAAAACGAAAAAATTACATGACAGTGGTTCTATGTGAAATCCTTTAAAACACTCGCAGCTAATTTGCCCAATATAGAGAAAACTATTATTTTTTCTAGTCCACTTTATCTCACTACTAGCTGACCCGGCAAACTTCGTACCGCCTCAGAATTAATAAGAACGAATGTATGAGAAAATGAAATATTTTCATTATTTTTGTTTCGTGAGTTTTTCCCATATTTTCCTGGTTATTCTGCTATTAGGGTCGGAGAAAAATCCAACAAATCAAAGATCATAAAAGTCGGCCCAGCCGTTCTTGAGTTATAAGTGGTGGAACTAACTTGACTTTGTTTTATTCTTACAGAGGGGCCCGTGACTAAATAATAACAGCCGCACAGGTCCATCGATCAGGTTAAGCTACGCTTGCCGCGGTTGGTCTGTGGATGGTTGACCATCTTTACATACCGAGACCCCTCCGTGCCTCAGAAAGCACGTTAAGCACGGTCCCGGCTGTCATTCGTGGATCTTTGACAGTCGTTATGGATAGTCAAAAGCCTGAAAATCTGACAACCAGTTTTACCAATGGGTATCGTGTTACCAAGTAACTTGGTTGTGGAGGTCAGTCGCTCCATGTAAAAAAAAAATCCGCAGACCAACCGCGGCAAGCCTGATTAATCGACCTGTGCGGCTGTTATCATTTAGCGACGGGCCCCTCATATGATGATGATGATGGCAAATAGGTTCATGCCCTATTAAATGGGACATAAACACAACTGGCGAAATGTGGGTGTATTATACGTACCCCTGTGCCCAACCTTTGGGGATTACAGGCGTGATGTTATGTCATGTTATCCCTTTAAATATAGCCCGCGAAATTGAATAGTTTTTCCAAAGAAATTTTGAAGTTCCATGCTTTCAACTTAATACCTAATGCTCAATTTCAAATTCTCAATTCAGAAACCACGTGTTCAACTTCAAATTCTCCATTCAGAAACCACGTATTAGTGATTTAATGTAGGTGAGTCACCTTTCCACCTACACCTTGCATTCCTCTTTCATACAACTTGGAACAAAAATACACAGACTTATAAAGTAAGGTCTACACATTCTGTAACTAAGTAGTTCAATAGCGACAAGGGCTAAGTGTCGATTCAGAGAAACGGGTCACCGTTCTTGAGGGTTGTTTAATATTTGCTCACCGTTGCATTCCTGGTAAATAAAGGTACGTTTTATTATGTTGGCAATGTTTTAAGACTGGGTTGGCCCGTACGGTAAACGAAAAGTCGTTTTTATACTTAGCACATTTTTTAAAGGTTGTCTCTGAAATCCCTGAATTTAATGGTAAATTACTAAGAACACAGAAATGCTGCTTGGCGACAGAAACATGGGAAGTAGATAGATTTGCCTTAGTGAGACTCCTCAAAAAAGAGATTTTGTACCTAATGCCTACCTTCATAGATAGCCGGGAACATTTTCCAGACCCCGCCACTACTTTAATTGTTTTTCGATAATGAAAATATAAATTAACATTTTTTAGGTAATTACCACAATCTACACATTATTTCGGTATAACAGACAGACTACAGGAGGAGGGGCCCGTGGCTAAATAATAACAGCCGCACAGGTTAAGCTACGTTTGCCGCGGTTGGTCTGTGGATAGGTGACCATCTTTACATACCGAGGCCCTTCCGTGCCTTGGAAAGCACGTTAAGCCGTTGGTCCCGGCTGTCATTCGTGGATCTTTGACAGTCGTTACGGGTAGTCAGAAGCCCGAAAGTCTGACAACCAGTCTTACCAAGGGGTATCGTATTGCCCCGTAACTGGGTTGTGGAGGTCAGATAGGCAGTCGCTCCATGCAAAATACTGGTAATTAGCTGCATCCGGTTAGACTGGAAGACGACCCCAACATAGTTGGGAAAAGGCTAGGCAGGTGATGAGCAGACAGGCTACACAAATACGAACTACAAGCCTGAAACTATAAAACATATTACAAACGTTTTGCAAAAGCCAACGAGTATTAAGCTGGGATAATCACATTCGAGCCTTAACCAGAATTTGGTTTACAGTCACATTAAAATGACTCGTAGCTTAACGTTTTGCCTGAATGGGTTTTTCGACAAATTGAAGGGCCTGATCAAAGTGGTTTTGGTCCATAGAAAAAGGCAAACTATAGATTCTCTATGGTTGCTAAAATCTCAGGTATCCCATAGTATATAGCTTTAGCAACGAGGATCTTTAGAAGCGTGATAAAAATTGGAACTAACGCCGCCATTTTGTTTTTTCAATACGTTCCACGTGTTTACTAATAGCACTCCCTGCCAACTTCATTTGAGCACTGAAAGATCCTTGAAATATACAGGGTAGCAAGGACTTCGACGCGCAACCTTCGTTACCATGGAGTCAGAACATGATTCTGAAACCTCATGCGTTGGAAATTTTCCGAAATTTACCGCATTCAAAACATTTTTACCCGACTGCGTCAGAAGGAGGGTTATGTTTTTCGAGTGTTTGTATGTATGTATGTATGTATGTATGTATGTATGTATGTATGTATATTTCTTTGGCACGCTCTGTAGCCTAAACGGCTTGATCGATTTCAGCTTGAGAGGTGCCGTTAGATTCGTCTTAATTGTGAGAGTGACACTGGGTATATCAAAATTGAAAAAAAAATTAAAATGGCCGATTTTTGGCGCAATATATCTTCAAAAACATTTTTTTTTCTCGAAACCTATCGAGTGGGGTACCAAAATAAAGGGATTTAAAAGGTGATTACAAAAATATATATAACTTATATGGTTAAAAGTAATTCGAAGTGCCAAATCGTAAAAAACACGTACCAAGAACTAAATAGTTTGCGAAATCTTTCACATTTGTAAACTAAAAAGCTGGAAATAAAAAGAGTAATTTAAAAAATAAAAAAACCCGACTGCGAAACTGAAAAGCCACAAACAAGCCCATTTTAAATTAAATAAAAGTTGGAAGCAGGCGGGACCCACTTGAATTTGAAAATATAATAAAAATGGTATGGGTCCCACCTGCTTCCAACTTTTATTTAATTTAAAATGGGCTTGTTTGTGGCTTTTCAGTTTCGCAGTCGGGTTTTTTTATTTTTTAAATTACTCTTTTTGTTCTTAATATCATTATTTCTTGTCGCATGTATTTCCCATCACTAGTAGGCTGTCATTGTTTCACTGTGCACGAAATAAACTGTTTACCTCCCCTCCCCGCACCCTCCGGAGTACATAGATCGCATTTGTTTTAGTCGCGGCGCAGGCGTCGAAAGCACGCAAGCACGCGAAAGTTAGAGGTAAGTATAAGAAAATTTAAAATGCCAAATTGCTTACTAATTAATCCAAAGAAAATTAGAATATTATTTTGATTTTATAATTTTGATTTAAGTCCAAACGAAATGAAAAAAAAAAAGTGAATTAAATAATTAGTGTTTTAAATCCCAGAAATATCCCATAGGTCTTAAAGGCAACGCTCGTCCGCTCGATGGATTAAAAAAAATAGCAGTTCCATACAATTTTACCGCGTTGTGGATACAGCAAAGTTTTTTTTGTTAACCGTCGCTAATTACTACGCAAGCGGGACTAGGACCAGATTGCGCGTCGACATCAGTACGTATAGAGGACACCTGTGATTTTAGTGTGAGCAATCTGCAGATATTCAACACATCAGCTTTGTCCAACTCAACAGCTAGCAAACTGCTTGGCAGCCAGCGAACTGATTGGCAAATCTGAGAATCAGAGTCTGCATAATAGACACAATGAAGGTATTTGTGTTGGATCATTCGGTTCCCTACAAAATGGTTGAGCTGGATGGTGCTAATTCACGCGTCATGTTCGCGAACGGGCACCGTCGGTTGAGACTGGTCGTCTCTTAACTGTCAGGGCTTATTTTTAATCTTCTATATTAGATTATTTCTTATTTGCTTTACACTGTTCTCACGTGTAGAAGCAACAAGAATAATACACCCAAGATTTTGTAATATTATCTTGATTTAAAAGAGTGTCCTTGGAGTTTTTTGCCTGTTCTTTCAATCTACGCTTTGGAATGGGCAACTAGCTTCAACTTTCTATCTGACCGAATCTTTGACATTTCAAAAGTGTCTGTAAATGTTTTAATTGAAATAAATGCTGTGTAGTTTTAAAACCATTAAAAGCTTATAAATACGCTGTACCTACTTATACACTAGAAAAAAAAAATATTTTGCTCTAAATTATCATTCTGCTTTGTTGTATGCTGTGGATAACAGTGCGAGTCACACATTAGTATTATGTACTTGTCTTATGTTTACTAAGGCCAAAGTTGCTTGGTAAATGCGTAACTACTACTAACTACACTTTCATTCACACTCTACTTTAACACTCAACCACTCCGGCTCCGGTGTGCCGTAGCAAGAACCCCAGCAGAGCAAGAGCAAACATAATTATAATTATCACCAGCTCAGTAGTAATTTGTTGACTCGAGATAATGGACACGGCGAAATTAAACTAGTAATAGCTAGGGACTGTCATTTGTTCTGGCTTTGTTTGGTTCTAATTAGGTTAACTGCCCTGCTCCACTCATTTCCTCAGTTTGTGTATTTTTTGTAATTTCCGTTGTAAGGGTGCGTAGTTTCCGGGTGGTTCAATTTCAGGGTTAGATTTGGGAGCTTATTAATACTGACTGCCAAAGTTCAGCGGTTATTTGCGTAACACGCTTTCAGTAGCAATGGCTTTCATTGTCATTTTCAACATCATTCATTGCGTTATTTACGTTTTAGAGCAGACAAATTTTTCGTACATATGAAGCAATGGATTAGCAAAGTCCTTCAAAATGATTCAGTATGAGATTGATAGTGTTTTACGCAATTATGGTGCTCGTTAAGAATCTGAATAAGAGCCTTTCTATGAGCTGAATACTTTTACCATTAACGTATAACATTCAGTGCCTGTGCACTCAATGTTATACGTTATACCTAGGTAGCTGCTGTCAGCTACCTAGGTACATTCAAACTAATTTGCTTTATGGTCTTTGCTAAACTACGAAGTATCGTATTACTAGATAATAGCATTAGCTAATGCTGATGAAATTACTAATTTGATGCAAATCGGTTAAATTCCACGTCAGTCACAATAAATATCAACAATGCCATTTTGATCTGCTCTAATTGTCATTTTACTATTTCTCAGATTAATTGTATTGCACTAGGATATTGATGGCTTAGTATTCAATGAACGAATGAACGAGTAATGGAATGAAAGCATCCATCGGGGTTAATGGCTTCATAACCGCGAAGGTAGGTAAAGCCGACAATTAGCAACACTCGTTGATAACTACTGAGCAACCAAACACGCTAGTAATTCTACAGAATTGGTCGGAAAATGCCTAAAAATTTCCATCAGAATAGTTATGGCAGGTATTCAGGACTGTAATTATGTAAGTATATTTCTACGGTCTGAGCGTAAATTTTCCTATGAAACATGGGTCTCCCCAACATATAAATCTCGATGATTGATCGCTAACCACCACGCCCGGCAGCCACATTAGGACTGCCAAATAATTTTATCATTGTTCAAGTGGATGCTGATACCCATGTCGTGGTTTATAACGAGACCCTCGGGAAGACAGGGCGCGACCTACTCGCAGCTGGGGACTCACGGCACGCCACAACGACAATAGGGAAGCACCTATTAATTATAAAATTAATTTGTCACGACTTATGGGTCACACGTGGAGTCAAAATGACACTATTTGTCATTTCCTCCCCAGTTATATCGACATAATAAAATTCTTAAATTATAGGCATTTGATGTAAGCCCACTCTACTAAGCAATTTTCAACAAATGTACGAGTCAGCAGCATGTACGAAATGTGCTCGTTGGGATTCTAAGAAAATCAATGTTTCCAAAGAAATTCCTCGGTGGGTTTTTAGGGTTCCTTACCCAAAGGGTAAAAACGGGACCCTATTACTAAGACTCCACTGTCCGTTTGTCTGTCTGTCTGTCACCAGTTTCCAGCAATTTTATTTTGCTTGAAAACTTAAATTATAGGGTAGCCATGAGGATGATTACACATAATGTAGAGAAAAGGGGACCAGCTTCTGAAAAAAATCGTACACTAAGGCAAAATCTCTTTATGGAAATGAACTCAACAATTAATGAAATCTTCTAAATAAAATGTATAATTACGTAAGCTTAGTTAATCTTAGCGATGAATACGTTTATTTTAATTCTGTGAAGCCAGCCTAAAAATTTGAACAGCTAACATTTTTAATTAAATGCTCCCGTTGTCTCGCCGTTTCAGTTTTCCTATGACAGAGAATAATGAAAATGCCGGAATTTACGGCGAGCAGCCGAGGAATCTCCCTGCGAGCAATTCCTATGTAAAAAGGAGACATGTTTGCGGCGTGTCTTGATTTTATTTGATGTAGTGTTTTGTTCTTTGTAGGCTTAGGGCTCAGCTCGATTTACTTTGACACGAATTTATTTACCGACTACTCCCTGTTTTACATATGAAGAGTGTTCTGGAAAAACAACCAACGTCACATTAAAAAAATATATTATAGTACAGACTCCATACTATAACATGGGTTTTACATTATGCGCAAAAACAGCCAGCGTCCGTTTGAAATATATGTCCAAATTTATAGTGATTCTGGAAAAACAACCAACGTCCATGATGTATCTGGCAAAAAGAACCAAGGTCCGGGACATTGGCGGTTTAAAAAAGTTATCTATGGGTAGTCTTTTTCCTAATCTGCGGTCAATGGTGACATGACGTGACTTGTCAATATTTTCATTTACATTTTCATTTCATTTTCATTCATTTACATAATTAGTGTGTTTGAGTTGTTATTAGTGTTGTTGATTAAAGTGTCAATTTTTGGTTATTAAATCGGCAGTTTTTATTGTCACGAACCCGAGGCTCGTAACAATATCATTGATTTACACAATGAATGCTATTGACAGAAGTGACGGTGTAGTTGAGTGGCCAGGACGCAAACCGCCGAAAATATCTAAAAGAGCATCAAAGAGCCCAAAGTTCATGGGGAAGCTCATAGAAACCACGTCGGAAAACCAATAATACTTATGACTTATACTATTATTAGTTTTTATGTAGGTACTTGAACTAAATAAAATATCAAAAGTAGCAACTATTCCATTATTTCCATTTTATTAAGTTTTATTTACTTCCTGTAAAATTTGATCAACGTGACATAGGTTGTTTTTCCAAAACACCCCTCCCGTACTCTACTCGAGAAGAAAACGGTGACTACTAAACAGCAAAGGTAAAACACAATTTTTTTAATAAAACTATTAGAACTTGTCTGCATAACGATGCAGCAGAACGTGTATTCGAATTTTCACGAACAAGAATGGAAATGCACGAAAAATTCGGGCGAAATATTACTCTTTTCCAACACGTCCGTTCCGTGGTACCACAAAATGAAATCACCTTGATTGACAATAAAATACGAGGTTCAGTTGATTAGTAAAGGGAAATTCTGGAGTAAATGAAAATTTCGATGGGCTCTCTTCATTTTAACTGGCTGGGTCTACCAGATTTACATTTTGAAGAACTTTCTAGTAGTTACGCAAATCCTTACACATACTTTGCAAGATTATTAAAGTTAGTAGACGGTAGCAGGAGAGTTGGCAGACCAACAGCAAGATGGGTTGGACGAGCTACAAAAGGTAAAGGGAATGATCTGGATGAGACTCGAACAGATCAGGGTAGCATGGCACAAAAGGTAGGAGGACTGTGCTCAGCAGTATAGTGTATTAGCAGTGTGTCCACAGCAGTAAGTGGACCAAGGATGCCAATTTTGATAATGATTATACCTTCTTAGTCTATAGACTCTAACTAAATATTATACCTTTATAGACATGTGGCAGTTCACGTCTAGCATCAGATTGCGTAAGACTGAGTCTACATTCAAACTGGTAAAGAAAAAAAAAGTGTGCAGTCGGGGTTTCCCCGCACACACACCAGAGAGAGAAAATGGCATCATTATTTTTCGTTAAGTGACGATTTCTACAAATTTACACCTGCCACAAGCCGGGTTAAAGAACTTTGTTCCAAAAAAACAATTTGGAAAACAAAAGCATTTTATTTCCAAGGTTTTCTAGTACACTACTTATGGATCACAAAACAATTGCTTGTATTCTATATACGTTAGACAAATGTTTCTATTTTGTATGGCTTTACTATAAAGCTTTATAAATTGCTGATGAGATCACCTAGATTCGCCACAAGAATGTAGGCAATTATGATAACCTCGGTCCAGCTATTATTGAAGTAGACAGTCTATTTTAATTTAAGATCTCTTGACAGCTGTCTTATAAACATTAATACGATGGGCGAAAATATTGTTGATGGAGGACAATTTCTGGATGTTTTTAATGAGTATCGTTCGCGAAGTGGCGCCTGTCAACACTAGAGCTGACTTTTGTAATGCCAGAAAAAAATATTACTTTTTTGTATGCTTTGCTGTTGTATCTATATCGGAATAGAATTCTTAAATGTTTTTCAAGGATAGTTGGTGTCAACTAGATTTTTTATGTTTTGCGCTATGAGTTCGCACACCGCTGTCATACGTATTCTCACGAAAAAAATAAATAAAAAGTTTTGGCGTTAATCGCCAAAACTTATTCAATCACTCAACCACTGATGACTTTCACTTGTAGCGATTTATAGAGATATTTTTATAAAGAAATATTTAACTTTCTTTTATGACTGAGTCCAATTAAACAGTCCTAGATTAATTACGGAGATCTTCAGTAAAAACGATTTTTAAATTGTTTTTGTTCTCGAAGTCTACATCAAAGTTAACCACTTTTCATTTCATCAAATTCCATTATATAAATCCTTACTTACATACGTAATCTGCATTCGCGATTGATTTGCCAAAAATATAAACAAATATGAGTTTATGGAGAAATAATTTTAAATCCTACACAATAAAGTTCAGTTTACGCTACAACTTCAAACACTTTTATAACTTTTTCAATAGTGCGAGTCACTCTGAAATCATCTTAGGCAATTACCATTAAAATAAAGTTGATATCAGGGGGCGCGGGAGTGGCCCCGCCAAGACGAGCCAAGCGAAATGCAAGGGCACTACCTACCTTTTCTCGAAGCGCTTCGTCGTTGTTTTGAACCCTCATAACTTGGGTTTAGATTATACCAGATAAACAAAATTTTCGGGATATGATGTCAATAGTTGACTTATTAAACACATAAAGTTTCAATTGCATAGCTTTCATACTTTAGATTTTATTGATATCTAAAAAACCCCGATTTCGTCCCTGACTCATGATCACCAAAACTCTTAGGATACTTTCTGAACTCCTAGATAGCTGAAATTTGGTATGTAAGCTCGCATTAGTACATAAACAACAACAAAAAATCTAAAACTTGAAACTTTTACCCCCCAACTCCTTAAATTAAGGGATGGAAGTTCGTATGAGACTTCCGCAAAGCAGATGGAAAACGGTGGGCCCAAATGTAATGAATTGAGATATGTTCTAAAAAATTTGTCATATTTTTTTATCTTAGGATATGAAAAATCACATCAATCCGCAATCTGGAAGCGGAGAAATATGAGAAAGATAGTTTTCGTGAGATTATTGATTGAGTAATCGATTACACAGTTACGAAAATAAAACCTTTGCACTAAATAATTAACTCAAAGTAATTAAATGCACTACTATATGCTATTGCATATAATTACAGTCATATTAATGAATAAAATATCAATTAATTACTGAAAAACCAATATTAATGATTATCAATTTCATATCGATTAAAATCAGTCTTCTATTTTTAGTCTATGTATTTATGTTACTGGCACACTGACCTGTATGAGGTCAATACACTGGCATGACAGCTTATTGCCATTGACACTAGACAGTTGTTTCAGTCTATCAAAAAGTACTCTGTGACAGTTGCCGACTGCTCTTGTTTGCTCACTCGTTTCGTGTTTTCAGATGTGTTTTGAGTGCTTTCTCGATTATCTTAATTTTTCACGACCACTGCTTTGTATTTTACGGAGTCCGATCCTGCGTACCTTGTACGACCCTTGCTTTCACACTGGACACCGAAGATCACTCACACGTTTGACTAGGAATTGTTATTTTGGATTTTACTGCCGCCGGCTTGTGGATTGGATATTGTTCAAACTATGGATCGCTGTGTGAGGTTGTGGGGTAACAACTGGTCACTGCAATACACTGGGCCGACGACCCTTACACGATGAAACAATTCTTGGATTACTGCGCTCATATAATGTGTTCCTTAGCTGGGCTAGGTACCAAGATCATATAGTACCACCTGCACAATTCCTAGACGACATTTAAAGTAAAATAGAAGACGAATAAAACACTAGGTAGGTATATTAAATGATTTTTTATTTTATTTTAGCAGACTCATCCTTTCCCTAACTCCATACCTACCTACTTATGACTTGAAGTCATTGACGTTCATTCGTATAATTTTTCAAACATTTTCTACTAAATATAATAACTATTAGTGCAAAAGAACATATTTTGCACTTCAGGAATCAACTGTTAGTTAAATATTGTAACATAACCTCACTTTTACTTAATCTCTTATATCTCTGTTCTCAGATTGACAAAATCCGCAGAGTTTTCAGTGAAAGGTTGATAATATATAAGCTATTAATTGACACTACTTTCATCTTTTTACACCCAGGCCCAAGATTGTATGTATTCGTTTCAGTCTCCTTTTGATGCTAGAGGTCTGAAAATTGATATAGGGACTCCTTGTTATAAATAATAAAATAGTAAATCACCCCAAAAAAAAGAAAAAAAATTTTTTTTCATAAACAACTTACAAAAAGAAGTGAATTCTCACGAAAAACATTTTCATGTAAAATGTTGCCAAGACAAGACCATATGGCTCGCACTGTCAAAAAGTTATCTGAGGGGCAAGTCTCTTAATTTTAAGAGCATTCACAAGTGTGATCTCAGTCTAAATCTGTCAAAATTACCTTTAATTTCCCTACATTTTGACAAGTTTTTGACATTTGTTTGTCGCCAAGATGAGACTGAGACTAGATTTCGAACGTTTTAAATTAGTAGAATTAGCCTTCAGATCTCATGTAGAGCCAATCTTCTAACTCTACACGCCCTAACTCTACAAGCCTTTACTTTACAAACTACACCCTAGTCAAAATATGTGGCTTGGCCGTTCCGCTATCATCACATGGGCGTAGAGTGAAAAAATTTTTCACTGTTCATTATTTTTCTGTTATACAATACTTCTTGTAGTAACGAAACGGCAAAGCCTCGTATTTTGACTAAGGTGTTGTTGTTTGTGTACTAATACTGGCTTACATACCAAAGAAGGATGCCCATTTTTCACCTGAAAATGTATAGAAATGAAATAAATATTAAAATTCAGCTAATTAATTGTACATTCATTACGCTAATCACAATTTTAAAAGAAGGCCAGGAAAAAAATATTTATAAATTTTTCTTTATGCTAACTCTACGTCTTATTACTTTATTTTGAACGCATCTCAATTACCCTGAACGCATTCAACTACTCATTTTTTACAACGTTCCGTTTTGCACACTGCTTCTTGACTTTATTCAATTCTTTTTCTGAGTTTTATATATCATTTTGAGTTTTATTTAATCAATAACTATTTTTTATTAGTCTGTGCATAATACAGATCAATTCAAAATAACATGATAATTAAATAAATTAATTCTGCAGATTATAATTGAGTTCGCACGAGTGAAACGGATTTTTTTAGATATTTTGACAGTTCTGCGACTTCGTTGTTGCGCTTGCGTCTCGTTGTGTATTGTGCCATTTTGTGTGTGTAACTACTGAGATGGGCTAGGTTTCAAGACAATATCTCGGCTCCAGCAGAATTTCTGGATGGTATATATGTACTGCGGTCAACGAAATGGGTAGGCAAGTGATCACTTTTGACAATACAATAGCAAAGTTAAACTTTTTCTAAGTAAACAAACTATCATATAGGCAAATCCTAACCTAAAAAGTAACATTAATATTTTTTGGCCTTTGTAGACTTTAAATCGTAAAAATGACTATATGACATTATTTTCTAATCTTACAGGTACTCTTTCTACTATACCTTATAACTATACATTAACTTTCATTATCAGGTTTTTAAATGTATGGAAAGTGGGCATTGTTCTTTCAGCTATCTAGGAGTTCAGAAAGTACCCTAAGAGTTTTAGTGATCATCAGTCAGGGTTTGTTTAACTTGAAATAATATCAATTTGAAACATAAGTTTGAATAGACTTTACATACATACATAAACTCACGCCTTCTTCCCATGGGGGTAGGCAGAAACTACAGAACGCCACCTGCTACGCCCTTACATACTACTTTTGCCTCGTTTACGTTCATACATCGTAATCTACTTGTAGCGGTATCTACAACGCCATATGAGAGCAACGCGTCATGCTGACGTCACACAAAATCCTGCATCTCGCAAGCAGAGTTTACCGCGCAACTAGCGTAAATACCGGGTAGTTGCCCGCCACACACAACGCCTGTCTGGTCGGAGGATCGGATAGGAGGTCGCCTCCCTTTTGTATAGAGTATGAGTGAACTTTACACCCTGTTCCTCATACCTCTATATACTTACATTGTTAATAGTAGATATTGTAGTTGACCTAAAACCTTCTAAATGAACGAATTTAATAATATAAAGTGAGTCTATCACGAACTCGCGAAGTAAGCGTAACGTAAATTCGAACGATTAAAGAATTTTAGTAAGTTGTTTGACTTTATTCATATCTATGGGTGATACTAATTGTGATTGTCGCAAAAAAATCCACCAAAGTGCTAGTTGAATAAATTTAGGCCTAGTAAAGTTCTTGAAAGCTTTAAAATTAGCACTCTAAAGCTTAATCATTGAGTACCTACTAACACACTAACAAATAATACATATACAGGCTGTACGAAATACCGATAGCCAATTTGAATAGTCCAATATGTATTCGCCTGCCCTTCAAACAAACCCTTCCATATCCAATCGCATGTAAATCAGGCACCAGGGTCAATATAAGCTAATGTTAAATAATTTATAGGCTTACAGTAAAACATCAAAGTCGATCGTATGTTCACAGTGTAACTACTTACAGTTGTTCTTCGGGAGCGGGTCTTATTTCCCGAAGTGCAGTACGGATTTATTGTATTTCGGAACATCAGTAGGTATAATGTATAGTCCTCCAGGCCGTATTTCGGTCGAAATACGGCCTGGAGGACGGAGACTAGCCTTCGGCGCGAGAGATATATAATAGTGCACAAGTGTTTGCGCAGGCACAGGTGAACACTTTCTTCCAATCCGACACGACCGGAGAGAGATCAGGCGCAGGACCAACGGCTTAATGAGCTTTTGGAGGCAAGGCACACCGCCAACTTCCAAACTCCGGGCTGTTACTAAGAATTTCCTAATGGAAAAACCCAATAACACTTTGCCCGATCCGGGAATCGAACCCAGGACCCTACGTTCAGCAGTTGCGCTTGCGACCACGAGACCAACGGGGCAGTCAGGTATAATGTACTAAAATATCAAGAAATGTGTAAAAAAATACACCTACTGGATTCTGTCAGATGTATGGGCGATGAACCACTGTAAATACTGTGGTTTGATCTTGCACAGCTTTATACCTATTGGCCTTTGGAAGCATTGACCACGCGAGGGTTAACGAGGGCTGGTCACGCGATAGTCTCGTTGAAGAATATTGCCAATCTGGATGGCAATCACATGCAGGGTAAGTATGCCTATATTTAGCATTTTAAAGGTTATGCTAACATTCCTTGTGCTTGATGAAAATAAGAAAAGGTTCATATTTCTCGATGGCATAACACGTAAGGGAAGTGATAACAGAAGAGTTCTTTCATAGCAATACCTATTTACAAACACATTTCAACAGAAAATTTTATACAAATAAAATAAATCCAATTAAAACTAACTGCTATGACATTCGAAGAAATAAATGAAACACCGGTTTTTTCGATAAAATTTCAGTGCTTTAATAATTACATTGGTTTGTGAAAAATAAAAAGTGTTGTATATATGAATGACTGAAATGAAACGGGATTCCACAAATTCCGGAATTTCCACCAAAACGTCCGGAACCGTTGCGTCGTTCTTTTAATTTAACACAATATTTTTTGGTAGGTGTTATCATTTCTAAAGGCCTGTAATAACAAAGTTTGCGGAACCGAGGCCTTCAGGAGGGTGATGTATCACGATATTCACGATTAAATTGAATTCCATATCTCTGAGGAAATACGACTTCAAATGTGGAGGCGGGTGGGGCTTCGAAAATGTTGTGAAATATATAATTGACACCTACTTCTACAATCGTAATTGAAATAGTAGATTGTTTGCCAAGGGAGCAAAGAACTATTTTGAAGCCGAGAGTGTTTCTTTGAATCCAGAGCGTAGCGAGGGATTTAAAGTACGTCACTCGAGCTTAACATAGTGTTGCTCCCGAAGTGGACACTACTTTTTATCACCCACCCTCCCTCTATTTTTTCACGAACTTTTTTTTTATTTGTCTCGTGCGCGTTTTTCTTTATCATACAGCTTTGGTGATAGGAACTTTTACTAATAATATCCATATTTCAAATTCAAATCACTTTTAGTCCCTAGGGAATAAAGAGCTATTTTAGTCACTGTTTACGAAGAATACACTAGCTCTTTTTGAATAGATGTGATAAAAAAGATTTAAGGTATTTAGCGCACCGTATAATTGCGTAAGAAACTAACAGTAGCCATGGCTTTCATTTTGACACGTTGTTGCGCAGACCAATTTTTCGAAAATATGAAGCAATGGATTAGCTATATCCATCAAAATCATTCAGATTGTGATTGTGTTTCTAGATATGAGCAAGGCTTTTGATCTCGTTAACCACAATACACTCCTAGATAAATGTGAGCGCTACGGCATCAGAGGTCCAGCGTTAGAATGGCTGAAAAGTTATCTCAGCAATAGACAACAGTGTGTTGAAGTATCCCGTATTGATGATAAACTTATTGCAATGGTATATAATAATAATAATATATAATAATATATTCGACAACTATCACACAACGCCGTCTAGTCCCAAGCTAAGCAGAGCTTGTGTTATGGGTACTAGACAACTGATAAACATACTTATATATTTCTAAATACATACATTAGTATATAAATCTTTATTTAGACACAATGGCTCCGGAGTGCCCCAAGGAAGCATCCTTGGGCCTCTTCTCTTCCTGTTATACATTAACGACTTGCCAAACATAACAAATCATAAGTGCGTACTATTTGCAGATGACGTGTCAGTAATAATACCGGAAAACAACAAAACTTTACATCAACAAGAAGTAAATCAAACCATCAATGATATAATCAATTGGCTAAACGAAAATAACTTAAAAATAAATTTAACTAAAACAAAATTCATTCAATTTGCAAACTACAAACAAAATCCACCAAAAGTTACTTTAAATCATAATAACCAAATAATTAATAAAGAAAACACTATAAAATTTTTAGGTCTAACACTAGATGAAAATTGTAATTGGGGAATACACATTGAAAATCTATGTAAAAAGATAAACAGATTTGTATACGCACTAAGGGAACTACGCAAAACAGCGAATGAAGAAGCTGCACTCAACGCCTATCACGGCTACGTAGCATCTGTATTAAGGTACGGCTTACTCTTATGGGGTAACTCATCACACATACAAAGAGCTTTCATAGCGCAAAAAAAATGCTTGCGAGCTATAACTGGGGCGCCTCCATACGAGAGCTGTAGACCAATTTTTAAAAAGCTAAAGATTCTAACTCTATCTTCTACTTACATTTATGAAATAGCCTTATTTGTCAAGAAAAACTCTCACTTCTTCTCCACAGTAGCCGAAAACAATAGATTTGCAAAAAGAGACCCAACCAAGTTAAAAAACCAATTTTGTAGTAGCACTCTCCACTACAGAAACAGCTACCTTATGTCCATTAAAATATATAACAACATTCCAAAAGTGATAAGAGAACTACCACTTAATTTTTACAAAAAAAGGCTGAAAAATTGGCTTCTCCAAAATAATTTTTACACTTTAAAAGAATTTTTTGATTATAAGGGTAAATAATATGTAGATATTTTTTTCTTTTTAATAAGTAGGTTTATTTAGTTAGATAATAGAAATTTTGTTATTGTTATGTTTTTATTTGATATTTATACATATTATTATAAGAGTATAAAATGTCCATTTTGTAAGTGTTTTGTATTGCCTATTTAGAGTTTATGTAATTAACAAGTTAGGTTTTATACCTACTCACGTGTACCTACATTAGGTTCACATTGTAAATATTCGTATGCCGCTATAAGCGGCGGATGTGCTGAACTTATCCATTACACCAACCAACTTTGTACCTACCATATCCTACGAATAAATGTCTTTGTCTTTGTCTAACGCAATTAGGGGGGTAATTTCCAAAGCAATACAAAATAACTTGTCCGAAAAAAGAACCTAATTAAACCTAAAAGGATTTTTGATCATGAATGTTTAATAAAACCATCAATGGACGGTCGTCCAAAATTCCAGAGATATTTTATTAGGTATTAAAAAATGATAGCACTGCCAGCACTGCTCTCTCATATTTCTGAGACAGGAATGTGATTACATTGAAGATACCTTGTTTAAAACATTGTAGGTACCCGGAATATCTGCTTAGTTATGAAAATTTCACCGACATTTTTGTGCTGCCAATGTTCGTTACATTGGCAGCACTTTGTGATACGAATTTCGGTTTAATGAAATACCTTATGGTATAATTAAAATTCGGTAGAATTGTAATAACACCTTTTACGTGTGTTAGGGTGAGGCCACTTTCAAATCGCCTGTCTTCCTACCTTCTAGTCCCCTTTACAACTGCGCTCGCTGCCATTAAAGGCCGTTTGTGACATTTATTGCTTTTTAAGACTTACGAACGACTTGGCTGTAGGTCGGATTGTCTTTGCGATACGAGAAATAAAAGTCTAATGAAAATTACCTTAATTAAGGAAATGGAAGTGTGAAAGGGACAAGTGACACGGATAACTGTAAACATTTTCGTTGATGTGTTGTGTATTCACACCACCATCGTCATACTAAAGATTATTAAGTGGCTTTAGGGAGTTTAACACCTTGCTTCGACATTATGCTAATTGAATTCTTGGTTTACGAGAGGGTCGTCGAGGTAAACCCGAGTGAGGTCATCGCCGTTACAGGCCAGTTAATTATAGCTCCTACAAACACTGTACAAAGCCCATTCCGTTTTACAATACCTTGCCATTTTTAATTAAAATGCACCCCACGAGGGTAGATAGCACTGCCATTTATATTGAAAGTAAAATACGTGAAAGTTTTATTTGTTTTACGAAACTGAAAGAAACACCTTTTTTTTAAAGGTATACCTATGCCTATACACAGATTTACGTATACTTAAAAGATTATTAATCGAGATAGGCAAAGTTGTTTTAATTCGAATTAAATGTGAAAGAGGTAATTTAAATGAAAGCTTGTAAAATAAACTTATTTATACTTACATAATAAGTGTGTTAAAGACACTAAATCGCCAACAGAAATCAAGAAGCAAAGCAGCCATAGAATTATTCCATTCAGCCATTACAATAATAAAACAGTAATTAACTTCAAAATGGCGCCGGCAAAGATGGCGGTCTTTACCGCGATAGGAATTTCATATTTTGCTAATCTCGTCGTCTCACTGTACAGTCACGAGCACTAATATGTCAACTTTTGATTTTTTCGTGAAATAACGAATGGAACTTTGAAATACGACACTTTACACAAACCTATGGGTTCGAAAATACTTTGTTCGTAATAACATAAAATTTCATTCAAAACGAAAGGAGAAAATCGTCTTTGAATAAAGCCAAGTGTATACATACTTATGCTCGTGACTGTACAGTGGAATATCGGTTTAACATAATTATATTTAATTAAATTCCATTTCTGGCTGTGTCCGTGCGTTATGATAGGATTCAGAACATTCCGAGAGTTTCGATAGATACAAATATACAGGAGTACCTCATCGATCCATTGTGAACCTTATAATATTAGGTCATTGTTAGCGTCGCTGGAATATTCGTCCGGAGTTCCTCCGGAGACCCGAGTGTATGTTTTGAGTATTTGAGGTATTTTGCCCTGGTCTCTAAATAATGAGCGTTGGAGTGTTGAGGCAAGTTGAATGTTATGAAATTCTAATAATTATAACATTGTAGTACGATTATTTAGAACCTCTTTTTCTAACTTTATTCGTGGCATTTTGTACATTAACTGAAATATCGTATTTGGAACTAGGATTTGATTACATAAATCTAATCCCAAACAGTTTGGTCAACTGTATCCGAGGAAAATAAAAATACAACTTTAAAAGTAATACCCAAATCTACAACACCTACTTAAATAGTAAGTATATATTTCTGTCGCCAAATAACATACAGCGATCTGAAATCCCAATAGCGTGGAAAAGGGTGGAACATTATTCTAGTTTAGCTACATACATCCTCGGTTATAAAAAAAATCTGCTGTTTCATAGAAAAGTGCAATAAAATGTATGGAAATAAATAATAAGTGTAACACGGCCTTTACTGAATGTGTGTGAACGTGCCCTTATGCGCGGCAACGGGGAGCAAACACCTTCGCCCGCGCTCCCGCGCTAACCGATAGTGGACGAGGGAACGCGAGCCTGTACGCCACGCTCGCAAGCTGCTTATAAGTTATAATAGTGCCTTCCGATTGTTTTTTTATATATTTTATCCATATTTCCTGTTTGTGCCCACAAGCTTGTTTTACAATTATATACTTTTACTGATAAGTGCGTTCCAATAATTTAAATAGACCCAACACACACACCTGAGATAACACTTCTTACATAAGCAATTTTTTTTTATAATTACCGACGAAAAATTTCAAGGCAGGTACGTTTAGAATCATGTTCTGAACCCATGGTAACAAGCTGGGCGTCGTTTTCTCTGCCACCCTGTACGTAGAGAACTTCATAATATGTAGGTAATGCAACCAATCTGTTTAAAATATAATTATTAGAAAAAAGAACACACCTGAACTGATCCCTGCCATTGAGCGTCTCCTGCTTAATGGACAGAATAACTGGCCCCAAGTCTTCATCGTTCGTGAAGTAGTTCCAATGTTCAGTTCCATAGAAGTACTTCTCATACGTCTCCTGTTCAACCGAAGTAAGCTCGAAGCCTCCGGATCTCTCCCATTGTTCCTCAATGGCTGTTTTCTTCTTTGGTGTGCTTCCTCCGTTGTCACTGCTGTCTTCAGCTGCTTCGTCAAGGGACCCAGATCTTCTGTGGCGATCTGTTGGAATGGGAAAAGATTTTGGTTACTGCCTCATTCGTCTTGTGAGAGTTTGGGTTAAAACAATTGGCCATTTTTGTGACGCAAGACGCAACCCGGTTTTTGAAATTTAGTCATGGAAATTGGTCATCCACTATTACGAGGAATTAGAGGTGTAGGTTTCTGGGATCACTTCACCATATCTTCAGCAGGTGAATTCGGGGGAGAGCGGACGCTAAAAAGTCAACTGTTTGTGTAAAAATGTCTTTTATTCAAAATTCGAGGCCAGAACGGGATAAAGAAAATTGTAAAGCCTAAATTCTTGAATGACAAACACATGCTATAAGTACTACACAGTTATCGTCAAGGACTACACAGTTATAGGCTGATGACGTAGCCGACCCTAGCTTGTAGCAGATTAATGACGCCGATAAAGTTTTGTTGTCACGCTTCGATATGTCACGACCGATTTCTTTGGTAGCATTACAGTCACGCGACGCGGATATAATGTGACTCACCCTTAAATATGCTTCCTTAATTTTTGGAGTGTTGAAAGGTTGCACGAACACCAGTAGACCCTAGTTAGCTCTTCTTTTGGTTTTGGGTGTTCTACCTAACAATAAATCAGGGCCTCAAGTCTGCTATTACAATAGTGTCAAAATGGTCTATCATTGATTTCATAATTGTTGATTTTGACAAGTTTGGTAATCTACTAATATAATGGCGTCATTATGACTTTCCAATGGTCAACCACTGACACTCCATTGAAAGAAATGGCATAGAATGGTAATCTCGTACATAATGAAAAATGAATTACTGACTTACGCGGCAATCTGCTAAAATTTTGACAGTTTCTTTGATCAGTTACCTACCATTAGAACGTCATTGTGCAGTCATTGCTTTTAATTCGTTACGAGTATCGTACAGTTTCTGTGCCATTGACCGACCAATGATCGACCATTATGAATTTAGCAGATTACGAACTTTTAGCAAAATGACAATGGGATGGCGGTGGGATCGTGTTGGAATGACGAATTTATAAAAATAGCAGACTAGGGCCCCAGGAAATTTGCCTGCGTGTCAATGACGATATACAGAGCGTTAGGTTAAACGAGGGACATACTTTGAGGGGAGTTAGTACCTACTCATGAAAATAAACAACTTTTAATAGGGGAATAACCCTGAAATCGCAAAAAAAAAATCAGCCGTTTCCTACATTTATGTTCGCATAGCTCGTCAAAATGTACTGAACAGCAGATTTTTTTTTTGCGATTTCCGGTTCGGCCCCATAGTAAAAGTTGCTCATTTTCATGAGTACTAACTACCCTCAAAGTGTGTCCCTCGTTTAACCTAACAACCTGTTTATTAAGATGACGAACAACATAACTTATATATATATACAATTCACAGGTATGAGGTAGGTACTAAATTAAATGACTAACTAACTATACAAAAACAAAAGGACACTCAGGCGTGGAAGTACATCCTCCACACCGCTGCCATCCGGAAACGTATTCAGAAGACTGGCAGCATTGCCACTTTGAATGGCAATGCTAATAATTCTTTGACCGAAGAGCGAGCCAAATTATATCACCATTTGGCAGAAGGTGCAATTTTCATCGTCATGATCGTGCTTTAGTTTGTTAGTGTAATTATAATGTGTGTATGTATTTATAGTATTTTTAAGTTATTAATATTGTATTGTACGTGTCTTATATGGGCCTTGATGCCTGAAATAAATGGATAATAATAATAATAAATAATAATAGATTGAGCGAATTTCCATAAGAAGAAAGGTAATCGCAGAAATTCTGAGATTTTGGTAGTGATAGAAATGGTTTCTTGTAATAAAGACCACCGTTAAAGTGTTAAGTATTTTAGTAATGGATCGCTGTTGAAGTGTGTTAATAATGGGCCATTGAATATAGAAGTCATAACAATTCTAAGTACGCCAGCACGCGTTCCAGACAGACATATAAAATGTAGGCAATGATGACAGGTTTCTGCCATTACATCTTAACATAAGTAAACAATGAAATTGGGCGTCTAAGCAGTTGAGAAAGCGTGCGTCTACTGTACAAACGGTTAAAAAAACCGGCCAAGTGCGTGTCGGGCCACGCACAGTATAGGGTTCCCTAGTAGCCCGTTATCACAATATAGTACGATTCTGTTGTTCTTAATTCTGAACCGCCCCGACCCTTGCTCGATGTAGTGCCAGCCCGCGCCGCAGCTGAGCCTGTAGATTTAAATTCCCGACTGTGACCTCTGAGTTTGTTTCGGCTTTTCTTCTCAGAGCAGTCTGCTAGGAAAAGCCGGTCTCATCATTCGTTAAATAATATTAACCTGATCCAGCCTGTCCCTCTTGCTGCCCTCTCCCAGCGACGCCCTAAGCCGAGGTCCGTACCCCACAGGGGGTGCCCTTAGCGTGTAGTCGCTTAGTTTGTAATTAGTTTTTAAGCCCTGGCTGGAGGCCTTAATTTATTGAGGCATCCACAGGATCGCCCGGTTAAGCAGTCGACAACCCCTCTGGTTGAACTGCGAGATGCCCATTTCAAAAAAAAAAAAAAAAAAAAAAAAAAAAAAAAATCTTAATTCTGAATATAATTAATATTATGGTATGGTAAAGGTATTAGGAGTTAATGGTTATAATAACAAGAATCGACTTTAAATTTGAATACCTTGCAAGAAAATCTTAACACTGCGATCTACAAACTCACTCTTGATATACACACTCCTAAAAATTACAGCTTTCTAGTACTAACGGTCTCTTAGCAAAACCTCGGACAGACAGACTGACAGACGGACATGACGAAACTATAAGGGTTCCTTGTAGGAACTACGGAACCCTAAAAAGAACATTTGAGTTTAAAGAGAGAAAATCTGTCGTGGGACTACCATGCTCAAAAACAAAATAATAAAAGAAAGAAGAGTTAAAATAACGAAAAACTCACTACCACTACCGAACCTTAAACATTTAATATGTTTTAGTGGTAGTAAGTAGGTACAGTATATTGTGTATATATGTATATACCTCCTGACATCCTTTTACAGTTTAGACAAAGACAGGGTGTAAAAGGTGAACAGAGCCTATGGCACAGAGATGTATTTTTTTTCACAAAACATCAAATTAAAAATTTCTTTTTGATGGAAGCCATCAGCCGGCTTTAATTGACTTAACGTCACTAAGAATTCATTGATACCCGTAATTTCCGCAAGTAGAGTACTCGTCGTATTTTTGAACCTTCTTAACTTGGGTTTGGATTTTACCAGATAAACAAAATTTTCGGGATATGATGTCAGTGGTTGACTTATTAAACCTATACCGTCTTATTACAAAACGAGATCTAATTTTAGACCTAGTCTAAACCTTTAAGCCAGTTACTTTATTTTGAACTTTATTCCGACAAGCGTAAAGTTCTTAATGAAAAATTGACAACTTAGACTCGGGTTTAACGTCAGTTTTTGTAATAGGAACTTTAGCTTCGTCGGATTATAGTTCGAAATTTAAAAATAGCTGGATGGTTTAAACCTGGGTCTAAAGATAAATCTTGTTTTGTAATAAGGCCGATAAAGTTTCAATTGCATAGCTTTTATACTTTAGATTTTATTATTGATATCTAAAATACCCCGATTTCGTCTCTGATTCACTGACTCACTGACTACTGACTGATGATCATCAATATTCTTAAGGTTCTTCCTGAAGTCCTAGAAATCTGTAATTTGGTATGTAAGCTAGTACACAAACAACAAAAAAATCTTAAAACTTGAAACTTTTACCCCCCCCCCCCCCAACCCCTTAAACTAGGGGGTGAAAGTTTGTTTGAGACTTCCGTAAATTTTGATGCTAGAGGTATGAAAATTTATATAAGGGGTCCTTGTTATAAATAATAAGATATGTATTTCAGGATTTTTAGTAAATCATCCCCTACCCTTTTTTTAATGTAATTTTTTGTTTATTTTCGATGATAAAAGGTTTATTAGGATTATACGGTTTGAAGGTATCATAGTTTGATACAATACAGTCAAAATATTTGATAAGAATGGATACGGATTCTTACGGATAAATCTTTTTTTTTCTGTGTAAAAAATATATGCTAAAAAGTGATCGTGTTTCCATTTTTATGAGAATCAAACATAGCCATCCTTAACATAAGCAACTTACAAAAAGAAATGAAATCCCACAAAAACATTTCATGTTAAATGTTGCCAAGACGAGACCATGTAGCTCGCATTGTCAAAAAGTAATCAGATCTCATGTAGAGCCAAGCTTCTAACTCTACACGCCCTAACTCTACAAGGCCTAACTTCGCAAACTCTACACCCTAGTCAAAATATATGGCCATTTCGCTACATTCACATGAGCGAAAGGTGAAAATCTCTCATACTGTTATGGACTTTTACTCCTCAAATTTAAACGACTCTACACCTTAGTAAAAATATGTGGCTTGGCCATTTCGCTACATTCACATAAGCGTAAGGTGAAAAACTCCCATACTGTTATACAATGGTTCTTGTAGTTACGAAATGGCCAAGCCATATATTTTGACTAGGGTGTAGAGTTTGCGAAGTTAGGCCTTGTAAAGTTAGGGCGTGTAGAGTTAGAAGCTTGGCTCTACATGAGATCTGATTACTTTTTGACAATGCGAGCTACATGGTCTCGTCTTGGCAACATTTAACATGAAATGTTTTTGTGGGATGCTATTTTTCAACATATGTATTTGTTTTTTTAAATTTTATTCGGTTTTGGTATGAAAAGTTTACTTCAAAAAGTAATAAATATTTATTGATAGGTTAATTTCTCCTTGGGTTTTTGAAAAAACAAAGAGACTTCTCTACTATGTCCTTCACCTTTTATACCCTGTTTTTGTCCAGACAGTAAGCTTAACGTTTTTTTGTGCCGAAGTCCTAAACTCATTTTTAATTCAGTCTCATTCGAGTTGTTGTATTCGGATTAGAACGAGACACGTGATGCTGCCGTTAAATTGTGAGCGATAGATGTCTTACTGTTATTGCTTTTCAAATTATTGGATTCGTAAAGCGGTATAATTTCAATTAATTTGACAATCCTGCTAATACAAGCTACTCTGAGCTTCACTTTGAAAGTCGAAAGGTAATTCTGCTGAATTCAATGAACTACCAGTGAATCTTTTTTTTTTTACATACTTTTTGACATAATTTCTTAATTATTTGACATTATATACTTTTTGACATAATTTCTTTATTATTTGACATTATATACAGATAATTGAAAATTTTCACCTCTTTATTAGTGGTTTTAATGGGAATCATAACACTTGGTTTTAGTAGGTTTTTATTATTGTTTTTATTTTTTATTATTTATCCTTTTGATAGATTCTTATTTTGTAAATGTGAGGACTTTGTAGGCCTTATAGACTTTAGATCTGTAGACTATTTTCTATTTTATCAAGTACTTGGTACTTGTTGACAGGCCTGCACTGTCGTCCCATACCTACTGTAATCTGGAAACATTGTAAAAGCCAATTATTTTTAAAAAGAGTAACCATGGAGTTTCTTGCCGGTTCTTCTCCATAGGAAACGACCAATTGGAACCGTGCACCTAGCTTCTGACGTTTCATAAGTGCCCATGTAGGTTTATGTGAAATAAAACATTTTGATTTTGATTTCTTTAAAAACACGTAAACCTTTTTAAAAATTGTGCAGATTTTGAAGCAAGTGTGTTTAAAGTTATATAAAACGCCAAAATTTAGACATGAAACTTGTCCCCGTCACATCGCATCACCTGCCAGCGTTATCGTTTCGTTTTCGCTTAGCGTTCTTTCTGACTTTTATTATTTTTGCTCCTAAGGCTAAATAACCTAAAGCGTTCCTCAAAGGGTTACCGCTGGCCCGGAACATAAAGGGCTAAGGAAGGAACACGGGTGGGTTTTAGTCAGTAAGAGTCTGACACTCCCTTCCGCTCCACCCAGAGCGGGAGGAGTCATTTGATGATTTCCCATCCTCAAAAAAAAAAAAAAAAAAAAAAAAAAAAAAAAAAAAAAAAAAAAAAAAAAAAAAAAAAAAAGGGGTTAGGCTAACGACTCCCGGCCACCGTAGGACGACTCCCGGCCACCGTAGGCGCGGGCCTGCGGGCGGAGAGTAATGGGTAGCTCACCGTCCGATCAGGACCAGGCCTGTGCCGGACGGCGCGTACGTGTTCCGAAGCCTGCCGGGCCAGCGGGATTGTCCGAAAGGGTTACCGCTGGCCCGGAACATAAAGGGCTAGGGAAGGAACACGGGTGGGTTTTAGTCAGTAAGAGTCTGACACTCCCTTCCGCTCCACCCAGAACGGGAGGAGTCATTTGATGATTTCCCATCCGAAAAAAAAGGGGTTAGGCTATCAAATGCAAAAATAATTTTCCAAATCTGACCGGTAGTACCAGAGATTAACGCGTTCAAACAAAAAAAAAAAGTCTTCAGCTTTAGCTTTATAATTAGCATAGATAAGCCAAATTGTGCCCGATTTAATTTCTAATAAAATTGTGTCTGAGGGAGACCCCTAGAACATTCACTTAATACGGGCTTAGTATTCACACCGTTGACAGGTAGCTACTTTATTAAGAGATGTGTCTACCTCCAGTTATCGGGCAAGCTCGCATCATGTCGGCTGTCGAGCCAAAGCCGACGCTTACCATGTCATTGCTGCCTGAGTACACATATTTGAACATCTCAAATTAAATTTCACAGTAGATATTTCGTTGTCACTACTATTTACTACTGAATGGGGCTTGATTGCGTCTACGCTGATGACGTATGTATCATTTACATGATAAGACGCTCTAATTGGGTTTGAATTTATAATAGACGGTTCGCGTTTATTAAATACGTCATTATATCTGGGGGTAACAAACTTGGCTTCAAATTTTTGAGGATATTCTAGTTAAGGGTATACTGAATTTTGTGCTACATAAATTATATGGTGCGTTATCGGTAATATGGGTTCGCCATAAGCTTTTAGCTAGAACCTACCATTGGCCACTTTTTAAGAGATTGTGCAAGTTTATTGATATTGTGTGGTTTCTTTACTTCTATTCTTTTTATTAAATTACATGGTATTTATTATCTTACACTTATGTTTTTGTCTTCAGTCTTTTTTGGGTAGTTTTTCTTGTTCTTAGTAAAAGTTTGTTTGCCTTATACTATTACATCAAAATTGCCTCTGTCATTATTATTCACGCAAACCTAACCTCGAGTATGTTTGCAAAATACAAATGTGTAGGCAAAAGCTTTTACATATACAATATGTACTGTACATCCCTTTCACGGTCCCTATTTTTATCATATCAAAAGAAAGTTTGTTTGGCTAGGCATAGCTGCGTTGTCAAACGGACAAATTGCTATGAAACACAATCCCTTGCAAACATTGTATGTGTTGACGAATCAATCGGGAATGACTATGAATGCTGTCAGGCAATACTATATCCACATATTGTGGGTTATAGATATTGATATTTCGTAGAAGGTTTGACATAGAAGCATCCATTTCAATTCTTGGTATGAGTAAGGACGCTGCCTTTGTGTCTATCTTGTATATTGTGCTTAGAATACTATTGACAACTTTGACTATTGTATGATGGTCCCAGAATTAGTAGAAGTGATGGTCTCAGTAGCTAGTTGGGCAGCTAAACTTAGTTAATTCCTTGAAAAATTTCTATTTCTAAAGTGCAAATGCAGCAAAAGAACTGTCTAAAACAAGAGTAAATATTAAAACTTTCTTACAAACTTCATTTAGTGCAATAAAGTATCACAAAATGTGGCTATGAATTAAAATGTTAAGCTTTAAAATCTTCATTTAAGTTTAATTTTTAAACTCACAATCAGCAAGTTGCACGCTTTAAGCCTAATCCTCCGACACAAGCTTCTGTCTTAGCAAGTTGAACAGGTACACCAAAGTAATCTCATTTAAGCTTCCATTTACACCTGACTGAACTTGCAACACACCACTCTTTGAAGACAAAATTAGGCATAGGTGATAAGCCTCCTTTGAGAACGTTATTTCTGAATTATGAAAGCAGTTTGGTTTCATTACTACTCATATTTCTATTTTTTTAGCTTTCTCTGAAGACTTTTGAATACAGTCTTTCATAAATAGTTAACGAAGTAGCAATAAGTTTCGAGAAACTAATTAGAAACGTTGTTACCAATACAATACAGAAATTATTGGAAAAATCTTCAATGTAAGCAGAAGGGTTCCGAAGGGTTAAAACGGAATTGGAATAGGAAAAAACAAAGACTCGAACATTCTTCGAAAATTGATGAAAAAATATTGAATGCAAAGTTATCTTTTTTCATTTGCTCCGGAATTTGTCTGTGCCAAAATACAAAATGTCACTAACGTTTTCTAGTTTCAAGTGTGGACTCGCTACGAAGGAAAAAAATTACCAAGAAAAATGTTTTTGCAAAAAACTTTTCTTTATGATATTTTGCTACTGGTTGTACAGGTTTATTCATTAAACACCAATTTGGTAATTAAGCTTTAAAAAAAAACGACTGGTTGCACTCCGGGAGTGCCGGCAGAAGTGAAACCTTGAATATTAACGTTGAGCATTTTTGATATTTTGGAATCTTACGAATTTTCGACCAGGTCACGTGTCCTGACGCGAGTTTAACATTTTTTACACATTACAAAAAAAGTGTACAAAAATCAGTTATTATAAATTTCAGCTTCACCGACACTAGTATTAGCTTTACCACCAAGATCACGTTTCGTCTAATGTTATGATTCGTGATACAAACGTCTCTCTAAGAATATAAACGATATAAATGAAGAGAAAAACATCTTACAGGAATGTTCACTTACTACATTGGAGCTATAAAACGCAGCTTCTAAGGGTGCCGTACAATTTTATCGCCGATATTTTTTCGTCATTTCATGCTTGTTATTCGACCTCATGAAGATCCGTTTCCAAGGATGATGTGGCAATTTTATAATAATATCATCTAAGTAGATCAGATCACGTTTTATTCAATTCTCGTATGATAAATTATATTAGGTAGTACAGTTTTGATTTACGGTAAGTAAGACTTACCTTTTTTATTTCTTCTATAGATGAGATTATTTTCAAGGCACTCTTGGCAAACTTATTTTTACTAACAATGTTAAACTAAGCATAAGCCATAAGTAAACCTTGGTTAACTCCATTGTGGAACATAAGTGAAACACTCCATGTTTACGAGACAGGTAAGTACATGAAAAGAGATTGTTTACATAATACCAGATTCTGCTACTGTGCAAATCTAAGTTATTAAACTCAAGGAAAAGTATGTAGCAAGTAAGTATTTAGTGATTGATAACCTCCCGGGGGCAGCAAGGTAAAACAAATAAACAGCCAGTGGGAGTGAATTCGATACGCTATCTAATTTGGAAATGGATTCACCACTGAAAGGAAGCTTTGTGGCTATGTATTGATTTTAACTTCAACTTTGGGTTACGTTCGTTTGGTTCGTTACACAATGAGAATAAAAATCTATATATATAAAATTCAAAGTCCTGACTGACTGATTGACTGACTGACTGATATATCAACGCACAGCCCAAACCGCTGGACCTAGAGACTTGAAACTTAGAAGGTGAGTTCTTTGTGAAGAGTAAGTATCCACTAAGAAAGGATTTTTGGGAATTCAACCCCTAAAGGGTTAAAATAGGGGATGGAAGTTTATATGAAAGTCCGACAGTTTTGAAGTAAGGATCTTCTAATTTTGTATTTAGGGTGACAATTAAAAATTAATTTATACGTGTCTCAGCGTTTTTGATAATTCCACCCCCGAAGGGTTAAAAAGGGGGATGAAGTTGTGTATAGAAAGTCATTCATTTTCGACGTAAAAATCAATAAATTTAATATCTAGGCTTATGATTGGAAGCTAACACAACGGTGTTGTTAAAATTTCATCCATTAAGGGGGTGAAAGGGGGGATGAAATTTTGTCCTGACTGACTGATATATCAACGCACAGTCTAAATCGCTGGTCGGTACCGCTGGGTAGAGAAATGAATTTTGGAGGGTGTGTTCTTTGTGAAGAGTAGATATCCACTAAGAAGGAGTTTTTGGAAATTTAACCTTTAAGGGGTGAAAAGAGGAGATTTTGTTTGTATGAAAAATCTTATTCCTTGAGTTAATAACCATGAAACTTGGCACGAATACTTATCTAAATAAATTATGAAGTTTGGCTTTTTTTTTCTAAACTACCCCCTTGAGGGGGATTGGGAGGTGTCAAAGTTTGTATGGAAGAATTTTAACGCGCGGTCCGATTTACTCGAAACTCAGTATTAATACTTTTGACTGAAAATAATCAATAATAACAGCCGCACAGATTGATCGATCAGGTTACGCAGGCTACGCTTGCCGCGGTTGGTCTGTGGATAGGTGTCCATCTTTACATACCGTGACCTCTCCGTGCCTCGGAAAGCACGCTAAGCCTTTGGTCCCGGCTGTCATTCGTGGATCTTTGACAGTCGCTATGGGTGGTCAGAAGCCCGAAAGTTTGACAACCAGTCTTATCAAGGGGTATCGTATTTGGGTTGTGGAGGTCAGATAGGCAGTCGCTCCATGTAAAATACTGGTACTCAGCTGCATCCCGTTGGTCTGGAAGCCGACCTCAACTTAGTTGGGAAAAGGCTAGGCAGATGAAGAATCAATAGTAAGTGTATGGGGTTTTCGAAAATTATTGAACCCTGACGGGACAAAAAGTGGTGATTCGATTTATAAGGGGATTTTAATGAGTGCCTTGATAAACTCAAAAAAAATGGTACTAATAAATTTGGACTTGAAACTTGGCACAAATAATTATAAAGTTCGAATTTTTTTGGAATTCTAAACTAACCCAAAGGGGAGAATGGGGGTGTCAAATTTAGTATGGAAAAATTTTAAAGCGCGGTCCAATTAACTCGAAACTCAGTACCTATCTAAGACCAAAATAAATAATACAGTGGTTCAGGGTTTTTCGAAAATCTACCGCTAATGGGGTGAAGAGGGGTAGTCAATTTCACAGGGCAGAATTTTATTACGAGGCTTGATTAACTGGAAAATTGGTATAAATAATCTAAATTATGTTTCGAAATTCCACCCCTATGGGGATAGAAAGAGGGGATACATGAAAGGGGTTTATATGAAAAATCTTATTCATTTGGTTAATAGATTAGAAACTTGGCAATATTTGGGTCAGTAAATAATATAGATTGTCACTTTTAGTTTAAAAAATCCCTCACAGAGGATTTGGGGGGTGACAAAGTTGATGGATTAGAAAAATATTTAACCCGCTGTCGGATTAACTCGAAACTACTAAAACAAAAATTAATTTAAAAAAAATGATTTAGGGTTTCTCAAAAATTGACTCCTACGAAGGTGGAAAATTCTACTGCTTGCTTCCATTAACTCGAAAATGGGTATGTCTTTGAGTCAAGTTATGAACACATCCCAAACGATTTTTCAAAATTAGGTACTCCCCTTGGGGGGGGGGTAAAAAGCTGGGATACAGTTTATTTAAAAAATCTGATCCCTTTGAGCTATAAACTAAAAAATTGGCCCGAATACTTATTTATATCTAAATAAATGATAAAAATCATAAACATACATTTTCGAAATTATAAGAGGAAAGTACGAATTTGACGCGGACGAAGTCGCGGGCAGAAGCTAGTAATTGATATCAAGAGAATAATGTTTTGTTTTTACTTCCAGTTCATATTTTTGGGTATAGCCATTGGAATAAGATAACAATTACAATGATAGTTTTAGCACTTACTAGGGCTGCCATCACCTAATTTAGTGACCCCGGATAAAAACTTCAAAAACCCCGGACATTTCGGTGAAATAAAAAAAAAACCCGGACTCCCTCGAAAAAAAAAATTACAATAAAATAAAAACATCGTAGATTATCATATTTTTTGTCATATTTATAGAATATCAATTTAAACCTCAACAATACAAATGAAACGCTTCATTTATTAATCAATTATACAATCTTCTCTATGTGATTGGTACTCTGGTAACAAAAATAATTAGGAACACTCTTCTTTTTGGAATCAATGAAAATTTAAAAAAAAAGTAAATCAAAAGCAAATCATGAATTGTCACGAGCGCTCACATTTGCCGCGCGGCTAATTTTTAACTATGATTTATGCTTTTATTTATTGCAAATCATTCAAAGTCGGATTTCCCCTAACACAGAAAGTGTCCGGGTTTGACCCGGACACTTTTCAGGACCCCGCCCGGACGCTCCCCGGACGCCCACCAAACTAGGACAAATCCGGGGAAACCCGGACGGATGGCAGCCCTAGCACTTACCTACATGTCAAAAAATATTTATTTTAAGGGGACTACCTGAAGTCCCCTTAAAATAAATATTTACTGTACTTGCAATTTTTGCGTTTAGGTCCTGACCTAAACGCAAAAATTGCAAGTTTTATAGTGCCTAAAAATATATGAGCGACTACAGTAAACAAAATCAGAAAAATGTATGATACTCTTCAGGATATACCTATGCTAGTTAAATAGTGTGTTGAAAACATAATACAACTAATTTGATACGATAGAAAAAAATCATGAAGATACCTCTAAAAACTTTGTTTTTGCAATAAAAACCATACTAATAAAATAAATTTTTTGTCAGATTATTCTACAAGCAACATACTAAAGCTCTCTTGTGTTTTAATTTTTTAGACCAAATAATAGATTTTTCAACACACTTGCTCGTAAAGTGGCTCTTATTGAACCGCTTTTAGGTCCATAATGCAGTGTATTAAAAACGCGTGCTTTTTCTTTACTTTAATCCACATGTGCTTTATTTCCACAGATAACTATTTACTAGTCGGAGATGCGCGCTTTTTTAATCTCATTAATTCACTTTTTTTTTAAATAGTCAGTATGGAATTATGATGAAATAGAGTTCTGTGTGTGTGTATTTTATGGTCTTTGCGATATCGTTTACAAAAAATCTATAATTTATTTATATTTTGAGGTCGGTCAAACTGCAAATATGCAAAAGGAAAAAATAAAGATATTGTCATTCTGTCTGCATTCTTACTTTTACCATTTTTCGTACATAAACTACATAAAAAAAACGATCAAATCTTGATATAAATTACTAAAAATTGTGTTGCGACGTGACACTTTTTAGTGCTGACCATAGATACGTATATAAGAAGGTGTTGACCGTCCACCCAATTTCCTTATTTCGATCAAAACTTGCATAGGTACAGCCTAATCGATATTCGCGATAAATGAAATAAAAAAATAATTAGAAACTGAATAACAACTCTTATAACTAACAAAAAGTATTGAAAGTGTTTGCAGAATACCCAATTTATGGAATTAATTTATCATCATTCTCAAACAAAATTTTACTAAGCCTACCTAATAAATATACTGGGAATTCTGTAGGAAACTATTAGAAATTATCAAAAATAAAATCCACAATATATAATAGTTGTTCAATAAATTAAAATAATTCTAAACAGCGAGCGCATTCCGAGTAAATTCAAATATAGAAACATTTCGGCGCGAAATTCAATAAATGAGGTACCTATAGGCCTGGCTGTTATTGACTCTGTTTAAGTGAAATGTCCAAAAAACGATTGAAATGACAATAAAAAAGCATAAATCATTATTATAAACAATGCTTATTGTATTTACTGCTTAAAATACTAAATTTTATTTAATTTCCAAGTATCGATTACATTCGTCATATTACCAATCGAAATAAAAAAAAAATCGTTTGGAATAATAGCTTTCGTACATCATTGCAATAAAAAAAAACAATAATGGTCGGCGATTTTGAACACAAATTGAGTACCTAGTGGTAATGATTAATACGTGTTATTGGACCTGTGTTTGAATATTACGTTAAGACCTGGGCATTTTCGTGTTGTTCACAATATTTTCAATAATATTTGTCACATTTTAAATCTTACATTTAACTGTGTGTGTGAAATTTGTGAAAAGTAAAATGTAAACACGCACGATTGGCGCGAAACTTCGACATTAGATATCCAAAAACTTCATTACCACTAAGTACTTATTTACTTTAAACTATGGATAAATTCGTCAAATAATTAAACGATGCTGATTGAGACGATGATTCACAGCCCCTGTGGTGAAGTTAGGGTGTTCGAAATCTCCAATTTTTATGTTTTTTAGCCTCGACCACCACTGTCATCAAAATGGCGAGTATCGTATGACTTGAATTTATACAAGGAAAATTAATAGTAGTAAACTTGTGCGCTAAATATGAACATATTATGAGGTGTTTATCCAACACTCCTAATTAACGCACATTCATTAAAATTTTAGATTTGATGTGTAGCATAATTCATTCTCAAACAGGTTCGTGTGATCGGGGCGGATCGGTTTTGTTAGTACCATAGACCAATATATTTAAAATGAGAGTCGGTGCTTTTATTTACAACTGCGCGCGCATCGCTAGTGCTGCTTAGCACGGCGCGCGGAAAAACAAAACTAGCGCGCCATTTTCCAAAGAAGTTAATATTTAACAATACAAGTCTGTTTTTTCCCTCGCAAGTGTGTTGAAAAACGTCGTATGAAACGCGTGTGCATTGATCATTAGACTCTCGGCTTTCTTATCGCACTCGCCTGCGGCTCGCGCGAATAATACCGCCTCGAGCATAATGATCAACATAGCACACATGTATCATAATGTACTATTTCAACACACTTGCTCGTAAAGTGGCTCTTATTGAATCGCTTTTAGGTCCATAATGTAATGTATTAAAAACGCGTGCTTTTTTAATATAATACAGACACAGATAACTATTTACTAGTCGGAGATGCGCGCTTTTTTAATCTCATCAAAGAGACTTCATGCCAAAAGAAATCCGCGGGCCATGTTTCACTTTTTTTTTAATAATCTGTATTGTCCTTGGTCCCGAAATTAACTAATATTTATTTACCTTAAGGGGAATGCTCCAACCAGCCCGCGAAATTCAAAATTTCTTGCGTTTTTTGCAATTTGCAGGCCAGTGCTAGGTTGTATGTTGATTAAAATATTATTCGCGGCTGTAAGACGTATGTAGTTACAGAATTATAATAATCAAAAGCACCAATACAACCCTCCAACTTCATAAAGGTGTAAGAACAAAAAAAAAACAGAAAAAGTAATTCTTACAGCTTTATAAACTTAGAGCGTTTTATTGATGATTTTCATGATTATAATTCTGTAACTATATATGTCTTACAGCCGCGAATAATATTTTAATCAACATACAACCTAGCACTGGCCTGCAAATTGCAAAAAACGTAAGAAAATTTGAATTTCGCGGGCTGGTTGGAGCATTCACCTTAAGGTGAATGCGCAGGGACCACGGACAATTTAAGGTGAATGCGCAGTGGTAGACCGCGGAATTTAAACTTTCTTGGGTTTTTTGAAATTTTCAGGTCAGTCTCAGGTTGTATCTTGATCAATATATGATTTGCGACTGTAACAGGTACGTCTTTTCAGAATTATAATTATTACAATCATTAATACTTACATCTTTCTAAGTTAGATTTGTTCCATAAGAACAAATCTCTAATGGAAAAGTTCTTAGGGAACAAAGATTCTATTCGAATGACTATAATTCTGTCAATACATATATATTATACTCGCGAATCATATTTTGATCAAGATACAAGCAACCTGATACTGACCTGCAAATTACAAAAAAACGTAAGAAAATTTTAATTTCTCGGTCTACTACTGTGCATTCACCTTAAATTGTCCGTGGTCCCTTCCGAAACCAAACGGAGAAGACCCTGGCTGGCGTTCTATTATTGCGGATTCTCACTGAACTAATGTATATTTCTCTATGCCAATAGTACTTTTTAATTCCATACTAACTAAACTACAATTTGACATACGACAACACTACGATCAGTCTAAACCACTGACCTCTATTATACAAGTACGCTTGTATTATAGAGGTCAGTGGTCTAAACATTATTTTGTGTTTATTCTATTTTTTCTATTAGGCTGTTTAGCAGTTTTGTCAATGACTTAGACTAATATATTTAAAATGAGACTCAGTGCTTTTATTTACACCTGCGCGCGCATCGCTAGTGCTGGCATTCAATGTACTCTGTGGTGCTGGCTAGCACGGCGCGCGGAAAAACAAAACCAGCGCGCCATTTTCCATACAAGTTAACATTTAACAATACAAGTCTGTTTTTTTTCCTCGCAAGTATGTTGAAAAATGTCGTATGAAACGCGTGTGCATTGATGTTTAGACACTCGGCTTTCTTATCGCGCTCGCATGAGGCTCGCGCGAATAATACCGCCTCGGGTATAATGATCAACATACCACACATGTATCATAATGTACTATTTTGTAAATAATTGCTTCATATTTTGTAATAAATTACCAGTGTTGTGCCATCGCGCTTGTCTTTCTTATCTATGCAGTCTGACAGTGACCGGGCTTTAGGTCATCCCTTAAAAATAAATGATGTCGGTGTTTCCTATCCGGCTACTCTAAGAAAAAATACCGAAACAAACTCAGCACGCGTAGCATGAGCACCGGTTTGTTGACGGAAGAGTAGACAAAGATGACGTTCCGTGTAGACACTACGACGGCAGCAAAGTAGAAAGAGTCAACTGCACTTTTTACGAAATTCAGTCTTTTACATTATTCGACTCGGAATTCTTTGTTTCGTCATAGGATTATTTTTTTCTTTTTGATTCTTAATTTTTTCTAATATTAAATCACATTATAAGGAGGAGTCCGTGGCCAAATAATAACAGCCGCACAAGTTGATCGATCAGGTTAAGCTACGCTTGCCGCGGTTGGTCCGTGGATGGGTGATCTTTACATACCGAGACCCCTCCGTGCCTCGGAAAGCACGTTAAGCCATTGGAATTTTGGGAATTTTGTTTTTTTTTTTCGTGGGATTTTGTAGATAACCGTACATACTTTATGGCCGTCGAGTAGAAAGTTTTCTAATGTCTTTAGCGATTACAAAATCTCTTCACTACTGACAGTTGTCAGAGTGATTTTGACATTTGGAATAGAAAACTTTCTTCTGAAATAGTCTACTTATAAAAGGACCTAGACAAAGATCGTTGGAAACGAAAGACAAAATGACAGATTGTAGAAAGATTTCTAGGCGGTATGTCAAAAATGAAGAAAAGAAATGTCACTTTGTATAGAAAGCAATGTGTCTCTCTTCGTAGAGATAGAAGTGTTCATGCTACGCGTGCTGGAGTGACGGTAGAAGAATGAAAGGTACATTTTTCTAGCGATAAACTTAGCTGTTTGTCAGTTGTCTTTCTCCGAGATCTAGTAGCAGGTCCAACAGGAAGTATAGAAGAAGAGAAAAGAAGCTAAAACGGGAGACCAAGAATAGATCGCAGTAGTTTAATTCTTGGTCGATAAACCAGTCGCAGTGTCCCATTGTAGAATCCGCTGTTTTACAAAATAGCTCCGTTATGTAAAACAGCTGAACGTTGTTCAGGTTGCACTTTTGTATAACGTAGCCACTATACAAAACTGCTACCGACGTTTAGACGTAGTGTAATGGCTTATCTGCAGCCACAATGAGCGTCTTTCATAAAACTCTGTTAACTTTTAATTAATATTGTCCTTAAAATCACTGTTTCACTTGAGTTAACGTAATTTTTACTCGTATTACTCGTTTTGTTTATTTCTATTTCGGACGCCATTATTGTTGCTACGACACACATAGCCACGAGCGATATTTAAAACTAAAATCTACAATCTGACGTTTCATTTCACGCTGTTTTACAAAACTAATCTTTGACTCGCTGCATTGATAAAAGCAAAACGTTTATGCAATTGTGCGTGTTCAAGTTCAGTAATTATGGAAAACCGCTGAATGTTTATTTATTTATATATACTTTATTGTACACCACAAAATACATAACATGAAAAAATACATCAAACACTACAAAATATACAACAACGTACGACGTTGTTCAGTTGTTTTACATAACGGAGCTATTTTGTAAAACCACTAGCGGTTTTGTAAAACAGCGGATTCTACAATCCATCTGCGACATAATGTATACATAGATCGACAGAATCTTCAAATCCTCTTCGTCTTCGGCATTATATCTCGCTTACATAGACGTAATATTTGTTATAAATCAATATTGTCTACACGTACGCTGCGTAAATATATGGCATTATTTTGATATTGTTATGTAGTTAACCCGCTTAACATGGATACAGTTGTATGAGTGTTTTTAGTTGGGAAAGCAAATTCTTAACTAAGTTCTACAACTACAAATTGTTCTAGATTATAATATATTTATTGCATTACTGTGTACACCAGTTCTTATTTTCAATATAAAATTTTTTGGCTCAACAGTCTACCCATGTTGAACACGCAATAGTATCAAAACAAAGTTTTTTTTCTGTTAGAAAAATGATAGAACCATAGTATATTTTTCTCAAATATAACTGGCGAAATGTGGGGTACACCTCTGCCTTACTCTTTGGGGAATACGCGTGGCGTGATGCTATGTTATGTTATTTATATGTTTTTCAAAAGATCTGGGGGCCTAAAAAGGCCACTTTGGCAGAATCATAAAAGGACAACACAATGGACAGTTAATTGTTAAGCTAATCGTATCAAAACCCATTGGTGAAGCATTTTTCAGTTATTTTTTTTTGTCTGTGCTAAAATACCAATCAATCCATTCCCAATCTCGTTGATTGTACCTACGTAGTGCAGCGAAAAATAGAAAAACACGGACTGTCTTCGCCATATTATAATTCATAATGTTATCCTTTTATGATTCTCCAAAGTGGCCTTTTTAGGCCCCCTGAAGTTTGAAGTAAAGTTATAGTTGTAACTGACATTTATTGTGATAAAACTATCATAAACCACTTTTGATTATATCTTAACACTGGCATTGGGGTTAATTTTGAGTATTTTCCCACTTACATTTTCTGCTTCGTTATTCTTTATTGCTTCTAAATTCCAAGTGAGTGTAAAACCTAATTTGTGGTTCAAGGGTATGACAGCATTTAGAATATCGTTTATCTTTTATACCCAAAATAGATTCTGTGACCTCGAGTGCCATGAAGGGCGCGGTTGTAATGAAAATAGAATTTTAATAATAAATACGGAATTGGGTTAGTAACATTCTGGAGTATTTTTGTGAAACAATGTACAAATAAATATTTGAGTCCTTAGACTACATAGTGAAACTTTGTGTTGTGTAGATGTAATAGATACCTACGTCTCCTAAATTGGTTACCTATGTCGGCGTTGAAAACAACTAAACAAATGTATAAGGAAAATTATTGTTCTAGTTTTCCAATATTCATCAAATTAACCGTAAACTCTGGGTTTACTTGAGAAAGATAAAATTGTTATGATCGGGCCTTCTTTGTGATCGCTACAGTTAATGTACTAGATTTCCACACATATTTTCGTAATACAAATCATCACGCCTTGGCAAATAAGAAAAAAGGAATCAGTGAATAAATAATCGACGCTATTTTTCTTTGAATCCGCGCCTTTGTCTAGACTCAACGGTATATGCAATTAGCTGTAGCTTTGTTTTCCCAATGGTGATTCAAATACCTATACTTCGACTCTTAATGGAAACGGATGGTTTTCCATTAGCTATGTCCATCCATCAAGTATCTATTTACGTTTGTGAATGTGCATTGCTATTTTATTCTATTCATCTGCATTTTCAGGATTGGTTGGGGGAGACGATGTTACTGCTTCAGTTCTTCGTCATCATTTGGTTCACTCCCACAGACACAGACAGGTGAGATTTGTAACTCAGCCTGTCGCAGTCCATTGCAGGACATAGGCTTCTCCCATACTGCTCTACAACAGCCTGTCCTCCGCCTTTCGCACCCAGTCTGTCCCAGCCACCTTTTTGTGGTCGTCTGTCCATCTAACTGAGGGGCATCCCACACTAAGCTTGCCGATACACGGTCTCCACTCCAGGCCTCGTCTGCTGCTGCTGGTTCAAGCCATAGTCCGGAGCGAGAGGGAGTGGGAGGCAGTCACCTCCTTCTTCGAAGCAGTCATGCTAGCGAAGGAGGTGGTGGGACGGCTCAGGGAGCGAGCTTCCCGTCCCAGCCGCCGCGGGAGACGCTCCGGGCGTCGGGAGCCGCGTGACGACTCCCGGCCACTGTAGGCACGGGCCTGCGGGCGGCGAGTAATGGGTAGCTCACTGTCCGATCAGGACCAGCCCCGTGCCGGACGGCGCGTACGTGTTCCACGCGCCCCTCAAAGAGATGTTAGCATTAAGGAAGGGGCCCCTTAGGGCCGAAGCCTGCCGGGTCAGCGGGATTGTCCGAAAGGGTTACCGCTGGCCCGGAACATACAATGTGTTGATTTGCATCCTAGTCAAATTCAAGGACGTAATTATGCTAATGATTCTCGACCCAAATCAACAATAAAATGAGTAGGTTTTTTTTTATTTTTTTTTCTTATTTAAGGAAATCCGTAAGTGTGAACCAGCCGTATTTAAACGCGGCCCGTCTGTTACTAGCCCTATAACCGCGCTTCACACACACACAAATGCAAACCATACATGCAAACTCTCATTCGATAAATTCGTAGGTAATCAATCCCATCCCCCAATCACACTCCCGCGCCGCTCCTAGCCACGCCCCTTTTCCCCGCCGGCGCCGCGCGGCGCGGCGCCGGCGCCGACAGTGTGATTGAACTCGCCGAAGTGTTCGCGAGTGCGCTTTGCGAATTTCCGTACATCGAGACGTAGTTACAAAGTGTGATGACGGACAATTACTCAAATGCCGAGTTGGTGGAGATGGTCGCCATCAGTGGAGACAGCCTACGTGGAGCCATCCGGATGTTCGTGGAAATGTATCCCGATCGGGAACCCCGTCTCAGAGCGTCATGCTGGCTGCTACGCAGAGACTGCGGGATCATCGGCAGTTTGACGTTCCCCGGCATGCTCAAGCTCGCGGCAGCGTAGGCCTGCCTGTCGCCTTGCAGGAAGACATCCTGGAATACTTCCAGCGAGACCCACGGGCAAGCACGCGGGAGGCTGGTCAACACTTTGGAGTGCACCACACTACAGTGTGGCGCCTACTGAAGCGTGAGCTGCAACACCCATTCCACTACCGTAAGGCACAAGACATTCACCCAGGTGATAATGCCATGCGGGTTACATTTTGGTCGCTGGTTCCTGGAACACCAAGACGCCAACATCCTGTGGATGGACGAGTGTTTACCTAAGAGTTGAAAGTAAGTATACCACGTACTTACACTTAACTAGCACGTCTTTCCATTTCATCAAACGTAGAAAACATCATTTTTAGACTTAGTAGATCGGTACACTAACTAAGGTAGGTATTATTGCCGGCCCTAAGCCCGTTAAGTAGGAAGGAAAGTTTCAAATCAACCAATTTAATCCACAAATAAAAATAAAAGGTTGAAGGATATTATTAATCATCTGATAACAGGTCAGTGAACTTTTCTTTGGCGCACTAGTATTACTGTCATTAGTAAGATTTCCGTATTCCAATGATGCTCAAAAATGAGTTATTTATCAAGCGAAATTTATGACAATAATGTAGGTGATTTTCGAAATAAAATTAGGTAAAATTATTGCTACCGGTCGGGTCATTGCTACGCGGCGCGACGGCGCTACCATTTCGGGGAAAAACAGCTGCATGCATTGTCGCTGTGTGCGTAGTCGGGTGATTCTGTTTTATTTGTATTGAATTAAGGGTGTAATTCTGAAATACTGTTAAATTTCAACAAGAAAAAAAAAGCAGCGCTTACTAGTTATTGCCCCATAACGTACTTCAATTGATTATTTATGTATTTTATGACAACCTCCTGAACTTTGACGAGGATGCAAATCAACATATTGTATAGGGCTAAGGAAGGAACACGGTTTAGTCAGTAAGAGCCTGATACTCCCTCCGCTCCGCCCAGAGCGGGAGGGGTCATTAGATGATTTCCCACCCAAAAAAAAGGCCTCGTCTGCTTCATCCATCCATCGCCACCGGCCATCGGTCCTTCGGCAAACATGGCCAGCCCACTGACTGCCACTTCAGCATGCTTACTCTGCAAGCTAAGTCCCCAAAAACAGTAGGGACTTTAATATAACAGAACCCCCATATGCTATCTGATCTGAGATTTCACCTCTTTTTCTTTCAAAATCTGTTGCGTACTAATTACTTTGAATTCGTTTCTGTTACTAAAGACTTTTTTACAAAAAAAAAAACAGTCGACTTCCAAAAAACACTACAAAGTGAAAAATAACTTTAAATTCGGAAGTCGGTGTCTTTGGATCTGTATTTTACTTTTTTGCCACCGACTTCCAAAACTAAAGTTATTTTTCACTTTGTAGTATTTTTTGGCAGTCAGTTTTTTTTTGAAAAATATTTTTTTATTTTTAACCGACTTCCAAAAAAAAGGAGGTTATATTGTTCGACTTTATATATGTTTTTCACTTTTTAGTGGGTCAGTTTGTAATTTATCTAGGTTACAATAGCCTAAAGTCAACTACTCATCACCTTTTACAAAATATTGCTTTTCCCGATGCAGGGACGTTAATTGTTGAGGAGTTCTCTTAGTAAGAATCAGGAGTACAGGAGCTGATTGAGAAGTCATTATCAGCTCCACTTCACCATACGCATTGTGAAGAGCATAACTTGCTTAGCAACCACATTAAAGTACCTAATCGAATCGCAACCCGTGAAATACTTATTATTGAGTAGTTCCGATGGCCATCTGTGGTCTTCATCATCACTACCACTTCACCAAATGGTGCATTCCGAGAGTAAATGCACGAGTTACTGTAAAACACCCAAATCGCTATAGGTGTGCTTATAAAATTTGAGGATTTCCATGGGATTCCCTCATCAGATTCCGACTTCGTGACAATGGGACCACCTCGAGACACAGGTCCACAATTGACGGAGAAATCGGTGAACATACATTAAAAAAAACATAAATGCATAAAGTCGAATATTTAACCTCCTCCTTTTTGGAAGTCGGTTAAAAAGGGGAGTATCTTCTTCCGTATTTTCCAAAGCCATTTCACGAGCAAGACAAAATAATAACAACATATCATACGGTTCAAGCTACAAATTGATTTAATAGATACCATAATGTATGCAATAAAGGAGGACTATCATTACAAACTAAATTAAAGTTTCATGTTCATGTACATACTGAAAGCCTTCAAGATGTTATTGGAAGCCTGTTATCATGATTGAAGACAGCCTGGCTCGGTCAATACGTGCTATTACCCTCTGCTTCAGACCCACTTAACTTCATGTCTTCATAATCAATTTCAATTTCATTTAGACGTCAAATGTGAACGAAGCACGCGAACATAACAGGGGCGTAGAAAATATTTTCTTTCATAATGGTTTGTGAAATAATAATGAGAAATGTGTGGCTTGCGGTAGTAAATGTTATGTAATAAACTAAAACACGTGTACTTTATGTTCATCAGATTGAGTTGTTGTACGCTTTATTATTATTTTGTGCAAGTACAAATACTTATTGAAAAGCTCATGCAACTGGTTGTGAGTTTGTGACAGTGAATTCACACACTAAATTCCAGTGTCTGGTTTGAGAATTAGAAGTTGAGAACTCGTCACTCTACTTTAGCAGTAAGTAGGTAGGTACGTGGATGCCCGAAACTCCTAATACTTTGTAAAAAAAGTAGGACGTTTTTAGGGTTCCGTACCCAAAGGGTAAAAACGGGACCCTATTACTAAGACTTCGCTGTCTGTCCGTCTGTCCGTGTGTCCGTCTGTCTGTCTGTCTGTCACCAGGCTGTATCTCAAGAACCGCGATAGCTAGACAGTTGAAATTTTCACACATGATGTATTTCTGTTGCCGCTATAACAACAAATACTAAAAACAAAATAAAATAAATATTTAAGGGGGGCTCCCATACAACAAACGCGATTTTTTTGCCCTTTTTTGCTCGATATCAAAAATGGCAACAGGTAGGCACTTGAAATATTCACAAAATACTCAGTTGTATTTTAACTTTAATAATAAATAATAAAATTAAAATAAAATAAAAATTTAAGGGGGGCTCCCATACAACAAACATGTTTTTTTCGGCGTTTTTGCCTTGTGGTACGGAACCCTTCGTGTGCGAGTCCGACTCGCACTTGGCCAGTTTTTTTAAATTATGCTGGCTACATTAAAGAGTAGAGTATGACAAGTTCTCAACTTCTGATTCCCATTTGAAAAACTAGTACCCTAATTGCGTAACACACCTGCAATCACAACCTGCATCATTTTGAAGGCTAATCCATTGCTTCATATGTTCGAAAAATTTATCAGCTCAACCGCTGTTGAGCAGACAAATTTTTCATTACATTGACTGCGTTATTTACGCTTAAATAACGCAGTCAATGTTGTTGGACTGTCAAAATGAAAGGCATTGCTACTGTGATACGCGATTACCCCTCGGTTATTAGAAAACCAAATAAATAAGTAAGTACCACCAATCATAATGAATGTGAGAAAAACCCAAGCATGATATAGCAAATGTAAACAAACGAGACGAGTCACGTACTGATTGTGATGAAGAACACACTGCGGAGCAAAATGACCGGGTCACTGTGCCGTTGCGGTATTGCGGTACATTTACACATGGCGTGACTTTTGAATAGGGCCGCCGATAAGGAGACGCGACGGCGGGCGCCAAAGATCCTCTCACCATCCCAGACAATGAGAGGAACGCCGATAAATTGAAAACGTGTGTCGAATGAGACATCGCCGATGGACAAGGGCGTCCGTTTACACAGTCCGGGTGTCCAAACATTTTAACCAGAAAAATATACAAACACTTGGGCAGCGGTATCTGAATTGGGACAAACCATTGGTATGTGTCAATGCTAAGTTCCCGGAAACGAATGTTTCAGTTAAAACTGGAATGTCGCGAATTCATGTACGATATGAAAGTAATGAAAAGCTATTTATTTCGGAAAATTCCACTCACTTTGACGACGAAGCAATAAACAGTTATTAAAAACGCTTATGTAAATATTTCAAGTAAATGGTTTCCGTAATTAAAACGTTGTTGCGATCTAAGGGTTGATCTTTCAATAGTCAGATAATTTTTATCTGAGGAATAAATATTGCGGTTTGACAGATTTTGCATAGAAAATATGTAAAACTGTTACATTAATTTATTCTGACTATTAAAAAATCAGCTCTTAGTAATAGTATAGGAGCTACGCGTAAAAAAGCGCCAAATCGGAAGAGCAGGTCGTTATGCGCGCAAGAACTGGATCATCAAGTGCTACATAATGAACAGTTTCCATAAACAAAAATTGTAATTTCTTATTATATTATACTAACTTTACGTTTTGTTTGAAACCTTACGTCTGACTTTTCAAATATGCGTGACATTTCGTAATAATATTACTAGTAACTTTTGTGTAGCCGAAGATACACGAGTAAGTCTGCGAACTACGTAAATACAAGTCAACCAGTAAAACATCATCTCTCCGTGGCTGCGACGATGTCGTGTAGGTACTCTAAATAATCCGCTTTGCATAACCAATGCGTTCCCAAGTTCGGCGTCTTGCAGAACGCCATTTGCGCTCGTCGTCATTATGGACAGAATACATACTAAAAGAATGCATAGAATTTTTTTAATGCACCGACATCAAAACCGAATAAATAACGCAGAATTATGTTGTGCATATTCGGTGTTTCCAATTTGTTCATCATTGTAAGTTAATGAAACATTTTGAATAGTTACCATATTTACAAAGTACACAGTTTAATTAGCCGACCCGTTAAAGACCCGTTTTTCGTACTCATTTCGCATTATTTGCGGTTAATAAATTGAAATTCTCTGTTAAAGTTATTTTTATTGAGCTGCATTGTGGAGGTTGCGGCATTAACTTTGTAAACCAACAAAGGCAATAAACATACGTCAAATGAGGTATATTTTCCACGTGAAAACTTCGATACTTTTCAAAATGCTGGGAATTTTACGGCGTTCCATACAAACGACAATCGGCTTTATTACCTATTTTGTGAGGCGCCTCGTTCTGATTGGATGCTTCTGTTCGATCCTGGGTGTAATAGGAACTATTTTGTCCTGAAGGCATGTTATCGAGTGATTTGATGTCTCTACATTTCCGTCGATATCGGTAATAGGTTTGTTATTCTTTTAGGGTATTGTTACATACGAAAGTTTTGCTTTTTCTTTCAATGTTTTGTCTATACAGTCATGAATTTCAATAGGAACCGTACCTACTTGTTAGAACGCGCTACTTGTTAAAAATTAGGACGCGTATGATATTGGGGTTAATTTAAAAACAATAACGTCTGATGAACCATATATTTTTGACATTTAACATCCCTTTACTTTAAGCAACGTGTATAACTAAACCCCATGGAGTTATGATAACACTTTTATTACATTGAATCGTTAAAAAATGTTTATTACAATGAGCGTAAAAGAATTGATTGAGATTGAAAGATTAGACCTATCTTAATAGCATTTTACTTTCTCACTCGTCTTGAATGATGGCTTCTTTGGGCGACATATTCATCATACTATATGACAGTATCAATATTCAGCTATACTGTTATAAGAATATCTTAGTTCATTTTGTACCACAATAATCCTGATGCTTCTTGGAAAATGATGTAAGTGTTATCCTAGGATATAGCAACAGAAATGTGCTTTTATTTCATACGTGTTGTTTGAACATTTTCTCAATGTTTCATCTTGGGGTGTGTGGAGCAAAATATCATAATAGTAAATGGTATGTGTCTCGAGCATAAGTGAAGAAGCCGCTATTTTATACGAAACTGTATATAATATTGGGTGTATGCAATAGCATACACCCAATATTAAGGTACCGGCGGTAAATAAGAGCCGGCATAATTAAAACTTAAATACTGAGAAAACTAGGCATAATTGAAATAAAAAACAGGAATATTATTGCACATTATATATTTGAGATCTAAAAAAAATGCCTCTATCGCTAGATTTTAAACATTTTGTGAACAAAAATAAACTTTGAAAAATCCTTTACTGTGGACCTTAATAAACTCAGGTAGTCTATTAAGGTCCGAAACAAAATTAAAAGAAACTAAACTGATAAAACATAAAATAAATTGTTTTCCTCTGTAACTCAACATAATTAATATTTTCAGGCTAAATATTTAATAGTTTACCATCAATCATACAAAAGAAACATAAATCGGTCCTTATAAAACTCAAGGAATAATTATTTTGTAACAAAATGATGTTATTTAAGTAAAATCAACAAATTTATAATATTTTTAGATAAAAACCTCTTAACCAAATGTATAGGTTTAACAAAAATTTAAAAATAATTGTTTATTTTTTGCCCGGCAAATGCCCTGGCCCTTATTAAAATAATGAAATATTAACAAATAGTAACAAGCACGAAAAATCTACATAGAATTATGAAATCAACATATATCAATGGTCGGTCGGTGGATTTATATTATGTGTATAAATTATTTATATTAACATATACAGGGTTATTGGTAAAACATTAACAACCTCATAATAGGTCATTGTACTCTTTATTATGAACAACTTTTACTATGGGATAATGGGACCAAACCTGAAATCACGAAAAAAAATCAGCTGTTCCCTACATTTTGACGAGTTATACGAACATAAATGTAGGGAACAGCTGATTTTTTTTTCGCGACTTTACCTGAATTTAAGTGGTTTTTCAGGGTTCTTCTTGGTATCCCGTGCTGCATAGCTGCTGCACGCTCTGATAGTAGTCCATTTTGCAAGGCTGCCATTGCAGCTGCCAATTGGTTGACTGACCAAAGTGCACGACGTTTCTTAACAGGAGGTTTCATTATTCCAGTCTGTTATAAATTATTTTTTGAAAAATATGTTTTTAAACAAGCTTTCATAAAATTCGTATTTTGTACTGTAGGTATGCTGATCAAAATTTGCCAAAAACCATCAATCTACTGTTATTCGCTAAGAAATCCCGTTCTCTACCTTCTGACTCCATTAATATATAGCTCGTTGTTACTATAATATTGTATTTTTGTCGAAAGCAAGCAAAGTTTTGAATCGGGAACACATACAAACCCACACTCATAGCAAGTTAAAAAGCTTGTAAAAATGTTTCAAATACATATAACTCACAATAACATCAATGTTAATAAAAAGATAAAGCTATTTATCTACATGAAAAGAAAACCAAACAAAAAAATTATATTTAGACAGGCCAATAAGGGCCGGCCCTTATTTACTTCCTTCCAGGTGGCCCTTATTAGCAATGGCGTCACTTTTTACAAATAATGATTTGAAAGTTGGCAAATAACAACAAATTAAAATAACTCACCTTGATTCGACAGCTCTAATGTCCACTTTACAGTAATTAGGTGTTCACTTATTTTAAAATACACTATTTTCTTTTTAATGAATGTTCTTGCATCGGCGTTTTTTTTAAAACTGTGACACCGACCGTCCCCAGTGAGTTACTCAGAGCTACTGACAAAACGGCGGTACGCACGGCAACGCGTGCGCGTGAGATAGCAATACTATTGGTCCTTTTTATGTATGCGAGAGATCCAACCTATAAAACTATTGAATGTGTGTTGTTTCTCTGATGGCCCTTAATAGCCGCTGGCCCTTAATTACCGCAGGTACCTTATATACCCTTTCGTCTGTGAAGAATACTTCAATGTATCACTACAATATTAAAAAAAAAACAGCGGGGTTATTTCTAAACACACACACACACACACATAGTAACAATGGCTTTCATTTTGGCCGTTCAACAACATTCATAGCGTTTTTTTTCATTCATTCACATTGTTGAGCATACATAACATAATCAGCCTATACATACTATTCCCACTGCAGGGACACAGGCCCCCTCTCTGTGAGAGGGTGTGGGCCGTAATCCACCTCGCGGGCCCAGTGCGGGTTCTAGAACGTGCCGGTTTCCTGACAATCTTTTCCTTCACCGTTTTAAGAGCAGTGGTGATGAAATAATTTACACAATGTACAGCACGTAAACAAAACAAAAAAGCGTACAACAAAAATTTGTCAGCGTTCAAGTTCCAACAAAATATTAATCCAAATTATGGCAAAGTCATAAAGTGAAATTCAAAACAAACTTCGTGACATAACAAGTATTTCAAGAACCGTCTCGAGTTTTGAATCACATTCCACATCACGCTTCTATTCAAAATTGAACTGCGAATGTTCACGTCAGGATTTATAAAGGTCGCTACATATTGTATGAGGTTCCCCGTGAATCGATGCGCCGGAAAAAGGAGGCAAATTTAATTTTCGTCTCGACTTCACTAATGTGACAGCAGAAGAATTATCTCGCAACTCTCACACTCAGTCGGTACTTGTTCGAGGGAACGGTAACTTTGTTTCAGTGTGGCACTGGCCTTTTGTTTTCTCATTCGTTTTTTATGTATTCGTGGGAAGTGTTTTGTGTTGGTTTTATTATTTATTTAAACTTCACGCACACAATAAGGTACAAAGGTGAACTTAATGCCTTAGGTATTTTCTACCAGTCTACCAAGGGTTGTGAAGAGATGAGATGGTAGGTGTTCCGTTTAATAGGAGTTAATAAGAATAAAAAAACAATATTAAAAAGATGACGTAATTAATCTATGATTGCTCGGGATTTTGTTTTTTTTTTTTTTTTATCTTACATTATAATCAGGCCCTAGCTAGCGTTTGAAGGTTCAGTAGATAATCAATATATTCATATTTAAATTATAAGTTCGATAGTACTCCTAACGTGGTTATTACGTTCCAACTACATGGGATAGGAAATACTTTTTTGTTAAGGATCAAAAGAAAGTTTTTTGGAACGAAGTTCGAAGGTAGGAGTAAACTGGTAGAAGAAAAGTGTGCCCCCTCCATGCGACTTTTTATTATATACGAAAAAGAAAACAGAGAGAGCGAGAAAGATAGTTTTCATGCATTAAGCACCCCCGAAGCTAAAAGACTTCCTGATTAACCTTTTGACCGCCACACGTCAAAAAATCAAAAACATGCCCTCGGCGTCAAAGTCTGTCATGTAGTCGAATCAGGGCCCAGCACGCCCCGGGATTTTTTGGTTTGTCATCTATACATTTTATGACTGTAGCGGTCAAAAGGTTAAAACAGAATATTACTCTTTAAAAGAATTCCTTGAAGAAAAATAATTATTTAATATTAATTTTATTTATCGTCTGTGTGGTGCCGGACTTAAAGAATAGCACCACCCCTTACTTCCCGTGGGTGTCGTAAAAGGCGAAAGAGTCGTACCGGAGAATGGGCAGCAGCGTTCTCTATGTATTCCACCATCATACCATACTGCGATCGCCAACCCGCCTGCCAAGCGTGGCGATTATGGCAAACCCTCCCAAAATTGGGGGAGGCCTATGTCCAGCAGTGGACGTCTATCGGCTGAAACGATTAATTTTATTGTCATACTTACATAATATATGTGATATAAATTATAAGAATAGTATGATATAATACAATTTTTTTAATAATGATAATTACTATAATATAATGTAATAATGTAAGCTGTTTAACTGTGATATTGAGTACTGTGGTGTTGAGTTGTTTTTTTATAACCATTTAATGTCATAACAGCCAACTAAATTCTATGAACCTACCTATTATTAACGGGTTCCTTCTATTTGGCAGAATCTTGATACTCCGATTTTTATTTGGCATAACTCACATGGCATAATCTTATTTAATCGAATATTTTTAAGGCATAAAAATTATTTAGCATAACTTTTGTTTGGCAGAATATTTACGTGTCCGAATTTACAATGGCATACTTTTATCTTGGCAGAATTTTGTTTCGCATAATTACCTTTGCCATAATTAATATTATGCATAATTTTGTTTGGCATAACATTTATTTAGAGATACGATTATTTGGTATGGGTGCATATTTGAACATCAAAAATTAAAATAGATGTATCTTCTTGTAAAAATTTGTGTTCAAAACATCAAAAACTTATAATATATACGTGTCATAAAAAGTCAATACGTTGTGCTGCAAAATTTTGTGACAGAAACGAATCGCTGCGAAACCGACTTTACGCAGTCTTGTCTGCCCTACCCCTAGAGTGTAATTTAAACCCGCGTAGGCGCGGAGGGGTAGGGCGGCCCGCGAGCTGAGGAGCAGGTGGTTTGAAGGCCCGCCACCGCGGCTGAGGCTGGCCGGCGAAGCCGGCCAGCAAGCCGAAGCTGTGGTGGTGAGCGTTAAAACCATCTGTGACGATAAGCTCGCGTGGCGCCGCCCAAACCCCGCAGCGCCGGAGCCGTGACAGAAACAATGCTTGCTGCATGTTGCATGCCTGCTTGCATGCTGCATGCCTGCTGCATGTTGCATGCCTGCTTGCATGCTGCATGCATGCTGCATGTTGCATGCCTGCTTGCATGCTACATGCATGCTGCATGCATGCTGCATGTTGCATGCCTGCTTGCATGTTGTATGCCTGTTTGCATGCTACATGCATCCAAGCCGACAATATTTTTGTAATTAGCATTTAGGTTAGGGTAGGTTTTTAATGACTATCGATATAAAATGTATGCCAAAAGACGATTCTGACTGTGAATTTTCTGCGATATGATGGTTCTGCTTTTTAATTATTATGGATATAAACATTATGCCTAAAGATGATTCTGACTAACAAAATTATGAGTTTTGAATGTATGACAACTGAGTGTATGCGAAATGATTTTCTGCGAAATGAAGTTTATGCTATCCGTTGTTATGCAAAACAATATTATGACGTAAAAAGTTCTGCTATAAAAGGTAGACCCATTATTAACATCTTCAAATTCTGTGTACTTAGTTCGCACTAAAGAATTTGAATTTGAATCGAAAACGACGAAAACGGCATCCACGATGAAAAATAAAAAAAATTGCAGCTGCCAACTTGGATTTTCATTTTGAACTTTGTTCCGGCCGGGGATCTCGCGACACCACACGTTTTTTTTAAAATAAAATTAGAATCATTCCCGCTCTACAAAAAAGGAAAAAACCTACATACAAATATTTATATCATATCTTTCCCTTGCGTTTTACTCAAGGGAAATTTACATAATATATTATATTTACAGTTTTTTTTTACAGTTCAATCATTCCTGTCATAATATTTCTGCATCAAATAAACTTTAGCTGTAATAAAAACGAAAACAGAAAAGTAACGTGGTGTTACATACCACCTAATATTAATAATTCCATTCTAATACTACGGCTACATTGTCGATAGAACGCGAACTCTCTGTGTGTGTGTCTCTGTGTGTCTTCGCGTGCTCTCTGTTGTACTTACAGCGAGACGTCGGTCGAGTGGTGTGTGACAGAGAGCGCGCGAAGTGTAGTTCGCGTTATCGCCACAATATAGCCGGAGCATAAGGTTGAGTTCAACCGCCGCGAACGATATAGAGAGACTGAGGAAAGTATAAAGTTCATTTTCTTCACAGAGTTAATACGACAGGGGAGGAATCACCGCTTGTGCGACCCCTTATTTAATAAACGGTGAACTCTATATTCATGTTAAGGTATATTATGTGCTAGTCTTAGTTGCTAGATTGGTTGAGGTGCGAATTACTATCTGGACGTATTCATTTGTTTCTTTTATATTCGTAGAAATATTCTCATGAGAAAGTAACGTAACTATGCAATGTAAAGGTTGTCTGCAAAAGGGAACTGACATCATGCAGGCTGGTAGAAAAATCTCTCTGGTTGCATTCGATCACTCAAGTGAATTTAGAATTAGGAAGTTGTAGTTTCAAAATTAAATATACGGTGGATAGGCGCGTAAAAGTGAGCTCTTGAAATAAATAGCCAAAATTCAGTATTGCTTCTTATTTTTGGAACAAAGTTCTTTAAAGGAGCTTGCGTTAGGAGTAAACTTGGAGAAATCGTCACGTAACGAAAAAGCGTTATGTCCCCCTCCATACGAATTTTTTTAACATATAATAGAGAGGGATATAGTTGTCATGGTTTTTGAGGGTGCTGGAGCCGATAGTGAGGTCAAAATGAAAGTCCAAGATGACGGCTGCAAAATTTTTCGAATTTTTTGTCATGGGTATCGTTTTCATGGTTTTCGAGGGTGCTGATAGTGAGGTCGAAATGAAAATTCAAGATGGCGGCTGCACACATTTTCAAATTTTTCTTCATGGGTGTCGTTTTCATGGTTTTCGAGGGTGCTGAAGCCGATAGTGAGGTCGAAAGGAAAATCCTAGATGGCGGTTGCATAAATTAAAAAAAATTCATTCATGGGTGTCTTTTACACGATTTTCGAAGGTGTTGATGCCGATAGTGATGTCAAAATGAAAATCGAAGCAGGCGGACGCAAATATTAAAAAAAAACCACCGCCATTTTGGATTTTCATTTTGAACTTCGTTCCGGCCGGGGGCCCCCGACCCCACACGTTTTTTTCTTACTAGCTTCTGCTTGTAACTTCGTCTCCGTAAAATGTTTTGTTCCCCCGATACCCCCGTCGGCGTCGCATCGCATCGGCTGCCCGCACTATTACTTTGGTTTCGCTTACCGTTCTTTCTTACTTTTTTCTAGTGCTCGGCTCCTAAGAGTACTAGCGTGTTGTTACATAGCCTTCTTGAAGAATTTGGCTATCAAATGTAAAAAGATTTTTTCAAATCTTACTGTTACTTCTAAAGATTAGCATGTTCAAACAAACTCTTCAGCTTTATTATTAGTATGTTACCGATGTAGCGCCTCATCATATCAGCCGAAAGACGTCTACTGCTGGACATAGGCCTCCCCCAAAAGGGTGGGGTTTGCCATAATCGCCACGCTTGGCAGGCGGGTTGGCGATCGCAGTATGGTATGGTGGTGGAATGCATAGAAAACGCTGCTGCCCATTCTCCGGTACGCCCCTTAGTCGCCTTTTACGATACCCACGGGAAGTATGGGGTGGTGGTATTTTTTAAGTCCAGCACCACACAGACGTAGACGTAGATGTAGCGCCTACCCCATATAGATTCCGTTAGGTACTTTAAGCTCGCCCAGTATCTACATATTTTATGTACTATAAATGACATCATTACATGAGAGATATAAAAATTAAGAAAACATCTACGTAGGTACTATTTCCCCAAGAAACAGCACGATAAAACTAATGTACATCTAAGATACTAAATGAGATTTAAGGCAAGTCTGTTATTCCATCTTAGCTAATTATTCTACAAAGAAATGATATCTTGGAAACTTTTACAAACTTTCTCTCTGAGTTAGAAACAAATATATTTCTTCACAAAGTGTTCGAGTGGAGGTAAAAGTAAAGTAATTGCAAGGTCCACTTTACCGACGGCGACGGACTGCAGACTTCTTTGTGGAAGGCCAGCGTTACGTCAGTGGCTCATTGAATGTACGGTGAAAACTTCCGTACAGCTACCTACCTACTTAAATAATAATCTAAGACGTGTTTCAATTAGATAACGTTTTCTTGCAATTTCAATGTTAGCTTTTCTTTATTTAATTTCGTTAGTTTGCCAGTAGCACGCTGCGAAGGTTATGAGAATTGAATTGAATAATAATAGTATTCAAGTGTTCCAAATTTAAAAAAAAAGGTAAAACTTAACAAAAAAATGTGTATTGAAGCAAAACATTATTACTCAAAGTACCTGTATAAGCCAAAGTGACAAAGTTTCGTCTGTACATTAAATAAGCCTATTAAAAGAGAATCAAAGTACTACCGAACACAAGCAGTAGGTACTTACTTTGGCAACCGTCGGCCAAAATGGACTTTGCAATATTAATTATTAGGTATCTACTCTTCTATACAACTATATTGGGATCAACTACAATACACTTAAAAGAGTATCTAGCCTACTGGCGTGCACCGCAAATTTCAAAATGGGTTGTTGTTAAAAAATATTAAAAACAAAAAAAAAGCAAAATAATCCAGGTCTCTCAATCGAAAACGAAAGAAGTGTTTTCTTTCGTTTTCGATTGATAGACATATCAGCAGAGTCTTTGGCTTCTTCTTATAAATCTCCCCTCACCCCGTACCCTAATAGAAAGCAATCGTCGAAATCATTTGTTCGGCGAAATGTCGTTGCGCCGACAGAGGGACCTTCAGGTTCTCCGAAAAAGTGATCGCTACAATCCATACTTCCATACTAATATTAAAAATGCGAAAGTGTGTATGTCTGTCTGTCTATTAAGACAGACAGACAGACACACTTTTAATATTAGACGCATTTTTATTATTAGTATGGATATTAGTATGGAACCGATTTAGATGAAATTTGGTATACAGATAGTTTGAGCCCCGGGAAAGGACATAGGATAAGTTTTTATTCCGATATTCCCACGGGATCGACACTTATGCGGGTGAAACCGCGGGGCGCTGCTAGTCGCTTATATTAAGACTAGAACTTTGCCCGCGAAATCGTGCGCGTGGGTTTCGTACTTCCTCAAAAAAATTAAACACCCTCTCCACCTCCCCTTGAAAGGTAGTTTTCGAAAATTATATTTACGATCTTTTTAATTTATAGCTTCTGCCCGCGACTTCGTGCCACCATAGGGTCAAATCACACCGAGATGGCAGCGAAGCGGCGAGCAGTTTCAGTGCGGACGGAGAGTAATGGTGGTTTTTTTTTTTTGGGTGGGAAATCATCAAATGACTCCTCCCGCTCTGGGCGGAGCGAAAGGGAGTGTCATACTCTTACTGACTAAAACCCACCCCTGTTCCTTCAGTTGCCTGTGCCAGGGGCCACGATATCTCTTTCGAACAGGAGGGGCCCCCTTAGGGCCGAAGCCTGCCGGGTCAGCGGGATTGTCCGAAAAGGTTACTGCTGGCCCGGAACATAAAGGGCTAAGGAAGGAACACGGGTGGGTTTTAGTCAGTAAGAGTCTGACACTCCCTTCCGCTCCACCCAGAGCGGCAGGAGTCATTTGATGATTTGTCATCCGCATAAAAAAAAAGGGTCATACATGATTTTTGCGTTTAACTTTAACCGTTTACGCAGCGTACGCAACGGAAGCTCTCAAAAGGAATAATTTTTCTCGTTTTTGCAACATTTTTCTTTGATGCTCCGCTCCTATTGGTCGTAGCGTGATGTTATATATATAGCTTTCCACTTATAGCTTTCCTCGATAAATGGAATATCTAACACAAAAAAGAATTTTTCAAATTGGTCCAGTAGTTTCGGAGCTAATACAAACAAATAATCAAATCTTTCCTCTTTATAATATTAGTGTAGACATGGCCTCAGGCCTCGACAAACAAAGCGATCGTCGTGCGAAGCGTTCATTTTTATCGACGTACGAGTGGTCGTGTGGGACGGTTTTCCGAACAAATGAGTGACATAATTATGAAGACGACGATCGTTTATTCGCGCGAACTGTCCTTTTGGTTAGGACACAAGGTCAAGGATGAAGACTGACCCAATTTGCATGTTTCGTCTTTACCCAAATAAGGAGAATATCAATTAAATATTGGCTCACCATTATCAGCATTGTCCCTGTCAGGTCCACTGTCATGTTCGGACTCCGACTCGTCCCAGATGGTGTCTGTGGCTATCTTCTGGCGGGAGCACTCGATCCAGTAGCCTGGAGTAGGTATCAGGCTGTGTGGATACTCCTCGCAGAATTCATCTGGTGAAGGAAAAAAGATTATTAGTACCTACATTGAAATTTATACGAATTGATACGGTCTTATTACAAAACAAGGTTCAAATTTAGTTCACCATTGAACCTTCAAGTTAGTTTTCAATTTCGTTCTTTATTATATTAGGATATGTTGGTAAATTTCATAATACAAAAACTAGTTCAAAGAAATGTAAAAGAAAATTTAAAAACATCTTGTGAAGCACGTTCAAAGTAATTTTTAAAAGATAGGTATAATATTATTCTTAATGATAGCAAATACTTAAATAACATCAAAACTAAAACTTTTTGCGTCTAAGTAACTAAAACAACATTTTCGTTACGAGTTACGTGAATATTTTCTAAATTCTATTTATTAAAACAACCTCAAACGATCTCTTTGATTTTTTTCTGTGAAGTTCATTTCGTTATTAGAAGGCTTCGATCCAAGCCCTTTTATTGACTATTAATTAATTTAGCTTCGTTAAGTGTCCATTTGAGCGTAACTCAGACTGAGTTTTGTTCATTACAGAACTTGGTCTTGTGTACTGATTTTACCTTCAACAGACGGAAAATATTAATATTTTAAAAACGAAATGAAAATTATAATGAATCAGAAACGGATCCCGGAATTTAATGCAAGAGATGATGACTGCGAAGTGAAACGAAATATCAAACGGAACCGTTTAGTGAAGCAATATAATCCTTTCAGCCGCTTTAAATTTTGCTTTAAACTCAATCCAGTTGTCGAAATCAAGCGGAATTACCGACACTGAAGCTTACAGTTTATTAGCTGAATGTTTTACGAAAATTTCAATCACGGACGAATGTGTTAGTGAAAGCTTTTAAAAATTCATGTGCGATGAATATTGAACAAACTTGGGAGCCGTAACATTTTTATTAATATTTCTGCACTTAGCCTTGTGTGTTTATCCGAGGGAAATCTGGCGCTGATGCTATTACCGGTCCGGTTGTGAGATGGGAATAAAATATTTACATAGAAGATCGTATAAGTATACGGAAGTGTCCGTCGTGGTTGCTCGGGCCACGGCATAAGTCGGGCTGTCTTTGCAGCCACTACTACATATTCTATGTATGGGTCGCGTTTATTGAATATTTTATGAAAACAGCAAGAGATTTTTAAAGTTGCGGTAAATGTATTTAAGTGACACAAAGTTCATGCCTGAAATATATTAAGCTTCGTGCGTCAGGTCGTTTTATTTTTGATCAAAAGGTCTTCCTTCGTAAAGATATGGTTATATACTTTTATGAGCGTTTACGTATTAAATTAATACATAAGCACGTCTTTATGGTAAAACACATAATCCTTCTTTGCACCCGGGTGAAAACATGACGATCTAAAAGGCAGTAAAATAAAAAATCTTCTCTTCTGTCTTCTTTCTTCCGAAGCTTCGTTGATTGTTCAGTGCACAGTTCACTGTAAGGTAGAACACCAAACTCTAATCAATATGCTTGGCGTTCATACTTAGAGTGGACCGAACTACTGATTATTTTCGAAGACTGCTGCTGAAGAATCCTCCATGTTGTCTTGAAATCCTAGATTTTACAAAACAATTGAACAGGAAAGAGTTCTGCCAGTAAAACAAATAAAAAGATTTACAGGTATTAAAGCAAATTATCAAGTTACTCCTCTGCCTTTCCACCAGAGATGAGCGAGGATGCGTAACGAGGGATGTGTGTAAAACTAACCAATACCAACGCTAACTTAGTTCAAGCTATAAAAATGAAGCGATGTTATTGGTTGGTTTCACACACATCCCTCGCTACGCATCCTCGCTCATCTCTGGTGAAAAGGGAGCCCTAATAGGGTGTTCGGCAACCCGCAGGATTAAAATGATATTCGCAAAATTCATTACGTGAGGAATTGATGCCGAGAAACATTCTATTTCTAATTACTAAATAAGATTTTTTTCGAACTTCGGTCTTATAGAGACGATTCGGGTTCATGAATATTTCTGTTTATTCACTGACTTGTATATTACTTGTGTTTATTATTATTTCAATTCCACGAACAAACCGTAATATTGCACTCGTAAAATAAAGTTCCTTGGATCTTGAGTTTTGTTTGTGGCTTCTAGCACTTTGTTTGCAAAGACATAAATCTTTTGATACATTTTTGTATGGAAATAGCTGTAAATGGCTCGAGGCTTTTAATAAAAATTGAATCAATATTTTGACCCTGAAACACTATGATTATACAGGCTGACTTTAAGCGACAGGGTTAGTCAGTTAATATATTTTGGTCATGATTTATCATTTCCATGACTACATACACATATATAAACTCACGCCATCTTCCCATGGGGTTACGCAGGAACTACAGAACGTCGCCTGCTTCGATCCTTACATTACCCCTTTTGCTTCGTTGCCGCCGCTGCGGTTGCAAGTACTACGAACAATGTTCTTCAGGCCCTTCCTGAAGAACATTGAGGTCACTATACGTACTAACTAACCAGAAATTCGAAGACATGTGACATCTACCGACCCGCGTAGTAGATCACCCACCGCCACCACCGCTCACTCACCCACTCATTCTCGAAGAGAGGAGGCCTGTGTCAGTAGGCACATTCATCATCATCATCATCATTTCAGCCGAAAGACGTCCACTGCTGAACATAGGCCTCCCCCAAAAAGGGGGGTTTGCCATAATCGCCACGCTTGGCAGGCGGGTTGGCGATCGCAGTATGGTATGGTGGTGGAATGCATAGAGAACGCTGCTGCCCATTCTCTGGTACGCCCCTTAGTCGCCTTTTACGACACCCACGGGAAGTATGGGGTGGTGCTATTCTTTAAGTCCGGCACCACACAGACTAGTCCGGCACCACACATAGTAGTAGGAACATTATAGGCTGATTATACTATGTTTATTATACTAGGGCGTAACTCCCGGCGTTTGTACCGACATCTACTTTGTAAATACCTTTTTTCTTTCCTTTGCTTAACCATGTATTTCGTTAAACCAGTCATACAGTAAACAAATCTTTTTGCAAGCCATCAGTCAGGCATTATCCCACCATAACATAACATACTCGTATTATATTCTTATTCGATCATAACATAACATATCCTTATTCGCGCATATGATACAGGATACAAGGTTTATCTTCACAACTTGCGTAGTAAATGTAAAATGGAGGCCGTTCCGCCGTTAACGACACACGTGGGAAGTACTCCAGCTGATATATTTACATCTAACTTAGATCTACGAGAACTTATTATACATGGATAAAGTAAATATGTAACAATTTCCGTGAAAACGTTAAGATTTATATGGGAGAAACGGTATCACAGTAAAGGCGGCGGCGCGATAATATTCGAGAGTTTAACGAAAATTGGGGAATTTACGTAACACACAATCAGTAGCAATGCCTTTCATTTTGACAGTTCAACAACATTCAGTGCGCGTTATTTACGTTGTTGAGCAGACAAATTTTTCGAACATATGAGAGTGGACGGGTCACATCAGCACACATCGCGTCACATGGTTAAGCAAAGGAAAGAAAAAAGGTATTTACAAAGTAGATGTCGGTAGAAACGCCGGGAGGTACGCCCTAGTATAATAAACATAGTATAATCAGCCTATAATGTTCCTACTACTATGTGTGGTGCCGGACTAGTCTGTGTGGTGCATGCAGAATGACCGCTGGGCAAAAGTTTCCACGCAATGGGAGTCTGAAGATGGATGGCGCCGCCACCCAGAAAGCGGTGGCGAGATGACCTGGACGAGTACCGCGAGGGCTGGTTTGAGGTGGCGCGGGAAAGGAATTCCGGGAAGGACTTGGGGAAGCCTTTGCCCAACAGTGGGACAGTAGTTATATGCTAAAAAAAATGAAGCAATATTCTACAAAATGATTCAGATTTAGATTCATAGAGTGTTACACAATTAGGGTGCTGATTTCTCACATGTCTTGTTGAGGCAACGTCGTATATTGTTATACAGGGTTACTTTTCAAAGACCATCCAAATTTTTACATGGTGTTCTACCCATGAATATAAACAACTTTCACTATGGGACCAACTCTGAAATCACGAAAAAACAATCTGCTGTTTCATACAAAACTTCAATACCTACTTGACCAAAATGTATGAAACAGCTGATATTTTTTGATATGACTTGTAAGAATCCCTTACCAATAAACTACTATGACTACTATGACTATGACTATTGATGATATTGTGATAACATCGATCAAAATCATAACGAACTCAACCCATCACTCTCCTATCAGCACAACCTTCTTAACTTCGTTAAGTTCTACAATTGTTTATCTGGAAGACAGTCCATTGGCTCTTCATTAAATGCAACAAATGAATTCAGCATTACAGGCGACGACGGACCGCTGATAAAATTGACAATTATAATTATTTGAAAACCACCGTGGTTTCTATAATTTAATTATCTTTATCAGCCCTCTCAGACAGCCCGGACATTTCATTAGCTGATAAATTATTATAGAATACCAAATTAGCAAGAACAATGTTCTCATTACAAAAATCTCTGCGACCCACATATTCATATCTCTTTATCAAAGGCACAAAGGAAATATTAATTTCCGTTTCCGTAAAGGGTTCCTTTTTGGACTAGACTAGGCTGGTACGACAATGGCGGTATTCTTTTTTTCTTTCCATCTTTTCCATATTATCTTTAAAGTAAGTTTAAAAAAAAGAGAGTTATTTTATGAGCGTGGATTGTGATCACAATGATAAAATATTCTGAGAATTTTGTTTAAAGGATAATGCCTTTTTGTTCACATTACATTTTTATAAAACTATCAATCTAATAATAAATATCATCCTTCTTATTAGACTTGAGAACCTCGTAAAGGCCGAGAAAGATACAACAAATCAAGTATCTTGACTTGGCTCGCGAGGTGGTCGACATGTGGGATGTGGACTCAGCGATCAATGTGCTAATAGCCGTGACAGCCAATGGGTTAATAGCCAAGAGCCTCGACCAACACCTGAGGATCTCGTTGGGCAACTGGGTCAAGGGCTTGATTCAGATAGCGGTACTTCTGGACACGGCCCGCATTGTTAGGAGGTTCCTTTCTCTGGAGCCCTGACCGACGGTAGCTTGGACCCGTTCCCGATACCGGGGGGCTACTATTTTTTATATTCTAATAATTAAAAATATAATTTTTATGTATTTAATGAAATAAAGGTAATAAAATATCATCTATAATACATAAGAAAGTGGTTACGAATTATGTAAAGTCCCTGACACGTGGTTAACTTGTGTTACAAGAGCTACTGCCCTCTCCTGGGAGGAAATACTTGAGTCAAATACAATGTTACTGTCATGAAAATTTAGTAGCATGACAGAAATGTCATGCTACTAAAGGCGAACACAAACAGCTCATTAACGAGGTTTAGATGTCCTGATCGCGTTCAATTTCAATAGTGAAATTACAGAGAAATAGGTACAGACGCAAGCAGATCCAGCTACCCGAAACTGTCAATTTTTCCCAATGAATTTTGAACATAAGGTTCAAAATTGATTGGGAAAATTTGCTCTAGCGAAAAATTTGAAAATCTATTAAAGAAATTTGACAGACTGTAGTAGCTTGATGTGCTGGCGTCTGTACATCAAGCTACTACAATCTGTCAAATCTGGCGTCTGTACTTGCGTCTGTACTTAAAAAAAGTGAATTACACAAAAAATTGGAAAAATGCTACAAAGTTTCAAAAGGCAGGTAGACATTGCCTTACTTTCACATAACCTTGGCAAACCCTGCGAAGGTTCCAAGTATCGGATAAACTTTGAACTCAACCTCACGTCTCTAAAGTTTTCAGTAACATAATACACCGTAGTCATATCAATCGTTACAATTTCCCAGTACCTATATACTTATTAAAACAGACGTAAATATTCATGAACACGCGTCGTTCATTATTTTTTAATCTCGTTCCTATGTAATGTTAACTGTAAGCCGTTGGAGGTCGGTTATAATAAAGGGCGTTTGTTTCGGCAAACATGGCAGCTTAGCGCGTCACCCGACTCGGTTCGCCGTTTAATTTTATTAATTACAACCCATTTTGCATCTTAGTTCATTAAGGGCTGATTTTTCAATCGACAGATAATTTTTATTCCTGGAATAAAATTGACGTCTGACAGTTTTTGTATAGAACTGTCAAAAATTCAAAATTATTCCTCCGATAAAATTATCTGGCGTTGGAAAAATCAGGCCTAAGAAAAGTTATCACTTCGTTGATGACTTTTTTAGTTAAAAAGTTTGATGGTTGTTTTTGCCATAGAACATGGCGACCAATGCTTGTTCTTCTACTGAATGATAAAAGGCATTTCCTTCGCAATGGAACAAATGCAAACTGGTGTTATAATCTATGTCACCGTATCATTATGAACATCGTCAGTTTATAATCTATCTCGCGAGATTATAAACTATCGAAAAATTGTGAACTGCAACAAATCATTTTGAATGTGTCACACTGACACTTCGTCTTCCAGTATGTACAGTCACGAAAAGAGATAAGTAACCAGGGTCGTGTGATATGGTTGAAATTTAGTAAGAAACCGATGGATGTTTTTGAATGAAATTTAACTTGATAAATAAACTGTCATATTAAATTTTATTCAAAAACATCGACCGGTTTCTTACTAAACTTAAACTATATGCGACGACCCTGGTTACTTATCTCCTTTGGTGACCGTACACCATAGTATCTTTTTATTAAGCCTCTAGACTTATTTATATTACGATCTAAGTTTTAAGTACCTAATACATTATTGACCGTTTTTTCTCTCCTTATGTATTAAGCTTATAAAATACATAATTATTATTTAGGAAAGATAATAAAACTAGAAAGGGTACACGTTGTAGCCTCCGAATTTTGATAAAACTTATTTTTATGAATTTTCTCTTCCAAACCCTCTTGCTCTGTCCATTAAAAAAAAACCTACTTACATATTTTAATTTAAAAAAAATCGTGTTGTTGATTGTAACAAATTTAATTTCTTACGTTAAACAACTCTGGAAGTTTACCAACAAAGATGATACTAGAAATGCGTGTAATCCTGGAAGTCTTTAAACAGACTCAGGCGGAAGCAAGGAAAATCTGTTCAGATGGAGATTCCTAGACGACTCCGCCTTGGATTGTAAATTTGGTGCTGTTCCGCAATCAATCAACTCAGCCTATCGCAGTCCACTGCTGGACATAAGCTCTCCCAGGCAGCACCACAACACCCTATCCTCCGCTGTCTGTCCCAGTCGCCTTCTTAAAGTCGTTTTACGTTACATGATGAAAATAAAACAGTTACGAGATTGCAAAGTAACCAGTTTTTCTCTTTGGTATCGTTTCGTTTACACACTAATTGGTATCGGCCACGGCTCGCTTGCTAAAATACTGAGACCAAATAAAACGCAGCCAGACCATTCGATTAGTAGAGTTAGTGTGATCGGCAGATCGTGATCGATTTATGTTGACGATGCTAGTTCAGAATTCTGATATTATCGTCATTGTAATGTGAAGTTATACTGACTTTAAAGTTATCTCGTGTATGATCGACCAGAATAACATCAAACAATTCTGCAAAAACTAAAAATAATACAGATACGGTCCTCTTAAGAACAGTATTCTTTAACATAGAAAAACTTGTAATAAATCTATATAAATATTTATTCTTACTCTAAATAAAATGGTAAGCTGACTGACTCACTGCCTGGGTGATATATCAACGCTCAGCCGAAATTACTGGGACTAGGAATGTGAAACACGGCTTCCTTTTATAATGTAGGGGAGCACTAAGAAGGGGTTTTTGCTAGTACATTATATCAGTGAAGCATGGATATAATAATAGTCTCAGCGGAGACCAGCCTTTGGTGCGGGAGATATTATAGTGCACAAGTGTGTGCGCACAGACACAGGTGCGCTCTGCCTTCCCTCACTCTCATTGTCCGATTGGACGGCAATCAAACTCTGGGCTGTTGCTAAGAAATGTAAAAACCCAATAACACTTTGCCCGACCCGAGAATCGACCCGTCGGACCCACCGGGTGTATACCGGCACGCAACACAATATTAGTTAATGTAAGTAACTGAAGTAACAAAATATAACCATATTCGTAGATTATTTCAAAATAAACTTTAAGGAAACTAAGCTCTTTGTCGCTTCGGGTTTTAATAAAATAACAGGCGGGTCATTTCCTCAAATTTCCTCAGATTTAGCACTCCTTCCTAAGCTGGTGACGATAGTTTACAGGACATCAGATTCCCCCACATTTTGTAAATTCTGGAATCAATTTAATTTACCAGTGCTTCTAAACCCTGCATAAAAAACGTGCTTACTAGGCTAGGTTTGATTTTAGTACTAACCAGAAACTATATGTCTGGTTAGTACTAAAATCAAATCTTTTATTAGTTTTGTTAGTATTATTAGTTCGTAGAGTTGGAACTCTTGGAATGCCTCCCCACAAGGTGGACCGACGACTTTGTGCAGGCCGCAGGAACCCGCTGGATGCGGGAAGCACAGAACCGTTCATTGTGGCGGTGGTATGACCAGCAGTGGACGATGTTGTCTGATATTGGCTCTACTAACAATCATCATCATCCTCATTTCAGCCGCATTTCTTTAACACCTCTATTTGCAAGCGAGTTCGAAAGTTAAATAAAATCTATGATAAGTACCTCTTTGGTTGCCATGTTCGAAAAAAAATCGTTTAAATTTTAATAAAAAAAATACACAATACATATTAGTTTTCATAGTAATTTCCGGCCGCTAAACACTACAGTTTGGATTTTCATACTAACATTGCCGGCTGCTGTTTGTATGTATTTGACCAGTACAGCATTTTCGATTTATTTCAAAGAAGGTTGTCAAAATAAAGCTCGAACTTCCAAGTATTTTTGACATAATGATTTTTTTATTAAACTTACCTTACCTACTTCTTCTGATAAATTACTTAAAGTAACTGCAAACTGTAAAGGAAAAAGAAACGAAAAAAAGCAATTGCCTTCCTGAAACCTTACATAAGATATGCGTACACGCTGCATATTTTATACCTCCTTTAAAAAAAGTTAACCCGGGACAACATAAATTATGACGTAGAGGGTTGGTGACGTATGACGGAGCTCAGAAAACTATTTTACAGTCCTTGTGTCTTGGGAATGAATGTGGATGACATTGTTTTTTTACTGGCTTATTTTTATTATTGCTTTGATAGGAACGGAGGTGAAGCGGCCCGCTTTTTAAACATGTAGTATGCGGGTTGGAAAACTGGTAAGTACCAATGTGGGCGGTAATGTCGACAATTATGTACTCGTGAGAATACATAGGCTTTAAAAAAATATATGTCTGTCACGTATTTCGCAAGCGTGGAGCCGTGAATAAGGTATTGACCGTGCATTTGATTAAAAGGTGCTCTTATATTTTATTTTATTTAAACATTAATTTAATTTAAAAATATTCAACAGCTTTTTATTTTGTGTGAACAATATCATGCTTTAAAAAATATGTTCATCCTGTTGTTGGTTTTAGCTCCAGCAAACATAAAAATTCAATTTTGCTTTGTGTGGCTTTCAGCTGATAAGATTGCCTGCATTGTAATTTAAAATACGATTTAATTGAAATAAAATACCTATTTGTGCCAACAAATAGGTATTTTATTTCAAATAATCGTAATCTGGGGGGCACGGGAGTGCCCCCGCCAAGACGAGCCAAGCGAAGCGCAAGGGCACTACCTACCTGGGGGCACGGGAGTGCCCCCGCCAAGACGAGCCAAGCGAAGCGCAAGGGCAAAATATATTATGGCTTGGCCATTTCGCTACATTCACATGAACGTAAGGTGAAAAACTCTCATACTGTTAATGGTTCTTGTAGTAACGAAACGGCCAAGCCATACATTTTGACTAAGGTGTAGAGTTTGCGAAGTTAGGCCTTGGAGAGTTAGGGCGTGTAGAGTTAGAAGCTTGGCTCTACATGAGATCTGATTACTTTTTGACAGTGCGAGCTACATGGTCTCGTCTTGGCAACATTTAACATGAAATGTTTTTGTGGGATTAATATATCAATATATATCAATAATAATCGTATCAATATCGTAATCAAATACTGGCGTATTTTATAAGTGTTCTAAATATAATTCTCACCAATTCTATATTTTTAAAAAAATATATGTCTGTCACGTATTTCGCAAGCGTGGAGCCGTGAATAAGGTATTGACCGTGCATTTGATTAAAAGGTGCTCTTATATTTTATTTTATTTAAACATTAATTTAATTTAAAAATATTCAACAGCTTTTTATTTTGTGTGAACAATATCATGCTTTAAAAAATATGTTCATCCTGTTGTTGGTTTTAGCTCCAGCAAACATAAAAATTCAATTTTGCTTTGTGTGGCTTTCAGCTGATAAGATTGCCTGCATTGTAATTTAAAATACGATTTAATTGAAATAAAATACCTATTTGTGCCAACAAATAGGTATTTTATTTCAAATAATCGTAATCTGGGGGGCACGGGAGTGCCCCCGCCAAGACGAGCCAAGCGAAGCGCAAGGGCACTACCTACCTGGGGGCACGGGAGTGCCCCCGCCAAGACGAGCCAAGCGAAGCGCAAGGGCAAAATATATTATGGCTTGGCCATTTCGCTACATTCACATGAACGTAAGGTGAAAAACTCTCATACTGTTAATGGTTCTTGTAGTAACGAAACGGCCAAGCCATACATTTTGACTAAGGTGTAGAGTTTGCGAAGTTAGGCCTTGTAGAGTTAGGGCGTGTAGAGTTAGAAGCTTGGCTCTACATGAGATCTGATTACTTTTTGACAGTGCGAGCTACATGGTCTCGTCTTGGCAACATTTAACATGAAATGTTTTTGTGGGATTAATATATCAATATATATCAATAATAATCGTATCAATATCGTAATCAAATACTGGCGTATTTTATAAGTGTTCTAAATATAATTCTCACCAATTCTATATTTTTATGGTAACGAATTCACTTCGGAATTTAATTCGCTTCTACAGAAATGAAAAAAAACAAAACATTTTACGAAAATACATAAGTCTGTTTAACCCATACTTAATGCGGGCTACATTCCTTAAACATGCCCAACGTAACTTGTATAACCCGAAAGAAAAATTACTCCCGTTCACTATTTTTCACATTACTGAATCCAGGTTAAGCCGTTTCGGATACAGGGAAAGTTGGTGGAAGCGCCCGGGAGGGTCGAACTTTGCAAATATATTAGGTCCACAAAATGGGCCGGTACCTACAAACACAATTTGGGGCTGACGCGAACGCGACTCTCTTTCCTTTAGGGCTGTAATCGACACACTTTTGTCAGCCTATAATGTTCCCACTGCTGGGAAGCAGGCAAGACGCAGTCCTCCTCACTGTAAGAGGGAACGGACCGTAATCGACCATACGGGCTCAGTGCGGGGTGGTAGATATCACGTCTTCGATTTTTTGGTTCTAGGATATGCCGGTTTCCTCACGATGTTTTCCTTCAACGTTTTGAGAGCTGTTTCACAGTTTCGACTGACTTGACACTCGTTAAATACTGATCGAAATGAATTTGTATGAAAATAGTAGATTAAGTGCCAATTTCACCAATGAAACTGAACGCGATCAGCACATTTAAACTACATTCAAGAGCTGTCAGCATCAATGTTCCACAATAATGATATCTCTGACAATTATTGAGCTCGGTTTAGACATTCAAGAGCTGTCAGCATCAATGTTCCACAATAATGATATCTCTGACAATTATTGAGCTCGGTTTAGACATTCAAGAGCTGTCAGCATCAATGTTCCACAATAATGATGTCTCTGACAGTTATTGAGCTCGGTTTAGACATTCAAGAGCTGTCAGCACAAATGTTCCACAATAATGATGTCTCTGACATTCATTGAGCTCGGTTTAGGCATTCAAGAGCTGTCAGCATCAATGTTCCACAATAATGATGTCTCTGACAGTTATTGAACTCGGTTTCGACATTCAAGAGTTGTCAGCATCAATGTTCCACAATAATGATGTCTCTGACATTTATTGAACTCTGTTTAGACGTTCTCATCGCGTTCTGTTTCATTGGTGAAATTCGCTCTAGGAACGCAGCATCAAGTTCTATGTTTATGTATATATAAATAATTGCTAATTATATTTTCGTCGTAAGGTTGAGTATTAAAAGTAGTGTTATAATTATTTTGTACGACGTTTGTAATAACTGTTAAAAAAAGCACTTCTATCAGACCATTGAAAGTTCTATGTGTAATTTAATAAGAAAACTGAATAAGAGTAATTGTGTAAAATGTTCGTAATATATTATATTTGCACACCTCACATTGTTATAATATACAGTGTACCTTATGAACCTTTTGTAACATTCTCTGAACCTGTGTTATGCAAATAAATGATTTAATTTGATATGATTTTCTGTAACTTAAGAGGTACAGAAAATCATATCAAACAAAATGATTCAAATCAAATCATCCTAAGGGGCTGATTTTATCGAAGTCAGATATTTTGTATCCGTGGAAAAAAATTGACGTCTGACTGTCATAATAGTATGGAAAACTGTCAAAAAATCAAAATTTATTCTCAGGATAAGACTTATTCCAAGTACGCCGTTTATAAAATAAAATTCATTTTCCTTTTGCCTTCCGTGTAAACCCTGTGACAATGTAACAACAATCTGTCAATAGAAAGGAATTGATTGTATAGCGATCCCCCAAACAAGCAATAGGTTCCTAATAGGGTGGGAACGTGCGTGTGATTGATTCTTTTACTTGTTGGTACCATCTTAATTAGCCAATTTATTAAAAGATCCCGGTTTCACGTCTGAAGGGAACTAAGTTAATAACACAAGTTTCGAGACGGCTTGTATGGAGTAAGAAATACTTGATCGAATGAGGTTGTACCTTTATAGTTCATAAATGAATGGCATATATTTATATTTATTTATTTAGGGACAACAAACAGAAGTGTAATAATAAGTAAACTTAAGTTAGAACTTAATAATAGAGGTAACAAATATATTACTCACAACGTTATCCACATATTACTAAACAGATCTACTAGTTGTTCGAAAGAATAATATAAAAATAAAAAGAATAAAAGTAAACATTCAATTTTTTTTTTCAGAAAAGGTCAGATTGGCAGCCGCTCCATGTAAAATACTGGTATTCAACTGCATCTGATTAGACTGGAAGCCCCTTACATAGTTGGGTAAAGGTTGCAGATGATGATGATTCAATTTCTTTTCTAAATATAGTCTTGCTGAGAAACGTAATATCAGTTGAGTATTATGTGTACATATGTAAGTATTATTTGCATAAAATAGAATAGTAAAGAATTTTGAACAATAACAATAGCAAAAAATAATAATAAAAAAAAAAAAACAAATAACAAATAATAGCAAACAAACCATCCTAATGTCAAAAAAAAAATCCAAAACCTAAAAAAAATATGCGATAATAAAAGAGTTTTGCCCCAGATGGAGGTTTTAGGAGCAATTTCTTCCATTATTGAATTAGATATAAGCCCAAAGAATTTCGGAAAAACTTCAGCTTTCTTACGGTCACCAAAGGATATAACGAACCAGGTTCGCCAGATATAGTTGAAGTTAATTAAGAAACCGATGGATGTTTTCGAATAAAATTTAATTTAAATAAGTCAATCTAAATTGGCTTTCTAACCAAATTAAATTTCATTCGTAAACATTCAACAGTTTCTTGCTAAACTTCAACTATATCCGACGACACTGGTTATACTAAAATATTCCGACAAGATATCAAATTATTAGGTATTAGATTCCGCAAATGGAATCTAAATATAGGCTAAAATATGACCTAAATGTGTCTGCGCGGACTGTGCTGGACAGACACAGACAAACATTTCATTAGCATGCATCATACAAGCAACATCAATTGAGGACTGCAATTTTGTAATCAGAGATTATTTCAACTGTGGAAGCAATAATTCATATTCATAGACACTATTAAATCGCCATGTTTATTTAAGGAAAACAGAAAGGAATAGTAAAGATATTGACTTTTCTCAATTTTCAGCACTGCTGAGTAGGTTTTACCAATCTACTGCGAACCAGAATTTTATATCGTGAAGATACCTTACTTTCTATAGTTCAGTCATTGTTTAAATCTGAACTAATTACTCGTACGTTCCAAACGAGAGATAATGATGTTAATCCTGGAAGATAAATAAGGACAGTACATACTAAACTTTCAAAGTCCAAAACGTTTTCAAGTTACCAAACTGTGTCCCTACTCAGTACACACACAATGTAAATTTTGCAACAGTCCCGTATCCCGGACATCAAAACAACTCCTCAGCGAGTTCCACTTGCCAAAGAGTGTTGACAATGCATTACTGTATATACACAGTACCAAAAAAGGCCTATATGCAAAAATAACGAGGCTTAAATATTGTATGAGTACATACCTACCCGTTCACTAAAGCCTCCCTATGTTCACGCGGGCGATTCAGACCGGCCAGCGGGTTTATTATTAGAAAAGTTTTACCTTTTCGCGGTTCCAGGATTTTGATCTGCTTAAACAGGCGGATATAGAGGAAATTGAGTTTCCTTGCATTTCGTTTCGTGATCATTGGGAGGGGGTATTGTCAAATTGTGGACAAACCCTTCGGTTTGGTCGTAGCGGGTATTTCAAGTGATGGGCTCTTTGTGAACATGTTTGGTAACAGTATTATTCACGATTGTCTATGTATTGTGTCTTGAGAAAAGTTGTTCTCACAACAGGATTTAGGTTGGTAACCTACTTGTATCTCAAAATGATAATTATTTTTCTTAAAAGGTCTATAAAAGTATAATTTTTTGTTATAGCTTATTGAACACAAACCAAACACATTATTATTTTAACCACATTATCAAAGATTGGACTTTTGGGAATTGGAAATTTCGGGAATTGGACATTTTGATAATTGTACGTTTTGAACCCGTTCGACATTTTGGAAATTCGACATTCTGAACCTGAACGATGTTTTCTACCACTATTTACGCAGTCTCTATATCGTCACTGGAAAGGAGAAAATGCTAAAGCGCAATTTGGGCCAATATTAGTTATATACCTATATCGTTGGATTCACAACAACAACAATACACACAACAACAACAACAAACCTAACCAGTAACCTAAACAGATCGACGCAGAAAAAAATCTGTTATATAACTCATTTTGGCCCAAATGGCGCTTTATCATTTTTTCTTTTGCAGTGACGATATAGTTCTCGATTATTAATTATCGTGTAATAAATACCTAAATTAGGTACCTTGCATAATCAGCCTATAATGTTCTAACTGCCCATCTCTCTTCAAGACGGAGTGGGCTGTTATCCACCATGCGGGCCCATTGCGGTTTGGTAGATGTCACATGTCTTTGAATTAGAATTTGTTTTGGGAGCAGTGGTAATTATATAATTTACACAAAGTAAAGCGTAAAGCGATTATCTCGTACACACTGTATTGCGTAGGTGGTAGGTAATAATAACTCTTCGTCAATTGTTTTGTGAGTAGGTAGGCACCTATCCTATCATTACTTTTGAAGGAAATAGGCTTTTATATTCCGCGGCCGTTTCGAATATTGGCATTTCCAAATTATGACAAATTGCAAAATAGATTGTTGTTCTAGTTTGGCTTATCAAGATTTATTTATTAGTTTGAAATTAAAGGTGAAAGCAAATATTGGATATTCGAAGAATAATAGGGTTTCAATGGAAATTATGTGAAGTACTAGCTGCGCCCCGCGGTTTTACCCGCGTAAATATTGATCCCGTGGGAATATCGGGATAAAAAGTAGCCTATATGTTAATCCAGGGTGTCAGCTACCTCCATATCAAATTTTATCAAAATTGGTCCAGCCGTTTGAGCGTGAAGTAGTAACAAACATATAAACACACACATACAAACTTTCGCCTTTATAATATTAATGTGATACTTGTAAATTTTGGTCAGTAATCAAAATCCGTGTTGCTGCCAAGGAGTCTCTCCATATTTTAGGATCAGATCAGTAGTTGAAAAATTGTATTTTTCCTTCCGAACGTTATGCCTATCATCACCTTTCAGGAAATATTAGCAATATTTCCTATAAACAGAGGACAATGCCATTATTTACTTTCATAGCTGTTAGATTGCAGGCGTTCGCTGTTAGTAGCATGTAGGTGAATAGTGGCAGTCTTATATAATCTGCCTATAATGTTCGCACTGCTGGGACATAGGCCTCATCACTGTGAGAGGGAGTGGGCCGTATTCCACCACGCGGTCCAGTGTGGGTTGGTAGGTGTCACATGTCTTCGAATTTTTGGTTCTAGGACATGCCGGTTTTCTCACGATGTTTTCCTTCACCGTTTTGAGAGCAGTGGTGATGGAATTATTTACACAAAGTAAAGCGCCTGTCTGGGTTCGAACCCACGACCTACAACTAGTAAGTCGGGGATCGATAACCCGGGCCACCAACTGCATAAGTAGGTATAATAAGGGATGTTTAATTATCACTAAGACAAGAGAAATCGAAGCAGACCATGAAATGAACCAAAGAAAGTTTCTAATTTTTAGTATACCTAGAGGTACTTAAACGAGTATAGCAAACAATTGAATTTTCTTATTTATATTATTCAAATTTTTATTTATGAACGGTTGTGATCGTTTTATGGTGTAACAAACAAAAATGTTAATACTAAATTGCAAATCGTTTGCATGTCGTGCAGTTGATACAGTTGACAGAGGGAAATTGGATTTCAAATACGACTTTTTACAGTTTCATCGAGCAACGAAATTGTGACATGTGTGTCATGGTTATGGTATATGGAGTGGATTGACTTGGATGATATTTTCGTATTTGGGTTCATATAGGATTTGTTTTTCTTAAAGGAGACCGGTCACGTTTCATACAAAATTGGAGCCAAAACACAAAGTGCCAGCGGAAAAAAAATTATTAACCTGGTCGGGGAAGTCGCCCTTATCATTTTATACTATTGCGCCGAATCTCTACGAACGTTCCTTCAGCTATTTTTTAAAGTTGAAAATTTAAAATCTAGTTGGCATTTTGGATTTTGGGCCTAATATGGCTGATTTACTTTCCACAGAATTCTGGAGTCTGGAGTTAATTATTTAACTATTCAATAGACTTTAAGCCTCTCGAGGATTTGCTTTGACAACATAATATCGAACACATCGAATAGTCAAATTTTACATAATGGGTTTAGACTTTTAGTCCATTTTTAAACCGATAAGCTTTGGTTTCTTAAGAAAGCGGTGAACGCTACAGAGGCTGCCCAACTACAGAGCATTTTTGACACCTTAATATCAAATACGAATATTACAAATTTACATGACGGCGAGCTATTTGCCTAGAAAACCAAAGAATTACGTCCCATTAAAAAAAATGTTTATTCATACATAGTTTTAGTTTGTTTTACTACAACAGGACACATTAAAACGGAAAGTACTAAAACATTACTCAAATATTTGTTAGCAACCACTGTGGGTGTGCGAAAGCATATCTGTGTCTAATCCTCCGGGATTTAGACGCGTGGGTCAAAGAGCAAAGTACATAAACTCCTGACAGACAACCCTGTATCATTTACAACATTATAACTAAAAGTTTAAACACGTGCCCTTTGAACATTACAACAAATTCTGAAACCCAACCTATAAAATTAAAGTAGCATTAAGACGAAATAAACTCTTTACTCTCCACTAATTCCGCACGAACTTCGCTAAATCTTCATTTGGAAGAAAGTAAACCTGAACGTAATTATTCAGTTCTGGGAATTTAGGAACATTTAAAAGGAAAGCGAATGGTTGGCGCGTTTAATCTTGTCAATTATCCGGAAAATTGCCACGACCGGAGTCCATGGTGCGATCTTACAGAGGTTTATCAGCATTAGCTGACTGTGTTGCCAGACTAATTGCGGTTACTGACCGATTAACGAAATATTTTACGTGGTCACATTTTGGGGTTGAGGTTATTCAGCGAATGTTCACAGACACTTATTAGATACTTGTAAAACTAATTTGATAGAAATTAGAATGAGATTTCAAGATATAAATGAGAATTCGCATTTCTAGATACTATTCCATCTAGTTGATCAACTAGATGGAATAGTATCTAGAAATGCGAATTTTGAACTTAGAAAATGTAAAGAATGAGATCGATTTAAGGTTATATTCGCTCTTTCATTTCCAATCCAATGATGCTGTTTGAAAATGGAAAATGGCTTAGTGAGCACGTATTGGAAATAAGTTTTGATTTGCACGTGAGAATTGCATCAAGACAATCTAGTCTAGATGCACTAAGCATCTAGGAATATAGAGATCATAATTTCGATTCATAGGTAAGTTTTACTGGGGAGTTTATTGCGTCGCTCCTTCTCAGCATAAATTAAAGAAAGCGCGCTTTTCATGACTCTCTAAAATAATTTTTTATAATGACGTATTTTTTAAAAGTAGTCACCGCCCCTTCAGGCATCTGCAATACCAGGGACATCTCGGGAGCGTTAGCATTCCAGAGTTAAAGGTGAAATAGTTGTTATTTTCCGCCCCTTCAAACTGGTATGCCATACCGCGCAACCTGTTACCAATACAGTACATGATTCTGAAATGACTAGAAGGTCTAGAATCATGTGCTGCATTATTAATATAACCATGAGGTTACAGTTTACTCATCGATGTGCCTGCAACCCTGTTTACCTAATATGGTGGTTATCAAAAAGAGTTGTATTAGTACCTATTCGCATTGATTTTATTTACCAAGCAATATTTAAATTTCTTGAATCTTAGAGACAGACAGCGGTCGTTGACTTCTAAACGTTCATTACGTTATGTACATGGCAACTTCGTGCAGAAATAGTTGGGACCTACCAAGTTGCTTGGCGACGATAAACAAGACTCGCGTGGTTTTCTTTTTATTTTAGTATCACGTACACAGGGGATGCTTGTGGTATATTTTGTTTGTGTGTTTGTTTATAAGGGATGTTCTATACATGAAGAAGGAGGTATCGAGGAATTAATGAATAGAATACCGTAAACACTGCCTATCATAAAATCACATAATTTAAATAATTAAATGGTACACCTAAATGTGGTAATTCTTTCGTTAGACTTTTTGTTTTCAAGAATTCCTAAAAAGTGATTAAAGTAGTAGGTTAATTAATTAATTATCTTTGGGCGTATTATTTTAGCCCACAGCGACTTCTTGCAGCGATTCAGTAGTGCGTTTGTCGCATTCGCAACGCGCGATAGAAGCGATTCAGTGGCAATACAATCGTATAGTATCGATTCAGCACCGCTTCTGCATCGATGCAAACGCGTGACTGCATTGATTCAGCATCGCTACTAACGCGTCGGCCATTAATGTTGACTTGACCAAGTCTTTTATTGCAACTGTAGCGTCCACAAGCATGTACAAGTAGTCACTACACCATACATTAAGGCTTAAATTACTTTAAATTAGACTTTGTAACTTAGTGGCAAGATACAAGACATGTGCATGTGCAACTGGGCTTGAACTCCTGTGATATAAGCACCAGTTACTACGACGATAATGAGGACGACGACTGTTGCTGAAACGCGGCTGTATTGCGATAGTAGCGATGCAGAATCGTGCTTACGTGAGCGAAGGTGTAGGTTCAGCGACAGCATCGCGCCTGTATCGCGTTATTTTTCCGATTGTATCGCTCTGAATCGTTGCAAAAACGTGCTGTGGGCGTGGTGGGACTTAATCACTTTTTAGGGATTCTTTTGTCCCAACTTACATCATATTCATTTAGTGAAGAAGTTAGAGGGGTGTTACTTAGTCATGGGGATGGTAATAGATGACCCTGTCTTATGGTCATGCTATCATCACTTTGGATATGAATAGTGTTATGCATTATTAACACTTTGCACGCAAACACCTAGTAAAATAAATTATATAATTTATTACGAAAACAAAAAGGAAACAAGTGAGAATTTATCATAGTTAAGTTAAGTTGTGGAGCTTAGACAGGCAGATCGGTTAGACTAAAAGCCGACCCCAATGTAGTTGGGAAAAACTAGGCAGATAATGAAGAGTTATCATTATTAAAAATCCTTAACTTTCACTTGTAGCTTCTATTTATAACCCAAGGTCATCAGTAGCCAGTCAAGTCAGCTAATCAGTTATCAATCCACTTTATCGGAATTTTCAACTTTCTTTTCGGGGGTCAAATCCCAACAAAAGAACCTGCTTCTCTCAGCTCATGATAGTGATCTTCCTAAGTACTACTTACAAGCGATTATAGGCTTGTTTTCAGGACATTGTCGAGTTTATAATGACTTGCGTGGAAGCCGTAAAGGACAAAATTGAGTTGAAAAAATAACGGATTGCCTGTTTCTTTTGAATCAAAGTTTGTGAATAAAACAAACAGAGAAAGTTTGGGATTGAAATCTGTTACTGTGTTTTATTTGTTTGTATTACGCGTGTTTAGTGTAAAGAAAAAAGTTTTAGCGGAAAGTTAAATTCACGGGTTTTATCAGGGTGACCAATGGCCAGCACCTGGATGAGAGTACCCGAGGCCGAAGTTTGAGCTAAATGGTGAACTATTGGAGAGACCTAGTGCTGCAAGGTCATCGACGCGCCAACTGTAACTATAATTAATTCTCTACATTTTATCATTTTTTTCATGTACTTTTACGTCGGTATATAAAAAAAAACTGCTAGGGTTCCGAACCTCAAAAGGCAAAACAGTACCCTTTTTTTTTTGCGGATGGGAAATCATCAAATGACCCCTCCCGCTCTGGGTGGAGCGGAAGGGAGTGTCAGACTCTTACTGACTAAAACCCACCCGTGTTCCTTCCTTAGCCCTTTATGTTCCGGGGTTGCGGTAACCCTTTCGGACAATCCCGCTGCCCCCGGCAGGCTTCGGCCCTATGGGGCCCCTTCCTTAATGCTGACATCTCTTACCCATTCACCTTAAATGGCGATTGTCTTTCCTGTCCCATGTTAGTTCCGATTTCGAGGCAGTTCAAACTACATTTATTCGAACATCGTGGTTAACTTAAAATACATTTTCCATGTCCGTCGGAAACACCTGTCCAGTTGGGAATAAGGTACGCGCGCCCTGGATATGTCAAGAGCTCTGAACTGTGCTGAGTGACACTTCATTCAATTATTATAAGTATACTTTTATTCTACAGAGAAGAGATTTCGTTGAAAATATATTTATTTTTTGTTGACATTTAGATATGAGAATCAATTAACTGTCTTTTGAGGACTGTGTTCCCTTGTGGAATGGATTTAGGTCCAAATGTTAAACATTCTTTTGAAAGGTTGTATTTTTTTTTGCCATACGTAAGTGAAGTTGGTTCGTAATCTTTTGAAAGTTTCTTGCTGTTACTATTAAGAAGATTGTGCTGGACACGAAAAACGTAAACTAGAATGTTATCAAAACACACATAGAAAGTTATTCCCGCTTCGCCCGTGCGTATACCTACCATAATTCGTGGGTTACAAAAGAAAAAACAGTTCTTTCATAGAAAAGCCTTACCTACCTAAGATACATACGCGGTAAAAATGTCTGGAACAGCAATTTTTTTTTATAAACGACGAAAAATTTCAACTTTCGTTGATTTTTTTTTCTTTATTTTGACATGCTTATGTGCTCATGGTTACAGTCTGCGTGTCGCCGTCCCTGTCATCCTTTATACTTGCAGTAAGGTTTCTGGTTGTATACTGGGTTCCAGAGACACCGACATTGAAATATATAATTGACAAAGACCAAAAACCATACCTGAGCAAGCCTGTGGCGGCAGCGGGAATATGAGCGTGGTGGAAGACTTGCGCCTGGCGACGGCGCAGCCCAGGGACTGCGGTTTGAAGCTGCGGAGCTGCTGCATGAAGTCGCTGCACTCCATGAGCGCCACGTCAGCGAAGTGCAGGTCGCACAGGATCTGGTTCTTGAAGCGGCGCGCGCGTTTCTGTGGAAAAGAAGTTTTAGGTAAGTATTTTTTTTTAACCTTGTTTGAACGTAGATTGGTTGTCCTATTTATAGTATAGTGGCTAGTATATCAAAAGGAGCTGTTCATGACTCCTGCTTCACAAAAAAATCTAAGCAGTTGTTCTTTTCCTCTGAATATCCGTCGTGTCTACATAGCTTGCTATCCTACATATAAAATCTTATTCAGAGCATAATCTGTATATTATACAAAATTTAAAGTCCTGACTGACTGACTGATATATCACCGCACAGCCTAAACCACTGGTCCTAGAGTCATGAAATTTGGAGGGTGTATTCTTTGTGAAGAGTAGGTATCCACTAAGAAACGGTTTTGCGAAATTCCACCCCTAAGAGGGTGAATGGGGGAGGGTGAAATTTCACGCGGACGAAGTCGCGGGCAGAAGCTAGTTAGCCTATAATCTTCCAACTGCTCGGACACAGGCCTCCTCTCGGTGAGAGGGAGTGGGCCGTAATCCACCAAGCGGGCCCGGTGCGGGTTGGTAGATGTCACATGTCTTCAATTCTTGGTTCTAGGACATGCCGGTTTCCTCACGGTGTTTTCCTTCACCGCTTTAAGAGCAGTGGTGATGAAATAATTTACACAAAGTTAAGCGCCAGTCTGGATTCGAACCTATAACCTACAACTTGTGGGTACAGTGCGGCTGTAACCACTTGACCACCACTGCTATTTGATATATCAAAATATATCTCTGTATATTTTTTTTTGAATGGTCATCGATGATCATAAGAAAACTGAGGTACTATCTAGCCACTACGAGAACAAACACAATAAAGTTCCATAACTATCCGTCTAGTTGTTGATATCCGACAGTTCACACAATTCAGTTTCGTTGCAACAAATTATTCAGACGCAGGGGGTTCTAACTCCCCACATTTCAAATGATACTTTTGAACCAATATAGACACAATCCATCTCTTTCACCAAACGCGACGAAAAATGCGGTGGAAAATCCATTAGGTAGGTAATAAATTCAACGGTGAATAAATATTATATTACCTTGAATAAAGCACACATATTATAATTGAAGTGAAGGTAAGCCTTTTGGGATACATTTAAACAATAACATCTGGGCGAAATTACAAATTAATATGTTCGCAGTATTTCATTTTGTATTGAGTTTGAGACCCATTTTGCCTTTATCTGTTTTTGAATATTGCCAATTTATTTCAACGTTTTGGTTTGTTCCTAATGTTCTTTCATACAAACTTTGTCCTGGCAATACCGAACACAACAAAAAAATAATTATCCAATTTGGTACAGTCATTCGGAAGTTATGCGCGTACAGACATTTCGGCGACTTTGTTTTATACTATGTAAGGATTTGTCTGTTTGGTTTGACTTAAAGAATAGCACCACCCCATACTTCCCGCGGGTGGCGTCTTAGGCGACTAAGGGGCGTACCGGAGAATGGGCACCAGCGTTCTCTATGCATTCCACCACCATACCATACTGCGATCGCCAACCCGCCTGCCAAGCGTGGCGATTATGGCAACCCCCCCCCCCTTTTGGGGGGGCCTATGTCCAACAGTGGACGTCTTTCGGCTGAAATGATGATGTAAGGATTAGAATTTTTCAAATCCAACTAGTTCCAGAAAATAGCGACCCACCCCGTCGCATCACTGGGTTTTTGCTTAGCATTCTTTTCGACTTTTTTTTTCCTTTCAGCTCGGCTCCTATGTGTCGTAGCGTGATGATAAATACTAAATAGCCTTTAGGCTATCGAATGAAAAAATATTTTTCAAAACCCACTGGCAGTTCCAGGGATTAGCGCGAACAAACTCTTCAGCTTTATTATTAGTAGGCATAGATAGTATAAATTGTTTATTAATTTTATTAGCTTCGTTGTTCGAGAATAAATTCTTTTGAGTTGGTTTTCAGAATGTCAACAAACATTTTATACAGAAGCTGAATAGTTAAGCTTTATCTTCCTTGTTGCTGGAGTTCTTGATCTAATTTGTGTCTTGTCTAATTTGTTTCATATGATGGTGCTGGTTTTCTTCTGACTTTCAAAAGTTTATTCAACATAGATTTATTTAAAAGTTCATTAATTAATTAATTTAATTAATTAATTCACCAAGTTCATTTATTTATTTCCACAGTTCGGCAGTTCGGTTTTTATCTTTTTTATTTTTTTTTATCTGATTTACGACTATTATCTGACTATCTGGTGTATTGTGTGTCTTTTAGTCTGTGCTAAATAAATGTATTTTCTTTCTTTCTTTCTTTCAGTTTTGTATAGCAAACCCGGACATATAATTAGACTGCTTTGTTTAGAATTAGAGTGCCTGTAAATCTATACCAATACTAAAGCTGAAGATTTTGTTTGAACACGCTAATCCCTGGAACTACCGGTCGGATTAAAAAAAAATTTTTTCATTCGATAGCTCAATTCTTGAGGAAGGCTATAGGCTATTTAACATCACGCTATGGCCTTTAGGAGCCAAACAAAAAGAAAAAAAATAGAAAGATCGCTAAGGGCTAACGAAGTGACATCGTGGGTGTGACGTGGTGGGTCGGGGAAACAAGAAATTAGTCGAGGGCGAGGCTAGTAATTTAGATAAAATTAGAGTGCTTTTAAATCACTTCACTTCCTCAGAGTCCTATCCTATCTTCCGTTCCTATCACAAAATATCGATGAAGTAAATGTAAACAGATTCCAATTACGTCCTATTGTTAATTAATAAATAGGTAATTAAATAACTAGACAACAATGCAACAATGTAACAAAGGCTTGCCTATTATCGGGTCCTTAAGAGCCTCAACAGTAGGTACTATCCACGCCAAAAGTCCATACGCAACTTCAAAACTAATTGCTTAACGTTTAGTTTGACTTACGACCTTCTTTTAATGAGTAATTTTCCGTGTCATGTTCGTCTTGTTCACATAATTCGTAAAACTTTTGAGTATACCCACAGAAATCTAAATAAATAAATTAGGTATGGTAGACAGATGCAGGTAACTTACGGCTCATTCACCGCGTCTAATAGAATGTTGTTCGTTCTTGATTGGTTTTCGATATTGTGGGTTAGTGACGTGTGTTTAATCTATTATAATAGCTGTGTAATAGTTCATTTTGAAATGTAAGCTTTGAGATGAAAGCGGATATTATCGCGCAGCGTAAAAGTGGTTTTAATATATTATTATATCACAAACAATTGATGAAACCGGACTGACTGTGAGTATTATGATTTAATTATTTTATCTAACATTTAGCTAATTAAAGTTTAACTGCTGATCCTTGTAGTTATTTTATTAAACGTTTTGTATTTACCATAGGGTCTAAATAGAAGAAAAAAATAATATTTCAAAGAGTTTATTTATTTACTTTTGGAATGATGAATATAGCATTATGTATAAATTATAATATAATTATTTTGTAACATTTGAACTATTTTCAAAATAATTTTGTTTAAAAAAGTAATAAGTAGGTATCTACTTAATATTTTATAATTTTGCTAGTAGCCTTACAATATTCCTTTTTTGTTTTAGAGAAATTACCTACTGTGAGTCGGAGGGTCAAAAGATATAAGGAAGAGTACAAAGCATGCGCGAAGCATGTTCACAGAAATTTCAACCATAGCGCGCCTAAGCACTTTTGAGGCGTACTGTACCTAAATCTCGTGGTTATCGAGGATTAGTGATTGCGCCCAAAAACAATTTCCTAAAGGTATAATATGTGATAAGTGTTGGCAAAATCGACACTTTTCACATATTTACTTACCTGCTTGAAAAATCACGGATCATCATCATCTGCCTAGCCTTTTCCCAACTATGTTGGGGTCGGCTTCCAGTCTAACCGGATGCAGCTGAATACCAGTATTTGACATGGAGCGACTGCCTATCTGACCTCCACAACCCAGTTACTGGGCAATACGATACCCTTGGTAAGACTGGTTGTCAGACTTTCGGGCTTCTGACTACCGTAACGACTGTCAAAGATCCATAAATGACAACCGGGACCAACGGCTTAACGTGCTTTCCGAGGCACGGAGGGTTTTCGATATGTAAAGATGGTCATCTATCCGCAGACCAACCGCGGCAAGCGTAGCTTAACCTGATCGATCGACCTGTGCGGCTGTTATTATTGAGCCACGGGCCCCTCAAAAAAAAAAAATCACGGATACAAAATAAAATTACTTTATTGACTTTTCCTAGACCTTTCAGTAAGGCTAAAGTAAGTTTGTTACGTGAATTCGAGGTTTTTATCTAAAAAGGTGCTATGTGTATTAATATTAGGTGATTTAAAGGCTTTTATGTAGAGAACAATTTGTGAATATTTCCAAGGTGAATATGAAATATTGCAAGAAACTGTTAGTTACAACTGTTTACCTTTGGGTATGTAAGCTTATTAATTAATTAAGAGGAGAGGGAGAGGGAATGCACCTGTCTACGCGCACACTTGTGCACTATAATATCTCCCGCGCCGAAATCTTCTTCTTCCGCCGTCTTCATCGAGTCTGGAAGACTTTATTTAATTAATTAAATTGGTATTTAAGTAAATTACTTTAATAGCTATAGTATAATAATAGGTCTTATCTAATACGTAGGTATGTAGGTACCTACCTACTCTTTACAAAAATATCAATGAACGCTGCAATGCCGTTCCGCAAATTGCGAAGTTAATATTATTAGCTCAGAAAGAAAGAAAAACAAACAAAATAAACAATTTTTCTTTGCAGAGTTCAAATTGATTTCGTACATTACAAACAAACGGAGCACAAAATGGGAGAAGTCATAAAATCGAATAAAAAGTAACAACCCTAATACAGGTAGTAAGACGAGCGTACAGCTGCGTCCCTGGGTGATAGGATTGCGTGCCAGCCCTGACATGCAACACTGGGCGCGGGCGCAAGTTGGAAGAAAACGCGTCGATTTTCACATTAGTTTTTCTTGGATAATTATTGTGTGTTTTCTCATTGCGTATTTTGACTAGACGATTTAAGAAAGTTTTGTGATAGGCACGCAACGTTAGGTAAAAAATGATAAAGTTTTATTTCAGCTATGGAAGAAGTCGTAGAAGTATTTCACATTACGTTTCGTTTTAAAGTTATCTTTAAACGATGTCCTTTTTATATAATATTTGATAAGCTGGAAATAAAATACCAGCAAGATAGTTGCGTAAAACACATTTTGACAGTATTACTGCCATTTTACTGGCATTTTAGGATTGTGAATATTCAACCATATTCATTGCATTATATATGTTGTCGAACACAAGAAATTTTCAAACACACATGAAGCAATCCATACTAATATTATCAATACGAAAGTGTGTCTCTGTCTGGTACCTCTTCACGCTTAAACCGCTGAACCGATTTAGATGAAATTTGTTATAGAGATAGTTTGAGTCCCGGGAAAGGACATAGAATAGTTTTTATCCCGATATTCCCACGGGATCGAAACTTATGCGGGTGAAACCGCGGGGCGCTGCTAGTGGATTATAAATTGCCTTCTAAGTCCTTCGAATTGTGATAGAACGTTTGATACGCAACTGGGTTGCAGGTATCCACTAGAAAGTCGTAATTATAAAAATTGCCAATCAAAACCTGTTGTTGTGAAGAAACAAATTCATTAAAAAACTGCGAAAAAGCTGTAACTTTCCTCTGGGACTCTAGTGAAAATGTAAGGCCCACCATAACCTAAAAGCGAATTCAGACATCTGTCGCTTACGTGACTCCACCTATTGGTTCCAATCGAAGCCAACATATTGGTTCCATGGAAATTTATTGGCCATACCTACCTTATTGCCTTGGAAAAATGCTGACAAATATTGGACCCAAAATGGGGTTCATTTGACTAAATTGTTCTTGTCTTAGACAGGCCAATAAGAATCACGTTTTATTGATGTAAGTTTCATGGGTAGAAACCGTGCATGGAAAGCATTTTCTATTCCACACGATTCGCTTAGTCTTGCATTTTTAAACAGTAAATTACGATGTCTGATGTGGGTGAATGTGCAGGTTCGAGCAAATAAGATTATTTTTATTTACAGAACGCAATCTATATCTATACGAGTCATCTACCTAGCCTTTTCCCAACTATTTAGTTTAGTTATTACTAAAGATCATTTCAGACACTAATCCACATGGTCCTCAAAGATTATGTCCGGATTTTTTATATATACATTGACATTGATGAATTTTATTTAGACAAAAATGACATGAAAATTTACTTTGTAAGGTATTATTTTAAATTTTCCATTTAATTATTGTGAATGTGAGGACTATGTGGGTCATTTTTTTTCTGTTTTCCTTCTTAGTTTTAATAATGATCTAGCAGTTTGAGTAATTTACACGGCCTACCCAAATGCCCTTTCTTTGGTATTGTTCGTCGAATTGTTGAGCTCCTCAACTTCTGAGTTGAGCTGCACGATTTTTGACAAATGCTTGCACTGATTAGACAGGTCCGCTCAATCTGTGTGGTTCTTTCCTCAAAAGACCATTTCAGACACCAATCTACATGGTCTTCATACGATCTGACCAAGATTTTGTCTGGACTTTAGAAGAGACTGTGACCTCTAAGTTTGTTTCGGCCTTTCTTCTCAGAGTAGTCAGATAGGAAACGCCGACCACATCTAGTTTAAAAAATATGATGACGTGTAAAAGTGTTTGTAAAATCCTACTTACAGAAAATAAATCATTTACCTATCATTTATGTTGGGGTCGGCTTCCAGTCTAACCGAATGCAGCTGAATGCCAGTATTTTACATGGAGTGACTGCCTATCTGACCTCCACAACCCAGTTACTGGGTAATACGATACTAATAATAAAGCTGAGATTTTGTTTTGCTAATTTCTAAAACTACCGGCTGGAGTTGAAAATTAATGCAACTCGAACAAGGTTTGGAGCCTGTATGATAGTGAATTATCCATTGTGTTTCTTCGAACTCATTTTGATAAATGGCTCCCAGTTGAGATATAGAAGTTATTAAACTTTGGCTTGTGTACTTAGAGTCGATATTGATTTAGTATTTCTAACAATAATTTGTTTAAGCTTCAAAGTTATACAATATAAATCTTTACCCTAATATAGTATATTTAAAGAGTTTGTTTGTTTGAAAGAGCTAATCTCTGGAACTGCAGGCGATGCGATGTAACGCGGTTGGGACTGGGGAACAAGAAATTTCACCGTTTTGGTTTTACCGTTCAAATAAAATTCCAGTATTTCTGAAAACTGGTTGAGAAATGACGAAAAGTCAAAAACTCGTTTCTAACAATCTACACATTCACGTTAATATTCTCGACAACTCTCCAGCGATTGAAATCGATTATTTCCGATCGACTCAACAAGGTCTCTTTAGCTCGAGAATCAAACTTGGTCATTACGTTGAGAACCACTCAAAACACACTGTAGAAGCTGCGAGGTTAACAGCCTGTTAATGATGAGTAAAAAACTTTATTTTATGCCAAACATATCCACAGTTAACGTTCATTGTTATTTATGACATTAGCCTGTAAAAGTACACGGAAGGGCCCTTGGCTAAATAATAACAGCCGCACAGGTTGATCGATCAGGTTAAGCTACGCTTGCCGCGGTTGGTCTGTGGATGGGTGACCATCTTTAAATACCGTGACCCCTTCGTGTCTCGGAAAGCACGTTAAGCCGTTGGTCCCGGCTGTCATTCGTGGATCTTTGACAGTCGTTACTGGTAGTCAGAAGCCCGAAAGTCTCACAACCAGTCTTACCAAGGGGTATCTATTACTCAGTAACTGGGTTGTGGAGGTCAGATAAGCAGTCTCTCCATGTAAAATACTGGTATTCAGCTGCATCCTGTGGAAGTAGACCCCAACATAGTTGGGAAAAGGCTAGACAGATGATGAGCTTGTAAGGCTGCGTTTCCACCAGAAATGAGCGAGGATGCGTAGCGAGGAATGTGTGTAAAACTAACCAATAACATTAATTCAAGCTGTGAAAACGAAGCGATGTTATTGGTTTGTTTCACACACATCCCTCGCTACGCATCCTCGCACATCTCTGGTGGAAACGCAGCCTTAATGTACTAAAAAGTATGTTCTACATTTTATTTTGTTTTGTTTTCCGAATTTCAATTGGAGTATCTCGTTGGTCTAGTGGTTACAGCTGAGATCCTGGCAAAGCAAAGTGTTGTTGGGTTTTTCTATCAGGAATTTTTCAGTTGTAGTCTGGGTTTGTGCCCGGTTGATAGCAATAGGCGTGCCCCCTGTTACATAGGACTTAAACACAACTGGCGAAATATGGGTGTATTATAGGTGCACCTCTACCTAAGCCTTCGGGGATTACAGGCGTGATGTTATGTTATGTAAATATCATTTTTTGTTTGTTTGTATCATTGTTTGTTTGTTGGTATCATTGTTTGCTTGTTTGTATCATTGTTGTTTTTGTGTTTATTAGTGTTTGTTTTGTAATTGTTTCCTGGCTTCAAGTTTTTTTTTTTTTTGATTTATTTATTTATTACAATATTTTTTGTTGTTTTTACAATTTTACTCGCCAAACTTTCCAGTTTGATGGCGAGAAGCGCCTGTTAGATATACATAATTTTATAGTAAAAACTAACCTTAAAAACTACCAACTATGACACGTACTTAGTCTAGATATTTTGATACCACTTTCTTACAATAATAGACTGGTAAAAAAATGCTTATGGCATTATGTCCACCTCTGCACATTTGTGTGCCTAAACTGTTAAATACACAAATACTACATACATAATTATGGTGTGAATTTATTTCTCGGCAAAGGCAGATTCCTCGTTACCGAGAAGTAAACTCCTTAATTTAGATTTTAACATACCTTTACTCAATTTAGGGTTTTGTCTTAACAGATCAATTCTATTAAACACCTTTGGCACCAAATATTTAGAAGTTCTTTCCCCATAATAATTTGTCATTTTCGGTTGAACTAGTCTTTTTTCTCTTACACTTCTTGTATTATATTTATTTGTAACAGGTACTTTAAACTCATCACTGTAATAGTGTTCTAGGCTTATCAGGTAATCGACTTTCTTATCTATTGGTAGGATTTTGCAAATGGGAAATAATTTTTCATATTCTTTGTTACATTTTTTCTTAACCTTTTTGCTGACTAGGAGTTGAAACTACCTCTGCAAAACCGTTCCGGGAAAACAGGCTTTATGTTGTTTTAAATGGAATAAAGATTTTTTCGTCCCTTCTAAAGGGTTTGGGTTCGTGGCCACGACTGCGACACCGTAACATTGGGTTTATTTTCAATATTCTTTGCGTTTATTTCACACTGATTGAATTCGATTCAGTGTAACAGATTGGAGATGCTCTCTTTTAACCTCGATTGATAGGTAGATTATTGTTTTTTGTGTCTTGCATTCACTCATCTAAATGCTATGTTAGGAAAAAATATTGTCTACCAAGTACCCATGTGACTTTTCAATATACATAAGGTATTTTCTGAGTTTATCTTGGACATAAGTGACGTCAGTAAAGGTACACGTCGTAAGGAAACCTGCAATTTCAGTCTCTTTTTTTAGCCTGCGCTGTGGGACAAAAAAAAACCTTCCATCTTTCGCGAGCCCGCGGGTCCTCCTTCCAGTCTTGGTGGAACCTATCCAGCTCGTCCCGCCATCTCCCACGTGGTCTGCCACGGCGACGCCTCAGTGTCTCAGGGCACCAATTCTGCGCTATTTGGGCACACAGTTTGCCCGGCATGCGGCAGACATGTCCTGCCCAGTCTCAATTAAGTTGAGCAGCATTTTGAGCCACGTCAGCTATCTTTGTTTTTTTATCAGCTATTTCAGTCTCAATTTGTCAAAAATATTTCTAATTTCTCTACATATTTGACAAGTTTTTGACACTGATTGTCGCTGATGAGATTTCGACTAGATTTTAAACGTTGGTAATTACGAGAATTGGTCTCCCACTGGACTTATCACACTAATATTATAAAGGCGAAAGTTTGTGAGTGAGTGTGTGTTTATATGTTTGTTACTTCTTCACGCTCAAACGGCTGGACCAATTTTATTAAAATTTTGTACGGAGGTAGCTGACACCCTGGATTAATATACAGACTACTTTTTATCCCGATATTCCCACGGGATCGACACTTATGCGGGTGAAACCGCGAGGCGCAGCTAGTAGTTAATATAAGTCTAAAATCGTCTACCCGTCTTGACCAAGCGTGGTGATAAATGCCTTCTTTGTGTGAGAAGAAGACTTTGTTAGTGGAATTATAATAGGCTAGTTTTATTATTATAAGACTAGAATCAGAACTAAGTATGATTTCTTTGTTTTTGACCATGCGGAATAAAGAGAAGATTTAGTAGTCTCACACAGAATCGCAGCAGACAAAACCAAGTTGCATATTTTACAAAAATGTCAAATGCCACAAAATACCATAAACATAAATATTGTCACATTTCAGCGAGCATTCTGACACAAAGCAAGTTTATCTAAAACCTAATTTAGTACAAAAGCCGTTGAGTTCGAACAAAATAAGGCAGACTTGACTCGCCCTTTGTTTACAAACGCTAGGAATTTTATGCACTCTTTTGAACCCTGTCTCCGCGCCTCGAAGTTATTTTTCTCCTAGCGTATCTTCGTAGTTTCAGAGCCAGGTTTATTTTCTCGTACATCTTATTATGCTCTGGCATTTTGTTGAAGTCTTTGTTTGGGCGTAATTTCGTAATTTATGTATCAGATTTTTACATGAGATTCTTCTTTGTTATTTAATTTTGGTCCTTTTATACGAAGAATATTGTTTGTTAAAGTTTATTAAGGTACTTCTTGATCTGCCATTCAAACATTTTTTATTATTTCATTAGTTTTATTTATAAAACAAAAAATATCACTGTTGTATGTACTTAATTGAGAATCTCAAACAAAGCTAAAATGTAATTAAAACCAGAGCCCTACTCAGGGTGAAGTTTAGAGTTTGATGGATTTATTTGATACCTGCCAGGGTTTGTAAGCAGGACTCGATCAAAGATGTCCAAGGCCGCTAACTTGGGCCGTTATTGCTGATCGTTCACAATTTCCAGGAGACAAATTTTCACTTAGATGATTAGGAGATAAGTGAAGCGTTCCTGACAATATTATCGGCGATATTTTAAATACATTTTTTTCTCAGAGACGTGTACCTTTTTTTTTGTGTGGGAAATTATCAAATAACTTTGGCCAGAGACGAGTACCTACGCTTCAGTTGAGAGGTTTTAGATTTTTTCTTCGATTTGGTGGTTATCATCGATTTTTTTATCTTTTTTGATTCACTAAAATATCAATCACGACAACAACAACAACAACAAACAACAACAACACAACAACACAACCACCACCAACAACACAACAACAACACAACACAACAACAACACCAACAACAAGAACAACAACATACACCACATGATTAAGACAACTTACTGCTGATATACAATGATTGATTTAATCAGAAATATACAGTAGCGTTTCTCATAATCTGCCCCTCAAGGGTTGCTCAAAATTTGTAGGTGTCTCAATAACTACTACACAGACCTGTCATATTTCCAGAAATGAAACAGATCCAGGATAATAAACAGGTAGGTACCATGCAGTGACCTACCACATTTTATTACCGTATAACTGTACACTATAACGTTTTTATTGACTAATTCGACTAGGTACCTACTTATCAATTTATCATAATATAGCACAGCTGAAGTGGAAAAATTTCAAGCAACTTTAAGAGGTTGTACCTACCTAAAATACATTAAATTCTCCCAGTCAGGTAGATTTAATTAAAAACCATTCATTTTATTATGTAAACCAATCCAAATAAATAGGATGTCTAATTAAAAAGAGCCAATGTTGGTTCCAATGCCGTTTGGCTGGCACACCCGCCAAAATTTCCCTTAATTTATTGTGCAAATATGTAATGGACCGTTTGGGTACTGGTGTGGAAACCTGCCTGTATATTCGAGGACAACATATGGAACGAGGTTTGGAAAAAAAATTGCGATTGGCTTTGCGCAGAGGTAAATAAATATTGATACCATGGACTGTAGGAGACAAATAAAATATGAAACCCATTGCAGAAATTTATTGCACGCGCGGTATATTGGTTTGTGTCAAGCAACAAATTGTTGTCGTGGTACATCATTTACGTAAATTAATATATTTTAAGTTATGTTCAATTTATTTTCTCGTAGTTCTTTGTGGTAAAGGAAAACATATAACCTTGTATTCCTATCGCGTCGCGCGAATTACTCGGAGAGATGGGCAAAGATCGTCACTCACTAGATGCCTGAAGGAGGACATAGCCGTCGAGGTAGACCACGGTGAAGGTGTGACGATCTGATAAGGTTTGCAGGGCTCACATGGCCAGAGATTGCACAAAACAGGTTCGGAAGAAAAAGGGGAGGCCTTGGCCAAGCAGTGCAGTGGGGACACACACCATAGACTAACATAAAAAAAACCGGGTAAGAGCGAGTCGGACTCGCGCCCCGAGGGTTCCGTAACATCCAGGTTTATGCATAAGGTTTATGTTTATGAAATTAAATGTTTTTTTTTTTTGAGTTGATTGAATGAATGGTAAATTGCGGTTTACGATTTATGACGTATTAAAAAAAAACTGCTTACTAGATCTCGTTCAAACCAATTTTCGATGGTAGTTTACATGGTAATGTACATCATATATTTTTTTTAGTTTTATCATTCTCTTATTTTAGAAGTTACAGGGGGGGGGACACACATTTTACCACTTTGGAAGTGTCTCTCGCGCAAACTATTCAGTTTAGAAAAAAATGATATTAGAAACCTCAATATCATTTTTGAAGACCTACCCATAGATACTCCACACGTATGGGTTTGATGAAAAAAAAAATTGAGTTTCGGTTCTATGTATGGGGAACCCTTAAAATTTATTGTTTTTTTTTCTATTTTTGTGTGAAAATCTTAATGCGGTTCACAGAATACATCTACTTACCAAGTTTCAACAGTATAGTTCTTATAGTTTCGGAGAAAAGTGGCTGTGACATACGGACGGACAGACAGACAGACAGACGGACAGACAGACAGACAGACAGACAGACAGACATGACGAATCTATAAGGGTTCCGTTTTTGCCATTTGGCTACGGAACCCTAAAAACGACCTATACGAAAGTTTTTGTTTGTCAAGCAAAGAAGAGATTTATCACAGTCTTTCGCCGTTGTAATTAAATTACAGTGTCTTTTATCCACTCACTCTCAATATCTACATTAGAAAATGTTCTTCGTTTAAGTACTTTTGCAAGCTCGAGGAATGGAAAACACCGAATTGAAGGAACAAAAGACTAGACCTACAATGGTTTAATTAGCCAAACTCATTCATCTACGTTGAATAGGCGTATGAATGACAATGGAATAGAATTTCACTGAAAAACCACTCACTTCCGTATTTTGTCATTTTGAACGTGTTCGTATTAGATCGTTGACAATCGTTACGGATCGAGAGAAGCCCAAAAGTCAGACAACCAGTCTTACCGAGTCCATCGTGTTACCCAGCAACTGGGTTGTGGAGGTCAGATAGGCAGTCGCTCCATGAAAAATACTGATATTCAGCTGCATCCGGTTCGACAGGAAGTCGGTCCTAAAATATTGTGATAAGGATATATTGTTGGTACGTACGACGTATTAGCTTAAAACTATGACGAAAATAGAATAAAAGTGAGTTTTATTAACCTTTTAAGCGCTTGGCTAAATATCAATTGCCGTGCCCCTAGCGCAAATCGATAAAATAATCATCATCATCTGCCTAGCCTTTTCCCAACCATGTTCGGGTCGGCTTCCAGTCAAACCGGATGCAGCTGAATACCTAAATCGGTAAAATAATACCTACAATCAATAAGGAGGAGCAATCGTTGAATAGAACGAGAAAATCATGCATGTTCTCTGTCGCAGAAATACGACACGAGCGGTTAAAAGGTTAAAATGTCTGTATCCGTTTTCTATCTATAGGCCTCATATGCAAACAAAATAAACGTTTCCTACATATCTATTAAGTTGACTCGCCGGGCCTTTGTGTTTAGGAATTCGGTACGGTATGCTTTGGGTCCCGAGTTGACTTCGTCGAGCCCATGAGTTCGTATGAAATTTTAGAAAAAAATATACAGCTAGGACGGAAACATGGAGAGACAATATCTGCTTTATAATATCATGTGTTTAATTTGTTACATAATCAACATCATCTGCCTAGCCTTTCCCCAACTATGTTGGCGTTGGCTAGCAGTCTATTCCACAGTACCAGTATTTCACATAGAGCGACGGCTTATCTGACCTCCACAACCCAGTTACTGGATAATATATACCTCATCTATACTTCTTAGTAAGACTGGTTGTCAGACTTTCGGGCTTCTGACGACCCGTAACGACTGTCAAAGATCCATGAATGACAGTCGGGACCAGCGGCTTAACGTGCTTTCCGAGGCACGGGGAGGGGTCTCGGTATGTAAAGATGGTCACCCATCCACGGACCAACCGCGGCAAGCGTAGCTTAACCTGATCGATCGACCCGTGCGGCTGTTATTACTTAGCAAATTGTAATTAATTTGTTACAACCAATTGCTATACCTAGCAATTGGTTGTAATATCAACTAACAACTATAATAATTGGCGTTATGCCTATCATTACATAGTCGATTACATAGAAATTTGAATATTGTTGAATTGCTTTGATGTGATCTGGGTTATGTGTAATGTACACGCAGTATGTTAATTTTGATTTTAGCTTTAATGTCATTCAGCACATCAAGACACTAAACTTACATGTTACTTCCAGTTTCATAATTTTAACAAATGAAAGAAAGGCATATCACACTAATATTATAAAGGCGAAAGTTTGTGAGTGTGTGTGTGTGTGTGCCTGTGTGTTTATATGTTTCTTACTTCTTCACAGTCAAACGGCTGGACCAATATTGATATTTGTATGGAGGTAGCTGACACTCTGGTTTAACATATAGGCTACTTTTTATCCCGATATTCCCACGGGATCGACATTTACGCGGGTGAAACCACAGGCGCAGCTAGTATGTCATAAAATAAAATAAATTAAGATGATAAAAAATTGTTACAGTCAGCCCCAAAAAGATGTATACACGGACAAGGAACCATTTTATTGTCTACAACCATTGTTCCATAAAATTGTATCCACCGTACAGTACCAAAACATAGTAGGTACCTAAACAATTTATTTTATTAAAACAAAGTACCTAAACATTTTGTCCCAAAACATTTATACTCCCTATGAAAACCAAGGTTTCAGTTGGTCATCGGTTGAATCCAATTAATATATTCATTTCATTTCGATATTTCTTTTGAAATGAATGTTGCGATCTGTTTAAAAACCGCCGGATATTAAGTTCTCTACCTACTTCAAACAGAATGAATAATTTCTTTGTTTCCGGAGAGATGTTAATAGGTTATTATTTTGGACGTGCCGACTTTTTAGTGTTCTCAACTGAATTATTTGAAAGAGAATTGAAATATTGACGGTTGAAAAATATTTGGACTTCGTTTTGTCAAAGTGATAACTAATGCTATCTGTTTCATTAAAACAAATATAATTTAGTAAAAAAGAAAAAAATATATATTTATAAAGGTACAACAGCTTCTGTATACAAAATATCAAATAACAGTAGGTGACATTTATGTGATTATACAGTTGCCAATAACAGGTGTACCAACATTCTCAAATACAGTGATAACCTAAGATAAAAACAATTAAATGAAGACATAAAAACACTAAACTGCGACGTATTGATTGATAGGAAAAAGTTATCGGTGAAATGTAACCAACATTTGGCCGATAATTTTTTCCTATCAATTAATACGTCGGTACTATAGGTACACCTCTGCTTAACCATTTAGGAAATACAGGCGTGAAGGTAAGATATTTTAAGTTAATGTCGTCACAAATAAATTCCCTACTTTAAATTAATAAAATATTACGAAGATATTGAGTAAAGTTTTATTAATGTGATATCTATGTCGCAGCCAACTGGTTAAATTAGCTGCCTGGTCTTTGGAAGTTGTGCTCGTCTCGCTTCGCTCTCTCGGCTCGCACGCGGTTGATCACAGTTCTAACCTAACCTAACCTAACCGGCGTAGTTACTGCGACCAATGACGGCACGGTTGGCGCAGTGGTTAAGTGATTGACTGCTGCGCTGCGTGTCGCGGGTTCGATCCCGCACGGAACAAATATTTGTATGACCTACAAGTAGTTGTTCCGGGTCTGGCAGTTTGTGTATGTGAGTTTAAATGTTTGTAAACGCACCCACAATACAGGAGAAATTCCTAGTGTGGGGCAACGTTTTTAAAGTTAAAAAAAAAAAATGCGGCTCGCGCGTGATTGGTTACAGACTTCCAACCTAAACTATAATTGAATATCATTCAGGCCGTTAGTTGAACGGCCGCCGTTTAGTTAAAAGGCTAGGTGGTTAACTAAACGGCTAATAAAACCAGTTAGCTGCGACATCTACATCCACAATAATATTATTACCTACTGCCACTAATAGGGTTACAAACACCCTTTGAAGTACCTAATTATATAATAACTCAACCACGTGTTAATAGTATAATGGCTATTATGCCATCAAAGCCAGGATTCTGCGAACTAACGGAAGGAAAAGCCTTTTATATCACCCTCTTTAGTGATAACAACCCATAATGTGTGGACAAGAATAGGTCTGTGATTGTTTGCTATAATAAAATAACGAAAGTGTTCATTGTTGAAATATAATATCTTTTCCATAATTCTTAAAATTATTTAGGTCAATACAAAATAAGTTTTGTTCGTGTTGAAGAAGATATTAGGTTTAAGAACAACTTTATTTCTCATAAAAATTGCATACATAATTCACTTACTGAGAAACAATATCTAAAACTAAGATTAATAATTAGAGCGCACAGATCTGATTATAAAATAACAAAACAAAATAGCAAAGAAAAAACATAACCAAAAAAAAAAAGAAATGTGGGTAAACAGATAACATAAACTCGATCGATAGCCAAGCACAACATGGATGTATGAATTTGTGTTTAACTAGATGTGGCATTGATGGTATAGTCTGTTATTAGCAAATTTATTATTATAAGACTTTTTTATTTTTAGTTTATTGTTCTATTTAAGTATATAACATTTTGAGTATTGTATTTTATTTGATTTGTTTAATTTAAGTAATTACTAATGTTTATGTTTAATTTAGAGGTATATTGTTAATGTATATAATGTGTATATTTTATTTATGTTAATATATGTATTTAATGCAGTTTTTATTTATTTATTTATTTTTTTCCTTTTTCCCTTCTTTCCTTCACCTATTTGTATGAATTAATTGTGTGAGTTTTTAGTAGCTTTTTGAACCGGGCATAACTTTTTTCTCATTTTATTACTGATGGTAATTTATTATAAATTGTAACACCCTCAAACTCCAAATTTCTTCTTCCGTAGTTAGTTCTAGGAGGGCGGGTCACTATGTAACTAGCACGTCTTAAGTTAATCTTTCGTGTTTGTTGTTTTGTTACAAATCTTATATTGGAATGGATTTCCTTATTTAATATTTTACGTATTAGAATACATGTGTAGTATATATACGTCTGTTTTATATTCATTATTTTTGTTTCCTCGTATATCTTTTCAGTTGGTGGCCGAAATTTATAGTTAAATAAAATTTTAATTAATCTATTCTGAACTCGTTGAATTGGATCTATATTAGTCTTCGCTGCAGTACCCCAGATTTCAATGAGGTAGTCGATATGAGGCTTAACCAGAGAATTATATATAAGATATCGCACTTTTCGAGGGAGACAATTTGTTATATTGCGTAGTACCCCTGTGAGTGGACTTAGTTTAAGTTTAATTTTTTCTAGGTGTGGCTTCCAAGTTAGGTTACTATCCAAGATAAGTCCGAGATATTTTTCTTTAGGTTTTTTTTTCAAGTAGTTTGCCGTCTATTTTAAGTTCGAAATTATCATTTATTTTTTTTATTTTTTGCTGCAAAGATTACATAATTTGTTTTTGTAATGTTAATAGTCAAAAGATTTGACTGAAACCACTCATTTAACAGATTCAAATCATTTTGAGCATCGGCTATTATAGCTTCGACTGACGGTCCAAAGTAAAAGAGACTTGTGTCGTCTGCATAAAGGGAGATGTCTCCTTTGAGACCCAATTCACTGATACTGTTAATATAAATAAGGAACATGAGAGGGCCCAATATTGATCCCTGGGGGACGCCAAAATTCAGGACACAGGGATTGCTTTCATATTTACCTATTTTTACTATTTGTTTACGGTTCTCCGTATATGATTTAAAAATTTCAAGTGCTTTGCCTGTGACACCGCTGAGTTCTAGTTTTTGTAACAATTTGTCATGACTGATTGTGTCAAAGGCTTTTTTAAGATCAATAAATATACCTATGGCAACTTGTTTTTGATCAATTTTATTTTTAATTTTGGTTACGAGGTCAATTGTAGCAGCGAGAGTATTTGATTGAGCTCTAAATCCGTACTGTTTACTATAAAAGAAACCTTTGGAATTAAGATATCATACGCATGGCTTTTCCATTTATACAATAACTAGCTGTTGTCCGCGACTTCGTCTGCGATTCAGGGTGAAAAACCTATGTGCTTCTCCAGGTCATGGTCTACGCATGTGCCAAATTTCATCCAAATCCGTTCAGCCGTTTTAGCGTGAAAGAGTAACAAACAAACCTACTTTCGCATTTATAATTTTACAGTCTCCCCAGGGATGTGCCTTACAGGCGTTACACGGCGGGATTCCGGAATTGGTCTTTTAAGAGGAACCGGGACCACCCCTATGTGCTGATGGTGATCACCGGGTCACCGGGTTGGTTTTAGTGAGGTGAAAATCCCACAATCCCCGACCCCCTTTTGAAGGTTGCCGTGGCAACAAAAAAAAAAAAAATTAGTTAGGATTTATCTGTTTCGTCAGAAACCTAAATTTCTATTTTAAGAGTAAACTGTTACATAACTGTCTATAAATGAGTGATAATAAAATGGCCCTTCTAGTATTCATTGCAACATTAGGAAAATGAGGAAAAGCTACCTTTTTAATGTTCGCTTCTTTTTAACCGACTTCATTATAATACTAAAAAATTCCTTGTCATTAAGAGGTCTTAAAATGATGGGACCAAGCTTTGCTTCGTGGAAAGATCGCTACGAAAAAAAACCCTCTTGTTAATAAATGGCTACTAGAGCCTGAGCCCGCTTTTTTCAGCAGCATTCAATGTTTTATGTAATTATGAGAAACTAGACATTTCTTTAAAAGCTGTAAGTGGGTCAGTATGTTGCTTGACAATTGCATCAGTTTGAATTGACCATGTTATACTTAATAATAAGCCTAATGTTTGTATATCTTAAGTTTTTCAGTTAACTTTTAATAGTATGTAAAGGCAATGCTTTCACCCTTACGATAATAATTCATCATCTGCCTAGCCTTTTCCCTATGTTGGGGTCGGCTTCCAGTCTAACCGGACGCAGCTGAATACCAGTTTTTTACATGGAGCGACTGTCTATCTGGCCTCCACAGCCCAGTTATTGGGTAATACGATATCACTTGGTAAGACTGGTTGTCTGACTTTCGGGCCTCTGAGTACCCGTAACGACTGTCAAAGATCCACGAATGACAGTCGGGACCAACGGCTTAACGTGCTTTCCTTACGATAATAATTGATATATTTAATTTTACACATCGGTCAAATATACTTCTAAGCCGGAAACACAATTGAACTGTTGGCATAAATACGTAATCAATCTATATCAAAATTGTGGCCAAAATAAATAAAATAAAACCTCATTAATCTTGAGAGGAACTCCGAGACAAGGACTACTATTAAGTCAATTAAGGATGACCCAGACCTCCTCGATCCCTCCTTGATTTATTACTCTCATTATTTTCTGAATATTAAGACAATTTAGCTGTTATGATGATGAAGATGTTTTAAATTAACTTAAGCTAATAAATCAACTTGAGTCAGTTTACAATGAATGTTGGCAAATTGAAAAAGTATAATAATTATGATACTAATGTGCGTCAGTTTCACGATTTAGCGGCTATTTAGTAGGTACTTAGTGACTAAAATACGGTTTTTACAAAGTGGAACTTGAATGAGGACAGGGTTGCGGAAACAATGCACTTAGGCGGTGCTAGCTAGGTGAAAGCTAGTTATTAAGTTCTATTTTCCAACCGTTGTATTGCGTTACCCCACAGAAACTTCGTAATTTTTCCGGATAAGAAGTATCGTAGATACATAGGTATGTCATATTCTAGCCCATAACAGAGTGCGCCAAACTTCGATCCATTGCAGCTTAAAAGAGGGACGAACAAAACATGCTTTCACATGATTTTTATGTTAGTAGGATTGCTAGAATGTTCCTAATCAATTAATTCAGGCTATCGCAGTCCACTGCGCCACAACACCATTCAGAATGTCCACATATGTGCTAAATCCCATAGTCGTTCAAGCTATTGATGCTAGATGACCATTTCAATGGAGTCTATATCTCAAACAAATCTTAACTCGAAGAGCTCCAACAATAACCGCCATGATGTTAGCCGTGAGGCTTCATCACTCTTCAGGGAACTTAATTAGCGACCAAACAGTCAGAAACCGCTTGCATGAAGTGAACCTTCATTCCCGAAGACCGCTACGGGTACCACCTATAGCAATGCACAATCGTAGGATTCGATATCAATGGGCTCTTGAACACAGAAATTGGGCAGAAGAACAATAGCGTTTCGTGTGCTTTTCTGATGAGTCTCGTTTTGGTATGAGACCGGATACAAGACGTATACGACACTGGAGAACCCCTGGACGCCAACAGCGATTAAAATCCTGCCAGGAAGTCCATCCTTATAGTGGTGGAACCATCATGGTATGGGCGGGTATTTGGATCGGCGGAAGAACTGAGTTGATTTGGATCAGAGGCAACCTCAACGCTCAAAATTATGCTGAGACGATTGTATCAGACGTCATCGTTCCTCTACAAGTGCAAATCGGTCCCTTATTTCAGTTAATGCATGATAATGCACGACCGCACACCGCAAGAGTTGTAAGACAGACTCTCGCCGCAGCTAACATCAATGTCCTGCCCTGGCCTGCTCAGTCGCCAGACTTGAACCCGATTGAGCATGCATGGGATATGCTACAGAGAAGAGCTCTGCCGAATATGGAGGGTATCCAGTCGCAAGAAGACCTTTATTTGTTGTTGCAACGAACATGGGCGGCCATTCCACAGCGTGATTTCGATGAACTCATTTTGAGTATGCCAAACCGATGTTCTTGTGTTGTTAGTGTTCGCGGTAGAAACACGGATTATTAATTGTTTAAGTTACCCAATAAAATTTTAAAGAAAACTGTTATTTCAGTCTTTTTTTCGAACTTTTGTGTTAGTGGTTCAAATGTCAAAAATCCCTTTATTAGGAAAATGGCAAATTTCTTTATTAATGCAAAGGTGACTTGGTTTATCGTTACTGTGACAAACGAAAACACTTTATTTGATGAATCCTTAAAGAAAATTTTAATTAATATCAATCAGGAGAAAAGTTATTGCAAAAATATATGTTGATCCCTAGACACTTTTGATGTGTGTATATAATCAAGAACTTTACAATAAAGTCTAGAATACTAGATAACACTATTTCAGTTGAAAGGCGATGGCGCCTGTTGATAATTTGGTTTTATTAATGACTAGCTGCGCCCCGCGGTTTTACCAGCGTAAGTGTTGATCCCGTGGGAATATCGGGATAAAAAGTAACCTATATGTTAATCCAGGGTGTCAGTTACCTTGATACAAAATTTTATCAAAATTGGTCCAGCCGTTTGAGCGTGAATAAGTAACAAACATATAAACACACACACACACACCCCCCCACACACACACCCCCCCCACACACACACTCACCGCCACATACACACACACTCACAAACTTTCGCTTTTATAATATTAGTGTGATATGTCTCGTCGTCATTCTAAGTTCGAATTTTTCGTTATTTAACATTTTGTTTTGAAAAAAGAGAAAGAAAATATGTTTATTTGGCACATGACACAACAGAAAAAAAAAATTTAAAAATATAAAATTATGGCGGCGTGGGGTATATAGGGTGGCGCAAAAGTAATGTCATAATTTGAATTGGCTGCCATTTTGTTAGAAATGAAAAAAAATAGAATCTGTTTTCACGAAAAGTTTATTTGAAAGTGTAAAATTGATGACATTAATTGGTAAAATGATATCGCTCAAATGGCCACCTCTCGAATTGATGCACAATAATTGTGCTCGTTTTACGACATTTTGAATTGTTGCTCGCAAAATATCTCCAGCTCCAAATTGGCCACTTCTTGCTAGATCTGTACTGGACCCAGTTTGCAGGAGTCGCTCGGCCAAACGTTTAATGTTCGAGCTCATGGAATACGGCGACGAAATTCATGCTGCGATAAACAAGAGATTGAAAATTTGTCAAATAAGGCGTAACAATAATCCCACGTTCTTGAGGTGTGTATCGCTCCATGGCTTATCGACAACTAATTCTCTGTATGTCTACAACATTTAATAAATGTAAAAGCACAGTGACATTTGGCGCCATCTGCTAAAATTAAGGCTCATACACATTATGACATTACTTTTGCGCAACCCTTTTGTATATGTTTCACGGCTGCGCCAAATAGGCCTATTTCAGCAAAATGCCAGACCACTAGTGCCTGACGCTGATTTTCTACCCGACTTTAAAATACCTTTCTATTCTTTGGAGTTTGTAATTTTATTATTACAAACTCATCAATTCACCATAACACCCTTAATAACAACATGAATATAAATCACAAGAAACCCTCCAATTTCCATAAAATGTTGCCTCACAACCCCTAAATAACCATAGTCCATCCGAAAAGAGATTCCAGCAATTGTTTCGTCATTCTCGTAGTGATTGATTCGCCTTCACGCGGCAATAACTCTCCGGCGGGCTTCCCACGTAATTCGCCTTTGATTAATTTAGATCAAAGTAACCGCATCCTTGTCGTATATGTACTGAGATTTATTTTATATGGTACGTCAAGGTCAGCTGTATTCATTGAGAGATAATAATGTAGTAATTTTGGGCTCAGGGTGGGTGAATTTGGACCTGTAATTTACAATATGTGGACCTGAAATGATACCTTTTTGGCTGCCATTGATATATGAAAGGCTGGAAGCTTTTCTCCGGAATTGGTCTTTTAAGAGGAACCGGGACCACCCCTATGTGCTGATGGTGATCACCGGGATGGTTTTGGTGAGGTAAAAATCCCACACTCACCGAACTCGGGTGCCTTTTGAAGGCTTCACCCGACAACAAAAAAAAAAAAGGTATACCAACTTATTTTTCGTCTCCTCTAAAACTATTGTCGCTTTCAACCAACATCTTATTTTTGTGAAATGAGATTTTGTGTAAACGAAACGTTGTTCAAAGCCTACCAGAAGTTGCGACAGATTATATCAATTTAACATCGCTTTGACTAAAGTTAACTTTGTAATTTAAAAAGCTCTGAAACCTTTTTCATCACAAAACCTAAACACTCTAACAGATGCGTGAAGTGTTAGCGCACATTAATTTTCTATGAGCAAAATCTCAACATTAGATGGCGAGCACCAAAAAACCTCATGACCCAGGTAGGGTAAATTCAGACACCCTAATAATTATTTCACCAGGGCTGTGGGCTAACCCTACTCAATGTTTCAGTACAAAAGGGAAGCATTTTGTTTGATTGACAGCTCGATAATGTAGGGCACATTCGCCATATTCTGACTAGACTGTATTTTCTGTGTAAGAATCTCAGAATTCATGACAATCCAGAAGGCGAAGTGGTGGCCCACTAGTAACGGCCGCGATTTACGAGTTGTAGGTTGCAGATTCGAACCCAGACAGGCGCTTTATTTTGTGTAAATTGTCACCACTGCTCTTAAACGGTGAAGGAAAACATCGTGAGGAAACCGGCATGTCCTACCTAGTACCAAAAATTAGAAGACTTGTGACGTCTACAAACCCGCACTAATAATAATAATAATAAACCATTTATTTTCAGGTAACAAAGACCCATAGATACATACCTTAACCTAAGTATACATAATAATATAGTAACAATTTTGTTAGTAAATAAAACTTAATAACTATGTTAGTATCACTTAGTTGCACTAAGTCTTTGTGATCGCACTGATCCCGCGTGGTGGATTAAGGCCCACTTCCTCTCACCGAGAGGAGGCCTGTGTCCCAGCAGTGGGAACATTATAGGCTGATTATGCAGAAGGCGAAGAACAGAAAGGTAAAAATGTACTCTGAAGTTGAGACTTGAACTTGACGATTTATCGACCCCTTTTTCTAAATTATCAGTCTGTTAATTAGTCATTACTACTCTGACAGAAAGGAGTCGAAATTTTTACTCGAATCCGGTGAAATGTAGGTACTCAAGCTCGCCAAATTACGCGGGTGGGAAGAAGGTCACGTAGGTAGTGTTTGTTTCTTTTTATTTTTGGACACAGTCCGATGCATGAAATTATGATAGTAGTTGCCTTCTGGTTAGTTCTGTATTCTGCGGTAAGAGAGTACGGCGACCGGCGTCGTGGATCGAAATCGAGAAATGATTGATGACTTTTTGTGGAAGCAGGTAAAATGGGCTAGGTTTACCTCAGAATGAAGGGCACTATTTATGAGGAGTCGCTTAAGTGGAATATAATATGAATGGGTTTCCGGACGCTAGACTTATACAAATAACATGGAAATACATGGCGCTTTCGGCACTTACCAGACATATTTGACTGACTCCCAAAATACAAACCCTGGCTTAGCTTGGATATCCAAGCTAAGCCAGGTAAACTAAGGTAAAAAATAAATTAATATTGTACCTATGTACCAAATTCTTGTGAATGCTTCTTGTGACAATAAACTTTCTAATATTTACATGGAGTTTTTTTGTGAAATTCGTAGTGTTTTACTTATTGCTATTTACGACGACGCTGAACACTCTCAAAACAATAATTTTAAGAGAATCATTAACAATATACAAAAAAAAAAAAGAAATGGTTCGCATGACTTTGGCGTGACTTTACGTCACGCCAAAATCTAATAACTTAATATACAAGAAAATAAATAACTAATATTCACAGTGAGCGTGCTCACCTTCTTGAAACCTATTTCGGTCGTGCTTCGGAAAGGCTGGTGCTGGTGAAATAATTATTAGGGTGTCTGAACCAAAATGCTTCCAAACTTTGCTTAGTTCAAGGCAATCTACAAAGGTTACGTTAGCTTTTGTAATTAAGCCTAGTTTTTAGGTAATGATATGGTAACAGTTATATTCATCATCTCAGCCGAAAGACGTCCACTGCTGGACATAATCCTCCCCCAAAAGGGGGGGTTTGCCATAATCGCCACGCTTGGCAGGCGGGTTGGCGATCGCATCCCGTGGGAGTCGTAAAAGGCGACTAAGGGTCGTACCGGAGAATGGGCAGCAGCGTTCTCTGTGCATTCCACCACCATACCATACTGCGATCGCCAACCCGCCTGCCAAGCGTGGCGATTATGGCAAACCCGGCTATTGGGGGAGGCCTATATCCAGCAGTGGACGTCTTTCGGCTGAAATGATGATGATGATGAGATGCAGTAGGATGGAGTAGAACCAGTATTTTACATAGAGCGACTACTTATCTGACCTCCATAACCCAGTTACTGGGTAACACGATACCGGTAAGGCTGGTTGTTGTCAAATTTTTAGGTTTCTGAAAACCTACCCGAAACGACTGTCTAATATTTACGAATGACAGTCAGGAATGCTTGTTAAAGGTCTCTGCATACTGGACGGCGTTAGAACGTGGACGGGCCGGAGACGGAACGTGGTGTTATGAAAACACGGACGGGTGTTTAATGCATAGGCAACACGACAGTGATACGAATCTAAAGTGCTAGAATGGAGAACAAGAAAAAAAAAGAACGTGTTTGTCCCGTCAGGAACGAAGTTCCTTAGGCAATACTCGCATGCACACACAATCGTATAATAGACAGAGAGAGAAGGGGAAAGTGTGAATTTGAGGCGATTGGCACACTGCACCGCATCACGCAGCGGGACGCAGATAACGTGCCCCCGCGCGTGATTTTTTACATACAAATTCAATAAAAACGCGCTTCCGTTTCACGCACCCCGCTGCGTAATGCGGTGCAGTGTGCCTCTTCTTTGTGAATTTAATTTATCTCTCTCTCTCTCTTTCTGTCTCTTTCTTTTATATAAATAATATGTCGTATAGAGGAGCCATAACGCTTTTTCGTTACCTGACTAAATCTACCAGTTTACTCCTTTCGTAAGCCGTGTTTTAATCCGGAGAGCTTTTTGGAACGAAGTTCTTTAGAACTTCGTTCCAAAAAGCTCTCCGGATTCCGGAGGGACTGTGTACCTATACGCAGCGGAACCACGGACGGGACGTGGCGCGCGCGTGGATTGGGACGTGCTATACATCGTCACAGACGATATTTCTCCCGTCCCTTGGGTGCCACGGCGCCTTCCCGTCCGTGTACCCGTGACGTATGGTCTTACATATACATTTTATATGATGTTTCTAAAAATTCTGGTCCCGTTCCGTTCGGGTTAAAACATGTTATATGCAACGACCTTAAGGCTCTGGGGCTTAACGTGCTTTCCGAGGCACGAAGGGATAGCTCGATATGTAGTGAATGGTCACCCATCCAGAAACCGACCACCGTAAGTGTAGCTTAACCTTCGATCGACTCCTGCGGCTGTTATCATTTTGCCCTAGCACAGTATTACTACAAACTAAAAATATTGTAACTCGACTCACACCCTGGCAAACATCTATTTCGAACAAAAACCTATTTCGTTAATTTATATCTTCGGCGAAAGCATTACAATGAAAATATAGGCTATTAGCACACTGGTTGAGCCTTGAGCCGGTATCGGCTACATTGGTTATCGTCAAATAAGGGTGGGTCCGGCCGCCATTAGCCTCTCCAAATGTATTTGTTTCCACGAACCCATTCTAAAAGGGTAAATTGAATGGAACACTTGTTCTAAATATAACCGAGAATCCAATTTACGAAAACAATTCATATTATAACGAATAAAGTTGGAATTAAAACTAATTTATAATGCAAGTAAAGTTGTGCTTATAAAAGATAATATTTTCTCCAACGACAATCACCTTTCAAGTAGAAAGTAGTCTTATCATTGCAGGGTTTTTACTCGCGAGTTATGGAATTGATCCTGGTTTTATGTCGACTTGTATTTTTAGCTAAGAGAAAAATCGTCCAATCACGTTTCTCCAATAATACATCTAAACATAATCACAAAACTCGTGGGCCATATTTAAAAATATAGATTATTTGAAGGTACCTATTGTACTTTACCTATTGTTATGATGAAGGTTGTATTCCCCTATGAATAGCATAATTATAAATCTCCAAGTCTCTAAGCGGTAGGTATAGAACCACAGAATTTACAAGGAGATTATCATTTCGATTCAAGAGGTTTTCAAAGCCTAGAGCACAATCTATATTGTTTACAAACTTCTTACTTAATTCCATATTTTGGTTAAATACTTCAAACTTCCCCGTCCTCAGACCTTTCAAAAGCCGTTGCTTCAGTCCACAAAAGCGTAGAAAATCCTTTGGTTTACATTCAAATACTTCGCCACAATATTGCAGAGAAGGGAACGCAAAACCTGATCAGCATATTTTTGGAAATCGCTTGAGTCTCCTCAATACATTCTCCGGTTTTCCTGCACATTATTGTATTTTTTATGTACTTGTATATATTATTATTTTAAGTCGGTTAGCTTTTTAAATTATGTAAATATAATTTAAAAAAATATCTTAGTAATGACTCATGTAAATGTACTAAATGTAAAGTTATTTATAAACAAGTCTGTTTAGTTTCTTAAGGTAAGATTAAGTTCAGCCAGGAAGATTAAAGTCATGACTTTTCTGAAAGGTCAGACCTACTTATATGTATTTGTTTTCCTGGTAAAGTCCAGTTCAGGCATACCTGCAGATCTATTCAACACACAAACACACAAAACAGCGAGATCAGAATGAGTTGTCCCTAAAAAATGATAATGAAACCATTTCAGATAAGTTAAAAGTTGCTGAGACACTAGAAAATTTCTTTACCAACATCCCAATAGAGGTTACAAAGTCTCTCCCCTCATCACCTATACTAGCTGAAGCTCTTCTTAAAGAAAACTTTAATAAGGATATTCCAAGCTTTGCATTCAAACCCATCTCTGTTGACACAATTGAAAAAGCATTTAAAAGTCTTAACATAAAAAACACTGAAGACTTATGGGGGATTTCTGTTAAGGTTCTTAGAGATATTATTGACACAATTGCCCCTGCCCTAACAGGCATATTTAATCAATGTTTAGACAGAGGTACGTTTCCTGACTTAATGAAACATAGCAAAGTAGTACCAATTTTCAAATCGGGTAGTAAGTTTGATCCCTCCAATTATAGACCTATATCTGTGCTTCCAGCATTGAGCAAAATCTATGAAAAAATCATGCTGGACCAGATGTTGTCACATTTTAATTCAAATGGGATTTTACATAGTCGCCAGTTTGGTTTCACGAAAGGTAGGTCGACGACAGACGCGGGAGTAAAACTCATCAGTCACATTTTGGAATCCTGGGAGAAGTCCCAGGATGCAATTGGCATTTTCTGTGACCTCTCAAAAGCGTTTGACTGCGTTGACCATAATACACTGATCTGTAAATTATACCATTACGGAATTCGTGGACAAGCTGCTGATCTTGTTCTTTCCTATCTGTCAAAGCGGCAGCAAAAAGTAAATGTTAACGGGGCGACGTCATCGGGGTCTCTAGTTAAGATGGGCGTGCCTCAAGGCTCAATTCTTGGCCCTTTCCTATTTCTAGTTTATATTAATGACCTTCCTTACATGATGGCTAACTTGTCGGATATCATTTTATTCGCTGATGACACTTCCCTTATTTTTAAAATAGATAGAAAAGATACGGATGTCTTACATGTTAACGATAGTCTGGCTGTTCTTTCAAAATGGTTTGCAGCTAATAATCTTTTACTTAATGCGAACAAAACTAAATGTCTTAAGTTTTCATTACCAAATGTACCTCAATTGGGTCTGAATTTAGAACTTGATGGCAAAAGACTAGATGCTGTTACACATTAGAGCTCTCTCAAGTAGATTAAGTTCAGCTGCATATGCAGTAAGAAAAATAAGGCAGTTGACAGATATAGCCACAGCTAGGTTAGTATACTTTGCTTATTTCCACAGTATTATGTCTTATGGTGTTCTGCTGTGGGGATCGGCAGCTGACGTAGATTCAATTTTCATTTTACAGAAGAGGGCAATCCGCGCAATCTATAATCGGGTCCTCGCGAGTCTCTTATAAACAAATTCAAAGAAATTGATATACTAACTCTGCCTTCTCTTTATATTTTAGAAAGTATTTTGTATGTTCGCAAAAACTTAGGACTCTTCAACATAAGAAGCGGTTTCCATAATATAAATACACGTAGTAAAAATGAAATTGTGTTACCTAAATTTAGATTAACTAAAACTAGCAAGTCATTTCTTGTAAACAGCATCCGTTTTTATAATAAGTTGCCAATGCCGGTTACAGAACTTAGCGATGGAAAGTTCAAAACCCTCATCAAACGTGTCCTAATCAAAAAAGCATATTATAAGATTAAAGACTACGTTGAAGACAAGGTAGTCTGGCAATAATTCCTTCTGCACATGTGGCTTCCCTGGCTTCTCATTAATGGTATAAATATGTAAATGTCTATTAACTGCTCTCAAATTACGATGTTTAATTTTTATTAAATTTTTTTTTTTACATACTTTTTGACATAATTTCTTTATTATTCTTTATTATTTGACATTATATACTTTTTGACATAATTTCTTTACTATTTGACATTATATACAGACAATTCAAATTTTTCACCTCTTTATTAGTGGTTTTAATGGGAATCATAACACTTGGTTTTAGTAGGTTTTTATTAATATATTTTTTTATTTATCCTTTTGATAGATTTTTATTTTGTAAATGTGAGGACTTTGTAGGCCTTATGGACTTTAGATCTGTAGACCATTTTTTATCCTATCAAGTACTTGGTAATTGTTGACAGGCCTGTGCTGTCCTCCCATACCTACTGTAATCTGGAAATATTGTAAAAGCCAATTATTTTTAAAAAGAGTAACCGTGGAGTTTCTTGCCGGTTCTTCTCCATAGGAAACGACCAATTGGAACCGTGCACCTAGCTTCTGACGTTTCATAAGTGCCCATGTAGGTTTATGTGAAATAAAACATTTTGATTTTGATTCTGTAAAAATCTCACCGTGAAAGCTTGGGTGAAGTGAGTTTATAGTGTGCTGTCAAAAGTGTCAATCCCTAGCATCGGGTGGAAGACATCTCACTTCAAGCTCACTTCACCTAAGTTATCACAGTCATATTTTTATAGAAAAGATTGGCTAGACTGGAATTTAATAGAAGGTTAATTTCAGATGTCAATAGCATCCATGAATATTGGGTAACCATAAAGCTCGTCATGCTGAGTGGAAACCTTATTATCACAGTCACAACCTGCAGCTGCCGACTATTTCTGTTCCTGGCTCGGGATTATGTATGAAGTAGGTACGTACGGGAGATGAATAATATAATATAACATTTATTTTGTTTTTTATTTTTCTTTATTTGAGATAACAGATCTTGTTTGCAAGCGTTTCTTTGACAAATTAACCTAATTTTCATTTCTTTCTGTCTCAGCATAAAAGTAAAAAAAAATCTATGAATTTAAAAGAAAGGTAACCTAGTTTATTCTAATGAAAAGTAACGGCAAAAACTCTTAACAATCCTTTTAAAGTTATTAACGAATTCGAGTATTAAAAAATTCCATCGGGAAAATCGCTAAACACTTTTATTTGAATAGAAGAATTTAGTTTGAAGAAAGAAGGCTTTTAGTTTTTAAATCCATTTCTTTATTTCGTCATTCGGAAAAAAGGAGTGTTACTTATGAGGAGGGTGCGGGGGAGTCACAACAGCATCCTGAAAACAATAGCTGATGATGTACGTGCACCTGTGTTCAGGCATTTCTCTCGTCTCGTGATCTTTTAAGGAGGTATCTCGCTGTTAGTTATCTTGACGGGGCGGGGTGTCTCAGCACGGGCATTTGTGTATAGAATTGTATGATGTATATGATGAGTGCTGTCCTTTGTTATTGTATTTAAGTACTAATAATAGTTTCTAAGTTTTTGTATACTAAACCTTTGGATCTAGTTGTCCCAAAATAAATAATTTTGAATATGAATTTTATTTGTTCCTAGCAATTGGTTCACGGGAGGGTATACAGAAAATCGCGGGGAAGTCCTGGATAAGACTCGCACAGCCCAGGTAATCATGGCGCAGAAGGGATGAGGCATATACTCTGCAGCGGGTGGAGCAAGGCTGCTAAAGATGATGATGATGAATTGGATATTTTGCCGTTTGCGTTTGTGTACATCAGTTCCTTGTACGTGTTTGTATTATATACATAGTTACACGTATGTTTTAATGATGTCAGTAATGACCTATAGGCATAGGTCAGATATTTTCTTATACCTATAGGTATAGGTCAAATATTTTTTTTATACCTACATACCCTATAGATATTAGTCAAATGGTTTCTTACACCTATAGGTATTAGTCAAACATTGTCTTATACCTACCTACCTATAGGTATAGGTCAAATATTTTCTTATACCTACATACCATAGATATTAGTCAAACGTTTTCTTACACCTATAGGTATTAGTCAAACATTGTCTTATACCTACCTACCTATAGGTATAGGTCAAATATTTTCTTATACCTACATACCATAGATATTAGTCAAACGTTTTCTTACACCTATAGGTATTAGTCAAATATTGTCTTATACCTACCTACCTATAGGTATAGGTCAAATATTTTCTTATACCTACATACCCTATAGATATTAGTCAAATGTTTTCTTACACCTATAGGTATTAGTCAAATATTGTCTTATACCTACCTACCTTTAGGTATAGGCCATATATTTTCTTATACCTGCATACCTGTAGGTATAGGTCAATTTTTTTCTTATACCTACCTACCTATAGGTATAGGTCAGATATTTTCTTATACCTACCTACCTATAGGTATAGGTCAAATATTTTATCATACGGTCTACACACCTATAGGTATAGATCAAATATTTTCTTATGCCTACATACCTATAGGTATTAGGGCTAATTTTTCAATCAACTGATAACTATATTCGAGGAATAATTTTGAAATTTTGACAGTTTTTTCATACAAAAACTGTCAAACGTCAATTTTATTCCTCCAATAAAAGTTATCTGGCGATGGAAAAATCAGCCCTTAGTCAAATATTTTCTTATACCTATAGTTAGGTCAAATATTTTCTTATACCTACATACCTATAGGTAAAGGTCAGATATTTTCTTATACTTACATACCTATAAGATGTTTAGGTTAAATATTTTCTTATACCTATAGGTGTAGGTCATATATTTTCTTTCGCGGTTATTCCACATTTGATTTGTTTCTTAATGATGTGGATTTTTGTAGTTAATACCTATACCTATACCTATTAGGGTACCTATTCAGGTTTCGGCAGCAATGTTTTGGTTTACATATTTCTAAATATCTTTCCTTTTATTTATAGGTATCAGAATATTGTACCAGTTCTTAAGTGGGGCTTTTTATTTCGCTATCCTTTCTGTCCCCAGACGTCTGATTTGAATAATAGATTTATTACTGAACCTACAGCTATACCTTAAGTCTGAATCCGATATTCCGATTCAGACTTACGAACCTACGTTTTATAAAGATAACAATTTAAGGCAAAAGCGCCAGTGTAGCCCGCGAAATTCATTTTTTTTTTACGTTTTTTTGCAAATTGCTGGTCAATATTAAGTTGTACGTTGATTAAAATATGATTCGCGGCCGTAACAAATATGTATTTACAGAATTATAATCATTAAAGTCATCAACACAACTCTCTAAGACCAAGTAATCCCCAAGAATGACTATTTCATGAAATCTTGACATTTGGGGATTATACCAACTTAACAAGTTGTATTACTGATTGTAATGATTATAATTTTGTAAATACATATTTGTTACGACCGCGAATCATATTTTAATCAACGTACAACATAATACTGACCAGCAAATTGCAAAAAACATAAGAAAATTTGAATTTCGCGGGCTACCTTAGCGCGTCCCCCTTAACGTGGAGCAATATAGGATCACTTTCAACGTGATTTGTAAATTGTAGCATAATAATAGTCTACAACGTACGGACGTACCCACTGTCATTCCACCACGCCGGCCCAGTGCGGGTTGGTGGTTGTCACCATGTCTTCTATTCTTTTGGTTCTAAGACATGTCGGATTCCTTACGATGTTTTCCTTCACCATTTTGAGAGCAACGGTGATGAATTACCTAAATAACACAAAGTAAAGTAGCCGCCTGGGTTCAAACACTTCGAACCCGCGACCTACACCATGTATTTCGGGGCCGTAACCACTGGGTCACCACTATCACACTGTATTTTTTTTTGTTTTTTTTTTGCACGAGTAGGTACCATAGAAATATAAAAAAAAAACAACTTCTTATATCTATGGTTATGGCCTATGGTTGATTGGTTATCTATGTTTACTGACCTGGTTGGGCCCGGTGAGGTTCAGCCCGCAGGAGTTGCAGCGGAGACATTCCTCGTGGTAGTGGTTGTTGTCGTACAACGGGGATGGTTCTGAAATATTAGAAATAGATTAGTACTCAAGTAATTTTTTTTTGGAAAATTTTCTGTCTAGCATTTATAAAGGTAAATATTTAACAATTGTCGCTTACAAATCACCAAAAGAGATAAGTAACAAGGGGGCATTAAAAGGCCACTTTGGCAGAATCATAAAAGGATAACATTATGAATCATAATGGACAGTTAACTGTTAAGTTAATCGTATCAAAATAGGTGAAGGAGATTCAGTAATTTTTTTTGTCTGTGCTAAAATATCAATCAATCCAATCCAAATCCAATCCCAATCTCTTTGATTATACCTACGTAGAGCAGCGAAAAAAAGAAAAACACGGACTGTCTTCGCCATAATTATTATGATTCATAATGTTATACTTTTATGATTCTGCCAAAGTGGCCTTTTTAGGCCCCAAGGTCGTCGGATGTTGTGGAAGTATTGGTAAGAAACCAATGGATGTTTTCGAATGAATTTGATAAATGAACCGTTTGTTTTCATATTGTCCCACTGCTGGGCAAAGGCCTCCCCCATATTCTTCCACCTTTCTTGGAGCTGTGCCTTCTCCGTCCAATCGGTTAGGAACAAATTCAAATCGTTACGCATGCGTTTCAGGCCTGCCTCGGTGACGACCGACGCCCGTCTTTAGGCGCCCACTGTGTGACGATTAAATAAATTAAATTTTATTTGAAAATATCCATCGGTTTCTTACTATAAACCTCTACTATATCCAACGACCCTGGTTACTTATCTCCTTTGGTGACCGCACTTAAGGTTAAGTATAGGTACCCATATCAGCGGTGCTATTCTGTAAAAATCTCACCGTAAAAACTTAGGTGAAGTGAGCGTGGAGTGAGCTGTCAATAGTGTCAATTCCTAGCAAAAACAAACTCACTTCACCTAAGTTTTCACGGTGAGAATTTTACACAATCGACCGGCAGATCGGATAATCACTCTAATATTATAAAGGCCAAAAGTTTGTGAGTGTGTTTGTATGATTGTTACTTTTTCACGCACAAACTGCTAAACGGATTTGGATGGGCACACAGATAGTTTATAACCAGGATTAACACACACAAATTACTTTTTATGCGGGTGAAACCGCGGGGCACTGCTAGTGTGTAAATAAGGGAACAACGTAAAGGGAAGCGCTACGTGCTTAGAACCATTGAGTATTATCCCAGAGACACCCAAGGGTGGAGAGCGGATGGCCTCTTCTTTGTATAAAACGCCTTGGAATGTTTTGAGGGAAAGCCACTCCAATTTTATGCTCAGAAAGTCGTGGCATATGAGCGTTTACGCCGTACGGCATTTCATACAAACTGTCAAGCCCTTGTTTTTCGAAATGAATGAACCGATTTTAATGAAACTTCATGCGCATAAGCAGGATACAAATGTCTAAAAAGTTACTGAAGAACATTATCGAAATGTCTTATTTAAAAAAAGGTAACTGGAACTCTCTGTTTCTATGGAAAATTTAAAGTCGGTCTAATTTGGTTTTAGCACAATTTTTTTTAAGACCTTTGTATCCTGCTTATGCGTATGAAGTTTCATTAAAATCGGTTCATTCATTTCGAAAAACAAGGGCTTGAAAGTTTGTAAGAAATGCCGTACGTCGTAAACGCTCTTAACTACAAACAGGTAGACCTGGACCACACACAATGCTACGATTAATGGCATAACAAAACGACTCTCCTCTATAGATACAGCAAGCATATGTTAAGCTCTCAATTATTATGACATTCTTAGTAGTTACAGCAAATAAAAGCAAGTATTTTGAGCTTATTAGTTTCCCTTGACATCACACACATGGAGTTCTATAAGTTTACTCATCTTCAAACAGGTAACTTAGTTGGTAATCAAAGTCATGAAACCGATGCTTCAACTTACCAACTTGGTCTGCCATAAGTTTCGAGGTAGAACTCCATAGGCTAACTTAACAACCGATAGTTCGAAGCATATTAAGTGCTTAGCTTAGTATTCGTGTTTTGTTCTTATTTTTCTTCGCCAACTTTGGTACATTTTAGGCAGTATTTAGTATTTAGCTTATCGCTTAAATAATAAAGGTTAGGCAATACTTTGAGTATTTTCATCCGTAAAAATACAAGGTGAATCAACTTACCCATAATTTTCACTTTACCCAAAATTTCGTACGAAAGTGATTAATTTTTCGCGGACCGACACAAGGTGCGCTTATAAATCATAATAAGGGACTCTTAAGAAAATAGATGGGTCTTCAATTTGCTCTCAAGATGAACCTATACCTCATAATAATTGAGCAATAAAAATTCTATGGGCTGCCTAAAATAATTTGGGAGGTAAATCGAATTTGAATACATTACAGGCCTGAATCAAAGCAGGGATTGGCTTTACCTAGTTCATATCCGACTGTCTATGAGGCCAAAGAGTGAAACCATTTCAAAGGTTTCCTTGTAAATAACCAGCAGTGTTTGTTTGTCGGTCACTTTGTACTTAGGGTCCTAACGTAAGTTTAAATAGATAGCTGTTATCTGTTTTGAATAGCGAGGATAACCTCATTTAAGCACTATTTACACGATAGAAGTCTCAGGCCCGTGCCATACCATAAAATTGAAGCAAACAGCCGAAACACTATTTCGATGGTGCAAGTGTAGTTGCTTAAACGTATTGCATGCAATTGGCAATTAAATCACAAAGTGTAAAACAGTCTTTATTTCAAAACTTATTAGAGCAAACCAATAGACTGTCAGATTCTTTTGTTTTATTATCAGTTCGTTATTGATAAGAATACAAAATCAACAAGAATAATGTTCCCAGGATTTTGTAATACCTTAATTTAAAAGAGTGTCCTTGGAGTTTCTTACCAATGGGCAAGAAACTCCAAGGACACTCTTTTCTAAGAATGCTTCTCAATAGAGATTACGTTTTGGAATGGGCAACTAGCTTCATCTTTCTGACTAACTGATCGACTCTTTGACTATTCAAAATGCCTTTAAATGGTTTAATTAAAATAAATGATTTGAGTTTGAGTTCGAATGACCACCCACTCGCTGGAAATTAGGTTTAGAATATAAGGAGCTGGCTATTTTTGTGACACACATCATCGAAGCGTTTCACGCCCTTTGTGGCTGCCTCGCAAAGAGAGCGCGTTGGTCTATTATTAGCCGCAACGGAATCCTTATAGGATCTTTTTAATTAAATTGTCAAGAGCTCGTGTCCATTTATCTTGAATTTAATCTTTATAAGATTTTATGGCTGTGGTCGTAATACACTAACATGATAACACTTTAAGTTTAATGCTTCTACATATAAGATCCTCAGAAGAAACTCCACTTTTTCGTTCCAGTAACTTTTCAGCTTGTAGCCTTAGCACCACTAAGTTGTACTTGAAAACGTTTTATTATCTTAAACCAGCGCTGCCTGGCGAAATTACAAACCCATTTATTAAAAAGTGAAAGTAGAATTTCTCCGTTGGCCCCGCGCCAAAGGGCATAGTGATGTATCTCGGAGACTTGCCAAGAATCCAGACTTAACATTTTAAGACCAAGTTATTGACGACCCCTGTCGTAACGTGTGACAACCACTTAGATATTCTTTGCGGACTCGCGATACTTCCAAACATAATGCATATTGATCAACCGTATTTCTTCTACAAAATATAAGGTAGACAATCTTGACATGAGTTCCTTCGTTGATGAAAAGGGTCTCATCTTCTTAAAAAGGTTACTCTGACAACAAACTGACAGCTTTTTATTTGGATGAATGAGATTTTTTCTTTGCGAGTTACGACGTTTTACGAAACCAATTTTTCTGCGACAAACTTCGATCAATAGTACTATTATTGATCGAAGGCGACAAAGTTTTGATTGATCATAGATTAAACTATTTGACACTTTAATGCCACTCGAATAACGTTTGGTCTGCGTGGACGTTAGATAGTGAATTGTTCATTGTGTTTCTACGAACAAATTTTGATAAATGGCTCCCGGATGAGATATAAAAGTTATAAAACTTTGGCTTGTGTACTTAGAAACGATATTGATTTAGTATTTTTAACAATAATTCGTTTGAGCTTCAAAGTTACACAATATAAATCTATAACAACTAATAAAGCTGAAGAGTTTGTTTCTTTTTAGGGTTCCGTAGTCAACTAGGAACCCTTATAGTTTCGCCATGTCTGTCTGTCCGTCCGTCTGTCTGTCTGTCCGTCCTCGCTTAATCTCTGTGACCGTTAGCACTAGAAAGCTGAAATTTTGTAGGAGTACGTATATCAGTTACGCCAACAAAGTGGTAAAATAAAATTTTGGAAAATATTTTTTTTTAGGGTAGCTCCCCTACATGTGAAGTGGGGATGAATATTTTTTTCATCATCTACCCCATCGTGTGGGGTATCGTTGAATAGGTCTTCTAAAATGGCTTAGGGGTTGCTAAAATTATTTTTCGATTTAATGCTCCATTTACGAAATATTAAAGTTTAAAGTGCAAATTTTTGTTCCAGTAGGGCGTCCCCCCCCCCCTCTAAAAGCTAAACTACTAGCTGGAAAAATCTGGAAAAATTCTCGATGAAAGTGCATTTCATGAACTTTAAAGGAAAAGTATAGCGGTTAAGATAACTTTATTAGTTTAGCAGTAATAGTCGTTGAACTTGGGTGTTGGATAATTTTGTACCAAATACAAAATCCTTAGCATAAATCCTGTAAAGTGACTAAGATGAAGTAGTTGCTTGTTTATAATGGGTAAAGACTTGCATTGAAAACCAAAATATGTTTTTTTTTTACCTATTCAGAATAAAGAACAAGAGAATCGTACTACATTGTGATTACGGGCTACTACGGAACCCTACACTGTGCGTGGCCCGACACGCACTTGGCCGGTTTTTTTGTTTGAAAGCGCTAACCTGTGGAGCCTAAAACCTAAGTCGGATTTGAAGAAATCATTTTGTATTTGGTAGCCCAATTCTCGAAGAAGGTCATAGGTCATTTAACACCACGCTACGACCATAAGGAGTCGAACAAAAATAAATCGCTAAAACGAAGTAAGTAATAAGCGCGGGCGGGCGATGAGACGCAGGGAACAAGAAATTTAAAGGCGGTCGATGCTAGTTAATGTATAAAATTCATTGCAGGTACTTCCCCGGAAAGTGAAAAACATATTGCTTACACCATGCTCGGAGAATGGAATCACTTTACAAGTTAATAAAATTTTACGGCTCTTAAAGCCCACGTTGTATAACGAATGAAACAGTAATATAACAAAGTTACCTCGATTTCTATATTGAAATATTAAACGATCGCCATAGAAAACTTAGCGTAATTAATATGATCATAGTACGTAATAAAGTGGGCAGTAAATAAGTATTTTCATCTTTTTATAGCCGAGGAAGTAATAGCGGCGATAATATTGATGTTGCGATAGTCTATAACAATGTTGTTTCAATATTCTATGCGTTTATCATTTTCGCCAGTACTGTAATGGAGTTTGCTATTAAAATAAGGCAGGCGTCGTATATTGGCTATTGCGAAGATTTTATGTTAAGCGCATTTTATCGTTTGGTTCATTATGCTTAACTGTTTTTAAGTAGTTGGTTCTTTCGTATCGTAACGAGCTAAACGAGAATCTCGTATCGGGTACAGCCGATGGCCAGTGAGCAAGGTTGTAGTATCATCAAATCAAAAGCACTTTTTGAACGTCAAAATTACATATGACAGTCCTCCAAAACGACCGCCCTTCACCACTTTCTAGTGCTTCAGCTGAGAAGAAGAAGTGGCGCAACAATGTCTCCAGCAGCACAGCTGTCTCTTCAGTCAGAAGATCTGAAACTGACTGCTGATTGCCGGACGTTTTCAAGAATCATCACTTATAGAGCCTGTTGAGGCTTTTTGATTGCACTTCTGTTCATATTATGCCATGAAGTACATTGTATACAGTGGCCGAATTGTAGTGATAAGGCTGGTAAAGTCATTCAAGTGCACAGGATCATCAAGGATCATCAAGTGCACAGGTGACAACCTGTGCACTTGATGATATATATATATTATCTATTATCCCCCCCATATCTCCGAAGTTTGCAAAGAGAAAAATCTCAAATTATTCTATGTGATAGATGTTTATGTAAAGATTACAGGAAAAATAAAACAAAGTCTCTAAATAGCACACTTTTTCAGAAATCATCAACAAAAGTTACATTAGTTCCACTATCGGTCAAGAGATGGCGCTGACATAAAACTGCAATATTCTACACCGCAGTGCCCAGTCTCTGACGAATATAGGCCTTGCCGATGAAAATTTAAAAACAAATGATGGTTCGGAACCCTCGATGCGCGAGTCCGACTCGCTCTTGCTCGGTTTTTGGAACTTTAAATGGCTCGAGGAATAAAATAGAAAAGGATACAGAAAACTAACTTGGCAAGTGTTGTTGAAGTTATTCAAGGGTCTCATTACCATTTTCTGTTGTACAATAAAACATTTCATCCTATATCCTAACTATATCTATATCCCATTAGATCCTAACTACTTATATCTATTTATCTAAACTACTAATAAAATTGAAGAGGTTATTTGTTTAAACGCGCTAATCTCTGGAACTAGCAGTCGGATTTGAAAAAATCTTTTTGCATTTGATGCCACAATTCTCGACGAAGGCTGTAGGATAGGTACTTAAAATCATGCTAGGACGTTTAAGAGCCGTGCAAAAAGAAACAATGTCAGAAAGAACGCTAAACGAAAACAAAGTAATAGCGCGGATGGGCGATGCGACGCGATGTAGTAGGTTGGGGAATATTATAAACGGGAAAGTGAGTTTGTTTGTTATGCTTTCACGCTTAAGGGCCCGGCGAACTACGCATGTGGCATGCGTAGTTCATACAAACGTAATACCAAAATAATTTGTAAATCAAACATATTCTTAAGGTAGTGTGTATTTATTCCGATTGGATTACAGAATATCTAGGTGCCCTAATATATATTTTGAAAAGACTCTCATTTAAAAAAAAAAGACGAGTTATGAGGAATTTGAAATTTCTATAGAAAACTTATTTTTATCGAGTTATTCCGGTCTGATCCCCTGAACCCCCCCTCCACCCCCCCACCTCGATCCCTTCATCATAACTCGTCTTTAAATCAATGACTAATCAAAATATTTGGGAACCTAGATATTCTAAAATCCAATCGAAACAAATACACACTACATTAAGAATATGTTTGATTTACAAATTATTTTTTAATTACGTTTGTATGAACTACGCATGCTCCGCCGGCCCTTTAAACGGCTGAAACGGCTTTGTAGGAAATTTGGGTAAGGACAAAGGCTACTTTTCATCCTGGAGCGCAGACAAAGTCGCTTGCAACAGCTAGTAATAAGATATTTTTGGAGTATTTCGTTGCCTGGCGATAAAAATGGCCTTTGTAGGCTGAATCTGAGCACTTAAAGTGGGACGTGCGACGAAAACAGGCATCCGGCCTTACACTTTGGACTTTTTCTAGTTATAAACCTAGTTTTATAGTGGTTGTAAGATTCTATAGGGTTTTTTAATGGACTTCTAAGAAAATATTTTTTTATATTGCTGAATGGTCTCGCTCTTGACGATCCCGAGCGAGACGATGACGAGCTCGAGCTCGAGCGATGGATGAGGTCTATGATGGATCGAGCGTGCCCAGAAGATGCCTAAGGCACTGGAACTCCCATGCATCGACGAAACACAGCAGGCCGCTTGACGCCGGACTCCGGTGGGAGGGTGATCGCAAACCAGGCGGGCGTTAGCCCTACCACCGCAAGGGAAGAATTGGCCAGTAAAATAAGGTGTAGGGTAGACTGTCCAAGATGCGCCGGTTCAGTTGAGTACCTGGCGGAACAGACTGCGCTACATGAGGAGACTTCTTCATGCATCCCAGATGAAGTACCCAATTATGTTTAAGTTAGCCGAAAGGCTGATGTTTAATGATTCGAAGGGCCACCTGCTTTTTTTCTTTTATCGTAGATATTGATGAAGAATTTGAAGAGACAAAGCAAACTTAACATTCTTAAACAGATAAAATAGTGTTTAAAGGACTTGTATTGCCTTTATTAGTTATACGGACTATCCAATAAGTAGCTTAAATTGCCTGCCTGCGCTTAATTTCGCTAGTTTGATTCCCGTTCAGAGACCATACGTTTCATGAGTTCTTTATGAGCCAATTTACTTATCAAACACAAAACCTTATTTCACTCTCTATCTCCTTGTTACACGCAAAATCTATCAAATAAAGAGCCCACGTGTAACAATCGAAGTTTTCCTTCCAGAAACAATTTGACAATAGCAAACTCGCTTTCAAAGTCGTATTGAGAATTCAGACAGGAGTCGATAGGAACCACTGAACTATTGAATGAACGCTAGAACACGGTTGACAAGAGACCATCACAATATCTATGCCATCTCGATTTTCAAAGGGGTTCGTCCCTTTGTCGTTTTTCAGTGGGGCGAACAATTATATCAAAGGCCTATCTGGATGTCATTGCTAAAATAAATCAGACATGACACAGGCAGGTCGGAACTTTTTGAAAAGGGAATTTTTCAATTATGAAGATCCGAGGTGTTGTCTGTGGCTGGACTCGGTGTGGTAATTTATCATTGTCATCATTATCATTAACCATTTACCAACGGGTTAAAGCCCTAGCTCAGGTCATGGAGTACCTGTGTGTGCTTGTGAAGGCTTGCTGCCTACCCCGTCTATATTAAGACGGCGAAGGGATTTTGAAAGAAAGTTAATAAAAAAAACTTAGGATTCGTTATAATTTGGTTAAGGTTTTGCGGTTCAAAATATTAGATAATTATTCTTGTTTTTGGAAACGACAATAATATCTAAACTGATTTGAACTTAGTGAAAAAAAACATTAAAAAAAATTGCCTTCACATTTTTTTAATAAAAATAAGTTACAGTTAACAACTCACCATTTCGTTTCGGCTCAATTTTGACGCACGTGATTTAACTTGTGGAAAAGTATAAATATGATTTTTTTATTTAAAAAAAATAACTACACAGTTAAATAGCTCTATATTTATTTTTACGCTAACATTTATTTACGACACGACTACTACTTGGTGTTTTATTATTTTATAATACACTTATATTTATAGGTTATATTTAGTCCTAAGCTAAGATTGTTTCCCACCAATGACACTGGCTCCTGATAAGAAACTTCTCTTATCACGTAAACCTTTTCACGACACGAGAACAAAACATACAATAAAAATATTTTTTTCCGAGCTTAAAAATTGTGAATTGTCAAAAAATTATTTAATAACACAAACCGAGTTTCTAGCACGTCTATTACTTTATTTTATAAGAAAACAAGATTCGTTGTAACGTCTACGTTGAAAAATTGCTCACGAATTTTTTCTCGCGAATTTAGGCTGTCAATGTTATGTTATTTGAGGTTATTCGTTGTGTACGGCACGTCACTTTCGTTCTAGTAAACATGGCAGCATTCGGCAACAGATGACAGGGCGCGGGCGGGCGAGCCTGCGCCGATCGCTCGCGTTCATCTCATCTCGTGGTCCGCGCGACCGCGCTGCCAGTTCAAAGTGGCCGCCCGAAACCAGCCGGGCCCGACGGTGGCGCCACTCGGGCCCCACTCCCTCGGTAAAGAGGGATTTTCACCCGACAACCCTCTTCTCCCCGTCGGTAAAGCAGTACGGTAAGACAGAGACAAGCGAGAAGCGCGCGAATCGATTGGCTGATGAAAAGGGGCGGGGGCCGAGCACGTGGCAATGGCTGTTGTCAGTGAGTAGTGCTCGACTGCTCGTATGGCGATCGAGTTTGCTGTTGTAATGCGTTTCACGTTCCGCAAAAGCTCTTTAGCGCGCGTTAGCGGAAAGTTGTTCACTGCCCGCTAGCGTTAACTTTAATCAACTTCGAGTACCGATTTTTGGACATAGGAAGGTACAGATATTATGAAAATAGTTTTAAAAGGTTTAACATTTACCTTTTTTTGAAACCTGTTTTGCCATTTTAATGATTTTTTACTAAAAACTATAAAAAAAAATGATTACGGAAAGTAAAAAAGTTTAAAACTTACCAGTTTGTGTACTAGAATCAAAGAATGTGCTAGTGGTCTCAACAGTCATGGTCCCAATAGTTCCATCTAGTATTTGCGTTGAGGAATCTCTGCGGCCGCGGGCTCGCATGCAAGCATCATCACTTTGTGAACTTTGACGACGAAAGTTCCGGCACCGAATCATTTCTTCAGTAGTTGACTGCCGTCGGAAGCCACGGGCTATAAGTATTTCTTCAGTAGTAGATTGTCTACGGATCATTGTTCTCTCTGCAGGTGGCCTAGCGCATGGACTAGGATCCCGGCTTGAGCAGGAACTCGAATCTGGACTCCGAGCTCGACCCAATCTGACACATGAAGCTTGTCTTCGCAATCGACTTCGTCGCCTTGCAGCTGATGGACTCAACTCTCCACCACCAGCTCGATCGGGGCTCAGCTGCGAGCGCTCCCGCCTCGGTCTTACTGCAGAATCAGGGCTCAGAGAATCTCTTCTAGCCCTTCCTTCGTCATCAGGGCCTAATGATGGTCCCGAATCCCTACGCTTAGTACCAGGTGGTCCTGTTGGATCATCAAAAGCAGTAGCTTGACGTTGTAGTCTGCCAAGTCTGCGTTCAGGGCTAGCTGCAGCCCTAGAATCTCTACGAGCTCGGCCGCATTGGGTAGTAGAGTCTCGACGGCCACCTAAGTTCGGTGGAGAGCGGCCGCCGGGAGTAACTTGAGTACCTTGAGCAGTTTGCGACGTTTGGCAAGTCTGCGCTGTTTGGGAGCCACTACTATTGGGTGGCGTAGGTGAAGTAGGTGAGGGTGTCACAGCAGATGTAATAATAGTTGGCATTGTCATCATAGGTTGACATTCGCCGTCGGAGCGGCTTGGTTCATGGATAGCGACTACAGTCACGCATGGCATATGAGTGGATGGTCCAGGATCAGAAGACGCATCAACAAACGACGGTGGTGCAGGAGTTGGTGGTGAAGTTCGTCTTTTTCTGTGGGTCGCCACAATTCGCGGGGGTGCAGCGACAGAGTCACGACGATGGCGGTGTCCATCTACTGAGTCTCTGCGTTCTTTGCTTTCCTCAGAGCCACGTCGCTTGATGCGCCGTTCTCGCGTCGGCATGATGGTTATTGAGTCTTTGCGGTCCCAGTTTGGGAAATCAGCGCGAAAATCTTGAGGTGCCGCTTTTGAGTCGCGGCGCTTGGAGGTCATTGATTTGATGCCAGAGTCGGCGGAGGAGTCACGTCGGCGGCGCGGCGGTGGCTCGTGGCGCGCCCAGGGCAGCGAGCGCGCGAGGTCCGCCAGGGTTTCGCGCCGGGAGAGCGGGGCCCGCTGGCGCCGGGGCGCGCTGCCTCCGCCTCCCCACTCGCGCAGGATGTCGGTTAATTGAGCCAAAGAGGAGCGACGGCGACGAGGTCCACCTATGAGCAAATGATTTCTAATTACATTTTCGAAAAACTTAAGAAGACAGTATTTTATAACGCGAAAGTTCTTTTCTGAATATGCTTTTAATGGCTACAATCACTGTATGCTACGTACCTCTGGGTTGATTGTCGACGTCTGGTTCCGGCGGCGAGAGGCAAGACACTTGTGCTGCCGAGTCTCTTCGATTGCCCAGCCTTTGCCTCAGAGTGGATTCTTCTAACGTAGATCGTGTAAGCTCGTCCCAGCCGTTGCCTCCAGCCCAGACCAACCCAACTTGATGAGACAGTATCGGTAGGTTGCAAACGAAACATATTGCTGTCATAGTCCTGTATAAAAACAAAAACACTGTTAGAACTCTTGGTTGAAGAACTGACACAGAAAGTTTTGATTTTGTTGAACTAACGATTTATTATTCCGAAAATTGATACCGCGAAACATGGTGGTTCGTGCACCCGGTAGTCGGTGTGAATAAGCGTGAAGCGACATATCGCGCCCTTGTGCTCGCATCACCGGCCTGATAACCGAACTACCGATATTAAGTAATAACCACTCCCCTAGCTGTCGACGTGTCACTACCAATAAACAATTGATGCGATACTTTAATATTCTTGTCGGATTATAATTGTATTGATTATCACCGACAGAGGCGAGCTTCTTTATCATCTTATTACATTCAGGGGTCAGTGAATTGGGAAAAGCTTCGTCGATTCGATTGAAAATGCTTTCCCCTACCATGTTATCGTCAGCCTTGGAGACATGTGTTTATGATAAAGGTATACAAAGTCCGTATCGGTAGATAAACGCGTGTGATTGTTATTGTTGCGGCATAGTGAGTCGACGCTGTTTTGATAATGCGTATCTGCCGGCTATTCGGATGAGCGAATTCCGCTCAGTGTGACTGACGATTGAGAAGCGTTGTTTAATATTATTGAAGTGGAAACAGGGAATGTGCTCAGTCAGTTTGAAATCTCTCGACAATGGGATCCAATTTACTCGTAAACTTAGAGTACCTTGTAACAGATAAGCCGCTACATGGGAGTGAACACTTGAAGCGTCGAGTTTCATGTTCGTTATTAGGTGTTAAATTAATAAAAAAGCCATTTTGTTCATTCTTATGTACTTGGCATATTATTAAGCCATTTAAATTAAGTATAAGCTATTCACGGACTACCTTGAACTTTTACCAGAAAACAACATTGTGCTTGAAGTAAAGGATTTGAACAAAAAGAACGTATTAAGTACTTACTATCTAAGTCTAAAAAGTGCGATAATTTCAGAAATTAATTAAACGTTTCCTGGTCAAAGTTCTGAAATTGTCTAAATGGGTTAGTTAATTATAATACATATAATCTGGAATTCAATAATTAATACTATAATTATAAATAGGTTTCTATGATTTAAATCTACAATTTATGGTTGAACTGTTTACCTATTAGGTAATTTAGACTACAAACTTTTTCCAATTCATCCTACCTTCCTTCTTCTATGTCTACAGTGCTATCTTATGAACTACTTATTATTATGTTATCTATTTATAAAAAATAATGATATTGTGTTATATGTTCATGAGTGTTCGTTATGAAATTGTGTTTCAAGAAAAGTGCAGATTGATTGAAAAAGTTTAGAAATCACGGAGACACTTTTGTAAACAAGGTAGGTATTTTTACGGATAGTATTTTTATTTTTTTGATGCCTCGTCTGTTTTTCTTAAGAAGGTAGACTTCCAAAAGCAAGAAACTTCTGAAAAACTGAAAGTTCTGAGAGTTACCTTTCAGTTCTGAAAAACTGTTCAGGATTTAAGGTGTTTGAACAGAAATATTATCTTTTTCCATGATATTTTATTTAGAGGTCAACCTTTCTACCCTTTTTTTTCTTTCTTTGTTTCTTTTTAATAATAATCCGTCTAGAAAAAAAAAACTGAAATTAAAATGCAAAAGATTGTGTAGCAAAGCTTCGTGCGTTCAGAATGCGTATAATTTGTTTATATTTTTTTATTAATATTTTTACTGGGCAACTATTATTTTCTGTTTAGCAATATTAAACAATATTGGGTTTTTAATAAAATAAGATTACAAAGCGAAGCATGCTTGGATATCATGCGATTATAAACTTAAATGCTTTATGCTTAAGGCAGATTTTTGATAACATGCAAGGTTCATACATGTGTTTTGCGGATATGTTCGATGCTCATGATTTCATGCTTGGTTCAAAGTTTTCATGCTTGGTTTACATAACCATGCTTGGTTGTCAGGGACCTGTAATGGCGCAGACGAGGTGAGGGGGACTGAGGCATGTCGAAAGCCGGGTCATTAGGTCAGGGCGCTAATTGAGGGTAATTCCCATACACAATTATCACATCAAACACTTTGTACATCTGAAACAATAAGTAAAATAAATTAATCGTATAATTGCAGAATGAGGCCGTCTTTAGTACTTAGAGCTGAAAATTTAAATTTTGTGGAAGATTAAAAATAGTTTTAATAAAAAAGTTGTGTTGTGTTTGTAAGCACTGAAAACAAGTGTGTAAAATTAATAAAAAAGTGAAACATAGTGTTTATTGTGTTGTTTGTATACTTAATTGCTAGAAATCAAATATTATTGTCACTTAACATAACTAACCTCCTCCTACTATTGGTAACTACATATCCTACCCAAATAGTAATTAACACAATACATAACCTGAATACCAATCCCCGTAATTTAAGATGTTTAAAATCGAGTCGCTATCTCATTTCAGCGACAATAAACGTCAAAAACTTGAGAACTAGAACAGACTGTGAACCTTAGACAAAGAAAAGTATAGACGGCGGGTAGCTCCATTTCATTTGCACAAGAAAGGGATAAAGTATTGAGTTATTATAAGTAACAGAAAAGGATAAAGCTATACTATTTTCGTCTCTCACTGCGTGCCAGTTTTTTCAAGGCAGCTACTTATGTAGCCTATGTTAGTTAAGTTAGTTTTTTGTCTCATGTGTGACCACGCTACCCGATGCTCTATAGCTTTCTTACTCTAAGCTGTGAACGTTCGTAACATTGTAATTACGAGAAGTGCCTCTGATCTGTCTCAATCTGTCAAAAATACCTCTACGTTTCCTACATTTTTGACATGTTTTTGACATTGTCGCTGAGACGAGATTGCGACTTTTATGTTTTAACAATCGTTCGTCGTTTCAGCCGATAGACGTCCACTGCTGGACACAGGCCTCCCCCAAATTTTGGGGGAAGGTTTGCCATAATCGCCACGCTTGGCAGGCGGGTTGGCGATCGCAGTATGGTATGATGGTGGAATAAATAGAGAACGCTGCTGCCCATTCTCCGGTAAGACCCTTAGTCGCCTTTTACGACACCCACGGGAAGTAAGGGGTGGTGCAATTCTTTAAGTCCGGCACCACACAGACAACAGTTTTAACAATATTATAATATTATTATAAGTAATAAATAAATATTATATTTATTATAATATTATTATAAGTAATAAATAAATATTATATTTATTATAATATTTATTCATTTCTATTTTTTTGTTTGTTTCAGTCCTGTACTAACCCAGCAAGATCTACATTGTATCAACTGGATCAATCAAATATTTTTTTTTTGTTTAAAATCTTTTATCTTCATTTGAATTTTTTTTTTACATCTGCACACTTGTTTTTTCAGCTCACTTTAGACATTGGCAGAATAGTCGACATAGGCTTTGCTTGCCATTTATTAAAAATAGAATAGAGATTGCGACTAGATTTTGAACGAGGCCACTCGAAAAAAAAGCGCGGGAAACTTCGGACTTGAAAACAAAACGTGACATTGGCTAAATGCACAAACCGTGCGAAGCCAAAAAAAAAAGAAAAGATTTTGAAGGTTTTTAATTACCTACGGGAATTGGCCTTCTCATACTTATCTATACCTACCTAAAAGTACCTGCCAATATCACAATTCATTCATGGACAACATTCCATTTCCTAAGTTATATTCATTGTACAAACAAAGGAAATAAACAGCATTATTCCTTAATTATGTAAAGTATAAATGGAGGTTCCGTGTACGGTGTCATAAAGTAACAAATAAAGGTCTGTATTGTAAGGTGTCGCCTCGCGAAATTGTCCTGGATACATCAAATATTTGAAAACTTGACAGCAGACGGTAATTTTAGCAGATTCCATCCAACCGGTAATATGTAATCGTATAATACCTTACTGTAAGGCATTAGATACTAATTTCCTTTGGCAGTATATTCTGTTCCAAATGCGTAAATTTCGATCCCGTGGGAATATCGAGATAATAATTATCCTATGTCCTTTCCCGAAACTCAAACTATCTCTATACCAAATTTCATCTAAATCGGTTCAGCGGTTTAAGCATGAAGAAGTAACAGACAGACGACTGACACACTTTCACGTATGGTTAAATCTTTATTTCCAGTTTTAAAATTTATATATACCACTCGGTACCTACCTATATCATAATAAAACCTACCTACCTATATCATATAAATTGTAGGTACATAAAGAGTTATAAACCTCTGGGACCCAAGCTAAGATTAAACTTGATGAATGTGTAAACAAACCCTCACTAGAGGAATTCATAATTATGTACCTTCTATTTAGAATGTTTCAAATTAAAATCTCACCATTTTTTCCGACAATTATTTTTTTAATAACGTTATTGAATTGTAAGTAATCGAAAAGTCATCAAAATTAAGGATAAAAAAATGAACCTCGATAGTTGTCAAATGAAAAACACCTAGAAAATTAGAATTTCGGGTTCGAATAATAAAATCGCTCGATTTGTAAATGGCACTACAAATTGACATGATCTACGTTTTCTAGTTCATTTCTTTACCTTCTATCAGATACTTTTGGAATAAACCTTATAGTCAAACTATTCCATATTTCAATTAAATAAACTATCAAATTATTTACTGAAAACAGCGTCACACGGTGACAATTTTCCGCACCATTTTCCGAAAGCTTGGCAACTTTTCAGCATAGTGTTTCCTGAAAGTTGTAGATGGCGGTGCAGTGTCCGGCGCGAAATGAAGCTTGCATTGAGAGAACGAACTTGTACCGTCGTTACAGAGATGGCGCTAGTAGGTTCATCGTTACTTCTAGTTCCATGCCTAGAACTTATCTGCTACCACTACCTAACTACTACTACTAAAGTTTTCTTTTTCAGTTAATTTTGTATTTGATACTTAAAAATCTTCATTTCAATGGTTAATGCAGCATTACGAAGTACTGTTTTAGTATTTTGCAATTTACATTTGCCACTTAGTGAATTACCTATTAGGAATCTATTAAAATAGGTGAAAATATATTTATTTTTTGTTATGATTTATTCCTTTTTAATATATTACGGATATTTTTAGGAACTACTTGCGCGTTTAAAACACTTTTAATTGCCTTTTGCTTTCGTTTTACCATCAGAATTCTGGCACTTGATTTGAGTTTCTTATTAATTTTGTTGAAGTGTTTTCCGCCAATTAATTGAAAGCAGTAAGTAGGCCTTTTCATTAACGTAGGTAAGAGCTAAGGTACGACAAAGACTTATAATATTATATTTATGATTTTCAAGAATTCGTATCTAAATGTAGGCATCCAACTAACGGTCTTAATTTAAGTTGTACCTAATAATAATAACCACCTCCTTTATAATACCTATAATACCTAATTTGAAAGGTAAAATAATTGGCAACATCGGTCGACACAACCACTTGAACAGATTAAATCTTGATTGATTTTTTAGTTCGCAATAAACGTTTTGACTTTGAATTCTAGAGAAATGCAGTCATCTGGGGGCTAAAAAGGCCACTCTGGCAGAATCATAAAAGGATAACAGAATGGACAGTTAACTGTTAAGTTAATCGTATCAAATCCCATTGGTGAAGCATTTTTCAGTTATTTTTTTTGTCTGTGCTAAAATACCAATCAATCCAATACAAATCCAATCCCAATCTCTTTGTTTGTACCTACGTAGTGCAGCGAAAAAAAAGAAAAACACGGACTGTTTTCGCCATTTTATAATTCCTTTTATGAATCTCCAAAGTGGCCTTTCTGAATTGCGACTGGAAATAATAAATATTATTACGTTCCGTTACAGCTATTGGGATAGGAAACGGGAAACGTACCTATAATAAATCCTAGCAAAAGAGGTCTTAGCAACCTGTTTCATACAACGCAACCAATTAAACATTTTATAAGCTGATTTTACTCTTTCTCAGGAATTTTCTCAATTAATTTTCATGTCGGGCTTGCATCTTTAGTGCGCCCTCCAACAGCAATCATAAAGGCAGTTTATTCCTTCGTTCGTAATAGCGGAATAATAGCATTCATTCTAGTGGTTGGTTTTAAATCTTTAACATTTTTAGAGAATAGGCCATAAACAAACGGGAATGTTGTTCAATTTAGATTGGTTTTTGATTGATGGGGACGGGTCAAGTTTTAAATGAATTTTGTTGGGTGCGTCCCGCCCACGGGCGGCTTCCGTCGGCCCGGCCGCTTCATTCAATTAGGCCTCAACAAATAATACGCTCGCTGTAACGACATATTTTGGGCGTGAAAGAGTCCATTACGTATAGCGTTTTCGTAGGTACGTTACAAAATTGATCGCAGCTAACATCGTTATCTAATGTAGTATGTTGGTATGTACATAATCGCTTTCCCGTACACAGCGAATTCTAAATTAGAGTTTCGAACAACACTGAATTTTGCATGCACAAACAACTTTTGCATTACGAAATGTTCTGTGAAGCGCAAATAAACTTACATACGGTTACAAAGTGTAACAGTTTAATGGCAGTACATTGGAAATGTTTCGTCAGTTGTTGAGTTTAAACAGCAATTTGGATAAAGGAGAGCTTCGCGATACGAATGCAATTCTGGAAAATATTTCTTGATTAAATTCGTTGTCTTAACAATGTATCGAATGGGGGAAACAATTATTGTAGCTCCCCATATCGTTAAGCAAGGCTGGGCTGAATTCAGGTATTTGATGTTATCGGGTTACGTGTCTGGTCCACAAAATTGGACATGCTTTGTTGCTGGTGGCAGGTTGCCTGTGTTAGTGTCTGGTTTTCATTATTGGATGTTTGGTTAGTTAGGTACCTCTACGCCTCTAAGCTATTGTATGTGTATTGAAAACGGTAATTTAAAAATCCAGTGTTTCAGCGTGGAGGTTCATGTTAGTTTGGAAAGCAAGAAACAGAGCAGAGCATGATGAGGATTTTTAGTGTAGAAGCTTTACTCTAGTAGGTATTAGAAGTTTTAAAAGAAGTCTTTTTAAAACTATAAAAATTGCATTGAGTTTGTTTATAAAAAGAACCTCGTAGTTCGTAGCCAGCTGTCTGTCGCTTATTTTATTTTCGTCGTAATTTGTCTATTCCGATAAAATGTGAAATTTCATAGATATTGCATATCACCCGTTCTTTATAAGAAGGTACCTTTGTGACTAGTCGTGACGTAGTCGTAATTAGTGTTCATACGTATACACCACTCGCATGCATCGGTAGAGGTATTAAGATGTATTCGCTCGCAGAGATGGGCATAATAATCTGCTTGAGCTAGGTCCATCGCGTTGCGTTATCATGCGATATACGGTTATCCAAGTATGTCTAGATTTCTGACACTCAAAGGGCTTCGTAGATTGCAAACAGTCAGTAGATTGCGTAGGAAGGTGAGAATGATATAAGTGCCAAAGTCATATCAGATACAGATATGACTTTAGTATCAATATGTCAACCGACGGTCTCATTGGTTTATATTTTGCAAGGTTGTACAAATAGAAATCGAAGATCATAAAAATCGCGAGACATGCAGCTTCTATTCGTGCTTTAATACTACCTACGCTTTTTTTTTTTTTTGCGGATGGGAAATCATCAAATGACTCCTCCCGCTCTGGGTGGAGCGGAAGGGAGTGTCAGACTCTTACTGACTAAAACCCACCCGTGTTCCTAATAGATCATGATCTAGGCTTTGCGGAAGCGCAAGACAATCTCAATACCGGTGTTAAGGGGCTTACATGACCCAAAGCGCGGTCACCGTCGGACTGCGTAAAAAAGAAAGAGTTGCGCGATGACACAACGTTAGTAATTTATTGCAAAATATGAAGCATTATTATTTAATTACAAAAAATACGAGTGTTTTTAAAGAGAAGCGCGATGACACAAAACTGGAAATTTATTGTAAAATATGAAGAAATTATCTATTTACAAAAACTATTTAATAATAAATAATCCATCACTGAATGCAGTTTGGCATTACAATTTAATGGCATAATTTTAATTATAATTAAAATTGTTAATGACGGGATAAACTGCTTTTAAAAACACTCAATAGGTGTATTTGAAGATTTTTTGATGCATTAATGTATGTTTAATTGTTTAATTTATGATTTGAGTTCCATCACTGTATTACAATAAGACTTGAAAATATCATAATTTTTTTTTGGTCAAAATTATTTACGTTTTAAGAGATACACTGCTTTAAAAAATCAACTTTTTAACCGTTTTCAAGGAATCTCCGCCTTAAGTAAAATTTATATAAATGTATTTTATTTACGTATACTTTATTATACACCACAAACATGCATAGAACAAATATAATACCAAAATCTATTTAATATTTATATTATTTTACTTTAGTTTACTTTCATATTCATGTTCTGTAAGATCAGATATCACGAAGTGCACCCAGCTCTAAAAATATTATGTACTCAATGTTATTCCAAAAACATTTTAAAGTAAGTAATCCTTTGTTTTGCTGGCGTTAATTCAAAATATGCGGAAAAGAATGAAAAAGTACCGTACCTACCGGAAAAATTTATTGTTGGATTTCGCCAGTCATTTGAAAATAATTTTGGCTGCGGTACGATGTGTGATGGGAATGTGATGACAATGCCTTTGTATCTGTTCTACCTTGCAGTTTATTTTTACCTCTCCTAATGTGGTTTATCTTATTCAACATTTAGGCTCGGTTGCACCCTAAATCACTTTAAGAACGACGTTTTAAATTCGTTCAGCAGCCTATAATGTTCTCACTGCTAGACACAGGCCTTCTCTTTTCGAGAGGAAGTGGGCTGTAATCTACCACGCGGACCCAGTGCGGGTTGGTAAATGTCACATGTCTTCGAATTTTTGGTTATACTTATAAGACATGCCCGTTTCCTCACAATATTTTTCTTCACCGTTTTGAGAGCAGTGGTGATAAAATAAATTACACAAAGTGATGTGCCTGTCTAGGTTTTAGCCCACGTAAATCGAGGCCATTACCACTGGGACACCACTGCTGCAAACTTAGCTTTATTCGTTTAGCGCTAAATATATTTAGTGATTTGTGGTGCAAATGGGCCAATAAAAATGCAGCAATATAAATGTTGATGGATGGGAGGGAGAGGAAAACCAAAGAATAGATGCATGGATTGTGTGAGGGATGATAATAAAACGGAAAAATAAAATAATGATAGAGTGATGGCTGACAGGGGAGAATGAAAGAAAACAGCGTGTTGTGCCAACCCCCAGTAACATGGGGTAAGGGCTGGAAGATGATGATGGTGCAAACTGGCCTTAGAACCACATACTTCCCTGCTGGATGTGACCTGGTGGTTATTCACTTATTCAAAAGATTGTTTTAATCGGTATGAGACGTGATTCATTGTAAAAGAAAATCTGTAAGTACAGACGTCAGCACATCAAGCTAGCCTAAACTGTCAATCTTGTCAATTTTGTCTTGTGTGTTGTCTTGTCTTCTTTGTGTTTGAACCTTATGATTCAAAGTTGATTGGGAAAATTTGCTTTAGCAATAAAGTTGAAAATCTTATAAAGAAATTTGACACATTGTAGTTGCTTGATGTGCTGGCGTCTGTACATTAACTCAGGTATTAGATAAATACCCAGTAACTCAACCAAACCATAATAAATAACTTAAAAAAATAATAATTATAGGTAATCTTTTCAACACACTTGCTCGTAAAGTGGCTCTTAATGAACCGCCTTTAGGTCCATAATGCAGTGTATTAAAAACGCGTGCTTTTTACTTTATGTTACTGCACTAGTGCGATAACGCCACAGCTAACTATTTACTAACTGCGCATTCACCTTAAATTGTCCGTGGTCCCATCACGGAACCGAACGGAAAAGACCCTGACTGGCGTTTTATTATTGCGGAATCTCACTGATCTAATGTATGTTTCACTATGCCAATAGTACTTTCTAATTCCATACTAACTAAACTACAATTTGACATACTACAACACTACGATCAGTCTAAACATTATTTTGTGTTTATTATATTTTTTCTGTAGGCTGTTTTGGCAGTTTTGTCAGTGCCTTTATTTAAGCGCGCCATTTTCCATACAAGTTAGTATTTAACAATAGAAAGTCTGTTTTTTCCTCGCAAGTGTGTTGAAAAACGTCGTATGATACACGTGTGCATTGATCATTATACCCGAGGCGGTATTATTCGCGCGAACCGCAGGCGAGCGCGATAAGGAAGCCGAGTGTGAACATAGCACACATGTATCATTATGTACTATGTACATATTACGTTACGTAATGATTTGAGACTGTTTAACCATACATTTTTGATGTTTAAACGTCTCTTAACTTTAAGTATCGTTTATAAAAAAGGGGTACATCATAACTATATTAAACCGATAATAGACATCTTTAAAGTTGTCACAGTTCCGATATTATGGTTTCATATTAAAATTACTTATATTTGTTCGATACCCAGTTATGAACTATCGAGTTTCCTCGTCAGATAACCCTTGTTAAAACTTGATATCAGGAATATTCCAGGTACCCTCCGATTTCGAATTTCCAGTTTTGGTAACATGAGTATTGAGTAAATCCTAGATTTGAGACTGTAAAAGGCACTTCAACCAGCTTCGGAACCCTCTAGCTATTCTGCGGTAATACTGGGAATCTCTCTATCGATGCAAGGGAACAGGAAAATTGTACCGAAAATTATTATCAAGGATGAAAATTGGAATTGATGGCTGTCAAATAATGTGGAAACGGAAAATAGCGTTATTGAAAAGTGACTTAAGAACATAATTTGAGCGGGCGTTTGTTGGTCTCTATGGTTACCGTAAGGCTAAGTGTCTGACTCTAGTGACTCTACCAATTTATTATTGTTATCATGGTAAGCGGCTGAGGTGTATTTGTTTAAATATTGACATATATCAGCCATAAACATTTCCCAATCTAAATTACATTTGTAATACATATTTGCATTGTTTGTATCATAAACGAACGAACGAGGCAAAAGTAGTATGTAAGGATCGTAGCTGGCTACGCCTGCATTCGCGATTTAAGTATCTGCCAAAAATGTAAACAAATATGAGTTTATGGAAAAATAACTTAAAATTTGACACAATAAAGTTCAGTATACGCTACAACTTCAAACATTTTTATAACTTTTTGAATAGTGGTAGTCATTCTGAAATCAACTAAATTACCATTAAAATAAAGTTAATATTTGTTTAACTTGAAATAATATTAATTTGAATCATAAGTTTGAATAGACTCTATGTTTAAGTAGATGTCACAAACCTTGAACCTATTGTGTAACACACTTTCAATCACATTCTGAATCATTTTGCGAGGATATTGCCAATCCATTGCTTCATATGTTCGAAAAATTTGTCTGCTACACAACGTAAATAACCAGTGATCGGAATAGGCTGGGTATAATTACCTAAAGTTTAAAGAACAGAGACGAAAATCGGAGACTTCCTTATGACAAATTTTTTTTTACCGGTAATTTTACCGGAACTTTTAATTATGTAACTTTCAATATCTTATTTGTTCATTAACATTACCTATAAATGCTAAATAAAAAAAATAACCAATATTATTTTTTTTTTTAATATTGGTTATTTTATTTATCAAAACATTGGTTACGATTTATTAAAGCATTTATAATGTTAATGATAAAATTAAATATTGAAACTTACATAATTAAAGATCCAGTAAATTTCATGTAAAAAAAATTGTCATAAGGAAGTCTCCGATTTTTATTTTATTACTCTATTAGCCTATTCCGATCACTGTAAATAACACAATGAATTTTGTTGAACTGTCAAAATGAAAGCGATTGCTACTGTTAGTGCAATTACCCCGCTCTTCGAAGCCTATGATCTGTCTACGTCTTCCAATATGACGGGAGCCAAGGGCCGTGTTGTCTCAGAGAACGTTAATCATTATAAGATAAGACTAATGTGATTACTCCTGCCTTGCCAACGGGCAGTCTGCATCAGTTACGAGACGGTGAATAATGACGCCATATCTCATACATCAACATAATTTCTTTGGAGTTTTCTCGTGAAATGTGATGAGAAACTAGATATTTTAAAATGCAATATTATAATTTTACTTCACAGTGTAGAAGCTCAGAAGCTACTACCGCCTGGTAATCAGGTAAAAGGAAGATTAAGCCAGCCGTCAGAGGCGAGATGAATAATTTTCCACGAATGAAAAATTACAAATGCGTAAAATAATATGGATAGTTGGTCGTCAAGAAAATATACTTACTAAAGTGTGAAAATGTTAGAAAGAAAGAAAAAGAAAATACGTTTATTTGCAATAAACATGATGCAATAAAAATAAATAAAACTGGCCAAGAAGGGTTCCGTACCACGAGGCAAAAACGCCGAAAAAAACACGTTTATTGTATGGGAGCCCCCCTTAAATATTTATTTTATTTTGTTTTTAGTATTTGTTGTTATAGCGACAATAGAAACACATAATTTGTGAAAATTTAAACTGTCTAGCTATCGCGGTTCTTGAGATACAGCCTGGTGACAGACAGACGGACGGACAGACGCACAGACAGCGGAGTTTTAATAATAGGGTTCCGTTTTTAGCCTTTGGGTACGGAACCCTAAAAGGGTTGGGAGAAACATGCGTCACATCCACACAAAACGGCTATCGCTCAGCATTATGCTGCGACCCTATGCAAGACAGAGCCCCAGCGCTGGTTCAGGTGCGGCAAACAATTATTAGGACGCTGTACCGGTACAATATAATTTAATTTAACTGTGATAGAATATACTAAACAAGAATATAAAAAAAAGGAAATATACATACATGCTATGAGAAAAGGTATCATCCTCAAAAAAACGTTAGATATCCTTATAACTACCAAAAGTCAGAGATTCAGACGATTCAGTTAAATATTAGTTTTATAAGACAGATAGGTTTTAAATACACATACACAAACTTATGCCTTACCCCCATGGATAGGCCGAAACTACAGAACCACCTGCTACGATCCTTACAATATCCTTTTGCCTCGTTTACGTCATATTTACCTATAGGTACACATAGGTTGTTCCTACGTACTTTCTAAAATGTTGAGGTATCGTGGCTCCGTAGCGAAAATATATTTATAATAATATACCAAGCAACTTAAAAACGTTGTTATATAAGTGGCTAAATACACAAAATATTTATTCTATTAAGGAATTTATAGAGACTAAATATGCTCCAACAATAGATATTAGGTGATGTAACGCATACCGACAAGTTTGCATGCTATGTATGTATAGCAAAACATATAAGCACTAATTTTAATGTAACATCTGTAATACCATGTTTTAATGCAAATAAAAATGATTTGATTTGAATAGTAATCTTATGTTGAAGGGGAACATTATCATAAGCTTTGTAAGCAGTAACCATATCATAGTGAACCTCTGAGCCGTCACTGACGATGTCGTGGAAGTGGCGAAGATTTGGGCGGAGAAAATTTAATTACTTATTTATTCAGTAGTACACATACATTTTATACATTTAAGTTAGTGCCAACATAAACTCATTAGAGTTTTACCGTGCACCAAACTCATCGACTACATACTTTAGAGAATTATAACCACTTAAGTAGGTACTTAGGTAAAACGGAACAACAAAAAAAAAAAAAACAGTGGCCGTCCAAGGTTGCCGACAGAAGTGAAAACTTGAAAAAGCATAGAAATTTTATAAATATTTTTGAAGGTGTAAAATGTACCGCGCGTTGATGTCTTTATGATCGCCAAAACTTAAAACAGAGGTGTCGGTTATGGTAACAGTGTCGCGAGTTCAATGGTTTTTTCCCATCTCAAAAAGATTGGGCATTTTTTCGCCTTGCCTAAACAACTTTCACTTCAAAAATAAAATTACAACGGGTGTAGGCGAATTATTAGCTAATACTAACCAGTGCACATCAGTGACCAATTCGGCCGTCCATCCTTAAAACAAAAGTGAGAGAGAGAATTCAACATCGACATGACGATTAAGAGTCAAAAAAAAAAAGAAGAAAATATTTATTCCTCAATTTTCATGATTGCATCTGTTTGCCTCTGCCTCACCCAAAGGTTGACTGGTAGAAAATGCCTGTGGCATTAAGTCCGCCTCTGCACATTTATGTGCTTGAAGTATTAAATAAATAAATAAGAGCTACATAACATAAAACATTAAACACTGCCTACCCAGAAAATCGCTGACCAAACATGGGTTTATTGTCAACTCGTCGTGACTGCGTGTCGCAGACCCCGAAACGGAACGTGTCAGGAACTTTAAATATAAACGTATCTGAAACCACGTTTCCGTTCGTCGGGGAAATAAAACGAGCTCTAAACCCGCGGGACGATTTCCTTTTATGTCCCGATGGTCATTAACAGGTATATGCAGGTTTAAATAAATCTATGGCTTGTATTTTTTATGTTAGCAATGATAATATAGAACGTAGGATTCACCGAGCCTGCCCAAAGTAGGTATAGGGCACTAAATCCAGTTGCCAACTTTTTAGTAAGTGCTCCCACATACGAGCGGTACGCATCAACGGCAGAGGTAACTGCAGCCGCTCGTGTATACGAGCACTTACATTAATCACGAAACTACTTTCATTCTGAGAAGACGCATAATCATTTATAATGATACTAGCTGCGCCCCGCGGTTTCACCCGCGTAAGTGTCGATCCCTTGGGAATATCGGGATAAAAAGTAGCCTCTATGTTAATCCAGGGTGTCAGCTACCTCCATACAAATTTTTATCAAAATCGGTCCAGCCGTTTGAGCGTGAAGAAGTAACAAACATATAAACACACACACCCACTCACACACACACTCACAAACTTTCGCCTTTATAATATTAGTGTGATTTACTGAAGTGAGTGTAATAGGACAATCTGTTGTTTCATAGAAAATTGCAATACCTACGCGGTCAAAATGGAACAGCAATAATAATTATAGTTTTTAATAACCGACGAATTTTAACGAATGTGGGTTCAGAATCATGTACTGAATTCATGGCAACAGGATTCCTGTCGATGTCCTTGTCACCCTGAATAACCCTTTCTGTTCCATGATTCACGTCCTTTAAGGCAGTAGTCTGACACGTCATGTTCACAAACTTTATGTACAGTCAACAAAAGAGATAAGTATGCAGGAGCGTCGGATATAGTAGAAGTTTAGTAAGAAACCGATGGATGTTCTCGAAGAAAATTTTATTTTATTAATAGAAAACAAACAGCTCATTTTATCAAATTAAATTTCAGTCGACAACATCCATCGGTTTCTTACTAAACTTCAACCATATCCGACGATCCTGCATACTTATCTCTTTCGTTGACTCTACCAACATAGCACCCGAGATGCATAGTTTGTAAGACGTTTACACAAGTTTACAAACTTTGCGCTTTGAAACATTAGGATGCTCAACTGTAATGCAGTAAAGTATCTGGGTATAAGAAGACCCTTGAGCACTTGATTTTCATGACTGAACTTCGAAGTTCAAAATACCGTACTGTCTGTGTGTTGAAGCATAGTGCTATCCTGTAAAAATCACCATGTAGACTAAAAGTTAAAAGTGAGTTTGAAGTGATAGATTCCCTAGCGTCAGGTGGATGTCATTCCATCTGACGATTTGACCTGACCTGCTCATTTCACCAAAGTTTTCAAATGAGATTTTTTACAGAATTGACCGGCTGTAGACTACGCTATTCTGTAAAAACCTTACCGTGAAAACGTAGGTGAAGTAAGTTTGAAGTGAGCTGTTGCAGCCCTAGGATGCGAAGAAATCAGAACACCTATTTTTGTAACCTAAATAAAGCGAAGGTGTTTTTTCAGCGCGATTGTCCGAAAGGGTTACCGCTGGCCCGGAACACAAAGGGCTAAGGAAGGAACACGGGTGGGTTTTAGTCAGTAAGAGTCTGACACTCCCTCCTAATGCTCCACCCAGAGCGAGAGGAGTCATTTGATGATATCCCATAAAAAAAAGATGCGTAGGTGTTTTTTTAAATATTTCAATAAAATGCAAGTTGAATGAACACATTGTTTCAATTACATTTTGATATTTCGCTCTTTGTGATTCTGCAGAGCATGAATTTTGATACGCCTGCCAACGCATTTCACGAACAATATAGACACTACATTTATCAACGAGATTTCAATATGAACCGGAATAATTATCGAAAATGTTCACTGCTTTCATATTTCGATATTCAATATTTTGATATCTATTTGGTTATTGACAATAGAATTTGTTCGATGTCCTGGTTTTGAAAACTGTTTCTGTAAAGCTTTGAAATGCAGGTTTTGTTTGTGTGTATTAGTAGGTATTTGTTAGTAAAACGTAATACCTATTGATATGCAGAATTTTGATTGAAATAATTGCTTGGAGTTGTATGATTTCGCATTGCGTATCATTACGTTTTCAAAACATAATTGGCTATTGAGCAAATACTGTATAATAAAACATGAGTATACATTTTGATGTATACTCATGTTTTACAATAAAAATATATTCTATTCTATTCAATTCACCCAAATTACATATTATTTGTAATATGTGCGGCATTCCATTTGACGCTAGGGATTGGCAGTGTTATCAGCTCACATCACCTACGTTTTCACGGTGAGAACAGCACCACAATCACTTTTCTCCTAAACTTATCCATTTTGTCAACTTTTTTAAACTTAAATAAAATCAAATTGTAGTTTGGTCTGTAGTAATAATAACTTTGTAAATAGGTATATATGTAGATTTGTGGTGTTTTAAATGTACATACGTGGGACACTCATAAAGTTTTGCGAAAATAAAAAAAATGTTCTATAGGTGAATACTTTTTTATTAAATCTTTTCAAAGTAGTCTCTACTAGCCTCTATACAAAGTTTCATGCGTTTGAACCAGTTTTCGAAACACTTTTTCCAGTCCGCCGCAGACACCTCGTTTACAGCCTGCTCGAACGCTGACAACGCATCTTCCGGCGACGAAAATTGTATCCCTTTGAGCTGATTTTTTATTTTCGGAAATAAAAAGAAGTCACACGGTGCTAGGTCAGGGCTGTAAGGAGGGTGATCCTTACAGCCTCTTCTTCTTCAGAGGATCTTGACCGGCGTGCTGCCCTCGTTATGAGCGCGATGTGCGAAGGCGCGTTGACGTGGTGGAGCAGTAGCTCGCGGAGCCCTGTGTTTGGTCGCAAATGTGGTTTCGGTGTGGTGGAAATATGGCAAATAAATCATTTGGCAAATGAAAACGTTCAAAAGAGGCTTCGGCCAATAGCAAAAAAAATATTTTGTAAATCGGCAAAATAATAGTTCGGTAAAATAATATCTAAGACGCATGACATTTCGATGGTCTAAAAATATGTCAAATAATGCATGTAGCAAAAAGGACGTCGGTCAATAGTTATCGGTAAAATGAAATTCGAACAAACCAAAAAAACGGACAAGTGATCGGTTCCCCTTCTTTCGAATACCCAGCAAGGTACAGTTTACATTAAAAGATTCTGAGCAGAAAAAAAATCAATGACAAAAAAGAGAGATTTTAACATTTTCCTAATTTGAATAAGCAAAACTCGGAGATAACGAGGTCTAATGAATGGTAAATGAAAACAAACCTTAGTTTGCTAAGGCCTTGGAAAGATTGTGAGCAGAAAAAAAATCAATGCCAAAAAGAAAGATTTTAACATCTACCTAAATTGAATAAGCAAAACTTGGAGATAACGAGGTCTAATGAATGGTCAATGAAAACAAACCGTCGTAAAGTTTGCTAAGGCCTGGGGTTATGATAAAGAGGTCAGATTATGATCTGCCTGGGAGTATTTGAAACTTTGAACAACTAAATATGTAAACATTAAATGATGTTCGTTGGTAAGTGCACCACTTCAACGATGAGAAAATTAATTGAAAAATTGGAAAACTATTCCGAAAAATTTTCAAATTAGGGAAAATTTAACGTCCTTTTTCTATGGGATGTTTTGTATGAAGTCAAGACCATATCAAAATTATGACAGGACAACGTTTGCCGGGTCAGCTAGTTTTGTTGTAAATGTAGTGTCATCGCGATTGTATTGTATGTCGTAAGTAGTACGATTATGGTAGGAGCACGTACAGTTTGGCACAGCTGCCTGTGGTTAAAGGAAGTTGGCAGTATTTTTACGGGCGTAACACACATTGGCCTTTAACTAACATACCATCTGATGGAGACTAGAGAAAACGTTGAATCATATTCCTGGTTATTCCAATACAAAACAACCAAACAACAAGAACAACACAAACAACAAAAGAGATAAGTATGCACGATCGTCGGATATAGCCGAAGTTTAGTAAGAAACCGATGGATGTTGTCGACTGAAATTTAATTTGATAAATGAGCTGTTTGTTTTCTATTAATAAAATAAAATTTTATTCGAGAACATCCATCGGTTTGTTCTTAAACTTCAACTATATTCGTCGATCCTGCATACTTATCTCTTTTGTTGAATGCACATAACGTGGTGTGGTAGTACTAGGTGCTACATATGCATACATTACACCTTTTTCTAATTTTAGAGAGACGTTACTTTTAACTTAATAGTATACAGGGTGTTTGGTGCATCGTTTGCCAAATGGAATTTGCCGAAAGGAGAGGTAATTTGCTATCTCTTAAGGCCCAGTAACGAATTCCTTGTTTCACTGGTTTTTTTAAAATGACTTTTTAATTTTTATTTGGAGAAATACAAGAACTCTGCATTTAAGCTTATTTTTTTTTTGAAGTTATGAGTATAGCCTTAAAATTTTATTTTAATTCTTATGTTTACTCTTGTATGGTTCTATGAAATTAAAAATTTACTTGCTAATAACATCTAGTTCCTTTTTAATAACTCCCAAAGTTTTTGAAAAAAGGAAAAATACACTTAACACTCAACTTTAAATTGCTGTAAAAAAAACTAAAAGCGATCGGGATCTTCGAATTCTTTTAAAAGGTTCTCTAGTTTGTCCCCTTTCCAACGGTGTGCAATATACAAAAAAAAAAACGTTTAATAACTTCAGTAATTCGCTAAATTTGTAATCGAGACACATCAGGCTGATATTCGATATTACGGTAAGAACACTAGTTTTCACATAAATAACATTCTTTGAGTAAATGAATAGTGTTATCTCACTCTTATGCAGTCTCTTATCTATTTCTAGAGTTCTAACTTTCCTCGAACTTGAAATAAAAAATAAACTTTTATTTAATAAGTACCTAATAATAAATTTCGTTCAAATTGTCGTCCACTATTGCGTACACACGCGCGACATCTTCGTCTTATCTCGACTGTAGTGGTGTGTAAACGTATTTCTGCTTTGATAGTAATGAAAGCCGCCTCAATGCGTTGGATTAAATCATCCCTAGTCTCAACTCCCGTGGAGTAAACAAGTTCTTTGGGCCATCCCCAGATGTAAAAATGTACACAATAGTGGAGGACAATTTGAACAAAATTTATAATTAGGTACTTATTAAATAAAAGTTTATTTTTTATTTAAAGTTCGAGGAAAATTAGAACCCTAGAAAGAGATAAAAGACTGCGTAAGAGTGAGATAACACTATCCACCTACTTAAAGTATGTTAACTATGTGAAAACTAGTGTTCTTACCGTAATATTGAATATCAGCCTGATGTGTCTCGATTACACATTTAGCGAATTACTGAAGTTATCAAAATTTTTATTTGGTATATTTCACACCGTTGGAAAGGGGACAAACTAGGGAACCTTTTAAAAGAATTCGAAGATCCCGATCGCTTTTAGTTTTTTTTTACAGCAATTTAAAGTTGAGTGTTAAGTGTATTTTTCCTTTTTTCAAAAACTTTGGGAGTTATTAAAAAGGAACTAGATGTTATTAGCAAGTAAATTTTTAATTTCATAGAACCATACAAGAGTAAACATAAGAATTAAAATAACATTTGAAGGCTATACTCATAACTTTAAAAAAAAAATAAGCTTAAATGCAGAGTTCTTGTATTTCTCCAAATAAAAATTAAAAAGTCATTTAAAAAAAAACAGTGAAACAAGGAATGAGTTACTGGGCCTTAAGAGATAGCAAATGACCTCTTCTTTCGGCCAATCCCATTTGGCAAACGATGCACCAAACACCCTGTATATCATCACGCACTTCCTGCTAATTTCTTACATCGGACTTTATACTTTTTATTTGATTTTTATTTGTTTTTATCTGATGTACCGACGCTAGCACATCAAGTTACTACAATCTGTCAAATTTCTTTAATAGGTTGTCAACTTTATCGCTACATCATAAGATTCAAACTTGATTGGGAAAATATGACAGTTTCGGGTAGCTTTATGTGCTGGCGTCTGTACTTATCTGATGTATTGTGTGTCTTTTAGTCTGTGCTAAATAAATGTATTTTCTTTCTTTTCTTTCTATATAAAGTCATGCCTGTATTCCCCGAAGGGTTAGGCAGAGGTGTACCTAAAGTACACCCGCATTTCACCCGCATGTAATAGGGGCGAGTCTATAGCCATCAACCGGGCACAAATCCAAACTCCGGGCTGCTACATGACAATTCCAGATGGAAAAACCCAATAACACTTTGCCCGACCCGGGAATGAACCCTGGACCTCATTTTCAGCTGCAGTAGCTCTTGCGACCACTAGACCAACCATGCAGTCTCGTTACTTTTGCATGACTTTTAATTTAAAAAAATATTGATATTGAGACTTTTGACTACGTTGTGTGAGTATATTTATGTCTTTTTTTTTAATTTGCAATATGCGTTTTGTTTGTGCAGAATAAACAGTTTTTCTTTCTTCTTTCTTTCTATTGCAGTAAGTACTTAGCAAAGACTTACCAACCGAATTTCGACAAACCGTAGTTCCACTATTTGGTAAAATGTATGCATAAAAGAAAACACATATCACGCATTTTACGTAAGTCGTAAAAACCGTCTAGAAATGGAAAAGGGTTAGGTACCTACACATTGCCCATGCGGCCATCATTAATTTCAATATAGAACGCCCTATTTTGACAGGAACATACTGTTGGACTGGCGGAACCTTGACCTGACTAGACATAAATAGTTTTGTGAATATAAATTATTTATAGAGGCTGAAAACAAATTCAAATTCATTTTGTGAACATATGGTCCAATTCTACTGATGTTATACAAAACAATGTTGTTCCATGCTATGTCCCGCCAAAAGGCATACAAAATATCAAATAACAAAATAAAAATAAAGTCAATAGGTAAGTAGATCATGTCACAATTTCATGCAATAGTTATTATAATATGTCAAAAAACCGGGCAAGAGCGAGTCGGACTCGCGCACCGAGGGTTCCGTAACATCCGGGTTTATGAATAAGGTTTATGTTTATGAAATTTAATGTTTTTTTTTTATTATTTTTATATTTGAGTTGATTGAATAAAATGTAAATTGCGGTTTACGATTTATGACGTATTAAAAAAAAACTACTTACTAGATCTCGTTCAAACCAATTTTCGGTGGAAGTTTACATGGTATTGTACATCATATATTTTTTTTAGTTTTATCATTCTCTTATTTTAGAAGTTACGGGGGGGGGGACACACATTTTACCACTTTGGAAGGGTCTCTCGCGCAAACTATTCAGTTTAGAAAAAAATGATATTAGAAACCTCAATATCATTTTTGAAGACCTATCCATAGATACCCCACACGTATGGGTTTGACGAATAAAATTTTTTTTAGTTTCAGTTCTAAGTATGGGGAACCCCAAAATTTATTGTTTTTTTTCTATTTTTGTGTGAAAATCTTAATGCGGTTCACAGAATCCATCTACTTACCAAGTTTCAACAGTATAGTTCTTATAGTGTCGGAGAAAAGTGGCTGTGACATACGGACGGACAGACAGACAGACGGACAGACAGACAGACAGACAGACAGACAGACAGACAGACAGACATGACGAATCTATAAGGGTTCCGTTTTTTGCCATTTGGCAACGGAACCCTAATAAATTAAAAACGGCACATAAACGAATAGGTAATACCCGTTGGTAATACCTAGGTAATTAGTCACAACTTCGTATACAATAACAAATGCAATAAAAGTGTCAATAAATATTATCATTATCCTATGAAAGCAAAATTTTAATTATAGGCAGAGATATATCGACTTTTTTTTTAACACTTTTTTACACTCTTTTTTTGTTCCGTGGTGGAAAATCGTCATGTCTTCCGCCTTCGGAACTGTAGGACTCTTACTGCCTAAGAACCACCCCGACGTTCCCTTCCCATACTTGGTCTGGGGATGATAGGAACTTGTGCGCCTTCCACAATCCCCGGGGTACGCTGATAACAGTGACTTTCAAGTATTAAAACTTTTAACAAATTTTGACACAAATTGGACAATAAGAAAAATAGAACGCGCATACGTAGGTAATGCACACACGCAGTGACTTTAGTCGCCGGTGATTTCAAAATGGTGACACGTCCACACAGATTTTGACAGCCGATTTGTCGGTAGCGATTTCAAAATCTGTGAGCGAATGGAATTAGTCGATTGAAACAAAACAATGTCAATGCTTTTATTACTTCAAGCACTAGATACCTACTGTTGAAACTACCTCATAAGTGAGAAATAACGCGAACATAATAGGTACTTTCACCTGCACTAGTAGTTTGATCCGTCATAAAAGACAGTTGAAGGAGTAAAAACAAAGCGAAATAACGACACATCATGTCGTAGAGACCATAAAAGTTGAAAACAACATTTTTATGGGATAGGGGCATAGCTTTTATTGTTTATGGCCCCGTTTATTGGTTTTAGGACATCGTTGCGGCAAGTTAACGCGTTTTTCTCGTGAATAAATGGTGGAATAAGTGGCTAAATGGCTGAAACTGACGGTTGGACGATTGGAAAATAAAACAGACGTTGCAAAAGTTAGCTTTTATTGCATAACATTATAGCACGACTGTAATCCTCGAAAGGTTTTTTTTTTGGGGTGGGAACTCATCAAATGACCCCTCCCGCTCTGGGTGGCGCGGAAGGGAGTGTCAGACTCTTACTGACTAAAACCCACCCGTGTTCCTTCCTTAGCCCTTTATGTTCGGGGGTAGCGGTAACCCTTTCGGAAAATCCCGCTGCCCCGGCAGGCTTCGGCCCTAGCGGATCCCTTCTCTGTTGCTGACATCTTTTTGAGGCGCGCGTGGAACACGTACGCGCCGTCCGGCACGGGCCTGGTCCTGATCGGACGGTGAGCTACCCATTGTTGAAGGGTTAGGCGGAGATGTAGGTATCTATAGAACAACCACATTGCTCTACTTATGATTAAGTCTCATGTCACCCTTTCTTATTATTTTTTTTGCGTTTACGTTCTTTATTGCGTCATGTTTACCGCAAATGAACGTATTTTCTTTCTTTCTTTCATTCTTATGTGAAAGGGGGCGAGCCTATAGCCATCAACCGGGCACGCATCCAGACTACGGGTTGCTACCGAGAAATTCCTGATAGAAAAACACAATAACACTGCTCGACCTGGGAAACGAACCCGGGACCTCATACTCAGCTGTAGTGCTTGCGATCATTAGATCAGCGAGGCAGTAGCATTTATTGCTGTGTCATGCTTATTAATAGTTTATGTGATAGTTGCAAGTTATGGTGTATTGTATGTATGTATGTAACGGGTTGCTTCCTCCAAATTATACTCATAGGAGCCAAGTTAATAGCAAGTCAACGACGTTTTTACCCGACTGCGCCAGGAGGGTTATGTTTTTCAAATCGTAAAAAACACGTAGGTACCAATAAATAAATCGCCTGCGAAATCTTTTACATTTGTAAAATAAAGAGCTGAAAATAAAAAAAATAACAAACCCGACTGCGGTAAAAAACTTAAGTAAATAAAAAAAACTGAAAAGATAAAAACAAGCCGATTTTAAATTAAATAAAAGTTCGAAGCAGGCGGGACCCATTTGAATTTGAAAACATAATAAAAATGGTATGGGTCCTGCCTGCTTCCAACTATTATATTTATTTACTTTTTTTATTTGTTTAATTTTTACCTATAACTAGCATCTGCCCGCGACTTCGTCCGCGTCAAATTTCAACCTCCCCCATTCACCCGCTTAGGGGTGGTTTTTCGAAAAACCCTTTCTTAGTGGATACCTACTCTTCACAAAGAACACACACTCCAAATTTCATGTCTCTAGGACCAGCGGTTTAGGCTGTGCGTTGATATATATACCAGTCAGTCAGGACTTTGAATTTTATATATATTATATATATATAATATGTATATATATATATATATATAATATATATATATATATATATATATATAGATTATTTGCGTAAGTTATATTTTTATTTTACGTAAGACTTACTGAACGAAACTGAAATTTAATTACATAGGCTGGAAACTTATTTATAGGTGCAGATAGCGCCATCCACGAAGACGCACCCCACTCTTCTTCCTAATCGCTTACAGTTTACAGTACAAGTGTGCAACATTCCGCTAGTGTTTAAGTTTTGTCGATACACAGTAATTACTTATTAGTGGGTAATTAGTGTGTATCAAAAAACTAAAACAGTAGCACTAGCGATTAGTAAGAAGAGAGGGGCGCGTTTTCGTGGATGGCACGGTCATTTTAATTTATTATGGTTATTATTATTGTGTGCCGAATCCCTCCCATTATTGACATGATTATTATTGACATTTATGATTATTCTTTTTATTTTAATTTTTTTTTTATTTACAGTGACATTTATTCAATTCAATGACATAATTTTAATGGGATTATTTGTTTCCTGACTGCATGATTATGATCAATAATTAATTTCAATAAAATATGTAGCCTTATTTTATATTTGCACGCCGAAATTAAAGGCAGGATAAGAGAACAATTCTGTATATTTTACCAACCTTCTGTACCTTATTTATGCAAATAAATGACTTTTGACTTTTTTTTTTTTGCACTATTTATACCTACCTAAGCGCTGAGTTGTAGCTATTTCACACAATTGTCAAAAAAACACCGTTGTGATTTGAATATGCGGACAATTTAGGTCGGTAGTCAAATTGTATAATAATTAATATTCCTGGTTTTGTATATCTATTTATCTAACAATCATCTTTTTGGTTCAAAAATGCAATGTCTAATTTATTCAGAGTAGTACAGACTTCAAAACTCAGGTGTAAGAAAAAATGTGTCACTAACTCAAATAGTATTTTCCTAAGTACCTAGTACGTAGTTTTTGTTTGTTCTTAAGTACTAAGCGCCGAGGGTGCGGCCGAGAGTATCTTAAACGATTTTGCACTAAGTAGTAAGTTAATTGAATTTTATGCTAATTTATTCTTGCTAATGACTCCTGTGTGGGATTAACAATGGAGATACTTTGTTAGAAGAGAGTTTTTGCTTTAGTGAGTTATGTAAGGAAAAGCATTTAAGTTTATGCTATTCCTACAGGGTGGCGATTTAGTCACCTGTACCGAGAAGGAAAGAAAGAAAGAAAATAGGTTTATTTGCGGCAAACATGACGTATCAAAAAACACAACACAAAAAAAATTTGCAATTTGGGAGAAAACATACGTCATTTCAACGCAAAACAGCCAAAGGGAAGGTTAGGGGATGACACTACATCATACTAAACAATTTTCCCAATGAAATTTATACTCGATTCGTAAAAAGAAGAAAACATTTCATAAATGCATGGAATAGTCTGTCTTCTGTTGTTTAGCAACTTGTTTTTTTTTTCACGAATATGATTTGGGTATTATTCTACTGTTATTTCACGAAATAAGAGAACGTTGTCTTAATATTCTGCAAGACTTAGAGCCAGTGATAATGAGTAGGTATTTTGTGTAGAAAGATAGTGTTTATTGTAAATGCTGTTTATTTCCTTTCCTTAGCGGTGTACAAGTACTTATACAGAATATCCTAAAACATAGTACTTATTCCTTTGCATAAAATGCTAGTGCCTTATAGGTTATATTAATAATGCATTTAAACTATTTGCAATCTTGGTTCCTACTAATAAGCTGGATTAATTCATTATTGTACACCTATTTGTAAACCTTACCCTCACATGATCAGATAATTGTTATAGAAATGTTAGGTTCAAAGAACAAAAAACCCATTGACCAAAAAAGATGTTCACCGAGTGTTGTGGTCTCTTTAAACCCTCCACAACGTGTGTCACACTTACTTGTGCGACACTTGTCAAAACAGCCACAACGGATTGTGGATTGTGGACTAACTTAGAAAGACCACAGAGCGGAATTCGCGTCGCGGTTACACTAAGACCGTGTGAGGGTCCAGTTTATATTATGACGTCATTCTAAAGTAAAGTACCTATCCTAAAGTGTTTCGAACTAAATAGTTAACACTACATTGGAATAACCTAAAGAAATAATAAGCTACAATTCTGACTTCAAATGTCAACATTGTTAGGCTATTTTGTGTCAATAAATGTAAGTACCAATTTGTATATTTTTTCGTTTACCAATTACCATTAACAGCAAACCACACGGTATCGCGTACTGCAAAATTAAATCATTGTTAATTGGAAGCTCATATTAATTTACGTAATTACTGGCCGTGGTTGCTCGCTGAAAACAAACATTATTGTGGGTGGAACAGTTTAATGTATTTGTACTTACATTTTGCTTAATATATATCACCAAGTTCCCCTTCAGTATTGTCTGTTGCAGCATCTGTAACAATAGAGACAAGAAATTAATAGGTGGTATCTTATTTCAACTCATCTTCATCTTCTTGGTGTCGTTGGCACAACAGTTATTTAAATTTTGTTGGCCCAAAACTTCGGCAGTTCCACGGCGTTATCGGTGGCAGCGCATTTCAACTCTGATAGCTTCTTATTCTAGACTAGCTTCTGTCCGCGACTTCGTCCGCGTGAAACATCCTCCCCTTATTCACCCTCTTAGGGGTAGAATTTTGTAAAACCCTTTCTTAGTGGATAACTAGGTACTCTTCACAAAGAACGCACCCTCCAAATTTCATGTGTCTAGGACCAGCGGTTTAGACTGTGCGTTGATATGTCAGTCAGGACTTTGAATTTTATATATATAGATTTTTGGTCTAAGTATAAATACCGAGTTTCGAGTTAATCGGACCGCGTGTTAAAATTCTTCCATATAAATTTTGACACCCTTTAGGGGGTAGTTTAGAAAAACAAAAAGTGCCAAACTTCATAATTTGTATTCGTGCCAAGTTTCAAGTTTATTATCCGAATGAATCAGATTTTTGACTTGATTCTAAGATTACTTATACGAATTTTCGAGTTAATCAAGCCACGCAGTAAACCCTTCCCTGTATAATTAACTACCCCTATTACGGCTTTTCACTCTCACAGGGGTGGAATTTCGAAAAATTCTTTGGAATATGTTCATTACTTGACTCAAAAATTATTTAAGTATACGAATTTTTGAGTTAATCAAACCACGCAGTAAAATCTTCCCTTATATAATTAATTACCGCCCTTCACCCCGTTAGGGATAGATTTTCGAAAAACCCTGAAACACATTATTCTTTATTTTTGGTCTTAAGCATAAATTTCGAGGTAATCGGACCGCGCGTTAAAATTCTTCCAAGCTAATTTTGACACCTCCCAGTCCTCCTTTAGGGGGTGGTTTAGAAAAACAAAAAATGCTAAACTTCATAATTTACTTAGATAAGCATTTCTGCCAAGTTTCAAGTTTATTAACCCAAGGAATAAGATTTTTCATACAAACTTTCATCCCTATTTAACTCCCTTAGGGATTGAATTTCAAAAAACCCTTACTTCTTCCTTGTCTACATTATAAAGGGAATCTCTGTGCAAAATTTCAGCTCTCTAGGTCCAAGGGTTTGGGCTGGGGGCTGGGCGTTGATGAGTCAGTCAATCAGTCAGTCAGGACTTTTCTTTTTATTTATATAGATATAGTACTACCCCATACTTCCCGTGGGTGTCGTAAAAGGCGACTAAGGGGCGTACGGGAGAATGGGCAGCAGCGTTCTCTATGCATTCCACCACCATACCATACTGCGATCGCCAACCCGCCTGCCAAGCGTGGCGATTATGGCAAACCCCCCCTTTTGGGGGAGGCCTATGTCCAGCAGTGGACGTCTTTCGGCTGAAATGATGATGATGATGATGATATAGATGTAGATAGATAGATAGATAGTTTCTTCGTATAAAAAAAAGTTTAAGGTTTCTGAAAGTATTTTACAATGTTTTACGTATATCTTCTGGTAATTTATTATATGGTTACTTGTTCGTAGTTAGGTCAATCAATCAGCTTTTTTTTAAAAATCCGATTCTCTTTAAAGTGATAAAAACTCTTTAGTTTTTGGTTAGGCCCGGTTTCATTACGGTACGGTGTAAAAACTGCGCTTAAGAAAAAACATGTCTGTCAACAAGCTTCCATAGTGATCCATACAACAAACACTGTCAACCGTCTCTACACACGGCGAATAAACAGTAGTTTATCACGGCAAGAAAAACTTATGTCTATAAAGGGCCATTTCGAAAACACTTTTGTTTCTTCAGTGGCTATCATCCCTCTAATCTTCAAAGTCAACAATTACGAGATACAACTTCAGCTTACTTAGAACAACAGCAACTTATGTTCGATTTTCCTATAGTCGAACTTACACATAGCTATAAAGAAGTATCTAATAACAAACTAGCAAAGTATTACCTACTATATTTTGTAACATAAGTTCAGAGTTAAAACCCTACACAGTTGTTGCTACTTAGTGGAAACTTAGGTCCAGAGTACAACTAAAGTTCGTTTGTTTATCCCAGATACTAATTTGACATTTAAGTCTTTTGTGTTTGTGTTTTTTTACACCTGTCAGATTAGTCTGTGAGATTAAAAAACGAACTACACTAGGATCACAATGTGATGAGTTGAATAAGAAAACAAAAGTTAGCTCTTTCTGAGAAGTGAGAAATAGAAAGTCGATTTCAGCCGGTCGCTTCTGTAAAAATCTCACCGTGAAAACTTAGGTGCAGCAAGTTTGTTTTTGCTAGGAATTGACACTATTGACAGCTCACTCCACGCTCACTTCACCTAAGTTTACACGGTGAGATTTTTACAGAATAGCACCGCAGTAGTTCAAACAAATAAATCTGTTTTGTTCCGTTTATATTTTAAAAAGGTTTTCTTTTTTTTGTTGCTCAATGGTGGTACATTTTCTTTACAGCGTAATAGGGATAACGACGGCGACGCGCAAACTGAAACCATGAATTCAGCATAATATGATTCGTAGTTTGCGTAGTTTTTCGTCGATTAACACAAAAAAGAATCAGCTGTTTCATAGAAATGTGCAATACCTACACGGTCAAAATATATGGCAGAGCTAATTTTTTAGGGTTCTGTACCCGAAGGGTAAAAACGGGACCCTATTACTAAGACTCCACTGTTCGTCTGTCCGTTTGTCACCAGGCTGTATCTCATAATCCGTGATAGCTAGACAGTTGAAATTTTCACAGATGATGTATTTCTGTTGCCGTTATAACAACAAATACTAAAAACAGAATAAAATAAATGTTTAATACATACAACAACAAACAACAAACGTGTTTTTTTTCAGCGTTTTTGCCTTGTGGTACTGAACCCGTCGTGTGCGAGTCCCACTCGCACTTGGCCAGTTTTTTTAATAACCGACGAAAAATTTCAACGCAGTTTCAGAATAATTTACTGAATCCGTGGTAACAGGTTGTGCTTCGATGTCCCACCTGCCACACTGTGTGCACCAATTAGGCGCTAACAGTCTTAAAATAATAGTAATAATAATATAGTATATAAAAAGGGGAAATAATCAAAGGGCATCAAAAAATTCGTCCACATCGCTGTCAACAGGAAACGTGCCCAAAAGGCTGCGTGCCACGTTGTATGGCAATGCTGATTCTTCGGCCAAAAAATAGGCCAGCCCTCTGGTCACGTGAAGAGTCGACCAACCGCTTGGCGATGTCGCGAAATACTAAGTGGGCACTCGGACCCCATGACTCTAGTGTTTTAACCCCAAACATATAACAAACACATAAGTTCCAAAGAGATTGGAGTATTTGCGCCGTTTGAAGTTTTCCGTACCTGCAGCACAGCTCACCGTGCTTGGAAGAGAAGTAATTACCAATTATGTAAGTTTCAAGATCAGAGAAGTTTTTTAAGTTAGAACTATTCTTTCATAGGCATGCCGAAAATATCCCCGAAGGTCAATTATTTTCTGATACATTGTAAGAACATAATTGTTCAGAAGAAGTTCAAAAGATTCGAAATGCTGTGGATCAATCCATTAGTAGGTGTTGTCTATCAAAGTAAAATCCCAGGCCCCTTTAATTGTAAGCCCGAGGCCTGAGGCCAAATTACAAGTCCTCAAGATCACGCCCTTCGTCTTTGTAGTCCATACAGAAATACACGAGGAAAAATATTTTATTTGTAGGTATTATATGTTTTTTTCGTTAATTGGTTTGTTACTGTCGACTTTCTGAACGAATCCCCTGCTCGCGTAAACTTTGTGTCAAGTTTTTTTTGTTGACGGAGATAAATTTATAATTACATTCCGCAAGTTTTATGGCAAGACCACCAAAAAACGATTTTCGTATTGAATAAATAGTTAATTTGTAACATGTCATCTAGGGACTTTCATGTCTGAGAGAAGGTCAAAATGCGATAAATATTTCAGTTTTGGTTTGTTCTTTCGTGGCTAAATAATAACTGCCGCACGATTCGATCGATCAGGTTAAGCTAGCTTTCCGTGTCATTCGTGGATTTTTGGCAGCAGAAGCCCGAAAGTCAGACAACCAGTCTTACCAAGGGGTCTAACCAGTATTACCCAGTTACAGGTTTGTGGAGGTCAGATAGGCAGTCGCTCCATGTAAAATTCTGGTATTCAGCAGCATCCGGTTAGACTGGAAGCCAACAAAATAGTTGGAAAAAGGATAGGCAGATGATGATGATGATTATAGGCTGATTATGAATGTTCCCACTGCTGGGACGCAGGCCCCCTCTCTGTGAGAGGAATTGGGCCGTAATCCACCATGCGGATGCAGTGCGGGCTGGTAGATGTCACATATCTTCGAATTTTGGTTCTAGGACATGTTGGTTTCCTCACGATGTTTTGCTTCACCGTTTTCAGAGCAGTGATGATGAAAATAATTGACATAAAGTGAAGCGCCTCTCTGGGTTCGAACCTACTACCTAAAACTCGTAAGTCGCGGCTGTTACCACTAGTCTACTACTACTCATATATATGTGGGTATGTGTAGCGTAAAAGCCGGGACATCAGCTTGTTATAACGGTACGGTTGGCTGAAGTAACGAGAATGTGATACACAATTTGCGACGTATGTACATACACGTTCGTTAGTTTAAAGTTTGAGGAACTGATAATCATTTCCAGCCATATCCATCTTGTATCTACAAGCATGAAATTAAGTTTGTATGGGAATTTTAAGTTTGTATGGGAAAACCGAAACAAATAATTCCTTAATTTAAAGAGTAGGCGATGATTTACTAAAAATCCTGAAATACATATCTTATTATTTATAACAAGAACCTCCTATATACATTTTCAGACCTCTTTTTTTGTTTTGCGCATGGGAGATCAACAAATGACTCCTCCCGCTCTGGGTGGAGCGGAAGGGAGTGTCAGACTCTTACTGACTAAAACCCACCCGTGTTCCGTCCTTAGCCCTTTATGTTCCGGGCCAGCGGTAAACCTTTCGGACGGCAGGCTTCGGCCCTAAGGGGCCCCTCCCCGATCCTGACATCTCTTTGAAACCTATATACATTTTCATACCTCTAGCATCAAAATTTACGGAATTCTCATACAAACTTTCACCCTCTAGTATAAGGGGTTAGGGGGTAAAAGTTTCAAGTTTTGAGATTTTTTTTGTTGTGTGTGTACTATTACTACTAGCTTACATACCAAATTTTAGCTTTCTAGGACTTCAGGAAGAACCTTAAGAATATTGATGATCATCGGTGAGTCAGTGAATCAGTGACGAAATCGGGGTATTTTAGATATCAAGAAAATCTAAAGTATAAGAGCTATGCAATTGAAACTTTAGAGGTTTAATAAGTCAACCACTGACATCATATCCCGAAAATTTTGTTTATCTGGTATAATCCAAACCCAAGTTAAGAAGGTTCAAAAACACGACGAAGTGCTTCGAGAAAAGGTAGGTAGTGCCATTATATTATATATATTCTTGTGATAAAATTCGCTGCTGCCCGTGAGTGACTTCTCTGCGTGTGTTTCATCATTGTTCCACCTCCAAATTCCAGGTTATCTATCTGTTCATAACGATCGGTTCAGTAGTTGAGGTGTGAAAAGGTAACAGACAGACAACCAAAAACAATTACTTTTGCATTTATTATATGACTTATTTACAGAAACAAAAATACACTTTTTCCATTGACAGCGGTTCGGATGATTTTGTGTTATATGCATAGCTTGGGTTAGAGTTTTAAAATGTGATATCAATATTCTAAAACCTACGAAGGTTTTATTACTATAGTTCACTTACGACCACGGAGCACGACTCTGCGCGTCGAGAGACGGCAGTCTATTTATTGGCGCTGAAAGTGTATTGTTAACACAACCTCTGTCACGGACCGTCTTTAAAACCGTGCAAGTTAACGGTAATACGCTTGGCTTAATTTATTACTAGCGGCGCCCCTTGGTTTTACCCGCATAAGTGTCGATCCCGTGGGAATATCGAGATAAAAACTATCATATGTCCTTTCCCGGGACTCAAACTATATCTGTAACAAATTTCATCTAAATCGGTTCAGCGGTTTAAGCGTGAAGAGGTAACAGATAGACAGAAAGGCACACTTTCGCATTTATAATATATGTATGGCTATGGAAGTATGGATATTAGTATGGATTAATAACCAACTTATATTTACAGTTTGCACCACACACAAGTTATTAAATACACATCCTACTAATATTATAAACGCGAAAGTTTGTGGGGATGGATGGATGGATGTTTGTTATTCTTTCACGCAAAAACGACTGAACGGATTTTGATGAAACCTTAAAGTAATATAGCTTATACATCAGAATAACAGATAGAATACTTTTTATCCCGATATTCCCACGGAATGGACACTTATGTGGGTGAAATCGCGGGGCGCTACTAGTGCAATCATAAAATTCGTTTAAATTGGAATAAAATTATTAATAACAAGATACAATTTAATTTATTTACTCCAAGGAGTGTAATGGGAGTGGCAATGAGCAGCAGTGTTCAGAAATTTTAGTTCAGTACTTATATACAAAGAGTTGACAATACCGCCTCTAACAACGACCGTCGAGGCGTCTCCCTGCTCTGTGCTTACGGCCCTCAATGCGAGCTTAAGCTCTATATTTGTGCCTGTAAAAATAATAACAATATTGGGCAGTAGCGACCCCACGGACTCTATCTTCCGGGAAGAGTCTTGTTCCTCACCTCTGGCTTGCCTTTGTTGGCCGGCTGGAGTGACCAATGACGAGGAACAGAGCTCCCACCTCATTCTTGCCTTTATTGGCCGGCTTGAGTGGAGATTCGCAAGAGCAAACGTGCTCGGAGGAAGAAAGTATTCCAGTAAGATGCTGGTAGGGATCTTGACCGCACTTCCGGGATTGTCCTGATAGCCGTGGAATACCTCTCCACTTCTCATAAGCACCTCAGGACATGTTGCCCTCGTGTCGCTACGTGACTATGTGCTAACGACCGTTTCTGGGGGCCCATTATTGAGTGTGCAAGTCACCCCCTGCCATATAATCTGTGTATATATAAAACATTGATCAGGCAGGGGTCATAGTTCTTCTATAGTTCTTGGTAACCAGTCCACTTTAGCCACCCAAACCAATAGTCCAACTTTTTATTTTTCCATATCCTGCAATAGTCCTACGCCAACCGGGGGTTATCCTTGGGTGCACTTGCATGGTGCATACGGGGATAAGCGTCGGTTGGTGCCGCATTACATTAAAATTTCCTAAGGGGCCTCTGCGAGTTGGCTTCGGCCCCTCGTACACAGGACCGGGACCCCATGGTCCCAAGATATGTAAAGTCATAATAATAAAAATGTTTATTTTCTTCCACAAATAACACTTATTAACTAAAACTTAAAAGAGGAAAAAATAATTTGTATGATGAAGGACAATGCTCATTTGTGGGAGACTGGTACCTAAACTAAGCCGTGACTTGTATTACAGGACACCAGGGACTCCCCTCTACAGGCAAAAAAGCCACCGTATGTGGCTCTAAAGTTCATAATTTTTGGTTGATTGATACGACGTATTTTCAAAGACGCTGTCAAAGGCTAGTTTTACACAAAGCCAGAATGTACAATACTCGTACGGTCAGCAATGTAAGTTGTTTCACATTTCAAGGATTTCGGGTTCCATAACCAAGTGGCAAAAAACGTCATAATTTTGTCATGTCAGTCTGTCCGTCTGTCAGACCACAGCCAATTTACTTGGAGATTTTCACTTTATCGATGAAAATTGGAAAGAAAGTGTATTCTGCGCACCGGTAATCAATGGTGTGAGAAACTATGAAATAAATGATGAAAGGTGGCACTCCCCGTACCTACACGAATGTAGGATGAAAGTTAGTGAAGGAGTTATTATTTTTTTAAATAATTATTTTGCTAGGCAAATGATGACTTTTTGAGATATGGGATATTTTCCGTTACAACCGCAGAAATCCCCTTAACCTAGAAATACTATGGACTAACTTAGGATTTACGGCCGGTAAACTCGGTACTGTGCATGTGTCATTCAGCCAAATATTCCAATCATTCATCCCGACTACGGAACTCTTCACTGTGCGAGGAAAAAACCTGCCAAGTACGTCTCGTCTTTATTGTTAACTATCTGACCCGGCTCTCCTATGTCCGTCTCCTGGTTCTAAGCTACCTTCCCACCAATTTTTAGCCAAATCGGTTCAGCCGTTCTTGAGTTATAAATAGTGTTACGAGCTTCGGGTTCGTGACAGTTAAAACTGTCGATTTAATAACCAAAACAATAACACTTTAATCAACAACACTAATAACAATTCAAACAAACTAATTATACAACACAATTGCACTACTGATCGCTCTAAGTCGCACTTCGATGTGTTCGCTTCTATAGCTTTATCCAAACTGTGTCGCTCGCGGCCCACGCAGGCCTTATATAGTGCCAAAGATAGTTCTAGAACCTTCCATTGTAGAAACATCTAGAATGTTCGAGTACATACCGACCCCGACTGACCAGATGTCGATACTTCGAGAAAGTTCTAGAAAGTTCTCGCATCGAAATTTCTGGAAGGATTTTGACTACTAGTTCCGCTACTCGATACTAGATGGCGCTAGTGGTAACTAATGTCACTATGTAGTGTAACTAACACGACTTTATTTTATATATATAGATTATTGAGTGAAACATTATAAACATCGAAACAGACGTATTATTTGAAGAATATTTACTATAAGCTTCGATATACTGCTTTTTAAGTTTTCATGTTATTACATGAAAACTTAAAAAGCAGTATATCGAAGCTTATAGTAAATATATATCAGCAGTGCAGTATATCGAATAGTTTTGTGCCAATTTTAATCATAAAATGTAAAAGCGAAAAGTTTGTGTTGCTGACCGTACGAACATATCAATTTCACCCGAACTCTCAATACAGTCGAAATTGGATTTTTAAACAAAGGATACGTGGGAGCGAAATAAAGCAAAGACTCCTTTCAACGGTATTGGCAGAAATATTCAGGCTAGTGCGCGTATGTAGGCGTCGAGGTCATTACACAAAGCGAATTGTGGCGAATGTACTCAGACGGAGTGACCGCGGCAAGATGATGGGTGAACGTTGTGTCTCGGCAGTAACAATATTGCCATTCGAATATCTGTAGGTTAGGGCGTCATAGCTTCATTTTTAATTATTATACCTATTGTGGTATAGTAATTTTATTCTAGGTCTTCATACATAAGTAATTTTAGACTTAACTAATGTATACAAAATATTGTAAAACATTTTAAAACAGTAACGGTGGAGTTTCTATCCCATTCTTCTTCATACGAAAACTATCTTTTGGAAGTGGCGACTAGAATCAATTCTATTTTATTGTAAATGACGTTCAAAAGTGCCTTTTATGTGCCTATTTGAAATACTTAATTGCTTTGACTTTGACAAAATGAAGTTCTATCAGCGACAACGGTAATTGAAAAGTCAAAAATGTTTTGGATTGTCATTGGTTACCGAAAAGCTTATGTCCATCTTCTACCCTAATTGCGTAACACACTTTCAATTGCAATTTTTGAAGGATATCGCTAATCCATTGCTTCATATGTTAGAAAAATTTGTCTGCTTATTAACGTAAATAACGCAATGAATGTTGTTGAACTGTCAAAATGAAAGTGATTGCTACTGTTACTATGTTACACAATCACCCCGCTATTGTAAGTACTTCTTTTATTTCGTTATTTAATTCTATTTTAGTAATTTTTGACGTTCAAAAGTGCCTTTTATGTGCCTATTGGAAATAAATGCTTTGACTTTGACTTTGTTACAATACATTAAAAAGACAATAAAATACGAAGATGGTGTCTAAGTTAATGGGTAAAAAATGATCAACCATCATAGCACTGACCTTCGCAAGAGCAGCTTAACCTGACGCAGTCAAACGCTTTACAACCCTTCTAAAAAAAAACCTAAATGCGCAGCACTGTAAAACAAGCAATATCGATATTTAGTTTTTTCGCTCTGAACATTTGGAGTACGTCCCTCAGCGATTTGTGTATGAAAGAGTACAAAGAACAAAGGCGGTTCCAATTCTATTGCCTTTTTTCAATGGCACGGAATAAAGTTGATGGTTTCGTGAAAAATTGGATATCAATCCAATTACGAGGATTCGGACTAGGATTTAGAGACAAAGGTATGGTGAACTTTGATGATTTCTCTGAGAAAGTAATCAACAGGTACCTACGTTAAAATTATTTAAGCTTTTAACAAAAAAAGCAGCCAAGTGCGAGTCGTACCCGACAAAACTCGTTTCTTGTACCTATGGGGACCGCCTGAAATCTTTAACTTCATATTATTTTTATTATTTGATGATATAAATGCCTTAGTAGTACACATTCTGTGAAAATTTCAAGTGTCAACCTATTATGGTTCAAAAGATACAGCCCTGTGACAGACCAACGGACGGATGGACGAACAGCGGAGCCTTAGTAATAGGGTTGCGTCGACACCCTCTGTGTACGGAACCCTCAAAATATTTAGCTTCTAACTTATCGTTAACCTAACAAACTCTAACAGCTTGCTCCATGAAATTCAAACTAACATTTTAGATGTGGAAGTTTGGATATTTCGCAACTCAATCATGCCGAAACAACTGAACGGATTTTCATGAACACATACACGAAGTTCGACCTGGGGCCGTATTATGAAGTTGGTATTAATGCCATCATGATTCCAGTCTAAAAAGCGATGGTGCTATCAGTCATGTATAGCTACGTCTCTCTCTCGCACTGGAACCATGATGGCATTGCAACGTCATAATACGACACATGGATTGTTTTATTACACGTCATGTGATAGATCAAGTGCTCAAATATAATATTATTAAGGAAACAAGATTTAAAAAAGAAATGTACCTTTTGTTAAAAGCGAACAATCTGTGAGTCGTGTAGGAATTAGCGTGTCATTATTTCTAGCGGTGACATGACTTTATACAAACTTCAGTCTAATTTCTAAAATATGTACGAAATTGTACGTTAAATAAATAAAATGTACCTACTATGCACATCTTAGGAGCGGAGTCTCTCGCCAGCGGAATAACACCGATCTTAAAAATATTTTCTCCATCATCAAACTAAACCTCAATTCAGTTTCAAGTTTTCTTGATTTTAACATAATTCAGGGTTTATCAGATAATTCATCTTGCGTCACCAAGAGTTAGAGGTAAACCTGCAGTAAACTTTAAAATATTAAACCCACCGATGTGGGAGAGTTAAGTCGCTAAACTCTGGGTTCGTATTGGTAATGTCAAAATAAATTCACGTTATAAGGTACCGTTGATAATTTATTTTGTATTTTATATTGTTCGACATTGTGGTAAGTGAAAAGTCGGTACTATATCAGCAGACAAAATATTCATGAACTCATATAAAAATAAGTACAAATTATAAAAAAAAAACTTACATTTTCTCCTTATCTGACGTTTTCGTCAATCAATAAACTAAATCGCCATGGAAACCACATATTAAACAATATGATTAAAATAAAATGACATTCTAAGACAAAAAAGTACACCGCATTATATTGTAGTCTTTGGTATTACGTATCGTAATGTAGTGTAAAAGAGATATGGTATACAATTTCGGTTCATTCATTTTTGGTCGTATACATATCAGGGCACAGCCAATGCTATATATTTTATGTTTCGACGATTGAACTCCAATGTGGCAATGCTCCTGATGCTGCTAGTAACCCGGTGTTACTTTTTAGTGGCGCAACGCCTCATAAGAGTTATATAAATGTTAATTACTTAACAACGAGTTTACAAACTTTACATTTATTCATTTGACCCGAATAAACATGAAAGTGGGCCTTAGTGTGTTAAGCAACTATTCCACAGGTCCATTCAAAATTGCTCTTAAAGTTACAAAACAGGAAACATACCTGGGTCTATTCAAAATTCTCCCTAAAGTTGGCTCAAAAGCGGCTCTATTGAACAATTTAAACGTGGTGAAATCAGTGAGTCAGTGTGGGAATTAGCACAACGTAGGAGCGAGTCTTGTGACACTGCTCATCACCGTAACAATTGAAATAGGCATTCCAATTTCCTCCGCCTGGAGGCTGTTCCCGGAAATAGAAACGTTTTTAAACGTTATTTTTAGTTGCGTGCGCTTTTCATACTTGTATTGTTGAGTGAGTGTTCTGTTTGCCGGGGTTTTGATGTTGTGTGAAATATTCGGTTTGTTTAGGTTTTAGCTGCACAGTTCGTTTGCAATTTTTCGAGCGTCAGACAACAAATCAAAATACTAACTCTTTTGACTGCATATTGTGCCTATAACATTTTACGTAGGTACGTGTTTTTTATTCATATAGTTTTGTAATATTGGCATATTTTTTATCATTGTATTGTAGTAATAATATGGCCAGACTCTTTTTAGGACCTTTCCCTAATTCCTCAGAAAAAAATACAATTATAATTCACTCCAATAAGTTGTATTTTCCCAAGCATAAAACTTAGTAGCCCTAAAACTTGGCGAGGGTAAGTGAAATCCTTATTAACTGTTCGTCGTGTAATGTGGGCGATTACACCGCAACAGTTTGTCCCCCGAAATTAATTACGTCCCAACTTGCGTATACGAGGAAACAGTGTGAGTTTTTCTGTTTTCCGACAATCTTGGGTCTTTTGTATGCTGTTACAATATGTTCCTCGGTTAAGGGGAGAACATAGTAATAATTTGTGTAACAAAGTAGGTATGTATCTATATTATAAGTGGCAGCTAGTATTTCATTTAAACTTGCGCACAAACGAGGAAATAAAAGACAGGAATGACAGGTTTCCAATATTTTAGAGTGCATTCATTTTGTGTCTGTGTGTGCTCGAAAACGCTCTGTTAGCATTGTCGGTGCCTACTCGGAATATGGGTTTAATTTATAGCATACTTATCAGCTTTTGACCGCGGCTTCTCCTGAGTGGTTGTCGGAAATTATACCACTGAAACTTACTACCGGCTTAAGAAGTATCCTATGTCTTAAACCAAAAACTCATGGTCATGGTCTACTTGAATACTTAATTTAATCGAAACCCGTTCAGTGGATAAGTCGCGAAGAGGTAACAGATAGGCCGAGTTACTTCGGCAATTATAATATTAGTATCGAATCGAAGTATGGATTGTTTTAATAATAATAATAATAATAATAATATTTTATTGACATAAAAGTATGTTACATTAATATATGGAAACTCTGACTCCTGTGCTAGGTTGTAACCTGTGTTACAGGAATCAGTGTCTTCTCCCAGTTTCAGTTTTACACAGATTTTATGCAATAAAATTTAAACAATTTTAAATCATACAATATCTGCTTGAGGCGTATGAATGAGGGTGGGTGTGTGTCAATGTGTTTGTATGTGTGGGCTTGAGTGAGTGGGGTGTGTGTGTGTGTGTGTGTGTGTGTGTGTGTGTGTGTTTGTTTGTGTGGGGGTGTGTGTGTGTGTTTATCGGGCATGTTTATAATGGGACCTGCCAATTGCATGGTTTATGTTATTAATTTTTCTGTCTGTATGTAATCCAGTGTTTGTAGCCAGGTGTTTATTTTCTTTTTAATTTCTTTTTTAGTGAATGGGTTTATATGTAGGGCCTTGTTTATTTTATTATAGATGTGCGTAGCAAGAAAAAGATGTTGCCGTCTAGCTGAGGCAGTCTTGCATTTCACGTATTTACAAACGTTAGTGATTGTGCGTTTAACTTTGTAGCTGTTGTTTATCGGTGTTATCAGATGTTGCTTCAATGTGATATTGAGAATATATAGCTGTCGAACTGTGAGCACTGTACAGTTTTGGTACAACGATGTAGTCGGGAACCGATACGGTTTGAAGGTCAGGACTTTGAGCAATGATCTTTGAGCTCTTTCCAGGTGGATCATAATTGTTTTACAGGCTCCTCCCCACACCGTGATACAGTAACCAATTATCGACTGGGCTAGAGAAAAGTATAAAGTGCGAAGAAGGTTGAGATCAGCCACATGCCGGAGTTTCTTAAAGGCCCAAATAAGTTTTCTAACTCGAGAGGCAGTTAGTTCGACTTGGGGCCGCCAGCTTAGTTTTTCGTCCACTAATACACCTAAGTATTTTATATTTGGTTTCTGTGATATAGTAAGACATTGGCATTGGAGCCTATTTTCAGGGAAATCGCAAGAGTGCACCTTAAGGGTTATTGCTATTGGTTTGGTTTTAGCGAACCTGAACTGTACGTATGAAGTTTTGGCAATGTTAAGGGTAAGTAGGTTTTCTTCCAACCAGTTACTGACTTTACAAAGTCCCAGCTCAGCCATGCGCTGCGCCTCCTCCCAAGTCTCTCCATGAAATATCAGCGCGGTGTCATCAGCGTAGCTAAAAATTCTACCCTTAATAAGTTGTTGCTCACACAGATCATTTACATATATCAGGAAGAGACTCGGGGAGAGGGCACTACCCTGCGGCACACCATAGGTGACGCTGGCTTCGCCACTGACATTTCCACCTATCTTTACGCTTTGTGTCCGATCACTCAGAAACTCAGTAAATATACTGAGAGCTTCTCCCCTAATTCCTATGTGGTCTAGTTTGGTCACAAGAGTGGGAATAGAGACGGTGTCAAAGGCCTTCGCTAGGTCGAGAAAGACCCCTATGCATTTCTGTTTAGCATCGACCATCTCAGCAACGTGATCAACGAGTTTACCAACTGCCTCTTCTGTGCTTTTCCCAGATCTAAAGCCGAATTGACCATCAGATAAGATTTTGTTTTTTTCTAAATAGGTAATGAGTCTAGTATTCAAAAGCTTTTCTAGTATTTTTGACAGCGCCGGTAAAACTGATATTGGTCTGTAGTTCTTAACTTCGTCACGATTCCCACCCTTGTGAACTGGCGTGATAAGAGATTTTTTAAATACTTTGGGGAAGACTCCCTGCTCAAAACAAATCCCAATGAGTTTTGTGATCGGCGGTATAAAAATTGCCTTGCCAGTTTTAAGTAATTTTGCCGAGATAGTGTCCCATCCTGTGGCGCAGTCTGTTTTTAGATTGTTAACTACAGATTCAACTTCAGTCTCATCAGGAGAAAGTAGAACAAATGAATTAAGTGCTGACGGAGAGTTAAACTTATATGACACAGGTTGGGAATTTCGGTTTTGACTGACATTATCTGCAAGTTGTTTGCCTATATCAGCAAAATACTTATTTATGGTCTCAATTTCTTTCGATGCATCCTTTGTAGCAGGCAGTAGTTCAGTCGCCACTGTTTTTTTTTCAACTTGGTTAGTAATGGATTTCACTATGCTCCATGTTTCTTTGCTGGTTTGTGAAGATTTTAAAGCAGCTTTTTCATGATTTATTCTTAACTTTCGAAGTAGTAAATTACAGTAGTTGCGATATCGTCTATAGGAGATCTCCATAGTGGTGTTTTTTGGGTTTTTCAAAACCTCTTTATGGAGATTATCCCTATGTCGGATGCACCGCAATAGACCTGGAGTTATCCATGGTTTGATAATTACCTTACGGTTAGGTTAGGTTAGGTTAGGTTAGGTTAGGTTAGGTTCCCCCCCGGTGGGTTCCCGCATTGTCGAGGCGGGGGGGCTCAGTAGCCGTGGCTTGGACACCCACGGTGAAGCGAAGAGGAACCCGAGGAGGGGCCGCTCGTCAGGGCTTTTGCCTGTAAGCCGACGACGTAGCGGCCACCAAGTAGGTTGCGGTGCCGCTTCGGCGACATCGCAACTGAGGCGGGCCGCGATGTCGTAACGGAGGCATCGCGGCTGAGGGTTGAAGGCCGCGGCGGGAGAGGAGTGCCGGTATTGCGGTGCGCCGCTCTCCCTACCTTCCGCGGCCTTGACGGGGTCGCCACCGTTCGATGGCGGACGCGGTGGGGCCGCAGGGGAGGAGGAGTGTCGGTATGACGTTGGCCGCTCTCCCTATCCTCTGCGGCCGAAAATTGGCAGGCGGCGGGGCCAATGTCCTGACCCGTCACAGGGGGACCAAGGGTGCCCAGACACGGGGTCGTCTGGTGCCCATGTGCTGGTTTGGTCCCTGGGGTGGTCACGGCGTGCTATGTGTTCTGGTGCGCCGGTGATGGGGAGTACTCCCCAGAGGAGGGTCCGGTAACGGACAGCCGCGGCGGGTTCACGGTTGAGTGCTAACGCGTGCCCGTGTTCCCGCCGTAAGCGGCAGAGGAGGACACCGTGGAGTTTTAGTGGGTTAGAGTCCCACATAACTGCACTATCTCCCCGTGGTAGTGCAGAATGCATGAGCATTTCTCCACGTTAAAAAAAAAAAAAAAAAAAAAAAAAAGGTTAGGTTAGGTTTATTGTTAAAGTACTCGTATGTCTATCTCTTTTATTAATAAACACATTTGCTTTTTAATGTTTATAATACAGATTACTAGTTAAACAAAAGTAAACAAACTAAGCTGTAAGCCCAACTGAAAATCAACATTTTACAAAATAGCCGCACACAACCGTGAAGTAAATAAAAACAACGTTAAAAGCTTGGTCGGGTTTCCCAGTAGTCTAACTTCCATAAAAAAGATGCACTTTAATCAAGCGAAAAATATACACTTTTGATATCATTTCGCACCAAGAAAGGAAAGGAAGGTACTATTAAAGCTACGTTTCATTTTAGGCATAGTTGACAAGTCCTTTGGAAACTTCTGGAATATTCAATGGAACGACTGAATCTGAACTGAACCCAGCTTGATATATTGACGGCTTTCGGATGCAAAACTGCAAGCGTTGCCCCTTAAAAATATTGATCAGGTCTTGGAAATAATAGATCTGCACGTTCATGACTTAAGTGGGATATAAGTATGATGTAAGAAGTGGTTTGAACTTTCGGGTTTCGGATTTTCCTACTAAATGAGGTGGGTAATTTCGAAAAGCTGAGCATGCGACATTCACATTATAGCACCTAAATTATGTTGTTAGAAAAATGTTGACTCCCATTAGTGAAGTATTTTGCAGGCACCGCATGATTTTCATCATAAAATGTAGTAGGTAAGCTTGTATGTATTTCAAATGTAACTGCCTGAAACAATGTTTACCTTACTTGGAAAGAGACTGGAGCCCATGACACAGAGAACCCTAGTGTGGGGTCCAGGGCATTTGTAAAAAATCTAGCACCTAGTCTACTCATGAGTAATCTGTTACATGTTTTTTTTTCTGAACTGAATAAAGTTATTATTTATTTATATATGTCATCTGCCTAGCCTTTTCCCAACTATGTTGGGGTCGGCTTCCAGTCTAACCGGATGCAGCTGAGTACCAGTATTTTACATGGAGCGACTGCCTATCTGACCTCCACAACCCAGTTACTGGGTAATACGATACCCCTTGGTAAGACTGGTTGTCAGACTTTCGGACTTCTGACTACCCGTAACGACTGTCAAAGATCCACGAATGACAGCCGGGACCAACAGCTTAACGTGCTTTCCGAGGCACGGAGGGGTCTCGGTATTTATTTATATATGTAACTGCCTGAAACAATGATATTGTTACGAGCTTCGGGTTCGTGACAATTAAAAACTGCCGATTTAATAACCAAAAATTGACACTTTAATAATCAACACTAATTACAACTCAAACACACTAATTACAAAACACAATTGCACTACTGATCGCTTTAAGTCGCACTTGAATATCGCTTCGATGCTTTCACCTCGATCGCTGTACCCAAAACTGTGTCGGTCGTGGCGCGTCTCGGCCTTATATAGCGCCGAAGATAGTTCTAGAACCTTCCATTGTAGAAACATCTAGAATGTTCGAGTACATACAGGCCCCGATCGACCAGATGTCGATAGTTCGGGAAAATTCTAGAAAGTTCTCGCATCGAAATTTCTAGAAGGGTCTTCACTACTAGTTCCGCTACTCGATACTAGATGGCGCTAGTGGTAACTACTGTCACCATGTACCAGACATTAATTGTGGCGCGCAACACTGCCCCCTCCTAAGACATGCTCGTCCCGAGCATTATCGGCCCCATAATAACGCGCCAGTCGATCCACGTGGACGATCTTAGGAGTACCTCTTGCACCTTTCTGTATCCGGTAGGTTACGTCATTGATCTTTGTCACAATCCGGTACGGTCCGTCCCATTTAGCTTGAAGCTTAGGAGATTTCCCTTTGCTGCAGACTGGATTGTGCAACCACACTAGTGAATCTTCGTCGAACCCTTTATTGTTCATTTTACGGTCATAACGGGTTTTCATCTTTTCAGACATTTGCTGGCCCGATTGTCTGACGTGCTCATAAATGTCATTCATTTTGTTCCGCAAGTCGTTCGCATACTCGGTTATACTGCGTGGGGCATCAGGAGGTATTCCGGTGATCAGGTCTGCAGGCAGCCGTAATTCTCTTCCAAAGTTTGCGAAAGCTGGTGTCACCGATGTACTTTCGTGAACAGCGCTTCGATATGACAACAAAAACGGTTGTATGTGCTTGTCCCAATCTCGTTGCCGATTTTCCACAACTTTGGCTAGGTACCTCTCCAGTGTCTGATTAAATCGTTCCACCATTCCATCCGATTGTGGGTGGTAAGAAGTTGTTCTCGTTTTATGAGTACCCATTACTCGGCAAGTTTCCTGAAATATTTGGGACTCAAAATTCTTTCCCTGATCGCTGTGAATCTCCAAGGGTACTCCAAAACGGCAGAAGACTTCATGGACTAATCTATCTGCAACTGTCGAAGCTTCTTGATTTGGAATGGCGAAGACTTCCGGCCACTTAGTGAAATAATCCATCACAACCATGAAATACTTGTTACCACTTTCACTTTCCGGAAACGGTCCCGCAACGTCAAGGGCTATCCTCTCCCATGGTGCACCAACATTGTACAACTTCAATGCACCTCTACTACGAGTCTGAGGTCCCTTTACAGCTGCACAACTTGTACATTTGCGACACCAGTCCTCGACATCGTCTCGACAGTGGACCCAGTAAAACCGTTCTCGTATCTTCAGTAAAGTCCGTTTTACTCCCAGATGACCTCCTGAACAACCATTATGGTACAGCTGTAGAACATCCGGTACTTGAGCTTTAGGGACAACCATTTGCAAATGACAGCTGTCTCCCCGAGCGTTTTCCCATTTTCGGTACAGGACTCCATCCTGAATCACCAAACTGTCCCATTGGGCCCAATAGCTTTTTGTGATCGAACTCATTGCTGAGACGTCGCTCCACCTGGGCTTAGGAGCTCTGGCCTTCATCCACTCCAGAATCGGCTTGATGTCCGAATCTTCCTGCTGTGCACGTTGTAGGCTTTCCTTCCACTCGTTACTGAGGTCTGTCTTGAGCATCCTCACAGGTACGACTTCTTTACTTTCTTGCCTAGTACAATGCTTGCAGTTTTCAGGACAAGGTCTTCTTGACAATGCATCTGCGTTGCCATGAGATTTCCCGCTGCGATGTTCGACCTCGAAGTCGTATTCCTGCAGTAGTTCAATCCATCTCGCAACTTGTCCTTCTGGATTTTTGAACTGCAATAGCCATTTCAGTGCAGCATGGTCAGTTCGTAGGTGGAATTTCCGCCCCAGAAGATATTTGCTAAAGTGCTGCAATGACTTTACCACAGCAAGCAGTTCCCGTCTCGTAACACAATAGTTCCTTTCAGGTTTCGACAATGACTTGCTGAAGTATGCTACCACAACCTCTTGATCACCATTACGTTGAGACAACACACCGCCAAGTCCTATGTCACTTGCGTCTGTGTCAACTATAAATTCTTTGCCCGCATCAGGGTACCCCAAAATAGGTGTTTTGCACAGACGGTCCTTTAGCTCCTGGAATGCGATGTCGCAACTTCCATCCCAGCAGAAATGTCGCTTCTCTTCGGTTAGCTTATGCAGGGGCTTAGCTATATCTGCAAAGTTCTTGACAAATCGCCGGTAATAGGAGCACAAACCCAGAAATGCTCTGACCTGCGTCTTGTCTTTTGGAATTGGCCAATCCTTGACAGCGGCGATTTTCTCTGGATCCATGCGGATACTTTCTTCAGACACTACATATCCCAAAAAGCTAACTTGTCGTTTGAATAGTGAACACTTCTTCGGACTTAACTTGAGGTTGGCACTCTGGATCTTCATGAGCACGCGTTCCAGGTTTTGAAGATGTTCTTCAAACGTGCGGCCTACGATGATGATGTCATCCAAGTAGACCAGGCAGGCATCGCCAATGAGTGCGGTAAGTACAAGTTCCATCAACCTCTCAAATGTTGCCGGGGCATTGCACAATCCAAACGGCATAACTTTAAATTGCCACAGACCCTTTCCTGTCGAGAATGCAGTTTTCTCCTTGTCCTTAGGATCAATTTCAACTTGCCAGTAGCCACTTTTCAGGTCCAGCGTGCTAAACCACTTTACTCCAGTAAGCATGTCCAGCGTGTCATCAATTCTTGGCAAAGGATAGCTGTCCTTCTTTGTAACGTCGTTCAGACGACGATAGTCAACACAAAACCGCATGCTGCCGTCCTTCTTTCTTACCAGCACTACAGGTGAACACCATGGACTAGATGAAGGTTCAATAACACCATCCTTCACCATTCCCTCAATCATGGTTTCCACTTCTTTTTCACGTGCTACCGGCAATCTCCTTAGCCGCTGACGGATAGGCAATTCTTCTCCTGTGTTTATTTTGTGTTGAACTAAGCCAGTCTTCGCGATGTCAGCCTCGTTTGACGAGAAAACATCAGCGAACTTGAATAACATCTTCTTCGCCTTGACCATTTCATTTTGGGACAAAGCGCTGCGGCAGTCTTCTAAAAGTGTGGTCACTTTTGTTTGTGCATCCTTGCTGAGGGTCCCAGTCGATAGATGTTGGCATCGACGCAACCAATCCACTTCCTCGCAAGTACCAACAAGTGTGCCTTTTTCTATTATCTGTTCCTGATCACAAAGGTTCAGCACACGTACCCCTGAGATGTCAGTGGCTCTGACCAAAGTCCGTGCCACTTTCCATGGAAGGTCATTGTCTACCCTTTCCACGAGTACACAACGATGAGTTTGACCAGGATTCTGAGGAAGACTAACCGGCACAATCGTTTCCGATCTCGGCGGAAGAACAATCTTCTTAAGGCTGTACACATTCCCAGGTAACGCCCCTTCCATGAAAAGTTCCTCTTCTCCACATTTCAAAACACCTTGCTTGACGTCAATCTCGCAACAATTCTTCCTCATAAAGTCAAGGCCCAGGATGCAATCGTCCATTATATCAGCCACGATGACATTATGCAGGTAGATTCTGTTGCCTAGCGTCAATTCCATTTTCTTCTCTCCATGGACGGGTATGCGCTGACCGGTGGCTGTTACCAAATTAATGCGTTCCCGGTTGTATGCGGAGTCCCCAAGGGACCGACTTGTAAGTTGGGAACTGACAACCGTGCGAGAAGCTCCAGTGTCTATGGTCAGCTTACACGGCGTTCCATTGACCTCGCCCTTGATGATTAGGCTGTTCCCGTCATGGGTTTGTGTGATCGAAACCCTTGGGGCTCTTTGAACATCAGCCAGCACCCGCCCCGCAGTCCTGGCTATTACTCGTTTCCCTGCTGCTGGTGCTGCGTGGTGCTGTTAGCCGCACTGCCCTCTGGAGATCGGCCGTCTTCTCTTTCTGCAGTTCGCTTAGGGCAACTGGATCGAAGGTGGCCCTTTTCCCCACAGCCGTAGCACCTAGGGCTGTATCCTTTATTGCGTTCGCGAACTGTAGCCGCTGCAACCTCCCTGACGCGATGGGAACGATGATCCTGCCGCACAGCTTCCACCTCCAGTGCATGGGCCAAGGCGTCCTTAAGCGTCCCGTGGTGCCCGAGCCTCACAGCAGCTCTCACTTCAAGGTCGCGGATGCCGTCGATGAATGCCTGCACCAGGTTTCCATCAATAAGCGCAGGTACGGACTGGTAAGCTTTACGAACCAGCTTCTCCACTTCAAGGGCCCACTGCTGCAGGTTTTCGTTACTGCGTTGCACGCGATCCTTGAGCTGCGCACGAAACACGTGTTCTAGGTGAGAGTCACCATACCGAGCCTCCAATGCCTCAAGGAGCTGCTCGTAAGCCACTTCCTTACCGAGGGCTTCCAGGACAGTTAAGGCCTGATCGCGCAGGCCTAGGGTGAGAGCAGTCATGGCCTGGCTTTTATTCCACCCGTTAGCCTTCATGACAGCCTCAAACTGGATTTTGTAGGCCGACCAGGAAGTAGTTCCGTCGAACGGTGGCACTTTGAATCCACGTAGCGAAGGTGTTGTAGCTACGGGAGCTGCGATTCCATCCCCAAGTTTAAGGTTACCCAACTCCTGCTTCACATAAGCAATGACGTCATTAAACTTACTGATCTGAATTTCAGCTTCTGACAGACGGTTGTCATGCTGGGTAACCTTCTCTTTCTCCTCCTTCATGTCCTTCCCGAGGGTTGCGTGAAGGTCCTTTATGAGGAAAATCTGCTCTTCCTGGCGGCGCGCCTGCTCCTCCTTATCCCGTTTGAGCTGTTCTTCCAATCGACGGGTCTGTTCTTCTTTGTCCCGCTGGAGCTGTTCTTCCAACCGACGAGCCTGTTCCTCCTGTCGGTAGGCCTGTTCCTCCTGTCGGCGGGCCTGTTCCTCCTTATCACGCTGGAGCTGTTCCTCCAACCGACGAGCCTGTTCCTCCTGTCGGCGAGCCTGTTCCTCCTGTCGTCGGGCCTGCTCCTGCAGCATCATCATCAGAGCAGCCAAATCTGGTGCTGCTGATGCTGGAGCTGCTGAGGACGGGCCGGCCTCCATGGTCGGTAGCTGGCCCTCCGACCTCTGTGGCGTAGCTCCACCAAATCGCCTCTGGTCCGTCTCTTGCTGGCGTTGACTCCGGGTACGGATACCCTCCGCATCGTCTTTGGGTAAAACCGACATGATTTTTAATCCTCCCTTCTGACACCAATTGTTACGAGCTTCGGGTTCGTGACAATTAAAAACTGCCGATTTAATAACCAAAAATTGACACTTTAATAATCAACACTAATTACAACTCAAACATACTAATTACAAAACACAATTGCACTACTGATCGCTTTAAGTCGCACTTGAATATCGCTTCGATGCTTTCACTTCGATCGCTGGACCCAAAACTGTGTCGGTCGTGGCGCGTCTCGGCCTTATATAGCGCCGAAGATAGTTCTAGAACCTTCCACTGTAGAAACATCTAGAATGTTCGAGTACATACAGGCCCCGATCGACCAGATGTCAATAGTTCGGGAAAATTCTAGAAAGTTCTCGCATCGAAATTTCTAGAAGGGTCTTCACTACTAGTTCCGCTACTCGATACTAGATGGCGCTAGTGGTAACTACTGTCACCATGTACCAGACATTAATTGTGGCGTGCAACAATATTACTACAGTTTTTTTCGCAACTTTGTTAAGAGCGTTTACGCCGAACGGCATTTCATACAAACTTTCAAGCCCTTATTTTTCGAAGTGAACGAACCGATTTTAATGAAACTTCATACGCATAAGCAGGATGCAAAGGTCTAAAAAGTTAGTAGAGAACATTTTCGAAAAATAGTGTTACAACCAAATTAGACCGATTTTAAACTTTCCATAGAAACAGAGATTTCCAGTTATCTTTTTTTAAATAAGACATTTCGAAAATGTTCTCTACTAACTTTTTAGACCTTTGTATCCTGCTTATGCGTATGAAGTTTCATTAAAATCGGTTCATTGATTTCGAAAAACAAGGGCTTGAAAGTTTGTATGAAATGTCGTACGGCGTAAACGCTCTTAACGGTTAGAAAAATACTGGGTTTTCTAATACATCTATATTCTTGTATTACCCGGAAAAACAGAAGAACAAATAAAACAATGAATCTATAGATACAATCAAGTAATTAATGTTCGTTTTTTTCATCTAACAGTGGCATTGTTAGAGAAACCAGATTAACAACTAAGTTAACCTTGGGTAGCTAACATTTACAGGAAAAACTTTTCCCGCTGTCACGAAAGAGAGAAGAGGGGAGGAAAATGCAATAATAACACAATTAGTATAGTTAACAGTTGGGGGAAATCGCGGTTCTTTCATTTATTATGTTGTTATGTAGCTGGCAGATGATTGAATGTGTTTTAGTCAGTAAGAGTCTGACACTCCTTTCCGCTCCACCCAGAGCGGGAGGAGTCATTTGATGATTTCCCATCCTCAAAAAAAAAAAAAAAAAAAAAAAAGATGATTGAATGTGGCTTTGGTTTGGTCTTGTTACAAACATAACTTGATTTTAGTTGCAGTGGTTTTGATTTTTAGTCTAAATTGGTGAAGCAAAAAGTAAAGGTAATTCTTTTGATGATTTTTTTTTTCTGATTAATCGCATAGTAGATGTATAAAGGTACTTATTCATAATATGACTTTTGATCTACCGACCGTTACTGGTTAAAACACTCATTTATTTCTACTATTGTAGTAGCCTGTATATAAACTGCAACATAGACTACTATCACAGTTTTAAGACCTTTGTAACTAACAAGGATTATGGATGTACTACCACTAGTAAAGTAAGTTGTGTATGTAGTTAATAAGGCGTATCAGATGTATGGTTTCGTTATGATATTGTCACGTGACTTTGTGCGGCCCTCTACGTTCTTACTGCTCTATAAGACTTTGGTACGATCCCAGTTAGAAAATGCCGTCCCGATCTGGAACCCTTTCTACGACAAATACGGTACTAGAATTGAAAGGGTACAGAAGAAGTTCTTACGATCTATGAACTATAAGTGCTTCCAATCTAAGGTTCCTTACGTGCAGCTATTGAAACGGTATGACGTACTGGATTTGGGATCTAGGCGACTGTTACTTGATGTCATGACAGTGCACGGCATATGCAGTAACAAATTTGATTGTATTGACCTAACAGAAAAATTGTGTTACAGGGTACCCAGAAGTGTTATTCGAAGGGGGGTGCGCGTCCTTCAACTATTCCATACAGACATATGCACGACTAACGCTGGGAAACGTGCACCTCTTCGTCGCCTTGTTGATTCTTACAACACGCATTTAATGGAACTGGATATATTTTGCCTATCTAAGCAATCATTTAAGAAAATGGCTCTGGATATTTTGTTTAGCGAGTATTTTAAGTTAGACTAAGCTAAGCTAAGTTACACAGCAATATTATTGTGGCAGCGACTATTGTTTTACATTTCTTTTTCCTTAGCACTTCTAACCTTTAGTTAAAACGTGGACAATGGTGTGGGTTACATGTTTGTTAACCTTATTTTAGTATTTTTCTGTATATTGTATCATGTCACTGTTTTTTGTCCCTAATGAATAAATAAATGTAAGTACTATAGGCCGACCGCTTAACTGAGACGTTGCCTGAGGTAGGTACGCGGTGCGGGAGGCATGATAGTTGTCACAAGTTGACGAATCACTGAGCTCTCGCATAACGTCACTGCACCCTTCCCGCATCGCGCCGCTACCTCAGGCGACGTCTCAGTTGAGCGGTCGGCCTATAACAAATTGGATTTTATGATCTGAAAAGTAAATAAATGAATAGCTCAGCATATTGCTGACCCTTTAAAAGTGTTTAAAGGAAAAATTTTCCCACGGGACTTGTCAAATATTACGACGATTTAGTAAAACAGTTTCGCTTCAAAGATTGTTAATCAATTTAAAACTCCGAATAAACGAATTTTCGCTACAAATTACAATAAAATATGGCGCTACCTGAGTGTTTTTGGTTTCACCTGATCACAGCACTTAAGTCAATTGAGAAGTACCTACCTACCTATCTAAAACGACATCTTCAAACATGATTTATAAATACTGAAGGAAAATAAACGATACAAAAGAATCTGCAATGTCATTGATTGATAGCACTTGGGTTCCGTATAATTAATGATTGTCATTACTCATCCCTAAAACAGATGAAGGGATTCAGGTAAGTAGGTATATTAATTTCAATTTAAATTGAAGACTTTGATTTTTTTTTATTAGATTTTGTTTTGTTCACTCAATTCAGTTGCTTAGAATATATTCTTTGAACCGTTTGAATAATTACTTTATCTTTTAAAGTTATAGGCTAAAGATTCCTGGGTCGGGAAAAGTGTTACTGGGTTTTTCAATCAGGAATTTCTCAGTAGCAGCTCGGAGTCTGAGATTATAGATAGGCTCGCCCCGTAATGATAAATGATAAATGATTTATTTTCTGTAAGTAGGTTTGTACAAAGAAACACTTTTACAACACAATCATATTTTTTTAAACTAAATGAGGTCGGCGTTTCCTATCTGACTATTCTGAGAAGAAAGGCCGAAACAAACTCGGAGGTCACCGTCTCTTTTAAAGTCCAGACAAAATCTTGGTTAGATCGTGTGAAGACCATGTAGATTGGTGTCTGAAATGGTTTTTTGAGGAAAGAACCACACAGATTGAGCGGACCTGTGCAATCAGTGCACGCATTTGTAAAAAATCGTGCAGCTCAACTCGAAACTTGAGGAGCTCAACGATTCATCAATCATTTCTGAGTCGAGCTGCACGATTTTTGACAAATGCGTGCACTGATTGGACAGGTCCGCTCAATCTGTGTGGTTCTTTCCTCAAAAGACCATTTCAGACATCAATCTACATGGTCTTCACACGATCTGACCAAGATTTTGTCTGGACTTTAAAAGAGACTGTGACCTCTGAGTTTGTTTCGGCCTTTCTTCTCAGAGTAGTCAGATAGGAAACGCCGACCACATCTAGTTTTAAAAAATATGATGACGTGTAAAAGTGTTTGTAAAAACCTACTTACAGAAAATAAATCATTTATCATTTATCATTCGACGAACAATACCAAAGAAAGGACATTTGGGTAGGCCGCGTAAATTACTCAAACAGCCATGTGTTACATGGGACTTAAACATAACTGGCGAAATGTGGGTGTACCCGTACAGTCACGAGCATAATATACACTCGGCTTTATTCAAAAGCAATTTTCTCCTATTTTTTTTAATGAAATTTTATGTACGCACATAGTATTTTCGAACTCATAGGTTTATGTAAAATGTCGTATTTCAATGTTTCATTCGTCATTTCACGTAAAAATCGCAATTGAAAGTTGTCAAGTGTTGACATATATATGGTTTACCTAGTTTAAGAGGCAGGGTTATAATAATTGAGTACAGACTTTAACATAGAACCAGATGTATACAATGTACAGTATCTTATAATATATCAACTAGGTTCCCATCTGTATTTTTATGGCAAATAAATTTATTATTATTATTATTTCATAATAGTGCTCGTGACTGTACACTCACATTTCTCTAGTTATGTTTACACTTCTGCCTAATCCTTCGGCTCTTTCGTTCGTGTTTACAGAAGTAAAAGTATTTTACCAACATCCATTTCATCATCTATTTAATTAGTACCTTCTCATATTGTTTTTTAAATCTAATCTTATCTTTGTTACTTGTTTTTTGCTTTTGTAATTAAGTAACAAAGCCAAACGAAAGAATATGCGAATGCGGGCTATTATTTTCTCTAAATAAACTTGGTCCATTACTGAATTTATGTTGTGCTAAGCTTATCGTAGATTAACAATATATCTAATGCTTTGCGAACTTAAACCTACAAATTAGTATGAGATTAACCAGTATTGTTAGTGATTGTAAATATTCATGATTTTATTGTTGAATAAACATGACACGGAGTGAGAACAGTCGTTCACAATGAGCGCTATATTTGCGACTGTAGTTTATGATTTTAAAATGTTAGCATTTGGTCATACTACATATGCAGGGTTATTAACAACCTCTTAAGAGGTCATTGTACTCATCATTATGAACAACTTTTTCTATGGAACCAAACCCGAAATCGCGAAAAAAAAAATCTGCTGTTCCCTACATTTTGACGAGTTATACAAACATAAATGTAGGGAACAGCAGATTTTTTTTTCGCGATTTCAGGTTTGGTCCCATGGTAAAAGTTGTTCATAATGATGAGTACAATGACCTCTTAAGAGGTTGTTAATGTTTTACCAATAACCCTGTATATCAACTTCTAAAAAGTCTATATATATAATAATAATATAGCTAAAGAGTTTGTTTTTTTGTTTGAATGCGCTAATCTCTGGCACTACCTGTAGGATTTGAATAATTCTATTTGGATTTGATATTTCAATTCTTGAGGAAGTTTATAGCCTAACATCACGCTACGACCATTAGGAGCCGAGCAAAAGAAAAAAAAGTTAGACAGAACGCTAAGAGAAAACGAAATTGTATAATTAAGATTATGATCATACATTTTCATTTTATAGGGGTGGGTTGTTGGAATTCATAGGAGAAGAAAACGAAATTCACGCAAAAAAGACGCGACGTAAGAGCTAGTCGTTGATAAAAACCAGGAAACATATCACAAAGACCTTTGGCAAGCGATTTTTTATACAGTACTAGCTTCCGCCCGCGGTTCGCCCGCGAGGTATGTCGATAAAAACTATCCTATAATGCCCAGGATGCAATCTATCTCTCTGCCAAATTTTATCGAAATCTGTGCAGTGGTTTAGGCGTGAAAAGGTAACATACAGACAGACAGAGTTATTTTCGAAGTTAATAACATTAGTATGGATTCCAAGTCTTACGAGAAGAACGGTATTGTTTGGCACAAGTTATGAAATAATGTAGACACAGAGAATCTCGCTTTAGACACGTGTAGTGTAGGTAAATGTGTCTAAATTCAACCCGAACATTCAACACAAGTGTTTAAATTGCAGGAATTGAGTTTCCCACTGACATTCCCGCAACTAGACCCAGCGACGAAAATTTCGGTGCGGAATGGTGCGTTTTAAACAGATTATTGGTGGGTCCGAATCATGATTGGATTTTCTGCATACGTTGGCACTACGCCTGCGAGGAGTGCTGTGGTTGGTCCGCTGATTTGTCGAGAAAATCTTGTTAAATACACCGGTGAAACCACGATGGATGTTTCGTGAAATTTGGTGAACCGGTTTTGGTAAACTTGTTGTGGGCGTGATGCGTGTGATGTAAACCATTTTAAGCGTGTTCATTTTATCGGCATAGTAGCTAACACATTTTGTTTTATCTAACTATATATGTATACATAGTATAGAACAAAATCGCTTTTCATGTCTGTGTATGTGACCGCTTATATATCCTAAACTACATAATGGATTTGGATGCTGTTTTTCACCATAATTTACAGAGCATTTTTTGGTCATAATAGAACATAATTTTGAATAATACATTAATATTTAACTCAGATAAAGAACTGAAATCTCGATGTCGCCACATCAGTAGACTCCAACTGTGCAAAGCAGTGGCGGCTATTATACCCCTGTATTTATAATCGTTGTTTAAACTTTGCGGGCGTAATAACAATAAAACTTTCTATTGTTTCTCTTTTCCTTCAATGTATTAAAGTTAACGTCAAAAATGTATGGTTAAACAGCCGCTAAACTGTTACATAGGTAGGTAGGGCAAAAGTAATGCCAAAATATGAATTAAGGCTAAGGCTGCCAATTGGTTGGAAATGAAAAAAAATTGGGCTCTGTTTTCACTGAAAGTTTATTTAAAGATGTTAAATTTATGATATTAAGTTGAAAAAATAATATCGGTCAAACGATCACCTCCTGAGTTGATGCACATTTTGTGGTTTGTTATGTTAACGCGAGATTACAAAAAGCCCCAATGAAAGAGTCTGGCGCCGTCAGATCTGGCGATCTGACCGACCACTTCAAATCGCCAAAACGGGAGATCATACAGCCCCGAAATTGGTGTATCAAAATCTCTATCGTTGCATAAGCAGTGTATCGCTATAGTGCATTGTCAAATAATTCTCTATCTATTTACAACATATTATGTGTCAAATCACAATGGCAATATTGTAACGCCATTAGCAAAAATTATGACAAATTCACATTATGACATTACTTTTGCCCCACCTCGTATAAGGAAATCAAGACCGTTGATATAATAGCTACTGTGCCCCATCAAGTGTGACTATTAGTACCGCAACACTGAGTGAAAATGTTTCCTTGTATCGGAAATACGTCGATGCTTTAAGCTCCGTCTGGCTGCAACACAAAAATAACAAGCAAAGTACAGTGCAATAGCTGTTACTAATGCGATTCCCATGTCTGCTAATAAAAAGGAATTGTGATTTCTGATATAGCGAAGAAATATGCCTGAAGGCAATTAGAGGTACATTTATGTTGAGTGAACAATAGTGGAAATGAGCTTTGTTTATTGTTGGTCAAAGGATTTTTGTTGGGCTTAATTTATAGTGCCAATTGCAATAGGGTCCATATTTAAATAACCTCTTGAGGTATTGTCACAACACAACATTCTTTTTGGAAGACTGTGTGTCTATGTGATGTGTATTGTATGTGATTATGGGTTTTAACATTTTTTAACATCAAACTTTTCTCTGTTTTCATTTAATTTTTATTTGTTCTTACCTGACGTACCTATATTATACTGTGAATATTGATTTTTTTCTTTCTTTCTTTCTTTACTAAGTACCTAGACTAAGGCCCATATTACAAAAGCTCACTCAAGATTTAAAATTAGTTTCAATCAATCAATTGGCTTAATAATGAATAATGCTCAAATATCTCATTACTAGAAGATATTTGTCGCTCATTTAGTTTTCAAACCAAGTTTAATTTCACGGTCTTATTGGAATTTATTACTCGTTAAAGTTGAAATTGGCAAGAAAACTGAAGAGTTTCACGTTCCCGAAGAATCCTATTTAAAATGTAACTTGATCTACTTGTTTTACTTCTGATTTTAATTAATCAGCGTTTCCTTTATTAGGAAGAACCAACGAAACGATGATGTTATTGATAAATTAATCTTGCTATTCTGTTATGTAGATAAGTATCTAAGGACGTATCAGTGATTAATATCAATGTACCTACATAATTTGTATAGGTCTTTCTTTAAATTTAATGTTTCTGAATTTTGTACTAGTTTATACTTAATTGCGATTTTAAACTTCAACCCCTTACTAATAAACATTGTATAGCGTCTGTATAGTTACACAACGCTTTGTCTTCTTCTTTCGAAAGTCAAATTACTGACGACTAAAAAAGAGATATCGGTGTGTAACTAGTCATCTGATATAATACGTTTATTAGTAAGAGGATTAGTATTTAATATCTTGACTCTAATCATTGTGTAAAGTAACATGTCCTATCTAAGAGAGCCGGGTGATCTGTAACTCAGGACCCTCCTATCTCAGACACCTTTCTCTATTCAAGATTGTGCATTATATTAATATGAGATAAATAAAGATTTATGATTATAATTTTATTATTAGGCTTTAGATATAGTTTTCATTTGTTTCAACACCGTATATTTTATTTTACAAGAATATCGAGTCTAGTCTAGCGGTAGCAAATGATACAAATCTGTCGCACCAGTATCTAACACTGCTGTTTTCCAACATTGTCACACTGTGTTTGTTGTGTTTATCAAACTCGTGAGCCTTGTTAACCTGCAGTAGGACCCACGTACAGGTGAAGTGGAACTTTATAGGTAGCAGGGTGAAAAACACTTTCCCCTTTTATCCATGTGCGATACGTTTGATGTGTGCAAAGGGTGTGCGTTTGTTTACAAAAGTGCGTTCTCAAAGAAAACGTAAGCAAAATATCAGCACCCCTATTCACTAAGGCGAACCAGTAACGAACTGCAAGCAGTATATCTACTGAGTTTGACACACAAATCATGTCTTGTTGTTGAGTAGTACTTTATTGATTAAAATTGTGATAAGCTAAGATTATACGAATGATCCCTTAAAGACGAACGAATGACGTGGGATGCGGGACACGATCAGCGCACGTCGATTGTTTTAATAATTGAAAAGTCACGCGACTAATCGCACCAGTGTCAAAACTTCTATACAAGTTAGTGTTCATACACACGAGTACTCGCGGTCTCGTTCGTGTGTATGCACATTTAGTTGATACGATCGGTGCGAGCACGTCCCGAATCCTGAGCGGGATACGCCTCCGTTTGGCCAGCCAGAGCTTGAAGGGTTACAATAACTCGTGAATAAGCAATTAGGACAAACTACGTCATCAGTTGAACTCAGACTTAGATACACTAATGTATTACCCGCCCGTATCACAGATATCTTACTAACAGCAATTAACTTTTATCACATAAGCAATTCTAAGTAACACGAGCCCCAACTTCAGAGAGATAAGTACCACTTGGGAGTTAAGTGAGTACTTGAAACATTTATGCTAACGCGTGCTACAAAGTAGTTCTCATACTGTTTATATTTAAACGGAGTAATTGAACGAGATGACGTCCAGGTATAAAGGGAGGTAGTTCGTATAATCCTTCATTGTTGTTGTGTTGTCATTGTTAAAATACAGTGTCGGTCTCCGGACTCGGTAACGAGTGGACGTGTGTCGGTCTACCGCAGAAATATTGTCTCTAAATTCCGTGATTGGCTCAATACACTAAATATAAATTCCTTGTCACTCATTACGGGTTTTAAGCTAATTGAAACTCCCACTGGGCGGTCCTAGAGTGGGATAGAATCAGTTCTGTTGCTGCCGTCGTAATTAGTGGTAGAAAAAGTGACTGTGACTGTCGAGTCTCGAACCCGCGCACACGCAGAGTACAACAGAGGTGTGACCGAGCGCTAGCCACTGCGCCACGGGGCTTGTAGCCGAGACAGCGAAATAGTGGTCCGCTACGCGAGGCTGACGTCAGACAGGTGCGCTACGACGGCTACATCGTGCTACGGAGTTGCTACGAACCAAGTATCGGCTACGCCAAGTTTTCTGTGTGACCTCGGACGAACGAAGTAACTGTATTGCTTGATCTACAAGCGAACGAACACAGAGTAAGCATTTTTATATTGTATCTATTATTGACTAACATTACTATGGCTGGTGTTCAGCGCACACCCCCAAATGCGAAAAATAACGCCCCAAGTCAAACGCAATCTGTGCCTGATATAAGTACGGCTGTTGAGATGAGTGAACATGTGACGAGTAGACACAAACGACCCAGATCGGAACAATCACCAGAAAACGTGTCTCTGTACAATCAGCAAATTATAAAGGATCTCCTTGCAACTTGGAAAAAAGACCAAGACACTCGAGTGTCGATAATGCTCGAGGAACAATCTACCTTGATGGCTAAATTAGTTGCAGACATAGGAGAAATTAAGGCGCAAAACACTAAAATACAGGAATCCAACAGCGAAATTCGGAAAACAAGTGCACAGATTGAACAGTCGATGTCTTTTATGAATATAAAATTTGAGGAGTTAAAGAAAGAAGTGGAAGACTTAAAGAAGGAGCGTCAGGATCAACGAGGCTATATAGAAACGCTCGAAAGAAAAATAACAGACCTACAAGTTAAATCTCGTTCATCGTGCATAGAGGTTAGAAATATACCACAGCCGGAGAAGGAGTCAACAATCAGCCTGGTAAATACTGTTTGTAAGATCGGACAACTAGTTGGTGTGCCTATATCTGAATCTGAGGTACGAGATGTATATCGTCTCCCTGGAAAATCCACACCAACTCCAACTTCACGTCCGATCATGGCAGAGTTTACAAGAGTTCAAACCAAACAAACTCTTCTGTCAGCAATTCGTCTGTATAACAAGGACAAGCACCCAAAGGAAGAAAAGCTGAACACAGAGCTTATTGGTATACCAGGGAAACGCCTACCAGTATTTGTTGCAGAGCAGATTCCCTCTAGTTCTAAAAAGCTTTTTTACCTAGCACGACAATTTGCTAAAAACAACCGTTACACTTTCTGCTGGATAAGCAATGGAAACATATTCCTTCGTAAACAAGTAGGGGACAAGCAGCTACTAATACAATCAGAAAAATGTCTTCAAGATCTGTCCAGCATTAGTATCTGACTAGCTAAACTTGTGGCCTTATCGCCGATTTTTGTCGTATACATTTTTTATTAAATTTTTTTTTATTTTTCAAACATAGTTATCAAACTTCACACATACACACACCATGCAAGATCAGCATACAATATTATTTTTAATATACTCAACTCACACATAACAACAAAATACAATCGCATATTAACACACAAAACATCCAATACAAACGAGCGCCGTAATACTATAAAAGACTCCAACTATAGACATAATTACAAACTGATTTGGTTAATGTTCGAATGTTTATTAATACTCTAAATATTATAAATGGCTATCATAAACAATATTAATAATGACCTAGATCAGATAAATTTCGGAAACTCCTTTAACTGTAACCCTGAAGACTGTCCCAAATACATCAACTCAACTGAAAGTAATATAAATATACTACATTTAAACATACGTAGCGTAAACAAAAACTTTAACCAACTTCAAGTATTGCTGAATTTGATAAAAATAAACCTTGACATCATTGTTTTGACGGAATGCTGGCTAAGTAAAGTCAATACACTACCTGTCCTAGACGGATTTCAGTCTCACTCGTCAGCGATCAACGCTAACCAAAACGATGGAGTTATAATATATACAAAATTAGGGTTACAAAGCTCCGTGTGGGAGCCGTCTTTTGAAGGGGGGAATTGCCTAGTATGTCAAATAGACAAAAAGTTATCTGTGATTGCCGTTTATCGCTCCCCTTCTTTCAATTCCAGAGAGGATTTCAACAATTTTACGACAAGTCTGTGTAATGTGTATCAGAAAGTATCCTCCAGCCCTACTACCGTCCTTGTAGGAGATCTAAATATAGATATAAGTCCAAGCTGTAGTAACGACCAAACCTTCGAATACCTTACCATTAACGCCTCGTATGGGCTGATGCCGACCCACCTATTCCCTACTCGATTGGAGCACTGTATTGATCACCTGCTCCTCAAATCTAACTATCGATCCACCACACTTGTATTGGAATCCCATATTACGGATCACAAGCCGGTTCTGTTATCGATAGCTCACGTTAGTCCGACAAGGAAAATGAATAATGTCATCACCCGCCTAGATTACGAGGCCATTATTGTTGAGCTAGAAAACACGGACTTTGCGATAATATACCAAATTGATGACGTAAACGAGTGCATGAATAGATTTATAAATATTCTGAGATCAGTAATTACAAAACATTCAAAACAGGTAAAAATTCCCAGGCAAAAAAGAACAATTAAGCCATGGATGACCCCCGGTCTATTAAAATGTATAAAAAATAGAGATAAAATGCACATCAACACAAAAAAAGCCCCTGATAACCTAATCCTCAAAACAACATATACTCGCTACAGGAATTTCTGTAATAACTTACTCCGAAAATTAAAAATAGCTTACGAAACGACAGAATTAGAAAAAGCAAGAAATAATCCTAAAATCTTATGGAACACAATTAAGCAAATAACAAACACGCAAAAGACTCATATCAGCCCTTCAGAGCTACTCAAATTAAGAGACGATCCTAAATCTTCCTTAAACGAGGTAAATCACTTCCTTAGTAATGTAGGTAAAAATTTGGCCGCACAAATTGTGTCACTGGCACCTGGACAGACACCAGCAGCAGGTGATCAATCTCCTTCTACTCAAATCCAAAACAGAACTCATAACACAACGGGGAGTTCTCTTGCCCTGTTGGAAGTGGATGAAACAGAAGTGGAATCTCTCATTTTGCAATTGCGTCATGACTGCGCCGTAGGTTGGGATGGGATCTCATCCATATTGTTAAAAGCATGCCGACATGTATTGGTTCCTCCCATAACCTTTCTCTGTAATCGCAGCCTTCAAACGGGTGTATTTCCGGATGCCCTGAAAAAGGCAATAATACACCCAATCCACAAGGGAGGGGACAGAAACTGTGTTAATAATTATAGGCCAATTTCTGTCTTGACTGCCCTTTCCAAAATGCTGGAGAGGATCCTGGCAAATTCTCTAAGGAACTTCCTGAACAAACACCACATCATTGCTGAAAACCAATACGGCTTTCGTACAGGTGTGTCGACGGAAGATGCGGTTTTAGACTTTACGCAACAGGTTGCCAGGAAGCTAGACAACAAAACTAAATGCCTGGGGATCAGTCTGGACCTTTCTAAAGCCTTTGACACGGTTTCTGTTCCCAAACTTACTGACAAACTGGAACGAATTGGGGTGCGTGGAATACCACTTGAAATTTTTAAAAGTTACCTCAATAATAGAACGCAGATTGTCAAAGTGGATACTTATTATAGTGACGAGGAGCCAATAACGTACGGCATCCCCCAAGGTAGTATACTCGGCCCCATACTCTTTCAAATCTATGTCAACGACCTCTGCAGGATGAAACTGCCTAACTGTGACATCTATGCGTACGCGGATGATACCGCGATCCTCGTTTATGCTCCTACTTGGGACATGGTTAAGACTACTGCAGAGGAAGCCCTGTCCAAAATAATGAAATGGCTGAACTCTAACCTTCTGACACTTAACTTAACCAAATCCACTTACATCCCTTTCGCAATCCGACGTAACACGAGACCGTCTCATACCTTTAGTATTGCAGCCCACTCATGCTCAAATCCATTAGCTTATTGTAACTGTCCAACTCTTACCAGATCTGACAATATAAAATATCTCGGAGTCCAGATTGATGATGGACTAAGATGGGACAAACAGATTGACGCCCTTACCACAAGAACAATGCGCCTTATTCACGTCTTTAAGTCACTGAGGGAGTCGGCCAAACTTGACACTCTGAAGATGGTGTATTATGCTCTTTGCCAATCGGTTATTGGATATTGTATTACTGCATGGGGCGGTGCAGCAAAAACTAAAATGTTAAGAGTAGAAAGAGCGCAAAGAGCCATACTCAAGGTAATGACTAGGAAACCCTATAGATTCCCAACAACTGAATTATATTCTAACTGCAAAGTCCTTACGGTACGTCAGCTTTTCGTGCTTCGATCGATTCTAAGAACTCATTCTAAGCTGCCGCCGCCAAATCTAAATAAGCGACTACAACTTATCAGGGGATATCAACATAAAACCGCCTTCGCAACGCATCAATTTTATACTCTAAGTAATTATATTTATAATAAAATTAATAAAGAATTAAAAATCATAAAACTAAACACACACACGGTAAAAACTAGAGTAACTGAGTGGCTACTAGAGAGGGACTATGCCTACACGGAGTCTCTACTAACATACATCACCTAATCTCTCACGCGTTCCGATTTCGATATATACACACACATTTAATCATGCGCGCATGCACCCACGCCTTATCACACATGCACACACTCACACACACCCTCACCTTCCACTACATACTCACACACCCTCACTCACATTTACACACGTCAAAACAGAATCACATAAATTATTGCAGCGGTAGAACGACACTGTTCATTAATTGTTGTAACAGTAATAGTGGATAAGAATTTCGTGGCCGAACACTGTTTCTCAAAATACAGGTTATCACCTAGTTTGAGAGGCAGGGTTTTAAACATTTTGTTACAGATTTTACAACAACAAACCCTAACATAAATATGTAACTATCTACCCAGTGATTCTGTAACTATCTGTATTCTTTTTTTTTTATGAATAAACATATTATTATTATTATAACTTCAGAGAGATAAGTACCACTTGGGAGTTAAGTGAGTACTTGAAACATTTATGCTAACGCGTGCTACAAAGTAGTTCTCATACTGTTTATATTTAAACGGAGTAATTGAACGAGATGACGTCCAGGTATAAAGGGAGGTAGTTCGTATAATCCTTCATTGTTGTTGTGTTGTCATTGTTAAAATACAGTTTAGGTGTTAGTGTAATTTTCCGTCAGATACATAGGCTGTCGTATGTCAGTGGTATGTTTTAGTCAATCATTCACTAATTTATTCAGCCTAAAGACGTCCACTGCTGGACATAGGCCTCCCCTAAGCACCGCCACTTCGACAGTTTCTATGCTTCCCACATCCAGCGGATCCTAGCGGCCTTCACAAGGCCATCGATCCACCTTGTATGGGAGGCCTTCTAACACTACGTCTTCCGATCTCGGTCGGCACTCCAGAATCTTTGGCCCCATCAGAAATCTATACTGCGATCAATGTGCCCTGCCCATTGCCACTTAAGTTTGGCAATTCTTCCAAAATATTCCAACCTGATTGGGAGTTATATGTTCGAGCCGTTTGGGGTTGAAACACTAGGGCTATGGGGTCCGAGTGCCCACTTGGTTTTTCGAGATATCGCCAAGAGGTTAGTCGACTCTTCACGTGACCAGAGGGCTGGCCTATTTCTTGGCCAAAGAATTAGCATGGCCATACAACAGCGACAGCGATGACAGCGATGCGGACGAATTTTTTGATGGCCTATGATTATTTTGCTTTTTTATATAAATGTACATATTATTATACTTTTAAATATTAGCATAGATTATGTAAATAAAGAAAATTCTTCGGGCTATTTATGTTTTAGTATTGAACATTATTTCGAAAAGCAACCATTACATATCGACACCCTTAGTGCCTTGGAAAGCAAGTTAAGCCGAGGGTCCCGGCTGTTATTCGTAGATCTTTGACAATCGTTACATAGTCAGACCCCCAAAATGTTTGACAACCAGTCTTACCAAGGGTTTATCGTGTTTCCCAGCAAGGCTTATGGCACAGTTAACACAGTTATTTCTTATCGGCGCGGCGCCAGGTAAGACGATTTGCTTGATAACACAGTAAGTTAGGTATTGGTTGCTTGTCATATTGACGTGTAAAAGTGTCACTCCATCTAAAATACTAGTATTCACCTGCATCCAGTTAGATTGGCAGCGGAACTGAACATAGTTGGACTTTGACTGATTGAATTATTTAGAAAACGAACGCCACCGTTTAAGTATTTAAAAAAAATTGATTTGTCCTAATAACACACTTTGCACGTGTTCCCTTCAAAATATACCTTTAGTGCTTCTTTAGAAGCGAGTTAAGATCAGCTTCATTGATCTTCACGGCAATAGATATGTATTCATAAAATCATTTGCAATTAGAGGATAATTATATCGGCTCACTTTACATCAGCCGTAATGATCCAACTCTAACATAAACGAACAAACATAATGATTATATTATTGATACGAGTATCACGTTCAAACACGACTCTTTATGATATTTGTGTAGGGTGACAGCCTCCCGAAGTTGAGCAAACTCATTTATCTGTGGTTTGCCGCCGCTTGGAACCGTGCCGTCCCAACCGTGTGTGTTTTTATATACCTATTTTCCTTGCAAAGTCAACGGAGTGTGTATTTTGTCGGCCAATTTTCTGCTAAAATACGCCGCTCTTTAAAAGTTGTGGAGATAAAACAAATAGGTGGAAAATCGCACATTTTCCAAGTAACCTACGTATTAACTTTAATACTCTTTGTATCTTTTAAGTCTCTATTAATCCACGAGTCTTTATTAACTTCATAAAGACTATGTGTCCACTTTTTTGCGGCTCAAAGCGCAGTAATAAGATTAAATACCTTTCTACCTTCAAACACAAAAGGGGGAAAATCACGAAGAGATAAAAGGCACTTTGGTAAAACAATAATAAAGCACACATGCCCGCGATATGCTCATAAAGCATTCATGTTTCTTTTAGCAAATTATTATAGAATAATGCATATTTATGTACGTCGTATCTTGTATGTAAATAAGGCACATTTTTAATTACTTTTTGTGCAGCTGCCTTTGTTCGAAACAAAGAAGTTAACAACAATGCTATTAACAGATGAATGGGGTGTTTTTTGGAACGAAGGACTTACTATAGGAGTAAACTGGTAGAAATCGCCATGTAACTAAAAGCGTTATGCCCTCTCCATGCGACTTTCGAGGGCGCTTAAGTCCTCTGCGGCGCTTAAGTGAGGTCAGAATGAAAATACAAAAGGAACATTTTCAAAATTTTCGGCATAGGTGTCGTTTTCATGTTTTTTTAGCAAAATTAAATGACTGAAACGTTTATGCTGTTATTCGCTTTTACTGTCAAGGTCATTAAAGCTTCTCACTTCTCAGTACCACAATGGACACTCGGCTTGTTTATTTATTTTTCCTGCCTGATGGAAATATGGTAGTAGTTCCCCTTTGACTGTCCATTAGGTACAGTCAACAAAAGAGATAAGTATACAGGATCGTCGGATATAGTTGAAGTTTAGTAAGAAACCGATGGATATTGACGACTGATATTTAATTTGTTAAATGAGTTGTTTGTTTTTCTATTAATAAAATAAAATTTTATTCGAGAACATCCATCGGTTTCTTACTAAACTTCAACTGTATCCGACGATCCTTCATACTTATCTCTTTTGTTGACTGTACCGATAAGCAGAATGTGGATGTGATTTCTGCTAGTAAGTATAATTGATAAGTGGGCCATTGGTTCATGCATACAAGTAGGTAGGTATGTACAGACCGCTACATAAGTTTGATTAACTCTTCAGTTTCTTAATGAGATTAAACAAAATAATTGGTTAAAAATCGGAACAGAAGTAAAATTAAAAGTGTATTAACTCAAAAATAAATAAAAAGCAGTTTATCAAATCATTTTGTGTGGATTTAGATGAAATGGATAAGAGACAGTGTATGAACCTTTGCTGCTGACCGTACTAACACAGGGTAGTTTTAAAAAAAAACTTCACTAGAAATCTCAGTAAGCCTAATTTATTTATTTTTTTAGGTTAGCCAATAATTGTTTACACCATACATTTTACAAATAATTTCCTAAACAAAGTATAAGTGCAACAATTACATATAGGCTAACACAACATGCAATGTTATAATTGTTAGTGTTATGTTAAAGGTTTCTTCAAACAGGCCGCGCGCGCGACACAAAGGCACCGCTCGTTGCGCGACTTGCGGTGCCTTTGTGTCGCGAGCGATTTTATCGCGTGTCGCGCCTGTTTGAAGGGACCTTTAACCGCTTGTGTGCCGTAATTACAGACACAATTAAAAAGTCATTGTGTCTCGCGTAGATCTACGTTCCGGCAGACTAAGGGTTAACAAACACTGTTCCCTGAATAATCATAATCGACATATAATGTTCCCACTGCTGGGACACAGGCCTTCCTTTCAGTGAGAGGGAGTGGGCCGTAATCCACCACGCGGGCCCAGTGCGGGTTGATAGCTGTCACATGTGTTCGAATTTTTGGTTCTAGGACATAAAAAGAATAATAATAAAAAAATAATAAATGCTGCTCTTGACCTCGATCGCGCCTGATGGAAAGTGATAACCACTATGGTGATAACACAGATAACTGGCGAAATGTGGGTGTTAATATCGGTGCACCTTTGCCTAACCCTTTGAGGAGGCGTGGTGTAATGTCTTATGTAACTACTATTAGTAAGACTCCACCGTCCGTCTGTCTGTCTGTCTGTCTGTCACCAGGCTGTATCTCATGAACCGTCCCAACATTTATGTTCGTATAACTCGTCAAAATGTAGGGAACAGCAAATTTTTTTTCGCGATTTCAGGTTTGGTCCCACAGTAAAAGTTGTCCATAATGATGAGTACTCGTACAATGACCTCTTAAGAGGTTGTTAGTGTTTTTCCAATAACCCTATACATTTGGAGCCGGATCGAAAGATAAGATCGTTCTATATCTTTGTTCTCAAACAAATGTTTCTACTATTGCGACCATTCAAACAAATGTAATTCATTCTTGGCCGCCGACTTTTTATTTTTTATCCCAAGTCGCCGAACAAAAGGGCTGATCTCCTTTCCCTTTGAAATCTGTAAATCATTTCAAATTAAACCAATAAAAAGTTTTATTGACGAGCTTACGCTTTGCGTCAGCACCAAGTTAATTTGTTAGAAGTAAAAGCGGGCTTTGACAAAGTTAAATTATGTTGAGCGAGATACTGGAAAATTTGAGGCGTTAACACAGTTATTTCTTATCGGCGCGGTGCCAGGTAAGACGATTTGCTTGATAACACAATGAGTTAGGGCCTGTGCGCATTGCGTTTTTTAAACGCGCCGTTGACGCGCGTTTGTAGTGATACAGCCGCGATACGCACGCGAGTCAGACACTGGCAGGCACTGCTCTGTAGGATAAAAGCGCGCCGTCGACGCACGTTTCTAAAACGCGCGTCAACGGCGCGCTTAAAAGACGTGGTGTGCACATGCCCTTAGGTATTGGTTGCTTGTCATATTTTATTTATTTATTATTATTTATTTTATTTCAAACACAGTGATCCATAATGTTAGTAAACAAAAATTAAAAATACATGCCACAATTATACTATTATACAATATTATAAAATCAAAATTCTTACTATCTTTATAACCAATTACTTATTTAAATTATTAATTAAACAACAAGAATTTCATTAAAATCATAAAAAACAAAAATCAAAGAAAAGGAAAAATATAAACAGAATTGAAATATAACATTAATTATCCTATCCTCATCAGGTAGGACAAGGTCTGTTTCTCTGCACATGCAACTGCACACAATGCCACAATATTGGACAGTCGATTTTGCCAGCGACAACGCTAAGAATGCTGTTGCCACCGCCGCAAGCACGACTGAGCAATGACGCCGCTCTCTTTCTGAGGATGGCATGAAATCCATCAATGCGAGCGTCGGCAAACATGCCCGTCGCGCTGCAGTGCCTCGGCAGCCGCATCAGCATCCTAAAAGCATTGTTGGACTGAACGCGCAGATATATACGTGTACATATTGACGTGTAAAAGTGTCTTAAGAGATCTACTAACAGAAATAAACATTTCATTTCATTCATTAAAAATAATGAAAACCTGAACCGTTATCTACATTGATAATGGCTGAAAAAGAAAGTTTATAACTAACCCTACTACGGCAAAAACCCCATCTAAAGAGTATAAACAAAACACATCGATGTCGATTTTTGTTTTTTTTTTGGCGCTCGTTTGTCAAAATAAAAAAGGAAAAAGTAGTTAAAAAAAGTAGGAAAAAGTAGTTTGGTTTGGTTTAATAACATGACTGTTTTAAAGTCCTCTGTTTTTCACCTAATTCATCTGCCTAGCCTTTTTCCAACTATGTTGGGGTCAGCTTCCAGTCGACTGCCTATCTGACCTCCACAACCCAGTTACTGGGTGATACGATACCCCTTGGCAAGACTGTAAGACTGGTTGTCTGACTTTCGGGATTCTGACGACCCGCAACGACTGTCAAAGTTCCACGAATGACAGCCGGGACCAACAGCTTAACGTACTTTCCGAGGCACGGAGGAGTCTCGGTATGTAAAAATGGTCACCCATCCACGGACCAGCCGCGGCAAGCGTAGCTTAACCTGATCAATCGACCCATGCGTCCGTTATTACTTAGCCACAAGCCCCTGTTTTTTTTCACCTAGTTAAAGCACGAAAATTCTTTAAATGAAAAAAAATATCGTTATTTACCTACTCGTTTGGTCCATAAAGTAACTCGAAAATAAAGCTTTCAAAGAAGATTACTTATTTGGTCAACTGTTCAACCATTAAAGGAACATTTAAAATACGGAAGCTTTTTGTAACTCTCCTGCCATAAAAGAGAATAATTTATTAATGCAAAATGTACCGCTGCAACCATTAAGAGCATACATAAATGTTTACTGAAGTACTTTAATAGATTTTAAATTCCCACCTCCGTTTCTGGCCTCGGCCATAAAATATTCGTAGACTGCCTACGACTATAGCATATTGACGTAGCACCTTCTACGCCGTAGAGGCCTACGCCGTAGCAGTAAATCATAGGTGACGGTGCAAATGGGGAAAAATATTGCCCCATTAAGTTTAAAGGAGTTCTTTGGGAACATTTGTAATCAGCTCGGTTCAAGTTGTTCCCGAATAAAGAACGGTAATAATTGCTTCTAATAAATTAAAGTCACTCGGCGGAAACGTTTGACATTAATTTTATTTTCCTTTTGTTGAAATGGGTGCTGTTTTGTTGAGGCCAAAATACTAGTATTTTAATGGTTTAATTTCTCATCTTTGTTATGATTATATTGGTAGTATAGGAAATTATCGCAAATGTTTAATGACATTCATAGATCCCATATAACTCCTTGGTTACTCCATTTTTGCATTTACACATCCTACCAAAAAAATCTGTTTAAGCGCAAATTTTTCCAACGCCAGATAATTTCATAGGATGAATAATTTTGAATTTTTGACAGGTCTTCCATACAAAACTGTCAGACGTCAATTTTATTTCATGAATAAAAGTGATCTGTCGAATGAAAAATCAGCCCTTAGTCAACTTATACGTCACTCACGTAACAACGTAATATTTCAATTCTAGCTGGCAGCACACAGCAAGTGTTTCTTTTACTATAAAATTAAACTAATCTTTGATGGCGTCGATAAAAACCCCCGAGCCCCTCGCCCCGTCCCGCTGCCAGTGTCTGCAGCCCTAGCGAAGCCCATAGTAAAGGAATCCGCTAGCGTCACCGCGAGTGCCCCAGAAGCTCCAAGTAGTAAGCCAATGCCAAAAAAGGCACCGAATAAGGCTGATGATGAAGGTTTCGTGACCGTGCAAAGGAGGAAGCGCCGGTCGCGAACGAACAAGAACCGCTGCGGCAAAGCTCCTATGGAGCCGGAAGTCAGCTTGCGTGCCGCAAAGCCGAACACACCGGTGTACATCTCCCGCCTACACTACACCACTAAGGCGGAGGACATCGTGGAGTACGTGCGCCAGAAGACGAGGTACACGCCGAGGGTGCAGTTACTGGAGTCGCACCGCAACGTCAACTTCAAGGCGTTCGTGGTGCGCGTGCCGAATTGCTATCTGCCAATCGTCATGGATGAAGACTTCTGGCCGCAGGACGTGGTGTTCCGTCGCTTCCGCGGACAAGTACCACAGAATTGCTCTAGAGTTAGCTAGTGAAGTACTGTTTTACACTAACATAGTTATTAAGTTTTATTTACTAACAAAATTGTTACTATACTATTATGTATACTTAGGTTAAGGTATGTATCTATGGGTCTTTGTTACCTGAAAATAAATGGTTTATTATTATTATTATTAAAAATGATTGATCATACTTTAAAAATATCTTTAAACAAAAACAACGACAACTTTTCTTAGAACCCATAGAACCTAAGTTACACAAGATAAGATATATTTATTTGCTTAAACATTGTACATATACTAGAATAAAAAGCATGCAGAATTACATTAAAAAAAAGGATCAGACATGTTTGCCACCTAGTATGGCGTGCAAGTATTATGAATAATAATGATTAATTTCAAGTAAAAAGTGAACAGTCTTAAAACAATAATAATAAAATGTACAAGTATTATAAAAAGAAGGGGAAATAATCAAAGGGCATAAAAATATTCTTCCGCATCGATGTCAATAATTAACGTGCCCAAAAGGCTGGCAGTATTGTCACGTTGTATGGCAATGCTGAGTCTTTGGCCAAAAAATAGGCCAGCTCTCTGGTCACGTGAAGAGTCGACGAACCGCTTGGCGATGCCGATCGAAGATCTCGAAGTGTTTTAGTGTGTTTATATAAATATAAAGTAGTATTTCAATTCAAAATCATTAATGTTATGTGTATATATAATAATACATTATAAATGTCAATATTAAAAAAAAAATATATAATAACAGTGTTGTTCCTACAACCAGGCTTAAGAAAATAAATGGCTCGTTTAGATGCCAATGTATATGTTTTTATAATAAACTTCCTAGCCACATTGAAGAATTGCCTTAAAAAGTCTTAATAAATTGAAATCTTTCATAAAGCGGAAACCTACCCAAATGTTCTTTCTTTGGTATTGTTCGTCTAATCGTTTAGCTCCTAAAGTTCTGAGTTGAGCTGCACGATAATTGACAAATGCGTGCATTGAGTGGACAGCTCCTCTCATATCTGTGGGTTATTCCCAAAGTACTCCATTCCTTTGTTCTAAAAAGATAAGAATCTCATACATTAATTCCCAAGTTACTCCAAGGAATTATTATTATTTATAAATACTTGTTATTTTGTTCCTATGTGGTTCTTTCCTCAAAAGAACATCTCAGACACCAATCTACATGGTCCTCAAAATGATCTGACCAAGACTATTTCCGGAATTTTATATACACATTGACATTGATAAATTCTACATATACAGTGACGTGAATAGTTACTTTGTAAAGTATTATATTACTAGCTGCGCCACGCGGTTTCACCCGCGTAAATGTCGGTTCCTTGGGAATATCGGGATAAAAAGTAGCCTATATGTTAATCCAGGGTGTCAGCTACCTCCATACAACATTTTATCAAAATTGGTCCAGCCGTTTGAGCGTGAAGAAGTAACAAACATATAAACACACACACACACTCACAAACTTTCGCCTTTATAATATTAGTGTGATTTTAATGATTGTGAATGTGAAGACTATGTGGGTTAATTTTCTTTTGTTTTTTATTTTTTCTCAGATAGTTTTAGTCTCGGTCTGGCAGTTTGAGTAATTTATGCGGCCTACTCAAATGTCTTTTCTTTAGTATTGTTCATCGAATCGTTGATTGATTTGAGCTGCATGATAACTGACAACTCAACCTGTGACTTACAGAAATAAGAAAAAAAACTCAAACAGTTGGAATTATGTTATTTCTTGACTTACGTCAATAAACCACTTTCTCAAAGACATGAGTGTTTGCGGAACGTTCCACTCTCTTCTTGTGTAGGAGTAATAAATGGATTAAAAGATTAAATAAAGCTAATACACCGCCCGCAATATTTTCTGATACAAGTCATCGTAATATACATTAATCCTTACTCGACCTTTCTGCACATGCACATAAGTATACATAGCATATATATAGCCACTTTGTTTTAAAACTTAGGTCTCTGAAATTACAACAAAAAATACCTTTTTGTTGTATGAAAACCTAAATAAGGCTTATGCCTACTCGTACATACATGGGTTTTAGATTATTGGCATAAAAGTCCGTAGATGCTTTTATCGTATTTATACAAAGGTATATTTAAGTGACGCTCAATATGTTTTTATAGATGCAGCCTTTTGACGAACTAAGTCGAATGAAGGCACTTAGCAAAATATTGTCGGAGTCAGACGAATCACAGCGTACCTCTACCTATTATTACTCAGAAAAAAAAAAGAAAACGCAAAATTTCTTTAACAATAGCCCACCGTACCTTTCTTCGCAATGATTTAAGATCTCATTATTTCTGGAACAGATACTCACGAGCACGACGCAACTGAATGGATGATTTAGTCTGAAACATGGTTGAACTTGATTTAATATGAAGTGGATTTTAAGCGTCTGCTGGAAATAAAATATTTTTTTTTAGGGCTGCTTCGAGGCGGCGCGTGAAAACAGCTCCTGGAACGACTTGCGGGAGACCTTTGCCCAGCATGGGGACAGAAAACGCAAAAAAAAATCACGCCTGTATTTGCCAACCCAACCCTCCGGGGAATATATAAACATGTATAACAGATATATAAACATATGCTTAGTTCTCATGTAAAAAGGAGCGAGCTTATTGCTATGAATCGGGTACTTAGAAATGTTTAACCCTTCAAGCGTCACGTGTACACCAAGTGTACATAAGAGAAAGTGCTTGAAACGTCAACGGTACACCAAGTGTACACAACAGTGTCATTGTTCTATTGTCAATGTCATTGTTAAAACAATGACTTTACTGCGCTCATTCAACTACTCCGACACTCCGAGGTAGGCGGGGGCCTACCTGTCGAAACATCCCACTTCCATCTAACGTCACGTCACGTCATCTTCATCCCATTATCCTCTCACATGTTTCTCCAAACGTCTAAGAGGTTAATGGAAAAACGCAATAAAACTACCTGGGGATCCAACCTATAACTTCAAGGCCAGTACTCGCGCTAACGATCTCTAGACCAGCAGTCAGAAGATAATGCCTTTTTTATTATTACTATAATAATCTCTGACAAACAAAACAATAACTTTTTTCAACGGTGATAAACTGTACCATCATAAATCTTGCAGAAGTTGACAATAATTTTGATGTACTGTTAGCAATATCTCGTTGAAATCATCGCGGGACCAATTTGTAACGACGCACCTGTGCCTCGGCTGAGATCAAACAAGCTCCTGTAGGCACTGAACACATCGTCTTGAGTTACGTGTCTACTTACCTCGGCATAAAGGTATATGCTTGTCATCCCTAGCTTGACGACAATGTCAACTGTATGAAAGGGATGACCCTTTTTACTGTGAAGGTTTTTTCAATTTATTAATATTTTGTAACGTAAAACCTAGACTATCTTTCGTAGAGGTCATAGTCTAGCAAGTCAATTCAAATTAATTTGTGTTATCAACGAAAATACAACGATATTATGATGAATGAAAATACGTACCAATAGTTGCTTCGAATGTTAATATTTATCTGGAACATAAAACAAAAACATTATTAGACTATTTATCGAAATGCTTCACAAATACCTAATTATGAAATTTCTATTGACAGTACCCATCATTCATCTTTTATGGCACCCACGGGGAAAACAATGTTTGCTGCCGCGTACGGTTCGGGATGAAACGATACCATCTAGGTATCGATACATTTACTCGATACGGTATCGGTCATACCTACTCGGTTAAAATAAAAAGTATCGATGCTTACTTGTATCGGACTATTTTTTCGTCGGAAGTATAAGAGGCAAATAAGAACAGTAGTAAGTACATAGTCTAAGTTTTTATTAAAATTTATTAAAGCATTTATTGCACATAGCTGTTTTCTTTTTGCAAAATATAGCCACAGCTCAGACTTTTGGGTTCCATTTTCACCGATTTGATTCTTCGTAATCAGCCTATTTGATTACCATATTTCAAATACAGTCACAGACAACAAATAAATAAAACGCAAGCCGCACGCGATGAGTAATTTACAGAAATCGCAAACAAAACAAAATCGTCATAATGGCGTCTGCGTCTGTTCTATCTATGTGGAAGGTTGCCAATTGAGAAGTAGAAAAGATGCGTTCGAAACGAAAATTCAAATTGAAACCTTACCATAGTGCAAATAATCTGTTGCGCACACGTGGTTTTTGACAAGTAAAAAATACACAACTTCCAAAGAATTCAGAAGAAAAACGTGCTTATGATTATGTTTCCCCAAATATGATGTTGACGAGCGTTAACACCCTTTTTACGCTCGGTATATTACTTTACGTACCTACCCACTTATGTAAACTGCAAACATACTATAAGTCACACACGAAATAAAACTGAGTTGAAAAAATAATATGTATGCTCGTTCAGCTCGTTGCGCCCTATTTTATTTTAAACAAAAGAATAGTAAGTACCCATACTTTTTACAAGTACTGCGGTAACACATATGCATTTACAGAAGTCAACAAATTATAAGCATATAAGTACGAGAGCTGTGGACTACTGAGTGGCCAGTCAGTTCAGTGGTTCTTGCATATTATATTATTTTTGTGGAAAAAAGTGTTGTGTACGTTATTGTAAAGGGTCAGTTTGGCAATGATGGTACAGGTAAGGTAATATTTGGATCGCTCAGAGGACACGGTGGAGCACACGGTGGAGGTCTGACCCGCTTGGGCGGAGCACCGCCGTTTCCTCGTAGAGGCGATTGGCAGCGACGGCGACCTCTCGCGTCCGGCCCTGGTGCAAGCCATGGTCCGGGGCGAGAGGGAGTGGGAGGCAGTCACCTCCTTCTGCGAAGCAGTCATGCTAGCGAAGGAGGTGGCGGGACGGTTCAGGGAGAGAGCCTCCCGTCTCAGCCGTCGCGGGGGACGCCCCAGGCGTCGGGAGCCGCGTGACGACTCCCGGCCACCGTAGGCGCGGGCCTGCGGGCGGAGAGTAATGGGTAGCTCACCGTCCGATCAGGACCAGGCCCGTGCCGGACGGCGCGTACGTGTTCCACGCGCGCCTCAAAGAGATGTCAGCATCGGGGAGGGGCCCCTTAGGGCCGAAGCATTGGTCAGCGGGATTGTCCGAAAGGGTTACCGCTGGCCTGGAACATAAAGGGCTAAGGAAGGAACACGGGTGGGTTTTAGTCAGTAAGAGTCTGACACTCCCTTCCGCTCCACCCAGAGCGGGAGGAGTCATTTGATGATTTCCCATCCGCAAAAAAAAAGGTAATATTTTAAGGGATAGACCCTTAAAATATTACCTAACCTGTACCGAATTAGCTTTTACAGGATACTATTCTAAGTCCCATTTAGTCTGGCCTTAAAAATGATCCAGTACATAATTCTGAACCCGCCTGTGTTGCCCAGAATCATGTGCTGAATTCATGGTTACAGTTTGCGCGCCGATTTCCCTGACAGGGTGGTCAGGGATATACCTCTTTATCTTATTCTTGGCAACCACCCTCACTTTAGTTTAATAAAAGAATTACTGTTACTTGTGAACGAGCATCTTCTAAATATTTTAAAAACTTTGTACTCAAATAATGTAACCTCTTCAACGAGATGCACGTCGGTCAAGAACCTGCAGTTCTTTCAACTTGAACTCGGTTCACGAACTCCCTTTGAGCATTTCAAGTGTACATTTTACATAAACCTGCTAACATTCCATTACCAGCGATCATTGCTTTTATTATGACCTTCACTGTGTTCTCTTTTTATTGGCTGTCTCTTGTCTGCTCGTTAATGATTATCTTTGAAGTAATTATGAGGTATATTTTGGCGGTATTCTTCGTCAGAACATTTTCCGGAATTAACGACCTTGAAAGTTTAAGGTTTGGTGACAATTGTCGTAAAAATATTGTACCCAAAAGGCATTAGCTCGAGAAAAAAGTACCTACCAAACCAAAGAATCTGTTTCGCGGGGTAAAAAAAGACTTCAACAATCTGGGGGTCTAAAAAGGCCACTTTGGAGAATCATAAACGGATAACATTATGAATCATAATATGGCGAAGACAGTTCGTGTTTTTCTTTTTTTCGCTGCACTACGTAGGTACAATCAAAGAGATTGGGATTGGATTTCGATTGGATTGATTGGTATTTTAGCACAGACAAAAAAAATAACTGAAAAATGCTTCACCAATGAGATTTGATATGATTAACTTAACAGTTGACTGTCCATTATGTTATCCTTTTCTGATTCTGCCAAAGTGGCCTTTTTAGGCCCCCTGGTAACTAAAAAAAACAACAAGTTTTAAGTTGACAGGAACATTTAAGTTTAAATTTTACTGTTAGTTAATAAGCAGCTTCTGTCCAAGGTATTTTTTCTTTAAATGTTATGTACACCTATCATTTGCTGTATACATTAGCAGTAATACCTTCCCTAACTACTTTTGTAAATCAATGTTGGATGTATTGCTGTTGATATTCTTTACTACGTAAATAATACAACATTCTCGGGAGTGGTAAATCTAGCCATTATTATCAAGTTAAAAGGTCATGTAACTATAAAACATTACTTCACTGTAGTCGTACCTATTAGTTAAAGGAAACTCCACTATCTCCTATTACAAGACTTAAAAACTATGTCAACGTGAGTGAAGCGAAATCACATCCATTTGCAGAAAGTCTGACTTCATCGCTTCAAGCGAAGAGACACTTCAGCTGGAAACGCAGTAGTAGCTTTAATTGCGTTTTCTTCTATAGGATATAAGCTTACACCACCATTAATTTTCAAATCTCGGGATGCGATTATGAAGCTGTAGATTTTAGATTAAAACCAGAGTCAAAAGATAAGGAACAGTAGGTATATATACCTACCTACTCTTTGCCATTGCTAATTTCGGCATAAAATATCGCTTTTTCTTCTCTTGTTAATATTTGTTTAAGTTCCGTTTTGAAACGGATTTGTTTTCGGTCAGAATTTGTCTATGCATTACACCATCATACCATACTGCGATCGCCAACCCGCCTGCCAAGCGCGGCGACTATGGCACCCCCCCCCCCCAAACAGGGGGGCCTATGTCCAGCAGTGGACGGCTTTCGGCTGAAATGATGATGATGATGATTGAAACGTTATGCTTTGCATAAAGCTTGATACTTCATTTATTTTTCTTCTGATAAATAAATAGCATAATCAGCCTATAACGTTCCCACTGCTGGGACACAGGCCTCCTCTCTGTGAGAGAGAATGGGCCGTAATCCACCACGCGGGCCCAGTGCGGGTTGGTAGATGTCAAATGTTTTCGAATATACCTAAATATAGAGCAATAAACACGGCCCTGTTTATTATAAACAAATTGAAATAATAAAAGCAACCAACAAGCCATTAACAGGTCCAAAAACCGAAAACCTACGTTGACCATACAAGTCTTCCATCCCCCGCAACGTCATTATCAATAGCGTCACACAAATCAATATGGCGATACCGTTGCAAAGCATTCAATAGGCCTATCAAATGAATGACCATTACCTTTGTGATGCGGCTTTCAACCACTTCTGTGGTGTCTCACTCCGGCTAATTAGTTGCCAGTTCGACTGAATGCACCCTCCAATCTGGGATTACATGGAGCTTCGTTTATAATATAGGTAGGTAGGGGCCTGGGATATGAACGTCGGAATTTAAGTCATTTGGAAACGGTGGGTGCGATGTATCGTTATTTTATGCGTTGTTGGCTGACTTATTTGGTGGTTGGCTTTTAGGGGTTCCGTAGTTAAATAGTAAAAGCATGTCAGTAGCTTAGCGAGATAATTAGGCCCGTTTTCACTAACATCAGGAAACAATAAATGAACGCTTAAATATTATTAAACTGTGACATTTTCAAAACTGTCGGCGCTGAGTCGTGCGACGAAAATCAAACAGTGCGCTTTTATTTAGGCATTTCTTTAAGTAGCTAGGTAGTTATTTAGGTAGCTAATAGTGAGGGAGGGGCCCGTGGCTAAATAATAACAGCCACACAGGTCGATCGATTAGGTTAAGCTACGCTTGCCGCGGTTGGTCTGTAGACGGGTCCTTACATACCGGGTCCCCTCCGTGCGTCGGAAAGCACGTTAAGCCGTTGGTCCCGGCTGTTATTTGTGGATCTTCGAAAGTCGTTACGTGTAGTCACTCTGAAAGTCCGAAAGTCTGACAACCAGTCTTACCAAGGGGTATGGTATTACCCAGTAACTGGGTTGTGGAGGTCAGATAGGTAGTCGCTCCATGTAAAATACTGGTAATTAGCTGCATCTGAAGACCCCAAAATAGTTGGGAAAATTCTAGGCAGATGCAGATGATGATTTAAGTGTCACCAAGTCAGTAAAAACGGGTATTAGAGCCGTTACATCAATTCTCTAAAACCAAACTACAATCAATTTAATGAAAGCAAAAGTGAGATAAAATCTATTACTCCGCTATTTCGTTGCAACATCAATTCACAAAATAAAATATTATATTTTCTCTAGTTCTTGCTGTGAAAACGCAAAGTAATGAGTTCTGTTTCTGAGAAAAATCAGTTCGTACGCTGTAAAAGGTTCATTTCTCCTTACAGTAAGGTAAGATTAAAAGAATTACCCAGATTCAGGTACCTGAGTATCTACCTGCCCAGAGTTTATACGTAAGCACAATTATGTGAGGTCCAACAAATTCTTCGCGTCATGAAAGCAACTAATATACTTATAGACAAAAAAATATGTATAATTTATTAACAAAATTAGGCTATTACTAGACTTCTTGAAAAAAAGGAACAATAAGTTAATTAGGGAACTAGACAATTATTATGCAAATAGTTAAATATTTATAAAGGTTTTATTAGGAACTGGCTCAAAAGGCTATTCAACTTAAATGGGACTGGGCAGGACATGTCTGCCGCATGCCGATGCCGTAAGGACAACTTGTGAGCCCAAATAGCGCAGAATTGGTGCCCTGAGACAGTGAGGCGGGCTTGCGGCAGACCACGTAGGAGATAGCTGGATCGGTTCATACTGGAAGGAGGTCGTGCGGGGTCGCAAAAGATGGAAGGAGTGGTGGGAGGCCTTTGCCCATGAGTGGGACAGCGCAAGCTTGTAAAAAAAAAAAATAGGAACAAGCGATCCGCCCCTGCTTCGCACATGTTTTTCGACTTGAGCTTTCGATATTATATGCAACTTTAACCATAGATATCCGTGAACTTTAACACACAAACCATCACACTAATATTATAAAGAAGAAAGTTTGTGAGTGTGTGTGTGTGTTTACATGTTTGTTACTTCTTCACGCTCAAACAGCGGGACCAATTTTGATAAAATTTTGTATGGAGGTAGCTAATACCCTAGATTAACATATAGGCTACTTTTTATCCCGATATTCACACGGGATCGAAACTTATGCGGGTGAAACCGCGGGACGCAGCTAGTAAGGAATAAATCCTCTAAATGATGGTGAAAACTACATCAAAATCCGTTGCGTAGTTTAGAAGAACAGCGCGGTCACACAGCCAGACACAAAAAGCGTAATATGTATGGTTATAGAAGAAATAGATTATATAAAGATTTCCACAAATACTTACGAAAATACATCTGCGTGAATACTAATTGGCTACCTTATATTTTAAATTATACACTGATTGTTACGTAATCCAGAAGGCCTTAAAAGTAGATATCTACTTTGAAAATTCATCAATGAACGTTGTTCGACGTGACGCTGACGTAGGCTTTTGTTTTCGTTTGTTTGGCTAGTCCATACTAATATTATAAATTCGAAAGCAACTCTGTCTGTCAGTATGTTACCTTTTCACGCCTAAACCACTGAACGGATTTCAATAAAATTTGGCAGAGAGATAGATTGCATCCCGGGGAAGGATATAAGATAGTTTTTATCCCGATATTCCCACGGGATAGACAGTTATGCGGGTTAAACCGCGTAGCGCTGCTAGTAATGTATTTATTAGTGACTAGCTTCCGCCCGCGACTCCGTCCGCGCGGATGTCGGTCTTCCCGTGGATGGTTTATTTCTCCATTTTGAGTAACTCTGACAATGACATCTTATAAATATCTATTGGACCCAAATACGGCTAAGCCTATAATAATTAAGGAGATCCCTCTATTGAGCTACTGCTGTTGAGCTCGCGTTCTGTAGTAAGTATTTTTTTCATAGTAATTCCGACCTTGATAAATAGCATGTAGCAGTAAATTACTGACAATGACGAAAAGTTTGCAATAATAAAAAAGTGATCGTGACAATGCGACAGAAAGTTAATTGAGAGCTTCAGCATACACAACATTGTTAGTGAGCTCGTCCGGAATATGAACATGAAGATTTCTTGGACTGCTCACATGGGAAAGAGCTACGTAAAGTTGCCCGTGTGAAAAACAACTCGCGGTAAGATCTACGCCAGCAACTCCTAGGGTCTGACCTTGAGCCTTATTTATTGTCATGGCGTAACACAAAGCTACAGGAAACTGTATTCTCTTAAATTGAAATGGAAAATTATCCACTACGGGATGTGCAACGTGTGTTCGCGGTTCTACAGAACAACGTCTATGAATAAAACCGAAAAATAAGATTTTTTTTTCTACGTATTTTTCCAGGATAAAAAGTATCCTATTTTATGCCCAGGATAATAAGGTATAATTATACCAAGTTTCATCGAAATCGAACCGTTAGTTTTCACGTGATGCCTGCATATACAGACAGACAGACAGACAGACAGACAGACAGACAAAAAATTTTTTAATCACATATTTGGGTTTGGTATCGATCCAGCAACACCCCCCGCTATTTATTTTTTCAATATTTTCAATGTACAGAATTGACCCTTCTACAGATTTATTATATGTATAGATAGTAGCCACGGCAGCCAATCTCAGCGGAGACTAGCCATCCACGAGGGAGATATCATAGGCACAAGTGTGTGCGCAGTCACAGGCGCATTCAAACTAATAGTCCGATGGGATGGCCATCGGACACAACAGGACACAGACCAGGAGCAGGACCAACGGCTTCACGTGCTTTCCGAGGCATGGAGGTATCACACCGCCAACTTCCAAACTCCGGGATGTTACTGAGAAATTCTACTGAAAAAATGTTTCCTTGCCTAGTATCTATGGAGCGTGATTATGAAAGTGGAGGCTTCCACGAGCTACATAAGTAACTATCCCGCAACCAGTCAGCCTCGCTATCACCTTTGCTAACTGGTTAATCTGTTCAATTTCACTATAGTTCGTGTTGAAAGATGAGATTGTCATTGATACGCTAAAAACAAGAAGAAGGCTGTGAATGAAAATACGCAAAGGCAGTAAAGTCGAGCAGTAAATCAAGTAGACCATCTGCATTCACTTTCGTAATGTCAAAAAGTACGTCGGTAAGTCAGACATTGTCTAATAGGAACATAGAATAAATAAAAATAAATATTCTCCGTATTTACAGAATTTACTTCCCAAAAGCCTGTTATGTGGGTGGTACAGACAAAGAATGATAACATCTTCCATTTTTGTGCGCCGGGTTACGACAGAGGGAAAACAAAAAAGGTTTTTATCTCATGCTCTCTTTGGAGATAGCACAGTGGAAACAAATATACCCTGTTTGAAATAGAAAGGGAAACTGATGGTTCACGTTCCGAATTTACATTGTTTTATGTGAAAAATGGCCGATCAAGTGGCAATATTCGGTTTACTGGTTTACGTGACCACGAATTGGTCGAGTTTGTTTTTGTCTTTTTGTGAGTTATGTTTAGACAGTGAAAACGGTTCTTTTTATGTCAAATTGTTTTTATTGGTTCTAACTTTGCTTTATTTTAAAACTAGCGGCGAAATTCATACCACTTCGGAATCAGTAAGCCGTTCCGTACAAAATTTAGAAATCAGAAAATGAATTATCTTCATAAATTTTTATATCGTGAATTTTTCCAAGGTTTTAATAGCTATTTTGCTATTCCGGACGGAGACAAATCCAACGAATCAAAGATCATAAAAATCGGTCCAGCCGTTCTTGAGTAACTAACCCGACTTTGTTTTACTTATATAGATGTTGTTATGGTGGTGTTTGGACGACCAAAATTTCGAAGATATTGGTGGATGTCACCCACCAACCCGCACTGGGCCCGCGTGCTGGATTATGGCCTACTTCGTCTCACAGAGAGTATGACTTTATCCCAGCAGTGAGAACGTCAAAGGCTGATTATAATATTATGCTTAAGCTTTCTTATGACGTTTGGGTATATGTACCTATAAATACCCTAAACGACTGTCAATACGATTTGATTATACATAAAAGGAAATTAGACCCAAAAGATTCATATATAAATAAACATTTTTTTTCTGTATAATATAAAAACCAGCAATACATCACCGTCTAACAGGCTGATATTATTCAATACCCGGAACGACAAACAATAAAAAATCTTTCGGAAAAATAAAGGCAATCCCTAGAGATGAATTTACATAATAATAAAAAATGGTTTTGCCCAAGGTTTGGGGATACAAATATCTGCGCATAATCGAGCATTTCGTGGGGGAATTGAATTCAACCTTCATGTAGTACTTATCTACTCTGTTAAGTTCTTTCGAACCTCACTCAAGTTACCGCACCTATAAGCTAGTTGACAGTTTTTGAAAAACCAATTATTCCAATTTTCATTCATTCACCAAACCAATTCGCCAACCAATTATTTCAATTTTCATTTTCATTTTCCAATTTATTTATTTCTTGTGGTTTATTTTCCTCAAAACTTAATTTTGATTGTCAAAACGAGACATACTCGTACTGTCATGACGGCTCGCTTGTCGTCGTAGTTGTTTTCTGTCTGCACAAAAACTTCATTTAATACTTCTGTCGGAACGCTATTATATTCGGTAGTCTTAATTATCAAGGTTTTTGAATATTAAAAAATATTGTTCTAAACAGACAAATAATGATTTATGTTAATGTTCATTTTGACAGTTTTGAGGTACAGAACCCTAATAAAGAATAAGAGAAATTTAGTATGAGAGATAGAGAGAGTTATATCTTTCTTCGCTCTCATGTAACGACATGTGCCTAAACGTGACACGTCACTCTCAATGAGAGGTTTTTCTTTTCAGTATTAAAAAAAAACATAGTTTCCAAGAACCCTGAAGATGGCGTTGAACTGACTACGTTACTAGATGCCAAAGTCAAAACGCTTGGAAAAAAAAACATTGCGTCACGTCATATACGCTCGTTGAGTTACAGTTTCGTTTGCTTTTGTTTTACGATCTCAAAATTACATCCAAGTGAATGAATAAAAATATTATGTGACTTCCGTTCCTTGCAGTAACTTACCAAGTTCAGCGCCATCTATCCAGCGACTAGGGAAGCGTAAAAAAAAAAGAAACAGAAAATCCCTCATTCTCATCAAACTATCAAATCGCCGCCAAAGGAGGTTTCACTTCAAAAAGAGTTTCCTTTCCAATTAGTGCGGGCATAGAGAATAACTCTACTGCTCTAGTTGTCGGTTTCAACGTTCATGAAGGAAACATGAGTAACACGTAATCAACTTAAGAAACTTGTTACCACTCATGTTGAGGTGTGCTATGACACATGTTTCTCAGCAACTTTGGTCTAACATAACATAATATCATGCATGTAACCCCTGAAGCGTGAGGCCAACTTATCTGGCGAAATGAGAGTGTACTATATGTAGACCTCTGCCTAACTCCTCTCGTTTAATAGACTTTTAACTTTGATCAAATGTTTCGAAGAATGCTTCTTAATAAGGTCTATCTATTCATTCACTATTCACGAAATATCTGAAGGGGTCATTGTACTCATCATTATGAACAACTTTTACTATGGGACCAAACTCGAAATCGCGAAAAAAGAATCAGCTTTTCCACACATTTATGTTCGCATAACTCGTCAAAATGTAGGGAACAGCTGATTTTTTTCGCGATTACAGGATTGGTCCCATAGTAAAAGTTGTTCGTAATGACGAATACAATGACCCCTTAAGAGATTTCGTGTATGAATAGGTAGACCTTATATTTGTAAGTATCTTCTGTCTGGACCTGTAATTAAAAGATTCAACTTTCCTACAGTAAACATCTTCATTCGGAATGAAGTCGACTTTCTTTCTTTATGCGAAATTTCTTGATCCCCCGACCTACCCTGTCGCATTGCATCGCCTGCCCGCGCTATTACCTACTTCATTTTCGCTTAGTGTTCTTTCTGACTTTTTTCTTTTGGCTTAGCTCCTAATCTTCCTAGCGTGATGTGAAGTAGCCTTCAGCCTTACTCAAGTACTGGGCTATCAAATGCAAAAATAATTTTTCAAATCCATGATGGATGATAGTTCCAGAGATTAGCACGTTTAGACAAACAAACACTTCAAGCTTTATTATTAGTATAGATAGATGCTAAACTTCATTTTTGCGTACCTATAATAAGTATAAATCCTTATTTTGTTTTCTTATTGGTTAGTTCATGACACAAAATTCCTACTGTGGCATAAGATATGTACCTAGGTAAAAAGGTGAAAATTGGATACGTGTTTAGACTTTTAAAAGTGTCTTGTAAGATCTACTTACAGAAAGAAACAGACAGTGAGGCATCGTCCTAATAGAACGCGAATGCGCGATAATCGCACGAGTAAGTGACGCGACCATTTAGTGTTTGCGCGATACCAAAAACTGTGGGTCCTAATATGTAGAACGCAAATACGTGATGATCGCGCGAATTTACGATGCGACCGTGTGTGCGACCTAGTTTAGCACTGGCACGGTCGGTACCAACAACCCTGGACGTCAGAGACGCTCAATTTTTCCTGTCGGGAAATATTTGGATGACCTATTTTATAGATTTATATATTTCATAGATTTTCAAACATTAGAGTCGCGCGACCGCATCGTGCGATTGTCAATTAGGACACCTATTCGATTTCAATATGTTTGATCGTGCGTTCGTACGAGTAAAATTCGCGCGAACCTACGATGAAGGCGCATTCGCGTTCTATTAGGACGATGACTTAGACTTTTAAGGCTTTTGAGTACCTGTAACGAGTAACAAAGAACTACGACTGACAGCCGGGATCAAGGCACGGAAGGGTCTCGATTGTAATGGATGGTCACCCATCCACGAACTTCTGTCGCGGCAATTAATGATCAACCTTCGATCGACCCGTGCGACTGTTGTCGTTGAGCTACGAGGCACACCGATTTAATTCTTTACTTAAACTAACCAAATATGATCACTAATTATTAATACTAAGACATTGAAAATTTCTCGTGTCTGGCAAAGCTTTTATAATTGATATAATTCCTTACATATACTAACCAAATATGACCACTAATTAATACTAAGACATTGTTACATCTGCGTCCTCAAACAGAAAATTTTCATCAAAATTTCTTGTGTCCGCAAAGCTTTTATAATTGAACGCTGTCCGATATAGGTAAGCATGAAAGAGAAATAGAGTGTGTCACCGCGGGTTTCCGCACGAAGTGTGCGGTACGGCAGGACAGCGGGACAGCGGGTCATCACTCACCTGAGGGGAATATGTTAATATCGTGCTTACAGAGCGCGAGGTAAGTTATCCCACGTATTCTGTAGGTTCTTAGGGTCTTTTAGGGTTCCGTAGTACCTACAAGGAACCCTTATAGTTTCGTCAAGTCCGTCTGTCTGTCTGTCTGTCCGAGGTTTTGCTAAGGGACCTTTAGTACTAGAAAGCTCTAATTTTGTAGGAGTGCGTATATTAATTACGCCGACAAAGTGGTAAACTAAAAATTTTGAATATATTTTTTTTTAGGGTAGCTCCCGTACACGTGAAGTGGGGATGAATATTTTTTTCGTCGTCTACCCCATCATGTGGGGTATCGTTGAATAGGTCTTTTAAAATGACTTGGGGGTTGCTAAAATAATTTTTCGATTTAATGCACCATTTACGAAATATTATACTTTAAAGTGCAATTTTTTGTTCCAGTAGGGCGTCCCCCCCCCCCCCCCCCTCTAAGACCTAAACTGCTGGCTTGAAAAATCTGGAAAAATTCACGATGGTAGTGCATTTCGTGAACTTTAAAGGAAAAGTATAGCGGTTAAGATAACTTTATTAGTTTAGCAGTAATAGTCGTTGAACTTGGGTGTTGGATAATTTTGTAACAAATACAAAATCCTTAGCATTAATCTTTTAAAGTGACTAAGATGAAGTAGTTGCTTGTTTAAACCGTGTAAAATGGTGTAAAGACTTGCATTCAAAAAGAAAATATGTTTTTTTTTTTATATTCAGAATAAAGAACAACAGAATCGTACTACATTGTGATAACGGGCTACTACGTAACCCTACACGGTGCGTGGCCCGATATGCACTTGGCCGGTTTTTATTTTAATCAGTTGTTAAATCTTATGTCTAGTATATTGACAGTTGTTACCAAAGAGAATGAAATTGTACAGCATGAATCAGAAAAAAATGTAACCGTTGTATTTTTAATTAGAAAAGCGGTTAGCAATTAAATTTAGGTACTGTCGCGCGTGGATATTTAACCGACGAAAAAACGGAGGAGGTTCTCAAGTTGACGTGTATATATTTTTACATAAATACTCTTAAAAGGAAATTGTATCTGTACCTAAAAGTTGTTGTCACAAATAAATTGATCGAAGTACAAAGTTTCTTGCTGACGAAGCTTACCTGTTGAGTAGGGTAGGTACATACATGTACCCACAAGTTGTACCAGACTATTTAAACTTTTGAATGTGCAAAGTTAAATAATGAGAGTATGATCACAGAGAAAATGAAAACGAAATTAATTAACCGTGATTGGAGAAATACCTGAAACCTGGAATGGGCCTTGTTTGGTAGCTTTATTTGGTAGCTCAAAATAAAAATATATGCCTAGGCAAATCTTAAATGCTTTTTAAGAGCGTTTACGGATACAAAGGTTTAAAAAGTTGGGTAAGAATATTTTCGAAAAATAGTGTTACAGCCAAATCAGACCGATTTTAAATTTTCCATAGAAAAAAAGATTTCCAGTTATCTTTTTTAAATAAGACCTTTTGAACATGTAACTTTTTAGACCTTACAAAGGTCTGCATATGCGTATATGAAGTTTAACTAAAATCGGATCATTCGTTTTGAAAAACGGGTTTGAAAGTTTGTGTGAAATGCCGTACGGCGTACCTAAACGCTCTTAAAACCTATGTAAGAAAATAGTAGAAGTAAGTTTGATGAAGATAATACGATTAATAGAAAAATAAGGAAGAAGACGACATGCTGCGTCGACCCTAAATAAATTGAGATAAGGTCAAGAGAAGGACGAAGACGTTTGATGAATGAATGTTCTTGTTCTTTCGTCTTGGGTTCAGCTTCCAGGTTAACGGGTTAAATCTGAATACCAATATTTTACGTGGAGCGACTGCCTATCTGACATCCACAACCCAGTTACTTGGTAACACGATACCCGTTGGTAAGACTGGTTGTCGGACTTTTGGGCTCCTGACTACCCGTAACGACTATCATACGAATGACAGCCGAGACCAACGGCTTAATCGCTCCGTCCCGGCATTGCAATAGAAAATCCATTGTGTCTCATTAGCGGGGATTAAGCGATTAATGTACTTTCTAATGCACGTGGTTTTCTCCATTCTTCAGAACAATAATAATAATTATTCAATATACAGAGCTAATACAAAGCTTCAGTTACCATTCAAACTATACCTAACAACCGACTTATAGTCAAGCACAGTTGCTTCCCTCGATACTAGTAAACTCCCTATACAATAGCGTATTGCATTTACCATTTACAATAGGGTATTAAGTTCAGATATTGGAATTTTGCTTACGTAGTGACAGGCCTTTGTCCACGCATCAAACTCAAACTCAAACTGACTTTGTTACTCTCCTAGATGTATATTAAAATAATTTAGGATATGTGTGATACGGACAAAACACTCTCATTATACATTGGTTTTGAAGTTATGATTATTCGTAACTGATTTGACGTTAACCTAGTTTTTTATCTGCAACTTTTGTTGAGTTTTTGCCCTGACCTAATTAATATCCCTAGTCTTTAATACCAAGTATACCTCATCCTTACTTCCGTGAGGTATTTTGTCGTGAGGTTTTAGTCGATAAAAGTTCGACATAACCCTTACAATAACCACCCTTTTAAACGAAAGGCTATAACTACTTAAATATGACTTGTGCTGGCAGTTACCTCCACTCTCATCCTTAGAGCGGTTCTGCACTGCATTCTATCCGAATCCGAAAAATGTCAGTCCGAAGTAGCCACATCTACTCTTTGTGTGAGGGGTTGCGCACAAGACCTGAAATCTGTCCGTCAGAATTCAGACCATTCCCAATTCGGATTCTCGGATCTTGAATTCGGATTCGGATCGGATGCAGACCAGAACTGTTCTTACAAACTTGTTGTTACGACAATTTAACCGTATTGGCTGCTTAGATTGAAAACTAAATGTGAATTCGGAATCTCTTCTTCTCTTACCTATTACCGAAGAATATCTGATCAATAAGACACACAACATCACAAGCTTGAAATCACAATATTTTTCAAAATAAAAGACACAAAATATCTAGAGCATGCACGCACGACACGTACCTTTATAACGTGTGCACGATGCGCACTGACCTGTCGCACGATTTCACGCTGTTACAAGTTTAAAACAACACTGGTCGGAGTTGTACGCAGGCTACAAGTACATGCACGACACATCAAAGGGAAGCGCCGTGACACAGAGAACGGTGAATGGACGAGCCTTCGAATCTGAATGGACTTTGAATTTGAATTTCGGCCTTTGGGATTGGACTATGGGTTTTGATGTCGTTGTAGTTGAGTCTGAGATCCATTCTATAGATAGTGTATTAGATGGTCCTGTAGGATTTGGACTCTGGTTTACGACGGCTTTGTGTGTCTGTTGGATACATTCTAAAGACAGTAGAGTTAGACGGTCCTTTATATAGCCGGCTGCCTTTGGATTCCGCCGTAGCAAAGACACCTCAATACGTTTTGACGTGTTTGTTGTGTATTGAGTCGTAGGACCATTTTGTTGATATATACTGAATTAGACGTTATTGGCCCTGTAGAATAGATAGCCGGCCTTTGAGCTTTGGTTTTTGATGTGAATTGAGTTTAGGCTGAACCGGTCACCAGATAAGACGTTGGACCTTAGGTCTGTGAGCAACCATCTCTGGATTCTTACTTGCTATTACATAGTTGTGTTGGATTAACATTGATGGTATGAAAAATATATTTATTATTATGTTATACTAGCTGACCCCAACAGACGTTGTCCAATATGATTTTGAGTTCGGTTTTTCCCGAATTTTCAAAATTTTCGGAAACCGTTTTCATTTTTTCTTTTCCAAAAAACCTAATTCGGACTATGATAAATAGTTTAAAATAAAAAACCGGCCAAGTGTGTGCCGGGCCACGCACAGTGTAGGGTTCCGTAGTAGCCCGTTATCACAGTGTAGTACTATTCTGTTGTCCTTTATTCAAAATATAAAAAAAAAAATGTTTTTCAATGCAAGTCTTTACCCGTTTTATACAAGCAACTACTTCATCTTAGTCACTTTAAAGGATTATTGCTAAGGATTTTGTATTTGGTACAAAATTATCCAACACCCAAGTTCAACGACTATTACTGCTAAACTAATAAAGTTATCTTAACCGCTATACTTTTCCTTCAAGTTCATGAATTGCACTATCATCATGAATTTTTACAGATTTTTTAAGCCCGCAGTTTAGCTTTTAGAGGGGGAGGGACACCCTATTGGAACAAAAATTTGCACTTTAAAGTTTAATATTTCGTAAATGGAGCATTAAATCGAAAAATAATTTTAGCAACCCCCAAGTCATTTTAGAAGACCTATTCAACGATACCCCTCACGATGGGGTAGATCTCGAAAAAAATATTCATCCCCACTTCACATGTAGGGGTGCTACCCTAAAAAAAAATATTTTCCAAAATTTTATTTAACCACTTTGTCGGCGTAATTGATATACACACTCCTACAAAATTACAGCTTTTTAGCACTAACGGTCTCTTAGCAAAACCTCGGACAGACAGACAGACAGACGGACATGACGAACCTATAAGGGTTCCTAGTAGGAACTACCTAAAAAATTGCTAGATCGGTCCAGCCGTTCTCAAGCGATGCGCTTAACAACGAACTGCATTTCGTTTTTATTTATTATATTTATTTAACAAAAACAATAATTTATTTCAGATCAATATTTATGTTTTTCTCCTCTTCCAAACACAGCAGAAAGTTTCAAAACTGAACAGCTAAAAATAAAAGAAAAAACTTTTTCTCCTACCCGTCAGTATGTCACCCGTTTCGATCTACATCAGCTGTTGTCCGAGAATATAGCGGGGACAATATGACGTCCGCATCGGTCCTAAGTACACTCTCGTCTGTGGACATTTGCCATCCCCCGTTATTACAACACCCACGTGGCCATCATGGCCATACTGGACGTATCCACTCAAAATGATAATTATATACGTTATAACATTGCACAGCCGTTATTGAGGGTTGATTGTGTTTAGATTGTCAAAATGGGCGTTTGATATTCGCTGAATAAGGTTGGTGACGGGTTGGTGCGATTTGTAATAAAAGGTGAGGTTTTATGTAGGTAATATTGTGTAAGCACATTATGAGCCACCGTGGTAACGCAGTTGTTAAGTCCTCGCCTCTCATGCACGATGTTGTGGGTTTAAATCCGGGCAAGTACCAATGTTCCTTTTCAACATTTTTATTATATATAAGATTGAATATAGTGTAAGTACGTTATGAGGAAGTCGCTCATAACGCTACAATTATTACGATTGTTTAGTATTCTTGACGCTTCAGTTTACCTACCTACGCTAGCTTACGATTTTCATACAAAGAGAATAGCTGCCCATTCTCTTGTCTGAATTCGTTCTTTGTCTCGATTTTTGAAATTCTCCATTTAATACCATATACCATAAAATTGTTATAATGATTATACATAAAATCAGCCTATGATATTCCAACTCGGGACACAGGCCTCCTCTCGGTGAGAGAGAGAGGGCCGTAATCCATCACGCGGGCCTAGTACGAGTTGGTAAATGTTGGTAAATGATATGCCGGTTTCCTCACGATGTTCTCCTTCGCCGTTTTGAGAGCTGAAGTAATGAAATAGTTTAAACAAAGTAAAGCGCCTGTCTGTGCTTAAACCTACGACCTACATCTACACCTCGTAAATCGCGGCCTTTACCACTGGATCACCACTGCTTTGCTCTAATGATCATACTGTAAACAATTTCATCCAAATTGAAACTAATTACAGCTCGTAAATAAGTTTCAATGTAATTATAAAGTACGCTGGATGTTGATTCGCCAAACATTTGAGCCGGCAAAATTAATACTCCACCTAGCGTACATTAAATAAATTAAAGTATTTAAGAAAATTGCATATTCATCGCCGGTGAATTCAAAAATACATGTTAAAACTACCCACGCTTCGTAATCATCCCTTTCATTGTAATTAAAGTTTGATTTTAAAATAACGTATATTTCAATCTGTACAGAGTGAAATTTAATTGAAGCCTTTGTAATTAAAGTTAATTGAAATGAGAGAATGTAGTATTTTATTATTAGTTATACTGGAATTTATTTCAGTCAGGTAGGTATGTTTTCCTTTGACCAGTGTGTGTTGCCAATGATGACATATGGCACTGTAATGTGGTCGCTAACAATGGGCCTTATTAGTCACCCAAAGTCACCCAAAGGGCAATGGAGGGGGCTGTGCTTGGAGTTTCCCTGCGTGATCGAATCAGAAATAAAGAGATCTGCAGGAGAACCAAGGTAACCAATATAGCCCGAAGAATTGCCAACTTAAGTAGCAGTGGGCAGGGCACCTTGCTCGCAATACATATGGCCGATGGGGCCGAAAGGTTCTGGAGTGGCAACCGCGTGTCGGGAGACGTAACGTTGGAAGGCCTCTCACAAGGTGGATCGACGAACTTGTGAAGGCCGCAGGAACCCGTTGGATGCGAGAAGCACAGAACCGGTCGAAGTGGAGGTGCTTGGGGGAGGCCTATGTCCAGCAGTGGACGTCTTTCTGCTTAAAAGATGATGAGGTATTTTTAATTAATTTTAATAGGGGAGGTAAGCCTAAAACGGGTAGCCCGCCTAAAACGGGTATGCTTTTTAAATTGCGCACCGTTATTGCTAATAAGAATGTGTGCGTGCAGTGCGCGGTGCCTGCCGCTCGCCAATCACAGGGAGTCGGCGCGCTTCTCTGGCGGACACGAGTTCACGGTAAGATAAGAACGAAGTTTTTTGCTATTTCCACTAAAAAAAATTGAGTTACATTACTTTTGAATACTCGAAAATGGTTTACAATATGTTCTTACTAGTTTCGTGTTATTATTTTGCAATAAATAGACGTTTTATTTGTGTAATAGGTTGGCGTTTATTATTTCGGTTTTAAGGATATGAGTCGATTGAAAAAAATACATGCTTGTGGGCAAAAAGGGTAGGGGTAAAGCGGGTGCCCGTTTTGCCTATACCCGATTTGCCCTGTATAATTTCATTGACTGCTTATTAGTTCTTTTATTTTCGCAGATGGTTAATAAATACAAAAGAAAGACTGCAAATGCATCGTGGGATGAGGGAGTTATGAAGCTTGCGATAGAAGAAGCTCTCAAAACTTCCGTCAATGGTGCAGCAAAAAAATATGACATTAACCTTTCGACTTTACAGATACATGTGAAGAAAGGATGTCAAAAAAAAACTAGGAAGATTCACAACATTTTTTACAGCAGCTCAAGAATTAGAGCTAGTTGAGTATCTATATTTCATGTGGATAATCTGTTTACGTTGCCAACTCATTACATTGTCTACAAAGTGCCGCAACCATTCCAAGAATACTGGTCCATTGATCCAACCATTGTCACTGCAAGTAGCTGATGATCCTGGTGGGGCTCCATCTGAGTTATGATTGTTATGAAACAGTTCTAGTCATTGATTGACGTTGATCTCATGTGATTCAGTCCCTACCCGTTTTGCCCAAAAGCCCTACCTGCTTTAGGCCCCCCCTACGGGCAAAACGGGTAATTCGAATGGTAAAGATTCTTGTTATTTTTTTATTCTTAATGTACAAAACTACTAAATATGTCATTTATTTTATAGTCCTTGATAACTAAACATTTCAAAATGTACAAATAAATGTTCAATTTGTATCTATAAATTTTATCATCAACCTTAGCTTACCCGTTTTGGGCTACTCTCCCCTACTCCTTCATTTGGTGCAAGCAGATTGATTGAAATATCTATTATTAGAATTGTTACTACTGCGACGTATACTGTTTGCTTACTATTAATTTGCAGGTAACTTAGTATCTAACACAACTTGTAAATTGCTTCGATCAAGTTCAATCATTGACTAAGTGACGCCCTTTCATGTGATCATTTAATTTGCATGAAACTAGAAGCTGTAGGATAAGATACTACTACAGCATAGTTTTTTTTTTTTTTTTTTTTTGTTCTCCTTTATATCTGCGATCGGCTTTCTAGCCATAATCAGATGAGGTCTTCGTGTGAGATTGTTTTTGTGGTGTTCCATTGAACATTCACATTATGTGGTTAAGTACTAAAATAATTTTAAATTTTCATTGTCTCTGGTCCAAGTTTAGGATTTGCCATCTCTTTAGGCGGATGATATCCCCTTGTGTGTTTAGAAGGTTCTTGGCTAAAACATTGCTGTGCTTCTTCAGTCTCTGTTTATATGTTTTGCATTTATTGCATAGTTCTTCTTTCACTGTTGGTATTTTTAAGTGCTCATGTATTTCGATGTTTCTGACAAACCAGGGTGCGTTTGAGATTGTTCTTAGAGCTAAATTTTGGAACCTTTGTAAAATTTCAATATTGGAGTTGCTAGCCGATCCCCAGAGTTCAATCCCGTACGTCCAGATTGGTTTTTACTATAACTTTGTAAACAAGTATTTTGTTACTAAGAGATAACTTTGATTGTTTTCCTAAGAGCCAGGAAAGACTTTTCATCTCTATGGAAGCTGCCTTTTTCTTGGCCTTAATGTGATTGGCCCAGGTAAGCCTTTTGTCTAGATGTAGCCCCAGGTATTTTACTGTGTTACTGTTAGGCAGTGGTTTACTTTCCATGTACACTGGAGCACAATCGCCTTTCCGGAGAGTGAAAGTCACTTGAACTGACTTAGTTATACTAGGTTGAATTCTCCATTTTTTCAGCCAAAGGTCAATTTTATTCAACTGGACTTGTAATTTCTGCGATGCCTGCGTTGGGTCCTTGTCACTCGCAAGGCATGCAGTGTCGTCTGCATAAGTCGCCGTTACCACGTCATCAGTATTAGGTAAATCTGCAGTAAAGATAGAGTAGAGTACGGGTCCGAGCACAGAGCCTTGTGGGATTGAAGCTTTCATTTCATAAACATTAGACAGTTCATTCTCGTACTTAACTTGGAATTTTCTTTGGTCTATGTAAGATTTTAAGAGCATATAAAAAGAGTTAGGTAAAAGAGATTTCATTTTATATAAAAGTCCCTTGTGCCAGACCCTGTCGAATGCCTGTTGGATATCCAGGAACACCGCAGAACAGTATTCCTTATTTTCCAACGACTGTCTGATTTTATGGACCACTCTATGCACTTGTTCTACAGTTGCGTGCTTTTCACGGAATCCAAATTGATGGTCTGGTATTATCACATTCTCGTCAAGGACTGGTTTTAATCTACGTAGAAATATCTTCTCAAAAACCTTCGATATGATTGGAAGGAGGCTTATGGGTCTGTATGAGCTTGGTTCGGTTGGTGGTTTTCCCGGCTTCGCTATCATACATATCTGTGATATCTTCCACATTTTTGGGTAGTATTGTAATCGAAAGACAGCATTGATCAGCATTGTTAGAAAGACGATAACTTTTCTAGGTAGGTGCTTGAGTATGTTACCTGTGATGAGATCGTACCCGGGACTTTTATTGTTCTCCAGATTTCTTATTGTCCTTGTCAATTCTTTCGGCGTGACTAGTTTGAGTAAAGGTGATAGTTGTTGATCGGTATTAAGATAATTATCGACTTCCTCTTCAAAATCGGTCATCGACGACTTATTCGGAGTGAAAACCGCAGAAAGGTGTTGTGCAAAAAGCTCCGCCTTTTCACTTGCTTTTCTGGCCCAAGATCCAGTATTAGATTGCCTAAGCGGGGGTACAAAATTTTGTGGTCGTTTAAAATTTTTGGTTATCTTCCACAATGAATAGTTATCCTGTTTTCGAGCTGACAATGTTGAGAGTTTTTCTTGGAACATAGTATTTTCATTATCATTAATGAGTTCCTTCAGTTCTCTTGCAGCTTTATTAAATTCCCTTCTGTCCTCTTCCGATCTACTCAAATGGAGCTGCCTTCGCAATCTTCGTTTAGCCTCCAGTTTCTGCCTTATCTGTAAGGGTATATTATTTTGACAGGCTGAAGTGTCAAGCGTAGGGGTAGCGCACCATGCTGCCATTTGTATGACATTAGTTATGTAGAATGTGGCAGAATCTATGTCTTCTTCAGTTTTCAGTTTAATTTTAAGATTAACTTCTTCTTCTAGATAATCCGCAAATGAGTCCCAGTCAGTTTTTCGATTACATAGGGTTAGTTTTGGCTCTCTCTGGATTGCTGTAACACTAAATGTAGCAATAACTGGGGAGTGGTCAGATAGTGTATCGAATGACGACTCCACGCTACAGTTGATATCAGACAGTCCCTTGACAATAAAGAAGTCCAGAAGGTCAGGAGTTTTATTGGTGTCAGTTGGCCAGTAAGTTGGTTCGCCAGTCGACAGCAGGGTTTGTCTGTGGGTTTCAACACTCTTCTTCAGCTCACGTCCTCTGGTTGTGATGAGTCTAGACCCCCAGCAGGTATGTTTGCAATTCCAGTCTCCGCCACTTATATATCTGCGGCCCAACGAGTTAAAATATATGTCAAACATATCATTCTTGACCTTCTGGTTTGGTGGACAGTATACCGCACTTATGTTGAGAGGACCAATTCTCTCATCTATGGTGATTGTAGTAGCTTGTAGCCAATTTTCTTTGAACTCGCTATGTAAGTGGTGTTTTATGTTATTTTTTATAATAACAGCAGTTCCACCATGAGAGGTGTTGTCAGGGTGGTTGGTGCAGTATACACAATAGTTAGTCATCGCAAATAGTTTGCGATCATTGAGATGAGTTTCTGATATTAGGGCAATGTCCACTTTGTTTATTTTTAAGAGCACCTCTAGTTCTGTCTTGTTTGGCGCTAAGCCGTTTATGTTCCAGATGGCTATACGTATTGAGGTCATGGGTGTTGTTTACTTATGAGTGTTATTATCAAGTTCATCATTGTGCTCATTTGAGATATTAGTTGGTCTATCCTTTCGGTCTGTTTGATTATTAGGTTAATCAAGCTATAGTTTTGTTCTATATGGCTGTTTTCTTTTTCCTTTTTATTGGAAATTGTTCTCTGTGACTCATTGTGGTCACTGTTATATATACTCTTTTGAGTGTAATCTCTTGAGGTGTGAGCTCGTTTAACAGCTTCGCTGTATAATTTGAGGTCTCCATCGTTATTTTGATGTTCCTTAGGTAGTCCATTATCTGGATTCAATTTGGTGTTCTGTTTTTCAGGGTGTGTCTCTTGCCGTGTTTCCATGTTAGATGTGACTTTTGTTTGTGTTTGTTTTTGTTTGTTTTCCCATTTTCTTGCAGCAATTTCTTTGTAGACTTGACATCCTTTATAGCTAGCAGGGTGGCTTCCTGAGCATAGAGTACATACTGCAGGGGTATTCCTGTCCACGGTACATGCTGTTGTTTTGTGTTCACCAGCACACTTAACACACCTGTAGGGTCGCATGCAATTGTTCTTAGTTATGCCCATACTGCTGACATCGCGTGCACTGTACCACTGTATTTTTTCTTTTTGGATCTTCTATTGTGATTTTTTGATGATATATATATTTGATCTCTTTAACCTTTCGGTTGTTTTCGTGAGGGAACAGGTTAACAAAGAATGTGTTTAATGGCTCCTTTGTCCCGTTGGCACGTGCTGTCACTATTTCACCTTTGACTTTATTGCCTGTTTTTTCTATCGCTTCCACTATGGCGTCTTTGGGAGTGCTGAAGTGCAGGTGTTTAATGACAATTCTCATACCCTTTTCATCCTTTTGGGTGAAAGTGTGCCCTATGAGTCCTTTTGCTCTTATGTGTTCTATTAGCTGTTTATATGTTTCAACAGAGGTTGTGGAAATAACTACAGCATAGTAAGGTACTAGACTAGATATTTTAGCTTGTCATTTGCCTGCGTTACGCTTTCGCACATTTGGTGACATTTCGACCATTTTGGTCAAACATACACAACACACTTTTTAGGGTTCTGTACCTCAAAAGAAAAAAAACGGAACCCTTATAAGATCACTTCGTTGTCCGTCTGTCTGTTCGTTAGTCAAGAACCTTTTTCTAAGGAAGGCGTGGAGTTATCAAGTTTAAATTAATATCAAATTCTCAGGGCTCACAATCCCTTGAAGCAGTGAGAAAAACAAACTTCTAAGTCAACGCAATCAAAAGATATGATAAGTAAATAGTATATCATGGGTTTTTTAAAATTTATTTTTATGGAATTACAAAACGGTTTTGGGATTTTTTCCTTTACTTGTGCTACATGATCTTGCTTCTTGTCAAACTTCATGATTCTAGGTCAACGGGAAGCCTATACATTTTGATTCCCTTGAGTGTCAAAATATACGTTTTTTGCGGCCGTAACTTTTTTTTTACGTCGACTTAGTAGTTTGATTTTTTCACAGCTTCAAGGGACCGCAGACCTGAGTATATGGTTTTAATTTCAACTCGATACCTCCACGCGTTCCCAAGATATAGGGTCTTGACAGACAGACGGACGAACGGATAACAATGTGATCGGGTTCCGTTTTTACAAGCTTTTATTTAGCTTGCACTGTTCGTATTTTCCTTTTGAGGTATGGAACCCTAAAAACACGTTGTATAGAAAGAGACGAGAGAGAAAGTTGCATGGAACAACGCTTTTTCCTTACACGACTCCTACCGCAGGCCGCGTTGTTCCATCAATTACCTAGAAGAAACCTAGAAACTTCAATCGACCTTCAACTTTCAACAGCGTGATCAATTCAGCGGGTCCATTTTCTCTCGCAAAATGGACCCGCTGAACGCTTGTAGTTACTCTCCGGCTACACAAGCAGCCTACTCTGTGGCCTGCGCCTATAATTTTCAAAGCAACCGTTGATTACTGCCGAGCTACGTTTGTATGGGCCCATAGTTAAACTGACCCAGTTTACATTGTGCAAACAACCTTGCTTTGGTCCTACATGTTATTTTTTAAGATATAAAAAAGTTTTTGTTCGCTTTTTTTGTGTAAACTAAAAATGAGTTCCTTTTTAGGGTTCCGTTGCCAAATGGCAAAAAACGGAACCCTTATAGATTCGTCATGTCTGTCTGTCTGTCTGTCTGTCTGTCTGTCCGTCTGTCTGTCTGTCCGTCCGTATGTCACAGCCACTTTTCTCCGAAACTATAAGAACTATACTGTTGAAACTTGGTAAGTAGATGTATTCTGTGAACCGCATTAAGATTTTTACACAAAAATAGAAAAAAACAATAAATTTTGGGTTTCCCCATACTTAGAACTGAAACTAAAAATTTTTTTTTTCGTCAAACCCATGCGTGTGAGGTATCTATGGATAGGTCTTCAAAAATGATATTGAGGTTTCTTATATCATTTTTTTCTAAACTGAATAGTTTGCGCGAGAGACACTTCCAAAGTGGTAAAATGTGTGTCCCCCCCCCTGTAACTTCTAAAATAAGAGAATGATAAAACTAAAAAAAATATATGATGTACAATACCATGTAAACTTCCACCGAAAATTGGTTTGAACGAGATCTAGTAAGTAGTTTTTTTTTAATACGTCATAAATCGTAAACCTCAATTTACCTTTTATTCAACCAACTCAAATATAAAAAAAAAAACATTTAATTTCATAGACATAAACCTTATACATAAACCCGGAAGTTACGGAACCCTCGGTGAGCGAGTCCGACTCGCTCTTGCCCGGTTTTTTTTAAAACTGTAGTCGTGATACTCGTGGACCGTGGTACTAAAAAGCGAATTGATTTTTTTTAGTGTTCGTCATTCGATATCCGTGTTCGTCATTATTGGTATTAGGTACTTAAACTTGGTATTGTTATTGGAATGTAACTTTGCTGAAATTAAAGATTTTTTTTTATTATTCAGTTAAAACTGTTTCCTCTACCCTTGAGACATAAATAAATCTCTCCTATATTCTTGAAAAAAAAAACGCAAAAGCAGTGAACCTAAATGACAGTATTTATCAGTATGGGGAATACCAAACAATCGTCGAAAATGCTTCTTAATGGAAAAAAAATCTTAGCAGAAAACCTAAACAGACGTTAAATTGAAGTATCGTAGACCTCACTTTCAGCAGCCAGGCTTATATGTTCACTGAACCAATTAGGAGCCTCCACCAATGTAATCACTATACGGACGAACATCATTAAACCCTTAGGTGTTCCACAAACAGCCAACATTGTTTCATTTTTACAAAAGAATAAAGTCAAAAATATGCCCTCGAAACGACAAGGTACGTTTTATTCACAAAGATTCTCGCATCAAAACTAAAACATTGCAAAAAGTCCAAACATATTCTCAAAGCCTTTTAAAGCTGAAAAGCATTCCAAAAATTTCATTCCTAACGAAATGCTCCTGAATCGGAATCCCACGAAAATCTGTTGCGAATCATTATGAGTATTTACTACTGTGAATTCCGAAATTACAAAATTCCCTTTAACCAGCAGGTATTTTATAATCTGCATTCGCGATTTATTTGCCAAAAATGTAAACACATATGAGTCTCTGAAAAAATTACTTTAATTCCTACTGTATAAAGTTCAGTTTACGGTACCACTTCATTTATTTTAATAACTTTTTCAGTAGTGCTAGTCGCTCTGAAATCAACTTAATTACTATTAAAATAAAGTTGATATTTGTTTAACTTGAAATAACATCAATTTGAAACATAAGTTTGAATAGACTGTAGTTGGTACTATTTTGCTGGCCTACCTCGTTGGTCTAGTGGTCGCTAGCACTACTGCTGAACATGCGATTCTGGGTTCGGTTCCCATATCAAAGTGATATTGGGTTTTTCCATCTGGAATTTCCCAGTAGCAGCCCGGTTGGCGATAGGCTCACTCCCTATTACATGGTACTTACACATTCATCATCATCATCATCATCATTTCAGCCGAAAGACGTCCACTGCTGGACATAGGCCTTCTCCAAAGGGGGGGGGGGGGGGTTGCCATAATCGCCACGCTTGACAGGCGGGTTGGCGATCGCAGTATGGTATGGTGGTGGAATGCATAGAGAACGCTGCTGCCCATGCTCCGGTACGCCCCTTAGTCGCCTTTTACGACACCCACGGGAAGTATGGGGTGGTGCTATTCTTTAAGTCCGGCACCACACAGACAGACTTACACATTACACATGATAATTTCATCAGACACCTTCAGAGCCACAGGCACAATCGGTTTGTGCAACTGTCATCCAAAACTGTCGTACTTTAAAAATACTAAATGCCCTTCTGATTGCCAACCCTGAATGTGATTGCGATTGAATGGAGTAAAATTATGGGGAAATTATGTAAGGGAGTCCCCTGTTCCGTGTTAGTTTTTTAAATGAAGTTATATACATCATAATTACTGTTATTAATGTAATTGGTGTCGTACCGTTTTAATCCTAACTCATCTTCTGCCTAGCCTTTTCCCAACTATGTTGGGGTCGGCTTCCAGTCTAACCGGATGCAGCTGAATGCCAGTATTTTACATGGAGCGACTGCCTATCTGACCGCCACTCCCCAGTTACTGGGTAATACGATACCCCTTGGTAAGACTGGTTGTCAGACTTTCGGGCTTCTGACTACCCGTAACGACTGTCAAAGATCCACGAATGACAACCGGGACCAACGGCTTAACGTGCTTTTCGAGGCACAGAGGGGTCACGGCATGTAAAGATGGTCACCCATCCACAGACCAACCGCGGCAAGCGTAGCTTAACCTGATCGATCGACCTGTGCGGCTGTTATTATTTAGCCACGGGCCTCTCTGGACCGTTTTAATCCTAACTAATATTGTTAATGCGAAAGTAAGTTTGTTTGTAACGCTTTCACGTCAAAACGGCTGAATGGATTTAGACGGAATTTTGCAACTTATCTATACCATGGCCTGGAGAAGGACATAGGCACTTTTTATCTTGGATCGCAGGCGAAGTTGCGGGCCAACAGCTAGTTAACAATAACTAAATAAATAACTGGTGAAATGTGGATGAAAATGATAACAAAAAAAAATAACAATCATAAACCATTTATTTTCAGGTAACACAGACCCATAGATACATACCTTAACCTAAGTACATAATAATATAGTATTATAAGTACACCTCTGCCTAACCTTTGGGGGAATACAGGCGTGATGATATGTTTTACTATTTTGCTACTTATGTTTAAAGGCTAAAGCCCCATTTACACGTCGCAAGTTTATTGCCTCTGGCATACCATAAAATCGAAGCGGCAATTAAGAGCCCTCTCACATTTCGGTACTGAGCGCGCATCTTTTTTTTTTTATAAATGGCATCTCGCAGTTCAACCTTTGAGGTTGTTGTTTGCTTAACCGGGCTTGCCTGTGGATGCCTCAATAAATTAAGTCAGGGCGAGCGCGCATCGCCGGCGAAGTAAAATATATAGTACTTTTATTTTATTTATAAAATAATCAAAGTATAAATATATTTTTTAAATTGAGATTGTTTAAGCAATTATTGAAGACTATTTTGGTATAAATACTACGTGAAAATTATGTACAAGTTTGGAGATATTTAGACTTGTTACTAGTATAAAATTGACTTAGGTGCAGTCGTTTTTTATACAACAAAAATAATAGTACATTATGATACATGTGTGCTATGTTGATCATTATGCTCGAGGCGGTATTATTCGCGCGAGCCGCAGGCGAGCGCGATAAGAAAGCCGAAAGTCTAATGATCAATGCACACGCGTTTCATACGACGTTTTTCAACACACTTGTGAGGAAAAAAATCAGACTTGTATTGTTAAATATTAAGTTGTTTGGAAAATGGCGCGCTAGTTTTGTTTTGTGATGCGCGCGCAGGTGTAAATAAGTGCTTACTCTCATTTTAAATATAATAGTCAAAGGCACCGACAATCCCTCTAAACAGCCTATAGAAAAAATATAATAAACACAAAATAATGTTTAGACTGATCGTAGTGTTGTCGTATGTCAAATTGTAGTTTATTTATGGAAAAGTTCTTAGGGAAAAATCGAACTTGAAAGATTCTATTATAATGACTATAATTATGTAAATACATAATATATTATAGTCGCGAATCATATTTGATCAAGATACAACCTGATACTGACCTGCAAATTACAAAAAAACGTAAAAAATTTTTAATTATCCACCTTAAATTATCCGTGGTCCATTCCGAAACCAAACGGAAAAGACCCTGACTGGCGTTCTATTATTGCGGATTCTCACTGAACTAATGTATAATTCTCTATGCCGGTAGTACTTTCTAATTCCATACTAAGTACCTAAACTACAATTTGTCTAAAAAATACTAACTTATTTTTGCAGTCGATCAAATTAATGATGTGCATTGTGCATGCGTAAATATTCAACCCAACTACGGAACCTTTCACTGTGCGTGGTCTGACATAAACATGGCCATTTTATTTAAATTTCGTTGGGAAACGACCACAAACAAAAAAAACAATTTCTATTACTCAAGTAAACTAATAGAAACAAAAACTACCAAGCTCATTCAACTAACAAAACATATTGAAATGTAAAGTGATTGTGGAATACCCAATTTATACTATTAATTTATCACCATTCCCACACTTTTGCTAAGCCTACCTAAAAAATGTATACCGGGCATTCTGTAGCAAACTATTAGAAAGTATCAAAAATAAATATGTAGTAAGTACAATAAATAAAAATAATTTTGCACGGCGAGCGCATTCCGAAGATAAATTCAAATATAGAAACAATTTGGCGCGAAATTCAATAATTGATGACTATGGTCAAAGGTCCTCAGTTATTGACTCAGTTTCAATAGTGTCCAAAAAACTAAAAATAACATTACAAAAGCATAAATCATTATTATAAACAATGCTTATTGTATTTAATGCTTAAAATAATTTTATTTCAGTTTCCGAGTATCGATTTCCGAAATTCTACATATTAAATACCTGAGTCAATCGAAGTTAAAAAAAAAATCGTTTAGCTTTCGCACATCATTACTATAAAAAAAAACAATAATGGACGGCGATTTTGAACACAAATTGAGTAGCGGTAATGAATAATACGTGTTATTGGACCTGTGCTTCAATATTACGTTAACATTTGGGCATTTTCGCGTTGTTTATAATATTGTCAATAATATTTTGTCACATTTTAAATCTTACCTACATGTGTGTGCGTGATATTTGTGAAAAGTTAAATGTAAACACGCAGATTGGCGCGAAACTCGACATAAGATATCAAAAAACTTCATTACCGCTACTTATTTAACTTGAACAATGGATGAATTCGTCAAACAATTAAATGATGTATTATTCACTGCCCCTGTGGTGGAGTTTGGATGTTCGAAATCCCCAATTTTTATGTTTTTTAGCCACGACCACCACTGTCAACAAAATGGCGATTATCGCATTTAGAGACTTGAATTTAATAAAGAAAAATTAATATGCTTGCGCGCTAAATGTGAAATATTTAATGGCGTTAACTTAAGAGTTTTTTTATCCAACTCTCTTAGTTAACGCATATTCATAAGATTGGATGGGTAGCATAACAAATATTTACATGATCAATGTAGGGTGTCGTATGTCGTAATTCCTGGGTCCAATGGGACCCAGTACCGAGCCGGCGGAGGTTCGTGTGTTCGGGTCCATTCGGGGGCACTCCCGAACTATACGGTTAAATTGTCCGGTTAAACAAATATTAGTTAATTTTGGGACCAAGGACAATACAGATATAAAAAAAAAGTGAATTGATGAGATTAAAAAAGCGCGCATCTCCGACTAGTAAATAGTTATCTGTGGAAATAAAGCACTTGTGGATTAAAGTAAAGAAAAAGCACGCGTTTTTAATGCACTGCATTATGGACCTAAAAGCGGTTCAATAAGAGCCACTTTAGGAGCAAGTGTGTTGAAATAGTACATTATGATAAATGTGTGCTATGTTGATCATTATGCTCGAGGCGGTATTATTCGCGCGAGCCGCAGGCGAGTGCGATAAGAAAGCCGAGAGTCTAATGATCGATGCACACGCGTTTCATACGACGTTTTTCAACACACTTGCGAGGAAAAAAACAGACTTGTATTGTTAAATATTAACTTGTATGGAAAATGGCGCGCTGGTTTTGTCTTTCCGCATAGCCAGCACTAGCAATGCGCGCGCAAGTGTAAATAAAAGCACTGACCACAGAGCATGTAAAAACAATTGTAAAAAAAAAACAATTGAAGTTTAGTTAGTATGGAATTAGAAAGTACTATTGGCATAGAGAAATATACCTACATTAGTTCAGTGAGAATCCGCAATGATAGAACGCCAGTCAGGGTCTTTTCCGTTTGGTTTCAGGTAGGGACCACGGACAATTTTAGGTGGATAATTAAAATTTTCTTACGTTTTTTGTAATTTGCAGGTCAGTATCAGGTTGCATCTTGATCAGATATGATTCGCGACTATAATATACAGAGCGTTACTCATGAAAATGAACAACTTTTAATATGGGATTAACCCTGAAATCGCGAAAAAAAATCAGCCGTTTCCTACATTTATGTTCGCATAGCTCGTCAAAATGTACTGAACAGCTGATTTTTTTTTTGCGATTTCAGGTTCAGCCCCATATTAAAAGTTGCTAATTTTCATGAGTACTAACTCCCCTCAAAGTATGTCCCTCGTTTAACCTAACGCTCTGTATATGTATTTACAGAATTATAGTCATTAGAATAGAATCTTTCTAGTTAGATTTTTTCCCTAAGAACTTTTCCATAAGAAAGATGTATAATGATTGGAATGATTATAATTCTGTAAAGATGTAGGTACCTGTTAGAGTCGCAAATCATATTTTGATCAAGATACAAACCAGACACTGACCTGAAAATTGCAAAAAATCTAAGCAAAATTTGAATTTCGCGGTAGACCCCGAAATTCAAATTTTCTTAGGTTTTTTCGGGCAATTTAAGGTGAATGCGCAGTGGTAGACCACTGCGCATTCACCTTAAATTGTCCGAGATCCCTGCGCATTCACCTTAAGGTAAATAAATATTAATTAATTTTGGGACCAAGGACAATACAGACTATTAAAAAAAAGTGAATTGATGAGATTAAAAAAGCGCGCATCTCCGACTAGTAAATAGTTATCTGTGGAAATAAAGCACATGTGGATTAAAGTAAAGAAAAAGCACGCGTTTTTAATACACTGCATTATGGACCTAAAAGCGGTTCAATAAGAGCCACTTTACGAGCAAGTGTGTTGAAAATTATATTATTATAAAAGTATAATTTTATTATGATTGTAGTAAAATTGTTTTGATGGATTATATTCAACAGAATCTGCAAATTGGAGCTCTCAAATCAGCTCTCCATGAGTTTTTGCCTAAACTTGCACCAGGAGAACGATTACTTATTGCTAAATAAATAGATGAATAATAAAAAAAATGCTTTATTATTATTGTAGAAGCGAAAACGAACTATCTTTACCAATTAATTTTTATTTATACCAACAGACGAATAGTATTCAATTTCAACGAGGAAATCATGCATCTACGCGAATTTTTGTAATACACCTCTTAACTCACGCCGTCTTAACAACACGTACAATTGTTACACGATATAGGAAATTAATTGCCGTTCAAAACTGGTAGAGGTGTACAATAAAATCGTATATAAAATAAAATCAAAAACCGCATTCAATTCCGCCATGAAAATTTTCTGTCAACAACTCACTTTCTATATGCAACTCTGTGTCTAGACGAGGCATAACAAAAATATATAAATTGCCTTGGTGTAAGTCGGATGCAAGTTTATTGAACGGCAAAACTTGCATTCACTTATTGTATGCCATTTTATGGAAATCGCACGTGTGTAAGTACGCGCGAGAGCAGTCATGGCTTTGTGGTATCGGCCCTGACTTACAAGTGCTAGGTCGTGAGTTACAAACCCAGACAGACGCTTTACTTTGTGTAAATAATTTCGTCATCACTGCTCTAAAAAGGGTAAAGGAAAACAACGTGAGAAAACCGGCATGTCTCACAACCAAGAATTCGAAGAAAATTAAATGTGACAACTACAAATCTGCCGGTCGATTCTGTAAAAATCTCACCGTGAAAACTTAGGTGGAGTGAGTTTGTTTTTGCTAGGAATTGACAGTATTGACAGCTCAATCCACGCTCACTTCACCTAATTTATAACGGTGAGATGGTTACAGAATCGCACTGCTGGGCCCGCGTGGTACAGCGGACCCCCTCGGTACAGAGAGGAAACCTGTGTCACAAAATACAGATAGTACAGAAGGCAATCTACATACAAATTGTGCGCTCAAGCAACGTACACGCCGCTCACAGACATGTTATCTCGGAGTGGTTGGGAGTAGTGCGAGCGCGGGTGCCATCCGCTTGAGACACGTGTCTGTGAATCTACATACAAAACTGTGTTTTACATACAAAAATGGAGCAACAAAAAAATGCGTAACTAAGCTCGATTTATATAATAGTTTCCTATTTTGAATCAGTATAAACGAAGTAACTTTATGTAAGGAAATTCACGCCACCATTACGTAAGTTGCAAACATGATTTTTTGTTTGTGTAGATATTGTGTTGTTTTTAGTGTCATTTGATAGGTTTAGGTCTAAAACGGATAGGGCAAAATAAATTGTGTAAATAGGGTTATCCGTTTTGAAGTTATTAGGGATTTTCGATAGTGAAAATTGACAAATGTAAAATTCTATACCTATGTGTCTGTTCTGTAAACTTTTTGTATTGTAATACTATGTTTATTGTTTTGTTTTAATATTGTGGAATAAGCTCAATAATAAATCAAACAACTAGATACGAGTGCCACTACCACGATAATTTTTTGTGCATACGCCAAAGTTGACAACCCTAGTGCGACCGCCGAGCGTAGGTATGAAAAGTGAAGTACATACATGTGATTGCCTTCTGTACCTACTATCTGTATTTTGTGCCTGTGTCTTAGCAGTGGGAACCTAAGAGGCTGATTAAGTATGCACGCGTGTAAAAACTTGTTTTTTGCAATTCTTGAATGGAAATAAATGAACGTGCTTTAAATGATAAATGATTTTATTTCTGTAAGTAGGTTTGTACAAACACTTTTACACGTCAATCATATTTTTAATTAAAAACGAGATGAGGTCAGCGTTTCCTATCTGACTACTAAGACCATGTAGATTGATGTCTGATATGATCTTTTTAGGAAAGAACCACACAGATTGAGTGACCTGTCCAGTCAGCGAACGCATTTGTCAGTAATCATGCAGCTCAACTCAAAACTTATATGATTGCTCTCGAACGTTATAGAAACTTGCAACGTGTAAATGGGGCTCAAATCACACACAATTTACAGCGCACAAGGTTTGTTCAACGTGTAACTTCTATAAACATTACATTGTAACACAACGCTCCGCCAAATTATACTCGTTTCATGTGGTATGACCCGGTCTTTAGTTTGCAAACAAAGACTTTGTAACGACTTAATTATTTACCATTCCAATGAGTTATGCAACGAATTAACGAGTTTAAACTGAAATCCGTAAAGCTAAAGTGCAAATTGTTTTCATATTTATTACATTATTTACTTTGGTTTTAATTACTGATTCCATGTTACTTTTTGTTTATGATTTTATTGTTGAAGCTGCTGCCCGCGACTTCGTTCTCGTGACATTAACACCTTTTAGATTTATTTATATTTCTAGCCTTAGTTACTCCTTATAACATTAGCTATCTGCCAGTGAAAGTCTCGTCAATATCGGCCCAGCCGTTTCGGAGATTAGCTGGAACAAGCAGACAGACAGACAGACAAAAATTATAAAAATAGTATTTTTTATTAAAACTAGCATATATACTTTCATGTGCATTTAATAAAAAAGTAACAGCTTTTTTACTTAATGCACATGAAAGTATATACGCTAGTTATAATAAAAAAAAGAATGTTTTTCGACATTACGAAAAGCCACTTCAATTTTATTTATTTGTATAGATGTACGAGTACATAGATATCTTTCAAACAGTGTCTTAGATATCAGTCTTTGAATCAAGATTCATCTCGAATTGCGAGTTTGTATCTCAAGGCTTTCCATCTTACATGCAACTCGGAGCTGAAAGTTATAAGACGGGGATACGTCACCAAGCCGCGCAGAATCCTATTGGCCTAATCTTGTTCAAACTGGCTTTACCAGCGCGTGCAGGACAAACTCTCATAACCCGTTGATATGACTGGTATACAAACTCTTTCCTTCCGTGTTCTGAGAGTACATAGAAGATAGAATATACCTTCTTTATTGCACAGACTGGCGTCTGCGCCAGCACATCAAGCTACCCGAAACTGTCACATTTTCCCAATCAACTTTGAACCTTATACTTTAGCGATAAAGTTGAAAATCTATTAAAGAAATTTGACAGATTGTAGTAGCTTGATGTGCTAGCGTCTGTACACCAAAATTGTAACAAAGCTTTTTTGCAATATTTCTAGCTTTGAGGGTACAATGGCGGTCTTATGGCTGATGGTGATATTGACCAGACAACCTTAAGATGGACTGAAATGTAAGACAAACCAGCTGCAGGTTAGCCAAAATATTCAAGATTTTGTAATGTTTTGTTATTTAGTACTCAATGACACTTTAACGCTTAAATGATACGTAGGAAATCAGGCACATAGATACAATTACACCTGGATTTATATATAGGATACTTTTTATCCAGGTATATAAGCATAATCAGCTAATAATGATCACCCTGCTGGGACACCAGCCTCCTCTCTGTGAGAGGGAGTGGGCCGTAATCCACCATGCGGGCCCATTGCGGGTTGGTAGATATCACATGTCTTCGAATTTTTTGGTTCATGCCAGTTTCCTCACGATGTTTTCCTTTACCGTTTTGAGAGCAGTGGTGATGAAATCATTTACACAAACTGAAGCGCCTCTCTGGGTTCGAATCTACGACCTTTTTTTTTTGTTGTCGGGGAGAAAACTTCAAAAGGCAGCCGACCTCGGGGGAGGGAGGTCGAGGAGTGTGGGATTTTTACCTCACGACCTAGGTGCATGGTGCCTGGATAAATGTAACTAACTAGTACAGCAAATCCACATCTACAGCATTGTTTTATCCAATCCAATACTCGCCCAAATCTGTTTTACAAAGACACTCATTTACTCACCTCTTGCTGCAAAGGAAGACCAGGAACGTTGATTGACGTCGAGGGACCTCCTTCCAGAAGACCAGGAACGACGCTGAAGGACCATCTTTGAAGAAGACCAGGGATTCTTCGGATTTTATTTTCTTTCCTCCGCACCTTCTACTTCAAAGGAACCAAAGGAACCGAACGAAGTCTCCTGAAACCTTTGACAATCTGGTGGGGCAATTCAGACATAAAAAATAAAACTGATCTAACATTGAGGACAAATCAGACTTACAGACAGGGAAAAAGCAATAACTAAACCATAAACAACATAGATCATAATTGCAAACACGATCAAACCGATATCGTAAGTACTTTCACTTCGCTCACAATGGGCCTTATAAGAAGGCTAAAAGTCACCCAAAGGGCAATGGAGAGGGCTATGCTTGGAGTTTCCCTGCGTGATCGAATCAGGAATGACGAGATCCGCAGGAGAACCAAGGTAACCGACATAGCCCGAAGAATTGCCAAACTTAAGTGGCAGTGGGCAGGGCACATTGCTCGCAGAACAGATGGCCGATGGGGCCGAAAGGTTCTGGAGTGGCGACCGCGTACCGGAAGACGTAGCGTTGGAAGGCCTCCCACAAGGTGGACCGATGACCTTGTGAAGGCCGCAGGAACCCGTTGGATGCGGGAAGCACAGGACCGGTCGAAGTGGAGGTGCTTGGGGGAGGCCTATGTCCAGCAGTGGACGTCTTTCGGCTGAAATGATGATGATGAAGTACTTTCACGGAAAAACTCATTTAAATTAAGCAAAATAACATGCTTTACTGCGCCAAAACTAGGCCTCATTTACGGAGACGCGGGGCGTCTCGCGTCGCGTGTGGCATGGCGTCTCGCGGCGCGTCGGACGTTTTTTCTGTTTACGGTGGGGCGGCGCGTGAAGCGGCACGCATCATCGCACGCGTAAACACAAACTTATAGCAATATACGACCATGTTCATAGAGAAGCGAGACGGGAAGCGTGGCGGTGCCCGCCGCGGCGCCCGCGGCGAATCCTCTAGCGTGTAGCGAAGCACGCGGCGGGCATAGCTTCATCGAGAATTGCCGCTGCGTGCGCCGCCGCGATAAACGCCGCGTGGGACGCGTCGGTGCCATCCGCGGGCTCGGCCGCAAAAAACGCCCTAATTCAAACAAACGCGTCTAAAATCACTTCTCCGTAAACGCACTCATACAACGCCATATATTTGAATTCAGTGCGGGCTGCGCCGCTCAACGCAACGCGCGACGCCCCGCGTCTCCGTAAATGAGGCCTAGATAACAGACGTTACCCAAAAAACCGCTAAACTTAAGTGAAACTGGGCCGGACATGTTTATGTCAGATGACAATTGGGCTAAGAGAACCACCGATTGGGTCCCACTAAACGCACGACCCCATCGTGGCAGGCCAAGACGAAGATGGCGGGACCGTACCGTAACAAGACCGTACCAAGGACTGGCCGGCACTAGTAAAAGACAGAATTTTGTGGAAAAGGGAGAGGGAGGCCTTTGCCCTGCAGTGGGACAGTACAGGCTAGATAGAGAACTTAATTTTTGCGCAAAAAAATTTCATAGCCGACCTAAACACAACCACACAGATAACAAAGATGGCGACACGTCAAAACTGTCAACACCGCATTATATTGTAGTCTTTGTTGTCAACCATAGACAAAACTTTGACCTTAATATTCTACAACTAATTAAAAAATTCTCATCCACGTAAGTAACAATTAGCCCTCCGGCTAATCGTAACGTTACACTATACATGGTATCAGTGGCGTGCATTGGTTTTCAGAACAGGTAGGCAGGCACTAGGCCGGGTCTAGTCTAGGCAGACGCAGTCACTATCTTGAATTTTCATTTTGACCTCACTATTGGCTTCAGGACCCTCTAAAACCTTGCAAACGACACCCATGATGAAAAATTTAAAAAAATTTGCAACGAATTACAAATTACGATTTTAACATTCATACTCGGTTCGATATTTGAGTAGGCATGCCTACTTTAGGGTGATAAATTGCGAAGGTCAAATATCATGATATTACGCGTGAGTATTTTTAATTTCGTCGTATTAACTTGAACGAGTAAAGACCAATGACAATGTGCGAATAATACGGTAGTCGAGTAGGCCGACTGGCGACTGCCTACTGCCGCGCGTGTTTGTACGAAGATTTTGTTTATTAATTTAGTGAGTTTTTTAACTGTGGGGTACACACACTAAAATGTAATTGACAGGCTTATGGTGATTTATCGAGGTAGGCACTCCTTATATGCCTTTATTGAATGCACGCCACTGCATGGTATGTACTAGTTACATTTATCCAGTTATAAGTAATATTTTCCCTAATATGACAGTGAAACCGCGGGTAACAATTAGTAGTTCATAATATAGTAACTTCATGATAGTAATCCTTTTAGCTTCACCGTAATGGAAAAGTAAGCTGAGCGTAAATTTCATTTGCAGTATTTTATGTACAGAGAATTATAATATTTCAATAAAATAAACCAAAATCATTTAGTTAATTCTTTAAGCTGATGACTATTATGTTGATGTTTCAGTACTCGTTGCATTTATAAGAAAAAAAATTATTAAAAATTGTAGTATTGTTTGCGTCTAAATTATTTTTAGTTTGTAGGTAGTCGACCGTGTACTATTTATTTCCTAATTTATGTTATAAATGTATTTTGTACCAACCTTTTTGTGGAGGGGCCCGTGGCTAAATAATAACAGCCGCACAGGTCGATCGATCAGGTTAAGGTACGCTTGCCGCGATTGGTCTGTGGATGGGTGACCATCTTTACATACCGAGACCCCTCCGTGCCTCGGAAAACACTTTAAACTGTTGGTCCCGGCTGTCATCCGTGGATCTTTGACAGTCGTTACGGGTAGTCAGAAGCCCGAAAGTCTGACAACCAGTCTTACCTAGGGGTATCGTTTTACCCAGTAACTGGGTTGTGGAGGTCAGATAGGCAGTCGCTCCATGTAAAATACTGGTATTCAGCTGCATCCGGTTAGAATGGAAGCCGACCCCAACATGGGAAAAAGCTAGGCGGATGATGATGACCAACCTTTTTTCAGTGGAAACTGGTAAATGGCGTTCAATTCGGTTTACATATTTCATTTCATTTATTTGCATACCATAACGTGAATAAAGGTGTTACAAATAAAAGCTTAGGCTTAAAGCTAAGATACAGTTATGGACCCTGTAAGGGCACAGCGACATAAGAAACAAGGATAAAAAAATACACATTAAAATTAAATAATAGCATTTAGAACATGAATATATTATATAATTTTACAATACGTATTGTTTATTTTATATGTGTGAATGAAATAGGTACCTAAATGTAGAACTAATCTCAATTAAATATTTAAAATTTATTGCAATTCCAGTCATTTGTGTATTTATTTATAATATAGTTAGCTTTTGTTTATTAGAAATAGCTTTAATTTATTACTATACATATTATATTTATTTATATTCTTAAGATTTTCCGGTAGTTTATTATATTATATTTTTATTGAGATTACATATGTACTTGATGAATGCATTTTAAGTCCTGATGTTGGAATGTTTAGTATGTTTTTATGTCTTAGACTAAATCTATTCTGTATGTCTTCTCTTTTGGTGTATAATTCTGGATATTTGCGTAAAATTTTCAAATATATAAAGGCAAGGCAAGGTCAAAATCTTCAGTTCCCCAAAGTGAGGCTTACAGCTGTCAGTTTCATCTATGTTAACTAGAGTTCTCATAAGCTTTTTCTGTATGGTAAATAATGTGGTCGCGTTAGTACTATATATTGTTTAAGAACACTCAATAAATTAGCTGTAAGTTTCCAGAATGGAATTAAATAAGTTTAAAATGATTTTGTGTTGCAGAACTAAATAAACTTCAGTGTTAACTGACAGTTAGCTATTTATGTAAGTGGTATTTGCGAAGCAAAGCGAAATTCACATAATTTCTGCGAAATACAAAATTGATTTTGTGAAAGCACTGGTGAAACTCCTGAGGGTGACAGTTCCGCTTAATTCGTCGTCACGTGACTATTTTCTTGATCAAAATGGACTCAAAGTGAAAACATAAAATACAAAAAATAAAGTAGTCAAAACATAAAATAGTATATTATGTCACCGAATGTGCGGTCATTACGATGTATACGAGAGAACATTTTGGGATTTATAAAGTTACTTGCAGTGCCCCGTGGTTTCCTCCACATAAGTTTCGATTCCGTGGGAAAACCGGTATTAAAAGCATCCAATGTGTTAATCCTAATTATAAACTATCTGTGTGCCAAATTTCATCTAAATCCATTTAGTAGTTTTTGCGTGAAAGAGTAATAAACATTCATCCATCCTCACACACTTTCGCGTATATAATATTAGTAGGAAGTTAGATAGTATGATATTTTGTACTGAATTCTGTCATACATGAAGGCACAGCAGAAGGCGGCGGCGCCTCATTTTGTTACGAAGTTACTGGACTCACGGAAAGGTGGGATAAGAGTGACACTGGCTGGTGACTGTCACTATAGCAGAGCGTCGCATCGATGGTTGCGTGGAGGCTGACTTCTGATGACAGAAGAGTATGTCAGAGGAACCACTGTTGGACCACGTCCACGACGAACTGTTATATTCCGGCACAATCCGGATGTTATTGAAGCTACTGAACCACTAATACTATGACCACTCTTATTACAGGCTATCCTGCGCCCTTATTTCATCATCATCATCATTTCAGCCGAAAGACGTCCACTGCTGGACACAGGCCTCCCCTAAAAGACGGGTTGGCGATCGCAGTATGGTATGGTGGTGGAATGCATAGAGAACGCTGCTGCTCATTCTCCGGTACGCCCCTTAGTCGCCTTTTACGACACCCACGGGAAGCATGGGGTGGTGCTATTCTTTAAGTCCGGCACCACACAGACCCTATTTGTTAGTTGTTAATAACCCTGTATAGGTATACAGAGTTATTGGTAAAACATTAAAAACCTCTTAAGAGAAAAACATCAGCTGTTCCCTACATTTTGACGAGTAAAACGAACATAAATGTACAGCTGATTTTTTTACGCGATTTCAGGGTTGGTCCCATAGTAAAAGTTGTTCACAATGATGAGTACAATGACCTCTTAAGAGGTTGTTAAAGTTTTACCAATAACCCTGTATATAACTGTTGCAAGTTTCAAAACAGCAAAAAGAAAATAAAAAACCCTCTAGCTGAATTCTACCCTGTAACTGCTACAAACATCAAAACAGCAACAAAGAGAAAAATAAAAATAAAAACAACGTGCTGCGAATATTTGTATATCGGATGGGCATTAAAAACATCACACACCGCAGATTCGAAACAAATAACTCGACATGCAATCAAAATATTTCGTTTCTGTGTTGGTATCGAATTTCAATACGACCTCGATGGAAACCAAACGTTCATCCATGATAAAACTGTACTACCACAGGTAGTGTGTAGGAGATCATTGTGAAGGAACGGCATATCCTACAATCAAAAATTCGTTAACATGTTACATGTAGCAACCCATACTGGACCTTTTTTTTTTTTTGGATGGGAGAACATCAAATGACCCCTCGCGCTCTGGCCGGAGCGAAAGGGAGTGTCAGACTCTTACTGACTAAAACCCACCCGTGTTCTTTCATTAGCCCTTTATGTTCCGGGCCAGCGGTAATCCTTTCGGACAATCCCGCGGACCCGGCAGGCTTCGGCCCTAACGGGCCCCTTCAGTTAATGCTGACATCTCTTTGAGGCGCGCGTGGAACACGTACGCGCCGTCCGGCATGGTCCTGGTCCTGATCGGACGGTGAGCTACCCATTACTGTCCGTCCGCAGGCCCGCGCCTACGGTGACCGGGAGTCGTCTCGTGGCTCCCGACGTCCGGAGCGTCTCCCGCGGCGGCTGGGACGGGAGGCTCTCTCCCTCATCCATCTCGCCACCTCCTTCGTTAGCATGACTGCTTCGCAGAATGAGGCTTTTTACAACGTGATTATCTACATACTAACCCATACTGGACTTGTGTGGTGGATTACAGCCCGCTTCCTCGCACAGAGATGATCCGGCAGTGGAAGTATTAAATAAGTTGTTTATGGTAAATGCTAAGCTCGCCCCCTATTGCATGGGACCTAAACATGACTGGCAAAATGTACGTGTATGTGGGTGTACTATAAGTAGGTATACCTCTCCCTCACCCTTCGAGGAATATAAGTGTGACGTTATGTAAAGTAAAAGCTCTATGTGTGTTTCTACTTACTTTCATAACCTGTCTACTGATAAGGATGAAACAAGAAAGTACCTTCTTGTGGTCGCATGCCGCTATACTAAAATACTTATTAGCTGTGGTAGCATACGACCACGCCAAGGTACTTCCTTGTTTCATCCTTTTCAGCAGTCGGGTTTTAGTTTTTATACTTCTCTTATTTCAGTAATATTTATATTTTTACAATGTGCCAATTAAATCCTTTCATTTGATGCCCAATAAGGCACCATCCCGTTAATATTTATTTTTAAATTTATTACTTTATGTCCTCTAGAGGGTGCCATATTGAATTTGGTGTGACGTCACATACCTACCAGTGGATGGTCAAGACGCTTCTACGATACCTCATTTGCCAAATTATTAGTTAAGTAATTTTGAAGTTAAGGACGCCTTTACGAATTGACGCGCTTCAATTTTAGGTATTGAGTGTTACTACTACACGTGCACGGCTCACACACACAGCGACATGCGCGAAGCGGTGAAATTATGAGTAAACTGACACGACTTGATACTTGAGCCTAATTTTATTTTATTTTTGCCATGTATTTTTTTTAAGTTTACGGTGATTTGTTTTCAAACAGTTTGTAGGTAATGTGAAGTGTTCATGTAAGTAGAATGCTATTTACTTAATTTCACTGGACAGTGATTAATCAAGTACAAGTTGCCAAAGTACCTATGTATTAACAATTTGCGGACGAGCTTATTGAAAACAAATATAAAACAAGCTTGTTTTATTCGGTTTATTTCGTATTTTATATAATAAATTTGCTATGGTATCAAATGCAAGTAGGTTCTCACTAGAAAGAAAATACGTCTATTTGGCACACACCCTACAAGGCAAACAGTACATATGCTACAATATTCATCACGCTAATATTATAAAGGCGAAAGTTTGTGAGTGTGTGTGTATGTTTATATGTTTGTTCTTCACGCTCAAACGGCTTCACCAATTTTGATAAAATTTTGTATAGAGGTAGCTGACACATATAGGCTACTTTTTATCCGATATTCCCACGAGATCGAAACTTATGCGGGTGAAGCCGCGGGGCACAGCTAGTTGCTTCATAAATATTTAAAAAATTCGTAAAACAAAAACAACGCAATGGATATTGTTGAACTGTCAAATCGGAATGGATTGCCATTCCAAGTGTGTTACGCAATTAGGATAACGTACTAAGCAGTGTCGTGCATTGCATAAAGGCATATTAGCAGTGGCTACCTCGATAAATCACCATAAGCCTGTCAATTACATTTTTGGCCGTGCAAAGTGTCGGATATTGAGATCGCCGATAGTGAGATAAAAATGAAAATCCAAGATGGCGGTTGTAGTTTTTTTTAATTTTTCATCATGGGTATCGTTTTTATGGTTTTCAAGGGTGCTAAAACCGATAGTGATGTCCAAATGAAAATCCAATATGGCGGCTGTATTTTTTTTTTATATTTTTAATCGTGGGTGTCGTTTTCATGGTTTTCGAAGGTGCTGGAGCCAATAATTAGGTCAAAATGAAAATCTAAGATGGCGGCTGTAATTTATTTTTTATTTTTATCATGGGTGTCGTTTTTATGGTTTTCAAGGGCGCTAAAGCAGATAGTGAGGTCAAAATGAAAATCCAAGATGGCGGCTGTAATTTTTTTTATATTTTTTATCATGGGTGTCGTTTTCATAGTTTTCGAGGGTGCTTGAGCCGAAAACAAAGTCAAAATGAAAATCCAAGATGGCGGCTGTAATCTTTTTTTTTTAGATACTTTTGTTTTATGTTTCCGATTAGTGACCGCATCTGCCTAGACTAGACCCGGCCTAGTGCCTGCCTACCTATTCTTAAGGTCTCAACAAAACTAACAAAAGAAGCCCAAACTTGGCACACCTAGCTCAGCTCGGCTATTAGTTCCAGTAGCAGTCTTCGAAGTTCACCTGCAGGTCACTCCATCAAGTCCGGAGGTAAGGTCTCAACATAACTAAGAAAACGAGCCCATACTCGGCACACCTAGATCAGCTCGGCTGTTAGTTCCAGTAGCAGTCTTCGAAGTACACCTGCAGGTCACTCCATCAAGTCCGGAGGTAAGGTCTCAACATAACTAAGAAAACGAGTCCATACTCGGCACACCTAACTCAGCTCGGCTATTAGTTCCAGTAGCAGTCTTCGGAGTACACCTGCAGGTCACTCCATCAAGTCCGGAGGTAAGGTCTCAACATAACTAAGAAAACGAGCCCATACTCGGCACACCTGACTCAACTCGAATTATTCCGTTCTGATCCCCTAAACCCCCCCCCCCCCCCCCCCCCCCCCCCCCCCCCCCGCCTCGATCCCCTCCTAGATCGTCTTCTGTTTTAATCTCTGTCTTATCCACTAAAAACTTTCTCATACCGGTTTGAACCGCTTTTTCTTTTGTTTTTGATCCTGAAGGATCGTCAGCAACAAAAATATGACTGTTTTGCATTCCAACAAAACAGGTATTATGTGTGAATAAAACACACAGTGTTGCTAGATGAAGAAGCTGATGTAAATATGCCTTTATATTGATATCTATGGTTAAAACTTACCGAATTATCCATGGTTTTATACCTGTCTCTCTCTCACACCAGCGTGCGTCCTTTTCTAATCAAGAAGGACGCTTGGCGCGAAGCTGTCAATGTCATAGGGTCTTCAGCTCACCAGCTAGAGAATAGCTGCAACACTGTGTGTTTTATTCACACATAATACCTGTTTTGTTGGAATGCAAAACAGTCATATTATGTGTTTTCTAAAACACACAGTGTTGCTAGATGAAGACCTGTTTGGTATCTGCTGGTGGTAAATACAAACGCTATGATGAATAGATTATACAACTGTTCTAGAAAATAGATCAGTTTTGCATTTTTTATAATAACATCTTTGTATGTCCAAATGTAACAAAAAATATTTATAAATTTCTTTAAAATCAAACAAAGAAAACAAATAATTAATTCTTAAATAATCCTTTATCAAGGAATAAATTACTTAAGTAAATCTCTTTACAAAAGCTATGTATTTAAATTTAACCAACACTGGAAAAAAAAAATACAATTAATCAACATTAGAGTTGTATTATCAACTCTGTTTACGAGACAACAGTAAATTTTTCTTTTTAAAGTTTTAATACTAGTTTCCTTTGGTATTTTTTAACAGGTCTATTCTCCAACCAATTTCTAGAGGCCTGACCTGATACTGTCTGGTAGGGCATCAATATTAGCATCTTTAAAAATGCTATGAATCCAACCTGCATTAATTTCCCAGATAGGGAAATAAGTCTATTTATTTATTTATTAGACAGTCCCGCCTGTGCTTCTTTTAATTTCAGACTTTTCTATAAAGTTATTAATGTATTTGACAGGACAGACACGATGGTCTGGGTGTTTCCGCAACAACCAACCTGACTGTTTGTGTGTATTAGAAACTGTTTTTGAGCCAAACCTTGACCACAGACTAATCTCATCTTCCGTAGTAATTAGATTCTCAGGGTTATTTCCTAAAAATGTGAGATCATGAATCCCACAACCTGAGGCCAGTAAGAGTATTAAAACTGTGCGTCTAGCGATTTCAACTAAAAAACCCGAATTTGTTGAGACCTTAGCCAGTTAAACAAAATTGCAGTGTCCCAAACTGATAGTTTTTGTATTATAGGCTTAGCAAGTGAAATGGCTTTTAGAAAAAATGTTTTGAGATATCTACTTTTGATGTTGCACAGTAAGTAGAAATAGCTGACATATGAAGAAGAATAGTTTCATAAGCTAATTTATCTTCTAAAAATAACTTTGTCAAAAATCAAGCAACCTGCTGGCCCTCAGGTGTTTTTGGGTTAATTTTATATCACACCACAATAACAATCTTCTAATAGGGGTACTATAGGACATGTCCTAGTTTGGGTGTCAGGAGTTTCACACAACGTGCATATACTTAGCCTATTAATATAAGGATTATAAGATTTTATAATGCATTGTTGACCCTTTTCTCTCTCCTTATTGTATTAGGCTTATGAAATAAATTATTATTATTATTATTATAACTATGTTGTTAAAGTAGATGTCCGCCAGCTACTTTTTAACAAGACGTTCTGTTCGTCTATGGACCAGTGAGCAACATGATCGGCCCACCCCCAATTTTCCAGACAAGAAGAGTCAACTTGTCCACTTGTGCAGGGCAATTGCCTGTCGTCCGATCTATTAGATCTATTATGACCTTCCGCAGGTTCTTTGTCGCAAGTGGCTCTACTATGGCTATCGCTTGCAAAGTCAAAGCATTTATTTCAAATAGGCACGTAAAAGGCACTTTTGAACGTCAAAAATTACGATAAAATAGAATTGATTCTAGTCGCAGGTCGAGTAGCCAAAAACATTTGATCCACTCCGGTGCTATTAGGATATAAATTCCTTTTGCACTGTTCAAAAGAGCCAGTACTCTTGGTTTTAAGCTGGGTGGGGGAAATGCCCACCCTAGATGATAGTCCCTTTTTCGGCTGAATACTTTACAGAAGACTGCTAAACAATCTCTGGTATCCAATGTTACGTACTTTGGTACGATAGCCGTATCTCTTGACGCGAACAGATCTACGTCTGGGACACCCCACACTTTGAATATAGCCTCCGTGGCTTGGGGCAGAAGATGCCACTTTAGTACTTTGCGACCCCTTGATAGGCGATACGCAATTCCGTTTAGACTCCCCGGGAGGTAGTGGCTGAGAGAGTTAAATATAACTACTCTGCAAGTTTTAGGACTCTGGTCGTCAACCCTAGCAGTGCCAGGGAATGTGTCCCCCTCATTCTTAAGGTAATGACCAGGGTCCAGTTTTCCGACTGAAAATGAATGTGCGCGCACCTTCCACAGTCATCCGCTGACTGTTGATGGTGCTCTTGATATAAGGCCCACTTTCCTGATAGGTAAGTGCTGTTTAATTGAACTCCCTACCCTAAGTCTGCAGCATACGTGGTCAAGAAGTGAATCACACTTTTCTTGACTACTGGTGTCGAGCTGTAATCTACAGCTTTTAACCACAACCATTTTAGGTTTGCTGAATGGGTAGAGGAATATCTTTTATTTATCTTAATCTATTTAGGTCTAATAATTTTGGAAAAAGTTGGGCTCTGCGACAGCGCAGTCGATCCGCTGATACTGCGTAATTTGCCAAGTTCAGCAAACCTAATATACTCTGTGATTCTCGCAGAGAACTGTTTCCATTGCTCAACAATTTGGAAATTATTATTTTTATCTTTTTATCTTCTTGGGAGGAAGTTTTACCCAGTTTTGCTGAGTGTTCCATACCAAGCCAAGATATTCTACCTCCTGAGAGGGCTCCAGAACAAATTTGTGATAATTCATGTGCTAAAGTTACCAACGTTCTCAGTGTTTCCGAAACCTGATAAACCAGTATGGTCCGATCCTGATTGACCAGGATAAAATCGTCCAAATACACAATTATGCGGAAAACTAATGCTCGTAGGATCTCCGCAATCCCCAGGCAAACATCTTTGGGGCCGATGACAGGCCAAATGGCAAGGCTGCCAGTTGTAACACTTCGTTGTTGCAAATCATTCAGAGGAACCTTCTGTAGGCCCGGTGAATATCTATTTTTCCTAAGCAATCGATTTTCTGTAGGAAGTTGGCTACATCTGTTTGCGAAATAGAAATGTTTAACTGACACATACGAGTTGAGACCCCTGAGGTCAAAGATTGGACGTAGTCCTCCATGTGTTTTGTTTATTTTTATTATTAAAAACATTCGCCATAAAAAACCTGGATTGAGGATTGGCGGTCTCTAATAATTTCTCTTGTTTTATGAAGAGGATCATGTCCGTCATGTCCTGTGTTATCTTGGTTGCAAATATTTTTAACACATGGTTGTCCGGATACTGAAAAGTCTTTCAGAATGGGATGCGGCCACCTGTTAATAATGTCATTACTTGTTTCCTCCCTGCTGTTGGCATAAAATTGCCCTGGTCCTTCTGACAACCCTCTCTGAAAGTTTTGGTTTGATAGTCAGTTGTTAATCATGTTTAATATTAGTTTTAGGGGTGTGTTATTTGTTGTGTATATAATTTTTTTTTTTTTTTTTTTTTGTTGCAATCTATGTTATGTATTTTATAAGGGGCCTGATATTTCTTGTCTTGCACATCAGATGAATTTAAGGTTTTCCCCTCTGTAATATAAGGTGGAGTGTTAAGCCACACTTGAGATCCACCTAAAGTTATGAGAGGCTGCAAAGCATCTCGGCTATAAATATAAGCTTGGCTATATCAGTATTTTTAAATTTGCATTTCAAACTTCTAAATTACGATCCTGTCTAATTTCAATGCACTTCACCCTCTTACCACACGCAATCTGCGTTGCAATCTCCGAATAAGACGGGGACCCTGAACCAAAGGTACTTACCAGAAATCTTTTCAGACAATGATAAATAATGAAAATATATTTTTTTTTTTTTTTTTTTTTTTTTTTTTTTTGATATTTAAACTATTACAGTTTGGTGAAGCCCAGTTGAACAATTTCCAGCAAGTTGGCTTTGTTCCAAAATATTGTTGGATAAGACTGCCAATAATTGTTACGTGGGAGCTAAGTAATATTTGCCTTTATTAAAATGGCACAACTCTTCATTAAGTCGACCTACAAAACCAGGACTACTAGCAAAGCAAGATTGTAGAGCTTTTCTTTTACTCGAGTAACTAATTATTTTAATTGTTCTTTGTCAGCTTGTGTAATAATGGTTTTTTCTTAAAACTCTGTACAAGTGCACGTAAAAAGAGTTTACAATGAGATGATGTAGATGGGGTTGGATTCGGCACTCTCTTGTTGTTTCTGCATTGATTTACTAAGATTAGTCGTTAGTAACATCAAATTATTTAAGTGACTAGATGTAAACCCCACTTGTTGCATGAGTGTCTACATGCGGGTCCGGACATGTCAGTACTTACATGAAAGTTTTCGTGTTTTGTTGGGCGGAGGTAATGCTATGCCCTCCTCCCTCATCCTCCGAGGATGAAGAAGATGATGACAATGAGTCATTAGGTCTCGTATTATTCGAGTGCTGAACTCCATCCGAAACTTCAACATTCGCACTTTGCTCACTTCCAACACTTCGGATATATCGTGAAACACTAATCACAGAACAATAATACTCCTGACGGAGTTTTCTATGTTGTACACTTATTCACAACGGAAAAACCCGACGCGTATACTATATTGACACTGTGTGTTAATTTGATACGATAAATTATTGTATTTAACAAATAATTTTTTAATTATGAAAATTTTTCGATGTTTTAGCGGCAAAATTTACAAACGCTATGACATTGACAGCTTCGCGCCAAGCGTCCTTCTTGATTAGAAAAGGACGCACGCTGGTGTGAGAGAGAGACAGGTATAAAACCATGGATAATTCGGTAAGTTTTAACCATAGATATCAATATAAAGGCATATTTACATCAGCTTCTTCATCTAGCAACACTGTGTGTTTTAGAAAACACATAATAAGTACAGGTTTTATTGAAATACATAAGTTCGTTATTTCTTATTATAACGGATACGTGTATGTTAGTATTGAGGAACAACGACTCCACATTTTCGTCTTTGTCAAGTCACCGCACCCGGTTTGAACCCTTTTTAATAATTTTACAGATTGCAGATGTGAAAAATGTTACAATTTTTCATGATGTGTGTCAATTTCGTGGTTTCCGAGGGTGCTGTTGACACCCATCATGAAAAATTGTAACATTTTTCACATCCGCCATCTTGGATGTTTATTTTGACCCCACCATCGGTTTCAGCACCCTCGAAAACCACGAAATTGACACCCATCATGAAAAATTGTAACATTTTTCACATCGGCCATCTTGGATTTTTATTTTGACCCCACCATCGGTTTCAGCACCCTCGAAAACCACGAAATTGACACCCATCATGAAAAATTGTAACATTTTTCACATCCGCCATCTTGGATTTTTATTTTGACCCCACCATCGGTTTCAGCACCCTCGAAAACCACGAAATTGACACCCATGATGAAAAATTGTAACATTTTTCACATCCGCCATCTTGGATTTTTATTTTGACCCCACCATCGGTTTCAGCACCCTCGAAAACCACGAAATTGACACCCATCATGAAAAATTATAAAATTTTTCACATTCGCCATCTTGGATTTTTATTTTGACCCAACCATCGGTTTCAGCACCCTCGAAAACCACGAAATTGACACCCATCACGAAAAATTGTAACATTTTTCACATCCGCCATCTTGGATTTTTATTTTGAACCCACCGTCGGTTTCAGCACCCTCGAAAACCACGAAATTGACACCCATCAGGGGATCAGACCGGAATAACTCCTCAGCTCGGCTGTTAGTTCCAGTAGCAGTCTTCGAAGTACACCTGCTGTGCAGGTCACTCCAGCAAGTCCGGAACGAAATATGAATTTATAAACCCTACTTACTTCTAGAAAAATTATAAGACTGTGAATCAAATCTTTCCTTGGGTAATAGGTACATACAGAATGCGTGAAGTATCAAGTTTTGTATGTCAAATATTTTGTATCCGTACAGCGATCTTCTTTTAGCACAAGCTGCTGCTTACAACCGACACAGAGTCCACTCACAACGGCGGCCGAGCGCAGACTAATATTTCATTACAAATTTTTGTACAATAAACCGAGACAGTGACCAGTAAAATAACCCTTATTTCAATCCAATAAGATTCACGTATTACAGCTAAATATGTAAAAAATTGACTCCGATTTTTATTTTTTTCTGAGCTTATTTTTAACATTTTGATAGTTCTCTGGGCTACCTTTTTGAGTTGAACATGTCTGCTTACATAAAATATTTTAAAATAAATATGTTTATGTTATTAAATAGAAGAAAAATGATCCCAAAAACAGCACGATATCGTCGATTTTGTGTGAAGAGGCAACGGAAATTATTTTTTACTATATTGTAAACCAACATTTTCGAATAAAAAATGGCTACCATTTGGAGATGAAAGAGTAATCTATCTGTGGTAATTATTAGTTACATTTGGTTTCGTCTCATTTTGCCGCAAAATGCACCGAAAAACGGCTTATTTTTGTCAGATTCGTAAAGGCGTCCTTAATAGGGAACAGATATACATGACATACATACATGCCGGTTAAAATCATAAACCTCCTTTTAGCTTCACCGTAGTCGGGTAAAAAGAACATCCACAAAGGCTCTATAATTACCCACGAAACAACTTCGAAGTTCAAACATTAGACCGCAACGACCAGTATTGCTACTTCCAATATTGAGAGCAAACATCAGCCCGACTTGTTGCTACTGATTTGATCCCGGAGCGCTCAGTCTTACTTGTTGCTATCGCGGAGTTATTTATACAGCCCATTGCAGTGGAGTTTTATGAACTGGGATCGTAGACCTTGGGTTTTATGGATGAGGATAAAGTTACGGGTGTTTTGTTCGTCGAATTATGTTCGAGAATTTGACGTATAGCCTTATAAAATACTTGCTTATATATAGGAGTAATATATATATTACTCCTTTTTTTTTTTTTTGCGGATGGGAAATCATCAAATGACTCCTCCCGCTCTGGGTGGAGCGGAAGGGAGTGTCAGACTCTTACTGACTAAAACCCACCCGTGTTCCTTCCTTAGCCCTTTATGTTCCGGGCCAGCGGTAACCCTTTCGGACAATCCCGCTGACCCTATATATTACTCCTTACATAAAGTTAAACTCGAAAAATAAACTGCGCACATTTGATTAAGTCTTTCTTCACGGGCGTAGCCAGGGGGAGGGTTTTGAGGGTTCGCACCCCCCCCGAAAAGTTCTGATATTAACATTCACACAACAAGTGAAAACAGACTGAACGGCTTGGCTCTCCTGAACTTTCACTATGGGATAGAAATTGATGCGAATGAAGTAGTGGATATATTTAAAAAGAAAAACAGAAGATTAATTTTATAATATTCTGTGTTTCTGTGTTACATAACAGAACTTTATTTTTTTATTTAGCTCATAGTTTACATTGTCTCACTGCTTGAAAAAGGACTCCCCCAATTCTTTCGAGGAGATTTTTTCTGTATCTATTTTTCACATCTTTAATATTTTACTTATATATAAGGGTTATTTTATGTACTTTTAGTCGTTTTATTTTTTGAACCCCCCCTGATACTAAAACCTGGCTACGCCGTGCTTTCTATAACAAAACGAAATTTTAACCGAACATCGTTTATCGCTACGACAAATCTCGCGTAGCGGTTACATCACCGCGTAATCGCTACGTAGATGCTACGTCGTAGCATCTGTGAAAGCGTCTTGGCAAGATGACAATCTCCGATAGCGGAGAAATAAAAATGTCGATTCAATATGGAACTGACATTTGCGAACGGATCACGTGACATTTCGAAATGTCAACCTTGAACATTTTATTGAAGTTGCCTTGTTCTGTGTTCTTAACCATTTTGTCTGAGATGACAATATTTTATTAAATTGGTTAAACCTGAGCTGAGGCATACAATGTTATTTTAAATATAAAAATAGACGAAGCTTTTAAAGTGACTTACCTAATTCTCAATTAATTTTCACATGTTTTATTGTTTACTATTGTGTTTTATGTCTCCGTAAAATTAAATTGGAAACTTAAGCGTGACAAGTCAAATAGGTGTTGCTGAAAGTGTTTCAAAAACATTTATCTATTGTATTTAATTTCAGAAATAAGCTTGTAGCAATTTATTTAACACTGGAAAACCTTATTAATGTTATAACGTTTTTCTTAACGAAGTCTAATGATTACCTATTTAGATTGAAACTAACTTATTAATATATAACTTAATAAGCAAATAAGCATACTTTTTTTTTTATAAAATATAAAATGTCGTAAAATTTTTTTTGCAAAAGCATCATTTCATTTATGTAATCATGTAGAATGCAGTAATCTATACATATAATAAAATTGTAGAAAAGTGGTGTCTGTACAATGGCAATATATTAAAAAAAAGTAGCAGGGGTTGTTATTATATCGATGCCGAACTCGAAAATGTAATTAATTTTTTTTTGTCTGTTTATCTGTTTGTCTGTTTGTCTGTTTGTCTGCTGTGTTTGTGCACGCTAATATCAGAAACGGCTTATTCGATTTAGATGCGGATTTCACTAATATATTGTAGTGAGCTTCACTTAACATTTCGTGTTTATTTCATGTCAATCGGTTCATAAATAAAAAAGTTATGTCAATTTAAAGAATCACGGCGAACATTTGTTAAGGTATTCTATCAGAGTACGTAAACGCCTCGCGCCTGCGCGTCCGTGGCTATATATACAAGGTGTAACGGAAAGGGGGTATCAACCCTGAAGGAGGTGAATGAAGATGAAAAAAAAAATTTGGACCTCCCATAGTAATAGCACATCAATGATTTACTATTACTATGGGAGGTCCAAATTTTTTTTCATATTTCGACCTATGTTCTTTGGGGAAATTTGTTCAGTTTCATGAGCACATTCACCTCCTTCAGGGTTGATACCCCCTTTCCGTTACACCTTGTATAAAGCGCGCTGAGAGCCGCGCCGCTGCCATAATTCCGATCCAGCCTGTCCCTTGCTGCCTTCTCCTAGCGACGCCCTAAACCGAGGTCCGTACCCCACAGGGCACCCCCTGGGGGGTGCCCTTAGCGTGTAGTCGCTTAGTTTTTAAGTTTATATTGTGTAGTTAAGTTGTGTATTATGCCCTGGCTGGAGGCCTTAATTTATTGAGGCATCCACAGGAAAGCCAGGTTAAGCAGTCGACAACCCCTCAGGTTGAACTGCGAGATGACCATTTCAAAAGAAAACGCGCCGCTGCCGTAAGGATTCAGTTATTCGTAGCGAACGCACGTATCCTGGAGAGTATAGGCGAATAGTTGGATTCGATTATTGCGATTCACTTGAATACTGACTGTTTGCATATTTCATTTATTTATATTTTAGGGTTTGTAGGTTAGGTTCTTTTTCTTAATTTTCTTTAAAATTTTGTAAGTATTTGGTATAGGTTAGGCGGTTCTTTCCTTGATTATTGGGTATTTACTTATCTTAATTTTTATTTAGGGTTTTGTAAATAAATATTGTAAGCATTTATTATTGGTTAGGCATTTCTTTCCCTGATTTTCGGTATACTTATCTTAATTTGTATTTAGGGTTTGTATATAAATATTATAAGTATTTGGTATAGGTTAGGCATTTCTTTTCTTGATTTTCTTTATTAAGTATAAGTTCATTAGCTAAGGTTAGTAATTAATTTTTCTAGCATTTCTTTTGTTTTATAAAGTTAGTACGTTTGGTTTACACGTCTTAACACTTATTACTTAAACTGTGATAATTTTAGACTGTATAAGAATCTGTAAGTATTTATAAATTAATTGTGTACGATAGTACGTGTTTACTAAATAACTGTGTGTTAAGTTAGGTTAGTAATTATTTTTTCTAGCAATTCTTTTGTTTTATAAAGTTAGTACGTTTGTCTGTGTAGAAGAATAGCACCACCTCTTACTTCCCGTGGGTGTCGTAATAGGCGACTAAGGGTCTCACCGGAGAATGGGCAGCAGCGTTCTCTATGCATTCCACCACCATACCATACTGCGATCGCCAACCCGCCTGCCAAGCGTGGCGATTATGGCAAACCCCCCCAAAATTGGGGGAGGCCTATGTCCAGCAGTGGACGTCTATCGGCTGAAATGATGATGATAATGACGTTTGGTTTACACGTCTTAACACTTATTACTTAAACTGTGATAATTTTAGACTGTATAATAATCTGTAAGTATTTATAATTTAATTGTTTACGATAGTACGTGTTTACTAAATAACTGTGTGTTAAGTAGTAAGTACTATTTTATTGTAAGAATGCCTCGAAGAAGATCCAACCTCTCCCAATGTAGCAGAAATGCTAAAAGGATGAGATTAGTTCGATCACAGGAATCTGAGGAAGGTCGTGAGGCAAAAGGCTCTCTGCACCAAGCTAGGTTTCGTGCTGCATAAACTTCGACTCAGCGAGAATCTCGACTGAGTTCAAATCGTTCTCGAATGATGACAACTCGAAATAGGGAAAACGGGGAACAACGAAAGGCACGTTTATCTGTCGATCGCGAAGCTCACGCGCTATCGCGTGAGTCTGAGACTTTTGCTGTCAGGGAAATCCGCCTGAGCTCCCAGAGAGTACGGACAACAAATGCTCGATTCCAGGAGACACAGGACGAACGGGAAATACGTCTCACTGCCGATCGTGAAGCTCATACACTATCGCGTGAGTCTGAGACTTTCACTGATAGGGAAATTCGTCTGAGTTCTCAGAGGGTTCGGACAGCAAATGTTCGGTCTCAGGAAACACAGGAAGAACGAGAAATACGTCTCACTGCCGATCGTGAAGCTCAAGCACTAGAGTCTGAGACTTTCACTGAAATTCGCCTGAGTTTTCAGAGGGTTCGGACAACAAATGCCCGGTCTGTAGACGGTATATGTAATTCAAAATATGCTGTCCGAAAAGTCACTATTCCACGCGGACGAAGTCGCGGGCACAGCTAGTCCTTAAATAAATGTGAATGACCATAAAAGGTAACTGGGAAAGCGGAGAACAGGGTGTTGTGGTGCAGCCTGGCAGAGGCCTATGTCCAGCAGTGGACTGCGATAGGCTGACTTGATTGATTGAATTGTGTGCCACCAAATATCCAGTTTCGACGCAACAACACGATGACGAAAAGTTCAATAAAGCTTGTAATTGAGCATAGAACTACAATGCAGTTATGCTGTAGCTGACAGTGACACATTTCGTTTTTAATTAACGCTATATTTTTAACCGTCGTCCATTCATTTTAGTGCACTTTTAGAACAAAAAGCGGTCCTTAGTTTGCGTCAGTTTTGTGGAATTTAATATCTGTCATAGTTGTACACATTCCCCTTACTAATAAACGTATTATATTAGATGAATAGTTACACACCGATTTCTCTCTTTCAGTTGTCAGTAATTTGACTTTCGAAAGAAGAAGGGAAAGCGGTGTGTAACTATACAGACGCTATACAACGTTTATTAATAAGGGGGGTTGATAATAATATGTGTACAATTGTGAGAGATATTAAATTCTGAGCGACACTATTAAGCAACTATTATGAATTTAGAGAAGTCAGGTGCGGAGTACTCGAAACCGGCGTGCGTGTATGACTAAATGTATAAATTATTTTATTTCTGTAAGTAGGTTTGTAAGACCAAAGAAACGATGAATGTTCTGTGTGAATGATGATATGGTTAGAAAGGGGGTGATAACCGAGATGACGTCTAATAGAGAAGTAAAAAAAACAAGAAAAGAAGAAAGAAAAAGAAGAAGAAGAGAAGAAGTATAAAAAGACATGTTGCGCGAACACCACACGCACACACCAATAATAGATTATGTTTCAAAACTAGATAAGTTCAGTGTTTCCTATCCGACTTCCCGGAGAAGAAAGACCGAAACAAACGTCTAATTTGTATGTTAATTCCTGATACGACCTACCAACGTAGTAACTATAGCAACAGTGCGAAAGTAATAAAAATCAGTTTCCGCAGTTAACGAGCGTGTTAAGGCTCTTAACATAGCACTTAATCCGGCTTTTGGGCTTTCAACAGGCGTCCCTCACGAGGCAGCGATTTCATTAACATATCTTGACACGTTACTTTACTTGCGTGCCCGAAGCCCGAATTAGATGGTTGTGAATCATGCTACCTTTTTCTTGCTATTCTACTGTTATTCAATTGTTTTTTAAGGTTCCGAACAAATGAAAATCGGAACCTTTACCATCTCACTTTCTTGCCCGTCTATCCATCTTACAACTTGGCTTTTTCTGTTGTTTTTTTTAGTTTGTTTCTCTTTATTTGTATTATTTACTTAATTTAATTTAAAATCAAGATAAAAATATACACGGAACATGTTTCAAGCAAGTACAGGTGGTCTCAGGAAATAAAAAAAGAAACTATGAAACGATTTGTTTTTAATTAAATTCAACACCCCGATTGCCTAATACCTACACTTTTCATCACAACTCCAATAATTTGAAGAAAATTCCTAAAAATTCGTCGGCTCGATAACTTTAATTACGCAATGAATATTGTTGAAATGTCAATATGAATGGTATTGCCATTTGAAGCGTGTCACGAAATTACGCCATAGGTTTTTTCGCCGTTCGTAGGTATGTCAGCGTTTACTTATTTATTTAGAAAGTAGAAGTACTTGACATTATGAAAGTCACATTATTTCAATCTAGGTTAATAGGTCTTGAACTTACTACGTGATTGCTTAGTAAATGCGACATCACGAAATCTTAATAAAGTCTCAAAAATAAAATAAAAATGTTTAAACTTTTTATTAAGATTTTAACGGAAAAACAAGCCATCATTAAGCGCGACTGCTCAAAGAACCATGTTCTAATTAATATTAAAACTGCTTTTTGACACCAGCCGTATTTTATTTTGATGGATTGGTCGTGAATTTTGTTCACGGTCCCATGGACATCAAATTACATTTTGGCGTATTTACAATATTTTCAAGTGATATTAAAATATTATAAACATGTTTTATCACACCTGTTTTCCCCGCAGCGTTGGGCCAAGGTGTTAATAGGTACATCTATATTTCATCAATGCAATAGGATGGCAAGCATTTAGCAATCAGATTCAGCTGGGCAAAACTAGACTTCGTATTTCGTCTCCTTCTTCTTCTAAAAGCACAAGTTGCACAAGAAGGCCCAGCCCCAGGATCGGGCCTCGTTGTTGATTTGCGCCAGAAACGTTAGTCCCGGGTTGTCTCATGTGATAAGTTTTTAGATTTTAGATCCTTCGCGACAGTTGGCCACCATTTAGGCGGTGGTACCGGAATTTGGTACCATTTAGAGGTAGAGGCAAACTCTACCTCTTGGCTGTGTATCGATGTTAAGAACAGTCATCTTGGCGCATTATATGCAACAAAGTCTGTTCTCGTTAAGTTTGTCTGGAATTGGGGCCACTTCGAAAGATCCCCGAACGTTTTCGTAAGACTCCGTGTTCCCTATTTTATTATTAAAATAAGTTCATGTTTCCTCCACCTTGGCGGTCAAGAAACATCTTCAAAGTCTACTTAACAGAAATTTTACGTAAAGTCTTCATAAATTCAGTTGAGTTCCGAGTCTAGTCTAGAATCAGAAAGTATAAGTCATGCTTTAACATGGACGTTTATAGAACAAGTTTAGTTGAAGGTTTCACTGTACCTATTGAATGTTACTGCAATACTGTGATTTTTTGTCTAACGTTCAATTTATACAAATCATTTTCTTATTTATCCGCCTGCCTGCCCGTTTGGTCTTGTGGCAGAGCAATAGTGGCCCAGTGGTCACGACCGCGACCTACGAATTGTAAGTTCGAACTCAGACAGGCGCCTTACTTTGTGTAAATTATATCATCACCACTGCTCTCAAAGGGCGGCTTCTCAACGTAAAAATGGTGAAGGAAAACATCGTGAGAAAACCAGCATGTCCTAGAACCAAAAATTCGAAGACATGTGACATCTACGAACCCGCTCTAGGCCCGCGTGGTGGATTACGGCCCACTCCCTCTCACAGAGAGGAGGCCTGTGTCCCAGCAGTGGGAACATTATAGGCTGAGTATATTGTATGTACAGTCAACAAAGGAGATAAGTATACAGGAGCGTCGGATATAGTTGAAGTTTACTAAGAAACCGATGGATGTTCTGGACTGAAATTTAATTTAATAATTGAGCTTTTTGTTTTGTAATAATAAAATAAAATTTTATTCGACAACATCCATCGGTTTCTTAGTAAACTTCAACTATATCCGACGCTCCTGTATACTTATCTCCTTTGTTGACTGTACCTATGTGGGTCTTGTGGTCGCAAGTGCTACTGTTGAGCTTATGGTGCGGCATAGTGTTATTGGGTTTTCCATCTGATATTTCTCATTAGCAGCCTGGAGACCGGATTCGTGCCCGGTTGATGGCAATAGGTTCGGCCTCTGTTACAAATGTGGGTGTACTACAGGTACACATTTACCCGTACTACACACTGCCGTAATACCAATCAACGTAGGTGGACCTTAGGGGTCGCGGGCGCACAGAGTTCGGACTCTGTCCGCACACCAAATGACCCCAGGGAAGACGGTTGCACAGCCGTCACGTGCTGCCGCGCAAATCGAGGCTCAGGGGAGGCCCCTTTACAGTGTCCCCAGGGAAGTGCCTTACAGGCGTTGCACGGGTGTTCTGGAATTGGTATTTTAAGAGGAACCGGGACCACCCACGATGTGCTGATGGTGATGACGAGGGTGGTTTTAGTGAGGTATAAATCGCACATTCCCCGACCGTCCCCGGAGGTGGAGTGCTTTTTGAAGGTTTCCCCCCGAAAACAAAAAAAATAAGGTGCACATTTGCCTAACCCTTCTAACTCTTCCTGGAATACAGACGTGATCTTATGTGTATTTTTTTTAAAGTAGGTACCTTTTTTCTTCGATGTTTTTACTAGCATTAATATAATATTATGATTTTATTAAAAAGATTGCTTCATACACTTTACAAACAGTATTTGAAAATATTGTTTTTGTTTTTCAATTAAGTGAAGTGTAGAGACGATGTTGCAGTGTTCCATTGAAATCGTTATTCGGTGAATTGGACCGTGTCCCTGCGATGATACGCAGAGCATCTGGCACTTTGGATTTACCTTCCATTAGTTATTTCGCTTTTAGTACTACCTATACAGTTATACATATAACAGAACAGATGGCCGAGGGGGCCGAAGGATTCTGGAGTGGCGACCGCGTACCGGAAGACATAGCGTTGGATGGCCTCCCAAAGGTGGACCGCTGACATTGTCAAAGCCATAAGAATCAGCTAGATACGAGAGTACCGGTCGAAGTGGCAATGTTTGGGGGAGGCCTATGTCCAGCAGCGGACGTATTTAGGAAAAATTATGATAATGATAATATACAAAACTATGTAATTTTCTTCAGTTCTAAAGTCAGGTAAAATTACAGTTAAATAAAAATAATGAACACAGATTCATTGTCGACATTTTATCGATTAACCACAGATTTACATCCGGCAATAAATCGACTACAGCCCGCAGCTATCAAATTACGGTTGAACGGATATTTTATACTGAAAAAGCAATCACCACGAAAATAAAGGTTTCAGAAGAAGAGGCTATTTACATAATTAAATCAGAAGACAATCAGATACTCGTTAACGTGAATTTTTTCATAAAGAAGGTGGCGATTCGAGTAAATTGTGTAAAAATGGAAATGAATAAAGTTGTTAAAATGGTGAAACCACTCGATTTTTTACTTACAAAAGTATCTGCAGTTTTGGCCTTTTTTTTTAAAAACTTGATTTGACTTTGGCTTTATTATTTTTAAACGCAAAACAAACATAACATCACGCCTGTATCACCAGAGGGTTCAGGCAGAGGCGTAACTATATCAAGGGGCGAACTAAGTCATCATATGCCTAGCCTTTTCCCAACTAAGTTGGGGTCGGCTTTCAGTCTAACCAGATGCCGCTGATATTTTACATGGACCGATTACCTATCTGACATCCACAACCCAGTTACTAGGTAATACGATATCTTTTGGCAAGACCGGTTGTCAGACTTTCGGGGGGCGAACTAAGTATAACTATTTATTTTAAACATTGTTAAAAACCTTACTTCCTCCCAAATTATTATTATGATTGACAAGCTTTTGCTTAATCACTTCAGTGTCATTTACTACTAACCCACAAATAAATCACTTGTTTCTTGCTGTTCCTTCAATTCTTTAATTATAATCATTAGAATCAGTAATACAATTTGTTAAGATAATATAATCCTAAAATGTTAAGATTTCATGAAATAGTCATTCAGTAGGAAAATTTGGTCTTAGAGAGTTATGTTTTGTGTAGTAATTAGATTGATAACAATAACATTGTGAAAATTCATCTTTGGTTAATTCAGGGTAATTGCTTATGAAATTGACTACCAACCTATATTGTCCGCACATTCAAATCACAACTATTGTTCCTTGACAATTGTATGAACTGGCTATAGTACGGAAAATTAAGGAAGTGTGTTAATTTTATAACCAAATAATTTCCGTAACTTACAACAAAAAGGCATAGAGTACACGCCCACAATAAAATTATGTTGACGTTTATGTGCCCATAACACACTACGGGAGTGATAGTTAAGCTAAGTAATGTTCACGGGAAAGCGGTAGGTAATATCCGGCACAAACAATTTTTGGGACTGCGACGACATTACTTTGAAAGTCAAACATGACCGCAACGTCAAGACTCTCAAAGTAAAGCCAAAGTCACACAGGTACACCTGCTACAAGGATCCTCTGGCGCTCGATTGTCATTGGCAGACGGCCGCTAGAGATCATGACTAATATTAGAGCAGTGGTGGCCCAGTGGCATCGGCCACGACTTACGAGTTGTAGGTCGTAGGTTCGAACCCAGACAGGCGCTTTACTTTGTGTAAATTATTTCATCACCACTGCTCTCAAAACGGTGAAGGAAAACATCGTGAGGAAACCGGCATGTCCTAGAACCAAAAATTCGAAGACATGTGACATCTACCAACCCGCACTGGGCCCGTGTGGTGGATTACGGCCCATTCCCTCTCACAGAGAGGAGGCCTGTGTCCCAGCAGTGGGAACATTATAGGCTGATGATGATGATTAGAAATGTTCGATGACTAATATTAGAAATGTTCGAACAAATAATGGTATTTCAGTAAAATGTATCTTTATATTTAAAAACATTTATTCTTCTTATCGATTTTAGAAAAATCTCTAAAATCGATGAAACCTCGATCATGCCTGAGGAAAAGCGATGGATGAGGTCTATGATGGAACGAGCGTGCACAGAAGATGACTGAAAACTCCCACGCGTCGACGAAACACAGCAGGATGCTTGACTCCAGTAGGAGTCCAGTGGGGGTTGCAAACCAGGCGGGCGTTAGCCCTACCACCGCAAGCGAAGAATTGGCTTCAAATAAGTTGTTGGGTGTGACTGTCCAGGGTGCGCCGAGCGCTCGGTTCAGTTGAGTAACTGGTAGAACAAACCGCGCAACACGAGGAGGCTTCTTCTTGCATCCCAAATATGGAGAATCCAAACGCTTTAAAAAAGTTTTTGGAACGTGTTATTCCCATCCTTGTCGCGCGGTACGGAAAATGTATGGCACTAGTATGAAGTTACGGAGTCGTGACGTGTCTATTGTGATAGTGCCGTATTTATGTATAGCAGTTATTTTAAAATGTTTATAACTTGGCAATTTATGTACCTACACAATTTTTGACTTTAAAATAAAAAATATATATTTCACAAAACATCATGTTTTGTATTGAAAAGGCAAGATGGTGAAGATAGTTCCGAATTTGGCCACGCTCTAAAAGATCCTTGTACAGCTTTAGCTTCGATTGGTGCTTAGAACTAGACTGCGTGCTACGTGACATGCTCTCGCGAACCAGCGCATGCATCTGGAAAGTCCTCACACGATCAGTCCAAGATAGGAAACACCGACCTCATATAGTTTAAAAATATTATTATTTCTTTTATGTCAATATTCCCAATATATTTATTTTATTCGATATTTAATTTTCAGGTATAAAATATAATTTACCATGGTTTTACTACTCGGCTTTGTTGTTCAAAAACTACTGCTAAATCCAATGTGCTGATCCCATCAAGCGAAGCTCCTGGCTGTGTGGCTTCGACCTAAGTGTGCCTCGGGATACATCAAATTTTCAGCGTTCGAAAAGATGCTCGTGGAAATAAAATCAATTCGGATATTCCGAAATCACATTCGGAAATTGCACGGGAATACGATCTGTGTCACATTCATTAAGGAATATTCTGCGTTTGATATTTTTCAGGGACAGGAATATCATTTGGAGATATGGACGTTAATTTTGGTTAAACTGGTAGGAGAAAAGCAGATTTAATTTAACATTTGTAATTCCATACGTGCATAATATTATATAGATTATACATTTATACGGTTTCTTTTTATGATCATATTTCGGGTATAAATTCTCGGAATCGATCGGGGCACATATTAACTCATCGAATGCCGTAATTAGAGACACATTAGAAAGACAATTGCTTATGTTGAACTGTATAACTTAAGACATTCTTTTGAATGTCTAGAGAAAGCCAAAATATAGCAAAATTAGCCTATAATCTTCCCACTGCTGGGACACAGGCCTCCTCTCTTCGAGAGGGAGTGGGCTGTAATCCACCACGCGGGCCCAGTGCGGGTTGGTAGATGTCATACGTCTTCGAATTTTTGGTTCTAGGACATGCCGGTTTCCTCACGATATTCCCCTTCACCGTTTTGAGAACAGTGGTGATGAAATTATTTACACAAAATGGACTACGAATGGACTGGCTGGTTAGACTGGAAGCCGACCCCAACTATAGTTGGGAAAAGGCTAGGCAGATGAAAGTACCTGCCTGGACTTCAACCCACGACCTACATCTCGAAGTCGGGACCGTTACCTCTGGGCTACCACTGCTGAAGTCATATTATGCACGTGACTAAAACCGTGTAGCTGCAATCCAAAGTGGGTATTTTTTGAATCGTCTTATAAACAAAACACGCGCGGTCGGCTTACGGTGTCAGTGGCGCAGGGTTATTGAACCCTGCGCCAACCATTGGGTTAATGGTAGATTGTAGACGGGATAACATCTCAAAAAATGCCCAAAGCGCCTAAAAAAGTTTTCATCATCATCATAATCATCATTTCAGCCGAAAGACGTCCACTGCTGGACATAGGCCTGCCCCAAAAGGGGGGGTTTGCCATAATCGCCACGCTTGGCAGGCGGGTTGGCGATCGCAGTATGATATGGTGGTGGAATGCATAGAGAACGCTGCTGCCCATTCTCCGGTACGCCCCTTAGTCGCCTTTTACGACACCCACGGGAAGTATGGATTGGTGCTATTCTTTAAGTCCGGCACCACACAGACAAAAAAAATAAGACAAAAAAGTTTTAACTTTAATAAAAAAATGAAATGTTCATTCATACACGTGACACTGAAACTCAGTATATCTTTCATCACATTAACAATGTGAAGGTCAGTAGATTTTTTTTTGTTTTTCATAGATGCATGTTATCGAAAATGATGAAACAATCTCAATAACGTTCCCCATTCGATGAATTATTCATTTCGTTGAATGCTTTTCTTTCTTAATGAAAACACAAACAGTGTGTACACGTTCCATTTTATTTATTTATTGCTTTCACATTCATTTTTGTGATGAAAGAATAATAAAACGTGCATTATTCTGGTTTGGGCACACGTTACTAAGTTTTGTGTAGCAAAATAATAGTGCTTGTGGTTTAAGAAGAAAAAAATGAGGCTTATGTTAATGGAGACACTTTCTGTCATAAGTAATATCAATACCTACCTAGTGTTTCGACACCAAGTAAGCAGCAGCAGTAAGCAGTAAGTGTGCTGAAAGAGATTTCTTTACAAAAAAGCCTTTGTGTGTATTTGTCTGTTCCTTTCTTCTGGACTATTTATACTTATGAGTGTGCCAAAAACCTTAAATAAATAAACAAGATTAAAAGTGATCGATGAATAATTTAAATTTTAATAAAAATACTTTTTTATCTAGAATGACGTCATCGTTAGTCGAGACGGATAGCAAACTTTGGGGTCACGTAAACCAAAAATGTTGCCAAAAAATGATTAAATACAAGGACGGTCGTAAATAATTTGCTCACGGCATTCCTGAACTCGACTCTTGTCTTAGAAGTATACGCAAAATTATACCGAGGAGGTCACACAGAGAATGTTTAAAGGTGTGGGAAGATCACCAGTATGTACCCGGCCTAATATAGCCTCATAAAAAGATTAGGATCATAATTATTAAGGCATGTACTCGCTCTATGTAAGAATTATGTGGCTTTGTTTAGCCACTTTTGGTATAAAAATGATTAAAATAAAGGTGTAATGTAAATGTTGTCGTAAGTTATGGCAGTAATTACCACCTTGCAATGAAACCTACTCAAAATATCAGGTTTCTTACTGACGTGAGAGACGCAAATTAAGTAGGACAGAGGAGGACTTGTGTTTCACTACACAATGAAGCTTATCGGAGTTTATACAAAGTGACGTTAAACAGTTATAAGCAAGAATGAGACAAGCTCTGCATTAAAAAGTTATCATAAAACAGAGGAGAAAGTTCAGCAAAATCATAAATGAATCATGATAAATTCGGTCGACATCCAACCCAGCCAGACGACAACGACACGAAACGAGACTAGACGTCAAATGTCCACTGCTGAACATAATATTACCCCATGGATTGCATTGAGGATCGATTTTGACCTCTTTTTTATTTTGTATTAAAGTGTAACAACGTACTGTAACAATTTATGACATACAAACAAGAAATACACAAAACTTTCATACATGCAATATTGCAGCACACAACGCAGTTCACAGATGAGCTTTAAGATACACAACAGTGCAAATAATCGGTAGGGTTATAACTATTTGATTACTAGCTTCTGCCCGCGACTTCGTCCGCGTGAAATTCGTACTTTCCTCTTATAATTTCGAAAATGTATGTTTATGATTTTTATCATTTATTTAGATATAAATAAGTATTCGGGCCAATTTTTTAGTTTATAGCTCAAAGGGATCAGATTTTTCAAATAAACTGTATCCCAGCTTTTTACCCCCCCCCCTAGGAGAGTAATTTTGAAAAATCGTTTGGGATGTGTTCATAACTTGACTCAAAGACCCATACCCATTTTCGAGCTAATGGAAGTAAGTAGTTTTTTAAGTATTTTTTGTTTTAGTAGTACCGAGTTTCGAGTTAATCCGACAGCGGGTTAAATATTTTTCTAATCCATCAACTTTGTCACCCCCCAAATCCTCTGTGAGGGATTTTTTAAACTAAAAGTGACAATCTTTATTATTTACTGACCCAAATATTGCCAAGTCTCTAATTTATTAACCAAATGAATAAGATTTTTCATATAAACTGTATCCCCTCTTTCTATCCCCATAGGTGTGGAATTTCGAAACATAATCTAGATTATTTATACCAATTTTCCAGTTAATCAAGCCTCGTAATAAAATTCTGCCCTGTGAAATTGACTACCCCTCTTCACCCCATTAGTGGTAGATTTTCGAAAAACCCTGAAACACTTTATTATTTATTTTGGTCTAAGATAGGTACTGAGTTTCGAGTTAATTGGACCGCGCATCTGTCAAAGATCCACGAATGACAGCCGGGACCAACGGCTTAGCGTGCTTTCCGAGGCACGGAGAGGTCACGGTATGTAAAGACGGACACCTATCCACAGACCAACCGCGGCAAGCGTAGCCTGCGTAACCTGATCGATCGATCTGTGCGGCTGTTATTATTGATTATCTTCTGTCAAAAGTATTAATACTGAGTTTCGAGTAAATCTGACCGCGCGTTAAAATTCTTCCACACAAACTTTAACACCTCAACCCAAGGGGTGTTGGGGTGTTTTGATAAACGAATAATGATAAACTTTATTACTTGCTTAGGCAAGTATTCTTGCCAAGTTTATTAACCAAATGAATAAGATTTTTCTTATAAACTGTATCCCCGTTTTTCACCCCACAGGGGTGGAATTTCGTAAAATAGTTTGGGATGTGTTCATTACTCGACTCAAAGATTTTTTATACCAATTTTCGAGTTAATCAAGCCACGAAGTAAAGTCTTCCCCTATAAAATTAACTTTTCACCCCGTCAGGGGTAAATTTTCAAAAAGCGATGATACACGTTATTCTTTATTTTCGGTCTTTAGTATAAATACTGAGTTTCGAGTTAATCGGACCACGCGTTAAAATTCTTCCATACAAACTTTGACACCTCCCAATCCCCCTTCAGGGGGTAGTTTAGAAAAAAAAGCCAAACTTCATAATTTAATTAGATAAGTATTCGTGCCAAGTTTCATGGTTATTAACTCAAGGAATAAGATTTTTCATACAAACAAAATCCCCTCTTTTCACTCCTTAAAGGTTAAATTTCCAAAACCCCTTCTTATTGGATATCTACTCTTCACAAAGAACACACCCTCCAAATTTAATTTCTCTACCCAGCGGTACCGACCAGCGTTTTAGGCTGTGCGTTGATATATCAGTCAGTCAGGAGAAAATTTCATCCCCCTTTTCACCCCCTTAATGGATGAAATTCTAACAACACCGTTGTGTTAGCTTCCAATCATAAGCCTAGATAATGATAGTGATAGTGATTTTTATGTCGAAAATTAATGACTTTCTATACACAACTTCATCCCCTTTTTAACCCTTCGGGGGTGGAATTATCAAAAATGCTGAGACACGTATAAATTAATTTTCAATTGTCAGCCTAAATACAAAATTAAAAGATCGTAACTTCAAAACTGTCGGACTTTCATATAAACTTCCATCCCCTATTTTAACCCTTTAGGGGTTGAATTCCCAAAAATCCTTTCTTAGTGGATACTTGCTCTTCACAAAGAACACACCTTCTAAGTTTCAAGTCTCTAGGTCAAGCGGTTTGGGCTGTGCGTTGATATATCAGTCAGTCAGTCAATCAGTCAGTCAGCAGGACTTTGAATTTTATATATATAGATTGTTTGTTGGTCATATGTCATAAATTATCTTATCAACCAATGTCTACTGCTACAAGCTATCCTGTCTTTATGGGTACCTACACATACGAGTGACCAAGAAGTTATCGCAGCTTTTTTGTCTTTTGGAAATACGGCTACAGAAACACCATTCAATAGCATACCTAATACCTACTAAAGCCTATAAAATATTTAAAAAGAAAACATTTTTTTAGCACTTTTAACTACAGAAACAGCTACCTTATGTAATTTAAAATATATAACCATAACCCAAAAGTAATAAGAGAGCTACCATTTTTTTTCCACCAAAACCAATAATTAAAAATTGTCTTCTTCAAAATAATTTTTACATATTAAAATATTTTTTTGAATACTAGGCAGATTTATTTAGTTGTTAAATAGAAAAGTGGTTATTGTTGTGTTATTATTTTATATTGTTTATTAGAGTACCTATAAATGTCCCTAGTCTAAGAGTTTTGTATTGTTTATTAGAGTTTATGTAGAATATATGTTAGGTTTTATACCCACGTGTACCTACATTAGGTTCACATTGTAAACTTTCGATATGCCGCTATTAGCGGCGGATGTCCTGAACTTATCCATATATACCAACCAACTACTACTACTACTACTACTACAGATAAAGACACTTATTCGTCGGATATGGTTCGTACAAACCTACCGTATCCGTCGAATAAATGTCTTTGTCTTTATAAGAAAAGAATAGATATTTATTTTGCAAATATATGGTAAGTACATAATAGGAGTTAAAATACGTTAAAGCTGAGACATATTTCACCATTCGGCATGCAACATTTAGGTACCTACATTATTAACATTAAGTTTAACCAAAAGATTCATTATCTAATCCTAAAATACCCGAAATCTACGTCTTCCGAGGTTGTAGGCAAACTGACCCAAGGTACGTACAGTCTTGTGGTTTAATATGTAGGTATTCGTACGTACAGTACGAAGTCTAGCTTTAGAGCCACTTAGTGGGGCACCGCATGCTCTGCCCGAATGGGTTTTAAATAGCGTACAACATTTGGTATGTACAGTCAACAAAAGAGATAAGTTTGCAGGATCGTCGGATATAGTTGAAGTTTAGTAAGAAACCGATGGATGTTCTCGAATAAAATTTAATTTTGTTATTAGAAAACCAGCGGCTCATTTATCAAATTAAATTTCAGTCGACATCTTTTTTCTTTTCTTTCGGGCTTCTGACGACCCGTAACGTCTGTCAAAGATCCACGACGGACAGCCGGCAGCTTAACGTGCTTTCCGAGGCACGGAAAGGTCTTTGGTTGTAAAGATGGTCACCCATCCATCGACCGACCGCGGCAAGCGCAGTTTGACCTGATCGATCGACCCGTGCGGCAGTTGTTACTTAGCCACGAGGTTGATTCCGAATGATTATTGAATGGAAAATACTACTATCCTTTAGTATTTTGGTAAAGGAGTATAATTATTCAATTTTAAAATCGTTCAAATTTACGTTACGCGTACTCCACCCGTTCGTGATAGGCCCACCGAGCAAACCGAGTAAGGGGTCATGGGGGCACGCTATAATTGCGGCGATAAGTCCTCTCTCTGAGGAGTGGTTGGAGAGGCGTCATTGCGTACTCACCTTCCGCCTATCGCAGGTCCTCACTGGACACGGCTGCTTCAGGAGGTTCCTGTTCCGGATAAGGCGGGAGGAAACGCCCAGGTGTCACCATTGTGTGGATCGCCCGGAGGACAGAAGCAGTAATGCTCGCAAAGGATGGTGGAAGGTGGAGCCCGTGAGGGAGCGCCCTCACGTCGTTAGTCGCCGCAGGAGACCTCTCGGCGTCGGGAATCGGCAGCCAAATCCCGGCCACCGAAGGCGCGGACTTACGGACGGCGAGCAATGTGCAGCTCACCATCCGGTTAGGACCAGGACCGGGTCGACGGCGCGTTGTGTTCCACGTGCGCCTCAAAGAGATCTCAGCACTAATTGACGGGGCCCGCTAGGGCCGATGCCTGCCAGGGTTGCGATCAGAATCAGCAATCAGGTTGTTCGAAAGAGATACCCTGGGCCCTGGCACAGGTAACTGAAGGAATACGGGTGGGTTTTAGTTAGTAAAATCTGACACGCTCTCCCGCTCCGCACAGAGCGGGAGGAGTTATTTCATAATTTCCCACCCAAAAAAAAGGGTCATTGTGGGAACGACATAGGACTAAAAGAATTAAATATGGAATTTCTGTCAAACGGTTAAGTTACATAGTGGTTGTAAATACGAACTATTCCGTAGTTTACTTATACATAAACCCATCAAAGAAAAATTAGATTTAAACTCTTAGTTGAAGGTATTTGTCTTAATTACCTTAAAATTACCGTGGCCCATTTAAGAAGTTGTAACGAGACTCGACAGCTTGGACCTTAAGAACCTAGAATACCTATACCTAATATCCTACAAAAAATAGTGTCCTATTCTACAACAGGACATTTTTTTTAAGGTTCTTATAACCTTAGAAGTAAGTTAACAATCTAAAGACCATCCCTCCCCGACGCTGGACACTCCTGCGGGATGCGGTGCACCACAATTTACCGTCACAGACTTTTTGTACAATCTTTTGCAGTTTAAGCTCGGAGCCAACAGTTTTTTGCAAAATGCAGCTGTGTTCGCAACGAGGGGCTTAAAACAAAGTAAGAAATATTGAAACTCTAAATTCTGTTGGCCTCAAAACTTTGTGCAAGCTCTAATTCCTTCCAACCTGTCGTAGCTTAATTACCGTTTCCTTTAAGAAAAAGAATGACAAACTAAACTAGTTTTAAGTTCATGCATCTTTTTCTTTCTATTTCATTAAGAAAAGGAGAGAAGATAAATATTAGTTTAGTCCTGTCAAATTAATCAGCGCCTGGCGTAAATTGACGTATTTTTAATAGCCAATTTTTTAATCTCGTCTAAAGTTGTCTATGGAGTATCTTAATTTGACAGGACTAAAATAATATTTATCTTCTGTCCTTTTCTTAATGAAATAGAAAGAAAAAGATGCATGAACTTAAAGGAGGTCAGCAAAAGCTCATACAACTTTGCCCAAACATGTACCTCGAGGTACACGTGCACCAAATCGTAGAGAAAAAATAGGGGACTTCGAAAATAATTGTGTTTTTATCCATAAATAATTTAAAACTACTTAATAAATTATTTAAAGGTTTAAAAACCTGTAACACAATTAAATCATGTGGCAACTTTGCATGTACGAGTTGACATTAAGAATATACGTGTTCTGTGTACATCACATTATTTCGTGGGTAAATGTTATTCCGTTCGTTTCTGCATAGATTAATATATAAATGTTTCTGCGTTTCGGGATACTCGTCGGTGTTGTGTATTTTGTTTAATAACTTGGCTATTCTTTCTGGTATTCCGTTTGTCACCTCACGATTTTGTTCCTGTCCTGACGGATTGGGTATTCATAATGGACATTACGATTTGGATACTCAGGCTTTTGGTTTGAGCGTCGCGTAAGTATCCTGTTCACATTTTATCATTATGAAGAGAATAAAATACTTAAGATTTTAACAAATCTATTGCTTTCAGGCTAGTGCTTACAAACATGAGGTGCGTTTCTTGTCAAAGAGTACAGGATGATAACATACAGTCTTACAATATCTCCCATGTAATATATCTAACAAGACCGGCAAGGCACATCACCAAGATAGTGATAGCCAACATATGGGTTGGGCTCGGCATCACGAAAATATAACAGCGCTTGCCACTTTCCTTGACAATATTTTAGTGAGAGATGAAATTGAAAATGAAGAACACTAATAAAAAAACAAAAATATTTATTGTTTTATTCCATACAACTATCTCGATAAGTCCAATGTTATTAGTAGATATTACTGGAAAGATGACTTCCAGGCTTTAATTGATTCGAGTGCCGCTCGGGCTCCGGGGCCCGATAATAATAGGAAATGCTTTTGAATTCCATGAAGTGGGCTACTCAGTATCGAATCTCAAATTCAACTTCCACCCGTTATGCACATCACAATAAAGGCAGAGTAAGCATAAAAAAGGGTGTTTTATGTAAGTATTCGATGTTTCTTGGCCTAATGTTTTATTTATTTCAAGAAATCAAGATGAAGTCAATAAAAGGCTTTATTTAAATGCGACTTCTATTCACTGAAACTTGATGATCTGGCTTATGTTAAGCTTGCTTGAAACCCTTGTATGTCGACGCTAAGGAACTCATTTATTTATCGAGTATGTTAATCACTCTGATAGACTTCATTATGTACTGGTCATCAACATTCACAGCTTCTATTCAGCTACTTTTAGGTATAAGCATCCTTTCTTATGTTAGGTAGGTACATAAAGTTGCCTAACGATAATCGAATAGACAATGAGAGTTATTATTTAATTTAGATTGAATTATAATATAAATATTTAGAATTAACAGTATGTTAATTCATATAGAATTAACATACTGAAAACACACGCCTACACGTTTCGAGTACACACTCACACCCTTTACCTACACTACACTCACCACACGCGTTCACACACTACGCGTTCGAGTACACATCACACGCTTTACCTACACTACATTCAGCACATACGTTCGCATCCTACGCGTTTGAGTATACACTCACATTTTACCTATACTACACTCATACACACATTCACACCCTACATCCACACTACACACACCACACATACTCACTGACGTACATAACTCATCGTCAAGTTTTAGAATAAGTACCTCCTAAGTCAATTAATTTTGGAATTGTCATTGTGTGATTTGTAAGTTTTTACACCTAATTTACCACGGAAGAGCACTGATTTCCAAGATACAGGTTTTTACCTAGTTTGGAATTCAGGAGTTCATTTAGTTTTAGTCTACTTACTTACATTAATTGTATCCTAGTTCTTAGGAATATAACTGTATTTAGACTATATTTTATTGAGTCCAAATAAACGTTATTATTATTATTATTATTATTTGAAATGAAACAAAAACAACAGCAGCTGAAGCCGACAGCAGACAACTGTCAAACTGTCAACTTCATTGATAGACTGAAACGTCAACTTGACAGTTTTTTCTTTTATTATGTAAGGTAATGGACCAAGGTAGTATAATTGTGCCTAAAATGGCGAGCTTTTTATTACGATAAAAGTTATTTTATTCTCGTCCCAGGGTAACCATAAGAAAAATATATAAATGCAACATTATTCAGTGTAATCTAGTGTATTTTATGCCACTAAGTGTACCTCGGTACTTCGTTTGGGCAGATTGTGGTGACATCCTTTAGTTTAGTTTGTGAACAACAGAATCGGCGCCATTATAATAATATAAATATAATAATATAAATATAATAATATAAATATAATAATATAAAGACGCACATAATTAGTAAAAGTAAAGTACATAGATATCACACATAATATGGGTATTATTCGTACCTATAAAAAAAATATAAACTGCCTTCTGTAATGTACCAAAACAAATTGAGAAAAATTAAAATATTGATTGATTGTATCCTCAAATCAGTATCACGACAACTCGACCCCGTAGCAATTCAATCCCAGGACAACTCGATCCCGACCGCTTAACCCCGATTACAAGACCCCGGCGACTGGACCTCAACCTTGACAACAAGTTGGTCGTAGTAACTAAGCTACAAAATTGGGTTATGTAAGAACTGTGACCAACGCGCGCAAACAAGCGAAGCGAGCCGTGCCGCAGCAGCAACAATGTTGCGGTGACAATATTTCAGTAGCTGTTGTTGTATTAAGTTGTAGAAAAAGCGTCTTTTCAAATACCTCGGTGCCTTCAAAGGAATATCAACTCTAATCTGTTCCCACACGATAGTAAGTGCCTAAATACATGTCAGTCCATCAATTGACACTCAATGTTACACTAAAAGATCTTTCAGTTTATATCAGCCACGTAAGTATTTGTCGTTTTCTCTCACGGTGACAAGGGTAGTCACTTTACTTTGATGGAATCGCGCTTCTTTTTTACATATTTTCTAAGAAATATTGCTTGGTACGGAGGAAAATACTAAGATAACCTTGTGTTGTTTTTTTTTTACGTGCAAACAAGGCACTCGGAAAAAATTCAAATGTTTAAAGTTGGAACGAGTAAAAATTTTCGTAACTTCGTGGAAGCCGTTATTGAGTAGTTATTTTTTTAAATTTAATTTTTAATTAATTTTACAGAATGAAGGAAAACTACATGAAAGACGAATTTCCTAAACCTTGAAATCTTTTACGTATAAACTACCAAAAATTTCTATGAGTATGCATTCCAATTTAATTCAAATATTGTTATTCTCTATAGATAGCAATCTAGTAGGAGGCAAGTGAGACCTTTGCCCTGACGTATTTAAGGTCTAAATATCGCAGCATTATCCTGAGATAGGGCCTTTTTTGGCCTCGAACAGGTTTTTTCGATTGTTTATTTTTTTGGTTGTTTTTAATGTAATTTTGTTAGTTTTGAATACTCCTTTTTACCCAGCTACGGCGAAGCAAAAAGGAGGGTTATGATTTTGACCTGTATGTACGTATGTATGTATGTTGTACGTATGTATGTATGTTCATCTGTTCCCTCATAACTTCAATAGTACTTATAATAATTTGACAAATGAGGTATTGTTAGAGAAGCTTCTTGGCCGTCCGCTGGTTATAGGCTATTTGACGTCACACTAAATTCAATATGGCGCCCTCTAGAGGACATAAAGTAATGAATTTTAAAATAAATATTTTGGGATGGTGTCTTGTGGGGTATCAAATGAAAGGGCTTAATTAGCACACTTCAAAAATAGAAATATTACTGAAATAATCCCCAAAATAATTGAATTAAAAATAAGTTTCAAAACTACTGAAAAGGATGCAACAAGAAAGTACCTTCCCGTGTTCGCATGCCGCTGTACTAACATACATATAAGCTATGGTACCATGCGACCACGGGAAGGTACTTTCATCATTCATCCTTTTCAGTAGTCGGGTTTTAGTTTTTAAACTTTTTTTTTAACTATTGTTACTGTGCGTGTCCCAAATAAAATATTTTTCTTTATTTATTTCTTTATTTTATTTCTTTCTTTAGATTCCCTCAAATTAATTATTTCCTTAGCCAAAACCAACTCCAAGCCATTGAAAATCTGCACATTGCCTACAGAATCTCAATCTATAGTCAATCTGTGTAGGCGTATTAATCAATGTCGATCATTCTACATGCACACCACCCCGTCTGATCCTTTATCAATCCGTTCATTGTTTTCTTGCTGCTTTGACAATATATTCTGTGTACCATCGGCTTTATGGGTTACCTTACTGTCACTTTACATACTACCTTTAGATAGAGTTATATCCGGAAATTCGTCGGAATATTGGGGAGTTGAGTCAAGAAGGGTTCATGTGGGGGAGCGAGGTAGAAAAGTACCTATGCACAGACAACAGCACATCAAGTCAGCTACCCGAAACTATCAAATTTTCCCAATCAACTTTGAACCTTAAGCTTTAGCGATAAAGTTGAAAATCTATTAAAGAAATTTGACAGATTGTAGTAACTTGATGTGCTGGCGTCTGTACATTGGGCCTACCCTATTTATAGTGCTAGTTCTAAATATTACACACAGACTTAGACGATGGATGGACTGTATGAATGATGATATTGTTATAAAGGGGTTGACTACCGAGATGACGACTAATAATGAATATGGACAAGTTACGCCAACCCAGAATAAATTGGGAAAGAAGAATTCAGGAAGAAGGTCAGGAGAATGATGACGAATGATGATGACATAAACTCACGCCTTCTAACCATGAGGTTAGGCAGAAACTATAGAAAGACTACGCTACGATCTAGTCCTAAATATCACACTAATATTATACTCGTAAAGGCGGATGTTTGTGTGTGTGTGTGTTTACATATTTGTTACTTCTTCACGCTCAAACGGCTGAACCAATTTTGATAAAATTTTGTATGGAGATAGCTGACACCCTGGATTAACATATAGGCTACTTTTTATCCCGATATTCCCGCGGGGTCGACACTTACGTGGGTGAAACCGCGGGGCGCAGCTAGTCTATAATAAAATTGTAGAAAAGTGGTGTCTGTACAATGGAAATATATTTAAAAAAAGTAGCAGGGGTTGTTATTATATCGATGCCGAACCCGAAAATGTAATTAATTTTTTTTTTGTCTGTTTATCTGTTTGTCTGTTTGTCTGCTGTGTTTGTGCACGCTAATATCAGAAACGGCTTATTCGATTTAGATGCGGTTTTCACTAATATATTGTAGTAAGCTTTACTTAACATTTAGTGTTTATTTCATGTCAATCGGTTCATAAATAAAAAAGTTATGTCAATTTAAAGAATCACGGCGAACATTTGTTAAGGTATTCTATCAGAGTACGTAAACGCCTCGCGCCTGCGCGTCCGTGGCTATATATACAAGGTGTAACGGAAAGGGGGTATCAACCCTGAAGGAGGTGAATGAAGATGAAAAAAAAAATTTGGACCTCCCATAGTAATAGCACATCAATGATTTACTATTACTATGGGAGGTCCAATTTTTTTTTCATATTTCGACCTATGTTCTTTGGGGAAATTTGTTCAGTTTCATGAGCACATTCACCTCCTTCAGGGTTGATACCCCCTTTCCGTTACACCTTGTATAAAGCGCGCTGAGAGCCGCGCCGCTGCCATAATTCCGATCCAGCCTGTCCCTTGCTGCCCTCTCCCAGCGACGCCCTAAGCCGAGGTCCGTACCCCACAGGGGGTGCCCTTAGCGTGTAGTCGCTTAGTTTTTAAGTTTATATTGTGTACTTAGTTAAGTTGTGTATTATGCCCTGGCTGGAGGCCTTAATTTATTGAGGCATCCACAGGAAAGCCAGGTTAAGCAGTCGACAACCCCTCAGGTTGAACTGCGAGATGACCATTTCAAAAGAAAACGCGCCGCTGCCATAAGGATTCAGTTATTCGTAGCGAACGCACGTATCCTGGAGAGTATAAGCGAATAGTTGGATTCGATTATTGCGATTCACTTGAATACTGACTGTTTGCATATTTCATTTATTTATATTTTAGGGTTTGTAGGTTAGGTTATTTTTCTTAATTTTCTTTAAAATTTTGTAAGTAGGTATTTGGTATAGGTTAGGCGGTTCTTTCCTTGATTATTGGATATTTACTTATCTTAATTTTTATTTAGGGTTTTGTAAATAAATATTGTAAGCATTTATTATTGGTTAGGCATTTCTTTCCCTGATTTTCGGTATACTTATCTTAATTTGTATTTAGGGTTTGTATATAAATATTATAAGTATTTGGTATAGGTTAGGCATTTCTTTTCTTGATTTTCTTTATTAATTATAAGTTCATTAGCTTAGGTTAGTAATTATTTTTTCTAGCAATTCTTTTGTTTTATAAAGTTAGTACGTTTGTCTGTGTAGAAGAATAGCACCACCCCTTACTTCCCGTGGGTGTCGTAAAAGGCGACTAAGGGTCTCACCGGAGAATGGGCAGCAGCGTTCTCTATGCATTCCACCACCATACCATACTGCGATCGCCAACCCGCCTGCCAAGCGTGGCGATTATGGCAAACCCCCCCAAAATTGGGGGAGGCCTATGTCCAGCAGTGGACGTCTATCGGCTGAAATGATGATGATAATGACGTTTGGTTTACACGTCTTAACACTTATTACTTAAACTGTGATAATTTTAGGCTGTATAATAATCTGTAAGTATTTATAATTTAATTGTTTACGATAGTACGTGTTTACTAAATAACTGTGTGTTAAGTAGTAAGTACTATTTTATTGTAAGAATGCCTCGAAGAAGATCCAACCTCTCCCAATGTAGCAGAAATGCTAAAAGGATGAGATTAGTTCGATCACAGGAATCTGAGGAAGGTCGTGAGGCAAAAGGCTCTCTGCACCAGGCTAGGTTTCGTGCTGCAGAAACTTCGACTCAGCGAGAATCTCGACTGAGTTCAAATCGTTCTCGAATGATGACAACTCGAAATAGGGAAAACGGGGAACAACGAAAGGCACGTTTATCTGTCGATCGCGAAGCTCACGCGCTATCGCGTGAGTCTGAGACTTTTGCTGTCAGGGAAATCCGCCTGAGCTCCCAGAGAGTACGGACAACAAATGCTCGATTCCAGGAGACACAGGACGAACGGGAAATACGTCTCACTGCCGATCGTGAAGCTCATACACTATCGCGTGAGTCCGAGACTTTCACTGATAGGGAAATTCGTCTGAGTTCTCAGAGGGTTCGGACAGCAAATGTTCGGTCTCAGGAAACACAGGAAGAACGAGAAATACGTCTCACTGCCGATCGTGAAGCTCAAGCACTAGAGTCTGAGACTTTCAATGAAATTCGCCTGAGTTCTCAGAGGGTTCGGACAGCAAATGCCCGGTCTGTAGACGGTATATGTAATTCAAAATATGCTGCCCGAAAAGTCACTATTCCACGCGGACGAAGTCGCGGGCACAGCTAGTTTCTTAATAAAATCACCTTTCAGTATATTTCTGATTGACAAAATAACAAAAAATCAAGAAGAAAACGTTGCGCCGACCCCAAGTCACATTGGACAAGGGCACGGAGATGACGATGATACCTTCTAGGTATTTTTATTTTAATAATGCTACTAATTATTGCATGTACCCACCCAGACCATTTTCTATTTTATCTTACTTATTTACTTGTTGACAGGCCTGCGCTGTCCTCCCATACCTACTGTAATCTGGAAGCATTGTAAAAGCCAATTATTTTTAAAAAGAGTAACCGCAGAGTTTCTTGCCGGTTCTTCTCCATAGGAAACGACCAATTGGAACCGTGCACCTATAGCTTCTGACGTTTCATAAGTGCCCATGTAGGCTTATGTGAAATAAAACATTGTGATTTTGATTTTGATTGAGACATAAGGATGAGGTTCGGATCCGGTTCACATAAACTCTAAAACCGGCGGGGTAAATCCGTAACACACTAACAGTAGCAATGGCTTTCATTTTGACAGTTCAACAACATTCATTGCGTTCTTTATGTTGTTGAGCAGACATTTTTTTCGAACATATGAAGCAATGGATTAGCAATACTCTTCAAACTTATTCAGATTGTGATTGATGGTGCGTAATTAGGGTGTGAATCTATGGAAATATATGGACCAGAATTAGGACCTTCACTATCGTGTACATTCGGCCTTAGTACACTAAGATTAAATTAAGGTAGCAAGAGTGACAACCAATCCACTCATGAAAACCAACCTTTAAATTGTAGAAACTTCGAGTATTGACGAAACACTCGTGGAACTAAATTCGCGAAACCACAAAACTCTATAAGCAACATTTCTCTTCTTAATTGAATTCTCAGTTATTCCATTAAAAAGTCCGTCAGAATTTGATACCGAAACGAATGAAACAATGGTATAGAAGTTTCTACCATGAATTTGGATCCGGTTACAATATTGATCATATTGTTTTGCAAGTGAGTATAGAAGACAAAAGAATGGAGTAATAGACTTAATAATAGGCTAAGGGGCGTACCGGAGAATGGGCAGCAGCGTTCTCTATGCATTCCACCACCATACCATACTGCGATCGCCAACCCGCCTGCCAAGCGTGGCGATTATGGCAAACCCCCCCTTTTGGGGGAGGCCTATGTCCAGCAGTGGACGTCTTTCGGCTGAAATGATGATGATAAATAGACTTAATTAGGTCCCAAAATCAAAATTCATTTATACAAACTAGGCTGAGAATCACAACGTTTTGAACGTAAAAAATACACAAGACAGTCCCCCCAAAACGCCCGCCCTTCACCACTTCCTAGTGCTTTAGCTGTGAAGAAAAAGTGGCGCAACAGACTCCCCAGCAGCTCAGGGGGCCTAAAAAGGTCACTTTGGAGAATCATAAAAGGATAACATTATGAATCGTAATATGGCGAAGACAGTCCGTGTTTTTCTTTTTTTCGCTGCACTACGTGGTATACATACAACATAATCAGCCAATAACGTTCCCACTGCTGGGACACAGGCCTCCTCTCGGTGAGAGGGAGTGGGCCATAATCCACCACGCGGGCCCAGTGCGGGTTGGCAGATGTCACATGTCTTCGAATTTTTGGTTCTAAGACATGCCGGTTTCCTCACGATGTTTTCCTTCACCGTTTTGAGAGCAGTGGTGATGAAATAATTTACACAAAGTAAAGCGCGTGTCTGGGTTCGAACCTACGACCTACAACTCGTAAGTCGCGTCCGTTACCACTTGGCCACCACTGCTCACTAGCTACGTAGCTAGTAGTAGTAACACTAGCTACGTAGGTATAATCAAAGAGATTAGGAATGGATTTGGATCGGATTGATTGGTATTTTAGCACAGACAAAAAAACAACTAAAAATGCGTCACCATTGGGATTTGATACGATCAACTTAACAGTTAACTGTCCATTATGTTATCCTTTTATGATTCTGCCAAAGTGGCCTTTTTAGGCCCCCAGGTGTCTGTTCAGTTAGAAGAACTTACATGTGAAGGTAGATGGTAACCTTTCTAGGGTAGCAAGTAAGTAGTAACATCGAGTGACTTAAGTCTCAAATCATTGGCCTGTATTTTTACCAACCCATCAGAAAAAGTAATCAGACTCTTGATTAGGTTTTCAGCAAGTATTAGGTGTTAGTGAAAACGCAGTGCTATTGAAATAAGCTATGATTTTCAGCTTTAGTCAAAGCTGAAAATCATAGCTTATTTCGATCTGATCTAGTGTAGGCAAACACGGTAGAAAGCTAAAGGCTTGAGTAATTGGTAGTTTTTCAGCGCACCCGCTTTCAACTTGCTATTCTGGTTTGTTTGTTTGTGGATGGATAAACCGTCCGTCTACGAGTATGTTGAAAACATTTCTTTTTACTGCAATCAATCTAAGTTTCATTTGAGTATATAGTTAAGTACTCTTCTATTACGAGCTCTCGCAGAGGAATTGATATCAGCTTGTGTTTTTAATGCACATAGAAGGCAAAAGTAGTGTGTGTATTTTTATATTAAAGCCCTTTGTACAAAGCACGGTTTTTTTGCGGTATGGCGTATATACCGCGCCGTAGAAAAACGTTTCCGTCAACAAGCTTCCATTGTGATCCATACAACACTGACCGTGCCAATACACAGCGTATAAACCGCAGTTTTTCACTGCAAGAAAAACGTGAGTGTACAAAGGGCCTGGCTTTTCATCATTGTCATGTTAGTCGTGTCTTTGTACAGGCGCCAGCATATCAAGCTGCCCGAAACTGTCAAATTTTCCCAATCAACTTTGAACCTTATGCTTTAGCGATAAAGTTGAAAATCTATTAAAGAAATTTGACAGATTGTAATAGCTTAATGTGCTGGCGGTACACAAAATACGTTAAGTAGAATACGTGGTTTCTATTAATGTAATATCCTAGTCACGAGACTGTATACGTTACATTTACCACAAATATAATATTATTATCTATAATTATGATACTTGCTGGGATTGTTCACTAAGTAATTGCTTATCAACATAAATCTTAAGGACAATAGTAGCTCACTGGAGCAAGTGTAATGCAAATAAATGCGGTTCATTGACCTGAAGGTTTGACAAGACTATTCATTAGAGGATGAACAATATTTTGGATGTAGGTACTGCGGTGCTATTCTGTAAAAATCTCATCGTGAAAACTTAGGTGAAGTGAGCGTGGAGTGGGCTGTCAATAGTGTCAATTACTAGCAAAAACAAACTCACTTCACCTAAGTTTTCACGGTCAGATTTTTACAGAATCGACCGGCTGGTACAGTCAACAGCAAAAGTAGATGATCTCTGTGTGGCGTTGATGTGACGTTGAGTGGTTTGAATCACTTCGAACTCCGTTCATTAGTATTAAATTTCTGATTTTGATCATCTACTTTTGCTGTTGACTGTACCTTTAAGATTCCTATAAACAGGCGCGACACGCGATATAATCGCGCGCGACACAAAGGCACCGCTCGTTAGTGTCGCGCGCGATTTTATCGCGTGTCGCGCCTGTTTGAAGGAGCCTTTATTAGTAGTAGTAATCTGTGCCTGCTAATGCCTATATTTTAAACTTCTAATTCTTTTTGTAAGAAACTAGCTGCACCCCGCAGTTTCACCCGCATAAGCCCCGATTCCGTAGGAATATAAGGTAGCCAGTTTTGTGTTACGTTCTTAGCTCCATTCGCTTTAATATATCATCATCTGCCTGACATTTTCTGAACTACGTTGAGGTCGGCTCCCAGTCTAACCTGATGCATTCAAATACCAGTATTTTAAATGGAGCGGCTGTCTAACTCACCTCCATAAACCAGTTACTGGCTAACACGATAGGTACCACTTCGTAAGATTCAATGTAAAACATTATTTTTAAAATCACTGTACTGTAAAAGCACCTTTAGAATATTTTAATTAATTCGGAGAATACTGCCATAGAAATATGTTTGTAATTATCAAAAACTTTTTGAATTCGTACAGAATAATCCTTTCACAAAAGATCAATATCTAGTTAACACTGGGGGGTAAGAGTGACAGCAAAAAGAACACAGATTGTGATAAGCGATTAAAATTCTCGTATTTTCTTTGCTTACAAACGTAGGCAATTACTACAAACAATGCTTTTAGAAAGTGAGCTTTAGTTTCTTTGTACACGGCACGGTTTCTTTACGGTGCGGCGTATAAACTGCGCCATAGAAGAAACGTGTTCATCAACAAGCTTCTGTTACGAGCTTCGGATTCGTGACAATAAAAACTGCCAATTTAATAACCATAAATGACACTTTAATCAACAACACTAATACGGAACTCAAACACACTAATTATAAAACACAATTGCACTTCTGATCGCTCTAAGTCGCACTTGAAGATCGCTTCGATATATTCGCTTGTATCGCTTTATACAAACTGTCTCGGCTCGCGGCCCACACCGGCCTTAAATAGTGCCTCAGATGGTTCTAGAACCTTCTACTGTAGAAACATCTAGAATGTTCGAGTACATACCGGCCCCGACTGACTAGATATCGATAGTTCTACAAAGTTCTAGCATCGAAGTTTCTAGAACGATCTTGACTCGACTAGTTCTGCTACTCGATACTAGATGGCGCTAGTGGTAACTAATGTCACCATGTACCAGGCTTTAATTGTGGCGCGCAACACTTTCATAGTGATCCATACAACACTGTATAATTATGGCGAATAAACCGTAGTTTTTCACGGCAAGAAAAAAGTGTGTGTACAAAAGAGCCTTATGGTGATTGTGCTATTTATTCAGTAAAGTCACAGAACAGAAAAATTGTTCTTTAACTAAAGTTCACTTGGAATCACACTAAAGGGATGGCACACTATAGTAAGTCAACGTCGCAGATTCACGCACCGAAACTGCTCGAATTTCAAAGTGACGCTTCCAAAAAAGTTCTGTCTCTTTCACCTTCAATTATCTGATGAACCTCAATTAGAGGTTCATCATTTTTATAGTTTAAAATATAATAATATGTCAAGACCCTTGCACACTTGCTCCAGTGAGCTACTATTGTCCTTAAGATTTATGTTGATAAGCAATTAGGTACTTAGTGAACAATCCCAGCAAGTATCATAATTATAGATAATAATATTATATTTGTGGTAAATGAAACGTATACAGTCTCGTGACTAGGATATTACATTAATTGAAACCACGTATTCTACTTAACGTATTTTATACATTCAGTACACATATACATGTATACTAAGTACATCGTAATGTAATATATATATCGGAGAAGGTATAGTGCGTCTCGTTATCATCAGGCATATTTTAATTACTGCGGGCGTACGGTAGTGTTGGTTATTGCGCAATAGAAAAACATTTTGCAAATCAGATTATAATTTCACAAACAGTTTAATTACATTAGCGAATCACACACTGTAGGTACACACTCAACGATACGGAACGCGCGACAGTTTCTGAGCACATGTTGTCCGTACGATGTCCAATGGTGCAGTCCGCCGTTTCACCTCGAAGCTCGCTCTCGTCGACCTCCCACGGACTCAGGCTAGACTCTGACCAGCGCCACCAGATGGCACTGACGTTCCGAATAGTCAAACGGATGACGTATTTCTGACATATACATTACGATGTAGATAATATTAAAACACGCCGTTTAGCACCCTCGCTACTTATTTCGTATATATTATGTACTATTTTATATCTCTTGAGGCCTAAAAAAGGACTACTAAGTCACAGAAAAGCATGATTTATGTGCAGTAAAGCAGTGCTGTATTAAAAATAATTAATAACAATTAACATTCTAGCCGTGAGACCTTTTTTTCGTTTGAGTAGGTATTTAACAACATTAAACTTAATTTATGATTATTTGGTAACCCCACGCGCTCCAAGGGTTTCTAGTGCCTTATTATCAAGGGTGGTTTATGTCGTGTCATTTTTTTAAGGTCATCATCTGCCTAGCCTTTTCCCAACTATGTTGGGGTCGGCTTCCAGTCTAACCGGATGCAGCTGAATATCAGTATTTTACATGGAGCGACTGCCTATCTGACCTCCACAACCCAGTTACTGGGTAATACGATACCCCTTGGTAAGACTGGTTGTCAGACTTTCGGGCTTCTGACTACCCGTAACGACTGTCAAAGATCCACGAATGACAGCCGGGACCAACGGCTTAACGTGCTTTCCGAGGCACGGAGGGGTCTCGGTATGTCACCGATGGTCACCCATCCACAGACCAACCGCGGCAAGCGTAGCTTAACCTGATCGATCGACCTGTGCGGCTGTTATTATTTAGCCACGGGCCCCCCCAAGGTAATATAATATAAATTTAGAAAAAAAAAAAAAAATATTTTTAGTATAATTGATTTTTTTTATTATTTTAATAACTTGTAATAGCCGCTGTACTGTTTAATGTGATAACCTAACCGCCTTTATGTATATCTATGAATTAGCATCAATGATCGACAGCTACTTTTGTACCTAAATGAACACACATTTACGATACGATACTATACTAATCCATATTTCGTCCTCTTCTAGTTGTTGTATCCATTTGAAATTAGAAACTTTGCAAATGTATTTAATTCCGATGATAAAAGATACAATTTTATGGTAACGTTGACCTGGTCTGATGGAGATCCATCAGACCAGGTCAACGTTACCCTAAAATGATTAGTTTTATCTTAATGAGTTTTATGAACTTTCTCTTATATAAAAAAGTGAAGCGTATTCCTTATATTTTTCCAACTAGTTAAATTATTTATTCTGTGCCTTTTACAAACTTTTCACGCATGTCATCTTTATTAGGTAGATATATTTATATAAAGTATACCAACTTAACACATACACAGCATTAACCCAAAGTCTTTGTCGTAATATAGATAAATTATGTTTTTAAAACTAGAACTCATCTAGTTTTAAAAACATACTTTTAATTTCACGTGTAGAAGTGTTTTTTAACCCAATTTACAGTAATAAATATAATTTATCAACAGACATTCGGACTGCTACTGAAAATTTCCTGATGGAAAACTCAATAACACTTTGCTCGACCTGGGAATCCAACCCAAAACCTCCACGCTCAACAGTAGTGCTTGCGACTAATGGACCATCGAGGCACTCTGTCAAATAAAATGGCGTAAAAAATATTAGGTAAATAAACACAACAACCGAAAATAGTTTTCGCCAATGCTACAAGCTACCCAACACCCAACACCTGGCGCTCCGAAATCCGTAGATTATTGAAAAATTATCCGCGATCCTTACCGAAACGGTTTCCAATTCGATGGAATCTCTCGTAAATCCTAGCCAAGATTTTGCTGCCAAAACTCCTTTTAATCTTATATGAAAAGCGCCCGTATGCGGGTCGGACACGCAGACGAAGGATTCCGTACAACCGTACAATACTTTTTTTTTACTTACCTACTACATAATATATTTTTTCTTAAATACAAAAAAAACGCTTTAATTTTTCACTTTATTTTATTTTGTTTTAGCGGCCATAATAGTACACACTACAAAAAAAAGAAATTCCAAGTGTCTACTTATTACGGTTCAAAAGATACAGCCCTGTGACAGACGGACGGACAGCGGAGCGCACCCTTGGGATGCGGAACCCCTAAAATCACCTAGAGCTTTTTCTTTAAAATAAAATTTATAGATGCTTCCAGAAGACTTATTGCTTGTCGGTTATATAAATGCCCCTATAAAGATTATGACAAGATAAAAGGACATCGTTCATTTCGTACCCAAAAATGATAGAGCCGGCCAGATAAAAAAAGTATAAAGTATATATAGTCTCATGGGAATCAACCACTTGAGCATTTTTTACAATTACCTACAACAAAAGTCTACCATTAACCCTGCGGCTGCTATATGAGATTGAAAATACCAAAAATCATATTTTAATAACAAGTTTTCTATACCGTAGTTAAAACATGTTCAGGATGTTAAATTCAATTAAAAGTTGGTATTTTTTTAATGTTATAATAAATAATAATAAAACGTTTATTTCAGAAACAATCCATAAAGCATAGTATTTAGTAATAAGATAGTCAGCGTACAAATATAACAATTAAGAGTCCTATTACGGATCGTAAACGCAAATCAAATTATTTCGATCGGCGTACACGAGTCGATAATAGTAGCGATCTCCGGACGATTGCGCGCCAAAAATTCGGCGACAGGTCCTACCTCGTCAAGCGCTTGCGCGGGAATCAGCGGGAATGAGGGGCGCGCCGAATTGACGCAGAATATATAGCATTTTAACTTTATTTATTGCAATTTTGTTTTATTAAATTGAGAAACGAAAACTAATGAAACGTATTCATTGTAGATTGAAGTTTTATATAATATTAGTTTATTTGATAAAGTTGCGTTAATTTGGAGTGTAATGGACGCTGAATCAAGACATTTATTGCTTAAATTAGGCTTTCTTTACGATTTTATCCATAAAAACTCAAGGAATTTAAAGGAATTCTAGAACTCCAATAAACAAGTAAAACATTCAAAGTATCTTTTTATAATTTTAGCATTTATAAGAATTGAATGTAACAATGTGAATTTGAGCGTCAAAGTTCCATCGCCAACGGTTTTTCTTGCAAACTGTGTTCGTAAAATATTTATAGTAAATTACACGAAAAGAAAAATGAAAATGTGTAACTGCAACTTACAAGAAAGAGAATAGTACTATCGTTACTCTTAAACAAATAATTAAAATATCTTACAACTGCTGAAAATTACAGCGTCAAAAATCATGAATTTGCGTAAAAAATGTAACAGGACTCTTAACAAAGTAAAATAATTAAATAAATAGCAGATACAATTAGGATACAAGAGAAACGAAGATACTTAATAAATATAATAGATTAAATTAAATAATCAATGTCAATATTAGATATTATTATGTCCATCAATCAATTAAAGCTGGTAATTAAAGCTGGTGGCTGGCTGGTTATGCTTAGCTTATAGTACTTGTGATAAAAATACGATTTTTGGCATTTTCAATCTTAAATAGCAGCCGGGGTTAATTTTAGACTTTCGCTGTAAGTGTAAATAAAAACTGGCCAAGTGCGAGTCGGACTCGCACACGAAGGGTTCCGTACCACAAGGCAAAAACGCCGAATAAAACACGTTTGTTGTATGGTAGCCCCCCTTAAATATTCATTGTATTCTGTTTTTAGTATTTTGTTGTTATAGCGGCAACAGAAATACATAATTTGTGAAAATTTTAACTGTCTAGCTATCGCGGTTCTTGAGATACAGCCTGGTGACAGACAAACGGACGTACGGACAGACGGCGAAGTCTTAGTAATAGGGTCCCGTTTTTACCCTTTGGGTACGGAACCCTAAAATGCTCAAAATGTTATTTTCCATATGAAAATAGTACTTTTTTTTTCTAGCCGACACTTTAATTTTTGGGTAGGTATAAAATGTTCAACACTGGAATGATGTCCTTTGAATGTAAAATGATCCCTTTCTTGTGGTTTCTTTAATTTAAAGAGAACGCTTTTTAAATGTTATTTGGTAACTCGAATATTCCGTTACCAGAGAAGTTGTAGGAGACTATTTTGGTCAGAAACTCCTTCTATTGTTATACATTTTAATGTTATTATTATGCTAGAACTTGGTTTTATAGGAGACGTGCGAGTATGAAAATGTTACTAGTTATTTAGGGGTTTTTTATAAGGCTATAAGAGTAGGGGAAGCCCAAAGAAACGATGGATGGACTGTGTGAATGCTGATATGGTTAGAAATGGAGTGTCTATTGATATGGCGACTAATAGAGAAGTAGTGAAGAAAAAGACATGTTGAGTTGATCCCAAATAAATTGGATTAAGGGGAATGATGATGATTTAATAGGTCTGATATATACATATAGAAAATCTCTATACCATCAGTGGCGAAGGTTCCATACAACTCGATTCCTACCGGCTTTCCTTTGATAAATGGCACAGTCAGTATTCTATAGACAAATGATATAATCATATTAAAGATATCTACTCCGGCCTACCTCTTACAAAAATTACCCTTCGCTACTGATACCAAGTCCTACTCAATAAACACCAGGCATGCTCCCTGCGCTTTGTCGATTTCAAACTACCCTCACAATCATATTTTACCTAGTCATCGACACCTTTAATTGCTGAAAGTCGTTCGGAATCTTCATTAATGAATTTGATTTTTAAGCGAAAATTACGCCGAGCCCCGATAGTTAATTTATAGTCAATTTTAATTCATTCTGACATAATTAGCTTAATTGACATAAAACAGCAAACATTGTGCAGCAATTCTCTTGTAAACCACAGCTTATAAGCAGCTATTTTAATGTTTACCGGAGTGCCAGCATAGTTTGATCGAGCTAAATTAAAATGTTCAATTAACAAGCTCCGGGAAAAAAGAAAATAAAGATATGAAAATAAGCTAGCTACGTTTTTAATAATTAAAAATATAACTAATTATATTCCGTTCTGCTGCGTTTGTTGTTATAGTCCGGCTTTTAATTAGCTGCAGTAAAATTACACTTCTTAATACTTAACTCATTTCGGACTGAGTTTAGAGTTAAGCATGTCACATAAGTTTCGATTGTTACACTATTCTGTAGTAGAAAAACAAGATTTGGTTGATGGCCGCGAAATAACAAAAAGACACCAATTTCAATCATTTAAGTGACATATATATTATAAGCCACAAGATACAGATAGTATAGAAGGCAATCACATTTATTTACTTTACTTTTCATACCTACGCTCGGTCGTCGCGCTATGGTTGTCAACTTTGGCTTAAGCACAAAAAACTATCGTGGTGGTGGTACTCGTATCTAGTTGTTTGATTTATTTTTGAGCTTAATCTACAATATTAAACCAAAACAATAAACATAGTATTACAATACAAAAAGAATACAGAACAAAAATATATTACAAAATATTCATTTGTCAATTTTCACTATCGAAAAGCCCTAATAACTTCAAAACGGATTACCCTATTTACACTATTTATTTTGCCCTATCCGTTTTAGACCTAAACCTATCAAATAACACTAAAAACAACATAATATCTACACAAACAAAAAATCATGTTTTCAACTTACGTAATAGTTAGTGGCGTGAATTTACTATTATCTATATTTATCTATATAATATGACTATTATCTGTGTTCGGTATTAGAAAATAAAACTTGATTGTCTATGTAAACTACCATACATAGAAGACGCGAGATAGACAAATGGTTGAAATACTGTCGTCTTAGGTATTCATGCATTTGGGTACTATTGCATAGTTAAATATATTATTATTTTTATTATTTATCTACTAGTTATAGCATAATCAGCCTATAATGTTCCGACTACTGGGACACTGTCCTCCTCTCTGTGAGAGGGAGTAGGCCGTTACCCACCACGCGGGCCCAGTGTTGGTTGTGGATGTCACATGTCTTCGAGTTTTTGGTTCTTGGACATGCCGATTTCCCCACGATGTTTTCCTTCACCGTTTTGAGAGCAGTGGTGATGAAATAATTTACACAAAGCAAAAGTGCCTGCCTGGGGTCTAACCTACGACTTACAAATCGTAAGTCGCCGCCGATACCATTGGGTCACCACACTGCGCTACTACTTATGACTCACTCAGCTCAACATAGCTGCATAGCAACACGGGTGGGTTTTAGTCAGTAAGAGTCTGACACTCCCTTCCGCTCCACCCAGAGCGGGAGGAGTCATTTGATGATTTCCCATCCGCAAAAAAAAAAATAAAAGCTCAACATAGCTAATGCGCAAACATTATACATGCGTCCAAAATCCAAATCAATCACAAAACCCTTTTTGTCAAAACAGGCACGTGCCGAAAAGTGTCGCTACTAAAAAGAGCACGTGTTCAGCTAAAAGCTGCGCTAATTGTTAGTGACGGACACATCAGTATCAATCACTGGCGAAAAACACCAGAAAATCAAACTGTAACTGAATATGCCGCAGGTAAATTGAATTTCCTTTGACTGACGGTGTATAACGTTATTGAATAGAGGTATCTACAGAGTATAAACCTTTAGAATACCTGTGGAACTGTGATCTTGACCCAACGCAGGAACTGCATTAGCTCCCGATAACAGGTTTAGGTCGCTTGCACCTTGACCCAGAACTCTTGTCCTAGTTAGGTACACGGGAAACCGAGAGATGACTATCTATTGGTTCTATGTACAACCCTGTATTTTAATATCCGTTAAGGAAATAATATGTAGATATAAGCTATAACGTAGGTAGCTAGAAAGTGCCCAACTTTCCTAATGTGAGATCTATATTACGACAAAGACTTTGGGTTAATGCTGTATATGTATATGTTTAGTTGGTAAGCCTTTATATAAATAGATAAATACTAGCAGCGCCCCGCGGTTTCACCCGTATAAGTGTAGATACCGTGGGAATGTCGGAATAAAAACTATCCTATGTCCTTTCCCGGAACTCAAACTATCTCTATACCAAATTTAATCTAAATTGGTTCCGCGGTTTAAGCGTGAAGAGGTAATAGACAGACAGACACACTTTCGCATTTATAATTTTGGTATGGATGGTATGTAGTGAGGTTTATTAACTTATGTTAAAGATCTAAAACTTTTGATTGAAATGAAATTTGTTTTTCTATTCAAAATGTATTTTTTATGGCTAATATTTCTGATTGTTCATATACAATGGAAATGATGCCATCATGCCAAGTAATCTTCTACTTCTTAGCGCGTCGATGACAATCAGTATACAGTCCAGAATTTGGCTACGACCTTGGCACCTTCAATAGCGTCCATCAACTCCTTCAGCGTGCAGACAATAGGATACGCTGGACACGACAGTAAAAGTGCCCCATTGTTTGTGGGACAGCACCACATTTACACTCCGGGACGGAGTCATCTGTGAATACCCAGCTGAGCAGGTTTTCTAAACCATTCACAAAAGACGATTTCGATAATTCAAGGTATCTGAAAAATTATTATTGTAGGTAGGTACCTACATTTTTCGTAGCCTTAAAATATTATTATTTTCTAAAACAGAAACTTGTTATTCAGAGTTTACATCCTATGACATCTATCACTGAAAGCTGTCCTTGTAAATCTTTTTGATGTTCAGTTTATGAAACGACTTGCCCTGTCTTAACTGTCCACTCCACCCCAGCTTCAGGATATTTATAAATGTCACAAACATGCTCCAAAATGTCAGAAGCCTTTTAAATTTTCCTGAGTTTGTTATGCACGATTAACTTTTATCTACTTCATGAAAAAAAGTGGCTTATTTTTTCCGTAAAATCCGGTAATTGACTAGTCGCTTGGACTGAAATGAAGTTATGTCTCCGTAATAAGTTTAGCTGCAAAATATCTGACCGTGGAAAATAATATTCCGCACGAGGTGCGAATATTTATTTATTTATTTATTTATTTATTTATAGGAGAACCAACAGCTATAACAAAAGCATAACAATAGTAAATTAGACATAAAGCCAATTACAGGTTCTCACGGGTAAAAACAGAAAATGTAGTAGAAATCTTAGGATCACTAACAAGCACTATAAAAAGGAATACAAATATAAGGTATATAAGCACTATGCACTTTTAAAAAAGTCAGCGTTCAGCCGAGTGCGTGCAGAATAGGTTTTGATAGTAAATGGGTCAAATGAGAACTGTTTGCAAAGAATATTAAAGTCTTTACTCGCTCGCAACATGTATGAGTTTTGCCTGTAGTTAGAAGAGGAAAAAGGAATGGAAATCGGTGGATTAAATCTAACTGATCTCTGGGGTACATTGAAACGCAGTCTATGCAGGAGATCAGGACAGTCAATTTCGTTAGTTAAAATTTTTAAAAGAAAAGTGCAATCTGCTAGTCGACGACGATTTATAAGTGGCTGCAGGTGAAATTTCTTGCAAAGATTTATGTAATCATCAGAATGGTATGGTATACGTAGCCGAAAACATAGAAACCGAATAAATCGTTTTTGTATATTCTCAATACGATCAATGTATTTGCCATAGCACGGGTTCCAAATTTGTGACGCATATTCAAGATGGCTTCTCACAAAAGAGCAATAAAGAATCTTAAGGGTTTTGGCTTTTTTGAAACACCCTGCGAGTCTCATAACAAAACCCAATGACTTTGAAGCTTTGGCCACTATTTGTTCTATGTGCACGTCAAATAAGAGTTTGGAGTCATGAAAAATGCCTAGGTCACGTACACCGTCGCATCTCTGTAATAGCTGCCCCTTAAGTTTATATGTAGTAGGGAGAGGGACGCGTTTCCTGCTAAAGGAGATTACAGAACATTTGGCAGGGTTCAAGTCCAGTTTGTTTTTTAAGCAATAGTCATCTAATCGCGAGAGGTCAGATTGGAGAGCATCCATGTCATCATCCGATGATATTGCAGAAAATATCTTCATATCATCAGCAAAACAAAGTAAGTTTGACTTGTGGAAACACGAGTCGATGTCGCCCACATAAATGATAAAGAGTAATGGACCCAATAAGGAGCCTTGAGGAACACCACTAGGAGCTGAAACCCAGCTCGACATGTAATTACTGATAACGACAGCTTGTGATCTGTTTTCAAGGTATGAGGCAAACCAACGAAGTAGATCTCCTCTGATACCGTTGTTGAAAAGCTTTGTTATAAGGATATTGTGGTCAATTCTATCAAAAGCCTTACTGTAATCCGTGTAAACGACATCGACCTGTGCCCCATTGTCCATTCTCTCCGTTAGAAAGTCATTGAGCAGAGTCAGATTAGAGACAGTAGAACGGCCCTTAAGAAATCCGTGCTGAGAAGGGCTAAAAGACTGGCGCAGCGCTGCGTAAACTTGGTTGTAGACAACCCTCTCCAAAACTTTTGCTAATATGCACAGTTTGGAAATAGGTCTGTAATTAACTATTTCGTTTTTGTGCCCTTTTTTATGCACCGGAGTTATAAAAGCAGACTTCCAGATTTGGGGAACAGAACGTGAAGAGAGCGATTTTTTAAACAATAGAGATACTGGCAAGGCAATGGTTTTAGCACACCCAATCAGGAATTTAGGCGATAAGTGGTCCGGACCAGCAGATTTAAATGGATCGATTTTACTAATTAGCTCAACTATAACATTTAGGTCAATCTCAATTGAGTGAATATCAGAGGATATGTTAGAGTTTGTAGCAGTTTGAGGAGGACAATAATTGGTAGGCACATCATTGGCAGGATCAAGAAAAGTAGAATAAAAGTGGGAAGAAAATGCATTACAAATAGACTCGGGAGAAGAAATCGTCACATCACCATACCTGAGGAAACTGGGTATTGCATTGGACTTAGATCGCTGCTTCACAAAGCTCCAAAAGCGTTTAGGATTCTTTTCGATGGAGGCTTCTGTATCAGTTAAGTATTTGGTGTAACAATCCGATTCAAGTTTATTAACTCGCTCACGCAAATGTTTAAAGGTCGCCTCGTCTGAAAGTCTGCCATAGGTCTTAAATTTACGGAGATATTTAAACTTCTCTTTAATCAAGCGTTTAAGTGCTGGGGAGTACCAAATAGGGTACGAGCTGTGATAAACTGACTTAGTGGGGACAAACTTATTCTGAATATCCGCTATGGTAGCATAAAAGTAGTTTACGGCTTCGTTAAGCGACATGTCAAAAAATACGTTTGTCCAGTCTATGGCTGCTATTTCCCTGTTAATGGCCGCAAAGTCAGCTTTACCGTAAAGGTAACGAATAAAGGGAGCGGGAGTTAAATAGGTGTACTCAGCAAAGTTCACATCAATACAGAGGGCCGGATGATATTTGTCAGCAGGTGATAAAGGCAGCAAACACTCTCTTACTGAAACAATTTCATTACATAAAACTAAATCCAGAATCTTACCATATGCATTTAATATTCCATTATATTGACTGAACCCCAAAACACGCAATTCATCTGTTAGCATGTATTCATCGCCATTAGAGATATTCGCAGGTAATAAAATGTTGTCATTTAATTGCCACAAAATTCCGCTCAGATTAAAATCCCCAATAACTAGATAATTATCGGTTGGATTGTTTAGTACTATACTACTTAAGCTATGGAGAAAATTGGATAATTGGTCGGAAAAAGAGTAACCACGGTTTTGCTTACATAAATAGATGACGCAAACATTCAATTTTAGGTAATTTCTTGTGTTAGGCTGACGTACACTTAAAGTTACCCACAAGTCTTCTGCCGAGGAGTGAAATAATGGTTGGGGAACCGCAGAAATATACTTACGGACAGCCACCAAGACACCACCTCCACGAGACTGCCCTGTGAGACAGTAATCCCGATCACGACGCCACACAATAAACTGATCACCAAATAACTCCGAATTTGATATACCGTCGACTAACCAAGTTTCCGTTAAAACAATAACATCGTATGAACATAGGCATAGTTGGCGAAAGAAGGATTCAGTCTTGGTACGGAGCCCACGAACATTCTGGTAATAGACATGCAGTTTCTTATTAGCGTTCATAGCCATCGATAATTTACACAAGTTGTAGCAACAAAATTATTAGCACGATACGACGAGTGTATTGTTACTTAAGTGGTTGTTCCACTTAAGTAACAATACACTAAAAGACTAACATTCTGCAAGCAATTTATTACAGGCAGTTTTTACGAGGTTGTAGTTTATTTTTTTTAGTTATGGTGTTAATCTGTGTCGCCTCTGAGCTTTTTTCCATCAAAACTGTTTGTATTTTCAACTAGATAAGTTGAGAATCCATACGAATTTTCCGTAGATTATTTTCCGGTGTATATTCCTAAAATATTCCATTAACGATAAATAGAAAATAAGTTACTTATAAGATTTGCGCAAAAATAATCGATTGACAATGACACCATGACTGCCACCGCGGTCACCGGTGACCTTGAACAATAGATTTACTATTGTGACTGTCGTCGGGCAGTCAATGTGTTAATTATACAGCATGCATCAGAAAGGTGTGGTCAAAAAAGGTGTGGTATAGACTATCAAACTTAACAAATCTCTCCATGGGACCAACATCGTAATCACGAAAAAATAAATAATCAGTCGTTCCACAAATTTGGGTCGAGTAGGTATTGAAGTTTCGTATGTGACAGCTGGTAATTTTTTCTCGATTAGATGTTGGTTCCATGGAGAAAATGGTTCAGTTTGATGATCCGCACCACACCCTTGAATTTGACCACACATTTCCGCTCTTATACACGCTGTATACAGCGTGTATAAGAGCCAATTTATTTGCTTGTTTGATTATTCATACCTATTTGTGATTTACTACCACATGACGTCATTGTATGTTAGACCAATTAATTAGTAATGTGTTTACGGTTTGAGGCATATTATTGGTGTGGCCAAATACTGAATATTAAACGCTAATCCATGTTATAGTAATATGGGATGTTGACTTGATCTGATCATTTTACGAGTAGGTACCTAGACCTACCTAGTAATAAAAAATATTTTTATTACACAATTTTAAAGAATAAATATTAACCCGTTTATAACAGTAGGCAAAAGATAAATAAAAGTTAAACACTCCCTCAAAAGCCACGTGTAACCCCACCTCGTAAATTTTCCCGATATTTTATTATCTCCCGATAATTTTCGTCAGTCTTGCTTATAATCGGGTAAGTTCGGCAATCTTCGGTGTTATTGCCAAACCCACGACCCAATTAGGTTTAAAATAACGTTTTTATTAAGTCTAATATCTTCTATAGGTACAGTTTATGTTTTGTAATGAAAATCTGTTGTCTTTTTATCAAAATTAAGTAAGTTATAAGAAGATTTTTTAGTTGGATCATACTTACTCAGAATAATGGTCAAGAACTATTACCAACTCAAGTGTTATTAATATAATGTTAGTCGGTACATAAGTCACAAATTCGGACAAATGTTTTGATATTTTTCCGAATTTGTGGTCGGTGGTCCGAATGAATGAGTATGACAAATTCAGACTCTTTCATTTGTTGGCTGCTAAGGATTAATGGTCACCCGTATTATCGGTATGTATTCGTAAATATAATACCTAGTTAATTAAAGGCAGATTTTTCCAACGCCATATAATTTTATCCGAGGAATAAAGGGAATTGCTCACTTTGTTAGGGTGATCTGGCTAAGCGTGGACAAGATATTTATTAATAAATAACTTGCATTTCAAAAATTACTTGTCTATAGGAAAGCAAATATTATAATAAAGTTGTAGCAAGATGCAAGAATATGCTTCAACTGGCATGTGAAAAATTGGAACCTTGCCGGGCAAAATCTTTGTAATAAGCTTATTCTTTTCTATAATATATTATTTGCCAGTAGTATTTTGGTATAATCTGATTATTTACACATTATAGGGTTGTATTAGGGTGGTGAAAATAAAACTTATTGCAGTCCATTGCCGGATTATTGATAACACTTCAATAAGCTGCAAAGTGTGTCTTCTGCGATGCATTACATGAAAGCCACAATTAACACATCGCATTGGTTCCTCATTCTCATTCGAATTACGTGTAGCAGAGGAGTCCAAGTTCGTGCCGTGGTTGTCATTTAAAGCCGGTTCTAAGTCCATAATAGCGCCAGGTTCAACGTGAGGTGCAGATTCAGTGTCCAAGGGCAGGGCTGGGTCATCGTGAGGAGCGGTATTGGAGTCCATGATAAGAGAAACAAACGTTCGAAGCAGCGAGAAAACAAAACAACATCCACAATCCACAGTGCACGAAAACAAAGCGAATGGTTTTTTCATTCTTACAGCTGTTGTCAGATGTCATTTCACTTGACGTTAGAGATGTTCGATATGAATCGATACTCAAGTGGGTCGGTAAAACAGGACTCGATTGATTTTCACATCGATTCAACTACACACATCAAAAGTGTCTAGGGATCAACATATATTTTTGCAATAACTTTTCTCCTGATTGATATTAATTAAAATTTTCTTTAAGGATTCATCAAATAAAGTGTTTTCGTTTGTCACAGTAACGATAAACCAAGTCACCTTTGCATTAATAAAGAAATTTGCCATTTTCCTAATAAAGGGATTTTTGACATTTGAACCACTAACACAAAAGTTTGAAAAAAAGACTGAAATAACAGTTTTCTTTAAAATTTTATTAGGTAACTTAAACAATTAATAATCCGTGTTTCTACCGCGAACACTAACAACACAAGAACATCGGTTTGGCATACTCAAAATGAGTTCATCCAAATCACGCTGTGGAATGGCCGCCCATGTTCGTTGCAACAACAAAAAAAGGTCTTCTTGCGACTGGATACCCTCCATATTCGGCAGAGCTCTTCTCTGTAGCATATCCCATGCATGCTCAATCGGGTTCAAGTCTGGCGACTGAGCAGGCCAGGGCAGGACATTGATGTTAGCTGTGGCGAGAGTCTGTCTTACAACTCTTGCGGTGTGCGGTCGTGCATTATCATGCATTAACTGAAATAAGGGACCGATTTGCACTTGTAGAGGAACGATGACGTCTGATACAATCGTCTCAGCATAAATTTGAGCGTTGAGGTTGCCTCTGATCCAAATCAACTCAGTTCTTCCGCCGATCCAAATACCCGCCCATACCATGATGGTTCCACCACTATAAGGATGGACTTCCTGGCAGGATTTTAATCGCTGTTGGCGTCCAGGGGTTCTCCAGTGTCGTATACGTCTTGTATCCGGTCTCATACCAAAACGAGACTCATCAGAAAAGCACACGAAACGCCATTGTTCTTCTGCCCAATTTCTGTGTTCAAGAGCCCATTGATATCCAATCCTACGATTGTGCATTGCTATAGGTGGTACCCGTAGCGGTCTTCGGGAATGAAGGTTCACTTCATGCAAGCGGTTTCTGACTGTTTGGTCGCTAATTAAGTTCCCTGAAGAGTGATGAAGCCTCACGGCTAACATCATGGCGGTTATTGTTGGAGCTCTTCGAGTTAAGATTTGAATGTATCGGTCTTGTCTCCGTGTGGTGCAGCGATACCGTCCTCCATGGCGCTCAGCCACGGTACCAGTGCTTCGGTAACGTGTCCAAAGTCGACTGATAACACTCTGACTTGTATTCAGAGCTAAAGCCACAGTACGTTGCCGGGAACCAGCTTCTATCATTCCCACGGCTCTGAGCATTTCTTCCCTGCTTAAATGACGTCGCCGCTCCATAATAACGTTGGTTTTAATCAGTAGTAGGGAAACAGTAGCACTAATAATGTCTTCAATGCGTTGTATGTTTTTATAGGGAAAATATTGACAGCTGATTTTCATCTTTTACTCGAATTTGATTCACAGTTCCTGATTCAAATTATGAAATGCACCAAAAAGGATCCATATAAATTTATAAAATCATAAATTTATTACAAAGCCACATCTCAATCTCAAGAAATCCGCATAAAAATGCTTGATCCCTAGACACTTTTGATGTGTGTATATATACGATCCACTACAGTAAATTGATAATGGTTGTTGTGTATGAAAGTTAAATGAGAAAAAATTAAAACCTCTGGAAAAATACTATTAAGGCAGGCCGTTATTTTCCAAAAACACACTTCTCAATCACAACTGACATTGGCAAAATAGTTCGGGCAAAATCGGGACTCTGCTTTGTTTGTCTGTCTATCTGTTTGTAAGAAATTGAATGGAATTAAAGGCGAACATATAAAAAAATATTAATTAAAAGCGATTTAATATCGATACTCGGATCGAAATGAGCCATTGCGAAGCAGAATATCGATACAAAGCAACAGGATCGATCATCTCTATAAGCGATACAGTAGGAGTTGCCAGGAAAAAAATCTGACAATAATCGATTTATAGAACCGATCTAATCTTAAAAAAAATAAACAATACTAATAATGTTTTCGATTGTTTTGTTTTAAAACAATGTATAATCTTCTCATACAATATTGACCGGTACTCGTTTTGCATACAAACACTTTTTTTGCCATAATTGACTATCTAATCGATTACAGACTGAAATTGATGTTTTATTTCCGTGCTGGTAACACTGCGTCAAACATGGCTATGCTTTTTTTAACTATAGGATACAATTTAAATACTCTTTATTTCGACTTTTTGTTCGTATACCTGGCTACTTTGTGATGTGCAAAAATATTTTATTTAGAATAAAGAATATTGTTTAGTAAAAATAATTTTTACCGGGCATCTTGTCCACGCTTAGCCGAAACTGGTGATTCCCTTTGAATTTTTGACAGATTTCCATACAAAAACTGTCAGACGTCAATTTTATTCCACAAATAAAAATTATCTGAAGACTGAAAAATCAGCCCTAAGTGTGTGTATGTGTAAATGTAGGCGGGTAGTACAACCACTATCAATGATCACAAGAGCAGTTCACAGCAGAGTGTGGACTAAGGTTAAAAACAGCTCGTGTTGCCAGCAGACCACTGAGGCAGCTCCCTTGTACAGACGCCAGCACATCAAGCTACAACAATCTGTCAGACTTATTTAATATATTTGCAACTTTATCGCTAAAGCATAAGGTTCAAAGTTGATTGGGAAAAATGACAGTTTCGTGTGCCCACGAGCAGCACGTGTCAACGGCAAACGACAAATGTCTCTGCAGTTGACATTTGCAGCTCGTTTGTATGTATGATCACTTACCAGCCAAGAATTTCTTGATTATCCGCCATGTTCTAGTCAGCAGTTATAACTTGTTAGATTAGAACTGATTAGACGGCTCCCACATTTGCCTTAGAACCCAAATACATTACAACGAAACAAAATAACCTCTCAAAATACTTTGCTCAAAATTCAAGTTCACAGCACAATCTCAACCGCAGATCTTAAAATATTGCACCTAAATAAGAAAACCCCATTTATCTGAGGACACACGAGTTCCTAGGTTGGATTGTAAATAGATTCAACGTAAGTAATCCCATCAATCTTTTGTATTCAGAAAAATAAACCTCACGAAATATGGGGATGATAAGAGAACGGGGTTGGGAGCCCCGTGGTGGATAATAAAACATTTTGCGATAAATTGCACAGTCGTGTACCAGGCCTGACATTTACTGAACGAAATAGGTAAAATAAGTAATAATATTTTGTAAAATTCTTCCTGAATATGCGACGTTTATTGAAAAAATAATAACCATTCTGATGACCTAGTTTTCTTCACAAAGTTTTTTACATGGTGGCAAATAAAAGTAAAAATGCTTTTGGTATATCATCATCATCATAATTGGCCTATAATGTTCCCAATGCTACGCAGCGCAGAGCACTGCGTTCCAAAAATTGATTTTGACAGATTGAAATTGACAGACCATATTCGCAACACTGAATGCGGTGTTGACAAACCATAATCGCAACACTGCATGCGGTGTTGCGAATATGGTCGGTCAATTTGACGCTGAGAATACTCGCTAAGGTATCTCAAAATTATGCTACTTTTAAGTAGTATATAGTATTGTATTTATTAATCAAAATCATTTATTTGCAATATGTATTGGCACAGTTTGTGTTAAACTCAGTAATTAAGTTTCAGTTTCAGTATTAAGTAATTAAGTATACATAGAAAATCCATACAAAACTTTGCGGTGTATTTAATGCTAGAGTATATTTGTAATTATGTCCACTAACATGCTTTAAATGCTAGTTTCTATCATTCATTACTTTTAGAATTCATTCAATGTTCAGTATCTTCACATAAAATTAACGTGAAACATTATTTATTTTCATTAATTCTTGAAATCTCTCTCAAAAGTCTTGAAATGTTTTCTTCACGAAGTATTTTTTTTTCGTTAATTTGAACTTGTATTTTCCGGCGAAACCATCGCTGTCGCTTAACTTAAATTATTATATTTTCCTCATAGAACTGAATATTTGTATTCTTTCCGAGTGAAATAAAGTGTCTCAACAGTAAAAACAGAATCAGCATCGCCGTACGTGGCAATGCTGCCAGCCTTTTGGGCACTTTTCCTGTTGACAGCGATGCGGACGAATTTTTTTGATGCCATGATTCTTTTCCTTATTTATTAAATACACGTACATATTGTTAATGTTATTTTAAATCTGTTAACTTATAATATACAAATATTATCTTGTTTGAAAATAGTCATGTGATTTCCATAAAAATGTAAACCTTACAGTAAAAAAAGTATTTTTTCTAACTGCATAATTTGGGTAATTCGCATGAAGATACAAGTACGTACACCTATGTATTTAACATTCTAAAGCCTTCCTACTATGTATGTATTCACAGAGTTTTTAGACTAAATAAATAGCAGGCAAAGCTTTCCAGCGGTTTCCATAAATGGTTTAGTAAATTGAGAGCACCGCAAAGTTGCGTCGACTCCTGAATATTTATTAACATTATTGAAGCAGTTATGGAAAATTAAATTTCATCGTCACAGCGGTAGTGAATGGAGCAACAAGTTACAAAGATTGGCATTTTATGTGCCTAGCTGAATTTAAATTACAAATGTTTAGTTGTTATTCTGAGAAGGTAATCAGAAGCCCGAAAGTCTGACAAGCAGTCTTACCAAGGGGTATCGTATTACCTAGTAACTGGATTGTGGAGGTCGGATAGGTAATCGCTCCATGTAAAATACGGGTATCGAGCTGCATCTGATTAGAGTGGAAGCCGACCCCAACAAAGTAAGAAAATTTTATTTTATTTATTTGGGTAAATAAAAAAATGCTAGGCAGATGAAGAAATTTATTCTTCATCAAGTCTTAACTCATTAATTGCGTAACAAAATACATCTTGCACTTATGCATGCTCATAGGTATACCAAAGAAACACATCACTAAGGTACTATACCGATTAAAACATTTTATGAGATCGTCTAAATTTACTGCATGCAGACAGTGCGGGCTGCTATCACAACAGTAGATGGCTTACGATAAGTATTAATATATATGCGACGCATAAATACAGATACAATTATATTCAATTGTAATTCAATCAGTCGATATTTTTCCATTTTTTCGCGAGAGTTTTACTGCACTGTTTGACATTTTGCATCAAAAGTTAAATATGATATCGTTTTGAATTATTATTAATTTTGTCTTTACGGAAACAGAATAGTAAAATAAAAAGCCATTTAAAGTTATGAGCCAACAAAGTTTCGTTTTTCTTGTTATTTTTAACGTAACTTTGGGTGTAAATAAGTAATAAAAGAACTGTAAAATCTTCAAAACCAAGTCCGTACCAACAAAGCTCAGTTATCGAAGAGTTCAATAAACTTTATTTATAATTCATTTATGCACCGGTTTCTTCATAAAACTCCATTATCCAAAGCACTTTTCGAATTTTTTTACGCGCCTATCAGTTCGGAACGGTGTTTCTGTGCGTGAGAACTAGACGTTGTGCGTGTAGACTAGCGTCTAAATGCTCATCACTGATAATAGTTCTGTCGGACATGAAGCCAGGTGAGACAGCGTGCTTTTTGGCCATGACCACCAATATGTTTGAGATCGCGACTAGTTTACTCTTAAAGTCGCTTTTTGAGTCTGTGTGACCCTTTGAGTATTAAACCAACTGGAGACGGTACGAGACCGCCGGTCTAATAATGGTTAACGCCGTTTATAATAATGTGTGCGTATAGTTTATGCTTGTATTTGTTTTTAGTTTTGTATGCGTGCGTAACAACGCACTCAAATTGCATTAGTGTATTATTACTACTTGTGTGCGTTCCCTCGTCCCCCGCGATGAAAGTGACAGACTTATTTGCGTAGATATTAGTACTCGTGGCGTCTCCGGTTGGTTTAATACTCAAATGTGTGACCGCGTTGTTCTTTTAAACTACGCAAGGTATTTTCATACAGTTTGCCCATCATTTAGAGAATATATTCCGGAAGGTTTTTGTGTAGAGGACGGTGGGCTGCATCAATTGGGTACCCGAGATGTATTAAAATTTTCATACAACTGGGGTACCCAATTGATGCAGCCTACTGTACATTAATATAAAACTTGCAATTATCAAAGTAATATTATTTTTTGTCAAGTAGAAAAAACCGTGCGAATCGATTCGTGTCGCTAGTTGTTTATAATTTATTCACGCCTAAACATTCCTGCTAAAGCAACCTCGTGTGTTCTCTGAAAAAATCCACTCATAATAAATAACGAGGAAACAATACATGTCCCTAAGCAATACACATCCATTAAAAATTACCTACCCACTTCGGATCTTACATGGTCTCGAGCTAAAAGCATCAGAGCGTCACGTCTTTTGCCTCGACTATTTTTGTTTGCAGTACGTGAAAATATTTTTCTTCATCGCAAGAAAACCTCCATTTATAAACGAATAATATGGTACCCTCTTGAGAGTTCAAGACACATAATGTTATTGTGGTCTGTGAAATGAGTGTAAATGGGCCCCTTTTGATATTACAAAACAGTGGAAGAATAAATTAGGTTTTTGTTTATTTACTTACAAAGTGGAGATGGCAATACGACAATGTCGATCCCAGTCTGTATACAAAAAAAAAAAAAACAATTAATGATCAAGATCTATATTGATGAATTGATTGATTGAATGAAATCTTTAATAAGCTATAGGTGACTAAACTATAGTTTAGTCACCTATATAGTTTAGTCAACTATAGTTTAGTCGCTATAGGTGACTAAACTATAGTTTAGTCACCTATAGCTAAAAATGTACGGGCAGTTTGTCCGTACACGGAGATGTAGTATGTAGACTGTTGGTGGATACGAATCACACGGGATGTATACAGGAAATAAAATCACTGTTTTGTGTCCGTTATTGATTGTTCGATGTATTAAGAAAAACATTAAAATATATAATGCATAAAGTAGGTTACTTGTAGTGGGTGCAATAGCTTATTCAGCGAATGTAAATAAGTAATCGGCGAATAAGCAAATGCTTGTTAAGGTAAATACTAAAACAATACATTTCATGTGGCGATGCTCGTACATCCTGCCAACTCTAAAAAACGACAAATTACAAGTAAAACGTGGTGTAGAAAGTAATTAAAAATATGTAAAGCAAGTTAGAACATTCTGAGTTCGGCTCTGGATGGCATCGGTGATGTTTCGCTGTCCATCTTGTTGCTGTTAGGAAGATGTTCGATGACCTCTTCTGTTGTCTGTCCATCTGTCTTTGTTTGTCTATCCTTCGGGAGACGCCGTTGAGTATGAGCTGGTACCATGTCAATCTCTTCCTTGTGAGCTTGCGTTGACACTCTGCTTACTTGAGGTACCCGGAGGCAGCGTGTTTTTATTTTATAGGATACCCATGTACCGAATATTATTGCACAGGTTATTATGAACCCGTACAGGACGTAGTGATGTTGCTCGGCATCCGCTGATTTAACCATTTGGATGTCTTGTTGTTCTTTAACCAGTTCAATTTTTCTCTTAAGACCTTTTAGTTGTTCTTCATGGGTTTCTATTTCCATGTTCGTTATGTTAGTAATTTGACTGTTGCTTGTTAATAATTCATTTAGGTTTATCTCTGGTATGTAGATCTCTTGCTCATTTCCTAATTCCATTGTGCTTTGCATATTGTAGTGCGAATGAATCAGGTGGTTGTCGCCGCGCATCATGCATCCTGTCGCTAAGGTGATCGTGCCCGTATTACGTAGTGTCTGTGACGTAATTCCAGCTGGACAGAAAATGCGCATAGTGCATTCCTCGCAACACGTAAATAACCAAGCCCCCTTGCTGTGTAGCTTTTTCCATTCATTTCTGCAACTTGATACCTCAGTGCGGCAATTTGATACTCCTCGATTGTTTATTATGTCTGCTTCGCACATGCTTGTGGCTGTTTTGATACCATATATAGGTAAGTCGAAGTTGCATAACAGCAGCTGATTTGTGTTTACTTGTGTGCATGATGACAGATGTTGTTGATTCAGGGTTATCATCATGTCCATTTTCAAGTTCACGGCTATGTATTTTGTTGTTGGTATTATGTTAATCATAGAGTCTCCCTTTATGTTGCGGATTGGGATGACTTCGGTTAGTTCATATTGTTCGTCTGTTACTAATGGGATTTTTACTTCGAAAATAATAAAATCTTCTGTTAATCTTCCTTGCACACTTGCTAGCTTATACATTTCCCGAATACACTTGAACTTGTTTTGGCAGGGTAGGGATAATCCTTTTGGTACTTGTCCTGATATGATGTTCAACTGTTTTTCGAATGCATCGGGTTTCAATAAGTGAGTGTCGACTTTGCCGTGGCGAAGATCTGTAACTAGGTCGATCAACATGTCTTGTATTCTCCGCAAGTTTGCTACCATCATGTTTGCGGCAAGTGCAGTAGCAGTGAGGAAAGTTGATTGGTCTTGTTCTGTTCTAAGCTGTTGCATCGAGTCTCTGAGACTTTTGTTGATGACGACGAACTGTCGGTTCATTACTTGTTCGTTCCTTTTCAAGAGATTGTATTCACCTTCGATAATTGAGGTATGTTGTTTATACAGGTTGAACAAGTGGTCTTCGTTGTTGTGCAGTAGTTTGATGTCGTTATTATATTTATCGGCAAATTTGTCATCAAGTACGCCGAAGAGGGAGTTAGCAATGTTCCCGATCCCGTTTATGAGACCTCGCTTACTGCGTCTTCCGTGTTCAGATTGTAGTACTTCGTTGTAGTGTTTGAGCTCGTTTAACTCGTGCTCGAATTGTGTGGATATAGTAAGGTACGCCACGTTTCGTTGACAGAGTCCGTGTAGTTGCTGGACGTATTGTTCAACGGCGGAAATACTTTTCCAGTAAGTCGACATGTTATAGTAAACCACCAGTCTCCATTCGTCTTGTATTAGCTGTAAGTCTGCTGCTTTGTCAAAGTATACAAGACGGGTTGGGTCGAGAGTTGTCACGTTGACGAGCTGTTGCATGGACGGTGTCCCACATGTAACTATGAGTACTAGTAACGTACTTAGGCACGTGCTAAGAACATTCTTCCGTTCCAGTCTAGGTCTCAACCGCTGTTGTCGTGGTGATGTTGATGAAGTTGCTTCTGGTTGTTTATGGTCCGTGGCCTGTGTTGATTTGCCTTCGGTGTTATGCTCTGTTTCAATGGGCAACCGGGACAATTTTGTTATGGGCCTCTTCATTAGGTTGGACTTAGTCTTGAGCGTGACGACTCTTACTAAGTTGTCAGGTCCAGGATGCGTCTCTACGACACGTCCTAGTAACCATTTGGCCGGGGCCACATGTTCTTCCTTTATAAGGACGATGTCATCCACTGCTATGTTGTCTGTTGGGGCTTGCCATTTTCCTCGTAATTGTAATGTTTGAAGGTAATCTTTGGACCATTTCTTCCAAAATTCCTTGTACATATTTTCTGTCAAGCGCCATCGTAAAGTTAAGCTGCTGTTATCACCTTCTGATGTCATCGGAGGTGCCAGTACCGGTCCGCCGACTAAAAAGTGGCCTGGTGTTAAGTAATCGATGTCGTCGAGCTCATTTGTTAAAGCCACAAGTGGTCTCGAGTTGAGGCAGGCTTCAATTTGTACCAGCAAAGTAGTAAACTCTTCGTACGTAAGTTTTTGTTCACCAAGAACGCGTTTTAGGTGATGTTTCATACTCTTGACTGCTGCTTCCCACAATCCTCCCGCTGTTGGCCATGATGGGGCATTAAAATGCCATTCGATGCCACTCTCGGAAGTGTTGTTAATAAGGTCGTCGTTGACTATAAGCTGCATTGCATCTCGGCGTTCTTTTGCTAGTGTTCTGGCTGCTCCGACAAAGTTCGTCCCATTGTCGCTGTAGACATGTTTTGGCGTACCTCGCCGTGCGCATAGCCGCTTCAATGCTGCTAGGAAGGTGATAGTGCTGAGATCTGACACCAGTTCAAGGTGGACAGCCTTTGTGCTTAGACAAATGAAGATCGCGATGTATGCTTTGACTGTTTTAATGCCGCGACCTTTGTTAGCCTTTATTTCAACGTGCCCCGTAAAATCCACGCCTGTGTGTGTGAATGGCCGTGAAGGTGTAACTCGAGGCGTTGGTAAGTCGGCCATTTGCTGATTGCTGCGTTGCGTTTTGTAGCGATGACAGGTGACGCATTTGTTGAGTTGCTTTTTGATTGTTTTCATGCCGCCAAGTATCCAATATTTGTTACGAAGGTGACCCAAAGTAAGCCTGGCCCCACCGTGGAGGGTGTTCTTGTGGGCTTGGTCTATCAAAAGTTCTGATAACTTATGGTTGTTAGGTAAAATTATCGGATGTTTTTGGGAGCTGTTTAACTTGGCATGTTCAAGTCTTCCTCCCACTCGAAGAATGCCTTGAACGTCCAGTGTTGGGCTCAAACTCAAAAGTTTGCTTGTGGCCCGTACCTTGTTATGTTTGCGTAGGTGAGCTATATCATCGCCAAAGCTATTTTTCTGTACCGTTTTCACGAGTAGGTTCTGAGTCAACACTATGTCTTCTGTTGATAAGTGTGACATTCGTTTGGCTCTTGTTGCGTCGCGTGAATTGTTTATGAATCGTAAGATCCAACTTATGACTCGAGTTGCATAAGTCATCGAACTGTATTTTTTCAGTAGATCTTCGATCAGTGGCGTGTCTATAGTTTGTGTTGCGCAGGTTTGACCTCGTTTCTTTTGCTCCTCGTTGGTTGTGAAGGTATCTTGTTTGGGTATGTAGTTGTTTTGAAGCCATGAAGGGCCATTCCACCACAGTTCATGACTTATTAGGTCAGACGGTGAAATTCCTCTGCTTGCACAGACCGCTGGATTCTCTTCGGACTTGACATGCTTCCAAGAGTTAGATGGTGATATTTGTGTTATTTGTGTAACTCTGTTGGCTACGAAACTCTTCCAGCGACTCACGTCACCCTGTATCCAGCCAAGCACCACCATGGAGTCTGTCCAACAATGTATGGTGACCATTCGCGTGTCGATCGAGTCTTTGACCTTTTTGATTAGTCGAGCTAGTAGTCCTGCACCACATAACTCCAATCGAGGTAGAGAAATAGGGTTTTTCTGTGGGGCTAATTTTGTTTTAGCGGCTACTAATCTGATCAACTGTCGGCCTTCTTTATCCGTGGACTTGCAGTATATGACGCATCCGTAGGCTTTTTCAGACGCATCACAGAAGCCATGAAGTTCGAAGGGTTGTTGGGTATTACCAAACCAGCGTGGTATGGTTATGTTGTGAATGTGTACGAGCTGATGGCGGAATTGCTCCCATTCTTGTTGTACGTTTGGTGGGAGATGATCATCCCAGCTCGTTGTTGTAGACCAAGCTTGTTGAAAAATCAGCTTGGCCTTTACTGTTACCGGTGATAGCCACCCAAGTGGGTCGTACAGTTTGGATATATCCGATAGCAGCGTGCGTTTTGTGTTGACGTCACGTTTGTTGCTGAGTGCTGTTTGTTTGTATGTAAACTGATCCGTGTGCGGGTTCCAAGTGATACCTAGCGTTTTATTTGTTTCGGCGTCCTTGAAATCAAACATTTTTTGGTTTATCAAATCATCAGGCAAGCCTTCGAGTAAGCATGTCTTGTTACTTGCCCACTTTCGTAAGTTGAATCCACCGCCCTTCAGCATTGTTATAAGTTCCCCTTGAGCTTTCTGTGCTGTTGTTAGGTCGTGACATCCGCCTAGTAAGTCATCCATGTACAGTTGATTGGAGAGAATAGCCGCCGCCAATGGGTACAGCGCGCCGTCATCCTTGATCAATTGTTTTATGGTTCGCATTGCCAGATATGGTGCGGATTTGGTGCCATATGTCACTGTAGTCAATTGTAACTCTTGTAATGGCTCTGTAACTGAATCCCTCCACACTATTTTCTGCAAGTGTTGGTCTTTGTCTTGAATACGTATTTGTCGGTAGAATTTCTCAATATCAGCTGTGTACACGTATTCAAACGCCCTCCATCGTAAAATCATAGCTTGTAAGTCTTGTTGCAGGTTCGGCCCGCATTCCATCAATTGGTTTAGACTATGACCTGTGCTAGTGGTGGCTGACGCATTGAAAACCACTCGGAGTTTTGTTGTTGTTGAGTCGGGTCTCATGACTCCGTGATGGGGAAGGAAACAGCTCGGAGTGTCCGGCGCTATGCATTTTTTCATATGCTCTAGGGTTATGTATTCTTCGATAAAAGCTTTGTAACTTGAAGCGAGGGTTTCATCTCGTGCTAAGCGTTTTTCCAGCTGTTTGAATTGCGCGACTGCTTGAGGCTTCGATCGTCCCTAAAACTATATTAAACTATAGTTTAGCCACCACGCTTATCAAAGATTTGTAAAACTCATAGTTTGTCCATTACTACTAAAATAATATAGTAGTAAGAAAAAATAATTTAATTTTTGGTATTAGGATTCATTTCGTAGTTCCAAAATACTTCTTTGCTAATGCACAACCATACACACACCGTAAACATCGAATTTTCACACACAAAAGAAAAATTACTAGTGATTTAATTTAATGTCGTATTATCGTCTTCATTCTATACTTTATTGTATAACAGAATATACATAACAAAATCGCTTTCTGCGATCTCTTCCACGCAACCTTGGAATGGTCAGTGCTTACGTAGACATAAAATCGGTTTTCGTTTTTACGAATTAATGGTTGAAAAACATTGACCTTCTTACTTTAAATTTAGGAAAAGCTTAGACGTCAAAAAACTGGCTAAGAGTGAATCGGGCTCACACAATTAAGGTTCTGAAACAAACTACACTAAGCAATCGTAGAAGTTAGTTGGGAAAAAAGTACGAAATCTACGCGGATGAACTGCTAATGTTCTGTAACACTGAACGTATAACACACACACATACACACAGGTATACACAGGTATACCGTTTACCCAGTAAAATCTTCTTGTGCGCTTACTGAAGAAATGATGCGGATGAGTTTTTCGACGCCATTTTCTAGTTTCTATGTAGTTTTAGTTAAGTTAGAATTTAATTTTGTTATTTTTACCTGTCTAAATAAACTAATATATATAGTATGATCTGAAGAAACCCAGTAAGATAATACCTCACTTATACTAAAGTAAACCTAAAGTATATCACCCTGTTGTTTCAGTGTTGGTCTTAGAACTTTGAATTTGCTTCTCGTTAGCAAATTGTGTGGGTAGCATTATCCAAGACGCGGGTGCTTAGACGTTATCAATTATATAATGTAGGCCTTTAATATTATTTGCTTCGTTTATCACCCGTTTAGTATGTAAATACTTACATAGATAAAATCCTTAGGTAAACAAAAAAGCGGAAGATACGGTACTAGAATACAGGGCGCGGACCTACTGAACCAAGTCCAATGGACACAGTTGCTAAACTAAACAGCGCTTGTCTTATACATCAAAATGCCTTCTTGTGTAGTGTTCTAATCACTCAAGAAAGAACACAAGACACACGGAATTACTATCAGTTTTTTTTTTCATTCATTCTCTTTGAAAATAGAAGTATTGCTATAGAATAGTATTGCTGTAAGTTATTGCTATGATTACCTATATATTGGCTTATGTTGTAATTTCTAATCAAAAGGACGATTCTCACATAAGGCGAATCCGGTGTTTTGCGAGTCTGGTAATTTGCGAATCTGGTATTTAGCGATTCTGGTATTAAGCTTCGGAGCCATTGCATATCTGGTATAAGGCGAATCCGGTGTTTTGCGAGTCTGGTAATTTGAGAATCTGTATTAAGCTTCGGAGCCATTTTTTTCACTATTTACGAATTGAATTTATAGGAGCATTGGTGATCCAGTGGTATCGGCCACGACTTACGAGTTGCAGGTCTTGAGAAACCTAGCCAGGCACTTTACTCTGTGCATTTATTTTCCATCACCACTGCTCTCAAAATGGTGAAGGAAACATAGTGAGGAAACCGGCATGTCCTAGGAGGAAAATCTCGAAAACATGTGTCATCCACCAACCTGCACTGGGCCCGCATGGAGGGTTATGGCTAACTCCCTCTTACATAGAGGGGTTCTGTGTCAGTGGGAATCATCATCATTTCAGCCGAAAGACGTCCACTGCTGGACATAGGCCTCCCCCAAGCACCTCCACTTCGACCGGTCCTGTGCTTCCCGCATCCAACGGGTTCCTGCGGCCTTCACAAGGTCGTCGGTCCACCTTGTGGGAGGCCTTCCAATGCTACGTCTTCCGGTACGCGGTCGCTACTCCAGAACCTTTCGGCCCCATCGGCCATCTGTTCTGCGAGCAATGTCAGTGGGAATACTATAAGTTGATTATGCTTTTATTTTAGTACTAGCTTCTGCGCTCGACTTCGTCTGACGACTTCGCACTATTACGTCGTTATCGCTTAGCGTTCTATCCGGCTTATTTTTCTTTTTGCTCGGCTCCTAAAGGTATTAGCATGATGTTAATGGCCGTATAGCCTTTCTCAAGAATTTGGCTATCATATGCACAAAAAAATTTTCAAATCCGACTCAGTGCCAGAGATTAGTGCTATCAAACAAACAAACACTTCAGCTGTATTATTAGTATAGATAGATAAAAAAATGCGCAGGCAATTTTAAATGGAATATTAAGTGTGTTTGCAGCCAAAATTTTAATTAAATAAACAAATTAACTTCAGCTACTACATAAGTAACTGTAAGTAGGTATTCGATTGAGTCGCTATGTAGCGCATATCATCGTAAGTGTTCTTGTCATGAATAAAATATTTACCTACATTTTAAGATGGCAATAAAAAATAAGCTTTCAGTTACATGTTTGCTCGATACGCTCCTTCTAGAGAACAAATGATAGACAATCTTTTGTTAGACTTAAGCATCAAAGTTCTTAGTATAAAAAGTGCTTAGAAAGACTCGAGCTAGAATATTGAACAAGTCAGAAGTCTAAGCTTAAGCTAAAAAGAAACAACAATAAGTATCGATTACATTGACAAAAATGTTCGGTATATTTTATTATGAAAAGTGCGAAAGTACGCGTAAAGAGCTTACAGTTGAGCGTTTTCAAAAGATTGAACGTTACTCTCTCGCCTTGGAGAGCTTTTGTATACCTTGAAGTGGAAATCGGATACTTGAAATGAAATGCTGAGTTCCGAGTTCCTTCACGTAATGTGGCTACGTGCTACGGCGTAGACACGAACGTAGCCGGCTACGGGCTGCTACGGACTTTTTGTGGAAATAATAAAATTATTGTTTTGAATTTAAAAGGAGATTCGAAATTAAAAATTGGACACGAGAATGTACTGCTCATAGTTACTTATTTTGTGTAAAAATTCGTAACTAATAAAAAATATTATTAGTAAGTAGTTTTTTTTTATTTAAAATAAACATAATTATTTCTGTTTTAAAAGTACCGGTGTCGATCATAATACTCTAAACCCCTTTACTAATAAACGTTGTATAGCGTCTGTATAGTTACACAAAGTTTTGTCTTCTTCTTTCGAAAGTGAAATTACTCACGACTGAAAGAGAGAAATCGGTGAAGGGGGGATACACTATAAAAAGTATTACTTACATTGAAAAATAAATATAGTAGTGCCCAGTGTGGACACAGCCCTCGCCCTTGTCATACAATGGGCCACCGCATAACATGTCACGACTGTAAGGAATGCCGTCCAGTAAATCACTGTACACTTGAGGCCAGATAAATAATCTCCTGTCGGTATCTCATACATTCCTATCACATTCGCGTCGATATGTAGGCCTTTCTTATATCGGACAGAATTGATGGGCTCGTTTGAATATCCGAGAAGCTAAGTGTTCAATATGCGAGGAAATTTATGTCGGCACGTTTTTCTTGGTTGGTTGTATATTTTTGGTCGGGAGTGTGAAATTATTTTATTAGATTGCTCACCGTTTTGTCACGCTGTTTTTTGTAAAAGCGTGTTTGATATTTTTTTTTCAGTTGAGTATGCGGATAATTAACACAAATATAAATTTATGGATTTGGTGTGTTATAACTGTTTGTTACTTAAAAGTTCATTATAAAACTAGCGTCAGACAGGATCGGTCGGCATTTATGAAAAAATGTTTTCACTTTTTTTAATTTGTATTTTGTGTTTCAATAACAATTGTTTGTTGCCAAATTAATGTTATTCTTTCTTTCCTCTTAATAATTTTTACGTTGCATTTTTTTTATAAAAAAAAGTATCACTTACGTTTCTTGTTTTACCCTCGTTCGAGAATGTAGACTCTGTACCAATATACTCTCATAATATAATGAAAGAGAAAAACCAATTAATCAAGTTCTAGGCTGCTAATTACATCCTTGTATTAGTTTTATTTATGTCAGGTTTCTCTAAGTTGAGAAATGTGTTTTGGAAGCGTCCGGGAGCGTGTAAATGAGAATGACAAAGATAAAGTGAAAGTATATTGCCATGGAGCGTTCTATGCTTGGCATCAGGCTAATAGACCGAGTTCCAAACGTACGAAATGTTTTCTTCACGAAGTATTTTTTTTTCGTTAATTTGAACTTGTATTTTCCGGCGAAACCATCGCTGTCGCTTAACTTAAATTATTATATTTTCCTCATAGAACTGAATATTTGTATTCTTTCCGAGTGAAATAAAGTGTCTCAACAGTAAAAACAGAATCAGCATCGCCGTACGTGGCAATGCTGCCAGCCTTTTGGGCACTTTTCCTGTTGACAGCGATGCGGACGAATTTTTTTGATGCCATGATTCTTTTCCTTATTTATTAAATACACGTACATATTGTTAATGTTATTTTAAATCTGTTAACTTATAATATACAAATATTATCTTGTTTGAAAATAGTCATGTGATTTCCATAAAAATGTAAACCTTACAGTAAAAAAAGTATTTTTTCTAACTGCATAATTTGGGTAATTCGCATGAAGATACAAGTACGTACACCTATGTATTTAACATTCTAAAGCCTTCCTACTATGTATGTATTCACAGAGTTTTTAGACTAAATAAATAGCAGGCAAAGCTTTCCAGCGGTTTCCATAAATGGTTTAGTAAATTGAGAGCACCGCAAAGTTGCGTCGACTCCTGAATATTTATTAACATTATTGAAGCAGTTATGGAAAATTAAATTTCATCGTCACAGCGGTAGTGAATGGAGCAACAAGTTACAAAGATTGGCATTTTATGTGCCTAGCTGAATTTAAATTACAAATGTTTAGTTGTTATTCTGAGAAGGTAATCAGAAGCCCGAAAGTCTGACAAGCAGTCTTACCAAGGGGTATCGTATTACCTAGTAACTGGATTGTGGAGGTCGGATAGGTAATCGCTCCATGTAAAATACGGGTATCGAGCTGCATCTGATTAGAGTGGAAGCCGACCCCAACAAAGTAAGAAAATTTTATTTTATTTATTTGGGTAAATAAAAAAATGCTAGGCAGATGAAGAAATTTATTCTTCATCAAGTCTTAACTCATTAATTGCGTAACAAAATACATCTTGCACTTATGCATGCTCATAGGTATACCAAAGAAACACATCACTAAGGTACTATACCGATTAAAACATTTTATGAGATCGTCTAAATTTACTGCATGCAGACAGTGCGGGCTGCTATCACAACAGTAGATGGCTTACGATAAGTATTAATATATATGCGACGCATAAATACAGATACAATTATATTCAATTGTAATTCAATCAGTCGATATTTTTCCATTTTTTCGCGAGAGTTTTACTGCACTGTTTGACATTTTGCATCAAAAGTTAAATATGATATCGTTTTGAATTATTATTAATTTTGTCTTTACGGAAACAGAATAGTAAAATAAAAAGCCATTTAAAGTTATGAGCCAACAAAGTTTCGTTTTTCTTGTTATTTTTAACGTAACTTTGGGTGTAAATAAGTAATAAAAGAACTGTAAAATCTTCAAAACCAAGTCCGTACCAACAAAGCTCAGTTATCGAAGAGTTCAATAAACTTTATTTATAATTCATTTATGCACCGGTTTCTTCATAAAACTCCATTATCCAAAGCACTTTTCGAATTTTTTTACGCGCCTATCAGTTCGGAACGGTGTTTCTGTGCGTGAGAACTAGACGTTGTGCGTGTAGACTAGCGTCTAAATGCTCATCACTGATAATAGTTCTGTCGGACATGAAGCCAGGTGAGACAGCGTGCTTTTTGGCCATGACCACCAATATGTTTGAGATCGCGACTAGTTTACTCTTAAAGTCGCTTTTTGAGTCTGTGTGACCCTTTGAGTATTAAACCAACTGGAGACGGTACGAGACCGCCGGTCTAATAATGGTTAACGCCGTTTATAATAATGTGTGCGTATAGTTTATGCTTGTATTTGTTTTTAGTTTTGTATGCGTGCGTAACAACGCACTCAAATTGCATTAGTGTATTATTACTACTTGTGTGCGTTCCCTCGTCCCCCGCGATGAAAGTGACAGACTTATTTGCGTAGATATTAGTACTCGTGGCGTCTCCGGTTGGTTTAATACTCAAATGTGTGACCGCGTTGTTCTTTTAAACTACGCAAGGTATTTTCATACAGTTTGCCCATCATTTAGAGAATATATTCCGGAAGGTTTTTGTGTAGAGGACGGTGGGCTGCATCAATTGGGTACCCGAGATGTATTAAAATTTTCATACAACTGGGGTACCCAATTGATGCAGCCTACTGTACATTAATATAAAACTTGCAATTATCAAAGTAATATTATTTTTTGTCAAGTAGAAAAAACCGTGCGAATCGATTCGTGTCGCTAGTTGTTTATAATTTATTCACGCCTAAACATTCCTGCTAAAGCAACCTCGTGTGTTCTCTGAAAAAATCCACTCATAATAAATAACGAGGAAACAATACATGTCCCTAAGCAATACACATCCATTAAAAATTACCTACCCACTTCGGATCTTACATGGTCTCGAGCTAAAAGCATCAGAGCGTCACGTCTTTTGCCTCGACTATTTTTGTTTGCAGTACGTGAAAATATTTTTCTTCATCGCAAGAAAACCTCCATTTATAAACGAATAATATGGTACCCTCTTGAGAGTTCAAGACACATAATGTTATTGTGGTCTGTGAAATGAGTGTAAATGGGCCCCTTTTGATATTACAAAACAGTGGAAGAATAAATTAGGTTTTTGTTTATTTACTTACAAAGTGGAGATGGCAATACGACAATGTCGATCCCAGTCTGTATACAAAAAAAAAAAAAACAATTAATGATCAAGATCTATATTGATGAATTGATTGATTGAATGAAATCTTTAATAAGCTATAGGTGACTAAACTATAGTTTAGTCACCTATAGCTAAAAATGTACGGGCAGTTTGTCCGTACACGGAGATGTAGTATGTAGACTGTTGGTGGATACGAATCACACGGGATGTATACAGGAAATAAAATCACTGTTTTGTGTCCGTTATTGATTGTTCGATTTATTAAGAAAAACATTAAAATATATAATGCATAAAGTAGGTTACTTGTAGTGGGTGCAATAGCTTATTCAGCGAATGTAAATAAGTAATCGGCGAATAAGCAAATGCTTGTTAAGGTAAATACTAAAACAATACATTTCATGTGGCGATGCTCGTACATCCTGCCAACTCTAAAAAACGACAAATTACAAGTAAAACGTGGTGTAGAAAGTAATTAAAAATATGTAAAGCAAGTTAGAACATTCTGAGTTCGGCTCTGGATGGCATCGGTGATGTTTCGCTGTCCATCTTGTTGCTGTTAGGAAGATGTTCGATGACCTCTTCTGTTGTCTGTCCATCTGTCTTTGTTTGTCTATCCTTCGGGAGACGCCGTTGAGTATGAGCTGGTACCATGTCAATCTCTTCCTTGTGAGCTTGCGTTGACACTCTGCTTACTTGAGGTACCCGGAGGCAGCGTGTTTTTATTTTATAGGATACCCATGTACCGAATATTATTGCACAGGTTATTATGAACCCGTACAGGACGTAGTGATGTTGCTCGGCATCCGCTGATTTAACCATTTGGATGTCTTGTTGTTCTTTAACCAGTTCAATTTTTCTCTTAAGACCTTTTAGTTGTTCTTCATGGGTTTCTATTTCCATGTTCGTTATGTTAGTAATTTGACTGTTGCTTGTTAATAATTCATTTAGGTTTATCTCTGGTATGTAGATCTCTTGCTCATTTCCTAATTCCATTGTGCTTTGCATATTGTAGTGCGAATGAATCAGGTGGTTGTCGCCGCGCATCATGCATCCTGTCGCTAAGGTGATCGTGCCCGTATTACGTAGTGTCTGTGACGTAATTCCAGCTGGACAGAAAATGCGCATAGTGCATTCCTCGCAACACGTAAATAACCAAGCCCCCTTGCTGTGTAGCTTTTTCCATTCATTTCTGCAACTTGATACCTCAGTGCGGCAATTTGATACTCCTCGATTGTTTATTATGTCTGCTTCGCACATGCTTGTGGCTGTTTTGATACCATATATAGGTAAGTCGAAGTTGCATAACAGCAGCTGATTTGTGTTTACTTGTGTGCATGATGACAGATGTTGTTGATTCAGGGTTATCATCATGTCCATTTTCAAGTTCACGGCTATGTATTTTGTTGTTGGTATTATGTTAATCATAGAGTCTCCCTTTATGTTGCGGATTGGGATGACTTCGGTTAGTTCATATTGTTCGTCTGTTACTAATGGGATTTTTACTTCGAAAATAATAAAATCTTCTGTTAATCTTCCTTGCACACTTGCTAGCTTATACATTTCCCGAATACACTTGAACTTGTTTTGGCAGGGTAGGGATAATCCTTTTGGTACTTGTCCTGATATGATGTTCAACTGTTTTTCGAATGCATCGGGTTTCAATAAGTGAGTGTCGACTTTGCCGTGGCGAAGATCTGTAACTAGGTCGATCAACATGTCTTGTATTCTCCGCAAGTTTGCTACCATCATGTTTGCGGCAAGTGCAGTAGCAGTGAGGAAAGTTGATTGGTCTTGTTCTGTTCTAAGCTGTTGCATCGAGTCTCTGAGACTTTTGTTGATGACGACGAACTGTCGGTTCATTACTTGTTCGTTCCTTTTCAAGAGATTGTATTCACCTTCGATAATTGAGGTATGTTGTTTATACAGGTTGAACAAGTGGTCTTCGTTGTTGTGCAGTAGTTTGATGTCGTTATTATATTTATCGGCAAATTTGTCATCAAGTACGCCGAAGAGGGAGTTAGCAATGTTCCCGATCCCGTTTATGAGACCTCGCTTACTGCGTCTTCCGTGTTCAGATTGTAGTACTTCGTTGTAGTGTTTGAGCTCGTTTAACTCGTGCTCGAATTGTGTGGATATAGTAAGGTACGCCACGTTTCGTTGACAGAGTCCGTGTAGTTGCTGGACGTATTGTTCAACGGCGGAAATACTTTTCCAGTAAGTCGACATGTTATAGTAAACCACCAGTCTCCATTCGTCTTGTATTAGCTGTAAGTCTGCTGCTTTGTCAAAGTATACAAGACGGGTTGGGTCGAGAGTTGTCACGTTGACGAGCTGTTGCATGGACGGTGTCCCACATGTAACTATGAGTACTAGTAACGTACTTAGGCACGTGCTAAGAACATTCTTCCGTTCCAGTCTAGGTCTCAACCGCTGTTGTCGTGGTGATGTTGATGAAGTTGCTTCTGGTTGTTTATGGTCCGTGGCCTGTGTTGATTTGCCTTCGGTGTTATGCTCTGTTTCAATGGGCAACCGGGACAATTTTGTTATGGGCCTCTTCATTAGATTGGACTTAGTCTTGAGCGTGACGACTCTTACTAAGTTGTCAGGTCCAGGATGCGTCTCTACGACACGTCCTAGTAACCATTTGGCCGGGGCCACATGTTCTTCCTTTATAAGGACGATGTCATCCACTGCTATGTTGTCTGTTGGGGCTTGCCATTTTCCTCGTAATTGTAATGTTTGAAGGTAATCTTTGGACCATTTCTTCCAAAATTCCTTGTACATATTTTCTGTCAAGCGCCATCGTAAAGTTAAGCTGCTGTTATCACCTTCTGATGTCATCGGAGGTGCCAGTACCGGTCCGCCGACTAAAAAGTGGCCTGGTGTTAAGTAATCGATGTCGTCGAGCTCATTTGTTAAAGCCACAAGTGGTCTCGAGTTGAGGCAGGCTTCAATTTGTACCAGCAAAGTAGTAAACTCTTCGTACGTAAGTTTTTGTTCACCAAGAACGCGTTTTAGGTGATGTTTCATACTCTTGACTGCTGCTTCCCACAATCCTCCCGCTGTTGGCCATGATGGGGCATTAAAATGCCATTCGATGCCACTCTCGGAAGTGTTGTTAATAAGGTCGTCGTTGACTATAAGCTGCATTGCATCTCGGCGTTCTTTTGCTAGTGTTCTGGCTGCTCCGACAAAGTTCGTCCCATTGTCGCTGTAGACATGTTTTGGCGTACCTCGCCGTGCGCATAGCCGCTTCAATGCTGCTAGGAAGGTGATAGTGCTGAGATCTGACACCAGTTCAAGGTGGACAGCCTTTGTGCTTAGACAAATGAAGATCGCGATGTATGCTTTGACTGTTTTAATGCCGCGACCTTTGTTAGCCTTTATTTCAACGTGCCCCGTAAAATCCACGCCTGTGTGTGTGAATGGCCGTGAAGGTGTAACTCGAGGCGTTGGTAAGTCGGCCATTTGCTGATTGCTGCGTTGCGTTTTGTAGCGATGACAGGTGACGCATTTGTTGAGTTGCTTTTTGATTGTTTTCATGCCGCCAAGTATCCAATATTTGTTACGAAGGTGACCCAAAGTAAGCCTGGCCCCACCGTGGAGGGTGTTCTTGTGGGCTTGGTCTATCAAAAGTTCTGATAACTTATGGTTGTTAGGTAAAATTATCGGATGTTTTTGGGAGCTGTTTAACTTGGCATGTTCAAGTCTTCCTCCCACTCGAAGAATGCCTTGAACGTCCAGTGTTGGGCTCAAACTCAAAAGTTTGCTTGTGGCCCGTACCTTGTTATGTTTGCGTAGGTGAGCTATATCATCGCCAAAGCTATTTTTCTGTACCGTTTTCACGAGTAGGTTCTGAGTCAACACTATGTCTTCTGTTGATAAGTGTGACATTCGTTTGGCTCTTGTTGCGTCGCGTGAATTGTTTATGAATCGTAAGATCCAACTTATGACTCGAGTTGCATAAGTCATCGAACTGTATTTTTTCAGTAGATCTTCGATCAGTGGCGTGTCTATAGTTTGTGTTGCGCAGGTTTGACCTCGTTTCTTTTGCTCCTCGTTGGTTGTGAAGGTATCTTGTTTGGGTATGTAGTTGTTTTGAAGCCATGAAGGGCCATTCCACCACAGTTCATGACTTATTAGGTCAGACGGTGAAATTCCTCTGCTTGCACAGACCGCTGGATTCTCTTCGGACTTGACATGCTTCCAAGAGTTAGATGGTGATATTTGTGTTATTTGTGTAACTCTGTTGGCTACGAAACTCTTCCAGCGACTCACGTCACCCTGTATCCAGCCAAGCACCACCATGGAGTCTGTCCAACAATGTATGGTGACCATTCGCGTGTCGATCGAGTCTTTGACCTTTTTGATTAGTCGAGCTAGTAGTCCTGCACCACATAACTCCAATCGAGGTAGAGAAATAGGGTTTTTCTGTGGGGCTAATTTTGTTTTAGCGGCTACTAATCTGATCAACTGTCGGCCTTCTTTATCCGTGGACTTGCAGTATATGACGCATCCGTAGGCTTTTTCAGACGCATCACAGAAGCCATGAAGTTCGAAGGGTTGTTGGGTATTACCAAACCAGCGTGGTATGGTTATGTTGTGAATGTGTACGAGCTGATGGCGGAATTGCTCCCATTCTTGTTGTACGTTTGGTGGGAGATGATCATCCCAGCTCGTTGTTGTAGACCAAGCTTGTTGAAAAATCAGCTTGGCCTTTACTGTTACCGGTGATAGCCACCCAAGTGGGTCGTACAGTTTGGATATATCCGATAGCAGCGTGCGTTTTGTGTTGACGTCACGTTTGTTGCTGAGTGCTGTTTGTTTGTATGTAAACTGATCCGTGTGCGGGTTCCAAGTGATACCTAGCGTTTTATTTGTTTCGGCGTCCTTGAAATCAAACATTTTTTGGTTTATCAAATCATCAGGCAAGCCTTCGAGTAAGCATGTCTTGTTACTTGCCCACTTTCGTAAGTTGAATCCACCGCCCTTCAGCATTGTTATAAGTTCCCCTTGAGCTTTCTGTGCTGTTGTTAGGTCGTGACATCCGCCTAGTAAGTCATCCATGTACAGTTGATTGGAGAGAATAGCCGCCGCCAATGGGTACAGCGCGCCGTCATCCTTGATCAATTGTTTTATGGTTCGCATTGCCAGATATGGTGCGGATTTGGTGCCATATGTCACTGTAGTCAATTGTAACTCTTGTAATGGCTCTGTAACTGAATCCCTCCACACTATTTTCTGCAAGTGTTGGTCTTTGTCTTGAATACGTATTTGTCGGTAGAATTTCTCAATATCAGCTGTGTACACGTATTCAAACGCCCTCCATCGTAAAATCATAGCTTGTAAGTCTTGTTGCAGGTTCGGCCCGCATTCCATCAATTGGTTTAGACTATGACCTGTGCTAGTGGTGGCTGACGCATTGAAAACCACTCGGAGTTTTGTTGTTGTTGAGTCGGGTCTCATGACTCCGTGATGGGGAAGGAAACAGCTCGGAGTGTCCGGCGCTATGCATTTTTTCATATGCTCTAGGGTTATGTATTCTTCGATAAAAGCTTTGTAACTTGAAGCGAGGGTTTCATCTCGTGCTAAGCGTTTTTCCAGCTGTTTGAATTGCGCGACTGCTTGAGGCTTCGATCGTCCCTAAAACTATATTAAACTATAGTTTAGCCACCACGCTTATCAAAGATTTGTAAAACTCATAGTTTGTCCATTACTACTAAAATAATATAGTAGTAAGAAAAAATAATTTAATTTTTGGTATTAGGATTCATTTCGTAGTTCCAAAATACTTCTTTGCTAATGCACAACCATACACACACCGTAAACATCGAATTTTCACACACAAAAGAAAAATTACTAGTGATTTAATTTAATGTCGTATTATCGTCTTCATTCTATACTTTATTGTATAACAGAATATACATAACAAAATCGCTTTCTGCGATCTCTTCCACGCAACCTTGGAATGGTCAGTGCTTACGTAGACATAAAATCGGTTTTCGTTTTTACGAATTAATGGTTGAAAAACATTGACCTTCTTACTTTAAATTTAGGAAAAGCTTAGACGTCAAAAAACTGGCTAAGAGTGAATCGGGCTCACACAATTAAGGTTCTGAAACAAACTACACTAAGCAATCGTAGAAGTTAGTTGGGAAAAAAGTACGAAATCTACGCGGATGAACTGCTAATGTTCTGTAACACTGAACGTATAACACACACACATACACACAGGTATACACAGGTATACCGTTTACCCAGTAAAATCTTCTTGTGCGCTTACTGAAGAAATGATGCGGATGAGTTTTTCGACGCCATTTTCTAGTTTCTATGTAGTTTTAGTTAAGTTAGAATTTAATTTTGTTATTTTTACCTGTCTAAATAAACTAATATATATAGTATGATCTGAAGAAACCCAGTAAGATAATACCTCACTTATACTAAAGTAAACCTAAAGTATATCACCCTGTTGTTTCAGTGTTGGTCTTAGAACTTTGAATTTGCTTCTCGTTAGCAAATTGTGTGGGTAGCATTATCCAAGACGCGGGTGCTTAGACGTTATCAATTATATAATGTAGGCCTTTAATATTATTTGCTTCGTTTATCACCCGTTTAGTATGTAAATACTTACATAGATAAAATCCTTAGGTAAACAAAAAAGCGGAAGATACGGTACTAGAATACAGGGCGCGGACCTACTGAACCAAGTCCAATGGACACAGTTGCTAAACTAAACAGCGCTTGTCTTATACATCAAAATGCCTTCTTGTGTAGTGTTCTAATCACTCAAGAAAGAACACAAGACACACGGAATTACTATCAGTTTTTTTTTTCATTCATTCTCTTTGAAAATAGAAGTATTGCTATAGAATAGTATTGCTGTAAGTTATTGCTATGATTACCTATTGGCTTATGTTGTAATTTCTAATCAAAAGGACGATTCTCACATAAGGCGAATCCGGTGTTTTGCGAGTCTGGTAATTTGCGAATCTGGTATTTAGCGATTCTGGTATTAAGCTTCGGAGCCATTGCATATCTGGTATAAGGCGAATCCGGTGTTTTGCGAGTCTGGTAATTTGAGAATCTGTATTAAGCTTCGGAGCCATTTTTTTCACTATTTACGAATTGAATTTATACGCTTCCAAAACACATTTCTCAACTTAGAGAAACCTGACATAAATAAAACTAATACAAGGATGTAATTAGCAGCCTAGAACTTGATTAATTGGTTTTTCTCTTTCATTATATTATGAGAGTATATTGGTACAGAGTCTACATTCTCGAACGAGGGTAAAACAAGAAACGTAAGTGATACTTTTTTTTATAAAAAAAATGCAACGTAAAAATTATTAAGAGGAAAGAAAGAATAACATTAATTTGGCAACAAACAATTGTTATTGAAACACAAAATACAAATTAAAAAAAGTGAAAACATTTTTTCATAAATGCCGACCGATCCTGTCTGACGCTAGTTTTATAATGAACTTTTAAGTAACAAACAGTTATAACACACCAAATCCATAAATTTATATTTGTGTTAATTATCCGCATACTCAACTGAAAAAAAAATATCAAACACGCTTTTACAAAAAACAGCGTGACAAAACGGTGAGCAATCTAATAAAATAATTTCACACTCCCGACCAAAAATATACAACCAACCAAGAAAAACGTGCCGACATAAATTTCCTCGCATATTGAACACTTAGCTTCTCGGATATTCAAACGAGCCCATCAATTCTGTCCGATATAAGAAAGGCCTACATATCGACGCGAATGTGATAGGAATGTATGAGATACCGACAGGAGATTATTTATCTGGCCTCAAGTGTACAGTGATTTACTGGACGGCATTCCTTACAGTCGTGACATGTTATGCGGTGGCCCATTGTATGACAAGGGCGAGGGCTGTGTCCACACTGGGCACTACTATATTTATTTTTCAATGTAAGTAATACTTTTTATAGTGTATCCCCCCTTCACCGATTTCTCTCTTTCAGTCGTGAGTAATTTCACTTTCGAAAGAAGAAGACAAAACTTTGTGTAACTATACAGACGCTATACAACGTTTATTAGTAAAGGGGTTTAGAGTATTATGATCGACACCGGTACTTTTAAAACAGAAATAATTATGTTTATTTTAAATAAAAAAAAACTACTTACTAATAATATTTTTTATTAGTTACGAATTTTTACACAAAATAAGTAACTATGAGCAGTACATTCTCGTGTCCAATTTTTAATTTCGAATCTCCTTTTAAATTCAAAACAATAATTTTATTATTTCCACAAAAAGTCCGTAGCAGCCCGTAGCCGGCTACGTTCGTGTCTACGCCGTAGCACGTAGCCACATTACGTGAAGGAACTCGGAACTCGGCATTTCATTTCAAGTATCCGATTTCCACTTCAAGGTATACAAAAGCTCTCCAAGGCGAGAGAGTAACGTTCAATCTTTTGAAAACGCTCAACTGTAAGCTCTTTACGCGTACTTTCGCACTTTTCATAATAAAATATACCGAACATTTTTGTCAATGTAATCGATACTTATTGTTGTTTCTTTTTAGCTTAAGCTTAGACTTCTGACTTGTTCAATATTCTAGCTCGAGTCTTTCTAAGCACTTTTTATACTAAGAACTTTGATGCTTAAGTCTAACAAAAGATTGTCTATCATTTGTTCTCTAGAAGGAGCGTATCGAGCAAACATGTAACTGAAAGCTTATTTTTTATTGCCATCTTAAAATGTAGGTAAATATTTTATTCATGACAAGAACACTTACGATGATATGCGCTACATAGCGACTCAATCGAATACCTACTTACAGTTACTTATGTAGTAGCTGAAGTTAATTTGTTTATTTAATTAAAATTTTGGCTGCAAACACACTTAATATTCCATTTAAAATTGCCTGCGCATTTTTTTATCTATCTATACTAATAATACAGCTGAAGTGTTTGTTTGTTTGATAGCACTAATCTCTGGCACTGAGTCGGATTTGAAAATTTTTTTGTGCATATGATAGCCAAATTCTTGAGAAAGGCTATACGGCCATTAACATCATGCTAATACCTTTAGGAGCCGAGCAAAAAGAAAAATAAGCCGGATAGAACGCTAAGCGATAACGACGTAATAGTGCGAAGTCGTCAGACGAAGTCGAGCGCAGAAGCTAGTACTAAAATAAAAGCATAATCAACTTATAGTATTCCCACTGACATTGCTCGCAGAACAGATGGCCGATGGGGCCGAAAGGTTCTGGAGTAGCGACCGCGTACCGGAAGACGTAGCATTGGAAGGCCTCCCACAAGGTGGACCGACGACCTTGTGAAGGCCGCAGGAACCCGTTGGATGCGGGAAGCACAGGACCGGTCGAAGTGGAGGTGCTTGGGGGAGGCCTATGTCCAGCAGTGGACGTCTTTCGGCTGAAATGATGATGATTCCCACTGACACAGAACCCCTCTATGTAAGAGGGAGTTAGCCATAACCCTCCATGCGGGCCCAGTGCAGGTTGGTGGATGACACATGTTTTCGAGATTTTCCTCCTAGGACATGCCGGTTTCCTCACTATGTTTCCTTCACCATTTTGAGAGCAGTGGTGATGGAAAATAAATGCACAGAGTAAAGTGCCTGGCTAGGTTTCTCAAGACCTGCAACTCGTAAGTCGTGGCCGATACCACTGGATCACCAATGCTCCTATAAATTCAATTCGTAAATAGTGAAAAAAATGGCTCCGAAGCTTAATACAGATTCTCAAATTACCAGACTCGCAAAACACCGGATTCGCCTTATACCAGATATGCAATGGCTCCGAAGCTTAATACCAGAATCGCTAAATACCAGATTCGCAAATTACCAGACTCGCAAAACACCGGATTCGCCTTATGTGAGAATCGTCCTTTTGATTAGAAATTACAACATAAGCCAATATATAGGTAATCATAGCAATAACTTACAGCAATACTATTCTATAGCAATACTTCTATTTTCAAAGAGAATGAATGAAAAAAAAAACTGATAGTAATTCCGTGTGTCTTGTGTTCTTTCTTGAGTGATTAGAACACTACACAAGAAGGCATTTTGATGTATAAGACAAGCGCTGTTTAGTTTAGCAACTGTGTCCATTGGACTTGGTTCAGTAGGTCCGCGCCCTGTATTCTAGTACCGTATCTTCCGCTTTTTTGTTTACCTAAGGATTTTATCTATGTAAGTATTTACATACTAAACGGGTGATAAACGAAGCAAATAATATTAAAGGCCTACATTATATAATTGATAACGTCTAAGCACCCGCGTCTTGGATAATGCTACCCACACAATTTGCTAACGAGAAGCAAATTCAAAGTTCTAAGACCAACACTGAAACAACAGGGTGATATACTTTAGGTTTACTTTAGTATAAGTGAGGTATTATCTTACTGGGTTTCTTCAGATCATACTATATATATTAGTTTATTTAGACAGGTAAAAATAACAAAATTAAATTCTAACTTAACTAAAACTACATAGAAACTAGAAAATGGCGTCGAAAAACTCATCCGCATCATTTCTTCAGTAAGCGCACAAGAAGATTTTACTGGGTAAACGGTATACCTGTGTATACCTGTGTGTATGTGTGTGTGTTATACGTTCAGTGTTACAGAACATTAGCAGTTCATCCGCGTAGATTTCGTACTTTTTTCCCAACTAACTTCTACGATTGCTTAGTGTAGTTTGTTTCAGAACCTTAATTGTGTGAGCCCGATTCACTCTTAGCCAGTTTTTTGACGTCTAAGCTTTTCCTAAATTTAAAGTAAGAAGGTCAATGTTTTTCAACCATTAATTCGTAAAAACGAAAACCGATTTTATGTCTACGTAAGCACTGACCATTCCAAGGTTGCGTGGAAGAGATCGCAGAAAGCGATTTTGTTATGTATATTCTGTTATACAATAAAGTATAGAATGAAGACGATAATACGACATTAAATTAAATCACTAGTAATTTTTCTTTTGTGTGTGAAAATTCGATGTTTACGGTGTGTGTATGGTTGTGCATTAGCAAAGAAGTATTTTGGAACTACGAAATGAATCCTAATACCAAAAATTAAATTATTTTTTCTTACTACTATATTATTTTAGTAGTAATGGACAAACTATGAGTTTTACAAATCTTTGATAAGCGTGGTGGCTAAACTATAGTTTAATATAGTTTTAGGGACGATCGAAGCCTCAAGCAGTCGCGCAATTCAAACAGCTGGAAAAACGCTTAGCACGAGATGAAACCCTCGCTTCAAGTTACAAAGCTTTTATCGAAGAATACATAACCCTAGAGCATATGAAAAAATGCATAGCGCCGGACACTCCGAGCTGTTTCCTTCCCCATCACGGAGTCATGAGACCCGACTCAACAACAACAAAACTCCGAGTGGTTTTCAATGCGTCAGCCACCACTAGCACAGGTCATAGTCTAAACCAATTGATGGAATGCGGGCCGAACCTGCAACAAGACTTACAAGCTATGATTTTACGATGGAGGGCGTTTGAATACGTGTACACAGCTGATATTGAGAAATTCTACCGACAAATACGTATTCAAGACAAAGACCAACACTTGCAGAAAATAGTGTGGAGGGATTCAGTTACAGAGCCATTACAAGAGTTACAATTGACTACAGTGACATATGGCACCAAATCCGCACCATATCTGGCAATGCGAACCATAAAACAATTGATCAAGGATGACGGCGCGCTGTACCCATTGGCGGCGGCTATTCTCTCCAATCAACTGTACATGGATGACTTACTAGGCGGATGTCACGACCTAACAACAGCACAGAAAGCTCAAGGGGAACTTATAACAATGCTGAAGGGCGGTGGATTCAACTTACGAAAGTGGGCAAGTAACAAGACATGCTTACTCGAAGGCTTGCCTGATGATTTGATAAACCAAAAAATGTTTGATTTCAAGGACGCCGAAACAAATAAAACGCTAGGTATCACTTGGAACCCGCACACGGATCAGTTTACATACAAACAAACAGCACTCAGCAACAAACGTGACGTCAACACAAAACGCACGCTGCTATCGGATATATCCAAACTGTACGACCCACTTGGGTGGCTATCACCGGTAACAGTAAAGGCCAAGCTGATTTTTCAACAAGCTTGGTCTACAACAACGAGCTGGGATGATCATCTCCCACCAAACGTACAACAAGAATGGGAGCAATTCCGCCATCAGCTCGTACACATTCACAACATAACCATACCACGCTGGTTTGGTAATACCCAACAACCCTTCGAACTTCATGGCTTCTGTGATGCGTCTGAAAAAGCCTACGGATGCGTCATATACTGCAAGTCCACGGATAAAGAAGGCCGACAGTTGATCAGATTAGTAGCCGCTAAAACAAAATTAGCCCCACAGAAAAACCCTATTTCTCTACCTCGATTGGAGTTATGTGGTGCAGGACTACTAGCTCGACTAATCAAAAAGGTCAAAGACTCGATCGACACGCGAATGGTCACCATACATTGTTGGACAGACTCCATGGTGGTGCTTGGCTGGATACAGGGTGACGTGAGTCGCTGGAAGAGTTTCGTAGCCAACAGAGTTACACAAATAACACAAATATCACCATCTAACTCTTGGAAGCATGTCAAGTCCGAAGAGAATCCAGCGGTCTGTGCAAGCAGAGGAATTTCACCGTCTGACCTAATAAGTCATGAACTGTGGTGGAATGGCCCTTCATGGCTTCAAAACAACTACATACCCAAACAAGATACCTTCACAACCAACGAGGAGCAAAAGAAACGAGGTCAAACCTGCGCAACACAAACTATAGACACGCCACTGATCGAAGATCTACTGAAAAAATACAGTTCGATGACTTATGCAACTCGAGTCATAAGTTGGATCTTACGATTCATAAACAATTCACGCGACGCAACAAGAGCCAAACGAATGTCACACTTATCAACAGAAGACATAGTGTTGACTCAGAACCTACTCGTGAAAACGGTACAGAAAAATAGCTTTGGCGATGATATAGCTCACCTACGCAAACATAACAAGGTACGGGCCACAAGCAAACTTTTGAGTTTGAGCCCAACACTGGACGTTCAAGGCATTCTTCGAGTGGGAGGAAGACTTGAACATGCCAAGTTAAACAGCTCCCAAAAACATCCGATAATTTTACCTAACAACCATAAGTTATCAGAACTTTTGATAGACCAAGCCCACAAGAACACCCTCCACGGTGGGGCCAGGCTTACTTTGGGTCACCTTCGTAACAAATATTGGATACTTGGCGGCATGAAAACAATCAAAAAGCAACTCAACAAATGCGTCACCTGTCATCGCTACAAAACGCAACGCAGCAATCAGCAAATGGCCGACTTACCAACGCCTCGAGTTACACCTTCACGGCCATTCACACACACAGGCGTGGATTTTACGGGGCACGTTGAAATAAAGGCTAACAAAGGTCGCGGCATTAAAACAGTCAAAGCATACATCGCGATCTTCATTTGTCTAAGCACAAAGGCTGTCCACCTTGAACTGGTGTCAGATCTCAGCACTATCACCTTCCTAGCAGCATTGAAGCGGCTATGCGCACGGCGAGGTACGCCAAAACATGTCTACAGCGACAATGGGACGAACTTTGTCGGAGCAGCCAGAACACTAGCAAAAGAACGCCGAGATGCAATGCAGCTTATAGTCAACGACGACCTTATTAACAACACTTCCGAGAGTGGCATCGAATGGCATTTTAATGCCCCATCATGGCCAACAGCGGGAGGATTGTGGGAAGCAGCAGTCAAGAGTATGAAACATCACCTAAAACGCGTTCTTGGTGAACAAAAACTTACGTACGAAGAGTTTACTACTTTGCTGGTACAAATTGAAGCCTGCCTCAACTCGAGACCACTTGTGGCTTTAACAAATGAGCTCGACGACATCGATTACTTAACACCAGGCCACTTTTTAGTCGGCGGACCGGTACTGGCACCTCCGATGACATCAGAAGGTGATAACAGCAGCTTAACTTTACGATGGCGCTTGACAGAAAATATGTACAAGGAATTTTGGAAGAAATGGTCCAAAGATTACCTTCAAACATTACAATTACGAGGAAAATGGCAAGCCCCAACAGACAACATAGCAGTGGATGACATCGTCCTTATAAAGGAAGAACATGTGGCCCCGGCCAAATGGTTACTAGGACGTGTCGTAGAGACGCATCCTGGACCTGACAACTTAGTAAGAGTCGTCACGCTCAAGACTAAGTCCAATCTAATGAAGAGGCCCATAACAAAATTGTCCCGGTTGCCCATTGAAACAGAGCATAACACCGAAGGCAAATCAACACAGGCCACGGACCATAAACAACCAGAAGCAACTTCATCAACATCACCACGACAACAGCGGTTGAGACCTAGACTGGAACGGAAGAATGTTCTTAGCACGTGCCTAAGTACGTTACTAGTACTCATAGTTACATGTGGGACACCGTCCATGCAACAGCTCGTCAACGTGACAACTCTCGACCCAAGCCGTCTTGTATACTTTGACAAAGCAGCAGACTTACAGCTAATACAAGACGAATGGAGACTGGTGGTTTACTATAACATGTCGACTTACTGGAAAAGTATTTCCGCCGTTGAACAATACGTCCAGCAACTACACGGACTCTGTCAACGAAACGTGGCGTACCTTACTATATCCACACAATTCGAGCACGAGTTAAACGAGCTCAAACACTACAACGAAGTACTACAATCTGAACACGGAAGACGCAGTAAGCGAGGTCTCATAAACGGGATCGGGAACATTGCTAACTCCCTCTTCGGCGTACTTGATGACAAATTTGCCGATAAATATAATAACGACATCAAACTACTGCACAACAACGAAGACCACTTGTTCAACCTGTATAAACAACATACCTCAATTATCGAAGGTGAATACAATCTCTTGAAAAGGAACGAACAAGTAATGAACCGACAGTTCGTCGTCATCAACAAAAGTCTCAGAGACTCGATGCAACAGCTTAGAACAGAACAAGACCAATCAACTTTCCTCACTGCTACTGCACTTGCCGCAAACATGATGGTAGCAAACTTGCGGAGAATACAAGACATGTTGATCGACCTAGTTACAGATCTTCGCCACGGCAAAGTCGACACTCACTTATTGAAACCCGATGCATTCGAAAAACAGTTGAACATCATATCAGGACAAGTACCAAAAGGATTATCCCTACCCTGCCAAAACAAGTTCAAGTGTATTCGGGAAATGTATAAGCTAGCAAGTGTGCAAGGAAGATTAACAGAAGATTTTATTATTTTCGAAGTAAAAATCCCATTAGTAACAGACGAACAATATGAACTAACCGAAGTCATCCCAATCCGCAACATAAAGGGAGACTCTATGATTAACATAATACCAACAACAAAATACATAGCCGTGAACTTGAAAATGGACATGATGATAACCCTGAATCAACAACATCTGTCATCATGCACACAAGTAAACACAAATCAGCTGCTGTTATGCAACTTCGACTTACCTATATATGGTATCAAAACAGCCACAAGCATGTGCGAAGCAGACATAATAAACAATCGAGGAGTATCAAATTGCCGCACTGAGGTATCAAGTTGCAGAAATGAATGGAAAAAGCTACACAGCAAGGGGGCTTGGTTATTTACGTGTTGCGAGGAATGCACTATGCGCATTTTCTGTCCAGCTGGAATTACGTCACAGACACTACGTAATACGGGCACGATCACCTTAGCGACAGGATGCATGATGCGCGGCGACAACCACCTGATTCATTCGCACTACAATATGCAAAGCACAATGGAATTAGGAAATGAGCAAGAGATCTACATACCAGAGATAAACCTAAATGAATTATTAACAAGCAACAGTCAAATTACTAACATAACGAACATGGAAATAGAAACCCATGAAGAACAACTAAAAGGTCTTAAGAGAAAAATTGAACTGGTTAAAGAACAACAAGACATCCAAATGGTTAAATCAGCGGATGCCGAGCAACATCACTACGTCCTGTACGGGTTCATAATAACCTGTGCAATAATATTCGGTACATGGGTATCCTATAAAATAAAAACACGCTGCCTCCGGGTACCTCAAGTAAGCAGAGTGTCAACGCAAGCTCACAAGGAAGAGATTGACATGGTACCAGCTCATACTCAACGGCGTCTCCCGAAGGATAGACAAACAAAGACAGATGGACAGACAACAGAAGAGGTCATCGAACATCTTCCTAACAGCAACAAGATGGACAGCGAAACATCACCGATGCCATCCAGAGCCGAACTCAGAATGTTCTAACTTGCTTTACATATTTTTAATTACTTTCTACACCACGTTTTACTTGTAATTTGTCGTTTTTTAGAGTTGGCAGGATGTACGAGCATCGCCACATGAAATGTATTGTTTTAGTATTTACCTTAACAAGCATTTGCTTATTCGCCGATTACTTATTTACATTCGCTGAATAAGCTATTGCACCCACTACAAGTAACCTACTTTATGCATTATATATTTTAATGTTTTTCTTAATAAATCGAACAATCAATAACGGACACAAAACAGTGATTTTATTTCCTGTATACATCCCGTGTGATTCGTATCCACCAACAGTCTACATACTACATCTCCGTGTACGGACAAACTGCCCGTACATTTTTAGCTATAGGTGACTAAACTATAGTTTAGTCACCTATAGCTTATTAAAGATTTCATTCAATCAATCAATTCATCAATATAGATCTTGATCATTAATTGTTTTTTTTTTTTTTGTATACAGACTGGGATCGACATTGTCGTATTGCCATCTCCACTTTGTAAGTAAATAAACAAAAACCTAATTTATTCTTCCACTGTTTTGTAATATCAAAAGGGGCCCATTTACACTCATTTCACAGACCACAATAACATTATGTGTCTTGAACTCTCAAGAGGGTACCATATTATTCGTTTATAAATGGAGGTTTTCTTGCGATGAAGAAAAATATTTTCACGTACTGCAAACAAAAATAGTCGAGGCAAAAGACGTGACGCTCTGATGCTTTTAGCTCGAGACCATGTAAGATCCGAAGTGGGTAGGTAATTTTTAATGGATGTGTATTGCTTAGGGACATGTATTGTTTCCTCGTTATTTATTATGAGTGGATTTTTTCAGAGAACACACGAGGTTGCTTTAGCAGGAATGTTTAGGCGTGAATAAATTATAAACAACTAGCGACACGAATCGATTCGCACGGTTTTTTCTACTTGACAAAAAATAATATTACTTTGATAATTGCAAGTTTTATATTAATGTACAGTAGGCTGCATCAATTGGGTACCCCAGTTGTATGAAAATTTTAATACATCTCGGGTACCCAATTGATGCAGCCCACCGTCCTCTACACAAAAACCTTCCGGAATATATTCTCTAAATGATGGGCAAACTGTATGAAAATACCTTGCGTAGTTTAAAAGAACAACGCGGTCACACATTTGAGTATTAAACCAACCGGAGACGCCACGAGTACTAATATCTACGCAAATAAGTCTGTCACTTTCATCGCGGGGGACGAGGGAACGCACACAAGTAGTAATAATACACTAATGCAATTTGAGTGCGTTGTTACGCACGCATACAAAACTAAAAACAAATACAAGCATAAACTATACGCACACATTATTATAAACGGCGTTAACCATTATTAGACCGGCGGTCTCGTACCGTCTCCAGTTGGTTTAATACTCAAAGGGTCACACAGACTCAAAAAGCGACTTTAAGAGTAAACTAGTCGCGATCTCAAACATATTGGTGGTCATGGCCAAAAAGCACGCTGTCTCACCTGGCTTCATGTCCGACAGAACTATTATCAGTGATGAGCATTTAGACGCTAGTCTACACGCACAACGTCTAGTTCTCACGCACAGAAACACCGTTCCGAACTGATAGGCGCGTAAAAAAATTCGAAAAGTGCTTTGGATAATGGAGTTTTATGAAGAAACCGGTGCATAAATGAATTATAAATAAAGTTTATTGAACTCTTCGATAACTGAGCTTTGTTGGTACGGACTTGGTGTTGACGATTTTACAGTTCTTTTATTACTTATTTACACCCAAAGTTACGTTAAAAATAACAAGAAAAACGAAACTTTGTTGGCTCATAACTTTAAATGGCTTTTTATTTTACTATTCTGTTTCCGTAAAGACAAAATTAATAATAATTCAAAACGATATCATATTTAACTTTTGATGCAAAATGTCAAACAGTGCAGTAAAACTCTCGCGAAAAAATGGAAAAATATCGACTGATTGAATTACAATTGAATATAATTGTATCTGTATTTATGCGTCGCATATATATTAATACTTATCGTAAGCCATCTACTGTTGTGATAGCAGCCCGCACTGTCTGCATGCAGTAAATTTAGACGATCTCATAAAATGTTTTAATCGGTATAGTACCTTAGTGATGTGTTTCTTTGGTATACCTATGAGCATGCATAAGTGCAAGATGTATTTTGTTACGCAATTAATGAGTTAAGACTTGATGAAGAATAAATTTCTTCATTTGCCAACCTTTTTTTTATTTACCCAATTAAATAAAATAAAATTTTCTTACTTTGTTGGGGTCGGCTTCCACTCTAATCAGATGCAGCTCGATACCCGTATTTTACATGGAGCGATTACCTATCCGACCTCCACAATCCAGTTACTAGGTAATACGATACCCCTTGGTAAGACTGCTTGTCAGACTTTCGGGCTTCTGATTACCTTCTCAGAATAACAACTAAACATTTGTAATTTAAATTCAGCTAGGCACATAAAATGCCAATCTTTGTAACTTGTTGCTCCATTCACTACCGCTGTGACGATGAAATTTAATTTTCCATAACTGCTTCAATAATGTTAATAAATATTCAGGAGTCGACGCAACTTTGCGGTGCTCTCAATTTACTAAACCATTTATGGAAACCGCTGGAAAGCTTTGCCTGCTATTTATTTAGTCTAAAAACTCTGTGAATACATACATAGTAGGAAGGCTTTAGAATGTTAAATACATAGGTGTACGTACTTGTATCTTCATGCGAATTACCCAAATTATGCAGTTAGAAAAAATACTTTTTTTACTGTAAGGTTTACATTTTTATGGAAATCACATGACTATTTTCAAACAAGATAATATTTGTATATTATAAGTTAACAGATTTAAAATAACATTAACAATATGTACGTGTATTTAATAAATAAGGAAAAGAATCATGGCATCAAAAAAATTCGTCCGCATCGCTGTCAACAGGAAAAGTGCCCAAAAGGCTGGCAGCATTGCCACGTACGGCGATGCTGATTCTGTTTTTACTGTTGAGACACTTTATTTCACTCGGAAAGAATACAAATATTCAGTTCTATGAGGAAAATATAATAATTTAAGTTAAGCGACAGCGATGGTTTCGCCGGAAAATACAAGTTCAAATTAACGAAAAAAAAATACTTCGTGAAGAAAACATTTCAAGACTTTTGAGAGAGATTTCAAGAATTAATGAAAATAAATAATGTTTCACGTTAATTTTATGTGAAGATACTGAACATTGAATGAATTCTAAAAGTAATGAATGATAGAAACTAGCATTTAAAGCATGTTAGTGGACATAATTACAAATATACTCTAGCATTAAATACACCGCAAAGTTTTGTATGGATTTTCTATGTATACTTAATTACTTAATACTGAAACTGAAACTTAATTACTGAGTTTAACACAAACTGTGCCAATACATATTGCAAATAAATGATTTTGATTAATAAATACAATACTATATACTACTTAAAAGTAGCATAATTTTGAGATACCTTAGCGAGTATTCTCAGCGTCAAATTGACCGACCATATTCGCAACACCGCATGCAGTGTTGCGATTATGGTTTGTCAACACCGCATTCAGTGTTGCGAATATGGTCTGTCAATTTCAATCTGTCAAAATCAATTTTTGGAACGCAGTGCTCTGCGCTGCGTAGCATTGGGAACATTATAGGCCAATTATGATGATGATGATATACCAAAAGCATTTTTACTTTTATTTGCCACCATGTAAAAAACTTTGTGAAGAAAACTAGGTCATCAGAATGGTTATTATTTTTTCAATAAACGTCGCATATTCAGGAAGAATTTTACAAAATATTATTACTTATTTTACCTATTTCGTTCAGTAAATGTCAGGCCTGGTACACGACTGTGCAATTTATCGCAAAATGTTTTATTATCCACCACGGGGCTCCCAACCAACTACGAACTTCGGAAAGCGTATTATGGAACTCAAATTGATTTGGCAAGGCTAGGCGCAGTGATGGGAAATGGTGTAAGGCTGTGACAGAGTCCAAGGACTGGGAGACGAGATGTCGGTCGCCTGGCGGCGAGATGGGCAGACGACATAGTTGCCATCGCGGGCAAAACCTGGATGAGGCTGGCACAGGAACGTGGGGATTGGAGCAAGAAAAGAGAGTCCTATGCCCAACAGTGGCTGAAGTCGGGCTGTGGATGATACTGTGAAGAAGATTTACAGTGATAAAGCGATAGGCAGAAGGAGAGGCCTGTGACTAAATAATAAGAGCCGCACAGGTCGATCGATCAGGTTAAGCTACGCTTGCCGCGGTTGGTCTGTGGATGGGTGACCATCTTTACATACCGAGACCCCTCCGTGCCTCTAAAAGCAGGTTAGGTTAGGTTGGTCCCGGCTGTTATTCGTGGATCTTTGACAGCCGTTACGAGTAGTCTGAAGCCCGAAAGTCTGACTACCAGCCTTACCAAGTGTCTTTATCCTGTTTCAGCTCTACAGTATTTTGTTTAATCCTAAAACCCCCACTTATCTTAGAGAATGTTTCAAGTTCCTTCATGACACACTTAATAGATATCTGAGGTCAACGGATAACCTGAGACTAGAGATGCCGATGCATTTATTTAGATTAGTATAATCTACTTTATGTGTATTTTTATTGTATTATGTAAATCAGGACCATAGACTACCTAGTATTAGTCTGTCCTTCCCCTTTTTAATCCATCCAAAGGTTGTCTTTAATAAATCGCTCTTAGCGATAAGACAGCCCATTGTGTCACCCTTTGTAAAGTTTCGATATTTATGACTGTAATTTTTATGGTCATAATAAAGAGTATTCTATTCTATCAAGGGGTATCGTATTACCCTGTAACTGGGTTGTGGAGGTCAGATAGGCAGTCGCTCCATGTAAAATACTGGTATTCGGCTGCATCCGATTAGACTGGAAGCCGACCTCAACATAGTTGGGAATGATGAGAGGTGATGACAGCGATGGGCAAAAGATATACAGGAAAAGTTTTTATCCAGTGCGCAAATTTTGACATAATAAACTTGAATATATTTTAATAAACACGTATTTTTTGTTTTGATATGTTTCAATAGTAAAAAATTAAGTTAACGCTTACGAGACTTGTTTACTCAGAAATTTATTTTATGGACGTCGCTTGCCAGTCCGTCGACCGGTCGCCCGATTCACGCCGCGCGTCGACCGGTCGCCTGACGCGCCAGCTGCTATCAGAAGTACTCACGCGCGCGCGCTCGCTCTATGCGACGGCGGATTATTGACCCCAGTTTAGCGCTACAATTTTTTAAGTTTAGACTGTGTAAAGTTATTTGTAAACGTAATTTTTCGTAAATTCCAATTTATCCTTCATACTTTCATGGGCTTAGGACCATCAAAATGCAGAAAATAAATCATAATAAGTAAGAAAGTAATACGTTTTAGTCCATTCAAAATAAAACATTTAGGTATGATAGGTACTTAGACATGATACAATTTGCGTCAATGTCTAATCAAAGAGAACCTAAGACACTAAGATTGTTTATAATTTCTTCTTACCTCTACATTTTATTAATCACAATAATTTTAGGTAGGTATTGTTCGAAGTGACCTCCTCCTTATTCAAGGCATAAACGTGCACGTTTAAATAAGTAAGCATTTAGTTTGTTTAGGACACTAACACCACTTTTTACTTCAATGCGCTTTCATTGAAGTAAAAAGTGGTGTTAGTGTAATTATTTTTTCTTTCAAGTCATCTAGGCTCTGAGCCTCTTCTACATACAGCCGGCATTTCACTTGTTTCATACACCTTGGTTTGCTACTAAAATTGTCCTCTCATTAGGGACCGTGGGATTGAGGATCCTTTGGGCTCGTATACGAGGTACGCTCTCCCTTTTGTATCTTCTTCGTGCTGCTCGTAAATTTTCATTGCTTAACAAATACACTCGCACCATTTCATAATACTCGCGGTGAGTAAAATGAGACATTGTCACTACGCTAGTCTAGTACGCGGCACGCGCGCAGGGACGGCGAAGGGACATCCGACCTCCGCTTCCGCAAGTGACGTACTGCATGTGCATGCGTTTTGTTTATCAAACGCCGGCGCCGCGCCGCATGCCCCCGCACCCCCGCCCCGTCTCGTGCGCTGGGCGTCCAGCGGCCGGCGGGCGGCCTTCGCGTTTTCATTCATGCTCATTCATAGTATTACTATTAAATTATATCCATGTCTTGCTTGTTTCAAATTGGGACAAAGTGGAAAAATGTCATAAACTAAAAATGGAAATGTGTTCTATTGCTTACACTGAGCCACCATAAAAAATTTGCGCACTGGTTAAAAACTTTTCCTGTAGAAAGAAAAGAAACGATTTTATGCAAGAAGGGTTTCAATATGAAGTTCGTTAAAATGAAAAATGTAATTACGCGAGCCAATACAAAATATGGAAAAATGGAGCAGTGGTGGCCCAGAGCAGAGTTGCAGATCGTAGGTTCAAACCCAAATAGGCGTTTTACTGTGCGTAAATTATTTCATCACCACTGCTCTCAAAACGGTGAAGAAAAACATCGTGAGGAAACCGGCATGTCCTAGAACCAAAAATTCAAAGACATGTGACATCTACCAATCCGCACTGGGCTCGCGTGGTAGATTACAGCCCACTCCCGCTCAAAGAGAGGAGGCCTGTGTCTCAGCAGTGGGAACATTAAAGGATGATTAATGATTATGTTAGAAAATATGCGTTAGTGAGCAGAAGCGACGAGCATTCGCGTCAAGGGCTTCTGGGTGACTGGCCAGCGATCAATTTGACGCCACTTGGTGTTATGTGGGGTGGTACTGGCAGGGTAAAAAAACCCGGAAGCTTGAAAGAAACAGATAAAAAACAAAAGTTAAAGCGCCCCGCCCACGTGCCCAATCACTTTTCCATTACCACCAAAGTGAAAAACTCCGAATAATGAAAAAGACGGTATTACACTTGCGTGCAAAAAAAACTGACCCACACCATGCTGTCTATTTGAGAGACGATATCTCAAAAATTTTGATGTATACTTTAATTATTTTATATTGTGTGAAGGTAGGTAAGATAATAGGTTTATTTTCTCTATTTTTTTTTTATAAAATCAGTAGAATTCTTCATAAGAACGACTTGATTCTTTGACCCGTATGTTCATATGTTTGCCTTTTTTGTCAAAAACGAATGAATCAGTATTGATAATTTTTTCACTAACGTAATCTTCATATATTCAGGAAGGTTTTAGAACACACTATATTAAATTATTTTTAATAAAACTCTTTGAATTATTTATTTATTTATTATAACTTTATACACAAGTAAGAAAATACTGTACAAAGGCGGACTTAATGCCTGAAGCATTTTCTACCAGACAACCTTTGGGTGATGCAGAGACAAACGTTCAAAAGTGCCTTAGTTACTTGAAATAAATGATTTGACTTTGAATGGCAGGTGCAACATACAGGATAATTAGCTCGGAAATTACTACATAATACAAGAATAAATACTAATACTAATTATCTTGTTTCAAATCGAAGAGAACGAAAGAGTGGATCGATGTTTTTTGCACGCAAGTGTATTTAAAAAGTTTAGAGTAAGTGTTCGTTGTTTTAAGGATTCCTTGTCAGCTACAATATTCCATGTGGAAATCCCAGACAATATTAGACAAGAGAGAACCAGGATTAGGTATCGTAAGAAGGGATGATTTCTATAGGTACTTCTCCCCTTCAAGCGGGTATAGAAGGGATTATAATATCATAACAGCGTGAAGAAAACTCTAAAAAAGCTCAAGTTGAAAAGTCGGTATTTTTAAAAGCAATTTTACTCGGTTTTAATAATAAACGACTGTTAAGAGAAGGCGTCGAAGTGTATTATGTTCTTATTTTAGCACTTAGTTGTTACGTGTATTAAGTTCTTAATTTAGCACTTAGTTCTCACTTTTAATTATCTTGGAGGCTGCTTTTTAATGGCATTGGTTAATAATTAATAACTTTACTTAGTGTTTATTTTATTCAAATTATTCTTTTATGAAAATGGTGGCGGTAAGACTATTTTCAATAGTAGTCACTTACAGACTTATTTAAGTAGAGGTACTGTCTGCCAACTACTACATTAACAAAACCGTTCCTACGTGTCTCCCTTGTTTGCTCGAGCAGTATGAGAATAGTTCATCCGGTGATGAAAAGGTTGGCCAGCGTTGCTCAGTCTCGCATAGACAGCATTATGCTGAGCGATGGCCGTTTTGAATCTGTATGTAATGAATATTTTCCCACAACTAGTTTTTTTTTCTTTAAGTCGTGTATTACCGCAAAAAAAGTATTTTTTCTTTATTTTTTCTTTACTGGCCAATCAGCAAAATTGGTTGATTTTGGTACACTCACGCTTTAGGTAGGTACTATATTATTTACAATATTATTTAATATGAAGTTCCAAAAACAATAATACAGGTAAGTATCGTGTACTTTCATCTCATATTCAAGGGCAGCTATCCATCCTCTGCATTATTTAGCGAGCCATCTAAAAGTTTGACCTACTTACCAATTCACGTTCTTCTCATTACGATCGAACATCTGAAACAAAAGTAAAACAGAATTTATATGTGTTTTTAATAGCTTCACTTTTTTAAAGCTGTTATTTTTCATATTTTCGATACTTTACTGGTAAAGCCTGCAATAAGGAAAAACGAAACAACATTTTACTTCTGGAAATCTGAATTTTATCCAATTTATGATGGGCTCGCTTTTGCCCGTGGCTTCACCCGCGTGGATGTCAGAAAATATCCCACAGGAACGTAGGTACTACCGAGATTAAAACTGCCGTCATAAAGAAAAAGGGCACAACTAACATTTTTTCCAAAATTGAGTTATATAGATATTTGGAATCAGAAAAAAGAGGCGCAATGCCAGTTTTTTTACTCAATTTTGAAAAAAAATGTTAGTTGTGCCCTTTTTTATGACGGCAGAAAATATGTTCATATGTATTAATCCAGGTTGTAAACTATATGTGTGCCAAATTTTATCCAAATCCGTTCAGCCGTTTTTGCGGCAATCCGGAACATAAACAAACGGACATACATTCTAAAAACTATGTTTTCGGCATCAGACTCTTTCCAACACCGTAGCAATTACTTTTATTAAAAAAATTATTCGATGTTCAGTTTTGACTTCGTTACTATTTTATTAAAATATGTATAGTTAAATACGATAGAAAATATTATGTATAGAAATTCTATAATTAAACTTCGCGGCAGGATCGTTGAGGGTTTCACCATAACATTATGAAAAACTCAATCAAGCAAGGGAGCTATAGGGTGACTAAAAGCACTCGTAAGCAATATCCATTCAGACCCATGTCAAAACCATTGTTAGTTCGCTTTCAAGGGAAAATTTCAATATCCCACAAATCTCCATTGCTCTTTTAGCCGTCCAATCTTTTTGTTGTGAACTTTTTACAAAATCAGCCTACAATACTTTTACTGCTAGGAAACATGCCTTCTCTCTGTGAGAGGAATAGGTCTTTAATTGCTTAGAACATAGATACATAAACATAAGTTGTTAAATTATATAATAGGTTCCATGTACATTTTGTCTTAATATAGCATGCAAATGTAATACAAAGTAGAGGATAATAAAGATACCTACTTATTACAGAAAAATATAATTTATGAAATCCTGCTCAGAATAATAACATTTATCTAAATTAATTCTGTGAAACGTTTCACTCTCAGCAACATAAACGCGGCTGTGCTTAAACGTTTACATAATATCTTCTGCTTGCGGCTGCCAAGTTAACTGACTGTCAATTATGATTCCTAAAAAAAAATTACTGTTTACTTTTTCTATAGTTTGACCATTGTAAGTTTATATCCATAACTCCCGTAGCTATTCGTTGGTAAAAGTGCATGGTTTTAGTTTTTTGGAGATTAATAACTAAATTATTATTGTCAAGCCACTTTATTAAACTACAAAAATATATGACGTGGCAGGTCATTTATATATAATAAAAGTAATAAAGGTCCTAGGACGCTGCCCTACGGGACACTATGACAGACTAAGTTGTGAAATATATTGCGCATTCCACGGTTGTTTTCTATTGTCTATATATTATATTTTTCTTTTGTCTTTTGAGAACATACTAAAATCATAGCATACTAAATCCAAATTAGAGTCAAATGCAGTTGCGTAGTCAATCAAAATGTAATAAATTGTTAAAAGTCTCTACGAGGTCAATTAAACATATTCCAGTAGGTAATTACTTAATTTACACTGATAATAACATTCGTATGCTTAATCTCTTTTAATATCTTCCTTACTTCTATTATTATTTCTACATAGTTAATGGTTTTTTGGAAGTCTTCCTCTCCAACTAAAATGACGCAATGATCATTCATTGTGTAGTCCATAACTTTTTGACGTAGGTTACTATGAAGTTGAAATAAATCCACAGTTTGGCGAGATGTAGTGACATATCTGACAGTTTTGAAATGTGTCCTCTGCGATGGATAGAATATTATTTATTTTATTGGCACTAACAATGCATAGTTTATTCCTAGTGGATTCCGATTTGGTAGCCTCTGTGTCCTTCCATTGGGTTGTTTCCTTTTTTGACGTGTTTATAGGTGTGTGTTGGTTTGTCTGCTGTGAACTGTTTATTGTTTTGCTTCTTCTGCGATTTTATTTGAGAATTTCTCTGTGAAGTTATATTTTGTGAAATTTTACTAAGAGAACCTATTATATTTGTTTCTGTTTGTGTCTTCATTGTGTTTGAACATCTTTTTATGGATTTTTTCGGTGTAGCTCTTAGTTTAGCTGGGCTATTTATATTCATCTTTGTTTGCTTTAAGTTGTTATTCTCTAATGACAAAAGTTCAATTTCTTTGTGTGCACCGTTTAACTGGTATGTCAGGTTTTCGATTTCATTTGTCAATGTTATGATTTGTGAGTCATCTTTGTCCTCAGAAAGCAGAGGTGATGAAATTAATTACACAATTGAAACCGCATGCCTGGGTTCGAACCTACGACCTACAACTCGAAAGTCCTTTGCCACTGGGCCACCACTGCCGACCTTTGTAATTGATAAATGGATTGTTAATTACGTGTTCCAGGTTTGGAACCTACCCAAATAGAAACTCTAGCTGCCAACGTTTTAAAACAACCTTAGATGTGCAATTGCCTGCTTGTTTCTGTGAAAAGTTTATCTGAACCTACAGGTGTATTGTTATAAATTAACGGAGGTTTTTTTTAAAGTTACTTTTGTCTGTCTCAGTGCCTGCATTCTCTTCTTAACTTATCATCTTGAGTATTTATTCTGAAAAGTTAATGTTTTAATACATTCACATTAAACATACGTCTACGTAATACAAAATCGATGTTTGTTCAAGTCGTAAATAAAATTATTTTTTTTATTCTGTAAATATGATATCGGAATCACTTTTACACGCCATATTATAAAAAAAATAAGCTGGATGGGGTTGGCGTGACCTTATCTTACTGACTGTGCTGAAAAATCGTACGAACCGTGCGTTTCTTGAATAAAAGGACGGGATAAGACTATCGGCAACGAATCCATAATATAATAGTATTGCTACTATAACTAAAACTGATAAGGGAATATTGAGGGCCATATACGAGGTAAACTATTTCTTCGTATATGGCAATTAATATTCCAGCGGCATAACACCTACTTATCTATTTCTTTCTTGTTGTGTTGTTGTTTTGTAATAATTTCATATTTAATTTTTGATATAATTTATAATTTCGATTTTTGATATGATTTTTAATTTTTGATTGTAATTTGTACAGGTTGATTTTATATGGGTGTATGCCTGAAATAAAAATGATTTGATTTGATTTTTGATTATGCAAAGTGAATATAGTTAAACACCGTAATCACCAATCCGTGAGATTATAGAGACAATCACGAGAATTAAATGTGGTAAACATGGTGTTCTCGAAACTAAGTATACTTTCTTGGAAATCAGTCTTTTCTCAAAGTTACAATAGAAATTTCACGAAAAAATCGCTTTTGAACTTTGCGTAACTATAAGGTGTTTATGCTCGTGACTGTACCTATAACCACGAGAATTTAATATTTCTTCGTAAACATTTTTCACAGTAAGCTTAGTACCTCGTCGTCGTTTCAGCCGATAGACGTCCACTGCTGGACATAGGCCTCCCCCAATTTTGGGGGGGGGGTTTGCCATAATCGCCACGCTTGGCAGGCAGCTTAGTACCTACTGTAGCAATATTTTTAGAGAAACCAATAAAATTAACTCTCTATAAGCTTAAACATTTTTAAAGTACTAACATTCTTAGCCACTTAGAAATATTTTTATTACACGAATTCTAAACGCCTCCATGCGTCACTGGAATAAAACAAAACAGCACGCCCGTATTAGAAAGAAAAAGAAAAAATGTTATACTGTCACAAAAAAAAAACCTCAACACGTGCTTAGAAAAAATAATAAGTTAGCCTATATATATAATTTTTTTGTACTGTTAGTAGGTATTCTACTAACAGTACAAAAAAATGAATATAATAAGACCTGAATTCCTCTTACGCTGACGTCGGTCGCGTACCGTCGGACACGCGTACCGAGACGCTGACGATAAATGGACGTTTACTGTAGCACCGACGGTCAGCGAGCGACGTGGGCGTATTTCCTGCCTAAGGACAAAAGTAGTCTGAAGATGTACGTCCGCGTCGCCGCGTCGTGGCCATGTTGTGTGGTGTTCAAAGTGTACGGTAATACACACATCAAAAGTGTCTAGGGATCAAGCATTTTTATGCGGATTTCTTGAGATTGAGATGTGGCTTTGTAATAAATTTATGATTTTATAAATTTATATGGATCCTTTTTGGTGCATTTCATAATTTGAATCAGGAACTGTGAATCAAATTCGAGTAAAAGATGAAAATCAGCTGTCAATATTTTCCCTATAAAAACATACAACGCATTGAAGACATTATTAGTGCTACTGTTTCCCTACTACTGATTAAAACCAACGTTATTATGGAGCGGCGACGTCATTTAAGCAGGGAAGAAATGCTCAGAGCCGTGGGAATGATAGAAGCTGGTTCCCGGCAACGTACTGTGGCTTTAGCTCTGAATACAAGTCAGAGTGTTATCAGTCGACTTTGGCACGTTACCGAAGCACTGGTACCGTGGCTGAGCGCCATGGAGGACGGTATCGCTGCACCACACGGAGACAAGACCGATACATTCAAATCTTAACTCGAAGAGCTCCAACAATAACCGCCATGATGTTAGCCGTGAGGCTTTATCACTCTTCAGGGAACTTAATTAGCGACCAAACAGTCAGAAACCGCTTGCATGAAGTGAACCTTCATTCCCGAAGACCGCTACGGGTACCACCTATAGCAATGCACAATCGTAGGATTCGATATCAATGGGCTCTTGAACACAGAAATTGGGCAGAAGAACAATGGCGTTTCGTGTGCTTTTCTGATGAGTCTCGTTTTGGTATGAGACCGGATACAAGACGTATACGACACTGGAGAACCCCTGGACGCCAACAGCGATTAAAATCCTGCCAGGAAGTCCATCCTTATAGTGGTGGAACCATCATGGTATGGGCGGGTATTTGGATCGGCGGAAGAACTGAGTTGATTTGGATCAGAGGCAACCTCAACGCTCAAATTTATGCTGAGACGATTGTATCAGACGTCATCGTTCCTCTACAAGTGCAAATCGGTCCCTTATTTCAGTTAATGCCTGATAATGCACGACCGCACACCGCAAGAGTTGTAAGACAGACTCTCGCCGCAGCTAACATCAATGTCCTGCCCTGGCCTGCTCAGTCGCCAGACTTGAACCCGATTGAGCATGCATGGGATATGCTACAGAGAAGAGCTCTGCCGAATATGGAGGGTATCCAGTCGCAAGAAGACCTTTTTTTGTTGTTGCAACGAACATGGGCGGCCATTCCACAGCGTGATTTGGATGAACTCATTTTGAGTATGCCAAACCGATGTTCTTGTGTTGTTAGTGTTCGCGGTAGAAACACGGATTATTAATTGTTTAAGTTACCCAATAAAATTTTAAAGAAAACTGTTATTTCAGTCTTTTTTTCGAACTTTTGTGTTAGTGGTTCAAATGTCAAAAATCCCTTTATTAGGAAAATGGCAAATTTCTTTATTAATGCAAAGGTGACTTGGTTTATCGTTACTGTGACAAACGAAAACACTTTATTTGATGAATCCTTAAAGAAAATTTTAATTAATATCAATCAGGAGAAAAGTTATTGCAAAAATATATGTTGATCCCTAGACACTTTTGATGTGTGTATATATAAGTCAATGGTACGGCCACATTTTGTCAGTAACTTTTAAGTTTAAAAGATACTGCTATCAATCGGATTCAAATCATGACTCCGGGCAGGGCAGCTTCTATAAATTTCCAAATGATAAACCCAATTACAATTTTCCTGACCTGGGGAATCCAAGCACTTATCTCAGCAGACCCTCAGCAGACCAACAAGGCAGTCTATTAACACGAAAGTAGAGGAATATCCATAGTCAGTTCCAAAAGTATCTGATAAAAGTGAAAACAATGCCCAGGTTGAATTCTTACGTAATTACTCCTTATAGGAAATTAGTAACTTATTAGGGGGCTTAACTTTTATATCCAACAATTTATTGTTTGAATAAGATTGTGAAATTCTAAATGAAAACTCATCTACGAAAAGAATTTCGAGTTTAAGTATTCAAATAATCAGTTAAAAGCACTAAACTTGTAAGTGGTGCTACAAATTGGTATCCCCAGGTCGAACGTTTTCTTCATAATTTGTTTACATTTTCATCAGACTTTTTTAGAACAGAACTAAGGTAGTTTATTTAGTCTCCCAACACTAGTAAAGCAGTTTCTGAATAGCTTCGAGGAAATTGCCAGGTCAAGCGGTTATCAAAACTAAAACTAATTACTTAGTTTAAATGTTCGGCAGGATGGAGTTTGACAAATAATTGTTTAGCTCCTGAATTTTGGAGGTAACAGTTCCGATAGCAGATTATAAGTAATTTTAAGATTTTCACAGGCTTCAAGCTGATTATAATGTTTGTTAATTCATAGTAGTTAATCTACAAAAAATCTAAATCTATATAAATCTTAAAATTACCATTTTTATCACAGGTGTCGGACTAAACTTAGAACCTAAGCTTGATTATCCGTAAGGCCTTTGCATAAAAATAACACCTTTTGCCGCCAGAGAGGATGTTCAGCTACAAAGATTTATATATAGACTTAAAAGGGCGGATTCTTCTGCGTTTTTTCGAATATAATATCTTTTAAACGTTTTTTATTTAAAAATCCATTTCAATTATATCAAGGATAAAAGATATACATGCATAATAAGCCTTTATTGTTCTCACTGCTGGGACACAGGCCTCTTCTCTGTGAGAGGGAGTGACCATAACCCTCCACGAAGACCAGCGCGGTTTGGTGGATGTCACATGTCTTCGCATTTTTGCGTCTAAGACATGCCGGATTCCTCACGACGTTTTTCTTCACCGTTTTGAGAGCAGTGGCGATGAAATAATTTACACAGAGTAAAGTGTCTGCTTGGGATCGAACCCACGCTCGTAGGTCGCGGTCGTTACTACTGGGCCACCACTGCTCCCAAAAGTTGCTGCTGCTAAAAGATACACATAAACTCGTAAATATATTAATATTATGTCAATCCTTCCAGATTTTTTTTTTCCGATTCTAACACTTGGCACTATACACATCAATTTAATAACATCCCACAAGGCCATAACCCAATAATCACATACTCAACACCGGAAGACACAAAGTTGTTACCATAAATTTCAGAGAAATAGGACGCTATGTGCCACAGAATTTGTAAGGTTTTACCTCAAGTCTAACCGACCGGTAGGTTCGCATAACGGTGCGAAGGTATGGTAGGTATTTTACGCAAGTTTGATGGAGTCCTTTGGTGAGCGAATAGAGAGTTGCTGTAAACTGTAAACTATAGTTGGTTACTATTTCTGGTGAGAATATTTGAAATGGATCGTGGTTCGGATTCCGTAAATAGATTTTAATATTCTCTTACCGCATTCCTAGCGATGCTGTGGTAAAAGATGACGACGGGATGAATATTACTTTAGAACATAGGTCTTCAACGTGGCGTGTTCTCGTGGGCGTTTGAGACTCTCAGGGGGCAGTAGAAGACTCAGAGAAAATTGTATATCCTATCTTACGACTATGTAATATTACACGATTCAATATAATCTTAGGAATAGCTGTTTCAGTTTCGCGACAGATGGAAAGTAAAAAAAATTGTGGGCCTCTAGAATAAAAAAAATGTTCTCTGAGTGTGCAATGGGCAAAATAAGGTTGAGAATCTATGCATGCAACTAGCAACGACGCTATAATGAATAATTTTGATTTAGAACTGAGATATTTCTTATTGTGTGTGGAGAAAAGGACTGTGGTCGAAACTGTTCGGGCACTTGGTACGGGCACTGAAATCTTTATACAAGGATTCCAGTGCTTGTGTAGGATAAATGGGGCACACACGAACTGGTTCTGCATCTTGAGGGGTGCTTATAGACAGGCTTATTATGCAGCGTTATCTTTTTCACCTGTTCAACTTGTGCATTGACAGTTGTCTGAGAGACTTGAAAGAGGGAGAGTGAGGATTGACGATGAATGAGTTGCCTGTCAAATGTCTTTTATACGCAGATGATTAAATTCTATTTGCAACATCAGCAGAATAGTTGGAAGATGTGAACTGTGATGGATGAAACATATAAGATGAAAGGGATGAATATAAATGCGAATAAAGAGTAGATGATGTATCAGTCTGTGATGAGAAAATAAATGATAAGAGTGTGGAGCAAGAAAGTGAGTTTGTATGTTTGGGGAGTCTGTTTACAAAGGATGAAAAGATTGATGAAAATGTGGAAAGAAGAGTCAATGCGGGAAATAAAGTGAATGTTGCTATACATGCGATTCTGTCCAACCAATTGATATCCAAAAATCCTCGACTGGCTGTTCACAATGGTGTGCTGCTGCCTACTCTTATGTATAGAAATTAATGTTGGGTGTGGCAAAATAAGTATGACAGTAGAATAAATGCTATAAAAATGCGTTCTTTGTGAAGCATGAGTGGTAAGACTATGAATGATGGGCTGCAGAATTATGTGATAAGGAAACGGTGCGGTTTAGAAGATGCAGTGACTAAAATTTAAAAGAGATGGTTTGATCATGTTGAGAGGATGAATGAAAGGCGACCTACAAAAGGTATTTACAATTACAAGGCAGATGTTAGTGGAAACGTCGCCGGGAGGAGACGCCCTAGAAGGACATATTATAATAAGATATAATGTTGTTTAATAATATAATGTTTAATTTTAACCTTACCAAATAATTATTATGTACCACAATCTATAACAGACTGATCTCAATAAAATAGAATGTTGTATTTACATATTTAATGTTAATAACATAATCTTTTAAAAATTGTTTATGTTAATTTGTGTCCTAAATTTATTTAAGAATTAATTTTATACTTTTTACTGTGCCCTATAGGTTCCGTAATTGTAACTTAGCTTTAACCCATTGTAACACCTCTACAACATTATGGAATGCAAATAAGTATATGATATGATTTTATTATTATTATATGAACATATAGTGCCCTTATTGATGTTCTTCAGAATGTCAGGTACGTAGTACTCGCAACCGGTGTGCCTATATGAACGTAAACGAGCCAATGGGATAAGAATATAAAATATACATACATATACCGACTGACCTTTTTTAATGTCTGGACAAAAACAGATACCTACCCTGTTTTTTTTAAAAGGTGAACGCAGTAGAAGCCTTTGGCACAGAAATTCCTTTTTTTTTCACTAAAATTAGCGGTTTCTACTCCGTTCACCTTTTATACCCTGTTTTTGTCGAGACGGTAAAAAATTCAGCCGGTATATATTTCATATTTTCAACCCTTCGGAGATTACAGGCGTGATGTTATGTTATTCATCTATACTCAAATATAATTTTAAACCGAAAATCATGACCGACAAAGATTATCTTCATGATTGCACCTACCACTGTGTTACCCAAAGGTTGACTGGTTGAAAATGATTATGGCATTAAGTAATTTGTGTGCTTAAAGTATGCTTATAGTGTTCGAAAATTTAAATAAATAAATAAAATTATCGTTCTATGTAGAATAAGGTACCTTATTTAAAAGGCGACTTTCGCCTAATCCCAATAAACACCAAATCGTACACAAATATTTCGCAAACATAAAGCCGAAAATACAAGGGCAAATTAAAATCTGCATTAAGCATCCCTTGTCCTAAATTAAAAGGAAATTTAATTAAGAACTAATCCTAAAGGTGTACAGCATTTGGGCAAAACCATGACCAAATTAAGAAGACCCTAGGGATTTCTTCGCCGCCATCTTTGTTCAACAAAATTGGAGGGCCAAGATACCTTATTGGTTTTTGTTAAGATGGTTACCTTACCGCATCCTTTTGATTTATCGTTCATACCGTAAGACCGTGGCCGCCTGAGATGACAACTTTTATTGATCATTACACGAAAAACAACTCAATTTGAGCTTTATAAAATAAATGAAGCGTTTCGCTTTTATACAGTGTGAAATCTTTGGTGTTTATGACGAAACGTTTAGTGCATTGTTATGATTTTATTTGGTTATTCAATTATACCTCTTAATGGCTAGCGACATCGCGACAGGTCTAGACGGAGATGGACTCCTTCAACAAGAACTGGTCCTTAGCAGCTATATATAGAGACAAATGGAATAAGAGTAGGGAGGCATTTGTCTTGCAGTGGGACATCATAGGCTTTTAATAATAATTATTAGTACTATAACTCTGAAGATATGCTATGAACCGCCAACAGTTTTCGTGTCGTCTCCCATGGGCTTTATTTATTTATGTATTGGCTCGGATTGTGTTTACAGAAACATGGCTATGACCATTTTATTTTTCTACACCAATGCAATAAGAGGGACTCCATTCATAAAGATTGGTCCTTGGCAGCTCTGACCAGAGAGAGGTGAAAAGAGAGTAGGGAAGCCTTTGCCTTGCCAGCAGTGGGACACTAAGGTCTAATAAAAAAATGCCTTTATGAAAACCTTGCACCTTTTACAGAAGAAGTTAAGTACCTAACTGCGTGCACTAACTGGGCAGGTTCACTCAATCTGACCATTTCAGGCACCAATCTACATGGACATCACATGATCTGACCGATATTACATCTGGACTTTAAAAGAGACTGTGACCTCTGAGTTTGTTTCGGCATTTCTCCGAAGAGTAGTCAGATAGGAAATGCCGACCTCATCTAATTTCTAAAATATTATTGACGTGTAAAAGTGTTTGCACAAATCTATTTACACAAATAAAATAATTTTTTGTAACTGGATTTAAAAATAATATGTGTACATTCTTGTTTTTTTTTTTTTTAAATACAAAATCAGATCTTACTTTGAAATTTAAAACTAATTACTTTTTAAATCTCAAATAAAGTAATTTGCAATAGCAACTTGGCCGAGCTACTCGATAATCGCACTCGTGAAAAGGTAACAGGAAGGAGTTCTTTGATCTACGCCCCCGCAACGAAGAAACTTTAATAAATGATTAAACTTTCTGCCTCAGTACTTATTATTACTTTGAAATACTTAACCTAATTTTCGTCAAAAAATATATATACATAATTGACATTGCGATTTTTCGTTTTAATTACATTTTTATTCATTATCTTAGCTACTGGTTGCAAACTAAGAAATGCTTTTCTCACATCGCAACTATGTCATTTTGCGAAGTTCTTAAGTTAGTAAAAGTTTTCTTGGTTCACAACTGGTTGTGAACAAAGAATAAAAATTCTTAATTCGCAACTGGTTGCGAATCGTAGTTGAGAAAACAGCCGGAGGGAGTTGTAAGTGCGGCGAACTTTTTACATGTCGATGAGTTTATGAATGCTTTTTTTAATGGAGTTTATTGGTGTCAAGAAATTGTACCTAATTGTTTTTATTTGAAAGCACTCATTTTGTCTCGGGAGGATCATAAAAGTAATCACTTTTCAAAATGAAAATCAATATTAGATTGTTGCATCGAGCGCTAAGTCAGTTATTAATGTACGAGTGTTATGTTGGTGCTGAGCGCATGCGAGGGCACTAAATTAACACGAGTGCATTAATTAGGTACTCACTTTAGCAAGGTGCGTAATCTACTTTTCTTTCAACTACCAATATACTACCGTGATAAAATATACCTACTCAAAATAAAAACTCAAGTTAATGAAAACAAAGTTTTCATAAGCTTTTAAATATATTTACCGCGACTTTTGCGGTGAAAGGTTATTAACAATTTCATTTGCAGCTGTATACTTTCTGGAGTTGAATTCATACCGCTATCGCTGTCTAATTCGATTTTTTTTTTTTAACTTTTCTTGCTAAATATGAAGTGTCAAAGTTTTACAATGGTACAAAATGCGCGCCATTTGTTTTTTTTTTCACCAAGTCGGTTTTATTCAGTCGATTTTTATTTTCAGCCAGTATCTTTTTGATCTAATGCATACATTTTATATTAAACTTAATGGGCGACATTAAACCTCTGTGGTTAATATACATATATCTAAATAACACTAATAGTATAAAGGCAAAAGTTTGTGAGTGTGTGTGTGTTTACTTATATGTTTGTTAGTTCTTCACGCTCACACGGCTGGACCAATTTTGATAAAATGTTGTATGGAGGTAGCTGTCACACTGAATTAATATATAGGCTACTTTTTATTCCGATATTCCCACGGGATCGACATTTACGCGAGTAAAACCGCGGGGCGCAGCTAGTAAAAAATAAATAACAGTGCATTAATGGAAAACCGAAACCGAGTAACAGAGGAAACCGGCATGTCCTAGAATGAAAAAATCGAAGACATGTATCATCTGCCAACCGGCAATGGGCCCGCGTGGTGGATTACGGACCACTCCCTCTCACCGAGAGGAGGCTTGTGTCCCAGCAGTGGGAACATTATAGGCTGATTATGTATGTTATGTAATGAAAAACTGTGCAACCATGAGATTTACATAACATTTCTGCACTGTTTTGGTTCTAAGCAAAAAATACGTCCTTTGTTATCGGTTTTGTAGTGATTAAAGATAACAATTACTACGTAGTTGAAAGAAATATATTTTATTTCACATAAACTTACATGGGCACCTATGAAACGTCAGGAGCTAGGTGCATGGTTCCAATTGGTCATTTCCTATGGAGAAGAGCCGGCAAGAAACTCCACGGTTACTCTTTTAAAAATGATTGGCTTTACCTACCAACTTTGCCACGAAATATATGAATTATGATTTACCTACATCTTTTTCTATTTGTATCTTTACTTTTCTGGGTATACATGTAACGTGTGTTCGTTTATACAGAATGGAACCATTTTTTACCCACAACATAATTGTGTTTTTCATAATGACTAAGGCTAGGCGCAAACGAGCCACCGCCGGCCACAGTTAGGTACCGATAACCTAGCGTCAAGCAGTTCACGTGCTTTTCATACATTTTGTTTGGATTCGCCACACACGTGTGGTCAGTGACGGCCACCCGCTACAGCAGTACTCAACAACGCAGCAAGAGGCGATAGCCACCGGTGGTTGTGGCCGGTGGCTCGTGTGAACTCACCCGCTACAACACTACTCAACAACGCAGCAAGAGGCGACACCGATGGTTGTAGCCGGTGGCCACCCACTGCAGCAGTACTCAACACCGCAGCAAGCGGCGACAGCCACCGGAGGTTGTGGTCGGTGGCTAGTGTGCGCTCACCCGCTACAGCAGTACTCAACACTGCATCAAGAGGCGACAGCCACCGATGGTTGTAACCGGTGGCTCATGTGCGCTCACCCGCTATAGCAGTACTCAACAACGCAGAAAGCGATAGCCACAGGTGGTTGTAGCCGGTGGCTCGTGTGCGCTCACCCGTTACAGCAGTACTTAACACTGTATCAAGAGGCGACAGCCACCGGTGGTTGTAGGCGGTGGCTCGTGTGCGCTCACCCGCTACAGCAGTACTCAACACCGCAGCAAGAGGCGACAGCCTCCGGTGGTTGTACCCGGTGGTTCATGTGTGCTCACCCGCTACAGCAATACTTAACGACGGAGCAAGAGGTGACAGTCACCGATGGTTGTAGCCGGTGGCTTGTGTGCGCTCACCCGCTGCAGCAGTACTCAACACCGCAGCAAGAGGCGACAGCCACTGATGGTTGTAGCCGGTGGCTCGTGTGCGCTCACCCGTTACAGCAGTACTCAACGCCGCAGCAAGAGGCGACAGCCACCGGTGGTTGTACCCGGTGGCTCGTGTGCGCTCACCCGCTACAGCAGTACTCAACAACGCAGCAAGAGGCGACAGCCACCGGTGGTTGTACCTGGTGGCTCGTGTGCGTTCACTCGCTACAGCAGTACTCAACACCGCAGCAAGAGGCGACAGCCACCGGTAGTTGTACCAGGTGGCTCGTGTGCGCTCACCCGCTACAGCAATACTCAACACCGCAGCAAGAGGCGACAGCCACCGGTGGTTGTACCCGGTGGCTCATGTGCGTTCACCCGCTACAGCAGTACTCAACACCACAGCAAGAGGCGACAGCCACCGGTGGTTGTAGCCGGTGGCTCGTGTGCGCTCACCCGTTACAGCAGTACTCAACGCCGCAGCAAGAGGCGACAGCCACCGGTGGTTGTACCCGGTGGCTCGTGTGCGCTCACCCGCTACAGCAGTACTCAACACCGCAGCAAGAGGCGACAGCCACCGATGGTTGTAGCCGGTGGCTCGTGTGCGCTCACCCGTTACAGCAGTACTCAACGCCGCAGCAAGAGGCGACAGCCACCGGTGGTTGTACCCGGTGGTTCGTGTGCGCTCACCCGCTACAGCAGTACTCAACACCGCAGCAAGAGGCGACAGCCACCGATGGTTGTAGCCGGTGGCTCGTGTGCGCTCACCCGTTACAGCAGTACTCAACGCCGCAGCAAGAGGTGACAGCCACAGGTGGTTGTACCCGGTGGCTCGTGTGCGCTCACCCGCTACAGCAGTACTCAACAACGCAGCAAGAGGCGACAGCCACCGGTGGTTGTACCTGGTGGCTCGTGTGCGTTCACTCGCTACAGCAGTACTCAACACCGCAGCAAGAGGCGACAGCCACCGGTAGTTGTACCAGGTGGCTCGTGTGCGCTCACCTGCTACAGCAATACTCAACACTGCAGCAAGAGGCGACAGCCACCGGTGGTTGTACCCGGTGGCTCATGTGCGTTCACCCGCTACAGCAGTACTCAACACCGCAGCAAGAGGCGACAGCCACCGGTGGTTGTACCCGGTGGCTCGTGTGCGCTCACCCGTTACAGCAGTACTCAACACCGCAGCAAGAGGCGACAGCCACCGGTGGTTCTGGCCGGTGGCTCGTGTGTGCTTACTTGATTCTTTTAAAGCACCTAAGCATCTACCTAGTTATGTTATCGACCGATCCTGCTATATAAATTAATAATTACCTTTGCAGTGCGCCAACGCCCAAACGCTTACATGTGATATTTTAGAAATTGGTCTCTCTACTCAATAGACTAAACTCTGATTTTTAATTTGCTAGACCAAATTGACAGCTGCGACCGACTTTTTTTGTGAAGTTGACAGTGTTTATTACTACGCAGCTGTCATTTTAGCCTAGGAAATTAAAAATCAGAGTGTAACCACCTGCAATCCATTATTCAAAAATTGCATAAATAAAAGGCAGTTTCACAAAACCTTGCCGCAGTTTCAGCAAAAATGTTGTCCGCACGAGGCCCTAACACGCCCTAACTGTGTGAGCACGGTGGATACTAAAAACAAAACACTAACTCCACAAACTGGGCCACTCATGTACAGTTAGAAATATAAGCAAGACTGTTTATACAGACAACTGCTTGTTTAAGAGGGCACGTACTTCAAACAAGCCTTCGTAGATAATATTTGTGTTGGCGCCACTAAATCTCGTCTTCGTTACGGCTTGGTCTCATCGCAGTTTCACCAAACAATTTGAAGTTTCACGTGGTAAACACAAATAGAGACATGTTCGTCTTTTGATTGTTTAGTATCAGTCTATAAATATGAGTATTTCATTAGGGCTTGACGTGCTAGTGGCAGAACAAGCTTATTAAACACAATTATTATTCCTTGCTCCGTTAATTAACAATATACAAGGTAGAGACGACAATACGACGATAAATTAAACTTCGTATAATATCTAACAACATGGCCAGAGATCGCACAATACAGGAAGGTTGGAAGGAAAAAGGGGAGGACTTTACCCAGCAGTGGGACACACACAATATAGGCTAACAAAAAAAAAAATCGAATGAAATTCCCAGTCTGCATACAAAAATTCAATCAAAAATATGTAATACTAGCTGCGCCCTCGGTTTCACCCGCATAAGTGTCGATCTCGTGGGAATTCTGGGGATAAAAAGCTTATATGTTAAGCCAGGGTGTCAGCTACCTTCATACAAAATTTTATCAAAATTGGTCCAGCCGTTTGAACGTGAAGAATTAACAAACTTTCGCCTTTATAATATTAGTGTGATAGAGTGATTTTAGTAGTTTCAAAATATTCTTATACATAATTATATACACACCGGCAGTGTTTATTGATGTATTGTCGTCTACACATTGTATATGCATGCTGAAAAAATACAAACGTACGACTTCGAGATAAACAAAGTTCAATGTATTGTGTATAAGAAAGCGAAAAAAAAAATCAAAAAACGAATAGTAAAAAAATATTTTCCAGGATACCTGTCCTATATAATTTCTCAACTACTTTCCCAGTAGTTGTAACATTCACACACATATCTGTCAGACTGAACAGAGTATCCGCGTTTACCTGTTCTCTAAATTTCGGGAGTCAGGAATTTCTCAGCAGCAGCCCAGTCCCCAGGCCCAGTTTGTGCTCAGTTGATGGGAATAAACTCGCACCTATTACATGGGACTTAAACATTACTGGCGAAATGTGGGTTTACTACAGGCACACCTATGCCTACCACTTTTGGGGGGTTACAGGCGTGATTTTATGTCTACATCATCTGCCTAGCCTTTTCCCAACTATGTTGGGGTCAGCTTCCAGTTTAACCGGATGCAGCTGAATATCAGTATTTTACATGGAGCGACTGCCTATCTGACCTCTAAAAACTAATACCTAATTAGTAAATAAGAAAAAAAAAAAAATCATCCTTGCTGGTTCTTTTCCTTTTACAAATCAAAAGAATCAGTAAGGATGTTCTATTCTTTCAAGCTTTATTTATTACTAGATTTACTAGCTTTTACCCGTAAGTTCGTCCGCGTGAAACTTGTTCCCCCAACCCACGCATCGCATCACTCCGCGCTATTACATCGTTTAGCGTTCTTTCTGACTTTACTCTTTTTGTTCGGCTTTTTAGGGTCCTACAATGATATTAAATAGCCTATTGCCTTCGACAAGAATTGAGCTATCATATTCAGAGACATTATTTCAAAGCCGGCCGGTAGTTCCAGAGCGCGTAGAACAAACAAACAACCCCTTCAGCTTTATTAGATATAGAAAATTCACAATGATCGATGTTCCTTTTGTCGGCCACATTTCAGCCAGACCTACTTAAAGATATTTACTGCCTGTTAAGAGTCCATTTTACAAACGTAAGAGGCCTTCTATTTAGTGTGTACATTTGAAATTAATTCAGGAACAGTTGAGGGTACTCTCTAATTGTGTTAACTTCCCCGTTTGTAATGTAATTCGAGTTTAGATCGTCATTTTCCTTTCATTAATTAAATATTTGTATATCTATCTTCAACTAAATATGTTTGTATTTAAGACCAAATAAAGTGCCTTTTCATCGACTTACTGTGCAGCTTATGAAATACAGAGGCTCAATCTCTTTTTCAGCGAATACTGTAATGACTGGAAAATTTTAAAGCTTTCATGGATGGCGTATTTTAGGGTTACGTATATCAAAAGGGAAAACGGAACCCTATAAGATTACTTCGTTGTCCGTTTGTCTGGCCGCCTGTCAAGACCATTTTTCTCAGGAAAACGTGAAGTTATCATGTTGAAATTAATATCAAATACTCAAGGCTGCAATCCCTTAAAGCAGCGAAAAAATCAAACTTCTAAGTCCACGCAATCAAAAGATACAGGCGTTATGTTCCGTTTATTCCGCATATTTTGAAACTCGCAAGGGAATCAAAACCTATAGGGTACTTCCAGTTGACCTAGAATCATGAAATTTGGCAAGAGCCAATGTCATGTAGCACAAGTAAAGGCAAAATCGCGAAAACCGTAAATTTGTAGTTACATACCTACAAATTTGTACGGAACCCTCATAGCACGAGTTCGACTCCCACTTGTTTATAATATTGACGCTGGACACACAAAAGGCTTGTCTGCTATGAAAAGCTCCTTATTGTAATATCCTTTAAAATTTAAAATAAAAACGCAAGCATAATGTACCCATAATAATTTATTTTTCCTTACTTGCATTAAGACATAAAAATGCATACACATACGTAAAAAAAGTCACACCTTCGTACCATAGGGGAAGGTTAAATCTACAGAACGCCACTTGCTACGATCCATGTATAAAAATGAACAATAAGACTATAAATATGTTCCCACTACAGGGACACAGGTGTCCTCTCTGTGAGAGGGAGTGGGCAGTAATCCACTGCGCGGGCCCAGTGCGGGTCGGTGGCGATCACATGTTGTCTTCGAAGTTTTGGTTCTAAAACATGGATGGTTTCCTCACGATGTTTTCCTTCCAGTGATCGTGATAATAAAAGACACAAAGTGCCTGGGCTCAAACCCACTACCTAATATACGACCTGTATAAAAATGACCCACCAACGAAACAAACATGCCATTATTCTCAAGTCAAGATAAACATTCACTCTAAAACATACATAAATACCATTAGTACAGTTGCGCAGTACGGAATCCCTGCTGATATGCTCTTAAAGGGATTTGCGGTTCACATAACCCGGCTGTGTCGTTCACCCAAACGACAAAGTGGATTGTAACGGTCACTCAGTAAGTATAATCTGTGCTGAGTGGTTTCTTGATACTGCCTTACTTATTATTATTGACGGTTATTAATGCTTTTGTTTCTATAATAATGTTCTATCGTTAAAAACGTGCATTAGAGGTAGGCCTTTTGTCCTTACTTGGCACGGTTTCATTACGGTACGGCGCATAAATCGCGCCGTAGGAAAAACATGTCTGTCAACAGGTTTCTATAGTGATCGCTACAACTCTGACGACCGTGCCTACACACGGCGAATAACCAGAAGTTTTTCAGCGCAAGGAAAACATGACACACACGTTTTTCGGTTACTACGGTTTGTAAAAAGGGCCTGAGGACCTGTCTTTCTGAGTGGCGCCAGTGACAGAAGCGTTGAAAGGAAATCGTTTGGATTGGTAAAGGCATGTGATGAGGAAGGAAATGCATTTGTCTAAAAGTGTTATGAATATAAATGTTGGTGGATGGAGAGGGAGAGGAAGGCCAACGAAAAGATGGGTGGATTATGTGAGGAATGTTAAGAAAGAAAAAAAAGTGATTGATAGCGTGACTGTTGACACGGGAGAATGGAAGAAGATAACGTGTTGCCCGACCCCAAGTAACATGGGACAAGGGCAGGAAGATGATGATGAATCTAAAAAATCAAATTCCAAAAAATCAAATTCTATAGAGTTTTGTGTTTGAATACCACTTTTGGTCAATCCATTCTTGGTGCCATTCTATATAGGTATGAGAAGAATCGAAGATAAGCTAAGTTCGAAGTTTTTTTATTGGGACCCCAGTAATAAATATATAGGTGATAAAAATATATATATATATATATATATAGGTGTATAGTTTATTTCGGATAGCCATCGACATTATTGAGTGAGACCGACTGTTAACGTCGGCTTGCTATAAAGTAAACTGTTAATGTCTGCTTGCTATAGCGTAGCCTGTTAATGTCAGCTTACTACATGTAAAGTAGCCTGTTAATGTCGGCTTGCTATAACGTAGACTGTTAATGTCGGCTTGCTGTAACGTAGACTGTTAATGTTAGCTTGCTATCAGGTAGACTGTTAATGTTAGCTTGCTATAACGTATACTGTTAATGTCAGCTTGCTACATATAACGTAGACTGTTAATGTTAGCATGCTATAACGTATACTGTTAATGTCAGCTTGCTACATATAACATAGACTGTTAATGTTAGCTTGCTATAACGTATACTGTTAATGTCAGCTTGCTACATATAACGTAGACTGTTAATGTTAGCTTGCTATAACGTATACTGTTAATGTCAGCTTGCTACATATAACGTAGACTGTTAATGTTAGCTTGCTATAACGTAGACTTTTAATGTCGGCTTGCTATAAAGTACCGTAGACTGTGAATGTCTGCTTGGTATAACGTAGACTTCTAATGTCGGCTTGCTCTATCGTAGACTGTTAATGTCGGCTTGATATAACGCAGACTTAGACTTTGATGTCTCTCCTTCAATGTTTGCACGAGCTATACGAGAATAGCTCACGATGCGCCCGGTTTAGCAAGTCACCAAAGTTCGTACTGGAACTAACAGTCTCGAGTGAGACTATTTCAATATAATATATTATATTGATATATAATATTGATCGTTTATATTCAGAATGTAATGAATCCGAGACGGTATGTTTAAACAACCACCTCAGAACACAAGTTCACAGAACAAGTTATAATAAAGAGTGAGAGAGAGAGAGAGAGCTATAAAGCTATAATATCATTCATGTTACCTACCTAACATTCTTATGAAAAATGTAACAGTCAAAGACTAGCTCAATGCAAATTATTTCAATACAAGTCATTTGAATCTCATCTAATTTTAATCACAATAAAAAGTTCGATACTTACCATTAAAACAGAAAACTTCGTTTTATTTTCAGTCTCGATTCCTTTAGAGAATTTAAACAACGTAGTTCCGCAGTTTAGTGTCACTTGGGTCATGTAAAACGAAAGACACTAAACTCGATATACATAGTCGGCGACATCACGTCCGTGATCCCGAAGGGATCGGTATAGAGGTGCACTTTCGTTGAAAGACAGACTTACGAGTGGATATCGACGACGATCGATTCGGATGGTGTTGTAGGTAAACGTCCGTTTTATCGAGTTTAGAGTTCACAGGTTGATTTATATCCGTAACAGAATGTTAGTATTGTTTGTTGCATATATTCACATATATAGTCACATATATTATTCAAAAACCTGGGGGCCTAAAAATGCCACTTTGGAGAATCATAAAAGGAATTAAAATGGCGAAGACAGTCCGTGTTTTTCTTTTTTTTCGCTGCACTACGTAGGTACAATCAAAGAGATTGGGATTGGATTTGGATTGGATTGATTGGTATTTTAGCACAGACAAAAAAAATAACTGATAAATGCTTCACCAATGGGATTTCATACGATTAACTTAACAGTTAACTGTCCATTCTGTTATCCGTTTATGATTCTGCCAAAGTGGCCTTTTCAGGCCCCCTGTTTTTTTATTATATTATATATTTGTGGTTCTGTCTGGATGCTTTTCTTATTCAACCTCCATGAATGTTTTTTTTAAGTAAATGACATTTTACGAAATAAACTCCGCCCCTAAGACGACCCACTGACCACTATTTCATATTTAGAATAGAAACAAAGAGACATTGAGGGGTGGCTGTCAGCCAATGTATTTTAATATAAGCGTGATTTATCCTAAATAATTATCGAATTGCAAGTATATATGCGTTCCTTATATAGCTAGAACCCTGAACTTAAAAAATGGTAGGAGCGCTGGGTATTTCTACGATCTACTGGGTCTGCTCTTTGCCTCTATTCGCCTGGTAGAAAGCGAGATATGGTGTGCGATGGAACGAGCTTATTCAAAAGATACATACTCACTCTACTTTGACGGGTCAAAGGTGGTAAGAAATAAAGATGGCAGGGAGTTTCACACTTTGCGTGTGCGATTAATTAAAACTTGGAAATGATAAGACATGCTGAGTGCTATTTGTCGGAATATCAACCTAGTGAGATGGGATCCAGAAGTGCGTTTGAAAGTTCGATGGTAAAAGTTGGACATTTTATAAAATACCCTTTTAAAACACAGGCTCTCTAGTGCATATAAGTGCCCTTCATACGCTGTGTCGAGGAGTAAATTCGCGTGCGAGTCAAAGCCTTTATTGTCCCTTTTTCTTTTGACATTAAAATTCGGTAGTAGACCAATTGCCACACGCATGAGTCCATACGTTACTTAATTGTATCTATGGTACAACAACAACGATGCAACATTTTCAAAATCATCATTCTCCTGCCCTTTTTTTTTTGGGTGGGAAATCACCAAATGAAATCATCATCCCGGTCTGGGCGGAGCGGAAGGGAGTTTCAGACTCTTACTGACTAAAACCCACCCGTGTTCCTTCCTTAGCCCTTTATGTTCCGGGCCAGCGGTAACCCTTTTGGACAATCCCGCTGACCCGACAGGCTGCGGCGCTTGAGGCGCGCGTGGAACACATACGCGCCGTCCGGCACGGGTCTGGTCCTGATCAGACGGTGAGCTAATTCTCCTGCCCTTAACCCAATTTGTTTAGGGTCGGCGCAACATGTCTTTTTCTTCCATACTTCAACAATATGGAGTTATCTAGATTGGAGCAACAGTTTCGAAAACAAATGAAAACTGGGTCAAGCCCCTAATTAACAGCAATATCTTCCGTTTCCAGAAACTTTGTGGAAATTGGAACCAATGGACATTACAGTCATTATTAGCAGTGTTCTTGAGAACGGAACACCTATATTGAAACTGTAGACTTTCTGAGTAATTAAGCAATGATAAATGGACCTCGGCTAAAATTAATAATTCTGAATAGAGAAAAGTGCTTGTAGATAATAAATTGATTGTCAAAGCGATGGATATTAATGAACATTTTGTTTAACTTACTGATGAAGTTTGGGTGGCAGTTGGCTTGTGTCTTTCTGGGTATAATTACCTACCTGCCTACTTAAAATCAACCGAAGTTTTAGATACTTCAATCCACCTAGGTATTGCATAACCAGCTTATAATGTTTCTACTGCTGGGCCACAGGCTTCCTTTCTGTGAGAAGGAGTAGTCCATAATCCACCACGCGGGCCCAGTGTGGGTTGGTAGATGTCACATTTGTCTTCAAATTCTTTGGTTCTAGGACATGCCGGTTTCCTCAGGATGTTTTCCTCCAGCGTTTTGAGAGCGGTGATAAAGAAATTATTTACGCAAAGTAAATTAAATACATAAGTATAAACAAGCGTAACTATGCTTATTTTTCTGGATTTAGTTAAATAGCTTTAAAATATATTCAAGTGTTAAAGCCTGCATCTTTTAAAAGTGGGTAATACGTATGGTGTATTTCTTTTACAAGTACATAGGTAGGTACTTATTACAACAAGGATCTCAGCTCTCAGTTCTTCTGTACACGGTGTGACCAGCAGGGTTTTTAGGACCAAATTTGGTTTTGCAAGTTATCAGAGGGCTCACGAAAGAAATGAAAATTAGTCTGGGTCGCTGTCGTCGGATACGGTGAAGAGGACTACATACAGGGTTATTGGTAAAACATTAACAACCTCTTAAGAGGTCATTGTAATCAATATTATGAACAACTTTTACTATGGGACCAAACCGGAAATCGCAAAAAAAAATTAGATGTTCCCTACATTTATGTTCGTATAACTCGTCAAAATGTAGGGAACAGCTGATTTTTTTTTCGCGATTTCAGGTTTGGTCCCTTAGTAAAGAGTACAATGACCTCTTAAGAGGTTTTTAATGTTTTACCAATAACCCTGTATATAACTAGTATCTACTAAACACTAACGCCATAATACTCTCAATTTCTCCCTTACATTATTAACTCTATCAGTGTAATTTCTATCTACAATTTCCATACTACTTACTCGTACATTCACAATTCCAAGCAAACTATACATAACAATCAATTAACCGAATCTATACAAAATTTCCACTCGAGCGGTCCCCGCTACATTATATTGTGTCAATCGCTAATTTTAAGCACATGTGCGTTAATTTTCTAGACCATTGAATATGGCGCGTTAATCCTATTTATGATCATGAATAACCCAGATTGTATTCAAAGTGAACGATTGAGTTTCGGCTAAGATATGATCGTCGTATTGTTTATTGAAATGTCTTGGTTTGGGGAAAGGGATTAAGTTTAGGTGTAGTTTGTGTCTAGTTATGATTTAGTTGGGTTTTGGGCAGTAAGGTAGAGTTACGTATGTAGTACAGTTGAACAAGCTAAATTAGCGCTGTGCTGTGGGCCCCCATAGCACGCATTCGCTGTGTGGAAGCCTTCTTGTCATAGTGACGAAATGCAGCTGCCGGCAATTTTTTGTTTTCTGCTCGTCATTATAGATCTACTGTTTTTTTATTCTTTATTATTCGAGTTGTATGCATGTGTTTATGTAACAAATAAACCAATTTTTTTCCTTTCTTTCTGTTTAGTAAAGGAATCTAAAGGCAAAAATACTCATATTTCCACTACACTGCCAATTTAATTTTGTTATAACTTTTGCTTGAGCTCTTATTAAAGACAGTGATTTAATAAAAAGTTACCTATGTTCTAATCCAGGTCATGGTCTACCCATGCCAAATTTCATCCAATTCCATTCAGCCGTTTAAGCGTGAAAGCGTAACAAATAAACATAAACACAAAAAAGATATATCTCTGCTATAGACTTCTTCTCCTTTCACCTTTTATACCCTGTTTTTATTCAGACGGTAAAAAAAGTCAGCCGGTATATTTGTTTAGAAGAAAAAAGCTCGGTTTAGAATGAGTCGGGATTCGCCTTAGCAATCATTTTTCTATAAGTTTTGACATCCCATTTCTGTCGAAAAGCTCAAACACTCCGCCAAGTGTGACAGCAGGAAATAGAAGGAATAATTGAGCATTAACACAATTTAGAAATAAGTAAGTAGTACCTACCTACCAAACATTGTCACAGGTAGGTACATGAAATTATATGGAAGAGCACCATGGTTCTTAAAGTACCTATATATACGAAAATAACAAGCACGAAACACCAAAAGAAAAATGTAAAGAATCACCACTTCCAAGAAGCATATTGAAAGATGATTGGAAGGTAACAATGGCGTCTGCCGTTTGTATAAATTAACAATACGCCACACAAGGTAAGGTACGCTAAGAAGAAATCGATATAAGCTCTTTTTGAAAACAGTAATATGATTTCCTTTGCTTGGTAAAAATAAGCTCTATGGAAGGGACGATTTTCTTTTCGTTGTTGTTTGTGCCTGTCATGATGACTTTGTTATAAATACCTGTATTTCAGAAAATATTTTTATGCTGACGTTTTGATGAGAATATTACCGATATGGTGTTTGGGGCCATTAGGTTCGGCTTATTGAAATTGTGGTGAAGTGGGATTCGAATGGTTGCTTAGGGTAAGGGAAAACGTCATACAAACTATTATTATTATCTAGGACTAGGTTCCGCCTGCGGCTTCGCCCGCGATGTATGTATGTCGATAAAAACTATCCTATGTCCTTCCCCGGGATGCAATCTATCTCTCTGCCAAATTTTATCAAAATCCGTTTAGTGGTTTAGGCGTGAAAAGGTAACAGACAGACCGACAGACAGACAGAGCTACTTTCGAATTTATAATATTAGTATGGATTCAAATTCTTCCTACGTATAACATGTTTTTGTAAAGATTTATCTTGCTGCGATAAATTATGATGGGTTTTGTGGTTTCGACTTTAATGATTAAAGTCTGTGATATCTCAACTTTTTGATTAAATCATATTCTATATTATATTTTATTATTTTTCGTATTAATCTCCATTACAACCATAATCGACTACAGTTAACAAAATCAGGAAAATATTTGATATTCTTCAGGATATATTATTATTATTATCTTCCTTATTTCAGGCATCAAGGCCCATATAAAACATATACAAGACAATATTAATTTAAATTCAAATACTATAAATACATACAAAATTATAATTACACTAAAAAACTAACGCAGACGAAGTGTCTGCGTCGTTTTTCGCTGTCTGGTGTCATGTAGCCGGCCACGAAGCCGGCGGTACACACCACCCTTCCGCCAGAACTCTTCCTTGAGGAACTTTTCGAGATGATGTGTCGGAACACGTACCACGAACGACTTGAAGTTCGTGTTGTGACGCGACTCTAACTTCTCGACCCTCAAAGTCCAGTTGGTCTTCACACGCATGTACTCCACGATCTCCTCAATAATCGTGGAGTGGTGCACTCTGAACACGTATAGCTGCGTCGTCGGGATTGCTGGACGCAGCAGCATGTTGGATCCCGCCAGCGCGGTGCCGCACTGATTCCCACAAGGAGGCTTCTTCTTCTTCTTCTCTTCATATATGCTAGTTAGATAGTGTTTTGAAAACATAATACAACTAATTTGATACGATAGAAAAAACTCATGAAGATACCTTTAAAAACTTTCTTTTTAATAAAAACCCTACTAATAGGTTTACATACAATCAATTTGATTTTTTGTCAGATAATTCTACAAGCAACATACTAAAGCACTTATGTTTTAATTTTTTAGTCCAAGCAATAGATTTTTTGTAAATAGATAATTGTTTCATATTTCGCAATAAATCGCCGCCGGCGCGGCGGCGCGGCGGCGGCGTTGCGTCATCGCGCTTCTCATTTTTTTCGACAGTGACCGCGCTTTCGATCATGTAGTCCCCACACTGACACACTCCAAAAAATTTTACAAATACAAGACCATGACTTTTTTTCTTTATTTTAACAGCTGATCTTTTACATTAATCATTCACAATCGAGTAAAACTCTTGTCTAACATCTTCGAGGCCACAGCCAAAAGTGTTGAACCTCCTTTCAAGGCCTGAGACAAAAGCCATTTTTCATATTTTTATTTCGCGTATATTTGAAGGCTAAGGCCCCATTTACGGAGACGCGGGGCGTCTCGCGTCGCGTGTGGCGTGGCGTCTCGCGGCGCGTCGGACGTTTTTTCTGTTTACGGTGGGGCGGCGCGTGAAGCGGCACGCATCATCGCACGCGTAAACTCAAACTTATAGACGACCGTGTTCATAGAGAAGCGAGACGGGAAGCGTGGCGGTGCCCGCCGCGGCGCCCGCGGCGAATCCTCTAGCGTGTAGCGAAGCATAGCTTCATCGAGAATTGCCGCTGCGTGCGCCGCCGCGATAAACGCCGCGTGGGACGCGTCGGTGCCATCCGCGGGCTCGGCCGCAAAAAACGCCCTAATTCAAACAAACGCGTCTAAAATCGCTTCTCCGTAAACGCACTCATACAACGCCATATATTTGAATTCAGTGCGGGCCGCGCCGCTCAACGCAACGCGCGACGCCCCGCGTCTCCGTAAATGAGGCCTTACCGTGATCACAACAACCATTTTTCAAGGGAAAGTGGTAAACGAGGCTACGTGTTTGTGTCGCAGATGTTGTGAGGATTTAGATGTTTTGCTGGAAATATTTTAGAACAAAAAAAAGAAAGTTTTAAAACAAATCACAAAAAATGAGAGTGGATAAATAGACATTTTACACATAAAAACATACGCCTGTAATCCCGGAAGGGTAAGGCATAGGTGTACCCATAGAATACCCACATTTCGCCAGGTAAACATAACTGCCCTATGTAATAGGGGGGCGAGCATATTGCCTTCAACGGGTCACCAATCCAGACACCAGGACTTTGCTCGACCTGGGAATTGAACCCAGGACCATGAGGTCCTGGGTTCAATTCCCAGGGCACTGGGGTACTAACTATGACCTTAGTAGCTCTTGCTACCATTGGATCAACGAGGCAGTGCATAATAGTAATAGTTAATATTTTAATGTACAGAAAATGAAATAACCAGAGCATTTAATGCACCAACACATACAAATGTAATGAAGTAGGTACTTACCTACTTAGGTAGATGTAGATACTATACAGGGTTACTTTTCAAAGACCATCCAAATTTTTACATGGTGTACCCATGAATATAAACAACTTTCACTATGGGACCAACTCTGAAATCACGAAAAAAAAATCAGCTGTTTCATACAAAACTTCAATACCTACTTGACCAAAATGTATGAAACAACTGATTTTTTTTTCGTGATTTCAGAGTTGGTCCCATAGTGAAAGTTGTTTATATTCATGGGTAGAACACCATGTAAAAATTTGGATGGTCTTTGAAAAGTAACCATGCATAATAATCAGCCTATAATGTTCCCATAGCTGGGACACAAGCCTCCTCTTTACAAATTAGAGGTATTCTTGATGGACTAAGACTGAGACTAGAATGAGAACGTTCTTAAAAATACGGGAATTGCCCCTACCGCTACGTCATTTGGCGTAGCCGCATCAACCAATGTCAGGCTACGGCGTAGCACTCGCGTAGCACCCTGTTTTTAGCAATACATGATTAGCCTATAATATTTCCACTTCTGGGACACAGGCCATGAGGGGGAGTGGGCCGTAATCTACCACGCGGGCCCAGTACGGGTTGGTACATGTCACATGTCTTCGAATTTTTTTTTTCTAGGACAAGCCGGTTTCCTCACGATGTTTTCCTTCACCGGTTTGAGAGCAGTGGTGATAAAATATTTATTTTAATAGTAAAGCGCCTGTGTTCGAACCTACAACTTGTAAGTCGCTGCCGTTACCACTGGGCCACCACTGCTCTAGATCTCGGTAGGTACTATAAATAACGTGGGGTGTCAATTTGAATGCTAGAATAAAGCTAGAAAGCGATGCGTACCTATTGAGTTACAAGTCATTGGGGCATTTAAAGGGTCGGGTCGATGTCTATGTATAAACATTACGTCATTTGTCCCACTTGGACAACGCGTTTAAAAGCGCTTTGTTCCGCAACTTTAAGCAGTCCATTGTAGCGTCATCTGCTCCATCAATCATTGGCTTCAGCCTATCGCAGCACTGCTGGACATAAGCCTTTCCCAAATAGCATTATGACACACTCATCTCTGCCTTCTGCATCCAGCCTGTTCCAAATACCTTTTCATAGTTAGTCCATCGTTCCAATTAAGCCACATAAATTGTGCTCCATTTACAAATATGTATGTTGATATTATATTTCCCAATCTATATATTTATAATTGAGTGTAATATATAACGAAAGGTGTTATAATTTTAGTCTACGTAATTCTAATAAACAGTAATATCATATTCTCCCAAAGCGACTATAATTATATGTTATTAATTATGTCATGCTAAAACAAGTCGCTTGTCATATCTAGTCTACTAGACAAGGTGACGGATAAAGGGTGTCTAATGATCTTGCTAAGCTCGGCTTAATCACGTCATATCTGACACTGAGGTTCGAGGTGGTTTGCCTTGTATGAAAGTAATTTACTCCTTAGTCTTAGGGCTGATTTTTCAATCTACAGATAATTTTTATTCGTAGAATAAAATTGACGTTTGACAGTTTTCGTATGGAAGAACTGTCAAAAATTTAAAATTATTCCTTCAATAAAATTATCTGGCGTTGGAAAAATTAGCCCTTAGATATATAGGACACTTTTTTCATAGACCCTAATTAGTATACACTTGCGTAATAGTGTACCTTATTTCCATTTTAAATATGTCACAAGATAAAATAATTACCATTTTATGAAAATAAAAGAAAGAAAAAGTAACGATATTTATTTTAATTAATGGCATGGAGCATGAGTTCTACTTTTACTGAATTAATAAAAATGACGAATGATGAAACAGTTGAAACTCAAGTCTGAAATGTTCATTTGTGTGATTGCCTGATTCGGAAACACACTCATAACATTACAAAGCGTAATGAAATATAGAACTATCATTTAGGTTAGTAGAATCACAGATAAACAGGGTTAATTTTTGATACGGGGCAGTTGTAGCGGCCACTCTCAATCAAAATCAACTCAGTCCACTGTTGGACATAGGCCTCTAATATGCTGCGCCACAACATCAGCATCGCGTTCAGTCTGTCGCAGCCACTTTTTTGAGGTCGGCTGTCCATCGAGCTGGGAGGCGTCCCACGGCCAGCGGTCAGTCTATCCACCATAAAAGAGTAAGGGCTGATTTTTCCAACGCCAGATTGTTCCATACCTACAAAAACTGTCAGACGACAATTTTATTCCAGGAATAAAAATTATCGGTTATTTGAAAAATCTACCCAACGTTGAAGTCTCATTTTCTACTAAATGTATAAGACAAGTTTTTTTTGCGATTTCTGTCTGTTCTAGTACTCAAACCTCAGTTGGTACCATAGAGTTTTTATCCTTATCATCCTCTTCATCATATCGATGATTCCCTTTTATTAATTTTAAATAAGCTTCGACCAGAATTCAGCTACTTAGACATCTTTAGCCTGAAATGAAACAGGATCGATTGGCAGAAAAAAGTTGCTGTGAAATTTTCCCATTATTTTACTGACTGTAATTTTTTTCAAAATTTGTGAATAAAAATTTCTCAGAAAGTTAAGGACAGTCTCCGAGGACCGTTTTGCTGTAGTTACAGTGGTTAAGGTACCTGTCCTTACTGCTCCATCTCACAAATCCTCCCTATATAGAACGTCACATGTCTATACTATACAATGTAGGTACCTAGCACAAACAAAAGATACGCGAATACCGAACATCGAAAACCGCTACACCATTTCGAAATTTTAACAAGTACATAACGAGATGTAAAGCTTAATACTCACATGCGAATATTCTGCAATGGTTATGAAAATTTTGTTCGCCGAATAAATCGATCCGTAAAGTTCGGGCACGTTCTGAATACCACTCCAACTTCGGAAGAGCAAACTTTATTGAAAAGAACCGATTTTAGTAAGTTGCTTAACTTGAATAACGATAACAAATATTTTGCTTGGGTATTTTTGTAGGTAAGTATCGATTTACTTAAAGTCATGCTTCATTTGCTTGGGAGAAATTTAAGAGGTTTGTTGTTTTGGTGGAATAATTTGGTTATCCTTAGAAGAAACATACAAAATATTGTATTATTTAAATATCTTTTTAGGTTTGTTTTCTGATCGATAGAAACTGATTACCTCTTTATTTATAATCGTTGCATAATCTCAAATAGTGCGGTTTAACCATACATTTTTGACGTTTAAACGTCTTTCAATATTAAGCAGCGTTTATAAATAAACCCCTTACTGTTTCAGTAAAAAATTCGGTTAGTTGCCTTATTATCCAACATCACGTATCTCATGAATGTTTCAAAATTAAAGGCGAGTACCAGACATGATACAAAAACAGTTCACTTTGCATTTCATATGGTCGGAGGGCACAGTGGTTAAAAAACCTAAAAAAGTTGAACGAAAATATGCTGTGCCAGGAATCTGATATTTGATTTAAGGCAAATCCCCGCACGTTTGTAAATCTTTTTATTTGACACGTCGCTGGGTGTCGTTCCGCTGTGTATACATTGCCTTATTTGCGCTTGGGACAGGTGTTTGACACTTACGATCTCGGGTAACACAATGTGAAACTTGTGTAAAGGTGCTATCTGGTTTTCATTCTAAAACTGAAAATGATGCTATTATAATACAACACTTGCATTTACAAAAATAATTTAGTTATGCCCCCTAATGTTGACCTCAAAACTGTTTTGACCTTTTTGAAGGACAATGTTATACATCCCAAGTACAAAATAACTAAAGTAATTTCGTCCCCTTCGCTATGCTAACAAGATACCTGTGTGTTTCGTAAATTAAAACGTCGCTCAGCAAACAGTACTAATTAAATGCACAGTGTGTAAACCAATATTTGACAATACAAAATAACTTGTTTCATATTCTTGTTCAGTTTACAATATTAATTGCGTTTATTTCGAATGTTTGAAATTCAGCAAGTAAATAATTATTCTAACAGTGTTTTTGTTCAATTTAAATATTATTAGCGTCTAAATAAAACAATCAATGAACAGAAACCAATGAGTTTCTGTTCAACCACAATATTAAATTGTATACATTTGGTATTCAAATAAAATAAATGATGTGCCTATATTATTAAAGTCTACGTCTATATTTTAATTTCGAATTCTTCATTCACTGAGAAATAAAACTTTACTAGAATAAAACTACATTAAAACCTATTTGACGTTTTAAGGTAATTAACGTTGAACTAAATAACCCTCCTGAGCATGTAATCCGAGCCGACCTTACAAAGACATTTGTAATTAAAATGCTCAAAGAATAAAGCCTTATATTAAATTTGCAATGTCAAAATTATATTCGGCGACGACGGCATTTCGAAGAGAAAAGAAGATTTTTAAATAATAAGAACTCAGACCTTTTTGTCCAAAGTGGCGGGACGCCGTCCCACTGGGAATTCTTTTTAAAAGTTGAAGATGACCTGTTTTGTTATATTTGAAACCAGACGACCTATTAATGGCATCGGTCAGTGGTAATGCTCTAGTCGATATTGATTTGTGGTCCGGTCAAAGGAAATGAGGATAATATCATTTCACTTTGAGTTTTTGGGACCTTCTTAGAATCGGTTATTATAATTTTGTTATAAAAAGAAAATTCAATCGTAAAGAAGGCGGCTAAGCATTTTTAACATTGAAGTTTTTTTCGTATTATATTCGTGTAATGGTTACTCATTATTTGAATTCCAAGCGCGACATAATACTTCAAATTTAAGTGATTTAATGGCGAAGACTATTCACAAAAGATTCTTATCGATACGACAAAGTTAGAGTAATAAATCACAGGCTTACATGACGTCATAATATATCTGTATGTTTATGTGTGTGTGTGTGTGTTTCTGCCACACAATATTGTAATATTGCGACACGTGGAAGTCGGTTGACGCTGTAAAGGAAATTGATGGAATGCACTCAGAAATTCATTTCTCTTTGAGTTTGTACCATTTTCCGGAGACACAATTTTATTATTGAATTCCTTATTATTTTGTCAATATTCCATATTATTATTATATTATTTTACAAAGAATGATATAATCAAAACTGCCGTTCCGCTTTCGAATGTTCACAACAAAAAGAATTCAGACGCGTATTTCAAAAAATGAATTACAACAAAACCTATTTTGACACCAATATGACTGAACCGTAACCTCAATGATTCTCAAAAACCGAAAGAGCAGATACATAGGGCATTTCGGATTAACAGAATTAATACGACTTTTTAGAATGTTCCCCGCTCCAGTGATGGGATAATACAAGCATTGTCGACTTCTAAGGCATCCCAGCAATAATTGTGGGTCGGATGCTATTTTAATTAATACTTAGCAGTATAAAAGGTGTTGTCAAACATTTACGGTCTCATTTTGAATTACAAAGTACGAACCACGATGTGGTTTAAAACTTTTGGGGACAATGGGATCACTGTTTATAGAGGTTAACTTGATGTTTTTATTAGGAAATTTAGTTTTGTGGAATTTTGAGGCTTTAATAGAAACCTTAGTTGTGTTTTTGTGGAACAGCTTCATTTTGGGAGTAGAAAAGAAAATGTTTACCGACAGAAAATTCATGTGAAAAAGTACTTGCTATTGAAATTATTAATACATTTCGTATTTTATTATAACATACATTTAAATTATCATCGTCTGTGTGGTGCCGGACTTAAAGAATAACACCACCCCATACTTCCCGTGGGTGTCGTAAAAGGCGACTAAGGGTCATACCGGAGAATGGGCAGCAGCGTTCTCTATGCATTCCACCACCATACTATACTGCGATCGCCAACCCGCCTGCCTAGCGTGGCGATTATGGCAAACCCCCCCTTTTGGGGGAGGCCTATGTCCAGCAGTGGACGTCTTTCGGCTGGATTATAACACACATCACGCCTGTATTCCAAAAGGGTGAGACAGCGGTGGACTAAAGGGACACGGGTGGGTTTAAGTCAGTAAAAGTCTGACACGCCCTACCGCTCCACCCAGAGCGGGAGAAGACGTTATTTTATAATTTCCCACCCAAAAAAAAAGGTTAGACAGAGGTGCAACTATAGTACGCCCACATTTTTTCATTGTCATTGGTCTACTTAGAAATTTTAAACGGAAAAATCCAATAATGCTTTGTCTGACCCGGAAATCGAACCCAAAAACCATATTTTATTATTAATAATCACCATTATTTTACTAAGGCTCAGCTCCTGTAGAAATAACTATAGGTAGCCTAACAAAAAAGAATAAAGAACTTACGAAAATTAAACTTAAACGCTGCTTCACTGATCCGAACTGAACGAACCATCTGTAAAGGAAAAACTGTCCCATATTCGTGTCTGGTTACGTTTCAATACGCTTTATGGACTTTTCACTCAGTGAACGATTTCGTTCGATAATTTTCGGAAAAACGTACATAACATACTTACATAGGACATGTCATATTGATAATGATGTTGAGTGATGAATGGAAAATACATACCTGACAAAATGTTACAAATAAAAAGCAATAATTTTTATTTAGCTGTTATTTTATACTGACAATTTTATCGGTGAATGGTTTGTATGCGGGCCCAGTGCGGGTTGCTAGATTTCACGTCTTAGCAATTTTTTGGTTCTAGGACATGCCGTTTTTCTTACGATGTTTTCCCGAGACCAACGCTATCTCGATTTTTACTTTTACTTTACTTTTTTAAGTCGTGGGCGATAAAATATTCAAGTGGAAGAGTTCCACCTTCTGTCATTATGATCGTTCTCTTTGTTTTCCCGAGAACTTGTTAGCTAAAATACAATAATCTAATGTCCACACTCTAATACCAATACTTAGCCAACATCCAAACACAATTACTTATTATACCCTTCGAAATTAGCGTATATGATACAGACTAGACCGAAATAGATGAGCATTGTCTAAATTTGCATTATTATACTCAAGTTAATTTGCTATACACGTTAATTAGTGTGTAAAGTATCTGTATAGGAACAGGTAGATAATAGCTACATAATTCAAATTGGTCATTGGAGCCCTCAATTGAAGCGGACTGTCCACAAACTTAATAGGTAATTACGATTTGGACGGCCTGTTGGGTGCTATCGATAATAACCGTTATTACACAACCCAATATTGGACTCAACATTGGTCCCAATATTTGCTACAGTTAAAGGTGATAGGAGCTCTAGGCCACGTGTTTACAATCCATACGTTGCGATTTGTGACCCGTGTGCTACGTATTCTGTGAACGCAAATCGTGCGATTCATATCTTCCGTAAGTAACCGTACAAAATAAATTGGTAAGTAAAGTCAGTAAGCTCTTAAATTTTGCGTTTTCCTTGGTTTCCAGCTAGAGTAAAGTGAAGTGTTTTAAGCTTGAAAACCCCTGCTCTTGACACGAACTCATGAAAATAATCTTGAGAGTGTTTCCCAACCAGATGGAAACCCTACTTACCCTTAAGTATGGGATTACTCTCACAAAGATTTTGCATATAACTCACTGAATAAACCGGTAAACCTACACTAGGATGCTCTCAACAAAGCCAAAGTTGGTGTACATATGAGCTACCTTCAATATTCCCGCACTAACCAGATTCCATTTGAATCCATAGCACATTCTGGCTTGTCATCAAAGTTCGAACCATCAAAAAGAATTTCTGGCGTAATCGCTTTCTTTTACTGATTGCAGAGATTTGGGGTGAATCCGTAAATATGAAATATCGACTTGAGTGTTTTGGTAATCAATTGACTGGATGATTTTATGGAGGCATATTTTGAAGGATGTTTGTTTAGGAAGCGTGCTTCAATTTTGAAGAGGATGTTGTTCAGTACGAGGTTGGAGTACAAAATGGTAAAGGTTAAGGGGAAGGTTTATGGTAAAGGTTTTTAAAATAAATTATTGAGTAAATAAATAATAATATTATTAAGTTTTTCAGAAAGGTTAGGTGTGTATTACTCGCAACCGGCGTGCGTGTATGACTAGATGTATGAACGTAACCGAAGAAAGAAAAGAAAGAAAGAAAATACGTTTATTTGCGGCAAACATGACGCATAAAAATAAAGACACAAATAAAAAAATAAAACAAAAAACAATTTGGGAGAAAGTATGCGTCACATCTACGCAAAACGGCCATCGCTCAGCATAAAGCTAAGACCCTATACAAGACAGAGCTGTCGCTGGTTTTCAGCGACAGCCGGCGTTGACGTGATGACGTCAGCCAGTGCAGCATGCGAATAGATATAAACAAAAATAACAATCAAAAACAAAAACAACAATCAAAATAAAATATACAATACGAGAAGATATCATGAAATAATATATGTAATGGTAACATTCCGGACAACGACTCACGCGCCGCCGCCGGTTATTAATAATCTGTGCGCGAGCGCAACTGTCACAAGGCTATAGATTTGACGTTTTGACATACTGCTGAACGTACTATTTACATAAATAACAAAAACCATGGTGCTTACTTAATATAATTAATGTAATATACAATTAGAAGCAGAAACTACAGAACGCCACCTGCTAAGATCCATACTATTTTTTTTTAGTGCTGAATGGTGTTCTTGACCTCGATCACGTTTGAAGGAAAGCTACTCCTTGGATAGGTACTCCTTGTATGTAAGGATCGTAAAAGGTGGCGTTCTGTAGTTTCTGCTTACCCTCATGGGAAGAGGGCGCGAGTTTATGTATGTCCGAAAGTATTTTAGATGAAAGTAGTAAGAAATGTCTTTTAGCTCGGCAAACCATGATTCAGTCATATTTTTATCTGATATTATTATCCCATTGTCATGAGATGAGGTTGCAATACCTTGACCTGAATAGTATTCGTTGTATATTTTCAGGGGCCAAGCCAAAGTCCAAGGATGAACATAACCTGGTTGAAAATGTTTCCTTATTTTTGGTACAAAATAATATTCCTTCATACGGTAATTTAACCATGTACTCGGTAAAACGCACGATATATTTATAAAGGTTTAATTAATTACTGATAGACATAACTAATTAGCGGTCCGATTCGCATTAATTATTTGTATAATTCAATTTCATCCAAACAAAGCTTGCACTGACATTGTTGTCAACACTTTTAGATTATTTCATTTTGCTTTTATAATAATATTCATTTTTAATATAAAAATTCTAGCATAGCTTGCAGCTGCACCCGCTCGGAAACAGTTTATTTTTAAGACACAAAATGTGTGCTGAAGTGCCTTTTGTTATTCTGTAGAGCCTGTACCGTGTCATCTCTACGTAAAATTTTGTGGTGCATCAAATGAGGCTACATTAGATGGCGATACTTAAATGTACACTGCCACTTGGGCAGTCAGCAACGCCTCCATCTTGATATTTGCTATCACGAGAGATACAGTTCGTCATCAACAACAGAATAAGGAAGCTGAAGTGGCAATGTGCCGGCCATATTAGCCGTAGAACTGTTGACCATTGAGGTAGACGTGTTCTTGAGTGGAGTCTACGAATCGGCAAACGTAAGGTAGGCCGGCCTCAGGCTAGGTGGAGGACAATCTTCGCAGAATGGCTGGTAGCAGCTGGATGATATTTGCCGAAAATCGAGATGAATGGCGTGTAATAGGAGAGGCCTTTGTCCAGTAGTGGACTACTGCTGCTGTAGCCGAAGGATGTCCACTGCTGGAAATAGACCTACACCAAGCATCGCCACTTCGGCCGGTTCTGTATTTCTCACGTTCGGTAGATTCCTGCGGTCTGCACAAGGTCATTTGTCCTCCTTGAGAGAAGCTTAGCAACGCTACATCTTCCGGTATGTGGTCGCTACTCCGGAACCTTTCGGCCTCATCGGCCATTTAAGTTTGGCAATTCTTCGACTATGTCGGTTACCTTGGTTCTTCTGCGGATGTCTTCATTTCTGATTCGATCACCTTGGGAAACTCATCAACAAAAATCCTCACCATTGCCCTTTGGGTGATTTTTAGTCTTCTAATAAGGCCCATTCTGAGCGACCACGTTTCAGTTCTATAGCTCATTACTGAACTTGAAAATATGTTTATCTATTAGAAACTTTGCTACATATAGGTACCTACAGTTGATTATTATTTATATTTTAATCAAACTCAGAAAAACACATCGCCGAACAATTTACTCTATACTTTATTCATTGTTGTTGAGAGAGTAATTTAAAAAATATATCTGTATTTGTCGCCCTGAAGTCATCAAACATAGGCAACTTTTCTCATTTATACTTATTGAGAACGCGCCAAGTAAAAATAAACTTACTGTCTTTTACATTAGCGTCTGTATTGGGTTCTAACGAGTTGTTTTATTTTCGTCGAGAGGTTTTTTGTGGGGTCTTGTAAGACTTTAATAGTATTGTTCAAGATAGATTAGTGTTTTAATAAATATTATATGAAATTTGATTTTTAACCATAGAAATTCATTTGTGTATCATTAGCCAAAGTTGAGCTACTACACAGCTGCTACGAGATTATATTTTGTTTTAATAATTGCTACATTGTCAGGATTTCATTTTCAGTCTGTGCATAATATGTCGCAGTCAACTAGTTTAATCATCCTTTCAGTTAACTGCCTAGCCTTTTAACTAAACGGCGCCGTTCTACTTTCGGTTTGAATGATATCCAGCCATTCAATCAAACAGTTAGGCACATGACTTGGATCGCTAAGGTGCTATTTGCTGCTATGATCGCTACTTGCCTAGCCAAGACATTTTAATTGGCGATTGAATGGTTTTGGATTGATTTAAAGCGGCAGTTGTTTATTTTAGTTCTGGAAAATATAAAAATGACAAAATACATGCTTATAAACAAGTTCGGCAGTAAAAACTGAGCAGTAAAGTAAATAAAAATGAGTCATAACAAATATTTAAATGCGTAAGTAAATAAATATTGAGCAGTAAAATGGCTTGCGGACAGTTACACGTGGGCAGTTAACAAATCGGAATTAGACAATGAGAAATCTAATTTGGAAGTAGCACTCGCCGGCCGCTGCCGCGGCACCGCTCGCTACGCTCGCTCAGCTCGCGCGCGTTTGGTTACAGTTCTAACCTAACCCATTTAGTCGGGATGGCCTGGCCTTCTTACTGCGACCAATTCGGCTCGCGAATGGTTGATCACAGTTTCAACCTAACCTATGAACTGTCGAACTATGTACCTAACTGCCTATTCCAACATTTTTACTGGCCATTGATTTATTACACTACTTGACTGACATTGTAGACGACCAATTTTCTTCTTATTACTGTTCTAGTTTAATTTAATAACCACCGAAAAATTTAATTACTGCCAGTTATTTTTTTCAACTGATCATAATAACCTCCCTAATGTTTAAATAACAATTGCAAATACAATTACCCATATAAATCTCGTTCCTTTTTTTTTCGTTCATATTTTCACCCTTTATATAAATTACCTAAGCATCAGCCACCCAATTCATTAAATATTGTATGAAATGCATTGGCTGAATATCATTCAGGCCGCTAGTTGACCGGTGCCATTTAGTTCAAAGGCTAGGCATTTAACTGAATGGCTAATTAAGCTAGCGGCGTCATATACAGGGTTATTGGTAAAACATTAACAACCTCTTAAGAGGTCATTGTACTCATCATTGTGAACAACTTTTACTATGGAACCAAAACTGAAATCGCGAAAAAAAATCTGCTGTTCCCCACATTTTGACGAGTTATACGAACATAAATGTAGGGAACAGCTGTTTTTTTTTGGCAATGTACTGAAAAACTGATCAAACTGTTTGGAATAATAACATCATAACATAAAATCATGTCTGTGTGGTGCCGGACTTAAAGAATAGCACCACCCCATACTTCCCGTGGGTGTCGTAAGGCGACTAAGGGGCGTACCGGAGAATGGGCAGCAGCGTTCTCTATGCATTCCACCACCATACCATACTGCGAACGCCAACCCGCCTGCCAAGCGTGGCGATTATGGTAAACCCCCCCCTTTTGGGCGAGGCCTATGTCCAGCAGTGGACGTCTTTCGACTGAAATGATGATGATGATGATAAAATCACGCTTGTATTTAGCGAAGAGTTGGGCAGGGGTGTACCTATATTACACCCACATTTTGCCAGTAATGTTTAAGTTCTATGAAATAGGGCAAGCCTAAATTGATATCAACCAGCACAAATCCAGACTCCGGGCGGTTACTGAGAAATTTCAAATAGAAAAACCCAATAACTTTACCCGACCCGGGAATCGAATCCAGAACCTCATGCTCAACAGTAGCACTTGCTGCCACTAGGTAGACATACCTAATAGTTTTATGTTTAACACATTGAAGGACACTGAACGAGACACAATAGAAGTTTTATTGTTATTACGTCTATAGGCGTTCAGTGTCCTTCAATGTGTTAATGGTGTATCCACCCACCATAAAATAATGAGGTCTTCTAATCATAGCAGAAACTTGTCAAATTGATCCATGCACAACGCAAACTAACTTCCCTATACCTAAATTAATAAAGTTTATGCAGGAAACATGTGTACGTATACAGCTTTACTATTTACTTGTATGTACATAAGTACATGGATCAGCTGTGAAATTGAAACAGACAGGACGTGTGACGTTCATTAATCCTGACAATGCCTAATTATCTAGTTATGGCACGTTAGGTGATAATCATCATGAATAATGTATACGGGTTCATTGTTTACTGTTATGTGACGTAGTTACTGTTAGCGTATCGTGTGACATTTTCTACCAACTTGACTTTACGAGCATAACGAACTAGCAACGGATCGAGGAGAGGGGAGTGGAGGGGGGTTCAGGGGATGAATGAATTATATCTTTATTTGAAAGAATAAAGGTTAGGTAGATGTTCAGATCAAGAACAACAAACAAGAACAGATGACAGAGATGACAGACACAGATACACACACAGATGTTTGTTTTGTGTTGGTAGATGTTGTTGTTGTTGGTGTTGTTGTGTTTGGATCAGACCGGAATAAATCTTATTAGCCTATAAAGTTCCCACTGCTCGGACACGGGTCTCTTCTGTGAAAGGGAGTGGGCCGTATTCCACCAAGCGGGCCCAGTGCGGGTAGATGTCACATGTCTTCGAAATCTTGTTTCTAGGGCATGCCTGTTTCCTCACGATGTTTTCCTCGTTTCGATTGCAGTGGCGATGAAATGAATTATACAAAGTAAAGCGTCTGCCTGGGTTTGAACCTTCAACCAACAAGTCGTTAGTCGGGGCCGCTACCGCTAGGCTACCACTTGCGAGCATGAAATGGTCGAATTACCTGTACCAATCTTACAATGAATAATTAATTGTTATTAATAATTATTAATTATATTATATTATTATTTACTAGCTTCCGCCCGCGACTCCGTCCGCGCGGATGTCGGTCTTCGCGTGGATGGTTTATTTCTCCATTTTGAGTAACTCTGACAATGACATCTTATAAATATCTACTGGACCCAAATACGGCTAAGCCTATAATAATTAAGGAGATCCCTCTATTGAGCTACTGCTGTTGAGCTCGCGTTCTGTAGTAAGTATTTTTTTCATAGTAATTCTGACCTTGATAAGTAGCATGTAGCAGTAAATTTCTGACAATGACGAAAAGTTTGCTATAATAAAAAAGTGATCGTGACAATGCGACAGAAAGTTAATTGAGAGCTTCAGCATACACAACATTGTCAGTGAGCTCGTCCGGAATATGAACATGAAGATTTCTTGGACTGCTCACATGGGAAAGAGCTACGTAAAGTTGCCCGTGTGAAAAACAACTCGCGGTAAGATCTACGCCAGCAACCCCTAGGGTCTGACCTTGAGCCTTATTTATTGTCATGGCGTAACACAAAGCTACAGGAAACTGTATTCTCTTAAATTGAAATGGAAAATTATCCACTACGGGTAATGCAACGTGTGTTCGTGGTTCTACAGAACAACGTCTATGAATAAAACCGAAAAATAAGATTTTTTTTCTACGTATTTTTCCAGGATAAAAAGTATCCTATTTTATGCCCAGGATAATAAGGTATAATTATACCAAGTTTCATCGAAATCGAACCGTTAGTTTTCACGTGATGCCTGCATATACAGACAGACAGACAGACAGACAGACAGACAAACAATTTTTAATCGCATGTTTGGGTTTGGTATCGATCCAGCAACACCCCCCGCTATTTATTTTTTCAATATTTTCAATGTACAGAATTGACCCTTCTACAGATTTATTATATGTATAGATTATTATGATTTATAATATTATTAATAATTAGTATTAATTATTATTATTTATTGCCCAGCAGTGCAGTGGGACAATTATTATTGTCCCACTGCACTGCTAGGCTTCTGTTTTTCAAATTGTGAAATTCATACCCACGTCAAGAGACAAAGCACGTCTTTTTCAAGCACATATAGGCCAGGATTTGATGTATCGATGCTGATAGCAACATTATCTTCAAACTGCATTGTCTTCACATATATTTATATAATTCATGTATGCAAAATATTGTAAAATATTTTTTAAAGAGTAACCGTGGAAACTATCTGTATATATGTATAAACTGTATATATATATAATAGTCTGTGTGGTGCCGGACTAGTCTGTGTGGTGCCGGACTTAAAGAATAGCACCACCCCTTACTTCCCGTGGGTGTTGTAAAAGGCGACTAAGGGACGTACCGGAGAATGGGCAGCAGCGTTCTCTATGCATTCCACCACCATACCATACTGCGATCGTCAACCCGCGCCAAGCGTGGCGATTATGGCAAACCACCCCCCCCCCTTTTGGGGGAGGCCTATGTCCAGCAGTGGACGTCTTTCGGCTGGAATGATGATGATGAATGATGAGTGGAAACTACCTTTTGCAAGGGGCGACTAGAATCAATTCAATTTTTTCAGTAAATGTTGACGTTCAATAGTAATAATAATAATAATAATAATAATTTATTTCATAAAAAAGTGGTACAGTCTGTTACAAAGTAGATGACAACTTAGGAATAGTTTAAATCTGAGATGAGTAGGTAACAATACAATTTTACGATCTGATGTCCTAGCTAGGTTACTTAGTAGCCTGTATTAAGGACAAACAGCCCTCATTTCCCGAAAATAGGACAAGAGTATTTCTTAGACTGTTACTTAATTATTATTAACAACATTTTGAACAAATAAAATAATAGTCCAGTACAAGAATTTGTGAGTGCGAGCGCGTGTGTGTGTGTGTTTGTTTGCATGTGTGTGTATGTGAGAGTGAGTGTGTGTGTTCCTGTATTATGAGTTACTTCATTGTTGTAAGAAAGGATTCGGTATCATCATAATTTTTGGTAGAAAGAAATTCAGTAATCCGCTGTTTGCATGTTAGCTTACAACAAGTTTGCAGTGGAATTATTGCATTTATTCTATTATATAGAAATGGTCCTTGATAAAAAAAGAATCTTTTTGTAAAAGTAAAGTATGGATGAGGTACAGTACATATCCTATTTCTTCTTCTGGATATAGTCGGCTGACGTGCAATTGGAGTGTCAGTGTGCTGTTGTAAAAGCGTGCTGAGTATAAACATTTGCCGGACGGTAAGGACCTTGCATTTCTGGTAGAGGACAAAGGTAGGATAAAGTATTGGTCGAAAAGTGGCCACCTTCAGGACTCCTCGCTGAGCTACCTCGAGAGCGTGCGATAGTGCCTTTTATGTGTTTGTTTGAAATAAATGATTTGACTTTGACTTTCAAAACACATCAATAACAGTCAGCTGAAGTTTAGAGTAAAACATAAAATTAAATCTACTGCTCATTCGTGCCTCCTCTTCACGTCATAAACCACTCCTATAGGATATGGCGTTGGCGTTGTAAAATTTTGGTCATATTACTCCACTAATGGTGATGCCCGTTTACGTCCGTAGCCCAGTTTTACGTCTATAATCACTCCAAATAAGGTAGAAAGATTTACCGCGAACCGTAAAAACGTGTACTTAACCGCGAATCGATCCCCCGGGTCTGTCAAATGTGACCGGAGTGAAATACTGGGTTTAGAGTACCGCAAATGAAAGAATTTTCGTCAACTTTCAATCTTGAAAGCTCCACTCTAACCTAGGGGCCTAAAAAGGCCACTTTGGCAGAATCATAAAAGGATAACACAATGGACAGTTAACTGTTTAGTTAATCGTATCAAATCCCACTGGTGAAGCATTTTTCAGTTATTTTTTTTTTGTCTGTGCTAAAATACCAATCAATCCAATCCAAATCCAATCCCAATCTCTTTGATTGAAGATTTGCAGCGAACATAGAAAAACACGGGCTGTATTCGGCATATTATAATTCATAACGTTATCCTTTTATGATTCTCCAAAGTGGCCTTTTTAGGCCCCCAGCTTTCCTGACTAAATGTTTAAGCAAGGTTGCTAGCGTGGCGTTAGGTATTTCTGTTGTGTTTGTTAAGACAAACATAAACATCGTTATGTTTATGTTTGTCTATGAAACGATCTTAATCCATCCGTAGGAGGCATGCAGTCACTGGATTAACCGATGTGTGAAGGCTATACATAATAAGCAATATTGTATAGGTACAATACAAAACTTTATTGCGGAATTTTCCTAACAATTACACCTAGCGATCCTGTCAACACACTGATGAAATTGTGCAGTCAGAGTACAGAACTGGTAACATGGGTATGGGCATATATATATCACCTTACGACATTTTCCTCATTCCTCCGTATCACATGCCTACCATGACAACCGATTTCCACACAACTTTATAATTACCGGTGCTACTTTGAGACTTCGTTCATGTACTTATATTAGGTATAAATATATAACTATGTCAGAATAAAACAAACAGAAAAAAGCAGAAGTGGTGAACCCTAAACACAAGAACCGATCACACGCTTGGCCGGTTCCTATTTTTTGTGCCCAGGGTTTGATTTATTCTGGAGATGTTAGAGAAGTTGGGCTCACACAAAAACATTCTGTCACTATTCGAGAGCCTAACTTTGTAGGCAATCGAAAAATCAGTACGAGATTTAGTACATTATAGGTAATGTACTAACTCTCGTACAGATTTTTCGTTTTTTTTTTCGAATAAAGTGTGTAAAGGCTCTTTACTGTCTAATTACTTAGCAATCAAAATATATTATCGGCTGCCGTGTATGTAGATAATTACAGAGTCTAGGTCCATCTCTCAGATTGCTGCTATTAATAGCCAACCTAATTATTAACAGTAGTTAGTGATATACTCCATACCATAGATACCTAATGTTGACCTTATTAGAACATTTCATGAAATGATACTGTGACGTCAGTGCAGAACCATACAAAATACAATGACAGAAAACTTCGAAGAAAATAAAACCATAACTTCTGAGCAAAATGTAATCTGAACAGTTTCTGAGTATACTGCAACGCGTTGGCATAGAAAAGCGCAACGCAAACAGAATAACACCACAAATCGCTGAAATTTTCATAATAAACTGAGCGGACAAACCTGCTTCAGGAATTGCATTCAGTCCCGCATTCTTAATTTATTCAACGATTCTTTGCGCTCTGTTGCATAAAAACGACATCACCGCTTCCAGTCCAGCGATAGGTAAAAACACGCGGATACTACGCGAATCCCCGTCGACAAATATTTTCGCGTTAAACGTACAATGTTTACTATATTCAGAGACGTTTTTTGTAAAATGGAAATACATTGTAGGTACCGTCGTGGTTTTTATTCACCAACAAAAAGTGGCTGTACCTAGATAAAATAACGGACATGTTTTTATTATGTTTCGTATCAAACATAACCAGTGAGGCGAATGGACACCAGTTTTCATGAAAGTGAGTAAATAGCTGCCGACAAAATATTTGTCGAAGCTTTTATGTCCAGTCTGTTACGCTCGTCGTTTATTCTATGATTATTAAATAGTATACCTATAAACTTGAGTGACGGAAGTTCCTCATATGTGTGTTCAGCAAATGTTAAAGTTTGTTATTACCATGCAGAAGTGCAATAATAATAATAATAAGTACTGTTACGAGCTTCGGGTTCGTGACAATAAAAACTGCCGATTTAATAACCAAAAAAAAAATGACACTTTAATAATCAACACTAATTACAACTCAAACACACTAATTACAAAACACAATTGCACTACTGATCGCTTTAAGTCGCACTTGAATATCGCTTCGATGTTGTCGCTCGTATAGCTTTATCCAAACTGTGTCGGTCGTGGCGCGTCTCGGCCTTATATAGCGCCAAAGAGAGTTCTAGAACCTTCCATTGTAGAAACATCTAGAATGTTCGAGTACATACAGGCCCCGATCGACCAGATGTCGAAAGTTCGGGAATGTTCTAGAAAGTTCTTGCATCGAAATTTCTAGAAGGGTCTTCACTACTAGTTCCGCTACTCGATACTAGATGGCGCTAGTGGTAACTACTGTCACCATGTACCAGGCATTAATTGTGGCGCGCAACACTGCCCCCTCCTAAGACATGCTCGTCCCGAGCATTATCGGCCCCATAATAACGCGCCAGTCGATCCACGTGGACGATCTTAGGAGTACCTCTTGCACCTTTCTGTATCCGGTAGGTTACGTCATTGATCTTTGTCACAATCCGGTACGGTCCGTCCCATTTAGCTTGAAGCTTAGGAGACTTCCCTTTGCTGCGGACTGGATTGTGCAACCACACTAGTGAACCTTCGTCGAACCCTTTATTGTTCATTTTACGGTCATAACGGGTTTTCATCTTTTCAGACATTTGCTGGCCCGATTGTCTGACGTGCTCATAAATGTCATTCATTTTGTTCCGCAAGTCGTTCGCATACTCGGTTATACTGCGTGGGGCATCAGGTGGTATTCCGGTGATCAGGTCTGCAGGCAGCCGTAATTCTCTTCCAAAGTTTGCGAAAGCTGGTGTCACCGATGTACTTTCGTGAACAGCGCTTCGATATGACAACAAAAACGGTTGTATGTGCTTGTCCCAATCTCGTTGCCGATTTTCCACAACTTTGGCTAGGTACCTCTCCAGTGTCTGATTAAATCGTTCCACCATTCCATCCGATTGTGGGTGGTAAGAAGTTGTTCTCGTTTTGTGGGTACCCATTACTCGGCAAGTTTCTTGAAATATTTGGGACTCAAAATTCCTTCCCTGATCACTGTGAATCTCCAAGGGTACTCCAAAACGGCAGAAGACTTCATGAACCAGTTTATCTGCAACTGTTGAAGCTTCTTGGTTTGGAATGGCGAAGACTTCCGGCCACTTAGTGAAGTAATCCATCACAACCATGAAATACTTGTTACCACTTTCACTTTCCGGAAACGGCCCCGCAACGTCAAGGGCTATCCTCTCCCATGGTGCACCAACATTGTACAATTTCAATGCACCTCTACTACGAGTCTGAGGTCCCTTTACAGCTGCACAACTTGTACATTTGCGACACCAGTTCTCGACATCGTCCCGACAGTGGACCCAGTAAAACCGTTCTCGTATCTTCAGTAGAGTCCGTTTTACTCCCAGATGACCTCCTGAACAACCATTATGGTACAGCTGTAGAACATCCGGTACTTGAGCTTTAGGAACAACCATTTGCAAATGACAGCTGTCTCCCCGAGTATTTTCCCATTTGCGGCACAGGACTCCATCCTGCATCACCAAGCTGTCCCATTGGGCCCAATAGCTTTTTGTGATCGAACTCATCGCTGAGACGTCGCTCCACCTGGGCTTAGGAGCTCTGGTCTTCATCCACTCCAGAATCGGCTTGATGTCCGAATCTTCCTGCTGCGCACGTTGTATGCTTTCCTTCCACTCGTTGCTGAGGTCTGTCCTGAGCATCCTCACAGGTACCACTTCTTTACCCTCTTGCCTAGTACAATGCTTGCAGTCTTCAGAACAAAGTTTTCTTGACAATGCATTTGTCTTGCCATGAACTTTCCCGTTGCGCTGTTCGACCACAAAGTCGTATTGCTGCTGCTGCTGGGCGGTGCTGTTAGCCGCACTACCCTTTGGAGACCAGCCATCTTCCCTTTCTGCAGTTCGCTTAGGGCAACTGGATCGAAGGTGGCCCCTTTCCCCACAGCCGTAGCACCTAGGGCTGTATCCTTTATTGCGGTCGCGAACTGTAGCTGCTGCAACCTCCCTGACGCGATGGGAACGATGATCCTGCCGCACAGCTTCCACCTCCAGTGCATGGGCCAAGGCGTTCTTAAGCGTCCCGTGGTGCCCGAGCCTCACAGCAGCTCTCACTTCAAGGTCGCGAATGCCGTCGATGAATGCCTGCACCAGGTTCCCATCAATAAGCGCAGGTATGGACTGGTAAGCTTTGCGAACCAGCTTCTCCACTTCAAGGGCCCACTGCTGCAGGTTTTCGCTACTGCGTTGCACGCGATCCTTGAGCTGTGCACGAAACACGTGTTCCAGGTGAGCGTCGCCATACCGAGCCTCCAATGCCTCGAGGAGCTGCTCGTAAGTCACTTCCTTACCGAGAGCTTCCAGGACAGTTAAGGCCTGGTCGCGCAGGCCTAGGGTGAGAGCAGTCATGGCCTGACTTTTATTCCACCCGTTCGCCTTCATGACAGCCTCAAACTGGATTTTGTAGGCCGACCAGGAAGAAGTTCCGTCGAACGGTGGCACTTTGAATCCATGTAGCGAAGGTGTTGTAACTACGGGAGCTGCGATTCCATCCCCAAGTTTGAGGTAATCCAGCGTTTTCTTCACGTCAGCCATCACGGTTAACTTCACGTCAGCCATCACGTTGTCAACCCGATTATTTACTTGGTCGATTCGGGTTTCAGCTTCCGACAGGCGGTTGTCATGTTGAGCAACCTTATCCTTCACCTCCTTCATGTCTTTCCCGAAGGTAGCGTGAAGGTCCTTCATAAGGAGCATTTGCTCTTCCTGACGGCGCGCCTGCTCCTCCTTATCGCGTTGGAGCTGTTCTTCCAGCCGACGAGCCTGTTCCTCCTGTCGATGGGCCTGTTCCTCCTGTCGACGGGCCTGTTCCTCCTTGTCCCGCTGGAGCTGTTCCTCCAACCGGCGAGCCTGTTCCTCCTTGTCCCGCTGGAGCTGTTCCTCCTTGTCCCGCTGGAGCTGTTCCTCCAACCGACGAGCCTATTCCTCCTGTCGGCAAGCCTGCTCCTGCAGCATCATCATCAGAGCAGCCAAATCTGGTGCTGCTGATGCTGGAGCTGCTGCGGACGGGCCGGCCTCCATGGTCGGTAGCTGGCCCTCCGACCTCTGTGGCGTAGCTCCACCAAATCGCCTCTGGTCCGTCTCTTGCTGGCGTTGACTCCGGGTACGGATACCCTCCGTGTCGTCTTCAGGTAAAACCGGCATGATTTTTAATCCCCTCTTCTGACACCAATTGTTACGAGCTTCGGGTTCGTGACAATAAAAACTGCCGATTTAATAACCAAAAAAAAAATGACACTTTAATAATCAACACTAATTACAACTCAAACACACTAATTACAAAACACAATTGCACTACTGATCGCTTTAAGTCGCACTTGAATATCGCTTCGATGTTGTCGCTCGTATAGCTTTATCCAAACTGTGTCGGTCGTGGCGCGTCTCGGCCTTATATAGCGCCAAAGAGAGTTCTAGAACCTTCCATTGTAGAAACATCTAGAATGTTCGAGTACATACAGGCCCCGATCGACCAGATGTCGAAAGTTCGGGAATGTTCTAGAAAGTTCTTGCATCGAAATTTCTAGAAGGGTCTTCACTACTAGTTCCGCTACTCGATACTAGATGGCGCTAGTGGTAACTACTGTCACCATGTACCAGGCATTAATTGTGGCGCGCAACAGTACAATACAATAATAATAATAATACAATATTCTGGACACGGCTCGCATTGTCAGGAGGTTCCTCTCTCTGGAGCCCTGACCGCCGCCGGTAGCTTGGACCCTGATCCCGATACCGGTGGGCAACTATTTTTTATATTTTTAAATGTTTTTATATATTTTTTTATACTAATATTTAGAAATATAATTTATATGTATTAAGGGCTGATTTCCAATTTTATTCCTCGAATAAAATTGCCGTTTGACAGTTTTTGTATGAAATAACTGTCAAAATTTCAAAATTATTCCTCGAATAAAGTTATCAGATGATTGAAAAATCAGCCCTAAAAGGAATAATAATAAATAATAATAAGCAGTACTTCTGGACACGGCACGCATAGTGAGGCGGTTCCTCTCTCTATAGCCCTGACCAACGGCAGCTTGGACCCTGTTCCTGCTGCCTACAGAACAGTTAACTGTTGCCGAAGGGCCACAATTTTTTTTTTGAATACGTTTTTTTATGAATATATTTAAAAACTAGCAGCGCCCCGCGGTTTCACCCGCATAAGTGTCGATCCTGTTCGAAAGACACGTGGCGCCATCTATTATCATAACAACGTTATTGTTGTTTCCCTCGGGAACAGCACTTTTTTTCGGAATGAAAGGTATATGTTTCTTTTCTGTACACCTGACAATGTACAGTCGGTGATAGCAATTAACTGACCCCCTTAAAAATTAAACGAATTTGAACCTTCTGCTTGTTAACAGTAAGCTTGTCGAACTAGAACAACTGGTCGTCTATGATTAATAAAATAGTTATTCGAATTTGAACTTTAACACGCAGTGTCAAGGTAGGTATGATCTTGAATATTGTTTTAACTTGTAATATAATTGCTAATTTCAACGATGTTCACTATGTTCGTGTGGTCTGGTAGTAGCTGTAGTAAGCTGACGAGAATGAGGTTGTGAGTTCGAAACCAATATATTATGTATTATTGTCTGTTACGCGTTCTGTTTTACAATATTTTTTATAAGTCATAAATAATAAATTATAAATTTAGCTACAAAAAAAAGCTGAACAGAAATAAAAAACGATAATGATGGTAAAAACGATTTTATTTTATAAATAAAATTATTATAAGAATAACGTAAATGATATAGGTAACATTTACCTGCTTACTAATAACGTTGTTACATACTTCACAGAGTTTAATGTAGGGAATCAACATGTTAGAATATTTAGAAATATAGGTATTTCTCTTTATTTCATAACAATAACATCACCACATTAAATATCATTTAACTGAATAAAATAGCATTATGTGTTAATGTTTTACCTATATCAATTTGTTTTGTAAGTAGTTATTTTTAGTTATAAATAAGGTTTTGACAAAAACTAGGTATGCGAAATACTTCGTTAAAAATTATAACAATAGTTAATTTAACACACACACTGACACGTTAGTATTGTTTGTGGCCAACACTGGTCACTGAAGTCATTCAGTGGTGCTTTTAATAGCGAAGTGGAGCACCATTTTTTCTACTACTTGTTGCAAGCGGTTCCGCATACCGCGCACCATATTCCAACAACAGTCACTTCCTCTCATGAATTCCCATGTTGATGTCACAAGGTGGGCCATATTTTCCAGGACGATCCTTTTGAATATTCCCTGTCTCTTCAATACGTCTTAGCCACAATCTGACTGTATTTCTCTGAAACAACACAATAAGCATATATTTTAGTAACGAAGTAAGCATAATTTTTCGAATAAGTTTAGATAAACCACATTAGACCTTTACATGATCTCATAATGAAACACAGTTAATTTTCTATTATTCATTCACAAGTTTTTAAGCCAACTAACAAATTAAGGAATATCTATAAGTATAAATGAAGCATAAAAAAGAATACACTTACCGCTATATTAAGTTTCCTAGCAATCCCTTTAACACCAACATTCTCCTCATGCAAATAGATTATTTTGTATTTTAAATAATCACAACTGAGACATGACGATTAAACTGTATCAAAACTGATAATTAATAAAAAGGAAAAAGGCGTGGATTTTCGCAATTTGTAAGGCAAGGTAAAAATGTTCGCGCGTATTCACTGCTATTTGTGCATAGAATGTCTTGTTCAATTTATTCTTCTACCCCATATTCTTAATATCATCTCAATAGCAGTTTTTGTTGAATACGCATAATGACGTCTAACTACCCACTTATTGAAAAAGATGACAATTTTATTAATTTAATTGATGTGCTTGTTCTTTAGAATAATGCAAGAAATACTTAACGAACAATTTATATACTTATTGAAAACAAAATTAAACATTGAGACAGGACTTGAACTTGCATCTTTCACGTCTCAGCCTTACACACAAACCACGACACCAGATCAACTTGGGTAAGACAGATGAAATAAGGTATCAGTAGCAATGACACAAATTATCAGAACATTAACCTAACCTTTAAGTCTTGCTACATAAAAATGAAAATTGCGCAACAAATACCCATATACATAGTAAATGACGTAACACCAACATCTTAAAGCTCAAGTTTGCGTATCAAAATTATTTATTGTTTCTGTTCATCGAGTAGTGTTAGTCTGATAAACTCATACATATTGAATAACCTTTAATGTTATGAGCAGAAGGTGCAAAATCGAGTAATTTTTAGGGGGGTCAGTTAATTGCTATCACCGACTGTACCTATATGCAAAATTACATTATGATCGGTTCAGTGGTTTAGGCGTGAAAAGGTATACATATAAACAAACAAACTTACTTCCGCATTTATAATGTTAGATGCAACCAATATGTATACAAATGAAATATAAGGAGATAATAAATCACACTAATATTATAAAGGCGAAAGTTTGTGAGTGTGTGTGTGTGTTTATATGTTTGTTACTTCTTCACGCTCAAACGGCTGGACCAATTTTGATAAAATTTTGTATGGAGGTAGCTGACACCCTGGATTAACATATAGGCTACTTTTTATCCCGATATTCCCACGGGATCGACAATTACGCGGGTGAAACCGCAGGGCGCAGCTAGTTTGAAATAAATGCTTTGACTTTGACTTTGATTATGTATGTTATGTGTAATTGTGTAGCCTGGCAGCTTAACAGACCTTTCCTCTATGTAATGTATCACATCGAGGTTTGTTAAACAAGCGTATAGAAACGAACTCATAATTCACTTATAGTATTGTTTTTAATCTAGTGTACACGTGTTATACTGTCCTATTTAGTTATTATACTGTTATTTTATTGAATAAACACTGTCGGGATGAAACTCATGTCAATTTATTTTATGCGTTCATCTCTCCGAACGTAATGAGAGCTTCAAAGGGATCTCTGCAAACTTTTTCTAAGCACGAACAGTTTACATTTTTATTTTATTTAACACAGGTTTTTTTTTTTCATTGCTGAATGGGCCCGCTTTTGACCTCGATTTCGCCTTCTGGAAAGCGATGGATGAGGTCTATGTTGGAATGAGTGTGCCTAGAAGATGCCTAAGGCACTGGGACTCCCACGCATCGACGAAACAGTAAGCTGCTTGACGCCAAACTCCGGTGGGAGGGTGGTTGCAAACCAGGCGGGCGTTAGCCCTACTACCGCAAGGAAAGAATTGGCCAGATAATATGTTGGGTGTGACTGTCCAGGATGCACCGAGCGCTCGGTTCAGTTGAGTAACTGGCGGAACTAACTGCACTACACGAAGAGGCTTCTTCATGCATCCCACAACAGATGTATACTACATAACATATAAACACGCCTGTATTTCCCCGAAGGGTCCGCAAAGGTGTACCTAGTACCTACACCCACATATCGATACTTATGTGTGTAGATGTTCAAGTTCCATGTCGAAGTAGGGGGCGAGTCTATTAACATCTACCGGGCACAAATCCAGACTCCGAGCTGCTACTGAGAAATTCCTGACGGAAAAACCCAATAACACTATGCTCGACCTGGGAGTCGAACCCAGGACCTCATGCTCTCGCGACCAATACGCCAAAGAGCTAGTCAATGATCCTTAAGTCGATACATACTACGGTAACTAATATAAACAGATAAATGCGGCAAAATATAAAAAGATGTTCAAGAACTCTTTAATAACTTAAAGGCGAACGGAAAATGTAAATTCGTTATAAGCTTGAATTGAAAATCCGATTTGGAGTCAAGACTTCACAATTAATGGTCTTAATTGCTTGTTGGATTTCGATTGTAAGTCACATTTGATTGTTTCAAGATATCAGCTGTATTGGCAAAAGGTGAGTTTCGAAATATTGTTTACATTCTTGGAGACGTATTTTATAACAAAATTAAAGGTGGACGCGAAAATGATTATGGATAAAGTGTAGTGTATCTATTAAATAGATATGTAAACACTCTTTCATGCACAAAGGTTTCTTAGTGAGGTAGCTATCACTAATGTCAACTGTCCCTGTCAGTCACCACGACTGGCGGGAAACAGTTGAAAGTGAAGTGGTGCCTGTAAAAGGCTTGGTGTGGTAAAGAGCCAGTGTAGTGATAGAATCAGCTTAAATGCGGGATCAACATTATTTTACAGATTTATATCAAAATTAATATGTCAAGTTTTATGAATAAGAGGATTTGTTCTGGTTCAGTTATATAGTATGTAGATAAACAGTCCGACATAATGTATCTTCCAAAAAATGATGAGGAGGAATGCCGAAAAATGTAGTAGGTGCAACCTAAAATCACAAAACCCTAACTCAATCGTGGTGTTTTTGCAAATTATGAAAACTTTTTTAATGTCCACGTACATGTAATTAGGACGATTATAATTATGTTAGATTATAGCCTACTGAGAGGACGCCTGTGTTTCAGCGGTGCGAACGTTATAGGCTGATTACGTATGTATTAATATGTATAATTATGGTCCATTGCGTTTGTTTAAGTCAAAGAAGAAAGTTGTCACCTTATATGTAGTTAAAGCAACGAACACATGAAGCTATAATTATACTTTCGAGACGAGAATAGCATTGAAGCATACCTCTATACCTATTGTAGTACATACAAGTATATGTACAAAGCTCAAGGTAGGCACACAATTTCTGCGGCGACGTAACCTATTCTCTACATGTGTATAGACGCATACTGTCCGGAACACACATTAATTGAACACTCTTAATAGAATGCTTTGTGTACCAGTCAGAGCTGGACTGATCAATTAATATCATCTTTGTGTCTATGTTTTAGTATGTAGGTGTTACTATACATGTCGTCGTGGCACTGCTTGTGAAGAAGGAATGTCAAAAATCTGTCAAATTTAGTTCTCTTTTTTAATTTAGTTCTTTTTTTAGCCACACGCACACTATGCTGGTATCTATTTCATGGTTGAGTGAGAGGTCACTTCTAATTGTTCGCTTGTTTCAGTTTTGTATGTTTCAGAGTTTTGAAGTTTCTGAATTGGCATTCAGCTTTGTTCGCTGTTGAAATCAATGCCTTTGAATTTGCTACGCCCCACTCTATGGCTACTCGTGTCGGATTTCAGCTTTTTGCATGCCGCATGAAACGTTTCAATAGAAGTTCTTGACAATTGGATAAAAGCTGAAGGTCGTACAGTTCTCGTACTTAGAAAACTTTCAATTCAAGTCACAATGTCTTTCACAAAACTGAATCGATTGACAATCAATCACAAAACTGTAGATAAATTAGAGGTATTTTTGGCGGATTAAGACTGAGATTAGAATGTGAACGTTCTTAAAAATACGGGAATTGCCCCTACCGCTACGTCATTTGACGTAGCCGCACCAACCAATGCCAGGCTACGGCGTAGCACTCGCGTAGCACCCCGTTTATAGCAATACATAATTAGCCTATAATTATTCACTCTGTGGGAGAGAGGGAGTGGGCCGTAATCCACCACGCGGGCCCAGTGAGACTTCGTATTTTTGGTTCAAGGCCGGTTTCCTCACGATGTTTTCTTTCACCATTTTGAGAGCAGTGATAATGAAATAAATTCAACAAAGTAAAACTCCTTTTAACAATATAATTTTTAAATTATGAATCGCTTATAAATAATATTTACGCGTCAATCCAAAAGTCAAGTAAATAAGGAAAGAGGCGAACAACAATTCAATAACAGTTCCAGTAAATTGAAATTGGAACGTAGCATCGAGAAAATCCGCAGCATCCCGCGCTTGGTGCAAATAAAATACCAAATAACTGTCTCAATAACCGAGACGAAGAAGCAACAGATTGCTAATGCTGGGTAGACTGTATCAAATCGATATAGCCGTACGATAATCGGGCTATAAAGGTCCCTTCCGACGGGCTGTCCTTCTCGATACGTTTTTACGACTCATCGTTTATCTTGGCATGATGCAGGACAATACTTCACTGAGTATTATGAGTATGGAAGATGTTTTTATTTGAGTATTTCCTTGAGTAGGTTTAAGGAATTTCATTGTGGTCGCTGATGATTGAGGGAAAACTATATAGATCATGCGCCATTAATTTGTCATGAAAGCTAGTGTTTGAAGGAACATGCTTACAGCTTATTTTTACTTGCGAGACAGAAATGATTGGGAAGACCTATTTTTAGTGCTTCTTCTTGTTCTTGTTGCTTTACGGCGCGCAAGCTGACTTTGGGCTCCGTAGGAGCTTTGCCGCAACGGTTCTTGTTCGTTCGCGACCGGCGCTTCCTCTTTTGCACCGTCACGAAACCCTCATCATCAGCCATATTCGGTGCCTTTTTTGACATAGGCTTCCTACTTGGAGCTCCTGGGGCACTCGCGGTGACGCTAACGGATTCCTTTTCTATGGGCTCCCCCCCCCACTTTGTCAGATTGTATTGTGTTGATATTGCAGCTGCCTACCCAGGGTACGCAATCGATTGAGAGCTAGCTTTGCATATAGGCTACTACAGATCAGTGTCTAAGTTACAAAATACAATCAGGGCAATTTCCCTTACTGTAATTAATTGCTCAGCCAATTGACTCCCTACGTCGATTTGCCGTGATATAGCCATTTCATACAACTGTCAAAGAATGACTGATGTGATTTGAATAATTGGAAAATTCAAGTTGGTAGTTAAATTGCTTAAAAGTTAACATCCCTGATTTTACAAAATTATGAAATACTTACAACATTTTAAGAAACGTATTTTCTTCAAGAATTCATCTTCTGGGAAGGAAAGTTAAATTCTTAGAAATGATAAACTCATCATTTCTATGAATTTAAGTTTCCTTTGAAAGATATTCAACAACTATTCTTACTCAAAACATTTTAGAGAACAGCAAAGCTTAGTTCTGATAAAATGTGAACATTTGTTCCAACCATGGTTCCAACACTGTTACACGATCTATGTTTTGAAACTTTTACTAGGTACTGTTACTTCTAAGAGCAAGAAAAGAACTGGTTTCAAGGATTCTGAATTGAAGAATAAAAAGTGCTTCAATTTTCTGGACCGTAATGGTTGAAAAGTCCGGGCCAGCGGGATTGTCCGAAAGGGTTATCGCTGGCCCGGAACATAAAGGGCTAAGGAAGGAACACGGGTGGGTTTTAGTCAGTAAGAGTCTGACACTCCCTTCCGCTCCACCCAGAGCGGGAGGAGTCATTTGATGATTTCCCATCCGAAAAAAAAATGGAATGAAAAGTACCTACTTATGTAAGTATCTGTCTTCCTAACTACTTGTAATCAAAATTATTTTGGTACTGGATTTTGTGGTAAATAGACACTAATACATACATAATTATACACAGGCCTCCTCTCTGTGAGGAGTGGGCCGTAATACACCACGCGAGCTCAGTGCGAGTTGGTGGATGTCACATATCTTCGAATTATTTGGTTCTAAAACATGCCGGTTTGTCGCGATGTTTTCCTACACCGTTCTGAGAGCAGTGGTGATGAAATAATTTACTCAAATAGGCGTTATTAAAAAATATAAAGTCTTACTAAAGTAGGTACTATTAAAAATAGTTCCCAAGTTCAAAAGAATGACGATACAATAAACTTGTTGGTGACGTAGGGAGTGAATTTATTACATACGAGTAGTTAAAATACTTTCGAAAAAAATAATTCACATTTTCCGAACCTGATTCACTTTAGATATCACGCAAATATTGCAGATAGAACAGAACATTCAAATAACAATAATTTGATTTCTCCCAAAATGTCAATCACTTTTGATGTTAAATTATGATGATAAAATACGATCTGTTATGGATTTAGTGGATAAAAATGGTGCTTAAGCTAAATAAAATAAAAATGCTATTAGGGACAACATTCATTATCCATTTTCAGTAAACATTTAAATACAATTGAATAATGTCCGAACAAAATGAACTGAATAAATATTAGGGTCTCACCGTCGCGCCGGTGCGTAACGTCAATAGCACGGTGTTAACGAGTACCTATTTGTTGGTACTCGTTAACACCGTGCTATTGAATCATGAAACATATTTAAAGGTCTTTTATTCAACAACAAAGCTCTACTGATAAGTACATGGATATCATTAATTTAATAATTATAAAGTTATGCTTGTGAACTTTAACAGGAATTTCAATTAACAGTTTTAAATTACAGAATGAAGGAAGGTATTGAAATTTAAAATACGGAACAGTTTCAACAGAATTAATTTTTGGGATGCATTCCAATAATTAATATTTCGTGTAAATTCTGATGCTGATGAACAAAATATAAAGCGTTTGTTTTTTATTTTACTTTAAAAAATACCGAATCCGCTTGATGTGGTCGCAGTACACAAGCGGCTCAGCCTCTCTCCATGGCTAAAGAGAACTGGGGCAAACCTGTATTACTTACTACCGATGACCGCAAGAAGGTATGGCAAAGCAAGGAGCTACACGGGCGTTTCTATCGGGCTCTTCATGAGCCCGGTGTAGATTTTTTAGCGTCCATATCCTGGCTACGTTTTGGTGACCTTTTCAGGGAAACTGAAGGTTTCGTCAGTGCAATTTATGGACGAAATTATCTTGACGAATAACTACCGGAGACATATTATGAAGGACGGGACGGTTCACGTGTGTCGGGCATGCCACCGTCCGGATAAGTCCATCAGACATATTATTTCTGGTTGTTCTCGTCTGCCTAGTACTCCTTGATACGGCTCGCATTGTGAGGAGGTTCCCGTCTCTGGTGTGTTTTTATATTTTTAAATGTTTTTTTTTTTACTTAATTTTTATATTTTAAGAAACATTTAAAAATGTAATAAAATAAGATAACTAAATAAATAAACAAAATAATAATAATGCTTTATTTCCAAGTTTACAATTTATTAGAATAGCAGGATGTAGAACAGACTATACCCTTATAAACCTAAAAAAATTGTTAGAATACCACTGAGTTTAAGCCTCTGGCACAGAAGCTAAGATTAAACTTGTGTTATGGGTGTCAGGGCAAAAATATAAATCATATAATATCTGGAATACTTACTACACTAATATTTAATTAAAGCTTCCAATCAGTTTCCAATCTATTGAACATACAAATAATTAAAATATTATGTAAATAATCCAGAAACGGAGTTATTTTTTACTTCCAACGGGTTGGTTGTAAATATTTATCTTGCTTGCATCCTGCATAAAAAATCCATGTTGTTTGAGTATTCAACCTAATGAGCATTCACCCTGGCGGACAAATGCTCATATAACATTTGCTTGCATGCATGATTTCTGAGCATAATAATAAAGGCTATACTCTAAAGAGAGTTTCACACCGTTAGAAATGAGGTAGCATTCGGTTTCAAACGCAACATTGCGGTATACCTACTGAGACCAAAAATTCCTAAATTCAAACTGACTGTTTGAACGACGCAAATAACGAGTTACACTCGTCTGGCCCCGCCATAATTAAATTTTTGCAATGAACTACAAGCAGTAAGGGTAATTTTCCCATTTTAATCCGGGAGCGAAAGTTTAATTTCTCAACATTAATTACGAGAATTGTTTAATAAGCGAATGAAATGTACTCTTAAGTTACTAGTATATTAAGAAAACATCCAAGGTCGCATTTGTAATGAATTTTTATTGTTTATTGGCTTTCCAAACAACCTACAACTAAATAAAGCTATTTGGAGCAACATCAAGCAGTAGTAGGTAGGTACCTATCTATACATATAATAAATCTGTAGAAGGGTCAATTCTGTACATTGAAAATATTGAAAAAATAAATAGCGGGGGGTGTTGCTGGATCGATACCAAACCCAAATATGTGATTAAAAAAATTTTTGTCTGTCTGTCTGTCTGTCTGTATATGCAGGCATCACGTGAAAACTAACGGTTCGATTTCGATGAAACTTGGTATAATTATACCTTATTATCCTGGGCATAAAATAGGATACTTTTTATCCTGGAAAAATACGTAGAAAAAAAAAATCTTAATTTTCGGTTTTATTCATAGACGTTGTTCTGTAGAACCGCGAACACACGTTGCATTACCCGTAGTGGATAATTTTCCATTTCAATTTAAGAGAATACAGTTTCCTGTAGCTTTGTGTTACGCCATGACAATAAATAAGGCTCAAGGTCAGACCCTAGGAGTTGCTGGCGTAGATCTTACCGCGAGTTGTTTTTCACACGGGCAACTTTACGTAGCTCTTTCCCGTGTGAGCAGTCCAAGAAATCTTCATGTTCATATTCCGGACGAGCTCACTAACAATGTTGTGTATGCTGAAGCTCTCAATTAACTTTCTGTCGCATTGTCACGATCACTTTTTTATTATTGCAAACTTTTCGTCACTGTCAGTAATTTACTGCTACATGCTACTTATCAAGGTCGGAATTACTATGGAAAAAATACTTACTATAGAACGCGAGCTCAACAGCAGTAGCTCAATAGAGGGATCTCCTTAATTATTATAGGCTTAGCCGTATTTGGGTCCAATAGATATTTATAAGATGTCATTGTCAGAGTTACTCAAAATGGAGAAATAAACCATCCACGCGAAGACCGACATCCGCGCGGACGGAGTCGCGGGCGGAAGCTAGTAAGTAATATGTCTGAGTATTTATAGACTACTTACTGTAGATAGGAAAAGTTGTTGATGACGAGAACATAAAATGTTTGTACGACTTTTTTAACCTAATTTTACCCGGAGTATTGTATTTTTTTAGTTGCGATAGCTTTTGCCCGCGGCTTTGCTCGCGTTAATTTAGATTTTGAAAATCAATTCAGGTTGTTGGTCGATAGTGTGATCCAATCATGATTCGAAAGACACGTAGTGCCATCTAGCGTCCTAAAGCAATAGTGACCGTCGAAAGTTATTGTTCTTTCCCTCGGATATAGTATTTTTTTTCTGGATGAAAGGTACCTTATGTCGTTTTCAGTACCCCTGCGAACTTACATGTAGAAGTTCAGTGGTTTAGGCGTGAAAATGAAACTAACAAACAAACTTACTTTTGGATTTTTAATATTAGTTAGGATTTATTTTTTGGGCCATGGTCCTGTTGTTTCCGATTCCTACGTCAAGAAAATTGTATTTTCCTTTCTCTGTTAGGAAGTAAATGGAGATCATTAACAATTGGTGATATTGCGATAAGCGATTAGCGATTGGTGATATTATAAACCTATATAAATTCCAGAAGAAAAAAAGTACTTACCTAAGTACATAGGTACATTAAAAAAATATGTTTTTCTCGCAACATCATCGCAAAATTGTAGAAAAATTACTCTGCAAATGACATAATTATCATCCATTCAACGGTAGTTTAAAATAAACCGCTTTACTTATTACAACATTGCTTTTTCATTGTTCCATTACAGTTAATGTTTTACTAACATAAGAATTATTCTTACATCTTACAACAGGCCCTCTAAAAATACTTCTAACTTAAGAGCGTTTACGACGTACGGCATTTCAAACGAACTTTCAAGCCCTTGTTTTTCGAAATTAATGAACCGATTTTAATGAAACTTCATACGACGTACTTTGTATCCTGCATGTAGGATACAAAGTACGTCGTAAACCATTTTAACGATATAGTCTAAATGACGATCACGCGTCATGTCTTCTGTGTCATTGACATAGGGTTTAAATTGCATTGCAATAAAGCCTCCTAATATGAAGTGGTATTTAATTAAAGCTGTGACATCAAACCGCCAGCTATTCTTAGCATATCGGTGTAACCCAGATATTGGGTGGCGTAATCCACAGTCGTTTTGTGCAAGATACTGATATTCAGCTGCATCTGGCTCGTCTGAAATGAAACTCCATTTTGCTGATTTGACTGCCTCATTGGTGTAGTGAGGGCAAGCGCTACTGGTGAACACGCGACTCTGGGTTTAATTCCCGTGTCGGGCAAAGTGTTACTGGCGTTTTCTATCTGGAATTTCTCAGAAGCAGGCCGCTGGCCTGATGGATGGCTGGTAGCAGCTAGATGAGAGTTGCCGAAAATCGAGCTGAATGGCGTGTAATAGGAGAGGCCTATGTCCAGCAGTGGACTGCTATAGGCGGATGATGATGATGAGGCCGGAGACAGGATTTGTGCCCGGTTGATGGCAATAGGCTCGTCTCCTGAGAGACATGAGACTCAAACATAACTGGTGAAATATATGTTACTATAAGGTGCACCTTTCCACTTCGGGATAAAGACGTGAACATGATTATAGTATCACGTCTTTGTTCCGAAAGGGAAAGGTGCACATTATCATCATCTGCCTAGCCTTTTCCCAACTATGTTGGGGTCGGCTTCCAGTCTAACCAGATGCAGCTGAATACCAGTATTTTACATGGAGCGACTGCCTATCTGACCTCCTCAACCCAGTTACTGGGTAATACGATACCCTTGGTAAGACTGGTTGTCAGACTTTCGGACTACCCGTAACGACTGTCAAAGATCCACGAATGACAGCCGGGACCAACGGCTTAACGTGCTTTCTGAGGCACGGAGGGGTCACGGTATGTAAAGATGGTCACCCATCCACAGACCAACCGCGGCAAGCGTAGCTTAACCTGATCGATCGAACGGTGCGGCTGTTATTATTTATTCATGGGCCCCTCCAAGGTGCACATTATAGTAACATATATTTCACCAGTAATGTTTGAGTCTTTCAAGTTCAAGTAAATACTTGAACTTGAAGTATCAATAATATGATCTGCTAGATACTAAAATGTATCAATAAGCTCATTGAGATGAATTTCACGGCAAAACATATTTGTAAAAGAACTTTTAAATTCGCATTTAGTTCATCGAAGAAATTATTACCTAAAGAATTCACGAGAGGAAAACATTTTCGAGTGGGTTTTACTCAGATACTTCAATATTCACAAGTATTTTGAAGTAGCTATTATGCTCCTTTTTAAAAAGGGAGTAATACCTTCAGAACTTTCATTTCATTGCGCAAACCAGAGTAACGAATTAATACAAAACAATATAAATAACGTCTGCCCATGGGCTCCATCAACATAAATCAATTCTCGTAATGGACTCCAATTTTGATTTATAGCATTCTGTTTTACAATTTCCGAATGATGATTCGGGGAGCGATTGAAAAAATATAAAATATTCACGAGTTTTCTTCAATGTCATTGCTGTTGATATTTATTGATCATGCTACGTCAGGACCTTTTTTGACCCGTTTTGAATCTATCAGACTACAAAGTCTAGGGCACAAGCCCCTGATACCTCTAATTTTCGAATAGCAATACGTCATGAGGCAACCTACACTTAAAATTATGGTCTAAAATGCGTCGCCTAAAGATTTATTTATTTACTAAGGGGCTTACATGACCTAAAGCGCGGTCACTGTCGGACTGCATAGAAAAGAAAGAGAAGCGCGATGACACAACCCTGGTAATTTATTGCAAAATATGAAGCAATTATTTAACTACAAAAAATCTATTATTTGGACTAAAAAAATAAAACACTAGTGTTTTATTATCTGACAAAAAATCAGAATGATTGTTTGTAAATTAGTATTGTTAAAAATAAAGTTTTTAGAGGTATCTTCATGATTTTTTTCTATCGTATCAAATTAGTTGTATTATATTTTCAACACACTATCTACCTAGCATAGATCCTGAAGAATATCATATATTTTTCTAATTTTGTTTATCTACTCTCATAATCGATCATAATTGTTTCTAAATCTTGCGTTTTTTGCGTTTAGGTCCTGTAAGCCCTTTAAGGTATAACAGCTTATAATAAAACTTAAGTACGAGTACTATAGGTAACAATAGCCTCGGACTTATACCTTCTTCAATTACAGATTAAAGATCAAGTTTGTCGTGTTCCTCCGATGACCTTAGCCTTAATCGTGTAGATCAATCAGCCTAGCCTTTTCCCAACTATGTTAGGATCGACTTCCAGTTTAACCGAATGCAGCTGAATACCGTAACCCAGTTACTGGGTAACGCGATACCTCTTGTAAGACTGGTTGTCAGGCTTCTGACTACCCGTAACGACTGTCAAAGATCTAAGAATGATAGCCGGACATTAGTCCGGCTATCATTCTTAGATCTTTGATCTTTGCCCGGAAGGCTTTTCACGGAAGGCACGGCATATGTAATGGGTAGTCACTCATCCACGAATTGACCGTGGAAAGCGGAGCTTAACCTTCATCCCACCAGTGCGTCTGTTAAATGATAAATGATTTATTTTCTGTAAGTAGGTTTTTACAAACACTTTTACACGTCATCATATTTTTTAAACTAGATGTGGTCGGCGTTTCCTATCTGACTACTCTGAGAAGAAAGGCCGAAACAAACTCAGAGGTCACAGTCTCTTTTAAAGTCCAGACAAAATCTTGGTCAGATCGTGTGAAGACCATGTAGATTGATGTCTGAAATGGTCTTTTGAGGAAAGAACCACACAGATTGAGCGGACCTGTCCAAACAGCGCACGCATTTGTCAAAAATCGTGCAGCTCAACTCAGAAATTGAGGAGCTCAACGATTCGACGAACAATACCAAAGAAAGGACATTTGGGTAGGCCGCGTAAATTACTCAAACTTCCAGATCATGATTAAAACTAAGAAGGAAAACAGAAAAAAATGACCCACAAAGTCCTCACATTCACAATAATTAAATGAAAAAAAATAAAACTTTACAAAGTAAATATTCATGTCATTGTCTAAATAAAATTCATCGATGTCAATGTGTATATAAAAAATCCGGACATAATCTTTGAGGACCATGTAGATTAGTGTCTGAAATGATCTTTTGAGGAAAGCACCACACAGATTGAGTAGACCTGTCCAGTCAGTGCACGCATTTGTCAGTAACCGTGCAGCTCAACTCAGAACTTAAGGAGATCAACGATTCGACGAACAATACCAAAGACAGGACATTTATTATAGCCACGAACCTAAATCATTAGATAAAGAACATGAAAAACATTAAAACGTAGATCCCGATAGAAAGGACGACACTAAAGTTTTCCTTATACCCTTGTATCACAAAGAAGTCCAACAAAGAAACTAGAAAGTAGGACACGTAAGAATTATGAAAATACGTCCTCATGTACTTTTTATTTGCAAACTGTTTTGCCGTCACCTATTACTTTGCGTCCCCGGTCCGGGATAAAAAGACCAATTATACAAGCAAGCTCCATCTGCTCAATTTGCGTAATGGAATGTTCGTTTGGACGTCCTCTGTTTCACATCACGAAAAGGCTTAACGTTAAAACTAGTATACGTAAAATGTCACATAAAATATACAATTCAACCCCATACACCCTTTTAGGGTTTTCGTTTGCATTTTTGCCGCGGGCGTTCGGTTGTCGTGGTATATATTAGAGAAGAATATGAAAAATGCTGGCTACATATGTAATGGTGCTACAGTTTATGTACCTACAATGTTTCTATCAATTCTATTAATCGTTTTTTCTGCAAGTACAACTAAAGTAAAAAAAAAACAAATCTTCTTGCGACTATAAAAGAACTTCTAAGAATGATTACTTTTTTAAGTGAGCATAGTTAACTGCAAACAACAACAATGAAAATTCAGAAAGTTTGCACAGAGTTCTCATACTTTTATTTTGTCTCATCACCATTGCTGCAGATATACTATTTCGCGAAGTTTCTGTTTCATTTGGAGCCATTTATCATCGTAAACTTCTATCAAGCTTGATAACACTTTTTTCTGCAACTTTATTCCCATAAGGTGTGTCCAGACCTGGCAAATGCGCCGCTCGCGAGCCGCTTGCGACAAGCGCGCGTGTTGCTCGCGTGCGGTTACAGCCCACGTTTGGTGTGCCGCTCTAGTGCAACTCCGGCGAGGCTCGAGTGGGGCCCGCGTGCGCCGCGCGCGCAGCTCGTGCGCACCTAGCTTTTTTCGCGTTTGAACTATGAGCCTCAGTTGTAAATTTGCTTGCGCCGCTCGAGTACGGCGCGACGCTTGCGCGCGAGAGGCGCGCAGACGGCGCTGGGGCTGCGTACGAACATGAACTGCACGTGCGCAGTTCGCAAGCGGCTCGCGAGTGGCGCATTCGACAGGTTTGGACACACCTTCACATCTCTCATTAAAACGTTCGGTTTCCAGTCTAAGCGGATGCAACTGAAGCCGGAAGCTGGAGTAGCTGGTAAGTATTTTACATGGAGCGACTACCTATCCACTGAATGCGGGAAGCACAGAACCGGTCGGAGAGGCGGTGCTTGGGCCTACGTCCAGCAGTGGACGTCTTTCGGCTGAAATAAAAAATGAATGAATGACTGCCTATCTGATCTCCAGAACCCATTTATGGTTAAGACGATTTCAGACCTTAAGGCTTCTTATCAGAAGCCGGAAAGCGTGAGATCTTTGAAAGTCGTTACAGAATCACTCATAACAACTTTAAGGCCTGAAACTGCGTTAAGCGGGCGCCCGCGACGGGCAACCGTCGCGTGTCTATGCGCGTGGACACGCGGGTGGGCTCCGTTGGAACGCGACGGTCCCCGTAGCGGGTACCCGTCGCGGAGACCGGATTATTTTATTTACGCAGTGTCGCTAGTTCAATTTTAACCCCGTTTTTTAGCCCCGTTGCGTGGGTGCGGGGCGCGCCTCCCCGTGACGGACGCCCGCGCGGGTCCCCGCGACGGAGCACTTTTGTATGAAACCGCGCGGGCGCCCGCTTAACGCAGTTTCAGGCCTTAGGGATATATAAATGACAACCGAAATCGATGACTTGCTTTTCGAGACACGAAAGCGTCTTAGTATGAAATGGATGGTCCACAGACTGACCTCGGCAAGCGTTGCCTAACCTTTGATAGATTGAAATGTACGGCTTAAACTGTCTTCTAGTCAAGCTTATCACTTTCACATTAAAACCTTGTACTAATTACAGCGAAGCGAGAGAGGTGTTTGATCTGCCGCTTCGGTTATGAATTTGCATCGCAACGAGCACCGGTTATTGGGTTACCGCGACCACGGCATGCTCGATCACTAATGCTTATTGAATTAAAACCTAAGTCAATATAGACGACGAACTCGATAAACATCGCTTCTATTGATTTTCGGTGTACTTCGTACTGTAAAATATGACACTGTTATTCGTTTGTGGATTTTCCTTGTTGATTTTTGATGTTCCATATTTAAACAAAGTGGTTTGTGGCCTTTTGTAGTAGGTACAGCACTTAAGTTTGTAGCAAAATATTTTACGGACGATTTAAAATCTGATAAGAGCAGCTAGGGCCGTTTCAAGCTGCTCTTAAGAGCGTTTACGCCGTAGGGCATTTCATACAAACTTCCTAGTCCTTGTTTTTCGAAATCAATGAACCGATTTTAATGAAACTTCATAAGCATAAGCAGGATACAAAGGTCTAAATAGTTAGTAGAAAACATTTCGGCGCCGTCGGTTGAGACTGGTCATCTCTTAACTGCCAAGGCTTAATTTTAATCTTATATTTTGAATTGTGTTTTCATTTGTGTCTTTTTAGGGTTCCGTACCCAAAGGGTAAAAACGGGACCTTATTACTAAGACTTCGCTGCCTGTCCGTCCGTCTGTCTGTCACCAGGCTGTAACTCAAGAACCGCGATAGCTAGACAGTTGAAATTTTCACAAATTATGTATTTCTGTTGCCGCTATAACAACAAATACTAAAAACAAAATGAAATAAATATTTAAGGGGGCTCCCATACAACAAACGTGTTTTTTTCGGCGTTTTTGCCTTGTGGTACGGAACCCTTCGTCTGCGAGTCCGACTCGCACTTGGCCGGTTTTTTTACATTGCTCTCACTTATAAAGAAGCAACAAGAATAATGTACCCAGGATTTTGTAATATCTTGATTTAGAAGAGTGTCCAGTCCATGGAGTTTCTTGCCCGTTCTTCTCCACAGAGACCTACGTTTTGGAATGGGCAACTAGCTTCAACTTTCTGACTAACTGACAGACTATTTAATTTTGACAATTCAAAAGTGCCTGTACAAAGTTTAATTGAAATAAATGCTTTAAGTTTGAGTATTTAATGTCATGGAAAGAAAAAGCCTCGCAAAGCTCCTTCATGTAGGGACCAAAACTTAATTTTGATCTCTACACATGTGAGATTATTTTTAGCAATAGACATTTTGACTTGAAAATCATTTCATTTTGGTTCATAAACAATGTTAATATGGTCGAATTTAACAACACACATAAAACAGCATCATAAAATCGTGGGCATTATTCTATATCCATCAGAAATAATGGTGGTTCTCGTTACAACATTCACAAGCAAATGACGAGAGAACAATGAAAGGCGAGTTTTGATTAACAGTAACGTTTTCCCTGGTATAACGACATACAATAGGGTTGAGAATGGGTTAAAAGTAAAGCTTGTGCCTATTCCCGACCCCAAGGGGCGAGTTAACACGCGCGCAAATTAATTCTCATTAATTTCTTAGGAGTTTATACACAGGGGCCCAGTTATTGCCTAGCATCTGGGCTGGGATGTCTTTTTAAACGATTCATGATTACTTACTTTATTATAGAGTACTTAGAGTTTAATGTAATGTTTATGGATACATTTGCTTGAGATTTTTTTGGAGATTGAAAACAAAATCTAAGCAAGCCTGTTACTGTCTTTTATAATGAGGTTTTTTCTTTACAGGACAAAAGATAAGACCGTCAAGAATAGTATATGCTTGGAGGCATGAAATGACATACTTCTAGTTCTTAAATTTTCCATCAAAAAACTTACACTAGGCTTCACCGTAGTTGGGTAATATTACACAACTGAAAGTTTTGTTTTTAAAATACGTACCAAATGTAAAAAAAGTGTTAATTTTTTCAAAGTCAAAGTGTTATTTGTAAAACGAGGGCTTAAAAACAGGTGTAGTAAATAAAATATGTAGAGATACAATATGTTTCGCCGTTGACGGCGTACAAGTACCTACACTTAACAAATTCCACATGTCATATGTTACAGAATTAAATTTTATTAAAGTTAAAGACAAAATCTATCCACGCAAAATTACATTTTGTGAGTGTGACATAATTTTGAAAATACCCTCTGTTTTTACAATGAAAGGATGTTGGAAGTGACTTCCTAATATTAAAATTTTATATATCAGGGGTCCTTGAATATGACTAATGAAAGACAAGCCGTCACTTAGAAGGTCGTCGGTGAAAGCGATTTATTTGACGAGGGACCTCAACTTTGAAGGAACATGCGCATAGAAATTAATTAGGCCATGTATTTTATGTTATGAATATTATGAACGTTTTAATTATAATATTTTGATTTACTTTGTGTAAATTATTTCATCACCACTGTCTACAGCATGGACATGCCGCAAAGACTTGTCGGGAGGCTACCTATACGTGTGGACATTGTGGGGAACAGGGTCATCAGGTGAATGAATGCACTAAACATGCTGAACCGTCACATTGTGCCATTTGCTTGCGATTTATAAAACCGAGCAATCACAAAACAGGCGATCAAGAATGCCCCGCAAAGAAAATTACTGAGACAGATACATCAATTCTATAGATTATAATAAGACCGCCAATGTTTATCTATAAGCCTTTTTTACTTTACGTTAAATAAATTTATTTATTTTGTCTTTTACTAGTTAAAATCCGTAAAATTAATTTTAGTTTGTATTCGTTTTTACAATTTATATTATAAGTAAACGTGCAATCTTAACATTTTGTTGACACGGCAAATTTTTCTGTATGACCAAGTAAATGCGGCCTTATTAAAAATGTAACATTGCAAAAATTATGCCTCTAGTATAAGGACCTGTTTTGTAAATATTTATGTAAATAAATTATTTAAATAAACAAAATTAAGCCCGGATTTACTGTTAGACTGAGCCTTCAATTTTTATCGAAGCTCGATAGCAAGATTACTCTCGTTTCTGTTGAAAAATAACTAGCCCCTTGGGTCATTAGTGTATACCTATCTAACAAAATGGCCACATTTTTGGTCCTCTTCTTCGTAATTGAAGTACAAAAACGAATAAAGCCTCGGTGTTTTTGTACTTCGAGTATAGTTATATATCATACTTGTTGTGGTCTTTACAATTTCGTGTAATGTAAAATAAATATTTTATGTTGGGAATGGGAGGACCAAAGAAACGATGGCTGGACTGTGTAAAAGATGATATGGCTAGAAAGGGGGTGACTTTTGAGATGATACTCGTACCTGTTAGTATGGAATAGTATAGTAGTAGTAGTATTGTAGTATAGTAATATGGAAGTATGGTATAGTATGGAAGACGAAGACAGTCTGTGCCGACCCCAAATAAATTGGGATAACGGCAAGAGAACGATGATGGTACAGACGCCGAGCACATCAAGCTACCCGAAACTGTCAAATTTTCCCAATCAACTTTGAACCTTTGGATTTAGCGATAAAGTTAAAAGTCTATTAAAGAAATTTGACAGATTGTAGTAGCTTGATGTGCTGGGGTCTGTACTAAGTAGACTACTGTTAGTAGCAATCCATTTAATATCAATATTTTTTTAGTATAATTATTTTTTGCTGACTTAAGAGCGTTTACGCCGTACGGCATTTCATACAAACTTTCAGCCCTTATTTTTCGAAATGAATAAACCGATTTTAATGAAACTTCATACGCATAAGCAGGATACAAGGGTCTAAAAAGTTAGTAGAGAACATTTTCGAAAAACAGCCAAATTAGACCGATTTCAAATTTTCCATAGAAACAGAGATTTCCAGTTATCTTTTTTAAATAAGATATTTCGAAAATGCTCTCTACTAACTTTCTCTACTAACTTCGCTCGCTCTTGCATCCTATGTCGACGTGAGCCCCGTGCTATTTCTGTGTAAAGGGTTTAAAGTAACCTAAGGCAATTATTTGAATTTATTGTTTTGTAATTTTAATTACTTATTAATGTGTAGAATCAAATTCTTCTAACTGAATAGACAGCTGTGCTGCTGAGGAGTTTGTTGCGCCACTTATCGAGCACAATGTATCTATTAGATAATTAATTTATGTCATGTTTTCATTTTTTATTCTTTTACTATTTTGGTACTTATAGTAATTTTATTTTATCGTCTTCACATATTATTATATAATTAATGTATACAAAATATTGTAAAACATTTTAAAAGAGTAACGGTGGAGTTTCGTGCCCATTCTTCTCCATACGAAAACTACCTTTTGGAATGGGCGACTAGAATCAATTCTATTTTTTCGTAATTTTTGACGTTCAAAAGTGCCTTTTAAGTTCCTATTTCAAATAAATGTTTTGACTTTGACTTCTCCTTCTCAACTAAAGCACTAGGAAGCGGTTTGGTAGGGCGGGCGTTTTGTAAATGATAAAATTATTTCATTTTTGTAAGTAGGTTTGTACAAACACACGTCAATCATATTTTTAGGGTTTTGCACCAAAATGGTAAAACGGAACCCTTATGGTGAGACTCAGTCTGTCTGTTTGACTGTCTGTCTGTCAGTTTGACTGTCTGTCTGTCACAACTGGATATCTCAAGAACTACTAATGCTATCAACTTGAAATTTGGAATAGTTTAGCCCAACAAAAAAAAAATATATATTTTCATTTCTTTCTTATTTATAAGAAACAAATGAAAATATAATTTTTTTTTGCAACAAGGGCTGCAATGGGGTCTGAAAAATTAGAAGTGGGGCTACTAGGGCATGTGGAGTATCATATGAAAGAGCGCAGTTTGAACATTCCCAAACATTTTTTTTAAGCCGCATAGTTTTCGACTTTTGATGAAAAATGTAAAAAAAATAGCGTTCCCCCCCTTATTTCCGAAGTTTTCAAATAGAAAAATCTAAAATAATTCTATGTCATAGAAGTTTATGTAAAGATTATAGGGAAAATAAAACGATGTTTCTTTATAGCACACTTTTTCAGAAATCATCAACAAAATTTACACTAGTTCCACTATCGGCCAATAGACGGCGCTGGCCTAAAACTGCAATATTCTACACCGCAGTGCGCAGTGTTAAAATTCTCTGACAAATATAGGCCTCGCCGATGAAAATTTAAAAACATATGATGGTATGGAACCCTCAGTGCGACTCGGTCTTGCCTGGTTTTTAGGGTTCCGTAGCCAAATGGCAAAAAACGGAACCCTTATAGGTTCGTCATGTCTGTCTGTCTGTCTGTAGGGTTCCCCATACTTAGACCCGAAACTCAATTTTTTTTTTCATCAAACCCATTATGTGTGGCCGTATCTATGGGTAGGTCTTCAAAAATGATATTGAGGTTTCTAATATCATTTTTTTCTAAACTGAATAGTTTGCGCGAGAGACACTTCCAAAGTGGTATGTCCCCCCCCCCCTGTAACTTCTAAAATAAGAGAATGATAAAACTATTGGTTTGAACGAGATCTAGTAAGTAGTTTTTTTTTTAATACGTCATAAATCGTAAACCGCAATTTACCATTCATTCAATCAACTCAAAAATAAAAAATAAACATTTAATTTCATAAAGATAAACCTTATGCATAAACCCGGATGTTACGGATGTTACGGTTTTTTTTTAAACTAGATGAGGTCGGCGTTTCCTATTTGACTACTCTGAACAGAAAGGCCGAAACAAACTCAGATATGGAATAACTCGTAAAATTACTGTCTTAGATAATTTTGAAGTAAAAAGTGCTGATTCTCAGCCTACGAGTAGTTTGAATAAATGACTTTTGATTTTGATGTTTGATTGAGTTTGACTATAAAATATCAACAAAAGCATTGAAATCCAAGCTGTTCCATTTCATCCCTATTTCAAGCAAGTAAGGACGCTTGTATCAGACATCATTTGAATCGTATCTCCATACGAATGTACTGATTGCCAATTGTTTAATACAGATGTTCGTGAGAACGCCGGGGACTGTTAGCAAAACTTTCCGAGTCTTGTTCCGGCGTTGTTAGAATTACACACATACACTGAACGTGAACAATAAATAGAATTTCAGTCTATCAGTGTAATTAATATCAGATAATTTTAATTCATTACTTTAGTTTTCATTACATTTTAATGAGTTATCTACTTTAGTGAAAATTATTCTAAGGGCTGATTTTTCCATCACCAAATAACTTTTAATCGAGGGATAAAATTAATGTTTGACAGTTTTTGTATAAAATAACTGTCAAGATTTCTAATTATTCCTCGAATAAAGTTATCAGCTGATTGAAAAATCAGCTCTATGTTGATTTTTGAGTGACCATTTGTAACAAAAAGGCCCTAAGTAATAAGTTTTTGGTTGCAATGAAATTTGAACTTAGTTAAGTATGGCATTCAGTTTGTAAGTAGTTCCATAACTAGAACATGATCTCAAATTCTGATTCTTAATTCAAATATAGGTACCTACCTAATAGACTATTGGTATTCATGGAAAAAAGATATTATAATATACAAATTAAGATGACGTGCAAATAAACCATACCTATTCAACGACGATTTTCTCCGAAATCTTGATGGCCGAGACTTAACTAATGAGATATCGTGCAAACAGTATTTTTGTATTATTATCATAATTATTTTTAACTTTTAATGAGTCCATAACTGTTTGCACGTGTCTGCAAAAGTAATAATCTAACGAAATTCTAAATGTGTAGTGGAGCTGTATTTTTCTCTCCATGTACACAAAACATTGTTCGGAAAACTTTTTAAACATCTCTTCAAAATTTTCTAAGTTTCTACATACTTACAGAAAAATGGAATTGTTTACCTTACGATATAAGTTTTGACATTTCACAAAGTTTTTGCGTTAAAAAAGTTTTTGCGTTAAAAAAGCCTTCACCTAAGCTAAATTCCAAGAGGTAAGTACTGCAAAAAGTTTGTATTCAGAATTCTAAACAATGCTTCGGTATTGTTTATGGTATAATAAACAAAGGGGTGAAGCTGTAGAGCTTCCTTAAATTACGAGTTGTATTGGTAAACCACCTTTTACAATATGTGCTGGCACCACTTTCAGCCACTTCCAACAAATGACAGGGGCTCTCAACCCTAAATTAGTATGATGGGTCTGTAAGAGTGAACATGCCCCTGCGGCACTACACCCACTACTTGACCCCTGTTAGATTGGATTTGGAGTGGGAAGCTACGAAAATATAGGGCTCCAAAACATAGCTGACTATTGACGCGTCCCAAAGGATGCTAACGTTTGACTAACAACGATGTCTATAGCGAATTGAAAAAATACGAAACATAGGAACATGTAATACTAAAAATGAGTACCGTATTTATTTATTTAACCATTTATGTATACACGTATATAAATAGACAAAAAATAACAGTAAAATAAGTACAAAGGTGACGCTTATTTCTAAAGAAAGTAGATAAAGAGATGTAGACGAGTAGAAGAGAAAATAAAATACATAAAATCAAAAACAATTCGCTTATTAAAAAAACAAATATTAAATAATAAAAAAATAAGAATAAAAAAATATAATAATAATATAATTATTTATTACATTGTATATTACATGTTTTGTGTTTTCGTTTCTTTTGTGTAAAATACTTGAGACTTAACTACCAAAAAGCATACCATCGGGCGGCATTGTAGACGATCTTTTATCAATGATTGGATGACGATTTCTATATCAAATACAAATTTTAATGCTCGTAGAGAAAAGGTTTCGTAATGATATACGTAGGGGACGTATCGTTACGTATCGCATAAAACCCAAAATTAATACCAAAGTTAATTTTAGAACGTTACCTATCATACCTTTTTACCACTGTTGATAAGATCATTCCTACATGTAAGTACCTATTTAGGTAGGTACCTACTTTAACCTCCAAATACACGCAAAGGTCCCGTGTACGTGCCATACTTATGTGATAGGTACAGGAATACATAATGCTTTCACACTCCCTTTCCCTGAATATTATGCTGTAAATATGATTTTACATGACGTAGTATCGAAATACATGGATGCCTTTTTTACATTCATGGAAAGCATGATTGATTAATTTTTCTATACAAGTCAAAAACTGAAATCGGCAAATTGAGTAAGAGTATTTAGGACCAGCCATGCGCTCGAAGGGATGTCCCATCGGCAAAATGTCGAATTTCCATGCACATTTTCGTCCCCTCTTTAGCCCCTTTACGGGGTGAACTTTCAAAAATCCTTCCTTAATGCTCATCTTCTTTACAAATGCAACTCGTGTGCAAAGGACAATGCCAGAAACTCTATAGAACTTTGCCCCATTCAATAAAAGTCATTTACAACCATGTAAAATGCAGCATCTTATTGCTTATGTATTACTGATAACACAACATTTGTCCTAATGCCTGTAGAACCTGCGGTTTTTGTTTAAACCTAAAAACAAAAATGACTTTGATTGTAGGTTAAGTGCAGTTTAAAATTGCTAAAATAAATTATTGATGTGTTATTATTCGAGTACTATACCTAGGAGGACATTCTGCGTTTACAGACACTACTTATTTATTTATTAACCCTAAGGTTAGTCTTAGTCCCTATCCTACTACCATAGTATGACTAGAATTATTCCATCAGTTGATGCTGTTGGTCTAGAGGCGGAGGTGGACGTTAAATATGTACCTACAGTATTAATTAAATATTACGTTTACATTAAACTGCGCACGATAGAGGATGTGGAAAAAACAATACAGTGGAAATCTGTTATTACCAAAGAATACGTTTTAAATAAAATATAATGTTAATTATTCATACCTTCAGTTCAAACTCATAGTTATCATAAATAAACTCGAATCAGTAGGTATAGTTACAATTGCACAACCTGGTTGGTAACTTTAGATAGAATATGGTCAAATAATTACTAAAACCTAATGAAAATATCATTCAAGGTTTCTATATGAAGAATAATTAATTGAAATGGAACAGGGATTTCTCCTCCATTTTGGTGAGTAAATGCATAACAAACAATTCCACTTACATTTTCCCTTTGAAAAATTCAATTCAGCCATTTCCCCTAGAAATAAAACAAACATTTTCCTGCGTTCAAGTAACAGGGCTACTCAGTGCAGCCAACAAATCCTCTCCATCCATTACGCATATCCCAGGCTGCTGACGTAAAGCCAATAATTCTTTATTCTATTTACTCCACATACACCTGCAGAGAACTCTATAAAGCTTTTATATAAATCATATTTACGAAGCAACATCGGATGATCACTCACTTAATTTTCATTTGCTCAATTTCCCCTTGTCAATTGTTCCGCATGGGTTTGTGGGTTACACACACACATACGTTTTTATGTTTTATGGATTTTTGGGTAACAGAGGTTTTTTCATCATCATAGGAATTAATATGGAACCTGCTACGGTTCCCTAGAAGACCGGTGGCCGGCACATAATGGCTACCATGGAAATGCCTGAAATATGGCGAGTGGGGTAATGTCTGATCTTTGCGTTATGCTCGTGAATGGGTGCTGCTTGTGGTGACTGGTCGTCGTGCTGACCATGGTTTTATTATTGTTATTAGTAATAACTTGTTTATTTATTTTACTTCGATGGTCCTAGTTTATCATTTGTGACTTCAAGTGACAGAACCCAGCATCGCATAAATATGTAAGCTGTCACGCCCTTTATAGCTGGAGCATTTTCTTTAGGTTGGTAGTACTTTTGGTTTACTTCTTTAATTTTCATTTATCATCTTTTTGCTTGAGTACGTTATAGATGTTATTGTATTTGATGGTATATTGGCGTGGCTAGATAACCTAAGGCAAATAATTTAATTTAATGTTCTGTATTCTGTAATGTTAATTACTTTGCATACAATCAAGTATTTTCTAACTGAACAGACAGCTGTTCTGCTGGTTGCGCCACTTCTTCTCCCCAGCGAAAGAACTAGTAAGTGGTGAAGGGTGGGCGTTTTGGGGGACTGTCTTTTGTAATTTTGACGTTCGAAAAGTGCTGATTCTCAGCCTAGTTTGAATAAATGACTTTTGGTTTTAATTTTGAATGATGGCACCGGGGTTTGATTTTACGGTGTCAAAAAACGCAGTCTAGGAAAACACACTAACTTACTTTTGTCAGTAAATTGCGAACGCTATGTGGCGGCCGCCGCAGTCCTAGGAAACTATAGAGGGTCATACCTCTATAGTTTCCTCTATGGTTTTATTATTAACTGCCTACCTATTTATATTACCAATCATATAGGTAACAAAAGAACCAAATCCATAGGTTTTATGCCAATTTGCTCCTTGTTGTCATCAATATCGATGCGGTTTTCCTCCTTTTAACAATTCTGTTGGTAATGTTGGCTTTGAATCTTTCCAAAGGATGACTTAGGCAAGACTATAAAAATGTTGAAATTAGTAGAATTCTCTGTGTACCTTGAAACAAGACATACAAGATTTAATTTGTCTTTGTTAACAAAATGTTAAATTATTTTAATGCTTACATCATACAGAACACTTTGATAAATTCAAATAAGTGACACGAAACATGAGTGAGACAATTAAGTATTTTATATGCAAATGAATTTAATTAAATCGTTGACATTTCGCTACACCCACTATCACGTGCTCATTTGAATATTCACGCCTCGTTTTATGTTTACTTTTAATTATAGGTAGGTAGGTCTGACAGAAAATGACTATGAGTCTAATACAGCCCTCTGGCTTATCTTCACCTAATCTTTGTAGATACAGTTCTACGTTTTATCCGTTCCATTCGTGTATATTTTAGAGACCTGTTTGTCAAATCGAACCCACACCTATTCCACTCATTGTCAGATAAAGTAATTCGAAATAGACGCGACAATAGCAATCTTTGTATTCCCAGCTCCACTCCGCTCCAGTGTATTCTGTATGGCGCCAATTCTTTATAATACGTTACCAAATAGTGGAGGGAATATATAAAATAAATATTAAGAAGTAGCTTAAAAATACTTCTGTTAGAGAAAGCCTATTACAGCACCGACGAATTTCTAACTGATACATTATTCTGACTTATGTGAAATATCTAGATTTGGTTAATATTTACTTTGACTTTTAATTGGCGCTTTTTTTTTCATTTTTAATCTGTAATAGTTGATGACACTTTGCTGTAGTTTTTTTTTCTTCTATTTCGTAACATTAATTGCTTTGCTAACCTTCACGTGGACGTCGTTATGTGAAGACTGAGAAACTGACAGACTAGAAGCTGACGGTAACCGAAGTTAGTAATTAAGTAAGTTCATATATTTGTCCGGGACATGAGTATATACACACATGACATGCAAGATGTTACATTAAATTAAGTCACAGTCATGTTTTCCCTCAATGGCGTACAAATATTGTAACATTAGTTCTAAGAATACCTAGTGGATAGGGTTAGATAAAGACAGGATTAATGACCGAATAGTTTCATAACTATCTGTACTCTTATGAAATAGTTACTAATTATATAGTAGCGTACCTAATATCTACTGACGTTATATGACAGCAAAGCTCAGATATTCTAGTAAACTGGGACATCACAATATTCAGGTAATCTGTTTGAAGGCAATTTAATGAGCCGTCTGCTGCAGCAGCCAACGTTTACTTAACTATTACTTGATTTTCCTTTCATTTTACAATTTTGCTGCCCGTGTATTAGATGTTTCATGAGTATTTTGAAGTGGATCAATTAGACTTTACCGTTAAGCCTAATCGGCTTTCGAAGTCTGAAACTTTCGAATGGATATCCTTCTCATGGTTTTATCCCAATTCGCTTGGATTCGGCGCAGTACCTACGACATTTTCTTCCATTCATCGCTATCAGACATCATCTTAGTAATCACTTCCTAGCTTGATTTATCATCTTTCAGATATCACAACTGGACATTAATTATATTAAACATTGTAAATATGTGAGCACCATGTATCTATCACATAATTCATTTATCTATCATTGCTTAATTTTTTTTACCTATTTTGGTTACATAGTAATTTTATTCTAGGTGCTTCGTTTTCACATTATGATGAATGTACAAAATATTGTAAAACATTTTCAAAAAGTAACGGTGAAGTTTTTTGCCCTTTCTTCTCCATACGAAGGCCTTTTGTAAGAGGCGACTAGAATTAATCCTATTTTATTGTTGTTTGAAATAAATGCTTTGACTTTGATTTTATAAAAATAGCTTTAAGTATTTCACGAGACTGAATTGGTCGCAGTAATCAATCCAGGGCACCCCGACCTAATGAGTTTGGTTTGGTTAGAACTGTGACCAACCGCTACTTTTAAGTTGATTACAGTTTCTTGGGTATTAAGTATTCTTAGGACCCCAATAGGAATGATTAGAGGATAACAAAAACAAACGCATTAGAGTGTTCAATAACATTTTTATGAAAGCAATATTGGAATTATTTGAGGTAAATAAACAGGCAATTTTTTGGCTAAATTCGAGCCAAAAAACCTGTTTACCTAACTACCTATTTCTTTACCCATTACAACATAAGTAAAACCTTGAAGTAGCAACATCGCCCGTATCAGAAATCAAAAGATCTTCGATAGTATTGAATTGATCCTCCACTTATCCCAGTATCTATTGAGAGTAAAGCTCGCGAAAAGGGGATTTCACGTTTAAGATATCACTTTGCCATTTTAAAGTTCTCTTCACATTTGACGGTTGTCGTGTTTTGTCTATACCCTCAACAATTTAATTTTCTTGGGAATGTAATCATCTTGCGCAATCCGTCTGTTTTGGGAATTCAGTTCGATGGATCAAAATATTTGTGGTTTGATGTGTATTAACATTTTGATTGAATAACTTAGGTACCTGTAGGATAGGTTATGACATGCGGTTAACATACTATAGAAACCACAAATGGAAGGTAATCTGCATGGTGCTGATTTTGGGAAATCCTAACACAATCCAAAGGACATCATTTATTTCTTACTCAAACATTAAAGAGCCGACCAGAAAAAAATGTACTGTTTTCTTATGGGAAATGACCTCTTGACCATTTTTTACTATTACAATAAAAGTCTACAATTAACCCCCCGACTGTTAATTGAGATTGAAAATGCCAAAACTCATATTTTTGTAACAACTTTATAGAACATGTTTAGGATTGGTATTTTTTTAATGTTACTTGTCGCAATATAAACGTTCCGCGAAGCTTAAAAGAGTACTCTCATCTTTACATAATACGAGAAACATTCTAGCCAGTCTTAAAACATACTCGTAATTAAAAATACATATACAAAATATTTTCACTGACAACACTATCACAAAGTTGGAGAACTTTCATACAAAAAGGACAGCACAACCACTTTCTACTTGAACTATTCAAAAAGAAAACGTCCGTTCAAAGGTTTCGTGTGAAACATCTCTTATTGTACCTTTCAGAGTGCGAACAAAGGTTGTGCTTAGAAAACAGAGCGTAATTAATATTTAGTTACTTGTCTTTGTGTAAACATATAAACGTTTTGAGTATATTTTAACTCTTTTATTGCAGCATTCCTCACTTTGAGAGAAAACAAACGGGCTTTTACTACTAGTTCAAAGTTCCTATCATAGTAAACGCCATCTTCTAAGTACACAAATTAATTTAGAACTTTATTATTAATCTCTGACTAAGATTAGTTGGCAATGTTCTATCGCAATGAATGCATGTTTGCACTTTGCAGTTTCAGTAACTTTAAATTCATGCGCCAACTCTAGTTTTAATTAGATAATGTTTTAGCATATTTTACTAATGGATTGCTGCGGTATTTATTATCTAAGTGTCTATCTTTCTGAGACTAACTTGGACATTACATTACTGACGTCCGTGAAAGAAAACATCGTGATGAAATCTAGACTTATCATAACTAATATTATAAATGCGAAAGTAAATTTGTTTGTTTGTTTATTTGTTACCTTTTCACGCCTAAACCACTGAACCGATCATCCAGAAATTTTGCATATACGTTGTCAGATGTACAGAAACGGACATGAAGAACCTTTCATCCCGAAAAAAAAAATGCTGTTCTCGAGGAAAACAACAATAACGTTATTATGATAATAGATGGCGCTACGTGTCTTTCGAATTAAAAACAGGACAACGTCTGTCGGGTCAGCTAGTAGTTAATAAAGTTTGAAGTCGCCAAGCCGTCGTGGTGATCCATGCTCCTGCCTTCTCTGTTTGAGAAGAGGCCCTGCAGTGGGATGGTACCTTTTAGGGTTCCGTACCGAAATGGTAAAAACGGAACCCTTATGGTGAGACTAAGTCTGTCTGTCCGTCACAGCTGGATATCTCAAGAACTACTAATGCTATCAACTTGAAATTTGGAATAGTTTTAGATGACGTTTGCCCAACTATTTTGCAAATAAGAAAGAAATAAAAATATATGTATATTTTTTGTAACAGGGACTGAAAGGGGGTCTGAAAAATTCGAAGTGGGGCTACTAGGGTATGTGGGGTTCATATGAAAGAGCGCAGTTTGCACATTCTCAAACATTTTTTCTTTTTTTTAGGCCGCATAAATTTCGACTTTGATGAAAAATGTAAAAAAAAATACCGTTTTTTCAGATTTTTCTCTTTGCAAACTTCGGAGATAAGGGGGGGTCCCCTTATCTCCGAAGTTTGCAAAGAGAAAAATCTGAAATTATTCTATGTGATAGAAGTTTATGTAAAGATTACAGGAAAAATAAAACGAAGTCTCTAAATAGCACCCTTTTTCAGAAATCATCAACCAAAGATACATTAGTTCCACTATCGGTCAAGAAATGGCGCTGACATAAAACTTCAATATTCTATACCGCAGTACACAGTGTTAAAATTCTCTGACGAATATAGGCCTCGCCGATGAAAATTTAAAAACATATGATTATCATCGGAACCCTAGGTATGCGAGTCCGACTTGCTCTTGTTTAAATAGGCATTAGATGTGCTTAAAGATAATTAAGAAAAAATGCGTAGAGGTATTTTAAAACCGGACGAAGTGAACTAAACTGTGAACATTTAGATTAAGTTAATTGAAAAACGGAGATAGATACTTAGATATATGTATATGTCTATAGATATCGTAACATAATATCATGCCCTGTTTCCCTGAAGGATTAGGCAGAGGTGATCCTATGGTACACCCACATTTCGCCAGTTGTGTTTACGTCTATACAGGATAATTTTTTAAGCAGTGCGCATATTTTCACAGGGTGTCCTACCCATGAATATGAACAACTTTCCCTATGGGACGAAGCCTGAAATCACGAAAAAAAAATCAACTGTTTCATACAAAAGTTCAATACCTACTCGACCAAAATGTATGAAACAGCAGATTTGTTTTTCGCGATTTCAGAGTTGAACCCACAGTGAAAGTTGTTCATATTCATGAGTAGAACATCCTGTGAAAATTTGCGCAATGCATAAAAAAATATCCTGTATACTATGATATATATCCAACAAAAACCATGAGTTATTTGAAGAGCGATGATGATGCTATACTATCTTCCGAAGAGTTTGGAGAAAGGCTGGAGTTCAAGTTATGTCGCAGCGTCAACACTGATCCGCCAACTTTATTTTGATAGTCCTTCAGGCATCTAAATTATTACTAAACGAAGACGTCAAGTAGTAGGTACGCTTGGGTGAGGTTAAGGTGATTTTGATGATTATGATTCTGTAACTACATAGGTCTTACAGCCGCGAATAATATTTGAATCAACATACAACCTAGCACTGGCCTGCAAATTGCAAAAAACGCAAGAAATTTTGAATTTCGCGGGCTGGTTGGAGCATTCCCCTTAATATTGACCTCACCCAAGCGTACTACTTGATGTCTCCGTTACCGCCGTCAACCCAATGTTGCCGCTTCCTGTATAAGAAGTGGCAACACTGGGTTGACGGCGGTCACTTGTCTGTTGGCTTTCGACATTTTTGAAGGTTTGTGAAAAATAGTTGTGAGACGTAGTCGACGGAAGACTTTTTGGATCGAGGCCCGCTTGCGAGAGGTTGACCTTCAGACATTTGACATTTTTGAAGGTTTGTGAAAAATAAGTTGTGAGACGTCAGAGTCGCCGGAAGACTTTTTTGGATCAAGAGCCGCTTGCGAGAGGTTGACCTTCATCATTTCAGCCGAAAGACGTCCACTACTGGACATAGGCCTTCCCCAAAGGCAAGGCAAGGTTGCCCTTGCCTGTATTGAATTCACCTTCTCAAGGTTTCCCTTTTAAAATCTGTTTGCATTTGCCTAGTTCCGAGACAGTTTTGTGATTATTGAACTGTAGTGCCTTATTATACATTTGTACCTAGTGCTTGGACTTTAATTTCGGTTACCCATCCATCATGGTTACTCTGATAACGAGGAAGTGGAACTGCCTTTGTTATATAGGTATAGTTTATTTATACTTAGTACAACTTCCCGCTATGTTAATACAGTTCATATTATTAAAACGTCCACTCACAATGCAATACATTCACTCAATGTGGTATACGAAGTCAACCCAAAACTCGGCCGTGACTCGGATAAAACGCGCTTTTTCACAATATTTTTGTACTTTCCTTCACAAAATAAGCGAGCAGCGGTCTTTTGAACACAAAGGGTCTACGGGTTCAATATACATCAAGTAAATGAGAGGTTGAACTGTGACGAGGCTTTTTTGCTGAGTGCAAGGGATACTATGTTTTATTATAATATCTTTGGAGAGCTCATGATGTAATGTGATTACGGATCTTTGAAACTACTAATGCATCCTCCTTAAAAAAGGAAACTGCCGTATAGTAAGCGATGTGAATAAAAAATGTGCTGTGATGCAGGTTTATGTGAGCTAGAAATGTATGAGCCCTGAATTTAGCTCCAACTTGTCATTTTATGCAAAATATAGTGCCTGCTGCTGGCAACTGACCTGCAATTAGAGTTTATATATGGTGAGAACTTTATAATTTTCCCTACACGGTAGGAATATGACAAAAAGTCTTAGCTGAATAAGTATTACACAATAAAGTTTTTACAGAATAAGTAATACACAAAAAAAAATATTAAAAAATAAAGCGATTGCCTAGCAGTTGAAAAATAAGGACTAGTAAAAAAATTGTAATCAAACAAAATGAAAAAGAAAACAACACGTTGGTTTCACGAATTATAAAAGCCCAGCAGACCAATATTTTATGTATGGATTAAAGTGAAATTATTTAAATACTTGCTTAACTAATGGGGCCCGTGGATAAGTAATAACAGCCGCACAGGTCGATCGATAATAATAATAATTGACAGATTGTATTAGCTTGATTTGCTGGCGTCTATACATGGCACCTTCTCCTCCTAACTTTTCGCTTCTACGTATCCTTTCATTATCATCATCATAATCATTCTCCTGCCTTTATCCCAATTTATTTGGGGTCGGCAAACATGTCTTTTTCTTCCATACTTCCATATTAGTCGTCATCTCCGTAGTCACCCCCTTTCTAACCATATCATACCAAAGAAATCATTATTTACACAGTCCATACTGTGTAAATAATTATTTTTTTGGTCCTCCCCTACTCTAATAGCCATCGAGATTCGTATGTTTACCTGCACAAGATGTCGTGCATACCTAATGTAGCCTCAAATACAATTGTTTCGGCAACCCTAGCACGGCTTACCTACTGTCGTCACCAAGCGCAAAGGAAATTGAATAGCGATGTACTTGAAACTTCCCAAAGGGCATGACCTGATCTCTGATAGGGCTGCTATAAATTCACTGGAGTGGTATTGAATCGCAATTGAATGTAATGTTCCATGCTTCTACTGGGTATGTCGCGATATGCATTGAATTTGTGTTATTATGATGTTTAAGCTCGTGCAGCGTATATCTATATAGCCTACTTGTACACGGTATAAAATAATTTTATTGTACCAAGCATTTTCTCAAACATGAAGGACGGGAAATCATCAAATGAGGCCCGCTCTGGGTGGAGCGGAAGGGAGTGTCAGACTCTAACTGAATAAAACCCACCCGTGTTGCTTCCTTAGCCCTTAATGTTCCGGGCCAGCGGTTACCCTTTCAGACAATCCTGCTGAGACATGACGTCATGGCTTGTTCTAGAATCGAAGACTCGAAGACATGTGACATCTACCAACCCGCACTGGGCCCGCGTGGTAGAATGGCCCACTCCCACTCAAAGAAAGGAGGTTTGTGTCCTAGCACTTAGGTATATATGCTAAGCATTTTCTCGGAGAAAGCCTAATATCTAGCTAGCAATGGACGTCTTTCGACTGATGTGATGAAGATTCTCAATTGTTTTTTTTTTTAATAGCAGTGACACTATTTTTTTTTCCATTCTCACACTCTTTCTTTTCGCAAAATTTACAGATACTCATCTGCCTAGCCTTTTCCCAACTATGTTGGGGTCGGCTTCCAGTCTAAGCGAATGCAGCTGAATACCAGTATTTTACATGGAGCGACTGTCTATCTGACCTCCACAACCAAATTACTGGGTAATACAATACCCCTTGGTAAGACTGGTTGTACTTTCGGCAGGCCTCCGTCTGTACTTGCGCGCTATAATTACCTACCACCCGGCCGAGCGGTCTCGGGCCGTTTGCGGACCAAATTCAGTGCGGTTTTCGCAAGCGAAGCGCACGCACGTTGTTCAATTTTAATCGTTCCATTCGTTTGTACGGGTACCTCCGACGCCGCCGCCGTCTGGTACAACCATTTAAGTAAAATACATGTAACTTTTAAAGATTTTTTTATTTTAGTTACACTGACCTTTATAATTATATTTTAGATGTATTGCACAGTCAGCACCAATTAATTAAAAAAAAATTATACGATACAATTTTAAACCCTATAGTCAGAACATATTCACAGTTCTCAATAAAATAGACAAGACAAAAATAGTTATGTTAAGAGCCTATACTACTTCAGCTAAAATTCACTCTTTATCTCGCTTGCACGATTCTGCTAGCGGACTGTGTGAGAGCGAGACAGAGTGCGGTGCTGGGCGGAAGGCAGCGCCAATAGTTTAGGTATTTGCTTTTTACGGTGAAAATAAAGGTAATAAAAAAAAATAACATAAGACCTGCTTTATAGTTAGTATGCAAAAATTCATGACCTAATTTGAAGTTTTTTTTGAATACCAGCGGTTTATTGGTCGGTTTGGAGGTAACTTTGGATTTTTTTTTTATAGAAATTTTTTTATGGAATCGTGTTTTCGTTTAACATAGTACTTAACATTAATCCTCAACTTAAGCATATATTTATTTCAAAATTAATGCTGCGATATTTTCAACATAAAGAGATTTTTTTGAGGTAGTATAGGCTCTTAATTTAATTTTATCGAAGAAGCAGCCCTGCGATTGCTGTAGGATCACGCGGTGCGAAGCAATCACAACTGTATACTTGAGCATTTAGGCACATTTTAGCATGCAGCGGTTGCTGACGCGACGGAGTAGCCTATTATAGCAGTAGGTATTCGAAATTTTCTACTGAGTGAAGTATCTGTTACGTAGTAACTATTTAGTAATCTGTGCTTTCGGGCTTCTAGAAGACTACCCGTACTTAACGACTGTCAAAGATCCACGAATGACAGCCGGGCTTTCCGAGGCACGGAGGGGTCTCGGTATGTAAAGATGGTCACCCGTCCACAGACCAACCGCGGCAAGCGTAGCTTAACCTGATCGATCGACCTGTTATTATTTAGCCACGTTACCTATTTACTAATTCCCTGCAGTTCAAAAATATTTACAGTATTTTGTCCCCATTGTACAGAAAACTACGGTTTGGGACTCCCCACAGAGCTTTATTTACGGCTAAAAATATTGTTGAATGGACGTACAAAAGACCGACCGATCTACCTACCTATTGTGGCTATGACAACGGAATAAGTGGACCATTATTTACAGTACTGAAGAATTGGCCTATGATATCAGTGATAACTAAGTGACTGGAATGCCCTCGAATACAATATTCACGTGTCCAATAAGAATATGACATGTTATTAATTCTTCAATTATCTAGTCTAGGTGCTTTCAAACTCACGTGAAGGGAGGGTTTGGTTACTTTTGCTCAAAAACTTTGAAGTTCAAAGAATCGTAAGCATTTAAAACTAAACGACACATCATTAATCATTTCAGTGTAACCACATCATCATCTGCCTAGCCTTTCCCCAACTATGTTGGGGTCGGCTTAAAGTCTAACCGGATGCAGCTGAATACCAGTATTTTACATGGAGCGACTGCTTATCTGACCTCCACAACCCAGTTATTGGGTAACACGAAACTCCTTGCCATGGTAAGACTGGGTTGTCAGACTTGTGGGCTTCTGACGACCCGTAACGACTGTCATAGATCCACGAATGATAACCGGGACTAACTGGCACGGACGGGCCTTGGTATGTTTGTTGAATAATTAATCAAAACCGGTAAATATTTCAGTCGAACAAATGATATTTGTTAATTATCTAGATTCCCGTAGCTCTCCGTAAAACAAACAAAGGTATAAAATAAACAAGGAAATTAATGCAATTCCTTCTTTCATAACCCTTTCATCGAAATACCGGACAGCAAACAAAACGACGGAGTTCGAGGTAAATCTTTACTACCTAGAACATACTACTTACTCACAGAATTCCAACTATTTCGTTTCATCAGTTAGATGATAATTAAATTGTTGGCATTGTTTTTCTCGGAACATCGCAGCAACAGCTTCAGCGTAGCATAATTAGAAAATTGAAATTGAAAATATATTACTGCGAATACAGTAAGTTGAGACGACATGAGTAGCTTATATTAAAATATTAACTACGGTTGGGTTATATTATAATATTATTATTTGTCAGTGAGCCCCAAGCTAGACAGAAACCCCTTTATTTATAAAGGTTGCTTAGCGTTAAACGACGTTTTCACACCACCTGCTCAAAAATGTCAAATTATATGTCAAGCAACCTTAACCTAAAGTGAATCATTAGTGGCCGGGGGCACAACCGGTCAATAATGTTGTACTGGATTTCATTATGACCCGCTGGTCAATAATGTGATTTGAATTTGGAATCTCACATGCTCAGCTAAATTGGCAGTATAGTACTAACAAACACCCTTTGGTGCCAGAAAGAGGAAAGCTATTCTCGAAACCCTTACTACGCGTGGATGATATTCTCGATTTCCTACAAAATCATAACTACTGCTTCTTCAAATCGTTGCCATGTTTTCGAAGACATAATATTGTAAGAATAATTAGATAACTACGAACCATTTTTAAAAGGAATGGAATAACATTAAAACTGGCATTAATAATAACAAATACCGTACTGCGCCGTATTACCGTAATAGTAATTGGCTGTAACATTAGTTAATTTATTTTAAGTAAACTGCGCTGCGCTAAGATTGCTGTGAATTTTGTGAATAAATAAATAAATAATAAAACCTATCTATACCACCTATCTATAGTCGATTTATCACATTTTATCAAAAATACTCTATTTTCACGAGCGTCTCCAATGACGTTCTAAATTCAAAATGCATACAACCAATCATCCAAAACCATTCTACCAGCCCTGTATAAAGCTTAGTTTACACAAACGCCACTTCCATGAGAGCGATATCAATAGACAGACACGACAAAACCGTAGAAGAGACTTTTTTTTTTGAAAACCGAATTGATCGTGTCTTGGCTACTTATTGGTAGACGCAATAAAGGCGCGAATTTTCGTAAATAATAGCCATAGGGCTATTATTTTCTCACAGTAGGTGTAAAAAGTAGAGTATCCAGCTCTGAGCTAAAGGTGTCTTTGCCTTGGGCTAGCTTGAATCCCTCGCTGCATTCAGGATTCTTGTATTAACTCCCTCGCTTCGCTCGTGAGTTAAACTCTTAACTCCCTCGCTGCGCTCGTGAGTTAAATCCCGAATCCTTCATTGCGCTCGAGATTCAATATGACGCCCGTGACATAAGACACAACTTTAGCCCCTCGGTGCATAATCTACTATTTAACGCTGGCGTTAAAACGTCTTTTAACATTAAGCAACCTTTAAGTAACGTATGGGTAAACAGTTAAACAGTTGTTCATCATTACTTAACTTTAACTAACGTTTATAAATAAACCCTTTAGCCTGTATCTTGGGGCTCGGGGTACGAATTCCAGTGTGGAGACTAGAGAAGTGATTTCAGGTGTGGTATGTGTAATATTTGTGGTGTGCGTGTGGCGTGTATTAACGTATCTAACACAACTTTAGGAGTATTTTACAAATAACATGGAAGTCCATTTAAAAGTCATTAAAACAATGTTTTTTTCGGTATACCTACCTCTTGAATAGAACGAAACATACAAGTTTAAAACAAGACAATTATAACTATAACGCTGTTGTTTAACTTTTTATTGCTTCTGCAATCAAAAGTTTTTTACTAAAGCCAAGTCAACGTTCTAAAACCCAAAATGTAAAACGTCAAGAATACAAAAATAAGTAATTATAATTTATCATAGTCTGCAAACAAAACACAATTTCCTCGAAAGAAACAAAACAATCAAAGATTTTTTCCCAGAATCGGTAAGAGATTGTTACAAATTGGCGGAAATAAGGTTTTATTACTTGTTTCTGTCATCCAGTTTTATAAATAGGATCAATTAACTGACCGTTTACATTGTAGGTAAGAATCATCGCGTGAGATTGCGTGCTAACAGTCCCGCAGAGAATATCGCTATTTACTCAAACGCCTTTGCTATTTTGGTATCTCTAATGAGTCCCACGTTATCCGTTCTAATTGATTGGATTATTGTTTTATTAATAACTAGCGATTGGCCGCTGATCCTTTAGGAACTATTTTATATTTATTATTTAGTTAGTACACGCTTAATACTTTCAATCAACTCAGCCTAGCGCAGTCCACCGCTGGATACAGGCCTCTCTAAAACTGCGCCACCACACCCTATCCTTCACCTTCCGCATCCAGTCTGACCCAGCTGTACCAGCAGCCACTTTTTAAGGTTGTGGATCCACCTAGCTAGGGGAAATCCGCATGAGGACTAGTATGCTCTCATGCGGATTTCCCCCCAAGCGAGCAATGGGCAGCTCGCCGCCCGGTAAGGACCAGGCCCAGGTCGACGGCGCGTTGTGTACCACGCGCGCCTCAAAGAGATGTCAGTACTAACTAACGGGGTCCGCTAGGGCCGATGCCTGCCAGGGTTTCGGGTTGTTCGAAAGAGATACCGTGGCCCCTGGCACAGGCAACTAAAGGAACACGGGTGGGTTTTAGTCAGTAAGAGTCTGACAGTCCCTTCCGCTCCGCCCAGAGCGGGAGGGTGTCATTTGATGATTTCCCACCCAAAAAAAAAATACTACTCTGCTCCACCGGCCATCGGTCCTTTGACAAACATGGCCATCTCACTGCCACTTCAGGTTGCTTACTCTGCAAGCGAACTCAATTTCTGATCGTATCCCTCAAAGAAACTCTGGTAATCCTTGCAGTGGCGGAATTTCATCGAATTGAGTCAGTCATCTGAATATTTTACCAACTGTCGCATTTACAATGTGGTTGTCACGAAATATTTATTCAAAGCTTTACGTGTTCCGATTCTCGTTTACATTGAATAGCATACGTGCCTCCACGTTCCTCATATAATCTTATATAGCTTAGTTTACGAGGTGAACGTAATGAAAATGTTTCCTTAGTACATAATAAAGTGAATTTTATTATTATTTGTTGAGATATAAGTTGAAGATAAGTGATAACTGAATTTGGTTATGTCAGTCACAGAAGTGTTAACATTTGTTTTATTAAAATTTAAGTTACGTAATTGAGTTTTCTGTTCATTCGACCATGATTAGGTTTGGTACCTCAGTATCATCCTGTTTTTAATTGGTTTGCTCAAAGTTTGCTACTAAAATCAAGTTGCAAAATAAATTCATACTGTGAACGTATTTACCTTAAATATTCGTCTTTCAATAAGACACTAAACAACAAATGCTGAAGGCAGGCAAAACAACAGAAAAAGATAAGATTAAAATTGTTACGATGTACGAGTATTGAAATGTATCGAATTACTTTCCATTGCTACTTTGTAAAATGAGTCATCATTGATTAGATGCACGCGAAATAATATAACTCTATTTTTATTTCTTTCACGACAATTTGTAATCCCGTCGAACTCCGCGCGTATCCTATGTAATACGATACAATTGAAAATCAATTGTGTGTCATTAGCGGAGCTTGAGAGATCACTAAGCCTTCGTGAAAGACGACCAATGCGGAATTCGAATCTTGACATTATTTCGTTTTGTTTATATTTTCTGCATTTCCTTTCGACTATGACAGGGCACAGTCACGAGCACTAATATGTCAACACTTGGCAACTTTCAATTGCGATTTTTTCACGAAATAACGAATTCAAAGTTGAAATACGACACTTTACATAAACCGATAGGTTCAGAAATAACACAAAATTTCATTCAAAAATAAAGGAGAAAATCGCTTGTGAATAAAGCCAAGTGTATACATACTTATGCTCGTCACTGTACATAGTCATATAGGTAATCAGAGCCTTTTCTTACAATTAGGTCGTTCGTGTGTAAATAATCTAATTTTCAAGTCTCTTTACAATTCGATCACATTTTGTATTGTGATTGAATTGGTAATTGGAATGGATACCCCAGAATTACAATTCAATAATTTATGAAAAAATGGCTCTATTTATTTTTATTATGAATTTAACTTAAATAAAACATTTATGCGCCTTTTCTTGTTTGTAATGTGTGTCAGAAAATTGTCCCGCGAAGAATAAATACCAAATTGTTATGTTAATTTTATTTCATGAACCAGAGCGCACTTTATTCGTGGTTACCAAAATGTGCAAACACGCTGTGAATGTGTGTTAGCGCAAGGAGCTCTCGGTACCGTCCGAGACAATGCCGTAGTCGAAAGTGTGTGTGTATGTGTGTGTTATGTGCTGACGCTACTCGTCTTCTCGCACTCATTCACAGCGTGTTTGTACACTCGGTAACTACAAGTAAAGCGCGCTTCGCATCTTGAGATAAAAATATTATACTAAATTGTATGTAGTTTTCAAAGATCGAATAATGTATTAAATTAACTCTACAAACTCCAATAAAGATTGAAAACGTGTCAACGAGACTAATTATTATTCAAATATAGTAAGTTCGTCGTCGTCGTTTCAGCCGATAGACGTCCACTGCTGGACACAGGCCTCCCCCAATTTTGGGGGGGGTTTGCCATAATCGCCACGTTTGGCAGGCGGGTTGGCGATCGCAGTATGGTATGATGGTGGAATAGATAGATAACGCTGCTGCCCATTCTCCGGTAAGACCCTTAGTCGCCTTTTACGACACCCACGGGAAATAAGGGGTGGTGCAATTCTTTAAGTCCGGCACCACACAGACAAGTAAGTTATTAAGAGGAAATGTGAAAAATGCAATGATTTTTGACAGAATAATAAATATTAACTACTTGTATGCCCGCCCCTATGTTTTCCTTTTTGATGATACATTAATTTTATAAGCACTAGAACCCTCAAAAAATGCCGATTTAATCCGCTGTCAATAGAGGCCTAGTATACAAATTTGACAACAATTAATGAAAAAATAAAAAGATGTGGCACAGTATATATCCTTCTTAATCAGTTCATGAAATATCTTTTAAATTGGTCCAATATTGGAGGAAGAAATAGGCGAGAGCCAAACCTCGAATTACGATTTTTTTACTTAGGATTTGTCAAAAATCTCTCCGACCGTATTTCCTCTTCAACATCCCGTTTTAAACTGTATTAAAAAACTTAAGATGAAAATCTCATCAGTGCGTCAAGCAGGACTTTCCTAGGGCAAAGATTTTCTAATTTCCTTCCCTGACTGTTTCAGGTAAGTTCATAATTTAATACATCTTTAGAGTTATTTTCATGTTAACGACAGAATATTCCAAACATCTTTCATTATGCATCGCGAGAACTTTAATATAGGGAACTATTTTATGGTGTACGAAGATTATAGAAAGAATTTAAATAGTTCCTAGTTTTAATATTTAAAAGTTCGAAACAGCGAAGAATTTAATACTCAGGTATAAACGTGGGCTAGGTATTTAATAAAAGTTATACGTATATGTAGATAATTTGAATACCTTCCTATAAGAAACTGTGAAACCCGCTGGTTATCATTATCTAGGTAAGGGTAACAGCCCCGACTTACGAGTGGTCGTGGGTTTGAACCCAGTCCGGCGCTTTACTTAGTGCAAATAATTTCATCACCACTGCTCTCAAAAGGTGAAGGAAAACATCGTGAGTAAAGCGGCACGTCTTAGAACTAAAAAATCGTATAAATGTGCCATCTACCAACCCGCACTGGGCCCGCGTGGTAGATTACAGCCCACTCCCCCTCTAAGAGGGGGGCCTATGACTCAGCAGTGGGAACATCATACACTGATTATGGTATACAGGGTTACTTTTCAAAGACCATCCAAATATTTACATGGTGTTCTACCCATGAATATAAACAACTTTCACTATGGAACCAACATTGAAAACACGAAAAAAAATCTGCTGTTTCATACATTTTGGTCAAGTAGGTATTGAAGTTTTGTATGAAACAGTTAATTTTTTTTTTGTGATTTCAGAGTTGGTCCCATAGTGAACGTTGTTTATATTCATGGGTAGAACACCATGTAAAAATTTGTATGGTCTTTGAAAAGTGGCCCTGTATATACCTAAGTATAATCAGCATCCGCGATGTAATTGCCAAAAATGTAAACCCATATGAGTTTATGGTAAAAATTTCAGTTTACGCTACAACTTCATAAAAGTGGAAAAATTTTTTAGCAGTGCTCTGAAATCAACTTAATTACCATTAAAAAAAATATATATATATTTGTTTAACTTGAAATAATATTAATTTGAAAAATAAGTTTGAATAGACTTTTGGTAGATATTTTAAACACATTTACAGTCACGAGCACCAATATGTCAACACTTGGCAACTTTCAATTGTGATTTATTAATGCAAAGTTGAAATACGACACTTTACATAAACCTATAGGTTCGAAAATACTATGTTCGTAATAACATAAAATTTCATTCAAAAATAAAGGAGAAAATCGCCTTTGAATAAAGCCAAGTGTATACATACTTTTTTTTTTTTTGCGGATGGGAAATCATCATATGACTCCTCCCGCTCTGGGTGGAGCGGAAGGGAGTGTCAGACTCTTACTGACTAAAACCCTCCCGTGTTCCTTCCTTAGCCCTTTATGTTCCGGGCCATCGGTAACCCTTTCGGACAATCCCGCTGACCCGGCAGGCTTCGGCCCTAAGGGGCCCCTCCTCGATGCTGACATCTCTTTGAGGCGCGCGTGGAACACGTACGCGCCGTCCGGCACGGGCCTGGTCCTGATCGGACGGTGAGCTACCCATTACTCTCCGCCCGCAGGCCCGCGCCTACGGTGGCCGGGAGTCGTCACGCGGCTCCCGACGCCTAGTGTATACATACTTATGCTCACGACTGTACACTGTAAAACATGCTGCTTACCATTATCTAGGTAAGTTTGCATGTCGTTTAATCATTAGCGTCTGTTTAACAATAGATTTTTGACGTTTTTATTTAAACGTCTCTCAACTTTAAGCCCCGCACGGACGTAGAAATATCGCGGCGAGATTTTATCGCGCACTGAATTTTCAACCCTCGAAGTTGAGCCGAGCATTGAGAATACAACAGAGCGCATCCCAGCGCGTCACAAAAACACACCGTTGGATTTTCAACTCTCGGCGCCAAGCAGTACGTTGAAAGTCCCGTGCGCGAAAAATCATCGCCGCGGGAAAAACGTGCCCGTCTGAACTGGGCTATGCAACGTTTATGATGACGAGGGTATAACTTCAAAAAGATATCCCAAAAGCACAATGGCAGTTTTATAACAACTGAGGAAGTCGTGCAGTATTTGAAGGTGAAGACCAACTGGACTCCGAGGGTCGAAAGGTTGGAATCGCACCACAACACACATTCGTGGTACGAGTTCCAACCCAACATCTACAGACCTGTCTGAAAGAGGACTTTTGGCCGAAAGGTGTCGTATATCGACGTTTTCGAGGACGGTTACGCGACACCATGCAGCGAAACACGACGCCGACAATGTTACGTATACTCGTATAGTCATGGTTTTAAGGTTTTTGATGTATTAGTTTATTATTGTGATTATTTGTGTATTTTACCTATGGGCCTTAGTTGCCTGATAATAAAATGATTATTATTATAATATTGTCTTAAAACGCAAAAAAAAAACCACCAAATATTTTGTAGGTACAAGGAAACCCCAATAATTAGGTACCAACTATTTCATCGTGAAGATTCTACAGTTAAGAATAAGATCATAAATCTCAGATCATTTATTGGGTTTTGTTGTCTCTGGAGCCCTATTAATATCATAAGCTCCCTAAAAGCCCAAATTTAAGGAGTACCTACCTAAGCAAAATATTATTAAAAGAAACACTAAACGAGTGTCATACAGCCTATATTTATTAAAAAGCTGTTCATCGCTTCTTTTCAACCTACTTTTTTTTGATTACAATGTACTCATAGCATCAGTGGAACTAAAACCAGTACACACGTTTTAAAACCACATCCATTAAAGGGATGCTGCAAACACAGAAGGTATTGATGGCCTAGTTACCAACCAAGATAACCTACTTCACTCGGTTACCTCTACCGTGCAAGGGTTATACTTAAACAAAATACGTGAAACTGAAACCAACGGACACCCCGTTGGTTTCAGTTTCATTTCACAGGTTTCATCATCCATAATAACGTCAATACCCGTATGTAAACAACAAAACCGAGGAACGTTGAATTTTCATTCAAAGATATTTCCAATTTTCAAAAGTGTCAGCCAGTTTTTGTGGACTTTTTTTTGCGTCCCGATTTGTCCTTTTTCGGTACCGTTGAACAAGCCCCGGGCGAAACATGTCTACGCTAACAAAAGTTTTCATCCGGTGACCGCCACCTACTTCGGTAATATTTTTCTGAACAAGTTCGGTACTGCGTCATTGATATTTTGTGAAAAAGGTATTGTTATGCCAAATGAAGAAACGTATTGACATCAAACAACTGATATTCTTATGTAATTTTGTTTCGGTTCTTTAGGCCCAAGACTTTGAACGGATGTAGCATATACAATAGGAAATCTTTCGCTAATTTTCAGTTCAGAACATTTTACTAAATCACATAGTACCTATGTAGGATTTACTAAACGAGCCAAAACGCACCGTCCGTTCAATACTACGACCGTATCACTTACATAACAATTAAACAAACTGCTGCGCCATTATAACGGGCAGTTACAAAGTGACCCACCACTAAAATAGCCCTCCAATTTAGCGAGGTGCTTAATAAGTACCTGGCAACACGAAAAAGCACTTTAAACATTAAATATGGAGGCAAATCGTGGCTCGGTCAGTTCATATCTGCGACGCGGTAGCACCACGAAATATTAATATTGACCGGACACCTCTCCCTTCATTGTATCGAAGCAAACAACCAGTGTCGAATGTTCAGAATATAGAATAAACCAGAAACCTCGTATTCGATCATTATAACTCTATGCCGCACTATGTCCAAAAACAAAAGAAACAGCCTCTCTTCCAATATTATATTCGACCTTTTTTGTGGAAATATATATTGTATGCACGCAGAAATCAATATAAAACAGTCTCAAGAAAGAAAGTTGAAACAAATTAAATTGTTTTGTTTATAAATAGGATATCGGAATCACATACACGTCATATTAAAAGAAAAAAAAAACCGGGCAAGAGTGAGTCAGACTCGCGGAGGTACCGAGGGTTCCGTACCATCATATGTTTTTAAATTTTCATCGGCGAGGCTTGTATTTGTTAGAGAATTTTAACATGTGCACTGCGGTGTAGAATATTGCAGTTTTAGGTCAGCGCCATCTCTTGACCAATAGTGGAACTAGTGTAACTTTTGTTGATGATTTCTGAAAAAGTGTGCTATTTAGATACATCGTTTTATTTTTCCTTTAATCTTTACACAAACTTCTATCACATAGAATTATTCCAGATTTTTCTCTTTGCAAACTTCGGAGATAAGGGGGGGGCGGGGAATGTTTTTTTTTTTAATTTTTCATCAAAAGTGGAAAACTATGCGGCCTAAAAAAATATAAAAAAATGTTTAAGAATGTGCAAATAGCGCTCTTTCATATGATACCCCACATGCTCCCACAGCCCCACTTCGATTTTTTTTCTTATTTGCAAAATAGTTGGGCAAACGTCATCTAAAACTATGCCAAACAACTTGATGGCATTAGTCGTTCTTGAGATATCCAGCTGTTACAGACAGACTGAGTCTCACCATAAGGGTTGCGGTTTACCATTTTGGTACGAAAGCCTAATAAGCTAGATGAAGTCGACATTTTCTATCTGACTACCCCTGAGAAGAAATGGCGAAACAAACTCAGGGGTCAAAGTCTCTGTAAAAGTCCAGGCATAATCTTGGTCAGAATGTAGATTAGTGCCTGAAATGGATTTTTGAGGAAAGATCCACACCACACGGTTTGGGGACCGCCGACAGCTACAGACCGACGTTAAGTTAATTATAAGGTAATAGATGTAACATTGGTTTGTAACATTGCATTGATTCAATAAATTCAAATTCATTTGACTGGACCAGTCCAGTCAGTGTATGGATTTGTCAGTTATCGTGTAACTCAACTCAGAACTTGAGGAGCTCAACGACTCGACGAACAATACCAAAGAAATGTCAAACAATACTATTCGAGACTACGTTCTGTTGCCTAGTCTTACGCGCGTTCGCGCCTTCTAGTTCATTCCGTATTCTGTGGCCAAATGTTATATTGCAGTTGGAACGGTCAACTAGCCAGGACCAGGACCGGACAACTAGAAATCAGGCTCTCCCTATATTAGTTTGAAACTGTTATTACTTCTACGAGTAAATAATGATTTAGCGTGTATTTGGAGAGATATCGTACCGTACCTATTAATTGGAAATTTTGTTTGTTGACGGTCCGCCAATGCTCACAGGCGCGGGATATGAAATGCGATATATCCATATTTGTTTTCACGTTCAATAATTTGAGAATATTTTCAGTTGAATGCTGTATTCGAACTGAATATTTGATTTCATTTATTATTTCAGTATCATATGCTGGTTCGTGTGTGCGAAAGCATTCGCGGACAGCGCTATATTGGCTTGAGTTTTTAATTTCCGAATGTCTGTCATGCAGTACTTTATACTCTTATTAAGGAGCCCGATACGTCATTGCGATATCACTCAAAACTCTGAAAGTACATGACAAAAATTGCCTTGATATGTTTGTTTTCGCACATATGTTAAGCATCAATGTTTGAACAGTATGAATGGCCATGGTCCCTCGTGCTACTTTTATCCAAAATTCGTCGTCAACGTCACCTTCCCCTGGTACCTATCTCGCTTACCTTCACTTCGCCATTTTCTTTTGACCCACTCACCAACAAATTATCATTTTTTTCGTTGAAGATCAACCTCCATTGTTGAGCCTACATACTCGTATATTATATACTTACTTGGTGTGTTGGTAACGCACCTCATTATCTGGGAACAAAAGAAGGGATTTTATTATTCTCTAAAGGAATATACGCATATACGAGATATATTCGAAGTAGATGTCTGATGTACATTTAATTAAAGTTTTCCCAATTTGAGAGTTCGCGGTGAAGTACCGGACGTGTTAAAGGGACTCCCATTGTCAGTCAATAGACACTTTTCGAAGGAAAAGGGTAGGCCTTTGTCTAGCAAGAAAATTGCTAAGCGACCAGGTGATTCAAATGTAAGCAAATGTATCCAAATAAAGTAGACTATTAGGTATTACGTCATTGAAAAACATTCAGGGACATCCAAGTTATAATGTATGAAAATCCCGTTCGGACCTTGTGCTCGGATTACAAAGAAAAGCACTCACAATATTGAAATATTAAGGCTCTGTATTCTCACTTTCTATGTTTATTACGCTTGTTTCAAAATCCGTTTTTTATTTTGTGCCCGCAAAAATATTATTCTATGACCTAAATAACATTCAATGCCTGAATGCAATTTCGCTGTAAAAACTATGAAAGGAAATTGGTAAATACAGAACTAATACTGCGTGGGAGGCCCAATTTATATTTTACTAGCTGCGCCCCGCGGTTTCACCCGCGTAATTGTCGATCCCGTGGGAATATCGGGATAAAAAGTAGCCTATATGTTAATCCAGGGTGTCAGCTACCTCCATACAAAATTTTATCAAGATTGGTCCAGCCGTTTGAGCGTGAAGAAGTAACAAACATATAAACACACTCACACACACACTCACAAACTTTCGCCTTTATAATATTAGCGTGATTTGTCTCGCTCCAAAGTAAACGTCTATTTAAAGTTTAAAAAAAAATTTTTGCGATTTTTGGAATATTTAAAATTGAGTAAACTATGTAAACTTGTGTACCGTGTATGTAAACAACGTGGCATCACATCCACGCACAACCTGCGACTAAACTTTTCTGCGTTGAATTTTTCTGTCGGTTAGGGTTAGGTATTACAAAAAAATGCTGTTTCCTACAAAAGTGCAATACCTACCCGGTCTAAATGTAAGGAACAGCAAATTGGGTCCAGATTTATTTTCTGAATCCATGGTAAGAGGTTGTTTGCCGATGTCCGTGCCACCCTGTATAGCTATGGTGATTAATCGTAGTTTCATATTTTACCAGACCAAAAAGGCCACTCTGGCAGAATCAAAAAAGGATAACATTATGATTCATAATGGACAGTTAACTTTTAAGTTAATCGTATCAAATCCCATTGGTGATGGATTTTTCAGTTATTTTTTGTCTGTGCTAAAAAACCAATCAATCCAATCCCAATCTCTTTTTTAATATACCTACGTAGTGCAGCGAAAAATAGAAAAACAAGGACTATCTACGCCATATTATGATTCATAATGTTATCCTTTTATGATTCTGTCAAAGTGGCCTTTTTAGGCCCCCTGATGTAAACCCCTATTCTGGAACGCTAAGATTACAACTAAATTCTGTTAGAGATTAGTATGGAATTTGTCAGTTTTGAATCGAGATTCATTACTCGATAATACGGGTCCTAAAGTGTAGCTTCATTAAAGTGTCAATATTCAATTGCTTTTGCTTTTGGCATTAGGTACAATAATTGACGAGTCCTACGAGTTAATAATTAAGCAGAGTCCAGTGGAGGTAGAATGATCATGATTATATTTTGGCCATCAATTTAAATGTCAAAGATTATTTATATTGATAGATGGTAAGCGAAACGGAGTGAATTAAACTGGGAATAAAATGATGAATGACTAAAACTGAATTATTTAACAAATTGATGAACGAAGAATACAGTAATCAATCAAGCTGTAATATATTTTTAATAAAAAGTATTGTGTGTTTTAATGTTAAACCTAAGATATTAAATGACTGCTCTAACACGAACGAAAATAAATAAAATATATAATAAAAATTCTTATTGCAACAAATAACGCAATAATATTTCTATAACAGATCCCCCTTATAAATCTGTAATACCATAAACGCATACAATGACATAAGCACACTTCTCCTTTAGGTAGGTACCCAAAAATAATGTACCTACCTAATAAAAATAATAAACGAAGATTTCTGTGGCACAAAAAGCGAAATACGTCCATGGAAAGGAAATCAGAACTGCAGTGTGCACCGCGAAAAACTGACGTCACGGCACGAGCATTAAATTCTCAAAATATTATCACACCTGAAACCTAACCCGCTGAAATGAGAAACTATGTAATATAATTATACAAAAGGCTTACTAGCTATCCCAAGTTTCGACATACTTAAATGGTGATACCAAGACTGTGATTATAATTATATTATTGTTCTATGTATGAATATTAAACATGATCTACATATTGTTTACCCATATTTGCAAATTACCTAAATTTATTTGAATTTGTCAGTTTATATTTATTTTTATAAATCTATTAGGCCAGTCATTTAAAACATTAGGTAGATCGAAAAAAATGCTCTTAACTTTGGACTTTTTTGGAAAAATTGCCTGTTTGAAGTTTTGTATCTCGAGTTTTATTGATCATACAGAGCTACCGCTTAAATTGAAGAAAACATAAAAAAATGTACTGGGTGACTTACAGGTACGTAGGATGCACCTTTTAGAAGATTTAACTCAAAACATGAAAAAAAAAACCAAAATTTCGAGGATTTTCGAGCATCACGCAGTAAGCACAGGTCTTTCGAAGCTGTAAATTTGATTTTACACTATTGGTATCCTAACAACATCCCAAAAAAACAGTGCAGTGCCATTTTGTGACCTAACGCGATTGTCTACGGTGACTGGCCTATAAGTCATTCGGAAAAAAGCTGTCACAAATATTTTTCATGTCAATTAGGTTTTCCGGATTTTCCATCTGGAGTGCTAACCAAAAGATGGTTTCAGTGGCTCTTAAATGTTCTATATTTAAACTGGCCTAGCTTGCAGCTGTCCTATGATATTTCTGTAAGGGCTGATTTTTCAATCGACAGATTATTTTTATTAGTGGACGTCTGACAGTTTTTGTATGGAATATCTGTCAAAAATTCAAAATTATTCATCGAATAAAATTATCTGGCGTTGGAAAAATCAGCCCATAGTCAAATATGAAAACTATTTTATCCGAGTGTTTGCTGTGAGGAACATCCGCTGAAAATAAAGTTGAGATTATACAAATGGACAGGCTTTTAGGCTCTTAGTAGTTTTTATTCGATATATAAAAAAAGAACAGCAGAACAGAAATAATGTGTATTTGAGTACCTAGTAAATTTCTAACTTTCACTCGAAAGTAACAAGAGTAAATTTGAATTTAGGTCCAATGACCAGGATGGCTCGGTAAATATAATGCTCAAAATGAACATATAGGAACTTAACACCAGAATACAAAGTCAAACGTGTTTTATTTGCTTAGTTCCTTACAATCTCATCATCATCATCTGCCTAGTCGTTTTCCAACTAAGTTGGGGTTGGCTTCCAGTCTAACCGGATGCAGCTGAATACCAGTATTTTACATGGAGCGACTGCTGACTTCCACAACCCAGTTACTGGGTAATACGATACCCCTATAACTTCCTTACAATCTATTCTAAAAAATATCTTAACACCGATCCGCTCGATCATCTCCATAATTTAAAAACATTTCCCAACTCAGATATGGATCGCAAAAGAAAAACAGCAGACGTTTTTATCTCGAATTCGTTGACCTGAGAAAATATTTGCCGAAGAAGAAAAGTTAAGAAATAATGACACCAACCAAATGATTAAAAAAATCTCGCTGTGCATAAGAGAAAAAATATTGTACAGAATTTCGTGTCGGATTGTGAGAGACGGTGAGACAAAGTATAATGGATAGGATCATGGCTGACATTGAAGCTTTATTTAAACATCTTTTTGCGAATTTTTCAAATAATGTTGCTACCTATGAGTTATCTAAGGTTGCCTTCGCATCGTTGTCGTTGGTATAAGCAGCTTAGAGATAGCCTGGACGCAACGAATATGCCGCATCAACGCATCGTCGTTTTGGTACAATATGTCTACCCGACGCTAGCGCAGTATACCATACGCATACATTTACGCAGCTTCATGCGACTACAATGCCTGCAAGGACATAAAATTATTCTGATTTCAAACATTCTCAAGCTCCAATTCAGTTTTGTTTTTATTCCTAACAATACCAGAACCTACTGGTTCGAACAAATGTATGAAGACTTCCATAAGTCCTCATACCTATGTTCGAGCCAGTTCGAGCAGTAATCGGGGTCTTTTCCCAGTTCGAGACAAAAGTCTACCTAGTAGAAGAAAACATATATTTTTTTAATAAACCAATTTCCTTAATTAAATTACTTCGACACGTTTGCTCAGCCATTTCGTTCACAAAATTAATATGAAAATTATATTAATCAATCTACCGTTACTCCCTAATGGATGTAATAAAAAAATGTTGGCCATTTGTCTACGGACTCACCATGACAGCGCGCAGCGCCATTATATTAGCTAAACACTACACAGGGTATGTTGTATCGTATTTTAGTGGTGGGCCGCTCTTGCTTAGCACGGAAAATCGATATTTTGTAGTTAGTCTATCTATTTGTGTTCATGTAAACCTCTAACGGAATTCTTGGTATTGCACTGTGGCCACAGAGATCAAGCTGATGTACGCTGGGCTGGTGGAGTTTCGAAAATGGATAAAATAAGATAAGAATATATCCGTGGTACTTTCAAAGTCGCTAAGATACACGAAAGGTTCCGGTTCTATCCACGATGGTAACAAAGTCGTCCTCCCATCTCACCGCCGGACGACCGACACTTCGTTTGCCAGTCCTTGGAGGCCACTTGGCCACAGCAAGGCGCTCTGGCTAAGTGACCAGGTGACCTGCCCAACTCTATTTAAGTTTTTATTATTGGTTTTACAAAATCCTTTGCCAATAATATTCTCACGTATCGTATTTAAACTCTAACCTTAATCGCCTTTTATTTTAAAGGCTCCCGATAAAATTACCATTGAAAGTATTTTGCCCATCCCTATCACCTTTGTAACTGCTGGGCTAAAACTACATTTATTATAACGCGGCAATTTAGAACACAAAGCAGGATCACCATTCTATGTGTGCTTAGTCGGTTACCGGTCCCATCATTGTTATTTCGGTCACGGATTTGTCGTACGTCCCTAATGCCATTCTCCTAATGGTAACGGAAAGTATGATTGAATCTTTGTTGGTCACTGAGTTTGCTGTATCATTGCCTTCGCTATAGTTATGTGAGCCTGGTACTTTTATGATAGTTTTTAGACGTTTTCATGGGTAATAAACTATCTATACTATATTAATAAAGCTGAGTTTGTTTGTTTGAACGAGCAAATTCTGGAAAAACCTTAAATTCATTCATTCCGTGAGAGGCACGCAAAGCCAAAGCCGCTGGAGTCTAGAAGCATTTTTTTGCACAGAGTTTCTCATAGAACTAAAATGAGCTAGGGAAGGGATTTTAAAAAGACATAAATGGGTTAAGCAGGGGATGAAAGTTTGTATGGATGTTTGTTATTTTTATCGATGAGAAATCCCATCTGACTTGTGCTATTAGAAGTTATTAAAATTCTTTATTTTTCAGACGCGCGCGCTTTGTGGCGCTAGAAAAGGATGCATGGAAAAATTTGGGGGAGGCCTTTGCTCAACAGTGGGACAGTGTAGGCAAAATAAAAAAAAATTAAAAAAATTGACCACTTTTTCTAGAATAGATCAATAAATATATTTCAGCACGTAAGATTTTCAAGACTTTTATTTTCATTCACTTCACCTCGCTTCGTAACTCAAAGGCTTTATTATAAACTCAAAGCTCTAGTTTTTTGTCGAATTCAATATAGTGTTTGCCAGGGACAATACTAATGGAAAATATATTACTTAGCTTATTCATTTTCCAAGGTAAATAGCAAAATCAAATTGAGAAAACAAAAAGTTAATAACGTCCTACTCCCTATAGACTGGCCAGATGAGCTTTGCTTTCTGCATTGTTCGTAAAACAAAATTATAGGTCCTGTCGCTTGTATTTACTATTATTTATTGCGATATATTTTGTGTCCTTTGTGCCCGTACGCTCGTTAGGTATCTTGTTGGAAAATGAATTTTTTAACAATTTATCACCTGATTTTCGGAACAAACGTATGGGGGTATAGGTTTGTTTAACCTTTTAACCGCTTGTGTCGCATTTATGCGACACATATTTCCGTGCCCCTACCGCTTGAGTCGTATTTCTGCGACAGAGAACATGCATGATTTTTTCATTCTATTCAACGATTGCTCCTCCTTATTTATTGTAGGTATTATTTTATCGATTTAGGTATTCAGCTGATCCGGTTTGACTAGAAGCCGACCCCAACATGGTTGGGAAAAGGCTAGGCAGATGATGATTATTATTTTATCGATTTGTAGCCGCGCGCTAGGGGCACGGCAATTGATATTTAGCCAAGCGCTTAAAAGGTTAATAAATAATCAGGTATACTAATCATTGCACCTGACTAACAACTGACAGCTCATAAAGGATTTTTAGGAATGCAACTCCAGCCTACACAACATTATTTTGGATTTACAAAGTTGTTTGTGCGCGCTAAGTAGCAGAGTCGTAGCACAAAGCGTAGTTTATTTTTTTATCTGTTTATAAAACACCAATCAAAAGTAATAATAAATTAAGTGTCATGCATAATCAGCCTATAATGTTCCTTCTGCTGGGACATAGGCCTCCTCTCTGTGACAGGAAGTGGGCCTTAATCCACCACGCGGGCCCAGTGCGGGTTGGTAGCAGTCACGTGTCTTCGAATTTTTGGTACTATGATATGCCGGTTTCCTCACGATGTTTTCCTTTACCGTTTTGAGAGCAGTGATGACCTTGGGAGTCGTGATGAATTTACTTACACAAAGTAAAGTGCCTGCCGGCGTTCGAACCTACGACCACTGCTCTACTGGGCCACCACTGCTCTTAAATAAGTATCGCGCGTACTAAACTGATAAGTATTTTATACTAACTCAATCAATCAATCAACTCAGCCTATCGCAGTCCACTGCTGGACATAGGCCTCTCCCAGACTGCGCCACAGCACCCTGTCCTCCGCCTTCCGCATCCAGTCTACCCCAGCCACCTTCTTTAGGTCGTCCGTCCATCTAGCTGGGGGGCGTCCCACACTACGCTTGCCGATACGCGGTCTCCACTCCAGGACTCGTCTGCTCCACCGGCCATCGGTCCTTCGACAGACCTGGCCAGCCCACTGCCACTTCAGTTTGCTTACTCACAGTCTCAGTTTGTTTATGTGCGTCAGGATTGCTCCGCCAAGTTATCAAATCAGAAAATGGTTTCAGCCAAAAATTTGTCGATATTTGTCAAAATCGAAAGAAACAAACCCCGTATTTGTCAAAGCAGAAATAAAGAAGTTATAAGCGTTTTAAGTTGGCTGCGCAATCCTGACGTCAAGGACTGCGCGGCCACGGAGATCTCAGCAACTACTTGGGATAGAGAAATAATTCCTTTTGTCAACTCAAGTCTGTATTTGTCAAGATTTGTCGAAAAATGAATCAAAGCTCTATATCAATATTATAATTAAATATTCGCCTTGAAAGTCATGGCCGCGCAGTCCTTGATTTGCTATTTTGTTTTTAGTATTTTTTTTATTAAAATTGAAGACTTCATATAGTATAGGAGTTAAAAGGAGAAAGGTCTTAATTTGTCGAAACTGACAAAAGCTTTAAAATACGACTAAAGTGTAATTAAACAGACGAAATCAATTTAAAACACAAAACTCGTGGCCGCGCAGTCCTGACGTTACTTTAAACCATGATATCTCAATAACTATAGTAGCTAGGATTTTGCTGTAGACGTCCATATAATCCTTATATTAACCCCATTAAAATGACATATCCTTTTACCCTCAACACTGTTTGGGACGCGAGTAATCTCAAGAATTATGTTACCCCATACAATGTTCTAGTAGAGTGACCATAATTTCAAGACCATAAGTTCAAGACAATACAGTCTAAGTGCATTTCTGTTCTGGTTTCTATTGTTAACTGATAAAAAACTTTTTTAATATTTAGATATTCTTATACATTATAAACAAAATGTACAGAATTATATTAATAGAATCTTGCAAGTTACTGCTCGTGGAAATGTTAATTATATCTAAAATAACGTTATAAATAGATATACACTATTTTAACAATTACTTACAGTAGAAGCACTAAAAAAAATATCATTTAAGACGTGCTCAAGAATAAATGCAGTGTTACATTCACAATTATAATGATATATTTTAAAATATATCGAAGCAATTCTTATTCTTAATCTGTTTGATTCTTCACTGTTAATATAACGCTGTTATATCGTTATTTCTGTGATTATTGTCAAATAAATTGAGTATACATAAATACTCTTTATTCCCAGGGTCAGTAAAAAAAAACACTGAATCAAATGCACGAGTAAATTTAATATTTTTTACAGATAAATCAGTAAAATTACTATTTTAACATTATTCTAAGTTGGTCTCTTCGGCCGCACTACAGGAGCATCGACGCGAGTTTGCCTATTGCGCTCTCTTTCTAATATTGCTTTTCATTCGCACAACTGCTGGTCAGCGGACCACCGCGCTCGCGTCGAATCGTCACGATACCAGTATTATATCTCAACGGACTGTTACTGCTGTACGTTGTGGATCCGACAGTGATATTCCGATAAAAAGGACATAAGTGTGTATTCAGTGAGAGACTTAGTGTATATTTAAACGTGATATAAATAATTACGTGATATTAATCAATATGGTGAGTTATTTATTTTTGAATTAAATTTGTTAACGATATTTATTTTGTGTTATCTACCACCATACCATGTTAAAACTTTTACCAGTTTTGCTGTAGTCAGTACTTTTACATAGGTACCTAGTTAAAAAGTAGATCGGAATAAAGTCCTAACAAATTAGGCCTTAATGAACAAGGATGGAATTTATTGTGTTTTATATAATTAATAATAATAAATAAAGCCTGGGTAAGGTAAACCTTTCCCAGGCTCTCTATTTAAAAACTAAATAGAGCGTTTAAGGTTTTGCCTAAACCAGACGCAACTTTTAACTCCTGGTAATCTCAAATTATTAAAAAGCAGTTATAAATAAATAGATATTTAAAAATATACTTTTTAATTTAATTTTCAGATAAAAGCGGGTCGCAAAGGAAAAGTCAATAGTGAAAAATTAAAAAAAATATTTCTTAAGTACGGAGATGTATGCAGAAATCGCAGTATTAAATATAATGATCCAGTATTTAAAACAATATCTAATGAGTTAGATAATACGATAGCTCCTTATGCAATCTACAAAGCATTGAAAAGGCACTACGACGAGTATTTTCAAAATGATGAAGATGATAACCTTTATTCACCCCGAGTTCAGAGTAGTTCATCTTCTTCACCGTCGCGTCATAGTGTGGCTTCATTATCGCTGACATATCAAGACAAGGTGAAGAAAACATTTAGTTTTACAATGGACGAGCATGAATGGAAAAAAATTCAACCCGTGATGGTACATTATGCTAGAAGAGATATAAGGACCTCATCGACACACCAAAAATACAGGAGTCTGCCAAAGTTTAAGTGGGCGACTTTTTTGAGAGAAAAGCTCTGGGAGTTATCTAAGCTACCATGTACTTGGAACTTTAAAAATAAGAAAGTTGACGGTGAAAATAACATTTCGTTATTTGGAAAGTGCTCACAATGTCAAAGAGAAACAATAATAAAAACCGAAGCAATTTCTGAAAAAACTGTAAGATTTACATGCGATATACTTACTTGTAAGGAAGAGAATGTACCACAATCCTAAAAAAAATCAAAATTAACTCCATACAAAAGAGGTAAATTAGCAAAAATTCTACAGTATAAGCCTGCCGTAGTCGTACAAAAAGAACTTGCGGCCAAATTAATTAAAGACCCAAATCAAGTTTGCCCACCAGTGCTGCCAAGTTTAGCAGCTCTCCGCCAGATCAAGTATGAGAAACGACAAAGCAAGAGACTTCATGCTCACCCAATTTTAAGTATACTCATGATGACTCAAGAGGTACAGAACTTTATCCGTGAAGTGACATTGATACCGTGTTTTCATTTATATTATTGGTCTGATCAGCAAATAGAGTACTATACTAACTATTGTAATAGTTTTTCTAAAGTGACCATTACTGTAGATGCAACTGGATCTTTTTTTCAGGCTATAAAGCTTCCCGATGGAACTACACTAACAAAACGACTATTTGTATATATTGGCATGATTGCTTCGGATTCAATTAAATCTACTCCAATTTTTCAAATGGTTACCGATTCTCACAATAAAGATTCAATTGCAGCGTGGTTAAAAAAATGGTTAATTCAAGTAAGGAGCCCGCCACATGAAATTATTACCGATGACTCATCAGCATTAATTGCAGCTAATGTTTCAGCATTTACTACGTTTAGCAGTATAAAAGATTATGTTAAACGATCTGTTTTAGTCTTAAGTGGCCGCAATTATGCATTACCTGAAGTATTTATTAGGCTAGATACAAGTCATTTTATCAAAACAATTTATAATTTACGTTGCTTTGAAAATAGGGATATAAATGTTAAAATGTTATACGTTCGTTGCATTTTGTATATGAAAGAATGTGAATCGTTTCAGCAAATTAAAACTCTCATTACTGATGTTGTAAGACTATGTCTAACCGAATACGATAACCCAGAAAACCCTGTTTCTGTTTATATTCAGAAAATAAGTTGCACCTTAGGTAATACTACATATACGGAACCTAATGAAGACACCGATGAGAAGGAAAATATTCACGAAAACATAATCCTCGACGATGATGACGGTTTGCTCTCATGGTTTGATGAAATTGTTGAGAGGGAAAAAAGCCTAGATAAAACAAAAAGTTCGTCAGAATCACAAAACTCTTTCTACATGCCTCATTTAATAACAACGCTCAAACGGTTACTCCTAAAGTTACCCCTCTGGAGTAATATTATGTGCCCATTATATAAATCACAAAACAAAGTACCAACATCTTCAGCTATAGAGAGCTATTTTAAAACTATGAAAAATTTGTTATTCACAACAAGGTCGAAGAAATATAACATTGATGAATATTTAAATATGCATTATGATTATTTATTAGGTGAAATAAAAATTGCTTTAAATTGTTTAAATAATTTCGCCGACATTGTAGACAAAAAGGAGAAAAACATTAAAAGAAAACGAGGTAAGACTAGGAAGCGAAAAATGTTACCATTTGAAAACAAATGCTGCAAAAAAGAAAAACCTAGTGTAACCAAAACGTTTTTAAATGATTCGGAATTCTCAGTAATTCCTACGTATGTTGAAAACTGGAGAGGCGAAAGTGTTCCTAAAGATGATTCTGCAAATAAACCTGTAAATATAATGTTTTAAAAAAATAGTAATTTTACTGTACAAGATATATCTGAAAAAAATATTAAATTAACAAACACTTGTGCATTTGATTCCGTATTTTTTTTATTGGCCCACGGATTTAAAGAGTATTCATGCATACGCGATTTATTTGACAATAATTGCAGAAATAGGGATATAACAGCGTTTTTACAAATCCTCTGTAACTCTGATAATAACAGTGAAGAAGCAAACAAATTAAGAATAAGAATTGCTTCGATACATTTCAAAAACAATCATTATGATTGTGAATGTAACGCTGTATTTATTTATGAGCACGTCTTAAATGATATTATTTTTAGTGCTTCTTCTGTAAGTAACTGTTCAAATAGTGCATGCATAAATTCTACCCCATCAAGAAGAAAACATGTGTTTATACCGTTAAATTTAGATATAATTAATATTTTCACCATCAGTAACTTGGAAGATTCTATTATTATTCATGATTGGGAAAACAAGCAATGCAGAAAATGCAATGAAGTAGTTCTATTTCATTATACCTTGTCAAAAATTGTTACATTCGATTTAAATGGCACGCAAATGGTGTTTTTACATGAGGTACCTAAAAGTATAATAATTAAACAAAACATTTATAAATTATTAGGTGCCGTAGAATATGTTCCTCCAATACTTGGAACAATAGGGCATTATAAGTGTCATATTATAAGAAATAGCGGAATGCTTTGTTACGACGATAACAAGAGTAAATTAGAAGAGAGTACAAACGATTCTGTATATATCCATTTTTTAACTTATGTTTTAGTAGAGGTGTAAGAGCCGATGAAAAACATTTAAAGTTGAAGAATAATGATTTTGTTGATTTTTGAAATCTTTATATTTGTGCAATGAATAAAAATATTCAAATATTAAACAAGTTTTTTATTTCGTCTTATTTAGTATTTTATTTAAGTTTTTGACTAACAGAACAGAATGCCCTTGAACTGTGCTGTCATAGCCAGTTTGACAAAGATTAAAAACAAATCGAAATTATGGTCACTCTACTAGAACATTGTATGGGGTAACATAATTCTTGAGATTACTCGCGTCTCAAACAGTGTTGAGGGTAAAAGGATATGTCATTTTAATGGGGTTAATATAAGGATTATATGGACATCTACAGCAAAATCCTAGCTACTATAGTTATTGAGATATCATGGTTTAAAGTAACGTCAGGACTGCGCGGCCACGAGTTTTGTGTTTTAAATTGATTTCGTCTGTTTAATTACACTTTAGTCGTATTTTAAAGCTTTTGTCAGTTTCGACAAATTAAGACCTTTCTCCTTTTAACTCCTATACTATATGAAGTCTTCAATTTTAATAAAAAAAATACTAAAAACAAAATAGCAAATCTGGACTGCGCGGCCATGACTTTCAAGGCGAATATTTAATTATACTATTGATATAGAGCTTTGATTCATTTTTCGACAAATCTTGACAAATACAGACTTGAGTTGACAAAAGGAATTATTTCTCTATCCCAAGTAGTTGCTGAGATCTCCGTGGCCGCGCAGTCCTTGACGTCAGGATTGCGCGGCCAACTTAAAACGCTTATAACTTCTTTATTTCTGCTTTGACAAATACGGGGTTTGTTTCTTTCGATTTTGACAAATATCGACAAATTTTTGGCTGAAACCATTTTCTGATTTGATAACTTGGCGGAGCAATCCTGACGCACATAGTTTGTTTTATACTAACTACAAACTAACAACTCAAACTAACGGCCGATTTGTAGTCGTTACTGCCCTCATAATAACTAACTGCGACATTTAATCTTACCTACAAACAAACAACGAAGTGAAACAGACAAATGACGAACATAACGCGAAATAGAAAGTGGAATCTGTTACTGTAATAGGTTTGTTAATTTATTACTAAAATGGCTGTTTTTGCTCTTGTTCAAAAACAGCCATTTTTTAGTTAGGGTTTTGTAAAATATTGTTACGTATTACCTATTAGCGTAGTTTTTCATTTCCCTGAGCATGTTATAAACCCCTTTAACTCTTTTTGAATAGGTCCTGTCATGATGCAGTGGTGGCTCTGTGGTAACGGACCCAACTTACGAGTTGTAGGGCGTGGGTTTGAACCCAAGCAGGCGCTTTATTTTGTGTAAATAATTTCATCTCCACTGCTCTCAAAACGGTGAAGGAAAACATCGTGGGGAAAGCGACATGTACTAGAACCAAAAATTCGATGAAGTGATATTTGCCAACCCGCACTGGGCCCGCGTGGTGGATTATGGCCACTCCCTCTCACCGAGAGGAGGCCTGTGCGCCAGCAGTGGGAAAATTTTAGGCTGATTATTAGATAATGTTACTCTAAACATCTTATTAACTTGTTTTTATTCACAAGGAAAATTCTCTTTATTTTCTTGCACTGCTAATTGAAACTCTTTCCCAAAAGATGAATTGAAATTCTCCATTGAACTCAAGATGTAAATAAGACAAAATCTAATATTCAAATGGGAATACTCGTCAAAGAAAATTCGAATCTGGCCATCCTAAAAAGATAATCTTCACTCAAAAATTATCATAAAGATACAGATTATGGTAATGAAAATCGGATACGATTAAATAATGTTTTTATTCGTAAACAACTTTTTCAAACAATCTAACTTTAAATTATTCTGTAAGAAGGTTGTTATAACGAGGCTAAGGACAGGTAAGACCAGTTTGATTCAAAACTCCGTCCTGTGGTGGCTGTGGGCCAGAAATAGGATCATTTGCATACATATCTTGTGGGTGTTGAGAGAATTTTCTAAAGGTTTGCACTCGATCCGAGGGTAAGGTTAAGTGTGCCTTTACCACCTAAAGAACTCTGAAAACAGTAAGCCATATTTTTTTTTTCTTGTGGGGGAATTATAAGTGACCACTGGGTCACTAATTCGTAAGGGTTGTTAGAAAAACACTTCGACAAGAATAGAATAGAATACTCTTTATTACCTATGTACTTACAACATATAAATTACAGATATAAATATAGAAACTGTACAAAGGGTGACACAATGGGTGGTCATATCGCTTAAAGTAAAATATTAAACTACAGTTACCAAGCATTTGTAAATATTTTAATATTCCAAGGACGTTTTACTGCAATACTATTATATATTCATCCATATATAGTCCTATAGTCAGTCATATATGCCTAAAGTTATCTGTGAAAATTTGGGAACGAATATTATCATCATCATTATCATTTCAGCCGAAAGACGTCCACTTCTGGACATAGGCCTCACCCAAGCACCACTTTAACCGGTTTATGCTTCTCGCTTCCAGCGGATTTCTGCGGCCTTCCCAAGGTCATCGGTCCATCTTGAGGGTGGCCTTCCAAGTCTACGTCTTACGGTACGCAGTCGCCACTCCAGAACCTTTCAGCCCCATTGGCCATCTGTCCTGCGGGCAATGTGCCCTGCCCACTACCTTCTTCAGGCTATGTCGGTTGTCGTGATATTTTATGAGCTCGACTGTGACTCATCTGCATCATCTGCCTAGCCTTTTCCCAACTATGTTGGGGTCGGCTTCCAAGCTAACCAGATGCAGCTGAATACCAGTATTTTACATAGAGCAACTGCCTATCTGACCTCCACAACCCAGTTACTGGGTCATACCCTTACCCTACCCTAATACCCTACCTATACCCTTGGTATCGTAAAATAATTTTGTCTCATTAGCTCAACTGTGACTAATGAGACAAAATTACTTTTTCTATGGTTATAAATCAAATTTTGATTTTCCCACAGTTGAGAGGACATTTTAGCAATTGCAACTTTTGCTTGGGTTAATTCTGGAAACCAAAAACACTTTAAAAAAAGTGTTAGATGGTAAAGTTGGGTCAAAACATCAAACTCTTCTTAAATCATACATTCTTAACAAATTTAACATTAAAACATATTACTTTACTTCACTATAAAGTGCGTTTTCAAAGAAAAGCGTCGAGCTAACCGAATTAATATTAATGAAGGGAAAATAGCCTGAGGGTTGGGTGCGGGGGAGGGCAGCGGATTCAAATCCGACCCTTGAAGCATGACCCTATTGTGAGTGAGCCTCTAGCGATGTTTGCAAGATGATTTTTTATATATTTTATGGACACAATGAAAAACTGGTAGGAAGGTCACGCTTTGTAGAAAATGTAAGTCTTCGTTAATAGAAATGTCCAATGAAACTGAAGAATTTTGAATGGGTTTCCCTTTTGGAACTAAGGTCTTTAACGCGGTTTGTGGTAAGAGTTGACTGGTAGAAATTGTCACGTAACAAAAAACCGTTATGGTCCTTCAAGCGTCACTCTTTCTCTCTGTCTCTTTCTATTATATATAAGTGTGTGTGTGATTTCGAGTATTGCGTAAGGAACTTGTTTCCTGACGGAGGTCCACAGACGTACGTTTGATTTTTAGAAGTCGGTTGGTAAATTCATTTCTAATGAAGTGGAAGCACGATCACTGATCACGGCTCTTACCAATTGTGATGGACTTTCCGGACTTAGTCAACTTTCAAACAAAAAAAAATTGGTTTAGCCATTTGGGAGCTACGATGGCGCAGACAGACACAGATATACCCGTTAAACAATACCCCTCTGTTTTTTGTCGGGGTTTAAATAAATCGTCCAGTAGTCTCACGATATTTAATTAAACCTAAAAAAACCTTAAAAACCTTAAACAAAACCTTTAATTCCAGTTTTATTGTACCCAAACATGTACAGGTAGGTATGTGTATTGTGCAACGACTACTGTCAATGGAGACGACACGGTAAATTACCGCACTAGTATTTAGGTTGATTGTAAGCAATTAGACCATCATGTGAGGTCATTTGCGCTCTTAGTGCGACTGGAGACATCTAATGCAGTAATCTATTTGTAAAGAAAATGGCGTCGAATGTCCCCACATTCGACGCCATTTTCTTTTTTGAGACAACTAGTCGTCAGTGCCCCCACTGACGACTAGTTACGACTAGTTGTCTCAAAAAAGTTATTAAAGTGAATTAGAGATTATAATATTTACTAATTTAGCCCAAGGGGTGGCTTTTACCTTGGCCAGAGGCATTGCCATATCTCTCGGGTACATTACCAGTCGACAGCGATGCGGATGAATTTTTCGACGCCATATTTCAGTTTGCTAATAGTTTTTGTTAAATTGAGGATAATACAGAGTTATTTTTATTTATTTATTAAAATGTACTTACATAAACAAAAGCTTGTACCTAAAGTTTTTATTTATGTACCAATATTTCATTTTAATTCTGAATAAAAATAAAAGGTTCTGTCTAGTCGTTGCCTTACAAAATCGACCTTAAAATGAAACATTTTCAGACCAGTTCATAATTTTGTCGCAAAGAGAAAGCGTGTCTCTCAAAGACCCGAATACGTTACTTTGATAAACCGCGAATGTAAAGATCAGAGGTCATTTTCAGAGAGAATTTCTCCGTTTCTATTAGATTTGTATACACTTACTTGCTGCTTCTCGATTCTCAGGGATTTGTAGATTTCATTTGTTTTTACTTCAAACATCGAATTGTTTATAAAAGTGTCCAATGATGGCTTCGTTACATTTCTTGTTATTTGTTTTGTCCATTAGCGGATTTGAATAAAGAAAATTTACGCTGTTTATGATTTGACATCCTTCATAGTTTACAAATAGGTGTCCCGGATATTCAGATATAATATTCTTTTTTTGTTTTGTGTTTTGATTATTTTTCTTTACTAGGTACGATTTTTAGCGTTGTCACTGCAAGGGGAAAATAAAATGTATTTCTATTCTAATTTCTCTACGACAGCTTTTCACCTTCTTTTGGATAATATGATGGAGAAGATCGTTAACTAGTTTGTGAAATGTTTTGTTAAAATTCTAAGAAATGTAAGGAACGGTTGACTTGAAGCGTGGCCTCCGATAAAATTATCGAGAATGACTAATTTATTTGAAGAAATTATGGGCCGGGTCGTGTTTGATCTATCGATAACTGTTTAACTTGTACCTGACGTTTTAGGGCTGGCAGCACTTTAATAAACTACTTTTACTCAAATAATCTGAAAGTCGAAAAAGTGTTTTCCATTTTGCGGATCGTGTCTGTTACTAATGGAAATCAAATGAAAATTCCGAAAAAGGTAAATTCAATATTTTGATCTGTTCATTTTAAGATTATTTTACTCTTTATGTTTCAGAATGTCGTATAGATTAAAAGCTTTTTCTACAGCAGCAGCTTGTTGTATTTTAATCTAAGCTTAATGTGGTATTTTAAGAAACACGTTTTGCATTGATTTAATAACTACTTTTCACTCACTACAGCAAGCGTAGCATGACCACCATAGAGACGGGTTTTGTCAACGGAAGCATAGACAAAATGACAGATTGTAGAAAGATTTCGACTGTCTTAAGCATGGCGATGAAGAGAAGAAATGTTTCTATTCTTCAGTCGACAAAAGCATGACGACCAATTTTTCTCTAGTTTAGACACTTGGGGGTATATCTTAATAATAATCTTTAATAATCTTCATAATTATGTTGATTTTAAAATTTGCTCCCTGTTGCTGTGGAAAAAATAAATATGCCTTTGTCTTTATGAAAGGCCCGTGCTCGGGCAGAAGAGATGTTGAGTTTGATAGAAAGAACTTTGTATATTCTTGGTAGAATAGAGAAAGAATGCATGCTACGCGAGCTAATGCAGAATAGCTACACAGATTACTCGTATATAGCTACACAGATTACTCGTATATATATATATCGGAGCAGGTAGGTTTTGAGTGTCGTTATAATTGTCAGGCATATTTTAATTACTACCGTGGGCGTAGTGTGGGTATGTGTTGGTTATTGAGCAATAGAAAAACGGTTTGCAGTTTAAACCAGAATATAATTTCTTGAACAATTAATCACACTAGCAAATTACACACTGTAACTCCGACATATCCATGTACATCCAACTCCGACATATAGGTACATGTACACCTAAGTCACTATACCACTAGCTTCAAACCTGAAGAAAGGCTAATGGTCGGTCCCCGCCTGCATCATGAATGTTAATACAACCAGAAATTGCTTCGACTGGACAGTTCACAATGTTGTCATAATACACATCAGAATTCTCGAGGAATACATTTCTCAATGTCTCTCCTATTATTTGCGGTATAGTTGTCGCATTTCACGAGCGCCTTGCAATATTTAAACCTTATGTCAATGTCATAAAAGTGATACGATACACGCTCCTGATTTTCATAGACTATTACAGAATCTTGTGATTCCTAGAAATATTCTACCTATACATCTCTATCCATTGCGTCTAGACTATTGCTGTTCGAGTAATTGAATCAATTTGTTTCTCATATGTCAGGAATATGAGTATTTTCGTAATAGTTACTGATTCTTTTATTTGTAATGGTATTGGAGACTAAAATTTGCTGCGTACAAGAGCAGAAAGATAATGAATGACTGTGCTAGGCAGTTTTCGGTGCAACTTGATGGTTGACTGATATTAATTAAAAATGAACCTAATTTACAGATACAGGGTAGATAACTACATTTTGCTTAGATCACTTAAAACACAATGCTGGCTATCTCTTTCCCTCTCTGTACAATCATTGTGCCTATTGTTTTCTTTTCTTACAAATGTGCTGACCTTACATAAGTTCTTGTTTTTCTTTTGTCTACAGTCCGGCCGTTAAGAGAATGCATTCTTGACACCTGTCAGTTTCATACAAACGAATACGTGTTTTGCGAATATGATTTTTACTAGAATTGTCGCACAGACAAGGGTCCGCAACGCCTACTCTCGACGGCCGGACTGCAAGTATATTTTCAAAACATACAAACCGCTTCTCTAAATGAATCAATCTATACATATAAAATTCAAAGTAGTGACTGACTGACTGATATATCAACGCACAGCCTAAACCACTGGTCCTAGACACATGAAATTTGGATTGTGTGTTCTTTGTGAAGAGTAGGTATCCACTAAAAGGGTTTTTCGAAATTCCAACCCTAAGAGGGTGAATGGGGGGAGGGTGAAATTTCACGCGGTCGAAGTCGCGGGCAGAAGCTAGTAGTAGCACATAATATACAGCAGCATTAAAACAAAGTAAAAAGATTCCCATGCTAATAGATACCACTAATATTTTTAAGCAAGTTTAACGCCTGAGTAGGTACTGTAGAGGTCCTGAGAGGTCCTCTATAGTACCTTCGGAGGTGCACGAATAAAAACACGTTAGACTTGGAATTATTGTATTGAATAAGTACTTCAGAGCTTTACAGAAATTTTATGAATGACTCTCTATAAAAAAAAACACAATATTAAAATATTTGACATCTTCGTTTGAATCTTCGATTGGAATATTATATCTAGCTTCGGCTATCCGGCCTTTCTGCTAAAGGCCGGAACACACAAGACACTACAGTACTTAGAGTAATTCACAAATATGTAGGTAATTATGTATACTGTTATAAAACACTCGTTATATTCAAACTTGAGGCCGGGATTAATATGGCCTTATGAATGCCATATTAGTGTGTTGTATTAAACATACGAGAACACACTTTAAAGGATTACTCAAGTTTTTAAGTAATTAATGTTCGTTTACTTTGATTAATTGTTACAACTCGTATTACCTACCATGATTTAATTTATTGCCTTAGTTTTTAATTTACTGCCTTAGTTGTTTTTAGGGTTCGCTACCTCAGAAGGAAAAAACGGAACCCTTACAGGATCACTCGTGTCTGTCTGTCCGTCCGTCTGTCACAGTCAATTTGCTCCGAATCTAATAGACTTATTTAATTGAAATTTGGTACACATATTATGAATCTCTGTGACCCAAACACAGACGTGTAACGTAAATAAATGAATTTTGAATATGGAGGTCATTTTTGGGAGCAAATAGAAAATTTAAAAAAAAGCTTCGCAATCTGTACCGTGTGACATGTCAAATGAAAGGGCTTACTGAAAAGTTTTCAAATATATTTTTTATAATTTTAAAGTAAATTGTATTAAAGTTATTTAAGAAAATAGACGAAAATTAACCATTCCCCCCTATCTCCGAAACTACTGTGCCTAAAATTTTGAAAAAGTACTAAAGATAGTACCAATACTAAAGGTAGTAAAAATACTAAAAATAGTAAAGATATACCTATTCATTACAGGAAAACCTATAAGAAATCTGTGGTCTTAAAAAAACATGGTAAATCTCGCAACATTGTGAATACTTTACATTTTCACTTGGAATGTATGGGAGAACATGGTTTTCAATTACAATGATAAGTTTTTTTTTTAGTTACCACAAAAAAAAAAATTTGGGTCAGATTAAAAAAATCATGGTTGATAAAATATTCATCGTTCGGAACCCTCACCACGCGAGTTCAAATCGCACTTGACCGGTATTTTATTGTTTGCCTGAGTTTTCCGGAATATTACCCTCAAGGGGCGAGGAGTATTTATGGCAGAAAAAAGTTCGCATGCTACGTGTTATTGTCGGGTTGGATTTCATGATGTGCACTGTACGTAAATTGACATTGCAAGGTACGGTCGAACAAGCTTTTTGGTATACAGTCAAAATATTCATCTTTCCACTACACTGCCAATATTTAGTTTTATTTTGTGCGTTATAACTTTTTCAGCTTACGGCATCCTTAATAGAGTGGTGTAACAGAATTAACTACTCAGCACACCCACATCATTGCTTAAAAGTAGTTGCATGTTAGCTATCTGTATACCAAATAGCTTATTCGACCGTACATGATAACCGTAGTATTGACAAGCCTACCATATATCCCAACAAATAAATGTGTGAATTTGAACGTGAAATTTTTGTTCCCCGACCCACGTAGACGGGTTGAATAATTGAACAAATGAGCATTCAAATTATCGTGTGTGTTTTATTTAGATTGGCCGTATCATTGCCATTGTGTTGAGATTTCGCAGGGGTTGTCTTAATGTTAAGGTACAGTTCCCCACTAACCATAAAACTAGGCTTTCGTAAGACTGCGGTGAACGCCACATAGCGTCCGCTATTCATCGCCAAACGATGTCACTAAAACGTTATGAAAGTAAGTTTGAATAATAATAAATAAAATTAATTAAAAAATATAAGGACTAACGTTAAACACTGTTTTTCATAAATATATGTAAAGTTCACCCATGATTTTTATGAAACGAACAATATTTACTTTAGCACAAGTAATAACTTCTCTGTATCTTCATAGGACATAGTTTGAAGAACCTCCATAAGGATTTTCTTGCAGTTACTATGATTTATGGAGTAGATGTTTCCTTTATCATTTAGCCTAATAAAGAGTAGCGGACCGAGGTACAGTCAACAAAACAGATAATTATGCAGGATCGTCGGATATAGTTGAAGTTTAGTAAGAAACCGATAGATGTTCTCGAAAAAAAAATATTTTATTAATAGAAAACAAAAAACAGCTCATTTATCAAATTAAATTTCTGTCGACAACATCCATCGGTTTCTTACTAAACTGCAACTATATCCGACGATCCTGCATACTTATCTGTTTTGTTGACTGTACATATAAAATTTGGCTGTGAAAGCATGTTTTGTACTTTTTTGAGGGCAACCTATATTTTCCCGTCTCTTTTTTTGTAAATTCAGTGTTGCAATGTTTCCCTAGAGAGTGTTTCTTGACATCGTAAAGTCAAACCACGATGCCATAAACCACTGCGGCAGTTATGTGCTGTCGAAAGAAACCAAAGCTTTAGCGGCAACGTCACCCAAACCGTGACCCATTCTCATTTTTTATCATACCTTCCAAAAACCCTGGAAACCATCTAACAATTTCCTTGAAATTCATAAGCTACTTATATATTTTTAATAAAGCACGTTACCAGGACAATATAGCATTACGGTGTCATTTGCGTACGTTGATTAAGCCGTGGGGACTTACACCGTCGCTCATTGTTACTGCGTCTTCCACTATCATATTTCAGAACGAGCATAGGTAATTTATTTCTGACATGCTGTGATATGCGTAACATAACACTTTCTCGTGATGAATTGTGTTAGGTAGGTACTTAGATGGTGGGTAAGTAGATGTTTCACATTGCAGAATTCAATTATTTATCCGGTGACCTAGTCCCGTCCTATTAGGTAAAGAAGCCTTTTCTAAAAGGTGTGTCGACATAGCCCGAAGAATTGCCAAAGTGGCAGTGGGCAGGGCACATTGCTCGCAGAACAGATGGCCGATGGGGCCGAAAGATTCTGGAGTGACGTCCGCGTACCGGAAGTCATCTTCCGCGCTACGCGCTTTTCGTACGCTTCATAGCGTACAAGGTGGACCAAAGATGTTATGAAAGCCCTCGAAAGCCCTATAAAAAGAATCAGCTGGATGTGGAAAGCACATAACCGGTCGAAGTGGCGGATCCAGTAGTGTTCATCTTTCGGCTGAATGAATGAAAACGTGTGTTCTATAGGTATGTCATAGACCATCTCTTCAACCAGATGGATGAAAAACTAGGTAGCTCTCCGCAACATATTTCCAGAAGACTGATGACGATTTGGACTGATATAAAGTTTAGACTAATACGAGGGATTAGTCTAAACTTTATATAATACATATTATAAAGAGAAAAGGTTAGATTTTTGTATGTTTCTTTGTTACGCTTCTATGCTAAAAAGCCTGAACGAATTTGGATGAAATTTGCCACGACGGTAGACCATGACCTGCAGAAGGACATAAGTTAATTATCATCCTGGCTGGCAGGCAACAACTAGTTTATAATAGCCTTTTTTTTCCGTTGTGGAAATTCGCATGGATGTCCGCCGCTCCAGGACGGGCGGCGGGGTCTGTCAGACTCTTACTGACTAAAAACAAACCCGGTGTTCCATCTCACACCTACGACGGGGGTAGCGGGGACGTAAGATCCTTAGCGACAGGTCACTGCCGAGATTCTGAGATGCGGGCACGGTGCGGCTCTACCCAAGCGGCACACACTCTGCCAGCGTATGCAACGTCGTGTCCTTCCGGCAGTAGACGCAGTGGTGATACCGGGCGTCCGGCTCCCTGTTTATGCGACACAGGTACTTCCCGAAGCAACCATGCCCCGGGAGCACCTTCGTCACCCGAAACGACAGGGAGCCATGACTCCTCTCGAGCCAGCGCTCGAGTACCGGCCGGACCGCCTCGATGGTGATGAGGGCGTGAAAGCATGTCCCGCCATTCCGCCACCAGGGCCTCGCGCAGCTGAGACCGACGCAGCTCCATACGGCGCTGCATCAGCCACTCGCCTCGCGCTACCGGTACAGCGACGCGAGTACTTTCACTTCCAGGTCCCAGGGCGAGGATCCAGCCAGTACGCAGGCCGCCTCGTAGGAAATCATACGGTAGCCCCTTACGACTCTGACAGCCCTTGCCCTCTGCAGCTTACGCAGAACGCTGATGCTGCTTGCCGTCAGGTCAGTCGCAGTTTATAATAACCTAACCTAACTTTGGTCAGACTGAAAACCCGTCATTAAAAGATATTATGACAGAGAAGACCTCTCACATTTAGATTGTTTTCTAGCAGACACGAGTAATAAAAATTGAAACGAACGCAAAAATATAAAGCTTAAAGCTTCTCATTCTAAATTCGTTCATAAAAACAGAAAACTCATTCGTTTTAATGAATGCTAACTCATTTATACTTTTATATACTTAATCCTTTTTGTTTCATCGATACGTGGCCATGTTTATTCGCATACAGTATCCACATTAAGAGCTCACTAATGAATCTCTGTAATAATATTAGAAAACTTGAAACTCATACTAATTAGCGAATACATTTTGCCTTTGGATACGTGTCCAAACTCCAATTTCTATTGGTCGGGTATTGCGATATGCATGCAATGTAAACAAAAAGAAGTCGGCTGATTCGCTTTCATGTAACTTGGCCATTTTTCTGAAAGTTTATTAAGAAATACTAGTTTTGCTATTGATAAATCTAGTTCACAATTTTCTGAATTCGTGCAAGTGACGATGACGCCGCCGCCGCCTCGTTTTATAACGAAGTTACTGGAATCACCAAAAAGGTCGAATAAGAGTGACACTGGCTGGTGACAGTCACTATAGCAGTGCGTCGCATCGATGGTTGCGTGGCGGCTGTCTTCTGATGATAGATGATGTCAGAACACTGACCTTTATACATTGTATTATAGAGGTCAGTGTGTCAGAATCATCAAAAAAGTTGGATAAGAGTGACAGCGGCTGGTGACAGTTATTCTAGCAGAGCGTCGCCACCGCCGTCGCATCGATGGTTGCGTGGCGGCAGTCTTATGATAATAGAACGTCGTGTCGTGGGAGTTCCAGTGCCTTAGGCATCTTCTGGGCAAGCTCGTTCCATCGTAGGCCTCATCTATCGCATTCCATCAGGCGTTATGGAGGTCAAGAGCGGGCTCATTCAGCAATAAAAAATAAATAGATGTTTTTTTTTTATCGTACCAACAAATCCACGACGCAAATCCGCGATGAACTTCCTACTATTAAAGCTGCTGAACCACTAACACGATGTCAACTGCTGGTAAAGGCTATCCTGCGCCGTTAAATCATTACGTAATTCAACTACTTATGTAATGAAGAAGTAAAAAGTGAATAAGGCCTTTTTAAAGTAGTTAGCAAAACTTCACAGACCTAATGGAATCGGCAAATTGTAGCAATAAAAACAGAAAATCAATTAATTGAGTGCACTAGTAATACTATCGCGCTTTTTATATTCCCCGAAGGGCCAGAGATGTACCTATAGTACTATCGTACTACTGTACGACAGGTCCACCCACGTTTCGTCAGTTTTATTGAACTCCCATGTAATAGGGGGCGAACAATGATAGTAATATATAAGTCAATGGTAGCGAACAATGATAGTAATATATAAGTCAATGGTAGCGAACAATGATAGTATAATATAAGAGAATGGTAGCGAACAATGATAGTAATATATAAGTCAATGGTAGCGAACAATGATAGTAATATATAAGTCAATGGTAGCGAACAATGACAGTAATATATAAGCAATGGTAACGAACAATGATAGTAATATATAAGTCAATGGTAGCGAACAATGATAGTAATATATAAGCAATGGTAGCGAACAATGATAGTAATATATAAGTCAATGGTAGCGAACAATGACAGTAATATATAAGCAATGGTAACGAACAATGATAGTAATATATAAGTCAATGGTAGCGAACAATGATAGTAATATATAAGCAATGGTAGCGAACAATGATAGTAATATATAAGTCAATGGTAGCGAACAATGATAGTAATATATAAGCAATGGTAGCGAACAATGATAGTAATATATAAGTCAATGGTAGCGAACAATGATAGTAATATATAAGCAATGGTAGCGAACAATGATAGTAATATATAAGTCAATGGGAGCGAACCTATTGCCATCAGCCGGGCACAAATCCAGACTCCGGGATGCTACTGAGAAATTTTAGACGGAAAAACCCAATAGCATTTTGGCCCGACCCGAGAATCGAACTAAGGACCTCATACTCAGTAGTAACGCTCGCGACCAGTAGACCAATGAGGCAGTTACACAAGTAATATTCGCTTTTATAAATAGGGCACTGATCGTTTGTTCCTTATATGTTTGTTCTAGCACTTTACATTAACACATTTCAATTTCTTAGATTGCTTCGTTAGATAGTCGATAATGTCTATTAGTTTGTTTCCCTAGAGTGAGCTCGATACTGAAGTAGGTAATGTATGGCGAAACAATTGCGATAGTGAGGAAAGAGTATTACTTTTTTCGTACTCATATTTTTTACCTGTGAATGTTAATTATGTCGAACTGAAAACCTAAAGTAAAACTTCAAAATATTAAATGTATATTTGAATTAAGAATTTGAGATAATTTTCAAGTTATGGAACAACAAACTGTATTATTTATACTAAGTTGATTTTTGAGTGACTATTTGTAACAAAAAGGTCCTACTAAGCTTTAGGTTGCAATGGAATTTGAACTTTGTTAAGTATCAGTTTGTTATTCCGTACCTTGAAAATTATCTCAAATTCTTAATTCAAATATAATTCTAATTGCTTTTATGAACCAAACTCGTAGAACAATCAACGAAAGAAAACTACGTGAGCAGTTTCAGCAAAACGTAAAAATTATAAACCGTTTTCTTTCTCTTTCATTCCAAGTCTCAAAGTGGTCCCTTTATAGCAGAACTTTTTATGTCATAATATTATTTTGCATAACAACGGATAGCATAAACTTCATTTCGCAGAAAATCGTTTGGCATAGGTACACTCATTTATCATACATTCAAAACTCATAATTTTGAAAGTCAGAATCATCTTTAGGCATAAATTTCATATCCATAATAATTAAAAAGTAGAACCATCATATCGCAGAAAGTTCACAGTCAGAATCGTCTTTTGGCATACGTGAGCTCGTGCGTAGGGGTCACAGTTTTAACCTAACCTAACCATTTTTTTAAATAATCGGTTAGGGTCTAAGTTGGTATACAAGCAATAATAAATAAGACGTAGTCAACGGATTTCTGTCTACAGGATTTAAAGGAACCTAACCTAACCCAAGTCGGGGTGCCCCAAGTCCCGAGATCGCTTATAGAAACCATTATTTTTATAGTTCATTCAAATACCATGGAAAAATACACCGAACGAACAATTTTTGTTAAAAACAATTGTACTGTTATCTTTATAGTATGCTAAGTGAAATTATGCCAAATTAAATTCTGCCATCTTCATAGTATGCCAAGTGAAATTATGCCAAATTAAATTCTGCCATCTTAAAAGTATGCCATTGTAAATTCGGACATATTATTATAAACATTCGGCCAAACAATAATTATGTTAAATAATTTTTATGCCTTAAAAATATTCGTTAAACGAAGATTATGCCAAGTGTGTTATGCCAAATAAATTTCGGAGCATAAATATTCTGCCATATAGAAGGCACCGGCTCAAAGATCAGCATACCAACCTAAAAGTCAAAACGAATTATTTTTACCGTAAAATAGCATTTTGGTTCAATAGAATTACCTACGTCTTGGCTATTAAGAGTTTATTCTTTTAGCCCACACTTTGTAAAAGAAATAACATTTATGTCTGAAATTTCCAAAGGTTTCGTCTGTATAAAGAAAAATGGTACTAATAAAATAATATTATTCTTTTACAGCTTTGTAAGGCTTTTACTACTGTTACAGCCCTGTAAGGTTAACTATACAAATAAAATATATAAAAAACAAAAGGACACTAGGCGTCAAAGTACTCGTCCGCCTCGCTGTCATCCGGAAACGTGCCCAGAAGACTGGCAGCATTGCCACGTTGAATGGCAATGCTAATTCTTTGGCCAAAGAACTATACATCCCTCTGGTCACGTAAAGTGTTGATCAGACGACGACGAGAAATTTCCTTAAAAAGGAGTCGTGCTCTGGGGTCCAATGACCCGAGCGTTTGGACCCGAAACGGCTCAAAACTGTAGTACATAAAGTTTCAGTATTTGCGCCACTCAGCAGCCTCAGTAGCAGTTAGTTCGTTAGTCATTTAATTTAGTACCTAGTGCGAATAGTCAGTTGTGTTAAATATTATAAAACGTATGTACTTACATAAATTTATTTATCCAGTTACTTAGCTGTGTAAATAAATTTGAGCAATATTTAGATTAAGTACTTAGCTATTATATTTTACTGACCTTTAGCAAATTTCCAATAGTATCCACAGTTGCGAATATAATTTCGAGATCATTGGATTTAGAAATGGAAATATTATTAGTTCACAATATCTAAAGTGGCACATCTGTGAAATTGGTATTATGTAGATCCGAAAATACTTTTTTTAGAGCATGGCAATGTGGAGGCACTTTGCATTACCTATCTCGAAGTTTTCCAAAGCAGTCTATAAAAGCTATATCGTTTAGGAAAACCTTTCATCTAATTTAGAAGTCCAACAAAACTACACGTACAAAATAATAATGACTGACGAAGCATCCTTTGGCCACTCGAAAGTCAAACCATGAGTTCCGTTTTCTTCCTAAATAAATACTTAGTTGTTAGGGAGCGCCCACGAGCAACTTTTGTCTTCGCAACTAATATTTGCCTCTCACGTCAAGTCTATGGGTTTGTATGAAAGTGCGTGCAAGTAGCGGCGTGACAGCTGAGAGTCATTTTTGTCCGCGGGTTTTGACGCAACTGTCGTCAATAGACGACAACTTAGCCGCAACCAATAGGTTACAATGCAAATGCGCGCACGGCGATATAAAAGTTGTCGGCTAGCCAGTAGCCGCCCAACCGAAAATTAAACGAAAAAATAGCGCTGCTATCGCTCCCGTGTGTACATCGTCCAAATCTCGGCGAGGAGACAGCGACAGAGACAAAAATGTTGCTTGGTAACTAATTTACTCGTGGGCGCCCCTTAATTTAATTAAGCTGCAGTCGCAAAGTTTCTGATGTTTACAGTTATTTATTAAGGTACATAATAATTATCTATAGAGCTTTAACTGTCAAAGTAGAAACTTCCATTCCAACTAACTTGGACTTGAGTTTGTCGAACACTCTAAGTTAACGCTTGTATGTATGTGTTTCATAATGATTGTGTAGAAATGTGGGTCGTGTTTGTGTGTGTTACGCTGCCTGTTCAATTGAGTTAAGAGGGGCAGAGGGGTGTGAACCAAGTGAATGGATACCCCAAAATAGAATTTCACATAATTAGCGGAGTCGCTCCGCTCTGCTTCAGTGGACCTTGGTAAAACGCAGCATAGTTTAGTTTTATATACTTCAACTGCTGAACGTGATGCGGAGAAATAAAGAAATGTCGTGAGGAAAGTTTTGAATACGAATGTGGATGAAGAGTAGGGGAAGACCAAAAAAACGATGGATGGGCTGTGTAAAAGATTATACGACTAGAAAGGGGGTGATTGGGTGTGCTGAGACAACGGCAATAAAGAAGTCTTAAAGAAAATGTGGCGAGGGAGGAGAGACTTTTGGCTGAGTAATAATAGCCGCACGGGTTAAGCTACGCTTGTCGTGGTTAGTCCGTGGATGGGTGACCATCTTCACATACCAAGCTGTTAAGCCGTTGGTACCGGCTGTCATTCATGGATTTTTGACAGTCGTTACGGGTCTTCAGAAGCCCGAAAGTTTTATAACCAGTCCAATCAAGATAACCAAGGGGTATCGCATTACCTAGTAACTGGGTTGTGGAGGTCAGATCGGCGGTCGCTCCATGTAAAATACTGGTATTCAGCTGCATCCGGTTTGACTGGAGGCCGATCCTAACTTAGCTGGGATAAGGCAGGCAGATGACGAGAAGGAGAAATCATGTTGCGCCCATCCTAAATAAATTGGGTTAAGGGCACGAGAATGATGACTTCACCCGCTGAACGTATGAAAAAGCATTCTTCACAATGCACATTTTCTTCGTTTACTCACTTCGATCCAATAGATAGACAGGCTTATTGTCTTGTCAGTTCACAAACGTGAGGCCTTAAGAGGAAATGCGGTCGGAGAGACTTTTGAAACATTCTAAGTAAAATGTCATAATTCGAGGTTTATAAATAATAAATAAAATAATAAAAAACTTTATTCAGTTCAGAAAAAACACGGTACAATATAAAAAAGAACAAAAACTAGTAGCAGTTTACTAGGAGCCTTAGGTGCTAGGTTTTACAAATGCCCTGGACCCCACACTAGGATTCCGTGTCGTGGGGTCCAGTCTCTTCCCAAGTAAAGCAAACATTTTAATTTATGTATCTAAGTGATGTAATTAATTCTAAGAGAAATTAAACAGTAGAAAAAAAAATACAAAGTGCAATTTTATTAAGAACCTGAGTAGTAAGTACCGTTACTTATGAAAATAAAATTAAAAGATGAATTAAAAAGAGAGAAAAAAACTAACTAACTAAAATTATTATGTTGTAGAGGTGTATAGGTGCTTTGACAGGGTGTGAGTGTGTGTGTACTGTGGTGAGTGTGTTATGTGTCGGGTGTATGTGATGTGTGAGCGGGTGTATGTGGTGCAAAAGCGCGCAAGTTGTTTTTTTTTTGTATGTCAGATATTATGTTAGTATGTGCAAAAGGTCTTCTGTTTGGTCATAATTTTTGGGGTGCAGCCATTTGAATATTGCATTCTTACAGCTGTTGTACGTTAAGGTCAGTATAGATCTATTATGGGAATAGAATTTAGAGTACAGATATGACCCAAGAAGTGCAAAAGATCTGCGTGCAAAAGAAGAATGTACTCTTGGCCGATCCCACTTTAACGTTCTGGATGAATGGCGGGCCAGTTCTTTAGCATGCCTATGGAAGCAACAGTGTCGAAACAATAAACAGCTGCCTCACACGGAGGAGGCTACATTCTGAGTATAGGGCATCAGTAGAATATCGCCAAGGTTTTTGGTAGGCTATTTTTAGAATAGCTCGCTGAGCTCGTTCCAGCGCAAGCAGGTTAGTTTTGTTTGCTGCTTCCCAGACTGATACACAGGTTTGGCTCTCGCCTATTTCCTCCTCTAATAATGGAGCAATTTTAAAGATATTTCATAAAGTGATTAAGAAGGAATACTGAATACTGTGTCCCTATATTTTCTTTTTTCACTAATAGTTGTCAAATTTGTACACTGGGTCTCTGTTGAAAGCGGAATTTTTTGAAGATTGTATTGCTTATAAAAATACGATGGTACCATCAAAAAGGAAAATATAGGGACATTCAATAATATAAAATTTAATATTTATTATTCTGTAAAAAATCATTGCTTTATGATCAATAACCAGGCGAGAGCATTTCTATAGAGAAACGACCACCCGCATTTCCTCTTAAGTAGGTAATCTAATTGCCCGAATCTATCTTCAGTTATTAATCTAATTGCCCGAATCTATCTTCAGTTATTAATATAATCGAAATTAATACTCGTCATTGTTCTGTCAACGGTGTTGTTAATTAACCCTAATCTGATATTCGAAACTCTATAATAATGGTCTGCATATACCCACGAAAACTTTGTTAATGAAATTGTATAGGTAGGTGTTGTGATATAAATAATGTTACCATTTTGCAAGACACTAGACGTTCCCAGACGTATTAACAAAGTGAAGTGTTAATTATTACAACTTCCAACGAAGTGAGGGTCTAATTTTAACTTCTAAAAAAGTTAAGTCTATACCCTTTTAACGAGATACTCACCTATAGGAGATACAGCCGGTCGATTCTGTAAAAATCTCACCGTGAAAACTTGCGTGGAATGAGCTGTCAGTGTCATCCCACTGATGCTAGGGATTGACAAAGCAAAATATTTTTTATGTTAATTCTTTTAGTCTTAAACTTCAATGTTTTATTTTAATAATTTTATTGTTCGTGCGTGACGCGCTCGCGCCTCAGGCTATACAAGAATTAGTCTAGGAAAAAAAGAAAAAAAAACAACATTGAGATTCTGACTATGTTTTATGTTTTGCTATTTTATTTAAAAACCCCATAAAATAGTAATGTTTTGACAACTAAAATATTAGCTTCGAAATGATATAAAATGATCAATAGAATTAGCATAAAAAATATTATTAAAATCTCGATTATGATTGTAAATGTATGCTTGGTCAATCCTTAGTATCAGGTGGGATGAGGATGACACTAACAGCTCACCGCCATGAAAACTTAGGTAAAGTGAGCATTGAGTACGCTCACTTTACCTAGGTTTTCACGGTGAGATAGTTACAGAATCGTACTGCAGGAACTACTGCAACAGCAACATTAAAAAACAAAAACGTAAACACGATCGCGAACTCCTTTATAAGACACAAAAACCCTAAAAAACAATAAACAATAAGTATTTCCCAACGGAACCACAAAATACTGAATTACTGGAATCAGCCGCTACCCACCCTCGAGGCAGTAAACAAAGCTAACGAATACTTTTCCACTTTATGGAAGTGTCTTGCTGACGACATCCATACTAATATTATAAATGCGAAAGTGTGTCTGTCTGTTTGTCTGTCTGTCTGTCATCTCTTCACGCTTAAAGCTTTGAACCGATTTAGATGAAATTTGGTATAGAGACAGTTTGAGTCCCGGGAAAGGATATAGCATACTTTTTATCTCGATATTCCCACGGGATCGATACTTATACGGGTGAAACCGCGGGGCGCTGCTAGTAATAAATAACCCTAAGAAGAAAGCTAACAACGAGCCTAACTTACCTCAGAACGTTGCGATTTTAATGGTCTCGTCCTTTGTATTTCTTAACTCTGACCCTGATGAAGGAGCAACCGTAATCGTGAGCCTAAAATTCGATAGTGCTACTGGCTGGGACAAAATCCCTATAAGTTTCTTAAACTTTTGAATGTCTTTAAGTTACACAGTTCGACATAAGCAATTGTCTTTCTATTGTGTCTCTAATTACGGCATTCGATGAGTTAAAAGCTGCCAAGTTTATTATTTCGCCAATTATTTCACACCTTATTAACCTCTGCTTTGAACAAAGAACTTTCCCTACCGCCCTAAAACAAGCTGTTATAACACCTGTGTACAAAAGTGGTGACACAGCTGATCCGTTTAACTACAGACCGATGTCTTCTTCCGTCCTTGTCTAAGATTGTTGAAAAATAATACACAGAGCTATTTTCTCGCATATACAATTCTTTCAACAAAATACTCACCATATTCGCTATTTACTACGGCTGCAAAAAGACACTCACTGAATTGTTGATGAGAAAAAGTTACGAAGAAATCGAGGCTGTGCTCCAAACAATCACAGAATTCCCAAAATACATATGCACCTGTATCGTCTATACATTCAATTTGTGGCTGGACTAAAGAAACATCCAAACATCTTCACAAACTTTCACATTTGTAATATTAGTAGGATTTACTCGACAAGTAGCAAAGTACTTTCCTACTTGTCCAGTAGCATAATCAGCCTATAATGTTCCCACTGCTGGGACACAGGCCTCCTCTCGGTGAGTGCGCCGTAGCTCATCACGCGGCCCCAGTGCGGGTTGGTAGATGTCACATGTCTTCGAATTTTTGGTTCTAGGACATGCCGGATTCCTGACGACGTTTTCCTTCACCGTTTTGAGTAAGTACCTATATTTAGACAATGATGAATTCTATTATCTACGATTTCTCCGAAAGAGTCGGAGCTATTGGAGCTATTGTGAGCAGCTACACAGCGAGCGAAGGACCTAAAATAATTGGCTTCCTAGAAAACCTCGTCATCCCATTCACCCAATAAGGAACAGATTATAATCCGCAGAAGCTCAGTACATCTCATAATATTCCCGGCTGTATTCTGAAACCCAATAAATTACGTATTGACCTAATTTCAACTGATTTAAATGTTATTTGCAAAATGGATTTCATGCTCAGGAAAGCGAAGCGAAACTGGTACGTTGGTGAATAGGTCTATTTTGTATCTAGTAAATGGGAATGTTTATATTGATATTGCCGTTATTACTTTAGTGGAACTAATCAGTAGTATCTAGGTAAAGTTTTTTGTGAGGACTCGTCTATGGAAGAATGTATACTAAACGAAGTTTTGTCCCCATATAGCTGTGATGTGTTGCAGTTTCAAGGGGTTAGGAACTGGAAAAAAATTATAAAGTTTGCCTCTAAGATTGGCATCGTCTGGTTTAAATTCTTTTTGAAGGCCGCAGGAATATGCTGGATGGGGAATCACGTATTACCGGTATATATACCGTATACCGGTCGAAGTGGCGGTGCTTGAGGGAAGTTTACGTCAAACATTAGACGTTTTTTGGATGAAATGATGATGGCGATGAATCACTTTTTGATTTAGGCGAACTACTATTTGCCAATCAGTGTTTTTTTTTTGTTTTGCTGGGTAAGTTAGCATTTGACCTTTCAGGATCTGACCAGTGGTAGCCCAGTGGAAACGGCCGCGACTTACGAGTTGGCGGTCGTAGGTTCGCACCCTGACAGCCGCTTTACTTTGTGTAAATTATTTCGTCACCACTGCTCTCAAAACGGTGAAGGAAGAACATGTGAGGAAATAAAAATTTCGCGGTCCAAATAAAAATTCGAGGACATGTGACGTCTACCAACCCACACTGGGAGGAGGCCTGTGTCCCAGCAGTGGGAACATTACAGGCTGATTGTGCTGTCTAACCTATGGTAAGCGATAATGTGATCGACCATGGTGCACGCTTGCTTAGAAGTAACCTAATAATAATAGCCTTCCGACCGATTTCGGTCACGGTGGCCAATCTCAACGGAGATTAGCCAGGTACGCAGCATATATTATAGTGCACCAGTGTGTGCGTAAACACAAGTGCACTCTCTGTTCCTTTACTCTCATAGTCCGATGGGACGGCAATACGACACGACCGCGGAGAGAACAGACGCAGGACCAACGGCTTTACGTGCTTTCCGAGGCACGGGGGTATTAAACCGCCAAACCGAAGTAACCTATTCACTATATAAATCACCATGCAACGTATACAATTGTATGAACGGATGTGTGTCAATTTTAAAAGTGCTATCGCCAAAAAAATGTTTACAGGTTTTTATCAAATGTTTACCTTCCTCTGAACAAAATATTAAAATAATGTTTATGTTTCATAATTATAAGGCGCATAAGACTGTATTATGCCATGCCAAATGATGATTAATGTGTGATTTTAGTTGATTTTATTCCTTACAGTCAACAAAATAGTTTAGTGGCTGTTTGTATACACTTAAGTTGTTTCTTATTTATAAGGTAATCATAAGACTACTGTGCCATACCAAATGATGATTAATATGTGATTTTGAATAGTTAAGTAGTTAGAATAAATAGCATTTTGTTTTCTATTTACGGGGACAAATCGTACCTACTGTTTGTGATTTTAAGAATCAATGAACCAGTAAGAACAAATCGTAATCTGTGATTTTAAAAGTTAGTACATAGTTATACTTTATTTGTAACAAGTTGTGTAATTAATCTGTGATTTACAATCCGTAACCTTTCAGAAACAAATAGGAATTAAAAATTTGCAAAAATAATAAGTTTGTACGTTTTTCTAAGGTGCCAACCCTAGTGGGGCAGAATCCAACAAGATTTTAGAGTAGTGGAATCTACCCCACCAAATCGAATTAGTGGGGCAGAGTCCACTGCAAAATTGTAGGCATTCCACTTTGCCCCACCAGTGGGGCGGCTCGGTGGGGCAAAGTGGAATAATTCACTTGAAGACTGGAAATACAGACCACGGAGACTATTAACCCTTCGTATGTCCGGAACGTGGATCCACGCGAGACACAATTACTTTTTAATTGTTTCTGTAATTACGGCGTTCAACCGGTTAAAGGGTAAAAATTAACAACGATATTTTGGCTGTATGCAAAGATGTGGGAAAATGGAGTAGCTTACGTCAAAATCTGTATAACTTACAATAGCATCTAACGAAGCTGCACCTACACTTTCATTTTCTTTCCCTCTCTGAGCAAGTAGATAATTTGTTCTTGTTTAAGTTCCTACTGACACCGAAAAAGAATTTTAGCGAAGGTAACTTAAAAAAACCGGGCAAGAGCGAGTCGGACTCGCGCACCGAGGTTTCCGTACCATCATATGTTTTTAAATTGTCATCTGCGAGGCCTATATTCGTTAGAGAAATTTAACACTGCGCACTGCGGTGTAGAATATTGCAATTTAAGGTCAGCGCCGTCTCTTGACCGATAGTGGAACTAGTGTAACTTTTGTTGATGATTTCTGAAAAAGTGTGCTATTTAGAAACATAGTTTTATTATTCCTGTAATTTTTACATAAACTTCTATCACATAGAATTATTTCAGATTTAACTCCGAAATTTGCAAATAGAAAAATCTGAAATAATTAACGGAGAACGGTTTTTTTTTTTTTCATCAAACGTCGAAAACTCTGCGGCCTAAAAAACAAAATGTTTGAGAATGTGCAAACTGCGCTCTTTCATATGATATCCCACATGCCCTAGTAGCCCCATTTCGAATTTTTCAGCCCTTGTTGCAAAAAAATATATATTTTCTTATTTTTTTCTTATTTGCAAAATAGTTGGGCGAACGTCATCTAAAACTATTCCAAATTGCAAGTTGCATTACTAGTTCTTGCGATATCCAGCTGTGACAGACAGGCAGACAAACAGACAGACAAACAGACAGCCAGACAGACAGCCAGACAGACAGACAGTCTGAGTCTCACCATATGGGTTCCGTCTTACCATTTTGGTATGGAACCCTAAAAATATATACTTTGTGGTTTATGGGCTAGCAAGCTTATTATAGTTATTAGCAAGCGCTACTGCCAGTATGAAGTCTTGGGTTTGATATCCGGGTCGGGCAAGGTTATTGGGGTTTCCTATCTTGAATTTCTCAGTAGCAGCCCGAAGTCTGAATTTGTATCCGGCCGCAACAGGCTCGCCCCATAGAACCTAGATGGGATCTGGGTGGAATGGGTTCGACTCTGCCGGGGAATACGGCAGCAAGCAGATTGATTGTTATTTTTCGCTCATCATAGTAACACCTGATTGATTATTATTTTTCGCTCATTATAGTAACACCTGATTGAACATGTGACATCTGCCAACCCGCACTGGGCCCGCGTGGTGGATTACAGCCCACTCCCTCTCACAGAGAGGAGGTCTGTGTCCCAGCAGTGGGAACATTATAGGCTGATTATGTATTATAGTAACACCTGATTGATTATTATTTTTCGCTCATCATAGTAACACCTGATTGAAAATACCAACCTCGTCAAAATATTATTAAGAATCGCTCAATTGTCCAATAAAATATAATTGGCTTGTTATCGCACGTATACGCATGACATTTTTTATGCTCCAATTCTGAATACTGCTGAATAATAAGTGTCATGTTTTAACAATAATTAATATAACATCACGCCTGAATTTCCCAAAGGGCTGGGCAGATGTGATGTGATGTGTATGGGGCACACACCTATTTCGCCAGTTACGTATTAAGGGGCGAGCCTATTATTTACCATTGGGCATAAATTCAAACTTATAGATGCTACTGAAAATTTCCACGGAAAAATTAAATACAATACGGATTGAGCAAAACCTACTTACAGCGCTACAAGATTCTATTGGCGCGTGGCCAAAATCGTAACTAACGCCGCGATTTTTTTTTTCAATACATTTCACATGAAAAGTGCACAAAATATGATCACCAACAGCCTGTAAATGTCATTCAGGCGCAAAAAGATTGGCGTTGATAAACATCTGCAGTTATTATTGAAAACAAAACAGATTATTTCTATTAAAAATGTTGTCCTCTATTTCGTTAATCTTCTCAACTTCAAAAGCGTGGCTTGACCTAGATATTAGCACCGATTTGCGAAAGAGACATTCTGCGAAAGAGTCATTGTGAGAAAGCAACATTATGAGAAAGAGATATTTTACTACCAGTAGACATTTTGCGAAAGAGACATTTTGCGCTTGAGCCATATTAATATCTACAATGGAGCTAGAAAACAGTGTGTGGACCATCAAACGAAGTACAATTGAAGAGGTTTGGCCATATTTTTATATTACATACAAACACGCACATCCTTGACCGTTGTCATAGTATTATTCATGTTTTAGTTGCTCATAATATGATTGTATCTAGCCGGATTTAGGGAGCACTTTCATGATATTCATAGATATTAAATCCAGATAACCTGTACCTATGTAATTCCGTTAGTGCCAATGTAACCATTATCATCTGCCTAGCCTTTTCCCAACTATGTTGGGGTCAGGTTCCAGTCGAATTCGAATATATGGTTGTAGGATATGCCGGTTTCTTCATGATGTTTTCCTTCACCGTTTTGAACGCAATGGTGATGACATAATTTACACAAAGTAAAGTGCCTGCTTGGGTTCGAACCCACGACCTACAACTCGTGTTACCACTGGGACACCACTACTTTTCTCTGTATTATTTCACTGGCACTTAGGTAAGATCTATATATTTCCAAATTCAGAGTTCATTAATAGTTACGTTAGAATTAGTTACCTAAGGTATTATGTACGCAGAATAACTCTTTTAAAAGGAACTCTACTAATTACAAAGCTTTCCTCACATTCAAAGATGTGCTCACTAACGAGGTCAAAGAGTTTTCCTACTAATTGCTAACTGGATTGGCTTACCCAACACAAACCAATTCGGCGAAGTTCAAACGTTATAGCATGTTCTTAACATGTGGCTAATTGAAAAATTGAAATCTGTTATTTCCACGAGATAGGTACAGGAGTATTTTTTGGGATTAGTAACTGGGTAAGCAGATCCCAAAGTTGTTTATGAAGTAGATATTATACCTACTACTTGCGGTGCTATTCTGTAAAAAAATTACCGTGAAAACCTAGGTGAAGTGAGCGCGGAGTGAGCTGTCAATAGTGTCAATTCCTAGCAAAAACAAACTCACTTCATCTAAGTTTTCACGGTGAGATTTTTACAGAATCGACCGGCTGATCTGATGTTTGTTTGATTGGTGTAGTATTCGCAAGCGCGACTGACAAACGTGGGTTGAAAACACAACTCATAACTGGCGAAATGTGGGTGTATAGTCACGAGCATAAGTATGTATATACTTGGCTTCATTTAAAGGCAATTTACTCCTTTAATTTTGAATGAAATTTTATGTAAAGTATCGTATTTCAACGTTGCATTCGTCATTTAACGAAAAAATAGCAATTGAAAATTGCCATGTCTTGACATATTATTGCTCGTGACTGTATGTAGGTACACCTCTCACTAACCCTAAGACAATTACAGGCGGGATGTTAAGTTAGATATGTGAGTGTTGTTTGGGAAAATAAACGTTTACAAATTAGTCTCACACAAAATATGAGCTAAAATAATAATTTATTTAACTAACTTTGTACAACCAACGATTTTTCCACTTATTATAAAAATGAAAACAAGTGATAAAACTAATGCGATGTGCGTTTCAATTAGATACATATTAATTAGGTATATTGATATTACGATCCCGTGCCAAGATTTATTGAATTATTGCATCGGAAAATTCTGGTACTTTGAATTTGAACCTGGTTAATGTCAATACGCTGAGCCGGCGAACATCGTACCGCCATCTATCGAAATCAGACAATCGGCTCTCAAGATATCATCAAAAAAGCCGTTCCATACAAAATGTATGAAAAAATCGATTATCTTTTTTTTTCGTGAATACTTCCCATGCTAGTTATTCTGCTGTTTAGTTATTCTGCTATTCGGGGCGGAGACAAATCCAACAAAGCAAAGATCATAAAAATCGGTCCAGCCGTTCTTGAGTTATAAATGGTAACCCGAATTTGTTTTTATACTTATAGATAAGGCTACTATAACATCCAGCTGGCGTGACCGCGTGATGTAGTTGTATTTAGCAACTCTGCCCACGTTTTTGGCGTAGGTAGCGTTTTCGTCCGGTGCGATAATCAAATCAATGCCACAGCCTATCACGGTAATACTATCACGTAGGGAAGTCAGTGCTTTGATTTAAAATCTGGCTACGTACGACCCACACCCGCCCAACTAATAGGTAGTGTTTCTGATTAATATGTAAGTGGGTGGCGCGTGGTCGTAACGTGGGCATCCGACCACGCAGCATCCACGTCTGGTGTGAGAGTTATTTTCTGCATGCATTTCAGTGTTTACCATTGTTCGTTCTACACGTTCTAAAAACGAATGCCGCAGGAGTAAGCTACTTGAATGTAATATTTCATTGAATACAGCATGCATTGTTCAGCGAAATATAATATGAACCTCGTTATATGTAAACGAGCTTCATATTATATTTCGCTGAACAATTTGACATTTATAACGAGCTTCCTATTATATTTCGCTGAACAATTTGACATAATTATAAGGAGCTTAATATTATATTTTGCTGAACAATTTGCTAAATAACGAGCTTAATATTATATTTCGCTGAACAATTTGACATATAACGAGCTCCATATTATATTTCGCTGAACAATGCACCCTGTATTCAATGAAATATTACATCCAGGCAGTTTACTCCTACGGCATTCATTTGTAGAACTTCGATGGTAATTCCAAGAATTTTGCTTGTTGTTGCATTCGATGAGTCGATGTGCAATTTTTCTCTGCCTTTAGTTTATTATATTTAAAAAAAGCAATGTTCCAATATTTTCAAATTGGATATAGTTATACTAGCTAGATGACTACGCCATGTCCCATATGTTGGAGAGTCCAAATATTCACCTCCACTTCTAAGAACCTAAAAGACGCGACTGACGTCACGATGGCCATGGCCAAAATAATGTGACTTTTGTCATCGACCCGAAAAGAAGGAGAAGCTGGATAGATCACTGATGACTTAAAAAGGCGGCCAAGACTGGCTGACTGCGGAAGGCAGAGGATCTGTGGCTACCATTATGGAAAGACCTATGTCTGGTAGGTACGGTTAAGACACCAAAACAAAAAAAGTTATAAAAAACTTAAGTTAAAAGAAACTGAAAAGCTAAAAACAAGCCCATTTTAAATTAAATAAAAGTTGGAAGCAGGCGGGACCCATTTAAATTTGAAAATACAATAAAAATGGTGTGGGTCCCACCTGCTTCCAACTTTTATTTAATTTAAAATGGGCTTGTTTTGAGCTTTTCAGTTTCTTTTAACTTAAGTTTTTTTACCGCAGTCGGGTTTTTTGATTTTTTTAAATAACTTTTTTATTTCCAGCTTTTTAGTTTACAAATTTGAAAGATTTAGTTCTTGGTAGGTGTTTTTTTGCGATTTGTCACTTCGAATTGCTTTTAAGTTGTATGTTGTATATATGTTTGTAATCACCTTTTAAAGCCCTTTATTTTGATACCTCACTCGATAGGTTTTGAAAAAAAAATTTTAATATAGCGTCCAGTAGTCGCCATATTGAATTTTCACTAACGTCATGTCTTTAGTGACACTCGCCGGACTAAGAGGAATCGATTAAAGTGTGAATCATAAAAATCGACCCAGGCGTTTGGTCTGTATAGTGCTTCAAAGGAACATATAAACATAAATACATACATACATAGGCTGATGAACACATTACCACTCCTTTGCGTCGCGCAGTCGGGTAAAAATAAATGGATAATAATAATAATAACCGATTTTGTCAACTGATGGGGCGGACAGAACCACTCGGACGAGTAACTCGGACGTGCATGCGCTTCCACTGTTGTGCCGCCATTGGACATTGCCGGTCTTCTGTAGTTGACTGTGCGGCTTAACAGAGTGTAGACGCGTTTTTAAAATGTAGGAATTCGAAGAAATGTCATACACTATCATATCTGCCGCACCGAAGGCTGGCTTCCGATGAGATTGGTGGCCATGGTCGAAATTCGCTCTGGAGGACTTTATTTAATTTAATAAAGTGATCCGAATTCTTAGCCAAATTAACATAAAAATTAAAACGTGGCGTCTAACCGACCATGAATTTATGACGAAGCGTTCTTTATTCAAAATCTGACAAAAAGAAACCACGACTTACGCACGACAGAGCAAGAAATGACGCCACCAGTTCATTATTAAGTCCATACATTCCAACAGCTAACGAATTCTTTCATCAGCACTAATGACATGTAAATGAAGTAAGGTCGCGTGTAACTACCAGGCCTATTACTATGAATATATAGAACATCAAAATTGCTAACAGACCTTGCTGGTTGCTTTTTATGGTACGATTTGTATAAATGTATGTCGAAATTGTAGTAATGTTTTATAGAGATTTTTATTTAGGTAGTAGGTATAATTTTCTTCTATACTTCTTATAAGTAGGTATAGTTTTCGTCTTATTTTAAAAACAGATAACTGGAAATCTCTGTTTCGATGGAAAATTTAAAATCGGTCTAATTTGGCTGTAGCACTATTTTTCGAAAATGTTCTTATGTAACTTTTTAGACCTTTGTATCCTGCTTATGCGTATGAAGTTTCATTAAAATCGGTTCATTCATTTCGAAAAACAAAGGCTTGAAACAAAGGCTTGAAAATTTGTATGAAATGCCGTACGGCGTAAACGCTCTTAATTCAGCGGGGTGCTCAAGCTTAAAGCTAATCGACCAAAAGACCCTTCGCACATAGCCTCTACATTAACGAAGACAAATAACTAAGTCAAAATACAATGCTCACAAGACTAAAGCAGCTCAAAGTGCACTCAGTTCTGTTGTCTTTTGAAACTTTCTCAAGACAAACCCAGAGGGGGAAATTAGCGGTTTCTCTCCAAAGAAAATTCACTTTAAATATTTAATAAGTAAGTACTTCTTTCCTTAACTTGGCTTCTTAACATCGGCTGAATATCGAAATTTTCTTGCAAGCCACTAACAGCTTAAATTTTTAACAGCTTTATTGATTGACTTGGCAACTTTGTTGAGGTTTTCTTATAAAAAGCTTTTTTAATTAGAACGTAAGTAGCGTAAAAAGAGGCTGGAAATAAGGTGAGTATTTAGGTCAGATTCATATAAAAATATAATATCGGTTTCAAGGAGGTCAAAATACCTATTTCAATATTAAAACGATCAAACGATTACATTATATTGGACCACAGTACTGCCAAAATATTTTTCTATTTAAAAAATCACTAATTATGATTTAATATCAGCGATTCGGGCGAGTACTTCGACGCCTAAGTGTCGTTTTGTTTCTGTATTTATTTGTATAGTTAGTCAGTTAATTTAGCACCTAATGTAAAAAGTTAGTTGTGTTAAATATTGCTAAAGTTATTTAATATCAACAACATTTTCTAAACACCGTATTTTTAATCAACCTCGTGGCTCATAATATAATAATGTTTGGATGGGCGTGCCACCAAAATGGCGAACATCCGAACGACCTTTTTAGGGTTCCGTATAAAAACGGAACCCTATTACTAAGACTTCGCTGTCTGTCCGTCTGTCCGTCTGTCCGTCTGGCCGTCTGTCCGTCTGTCCGTCTGTCCGTCTGTCTGTCACCAGGCTGTATCTCAAGAACCGCGATAGCTAGACAGTTGAAATTTTCACAAATTATGTATTTCTGTTGCCGCTATAACAACAAATACTAAAAACAAAATAAATTAAATATTTAAGGGGGGCTCCCATACAACAAACGCGATTTTTTTGCCCTTTTTTGCTCGATATCAAAAATGGCAACAGGTAGGCACTTGAAATATTCACGAAATACTCAGTTGTATTTTAACTTTAATAATAAATAATAATAATAAAATAAAATAAATATTTAAGGGGGGCTCCCATACAACAAACATGTTTTTTTCGGCGTTTTTGCCTTGTGGTACGGAACCCTTCGTGTGCGAGTCCGACTCGCACTTGGCCAGTTTTTTTTCATCTATACCTTACGCGTAACAATAGAAGGGTAGGTTCACATACGTATATTGACGCTAAAGGTGATAATCCCCTAATTGTAGCTTTTACCTCGTCTTTATGTAATAACTTTGACATTTTGGCTTTTTGACAATCTTATCCTTACAATATTTTTGGCTATACAGTTATAATTTAATTACTTACTTGAGAAATTCATTTGTTAAAAAACTACATTCGATTACAGGCACAAACCAGCTTCAGAACAAAAACAAAAAGTATTATAGACACTAAAAATATTTTAGTACCTACTTTTGCGTTTAGTTCATTCGTTCAAGAAGTACTTTATGAAGTACTAGTTTATTACATTGGCGCAAAAGACGAAGATGTATTTTGCTTGAGGGGAAATCATACGCAAACAAGAGCTTTTTATCTTATAAATTGATATTCATAAAAGACACAACGTTAATAATTTCATACTTTCTTCAAAAACATGGTTATTCGCCCTTAAGGACCGTCGTCGATAAAGATGATCAATTGATATATTACGTTAGGTAATTACGAAAACAATACATCACTGCTATCTCAGGCAACTGTACTTATACTCTTACCAGCAGCTTTTCCGGAAAGAAATTGTATAAATACATAGAAATACAAGTATATTCGTATAATAAAAAGGCCACATAGCATTATTTATCATTAGAAAGAAAATAAATATTTGTCACAGAAATGTCTAAAAAAATATAAGGTAACACGAACAAAAAAATAAAAAGAAAACAGAAACCTGAGATTTAACAAGGAACATAAATAATCGTTAGTAGCCGCTATGTAATGACCACAAAGCCCATACTAATCTGTGCCACACTCCAAATAAAAATAGATTATTATAAATAAGCAACGAAAATAAGTCCGGCTTTTCTTACCCGTAAAATTAATCAAAATAAATTCGGGTGTAACAAAACCGGCATGTCCTAGAACCAAAAATTCGAAGACATGCTACATCCGCCAACCCGCACTGGACCCGCGTGGTGGATTATGGCCCACTCCCTCTTATAGAGAAAAGGCCTGAGTCCCATCAGTGGGAACATTATAGGCTGATTGTGTATAACGAATGATAGTAAAAACAATCAGAATGTTTCTTACGTCTTTGGATGGCAAACAGGCCAATATCTTGGTAAGTGCTCACTATGACGTCTATGGCATTATTAAAGACATCCCAGATTCGTGGCTTTCTCAAAAACAAAGCTGAATCTCAATCACCTTCAATTATTTATTATTGGAAATATTAAACTGACCTAAAAATTTATTTTATTATTATTATTGATGGACGCTTTTTAAAATAAATTTACCTGTAACAATTTTTTGCGCTTCTAATGATGAACACTTTATAAATAATCGAGTCGCAGTATAACTTTCTGCTCTTTTCTCATAGTTGGTCGCAGTAATTATGCTCGGGCACCGCGACCAAATGGGTTAGGTTAGGTTATAACTGTGACCAAACAGGCGCGAGCCGAGCGAGCGAAAGGAGCTGTGCCGCCGTAGCAGTCGGCGAATGATACTACCCAAGTTGGTTGCAGTAACTTAGCTTTTTAGTAATAATTGTACCGCACAATAGGATTTTTTTTTATTATTACAAAAAGAGACGCAATCTTTATTTATGAGTGTTCAATAATATTTTTAGGAAAACAAATTAGGGGTCCGATTAAATACATGCTCTTATTATTTACAAACATATTCCAGGTAGCAGAAGTACTAATGGAGATATTTTACGATACTCATCTTATCGTAGCCCTGTCCTTTGGGTTCTGCTTCCAAGGACAATGTTTTGGAATCTGCAGTTGGATACCAACAAGGTCACCCTCTCAGACCAGTCATTTTCAGTTTGGCTATTCATCTAATTATACATGGGAGGACAAATGCGATGCCTTGGGCGTCTTTTGCGATTTGTCCAAGGCATTCGATTGTGTTCTTCATAAAACATTAATCAGGAAACTGCACCACTACGGAATCCGGAACGCCTCTCTGGATCTTCTTACTTCTTACTTGAGTGATAGGATTCAGAGAGTTGATGTTAACGGAAAAACGTCACCCGGATCTGTAGTAAGAATGGGGGTCCCCCAGGGCTCATTTCTTGGTCCTTTCTTGTTCCTTATTTATATTAATGACTTGCCGTACCTCATAAAGGATAATCATGATATAGTGATGTTTGCAGATGACACTTCTCTTTTGTTTAAAATCAAACGTCAGCAGCTGGTTACTGACAATGTAAATAACGCCCTTGCAAAAGTAGTTAACTGGTTTAATGTCAATAACCTACTTCTTAACGGAAAAAAACGAAATGTATTAAGTTTACGATACCCCACGTTAGACAAGTAGAAACTAGTGTTCTCATTAAGGATGAAGAGTTAAAACCCGAAGATACCACAGGATTCTTAGCCATAACGTTGGATGCCAAGCTTCAATGGTGCCCCCATATAGATAAATTGTCAAAAAAGCTTAGCTCTGCAGCATACGCCGTTAGGAAAATTCGTGATTTGACTGATTGAGAGACAGCCCGTTTAGTTTACTTTAGTTATTTTGATAGTGTGATGTCGTACGGTATTCTGTTGTGGGGAAATGCCGCCGATATTCAGACAATATTTATTTTACAAAAAAGGGCAATTTGTTCCTCTTACACATATATTAAGTCCCAGACACTCCCTCAGAGACAAATTTAAAGAGATTAATATAATGACTGTGCCTTCTCAGTACATTTATGATAATCTTTTGTATGCACATAAAAATATTAATCTGTTTAAAAAATACAGTGATATCCATAACATAAATACTAGGAACGAACACAAATGTGTTGTTCCTACAACAAGGCTCAAGAAAATAGGTGTCTCGTTTAGATGCCAAGGTATGTATACGTTTTTATAATAAACTTCCTAGCCACATTCAAGAACTAAGCCTTAATAAATTCAAATCTTTTATAAAGCGAAAACTATGCCAGAAAGCCTATTATACTGTATATGGTCTTATATTGAGGGGCCCGTGGCTAAATAATAATAGCCGCACAGTTCGATCGATCAGGTTAAGCTACGCTTGCTGCGGTTGGTCTGTGGATGGGTGACCATCTTTACATACCGAGACCCCTCCGTGCCTCGGAAAGCACGTTAAGCCGTTGGTCCCGGCTGTCATTCGTGGATCTTTGACAGTCGTTACGGGTAGTCAGAAGCCCGAAAGTCTGACAACCAGTCTTACCAAGGGTATCGTATTACCCAGTAACTGGGTTGTGGAGGTCAGATAGGCAGTCGCTCCATGTAAAATACTGGTATTCAGCTGCATCCGGTTAGACTGGAAGCCGACCCCAACATAGTTGGGAAAAGGCTAGGCAGATGATGATAGTCTTATATTGAGGACAAAAAGGCTTGGGATTGAGCTGCTCCAATAGGTTTAGACAGTGAATGTTATTTTGCTATTTTACACTTTAATATATAAATTTTTTAAGTATCTATTTACTTAAACAATGACATGTATATATACTGTATAAAGTATTATATTATTTTAATTATTGTAAATGTGAGGACTATGTGGGTCATTGTTTTCATTTACCCGGTCTACCCAAATGTCCTTTCTTTGGTATTGTTCGTCGAATCGTTGAGCTCATTTCTGAGTTGAGCTGCACGATTTTTGACAAATGCGTGCACTGATTGGACAGGTCCGCTCAATCTGTGTGGTTCTTTCCTCAAAAGACCATTTCAGACACCAATCTTGGTCACACATGGTCTTCATACGATCTGACTAAGATTTTGTCTGGACTTTAAAAGAGACTGTGACCTCTGTGTTTGTTTCGGCCTTTCTTCTCAGAGTAGTCAGATAGGAAACGCCGACCACATCTAGTTTAAAAAATATGATGACGTGTAAAAGTGTTTGTAAAAACCTACTTACAGAAAATAAATCATTTTTCATTTACAGAAACTAAATTCAAAATTTAACGTGTGGTATTTAGACGATGGAACGCTAGGAGGTGATGTGGACACTGTTTTGAAAGATCTGCAACTCTTCAAACAGGAATTTCAATCTATTGGCTTGGTCCTTAACCCCTCAAAATGTGAACTTTACCTTTCTGACATTACCGACAGACAATTGACTTTAGATAAATTTAGTGCAATAGCCCCACAAATCAAAATTTTAGACAAAGTTCACTGCATCTCCTAGGTTCCCCAATTTTAGAAGATAATTTTACACCTTTCATCGACGAAAAAATTAAAATTTCAACGAGATTTCGGACTGACTCTCCAAAAGTAATTTACATTCGGTATTCATCTGATTAGGTCCAATTGTTTTGACTCAAATTTTATGTATTTTCTACGCTCTTCCCCTTAATGGAAGCAGCCACACTTCTTGGACAAAATTGACCAAATTATTCGCAGCACACTAACATCCATTCTAAATGTGGCCTTGGACGACCGAGTGTGGCTTCAAGACACATTACCTCGGCGTCCGCAAAATTACCAGTATTAAGTCACCGGCGTTCCTGTCTTCTGTCCACAGCACTGAAAAGTTGACCGGGAAATTTTTTGCCCCTTGCCTAGTTGACTCTGAAGTGCCGTGCTTGTCCGTCGCAGTGAATGCCTAGAAAGCGGCTTGCCCGGATACAGATCGACCCGTAAACCCATCTTCCCAGAGAAAGTGGGATGAGCCGCTCTGCACTGCAGGTTGGTACGGAATAATCTTATCAATACGTCCACTAACTCTGCTGACCGTGCCCACCTGCTGGCTGTGGGTGAGTGGGAGTCGGGGCTCTGGCTTCAAGCACTCCTGTCACCCAACATAGGCACTATGCTGGGTGACACCACCTTCCCGCTCGCTATCTTGTTAAAAACTCAACCACAAATGGTGTTATTTGCTGACGATACGTCCTTGATTTTTAAAATTAATAGACGCCCAACTAGCAAAATAATCCTGGAATGCGATTTTATAATGCTACATGGATTTATAAAGCTCCGATGAAGGTTTTGGTGGTTGCTACTACGCTTTTAACAGCATAAATACATGCTGTTTTTACTCAAGTACGTTGTATCCTATAATTTTTACTTATATTCGTATATAGGATCATATTTCCTGACAAATATAGGATCAAGACTCCTATAAAAGCATGAAATAAGAGTAATTACACTCAAGAGTAATTACTCCGGTAAGTCAGACTTAAATGCGCCTATAAGATAACATCTGCGGGCCATTTAAATCTTAATACTCCTGTAGGAGCATGTACCAGGAAGACATGCACTGAGGAGCAATTGCTCTAGTTATTTGTACTTATAGCCTCATATAAGCTAATATTTTGTGGCCAATATAAGTAAATTAAAGTTAAATTACTGTAAGTCATTTATGTATCTGGTTTGGTTTAACATAAGCTTAGAAGTAACTGTTAAATGGATTTCATATCCACGTTTTAAAAATAATTAATCACCAAGATTATAACAGCAGTCGGTAGGATAAAATGTTCTCTATATTTTTTTTTTTAGATTTATCGTATGCCGTTTTAAACCTAGACATACTTATATAGGCATTCCACAGTAGTGTTATTGTCTAAGTAATCTCAAACAATCCTGGTTAAAACCCTTAAGAATCCACTTTTGCTTGTAACGACCAGTACAGTAATCGGTAACAATGGCGAATCTTCTTCGGTTTTGAGATAACCCAATATAGAACCAATATACTTATATTGGTACTATGTCACACTTGGAAATGCTAAAAATACTTATTTTAGCACTATGTCACACTTGGAAATGCTTACTAAGAAAATGTCAGCTGCCTTCATAATATTAATTTGATATTAATTAATACTAAAATGTAAATAAGCAAATTTCAAGAGGCGCTTTAAAATTGTAATCAAAACCATGATAGATTTCACAGAAAATTCATGTTCCCCTACGAATAAGCTATAAGACTAACAATTTGACAACAATAACATTTTGTTTTTCTACTATGGTTGACATTAATAAATTCTGATTCATATAAATACTTATCCTCAAGATGTTAAAAATATATTTTTTACAGAGCACAACAATGTCCGATAAACTCACTTCGACTGTTCACAATATATGAGCTTAAGTAAGCAATTTCTAGGCGCTTATTAATCTAATTTTTTACTATAACTCACTTATATTGAGATTAACAGGAATATTTGCATTGACGTAATTCAATTACAGGAGCAATATAGGCGTATATGGCATTTCAGCGGTCTAATATAAATACGTTATAAGTAAAAGTAGACTTATAAAGTGGGCCCTTTTCCCGACTTATATGTGGATATAAGTCTCATATAGTCCTCGATAAATGATGGTTCTAGGATAGTATAAAAACTACTTTTTGCTAGTTGGGCGTGCATCAAATCTTGACGACGTAAATAACGCCCTACTGCAGATCCAAAATTGGTACACTGCTAATAATTTAGTATTAAATGGGAAAAAAACGAAGTGCATAAGATTTTCTTTACCAAATGTCAAAAGTAGTAATTGTGAGATAGTATTCAAAAGTCAAAGTCAAAGTCAAAGTCAAAACATTTATTTCAAGTAGGCACTTAAAAGGCACTTTTGAACGTCAAAAATTACGAAAAAAATATAATTGATTCTAGTCGCCCATTCCAAAAGGTAGTTTTCGTATGGAGAAGAATGGGCAAGAAACTCCACCGTTACTCTTTTAAAATGTTTTACAATATTTTGTATACATTAATTATATAATAATATGTGAAGACGATGCACCTAAAATAAAATAAAATTACTATACCAAAATAGGTAAAAGAATTAAAAATGAAAACATGCCATAAATTAATTATCTAATAGATACATGGTGCTCACATATTTACAAACATGGTAAAAATAAAAATAAAAAATTACAAGTAATAAGTCAGGGTGTGAGTTTAAGTAATTACAGAATATAAATCAACGTCAAAAAAAAGAAGAAAGAATCAATTTTACAATTAAATTAGCAACCAGTTTGATTTTGTCTAGACTCTAGATTGTCCTATGGAGCAGGACCAGCATGTTTCCAAGCGTTCTTATCTTGGATATAATCTTCTAATTTATATTTATATTATTGAATCAAGAGAAACTAGAATTCGTCGATAGTACTGTTTTCCTAGGGATCACGCTCGACTCAAGGCTTCAATGGGGTCCCCATTTAACATCCCTTGCAGGACGGCTAAGTTCAGCAGCATATGCTGTGAGAAAAATCCGTCAATTTACTGATGTTGATACCGCGAGCCTGGTCTATTTTAGTTACTTTCATAGTATCATGTCGTACGGTATTTTACTATGGGGACGAGCTGCAGACATCGAGTCTATTTTTATTCTGCAGAAAAGGGCTGTCAGAGCCATATACAGCCTCCGCAGGCGTGACTCTCTAAGGGAACTGTTTAAAGATATTAACATCATGACGGTACCTTGTCAATATATCTATGAAAATATCATGTACGTAAGGAAAAATCTACATCTTTTTAGTAAAAGAGGTGAAAGACACAATTATATCACTAGAAATAGGGACCAATTAGTTCAACCAGGTTTCAGGCTGACTAAAGTAGACTCGTCTTTCATGGGCTACTGTTTAAAATGTTACAATAAAATACCTACCCACATACTTGAACTGAATGAAACGAAATTTAAATCTTGTATAAAACGCACACTATGCAGCCAGGCATATTATAAATTGGTAATCCCCCATCACTGACAAAAATGCTTGGCTAAACGCTGGTCCTGCTCCATAAGGACGCACAAATAAATTGATTAGCATTGAAAAACACTGTTGGAGCTGCTGAAGATTTTAAAATACTATTTTTGCATTATATAAATTCAATCACCTAGTATTGTATAATTGCATAGCACATGTGTGAGTACTATGTACATACTATAAAGCTTCCATTTACTGGGTACGCCTTTTATTGACTTGAATGTGCCCTGGCAGCTGAGAGTATTTCACGCTCACTCAAATGTCTCGCTGGTGGTGGCGCGTGTGTTGGATCATTTAGCTCCCTTCAAAATGGTTGAACTGAATGGTGCTAATACATGCGTCATGTTCGTGAACGGGCGCCGTCAGTAGAGACTGGTCATCTCTTTGCTGCCATGGCTTATTTTAATTTAATACCTATTTGAATTGTTTTATTCTTTTAAATCGTGTTTTCATTACGGACGCTTTTAACGTTCTGCATCGTTCTCACATGTATAATTTTTAACATGAATGATGTAAACAAGACATTGTAACCATATTATTTTGATTTAAAAGAGTGTCCATGGAGTTTCTTGCCCGTTCTTCTCCATAGGTACCTACGCTTTGGAATGGGCAACTAGCTTCATCTTTCTGACTGACCGACCCCTTGACAATTCAAAAGTGCCTGTAATTGGTTTAATTGAAATAAATGCTTTGAGTTTGAGTTTTGAGTTATCTGTCTGAGTTTGGGCGCTCCTTGCGGGGCTCCGCATCGCTGTCAGTGCAGTGAAGCTGTCGTTTGCGTCGGACACCATGGCCTCCTATCTTGCAATATTAGCTTGCGTGGAGCGCAGGCCGGATAGCACGGCATGCCAGCATTAATGACATCATCCGTTGTGCTCTTGTCGATGGGAAGAGACCAGACGGAATGACCATAATGCCCTAGAAGTTAGATAGGCCTTTGGTGTGGGATGCAACATGTGACGACACCCTTGCGCAATCCCATCTTTCTAGCAACAACGTGGCAATGCTGCCAGCCTTTTGGGCACTGTTCCTGTTGACAGCGATGCGGACGAATTTTTTGATGCTCCATGATTATTTTGCTTACTTCTTTACATAAATGTACATATTATTATTTTAAATATTAGCATAATTATGTAAATATTATCATGATATAATAAATAAAAATCTAGTGAAGAATAAATGTATTTTCTTTTAGCACATTGTAGGTTTTGATTTTGCCAATGAACGTGATATTATTTTATCAAGAGTGTTCGCGAAACATTTATAAAATCACATATTTTTCCATAATTCGTATCATATGCCATCCCAACGCGATCGTAAAAAAATCCATGGCGAATGCCAACCGTCCTGTTATGAGCCCAGGGAGGGTAATTAAATTCTGCCTGAATTGGTTAAACGTGAATGTACAATGTACCTAAACACGAAATGTTCTAAATTGTTGTGTTTATTGTAAATTATTTCCTGTAAACTCGTTTCTGTATGCACGGAGAGTTTGGTCCTCCCTTCCTTTATTAGCAGTTCGACGGTTGAATACGAGAATGAGAATGCTCCTTCAAGGATTAGGCCAAGGATGTGAATCTATGTAAACTTTACTAATGAGTATTGAGGTAAAGGAACTATCGATAAACTAGTAACAAAGTACCTAAGGATGCCACATTTTTTTTAAGTTTCCAGAAAATATTTCTGAACACAAAACTTTAAATAGCATTAAGACAAGTAATCAATTTCTTAGAAGAGAAAAATGATGAACTTTTAAAAAGATTTCCGTCTCCATTTTCCTAACTAATAAATACATAAACATTTTACATTTAAAATGTCTGTACTAAGTCGCTTCGTCAGTTACAAGTTGAGCTTCGAATCCCCAGTCTGCGGTCTACGGGTACACGTATGACCAAACTAAGGGTCCCGGCGGATGGACCGACAAGTCACAATTTATGTAGATAATATTAGGGTACAGCTGAATAATCTCACACAAAACGAACGATTATATTCCCCAGACGATATAGGATTAGAATAATTCAAATTGTTTGTTGTAAGCGATTCAACAAATGTAGAAACCCTTGTTAAATTATTTGATTAGACGTTGTAGCCGGGTTAAACCTTGATGTAGGTCATCTCTTTATTTTAATTGAGATATATTTCGAGACGGGGTCGTGGCTAAGTAACAACAGCCACACGGTCAATCGGCCAGGTTAACCTGCGCTTGCCGCGGTCGGTCAGTGGATGGGTGGGATCTTTACACATCGAGACTCCTCCGTGCCTCGAAAACATAAATGTAAAGCAAGAATAAGCAGTATTATCAAAATGAAGAGCGTTTAATAAAATTCGAAATTTGGCCTGTAGCTGCCATTTTATTCATATTATAGGGATAAACCGGATAAAATTAACTTTGTTGAACAGAAAACTCTATAAATCAGTATTAACCTATTTCCTGGGTTCATCTTGAAACATTCTATTCTTGGAACGTCGTCGCCATCTAGCAAAATTACGTTACTTAAATGAATTTCATGCTAAATGAGAAATATTGGCTCAATATTTACCAATAAGATGAAACTTGACTTTGTTACTGGTGTTTACGCAAATCAAACAATCAAATGAAACTTGGTTTACAGCCCAGATGATTCTCTCACCTTATTTTTCGTTTTGATTTTAAAATTTAAATGCAATTCAGTAGATACTTGCTCATCGGTAGTTTTATATTTTATTAAAATTTATAAAACTAGAAACTAGAGTTTACGGAAAAGTCGCAGAGATTTGGCACAATAGTAAAAAATGACAAGGAGGACTTTCCCGACATGGATGTTTTGAGCCCAATATGACTGATCTCCTTTACCTATTTATTCGTTAAAGTAGACATAGGTGTATAAGATGGTGTAAATAAAACATATGTTGTGTCACTATGTGCAGACAGTACAAGGCGTACAAATATTGCAAACACCTGTTTATGGTTTTTGTGACTCCCCTTCATACCAAAACCCAGCAATGATGCTTCGCGGCAGACATAATTATAAATGGGAACTAATTTTTTGAGCTGTTATTTAAATATTCGAGATGTTATTATGATCAGTTGAAAAACATATTGAGCAGTTATTTAATTTAATGGCGGTTGATTAATTATTGCGACAGTAAAACATGGACAGTAATAAAAGATCAATTAGACTGTTATTTTATCATACAATGTCAATTCTAAAAATAATTGAGCAGTCCAATAACTAAATGAGCGGTAAAAATGATGGAATGGGCGGTTCGCTAAATAGTTCGGCAGATCATAGCGGATGCAAGAGCGAGCGAAGCGAGCTCGGGACTTGGGGCACCCCGACTCGGACAGGTTAGGTTCGAAGGGGATGACGGGGGCTCGAGTGAGCGAGCAAAGCGAGCGAACGAGCCCCCGTCATCCCCTTCGTGTTAGGTTCCTTTAAACCCTGTAGACAGAAATAGGGGCCCCGCGAAGCGGGGCTCCGTCGACTACACACCCAAAACTACTTTACCACCTCATTGTTTATAGAATTGCTTAGAATGAGATTTATTACCGACAAATTCCGATTTATTACTGCCCACACGTAACTGCCCATTCATTCATTTTTACCGCCCATTTAATTATTTTCCCACTCAATTATATATTCACTGATCCATTTCATTATTTTTTATTACTCATTTTTGTTTACTTTACTGCTAAGTTTTAACTGCTGAACAAGTTATTAAACGTGCCATTTATAATTTTTAACTTACCAAAACTGCTATTTACAACTGCCTCTTTAAATCAGTGCCATTATAAATATTGTAAGGTATGTACCTTACCAATAAAACAATATCTTTCAAATAAAAAATTATTACGGAATCGTTTCACGTTTTTTTACATCTTTTTATTTCTCACTTGACTTGTCAACCAAATCGGACGCCTACAAACAGTCTGCCTTCTTCGTATTGGCGTTTATCTTTTTATTTATTTATTTTAGAATTTCCAACAACATATACACTAAACATTACTTAGAGTTAATGGACGACGAAGTATTTGGTAGGTGTAGGTACTCTTTCAATTACAGAAGACCACAGCATGCACAATAAAATGAACAACTAAGCTAACAAATAAAATACCTAATACATAATAAAAGAAAAATAAAGAAAAATACTTAGGTATTTTGCTGTACATAATAAAATCATTCTTATAATGTTATGCCATTATTTTATAATTACAAACAAGGTGCCACAAACTATGCAGATAATACTCTCTACAGTAGGTAATGTGCTAGTACTTCCACAAATAAGAATCTTCACCGAAAAATCTAAGGGCCTAAGCACACGATATCTGGGGGCACGGGAGTGCCCCCGCCAAGTCGAGCAAAGAGCGGCACGGCCTTACCATCCTTTTCTCGAAGCAGTTCAGGCCATTTTCGACCCTAAAAATCTTTTGTTTAAATATATAAATAGATTGACTTGGCAATCGCACTATAGGATACATTGTGTTTTCATGCGATGGCCAAGTCAATCTATTTATTTAAAACATGAAAAAATTTTAATATTGATATGGTCACTACAAGTTGTTAGGTTAGCTAATTACGTAATAACTTAAGACAGAAGATCCCTTAAGTAGGGACTGACTAAATTAACCGACTTGGTATTACATGGATCTCACAATTTTTTATTATGGTAGAAGAACTGAGTTGCGAGACTTGGCTTTTTTTACAATTTATGTTTTTGATGGCATTTATTTTACGCGCCGTCAACTCGCGTATACACTACAAATGCAAAAAATGCTGATCTTTCAAGAAACATCTTTTAAGGCAGAAAACGCCGCTGTAAAGGCCTAATATTCCGTAATAAAAAAACGTGTTCGGTCGAGGGACCCTCGCACGCACACACACTCGTATATAACAGAAAGAGGCAGAGAGGAAAAAAAAGTCGCATGGAGCGAGCATAGCACTTTTCCAGCGTAGCGATTCCTACCAGTCAACACCTCCACGTAAAGGAACTTCGTTCTAAAAATAATCCTTTCTTAACACTTTGCGGGACACTTAACGCCTATCGACGTAATAACAATAAAACTTCTATTGTGTCTCGTTCAGTGTCCTTCAATGTGTTGAAATCCACCGACGCTATACAAAGTTTCATAGAAGCCGCTTCAGGAATCAAACTTTAACCAAATATTTGCTTTAAGGAATCCTTTGAGCTTGGTTGAATTTCCTTTATGACAATATTATAATCGATGTTTTAGAACGATTTACTTAAGAGCTTAAACATTGTCAACATCAATGAACCGTGATCAAATAAGTAGAGATTGCTCTTCGCGGAAACAGCAATTACTTTTTCCAGTCAACTAGGAATTAATTCTCTGAATCTACCCAGTCTCAACGATTCCTATTATTTTTTACCTCTTTAACTAAATTTCCTCTGAAGCTTAATATATCAACGTATTTTTTTTCTACAATATTATAAAAAAAATGTTATTCAACGTTAAAATGTGAGCGGAGTTATTTTATTGAAGTAGGTAAGCATTTAAATAACAGGAAAAAAATAAGAAAAAATGTATATTATGGAAATACCAGGTAAGACATTATTGCAACTCATGAAATATTTTTTAATATATTTTTTATGATTTGACAATTTTATATCATTTATAGTTTATTATAAGCATATGTACTCGTAAGTATATTTAAATCAATATTTAGGTATTCCTCTATTTTCGAAATTACACCTACTACTGTTAGTTTTTGCTTCACCCAAAGCTTAACTGATAGAAAAGGCTTAAAGGGCATTAAGTCCGCCTCTGATCATTTTTGTGCATTAAAGCATTAAATAAATAAATTGGTCAATGTCTAACGCGTACGCAATCACCTCTGTCACCGATTGGCTAATCCTCCGACGTAATATTTACTCTGGATATTAGGAGAAAGATCCTTATTTACAGGTGTGTTTGAACAGGATCGATGTTGGCAATTTGGACGTAAGTGCCGAAAGAGCAAAGGCGCATTACGTTGATATATGTACCTCTAGGTACATAGATCGCTTGATAAGTATCATCTACTTTAAACTTAGATAAAGACTTATTGGTAAACAAACTATTTAAATTGTCCGTATATTGTAATCACAAGTGTCATTCTTTGAGAGTTGTATAAAAGGTTCTCTATTGTGTGTGTACGCGAGAAGAAAGGGAGTACCTGTATAAAATGGCTGAAACACGGCAAATTGAGGTAGGTTGTCAACTTGCTTATCAATTAATTTCCCTAACTGTTTAACATCATGGCGATAGACTTTGTTTGACTTATGAAATAATGGAAGATGTTAAGCAACGCAATTAATATCATTAACTAGCTTGTGAAATTTCATCCTCCCCATTCACGTTCTTAGGGGTGGAATTTCGAAAAACCCTTTCTTAGTGGATACCTACTCTTCAAAAGAACACATCCTCCAAATTGCATGTCTCTAGGACCAGCGGTTTAGGGTGTACGTTGATATAGTCAGGACTTGGAATTTTATATATATAGATTAAATAAAACCTCTTAAGGTATTACATGTTTCTAGATGTGAGCATTCTACCGAGATGTCGACTAATAGAGAAATATGGAAGAAAATACATGTTGTACTGAGCCCAAATAAATTGGGATAGGGGCTGGAGAATGATGAGAGTGATGCGAGCATTATTTTACATGAAAATTTATACATAGACAATTAGATTTGGGTGGATTGAAGTTAGCACGAAGTATACTCAAGTATTTCAACTATTATTACGTATTGAAAATTTCAACTACAAATAGTTCTAAGTATTAACCAAATAACTTGCATTGTTCCCAAGACTTTCGGCATCAACTATCATAAACTTAGCGTTAACTTGAGCCAGTCTCCTTCACGCTGCATCTTCTCTTCTATATTATTATATCTAAAACGTTCTGTCAAACTTAGACAAGCTGTCTACGCCGCAGACATCTTTGCAGTGGTTTTTGGTAACTTAACGTAAACTTATATTGTTAAGTTTTGCAAGTCTCAAACTAATCTCGGACTATTAGAAGTTTTAGTGACGTTTTACAAAGGTTGGACGTTTTGGTGACGTGCGACAACATAAAAGGTATTGATTTGTTAGTAAAAGCCTCAAAACAATCTCATTTATTTCTATCTCTTATTCAACTCGGAGCAACTTTTTGTTTTCCTCGCTGAAATAAGTGTATCAATATGCATTTTTTTTTCTAGCTCATACTATCCCACTCCTGGGCAAAGGCGTCCCTCCACTAGCCTGGGTTAGGTCATAGGATAGTTTTTCTTAACTCGGTAGAGCCGCAGGACAAAGCTTGTATTCTTATAAAATAGCCCTTTTCTTTCCGTCTTCTTACAACATTGCAAGCAAAGTGACAGTATCTCCTTTCATTAATTAGAAAACGGGTCTAGCTTTTGACCGGATTCTAAGAAAGCTTTGTGACTACTATTTCATGCTAAAAAGGGAGTAAAATCGTTTGTAAATCCCCTTGTAAATGGGTAAATTAAGGTAGGTTAATTTAAATAGGTGGGACAACAAACAAGGCCGTGTTTAAGAGCGTTTACGACGTACGGCATTTCATACAAAATTTCAAGTCCTTGTTTTTCGAAATGAATGAACCGATTTTAATGAAACAAGCATGATACAAAGGTCTAAAAATTTACGTTTCGTTTTCGAAATGTCTTATTTAAAAAAAGATAACTGGAAATCTCTGTTTCTATAGAACATTTAAAATCGGTGTTATTTGGCTGTAACACAATTTTTCGAAAATGTTCTTAATTAACTTTTTAGACCTTTGTATCCTGCTTGTTTAATTAAAATTGGTTCATTCATTTCGAAAAACTAGGACTTGAGAGTTTGTATGAAATGCCGTACGTCGTAAACACTCTTAAACACAGCCTTGTTTGTTGAAGTTTCATTAAAATCGGTTCATTCATTTCGAAAAACAACGGCTTGAAAGTTTATATGAAATGCCGTACGGCGTAAACGCTCTTAATAAGCGACTGCAGTTTCATTATCACCATCTCCTAGACCTTGTCCCATGTACTTGGAGTTGGCGGAATACGTTTTCTTCTCCCATTTTCTCGACAGCAGTTCCCGAAAGGTTGTGTTAAGCAGAGGTCTACCGTCACGACTAACAGTTATGTCTTCGAAAAAGTATTTTTCGTAGACCATATCCATCCATCGCTTTCCGCCAGGCCAAGAGTAGGCTTATTAATTTAAAAGTATAGAGATAGGAGACGAGATAGGAAAAGGGAAGATCCTCCGACCAGACGGGTGTTGTATCTGGCGGGCAACTGCCCGATGATTCATGTCGGGCAGTTGAATATAAGCTAGTTGCGCGGTAAACTTTGTTTGCGAGATGCAGGATTTTGCGTGACATCAGTATAACGCGTTGTTCGTATGTGGCGTTGTAGATACCGCTACAAAAGGAAAAAACAAACTTATCAAATTATTATAATTAATGCAAAAATGTTTCAATCAATCAACTCAGCCTATGTCCACTGCTGGACATAGGCCTCTCCCAGGCTGCGCCACAACACCCTGTCCGCCGTATTCCGCATCCAGCCTGTCCCAGCCACCTTCTTTAGGTCGTCCGTTCATCTACGCTTCCAGCGGTCCTTCATGGCCAAACATGGCCAGCCCACTGCCTCTTCAGTTTCCTTACTCTGTAAGCTATGTCGGTAACTCCGGTTCTTTTCCGGATAATTTAATTCCTGATTTTATCCTTCAAAGAGACTTCGAGCACAGCTCGCTCCATAGCGCGTTGAGCAACCTTGAAAAATTGTTTACCGAAAGTTAATTATGTCGAAACATATCGGCGATGCGTCGGTAGACATTCGTTTGGTCACACAAGCAACATGTCTTCGGAAAAACATTTTCCGTGAAACTTTATCGTTTTCCTGGAACCTGCTGTGATAGCGTTACTCGTGGGCTGCAATCAATCTAGGAAGTGGGCGGACTAGAGCACTTCCTTCAGATTGTACTAGGAAATAAAACAAATACGCAGTGTGCAGAATGCTTTTGAAGAAACTCGCAGTGTTATTCATCGAACTGATTGTTTAGCGTCGGAACTCTATAGGACTTGACGGAATATATGGTTGATATATCGTTTGAATTTTCTTACTGCGACTGTCACTAGTATATATAATAGAAAATAAAGATAAAGAAAATGAACAAAAAATATCGAAAACTTGGCAAAATAAGCCAAGCTGATGCTTACATAATCAGCCCACAATGTTCCCACTGCTGGGACACAGGTTTCCTCTTTGTGAGAGGGAAAGGCCATAATTCACCTCGCGGACCCAGTGTGGGTTGGTAGAGGTCACACATCTTTGAATTTTTGGTTCTAGGACATGCCGGTTTCCTCACAATTGTTTTCCTTCACCGATTAATTGGGTACTGCCCATTAATTATTAAAATGTTAGCTAACGTTAGTTTAAAACATTTTTAAACGTTTCATTTATAACAATAATAACCAACAGGAAATTGTATCCTGAATTCTCAAAAACGTTACTTGCATAATATTATAACATGGTCCAAAAATTAATTCATTTCATTAATGTTAAAACGTGGGAGGCATTCAGTATTTTTTATATCTTTTTCTGCAAACATTCTTTGATACAGCATTCTTTTCATCTCAAATACAGTAACGTAATTTTGAAAGTAGGCTTGATATGCACACATTTTGCATTATTAAACTTTGACTTTTGTAAATATTTCATTTATATATACGTTTCTTAAAACCTTATACAGGATGGCAGGAATATTGACAGGCAAACTGTTACCATGAATTCAGCACATGAATCGGCTACAGTAGAAATTTTTCGTCTATCAACAAAACATCTACTGTTTCATAGAAAAGTGCGATACCTTTTTATTTTAGTGCGAGGTGTATATCCTCATCGACTTCTTCAATCGAGGGGGTGACAGAGGGGCATGCCGGACTCTTACCGGCTAAAACCTCCGCGGAATTCCACCTCTCCCTAAGGCCGGGACCGAGCATTCACCGCTCCCAAACGAGTTCAGTGTTTCGACTCGGATTCGAACCATCGCATCACCGAACGTCGTCATACTCATACCGGCAGTTTGACGAACCAGCCAGTACCTACGCGGTCAAAATGTATTGAACAGCAAATTTTGGTTTCAATTCCCGACGAAAAATTATAACGCAGCGGGGTTCAGATGTCTGTGTGGTGCCGGACTTGTCTGTGTGGTGCCGGACTTAAAGAATAGCACCACCCCTTACTTCCCGTGGGTGTCGTAAAAGGCGACTAAGGGTCTTACCGGAGAATGGGCAGCAGCGTTCTCTATGCATTCCACCATCATACCATACTGCGATCGCCAACCCGCCTGCCAAGCGTGGCGATTATGGCAAACCCCCCCCAAAATTGGGGGAGGCCTATGTCCAGCAGTGGACGTCTATCGGCTGAAATGATGATGATGATGATGGGGTTCAGAGTCATGTACTGAATCCTGAATCCATGGTAACAGGCTGCACGTCAATGTCCCGGCTTCCCTATTTCCCCGTATTTGTCTCATGGAACAAGTATCCATAATTTAGGTACAGACGCCAGCACATCAAGCCACTACAAGCTGCCAAATTTCTTTACTAGATTTTTAACTTTATCGCTAAAGCTTAAGGTGAATGGGTAGTGGTAGACCGCGAAATTAGTCGGAGCTCCATGGACCAATTGAAATTTAACCAATTAGACTATGGGGAAAATTACATGTTTCCATCGTCTAATTACCAACTGGACTATGGAGAACACTGGACGTAAACCAAAACTATGTTCCATTGTAACATTATAACCCTGAGTTCACACCAGTTTTCCAATATTCTTACGTTTTTGCAATTTGCAGGTCAGTGTCAGGTTGTATCTTGATCAAAATATGATTCGCGACAACAACAGGTACATATTTAGAGAATTTATAATCACTAGAATCATTAATACATCTTTCTAAGTTAGATTTCTACCATAAGCACTTTTCCTTAAGAGATTGGTTCTTATGTTACAAATCGGTACTGTCTGTACATAATAACATTATAAATGCGAAAGTAACTCTGTTTGTCTGTTACGTTTCAAGAAATTTCATAGATAGCCCTAATTTCATAGATGGACCTGAATGGCTTACGTTACAAAATGTTGTTTTAGTGCGGTTAGTGGAAGTGCTCAGGTGTGGTTCGATCAAGTGCCGTTGAAATCAGTGTTTTGAGTGGAATACCTCTACTTTTCAGCCTGGATCGAAGACAAAGTCGCGGGCAACAGCAAGTTTCAAATAACAATCGAAGGTTTATATAATTGTAGAGCAGACCGCGTGTCGGCAACAGTAGTGTCGTACGCCCCTCAACATGCGTAGCATGACCGCCGTAGAAACGGGTTTTGTCGACGGAAGATTTTGTCTATAAATGATATATTGTAGAAATATTTGTACGCATTCTACGCGTCTAAGCATGGTAATGTGTAATTTTGTCTATTCTTCCGTCGACAAAACGTTTTCATGCTACGTGTGCAGCTAGATGGACCAAAGGCTTTGAAAAAAAAAAGGTGACTGGGACAAACTGGATGCGAGAAAGGCGGAGGACAGGGTGGTGTGTCGCAGTTTGGGAGAGGCCTATATCCAGCTGTCGACTGCGATAGGCTGATTTGATAATTGTAGATGGACTTTCATAAAAAAAAAAAAAAGTTAGATAGTTGTTAAATACGCTCTGGAATACTATATATAGTAATTATGTTCAAAGTGAACTAGCATTTAAATTCTGCAAGATTCATTCTTCTTCGTGTCGCTGGCACGACATTTCTCAGATCTTGCTGGCCCAAAATTTCGCCACTTTCACGTCGTCGTCGGTGGCAGCGCAGAGGTCACTTTGATCGCATGTTTTGGGACACCTAGGGCAGAATAGGAGGGTGGATCTCCCTGCAGGGTGTATCCTTTCGTGGTCCACTGGTGGTAAAGTGGGGCTGACCTCAACGAAACGGCAGCAGGGTGTGGATGTAATGCTATGTCGCAAACTATGCAAGCCTTATTAAAAGCCTTCTTCATCGGTAGTAATACATAATATACCTACGCAAGTAAATATACGTCTTTTGAACGCAGACTTTCACGTTAACATTATGTATATTATTAAGTAAAATACTGCAGCAAATTGCGACGGAATCGATGCATAAAGATATAGGCATAACTATATCTACATGAAACTGACATCAAAGCGGCGCATTTATTTACATTTTACTGAAGTTACAGAGTAAATAACAGGTCTTTAACGGAAAATAAACTTGTTTAATATGGAGCAATATGTAAATATAACTGTATTTTATTTACAATATCTTGCTGCGACTGCATTTTTCATCATACTCTCATCAACTGCCTTTTTCCATCTATGTTGGGGTCGGCTTCCAGTCTAACCAGATGCAATAGAATCAGTATGTAGCTACTGCCTATCTGACTTCGACGGTCCAGTTACTGGGGAGCACAAAATTTATTTATTTATTAAAACTTTATGCACTAGTAAAATAAATACTGTACAAAGGCGGACTTAATGACTGAGGCATTTTCTACCAGTCAACCTTAGGGTGATGCAGAGACAAAACATGGCAGGTGCAACAAAAGGGATAAATAGCTAGGAAATTACTATAAAATACTTGAATAAATACTAATACATATGTAGATAGATACATACATACATACATATAAACAAAATCTGTGTGGAGAATTCAAAATTCCCCTTGGTACGGCTGGTTGTCAGACTTTTAGGCTTCTGACTACCCATAACGACAGTCAAATATCTACAAATACCAGCCGGGTCGAACGGTTCAACGTGCTTTCCGAGGCAGCGAGGAACTCGATAATAATGGACGGTCACCCATCCACGTACCGATCGCGGCAACCGTAGCTTAACCTACGATCGGCCCGTGCGGCTGTTATTATTTAGCCACGACCCTATCATCAATATGTTTACTCCATCAGCCTGAAAATGGACAGTCATCAACGTTACTTACCCGTCAAGCTCCGCGCGTACCCTATGTAGCACGATACAATAGAAAATCATTTGTGTCTCATTAGTGGAGCTTGAGAGGTCATAGTTAAGTAATGATTAACGTCTGAATAACCATATATTTTTTGACGTTTGAACGACTCTTCACTTTAAGCATTGTTTGTAAATCCCTAGGAGTTTTAATAATAATAATAATCAGAACAAATCAAGTATCTTTACTTCTTTCTTTTTTTTACTTTTTTCTTTGTTTCTTTTCTTGACTTGGCTCGCGAGGTTGTCGACATGTGGGATGTGGACTCAACGATCATTGTGCCAGTAGTCGTGACAGCCAATGGGTTAATAGCCACGCCAAGAGCCTCGACCAACACCTAAGGAGGCTCTCGTTGGGCAGCTGGATTGGGAATAAGTAAGTAATAGTAAGTAATAATAATAAGTAACGTTGATGACTGTCCATTTTCAGGCTGATGGAGTAAACATATTGAAGAGGGTGTGTAATATTTGGTATAACAACAGATAGTCTAATTTCATTTGACATACCTTTCATATGATATAATTTTCATATCCTATAAAAACCTTTAACCTAATTTCACATGATCTAATGTTATATTTGATATAATTTTCTTTTTCTTTAATATCATTTAGTATAGCGTTCATTTAATATAATTTTCATATTGTATAATGCTCCCTTTATATAATGTTCATTTGACCTAACATTCATATTAACTAATTTTCTGCCCTTCGCTCGCTCTTGCATTCTATGTCAACGGACCCCGCTTCGCGGGGCCCCTATGTCTGTGTAAAGGGCTTAAAGTAACCTAACCAAACCTAACCTCGGGGTGCTCTTTGCTCGCTCTTGCATTCTATGTCGACAAAGCCCCGCTTCGCGGGTCAGTTTCAGTGTACAGGGTTTGGAACCACTGTACTTCCACACCCAGCGCTTTTTGATAGTAGCTATTTTTTTTAATAGAAAAGACCCTTTTTAGTGTAAATTTGAAAACCGCAAAGTTCGCAAAATCATAGTGGCCGAGAAAAAAATCCCAAAGTTTTTTTATTTTAATCTACAAAAATATGTGGTTAGGCGTAGTCGACGGAGCCCCGCTTCGCGGGGCCCCTATTTCTGTATACAGGGTTTAAAGGAACCTAACACGAAGGGGATGACGGGGGCTCATCGGGGGACGAGCCCCCGTCATCCCTTTCGAACCTAACCTGTCCAAGTCGGGGTGCCCCAAGTCCCGAGCTCGCTTCGCTCGCTCTTGCATCCTAAGTTGACATTACAAATGTGTTACTTTTGTATATTGTGTTGGTTTAGTGTGAAGTGTAATCGGAAACACAAAAATAAGTTAAAACGACGAATGACAACTGTCAAACGTCAACGTCCCTCACTTACATTCGATTACGCACAAAAGTGACAGGCGTTTAAAATCTAATCAATTGTTGCAAAAATAAAAGTAAACATTTCCTAATTATATTAAACGATATTTATAGATTTTGAATATTATAGCAACTGAATATTATATTATGTGAATATTATTTCAAATGTTTATTATATAAACTGTTCATTATATCATATGAAATTAGGTAAAAACTCAAACTCAAACCATTTATTTCAATTAAACCATTTACAGGCACTTTTGAATTGTCAAGAAGTCGGTCAGTCAGAAAATATGAAGCTAGTTGCCCATTCCAAAGCGTAGGTACCTATGGAGAAGAAGAAAAAATGAAATTATGTCAATAATTCATTATATCATTTGATCGTTATAATAAAAGAAATATATATTAAATGAAATTAGGTCTTTTGATCGTTAGAACTTTTGTTATTATATCAAACGTTACACACCCATTGAAGAAAGGGTCGTGGCTAAATAATAACACGCGCATGGGTTTGATCGTAGGTTAAGCTACGGTTGCCGCGATCGGCACGTGGATGGGTGACCGACGGAAAGCTTGATTCAGAAAGCGGTACTTCTGGACACGGCCCGCATTGTTAGGAGGTTCCTCTCTCTGGAGCCCTGACCGCCACCGGTAGCTTGGACCCTGTTCCCTATACCGGTGCGCTAATATTTTTAAATGTTATTAATTTTTTCATATCTTAATATTTAAAAATATATTTTATATGTATATAATGAAGTAAAGGAAATAATAATCATTTTATTATCAGTATCATTTTATTTTTGGTCTAGGTGTGGCGGCTATTCGTTTTACTGTAAATTCTGGAGCCCTTATGTAGGTTGAGGCCACATAATTATATGCTGAGGACAGCCGGGCCGTCGGCCGTGTGGTTTTACTGATAGAAGTCCGTAACCCTCCACGTCACCCAGTAGTTGAATCTGGATTATTACACGATAAAAATATAATGATAATCTTAAGGCAGCACACTGCTGGGACACAGACCTCCACTCTTTGAGAGGGAGTGAGTTGTAATCTACCACGCAGACCCAGTGCGGTTTGGTAGATATCACATGTCTTCGAATTTTTGTATGTTTTCCTTCATCGGTTTGAGAGCAGTGCTGATGAAATTATTAACACAAAGTAAAGTGCCTACCTGGGATCGAACCCACGACCTACAGCTCGTAAGCCGGGGTTGTTACCACTGGGCCTCCACTGCCCCCTGTGATGTAGGTAATTCTATATTTGTTATTTCTATATTTTATATTCTTAGTAATAAGTGGGTATGTACAACTTTGCATGTGTGAGCCAGTCTCTCAATAAATCTGTTACGCGATTGACGTGGTTTTACTGCCGCCGATTCCTCGGGGTTCCCAGTGTCCGGAGACTCTTCAGTGGCGACGATTAAGTGATTTCACGCGTGTAAATTTTATGTTGCGACCAGAAAACTCTAAAGGTGCGGTGTAAAGTTAAATAACGGACTAAAAATGGCGGTTGGAAAGATCGGTGCGTTTGACCTAACAAAAGACAATTGGGACACGTATGTGGATCGATTAGATCAATACTTTATTGCAAACAGTGTAAAAAGTGAATTAAAAGTCGCAACTTTAATTACTGTCGTTGGTAATAGTGCATATGAGTTAATGGTTAATTTATGCACACCCGTTAAACCATCCACAAAGACTTATTCGGAGTTAATAGCGGTAATGAAAGGACACTTAAACCCCAAACCGTGTATGCTCGCTGAGAGGTTCAAATATCGGCAACGGATTCAAAAACCTGGTGAAAATATCGCGACGTACTTTTCGGAGCTTAAAAGACTGAGTAAAGATTGTTCTTTTACGGCGGACAGTTTAAAAGAAAATATGAGAGATCAATTTGTGTGCGGCTTAGTAAACGATGACATTCGGCAGAAGTTGTTTACTGAAGACGACAGCATCAGTATCGACCGGGCGTATAAGCTGGCCTTATCGATGGAGGCGGCTGAGACAAACGCGGCAATAGTGGAAGACGGTACGAGAAGAAGGACCGGCGGCAGTGCAGCGGACGCGGAGTCCATACCCATTCATAAGATCGGGCATGACGGCGGCGGAGGAAGGCGCGGGGCGTTGGCAGGCGGCGGCGGCGGTGGCTACCGGCCGGCCGCGAGGCGAAACACTCGCTCGACGCGTGACTCACGACAATCCGGCGACGGCGGTCCAAGTACCATAGGCGGAGCGGGTTACAACTTACTTCGAGCGGGCACTAAAAATGAGGAATGCAAAGTCTGTGGAGGCAAACACAATTCGAATACGTGTAAATTCAAACTGTATGTGTGTAGAATTTGTACCCAGGAGGGACATTTGAAGAGGATGTGTCCGAAGTTGACCAAGAATAATTTCTTAAATAACATACAAGAAGACGGGCATGGCAGCGACGACAGGTGTGGCGCTTACTCGACGGGGAGCGACAGTGACGAGGTAATATAATAATAATAATAATAATAATAATAATAATAATAATCGTTTATTTGCATGAAATATGGTGCTTACAGATGTCATAATACAATTCATAGTACTTCATATTTCGCCTACTAAATTAAGCATGCAAATTTTTGGATGTGCCATGATTCATAGTTATTGAATGATATTTGTATTCATTAAAAAGTATGTTAGAAAATGTCAATAAAAAAAAAATACAAATGTCAAAATAAGAATACAGGCAAGTCAAAATTAATAATATTACAATAATGTCAAAATTGATTAAATTACAGAAATGTCAAAATTAATTGAATTACAGAATTGTCAAAATTAATTAAATTACAGGAATGTCAAAATTAATTAGATTACACTATTCATGTCTGTGCAATATTCCTATTCATATCATAATTCAAAAATTCATTAATAGTATAGAAGCAATTTTCAATAAGCCATGTTCTGAGTCTTTTTTGAAATATATTCGTTGGCAGTTCCCTAAATACCTTTGGTATCTTATTAAATATCTTTATTGCCATTCGACTGGTGTTTTTATGGCAAAATGCTGTTCTACACCTAGGCATAGCCAATCTGGTTGGATCCCTTGACTGTTTACCGATTTTATACATTATTTCACTATCTGCTTTACTAAATAGGTTAGGGTGTTTTTTTACGAACACTCCCATATCCAGTATATATAGGCATGCCAGAGATAATAATTTATGCTTTTTTAATATGGGTCTGCACGATTCTAATGGCCCTATACCAAACACAGCTCGTAAGCACTTTTTTTGCACAATAAAAGCCCTGTCACTATCTGTAGAATTACCCCATAATATTAAGCCGTATCTTAGCACAGATGAGACGTAACCATGATAAGCCAGTAGAGCGGCATTTATTCCAACAGTTTTCCTAAGGTTTCTCAGTGCAAATGCAAAGCTGTTTAGCCTGTTGCATATATTATCTATATGTTTCTTCCAATTGCAATTTTTATCAATTACTATGCCTAGAAATTTTGTATAGTCAACTTCTTCAATTTCATTACCACGCCCAATAATTTCCATTGTTTTATTTGTCATTTTGTAATTACAGAAATTAATATATTTTGTTTTGGAGATGTTTACACATAAATTATTTTGTTCAAACCATTCTAGTATGCTTTCTACGGCAGTATTTATTTTGTCCTCATGCTGGTCATTTTTGGTTTCGTTATTGATTATCAGTGAAATGTCATCTGCGAATAACACGCACTTATTCTGGGTTACTGTAGGCAAATCGTTTACATACAGAATAAAGAGCAACGGCCCCACAATGCTACCTTGAGGCACGCCATATGTGTTGTTCCTGAACTGAGATTTATAATTTAACACTTCTCGATCTTTATTCATTCCTAAAATTTCAACACGTTGCTGTCTATTACTTAGGTAATCATTGAGCCAATTTAACGCTTTCCCTCTTATTCCATAACTCTCACATTTTTTTAACAGTATGTCATGTTTCACAGAGTCAAACGCTTTGCTCATATCAAAAAATATAGCAGTGACCGGTATTTTCTTATCTATATTCTCGGTAATTAATTTAATAAGTTGATAGCAAGCTAGTGTAGTCGACTTTCCTCTTTGGAAACCATTTTGTTCCGGACTTATTAGACTGTGTTTATGTATAAATGAGACAATCCTATTACACATTGCTTTTTCGTATATTTTTGAAAAAATCGGAATTAAGGTAATGGGACGGTAATTATTTAAGTCATGTTTATTGTTTTTTTTGTATAAGGGCTTTACTACTGAGAACTTTAATTTTTCAGGATACTTTCCTTCAATGAAACTTAAATTAATCAGATGAGTTAAAATAGGTGACAGTATATTTGCACACGATTTTATAATTTGTGTCGAAATCTCATCGTATCCCACAGCATTGGTATTATTTAAAGATGCAATTATTTTGCTTATTTCATTTGGCGTACAGGGTTCTAGGTATATACTATTCCCTTTATTATTAGTATTAATCGTGGGTCTATTTTTTCCACTATTAGTTATATCAATGTTTGTAGAATCAATAAAGTGATTATTAAAAGCCTCCGCTATTTCTTCAGGATCTTCTATCAAAGTGTCATTTAGTTTAATTGCTTCTATATATTGCGAATCTCTACAGTTGGGTTTATTTTTAATCAATTTCCAAGTTGCGCTACATTTGTTTTTTGCTTTCATAATATAGTTGCCGGACGTTTGTTTCCTGGACACATTGATGCATTTTTTTAACAGTTTAGCATATTTATTATACTTTAATTTATTTTCCAGGGATTTATTTTTATGATAATTGAATTTTAGGTATCTTTTAGAGAGGCACGATTTTTTTATACCTTTAGTTAACCATTTCAAAGTCGGTTTTTGGTCATTTACTTTAATTTTTTGTAAAGGAAAATTTAACTTATATAATAGACTAAAAATTTCATGAAAATGATTAAAAGCTGTATTAGGATCTATTTCTTCATAAATATCCTGAAACGTTAGGCTCGAGAGACACTCTGTAAATTTTTCAATGTATTCTTGGCTATAATTCCTCCTATATATAAAACAATGTGATGGAGCAGTTTTATTTGCTGATGTATTTGATGCGAATGTTAAAATCTGCGCAGTATTATGGTCCGAGAGATGTAGTTCACATGTTTCACCAGAAGAGTCTGGTATATTGGTAATAATGTGGTCTATGCAAGAGGTGTACCGGGTTGGAGTGTTTATTTTTAGAGATAAGTTATAATTTTTTAGTATATCATTCAGTATGGTGGCATTTTTATTCGTGGTGAGGGTATTTATATTTAGATCTCCGACCAGTATTATTTTGTTGTTTTTTCCATCGCTTAGTTTATGCAATAGAGACTGTAGTTTATTAAAGAATATTGAAATGTTCGAATTGGGTGTCCTATAAACACATACAATAGTACAGTTATAAAATGGTATTTCTATTCCACAGCATTCGAACACCTTGTCTACTGCCATTTCTTTGCATAATTGTAGTATTTTGTAATCTAAGAAATGTTTTATTAAAATACATACCCCACCCCTATTTTCCTTATTTCGAGAGTATGAAGTTGCCAGTGTAAAGTCATTAATACATACATTTATTTCGTTGTTACTTTTAACAAATGTTTCTGAAAAACATAGTATATGGATACCTTTACGCCTGTCATTAAACTCTGATAAACATATTTCTACCAAAGGAAGTTTATTCAATAACCCTGCAATATTTTGGTGCAGTAGTCTTATTTTATGAGATTCAACTTTAGTATTCTGTTCCCTCTTATTAGCTGTACTATGGACGAAAAAACTGTTCCTTTCTTAGAGTTGTACAGTTCTCTGAATCTGTTTTTGAATTGTCGTCATTAATGAGGCAATTATAATTTATACACATGTCAAGATAGCACTTTAAATTGTCAAAAATATTTTTCATACCATAGTTATTGAGTACACCACGGCGTCTATAAAACATTGTTTCATCGTACGTCAGATTCAAATTAGAGTCAAATATCATCGCATAATCATTCGTATAGTTATCACGGTAGAGTAAATTGCTAAATGTTTCTATTCTGGAGTTAAACATAGAACAGTATCCATTAAATTTGTATGTAGGTAAACAGAGCAAAAGGTTAGTATGTTGAATTGGCATTAATAAGTTCCTTATACTAATAACTAAATTAAAATAATTGTCAGTTTCTCTGAAATCTTGTTCGCCTATGAAAATAAGACAATAGTCTTTTTTTGTGTAGTTTAACAATTTTTGGTCTAAGTTATCGAGCAGCTGTATAATCCCACAATTTGTGGAAATGTAGTGACATATACTATGACTTGGGAATGTACTTTGTGCTATAGATATTACTTTATTTGTATTGTTACTACTTATTATACAAATTCTTCGCTGTTGTTTTTCTTGATGTGGTTCTAACAGGTTACTCGTAACGACATCTAGTTGCTGGTTGGCATCATCAGTGTGATTGCAAGCAGTGGTACCCGCGTTAATTTTATCCTGTAGTCTGGGTTGTGTAGTTTGTGAGCTAGTGGTGCCATCTGTTGTCGCTTCACTACTCTCACTGATCGCAAGATCTACGTAGCTATTATTTAAATGCTCATTCAAAGGAAGACCTAAGTTTCTTGAAATCCTTTTTCTTGTTTTACTTTTGCTGTTTATTGTATTTATTCCTTTACTCTTTGTGTCTGAGCAAATCTTTCGTAAATTTTCCGATATGATTTTTTCTTTATTTAAAGCGATTTTTAACGTCATGTTCTCTTCATTAAGTTTTTCTATTTCTGTGTGTGCACTCTCTAATTCACTTTTAATCTTTATTATCGCTTCTTTTAAGTCTTCTATATCACTGTCGTATGCAGTCGACAAGTCCGGCAAACTACATCTTCTAATTTCAGTAGTTGTTGACTCGAACGAAAAGTCCAGTGAGTCATTTCCATTAGTTTTATGTCGACGAAATGTTATATTTTCTTCTTCCATTGTAGTAATATTATAAAAATTGTGAATTGTATAAATTAAATTATTTCAATGTCATGTAATTATTATAATAAAGCTCTCTCTATCGGTACCATGTGGAATCGTTATGGTAGGTCGATATCTTCAATGTCTTGCCACTCGTCGCTAGAGGGCATTATTCATTCGATATTAGATGTCGCTACTCGTCGTTAGATGTCGCTTTTCGTTGTCAATGACATGTAAATTCAAATTTGCAATAAAAAACCGTCACAGATTTTTATTACAAGCAAGTATTTTTTATAATCAGCTCACCATTTCGTAGTCTTTTAACAGTTTGTTTTCGTAATTGGGCGCACAATTTGTGTGAAGGTCCGTATAGTTATCAGTATGATGTTTATTGCACTTTAAACTGTTTCTTTTGCACTGTCACTGGGTTCTCTATTGGTATTACGTACTTTGCATCACTCTATTGTTTGTTTCCTTGGATAACACTTGATGACGTTTTACAGTTGGTTATATTCACTTTGACTCACACCTAGATAATATTTATTACGATATTTAATTATAAACAATATTCTTAAAATTTTCGACAAGAGCTCAATGTTACGTTGACGGCAGCGCCATCTGTGGCTCTTTCAAAGCCCTTTTAATTGAGAACTGACCCACCCCGACTATAATTATGACTATTTAATTATTATTTCAATTAAATTAGTCAATAATGTCTAATTTATTAGTCATTATTATATTCATAATGACCACAGAACATTAATACTCAAGAGATAATGACTCAACGCGCCGGTGTGGCTTACAATGCGTTGATCCGTTGCAACGACGTAACGCAACACGCACAACGCAATAGTACCTATTAATCGCTTATCACTTGGACAGTGTGACCCTATTATGATTTCTGTAAGTGTGCACGGTTGTGACTTAAGAATGGAATGTGACACGGGGAGTGCAATCTCGTGCATTAATTACCAATTATATCAGCAAATGTTTTCCAGTTTAAGTATTAAACCCACTAAGTTGGTTCTAAGATATTACACGGGTGAACTAGTTAGGCCTGTAGGTGTTATTAAACCCGTTGTTAAATATAATAATACTGAAAAGATATTGGATTTATATGTTATTGACAATGGAAATACCGTTTTAATAGGTAGACAATGGTTAGCGGAGCTAAATATAGGGGTGTCGACTATGCATTATAATAAAGTCAATAATAATTTGGATTTTAATTTCTCGGAATTCAGATCCACATACTGTGAGGTGTTTGCGGATGGCCTGGGGCGGTTCACGGGAGGACAAGTGAGCATCCACGTGCGCGAGCGGGTGCGGCCGATGTTCCTGCGCGCGCGCCCGTTGGCGTACGCGCTGCGGGAGCCGGTTGAGCGCGCTCTGGAACAGCTGGTGCGCGACGACATCCTCACTCCCGTCCACCACTCAGACTGGGCAACACCAATCGTGCCGGTCGTCAAGAAAGACGGTACCATTAGAATCTGCGCCGATTTTAAACTAACCTTGAATAAAGTGTTAGAAGTCGACCGTTATCCAGTACCTAAGGTAGAAGATCTTTTGTCTCGGTTGCACGGAGGCGAAAGATTTAGTAAAATCGATTTGTCACAGGCCTACGCTCAGTTTGAACTGGATGATACTAGGAGATACGCGGTAATTAACACACATAAGGGGCTTTTCATGTATAAACGATTAGTGTATGGGCTGTCGTCGAGTCCAGGAATATTTCAACGATGTTTAGAACAATTGTTTGCAGATATACCCCACGTGGGAGTTTTTTTAGATGATATTATTATAACAGGAAAGGACACACCCCAACACTTAAGTAGCCTACATAAAGTATTTGAACGCCTGAAGTCGAGCGGCTTGAAAGTAAAAAAAGAAAAATGTACTTTCTTTGTGGAATCGCTCGAATATTTAGGATATGTAATAAGTAAGGAAGGTGTTCACACGTGCAAAGATAAAGTGGAAGCAATTGTTAAAACTCCGATACCGAGGAACGTATCGGAGTTGAAAGCTTTCATTGGGATGGTCATGTATTATGGTAAGTTTATAAAAAATGTAAGTTCGATCCTTACACCATTGTACAATTTGTTGCGTGCCGGGGTGAAGTACGTATGGAGCGAAGCTTGTGAGGTAGCCTTTGCTCGGGTTAAGCGGGCACTGAGCACGAGTGAAGTGCTTGTGCATTACTCCCTGGAGCTACCGCTTGTGCTGACGACAGACGCTAGCGCCACGGGGATAGGCGCCGTCATCTCGCACATCACGCCGGAAGGCGAACGCCCAATCGCATACGCGTCACGCACACTTAACTCCGCGGAGAGATCGTATGCTCAAATAGACAGGGAGGCATTAGCGATTATATACGGTGTTAAAAAATTCCATCAGTACTTGTACGGTAGGAAGTTTACTTTAAGAACAGACCACAAACCCTTAACATACATTTTTGGGAATAAAGTAGGCATTCCGGTAATGGCAGCATCCAGGTTACAAAGGTGGGCAATAATATTAACAGGTTATTCGTATGATATAGAATATGTTGCGTCGGCTAAAAACTGTGCCGACGCATTGTCGCGACTGCCTCAACCAACAGATAAGAATAAAATCGGGCGTGAATATACCTATTTAAATTTTGCAGAAAGTTTTTTACCGGTGACGAATGATGATGTACGTCTAGCAACAGCGCGGGATCAGGTGCTTAGTAGAGTGATGGTGAGCGTACAGTCAGGGTGGCCGTCGCATTGCACAGACGAACTGATGAAACCGTACTTTAATAGGCGACACGAATTATATGTGGAACGGGGTTGTATTATGTGGGGCTATAGAATTGTTGTACCACCAACGCTTCGGGACACAATACTAAAAGAGCTTCATGTTAGCCACATGGGCATAGTTAAGACCAAGTCGATGGCTCGAAGTTTTGTGTGGTGGCCCAATATAGACGCAGACATCGAATCGACATGCCGCTCTTGCGAAACATGTGCGATGGAAGCAGCTGCGCCGCCACAGGCTGCACCAAGTAGTTGGCCGTATCTAGCCCAGCCGTGGAGTAGATTACATGTAGACTTTTTAGGCCCATACCAGGGAAAAACGTTTTTCGTAATTATAGATTCCAGTACAAAGTGGATTGAAATTTTTGAAATGAATAAAACAAATGCTTCGGCAGTCATTAAGGTTATGAGGTCATTATTTGCGCGATTCGGTTTGCCTTTGGAGGTTGTATCCGACCAGGGCCCACCATTTACTAGTACGGAGTTGGGAGAATTCTTAAAATTAAACAGTATTAAGCAGTCGTATTCTCCAGTATATCATCCAGCTTCAAACGGGGCAGCAGAAAATGCCGTCAAATTATGTAAGCGAACAATAAAAAAGGCAGTCCGAGAGGCAGTAGACATAGACACAGCTTTACAGACATACCTACTAGCGTATAGAAATAGTATTCAAAGCACTACGGGGGAAAGTCCCGCCATGCTGTTGCAACGTAGGCCCTTGCGTTCCCGGTTAGACCTTTTGCGCGCAGACCGCGCGCGTCAGGACCGGGTGGAAGGGGTGCAGCGTCAGCAGTCGACGAGTTCGGGCACTGAACCATTGCAACACACCGTTAGTGATACGATTTGGGCCAGGAACTACGGTAGCAAAGACAAGTGGTTAAAAGGAACGGTAGTAAACCAACAAGGTTCACGTAGGTATGTAGTAAACAGCGAGGATGGTCGACTTCTCACACGGCATAGCGATCAAATTAGGCATAGAACTCGACGTTCAAGTATAATGTACCCAGACGTAATGTCCGAGGGACAAGTCAGTGGGGATGTCGTTGAACCGCAACAGCAACAGCTGTCTCCAAGTATATCAGAGCCAAGGGTTCGTGAGGGGACGAGTAGGGGCGAAGTCGGGGGCGACGGCCCAGTAGTGAGTGACGCGATGGATACAGCAGTCGCTAAGACCTCACCAACCCGTAGGGCACCATCGTCACCACCAGTCGGCAGTAAATCATCGCCGACGGCCGCGACCGTTCCGGATTCCGTGAACCGTCCCATCCGTATTCGCAAGAAACCGGTTAGATATGGATTTGAGTTCGATTAGATGTAAGAATATATTGTTATTATTATTATAGTACATAGAGTAAAAGTCTAGTTATAATTAGGTTAAGTTAGTGTGTTAGTTAATGTTAACGTTTAGTTTTATATCTTCCTATATTAGTTATATAGGTACTAGAAGTTTAAGTGTGGAGGTGTGATGTAGGTAATTCTATATTTGTTATTTCTATATTTTATATTCTTAGTAATAAGTGGGTATGTACAACTTTGCATGTGTGAGCCAGTCTCTCAATAAATCTGTTACGCGATTGACGTGGTTTTACTGCCGCCGATTCCTCGGGGTTCCCAGTGTCCGGAGACTCTTCACCCCCTAGTGACATATCACGTCAATGCCATAACTTGATATACATAGCACCGCACTACAGGATCATAAAATGAAGGCGATATTTATGTTGAGAATTGTTTACCCAACTAAGTGTTACATGTTTCTAAAACCTCTGTATTATTGTAGGTACTCCAGCTTATAACGCGCAAATGGGTAAAAGGCTAACATAATAAACGGCAACTCCTGAAACCACATTATCCCGAGGTTAATAATAATACTGTGCGGAATTGTGCGAATGTAACCACAAGTAATTTAGACGTCTCTTTCAGAAACTGTAGGTGCAGATTTAATAGAAAGACTTCTGAAGATTACATGAGAAAATAATCTTCGGATAAAATGATAAAGATAAATCTCTTCTCTTTCAGGTCAGCTTGCAGAGATTTCTTTAGAAATGAGTACAGTACCTTTGTACTGCACTTCCATTATATTTTTCTTGTCTTATTCACTAGGTGTAATAAATGGCGACTTAAATAAAATAAAATGATTTTACATATCTTTAGTTAAGCTGAGGTTAAAAATTATGTCAGTCAAAAGGCTCGACAAACGATAGATACTGCGGTAGTTTTTAAAGATTTGGTATTTATAAAAATAAATCTTTCTTAATCTGATAACCAACAGAATAAAGAAAGAAAAAATAAGAAGATAATATATTTGTAAAATCTCGTTGATATATCGAACACTTAAGGAGATCTTTCTCTTCAGTATATATACGATATTTGGCATAGGTACCTACGTATCCACTTATAATTAAAATTAATTGACTACGACGTGAGCTATCGAAGAGTTTGTGTTCCAAACTTTATGAATGACATAGTAGGAACTGAAGTGCCTACCGACCTAATCGGCAGAACGTGGGATATATTGTTATCCCAAAATGTATTTACAATCGAAAATCCTACCAAACTCGACAAAATAACATGCAAAATAACTTTCTTCGTAAAAGTGACACGAGCTTTGAATATAGGAAATATGAGCGTTGTTTATTTTTAGTCTTTACTGCAAAGGTTAAGTGTCTGCCTACGCTTTTTATCTTTATAGGGTTATATTGGAAATAATCCCTTCCGAGTTTACAAGAGTCATATCAATAGCAAATTGAGATATTCGTAACTTAGAACTCGGCGATTCGAAATTTGATTTTCCCAAGAATAGAATAATTCTCGCTCAAACACAGTCGTGTGTCTCTGCGATGACGCAGCACATGTACCACGACTTATGCCTAAGTGTCGAAGAGCTTACAGCTATTCATCATTCCTCTGCTGTCATCATAATTTATTTGCAGTCGGCGCAACATGTCTCTTCCTGCCATACTTCTCTATTAGTCGTTATGTCGGTAGTCACTGCCTTTCTAGCCATATCATCTTCCACAAAGTCCATTCATCATTTATTTGTCTTCATCTACTCGTATAGCCATATTCATACTTATAACTTTCCTGACGACATTTACACCTTACAAGTTGGAATTTGTAAGAAACACATCGAATAAATTGTTTCTTTACATTGTTTTATATAGATTTACTTACAGCTTGTTTTGTTCAATAATAAATCGATGTCGATAAAGTTACGAATGTTGAGGTAAATGTAAAGAAATACAATGCTGAGAGAATTTCCAAGTGGAATAATTGGGATTTAAATACCATTTGATATTGATGATTTTGTGGATGCTCTAAAAGAGCCACCACGAATGGCCATGACTAAGACCTGGTCATAGATAAGTATCTCTGACGCACCCTGTGCAGTCGTCTGCAGTGCTTCGATAACTTAGATGATTGGTTAACATAAATATAACAGAAAATGTGACTGTATCTAGGTTTTTTGTTTTGTAATGAGATTTGTAAAATTTATCAACGATTTGGCTTCAGGAGACGTTAAATAGATTTTACAAAACCGATGGAGAAATTACTGTCGATTTAACTTGGGAACTTACTGTCGATATAATATTATTATACTGCATCAATACTCCTAAATTGGAGTATTGATGCAGCTGACCCACTATAGCATGACCAGAGAATATCGATGATTCCATGATTATTTTTGAACTATCGGTCCTGAAATCCCGATGCTCCGATACAATTCCCGATGGAGCGATTTAATGTCGCAACATTCAATAGTCGCACACAATCCGATTAGGGGCTCGTGTGTACTGGGACGTTAAACGCATTATTCAGTTAGCATTGTGTAAGTGCCTGTGACAAAGATACACCCTGTCTCCGAGTATATAGGTGAGGCAGGCGACATCGCAAATAGGTGCACTTACCTGTTGAATGCAGCTTATTACGTTTTATTGTACCTATACGACGACGACTTACATTATGACCTGGTTAAAAAATAGGGTAATTTAACTTATTGATGTTCTGTGGAAAAGTAACTGTAATTTGAGATTTTTATATGATATTAAGCTTGATTTATAAGTCCGACAGTCAAAAATGACGCCATAAAAGTAATTTACTGGTCTATAGTTAATTTACCCCTTATGAAAATTAATCACAACGATTTATAATGTCACTTACCTGTGCTCAGCAACGCTCCACAGTATAACGAACGATATTATAATTTTACAGCGACGTATATATTTATTTAATTCAGAATTCTCTAATATAATAAGTAAGTAGTCAACAGGTAACACAGATGCGAGTTATTAACAACAGTTTCTAAATATCTCAAAAGTTACAACAAGTTACAACGCGCTCAGGATCATGTTACTGAGAGAGCCGTCCGTAACAATAATAACACTGACAGGAAGACGAAACCAAGCGTATGTAGGAGTGAAGAGAAGGCAGAGAGGAAGCGAAGAGTAGGCATCACAGGTAACTCGAGATCAGCTCAGAAGTACAAGATACTAACCGAAACAAAACAAAATCAAAGAAAACCGGACACGAGAACGAAGTGTTAACACGCGCGACGTGACTCGAGCGAGTTCGGTTAAGGTGTGAAAAGTCTGTAAGATTCAACAAGTGGTTTGCGAGCGCCGGCGACGCGGGCCGGCTCGGAGGTCCTCGCGGCGGGAAAGCTCGCCCGCCAGTGCCCTGAGCTGCGCCGTTCGCCTGCCTGCGGGGCGCGTCTGTGTGCGTGCGGCCCGCACGCTACACCCTTCATTGTTAGCCCCGCGCCTGTGTGCGGCCTACCCCTGTCGGCACGCGGACTGCGCGCGCCTGTCCGCGTCCGCGTGTCTGTGCGAGTGTATGACGCGCCTACGGGTCTGGCGCACAGGTGAGCCCGGGCCGACCTCCAGCCAGCTCGTCCCTGTCCTATCTATCCCGCTTTCACAATGAAATGGCTCGGTGAACACAAACTACCTGCGTGCTACATTAGCGAACGCATAGCTCCCATAAGGCGCCCACTTTATTCATTCAGCTTTTTGTAACGAGCTCGTAATACAAAGCAAAATTACGGCTGCGATTGTTGGCACATGAAAAGGTTGAATTCCTCGCACTTGTGGAGTGCTCGAGCGGAACTTTCGCGTGCCTTACCGGGTTTCGGTACATATTTATTTAGTAAGCCTCTCTTGCTTGAATTTCATGAATAGTTTACATTGCATTGTAGTGAATAATTTTATATTAATTTGTTTAATTAAACAAGCGCCGAGTTAATTACATTGTTACGTGCCTGTCACAGTCTGTGAAAAGGTTTTATTTGCACAATGTAATTTAGACCTTTTACAATATTCTGTTGGCATTTCGTTGGAAAATTGTTTCTACAAGGTTCTGCCACATTTATTTTACACTGTAGTCAGGTTACGCATTGTTGTACCTATCCGTGCATCTAAAACATTTTTCATCCGCGTCGTAATGAACTTACTGTATCAGCAGTAGGTATTTCTTATTCGCGTAATTCCATGTCAGTTATGCGCTACGTGCGTAGCAACACTACAAAGCTACGCCTGACACTAATTCGTAGCAGACGCTTGTAATCTGCTTTCCTTGCTACGGCGTAGCAGCGTAGAAGAAATGATACGTTGCGGTAGTGTTTTACTACTTTCTTATTTTGATTGTTTTTTAATAGATTTGTGCGATAAGTTGGTTTTCACTGTCAAATGACTTTATAAAAGCCAATTTCTAATCAAATAAACATCTACGTAAACCAATCGTAAAATAAAATCAATAAATATCAGTTCTAAATCTTCCACTTACTGATAAATTAGCCTGTTATAGACGTTCTAAGAATCAAGCACTTAGAATTTGAAATATTATTTTCAAACGTCTGTGAGGGTGTGTATTTATTTATGTACAATACATTTTTAAACTTATTGAACCACTACCTACGGGGTCAACAACACTAACTGCCGGGATGTAGCAGATTATCAGCGTCAGGTACATTTGCCTGACACGCGCTGAGCTGGACTCCCATTTGGAACCTTGAGACGCACACCATACTTTGTATACTTTGTATGTTCGTTATTTTGATTTAAAGTATGTCATAGTGTCACTTATTTTCTTTATGGGCTGATTTTTCAATCCAGAGATAATTTTTATTTGTGGAATCAAATTGTCGTCTGTCAGGTTTTGCATGGCAGACTGCCAAAAATTAAAAATTATTCCTCGGATTAAATTATCAAAGTATTATATAAGTGTGTTTTAATTTTTAATTTTCTATTTGTTGGAACCTTGTTTACATGTAATTTGTTTTCATTTAATTGTGCTTTGTGCTATGTCTTTTGTGTGCATTAAATAAATGGTTTATCTATCATGTATATACCTATCTACCTACTTATTTGAGAGAAATTTGTATATATTTTCGTAGGCAAATAAATCATTTATTATCTATTACAACAATGAATAATATTCCGCCGACCCACGAAACGGCAACGAGGGTGATATAGGTACCTTCATTTGTTTACGCCCACGTTTTGATGATTGTATAAGGTTTCATTAAAGTGAGGCTGTTGTCAGTTACTGGTAATGTCAATGCTGAGGTGCTTCTGAGAGCTTCCGTGAAGGCGTACGCGTTATATGCATATGAATGTATGTACGGAACTTATAACATTTTTTTATTGTGTCTGTCTGTCTGTTTGTTCGGCCTATTCTCCGAAACGTCTAAACCGATTTCGACGGGACTTTCACTGGCAGATAGCTGGTGTTATAAGGAGTAACTTAAGCTACTTTAATTTTAGAAAAAAAATAGGGTTCCGCGCAAAAAAATAAAACCCATGAATTACGACATGCACGCGAACGAAGTCACGGGCACAGCTTACATTAATATTAAATATAAATATAATAAAGAAATAACTATCTCGATATTTTGCCAAGTCCTTAAAAACGTCACTAGTAATATAATATAGGTAGTTAATAAATACACACGTTTACATCTTGTTCATTGACACAGTTATCACAATCATCTTTTCTTACTCGATTGTGTTGGTATTCAATGAACATCGAAATTATATTAAATACATATACCTATACAAGAATAGCTCACCCTTACCCTAACCTAGCCTTTTCTAACAATGTTGGGGTCGGCTTCCAAACTAACTGAATACAAGTATATTACATGGAGCGACTGCCTATCTGACCTCCACAATACAGACTGGTTATCAGACTGTTGGGCTTCTGACTTCCCGTAACGACTGTCAAAGACCTATACGTATGACAGCCGGGTATGAAGAACAGAGCACTTATGCCGTAGAAAAATTTATTTTAGTGATAACGACCCTAGAAATGTACCAAACATATTCTCCACAAGAAGCAGCTACATGCGTGTGCAATGATATATATCATCATTATCTAACAGAATGTAAATATAAGAAATCAAGGTTTACAAAGAAACTGCCTCTGGCTGGCTGGAATTTGTAGAGACGACGCTCAACAAAACCGAACCTATTCTAATTCCAATTCAAATTCACATAATTTATTTTCTCTTCACAATCAAAACAATCTTATAAAATACGTGACAGTAAGTTTGTAAGATACTGAAGGCTGCACTAGGAATACCAGCACCATAATTGCAAAACACGATATCAATCTCAATTCGAATCATTTTGAAGCATATTGTTAATTCACTGCTTTATATGTTCGAAAAATTTGTCGGCTCAACAACTACTTTTCTGTCTCCTAAGATACATGACTACCTAGTTTAAGAGACAGGGTTACATGATCTGCGGTGCTATTCTGTAAAAATCTCACGGTGAAAACTTAGGTGAAGTGAGCGTGGAGAGAGCTGTCAATAGTGTCAATTCCTAGCAAAAACAGACTCACTTCACCTATGTTTTCACGGTGAGATTTTTACAGAATCGACCGGCTGTGTAGATTTATGTAGATATACCATGCTATTTTGTACTTCTGCTCTTGTGTATCATGAATCTTGTGTGTCGTATAATAAGAAAAAAAAACTGAAATAACACTGAATTAGAATTGTCAAAATAAAAGCCATTGCTACTGATTGTGTGAGACGCAATTACCCCACTGTAGATAAGTATAGCAGATCACCAGAAGGCCAATTTCCGTAAATAAAAACGCTTAAAATCTCTCGGCGACAATCAACGTCAAAAACTTGTCTAAAATGTAGGGAAATAAGAATTTTTTTAACAGATTGAAACTGAGATCAGACTGTAAAGAACATAAAATTACGAGAATTGCCCCTCTGGGTTCCACACATATGGTATGTAAACATATTTTTAGGGTTCCGTACCAAAATGGTAAAACGGAACCCTTAAGGTGAGACTCAGTCTGTCTGTCTGTCTGTCACAGCTGGATATCTCAAGAACTACTAATGCTATCAACTTGAAATTTGGAGGGGGGCTACTAGGGCATGTGAGGTATCATATGGAAGAGAGCAGTTTGCACATTCTCAAAGATTTTTTCTTCTTGTTTAGGCCACATAGTTTTCGAGTTTTGATGAAAAGTTAAAAAAAAATACCCCCCCCCCCCCCTATGTAAAGATTACAGGAAAAGTAAAACGAAGTCTCTAAATAGCATACTTTTTCAGAAATTATCAACAAAAGTAACATTAGTTCCTCAATTGGTCAAGAGATGGTGCTGACATAAAACTGCAATTCTACACCGCAGTGTACAGTGTTAAAATTCTCTGACTAATATAGGCCTCGCAGATGAAAATTTAAAAACAGATGATGGTACGGAACCCTCGGTGCGCGAGTCCGACTCGCTCTTGCCCGTTTTTTTAAACTCGCTACAGAAAGAAAGAACTTTTATTTGGCACAGTACCAAGGAACACATAAAAACTGACATAAAATATGCAATATTTACGATCGGGTACTGAAGTATTTCGATAAGTATGAGTGTTGCAATAACCCGTACGTTCCAATAAAATATTCCCAAAGTAGAAATTGAAAAGCGTTTCCACTTGGGGATCGATCCAACCGTAAAATTCTAAGAAATTTTCATACAAGTCGTTTGTATGAAATTTTCTAGCTTTGACGTAGGATACTGGAAATAGAATAAATAGAAAATAGAAATAGAAAATATTTATTTTCCAGGTAATACAGTAATACTGTCTGTGTGGAGCCGGACTTAAAGAATTGCACCACCCCTTACTTCCCATGGGTGTCGTAAAAGGCGACTAAGGGTATTACCGGAGAATGGGCAGCAGCGTTCTCTATTTATTCCACCATCATACCATACTGCGATCGCCCACCCGCCTGCCAAGCGTGGCGATTATGGCAAACCCCCCCCAAAATTGGGGGAGGCCTATGTCCAGCAGTGGACGTCTATCGGCTGAAACGACGAGGTAATACAGTAAGCAGCAGTAAGCAGCCGGTAAGACCCTTAGTCGCTTAGTCTCTATTTATTCCACCTTCATACCATACTGCGATCGCCAACCCGCCTGCCAAGCGTGGCGATTATGGCAAACCCCCCCCCAAAATTGGGGGAGGCCTATGTCCAGCAGTGGACGTCTATCGGCTGAAACGACGAGGTAATACAGTAAGCAGCCTAGGTAGTTAACAGCAAGTTAAGACGACATGAGTAGCTTAAAATATTACCTATAGCTAGGTTACATATAGTATTAACTGGTGATATATGTAGATAGGGATGTAATTCTACAGGGTGACAGGGGACATTAATGCATAACCTATACCTACAATGGATTCAGTACATGACTATGACCTGGGTAAAAAAATTCTCGTAGGTTAACAAAAAAAAATTTGCTCTGTCATACATTTTGACCGCGTAGGTATTGCATTTTTGTATGAAACAGCAGACAACGGTTCAGTACATGATTCTCAACCCCCTGGGTAAAAAAATTCTCGTAGTTTAATAAAACAAAATTTGTCTGTGTGGTGCCGGAAGTCTGTGTGGTGCCGGACTGAAAGAATAGCACCACCCCATACTTCCCGTGGGTGTCGTAAAAGGCGACTAAGGGGCGTACCGGAGAATGGGCGGCAGCGTTCTCTATGCATTCCACCACCATACCATACTGCGATCGCCAACCCGCCTGCCAAGCGTGGCGATTATGGTAAACCCCCCCATTTGACCGGTCCAAAACCAGTCGAAGTGCAGGTTCTTGGGGGAGGCCTATGTCCAGCAATGGACGTCTTTCGGCTGAGATGATGATGATGATGATGATGTATGTATGTATCTAATTAAATATTTTGTAAAATAAATTAAATATTTTTCAAATGAATTTATTTGCCTGCCCTATGTTCCACACCGAATACGAGTTTTTAACTGTAGGTATTTCTGAAACCCATCATTGCTAACTTCGTTTTAAAATGTTGGCGAATCCATTCCTAATATTTTTAAATCGTCACGTTTTTGGTGAAAAAAAAACATTATGACAAAGGTGAGTTGTTAGAGCGCATACAGACAGTAAGTGCAGTTAGTTACCTCTGTCGTTGCCGCGCTCGTGTGTATGGCCACTTACACTGAATATGATTGTGCCTACTAATCGCATTATCTGGCAGATTTAGATTACGTATAGGTACCCACACACGAAACTAAAGTTATTACTGATCATCTATAGTGGCCAGCCATAGTACAAGGTCATTGCTATATCATAGTATTTTTTTAAATAACATACATGGATGGGGGTATAGGTTCCGTCAAAACTGGACTGGACGCGCGGGCTCGCGAAAGATGGAAGGAATGGAGGAAGCCTTTGCCCAGGTAGGACAGCGTAGGCTAGTAAAAAAAAATACATGGTAAAAGTTTTTGATAAGTAGATAAATAAATAATCATAAAGGAAGGTACCTGTAGAAACCTGTTGATCCCGTATTTAAGTTGTTTATTCAGCATCCTCTCGTGCAGGCCCTCTTCACTTTCAACCTTTGCCCGACATTCGTGGTGACTGACAGATGACATTAGTGACAGCAGGTACCTCTGTACTTATGTGATTAAGACAGTGTTTAAAAATCTATTTTAGTCTGTCAGTGGAGTACCTGACACCTGTCAGTGCCACAATTCTATACCTACAATGATTTTTGATTTGTTAGACTAGAATGACAGCTCTGATCGACCTTTTTTTGTCAACATGACATTACACTTAACATAGTATTTACCTATGTAGGTATCGGCTGTCATTTAAGTCTATAAATTAAACATCAGAGTTTAGTAACTAATAAAGATCAAATTCGCAAAAAACGTATTCGTTTGTATGAAACTAACAGGTGTCAAGAACCCATTCTCTCGTCGGCCGCACTGCTAATAGGTAGATACACTACAGTACCTAAGTCAGCAGAGGCTCGCAACAAATCACTGCAATACACCATTCCTTCCCCTGTTTCATCACTATACCTGCCTATTACTCCTTTCAGGGCTGATTTTTCAAACGACAGATAATATTTATTCGTAGAATAAAATTGACATCTGACAGATTTTGTATGGAAGAACTGTCAAAAGTTCAAAATTTTCCTCGTATAAAATTATCTGGCGTTGGAAAATATTTATTTATTTTATTTATTTATTTAATACAACACTTCTATCAATACAGGATATCCCAAAGCCATAGGGTGGTACTCATATTTATTTTACAAATTGTAACACAAATGGTACCTATGCAGTTATTCTTGCGAATTCATTCATTCAAATTCGGCCCTTAGGTACTAAATAAACTGAAGTGGCGTTTAAAGTCAATGTTATTGACTTAAAAACGTTTGATGGTGCCGCGAAGGAATGAGGGTTTATCTTCAACCTGTTGCTTGTACCATATTTTATTTTATAGTTACGTCGCCGACGAGGTAGCGACTAGCTATCAACGATTTTCTCGGTCAAGAAACGTAGGTATAGACGCCAGCACATCAAGCTACACGAAACTGTCACATTTTCCCCATTTTAGTTGCTAGCTCTACTGGCTTTTCATTAATTCTCTCTCTTCTTTTATTTTTTTTTTGTTTTATTTCTTTTTAATGTACTTAACATAGCTTATAAGTTGTACCACCTACTAACAAAATTATGGGCAAAATATGCCTGAATTAAAGAGATTTTCTTTTTATTTTATTTTATTTTATTTTATTTATTTATTTATTAATCGCCGGTGTTGGTACACAGGTGCCTTCTGCAGAGGTATCGCTGTGTTTTCTATTTTTTTTTTTTTTATTTGTAATGGGTTTGCTCTTGACTCTAGTCTAGGTCAGAGGTGACAGAGACAAAGTCGACGATGGAGTGAGCTTACCCAGAAGAAGCCTGTTCACTCTTACTTTGAAGAGATTCGGGTTGTATGCGCTCGGAAACACAGACGCAGATAAAGAGTTCCACTCTTTTGCTGTGCGCATTATAAAAGACATTTGAAAACGCTTAGTGCGAATTGGTGGAATAGCAACTAGGCAGGGATGGTAACTTGCTGTGCGTCTGGATGACCGAAGGTAGAAGGGGGCCGGTGGAATGAGGTCGTGGAGTTCTTGGGCACACTCACCGAAGTACAATCTGTAGAAGACCGACAAGCAGGCAACCTTGCGGCGATGAGCCGAGCTGTGAAGCTTGGCGTCCACCAGTTCTACGTCGCCAATGAGCCTCTTAGCTCTGCGTTCCACCAAGTCAAGCGCGGCAAGTTGGTATTTCGCTGAACCATCCCAAAGGTGGCTGCAATACTCCATGCAGGATCGGACTTGCGCTTTGTATAGGGTTAAAAGCTTTCCAGGCGTGAAGTATCGCTTCACCTTATTTAGGATGCCCGGCTTCTTGGCCGCAGTTTACGCTTTGTACTCAATGGTAGCCGAAGTTGAGACTAGACGTCAACTCCATGGCTAGGAGCTCGAGCCGATCTGTTACAGGAACAGATGTACCCCGAAAAGTAGGAATCTGGTAAAACGACTCCTTTTGGCGGTAAAAAAACACGCTTGTGTTTTGGTGACGTTAAAAGAGACCAAATTGTCATCACCCCACTGGGAGACAAGGCTTAAGGTCAAATCTGCCCGCTCTACCATGACCTCTCCTAAAAAACGAACCTCGGCCCCGCTGGCTTTTGCGCTGGACAAGTATCTCTCTGAAACAGTACTGTCATCCGCGTACCCAACAATACCAGGCTAAAGAAGGTCATTGATGTGCAGCAGGAAAAGAGTTGCAGAGAGAACAGACCCCTGAAGAACTCAATAGCAATAGCCATAAGGTCAGAGGAGCAGCCGTTAACGACTACTCTGATCGACCGCTCACTAAGGAAGTCTGATATAACCAGCTACAAAAAACATCAAACAATATTTACATCTTAGGTAGGTAGGTACATAGAAATTAAATGGGTAGGTACAAATACCTACTAGGTACTTTATCATCATCTTCTGCCGAGCCTTTTCCCAACGTTGGGGTCGGCTTTCAGTCTAACCGGATGCAGCTGAGTACCAGTATTTTACATGGAGCGACTGTCTATTGACCTCCACAACCCAGTTACTTGGTAATACGAAACCCCTTGGTAAGACTGGCTGTCAGATTTTTGAGCTTGTAGCCTGTAACGACTGATGTCAAAGATCCACGAATGACAGTCGAGACCAACGGCTTAACGTGCCTTCCGAGGCACGGAGGGGTCCTAGCTGCGGTTGGTTCGTGGATGGGTGACCATCTTTACATATAAAGATGGTCACCCATCCACGAACCAACCGCAGCTAGGGAAGCTTAACCTGATCGATCGAGCCGTGCGGCTGTTATTACTTAGCCACAAGCCCATACATTTAAATTTTAACTTAAACTATTATAAGAATGAGAGCAGTGGTGGCCCAGTGGTATCGGCCGCGACTTACGAGTTGTATGTCGTAGGTTCAAACCCCGATAGGCGCTTTACTTTGTGTAAACTATTTCATCATCACTGCTCTCAAAACGGTGAAGGAAAACATCGTGATGAAACCGGCATGTCCTCCAAAAATTCGAAGACATATTGTGACATCTACTAAACCTGCACTGGGCCCGCGTGGTGGATTACGGCCCACTCCCTCTCACAGAGTGGGGGCCTGTGTCCCAGCAGTGGGAACATTATAGGCTAATTATGATTATAAGAATGTACCTATAGTGCTAATCAAACTTTTATTGAGAAAAGGTAAGTCTAACAGTCCGTAGGTAGCCTACCTACCTACGGACTGTTAGGAGTACGTACCTATTTCTCGTGCTTACTTTGCTAGTAAGTGTGTATCGACGTGCGGTCGATTGTCCCTGCCTATCGTTGGCAAGCTATGTCCATGACAAACCGGTAGAAATCGTCACGTTACGAAAAAGCGTTATGCCTACATAGACTCCATGCGACATTCTTTCCCTTTCTCTCTCTTTCTTATTATATATAATAGAAAGAGACAGAGGGAGATTATTTTCGTGGTTTCTGAGGGTCCTAAGTTCCAACCTATTAAAAAGTACCTACTCTGTGGGTCCAGCAGTGCCGATTTGTAAATTCAAATTTTTTTAATAATTCAAAGTTGACCGGGAAAATTTTAGCCCCTTGCCTAGTTGACTCTGAAGTGCCGTGCTTGACCGACGGGGTGAACGCCTGGACAGCGGCTTGCCCGGATACAGATCAGCCCGTAAACCCATCTTCCCAGAGACAGTGGGATGAGCCTCTCTGCAGGTTGGTACGGAATAATCTTATCAATACGTCCACCAATTCAGCTGAGCGTGCCCGCCTGCTAGCTGTGGGTGAGTGGGAGTCGGGGCTCTGGCTTCAAGCACTCCCGTCACCCATCATAGGCACTATGCTGGGTGACACCACCTTCCGGCTCGCCACCTGTCTGCGTTTGGGCGCTCCTTGCGGGGCTCCGCATCGCTGTCAGTGCGGTGAAGCTGTCGACTGCCTCGGGCACCATGGCCTATCTTGCAGAAGGAGCGCAGGCCGGATAGCACGGCACGCCAGCATTAATGACATCATCCGTCGTGCTCTTGTCACCGCCGGGGTGCCAGCTGTTTTAGGACCCAACGGCCTGCCACGCGACGATGGGAAGCGGCCAGACGGAAAATGACCGTAATGCCCTGGAAGTTAGGCAGACCTTTGGACCAAAGGTATGCCAGGGTTGCATCCCACACCTACGTGTGTCGACATCCTTGCGCCATCTCATCTTCCTAGCACGGTGGTCTGTGCTGGGGCGGCTGCTGCAGGTGCAGAAAACCTCAAACGGCGAAAATATTCCAACTTGATTGGGAGTTAGGTATATGTTCGAGCCGTTTGGGGTTGAAACACTAGGGCCATGGGTCCGTGTGCCCACTTGGTTTTTTGAGATATCGCCAAGCGGTTAGTCGACTCTTTACGTGACCCTCTGGTCACGTAAAGAGTCGACTAACCGCTGGCCTATTTCTTGGTCAAAGAATTAGCATTGCCACACAACGTGGTAATGCTGCCAGCCTTTTTGGCACTGTTCCTGTTGACAGCGATGCGCACGAATTTTTTGATGATTATTTTGCTTATTGTTTTATTATAAATGTACATATTAGTATTATAAATACGATAGATTACGTAAATAATAGCATACCTAGGTATTACAAATGATTTGTTGATTCTATTTCAAATTGATGAAAATTAATATCCGGGAATAAATTATACCCAATCAGAGATTTTAAAACCGACCTTATAAAATAATCGCTATTATTATGTAGGTATTTCAAAAGACAAAAACATGTAAGTACTTAAGTAAGTAGGTATGGGTATGTCAAACAAACAGATGAAAAAAACTTTTTATAGTTGCCGGCACGTAACTTGGCAAGAGCTTTTGTAGTGGGGGAAGTTTGCGCACGCACAATTTCATACATTTTTATATGCGCGAACTTCCCCCACTACGAAAATCTCTTGCCAAGTTACGTGCCGGTAACTGTACATCAATTTTATTTTCTTGTTTTTTGCAATTTGCAGGACACTGTCAGGTTGTTGTGTTGGTCAAACTCTATCATAAGTTGTACCCATTTTTCCTTAGTCTGAGTACCCAACCCACATTTTTTTTTAGACTTTGATCTTACTTCATTGCCACCTATTAAAACATTTATGAACCAGTTTTGAATTGGCTTCTGGTTAGTTTAATAAAAACGTAACAGATGGCACTAGTCAAGCTTTTATAATCGTATGTCATAGGCATAAAATAATTTTTGTTTAGACGATTAAAACACTTGAAGTGACTGGTCCAAAAGGGCTACAGTATTATTTTAAAAAATATATTTATATTTCATTTAGATAATCAGCAACTCCAACCGGATATACATTTTTAAACGATTTTCTACATACTCAATTACATCTGCACTGCTGTGAAACTTCCGTCTTTATTGTGGAGGTGGATGTTTACGTTAGACAGAAAGAGACAACCTATCCACTTATGCTATTTATTTTCTGTTCTGACGCATGTAGAATGTAAAATATCTGTGAATGAAAGCGTCAAATCAATCTGTCATTCGTCGACGGCGAATCGGCCGCATCAGCGGACTCGAGTTACCGAGTTATTTTACAATTTATTGTAAACTGAACTGTACAATAATGCATTAGCAACTGTAAGACGAGTGCGAAGTGTTCGTAAAAAAAATAATTGAACTAAACGTGATCGACAATAAGATGCCTTTTGTAAACATCAAGAAGCAATATCTAGCAATCGGGATGTTGATTTTCGTTATATTGTTTTTATTTAATACTAGGCCCGTTTTTCAATGCCAGTTTAATGCAGAAGTGAGTTCATATCTCCCAGTGATTTACGGAATTACTCCGACGTACTTGAGACTCGCACAAAAGGCGGATCTTACAAGGTAAGAATTGTTTATCGTGATTCTTCTGCCCTTGATTTATAGTTTGTCTTACCTCATTTGTTTGGCTAAAGTATTTGGCAATGGGTACTCTTCGTAAGCCGACAATTATTTTGATTGGTTAATTGACGAGCTTGCACAATGATTATATTAGGAATGTGCAGTAGGTACTTGTCATACGGAAAGTACGAACCGACTAGCTTTATTTGTGGATTTCGAAGAAATCTGTGCTTTATTTGATCACTCACCTTTTGATTCTGGGAATATTTTCTTGCCTCAATTTTAATTATTCAAAGTGAGTCTGTGTGCACTATCTATTTGTTAGTGTGGAAATTAATGCTACCACACATTATAGAAAGCAAATGAATATTCATGAATACAATGCTCTCAAGTATTGGAATCCCTTCAAAGGTTGGGAAGACACTGACATAAAAGTATCACCGCACAGCTATGTTCTATGTTATGGGATTGTTCTCCGTACTTAGTCCTTCAAGTGGAGTGATCACTGCACAGCTTTTAAAAGGCTTAGCAAACAATTTATAGACTAGAGAAATTGCAGAATTTGATTTAACTATCTTGATCAAATCATTGTCTTTGTCGACTGCAGATAATTTTGAGGCTGTATGTAGTACTTACTTCATATTTTGACTTGCGAAGTAATAAATGGTTAAAATCTGATTTCAATTCTCTTTATTATATTTCCAGAAGTATTCATGTTCTTACAGTTTTCTTAAATGGCAACAGTCTGTTTGATGCTTTAGAAAAAAAAAACCTAATAATCTGGTAATAACAAAATAGCTTACAGGTATTTAACAAAATTCAATGTACTTAACTATTTTATGTAACTATACCTAGTATGCTTTAATACTAATACATCCTTCTGTATGTAGAATAAAGTAATAATATTATTTTTTAATTGACTAACTGATAAGATTACGTTTGAAACAGTATGAGGATAAAAACAGATGAATAAGAACTAGGTAGTTTTTTACTGATTTATCCTCGTAATGTTTTAAACATAATTCTTACATGTTCAGTAAAATGATTAAATATGTATTTAAGAAAATTAATAAGCAATCATTTATTTTAGTAATTTTTATTTTTTTAATATTTATTTTAAGTAACTTGACACCTGTCACTTTAATAGAGATATATGTTTTGCGAATTTGATCTTTACTATCTACTAGAACTGTCCCACTGACAGGTGTCAGTATTGCATTCTCTCAATGGCCGGGCTGTACAGGTCTTAATTTTAAGTTTATGTCAATCTTAGTGATTTTCAGTCATTAATTGTTTTATTTTTCGACACTCACTTGAGAACCAAATCTAATTATGGCTAGAAAGCCAATTGCAGATCAATGAAGAGCACAAAAGAAGTTACTGAAGCAGCCAGCTGCACCACCTACTTTGCTCACCTCTTAAAAATGGTCATGTCATAGCTTTTGCCGAGGAAATATTGTTAAACTAAATCCCTTTTTCCAGGTTGTCACAAACACTGATGCATGTTAAGAACTTCCACTGGGTTGTGATCGAAGACTCCATTGAAAAGACAAAGTTGGTTGCGAACTTGCTCAAAGAGTCCAATTTAAAATACACACATCTTAATATCAAAACACATAAGACTAAGGCATCTACGGTATGTATGACACATTTGTTTGGTTACTTAAAATATTTTAATAATAATATTTTGATAATTCAGAATTGTTTGCTGAAGTAACTGAGGATGTCATAGTCCAGAACATAAAATGTCTTGCATTTCATATTCTGCTTTGAATATACTGCCTCGTCCATGCCCTACAGAACCTTAATTTGTTGGATGTTGGCCTGCAGTGGCCTTGTAACATCAGATAATGAATTGTGCCTCATAAAGTCTTATTAGGCAATGCTTGATTGGTTATCGGATCCTAGGCCCCTTTTTTTGCAGAAAATATTAGCTCCTCATGTCCTCAGTACAGATAGTGCTTTGGTTCAACTTCATCTTTTCGTACCTACTACAATGTTTTCTGCTATTGACGCGACCAAGACTGACTTGACATGACTTAAGAAGCTGATGATTACATGATTTTTTTTCTTTTTTTTCTCATATTTTAATAAACATTTCAGATCATGGATATCAATATATGTCTGTTTAGAACAAGCATATTCAACACGTCTTGGTATTGTGTATGTCCGCCAAATATTAAGGGAACTCGTACATTTAAATAATTATGTTCTATGAAAACTTGCAATTTATTTAGTTATTCTTCAGATATTAGATTGCTATGAAAAACTAAATATACCTATGTATGATTAGTAACACTTCAAATACGAAAACTGCCCTTACAGCTACGAAATAAAGGCGCAATCAATATAAAATTATCAGACCTTTTCCTTACCATAGTACCTACTTAAAATCAAAAACAAACTAGGCTAACAAAATGTTACTGAAACTACTTAATTCCACACCATTTAAGTACACTTTCGAAGTAAGTACAGTGGACTGCATGGCTTGTGGTAACACTGTGTGTGACCTTGAGCTGGCTTAGCGTAGTAAGGAGTTCAATAGAATTAGGGGCCAGCTTACACTGTTTTTTTACCATTGACGTGCGGCTGACTGTCCCTGTTGTAAATAACTTAATTTATCCTTTTACAGCCTGTGCCTTTATTGTCGAGTCGAGGGGTGATCAGTAATACATTAGTGAGTACAATAACTGATTAAAATCACATAACTGCATCCAGTTACGTGACTATTATGTATATGTACCTATGTACAGGAGGGGTGTTACGTGTTCACAGTGGGATTCGGTTTTTGTTTTGTTTTTTTTTTGTTTGCCGTGTGTTCAGTTCAGTTTTTGTATCATGCCATCCTGACATAATTTCTAAGAATTTAGGTTTATTTCCATTTAATTATTTCAATCATAAACTTCGATTTTTCGAACGAAATGTTACGTAAACTTGAATGGAAAGGGGAAATATTTAACTGTTTCTCTAAACGCTTTACCTATTAAAAAAAATGTATTTACCTTCTAAAGATGAATAGAATTTAAATACAATTTTTTTAATATATGAGCCTTTTTTAACTTTCTGGCCTTGTCTCTAAGTTGGTCGCAGTTACTAAGCTAGGGAATTGCGACCAAACGGGTTAGGTTAGGCCAGAAAGTCTGCGACCAGTCATGTGCTCATCCAAGTTGGTCGCAGTTATTTGGCTATTTAGTATTTTTAGGATCCCAATATTGTAGAGCATCACAATAAGAGGCGCAATCATTATATTGAGTGTTCAATAATATTTTTTAATGGAAAAAAAAGCTAAATGAAAGGAAAGCTAAATGGGAATTTTTTGAGGTTCAATTAAATACAACAAAAATTGAAGGTCATTCGACCTAACTCATATTTGGCATGCTTGTTTTGAATCTGATTGGTATGACCAAGTTCCCATAAAAGTTTATGTAATTTTAAGTGAACTCTATTGCATTTGGTTTCCACCATTTTCACGCGTTTTCCTGGTTGCGCACTAGGAATAATACAGGCTGACCTGTAAAACATTGGACATAGTAAAGGAGGGTTTATTAGGTACAGTTCGCGTCAAATAACTTTGCCGCTCTGAAACTAAAGTTCATTTCAAATAAACTTGCGATAAAGTTTGTTCACCTCCTTCTACTAATGTATCCCAATATTTCCAAACCATACGAAAAAAATGGCAGTGTCGGTAACACGATCAAAACATTGACTTACCTACTCCGTGTTTGGTATTATGAAACTCAACCGATGCAATGTTAGCGACAGTTTTGTATGACGAACGATATCTATCGTAAGTTATTTGGACTTTTTGGTACAGGGTGGTTGAATGACATTTATCGCAAGTTTATTTGAAATACACTTTAGGCTTTTCGCTAGCCGCGCATGCGCGGTGCTGTTTTATTCATATATAAAACTACTGCGCAGTGATTTGTTGCCTACTTCAGAGCGGCAAAGTTATTTGACGCGAACTGTAGTTGGTTTAGCTGGATTCACTTTCCAAATACTTACCTACATATGTAAAAATAAATATGGCCTTATTTTTTATTCAATTACTTACCCAATAAAATCCATGGACATTTGCATTTTTGCCTGTTTTAAGCCCTGGTTAAAGTAAGGATCATATCTTCCTGCCTTTTCAAGGGTCATTTCAACTAATTCCAAGTTACAACCTATTGCAGTCGCCCGTTCAATTACTTAGTCACTTGGCAAATCTTAATAAAATATTTGACACATAAAAAAAATGTAAGTATATTTTTATTCAATACATGAATATTGTGAGCATAATCATGCTCAATATGTCCGTCTTCAACCAGTCATGCTGTATATCCAAGAGCAAAAAGTGTTAGGCTACAGACGCACTGGCAGGTGACTTGTTTAGCGCCTAGAGCATAGCGAGACACCTTGGGAGTAGCGAAGACAAACCACAAAATACAGATAGTACAGAAGGCAATCACATGTATGTACTTCACTTTTCATACCTACGTTCGGCGGTCGCGCTAGGGTTGTCAACTTTGTCTTATGCACAAAAAATATCGTGGTAGTGGCACTCGTATCTAGTTGTTTGATTTATTGTTGAGCTTATGTTGATATTAAAACAAAACAATAAACATAGTATTACAATACAAAAAGTTTACAGAACAAAAACATATAAAATTTTACATTTGTCAATTTTCACTATCGAAAATCCCTAATAACTCTAAAGGGATTACCCTATTTACCCAATTTATTTTGCCCTATCCGTTTTAGACCTAAACCTATCAAATGACACTAAAAACAACACAATACCTACACAAACAAAAAATCATGTTTTCAACTTACGTAATTTATACTGATTCAAAATAGGAAACCAGTATATAAATCGTTTTTTGTTGCTCCATTGTTGCACTTCACAGACGCGTCTCAAGCGGATGGCACTCGCGCTCACACTAGTCCCAATCCGTCCGAGATAACGTGTCCGTGAGCGGTGTTTAGCGCACTTTGTATGTAGATTGCCTTCTATATAATACTCTCTGTATTTCGTGGACAAACCAACGCTCTCGAATTTTCGCACTGCGTTTATCAAAGGATGCTGAGCGCTAAACAAACTATATGTCAGTGCCCACCGTTGTTTTCAATAAGTTTTTACGCACTAATTGAAACATGCAAATCTTTTTCCTTTGGGTGCTTTAACTTTTACTATCCAATCTAATATTTTGTACTTACCTTATCTTGTATACGTATATCCAGCCAGCAATGTATTGTGCTGTTCAAAAAGGTTTTAACTCATTGACCATTTAGGTATGAAACTGGTACTTTAAACGTTGAGTAAATTAAGTCATGTAATTGTATAGCAATCTAATAATGCTTAATATTCATAGCATTATATTGTAATTTAAAATCATGATCTCATCACTAAATAATTTGCAAGTTGATCTTACTGATCCGTTTGCGAATAACAATTGGCTTCCGAAGTATCAAAGTATTTTTTAATTTGTTTTCTATGATACCTATTTGATATGCTCTACTTTCGAAGGTAGCTGTTTATAATCTTTCGAAATTCTAAAACTAATTATATCTACTATGTATTTCAAATTCTGTAGAATACAGTTTTCTTTTTTAGTTTTTGTGTGATATTTTTGTATAGAATAGAATGGTATTTATGAACTGTATTACGGTCAGTGATAATGCAATAATTGGCTTTCGACACTAGCATGTGCGATAGAATATTAATATTAAAGGTATTTTAGAACTCTTCCCCACGTAGGTACTAGATTATGGGACCTTCTAATGATGGACACTTCTTTAAATTAATGAACCTTGGTCGCAAGACCCCAAAATAGGAATTATTTGAGGTTCCCAAATAGAGGCGCAATCATTTTGTATCAGAGTGTTCAATAATATTAGAGCCTCGAACCTATTATTAGACGTGTGAATCTGTGAGTTGCTGAGCAAATGGGTCAGTGTTTTACAATGTTATCTCTTTCTTCCCGTTCCCTGCGGTATTTACCGCACTCATCTAAACGGGGTTTGAAAGAAATAATTAGTGATGTTAGTGACTTCATGATTAGCACACGAAGCTACGCCAGAAAAAAAACAATTTGAATGCTGGCATAAATAAACTATATACTTACTTATTCAATAAAAATATTAATTTATGGCTTATTTGTGCCATATAATCTCAGGATAAGCCAACTGAGATAAACCAAAGTTGGATAAGAAAACCCAATGAATCTTGTTATCAGCAAAAAATATTTCTTCAAGATAAAGATAATAACTATTTTGCACGTTCACTGACTAGGATTATCAATCTAAGCAAACCGAATTCTTGGGAACTTCTTTCTCTGTCATAACCATAGAAATTGTAACTAGTTTTTTATCTTTTATTGGTGGTAAAATATAGGGTTTCAGTTTAGTCATACTGATAATATAAGAAACGTAGCCGATGTGTTACAGTTTGTTAACAATCTATGTCTTTCATGAACCATTTACATTTTTCACTAACATTACGTGATACCAAAAAGTAATGCCTTGTGCAGTCACGAGCAAAAGTATGTATACACTTTGCTTTATTCAAAGACCATTTTCTCCTTTAGTTTTGAATGAAATATTATGTTATTACGAACAAAGTATTTTCGAACCCATAGGTCTGTGTAAAGTGTCGTATTTTAACGTTGCATTCGGTATTTCACGAAAAATTCTCAATTGTAAGTTGCCAAGTGTTGACATATTAGTGCTCGTGACTGTACAGCCCGATTCAAAATTTGTGGTGGCTCCGAACATGAGGCGAGTCGCTGCGTAGTAACAAATTCACCTGTCAGCGGGAGTGAGGAGTGAGGTACTGCGCATCGAGTAACGCACTTCAGAGTCGCCATAAAGTTTGAATAGGGCTGTAAAAGCGCATCATCGGATTTTCAACTCTCAGCGCTTTGTTGTTGAGCGCGCTATAGCACGTAAGCCGTGTTTTCGACTGAATTTACGGCCGCTCCATATCAACTACGGACATAAGATTATTTTGGGATCTGAACTAAGAAGGACTAATAACACGATTTGGTAGTTGTCCTTAAGTTTGTTGTGTTTTTGCCTGTCCAAAAAAGTTAATTAATGCGGAAGTAGGGTTTACGAAGTTTCGAACTACATTCGAATGGGTCCGTTTCTTTCTTGACGAGCTTACGGAAGCGTTCTACTCTCTAAGGTTTTGGTCCGTCGTCGAAGATAGTTAGCCCGCTTGAAAATAGTTAGTCCGTGAAAATATGTGTCAAATCGTTTTTCGGACGGGGAAATATACTTACTTCAGATGTTGGGACAACTGTCAAATCTTGTTGTCATTCAGTTATTAGTTCGGGTCCCCCCGAATCTTATTACCGTAAGTGATACGGAGTTGGAAACGCTCGTAACTTTGGACTACGAATTTCGTGCTTAAGGAGCAGAGTAAAGTAGACCGCTAAGCCTCAAGAGACGAGTGTTGAAAATCAAACTGCGCTTTTAGCAAAAGATTTAGGTATCTCGTAGTGTAAGTGGAAACGGGCATTATGTTTTACTCATCGTGTGATGTCATTATAACTACAAAAGGGATGTTTGTGTCTAATTGTTTGATAAATACCAAAATTCAAAGAATTTGTAGAATTGGTGACTAACAAAACATGTGGAAATCTTTATTGATTGTATAATTTTGTAATAGGTTCATGTAAACATTTCAGGCAAGTGGGGTGGAACAAAGGAATCTGGCTTTGGATTGGCTCAAAGGTCACTTGCAGAAGGCCGATAACAAAAGAGGCGTTGTGTATTTTATGGACGATGACAACACGTATTCACTCAAAGTATTTGATGAGGTAAGTCTTATGAAATACCTAATAATTTGCCATACAATAGGTAGCCTATTTAATTAAGAACAAATGATTTCAAACGAGCCGGTTGTTTTTATGTAATACAAATTGCTTGGAAACTATTCTAATAAGTAGGTACTTACGAGATGCACTAAGGGCCTGTTTAACGCCTTCGACTTTGACTACATATACAAAACAGTACATTTGTGTTCGCATTTAGGTAGGGAACTGCAGAAACCAATTTCCGTAATTTTAAAAACGTTCAAAATCTAGTTGCGATCTCATTTCAACGACAATCAGTGTCAAAAATGTAGGGAATTTAGAGATGTTTTTGACGGATTGCGACAGATCAGACCATGACCGTCCTTAAAATTACAGGAATTGCTCCTCTAATTTCTTTCGCGATGCCATGTTTCTCTCTTCGTAAAAGTTATTCTAATTAATGTGTAAGTACAGCACCAGTTTTCAGGTTTTCAGTTATTTCTATTAAGTACGTCTTGTGTAATGTAAGTTACATTATATTTTTTTAGGGCAATAACAGTTTTAGAGAAAAATCGTTACAATCTACGTCTTTTATCAGATTAATCAGGAATTCGGTCCATTGATATTGTCTTCACGAGTGAATACCATTTTATTGGGAGGTGCTTGAGGGATAGTATCTCCACAGCCACCTTGATGAATGACTTGAATTGGCTTCTATTTTTAACACGATACGTGTTTCGTGTCAATTTGAGAGAAGGAAAAACATGACAAACCACTAATGAGTAATTGATGGTTGTGGTTAATAGTAGTTAACGACTGCCTTGTTTACGAGTGTATAAAGCTTTTACGTCTAGATATAGATATCTCTCTCTCTAAATCACTCGCTGTCGAAATTTGAGCATTATTCCTTCCAACATAGCCCTCTAGGCTATGTTGGAAGGAATAATGTTTATGTTAATACCTTACCTTGCACGGGTGCAAAGGCGACATGTCAAAATAACAAGTTTTCTGTGCTATATCTAAGTTAAATATTAATAAATTATACAACTAAAACCTTCGGAATAAATGCTCTAAGTGATGGTTAAAACCCGTGACAAATCCATTGTGCAATTTAGAAGATCGAAGTGGTCATACATTTGCTATCCATTTCTAAAATACTGGAAAAACTAATCAATAATAGACTAATAAAATATCTTTCATAATTTACTAACCCTCTCGAAATTCGGCTTTAGATAAGTCTTCTCCACTGAGGATGCAGTTACAGCACTGAGTTCTCTAGTAACTGAACAACTTGACACACAATAAATGTCTGTCTGCTTTCCTGGATCTTAAAGCTTTTCGGTCCGTGTCCCTGTCCTTGTGAGTAAACTGGAAAGAGCTGGAGTAATAGAAACCCCGCTGCAGTTGCTCAAAAACCGTTTTTCGCCCAGGAAGCACAGGACTAGGGTGGGTGAACTAACCAGCAGTGATGCTGAAGTCACATAGCGCGTTTCCCAGGGCAGCGTACTAGGCCCTATACTATTCTTGGTACATTTGAATGATCTCTGCAACATGATATCAATAATGCAAAAGTTTTCTCTTACGCCGCCGATACCGCTGTCGTTTTTTTCTGGGAACTCCTGGCAAGATGTGAAAGTCAAAGCTGAGATGGGTATGGCAGAAGTAGCCAATTGGCTAAATAATAACCTGCTCTTTAAATACATCAACAACTAATTACTTATGCTTTAGTATTAACAAAAGTACCTAGTCAACCAGGATCTCAATATAAGAATATACACATGTAGAGATGTTGTAATTGTTCATGCGTTAAACAAGCCACACAGACTAATATAGGTGTGATAGTCGATCAGCGTTTATCCTGGTATCTACATCTTGAACAGGTCTCAAATAGGGTTAGGAGATTAAGCTGGATCTTTAAAACACTTCGTCGTATTATTCCAAAAACTATGACCAGCAAACGATACCCCTCAAGAAATGTTCTTTATGAGATCTACATAGCTTTGGTGCAGTCTGTCTTGACATAATGCATTTATTTATTATATAAACAGGCAGTCACGAAAAGCGACTTTTATAACCGATACTATGTATAGCTAATGGATTGGATTGGTTACAATACAATAATAGGTTTTGTTTAGAAATAGACCGGCCGCCTTTAGTTGTAACTGACAGGCACCGGCTGTGTCTAGCGTATCTGACTAAATCTAGGTGCTTCATACTTCAGATTCAAGCCGTTTTGTAGTTCTAATATTAGAACACCTTTATGCATTCTTTTAATAGAGACCTATTTGTACTGCTGTTGACAGTTTCCTTTTTTTACCGACTTCACAAAAAGGAGGAGGTACTGTGTTCGGATGTTTGTATGTTTTTTTTTGTATGTTTGTTCATCGAATACTCCGTCAATTGTCGACGGATTTTCAAAATTCTTTTTTTGTTCGAAAGTAGATAGTTCTGAGGTGGTCCCACTGTCACCAAGTTAGGATCTGATGATGGGATTTTAGAGAAATCGAGGGCAACCCTCAAATTTTATAGGCTCACTTATTGTTTTTCGCGTATTTTATGAAGTATCTTGTGTATTTGCGTATGGTTGTCACCATCTCGGGTAGCTGGGCTGATGATGGAAGGTACAATTCCTTAACAGTAAGAAGTTACTCGAACAGGCAAGGACTGTTTTAGTAAATAGTTTTGATGTTTGATAGGGCATTTGCCACATTTGGTCTTATGATCATTAAGTTATGACCTGATGCTGCAGTCAGGATAGTCTGCTAGTACCTAACTCCTCGACAACTAACAGCAGATATATCGTGTTTAGGCTTATTGAAAAGGGCTCGAAGTGTGGATAAACGTACTGTTAATGAGGAACACCGAAGTACACAGAGACCTGATGCTGAAGCCAGGAGCATCAGAAAAAGTACAAACCTTGAAATTACAGTACCGTAATCCGGCTCGAAGGACCATGTACAATGCCGTACAAAGATGCTTCACTTTGCTAGGATTTATAGCAATAAAACAAAGACGATGCTGTTTTGAGTATAAATTTAATAATATTTCGCTCCTTATTAGTAGTCGTGTTTGGGCTCATTTTAAACAGGACTAAATTTTAAGTTCAATGCAATGTTGACATAAGTCTGACCTGATGCTGCAGCCAGGATTATCAGCATCTAGTCTAAAAACTAATAAATACTTCTTAAAGTGAAATACTTTTGCGAGTTTTTCTTTTGTATAATTATCCTAACAAAGGTTGCCGGTATTGGCTGGATGAGAGAAGCGGAGGACCGTGAACGTTGGCGCAAACTTGGGGAGGTCTACGTCCAGCAGTGAACTGCAATAGGCTGATGATGATTTACAAAAGCCTCAATCGTTGCATTTCACGCAATGCCTTTTCGTCATGTGGTCTATTTAGCAATTTGGTAGGTTCCAAGTCTTATAATACAATGCCATCCAGCGTCTTTACACGACTAAGCGTAACATAAACTTGGCCCTTAGCAAAATTTTTCTTGCCTAATAATTAAAGTAACTCGAGCATTTGCTCTCGGAAATTATGATTTGGTAAAGTGGAGCTGATGATGAAGACCACAAATGGCCATCGGAACTACTCAATTACAAATATTTCACGGGTTGCGATTCGATTACTTTAATATAGCTGCTAAGTAATTTATGCTCATTACAATGCGTATGGTGAAGTGGAGCTGATGGTGACTTCTCAATCAGCTCCAGTTCTCCTGGTTCTAACTAGGAGAACTCCTCAACAATTAACGTCCCTGCATCGGGAAAAGCAATATTTTGTAAAAGGTCTGACATTTTGTAAGAGGCAGCAGTTGACATTAGGCTATTATAACTTAGATAAATTACAAACTGACCCGCTAAAAAGTGAAAAATAAAAACTTTTTTACAAAAAAAAACAACCGACATCCAAAAACACTATAAAGTGAAAAATAACTTTAATTTCGTAAGTCGGTGGCAAAAAACTAAAATACAAATCCAAAGACACCGACTTCCGAAATTAAAGTTATTTTTCACTTTAAGTAAGTACTTATAGTGTTTTTGGAAGTCGGTGGTTTTTTTTTTGTAAAAAAGTTTTTTTGTCATCAGTTACGTTTTTCTAACAAAAGTCACTTATTTTGTAACTATAAAATTGGCCTTACTATATTCAATATTATACCGACCATTCGTATTCTAATTAAATAGTTTTTTCCCCTTCAATGTATTAACAAAAAGTCATTGTATAGTAACTTTGGGTCACATAATTATGCCGTCCAGCTTAGTTAATTTGGGTACCTACACACTATAGGTAAGTAATATGGGATAAAATCATAATCCGTGTTATTTTTGTTGCTACCTATCGCAAATATACCCACAGCATATAAAAAAGTTAATTAAAACAGAATAGCCTTATATTTAAGTAATATACGGTACAGCCAAGAACGCAATTTTTTTTTTCAGAACCTAATACACTTGACCATTTAAAATGTATTCATAAACAGGCAGATTCGGATTATTATACTCTGACGTATCCTGATATATTTATTGTCAGTATAGACATCCATGTGTATCGACATTCATTGACACATACGTATGTGCGAGTAATATGAACGCTACGTTGATATTTATAAACAATAACAAAATCGCGGTAACTTAAACAGGAAAGTGATAGTTAACATTATCTTCCTGCGTAACGCTATTTGTCAGGTAACGAGTCATTTGTGTTATTGAAACTGAAGAATTGCGGTTTTTGTTGATAAATATGGAATTGACTATGTAAAACTTGCCTTTGATCTTAGATTATATTAGACTAGCTGCGCCCCGCGGATTCACCCGCATAAATGTCGATCCCGTGGGAATATCGGGATAAAAAGTAGCCTATATGTTAATCCAGGGTGTCAGCTACCTCCATACAAAATGTTATCAAAATTGGCGCAGCCGTTTGAGCGTGAAGAAGTAGCAAACATATAAACGCACACACATAGGTACACGTACTCACAAACTTTCGCCTTTAAGATATTAGTGTGATTTTAATTTTAGACCTATTCACTAATAATCTCGCTGTGAAACCTTAGGCGGAGTGAGCTGTCATTAGTGTCAATCCCTACCATCAGCTCACTCCCTCACATCACCTAAATTTTCACTGTGTAGTGTTCACAGAATAGACCGGCTGCGGCTGTTCTTATGAAAGTAGGAAATATGAAAAAAATGGGCAACCCTTTTTGTGTACAGAAAACAAATCAACTAGTAGTTAGGTACCCATGAATGAAAGGAGATGCAGCTGAGATGAGAATGTTAAGAGGGACGTATGCTGTTACACGAACGGATAGAATAAGAAATGAGTACATAAGAGGAAGTCTGAAGGTGGCACCGGTAACTGAAAGGTTGTGTTGACATTGGTTGTCATGGTATGGGGATGTGATACGGAGGAATAAGGGAAATCTCGTGAGGAAAGTTTTGAGAATGAATGTCGATAGCTATAAGAGTAGGGTAAGAGCAAAGAAACAATGAAAGGGGGTGACTACCGACATGACGACTAATAGGGAAGTATGGAAGAAAAATATATGTTTCACCAACCCCTAATAAATTGGGATAAGAGCAGGAGAATAATGGAAGAGAGTAGAAGGAGAATAAAGGCCAGTATTGCTTAAAACTGGCCTCAAAAACTGTATTTGGAGGCCTAATAGTATTTCTAAACCTGAATTTCACTGAATGATAATAAAAGAATACCCAATCTTAATACTTATATATCATCAATTTTACTTGCCTTGATAATATTGTTTGAACATGAACAATAAGAAGTCATCCAACTCATCATCTGCCTAGCCTTTACCCGACTATGTTGGGGTCGGCTTCCAGTCTAACCGGATGCAGCTGAATACTAGTATTTTACATGGAGCGACTGCCTGTCTGACCTTCACAACCCAGTTACTGGGTAATACGATACCCATTGGTAAGACTGGTTGTCAGACTTTCGGGCTTCTGATAACCCGTAACGACTGTCAAAGATCCACGAATGACAGCCGGGCCTAACGTGGGCTTAACGTGCTTTCCGAGGCACGGAAAGGTCTCGGTATGTAAAGGTGGTCACCCATCCACAGACCAACTGGCAAGCGTACCTTAACCTGATCGATCGACCTGTGCGACTGTTATTATTTAGTCATCCTACTCAATATATCTAAAATTAGCCAACTTATAGTCATTCAGTGGCTTGGGTCATCGACACTATCTTATCATTTCCTTCTAACCGGGCTAGTATCGGGAGTTCCGACGTCCCCGTTCGCTTCCTAAGCCAATATACAAATAGATAAAACTTGATTACTAAAGACACTCGAGCGAAAATTGATGGCGTACTAAATGCATGAGGATCTCTAGGGCTGTCAATTGTATATGTATAATAAATAATATTGTAATAATACCAGCCCAGTATTGTTCCACTGGCGATTTCGGAGTTATATTAAGAGGAAATCCTAAATAAAAAGTCATAATTCGAGATTTGGTTCTCGCCTATTTCCTCCTCCAATAGTGGACCAATTTAAAAGATATTTAACCTTTTGATTTTCCGTGCCCCTACCGATTAGTCGTATTTCTGTGACAGAGAGCATGCATGATTTTTTCGTTCTATTCAACGATTGCTCCTCCTTATTTATTGTAGGTATTATTTTATAGATTTGCAGCCGCGCGCTAGGGGCACGGCAATTGATATTTAGCCAAGCGCTTAAAAGGTTAATATAATGAATAAGAAGGATATAATACTGTGTTTTTCTTTTTCATTAATAGATGTCAAATTTTTACACAGGCCTCTGTTGACAGCGCCTTAAAACGGCATTTTTTGAGGGTGTGCTTATAAAAATAATGTATCATCAAAAAGGAAAACATAGGGACATACAAGTAGTAAATATTTATTATTCTGTAAAAAATCATTAACCAGGATGAAAACAGGCGAGAGCGTTTCTGTAGAGAAACGACCACCCACATTTCCTCTTAACTAGGTCCAGGATTCTTCACGATTTACCGATATCAAGGAAACACGTAGAAAGTATCATCATCATCTGCCTAGCCTTTTTCCCAACTATGTTGGGGTCGGCTTCCAATCTAACCGGATGCAGCTGAATACCAGTATTTTACATGGAGCGACAGCCTATCTGACCACCACAACCCATTTAATGGGTAATACGATACCCCTTGGTAAGACTGGTTGGCAGATTTTCGGGCTTCTGACCACCCGTAACGACTGTCAAAGATCCACGAATGACAGCCGGGACCAACGGCTTAACGTGCTTTCCGAGGCACGGAGGGGTCACGGTATGTAAAGATGGTCACCCATCAACAGACCAGCCGCGGCAAGCGTAGCTTAACCTGATCGATCGACCTGTGCGGCTTTTATTATTTAGCCACGGGCCCCTCAAACGTAGAAAGTATATATAAATAAATAATATAGCACGCCATTTATTCAAAGTCATTAAATAAATAACAGCATACTATTTGAGCCCACTCCCTCTCTCTGAGAGGAGGCCTGTGTCCCAGCAGTGGGAATGTTATAGGCTGATTACGTACGTTAAGCTATTTATTAAAATTTGCAAATAGCATGCTATTTTTGAACTAGATTCTAAATAGGCGGAGTTTTGTACGATCGATTATGTCCTGTTGACATTTTTGGAAGTTGGATTGAGAATGGAACTTTTTAATATAATGTTGACCTAAATTTTACCTAAGTAGCTATAATAAAACAGAACAAATTTACCACACCATTATCCCCACAATCTTTGTCTATACTAATATTATAGACGTAAAGTTTGTAAGTTTATATGTAGGGGGTAATCTCTGGAAGTACCAGTCGGATTTGAAAAAAACTTTTTGTATTTGATAGCCCAATTCTTGAGGAAGGCTATAGGCTATTTAATATCACACCATGACTCTTAGGAGTCGAGCAAAAAGAAAAAAAGTCAGAAAGAACGTTAAGCAAAAACGAAGTAATATATAGCGGGGGCAGGCTATAGTTAGCAGGCTAAGTTATATATAGTGAGATGCGACGGGGTGGGTAGGGGGAACGAGAAGTTTCACGCGGACGAAGTCGCGGCCAGAAGCTAGTCATAAATAAAGATCTCAACCCTTATCATCACAAAGTTCGTTGACACTAACTAGAGTAGTACGCTATCTCGTGATAACATTGTCACCGAATCCCCTACCATACCCAAATATCTATTTGTATAATACTCGACTATTTCTAGTTCTGCACAGAATGTTTTGACATTTTGACAGATCCGCCTTTTATTAGCTGTACATACCGGTTTGAGTTAGTTCCGTCATAATTATGTACTCACTACGTTTCGATAGCAGCGATTATCTTATCGAATTTATATTATCTTGGTGAATTATCCTAATATTCATATTTTGTAATATACTTACTTTAATTGATTAGATAGTAACGGTATCATCTATAACATTTATTTATAAATTAACTGATTAACTGACAACCTTAAAAAGCTGATTGTCGATTGTTTGCCAACAATGGGTAGGTAATGTCCATAATAAATGTGGTTTGTTCCAAAAGTATCTGATGAAAATGTAAACAAACCCAGTTTAGGGTAAAATGTACGCAATCACTCATTATAGGGAATTGGAAACATATTCATCTGTATTTAAAAGGTTGAAACTTTATGTCACCACTTTTTGCAACAAGTAGGTATTGTTACATAGAATAACATTTTTAAATCGTAATTGACAAATGATAGGTACACAAAAATTCTCAATTATCGAAAGAAAAACATCTTTTCGAGATTTAAAACTAGAATTTCGGGTTTAGTATTCAAATAATGAACCAAAGCACTCAACTTGTTAGTAGCAATACAAATTGACAACCACAGGTGGCACGATTTCTAATTCATTTGTTTACATTTCCTTCACAAACTTTTGGAACAGACTACACGGTTCACTTATGTGTGACCTGACGATTTACAAGAAGCGACCAAATCGAATCGAATCTCGTAAACAGTAATTTTCATTCCTGCGCTTTTCAAAGTAAATCAATATAGTTGAACCGTGTAATATTGCCATAAGTTCCGTTCTAAAGAGGGCGCGTCTATGACCACTCTTCAACTATAGACAACCCTACTTATACAACTGTTCCATTTCGTTTGACCTGATTTCAGTCAATTAACGTCTGGTATCAATTGGTAATATACAACATTATTTTTAGTAGCGAAACCCGAAACACGTGTCTAGTATTTTTATGTAAAGAATCTAAGTATGTACAAAATTTCAAATCTGTATCATGAAAAATCACAAAGTTATAAGCTTGTTTGTCCGAACAAAAACCTGCTCACCCGCGCCGCTCGCGCCGTGCCGTCTTGCGCTCATATAAATGAGCGCAAGACGGCACGAATAAAATATGACAGTAGGTACCTAGGTACCTAGCCGTTCGGCGCGGAGGTTGGATAACCTACTTAGTGTCGCTCGGTGTCCAACTTTTAACGTTTTTTAAATATTTTTGGGACAAAATATAACATGGGGTAAAAATTATTGGAATCGATTCAGTTACCGATTCTGATCAAAATACATTCAGGCTTCGCATATAATATACTAAAAATAACGTTGTATTTTTTCCTCGTCAACATCTCTTTGATTACAATGCAAATAATAAACTGTGAGTGATTAACAGCCAATGTTTTAACTGAAGTAATAACAATAAAACTCATGTACTTATAGCAAAATAAAATCATTGGAATGGAAAGAAGGAAGCTGTATAATAATAATGTATTAATGATTATTTTTATAGATGTTGCGATAAGTGCTGTTATCGGCTTTAGCGATAACATATTGTTTATTATAGCTTAGATAACTTCACACTAGTTTGTATTGTAAATGAGCAGAACTGTGTCACGGAATTTTCGCCCATCATTCCCCGTTGTCCGAATTGATTTGGGGTCGGAGCTCCTTGTATTTTGTCTTCTATACTTCTCGATTAGTCGTCATCTCGATAGTCATCCCCCACATCTAACCATATCATCATTCACACAGTCTAACCATCGTTTCTTTGATCTTCCCCTACTCTTATAGCCATCGGCATTATACTCAAAACTTTCCTTACATTTTCCTCATTTCTCCATAGATCGTATCACATGCCCATATTTTTTTTGTAATTTCTGCTAATTGACAGACAAAAGTAGGTAGTTAGTAGTCGTATGTTAGTATGCCGGAACGTAGATCTACGCGAGACACAATGGCTTTTTAATTGTGTCTGTAATTACGACATACAAGGGTTTAATAGCCGAGATAAAGCATCAAATTGGTGAGAGAAATGTCGGAAAATTGAAAATAATTGTACAAATAAAATTGCTAGCGATTAAAAAAAAAACAATTAAGATGCGGTAACAACTTTCGAAGAACTTTATTCATAAGTTGATAGTGTCAGTAACTCAGTACCAGACAAGCCTACGAAACCAACCAGAGATAACATGACCATAATATGAAGGCTGACTGAACTCAACTACATCATTTACGCTGCGCTTTGGTTCATGCACTCGAATATTTACCGGCTTATCTATGCTTAACAAAGATGCTATAAATAAATTCATGACTAATTATGATAGAGAGTAGTGGTGGCCCAGTGGTAACGGCAGCATCGACTTACGAGTCATGGGTTCGAATCCACAGGCACTTTACTTTGTGTAAATTATTTTATCACCACTGGTCTCAAAACGGTGAAGGAAAACATCGTGGGGAAGCCGGCATATCCTAAAACCATAAATCGAAGACTATGTGACATCTACCAATCCGCACTGGGCACGCGTGGTGGATTAAGGCCCACTCCCTCTCACCGAGAGAAGGCATGTGTCCCAGCAGTGAGCACATTGTATAAGCTGATTATGCTTATGCTAAGAGTTTTTTTTATAAACTAAAACTTTAAATATCAGAACGTGTGGTCCCTGTCTTAAGCCCCATTTCACACGATGCAAGTTACTTGTCTATGGCATACAATAAAATTGAAGCAACAAATTACTTGCATCGTCGAAACACTGTTTAGACGGTGCAACTTGGGTAGCTCACCGTCCGATCAGGACCAGGCCCGTGCCGGACGGCGCGTACGTGTTCCACGCGCGCCTCAAAGAGATGACAGCATCGAGGAGGGGCCCCCTTAGGGCCGAAGCCTGCCGGGTCAACGGGATTGTCCGAAAGGGTTACCGCTGGCCCGGAACATAAAGGGCTAAGGAAGGAGCACGGGTGGGTTTTAGTCAGTAAGAGTCTGACACTCCCTTCCGCTCCACCCAGAGCGGGGTCATTTGATGATTTCCTATCCGCAAAAAAAAAAAAAAAAAGAAGGTGCAACATTTCTTGTTGCTTCAACTTATTGTACAGACGCCAGCACATCAAGCTACTACAATCTGTCAAATTTCTTTAATTGATTTTCAACTTTATTGCTAATACTTAAGGTTCAAAGTTGATTTTTTATTTTTACTTTTCTTTTTTAAAAACCTTTTACACCTCAACATTGTTAAGTTACCACTTATGGGAAGAGCGAGACAGCTCCGACACAAGTACTTTTGTAACTTACTGGGGCTGCCTCAATTTAAGTATGACACAATGTTTAAGTTGAAATAAATATTTTTGTATTTGTATATTTTGATTGGGATAATTTGACAGTTTCGGGTAGCTTGATGTGCTGGCGTCTGTACCTACGTAACCTACGCCACATGCAATTAAATCGCACCGTGTAAATCAGCACCCTAATTGCGTAACACCCTTCAGTCATAATCTGAATCATTTTGAAGGATATTGCTAATCCATTGCTTAATATACTTATTCGAAAAAATTGTCTACTTACCAACGTTAATAATGTAATGAATTTTGTTACAACTGTCAAAATGAAACCCATTGCTATTGATAGTGTGTTACGTAACTACCCCCCTCGTTTTATTTAGTCTACCTGCAAGCCCTGATCTTTAAAACAGGATTTCGTTCATTCCCTTTAGTGCAAAGAAAGATGCTATCGCAGAACTCGAGGTGAATGGGTAGCGGTAGACCGCGAAATTTAAATTTTCTTGCGTTTTTTTGCAATTTAATACATCTTTCTAAGTTAGATTTGTACCATAAGAACATTGATACCATTTCTCTTATGGAAAAGTGCTTATGGTAGAAATCTAACTTAGAAAGATATATTAATGATTCTAATTCTCTAAATATGTACCTGTTATTGTCGCAAATCATATTTTGATCAAGATATAACTAGACACTGACCTGCAAATTGCAAAAAACGTAAGGAAATTTGAATTTCGCGGTCTACCACTACCCATTCACCTTAATAGCCAATAATGGTGTGGTAAATAATCCCATTTTTTTCTATTATTATTTCCAGATGCGGAAAACAAAGAGAGTGGGTGTCTGGCCTGTCGGCATAGTGGGGGGTATGCGGGTCGAGATGCCTCTGGTGACCGACGGGAAAGTCAGCGGGTACAACGCGTGGTGGAAACCCTTCAGGCCATTCCCCATCGACATGGCAGGGTTTGCCATCAACGCTACCCTGTTCTTGGAACATCCGGAGGCTAAGTTCTCCAGAAAAGTGCAGTCTGGATTTCAGGTTAGTTATTCAATATACCTTTTTATGGAAATAACCCTCACACGCACGTCATAGTGACACTTGAAATACAAAAACCGCCCTTAGAATGGAATATTCTTTATTATGTACAGTTGTACACCATTTAAATTACAGATATTAAATGGGGAACTAATTTTTTGAGCTGTTATTTAAATATTCGAGATGTTATTATGATCAGTTGAAAAACATATTGAGCAGTTATTTAATTTAATGGCGGTTGATTAATTATTGCGACAGTAAAACATGGACAGTAATAAAAGATCAATTAGACTGTTATTTTATCATACAATGTCAATTCTAAAAATAATTGAGCAGTCCAATAACTAAATAAGCGGTAAAAATGATGGAATGGGCGGTTCGCTAAATAGTTCGGCAGATCATAGCGGATGCAAGAGCGAGCGAAGCGAGCTCGGGACTTGGGGCACCCCGACTCGGACAGGTTAGGTTCGAAGGGGATGACGGGGGCTCGAGTGAGCGAGCAAAGCGAGCGAACGAGCCCCCGTCATCCCCTTCGTGTTAGGTTCCTTTAAACCCTGTAGACAGAAATAGGGGCCCCGCGAAGCGGGGCTCCGTCGACTACACACCCAAAACTACTTTACCACCTCATTGTTTATAGAATTGCTTAGAATGAGATTTATTACCGACAAATTCCGATTTATTACTGCCCACACGTAACTGCCCATTCATTCATTTTTACCGCCCATTTAATTATTTTCCCACTCAATTATATATTCACTGATCCATTTCATTATTTTTTATTACTCATTTTTGTTTACTTTACTGCTTAGTTTTAACTGCTGAACAAGTTATTAAACGTGCCATTTATAATTTTTAACTTACCAAAACCGCTATTTACAACTGCCTCTTTAAATCAGTGCCTATTAAATGTAGGAATTTTATATAGGGTTACACAATGGGCTTATCGCTTCGAAATAAAGTTGCTATCGGTGTCAAATTGCTACCATAGAGGTGCTGTGTTGACTTTACAGTCAGCTTTAAAAAAATATTGTGTATTTCACTTAGTCAAGTATTTGACATTTCTCATTTAAGAGTGCTTCAAAAATAAGTTTTTATAATTTTTTTCGTTACTCTGAAGCGCGACGTTCGTGCTAATTTGGAAACACGAATATTACCGAAGCGCATAACCTTTTCAAGTTTACCTGTACCTTATTCGAATTCACACGTAGACGTGGACGGCTCTTTTATAACAAATAGTCGCATAGAAAATATCACATACAAATAGCTAATGTTTAATAATAAAATTGTGTTTTGACTATTTTCTTAAGAAATGCCACGAACGACACATAGCTCCTTGAGATTACAATCGCCACGATTAGCTTTTACTGATAAACAAAATTAAGTAATTTCAAGGAAATACATACTAAAATACGTGTAAGTTTAGTGATATTGGAATACCGTTCCCTGTTATTTCTTAAAAGTAGGTGTAAGGCTGTATGAGATAAGATAACATAAGCATATTATACATACTTTTTCTTTGGTTTCCCCCTATTACCTATGTTCTTTTATGTAGGTAGGTGTTAATCAGTAAGCAGACTACGGATATAGTAGAATGAAACAATGTCTATTTGTCTCGCGATTATTTTTTAGGGTTCCGTACCCAAAGGGTAAAACGGGACCCTATTACTAAGACTCCGCTGTTCGTCTGTCACCAGGCTGTATCTCATGAACCGTGATAGTTAGACAGTTGAAATTTTCACAGATGATGTCTTGCCTTATAGCGGCAACAAATACTAAAAACAGAATAAAATAAATATTTAAGAGGGGCTCCCATACAACAAACGTGTTTTTTTCGGCGTTTTTGCCTTGTGGTACGGAACTCTTCGCGTTCGTGTCCGACTCGCACTTGGCCAGTTTTTTTTTTCAATCAGGAGCTCTACTCCAGAATCTCGAAGTCCGTAGTTTTGACTGAAGTTGCAGGCGTTTCTTACTCCGTATCACTCACTTAAGATTAGTTCGGAGCCCGAACTATAATGAATGTACAACACACGATTTTACAGTTGTCCCCTACTCTCGATGAGTTTGCCCGTCCAAAATTTAGTTTGCCACTTGTTTTGACTGATCAACTGCTTTCGGACGGCCGTATTTTCGTTGACTTACTAAGAGAAGTGTCGTCTCTTAGTCCGTCAACGAAACCTCCCAGCCCCAAACAGCTTTCCACTCTTCCCTTCCTCTTCTCTTCCTTCCTTTTTTTCTTCTCTTCCTCTTTCTTTTCTCTCTTCCCTTTCTTCTTTCTTTTCTTCTTATTTTTCTTCTCTACTGTGTGCTTTCCACCATCTCCGGCCAATCTCCCACGAACGCTTCTAAGTCATCACGGCAGCAATTCATATAATATCGGAGATTATTTTGGCCTTGCGAGGGATTTAAGAACACGTGTTAATACGATATTGGCTTTGCCCTATTTAGTATACGGGCTTAGCCAAATCTTATTATCGGTATTTACCACTAGAAGGCTGTCTGCTTAATACCTATAAACGTAACCTAATTAATCAAATACTAGTCTTCGTTTACTTTCATATATCTGAATAGAGTAAATCTTGATTCTTTATTACTAACTAGCTCCCGCCCGCGGCTCCACCCGCGAGGTATGTTGATAAAAACTATCCTATGTCCTTCCCCGGGATGCAATCTATCTCTCTGCCAAAGTGAAAAGGTAACATACAGACAGACAGACATAGTTATTTTCGAATTTATAATATTAGTATGGATGTCACATTTACGACACTGCCACGGGAAGACGTTTCAAGTTTTTGGTAGCTATACGCAAATTGTGGGCATTGGCTCTAAGCCCTTGTACCCACGGGCGATTTTTTTTTTATCGCGCACTTGATTTTCAACTGTCGGTGCTAAGCCAAGCGTTGAGAATCCAACAGCAATCGCAGCGCGTCACGCTGTTCGATTTTCAACTCACGGCGCAAAGCAGTGTGTTGAAAATTCAGTGCGCGATAAAAATCTCCCGCGTGTACGACGTCTAAGAGTTCGATCCCTGCTCATATCCAACCTAATACCTATTGAATATTGAGTTGTAATTAGTTCCGAAGATGACCTTTTTTGACCTTTGATACTTTATTGCCCATTCTTTGTAAGAAGGTTCATGTTACTAATAGCTAAAGCAGGCACTGGAATGCAAGGCATTCAACTAAACTCGATAGACAATCATGCATTGTTACAGTCTTGAAATATCTTCGATGCATGACATACATATTTAGATAGTTATCGAGTAACAAACGCACTAATCTGCATTCGCGATTTATTTGCCAAAAATGTAAACAAATATGAGTTTATGGAAAAAAAAAATCCTATACCATAAAGTTCAGTTTACGCTACAACTTCAAACAAATTTATAACTTTTTCAATAGTGCTAGTCACTCTGAAATCAACTTAATTACCATTGAAATAAAGTTGATATTTGTTTAACTTGAAATAATATTAATTTGAAACATAAGATTGAATAGTATAGTAGACTTTTGAATTTGTCGACTCGACTCCAATATCATCGTCATCATCCACAGCCCGACTTCAGCACTGCTGAACATAAGCCTCTCTTTTCTAGTGCCAATCCCCACCCTCTTGCGCCAACCTCATCCAGGTTCTACCCGCGATGATTCCAATATAATTTTTTGCTCCGTAGTTGCTGTATGGTGTTCCAATGCGAGGATAAATATAAAAATAATAATCGCCGGTCTATCTCATCATCTACCTAGCCTTTATGTTAGAGTCGGCTTCCAGTCTAACCGGATGCACCTGAATACCATTATTTTACATGGAGCGACTGCCTATCTGACCCCCACAACCCAGTTACTGGGTAAAACGATACCCCTTGGTGAGACTGGTTGTCAGACTTTCGGGCTTCTGACTACCCGTAACGACTGTCAAAGATCCACGAATGACAGCCGGAACCAACGCCTTAACGTGCTTTCCGAGGCACGGAGGGGTCACGGTATGTAAAGATGATCACCCATCCACAGACCAACCGCGGCAAGCGTAGCTTAACCTGATCGACCGACCTGTGCGATTATTCAGCCACGGGCCCCTCATCGCCATCGCAATCGCCGCAATCGCAATTGGTCTATCTATTGAAAATAATAATTCCTGTATAGCGTTGCAGTGAGAGCATAAATAAATAATTAGTAATAATTGCCTGTCCTACTCGTGAACAGAATAAAATCATAATAGAAAGTCTATAATGAGTATTTGAGTATTAGTCGGCTTTAAGTGACGATAACGTAGCTTTCACTCAATGCCAACTTAATGTCAGTGCTTATCAGACACATCCTGTAGCGTTGGTCCATACACACAGACATAATAAATTATACACCCGATGAATGACGACATAACGTATTGGTATTAAAAAAAATATTACGTTCTTTAGATCAGATGCTATCGTATTGAACAAAATACTTCAAATATTATATTATTTAGATTTTAAAGTACAGAGAGTCTTCAAAAAGTAATTGAATGTAATGTAGTAACTTAAGTTAAAATACTTATTTTACTAAGGGCTGATTTTTCAATCATCTGATAACTATATTCGAGGAATAATTTTGACAGTAATTTCATACAAAAACTGTCAAACGTCAATTTTATTCCTCGAATAAAAGTTATCTGGCGATGGAAAAATCAGGGAGTCTAAAAAGGCCACTTTGGCAAAATCATAAAAGGATAACATTGAAAATCATAATATAGCGAAGACAGTCCGTGTTTTTATTTTTTTCACTGCACTTCGTAGGTATAATCAAAGAGATTGGGATTGAATTTGGATTGGATTGATTGGTATTTTAGCACAGAAAAAAAATTTACTGAAGAATCTTTCACCAATAGGATTTGATACGATTAACGTAACGGTTAATTGTCAATTATAATTCATAATGTTATCCTTTTATGATTCTGCCAAAGTGGCCTTTTTAGGCCCCCAGTCCTGAGTACATTGTATTGGATTCAAGTACTAGCGAAATGTGCGTGTACTATAGGTATACCTCTGCCTTATCCTTCGGGTAAATACAGACGTTATGTTATTTCATTCAATTGGGCACATTAATCAGCCAGTAAATTACCACAAAATTTGAAAATTTTGGTCCATAATATTGCTTCTCATTATTTATTTAGTTTTTTTAAAACGCACTAATAAAGCTCAATTAAGTAAACATTATCGCATCCAACGGGTTCCTGTGGCTTTTACAAGGTCGTCGGTCCACCTTATGGGAGGCCTTCCAACGCTGTCTTCCGGTACGCGGTCGCCACTCCAGAACCTTTCGGCCATCTGTTCTGCGAGCAATGTGCCCTGGCCACTGCCACTTCAGTTTGGGAGTAACAGAACATAGAGTGCACCTGAGTATGCGCATACACTGGTGCACTATAATATCTTCTGCACACCTTGCTAATCTCCGTTGAGATTAGCCACCGTGACCGAAAATCTGTCGGGAGGATATTAATAATCCGGATTAGATTTTTATGGAAAGAAAAATTGGAAAAGTTTCCCGGAAAATTAAATTTGGAAAAAACTAAACGTCCTTTTTAATAGGTTATATTTTTTAATTTGGACATTTCTGCTAGAAAATTAATAAAAGGTACTTCGGGGCAATACAATCAAGGATTGTTCTTACAAAACTTCAAACATTCTGATGATTATAACATCATGATTAATCATAACCTTGTTTAATTTACAGGAGAGCGAAATATTAAAATACTTCACAAGCAAAGAGGAACTGGAGCCATTAGCAGACAACTGCACAAAGGTGTATGTCTGGCATACACGTACGCAGAAACCAGCAATACTCAACCCTAAGAAGCTGAAGCGTCCTATCATCCCAGACGACCACATCGAAGTGTGAGTCCAAAACAGTATTACATTGGTCTTCATGTACGGGGAGTATCCTCCCACACAGAACAAAAACCCGCCATGTACATTGAAGGGTTAAATGTTCTCTATACAATGTTAATCTTTTACAACCTATCTTAAGTATTTGAATACTCAATTGGTGTATACTCAGATCAAAAATTGTATCGTCTATTTTCTACTTTTTGTAGATTTTTCTCTGATTTTACTTTATATTTGCGTGTTGTAAACTTGTAATGGTTTCGTTAGAAAGCGAATTTTGCTCCGAAATGCCACTTTATTTCTTATATTAATGGAGGTAGTAACAAAATTATGTTTTGTGCAATTAATAAGAGCTTATTTATCATAAATTATACAAATTCACTTGGTGTAGCATCGAGAACAATTATTTGAAAGGCAATATTAATTAGTAAATTAACATGAACTAGTGTCAAGCTAGTATATTATTTATTTTTAAATCAATCAAGGACTCAAGCACGTCAAATATAGCCCAGGCTTATTTATAAAATAGGTATACAAGAAGCGTCATAAAATAAAAAGTAATGAGGTATACTTATACGGAAATTATCAAGACAAAATGAATACCTACAACTAGTTTTCATTGTTGTATATTTTGATTATAGTGAGGTCTGAGTAAAAAAAAATGACACTGAAACCATTCTGGGGGCCTAAAAAGGCCACTTTGGCAGAATCATAAAAGGAAAACAGAATGGACAGTTAACTGTTAAGTTAATCGTATCAAATCACATTGGTGAAGCATTTTTCAGTTATTTTTTTTTGTCTGTGATAAAATACCTATCAATCCAATCCAAATCCAATCCCAATCTCTTTGATTGTACCTACGCTACGTAGTGCAGCGAAAAAAAAGAAAAACAGACTGTCTTCGCCATTTTATAATTCCTTTTATGATTCTCCAAAGTGGCCTTTTTAGGCCCTCAGAACTTCAGAGAATAAAATGGTTAGCATTTTTGAGCCATAGCATAGAGTGAGACAGCTAAAAGGAAAGCAAACGATAAAACGTCAGCCTTTAATTACTTGATCACAGTTTTAACCTAACCTAACCCATATGGTCGGGGTGCCTTGGCTTAGTTCATCATCATCATTTCAGCCAAAAGACGTCCACTGCTGGACATAGGCCTCCCACAAGCACCTCCCTCCTGGCTTAGTTACTGCGACCAATTTACAGTTCCAACCAAAACTATAATTGAATATCATTCCGGCCGTTAGTTGAACGGCCACCGTTTAGTTAAAAGGCTAGGCGGTTCACTAAACGGCTAATTAAACCAGTTGGCTGCGACATATACATAACGTACCTACATTACATTTTTAGCTGAAAAGAAAGATGCTTTCCAAAGTTTCCACTTTAATTATTTGTATTGTATCATCACAATCTATCATAATAACTAAATAAAGAAATTCGTGTTATTGACTTCAAAATTATTCCATTGCGTTCAGTATTATTACTATTTTTTAATATTATGGATTCTTTTGTAAAAGAAATTCTGGGTCGCGTAGAAAATGCTAGATTTTATAAATAAAAAGTTACGTTTTATTTAAGTAGCGTAATAGCATAATTATATTTTACGAGATAACATCCTCTAGTGTAATACTAGTCTTATATTTTTATATAATGTTTTGCAATAGTCGATTTCTTATAACAAAAAAATTGAAACTTTTATAAACTATAAGTTTAAACATTTTTATTATATCATAGTCGTCATAATACTATTTTTAGATTTTAGTAAATTATTTTATAGACATTAGTTGAAAATCATGTAGCAACTATTTTTAAACGTTTAATATTTCCGTAATTTAAACGCCATCTTGTAACTGCTGCCATCTAGAATAAATCTGCGAAATCTTTGGTGTAAGGTATTTTCACAGGGCTTATTATGTAAGTACGCGAATTATTTTAATGCGTTCTTAAATTACTTAAATCGAATAAAAAACGTGTAGCAATTTGGGTACTTTTATAATGACCCCCATAACTTATTACTAATCATGATAATTATAGTTTTGTTTGTCCATTTTGAACGTAAGTGACTTGAAATGGACAAGCAAAAAAGATACTCTTAACGGTTTGCGTTAATTTTTCATTTAAATTAATTTACTAAATACTCTTTTCAATTGAATTGTCATTTGAATCATTTCCTCAGTTTATGAGCTTACTAGCTGTGTCCTGCGGTTTCACCCGCATAAGTCTCAATCCCGTTGGAATATTGGGATATAAATATATGTCCTTGGGTAGACCATGACCTAGGTCATGGTCTACCCATGTGCCAAATTTCATCCAAATCCGTTCAGCCGTTTTAGCGTGAAAGCGTAACAAAGTAATTTTTTCTCTCTCTATAATATTAGTTAAGATTGGCCATTTTATTTTAACAACTTTCAGAACAGGGTAATAAGCACTTACATGACGTGTCCCACCCTTCTTCACAAGCTCGTAATAAGTATCTCTTCTAAATATAAAATTAGAGCAAGCATTTATCACATGGATGTAGCACCATCGCTTCAATTTTTTTCTGCTCAAACATGAAATGAGAATACACAATTACAGTGTAGGCCGACCATAATGACCCTTATTTCATGTCGAGCTGTTAACACAATGCTACTCTTTCATACAGTGATTAGCATAATAAGCCCACGGCTGGGAAAGAAGCCTCCACACTTCGAGAGTGACAGTGCCGTGGAGGTCATACAGTGCTTGCAACTGTCAAATTAATGGGCCAATTCTAATGCCAGCTTATCGTTTTTTAATTCACATCCGTTTATTTTATTTTAACTGTAGAACGAATCGTGAGTTTAATGCAGCATACTTATTGAGTTTAGAATAAATCACAAATAATATAAAATTTTCTACTAGTGAGTGATATAGCCTATGACCGTACTTGTACGAATATAACTAAAAACCAGTGTGCTTTAATTTTAAGGAGATACCAAAACTTACCCGCATTTTTGTGATGGGATGCTGCCAAAAGCAAGAAAAGATACAGCCCGATTCAAACTTTATGCCGGCTCTGATGTGCGCTACTCGCTGCGCAGTACCTCACCCCTCACGCCCGCTGACTCGTGAATATGTTATTGCGCAGTACCTCACCCCTCACCCCCGCTGACTCGTGAATATGTTACTGCGCAGTACCTCACCCCGCTGATTCGTGAATATGTTACTGCGCAGTACCTCACCCCTCACCCGCGCTGACTCGTGAATATGTTACTGCTCAGTATCTCACCCCCGCTGACTCGTGAATATGTTACTGCGCAGTACCTCACCCCTCATCGCCGCTGACTCGTGAATATGTTACTGCGCAGTGACTCGCCTCATGTTCCAAGTAGCCATAATTTTTTAATCGGGCTGTATTCATAATTAGCTCTGGCAAAGTATGTTAATTAAGAAACAAACCTAGAACTGCCGATGTACCGCATAAGTCCTAAGTATTGAGCCTAAATATGTACCAACACGGCAAGAAAATTGCGCAATTGAAGACAATAGTGGTCGCCTGACAACACCCAGTAATTTAAATCAATCAGGTCAGCCTATCACAGTCCACTGCTAGACACAGGCCTCTCTCAGGTTGCGCCACAGCCTGGCCTTGCCATGTTTGTCAAAGGACCGATGGCCGGTGGAGCAGACGAGTCCCACATAGCGTGGGACTCCCGTCTATGGACCGACGACATTAAAAAAAGTGGCTAGGACAGACTGGATCCGAGTAATTTACTGCAATGCAAATGACAAGATTGTGTAGAAATTGCCCCGAATTGCGTAGTTTTAGTTGCCCGTGTAAGTGCACCGTAAGGAATTAGTTCACAAGCCTAATTAGTCAGTAGCTTTGACACTTTAGAAATAGCGTACCGAACAAAGTTGGTTCACCACGAAGTTTTAATTGCACTAATACATTTCAAGTAAACTTTCTTACTTGAGCAATTGTTATAACTCTTCGTTTTATACTAGCTGTTAATCTTAGCTGTAATTGTAAGCATAATAAATTAGTTACGAACTGCTCAACTTCCGGATCGGTCTAATACTTGATTCCTTTTAGCGTAGAAATCGTTTTGTACTTATGTTTGTTATTAGAAAATGTTTTAAAAAAAATAATTTTATCAAGTTTATGACGCATGTCAACTTTTACAGAGAAATGTGTACCGCGACCACAAACTACTATGTTGTACCCTCCATGAAGAATGACACAAGTCGACATACAGCGGTAATGAATTGTTTATCAACGTATGAAACATTTGATTAAGTATTTTAATGCTTGTATATTTTTTTTATAGGAACGGAAAGTTTCGTGTTCATTGATACAAGTAGCCTTTTTTACGGGATTATTGCGTAACACACCAAAGGTTTTCATTTTGACATTTCAAAAACATTCATTGCGTAATTTACATTGTTGAGCGGACAAATTTTTCGACCTTATGGAGCAATGGATTAGCAATCATCATCTGCATAGCCTTTTCCCAGCTATGTTGGCGTCGGCTTCCAGTCTAACCAGTATTTTACACGGAGCGACTGCCTATCTGACCTCCACAACCCAGTTACTGGGTAATACGATACCCCTTGGTAAGGCTGGTTGTCAGATTTTCGGGCTCCTGACGACCCGTAACGACTGATTAGCAATATCCTTCAAAATTATTCATTCAGATTTTGATTGATAATGTGTTACGCAATTAGTTTGCTGGCTTGATATTATTTCTATATGATACTAGCTTCTGCCCGCGACTTCGTCCGCGTGAAATTTCACCCTCCCCGCATTCACCCTATTAGGAGTGGAATTTCGAAAAACCCTTTCTTAGTGGATACCTACTCTTCACAAAGAACACACACTCCAAATTTTATGTCTCTAGGACCAGCGGTTTAGGCTGTGCGTTGATATATCAGTCAGTCAGGACTTTAAATTTTATATTTTTTTAGATTACCTTAGTAATTACAGTATATTACATTGAACCGTGGCTTTTTCCTGAAGCAAGGTTGTCATGGCACTTTTAAAACATACGCTGTGTGTGCAATTAAACTTATATTATTATTATTACCCATAGCCTGTCCCATGAATCACATAATGATTAATGTTGATTGTTTAACTATTGTGTCTACTTTGTGGACAATGAACCTAAGTATCAAAAAAAGCTGCAATGATCACTTGAGAATAATGGATATAACTTGGGTGGATTCAACCTATAATTACTTGAGTAGGTTAGTTTTATCTTGCGAATAAAATTGCGATCAAAAGGTATTCGCGGGATAGGATTTACTGAAGATCAGTCGAATCCGCCTGTATGAGTAAACAGCAGTAAGCACAACAAATGTGTTGACTGATACAATTATGTCCTATTTTGCTAACATTAGACGACACCCAAATCCTTGCCTAAATAAAAATACGCCATTGAATCATCATCGCTCGGCTTACCGCAGTAAGTGGAAAATCCAACACCGCTGTTTTATTTAGGTGTGTTCTTGTGTTAGCGAAAACGGGTCGAAAGTACACACGCGTGACATATTTTTACAACAAAACATGTTAGTTATTTTTTTTTTTCTCAAAACAACGGCTTTCTGACTTGTGTCACTCTTCACAGAGGGTACACATTAGCGTATTTACTGTAAAGTGTAAGTTTTCTGCTGTCTCAGGAACGTCAAGAGCGTTAAGTGAAGGATAACTCGAACTTAACAAAATATTTGGGATTCGTGCTCGCCTTATATTTTTTTATCGAATACTTATGTCGCCCGACCTTAGAAATGAAAGGTCTATGGGTTGAATTATGTATTAGTTAATACAAAATTAATCTGCAATTGTTTCAGTTCAATTAACTAAGTGCATATCGAATCTCAATTGTATTGTTATCTCTTCCTTTAGTTTATTTATTGAGGGAGACTTAATAAAAAAAAATTACAAGTATTTTCATGTATGACCGAATGAAATAAAATACGCATTACTATTTTGGCTAAAAAAGGCCTAAACATTGTAACGTTCTATTCTAATCAATTATTTGTGTTACTGATATTTTTTTTATACAATGTATTATTATTGTATTTGAATACGTAGTGTTGAACATGTTTTATTGAATGACCGTGTCGCGATGGCAATAATGTAATATTTACATATACAATAGATTTAATTGTGTCTTTACAATTTATGAAAATGTATCTTCCGTTGAATAAACTCTAGTTTAACTTTTGTAGTGTTGAAGTACGAATGACTAGGAAACTCTTTATGTGATGATTTTTTAGATTTCTATTACTATAATTTTGTAAATAGGTATTTCATAACTATTTAATTTTACTGTATGAGAATAAAAAATGCAAATGATGATCTGTGTTGTTTTCTTTCTTGTCTAAGTAACCTACATTGTTCTAACCAAACAGCAATCTGAATGATTTTTAAGGGTCTATCTAGGTCGGAATGACGGGTGTACTGTCGCAGAAATGAATATGTTGTATATGAAAGGAATGTACCTGCAATGTACCTGAATGTACCTTTAATGAAATTCAATGTACCTCAAAGAAACAAGAACAATTATAATAATAAAGTGAGCCGCAGTCCTGACAGTCAGAATGACGGGTGAATACTGATAATGAATGTAATAGATATTTTATGCTTACCTAATATTTACCAGACGAATGTTGTACCTACAATGTACCTCACAAAAATATAATCTGAAAATATAATGCGACGAGTAATTAACAAGAAAATCAAGAAAAAAAATTTTGACGCCTACTATTTTTTAATAGCCATTCGCACCTCCGCTCATATAGTGACGTAAGTCAAAAAATCAAACTTTCGAGAAAAATGTGTTTGAAATTTAATAGTAATAAATTTTGAAGTTTTCTGAAACGAAATTATCAAATTATTAACGTCATTATCTGACCCACTTGAGTGATAGCGAGTTTGAACCTTATCGTGAACATTTGGAATACTCCGTGCAAGCAAATGCTTGCACGGAGTATTCCAAATGTTAAATAAACGATAAATCATGTTGTTAAGTGATTTTAATAATTATATTGTTGTTGTTAAAGTTGAAAGGCTAATGAGATTCACGACTATTAAAAAAAACCGGGCAAGAGCGAGTCGGACTCGCGCACCGAGGGTTCCGCAACATCCGGGTTTATGCATAAGGTTTCTGTTTATGAAATTAAATGTTTGTTTTTTATGTTTTTATATTTGAGTTGATTGAATGAAAGGTAAATTGCGGTTTACGATTTATGACGTATTAAAAAACTACTTACTAGATCTCATTCAAACCAATTTTCCGTGGAAGTTTACATGGTAATGTACATCATATATTTTTTTTAGTTTTATCATTCTCTTATTTTAGAAGTTACAGGGGGGAGGGACACATTTTACCACTTTGGAAGTGTCTCTCGCGTAAACTATTCAGTTTAGAAAAATATGATATTAAAAACCTCAATATCATTTTTGAAGACCTATCCATAGATACCCCACACGTATGGGTTTGATGAAAAAATTTTTTTGAGTTTCAGTTCTAAGTATGGGAAACCCCCAAAATTTATTGTCTTTTTTCTATTTTTGTGTGAAAATCTTAATGCGGTTTACAGAATACATCTACTTACCAAGTTTCAACAGCATAGTTCTTATAGTTTCGGAAAAAAGTGGCTGTGACATACGGATGGACAGACATGACGAATCTATAAGGGTTCCGTTTTTTGCCATTTGGCTACGGAACCCTAATAACCAAGGCGAGTAATATTTTAAAGTTGTCTACGGTTAATACTGGTTGTGATTGTGCGATAATGAACTTCATGAAAATATATGATATGTCACTATTTAGGCGTAGGTAGAATGACTTTGGTCACTTAAATCAATTTAGTATCCATCTACCCCACGAAGTAAACTTTTACTTTGTCCTACTCATTTGAGGACTTATAGTTTTTTTTTTACCCTCTTGTTATCCATAAAAGTTGTTAGGCGAAAATCATTTTGGTTGTTCTTTAATAATGCAAGAAATACTGATTTATAGAAATCATAAATGAAAACAAATAAAAAAGAAATTGATATGTGGATTGTGTTTTAGAACCCACATGTTGTTCGTCGCCAATCCAGCATCGAACCGCGAAGCCACAATGACTAGTTGAGAATACGCGAAATTAAAGATTAGGTAGTAAGTATTGCCGTAGTGTTACTTAAAAGCTTTTCAACTTTAACTACAAGAAGATAATGATTAAAATGGCTTAACAAGATATGCCGGTGGGTCAGACAATGTTGGTTACCGACTGTACCATAAGTTTCAAATCAAATTTCAAACACATTTTTTTCGAAAGTTTTATTTTTTGCCTTACATCACTGTATGAGCGGAGGTGCGATATTGCTATTAAAAAATAGTAGGCGTCAAATTTTTTTTTTTAGAATAGAATAGAATCGTTTATTTCTGAGTACATGGTACATAAAGATCTTAATATTAGACGGAATCACATATACTACCATTGCTGGTGTAGAAATATTAAATGAGTATCTAATTTACAAAGTTATAATTCATGCTACATTAAATAAAATTTGAAAATCAACAAACAAACAAAAAAATAAATAATAGTAGTAATAATAATATGTGTACTTTATGGAGCACATTATTTGTATGCATACATAATTAAAATTAAATGTTATTCAAAGTTAACTATTTTATATAATGTCAATATGCAATAAAAAGTCATCGAACAGTATTATGATAATGTCAAAAAATATTCTGAAAATGTCAATCCATATTTATTATTAATACAATGTCAATATTTATTACTAATATAATGTCAATATTTATTACTAATACAATGTCAATATTTGTTACTATTACAATGTCAATATTTATTACTAATACAATGTCAATACAAGGATCTACTAATTATACAAAGTCAATATTTTTGATTTAAAAATTCATTAACTGAATAGAAACAGTTATCCAAAAGCCAAACGAAAATTAATTTCTTAAATTTATTAGTAGGCAACACTCTAATGCGTGCAGGTAGTTTATTAAAAATTTTGGTTGCCATGCAATAGGAATTCCTACTGTATAAATGTAGTCTCTGTCTAGGTACCAGTAATTCGTTTGGATTTCTGTTCTGTACTCTTTTGGAAACGTGCTCATGTAATGGGAACAAGTGAGAATATTTCTTTACAAACAAACAGACTTCAAAAATGTATAAACAAGGAAGTGGAAGAATTTTTAGCGATTTAAATAAGGGTTGGCAATGTTCCAAATATCCCGCTCCATAAACCGCTCTTACACATTTTTTTTGTGCAAGGAAGGCTCTGTTTACGTCTACTGAGTTACCCCATATCACTAGTCCATAACGAAGCACTGATAAGACATATCCGTGATATGCGTTAAGAGCTGTTTCTGTATTAGCTATGCGTCTGAGTTTTCGAAGAGCAAACACAAATTTGTCCAATCTTGTACAGACTCTCTTTACGTGCTCTTTCCAATTCAATTTTTCATCGATAACGATTCCTAAGAATAAAGTTGATGGTACTGGTTCTAATATTGTATTAGAGTATTGTATGTTGGCAGGTTTTATCGAGGAATTATTGGTTTGAAACTGTACTAACTTTGTTTTTTCAATGTTAACCTGTAAATTATTACATTCCAGCCATTTTATAGCGCAAAATAGTTCGTTGTTTGTGTCAATTTCTAAGTCATTTCTATTCAAAGATTTTATGGTCAGAGTAGTGTCATCCGCAAATAGTGTACAATCTTGTTTTAGGTACATGCAAAGATCATTAATATATATAATAAATAATGGAGGCCCTAATACGCTCCCCTGTGGAACACCGCAACTATTAATTTTAACTTCTGAACAATATTCTCTTTTCACATTGTTGTCAATTTTTGAGATTACTGTCTTTTGCTGTCTACATGACAAATAACTTTTAAACCAGTTATGTGCATTGCCTCTTATGCCGTACTTCTCCATTTTGTAAAGTAAGCGATTGTGTGGGACAAAGTCAAATGCCTTGCTCATATCTAAAAATATTGATTGTACAGACATTCTGTTATTTAGAGCTTCGGTTATAAGTTTCACTAGGGAAAAGCAAGCAAGTGAGGTTGAACTATTTTTCCTAAAACCGAACTGATTATCTGTAAGTATATTGTTTTTATTTAAGAAAATGATTAATTTTTCATACATTGCTTTTTCAAAAATCTTTGATATGATAGGTATCAATGTCATCGGCCTGTAATTGCCCACATCCGTGGTATTACCTTTTTTGAATACCGGTTTAACTATTGATTGCTTTAATCTAGTTGGGATTTTGATTTTCTTGTTAATTACTCGTCGCATTATATTTTCAGATTATATTTTTGTGAGGTAATTATAGGTACATTCGTCTGGTAAATATTAGGTAAGCATAAAATATCTATTACATTCATTATCAGTATTCACCCGTCATTCTGACTGTCAGGACCGCGGCTCACTTTATTATTATAATTGTTCTTGTTTCTTTGAGGTACATTGAATTTCATTAAAGGTACATTCCTTTCATATACAACATATTCATTTCTGCGACAGTACACCCGTCATTCTGACCTGGATATTCATCCATTGCTTCATATGTTCGAAAAATTTGTCTGCTCAACAAAGTAAATAACGCAACGAATGCTGTTGAACAGTCAAAATGAAAGTCATTCCTACTATGTGTTAGGGGTACCTACGCACTGTGCGGTTAGCGGGAATGCGGTCAGCCGCCCGGCTGACCGCAATAAAAAATATGGTACCTATACAGGGTTATTGGTAAAACATTAACAACCTCTTAAGGGACCAAACCTGAAATCGCGAAAAAAAATCAGCTGTTCCCTACATTTATGTTCGTAAAACTCAAAATATAGGGAACAGCTGATTTTTTTTTCGCGATTTCAGGTTTGGTCCCATAGTAAAAGTTGTTCATAATGATGGATACAATGACCTCTTAAGATGTTGTTAATGTTTTACCAATAACCCTGTATATTTTTGATGAGATACTAGTTTTTATCTGCACTGCGATGCCGGACGGTCCGTGCCGTTCTTCAGCCGGACGGTTGACCGCACCTTTACGCAATTAGGGTGCAGGATGATGTGGCATACCAATAGAAGACTAAGTAAAGACGCCAGCACATCAAGCTTAGTAGCTTGATGTGCTGGCGTCTGTACTTAGTCTAGAAAAATTATTAAAGAAATTGGACAGATTGTAGTCAATCTGTCCAATTTCTTTAATACATTTTCAACTTTATCGCTACAGCATAAGGTTCAAGGTTAATTGGGAAAATTTTACACTTTCGGCTAGCTTGATGTGCTGGCGTCTGCACACAAATCTACTAAAGCAACGGTTGCCTAGAAGCGGTGACCGCAACATAGCGTCTGCAATTTACCGGCGAACGACGTCACTGAAACGTTACCTATAAACTAAGTTGGTGTAGTTTTCTTAGAGAACATTTTTGACACCGTAAAGTCATACCCCGCTACCCAAAGATTTAATCTGCATTCGTAATTTATTTGCCAAAAATGTAAACAAATATGAGTTTATAGAAAAATAACTTTAATTCCTACTCAATAAAGTTCAGTTTACGCTACAACTTCAAACATTTTTATAACTTTTTCGATAGTGCTAGTCACTCTGAAATCAACTTAACTTTTTGAACGCCAGAGTATAAACGTATCGCCGTACCCCTGATGCCAGGCCACTTTTTCTGTCAAATGACCTTCATAAAAAACAGGGATTCCAAAACTTATATCGATGAACAAATGAGTTTTTATTTTCGTCTTTAATTTTCTAATAAACCGTACCTACTCACGACACTGAAATTTTATTTAACCTGCCACTATATTCCAATATAGTAATCTTTACACAGCATTTAACAGAGACTACCTATCAATGAAAATGCAGATAATAGAAAACTAAAAAAATATATTTATTACAATATGGTTACAACACTATTCAACATGACTTGTCTTATTTACCTAATAATATACTAGGAAGAACATCAGTTTAGTACCTAATATAAAATAAATATTTAAAAAAAAATTAACGCACTTCACTAAAGTTCATTTCAAATAAACTTGCGATAAAGTTTGTTCACCTCCTTCTACTAATGTATCCCAATATTTCCAAACCATACGAAAAAAATGTATGGGCAGTGTCGGTAACACGATCAAAACATTGACTTACTCCGTGTTTGGTATTATGAAACTCAACCGATGCAATGTTAGCGACAGTTTTGTATGACGAACGATATCTATCGTAAGTTATTTGGACTTTTTGGTACAGGGTGGTTGAATGACATTTATCGCAAGTTTATTTGAAATACACTTTAGACTTAATCGCCTGCGCTTACGACGTCACCGTTGTGTCATAGATTTATGACTGGCGTACAAGGGACTGATAATATTGGTTTGCGCTAGGGATGCGTAAGAGATGAGTTTAACAAGTGTCGATATTAGACATTTGCATATTTTATTTTTGATTGTGTAGCTAGAGACATGGTTGTATAAGGCTGAGTTGTTTTAAAAATACGTTTTATTTCTCCTGATACCAGCTTATACACAAATAATATACTCTGGACTAAAATTTCATATTCATCTTCTTAAGTTTTTATTGATTTTGCAATCATACGTCACAACACTAGCTGTCACATATAGTAGACTACGGCGTGTGAGACACTCCTTTTATACGCGTTTAATATCTACTTTTAAAACAACAAATTTCTCAATATTGGTGGTTTATTTATATTGCACACATCAAAAGTGTCTAGGGATCAACATATATTTTTGCAATAACTTTTCTCCTGATTGATATTAATTAAAATTTTCTTTAAGGATTCATCAAATAAAGTGTTTTCGTTTGTCACAGTAACGATAAACCAAGTCACCTTTGCATTAATAAAGAAATTTGCCATTTTCCTAATAAAGGGATTTTTGACATTTGAACCACTAACACAAAAGTTCGAAAAAAAGACTGAAATAACAGTTTTCTTTAAAATTTTATTGGGTAACTTAAACAATTAATAATCCGTGTTTCTACCGCGAACACTAACAACACAAGAACATCGGTTTGGCATACTCAAAATGAGTTCATCCAAATCACGCTGTGGAATGGCCGCCCATGTTCGTTGCAACAACAAAAAAAGGTCTTCTTGCGACTGGATACCCTCCATATTCGGCAGAGCTCTTCTCTGTAGCATATCCCATGCATGCTCAATCGGGTTCAAGTCTGGCGACTGAGCAGGCCAGGGCAGGACATTGATGTTAGCTGCGGCGAGAGTCTGTCTTACAACTCTTGCGGTGTGCGGTCGTGCATTATCATGCATTAACTGAAATAAGGGACCGATTTGCACTTGTAGAGGAACGATGACGTCTGATACAATCGTCTCAGCATAAATTTGAGCGTTGAGGTTGCCTCTGATCCAAATCAACTCAGTTCTTCCGCCGATCCAAATACCCGCCCATACCATGATGGTTCCACCACTATAAGGATGGACTTCCTGGCAGGATTTTAATCGCTGTTGGCGTCCAGGGGTTCTCCAGTGTCGTATACGTCTTGTATCCGGTCTCATACCAAAACGAGACTCATCAGAAAAGCACACGAAACGCCATTGTTCTTCTGCCCAATTTCTGTGTTCAAGAGCCCATTGATATCGAATCCTACGATTGTGCATTGCTATAGGTGGTACCCGTAGCGGTCTTCGGGAATGAAGGTTCACTTCATGCAAGCGGTTTCTGACTGTTTGGTCGCTAATTAAGTTCCCTGAAGAGTGATGAAGCCTCACGGCTAACATCATGGCGGTTATTGTTGGAGCTCTTCGAGTTAAGATTTGAATGTATCGGTCTTGTCTCCGTGTGGTGCAGCGATACCGTCCTCCATGGCGCTCAGCCACGGTACCAGTGCTTCGGTAACGTGTCCAAAGTCGACTGATAACACTCTGACTTGTATTCAGAGCTAAAGCCACAGTACGTTGCCGGGAACCAGCTTCTATCATTCCCACGGCTCTGAGCATTTCTTCCCTGCTTAAATGACGTCGCCGCTCCATAATAACGTTGGTTTTAATCAGTAGTAGGGAAACAGTAGCACTAATAATGTCTTCAATGCGTTGTATGTTTTTATAGGGAAAATATTGACAGCTGATTTTCATCTTTTACTCGAATTTGATTCACAGTTCCTGATTCAAATTATGAAATGCACCAAAAAGGATCCATATAAATTTATAAAATCATAAATTTATTACAAAGCCACATCTCAATCTCAAGAAATCCGCATAAAAATGCTTGATCCCTAGACACTTTTGATGTGTGTAGTTTCATGCAATAGGTACAATATAGACGGCAGCTTAAACTTTTAAATAATATAAATAAAAACACACAAAAGTAATGATTAAATTGTTTATTTCATAATATGGTGCGACGTGTATTTTGTCATATACTTACTTATTTGTGACGTTGGCGTTCAGGGTAAGATTTTGTTTGTCACATAATGTGACAATGGCGTTCAAAAGGTTAATCACCATTAAAATAAAGTTGATATTTGTTTATTTTGATTGCGTAACACATTATCAGTAGCAATGGTTTCATTTTGACAGTTCAACAACATAGGTAGGGGAGACCGGGTACAAAAGTAACATTTTGTACTTTGACACTGGTTCCCAGCTAGTTATCATATTTTTAATGAAATTAATATCGTCACCTATAAACTTCGATTAAGCTCTACAAATTTGTATTTAAATTTACCTCAATATTCACTGTTTATTGTGAATTACAGAGATTTAAAAAAAAAATCACGATTGTTACTTTCGACCCCGAGGCCAGGGCGAAAGTAACACGGTGTGGGTCGAAAGTAACATGATAAAGGTTTATGTCATAAATATGAAATGCAATATCAAATCAACTAATTAATTATTAGTAAAATGTTTTTTAAGAACATAAATGTTAAAAAAACGATTCTATAACATAAAACGTAAGTGAATCATACTCATTCCATTACGGGGACAAAAGTAACACGTAACTTTTGTACTCGTAGTGCATGTTACTTTTGTACCCAACCACGTTTTTGTTAATTCATGAATGCCTACATAAAAATGGCACTTTCTATTCAAAAATCAATAAGGACACTGTATAAACAATCTAATCAAGAATTACTTTCTAAATAGTCACATATTGATATCATAATTTTAATAGTACGTAACACTAAATGAATAAATGTCAAGAAAGTTACTTTTGGTTCGTAAAATCACGTGGCGTCCTCTAGCACAACCTTACGGTACGGCTGCGACTGAATGCAAGCGGGGGAAGCGTTGAAGGCTATCTCCTGACGGTAGCGGGGCGGCGTTTCTACTATTTGATAAACCTACAGATCGTTTGTTACTTGCGACCCGCCGTTACTTTTGTACCCGGTCTCCCCTACGATCTAGTTACTTAGTGTCGGATATTTTATTACCAGCGTAAAGGTACCTAGGGGTTGAGGTAAGTAGGTAATAAGCGCTATCTACTTACCAAAACATTTTCCGAAGGGTTTACCTTCATAATCATGTTTAGCTAGGTATCTACCTAAATCAGAACTTCTGAAACTCAATTTTCCCAATAATCAAAGGAGGCTTGTAATGCAAAATGTTTTCGTCGTGCTACTGACTTGAAAACTTTTTGAGTGACAAGTTTTTTTTTCCCTAGTAGGTAGGTGCGGAGATGTCAGCACAAACGAGGGGTGAATTTGAATGAATCTGGAGGAATAATGTCTACGTACCTACAAGCAAATTCTCTGTAGGTTTGTTTGTCTTTTTAGGGTTCCGTAGCCAAATGGCAAAAACGGAACCCTTATAGATTCGTCATGTCTGTCTGTCTGTCTGTCTGTCTGTCCGTCTGTCCGTCTGTCTGTCTGTCCGTCCGTATGTCACAGCCACTTTTCTCCGAAACTATAAGAACTATACTGTTGAAACTTGGTAAGAAGATGTATTCTGTAAACCGCATTAAGATTTTCACACAAAAATAGAAAAAAAACAATAAATTTTAGGGTTCCCCATGCTTAGAACCGAAACTCAACATTTTTTTTTTCATCAAACCCATACGTGTGGGGTATCTATGGGTAGGTCTTCAAAAATGATATTGAGGTTTCTAATATAATTTTTTTCTAAACTGAACAGTTTACGCGAGAGACACTTCCAAAGTGGTAAAATTAGTGTCCCCCCCCTGTAACTTCTAAAATAAGAGAATGATAAAACTAAAAAAAAATTATGATGTACATTACCATGTAAACTACCACCGAAAATTGGTTTGAACGAGATCTAGTAAGTAGTTTTTTTAATAAGTCATAAATCGTAAACCGCAATTTACCATTCATTCATCAACTCAAAAATAAAAAAAAAACATTTAATTTCATAAACATAAACCTTATCCATAAACCCGGATGTTACGGAACCCTCGGTGCGCGAGTCCGACTCGCTCTTGCCCGGTTTTTTTATGGAGGTATATACTTTTTACTATGGCAAAAAAGGGAAGGCATAATCTACAGATTACACACTATTATTATAGTAGGAATGGTTTTCATTTTGACAGTTGAACAACATTCATTGCGTTTTTACTTTGTAGAGCAGACTAATTTTTCGAACATTTGCAGCCATGGATTAGTAATATCATTCAGATTCTGATTGATAATGTGTTACCCAATTAATGTGCAAGTCCTGCAACCAGCTGCGATTCTTAAAATATAGGTACCTACCTAGGTATCTACTTAGGTTATTCCTTTTAACATTTGTGTGTGATTTTTATTAAAACTCATCTTAAAGGAAAAGGGTGCCCCACCCTTTTCCTTTAAGATGAGTTTTAATAAAAATCACCATGTGTAGGTACTTACCGATAACAATACAATTTTAATTATATCTGCTAATTAGATGCGCGACGGGTTAATGGGAAAATAATGATTTAGATTAGATTTCAAACACCTTCCCAAAAGATTTTTCTTAACTATGTGGGTAAATATAAATAGTGTAGGTAGGTACCTATTTAATTATTTACCCACATAAAATTACACACTAGCAATCACAACCGTAGGCCCAATCATTTAGTGCCTGTCAATTAATCGGCGAAGTCTATCGCACAGTCCAGCGAAGTGGTTTGCCATGTTAGTCCGGCTTCTCCACAGTGTCCGCCCACTGCCTCTCAAGGGTTCGATTAGTTCGCACGCCACTGGAGCAGCTTGAGCAAATACAAGAGCAAACACTAGTTTGTAAACAGAGGTCTACTTTGGCAGATAAACTCACTTTTATAAGTTTTGAAGTGGTACTTAGGTCCTAAACTTACCTAATCTAGCTATTGTGGTACTTAGTGACAGGTTTCAGGACTTAGTAAAGTAGTTTTGATTATGTTAGTAACTACTTACTTCAGGTAGGTAGACTATACCTAACAACCTCATCATCTGTCTAGCCTTTTTTTTTTAGCAACATTGTTGGGGTCGGCTTTCAGTCTAACCGGATGCAGCTGAATAAGTACTTACCAGTATTTTACAAGGAGCGACTGCCTATCTGACCTTCGCAACCCAGCTACTGGGTAATACGATACCCCTTGGTAAGACTGGTTGTCAGACTTTCGGGCTTCTGACTACCCGTAACGACTGTCAAAGATCCACGAATGACAGCCGGGACCGACGGCTTAACGTGCCTTCCGAGGCACGGAGGGGTCTCGGTATGTAAAGATGGTCACCCATTCACAGACCAACCGTGGCAAGCGTAGCTTAACCTTATCGATCGACCTGTGCGGCTGTTATTGTTTAGCCACGGGCCCCTCAGATACCTAACAACTTACTATACAAATATAGGTAGGCTCGTAGGATTTAATACGAAATTTATCCTTTATAGAAAAGAAAAGAACCTAAGTAATCAAATTGATTAGTTGACTCTTCTTTGTATAATCTAACCGATTTCTCACAATGACTTCGTATCGCAATCATCAAACATAGCATAATAGGCCCCAGTAGTTAAGGGTCAATTTTTGTAAGAGGTAAGCCGGAGTAGATATCTTTAATATTATTAAGTATATTATTTGTCTATAGAATACTGACTGTGCCATTTTTCAAAGGGAAGCCGGTGGGAATATAGGCCACTGATAGGTCTATTCCCACTGCTGGACATGGCTGGGACGCACGAGTGTGCCGTAATCCTCCGTTGGTAGATGTCACATGTCTTCGGAATATTTGGTTCTAGGACATGCCGGTTTCCTCACGATGCTTTCCTCCACCGTTTTGAGAGCAATGGTGATATCATTTATTTATTTAATTTATATTGCATTCATGTCGTTCACAAGGCTGTTAAAAATTAAATATAAGATTCGTACATGAACCCTGCTAGGGCACCGCAACATTATGTTTCTTAATTATAAATTAAATTATTATTGCATGCATTATTATTTAAAGTTATTTACAAATATATTATTACATTTTTAACGTCATCATTTCATTATTAATTAATTTATTATTGGATGTCTTTATTAAATTTCTACATTATTACATTGCGTCAATCTTCAAATAATCTAAAATATTGATTTTACAGAATGTAAATTTGTTAAAAACTCATTTAGGCTATAATAACACTTCTGTGTTAGGTGCATTTTAAGTGCGTTTATAAATTTATTGTCAAATTCAATGTCTTTAATCTCATTGGGTATATCAATTTTTATGCACATTACAAGAGGTCCTGAGTGAAACTCGGCATTGCTAATTCATTTTTTACTCTTAAGGAGCGTTGCAGCGGTCTTTGATTCTTAGCTACAGGGAATAACGACGCATGTTTTCTAACAAACTTGCTTACTTTCATTACATTTACTTCTGCCATTACTTCCATTACATTTACACAAAGTAAAGCGCCTGTCTGGGTTCGAACCTACGGCCTACAACTCGTAAGTCGCGGCCGATACCACTGGGCTACCACTGCTCTTACCAAACATGCTAAGTAACAATAGGTAGGGTATCAGTAGGTAGATGGGTGTGGATAGGTAGGTTGTTTTCGTGAAAGCCCAATGTTTTCAGACAAACTTTTCACCATCACACAAACCATCAAACAAAGGACAATCGCTTGAACACAATGCACCCATTAGTTACAGATTCACAGCATCCGCTAAATTATTCCGCGAACACGCTACGTTCTCGTAAAATTACGTGTTTTCTGTGTGTTACTACTCAAAACGATGCTTCTATTGAAAATTGCGAAAGTTTACGAGGGGTTGTGCGAATTTTTCAAAGAAAATATGGGCGAGCTCTCGAAACTTGGGCAATAACGCCAGAAGTGCAGAACTGGAAGACTCGTAGCACTCAACTCTATGACCTGTATCGTGAAATTTAAAAACACAGATACATATTGCAGAAGTCGGTATCTAGGTATTTACCCGAACGTACGTACCCCCCCTGTTCCCCCCGTGTCCCCTGTACGTAGATATGCTTATCACTATGTAGGTAGGTAGTATCAGTGCCGTGGTTATATCGTATAGGGATTTTGAAGAGTCTATGGATTTAACAAATTTCAGTTTTTGTAAGCAAACTGAAGTGGCAGTGGGCTGGCCATGTCTGTCGAAGGACCGATGGCCGGTGGAGCAGACGAGTCCTGGAGTGGAGACCGCGTATCGGCAAGCGTAGTGTGGGACGCTCCCCAGCTAGATGGACGGACGACCTAAAGAAGGCTGGGGTAGACTGGATGCGGAAGGCGGAGGACAGGGTGCTGTGGCGCAGTCTGGGAGAGGCCTATGTCCAGCAGTGGACTGCGATAGGCTGAGTTGATTGATTGAGTTTTTGTAAGTGGATAAATTGATCTTGTGACGTAGATTAGGTACAGTCAACCTCAAAAAGATGTAAGTACGTATACATCGACAACTAATTATTGAATTGCCTAGGCACAATCTATGTTCTATCTATAACATTGTATCAATGTGTAATACACGTTGGGTACCTACTTAATTATAGCTTTTTTAAATTTACTGTACTGTAGGTACCTACCTACGTACATTTCTAGTCAGACACACGTCTCTTTTCAAAAGCCGATACATTCGTAAGTTTTAAACCAACAGCGTTAATAACAGCCTATAGACCTGTAATCCTACCCGAGGATGAGCAACGAAAACTAATTGGCTAAGCACAAATTGCACCCGGCCAGCGGTCAATTTTCCCAAATTACCGACAACTGGGTAACGTACGGCTTTTAATTGTACTCTTTACTCACCCTCTTGGGGCCGAATGAAGAGTGAGGGGTACGTATTGTTGTAATTTGGGTAGATGTACAATAGAATAAACATACACACCCTTACATACACACACATATATCTATTCTGTAATCATGTGGTGTAAGTACAGTCAGCAACAAAAGTCGATTAACATTTCAGTTTTTTTAATCTCAGTTATTGAGCAAAATATTATCTATCCTTCAAGTACGAGGATGCGGATTACGCAAAGAAAAATTTATTATAATATCTATGGGAGTAGGCTAGAAGTAGGGTAGGATTAGGGTAGGAGTAGGGTAGAAGTACGGTAGGACTAGGGTAGAAGTAGTGTAGGAGTAGGGTAGGAGTAGGGTAGGAGTAAGTTAGAAGTAGGGTAGGATTAGTGTAGCAGTAGGGTAGGAGTAGAGTAGGAGTAGGGTAGGAGTAGTGTAGCAGTAGCGTAGGAGTAGGGTAGGGTATTTTTTTTTTTTTAAATTGTTTCGCTTTGGTTATTATGTTGTGATATTGTATTATTCATTTGATTCAATTATTTTACAATATCTGCTATTTGATACAGATATTGTTTTTAGAAAGTTTTAGTTGCAATGAAGATAATAATATTAAGTGACAAATAAAATATATACAATCGCTGAGGATTATAAGAAAATAATTGTGATCCTTATGTGCCATTGAAGTGTTTCAGTTCGCCGAAAATTTTCGTGATATATTTGGTGAACGCGAGTAGGACTTCTGGTTTGCGCGTTTGCATTCCGATGTCATATGCCGTGATACCAAATCTCTCAGAGACTGCCTCATACTGCATGCGATCCATGGCGAATCTGGGGCAATCCCTGAGGAGGTGGTCGAGGCTTTGTACCGTGTCGTCTTGGCAGGGACAATTATCGTTTGCAGTGATTTTAAAACGGTGTAAGTACTTTTTATGAAATCCGTGACCTGTCAGGACTTGAGTTAGATAAAAGTTTGGTTCGGTACACTTTCGGTATTTGTGTATGTCTGATAATGTTGGAAATATCGATTTGGTGTGTTGTCCCTGCTCACTTGATGCATACCTGGCTTGCCACTTAGCCAGGTTAGCCTGCCTTAGTTCGCGTTTGACATATGACAGCGGGTATTTATTGTAGTCCGGAGTTTTGTGAAGTCGAGTGGCCAGTTTTGCTGCAGCATCCACAGCCTCGTTGCCGGCAACTCCACTGTGCCCTTTCACCCACTTGATAGATATAATGTGTGGTGGTGTATTAGTACGTGAGAGTGTGTGAGTGTAAATGGTTTTGTGTATTTGTGTGACAAGTGGGTGAGTGTTGCTTCGTTCTGCGATCGCTTGGATTGCAGACTGGGAGTCCGAGAAGATTGTGGTGTTTGTGTGTCCCTTTTTGTGTGCCCATTTGCATGCTTCCAGGATGCCCAACAGTTCAGCCTGGAAGACTGTGCAGGTATTGTGGAGTTTGTACTTTTTGGTGACAACAGTTCCTCCCGGATCGTAGCAAACGAAGGCCGCTCCGACGGCACCATCGTCCTGTTTGCTGCCGTCGGTGTAAATGTGGTGCTGTAGTTGGGCAGCCTCGACCTCAGCGTGTCTACGGGTGCTAGTGACTGATCTAGGCAGTCTTACTGCCGGGTGTAGTAGCTCGCGTACAGGCGTGGGGCATTCAGGGGTGATGTCCGCTGGCAGAAGGTGGCTGGTGCCTGTGAGGCGGACAGTCTCGACGTGATGGACTTCTTGTATCTTAAAATCGAGAGGCATAAGCTCTGCGAGTGCCAGGGCAGCGGTGGTCGAGACGGTCCGGAAGGCACGGATGGCCTTTAGTGCGAATCCCCGCTGAAGGCTGGCGAGTTGCTTCTTTACGCACTTCCTGTTTACTATATGTCCCCATATACCTGCAGCGTACGTGATTATAGGTTCTATAACGTGCAAATAGATTGTGCGAGCGTTTTCCGGATGTGCACCCCATGTGCACCTAGTGTACATTCGTAGTTTGTTGAAGATACGAGTTGCTTTGCCTAGCACATATTTAAGGTGGCTATTAAACCTAAGTTTTTCATCTAGGATGACGCCAAGCAGTTTTATTTCTGGCACAAATGCTAAGTCGGTGCCGTCCATTTGGAGTTGCGCGGTTTTCGCTTTGGGCGTGAAGGCGATGACTTGGGTTTTTGCCGGGCCAAAGGTCAGTTTCACGCGTTTGCCCCATTCACTGATGTTAGTGAGAATGCTGTTGGTGAGTTGCTCCACTGCATCAGGTGTGTCTGCCGTAACCACCAGCAGGACGTCATCCGCGAAGGCTTGCATATGGCAGCCCGATGGTAGTTGCATGTCCAGGAGTTCATCAAGGATCAGGTTCCATAAGACCGGACCACACGCGGATCCCTGAATGCAGCCCTTTGATAAGGTTTTGTGCACCCGGACTCCCGCATGGTCTAACGTGGCGGTTCTGTCCTGCACGTAGTTCCTGATTAGCCCATAGATGTTTTGGGGCGTTCCAAGGAGTAGGGTAGGGTAGGTTAAGGGGTAGGACACCACGCAAACGAAGTAGCGCCGGGCAGTTAGAAATAATTTATATGGCAAAACAACGTTTGATGGGTCAGCTAGTTTTTTATATTTTTTTATATTTGATCTTTTATACTACATGTATATGTCAGTTCGATTAATCTTATTCACAAGTTACATCATTAGTTTAACTTAATTAAGATGATAATAGTGTAAACAAAAGACAAGCTCCGTCACTGTTAGGGTTTGAGAGTATAGAATTCATGATTCCAACCTGCGATTTGGGTCAGCTAGTTATAAATAAATATTTTTTTAACTGAGACTAAAAAAACTGAAGTGTTAATCGAAATATTTTTTTAACTGAGACTAAAAAAACTGAAGTGTTAATCGACTTTTGTTGCTGACCGTACCTACATAGTAAGGAGTATTCTATGCTATTCTAATGATACCTACTTGGTTATAATTATCTTCTAGTGAATGGATTGCCTTTTCTATGCAAGCCTGTATCATCGTTTTTGCAAGCTTCCGTAGATAAAATGTAAAATGCTTGCACGATAGTAAACAAACGATAAGTAGGTATAGAGATCCAATCAATGATATTATATTAAAGAAGTAGATATGGCACTAGTGCGACAAATTCATTCGAAATTGTTGCAGACAAATTCAGACAATTGTTGTAGTTTCCTTTAGTCCGCTAATAACAGCGAGCAACACACTACAGATAGCTATCTATTTCTGTGTCATACGTTCCGTATTATCTATCGCAGTAAGTACTTTGTAATGGTGCTGTCCCACAAACGATGGGACACTTAATATCGTGTCCTGCGTGTCCTGTCAGCTGCACGATACAGGAACTGATGGACGGTGATGAAGGCGCCAAACAAGTAGCCGAATTCTGGGCCGAGTACATTTAGATTGCTATCGACACGCTAAGAAGAAGTACTTTGTAATAACAACGCAACAATACAGAACGTCGCTCAGTATGAACGTAGCGTATCTTTCCTTTATAATATTTGGATCTTGGATCCAATGCATACTCAGCCTAAAATGTTCTCACTGCTGGGACACAGGAACTATGGTGAGTTGTAGTACAGTTTTGTCGCACTAGTGTTTTTCGCACATCCATTTGTCGAACTCACATAGTACACTCCCCGCGGGCCCAATGCGGGTTGGTAGATGTCACATGTCATCGGATTTTTGGTTCTAGGACACGCCGGTTTCCTCGTGGTGTTTTCCTTCATCATTTTGATGAAACCGTTTACACAAAGCAAAGCGACTGCCTGGGTGTGATGTACTATTAAATGTAGCACACAACTCAGTGGCAACACTGCTCGAGTCAGTCACGGCTTACCCCCGTGTCGACTGGACGTGCCCGTTGAGTGGTTGTCTACTTACTGATAATCTGGTAGTTTTACTTTAAACCCTAAGCCCCAATAAGAGATTATAGCCAGAACACCACATTGGCGACGAGTAAAAGCGCAGTAAGTAAAATTATTGCTTAAATTATGTACTTACGGAAATTGGTCAGCAACAAAGTATAGTTTATTGCGCAAAAAGAAAAAAAGAAAAGAGAAAATTAGTGACCATGATCTAAGCGAAAATCAGTAAACGTATTTGTTATGCTTAATTTCGATTTACATTCATGTGTGTCTTCACCTACCCACAACAAATATGTATTGTTGACTGTTGAAATATGGTTACGATATCTTAATTAATATATGCCTAAATACCTACCTACATCAAATATGTATTGTTGATCAAATCCGTATGTAAATAATATCAAGAAAATGTAATTCGATCAAATAAAAAAATATCCCAACGAAAATATCGTTAATGTACCAGTTTTAACAGAAGTTCCACTTCGGTGAAATCGAAGTAAAGTAATATCTTTCTGTTAAAACTAGTGTTATAAAAAAATGTATTGTCGAAAATATCGTAATGTACCAGTTTAATAAAAGTTCCATTTCGGTAAAATCGAAGTAAAGCAACAAATAAAATTATTATCTTACCTACTGTTAAAACTAACTAGTGTCATAAAATCTGTTATGGTTAATGATTGAACTGATCTTAGTCAAATCAAATGCATTTTGCACTGGCTATTGTAATCAACAAAAGAATTCATAGAATTCATTACAGTGTTGTAGTAGTAGTATATAGTAGTGTTTGCTTTAAGCACCTAGCACACGTCGTCAAAGACGACTTGCTGGCTAGTCAAATATGAACGGCAGTGATTTAGTTTAAAATAAACTTTAATTACAATTATTACAATCATAGGAAAAAACATTGTGCGACTTTACTGGGTATGGCACAACAAGACATATTTTGATATACATTAAAATATGTGCGTGTGTGTGACACAAATGGAACAAGTTCCTACAAAACAACCTACTGGTTGCGTGTGTGTGTGTGAAAGACACAAATGGAACAAGTTCCTACAAAAAAACCTACTGGTTGCGCGTGTGTGTGTGAAAGACACAAATGGAACAAGTTCCTACAAAACAACCTACTGGTTGCGAAAAACACAAATGGAACAAGTTCCATCAAAACAACCTTATGGTTGCGAAAAACACAAATAGAACAAGTTCCAACAAAACAACCTTATGGTTGCGATTAATACTGGCAAGTTAACGAATGAGGTTTTATTTAGTTAACTAAGTGTTTCTCCAAATAGATAGTGGCAAAATAATTATTGACTATTTGGGAAACACGGGACGGGTGTTATTTCCGGGAACATGCGAGCGTAAAATCTAATAATTCTAAATTTGCTTGTATCTCGAAAACGGTGTGTCCTATCGCAAAAATAATGGGAAATCCCTCCCCTTTTAATAACCCCCCGTTGCGAAATTCTCGAAAAAAAAAAAAAAAAAAAAGTAAAAGGGACTAGTGAGTAGGTTCCTAACCTATTTATCTAAGCGTTCCGCTTTTATGAATGTGTGTCACTTGCGCTGTGAACAATGTATTTAAAGCGTTCGAGTTGATAATAGTATTTGATAACTACTCCTACCCTCTTGGTTTAAGTAGTAAGCGATCAACGGCTGGTACTAAGCAAATTATTTACTTGTCAACAATGATATTTTACTATAATATCATTGCTTGTCAAATAATGATTGTACTGCAGTAATTTGACATTGAGTAAATATATAAAATAACAGTATTAAGCCAAAATTTATATTTGGCTGGTAATAAAGATAATTTGCATTATTTTGACGGAGTAGTAAATTGACAATGTCAATTAGTACCTACTAATAAAAAAAAAAAAAAAGCAAATTAAAGTGTTTAGTTATGCTTATAGCAAGTAGTAAACTGGCAATGCAGTTGGTACTATCTATAACATTTTATTTGTGCACCAAGTAGTAAACCGGAAACATCGGTTGGTACTAACAAGATACTATTACATTTTAATTGTGCACAGAGTAAACTGCCAACGTCGGTTGGTACTAACGAAATACTATTACATTTTAATTGTGCACAAAGTAGTAAACTGACAACGTCGGTTGGTACTAACAAAATACTATTACATTTTAATTGTGCACAGAGTAGTAAACTGACAACGTCGGTTGGTACTAACGAAATACTATTACATTTTAATTGTGCACAAAGTAGTAAACTGACAACGTCGGTTGGTACTAACAAAATACTATTACATTTTAATTGTGCACAGAGTAGTAAACTGACAACGTCGGTTGGTACTAACAAAATACTATTACATTTTAATTGTGCACAAAGTAGTAAACTGACAACGTCGGTTGGTACTAACAAAATACAATTTAATTGTGCACAGAGTAGTAAACTGATGGTTGCTCATCAAGATCATACATTGGTATAACCGACCAGTGTATGCAATTTACAAAATAAATCATGGTTAGACATCAAAAGATTTTGATCTCTATTGCCAATACCTAGGTATGGCAGTAAGAGTAACAAAAGTGATAAAATTTCCTGACTTGTAATTAATGCAAATTGCATAAAAGGGTAAAAGTTTCCTGCCCTGTAATTAATGCAAATTGCATAAAAGGGTAAAAGTTTCCTGCCCTGTAATTAATGCAAATTGCATAAAAGGGTAAAAGTAAAAGATGTAACTTCAGTAAAAATCACAAAAGAGTTAATAGTTAAAAGATAATAGTTCTTTGCCCTGTAATTAATCCAAATTGCATAAAATATGATTTCAAAGATCATTTCCTGAAACACTACAGAAGAAGGGTCCATAAAAGAAAAACCTGTAACGTCTCATTACATGAATTAACAACAAAGCTAAAAAAGTTTAAGAGACAATATTTCCCACATCAACAACGATGAAATAAAAGACTGTCAAGTTTCTGTCAAGCGGATGAGGTTAAAATCAAAGTGCTCATAGATTCCAGTTGTAGATCTAATATGACAAAACTTGGGAGCTCATGGAACAATTTAAAGTTATAGTCTCAAATCAGCAAACTTCTCCAGACAAAACATTCATGGCTTCTGGTACAAAGCATCTACTAAAAGTGTTTGGTTATCTGTGCATCAAGCCATCGACCAACAGACCTGAGATAAAATCAATGAAAAGATCTCAGTGAGCTGACCATTTTTCGATAAGGTTATTCAATTCAATTTATCCACAAACAATTTACATTGTTTGAAATCGTTCCATCCATAATACAAGTACCGAACACATTTAAAAATTAACAACATAACTCACAATATCACCACCAAAATTAACACCATGATGAAAAAAAAATTTCAATGTCAACTCATTAAGAATTTAAGATTGGAAATAGAAATCATTTAAATATCATAACCAAATAGGAAAAAAAGAAATAGTTCAATGTCAACTTAAATAAATAATAGAAATAAATTCAAAGTTTTCTAATAAAGCACAAGAATGCCAATCATGGCATTTTGGCAAAGAGAACAGGAAATGAACATTGAAAAAAAGAAAACTTAAAATAATAATAATGTTTATTTCCAGTAAAATGTTCACAAAGGTTACAAGTACAGTAATATGGTACAACATAAAGTGCATTGAGTATTATACATATATGTATCTCCTGGCACCCAAACTAGGTTTATAGCCTGTGACTTGGGGAACAGTGATTCCATAGGTGTAGATACTAGATAGATGAACAAAATGTTTTAGCCACTCACGCGGCCATAACCACGAGCAGGTATTGAGGAAAATGTTACACTCGCTCGAAAACCAAGATCGGCCATTGAAAAAACTGCGACAGCAAGCATTTTCCACACCGCAGTATTTTATTTTTAGTAATTTTGTCTATGGGAGTATTGGTCACGTTCCAGGTTCTTTAGTCGAGTGGTTAGATGAAGTACATTTGTGCCAAAGGCCGTGTGGTTATATCGGCATTACGAAATAAGTTATCTGTAGTTGAAAATCTTTAAATAAACAAATGAGACGGCGATGACGCATGCGTAATTTGATACTCGCGTGATGTTATTGTTATTGTACACACATCAAAAGTGTCTAGGGATCAAGCATTTTTATGCGGATTTCTTGAGATTGAGATGTGGCTTTGTAATAAATTTATGATTTTATAAATTTATATGGATCCTTTTTGGTGCATTTCATAATTTGAATCAGGAACTGTGAATCAAATTCGAGTAAAAGATGAAAATCAGCTGTCAATATTTTCCCTATAAAAACATACAACGCATTGAAGACATTATTAGTGCTACTGTTTCCCTACTACTGATTAAAACCAACGTTATTATGGAGCGGCGACGTCATTTAAGCAGGGAAGAAATGCTCAGAGCCGTGGGAATGATAGAAGCTGGTTCCCGGCAACGTACTGTGGCTTTAGCTCTGAATACAAGTCAGAGTGTTATCAGTCGACTTTGGACACGTTACCGAAGCACTGGTACCGTGGCTGAGCGCCATGGAGGACGGTATCGCTGCACCACACGGAGACAAGACCGATACATTCAAATCTTAACTCGAAGAGCTCCAACAATAACCGCCATGATGTTAGCCGTGAGGCTTCATCACTCTTCAGGGAACTTAATTAGCGACCAAACAGTCAGAAACCGCTTGCATGAAGTGAACCTTCATTCCCGAAGGCCGCTACGGGTACCACCTATAGCAATGCACAATCGTAGGATTCGATATCAATGGGCTCTTGAACACAGAAATTGGGCAGAAGAACAATGGCGTTTCGTGTGCTTTTCTGATGAGTCTCGTTTTGGTATGAGACCGGATACAAGACGTATACGACACTGGAGAACCCCTGGACGCCAACAGCGATTAAAATCCTGCCAGGAAGTCCATCCTTATAGTGGTGGAACCATCATGGTATGGGCGGGTATTTGGATCGGCGGAAGAACTGAGTTGATTTGGATCAGAGGCAACCTCAACGCTCAAATTTATGCTGAGACGATTGTATCAGACGTCATCGTTCCTCTACAAGTGCAAATCGGTCCCTTATTTCAGTTAATGCATGATAATGCACGACCGCACACCGCAAGAGTTGTAAGACAGACTCTCGCCGCAGCTAACATCAATGTCCTGCCCTGGCCTGCTCAGTCGCCAGACTTGAACCCGATTGAGCATGCATGGGATATGCTACAGAGAAGAGCTCTGCCGAATATGGAGGGTATCCAGTCGCAAGAAGACCTTTTTTTGTTGTTGCAACGAACATGGGCGGCCATTCCACAGCGTGATTTGGATGAACTCATTTTGAGTATGCCAAACCGATGTTCTTGTGTTGTTAGTGTTCGCGGTAGAAACACGGATTATTAATTGTTTAAGTTACCCAATAAAATTTTAAAGAAAACTGTTATTTCAGTCTTTTTTTCGAACTTTTGTGTTAGTGGTTCAAATGTCAAAAATCCCTTTATTAGGAAAATGGCAAATTTCTTTATTAATGCAAAGGTGACTTGGTTTATCGTTACTGTGACAAACGAAAACACTTTATTTGATGAATCCTTAAAGAAAATTTTAATTAATATCAATCAGGAGAAAAGTTATTGCAAAAATATATGTTGATCCCTAGACACTTTTGATGTGTGTATATCAAAACTTTGGAACAACAATGGTATGTATTATATGTCATTCGATTCAGTATGAATGGGGCTATTTTTTAGGTAAATAAAAAAATAGGGTCATCGCTTTCGATTTTGAAATAATATTATTTTAATTTTTAATTGTCGTAATGTAAACAAACATGAAAAATAAACAATTATTAAAAAAAATCAAAGTCTCTTAAAGTTACGGAACAAGTTTTGTTATCTACACTTGTCTATCCACTTGAAGAAACAGCCATTAGTTTAACAGCGGTCCATAGAATTTTTTTCTGTACGAGTCGTGTATAAGTGGCGAGGGCGGTCCGCGGCGCGTCGAAAAAAATGTGCTAAAAACATAACAAGTGCGAGTCGGACTCGCACACGAAGGGTTCCGTACCACAAGGCAAAAACGCCGAAAAAAACATGTTTGTTGTATGGGAGCCCCCCTTAAATATTTATTTTATTTTAATTTTATTATTTATTATTAAAGTTAAAATACAACTGAGTATTTTGTGAATATTTCAAAGGCCTACCTATTACCATTTTTGATATCGAGCAAAAAAGGGCAAAAAAATCGCGTTTGTTGTATGGGAGCCCCCCTTAAATATTTATTTTATTTTGTTTTTAGTATTTGTTGTTATAGCGGCAACAGAAATACATCATCTGTGAAAATTTCAACTGTCTAGCTATCGCGGTTCTTGAGATACAGCCTGGTGACAGACAGACGGACAGACGGACAGACGGACAGACGGACAGACGGACAGACGGACAGACGGACAGACGGACAGACAGCGAAGTCTTAGTAATAGGGTCCCGTTTTTACCCTTTGGGTACGGAACCCTAAAAACATACTTGCGTATAGGAAGGCGTTACCGCGGGGTACTTGCGCGTGAGTGGTTAGTAAAACTGTTTTCATCAGCAACATGAATTAGAATGACATAATATTTTCTTATGATATGATGAATAGGTATTGGTAAATCAATATTGTTTGAGAAGAGAAGTTCCCTTCTTGTTGGAGTTTTGTGTTAGTACCTTCAAAGGTCATTAAGTTACAGGTGCCATGTAACATTATTTGAAACCAAGACAATAATGTACTTGTTGTAACAATAAAGATTGTTTACCTATACATAGGTTTATAAATATATAAATGTTGCTGTGAGAGTATCTAGCTTTTAAGATTTTCATTATCTTAATAGTAGGTAACAAATTATTATAATTTGTGATCTAGTTAGTCTACTATTTGCAAGCGCTACTGCTGAGTGTAGGGTCTTAAGTTCGATGCCCGGGTGGCACCAAGTGTTGTGGGATGTTTCCATCAGGAATTTCTTGGTGGTGACGTCGGCGTAGTCTGGCTTTGCGCAAAATTCATGGCTGTAGAATCTCAGATAATTATCAAGTTTTGGGAACACAAACTTAATGTCATACCTTCATGATAAGGTTCAAATTCCATGGCATCTGTTGCGACCATAATTTAGAAATACATGCGGTGAATCTAAAGGTAGGTTCTTGAATATGGAATCTCGTCTCCTCGTGTGAATTTGAAGTTGTGTTAAAAAGACCTAAATAATTATTGTTTACCAAACAAGTTAATTTGTGTCAGATCAGTGTGATTTAAATTCAACGATTTACCTACCACCTATAAAAACAGAGACAGAAACAAATTCAAATTCATTTATTTCGTGAACACACGGTACATACAAAAGGTATGTACCGTGTACATAAATACATAAGATCCGAGCTGTGCCCCGCCAAAAGGCATACAAAATATCAAATATTTCATAATGTCATGAGATAAATAAAAATATATAATAATACAACAATAATCAAAATTAACTAAATTATCTAGTATGTCATAATATGAGCACAGATTGGATTTAGTTAACAAGTATAATTAAAATTTGTCATTTAAATATTCACCAACAGAATACTACACCTTGCTATTTAATAATTTGAACAGACCAGGTCACTCACCGTAGGCACATACACACGATAATGGCATTTAATTTCAGCACAACAGTGGTGGTGGTCTAGCCCGACTAAGTTCGTGGGTTCGAAATCAGGCAGACATTTTGTGTATTTTCACTCATCACCACTGTTCATCAACGGTGATCGTGAGGAAACCTTATGTAACACTCCATTAAATTGGATTTATCAAAGCGACAAGGGAAAGCATTGTAAATTAATATCTTATTGCATTAAATATTCTTTGTCTCGTTATTTTATTGTTAATCTTTTTATTAATAAATATTAAGATCAAATTCCAAAAAAATAAAATATAATGTTCCAATATCCTTATGACGTTTGTTAAAAAAAAAAAAAAAGAGGGAAATAAAGAGGGTAGAAAGGCAAATGGAAAGTTAACGTTAACGAAGTTTCAGATATAGAAATTTAGTATAGATGCTAACACTGTATTGTGTAAACTTAAAAATGTAAATGTGAGGACTCGGTAGGCCTTTGTAGACTTTGATTCGGTAGATCACTTTATTTTATCAAGTACCTGGCATTTGTTGATAGGCTTACGCTGTCCTCATTGTAATTTGAAAACATTGTAAAAGCCAATTATTTTCAAAAGAGTAACCGTGGAGTTTCTTGCCGGTTCTTCTCCACAGGAAACGACCATTTGGAACCGTGCACCTAGCTTCTGACGTTTCATAAGTTAACATCTAAATGACTTGATTAACATATAAAAAGGAAGAGGTGTGATGTACTATTAAATGTAGCACACAACTCAGTGGCAACACTGCTCGAGTCAGTCACGGCTTACCCCCGTGTCGACTGGACGTGCCCGTTGAGTGGTTGTCTACTTACTGATAATCTGGTAGTTTTACTTTAAACCCTAAGCCCCAATAAGAGATTATAGCCAGAACACCACACTGGGTTCGAACCCACGACCTTCGACTCACAAGTAAGTCGCAATTACCAAGGGACCACCGCTGCTCTAGATATTAAATTAAATTAATCTTTATTGCAATCAATAATGTACACATACAGGATGTGCGTGTGGTGTGAGGGCCACTTTGTTAAAACTCTTTGAAAATGTGCTTAGGATTTAGTGAACATTCCCAAAGAATTGTGAAAGTTGGTATCAGATTTTGTGAAAGTCTAATAACCGAGTTATAAGACTGTAAAGTTGGGCCCTCAGTTCTCACATAGAGGATTGAGGGCCCACCTAAAACTGATAAACTATGGACACTACAGAAAAAGTCTTAATGCCAAAATCTAAGCTAATGCCAAACAAAATTTGTGAAAACAAGATATTATCACAAAACACTGTCCTACTTTGTATATCTTCGTACAAAATGGGCCCTCAATTCTCATACACGTAAAAGTTTATTACGCAATTATAATGAAATCATTAACTTACAGCTACTGTTTGAAATCCTATATGCTACTAAATAAATTGTGAAATTTATGAAAGCAAGAACAGGTCACCACCTTTTGTTGTTTAAAAGTTATGACCTTGATAAAATTCGGGCCCTCAGTCCTCCATTTTATTTTATTTTCGATTTATTACGCTTATCGTATGAAAGATAAGACAAATACAAAATTGTCTCTTTTTGTGAAAAAAATTGTGCAACAAATGCGATACCAGAAAGAAATTAAAAGACCCTTTATTGTATAAGTAAATCGAGTTTTATTTTTATTCTCTGTATTAGGAAATAGGGTGACCACAATTTCTTTTAGATTGCAGTAAAGATTAGTAAATGTAGAGTCATAGGTAGGCGTGAAAAGCTAACAAACTTACTTTCGCATTTATAATATTAGTTAGGATTATATTTAGCCTACATTGTCCCATGGCTGGGCAAAAGCCTTTATAAAAATAATAAATAAATTATTTGATTATTGTCATCAAAACGAACGATATTTCAAGCAAAAATGATTTGGGTAACAGTATTTTTTTTTGTGATCATTCGAATTCCGAAATATTTTTTTTTTATCACGAAACTTGAGTACAAATGCTATGACGATAATAAGCGAAAAATCGAAGAAAGTTTATTAAAACGTAAGTATACTTTACATTTACTAATCTTTACTGCAATCTAAAAGAAATTGTGGTCACCTATGTGCAAATTCAGATAATAAAAATAAAACTCGATTTTCTTATATAATAAAGGGTCTTTTAATTTCTTTCTGGTATCGAATTTGTTGCACAATTTTGACACAAAAAGAGACAATTTTGTATTTGTCTTATCTTTCATACGATAAGCGTAATAAATCGAAAACAAAAGAAATGGAAAACTGAGGGATAACTTTCATACAACAAAAAGTGGTGACCTGTTCTTGCTTTTATAAATTTTTACAATTTATTTAGTAGCATATAGGATTTCAAACAGTAGCTGTAAGTTAATGATTTCATTATAATTGCGTAATAAACTTTTACGTGTATGAGAATTGAGGGCCCATTTTGTACGAAGATATACAAAGTAGGACAGTGTTTTGCGATAATATCTTGTTTTCACAAATTTTGTTTGGCATTTGCTTAGATTTTGGCATAAAGACTTTTTCTGTAGTGTCCATAGTTTATCAGTTTCAGGTGGGCCCTCAATCCTCTATGTGAGAACTGAGGGCCCAACTTTACAGTCTATAACTCGGTTATTAGACTTTCACAAAATCTGATACCAACTTTCACAATTCTTTGGGAATGTTCACTAAATCCTAAGCACAATTTCAAAGAGTTTTAACAAAGTGGCCCTCACACCACACGTACATCATACAGGTGATAAGTATTAATCAATAGGAACAACTATTATTAGCTCAAAAGACCATCTCAGACATCGATCTACATGGTCTCCATAACCTGACCAATATCATGTGTAAGATTGTGTGTAAGAGTAGGTATGTGTAGACCTTAAAAGAGACTGTAACCTCTGAGTTTGTTTCGGCCTTTCTTCTCAGAGTAGTCAGATAGGAAACGTCGATCTAATCTAGTTTAAAAAAAAATACTTATGATTGACGTTGTTTATGCAAACCTACTTACAAAATAAAATCATTTATCATTTATGGACTCTGTACATAGTAGGAAAGAATAATTACCAATCATTATTTATTGTAATTTCAATGAATAAATACTTACCTGCCACGGGATAACTTTCTAAATTCCGACCGATTAGAATTTAAAATCGGGCTTTGGTTTGGCTGGAGAATAATTGAGGAAAATGATTAATCAAATCGGTTAAGGATTCTGGAGACAATCGGGGATTGCATTAATAATTTAAATTGAGGTAAATTGTGGATACGAATAATTAGGCGTACGGTCTACATTATTTATCAGTTTCGAAAGTCGACTGATAAATATCAAACAGCCTAAACCAAAGCGTAAAATAGGAATTTGGTTTGTAGAGGTGATCTGATTAGTACCTTGGAACCTAATTGTTCACAGCTTCAACCTTTAAAAAAGACCTAAAAGTCCTGTTATCCAAATGATAATATTTTTTTTCTGTTGACTTCTATGGTTATTCTTTAATTATTAGTTTTTATTTTATTTCAATTTGTTTGAAATTAGTTTGTATTTTTTTTTTATTTTTTATTTTGTGCCCGTACTGTTTTGCTTTAGCTATTGCTTTTAATTTTGTTTTCCTTTCTACGATTTTCGTGTATTGTAATGTGTTTGTCCTTGTCAAACATCACTAAGTACCCGAAACTGACAAATTTTCCCAATCAACCTTGAACATTATGCTTTAGCGATAAAGTTGAAAATCTATTAAAGAAATTTAACAGATTGTAGTAGCTTGATGTGGTTGTGTGATGTTGTGGTTGTCTTCGAATTTTTGGTTTTAGGACATGGCGGTTTCGTTACGATGTTTTCCTTCACCGTTTGAGATCAGTGGTGATGAAATAAATTACTTATAGTAAAGCGCCTCTCTGGATTCGAACTTATAACCTACAACTCGTGAGTCAGGGCCGTTACCACTGGGCCACTACTTTAGCTGGCGTCTGTGTCTAGGTACCCCGATGTTAAGTGAATGATGTGGTCGCCTATAATTTGAAGGTGTTTAGCAGAAAGGACTTAACAAAAAAAAAAAGACAAACAAAAAATGCGTTAGGCTGTGTAATACAACTTGACTTATGAAAATATTAGCCTGTAGGTGACAATATTTCAAAAAATTCCAAATAATTACAACATCATTGCAGCAATACACATAAACTTAAAACCTCGATAACTCAAAAATAACTTTTTGGGGGTTGAGTCCTTTCTGTTAAGCTACGTCCATTATTGGAAGCGCACACTTGTATTTGTCCCTGTTCATGTTAACCTGCATGTAACTGTGTAGCCTCTGTTGGCGATCCAATAAATAAATAACCCACAGTTACTGAGGTTTTTATTGATCCTCAAGTTGCGATCGAATCGTATAAGATTGAAGTTATATTTACCTGAGTATTTTGACATGCATTCTTCCGTATCACGTAACATACAGGGTGGCATGCAGGAAAAACTGCAACCATGAATTCAGCTCATGATCCATAACCCTTACGTGGAAATTTCTCGTCTAATTAGATACTACACAAAATAGGCCAGAGTTGATGTCTTGAACTTTTGTATACTAGCAACCCATCTATGTTTAGGTATATTTAATTAAATCGTATTTGATATTCTATTCAAATCCAGCCCCTGTAGCGTATTTTTTAGGCATTTAATCAATCCGTTGTGCCAATACTGTCCTGGATCCGAGATTGTAATATGCAACGTTTCTTTGTCGGTATGTAATAAAGTGCGTGCATTTTTAGGTAAAATATTACTTGATCTTTTGATCAAAATAGTAGATAGTTCGTTCAGGGCTACGTGAGGTATATTAAATTTTATAGCCCAGCTTTGCATATCTTTAAGCAATTCATGATTTTTTCATAGTCAGTGGTTTCTTCGATATTTAAATCGTATTCTTCTTCCCAATTTTCAACTTCTTTACTTTCTGAGTGGTGGGCTAGGGGTGAAAAAATATGTTTGATCGCAGAACCCTTATTTACTTCACCTGCGTTTGTACTTGATGCACTTGATTTACTTCCTGAACCTGTTGATTTTATTCCTGAAAAACCTAGATTAATTCTTTATACCTTTTTGTGACTTTTCTCCTGTAACTCCTTTTCAATCGTTTCCAATCGCTTAAATTCATGTTCAACTTATTTCCTCAAGACGAAGGGGAACAACTGAGTCTCAACAAAATGGCTGAGGTTTACTTATAAAGTTAATGATCTAGTAGCTTATAACCTTTTTTGATCTTATAGCGCTCTTATCAAGTACCAGTAGATTTAAAAGAGTCTCGGCAAAACTATAACGGCGCAAACGTATAGTGATCTCAGCTAAGTATGTTATAGTATCTTCTCTCACAAAATGCTACTATAGGATCAAAATGTTATTCTGGATTATTTAGTTTAACTGTGAACAATTTTAAGAGACTTATTCCTAAAAGTGTCCTAAAAGATAATCTTGTAGCTAACTATAAGACTGAGATATAAAAGCAAAATAATGCTCTTGAGAATATCTACGCTTGTGAAATGCTATTACTAGTAAAAGTGTCCTATAAATGTTTTAGGTCAGTATTGTAGCGAACTATACGACCGAGATATAAAAACGAATGCGCTTGAGTATGTTAAGGCTTGGCAAATTCTATTAATAAGTTAAATAGTCCACCGCAACGCCTTTATAAGAACGTTATTAATAGTGACAGACTTATTATCTTTCTTTATAGGATTACTTTGCTAGTTGTAAATGACTCTTCCTCTAAAGTCTAAAATATCTCAAAGCGCTTGATTGCCTAATGAGACATCGCTTAAATCTCAAGGTACCTACCTACACATTTTCATACCCAGCAACTTTTTCAGTTAATTTTGAACTGCGTACAAGTTCATGGTAGCAATTAATAGCTAGGATAAAGTTTCTCGGGCGTCTACGTACATGAGGATTAAATGAACCTGTGGTAGGTGGTTATGATAGCTTTTCGTAACCGTATCTTGCAGCTGAGTACTGCAATGTTTTTATAGAAATTCGTCTTGAAGCTACATAGCTTTTCTGTTCAGGTCGCTAGTTTATGGAATGCATTGCCAGTTCAAATAAAACGCGCGCAATCGTCAGCTTAGCTTAGTTATTTTAGAGACTCGTGAAGGAACATAATTTGTTGTTGTGATCTTATTTTCGTAGCTGCAATAATCTGTAGTCATCATTTAATTCTACTAGCTGCGCCCCGCGGTTTCATCCGCGTAAGTTTCGATCCAGTGGGAATATCGGGACAAAAAGACACTTGAAATATTCACAAAATACTCAGTTGTATTTTTAATTTAATAATAAAATTAAAATAAAATAAATATTTAAGGGGGGGGGGGGCCGCTCTCATGCAACAAACGTGTTTTTTCGGCGTTTTTGCCTTGTGGTACGGAACCCTTCGTGTGCGAGTCCGACTCGCACTTGGCCAGTTTTTTTTGGGAGAGATCCCAGACAGCGATAAGGCCGCCCATTGTATGTTTTGTATTAATAATCATATTTTTATGTTATGTTTTTTAAATAAATAAACAGCGCTACTTTTTGTTCATTGGCTCAATATAACCAGGCAGAAGTAAACTTAAGCTTCCAGTGAGGTAAGTGTTTTAATATGCGTTTTATTTCAGGTAAAACGCTTCTATTAAACTAGGTACTTGACTGTCACTGGAAGCTTTATATTGAGACCTGTTTGTTATCGCCTGGTGTCGCCACTAATATGACAACGCCAATGTGATAGGAACACTTACCTCTACAATACATTGTAATATAGGATAGGAAATTTTAATTTAAACAAATATTTATAACACATGTGAAAAGGTACAGGCAAAGGCACATAGGTATATTATTGAATTAAACTGTTGGTGATCTAATTACAAAAAAAAAATACAATAAAATATAATTAATATTCAGAGTTAATTAATTGTATTAAACAATTGTGTAACATTTATATTTGAATCACCACTTCTTACGACTTCTTTTCTGTAGAAATTCTGAAATGCCAATTTCCTCGAGATAGGATTTCGTCAAGAGGACGATTTTCTAGCCAACTTTTAGAGGTTACTGTAGAGCATGTACTTCCTGGACATTCTGTGATGCCAGCTTTCTTGAATAGGGTTTTTACCCAGCCTGCGATGACAGTGCGTGATGCAGGCTTTGGCACACCTCTAACTGTAATAAACAGATTAAATGATTTTGCAGCATCACGTCTTTCATTTAATAATTGTGTAGTTCTTTCTAGCCAAAATATAGAATTAAGGTTACAATTGTTGGGATTTACAAGAAGTTCCCAGCCGGATTGTCTGTAATTACTGCAATCTGTTTTCGAACCAAATTGAGGCTATAATATAACACTATCATCTGATCTAATATAATGGTCAGAATAAACTCCAAGCAGCGTTAAGTCATGTATGCGTCTAATTGAGCAAAGCAGTAATATAGTTGCAGTATGACGTGATATTTGAAAGGGATTGTCTATGTCTACAGTGTAATTGCTTAGAAAGGTAATCAATTTACTAACATCCCAAATCGGTGGCTTAGAAGACTTAGGATTTTCCAGGGCAATTGATTTTAAAATATGTTTTACAAGAACATGTGAACTTAATTGACTTGATCTTTCACCATTACACAAAGTGGAAACGACAGATTTATGTAAATGCATTGTGTATTATATGATAATTTATTAATTAGATGCAAATCAGATAAAAATTGGGCTAATTGCGTACCTGTAGGATTATTCGTGTCAATATTTTTAGATATAGACCAGGAAGTCCATCGTTTCCAAGCCACCTCATATGTTTTTAAGGTAGACTCACACCAGGAATTTTTAAGCAATAACTGTTGTTCAGCGGTCCATGTTTCTATCGCCTCATGTTTCTATCGCCCCACATTTCCAGACTTCGAGGATGATTTTGTCCACTTGTGGTGGTGGAAATCCCGTCGATGTGTCGACGAGATGCATCTGTAACTTTTTCAGAGTGTAGAGGTGGTGCTAGCGCTCGGACTTTGAGGTCTGCACGCCAAAATACCTTCTCCCATCGAGGTACTACTACTAAAAATATTCCCGTTGATTGATTGAGGTGTGTTAGGACTTTTGGGATTAAGAATGGACGTGGGAACACCCATGCGAGTAGATAGTTCTATGGGACAACAAAAATCTATTATTAGGGATCCCCACTTTGAAAACACAATTTCCGTATACGCTGGCATTAGGTGCCATTCCGGAGGTTGACGAAAGCGTGACAAGTAATCGGCATGATTATTGTACTTGCGTGGGAGATGGTGTACCTATGCTGAAGTGAATTTGAAATTGGTTCAGTAAATTCAGAATTTGATAGGTTAGTTCTATTAGGGGTAATGATTCCGTACCTCCTTCGTTCCTTAAGTAATTGACAGCCGTCCTGTTGTCGCATTGTATCAGTATCAGAACGTTGTCTCGAAGGGCGCGAAATATGGCAAAACTTTTTTTTTTGGTTGCAGTGCAGTGCCTGTTCCTCTTGTGTCCAACTGCCCGAAACAGCTAGATTGTTCAATTGCGCTCCCCAACCCTGATTTGATGCATCTGTTGTCAGAAAGTTTACTGGCGGAGGGTAATGTAAGGGTGTTGATGACTGACAATTCAGAGTCCACCATTCCAGTTCCTTTCGAACATTTTGTGGTATTGGGTACGATTTCGATAAAAGGTCTGGTAGAGAGTTCTCAGTTGTCTGTGTGGTGCCGGACTTAAAGAATAGCACCACCCCGTACTTCTCGTGGGTGTCGTAAAAGGCGACTAAATACAGGAGAATGGGCAGCAGCGTTCTCTAACGCCAACCCGCCTGCCAAGCGTGGCGATTATGGCAAACCCCCCCCCCCCTTTTGGGGGAGGCCTATGTCCAGCAGTGGACGTCTTTCGGCTGAAATGATGAGAGAGTTCATGAACATCAATAATTGCCGGTGATTGAGCCGGCCTCGAAGAACAACATAACTGGCAAAGTTCAGGAGTCCTATTATTCTCAGCAATTCTTTTAGAGTTATTATTCTTCGCTCGAGAACTTGACTCACTTTTTTGATTAATGAAGAAGTCTTTTCTTTTGGCAGGGATTTTGTGTTGTCCCCGGGAATCCACAATATCCCTAAATATGTAATAGTCCTTTGAGGACAAAGAACAGATTTCTCGAAATTTACTTGCCAACCAAGATTTTGTAACGTGTCCAATGTGAGCTCGACATGATCTCGAAGAACGTCTACTAGATACTACTCTACTAGATGTGCTATTAAATAATCGTCGAGATAGACGATAATTCGGATGTTCCAGCGTTCTCGTAATATTTGGGTAACCCAATTCGTTAGTATTGAAAAGGTTTTGGGTGCAATGCCACAAAACCACATCACGCCTGTAATCCTCGAAGGGTTAGAGACAGAGGTGTACCTTAGGACACCCACATTTCGCTAGTTATGTTTAAGTCCCAGGTCATTAAATCCTATGGAAAAAGCCCAATAAGACTTTGCCCGGCCTGGGAATCGAACTCGGAACCTAATACTCACTAGTAGCGCTTGCGACCACTAAACCGAGGTAGTCGACGAAGTAGAAGACAAACAATAGTCTATTAACAATATGGCGATGGATAAAAGCCCCCTCTTATTTCAGAAAGTGTGTCTGACCGAAATCAAAGCAAACACTGGTCGATCTTGATATGATATGTGTTTATAATATAGGTATAGCTAGCTAGATATATATTAAAGAAGTGGTCAAATTTATTCCAATTTAAGGTTAGAAGGACTTACAAATCAGGAAATTTAAGGCGGGCTGAAATCGGCCTGTTTATTTTTAGAATTTTTCGATATCGTCAGAATTGTGAAAACGCTGTATATATTAAATTAGCAATCAGGAAGTATTCTCTAAGGCCCGTAGGTCCCTATTCAATCTCCGAACGACATTCCAACATAAATACTATGTCCAAAAATAATTGTAGAATACGAAACATTGGCGCCTATTCTGTTGTTCACAAACTAAACTAAATTTAAGTTCATGCAAAGAAAAAGTTCTTTAAATTTCATTAAGAAAAGGACAGAAGATAAATATTAGTTTAGTCCTGTCAAATTAGTCAGCGCCTGACTGACGTAAATTGACGTATTTTTAATAGCCAATTTTTTAATCTCGTCTAAATTGTCTATGGAGTATCTTAATTTGACAGGACTAAACTAATATTTATCTTCTGTCCTTTTCTTAAAGAAATATAAAGAAAAAGATGCATGAACTTAAATTTAGTTTAGTTTATGAACAACAGAATCGGCGCCATTATCGCCTCCTTTAAATAGGGCTTCCAAAAACGAACTCGTTATACATTAATTACCGTTGCTATTCGTGACAAAACCCATCAAATCCCCGTCCTTGGTGACCAAACATTTGGCGTGGACGAGATTTCCCTTACGTTAGGGCAAGCATCATTTATCTTAATAAGGCACGTTGATTGTCACTGGCGCACGTCGACGTCACGTCACTCGCTGCAGGTACGACGATCAACAAAGAAAAATTGTGTACGGAAAATGTTGGCTTTTTCCTAGTTGTTAAGAGATTTTTCCCTAGGAGGGTTTTTAATTAGGTTGTTGTGATTATTAATAGAATATCCGATACTGTAGGACTTTAATAAAACAATACCTTTCAGTTATATTCAATAATTATTACGGAATCCTTTCACGTCTTTTCAGATTTTTATTATTTTCACTCCGCTTGTCAGTCAAATCTACGTAAGATCGACTTTTGCAGACAACCTTTACAGTACCTATGCTTCAATCAATACTTAGATTGTTCAGTAAGTACCAACTTATCTATAACGATTTAGATTAACTAGTACTACTAACTCAAAATCATGTTATTTATTTCAGTCTTTGTATAGCAAAGCGGTCTTGAAAGCCCAAACTTTTAGCTTGAAGCTAGTCCTTGTCTATCTAGCTTGAAGCCACGAAATAATGCAGAAAAGATCGCTTTAGAATGTGCTTCACGGTTTTATTACAATAACTGCATCAGCGTCTTTATGTAAAACACGCAACCGAAATCCCATTACCCAAAATGACGTAACAAACTCACATGGAATAACATCTTGAACAAAAGTTGCAACGCGTGGCGCTTACATGAGATTCTACATCTCCTAGAATTTCCAGTGGAGCGGAGACAAATTACGGAACTAAATTCCGTTCCCCGGAGTTAAAATATTGCCTTTCTGCATACGTCCTGAAATATGGTCGTCATCTGCAATGTTGCTTGATATAAATTGTTACAGGGAAGTATTCTAGGAATCCTCACCTGTAATTAGGGAAACGTCTCGTCTAGATGCAGATTAATTGTCTTTGTGAACGTTTTAATCTCATTTGCATTTCAGTTGCGACAAGCTGGGAAATCGTTTTTTAACGAGGCTTCCCTTTGGTAGCAACCAGTAAGCTTTTAAGCGCCATGTTTTTTTTTGGAGCGATGTTATGGCAGACTATTGTTCGTGGTAAAACGATAACAGCCGCTCAAGTCGATAGAAGGTTAAGCTTCGCATGCCGCGGCCGGTTCGTGGATGAGTGACTATCTATTACAAATATAGACACCCTCGCATTTTCATCAAAGAGAAGTCAGGCATTAGAAAAAGCTTTCTAAAAACATTCGGGAGCATTCGTAGAATACAAGAAATAAATATTACTAACTTACATCATAGAATTATTCTTTAGTACTTAAGTACCTGCTCTCAAAACGGTGAAGGAAAACATCGTGAGGAAACCGGCATGTCCTAGAATCAAAAATTCGAAGATATGTGACATCTACCAACCCGCACTGGGCCCGCGTGGTGGATTACGGCCCACTCCCTCTCACTGAGAGGAGGCCTGTGACCCAGAAGTGAGAACGTTATAGGCTGAACGTTTATGTATGTATGTACTTAAGTACCCTAACCTAATAGCTTATACGTAGGTCATTCCTACATACTTCGCGGAATCCATAAAACTATTATTAGTTATTCAAACTCCATTTTAATTCTACCTATTGATCCTTATAACAACGACGCGGTGGTCGTTTCGATTAATTTCCCAATCGGAAAATTTCAGTGGCACTCTGGCTAGCAATTAGCATATAAATTAATTCCGTATTATTATACCTTCCTGTGTCGCTGTCCATCGGGGGCTCATAGATAAGGGAATTTCATAGTTCGCTGAAGCGTGACGGTTTTATGTAAAATCATAATTATTTTGAGTAGGTATTGATTGACAGTTAATGGGTTTCCTTTAATTAAAATTAAATTCAAGGATTTGTTGTTGTTATCTATGCCTTACAGGAGGGAATTCTTTTAATTCAATTCAAATGATCGAGGGAATGAAGGTAAATGGTAGCATTTACCTGCGAAAGGTAATTGGCGCTTATCTCAAAATGGAACTAGATTTCCATTTCCTTTTGGATTATAATTATTTTGTTTTGCCAGGAAAATTGTATTTGGAACTAGCTGACCCGGCAAACGTTGTTTTGCCATATAAATTATTTCTAGCTGCCCGGCACTACTTCGTTCGTGTGGTGCCCTACCCCTTTACCTACCCTACCCCTACCCTACTCCTACCCTACTCCTACCCTACTCCTACCCTCTCTTACACTACTCCTACCATATTCCCACCCAACTCCTACCCTACTTCTACCCTACTCCTAACCTACTCCTACCCAACTCCTACAGGCAGGGAGTCAGCACAACTGGAAGTATGTGTGGACAAGAGACGGAAGAATCTTGGTTCGCAAGGAAGACCGCCAAAAAGCAGAGAGAATTAGATGCCTAGAAGATGTAGCTAGAATTTTTGGTTAATTAGTGGTTTGCACTGCATTTATTTTAAGTTGAGCCACCAAACATATTATATTTCATCTGTTCGCTTCCCACAGCCGGCTATTATGGGCGCTGTCAAATTGTTTTCTTTGTTACTCTGTTGTGTACGTCCTAAATATTTATATATTTTTATTTCGTGTTCAGTTTGTGTATTTTTTACGGAGCGGTGTGTGTCTTCTGCTGCAACAGATTGGAACCTAATCGGATCACAACGTAAGTGTACTTATAGATCGAATATTAATGATCTCTTGCTTTTCCTACTGTCCCTCTTCACAATTATTTACGGCAATTTACTTGTGTATTACATAGAATGCTTGATTTATAAAACACAAACAGACGATTTTTTTAACAAACACATAAATAGTTTTTATAATCCAATTATACCTATTTATAAAATCAAATTATACAAAACCAAATTATACCTATTATATACTCATAATCATATTATTATTGTACCTATTTACAAAATGAAATTGATAATTATTGATATAATGACTAGTTTTTATAATCCTATTATACTTATTTACAGAATCAAATTATACCTATTACATTTTACAATTATTACTGATACAGAATTATTATTTACAACATTTATTATTCACATTATCTATTTTAAATTTGTACATGAGTTTTCTTTATTCGCATTACATGCCTACTACATTGATGTGAAAAAATTAATCTATTGCTACAGCGCATTTAGGAAAAACAAAAAATATAAACATGCTTGAAAAATACTTAAAAGTCGGTTTCTTAAATGTGGGTTCCCTTGGCACTAACCATGATGACTTTATAGCTGCAGTGGAAAGGCATTCTTTTGATGTAATGGCAGTCAATGAGACATGGCTACGACCTGGCGAGGAGGGGCGTGCGCCTAATGTGCCAGGCTACCGTCTGCGACATACGCCACGACCGCTGGCGGTGCACGGGGGCCGAGGGGGTGGGGTAGGGTTTTACCTTAAAAGAGGACTAACCGTTCGTAATCTGTCTACCCCAACTGGCCCCAAATTCGAAGCAATTGAGCAAATGTGGATTACCCTCACAATAAATGGAAATAAAATTGCCGTAGGCACAGCGTACCGCCCCCCACGGTTAGACTTGGACCTCTTCCTCGATGCTATCACTGAAGCTATTATTTCCCTAGTCAAATGTGATTACTATGTACTATTAGGCGATTTTAATGTCAACTTACTGGTCACTAATGGTCAAACAAAGAAAGTACATGATTTTTTAAACAGTTTGAGCCTTAGGCAATTGGTTGGCTCCCCCACTCATTTCACAGAACACAGTGAAACACTAATCGACCTAGTGTGCACCAACCTTAATTACAGAGGAGTTTCTGTTGAGGCTTTTGGCTCACTAAATGGCCATTCACTCATTGCTTGCGAGTTCAGCATCAGGCGTAGCAAGTACAAGCCTCATACAGTTACGTACAGACCTATTAATCAAATTGATAAAGGAATGTTTAAAAGTGATTTAACGCACATAGCTTGGGATAACATCTGTGAATTGCATAACGTAAATGAAGTGGTTGAGAGATTTAACAAAAACGTCTTAGCTATTTTTGATGCACATGCTCCAGTTAGGAAAAGTATAATTAAAGAACCGTCTTATCCGTGGATAACTGACACAATAAAAGTTATGATGAGCTTGAGGAATGATGCCCTGGCCACGTATCGTAAAGCGAAATCGGACTCTAAACAAAACTATTATAAGGAGCTAAAATCTCTTGTTACCAGCTCCTTATATAGAGAAAAAGTTGCTTATTTCGATTATAATATAAATAACAAAATTAAAGATCCCAAGCAACTGTGGAAAAACTTAAAAAATACTATATTGCCAGCTAAGCAGATCAGCGATCTCCCTGGTTCCTTGAGAGATGCAAATCAATTAAATCGCCATTTTCTAAGTGTACCTGGCAACCCAAATTGTAACTTATCACAGCAGGCTTTTTTTGAGTCTAACCGTTTTAGCGATGCAACTTTCACTTTACAGCCAGTTACTGAGGAACAAGTTTTACGATATTTTGGGCAACTGAAATCCAATGCTGAAGGCAGCGATAACATTACTTTGAATATGCTTATGTTAACCCTTCCGCAAACACTAAAAGCCATCACGGACATGGTAAATTACTCAATTGTGTCTTCAACGTTTCCCGACATCTGGAAAGTAGCAATTGTCCGACCAATCCCAAAAACGAGTAACCCTACTGAATTAAAAGACCTCAGACCAGTAAGTATTTTACCTTGCCTTTCAAAAATATGCGAAAAAGCAGTATGTCAGCAGGTATCTCATTATCTAGAAAGTAATAATATTCTACCGGAACTTCAGTCAGGGTTCCGTAAGCAACGTGGCACTTGTACGGCTCTGTTGGATGTGACAGACAACATTCTTGCTGCACAGGACAAAGGCCTATGCACGCTTCTAGTCCTGCTTGATTTTTCGCGGGCTTTTGACTGTATAAACGTTGATCTGTTCCTAGCTAAGCTGCATTACTAGGGATGTGACCACAAAACAATAGACTGGTTTCACAGCTACCTCAACAACCGCGAACAGCGTGTCGAAATACGTTTGAGTGATGGCACAACCCTTGTCTCGACACCAGTTTCTGTAAATAGGGGTGTCCCGCAAGGCTCCATACTGGGGCCCATAATCTTTATTTTATACTGCGCGGACATAATAAAATCTGTGCAGCGTTGTCGATATCATATTTACGCTGATGATATACAAGTTTATATCTCGTTCAAGCCTGACGAACATGAGAGAGCTTTGAAAGATCTGAACGAAGACCTTGATAGGATAGCATGCTGGGCAGAAAGTAACGGTTTGGTACTTAATCCTACCAAAACCAAATACATGCTACTTGGAACCAAGCATCAAATAAATGCTGTTCCTTCAGGGCTCAATGTTACTTTATTGGGTGAGTTGGTCAGTCGAGTCAATGAGGCGCGAAATCTGGGTCTGTACATGGATGCTGAGTTGAGGTACGAGGGCCACGTGGCAGAGTCAGTGCGCGGCTGCTTTTATAGGCTCAAAGTCCTGTACAAAATAAGGCCGTATCTGTCGGAGGAGCTGGGTATTCGATTGGTTGAGTCCCTAGTACTCTCTAATTTAAACTACGCAGATACCGTTTTCGGACCTAGACTGCTGGCAAGAACTGAGCGACTGATTCAGAGAGTACAAAACGCCTGCGCACGATTCAGTTCTTCTCAGTTCCGCCTAGAAGCCATATAACACCTTTTCTTAATAAACACTCCATTCTTAGAATGAAATCACGTCGCAAGTTACACTTAGCGTGTCTAATGTTTGGAGTTATTAAGCATAAAGAGCCAGCTTATCTGTACAAAAAACTGAGCTGGATCGCTAGTAGGAGAGAATGCGCGATAAGACAGTGCTCCCAGCAACTCTCTACAGAAGTGCACAAGACGGCCGCCTTCAGAGGCAGTTTCAGGTATGCCGCATCCAAATGCTGGAACAACATTCCCCCGCCGATAAGGAATCTAAAAACAATTGGTACCTTTAGAAGTCGATTGCGGCAGTATCTGATTGACTCTCAGAAAAAACTGGGCTTGACCGTCACAAACACGTCCATAATATAGCGTATGGCTGGGGCTCTGCTCCACACGACATGTTGTCTACACGTTGTCCTGTGGACAAAGATTGAGGCAACTGTGTAAAACGAAACGCATATAACATAGGTATTACAATAGAAAATATATTATAAGCAAATTATGCTATACTCACTGTACATAATTATTAAAACCATAACATAACAATTTATTATTATACACCAACATGTAAACTCGTACACATATACGCTTAAAAACATAAACTAGTCATTCATTACATAATACATTATTACCTACACTATCAAGTAATCAAGTAATCCAGTAGACACTACACAAATATTTAATAAGTTTAAAATTTCAAAATCTTTCTTTCTGTCGGTGGTAAAAGCAAGTCAACTGTGGGTACTTACCACTTTTATAATATACGCGCCGCACTATGTAGGTACCATTTTGTTGAAACTCGATGTGTCTTCTCGACATCCGTATGTCACTAACGGGATGCAGCAGAATACCAGCGTCAGGTATTGTACCTGGCATATGCTGAGCTGGACTCCCATTTGGTGCAACCATGAGACACACACCGCCCAGTAGTGATCGACCGTTATAGATGTAGGTACATAAGCTAGGTGTCTATGGTTCAATTTATCATTTTGATGTTTGTTTATTTTTTTTTTCTTTCACCTGTTTTTGATGTTTTTTAATACCTGTATTGTGTCTTTTGTTGCACTGAATAAACGTTTTATCTATCTATCTATCTACCCTACTTCTACCCTACTCCTAACCTACTCCTACCCTACTCGTACACTACTCTTACCCTACTCCTAACCTACTCCTATAAGTAAAAAGATAAAACGTATCCTATGTCCGTCTCCTGGTTCTAAGCTACCTCCCCGCCAATTTTCAGCTAAATCGGTTCACCCGTTCTTGAGTTATAAATAGTGTAACTAACACGACTTTCTTTTATTTAGAGATAAGTACAAAAATAGGTAATCAGAAAAAAAGCACTTTACCTTCCCCACGTAGGTTACTATCCTAAGGGCTGATTTTTCAATCGACAGATAATTTTTATTTGTGGAATAAAATTGACGTCTGACAGTTTTTGTATGGAAGAACTGTAAAAAATTCAAAATTATTCCTCCGATAAAATTATTTGACCTTGGTAAAATCAGCCCTTGTCAGATAACCATCCATACTAATATTATGTGAAAGTGTGTCTGTCTGTCTGTTACCTCTTCACGCTTAAACTGCTGAACCGATTTAGATGAAATTTGGTATACTTAGAGATAGTTTGAGTCCCGGGAAAGGATATAAGTAGGATAGTTTTTATCCCGATATTCTCACGGGATCGACACTTATGCCGCTAAAACCGCGGGGCGCTGCTAGTCGTTTTATATTTTGCAAAATTAAATATCTCAGTTTCGTGTAATTAACTTATTTATAAACCAAATCGACATCATCAGTTCCTGGTAATGTTGCAATGTAATTCCTATAGATTTTAATTGGCTTGGTCGTTTGTTACAAATCACTGGACCGTAATTTACCGGTGTTTTAATGAAATTCCTATCAACAAGCAAATTATGTACCTACCTATAGATCGGAACAAGATACCTACTATTGTTTCAATTTAAACTAATTCGGAAATGTTTATTTTAACTGATATACAGAGTGTAAAAAGACACATTACATAGCCGTCAACTGCGCTTTCTGCACATCAACCTACCCGAAACTGTCAAATTTTCAAAATCAACTTTGAACCATAAAATGTAGCGATAAAGTAGAAAATCTATTAAAGAAATTTTACAGATTGTAGTAGCTTGATGTGCTGGCGCCTGTAGGTGGGTACACCACACATATTGCACAAAAATAATAAGATTGAAAGCAACTTTTTTTTTAAGAAATAACTACATACTACTATACTACTAAATTAAATGATTATCTAACTTACTATGTATACAAATAAATACAAAAACAAAGAACACTTAGGCGTCAAAGTACCTACATCGCTGTCATCTGGAAACGTGCCCAGGAAGACTGAGAGTAGTTTATGTAACACACGCAAACCATCTGCTTATGGGTGCATGCAACAGTACAGGGGTCGTGGGGGTATTTAAAGTTGTGTTTTGACATTAAAATCTTGTTTTCGTAAAAAATCGTCAGTAAATGTTGAAATTTTGATCTTCAATATCTCCGTAACCAGAAGGTTCCCACGGTTCCCAGCTGGTATGGTCCAGTACAAAAAATGATTACAATGTCGGGGAGTACAAGTGACTCTCGGCTTCGTTAAGTGACTTTTTACACTCGTTATACCTAAATGTTTTTGTAATTAACTTGTATCGACTTCTTTTTTATTATTTGTTATCCTAACTTCCTAACTAATATTATAAATGCGAAAGTAAGTTTGTTTGTTACCTTTCACGCCTAAACCACTGAACCGATCATCCTGAAATTTTGCCTTACGTTGTCAAGTGTACAGAAACGGACATAAGGTACCTTTCATCCCGAAAAAAAGTGCTGTTACGAGGAAAATGACAATAACGTTATTATGATAATAGATGTCGCCACGTGTCTTTCGAACGGGAGCGTTTACGGCGTACGGCATTTCAATTTTCATACAAACTTTCAAGCCTTTATTTTTGGAAATGAATGAACCGATTTTAATGAAACTTCATACGGATAAGCAGAATACAAAGGTCTAAAAAGTTAGTAGAGAATATTTTCGAAAAATAGTGTTGCAGCCAAATCAGACCGATTTTAAATTTTCCATAGAAACAGAGATTTCCAGTTATATTTTTTTAAATAAGACATTTCGAAAATGTTCTCTACTAACTTTTTAGCCCTTTGTATCCTGCTTATGCGAATGAAGTTTCATTAAAATCGGTTCATTCATTTGGAAAAATAAGGGCTTGAAAGTTTGTATGAAATGCCGTACGGCGTAAACGCTCTTATACGGGTGCTGCTAGTTAGGAATAATCATGAAGGAAACCTTTGGGCTATTGGTTCGATCCCTAGGTTTTTTCCATTCCGAATTTCTTAGTAGCAGCCCGAAGTCTTCCTAAGAACCCGGTTAATCGAGTTGAATAGTTTATTTGTATCACTATTCTGCGCCTCGTTGTTCCACCCGCATAGATCTAGATCCCGTGGGAATATCGGCATAAAAAGTATCGTCCTAATCCATGTACCAAATTTTACCCAAATCTGTTCAGCCATTTTAGCGTGAAATCATAACAAACAAATATACACAAATTGAATCCACAGGACACCACATTGTGTTATTAACAATACTCAGAACTTTGACAACTCTCCACTGATCGATATATAACTTCAGTCACGTCGTGCAATAGCAATTTTACAAATTTGTCGAAAATTCGTCGAGCTATTCTGTTTTTTTAAATGTCGATCCGTGGGAATATCGAGATAAAAAGTAACCTATAAGTATGTTAATCCAGGGTGTCAGCTACCTCCATACAAAATTTTATCAAAATGTATCCAGCCGTTTGAGCGTAAGGAAGTAACAAACATATAAACACACCCTCACACAAACACTCACAAACTTTCGCCTTTAAAATATTAGTGTGATTGCTAAATGGGTCTGCTCTTGACATCATCGCGATAGATGAGGTACCTATATGATGGAACGAGCGTGCCCAGAAGATACCTGTTCACTCTTGCTTTGAAGATAGGGGAACACAGACGCCGGCACACTTCTGTAAAGTTTACTCCGAATCTGTGGGGTTAGCACAAAACTCCATTCGAAAGCGAATTCATTTATATCTAAATAAGCACGGATATAGTTTGTACATCGACACCTTAAGAATTTTAAAGTGCAGCACACAGCTTTCCCTACCGCTTCGTTTCGAAAAACATTTCGTCTCAAAAAACATAAAAAAAACGAAACCCCTTCATTAAAATTTATTCAATTTAAAGTATCAATAGCCTAAAATAGACTAACGAATGAATAGAACAGTTATTGGTTGGACAAGGCAACGTGATTACGGGTGGCACGCAATCCGGCGCGGGGGCATGTGACGAGCATACTAAATGCAACACGCGGTCCACTCGCCTGTGTAAATTATAAACGTGCAAATTGTGGGTGGCATCCCTAATGTTGAATTGGTTTAGTGTAGTAGGTATTGTTAATTGGGTTACTAGGAATTTCGAATAATTGAGGTAGATTTGGTAGGCATGCGTTTGTTCGTCAGTTTGAATTTCGTGGTTTCTGTCACGTCGAATACTGAAAAGTTTCATCTATCAACGCTTTACCTAGTAGAACACAATTAGCAACTAAAACATACTTTTTCGTATAGGAACACCATGTTTATCTACGAAAAGGGATGTTTATTTTTTTACACACATGGAGAGCATCCTATAAAAAGCATGTTACGTACTAGAAAACAAGCAGGCTTTTTAGGGTTCTGTACGCAGAGGGTGCCAACGTACTCTATTATCTACTAAGCCTCCGCTGTTCGTCTGTCCGTCTGTCTGTCAGCGGGCTGAATCTTATGAATCGTAAAAATTAATTGTCTAAATATGTAGACAGTTGAAATTTTTACAGAGCGGCTATGACAACAAACAACAAATAAAAACGAGTTCCGTACTATCTTATAATATATGTTTTTAAATTTTCATCGGCGTATATTCGTCAGAGAATTTTAACTCTATGCACTGCAGTATAGAATATTGCAGTTTTGTGTCAGCGCCATCTCTTGTCCGATAGTGGAACTAATGTAAGTAACTTTTGTTGTTGATTTCTGAAATAATGTGCTATTTATAGACTTCGTTTTATTTTTCCTGTAATCTTTACATGAACTTCTATCACATAAAATAATTTCAGATTTTTCTCTTTGTAAACTTCGGAGATAAGGGGGGGAACGGTATTTTTTTTACATTTTTTATCAATAGTCGAAAACTATGCGGCCTAAAAAAAAAAGAAAAAATGTTTGAGAATGTGAAAACTGCGCTTTTTCATATGATACCACACATGCCCTAGTAGCCCCACTTCGAATTTTTCAGACCCCCTTTCAGTCCCTGTTGCAAAAAATATACATATACTTTAATTTTTTTCTTATTTTCAAATAGTTGTAGTCATCTAAAACTATCCCAAATTTCAAGTTGGTAGCATTAGTAGCTCTTGAGATATCCAGCTGTGACAGACAGACAGACTGAGTCTCACCATAAGGGTTTCGATTTACCATTTTGGTACGGAACCCTAAAAATAAAATAAAGTAAATAAAAACTTAAAGGATAAGAGAAACGAAAAAAGCAAGAAACGTGCTTTTTCCGTTTCTCTTTTGCCTTAAATTGTTGTACGAAATCCTTCGTGTGCGAGTCCGACTCGTACACCTACTTGCCCGGTTTTTAATTAATTTTGTTTATTTATTAAGGTACACAGCCAAGCGTGGCGATTATGGCAACCCCCCCCCCTTTTGGGGGAGGCCTATGTCCAACAGTGGACGTCTTTCGGCTGAAATGATGATGTTTAAGCACAAGATTGGAATTTCTTTAGAAAAACTCATGGAGAAATTGAAACTTCTATAATTTAGATAATTTTTTAACATTTATAGCGGAGCCGAACAATGAATCTGTATAAAGTCTTTTCTTCCCGTCTACCGACACACCAACAAAAATAAAAAAATAAAATAATTGCATGTAGACGTAAAACACGCGGGTGATGATTTGCCCAAACAAAATGAGCAGGCGCCAACATAATTCCCCCCGTTGAAGGGCGCAGAGCTTCAACCAGGAAACTCTTCACATGTAGGCAGGGGACACAGGCGAACTAGAGATCGACGCACGCAGCCTCTTGCCGTATTGATATCTGCGACTCGAGATATGCCATCTGCTCCAGGGAAAAGTCTGGCGACACGTCCGAGGCGCCAATTGAGTGGTGGTGTATTGTCTTCTTGTAAAATGACAAGATCTCCGATATTCAGCTTCTTAGCATCAGTCTTCCATTTAGTGCGTTGATGAAGTTCGGAGATATATTCCCTTTGCCAGCGCTTCCAAAATGCTTGCCTTATTTGCTCAAGGCGAGCGTACCGGTTTCGATGAGTTGTCTTGCAATCGTCTTGAACTGGGGTTGGCAGCGCATTGAGTGATCTGCCAATCAGGAAGTGCCCTGGGGATAAGGATAGGAAATCGTCAGGGGATGAAGACATAGGGCACAAGGGGCGACTATTTAAAACTGCCTCTACTTGTGCGAATAGGGTACCTATTTCTTCGAAGGAAAGATGGGAATTTCCCATGACTCGTTTGACATGATATTTAGCAGCCTTAATTCCAGCTTCCCAGATTCCACCGAAGTGAGGACTGTAAGCAGGTATAAATGAAAATTTTATCCCTTCTCCTGCTGCAAACTGAGAAAGAGATTCGCTAGTTTGTTTTAGAAAACTACTAATTTCCTTAGCAGCAGCAACGAAATTTCGTCCGTTGTCAGAGCAAACCTCCGCTGGCTTGCCACGGCGGGCAACAAATCGACGAAATGTCATAATAAAAGCTTCCTTAGTCAAATCGCTAACGGGTTCTAAATGAACGCATTTGAAACGCAAACAAATAAATAGACATAAGTAGCATTTTACTAATCTAGCACCACGTCCTTTGCGATTTAATATAAGGAAGGGACCGGCGTAGTCAATTCCAACAGATTTGAAAGGAAAATCAACTGAAACACGATTTGTTGGTAAGTTGCCCATTTTTGGGGATATGGTTTGCCCACGAACACGCACGCAAGTAACACATTGCTTTACAACGCTTCTAGCTAACCTTCTGCCGTTTATAGGCCACACAGAGTCTCTGACCGTTGCTAGCAATAGCTGTGGACCAGCATGTAAATTTCGTAAGTGTTCGTGTACAAAATAAAGTTTTGTTACATAATGAGAAGAATCCAAAAGTAATGGATGTTTTTTATCAAAAGAATAATTAGAATTATGTAATCTCCCACCCACTCTTATTAGATTAGTTGTGGGCTCAAAGAAAGGTGATAAACATAATAATTTAGATTTAGGCGATAATGTTTCTGATTGAATTCTTTTATATTCAAGAGGAAAAGATTGTTTTTGTGCAACTCGACAAATGAAAATAAAGGAATTATTTAATTCTTGCACTGTTAAAGGGCCAGATAAGCGACTAAGCCTATTTGATCGTTTTGAGTTGTGTAAAAAGCGTAAAATATATGCAAATGTTCTTTGTAATTTAGAAAAGGTTGAAAATATTTTAAAATCAAATGTTGATTCAGGTAAATTGATATAATGACTTTTTATTTCAGGTAATTCAATGTTTTGATTTTGATGTAGTTTTGGCCATTTGGATTCATCATTGTATAAAAACGACGGGCCTCGCCACCACATCGAATTGTCACGAAGGTGACGAGCGTTTACACCTCGAGAAATTAAATCAGCAGGGTTAACGTCAGTGGGAACATGACGCCAATCCATGCCATTAGTAAGATCTAAAATTTCAGCTATTCTATTTGCAACAAATGTTTTTAGTTTACTTGGGTCATTCTTTATCCAGCATAGTACGATATTAGAATCGCACCAATGAGTTATTTTTGTAGGAGGAAGTCTTAAGGACTCAGTAACAGCTCGACATAGATTAGCTGATAACAACGCCGCGCACAGTTCGAGGCGAGGTATGGTGAGGGGTTTTATGGGAGCAACTTTGGATTTCGAACATAACAAACTTACTGTCACCTCATCGTTTTCGCTCAGCGTTCTCATGTAGATACAAGCCCCGTACGCGACTTGTGAGGCGTCGCTGAACGAATGCAGTTCTATGGATTTTGGTGAGTCACCAATTACTCTACGTGGAATATGAAAGTCTGCAAGTAAAGGTAAGTTTTGTGAAATTTCATTCCAACTTTCCTGTATTTCGTCAGGTACAGGTTGATCCCAGTCAATTCCCTGAACCCACAACCTTTAAATCAATATTTTAGATTGAATTATACATGGGCTTATTAACCCAAGTGGGTCAAAGATGCGAAGTGACTGCGACATTATAAATCTTTTGGTAATTATTGTGTTATTTATGTCTTTATTTTTTACAGGAAAATTGAACGTGTCATCACTTGGATCCCACCCTAGACCAAGAGTACTGGAGGATTCACTCAAGGTAAGTTTTTCTTTTGTATTAATTTCTATATTGTGGAATAATTTAGATAAATTAGTTTTGTATTTTCGTAGGGGAAAACAAGCAGCGTTTAAAGCAGTAGAAAGGGCCTTTTGTATGTATAAAAGTTGATCTTCATTGTCTGAGCCTGTAATGACGTCGTCGACGAAGAAGTCATTTTGTATTATAGTTTTAATTAATTCATCATCACACTCTTCTCCTACTTGCCACAGACATTTAGTGCTAAGATAGCTGGCACTTGCAGTACCGTAAGTGACAGTATCTAAACGCAAAGTTTGAATAGGATGCGACTCATCTTCTCTCCATAATATTAATTGAAGATCACAATCATGTGGATCCATAGCAATCTGTCTATACATTTTAGCTATGTCTCCAGTCAAAATATACTTATATTGACGTGCTCTAATTAGAATGGAGAATAGAGAATTCTGCAGATTAGGCCCAACCATTAAGATGTCATTTAGAGAGTAGCCAGAGGTTGTAGGAGTGGAGCCATCAAACACTACTCGAATCTTGGTGGACTCACTGTCCTCTTTAAATACAGCATGATGGCATAGGAAGTAAGAAGGATTTGGTATTGCAACAGGTGACACTGAAAGATGTCCTAGAGTTGAATATTCACGTATAAATTCTACGTAATGTGACTTTAGTGTCGGATTTTTTCTAAATCTTTTTTCGAGATTTTTGAAACGTTTTTTAGCTTGGTTATAAGAATCACCGAGGCAGTCAGGTGAGTCCTTTAGTGGTAATTTCACTCTAAATCTGCCATTACTCAAACGAGTTGTGGTTTTGTGAAATTGTTTTTCACATGCTATTTCGTTGGGACTGAGAATCTTTCTTTGAGGGAGGTTCTCGAGTTCCCAGAATTTAGTGAGCATTTCATCAAAATTGTTTTTTGGAACAATTGCATGATTGCATTGAATATTTTGATTGCATTTTTGTGCATTGATAGGGCCGGCTATAATCCAACCTAATTTAGTATTTTGTAATTTAGGATTATTTGGACCTAGGGATCGTTGGCCACTGACTATTATATCCCAGAAGATGTCTGCACCAATGAGTATCTCAATGGCAGCAGGTTCATTGAATTTAGGATCAGCTAATATAATACCCGTTGGTATTTTAAGGTGATTTATATCGACGAAAACCTTTGGAATGTCTCCGGTAAGTTGGTTAAGAACATAGCTAGACAACTTAACTTGGTAAGTGCCATGTATTGATTTTAAGTGAGTAACACAACTTTCTAATATTGTGTCACATTTATTGTTTCCTATTCCTATAACATTTAATGCATTTAACGGATTACACATTAAACCTAACCTTTGTTGCAGGGATTTTGTAATGAAAGTAGACTGGCTGCCACTGTCTAACAACGCGCGAACCCTTTCGGTTTTGTTATTTTGAGGATTGTAAACTTCTATTATAGCTGTAGACAGAAATACATGACCATTATTTTGTTGAGAGAAAGCCACTAAGGTCTCCTTTTTACTATCGTCATTTGCGTTTATTGTGTTACAGTTAGCTGGTACGCTAGGATCGTGCAGAAGAGTATTATGCCTTTGGTTGCACTGTCGACACGTACCCATGCCGCACTCAGACGCAGGATGACCTTGGCGCAAGCAATTTATACACAATTTATATTGGGTTATGCATGACATTTTCTCTTGAATGGATTTTGACTTAAAAGTTGGACAATCATAGATCCTATGATTTCCATTGCATACTACACACAGATAAACAGTTGAAGAATTATTACGAGATTGAGAAGTGGATGCAAAGACATTGGTATTTTGGTTACGGCTTGATTTATTAGAAAAAGGCTTATTGTTATTTGATTGAGATTGATTAGATGAGGGACGTGGGTTTTGTTGTGATTTAGAATTATTGTTATTGTTGCTTATAGATTTATTTTGATTAAATGATTCTAGTACATTAGCGCGGTCAATTAAGAATTTATTAAATTGCTCTAAAGTTGGCAAGTCATTCACGCAATCTATTGTGTTGCGATATTCTTCCCATTTTAGTATGGTACGACTATCCAATTTAAGCGATAAAATAAATATTAGCAATATATCCCAATGCTCTGTAGGTAGACCTAAACTCTTTAAGGCTCTTAGATTTTTAGTGACATTATCAACTAAACTTCGAAGAGACTTATCTGACTCACGCGTTATCGGTTGAATATTTATTAAAGAATCTAGGTGATGATTCATAAGAATCCTTTTGTTATCGTAACGCTCGCAAACCTGTTTCCAAGCCTCTTGGTAATTAGCCGAAGATACCTCGAGATTTGATATAACACGCGCAGCGTCGCCTTCCAGATAAGAAACTAAATAATGAAACTTATGTATATCTTGAATGCGCTCATTTTTATGAATCAAACTAAGAAATGTGTCCCGAAATTCGAGCCAGCGGAAGTGTGATCCATCGAACTTAGAAATCTGTATTTGAGGCAATCTAAAACCCACGTTTTGATGATCTGAATCCGCATTTACAAAGATGGATTGACGACGCTTAACTTCATCATCACTACTATATTGTTGTAGTTCCGTCTGGGCTATAGCTATATTTTGAACTATATCTTGTTCAATGCGTTCCCGCTCATCAAGTTCTACTTGAATATTTGGAGCATTTAAAACTTCAATCTCAGTTTGCAAATCATCAAATCTTGTCGATAATCCTTGAAACTTATTTAATCTTAAACCCAATTCCGCAATATCTATGCTTGTTAACTCGGGTAATTCACTAATTTTGACCAAATAGTTTTTAAATTTTGTAATTTGTCCTTTAATTGAACTACGTTTTACTAGTAATTCCTTTAAAGACCCCTTGGCAGAGGATTTATCGCCACCTTCTTGCAGCATTTTAAAATGTAAATAGTAATAGAAATTAAGATAAAGTGAATTAAACGTAGGTACCTATAATTTTAGTATTATACTTAAAACCAATGGAAATTGAATATCGACAACGTTTAAACTGATTAAAAAAAAGGAATAAAATAATGATAATCTCACGCTCCTCCTCTCGGTGGAATCTCCTGGAACTTGACCTCGGATGGCTGCAGTGCCTCACTCAGCAAGCGGGCAATGATGGTTGCAAACTCAGTCGAACGACTTGAACCTCAGGATAACGCCTGAAAATTTCGGCAAATCGGTTTAAATATAGGGAAAAAACCGAATATATCGAGGTAGGAGTATGTCAATTTAGATTAAGACTTATTTACTTATGTGTAGGTGCGTTGTTTTGCAAATGAATAATCTATTGAGCAAGGATTGAATTTGGAAAAACTCAATATGATTTTATAGTGGACGGTGAGTATAAGTAGGTAGTTTACCTATATACTTCTTTGCCACGATCAACCGATAAGATTAAGGAATATAGCACAAATAAAGGCTAGTTATTGGAGTAGAGGTATTTTAGAAAGGATTATGTATGGAATTTGGAGATTGGTTGTATTTTGGTGAGGTAGAACGGAACACAAGGAGGCACTTAACTCGCTGATACTGATGAATTCCTGGAATCCCGTTACGATCTTTAGCTGACTCGTTGGCACGGAAGACCAGACTGGTTGCTTGTACTGTAGTAGCTTCCAATTTCGTTCTCCTTTGGCTGTTCAGTATCGCCGAGTATGACGCAACTTGAGTTCTACTATATTACTCAATTTTCCATTGAACGTGTCCTGTCACGGTCGCCAAAATCTTTGTTTAAGCACAAGATTGGAATTTCTTTAGAAAAACTCATGGAGAAATTGAAACTTCTATAATTTAGATAATTTTTTAACATTTATAGCGGAGCCGAACAATGAATCTGTATAAAGTCTTTTCTTCCCGTCTACCGACACACCAACAAAAATAAAAAAATAAAATAATTGCATGTAGACGCAAAACACGCGGGTGATGATTTGCCCAAACAAAATGAGCAGGCGCCAACAGATGATGATGATGATTAAGGTACACCGACAGCTTCTATGTATAATAATATCTTAAGTACAATCAAAATGTCACAATAGCATCGGACTTACATAGTCGCCAATTATAGATTTACCAGCAATCTCAGAAAAAGGTACCTACCTATAAAAAGACTTTATTTTCTAAAGACAAATATAATTAGTATTGCCTCTAGTTTCAGTAATTAAACGGCTCTCTGGAGTGAATTCCCAGCATTTCTACCCTGTCGATTTCTCTTAGCTAAAGCAAAGTAATTGCCCTTTATGTGGAAACAACTAAATAACAAGATAAACGGCAGAAAAGCTATTTCTGTTACATTTAAGATCGAAACACTATTCGCTGCAGTTTATATTTATTTACTCTCTAACGTTGCTAAGGAATGCTTTAGCTAAAAACCTATTTACTTATTTATTCTAGTATAAAGCAACTAAAGCGACTACGGAAATGTAGGAGTATTTTCAATTAATAAAGTCACCAGCGCCATATTCAATAAGCTGCACCCATTTTGAAGGATACCTATTGCTAATCCATTGCTTCTTTTATTCGAGATTTGTCTGCTCAGCAACGTAAATAACGCAATGAATGTTGTTGAACTGTCAAAATGAAAGCCATTGCTACTGTTAGTGTGTTAAGCAAATACCCAGCAGGTCGGTTAATAGTAGGGAACTAGAACAGACGCCAGCACATCAAGATACCCGAAACTGTCAAATTTTACCAATCAACTTTGAACCTTACGCTTTAGCGATAAAGCTGAAAATCTATTAAAGAAATTTGACAGATTGTAGTAGATTAATGTGCTGGCGTCTGTACTTGGAAACTTATTTTACTCGTAAACGATTACAGAACATGGGTCTAAGGGAAAACCGTAATAAGTGTAGCAGATACTTCACAGATGGCAGTGGTCTTCGCAAGTAAAATAATAAGTGACTGAATAGAATAGAATATATTTGTTCTGCATAAAATATGTTACACAAAAGGTCATCATCATCATCATCATCATCATCATTTCAGCCGAAAGACGTCCACTGCTGGACATAGGCCTTCCCCAAAAGGGGGGAGTTTGCCACAATCGCCACGCTTGGCAGGCGGGTTGGCGATCGCAGTATGGTATGGTGGTGCTATTCTTTAAGTCCGGCACCACACAGACAAGACAAAAAAAACACACACACACACACAAAAGGTCTTAAATATAAATAGTTCATAATATAATTAAGTAGCATCGGCTGCGTGAAAGGAGAGGTCAAAAGTGGTATAATATTCCGAAGATGTTTAGACGCTAATGTGATGTACAGACGCCAGCACATCAAGCTACTACAATCTGTTAAATTTCTTTAATAGATTTTCAACTTTATCGCTAAAGCATAAGGTTCAAAGTTGATTGGGAAAATTTGTCAGTTTCGGGTAGCTTCATGTGCTGGCGTCTGTACCTTATTAGAAAGCTTATTTATTAAGCTACTGGATTATAGTTAATTAAATATGATTTTTTCAGGCGCCTGATTTTGTAAAAAAGTGAAAAATTTATCAGTACAAACAAAACGCATAATACACCATAACCACTGGTGGCACAAGTCGGCGGCTAGGCGAAGTTTTTTTATAGGTAGGTATGTAGAGAAATACGTCAACAATTGTATTAATGTACTTAATTATTAAGTACTACTATGTACTTAACTATGTACTTATTTCTATGATAATTTGACAATGAGTAATGGCAGTGACAATGTCAGTCAGCATTGCTGTGTGTGTGTGAGTCATTATCACGTCATTTGCCACAGGGCTGCCAACCCTAAAACATTAAGAATTCCTCAAGAATTGGATTATCAAATCCGATTAGCGCGTTCAAACAAACAAACTCTGCACCTTTATTTCTATAATGCCATTATGAGGAAGAGAAAAGCGTCAATAATGGGTAGGTTGCGCTTGCGCGGAATCTCCAACAGCATCCTAAAAACGTTATTAGACAAAGTGGACAGTCCCTTTCTAAGGCACTGGGTACGGAGGCACGTGCCATTGTGTGTTGGCCCACGTCTTGTTTAGTTGTATTAGTTTGTAAAAGTTACTAACATAGTTTTTAAGGGGATCCCTTCTTTTCGCATAATGTTCTTTTTCCTAAAATACTTTGGCATCACTATTTTGGTATAATTTGTTTTGTCATAATAATACATTACCATATATTTACCATATATTTAGTTTATGTTGGCATAATAATCTTGAAGGCTAATTTGTTTTGGCATAATATTAAACTAAAGTACGTACTTAAGTTAATTCGCATAATACTAAACTAAAGTACCTACTTAAAATTAAAATTAAAGTATTGTCGTAAAAAATCAATATGTTGTGCTAGTAGGCGACGTAGGATGCAAGAGCGAGCGAAGGGCACCCCGAGGTTCGGTTTGGTTAGGTTCCTTTAAACCCTACAGACAGAAATAGGAGCCCCGCGCAGCGGGTCTCCGTCGAACTGACGTCGTTAGAAATAAAACATGCAGCATGCTAAATTTATGCTTTAGAATGTTATGCTTAATCATTATTATGATTAGAGAAATTACCTATGCTTAAAAAAATAATGCGTAAGCTAAATTATGCGTAAATAATGTTATGCGAAAATATAATTAGGAGAAACAAAAGTATGCCAAGTTATATTAGGTCTTAAAATGTTACGCAAATGGATAGGAAACCGTTCTTAAGTCATTGTTAATAATATTATGTGGATTATGTGTACTTGTACGTGTAGTCCGTAATAAAGAATATTTTATTATTTATTACTAGTCTAGATTTCTTAAATATAATTAACTCTGTCTGTGCTGTGCCAAACTATATCCATGTCCTTTGCACAAGAGTTCCATATACACGAAGGTGAATAATAAGGAAGGATTTATGAAAATTCATTCCCTAAAGGGGTAAATAGGTGATGAAAATCTGTAAGGAAATCTCATCAGGCTTGTAGATACCTAAGCCTTTTACAATAATGAGTCGACAGATCAAGGCCTCTTTAAAGAAAAGCTCGACATTTACCACAAAGCCCACAGTATTCATACTAAAGTACAGTATTAATAAAGTTCCATACATAGGTACTCTATCTTCCGTACTCTAGATATAAATGACAATATCACTATTCTCTACAATTTAATATAGCCTGCGTTCTCGAACGCGAGCGGAATCTTGTTATCCAGTGCGCGCGACTAGCTATTTGTCACCGTATGTAATCCTATCTGGTGCAACCTGGATGTATAGGTATCTACTGGGAAATTCTAGCCAGCTACCTTCAATTCTACTTCACCTTTATTTATTTTTCACGGGCAAAAAGAAAATTCATTTAACCCGACTATGGTGGGCATATGATTTTATCTTGTATGTATGTTTAAACTTCAAAAGCACTTATAATAATTTGACAAATGAGATACCGTTAGAAGCGTGTTAACCGTCCGCTAGTTATAAGCTATGTGACGACACACTAAATTCAATATGGCGCCCTCTAAAGGGCATAAAGTAATGAATTTAAAAATAAATATTTTAGAATGGTGCCTTGTTGGGTATCAAATGAAAGGGCTTAATTAGCACATTTCAAAAATATAAATATTATTGAAATAACCCCCAAAATATTTAAATAAAGGATAAGTTTAAACATTAAAATCCGACTACTGAAAACGATGAAACAAGAAAGTACCTTCCCGTGGTCGCATGCTACCATAGCTTATAATTATGTTCGTCGTTTCAGCCGATAGACGTCCACTGCTGGACATAGGCCTCCCCCAATTTTGGGAGGGTTTGCCATAATCGCCACGCTTGGCAGGCGGGTTGGCGATCGCAGTATGATATGATGGTGGAATACATAGAGAACGCTGCTGCTGATAATTATGTTAGTACAGCGGAATGTGACCACGCATGGTAGGGACTTCTCTGCTTAACCCTTTGGGGATTACAGGTGTGATGGTTTCTTATTTTGATTTTGACATTGATTTATGACATTGATTTTTGCAATCTGTGACTACAGTAACTCGCACACTTGTTAAAATTCTAGGAAATTCATCTACTTTTACAATATTTGTAAATAATTTGTAAATCTGTAAATATGTGAGCACCATGTATCTATCACATAATTGATTTACCTGTCATTGCTTCATTATTAATTCTTTTTACCTTTTGCGGTAGACTAATTTTATTCTAGGTGCATCGTCTTCACATATAATTATATTATGTACCTATACAAAACCTTGTAAAACATTTTAAAAGAGTAACGATGGAGTTTCTTGCCCATTCTTCTCCATACGAACACAACCTTTTGGAAGTGACTAGAATCAATTCTATTTTACTGTAATTTTTGACGTTCAAAAGTGCCTTTAATGTGCCTATTTGAAATAAATGATTTGACTTTGACTTTATGATACAGTTCATAACCTTGTCATAGAAGAGATACTTATGACAAAAGTTCTAATAAATATTTGTAGTAAGTAGTAGTCGGTATTTCATTACAGTTTTGTTAGTCTTCTACCTAACCTTATTCGAACTATGTATGTTGAGGTCGGTTTCTAGTCTCACCGGACGCAGGTGAACACCATTATTTTACATGAAGCGACTACCTATCTGATCTCCACAACTCAGTTACTGGGTAATACGATACCCCTTGGTAAGATTGGTTGTGCTTTCGGGCTTCTGACGACCCGTAAAGACTGCCAAAGATCCACCAATGACTGTTGTCCATGGTTGGGACCAACGGATAAATATGCTTTCGGAGGCATGCAGGGGTCTTAGTATGTATAGATGGTCAGCCATCCACGTATCAACCGCGGCAAGCGTAGCTTAACCTGATCGATCGACCCGTGCAACTGTTATTACTTAGCCACAAGAATAGAATAGAATACTCTTTATTATGTACACTATATAAATTACAGACATATAAATATAGAGTCTGTACAAAGGGTGACACAATTGACGGTTTAATCGCTAAAAGCGATCTTTTAAAGACAACCTTTGGAAGCACAAGCCGCTTACAACCCCTACAGTTTGTTAGTGTTTGCTGATTTTATTGCAGTGCATTTTAAGATCCTTCGGGAGTGACCATTTTATATAATACGTCCCGTACATGATCACTATGTTTAGAGCAGTGAGTTCTTAATCTCAGACAATTAAACTTACAAATGTGGATAAGACAAAGATTAAAACAGAAGACGATCCAGGAGGGGATCGAGGTGGGGGGGGGTGGAGGGGGGTTCAGGGGATCAGACCGGAATAACTCTTCAGTTATATACTTTACTGAAACGTAGGTATTCTAAGTTGATTTTTGAGTGACCATTTGTAACAAAAAGGTCCTAATAAGTGTTTGATTGCAATGGAATTTGAATTTTGTTAATTAAGACATTCAGTTTCTTGTTCCATAACTTGAAAATTGTAGACAGGAATTCCTGCTACTTCTCTTACTTCTTATTATTGTTGATTGGTTTCTCTGTTCACCACTACATGAGCTATTCTCTTAATAGGTTGTGTTGTGTGCCCTTAGTCTGTGCTAAATAAAAGTATTTTCTTTCTTCTTTCTTTTCTTTATAACTCGAGCCAACATATGAGGCGAATATTGTTTTATTATGAAAACTGTACCTACTTGGAACATTACCACTGTGTAAAACGTTGTAAAAAGTTTCGTCGGAGATCGTTATTATGAATCCAAATAGGTATTCCTAAAACTTATGAGACCTTTTACCATAATGACACGTGGAAGCTTTGTATTAAATTTGTACCGTACCTAACTCAACCCAGCCTATCGCAGTCCACTGCTGGACATAGGCCTCTATCTCTCAGGCTGCGCCACAACACCCTGTCCTCCTTCCTCCCGCATCCAACCAGTCCCAGCCACCTTTCTAAGGTCGTAAGTAACTACGATGCCAAAATATTTTACTAACGCTTTTCAAGACGAGAATTTTATCGAATAGAGAGCGTTTAATTCAATCTCCGGTCAGACATCAGGGGTCCGTCAAGATAGTTCTCGAGCTAATCCATCAGACGCCAGCGGGTTGTCTTAGTTCATCCAACAGGTGGATGATAAATATCGATTTTATTGGAACTTGAGAAAATAATGATTTCAAGTTGTTTGTGACAAAAAAAAAACAGAATTCCAAAAAAAAAATAACTTTTCAAATTGAAAAACATCTAACTTTAATTTCGGAAGTCAATAACATCGAAAACACAGAACCTAAGACACCGAAGTCAGTTGTTTTTTTTATGGTTGTTTTTCACTTTTTAGTTGTGGTAGGTAGGTACTTCCCCACACCAATTTGTATACTAAGTACCTACTACTTGCTATGTAATCGACAGAAACAGGAAGTTTCTTTAGGACCACCGCGCAAGCTTACCATAATCACACTAATCACACTATCACACTAATATTATAAAGGCGAAAGTTTGTGAGTGTGTGTGTGTTTATATGTTTGTTACTTCTTCACGCTCAAACGGCTGGACCAATTTTGATAAAATTTTGTATGGAGGTAGCTGACACCCTGGATTAACATATAGGCTACTTTTTATCTCGATATTCTCACGGGATCGACAATTACGCGGGTGAAACCGCGGGGCGCAGCTAGTCAACCTATTATGTTCCCACTACTGGGAAACAGGCCCCCTCTCTTCGAGAAGAAGTGGGCTGTAATCTGCCCGCGGACCCAGTGCGGGTTGGTAGATTTAATTTCTGGTTCTAGGATATACCGGTTTCGTCACGATGTTTTTCTTCACAGTTTTGAGAGCAGTGGTGATTAAATGATTTACACAAAGTAAAGCGCCTGTCTGGGTTCGAACCCACTACTAAATTGGGGCCGATACCACTGGTCCACCACTGCTCTGCGCAAGCTTACCAAATGAAAACAGAATTTTCAAAATCGGTCCACAATCGATAAAAATATTGACGGATAAAATTTAAAAATATATATATACCTACAATTGGACTTTATATGCAAAGTGTAATAACATCAAAGCGGAATCTACGATATACCTATCAGATGCTCTTTATTTAGGTACATGTTAAGTATGCCACAATTCTAAAATAAACAGCGATTATGACTGTGTTATTGCAATAGGTACTTAATTTTTTTTTTTTTTTTTTTTTTTTTTTTCTTTTTTTTTCGCGATCAATCGCGAGACAGCGCGGACGTATCTTGCTTAGCTTATTATGATACTATTAATTAATTACAATTAAAATTGTTTGAATAATTTGCGTCGTCAGTGATATAAGTGTGTCGCGAGTGATTATTACGAGGTTACTGACTTTGTGTAAGAATGAGATAAAGTATTTTTAAAGACAAATAGTGTTTCTGTGTTAGATATGTCTAACTCAGGATCTAGCCCGTTTGGCCGGAGCCATCTAGTACCGCGAAGTCCTCCGCCGACACCAACTCAAGATTTCCAGCCTGTAGACCCAAATCCACCACCTCCCTTGGAGAATGAGCTACCACCTGAAGTTATTTCTACGCCGGAGATACAGAAATGGATGGGGTCCATAGAAAAAATCCTAAGTGAAGTATGCAGTTTAGTCGCTGAGGGAAAAATGATCGCGGAACAAAAGGTTCGTGTAGCCAATCTTTGCCGTAGTGTCTCAAATGGCGCATCACAGATGGCTGTTTTATATCAAGCCTTAAAGCAAAAAACCATTCTAGCCCATAGTACCATTCAGCACTTACAGCAACAACATAACGTCGCGAACTCTCTTTTACAGTTCAAAGAAGTAGTTGAAGGCATTTCAAACCCTCCAGAACCCTTTTCGTACGCTAATATGGTCAAAAAAGGCTCGGAGAACTTTGTGCGCCCAGCAAATTTAAGCTCAGTTGCCATATATCCCAGCGACAAGACCAAATCCAGTGACGATACCAAGTCTCTCGTACAGAAAATTATTTCGCCCGGGGAACTTAAGCTACATGTTCGTAGCCTGAAGAAAGTAAAAAATGGAGGTGTTCTCATCAGTACAGACTCCAAAGAGGACATTCAAAAGCTCAGAAGCTTAGAAAAACTCGCTTCTTCGGGCCTTAAGGTTGAAGAACCATCAAAACGGCGCCCAAGAATCACTGTTATTGGAGTCCCGGTAGCCCTGACGGAAGGAAGTTTTTGACTGCATCTACGAGCAAAACCTCTCAGATAAGATGATAACTCGTGAGTCGTTTGAAGAACAAATTAAATTGAGCCATAAATCTGGAAAAAAAGACCTGCCTAATTGCAATTACATATTAGAAGTGCCAGCTAGCATCAGGAAGATTCTAGTGAATCAAGGACGAATATTCATCAATTGGACGTCATGCCCAGTACGAGATTTCACGATCGTTACTCGGTGCTTTAACTGCCAGCAGTTCGGTCACGCGGCCAAGTTCTGCCGTGAAACTAGCCCGACGTGCAATCACTGCGGAGAGACTGGCCACTCTTTTAAGGAATGTAGTACAAAAACCAGTCCACCCAACTGTGCGACGTGCAAACGTTTTAAGAGAAAAACGGACCATAAAACTGGTGATGTAAATTGTCCAGCACGAAAATATGCTGAGGACAACTATATCCATTCCATAGATTATGAAGGCGCCTAAGAGCGCTACCTATTAACCTATTTATTAAGCACATTAGTAGTAGTTTTTGTTTGTATATTTGTTAGTTATTCATTTATCATGACTGATCAATTACTTAGAGACCTAGATCAATTTTCTGTGTCTGAAGCTATATGTTGTAATGTTGATGAGTGTAAACACCTCTTTCCCTTGGGAGAGAAACCGCTGACCCTACTCACACAAAATATTCGAAGCATAAATCGAAATATTTTTGGTTTTGAAATATTGCTACAGAACCTGGGTATAACTTGCGACATTATCGTTCTAACAGAATGTTGGTTGTCAAACCAAACAGCTGTTATACCATCATTAGACGGATATGTTTCTCATAAAACCAACAGAAACATCAACCAGAATGATGGTTTAGTTGTATATGTTAACAATAATTTAAATACAACTGTAGAAGAACCTTTGCTACAAAATAGTAATTGCTTACTCATTAAAATTAATTCAGATACGGTAGTTATGGCTATATACCGACCTCCTTCTCAAAATGTCGCGAATTTCTTAGATTCACTAAACGTACAGTTACAAAGTCTTACAACTTTTAAACACATAATATTAATGGGGGACATCAATATCAACATTGCTTCCGGGAAAATGGATATCCATGCACATAACTATCTTAATATCTGCTCATTCCACGGACTCTTGCCAGCTCATTACCACCCCACGCATCAAAGCGGTTCATGCTTAGATCATTTCATTATAAAAACAAATAACCCAACCAAAACATTTGTTACTAACTCTTCGCTTACTGATCACCAAGCAGTTTTACTAACATTGCAAGTTTCTTTACCCAGAAAAAAATATTTACGTAGCTATACTAAAGTCAACATGACACACCTCGAAAAAGACATACGTAATATTAATTTTGACCCAGTTTACAATTCTACCGATGCAAACATTTCTATTAATTATTTTATAAATTCACTTCACTCTGCAATAATAAAACATACGGTTGCTAAAATAACGCCAAGGAAGTATAAGTGTATTAAACCTTGGATTACACCCGGACTTGTTCGATGTATTAGGCATAGAGACAAACTTCACATAAAGTCCAAACTTGAGCCTGAAAATGAAATTATTTCCATTACGTATAAAAGATATAGAAACTTCTGCAACAGCCTTCTGCGAAAAATAAAAAATGAATATGATAGAAAAGAACTGCAGAAAGCAGGCAAAAATAGTAAACTTATTTGGAAATTTATAAAAACAAATACATTTAGAACAAAACAACCTGAACCTCCACTTGACTTATTGACAATAGAGAACAACCCAATCGAATCAACAAATAAAGTTAATTTCTATTTTTCTAACGTAGGCAAAACTTTAGCAGAAAAGACCATACAATCTAGAAGTTCTTTCCCTCGAAGCCAACCTAAAACTTTCTCCACACTCAAATCGTTTGTCTTGCTAGATACGGATGTCGATGAAGTTCTAACAATTATTTCTGGATTAAAGGACGTTTGCGCGGTTGGGTGGGATGACATATCAAACAGCATACTGAAACATTTCAAATACCTACTCGCTCCGCCACTAACTCATATTTTTCAGTTATGCTTAACTAATGGTATATTCCCTAAGTCGCTTAAAAAAGCAGTGGTAACTCCTGTATATAAATCTGGTGACAAAAAATGTGTTAACAACTACAGACCCATTTCAGTTTTAACAGGGCTCTCCAAAATCCTAGAGAAAATAATTAATATTAGATTAATGAAATACCTAGAAGATAACAAATTGCTTTCCGATAGACAATTTGGCTTTAGGCCCAAAAAATCAACTAATCAGGCAGTACATCAAATGACGGATTATATAACAACTAATTTGGATAAGGGCTTGCACTCCATTGGGATCTTCCTAGACCTCGCCAAAGCCTTTGACACTATTTCCTGTCCTTTATTATTGGACAAGCTTGAAACACTCGGAATAAGAGGAACAACGCTTTCACTACTTTCTGATTATCTTAGAGACCGCGGACAATGTGTCAAAATTGGTCAGTACGTCAGTTCTGAGCTTCCAAATAGTAATTACGGAATACCACAAGGTAGTATATTGGGCCCTACTTTATTCCTAGTATATATAAATGACCTGTGCCGCTTAACACTCCAAAATGGTGTCATAATGTCTTATGCAGATGACACAGCTCTATTGTTTTCAGACAAATCTCGAGATGAGGTGTATAAACAAGCCCAGAACGGTTTTAATATAGTGTCTAATTGGCTATATGAAAATCTCCTAACACTAAATGCAGAGAAAACCAATCACATTTTATTTACTATGAGAAATACTAACATTCCAACTACTAACATAAACATTTATGCGCATAAGTGCGGCACGTATGCTGACAATGCATGTAATTGTCCTACTTTAGCAAAAACCGATCATATGAAATATCTTGGTGTAACGATTGACACAAATCTGAATTTCCGTAAACATATTGATTTGTTATGCACTCGAATGCGTAAATTGATATACATTTTTAAGAATTTACGATATATATCGGACTACAAATTAATTAAACAGGTCTATTTAGCTTTGTGTCAATCCATTCTCACTTATTGTATAACTTCATGGGGTGGGGCTGCTAAATCAATCCTATTGCCATTAGAACGTGCGCAGAGAGCTATCCTTAAGGTAGCCACCTTTCGCCCATTTAGATTTCCCACACACGAACTTTACACGGCATGTAAGGTTTTAACCGTGCGTCAACTATTTATATTGAATATAGTACTGCACCAGCATAGCAAACTTCCTTATGTCCCAATACCTATAGATAAGAGAAGAAAAGACCTAGTTTGCATAAAGCCTCAAACTAGACATACTTTTATAAATAAATTTTATGTATTTTTAGGTCCGTTCTTATATAATAAAATCAATAAGTCTCTAAGTATATATAGTGTAAATTGTAAAAAATGTAGTGAAATGTTGAGTGAATACTTAGCGACATTTAATTACTCAGACACTGAAAAATTGCTAGAAGTAATGCAATAAGTTTATTAATGTTAATTCAATTTTTATTTTAAAATATTATTATTATTATTATGTATCAATGCTAGCTCTATGTTCAGTAACATAATAGTCCACTACAACACTCAGCGTTGTTAAGTGATGGCCTGAAACACAGGTTTGAATAAACCTACATCAGGCAGGTCGCTATTGAATTCAGTAGGCTTTTTAACCAATATATATAAGTTATACACTAGATTTATTTTAGGTATAGTTTAATATTTTCCTCATAATATTAATATGTAACATTGTAATCATGTAACTTCTATGTAATTTATACTTCTGTGAACTTATGAATAAAAAAATATTATTATTATTATTATTATTATAATTATCAAATTATACAGGCTGTAATCCCGACATCGACGGGCAAACTGTTATCATAAATTCAGCACGTAAATCTAGACCCTCCAGCGTTGAAATTCGTCGGTTAAAAGAAAAAAATACCTGTGCACTTCAAACACAAGTACCTATAATACCTACACGGTCGAAACCTCTACGTCACGTACGTATGTCAATTTCACAAAGTTCAGCACGTAAATCTAGATCCTGCAGCGTAGAAATTCGTCGGTTATAAAAAAAAACCTCTGCACTTCAAACACAATACCTATAATACCCACACGGTCAAAACTTTTTCGTCACGTACGTATGTCAATATCACAGAGCATGTAACGTTTTAGTCAATTCGTTTAACGCCTAAAATGCTGCGCTCCATTGCTCTTTGGCAAACCTCAAGGCGAACTTTTGCGAATCGGTGAGCAACCGTTGTTTATTTTTCATTATTATTTCACAGTACGAAATCAGCTTACGTCAAAGAAAAATATGTCCATGTCAGTCTCAAGAGAAATTTAGGATATGTATCCTAAATTACAAAAAAAAAACATGTTTGTATGTACAAAAAGATATGTACTACGTACACAAGTCTCGCACTAAATGCTGGCTACATGAAATATTCAACTGTGAAAAGTACGTTACTGTACGTTCGCTAGGGAGCTGTAATTTAAATAAATATTATTTCACCACATATTTTATGTATAAGCAGCGTGACGAGAACTACGTTAAATGTGCTCCTTTGTAATGTTAACGAGTTTGTGTTTTTATTGTTGAATAAGTTAGTAAAGATAATTTGAATTAGTAATTGATTAATAATAATAATATAATAATAATAATAAATTTATTCAAAAAATATGAAGACTAACTTTAAGTACAGTTTTTCTTAAATCTATATCGAGTTCATCCATGATTTGAGCCTGAACTAGGTAATCCTGTGTTTCAGGCGATTACTGTGTTTGAGGTAGAGTAAATAATTTACATGTGATTGGTCTCACTCCAAGGGCATCTCCTTGGATTCACCGATACGATATACTACTTCAACAATGATATTCTTGTTTGAAACGTGAATAACATTTTTGACGTTGAATATCGTCTCATAACTGTAAGTACGATGAGTTTTTGTCCAGAATTTCGAAGCTTGAATCTGAGAGGCGAGTGGATAAAATGACTATTGAGTCTCTTGAAGAAAAAATCGAATATCTCGAACGCAAGTCTCGATCGACAGGTATTGAAATTCGCAACGTACCGAAAAGCGCCGGTGAAACTAAGCAAGATTTGTGTGCTCTGCTGAAGCGTGTTGGGCAAACTATCAACGTTCAAATAGATGAAAATTGCGTAAGGGATATTTACAGAATAAAATCAAAAGATGCATCTAACCCAATCATCGTGGAACTTACGACTGTTTTACGTAAAGAAGAGATTCTTGGGAACGTCAAACGTTACAATAAATCGAAGAAACCCGGTGAAAAACTAAATACAACTACCCTTGCCTTAGAAGGTCCGGTTAAACCAATATTTGTGTCGGAAACTCTCACTGCAAAGACACAGAGACTTTTTTATCTGGCCAGAACGTTTCAGCAACAGCATAATTACTCCTTCTGCTGGACATCTCATGGTGTTATTTATCTTAGGAAAAAGGAAAAAGATCAACACATCAGAATTTCCTCTGAAAAGGATATCGATAACCTCAGGAAAGCTGAATGACTATTTTATTTGGTAGTTATTCCTATAAACGGGTTAATAAGGTTAATTTTTGCACGTTCCGTTTATTATCATAGTTTAGTTTGCATGCATAAAAAATACCGCTATGTTATAAGTACACATACTACTCCTTACACTTTTGATTATGTACGAGCTGTAGATTCTCTTAGAGTGAATGCCTTACCCGCTGCCGCCTCTAGATTGATCAGACTGCAATTTGTTATTGTAAAATCCCACAGCTTTCTTTATAATTCTAAAGTTGATAACTTTCAATTAGATCATATTTACTCAAATTTGAAAATCATATTAAACTCATTTTCACTGGAACATTGTCAGCTTGATCATATATGTTACTTCCGTACCAATGATTGATTTGGATAATCTTTCAAATAACATCGATGAGTTTGTTGTATCCGAATCTTGCGAATGTAAAGTTGATGACTGCAAAAAAATATTCCCACCACATTCATCGCTGTCAGTTATTACTCAAAATATTCGTAGTCTGAATTGTAACTTTTTAGGTTTTCAGGTTTTATTAACCAGACTCGGGTTTGATTGTGATGTACTCATCCTGACCGAATGTTGGCTGACTTGTGTATCTTATATCCCCACAATTACCGGTTATTGTTCATTTTTGACTACATCAAACTCTCTACAAAATGATGGCGTTGTTGTGTATATAAAGGAAGAACTAAGCTTTTGTGTTGAGGAACCTATTATACGAAACTGTAATTGCCTCTTGATTAAAATAGGTAACAACGACACGGCGTTACTGGCTCTCTATCGATCCCCCTCTTATTCTAACATTGACCCTTTTTTGACATCGCTTGACGAGACTTTGGTGAAATTATCTGGATATAAAAATATCGCAATAATGGGAGATCTGAACATAGATATAATTTCCGAGAATCTGAGTACGACTTCCAATCAATATCTGGCTCTCACTGCGTACCACGGTCTATTACCAGCACATGCTTTTATCACTCGTGATGCTAGTGGTTCTTGGTTAGATCATGTGCTCTTGAAAACCAAGTTACCTTCCATTACCATTGTTCCGCAATCTACGCTTACAGATCACAAATCTGTCATACTTTGTTTGAAAAAGCAACAGTCGCGTAATTATGCCATTTTAACGCGCACTAAAATAGATCAGGAGGGTTTAACTCAAGACATAAGCAAAATTAACTTTACCCCGATTTATGAAACTGATGACTGTGACACTGCGGTCAGCTATGTTATTGGTGAATTAAGGACCGCTTTGAGTTTTAATTCTGAAACCATTATACTTTCACGTCGCAAAAGGATTATCAAACCATGGATAACACAGGGCCTGTTGCGCTGCATACGCAACAGGGATAAACTACATAAAAAATCAAAATCGTTTCCAGATGACCAAATAATAAAAACAACCTACATTCGCTACAGAAATTTTTGTAACTCCATCTTAAAGAAAGTTAAACGTAATTATGATAGAGAACTTGTTCAAAAAGCTGGTAAAGATAGCAAAAAGTTGTGGGAGACAATAAAAACTATAACTAATTCAGCAAAAAATGTAAACTATCCAAAGGAATTACTTACAATATCGGACAGTCCTCAGAGCTCTGTAAATGATGTAAATTACTATTTTTCCAACGTTGGCAAATCATTGGCTGAACAAATAGCGCGAGTACAAGCCACGGCCCTCAAAAGCAATAAACCATCCCGTGAGCAAAATCTTAGCTCTCTTGTACTGTTTGATACGGATGAAGAGGAAGTTATGAGCCTGATAGCTACACTCAAAAGTGATTGTTCTGTGGGTTGGGATAATTTGTCAAACCAGTTATTGAAAGATCATAAGGATATTCTTGTGCCACACTTAACATACATTTTTAATATGTGTCTAGTAAATGGTAGTTTTCCCAAAGCCTTTAAAAAATCACAGATCCGACCAATTCACAAGGGTGGGGCCAGAGACCGTATTGAAAATTATAGGCCTATCTCAATATTACCCTCGCTTTCAAAAATTCTAGAAAAAATAATTAACAGACGTTTAGTAAACTTTCTCGAAAGTAAAGACATTCTATCTGAATATCAGTTCGGTTTTCGTCGTGGTAAATCCACCGATGACGCAGTTAGCAATTTAACGGATTTTATAGCCACAAATTTAGATAAAGGTAATAAATGTATAGCAATATTTCTAGATTTGGCAAAGGCTTTCGATACGGTTTCTGTTCCAATTCTTGTACAGAAATTGGAAAGAATTGGCATTAGGGGGAAACAACTTAGCCTTTTGACCGATTATCTAACAGACAGGACTCAATGTGTTAAGGTGGGTCCCTACACTAGTACTGATCGTCCAGTGACCTATGGCGTTCCGCAAGGTAGCATTCTTGGCCCTACGCTTTTTCTCGTTTACATAAACGATCTCCTTAGTCTAAACTCATTTCGTGGAAAGATAATCTCATACGCAGATGACACTGCCCTCATTTTCGCTGCTAAAACATGGAATGAGTCTTACCAGCTAGCCCAGGAGGGTTTTAATTTGGTAAAGAAGTGGCTTTATGATAATGTTCTTACCTTAAATACTGAAAAAACAAAGTACCTGACCTTTTCGATCCGTGCTCCTTCACATGCGAGTCTAAATCTAATCGCGCATAACTGTCCCCTTGACGCTTTGAGTTATTCTGAATGCTCATGCAATCCTTTAGAACGCACAAAGACAATTAAATACTTGGGCGTTTTAATTGATGAAAATTTTAGCTTCAAAGCGCACATTCAACTGCTGAGTAAAAGGATTCGAAAGCTTACATACATTTTTAAAACATTGAGACACGTAGTGACTCCAATATTCTTAAAGCAAATCTATTATGCGCTTTGTCAGTCACTGATTACATATTGCATATCGGCTTGGGGCGGTGCACCGAAGACTACAATAAAGCAACTTGAGGTTTCACAAAGAACCATATTGAAACTTTGTACTTTTAAGCCTTTCCGCTACTCTACTATACTTCTTTATGAATACTGCGAGGTGCTGACTGTACGCCAACTGTTTGTCTTGAGTATCGTCTCAAAACAGCATGTTAACTTGGAGTACAATCCAACCCTGTTAACAAGGCGGAAAGGATTACCTGTATGTAAGAGGTTATCACACCTAAAAACTGCTTTTATTCGAAGATTTTACCCATTTTTGGGCCCCTATTTATATGACAAAATTAATAAGATTCTTGAAATATACTCGATGAATAAAGCAACTATGAAAAATTCTGTATCTCAGTGGCTTTGGAAGTTGACATACGATCAAACAGAAAATATGCTGACCATCTTGAAATAGTGATACAATAGTTTGACGGCTTGACCTAAAGAATCTACTAGGTAAAATTGTTTAATTCCCTACACACCCTCTCACACACATACACTCACCTCCTTCACCTTACACACCGAGAGGACAGTAAACTTTCTTTCAGTTAAAATAATTATGTCCATATTTTAATAAACTGTTTCTTTTTGTTGCTAAGCTCATACTTGCATACCCAGTCCGAGGGCTTGAGGCGCTGCGTGCTGAAACACAGGCTATAAACCTAGTTCAGCAACAGATGCTAATAATAAGACACATTTGTAACTGATTTACTCTTAAGAATAATTATAAGTAGCTAAGACAAATTGTGTAACTAGTTTATTATTTTTGGTCTAATAAATATATTATTATTATTATTATTATAACTTGAAGCAAGTTTTATAAATACTTAAACCCTTGTGTCATTTTCTGCATATCATAAAACTTCAATATACAGGGTGTTATTGAATTAACCCAAAACCTCTTAAGAGATCATTGTACTCATCATTATGAACAACTTTTACTATGGGAACAAACCTGAAATCGCAAAAAAAAAAATCAGCTGTTCTCTACATTTATGTTCGCATAACTCGTCAAAATGTAGGGAACAGCTGATTTTTTTTCGCGATTTCAGGGTTGGCCAGTTAGCGCTCTTCGTGCTAATCGCTTACAGTACCTACAAGTGTGCAACATTCCGCTAGTGTTTTAGTTTTGTCGATACACAGTAATTACTTAGGTATTAGTGGATAATTAGTGTGTATCAAAAAACTGAAAACTTATCTGTGTGGTGCCGGACTTAAAGAATAGTACAACCCCATACTTCCCGTGGGTGTCATAAAAGGCGACTAAGGGGAGTACCGGAGAATGGGCAGCAGCATTCTCTGTGCATTCCACCACCATACCATACTGCGAACCCGCCTGCCAAGCGTGGCGATTATGGCAAAAACCCCCCTTTTGGGGGAGGCCTAGGTCCAGCAGTGGACGTCTTTCAGCTGAAATGATGATCAAAAAACTAAAACACTAGCGGAATTAACTAGCGATAAACACTAGCGATTAGTAAGAAGAGTGGGGCGCGTCTTCGAGGACGGCACTAATGTATACTATAGCTAGAATGTATGATTTGGTCCTGCGTCTGATCTCTCTTCGGCCGTATCGGATTATAAGAGTGAGGGTTAAGTGAGTGCACCTGTGTCTGCACACACACTCGTGCACTATAAATATATCCCGCGCCAAAGACTAGTTCTCCGTTGAAATTGCCGAAATTAAATACGGTCTAGAGGACTATAATGATTAAGTCCGTACTCCAAATGCAAACTCCACATCGCCAAAAAAAGCATTTGCAAACGAACGTAGGAGCAGCACAGGTTAAATTTACGGGCGCATACCGCCTGCCCAGCTCACGTATCGGACATTAGTTCGGCAGTTCCTGCGCCAGCTCACTAATGGCTCAAACGTACGTGCTCGATCATATTCCAGACTATTCTGTTACATTATACGTTTTAGAGCAGAAAAAAATTTGGTCTGGTTTGGGTGGTGGGCGTTCCGATTTTAACGACTATAAAAGTGGTGTACTTATTTGGTGCTTACATGTAACCTCCGCGAGTCCGTTCAAAGTTATTGAGAACGAAACAAAGGTTAAGATTGGAATATAAAACGGCGTGAGAGTTGGCTGACAAGTCAAGTGTTATGGATAAAAATGTAAATAACAATAATTCTATAATTATTTAATTCATCTGAAAGATATTGTTTAATTGATATACTTACCTCCCATACAGTACCTACCTAATTGTACGACCAATGCGCTAGCTTCCTCTATGAAATAGGTATAGGTATACCTACTCGTAATAGATTCATAAATATGAAAAAAACACGTAAATCAGCCCTAAAATCTTGGAGAAATCAGTGTAAGTAGGCACTTACAAAGAAATCAACTAAAGAAATTCTTCCTTAAATGAAATCTCATTTAAGAATAGCCAGTTTCAGCAATATTTTAGAAAAAGTTTACAGGATCATGATATGATATTGTAATGTATGGGTGCGATGGGACTTGTTTGGAGACCAGTAATTTCTCAACCGTAGCAGTACGTTGGAAAAATACTCTGTACTCTCCCCCTGCGCAATCTTTTAAAGAACCAGAAACTCCATTCAGTCATGTTAGCCACCTACTTTAACATGTGCAGTATTTTTAGCTTACTCACCGCTTTCTTTGATCTCAAATACACTGACACACTCCTTTCCAATCTCTAATGTAGGTACATCTCCGCGATACCTGCTTGGTTACCTACATAAATCACATCCTCAATCACAAAGGTGTACACCGGTTTCAATTTGACAGTCTCGTGCTTCGTTAAGGTGTGCAGCACACATGCGAGATTTCATTAACACTGCCTTGGCACAGTGGGCACTCCCCCTTGCCTTTATTGAGCGAATATTGACTAGCTAGGTTTCAGTGGTCGGCAGTATTCACTTCGTATCCTTCTCGTATTATTCTGCCGTATATATTGTGAAAATGGAACCTGAATGGAACTGAATATATGGGTGGGTTCAAAGGAAAGGCAGGATGTACTTTGCTGATAAATTATATCTTTATGATATCAAGCCCTGCGGTGCTATTCTGTAAAAATCTCACCGTGAAAACTTAGGTGAAGTGAGCGTGGAGTGAGCTGTCAATAGTGTCAACTCCTAGCAAAAACAAACTCACTTCACCAAGTTTCCACGGTGAGTTTTTAACAGAATCGACCGGCTGCACCCTAATTGTGTAACACGCTATCAATCTCAACCAGAATTATTTTGAAGGATATTGGTTATCCATTGCTTCATATGTTGGAAAAAATTGTCTGCTCAACAACGTAGATGATGCTATGAATGTTGTTAAACTGTCAAAATTAAAGCCATTGCTACAGATGGTGTGTTACTTTTATACCCCGCAGTTGAATAGTTTGACACAATTAATACTGCCGGCAACAAGATTAGGGAGCTTTAGTACCTATGTCAAAAGTTCACAGTCATGGTCTGGCAGTTTGAGCAATTCATGCGGCCTACCCAAATGTCTTTTCTTTGGTATTGTTCGTCGAATCGTTGAGCTCCTTAAGTTTTGAGTTGAGCTGCATGATTATTGACAAATGCGTGTACTGACTGGACAGTTCCACTTAATCTGTGTGGTTCTTTCCTCGAAAGACCATTTCAGGCACCAATGTACATGGTCTTCACATGATCAGATCAAGATTATGTCTGGACTTTTAAAAGAGACTGTGACCTCTGAGTTTGTTTCGGCCTTTCTTCTCAGTGTAGTAAGATAGGAAACGCGGACCTCATCTCGTTTTTAATTAAAAATGTAATTGACTTTGTTTGTACAAACCTACTTACAGAAATAAAATCATTTATCATTTACATCTCAAAAAAGAAAAGGAAAGTAGAGGCCCCTTTTATAAGTAAAACGTTTGTTGGAATTGAATCAATTTCATCCAGGTCTTTCCTGGCGTCAACTTCAATGTGGCACAGGTTAATGGTATGCCGAAGATTTTCCTTCAAATATCAGCTAAATGAAGTATCTACAGAATGTGGAAATCAAAATACCAATAAAAATGTTTTCTGTTAAAATCTGAAAGCGTACACACAGCCTCGAAAAGACCATCGACGAAAATTTATATAAGAGCAATTAAATGATATGTCTACAATCTTTGTTAAATTATATTGTATCAATGTGTAGACTCAAAGCAATAATTGTAGCTACACAATGATACACAGATTTATTACAAACACAGAATAATTTTTTTATTTTTTAATACATTTTATACTTTTTGCTGTGCCCTACAGGGTCCATAATTGTACCTTAGCTTTAAGCCATTGTAACACCTCTACAACATTATGGAATGCAAATAAATATATGAATATGAATATTTTTGTGCGTTATGTTTGTGCAGAATACACAAATATTTCTCCTACAGTTTTTGAGGCTGACTGTATCTGAACCTACGATACCTACAGAGAAAGATTTGAAACGTTTTGAAGTCCCGAGTTCCTTCGTATTGCCGTATTGTGCTATTGTTCAAATCCGCGTAGCGAGCTCCGGATTGTACTTGAAACTTTGAATCTAGCTTTAACTTTTAAACAATCGATCAGTTGCGAGAAACTTGGGAATATAATGTATTTATTGTGTTATACTTATAAATATTTAATAGACTTCGAAGTTGTTTGTATTGTTTCGGCTTTTCTTGTGCGAATTGTATTTAGGTTTTCAATAGGATAATAATTGTACTTTTTGATGCCTAAATAAGAAGAGAGTTTCTTTTTAATCTGTTAAAAGTAGTAACATAACTTTTCAATCTGTAGGTAATCTTAGTATAAGGGGTTCCCAGGTCACGTTCAATAAAATTTCTTGTTTTATCCGGCCTATTTTTAACATCAAATGGTAGCTGCGATATGCTATAAATGCGATAGGATGAATCCAAAATATGTTGGTAAAAGTAATCAAAATTAGGTGTACTCAACAGTATTCTACAAAACACGAACTGATTCTTTGACTGCTTCGTTGGTCGTCCGCCAGAGCTACTGCAGGGAGCCTAAAAATGCCACTTTGGAAAATCATAAAAGGATAACATTATGAATTATGAAATGGCGAAGACAGTCCGTGTTTTTCTTTTTTTCGCTGCATTACGTAGGTACAATCAAAGAGATTGGGATTGGATTGATTGGTATTTTAGCACAAACAAAAAAAATAACTGATAAATGCTTCACCAATGGGAATTGATACGATTAACGTAGGTACATAAATTATTTAATTAAGAAAAAAATGTCAGAATAATTAATCAGAGATTAGCTGTCTATTAATTGCCTTCGTTTATAGTTTTTATTATTATTATTTTAATGTAGGTTTATTACAGCTAAATATATCAACTTGTGAGAAATCTGTGATAAAAATTGATAATAATTGTTATCTTACCCTATATTTTTAATGTTTCTCATAGCAAGGATGGTAAAGACAATAGCGTACGAGCGATTATGAAGGATTTTGTCTGCACTAGCTGAGAATTTACAAGCATAATGTAGTCGGCTTTAGAAGCCAGCTCCTTGTGAAAAGAAACTTAATCTTACGTCGTGGTAAAGGTACCTGATGTATGCTGACATGATAGTAACATGTAGGTAAGTAACATCCTCCTCCTTAGTCGTTCACTCTTGACGAAAGAAAATGCAGAGTCACCAACCACGACCACTCTGGTCGTAGTTGGTGACTCTGCATTTTCTTTGGCCAAAGCAGCCCTCGCGTTGCTCCTCCACTTATTCCGGTCTTCAAGTAACATGTATGTAATTCAGGAGAAGGAATACAAGATAGCTCTGCTTTTGAAAATATTGTCTACTAGCTGCGCCCCGCGGTTTTACCCGTATAAGTCTCAATCTCGTTGGAATGTCGGAATAAAAATATCCTATCTCCAAGGCCATGTATTGGTCTACCCATGTGCCAAACTTCATTCAAATCCGTTCAGCCGTTTTTGCGTGAAAACGTTACAAACAAACATACAAAAAATCAAATCTTTCCTCTAATAGAATAATTATTAGTTTAGATGAATAAATTAAATCACGTCAAACCTCATTAGGTACCTACGAGTAGAGCGATTCAATTTCATTAATTACAAAGTAAACGTTAAATCGTATGGCGATTTTCATCAGAAAAAGTTTAAAACTTTTTCAGTTTGAAACTTCACTCTGCTCAGGGTAAGTTTAACAGAAAACGTTTGAAAAGTTCGCTGAAGCTTTCATCTTATATTTTCCATACAGACAAAAACAAAAAAACATCGAAAATCAAACAAATGAACAGAATTGTCCCAAACCCAAGGGACAGATAACATTTCATCATCATCATCATCATTTCAGCCGAAAGACGTCCACTGCTGGACATAGGCCTCCCCGAAAAGCCGGGTTTGCCATAATCGCCACGCTTGGCAGGCGGGTTGGCGATCGCAGTATAGTATGGTGGTGGAATGCATAGAGAACGCTGCTGCCCATTCTCCGGTATGACCCTTAGTCGCATTTTACGACACCCACGGGAAGTATGGGGTGGTGTCATTCTTTAAGTCCGGCACCACACAGACAACATTTAAAACAATGTATTCCTAAAAGTCACAGATTCGGAAACTCCAATCGTGCAGAAAGTCATTGTCCGTCCAACTTTGGTTCATTTAATAGTACGGACACTAGTGAACGGTTACCGGATTTGAAAATTTATCAATGAACTCCACCATTCGTCTGCCCGCCTGGTAGCTATTAGTCCCAAGACTCCAGGTATGCTTCTAACCTAATTTATTTTACGGATATAGTTCGTTTTACACAACTACACACACTGTGTAAGTAATTTTTTTTGGTTGGAGTTTAAGCGTTTTTGTAAGTATTAATTAGGTACTGTAGAGGCAGAATCTGTGACCTGATATGCTTGTAGCATGCAACCTCCGTGACTCCGTTATAAGTAGATGCACTGACCTCTATAATACAAGTACGCTGGACTAACGATACTCTACGAAATGACAGTTGTTTTTTGTGCCGATTCAAAGCGCCCCGCTCGTAGCCCCAAGGAACTAAAATTGACACGTTCTTTCAAATGGACGTTGATTTGTTTACTTCGTCTCTGATGATTTAGGTCTAATTCGTGAAAAACTAGTTTATTTGTGTATTTTGTGTTTACTACGTGATATTTGGAACATTTTTATTATGAAAGCATGCGGATTTGGTAAAACTCGCTGCCAAAAAGACAGCGGATTAACCTTTCACAAGTAAGTGAATTTTACGACTATAAATGTTTCAATTGCTTATGTGAGCATTTTTATTACTACCTTATATTTAGAGTAAATGTTTTCATTAATATCCCATCATATTTAAGTGTAATTAGGGCTCAGTTTTCACATTTAGTGAATACAATAATTTGTATAGGGTTGTAAATGTTCCATATCGATAATGTGTCGATAGTTTTCTTCAGACAGTTAATAATTTTAAATTTACGTCTTTCAAATAGAAATTTACTGTCGCCAGAAATTTCTGCAATTTGATTACCTACCTAAAACAAATTAGCAAATACTAGTTTCTAATTTCAACAGATAAATCCATACTAATATTATAGGTAAATTCGAAAGTAACTCTGTCTGTCTGTCTGTCTGTATGTTACATTTTCACGCCTAAACCACTGAACGGATTTCAATATTTGGCAGAGTATAGTTTTTATAGACATATCTCGCGGGCGAAGCCGCGAGCGGAAGCATAGTATTATATGTAATGTGTACTTGTTTCCGAAGTAAAGACCTAACATCAAAATAAAACTTGTCATCTACAATGTACTGTATACTTTAGTCAGTTTTACTTTAATTAAATACTTAATTTCAGATTTCCCACCAAATCAACTAAGCAGGGCTCAAAAACATGAAAATGGAAAATTGGAGTCCTAAATCGAATTCGATTCGTCTTTGTAGCAATTTCACTGCGGACTGTTTCGTTAAACACTCTACACTTACGCTCTTCTCCATACGAACACGGCCTTTTGGAAGACTAGAATCAATTCTATTTTAATGTATGTTTGTCGTTCAAAAGTGCCTATGTACCTATTTGAAATAAAATAATGACGTTCAAAAGTGTCTATTTCATTTGAAATAAATTATTTGACTTAGACTTTGTTATTTCTTGTGTTTTTTTCCATTAGTACGCACGCAATAATGAAAATGGAATCCCTCTCCTTTCCGCTAGTAATGACTACATGGTAATGTTACAAGGTTCACTTCAGGCATTCAATTTGAGTGAATTTGATTGAATTTGTATGGACGCTGTTTGTTGCTTTTTGTTTCCTACATGGTTCAATTCTTCCAAATTGAACACCAAAAGTGACAAAACAAAGTCACGAAGAATACAGCTGCCATTTGATTTACTAGGTTAGAGCGAAATGGCAACATAGTTTTTAGTTCATATTGCGAACTAATGTGACCCCAGTTCAGATTGTAAAACTAGTGTAGTTGAGCCAGGAGATATTAGCTCAACCATAGTAGTTTTTAGGCTAAATTGTAAGCCTATCCTCATATTTAAAGCTCACTGATCTGACCGTCATGCGCTATAACCTCACTAGGACACTATCCACTAGTTTATAGCGTGCGATCTGACCGCGCCCTAATGAATTTTCAGATAGGGGGCCGGCGAACTACGCATGCTAATGCGTAGTTCATACAAACGTAATACCAAAATCATTTGTAATTCAAACATATTCTTAAGGTAGTGTGTATTTATTCCGATTAGATTACAGAAGATCTAGGTTCCCAAATATATATTTTGAAAGGACTCTGATATAAAGACAAGAGTGAATTTCAAATTTAAATAGAAAACTTATTTTTCTCATAACTCGTCTTTAAATCAGTGTCCATTCAAAATACATATTTGGGAACCTAGATATTCTGTAATCCAATCGGAATAAATGCACACTACATTAAAAATATGTTTGATTTACAAATTATTTTGGTATTACGTTTGTATGAACTACGCATGCTCCGCCGGCCCCTTAACTTTTGCAGAGCAATTACACTATTACTTAAAAATGAAGCATAAAAATAACTGGGAGTGATCCGATATTATTCTCTTAAGTAATAAATTACTCTCAGTGGTTATTACGGTCGATAAAATTCATAAAAGTATTTTTTTTATCGTAGGATATATCCCATCTCTAATATTAGTTCTATGGTCCCTTCACATTGCTATCAGCGCCAAAATGGCGAAAATCAAATGGCTTCAATCTGTCATTCATAGTCTGCAGTCCAGCGTACTTGTATTATAGAGGTCAGTGAGTAGATGGCACAAATACGAGACAAACGTTGATTTGTATTTAGAATAGAAGAAATAACAGAAGGTGTCAGTTTAGCTGACAAGCGAAGCTATATCAGAAAAAAAATGTATTAAACACAGCACCGTTTAAAGGAATAAAGCGTCCTTCAAACAGGCGCGACACGCGATAAAATCGCACGCGACACAAAGGCACCGAAAGTCGCGCAACGAGCGGTGCCTTTGTGTCGCGCGCGATTATATCGCGTATATTTTTATTTATATTTATGAAAGTTATTCGTTTAATTTATTGATCCTAGTACCGTGAGCTCGCAGAAAGCTCAGTACATACATGGTAAGGTAGGTGTTTACTTTTTGGTATGTAACACCGAAGGTTTATCCACTGCCCAAATAGCCGTTTACCACTCTTGACGTTCACTGCCAGTTGACTCCTGCAAACCCATTACCTAGGTCAAAGTTTTTCTTAATGTGTTCTTCTTCAACGTGTAAATTTTTCGCCCACGACAGTGATGTAAAAAAGTGAGATTTTATAAGTAAATCGGGGGTTTTCGGAAGTGGGACGCGCGGATACGATCGCGTCCGGATATTGCAAGTCACGTGGCGCGGATATTGCCTGAGAAGGCATATTTTATATCACTATTCTTGAAGCTAATACATTGTCATTCTCTTTTTAAGAAGGATTTGAAAATTCGTTTATTTTTGTTAAAATTTCAGGAAGATCGTATACTTTTACAATGTTTGTAAATATGTGACCACCAATCTATCTATCACATAACTAATTTATCTGTCATTGCTTCATTTTTAATTATTTTTACCTGTGTTATAGTAATTTTAATCTAGGGGCATGGTATTCACATATAATTATAAAATTTATGTTACAAAATATTGTTAAACCGGGGGGCCCGTGGCTAAATAATAACAGCCGCACAGGTCGATCGATCAGGTTAAGCTACGCTTGCCGCGGTTGGTCTGTGGATGGGTGACCATCCTTACATACCGTGACCCCTCCGTGCCTCGGAAAGCACGTTAAGCCGTTGGTCCCGGCTGTCATTCGTGGATCTTTGACAGTCGTTGCGGGTAGTCAGAAGCCCGAAAGTCTGACAACCAGTCTTACCAAAGGGTATCATATTACCCAGTAACTGGGTTGTGGAGGTCAGATAGGCAGTCGCTCCATGTAAAATACTGGTATTCAGCTGCATCCGGTTAGACTGGAAGCCGACCCCAACATAGTTGGGAAAAGGCTAAGCAGATGATGATGATTTGTAAAGAGTAACGGTGGATTTTCTTGCCCATTCTTCTACATACGAAACTACCTTTTGGTAGGGGCGACTAGAATCAATACTATTTTAATGTAAATGTTGACGTTCAAAAGTTCCTTTTATGTTCCTATTTGAAATAAATGATTTGACTTTAACGTTTACATAGAACTGGAGTTCACGGAGTTCAGTTACCTACACATAAAAATAAAATATCAACTCTTAAGAAATTCCAAGAGAATAAATATATTTAAACGGGCTCAGAAGAATATTAGCAACATTCGCTTAGGATGGTCAACCGCTCCTCAATTAAATTGTTTTATTGACTTTACTAATAACACATTGTCATACTACACATGTAGGACTTAAGTACTTATAACTACCTTAAATAATGAACACTCTAGATACAACAGTCCCCAGAGCGAAGCAAGCGCAAATTGAAAGAGAAAGAAAGTCAACATTGGCCGCCCACAAAGTTTCAGTTACGTTCAGTTGATCCCTGCACTGACTGACTTGCGGCATGTGACCGCACTGCTCTGACAACGTGTGGACGATACGCCGCAAGTTAACAGCTACTAGAAGAGATATAACATTATTTATACTCCTTTCAGTTACGTTCAGTTGATCCCTGCACTGGCGGACTTGCGGCAAGTGACCGCACTGCTCTGACAACATGTGGACGATACGCCGCATGTTAACAGCTACTAGAAGAGATATAACAATATTTATACTCCTTTCAGTTACGTTCAGTTGATCCCTGCACTGGCTGACTTGCGGCAAGTGACCGCGCTACTCTAACAACGTGTGAACGCTACGCCACAGCCTATAATTTACTGGAAGGATGGTAGAATATTTGGTTAACAGCAAAACCATTGCAAATGGAAGGATAAATATTGCGAATAAAACTCACTTCTCCGTTAAAAGGTTACTCAAAATGTATTCAACCAGAACCGATTTGTCGTTTAAATGTATTGAAGCTTTATTGTAGGATTGTTCGTTCATTCATAGCTTTTTCAAATCTTTACCTCTCTACTGACAGAACCACGTTCAAAAGATCAAAAACTTTAGTCTAAACTAATATTATAAAGAAAAAAAGATTTGATTTTTAGTATGTTTGTTTGTTACGCTTTCACGCTAAAACGGCTGAACGCATTTAGATGAAATTTCCTACATGTGTAGACCATGGCGGGTATTAGGACAGAGAATACTTTTTATCCCGTTATTCCTACGGGATCGAGACTTATGCGCGTAAAACCACAAAAATAAACAAGAATCGTAGAGCTTCCATTCCATGCCATTTTCGATCCATGTTCTTTAGTTTAGTTTGGCTCTTCGCACATGTACATAAGCATGTTTAGAATGTTTCGGTTTCTGGCTCCGTTTGATACAGCTACGTCTGATAAATGTAAATATTTAACTAGCACTCCATTAAATAGGTACGTACATATCACAATTCCTTCGTGCATATTCGTTTACTGTACACGATAATATTAAATTATTTTATGAAACTTTCATGGGCGTTTGATCACATAAAGTAAGTTGACATTTTTCAACTTCAGCTTTGTTGCCACAGTAAAATTTAAAATAAAAATAATATTCAGGTAATCCTAAGAACCTGATTAACAGATTATGTTTTATGATAAGTCATGGGTATTTTAATTAGTCAATAAAAACGTTACAGGTAATGAGTTCAACATTTGAAACGAGAATTTTAAATCAAAATCTGGCATCACAGCTGAAGTCGACAAAATAATGTCAATTAACTTTTATAGGGCACTGTTGTAGGTATGTCACCGGATGGCAAGAGGAAGGAAGAGATACGGTCTTCAATATCCACAGTTACCCAGGCCATGCACTCAAGAGTCAAGACATGAAAACCCTCTGGTAATAGCCATCAGCAGAAAAGGTTGTATCTAGCTCATCATCATCTGCCTAGCCTTTTCCCAACTATGTTGGGGTCGGCTTCCAGTCTAACCGGATGCAGCTGAATACCAATATTTTACATGGAGCGACTGCCTATCTGACCTCCACAACCCAGTTACTGGGTAATATGATACCCCTTGGTAAGACTGGTTGTCAGACTTTCGGGCTTCTGACTACCCGCAACGACTGTCAAAGATCCACGAATGACAGCCGGGACCAACGGCTTAACGTGCTTTCCGAGGCACGGAGGGGTCACGGTATGTTAAGATGGATCCACAGACCTACCGCGGCAAGAGTAGCTTAACCTGATCGATCGACCTGTGCGGCTGTTAATATTTATCCACGGGCCCCTCCCGCAAACTTGCAGCTAGCTAAACACTGATTATAAATTTGCTAAACTGAAACGACAGCTGCGAACGACCTTTTTTTGTCAACACGACATTATTTAGTACCTACACATAATTGTATTAGCTGCCATTTTGGTCTAGCTGATTAGAAAACCGACAATTTTATAATAACACAAAAATTGTTTATTCTCTATTGTTTTATCTCGACAAATGAACGCAAAAATATACACAATTCCAGGATTTTCGTTCAACCAGCAACAGCTGTTCACTTTATATACAAAAAAACAATGAGATAGTTTTATAACTAAAAAAACCATGGGTTTGTTTAGCTTTGATGCCTACCGAATGAAAAGTTTAAATAATATTTTATTTTTCCGTTCGTGAAAATATAATTCAGTTTTTAAAATTGAGATGGATTTAAAACATTATCCCTCTAACTGAAAACAAATTAACTGGCCTCTGCTTTTGATTCATTTTATTTAATCTATTAGGCATGAAAATACCAAGGGATACTATAATATCCATTTAATATGTTTTTTTATAATTTTATCGATCAGACATCGCGCGGTCGGACATTATTCCAGGGTCCAAAGTTCCGAAGTTATAAAAAAAAATCGAGAGGTGTAGTGGGACACACGGTTGGAACGATGTTCTTTTCGCTTTTGCACACTTGGCGAATCCGAGCTAGACCAAAAAAGGTCGGTTTAGCTCTAATTTGACAAGTGTGCAAGGTATAACGTGCGAGTTATTCCGGTTTGATCCCCTGATCCAAAGCCCCCCCCCCCCCATCCATCCTCTGCCGGTTCTTCTTCTGTTTTAATCTCTGTCTTATTAAATCCACTATAAACTTTCTCATTCCGGTTTGATCCGCTTTTTCTTTTGTTTTTATTCCTGAAGGATCGTCAGCAACAAAATATACGTACAGGGTTTATTGCGATGAGGAACTACATTCCAATTACGAAGTAGATACTTCGTTTACCAAAACATTTCATAATTACCGGCCTTATTAGCTATACAGGACCAACACAAAATCAAACATGACTAGCCAGTGAGTTAACCACAGCTAATAAATTCAAATCGTAGCTACAATCAACAGTCGCTCCCAGATGAAAGGGACCAGTGTAAATAAATCAGTCATTTTTAATTAAAGTGTTAAGGTAGGTATAATTTATGCGTAGAAAGGAAAGGGTAATTAGTGGCCGCTGTCCTCTGGAGTGATTTACGAAGAAAAACGTCAAGACAAAAGTGTACACAAAGAGGATTGTTCTAACTACCCACCTCAGCGTAGTTTTTATACTAAAGCAAAGGAAGTAACGAGAGACATTAAAGTTGATTAAGAATACTGAAATGAGGAGAAATGACGTGTTTCGTTGTTTTAAAAGTTTGTTGGAGCATTCGTGCTGCTTTTAAACAACTGAATAAAAGGAATTTATAAAGGACTATAACTCAGCCCGCCCGCGACCACTTTCGCGCGAATTTCGTACTTTTCCCTACGAACTTCGACACCCCTTCCACCCTTTTATAGGGTAGTTTTGGAAAATTAATGATTGCAATTTTTATTATTTAGATACCTAAAGAAGTACTACATTTTTGCGCCAAGTTTTAATTTTAGGCGTTGCACGTGGGGTTCCGGAATCTCGAGACCACCCCTATGTGCTGATGGTGATCATCGGGGTGGTTTTAGTGAGATAAAAATCCCACACTGCCCGACCCCCGGAGGTCGGGTGCCTTTTGAAGGCTCCCCCGAAAGCAAAAAAAAAAAGGTACAGGGCAAATAAACAAGGAAAGCTATATTGATTACCACTCTCACAGACTTTGTTGGCAATTTTAGAATAAGTCCAGATTTTGTAATGATGCTGTTGTTATCGTTTTACCTGTGAGAGATCGGTGGTTTAATTACCTCCCCTAGAAACGAACGTGTCATCATCATCATCATTTCAGCCGAAAGATGTCCACAGCCGGAGATAGAGATTCGGATCTGTATTTCTTGCATCCAGCGGGTTACTGCGGTGTTCACAAGGTCTATTTTGTAGGAGGCCTTACAACGCTACGTCTTTCGGTACGCGGTCGCCGCTCCAGAACCTTTCAACCCCATCGGCCTGTTCTGTGAGCAATGTGTCCTGCTAACAAGCATGTAATTAACGACAATAATCGAAACTGTTTCATTCCGTATTGTCAACTCCAGTGCGTCAGGTAATATTTACGAACACGCCTCACTGAATATTCGGAAACTGACTCATAATTTTCCGCAAACCGCAGCAATGCATTTCGTCGCTGACTAAATGTAGGTACCTAGGTAGTTGTGAACGAAGCAAAATCGGAATGAGAGGAATATTGGTGATGAGTTGGAGTGCTTAATAAATTTATGGTGGGAAGGTAAGTGTGGGTATTAATTAAGAAGAATATCCCAAAAAGTCAAATTGGGAGGTTACGCGTATTTTGAGAAAAAGCATTGTTTGTTCGGGTGCATCAGTTTTAAAAAGGTCAGTCATTCAGCTACGTTGTTTTTTGTTTTTGGCGATTGCCAGGCTTTCGGCCTTCCTACTACTTGTAGATAACGACTGTCAAAAATCTACGAATTTCAGCCGGGACCAACGGCTTTACGGTATTTCCGAGGCATATCAGGGTCTAGGTAGGTATGTAGGTAATGGACCCACCTACGGACTGACCTCGACAAGCGTTGCTTAACCTTCTATAAACTAGAGGGGCTGTCATTACCTAGCCACGAGCCCCTCCTCATATTGTCATACAACAACATTTTCACAGGAAAAAATATAAAACAGCGAACAAAAAATAAACACAAAACTTTATATCTATTGCTAATACCTGCAGCAGACACGGTTAATTTACGAGGAGTTTCGTTTTACCGGGAAATGTTACCTTTAAAGGCTATTATTGACACCTGCGGGCCATTCAGTTAGAAAGCCTATAAATCGGCCAAATAGCCGCTTATTCGTGGGAACTGACAGTTGCATCCACTAACCGTATTGCTTGTGGTTATTTTTACAGATTTTGGCGGGAGTGTGCGATGGTAATGAAAATTGAGAATATTTTTGTGGAGGTCTAGGGGGATGGTGATAAATGGTAACTGTGCTTCTCGTTATGAAAATGTATTTAGTTTAAAGATTTCAATGCTATAATTGCATTTCACAATGTGTGCGTAAGTGTTAACTTAAAATTATAATATGTGGCACAGCCAAATCGTAGGAGAGAGGAAGCTTTGAAAAACCTAGTCAGTCTTCTGAACTAAATTTAATATTATTATGTTATAGATAGTTTTTTAAGTATATTTATGTAGTTAACTGTATCTACTAATACCTATAATATGATATGATTATATACCTACTTATTATTTATAAAAAAATACATTTTATTATCTTCCTTTTAATACCTAACACCATACTTTGCTCATTAAAGCTGAGAGTGGAAATTACTCTCCCTCACGATTATTCAGCTTCAGAAGACAGTCTGGATTTTTATTACGTCATAATTACTAAATTATGACGTAATAAATAATCCAGCATGGCATGCATAGCAGTATGGAAAATTGCTTAGAAAATTATTCCTTATTTATACATAAAAAACTAATAGGTAGTGGCAAATTGGTACTTATCCAAAGTACGTTAAAAGTTCTAAGAATATTGATTCCACGAAGATACCCATAAATTAAATTCTAGTGGTGATATATCATAAAATATCAGAATTTTTCAATAACACGTTCGTCTGCTTTGCAGTTTGAACTTTTAATATCAGCGATGCAGGTGACGGTGCATGGCCACGATTATGAGATGAAGCGGGATTGCTCATTTTATAGGTAAAATCCATATTATTACATATTATAAATGCGAAAGTGTGTATTTCTGTCTGTTACCTCTTCACAATTAAACCGCTGAACCGATTTAGCGGAAATTTGGTAGAGATAGTTTGAGTCCCGGGAAAGGACATAGGATAGTTTTTATCCCGATATTACCACGGGATCGAAACTTATGCGGGTAAAACGCGGGGCGCTGCTAGTATTACAAAAACGAAAGCGTGTATATCTGTCTGTTACCTCTTCACGCTTAAATCGCTGGACCGATTTAAATGAAATTTGGCATAGAGATAGTTTTAGTCCCGATATTCCTATGGGATCAAAACTTATGCGGGTGAAGCCGCGCGAGTCGATCGTATGTAAAGCTACGCTAGCCGCGGTTGGTTCGTAGATGGGTGATCATCCATTACATATCGAGAAACCTCTGGGCCTCGGAAAGCCCTTGGTCCCGGTATTCCGGTCATTCGTTGATCATTGACAGTCGTTACGAGTAGTCAGAAGCCCAAAAGTATTGGTCCAGTCGCATCCGGTTAGACTACAACTGGAAGAAGAAAAAAACCGGGCAAGAGCGAGTCGGACTCGCGCACCGAGGGTTCCGTAACATCCGGGTTTATGCATAAGGTTTATGTTTATGAAATTAAATGTTTTTTTTTATTTTTGAGTTGATTGAATGAATGGTAAATTGTGGTTTACGATTTATGACGTATTAAAAAAAAACTACTTACTAGATTTCGTTCAAACCAATTTTCGGTGGTAGTTTACATGGTAATGTACAAAATATATATTATTTTTAGTTTTATCATTCTCTTATTTTAGAAGTTACAGGGGGGGGGGACACACACATTTTACCGCTTTGGAAGTGTCTCTCGCGCAAACTATTCAGTTTATAAAAAAATGATATTAGAAACCTCAATATCATTTTTGAAGACCTACCCATAGATACCCCACACGTATGGGTTTGATGAAAAAAAAATTTGAGTTTCGGTTCTAAGTATGGGGAACCCTAAAATTTATTGTTTTTTTTTCTATTTTTGTGTGAAAATCTTAATGCGGTTCACAGAATACATCTACTTACCAAGTTTCAACAGTATAGTTCTTATAGTTTCGGAGAAAAGTGGCTGTGACATACGGACGGACAGACAGACAGACAGACGGACAGACGTCTGTCTGTCTGTCTAGACAGACAGACAGACGTGACGAATCTATAAGGGTTCCGTTTTTGCCATTTGGCTACGGAACCCTAAAAAAGAGTAGGCAGAATTACGCCAGGCGCTGACTAATTTGACAGGACTAAACTAATATTTATCTTCTGTCCTTGTCTTAATGAAATAGAAAGAAAAAGATGCCTGAACTTAAATTTAGTTTAGTTTGTGAACAACAGAATCGGCGCCATTATTGGTTCGTTGAAACAATAAGTAGGTAGGTATCTCAGTTAAGTGTTTAGCCAGAAACACTATCGTAAAACTTATAATAATTCACCATTAATATATGTAAACTAAGTAGAAAAAAATCGTATTATTGAAGCTAACTCAAAAACTACCCAAGAAAAGTTAATTATATGGGACCACCCCTGAGGCATAGGTACATACCTAACCATTAAAAGAAGAATTTTGCAAATCCGTTTTTATATTATGACGGAGTTATGCCCGAACATTCATAAAAAAAAATATAATATATACCTAAACATCCAAAATTGAGAACCTCCTTCTTTTTTGAAGTTGGTTAAAAATCTCACTATGAAAACTTAGGAGAAGTGAGCTTCAAGTGAGCCGTCACTACACTAAACCTAAGTTATCTCGGCAAGATTTTTCTGACTGGTCTCTCATCACTTAGAACATTTTATTACCGATTCCCTTCTTCTAAAGTATTAATTTTCAATAACAGGTGCGCTGTGTAGCATTTGGAACCGAATTCATTAAATATTCAGAATGATTTAGATTGCGCCAACGATTGCTTCATGAATCAATCCACTTAACCATTATAACGGTTAATTAATATTAAGTACATAAAATCGTTGCAATGATGCAAATAACTAGAACTAAAATGAAGCTTTTGTTTCTTGTTCCTGAAAGTAAGTTATTTGTTGCAGCTACGACAAAAATGTATTTTTATCACATTCACTAAAATAGCTCTTTAATTAATCCCTAGGGACTATTATGAATTTGGAATGTGGATGTTGTTAGTATAAGTTCCAATCACTAAACAGAACAATCACGAACATTTTGTGAATAAGTTACGGGCTGAATGATAAAATAAAACGCGCGCGAGCCAAAAAAAAAAAAAAGTAAAATATAAAAAACGCGCGAAAAGCATTCTGCCTTCGTTCGTAATTGTTTACTCAAAATTGTATGTAAATAAATAAACGTACTAATCATAATCATAAGTTGCCGGATGTGGGCGTCATATTTACGAATTTACGATATTGTGTCTCGTTCAGTGTCCTTTAACAGATAACTAAACTACTAACTTAACTTACTTTAACTTTCTACACGAATGATCCACAGGCACTGGGTATCGTACTGTTCATAATTATGTTGTTGGGAATGGGGCACACAATCACAGAACACAATGTTTTTGGAATAAGTTTTACGAAACGAGGGTAATTATCTATTATTGTGTAGATATTCTATGCATTTACACGTAGCGCTCCGCCACAAAATACAGATACTATCTGTATTTTGTGGCTCCGGGGAGAGGGGGGCAAGATGGGGTACTTAACGTTTAAAACTCAATAAAACTAACATTTTCGTGTTTATATTATCATTTTTAGTTTAATAATCATCTTTGGTAATCGGTCTTCCATGATTCAATGTAATTAGTAACATATGTTATGTAATTAAATAGAAAATCCTCAAAAAGTAGAAAAAGTCAGATTTCTCCATCTTGTCCCCTCCCTCGGGTAAGATGGGGTGGGTACCCTAAGGGGCAAGATGGAGTTTGCAAAAATCAATTTATTTTTGTTGACAGAATTCGCAAGTAAACGTCGCATCTTCATCATCTATACCAGCACAGGTGCAGTGAGCCTTTGCCACATGCAGCCCATTTGCATATTAGAAAGATTTTTTCTGCAGGTACTGAAAGGCGTTCCTAAAAAATCGAAGTGGGGCTACTAGGGCATGTGGGGTACTCGTATCATATGAAAGAGCGCTGAAACATTTTTCTTTTTCTTTTAGGCCGCATAGTTTTTGAATTTTGATGAAAAATTTAAAAAAATACCGTTCTTCTCCCCCCCTTTTTCTCCGAAGTTTGCATAAAGAAAAATCTGAAATTATTCTATGTGATAGAAGTTTATGTACAGATTACAGGAAAAATAAAACGATGTCTCTAAATAGCACGATTTTAATATCCACAGATTTTCTTTCAGTTTTCTAATTTATTTTTATCGTATCTTCTAATTCTCGTTTTTAAGGCGATGAAGTTTTAATTGCAGATTTTTTTCTTTTTCCAATAACGCGAGAAGCTTTTCGTGGTACTGGAAAGGGCATGATTTGCTGAGGAATAGCCACAATAAATCAATTAATGAATTTATCCAAAATAAATTTAAAAATAAATAATTATAGGTCCTTTTACAGAGGCAGCAAAATAAACTTTTAAACCATTTTAATGCGGGCAAGATGGGGTACCTCAAACCCCGTCTTGCCCTCTCATGCCGAAATAAATTAAAAAATTGATCTCTAAAAGCAACGTTTTCGCACAAGAATAAACAAGTGCTTACCTGCAAGTGTGATTGTTGACGCATGTGAATTACCATGTCTGTATTTTGAAATGTTGTTAAATACAATACAATCAATTCCAAAGTGAAAAAACTGTAAGCAAATCAGCAAAAACTGTTTTTTTTTAAAGTAAATTGTCGCCCTGTGACATTTCTGACTAACAACTGTCTTGGCGGCGGCGGCGGTGTGATAAGAGCAAAAATAATTGTGATTGATCAATTGGTTTCTGAGGTAAAGGTACTGACACACATGCTCATTACTAGTAGGTATGCTCAAACCAATCGGAGCACGCGAAACTCACGTGATTTGAGCATGCTAGTAATGAGCATGTGTGTCAGTACCTTAAGGCAGGTACCCTGTCTTACCCGCTACCCCATCTTGCACCCCTTCCCTATTGTCGCAGGTAAGGCGCAGCTAATCAGGTTGCAGAAATATAATTTAGTCTATAATTGTAGTTAGTCTATGAACATAAAAATCTGTTTTTCTCTGCCTCTCACCTCAGGCAGAGAACACCACGCGAACGAAGTCGTGCCGGGCAGCTAGTATTACTATAAGATGTTAGAACAACCGAGAGAAGTACCTATCGATTTGTTTATAGTCTGAGGGCTGATTTCACCAAAGCAGATATTATCAGTGGAATAAAATTGATGTCTCACAGTTCTAGTATAAAAAAACTGTCAATTTTTTTTTCTCCGGTTAGGAGGTCTTATTCTAGGTACCTGCTTATAAAAGTTTGGTGGAAGTCGCCCTTAATAGAGTTAATTATATGTATTATCTTTGAATTTTTGTTTTGCTGATTCTTAGAAAAAGTTTAAAAGGTTGTTAGTAAGCCAAAAATTGAAGCAACAGATAACTTTCTACGAATATGTAGTCCAATTTGTTCCATCTTAATGAAGTAAACAAAAACCTTCATTTTGTCCTGTTATAATTACAAAAAATAATTATGTATTCACATTATGTAGAAAGTGAGGTTTAAATACAGCAGGATTAGTGCAGAGTCACGCCTAAGGGCGGTAGACATCTTGTCTTGCTTTTAACATAATATTATGGAAGAAAAATATGTACACGAAAAATGAAACACAACATAATTTTATATAAACTTTAATGAAAGATAAAAATTACAAAATATTATAGCAAAAATACTGTTAACTTAGCCTTCAGCTGTTGCTTGTTTGGGATTTAGGATGTATCTATGAATAAAGTAGGTACTTATAGCACTATACATACCTATAGTTTTAGAAAAAATAAGCTGTTTTAAAATTTATGAATTAAACAAGCGATCAAAAGGACGACATATAGCCTATAAGTACCTAAGTATAACCAAACTGCTCTTTTTTACTTATTAATAATTATTTTTTTTCTTTTCATTTTCTTGTTAACTTCGAATTAACAATAGTTTTGCTATAATCCGTAAATATACACTGACTTATTCTTTGGTATGAAGTTATAACGATTTTTATCTATATTTTAAATGTTTTTTTATATATTATGTTATCCTATAAAATAAAATCTTTTATATTTTTTATGATGTATGAGGTTAACATTTCTTTGCTGCATAGGTTTAGTACATAGTTTGCTTTTCAACAAAAAGTCCTGAACTGAGGTACTTACCTACAATATTAATAAAGGTAATTTCCAATGTACAATACGACCACCGTAACTTGGCGGGCCCGAACTTTGCGCAGAAGGCAGCGCAGTAAGATTTTTTAAGAACCAAATGGTGACATGATACGAGTGCGAGTGAGAGAACAGTTCTTAGTGCTATGTTCTGCTATGTTCAGGCCCGCCAAGTTACGTCAGTCGTATTGTTCATTTTAATAAATAAAATATTTCAGATCTATTGTTTGAATCAATAAGGTAACATTGATGAAGATATTATGTAAATGAGGTCTTATTAAATTAGCTAGCGAAACTTCGCAGACGTGGTGAGTATCGATATATAAATATAGAAAAAATATATAAGGTGTAAAAAAATTAACCTTACAAACTTTAAGAGGTGCTTTAGACCATTGGACTGAACAACTTTCACTATGGGACCAACTCTGAAATCGCGAAAAAAAAATCAGCTGTCCCTACATTTATGTTCGTATAACTCGTCAAAATGTAGGGAACAGCTGATTTTTTTTTCGCGATTTCAGAGTTGGTCCCATAGTGAAAGTTGTTCAGTCCAATGGTCTAAAGCACCTCTTAAAGTTTGTAAGGTTATTTTTTTTACACCTTATATAAAAAAAGTAAAACAAGTAAAGTAAAAAAAACGTAAAGTGTAAGAAGACGATCCAGGAGGGGATCGAGGTGGAGGGGGGTTCAGGGGATCGGACCAGAATAACTCAATTTTTTTTAGTGTCGATGACCGCTGATGGTGTGCTGTGTGTTGCTTGAGGTACGAGTTGAGAAAAACAGTATTTTTTGTTTTATCATGCATATGTCTCATACACCGTCACGTCTGCGGAGTTTCGCTAGCTAATTTAATTTGACCTTATTAATGTATTAGTATATGTAACATTAAAGGCACTTTTAATATGTTTGTACTGTTATAATGAGATATAATTAAGTATGTAGGTACCTATATAATAACGATGTTATTAATAAAACGAAGAAAACTTAAAGTTTTAAAGATAATAATTTAAAAAAATATTTACAAAGTATCTAATCAGGGTTGATTTGAAATGAAAGGTAACTGCGTGAGAAATTAAATCCATTAATCAATGTACAGACGCAAGTACATCAAGCTACCCGAAACTGTCTTTCCCAATCAACTTTGAACCATATAGTTTAGCGATAAAGTTGAAAATCTATTAAAGAAATTTGACAGTAGCTTGATGTGCTGGCTTCTGTACCTGTAGGTACAGTAGGCCGCACGTCATTGGTAACACTGATATTCAGCTGAAAAAATGTAGTACGGAGTTTCTACGAGGCCAGCTTATACGGGTTACTAGTTTTGTTACCTACTGTACTAGATGGACATCATTGAATTCAGATTAAATAAATATAATGAGTATGACGCTTTTTCTTTTAACCTACCTCGGCGCATTTCAGCGTCAATAACTCAAGTAATTTATACGGAAATATTAAGGAAAATTACCAAAAGTCTGACTGTTTAAAGAACAATGAAGCAAAGACATAAACATACTTACAGATAATATAATAAAAGTAGGTACTTGGATAAAGTAATAAAAAAATAACACATACAATTAAGAGTCGACCACTCAATAAAATATATCATTACAAACATAAATCAACTTTACACATTACTGTCTTACAGATTCACAATATCACTTTCACTTAAGCGTGGCTTACATTATGAAACTGGTGTCGTGAAACAGTAGCTTGACTGTCCTGTTTCGGGCGTAAATTCAACTCCTGACCGAATTTCGGCCATGTTAGCCAATCTCAGAGGAGACTAGCAATCAACGCGGGAGATACTCTTCCCTCACTCGCATAGTCCGATCGGACGGCAATACGACACGACCGGAATTAGATCAGGCGCAGGACCAACAGCTTGCTTTTTGAGGCAAGGAGGTATCAAACCGCCAACTTCCAAACTCCAGGTTGCTACTGTGAAATTGCTAATGGAAAACCCTCAATAAAACTTTGCCCGACCTGGGAATATAGGACCCCACGGTGAGTAATCGCACTTGCGACCACGAGACAAACGGGGCAGCCAATACGCTGTCATATTTCATAATGTTAACTGCTGAAATTAGTTGGCTGACATAATTGTTAATATTATCCTCTTTATGCGCTGCCATATAGAGAAATATTAACAGTTATGTCAGCAGAATTTATCAGCTTATTCGAAATCCGGTTAGTTAGCTTTATCTCGAAACAGAACTGTCGAGCTGCTGTTTCACGACACTAGTTTCATCATGTAAACCCCGCTTTACAATAGAGGTAAACCGTACGATTGTTTGTCACATTTTGGTGCCATTATCCTTTTCTCATTCACATAATTTCACAAGCATGGTTATATCAAGCGTTCCTTGGAAGTTTTAAAGCGATGAACAACACAAACGATAAGATTCTAAAGACTTTTATCTCTAAAAAATAGAGTCAGAATAGAAAAGCTGTCCATGCAAAGCGTAAGCTTCCATTATCGCTACCGGTATATAAAAAAAAGACCCAACAATGACATCAAATTTCCCGACAAAAATCGCACAGTTCACGTCATCTCAAACGTTTTAAAATTCTTGACTCTAAACAGAGGAATGTTTCCCGGTAATAATGCCCGTGGTCTTATTGTATTCATACTCTTTGTGCCCATTGTTAGGCCTCTTCAAAGTATCATCTGTGCCAGATTCTCGGTTGTCTTTCAACAGACCTTTCTTGTCACTGAAAATCAATAGGACTTTTATAGATTGCGATTTTTAAGGCTTCAACAAAAAAGACGTCGGGTCGAGGTTAATGTGACGTGCCAATTCAAGACAAATTATTCCCGATTTTTCATTAATCTTTTTTTCGAATTTGATTTTGCTTGATTGAATTTGGGATGGCTTAGTAAATTTTGATTTGATTTGTCGTTTATTACTTTCTTTTAATAATTTGGTAGGAAGATTTCTGAAGTTAGAACTCCGGGAGCGTAATTTTTGTGATTTAATCGTTTTTAATAGCCAGCTCAACTCGTAGTGTAATTTGGGAGTTTTTAATAAAAAATAGAATTAGAAAGATTGCGAGGAAAATGAATCTATATACTACGATGATTATGTCATTAAGCTTAATTTAATGATGATCCTACATTAACTTATGAGGTTCTTGTTGAGATATTAAATACCATAACAATAGAACAGCTGTCCCTTATATAAGGTGTAAAAAAAATAACCTTACAAACTTTAAGAGGTGCTTTAAACCATTGGACTGAACAACTTTCACTATGGGACCAACTCTGAAATCACGAAAAAAAAATCCGCTGTTTCATACATTTTGATCAAGTAGGTAATGAACTTTTGTATTAAACAGTGGATTTTTTTTCGTGATTTCAGAGTTGGTCTCATAGTGAAAGTTGTTCAGTCCAATGGTCTAAAGCACCTCTTAAAGTTTGTAAGGTTAATTTTTAACACCTTATATATTATTCTGAGTCTTAAAATCTTACCGTGCGTTCAAAGGATTCGGTTTCCTTTTCTTACTCTTCTTGCAACAGCAGCTGGCTATGATGCCCTGCTTCTTCCAGAAGTACAGTAATAAGTCCAGCAGTACAAGACATATAACCACTACGACTATTGATATTCCTATGACCGCTCCTGCAGATAAAAGTGAGGTGGGTGCGCTTGGTTCACCTGTAAATGATAGAAATAATTTTTAAATTATCATAAGTACCTAACGGGTCAGCGGGATTGTCCGAAAGGGTTACCGCTGGCCCGGAGCATAAAGGGCTAAAGAAGGAACTTGGGTGGGTTTAGTCAGTAAGAGTCTGACACTCCCTTCCGCTCCAACCAGAGCGGGAGGGGTCATTTGATGATTTCCCACCCGAAAAAAAAGGCATCATAAGTTAGAGAGTTTAACTCCATGTCTGATTATGATGAAAATTTATCAATAAAAAAACGCATTTTCTTCAATTATCATCCACCTGTCTATATCCCATTTTACTTGGATTCAGAATGTTTTCTTCTTCTTTCATAGATCTCTACCTATCAGCCATCGTCCCAATATTTACCAGCTGGTACAGTCAGATCGTCGGATATAGTTGAAGTTTGGTAAGAAACCGATAGAAGTTCTCGAATAAAATTTAATTTTAATAATAGAAAACAAACGGCTCATTTATCAAATTAAATGTCAGTCGACAACATCCATCGGTTTCTTACTAAACTTCAACTATATCCGATGATCCTGCATACTTGGGGCCTAAAAAGGCCACTTTGGCAGAATCATAAAAGGATAACATAGTGTACAGTTAACCGTTAAGTTAATCGTATCAAATTCCATTGGTGAAGCATTTTTCAGTTATTTTTTTATCTGTGCTAGAATACCAATCAATCCGATCCAAATCCAATCTCAAACTCTTTGATTATACCTACGTAGTGCAGCGAAAAAAAGAAAAACACGGACTGTCTTCGCCATATTACGATTCATAATTTTATCCTTTAATGACTCTCCAAAGTGGCCTTTTTAGGCCCCCATCTCTTTTGTACTGTACATAAAAGCGAAAGCACGTTTTTGCTATTAAAAACTCCAGCCAAAAATGTGCTCTAGCTTTTTTATGAACTTCTATCTCTATTTTATTTAGCCTGTAATGCTCCACTGCTGGGCAGAGGCCTCCTTCTCTCTTTCCCAAACACGTATGTACGGGCTAGCCCTTTCAGTAGGAGTCAAGTTCGTCCCTACATCTTCGTCTTGGTCTGCCGCGATATCGCCTAGCATTAAATGAAAAGTTACAAAGTTTTAATATTTTCTTGTACAGAATATTAAAAATTTTCTTATTGGCAGGGAAAAAAACAGATTGATGCATCGAACGTCACTCGCTAATAAGATTTCTACAGGATTAAGTACATGCAGTCGTACCTAGGATGGGAATACTAGGTATAGTAGGTAGGACGTTTTGTGTATTCTCAAGGAGAATATTGGAAACAATATATTCTAAAGGCTTAGTCTAGCAAACACTGAAGATGGACAAACAATTAGAAGAGTAAAAGAACACTATCTTTCCACTTTATCATAGTTGTGTATGTGTTTCTTATTTTGATTACGTTATAATTATTAACAGTCTAGTGATATTTATTTTAGAAGTATGTAATAGTCTGTTTATTTTTATGTATGTAAGTAAATTCTCATAATATTTGTTTATCGTTTTTAGATTGTATGTATTAATTTTTTGTCTCCTTTACTCTTTCACACGCTGTCTACATCTCTGTATTGATTGTCCTATCGCAGGTATGCTGCAAGAGATTTCAGAAATAAGCATCACCTCTGTACCAATTTTTCTGTTCTGTTTTTTTTCTTGTCTGTTGATATATGTGTGTACATAAATGGTAAAATAAAAATAAATAAATTAGAAAGGACATGTCCCCATGGCAACTGTTGTCACTAAAAATGAATTAAAGTAATTTATATGAATAACAATCAAATTGTAGGCAACAGCTTGTCCTAAAACAAAGTGTGAAAATTAACCTGAACATTGCAATACATTTGTAAGCCAAAGTAAAATATCTCACCTATAGTAAGTGACATATTAGCGGGCGTAGAATTCCCCTCGGCGTTGTGCGCGATCAGTTCAAAGTAATAAGTCGTGTTGTGCTGCAGATCGCGCACTTCCAGCTCAGTTGCCTCCAGTTGGTATTCTTTGCATAATGACTCGTCTAGTTCCTCTTCCATCTATCGGTGGAAAATAATTTGGAATAAGTTAGATTACGATGTGTTAAATTAACTAACTTGCTTCAGAGCTTTGATCGCGATATAAATGTGTATATCGCAGATGGATTGCTTAATTAGCTGTTTTACAAAACAACACCTTTATGTAAAACAGCTGTTTTCCATTATTACCGAGCTTTAAGACGCAGAAATGCATAAACGTTATGCATTTATTAATGCAGTGAGTCAAGGATTAAAGGTTATGTACCTACAACAGCGTGAAATTAAACGTCTCGTGATTTAAACGTCTCGTGATTCTGTGTCCCTAACAACATAAATTGTGTCTGAAACAGAAATAAATAAAACGAATAACAAAGGTAAAAAATACCCTGACTTTAATAAAAAAAATATCAGAATTTTATGAAAATCAGTCGTAAAAACTTTTTTACATAAAAAAAACAACCGACTTCCAAAAAAAACACTACTTCCGAAATTAAAATTATTTTTCACTCTGTGTTTTTTTTTGGAAGTCGGTTTGTTTTTTTTTTGTAAAATAGTTTTTATTTTTTACTTTTTACACCCCACACAAATTCATATGACATCACGGATATCGACACTACTTGCTATATAAATATCAGTGACAGGAAGCTATTAAAACATCGAGGTGATGATGTTTTTTTGATGATCTAGTTTAAAAAATATGATTGACGTGTAAAAGTGTTTGTACAAACCTACTTACAGAAAATAAATCATTTATCATTTTATCATTATCATTAAAATGTATCATCAATAGAAACTAAGTGGAAAAAAATTATTGAACCTAACTTAAAAAACTACCCAAGCAAAGTTAATAAAATTGATATGGGACCACCCCTGAGCCATACCGTAACATGGTGGAGACTCTAAACAGAGATCCGTGGGGGCGCCCTTATAAAATGGTGCGGAATAAACTCCGCACCTGGGCCCCCCCGCTGACGCAGAGTCTCCGCCCCCAGCTGGTGGAGGAGGTGCTGAGCGCTCTGTTCCCTTAACGGAGCCAGCGGAGCCCGAAGCGGACCAAGCGGACGACGACGACATCCCTGAAGTGACCGGGGTAGAACTGAGAGCGGCGGTAGGAAGGCTAAAGGCCAAAAATACCGCTCCAGGACCCGACGGCTTGCCAGGTAAAGCCTGGGTCCTGGCCTCGAGGGCTCTCGGGCCTCGACTGGAGGCGTTCTTGAGCGCATGTTTGGAGAGTGGCCAGTTTCCATTCCGTTGGAGGACGGGGAAGCTAGTCCTCAGACTCACCGTTCGCATACCGTCCCATCGTGCTGCTCGACGAGGTCGGCAAGCTCTTTGAGAGGGTGATTGCGGGTCGCCTCGTCGGGCACATGGTGAGGACGGGGCCGGATCTTGCGGACAGCCAGTTTGGCTTCCGCAAGGGGCGCTCGACGGTGGACGCCATCATGCACGTGAGAGCCGTCACGACGAGGGACGCGGTGTCCCGGGGTGGGGTCGTCGTGGCGGTGTCATTCGACATCGTTAACGCGTTCAACACCCTGCCCTGGAGCTGCATTGTTGAAGCACTCCGGTATCACCGGGTGCCGCCCTGCCTCCGTCGAATAGTCGAGGTGTATCTGACGGACAGAGCCGTCGTCTACCCCGGTCGCGATGGGGGGTGGAACCGGCGAGAGATGTCGTGCGGTGTCCCGCAGGGATCGGTTGTGGGGCCGCTCCTGTGGGACATCGGCTACGACTGGGTGCTGCGGGCCGACCTCCCTGATGGCGTCAGCGTGGTTTGCCACGCTGACGACACGCTGGTCCTAGCGCAGGGGAGGTCGCATCAAGCGGCGGCCGACGCGATGACACGTGGGGTTGCGATAGTCGTAGAGAGGATCCGAGTTGCAGTTGGGTCTCGAGGTGGCATTGCACAAGTCCGAGGCCATGTCGTTTCATGGGCCCCGGAACGCGCCACCATCGGGATCCCAAGTAACGGTAGGAGGGGTTCACATCGGCGTCGAGACGACGATGAAATACCTGGGTCTCGTCCTCGACAGCCGGTGGAACCTCGTCGAGCATTTCCGACGTTTGGCCCCCAAACTGGAACGGGCCGGGGCCGCCTTCAAGCGGCTCTTGCCCAACCTGAGGGGGCCAAACGCCTCCTGCCGGAGGCTTTACGTGAGGGTCGTGCGGTCTATGGCCCTATACGGGGCCCCGGTGTGGGCGCGTTCACTGCGGCGGCGAGCCGCCCACTACCTGAACGCGCCCCAGAAGGTGGTAGCCGTAAGGCTTATCCGGGGCTACCGCACGATCTCGGGCGAGGCGGCAAGCCTCCTTGCCGGACTGCCGCCATGGGATCTGGAGGCGATAGTCCTCGTGCGCCTTTATGAGTGGCGCGCAGAGGCACTACGCCGGGGGGAAAATCCGCTTCCGCGGCAAATCGCTGCAGAGCGGACGGATCTCCGGCACGATCTCATGGCGGAATGGAAAGAGCGACTGTCGCAATCCAGTGCAGGGCACGCCGCGATAGCGGCGATAAGACCCCTCTTTGAGGAGTGGCTAGAGAGGTGCCACGGCGCCCTCACCTACCGCCTGACGCAGGTCCTCACCGGACACGGAAGTTTCGGGAGGTTCCTGCACATCATCAGGCGAGAGGAAACGCCCATGTCACCATTGCCAGGATCGCCCAGAGGACACGGTGGAGCACACGGTGGAGGTCTGACCCGCTTGAGCGGAGCACCGCCGTGTCCTCGTAGAGGCGATCGGCAGCGGCGGCGACCTCTCGCGTCCGGCCCTGGTGCAAGCCATGGACCGGGGCGAGAGGGAGTGGGAGGCAGTCACCACCAGTCATGCTAGCGAAGGAGGTGGCGGGACGGCTCAGGGAGAGAGTCTCCCGTCCCAGCCGCCGCGGGAAACGCTCGCTCCGGGCGTCGCGAGCCGCGTGACGACTCCCGGCCACCGTAGGCGCGAGCCTGTGGGCGGAGAGTAATGGGTAGCTCACCGTCCGATCAAGACCAGGCCCATGCCGGACGGGCGCGTACGTGTTTCACGCGCGCCTCAAAGGGACGTCAGAATCGAGGAGGGGCCCCCTTAGGGCCGAAGCCTGCCGGGTCAGCGGGATTGTCCGAAAGGGTTACCGCTGGCCCGGAACATAAAGGGCTAAGGAAGGAACACGGGTGGGTTTTAGTCAGTAAGAGTCTGACACTCCCTTCCGCTCCACCCAGAGCGGGAGGAGTCATTTGATGATTTCCTATCCAAAAAAAAAAGGCATACCGTAACCATTAAAAAATAGGAGAATTTTGCAAATTCGTCTATGTATGACGGAGTTATGCCCGAACATACATATAACAAATATATATATTTATAAACCAAATTGAGAACCTCCTCCTTTTTTTGAAATCGGTTAATTAAATCAATTCATAAACAAAAAGTTGTGAATTTACTTGCAATATTAGATGTAATGTTATGTTGTGTGATTGCGTAAATAATGCATACATATGCGATAGCAATCGCGGTTGATTTGCTGGCATTATTTTATTGAAAAGTTCCGTTGCCTGTCTCCGAAACTCATCATCAGATCTTTACAAAATTTAAGTGGGATAATTTCGGAATAAACCTTTTTCGTACAAAAAAATAATTTTGAAAATCCGTGTATATATGACGGAGTTATGCCCGAACATACATAAAAAAAATAAACTAAACATCCAAATTGCGAACCTCCTCCTGTTTTGAAGTCTGTTAAAAATACTAAATAGCCAAGTAACTCCTACCAACTTGGAAGTAGTGGTCTCGCCCGCGGTTGGTCACAGTTCTAACCTAACCTAAACCAATTGGTCAAGTTGCCCTAGCTTAGTTACTGCGACCAATTCGGCATTAGAAGCCACACCAAACGCTTATTGTGACTGCAGATAAGGCATTCTGCATTACCTCTAAACCTGGGTATCATTTTAAATGTAGCACAATGGCGAACAACGTGGTGAGCTGTTTTACATACCGTAGTTGTTTTGTAAAACAACTAACGGTTTTGTAAAACAGCGGATTCGACAATTAATCTGCGACATGTCATCTTAGTTAGTTATTAATCAAATTTATTAGTCATTAACTTTAACATTGTGCTTTTGATTTCTTTGGTTCAGTATATAGCAATGTAGTAAGAAATATAAACACGTTTCTTAAAGATTGTTGTCATCTCATTTATGATACATTTTGTTGATTTTACTTTTCTCTATCTCGATTCAAATTGTAAATTTACTACTTTAGTTCCTTAGACTAAAAATAAATTCCATCTTATATTATCTATTTTAGCCTGTAAATCATCCAATTATTTCTCTGTCCACAAACTTCCAAACAAAACTCGGTTATAGTCGCAATTATGGTAAATATACGTTTGACAGGAATAAAAGATGAAACATCGTTAAGTAGGACAAGCTGTCATAAAGTCACTTGAAATGAGCTTCAGATTTTATAATGGTGACAGTTAAATTACCGAAACCGACTGATAAAGAGGAAGTTGTAAAATAAATGATGGAAGAGATATTTGTGAGAAACAAAGATTGACTAGCAACAGGGCCTTACTTGTAATATTGATTCTTTTATATTCTAAGCATAACTTCCTTAATAACAAACAGACATTTTTAATGACTTGAAGTAGAAAGCAATAAAAGATTTTCGCTCCAATATGAAATCCTACTAATCCTAGTAAAACAGATTACATTGCTCACAAACAATTCACCTGCCGTGTTATCTCTTCATCACCCTGGACTTGGTTGGTTGGTAGAAAATGCCTAAGGCTAATGCCTTTTTGTGCACTAGAAAGATACAAAGGCGAACTTAATAGTCCGCCTTTGTATCTTTGTAGTTCAGAACGTTTAATATATAAAAAATGTAGTTGTTCGGAAATTGTTTTTTTCTGAAGGGCGTTGTGTCGACCTGGTTTAAATTAAATGTATAGAAAGTATTTTATTTTCTGGTTGGCCAGAGTTCAGAACATTTAAAACACACAATAAAAACTTCTCATTGCAGTAGGTAGGCACCTATATTCCGGTTACGACAAGCTCTCACTGTAACTTTTCCAGCTATGTAATGACGTCACGCATACGTACCGGGCAGTATCGTAAAAAGTAGTAGTCTATGGGCTGGCCGTTGTTCTCCGGGACTTTCCACTTCAGCACCTTGTTCGAAGATAAGTCCAGCGCGTTTACTTGCCATATCGGGGGTTCTGGGGCTGACCTACAAAGATAATAATCGCAAGATAAGAAAAAAGCCAGCCAAGTGCGAGTTGGACTCGCACACGAAGGGTTTGGAAGGGTGCCACAAGGAAGCATCCTCAAAAAAAAAAAACAGGTTTCTTGTATGGTGAGCCCTGAGCACCTTTAATTTTTTAACTTTAATGTATTTTTATTTATTTGTTGTTACAGCGGCAATAGAAATACACTCTGTGAAAATATCAACTGTCTACCTATTACGGTTTATGAGACACATCCAGCTGAAAGATAAGATATCTTTATCTGTGGTATCTGTAATAAGGTTCGTAGCAATGAACTGACAGCAACGAACGATCCTTCCAATTTCCGAAAGTCCAATCAATATTTTTTTGATGGCAATAAATTAAATCACGAAGTACAATCCTGCAACATCATCTTAGTTAAATCGAAACGTTTTACTCGATAATGACTGCGACGAGTTATTTTATGGAGCGTAAAAAAACCATACAGCCCGTAACGTTAAATTGAATGCGTAGGAGACGGAAATATACAACAATATGAGTCACGTATGTGGTTTATGGAGCACTGTAGGTAAGTATTTTATTGATAAGTTTTTTTTGTATTGGTATGCGGAATACTTCAAACTGTATAAAAATACTAAGTATTAGATATTAGAATCTTACAGGGACGATTTATAACGGAACGGAGCAATTTACAAAGAATCTCAACTTGACATTGTGAATCAATAATATTTAGCAGAGACTGTAACGCCAGACGTGTTAGCTTTGAAACATTCAGTCTTTTGAATTAAATAACTTAAAATATTATGATGTTTGATTTATAAACGAAAAAAAAAGACGACAATAACAAAAAAAACCGTTGTAAATAAAACAGACTTAGGGCTGATTTTCCAATCATCTGATAATTTTATTCGAGGAATAATTTTGAAATGTTGACAGTAATTTGATTCAAAAACTGTTAAACGTCAATTTTATTCCACGAATAAAAGTTTCAGCCCTAAGACACTAAAAACCATAAGCTTACTTATCCATTGTATCAAAGCTGAGCATCCCACTCCATTCTCCAGTGCCAACCCGATTGATTGCAGCGAACCTAATGTAGTACGTAGTGTTAGGCCTTAGTTTCTCCAGCTTAAAAGGGATGCCAGTAGCCCAAGTCCTGTTGGGGTGAATGTTAGTGACGTCATAGTTGTCAGCTTCGTCATACTCGGCGATGAAGCCGATGACGTCAGGACCTTCATAGTCGATTGGAGTCTGAATGGAGAAAGTAGCCGATGTTGCTGATTCGTCGATTGTTGTTGCCTAGAACGACAGTGATAGTCTTGATTTTGTTACTGAAGTGACAGTTAAAGAAGTAGATTAGATGTATGGTGTTACACACAACAATATCAAAGAAGTTGATAATTCCTTAGTTGCCTGTTACGGTTTTAAGTACACCAGCGTTAAACTAAACGCTGGAAGGAAAATAATATGAAATATAGCTTCCTTTGAATACATATGAATACAAACAATGTTTCCCCAGAAAATAATATTTTCATTTCTTGCGAAACTTATTTAAAACATTTAAAAGATAGAATTTCTTATAAAAAAAGAAGATTGATTGAAATTTCTTTAACGAGCTTTGGTGGGTATTTATTTGTGGTAAAACTTAGTGAAATTTAGATTGTACACAAATATGTCTTATAAATAAAAATATATTATACATATCTGCCTGTTCTGCTACGCCTTATTACGTCTTGTTAATGTCGTCGAATATTACCCTCTATAACTAACGATCCCAAGTTGCCATAATAACTATGACTAAGTTCATTTCAAATCTGACGATTTAAATACTGCTGAAGCGGTTGATTTAATTTCATAAAGTAAAGCAAGTCATTCGATATAACAAATTAAATGATATGCATTTAAACTTAAATTGAAAATTAATATCACAAAGAAAATTCCTGAAGCATCATTACAAAGTAACACAACAAAAGATGAAAATACAAGTTTGTTGCTCAATTTTAAATAAGTAAGATTTAACCACAATACCAGAATCTATTTGTGATTCAAATTAACTTTGTTTGTTCAGTTAAAGTTTAAGAGGCTTCACTCAGAAGCCACTTAATGTATTCAAAATTCTTTAGTTGTATGAGTATGGAAAAGGTCTTGCTTTAATTGTTCGCAGATTGTTTAGCGTGTAAAATACAGTTATCTCGGCAGTGAGATACGACAGTAGTTTATTTTTAAACGTAAAAACGAAACCACCACGTGGGCTGATGACGGAGGTTAAATGTAAATGTTAAGACTATGCTTTATCAAATGTTGTTTATGATATAATGAATATTTATAAAATATTATCATATAAATGATTGAGTAGACCGTCTCAAACACCTAATTTGCGTGGACCTCATATGGCCTGACCAAGATTATGGCTGGACTTTAAAAGATACCTCTGAATTTTTTCGGTCTTTCTTCTCAGAGTAGTCGGATCGAACTCATCTAGTTATAATAATTTTTGATGCTAAAAAGTATTTTTTAAACAAATTTAGAGAAATAAAATATAATTTATACTTTACATTCAAATTATTGAAATAATATGCATATTATGAGATTACAACGTTTTACTTACATCTTCAATGACTGAAGGAACAAATCCTTTTCTGATATGAAAAATTTTGATTGCATCGCCATACTCATTGCGAGCTCTACACTCATGTTTTCCAAACGGTGCAAATTGGTTTGAGAATGGAAACGAATGTTCTAATGAGGTTTCATAATCTAGAACTATATTGTCATGTTCTTGTTTCTCTATAGTTGAATAATTGCCTGAAACGTAACTGAAAAGAGAAAAAGTTACATTAAGTTATAACACGAAGAATATGCTTGGCCTCAAGTCAAATTGTCTCGGATGAAGTCTCCGATTTTAAAATGAAACAAGTCGACCTTTGCCATACAGGGTTACTTTTCAAAGACCATCCAAATTTTTACATGGTGTTCTACCCATGAATATAAACAACTTTCACTATGGGAGCAACTCTGAAATCACGAAAAAAAAATCAGCTGTTTCATACAAAACTTCAATATCTACTTGACCAAAATGTATGAAACAGCAGATTTTTTTTCGTGATTTCAGAGTTTGTCCCATAGTGAAAGTTGTTTATATTCATGGGCATAACACCATGTAAAAATTTAGATGGTCTTTGAAAAGTAACCCTGTATAATCATGTACCTAAGCAATATTATAGTTAAAGGCAAATCAAACTATTCAAACAAAAAAGAAGGGGTTCTGAAACCTTGAACAGTGAGGTCAAAGATATGAATTGTATAAGCTTCTTTTCTTCTTCGGATAAATATATAATTCAAACATACTTCCAAGTAAAATTCGCTGGTGGGTTACTCGCATGCGCACAGCTTATGTTGATAGTTTCTCCGTTCCATCCCCAAAGAGGTTCATATGTTCTGTCAAAATACGGCTGATGCAGTACTGACAGGTACATTAATTTCGTCTTCGTGCCCACTAGTATTGATAGCAAAAAAATATAACATTATTAGAATTTTATAACATTTAATACGTGACTCGATATTTGCTTTTCAGCAGATGGTACCTAATGCTGATTATCATATTGTCTTCATCTTAACTTATGATAAATCTAGGGATGAACACTTTTTTGAAATGGCAAACATTTACCGGTTAACAGATACATTAACGCAGACGGGTCAAAATATTTACAAAACATAATATAATTTTCAATTTTTATATTGATGATGTACCTGTGCTTAACAAGACGGCCATGCTATTTTATGTTATGCAAAATAGTTAAATACAAGTTCTTGTTTACTTTTAAATGAGTTTTCTTACCATCATTGGTAGCGTTGCAAATATATATTCCTTCACTAGATCTGGTTACTTTGATTGTCGAGAAGTTTGTTATTTCTTCATCATAATCCGTTTCCCTAGAATAAACATTATTTTGTCGTGGGTGATCTACAAAATCTATGATATATAAACGTGGCAATACAGCATCAACGATTTCAGCCTTAATTAATTTGCTCCTAGTTACAAAAAATGAAATTTAAAATATTTTCTGAAAATAATGCAATTTTACAAACCTTTCCTCTTCCAAACTCTTTCCTTCATAAGTAATCGTAACATTTGGTGCAGGCAAGCCAGTTGTGTTACAAATTATTGGTAACATTGATCCCTCCAATACAGATCTATTTGTGAATCCTATGATCTCAGGACGAATTAGGACCTGAGGATATGATAATGAGTCAGTTCTTTGTCACAAAGTGTGAAATTAAAAGCTTGATTTTAATTTGAATATTTTTTTAATGAATATAGAATGTGGAGACACCAATACGACAATAAATGAAAACACTGGCAACACTAATGCCTAAGAGTATTTTGAAACTATTAAATAAATCCTAGCATCGAAATTTAAAGGTGATTTTTTTTAAACCAACTTAAAAGTAGTGATAGGCACACTATGGATTTTGGCAATCTTTGACTAACTACAGTGACTACTACTACAACTATTGGATATATTTAATTGAATTTTTGTATGCAGACTGGGAACATCTAATAATATACTATCTAATAATAATAATAAATTTACTGTCGTATCTTCGTATCCACCTTGTATATGCTTAAATAGTTAACTTTCTTGGATTATGTACTATTTAGAAAACCAAATAAATGCTATAATAGCATCTAAAATTCAGCAATATTATTTTTAATGTTTACTATAACAATAATTTGTTACCGTAATATTGATTTGCTTCTTAGTGATTCCAACGAAGTTTCTAGCAATGCATTCGTATGTCCCAGCGTCTTCAGGTGTTATGCTTTTAAAACGAATAGTGTCGTTCGTTTGTTGAGTCCAACTAACAGTCTTGTTTTTACCGGGAGTCTAAAAATAAATAACAAATATATTATCTTGTAGGTACTGTACAGTAGGCCGTGAAGGCCACATGTCAGTGGTTAGTTACACTTTGATCTTGAACTGGCCTAGCATATTACGGATTTTCAATATAATAAAAGGCCAGCTTATGCTCCGGTTCTGCTCTCGGTTCCGTTACCACAGACCTGCAGACCGCATGACAGAGGTACATCGCTAGCTCAATAAGTATTTCACAGATCTTAGGACTTACATTTTTGGAATTGGTTCGCTAGATCTGGATTTTTTATTAAGTACTTTTACAAAATCAAGAAAGCCAAGAATGTTTTTAACTTGCAACTAAAGCATTCAAACTATGAATTCAAACTATGAATAGTTCATGAATATATTCTCCACAAACAATTTCTAAAGAAATCTCGAGACTTTACACCAGCACCTCAATTACCATCAGTCAACTTTTGCTCTCGCTATTAACCTCTCCGTAAGTTGAATACCTACTTGCAAAGTACTAAACAAACTTGGTTTTATGGTCCGTTCGAGTTATGGAGCTACAATGAGTCCTTAGTGACTTTAAGGTAAGTGAGCTGTCAGATTTAATAAAGGTTTACTACGTCGGAGAACCTCTAGAGGGTTCTCTAAAAAGGTCACCAAAAACACGGTATCTATATAACTACTGTCGACTTCCAGCTCGCTTGTGACAATCCAGCGTTAATTTTGAAGGCTATTGGTAATTCAATGCTTCAATATGTTCGAAAATATTGTTTGCTCAACAAAACTTGTTTGCTTTTTTTTTCGGGTGGGAAATCATCACATAACCCCCCCGCTCTGGGTGGAGCGGAAGGGAGTGTCAGACTCTTACTGACTAAAACCCACCCATGTTCCTTCCTTAGCCCTTTATGTTCCGGGCCAGCGGTAACCCTTTCGGACAATCCGGCTGACCCGGCAGGCTTCGGCCCTATGGGGCCCCTTCCTCGATGCTGACATCTCTTTGAGGCGCGCATGGAACACGTACGCGCCGTCCGGCACGGGCCTGGTCCTGATCGGACGGTGAGCTACCCATTACTCTCCGTCCACAGGCCCGCGCCTACGGTGGCCGGGAGTCGTCCCGTGGCTCCCGACGCCCGGAGCGTCTCCCGCGGTGGCTGGGACGGGCACCTCCTTCGCTAGCATGACTGCTTCGCAGAAGGAGGTGACTGCCTCCCACTCTTTCTCTCGCCCCGGACCATGGTTTGCACCAGGGCCGGGCGAGAAAGGTCGCTGCCGCTGCCGATCGCCTCTACGAGGACACGGCGGTGCTCCGCGCAAGCGGGGCAGACCTCCACCGTGTGCTCCACCGTGCCTTCTGGGTAATCCTGTGTCCTCTGGACGATCCTGATAACAGGCCATCTCAGTTCTTAACTTTTTGATCTTACCGCAGGTAAGAGCAATAAGGAATTACGTGAAGGGAATGGCAGTTCAGAAAAACCAACATGATAATTATTGTTTCTTCCAACTCTAATACAGGGTTAAATTAAATTAGGTAGTGAAACTCCGCAGACGTGATATCGATATCTAAAAATGACAAAACAAAAAAAGAGATTAATTTGTCGATTTTTAGGTTTCCGTATCTCAAAAGGGTAAAACGGAACCCTTATAGGATCACTAACGTGTCGGTCCGTCCGTCTGTTACAGCCAATTTGCTCCGAATCTAATGGACCGATTAAGTTGAAATTTAGTGCACATATGAAACTCTGTGACCCAAATACAGGCGTGTAACGTAAATAAATGAATTTTGAATATGGGGGTAATTTTTGGGGGGCAAATATTAAATTAAATTAAAAAGTTTCGCAATCTGTACTGTGTGTCATATTAAATGAAAGGGCTTATTGTGAGGAACTCAAATATTTTTTTTTATAATTTTAAAGTAAATTGTATTAAAGTTATCTTATCTCCGAAACTACTGAGCCTAAAATTTTGAAAAAAATACAGAAAATAGTTCTATACCCTATAGATTACAGGAAAACTTATTAGAAGTCTGTGGTCTTAAAACAACATGGTAAATCTCTCAATATTGTGCGTACAAACTTGGAGAACATGTTTTTCAACTACAATGTTAAGTTTATTCTTGGGATAAATTCATTCCAACTATGGAACCCTCATTGTGCATGATCCGACACGCACTTGGCCGGTTTTTATTTTTGTTGGGTCACCGACCGGATTTAGTGTAGTCACTTAAAATATCAGTTTAAGAATCAGGTTTTTGTTGTGTAAATTTCGTGATGGATATCTACACGTCTGCAGAGTTTGGCTAGCTAATTTTATTTGACTCGGTATACATAGTTCGTTCAGTAATGAATATTTACGGCACATACACAAAAATAGTAGTTTTTCTTACCGCTTCTGGTATTTTCTTCCATTCCACTTTAGGTTCAGGCAACCCTTCCGCCATGCACTGTATTATCAAAGCTTCCCCTGAAGCCAACACTGCTTCTGGACTGGCTGACAGTTGTGTGATTACTGGTATTGTCATTACCTGTGTGATAAAAGTGTTGTGTAAGAATTTAACCTACCTGGTTTTTTTTTTTGTTAAAAATCTCTTGCAACTTATCAAAACAATCAGGTACATATAGATACACAACTGTATCATTTACTGTCACTCAATTTGGAAGACAACATTAATGTATTTATTATTTTAAATAACATTATAATGATATATTATGTCGTTTATTATTTTAAATAACATTATAATTATATAGTGATATGTATTTTAGAAGTAGTCTAATATATTCTCATATTTTAAGTTTATATTGAAATTCATGTTTTTAAATTTTATTTATGCACATTGTTTTCTTTGTACTCTTACAAACGTTATTTACATCTTGTTTATATACTTTCCTATCTCAGGTAGGTATGCTGGAAGAGATTTCTTTAGAAAAGAGCATCGCCTTTGTACGTATTTTTCTGTTCCCTTCTTTCTTTGTCCGTTTATATACAGGGTGGAATTTTGGAAGCGTACCTAGAGGGAAAGTACTCTAAATACTGAAGACAGCAAATTTTACTCAAAGGAAACATACCTTTATTTTTAAAAAGAAACAAAACTGCATTTATAGATTTTTCTAAATATGCTTGCCAGACCCGGGAATTGAACCGACTAAAATCCGTTATTTAGAGCACCTACTTTCCCTCCAGGTACTCTTCGAAAATACCACCCTGTATGTGTGGATAAATGGTTAAATAAATAAAAATTATACCTTCCAGCAGTCATTATTTCGCTATGAACAATTTGTATAACAAGCTGACAAGCTTTATTATGTCTTTGCGTGTTGTATTTACCTTAGTATCTATATCCAGCTCAACTTCTTCACCAGTAGACAATACTGATGCTGAACACTTGTAAATCCCTTCATCATCATTATTAACATTCTTTACAATCAGTCCTTCATGCATGATCTGATATTTAACTGTGTCGTTGGATATCTGTAATCAATTTAAAAACATGTTCAATAGAAATAATCATAGGAGATATTGATGATAAGTCACCTCAAATCCAATTAACGAATCGTTTTCTTACCAAGGGAATTGCAGGCTAGTGATGTTTAAGGCTCCGCCGACCGCGCAGTGGCGACCTCATGGTTTGTTTGGTTGTTTCTTTTATTTTAGAATGAAAATACAGAAAATAAGCACGTTAAGTTGTGCTCCACAAGATTATACGTTAATATTATTATAAACGGTAGTTTTACATTGTTTAGTTTTATTATAATCCTTAAAACTAGAAATAGTGGCCTTAACGTGCTTATTTTTTGCATTCTCATTCTAAAATAAAAGAAATAACTAAACAAACGATGAGGGCGCGACTGCGCGGTCAGCGTAGCCTTAAAAAAGTAACTGATAAATTCAGATGAACATAAGTCGCAAAGGACTCCAATCAGTTTGATAGCTATTCCGACAGGAAATATGATGCCCGAGGGCATCATCAACAGGATTTGGAAATCGGGTATCACATGCTCACACATTCAACCGCTTGTTGGCTAGACTGCAGCCATCCGATCCCATTAATTTCTGCAAAATGGCTTTTCAACATCATGGGCGGTGACGGACAGTACCTTTCTAAAGCTGGATGTTTCATTATTCACACCCGGGTATTGTAAGGTGTGTGTCACATGATGGATCGATGTGAACATCAGAATGACTGGCCAAAATGACCGATCAGCTTTAAGAGCGTTTACGCCGTACGGCATTTCATACAAACTTTCAAGCCCTTATTTTTCGAAATGAATGAACCGATTTTCATGAAACTTCATACGCATAAGCAGGATACATAGGTCTAAAAATTTAGTAGAGAACATTTTCGAGCCGTAGTGTTACAGCCAAATTAGACCGATTTTAAATTTTCCATAGAAACAGAGATTTCAGTTCATCATCATCATCATTATTATTTTGAGATTTTAGTTTTTTTTTTTTAATTAAACAACTTGAAAATGTTTTCTACTAACTTTTTAGACCTTTTCATTACAATCGGTTCATTCATTTCGAAAAATAAGGTCTTGAAAGTTTGTATGAAATGCCATACGGCGTAAACGCTCTTAAAATATTACTACAATCTAATACCTATTTATATTCGATGAACTGGTTAGGGTCACGGGACCAGTCCTAAAGGCGCCCAGGTGCCCAGCGTTCCATGTGCGTTCTTATGGGAGGACGTGTGATAGTTGGATCGGCTACACTTGGTGGCTAGGCGTGATGGGCTGATACCAGTCGGTTGTGCAGCGAATACACTTACTCGTGTCTCCGGGCCCCCGATTCATTTATTTTATTTTATTTATTTATTTAACATAAAACGGCCAAGGCCAATTACATTAGTTAAACACAGACATTTTAAAAGCACAGTAAACAAAAATATATAACTAATCGCCAGTCATACGCTCATCTCACAATACCCCAGACATACTGACAAGATCTTCTTCCATCCATCCGCAAACACATCACAGTCAGGCTTAGCGTCCAAAAGCGCGTTCAGCGCAGAGAGTGTGCGAGGAACAGGAGACTGGGCTCGCGTGACAGTTCATGGTAGTGAAAGGAACTGTGGGGTTTTAGACGGTAGGAGTCCGACACAACTCTCCGTTCTCCGCAGCTTAAGGGTATCCATGAGGATTTTCCTACATAAAAAATAAGGGTTGCGGCAATCCGCTGGATGTGGAAAGCTTAGAGTGACTTTGTTGTGGCAATGCTTGGGGCCTACGTTCAGCAATGGACGCCTGAATGATGACTGTAATGTAGGTGGGTTTAAGAATATATTTCTTACCTCATTCTGTCCGTCTTTTCCTCTGTACCATCTGATAAGAGGTGAAGAGGCTCCCTTAGCTTGACAAGTTATTAGAGAATTGTTGCTGTGAACCAAGTATTGGTTCATTGCGGTCCCGTAGAAGTATAACGGGTCTGTGAATGTATATAATAATGTTAATGTTGAAAAAAAACTACTACTACAACTATACTGAAATACATACACACAACGAGCGAACGACACACAATAGAAGTTTTATTGTTAGGTATTACGTCTGGGGGCGTTTTGTGTCCCGCAAAGTATTAATCAGTTTTCGCGCTAAGCCTTCGAAAACGAGTTTTAGATTAGTTATTCTAACATACCTACGTAGATGTAGATTGGAATATGGCATTTTCCGTAAAATAACAGCGACTATTTCTATCAGCATTCAAGTGACATAAGAAATCGTATTTCAATATTATACACGTATATAGGGGAAAAGCCCTTAGTTGTCTTACCAAATACATCCAAATTGTGAACTTGAGAGTGTTGTTTTGTTTCGAAGGTCGTGACGCATCGGTATGCTCCTGATAACGTCTTGCTTGCACTCGGGATATGGAGAGATATGCAGCCAGTCTGCTCCTCGATGTACATATTTGAATCTGTACCTGGTCTTGTGGAAACAATGTTCTTATTTAGGACTTGACAGCAAAAACAATGAACAAAACGGCAAATTAAAAAAAAAACATGTACTATAATGTTAATGCCTTGGTGCCTTTGTGTCGCGCGCGATTATATCGCGTGTCGCACCTGTTTGTAGGAGCCTTTACTTGAAGCCCCAGAGAAGACAGCAATTAGTTAAAAAAATATAAACCGAAAGGAAGGTTTTTTTTATTAGAATTTTAATCAAACAGGACGACGATGGTCGTTGAAAATATTTTACAAACATTTTTTGTAATGTCTAGTAAAGTATTAAACATATCACATACCCCGCAATAGGTTTGTTGTACGGATCTAGCCATAGCAAATGCTTCACCGTATAACCTTCTTCCTCACAGCAGCACTCTTCATAGAACGAACTGCCTGTAGTTATACTCCTGTTGTTGACTGAATTCTCTTGAAAACACGCTGAACAATCTGTAACAACAAAAAAAAATATGTTTAGATAAATAGTAATCACATTAGTGAACGGAATGCTGCGTCCAATAATACTGAAAATAGATTGGCCCTCCCGGACAAACAGACTAAGGCAGTTGGAGACCTTATGAACTGAGTCATAGAATGTAGTTCTAAATAGTTATTTTAAATGCGCGATGTTAAGACTGACGAACTATGAGAATTTTCCAGTTGTTCTCAAGACAATTTGAATGTTGTTTATTGTATGAAATGGTTAGACATTTTGAAATTGCACAGCAAAATACTGCTTGACAACCAGCCAGTGGTTTGATCCAATTCTAATAATATCGTTTTCATATTAATTATTCGCAAAACCACACGCTTGTTAATTACTGTAATTTAATCAAATAATAATGAAGTAGAAAATCTAATCAAACATTAATATGTAACTAATTATAACCACACAATAAAACTTCTTTTTAGAGAGAACTGTATATACTTGACGAGGTAGATTGGCCGAATTTTCGAATGGCGTAGCTTATTTAACTTTGCCCAAAGTCAGTCGTCGGGAAAGATCGCAATCCCGCGTTTTCGACGCGTAACGTAATATTAAACTTTTATACAAGTTCATTTATCGGATCAGTCGAGTCTGTCGTAAGGCAGGATTAGATTGCAGTTAAATATTATCCACAAAAATCATACAAGTTTTGTGTAATGTGCAAAGTTTTATAATAGATGAAAAAGATGTGAAAGTAGTCAACGATACGCATTGGAATGTTAATTATCTCAAAGCAGTTCCAAATTTATGTTGTTTCTAATAAGACGAGGCAGTTCGAGTATAGTATTTTAGCCTATAAGATATCGCATCGAAAGTCTCTTTTCAAATAAGAATTTTAGTGGCGATCAACCACCACGATGAAAATGAAAAAAAAAAATGAAAAATGGTTTATTAACTAGTGATTGGAACCTACTTGAAAGCTGATATGCCTGTATTAGGAGACTCCGCTCTTCCATAACTAAAAGTATTATTTTACTTCTTTTATGCAATTGTAGGTAAAGGAAATCTATACTAAAAATAAAGTCAAAGTGATTGTTTTTTAATTTGTTTGAACGCGCTAATCTGTGGAACTGCCAGTCGGATTTGATCAAATATTTTTGCACTTGTTAGGTAGCCCAATTCTTGAGGAAGATTAAAGGCTATTTAAGAGCGTTTACGCTGTACGGCATTTCATACAAACTTTCAAGCCCTTATTTTTCCAAATGAATGAACCGATTTTCATGAAACTTCACACGCATAAGCAGGATACAAAGGTCTAAAAAGTTAGTAGAGAACATTTTCGAAAAATAGTGTTATAGCCAAATTAGACCAATTTTAAAATTTCCATAGAAACAGAGATTTCCAGTTATCTTTTTTTAAATAAGACATTTCGATAATGTTCTCTACTAACTTTTTAGACCTTTGTATTCTGCTAATGCGTATGAAGTTTCATTAAAATTCATTTCGAAAAGTAAGGGCTTGAAAGTTTGTATGAAATGCCGTACGGCGTAAACGCTCTTAATATCACGCTACGATCCTATGAATCCGAGTAAAAAGAAAAAAGAACGGAAAAGGAAATTATGTGATAGCGCGGGCGGGCGATGAGATGCGACGCGGTGGGGTCGGTGGCCGAAATTTCACGTCTCAGGCAGAAGTTAGTAATAACAAAAAAACTGGCCAAGTGCGGGTCGGACTCGCACATGAAGGGTTCCGCACCACAAGGCAAAAACGCCGAAAAAAACACGTTTGTTGTATAGGAGCCCCCCTTAAATATTTATTTTATTTTGTTTTTAGTATTTGTTGATTGAATGAATTTCAACTGTCTAGCTATCGCGGTTCTTGAGATACAGCCTGGTGACAGACAGACGGTAGAACGGACAGACGGACAGACGGCCAAGTAATAGGGTCCCGTTTTTACCCTTTGGGTACGGAACCCTAAAAAGAGAGAATTAAAGCTAAACATGCAGCATAAGTGTTGCCAATTTTGGATCATTAGTAACTAAGTAAGCTAGTAGAGATTATGACTAAAGATAATATTTAATTCTAAACTAAGATAAGGTAACCTTCTACCGCAAAACATAATAACAAATATAACATTATTCTCCACGTGACCCTAAGATTTCATTCCCCACATCAAAGACACCTTAAGCTTCCCTGAAGTCATTATTTTCGTTGTACGATATTATTATGTGGAATCCCCACAGACAACTAATCAGATGAAATTGACGTACCTAGTGGCCGAAAATTGTGACCAACCTGTGTCTCAGCGTAATCAATAGCGACGGTTTTTATAGGGGAGATGAAAGGATCTATTCAATGTTGCTAACGATGTTATTGGTTATGTCATTATAGCTATTCAACTGAAGTATTATGATTTCTAGGGAAAAAAATGGCTTAGACACTAGACAGTCTTTGAAAAAATATTGGCTGAGGCATCCTTTTTTATCTGGCTGTAGATTTTTTTTTTTTTGACAATATTTAGAAGCATTAATTTGATCTAGATTAAATTATATAGGTATATGGTTTTCTTGGTATTTTTTTGGGTTCTGCACCTCAAAAGGAAGAACCCTTATAAGATCACTTCTTTGTCCTTCTGTCTGTCCGTCAGTCAAGACCCTTTTTCTCAGGAACGTCTAGAGTTATCAAGTTGAAGTTAATATCAAATACTCAACGCTAGAATCCCTTAAAGCAGTGAAAAATTCAAACTTCTAAGTCAACGCAATCAAAAGATACAGGCGTTTATGTTCCGAAATCAAAACCTATGGTACTTCCCATTGGCCTAGAATCATAAAAGGCAATAAGCAATGTCCTTTACTTGTGCTACATCAGAAGTAAAAGAAAGAATCCGAAAACCGTAAATTTGTAGTTACATCACAAAAAAAAAAATTAAAATTATTTACATTCCTACGGAGCCCTCGATGCCCGAGTCCAACTCGCACTTGCCCGGTTTTTTAGATTGTAAGCTTTTGCGTAGACCACCTACACAAAAGTTTTCAATGTAGATTTTTTTTCACAATATTTAGAAGCCTTAATTTGATCTAGGTTTAATTATAATTAAGGTAATTTATTGGTTAAGTGATTTCTGTGCTATAGGCTTCTATTCCATTCACCTTTTATACACTGTTTTTCTCCAGACAGTAAAAGAAGTCACCCGGTACTTTTTTGTGATTGAAAACTTTTGCGTAGGTCTAATAACTGAGGTACTATAGACATATGGTAATTGGATAGAGATATATCTTAGTGAGGCAACGAATATAGAACAGCCAAGCCAAGATGGTGCAAACGTAAATCTATGCTGTGATTAATTGAAATAGCCTGTCCAGAACACATCGCATTCCCATTTTCTACGACTGCTATAGTAGTTTAATTAATACTTTGAAACGAGAAACGGCTTTTCCACCAATGTCTGGGTTTGATAAAGGAAACAATATCAGCGGGGTAATTGCGTAACACACTATCAATAGCAATGGCTTTCATTTTGACAGTTCAACAATATTAATTGCGTTATTTAGAGGAGACAAATTTTCCGAACATAATTATGAAGCAATGGATTAACTCCTTCTCCTTCAAATTGATTCGGATTGAGATTGATATTGTGTTGCGCAATTAGATGCTGGCTTTAAATTTTCTTTTACAACTGTTTTTTAGGATTAACATCGCCGGCCACATGTACACATGAGATTTTCAACTAATTATAACTCGTTAAAAACAATGAAAGTTAATTGCCCTCAACATTAATGACCTACAAACAATGTAAACAAAAAACTATTTGATGATCCAACGTTTAGTAACGTATACACTTGTGCCGAAACAAGACAATAAAATTTAATTATCAAGTAGTAAACTGTAATTTTATAAACAAAACCACTTCCATTTTAAGGGTAAATAAAGTCGGTATGTGTAAAATTAGTTGCTTTGGCTCTAGAATTTATAGCGCTACTCAAAATTTTGGCTAGACGGCTTAATAAACAATTTCAATGTGTTGAAAATGAATTGCCTAGCGCTACTCAAAATTTTGGCTAGACGGCTTAATAAACAATTTCAATGTGTTGAAAATGAATTGCCTATGCAAAATTATTAATACTTACCTGAAGTTTAAAAAGTAGGTAAGACGTATTTAATTACTACAGAATCATTAGAGATAGTTTATCAACTGGTTTTGGATTCCATAACAGACATTTTACTGACAAAGTTTGGGAAGTGAGATGAATAAAACAAAGGGAATTGAATGTCAATCGATTTAAGCATTGGCGAAGAAGACTGATACTAAGATCTACGTTGTAAATGAAAATAAATTAGCCTTCAGAAGTTTCATAGCCATTGTTATTATAGTGTTCCGAGTTCCAATGCTGGGACACAGGCCTCCTCTCTGTGAGAGGGAGTGGACCATAAACAACCACGCCGGCCCAGTGCGGGTTGGCGGATGTCATATGTCTTCAAATTTTTGGTTTTAAGACATGCCGGTTTCCTTACGATGTTTTCCTTCACCGTTTTGAGAGCAGTGGTGATGAAATAATTTACACAAAGTAAGGCTTGGGTTCAAACCCACGACCTACAACTCGTAAGTCGCGGCCTTACCACTGGGCCACAACAACAACTGGTGAACTGCTCACCAGTTGTTATTAGATAACAACTATGATAAAATGATTACATTCATACAATTACATTCCAAGAACGCTATTACACAATTAACCAGATTATGCTGAAGTCTGAAACGCAATACATATGCAAATAGATGCAACAAAATTACAGATCTCAAGATTACAGTCCCTTACATCACTGCTAAAGTCAAAGATGACGGTTTTTATGTCTATTTAACAAAGCAGTGGCTGAATAACATAACTTATGTGGGGAATATGTGTCATGTCTTTCAAGGAATGCAAGGTCGGAATCATTGAGGCGTTAGAATCATCAATAAGGAGCAAAAGTTAGCCATTTTTATTTAGCGCTTCCTGCCTTTTTTTATTGTGACGTAAGACCTTCTATTTTTGTCGCGTAAAATGTCGGTTAACGAACCAATTAGCCTATTTGTGGTAAAAATGGAAGCAGGACACCGTTCGAGGTAGTCCCTGGGTTGATTGAAAATATTTCAAATGATATAAATATAGTTTGCTACAGAATAGAGTTTTCCTTGCCTTGGACAGGTGTCAAATTTTTGGTTAGGTAGTGCCCATATGATTTTGTACTTTTACAATATTTGTTAAATTATTAGGTATTTTGTGTAACTTTTTAGATTATGGTATCAGGCCAGTAGAACGTGCTTTTACGTTAAAAGCGGCTTCATTTTGTTTGTCTTAGACAAAGCAGTTATTTATCCTTATTTTCCCATTTCGCCTTTTTCACAGAACCGCGAACAAATACATTTCGCAAAGGCAGAACAAGACAAGGGAAAATCGAACGAAAATAATGTAAATCCGAAGAAAAGTTCTCTACTCCCCCTAAATTATCGGTTCGTTAGTTGAAAAGCATTGGGAACAGGGCAAACCACTACGATTTAATGTTATTTCTCCCAAGTGTAGGAATTAGCACATGGAAAACATCGGGGGGTGAAGCCCTATCGTTATTTTTATGGTTCAAATGGAAAAAACCTATAAAATGAACGTAAGATTTAAATGAGGAGGGTTCACATCAATATTGCTTTGTAAGTTGCTCATATTTTCGGGCAATACAACTACGTTAGTTTGTACGAATTAAATGGAAAAAGTTTTTTTTATTGGTAACCGGATGTTATAATGACTTTCAAATATATGTAGGTAAGTGTCTTATGAAACTGTTCAAATAAGTACATAGTCAGTATTATAGAGTAGTGGTGGCCCAGTCGTAACAGGCCCGACTTGCTAATTGAAGGTCGTGGGTTCGAACCCAGACAGACACTTTACTTTGTGTAAATGATTTCATCACCACTGCTCTCAAAACGGTAAAGGTAAACATCGTGAGGAAACCGGCATGTCTTAGAACCGAAAATTGGACGACATGTAACAATACTAATCCGCACTGGGCCCGCGTGATGGATTATGACCCACTCTTTCTCAAAAAGAGGGGCAAAGACATTTATTCGTCGGATATGGTAAGTATAGGTACAAAGTTGATTGGTATAATATGGATAAGTTAAAACACAATAAAAGGTTGTTGCAACAATATAACATAAAAACACAACAATAATATGATTTCTATTATACAACGAAATAAATGTACAGACGCCAGCACATCAAGCTACTACAATCTGTCAAATGTCTTTAATAGATTTTCAACTTTATCGCTAAAGCAGAAGGTTTAAAGTTGATTGGGAAAATTTACCTTCTAATAAAAAAAAATGTAATTTACCCTAATCAAAAAAATATTTTGGGGAACCCAATTTTTTTGTAACAATTAAATGGTAGCTCTCTTATTACTTTTGGAATGTTATATATTTTAATGGACATAAAGGTAGCTGTTTCTGTAATGGAGAGTGCTATTACAAAATTGGTTTTATAACTTGGTGGGGGAGGCCTGTGTCCCAGCGTGGGAACATTATAGGCTGGTTATACTTAAGCTAAGTACCTGTAGCTTGTCTCGTAAGTTCATTATATTCCTCAACAAATCACGCAATCAAAGAATGATCATCAGAATTCATCAATATATCATTCTGTTTGTGGCCAAAACATAAATAAACTTGTGTGGTGAAATATAAAGAAAATCACTAAATTCGAAATGTATCTAATTATTTAATTTAAGTTGGTCCATCACATTTCGATCATTTTTTGCAAGGGTAAAATCTCTACAATTAGGTATGTTGCCAGTAAAAAAATGTAACATACAAAATGTCGCCAGCTAATTAGACAAGAAAAAAACTTAAAATCTATAATAAAAATAATATAATATTAAATTCAGTTAAGAGCAGTGGTGGCCAAGTGGTAACGGCCGCGACTTACGAGTTGTAGGTCGCAGGTTCGAACCCAGACAGGCGCTTTACTTTGTGTAAATAATTTCATCACCACTGCTCTCAAAACGGTGAAGGAAAACATCGTGAGGAAACCGGCATGTCCTAGAACCAAAAATTCGAAGACATGTGACATCCACCAACCCGCACTGCGCCCGCGTGGTGGATTACGGCCCACTCCCTCTCACCGAGAGGAGGCCTGTGTCCCAGCAGTGGGAACATTATAGGCTGATTATGTATGTGTGTTGTAATATTAAATTCAAAACAGGTAAAAACCCAAAATAAAACTGTGATCATTCATCATTTTTTTTTCCCTCTTGTTCGGATACGAACACATTCAACTAATACTTGAATATTTTAACCTAATTTTTTTTTTCCAACTACCTACTCTAGTAACCTAATTTTCCTTTTAATAAACCAAAATTGTAACCTTTTCTAATATAAATAAGTGACTGTCACGATTAACAAGCAAGTAAGTAAGTAGTCACTTATCAAATAAGACCATCATATTTGACAAATAGCTTGGCTACTCATAAAATATTTCGTCCGAACAACGCGGCAACGTATCATCAGACTAATCGTTTCATAATTTTGTCGCGTCAGTATCGACACTTGCCACAAGTTGCCTGTAGCGCGAAGTATTATTAAAGTGACATAAACTATCGTCGCGCCGCGCTGTCTTTCAATTAAGCCCCATTATATTGCTGCTGTATGTATGTATGTAATGTAAAGTGTTGTTTATAAAACATGTATTGTTGTTTGTCGTATCGTTTTACTGGAGTGCTGCATTGTTTTCCGTTTTGTTATATTTTGCTGTCGGATTGAGATTTATAAAGCAGATACGATGTGATATTATTTAATTTCACTCCAACCTTCTGTCGTTTAAAAAGTGTATAATACTTTTTTTATTAATAAAAAATATATATTATACAACCAAGCGACATGATCGATAATAAATCGATTCGATCTAACAACCCATCATATGCTTATTTTAAAAAAATACGCATAAAAACTTTTTTCATGACCCTCGTTCTACCGATTCATCAGTATTTCAGAAGCAAATCTAAATATATAAAACTCAAAGGTGACTGACTGACATAGTGATCTATCAACGCACAGCCCAAACCACTGGAGGGATCGGGCTGAAATTTGGCATGCAGGTAGATGTTATGACGGAGGCATCCGCTAAGAAAAGATTTTGATAAATTCTACCCCCAAGGGGATAAAATAGGGGATGAAAGTTTGTATGAAACTTTGTCAATTTTAAACCGATCGGGCTGAGACTTTGCATGCATGTAGCTACTATGACGTAAGCATCCCCGAAGAAAGAATTTTGATAAATTCAACCCCCATGGGGATAAAATAAGGGATGATGGCGGATGTAAATGTATTAGTTTTTTTTTAATAATACTTAACGCGAGCGAAGCCGCGGGCAAAAGCTAGTTCTGCATAAACATGTTTTGCATTCTTTCATGCGTTCTCATTTATGTTATATTTGCACTTCATTCATTCACACCTACATTCAAGCTAATTCTGCACAGCCGGAAGGAAATACAGCATAACGATACATGATACAATGAGTTTCAAAGTTACAACGGACATCTGCTACATTCCATATTCCATCCATTCAACATCTGTATGAAAATAACCCAAATAAAATACACTAAATATTATATGACCGTTTGACATTGAGTGCAGATGCGTGTTAATCACTGTCCATCTAAATAAAACAAGAATAGATTACACGTCACAGTTTTGCTCGCAAAACAATGTGTGTGTTCCTAATGCCTGGGCCACACTAGCGTTTTCGCGAGAGGCGCCAGGACTTAGGAAGAGATCAGAGAAACTCGAAGTAATTTTGAGCGCAGTGTTCTAGAGATGTCCCAAATAGAACGCGTTTGCTCCAGGGGCGCCCAAACGACAGTGTGATACCGACCGTAACCGACAGATGAAACAACAAATAATTGGTTAAGCCGAACTTATTAAGTTAAGTCTAGTTTTGAGCTAGATATTGAATGTTTGAGTAGCTAGGTACACAGCCTACAGCCTTGTGTTTTTACTTTTTATAAAACTGACTTGTAATTTTTTGATAATTATTAATAAATAAACTAAACTAAACTACACAGTGGGCAAATTTGTGCGGTACTGTGTTGTTGTAGACAATTTAAGTGGGATAAGTAAGTGCTTGAGCGATATTATCGACGTAATTATCCGCACGGAGGAGTTTGGCGAAATTTGGGGTAATATTATCTCATTAGAAGCTTAGGATTCATTAGAATGTAATTAAGTACTGAGAAATCCATCCCCTGTTCATAAGCAACGGCTATATTCGGCACAAGGAAATATTATAGGTAGAGATGATATTTTATAATTAGCCAATGCCTTAATACTTAACAATTAGATATGTAGACCAAAACTTATGTGTTCGGAGCATGTGTCCTGTGTCGTCAGCAAGGCATACAGAAACCTAGGATTTATTATGCGTACATGTAACTTATTTACTGATATAAATTGCATCAAGATACTTTATTTTGCGTACATACGCAGAATTTCAGAATACTGTAGTAACATCTGGAATCCGCACTACTTGGTTTATATACAGCAATTAGAATTAATTCAATCTATGGATGGATTCGGATCTACAGTATGCTATTTCTTTATAATATCTGTAGCGGGAACATTGACAGTACCGTTTTAAATAACTTAGTTATAAGATTAAGTGCTCCGTCTCGACGGAGTACAGTGGTACAAACTACGCACAAAATTTAGTCATTGCTAGGATGCAAAAAGTTATATTCAGGAAACAATCAATAACGTCAGTATGTGACGAATTGACAAATAAATCTAAATTAAATTGAATTGAATAGAAGTTATACAGGCCATCACCTTATACCACTATTACATATTCACACACCCATTCCCAACTCCTCATGCACTCTCCTACACAGTACTACATACTCACTCACACTGTACACTTAGCAATGCTTAGATGGTGCTAGCAGTTCACTTCATTCTGTATGTTTATTTCTGCTACATGTACTGTATAGCTATTACATTTTTAATCCGTAATTGGCTGTATGTTAATATAAAATTTCAAATAGCTGTGGATTTTGTGAATAATAAATAAATCAAAGTTCTCTTATGTTGGCCTCGTTTTAAATAGGTATGAGATTTGAGTAGCCAAACTCATATTTCAGTCATATTTATTCTCAGTCGTGAAAACTGAACAAATGTAACTTGATTTTGCATTAATCTCTAGACTAATAATAAAGCAGAAGAGTTTGTTTGTTTGAACGCGCTAATCTCTGGAACTACAAATCGGATTTTACAAAAATGTTTTTGCATTTGATAGCCCAACCCTTGAGGAAGTCTATAGGCTATTTAACATCACGCTAAACGTCTTAGGAGCCGAGCAAAAAATAAGAAAGAATCCTAAACAAAAACGAAGTAATAGCGTGGGCAGGCTATGCGCTACGAGGGGTGGGTCGGGGGAGCAAGAAATTTCATGCCAACGAAGTCACGGATAGAAACTTGTCGTTATATATCGCAATATACCTGATATATATATCATCATCATCATCTGCCTAGCCTTTTCCCAACTATGTTGGGGTCGGCTTCCAGTCTAAACGGATGCAGCTGAATACCAGTATTTTACATGGAGCGACTGCCTATCTGACCTCCACAACCCAGCTACTGGGTAATATGATACCCCTTGGTAAGACTGGTTGTCAGACTTTCGGGCTACTGACTACCAGTAACGACTGTCAAAGATCCACGAATGACAGCCGGGACCAACGGCTTAACGTGCTTTCCGAGGCACGGAGGGGTCTCGGTATGTAAAGATGGTCACCCATCCACAGACCAACCGCGGCAAGCGTAGCTTAACCTGATCGATCGACCTGTGCGGCTGTTATTATTTAGCCACGGGCCCCTCCACCACCTGATATATATAATATATGATATGCCTGAGACTAGAGATGCCGATGCATTCCACCAGTTTCTACGACAAATCTTTTACAATTCAAGCAGTACGGTTATGGAATGCCCGTGTCGGTAACGCGTGCTCAATCTTTGTCCACTTTTAAAATTATGGTTAAAAAGCACTTCCTGTCTCCTTAAACATCATTATTATATTTTCTTTGCTCATGTTTCATGTTTATTATTATATGTATATATTTATATATGTTAGTATAATATACTTTATGTAAATGGTACACCACAGACTACCTCCAGTATTAGTCTGTCCTTTCCCTTTTTAATCCATCCAAAGGTTTTCTTTAAAAGATCGCTTTTAGCGATAAGACCGCCCATTGTGTCACCCTTTGTACAGTTTCTAGATATATATGTCTGTAATTTATATGGTGTACATAATAAAGAGTATTCTATTCTATTCTATTCTATATTATACTCAAGTACAGCTAACAACAAACTGACTAACAGCATCGTTACATCTAAAACATTTAACAAATGCACAGTTGATTGGTCTCATTTGTCCGGGTGTCGGCCACAGTCATGCAAGTCATCAATCTAAGTAGAGAATAAGGAACAATTTAATTTGGTGTGGGGTACACGACCAACAGTATACCAGCCAACCAACCAGTTATTATAATGTTAGACAAATCGTAGCGAGTATGACCGACACCCGATGACGGACGAAAATTGGTGCATTCGGAATTGTATTTCGAAGACCGACCGTTCGTCTACACAATTCTATGTAAACTACTGCCATTGGTTGAATGATATATCAAAAGCTATTCGCAGCAATTTACGCGCGCTTGACAATTTGTCACATTAATTTTGCGACAATTGTCGTTCGAGATACTGGCTGTAATGGCAGCGTTGCACGAGGCTAGTTTTAGAAGCTGAGATAGCAAGAAAGTACAACGCAGTCACATTAACTCGACGCTTGGCGTTGATGACGTCATTTTGGTTTTTTGGTAGGTAATATACCCAATAAAAAAGTATAATTTAAACAACAACAGAAAACTAGCCAAATTATCGACGCACGTATCGGTAACAAAAACAAGAGAGAGTGTCTGTGTGGTGCCGGACTTAAAGAATAGCACCACCCCATACTTCCCGTGGGTGTCGTAAAAGGCGACTAAGGGGCGTACCGGAGAATGGGCAGCAGCGTTCTCTATGCATTCCACCACCATACCATACCGCGATCGCCAACCCGCCTGCCAAGCGTGGCGATTATGGCAACCCCCCCCCCCTTTTGGGGGAGGCCTATGTCCAGCAGTGGACGTCTTTCGGCTGAAATGATGATGATGATGATGAATGTGACCGCGTTGTAATATCCTTGCTTATTATCCTGGCTTGTCTCATGTTAGAGCCGTTTACACGATTGCAGTGACGTAGTCCGTAGAGTAAAATGATCCGATTGGATACTAGCTTCGTCGGCCACACGAGGCTAGTGCACAAGCCAGCAAGGTTATTACCTAACACACTATCAGTAGCACCGACTTTCATAATGACAGTTCAACAACATTCATTGCGTTGTTGAGCAGACAAATTTTTCGAACATATTATGAAGCAATGGATTAGTAATACAGGATAGTAAAATCAGTGGCGGTAAAAACACTAGTTCACAAATAGAACCTCATCCTATTACTCTATCAGACTAAGCTTACTATCTTATATATTAAGCTTCATGTAACCCGGACATTGGAGCTGTTTTATTTCTAAGTACTATTGCTGCTCGGAAAGCACCTTATTACTATTTTAAAAATGTGGTCGAAAGTACATTATTACTGTTGTACTTTTCAGGACGAAAAAGTGTATGAAAATCTATTGTTACCCTGCTTTGTTTTTTTTTTTAATTTATGGCAATTCAGTAACTAGCCTAATTAAATATATTTGATATAATTCCAAAAGACAATAAGTTTTATCACCAAGAGCAAAATGATACTAACCTCATACTTTTGCTGATGGTCAGCTAACCTTATTCAAACCAATATTAATCTCCATGGAAAAAGCATTACAATGAGTTTTTATAACTATAAATTTAATAAAAACTCCTCTTTTAATAAAAAATCTTTTTTTTAGAGTATAGGTAGTATAAAACACTATGAATCACTCTGAAGAAAGGAGCCCGTAGTCGACAATTCAGCAAATCCGTGGTCGGTCAGAAAAACGGATCGTCTGGTAAAGGCCTAAACTAACTCGTGTGAATATTATTTCTCTAAACATTATTTCCTATCTACCTATGTCAAAAACTTGACACGGGATACGAATTGGACACCTTGCAGGAATATGAATATTTCCTGTTTCGCCGGGAAATATAAATATGGGACCATCAGATGACCTGACGTGTCCATCAGGTGAATATACTTTTAGGGAAACTGTTAAAAAAAGAAGAGGTCATGGCGGTATCTTGATCGCAGTATTTAAAGGCCCCCGCAGGTAGGCGCGATGCGACAGCCCGACAAGACACTCGTAGAACAATTTCCATGAAGTTTTCATAGCAATTGTTCTACTACAGTCTCGAAGCGTTACCGCGTCACGCGCCGGTCTGCCGGAGGCTTGTCTCGTAAATAATGCTCAAAATGAGCCTTTTACCTACTAACAAATAATTAAAATAAAGATACCTACTTTTGCATTGGTTCTGTTAGTATTGCGGTAACTTCCCTTACTTTCTACTACTAGTACAATTAAGTAGAACTAGGTATTAGGAATTTAACGACAGTAACAAACCGTCACACAGAGTTGATAAATTAAAACTTGCTGATAGACTAAAAAAACTTATAAATTTCAGTAACGTCAGTCGTTAGTCTATCGTATTCCTTATGCAATATGCAAAAAATACTATTTTAGCCTTTTTAACAATCCAATTAGGTTTATTAAAATTATTATTACTCCTCATGTAAATGTCTATTAACTGCTCTCAAATTACGATGTTTAATTTTTATTTAATTTTTTTTTTACATACTTTTTGACAATTTTTTTTTACATACTTTTCTTTATTATTTGACATTTGACATTATCATTATATTATTTGACATTATCAGACAATTGAAATTTTTCACCTCTTTAGTAGTGGTTTTAATGGGAATCATAACACTTGGTTTTAGTAGGTTTTTATTATTATTTTTCTTTTTTTATTATATATCCTTTTGATAGATTATTATTTTGTAAATGTGAGGACTTTGTAGGCCTTATAGACTTAAGATCTGTAGACCATTTTCTATTCTATCAAGTACTTGGTACTGTTGACAGGCCTGCGCTGTCCTCCCGTACCTACTGTAATCTGGAAACATTGTAAACGCCAATTATTTTTTAAAAGAGTAACCATGGAGTTTCTTGCCGGTTCTTCTCCATAGGAAACGTCCAATTGGAACCGTGCACCTAGCTTCTGATGTTTCATAAGTGCCCATGTAGGTTTATGTGAAATAAAACATTTTGATTTTGATTGATATGTTTACTTTTCCACCCGACAATCCATCTTCCCAGAGACGTCGGGATGAGCCGCTCTGCAGAGTAGTACAGAACAATTTACTTGACTCGTCTGCTACTACTGCGGAACGTGCGCGCCTGCTGGCTGCGGGTAGGTGGGAGTCGGGTCTTTGGCTTCATGCACTACCTTCGTCGAACATAGGCCCTTTGTTCGACGACACTACTTTTCGCCTCGTTGCTTCCCTACGACTAGGCACACTCCTTGCTGTTCTCCCCATCACTGTCACTGTGACGAAGATGTCAACAGCCTCGGAAACCACGGCCTGTCTTGCAGCCGAAGTCGCTTAGCGCGGCACGCGAACATTAATGACATCATCCGACGAGCTCTTGTCACCGTCGGCGTTTCAGCTGTATTAGAACCCAATGGCTTAGCACGCGACGATGGCAAGAGACCGGACAGTATGTCTTTATTTCCATGAAATGTGGGTAGGCCTTTAGTGTGGGACGCTACGTGTGTCGATACTCTTGCGCCATCCCATCTTCCTGGCTCGGCATGCTGTGCTGGCACTGCTGTTGCGGCTGCGGAAAACCTCAAGCTGCGAAAATATAATAATCTCATCGGAAATCATATTTTCGAGCCGTTTGGGGTTGAAACCCTCGGGCCGTGGGGTCCGAGTGCTCATGGTCTTTTTAAAGAAATTTCGAAACGGCTGGTTGACACTTCCCGTGACCCAAAGGCTGGCTTTTACCTTGGCCAGAGGCTAAGCATCGCCATACAACGTGGTAATGCCGCCAGTCTCTTGGGTACGTTACCAGTCGACAGCGATGCGGATGAGTTTTTCAACGCTATTTTCTAGTTTCTGTATAGTTTTATTTAATTTTGTTATTTTTACCTGTCTAAATAAATATACTTTTAATAATTTTTTTCTTTTGATAATTATGTTGAAATAGAACCTATTTTCTAAATAATGACTATCTATTTAAAAATAAAGGCAAACGAACCACTTTGCACAATGCAGATCGCCAGCGGCAAATCGAAATCGAATCGAAATCGAAATAGTGTTAAAAGCGTTTACGCCGTACGGCATTTCATACAAACTTTCAAGCTCTTGTTTTTCGAAATTAATGAATGGATTTTAATGAAACTTCCTAAGCATACAAGGATACAAAGGTCTAAAAAGTTAGTAGAGAACATTTTCGAAATGTCTTATATAAAAAAAGATAACTGGAAATATCTGTCTCTATGGAAAGTTTAAAATCGGTCTAATTTGGCTGTAACACTATTTTTCGAAAATGTTCTCTACTAACTTTTTATACCTTTGTATTTTGCTTATATGTACGAAGTTTCATTAAAATCAGTTCATTCACTTCGAAAAAAAAGGGCTTGAAAGTTTGTATGAAATGCCGTTCGGTGTAAACGCTCTTAATAAGTTTATCTTTCTCTCCTGCATTTTAAAAGTTCTTTGGCCACCAATCCGATCTTTCCTATTCCCGTCTCCTGCACAACAGCCCGAAATAGGAATGACCGTTAAAAGTTAATAGGTCACGGAGCATATTATTCCCTATAAATAGTTGGTCGTCATCTGGTATTAATTAACGGCCATCGTATCGCACGTAATATGAGTTTGACGTTATTATAAGAATATTATCGAAGCTAGCCGATATCCAAGGTGATTTTTTTTGCTAATTAGCAAACGAGATGGGGAGGAAATGTGAAACGTTAAGTTTATATCTGCATAATCATTATAGTTATCATAGTAGGTACGTAAAACATGACGTGCCTCGGAAAGCACGTTAAGCCGTTGGTCCCGGCTGTCATTCGTGGATCTTCGCTAGTCGTTACCGGTAGTCAGAAGCCCGAAAGTCTGACAACCAGTCTTACCAAGGGATATCGTATTACCCAGTAACTGGGTTGTGTGACGTTGCAAAATACATACGTTTGTTGTCGTTCTGTGCAGGCTCGTGGAGCGTAGTCTCCGCGTCACTAGATGGCGTTAGGGTCGTGGTGTATCATGAACATTTATAGTAAAGTCACAAATCGATAAGATTTATTTAGTCTGTGGAGGAATATTCTGGAGTTCGAACTGACAGATAGGTTTGAAAAGCAAAAGGAGGTTTCCGTTATTTGCGACTCTTTACTCGAGCGAAAAGGCTGATTGAGCCAATTGAGCGGGACTTATTCCTGGGGGAACCTGAACGTTCCCAAATAACCCGATGGGGTTTTGTTAGGAGTGCTTGAAGCTGAATCCTGTGAGTATTCAACCATTTTCTTTGTTCTTGCTGGATAGCCTGTAGCCTAGGTTCTACATGTTGTGTTCTGACACGAGGACGTTGTTACAGGTCTGGCTGTTAAGCTAGCCTCTTAAGTTTCCGGTCGGTGCTATGCGCGACTAAGCACTCCTAACAAAACCCGATGGGGTTTTGTTAGGAGTGCTTGAAGCTGAATCCTGTGAGTATTCAACCATTTTCTTTGTTCTTGCTGGATAGCCTGTAGCCTAGGTTCTACATGTTGTGTTCTGACACGAGGACGTTGTTACAGGTCTGGCTGTTAAGCTAGCCTCTTAAGTTTCCGGTCGGTGCTATGCGCGACTAAGTCGTGAAGCCTTGGAGCAGCCCTGAGATCAGGAGATTGGAAATTGATCCGGGCGCCGGCAACTTTAAGGTTGTCCCTTGTGGTGTGGCCTTCTGTTGTCAAAGAAGGCCTTACCTAGCCGAATCCAGGTGATGAGGGAAGTTCGCCGCTCCAGGTAACGCAAGCGTCACCATTTATGCCCGTAGGCCACGTTCTACGTGTGTTCGCAGGTTTATCCTGCGAGCGACGCTAAGGGCCGGAAAGCCGTCAACTGAGAGGGTCTGAGAGCGTTTACTGACGGTTTTATTTATACCGAGAGAACATTTAGTTGATCTATAGTGTCATAATTTAATCTATGAGAGAGTTAGGCCTTTTGTAGGAACTAGGTGATAAGACCAGTTGTTATAAAGTATTGTGTCTCGGGTTTGCTTTGCATAATCTTTATTTTCCCTATATGAGCACAATCCAATAGGTTGATACTAAACTTGTACGGTTGAGCTATAAGTTATTAAGTGGTTCATCTCACGGACTCGATATAGCGATTCTGAGAATTTGTCATTGTCTCATGCAGGCGTACACTCCGGTACGACCAGGTACGGAGACTGGTTGTATGGGAGTGAATGCCCAGGTGTTTGGGGAAAGATAGTTATTACTTTGGTGGCTCGCCACATTATTTATTTATGTACCTTCATTTGTGTATTATTACAATAAACTTTGTATTGTGTAATTAGGTACTTGTTTAATTGATCTTTCCCTAACCGATTATTTACCTCATAAATTTACTGAAGCGTGGCCAGCGCAGTAGGTAGAGCAAAAGCTCTTTCATCCTGTAAAGGTCGGGTATCAGTTGTGGAGGTCAGATAGGCAGTCGCTCAATATAAAATACTGGAATCCAGCTCCATCCGGTTAGACTGAAAGCCGACCCCAACATAGTTGGGAAAAGGCTAAGCAGATGATGAGTAGGAACGTACTACTGTTTTCTATTTATAGGGACTCGTGGCTAAGTTAAAGCTGGAAGGGTTCATTGACCATCCACTTCATCTCGGGTCTTAGCTTTATGCTGAGCGATGGCCGTTTTGCGTAGATGTTGTTATTTTGTTTTATTTTTTTGTTTGTCTTTATTTTTATGCGTCATGTTTGCCGCAAATAAACGTATTTTTCTTCCTTTCTTTCTTTCTTCATACCGACAGTGCCTCGAAAAGCACGGCGGCTGTCATGATTACATACTAGCTTCTGCCGCCGACTTCGTTCGCGTGAAATTTCTTCTTCCCCCGCCCCATCTCGCATCGCCTATCCGCGATATTACATCGTAATAGTTAATTGTGCTTTTTAGGGTTCCGTACCCAAAGGGTAAAAACGGAACCCTATTACTAAGACTTCGCTGTCTGTCCGTCTGTCTGTCTGTCACCAGGCTGTATCTCAAGAACCGCGATAGCTAGACTGTTGAAATTTTCACAAAGTATGTATTTCTGTTGCCACTATAACAACAAATACTAAAAATAAAATAAAATAAATATTTAAGGGGGGCTCCTATACAACAAACGCGATTTTTTTGCCCTTTTTGCTCGATATCAAAAATGATAACAGTGCCTACCGGCACTTGAAATATTCACCAAATACTCAGTTGTATTTTACCTTTAATAATAAATAATAAAATTAAAATAAAATTAACATTTAAGGGGGGCTCCCATACAACAAACATGTTTTTTTCGGCATTTTTGTCTTGTGGTACGGAACCCTTCGTGTGCGAGTCCGACTCGCACTTGGCCAGTTTTGACTTTTTTCTTTCTGCTCGGCTCCTTGCCCTTAAGGTCCTAGCGTGATGTTAAATATCCTATAGCCTTCCTCAAGAATTAGGCTATCAAATGCAGTCTGTAAACCAGTATTATCAAAGGTTATGGTGTCAACCAGTTACTGGGTTGTGGAGGTCAGATATGCAGTGATTTAAAAATAAATAATATCATATAATAATCAGCCTATAATGTTCCCACTGCTGGGAGACAGGTCTCCTCTCTGTGAGAGGGAGTGGGCCGTAATCCACCACGCGGGCCCAGTGCGGGTTGGTAGATGTCACATGCCTTCGAATGTTTGGTTCTAGGACATGTGTGTCATCACGATGTTTTCCTTCACCGTTTTGAGAGCAGAGCATAATATCATATAAAAACTGGTTGTCAGTCACTCCATTTAAAATATTGGTATTCAGCTGCATCCAGTTAGGCTGGATGTCGGCCCCAACATAGTTGACATAGTTGATATAACAGTGGAGTTTCTTGCCAGTTCTTCTCCATAGGAAACGACCAATTGGAACCGTGCACCTAGCTTCTGACGTTTCATAAGTACCTATGTAGGTTTATGTAAAATAAAATATTTTGATTTTTGATTTTGACATAGTTGGGAAAAAGCTAAGCAAGCCAAGTGTTTGCTTACAGGAGATGTATTTTTATACTTAACGTATTCGTATGTTCTCCTGAGAGCTTTGAAGATTAGAGAGAGTATACTTTAACTAGACACGTCCTGTCTCAAGAGACGGTATCAAAATCGTGTTTTATTGATACTTACCTAGGAGTAAAATGGAATCTCGTCTCAGGCAGTTTATTCCTACTATTTGTAACCGATCGTAGCCAGTTTCTTATCAGTCGAAAGTTTTTTTCATATTAAGGACTGATTTTTTCATCGCCAGATAACTTTTACTCAAGGAATAAAATTGACGTCTGACAGTTTTTGTATGAAATAAATGTCAAAATTTCAAAATTATTCCTCGAATAAAGTTAACAGATGATTGAAAAATCAGCCCTTAGATTGATAGATAGTGTAGTAGGTACCTATCTATAAATATATTTTTTGATTTTATTAATTACAAACACAATTTTACTGTGAGTACCTAATCATACTAATATTATGTTATATATTGTTCATACTCATCATCTGCCTAGCCTTTTCCTAACTACACACATCAAAAGTGTCTAGGGATCAAGCATTTTTATGCGGATTTCTTGAGATTGAGATGTGGCTTTGTAATAAATTTATGATTTTATAAATTTATATGGATCCTTTTTGGTGCATTTCATAATTTGAATCAGGAACTGTGAATCAAATTCGAGTAAAAGATGAAAATCAGCTGTCAATATTTTCCCTATAAAAACATACAACGCATTGAAGACGTTATTAGTGCTACTGTTTCCCTACTACTGATTAAAACCAACGTTATTATGGAGCGGCGACGTCATTTAAGCAGGGAAGAAATGCTCAGAGCCGTGGGAATGATAGAAGCTGGTTCCCGGCAACGTACTGTGGCTTTAGCTCTGAATACAAGTCAGAGTGTTATCAGTCGACTTTGGACACGTTACCGAAGCACTGGTACCGTGGCTGAGCGCCATGGAGGACGGTATCGCTGCACCACACGGAGACAAGACCGATACATTCAAATCTTAACTCGAAGAGCTCCAACAATAACCGCCATGATGTTAGCCGTGAGGCTTCATCACTCTTCAGGGAACTTAATTAGCGACCAAACAGTCAGAAACCGCTTGCATGAAGTGAACCTTCATTCCCGAAGACCGCTACGGGTACCACCTATAGCAATGCACAATCGTAGGATTCGATATCAATGGGCTCTTGAACACAGAAATTGGGCAGAAGAACAATGGCGTTTCGTGTGCTTTTCTGATGAGTCTCGTTTTGGTATGAGACCGGATACAAGACGTATACGACACTGGAGAACCCCTGGACGCCAACAGCGATTAAAATCCTGCCAGGAAGTCCATCCTTATAGTGGTGGAACCATCATGGTATGGGCGGGTATTTGGATCGGCGGAAGAACTGAGTTGATTTGGATCAGAGGCAACCTCAACGCTCAAATTTATGCTGAGACGATTGTATCAGACGTCATCGTTCCTCTACAAGTGCAAATCGGTCCCTTATTTCAGTTAATGCATGATAATGCACGACCGCACACCGCAAGAGTTGTAAGACAGACTCTCGCCGCAGCTAACATCAATGTCCTGCCCTGGCCTGCTCAGTCGCCAGACTTGAACCCGATTGAGCATGCATGGGATATGCTACAGAGAAGAGCTCTGCCGAATATGGAGGGTATCCAGTCGCAAGAAGACCTTTTTTTGTTGTTGCAACGAACATGGGCGGCCATTCCACAGCGTGATTTGGATGAACTCATTTTGAGTATGCCAAACCGATGTTCTTGTGTTGTTAGTGTTCGCGGTAGAAACACGGATTATTAATTGTTTAAGTTACCCAATAAAATTTTAAAGAAAACTGTTATTTCAGTCTTTTTTTCGAACTTTTGTGTTAGTGGTTCAAATGTCAAAAATCCCTTTATTAGGAAAATGGCAAATTTCTTTATTAATGCAAAGGTGACTTGGTTTATCGTTACTGTGACAAACGAAAACACTTTATTTGATGAATCCTTAAAGAAAATTTTAATTAATATCAATCAGGAGAAAAGTTATTGCAAAAATATATGTTGATCCCTAGACACTTTTGATGTGTGTATGTTGGGGTCGGCTTCCAGCTTAACCGGATGCAGCTGAATACCAGTATTTTACATGGAGTGACTGTCTATCAAACCTCCACAACCCAGTTATTGGGTACTGTGGGTACATAGTGTGGTAAGACTGGTTGTCAAACTTTCGGGCTTCTGACGACCCGTAACGACTGTCAAAGATCCACGAACGACAGCCGGGAACAACGGCTTATACGTGTTGATTAAAACAGAAGACGATCCAGGAGGGGATCGAGGTGGGGAAGGGTGGAGGCCTTCAGGGGATCAGACCGGAATAACTCGTTTTTTTTACTCAAACTCAAAGCATTTATTTCAATTAAACCATTTCAGGCACTTTTGAATTGTGAAGAAGATGGTCAGTCAGAAAATATGAAGCTAGTTGCCCATTCCAAGGCGTAGTATGTATCTACCTATGGAGAAGAACGGGCAAGAAACTATGTTTTTTAAATTATATATTTTTTAATATTAAGTACTTACTTAGTTAAATCATTAATGTTGAATTTATAATTATATATGTGAGAACAATGCAAAAAAAAGACGTACTTACATGTTAAAAGCGTCCAGAGTACAGCAAATACCAACAAAACAACAATCCAAAAATAAAATAATTAAAAATAAGCCGAGGCAGCTAAGTGATGACCAGCCCCAACTGGCAGTGCCCGTACACGAACATGACGCATAGATCAGCACCATTCAGCTCAACCATTTTGAAGGGAGCTAAATGATCCAACACACACCACCGTCAGTCAGCGAGACATTTGAGTGAGGATGACGTACTATCAGCCGCCAGGGCACATTCAAGTCAATGAAAGACATATTACCCGGTAAATGGTAGCTCTATAGTACATAATTAGAACTCACATTATACAATACAAAGGAAATTGAGTTTATACAATGCAAAGATAGTCTTACAATCTTCAGCAGCTCTCACAGTATTTTCAAATGTAAATCAATTAGTTGTGGTTGTAGAGCAGGACCAGCATTGAGCAAGGCATATTTTTTTTACTATTCATACTATAATCCTGTGCTATAATAACATAAATGTGAAAGTTTATATTTTTGGATGTTTGTTACTCAATCACGCAAAATCTGCGGAACGGATTTTTTTAAAATGTGGCACACAGATAGTTTTATAGATGTATGAGGAATAGGGTGTAAAGTTCACTCATACTCTATAGAAAAGGTCCTCCGACCAGATGGTGTTGTGTCCGGCGGGCACCTGCCCAATGATTCATGTCGGGCCGTTGTATCTATGCTAGTTGCGCGGTAAACTCTGCTTGCGCGATGCAGGATTTCGCGTGACGTCTGAATGACGCGTTGTTCTCATGTGGCGTTGTAGTTACCGCTACAGTTTATAAACTGGATTAATACTTAGGTTACTTTTATACCGGTTAGTACTTTCTCGTGGAACAATTTCCGCCAACCACGAGGGCTGGCGAAAGGTAGTGGATGATAAAATGATGGCACTTATTGTGTCATAAAATTATCGTACCTACACTGCAATGACGGCTCATTATGAAATTAGACTCATAAATTATGTTTGTATTTACTCTACATTAATGACTGTGGATTAAAATAGCTGTCTAGATTAAAGCAAAACAGTATATAGTAAAACCGTTTTATAGTCCTATTTCGTGGGCTAGATTATAATGTTGTGTATGTAAATAATAATCTGACTAGTAATTATGAATGACAAATTACTTCTGTGGCGACGAACTAGGTACAGTCGGCAACAAAAGTCGATTAACACTTCAGTTTTTTTAATCTCAGTTATTAAGCAAAATATTTGTTCAAAATTGAATTGTACTTCTGCTGCAATTTTGAACAAATATTTTGCTCAATAACTGAGTTTAAAAAAACTGAAGTGTTAATCAACTTTTGTTGTTGACCGTACCTACTCACTGGTTTTGGGCCCCACGTTTTGTTTTATAGAATTTTGGAATCAAACATTCATGATTAACAAACACATAGACACGCCTTCTTCCCATTGGGATAGGCAGAAACTACAGAACGCTACCTGCTAAGTACCATTCTTTTTAGAAGTTTTAATAACTATAACTAAAGATGACCTACACTATTGTCATTGATACACATTTACACAGCCAATAGGTAACTTCATCATCATCATCATTTCAGCCGAAAGACGCCCACTGCTGGACATAGGCCTCCCCCAAAAGGGGGGGTTTGCCATAATCGCCACGCTTGGCAGGCGGGTTGGCGACTAAGGGTCTTACCTGAGAATGGGCAGCAGCGTTCTCTATGCATTCCACCATCATACCATACTGCGATAGGTAATTTACATCCATCAAAATGCTTTGAATCGGAACAAATTCAGCTAGATTATAAAACTAATATTTTTATCTTGACCGTAACCCGTTTATCATCAACAAAACTAAAATATAAAGAGATTACACCAACAACCAAAATATTCCTTATTTAATAAAAACAAGGTCACTCTTCCCGACTTGTCATATATCAGTCAGTCACGAACAGACATCGTTATTATCCAATTGAATACATTTAGTGAGCGGTATTAGTCTTGCAGCTTAATAAGGGCAAATCAGGAGTAAGTGTTTGAGTTTCGACCTTTTACTTTTATCGTAAAAGTAAAATAAAACTCACATAAAGGAACATACCTCCGTCGACCTTATAATAAGGGTTTGCAAGAAGTTGACGTAAAATAAAAGTTAGATGGAAAAGGATTTTATACCTACGTCATTTTTTGTGGATCGAAAAAAATCGTGAGGTGGGTGAAAATTTTATTAACAGTCAACAGCACATATCATTATAAATGCTATTTACCTATTTACTCAGGTTACGCTACGCCTCACGATTTTATTTTTTTGTCTGATCAATGCCCTAGATTGATGAGGAAAGCGGGATGACTGGTACCTAGGACCGACCAAATTATTTTTTAGCTTTTAGTACATTATCTACATCATTATTTTCATTAAAACCGTTTACTTAACTTAAAAATATTTTTTTTTCAAGTTTTTATTTAAACTCTATGATCCGCCATGCACTGTGTTCTACTTGTAAATCCCTTTCATTTGATACCCCCCAATATCCATATTGAAACAAATAGGAAAATTAGAAATATTGAAATCTGGCATTTTGTGCCGGCGGCCTTCTTAGATTTGAAATGTTTCATAGTGTACAGTATTCTACTAGTCAAGCTATTTCATTTGATACCCATATTCAGGGGGTTGTGAAAAAATATGTAATCCGCCATTTTACAATCATATTGATTAAATCAAATTGTAATGCATCAAAACTAAAGGTGTGTAGGTACCAAATATCAGATCAATCTGCCAATAGGAAGGGAGTAAAATTTCAAGTACCTACTGACCTAAATAGATAAATAAATAACAAACAGGGCAAGCTAAATAAAACCGTTGAACCGTTGAAATATGACATACCAGGTGACTCGACGGGATGTCGCGAATTATGTCACGATATTCAGGAATTTACTTCAACTTTCAGCATTCGAGTTTAATAAGAAAAATGTGTTACCACGCCTATTTTGTACAATAAGTTTGTGGCAAATATCTTTAACTACATGCTGAGGTCTGCGTTATTCTACTGCGAAAGTTCTATAAAATAGATATTACTACACCTATCCAAAAGGTACCTTAAAATCGCTGAAAAATCTCTTGATGAAAATATGCAAGAGGGAAAACAAAGATATTCTATGTTATTCTTTCTGCATTCTTACTTTTACCATTTTTCATACATAAAAAACATGATCAAATCTTGATAAAAATTACCCAATTTTCTTATTTCTTATAAAAAAAAGTGAATTGCCCTATGGTGACTGAAGGGTGAAACAACGATTGAAATATTTCAAGAGAGAACTACCACCTCTATACAAACTGTCAAAGATTTTGCTCTGTCCAATAGCATAGACAAGACATAGTTGCCTGAAAATTGAAAACCTTTAACACATTACGGGCTATGAGTCATACGTAATTTACATTTTTCTGTAGTTATATTTAATAAAGCATCTGCAGTCTCAGTCAAAGCTACTAAATTAAATGGCAAAACATTACACAAAAATTCTTCAATTCAAAAGCCCGAACACGCGTCCCATTTAGCAGCACCATGACACAAATAATGGGGCTCATAATTTCAGGAATTGATAACGTCACGTTTGCTTAACGAGCTCAACTAGCCGGCGACCGAACGAACGCATCAAATTGACGATGCAGGCTCCTAATGTTACGCTTTTAAACATTTTGTTACCGTAACTAACATTTGTGTAATTTGTTATACAGGAATATGTAGATTATTATTGTGTTTTTATGCCTAGTTATCGGTAAAGGGAGAATTTTATTACGGCTCGAAGCAGCGCCAGATTTGATTCCAAATTACAAAAGAAAACTACCAAATAGTCCACCGGTTTCTGCAAGGGTACTCCAAGTAAATATTTAGAAAACTTTGTGTCAAGATCTGATGAACTGTTGTTATTTTCTCCAAGCAGTCACAGTAGCTAAAATTATTAAATAATATAGTTCTTTTTTATTAAAAAAAAATTACGACGTTGTTATACTGACATTATATTTGCAACATTCACAAGTAGTGTCTTAAATAAGTATAGTTCCCTTGACCCCCAAACTAGGTTTATAACTGCGACTTAGGAGTCAGTGTTCCTCGATTTAAAAATGCCATTAGGTATGTCGTTGGTAATTAAAAATGTTTCTACAAAGAAAAACAAACGACACAATGTGAGAGTTGAATTGACATTTGATAACCTATTACTACAGATACCTTTCAGAATTAGGGTGTATCTTAGGTAAATGCTTTTCTACACCTACATAAAAATTTCACTGGATATGTAAAGATTGTGCCCCTCAAGCGTCAAGTGTACACCAATCAAATATTATTGATATGAAATCGATTTAAAGAGGAAGGTCTTATGTAAAACATCCAAAATATTTGAAGCCCTAATTAATATCGCACACTTCGTCGAACACAAGTGGCAACTTAACCAAACGTGTAACGCCGACGTTTCGAGTCATTAAATCTTATTATCCAATGGTGTTACGGCGACGCTTGAGAGGCTAATTAATGAGCAGAAACATACTAATGTCAAAGACGTGTTTGCGACTCTTACATAAATAAAAATTAACAAAGTGAACACTGACGTAACTTTTATAAAACTGACTTCAAAATCCAAGAAATCTTTTCTGAGAACGTGTGACGGTTTACATTATTCGCACTTATCCTGCTTTTCCATTATTTCGCTTACACTATCTTGCGACTTCAGGTGTAAGAGAAAAATATAAACTTTATTACGTACCTTGAAGAAAGTAAGTTTGTCACTGAGAAATGGTTTACTTTAGCGCTGAAAGTAGTGTAGCTACTTTGTACCACTACTAATAAAACTAGAACTACCTACAATGTTGACTACTCACTTAAGGGTTTGACCTAGTTTAGAATTATATCTGCTTCTGAAACTGCACTGTCGCTTTAGTATTTAGGTTGTACTGCACGAGTGTACAAATGAATAAAATGGTTTAACACTTAGTGTCGGAAAATTCATAGAGCTACATCGTTATAGCAATAAGAACATAAATTGAACTGCCTCATTGAAACATTTGAAACATTTTTTCCATTTCCCGATGCCTAGCTAACCAAACATTTCGCAACGTGTGCTGAAATCCTTAGACCCTTATCCAAACTTCCAGCTTGCAGCTTTTGAAAAATGGACCAGTTTTCGGTGCGCATCGACCAAAATGTAAAACTCTTTCTTTTTTTGTAAACATTCCGTATAACCCCTCGAATATCGGGTTTGTTTTGTCTAGAATCTGGATGCCTTGAACCCAATCGTAACAACAACATTATTGATTAAACATTAACTTGTTTATCTTAGATTCCGATTCGGATTAAATTTCAAACATTTAAATGTTTGATTTTGACGCGAGATTTATACTATCTTTCAGACACATTAAACATATAACAGAAATTGTTTATAGATCTCAATAAATAGCTTTTGCTATGTAAAAAGATTAGATCGTGCCATTGGAAGTGACTTGTAAGCTAACATCTGGGTATAGTGATCAAAGGAGATGAGCCTATTTTTATTTTTACACCTATACCGTACGGCAAAGAATAGATATAACAGATAGATGAAGATAGAATACTCTTCATAAGAATTTTTAATTCTACAGATGTTGGAGAGTGTAATAAAAAAAGAAAGATTACTGATATTTACGCTATTGTAGGTAACATTTTCATCACAAATCTGCTTAAAACTCTCAAGGATTAAAACTCGCAGGATTAAACTCTCAAGCTGATGAGCCCTAGTTTACTACAACTTAATTTTCTACGTACACTTTTACCAATTTAACTTTGTTTTTTTATTTCATATAGATAGACGTAGGTCCTACGTAGACAGTCATAAATATCTTAAGTGTAATCTTTCCATTTCCATATCCATTTCATAAAACCTGAAGAACACCCACATCAAAATAAAAAAATCATATTCCTAGAAAAGTATATCAATGAAAATGTTTTACATTTTTATATTAATCAAAAATTATATTTTATTCCGCTTTGACACAGAATTCGGGGAAAAGCTTTCGAAATGGTTTCTCGTTTGATAGACAGTATGAAAATTGAGTTGCAACAACTTCATAATACGGAACATTGGCACATGCGCGCTTTGTCAGGGCTATTTTCAGTTTGCCTTCGACTTTGTTATTAAATTTGCTGTTCCATATTCCAAACAAAAAATACTGACAGAAAAGCCTCCATTTGTTCACTTAGTAAAGTTTAAGGTTCATGGATCAATCACTGGTCGAAGTTTATGTATAGTCACATATTATTTATAGAAATGATTAAAAACCTAACCATAGCCATATTATAATGAGAAGCATAACCTTCAATCTGTGTACTGTTGTACTTTAGGTATCTAAAGATAAGGAAAACCGAAATTAAAAACACCTACGTCTTAAAGAAAATCCGTACATTAAAAAAAAATAAGTTTATTAACACAAAAACCTTAATATGCAAAGCTCATACAATATACACATAGGAACATTAAACTTAGGGAAACAAAGGTTGCATAAATAGTGAAAACCCTGCCTCCTAAACTAGGGGGACCTTGTGACTTAGGAGTCAGTATTCTACTGTAAATTCGTGTACAAAAAATCCTATATTTATGTGTGATAAGCGTGATAACATTATGAACCTATAATGAACTACGGCTATTAAGTAATGTGTAGGTATGTGTGTTAAAGGAGGGAGATGTGGCTGTGTGTGGTGTGTTGTGGTGTGGTGTGGTATGTTATATTGTGGTGTCGTGTGTTGTGTTGTGATATAGTGCGTTGTGTTCTGTTGTGATGTGGTGTGGTGTGGTTTGTGTAAAGGCCCCACTCCCCCTTTTTCACAAAACACGGTTTGGGGTGAGATTAAAATATGTGTTTTGATGAAGTTTTAGAAGGCATAATCAGCCAAAAGCTAATGGTCCCTGCTGGGACACAGGCTCAGTGACAGGCAGTGAGCATCAGTTATCACACGCGGGCTCAGTGTGGATTAGCAGATGTCTCATATCTTCGAATGTTTGGTTTTCTCACTGTTTTCCTTCACCATTTTAAGAGCGAAGGTGCTGAAATAATTTACATAAAGTAAAGCTGCTGTCTGGATTCAAACCTACGCCGTAGTCGTCAGTCGCGGCCGTTACCACTGGTCCACCACTGCTTGTTGCAGTTTTGGAAACAGTGAGTATTATTACAATAACAAAAAAACAGTAAACAAAATCGACTGGTATTGGTATTAATAAACTATCTTTGAAAAGTCTTCTTACGGAGGTCTACGTTTTTTTTTGCGGATGGGAAATCATCAAATGACCCCTCCCGCTCTGGGTGGAGCGGAAGGGAGTGTCAGACTCTTACTGACTAAAACCCACCCGTGTTCCTTCCTTAGCCCTTTATATTCCGGGGCAGCGGATTGTCCCTTTCGGACAATCCCGCTGGCCCGGCAGGCTTCGGCCCTAAGGGGACCCCTCCTCGATGCTGACATCTCTTTAAGGCGCGCGTGGAACACGTACGCGCCGTCCGCGGCACGGGCCTGGTCCTGATCGGACGGTGAGCTACCCATTACTCTCCGCCTGCAGGCCCGCGCCTACGGTGGCCGGGAGTCGTCACGCTGCTCCCGACGCCCGGAGCGTCTCCCACGGCGGCTGGGACGGGTGGCTCTCTCCCTGAGCCGTCCCGCCACCTCCTTCGCTAGCATGACTGCTTCGCAGAAGGAGGTGACTGCCTCCCACTCCACAGAGGTCTACTTACATAATATTCCGCGAAAGTCCTTGAAATCAAATACTGCAAACTTACATGACACTGAGTGTCGGCCAAGATCATTGTCTATTGATATTATACGATAATTGACCTGCAACTCTTGTATTGGAAGGTACTTCTGCGAAATTACTTCGGCCTTGTGGTCATGCACGCAAACTTCCCGACGCCAGACATTATTACTGTAAATTATATACAATAAACACTGCATATATGTACAATTGTACATGTACTCCTAACATGTCTGTACATTCATCATCTGCCTAGCCTTTTCCCAACTACATATCTTCGGGGCGGCTTCCAGTATAACCGGATGCAGCTGAATACCAGTATTTTACATGGAGTGACGGCCTATCTGACCTCCACAACCCAGTTACTGGGTAATGCGATACCCCTTGGTAAGGCTGGTTGTCAGACTTTCGGGCTTCTGACTACCCGTAACGACTGTCAAAAATCCACGAATGACAGCCGGGACCAACGGCTTAACGTGCTTTCCGTGGCACGGAGGGGTGGCACAGTATGTAAAGATAGTCACCCATCCACAGACAAACTGCAGCAAGCGTAGCTTAACCTGATCGATCGACCTGTGCGGCTGTTATTATTTAGCCACGGGCCCCATCTACACTAATTTAAATGAGAATTTGAGTAGGTATGACTCCCAAAAGAGATTTTTTCTTTGCCAAAGATGTAATTAACTCTTTAGCTATGAGGATATTCAAATCCCAAAGGATTGATTAATTTCCCTGGTAAGACCATGGGCACAGTTAGTATCTATCTATAAATATATACTAACAGATTCGCATTAACTTGACGGGTTTCCCAATTGCATTATAGCTATAGGTAGGTACAATAGCTTGGTAATACGTCATTGAGCTTGATATTGCGGTGACGCTGATAGAAAAAAGTACTTACTTTTTTACCTACTCAGATATCTATTGTACTGACTATCCTGAAGACATAATAGTACCAAGAAATCTCTGACGTTTTAACTAAACAAATATTACATTCATATTATTAGTAAGAATGTAGTGATATTATATATCGGTCTAAAATAATTAATTAGGTATATAAATTGTTTTATGATTATTATTGTACTAGAAGCGCCCCACGGTTTCCCCTGCATTAATGCCAATTCCGTGGGAATATAGGTGTCAAAAGTATCATATGTGTTATTGTGATGTGTAAGCTACATTACTGTTTTTCATAAAAATCCATTCTGTAGTTATAGCGTGAAAGAGTAACAAACATCCATCCATCCATCCATCCTCACAAACTTTCACGTTTATAATATTACTAGCAGCGTGCCGCGGTTTCATCCGCATAAGTGTCGATCCCGTGGGAATATCGGGATAAAAACTATCCTATGTCTTTTCCCGGGACTCGAACTATCTCTGTACCAAATTTCATCTAAATCGGTTCAGCGGTTTAAGCGTGAAGAGGTAACAGACAGAAGACAGACACAATTTTGCATTTATAATATTAGTATGTATTAAGTAAAAAGTAGGATATAATATGTAAATGGTACACCACAGACTACCTGCAGTATTGACTCTCCTTTCTCCCTTAAATGGATCAAAGGTTGTCTTTAAAAGATCGCTTTTAGCGATAAGACCGCCCATTGTGTCACCCCTTGTAAAATTATTACCTTTATATCTGTAATATTTTTGATGTACTTACTATAGAGTATTCTATTCTATTGTCTATTCACAGAAAATGGAAACAATATCGTAATAATTTTCGTCTGTGATTTTGATTACCTACTGTAATGAAAATTGATAAGATGATTAAAGTTTTCCCAAAGTTTTCATGAAATTGTTAGAACATAGGTACTCAGTGTTTGTAATTAATTAAGAAAGCATTCATAGGTACGGTCAGCAACATAAGTTGATTAACACTTCAGTTTTTTTAATCTCTGTTATTGAGCAAAATATTAATTCAAAAAAGTATTGTACTTCTGCTGCAATTTTGAACAAATACATATTTTTCTCAATAACTGAGATTAAAAAAAACTGAAGTGTCAATCGACTTTTGTTGCTGACCGTACCTACCAATGCCTTGTTTTTTGATTACGGAGATAAGATTACTAAATCCTAAGTAGGTAGCTTCGCACATAATTATGGTAGGTAAATTGTGAAGCAAAATGCAAGGACTTGTTTCTTTACTTAGATTTTGCATGTTAATGACTCAGGTTAACCGGATTGCAAAAATAATTATTGAACACACACTGGTTTTCGCAGAAGCGTCTGATTATGCAATTAAAAACGTTAAAAATCTTTGTTTACAAAAAAAACTAACACTCAACATAAAGAATAACCTACAACTTAACAAAAAAAAGTAAATAATAGTTTGGAACTCACCATTTGAAAATAATATCACGAAAACAGCATAAAAAACAAAATTCTTCTTCATTGTGAAAAATATTTTTCCTCTTACGAAACAAAACACAAACAATACAGATAACAAAAGTTCAAGGCTCAGGCTGACACATTCTATTTTCGCGCCTTTTTTATTTAAATGAGTTCGAAAAATGTAGCTGCGTTCCAAATCAAGTGATTGTTTATGGTTCGTGCAGAGGCGGACAAGGCTTGACGCGACTGATGTTTGTGCCTCTTTTACTGACACTGTGAGCTCGGAAACGGGACGTATTATTGAAGTATAAACATCACGCTTATTTTTAGAGCATTTGAACTGCTGGAATGTCACTCGTATGGTGTACTACTACTCACCCGAAGATCTTTAAACGGTTAAATTAAAACCTTACGTAACTTTTTAACAAGTGGATTGTCGGGTTGTTTGTTCCCTTTTTTTATAAAGGCAAAGGCGTTGTTTTTTGTTATCAGTTTAATCGTTTTTCTCCCGTAAATGGGATGATATTTCAGATTTTTATTCTTGCGGTGCGATCGCCCTTTTGAACGACTAAGGGGTTCTTATTGCGCACGAAAATGAACAAGCTGTGTGCATCCCCACTTAAATAAATTGTTCCTTGTTACTGAAAAGAACAGCATTAAGATGGCGTATAATGGTTTTTGGAAACTAAAGGGTAGCTGGAAAGTGGCAACGTTGCTTAATCATGTTTGAAATGCGTTCTAATGGATTAATCGCGCTTAAAAGCACCCGAAATTGCTGACAAGAAAAGTAATCCAAACAATTGAACCCCTCCGTACAAGCTACTTAAAAATAAAATTATGATCGAGTTGTAAAAAGCTTGTATTTTTTATTTAAAAATATACTCTGTTATGGTTTTTTTTCTTCAGCGCAGAACACAAAGGAAAACTTTATTATCTGCGTCACTGATTGCCAGCTCATTATTATAGTCGGTTACAATTAATTTTAATTAATTGGCAATCACAACAATAATTTAATCATCCATCCAGTAATTCAGTTACAAATGAATAAATCTAGGTAAGGAAACATGCCTTATAAGTAGTTACTTATAAGGCACGTTTCCAGCCTTTTCCCGAAATTGTTGGAACAATTTCTGAATTTAGTCCCTTTTAAGTGTTTGCCCGAACAATTTGCCTAATTGCCTTCCTACAAAAACAAGCGGCTTAAACCTGAGGCAAACACTGACAATAACATTCCGAGAAGGGGAACACCGATTATTTCGGAACCCATTGTCCAAACCTTTCTGGGATGCTGTTTTCCTGTTATAAGGCCATTTTGGTCACTTTTCCCCTAATTGTAGGCAAACGCCTTAAGCGACGACCAAACGTTACCATCAGATCTTTTGTTACAATTGTGTTATATGTTTGTGTCTTAGGGCGTATACAGATTGTACATTTTCATACTGGGTTTTCATTTTCGCAGTTTAGGTGTTTTGTTCTCTGTTCGCATTACTGCAAAACCAAGGGATTATTGATGCATAGCGCCGACATATATCTATAGTAATAATAAACCTGAAGAGTTTGTTTGTTTGTTTGAACACGTTAATCTCTAGAACTACCAGTCGGATTTGAAAAATTCGTAGCCTAATTCTTAAGGAAGGCTACAGGCTATTCAACATCAAGGAGGATCATCTAGGACCCTAAGGAGCCGTGTAAGAAGAAATACCAAAATACATTCAAAATTGACAGATAAATTGGTGTTCACTGTATACCTATCTACAAGTTAACACAACTGCCATCTATTACCGGAGCGCCTCTTCGAACTTCGAAGGAATCACATGGCATTTTTAGACTATTTCTTCTACTGAGTCATTCATTCAATTTTGTTCTTTGTTACGAGTATTTCATACCTCGTTATAAGAATGATGTCGCAAACTCGCTATAAAATAATTTAAGAGCGTACGCACAATTCATCAAATGCTTCTTTCATGAAGGTCACGCCTCATATTTAAATGACAGATCTATTTTTTATTAGACATTATGGAAATGTTTTCACTTATGGCTACGGCTGCGCAAGAAAATGTTATGTAATTGGTCACTACAATTTCTTCGTACAGACGCCAGCACATCAAGCTACCCGAAACCTTCAAATTTTCCCAATCAACTTTGAATCTTATGCTTTGGCGTTAAAGTTGATAATCTATTAAAGAAATTTGACAGATTGTAGTAGCTTGATATGCTGGCGTCTGTACATGCAGTAACGCAATCGAACGACTCTGTCTGGCCTTGTCGACCACCCAATTAGTTATTTACTCGGATATTCTAAGAATATTTATAGTAGGTATCTACTTAAACGTTGTTAGACTTTTGGGCTCATGAATACTCTGAAAGGCTGCCAAACCTATTCAAACGACAACACAGATTAAGCCGAAGTTAGCACAGACGTAAAAATATCGTAGCAAGATGTTATCGCGCACTGGATTTTCAACTCTAGGTGTTGAGCCGAGCATTGATAATCCAACAGACCGAATCTAAGCGAGTCAAAAAAAAGCACTCTGTTGGATTTACAACTCTCGGTATTGAGCCGAGCATTCAGAATCCAACAGACCGGATCCAAGCACGTCAAAAAAACATTCTTCTGGATTTTCAACTCTAGGTGTTAAGCGGAGCATTGAGAATCCTACAGACCGAATCCAAGCGAGTCAAAAAAAGCACTCTGTTGGATTTTCAACTCTCGGTATTGAGCCGAGCATTCAGAATCCAACAGACCAGATCCAAGCGCGTCAAAAAAACATTCTTCTGGATTTTCAACTCTCGGTGTTGAGCCGAGCATTTAGAATCCAACAGACCGGATCCCAGCGCGTCAAAAAAAACACTGTTGGATTTTCAACTATCGGTGTTGAGCCGAGCATTCAGAATCCAACAGACCGGATCCCAGCGCGTCAAAAAAACATTCTTTTGGATTTTCAACTCTCGGTGTTGAGCCGAGCATTGAAAATCCAACAGACCAGATCCCAGCGCGTCAAACAAACACTGTTGGATTTTCAACTCTCGGCGCAGTAGCAGCAGTCAGTGCGTTGAAAATCCAAAAAATAAAATCGCCGCGGGAAAAATGCGCCCGTGTAAATCTGGGCTTAGGATAACAAGTGCTACATGTCAAGGATCAGTCTCAAAGTCTCGGTTTGTAAAGAATCTTTCCATGCTTACATACTATCTAGGCTCTAATTAACCTGCGGAGTATTTGCGTAACACACTATCAGCCGCTTTCATTTTGACAGTTCAACAACATTCATCGCGTTATTTACGTTGTTGAGCAGACAAATTGTTCTAACATATGAAGCAATGGATTAGAAATATCCTTCAAAAAGATTCAGATTGTAAGTGAAAGTGTGTTACGCAATTAAGATGCTGTACTTAACCTATCGTGAATTAATTCTTCACTATTTTCTTTCCCATGTGAACAGGGCCTAAGAATACCTTTATCTCCCGATTGTATGATAAAATCTCTTTGTGCGAACTCTTGCCTTTTGTACGCGTTTGGATTTTCCTCTGGTATGTGAAATAGATACATTTGTGCTGATACCAGATTTAGCTATTAGGTACCTAGGGTTAGGTAGATTTTAGTGAAAGAATACGAACTTTTAATTTCAAACGTGTAGAAACTGAAAACTGTTTAAGAAGCTGTCTATATAACTAAATAAGTTAATGTCATTAAAAGTAGGTAAATACACAAGCCAAGCCACAGTTTATGCGAACTCACAAGTTGTATTTTGATAACTTTCCTACTTTTATAGTTCTCTATAGAATGTGGTTAATTTCGTAGTTTAGTTTAACAGTCAATTTATAGAATAGCATAATCCGTCTTTAACGTTACGTGGCCCAGTGCGCGTTGGTGGGTGTCATGTCTTAAAATTTTTGGCTCTAGGACAACCGGTTTCCTCACGATGTTTTCTTCACCGTTTTTGAGAGCAGTGGTGATGAAGTAATTTACACAAAGTAAAGCGCCTATGTGGGTTCGAACCTACGACCTACAACTCGGAACTCGAGGCCTTTATATCTGGGCCACCAACGTTCTATACACTATATACTGTATAGAACTTTATATATTCTACAAATCGACTAACCATGTGGTTAATTAGTCGATTTGTAGAATAGAGTTAAAAACTATTCGTTTTACGCATATGCTAAATTTTATCATTGTTTTTCATAAACAGTTTTATTCATAGAACGTTCACTAGGATTAGGATTATAATCATTCTCATGCCCTTATTTGGGATAAGGGCAGAGAATTATGATAATCATCTATTTGGGGTACGCGCAACATGTCTTTTGCTTCTATACTTCTCTACTAGTCGTCATTTAGGTTATCACCCCCTATTTAACCATATCATTCACACAGTCCATCCATCGTTTCTTTAGTCTTCCCCTACTTGGTCTTACCCTATTGTTATATTTATACTAAAAACTTTCCTACGACATTTTTCTCATTCCTGCGTATCACTTGCCCATACTATCACAACCGATTTCCAAGATTCTCCTTTCACCAGGGCTATATACCTACTCATAATTATATAAGTGTATCTCATCTGTACCTACGCCATGTGTACCCTTCCACTAGTTTGTAAAGCAATTCACTTTAGTTCAACTCCTTGATTAAATTTTAAATCGTCTGGCAGAACTAATATCTATGGTTGACATCTGTTCGTAGTGGCGGGAGCCTTGTACGAATGTCAGGAGCCATCACGTTGTCTGATGCCTCTAACTTTATTACGGGAAAACTTTCTGTAACGGCATCAGTGGTAGTTAATATTGTAGGGTTTGTGTCTATGGATACTGAAGGTTTGTTATTAATCTCTTATAAGCTAAGGCCTCGCCTCTTATGCACGAGGTTGTGGGTTCAAATCCGGGCAATTTTCAATGTGATATTTTTAATTCGTAAAGCTTTGATTATATAAATGTCATCAAAGTTCGTAAGTAATTTCTTTCTGAGTTTATCTTGGATATTACTGTTATCGGTGAAGGGTTTTTCCTTCACTTCATCGTGAGGAAATTTGTTATTACCTATATTAATAAGTTGGGAATCGTTAATCGATCTTTACCAAGCCTGGTGACCAATGCTCGTGCCTCCTCTGTATGAGAAAAAGGCAGTGGGTAAATAAAAGGCTGGTACAGACGCCAGCACATCAAACTACCCGAAACTGTCAAATTTTCTCAATCAACATTGAACCTTATGCTTTAGCGATACAGTTGAAAATCTATTAAAGTAATTTGACAGATTGTAGTAGCTTGATGTGCTGGCGTCTGTACTATTATAATAATAATAATAAGGCATAACCAAGTGGCCAGGATTATTCACCAGCAATTTGCTTTGAAATATAAACTTGTGGATTCTGAGGTACCGTATTACAAGTAGGTATGTGCCCGACCCAGTTCTTGAAAATGACCATGTCACGTTGTACTGGGATCGGTCTGTCATTACTGGCAGGACTATTGTTGCCAATAAGCCTGATATAGTGGTGATAGATCATTAGCGCGTCGCACAATGATTGTCGATGTTACCATTCCACATGACGGGAACCTCGTGAAAGCTGAGAAAGAGAAACAAATTAAATAATCTCGACTTAGCACACGAGGTTGTTGACATGTGAATGTGAGCTCGGCTATCATTGTGCCGATTGTCGTATCAGCCAATGGACTGATGGCCGAAAGCCTCAATCAACATCTATCGAGGCTCTCGTTAGGTGGTTGGATCAAGGGCCTGATTCAGAAGGCAGTACTCCTCGATACGGCTCGCATTGTGAGGAGGTTCCTGTCTCTGGAGCCCTAACCACCGGTAGCTTGGACCCTGCTCTCGACACCGGCGGATCACTATTTTTATATTTTTAAATGTTTTTTTTATAGCTATTTTTTATATTGAAATATTTAAAAATGTAATAAATAAGGTATGTAAATAAATAAACGAAATAATAATAAATTTATTTCAGATTAATATCCATAGTAACAATAATAATAATATAATATGTTGTTAGTAAAAAAAATCTTAACCCAATGTTAGTAAAAACACAAAATTAAAACGACTTACACCTACGTGTGCAGCCGAATCCAGTGAGCCAGCATGGGGCTGTCCCACCTATCACACAACACACTCAGAATGCTGTGGGAGCTAGCTCGCATTCTACCGAGAGTAGAAGCGCACCGTTTCCGTATAATGGCATGAAAAACATCAGCCCTGGCCTCGGTGAACATCCCGGAAGCGCTACAAAATCGTGGTAGACCCAACAGCATCCTGAATTCATTGTTATACTGGACACGCAGGGCGTTGTATGCCCTCAGCGTATACCTGACCCACAGACTGCATGTGTAAAAAGACTGACAGTATGCTCTGAAAAGGGTTATTTTGACTTGCGTCGTACAATGGGCAAATCTGCGGACCAACATATTACCTCGGACAGCCATCGCCCTGCGTTCCCTCTCTACGTCCAGGTCATCGTTCAGGTCATAAGTGACCCAGTGACCCAGGTACTTCAATTTTGTTACTCTAGTTAACGGAGTATTATTTATGGTCACAACTGGCACGTTAGAGTAACATTTGGTGCCCGCCTTGAATACCAATAATTCACATTTTTTGCATTGTACCTGAGTCCCTGACTGACTGCATAGTCTTCACAGATCTTAGCAAGACGCCTGAGTGCGCTTATTGATAAAGCTTGCAATTTTATTTAGTTATTTTTATGGTCTAACACTTAGATAGAATCTAATTACTTTATGGACCACTCCAAACTTTGAATTCCAAAGGTATTCACTCGATCATCCCGTAACTGCTAAACTATTAATTTGGGTCTTTGGCATTCAGGTAACCGAACTCTCTCCGAGTTAGGTTAAAAGTTAGAACCCAGAATAATGTTGGTCCCCACAAAAACTTTTCTAGGAATTCAAAATGTTGGAATAAAAACTCGATTCTATGGAAGAAGATTATTTGTTTGATTGGAAACTTTTGGTTGGAGACATTTTCAACTTTTCCGATTGATAAACCTATAACAAAATGTCATTTGCCTTCAAAACCCTTGCCTCAATTTTCAATTAAAGTAAAATAGGAAACCAAATTCATCAGCTCCGTGACAAATTCCGGAACTTGTCTATCCTCGTGGCCTTAATAAGGAAACTCGAGTTTCGACAAGATTCTACTTTAGGCTTTATTCTCACTTGAACTTCTAAATTGAATTACTTAGGCACCTACATAGGACTGTAGGAACCTCCTTCGGCAAAAATTGGTTGAAGCTTCTTAGTTGCCTGCCTTCCCAGTGCCGCATAGCTTAGGGTTACCACCTTTTTTTATGTCAAATATAGTATTTTCGAAGTCATTGCCTGTAAAAACATAGTAGATGGCGAAAAAATAAAAATAATAGTGATAAAAAAAATAAAAATAATGCATACTTTTTGCTTCTTTGAGCCTTTATTAACAGATTTTTTTTTAAAGTCTCAAAATTATTTATTATTAAACTATAAAATTATGGTTACGAAATATCATTGAGATGAATACTTGCCCTATTGCGGTCATCTCGCCAAATTGAAATGCAAATAGTCTCGGCTACAATTTGTTTGTTAGAAATATAGTATTTAGGCCTCTAATATAGCAGGATACTTCACTGTATAGTAGGGTAGGCAACCCTATGCGCAGCTCTAAGCCTGGTTTACACGGTGCGATTCCATTGCCTATTATTATTATGAGCCTGTGTTGTCCCACTGCAGTGCAAGGGTATGCCTTCCCTATTTCCACTTTTCGTTGCCTATAGCATATCTTAAGTTGAAGCAACAACAAGCACAAGCACCGTTTAAACAACTGCAACGTTTAGACGATGCAAGTCATTTGCTGCTTCAATTTTATTCTATGCCAAAAGCAAGAAACTTGCATCATGTAAATGAGGCTTTAGGTAATAGTTGAGAGTATTTATCAAAAGTCCCATAAAGTCGGGTTGCACCTTTAGTAGCTATAAATACTTCAGGCTTGCAATTTCCTCTTTCTTAACTCAGTGTTGGAACTGCTGGCGCAAGAAATTGTGTTATGCAGGTTGTTGGCGCCACAATGCTTTGCTTATTCCTGTCTGGAGTCTTTCCTTTGTTTCTTTAACTTAGTTTCGCAACATTATACTGAACTTTAGCCGGCTGTATGAATTTGTTTTGAAGAATTGAAACTGATGTGTTTTTCCGAGTTATTGGCTTTATTTTTTGTTTTTGGTTGAGATTTCTTCGTGTTAGTATATTAGGGTGTAGTGGACATTAAATACTGTAAACAATGTTCAGTTTAAAAAATAATATAGCCTCGAAGAGAAAAATATACATTCATGTATTATGTCCTACAATGAAGAAGTTACCTAAATAATTCTTTAACGTAATTCCAGGGCATGAACTAGAGACAAAATTCAACCTAAAAATTGTCATATTTCTAAAAAAAACCTGAAAATATTAGGTACCTACCCATGAAATTGCCGTTTTACATAGAAATAATTAAATTATATTTTTTTTAGAAAGCTTTTTATTTTTTAATCAAAGTATTGGTCAATAGTGAAGATGTACCTATTATTGCCATTTCAGTGGAAGTTCGTTGATCGCTCTGCTATAAAAATCCTGGCGGCGGGAATCGATGAACTCTTTAGACGCGTTTTTCACTGCCTTGTTGGATTTGAAATTTTTCCACTGTAAAAAGTTATTCAAATTCCGAATCAAAATGTGGATAAGTTGGACCAAGGTCTGGTAAGTATGGTGGGTGACGGAGAGCATCCAGTTGTAACTCCTGTAGTTTTGAGACGGCAGGTTGTGCGGTGCTTCGACGCGATTTTGTTGTTTTCGTTCAGCGAGTTCATACGGGCTTTTCCGAGCCTTTTACCGACTTCATTTATCTTTCCAATTTGAAGGAAATGAATCAGTATCGATTTAGCACTTATGTTGAAGTATGCTGCAAGTTCCAACATGATTGGAGATGAATCTACGTCCACTATAGCTTTCAATTCATTGTTGTTCCGGTCGGCCACGGGGCTCATTGTTGAGATCAAAATTTCCAGAACGGAAGCGATCAAACCAAAAACGGATCATTCACATGCGGTACCATGTCCATAAACGTCGTTAATATTGCTTGCTGTCTGTGCTACGTTGCTTGGTGCCCCGACGGAACTCGTATTCGAAAAATCGCGCAATTATTTTTCGATTTTTCCATGGTTACAGAAACAGCGATACCTATTTAAAAAAATCGAACGACGGGAAAACAAATGAACAACTGATTTTGAAAAACAACATGTCATGCTATATTATAAAATTAATTTGAATTTGTAATTCTAAATAGAATGAAAGATATCGTTCTTCACAATAGCCAGTATCAAAAATCGGCAATTTCATAGGTAAAGACCTATTATCCGCAGACAAAATCACATCATAACCTTACAAATAACAACAAAATGAAAAACAAACTATCATAAAGCATCATATCATAAAGCTGATAAAATAAATTCGCTGAAGAAATTTAATGCTTACATATTCTATTTCACGATAAAAATACGATTTTGATATGAATTCTGCTTCGGGCTATGCAAGGAATGGCAAGGTAATATTTGAGAAAATATTTGTAACATCTTATTCAGTTTGTAAAATGTGAATAAAATATAAGAATAAACATTACTAAATAAACTGCATCTACGTACCAACACTAAGCTTCTTTCTGGATCTTTACATTAATGTATCTTATAGCGATAGATGTGAATTTTTTTATAAAGACCAAAGAAACGACGTAGGAACAGTCCATACATTATTATCATCATTCATCCAGATGAATGATGATAAAAGGTAAGATGGAAAGGGTACACATGGTGTAGGTACAGATGTTACACACTTATATAATTATGAGTATATAACCCTAGTGAACGGAAAATCTTGGAAATCGGTTGTCATGGTATGGGCAATTGGGCATGTGAATAGGAGGAATGAAAAAAATGTCGTGAGGAAAGTTTTTAGTATGAATGTAACAATGGCTATAACAGTAGGGGAAGACTAAAGAAATGGTGGATAGACTGCGAATAATGATATGTTTAGAAAAGGGGTGACTACCAACATAACGACAAATAGTGAAGTATCGAAGAAAAAGACATGATGCTCCAGCCCCGAATAAATTGGGATAAGGGCAGGAGAATGATGATGACGATGTACAGAGGCCAGCACATCAAGCTACTAGAATCTGTCAAATTTATTTAATAGATTTTCATTTTTATCGCTAAAGCATAAGGTTCAAAGTTGCTTGGGAAAATTTGACAGTTTCGGGTAGCTTGATGTGCTAGCGTCTGTACCTAGTATTTTATACATGACTAGCTTTTGCCCGCGGCTTCGCTCGCGTTAAGTATTATTAAAAAAAACTAATACATTTACATCCTCCATCATCCCTTATTTTATCCCCATGGGGGTTGAATTTATCAAAATCCTTTCTTAGTGGATGCCTACGACATAGTAGCTATATGCATGCGAAGTCTCAGCCCGATCGGTTTAAAATTGACAAAGTTTCATACAAACTTTCATCCCCTATTTTATCCCCTTGGGGGTAGAATTTATCAAAATCCTTTCTTAACGGATGCCTACGTCATAACATCTACCTGCATGCCAAATTTCAGCCCGATCCCTCCAGTGGTTTGGGCTGTGCGTTGATAGATCACTATGTCAGTCAGTCACCTTTGAGTTTTATATATTTAGATAAGTACATTAAAAACCTCCGGTAGATATTTATACCCACTATTATCTATTATGGTTATGGATCACCATCCATAACCTACCTAACATAAGCGGAGGCTTTGAAGGCATTTTAAAGCATCCGCTTTAAAAGCATTTATAACATTTTACTTCAATTACTTAGCACAAGAGAATTGACACAAAATTCATACGTACCTACAAAGCCAGGCACATTATTGAGAGTAAAAGGTCTTTAATTGAAGGCACAAAAATACCGTAACTATAATAAAGTATTTTCCTCAAAAAGCCGTCATTGTGTGCACTCTCGAACAACGAGCAAGATTGATTGATATATCAATGAAAAATAACCAGAAATGAGTGGTTTCCCTGCGGTCTGTGGAGCATGTTACATAAAATAGCTTTTAAATTAAAAGCCGGTGGTTCCCTTAGGGGGTTCTGTAACCTGATGGTGTCTCATGGGCCTGCCATGATGTTTGATTTATTGATTTCGAATTTGGGAAACAGGAATTCTGACCTATATGTGTTTACGTTGCATGTGAGTGGAATTACAAATGTAGCATTGATTTGTGTTGTGTTGATGAGGAAGGATATATTCGGAGTTTTTTGCTTAAAATATATACAATATAATATAATAGACACAAAAATGTACGCTGTGCTTGTGCACAGTTTGTAAGCTTTAACAGTTACAATCAGAATCTCCCTCGAAGTCAACCTATTAGATATATTGCTGGAAATAGAATTGGGTGCACGGCAATATGGTTCTACGGGTGGGCTTCAAACTTAACTTCTTTCGATAAGATGATTTTTAATGGTCATTGACATTAAGTACTGTGTTTAATAATAGATACGAATCATTTCAAACTGTTGTCAGATAACTTTTTTTCGTCACAGTATCTGAATGTTGGTCAAGAACGGTCGTTGGCGTGACAATCAAGTTTATAATGAGTGACAAATTGCACGGAATTGTCGCCGCGACAAGATAACAGTTTTATACGATTATTAAATAATCATTACCTACAGCTGTGATGTATTGTTAGTTGGAGTTGAATGTAACAAAGAGTATCCTTAAGATTATAGAGATCTTACATTTGCTTGAGTAAGTAACTGATATTGGAAACGCTGTCGTGATGACATAGAGGCGTTCATGAGATATTGGCCTGAGAATGCAACACACAGGGAAGAGTGGAAAACTGTGCCCGACCTTTGCCCAGCAGTGGGACAATAAATGTAAAATAAAACGTTATTGAATAGTAACGTGGACAATGTTTACTTGCTAATCTTTCAAGATTTATTGTCCAAGTTGTTCAAGTTTTTCTTCAAAAGTTGGTTGCTTATAAAGAGTACATCTACTGTCTGTGATTTTTTACACCGAGTTGTTTGCAGACGTCAACCTGCACTAGAGGACATCGTTGAAAAGGCTATGATATACCTATTAATTACTTTATCAATCGATTCTTCAATTTTCAAAACGAATAGTTTACATTTTATTCCTGTATGTAGGTATATATTTACACGTCAATAATATTTTGAATACTACATGAGATTGGTGTGTCTTCTCCGATTACTCTGAGAAGAAACACAGACACAAACAACAAACTCAGAGATCACAGTCTCATAGCTTTGGGACATTGCGTTTCTGCTCTCAAAACACATACCTAAGTACAGGTACAAAAAATGCATTTATTATTCAAAATGCCATAAATAAAACGCACCATACATAATAACCCCATAAATTCAGCATTAAATACATATTTAATCTCCCAAAAGGGCAATTGTACCTACTTACAATTTATTTGAAGTTATTATTTGCGTTGAACAAACCGCCATGTTCAAATATTGGTGCATCTCCCTAGGGGAGACGCGGCACAGATGGTCCACTTATATTACCACCTTAACGCGGGGAAGTTTAGGAGTAACGTAAATCGGTAATCAATATCTCTGCTTTGGCTACGTATCTTCTATAGTTATCCATAGAGACCCACTATAGTTTATTCGTATAAATTGGCTCTTTTTATCATAAACTCACGTCCTCTTCCCATGGAGATAGCTCAGCTGTTCCCTACATTTATGTTCGTATAACTCGTCAAAATGTAGAGCTGATTTTTTTTTCGCGATTTCAGGTTTGGTCCTATAGTAAAAGTTGTTAATGTTTTACCAATAACCCTGTATATTCCTTGTACATGTTAATTTTGCCTAGTTTACGTTCATTTACTGGTCATACACGCACGCCGGTTGTGAGTACTATGCACCTGACTTTTCTGAAGAACGACATCCTAGGGCGTCCCCTCCCGGGGTTTCCACTCACATCTGTCTTGTAAATACCTTTTGTTAGTCTATTTTGTTAGTCCTCAATTTTTCATAAAAATATCAAGAAGGCGTCGTCTGTAGGGAGAAAAATTGGCAAAGTTTAGTGTAAAATGATAAATTGGAAGTCAAATGCTGTAGGTACACACTTTTGTTTTTATACTATACTATTTAAGCTGCAAATTTGGTACAGCAAACTACCGATTTTGTAGCTCACATCAATCGTAAAGCTAACTGCAAAAAATGCTGAAAAAGTTATTTAAAAAAATCAAAAAACCCGACTGCGGTAAAAAACTTAACTAAAAGTTGGAAGCAGGCTCCCGCCTGCTTCCAACTTTTATTTAATTTAAAATGGGCTTGTTTTTAGCTTTTCAGTTTCTTTTAACTTACCTAAGTTTTTTACCGCAGTCGGGTTTTTTGATTTTTTTAAATAACTTTTTTTTATTTCCAGCTTTTTAGTTTACAAATTTGAAAGATTTCGCAAACAATTTAGTTCTTGGTAAGTGTTTTTTTGCGATTTGTCACTTCGAATTGCTTTTAAGTATATATGTTGTATATATTTTTGTAATCACCTTTTAAAACCCTTTATTTTGATACCCCACTCGCTAGGTTTTGAAAAAAAAAATGCCCAGGCGTTTGGTCTGTATAGTGCTTCAAAGGAACATATAAACATACATACATACATACATACATACATAGGCTGATGAACACATTACCACTCCTTTGCGTCGCGCAGTCGGGTAAAAAGGTTAGCAATAAATCGAGTTTTTAGTACCTTCCTACATTATTTTCTCCTTAAAAATGCTAGAACTACAATTTGTGTTAAATCTACTAGAATAAATACTTAAACAACCCACAATTTAAGGAGCAATTCCTTCCTTTTTATATGAATCGATATTGCTTCCCCTTACAAAATACACTCCCGATAATATCTGCGCTTTAAAGAGCTTTAAGCTCATCTATTCAGTTTATGGTTCAATCGACAACCTGTGCCAAAGATTGCATATCAGAATATTGCTCGTTTAAAAATACATTATTTTCTGAATACAAAGTAGGTTATAAGTTTAAAAATTTTCACAGAAGAACAAAAATTTTAATTTTATTTTATTACTTAATTTTTATTTAATTTATATATATATTTTTTTTTAAGTACAACAATTTGAAAGAATATGCTTAGATTGTTTGCTCATGTTGAGAGGCTGAATGAAAGGTGACTAAAAAAAGGTAGGTATTTACAAGGCAGAGGTGAGTGGAAACACGGGAGGGGACACCCTACAAGGACATATAAGTAGTGACCTTTTTTGGTGATGTTAACGAAGCGAAAGGAGTATGTACGTTCTATACTTTATTTCTTACCCCATGGGAAGAAGCAGTGAATCGTATGTAAGAATTTCATCATTTTTAAATTCTGACTTTGGATGAAACTACGGTTGAATATTCCCATTCTACCCTAATAAAAAGGAAGAAGGATCACAATTGATTGTCATTTAATCAACCAGTCGATGACCGCTATTAATAGTGAACGTCCAGCAATAATAGCTAAATAGCGCAATAATAACGCTATTAATAGTGAGCATTCATAATAGTAGAGCTATTTGTGGTCTTACACTCATCTTGGGAAGAACATAATCCATGCTAATCATTATTATAAATTCGAAAGTAACTCTGTCTATCTGTCTGTCTGTATGTTACCTTTTCACCCCTAAACCACTGAATGGATTTCGATAAAATTTGGCAAAGAGATAGATTGCATCCCGGAGAAAGACATAGGATAATTTTTATCGTCATACCTCGCGGGCGAAACCGCGGGCGGAAGATAGTTACTAAATAAGTAGGAAAAGTGGGTACGAAAGTACTATTTCCATGACTACCCACTTTTTTCTCGAGGTTCCCAAAAAGTTACAGACGTCTCGAGTTATCTGTACGATGGCTACGCTTCGAAAAACCGTCTGGGGTAGGAGGTACCTCTGAAAATCCGAAAGGTGGTTCGTTACACTTTATACCAACTTACGTATAACATAAAAAAACCCATTGAAAGTTCATACTGTTTTCTGTTCGTAAGCTCATTTGATTGTGAAGGAACCTTTATCGGAAACGGGACTACGCATCGAAGATATCACATCGATTATTTAAAGTCTTAATTGAAATGCAATTAAAACTTACCACTACCAATTTAATTAATCCGCAGTCTCGCAAAGTCCATTAAACTCCAGAAATCTATATAGATTAGATGCACTAAGCCATGTCGGCTCTCAAATTCATTTCATCACTCATTCGGAGCGTGTGCACCAATCACTGACGAAGTTACTTGCACAGCTGCGTCGACCATGGGGATATCCATTCCACTACAAGTTTCTGGCTCATATAAAGCTACGGAACTTTAGTTTTTAGGGTTCCGTATCCAAAGGGTGTCAACGGGACCCTATTACTAAGGCTCCGCTGTCCGTCCGTCTGTCTGTCCGTCTGTTACAGGATTGTTGAGTCATAGGGCTGTGTCTTTTGAATTGTAATAGGATTTAAAGATAAGTACTTGAAATTTCAACCGAGTGTATACTACTATAGCCGCTATATATTTTATTTTATTTAGTAGGTAAATAAAACTTTACTTTTTACCAAATTTACTTTTTAGTACTTTACTTTTTTTTACCATACAATAAACGTGTATTTTTTTTTAGTTTCTAGTACTTGCACTACCTACCTATTTATATTCTATTTATTTCTAGTACCTACCTATTAAATATTGTACGGTGGTACGGAACCCTGTTTGTGCGAGTCCGACTCGCAAATGGCCGCTTTTTCGTCTACTCCGAATGTTTACGAACACTTCCGAAAGTTACGAGAAGTTTCAGTTTAAATATTACGACGGTAGTTGGGAGGAACAATCGGGCTTAATACGAGTCAAGGTGTTTGATATCCGTGTCAGAAGTTTTCAGTTCGCCTTCAGGTTGGACGCTTTTTGAATACTAAAGGTTTAATATTTATCTGAAATGGAGACTGAAAGGATCGCGGGAAAGACTTCGTCGCTTCGTTTTATATTTCTTTTAAAAGTCTTTTGATTTTTCAGGTGGTTGTACTGTAAAACTGATCAAAGTGTCTTAATTTCTTTGGAAATACCAACGAAATTAAGACTCTTTGATCAGTTCAAGAGGTAACCAAAGTTTTATATCTGGGGAAAATGTATCTATCTGGCAAATATACTTAGGGCAAATTCCACCAATTTTTTATAAGTCTTATCCTGAGAATAAATTTGGAATTTTTACAGTTTTGCCATACTACAACTATCGGACGTCAATTACATTCCACGGATAAAAGATATCTGACTTTGGTGAAATCAGTCCTTAGTGGTTTTATTTACGCAGACAGTCGCGACGCGATTCTGGCAGAACAATGACGAATAGTCACATCAGATATCTCCCTGTGAAAGTCTTGTTAAAATCGGCCCAGCCGTTTTGGAGATTACCTAGCCGGAACCAACAGACAGACAGACAAAAAATTTAAAAATAGTTTTTTTGTTGTAAGTACTGTATGTACTTTCATATGCATCTAGTAACAGACACTTTAATTATTTGTATAAATGTATATATCTCATCTGCATGCATTTCTGAAAACTAGTCGGGCAGTCATAGTGCATACAAGACTCTTAGGATGTTGAAGAGTTCATAAGGAAATGTAGTTTTATTATCATGAGTCTGTCTGTGTGTGAATCAGTTGTCAAGTCCGATTCGATCAAAGACATTCAAATTCACTGTTACCGCCTCGGTGGATGTTTCTTGATTCTGGTATTTTGTGCGACTAAATCTCAGTGAACTATAATAGTCCACGCAGAACTAGTTGGCCGCGCCTTAGGTACGTACCTATGTGAACGGTGGGACGGAGGGGCGGGGGCGCTTGCTGTCATTAACCTTTTAAGCGCTTGGCTAAATATCAATTGCCGTGCCCCTAGCGCGCGGCTACAAATCGATAAAATAATCATCATCCTCTGCCTAGCCTTTTTCCAACCATGTTGGGGTCGGCTTCCAGTCAAACCGGATGCAGCTGAATACCTAAATCGATAAAATAATATCTACAACAAATAAGGACGAGCAATCGTTGAATAGAACGAAAAAATCATGCACGTTCTCTGTCGCAGAAATACGACACGAGCGGTAGGGTCACGGAAATATGTGTCGCATAAATGCGACACAAGCGGTTAAAAGGTTAATCTCATGTGCGTTGCGAACACTAAGCAACCCGCCCCCTCACCCCCGTCCACACCATAGGCGCGGCCAACTACTTCTGCGCGGACTACCTATAGCCGCGTCGTCGTCCCTTTGAATTAGAAAAGAGCAACGCTGCTTGGAGGCATAGATATTATGTACACACGGTAGCACGTCAATGTAAACTCTATACATATCTATAACTACGACGCGCCGTATAGTGTTAGAAAGAAAGTATCCTTAGTATGATTGGTGGAGTTTTCAATGTTTCTAAAATTGAACAATGGTTGCACATACTAATAATTAGCAGCCAATTACCAAGGCGAGGGTGGATGTATCACTAACATTTTAAAGTTGTCTACTGTTAATAGCTAAATTCCGTGATTCATTTTCTAAATAGCTGGTTGTGATTGCGCGATAATGAATTTTATGAAAATACTATATGGTTCGAATTCTTTAGAACATTGCGCGTATCATCCCAATAAGGTCTAGATAGTCCATAACATCACGTCAAGTTTCATAAAGGGTTTAATAACATAATATAGCTGGGGAAATGTGGGGAAACATTTCGCCAGCTATATTATGTCCTATGCTATGTATTATGGGGCGAGCCTATTACCATCAACCGGGCACAAATCCAGGGCTACTACTAAGAAATTCCTGATGGACAAAACCAATGACACTTTACCTTAACTAGGAACCGAACCCAGGACTTCACATTCAGCAGTAGCGCTTGCGACCATTAGACCTACGAAACAGTCAATCTAAATGAGTCAATTTGATAAAAATCATGAATGCTGCTGAATGTAATATTCTGGTGCTAAAATCTATTCATCGTCGACACAATATGGTAATCCGGAATTGAAATCATCATATTTTAGCCCATTGACTGTCATAACAAACAGTTATTGCGCGTATTGGATCATTGATTGCAGTATTATCTATGCTGTTTATGTCATCACTCGCAATTTTGATCAGAATGTATTTAATCGAATATCAGGTATTCCTAACGTGACCATTCGTCCCGCTTTGGGCGGGACAGTCCCGCTTTTAGGCTGTCTGTCCCGTTGTCCCCAACCAGAGCAAAAATGTCCCGCTTTTACAAAAGGGACCAAACGATATTCAATTCAATTTATTCATGACTAATTTACATTGTATCTGAATACAAATATAAGACAGCACAAAACATAAATAGTCGATACATTTTAATTACAAAGAATAACATCGACAAATCGTGTGGTAAGCTCCATTCTACTTGAAAACTAGACTCAACATTTTAAAACTAATTTGATCCACCGACAAATGCGTCTTTAACCGCAATGTAATGTTAAAATTACAAAAAAATATTATTTTTCTTGTGCTCTTTTTAATAAACACCAAGTAATTTTTTTTTTTTTTTGTTTAATTCCGCAGGCGTCCCGCTCTGACAAAAACAATAAATGGTCACGTTTGGTATTCCTCGTTTAGTGCTGCTAAAAATATTATTGAACAAAATAAAGGCACCGCTCGCACCGCATACAAATATTTGTTCCGTGCAGGAATCGAACCCGCGACACGCAACGCAGCAGTCAATCGCTTAACCACTGCGCCAACCGTGCCGTCAAAAAAATGTAATATAAACGCCCGTATCTTTTGATTGCGATGACTTAGAAATTTGATTTTTTCACTGTTATACGGGATTGCAGCCAGCCAGTATTTCATATTAATTTCAACTTGATAACTCCATGCGTTCCTGAGAAAAAGGGTCTTGACAGACAGACGAACAACGAAATGATCTTATAAGGGATCCGTTTTTCCTTTTGAGGTAGGGAACTCTAAAAAGCGTGCATCATTTGAAGGTCAATAAGTTTTTAGAGGATCATTTAAATATTTCCTATTTTGATCCGAATGCTCCATTATTTGCCTTGCATAGCTGCCATGAAAAATATTTGGGTGGCCTAATTCATAAAGTGACCCCGCGAAGCAATTTAAACTAACCAATTGTATGCCGCTGCATACTGCTGCTGTTCTGCTGGTCTGAATTAAGTTTGGCAATTTAAATAAAGACCTTCACACAGTAACGTAACGTTTGATCCAGGACATTAGGTTTCAGGCTAGGTTATCTGTAGCTTGAAATTCCGTGTTGTCTGAAAAATCTGCTGAAGGCGAAAAGTAAATAAAAAAAAACAGTCCAGGAGTGCCGACAGAAGTGAAAACTTGAAATTTTTTTATAAATATATTTGAGGGTCATTCTTCCCAAAGAAAATGTACCGCGCGCTGATGTCTTTACAATGGCCAAAACTTAAAACAGAGGTGTCGGTTACGGTAACAGTGTCGCGAGTTCAATGGTTTTTTCCCATCTCAAAAAATTGCCAACTCGCCTAAAGAAGATTTCACTTCAAAAATGCAATCTCAATCAAAGGACCTAGCCTTTTCCCAACTATGTTGGGATCGGCTTCCAGTCTAACCGGATGCAGCTGAATACCTGTAATTTACATGGAGCGACTGCCTATCCGACCTCCACAACCCAGTTCCTGGGTCACACGATACCCCTTGGTCTTGGATAGACTGGTTGTCAGACTTTTAGGCTTCTGACTACCTGTAACGATTCTCAAAGAACTACGAATGACAGCCGGGACTAACGGCTTAATGTGCTTCGTGCATCGGAATGCACTGGGGGTCTTGGTTATAATAAAACACAACCTCGTTACGTGTTGCTCAACATTGAAGATCAATTCATGCGGCAGCCCGCACTAAAAATGCAATCAATTAGGCATTTAAATCAGCGTGAGACGTCAGAAGACTGAAATACTCTCGTAAATCCAAAAGGAAAATTGCCTAAAAGAAAATTTGCCCAAACAGAAAAACCTTGCTAATTTCTTCCGTTTAATTAATCAAAAGTCAAGTTGTCTAAAACAAAAGCTGGGTTTTAGTCTAGAATACTACACTAAACACTTTTCTTCAATTATATCTAATCCTGGAAACAAAAGTAAAACGACACTGATAAATGAGGTTTTTTGTGTCTTAGGCTAATTAATTAGAGGCTACGCTCGGATTGAGCAGCTGTAAAACTTCGTTAGGTAATGACCTACACTTAGATGTGCTAGTTTCAAGTTTTAATTGTGGAATACTATCTACTATAATATTAAATATCTCTTCCTGTTTAGTAGTAAAATATTATTCATCTCTTAGATAAATTGCAAACTATAGTTTTGTATAATTTAGAAGCATTTTGTAAATATAAGAACCATGTATCCGTTTGTTATGATTTTTTGATGTTGAGTTGAAAGAGCATGGCAGATGAGAATGTGTCATGCCCACTTAAATGTCTCACTGATGGTGGCGCGTGTGTTGGATCATACGGTTCCCTACAAGATGGTTGAGCTGGATGGTGCTGATCCACGCGTCATATTCGTGAACGCCGTCGGTAGAGACTGGTCATCTCTTAACTGCCAAGGCTTATTTTTAATCTTATAATTATTTTGAATTGTTTCTTCATTTGTGTTTTTTTATTTACATTGTTCTCACTTATAGAATCAACAAGAATAATGTACCCAGGATTTCGTAACATCTTGATTTAAAAGAGTGTCCTTGGAGTTTCTTGCCCGGTTTTCTCCATGGAAATCTACGTTTTGGAATGGGCTTCAACTTTCTGTATAACTGACCGACAATTTAATTTTGACAATTCAAAAGTTCCTGTAACTGGTTTAATTGAAATAAATGCTTTGTGTTTGAGTGATGCTGCGGGAAAAAGTTATGTGTAGCAAACACATGACTTTTTCCCGCAGCATCACTCGCGTGCACGTCGAAAAATTATCCAACGGGAACGTACTACAAACTTAATCCACGTTATAAACTATCTGCGTGCCAAATTTCATCTTAATCCTTTCAGCTGTTTTTGCGTGATTGAGTCAAACATCCAAACATACAAACTATTTCACATTTATAATGTTATTTTTTTGTTATTATATTAGTGGTTATTTTCATGTATAATCATCACAGTTTAAGGGATTTGTTGATTTTATAAATACTGTTTATTTTTATTTTTTTATTCTGTGAATTGGGCTGTGTACAACACTCTTCATGACACGACACGATCCATGTTTTATGGCAACCGATTATTCTGACCCCCGCAATATCGGAAACCATGTCTCATAAAATGAAAATTGAAGAATAACATAGCCCGTTCGTTATCTATCGCAATCTATAAAAGTCAAGCAAAGGGATTAGATTAAGCTTTTCTGCCTTATCCTGTTCGAGTTCTATTAAATAATATTATTTTCTTCTTTCTTTGTTCGCAATCAGGATGAGAATCCCTTGTTGTAAGGCATTCTTCAAACAATAGAAACATCTTTAGGTACCTACTTACTTAATATTTATGTTAGAATCCATACTAATATTATAAAATATCTAATCCGGCGAACTTAGTACCACTTCAGAATCATCAATCAGTTAATCCGTTCTCAAAATATGATCAAAAAAAGCCGTTCCATACTAAATGTATGAGAAAATTAATTACCTTCATTATTATTTTTTTCGTGAATGTTTCCTATGTTTAAATAGTTATTCTGCTATTCCGGGCGGAGACAAATCCAACAAATCAATGATCATGAAAATCAGTCCAGCCATTCTTCCGTTATAAATGGTGTACCTAACCCGACTTTGTTTTATATACTTTTGAATTTTTCAAGTGGGCGTGGATGGGCAAATCCGAAACTATGAGGAATAGCGACAAGTAGTTAGGGTTCGATTCCTGACTAGAAATATAGATTTTACAAAAATCCAATGAAGCAGTTTCAGTTTTCATCAAAATCGAGCCCGCGACTCCTTTGAGTCATCATCATCATTTCAGCCGAAAGACGTCCACTGCTGGACATAGGCCTCCCCCAAAAGGGGGGGGGGGTTTGCCATAATCGCCACGCTTGGCAGGCGGGTTGGCGATCGCAGTATGGTATGGTGGTGGAATGCATAGAGAACGCTGCTGCCCATTCTCCGGTATGCCCCTTAGTCGCCTTTTACGACACCCACGGGAAGTAAGGGGTGTCCGGCACCACACAGACCACTCCTTTGAGTACTTTTGGCTATTCCTTATAAGTAGTATCGGATTTGACCATCCACGCCCACTTGGAAAATTCACCCTGTGTATAGAAGATAGATTCGAAAGTAACTCTGTCTGTATGTTACCTTTTCACGCCTAAACCACTTCCGATAAAACTTAGCAAGGAGAATATGGTATCCTGGGGAAGGACATAGGCTACTTTTTATCCTTGTAGCACGTTCCTGTAGGATAATTCCTGACATCCACATGGGCGGGCAGAAGTTAGTATGTAATACTAGCAGCGCCCCGCGGTTTCACCCGTGTAAATGTCGATCCCGTGGGAATATCGGGTTAAAACGCCTATATGTTAATTTAGGGTGTCAGCTACTCCATACAAAATTTTACCAAAATTGGTCCGTTTGAGCGTGAAGAAGTAACAAACATATAAACGCACACACACACACACACTCACAAACTTTCGCCTTTATAATATTATAGTGTGATAGTAGGACAATAATCTTCAATTACTCGCAGGTATCATAATATATCGTATATTTCGCGTGGGTATACACTGTAGAGCAGAGTCGTTCAGTCACCCGTAAGAAAATATTGCCGCTTGTAACGAGTGCTTTTAGCGATATTTAAATGTGAATTTACATTGAACACACAGTCACACATTGGTGTGTGTTAAATGCGACTTTACATTGAACATATCGTCACATTGGTGTGTGTTAAATGCGACTTTTCATTGAAGACGCAGTCACACATTGATGTGTGTTAAATGCGACTTTACATTGAACACACAGTCACACTTTGGTGTGTGTTAAATGCGACTTTACATTGAACACACAGTCACACATTGGTATGTGTTAATTACGTTGAACACACAGTCAAGTGTGCTGAATGGAAAATCGCATTTAAATATCGCTAAATGCACTCTTTTTCAAAATATAATTACAGTTACATCTTCCAATTTTCATGGTTTATTTAGAAGACATTCGTTTGTAAATGAAATGTCGCACTGGCTGCTAAGTTCTACTACATCCAAAAGCTATACATGTATTTTAGTACATTAGCACCACCATAAATCTTTTGTACACAAATTGAATATGAATGGCCCTCACCGTATCAATGGGGAATTAATTATTGTATCCACATTTTTTATTACTTTGTATGGGGAAACATCATAAAGTGATTTGTTTGTTGATAACTTCGATGCAAGATTATCTATTGATTGTGGAATGTCCATCAAATCTATACGTAAAACCTTATCTATGTATATCTATCTATGCGTACATATATGATGAATTAAGTGTCTGTCTGTGTTACCATGTTGTTCTTCTAATCCCCGCAACGGATTTAGTTGCAGTTTTCAGCATCATTTAGAGATATTATTCCGGAAGGTAAAATATAATAAAGAAATATAATAAAGATATATCGATATTTTTAAATCGTAAAAATTGTCTGAAGTAGGGGCAGGATGCTAATGATTACATAATATATGTATATTAATGTTTCGTGTAAGTAAATAGGTACTTTTGAAGTCAAGGTGTAACGAAGAGTTAGAGAAAAAAAATAAGAAGGGTTTAGAGTTTTGTCAGCAACCGTAATGCCAGACCAAGCCACGTTTTCGCTTCCCCTACGATAATTAGGTGCAACCCTAATTTCCATGCGTACACTTTGCGTGAAAGTTAAAGATAAATAAACAGTTGCTGTAACTAGGGGGTGGAGGTCAGATAGGCAGTCGCTCCATGTAAAATACTGGTATTCAACTGCATCCGGTTAGACTGGAAGCCGACCCCAACATAGTTGGGAAAAGGCTAGGCAGAAGATGATGAAATAAAGAGTTGCAGAAAAAGAAGAAGGGTTAGAATTATATCAGCAAAGTCCTAGCTTCTGTCCCGAAAATTACAAACCTATTTTCGCGCCTTCGATATTTCACCTTAACTACTTAATACCACTTAATGTCTGTCTGGTGCCGGACTTAAAGAATTGCACCACCCCTTACTTTTCGTGGGTGTCGTAAAAAGCGACTAAGGGTCTTACCGGAGAATGGGCAGCAGCGTTCTCTATTTATTCCACCATCATACCATACTGCGATCGCCAACCCGCCTGCCAAGCGTGGCGATTATGGCAAACCCCCCCCCCAAAATTGGGGGAGGCCTATGTCCAGCAGTGGACGTCTATCAGCTGAAACGAACGAACTTAATACCACGATAGGTACTCCATACTTACTATTCCTTGCAAGTGTACGCGTTGACTGAGAGACGGGTTACTACAAGTAACTTGCAGTACCTGACTGATATGCGTCGCAACGCCACGTACAGCTAATTTGTATGAGGAAACGCGCCGTCGCGTACTGAAATTACGTATCGGTAGGAGTACGAACTACGATACGCTTATGTATTATAGCGCAAGCAAAAAAGCGCGCTACGTGCAGCTTTGGAAGTGAGAATTTGTTGGATTTAATTTCGGTAGTTGGAGAGCGGGTTTACTTTAGTAGAATTAATCGATACTGGGTTTCCAGCTATGTTCCTTAAAGAAAACTGGTCCTTAAGTCCGTTCACTTGAATAAAATGACATAGGAACTTGAAATGCTTCGGTTATTGCCATGTTCTGATACAAAGTATATTCTTGTCGTGTCTTACAAGTACAGGGGGTCTAAAAAGGCCACTTTGGCAGAATCATAAAAGGATAACATTATGAATTATAATATGGCAAAGACATGCCGTGTTTTTCTTTTTTTCGCCGCACTACGTAGGTATAATCAAAGAGATTGGGATTGAATTTGGATTGGATTGATTGGTATTTTAGCACAGACAAAAAAATATAACTGAAAAATATTTCACCAATGGGATTTGATACAACTTAACAGATTATACAGGGTCGAATTTAATTAAAGACGAATTTATCAGCCACAGCTATTGTCATTGAGTCGTCTATAACTGACCATGAACCTCTGCTACTATTTTTGCAAACTAATAATAAGTATCATAATTTACCCCGTACCAAATCTAAAATTAACCACAATTCGGTTGTAGAAACTATCAATGGCAAAGACTGGTCTCCTATCTTGACGGTGTCGGATCCAAATAGAGCGGCGGAAGACTTAATAGGAAGTCTCTCTACAATAATAAAGAACAACTCACATGAATATACAGTCCCCAGGAAGCATAGATCTCTAAAGCCGTGGATTACACCTGGCTTGCTACGCTGTATCCGAAACCGTGACCGCATGCACGTCAAATTAAAAAAATCTGCTAATAATGAAATTCTGAGAATAACATATACTCGCTACCGTAACTTCTGCAACTCATTATTAAGGAAACTTAAACGTGCGTATGAAAAGGAAGAATTCTCAAAGGCTAAAAATAATATTAGAGCAACTTGGGATGTGGTGAAAAAAGTATCTGACCTTCTTTCACACTGTCCTCCCCCTGTGGAACTTTTACATCTTTCTGACTCTCCAGGGTCCTCTCTTAATAAGGTAAATAACTACTTTGCTGACATTGGTAAAAGCCTTGCTACTAAAATAAAATCCGTGTCTGTCACGCCTACAATATCGGCCACGAGTTCAAGTGGCTCTATGGTTCTCCTTGAGTGTACAGAAATGGATATTGAGGACATCATTATGGGTCTTAAGTCTGACTCCGCTACCGGCTGGGATGGTATCCCCATTAATATAATCAAGTCCACGAGAAGAGTATTGGTCCCAATCATTACACATGTCTGTAATCTCGCCATTTCATCTGGTGTCTTCCCAGTGGTTTTTAAAAAAGCCGTGGTTCACCCAGTTCATAAGGCCGGTCGCAGAGACGACGTCAACAATTACAGACCTATCTCGGTTCTCTCTGCCATGTCAAAGATCTTGGAACGAATTTTAAACAAGAGTCTCGTCAGTTTCCTCGATGTTAATATTATTTTATCCCCCAGCCAATTTGGTTTCCGCAAGGGAATGAGTACTGAAGATGCTATTATGGTTCTATCTGACTACGCAGTTAGGACTGTTGACAGCAAGGGAAAGTGTCTTGGCATCCTTCTTGATTTATCTAAGGCCTTTGATACCGTTTCTGCGCCGGTCTTACTGAATAGGATGGAGAGTATTGGGATTCGAGGCTTGGTGCTCGATATCTTTAGGGACTACCTGAGGAATCGAACTCAAGTGGTAAAAATCGGGCAAAATGTGAGTGAAGAGCTTCCCATTGAATACGGTGTGCCTCAAGGTAGCATATTGGGTCCCACTCTATTCCTTATCTATATAAATGAACTCTGTAAACTGCCCATTCAAAACTGTAAAATCATTACATACGCTGATGATACTTCCCTGCTTATAGATGGAGTACACTGGGCCCAGTGCTATCGGAATGCCGAGAAAGCGCTCACACGTGTAATGGAATGGTTGAGTAACAACCTACTCACTCTAAACGTCAGTAAAACGGTTTATATGCCATTTGCTATCAGGTCAAATTTATGCCCATCACCTTCCCTTACTCTTAAAGCCCATATAAATGTACGCCTTCCACCATTTGTGACTGTCTTACAATTTCTAAGTCCACTACTGTCAAATATCTAGGCGTACATATCGACCAACATCTCAATTGGCATAAACACCTAGAGACACTTTCTGGTAGAACTCGCAAGCTCATTTACGTTTTTAAAAAATTACGCAAATCTGCTGGTAGGGATACATTGAGGGTGGTTTATTTTGCTTTATGCCAATCGATCTTAGCTTATTGTATACCGATCTGGGGTGGAGCTACTGAAAACTATTTTATCCGACTGGAACGAGCACAAAGAGCTGTTCTGAAGATTCTGCTTTCTCGGCCGCTAAGATATTCCACAGATCAGCTATATGCGGAATCTAAAGTGTTAACTGTCAGGCAGCTGTATGTCCTTCAGTCAATGCTCCGTAAGCACTCTACTCGTCCGTCCTCAGAGCCAACAGGTAGAATTAAACACACGGTTTTTCCTCAAGAGTCGCATAGAACTTCGTTTGCCAAGAGACACTATTATGTCACCAGCACGAAACTTTATAACCAGCTTAATAAAGTACTAAAATGTTTTTCTGATACTAAATATCACTTCAAATCTAAGTAGCAGGAATATCTTCTAAAACTAACTTATCGCAATACGGAGGATCTTCTGTTGGGAAATTTTAGAAATGTACATAAATAGTTAAGGTTTTTTTTTTTGTTAATATTATACTCTCGCATGCGCTCGCACACTCGCTCATACTTACCCTCACAGTCACACACACACGGTGTTTGAGTGTGTGTGTGACTGTGAGGGTAAGTATGAGCGAGTGTGCGAGCGCATGCAAACTCAAAAACCCACACACACATCACTCCAGACAAACACACTAGAGACTTACACAACAATATCATTTAATATCTTTTTTTTATATTGTTTTTTTTTCTTTTATTTTTTATTTCTCTTGGACTTATCCTAACGGATTATTGTCTATAATGTGTGTCCTATTTTCTATATGCACATCAATTTGTAAGGGACACTGGCTTCTAAGATACAGGTACATAAACCTAGTTTAAAAGTCTGGGTTTTTCACTTTGGAAAGCTAACTTAAGCCATTTTTAGACCAAATACTGTATATGCATTATTTGAGAAATAAAGATTTATTATTATTATAAAAAAAAAAAAATTTGCTAGCGAAACTCATTTCATTCAATTCTCATTTTTTTTAGACGTCGATATCGTGGATATCGATATCTTAACACGATAAAACCATAATAAATTAATTCGTCAATTTTTTCGTGGAGTCACCGACCGCAGTCAGTTTAGTCACCTGAAATAAATCAGCTTAGGGGGCTTTTTTTTTTGCGGATGGGAAATCATCAAACGACTCCTCCCGCTCTGGGTGGAGCGAAAGGGAGTGTCAGACTCTTACTGACTAAAACCCACCTGTGTTCCTTCCTTAGCCCTTTATGTTCCGGGCCAGCGGTAACCCTTTCGGACAATCCCGTTGGCCCGGCAGGCTTCGGCCCTAAGGGGCCCCTCCTCGATGCTGACATCTCTTTGAGGCGCGCGTGGAACACGTACGCGCCGTCCGGCACGGGCCTGGTCCTGATCGGACGGTGAGCTACCCATTACTCTCCGCCCGCAGGCCAGCTTAGGGGGCTTACATGACCTAAAGCACGCGGACACAACGGTGATAATTTATTGCAAAATATGCTTTATTGAATTACAAAAAATGTATTGTTTGGCCCAAAAAATTAAAACACTAGTATTTTAGTATGTTGCTTGTAGGATAATCTGACAAAGAAATCAGAATGATTGTATGTATATTAGTATGGTTGTTATTGTAAAAAGAAAATTTTTAGAGGTATTTTCATGATTTTTTCTATCGTATCAAATTAGTTGTATTATGTTTTCAACACACTAGGTATCTACCTAGCATACATCCTGAAGCATATCATATATTTTTTTGATTTTGTTTACTGTAGTCGATCATATACTTTTATTGTGTCTAAAACTTGCATTTTTTTAATCAGCTTTTTATTGTGTAAACTTCTCAGGCGTGATGGGTATCAACATCTCAACACGGCAAAACTAAAGAAAACAGATTTTCTCAACTCATACTTGAAGTAACAAAACATCCAAAGGCCGTTGAACACCAAACAAAAACATCAAATATTTTTGAAGTGAAAACTGCTTGAGGCGCGTTGGGCAGTTTTTGTGATGGGAATAATCCATTGAACTCGCGCCGCTTGAACCTTAAGCGACACCGCGCGTGTTTGTTTATAAGACGACTAGCTGCGCCCCGCGGTTTCACCCGCGTAATTGTCGATCCCGTGGGAATATCGGGATAAAAAGTAGCCTATATGTTAATCCAGTGTGTCAGCTACCTCCATACAAAATTTTATCAAAATTGGTCCAGCCGTTTGAGCGTGAAGAAGTAACAAACATATAAACACACACACACTCACACACACACTCACAAACTTTCGCCTTTATAATATTAGTGTGATTAAAAAAAAAACTGGCCAAGTGCGAGACACGAAGGGTTCCGTACCACAAGGCAAAAACGCCGAAAAAAACATGTTTGTTGTATGGGAGCCCCCCTTAAATATTTATTTTAATTTTATTATTTATTATTAAATTTAAAATACAACTGAGTATTTTGTGAATATTTCAAGTGCCTACCTGTTGCCATTTTTGATATCGAGCAAAAAAGGGCAAAAAAATCGCGTTTGTTGTATTTGAGCCCCCCTTAAATATTTATTTTATTTTGTTTTTAGCATATGTTGTTATAGCGGCAACAGAAATACATACTTTGTGAAAATTTCAACAGTCTAGCTATCGCGGTTCTTGAGATACAGCCTGGTGACAGACAGACGGACAGAAAGCGAAGTCTTAGTAATAGGGTTTCGTTTTTACCCTTTGGATACGGAACCCTAAAAAATACACGCTTCGGATATGCTCGGCTGTCCTCGGGATGTACTCGGTTTTAATGTATATCCGATATGTCAGTGAGTGATGGCAAAGTATTCTGTTTGTGTTTTGTTTTCACTTCTGTTGGCACTCCTGGAGTGCCACTGTTTCTTTTTTATAGTGTTTAGATTTCAATATACCCGTCACGTCTGGGTACTTTCGCTAACTAATTGAATGTAACCCTATACAGAGTTATTGGTAAAACATTAACAACGTCTTAAGAGGTGATTAAAATCAGCTGTTTCCTACATTTGTGTTCGTGACTCTTAACAGGTGTTACTGTTTTACCAATAACCCTGTATAACCGCACTAAATGATAAATGATAAATGATTTTATTTTTGTAAGTAGGTTTGTACAAACACTTTTACACGTCAATCATGGTTTTTTAAAACTAGATGAGGTCGGCGTTTCCTATCTGACTACTCTGAGAAGAAAGGCCGAAACAAACTCAGAGGTCACAGTCTCTTTTAAAGTCCAGACATAATCTTGGTCAGGTTATATGAAGACCATGTAGATCGATGTCTGAGACGGTCTTTTGAAGAAAGAACCACACAGATTGAGAGGACCTGTCCAGTCAGTGCACGCATTTGTCAGAAATCGTGCAGCTCAACTCAAGACTTAAGGAGCTCAACGATTCGACGAACAATACCAAAGAAAGGACATTTGGGTAGGCCACATAAATTACTCAAACTGCCAGACCAAGAGAAAAAAAAAAAACAGAACAGAAAGAATAATTATATAAAAGTAAGGTACATCGTCTTCACATTCACAAATCACAATAAATAAAATAATGTAATACTTTACAAAGTAAGCAAATGTCATTGTTTATAAAAAAATCATTAATGTCAAAGTGTATATAAAAAAAAAGGACGTTCCAAATGCAGAAATGTGAAGCAGCTCAATCCCAAGCCTTTTTGTCCTCAATATAATCTTTAACTGTATAAAAGGCTTTCTGGCACAACTTACGTTTAATAAATGATTTGAATTTATTGAGGCTTAGATCTTGAACGTGGCTTGGTAGCTTATTATAAAAGCGTATACATTGGCATCTGAACGAGCCACCTATTTTTTTGAGCCTTGTTGTAGGTACAACAAATTTGTGTTTGTTTCTAGTATTTACATTATGGATATCACTGTATTTTTTAAACAATTTTATATTTTTATAGGCATATAAAAGATTTTCATAAATATACTGAGAAGGCACAGTCATTACATTAATCTCTTTAAATTTGTCTCTGAGAGAGTGTCTCGGACTTAATTTATAAATTGATCGAACAGCTCGCTTCTGTAAAACAAAGATAGTCTGAATATCGGCGGCATTTCCCCACAATAGAATACCGTACGACATTACAGTATGAAAATAGCTAAAGTACACTAAACGGGCAGTCTCTATATCAGTTAAATTACGAATTTTTCTAACAGCATATGCTGCGGAACTTAGCCTTTTTGACAATTTATCTATATGTGGACCCCACTGAAGCTTAGCATCCAAAGTTATGCCCAAGAATACTGTGTTGTCTTCAGGATTCAATTCCTCGCCCTTTATCAACACATTAGTTTTCACATGCCTAAAGTGAGGTAGCGTAAACTTAATGCATTTGGTTTTTTTCTCGTTTAGAAGCAAATTATTAACATTGAACCAATGGACTACTTTCGAGATCGCGCTATTTACATCGTCAGTAACCAACTGCTGACGTTTAAGTTTAAACAATAGAGAAGTGTCATCTGCAAACAACACTATATCATGATTATCCTTTATGAGGTACGGCAAGTCATTAATATAAATAAGAAACAAGAAAGGACCAAGAATTGAGCCCTGTGGGACTCCCATTGTTACTATAGATGCACTGCTCTAGGACAGTAACCGCCGTCACCTACTCGAAAAATTCCACCCACTTGTCGCCAACGCGCCGTCAGCAAGACTCGCCACCGACAGCTCGTGGGCAGCGCTGCCCTCGAGCTAACCACTATTCTGTATTATCATCGTAAAATTTACTTAAATGCGGTTATTTTAAAATCCTAACCTGAATGACAAGTTATTTGCTGTGTCAGAACGGTGCTGTTATAATGAGTGATCACCTTTAAAGATAAGGAGGGGTTCACATCGGCGTCGAGGTGACGATGAAATACCTGGGTCTCGTCCTCGACAGTCGGTGCAACTTCGTGGAGTATTTCCGACGTTTGGCCCCCAAACTGGAACGGGCCGGGGCCGCCTTCAAGTGGCTCTTGCCCAACCTGAGGGGGCCAAACGCCTCCTGCCGGAGGCTTTACGCGGGGGTCGTGCGGTCCATGGCCCTATACGGGGCCCCGGTGTGGGCGCGTTCACTGCGGCGGCGAGCCGCCCACTACCTGAACGCGCCCCAGAAGGTGGTAGCCATAAGGCTTATCCGGGGCTACCGCACGATCTCGGGCGAGGCGGCAAGCCTCCTTGCCGGACTGCCGCCATGGGATCTGGAGGCGATAGTCCTCGCGCGCTTGTACGAGTGGCGCGTGGAGGCACTTCGCCGGGGGGAGGATCAGCTTCCGCGGCAAATCGCTGCGGAGCGGACGGATCTCCGGCGCGATCTCATGGTGGCATGGAAAGGGCGACTGTCGCAACCCAGCGCAGGGCCCGCCGCGATAGCGGCGATAAGACTCCTCTTTGAGGAGTGGCTAGAGAGGCGCCACGGCGCCCTCACTTACCGCCTGACGCAGGTCCTCACCGGACACGGGAGTTTTGGGAGGTTCCTGCACATCATCAGGCGGGAGGAAACGTCCGGGTGTCACCATTGTCAGGATCGTCCAGAGGACACGGTGGAGCACACGGTGGAGGCCTGCCCCGCTTGGGCGGAGCACTTTCATTTTTTTTCAGCAAATTTCAAAACTGTATCTTTACATAAAAATACGAGACACGTCTTTCGGGTTTTGCATATACTAAAAATAATGTTGTATAATATGTAAGGCTACAGACACGAGGACTCTCAATCGCGGAGACAACAGGATCTCCTCAAATAAAATAAGAAATACCGGCTGAAAGACAAAAAAATCCCGACTTTTTCGCCATTCATCATCTGCCAAATCATTTTTAGGGTTCCGTACATCAAAAGGAAAAACAGAACCGAGGAAAAAAAGAAAGAAGCCTCCGGAAGATCACTTCGTTGCCTTCGTTCTCAGGAACGTGTAGAGTTATTATGTTCAAATTAATATCAAATACTCAAGGCTGCAACCACTTGAAGCAGTGAAAAAATCAAACTCCTAATTCAACGCAATTAAAAGATACGGGCATTTATATTTTGAAGCTCGCAAGGGAATCAAAAAAAACCTATAGGGTACTTCACTTTGACCTAGAAACATGAAATTTGCCAAGAAGCAATGTCATGTAGCACAAGTAAAGGAAAAAATCCTAAAACCGTATTTTTGTACGGAATCTTCGGTGCGCGAGTCCTACTCGCACTTGACCGGTTTTTTTTATCTATGTTAATGTTCACAAGCGAATTATGATTAAACAAAACGTCGTGGTAAACGATTCCAAACCAACACTGTCCCCAGTGATTAATGTAACTACAACAACCGCTCAAACCTCCTAATATAAACACAGCTTCTCTTCGCGACTATCTGCCATTATCATGCCGACTCATCGGAAGGGAACGATAAATCTTATCAAATACGATTTATCTTATAAACCTACATTAACAGGGATTATTGACGTTTAGGAGAAGCTGTTGTTGAGACGTTAAGGAGAATAATTAGTAAGGTTCTGACAATCGTGAATGTTAAAGTTTCTTTGGAAATTAGCTGGACTAGGAAAGATTGTGACTTTGATATTCACATGCTCTTTTCGTTCGCAAACTCACTTCTGCCACAAGCATATGTCGCTGTAACTTTGTTAGTTTAAAATGCTCCTTTTTAGGGTTCCGTACCCAAAGGGTAAAAACGGAACCCTATTACTAAGACGTCGCTGTCTGTCCGTCTGTCCGTTCGTCCGTCTGTCTGTCACCAGGCTCTATCTCAAGAACCGCGATAGCTAGTCAGTTGAAATTTTCACAAATTATGTATTTCTGTTGTCGCTATAACAACAAATACTAAAAACAAAATAAAATGAATATTTAAGGGGGCTCCCATACCACTAACGAGTTTTTTTCGGCGTTTTTGCCTTGTGGTATGGAACCCTTCGTGTGCGAGTCCGACTCGCACTTGGCCAGTTTTTTTTTTACTAAGTATTTGTATTTACTGTGTGTCCCAAATAAAATATTTTTCTTTCTTTCTCAGGGCAGCGTACACAGAGATTAACTACACAGCCTACCCATAATCTAGTTCATATTGCTAGTAGTGTCACCGAATAACTAACAGAATTTTATGTTCCACACCGTTTTGTATTAGGTATGCGCGCTGGTGCCAGTGACGAGGAAACATAAAAGAACGCCGTTTTTCCAATTACAACGTTTTATTTTATGTTTAAAAGTCACCCCTTTATAAACGTTGCTTAAAGTTAACTAGAGATTAGCGACTATTTGACCATACAATCCTTCAGGATCAAAAACAAAAGAAAAAGCGGTTCAAACCGGTATGAGAAAGTTTATAGTGGATAAGACAAAGATTAAAACAGAAGACGATCCAGGAGGGGATCGAGGCGGGGGGGGTGGAGGGGGGGTTCAGGGGATCAGAACGGAATAATTCCATTTTTGCCGTTTAAATGTTACATAACTTTAATCATCGTATTTAAATAAACTCCATGCTCTCCAAAAATGCGACAGTAATGATATATCGAGAATTAATGCAGGGTAACAGCAAAGTGATCGGAAGTGACCACAAGCCAGGAAGTTGAGGGCGATGACCTGATGAGGGTTGCGGGAAGCCATTGTGTGCTGTGATCCAAAGTTCTGGGAAGGTTTAATTTTAGACAGACCTTTTTCCGCCAGTGCACTGCGGTGTAATGAGGGAGTAATAATATTGTTTACTCACTTTACTTGATGCTTGGATAAAAAGCCAATGCCGCAGTCTCCCTGATGCAAACTCTCCATGAATTTACCAAACTTGACAGTCAGTTTAAAAGACAAGTAAACTGACTTTCACAATTATGAAAAATACTAGCTTCTGCCCGTGACGTCGCCTGCGTTTACCGAGATAAAAGTATGAGTATCCTATGTGTTAAACTATGTTATAAAATATCTGTGCACCAAATTTATCCAAGTGTGTTTCGTCTAATTAATTAATTAAAAAACATCTAAACTTTCACAGTTATACTCATCATTTCAGCCGAAAGACGTCCACTGCTCGACATAGGCCTCCCCCAAGCACCTCCACTTCGACCGGTTCTGCGCTTCTCGCGACGGGTTCCTGCGGCCTTCACAAGGTCGTCGCACCACCTTGTGGGAGGCCTTCCAACGCTACGTCTTTCGGTACGCGGTCGCCACTCCAGAACATCTCGGCCCCATCGGCCATCTGAGCATTGTACTGAGGTCCTCCATAGTCTCAGCCAAGCCTCTGAATTGGTTTCGGACTACGATATCGTCGGCAAACCGAAGGTGAGTTATGTACTCGCCATTGATGTTAATGCCAGCCCCTTTCCAGTCCAGAACCTTTAAGACGTCCTCCAGTGCAGCGGTGAACAGTTTCGGAGAGATAACGTCTCCCTGTCTCACACCTCGCTGCAGAGGAATAGGTTTCGAGGTCTGATCCTGGAGCCGGACTGACATAGTGGCGTTTTCGTACAGACACTTCAGAACCTCGATATACCAACTACATTATACTAATAGCAGGATAATAAATAAACTTTAAAAAAATTGGTGCCAAGAGCTTATGAAGCTTATGAAGTAGGTTAACGATTTTTTTTAAGTGATTGAGTAACAACGTTCACTATAACAACAATACTGCATCAACGAGATTTCCCAAAGGGGTTAAGGGGTCATGTGCCTTCGATTTACGTGGAAGCAAAAATCGCTACGTCATAGTTTCTGAGTGCCTTCACATCCTTCATTGGTCCAGAGTTCGCCGAACCTTCGAAGCCTTCGTCGAACGTATAAATATGCAGCGTACGCGCAACGCCAACGTGACGTGTTTTCCGATACGGCTACAAACAAATAGCAAAATCAAAGGGAATGCCCTGCCTGAAAAATTGGACTCAATGTTCCAATTTTGAATTGTTTCTTTTTTCTTTTTCAAAACTACGTGTAGTATAGCATGTTTCCGGGATGCATTTATTTTTCTGTTGGCTTGCATCGATTTGCTTGTTCACTCCTCCATTATTTATTGAAGAGATATTGTAGCTATTTTTGTAATGAAGAATGTGAAGACTATGTAGGTCATTGTTTTCTTTATTTTCACATTAATTTAATTTTAATCTTAATCATGGCCTGGCAGTTCGAGTAATTTATGCGGCCTACCCAAATGTCCTTTCTTTGGAATCGATTGTCGAATCTTTGAGCACCTTAAGTTTTGCGTGCACTGACTGGACAAGTCCACTGAATCTGTATGGTTGTTTCCTCAAACGACAATTTCAGACATCAATCTACATGGTTTTCACATGGTCTGATCAAGATTATGTCTGAATTTTAAAACAGACTGACCTCTGAATTTGTTTCGGTCTTTCTTCTTAGATTAGCCGCCGATCCGCCGATCTTATCTAGTTTTTATTTTTTAAATATGATTGATGTGTAAAAGTGTTTGTAGTTTGTACAAACCTACTTTTTTAGTCTTTATACTTTTAAAAACTTCTTTAATAGACCGATAGAAATCTTACGCAAATTAAATAAAATGCGACCTACACGTCTCCCCTCGTTGGCGTAATAATCTAGGTAAATATAACAGAAACCATTTCTAAGAAAAAGTACTGGGCTCAATTTTGCGAGCTACATTTTTGCCTTTACATAATATTGTAGTATAAAACTAGCTGTGCCCGCGACTTAGATCGCGTGTTTGTCGGAAAACAAATTGGATTTCATGGGTTTTATTTTCTTTGCGCGGAACCCGAATTATTTTTCTAAAATAAAAAGTAGCCTAAGTTGCGCTTTTTAACATCAGCTATCTGCCAGTGAAAGTCCCGTCAAAATCAGTCCTGCAGTTTCAGAGATTAGCCGGAATAAACAGACAGACAGACAAAAATATAAAATAATAGGGTTTTTGTTATAAGTGCTGTATATACTTTTATCTATATTTAGTACTAGCTTCTGTCCGCGACTTCGTCCGCGTGAAATACCTGTCCCCCCCCCCCCCCCGACCCACCCCGTCACATCTCATCGCCTGCCCGCGCTATTACTACGTTTTTGCTTAGCGTTCTTTCTGACTTTTTTTTCTTTTTGCTTGGCTCCTAAGGATCATAGCGTGCCAGCGGAATTGTCCGAAAGGGTTACCGCTGGCCCAGAACATAAAGGGCTAAGGAACGAACTCGGGTGGGTTTTAGTCAGTTAGTGTCTAAACACACTATGCCGAAATTACGCGACCGAAGTTCGGCAAGATTACGCCCGCAATGCTATTTAACGCAACGTAATTTCGGCATAATGTGTCGTCAGTAATTCAAATAGCATTGCAGGCGTAATCATGCCGAACTTCGGTCGCGTAACTTCGGCATAGTGTGTTTAGACACTAAGAGTCTGACACTCCCTTCCGCTCCACCCAGAGCGGGAGGAGTACAAAAAGATTTTTTCAAATCTGACTAGTAGTTCCAGAGATTAGCCCCTACATACAAGCTTACAAACTTTACCTCTTTATAATATAAGTATAGACAACGCTCATTACAAACAGACACTTCAATATTATTTATTTGTACCTATATATGTATGAAAGATTTCAGCTTAAGTAATACTTTATTCTGACAATCGTGTTCTTGAAATCACTCAATCGGCTTTTTTAAGTAGATTATGTATCCTTTGAACAGAGGATCAAAGCGGGTCAGTAGAGCTTATGGTTTATTTTTTGTTTCGCTCATTTTTTTATCTTCTATATTTTCCTTCTGGAGACCCCAATTATGTTCCTTTTTTTGTTTGGCCTACATTGTGTTGAAATAGTAAGAAATCTAAACTGTGTAAGTACTTGTTACTTATGTGATTATTTAATCAATTAATGTTACCTCCAATCGCCTGAAACACAGGATTACCTAGTTCAGGCACAAATCATGGATGAACTCGACATAGATTTAAGAAAAACTGTAATTACTTTAGTCTTTATATTTTTGATAAAATTTTACTATTATTATTTTATTATAGTTACATTCGATTCCCATAAGTACCTACTTTGTCTTGCAAAGATGCACCAGCTTTCCTGGATGCATAAAATGAAAAAGTGACCGTCAACCAGGTCATCATCATCATCATTTCAGCCGAAACATCCACTGCTGGACATAGGCCTCCCCAAGAAGGTGGGGGGGAGGAGGTTTGCCATAATCGCCACGCTTGGCAGGCGGGTTGGCGATCGCAGTATAGTAGGTATGGTGGTGGAATGCATAGAGAACGCTGCTGCCCATTCTCCGGTACGACCCTTAGTCGCCTTTTACGACACCCACGGGAAGTATGGGGCGGTGCTATTCTTTAAGTCCGGCACCACACAGACAAGTCAGGCACCACAAAGTCAACCAGGTAGCAAACTTTAAATGAATCCTCGAATTCATGACATGTATTGTCCCATATTCCTATGCATATGGAACAATACATGTCCTGAATTCGAGGGGCTTGTGGCTATGTTATAACAGCCGCACGGGTCGATTGATCAGGTTAAGGTACGCTTTTCGCAGTTGGTTCGAGGATGGGTGACCATCTTTACATACCAAGACCCCTCCGTGCATCGAAAAGCACGTTAAGCCGCTGGCCCCGGCTGTCATTCGTGGATCTTTGGCTGTCGTTGCGCATCGTCAGAAGCCCGTAAATCTGACAATTAGTCTTACTGAGGGGTAAGACTGGTTGGGGGGGTTCAGATAGGCAGTGGCTCCATGTAAAATTCTGGTATTCAGCTGTATTCGGTTAGACTGGAAGCCGACCCTAACATAGTTTAGAAAAGGCTAGACATGTCATGAATTCGAGATCCTCAATTTGACGAAACAACAAAAGGATGTGACAGCAAAAGGATCACGCATGTACTATTCCGTATGTGTTCACAATATACTGTGATGGACTGCTCCCATGTAATCCGTTTCCATGGTTGTTATAGCAACGCTCGACACTGCTGTTCGATATAAAGATGAAAAAGCGATTGTATCTCTTTCCTAGAACCAACTATACTGGAAATGCGTCTTTAATATAAATGTTACACCACTGCAGACTGGCAATGAGCAATAGAACATTTTTCATGAAGTATTTTCAGAACCAACTATAGAATATAAGATACCAAGAAAAGCGACAGAGCGAAACGGGTCTTTGATAAAAATATTGCAACACTATTGTCAGCAATGAAAAACTTTTCATGTAGCATTTTCATTAGTTCCTGGAACCCATAAGTTGCGCGATTAAAACGAAACCCCCCACTTACGAAAGTCAAACCAATATTAATGTTTTGGGCTTAGATGGCACGGGTGACTGACTCTAATGACGTTCGCTCTACAGGAAGTTTTTTTTTCACTTAAGAAAATTACTTATAAATTACCTAGAGAGAGAAGGAAAGAGAGTAGGGAGGCCTTTGTCCAGCTGTGGGTCTGGATCTAAACACAAAAAACGCAAGTTTTAGAAACAATAAAAGTATATGATCGACTACAGTAAACAAAATCGGAAAAATATATGATATTTTTCAGGATATATGCTAGGTAGATAGTGTGTTGAAAACATAATACAACTAATTTGGTACTATAGAAAAAAATCATGAAGATACCTCTAAAAACTTTCTTTTTACAATAAAAACCATACTAATATACATACAATCATTCCGATATTTGTCAGGTTGAATAATCTGACAAAAAATCTGAATGATTGTATTTATACAAGCAACATACTAAAATACCAGTGTTTTCATTTTTTGGTCCAAACAATAGATTTTTTGTGATTAAATAATTGCTTCATATTTTGCAATAAATTAACAGAGTTGTGTCATCGCGCTTCTCTTTCTTTTCTATGCAGTCCGACAGTGACCGCGCTTTAGGTCATGTAAGTCCCATAACGGCTAATTTTTTTTTTAAGTTGTCAAAATATTACCTATACTTAAAGGTTAGGTACATAGAGAGAAAGGCCTCATCCCAGTGAGAGAATCGATCTTTTCTTCAGAAAGCAGATGCTCTATTTCATACGTCATTCATATAAAGGACAATTGACTGGACATCATATAACATCACGTTACTGTAAAGATTATTATTTACAATACAAATGATTGACGATCGCTAATTGCAAATTGTTTGCGTCATCGTGACGTCATGAACGCATCGCCCGGCTGATTGCGATCGGATTGCGTTGCGACATCAAATTACTTATTAAACATCGTTTTCCATATTCGGTAAACTTTAACAAGTATTTCTTATCGACATTTAAGTTCCATGTGATTACCTACGGTAATGGAAAACCCGACAATATAACAAACTATTGGCTACGGTTGATCAATATAATTTCTTTGTTCAGTTGCCTTTCCGTTCTCTGTTGGACTCGGACCAATTGAGTGGCAATTGTTTAATGTTTTTAATTTGTTTTGTGCAAAGGGCGTAGAATGGTACCTTAAGGTATCCCTTCTTGTTGTGAATGTGAAAAAAAAACAATATTGAATTCAAGTGCTATTACATAAATATTTCGAATGACTCAATGTAACAGAGCATTTTCGAGGAGGTTGTGAAAGAAGTGTTCCAAAATCCTTCATAAACTAACTTACGACCAAAGCGAAAGCAAACGGGAGGACATTTTGTTTTCAACCTCCGGTTTCCGTCGGCTTTTTCCTGAATTAAATCTCGTGAAACATTCCCCGAAATCTGCGAATGCAGCAAAGGACAGCGCCAGATACATAATGCCATCTCCGGACTAATAGACCTTTCTGTTGCCACATTAGGGTGGCCACACGACCCAAAGGGATCATCAAGATTAGCAACAACTTCGAAAACGGCCTTCTGTTATTTTATAATTTGTAATTTAATAGTCTTAACCCAAACTTTAATTGAGACTAAGTTTTGAACAAACGTTTTGTTTTTTGATTACTTGTGAGTTGTTTTAGAAGAATTATGTTTTAGTCTCTGACTTATTATTGTTGGATAAACTGTTGAAGCTTTTGTGCATGTAATTACTCACGTTCTAAGGAAAAATGACTAGATGAAGTTTTATCTTAAGGGTCACACACAGAAGTCTGCATACCAGTAGTTTAATAAGATAGAAGAGGATAAATAATATTTTTTTAGGAAAGTACTCATGATATATTTTGCATATAGCGCAAAAATAGATTTAATGTGATCTTACATTTCGTAAAGAAAATATCAACAAAACACTTTGTTTTAAGACACTTTTGAAGTTCTGGCTATCATAGACCCAGAGCACCTTTTCCTTAAAATCTTAGCCTTCCATAGAACATAGCTGACGTCATTTGTTACATTATCATAAACAAACCACGTCCGATACAGGGTTAATAGATTTATGACATAGATTGCTCCGACTAGTTCGTAATAGCGAAGTAATCGCTTCGGGCTATTATTGCTCTCTCTGATTGCCCTCGCAAACTGCCTTTTTAATGTTCCGTGTTTTAAAATTGATTTTCCGCTGCCTTCGCAGAAATTTAAAGCGAATTCTGTTGTTGTTATTCGGTATGATTTTATGTATATTGATTGTGAAATATGTTATGGGATCTAAAATGACTTTTAGTTATGGATATTATGGATATAAGTATAAATACTATAATTGGTAGGTAACAAGTAAGTAGATCATCACCATTGCTCTCAAAACGGTGAAGGAAAATATCGTGAGGAAACCGGCATGTCCTAGAACCAAAAATTCGAAGACATGTGTAATCTGCCAACTCGCACTGGGTCCAAGTGGTAGATTACAGCCCACTCTCTCTCGAAGAGAGAAGGCCTGTGTCTCAACATTGGGTATTCCCAATGTTGGGACACAGGCCCAAAGCCGGGTAAGCTGATTATGCTGAAGTAGGTAGATAATCATGTTAATTTAATAATGAAATAAGGGCTGTGTCAATATATTATACTGAAATGTTAATGTGAAAGATTACTGTCGATCTACATCGATTGATAACATAGCACACTCAGAGGGTCTAGCTAGACAAGGGGATTACAGGACCTAAACACAAAAAACGCAAGTTTTAGAAACAATAAAAGTATGTGATCGACTACAGTAAACAAAATCAGAAAAGTATATGATATTCTGCAGCATATATGCTAGGTAGATAGTGTGTTGAAAACATAATACAACTAATTTGATACATTAAAAAAAACATGATACCTTTAAAAACTTTCTTTTTACAATAAACCATACTAATATATATAATTTTTGTAAGATTATTCTACGAGTAACATACTAAAGCACTAGTGTTTTAATTTTTTGGTCCAAACAATAGATTTATGACTGCATAGAAAAGAAAGAGAAGCGTGATAACACGACCCTGGTAATTTATTGCAAAATATGAAGCAGTTATTTAATTACAAAAAAATCTATTGATTGGACTAAAAAATTAAAACACTAGTGTTCTAGTATGTTGTTTGTAGAATAATCTGACAAAAAAGTCCTTACTATAAAACCTAAACCTAGCCTAGTATTCAAAATAAAAGACTAGCTGTATAAAGTCCGCTTGGTCGGAAAAACTTCGATTCAGCTACAGGCGCCCGCCGCGAAAACACTTTTTATGATTTAAAATTTAAATTTCCTGACAGATAGCGACATATTTCACCGACCAAACTTTTAAATCGTAGTTTAAAAGAAAATTCCACTTTCTTTCCCAGTTAAAGTCTATCTTTAGTCCAACAGTAGGTATAATGAATAGAGAATCCTGTACAAAAGTGTATTTTATAATAATTGTCATTTAAATGCTTGCTTAATAAGTTCATTACAATCCTTACTAACATTTTAAATTCGAAAGTAACTCTGTCTATCTGTCTGTCTGTATGATACCTTTTCACGACTAAACCACTGAACGGATTTCGATAAAATTTGGCAGAGAGATAAATTGCATCCAGGAGAGGGAGATAGGATAGTTTTTATCCCGATATTCCCACGGGATCGACACTTATGCGGGTGAAACCGCGGGGCGCTGACAGTAATTTATAATAATGACAGAATAATAATTATTCTGTCATTATTATAATTCGCCTTTCTTCTTTACCTGTCACAAAATGTAATAGGATATCAACTAGTATTCCCACTTGCATAATTTTCTATTTTCCCAAGCTCTAGTCGCCATTGAAAATTGAGAGAAAGCAAATATAACATGCTGGATGGAACAAAAGCCATTGTTCCAATTAAACTGATTAGGTACTGCTACTTTTACTGTTTCTACAAGTGTAGATTTATTATTGTCCTGAACAATACCTAAGCAAGATTATTTTAAATCTGTTTTGTTTCCGAACTCATTGTCAAGAGGTAGTTTGGTAGTCTTTAAGAGTTTCCTCTTACCTACTTTAGTATTTATTATTGTTTTTGTTTCTACTACAGCAGTTCTTACTTTTTCTATAGAAATAGTTCTCTAAAGTAGTTTTGTTCGTGCCTTCTTCTGTAAAGAAAATTAAGGAAATTCTCAAGATGTTATCGTCGAGATGTTTCCGTAGACATGCTGGAATTTAGATTGAAAACTTAAAACACGTTAGCAGCGATTTGTGTGCAAAGTACTAGGAGGTCAACACACCCGAGGAGATTATAAATGCGGGGTGCAGGGTTGCTAGGCGACGCGGGAGGCGTAGGCGACGCGACGGCGCGACGTGGCGGCGCGACACGTGACGCACCCGACACCTCTCGGCTGCAGTGTCCGTTCATGCTACCCTGTGAATGATTTTTTATGCTTTTACGGATTTTTCCGATTTCATGAATTATTCAGTTTTTAAATCTAATTTATACCTAGCTAAACGGAAATTTTTTTCGGCATTTTGTGCCTTGTGGTACGGAACCTTTCGTGTGCGAGTCCGAGTCGCACTTGGCCGATTTTCTTTCGTCACTCTTTTATAGACAGTTTACTTTTGCTTTAGATAGGTAAGTCAGACAGACAGGTACGACGTCTCAGGTAGTTCAGTCCAAAACAAGTTCCAAGTTTCAGTCAAAATTGAACTGTCACTAAAAAGGTTAATCCTGACAGTAGGTTAAGGGCTAAGGGTAGGTTAAGGGCAACACAAATATGTGACCCTTACCCTCATTACCTGCTAACTACTTTGATAAACCTCCCATACAAATAAACCCATGGAAGTTGATGGAGGCCGGCCTAACACTGGCCATTGTGTACGGATATTTAAATGTTGGGTAGCAGGTAGATGCAACTATTCAGAACCTACTTTTAGGCAAACAATGCCTGTATTAGTAGGCTCCGCTCTTTCAAATAACTATACACTTTACTAGCTGTGAGTATAGTGTACCTTAACCCCGGTCGCGATGGGGAGTGGAACCGGCGAGAGATGTCGTGCGGTGTCCCGCAGGGATCGGTTGTGGGGCCGCTCCTGTGGGACATCGGCTACGACTGGGTGCTGCGGGCTGACCTCCCTGATGGCGTCAGCGTGGTTTGCTACGCTGACGACACGCTGGTCCTGGCGCAGGGGAGGTCGCATCAGGCGGCGGCCGACGCGATGACACGCGGGGTTGCGATAGTCGTGGAGAGGATCCGGCAGTTGGGTCTCGAGGTGCATTGCACAAGTCCGAGGCCATGTCATTTCATGGGCCCCGGAACCCGCCACCATCGGGATCCCAACTAACGGTAGGAGGGGTGCACATCGGCGTCGAGATGACGATGAAATACCTGGGACTCGTCCTCGACAGCCGGTGGAACTTCGTGGAGCATTTCCCACGTTTGGCCCCCAAACTGGAACGGGCCGGGGCCGCCTTCAAGCGGCTCTTGCCCAACCTGAGGGGGCCAAACGCCTCCTGCCGGAGGCTTTACGTGGGGGTCGTGCGGTCCATGGCCCTATACGGGGCCCCGGTGTGGGTGCGTTCACTGCGGCGGCGAGCCGCCCACAACCTGAACGCGCCCCAGAAGGTGGTAGCCATAAGGCTTATCCGGGGCTACCGCACGATCTTGGGCGAGGCGGCAAGCCACCTTGCCGGACTGCCGCCATGGGATCTGGAGGCGATAGTCCTCGCGCGCCTGTATGAGTGGCGCGCGGAGGCACTACGCCGGGGGGAGGATCCGCTTCCGCGGCAAATCGCCGCGGAGCGGACGGATCTCCGGCGCGATCTCATGGCGGCATGGAAAGAGCGACTGTCGCAACCCAGCGCAGGGCACGCTGCGATAGCGGCGATAAGACCCCTCTTTGAGGAGTGGCTAGAGAGGCGCCACGGCACCCTCACCTACCGCCTGACGCAGGTCCTCACCGGACACGGAAGTTTCGGGAGGTTCCTGCACATCATCAGGCGGGAGGAAACGCCCGGGTGTCACCCTTGCCAGGATCGCCCAGAGGACACGGTGGAGCACACGGTGGAGGTCTGCCCCGCTTGGGCGGAGCACCGCCGTGTCCTCATAGAGGCGATCGGCAGCGACGGCGACCTCTCGCGTCCGGCCCTGGTGCAAGCCATGGTCCGGGGCGAGAGGGAGTGGGAGGTAGTCACCTCCTTCTGCGAAGCAGTCATGCTAGCGAAGGAGGTGGCGGGACGGTTCAGGGAGAGAGCCTCCCGTCTCAGCCGCCGCGGGGGACGCCCCAGGCGTCGGGAGCCGCGTGACGACTCCCGGCCACCGTAGGCGCGGGCCTGCGGGCGGAGAGTAATGGGTAGCTCACCTTCCGATCAGGACCAGGCCCGTGCCGGACGGCGCGTACGTGTTCCACGCGCGCCTCAAAGAGATGTCAGCATCGAGGAGGGGCCCCTTAGGGCCGAAGCCTGCCGGGTCAGCGGAATTGTCCGAAAGGGTTACCGCTGGCCCGGAACATAAAGGGCTAAGGAAGGAACACGGGTGGGTTTTAGTCAGTAAGAGTCTGACACTCCCTTCCGCTCCACCCAGAGCGGGAGGAGTCATTTGATGATTCGCAAAAAAAAAAAGTGTAAGTAATATGCAATGCAAGTATACAATCCAAGATTTTTATTATTACTTTCTCAATAATAAAAATTGACTGTTTGCATATTTCATTTATTTATTTTGTAGGTTAGGTTCTTTTTCTTAATTTTCTTTAAAATTTTGTAAATAAATATTGTAAGTATTTGGTATAGGTTAGGCGGTTCTTTCCTTGATTTTTGGGTATTTACTTATCTTAATTTTTATTTGGGGTTTGTAAATAAATATTGTAAGCATTTGTTACAGGTTAGGCATTTCTTTCCTTGATTTTCGGTATACTTATCTTAATTTGTATTTAGGGTTTGTATATAAATATTATAAGAATTTGGTACAGGTTATACATTTCTTTTCTTGATTTTCTTTATTAAGTATAAGTTCATTAGCTCAGGTTAGTAATTAATTTTTCTAGCAATTCTTTGTTTTATAAAGTTAGTACGTTTGGTTTACACGTCTTAACACTTATTACTTAAACTGTGATAATTTTAGACTGTATAACAATCTGTAAGTATTTATAATTTAATTGTTTACGATAGTACGTGTTTACTAAATAACTGTGTGTTAAGTAGTAAGTACTATTTTATTAAGAATACCTGTAAGTAAGAATACCTCGAAGAAGATCCAACCTCTCCCAATGTAGAATGCTAAAAGGAAGAGATTAGTTCGATCACAGGAATCTGAGGAAGGTCGTGAGGCAAGGTTCTCTGCAACTCGGGAACATCAGGCTAGGTTTCGTGCTGCAGAAACTTCGACTCAGCGAGAATCTCGACTGAGTTCAAATCGTTCTCGAATGATGACAACTCGAAATAGGGAAAACGGGGAGCAACGAAAGGCACGTTTATCTGTCGATCGCGAAGCTCACGCGCTATCGCGTGAGTCTGAGACTTTTGCTGACGGGGAAACCCGCCTGAGCTCCCAGAGAGTACGGACAACAAATGCTCGATCCCAGGAGACACAGGACGAACGGGAAATATACGTCTCACTGCCGATCGTGAAGCTCATGCACTATCGCGTGAGTCTGAGACTTTCACTGATAGGGAAATTCGTCTGAATTCTCAGAGGGTTCGGACAGCAAATAATGGGTCTCAGGAAACACAGGAAGAACGGGAAATACGTCTCATTGCCGATCGTGAAGCTCAAGCACTATCGCGTGAGTCTGAGACTTTCACTGATAAGGAAATTCGCCTGAGTTCTCAGAGGGTTCGGACAGCAAATGCCCGGTCTGTAGACGGTATATGTAATTCAAAATATGCTGCCCGAAAAGTCACTATTCCACGCGGACGAAGTCGCGGGCACAGCTAGTAATAAATAAATAAAGAATACCTACACAAGTATCTTAAGCAAAATATAATCTGATATTATATTAAATCATAGAACTGAAAATGTATCTGTATGCGGGCATTAAGTGGGCCCGCCCTTTATGCCTGAAGGCTTTCTGTTTACGTTTTCTTATGATTTTTTTCTGCTTGAGTATAGTATTCAATATTTTTGTTGACATATTGGCGTATGCTAGCTAGTTTTGTATAGAATCAAGATCTCTTCTTACTGAACCGACAGCTATGCTGCTGCGGAGTTTCTTGCGCCACTTTATCTTCCCAGATAAAGCACTGTGAAGTGTTTTGGGGACTGTCTTTTGTAATTTTTGACATAAATACAAAAAGTGCTGATTCTCAGTGTAGTTTGAATAAATGGCTTTTGATTTTGTCTGTTACAGTCAGCTGTTTACAACACTTAAATGTCACAAAATAAAATAAAGTTAAAATTTAAACGTGTTTTTTCGACGTTTTATGCCTTGTGGTACGGAACCCTTCGTGTCCGACTCGCACTTGGCCGGTTTTTTTTTGTTACCCAAACTGCTTAACATCGCAACGGCTGACAAGACCCCAAGAAGGAATCACTGGCTCGGAAGATACAGGCCACAGAGCATGTAACACTTTATACAGGCTATGCCTAGTTTCGGAGTCAGGGATACTTCTACTTTATTTGCCAAAGATAAGCTCTAAAGTGTATTTCAAATAAACTTGCGATAAATGTCATTCAACCACCCTGTACCAAAAAGTCCAAATAACTTACGATAGATTTCGTTCGTCATATAAAACTGTCGCTAACATTGCATCGGTTGAGTTTCATAATATCAAACACGGAGTAAGTCAATGTTTTGATCGTGTTACCGACACTGCCCACACATTTTTTTCGTATGGTTTGGAAATATTGGGATACATTAGTAGAAGGAGGTGAACAAACTTTATCGCAAGTTTATTTGAAATGAACTTTAGCTACAGTACCCAATGAAATTGTAATCCAATGTCCAATCTCCTATTTTAAGTCACGACTACGATGTACACCTTAGAATAAGACCAATTGTAATAAGGCTTGTGCATAAAACATTTATTATTATTATACAGGGTGTGGCGTTAATAGTGGTCCACCGTTAAGGATACGATATATCAGATAATATACTATAACATATTACAATTTTAAACATTTTTATCCATTTTTTATTTACGAAATATCTACCTTTTGTTACAAATTTGGTTGTAGTTTCAACAAAAACCATATTTTTGTCATTTTGATTTCTGTTAATTACTGCTAAAGACTAGAACTATCGTGTAAAATTATGGTTTTTTATGTAAATTTAAAGCTTTTGAAGAAAAAGTTAGTTCTTCTCTCTTTTAACCCAAATTTTTTACTTATCATGCAAATTCAAGAGCGATTTTTGTAAAAAAAATGTGCTACTAAAATGGTTAAAATTGTAATATGTTATAGTAAATTATCTGGTTTATCGAATCCTTAATGGTGGACCACTATTTACGCCACACCCTGTATATAAAAGATATTTGCAAACGACAGTAGTGCAAATATCTTTTCGATAGTAGTGCAAATATCTTTTACAGTGAATATCTCATGAGACACCATGAGATAGTCGCTGTTAACGAAAGTGTAACTAAAAACAGTGAACAACAACTTTTAAACTCACCCCTTGCATATTAATTTTCACTTCACAGATACATGTTTTCTTACTTATAACATCTTAACAACTTGAATTTCAAAATAGACCATCAACGTTCCAAAGTAGGATAGAGAGTAAAGTAGATAGGCAGATCTATAGATAGTATTTGAATAGGCTTCTGTTTTAGATGTCAATTAATGTTATTCACCCCAATTGAAACTTAATACGGTAATGCTTTTAAAATTAATCAAGCTATTGATAACTTTTCTATTTGGTTTTGGTAGCTTTGCTTTTAAATTGTTGGCGGTTTGGCTGCTAACAATTTGAATAAATAAATAAAAAAAAAACACTACAAAGTGAAAATAACTCTAATTTCGGAAGTCGGTGTCTTTGGATCTGTATTTTAGTTTTCTTCTAGTTTTTTTTTTCTCTGTACACTGTAGTGTTTTTTTGCAAAAATGATTTTTAGTTATAGTATGTACCTACCTCACACCACTTCGTAAATATCACTAATTGCTATGTAAACACCTGACAGGATGTATTATAATATCATCAAGATACGCAGTGGAATAAATATGTATTATCGAAGCCCAAAAACTACCCAAGTAAAGTTAATAAAATTTATATGGGACCACCGCGCAACTCCAACTTCCCGCTACCAAATAAAAAAAAATGTTTTTAAGAGCGTTTACTCCGCACAGCATTTCATACAAAATTTCAAACCCTTATTTTTCGAAATGAATGAACCGATTTTAATGAAACTTCATACGCATAGGCAGGATACAAAGGTCTAAAAAGTTACTTAAGAACATTTTCGAAAAATTGTGTTGTAGCCAAAATAGACCGATTTTAAATTTTCACACAAACAGAGATTTCCAGTTATCTTTTTTTAAATAAGACATTTCGAAAATGTTCTCTACTAACTTTTTAGACCTTTGTATCCTGCTTATGCGTATGAAGTTTCATTAAAATCGGTTCATTGATTTCGAAAAACAAGGGCTTGAAAGTTTGTATGAAATGCCGTTCGGCGTAAACTCTCTTAAACGGTCAACTATTGGCGAAAATATTGATGAACATAATATAAAAATATAAAAAATATATATATAGACGAATATTTATAACCTACCTACTCCTATTTTGAAGTCGGTTAAAAAACACTCGGAATTTGGTGTGTGACAGGACAGATTAAAATTATAATTCCCAACCTTTTGGGCACTTTTCCCGCTGACAGCGATGCGGCCGAATTTTTTTTATATTCTTTACTCTTGTGTTGTTTTATAGGGGAAGGGGGGGCAAGATGGGGTAGCGGGTAAGACAGGGTACCTGCCTTACCTCAGAAACCAATTGACCAATCACGATTATTTTTGCTCATAACACACCGCCGCCATGCCAGTTGTTAGCCAGAAATGTCACAGGGCGACAGCACCACGTAATTTGTTCTAAAATTGAAAAAAACAGTTTTTGGTGATTTGCTTGTAGTTTTTTCACTTTGGTTGGAACGTGATTGTATTGTTTAAAATAACATTTCAAAATACAAACAAGGTTGTTCACATGCGTCAACAATCACACTTGCAGGTAAGCACTTGTTTATTTTTGTGCGGAAACGTTGTTTATAGAGATCAATTTTTTTTATTTATTTCGGCATGAGAGGGCAAGACGGGGTTTGGTCGCCCCATCTTGCCCGCATTAAAATAGTTTAAAAGTTTATTTTGCTACCTCTGTAAAAGTGCCAATAATTATTTATATAATTTAAATAAATAAATTAATTGATTTATTGTGGCTATTCCCCAACAAATCATGCCCTTTCCACGAACCACGAAAAGCTTCTCGCGTTATTAGAGAACGCGGAAAAACTGCAATTAAAACTTCATCGCTACATAAAAGAGAATTAGAAGATACGATAAAAAAACTTAGAAAACTGAAAGAAAATCTGTGGATATTAAAATCGTGCTATTTAGAGACACCGTTTTATTTTTCCTGTAATCTTTACATAAACTTCTATCACATAGAATAATTTTGGATTTTTCTCAATGCAAACTTCGGATATAAGGGAGGGAACGATTTTTTTTTTTTTACATTTTTCATCAAAAGTCAAAAACTATGAGGCCTAAAAAAGAAAAATGTTTAAGAATGTGCAAACAGCGCTCTTTCATATGGATACCCCACATGCCCTAGTAGCCCCACTTCTTTAGGAACCCCTTTCAGTCCCTGCAGAAAAAAAATCTCTCTAATATGCAAAATGGGCTGCATGTGCTGAATACGGCAAATAGGCTCACTGCACCTGTGCTGGTATAGATGATGGAGATGAAGATTGGACGTTTACTTGCGAATTCTGTCAGCAAAAATAAATTGATTTTTGCAAACCAAATCTTGCCCCTTAGGGTACCCCATCTTACCCGAGGGAGGGGGCAAGATGGGGAAATCTGACTTTTTCTACTTTTTGAGGATTTTCTATTTAATTACATAACATATGTTCCTAATTACATTGAATCATGGAAGAGTGATTACCAAAGATGATTATTAAACTAAAAATGATAATATAAACACGAAAATGTTTGTTTTATTGAGTTTCAAACATTAAGTACCCCATCTTGCCCCCCTCTCCCCTATACATGTTCATATTATTATTTTAAATTTTTCAATCGACATTTATTTTTTATTCGTGAAATAAAATTGACGTCTGACAGTTTTTGTCAAAAATTTTAAACGATTCCTTGGTTAAAGTTATCTAGCATTGGAAAAATCAGGTGTATTAGCTTATATATCTATTATGTACATATTATCTTGTTTAAAAATAAAAAAAACACATAAACTTTTTGTCTTTTCTTCATGTTGAGGGAAATGGGTTGAGAATTTGACTAATTTTAGTTGTCTCTTTCCCCGTTTTACTTTATAAATTGATTCCGTTATAAATGAGAGAATCACTAATAATTATGAAATTAACAAGTGAAAATTGGAAACTGCAATGAACGTAGTAAAAGAAGCGCTAATTAAAGCTTTCAATTTCTGTTATTCGTAAAACCTAACAAAAAGTAAAATACAAGGCAGATATGAGTGGAAACGCCTGGGAGGGATCTTAATGATGATTTTCTGCTCTGGCTTCAATCGATCACAGCCTGCAAGGAGTCGTCTGAACAAACAGATTAGCGGACATAAACACTCACTATTTACATATAGACTCAATGGACAGACTGGGAGAGAGAGAGATAGCCTGTGGTACAATTATATTATAAAGGAAAGATACGCTACGTTCATACTGAGCGACGTTCTGTATTGTTACGTTGTTATTACAAAGTACTTACTGCGATAGATAATACGGAACGTATGACACAGAAAGAGATAGCTATCTGTATTGTGTTGCTCGCTGCTATTAGCGGACTAAATGAAACTACAACAATTGTCTGAATTTACCTGAAACAATTTGCGCGCGCTAATGCCATATCTACCTCTTCAATATACCTAATATCATTGCTGTGGTAGCTTTGTATATGGAAGGTAGACTTAAAAGATATGATTGTTGCCTGTAAGTAGTGCTCGCTACCGGCGTGCGTGTATGACCAGATGTATGAACGTAAACGAAGCAAAAGGAGTATGTAATTATCGTAGCAGGTGGCGTTCTGTAGTTTCTGCCTACCCCCATGGGAAGAAGGCGTGAGTTTATGTAATCTGCGTTCGCGATTTACATATTTGACAAAAATATAAACAAATATGAGTTTGTGGAAAAATAACTTTAAATCCATAAAGTTCAGTTTACGCTAGACAACTTCAAACATTCCCCCTGCGCGGGAAGCCAGACTCCCATTATAAAGCCCGGTTTCCACCGTGAGCGGAGCGGACCTTTTAATGACTTCTTTTACCTCGCAAGAGAAAACTGCTTACATGTGTTTCCACCAACAAATAGTTGAGCGGAAATGACTCAGCTTGCAAAAAGAGAAAAATGAGCTCGCTCTTTTGCGGTGGGAATCAGACGACTAAACTCTTTCTTGGTGGAAACGCAAACCTATTTCATGAAAACGAAGTCCGCTCCGCTTAGCCATTTCCGGCTCATTACTCTTTTGCGGTGGAAACCGGGCTTTGTAACCCGACCAAGTACGGTCAAGCGCAGCTTACGCCACATTAATCAGTATTAGGTACCTATACGCCGGACACTTCTTATTTACTTATTTCTATACACACTAACGTAGTTATAACTAATACACATTTTTTTTATAAGAGGACAATTCATTTCCTTTCGATATAATTATAATTTATATTGATGTATCAAAGGGTAAATGCGACGTCGACCATTGTGTTCCGGAAAATGGCAAACGGACGCGCTATATGAATCAGAAGAACAAACTTCAAATATTTTTATTTTGTACCTAGACAGCAATTTTTAAATCATTACAGAAAAAAAATTACATGCCGTTTTGTTAGTTGGTTACAGAAATATACCCATAGAAATCGAAAATTTTGTCCCTGAAGAACGAACCCCCTAACTAACTCCCTTTTTGTACAGTAGCACAAAACATCGATCACAAGACCATTTTAGTGTCTCCCAAAATATCCACCATCAGTGGGACACATTTGAATCAGGCACAAGTCAAATGTCTAAAGGTTTTTAATTAAGCTCAGTAAGCACTTAAACTGTCGAAAGCGTTTCCATTGAAATCCAAAAATAAAAATTCGGCAATATAGGAAAAAGTTTTATATTTGTTGAACAAGTAAATGAGGTTAAACAAAGTGAATGTAAGAGTTCTCTGACTCCCGGCCACCGTAGGCGCGGGCCTGCGGGCGGATAGTAATGGGTAGCACACCGTCTGATCAGGACCAGGCCCGTGTCGGACGGCGCGTACGTGTTCCACGCGCGCCTCAAAGAGATGTCAGCATCAGAGAAGGGTCCCGTGATGGCCGAAGCCTGCCGGGTCAGCGGGATTATCCGAAAGGGTTACCGCTGGCCTGGAACTTAAAGGGCTAAGGAAGGAACACGGGTGGGTTTTAGTCAGTAAGAGTCTGACACTCCCTTCCGCTCCGCCCATAGCGGGAGGGGTCATTTGATGATTTCCCATCCGCAAAAAAAAAACAGTTCTCTGTTATGGTGAAAGAACTTACTCATTCTTTGAGTAGTGTTTGTATTCATGCACTGTTAAGAAACAATCTTTTTCCCAAAAATTAGGTTCGTTTACACGTGTAATATAACATTTTATTTTTTACTTTTCCGAACAATGACATTATAAAGGAAAGATACGCTACGTTCATACTGAGCGACGTTCTGTATTGTTGCGTTGTTATTACAAAGTACTTACTGCGATAGATAATGCGGAACGTATGACACAGAAAGAGATAGCAATCTGTAGTGTGTTGCTCGCTGCTGTTAGCGGACTGAATGAAACTACAACAATTGTCTGAATTTATCTGCAACAATTTGCGCGCACTAGTGCGATATCTACCTACCTGTTTAATATAATATCATTGTTTCATAACAATAGTTTATCGAATACTTAAGATGAAGTCATTGTGACTTCTTCGTAAAGGTCACATATCAGATACTAGCTTCTGTCTACGACTCCCTAGGCGTGAAATTTCTTGTTAATTCCGTCGCATCGCATCGCATTTCCGCGCTTTTACTTCGTTTTTGCTTAACGTTCTTTCTGACTTTTATTATTTTTACTCGGCTCCTACGGATCCTAGAGTGATGTAAGTGTAGTCTAGCCTTCCTCAAGAATTGGGCTATTAAATGCAAAAAGATTTTTTTAAATCCTACTGGTAGTTCCAGAGATTAGCGCGTTCAAACAAACAAACTCTTCAGCTTTATTATTAGTAGATATCGCACTGCTAACACAAGACTGTATCAACTCAAAAAAGACAAATTCGAGATAACTCATTCTTCTTATGTTAAATTTAATTCTCTACGCGTCAATAAATCTCAGAAATTACTCATAATTATAGAAACCCCTTAATTTTATCCCTAATTTTAAAACTGTTCACTTTTTTACAATCGTTAACAGGAAACGAGTAATCAGTTTTCCATCATTTCTGAAAAAAGCTTCATTTTGAGTTGATACAGTCTTGTATTAGCAGTGCGAATTATGTATTATCCATACTTCAATACTGCTACTATATTATAAATTCGAAAGTAACTCTGTCTGTCTGTATGTTACTTTATCACGCCTAAACCACTGAACATATTTCGATAAAATTTGGCAGAGAGATAGATTGCATCCCAGGGAAGAACATAGGATAGTTTTTCCCCCGATATTCCCACGGGATCGACACTTTTTCGGGTGAAACCGCGGAGCGCTACTAGTTATCTATAGATTAAACTTTTCATTGTCACTTCCACGAATAGTTTTCCGAGAATCGAGAACAAAATCCACAATCCAGCTGTGATGGAATATGAATCTCACTTATGTTCTATAGTGAATCTGTGGTTCCAGCGAATCTTCTTTACAAAGCGGCTACTTACCCTGCTCTAGTTTCGTCTGAAAGTAGATTTTCGTGATCCTCTCCCTCCCTATAAACAGAGAAGTTAGTTAACACAGAGTGACTAACAAATGAAGGGCGAATCATTGCGAAAGTTACTTGAGTAGAATGGAAACAAACAATCAAACAGAAACATAGGCAGTCTTTGGGACTGCCGTCAGAAGTGAAAACTTGAAACTGTGCATAGCTACAGAAACGAGTATACTATTAAAATGAGCATGTCGATGACGCGAAACTAATATAATTGTGTGAAAAAGATAAGTATAATACACGTACATAAACTCACACCTTCCTAAGAAAACTACAAATTATCTATAAATATAAAATTCAAACACACAGCCTAAACCTGTCCTAGAGACATGAAATTCCGAGTGTGTGATCTTTGCGAAGAGTAAGTATCAACTAAGAAAGGGTTTTTTGAAATTCGAAAACGGTGAAATTTCACGCGGACGAAGTCGCGGGCAGAAGCTAGTCTCGTATAAAGCGCAATGGTGTTGGTGATTCTGCGGGAAAAACGAATCTTATATTGAAAGACCTTTAATATCAAAATGATGTTAAGATGACGACAGAATTTCACCTGTCACTTAGCCTGCAGTATTACTGCCCTTTTTGGGTGCTAACTCTTACACATTGGTACTCTATGTCCCCACTACTCCGTGGCAATAGGCCAGAGACACAGGAAGTGGTCTCGGTAACGGGGTGTTAAGCACAGTGATTACGCTACCCAGTTTGCATACAGTGCTGTTACCAACTCAAGTTAGCAAGCACTTCGAAAAGTTTCCTTCCAAATTGCTCTTGCATGTTCCTTCCCGATATACTTGGGTAACGGGAAGTTTTTTTAAGTAGGTAAATTAGTTTTAAACATTTTTCATGTATGATGGCAGGATGAGTGAAAATCGTTAAGGTAAGATTGTGGATGCGAAGGTGGTTCAAACTTTTCGATACTACCAATATTGAACTGAACCGATCCCGACACACCCGATCTAGACATATATAGACATAAATATTTTCCAAAGGTATCTGAAGTTGTTCAGTCGGTTGCAAAAAGTTGCTAGTTGTTGCAAAGATTCTATAGCCTCTTAATAAAAAGCATTTTCGGATTTCCCTTTAATTCTATACAAATAAATAAAATTGAAGTCTCTGTTTGTAATTACAAAATAACATCGTTTTAATGAATGCATATGGAAGTATTTACGTACGGTGTTTATAATATAAAAGTTTTTATTTTTTATTTTTGCTTGTCTGTTTGTTCCGGCTAATCTCTGAAATGGCTGGACTAGTTTTGACGGGATTGATGTTGTAAAGAGTAACACTTAGGCTACTTTTCCATCCTCGCGGAAGAAGCCGCAGACAGAAGCTAGTAAAATGAATACAAAAAAAACTGGCCAAGTGAAAAAACGCAGAAAAAACACGTTTGTTTTATGGGAGCCCCCTTAAATATTTATTTTATTCTGTTTTGAGTATTTGTTGTTATAGCGGCAACAGAAATACATCATTTGTGAAATTTTCAACTATCTAGCTATCGCGGTTCTTGAGATACAGCCTGGTGACAGACAGACAGATGGACAATCGAGTCTTAGTAATAGGGTCCCGTTTTTTCCTTTGGGTATGGAACCCTAAAAATGTTTCTAGACCAAGCTGATACAAAAAATACTGAAAAAAAAAACATTTTCCACAGAACTGAACGTACCTACTTGGATTAAGAGTAGGATATCTTACAGCATCAGCCACTGCATCCAAATTACAGTTTCCTTTTATGACATCAATCAAAACCACAATTATCATTATCACAGTTGGTCGAAGGTTTCCTATTAATCATTATTGTTATTGATAGGATATCCCGCAGCTCTTCATTCATTTGCGTTACATTATGATTGAAGCCTTGATGACCATTAATTTGTTTCCTGCGGATGTATTGTAATTAATTTCAGAATATGGGTATTTATATACTTCGACTTCGGTTGGACAGCACATCTACTTAGATAAGGAAATGGCCGATGGAGTAAAGCTGTGACTGAATGGTAGCCAAGGATAGGCCAAAGAAACCAGGGCGGTCTAAAAGCGCGTTGGGTTGATGATATTGTTAATAATAATAGCCTTTTTTTTTTCTTTTTTTTTCGGATGGGAAATCATCAAATGACTCCGCTCTGGGTGAAGCGCAAGGGAGTGTCAGACTCTTACTGACTAAAACCCACCCGTGTTCCTTCGTTATAGCCTCCCGACCGCTTTCGGTCACGGTGACCAATCCCAACGGAGATTAGCCAGGTACGCAGGAGATATTATAGTGCACAAGTGTGTGCGCAAACACAGGTGTACTCTCTGTTCCTTTACTCTCTTAGTCCGATGGGAAGGCAATCCGACACGACCGGGGAGAAATCAGGTGCAGGACCAACGGCTTTACGTGCTTTCCGAGGCACGGGGGTGTTAAACCGCCAACTTCCAAACTCCGGGCTGTTACTAAGGATAAGGAATTCCTAATGAAAAAACTCAATAACACTGCCCGACCCAGGAATCGAACCCAGGACCTCACGCTTACAGTCGCGCTTGCAACGAAGCCAACGGGGCAGTTAAGGGGCTTACATGACCTAAAGCGCAGTCACTGTCGGACTGCACAGAAAAGAAAGAGAAGCGCGATGACATAACGCTGGTAATTTATTGCAAAATATGAAGCAATTATTAATTTAATTACAACAAATCTTTTGTTTGGACTAAACAATTAAAACACTAGTATTTTAGTATGTTGCTTTTGGAATAATCTGAAAAAAAAAATCAGAATGTATATTAGTAAGGTTTTTATTGTAAAAATAAAAATTTTTGAGTGATCTTCATAATTTTTTTCTATCGTATTAAATTAATTGTATGTATTAAGTTTTCAACACACTATCTACCTAGCACATATCCTGAAGAATATCATATATTTTTCTGATTTTATTTACTGTAGTCGATCATATACTTTTATTGTTTCTAAAACTTGCGTTTTTTGTGTTCAGGTCCTGTAAGCCCCATAAACAAATATCGTAAAAAATCGTATCGTATCGTCAGATATCGTATATCGTTAAAGTCCCGGGAAACTACTAAATAATCGCACTGAACCGGGAAGTATGGCAGAAAAATGGGAGGCCAATTACCCAGTAGTAGGTGATTCAGGCTGAAATGATGATGATTTAAATACACTGGTAGAATATTATATACAGGGTCCCATTAAAATAGATAGACAAATTTTAACACAGCGCTCAGTTCGTCTAACCAAAGACGTCCAAGTAAAAAAAAAAAAACTGATTAAAGTAATTTTATTTTGACCTAAAATAATAAATTGCCGACACATTTTCGTTAGCAGATTATTTTTCTTGTAAGTACTCGTATCTCTGCGTTTTTCTTATATATTTTTTTACCATCGTCCTTATGTTGGTGGTCTGAATGATATCAAAAGGTTTGTCCATCCATTTTAATGGGACCTTATATACCTACTTGATTTCCTTTAGGTATTTATAAGCTTTATGATTCTACTTATGGCATACGTCGACATACTTCCCGTGGGTGTCGTAAAAGGCGTCTAAGGGGCGTACCGGAGAATGGGCAGCAGCGTTCTCTATGCATTCCACCACCATACCATACTGCGATCGCCAACCCGCCTGCCAAGCGTGGCGATTATGGCAAACCCTTTTGGGGGAGGCGTATGTCCAGCAGTGGACGTCTTTCGGCTGAAATGATGATGATGATGATACGTCGACATAATGAAAGATATTCTGACAAGTTATATGACCTGTTTCAAAACAACAGGATCTATGGCGTCGTTGCGTAACACGTACATTATCAATAGCAAAGGGTTTCATTTTGAAATTTCAACAACATTCATTGTGTTATTTACGTTGGTGAGCAGACACATTTTTCGAACATATAATTATGAAGCAATGTGAGCAGTGATGGCCCAGTGATCACGGACACAACTTACGAGTTGTAGCTCGTAGGCTCGAACCGAGACAGGCGCTTTACTTTGTGTAAATTATTTCATCACCACTGCTCACAAAACGGTGAAGGAAAACATCATGAGGAAACTGGCATGTCTTAGAACCAAAAATTCGAAGACGTGTGACATCCACCAACCCGCACTGGGCCCGCGTGGTGGATTACGGCCCACTCTCACTGAGAGGAGGCCTGTATCCCAGCAGTGGGAACATTATAGGCTGATTATGATGAAGCAATGGATTAGCAAAACCCTTCAAAATTATTCAGATTAAGATTGAGTGTGTTACGCAATTTGGGTGCAGTTCCGGCGACATTTCCTGGAACATTCAAATTCTTTTCCATTTTAATTTGTATTTATCTGATGAACAGAAAGTGTCTATACTGGATGACAAGGACATCGACGCGCAACATGCTCTAAGCATGTCATTTGTTTTTTATTTTTTATAGAAAAGTGCTTGACCTACGCGGTATGTGGGTGGGAATATGTAAGTCCAACCTGATAAAGTGGGGCTACCTTGACGGAACGGCAGTAGGTTGTGACTGTGGAGCTATGTCACAAACCATGCTCCACCTCCTATCCTGCCCTCTTTGTCCCAAAACATGCAGTCAAAGTGACCTCTGCGCTGCCACCGACAACGCCGTGGAAGTGGCAAAGTTATGGGAAAAAAAGATTAAAATACAGTCTTGCCAACGACATGGAGAAGAAGAAGACCTACGCGGTCAAAATTTATGGAACAGCAATTTTTTCTGTTTTGAAAAATTTCAACGCAGGTGGGTTCAGAATCCTGTACTGAATCCATGGTAACAGGTTGCGCGTCAACGTCCCAGGCTGCGCGTCAACGTCCCAGGTTGCGCGTCAACGTCCCAGGTTGCGCGTCAACGTCCCAGATTGCGCGTCAACGTCCCAGGTTGCGCGTCATCATCCCAGGTTGCGCGTCAAACTCCCAGGTTGCGCGTCAACGTCCCAGGTTGCGCGTCATCATCCCAGGTTGCGTGTCAATATCCCAGGTTGCGCGTCAACGTCCCAGGTAGCGCGTCAACGTCCCAGGTAGCGCGTCAACGTCCCAGGTTGCGCGTCAATATACCAGATTGCGCGTCAACGTCCCAGGTTGCGCGTCATCATCCCAGGTTGCGCGTCAAACTCCCAAGTTGCGCGTCAACGTCCCCGGTTGCGCGTCATCATCCCAGGTTGCGTGTCAATATCCCAGGTTGCGCTTCAACATCCCAGGTTGCGCGTCCATGTCCCAGGTTGCGCGTCAACGTCCCAGGTTGCGCGTCAATATCCCAGGTTGCGCGTCAACGTCCCAGGTAGCGCGTCAACGTCCCAGGTAGCGCGTCAACGTCCCAGGTTGCGCGTCAATATACCAGATTGCGCGTCAACGTCCCAGGTTGCGCGTCATCATCCCAGGTTGCGCGTCAACATCCCAGGTTGCGCGTCAACGTCCCAGGTTGCGCGTCATCATCCCAGGTTGCGTGTCAATATCCCAGGTTGCGCGTCAACATCCCAGGTTGCGCATCAATATCCCAGGTTGCGCGTCAACGTCCCAGGTTGCGCGTCAACATTCCAGGTTGCGCGTCAACGTCCCAGGTTGCGCGTCAATGATTCTGATGATGTTCGGAAATCGTGAAACTGCAGGCCCTAAGTAGCCAGAAAATACGTTCAGTGGACCTTCAACTTATTTAGATTATTATAATCCTATTATAGGCCTAGATTAATATATACCTACTACCGAACCATATGTACACTTTTTGTAAACTTATTATTACTTCAATAAAATTTATTATTATTATTATTATATTATTTAACTAAATTTAGTTTAGGAATATCCGTTACTAGCAGCGTCCCGCTGTTTCAACCGCATGTTTCTATCCAGTGGGAATATCGAGATAAAAAGTATCCTGTGTTAATCCTGGCTATAAACTATCCGTGTGCCAAATATCATTCAAATCCGTTCAGTAGTTGTTGCGTGAAAGAGTAACAATCATCCATCTATCCATCAATCCATTCTCACAAACTTTCGAGTTTATTATATTAGTAGGATACTAGTAGGGTTTACACACAGATGAATAGTTACACACCGCCTCTCTTTCACTCGTCAGTAATTTGAGTTTCGAAAGAAGAAGACAAAGAGTTGTGTAACTACTTTACATAACTTAGTTTTGTATACAGTCGAGTATTTTCTAACTGAACAGACAGCTGTGCTGCTGCTGGGGAGTTTGTTGCTCCACTTCTTCTCCCCAGTGAAAGCTCTAGAAAGCGGTGAAGGGCAGGCGTTTTGGGGGACTGTCTTTTGTAATTTTGTACAGACGCTTTACAAGGTTTATTAGTAAGGGGGTTAATAGATAACCCCCTAATTTAATTATTTACTTATACCTACATACGCTAGTGAGGTACCTACATCATCAATTTCACAAAATCAAAATCAACTGTAATTACCCAACCAATTTACTCGAATACTGACAAAGAGAAATGTCAAAACTAGACACAATAATAATATAAGCGTATAGATTGACAATTGATTAAACAGTATTAGTCCTATTAGATAATGTTTGACTTTGGCATGTAATTACAAGCATTGATTAAACGATTCGCGCTGTTGTACTATGACGGAGCCTAATTATAACTATTATTAGTTCCACGTACAGATTTTGGCAATTAATTTATACTGATACAAGTAGGTAGGTAGGTAGTATTTGATTAGATGGGGTTACATTAGTGACTTTGATGATAATTAGGTCTGTTTTGCCGGAATGTTGGCTGAATATATCTAAACTAATGTAAATAACTCCAGTCCAGTCCAGTCATAGAATAATTCTACCTGTGCCAATTAGCTGTAATCGAAGTTCCTAGTCTTAATTTTGCAGCCACAAAAACTTCGTTAACATAAGTCGTTTTGTGTGTATTAGCTGGAGTTACGTCACCCCAGCTTCCTCATTCAATAGGTACAGGCAAACCAGTGAGTTTAGGGTTTTGGACTATAGTCACAAAAATAAGGCACAATAGCTGCTCAAAGAAGGAAAGAACTGAACGATAATAATTAAAAGTGTTGAAAAACTACGATCAAAAAACGTGTGGGTGAGCTACATACATAAATTCACCCCCTCTTTTTGCTTGGGGGTAGGTAGAAACTACAGAACACCACCTGTTACGATCCTTAATTTAATTTTGATATTTAAGAGCGTTTACGCCGAACGGCATTTCATACAAACTTTCAAGCCCTTATTTTTCAAAATGAATGAACCGATTTTAATGAAATTTCATACGCATAAGCCTGCTTATGCGTATGAAATTTCATTCGTCGTCGTCGTCGTTTCAGCCGATAGACGTCCACTGCTGGACATAGGCCTCCCCCAACTTTGGGGGGGGTTTGCCATAATCGCCACGCTTGGCAGGCGGGTTGGCGATCGCAGTATGGTATGATGGTGGAATAAATAGAGAACGCTGCTGCCCATTCTCCGGTAAGACCCTTAGTCGCCTTTTACGACACCCACGGGAAGTAAGGGGTGGTGAAATTTCATTAAAATCGGTTAATTTTCCATAGAAACAGAGATTTCCCGTTATCTTTTTTTAAATAAGACATTTTGAAAATGTTTTCTACTAACTTTTTAGGCCCTTGTATCAGGATACAAGAAAAATTAAAATCGGTCTAATTTGGCTGTAACACTATTTTTTGAAAATGTTTTCTACTAACTTTTTAGACCTTTGTATCCTGCTTATGCATATGAAGTTTCATTAAAATCGGTTCATTCATTTCGAAAAATAAGGGCTTGAAAGTTTGTATGAAATGCCGTTCGGCGTAAACGCTCTTAATTGAATTTTTGACGTCCAAAAGTGCCTATTTGAAATAAATTATTTGACTTTGACCTTACATACTCCTTTTGCTTCGTTAACGTGCATAAATCTGGTGAAACACGCACGCCGGTTGCGAGTTCTACGCACTTGCGGGTTAATTGCGTTCGATATCGGTGGTAACACTCTATCAGTGACAATGGCTTTCATGTTACCATGTGTCATGTTTAGTTCAACAACATTCATTGCATTATTTAAGTTATTGAGCGGACAATTTGTTCGAACTTATGAAGCAAGAGATTAGCAATATCCTTAAAAATTATTCAGCATTTAGAATTAGGGTGTTGACCTTTCTACCTATGGAGGCAAGGATCAACTCCATTTTGAATCTATTGCTACTCTCTCCTGAAAGTTCGGAATCCGACGTCGTCGGTGCAGCTGAAAAAACACCGTTTTCCCTGTAAAAAATGAAAACGCAAAGCATAAGCTCCTCATACATAATTCCTCATTCGTGCTCTTAACTTTCCAAAGTACTCTACACAGGGGTGTTACACATGTAGTTACTTACGTTAACGTGTATAAATTGCAATGGCGGCGGTAACTGCAGCGCCCCAGACCATAACAGCCTCTGATGAGGCAATAACGGGCGGCCGACTGAAAAAATAAAAGCATTTCGTGATTGTCCGCTAGGGGGCACAGTCTCACCACCCGCTGATGTATACCCGTCTCTGGCAATTTAATTGCGGATATCCGAACACATTTTCAATTCATACCTCATTCCCAACCTTATGCCTTCGCAATAAGGATGTTAGTCAGTGCCAAAATGTGGCTAGTCTCGTTTAAAACTGTTTCGTGTATTTAGGTTTTAACGGTAGTGTGAAGTTGACATGATTTACAGATTAGCCCTCGTTCCGCTGCTGTCCGATGGCCGACGCATACTAAATCTATGGTCAGGGGTTAATTAATTGAGTTTATTTAAAAGTTTAGGTGAATGAATGATGGGGGTTGTTTTTGTACATTCTAGTCAAAGTTAAAAAAGTTGCCAATACTTTGTTAAAGTATTGCCAACTTTCTATAACGTTGATCAAAATTTACCTTTTTATTACCCAAATGTACCTTGCGCCTACTTGTAATTAATTGTTCATAGTTGTGTAGTAGTAATTATTATAAATTGTCATTTCCCAAATCTAAATTCTTGAAGAAATTTTGTAATTATCATCTTAGATAGTGCAAATTAAGTTATTACCTTCAAGTAAACACGAATTATTGGTGTTTAAAAAAGAAAATTTAAGTATCAATTTTAGCGCGCGCGTGGTAAGCAATCAATTCATCGCAAAGTTGAAGCAAAGTTGGCAACGCGTTGAACTAGCGGTCATTTACCTAATTTTGACCGTTCCTACGAAAAAAGGACGTACGACGACGTTGTAAAAACGCTTGCTTATGCGCACGTATCAGCCTTCCCACTCCTTTTCTTAACCTTTTGAACGCCACGGTCGGGTATAGACGACAAACGAAAACGTGCCCAACACGCGTTTTCTTGTCGGCTGTAGACGACGTGTTGAGCACGTTTTCGTTTGTCGTCTATACCAGACTGAGGCGTTCAAAAGGTCAAAAAATGTCGTTTTCTTGTCGGCTGTAGACTACGGTGCGTGGCGTGTTGGGCACGTTTTCGTTTGTCGTCTATACCCGACCGTGACGTTCAAAAGGTTAATAATAATAATCTCTTTATTTCAGAATACAATTCCATAATTACAAAAGGTAATAAAAACTTAAAAAATATGTTAATAGACATTACCAATATTTACAGGAGCATGTAGCTGAGTTAAGTACCAGATGAAAGGACAATCCAGTTTGTTGGCAATGACACTCAGGAGACTGTTGTTACTGCCACGCACCCTGTGCAACATGCATTATTGTACTGGACTCGAAGACCATAATAAATGACATGGTCTAAATATTCTTTATAACACGTGGAATCAGATGTTTTTGATGATTATTCACCTGTATAAACATAGCTCTACCCGAACTACATTCAAAAACCCGCTTCCTTAAGACCTGCAAAATAAATAGTCACAACAGCTGAACAAATTCCAAAGTACAACAATTTCATTATTTCACATAATAATCCTGCTGAGATGAAACTGGAAGTGTTATTAGAAAAGATGTTCTACACTGCATAGCGTGTAATCTGAAGCCACAGTCTCACTTAAATTACATCGCATAGAGATATGAGCTTGCACAAAACCAAGTGTATAAAGTTACTCTGGATGTGAAAGGGATCGTTGGAAGACTTCGACGATAAGGTAACTAAGTATTAAATTGAATATAGTATGTACAAAGTTATCTTTGTAATATACTAAGGTGTGCTTCGTGTAATTACATTTTGACATTTTATTAATATGCTTTTGATAATTGTTAATTATTTACAATTGTAGGTTGTGGGTTCGAACCCAAGCAGGCACTTTACTTTGTGTAAATTATTTCATCACCACTGTTCTCAAAACGGTGAAGGAAAACATCGTGAGGAAACCGGTATGTCCTAGAACCAAAAATTCGAATACATGTGACATCCGCCTAACCGCACTGGGCCTGGGTGGTGGTTTATGTTCCACTTCATCGGACAGAGAGTCCCAGCGGCCTGTGTTCCAGGAGTAGGGACATTATATGCTGATAATAATGTCATTATATTAAAAGAATTTAATTTTTTTTTTGACGAATGGGACTGCTGTGAACATCATCAAGACAATCATACATTTCGTCAAATGCGGTCACCTGTCCCTGGTTTCTCGAAAAAAAAATATGGTGATAACAGTCATTTGCTTTTTAACACACCAGAGAGGCTACAACCACTAACCAAGTTCCTGTATTTCCCGAAGCGTTAAGCAGAGGTGTATTTATAGTACAACCACATTTCGTCAGTTACCTATGTTTAAGTTCCATGTGATGGGGGGCGAGCCTATTGTCATCAATGGGGAGAAATTTCTGATGAAAAAACTCAATTAGACTTTGCCCGACCTGGCAATCTAACCCAGAACCTCACAAACAGCAGTAGCGCTTGCGACCACTAGACCAGCGAGGCAGCCAAAATTTGATTCCATCATCTGCCTAGCCTTGTTCCAACTATGTAGGGGGTCGGCTTCCAGTCTAACCGGATGCAGCTATAAAGGTATGAGGAACAGGGTGTAAAGTTCACTCATCCTCCATAGAAAAGGGAGGATCCTCCTACCAGACGAGTGTCGTGTCTGGCGGGCAACTGCCCAATGATTCATGTCGGGGCGTAGAATATGTGCTAGTTGCACGGTAAACTCTGCTTGCGAGATGCAGGCGTTTGACGAGTAGTTCGCTTGAGGCGTTGTAGATACCGCTACACAGTTTTGTACATGGAGCGATTGCTTATCTGACCTCCACAACCCAGTTACTGGGTAATACGAAACCCCTTGGTAAGACTGGTTGTCAGCTTTCGGGCTTCAGACTACCCGTAACGACTGTCAAAGATCCACAAATGACAGCCGGGACCAACGGGCTTACCGTGCTTTCCAGGCATGAAGTGGTCTTGGTATGTATAGATGATCACCCATCCACGGACCAACCTCGGCAAGCGTAGCTTAACCTGATCGATCAACCCGTGCGGCTGTTATTATTTAGCCACGAGCCCCTCAAAGTCAAAATTTAATTATTTTACTGCAAATACTGCTTCGTCAAACACAATAATACAATGTGATAGACACCATAATGGAGTCCCAGGAAACCAAGGTTTAAATCCGGCAATTAAGGTAATTTTAAATGAGCGTGGCGGATATGAATATCTTATTTACCATGAAATGAATATATTCTAAGACGAAGTACGTGTATTAACATTATGTATATTATAAAGAAAGCCAGCGAAGTATTTCATTTCCATGCAGATTGAGAAGGAAAATTGAGTAAGTTGGTTATTTTCTGGTCTGAGAAAAGGTTTAAGGAAAATGAAATAGGGCTGTAGCCTTGGAGGAGCATATTAGTGGTGCTTTTGTAAATAAAAATAATTCAACATTTAGATAGATACTCTTGCCGCGTTTGGTCCGTTAAGCCGTTGGTCCCGGCTGTCATTCGTGGATCTTTGACAGTCGTGACGGGTCGTCAGAAGCCCGAAAGTCTGACAACAAATCTTAACAAGAGGTAGCGTATTACCCAGTAACTAGGTTGTGGAGGTCAGATCAGTCGCTCCATGTAGTATTCAGCTGCATCCGGTTAGACTGGAAGCCGACCCCAACATAGTTTTAACAGGCTAGGCAGATGATGGAATTAAATTTTGACTGCCTTGCTAGTCTAGTGGTCGCAAGAGCTACTGCTGAGCCTGAGGTCCTGGGTTCGATTCTCGGATCGGGCAAAGTGTCATTGGATTATTCCATCTGGAATTTCTCAGTAGCAGCCCGGAGTCTGGATCTGTGCTATTTTGATGGCCATAGGGTCGCCCCCTATTACATGGAACTTAAACATAACTGGCGAAATACGAGTGTTCTATAGGTAAACTTCTGGCCAAACCTTCGGGGTAACAAGGTGTGATATATTATTATGTTAGATTGTTATTAGGGCGATACAATTTGAAAATCAGCATTACACGGTATCCTTGCGGCAAACAATAGACCATGTATATATGGTGTGGACTATGTGTTGGTTTCACTTCTTCAAATAATACACTTGTTCATAATAGTCTTGTTTATTCTTCTTGTTGATTACTTATTCAGGTGAACTTATTGATTACTCCTGACGAACTAAGATGAACTACCACTGTTGACGAACTAACTGTCGAACTATAGACGAACTACATTTTTACTGGGCACCCTCTTATATACCCAGTTACGTGGGCGCAAGTAGTGGGTATACTTTGGTTTAAATTATGATACAAATTGGCAGCCCACCAATAACAATGGTTTTTCTAGAAAGTACTCATATTCTTACATCATAATAAACAATATTACATAATCAATGACTAATTCTATTTGGCGGGTTCGGTAACCGTTATAATGTATGTATGCCGATATAACTGAGATACATACATAATCTCACGCCTGCTTTCCCTGGGGGTAGTCAGAAACTACGGAACGAAACCTACTACGGTCCTTACATACTCCTTTTGCTTCGTTAACGTATCTAGTCAAACATTCACGTCTCCGCGTCGGTTGCGAGTATTACGCAGCTGACCTTTCTAAAGAACATCACAAGTAAGGTCACTTTAATATGTCTGTCTATGGGCTTTATAAGAAGGCTAAAAGTCACCCAAAGGGCAATGGAGAGGGCTGTGCTTGGAGTTTCCCTGCGTGATCGAATCAGGAATGAGGAGATCCGCAGGAGAACCAAGGTAACCGACATAGCCCGAAGAATTGCCAAAGTTAAGTGGCAGTGGGCAGGGCAAATTGCTCGCGGAACAGATGGCCGAGGTTCTGGAGCGACCGCGCACCGGAAGACGTAGCGTTGGAAGGCCTCCCACAAGGTGGTCCGACGACCTTGTGAAGGTCGCAGGAACACGTTGGATGCGAGAAGCACAGAACCGGTCGAAGTGGAGGTGCTTGGGGAAGGCTTATGTGCAGTGGACGTCTTTCGGCTGAAATGATGACGATGATGATGATGTCTGTCTAGGTCGTCCCCTCCCGGCGTAATCACTCGTATCTGTCTTGATAATACGTTTTGTTAGTCACCTTTCACTCATCTTCTCACCTTCTATAAATATATCTGAATAAAGCCCTTTCAAATATTCAACTGGTCTAGATAAAACACGTGACACGTTTATGTTTTCCTAAACAAACTAGGTTAGGACACACTACTGCAAACGAGAGTTCACTAACAATAATAAATCAACGTCATAATTAGGGACCCTGCGTTAGCTTAGTTTTAGTTTCGCTCTAACATATGAGTTTGCTGCTAAATTAGTTATGTAGTATCTGCGTAGCGGATTGAAGCAATGCAACTAATAGTTTTAGTTGCAAGCTAATAGATATACACCTAAAGTTTATGATGAAATATTCACTTGATTTCGGATAACTGAAATTAGCAAAGGTGAAAGCGCGACGTTAACGTAAAATCGAAAGCATTTAAAATCGAAAAAAAAGTGCGACATACACAAATAACTAAATAGAAGAGTCTGACACTCTCTTCCGCTCCACCCAGAGCGGGAGGAGTCATTTGATGATTTCCCATCCGCAAAAAAAAAGCGTCATCTAAAACTGTTCTAAATTTCAAGTTGATAGCATTAGTAGTTCTTGAGATATTCAGCTGTGACAGACAGACAGACTGAGTCGCACCATAAGGGTTCCATTTTGGTACGGAACCCTAAAAAGAATAAAGTTACAGTGTAAAATATGTCATGTGCAAAACGAGAATTGTTTCAAAATCGTTCGAAATTACGATACGATTGCTCTTCGCGTTCGTGCTAAACCCACAGACCTCAAAATCACAAGGCGAAACTCCAGCGAAAACTCAACAAGCAAGACGCGTTTTAGAACATTCATTAAAAATTTAATTGTTGTACAAAAAACCGGCCAAGTGCGTGTCGGGCCACGCACAGTGTAGTTCCGTAGTAGAACGTTATCACAATGTAGTACGATTCTGTCTCTATTCTAAATAGTAAAAAAAAAAAAAAATACATATTTTGCTTTTCAATGCAAGTCTTTACCCGTTATAAACAAGCAACTACTTCATCTTAGTCACTTTGAAGGATTAATGCTAAGGATTTTGTATTTGGTACAAAATTATCCAACACCCAAGTTCAACGACTATTACTGCTAAACTAATAAAGTTATCTTAATCGCTATAATTTTCCTTTAAAGTTCATGTAATGCACTATCATCATGAATTTTTCCAGATCAGCAGTTTAGGTTTTAGAGGGGGGGGGACACTCTACTGGAACAAAAATTTGCACTTTAAAGTTTAATATTTCGTAAATTTTATATTCGAGCATTAAATCGAAAAATATTTTGAGCAACCCCCAAGTCATTTTAGAAGACCTATTCAACGATTCCCCACACGATGGGGTAGACGACGAAAATAATATTCATCCCCACTTCACATGTAGGGGAGCTACCCTAAAAAAAAAATATTTTCCAAAATTTTATTTTACCACTTTGTCGGCGTGATTGATATACATATTGGTACCAAATTTCAGCTTTCTAGTGCTAACGGTCACAGAGATTAAGCGAGGACGGACAGACGGACGGACAGAGACATGGCGAAACTATAAGGGTTCCTAGTTGACTACGGAACCCTAAAAAAGGTATAATTTCTATTGAATTCCAACCAAGGAAATGCAAGAATAACTTTTTCACAAAATTCATGTTCCTTTTTACAGAACAATTTAATTTTAAGCCAGACAAATCCATTGGTATGCGCGTAGCGATTTAACAAATCAACATTCCGAATGAGCATTGTCTATTCAAGTCATGTCGGAACCAACCCTTTCTCCTCTCAGTTCATTTCTTCCCCGAAGTTGTGATTTTATCCCTTGTATCCCCCCAGTGTAAACGCAATAAAAGATCAATGAAATATCCTCCCAGCAGAATATAAAAAATGTCGATGCTCTTGTTTTACACTTTTTATGCACACGTAGGGCCGATATGATACCTAAGTTATATTCCAAAAGTATGTGATAAAAAAATGTAAACAAATGTAAGAAAAAAATATAAGCGTAATTTAACAAAAAATCTTTTTGATAAACGCTTTTAAAGTGTACTTGAGTTCTTTAGATTGTTGTGAATTGTAGTAAGTATAATGTAAGTAGTTTATGAATTAATTGTGACCAAACTTGATTGAATTTAATATAATTTACCCATCACATGCATTATAATAAAGGAAACATCATCACCATAATCATAATAGGCTAAATTATCAAGGAAACATAATAATATGGCTGCAAGAAAATCCTTAAGGAGGCTCTTCAAACTATGTCCTATGAAGATACAAAGAAGTTATTACTTGTGTTAAAGTGAATATTGTTTGTTTTATATAATTTTATACACCTTTTTACCTGATTCCAATAAGATAAATATGATAAGTATGTGATTATTTAATCCATTAATGTTACCTCCAATCGCCTGAAACACAGGTTTACCTAGTTCAGGCACAAATCATGGATGAACTTGACGTAGATTTAAGAAAAACTGTATTTAACGTTAGTCCTATATTTTTAAATAAATTTTACTATTATTATATATTATCCAAGTTAATTAATTAGTTTCTTAAAATCCTACTAATATCATAAATGTGAAGATATTTGGATGTTTGTTACTCAATCACGCGTAAACCGTCGAACAGATTTAGATGAAATTTGGATAAAGATAGTTTGAGTCCCGGGAAAGGACATAGGATAATTATTATCCCGATATTCCTACGGGATCGAAACTTACGCGGGTGAATTCGCGCGGCTATATAGTAAGAAATAAATATGTATACGCTGTCATTAAAGGCACAATAAGAGCTCGATGAATCAGAAACATCAGGATCATCGTGGATGATCTTTAGAACTTTCTGTGCCTTATTTATCCAAATGAATACCGTTACTGTTAGCCTGTATCATCCCACTGCTGGGCAAAGGCCTCTCCCCATGATTTCCAGCAAAAAATGATAATATTTATATCATACTAGCTTCCGCCTGCGGCTTCGCCCGCGAGGTATGTCGATAAAAACTATTATATGTCCTTCCCCGGGATGCAATCTATCTCTCTGCTAAATTTTATCGAAATGTGTTTAGTGGTTTAGGCGTGAAAAGGTAACATACAGACAGACAGAGTTACTTTCGAATTTATAATATTAGTTTGGATTTATGCAAATAAATGATTTTCATTTTTGTTTGGACCAGAAAACATATCAATTATGGTATGGTATGGTATGGCACCATACCATACCATAATTTGTAGTGTCACTTATAAATGAAGTGCTTTGATTTGAATATTATTTTGAATATATAAACTGTGCACAAACCCGAAAATCATAATTTTAAATTACCATAGAGATGATTTTAATTTGAAAATTGAGGTTAACCTCAATTTTCATCAATGATTTTTCAATTAGAATTAAATAACAGCCGCACGGGTCGATCGATCAGGTTAAGCTACGCTACGCTACGGTTGGTCCGTGGATGGGTGACCATCTTAACATACCAAGACCCTCCGTGCCTCGGAAAGCACGTTAAGCTGTTGGTCCCGGCTGTCATTCGTAGATCTTTGACAGTCGTTATGGGTTGTCAGAAGCCCGAAAGTCTGACAAACAGTCTTACCAGTCTTAAACACTTTTTACAGGGGTATATTACCCAGTAACTGGGTTGTTGAGGTCGGATAGGTGGTCGCTCCATGTAAAATACATGTATTCAGCTGCATCTGGTTAGACTGGAAGCCGACCCCAACATAGTTGGGAAAAGGCTAGGCAGATTGAAACAATAATTGTTGGAAAAAGTGGTGATGTATAAAGTCAGACTTAGAGCGCAGCGGAGGCTTAGTAATAGGGTCCCGACGGCACCCTTTGGGTACGGAACCCAAAATTAAATTAAATATTTGTTTATTAATGGCAACTAGGCCCAATTGTTAGTAACATAACATTATTCTTAAAATCTATTGTTAGTAAACAAACACAGAAACAAAAAAGGCAACATAAGGCTAGCTGTGGGGTCTTCTGACCAGCACCTCCACAGCGTGCAACAACCAGGGTGCGTCGTATTTCTCTATCAACATACTTAGGATACCGTTAGAACTAGAGCGCGTTCTTGACAAGATCGAATTTGTTTTTTTGCTCATTATGGCGTAAAAATCGTCGGTATGCGCAAATGCGAACATACCGAACGCACTACAACAACATCCTGAAGCAGTTATTATATTGAATACGCAGGGCGTCTAGCGATCTCTTAGTATGCCTTACCCACAGGCCGCTCGTGTAGAACGAAAAAAAAAGGGCAACGCAAGCCACCAATATCGTGTCTTGCTTACTTTGTAGGCTGGGCTAATGTTTTCACCCAAGACGAAAATGTGGATTAAATTTGATGTTGAAACCATTCAAAATGGTTCGGGAATGGTTTATAGTAAACGTACCAAAGTGTACATAGAGCAGTGGTGGCCAAGTGGTAGCGAAATTAATTTTTAATCCTCAGCCTAAACACAAAATTTGAAGATCCTAACTTCAAAACTGACGGACTTTCATATAAACTTCCATCCCCTATTTCACCCCTTTAGAGGTAGAATTCCCAAAAATCCTTTCTTAGTGGATACTTACTCTTCACAAAGAACACACCCTCCAAGTTTCATGTCTCTAGGACCAGCGGTTTGGGCTGTGTGTTGATATATCAACAATCAGTCAGTTTACCATTTTATATATATAGATTATGAGTAGAAAGGATAACATTTGTAGCTATTTAATTAAATATTATGAGAAGAAAGGATAACATTTGTAGCTATTTAAATAAATATTATGAGAAGAAAGGATAACATTTGTAGCTATTTAATTAAATATTATGAGAAGAAAGGATAATATTTGTAGCTATTTAATTAAATATTATGAGAAGAAAGGATAACATTTGTAGCTATTTAATTAAATATTATGAGAAGAAAGGATAACATTTGTAGCTATTTAATTAAATATTATGAGAAGAAAGGATAACATTTGTAGCTATTTAAATAAATATTATGAGAAGAAAGGATAACAATTGTAGCTATTTAATTAAATATTATGAGAAGAAAGGATAATATTTGTAGCTATTTAATTAAATATTATGAGAAGAAAGGATAACATTTGTAGCTATTTAATTAAATATTATGAGAAGAAAGGATAACATTTGTAGCTATTTAATTAAATATTATGAGAAGAAAGGATAACAATTGTAGCTATTTAATTAAATATTATGAGAAGAAAGGATAATATTTGTAGCTATTTAATTAAAAATTATGAGAAGAAAGGATAACATTTGTAGCTATTTAATTAAATATTATGAGAAGAAAGGATAACATTGGTAGCTATTTAATTAAATATTATGAGAAGAAAGGAGAACATTTGTAGCTATTTACTTAAATATTATGAGAAGAAAGGATAACATTTGTAGCTCTTTAATTAAAACACAAACAACAACTACCATCATCTGCCTAACCCTTTCCGAACTGTGTTGGGGTCGGCTTCCAGTCTAACCGGATGCAGCTGAATACCAGTATTTTACATGGAGCGACTGTCTATCTGACCTCCACAACCCAGTTACTGGGTAATACCATACCCCTTGGTAAGACTGGTTGTCAGACTTTCGGGCTTCTGTGTAACGACTGTCAAAGATCCACGAATGATAGCCGGGACCAACGGCCTAATGTGCTTTACGAGGCACGGAGGGGTCACGGTATGTAAAGATGGGGGTGACCACCTTTACATCCACAGACCAACCGCGGCAAACAACAACTACCAAAGTACAGAAATATCAAAGCGTCTACTGTATTATGTTTCATCCAAAAGGAAAATTAGGAAAACTCGTATAGCAACCGTGTTTTGGTAATTTACAATACGATACATCAGTTTACGGTCCTTTGTTTTTTTGTTTACAAAATAATGCCGAAGTGCAGCGTATACCTAGTCACGTTCGACAAATATTTATCAGAGTTCGTATCTGCGCTGCGGAGTAGCGTTTTAGTTTGTGCATGCCCAACTAAATTCAGGCAATGTTCCATTGTGTCGCAGTGGACTGCGATGGAACAGGCTTTAGATTTGTTCAAAAACCATGCTTTACCAATAGTAGCCTTCAGTCACGAATCAATGTATCGCTCAATATTTTCGAAATGTTTACCGAAGCTATACATGAAGAGAGGGACACTTTCACTGTTTTTTTTTTTGTTAATTTAGGTACCAATCTGCGCAAAGTGATTCTACCTCAAAAAACCACATTTTGTAAAGGCCGATCCGTCTATCGCCCACGTGTGAAAAGGCCACCGCTTTCACTCTACTACCGTAAAAGGAGTTTTAACCCATTCAATCGCCACAGGCTAAATTGGACACTCAAAAAACACAAAAGGGCCTCAATCCACCATTGAAATAACAGAGAACGATGTTCGGTCAACGGATGAAATGTCGCTCGAACCATGTTTCCCGTTTGTTACCGCGCGACCCGTTTCCCGATTAATTATGAAGGACGATGGCAGTCACAGGGTTGGTTTAACCCTTGCGGCTAACGTCAGTTGCACTCGCGACAAATTGTGTTTTATATATAGCATGTTGAATTTTGATTAATATCGAAACTATTCAATACAATGGAAACTATTCATCTTAATTCGGGAATTTGAGGTAAATTCTGTTAATAATTTCAATGAAGGATTTCCTGCTTCTTGTACACAGAAGGCCCCTGTTCCAAATGCAGCACCCTTATTGCGTAACACACTATCCACCTCAATATGAATAATTTTGAAAGTCAAAGTCAAATCATTTATTTCAAATAGGCACATTAAAGGCACTTTTGAACGTCAAAAATTACAACTAAATAGAATTGATTCTAGTCGCCCATTCCAAAAGTTGTTTTTGTATGGAGAAGAATGGGCAAGAAACTCCACCGTTACTCTTTTGAAATATTTTACAAGGTCTTGTGTACATAATATAATTATAAGTGAAGACGATGCACCTAGAATAAAATTAGTCTACCACAAAAGGTAAAAAGAATTAAAAATGAAGCAATGACCGGTAAATCAATTAGGTATGTGATAGATACATGGTGCTCACATATTTACAAATATTGTAAAAGTAGATGATTTTCCTAGAATTTTAACAAGTGTGTGAGCCCCTGTAGTCACAGGTTGTAAAATCAATGTCATTAAATTTAAAAAAAGATATTGCTAAATCATTACTTCATATGTTCGACAAAGTCTGCTAAACAACGAAAATAACGCAATGAATTTTGTTGTACCTACTGTCAAAATGAAAGCTGAATTCACTGAAACCTAAAAAAGAACCACAACAGTTAAGAAATTACAACCTCACGGGCCCGTACCTAACCTGTGGTTCATTACATACGTAAACGTTGGCCAATTGTAAATTCAATTATTTAAAACTTAATTGTAAATGCAATTAATTAGAACTCGAGCTCCTGGGCAAAAGTGCTTAATTGTTCCACAACGTTCCCAGTTTTCAGCTAAAATTTCTCATTAAAGTTACAAAGAGTGTTTGACAGTGCATTACGATCTCAAAGCGCTGCAGCGCTGAAAATAGTAAATTATCTAATAAGTGCGCTGGAGTCAGTCAGTAGGGACTAAAAAGCAGCATGAAGTGTTTACTTTTAAGGTCGGCAAGCTTTTGCAAATATGTTTTGTACGAGGGAAGTAAACGCAGAAAATGAATTTTGTGTTAATTTCACAGGACCATTCAAAAGCGGCCCCATGATGAATAACATAACGAAACATACTCAAAATCGTAAAAACTTTCATATTCACAATTCAACAGAATGACTATTGCACCGCATGTTTGGCTAGGTTGAAAATGTTGAAATGAACGCTGTTGAATTTTCATGGAAACCTGTTCGTCTGTTACTTTTGTTAGTTATATACCTATATTACTAGCTGCGCCCCGCGGTTTCACCCGCATCAGTGTCGATCCCGTGGAAAGATCGGGATAAAAAGTAGCCTATATGTTAATCCAGGGAGTCAATTACCTCCATACAAAATTTTATCAAAATTGGTCCAGCCGTTTGAGCGTGAAGAACTAACAAACATATAAACACACACACTCACAATCTTTCACCTTTATTATTTTAGTGTGATTATTTATTATTGGCTGTGACAGGCTGTGATGTCCAACTGCAGGCTGTGACCTCCTCACTCTCTTTCAACTTCTCTCTGTTCAAAGCTGCTAAGGACAAGTTCTTGTTGAAGGAGTCCAGCTCATCCCTTTGGTTATACAACATTATTTTTAGTTTATGCGAAATCCGAAACACGTGTCTAGTATTTTTATGTAAAGAACATAATTATGTACAAATTTCAAAACTGTATCATGAAAAATCACAAAGTTATAAGCTTGTTAAGTTACCTGTTTGTCCGTACAAAAACATGCTCACCCGCGCCGCTCGCGCCGCACCGTCTTGCGCTCATTGATATAGTACCTAGGTACCTAACCGTTCGGCGCGGAGATTAGATAACCTACTTAGTGTCGCTCGGTGTTCAACTTTTAACCTTTTTTAAAATATTTTTGGGACAAAATATAACATGGGGTAAAAATTATTGGAATCGATTCAGTTAGGACTTATTCTGAACAAACTATATTCAGGTATCGTGCAAACTAAAAATAACGTTGTATAATTATATTTTAAAAGTTTCCACACAATGGGTGCCTGAAGATGGACGGCGCTGCCGAGGTCGGCCCAGAAAGGTGGCGAGACGACCTGGACACGTGCTGCGAGGGCTGGTTTGAGGTGGCGTGGGAAAAGAGTTCCTGGAAGGACTTGGGGAAGACCTTTGCCCAGCAGGTGGACAGTAAAGGCTAAACAAAAATTATATAACTATATATCGGTTTTGAAATCAATCAAATTAAAACCGATATATATTTTTTGATTTGCTGAGTTTTGACGAGCAGAATGAATGGTTATGAAACTCGAAAGCTGATTGGCTAACTATTCAATTAGCATTCGAGTTTCCAAACGTCCTAAGCAGGCTGGGTTTCTATTTTTGCAAAAACCCTGTTAGTAACTCATATTATTACAGAAATCTTCTTTAGTTTCCAATATACCTAAAATTTTTGCAAAGATTCGATTTCATCAATTATCTTGCGACATAATACATTATAAACTCATGTACCAGTTCGAGAGATAGTTAATACCGTGATGAAAAGTTAAAGAACAGAAGAAAACCCCTGCTGCTCAATGACAACGAGATGTATTCACAAGATTTATCTCTTCTACATCTCTAGGTAGCTACTTACCTATAATACGTATTCATATTGTAAAACCATGCATGTAGTTTTATGGCTTCTTCTCATGGTGATTTCCATTACCATTTCATTAGTTGAGAATTGCATACCCTATGAATGTGTGAATTCAATTTGTATTCGGATTTTTTTCCACAAAGTAAACTTTATTTTGTTTTCATTCCAATTCAGGTTTTACTAATACTGGCTGGTAAGAGTTTCAAAGTTTTTGAAAAAATATATACCTGCTGGTTTTAATAACAGTAGCACGTAGTTGGTAGGTAGTAGTAACACATTCCATAGGTCAGACAAGTAACAAAGCAATTAAATCCCCAGCTTTCTGTTACCAATTACAAAAAAAAAACAATATTCCCGTAAATTAATAAACAAATAGTCCATTCGAGCGCGGAATTACAACGTGGATTTAATTTTTCCATCGGACTGAGTTGTACGTGAAACTTGTATTTGGGAGCTCCCGTGGGCGCGCATTATATGAGCGTTGTTACAAAATTCCCCGAAATTAACATAAATGCAAATGTCCCACTTTATGTTATTTACTTTACCCATTTCATTTTGTATTCCGTTTAGTTTTTTTAAGTCGTACGTTTGTTTATTTGGTTTTGCTTTTTGTTTTGTCAGTTGAGTTTACGCCGAAAGGTAAAGTGCATACGTCTAAAGATAAAGAGAGGAAATCGCTCAAGGCGAAGTCTTTGTATAAAAATTAGGTAGTTTTAAGAATCGTCTTTGGTCGTAATGTTGTATTTTTTTAGGTTTACAACTTGTTTGTATGATAGGGTCAGAGAATGGCTGATCGATTTTAGCTTTCTCAACAATTTTTCTTCCAGTCAATTAATGATGTGTAACTAGGACGCAATAAAAAAGTCCCAAGCATTTTTTATTTCCGAAATAAATTATATTTACCAATTTCTGTGAAAAAAACGCTACATGAAAAAAAACGATAAATGAAAATCAACAGCTTCCCACTTCCCCTATGTCTGACATGTCAGAAATCCTCGCAGAATATCGAGGGCTTTCACATAAAAACGAAATATTGTTAGGGACGTGACTCCCAAGCTACTCTTGAGGAAAATTCAAATAAATACATACACATCAATTGTTATTTGACCTCGAAGCCATTCAACGCAGTCAATTTAAATTACGGATGTAGTAGACTATTTTTATTTAGGACATTTTATTAGGAAAAGGGTGCCTAATGAAGAAAGGCTGCAATATTTAAACGCTAAATAATGTTGTGCAACCATCACACCAATATTATAAAGGCGAAAGTTTGTGAGTGTGTGTGTTTATATGTTTGTTACTTCGTCACGCTCAAACGGCTGGACCAATTTTGATAAAATTTGGTATGGAGGTAGCTGACACTCTGGATTAACATATAGGCTACTTTTTATCCCTATATTCTCACGGGATCGAAACTTATACGGGTGAAACCACGGGGCGCAGCTAGTATAAAATAAATTAGGTTGGGCTTATCTAACTGCATAGGTACATGTTTTTTACTTCCTTTTGCCTAAATTTAAAAATTAAATGTCCTGACTCTAAAATTACATGTGGGTACTTACCACTTTTGTCCATAAAAAAAAAAAATAACTTAAATTACCAATAAATAATTCAGTTGAAAAAAACCCCGGCTGTACAAAATCCAATAGTTTTAGATACAGACTATTGAAAAACCTTTCGTTTCCAATCTAAATGTACATTCTACATTACCCTTTACTATAAACTCTCACGCTAAATAAAGCCTAGTGTCGATGGCGGGAATTGCTGCGGCTGGCAGATTTCCGCTTCGAACCTACACGATCGTGTGTTGACGGCCTAAAGAGAAATATGGCCGACAATACTGTCTTAGGGTTCCGTTGCATATCGACACATACCCTGAGGGTGTGTAACGTGCGTTTATCTTAAGCCTACACCCCCTAAGGGATTATAGTGACAAACATGGAGGATAATTTGCGGAGCTTTTGTTTTAGATGTATTAAGGGTTAATTTCAAAATGAGAAGCTTAAATACCACAAAGTTTGTCGTTGTTTTATGATTGATTAGCTTTTGCCCGCGACTTCGTCCGCGTAAAAAAATCTTGTTTCTCCGACCCACCCCGTCGTATCGCATCGCCTACTCGCCACACTTCGTTTTCGCGAAGCGTTCTTTCTGACTTTTTTTATTTTTTACAGAATAGATCGTCTGATGCTAAGCAGTAAATACGAGATAGACGTAGTCGAAAATAAAAACAGGTCAAGACCGAGTCGGACTCGCGCACCGAGGGTACCGTACCATCACGTTTTTAATTTTTCATCGGTGAGGCCTATACTCGTCAGGGAATTTTAACACTGTGCACTGCGGTGTAGAATATTGCAGTTTTATGTCAGCGCCATCTCTTGACCGATAGTGGAACTAATGTAACTTTTGTTGATGATTTCTGAAAAAGTGTGCTATTTAGAGACTTCGTTTTATTTTCCTGTAATCTTTACATAAACTTCTATCACATAGAGTAATTTCGGATTTTTCTCTTTGCAAACTTCGGAGATAAGGGAAGAATTTTGAGAATGTGCAAACTACGCTCTTTAATAAGATACCCCACATCCCCTAGTAGCCCCACTTCCATTTTTTCAGTCCCTGTTGCAAAAAATATACAAATATTTTTATTTCTTTCTTATTTGCGAAATAGTTGGGCAAACGTAACCTAAAACTGTTCCAAATTTCAAGTTGATGGCATTAGTAGTTCTGGAGATATCCAGCTGTGACAGACAGACAGACAGACTGAGTCTCATAACACCATAACAATTCCGTTTTACCATTTTGGTACGGAACCCTAAAAATAATAAAAAACAGAAGTTAAGAATTTATTTTTTATTTTCGGCTAGGTCTGTCTCGTATTTACTGCTTAGTAACAGACGACCTATTCTGTAAAAATCTCACCGTGAAAACTTAGGTGAAGTCAGCTGTCAATAGTGTCAATCTATCGTCAGTCAATCAGCGTCAGGTGGAATGACGGCTCACTCTTCACCTAAATTTTCACGGGGAGATTTTTACAGAATAGACAGCTGCAATATCGCTAAGGATTTAGTGGTTGTGGAATCGCTATACATTCGATGAGAATCGTAGATATTTGTTTTGTTGATAACTTAAATAAATTGAACAAACAAAAAAGGAACGTGACCACATACAATATTTTTCACTTCTATTTCCCATCGAAGACACGTAAGTGAGGGTGACTAAGAAAAATACACGTAAAACAGAGAGCAAATTAAATAAGAGACGTCTTCGCGACAATGATTCATAGTTAGGGCAGGCGGGCTGGCCCTCAAATCTCGATGGCTCACGCAGGGTGACCCCTCGTAAACACAGATTGGGTGAGATGCCCAAATTTACTTAGACGGCACTGCACAAATTTCGCACTGACCGTATAGTCACCCACACTGGTGTTGGGGAACCGCAGATGAGGTAGAAAATTAGGCACATTTTTACGTAACTTGACGTAAACCTTTTCGTAATGTATTAAAAACTTATGTATGCGTGTTTCTGACCAATAAATTACTTTGACTTTGACTTAGCTACTCGGGTTTTCTTTTCAAAGTTGTAATGTTTTTTTTTATAAATCTAAAAAGTCTTTTTTTGGTTCTACAATATTTTTAAAAGTTTTTTTTTTAATATTATATTAAAGGCCTCTTCTAAAAATTTCCATCTCTCTCTGTCTCTCGCCCTCTGAATCCACTCTGAACCAGCTCTTTTGAAAATTTTCAATGTTCCACATACCTACATCCGACATACGAAGATGACAGATTGTATAGGACCTACTATTTTAGGAGACAGCATAATAAATAAAAACAGGTGAATTATCAGGCTGTCTCCTAATACTACTCCAAGATAAAGTGAAAATGATTATCCTCGTGCATATCCACGCTACCATATATACCATAGCTTGCAAACATTAGACTTTTACAGGCCCATGCGGCGACGTTTATGAAAATGCCGTACTTACCTCCGCTCGGTAATTTAAAAACAATAGGAATTTTACGATATATGCCTTTAGCACGCGAGCGTACCATCTTCGCAAGTGAGGGCTTCAGCAAACATTGAGATGAATCATAAAAACGCACAATAGTTTACGAGTACGACTGTACGACCAATTTTATTACTATGACGCACCCCCTTGCACTTGTGTTTTGTATCTACTTGTACAAACGACAATAGAGTTTGGTATACAGGACAATTCTTTAATAGATTTTCAACTTTATCGCTAAAGCATATTATAAGGTTCAAAGTTGATTGGGAAAATTTGACAGTTTCGGGTAGCTTGATGCGCTGGCGTCTGTACCGTATTACTTTTTTTAAAACGAGGCAGAAAGTACGTCATTACTGTTGTACAAAGAGGAAAGTCAAGGTATTTTGTTTGTATGAAAATTAACAAAAAATAAGAATTCGTTCATGTGTCCATAATGAAAAATAGAAATGCTTATTTCCATGGTCTGAACATCTGGTCGAAGTTTATGTATATCGTCTGGATCATGGTTTATATTCGCGCCATTCTCACTATTATTTCGACACTTTTACACTACACTAACTCAAAAAGTTTTGTTCGTTTTAGTCTTCGCATGTTTTTCCCCAACTTCTTCTTTGTTGTGTTCTTTCTCTGCGTCATGTTTGTCGCAAATAAACGTATTTTCTTTTTTTTTTACAGTAAGTTATACCCTGTCGTCTAACTTAGAGATCTGAGGTCAAAAACTTGACTACTCAGCTCAGAACACGCACAACATAGATTAAAACTGCTTTTAATCCATGTTGTGCGTGTACTGAGCTTCAATAAGTCTACAGATACAGGTAGACTTATCTCTTTTGTCAACTGTACCTACGAGGTTGAATGTAGTGGTAGTGAAACTTTTGTTGCCGTCCGTACAATATACATGACATTCATTGTTTTTCGGTCGCTCGCTGTACTTCCGCAGGTGAGGATGAAAGGATGTAAATTATTTATGTATCGGTAAATAATTTATTTTGTTTACATCGTTATCGACTCTGTCGCTTGTGCGACCGACATAATTTATGTATTTAATGAACTTCTTGTTTTTTGTCCTTGTTTATGTAAAGCCGTGGTCAGTTTCAATTTGTGTAGCTGCTTGGTAATCATGTTATGATGGTGATGGTATTCTTAGATTATTATTTGTAGAGTTACTCAGGTGACACACCACTTAAAATAAAAATTTATGTATAAATATCAATACAATAGGTACATATAATTATATTTAATAATAATATATAATATAAAAATATCAATACAAGACATATTGTTTAATAATGTGTAGGTACGCATTATTATCCGCAGCTAGATAATAGTCGGCGTCGTTTTATAGACACGACCCATATCATGTCATGATAAAAACAATAACTGACTGCCCATGGTGCGCTTGACGAACTGTTGATAGTTCCTTTCGCCACTCTTGGAGCTTCCATGATATAACATTATGATATCAATAATATAACAGTCTAACATCCCTAATCAGTAATCTACTACACTCCACTCCGCGTCGTCCCCGCCTCCATCCGTGACATTGACAGGTAAATTGTTATAAATTGACATAAACGTCATCGACTCGAGAGTTTACGTTAGTGCAGGGCCCCATTTCTGTATGGTAATTTAATTATTGTCTCTATGTTAATTAATGTAATTGGTATTTTACCGTTTTAGTGAACTATAAATAAATCATCATCATCATTTCAGCCGAAAGACGCCCACTGCTGGACATAGGCCTCCCCCAAAAGGGGGGGGGTTGCCATAATCGCCACGCTTGGCAGGCGGGTTGGCGATCGCAGTATGGTATGGTGGTGGAATGCATAGAGAACGCTGCTGCCCATTCTCCGGTACGCCCCTCAGTCGCCTATTACGACACCCACGGGAAGTATGGGGTGGTGCTATTCTTTAATTCCGACACCACACAGACATTTTACCGTTACCGTTTTAGTTAACTATAAATAAATAAATAAATTATTTCCCGCGCAATCTCACCACGTGCAAAACACGTCAATATCGTGTCTTGCTAACGGCGAGCAATCGAAATGATAACCGTTCGGAAAACATGTATTTTGACAGTTCAAACCACGCCAACTGTGCGTTCATTTCGCGCGGTTTCGTTCATTGTGTCATAGAGAATGCGTTAATAGCAGATATCGTGATTAACTCATCGAATGCCGTAATTAGAGACACAATAGAAAGACAATTGCTTATGCCGAACTGTGTAACTTAAGACATTCAAAAGGTTAACTAAGGAATTGACGTGGTTTCGATGTAAGGAATCGGTAAGTGGTAATCGTGAAAAAAAAACAGTGGCACTCCAGGAGTGCCGACAGAACTGAAAACTTGAAAAAGCATAGTAATTGTGGCGTCACGTATTGTGCATTTGTGAACGCAACTTAGAATACGTGGCGTCATGTGAAAATTACAATATTTATTTATTTAATACTTCAAGCACATAAATGTACGTAGGCGGACTTAATGCCATAGGCATTATCTACCAGTCAACCTTATAAAAATAAGGTTGACTGAACCAACCAATACTGAATCAATATTAACTGCAATTGGGATTTTCACTTCCTATCTTTGACCACAACTTCATCACCAATATGCGTAAGAGGAGACAGGTAGACCACCTTCCACCTATGTCTCCAAATAATTTTATAAATTATGTTTGAAGGTCATTCTTCCCAAAGAAAATGTACCGCGTATTGATGTCTTTCTAATGGCCAAAACTTAAAACAGAGGTGTCGGTTACGGTAACAACGTAGCGAGTTCAATGGTTTTTTCCCATCTCAAAATATTTTGGCGCGTTGGGTATTCCCTAAAGCTGTTTTTACTTTAATAAGGGCCCTGGTGAGGAAATATCTACCAAACTCAAGGTCAACATCTAGGAGCCTACTTCAACATTGATTAAAGTAGAGTGAGTAAGTGAGCTGAGTCGAATATGAGTCGATAAAGTCCCTTAAAACAGACTTCGGTCGAGAATATCAGACGTTATGATAAGATTTTCAAACAGTGCAAAATATTTCAGTGACAATGGTGCTCTTAGAGCCTCTTAGATAGGCCACTGAAAATTAAAGATAATAGTCATGATAGTGTATATTATCATTTCAGCCGAAAGACATCTAGACATAGGCCTCCCCCAAACACCGCCATTTCGACAGGTTACGTGGGTCCCGTATCCAGCCGATGACCTTGTGAAGGCCACACGAATCCGCTACCTATATTATGTTAAATGTAGGGGATCCCTGCGGTCTAATAATGAATGAATGATTGTATTTACCAAACAGTGCAAAATCTACCAGTTAGGTAAAATTAAAGTCAACTAGTTCAACACAGAATCAAATATTTAACAATCTGTGGTAATTAGCTACCTCAACTGCAATCAAAGCCATTGAATAATACAATCACCACTTACAACGCTGACTGCTCATTATTAACCAGGCTGTTAACTGGCCGCCTAAGCGAAATGTGTTCCTCGGCAGGTGTTAACATAAATAATTCTGATAGATTGATGTTCATTAGACATGATAATAAAACATACAACGCTACAAGGTTCTTTTGGCGCGTGGCCAAAATCGGAACTAATGCCGCCAACTTGTTTTGTCAATACAATTTCTGTGACAATTTCACAAATATTTACCAGCAACGCCCCCTGTTATCTTTACATATATAAAAGAAAGTCGTGTTAGTTACACTATTTATAACTCAAGAACGGCTGAGGTAGCTTAGAACCAGGAGACGGACATAGGATACTTTTTATCCGTTTTTTTTTAAATTGTTTTATTTACTTATAGGAGTAGGGTAGGAGTAGTGTAGGCGTAGGTTAGGAGTAGGGTAGGAGTAGGGCAGGAGTAGGTTAGGAGTAGGGTAGAAGTAACGTAGGAGTAGGGTAGGAGTATGGTAGGAGTAGTATAGGAGTGGGGTAGGAGTAGGGTAGGAGTAGCGTGGGAGTAGGTAGGAGTTGGTTAGGGGTAGGGTAGGGTAAGGGGTAGGACACCACGCGAACGAAGTAGCGCCGGGCAGCTAGAAATAATTTATATGGCAAAACAACGTTTGCCGGGTGAGCTAGTTGTCAATAAAGTAAGGAACTGAGGGGCAATTCTGGTAGTTTTAAGAACGTTCACAGATTGAAGGTCAGATCTTGAACGTTTTTAATGATATTCATCCGACTAATATAGCTTTTAGTAAAATAAAATTATGGATAATTGTCTGAATTAAAAGATATAGAGCGGATTTTTCAATTCTCAGATAACGTGTATCTAAAGAATAAAAATGACAGTTTGAAATTTAAACAAAAGTTGTCAAACCATAATATTTTTATTATTCATTTCGCGGATAAAAGTTAGCTGAAAGTTACAATTGAAAAATCAGCCTATAATGTATTTAATAAAAAAAATAGGGCAAGAGCGAGTCGGACTCGCGCACCGAGGGTTCCGTAACATCCGGGTTTATGCATAAGGTGTATGTTTATGAAATTAAATGTTTATTTTTATTTTTGAGTTGGTTGAATGAATGGTAAATTGCCGTTTACGATTTATGACGTATTGAAAAAAAAACTATTTACTAGATCTCGTTCAAACCAGTAGCCGGTGGTAGTTCACATGGTAATGTACACCATATATTTTTTTTAGTTTTATCATTCTCTTATTTTAGAAGTTACAGGGGGGGGGGGGGGGGGGACACATTTTACTGGAAGTGTCTCTCGCGCAAACTATTCAGTTTAGAAAAAAATGATATTAGAAACCTCAATATCATTTTTGAAGACCTACCCATAGATTCCCCACACGTATGGGTTTGATGAAAAAAAAAATAGAGTTTCGGTTCTAAGTATGGGGAACCCTAAAATTTATTGTTTCTTTTCTATTTGTGTATGAAAATCTTAATGCGGTTCACAGAATATATCTACTTACCAAGTTTCAACAGTATAGTTCTTATAGTTTCGGAGAAAAGTGGCTGTGACATACGGACGGACAGACAGACAGACAGACGGACAGACAGACAGAGATGACGAATCTATAAGGGTTCCGTTTTTGCCATTTGGCTACGGAACCCTAAACAGTTGCTGTTAAAAAATTGAATTGTTCTAGTTACCAATCAAAACTTGAAATGGGATTACTTATATACTTATATGAGTAACCTCATTTCATTTTTCTTTGCTGAGGTAGCAAAGCGGGTGGTTCAGGGGTTCAGACCGGAATAACTCGCATAATAAGGGGGTGGAGCGGGGGTTCAGGGGATCAGACCGGAATAAATCGCATAATAAGGGGGTGGAGCGGGGGTTCAGGGGATCACACCGGAATAACTCGCATAATAAGGGGGTGGAGCGGGGGTTCAGGGGATCAGACCGGAATAACTCGCATAATAAGGGGGTGGAGCGGGGGTTCAGGGGATCTCACCGGAATAACTCGCATAATAAGGGGGTGGAGCAGGGGGGGTTCAGGGGATCAGACCGGAATAACTCGCATAATAAGCCTGTAATGTTCCCACTGCTGGGTTACAGGCTTCCTCTCTTCGAGAGAGAGTGGGCTTATCTACCACGTGGGTCCAGTGCGGGTCGGTAGATGTCTTTGAAGTTTGAACATGCCGGTTTCCTCACGATGTTTTGCTTCATCGTTTTTAGAGTAGTGGTGTTGAAATTATTTACGCAACTAAAGCGCCTGCCTGGATTCGAACCCACGAGCTACAACTCGTAAGTCGAGGCCATTACCACTGGGTTACCACTTATAGGTCGATATACACAGTCATCAACAGAAGTCGATTAAAACTTCAGTTTTTTAATCTTAGGTATTGAGCAAAATATTTGTTCAAAATTGCATTGTACTTCTGCTGCAATTTTGAACAAATATTTTGCTTAATAACTGAGATTAAAAAAACTGAAGCTGACCGTACACGTAAATAAAGCACAAAAAGGTTCCAATGCTAGCCTTTTCAAGCTAGTTTCTAGTAGTATAGATGGAGATTCTATTATTTTAAAGAGTGTTTCTAACAATTGGACACAATAGACATAAAGCCACATAAAGGTATCCTAAACATATAGGTAATTTAACAAACATTTCAAAATTAATCCTTGTAAACTTCGACCTTTATATAAGATATGAATAAAACATAATACATTACCATCCATGCCAATAAACATCCCACGCAAATTGAGAATAATTCCCACAATGAACAAAATATAATTTCCAAACACAACGTAATAAGGATAAGGGGTCCGTATTTTACATTGTTCCAGTTGAGTAACACCCTTCGGAAAGTAATCCGTGGTAATGCCACCAAAACGTCGGTGGAAGTAAAGGGTTCCGTATAACTTAATTCTAATAAAACTGAAAACGTGGGACGAATAGGAATCCGGGGTTTCTGAGCGTGGATCTATTCTTTTGAAGACAGCACAGCGTTTTAAATCCTTTGTCTTGGAGAAGGGTTCCGATAGCTAACAGTTAATCTCGCTGGAACAATATTATGGGAAATTATAGAAGTTCAGATTGGGATATATCTAATTTTTCGTCGATGACTTAAAATAAGGCGAGGATTTAACGCGATTGAAACTTTTTCAGTTCTGTCTATAATTTTTAACCGACTTCAAAAAAGGAGGAGGTTTCTCAATTCGACCGTATATTCGTCGTTTATGAACCGATTTTGATTATTCTTTTTTTGTTGGAAAGGGGATATGCCAAGGGTGGTCCCATGATAAGGAAACCAGGATTTGATGATGGCATCCCAGTGAAATCGAGGGGAACTTTCGAAAATCGTAGGAGCGACTAGTGCGTTTGTTAATTTTTTCATTAAGTATTTTAAAGCACTACAATTTGATGAAGGCCTGGAGTCGATCTGATGATGGAGCCGAAAGACAGTCGAGGGGACTCCTCAACGATCTACAGCAGTTACCTTGTGTTTGGGCTTGATTAATTTGTATTAATGTGAACTTTACACCTAGATGGGTTGCGACTGTCATTAGGGGTCTGATGATGAAGACGAAGGACAGTTAAGGGAACTCCTCAACAGTTTACAGTAGCTACCTTGTGTATGTTCACCGATTACTCGAAGACGGGTGGACCGATTCCAAAAGTTCTTTTTTTATTTGAAAGGGTATACTCTCGAGGTGGTCCCATTATCATCAAGTTGGAATCTGATGAGAGGATTCCATGGAAATCTAGGGCAACCCTCAAATTTTATAGGCAAAGCTACAGCGATTTGGATATTTTTTAAAGTAACTTTAGCATTTGCTCTCGAAAATCATCACTTGGCAAAGTGGAGCTGATGATGAAGATCACAGATGGCCATCGGAACTACTCACTGACAAATATTTCACGGGTTGCGATTCGATTACTTTAATATGGTTGCTAAGCAATTTATGCTCGTCACAATGCGTATTGCGAGTGATTGTTCAGGATCTCCTGGTTCTTACCGGGAGAACTCCTCAACAATTAACGTCCCAGCATCGGGAAAAGCAATATTTTGTAAAAGGTGATGAACAGTTGGCATTATGCTTTTGTAACTTAGATACATTACAAACTGACCCACTAAAAAGTGAAAAATAAAAACATTTTTACAAAAAAAAAAACAACCGACTTCCAAAAAAAACACTACAAATTGAAAAATAACTTTAATTTCGGAAGTCGGTGTCAATAAACGAAAACGCGAATCCAAAGACACCGACTTCCCAAAAAAAGGAAAAATAATAATAAAATAAAATCGATGCCCGTTATCATTATTTCACCTCTCCGGAAATTCGTCAGACGAACCTACGAATTACTTGTAATTATAGCCTTACTGGTACATATATATAAAAAGGAGAGAAAAGATTCATAGAGCATCAAAAAATTCATCCGCATCACTATCAAGAGGAAAGTGCCCAAACGGCTGACACCATTGCCACGTTGTATGGCAATTACTTATAATTAATTTAATAAAACGTACGGCAAAATCCCGATTTTAAAGGATCGCAATTTATTGGTAACGATCTGTAGATAGTAAAAGTGTACTGTGTGTACTTCGATGACCATATATCGGAAATCTGTATAAAAGAATATCAGAAAAATTTGTAGGTATATTAATATTACTCGCTCCTTTCTGCAGAATTAATTTTCCAAGCTGATAACTTTAATTAATTAGTATCTGGAACATTTAAATATATATCATTAATTACTTTATATTACAGCAGCTTGAAGTTTGATTTTGTGGAGAAAGAACTTAAATATAACTGGCAGTGTGGGCGTTCACCTCTGCCTAACACTTTGGAGAATTATAAGCGTCATGTGGTCCATGTTATGTTATTTTAAATTAAAGCAATTCAAAGATCATTTTAACTATTCAAATGGCCAAAAAACCAAGCCAAGGAATGTCATTTCATTTCAGTGTTCAAGCAAAAGCAGCATAATGTACCTACGTAACCGATAACATATTCCCACAGCGTGCCAACCAAATGACAAACAAAACACAAAAAAGTGCAACATATTCGGAAGGAAATGCCAAAATATCGCATGATAGGTCTCGACTGAACCCAGTAGGGATGCAGTAATGAAATGCTGGGGAACGTGTCCCCTCCCTAACTACGGGAACTGAATACTGATGTCATGGCATGCCTTCGATACGAGTGCATACCACTCGCTTCGCTGTCAACAAAAAGATACGATGGATAATTTTATTGTTGATGCTGGGTTCCTTCAAAATGCTGAACGCAGCATACGTGATGTCTTAAAACGTAGAAAGGACGCCGATAAAAATTCACCGCTTACAAATAAAAACTTTAGAAGAGATGTTAATCAAATCTCTACCATGCTGTAAAGTTCAAGAGGATGTAAAAATTTATACCTAAGCAAAAACAGGCTTATGTATATAGGAACAAAGCAAACAAACTATGTAATCCTAGCCAAGCTAAGCGAAATCATGGTCTAAAGATTATGAAACGCGTTGAATTATCGGCAAGGTGCAGCAAGAAAATCAATATGTGCTAAAACAGACATGCAAACTTCTCGTTATTCTCCTTAAAACTGTAACAAACCTCTTGCTGCAGTTTTTTGGCTCAAAGCCAGACTCCGTTCTGCTTAATGATGAAGAAACACGATTAGTATGTTTATTTATTACGAAACTTTGCCAATGGCTTAGTATTGAACGCGTAGTCTTGAACGCAGTTGCAATCCTAGAAGCTTAATTTAGGTAACGATGCACACAGCGAGTATCAGAATAAGTGGTCATATCTAAGGGTACAGACCATGAAACTGAACAACTTTCTCCATGGGACCGACATCGTAAAGCATGCTGCATACAATGCAACTAGAAATAGGATACTAGAAATAGTATCAGAACGAAAAAATCATAATACAGATGAAAAGAGTCAAAAAGGTCCCGATTTTTAAACGATGTTCTTTGGAAATCGATTTATTATTATAAGGCATTGTTCTTTTAAGTGCAAAGGCCGCAGGGATGTGCTAGATGCAAGGAGCACAGAACCGATGGAAGTCGCGATGCTTGTGAGACCTCAGCAGTGGACGTCTTTCGGCCGAAATGATAATGACGATGACCGTTCTAAAATTCGAGTCACGAAATTACAATCAGAGTCTAATTTAGTTCCTTTGAAATCAATCAAATTACCCATACCAACAGAAGTAAGGGAAATACTACACATTTATAAGACCATACCAACACTAGCTGTAGTATGTATGTATAATTTCGGTAGGCTACCACGTACAAGCTCCATTAACTTACCCCGGCTTCATCTGTACCCTAATAATTTCTAGAGACGATAAGGCACTAACAAGCTCTATTTTTTTTTATTTAATCGTGGTCCAGTAACGTTCTTTCGATAGAACGAGTTTGTAAGTTAACAGGGACGACCTTATGTAAGCTTTTTGGAAACGATACTAAGAGGTTTACTTAAAATAAATGTAGGTATAGTTATCCCATTTTGTTTTACGTTCTTAGCTCCATTAGCTTTAATATATTATCATCTGCCTAGCCTTTTCCCAACTTTGTTGAGGTCGGCTTTCAGTTTAACCGGATGCAGCTGAATACCAGTATTTTACATGTAGCGAGTGCCTATCTGACCTCCACAACCAAGTTACTGGGTCATACGATACCCCTTGGTAAGACTGGTTATCAGACTTTCGGGCTTCTGAGTACCCATAACGACTGTCAAAGATCCACGTATGACAGCCGGGACCAACGGCTTAACGTGCTTTCCGAGGCACGGAGGATCTCGGTATGTAAAGATGGTTACCCATCCACAGACCAACCGCGGTAAGCGGAGCTTAACCTGATCGATCGACTTGTGTGACTGTTTTTATTTAGCCACGGGCCCCTCTAAGCTTTAATAAGGGAATAGATCCTTAGGAATCACTTGGTTATCTCGTGAAGTTCTGAAACTCGGACAGGGTCCCACTTTTAAACTTTTCGGGTCATTGAAAAGAGAGTTAAATTGGTACCTATTCTTACTAATAAGTATTCAGCCAGTTCCTGCATTTACTTATGTTACCTTCTAATTATCTTAAAAATTAAAATCGCTTTTCATGTCTATCAGCATGTATGACCGCGTTGTTCTTTTAAACTACGCAACGTATTTTGATGTGGTTTTTAATATCATTTAGAGAATTTATTCCGAAAGTTTTATGTGTATTAAATTATATTATGTGTATACATTTGTGACGTTGCAAAATAGATACGTTTGTTGTCGTTCTGTGCAGGCTCGTGGAGCGTAGTCTCCGCGTCACTAGATGGCGTTAGGGTCGTGGTGTATCATGAACATTTATAGTAAAGTCACAAATCGATAAGATTTATTTAGTCTGTGGAGGAATATTCTGGAGTTCGAACTGACAGATAGGTTTGAAAAGCAAAAGGAGGTTTCAGTTATTTTGCGACTCTTTACTCGAGCGAAAAGGCTGATTGAGCCAATTGAGCGGGACTTATTCCTGGTGGAACCTGAACGTTCCCAAATAACCCGATGGGGTTTTGTTAGGAGTGCTTGAAGCTGAATCCTGTGAGTATTCAACCATTTTCTTTGTTCTTGCTGGTTAGCCTGTAGCCTAGGTTTTACATGTTGGTTCTGACACTAGGACGTTGTTACAGGTCTGGCTGTTAAGCTAGCCTCTTAATTTTCCGGTCGGTGCTATGCGCGACTAAGTCGTGAAGCCTTGGAGCAGCCCTGAGATCAAAGATTGGAAATTGATCCGGGCGCCGGCAACTTTAAGGGTGTCCCTTGCGGTGTGGTCCTCTGTTGACGAGGAAGGCCTTACCTAGCCGAATGCAGGTGATGAGGGAAGTTCGCCGCTCCAGGTAACGCAAGCGTCACCATTTATGCCCGTAGGCCACGTTCTACGTGTGTTCGCAGGTTTATCCTGCGAGCGACGCTAAGGGCCGGAAAGCCGTCAACTGAGAGGGTCAGAGAGCGTTTACTGACGGTTTTATTTATACCGAGAGAACATTTAGTTGATCTATAGTGTCATGATTAAATCTATGAGAGAGTTAGGCCTTTTGTAGGAACTAGGTGATAAGACCAGTTGTTATAAAGTATTGTGTCTCGGGTTTGCTTTGCATAATCTTTATTTTCCCTATATGAGCACAATACAATAGGTTGATACTTGTACGGTTGAGCTAAAGTTATTAAGTGGTTCATCTCACGGACTCGATATAGCGATTCTGAGAATTTGTCATTGTCTCATGCAGGCGTACACTCCGGTACGACCAGGTACGGAGACTGGTTGTATGGGAGTGAATGCCCAGGTGTTTGGGGAAAGATAGTTATTACTTTGGTGGCTCGCCACATTCTTTATTTATGTACCTTCATTTGTGTATTGTTACAATAAACTTTGTATTGTGTAATTAGGTACTTGTTTAATTGAATCTTTCCCTAACCAATTATATACCTTATAAATTTACTGAAGCGAGGCCAGCGCAGTAGGTAGAGCAAAAGCTCTTTCATCCTGTAAAGGTCGGGTTACACATTACTATTAGACATACTACAAAATACCTTAATTTCGATATATTGCCAAGTCTAACTGCGGGTCGCTACCTATTATATAAATAAATGTTACTTGATGACTGCCTAATAAAGAAACAAACCCGAAAATAGGCCGCAAAAAAAAGAAAATGCGGTACACCAACGAGGATTGACGGGGCCCTAAAGCGCATTCACCAAATAAACGAGCGAACGAATTTACTTTTCTGGGTTCCACTTGTGGGTAAACATTTGTACTGGCTGGTTTTAAAATAAGGTAACAGCGAAATGTTTTTGCTATGAGAACTCTTTGCTTCAGGCAGGAAAGAATTCGGTGCGGTTCTTGTTTGCTTCAGTTACTGGCTGGAATTCGTTGAGAGAAGAGCATGACGCTATTATATTTTGTGTTGCCTGGGGCCGTACTACGAAGTATTAATGCCATCATGATTTCAGTGCGAAAAAGAGATGGTGCTATCGGTCATGTATAGCTCCGTCACTCTCTTACACTGGAATCATGATGGCAGTAAACCGTCATAATACGGCACCAGTATGGACAAACTATGCGAAAAATATAGCATATATGTGATCACGTTGAAAAACGTGAACTGTGAAAAATGGTGCCAGTTTACTTTGTCCCACATTTATCGGTACCACACAGTGTTGGTTTGGGAATTCTATTCAGTTTCATTTAAAAAAACTGTTTTATAAAATCTGAGGAGCAATCCCCGTAATTTTATGAACGTTCATGGTCTGGGAGCCTAAAAAGGCCACTTTGGCAGAATCATAAAAGGATAACATTATGAATCATAATATGGCGAAGACAGTCCGTGTTTTTCTCTTTTTCGCTGCACTACGTAGGTATAATCAAAGAGATTGGATTGATTGGTATTTTAGCACAGACAAAAAAAATAACTGTAATATCCTTCACCAATGGGATTTGATACGATTAACTTAACAGTTAACTGTCCATTATGATTCATAATGTTATCCTTTCATGAATCTGCCAAAGTGGCCTTTTTAGGCCCCCTGATCTCAGTCTCAATTGTAATAGTTCAAAATCTAGTCGCGACCTCATTTCAGCGATAATCAATGAAAAACACTTGTCAAATATGTAGGCAAATTAGAGGATATATTGACTTAAAACAATAGAGATTAAAATAAGATTTGAAAAGTACGAGTTGTCCCTCTCTGAAGTTTCTTTTGGCTGACTAAGATAACCTCTAATTGCACTCTTTTATGCTTATTTTTGTATGCAATAAAAATAGAAGAACCATCTTCATATTTCTGGTTGGTTTTCTAGTGCAAACTTCATAACATTACAACACATTTACATACCCTTATGAAAACAATTGCAATACTTTTTATCAGTTACATTCCGTTAAGCCGCCCCATTTCAGTCCAGTGTCAGTCCATTTCTTCAGTTATCTTACTGGACGGGGCATTTATCTTCAGAGGGATACAAAGGGCTGTCATAATAAAATATCCCACTTACGTAGCAGCCACGTGATATGGGTTGACATTATAATAACATACGTCTTCGTGCTAACCCTACTGGTGGTTTATGAAGCCCTTTTTTTAAATTGTCACATATTTTCTTAAGTTTTTTTTAGAACAAAAAACTGCACGAAATTGAAAACTATAGAAAATGGAGATATTATCCCAGTACTGCGTCCTGTGACTCTAACGTGGATCTAGTCCACGTCCAGACAGTTAGTACTTAAGTGCTAGATGTTCTAGTTTGGATGATATCGTATCTATGTTGCTATGCGAAAGATAGGCTAAAGATTGAGTCTAGAGCGTGAATACGATTCGCGACGAAAATATCGCGTTTTCGAGCTTTTTCCAGGGCAATATCGTAATATTGTGAGCAGATTATTTGAAGAACATTACGGTTTTAGAAAGACTAAGTCTTGATTTAGTGCACTAAGTACAGAGTAAAAGTGTAATTTTTAATGACGGTTTTTGAAAGCTAAGACAATCCTTGCATTTTGTTTTACGAAAATAGACGTCAGAGTTATCTTTCAGGACGAACAGAACCATTATAATGTGCCAAAATATTTTATTTTATGCATTTTTCCAACAGGACATATCGATACCTCTGGGCTCAAAGGGCGTATAGCACATTTTGGGCTTTTTGACATTTTATACTTTTCTCACTCAGTTTTTGATTCTCTATCGATCTGTGTAATCCACGTGGCGAAATTCGCAAAAAAATGTCGAATACGACCTCGTAATTTTCGTTACGTGTGCACAACTTATTTGAAAATTAGGGGCATAAGGAACATATTGCTGCCTCCACAAAAATTGGCAGGTTGTATAAACCAATTTGGTTGAAGATTTTGGGTGTAAGATCGTTCGAAAAGTAATATTGCTCTTTACGTCCTTTAAAAATTTCAAATATTAAAATATATTTGTGCTATACGACCTACATTTTATTATAAAATAAAGAGACCTAAGAGATCTGCTTTATCAGTTTTAAGCTAGCAGATTATAACAAAGACACCTGATTACATAGCATAAAAACTGAAAAAAATTTAATTAGAAATGACGAAGAAAATGAAAAATTAAATGATCTCATTACAAATTTAAAAACTTTAGTATATTTTTGTTTTTTTTTTTTTTATAGAAATTGAAATAAACGATTTTTATTTCTCATCATAATTTTAGTTTCTATTATCCTCTTTTTATTTCTATTAAAAACTCAATTAGAAGATTAAATAAAGCTACTCTCATAGCAAACCAAGAGCAATTCAATTTAGATTAAAAAAAATATTTTAGTTTATTAGACAGAACAGACAAAGGTGACGTTCAAACGCAATACACTAGCATAAAAAACAGCACTAAAAAGGTCAGTAATAAAACAAAAACGAACAAATACAAAGAGAGTAAATTTAGTTACCAAACGAAGCAGTTAATTGAAGAGAGGCACTGCAAAGCATGAAGTATAGTAAGAGCCCAGGCGACGATGGCGTAACCACTGCAGCCTTAAAAATAAGAGAGCCTGTCCTTCTTCCACATGTTACCAATTTTTTCAACAGTACTTTAAGCACCGGAATTCTGCCACGCACATTTTGCCATTCTTTGATTATTCTTTTCCACAAAAAGGGTGACCAAACAGACATAGACAATTAGCATCCTATCAGTCTGGTTTCACACCTGTACAAAGCTTTCATTAAAATAATCGAGAACAGAATAGCCGGACCCCTTGACAAACATCAGCCCCGCGAACAGGCCGGATTTCGTCGCGGCCATTCTACTACTGACCACCTCCACTCCATCAACAAGGTTCTCTAGAAACATACAGAGTTCCAGCTCCCACTTTAAATTGCATTTATAGATTACTCATTAAATTGCATTAATAGATTGAAAGCTTTTGATAGCATCAGCCATACCTCAATTTGCAACGCCTTACAAAATCAAGAAATAGACACCACTTCTTTTGATAGAAACAGCACCCCAGCTATTAAAATCAATTCCAGGACAGAACCGTCTTTACAGTTCAATAAAGGAGTTAAATAAGGAGACCCGCTATCTCCGAAATTATTTACGGCCGTTCTGGAGGAAGTCTTCAGAAAGCTAGCAGCAAGCTGGGCAGAAAGGGGCATTATGGTTAAAAAAAAGACATTATCCAACTCCGTTTTGTTTTTGTTCTTTTTTCGTCTTCAGTCTCCGAGCTGACTCAGATGCTAGATCTCAGTACGGCAAACCTAGAGGTCTGACTTCAAATAAATATGTCGAAAACGAAGTAATAGCGAATGTCAAAGACAAAGTTGATGATGAATAGCGTGCATCGCAGGATCACCGTGGCGGGTGGGGAGGTTAAATATGTCGATGAGTAGCTCTATCTTGGTCAAATAGCCTCTTTCAGGCAAGACCAAACAAAGAAGTTGCAAGACGCGCCGAAAATGCCTGGAAGAGCCATTGGTCCATGAAATATCAAACGAAGGGCGATCTTCCACTATCACTTCAAGTGAAGACTCATCAACGTGTGTATTCTTCCCATCCTCACGTATGGTTCTCAAACATGGTCTTTGATAATGAATTATCAAAGACCATGTTCATGACAATGACCATGACCATTGACAAAGACTCTGCTGAAGCAGAGGTCCACGCTCAAGGTTTGCCAGAGAGCTGCTCTGGACAGAGGGATGTGGAAAGAGAGTAGGGACTAAGGAGATCTTTGTCCAGCAGCATAACGGCAACAAAAATCTAAATAATTATCGAAGAATAGATGCCTACTCAATAAATAAAATATCAATTAGAAAAATAATTGTAAAAATATTGTCCTTTAGCACTTTATACAACAATTCAAGTAATTTATACACCCGTGTGTCTTTGCATCATTCATGAAAAGTTGGGCTTACGCCCCTGTGTACCTGCTCAGGGCGTATTTTTATGGGGTGTATAGGACATATATTAAATTTTTTTGGTCGTAAAGCACATGCTATCTCAGCCAATACAAAACCAGGCCTATTTTTGAAAAAACCTTCTTAAGCACATCAAAAATCTAAGAACTTTATCCCTTGGATACTTTTATGTAGCTCTAAAAATGAGAGAGATATAACGAAAACAATTTTTATTTTTTTATTTTTTGCTTCTCCTGAAAACCTGTGTTTTGTGCTATACGCCCTTTGAGCCCAGAGGTATCGATATAGTCTCAAAGTACAACACAGAGCTAAAATTACGAAAATATTGCTATTAGATATTAAAAAACAATTTTAAAAATTACAAAATTGATTCACTTTAACAATTTCACCAGTAGTTGAATAGAAATATAACTAATATATTTATTTTATGAAAATAAAGGTAATGCTAAATATTCTGAATTTTTTTCAGACCATTATTTAAACTCATTTATTATAGACGATTATTTAAAAAACACTATAAATCATCGCGCGCAATCCTTTACCGATCAGTGCGTGCCAGCGACAGGACGTATCACTTTTTGTTTTAAGTTTTTAGTTTAAGTTACGTCGTAGTAGTAAGTAAGTTTAAGTTACGTCGTTCTAACAATCGAGTAGATTTTGTCTTGCGCTAAATCGAATACGCGCTCTTAAAATCAAATGGATAATAATACCCCCCTACATACCATAGATGAGACATAGTTTTTTATGCAACGTTATTTTTAGTATATGCGAAACCTGAATATAGTTTGTGCAGAATAAGTAACTGAATCGATTCCAATAATTTTTACCCCATCTTATATTTTGTCCCAAAAATATTTAAAAAAGGTTAAAAGTTGGACACCGAGCGACACTTAGTAGGTTATCCAATCTCTGCGCCGAACGATTAGGTATCTAGGTACTATTTATTATAAATGGCGCGGCGCAAAAGGCGCGGGTGAGCATTTTTTTCTACGGACAAACAGGTAACTTATCAAGCTTATAACTTTGTGATTTTTCATGATACAATTTTGAAATTTTGTACTTATATTCTTTACATAAAAATACTAGACACGTGTTTCGGATTTCGCATAATATACTAAAAACAATGTTATACAAATAGGTGAGTAGCTGCGTCTCATGGTTTCACCCACATAAATCTCGATCCCGTGAAAATATCGGGATAAAAAGTCCTATTCCTAATCCTATGTCGTAATCCAGGTCATAGTATACCCATTTGCCAAATTTCATTCAAATCCGTTCAGCCGTTTTAGCGTGAAAGCGTAACAAACATAAACATACAAAAAATCTAATCTTTTCTCTTTTATAATATTAGTTAAGATGAGCATCAAGCGTGACACTTGCTTGTAAACCACTTTACAGTACCAAGTTCTTGACACCAAAAGTTTCTTTTCAATCCATCAGTGTAGCAAAAGTTTTTTTAAGAACGATTAGGTAGTTCTATCACAGTTTAAAAGTCGTGTCGTGTTGACGTTTAACTTCGGTCATTACGACTTCAACGGCTCCTAATCGCAGTAGTCCTCGTGAAGTCGTATCGAAGTCTTGAAACTTCGAGGAAACGTGAACAGTTGAAAGATAATGATCGACTGAATCGCTCATTATAACTTTGTTTGCTCTACCTGCACGTTGACACTTAATAAAATGCAGGTAAAAGTATAGATTTTGCTGGATGTTAATGGATTTTAAGAAACTATTTGGTGCCAATTGTCATAAAAAGAAAAGGTTTAACTTATCCTTCATCATCGTCATCATCATTTTACCCGTAAGACGTCACTTCTGGACATAGGCTTTCTCCAAATAAGCAAGATACCTATAAACTTGTGTCTACTTTGTATAAATAATATAAAGAAATAAGTAGAATCGTGAACAAAGGCAGATAATAATATCATAATAAATTTATTTATTTCAGATAAATAACACCCATTGCCAAACATAAATTAATAGAAAACATATAAAATGAAGTCAAATAAAATCACCTAAAATCAAATAAGAACAAATCAATTAAATTTAAATTAAATCAATCATGAAATATTTGAGATTTATGTACAGTCGCCGTCAGAGAAATCGAACCCCCCCAAGACTTAAAGATTATCGCCCGAGCACGCTCGGGCCCGCCGTCGCTCGTCGCTCGAGCGGCGGTGGGCGCGTCACGTGAGCCTTGAGCAGCTCCCTCCCCCGCCGTCGCACCCATCTCTCTCCGAGCGCATCCACCGATCCGCCTCAAATATTACTTGCAAGTTTTTAATAATTTTATATGGTATTTTTTCGGCTTCCTTCTGGCCGAACCGTAATACCAAGAATAACTTACAAAAAGACACTTTGCGCGCGATTAAGATACGAACCAGGCGCCAGCCGATCATCTAGCTAGACCGTGCGTTATACCACTAGGCTATTGGCTCAGTTATCAACCTCAACGAAAATTGGAATAACAAGAAATCGAACAAGGTTATTAACGGTCTAATCTTCTAGATATTAAGGTTTAAATTTCAACTTCCGTGTTATATTTAATACCTTACTGTCTTGTTTTACAAAATGCAATACGATAATCCTCAATTAACTAAAAGATAAGGTTGAAATTAGCATAGATTTCTTGTTTGGTTGAATAGAATGTGTTGATTGATACCGATTGTTGCACTGCCGTCATTTTTCTTCAGAAACTTAACTGCTGTATGAACTGCGAGTTAAGGTTGAATTTAGAATACTTCTTCGCCTTATTTACTAAACTGTGATTGAGGGTATAATTACTTTTCAAATGGTTTCGTTTTCGTGCCGATCCACTTGTGTGTAATTGTCTTCGTCGTAATATTATCCAATTTATTAAGTTTTGAACCAGTTGATACTATTAACCAATGGTATGGTTAATGGTTCGATTAACAAGTTTTTTGAAGGCTAAAAGTGTTGTTCTCTGGGAACAGGAAGAAAGCATAAAGAAAAAAGCGACGAGATATGGGCATAACGGTAAGATTTACGTTATACTTACACATATACAAATTTATTGATGCAATCATGTTGCATTATTACTTACAAGTTGGATTTTTTTATGTATTTCTAATATTATTATTTTCATTTCAGACAAAAACAGTTTCTAGGTGGATACAAAGGTATCAAGCGACGGGTGATGTGAAATTTGATCGCCAAGGCCAGTGTAAATACAAATGAAGCGACAACGTAAAAAAAAAAAAGTAAAGTTCACTCAGGCCACCCTTCAAAACTACGCGTTCAAGTGCATACCTTACTTCAAGAAGTGATGGACAGTGACATCCTCAGCGTTATTAATAGGCAATTTACTCGGCGGATTGATTGTGTAACTTATCTGATAAAATTGCATTGGAACATATATGAGCAAATGTTAATAATTCCTAATATTTGTGGGATCATTTCTCGTATTTAATCAAAAATAAACAACCTTTATAATTATCAATCCAGTTATTCTTGTTTACAAGCAGTCTTGTAATGTGTTAACGATGCACCATCTGACCTCACATATTTTATTAATGTTGTGTTAAATAAGGGTTACCAGAAAATGTGATAAAAGAGAAAGATGTATATTGCTATACTATTATAGTTTAGCATGTTGGTTCTTTCTCTGTAATTCACAGACACAAATGACAACATTACATTTTTTAACCAGGCTTTATTCCGATAAGATCATACAGAGTAACTTGTATAAAAAATGTATGTTTTCACAACTTTAAATAAGTAAATATTATTTTAGCTATGTTTCTAGAAATATCTATAAACGAACCGTTATCTAATATTAAACGTTCTAAACCTCATCCAGGGTATCTATTTTGTCTTTAGTTGATATTCTAAGTAAATAAACCCAATTTAACACAGATGGAAAACTATACTCAACCAGGAAGTGGATTCCAAGAAGTCCTAGAAATGTAATTAGAAAAATAAATGAATATTGTTTATCAAAATACCTAGCTTTTATAACAAACCTCCATTTGATTTCTTAAATAATAATTAACGAAAATCACCTATTAAAGAAACTAAAATAAAAACCGGACAAGAGCGAGTCGGACTCGCTCACCGAGGGTTCCGTAACATCCGGGTTTATGCATAAGGTTTATGTTTATGAAATTAAATGTTTATTTTTATTTTTTTATACTTGAGTTGGTTGAATAAAAGGTAAATTGCGGTTTACGATTTATGACGTATTAAAAAAAAACTACTTACTAGATCTCGTTCAAACCAATTTTCGGTGGAAGTATACATGGTATTGTACATCATATATTTTTTTTAGTTTTATCATTCTCTTATTTTAGAAGTTACAGGGGGGGGGACACACATTTTACGACTTTGGAAGTGTCTCTCGCGCAAACTATTCAGTTTAGAAAAAAATGATATTAGAAACCTCAATATCATTTTTGAAGACCTATTCATAGATACCTCACACGTAGGGGTTTGACGAAAAAAAAAAATTTTAGTTTCAGTTCTAAGTATGGGGAACCCCAAAATTTATTGTTTTTTTTCTATTTTTGTGTGAAAATCTTAATGCGGTTCACAGAATACATCTACTTACCAAGTTTCAACAGTACAGTTCTTATAGTTTCGGAGAAAAGTGGCTGTGACATACGGACGGACAGACAGACAGACGGACAGACAGACAGACAGACAGACAGACATGACGAATCTATAAGGGTTCCGTTTTTTGCCATTTGGCAACGGAACCCTAAAAAGGGTAAATAAATAAATACCAGATCCACCAACACGCCATTAATGTTACGTTACCAAAAACAAATAGGTTTGATGTCAATACCAAGGGGGGTAGGGTTTCTCTGCAGCGAACTGTACCTACTTATACCATTTTTTATGGTAAACATCTAATTCATCGGGTTAGACCGGCTGTTGGCGTGGCAACGCGTCACGCCAAAAACGTCGCCACGCGCTCGTAGCTCTGCGACTCCCTCGCAAAGTTGTGCGAATTCGAATATCATTATCATCATTTCAAGCATATTTTCTATACGAAATAGTTTCCTGCTTGGCGTCCCGCGACAGTTCAATATTTTTGTTTTAATGTTAGTACCTCCAGGAGAAAATCTGTTTTCCAAAAACAGACAAAATCATACATAAACGGCGAGCAATGCTTTGTATTATTATATAATAAAAGTAATCACAAGATTCCTTTCACAAAACTCTTTGCGGTGATAATATTAAACTCTGATGAGTTGCGAACAAACTCTACAACTCCAATTAAGCGTATTAGATAAGAGATGAAATTAATTAGCGAAAACGAATCGGTCATAAATTAAGTAAAAGCGGATGTTTGAAATCCACCAAGTTGGGAATTTCTCGCTTTACACGCCTGTTATTAAATTTACAAGCATTCCGTTGCTTTCTTAATATTTCCGCGAAACAGATAGGTATCATAAGAATTGTTGTAATATTTAGGGTATAATTAGTTTTATTTCAAGAGGGGCTTAGTAGCTAAGTATTAACAGCCGCATGGTTCGATCGATCATGTTAAGCTACGCTTGCCGCGGTTGGTCCGTGGATGGGTGACCATCTTTACATACCAAAACCTCTCCGTGACTAGAAAAGAACGTTATGCAGTTGGTTCTGGATGTCATTCGTGGGCCTTTGACAGTCGTTACGGGTTGTCAGAAGTCTGACAGCGTGACAACCAGTCTTACCAAGGGGTATCGTATATTAGGTACCCAATAACAGTGTTGTCGAGGTATTCAGCTGCATCCGGTTAGACTGGAAGCCGAACCCAACACAGTTGGGAAAAGGCTAGGCAGATGATTTTGATGAATTAGTTTTATCTTGTTTTGTTGCAGAAAATATAAAAGAATGCTTCAATTTATTATTGACTCAGAGAAGACATGAATAATGACCATTATTTTTGTGAGAAACGACTGGATTTCTAACTTATAATCTATCATTAATTAATCTTTATTGAGTGAAAACTGATGTACCTAATTTTTCGGTGGGCTCAAGAAAGATAAGGCTGAAAATTACTCCACTGAGACTGTAAATTGTGTTGGGCTTATTACATTAAATAAAAAACAGTTCCTCTATGTATGGTCCCAATCTAACTGCTGTTCATTCACGCTCTTACCACGGATTTTGATAAGAATAACCTTAACGTTCGAATACATCTGAAACTAGATTGCTACTTAACAAAAGACCACACACATCCTAAGGAACAAAACAAACACGATGTCATTTGATACAACCACATAATTCCCTTAAACACTCATTACAAGGCTATAAAGCCGTGTCAAGTCTAGCAATTTTCCAATTAACTATGCAGAAGCAACAGATTAGGCAAATGAGATGAGTCAGGCATTCTAAAGCCGAGATCTGTAAACATCACTTAGCATGCCTACTTTGGCTGTGTAGTATTTTGTCACTGTCACACAACTGTCAGTGTCAAACGACAGGTGTAAGATAGAGATGGGATCATGTCCAACACCCGGTTTCTGATTTGAGAATTCAAAGTTGAGAGAATTGGTCAAACTCTATTTATGCTCATTCATAATATTTATAATCTGCATATTAAGTTCCCACTGCTGAGATACAGGCGTCCTCTCGTGAGTGGGAGTGGGCCGTAATCCCCCACGCGCGCCTAGTGCGGGTTGGTGGATGTCACATGCCATCGAATTTTCGGTTCTAGGTCATGCCATTTTCCTCACGATGTTTTCCTTCACCGTTTTGAGAGCAGTGGTGATGAAATAAATTACACAAAGTAAAGCGCCTCGCGCCTGCTTGGGTTCGAACCCACGACAAGTTAGTCGGGGCTGATACCACTGGGCGACTATTTTAGCACTACCTTAGGTAATTCCATCGAAAACCCCGCGAATTTTAAAATTTCTTGAAATTTTTGCAAATAGATTTTGAATATCGCGAGCTTTCATCTTAAGTTATGCTAAAGTAGAGTTTGACAAGTTTTCAACTTCAAATTATAATCTGACTTCAGAATATTAGTCATAGTACCAGCTAAGTATCGTTTATAGATCTCTGGCATAGGTCTTCCCAGCGATGACATTGCCCGCCAACTGAGTCAGCGATGAGAAATCTCGTGAGCGGGAGAATGCTAATAAGGGTTTTATCTTACAGAGTTTATTAAAGGGTAGCTGATAGGTGAGGTCACTAGAATTTATGCGTTGATTATCTCTAACGACGACATTTTTATATCACGCCTTTGTGCGATTTTCGTACTTGATAGCGCTTTTTTGTGACTGGGGTAGACTAAGTTGAATAAATGTTGTTAATTTGGGGATTCTGTTTTAGGTTCAACATTTGGTCAAGGAATAGACCCAAGTATATCCTTATTTGGATTTACCCTTCTCCTGGTTTTATGTGACTAAAACACAAAAGGATTTTTTGTTTTTATTTTTATGTTTAGTTAGTTAGTCATTAATTCAGTACCTAGTGTAAATAGTTGCGTTATATATTGTATGTAATCATTTTAATGTATACGACAGTAAGTCATATTTTTGTAAATTTCAAAGAAAATACAGAAAACTTAACAGTATTAAACCTAACAAGTCCAAAGAAGTTTTACGTTAAAAGTTCATGTTATTTTAAAATTCGGAAGTTTCGATACTACATAATCTATAACCTAGACTTCTTTAAAGAAATGAAATTAAATTGTTCATTCTGTAAATAGGATACAGAAATCAATTTTACACGTTAAATAAGCGTTAAAAATAAGCTACCTACTTAAATGGATTCGACATTTCCTATCTGGCTAACCCTAAAACTCAAGGGTCAAAGACTCTTTTAAAGTCCAGACATCCACGTCCGTCTGTCGTCATCATCGTCCATTTCGTCCAGGTTTCGGCGGGGCCTGTTACTGTGCAGCAGTGATGTCACAATCTGTTTTCTGTTTTTGGTTTTGTTTTTGTAAGTGTATTACTAACATAGTTTGTAAGTATATTGTTACTAACACTACGAGTCTTGTTGCTCGAAATAAAATTATTATTAGGTATCTATTATTTATTATTATAATCTTGGTCAGATCATGTGAGAACGATGTAAATTGTGCCTGAAATGGTCTTTTAAGGAAAGAACCACACGGGTTTAAGTGGATCAGTCCAGTCAATGCAAGCATTTGTCAATAATCATGTAACTCAACCTACATAACCTAAAGCACGGTCACTGTCGGACTGCATAGAAAAGAAAGAGAAGCACGATGACACAACGCTGGTAATTTATGGCAAAATATGACGCAATTATTTAATTACAAAAAATCTATTGTTTGGAATAAAAAATTAAAACACTAGTATTTAAAATAATAATCAGAATGATTGTATGTATATTAGTATGGTTTTATTGTAAAAAGAAAGTCTTTAGAGGTATCTTCATGATTTTTTTCTATGGTAGCAAATTAGTTGTATTATGTTTTCAGCACACTATCTACCTAGCATATATCCTGAGGAATATCATATATTTTGTTTACTGTAGTCGATCATATACTTTTATTGTTTCTAAAACTTGCGTTTTTTGTGTTTAGGTCCTGTAAGCCGCTTAACATAAATAAACAAGTAACTTCAAAAACGCCATTCACAAACTATCGAAACAATATCCAAAGTTTCGTGAGCGTTACAGCCACACAATAAATGCATAAGGAATATTTATAGTTTTATCGGGACTTTTATAGTGAATATGATTTAGTGGCAAACGACTCTGAGGGGTTGTACGACGTCCGCCATTTTCGATTTTACGGTTCGATTCATACAACTTCCTGGCATCCTGAATTATTCCGATTTTCGGTTTAGCGATTTGTTTTGCAAGACACGTGTTTTGTTAAATTTACTGTGCGTCGTGAAGGAGTAAATTTATTATAAATGTATATTATAAACATTTACTAACATTTTATATGAAGTCTTTTTGATTTTTTGGATGTTTGTACATAATAAATATGCTTCTAATGGGGAAAAAGGTGTGTAAGGATAAGGTTAAGTGGCGATCTATTCTCTCTGCTATTTGATAGATAACTTTAGTTTAGCAAGGAAAAATACTTTACTAATAGGGTGAAACACTTTTCTCATTTACTGTGAAAAAGCACAAAAAAAAAGATATTAAATTAATCGTGTCGGCCACAGGTGCGTCGGCCACAGGTGCGTCGACCACTGGGGGCCTAAGCTACGGAGCCGTCATTCGGGCAGTGTGTGAAATTGTAGGTACTTAAGTAATTTTACATAGAAGTTTTAAAATATATGCTATTTCGAACAAAACATGAATACTTTAAATAACATAAAATCACGCCAGTATTCCTCAAAGGGTTAGGCAAAGGGGGGTGGTGGTTTCTGTGAACAAAGATTACGGCAAGAAGTGTTATCTATAAATATGGACCGAGATATCTACAAACAATGTTTTCTATCAACAAAGTTTTCGGCGAAACGTGCTGTCTAGGAATAGAGATGTCTATTACATTGCTTTCTGTATGTAGTCGTATCATACAAGCATGTTTCTATCTTAGGTTCCACACTCTAAATTTGTAGTTAGGTACATTACAAAATAATAATAAAAACCCGTGATAAACTATTTACAAACCAAAGTACGGGACCCTCGATGCGCGAGTCCGACTCGCACTTGACCGGTTTTTTTATTTCACACCATAGCTACCAGCAAAACTGTTTCATGTTCATATTCATGAGTATTTTCGCCTCCTGAAATATTAAATTGCCAATGAATAAAAATTCGACTTTTATAAATCAAATAAAGAAACGACAAGGAAATAAACGACAGGGCCTGGAAATAAAGATTATGTGGAACATTTTTTAAACACACATGTTGCTTACTGTTGCTGCCTCATCTACAGAAAACCTCTTTTAAGTAAAACAATATGCCTAGGTTGCCTGGAAGAGATCGAAGACCGCCCATTGTATGTTTTGATTTTTTGTTATGTATTCTCTGGTGTACAATAAAGTATACATAAATAAATAAATTTGTCCAAAATCTTTTTCACAAACTTGACACATTATTCTAAAATGGCGAATACCTACTCAGGAAATCTGTCCTGAGCATACACATTCCCGCCATCTCAGCACAAGGTGTTAATGTCGGGTGGCGAAAAGAGTACCTAAGCATGAATTTGAACGAAGGCCACATTATGCGTGTTCTACCCGTTTCAACCTAGTTCCTACTAAATCGAGGAGAATTAGGGTATTTCTTGCTGTCATCTGGGTTGGCAAATGTAGCGTGTGGGGTAATGTAAACAGCATTAATAAACAATATGATATCATTGTTATAGCTTTACATACCTATCGGTGTAAATTCTGCTATTTCATACAAAAATGCAGTACTTACTACCTAAGTAGTAAACAACTAGTTGCTTACCCAAAGAAAATACTTTTCGCCATCTCCAAGTTAATCCCAGTACCTAAAAGTGTTGCATCTTCTTATATAAGTTTTTTTAACCCCTGAAAGATTTAAAATACATTAAAATTCAGCCAGTTTAAAGCAAGGACATGACAAAAAATAAATTATGGATAGAACGAATTAAAACAACATTCGTTTAACATTATGCTGCTCTCCCACATCTCGTCTAAAATCAGTCACATAAAACTTGAAACATTATTCTAAAATGGCGAATACATACTCAGGAAATCTGTCCTGAGCACACACATTCCCGCCATCCCAGCACAAGGTGTTAGTGTCGGGTGGCCAAAAGAGTACCTAAGCATGAATTTAAACGAAGGCCACATTATGCATGTTCTACCCGTTTCAACCTAGATCCTACTAAATCGAATAGAATTAAGGTATTTGTCACACTAAGATATTCTGCTGAGGGTTATGTAAAAGTGGTACAGAATACTGTAAGATGGGTATGTTCATCTCAGGTACTGCAATGATTTGATTTCTTTAGGGTTTCGTATAAGACTTACACGTCATTGTTGTGTTGTTTATTTTCATCCTGTTGCCGCCATTACTTTTTTGCTGTCATCGTCATAATCAGCCTATAATGTTCTCACTGCTGGAACACAGGCGTCCGAGAGAATTCAAAATTTAGAACCCGAAACTGTCAAATTTTCCCAATCAACTTTGAACCTTATGCTTTGGCGATAAAGTTGAAAATATATTAAATAAATTTGACAGATTGTAGTAGCTTGATGTGCTGGCGTCTGTACAAACACCTTAATGCCTTTGGCATTCGGTGGAGAGATTACATGGCAGGAGCATTGTTTGGAAGGAGAAACTATAACAAAAAGCATCATAATTACTTACCTAGAAATAAAAAACTGGCCAAGTGCGAGTCAGACTCGCACACTAAGGGTTCCGTACCACAAGGCAAAAACGCCGAAAAAAACATGTTTGTTGTATGGTAGCCCCCCTTAAATATTTATTTTATTTTAATTTTATTATTTATTATTAAAGTTAAAATACAATTGAGTATTTTGTGAATATTTCAAGTGCCTACCAGCGGTGCTATTCTGTAAAAATCTCACCGTGAAAACTTAGGTGAAGTGAGCGTGGATTGAGGTGTCAATTCTTAGCAAAAACAAACTCACTTCACCTAAGTTTTCACGGTGAGATTTTTACAGAATCGACCGGCTGTTGCCATTTTTGATATCGAGCAAAAAAGAGCAAAAAATTCGCGTTTGTTGTATGGGAGCCCCCCTTAAATATTTATTTTATTTTGTTTTTAGTATTTGTTGTTATAGCGGCAATAGAAATACATCATCTGTGAAAATTTCAACTGTCTAGCTGTCGCGGTTCTTGAGATACAGCCTGGTGACAGACAGACAGACAGACAGACAGACGGACAGACAGCGAAGTCTTAGTAATAGGGTCCCGTTTTTACCCTTTGGGTACGGAACCCTAAAAAGGATGTTACACAAGTTTTACATATTCAGTACTACTTATTATTTTAGCCACTGGTATTATTTTCCAGTAACGATAGATACGAGATCTGCTTATTGGAGACTTACCTACTTATTTAAAGTAATAATATGCACGGGTCTATTTACCATACATGAACCTTTTTTCCTCGGATGTTTAGGGTTGTATTGAATGAGAACGTGGAAAACCCAATTTCTCATTTGCAAACAGAAAAAACTGGCCAAGTGCGAGTCGCACTCGCACACGAAGGGTTCCGTACCACAAGGCACAAACGCCGAAAAAAACACGTTTGTTGTATGGGAGCCCCCACTTAAATATTTATTTTATTCTATTTTTAGTATTTGTTGTTATAGCGACAACTTTCAGCGGAAAATTTCAAATGTCTAGCTATCACGGTTCATGAGATACAGCCCGATGACAGACGGACAGACGAACAGCGGAGTCTTAGTAATAGGGCCCCGTTTTTACCCTTCCGGTACGGAACCCTAAAAAGATAAAAATACAGGATCTACATCAAAAAGATTCCAAAAGACAGGCATGTATGTAGTTGCCTAAATAAAAGGCAAAGAAAATGAAGTACCTAAGTGCCTACCCTCTGCAGTTACATATCAAAACAGAGAATAAAAACGTACCAAAGAGTCGCATAAAGATAAAATTCACAAACAAGTGTGTCTTACCTCAAAAATTCTCTTTGGCATGAATTCTTTATGTTCGAAAAGCCAGGTTAGTAAAACGCGATGTAAGCCGCGGCTTTACAGTTCCCTTAGCAGCCATTTTTGCAAGCTTGGGATCAACATAAAATAAAATTGGAGTATAATACAAAATAATACACTGCATTACCACGGGAGTGTTGCAGACAGGTTTCGTTGGAATCCTTTATATTAAAAACAGTATTTTATCAACAGTTTTATTATTAAAATATTATTTTATGGCAACCCAATTTTTAAGTTGGAAGATTTTTCCGACAACATCCCTTCAATTTTCAAATTGAAATATCGAATTTGCTGCCACTGCAATCGAATTGGGATTCGGGTTCGATTTTTGAATTTAAATTTCTGCATCAAAACTGCTTATATTTCGTGGAAAATAGGTATCATCTTTGAATAATTTGTAGTCTCAAATTACAGGATAACCATTTATATAAAACATTTTGAATGCCCTTGCTTCCTATTTATCGTTAATTTTCCTTGCAACAGATACATCACAATAACGTTCTTATAGCTGCAACACCAAACGAAATGAACTCGCTCCCTTGGCGGGCGGGAAATAAAAGAAACAACACAGTTTTGTCTGTGGTTTTGTTGTCAATAACATCAGCAGGTGTCCCGAGAGAGAGGGTCATTCACCTCTGGACGCAGCTTGGCTGTGCTTAGAGCCGATATTAGGAGCTGTGGTTAGGGGTAAACTTATGGGGATGTTCCGAAGTATATGGGGCTGTAAAAGTTGAACGCATGGTTGGATTGCAGGTCATGTATAGGTACCTACATGTGTATTTAAACATTATAGTATTTATTTGTCTTAATCTGGACTGATATTTCAACGATTTATTTTTGGGTCGACCTCTTAACGGTAACTTTAGGTTATGATAGATTTTTTTGAGAAGGGATTTAGGTTTTGCTAAGTCTGCAATAACGAACCGAAATCTACTTATTTTCTTTCGCAAGACCGCATAATCCTCAGATATTGCTTTCTTCGGATTATGAGGTATTCCGTACGTAATACACATCGACAAAACATAAGAAGGAAAAGCGCTTTTTTCCGATTTCCTGTCAAAGGAATCCAAAGAACTTAGAAAACTGTCGATACGTCTGCAAAACATCGAGCGACGTTTTTCTCGATACAAGATCTGCCGTTGGTTCCGAGATAATGAAATTCTGTCCGTTTATTTATTGGTATATCATAAAAACAAAGGCGCGGCCCGGATGTCCCACCGGACCGAGGACATCAGCACAGGGACGACCTACCTGCAGCCGCCCCTAATAAATACATACTTTATACAGACTCCATGGACACATTTACTTTTTATGCCGGAATAGGAAGCCGTAAAGTGAAAAACAGTGTTTTTTCTTTTTTTTTGTGGTGACGATTTTTGGTTTAGGAAAAGAAATTTTTGATATGATAAATTCTCAAGGACGGACATTTGAAACTGTCACAAAAAATATGAATTACAATGCCTGCATTTGTAGTTAAAAGACTTCACATATTAATTGAAATAATTTTACTAATAATGGGGGCCTAAAAAGGCCACTTTGGCAGAATCATAAAAGGATAAAATTATGAATTATAATCATCATCATCATTTCAGCCGAAAGAGGTCCACTGCTGGACATAGGCCTCTCCCAAAAGGGGGAGGGTTTGCCATAATCGCCACGCTTGGCAGGCGGGTTGGCGATCGCAGTATGGTATGGTGGTGGAATGCATAGAGAACGCTGCTGCCCATTCTCCGGTTAGACCCTTAGTCGCCTTTTACGACACCCACAGGAAGTATGGGGTGGTGCTATTATTTAAGTCCCGGCACCACACAGACAAACAATTACAATTACACAATTGACAATTATAATAACTAACTGTAACTGTCAAGTTAATCGTATCAAATCCCATTGATGAAGGATTTTTCAGTAATTTTTTTGTCTGTGCTAAAATACCAATCAATCCAATCCAAATCTAATCCCAATCTCTTTGATTATACCTACGCAGTGCAGTGACAAAAATAAAGAGTTTTCGGTTTATTATGATTCATAATGTTATCTTTTTATGATTCTGCCAAAGAGGCCTTTTTAGGCCCCCAGTATCCATTAAATACATAATTTACCTACGTGCGGTCGGCTGCCGGCATTGCCGACGAGTTCAGTGTGGCTGTAGGCTTGCACCAGGGATCGGCTTTAAGTCCTTACCTCTTCCTGTTGATTATAGACGCTCTTACGTCGGAAATCCAGGAGGAGGTTTTTGCCTACCCCCCATGGAAAAGGCGTGAATTTTTGTAAGTATGTATGTGTTAAAGAAACTCTGCAAATCACAACCAACGGTTGATTATGTAGGTAAGTAATAAAAAAACACGTTTGTTGTATGGGAGCCCCTCTTAAATATTTATTTTATTTTGTTTTTAGTATTCGTTGTTAGAGCGGCAACAGAAATACATAATTTGTGAAAATTTCAACTATCTAGCTATCGCGGTTCTTGAGATAGAGCCTGGTGACAGACAGACGGACGGACAGACAGTCGGACGGACAGACAGCGAAGTCTTAGTAATAGGGTCCCGTTTTTACCCTTTGGGTACGGAACCCTAAAAAGTAACTTGGAAGATTAACTACTTCACTTCATATTATTCATAGAATCGACTCTTCCTTCTAAAAGCAAGGAAAGTAGTTCATGAATTTTTATTTACAAAAATGTGAAAACCATACCGACTACACTAATGACAAAAGTTTCGTTGTGAGCTAAAAGAAATTGTTACTTAAAAAGTTTTTTAATAACTACACGAAAATTATTATTCCGTTCTAAAGTTTATTATGCTTTGTTTTACAAGTTGCATTAATAGTTTTTGTTTCTCAGAACATTATTTCTTTCTTTCCAGGTTGAGAAAAACAAGATTTTCAATAAAAATGGAACCCTTTACTAAAAGCAGGTATATTCATATATCATCATCTGCCTAGCCTTTTCCCAACTATGTTGGGGTCGGTTTCCAGTCTAACCGGATGCAGCTGAGTAGCAGGTATGTTCATATACAAGGTGAATTTTCCAAGTGGGCGTGGAGGGCCAAATCCGAAATAACAAAATACTTTTTTTTTCTTATTTTGGCTATTAAACCTTAACTGATTAATTGTTCAAAATGATGACCATTGTTTTCAATACATAACTGGATTCGACGTCTCAAGGATTGTACTGCATTCAAAATTTGAATTTAGACCATGATGTTGTGAAGGTGACTGCGCTGCGGGTGTATTGAGCATCATTTCGAACAAGGTGTACCTTGTGTATTTTTTAAAGTATTCATACCGACATTACCTACAGGTAATGTCGGTATGAATACTTTAAAAAATAAGAAGCAGTTTATTAAAATCCAACATTTTCCTTAAGTTTGCCATGTGTCGTTACTTCCCAGAATTTGATCCTTATTAGGAACACTATCGAGTGGTGTAATAATACAGTGTGTGTTTTTTTTTTAAATCAAAATCAACGGGTTCGATTCCTGACTACAAATTTAAATTTTTCAAAAATCCTATGATCCAGTTTTAGTTTTCATCGAAATCAAGCCCGCGACTCCTTTGAGTACTTTTCGCTATTCCTAATAATTTCGGATGGGAATACCCAAATATTCCGAAATATTTTATTCCGAATTTCGATTTTCCGATTTTCAAAAGTCCGAATTTCATAATACCTAAGAATTAAAATGTCTAATAATAAAAATCACGAAATTTATGTTTCCGAAAGTCATAAATGCGATTTGCTTGTTTTCCGATTTTCATATGTTCGAAGAATCAAATGCTCGATGGGTTCTCGGTCCGAAAAACGTCATTCCGATATTCAATTTTCCGAATAACCTGTTAAAATTGGTACCCCCTTTCTTCTCCTAAAATTGTTTGTCCGAAAGTCATTATCCATAACACGTTTGCTATAAACTTCAGTAACCATAATGTTCAAAAATTCGAAATTTTGTTTTACATAATTATCTTTACTTCTAAATCTATTCTGTCGAGTAATATCGAGTACTATAATAATTGAATCTCCTAATTTTGCATGAAATAAAGTCATATGTATATTGTATTATATAATGTGTATTATTCCGAATGTTCATTTATAATAAAATTGTTAGCTCTAAAACATTTGCTAAAAATTAAGTTTTAGTGACAGAAACGAAAGGCTGTAAATCCGACTCCACGCAGTCTTGTCTGCCCTACCCCTAGAGTGTAATTTAAAATCGCGTAAGCGCGTGGGCGCGGCGGCCCGCGGGCTGAGGAGCAGGAGGCTGTGAGCGAGCCGCGAGCGTGGTGGTGAGCGAAAGCTGTCTTCGACGATTAGCACGCGTGGGGCCGCCGGAGAACCGCAGCGCCGGAGCCGTGACAGAAACCATGCCTGCTGCATGTTGCATGCTCGCTTGCATGCTTGTTGCATGCTTTCTTGCATGCTGCATGCTGCGTGTTTGCTTCCATGCTGCATGCTTGCTGCATGCTGCGTGTTTGCTTCCATGCTGCATGCTTGCTGCATGCTTGCTTGCATGCTTGCTGCGTGTTTGCTTCCATGCTGCATGATTGCTGCAAGCTTGCTGTATGCTGCGTGTTTGCTTCCATGCTGCATGCTTGCTGCGTGCTTGCTGGCATGCAGCATGCTGCGTGTTTGCTTCCATGCTGCATGCTTGCTGCATGCATGTTACTTTAAACTCTTTACACAGAAATAGGGTCCCCGCGAAGCGGGGCTCCGTCGACACTAGGATGCAAGAGCGAGCGAATGACAATATAAATACCTTTACCGTGCATTGAAGTCTAGTAGTATCGCAGTGAAGATCTATCGCGGTAACGTGCATGGAAGTGTAGTGGCGTCGCAGAGACGGGTCTTTCGCAGTTACGTGCATCGCAATATTGTAGCATCGTATTAGCATTTATCGATATTTTGTGCTTCGATATTCCGTATTCTACTCGTATATTTGTCTTGCTATTCAGTTTTACAAGGCGTTTTTATTTCGGAATTCTAATTAATCGGAATTCGTATTTTTGATGTTTCGAATTTTCATTAATTCGGACTTTTTGTTATTCGATCTATTGGAACTCGGTATTTTGAGAATATTGAATTGAAAATTAGGAATATTGAAATTTCGGTATTATAAAAATAGGATGAATGATAAATCGGTGTTGTTATATTAGGAATTTTGAACCATTCGGAATTATGAAAATCGGTATTTTGAAATTCGTATTTGTGACTGTCGGAATAATGTTTTTCGTATTTATGTAGTGTACCCGTTTCGGATTTGGCCATCCACGCCCACTTGAAAAATTCATCCTGTATACCTGCTACAAAGCTAATGCCAGTTTTTTTTAAGCAGAATAATCTTAGAAATAAATGTGTTTTTCTTTATGTACCTACTCTACATTGTATGTATTTGAATCGAGAACTTATTACAAAATAATAAGCTATATGCTTGTGCAATACTAAACCAAATAAATATTGTTTTCATTTCTATCCTATACTATTATTTTGTACAATGTCCCAAAAATATCTCGCATAGAAATAAAACCAGCGTCCAGAGTAAGACAATTTATTAAACAAAGTACCGTTGAGGTCAAGCCTCGCAGGAGAATCTCAACACCGCGATTTACAAACGTGACGTTTCGGTACAACGCCATCTGTTATCTAATAGCGGTACCAAACTAATGACAAATGTTGACCTTAGGATAAGATTTGTCTATAGTAGCTATTTAACAGATTAGACATTCCGCCCACCATGGACGGCTCTGTCCATTATTCGTAGTATGACAATATAAACTTAAATTAATAATTGGTTGGTTGGCTATCCACTATACTGTAATCCTAGGGCCTTATAGATGCGATACAAGTTCATACCTTATGTAAATAAAAATTAAACAACAGTAAAACAAGTCGAAAATACAAGTTCATTCAAGTAAATTCGCAAACCAATACAAAACGTGTAGGTATATTGTGTAAATAAAACTATAATATACAAAATTCTTCAATAAGATGATAAACAATAGCTAAGTGTTCACAGGTAAAATAATTAACTTAGATACAGGCCTTTTGATCTCATTGTTTTTACACCGTATGGTTACAACGCGAGTAATGTTGTCCAAACCTGGATGTTTACTTGTAATAACTCCGTACAGCCATCTAGCGGGTGGAAGATTGTCCTCCCTTACCAGAACCACGTCTCCGATCTCAGGTTCAGGCTTACAATCTGTCCATTTGTATCGATGCTGCAATTGAGTCAAGTACTCTAATGACCACCTACGCCAGAAATTTTGAAGCATTTTTTGTGTAAGATGCCACCGCTTCAGGTTGCTAATGGATGAATTTTCATAATTTGCATCAGGTACAGTTACCAGAGGTTCACCCACGAGAAAGTGCCCAGGCGTCAAAGGACACGAGTCCTCTGGATGGTTAGAAAGCTGAGAGATCGGCCTCGAGTTGAGGCAGGCCTCAATTTGAGCCAGCACAGTTGTCATTTCTTCAAATGTCAATGTGCTGGTGCCTATAATTCTTTTCAAATGGTGCTTCGTGGACTTGACACCAGCCTCCCACAATCCTCCAAAGTTTGGAGCATGGGGAGGTATGAAATGCCAAGTCGTACCATTCATCGATAGGAAATCAGCTATTTCCGAAGCTACCGTAGACCTTTCAGCGTTGAATAGCTGTCTCAATTCCTTTGCACTACCAACAAATGTGGTCCCATTATCACTCCACAAGTCCAATACTCGGCCACGTCTGGCTACAAAGCGCTTAAAGGACGCAAGGAAACTCTGAGAAGTCATGTCACTGACAACCTCGAGATGAATAGCCCGAGTGGACATGCACACAAACAAGCAAATATAACCCTTACTGGAGTGGTGACCACGACCTTTAGAGGTTCGGATGCTGATTGGACCAGCGTAATCAACGCCACTGCATTGGAACGGCTTCTGAGAAGACACCCTGGCCTTCGGTAATTGGCCCATCATTTGTTGGTTTGTTTGTTTTGAATGTCGAACACAAGTTACACACTTGTAAACAAATTGCCTAACGAGAGTCCTTGCATTGATTATCCAGTATTTGGATCTTAAGTAGTTGAGCATCAATTGCGGCCCGCCGTGCAAAGTTCTCTCGTGAGCCTCCGCAATCAAAAGATTGGTGAAGTGTGATTTATGAGGGATTAAGATGGGGTGCTTCATATTCTCATCAATTGAAGCTCGGTGTAAGCGACCGCCAACTCTTAAGATCCCGTCATCGTCAAGAAACGGACTCAACGAGGTAAGTCTGCTACCCTTATTTAGTTTACGGTTTTTTTTTACAGATTCTATTTCATCGCTAAAGGACTGGAGTTGACAGAGTTTGATACAGGTAAGTACAGCTTCATTTAATTCCTTTGTAGTTAGCCAAGTAGTTATTTTATTTTTATTAGGTTCAAATTCCTTCATTCGTAAAAATCTTCTACAATAAGCTATGACTCTTATTAACCTACCGAACTTAGAAAATCTAGTAAATAGACTATCATCGCATTCTACCGCGGTTGCATGACATTTTGTTTTTATCTTTCTTTCTTCTAGCGTAGTTACTTGTATATTTCCTTTATTATAGTCTATTTTTTCATTCTGTAACCATACTGGGCCTCTTTTCCAGAGTTGCATATCATTACACTCGGAAGGGCTTGCTCCGCGAGATGCGCAATCCGCTGGATTTTCCGACGACGACACATGTGACCACTGACTTCTATCCATAATCGTAAGTATTTCGGAAACACGGTTCGCGATAAATGTTTTCCACCGACTAGGGTGACTGCTTAACCACGCCAATACGACGGATGAGTCGGTCCACGCATATAAATGTTGTTTGGGAACTTCTAGAGTCGAAGCAACTTCTTGAAGAAGCTTTGCTACTAGGACAGCTCCACAAAGCTCTAATCGCGGGATGGATACCTGTTTAACAGGAGCAACCTTGGTTTTTGAAGTCACCAAGGTTGTGTGAATATGTCCATCTCTATCAATGATTCGGACGTATACCACCGCGGCGTATGCTACATTGGACGCATCTGAAAAGCCATGCAATTCTAGAACCCTGTTCTCCTTGCTAGAGTTGATCCAACGAGGAAGACGAAACTTAGTCAGATGACAAAGGTTCTTCCGGAAGTCAAGCCACTCTGTCAGCAATGGTGCAGGTAGTTCTGCGTCCCATTCGATCCCAGTCATCCATATTCGTTGAATAAACACCTTCGCAGTGATGATTGTCGGTGCTAACCATCCAAGGGGATCGAATAGTCGCGCTATGTCCGAAATAACCTTACGCTTTGTCACAGGTAAATCTGGATCCTTAAGTTGAATAGTGTAAACGAACTCGTCATTCTCTTTATCCCACGTTAAACCTAATATTTTTGAAATTGCATCTGGTTTTAGTTCCATGTTCCCTTGTGTTTGTGATGTTTGCTCACCGTCTTCAATTAATCTTAATAATTCCTTGTTGTTACTAGCCCACTTTTGGAGTTGGAAACCTCCACGTTTAAGCAACTCCGAGGTCTGCTTATATATTTCTACTCCTTCTTCTACGGTTTGACCTCCCGTCATTAGGTCATCCATGTAGAAGTCGGAAAGGACCCGGCTCCTTGCTAAAGGAAATTCAGCGCCTTCGTCCTGAGCTAGCTGCTGCAATGCTCTTACTGCTAGGTAAGGCGCCGATGATGTTCCAAACGTTACTCGCAAATGACGTAACACTTGAATTTCGTCATCTGGATTCTCACGCCATAATATACGCTGAAAATCTACGTGATCATCGCATACCTTAATCTGTCTGTACATCTTGACGATGTCTGCTACTAGACAGATAGGTTCACAACGCCAACGCATGATAATATGACGAAGCTCAGGTTGTAGAGGAGGCCCCACCATTAAATCGTGATTAAGCGACACCCCGTTGCTACCTACACATGATGCATCAAATACGATGCGCAACTTAGTTGTACTTTTTTCGTTGCGGATGACGGCATGATGAGGCAAGTACACAGAACCTTCTTTGTCTCTATCCTGTACTACATCCATATGATTAAGAGCTATATACTCATTTACAACAGCTGAATACTGAGCCTTGAACTCGGGATTCTTTAGAAATCGCTTTTCTAAGGTTAAAAATCGTTTAAGAGCAATGTCTTTCGATGCACCATATTTACAAGCAGGATCGCTTGACCTGAAAGGCATATGCACGATATAGCGACCGGATTCGTCTCGTTTAGTCGTGGCCTTAAATATCTCTTCACACTTCTGTTCCTCTGGGGTCAAGTAAACCTTATCGTAATCGCCCCTGGGTTCGGATTCTAGTTCCCAGAATTTTTTAAGGAGTATATTCTCATCCGTATGAGTAGAATGCAATGTGACTACGGTATTGTGGCATGTCTCGCTTTGGTTGATTTCACCTACTTGGCCAGACAAGATCCATCCTAGTCTAGTACTTTGTGCGATAAGCCGACCAGGTGGACCTCTGATTAAACCTTCTAACAAAATTTGGCCATACACTTCGGCACCTAAAAGCAAATCAATCTTATTCGGAGTATCGAATGAAGGATCTGCTAAAGCCAAAGACGAGATTGTGGTCGAAACGTTTGCCCTAACCTTCCTTTCTGGTAAAATAGCCGTTAGTTTCTTTAAAACATAAGCCTTAACAGTGATAATAAAACTAGGTTCGACGCGTGATTTAACCTTAATGAGAACCATCGAATTTAATGAAATCATCGATTGGCCTTGATCACCACCTATACCTGAAATTGAACCTTTAGTTGGTATTCTTTCGAGACCTAAGAGCTGGACTGCGGACTCCGTCACAAAGGAAGCCTGAGACCCCTGGTCTAACAGGGATCTTAATACTATAGCAGTACCGCTCTGTGATTCCGCTTCAATAAGCGCAGTGGCCAATAATATTTGGCTATGACCATTAGCAAAACAACTTACAATATTAGTGGAATTACTCTGGGTTGAAGTGGTATCAGCAGAAACGCTGTTTTCTGCAACTTGATCAGTTTTGTTACTATCACCAACTGATTTGGAGATATTCTTGAGATGAAGAAGACTATGATGCTTCTTTTTACATATATGACATCTGGTGGACTGGCGGCATGCATATACTGAGTGGTTTGCCCCTAGGCAGTTGTAGCATAAACCATTTGTTTGGACAAAATTACGACGCTTATCTATATCGAGACCGGCAAACTTTTTACAATTAGCAAGCTTGTGGGTATCTTGACAACAAATACACGCTGTAGTTGACACATGGAGCGATTTGACTGGCACATTACGATTGGACTGATGACGTTGACCTTTGTTGTCTAAAAATTCCAAAGACCGAAATCTTTGTTCAAGGAAAGACTTGAATTGATTCATTGTAGGCAAGTCATCTGAACAATCACTGATTTTCATTTCCCATTGTTTACGTGACTCAGTGTCTAGCTTTAAACTCAATACATAAATAACTATAATATCCCAATGCTCAACCATTATGCCTAAATTTTCCAAAGCATGTAAACATTCGTTAGAAGTATCTAATAACTCCTTGACTGCGCTGGAGGATTCGGTTACAATATTTTTTTGACTCATAAAACGTTTAATTATACAATTCGCTAAATATTTTTTATTATTATATCGACTCTCTAATTTAGTCCAACAGGTTGCATAATTACTACTAGTAATAGGAATGTGCCGTAAAAGAACTTCAGCCTCTCCAGACAAGTGCGATTTCAAATAATGCAATTTCTGAACATTGTCTAGTAGGCCATTATTGTGTATTAAGGATTTAAACAAATCTCTAAAACTAATCCACTCAGAATAACTTCCGGTAAACATAGGCAACTCAATCTTTGGCAATTTTACAGAACATATCTCTTTAGAACCCTTCGCAGAAGATTCAGGCACTTTATCGAAACTAACCGAACATACAATTTTCTTCAATGCTTCCTTCAACTCTGCTTTATAATCAGTAAATAATTCTTCCGTGGTCTCATATAAATTTTGTGTGTTGTATTCCGATTTTTCGAATTCAGTAGACTTAACCGATGACACAATTTTTATATGAGCTTCAGAAAACGTTGACCAGGTAGCTTCTAAATTTTCTAATCTAGTTTCTATGTATGAACTGGTAATTCGCTCCTTAGGTGATTTCTTAAAGTTAGACCTTGCTTTACTGATAGTAGAATGTAAATTAAACTGTAAATTACTCAAAGCTTCCATATTGAATAAAGTCTTTAAATTAACTGTTCTGGAACGCTATGCTAAGTTCGTGGACAACACGTAAAAAATCACAAGTCTTTAAACTTAATACACTTCGCTGCCAAATCGGGCATAGGTTCCCCGTAGTTCACTTTTCGTTGAAATTATTCTAAGTTCATGCACACGTTAAAGTTTCAAGTCCAAATTGCTAATTTAAATGTTCTAAGTTAATAAGGTCTAAATTTGCTTTTAATGGCTAAGTCTCCAGGTATTAATTTAGTCACTTTAATATTTTAAAGTACTCACAGATTATCCTCGTATCAACTCACTTCACTGTCACTCACTTTTACGTAGCTCGTCGTGATGATATGCGGGGTCCTCTCCCCCCGCACCGCAGCTGCTGCTCACGCCAACACGAACTGAACTGTTTGCCAGCACCAGCGCTGACCGTTGTGTACCACTTGTACATATACGCTTAAGCGCCAACCCTTGTACGATCCGCCGATGCTGCTCACCACTGAGCGCGCTGACGTCACACTCGCAGCAGGTTGACCATTCAACCTGACTCCACCACAACACAACAATGACAATGCACACCAATCCTTTATCCGGTTGCGAAGGACCACTTGTACAATGTCCCAAAAATATCTCGCATAGAAATAAAACCAGCGTCCAGAGTAAGACAATTTATTAAACAAAGTACCGTTGAGGTCAAGCCTCGCAGGAGAATCTCAACACCGCGATTTACAAACGTGACGTTTCGGTACAACGCCATCTGTTATCTAATAGCGGTACCAAACTAATGACAAATGTTGACCTTAGGATAAGATTTGTCTATAGTAGCTATTTAACAGATTAGACAATTTTCTTATTCCTATTACATGAAGTAAATATGGACAATAAGTACTATAAGTACCTACCCGTCTTGCGATAATAATAATATGTAACATGAACAATATATTTTCTCGAACTGTAATAAAGTATCAGTTGTAGACATATACGTTGGTACCTACGTACCTATTGTACCATATGATAGTAATCTGTTCCAGGGGCACAGACAATACTATACACAGTCTATCCCTAATCTCGACTACCCTTAATAATTAATAGGTAAGAATAATTTTATTTCGAGCAACAAGACTCATAGTGTTAGTAACAATATACTTACAAACTATGTTAGTAATACACTTACAAAGACAAAGACAAAAACAAAACCAAAGACAGAAAACAGATTGTGACATCACTGCTGCACGGTGACCGGCCCAGCCGAAACCTTGCAGCAATGGTTGACAAACGAACAATCAAACCTGCTTGCTATCATAGACAGGATACTGTTGGCGCTGCCCCGCACCCTACGACCAAGGAAGCGCACCGCTTCCGCATTACTGTGTAGAAACATCCACGTGAGCTTCAGCCAACATCCCTGATGCGCTGCAGTATCGGGGCAATCCCATCAACACCCTGAAGAGACCCCTATGAGATCAGATTTGGCCATTATGTATGTACATGCCATAGAAACATCAACCCTTATATTATAAACTCAATTACCATAGAGCTAACTCAACACTATTAATATCTATGACTATCCCTAGCTAGACTAAACGTCAATTTCAATGACAAACAGCCAAAGAACACGACATGCATTAACTCCACCTTCCTACAGAACAAAAAATACGCTACAGTAAATGACCAAAACACTGCTGCACTTTCCACATCACGTAATGAATGAATATGATCAAAGTCAATCATTAATTACGATAGTGAATTTGGTAGTCGCACAGCTGAAATCCACCGGTCCATCGGACGTGGATAATTAATTAATTGACAATACCAAGGGAGCCTAGGGGAGGGTCCATTCCGCTATTATAACCAGTGAAGTTTGTTTTGCGTGAATATTGATAATTATCTGCCTCTATTAGTCGTTGGGCGCACGCACACAGTTGGAACTGTCCTTTGTGCAGTATTTGTCGGGGTTCTACGGGTGCGGGACCGATAGAATGTTATTAATCTAAAATATTTTAGTATTTGAATTTGGTGAAACAAATGAAAATAGCGTTCAAAAATAGAACCAAAGATTTACAGAAAAAATACAGGATTTGTTGCAACATTGCCAACTTATAGAAAAAAAAATATTTAAAAAGAAATTTGAATTTGGCAGGATATAGGTAAATAAATCAGATTTAGAACGACAAGCGTACGGCGTGTTTCAAGTTAGTGATGTCCAGCATGGGCCTGGTGTTGATTATATCGACGCCTGTTTTTCTGCTGGATCCCTTCAGTGATATAATAACGGTTGTAGAATTAACGATACATTAAAAATTTAAGGAAAGAGTCGTGTGTGTTGTATTATCTATTACATAAATATGTTAATGCTAACTCATACCATACAAATTGAAAATGGGCGTTTTTATAACTTCTAACGTGACGATATTATCTTGGACGTTTACGGCATCTCGATAACAGGGAAGTGTATGGAATATGAAGACGCTTTTAAATTTCCGTCCACGATAACGTTATATTTGCATGCATTCTAAGTACCTACGTGGACGCGGACGTCAACGATAATAACGTCACGTTAAAAATTATAAAAGCGCACAATGTTGAAGCTATAAATACTATGCAGTATAATTATATCATGTCATCGGCAGTTTTGCATGTGTGCGTGCATCAGGCGACAATTATAGCAAGATGGGGGTATCAGTAGACAAATACAAAAGGGTGGTCAGGCGCAGGGGGCACGGGTCACTCCACTATTAGCAATGAAGTTTGTTCTGCGTGACCAATCGGCACACGTGGCGCACTCAAAATATTAGCACCAATTTGAGGGTTTGAATTTATGTATAGATCTATGGTTAAGTTGGGGCTCTTAATGGTTGTAAAAGGGTCGCGATTTTGATAAAATCTGTGACAATTTCTATTGTTCAACATGCAGCTTTCGCATGTGCGTCATGGTTATTTTTCAAATTATTTTGGTGCGTTTGGGTGATTATATACTATTTTTAGTTTAAAATATCAAAATCTTGTGTTGTTATTATCTTGTGGCACTATATAATTAATATATTTTTGACAACAGAGTCACAAATCATTATCAACATCATTACAGCCGTAAGACGTCCACAGCTGGACTTAGTGTCGCCCCATCGACCGATCCTGTGCTACACACATCGTTTACATTTAAATACATACATACATTTGTTTACATTTACCTGAAATGTGGTTTTACTTATAAAGCAGGGCTGGGCAGACTCATATAGAGGTGTTTTGCCTATTCCATATTCAAATTACCTAAGTATAAAATTCAATTGTTTAGGTACCCTATATTTCTTGAAATTCAACGAAAACTTTTCTGTTTCACGAAATACAAAACACCAACTCTACGCCTTCAGCTGTTCTTCATGACGTCACGAGACAGCGCAGTGTTGGGTTTCAAAGAAGTAAACAAGCGACACAAGTAGTTACATTCAAAGACTACAGTTTGGTTACATTTCTCGTCTAACTACCACAGTGTACAGCTGCTGTTGAATACAGACTGGAAACGCAGACAATTTAGAGCACTTTTGTTTTCATTGAAATGTCAGTGCTTTTACAGTAATATTTGGTTTACAAGCGCTTAGCATTAAAAAGTTAGACTTCAGATATTTATCAGGTAAAAATGAAACCCGACTTTAGTAACACGATGTCCTGTAAGCCCACGTTCGCATGAACGTAAACATATCGCGGCGGTATTTTATCGCGCACTGGATTTTGCAACTCTCGGCGCTAAGCAAAGCGTTCAAAATCCAATTCTAATTACCGCGGGAAAAAATCGGCCGTGCGTACTTGTGTTTAAGCCTGTCTGAGGCACTGACCACATACATGTGCACTTATAAAATACTAGGTTAGTTTATATACCTACATACCTTGATTTCGCCTAACCTACAGAAATAATGTAAAAAAACTTACCCACGTGACTAATTCACGTGTCACTTTAACACACACAAAAACCCACAGAAATGAAAAATAAGCAACCTTTCCCATGCTGAAATAATTTTCCATTATCTTTCCACGGGTAGAACAATCACCCCCTCCTCAGATTTATTATAGTACACATCCATTATCTGACCGTAACGTTAATTAAATAAGGTATCATTTTGTTTCACAGGTGGCATCCAGAAACTTGTTCCAGAAAATTGTAACATTTTTTTTTTCTAAATATAAAAGTTATATTAGAACTAAGGTTTTTTATGTATATTCTGTTAGTTTATTTTATTAAATAACCTATTAGGTATTCATTCTAAGGGTATTACCGGAGAATGGGCAGCAGCGTTCTCTATTTATTCCACTATCATACCATACTGCGATCGCCAACCCGCCTGCCAAGCGTGGCGATTATGGCAAACCCCCCCAAATTGGGGGAGGCCTATGTCCAGCAGTGGACGTCTAACGGCTGAAACGATTAGGTATTCATGTAAAATTCATTTGCATACCTATCCTAAACAGGCAAAATATGGACTGTACATTAAACCAACTACCAACCGATATTTTCTACAAATAAATGATTCTTATTCCATTCTTAAAGCTCTTCTTCCGGTAAGTGACAAAAGGACGAACAAAATGAATACGACAATACCTCGTCCCACCCTAATTTACTTAATAATCGCAATAAAAAACAGCGCTTAAGATAATCGCGACCAAAAGAAACGTCATAAATAACGTTAATAAAAACGGCTCAACGCACAGCACTAGCTATTGTAGAAAAAAAAAAGAATAATGTTTGCTTGAACAAGGATCTCGGAGATGAGAATTCTCTTCGTAGATGATATCTGCAGGAGTTACAAATCATACCATTGTCTAAGGGAAGCCCCTCATGGGGTGGGGCTTTTTCCACACCATAAAATTAAATATTGCTTTGAAAATTGTATAATGATATTACGGAGTGCGTAATTTTTATGTCGGACAAGGTAGTTTATTTTTGGAGTAGGCATTTTTGTGTTCTAAATATACATTAATATTTATTTAGAAAACTAAAATGTAAATAATTGATAGGTAGTTGTGCTCTTCTAGCCTGTTTCCAAAAAATATTTTCATTACCTAATGACAACAGAAAACGGAGAAAACCATTTCTATTTTTATTGGCGTTAAAAAAATAGTGTTGAATATTTCTTATAACACAAAAATAAAAACTGATTTTCAAATACTGATTGTTTACAGAAGCAAAACAAACAGACAAAATGAAACCTAAAAATCTACAAAAACACAAACATCTCTTCGCGGACAAATTAGCGACAGAAAAAAAACTGGCCAAGTGCGAGTCGGACTCGCACACGAAGGTTTCCATACCTCAAGGCAAAAACGCCAAAAAAAAACATGTTTGTTGTATGGGAGCCCCCCTTAAATATTTATTTTATTTTAATTTTATTATTTATTATTAAAGTTAAAATACAACTGAGTATTTTGTGAATATTTCAAGTGCCTACCTGTTGCTATTTTTGATATCGAGCAAAAAAGGGCAAAAAAATCGTGTTTGTTGTATGGGAGCCCCCCTTAAATATTTAATTTATATTGTTTTTAGTATTTGTTGTTATAGCGGCAACAGAAATACATAATTTGTGAAAATTTCAACTGTCTAGCTATCGCGATTCTTGAGATTCAGTCTGGTGACAGACAGACGGACAGACGGCCAGACGGACAGACGGACAGACAGCGAAGTCTTAGTAATAGGGTTCCGTTTTTACCCTTTGGGTACGGAACCCCATTTTCTCACTCCCAAGAGGGGAATAAATAGTAGCTAAATAATAACAGCCGCACAGGTCGATCGATCAGGTTAAGCTACGCTTGCCGCGGTTGGTCTGCGGATGGGTGACCATCTTTACATACCGTGACCCCTCCGTGCCTCGGAAAGCACGTTAAGCCGTTGGTCCCGGCTGTCATTTGTGGATCTTTGACAGTCGTTACGGGTAGTCAGAAGCCCGAAAGTCTGACAACCAGTCTTACCAAGGGGTATCGTATTACCCAGTAACTGGGTTGTGGAGGTCTGATAGGCAGTCGCTCCATGTAAAATACTGGTATTCGCTGAATCCGGTTAGACTGGAAGCCGACCCCAACATAGTTAGGGAAAAGGCTAGGCAGATATATACATATTTTCTCACTCCCAAAACTCCTGCACAATTACTAATAGCAATAACGCACACCTCTGGCAAGCAGACGTTTTCCATTAGGCGAACAGGGCGAACACTTTATAGGCACTAATAACTTCGTCTCCTAATGCACCATAAGTGCTTACAATGCGTTTCAGCGCTGCTGGTCGGGTATTCAAAGTTCTAACACACCGCATCCCGCGTTACGCTAAAATGGCTGGTTATTTAGCAAGTTTAGTGGAGAATGCACTGTGCACACACACTGAGACGTGTTTGGTTGCTAGTTGAAAAACCTTACACTCATGTGTCTTGTGAATCGCAGTAGTTCAAGAAGACACTATTGCGTTGGGTACTTTAAATCAAACCAAATCATTTATTTTTGTCAACATGGGTAGGGGTATAGTAGTAGATGTTTTGATAATGTTCTCCATGCTCTGCTGTCACATGGGCATGCAAAATTTACACATACATTACAATCTACTTTCAAAATAATATTACTAAATTGTCTAATTGGAAAATAATTTTAACCGTATTTTCAATGTCAAGGAGTATTCAGACAATAGGTATGTAATTAAATAAATGTCAGAGTAAATAGGGAATAAATAAAGTCCTAATTTAAATAATTGTTGAGAGTTTCACATGTCATTTCTATGATTGTATATCTAATTATTTTTGATTCTTATTGCATTTTATTCAAAGACAAAATAATTAAATGACAAGTTATTGATACCTACCTAAAGCGGGATAATTGCGTAACACACCATCAATAGCAATGGCTTTCATTTTGACAGTTGAACAACACTCATTGCGTTATTTACGTTGTTGTGCAGAAAAAAATTGGTACGTATGAAGCAATGATTTAACAATATCCTTCAAAGCACTGATTGGACAGGTCCGCTCAATCTGTGTGGTTCTTTCCTCAAAAGACCATTTCAGACATCAATCTACATGGTCTTCACACGATCTGATCAAGATTTTGTCTGGACTTTAAAAGAGAATGTGACCTCTGAGTTTGTTTCGGCCTTTCTTCTCAGAGTAGTCAGATAGGAAACGCCGACCACATCTAGTTTAAAAAATATGATGACGTGTAAAAGTGTTTGTAAAAACCTACTTACAGAAAATAAATCATTTGTCATTTATCATTATCATTAAAGATTGAGATTGAGAGAAAACTTCTTTGAGATGAAGTTTTGGAATAACTTCACATTTACACACGCTTAGTTTAGGCTGATCAATGTTTTAAGTTAAAATGTAAATAGCAGTAAAAACCAGTCTGCAGCTTTTCTCCCATTTTTCAACGTCCCTAAAAACTGAAACTTCTGAACACAACAAACGTATCTTACACAATACGGCAATACAATAAAGCATTCCTCCCTTCGGTGGCTCAGCTGTGTGGCCAAAGCGAGAGTGAATGTGACCATTTGCGTGCAGCCCTAACACTTGGCCAGTCTTAAGTAACTGGTGTTTGGCAACCCTGGCTGCGGTGTGTTTATGTTTGTGTAATGAATGTTCGACTTGTAATTGCATACAAAGCATAGGTTGCGATATTTCAGTGTAATGTGTTTCAGTGTAGTGTGTGTGTGTATGTGTAATGTGTGTGGGGGGGTGTGTGTGTGTGTGTGTGTGTGTGTGTGAGTGTGTGTGAGTGTGTGTAGTGTATGTAGTGTGTAAGGGTAATGATATTTTTTCCTACTGCTCCTGTGGGTTATTTTTGAACAGGGATTTTTGAGGCATTGTTAAAAACGGATTCCCGTATTAATTGGATATCTTATTAAAAAGGGGGAAACGCCAGGTTAGCCCGCGAAATTCAAAAGGTCAGTGTCAGTGTTGAACAAAATAAGACTCGCGACCGTAAAAAGTATGTATTTTCATAATTATAATCATTAGGGTCATCAATATCAAATATACAATAGATTACCTGAAAATAAACGGTCCACGAAAACAACATGTGTGTATTTAGAGCTAGGTGAAAGGCATTCCTCTTACAAACTATTAGATACTACTATAGTATTTAAGAATTTATGGAAGATAATAATTGTTAAAATAGAGTTCAACTGTATATTAATTTTAATGTATAATTTTTTATGTATAAAGTTAGATATAAGTTTAATTAATATAATATTTTAATTGTGAAAGATCCTAATATACGTGATATTAGATAATAATTAATAGTTACTCACTACAATATTATTAGTTTTTAACCCCCGACGCAAAAACGACGGGGTGTTATAAGTTTGACGTGTCTGTGTGTGTGTGTGTGTGTGTGTGTGTGTCTGGCTGTGGCATCGTAGCTCCCGAACGGATGAACCGATTTTGATTTTGTTTTTTTTGTTTGAAAGGCGAATTAGTCGGGAGTGTTCTTAGCTATGTTTGATGAAAATCGGTCCAAGATGGCCGCCACCACAAAATGGTGGATTACATATTTTTTCACAACTCCCTCAATATGGGTGTCAAATGAAAGGGCTTGAATAGTAGAATACTATACACTATGATAAATTTCAAATCCAAGATGGCCGCCACCACAATGTGGCGAATTACATTTTATTTTCACAACTCCCTCAATATGGGTATCAAATGAAAGGGCTTGACTAGTAGAATACTATACGCCATTACAAATTTCAAATCCAAGATGGCCGCCACCACAAAGTGGCGAATTTCATTTTTTTTTCACAACTCCCTCAATATGGGTATCAAATGAAAGGGCTTGACTTGTAGAATATGTACTATTCGCTATTACAAATTTCAAATCCAAGATGGCGGCCACCACAAATTGGCGAATTATATATTTTTTTCACAACTCCTTCAATATAGGTATCAAATGCAAGGGCTTGACAAGTAGAATAATGTACACTATATAGAAAGGGAATGAGGAATATTAACTAACGAAATGAAAACTAAAAACTTGAAAATATTTTTTTGTCTGATTAATGCTGTAGAATGATGAGGAAAGAGGAGTGATGACTGGTACCTAAGACCACTGAGTTTGACTATTTTTGTTACGAATGGAATTATCCTACTTAAAAAGCGTAGGTATTTCTACATCAGATAGTGTCGCAGTCCCATTTTATAAACTAGATCCGAAATACCTAAGATATCTAATAGCAATGAAATACTTGTACGAAAGTTGAATAACTAAAGGAAGAACTAGAAAAAGGATATAATAATATATATAAAAAAATCTGTTTAGTCTTAAAAATTATTTTTCAACTTCAATTCAATTAATACTTATTATTTTTTGACGGATTAAAAACCTGATTAAACAAAAAATTACCTGAATCCTAAAGCGCAAGAAAAAAAAAGAAATTAAATACAAAAATTAAGGAGTCCCTACAAAAAGCATGAAATAAAAAATTAAATTAAAAATTTAAAAAACCCCCGACACAAAAAATTAAATTAAATGTAAATAATTGGAAAAGGATCAAATAATATAAAAACCCCCAACTTAAAGAATCTAGGTAACGAGACTAAAACAGATAAATTCATATGGAAGTCGGGGGACCGTTCTGTGGAACACCTTCTATGTATAAGAGGTCCCCCGACTGCCATATGAATTTATCTGTTTTAGTCTCGTTACCTAGATTCTTTAAGTTGGGGGTTTTTATATTATTTGATCCTTTTCCAATTATTTACATTTAATTTAATTTTTTGTGTCGGGGGTTTTTTAAGTTATCTTGCTGCGCCCTAACAGTGTCATTTACTCACTAGTTTAAGCCTAGCGCCTAGCCTATAAATAAGTAAAACAATACAACGAAGTTCATATAACCCATGATGATGATATTGTTACTTATGATTGATATTTCATGAAATAGTCATTCAAAAAACGAAAGAAAATTGAATTTCGCGTGTTGCTCTGGCGGGGGAAAGCCCCTTAAGGTATTTTAATGAATGCATAAGGGTTATCTACCAGTGCAGCTGTCTAATATACATACATTAGACAGCTGCACCAGGTAGCTTATCTTAAATAAATATTTTCTTACCAAAACGGCCTAGTCCCATAATATGTTAGTACAAATTGGGGCATTGAGACTTTCCTACTCTTGACACTGCTTCTGAAAAATAAATGTAATATATTCTTTATTTTTCGTGAACCCGCATGATTCATTCAATAAAACAGGTACTACTTTCAGCTAATTTATGCACTAGAATATTTCAGTCTTGTCTCTTTATGAGATTGATGGCTCTCAAAGGAATTACTCTAAGTGGCAGACAATGTTTAGCAGAAAAGCGCTTCAAAGCTGAAGTACTTTAGACGCCACGATTTAGATTTAAAAAATCCACTTAATTAAGCCCGAAACCTGATACTTGAAGTGAAGCTTAAATTACTGTTTGAAAACTTCATTGAGAGAGCTGAATACCTTTGAAATTAATGCCAGCCTCTTTATAAAGTTCATGACTTGAAGGGTATTGTTTGTTAATAAGTTAAAGTCTAAATTATGTGTCGGACTTAAATAACTTGATACTGAACAAAGCCGTTTAGAAATTTAAGTAAACTAATAAGTCTATTATCATCTCCTGTCAAAGGAACACTTAAAAGTAATAGGAAGGTAAGTAAAACCAACCCTAAAAATAAAACCTCGAATAGAATTTGGTAATAATAAATAAATAAATTTATTAATACATTTATTTTTTATAAGCCTCGTTTATCCCACTGCAGGGCTGCAGCTTCACTCTTTCGTTGTATCGTTCATATTGGGAAGGGATTTAAACAACCCACCACGGTTGTTTAATGCGGTTGGCGGCACTGTAGACCACCTAACTGGGTCTTTGGGTGTTGCCGTTGACATGTATGACCGTCATCCGCCGCCGCCCTGTGTCGTTATCCTGCACTGATGTCGACTATTCTGAAATAAAATAATGTGGTGTGAACTTGTCAGATTGTACTTACACTCGTAAGTGGATTTAGGATGACAATTATCAACCACCTACCTACACCTACACCCTTAGTCGACTCTTACGACACCCGCGGGAAGAGAGGGATGGTCTATTCTAGGCCGGAGATAATATATTCTTTAATTCGGACTACACATACAAGTACCTACACACAATCCAATCCATATAGTAAACATGGATATTAATATTAACAATGACTTAAAATTTTTGATAGTAAACTAATGAATACAATCGAAGACTTCCACGTTTTTAATCATTGATTGGAAAGATAAAATTATCCGACTTTGATCTAAGTAATTTATAAATGTGTAGATCTGAATATTTTTTCAGAATTCTATCCAATTATTGTACTTTCATCCAATAGATGTACAAATCCATGTTAGAAACGCAGAGAGCTCTGTCTAACGGCTCCTAAGGGTGTTATAATTAAATTATAAACTTTCGGAACCGGGGTTCACGGTAGGGTCAACTTATGCGTTAAGTAAATGCCATATCGTAAAACTTTACTACGTGCCAAATATAAAGGGGTTGTAAACTTTTACATTTTGTTTCGTACCTTAGTGGCAAGATTGTTGCGTTGTAAAAATAAATTGCACTTATTCTCATTGTGGACTAGGATAATTAAATTATATTTGGGTTACGTTTATTTTGTGGACGTTTCCTGTTAACACGACAGAGGGACAATTCAAACACGGTGTAGAATAACGATATCGATATGTTCCAAAAAGTGTTATAAGCCAAAATACGCGCTGTTCTCGTGTGTTTTTTTCTGACAGCCATTGCGGCCATCAAAGGCTCTCGAGTTTCAAGCACTTCTGCGTCATATAATTCAATTAAAATGAAAATCGTGAAAAGCTGCCCATTTGCTAAATACCCGAAAAAGTTTCCGTACGTGACCCCATCCAACTACATCCCAAAGGACCCTGTGTGTTCGCTTGCCTTCTTCTTTCCCATTTTTTCGGGGAAAATGTGGCCCGTGTTTTATTACTCACTTTAGTTAAAGAGCACGTAGGTTTTATGTGGAAAGGATTCATTACGAAACATGAAATGCTCACAAGAATGCCTTAGATTTACATATTTTATTTACAAGAGCAACGTTTTGAGACATTTGTATGAACGCTGTCACAATTTGTGTGCCTCCAAGAGACATTCTAATGTAACGGAAAAAGTGCCAGCAAACATAAACACTTAATTTATTATCCTTGATACTCCATTTAGCAGGCAGTGTATATGAAGTCTTCACGCTCGCGTTTCTTAATTATGTTTAAAACGAATGACGTTGGTTATATCTACATAAATACTTTATCGGGGCAATTATCGTTGCACTCTATCTTCTTCTTCTTAGCGTGTCGATAGCAATCTAAATATACTCGGCCCAGAATTCGGCTACTTGTTTGGCGCCTTCATCACCGTCCATCAGTTCCTGTAACGTGCAGCTGATAGGACACGCAGGACACGATATTAAGTGTCCCATCGTTTGTGGGACAGCACCACATTTACACTTCAAGGCGGAGTCGTCTATGAATCTCCACCTGAACAGGTTTTCCTTGCTTCGACCAACCTGGATCCGGAGTCTGTTTAAAGACTTCCAGATTACCCAAGGTAACTCATGTCCAGGTGGGAGGTCTTCAGCGGGTGGGACGAACGGTTTGGGTAAGGTAGCACTGTCTCGCCACAGCTTCAGTCTCTCTTGTGATGGTTCGCCAGTGAGTGGAACGATTCACTTTAAAAAACTGTTTCGGCTTTTCACCCTTTATGGAAGGATGTTGTCTATCAATTTTAATTTCAAACTTTTCATCGTCATCAACAGCAGCAGTATGTATCGACCGGGTGTCATGTGTGTGCTATTTACATCAAAATACAATAACATATCATCAGGTCACTTTTCTTTGGTCCCCCTATCGTCTGCGTATAGGAAACTACCCATGCCCAGCGTCTTACAGTCCTATACCTAATTATGATACAAGCTAAGACACTTAAAAATGCAATCTAAAGACGCATTTGTGAATACTGTTTAGTAAATAATTGTGTGGCTTATGTCCAGCAGTGGACGTCTTTTGGCTGAAATGATGATGATGATGAAATAATTGTGTGAATCCAACTGTTTATTATGTGTGAATACAAAGTACCTACATAGATGAGTTTTTATGACTTTTCCTCGTAAACAATTTTTTCTCACAAATCTTCCACCAATTCCGAACCTTCCAACATCAATTTGTTGCAATAATAATGTGGTTTACCAAAAACCAGAGCGTTTCCCAATCCGTGACATGTCTTTATCGGCACGGCCTACACGGATCGATTATTCAATCGTGTCCAATATAACCATCGTGGTATTATTATTGCCAGTAAGGACATGTATTTATAGTGCGTAAACTTGGATATGAAATCGTATTATAAACGGATTACAGAGCATGTCAAAGGCCATTTAGAGGGACATCAAGCGTGTAACGATTAGATACGGATTTGGCTGTTACGATTGTCATACGTACGTGTGACGAAAGCGAAGGGTTTGCTCTGAAATCAAAGGATTTCTGATCTGTTGTTAGTTGGTATCGCGCATGGGGGATCATTATCGGTGGTTGTTGTCAGTAACCACCCCCATTGATACTGGATTTAGTATCTCATTGTACGTTCATATATTAAGGTTGCTCTTTAGAACCGACATCTTTTGTTTCTACATGCTTCAACTTTTTTGTAAGTCTCGTTGAAACTGAGAGATGTTTCTCCTTCAAGGATTGTACTCGAAAAACTGTATCAAGATAACTTTTCAGAGCAGAGTGGAAGGCTATCTATAAACTTTAACCTCAGCGTTTCAGTTTTCTGCAAGCTTCAATCTTTCTTGTAAACTTTTACTGGAGCTTTTGTTAAATTTTTTGATTTATTGCCACAACTAAAGCACTTTTGTATTGCTCCAGGGTATTAATCAGAGTCGCAATTATTATTACTAAATTGCTACCTTATTAACATAAATTACTATTACTTTTATGTTAAATTACCGCTAGTTAAACAAACTTACCGACAGTTACCAATAGGCAAACTACCAAACATCTGTCAGTAGCAATATTCGGGCATTAGGTGAGATTTTGTTCATAGAACGGATCCGGTCAATTGCTTGACCATCTGCGTCCGATTCGTGAGGAAAATGGACGAATATTGCCGAAGTGCCGATAAACGCATGGTCACGGCACAGTATTACAAGGAAATATTGTAATACTGTGGTCACGGTGATTCTCCTTTGCGTCATGCGGGCTTGGTACAATGAAAACTAATGCCGATGTGTGTAATGTGGGATTTGTGTTGTCGTAAGTGATGTATGATTGTAAACTCGTAATAAATCTTCTCAATTATACATTTGGATTTAGAAAATTTAGGGCGCTTATATAATTTATAAGGGTTGGTTAAGTAGGTCGAAACCATTAATTAAAGTCAGAGTACACATACACTTTTAGTTTTAAATAATTCACGTTATTTTGTTTCAATTTAACTCTCAAAACTGGTTGTCGTGAATGTAAATTTTCAGAGCATGTATTGACGAGAACCATTATTGAAAATAAAATAACCAACAGCAACAGTTTTGCAATTTTCACTATAAAATTTAATAATAAAAATTGCAAAACTGGACAAAATTTTGATTTGACACCACCTGTGTTCTGATCAGTCCGTACAAACATCGTCCAATTTTGATAATACACTCAACAGCTCGGGCTTAACCATTAGAAATTCTAATCAGGATGCATCATCACGCAACAGGGGTGCGTTGTTTAGGTTTTGGACCCAAATAACGGTGTCAATTAGAGTAACGTCATAATCCGGGGTCCCTCTGTTTGTCCGGTGGGCTCGCCCGGACAAACAACGGCTCGATTAGATTAATATGAGTTCCGACGTTGGGTTTACGATAATTTATAGCATTGTTCATCATGCATATGTGGGGTTAGTTTGGTTACCTTTGTTGGAGTAAATTAAAAAATGTTACTGTTTTTTGTGGGTTTTTATAATGTTGCTTTTTAGGGGACCCCTCTTTGATGTATGCTTTTAACTCATTGCATTCTATATCAGTTGGTCAATGCGCCACATCACCCTGTCTTCCTTTTTTTTATTTTTGGTTTCTCGTAGCATAACTATATTTTCATACATAACTAAGCATTTATAATGAGGAAACTTCTTTTAAAATGAAATCATTTCTTCAATCATAGAATGATATTACATAACCAACATTTCAACGTCTGAAGAAAAATATGTCGAAATTCAACGGAGAGAAATGTGTTATTATTATTTTAAATTACATATTACTTTTCGGTAAGTACCTACTTCTATGAAATAACGTTGTCGATTTCTTTTCGTTTACTTCAAACAGCCCCAGATGGATGTCTTATTCATCCAGCGATACGCTTCTTATAGCATAAGCATAATCAGCCACAGCATAAGCATAATGTTCCCACTGCTGGGACACAGGCCCCCTATCTTAGAGTGGGAGTGGGCTGTAATCTACCACGTGGGCCAAGTGCGAGTTGCTGTTCTAGGACATGCTGGTTTCCTCACGATGTTTTCCTTCACCGTTTTGATAGCAGCGGTGATTAAATTATTTACACAAAGTAAAGCGCCTGTCTGGGTCCGAACCCACGACATACAGCTCGTAAGTCGGTACCGTTACCTCTGGGCCATCTCTGCTCTACCCTTATTCTATTTATAGGTATATATAATGATGTTTTAGAAAACATAGTACCTACTTATTGCGTCAACTCGATTATTTCTTTGTCATTGATCACCATCCAAATCAAATGGTCTGACGTCATTCCTATTTGCGGTCCGTTCATGTTTTTCTTTGGTTGCCCATTCTTTATTTGACATCGATGACCTAGTTCATGGTTACGTTGACCTAACAGGTTCATTACTACGCTATAATTATGTCTATTATCCCACGTTTTTTTATATACCCACACCACATAGGTAAGAAAGAGACCATAACTGAAGCTTTGTTTGATATTATTATCATGACAACCCCTAAGGAAAAATCAATCATTCTGGACTTTACTAAATCCGCAGACCGATGACTGGAAGGTAATTTAAGGCACTTCAACGCAAATTCAATAAAAGCCACTGGTACTACGAACAACCGAAGCCACTCTGTAAAGCAATTAGGTGCATTTTTATTTCATTTTCCTGAAAATGAAGACAGCAGAATATAAAAATTAAGGCCAAGGCGTCGATTTATTATGATTTCAACGGATAACATTATTTTATTTTCGGAGCCCGAAAATTTTACGGGAAAAAACATTTACGGGGGTGCGTCACTGTTGCCTTCCTCCCCGAACTTTGCGTTTGTTTTTGACGTTTCTCTTTATTCTCTCTCTTTATTTATAAACGTGGTGTCTAGACGAGTGACTAGACTCCCCCTATGGCTCCCCATACTGCCAATTATTGAATGCTGCAATAACTCTGCAGCGGAGAAAAAAGTTTAATCTCCTTTGAGTGATGACGCACGAGTGTATTTTGACGTTAGTTATATAGACACTTGTATTAGAAAGGGTAGATACTGTTACTGTATACAGGGTTACGAATGATTGGCTGTAAGATTAATTTCCTTGAGTGATCATTTTATGAAATATATATTTTATAATATACTTACAAAAAAAATTTTTTTTGTTTGTTTGTTTGTTTATTAATAAATATTTTTATTTCATGTACATATAAAATATATTTCATACAGTACAAATAAATTAAATTGAAATGTCTTTAATATCAAAATAACAGGGTTTTGCTAAAAAGACTTATATAAAACAAAGACAAAACGGTACCTACTTATAACAAAATAACTTTTATTTTTTAAATTTTGTTTGTCTGTCTTTCTTTTCATCACTGGCAGATAGCTGATAATTTAAGGAGTAACTTAGGCTACTTTTAATTTAGAAGAAGAATTAGGGTTCCGCGCAAAAAAATTAAAACCCATTAAATCTAATATATTGTTTTCCTACATGCACGCGAACGAAGTCGCGGGCACAGCTGACATCTAAATAAAATGTTTAATTTAATTATTTTTACAATAGCATCGTAAATTGCTATCTTCTAACAAAATATCGCTATTCTACTGCCAAGCTGTTACCAATTTCCATAAAGATTTTCGCAAGATAAAGACAATTTAATGGTCCAGAAATAAATAGTTACTGGGAATATTCAAATTCAAATATAGCCTTAGCAGGTCTCTATTTTTCATTATAACGGTTTATCTTCTTCAGGATATTGTTCTAAAAGTAAAATACACCGTGAAAATGAAACTCTTAGAACTTCGTTTCGTCTAAAGGATTTTAATTACCCAGTTTCAAATGAGTTTCATCCAGCAGCAGTATTATCTACGTCGAGATCCAGCTATGGTTAAGAATTTTTGAATTGTGCAAAGCTTTTTATTCACATGTTGTTTTGACTCGCTTGCATGAGAGAAGAGAATTTGAAATTAAAAATTCTAAGCTTTGTTTGTTAAGGCGACTACATGAACAAAAGCGCGGTCTTTGTCGGACTGCATAGAAAAGAAAGAGGAGCGCAATGACACAATCATCATTTCAGCCGAAAGACGTCCACTGCTGGACATAGGCCTCCCCCAAGCACCGCCACTTCGACCGGTCCTGTGCTTCCCACATCCAACGGGTTCCTGCGGCCTTCACAAGGTCATCGGTCCACCTTGTGGGAGGCCTTCCAACGCTATGTCTTCCGGTACGCGGTCGCCACTCCAGAACCTTTCGGCCCCATCGGCCATCTGTTCTGCGAGCAATGTGCCCTGCCCACTGCCACTTAAGTTTGGCAATTCTTCGGGCAATGTCGGTTACCTTGGTTCTCCTACGGATCTCCTCATTCCTGATTCGATCACGTAGGGAAACTCCAAGCATAGCCCTCTCCATTGCCCTTTGGGTGACTTTAGCCTTCTTATAAGGCCCATTGTGAGCGACCACGTTTCCGTTCCATAAGTCATCACTGGCAACACACACTGGTCAAAGACTTTCGTCTTGAGACACTGCGGTATGTGGGACGAGAAGATATTGCGTAGCTTCCCGAACGCAAAGACACAATGCTGATAATTTATTGCTAAATATGAAGCAATTATTTATTTACAAAAAAATCTATTGTTTGGCCAAAAAAATTAAAACACTAGTGTTTTAGTATGTTGCTTGTAGTATAATTTGACAAAAATCAGAATGATTGTGTGTACATTAGTATGGTTTTTATTGTAAAAAGAAAGTTTTCAGAGGTATCTTCATGATTTTTTTCTATCGTATCAAATTAGTTGAAACTATTATGTTTTCAACACACTATGTATGTATCTATCATATCGACGCTTGAAAGGCAAAATTGACTAAGCGACATAGATGCCCTATGTCGCCTAGTAGTCAATTTTGCCTTTCAAGCGTCGATATATCCTGAAGAATATCATATATTTTTCTGATTTTATTTACTGTAGCCGATCATCATATACTTTTATTGTTTCTAAAACCCTCGTTTTTTGTGTTTAGCTCCTGTAAGCCCCTTAAGGTGAACAGGTTTGTTATTTTATGTCATTGTCATTTTATAAATAAGAGCTGAAAACACTACCTTATGAAAGGGAAATAGGGTTGCAGCTTTACGTCTAGTCTAGCTATGTACTCACGGCGACATATCAAGCTATACATTACCAGTATTAGCTGGCTTCTCATTGAACGAAAAGCCTGTACAATGTGAGGTCACCCATAAGCGGAATTGTAACTATAGCTTGAAATGTCGTCGTGAGTACAGTATTGTTATCTCACTAAGCGAAGCGTACTTTACTTGTGATAAACAAGTGTACAAACAAGTTGTGAGTCTGTGCGAGAAAACGAGTAGCGTCAGCATATAACACACACACACACACTTCCGACTTCGCTATTGTACCGAGAGGTACTGCGCTTACACACATTCACATCGTGTTTGTACACTTGTAAACCAAAAGTAAAGCGCGCGTCGCTTCGTGTTATCAAAATACTATAAAGTCTGTTACAGAATTCAATAATAATATCCCAAAATGAACCTTAATTTCCATTTTAATGATTGACAAGTGGGTGGGCGAATTGTATCATTACTCGTTGATAAGGAGCTAAGGGTGCGCAGTTATTTAAAGGTTTTCGCTCATTAAAACACGTTCACGTAGTTAGAATATTGTTATAATGAGCGTTTATAAATAAATTGTTCTCAACAACATTTATTTTGATTCTTTGGTAACGGACAAGGTTACGATAATAAATCAATATTTCGGTACGATATGCCCCGCCTACACATGAAATCTACATCGAATTAATGTTCCTTCTAACACCACATATTATAAACAAACTTGCCATAAAAAAAACAAAAGAATGCTTTGATCTACCTACGTATTTAAATATAAACTATAGTTTCACCCCGCGACTACGTCCGCGTGAAAATTCTTATTCCCCCAACTCACCCCGTCGCATCGCATCGCCTACTCGCATAATTACTTCGTTTTTACTTAGCGTTCTTTCGGACTTTTTGAAGTGAAACTTCTTTACGCACGCTTGACTTGGGGAGTAAGCTGGCGAACGCGTGACGTAAGCGTTACGAAAAGTGTGATCGGGCAAGGCGAACGGAAGTTAAGTGGGGGATATAAGCAAGAGACAGCAGTGCGCGCGCACATTTTCTTTCTCTCTTTAAGTTTCACTTTAGTCGTGTGGTCATAAGCACACTCGTTTTTTTTTTTCTTTTGTGCCGGCTCCTAGCTTGATGTTAAATGGCCTTCCTGAAGAATTTTTCAAGTCCGACCGTTAGTTTTCGAGATTCAAACAAGAAACCAGCTTTATTATTACCCCTTACTAATACACGTATAGCGTCTGTATAGTTAGACAACGCTTTGTCTTCTTCTTTCGAAAGTCAAATTACTGACGACTGGAAGAGAGAAATCGGTGTGCAACTATTCATCGTATAGGTATATAGATAAAAATACTGTTCGTCGGTAAAGCTGCGGTTTCCTAGTAGAACGGTGTGACCATCACACATGCGGTCATAATGTTGACATACAGAGCGTTTCTTGACATCTTAATGTCAAATAAAAAGAAAGAAAAGAGAGGGTTTATTTGTCACATAAAGTGCATACAAAAAGATCATTAATTCTTTAATAAGGAAAAATAAAAATAAAATACCTAGGTATATAATCTATACTTAACAAAAAAAAATAGTTTATTTAGACAGGTAAAAATAACAAAATTAAATTCAAACTTAACTAAAACTACAAAGAAACTAGAAAATGGCGTCGAAAAACTCATCCGCATCGCTGTCGACTGGTAATGTAACCAAGAGACTGGCGGCATTACCACGTTGTATGGCGATACTTAGCCTCTGGCCAAGGTAAAAGCCAGCCCTTGGGTCACGGGAAGTGTCAACCAGCCGTTTTGAAATTTCTTAAAAATATACTAAAAACTTCTAAACACTAAATTACTTGTGAAAATTACAGATTTTCATGACGTCCGTTATAAACATGACGGAAACATATTTTAGGAAACCCTAATTTAAGCGCATCATTTAAAAACAGCCGATTTGATAATTATTTTTTGTTTTAAAATGTTCGTAATAATCCAAATTAGGATATTGTTGATCGAAAAGTTTCCCAGAAATGTTCAAATTCGGGAAAAACTGAAAGTCCTTTTTTCTATGGGTTGTTTGGACAGGAAAACGGTGTGTCGGGTCAGCGATACTAATATGTTCCAATAGGTACAAACACGTACTTACCTATCGGGTAGGTTAGTTATACCTACAGACTGTTTTTAAGTGTTTGCTAAGTGCAGAGTGCTAAATGCTTATTGGTTTAGACACCTCATAACCGCTTGCAACGGCCACCAACTGGACACAGTAGGTATTAATTAAATTCATTGTGATCTTTTTGCTGCTTTTGATGACAAGAAGAACCACGTTACAGTAAGAGACTTGCAAACTTGGGAAATACTCCTCTAACAGCCGTGAGCATCCTTTTCATTTTCAAGACTGGATGGAATTCTACAATAGTATACCTACCTACTAGTAGGTAGTGCAGCGATCTACTATCCTGGAAAAAATATGGTGCACCATTTTTACCCGACTGCGTCAGAAGGAGGGTTATGTTTTTCGAGTGTATGTATGTATGTATGTATGTATGTATGTATGTATGTATGTATGTATGTATGTATGTATATTTCTTTGGCACGCTCTGCAGCCTAAACGGCTTGATCGATTTCAGCTTGAGAGGTGATGTTAGATTCGTCTTAATTATGAGAGTGACACTGGGTATATTAAAATTAAAATGGCCGATTTTTGGCGCAATATGTTTTCAAAAAAAAATATTTTTTTCTCGAAACCTATCGAGTGGGGTATCAAAATAAAGGGTTTTAAAAGGTGATTACAAAAATATATATACTTTATATGGTTAAAAGTAATTCGAAGTGACAAATCGTACAAAACACGTACCAAGAACTAAATCGTTTGCGAAATCTTTCACATTTGTAAACTAAAAAGCTGGAAATAAAAAAAGTAATTTAAAAAATAAAAAAACCCGACTGCGAAACTGAGAAGCTACAAACAAGCCCATTTTAAATTAAATAAAAGTTGGAAGCAGGCGGGACCCATACCAATTTTATTATATTTTCAAATTCAAATGGGTCCCGCCTGCTTCCAACTTTTATTTAATTTAAAATGGGCTTGTTTGTAGCTTCTCAGTTTCGCAGTCGGGTTTTTTTATTTTTTAAATTACTTTTTATAACCTTTACCGAGAGCGTTCTCATTTCGTTTGCACTAAAATTGATAATTTATTGTATGTACCTACGTCTTAGTATGTGCTTTATTATGTTAGTAAAGTAAGTATGAACTACCCGAAAGACAGAAATAATCAACTATTATTAATTACATCATACAGTCGAATATTATCCTACAGGAACGTCCTACCGGGATAAAAAGTATCGTAAAAGCATCGCAAAGTATCGGAAGGTATCGTATGTCCTAACCCAGGTCATGGTCTATCCGTGTGCTAAATTTCACCTAAATCCGTTCAGCCGTTAAAACGTGAAGAGACACACAGACAGACAGAGTTACTTTCGCATTTATATTATTAAAATTTATTATGGAATATGGATATTAGTATGAATTATGGATGGATATATGAATGGGCCCCAAATTTTTTTTTTTTTTTTTTTTGCGGATGGGAAATCATCAAATGACTCCTCCCGCTCTGGGTGGAGCGGAAGGGAGTGTCAGACTCTTACTGACTAAAACCCACCCGTGTTCCTTCCTTAGCCCTTTATGTTCCGGGCCAGCGGTAGGCCCCCATTGCTTGGGATCGTGGCTAAGTAATAACAGCCGCACGGGTCGATCGATCTGGTTAAGCTACGCTTACCACGGTTGGTCCGTGGATGGGTGACAATCTTTACATACCAAGACCCCTCCGTGCCTCCGAAAGCACGTTAAGCCGTTGGGGTTGTGGAGGTCAGATAGGCACTCAGCTGCATCTGGTTAGACTGGAAGCCGACCCCAACCTAGTTGAGAAAATGCTCCGCAAATGTTAATAATTTTAATGGTCATACTTTTTATAGTTATAAGACGACGTCAAAAGATCTAGATTCTCTGTCAAACGCTTAGAATTTTTAAAAAAGCTCTAAAAGATTTTTCTTCGCATTGCAACGTTTATGTTCAGCAGTATTAAGGCGATCCTTTTCTTCTCGTGAATGCAGGATATTTCTACAGTGCAAAACTATTCTCTTTTTTGTACCATGCTAAATATTTTAATGACTTTAAACCCGGGAAGGAAATTGCATACCTACTACCTAGTCACTGTCAAGTGTTCTGCAAATAAGATTCTTTATAACTTGTCTCAGACTGCAAGATCTCGCAAAGCACTTACCTACAACTATTATCTGTAGACCAGCAGACCTTTTTAAAAGAGTAACTATTGAGTTTCTTGCCCATTCATCTCCTTATGGAACTACCTTTTGGAAGAGGGCGCTTAGAATCAATTTCATTTTCTTGTAAACTCCTGGCCCAGAAGTCAATCAGATCAGTCACTGCACCAACTGTGTCATTAAAATATACATAAGTTATAGGTATACCTACGAGTACCTAAAAGTCTACTGCTGAGCAGGAGGTCCTGGGTTCGATTCCGATTCGTGCAAAGTGTACTTGAGTTTTTCCATCTGGAATTTCTCCCCTTACATGGGACTTGAATATAACTGTCGAAATGTGGGTGTACCTACTAAAGGTGCAACTCTGCTTAACCCTTCCGCAAATACAAACGTGACATATAAATTCGAAAGTAACTCTGTCTGTCTGTATGTTACCTTGTCACGCCTAAACCACTGAACGGATTTCGATAAAATTTGGCAATGAGATAGATTGCATCCCGGGGAAGGACATAGGCTAGTTTTTATCGACATACCTCAACCTCATACCTTTTATTTGGTGAAGCCGCGGACGGAAGCTAATTTCACCATATTTTTTAAATTCAATGTTGTACTTTTCTGTTAACTCGACAGAGCCCTTGCATCAAGGTTGTTTTATCACCCTCGCCAGTCAGGGGGGCCCCTGGCACATTGATGGATGGCCCATGTTGTTGCTTGTCAATATTGGAGCTAAATTGATAGAGCACGTATGCTGCACTCTCCAATTATAATTATATTATCTTTGCGCTCGGTACAATCTGATTATTTGTGATACTCGCGTCATTAGAACTGAGTAATTAGAATGATTTTAGTGGTTGCTACAATATAATGTTGGATGTTTGATGGTTAATTTGATGTTGCCAGTGTAATTAATGTGTTTTGGTTACTGTAATTGGATATTTACTTACATGGTTAGTCAATTTGATAATTATATACCTCTCTACTGGTTCTAAAGGTACATATTCACTATCGAGGTAGCTAAGTAAACCTGTTCGGTTTGAATTGGATTTGTTATAAATGATGTTGGTCTTTCTTTGATAATTCGTTAATCTTAGATATTTTTAATTTATTCAAAAGTTTGTTTGTTTGTTTGTGAGCAAAACAAGAAACAGATTTTGTGGCCTTAGAAATACTCAGTTTAATTTTCTTTGCAATTAAAAAATATTCAATCCTTCGCGTACAATACTCGTAATTTTAAGAACACGATCTCAGTGTCAATTTGACAAAAATACCTCTAATTTCTCTACATTTTTGACATTTGTTAGTCGCCAAAATGAGACTGCGACTAGATTTTCACCGTATTAAACTACAAGAATTGGCCTTCTGATCAACGCAAATTAAGACCCTTTTCGGACGAGACTAGTGGCTCGTTTTATAAAATCTATGTGTAAACTACTAAATCTAAACTAATCTGCAGCAATTAGACGAAGAGCAGCTATTTAGTAAATGAGATCTGCTATTTAGTTAATTAAATCTACAGCTTCCGAGAATATACTGGTGCTGATTCCCTTGTTCACAAACTAAACTAAATTTAAATTAGTCCATTTTTAGGGTTCCGCAGTTCCGACAAGAAACCCGCCAGTTTCGTCATGTCCGTCCGTCTGTCTGTCTGTCTGTCCGAGGTTTTGGTAAGAGACCGTTAGTACTAGAAAGCTGTAATTTTGTAGGAGTGCGTATATCAATTACGCCGACATAGTGGTAAAATGAAATTTTGGAAAATATTTTTTTTTAGGGTAGCTGGGGAGCTACCCTAAAAAAAAATATTTAGGGGTCATGTGAAGTGGGGATGAATATTTTTTTCGTCGTCTACCCCATCGTGTGGGGTATCGTTGAATAGGTCTTTCAAAATGACTTTAGGGTTGCTAAAATTATTTATCGATTCAATGCTCCATTTACGAAATATTAAACTTTAAAGTGCAAATTTTTGTTCCAGTAGAGCCCCGCTTCCGTTTCCCGTTTTCCCCCTCTAAAACCTAAACTGCTGGCTTGAAAAATCTGGAAAAAAATCACGATGATAGTGCATTTTATTAACTAGAAAGAGAAACTATAGCGGTTAAGATAACTTTATTAGTTTAGCAGTAATAGTCGTTGAACATCGTGATAACGGGCTACTACGGAACCCTAAACTGTGCGTGACCCGACACGCACTTGGCCGATTTTTTTTTCAAGAAAAGGACAGAAGATAAATTTAAGTTTATTCCTGTCAATTAGCGCCTGACACTACTCCATACAAGTTTAGACGTGATTAAAAACTTGCCCACTAAAATTACGTCAAGTTACGTCAGGCGCTGATTGATTTAACAGAATTAAACTAAAATTTATCTTCTGTCCTTTTCTTAATGAAATAGAAAGAATAAGATGGACTGAACTTAAATTTAGTTTAGTTTGTGAACAACAGAATCGGCACCATTGTATCTAATTACAAGGACGACTGTTAGTAAGAATTTTATAAGACAATTTAGTCATTAGGGCGGATACCTTACTATATGTCTAAGAGCTGATTTTTCCATGGCCAGATAACTTTTATTCGAGGAATAAAATTGACGTTTGACCGATTTTCTATGAAATAACTGTCAAAATTTCAAAATTATTCCTCAAATAAAGTTATCAGATGATTGGAAAATCAGCCCGAACAGTGATTTGAGATAATTTTGTTTAGATGAATATAAATTGTAGTCTACATTCTAGAAACAATAATTGTAGTTGCCACCAGTGGTGGCCTGAGAGCAGTGATGGCCAGGTCGTAACAGCCGCGACTTACGACTTGTTTTAGGTCGTAGGTTCAAACCCAGAAAGGCGCTTTACTTTGTGTAAATTATTTCATCACCACAGCTCTCATTCCGGTGAAAGAAAACATCGTGAGAAAACGGGCATGACGTAGAACCAAAATTTCAAAGACATGTGACATGTGCCAACACGCACTGGGCCCGCGTGGTGGATTTCGGCCCACTCCCTCTTACAGAGAGGAGGCTTGTGTCCCAGCAGTGGGAACATGCTGATTATAAAGCTATCAATGACTTACGTTAGACTTACCTAAGTTTTATTTTTTATTTTAGCGTAACTTTTGTGTTCAATATCACCATCTTTCTGCCTTTGTAGATTCGAGGTCAGCACAAACTGGCTTCTTCTTCCATATGTATAGTCAACAAAAGAGATAGTATTCAGTATCGCCGGATATTGTTGAAGATTAGTAAGAAACCGATGGATGTTCTCGAATAAAATTTTATTTTATTAATATAACACAAACAGCTCATTTATCAAATTAAATTTCAGTCGATAACATCCATCGGTTTCTTACTAAACTTCAACTATATCCGACCCTGCATACTTATCTCTTTTGTTGACTGTACGCCTCTATCAGCCTTCATTTCAGTATCCACTCTACCATTACCTTCTTCTTTCTAGTCGTGTAACGGTGTCATCTTATTTTTCGGCTCCTCCTGATTTATGGCAACTTAGTGCTGATCTTTCCATAGTCAGGTAACTTTTATGACTTTTTTTAACCTTTTATACGGCTGGTTGACACTTCCCGTGACCCAAGGGCTGGCTTTTACCTTGGCCAGAGCCTAAGCATTGCCATACAACATGGTAATGCCGCCAGTCTCTTGGGTACATTTCCAGTCGACAGCGATGCGGATGAATTTTTCGACTCTATATTTTGTGTAAGTACCTATAGTTTTAGTTAAGTTAGGATTTAATTTTGTGATTTTTATTAATTACTTTTATCTATAGAATAAATCTGACAGTTAGGCATGTTTTCTATACAAAAGTTGTCAAACCGCAATATTTATTCCTTAGATGAAATTATCTGGATATTGAAAAATCAAACCTAAATTAAATAAAGTTCACCGCTGTTTTTATATTAGCAATTTATTTTTTCACTCTAATCAAATCATTTTAGGTACAGACAACCAGCACATACAATCTGTCAAATTTCACTAATATATCGAGCCTTTACCGCCGTTTTAGCGCAACCGACAAAAAACAAATTTTACAGGAGAAGGTTTTTTTTAAATATTTTTAAAAAGAAATGTGCTAGTAAATTGAAATTTTACATATATAATTATATGTAAATGTCTGAAAATCATTAATATATGTAAAATTTCAATTTACTAGCACATTTCTTTTTAAAAATATTTAAAAAAAACCTTCTCCTGTAAAATTTGTTTTTTGTCGGTTGCGCTAAAACGGCGGTAAAGGCTCGATATTTTCAACTTTATCGCTGAAGCATAAGGTTCAAAGTTGATTGGAAAAATTTGACAGTTTCGGGTAGCTTGGTGTGCTGCTGGCATCTACCTACCAGGTACCTATCAGTTACCTACTCGAAAAACTAATTTCGCAATCTAATTTCAAACAGGGGGGTTCACTTACACAAGGATCTAATATTAAACATATCCTTTTAATACGACCCTAATTAAAAAGGGGCATTGGCCACTTTTTAGGGGTGTATTTTTTCGTAATGACAACTTGTATCGGAAATGAGTCGACCTGAATTTCCTATTGTGTATAGGGCTGTGCCCCGTTAGTAATCCGTATCATCTGCTACTGGGGCAATTATTTGAAAGGGAAGTTGGTTGGAGCGAACATAAGCTGGCCGCGTGGACTGCCCTAATTGTTACCAGTGATAACCAATATGGGCTTAGAGTAGGGTGACTGCGATGAAGAATTATTATTATTGGATAGAATTTTCCCAGGTTTTGGAAATAGGATATTATTATAGATACGGAGGTACCGATTTTAAGTTAAGGGGTATCGTATTACCCAGTAACTGGGTTGTGGAAGTCAGATAGGCAGTCGCTCCATGTAAAATACTGGTATTCAGCTGCATCCGGTTAGACTGGAAGCCGACCTCAACATAGTTGGGAAAAGGCTAAGCAGATGATGATGATGACGGAGGTACCGATTTTAATCAGAAATATGAGAACAATTAAAAGAATAATGGGCATTTTTGTATGGAGCCTGGCATGATGACCAATAGAGTTAGTAACGACTGTCAAAGATCCACGAATGACAGCCGGGACCAACGGCTTAACGTGCTTTCTGAGGCACGGAGGGATCTTGGTATGTAAAAATTTTCACCCATCCATGGACGAACCGCGGCAAGCGCAGCTTAACCTGATCGATCGACCCGTGCGGCCGTTATTATTTAGCCACAAGCCCTCTCAATGTCATGAGTCAATAACTAATATTATTGAGAACTGCAGTGCTCATAATAAAAATTGATGCTTATGATATAAACTTTCATTTCATGTATTATGTGGTTTTTATTGGACATACCGGCCAAATCATTCTTTATTTTTAGAAGGCAGGTTATGAATCACAAAAAATACCAGTCTGTCACTGTCTCACTGCAAAGCAAAGGCCTCTTCTCGTACAAAGAAGACACGAGCTAAGTTTATATTTTTTTTTAAATAATAATATATGTTTATTGTACAAAGAGAATACACAAGGTTGGACATACATTAAACATGATTGTACAAACAGTGGGCAGAGGCAAGTTGAACAGCTGGCTCCTGAACTAATTAAAAGGATACTTGTATCTCAAGAGCCAAAGCAATATTAACTATAAGTTCAGATTTCGTCACGATTTTTGTCCTTCAACGATGTCAGTAATGACCAAGATAAACTCAGAAAGTACGAATTGAAAAGGTCACTTGGGTACATGCCAGGATTTAAACCCACCACTGGGTCATCACGAAGCTTCATTATAAAATATTTCCTGACGTTCGCACGTTCATTTGGTAATTTCCCTCATTTAGGACAGTATAATATCCGTTGATGACAAGCCTGTCAAGTAGAATGATGAATGAAGTCTGTAACGATAAAAGAAAACTACACAATTAACGCTTTTCCATTTATCTATCATGATAGCTATATATCGACCTTTAAAATGACTGACAAGGTTGCCTGGAAGAGATCGAAAGAGATGAAAGCGATACGGCCGGCCAATGTATATTCTATAGTATTTTATGTATTTTTAACCGACTTTGAAAAAGGAGAAGGTTCTCAATTCGGATGTTTATATATTTTTTAAATGTATGTTCGGACATAACTCCGTTATATATAAACGGATTTGCAAAATTATTTTTTTGTTCGAAAGAAGTTTATTCCGAAATGACCCATTTAAAATTCTTAAAGATCTGATGGTGAGTTTCGGAGACAGACAACGGAACTCTTCAATATATGCCAGCAAATGTACCGCAGATGCTGCTATCGCATATGTATGCATTGTTTACGCAATCACACAACATAACATCACGACTGTTCCCTCTAAAGGGGTACGCAAATCTGTTCAGTATACCACCCACTTTTCTGTCAAAGTTGTTATTAGGGTAGGTACCTACCTCTAACCTTGCAAGTAAATTCGAGCTTAACTTTTTTGTTTATTTCCACTATTTACATAGCAAGTAGTGATAAATGACTGTTTGTGGGGTAGGTACAACTAAAGAGTAAAAAAAAAAAACTTTTTTACAAAAAAAAACACTACAAAGTAAAAAATAACTTTAATTTTGGAAGTCGATATCAAAAAACGAAAATGCGGAACCAATGACACCGATTTCCGAAATTAAACTTATTTTTCACTTTGTAGTGTTTTTTTGGAAGTCGGTGTTTTTTTTTTTTTTTTGTGGTACTGTACCATAAAGTACTCGTATACACAGTGTGTCTGGTCACCGGTGTCCGACCCGTTAAAGCGAAGCAATATGATTAATTTTATCGACAATTACACCATAATAAAGCATTTTGTCCCTACTGTTTTGAAATGGCGGCCATTTTTTTTTTTACTGGGTATGGTTGGATTCATTTATTTTGCCATATCTACCGATGTAGAGCTCCTACAGGCATAAAGGCTTTCGTAGATATTGCAAAATAAATGAACCCAACCGTACACAGTAAAAAAAAAAATGGCCGCCATTTCAAAACAGTAGGGGCATAATGCCTTATTATGCCACCATAATAAGGCATTTTGCCCCTACTGTTTGTCGATAAAATTGATCATATTGCTTCACTTTAACGGGTCGGACACCGGTGACCAGACACACTGATCTTTTATTTTCTTTATCCTTTAAACTTGAGATTTCCAGGCTAACGATTGTGACCGTACTTACCACACTACAATAATTCCACTTCATTTTACTTACCATGTCCCGCTAGATAAAGCACGCGTGGTCCCCCTACAGCAAATGTCAGTGAAAAATAAATTATAACAGAAACAGGGTGCGTCATTGTGTCCTTCGCCTCACGCATAGACCGCAGAGATTGACTGCACCCTGTGGATCAAGCGTGACGCATTGCTTTTGCGAAATAGTGCTGCTAACTGCGTCACGGCTCATCTAAAGTCGATAGGTTCTCTGGCATTCAATAAATTTTGTTCTAGTTGACTGGTTGGCCTTACATATTTTATAAAATGTTTTACATGAGAAATTTCATTGTGTCTGCCTTGTTCTGATGCGTTTTGTTCAAAGATAAAATCAAGGTTGATTAGGTATATTTTGCATGTTTGAATAAAATGTAATCGATTAGCGTGCAGCATATTTTTGTTTGAATCTATTTCATGTACTGCTAAGTATGAACCCTGGGTTCGATTCCCGGGTCGGGCAAAGTGCCATTGGGTTTTCCATGTGGAATTTTCATAGCACCCCGGTCTGGATTTGAGCCCGTTTGATGGCAATGAGCTCGCCCTCTATTACACATAACTGGCGAAATATAGGTGTACGTACACCTCTGCCTAACCCTCCGGGGAGTAATCGCCTGTAAAGGCGTAATATTATGTTATGTATTTCATATCGTAAGAAAAGAATGCAATAGGCTTCAAAATGATGTATAGGTAAACATCGACAAGAATTCTTTGATGGTCTAAAATCTGTATTTCATAAAACTGTATCAATGTTCTACAATTAAGTATCCAATGTGTAAAATGTGGCTACACTTTGCTACAACATTTTTGAACGAAGATTGTAGACAATAAAATTCATTATTGTTGGTCATCGCATCTCTTTGAGGCTGACTGTACGTAGGTAGGTATATCTACGAGTATCTTCTTCTCTATCTTTAGAAAATATTTTATTTCAAATGTAACATTTTCTTACAGTATCACTAAAAATACTAACCTACCTCGACTAATAAATTTATAACTACCTAGGTACTCTATTTTATTTCCAATCAGCCAAAGAGCTCAAATCGACTAGCGTAACTAAGCGCATCACTACAGTGTCTATAGTTAATACGCTCCTAAGTGTTGTTGCACAACATTTGCTTCATTGTTCGCAAACAGCGGGCCCCGTCTGTTCACTACGTCATCCCCTCACTAAAGATTACATTGTTATTACAATAACGATTAAAAAGCATACCATTTTGTATCGTTACAGTAACTAGAATAAATCATGTTTCTATGTCGACAAATTTATTGGGCGTCCCTATTTTATAATAGCTCTATTTATAACGCAAATTAATATTAATGAACCGTAAAATAAGATATGTTTTCACCTTTCTAACTTCTTTACAAATCCGAATTACAAATGTCATGAAAGGCATTTTTTATTTGGCCATCATTTCCTTAGAAATAAGTTAACCGCTATTCGAATGCTACCCAGGAAATTATCTAATTAGGATGTCCAAATGATACGCAGAAACATTTTCAATACATTTATTTTCATATAAAAATGCGCTTTCCTTCCTGTCGATTACCCGGCCACTAAAAGCAGACAGTCATACCTTACATACGAATAACATTTAAGCTTGTACATGAGGAAGCAAACGACTATGCTGAAGTTTTTGTAACTCTTCAATTTGAAATTTGTTCAATGATACACGTTATTCAATTGCCCTGAATTGTATCTATTGAGGCAGACTTAGTTGTTATTTGATGGATAAATTGAAATCGATTGTTGGATTTATAACAAGACAAGTCTAATGCCTGTTAATATAATTTCCAAAACGATTCAAGACTTTAGTTTGCAGTTTTGGGAGTCATACCTGGTTTACCAGTTTTAGGAACTACTCGAACTATTCCCAACGCCTTTTCTAAGTGACGTCATTAGCTGCACAAACAATCAATATATCAGCAAACAGATTCTTAACGTTTATTCCAAAAACATTATCCTACGAATACTTCATAAATTCTTTTATCAAAGGCGCAGTATGAAATTTTAAAAACATAAAAAATGTGAAAGTTTAGGTACAAGATGTAGATAAATACTATGATAAAAATATCTTAAATATATTAAGCGGTTATAAAAACGTTTTTTGGCTCTTTCAGAATAGACTGCTAAACTGCTTGATGACTTCAAAAAACATGGTGGTATACTTAGCAGTCTGATTCAAATGAGCTGGCACAATACACATAAAAGATAGAAGTATAATATATTCTTAAAGCTAAGAAGTATAGTATATTAAAACTAATGTCGAGATCAGAAGTATAAAAATATGTGTAGATAAGTAAGTACATCAAAAGTTTAGGTGTATCTAAGTGTTAAGTACCTACTAGAGTATATTGCATTGTGATGGCTGCATTCGTGTATAGTATGTATTAAAAGACTTCCATTCTTTACGTGTATTGTGCTTTATCGTACCTACATCATTACAATAAGTAGGAATATCTAAATAGTCTTATATCATCTAACAGGTATACATTACCTAACTAACGAATTTGTTTATAAAATTAAACATGACACCTAGGCAGCTTATTCTGATACAAGTAAGCGTCCTAATAAAATTATCTCATAAACAATATTTGGAAAAATGAATAACAGTTTTCTTTCTGGCTCCTATCTTTATTAATCCTTGTTTGAGATTGTATCGACATGAGACGTTAAAAACAGTTAGAATAAGATGATATTTACAGTCTTAACTATTTATTTACAAAGCCTATCGTTAACTTACAACTAAGGTTCAGATTTCTTCACTAAAATTAAAGGCAACTAACTAAAACAAAAACAATTCGGCAAAATATAGTGTCAAGTTTCTTCCATTCATTTGTTTTTATGTTAATATCATAATGGTTAAGATTTATAATATTATCATGTGATGGCTAATGAAAATACTAAGAAATTACTTAAAAATAATATACGAACAAGAAATAGAAATAGAGAAACATATAAAAATAATTGTCTTTTAATTAATCATTTATATAATATTCGCTGATAAAAATAATATTGTGACGTGTATCGTTACTTAGACGTTATCCTATATACACTAAAATATAATACCCTCATTTATAAGAAATATACTAAAAGGCACATTTAGTACCTCTTGAAGCAGCAGTATCTTTCAAGAAATGTAAAGAGTGCAATAAAGTTTCATTGATAAAGACAAAAGCATTGCCTCTAACAACAAAACTCTAGAAAATCGTATAAAATATGTTTTGCATGATTATATGTATTTAGAATTTTAGACGTTATAAAAATATATAGAGAATATGTGATGATGAATAAGATTGAGATAGTAAAGCTGAATACTTAAGTAAACTTTTGGCAGTTTAAAATACTGGTCGCGCTCACATATACACAAGCATATCGAATGTAACACCAAGTTTTGACGATTAAACATTCATGATCATTTAAATCTCCTTTTAAACCTACATGGTCTTTATACGGCGGAATTCTTGCCAATGATCGGTCCACCACTGGTTGCATACACTCGGTGGCCGTCGAATTCAACTGAAGAGTTCCTCTTGATAGCGTCATCGTTGGTGTCCTTCAGTGGCTCCTTTTCATCCCTGTGACATACATTGTGATTAGGTCTTGCTTACGGTTCAGATGTTTTTCAGGCTTTATTTACAGCATGTCAGTTGTTAAAAGTTGCATTTGTTTTTAACAAACTTCTTTTAAGAATAATTCAAGTTCTAAATTGTAATTATACAACTTTAAACAATGACCGAACAAAACTACGCGCATTAATGGATGTTTGATGTGAGATAATATATAAGTTACACAGATGTGATGAAAGATGATTGAAGGTAAATAAAGCGAACACAACAGTAAGCCAAGGAATTAATGCAGAATATAGTTTGTCAGACACTGCAATCACAAAACATAAGGCACAAACAAAACCCGGTAACAAGGATAAAGTTGTATGATATATTTGAATGTCTTACACTGGCGTGGTCGGTACATAGCTACACGTGGTTGAAATGGGCAGCATAGGGAAAGACAAATAATATTTGTTAGTGGATTGTGCAAATAGTAAAACATCTAAAAGACAAACTATGAAAACCCGTGACAAAAGTGCTTGGGGAAGAGTTATTCACATAAGGTAATGATAGGATCACAAAAAAAATAAATTCAATCAAAAAGAAACAAGAACGAAAAATTGTCGTAAGAGATGTTCCAGTTTAACAGAACTTGGCGAAAGTTTTCGGATACAAAAGACGTGGCACCTGCTTCAAGTAATAAAATTATACAAATCTCTGCTGCTTATTACATTAGTTTACCTTCAAAAAGCGGCACTGTACACTACTTCACAACTACAACACTTTAACAGTCTTCAATCCAAAGCATTACGTTTTCTATGATCATCTCCATAGCTATATACATAAGGCAAATCGCGAAGCTTTTCGTCTTTGATATGTACAAACTGCTCAGCCCCAGCGAAAAGTCTTATACATACATCATCCCCTTTATTAATAACTTAATTGTCCGTCCAAACCAAATGATCGTTCGGTTCAGGATATGTTCCTCCTCACAAGGGCCGAACCATATCATCCGCACAAACAAAGCATGCAGGCAGTCTCAAGGTTTCGTATGGCAATTGTGTGGTGCCTTACGTAGGGGTCGGCACGAGCTTGACCGGCGGCGGCAGGGGCGCGGGGGAGGGCGGCGCGCGCGGCTTCGTGCTGCAATAAGGGAGCGGGAAGCGCCAACCGTACAGACTAGCGGGCAGAAACATCTCTCATCGACACTAACACTTAACATGGAACACGGGACACAAAGGGATAGGCTTTGACACGAATTAAACATAAGGAGAAATACATATAGATAGGTAATTATTATAATCAATGGAAGACTGGAGTGTATCGGTTATGATGTCGATGAAGTGCTTTCTGATGAACTATTCGTTTTAGAGTTTTTTGGTAACATAGATATTAATACATTATCTTTGTAACTATAAAGAATAGTAAAAGCTATACCTTCCCAGCTTGGCTTCATCGTCGTTATGTTTCTTTCCTCGTTTGCCGCAAAGAGTCGCAATGACTCCTTGCCGTCTGAAGCAAAGGAGAAGGAGGTCCACGATGAGAAGACAGATGAAAACTCCAGCCAACGCCAGTCCAATAATGGAGCCACTTGACAATAGTTGCGGTGGCGCAAATCCGGAACGTTCGACGCCTGTTAAAACAACATTGTTTCGATATATTTCTTGTGACGCATTTAAGAGCAGTAGAAGCAGGATACCAGTTGCTATAAAAGGATAAAGCCAAAGTTTGATCTTCAAATTACGTGGTAAATGTATCTACTGCCCTTGGTGTTGTTAGTTTATGCATCATGTCACAGAAGCTGAAGATGTTAGATGACATGGAAGTGATTGTAATCAATGCAATTGCAGCTCTTGTGTAATTAGAAGTAAATCTGTTTTATATAAGTATAATTGTACACAGCAATACATACATTCATTGCAATCAGCAAGTTGGTGACAAACAGGGAGTGCTTTCAGATAAAAAAATCGTGCACCCAATCACCGGCAACTATTCTATCATTAAAGACTCATCAAACTGGTTTGAATGAAAGCTCTCCGCTAGAATGAAATGGGGTTTGAATGAAATATGTAAGATGACGAATGATAGAAACGAAAGATGATGATGCATATATCGAAGACCTTAAAATTAATGATAACAATATAATAATTATAAGAAAGAAAAGTTGTCAAGATGCAAACATTCCAAATGATTTTCTTTATCGCAAAATAAATGTTCAAACCCCATGACAAGTTTTTTTTTCTATTGAAGCGGTATCGGTATCTAATGTAAACGTATAATAAGAATAATAATTTGGAACAACAATAATGTTTAAAAACAACTAAATATTGGATGGAACTCTATTAACCATCACCTCAGTACACATATAGTCTTAATTAAAGGAAAATATTAATTGCTGTTTGAAAAACGTTCAATCAAATCGCAGGAGACGTTAAAAACGGAGTCAAATTCTTGTAAATTTTTCAAGCAACAATTTTTTATATACTTCTATTAAGAAATCCTAAAACCTGGTGAAACTGCCAATAGAAGTAGCAGATGGTCGAATAGCTTCGGTAACAAGACAACGAATTGGTCAGGAGTTCAGGACCGTGTTGGCAGTTTCATAGATTACACCATCCATGCTTGGAAAAAATAAACCGGCACGACTAGGGTAACTTGAAAATTCAAAATATAAATTCTATAAACATTGTCATCTATCATGACTACTACGATAATTATAATTAAAATGATAAAGACTGAAAATATATTTGATACAGTTATCGATATGTTTAGTCGTCAATGTTTGGACCATGCTATCGGGACAATGTGAATTAATCAGCGCTTGAAGGGTGTACATGAAGGTCATGCAATAGTAATTAGTACATTCCAAAGGAAACTAGCAGCAGGATTATTAACTATTAAAAATATCATATTAAGTAAAATTATATTTACCCAAATTTCGGTCAGGGCGACACATACACGCTTGTGTAACGATCAACATTCAAAGGGTTAGGTAATGGATTTCTTGATAAGCATCTTGACAGCTTTCTTTTTGATCTCTTATTACAGTTAATCATTAGTTTCATGGGGTACATTAGGGGATGAGGGTTATTCTAATTTCATGGAATTTGGTGATGGTAGTTACATTTTGAAAATGAATGAAGTTTTTGCATTACCTTATACCAACAGTATGGAAATGAATATTTACAGCTAGTGAACGGAACTTCATTCATTTTATGCACTATACAGAAAACTACAAATGGCAAACTTTGTTTTGAAAACATTTATTATTTTTCACATTGGTCATATTTTTTTTCTCCTAACAGATCACAATTCGAACTCCTTGCAATTATAGTAGAACTTTTGGCTAACTACATTATATTTTCAATCCTCAATATTCAACATTCATATTCCCTTCGAACACCATTTTATCATTAAGATGGACGATTTGTATTCCCACCTTTATTCTATATCAAAAAGACAAAATAGTCATCAAAAATTCGTACACAAATCTTATGAATTCTTATACAACGTTCTATGATAAAATGTAATGGATGCCTTAGTTTTTGGCATTTTTTCTTAATTAACACTATATTACGATTTTATACTTTGGCAGTGTTAATTTATTAGCCGTTTAATTACCTACATACGATTATATTTAGCTTTTAAATCAAGTATGGAAAAACTTTTAAGTATAATTCAAAACGCCATTCCGAAATTCGATCAAATCATATAAAACTTTTAATTATTTAGGTAATAGTAAAGACACACAATTGGAATCACTAAAGTTCAAAAATCATTTGATGATATTTTCAAACACAAATAACATGTACACTTATTTACACATCAACAAATTGCATTATCACAACAAGTATTTTCCCTAAATAACAACAGTCGTCTTTGGACTTGCTTAATTTAGAAGATTATTTAGATTTTAACTATTAGTTTATATTATGTAAAACATTATTAATATCGTCGCTAAGACTTCCATTTTAGTGTGAGCCCATCTGAAATGACTTGGACATCCATTTGGGTTACCTAGAAAATATTTGATAATGATAAATACGTATAGTTAATAAGGCAAATAAAAATGTTCTACATACGAAATCAACAAATAAACTATAGGCAATTCAAACTTACCACTGGTAATAAATTAACACCAACATAATATAAAATCGTCATTACGAAATTTTATAAAACTATAAAAGTACATTATAACTATCTTCAAATCATAATTGTACTCAAAATCTAAAAGTAATATTCAAAATAATATAAAAATTATAGAAAACGCATGCCAAAATACAACAGTATCACACAGTCCTCACAATTTATATTTGCAATATTTTAAAAGTATTTGTACATTTTAAAAGTTATTAATGTTATTTTTATTTTGTAGGCAAGATTTTACAATAAAAATTAAATCGTGAATGATAAATTAGTATCATAAAAAACCATTCAGAAAAATATAAAGAAAAATAAATAACACAAAATGGTTGGTTATGGTTAACAAGCGGATGAACACAACACTATGAATACTTGTACTTGATCAAAGAAAAGCAAAAAAACTTAGAACCACTGGAAACACATGACAGGTAAATAAATTCGTTGTAAAATAATATTTTACAGGAGCACGACAAAATAAATAAAGGCGCACAAAACACTAGTTCGAGGTCTGAGTTCACAAAACCAAACACAAAACAAAGGTGAACAGGCTGAAGGAATAGATGGTCGTTGCTTTCGAATTGTATATTGATTCTGAGGCGGTGTAAACGTCGTAGAAGCCGACCCTTACGGGGACTTCATTACTCTCCTGATTGTACTCACCGAGAGCCGTTTGGACGTAAAGTTGTGCAGGCAGGGAATATCCGAGGACGTTGTGTGCCCGAACGTGCATTCTGTACCGCGTGTCCGGGTGGAGACCACGTACTTCGTAACTGATTGCCTCTAGGGACTTTAGCTCTTCAACGATGCATTGAGATTCAGATGCGATGCGCCATTCACCACTTACTTTCAGCACCTAAATAAAATCGTGAATTCACATTAAAATATTGTTATTTTGCTACAGATAGTTCGATATTTTTCTTGTTCGGTAACGGAATATTCATAAAACATTTATCTTAAAAGAATCTTATAGAAATCCAAAAGGCTACGATAAGTAATAAGTTTATCGGATACTACGTGGTATGAAAAGCGAAATAAATCATCCAAACAAATCTATTGAAAGCGTATATATTGTGTGTGGAAATGGAAATATTATGTGATGGTACCTACAACACAATAAAAAACTTACGGGGCAGTAGCTGATCTCATACATATCGATGGGTTCACCATTGTTGGCGGGTACGCGCCATCTCAGCTCATATCTGTCTGCGTATTTACCATGAATAAGCGATTCCGGGCTTTCATTTTCCCACCATTTTGGTTGCTCCGGTGGCGATCTAAAAAATAAGATATAAATAGTCATAAATGTTGTGATTTATTTCCATTCGAAGATATTATCATCGCGTGTGAATGTGAATCTGCTGAAATTGCAAAGGCTTAGTAATCTTATGCATTACTGAATCTTAATTAGTCGTCTGATTTAATCCAAATATGTAGCTTACGGAACTAAACGACAGAAAGACGACTTAATAAACTCAGATTTACAAAACAGGAAAAAGCAAATAGAACCTTACCTCCTAGGCATAATGACAGTAATAGGCGCACCCCAGCTGCCAGGCCCAACCCGATTGACGGCAGCGAATCGAAAATCATAAGTGAACATAGGCCTCAAATTCTCCACAATGTACGGCGAATTGGCAGACCAAGTCCTGTTCTGGGAGAGATTCCAATCGAAATTGCCATTTTCCTTGTATTGGGCTGTGTAGGCCAATATTGGTGGTCCCATTTCTTCCGCCGGTCCCACGATATTGAATGATACTGATGTCGCTGTTATTGTCTCTTGCCGGGCCTGCGAAGTAAAAGGGTTTCAGTATAAGTTATGTGGAACAAGGATCACGCAAAAGTTTTGATCTCGAAGTTTATTATTGTGACGACAATGTTGAAACTTATTACATTTATGAGCTAACTAGCTGCGCCCTGCGGTTCCACCCGCGTAAATGTCGATCCCGTGGGAATATCGGGATAAAAAGGAGCCTATATGTTAATCCAGGGTGTCAGCTACCTCCATTCAAAATTTTATCAAAATTGGTACAACTGTTTGAGCGTGAAGAAGTAACAAACATATAAACACACCCCCACACACACACACTCACAAACTTTCGCCTTTATAATATAAGTGTGATATATCTTCAGATTTATTGATTTAGGTTATGTTTCATGTAGGTAACGATGAAGAGTTGGAATATGTTTTAATATTAAAATTAATGAGAAAGATGACCAGTGCGAAAAATAGTTCAAGAAAAAAAAAAATCTAAGTTTGAAACAGCCCTTTTAACCTCGCCTTGTCTAGTCTATTCTATTCTAGAAATAGGTCATCTTTCACCACTGACCAATCGAAACGATTCCAAATTTAAATCCATTAGGTACCCCGATTCGGAATTGTCCCTTAAGCCGCAGTCTGACGTCACTGTGGTTTTTATTCGGCTCGTCTTGGCTGTCCAAATAGTCGCCAGACAATTAAACTGTAATTACTGTTTCACTTACCTGAACAACAGGTCCCGGTGGGTAAGCTTCCCTGAATTGAATGATGTGTTCGGCTTCACCAAGAGTGTTGGTGGCAATACATTTGTAAATGCCATAAAGGCCTTTGTCTGTTGGTGTGACGATGACGTAGCTGGATGGGCCAGAGCCGTAGATCTTCACTTGGGGTGTTTCTACCAGGTCCAGGTCGCGGAATCTAAAAATTGGTATACACGTTATTTACGGAACAATAGTTATCACTACTAGAACATTAGCTTGTGTATTTCTAACAGAATTCTTCAATATTCAAACTTGGTAGGAGAATTGGTGTTTGTGTATATTAAATGATGCTTTCAATATTAGTTAATATGCTTCGTGGCAATCAACTTAACAAACGACTAGGCACTTCTCTACGATAAGTAGTTTTCTAGACAGATTTATAAGAATCATGCTCTTATCTTCACAAATTATTATGTATCAAAGCAAAAAGTATCTTGTTCTTGATTTATGATATTCAGAGACTGAGCGATAAAATCGCCCAACAGTGGAGAACTAAGAGAATTGATTGCATTAGAACCTTTCCTTTGTTTTAACGCACTTACCTCCATTTAATGGTAGCGTTCGGGATACTCTCTGCCGTACAACTTAAATTGGCGGGACGACTGTTCCAACTCCAGATAGGGATTGTCGGCATGTGTTCAAATGTTGGCTTGAAATTAACTGTTAAATGTCCATTTTTTCTTGCCTCACCACCTAAAATCGTCATAAATTGTATGAAGATTCATACACGAATAAGTAATAAGTACACGGCAAAATTTACTCCCGGGAGCGCATGGGCGTTTTTTTTTTCTCGTGCACTGGATTTTTAACGCTCAGCTTAGCACAGAGAGTTGAAAATGTAATAGTGCGTTTTTCTGACGCGCTGGATCCACTCTGTTGGATTTCCAATGCTCGGCTTAGCACCGAAAGTTGAAAATTCAGTGCGCGATAAAATCCCGCCGCGATATTTTTACGTTGGTGCGAACGTGGGCTAACTCTCATGGATTTTTATGACAACCAAAAAAAAAGTAACGTAGACTCAACGAAACTGACACTTCAGCCCTGATTTAGTACATAACAAGAAGTACCCAAAAATAATAGACTTCTTAAATGGGAAAGTAAATAATTAATTACCAGTATTCTCAGCAAAACATTCGTAGAGGCCATCATCAGTCCTGTTCAATTTAGCGATCGTTATAACTCCACTGGATTCCATCTGGTCACCAGTTTGCCGACTGCTCGTTTCGATCGTAATCCTGCAAAAAAGGAGTTATTTTGTAAACTTTCTAACGGTCCATAAAAGCAAATTGTGTCTTAAAAAGCTGAAATTTAAAAAGCTTTAATTTTCCGGCTTAGCAGCTCACAAAAAACGTTTTTATATTTACGTAATGTCCTAATAAAGCCAATGTAAACTATTTTTGACGAACAAGCATTGTTTTTTAACTTGAATTATTCGGCACATTTTTAATGTTGAATGCCATATATTCTCCTCTTCTAACCAGCAATGAACTAACTACATAATGCTAAAACATAACTTGCCAACCCTACGGCGGCACCTGTGTCAATTAAGATAGTAAAACACCATTGTTATAGCCAATTGTCTTACCTGCCGTCGTCGTTAGGTCCATTCAGGAAGCGGTCAGGGTTGCTCAATTTGCGGAAACTAATGCGGGGAGCGGGCCGGCCGGTTGCCTTGCACTCTAATCTACCCTCTTGCTTCTCATCAGCTGTTTTATTGAACAGTTCGAATATTCTAGGCTTCACCAACACTTCCACTTCGATTTCAGTTTCGTTTTGACCAGCTTGGTTGACAGCGCTGCAAATGTATTTACCATAATCGCCGGCTTCTACGCGATCGATTTTTAAGAGTCCACTATTTTCATTGACGCCGAATCGAGATGTACTTGCCAGATTCTAAAACAGAGGATAATTGTATCTTAATATATTGTGACATATAAAGCTTCTAAAAGAAATCTACACCCCGTATAAATAAATATTACAACATTAATTTTAACAAAACTAATTCCTTACCTCTCGTGTTGAAGCCTTGATCCAAGAATATGTAGGAAGTGGTTTTCCTCTAGCCTTACACGAGATTGCAGCACTTTCACCCTCCTTGATTTCAACTCTAGACTCCCTTTCCTCCATTTCTGGTGCTGTGTAAACCTGGAAAAGCAAATATTTGTAGAGAACACGTCCCACAATTGTTTCTTAAATTATTATTTATTCGTTTTTATTATTTTCTGGTTCAGTTACTTCAAGTTTGATGTTTCTTTCGGCAAGTTCACCAGTTTGGATGACCACAGCACGGCAGGTGTAAGTTCCGTCATCACTTTCTTCTACACCTTTGATCATCAGTCCATTTGCGTGAATCACGTATCTGTCACCGGTTGCAACCTATAAAGATATTTCAAAATCAGTTCCAAGATTTTTGTGAATTAAGTATACAAACAAGAAATAGTATAGAAGTATTGTTGCTACTTACTGGATTTCCCTCCTTGAACCAATCAACTGACGGGGCAGGTTCAGCAGTTACTTCGCACATAATTTTAAAATCTTTTCCTTTGGTAGCGTATTGGTTCTCATTAGCGTTTGTCCAAGTAATTGCAACTAAAATGAAAATTACATATTAATAAATGTCGAGTCTCTCATGAAATCCAATCATAATTTATACAATTTATTGCTAATATACCAGCCGCTGTCTGTTATTTTAAAATGTATATTTAAACAAACGAGTGAATGTAACAATTCTACAAGAATTATTCATTTCCATTCAAGTGAATGTACCCATCAAATATTTTATACATAAGCAGCAACATTGATATAACAGTCAAATAATCTTGTAAAATACTTACTGAACGTATCCAAGACAACACTGGCGCTCAGTGGCATGTTAGTGTAAGTGGCGACGCAGGTGTAGTTGCCCGCCATGGCCGGAGTGATCGACGATATGTACAACAGTTGCAGCTGCTTCGCCGGCATTGGTTCCGTGTATATCTCTGGTCGGGTGCCGGCTCTGTTGAGAATGAGACTATTGATTTTGATTGATGCACAGTTGACATAATAATTGTTTGCCACTTATAACTTCCGTATAAACATAGATAGACTCCCATTGTAAAATTTTCAGAACAAAAACTACACATTGTTTTAGACAACTACGTAAAACAGAAATAAATATAAAGATTAATAAACAGTCAGTGAAATTAATTGTTTAGAGATTGACACATACGCAGTAATATAGCCATTTCATACGAGTGTCAATGAAGAACAGGTTCTAATTTAAATACGGAAAATGTATGTTGATTATATTATTATCTGCTAAGAAAATATTTTCATGTCTACCGTACAAGTTAAAAACAATAGAAAAAATAGTAGATTGTTTGCCAAGGGAGCAAACAACTATTTTGAAGGCGACTAGGCGAGTGTTTCTTTGAATCCAGAGCGCAGCGAGGGATTCAAAGTACGTCACTCAAGCTTAAAATAGTGTTGCTCCCAAGGTGGACACTCTACTTTTTATCACCCTCTATGAAAAAAAAAGTAAATGCAACTTATGAATAAGAATAGTACGTTTATTTATTTGTAACATACTTGCAATTACTTGAGGAAGACATACTCATCTTTTATAAAACTAACTAAAATCCTAATTGAGTAAACAATTACGAACGAAGGCAGAATGCGTTTCGCGGGTTTTTTATTTTTCGCTTTTTTTTAATTAGCCTTGCGCGTTTTACTTTATCAAACAGCATGTTACTTGTTCATACAATGTTCGTGATTGATCTCTTTGGTGATTGGAACTTTACCTAACAGTATCCACATTCCAAATTCACTTTTACTCCCTATGGATTAAAGAGCTATTTTAGTCCCTGTTTACGAAGAACACACTAGCTCATTTTGAATAAATGTGATAAAAAACAAATTAAATCATATTTATCGTGTTCGGGGTTTTCCAGGACGGGGGCCGCGGGGATCGGAATACTCAGGGAGTAACCCGAACTGACACCACTAAGACTGCAGTTTGAAGTCAAAACACATCGGTCCGCACCACCATTAGCTCAAAATCGACTTAGTTTCATCTAATGCTCCGGTACTTACGCTGCTTCATTAATGACGAGTCCTTTAGGGTCCTTCCACTGTGGCTGCGTGACAAGCGCTGGGTCCGGAGCATCTACTTGACACGTGAGTACCACTGACTTGCCCACAGCCACCGTCTGCTGCTTCTGCATCGGGAATATCCTCAGAGTCTGTGCTGAACATCCTGCGAAAGAAAAAAAGGAAAATTAGAAACCATATGATATTTTTTTTTTAATTAAAAGTTTATCAGAAGACAAACGTGTATGAAAAAAGGCGAAGGGAAACTTTTGCCCAGCTGTGGGGCATTATGAGCTAAATAAATAGATTAAAAAGTTTCTAACTGTCAAACAAGCTTGTTCGTCAGAAGCTGTCGGAATTCCTCCAATGTTAATTTCATATTTAATTCCTTCATAGAATATACACGTGGAACAAGAATTATCAATGCTAAATACAAAATTAACTAAACACACGTACACTACAGCTGTCTGTGTGGTGCCGGACTTAAAGAATAGCACCACCCCATACTTCCCGTGGGTGTCGTAAAAGGCGACTAAGGGGCGTACCGGAGAATGGGCAGCAGCGTTCTCTATGCATTCCACCACCATACCATAGTGCGATCGCCAACCCGCCTGCCAAGCGTGGCGATTATGGCAAACCCCCCCCCCCCCCTAAACCTTTTGGGGGAGGCCTATGTCCAGCAGTGGACGTCTTTCGGCTGAAATGATGATGATGATGATGATGACACTACAGCTGAAATATCTTGGCAAGTCTGAACATAGGCGCTAAGAACTTTCGCGCATGTTTTCACTCGCACTCGCCTCATGTCACCATTTGGTTCCTAAAAAATCTTACTGCGCAGCCTTCTGCGCGAAGTTCAGACTTGCCAAGATAAATCGGCCGTACTGCAGGATGCGGTCCCGACTAGGTGCAGAAGCATAACTCTTTAATTAAGTTTACCGCAATTTATTCGGCGGCACGTGACCGTGATGCTTATTAGAGGTCTTAACATGTCCCTCAGTGACCGCACCGTTAATAACATGATGTGCATATAACTCGTGCAAGTCCCTAAACCCTGAAGTGATAATAACAAGTTTGTTAATTAAGTTTTCTTTGAAGATGATGCTACTAATGAAGTTGGTAGAAGTGTCTGAAAAGCTAATCTTGATGGTTTAGAAATTAATGATGAATTATTTTATGTTTATCTTAATTGCGAGGTAAAAGTAACTAATCACAAATCATTTTCAATGCGTTACGACCACTTTCAAATCAACGATATTAGAATTGAAGTCAAAACGCCACTCCACAGTTTTTCAGTGCCATCTGCGTCTTTGTAGATCCTATAGTTATGTGCCACGTTATCTCCTACGTCGTATATCTGAGGCATCAACTCAAGTGTTGTCAAGTCTATTCATGTGGGCACGTCTCGTTATTGCAGAGATTTCGAACCGTCGCCTGTCGCTTTCCGCTCACAATTTATTTTTTAGGGTTATTTCGAAAAAAATGGGTAAGGGATGCGAAGTTTCTTTTGGGCGTGCGACATATTACTCAATATGTCGCACATATTACTCAATATGTCGTATTTTGGAGTTGGTTCAGTTTAGTTTTTGTGTTATTGGGCCAAAGTTGCTAAAGAGACGTGCTTTCCAATTTTGGGATTTTTTTTTAATATTAGCGTGCTAGTTTATTTTTTTATTTCTTCAGTCTTAAATTATATGTTAAAGCTTAATTTGAATAAACCTCAAAACAAAGTACATTAAAATCAGTTGGAAACAAACTATGTAATAGATATTCATCATTTAGATTGGAAACCGACCCCAAAACACGCGAAAGCTGATAATGTATTACTTAGTTAGACTACTAATTTCAAAAGTTTCAAACACAACAGATTACATTATATCATACTCGTAAATAACAATATAAATTACTCGAGCATAGAGGTACACAAAGTTTTAGAACAAAACCTTTACGTAAGAGTATAAAATTAGAAATTAATTAAAAGTTGCTGAAATTAAAATTTGTGTTGTGTTTTGTAAGCTGGATTTAATTAATATTTATTAACGTTTGAACACTGATATGGCAGATTTTGTGAGGTAAATGAAAATTTGACCTGTCAAAACAGTAATCATTTGTGACTCCGTTATAATTTCGGTAAACATGTTAGTTTGTACAGATTTCAAAGATATAAATGAAATGTAATAATTCCGGCATTATAATATTACTCAATCAGAATTTTGAGGATTAGTAAATGACACTACTGGAAATTGTATTTCATTATTAATAATTAATTTGTAAAAATCAATACGAAAGCTGAAATGACATTAAGTACAGAACTATAAAAAAAAAACAACCGATATTTTTCACGACTTGATCCAAACTTTTCAACACTTCATATTTTCCGATTCTTGCCTTTAACGCATAAGGGCTGATTTTTCAATCGACAGATAATTTTTATTCGTGGAATAAAATTGACATCTGACAGATTTTGTATGGATGAACTGTCAAAAATTTTAAATTATTTCTCGGATAAAATTATCTGGCTTTAGAAAAATGAGCCCTAAGTCAAATAATAATGCAATAACATGCAATGCCAACAAAAGAGATAAGTATGCAGGATCGTCAGATATAGTTGAAGTTTAGTAAGAAACCGATAGAAGTTCCCGAATAAAATTTAATTTTAATAATAGAAAACAAACAGTTCATTTATCAAATTCAATTTCAGTCGACAACATCCATCGGTTTCTTACTAAGCTTCAACTATATCCTACGATCCTGCATACTTATCTCTTTTGTTGACTGTGCCAACATTATCACATCGAAAAAGGCCGATCCATCCTCTATAAAATCCGCAGTATATACGTGTAGGTAGGCTATATTTCTCTTAGTAGGCGGGAGACGCATAGAATTTTTTACAAAGTTTTAGGTATGCAACCCACGCGCCGACCCTTCGTTTTATCCTTGAGTTTGCCAACAACTGCGTTGGTTGCATTTTATACGGTACAACGTTAAATTTCTATTGCATTCTCTTGCTTCTCAAGCTGATGGAATATATCTTGAATATATAATCGTGAATCTTCGGCCTAGTTGTAATGGTTATAGTCGGCGTTCACTGTATTGCTAAGGCAGCTAGCGTTAGCAATACAGTGAACAATGAATCAGGTACAGAATTATAGTGTGTGGTAGTAATTCCAACTAAGACGTTATGATTATGTGCGTTGTAACGGATCGTAGGTACTGTCAAGTTACTAATATTCTCACGGCGCATATGGACGGACTAACTAGGGATCACTTTAAATCTATTCTAATCATTACTATAAAGAGAAAAGATTTTAGTGTTGTATGTTTGTTTGTTACGGTTTCACGATAAAACGGCTAAACGGATTTGGATGAAATTTAGCACATGCGTAGACCATGACCTGGATTAGGAAAAAATATACTTTTTATACCGATATTTCCACGGCATCGAGACTTATGCAGGTGAGACCGCGGGTCACAGTTAGTACAAAATATTATCCTAACGGCCTGTTTTCGACCTCCAGAGATTAGTAAATTCTATCCCTGTGATTTTTCCGAGATAGCTTTTCCGGACATTGTGAAAAAGACTTTTATTTTTTTTAATCATCGGATCCTGGCTTATTTAAATAATCTGCCAAATTGTTATAATGTTCTTATCTCTGTAATATTCCAACGAAATTCATTTTTGTGCTCGTTAATCTTACAATAAAAAAACTGACACTGTTTCCCAAAATATAAAAATAAAAGAAAAAACCTGAGTAGATTTGAGCATTTTAACGTAAAGATGTTCTCACTGGGTTGACTTTTTTATACTTTTTGTACAGAAATCCGTTACGAGACCTCATGTAGATTGGGTGAGGGAATTTGTATTAAGTCCCATGTGGATATCTGAAGCATTATGAGGGATGCTCCTTCAACATACCTACGGTCTATTCTCGACTACGTTTCTTTTGAAATAAGTTCTTTGCGTTGGTATGTAAACAAATCTTTATTATGGCTAAGAGAGGTCTAAAACGTAGATGGTAAAATATTTTTCGTCCCAAAGGTACATGGTTTTATTTAATTATTACGTTCATATATGTACAAGCTATGTTCCCTTAGGAATGTCGCAGGCCTATACCAATGTTTGTATTCAAATAACGAAAACCAAAAATACCTATAGCTAAGATAACCGTTGTAAGACAGACATACTGCTAATTAAAACATGCAAAAACAGAAAGCAGTTGCCGCATTTTGCCTACTACTGCAATAAGTATGCAACTTTACGGACTGCCTCTAAAACTTTCACAACGGGAACAGCTGCAACATTCTGGTCCTTTTTTCATGAACCCGAAAAAACTAAAAGTACTTAGTATCTATGCATGCAACATGGCCCTGCGGCATTACGTTTTGTAGTTTCAAAATTTACATAAAACTATCACAAAAAATCTAGCGAAACAAAGGTACAGTGAAAAATGTAAAGTGAAATAGTATATCATTACATTAAAATAACAATGCCACATTATTCTTTGCTCCCCTGTGTCCCATTCCGTACCTGTATCGCATAATGCAAAAACTGCTGCATCAAATGCTTACCATGAATTTTACAGTTTATACCTTTGAGGCATCACCAAAATTTCATCAACTAGCATAGGGGAGAAGGGGGACATTCGACAACGAGGGGCCAAGTGAAATAAGCGAGCACGGGATTAAAGGGTTTGCGGAAAATTTGTGTGCTTCATAACAACCCCAGCGTCCCCCAGCGGTTTTGTATTACCAATTATTTTCATTTAATTCATAACAAGCTGTTTGGATGGATTTGTCTGTGCCGCAAAACTCATTAATAACAAAGAGTTGTGGTTGAATTGTCTTGTGTAAGCTTCATAATGTAAAAACCCTATTAATTATATTTTGTGAAACCTCATCAACCTTAAGACGTGTGTAATTAAAATATATTTTCTTTCATACATTAATAATAACAACCTGCTTATGAACACCTACAGACATATTCAAACCTTTTTACCTTCTTGAGCAGTGAAATAAAAAAACGTGCCCAAATTATTTCCGTCATAAAACCTCTCGGACCGTAAATTTAAAAGTTGGAAACATATTTTCACCATTGGTCTTCCCTCAATTTCACCTCTGACTTTTAGAATAATAGGCAAACAGCAATACGGGGATGTGAAACGAACCGTCACAGTTTCAGGTCTGTCGGAGACGTCCCTCTACTCCCCATTGGAAACCAGCTTCAAGACCGGGTCGGGTTCACAATTTAGAAACAAAAGACTGTCTACGTAGTAACAACCTTCGTAGGGGTATTGTGATTAATCGCTTAGGCATTATTTCCTAATTAAGCCCACCTTCCCCTCACGGTGAATGCGTCGCCCGAGGGAGTGTCTGCGAACTTGAAACAAATACAAATGGGCTGACTTCAGCTGAGAAAATCGGAAAATCTGTTGAATTAACGCTGAACGCAAATTAGAAGGGTGGCAGAGAATGCCGGGTTCAAATAACTTAGAAATGTAATCCATACTGCAAATTATGTGAGACCGCTCAAAGGGGTGCGATTGGAAACACGTTTAGGGACCATAATTGAGTAGATACCAAACCAAACCAAAAATGTATATGAACACAAACTGATTGCAGGATACGAACACCTATAACTTAATCATTCTTAGCGCGTGCACATAAAATATGTATGCACACTTCGACGAGCAAGTTCACCCCATGTGACATGTGACTCCATCTCTAGTGAAAAGCTCGTAATTGAGGGAAATGAGATAAATTACTCTTGCGGATTGTTTGAGCTCCGAAAGGGGAGACAAACAGCCCGAGGAAACCCTCGTTGTGACTCATGTAGCAAAACATTTGATGAAACCTGATGTCACACGGAAACGACAAAACTTCCGCGACAAATATCACACATTCCAAAAAAGTTATCGTGGTAAACTTTTCCTCAAACGACTCCAGAAAAGAAACATGAAATTCTTTTCATGTTTTGATTTCTTGACGTTATTTCCAAGGGTTACGTTAACACCACTCTTATAGGGCCGTTTATAAGTATGTCAGCGTATTTATTCCAAACACTTCGAACAACGCTGACGCAGGTGTTTCTGTTCTTAGGATTACCGTTAACGGAGCTATTACGAGTAAAGAAAAGCATTACAACCGTTACAATAAATGTTCATCGTTAAAGCCTTGCTAAACTCCGCGTACATTCGAATTCCCCCCGAGGTCGGCGTCATTATCAGTTTAGCGTAAGGGCTCTTCCGCCTAAAAAGAAGAATATATAAAAAGGACCGATCTCAAAAATTCGCCTAACGGCAGGGGCGTAACGAAGTGTAGCCCACTTAAAACAATAGCTAAATACGAGGGTCGGATGCTACACCGCGCTTCCCATACTTAAAACTGTTCGAGACCACTCAATATGTGCTGAATTCGTAGAATTTTTATGGAGAATTTTTGGACTCCTTTATTGCGTTGGAAATTTATGGCGTCCCATGGGCTCGATGAATTCGGGCCGAATTTTGAAAATAACCACAACGCCACATTGTCTTTATTTATGTAAGTTAAAAATGTTCATTCTTTGAAGTAACTAAACAAAGGTGAAAATAAACCTGAAGCTAAAGGAAATTCCTAGCCTAATCAATGTTTATTTGCCAATAGCCCACCCGTTGGAACGAAGAATAGCCAGAAAATTGATCCGATTTCTCCCCGGTCGCCCCTCGGTAGAGCATTAATTACTGGTTGGTGCCTCCTAGGCCCCTTGAAGCCTGCTCCTCATTTGATAGCCCGCAAACAAACCGACATCATTTCACCCCGCGTTGTTTATTACCTCTTCTAAAGTTTTCATCTCATCTTTAATTGACTTCACCGGAAAATTTTGAATATCTTTCATTTCAGAGACAAGCGGTTGCAGGTTATAATGGAAATCTTTGAACGGCTAGGTAAACAAGAAAATTTCTTCGGTTCATTAATAAAACAGAGAGTTATTAAATATTCTTTAAGAAGTTTTCTTTGATTTTTCCGACTCTCCGGGTGCATTTTAAATTCAAAGGAATATTTAATGAAAAGTTTGCAACTGGAATACCTACGCTGCGTTAGTTTGCTTTATTCAAGATCATCGTCCGGTCCGCTGACGTAACTTTGTCGTAACTCCACATAACGATGACCGAGTGGTCTGCCTACGCGCACTATTAGATTCAATTCACGATGCTCGCTATTTGGAACCGGTTACACTAGTCGCGATGCCGATGTAAATATGCTTACTGATATGTACCCATTCACACCTACGTATTAGGACGTAAGTACACACTGTTAAATCTTATGTTTAAAATAAGGAATGTGTGACTCATACAGTTTTAATTCCATAAAGATAGTATAAAGTAGTATAAACGCAAACAAAGTTAAAGGAGTAGGTATGTAAAGATCGTTGCAGGTGGCGTTTTGTAGTTTCTACCTACCCCCCTAGGAAAAAGGGGTGAATTTTATGCTTATGTAGTTATAAATATTACCTACGAAGTCAAAAAATGTACATACATTTTCCGTGAGTTTTTTCTGCCTTCTAAGTGGCATGATTTTTTATGAACTTTATTTTACACAGTTCATCCCTATTTAAAAAGTGCTAAAGAACAGTTACAAGAACTAGGTTCCCTGTATAAAAAGGATTTGCGCAGGATGAGCCTTTATACAAGACTATGTTGTCCTGCGGGCGGTGGCAGCCTTTTACGCTAAGCTGTCGTCGCAAATTTGCTAGGAAATTTCATCTTACCTCAAACAACGACTTAGCTGCGAAACGTTCTTACTATGGGGACTCATTTCGGACCATAGTCCTTGAATTCATGAATAAACTGGGGAAAAGAAAAAGGGGAGTGCTAAGAAATGGATTGATAATGGACACACTAAATACCTTATAAGTAACATTACCACTTTACACTTTTCTCTACTAAGCAGAGTACGAGGAACTGGCAACAGCATCCTCAAAATAATAGGGGAGGATATTATCTCACCAGTTTTTAAGAAAATGGTAAGGACGGTGATCAATAAATAAGAATCACCAATATTGTGTCACTTTACTTACAATAGTCTTAAGTCATTATTGTAATTACTAACACTTTGGATCTTAGTTATCTGAAATAAAGAATTATTATTATTATTATTTACAGTAAGTACCATTGGGTCTTGGTGAAAAAAATGTATACGTTTTTCACCAAGACCCAATGGTACTTACTGTATGTCGATGCATTAATTAGTGAAGAAGAAAATGTTGTAAGTACCTATAGTAAAGCATAAGAAACTAGGTATTACTAGGTGTTACTGTCTCCTATGATACAGTTTAGTTAACTATTACAGGATACAGCTGATAGTTTCCACTAAGGGTCAGTTCACGCCGAGACGCGACGCGACGCGCAGTTGTCAAGATAGCAATACAATTATAGACCTTATCTACTACAAAAAAGGTACACAATTTAGTGGGGTGGGCAGCGCGGCGTAGCTCACAGTAGTAGGAACTGAATTGTGTACCTTTTAGTGTAGTAGATAAGGTCTATAATTGTATTGCTATCTTGACACCTACGCGTCGCGTCGCGTCTCGGCGTGAACTGACCCTTAAGTTAAGTACTGTGTTGTATTGCATAGTTTTTGCTTATCTGTCACTGATGGAAAAATAATCTGTTACACTGTTTTTGGAACAATACAACTTATTATTAACTTGCTGCACCCCGCGGATTCACGCGCGTAAATGTCCATCCCGTGGGAATATCGAGATAAAAAGTAGCCTATAGTTAATCCAGGGTGTTAGCTACCTCCATCAAAATGTTATCAAAATTGGTCCAGCCGTTTGACCGTGAAGAAGTAACAAACATTTATAAACACATACACACACACACTCACAAGCCTTTATAATATTAGTGTGATAGGGAAAAATCCAGCTCACTCCAAGCAATCGGCCTTGGCAAATAATATTTTTACCACATCATAAGATATTCTCTTACAGTTCATTGCCATACGAAAAATACCTAAGAAGCCGAAATGTTAATGTAATCAAAGTCCATCTTTCATACAAAGAAACATCGCATTTCAAGTGAAAACAGGCTCAATCTATATGAAAGTTTTCAAAGAGAAAATACCAAGCCAGAAGGAATGCCAATTTCGTTTGAAAACGTACTCCACGATTTAATTTTATTTGTAGATAGCGGTCTTCGTTTACCTTGTGGAGATACTTCATTTGGAATCAAATGCGATTGAGAATGTTACCTACCTACATATTTGATAAGGAAATATTTTGTAAAATTGCACTATATTAGAGATTTTAAAAGTTCCCATAAGCATATTTATTTAAAGATGTAATGCCACCTCCAATCAAACTTGTTTGCGAAGAGTAAATTTTAATGGCTGGATTCATACTGAATTCATTACCAGGAGAGAGAGAGAGAGAGAGATTGAATAGAGATTAGAGATTAATACTTCATCCTTTGCTATCATTAAAACAAAGTTTTTACAAAGAAAATCCTTTAAACATTTCATAAATTTCAACCAAATCAAAACACCAAAAAGTATTATACAACGATCAGCTTCAAATACCCACAAAGCGGCTTTATACAGCGCAAATCCCGCTTTTTTTACAAGTCGGACACTTGCCGTACATTCAAGTTGAACAATGGGATTCTGGAGCGTGTTTTAATCTACGCCGCAATATCAGAAGCTCACAAACGGACAAAAAAGGTACATAGAGTGGAATCGTGGAAACCGGCCACGTGTAAACGTTGGAAACGGTTTATATTTCCCAGTTAATATGTGCCATTTTATTTAGATACGTATGAATTTTACAGTACCTCGTTTAGACTTTTAAACACCGTATGAGTCTGTAATACATAAACAAAATAGAGACCGAGATTTCATTGCGACTTGGTTAGGTTTAACTCACAAAATGTGTGACTAAACTAAAAAATTCGACTACACTAAAACTGTTCCATCCAATGTTTGACGTATTAAAATTCCCGCCAAATATATAACAAGTATCCCCATGAATAACAACAGCACGTCACGTCACCGCCGATTTGTATTCCGCACCTCTCGCCCGTCCGTCTGGCCAGATTAATTATCCACCACCCTCCCATGTTTGCCAATAAGCCATCCAACCCTGACTTTTCACTATAAATCTTTGACATCACACAATTTGTTCAGCCGTGATACGCTTTACTGATTATAACGAACAACCTTATAATACGAAAAGATACCTAAATCTCAATAAGGCGCTTGTAATTTAAACTTTGATGGGACGTGGAAAATTTTCACGAAATTCAAAATTTCCGGTGGAACGATCCCGCTGTGTGCTGTACTTTTGAATGTTCCTCATAAAATATGAATAGCTTGTTAAATGTTTGAGTAAATGCGGTACTAAGTAGCGTTTTGCCTAAAATCTTTCAGTATGGCTGCAAATGGAACAAGAAGGGAATTGTACTTAAGATGGAGATAATACAAATTTAACGTTTCATTTCACTTCATGCAGTTGTTGAGAGAATGAAAGTGTAGTAGAAAAACATGACGCATCTGCGTGCGAAACCAAACATTTACTTTGAACGCTTCCATACGCATGAACTAATAAGCCTGCAACACTCGCAAATCCTAAACCAAACATTACTCAAGTATCACATGATACTGTAAGTTCCTCTCATAGATCCGGTGTTAACGTACATATACTCGTATGATCACGCATTGTTTGTCGATTGCTCAAAATTAAGAGCGCAATACACGTCACTTAAAATATCAGTAGAGGCAAACAAAGTTACGATGCGTTATTTACACGCTAATACAGTGGATTATAAAGACAAATTGGAGCTTTTAACGGATTCAACACGCCATGTTGACGGGTACAAACTGTACCGGGAGCGCTGTACTCTTAGATTTATTATACGTTTCTATCATAAGACAGCGCATCTCTGGAGACTGTTCCTTTTGAACATCGCGGTTAGTAATTATATTTGGAATCCTTCGCGGCCGTCCGTGAAGGAATCGTTGCGTAAAGGGAATTCAATTAACAAATTTTGCTGCACGCGTAAACACAAGACGCTAAGCGTTTTAGGCGGTAAGTACTTAAATAGCATGAAATTAAGAAAATTGTATGTCATCATATAGCTGTTGCCTTCTGTTTTATCAATTACTTGCGAATTTCAGAACAATTAGTTTTCGTAATGCAAAAAGAAAATGATAGATTAAATTAAATGAGCGTATCATTGCGATTAGTTACGGTGTCACAAAACTGTGAGTAAATTCTTTAGTATTTTGCTCTATTGAAACAGGGAAAAAATATAAAAAAAATATGAAACGATATCATCCACAAGACGATAACCCAATTCCAAAGAAAGGGAAAACAACAAAACACGTGAAAGAGACTCCTTTAGTTGAAACCCTATATGTTGAATATACGGAGCTGTTGGAAACTCCGCAGTCAACTCCAGCAAAATGGAACCACAGAACCATTTGTATGGAACAACTTTATTAGAAAATTCTCCGTTACGTTGTGTGACAATCGCACCAGCAGAAAATTGGAAATAGTGACGTGCGTGCCAAAAAAACATGAAATGTGGAACGGAACGGAGTGGCAATTCCAAATACTCAGACACACAGGACAACTTGGGAGTTATAGGCACAAAAAATGATATTGGAAAATGTGATTCAAAATTGACAATAATAGTTAGGGACTGATGTGAAGATTGCGACAAGCCACGAAATGGAATGTTATTTTAGGTTCGATCTCATTCAAGTTGAAAACGCACCCAAGGGAATTGATTTGTTTTATGAAAAAACTAAAATTAAATGACTTTTTACTTGAACGAACTTTACATTATACAGAGACTATTATACCTATTTATCACAAACAAATTAGTCGTAGATCCCGGTATGTAGCGCACTCCTCGTGGGTGCCCTAAAATTACTCTACACATTTATATTAGACGGATGAACATCCGCTATAGACTACATGCGTATACCCGAGGATTGACTATTGTGGCAGAATTTGGTAAGGCCAATTTACAGCTTAACTTTATTGTTGATAATGTTGGTCAATTATCAGTTAATTTGTAATAAGGTATGGTGGAGTAGGTTCGGCGCTGGGATACCTAAGCCCGTAAGAATCAAATTCGGCGCCATTTTATTCTGCTCCGACAGACGGGACAGAATTACATGGCGCAAAAAACAATGTTGTCGGAATTAAAATATATTGACAAATTAGCCAGATTTTTATTCGTACGGATTTATCCCAGAGCCGAAATTACCCCAACATACTATATGACACAAGTTGGGTCATTTTTCACATCGCATAGGCACAATCATTCATGAACTACAAACTTAATTTTTGAAACTTCGAAGGTAAGCAAACAGTCTTAACGCTTGACTACACAGTTGCGCCGTATTACGTGTATTAAGCTACCACGGATCCCTATCAGGCTAGTGGTACGTAAATCCGCTTCAGCGCGTACCACAGTGGCGGTATGTACCTAAGTGTGGTGTGAAAATTGCCTCAGCGCGTTTACCGAATCTTGGTTCCAGAAATAAGTATTTTGCTGTTATAGGTAATAGAAATAAATAACATTTCATTTTAATAACAAACACATACCATAAAGCCTTAAATTACGCGAGTAAAGTTTGGAACAAACCTTTACATAAAAAAGTAATTTAAAAAAATTAAACAGACTTCAAAAAGAAATAAACTCGAAATTATGAAATAACTTTAATTTCGGAAGTCGGTGTCTTGGGATCTGTATTTTAGTTTTAGTTTTTGCCACCGACTTCCGAAATTAAAGCTATTTCATAATTTTGAGTTCATTTCTTTTATGAGAGATGTTTTCCCTTTGACACTACACCCGTAGCTCGTATCAATAAGCCAGGCCGTAACACTTACACGTATTAGTCCATATCTTGAAAATTAGTGAATCGATTTTGATTAAACTTGCACTGTTACCTAAGTTGAAATAAATGTAAGCCAATAAAAAAATGTTCACGACCCGATTAATAGTCGCGGAGAAATGCGTGGACAAACATACATACATACATACGTCTATAAAATTTTGTATATTTGTTTGGAAGCCCTAATAGATTGTCATATGTGAATATAATGCAATTCCAATTTTTGCAATTCAAATTTTTATTGAAGTCGGTAAAAAATAAAAAACTATTTGTCAACAATCCCGATCAGTTTGTCCCGTGGTTTTTCGGTTAAAATGCAATTATTTTCCAATTTCAACATGCCAAGGGGCAGTAAGTAAGAAAAGTCATCCGCCCCAGGGTCCAACCCATAGGTGCACTAGCAGGGAAGTGGCGAACCCTTATAATTTTCCAATTATATTTCCCGTCCAATTTTCCGTCATGTCGCCCACGGCTCTCGTCAACTGCAGCTCTACGAAAACTCCCCTAGCCGAGAATCTATTTATATTATACTGCAAAAGTCAGGTGAACACCAATTACCAGCCTTTTGTTAGTACGGAATGTTTTCACAAGAGGCGCGTTTGATGGCCGGATAAGTTTTTCATCGATATGACGTGTTAAAAGCTTTCTGTGTGAATATTTTATTGGAAAGCGAGGAATGCAAATGAAATGTGTTTTTCTGGTGTGTTTCATAATGCCAATTCTGCTGTATATTGGAATAACGGTATTGTATGAATAAATATATTTTTGTATGAAGTATAAAATTCCATGCCCTAATTGAACTGTGGAACAGATGCTTACACCAATGTTTAATTTCGGATAGCAATGACATTCTCATTGCTTACAGTGTGTTGCATACAATTTGATCCTAAAAACTATGATTCTTATACTCGTCATGTAGATAATATTACACCTGTATCAGAAAAATATACCAGTTCAAAACAAAATTACACACAGAACCGTTGAATATCCATGTTGACAGACAACGTCACCAAACAAGGCGCAAACTGGCAAAACGCGGGGGATGTGAGAACAGCTAATTTTAGCAGTATCACGGGTTCGCAAACAGGGGGCATGGTTGTGCATACATTTCAACGCCGAAGGGATAAATTCAGCTGGAAAGATTATTGAAGCCCGTGTTTGTTTAAGTTAGTGCGTCGACGAACCGCAACTGCAGAGCATTTTGACGGCTTCACTCAGTGTTTTGTGGGATACGTTCTGATTGAGTGGTGGTGTGAATCCGTTCATAGAAAAACCTGACGAATTGAGTTGAAGCCGTATATTTTTAATCGACTTCTTTAGGGGAATGTGGATGTCGATTAAAGTTGTTTTAAGGTGTTGATATTTGTAGCCAGTACTACAGACAGACAAGAACGGCATTTGTGATAGCTATAATTCCAAAAAAGGTTTTCTAAATCCAAGCTTAAACTAATTAATAACATTTCCTATATTAAACAGTATGTAGTCACAGAGGAAACTAGTTTATAACACGTATGAGTAAGATGCAAAGTTAATAAATATAACTGCACTATATTAATTTTCTCCTCGCTTGAACTTTGTACAAAATTAGTTCTAAAGCTACTAGCATTTCTGTAGTCGTGTATCTTCACTTTAGCTTTTCGAGTAAACATTAGCTTATCGTTCTGAACATAGAACAAGTTTTTGCTTTCGTATTTGAAATATAATTTGTGACGTCATAATGATCACGGTGCAGTTTATTTTGCTTTTTTGCCTGATTGCAGTATTCTGATGCTATCATTTTTTTTTACAAAAGGTCGAGTGCAGACGCGAAGGCAAAATATTATACAAATAGTAACGAAGCTATCCCTAGCAATAACTAAAATAAGTTCCACAAAAAAAAATCCAAAACAAAAAATATAAAGTACCTACTAGTTTCCAAGTAAGTAATAAATAACACAACTACGCTCCAACTTGAATTCCAACCTGCACATTTTAATCACCTTACTTTACTCTTAGTCCTAGACTCCTAGCGCAGCATAACATTAATTTCTATCCGGGTAAATCTCAGCACAAAATTAGTTATGTTAGTGTTAGTTGTACTGTTTCGCACCCCGTGTATCTTGGCGCGTGAAAACCAACCCGTCTGCTGCGGTAGGGCTCAACACCCCGAAAACTCCAATCCCAAATTCGAGTTATCGCACTTTGAAATTAACGCTTCGTGGAGTTGTTTGTCTAACTGAGCGATTGAGGGTTATGCTTTGATTGGGCTTATTTGTACGGGTTTATTAAAGTTATCGCTGATTTTTCAAACGCCAGATAACTTTATCGGAGGAATAATTTTGAATTTTTGACAGTTCTTCAATACAAAAACTGCCAGACGTCAATTTTATTCCACGAATAAAAATTATCTGTCCATTGAAAAATTAGCCTACTGTATTGACTATGAAGACCGTTTTGATGTTAATTACTTAAAGTTAACGTGTATTACCACTTGGCCACCACTGCTCGGCCGCGACTTACGAATTGTAGGTCGTAGGTTCGAACCCAGACAGGCGCTTTACTTTATGTAAATTATTTCATCACCACCGCTCTCAAAACGGTGAAGGAAAACATCGTGAGGAAACCGGCATGTCCTAGAACCAAAAATTCGAAGACATGTGACATCTGCCAACCCGCACTGGGCCCGCGTGGTGGATTACGGCCCACTCCCTCTCACCGAGAGGAGGCCTGTGTCCCAGCAGTGGGAACATTATAGGCTGATTATGGTTATGGTTAACGTGTATTGGTCTTTAGGGAACATTTTTGCTTGCGTGTGCGTGAAAATTACTGATAAGAAGAACTTTGTAGGTAATAATCATATCTGATGGGCCATTCTCGTAATTTTAAGAACGTTCACAGTCTGATCTGTCTCAATCTGTCAAAAATAACTCTAATTTCCGTACATTTTCTGGCATTGATTGACGCCGAGATGAGATTGTGACTAGATTTTGAAAGTTTTTAATTAGGTACGGAAATTGGTCTTTTGATCAGCCTCGAAGCCAACCGCGTAAGGGCCAAGAGCATTTTTCACTGTCAAACTATTATCGACATTGTCATCATTGAAATAATATCTAAAATACTCGCGCATTCTCAGGTAGGAATTCGCCTAATGTGAAGCCTTCGCGGGCACGCTCTACGCTGCGCTCCGCCATTATGTGCGCCGGCCCTAACAAAAGACGATGCTGCTATCTATTTATCTATCGCTATACAAATATGAAATACCGTTTGAAAAAGAAATGTTATGATTAAAATATTATAACTAAGAAGTCATTATAATGTTATCATAACATTTTCGATCATAAAATCAATTGTCGATTTCCGTTATTACCGTCATCACAAGTGAAAAAAACATTTCACTAACAAATAAACTGACCTGTGGCAGAGCTTGAGAATTAATCTCTTTTCGAGTTCCCATACCCCGCCTGATTAAATAGATACGGTCGGATACACATCAAGCTATACATAACCAGTATAAGCTGACATCTGACTGTACAGACGCCAGCACATCAAGCTACTACAATCTGTCAAATTTCTTTAACAGATTTTCAACTTTATCGCTAAAGCATAAGGTTCAAAGTTGATTGGGAAAATTTGACAGTTTCGGGTAGCTTTATGTGCTGGCGTCTGTACAAAAAACCTATTCAATGCGAGGTCAGCCAAAACTGAAAATGTATAGCTTGATGTGTCGCCGTGCGTACATCACGAATTTTCAGATAGATTCATCAATCAAATTTCGCTCTTAATGCTTTAAGACGGAAGTATAGGAAATGAGCAATAATGGGTATACAATAAAAAAGCAATTAATTCTAGTTAGGCACTGCAAATTGCGATCATCCGCTGACAGCCCGTCGTTCAAACATCCTCGTTTATGCGGAATGCTGATGTTGCTCAGCGCGCTATTGGAAATTAAATGAGCATTAGATTTGTTTGTCGATTAACTAGAAATGCTACTATTAACCTTTTGAATGTCTTAAGTTACACAGTTCGACATAAGCAATTGTCTTTCTATTGTGTCTCTAATTTCTCTCGATGAGTTAAAAGCTATAAAATTAATTAGTTTAATGTAACCTAGGACAAAATTCGGAACACCACGCTGCGTTCTAAAACAAGGTAGTTAAGAAGGCTGCCGGGCTCAAATGGTATTGACCGGCACATCAGCCGTAAGCAGGATGACTGCTGGGCAAAAGTCGCCGCACAATGGGTGCCTGTAAGATTGGTGAAGATTGACGGCGCTTCCGAGGTCGGCCCAGGAAGCGTTCGAGGTGGTGCGGGAAAAGAGTTCCTGGGAGACCTTTGCTGTGACCCAGCTGTGACAACGTTGGATACAAAAAAAAAAAATTATACCTATAGGTACTTCCTTTATCAGTATCATCTTTCGTGATCATAGTTTGAGTAAGTGTTTACCTATATATATCAGCGACGAATTGTTTAGAAAGGACAGATGATTCCATTCTGAAAAAAATACCGAGTAACCTAGCATTCAATAACTAAAAAGACCGTAATTACTGAAACAATAAAATCAAAAAGCTCGTGGCTCCACGTTCCGAAGGGTTAGCCCTTCGTATGCCAAACGTGGATCCACACAAGACACCTACCGTCTTATTACAAAACGAGATCTAATTTTAGACCTAGTCTAAACCTTCAAGCCAGTTACTCTATTTTGAACTTTATTCCGACAAACGTAAAGTTCTTAATGCAAAATTGGCAACTTAGACTCGGGTTTAACGTCAGTTTTTATAATAAGAACTTTAGCTTCGTCGGATTATAGTTCGAAATTTAAAAATAGCTGGATGGTTTAAACCTGGGTCTAAAGATAAATCTTGTTTTGTAATAAGGCCGAATGAGTTTTTAATTGTTTCTGAACCTCATGCCGCTACTCTCCTAATTTAATTCTCAGTTCGACGAAAGCTTAATAGGCCCACCTACTGTTCTACGATAATTTTAAAGGTATCTAAATAAACACAATCGCGTGATGATGGCACTTAATAACAGTTATTTATGCTCATCCAGTGAAAGCCACAATCAAAATTAATGTACAGTACATTTAGATTATTTCGTTGTTTATTTCTTGATATCTTCCGGACTTCACTATGGCATCTCAAAATCCAGTAACGTTGTTTTAGCTCATTGCAGACAGTAAGTAAAAATCACACTAATATTATAAAGGCGAAAGTTTGTGAGTGTGTGTGTGAGTGTGTGTGTGTTTATATGTTTGTTACTTCTTCACGCTCAAACGGCTGGACCAATTTTGATAAAATTTTGTATGGAGGTAGCTGACACTCTGGATTAACATATAGGCTACTTTTTATCCCGGTATTCCCACGGGATCGACAATTACGCGGGTGAAACCGCGGGGCGCAGCTAGTAAGTAAATAAAAAGTAAGTGTAAATACCTAATTGAATATTATTAGTATTATTTTAAAGTCATAGACATAAAACTGAAAGATTCGGCTTTACTCCGTGACTGTACTAATGATGAAATTGGGCAGTGGGTCCAATCGACCTATTGAAAATGTGATTATAGGTTGAATGATCCCGTGGGTCCAGTTCGAGTGGGTCCAGTTGTCCAAAGACCGTATACCTACCTACCGGTCGTCAATATTTATTAACATAATAATAGGATGGGTAGCATTAGTTTCTTGTAACATTATAATATGTGTTTTTTATCTCAATTCAAAAGAATCCTACTTCAATGTTATAAATGTAAAAGTTTGGACGTTTGTTACTTAATTACGCAAAACCGGCTGAACGAACGGATTGGGAGGAAATTTCGCACGCAGATAGTTTATAACCTGGATTAACACAAAGGATACTTTCAATCCCGGTCGTACGTTCCCGTGGGCTATTTTCCGACCTCCAAGCCCCGGGCAAAAGCTAATGCAAGATATTTATTCCCAGAAACTGCATTTCAATCGCTCGCAGCTACCAGGGTAGCAGTAACACCAAGGGCTTATTTCCACTCAAGAGCTGTAAGCCATTGCGGCATTGTTTCTATCTTTTGCATCTGTTGGTTACAGTTTGCATGAGGACTTACAACGTTTAAGTCAATGGCTCTGTTTTAAATTTAAAACTATATTTTAGAGGAAAATATATGTTGATTGCGCATCGTTACATGTTACCTATATCTTAGATGTACGTTGAATGTTACAGTGATTATTACCAATGAGTATATGTAAGAGTATACATTATAAGTAGGTATGTATTGATGAGTTTTGACGGCAATAAAAAGAAAACCCACAATATTCAGGCATAAATATATATATTATATAATTAATCCTTGAATATTGAATGAAATTTATTATGTACATCCATATCCTTACTTTTAGGTAGCTACTTGAACTAAATAACTAAAACTTCTACTTTATTTACAAAAAGATAACATGTACGCAACGCAACATGTTATTTAGAAGATAATTCTGAACGTTGCAATGTTTTGTGTCATAAAAAAAACATTCATACATTTTGAACGCGCAGGTTTTGCTCTTTTCTATGAAAGAGCAAATTTTTTTTTATTTTTGATAACCGACGAAAAATATATACGCTAGGGAGTCTAGAATCATGTGCTGAATTTCTGGTTTCAGTTTGCGCGTCGATGTATGGCAACCTGTATAATCTAATAGTCTAAGTGTCTAAACACACTATGCCGAAGTTACGCGACCGAAGTTCGGCAAGATTACGCCCGCAATGCTATTTCAATGCTATTTAACGCAACGTAAATTCGGCATAATGTGTCGTCAGTAATTCAAATAGCATTGCGGGCGTAATCTTGCCGAACTTCGGTCGCGTAACTTTGGCATAGTGTGTTTAGACACTTAGTCTTAGAATGAAATTAAATGTACGAAAACATCATAAAAAAAAAATCTATATTTACCCAAATAATCATAACAACCTTGGACAATTCATCTAAGTAACAAATAAGCAGTAAAGGTAGTTAACATTTTTGTTTGGTATGTATCAGTAGCCTCGGTAGCCTGTGCTTATTTTGGTTGTTAAGGGCTGATTTTTCAATTGACCGATAATTTTTACTCGTGGAATAAATTTGACGTCTGACAGTTTTTGTATGGAAGAACTGTCAAACATTCAAAATTATTCTTTATTATCAATAAAGTTATCTGGCATTGGAAAAATCAACCCTAAGGGCTGATTTTTCAATCATCTGATAACTTTATTCGAGGAATAATTTTGAAATTTTGACAGTTATTTCATATAAAAACTGTCAAACGTCAATTTTGTTCCTCGAATAAAAGTTATCTGGGCATTGGAAAAATCAACCCTAAGTCGAACAGATTCACTCAATTCCCCGTACTAGTTTACGAAGGAAAACATCATAAGTAGGTAACAAAGACCATAATCGGATATCTATAAATTAAAAAAAAAACATCATAAGTAACAAAGCCCATAATCGGATATCTATAAATTACCAACTTCTCCACAAATTTTGACGCAACAGCTAATTAAAAAGTAATAAACCATAATCCGTAACTGTATTAATTTATAAAGTATGCTCGTATCACATGTAAATGAGCAGCCAAGCACTAGGGAAGACGCATAATAATAAAATAAGCCTGTCTTGGCGGCGTGCCGACGGGATTCGGCCTACAATCCGCTTTCACGGAATTAATATTTTCCCTAGAGGAACAGTGATAAAATGTCTGTTTAAAACCGTGGGATTTGGAGATATAACGATAAAGTCTTATTTGTAGGTTTCTTAAAGTTTTCCTTTCTTGCCTTTTCTTGACCTGATTATGAATGAAGTCAACAATTCCGCCTAGAAAGGGGTCCACATCATTATACTACGGAATATAAAACAAGAATCTCCTCGTCGTTTCAGCCGATAGACGTCCACTGCTGGACATAGGCCTCCCCCAATTTTGGGAGGGTTTGCCATAATCGCCACGCTTGGCAGGCGGGTTGGCGATCGCAGTATGGTATGATGGTGGAATACATAGAGAACGGTGCTGCCCATTCTCCGGTACGATCCTTAGTCGCCTTTTACGACACCCACGGGTAGTAAGGGGTGGTGGTATTCTTTAAGTCCGGCACCACACAGACAGTCTCCTCACAGTACATAAATTAATTTGAGGAAGGTATATTAAAAGCAGTGTTTTGTCGTCAACGTTTAAAAGGACACTGCTGCATCTGCCTATCTTCCTGATGTATTCTTAAGTCATCATCATTATTTAAGTCACCAGCACCGAAGAGTTGAAGGGAAGCAACTAAACTGCTGGTACCATAACCACAATAAACATCAAACTCACTACCTTAGACCAAATAAAAAGTCAAGACATAGTGCTGCGAGCAATAAAGTGAAGCATGGAAAACCAACACCTCCGCTCTGTGTATACACGCTCACACGAACACATTTACAACCATTTACAATCAAACTACACCTCACTATGTGCACACATGTTTACGAAACCGGCTTCACTTTACTGTTGACGGCTGTCAACAGTAAAGTGAAGCCAGAAAAACCAAGACAGAGGGCTCTCTGTCTTGGTTTTTTATTTGGTCTGAGCTCACTACATGGAATTCTAAAAACTTACTGAATCAAATAATCTACACGGGTAATATTATTGCTAATATGAAAACAAGATGATAAAGTTCTTTTTATTTAGATATTATCTCGTAACAATTTCCAAGAAACAGACATGGTAAAAGGTCATCATTTTACCATGTCTGTTTCTTCTTCAAAAACATTACTCTTGTTCATACAAGAATAATGTTGAGTTACTTTTGTTGCTTGTCATCCCTTGCAAATTGGGAAAGCTACCTCTGGGACAACAGGCACTCACAATTTACACAAATGTCTTGTACGGAACTCCGCAGACGAAGTTATAAAAAGATTGTACTTAAATTGTATTGTTCACCAAATGCAATGGCTTCAATATGGGCGTATGAAGATGAAGAGAACCTTCCCGGTGGCGCGCTTGGTAGCACCTAGATCCGGGACCTCGAATTCTTGCAAATAAATAATATCCTTATTCCCAAAATGTCTCGAATTTAATTTATCGTCATGATCATCATCATCATGAATTCAACGTCTTTTTAATGAAAACAGTTACAATAAACGCTACAATGAACAGACAAAGGGAAAATCGTCAGAATCAGCATGCTTGGCACGTAGAATTCAGCTAGTTGGTATTAGTAGACGCAGGCACCCATCTTTGTAGGAGAATGGGATGAAGGGGACTTTTGCAGGAAACAAAGCAAAATAATGTACAAGGTTTAGGTATGTAAAGTCAGGGAAACTCATGGTTAAGTAAATTGTATTAAGCAACTTAAATTATCTGTACTGTCAAACGATGACAGATGAGTTGATATTTAAAAATCTCTACTCATCTGTCATCCTTTGACAGTTGCAAAAAATGGCTTTATCATGGCAACTTGACTTAAGATGTCAATTTGCTTAACTATATAATTTCCCTGACTGTACATGATTCTACATTACACGAAACCAGCTCGCTCAAAAAGTCAATAGTGTGTGGAGCTTTAACCGAAAGTTTATGTTGGAAGTTATACATTTTCAACTTTGTCGGTGCACCTATATTTGAGCTTAAAGTTGTACTGTCTACTTGCGAAAGCTTAAATACGAGTACTCAAGTGCTTTTTATATGAACTTCAATATTTCGTTCAGAAAGAGATTAAGGGCTCATTAGAAAGCTTCCAACGTTCGTTCAAATGAATTCTAATAAAGTTAATCGGAACAGAAGCACGCCCCCTTTTTGATTCCCGAAAATTCGAACAAAAAGTCGAGCACCCACTTTATTGCTTCTAAAAGTGGGCCGCTATTACTTACAAGTTCTGCCCTGTTGTTTTGTTTCATTTTCCAACTGATAAATTTCTCCTCATCTCTCAAGAAGTATATTTATTTCTACTCGAATAACACATAAATATTGGATAACTCTCGGAATAAATCATAATAAAATGCGGGTTCAGTAATAAATAAGAACAAAAGAAAACTCGCCTCCTTGTTATCCGGGAATTTTTTAGACTTTTCTCTGGCCTCGCTTTAATCTTGAACGCCTAAAACATATTTCGTACAGTCTCTTGTTTCGTGTCCAAAGGGATAATAAACATCAGCGTATTACATCGGTTCATATTATATTAATGATAATTCCGAGCTAATAGAAAAAGCGGCCGAGGTATTTTCACGCTCTTTTGTGAGTAAAGTGGTCGTTCCAAGCGGAAAAAATCGGACAGTTTCGCCCCAACTGTGTTGCTAAATTCCTAGTAAAAGTAGTCCCAGAGATAAAATAAAAAAAGATTTTATTCATCATTGACCTTCGTGAGTTTTCCTGTCACCACAGTTTGGCGTAATATAGGGATCTATCTATACTCCATTTATTATAATATAAACGTTTTAATTATAAAATAACGATCATAACCCTTTAGTTAACACACTAATATTATAAAGGCGAAAGTTTGTGTGTGTGCGTGTGTGTTTATATGTTTGTTACTTCTTCACGCTCAAACGACTGGACCAATTTTGATCAAATTTTTTATGGAGGTAGCTGACACCCTGGATTAACATATAGGCTACTCTACTATATAAGGTGTAAAAAAATTAACCTTACAAACTTTAAGAGGTGCTTTAGACCATTGGACTGAACAACTTTCACTATGGGACCAACTCTGAAATCACGAAAAAAAAATCCGCTGTTTCATACATTTTGATCAAGTAGGTAATGAACTTTTGTATTAAACAGTGGATTTTTTTTCGTGATTTCAGAGTTGGTCTCATAGTGAAAGTTGTTCAGTCCAATGGTCTAAAGCACCCCTTAAAGTTTGTAAGGTTAATTTTTTTACACCTTATATATCCCGATATTCCCACGGGATCGAAGCTTATGCGGGTGAAACCGCGGGGCACAGCTAATTTCGATATAAACGTAATACATAAAGCTTCGTGATTACAATATAAATACAAATCAATAATTATAGTCTATTTACAATTTACATTTAAAAAATAACTCTTAACTGCAGTAATTTCATCAATTTTACACAAGAACTGTCGTTATATAACCGTAATTTATCTAATGCTTTAATAAATAGAGTATAGATTAATTTCAGAAATAGAGACACAAAACACTACGTCTAATTAATTTAGTCGTAGTGTTGTGTCAGTATTAGACTCTAAAATAAAGATTTTAGAGCAGAGAGGTTTCTAAAATGTCAAACGGTACCAAACGGTAGCGTTTGACATTCTAGAAACCTTTACAATTTTTTTTGAGTCTGACCATGTCATCTGATCCTAACTAAGAATCCATACCATAGTAATACACATCAACCAAAACAGAGTCCACGTTCAGTCTCGTCACGTATTTCGCCATAACGAGGCGGCGCGACAGTGGCGCCCCCACACGCGTGACGACGCGGAACTTTATGTAGGTACAGACAACAAAAGAGTTAAACGTGCAGACAGGCAACAACTCCTCTTTAATCCATTTCGTGCGTCCGGTGAGTGGTCTGGTCTTTGACATCTCGAGTATGAGTAGTATCAACAAAAATATTACGCGCAACAATAATAAAATATTACCCGCGTAGAAAGTGATATTTATTTTTTGCTTACCTGATAAACTCTTTTGCCGACTGTACTTTGTTCCGCACGTCCGCGACACATGTATTGGACCTATTATGTATGGGTAGACTGCAATAATTATGTTTTTTTTTGGACCACGACGTTATTGAATGTCGCATTTATCTATAATAAAGAAACGTTTGCAGAGGGAAACGTTGCCAACTTATAGACGCTGAGAAAACTAGTGGACTGTCGGAAACACTTTTCTGTATGCAAGGTTTCAATTATAGGGATTGCACTTATTCTTTGAGGTGAAACATACATATAGTGTGCAATCTAATCGGACTTTGAATCTACTGTACAAACTTCAATATCAGAAGCACTTGACTCAAATCCGAAAATTCCACTAATGGAATTTTAACGAGCATTATGAAAACCAAAACATTAATCAATGCAGTTACCTTGTAAGACTATAGACCCAGTTCAAACTAAGATATTCCACACCTATCGAAACCATTACAATCATTGTAGACCAACCACTATCTCTAGCAACAACCACAGACCATTTACTAGTCAATAACGGGCACATTAAGATTGTCCGTTCTCCAATAAATTAGGAACCTTGTTTCATGTCTAGTGCTAAACGATGTGCTCACAAAACTAATGTGCCAAATACGAGCCAAGGTTGGAATTGCTGCACAAATATATAATTGACGAAGTTCATTGTATTGACGTGGGCCCTGGGCATTGAACTGTGTGATCTTTAGAATCACACAGTGCATATTGTTTAGATTTTTGTTGGTGTCATCGTATATCATTGATACTAGTTTTTGATTGTTGCTAGTGATAGTGCATGTGTACTGACTGTTCTGAGTTTGATCAATGTGTGTTTCAAGGTCTTAAAATTGCAAACTCGACCAGAAAATACAAAAAAAAAATAGGATAATTCTCAGTATATAGTTTGGGATTAGATAGGCTAACATTTCGTTATTATTATATGCGTATCTGATAGTATGAGGAAATGAAAACACCTGTCAGAGGTCACGAAAGAAAAATAAAATCAATTCCTCAACTTTCCACGCAGATATTGCTATATTCTATTTGCATTGCAATATTTATTTTCCAGGGAATAAAATAGGGCACGGTTGGTGCCTTTTGGGTCTGTGCCAAAATGTGCCTTCTCGAGCTACTTTCGTAAGACGTGCGAGGCTTACAGCGCAGTGCATGAGTGATGGGATGCAAGCCTCAGAGCCTTGCTTGTACTACAACATCGTAGATTCAATCCCTTTACAACTTGAGCTTGAGTGAAAGAGATGAGATACGGAGCTTATAGAAAACCATGATTTTGATGATTATCAAATAGGACATAGCATAGGCAAATATCCACTGTGTCCGCATGGTGGATTAAGGCCCACTCCTCTCCCAAGGAGAAGGCTGTCCCAGTAGTAGGAACAGTAAAGTCTGATTATAGGCAAATAAGTCGAAACTTAAGTTGGCAATCTACACAGCAAGAAGAAAACTTGGTAAAGAAACACCAGAATTATTTAAAAAAGAAAGTGAAGAAAATAACAAAAAATCAAACAAGAGAAGTATCAACTTTGTCAGAAATAGCACCGTGTAATAAGCCAGTTGTGAAGCTAAAAAAGGACTATAGGCAAAAAGTTGGCAATATTAAAGCATGTTAGTTCTTGAAAGCGTAGGTATCGTATCGCGAGGCAGCAGGCGTTGAAAATTTTCCAATATATCAAGCCTAACATAAAATCTTGTGATATTTTCATATTTTCTTTCCAAGTTCCATCAGCGAAATACGATAAAAATTTATTCTGTGTTCTCAGACGCTGAAATCCGTCGTCTAGGTGTTAAATAAACACGATTACTCTACAAATCCGGGAGAAACGGATTAAACATTTCAACGAGGATTTATACCTTTCATAATGAAAATATCAGAGGTAATTTTAAATGTCGGGCTGTTAAATAAATGTTGACATTTTTCTCTTACATATTTTTCATGTGAATACCGGGTACTCATGAATCCGGGAATGTCTATCTGTCTAAAGTCAAAGCATTTATTCCAAATAGGCACATCGGTGGAGTACTTTGAGAATAAATCCAGATACCTATGAAGCAGAATGGGAACAAAATAATAAGTATTTATAAATAATAATAATTCCATGGAGTAACTTGGGAATTAATGTATGAGATTCTTATCTTTTTAAAACGAAGGAATGGAGTACTTTGGAATAACCCATAACAGGGACTTTTCAACGCCAAAATTTACATTCAAAATAGAAGTGCTCCTAGTCGCCCATTCCAAAAGGTTTCGTATGGAGAAGAATGGGCAAGAAAATCCACCTGATTTCTGGTTCTTTTAAAATGTTTTACGCACCGATGCAAGATGCACCTAGAATCAAATTACTATACCACAATAGGTAAAATAGGTAAAAACCATGACAGACAAATTAATTATCTAATTGATACATGGTGCTCACATATTTACAAACATTGCAAAAGTAAGACGATTCACGAAAGCAGACGGTGTCGTATTGTAATGGTTGCATCGTGGGAAAGAAAATCTCTACTAAGAAGAAAGCATTTAACAGATTCACTTTAGACAGACACTGCAACGCATTTCGTACTGATCATTATGTCTAACGAAGCTTCTGAGTAAACCGATCTGGCTTCATTGGGAACACAATAATTTACGCAGCACAGTTACATGGACGCAAATTAACGTATTAGGCAAGCGAGCGATGTATTCACCGAAATACATTTCCCGCGAACATTCGTAATCTAAACAGACATTGCATCGGAATGTAGCGAGTGTAATCCGATAGTAATGAATTACTTAGGCATATTGCACGAAATATTGTTGTATGTAACTTAGGTTAGGATAAAATATCTAATTCAAATCTATACTAATGTAATAATGTGTTGACTGCCCTGTTGTTCTCGTGGTCGCAAGCGCGACTGCTGAGCGTGGTGGGGTCCTGGGTTCGATTCCCGGGTCGGACAAATTAGGAATTTCTTAGTGACAGTCCGAAGTTTAGAAGTTGGCGGTTTAATACCCCGTGTCTCGGAAAGCACGTAAAGCCGTTGGTCCTGCGCCTGAACTCTCCCCGGTTGTGTCGGATTGTCGTCCCATCGGACTATGAGTGTAAAGGAACAGAGAGTGCACCTGTGTTTGCGCACACACTTGTGCACTATAATATCTCCTGCGTACCTGGCTAATCTCCATTGAGATTGGCCACCGTGACCGAAAACGGTCGGGGAGGCTATTTTTTTTTTTTCTATTACTGTAATAAAACTGAAGAGTTTGTTTGAACGCGCTTCCACTCGGATTTGCATTTGGTCGGACGGTTGTAGCACTATGACCTTTAGGAACCGACCAAAAAGTAAGAAAGAACGCTACGCGAAAACGAAGGTAAAGCGTGGGCTGGTGATGCGACGCAACGCGGTGAGTCAGGCAGAAGCTAGTGTGGTATAAACTCTAAAATATGACCAGCAATATATCGCTAAGTTGACGAAACTTCTCAGAAAATTCATTTAGGTAATTTAGGAGTTTGATTGATCCTTATTCTGAGTACAACATTAGGCAAACCTCCATCTGTCTACAGTTCCACTAAAATTCCCAATGAATTTAAACGCGTTAGGTATAATTTTGATACTGATATTGCTAATTCTCTTCCTTTGATATTGTTCGATATCATTCCAACGTTATTTCCACAAAACATTATCAAAGTTCTTATTGTACCTACCTATCACGAGAACAAACATTCACCAAATAGGAATTCATCATAAACCGCTTACAATCAGCGTTCTAGTTCCAGAATATTCCATTTCACCTGTACCGTAACCAGTGTTCATACGTCGTGTTTGTTACGTCACATTGTTAGTGAGCCTTCTGTGTTCTGTCCCTGCTTTAGTCCTAGATGTAGAATGGTGATGTATGGTTGTGTCACCCCCCTGAGCGTCCCATATGTCCCTGAGACAAGCCCCACCTAGCTCAGGTGCATGCTCGCTTAATTTGTCAAGAGAGATCACTCCACTACCACGGGGGTGGATCAGTGGTCGGTTAAAACTATGAGTTACATCAGGAAGGGTGTAGTTTAAGCTTTTAATGAAGTTATTATTATTACCGAAGTTGGTGAGGATTATGAAAGGAATTTATGGATTTTGGTAGGGTTTGGTTTTATTGTTAGAAAGAACTTTGATTGAAAATTAATGGACTGTCATGTTAATTAATCCTGGATTCTACTAGGTTTTTAGACAGAGCTACCTATGCTTTAAAAAATATATATATGTATAGTTCATCAATATTTTTGTAAACCTATGGAAACGCTCTTCGATATAAAATCACAAGCACGATTTTATTTTTTACAGCGGGTTCTCTGGTACAAAAACGAAAGCGGAACAGAACATCGTTGGGGCTATGTAAAAAAAAAACAGAACAAATATTGTTCAGTCTATTCTCACGATATCTGTGAACTGTCAGTTTCAGGCGCACACCTGTTTCCTCTGGGATTGCAAATATGTCGTCACGAGGGAGTACAACTGGTGACAGTTGACAAGCGCTTTAAGTTCAAATTTTAAAGCGCAGTTTCGAGATTTGCATGTTGCATTTTTTGCGAAAAAATCTGGCTTGGTTAGGATTTCGGCGAAAGCAATGTAATAAAATTTATTGATTCTTAAATAAGCGTAACAATATTTATGTATGACACTGGATCCCGCACTAGGATACCCTGTGTCGCAGGATTCAGACTCTTTCGACAGATAATATGAATTTTAAAAGATAAGTTAACAAATATAACGGTTTCAGTATAATTTATATATAAACTTAGGACTAAAAGGTATGTGTGTATGCATGTGATGACTTTAATGTGTAGGTATGTTATGATGAATACTTTAATAGTCGAATGATAAAAGATTAGAAAGCTTTCTGCTGTCTTTTAGTACCTCCTATACCTCTAATAATGTTAAGTTTCTTACATAATCCTGAATTTATATCAAAACCAGCCGCGCGCCGCGGTTTCACCCGCGTAAATGTCGATCCCGTAGGAATATCGGGATAAAAAGTAGCCTATATGTTATACAGGGTGTCAGCTACCTCCATACCAAATTTTATCAAAATTGGTGCAGCCGTTTGAGCGTGAAGAAGTAACAAACATACACACACACACCCACAATCTTTCGCCTTTATAATATTCGTGTGATAGTCAAATGATTTCAGAATCACAGAATAAACCAGTATATTACATTCCATAATCTGGTATAAGTTCTGTAATGAAATAACTAATCCTCTAGTTACAGCAAAATAAATCACACACGATAGTATAATCGGCATTTCGCTGCGGTTTGTTAGGTCCTGATAGTCACACTAACACCACGGCTTTAATAGAAACTATACCACAAACAACAATTTGTTTACGTTTGTTTTAAATGTATCAGCGAGCACTAATCCAGATTTATAGCAGGTTTGGTCAACCTTCGGTGCAAACCCCTGGTTGTACCTATCTGTTGCAATTTATTAACGTTTTATTAGCGTTTCACCGGGATAAGGGTGCGTGGAAATATTGCCGGTGTGCTGACGGTTGCCGACCCGAGCGGCTCAATTTCGACCTTTTTCTATCAATCCTCATTTTCAGATAATTAGGGACGTTTTCGTGAAGTTGGGCTTTAAAGGTGATTATGCGTTAAATGGTAGATAGTAAACAGTTCGTTGGCTATAATTATTATACTTGATTTTTTGCAAAAGTTTTTATTTATTTTTGCAATAGATATTGATACAGTGTCCTAAAAGTGTGTATTTCAATTACACTGAAACTTCAATCGTATTTATTTAGCTCGTTGTCACACAGGCGTGAATCGCCGTTATAAATAATTATCCGATAAATATATAATTAATCCGCCCCAAATGGCAGCTCTCTGCATAACTAATTAAATATTAAAACTGTGTTTATTAACGAAGTTTTCCCGTTGTGGTTCACAATATTCAGTCGCTTTGAAAGTAGCGAAATATCGATAACTAGCTTCTGCCCGCGACTTTGTGGACGGAATTTGGACTCTTAGAGGTGGAATTTCGAAAAACTCTTTCTTAGTGGATACCTACTCTTCACAAAGAACACACCCTGCAAATTTCATACGCTTTACCAATTTTAAGGAGTAACGAATGATTAACTTTTTCAGGAGGTATTTAGTGCTTATAACTATTTGTTAGTAGGTTTTAAAATGTTTCTAACATTCATCAATCATTCAACCTACTTTTAAATATATTTGCGTAAGCTCAAATAAACAGTATGTATTATTTATTATATAATTAATTATTTTACCTCAATTACCTCTCAAAACGTTGATTATAAATGAACTCAAAAAGTCTAAGGAGAAGTTTAAAAAGTTGCAACTTTTCTTTTACCACGGAACATTTAACCTGCCAAAGTAAGTGCTTACCGAAATCAGCTTAAAACAACAAAGGGTTACTTCAGTTTACATAATCTTCCTTACAGCAATGGAGCCTTTACGAGGGTTGAATATGCCGCCATAGTATATATTTGTAGAAGGAATTACTTCAGACTATGTGAGAATAATCGCTGATTTGGACCACATATCACGTACCATGATTACGTGAATAGGAAATGGCTAATGTATTTGACATTCATTCGCGCCTGTATTCTCTGATAGGTAGGGGTGAAAAGTACTATATCAGATAAGTTTAAAACCCATGTAACAGGAGCGACCCTATTGCTATCTATCGAGCTCCGGACATCGAGCTGCTACCAAGAAATTCCTGATGACCGAGCCGTATAACATATATTCTTAACGTATATTCTTGGCGAATTCAGGGTCCCGTACTCAGAAACCTGACCGAAGCTATTGAGACCGAAGATTCAGTCATAGTCGAGGATACTGATGTATCCTCAACTATGACTGAATCTTTACGTAACTTTTTAGACCTTTGTATCCTGCTTATGCATATGAAGTTTTATTAAAACGGTTCATTCATTTCGAAAAACAAGGGCTTGAAAGGTTGTATGAAATGCCGTACGGCGTAAACGCTCTTCAGTTTCTCGTCGTTGATGACAGCAGTATCTCCCAGGATCCTTATTTACCTGAAAAGAGAAAACAATCCGTTAGTTGAATTCAGATTAGCGGTCAGACAATCGTTTGCATAATGCCAACTCTATAAAGATATTTATTACTGCATTTCCGCACCCAAACAGCTTAGACTCCATAAAATGTAACGGTATGCAAATGCAACTCCTTTCTTTACCTCCTACATCAGCTATAGTCATCATGCGTCATCAATCATTTACCAAATAAAAAAACAACATCATCGATATCTTTGACTGTTTTATTTTATATCACGATCATTAAAAGTAAAATACCAAACCGTGATTCACCGTTTACGAAGAAAAACTTGTCGATGATGCACTTTATTTTAGAAAGTTCGTTTTAAAAGGCGATCCTGACCGGGATATCAGTTAAAAGCAAACAAATTTTAAAAGCAAGGCTGACTTTTACCAAAAACATGAGGTTGAAAGATACCAAAAATAAACCCTCAACAAAAATCCTCCTGTTCTCCAAAATACAAATGACAGCTAAATAGAAGTGAAAAACCGCCATGCCCAGAATGCAAAATGATGGTCAAATAATTCGGTTGTCAAGGGGAACAAACCGTAGGAACTCGGGCAGTGCACTGACTAATGGGCGACGTCAACAGGCTCCACAAACATCAGGGCCTCTTACACGTCCATATTAAATCACGGGCTTTGTCTTAGACCTGGGCAGATGGAGCATACGTAAATGGCCTGAATAAAATATGCGGATAGCCGGAGTCCATCTATAGACGGGGATTAGCCGTCTGTTGTTGACTGATGCCTTATCGATTCCGTCTTTAGGGATTATAGACGATGCTGCTTGCTGCTTTATGTCTGCTGTGTCAATATGCTTGTGTTTATTGTGTTTATTAAGATGAATGATTTATCTAAGAGATTAAAAAATTTAAAAAATTAAATACTTTTTGGACCATCAGAATCATCATCATTATCATCTGCTTAGCCTTTTCCCAATTATGTTAGGGTTGGCTTCCAGTCTAACCGGATGTAGCTGAATACGAATATTTTACATGGAGCGACTGCCTATTTGACCTCCACATCCCAGTTACTGCGGGTAATACGATACCCCTTGGTAAATCTGGTTGTCAGACTTTCGACCCGTTACGACTCTTAAAGATCCACGAATGTAAACCGGGCCCAACGGCTTAAAGTGCTTTTCGAGGCACGGAGGGGTTTTGGTATGTGAAGATAGTCACCCATCCACGGACTAACCGCGGCAAGCGTAGCTTAACCTGATCGATCGACCCGTGCGGCTGTTATTACTTAGCCGAATTAGCAACAGACAACAACAAAATTTAAGAAAACTACCTGCCCATTGCTAAAACAATGGAATAAAATTTCCATTAAACGTTATGTCTGCAAAGGGGAAAACGTTTAAACAATCAGGAAAGTAATATTATGCGCTCACTTACAAAGAACCCCTTGCTCATTTTACAACAAGTACCTGCATTTAATTTACTCGTCTGCCTGTGGAATCAATTTATATAAAAGGAAACTATCTAACCCTGTAATAGATGCAGAAAACGTTGATGCTAACTACTAGGTACACTCATCATTAACTTATGATGAGTTTTATGAAAGTAGTTCTTCCTCTCCAATAAAAGAAATACATCCTAAACTGGTATGCTTGATCAACAAAGTAATTATGCTCTTTGATTTCTAAGAAACAACACATCAGCTGCTAACCATGCATCAGTGTACGTGTATTTGTTTGGCTCTTAATGCATCCGGGTCGAACTACTTTTAACTTGCATTAATATTATAACATTAGAACGAATGCCCGATGAAATTAGAATTATTAATAGCCCATCTGAAGTGGGGCAGCTAATAAATGTTGGATTCATTTTTAATCAAGATGATTGTATGCGTAGTACCGATAAGTTATTCGAGCGGAAGTAATTCATTCTGTACTGATTCATCTAATGTTTATATTTTATCGTGTTTGAGTAAAAGCGTGTCTAATTAATTATTTAAATGATGCTATCATAATATTACTGGCTTAGTAAATGAGATTACTTTAAAATATATTAAACTCAATGACCGAAACGCTTTTGCCGTTCGCTATAATCATTATAAAGGGCTCGGATAATGTCGGCACGTCTCGCCAAAATAAATTCTAATAAACTTAATTAAGCTGTACAACGGTATTATCTCCGTCAAATTTTACCTCCCCAAATTAAAAGGCGAAAAAGTTAGGCCCCCCGCGCTTTGAGTGTCAAAGGAAAAGAAGATAAAGTTGCTCTCTACGTGACTCAGTTATGCAAACATTTTTTGAGTAGCATAGCAAACAGATGAGGACGCTTTAGACAAGACTGGCCTGATTGCTACAGTAGTTTTGTTAGGACATACCAGACTAGTATAGCTGCATATAATTTTGTTGTAACAGTTATGCCACAATGTTGCTAAATGGCCACAAAAAACGATTGAAGTTGAATAAATGAAGAAAGCACGAAGGTGAAATTCATTCCTTTTATGCTAACGAAATAAATAAGTATAAATTACATTTACGTGTTTAACCTAAGGGTTTAAAACAAAACGTGGCTGGCCAGTAAAGTAATCTCTTCCATCCACAAACGAGGAGCGTCGGAACAAAAACCGATAAATCTCATTTGTGTTTTTTGTGGAAAAATGTAAAAATACGGCCAAGTACATGGTTTTCTAATTTAGAGTTGAACGAAATCCATCAATTTATTGGTGTTAGAATCACTGTTTGGAAACCTAAATTATGCATTCGTGATTGTGGTACCTGTTGAATTATAAAAAAAAAGAAAATGGATATATCGGTTATTGACCAAACCAACTGGATATATCGGTTTTTGATAAAACTCTGTAGGATATATCGGTATTTGATAAAACGCTGGTAGGAATATGAGAGCTTGATAAAATGCGGCTGAACATGCGTCAGTATTTCTAAAGCCAGATTAGGTGGTTTCCAATCAAACAACTTTATTTAAAATCACATCATACTTTAATTAACTAAAAGCTTAATGGCTATTTAGGTTAAATGAAAAACTTAAACTATTATCGCTATTTCTGGTTCCAGGCAATCGCAATCAGAATCATGATCATGTCGTTCATGGTTGTCAGGAACATCTGCTTCTGTATCAACAGGTTCAGTGGAATTTTCACTCAATAACGTTCTGTACCAAGAAAAAGTTTCATCTTTCTCCCAGTCGTCACCAAATTGCTTTACCATGAGAGACTTTACGTCTGCTTTCTTCAGAGCACTTAGACATTTGTTTACGTTAAGTGGTGCCATTGACTGGGGATGTGTCTTTCTTGATTTTAAGATGCTAAACCGTTTTCTTTCTTGATCAGACTCGTTAACCAAATTGCGGAAGGTTCTCACCTCATATATAGTTTTAGTTTGTCTCCTTGTTCCTCGTCCCTGAATAACATTATATTTTTTCAAATGAATACGTTTTAAGTCCCTCATTCCTTCGAGTTTTTTATAATATGTTTCCAAAGATTTGACATCCTTCAAGCTCCAATCTTCTTCTAGCAATAAAACAACCCCATGTCTCTTATAAATCGTTTGATATTCTTCCTTTTGTGTAATTACTGGAACGGTTTTAACCGCCTTTTCTACTCTGCCGAAAACACGATCGGCGGGTAGAAAACTATGACCACGTACGGGAAATGTCAAATATATCTCTTTAATATTTTCTGGGGATTCATTGACGAGCCAAAACATAAGACAGTGGACTATATGCGAATTTTTGTTTTGGCCGCCACAGCCATCACAAAATAAACGCAACATTCTTTTGCCCTCTAAATTCAAAGAATTTAAGTGATGCAAGAGTGCCGATCCAACTTCAGTGGCTCCTCTTCCACCTTGATCTTCAGACCATTGATAGAAACGAGGATTTCTCGAGTCCATACCCACGAAACAAAGATTGTAATAGCTAATCTGTCGAGAATAAAAAGACTCTTGAATGGGTGTCCGAGGCAGTGGTTGGACTTGTTGTAAGTCGAAACAAAAATTTTCCGAGTCAGGATCATCATTTCTGCATAGCTTATAGAACGCTTTGGCCCGTAAATTATGAACCCTTTTTTGCACCATCAGAATGCGTTTATCGTCAGGGTCAGTAGCTATTTTTATTTTATTACTTAATAAGATACAAGTGCTACAGGCGTCAGAAGCAGGACTCTTAAATCCGATGTTGAAATCTTCAGAAAATACCTTCTGGAACATGGTCTTTGTCACACGGAGGTCTTGAGGAACCGAATCATTGTACATTTGCCTTAATTTTCGTTGATTCAAGTCACATGATAAATAAATTCTTCGAGATTTCGATCTATTATAGTGACTTTCGCTTGCAGGTAATTTTCGTATAAACTGACGTAGACTATCCTTTTTAGCAGCAGATTTTGCTGACTTCCGGTCGCCACCGCGATTTTCTTTGGGAATGTTTCCGTCAAACACCGTTCTAGTTATGTGATGCAAGCGGTCTTTTTTTAAAGAAAAGGTTTTCATAAACATAGACTTACAAACGGGTCTATTTTTATTACCTTTGTCATTGAGAAAGTATGTCGCGCTCATGAGGCGAGTCCTGCGTTTTGATGATTCCACTTTGCTCTGTCGACGTCGTTCTGGAGCGTACGGTGCGATCAGACGTGTCAAATAGACATCCTGATCGACTTTATTTCGCTTATTAAAAAAATTTTGCCTATTTTTTAAAATATAGCGGACAGACATCTTTTTGCATTGAAGTTTATTGGAATTGTGCGAACATGGCCACTCAAAATTTATTGCCAATGGATCAGTATCACGGTACCTTAAACAACCAAATACAAAATGTTGAAACCATGAAAATAAAACACTCGACTTGGCGGGGTCACTACCGTGCCCCCAGATAAACATTAATTAGAGTATGTTAAACCTTTAATCCTTTGGTTTACCAATTTCAGACACTTAGATAGACTAGACGAACGTGTAGTTATGTTATGTTATTGACGGGGTTACTAAAAATAATAATACAAAGGTAAGTACCTATTCTCCCGTTCCAAAGCAGTTCTACGCTTGCCCTTCGTTTTTTTTCGAGCTCCTTGATTAATGTCTGCTACAACAGGATTACCTAAATCTTCCATCATCATTAGTTTACTTGCGAAGAACAACTTGATAGTTTAAAAACATTTAAACATTATGTTACGGTTTGAAAGCCGACAACCACAATAACAATACGCGGTTATTTCTGACAAGTAACTGCGACAACGTCAATGTCAAGCTATCACCTGTCAAATTTAAAAATAAGGCCGCTTTACATTACAGTATCCTACAATTGTTTATGGTTTTGTCATGAGAAACTCGAAATTAGATATATCGGTTTTTGACAGAATCAAAAGAGTCAACAATGAAAAATGTAAAGGATTTATCGATATCTGTTCCGATCGCCATCGTTGTTTAGTACGATTGATGTAATTATCGGTTTATGTTCAGATCCGGGTATTTCGTGGTCGGATTTAGAGTGGATTTATCAGTTTGCGATCAGGTTACATTAACCATAAAGCAAGATATGTACGAGAACAACCAATTGGCATCATAAAAAAAAAAAATTACAAAATGTGATTTATCGGTTTTTGTTCTGACGCTCCTCAAACGAAAGGGGTAGGTAAGCGGTAACTCAATCTGGTATGAATACGGCTTCTTAAGCGAAAAAAAAAACAAAACCGACCATATTTTTTCCTCGCGATAATTTTGTCGGCGACCATTCGTGCGAATGAGAAGGAAAGTGGGAATAAGAAAGAGAGAAAGAGACATAAGCAGGAGAAATATAATCCTCCACTAATGATAACCGGTGCACCTGCGTGATATTTGGCCCGAAAATTATGGGCAATACAGATGGAGCGGGATGCTGCTTTGTAATAAGAGGGTAGATGTCGCAAAATGCAAAATACAGCGTATGACAACGAGCTTTAATATTTTGAAGCTTGTAGAACAATTTTGCCAAAAATATGTTTTGTAAATATTTACGTAGCTGCGACATGTTGCGTGTAACTCGTGTAAGAGACATGTTAGGTATATGTGTTGCTCTTAAAAGAGTTTGTTTTGTCAACCCAAGCCCTTTGGGTTCAGCAATGACCCATTTACCTCATTCTGGCTTGAATACGTGTTTAAGAGTAAAAAATAGGCTATGAGCTACTTTTAATGGCTATGCTCAAGTTTTGCTTTTAAATATACGGTAGAGGTATTTGTGAGTCAGCCTAATTAGAGCAAAGATATGTTTCACTCATGAATACTTACTCAAAAATCTTTACCTGTCATCAAAATACAGAGAATCGGTTTAATAAAAAAACCTCAAATTGCTACGTAGAGCTGCAATTATTTATTCCTGTTTTTATCATTGTGCATATTCGAGCAATTGAATACAACACTTCATAGTTTCGTTAATTTTGTTATCCGCTATTAAAAAAATGAAATTTGAATCACAACAATGTGGTAGTGAATTGGCAGATTACAGAATTCCAATACAGATTATAGAAGCAAAATAAATCAAATTGGAAATACTCCTCGCATATTTCGTAAACTATATTTAGTATTTATCAGTAAAAAGGTTTCAAAGAGTAGTATTTAAATGGCTACTTAACTCTTAACGAATGGATAAGACGCATTTTTGTGGGTAAAACACGTTTGAATGATAAATGAGGGATGGTATGCAGATACAGACTTAAAAAATAATATGGATGAAGATGTATGAATAAATATAAATGCATTTATTATTGATAGAATTGTCCCCAATGAGCCTGACCTGTCGATGGGTATTGAGTGTACAAACCGCATTGATTTGTCTCATCTTACAATTAACACAGATACAGAAACTGAATACCTATGACCTTTGCTATTGAAACTCATCGTAACTATTGAATAAATATTTAATATCATTGAGGAAAAACCACAAAAAAATTATGATTTTCACAACTGCATTAGGAGAAAATGCGGAATATTTTAATGACACATATACAACTCATAGCATTTGCCTTAAAATCCACAAAGGAGCTTTTATTTGACATAGTTTTGTTGAATCTCTAGATAGCAATCTGTAATTGCCATCTAAGAAAAAACAGGTGGTAGTTTGTGCTCTGGAGTAAGTTCAGTTAAAATTGCTTCCGTAACTGGCGCTTTTTGTGGGTCTTCACTTTTAACAGAACTTACAATCTTAGGGCACTATCTTATGTTCTGTTCAAAGTTCACAGTTTGAGAAATTTTACATCGATGATTAATGTTTTCGGTATTCTACTCATAAATTTAATATAAAAAACAGAAGAATAATATAAAATATTAATCAAAGAAACATATCAAGAATGCGACCTGAATTAGACTCGTATTCTGTTAATTACTGAAGACAGTAAGTTTATGTTGCTCCCCAAGGTTGCAGAGTGGACTGCAAAGCCCCGAATTTAAAAGCGGTTGCCGCAAGCAAACTCCGTGATAGCCGTGAGAATGCTAGAGAATGGTGTGAACACGTACAAAATGTTTACTTTTCCTTTGTGCAGCTAGTTCCCTGTGGTGCAAAGGAACGGCGACGGGCGGGTGGCAAATGTTTGCTTTTACTCGCATTTATGTTTATTTGTTTACGTAAAAGGAGATGCAGTACCTACTTAGAATATTCTGTTTAATGAGAGAGGGAATATAAACCCTGTTGAAGTTCACAAAGCTGTGTGGACAGCAACTCCAGGAAATAGAAACGTAAATGTATTTTGTTGCAATCGAAAGCAAGAGAGCGGATAACATAGATTATTTTATTTTTTTAATAACAATATACTGAAGAGAAAATTTTTTGATGAAATTTGACACACGGGTAGACTATGACCTGGATTATATATGATACGTTTCATTCCAATATTCCAACGGGATCGAGACTTAGACCCGGTATCCACCAAAACGAAGAGGAGACGAGACGAGAGGAGATGTGTTTTGAATAACCAATCAGATTTCGTTATTTCCACATCTCCTCTCCACTTAGCTTCGGTGGAAATTGATCTAGCGGAGAGGAGACTCCTCTCCTCTCCGCTAGATCAATTTCCATGTCTCATTTGTCTACAGAATTTTGAGCCGCGAGCGAGCAAGCGGCGCGGCAGAGCGGAGATCTGTGTAGTCGGGCGGCCGGGCGGGCGGCGGCGGCCGCGCTCGCGCGCCCTGTTCCCCGCTTCCTTCTCCCCGCGCTTCGCACACCCGATAGAGTCATTTCCATGACACATCTCTGCTACGCACTGCTCACATCTCGTCTCCGCTTTGGGGGAAATAACCTGCCAGCTTCGCAGCACATCTCCTCTCGTCTCCTCTCCTCTCCGCTGTGGTGGATACCAGGCCTTATGCGGATCAAACCGCGGGCCGCAGCTAGTCATAAATTAATAGTTATTGTAATCGTTATGCTTTCTGTAAATACGAATGTAGTTTTCAATTGCGTATATTAATTGCATTGTATAGATACTTCATCTATAACATCAATCTACGATGATGATCTAAAAGATACTCTTTATGATTTACTTAATGTTTATTGTAACAAAATAGTCTCTATACAGCTACATTACATTGAACTTTTATAATTTAGAAAATCCTATTACCCGCCTTTACTTCCGCTCCTCACTTGCATCCTTGTAAGACAAACGGTGAGACGGCTGCTGGACTTAAGGACTTTTACTGTTATTATTATATGTACTAGGAATGTTTGCCATTCTAGACTACTGGATGCCGGGAATATGGATTTCAAATGCATTTTCTTTTGTTTCATATTTACAGGGGATTGTAAAGTAATTCCTACTCCACTTTTGTTTACTTATTTTCTGCGATTGGCCTGATTCTTTTGTGACATTTGGTGCGCTTGTATAAATGGTATGCATGAGTAGTTATGATATATTATGAGGCTTCGTCTGAGCACTTTGAACATTTTAAATATAGAGGTAGCATTTGCGAGTAAGTTATGCATTCAAAGTGTATGTTTGCCTACCTGAGAGTATTTGAAGTAAATTATGAAGAGGATATGTCAGAAGCAGAACATAAAATTATAGAAATATTTTATCTTGCTCGGTAACCCATTCAAGTGTAATATGTTATTGGCCCGTTGGACTTGAATGCTACTTTATTTATTGATGCTAAATTATATCTGCTTAAAGAACTTCTTTTTTAAGTTATCCTTAAGTAGGGACAAGTTAACATTACTGGGTAACGACATACAAAAAAAAACAATAACAAGACCCATTCTTGTTAATTAAACAAAACTAAAGCAATTATTTCGCTAGCATAAATAAGCAGTTACGAAAATAGCACTCCAAAGGCTACAAGCTTCAATTTAACAGTAACGTAACAGTTATGAGTAACCCGTCAAACTGTAAAGTTACGGAGACGCCTCATTAACCTGTCTGAGGTACACTTGAGACTCATTGTGTCAGTAATCGACGCCTTCAATCGCTTGTTTATACGGCCCAGCGATCAGACGGTAATGTAAACGTGATAGAACCAAATTACGTTCAGTTTAAGGACGCTGAGAACAATGTTTATGTATAAAGTAAGTTTTGTTTACGGTAATATAAACAACACACACAAACAAATACTTATGCTTATTATTGTGATTGATTTATGGAAACCTCAACTTATAAGTCTTAGGTTAAGGGTAAGTTAAGATTGGTATATAAATTTATTTGTATAAAAGTTAAAATGTTGTTCAAATGTTAAGAAAATAGTGTGTCCAGAATATAAATGCGCTTCGGTTTTCCGTCGTTTGAATGGGATATTTTACTCTAGTCATAACTAAAAATAAACCCCAGCAATTAAATAGGAAATACCAGTAATCTCACTACCAAGAATCATCTTGTTCTACATATACAACAAACCATTGAAGAATCCCCATCAAGATAACAATCTTCATTTGAATTAATTAAAGCTTGACTTCAATTTGTATTATGTTCCTTTTACTACACAACATAAATTCATCACAATTACACAAGCGCATATTCGAATCAACGACACTCGTTACATAAAAGTACATAATAAAAGTATGACAAACGTGCATCGTTAAAGCATAATTTACTTCGTGACTGACAATATAAAAAATTACATCAAAACTTGGAATTAGAATTAGCTAACAACTTACTTACAAGCCATAAAGCAAAGTGACAGCGAGACTCGAACGCTATAATCAAATCTAATCCAGTTAAAACTTTTCCAATAAGCTTCCCCCACAGATGCATTCCTTCACCACCATCGTAGATGTTTGCAGAATGAGTCACGGGTTTAAATGTACGAATATAGTCTCCTACAGGTTTGGTCTTGGGTTTGTAAGCCTTGGGGCACTATTGATAATCCTTGACCATGCAATAGCATAATGGATTAAAAAGTTCAATGCATTCCGTAGGCGTTGCCAGTTCATCGCTCAAGGGTTCCTCAGGGTGCTATGTTTGGCGCATTGATTTTGGCGTCGTATAGATAGGTTTTCAGTTGATACAATCAATATTGCTAAGTAAAAAGATTTTTATTATTAAAATACTACCTACCACGACACGAATTTACTGATAAAACGACACTATCTGTTGCATGACCAAGGAATATTATCATAACCAGCATTTTTAATATGATTACTTCGCATGAACACATAAACATTATTCTCGTTAATCTTTATTATAGTATCCATAATAACGTAGCAATATATCAAATACGAGGTTTAACAAAATTGTTCAATAATTTCTTTTAAATTAACACTGAGAAGCAAAAATAAATAGAAAGAGAGACGGAGAGAGTTTAAGAGGAATTGGTAAAAATAACCTTATTCCAGTTGTCGGGATACCAAAACTTGATGTCGCGTCTAGCCGACGGACCATTTAACTAATGAGATAAATCTCCAGCCTTGGGGTAGATTTTTACCCCAAGCAAGTGAACAAGTAATCTTTCAATCTTTTAATGACATAAGTTTGGGTACGCGATGATTGTCGGATTTTTCGCTGCGATCACGAGGATTACATTACAAAAAGTCCCAGTTGGATACAAGAAATTAAGATACTTGCGAAAGTGTGGGTAATCTGAAAAGATTTTCCGGATGCTTTATTTTAATTGGGAAATATTTGCTATTAGGTTTACGAGGCAAAGAATGATGGTATTTGATAATTGCTTTAATTAAGTTACTGTTCTTGTTCATTTTAATTATAAAAGATGTGATAGCGATGGGTTAAGTGGTTTGGGTAAACTAACACCAGAGAGGTAATACAATGGGTCAGATTTTGGTAATAGGTACAACATACGACAAATTTGATAGAAATAAAAAACATGTTACCTAAGTTTTTCAATAAAGTTGAGGTGTCGTCGGCTTCTCATTACAACATGAAAACTACACAGACAGAACATCGTCAAATCGATCTACAAATTGCCTGTTAGAATCAATTCAAATTGTATCTCTTTGTCTCATAAAATAAACATTAAGCAATTTAGTTACCATAATTTTCATTTCTCCTTATTTGCAAATAAGAAATTTAAGCTAACGGAAGATTTATGTGCAGTAAAAAGAGCAAAATATTAATCAAAGAAACAACAGTAGATGGGTATCATCACTCACATAACACCATCCCCTAGACAATGAGCGCGATGGAATGGAAACGATCAAAAATGTAATCCATTTCCTTGTAGTGGATGGTTCATGAGATATTAACGCAAAAGTAATATGATCTCACAAAATGTGACACCTACTTTAATCTTTAATATTCGGGGTACACGTCATGTTTTATTCATGGACATAGTTACTTTATCGCACTATTATAAAATATAAGGACGTTTACATGGGTTTATGAAGAAATATAAATTCCAACTGTCTTCATAGACACACGTAATACACATGGCTGTAACTTGGACAAAAGTACCTATGAAATTCCATGCCTCACAATGGCATGGAATTTCATACTTTTGTCCAAGTTACATTCACGAATCAGAGGTTGTTAGGGCACAATGGCATGCAAGTTACTCGAATACTTTCGTGCAAGTTACAGGTATTCTCTACTGCTGATCTTTTCTGTAAAAATCTCACCGTAAAAATTTAGGAAGAAAGTGAAGTGAGCTGCCATTCCTAGGGAGCTTGAAGTGAGCTGCCATTCCACCTGACGCTTGGGATAGACCGGTTGTTGTAAGCTTTCAAGGCGTGCAAGTCACTGACATTCAATTTCTTTAGCTCGTCTCAAGCCCCATACAGCGGCGACGTCTATACGTGACTTCTGTTCAACGGCTCGGAATATTTTATTTCCACGGTTCATATATCTTTATTATTAAAAATAAGCGCATCACATGACTTTGTGAAGCAAGTACCTAAGGTAAATGACTTCGTATCGTATTTTTTACTTTTTGTGTACCTATGTTTGCAGAAATACGTGTAATTCATAACATAATATTTATTTTTAGCATAAAACGTAAACGTTTTTGAGATGCCGCAATGAAAACGTGTTAATATTTCTTTTCCAATAATAGGCAAATACAAACGTGCAAAATTATTTAGACTACCGTGCAGAACATATTTACTTTAAGATTCATTTTGAATAAATAGGGCAACAATATTTTTCCGTGAACAAAATATTACCTACACGATATTAGCCTTATCTTTTCCTCAATTTTGCTTACCTACACCCATCTCATTTTATCTTTATAGGATCAATAACTATTTACATTTAATAAGGGAGGAGTACAACAGAATCATTTTACGGAAAGTCCTCCCTCCGATGCCGTTTCGTTACGCCATTATTCAGAATAGGGGACCGAGCACTTAGCGACGTTGGTCTTATTGTTATTTTTGAAACTCATTTGAATGTCATGTCAAATTGTGAAAGAGATTCGCAAATCATACTAGCGTGACATTTCCAACTAGTTTAGATTTAATCCTTTCTAGAAACTGCCTAGGCATAATAAATTGAACACACTAGCTGAAGCAGATGTATTAAACAAACGAACGTCGATGTAGAATTTAATAAGTCGAGTTAGCTGAAGACTCATAATTTTTCATTAAATAGACCATTAATTAGCATTAGCCAACCTTTATAAAGTACAACTTTCGCCCATGATGAAAAATCCACAAATATTAAAAATGAGACCATTTTCATTGAAGACCATAACAATACAAACTGGTTCAAGTTCACAGCACTGAATAATCAGACAAAACAGCGGATATACGTAACAACAAACAAAGTCAGTAAATAAATTAATAATGATTTGAGTACGAAGGGTTTAACATCGCAATTGAAACTTCCGTCGGCCATACATCATGCAATGTTTCGTAAGACATGACGGATCGTAGAGAGCCCGCTTAAGTAGGACAACCACTGAATTGCAAACTACTTTAATTTAATCTGTTTCCATTCTAATTGTTGATTAATTGTGTCATTTGCACGTGTCATCTTCATGTGTTGTTGTGGGATGTTCTGTTACAATGAGATGGGTTACTGAGAAATGTAATATAGATTTAGCACTTCCAAGATTTGCATTGTCATATTTGTCATTATCAACCTCTGCATTCAACCCTTCTTTAGCGTTTTGTCTTTGATTTAGTCTTACTTGTCCATTATCTAATGATAATGGATAGTGATCTATGATACAGTAATTGTACGCAATCTAGTCGAGGGTTCGGAGTCATTCTTAATTTTTCACAATTAGCAACATCAGACATTATCTGTCCTGACGTCAAGTCTGCTCCACACGGGTCTCCCCATGGACCGTGTCGTTAATTGCCATAATCATTGCACTTAGCAAGCGGATAAGGATACTGGCACGTTTACCGTTTAAGTGTAACCAGAGGCTGCTCTCTGCTTTTATGTTCCAAATATATATCTGACAGGCAAACAAAAATTTAAAAAATAAATACTAAAATATGTATAAATTCTCACGAGGTTTAATTAAAACTGTTCGAATATTTACGCTAGAATTTTCATCTGTATCTACATAAAACCAGATACGTATAAACAAAACAATATTAATGTAAAACCGCGCGTCATCGTGTATCAGACATGTCCTGATATTAAAGTTTGTCAGTTTGTCCTGGTACTGACGGCTGATAGCCACAGCGCTTTGGGAATTCGTAACATGTTCGGGTTAAATGCATTTTGTTATTATATTTCACGTTCCAGTCCCTCTGTTATCTTTAAATGGACTAAATGAAAATATTTTGTGTACACTTGGTATAATAATTTTTATTACAGCCATAAAAATGTTTTAACCGAGTTTCTCTCTTTTAATGTTTGAAACATTTTACACTTATGCAAAGTAATGACTACATGAAAACATTATTATCCGAATTAAAACATTAGTAACAGCTTTATTAAAATATATCACCTTTGTTCGTGTAAAAACAGTATGCATCATAATTTCAATAGCATTTTATACCGATACTGTTAAAGTCTTTGAACATTACGTTGTATTGATGACCCGACCTAAATTTCCTTTAAAATGGATTTCAATCACGCGAAAGCATCACTTTCTTTATGTGTCTTCGACTAATCTGTCTCGGGTCCATTAGTAACCTTTGGTTTTAGAGTCATTAATCCACCGTGGGCACTGGACAGTTGACTGACACCACGTAAGGGGGAGTAATACGCACAATATACTACTACATGAATAATTTCTTTTGTGAAAGTATATGTGAAAAGTCAAGAGAAAATCGCGATTGAAGCGGTTAAGGTGATTGACGCACGATTTTTGTTATGGCGTTCTCTTTACTACTGTGTATCACGATTTGATAGTTAGCCATGACTTTTTATGGGCATAGCAAAAGCGATATCTTTTTAACCTATTCTCTGAGATGGGGCAAAGTCAACAGCATCGTGGCAAAATATTGTTAAAACTTAAACAAATGGTTGATTTCCGATAATTGTTTCTTTAAAGTGAAAATCGGTTACACAGTTACTGATAAGTAATCAGTTCTATAATAACAGATCAGTGATTCTATCAAGAAAACAGTTTATTGATAGGAGAAAACTGAAATAGCTACTCGGACTTAGAAATCAAAGGAAATCTTAAGTACCAATCTATTAATAGTGCGGTGGGCAGAGCACTTACACAAGCATTTAAAAAAATAAAGAAAGAAAGCAAAGGCCACTACACAATACATTGCATTCCTTTAATACCCGACACCAAACAAAAAGGTTTAGAATGTTTGCTTTTTTATGTAGCAACCGGAATCAAGGCGCATACTCTTTAAGGTCGTCACGTCTCATTTGGATTGGCCACCCATCCGCGTTCAGACAGATCGATCACATTTCAAAACTTTACAACTTCCCCTTAAAAAAAAGGAGGGTACGGTGCCCGGGCGTAGATATGGCACAGCGTAAGAAGAAGTTCGTCTTTTTAGAGAATCGTCTGTTTCTTATCCCAGACCAATGGCTACGTTATTGTTTCCGTCAAAGTTAATTTTAACGTTAACCTAATGTTAAAATGTAAAAGTTAAAGTGAAAAGGGTGACAAGTGACAAAACATCTTATTTCCCTAAAATGTACGTGGGTAATTTTTTTGACAATGGCAACACTTGAAGCTTGCTTTCATCACGATTTCAAAACAAACCAAGTTCAAACTTGTATTTTCGGCGGGATTATATTCATTTAAATTCCAAATTATTCTGCTGTATGTGTAGGTATGACAGTATCTTTTTAAAATTCGATGGTCCATTTTTACGACAAGGTACTGTAAAATGTAAATACTTTGACCTAATAAAAAATGTTTCAAACAAGAACCTTAAGCAAATAAAGTGTTGCCCTACAAAAGAATCGTAAACGTGAGGTTTAAGCTCTACATCGTGTGCGAACATAAACATTGAACGTTTCGCTAAACAGAGTGGAGGTTTATTCGCAACATTCCAATGGTTCCCGTTTTATTCAAGAATCCCAGTGGGAACAGGGTTACCGTACGAATCACTAACACACTAACAATGAGCTTTAAAAGAGAAGTCCCTTGTGACTTGGATGTTTTAAACTCGGAACTGCTCTTACATTGAGTAACATTTTAGAGTTTTTTTGCTATTACATCTGCTACAGATTGTAGGATATTTTCCGATTTTGCGTAAGGAAAGCCCTGCACAACAGGGCTTCCTGTTGTGCAAATTGTTTTTTTTATTTTTGCTTGCACACAATTTTCTTATATCCGCTTATTCTCATATGGAATGATAAAATTCCTGTTTTAAAAGCCCATATTTTTTCTTGATATTGTACATACATTTTCTTTTCATTCTGAGCCAAAATAAAAGTACATTCTATCTATCTAGTCCTATTTATACTAATAATAAACCTGAAGAGTTTGTTAGGTATTTTGTTTGAACGCGCTTATATGTCGAGAACTGCCCGTCGAATTTGAAAAAACTACGTTTGCATTTGATTTCCCAAATCTTGAGGAAGGCTAAAAGGCTATTTAACATCACGCTATGGCCATTAGGAGCCGAGCAAAAAGAAAAAGTCAGAGAGAACGCTAAGCGAAAATGAAGTGGAGGCGCGGTCAGGTACCTAATGTGATGCGACGGGGTGGGACCGGGAACAAGAAATTTCACGCGGACGAAGTCGCGGGCAGAAGCTAGTTTTTATTAAATGTTACACAAAAATAATCGCGAAAATTTAATAATAATTTATTCTTTCAAATCCAGCCCATTAATTGACATTAAAATAAACCCACTAATTTACACTACAAATTACTTATAAGGATAAAATAAAATTATGCCAACAACACAGGCGGTAGTGCTGTGCTCAAAATAGCGTTTGCGCAAAAATAACCGGCTGTTTCCCACAGCCCGAGTGCCATGGGCAACGTAAACATTCCTAGTTGGATTGCAAGTTCATTGGCTCTTACAGCCAGAAGCTCGTTTTGCTGCGAAAACTAAAACAAACGAATGGTAAAAATGTTAAAAATATTCCACTCAAAATAACCTGCCGGAAGTTACTAGGCTGCCTTCTTCATTATAAAATTTAAGGTGAATGGATAGTGATAGACCGCGAAATTCAAATTTTCTTATGTTTTTTGCAATTTGCAGGTCAGTGTCAGTTTGTATCTTGATCAAAATATCATTCGCTACAATAACAGGTACATATTTAGAGAATATAATCATTAATACATCTTTCTAAGTTAGATTTCTACCATTAACACTTTTCCATAAGAGATTGGTGGTTGGTTGGCAACCTGACACTGACCTGCGAATTGCAAAAACGTAAGAAAATTTGAATTTCGCGGTCACAACTAGCTGTTCACCTTAAGATTGGATTAAATTACTTAAAAGTACAACATCGCATAACATAACATTTCGCCTGTAACGAGGTTTAGGCAGAGGTGTACTCTGCCTATATACATTTCGCCAGTTATGTTTAAGGCCCATGTAATAGGGAGCGATCCTATTTACATCAACCGGTTACTAATCCAGACTTCGAGCTGCTACTGAGAAATTACTGATGGGAAAACCCAATAACACTTTGCCCGACCTAAGAATCAAACCCGACACCTCATGCTCAGCAGTAGCGCTTGCGACCACTAGACCAACGAGGCAAGTCCCACTGCTGGGCAAAGGTATGGAGAGAGCCCATAACTTCCAGCTCTTTCGATCCACAGTTAATCGGTCGTTTGTTTTGTCCAGCTCGTTCCGCCAAGTAAGTATACTCGAATTTAAAAATGTTAAAAAAGACGTTTTTCTCCCTTCCTACTAAAGTATTACTTAAGCAGTTTTCTTCGGCAGTTTTATTAAAAAGTACTCTACACGCGTTTAATGTTACGTCCAACTTCAGACTTTCTTTTGCAACTAATTTAAAGTTATTCTGGCCAACACTTCAATGGTTATGGATGAGCTGCAGCGGATTCAATAATTGCGAATATTTTTCCTTCAATGGAAGTTCGAATAATCAAATTAAATGTGTTTTTTTATGCGATAGTAATCGATGTAATCAAGCGACACAAAGGCGGATCATTAATTCGATGGCAGCAATGAACAACAAAAACATTTTAACTGAGTCAGCGTTCCGGACTGAATCTTAATGCACGTTAATCTAAATTTCAATGGATCTGCAATAGGGTTGTCGGTATTCGGCGTGCACTTGTTTGTTCCCTTAGTAAAAGGCCAGCGCATTTTTTTTTTAAGAAAATTCTTTATTTTATAATATCTGGGTAGAATCTTGAACTATATACCTAATGAAGTATTGGGTCGGATACCATTAGCAGCTCTTTTCTTTTCCGAAGAAATGATAAATATACAAAAAGTAGTCTAGTTAGTCTAAAGTTTTTCTAAGAAAGTGGTAAACGGTCACAAAATAACAGCTGTTCAAATACCGAGCGTTTTTTGACACCTTAATGTCAAATACCGGTGAAAGTTGCAATTTTTTTTAGTAAGGCCATTATAGTATAGTAGTATGAAGGAACCGCTATCCTAGAAAAACAAAGCTTTAGTCAAATCCAGGAAATAATATTTTCCTACTTTCAAGATACAACAATACCAAAAAGAATTCGTGTCCATCAATCAACTTCGTTGCTTTGAGCGACCCAGCTTGCAAATCGCTCTGCGTCTTTTTTAAAACAAATCCTTACATTTTGTTTCGTTTCGCTTTTCCAGCATTTCCCATTTCTACTGGACACCGCCTGTTCCAAACTTAGTCATTCGTATAAATTTGGTACACAGTTCTATTCGAAATATCTGAGATTTTAAGTCTACTGTGCCCAACCCTAGTAATAAAATTGATGGCGCTAAAAGTAAACGATTTCAACTCGTTACCTATTTCGTTATTTACAGTATTTTAAACTCGCTAAATTGTGTTTACTATAAACTAATAACTTTTGTTGAAGAAGTAGTTTTTTGACTTCGTTCTCAGCAATAGGAGTTCTGTAAAACGTTTCTAATAACCTAAACAAGATGAACAGTTTGAATTGAATCAACAGTTTTGAGATCGATAAACTGTTTTAATTATCAGAATGAAATCTTCTATTTCTTCTTAGCGTGTCGATAGCAATCTAAATGTACTCGGCCCAGAATTCGGCTACTTGTTTGGCGCCTTCACCAGCGTCCATCAGTTCCTGTAACGTGCAGCTGACAGAACACGCAGCACACATCGTTTGTGGGACAGCACCACATTTACACGCCAAGGCGGAGTCGTCTATGAATCTCCACCTGAACAGGTTTTCCTTGCTTCGGCCAACCTGGGTCCGGAGTCTGTTTGAAGACTAAAAAAAAGTATTTCTACCGCAAAACTCACTGCGACCGCGACATTCTTTGCGTTAAACGCAAAGAATGTCGCGGTCCCATCGAGATGAAACACAAAGCCGGCCACACATCCCTGGACTTTCGCTTATCGCCGAGATCTGTCACCCAAAGCACGGTAACGCAGTGTTTGCTGCTCCCGACGTAAGCATACTATCCACCAAGTGCTCAAACGAGAACGGCATAGAAATCAGAATGAAATGGTTCCGAGATATACGAAGTATTGAGAAAGAAGATTTATTATTAGAGATTTTTTTTTATCTTCCTTGCTTTTAGAGCATTAAAACTCAGGGAAGAAGTGACATTACCTATGTTTATAAATACTTAGCTTTATTTTTTAAAGTCACAAAGTTGGATTAATAAAATGTCGTTCACCTTTTTATCGCAGGATAAATTCATTGCCAGTCTATTGTATAGCCATTGTCTACAGGATTCGTCCGAAGTACGAGTGAAAAAAATCAGCCCCCAATCGCTATTTTCGCACCGATATTAATTTATATTGCATTGTTATTACGGCAATTAATCGTCATTGTTTTATTGTTCGCTTCGATTTAGCAATAATGATTGTGTCGAGAAATTGAACGTGCTTTTAACAACAATTATAGAAACGTTTAGCTGCAATAAAATCCGTTGTTAATCTTCAAATATCCTAAGAATTTTAAACGATTATGAGTGGAATATGAAAACAATGTGTAGTTAAATTCTTTTCAGGTTTTTTACCCGACTGCGTGACAGTAAAGACAGGGTTATGTTTTTATTGTAAACTACAGCAGATTAATCGACCAAAAGGTTTTTTTTTCGAGTCCTCATGACAATTTTTTTCAAGCTTGGTTCAAAAAAATCTTTGAGGGTTCTTTTAAGCCAATGTAAGGCTTCAACATCAACAAAAACACAAAACAATACCACCCCAAAATTAAGCTCAACAAGAACTGTCACTTGACAAAAAATCAAACAATCAATAACGTTTTGCAGTTAAGCATAGTTCATTGTGCTAAACGTTCTCGCTATAGAACGACAAAGCCAACGACATCTTGCTGACAATAGGGCGTTCAGTACCACAACGTACCCACAATGGGCGTTCGAGACCAAATCGCCCCACAAAGCCCTCGGAAGCCACTCGATATCCGCCACTAATAAAAACCGGATCCCGGATACGGCGATACCGAACACGGCGACTAGACTTTTTGTCGTAAAAAAAGAGAAACCCCCAAAATTTAGAGCCCACTTCATAAAGTACGAAGTTTTAAATTTTGGAGCCGTTTTTGTTGGCTTTATTGTTTGAGGGTTGGCCGGTGTAGTGGGTGAATGTACTGAATGAATGAGCTTTTTAGAGTTCCTTGTTTTGCATGATATTCTGCTGTTTATTGCAAAGAACGAGTCAGATAAGCAGTTTGTACAAAATCTGTATAGGGTTTTCATCGATCCTTATGAAAACTACCTACTTTATAATTTTACTGGCTGCGCCCCGCGGTTTCGCCCTCATAAGTCTCGATCCTGTGGGAATACCTATCGAGATAAAAATCCATGTAATAACCCAGGTCATGGTCTACTCATCTGCCAAATTTCATCCAAATCCGTTAAGCCGTTTTAGCGTGAAGACGTAACAAACATACATACAAAATCGAATCTTTTCTCTTTATAATTATAGTTTAAATGAAAGAATACTTTTCTATATAGTCGTCTTTGTAAACCTAATTGAATCCAATTGTACAAAAATATAGGTTCACTTTGAATTTATGGCTGTCTGTCACGAAATAACTCCCTACACTTACCCTACTATTCTAGTTCTTATTTGTTTTATCGATTAGGTTCAATATCCTTTAGTGTTATTATGTTGTGACACAGTTTGCGGTAGGTAGGTTAGGTACCTACAAATAAGTAACAACATGACTGAAAGCCATGCCTACTAAAGCCATACCTTCTAATACTTCTGGCAGTTTGAGTAATTTATGTGGCCTACCCAAATGTCCTTTCTTTGGTATTGTTCGTCAAATCGTTGAGCTCCTTAAATCTTGAGTTGAGCTGCACGATTTCTGACAAATACGTGTACTGACTGGACAGGTCCTCTTAATCTGTGTGGAGAACCACACAGATTGTGAGATGTCTGAGATTTTTTTTTAGGAAAGAATTCCTAAAAAAAACATCTCAGACATCGATCTACATGGTCTTCATATAACCTGACCAAGATTATGTCTTGACTTTAAAAGAGACTGTGACCTCTGAGTTTCTTTCGGCCTTTCTTCTCAGAGTAGTCAGATAGGAAACGCCGACCACATCTACTTAAAAAAAAAATGATTGACGTGTAAAAGTGTTTGTGCAACTGCAAACCTACTTAGAAAAATAAAATCATTTATCATTAAAAACCTATTGACTGCAGCTTACGAAGAAAACTTCAGGAGCGTACATTTCAAGTCGCCAACAAAATAACTTATATCACTTGCTTTTTATCCTGTAGGTACCTTTCCCCCCAAAAAGAAGCCTTGCAATAAATATGTATCTCACGCATATTCCCAGCAAACACCGCCTTCACACAGGGAAAAGTGTAAGATCCACAGGCCAAAACACACAATAGTAAGACGATATGTCTGGAGGTTACCAAACAAGCCACCCCATAGAAAACAAATTGACATTTCAATGGAACTCGCGAGGACCAGCCTATTTGCAATTCAAAGAACCACTCTTCAATAACATGCCATCTTATGGAAATAAGTGCGTTTTGAAAAGGATCTGATTTCTGTAGATACTCGAGAATATGTTTACAAGGAAGTTTTTTTTGGTAACTATTGGGATATTTGAGGAAAATTTATTCAAAAGAAAATTATGTGGAACAGATATTTTCATTAATAAATAAAGGCAAAAAAGTTGTGTCTATTAACTCAACGCTGTGAAGTGCTTTATATTTCTTTTTACCCGAGTACGACGACGCAAAAATTAGGGTTGTGTTTTTTACCAGTATGTAGTACCTACGTATGTATGTTCATCTGTTCGGTCATAACTTCTATAAAACTACTTATCATGATTTGACAATAAAAACTAACAGAACAATACAATCTTATGCGTAAGCGATCATAAATAAGGTTTAGGGCACAGTGGCATATGACCCGGCTATCCTCTGATCATCACTATGAATATGTATTAAATACAATTATTACGTGTAAGTTTTTTTATTTTACAGACGATAAATATTGAATAGTTTGTACGTAACAATTTCATATGAGAATATTTTTTTGTTTCATACTTTTGTTTATTTATATTTTTAAACTTCTCGCACACAAAAAAGGTACAAAAGCGGACTGAATGCTTTTTGCTTAACGTTTTATAGCGAGATTTATCAGTATTCGGGTTTCATTATTTGAAATTACGTTTTAAAACTAGAGAGCTATTTATCGTCTTAGAGCATTCATAATTTCAAACATTCTAAAATATAGGTTCGATAATAATAGCCTTCCGACCGATTTCGGTCACGGTGGCCAATCTCAACGGAGATTAGCCAAGTACGCAGGAAATATTGAATTATAGTGCACAAGTGTGTGCGCAAACACAGGTAGGCACTCTCTGTTCCTTTACCATCTGATGGGATGGCAATCCGACACGAACGGGGAGAGATCAGACGCAGGACCAACGGCTTTACGTGCTTTCCGAGGCACGGGGGCATTAAACCGCCAGCTTTCAAACTCCTCCGGACTTACTAAGAAATTCCTAATGGAAAACCCAACATCAATTTGTCCGGCCCGGGAATCGAACCTAGTACCCCACGCTCAGGAGTCGCGTTTAAAACCACGAGATCGACAGGGCAGTTAGTTTCGATAATACACTCACGTTAGAAGTCCTAATTTGTTGCCACAGTATCCATAACCACTGTCCCCGCACTCTGCAACTTAATAGCACAGTAATAAAGTTATTCTATTTGGAATCGTAGCTAAACAAATAAACTAGTGTGACGTAAAGTGCATTAACAAAGTTCCCTTACCCCGAATGAGTCAATACTCAGGCTCCCTACGGGGAAGTCGCGCCCCCTGCAGGGTAATTCAACGAATAGGTACCTCCCGATACTACATTTATTATGGTTTCCTACACAAAACTTATATTATAATAGAGCCTTAAGCCTTTTGAATTCAAAGATATTGGATAACTTTTTATAAGGTTTTTTATCAAGTTTTTGCAAGATAATCATTTGCACAAACTCACTTTTTCTTTCGAATCCAGTTTCCGATCGATCATCGATAATAATATGAATTTTAGAAGTAGAACCGACGGATACTTTCCTTTGTTCTAGAAATATTGATTGAAAAAGTAGTAGTTAATAATTTAATGACGGTAATCAAGGAAACCTTTCTACCAACCGAGGCATTTTACGACGTAAGTAAAAGTTTTAATACGAAATTATAGCCATAAGGTCCGTAATTCAATTTTATTATCACGACAACGGATATTAAATTAAAATCCACTCTACAGTGAATTAGTTACTGACTTATTGTTCTTCTGATTCTATTAGCGATAGAAATGCAGCAAGAGAAATTTTTACCGACTTCAAAAAAAAGGAGGTTATCAATTCGACACGTAGGTACGTACGTATGTAAATTAAAGTTATTTCATAATTTTGAGTTAATTTCTTTTTGAAGTCGGTTTTTTTTTATTTACTTTTTTATTATTAAATATGATGTAGGTAGGTACTACATCAGGTAGGTAGTAGTAGGTACCGACTGACTGTTCTTACACACAACACTGTTGACATAAATTGACGTAATTTTAGTAGGCAAGTTTTTAATCACCTCTAAACTTGTATGAAGTAGTGTCAGGCGCTGATTAATTTGACAGGACTAAACTAAAATTTATCTTCTGTCCTTTTTAGGGTTCCGTAGTCAACTAGGAACCCTTATAGTTTCGCCATGTCTGTCTGTCCGTCCGTCTGTCTGTCCGTACTCGCTTAATCTCTGTCACCGTTAGCACTAGAAAGCTGAAATTTGGTACCAATATGTATTTCAATCACGCCGACAAAGAGGTAAAATAAAATTTTGGAAAATATTTTTTTTAGGGTATCTCCCCTACATGTGAAGTGAAGATGAATATGTTTTCGTCGTCTACCCCGTCGTGTGGGGTATCGTTGAATAGGTCTTCTAAAATGACTTGGGGGTTGCTAATATTATTTTTCGATTTAATGCTCCATTTACGAAATATTAAACTTTAAATTGCAAATTTTTGTTGCAGTAGGCCGTCCCCCCCCCCCCCCCCCTCTAAAAGCTAAACAGCAAGCTTGAAAAATCTGTAAAAATTCACGATGATAGTGCATTTCATGAACTTTAAAGGAAAACTATAGCGGTTAAGATAACTTTATTAGTTTAGCAGTAATAGTCGTTGAACTTGGGTGTTGGATAATTTTGTACCAAATACAAAATCCTTAGCATTAATCCTTTAAAGTGACTAAGATGAAATAGTTGCTTGTTTATAACTAGTAAAGACATGCGTTGAAAAACAAAATATAACATCACGGGCTACTACGGAACCCTACACTGTGCGTGGCTGGCCCGACACGCACTTGGCCGGTTTTTTTAATGAAAAAGATTCCCTGAACTTAAATTTTGTTTAGTTTGTGAACAAGGGAATCGGCGCCATTGTCGCGTTAAGAGCGTTTACGACGTACGGCATTTCATACAAACTTTCAAGCCCTTGTTTTTCGAAATGAATGAACCGATTTTAATGAAACTTCATACGCATAAACAGGATACAAAGGTCTCAAAAGTTAGTAAAGAACATTTTAGAAATATCTCATATAAAAAAAGATAACTGGAAATATGTTTCCATGGAAAATTGAAAATTGGTCTGATTTGGTTGTAACACTATTTTTCGAAAATTTTCTCAATTATTTTTTTAGACCTTTGTATTCTGCTTATGCGTATAAAGTTTAATTAAAATCTGTTAGTTCATTTCGAAAAACAAGGGCTTGAAAGTTTGTATGAAATGCCGTACGGCGTTAATGCTCTTAAGGCGAACTACACTTTGCGCGCTCTTTCGCACATCGCTCGACGTCTCGCTGAACAACAAAAAGCGCGTTACCGTGACAATGTAGCCGTAGCTTTATAAGCTTGTCGCTGAACTTCCCATGTAAATCATATAATCCGAAATGGGTACGTTCAACCGACGACAGAAAACGTAATCATCTGGTACGCATCCACTCGTAAAAAGCAATCTTTCTTTCAAAGCGACGACAATGTGAAAGTATGGCGTTTAATATAAAGAGCATTACGTCACACATTTTTCGTCGGATCTTTAAGAAAATAGACTCATCTTGGATTACTCTTGCTAAGTGTTGAAAGCGATGAATCATTTTATTTACGATGAGGTAAAGGAGGGAAAGACGCTTTGGATGTTTGAGATTAAGATTTAAGTAATCGTTTGCGATCGTGCGGATCATTTCCGGTGTTTAAACACAGTGAGGCTACTGTAACAATGATTACTTGGCGATCAAATTATGTAAATGTGTATTAGATACGCACGAGAATTACACGGTTGCCTTTCAATTTGCAGCATGAAGCAGCCAAATTGATTCCGGTAAACATAGAACTGAATATAATCGTCCATTCCCTTAATTTTACAACCAAACTGCATAAATTTGGTTAATGTGTATAATATTAATAATCATCATACAATGTTCCCACTGCTGAGACACCGGCCTCCTCTCGATGAGAGGGAGTGGGCCGAAATCCACCACGCGGGCCCAGTGCGGGTTGGTAGATGTCACATGTCTTCGAATTTTTTGATTCTAGGACATGCCGGTTTCGTCACCGTGTTTTTTTTACCGTTTTGAGAGCAGTGGTGATGAAATAATTAACACAAAGTAAAGCGCCTGTCTGGGTTCGAACCTACGGCCTACGGCTTACAACTCGTAGGTAAGTCGCAGCCGTTACCACTGCTCCATAATATTTATAATTTTAATTACACTTTCAAATAAGAACAAAATAAAAGAGTTTCATAGTTACAACATCAAAGCCCATACGACGCCCTTATTAATCGCTACTCTTGTGTAATAAACCATCCAACCGTCTATGAAGTGACATAATTATCTAATAACAATCCCAACACGTGTTCACAAGACCATCATCAGGCGAACATTTAATCCGATATTACGAAATCGTACATCTGCACGGTATTAAGTTTAGTAATCGTACGAATCGTACGTTCCATACAGTGGTAGCTACACGTGGTCCCGCAGTTACGAAGAACAATAAAAATCATTTTAATGCCAGCACATATTTGTTGGGCCCCGAAATGTGTGACATAATTTTCGTTAACAAGAAAACGTAATACAGTCGTGCGTTCGTTCATGCGGAGTTTATGAGTTCGTAAATGGAAGGAAAATATCGATTTTGTTTTTTTGTTGGTACGATAAGGAATGCATTGTTTCTGTTCGTGCCAATATCAGTGTTTAATGTGAAGGAATTTTGATGATTGATATTAAAATTCTAGGTAAGTATATGCATGAGGTATATTTTTAAATTATTGTTTTTTTCTTCGTAGTGTTAAATATGTCAATAGCCCGATGTGAAACGGAAACGGGCCCAGGCAGGAAATTATAAATACTTAAGTACAATTAATCTTAACTCTTCTCATACTTCCATTACCAGGCCGATAAATATCCTTATCAATTGACACAACAATTTAAAATTAAATCCCTTCACAAAAACATGTGGGTAGTTTAACAAAATGCACATTGCATTCATTGCCTTCATCTGTTTATGAGTTGCATCAACAGGTCTTTGTTCCCCTGTGACGTAATCGGAACCGAAATTAGAAAATAGAACGAAACGTTCTTTGTTCACAATGGAAAAAATCCGTTAACGGACTTCAATTTTCGAACACATTTGTAATAATAAAGGTTTGACTTTTTGAGTGTTCTAGCAAAACTATGTTTGCGGTTATTTATATTTAGGGGGAGATCAAATTAAGTTTTATGAGCCGTCAAAAAAGGTCCCTTGTCTCAGATTCTTTTGTTGATTGTCGAATGTTGTAATAAAATTATATTGACTGTGCATATTTTGTAAGCATTCGTTGTGTTCCGTTCCCATTTTGGGGTCTTTAAAGTTGCTCAGTAAAATTATGGTCCATAAATTATTCTCCACATTTTTGTGAGCGTACATTTGTGCTCTACGCTACCTTATTTAGCGGGTCTCTCACTCTGTATTCTGCGGTTCCGAAAGTAAAAATTAATGAAGCTGTACATAAAGTGTGGATTCATTAGGAAATGTTAATTAAAACCGTGTGAGTTCTCAATTTGGACGAAGTAAAAATAAGGGTCATCAAGTGAACCAGTAATTTCCTGCGCGTTAGATATCCTCTAGTGTAACGACAAATTTATTACCGACTATTTATAGTTGGGCGCTAAAACTCCAGAGGAGGTTATCGTGAGTGTGCGCCGAGCTTTACGAGTGCGGCTTGCGATACGACTAATTTGTAGCACAGTTTGGAGTTAATCTTATCTTAATTGCAGAAACACTTGAGATAAACCTAAAAATCTAAGATTACTTATTTATTTTTTACCTGTCACTAGTTGAGAATATTATGCCAAGTTCGATGTACATACCTGTAACAATAAAGTATGCTGTTAGAATAGCAGAAGAAATTAATTAAAGGAAAACGAATTGCAAAGATAATTAAAACAACAACAACTTTGTAATCACTATTAATCTTCACATACCTAATTGAAAGTGAAAGTAAAAACAAATTAAAATGATTGTTTTAATTAAATTAGTTTCAAACATGTTTGAAATGATTAGATTTGAAAATAAATTAACCATAATAATATAAAATAACAATAAATTATGTTGCGTAGGTGTTATTATAATTTAATTGTTACAATGCATATTGCGATGCTTGGTTTATTCAACCCATAATTAATTTATTATTCTTATTCATTTCAATCAATCAAAAGAATGAGTGCGTTGAGAACGCGTTTTCCTAATTAAAATGAGTCTGAAAACTAGTCTAAACAGATGCGCCTGTATATTTTTGCAGCGACCGCCAACGTGCTCCCACAACCCAATTACTGGGAAATAACGATCTTTTCTGAGGTTACACAAACAGTTGGTACAGTCAACAAAAGAGGTAAGTGTGCAGGATGGTCGGATATAGTTAAAGTTAAGTATTCGTCATAGTGTCACTTTTATTTCGATGTGTTTTTCATCTTATTTTTATATCGGCACCTTGTTTTTATATTATAATCATGTGGGTAGTTTGGTTATCATCTAATATTGTACTTTTGTGTGTTGCTGTCTTTTTGTGTGCGCCAAAAAAATGGTTTATCTATCTAAGTTTAGTAAGAAACCGATGGATGGTGTCGACTGAATTTTAATTTGATAAATGAGCTGTTTGTTTTCTTCTATTAATAAAATAAAATTTTATTCGAGAACATCCATCGGTTTCTTACTAAACTTCAACTATATCCGACGATCCTGCATACTTATCTCTTTTATTGACTGTACATTTTCGGCCTTCTTACTAATCAAGCCCGAAAATGTACAGTCAACAAAAGAGATAAGTATGCAGGATCCTATGACTATAATCAGCATAGATCGGAATAGGTAGAGCTGTTTTATGTACTTGCCATAGGTTAGAATAATATGGATATTCCCTTTTAGTTACGAAGTTAAGTATAGTTTCGAAGTTACTGTTGGTAAAGAATTGCATTCTAGTGGCGCAGAAAAAGACTAAAACAGGTGCGTCACTCTAGCGACAATAAAATCCCGTAAAAATCCCGTAGTATCAGTCGGAATCCCGTGGAATATCCATATTAACATCAATGTTTGCGGTCAATGAACCTAAATAGCTCTACCTATTCCGATCACTGCTAATCAGTCAGAAGCCCGAAATTATTATTTAACGAATGTCATAGTTAACACTATAGCATAATCAGCCTATAATATGCCCACTGCTGGGCCACAGGCCTCCTCTCTTCGAGAGGTAGTGGGGTCGGGTAGCTTTAAGTTTGAATGTGGGTCCAGTTAACCAATAAAAATACAGAAAATAAATAATTACGTCAACTGGACCCGCGGGACCAGGGGCCCTAGTCTGCTATTTTTATAAATTTGTCATTCCAACACGATCCCACTACCATCCCATTGTCATTTTGCTAAAAGTTCGCAATCTTCTAAATTCATAATGATTGATCATTGGTCGGTCAATGGCACAGAAATTATACGATACTCGTAACGAATTTAAAAGCAATGACTGCACAATGACGTTGTAATGGTAGGTCACTGATCAAGGGAACTGTCAAAATTTTTGCAGATTACCGCGTAAGTCAGTAATTCATTTTTCATTATGTACGAGATTACCATTCTATGCCATTTCTTTCGATGGAGTGTCAGTGGTTGACCATTGGAAAGTCATAATGACGCCATTATATTAGTAGATTACCAAACTTGTCAAAATCAACAATTATGAATTCAATGATAGACCATTCTGACACTATTGTAATAGCAGACTTGAGGCCCAGTTCCGGGTCGGTCCCTAGTTGACCAAAGACTCCTGTAATCTACCACGCAGGCTCAGTGCGGGTTGGTAGATGTCTCTTATCTTCTATTTTGTTTGGTTCTAGTACATGCCGGTTTCCTCACTATGTTTTCCTTCACCGTTTTGAGAGCAGTGGTGATGAAATTATTTACACAAAGTAAAGCGCCTGTCTGGGTTCGAAACCACGACCTACAAACTCCTAACTCGGCGCCGTTACCTCTGGGCCACCACTGCTGCCGTTAAAGGCTCCTTCAAACAGGCGCGACACGCGATAAAATCGCGCGCGACACAAAGGCACCGCAAGTCGCGCAACGAGCGGTGCCTGTGTGTCGCGCGCGATTATATCGCGTGTCGCGCCTGTTCGTAGGAGCCTTAACACTGATGGTGGCTTAACGTGCTGATGTAGGGTGGGTAGGTACTTCTAAGACCAACCAAGTCTCTTTCGGCTTGCATTAATTAAACATTATCTCGTAATTATTCCTTTACATAAAACTACGTAGGTATTTCCATCAAGACGGGCGCTGTCAGCTATCCGAGCTCTTGAATCTTTTCTTATTCTTCTAAGGGCTGATTTTACCAAAGTCAGATTTATTTCATCCTTAGAATAAAATGGACGTCTGACAGTTCTAGTATGGAAAAACGATTAAAAATTCAAAATTTATTCTCAGTATAAGACTAATTCTATGTATAAAAGTTTGGTGAATGCGCCCTAAATATAAAATAGCGTTTATTTCTAAACTAGCTTCTGCCCACGACCTCGTCCGCGTGAAATTTCTTCTACGCCCGACCTACTCCGTAGCATCTCATCGCCCGTCCGCGCGACCTACTTCGTTTTTTTTCCTGGGTCCTAGCATGATATTAAACAAAGAAACAAACCCTATTATTAGTAGCTTTATTATTAGTATCTTAATAAATACTACCTATCAACTTATCAAACATTCGCGGAGGTTGGCAAACCCATCCAGACAAAACCTACATATTGAAGCCATCCAGACAAAACCTCAAAACCTACATAAAGAATGTTCACCAAACCGCACTTTTAGGTTTAACTTTAAAAACCAAAATACAAATCTAATCTAAATCAACAATAGCGACAACAGATAAGTACAACTCCATAAACTTCTACAACCAGCTAAGCGTGTTATGTAGCAATTTAGCTCAAAACGACATTTCGAGCAAGCTTTAGCGGGAATTTAACCGCAAATCGGTAAATGCATTTGATTTCCAGAATACAGTAATAACTGCACCGAGTAGGGACGCGACCAGTCATTACTTCTCTATCGATAAATCGTATAAGTAACCGTCCACACATTGCGATTTGCTGAGTTTTATTGCGATTGACGAGTGTCGATAAGTCGAACCCCACGCCCGCCCCATCCAATTACTTACAGTACGGAGACTGCGTGAAGACGCGTCCTTATCTAAATTTCATCTGAAGAAGTCGCAGAATCAAGCCGCTTGCCCTTTTATGCGATTGTATCGTGATAGAAACATCGCAATTCTATTCTATATCGACACGTATAGATAGATAAGGCAACGATGCTATCTATCTATACAATTGTGTTGACTTATAATGGAAAATGTTGTCGTAGTTTTGTTGTCTCGACTACAACACTTGTTGGCTATATGGCTATGTTCGTTTAGGACAACAATCGTTGGTGCACTTAGAAAACACATTGATTTACGACGCTCTGTGTTTTCTTTAGTCAATAAATCGCTTGAGAGAGTACATGTCTCTTAGTAGGTCTGTATTAAGTCAAGCGTACCTTTCCATTGTATGAGAAAAGTTCTGTATGTATCTAAGAGTTGGGTAAGCAATTTGGTCTCGCAATAGAAACAAAACTAACAATTGGGTAACAATCTTACTGCAATATATCTTTGTTTTCAGTAATCTTTACATTATTGGTATTATTTTAAGTAATCTTTACATTAACTTTATTTTTCTAGTATTAAGAAAAACATACACACACATTCTAGCTACTTACATATTTATAGTCACTCCAATTCATTACATACTAGCTTAACTCCGCGATTTTACTCGCATAAGTTTGATCCCGAACGATCCTGTCATTGCCTTTTTTTTTAAAGTATTTTTACCTATTCCGGTATAGTTATTTTATTCAAGGTGCATCGTCTTCAAATATAATTATAATTAAGTATACAAAATATTTTAAAACATTTTTAAATGAGTTACGGTGGAGTTTCTGCCCATCCTTCTCCATATGACTACCATTTGGAAGAGGCGATAGAATCATAATTTTTTTGTAAATTTCTACGTTCAAATGTGCCTTTTACGTGCCTATTTCAAATAAATGATTTGACTTTGGTCATGGGGATAAAAAGTATCATATGTCCTAATACAGGTCATAGTGTACTTATGTGCCAAATTTCATTCAAACCCATTCAGCCGTATTAGCGTGAAAGCTTAAGAGGGGACGGGGAATGCGAGGAATTTGGAAAATAGGTGTTTGAAGAAACTACATATTGCCATCGCCTTACCTCAAGTCTGCCCCCGGAGTGTGTGATAGGCAGCTGCAGTTCAGACCGAAATTATCACAAAAATGTTCAACGAGATCGACGTTTCGTATTCCCCTTTTTTCTCCTCGAAAACTGAGCCGATTCAATAATTTTTTACATTAACGTTAACGAGAAACTAATTAACTTTTCTAATTTGTCTGGTAGTCCTCTAATCACGGCGGTAAATTAGGCCATTTTTTGAATTTTTAGAGGGTCATATTTTCTTTCCTAATCAGTTGCTGAAAAAAGAAAATGACAGAGACGTGTTTACAGCAGACCTTAAACTGATTTTATGAAAAAAAATATTGCTCTAGAGGCATTATTCAGGTAGAAAAAAGGGGAAACCATTAATTTGTATGAAGAATCGCACGCCCAGTCATAACAAACAATCAAATCTTTTCTCTGTATAATATTATATTATCGATTAGACAAATGCAATTAATTACAGTTCCAAAAATAGAAAACGACATCCAATCTTCAGAATCATAACCTAAATTCGATTAAAAATCCGATTCTCAATCTAAAAGTAGGTACGGACACAACAACAGTAGAATAAAATAATTAGAAAAGGTACAAGGCTAATTGGAACTGCCACGAATTTTAATCAGGTATCCGGTTAATCAAAGTTAGTCTTAAGTTTTGCATCGGGTACCCGGAGGATTCCCCGGTTTTCAATTTTCCAGTTGATTTATCCAAGGATGGTTTAGATAACCTCTATGCAGGGGGAACGTATGGGGATCTTTCTTATTTGGCAGCGGTGGATGAGAAATGGGTAGCATATTTTTTCATGTTTCGATCTCGGATTTTTGGTGTTATATTGAAGACTTTTTGTAAATAAAATAGAGGAGAGATTGGTTTGTGGGTTAGATTCTCGCACTTAATCTATACTAATATTATAAATGCGAAAGTGTGTCTGTCTGTTTGTTACCTCTTCACGCTTAAACCGCTGAACCGATTTAAATGAAATTTGGTACAGAGATAGTTTGACTCCCGGGAAAGGTAGTTTTTATCCCGATATTCCCAGGGGATCGACATTCAAGCGGGTGAAACCGCGGGGCGCAGCTAGTATATTATAAAACAAATTCGGGTTAGTTAAATGATAAATGATTTATTTTCTGTAAGTAGGTTTTTACAAACACTTTTACACGTCATCATATTTTTTTAACTAGATGTGGTCGGCGTTTCCTATCTGACTACTCTGAGAAGAAAGGCCGAAACAAACTCAGAGGTCACAGTCTCTTTTAAAGTCCAGACAAAATCTTGGTCAGATCGTGTGAAGACCATGTAGATTGATGTCTGAAATGGTCTTTTGAGGAAAGAACCACACAGATTGAGCGGACCTGTCCAATCAGTGCACGCATTTGTCAAAAATCGTGCAGCTCAACTCAGAAGTTACATCATTTATAACTCAAGAACGGCTGGACCGATTTGTATGATCTTTAATTTTTGTCTCCGCTCCGAATAGCAGAATAACTATAAAAATCGAGGGAAAGATTCACAAAATAAAAAATTATGAAGATTATTCATTTTTTCATGAATTTTTTCTCATTTATTCTGAGGCGTTACGAAGTACGCCGCGGGTCAGCTAGTATTTAATATAATCGTTGTTCTACATTTTGGCTGATAACACTGATAAGATTTGGGCATATTTGGGTCTGTAAACGCAAGCACAGGAATCTGGTGCGTCGCAATAAAAGTTAATCTCGATTTCTGACAAACGTTCAAACATAAAAAAATCAAATCAATTCAATTTTTTTCAAGAATACGCCCAGAATTTACACCAGAGTACAAATTATTCATTGTTTATAAATTATTTCAAAACATTCAATATTACATTAAATCAAACCATATATAAATATTATTATTTATTATGTATATTATTGTAATAAATATTATTTTGTAAACAAGATTTTTTTAACCTGGATAAAGAGAAGAGAAAAAAACAACAGGGTTAGTTATGTAAATGATAAGTTTCTAAATAGTTTTTCTACGTCACTAAGGACAATGATATTTTATGGCCTGCACTTAAAAATAACGGTATTGGTTACCGTTTCGAATCGTTTATATCAATAGAAATCACAATAAAATGATCGCATAACAAATACGGCAGTATCAATTTTTAGATTTCTATATTCGACAGTTCACATTCAACTGGTGTTATTGAAACCGAGTGTTTTTCGATCCATCAATGATTCTTTCAGGTAGAATTTAAAATAATTTAGCTTTTCGACTTCAATGTTACAAATATTACGTAAAAGAGTGCTAAACAACAAAAAATAGAGCATTTGATTGTTACTTTCAACAAATTTGTAGGAATACGTAATGTAGGTATTCCCCGAAGGGTTAGGCAAAGATGTACAAACGCCAGCAAATCAAGCTACCCGAAACTGTCAAATTTTCCCAATCAACCTTGAACCTAATGGTTTAGCGATGAAGTTAAAAATCTATTAAATAAATTTGACAGGTTGTAGTAGCTTGATGTGCTGGCGTCTGTAGGTACCCTACTACACTCATATTTTGCCAGTTATGTTTAGGTAAGTCCCATCTCATAGGGGACGACCCTCATGCCATCAACCAGTAACGAATCCAGATTCCGGACGCCACTAAGAAATCCCTTGTGGAAAAACCCAAAAAACTTTACCCGAGACCCGAAAATCGAACCCAGAACCTCATGTTCAGCAGTAACGCTTGCGACCATATGACCAACGAGGCAGTTCACCCTTATTGCCCCGACAAATTAATAAATAACTATCTTTCTTCTTATTTTCTAGTTTCTGTATAGTTTTAGTTAAGTTACAATTTAATTTTGTTATTTTTACCTGTACCTAAAGTTAGAAGAAATAAAAGATAATTCTTTCTTCTAATGTTAAGTAGGCCTAATGTTAAGTTAAATATAACTGACAAGGAGCTTGTGAACTATTAGCGACGTAATGGAATCCAATTAATATCGTTTTCTGGCTTCTATTAAATAAGCCTTACCATTATCAATTTTCAATTTAAAATGAAGCGTCAAGTTTGTTTATAATAGGTTGTCAGTTAGTTAGGTAGGTACTTAGTTTTGTTTTTCAAAACATTGATTATTGTTGGTAGGAACCGAATAAATTACAACTTTTGACTTCCTTTTTTTTTCGTTTTTGGCAACTGGACCGAATGTCTACTATTCCGCCAGCGTCATATAGTGAAAACTTTTCACTTTGTATTTAACAGCTAACATTGGAGCCATAATTTCATCTAATCATCAAAATATAGCGTTGAGATGAATGATGATGTTTAAGAAATGAAATCATTTCTGTAAATAGATTTTTTAAGACGCTTACATTTTTTGGTCAATATATTTAAACTAGATCATGCGCCGGCATTTTCTAACTGACTGATCCCTGAGAATAAAAGTCCAAACATTATAATCATTAACATTTTATGTGAGTCTAACAATGCAGGGGCCATGTCTGGATTGTCCTTTTGAAGAAAAAGCTATTGTAGCTTTGTGGTAAGTACTTACTTTATTCATTCCTTGAAAGTTTTTTATTAGGTGTATTTTTAGGGTTCCGTAGCCAAAGGGTAAAAACGGGACCCTATTACTAAGACTCCACTGTCCGTCTGTCTGTCACCAGGCTGTCTCTCATGAACCGTGATAGCAAGACAGTTGAAATTTTCACAGATGATGTATTTCTGTTGCCTCTATAACAACAAATACTAACAACAGAATAAAATAAATATTTAAGGGGGCTCCCATACAACAAACGTGTTTTTACGTTGTTGTTACGGAGCCCTTCGTGTGTGAGTCCGACTCGCACTTGGCCAGTTTTTTTTTAGTCTACAAACAAGCCCACTATGGAGAAAAATATTCACAGAATGCCATTGGGTCTCATCGACTTTCCGAAAAATATTTTTCAACAGCGCCGTGCGGAATCAAAGCGGGAATATTCGGAATATATAATCAGACGAAGAAGTCATTTTAATCAGATCGGCTTTTCGTTTTGAATAAATAAAAAGGACAGGTATGATGAAATTTGGAATGGTCTTTTTTATTCGAAACTTACCTATTGCTAACAATCATAGATAATCCAGTCAAAAGCTTTCAAATTTTATCACACTAATATTATAAAGGCGAAAGTTTGTGAGTGTGTGGGGGTGTGTGTGCGTGTGTGTTTATATGTTTGTTACTTCTTCACGCTCAAACGGCTAGACCAATTTTGATGAAATTTTGTATGGAGGTAGCTGACACCCCGGATTAACATATAGGCTACTTTTTATCCCAATATTCTCACGGGTCTGTGTGGTGCCGGACTTAAAGAATAGCACCACCCCTTACTTCCCGTGGGTGTCGTAAAAGGCGACTAAGGGTCGTACCGGAGAATGGGCAGCAGCGTTCTCTATGTATTCCACCATCATACCATACTGCGATCGCCAACCCGCCCGCCAAGCGTGGCGATTATGGCAAACCCTCCCAAAATTGGGGGAGGCCTATGTCCAGCAGTGGACGTCTATCGGCTGAAACGACGATTCCCACGGGATCGAAACTTAAATGCGGGTGAAACCGCGGGATGCAACTAGTAGAATATAAAAATTATACAATTCCGCCGTTTAGAAATGATTTTAATCTTTTTACTCGATTTATATTTAATTAGCTTTTGCCTGCGTCTTCGCCCGCCTGAAGGTCGGCAATGATCCCATGGGAACCTACTTCCGGGATAAAAAGTATTATATTTCCTAATCCAGGTCATGGTTTATCTGTGTGCCAAATTTCATTCAAAACCGTTCAGCCGTTTTTGCGTGTTTGAGTAACAAACATACAAACTTTTACATTTATAATATTAAAAATAAGATACTTTCGTGCTATTTGGAACGTTTATAATATCAATCCCAAGAAATACAGAATGTGCTAGAAATAAATTCAATACCTCAATGGAACAACGATACGGAAAGCATTGTGTGTTGAAGACGTTTGTGAGCCGTTTCTGAAGAAAACTAAACTAAAATAACATTGAGAATACATAGAATAGAAAATAAAAAAGAATACTTTCTGTACAATGTAGGTACCTCGGGTCGGCTAGTTTTTAGGGTTCCGTACTCAAAGGGTTAAAAACAGGACCCGGGACGGACGGACAGACAGCGAAGTCTTAGTAATAGACTTCGCTGTCTGTCCGTCCGTCTGTCTGTCACCAGGCAGGTATCTCAAGAACTGCGATAGCTAGACAGTTGAAATTTTCACAAATTACATATACTATATGTATTTCTGTTGCCGCTATAACAACAAATACTAAAAATAAAATAAATATTTAAGGGGGGCTTCCCATACAGCAAACGTGTTTTTTTCAGCGTTTTTCCTTGTGGTACGGAACCCTTCGAATGCGAGTCCGACTCGCACTTGGCCAGTTTTTTTTATATTTATTTATGGCTAAGGTAATTAATTTATCTATTAGTAAATAAACGCGGGCCGCTAATATTATTATAAAAAGTGTTAATGACAATCCTCTGGTATAGGTACTTACCTATATATTTACTAGATGTATTCACTTGTGTCACTAAAGCAAGGCCTCATCAGATCTTTTAATTGCTATAGCTCCATTTAAAGCCCATAAAACGAGCGTTTCACAAGACAACACATTCCGGAAACTCAATAAAAGACGCCATTTGTATTTTCTTTCAACGTCTCATTTTGGGACAATACACCTAATGTAATGCCACAAATGAATGAGGAATTCCGGTAGGGGCGTACCGAACTAGGGGGAATTTAAGGAGTAGCGCACGTTTGCGATTACCCGACTAAATTGTCGGGCAGAACAAATTCGCAATTTCTATTATTACTACGTTCAAAGCTAGATAATAAAGTCGAATCGGGCACGTATTAACTTCGCGTAATAACATGGTCCGATTTCTCATAGAATGTTCAATGTGACTCATTTATAGCATCTATTTATTTATATTTATTTAAATACCTAGTTTAAAAATCGAATAGTCTTTAAATAATAATAATATGTAGTTTAAAAAGCTCTTTAAATAATAATAATAATATGAAGCTAAGTTTCAAAACATTTTAAAGGGTGGAGTTTCTAGCCCATTCTTCTCCATACGAAAACTACCTTTTGGAATGGGCGACTAGAATCAATTCTATTTAGTTGTAATTTTTGACGTTCAAAAGTGCCTTTAATGTGCCTATTTGAAATAAATGATTTAACTTTGAATTTGACTTTAAGTACAAAAAGGAGGGGAAATAATCATAGGCTTCAAAAAATTCGTCCGCATCGCTGCCAACAGGAAAAAGTGCCCAAAAGGCTGGCAGCATTGCCACTAATTGTGCTTATACACGAGCGACACGTTGTCGACGGCAGCCGCACACGCGTCGACGGTTGCAGTTACGTCTGTCGTCGACGCGTGTCCGTCGTGTTTGCCGCTGCGGTGCCGAAGCGGTGCATTTGTCGTATTGCGCACGGTCGGTCGTTTGTTTTCATATAAAGCGCGCGGTGCGGCAACAGTGCGGCGTCGGTACCGCGAACGCTCGACAACCCGCACCGCGCGCTTTGTATGAAAACAAACGACCGTCCGTGCGCAATACGACAAACGCGCCGCTTCGGCACCGCAGCGGTCCGACACGAAACGTCTAAATTGAAAGCGCCCTAAGACTCGTTAACACCGGTGCGTGAAATTAAAATAGTGAGGCGAATTCACATTTTTACGCGACCAATTTTGATACACACCTGAATGTCGGTTGACTAAAAGTCGCATACAGCTTGTAACTTAAACCAAAACGTTCACAACGGAAGGAGTGCCAAAGTGAATCGGCTTGGATCAGCCGTGGCTTGATTAATTCATTAAGACGCTTTCACTGCGGGACATAAAAATAGACGGGTCATCTTTTGTCCTACCCTCGGCAATTTGCTTTCACCCATTGTTGCGCTTGATGCCCATTCAAAACTTCGCGGCTCATTTTTCCAATATCCTGTTCTATTACAATAGCGTAATTATTTTATACTGCTTAAGTGCTTACCATTTTACAAATAATTGCGCGTTTTCTGTAACTAATTGTATATTGTGCATAGTAGCCGTGTTTTACGAATGGTCTGAGTTTTTTTATGAAGCCAATACATTTATGTTTCGTTTGCGATTTAGTTTCCAAACATCTAAACGAATATGTGTTTTTGAAAAAAAATACATATTTGTAATACTGTGGGTATTACAAATATGTATTTTTTTTTTCATTAAGTTCAGTTTCCACTACAATTTCAAACATTTTAATGAAATTCCTAGAATACTAGTCATTCTGAAATCAACCCAATTTACATTACCTTATAGTTGATATTCGTTTTCGTATTCCTTGTAATTGCTAAAAATCAATGTATTATTGATAAAAGACTTAAATACCTTTCTACAATTAAAATAATGAGTGGTCAATATTAACATTTAAGCACTCACACAGAAAGAAATTACATTAAAAACATTTGTATTAAATCTTCATTAACCCCGTGAAACGCAGATCAAAGAGCAATAATGAAAATTGAAACGCATTTCGAATGTACTTTACATTTATCGTTCAATTAATTAATTGTCTGTTCAAATGACGTAGAAGAATGAAATTAAACGGCACAGTTCCTATGTAATGTCTAATAAGTCAACCGCAAAATCGCATGTCCGCAACCGTATGAGGAATCTTTGATGTTCAAGTGTATTTCATTTTAATATGGCATTCGAACATCAAATAAATACCCGTAGGAACCTTTGGAAGTAGTGAAGGGAAATCACGCATCGATGTTAATAACCGATACGACCACCATCCTTATTTCCTCATTTAGTAAGATACGATTTAGGAAGATTCTGAAGAAGATTATGTATTTTGTTATAAAATAAATGACTTATAAGTCATTTATTTTATAACAAAATACATTGTGTTGAAAATATTACAGTGATGATAAATCAAATAATAATAAAAACAGCATTAAGTACCTACTTTCATATTAAAATTCATTGCGCATTTAAAATGCAACATTATCAGTAATAAATAATTATATGTCCACTATTCAGTAACAAAAAAATAAATAATGACTAACATTGCATTTAAATTTAAAAAGCATTATCCAGTAAGTTTAATCCCACAAAAACATTTCATGTTAAATGTTGCCAAGACGAGACCATGTAGCTCGCACTGTCAAAAAGTAATCAGTTCTCATGTAGAGCCAAGCTTCTAACTCTACACGCCCTAACTCTACAAGGCCTAACTTCGCAAACTCTACTCCTTAATCAAAATATATGGCTTGGCCGTTTCGTTACTACAAGAACCATTAACAGTATGAGAGTTTTTCACCTTACGCTCATGTGAATGTAGCGAAATGGCCAAGCCATATATAAGCTTGGCTCTACATGAGATCTGATTACTTTTTGACAGTGCGAGCTACATGGTCTCGTCTTGGCAACATTTAATATGAAATGTTTTTGTGGGATTTCATTTCTTTTTGTAAGTTGCTTATGATATTTATACGAGTATTTTTTCTGTTGTTCATTTTTTTCTTTCTTTTTTTGGGGTTTATTTATAACAAGGACCCCCTATATAAATTTTCAGACCTCTAGCATCAAAATTTACGGAAGTCTCATACAAACTTTCACCCCCTAGTTTAAGGGGTTGGAGGGGTAAAAGTTTCAGGTTTTAAGATTTTTTTGTTGTTTGTGTACTATTACTAGCTTACATTATACCAAATTTCAGCTTTCTAGGACTTCAGGAAGAACCTTAAGAATATTGATGATCATCAGTCAGTGAGTCAGTGACGAAATCGGGGTATTTTAGATATCAATAAAATCTAAAGTATAAGAGCTATGCAATTGAAACTTTATAGGTTTAATAAGTCAACCACTGACATCATATCCCGAAAATTTTGATTATCTGGTATAATCCAAAGCCAAGTTAAGAGGGTTCAAAAATACGACGAAGTGCTTCGAGAAAAGGTAGGTAGTGCCCTTGCGCTTCGCTTCGCTTGGCTCGTCTTGGCGGGGGCACTCCCGTGCCCCCAGATAATAAAAAGGAAAGGAGGAAAATTGGTTTGTTTTTGAGAATAGGAAGCTTTAAAAATAAATAATCTTAGTTAGTTACTTGTAGACAGTAAGTATTAGTTTTCTGTTAAGATCTCAGTTTTTAAGTATTCAGCTAAATTAATAAAGTCCATGCTATTTTTAGACCATTCGCGATAACCTATAGTTTTTAGGGTTCCGTAGTCAACTAGGAACCCTTATAGTTTCGCCATATCTGTCTGTCCGTCCGTCTGTCTGTCTGTCCGTCCTCGCTTAATCTCTGTGACCGTTAGCACTAGAAAGCTGAAATTTTGTAGGAGTACGTATATCAGTTACACTAACAAAGTGGTAAAATAACATTTTGAAAAATATTTTTTTTTAGGGTAGCTCCCCTACATGTGAAGTGGGGATGAATATTTTTTTCATCATCTACCCCATCGTGTGGGGTATCGTTGAATAGGTCTTTTAAAATGGCTTGCTGGAGTTGCTGAAATTATTTTTCGATTTAATGCTCCATTTACGAAATATTAAAGTTTAAAGTGCAAATTTTTGTTCCAGTAGGGCGTCCCCCCCCCCCCCCCCCCTCTAAAAGCTAAACTACTAGCTTGGAAAATCTGGAAAAATTCTCGGTGAAAGTGCATTTCATGAACTTTAAAGGAAAAGTATAGCGGTTAAGATAACTTTATTAGTTTAGCAGTAATAGTCGTTGAACTTGGGTATTGGATAATTTTGTACCAAATACAAAATCCTTAGCATTAATCCTTTAAAGTGACTAAGATGAAGTAGTTGCTTGTTTATAATGGGTAAAGACTTGCATTGAAAACCAAAATATGTTTTTTTTTTTTACCTATTCAGAATAAAGAACAACAGAATCGTACTACATTGTGATAACGGACTACTACGGAACCCTACACTGTGCGTGGCTCGACACGCACTTGGCCGGTTTTTTGTAAGTCTGGACGACCAACGTTCGTTAAACCACACGCGTAGATAACAAAAATAATTATTATTAGACTATAGACCAAATATTTCAACATATTTCGCAAAACCGTCCATGTTTTCTAAGCATGCAAAACACGTGTCAAAAAACTCGAAAGAAGGAGCTTCAATATTGTATTTTATAATCTAAACAGCAATAGGGACGATCAATCAATTTAAACAAATTGGGACATCCCAGGAAAAACATGTTTTTCATAAAGCCACAGGCACACTGGGGTACGAATATATTGTAAAGCTGAGCGCACACCGAACCCTCAATAAATTTTGATGGAGTATCGCTGGCTGTTTCACGGCTTACTGTTCTCCGTCCGGAAAATATAATAAGCGGGTTATAACATTTGCATATAGATCACCGTGTCCGGGGCACCCTCCGTTACCTATATTGTTATTTACACACATTTCTTATGAGTGGGCGTAAATAACGTCGAAGCTGGAAAGCGCACATGCGTTCATATTTGCGTTTCAGGATTTATTTTGCATATTTGTACCGCAGGTAATTAAAACAGATGGATTTTAATATTTGTGGCGTGATGAGTGTGTGGACCCCTCCGCAATATATTATCGGGTGGTGCTCTAAACAAAGTCTCGTGGTTGCATTAATCATAATGACTTAATGAACTCTTCGTAGCACAAAAAAAGGATTGAAGCGGTTATAATGGCTGTGTCGTGTCATCGTGCGAGTTCCATTTTCTCGCATACATTTAATAAATCATTCTCATCATCTGCCTAGCCTTTTCCCAACTATGTTAGAACTGCTTCCAGTCTAACCGGATGCCGCTGAATACCAGTATTTTACATGGAGCGACTGCCTATCTGACCTCCACAACCCAGTTACCGATACCCCTTGGTAAGACTGGTTGACAGACTTTCGGGCTTCTAACGACCCGTAACGACTGTCAAAGATCCACGAATGACAGCCGGGACCAACGGCATAACGTGCTTTCGAAGCATGGAGAGGTCTAGATATGTAAAGATGGTCACCCATCACGGACCAACCGCAGCAAGCGTAGCTTAGCCATCGATCGACCTGCGCGGCTGTTATTACTTAGCCACAAGTCCCTCCTAATAATTCCTTCTCTATTTATACTTCCAAATTGGTATAAATTACCTCATCATCATTATCCACAGTCCGACTTCACCCACTGCTGGGCCTATCTTTTCTTGTGGCAATCTCTACGCTCCTGTGTCAGCCTCATCCAGGTCCTACCCGCGATGTCAACAATATCAACCACCTATCTTTGCCCGCAGAACAGATGGCCGATGGGGCCGAAAGGTTCTGGAGTGGCGACCGCGTACCGAAAGACGTAGCGTTGGAAGGCCTCCCATAATAGGTGGTCTGACGACCTTGTGAGGGCCGCAGGAACCCGTTGGATGCGAGAAGCACAGAACCGGTCGAAGTGGAGGTGCTTGGGGGAGGCCTATGTAAAGCTGTGGACGTCTTTCGGCTGAAATGATGATGATGATGATCTTGCTGATGGACGCCCGACACTTCGTCTTCAAATACCAGAATTAGAACATAATAGGTACTAAGTAGGTACCTATAATACTGTCCAACTTTTAGAAGCGCGAAATCCATTCGCAAATATCTAAGTTAGATAAACAAACAAGTGCCTCCAATATTCATAACCGGCAACCCTCCATAAAAGTTAAAATAAACAAAATCTTAACTTTCATGTTGATTTATTGCTCATTTGTCATTGCCCCATCAAAATTCTGCATGTGTCGCCGCTAGGGGAGCAGGTACAGTCAAGCACAAGAATATCTATGCTCAAAGTTAAACTCAGCAACGATTTTTTCCTAAATTATTGATTAGGTTGTTGAGCAGATAGTGTCTTTGCACGCTGAATTTTGTGAACTGTACCACATTTCAACGATTGAAACGACTATTTAAGAAAAACTCATTTTTAAACTTTACTAAAGGTACACATATTTTTGTCCTTGTCTGTACACGAGACAGGAAAGACGTCGATACGGGAACACAAGGGGACAGGAAAGCCGGTTATGGAAAACAGACCTCTTTCTTCATTACCACCCAAGATGTTCTTAATAGACAAACGCATTAAGTTTTTGTCCCCGTGCATCTGATAACTTGGGAATCAACTTCGTGAAATTAAAGTTTAATAATGACATCAAAATTGGTCACAGATTCAACAAAGAATCGGTCATAATAGGATAATTTAGTACGCCGAGATTTTCATTACAATGGTTTTAATGTGTAATGTTTTATGTATATTTTTATGTAATTTGTAGTGCTTAATATGGGAATAACTTCCTGAAATAAATAATTATTAATTTAATTTAATTTAATTATATTTTAAAGCTCTTGGTTCAACGTGAAAGTTACGATAAAACTTTAAGGCATGTTAACGAATGAGAATTCTATTTTCCTGCTCCGGATATTAATATCTTGTAGAAGAAAAATAATTGGTAGTACATGAGTTTATGAAGCTTTGGTTAATGCGAAAGTAATAAGATACCTAGATATCGTAAAGCTATTAATGGAGATAAAGAAGAAGAAGCATTAAAGAAACCGTAAAAGTTTTCGTAGCTTCTGGCTTTATTGCAATTAGGACTTAAAGTATATTGCATTAGAAAGAAATAAAGAAAAATAGGTTCATTTGTCACAGAAACATGATTATGCTGCATACAAAATGATAATTACGAAAAAAAAATACAAAATAGATCTAAAATCACGAGCACGAAACAGAAATAGTCGAAGCTGCACGTCATCACTGTGATATGGAAGCTTCCACTCAGAACTATATTACCACGACATCATGCTGAGTGGAAGCCTTCTTGTGGCCCACCTTGTGCTTTTGTGGACGGAGGACCCACAGCACAGCATTAGAAAGTAATTATACTTATAGTAAAATTAAGTAATAGTTCATTCGGGCTGGTTTCCGCAACTCCATGTCATAGGTAACGCGTATTTTGCGTCGTCGTTTCAGCCGATAGACGTCCACTGCTGGACATAGGCCTCCCCCAATTTTGGGGGGGGGTTTGCCATAATCGCCACGCATGGCAGGCGGGTTGGCGATCGCAGTATGGTATGATGGTGGAATAAAGAGAGAACGCTGCTGCCCATTCTCCGGTAAGACCCTTAGTCGCCTTTTACGACACCCACGGGAAGTAAGGGGTGGTGCAATTCTTTAAGTCCGGCACCACACTGACAGTATTTTGTAGTATTTTGCGTATGGAAAGTAAAATTATAATGACTATAAAAATAAGTTAATAAATAGTAGGTTGATTGACTATAAACCAGATATAAATTAAGATGAACTTCTGTTACTTCCATTGAAAGTACGTAACGCATTCGAAAGTACCTAATTATAAAGAAAAATGTAATTAGCGATCAAAATAAGTGAACCGATCAAAGATTAGATAGCGCATTATTAGCGAACGCACAATCGAAAACAGGCCTTTCTCCAGAAGATCAATTAACTTTGACAAACGATGCTACCCAATCTGAAGGCAATCTTAATCCAATTTGAGATTCCGGACCTCTGATGGACCGTAAACAATGTTTTTTGAAGCAGTGCGACTGTCGAATTGTAGACTTTATCTAAGCGACCAGTCAAATTAACTATACCCGAGTCAGTTTAGCATGACAATAGCGGTCATTGCCCTTTCCCTAATATCTCTCCGAAGGAACCCAAACAATACACTATTTATGGGTTTTCGTTACTATAAAATGTTGAAGATCACGATAAATGTTAATTCAGGACGTTAACAGACTTTATGTCAGTTTTGAAATAATGTCGCATTCAAATACGTTTTGTGAGATGCAATTTCCTCTACTCTAACAAAGACTAGCCTTTGTCATCTGACATTGTAACGCGAATCACGTAGTCGCCACTATTTTGACAGAATGAACGGACAATTTACGGATTTGAGCTTTCAAAAGCATTACGAGTGTACGCTTAATGAGCCCCACGAAACCCGATTAGTGATTACTAACGATTCACCATTGAACACACTTCATTACACAAATGATATGGATTTTGGAATGATTTGCTAAATAAAACCCACGAATGGGAGAACATACAATAATCAGATCTGAGGGACAGTACCTAATATTTTTAAGTAGTTTTCCAACAAATCTCTGTCTCGATGTGTCAAAACTACCTCTAATGCTCAGCATGTTTGACAAGTTTTTGACATTGATCGTAGCAGAAGGACAATTGTCCTTCTGTCTTTGTGGATTCGAAACTTTTCTCGCAAACTATACCTAAAATACATTCATTCAAATTAAACTCTAATAACATCTCTCACTATTGAATACGAAAAGTAAGCGTGTGCAATAGTTGGATTTGGAATAATTGAATTAAATCTAGGACACTCCGCACAAACACCAGTTCGATGTACGAGTTGAATGAAATTGGAACTGGCTTCCGACATAAAAGGCATCTTACACCAAGATTTCTTTCGTTTCACAAAACGGTTTTATAAGACGAACTAATCAACCATTAAATTGATGCTTTCAATGATAGGAACAACTAAAAGCCTCAAACAAAACAACATCTAATCCAATTAAGACATCTCTTTTAAAACAAAAGCCTCTACTTTCTAGGTTAGCCTTAGATAAGTTTCGTTATCAAGATGAAGGCAAGCTCAGCGTGATTTACAAAAGCTACCCTTTCATTGTCTTAGTTCCGTTCAACGTAACAAATTGATTTTTTGAGAGAAAGTGTATTAAACCACTGTTCAGTGAAAGCTCTTAGTATTTATCTACCATCTTCAGGAAAATCTCTACTTCGAAAGATTTAGGCTGCACCTTTATGTTGTACTTTGATAATAGGATCATCTGTCATAGTTATTTTAAGAGATATGAAATCTAAAAGATTTTAGATAGTACCTACGTAAAGTACGATTTAATTTTACTTTTGTTGTATAGAAAGTTGTTCGTTTAGAAATCATTCTTCAGCATTAAACTGAAGCTCGGCAATGTGTTTGCAAAATTCGCTAACGGTTCGAAATGGTAATTAATCATAATATTAACGGGCTGGGTTCTAATTAACAACACAATGACACCGTTTAATTTAAAAGCGGTCTATTGTATGAAATACCTAACGAATAGGATGGAAATCAATTTCAGCACCCTAATTGAGTAACACACTATCAATCTCAATTTAAATCAATTTGAAGGATATTGCTAATCCATTGCTTCATATGTTCGAAAAAAAATTCTGCTCATCAGCGTAAATAACGCAATGAATATTGTTGAACTGTCAAAATGAAATCCATTGCTACTGATAGTGTGTTACGCAATTAGCCCGCTGATGAACTAAATGATTTAAATAAGCCTAGAGCTAGCTAATGAAATAGTGTAATACTAAATTACTTTACAATAATTCAATTTGATTAGTGTTAAAATACCAATACCTAATACTTTTTTAAACTGGCTGAAAATTGGTAAGGAGGTAGCTTAGACCCAGGAGACGGACATAGGATACTTTTTATCCGTTTTTTTTTTCTTATAGGTTTAGAGTAGGAGTAGGGTAGGAGTAGGTTTGGAGTAGAAAAGGAGTAGGGTAGGAGTAGTTTAGGAGGGTAGAAGTAGTGTAGGAGTAGGGTAAGAGTAGGGTAGGAGTAGGGTAGGGTAAGGGGTAAGACACCACGCGAACGAAAAGTAGCGCCGGGCAGCTAGAAATAATTTATATGGCAAAACAACGTTTGCCGGGTCAGCTAGTTATAATATAAATAAGGCAAATACCTAAGATGGCAGCGTCCATTTAAGTTCTTTTTCTACTAACACTACCATTTAAGTTCTTTTGTACTAACACTATGATTTTAAAAAAGTCTGAATTAAAAAGTTTTATTTATTTATGTTTGTTTTTAAATCTACGTTCGCACTGACGTAAAGATATCGCGGTGGGGTTTTGTTGCGCACTGGATTTTCGACTCTCTGTGTTGAGCCGAGCATTGAGAATCCAACAGAGCCCATCTCAGCGCGTCATAAAAATACACCGATCACCACATTTGATCCTGTATACTTGTTTTCAATTTTTGATATTTTGGAATCTTACGAATTTTCGATCAGGGTCACGTGTCATCTTACGATCAGGGTCACGTCTATAGATGGGCAATCCACCCGGGTTTAAACCCGGTGCTTTGATAAACACCCAATTTTGGGGGTGTTTATGGGTGTTTAAGGGTGTTTATCGGGTGTTTATCAAAAGCACAGGTTTTAAACCCGGTGGATTGCCCATCTATAGCACGTGTCATCTTACGAATCTTACGATCAGGATCACGTGTCCTGACGCGAGTTTATCATTTTTTACCCATTACAAAAAAAGTGTACTACGCCGCTAAAGAAGTTTTCACTTCAAAAATCGCTAAGGAAAAACGCGCCGTGCGTACCTAGGCTAAAGAGGTAAAGTTTGTAAGTTTGGATATAGGACTCTATGGACTCCGGTCTGAAATAAAAATATTCTATTCTTCTATTCTATTCTATAGGAGGTAATCTCTGGAAGTACTGATCGGAATCTGAACATTTTTTACTGATAGTAAGCTACACTATTGCCAAGTGCCATCCAGACTAATATTATAAATTTAAAAGTAACTCTGTCTATCTGTCTGTCTGTATGTTACCTTTTGACGCCTAAACCACTGAACGGATTTCGATAAAATTTGGCAGATATAGATTGCATCCCGGGGAAGGACATGGGATAGTTTCGACATACCTCGCGGGCGAAGCCGCGGGAGTAAGCTAATAGGTTTTGTTTTATAGTATAGTTTACTCGCGGGCAGAAGCTAGTATACAAATCCATACTAATATTACAAATTCCAAAGTAACTCTGTTTGTCTGTATGATGTTACCTTTTTACGCCTAAGCCACTGAACGGATTTTGATAAAATTTGGCAGAGAGATAGATTGCATCCCGGGGACGTAGGATAGTTTTTACTCCGATATTCCCAAGGGATCGACACTTATGCGGGTGAAACCGCGCTGCTAGTATAAAATACAATGAAAACGTACACACAAACTCAGCTACTGTGATTTACAAAATCACATTATATCAAATGAAAAGAACAAAGCGGCGCCGACATTGCGAAACCATAGTAAAAGTCAATCTCACAATGAACTCACTCGTATGGCTTCGTGGTCTCCCACTTTAATTTTATAATTATTATTTTCACCGTTTTATTATGGCAAAATAACACTAGGCAATAAGTATTTTGTATTCTTACTAACACTTTATGGATTTCTATGTCTGCAATAAAAATTATTATTATTATTATTATATTGGTATCAAGGAGAAATTTTCTACAGATTGTATATTTTTACCCGACTTCGCCAAAAGGAGAACCCTCCTTCTGGCGAAGTCGGGTATGTTTTTCGAGTGTATGTATGTATTTTTAAATTGTAAGTACATACACTTCAACCACCGCTCTGTAATAAAGAAAAAGTTCTGCTTAAAACTGCTCTTATCAATCTCCCAATAGCCTTTTCCCAACTATGTTGTAATTGGCTTCTACTCTAAACGGATGCAGCTGAATACAGCAGTACTTCACATGGAGCGACTGCATAACTGGCCTCTACAACCCAGTTACTGGGTAATACGATACCCCTTGGTAAGACTAGTTGTCAGATTTTTGGGCTTCTGACGACCTGTAACGACTGTTAAAGATCCACGAATGACAGCCGGGTTCAAAGACTACTATGGCCGGGATAAACAGCTTAACGCGCGTTCCGAGGTAGGGATCTTGGTATGTAAAGATGGTCACCCATCTACGGACCAACCGCGGCAAGCGTAGCTTATCCTGATTGATCAGTCCGTGCAGCTGTTATTACCTGATTTATTTAGCCACATTCCCCTTTTATGATTTGCATATTACAAACTTTCATAATATGTAAAATGGTCTGGTTTATATTCGAACACAGTGGCACCATTGAAATGAGCATAAATCAAAAGTTTCGGACAATCGAGCGCTCGCTGCGGTAAAGAAAATACCTAAGTCGCTTTCAATCTCTGAAAACGTTCCAAAGTTGTTTATCTTGTGTTTTGTTTGCTATATTGACTGGAAGTTTTTTCTTTGTAAAATTCTTTGAACACCGATAAAGCTTTGGGACTTCGGCACCTTTGTTAATGTAAATACCTTCCGTTGAAATTGCCTTCAATATCAATTTTAAGTACAGCCGAACCTCATAAATCGTCGATCTGCTGTCGAAGCACAAACCCATGATTTTGCACAAATTGCAGGGCATACGGACTGGTTTCAATTAAACGATTTAGAAATGGCGTTATGCAGTATAATCGCTTAATTAGTAAGTAATTCAGGAAAAATGCGTATATTAAATTTCGTGTCTGAACAGTTGACCGTTAAGGAGTTACGGTATCTGGAGCCAATCCTGTAGAATCATGCATCATAAAAATGCATTGTCTTTGAAACAAAATCAACATGTAAAATTTCAACACCGTAGGATATGAGGAAAGTGGTTTTAATTCAGCTTGCAAGATTTGATCAATACCTATTGAACAAATCTTGCAAGCTGAATTGACATACTCGCACATCGCTCATGATTTGACATACTCGCACTAACTAAGCAAATTAAATAAAAGCTTGTAAAAAGTGTAAAATTAGTGTAAGTAGTTCACATTTAGTTCGAAACGCTGAAATTCATACATGGAAATGTTCCATCTTTGCATTTTCCGAACACATCATTATCTGATCTTTACTATTTGGCACGAGAAGCGAAATTCAAATAGGCGCTGATAAAGAGGATTAAATCGAAAGACGACATCGCAGATCTGCACGTATTTCAAGAATGACCTAAATTGCCATAGAACCGTGGAACCCGCCTTGAAATGAACTCCTTTACGCCCAAGAGATTATGATAAAGTCAGCAATTTTATGGTGACTCAACGAAGCGTTGAAAACTCAAATTGCCTTCTTAACTTTTATACAAAGAAAACTTATTCTCGGACTGAACTAATTCCTTTTCATATACTCAGCAACGTTAAAGAGCATATACATTCAAAACGTTGTGTAATACTAATAAACGATCGCTTGCAAGTGCTTACACCGTAAAAACTTCAAGCGAAACTAAAGTTCCTTGTGCCAAGAAAAAGCTAAAGGTCTTTGTTCTCACCAGCCAAAACAAACGTTGTGTTTGGGCATTTGTTACAATAACAAACATTGGGGAACAAGTGTGCTCACAAGGGAATGGGCAAAAACGTGCCTAATCGAAGCGAATTGGAAATAAAACCTCCATGATTCGATGCCGACGTGTCAAGTTCCTTCGAATAAGGATTAAGAGCTTATTGTTAGCCAAATTCGCGGAACATACCTGTTCCTACAACTGAAGTACTGAATGCTTGATTTATGATATAATTTGCTTTACTTTACGCGCAAGTGTGCAAGCTTTTTTTCATTTCTGCAGCTCGTAAATTGCGACCATACGGGTAGTAGTTTTATTAATAAAGTATTTTTGTGCTTTAGTTTCAGCAAGCAAGAAATTTGCTTAAGAAATCCAAGTAATCTGGGAACGAACCCATTTTTTGTTACAAAACGAAATACTTATTCTGCAAGGTAAAGTAGAAGTAATGTAGATAAATTCCTTTGCAAGTTGCAACATCAATTAGACGTCTGCAAGTTTTAAGACGCTATTACCTGCACGCGGCGCCCTGTCCGGGTTCGCCGACGGAACAAGATGTGTACCAAAGAAAAATGTTTTGATCTGTACACGACAGGACAGGACACTGCTGATATTGCAATATAGAAAAATGGCTGCAGAGGGGACGTTAATTGTGCAAACAACGGGGATGCCGTGTCGCAACTATTTGCAGAGGAGTCCAATAGCCGGAAATTACACGTTTGTATCATTCGATACTACTGAAGGAATCATTTTTTTTCAACAATTTCATATAGCGAATTTAATTGCAATTACGTGAAAAGCGATAAAAGAATGAGAGCGTTTCAGAACGTAAAATATGAGCTGTGCAATTTGTAAATTGAAATACCAATCACGAAATTGATAAATATTTACTATAAATTACGAACAGCCGAGAATAATACACTCAATGCATCAACATACCGTACAAACATGATTTTTATACTTTATGTTTATCTATATGGATATACAACACGGCCACATGTTCAGAATTTAAGAGACAAGTCGACCATAAAATTGCTACCATATGTCGTAAACGCTATTGAATTTGCAAAAAAAGTTACCTGAATACAAGTGGCTAACACTTGAAACAAAAATGTGATGAAAGATACGCCAAATAGTTTTTTTTTAAAGACAAAATTACTAGCTAATGCGTCTACTTCTTTGTAAAAAAATAATTAGAAGCTCAACAACGTCAGCAGTCTACTATAAAAGGAAGTGACGATAACAAAGGCGGGAAATTCTAAAACTGCAACAGAAAGTCGAAGGACACAAAATGCAGCCGGCTTCAAAATTAACTGGCGTTAAGTCATAAATTGAAAATGAGCCGAGTCGTGTACGCGTTCAAAGTGGCATGAAACGGCGAGTACTGATGATAGACGACGGTCAGGGTGGCCGTGTTCCCGGCAATCATGCATCGTACGGTATTTAAAAGGACAAAGCGTCCATGTTACTAGCTAACAAGGAAGACTAAAATATTCACAAACGACCGGTAAGGGAAACCCTTGCAAAGCAGGAGTTGATTTTCTATTTAATGCTTTTCATATTCTGTGAAACTGAAGTACATTTTGAAACGTGTACCGTGTGTTGCATGTATGCTGTTTAATATTCTAGTAAGCTTTTAAACACATTTGATAACGCATTAAGCTATTTTTCATTCATCTGGGTTTTCATATTCTTTTTCTCATTAGGGACTTGGATTTGCTATAAATAAAACTCCCCAATGCCTTAATGGGAACACGGTTTAGTGCGTTATAGTAAATATCATTTCTGTAATATTTGGCTGGCAAATATAAATTCAAAACCCTAAATTCACGTGTAGTAGGGCCCAGGGGTGCGAGTTGGAGCCAATAAATTGCCGGCTAGGTTACTGTTATCAGCAGTCACCGTTCTCACTCCAAAAGTCTACTAACAAAAATTGACCCGTTCATACTTTAACGTGGTAGGAAAATAGTTCTACCATTGTATTTAAAGTTTTAGTAATAATTGGGAATCATCAAAAAAGTCTGTCATAATTTTTTTTTTAACTTTCCTTAACATTTCAAACAGGTCGTGTCAAAAAAAAACTTTATCTCGCACTTATAATTTTAAAATATAACTACTTGAACGTTTTACGAGTCAGTTCTTAACAAAAAATGCTCGAGTTCTATATTAACGTCGTAGGGTCTGTAAGTGATCCATGCGGTACGCCTAATTTATAACCACCTGCCATAAACTCGGAACTCTGAATTATAGACTGCAGTGAAATACATAACAACACCATGTTGATGAGAGCTAGCATTTCTGGGTTTAGGCACAGATCTTCAAAATCCAATGATGTGTATTTTAGCAGCGAACTCCGTACAAACGGATTGACACTGTTTCTGCGAAATCCGATTTGTTGGTATGGGATTCGGCATTTCAAATTCAGAAATTCGCACAACCCTATCTAAGCTTTGCACTGTTTGCAGAACTCAAAATAACTATCAACATAGCGCTGTTTCTTTTGTTTGTTACGTAACGTTATGTATCATCTTTCAAAAAACATATGAAAACATTTGCATTTTTTTTCTCCTTAAATTGATTACCTTTTAACTACATCTACAAATTTTAATTAGTTCCACACTTTTTAAATTGTCACTTAACTCTAAGTGATCACAAACAAATTCGATGTTGGTAACAAATTCCACGAAGACTTTCTAAAAGTATAGTTCCAGAAATTGGTCTCCAGTCTCTCAAGTTTAACCAGAGTATCAAAACTTTTCTCTTCGTTACTCGGTTGAACTAATCTTTCCAACATTTCCTAATTATGTTGTAATACTTAAGTAATTATAAGTTAATTTCACCCAAACATAGTACTCAGCTGTGTTTCGGGTAACTGCTGAATCAGTATTATTAAAGCTGATGATCATGCAAAGTTTGATTCACTAATTAGTTGAACAAAGGGTAGATATTTACCGGGAAATTGCTCGCTTAAACTGTGCACAAAAAACACAGGCAGTACTATTATACATAAGTTGAGCTTTATTAACAGTAATCGCATTTGTATTATTGGAACAAACAGTATGCAAAACTTTTCTGGTTTTCGTCAGTAATATCGATTCATCCAACCCAGTACTCATTCGACGTGCACTTCAAGTTAGCAAACTGTAAGCCACCTTACATATTGTCGTTATAAAGAGTTAATGAATGAACTTCGGCCACATTTTCAATGTTATGTAGTTCGCAAACGGAATAAAGTTAAGCGGTTCTCCTATTTGTGCCGACAAGCCGACATAATGTATTATCTCGCTCGCAAAGTTTTAGCGGAGCTACACTGTTCATTAAACAGGCGAATGAAGCTGAGTTTAATTTATACGAAAAGTACTATACAGTAACTGCAAAACAACGTTACAGTTTCGAGATTTGTTTTTGTGTAGCTTCATAAAAGTGGCACCGTTGTTGGTAGTTAACTTTTTTTACTTTTTGGTCCTTGACTTCTCCTTTAGCTGTCGAGTCTTGTATATCTCTGTCGTTATCAGAACACTCAAGGCAAACTTAAGCCAGACTTATTTTTGTATCGCGTTATCTGGATACTGCTCCTTCAGAGTTAAGTGAACCAATAATCTGGACCGAAGCGTTCGCGACGGCTGCTCGTTTAAAATTGTTTCTTAAATGCGATGGAAATACGCAGCTCAATATCTTTAACGTAAACTAATATTAAATCAGCTTACAGAATACCTATAGATGCTGCTTCTCATAATCAATTTCAAACATATTCTCCAACTCATGTGAGGATAATGTTTATGTGGAAACTGAAACCTAAGTTGCGACCTCGATAAACTAAATACAACTTGGGCGAACTTGTACTGCAAATCATATGTGGATATTCTAGAGAAGTTCTTACTAACGACTTGGCTAAGATATGACGAGCGCATTGAACCTACAACTGAGCTGACGGCTCCCAATCATAAACATTGGTCCCGCTTTGAGAGTTCGCTAGTCGCTTGCAATAAATTGAAGTTAAATTAGTTGCTTTGGGTCCACCAGACATCTGTCTCAGAACTTGGTTCTCCATCTTAACTATTAATAACAATTAGCGGTACCTTTAGCAGTTTCCTCATGTGTAATTGATACGGGAACTGAAACCTTACAAACGACTACGTGAAATGGATCTCTATTATATTAGTGTTGGTACCTAATTTAATAATCTTGTTAGTTTGTTGTTTGAGTATCTATCCAAAATATTTTTAGAATAGTATTTTCTGTTGTTGTAGATAAAGTATGATTCTCTTTGGCTCTTTGATATAAAGTAGTGTTATTATAACTATTCATTGAACTATCTTCTATTCCCTTATTTGTCGGGATCCTTCAATTTTACTACATCCAAAGATACCTACAGCTCTTTCATCTATAATGTCTAACACTGCATTAACAGAAGATAGCAGACAAGTTGCCACTCAGGAACTCGCACAACTCTCGAACAGGTAATGATTTATGAAGTGCGTACAAAGCAAGTGATACACAGAGGAGTCAGTTACATTAGACCGCATCAAAATAAGAAAAGGGACCGTATCAAAGGCAGTAAGGCGGTATCCCCAGGGGTAGAGTGGGGACCTTTATTTATGGCCCGCGCCTTTGTTACACTCGATCCAGAAATATAAATAGTTCCCGTTGAAATATCGAAGGCGAAGCTTTTTGAGGGTGCGATATTGTAGAGAATTAATGATGTGGTCAGTATTTGAATTGGATTAGGGATACAACGGATGGATCGGCGTGAGATGCTAAAAGGCTTGGGCGTGTTTGTACGGCTTAGTAAAACATAAAACGGTGGAGTGAATTGAGTTAGCGGAGGGTTCAGTAAGTGGGTGTTGAGATTGCCCCAAGGCTTTGTATCCTAATTGTATTTTCAGGTGATAAATATGTAAAACACTTTAATGCATATTAAGAACTCATAAGCCCTTCAAAGCAATACAAACATGTTGGGTCAAATATTGTATCATTTTGTGTATTTGGTACCTGCCAGCTATAATCTAAAACAAAATCGTAAAAGAGAATTCTAACGGTAACCAATAACAGTTTTATTGGTATCGCGTGCAGCATGTTTCAACGAAATCGTAAATGTTACCCAAATAAGGGACGTTCATGCGTGTACGTTTATCTAGAAGGAAGGAAGATGTAATTCTTTAATAAAAATGTTATATGTTCAGTTTCTTCGGTTTATGGTGGCAACAAAACAGAAACGAACCCTATTTTTTTATTTTAGTACAATTTTATAACCTAGATTGATGAATTGTGTCCAAAACCACTAAGTGTAAGTTTTACTATACTATGGCCTTATAGAATAACAGTCATAAAATAAAATACCAATTTTATCAGGACTAACCTAAAAGAGCCTTATATTTTTTAGGGGTTTTCATTTGGTGTTGTTTACTTTATGTAACAAAAAACTTTTTTAAAAACAAGCTTTTAGTTATATGCGCTAAAAAAATTAAATAAACTATCAACTTATAACGTCATTACACAATTTATCCAAACTTAATATTATAAATTCGAAAGTAACTCTCTGTCTGTATGTTACCTTTTCACGCCTAAACCACTGAACGGATTTCGATAAAATTTGGCAGAGAGAGAGATTGCATCCCGGGGAAGGACATAGGATAGTTTTTTCCCGATATTCCCACGGGATCGAGACTTATGCGGGTGAAACCGCGAGGCGCTGCTAGTATGATATAAAAGCTTGTCGCGAGATTTAAGTACTCGTATATTTACTTAGTTTGAAAATTTAAATCAATCAGATCAAGTTATTTAATTTACTTGTTTATCTACACAGGTAAATCTCGCAACAAGCTTTTATATCATATAATAATAATATAATAAAAATTGTTTATTTCGTAACCGTAATTAAAAAAAACACATTAGTGATTGGAGCCCCCTTTTAAGCCAAAAATGCCTGTATTAGGAGACTCCGCTCTTTCACAGCAAGTTAATTATTACAAAATAAAATTAAAAATTAAATGTGTGATATAAATTGTGTAATGTAACGACGTTATAAGTCGATAGTAAAAGTTTTAAGGGAAAGTTTATTTTATTATTTTTAGCGCTTTTATCTAAAAACTTGTTTTTAAAAAAGTTTTTTTTTTACTTTTAAATTGTTTTTTACTCTTGGTTATCGCTGGACAGGTTTCTCAGTCCGTCCATCTTATTCAACGCATCATTGTTGCAAGGCCGTTTGCTGGTTAATTTCGAACAACCTAGCTCTTCAATAAGGAGACCTTCTTTACAACAGGGTTCGCCCCGGTGCCCTGAGGCGGTACGTTCACGACATCACGTTACACCCTGATGCCACTCAGTCCTCGGCACGGCACGGCCTCACCTTGACTTGGTTGTTTGGAGGAATGCGCCACTTTTTTCATCTTGAAGCTTACCAACTTGTGCCTTACGAAACACAGGTCCGGGTTTGACTTTGGAGTTACTCTTCTCCTAGACAGGTTGCAAACCAATACTGTTGACGCCTAATCTCGCCAAATTACCTACACAAGTCAAAGTTAATCAACCGATGCTACAGACTCGAACAATTCGACCTCAAGATCACAATCGAGGACTCCAAAAACCCCAGTACATCAAAATTTCAGACGGATTGGAGCAACGGAGTTTAACTCGCATTCGTATTCTCAGCAAGTCCTGTTATTTGATACCCATATTGTAGGAAAGCATAAAAAACTTAGTCCGCCATCTTTAGAAGGCCGCCACATTGAATTTAGAGTGACGTCACTTATGTTTTCGAATTATTCTCAGCAAGTCCTTTTATTTGATACCCATATTGTAGGAGTGCGCTAAATATAGCTTGTCCGCCATCTTGGTTGGTCCGCCATGTTGAATTTAGAATGACGTCACATAGCTAATCATGCATTGTCATACAAACTAAACGTTTATACAAAATTTCAGCTCAATCGGTTGAAGATATCTGCTTCAAAATTGAATTGCAAGGTTCCACTCGAACAAACATAGTTACATACATACATTGCAAGTTAAATAAAAGCTTGTAAAAAGAAGTACATCACCAATAAACTTCAAAAGAAAAAAACAAATTTAACTTTGAAACTCAAGATACCTACAAACATTTATCATTGCCGTTCACTACAGAAAAATATTCCCGCGGAAAATTCACACGGAATAAAAAGTGTCCGATGAAAAGCGATACGCGAGCAATTTGTCACGACGAGTCTTAGAAGGACTACACATACTCCATTCACGACGATAACCGAGCTCCCTAGCCCAGTTATATGATTACATACAGTTTTTATTCAGTCTAGTTTTTGACTGATACGTTTTTAAGCACCCCCACATCAATTTTTATTTTCTATGCTATGGATGACGTAATCTTTTTAGTGTTTGATGTATCCGATCAGTAATCTTGTTATTGGAGTTTTTCGCCTTTATTGAGTCAGAAAGCATTGTGTTGTGGGAAATAGAAACGGACAATTATTTCTAGACTAGAAGGATTAAGACCACTCTAATGGATTGAAGGTTTTAAGGCGATTGAAGAAACGAACGACTTTAAAGTTAAAGATATTGTTTAGATAGCTCCTGTATTCTGTTAAAGCAAAACCACTTTCAACAAACAAATCATACGGAAATAAATCAGGAAAAAGCAAGGATGAAACCGAGTAAAATTCAAAAGAAAATATGAAATCATTCAGCAACAGTATCTGGAATAGAAAAATATGCATACTCCATTCTCGGCACACAATGCGGACGAAGCCCGCACATTTATAAGCACCCGACTTTTATATTGTCATCTCGTCCATATAGATGGGTTATTGACCCCGGTCAGAAAGCTCGTGTAATGTTTCATCAAGTGCATAATTCATACGGGGTCGTCTTCCTTGCAGGTATGTAGGTACCTCTGATAAAAATTCCTCACATTTCAGCCGTTAAACGCCAAGCCAGGGAATTTGTGGGAGTTTATTTATGAATCACTCGGTAAAATCTCGATCGGCCGAGAGGAATGTTATAGCCTTGGCATTCAAGATAATACTGGAATCGTGAACCTGTTTTGCAGGAGACAGTATCTCAACCGACCTTCAACTTGGGAATGTAGAGTGAAACTTTGAATCGCTAGAATCTACTCGCGAATAGACTTACTTTTTACCGACTTCAAAAAAAGGAGGTTATCAATTCGACACGTATGAATGTAATGTTATTGGAACTGCAATATATATCACATATGACAATCTATTAGGGCTTCCAAACAAATATACAAAATTGTATAGATGTATGTATGTTCACGCATTTCTCCGCAACTATTAATCGGATCGTGACCATTTTTTTATTGGCTTACATTTACTTCAATTTATCCCAAAGTGCAAGTCAAAATCGATTCAGTAATTTTCAAGATATGGACTAATACGTGTAATTGTGGGACGGCCTGGCTTATTGATACGAGCTACGGTTGTGGTGTCAAATGGAAAACATCTCAAAACCTTGGCCAAATTCGAGTGCAATATTTACAACAAAATTTTTACCTACTTATTACAAACAATAATTCCAGTTTTCACTTAAAACTAAAAATTACGAAATAAAAAAGTAATTTAAAAAAAATAAATCGACTTCAAAAAGAAATTAAGTAACTCAAAATTTTGAAATAACTTTAATTTCGGATGTCGGTGGCAAAAAACTAAAACTCAAATACAGATCCTACGACATCGACTTCCGAAATTAAAGTTATTTCATAATTTTGAGTTAATTTCTTTTTGAAGTCGATTTAATTTTTATTTAAAAATTACTTTTTTTTTAAACTGTTACATTCATGATATATCCACACAACAATTTTCTCTGGAAAAAATTGTTGCTTATATGTTTCACTTGCACTAAGTACCTGACTGACGCTCTTAGTCTATCTGAAACCGGTAATGATAATAACAACAATGTTATCACTGCTACTGATATTTGTTTTCACTGCACGGGTGATTAATATTTCATATACAAGTGAGATAGTTGCAAAGCTGATAGCCGTTTTGAATCTTCCATTTATTGCCATGAACAAAAGATGACAGCGGATTTTGTCTATTTCCATTGAATCTAACTAGCTTAGATTAATCATATCAATATGTTCCTCTGTTTCCATGTCAATATTGTTTCCTTCTTCAGTTTTATTTAAAGTATAATTAAAATGAGCATTATCATTTAGTTGCCTAACTCTATCACCCTGAGTTACTTCAGTTTATGATACAATTCCTAAATTATCGCACACGATATTCAAGACGTCTCCATAATATTCCCCAAAATGTAAGTAATGGTCGCTTTATATCACGGTGGGCAGGCGACAATAACCATTGTCTGTGTCTCATGAATTCCGTGAGGAGATAGGTGCTATGAAGGTGATAACACTCTCCTGACCAGCTGGGAAATTTATGGCTTCATAATATTATACTGGAGATGAACTGGATGGGAGCGGGGAACGGGTAGCATACCGCTATCTAGGTGCACTTTGTTTTAAAAACTTAGACATTTATTCAGCTAATTTTTTTACTTGAATTAAGAAAATGTTAGGGAATTCCAAAACAATCGCTATGGAAGATCACACACAAAAATTTTGATTGAAATATGTTAGACAAACGCTTTCAGTATACACCGGACCTGCGTTTATGGCTTCTGATACTGTTTAGTAGTCATAGTTTTTCAGACCAACCAATATCTATGGGCGCTTATTTACATAGGCACATATACATACTACTGACAAATAAAAACAACCCTGTACCGACAGATTATGTGTATTTATGCGTATGTAGGTGTAAGGAATATGACTGTATCAAAAGCAAAATAATACAAAACAAAAGACAACTAACAATACTCGTCCTGAGCTTCTAAAACATTTCTTCACAGTATCGTGTGTCGATATCGTTATCTAAAGAAACATCCCCTCAGACATAGTATGATAATCTTTTGTTCCCCAATGAGAGCAGATGACGCCCTTTGTGAGTTAACAGTAAATAGGAAGGTAAGCTTAATAGGAGTCTTATTTTCACTTGTAACACTGTTTTTGTTATTAATGTGTGTCTTATTCATTTCTGATATTATAGAATACCAGTGACCAGCCCTTGCTCAGCACGGGTGCAATCTAGTAATGTGGCGACATGTCAAAACATGGAGATTTCAGTGCTATATCTAATACACATAAGCCTTCCAGAATAATTTATCTAAATGATGGTGAAAACCGCATCAAAATCCGTTGTGAAGCTTAGAAGAACAACGCGGTCACACATAAAAGTGACTTTATATAATAATATATTATAGATCATAGCTGAAGAAATACTGAAACCAGAAATGGAAAAGGAGTTAGAGAAAACTCAAATTACTACTTATAATGTCTAGTATATTTTATCATTCTGAAAGCTACTTAGTTCTAAAAACTTTTTAAATTTTAAAGATCTCAGGAGAGCGAACGTGACAGTATTTAAATTAGCAATTTAAAAAAAAAACATAACTAACTTAAAAGAGAAACAGCTTCGTCACAGTTTCGTAATAAGTTAAATCTACAATTTGGAGAGGAACATGAATGAGATATTACATCTATCTTTCATAAAAGCCGCGTGGTATGGGGACTGTGCAAATACTGTTTAAATTAAATCCAGCTCGGCTTTTAATCCTGCTAAAAGCCTTCTTACAGTTGCGGTAACTGGCGGTTTCTCAGTAAGGTAACAAGGCTGTGAAATGCACACATCATCATCTCGCGTATCTTTGACGATAATGGCGTCACAGGTTTGTACGAGAACGTTGCGAGAGCGCAACTAGAACGCGAATATTGTAGGATAGAAAAACAAAAGCAATATGCTGCAACTCTTTGCGACAGCTTGAAATTTTTCAGATAGCGTTTTTCTACACACAAATCTTCCATGTCGGCCCAAGCGACGCGTCTTGCACACTGATTCACGCGTAAAGTGCTTGTATACGAATACGATGCATGTAATGCACAAGTTCAGGCACCTGTGTATACGAGTATACACTGTTTAAATTACCGTGTATAGAAGTTCGCGGGTCTTGCGCGCTGCATGTTTAGATATTTATCCCGCGCATGTATCCTGCTACATAACATGCTCAAGTTACTTGCAACTTTTATGGCAGCGCCAATCCGCAAGTGTATTAAGGTCTAAACAGGCAATAAATCAAGTTCTGACGATGTTTTCACAATTATATAGGCACGTGAGATTAGAGAACAACAACCGAGAAATTGACCTTTATTTGTATACATTATGATTATTAAAACGCCGAAAAAAACACGTTTGTTGTATGGGGGCCCTCCTTAAATATTTATTTTATTATTTATTATTAAATTAAAAATACAACTGAGTATTTTGTGAATATTTCAAGTGCCTACCTGTTGCCATTTTTGATATCGAGCAAAAAAGGGCAAAAAAATCGCGTTTGTTGTATGGGAGCACCCCTTAAATATTTATTTTATTTTGTTTTTAGTATTTGTTGTTATAGCGGCAACAGAAATACATAATTTGTGAAAATTTCAACTGTCTAGCTATCGCGGTTCTTGAGATACAGCCTGGTGGCAGACAGACAGACGGACGGACGGACAGACAGCGAAGTCATCAATAATGGCAACAGGAAGGCACTTGAAATATTCACAAAATACTCAGTTGTATTTTTACTTTAATTATAAAAAAATAAAATAAATATTTAAGGGGGGCTCCCATACAACAAACGTGTTTTTTTCCAGTCCGGGGCATTGGTCCAACTATCGGCGTTTTTGCCTTGTGGCACGGAACCCTTCGTGTGCGAGTCCGACTCGCGCTTGGCCAGTTTTTTTCTATTAATTCATTAGGTATTAGTTGTATTTTAAGGGTATATTATGTTAAATTCTGTATAAAAAGTAGTAATAGTACCTATAAACTTTCAGGAAACGTAGGTCAAGTTATGTAAGTTATGAGATATCTCATGCCATAAATTTTTTCTCCCACAATTATATCTAACTCTTTTTACCCTTACTTTATACTTATTAACCTTAGTATTTAACGATAAACTTGAGTGAAGACAACAGGTAACTTGTTCCCGACTTAAGTTTTAATAAGAAAACATACTGATGATCGCTCGGCTAAAGGGGAAACTTTTTGAATAGGTTGTTGTCGGGCTTAGGATCTTATCAAATACTGTGAAAACTTCTTTTTGTTCCGCCGTTGTAAAGTCAGGCCTACCGTGTAATAAAAGAAAGTTAATCGTGGGTATTGTTCTTTTTTTTCGATTTAATGGAGTTAAAGCTTTTTCAACAGCTTTTTTTATTTCATCGTTAGGAAACGCATGTCCTAGTATCAAAAAATTTAAGACATGTGACATCTACCAACATGGTGGATTTTGGCCCACTCCCTCTGGAAGAGAGGAGGCCTGTGTCCCAGCAGTGGGGAAAAAAGGCTGATTATGCTATTGATCTCCTCATGACTAACATAGTTTTAAGATAATGTCATCATCATCATTTCAGCCGAAAGACGTCCACTGCTGGACATAGGCCTCCCCCAAGCACCTCCATTCGACCGGTTCTGTGCTTCTCGCATCCAACGGGTAAACGGGTTCCTGCGGCCTTCACAAGGTCGTCGGACCACCTTGTGGAAGACCTTCCAACGCTACGTCTTCCGGTACGCGGTCGCCACCTTTCGGCCCAACGGCTATCTGTTCTGCGAGCAATGTGCCCTGCCCACTGCCACTTAAGTTCGGCAATTCTTCGGGCTATGTCGGTTACCTTAGTTCTCCTACGGATCTCCTCATTCCTGATTCGATCACGCAGGGAAACTCCAAGCATAGCCCTCTCCATTGCCCTTTGGGTGACTTTTAGTCTTCTTATATGGCCCATTGCGAGCGACCACGTTTCAGTGCCACAACTCATCACTGGCAACACGCACAGGTCAAAGTCTTTCGTCTTGAGACTGCGGTATGTGGGACGAGAAGATATTGCGTAGCTTCCCGAACGCTGCCCAGCCGAGTCGGATTCGACGATTGACCTCTTTCTCGAAGTTAGACTTACCTAACTTAAGATAATGTAATACTAACAAAATATGGACATTTAAATAGTCTGAATTAAGCAAATTTTATTTGTTTTTTTATTTATAAGACACCCACATTACGACAGTTATGGTTTTAGTCCGATGTCCACATGAATTTAGTGTTACACTAATCTTAGTTTAACTTTAAATGTAAAATTTTTTTTTAGCAACGCGTTTGTTGTATAGTAGCAAGTTAATGTTCAGCATTTTAGTAGAATGCCATAAATGTTTACCTTTTGCCCCGAGTATGAACATAAACTCTCAAACATTTAGCTTACATTATTGCCATTTGTAGGTTAAAAGAGAGCGGAAAAAAGAAAAATGTCATAAATTAATAAAAAAGGGTCTCTGCATACTTAATTACTCTTCCTTCGAATGGCCCGGACACGTACCTGCAACAAGATTAACATACATAATTATTAACACAGTGGTCCTGTACTTAATGCGACTGGATTAACATAATGCGGTATTAAATTTAACCGCCTTTTGACGTTCTCGGCTGCTGTGTTTAACTCGTACAAAATTAAGTAAAAATATTAGTTGAAATACGAATGTGGAATTGAGGACCTTTTTTTTTTGTATAAACATAAACACATAATATAACATCACGCTTTAATCTTTGAAGAATTAGGCAGAGGTGCATCTGTAGTACACCCACTCTTGCAATTTTTTTTCGGATAAGTTATCCAAAAAACTGTGGTAGGTATAGGTACCTACTTTAGATACAAGCCAGAATGGTAGAGGATTAAGCACAATACACAATAATACCAAACAAATTGGCACTACTATCAACTTCTGTAATAGTCTTTTTTTGTAATTGCATAGCAAAATGCAAAAGAAATTCTAAATCAGCCGGAACGATGACAATCTTTATTAAACATAAACTTTCTAAATCGCAACATTAACTTTAGATTAAATCTTGACACGTATAAAAAAAAGGTAAACACGCCCGAAATGGTGTAAAACATCCATTAGATTTTAATCAACTGATTAATTGAACGGCGTTACTATAACCATGAACCGAGTTTTAATACTTCCACCTTAACGAGCATCAAAATTGGTGTGATTGACGGCCAAAACTTTGTGTCTAATTAGTGAATAATTTATAGACGCGTCCTAAATCTAAGTTTTAATGTATATTTTAGTAAGTTTGAGCAGCGTCTGTGTGTAATGAGACTTAAATTGTGTTTGTCTTAGTTGTCAGCCGTTTGATGTTTGAGTCTTGACATCCAAACTGTTAGTTCAAGGTAGAAGTTGGCACATTATGTTACCTTTTAGTTAAGGTAATAAGTTAATGGGCACACGGCTTCACACGCGTGTAATTTATATGGTTTTCCATATTTGAAAATTAAGTTGTAAGATTTTTACTCTTAGGGCCCGTTCACACAGCATTGATCGTCGTTTCAGCCGATAGACGTCCACTGCCGGACATAGGTCTCCCCCAATTTTGGGAGGGTTTGCCATAATCGCCACGCTTGGCAGGCGGGTTGGCGATCGCAGTATGGTATGATGGTGGAATACATAGAGAACGCTGCTGCCCATTCTCCGGTACGACCCTTAGTCGCCTTTTACGACACCCACGGGAAGTAAGGGCATTGATCAGTATGATATTTTACTGTAAAATTTTGGGATTACATGGCAGTTTCATGTCGTCATAGTTTCGAACCCAGACAAGCACTTTACTTTTTGTAAATTATTCATCACCACTGCTCTCAAAACTGTAAACGAAAACATCGTGAGGAAACCGGTATGTGTTAGAACCAATAATACCAAACCGCACTGGGCCCGCGTGGTGGATTACGGCCCACACCCTCTCACCGAGAGGCCTGTGTCCCAGCAGTGGGAACGTTATAGGCTGATTATGCTATGCTGCCGCCGTAAGTAAAAGGGGCGCATCTGAGGAAAGGGAAATACAGAAAAATGAGCCTTAATGGATGCGCCTTTTTTGTTTAGAAAGGTTTATTTTTCTGTGTTCCCTTTCCTCAGATGCGCCCCTTTTACTAACGGCGGCGGTATGGCAGTTTCATACTGCATTTGTTTTAAAACGCATGAACAGTGGAATATTGACGTGTGAACTCAACTTTTTACCGTAAAATTTTGTACAGGACAGCGCCGTGTGAACAGCCATTTATTCTTTTACCTAACTAACAAAATTATCGCAATTCTAATACATATACGTGCGGTGGCAAAGGTGAGTTTATAAATCTCTAACATACAACTTTCCTTCCAACATTACAACTTCTCTTACCACAGCAATACGGTACTCACAGCTATTATTGGCCGACCGCTAATTAGCAAGTGCACACCATGACACAGCAAGTTCCCATCAACTCCCGTATCCCTTCCCACCATCTTTGTTTAACTAATTAATACTATAAAACTTAATTATGATCACAAGGGCTCTAACTAAACAACGGTTACTGTACCAGCAGGTTTAATAAAGGCTGTTAAAGGCGACAATGACAAGAGTAATAGAAGTTTATGAGACTTTAAGATCAATGTACGTCGTTTTTGTCTCCTCTATAATTCTTTCCTGCTGTTAATTGTATTAATTTATGACCGCACTGGGTGGCAATTGATTGTTAAGTGGGTCTTAAAATAGAACATTTAAATTTAGATGTGCATTGCATAAATCATGTGATGGGTATGAGCAGTGGCTTAGAAAGTACTTGGGACTTTTATGTGGCAGGCGATATTTTCGGGATGATGTTCGAGAATCTTCATAGACACCTTTAACTTTGTGCGCTAATAACACCCTTCAATAACTATATTTTTTTGGCCTAGAATACCTTTGGCGTAGAATAAAAAGTATGGCTCCATTTTTTTACATGACATTTAACAAATATGACGATGATACCCACACCAGCTGCTACCCAACTTGCCGACTAGCTATTCTTTATAGTTTTCAGCACATTTTGAGCTGTTATTCTTAAAGATGGTAGCAGAGAGATCGGCGCGCAAACTGAAACCATAAATTTAGCACATGATTCTAGACCATAGCGTAGAAATTTTTCGTCGGATATAAAAAAAAAAAGAAATCAGCTGTTCACAGAAAAACGCAATACCTACGCGGTCAAAATGTATGGAGCACTGTCTTTGTGCGATCGTGTAGCACTTGTCCGCGGAAGCGACGGAACATTGCAGCCAAAAGTCCTCTGCCATGACGAGGTGCAGATAGCATGTAGGAACTCGCACCACCAACGCCTTGAAGTTGACGTTGCGGCGCGATTCAAGCAACTGCACTCTCGGCCTGTACTTGGTCCTTTGGCACACGTACTCCTCGATGTCCGGTTAATAACCGACAAAAAAATCTACCCAGTCGGGTTCAGAATCATGAACTGAATTCATGGTTTCAGTTTGCGCGTTCATGTTTCCACCCTGCGTAGCTAGTAAAAGCATGAGAGATAAGAGAAAAAAACTTAGTCAGTGCAGTGGTAAAAATTAACAAAAGCCAATTTAAGGTAAAAGGAAGGCACACCTATCAAATCGGAAAGGGATCGGCACCATATCGCCTTTCGCCTCGGCGTCAAACAGGCGTCAACCTAACGTAAGCACGTAACCAAAGCGGATCAGCAGCTCCGATACGTCGACTTGGCTACGGCTAGACTACGGGGACCGCTGGTTGACGGTGCAGCAGGCAGGCCGGAGGGGTGAGAGGAACAAGGGTGGACAAAGAGACGTAGCTCGGGTACGGAGAGACGTAAGCGCGGGGACGACGAGCCGTAAAGCAACGCACCGCGGTTCGTGAGCTTGTCCCGAGGCGAAGCGATTACGTTACGATCCCGATTAGTGTGCGTTGCAGTAGGGAGTTTCATACAAAGAATACTGAACGACTCGAGTTGATACGGTGCCGATCCCTTTCGGTTTGATACGTGTGCGACCTTTAGGTCGGATTTCTAAAATTCCTCTCCTGAACAAAACAGGCAGGTAACGGAATTCGGTTTCCTTGTTTACAACACAATGTGTGTTGACGTGGATCACTGTCTGCCAAACCTTGTGGTGAAGGCTCCTTGTCGAACATAATGTCGAACGTATGTTGGAACACCGCCGCCGCTCAGTAGGTAATTGATTTGTAACATGACAGGTGATGTACCTGTGTTCGTCTGTAAGTCACTGTTTACATTACATCCACTGTGGTAAGGCGGAAGCGTCAGGTTAGCCCGCGAAATAAAAATGTTTTCTTACGTTTCTTGCAATTTGCAGGTCAGTATCAGGTTAAAAAAAACAAACAAAAATCAATGGGGTAATATGAACTTAGAGAGATGTATTGATGACTAGCTTCCGTCCGCGGCTTCGCCCGCGAGGTATGTCGATAAAACGATCCTATGTTCTTCCCAGGGATGCAATCTATATTTCTGCCAAATTTTATCGAAATCGGTTCAGTGGTTTAGGCGTGAACCATATATACATACAGACAGACAGCACTACTAAGTAACTACTTAGTTACTTATATTAGTATGGATTTTCTTGATTCTATAAACCACCTGCCCCTTCAGGGTATGGGTACAACAGGCATGACTATACTTTGTGTAAAATAATTTAAATAATGTAAACGAACTACCCACTCTGCAATTATTATCTCAATTGTGTTTCAACAGAAACAAAGGATTTATTTTAAAAGTGGGTAGTTGATACTTACATTAATTCAGTCATTTCCTGTCCTAATTAAGGTAAAACGACTGAATCACATTGCTTTCTGCTTTCTAAAGTTATCCATGGTTAAGTAATAAGTTAAAGTTAAGAAGTTTCAAATTCATTACTTATTTGGTTAAGTAACCTTAATCGACCTAAGATAAATTTGCTTTCAGGCATTTTCTGATAAATTAAATATTTTATGTCGTCTGTTAAAACATAGGTAAAGTTTTAGCCATCAATATTTAGTGGCTTTACTCTAAGGTTATTGAAATAAACTGCCGTCGTAAATACTGATAAGGGTAGGTGTAAAAGTATCAATGTTACAACATAAAACATTTGCGGTTCCGTTAATACAGCTATAAATGCTATAATACAACGTATAATATTGAAATGGAAACCTATTTTCAGACAAAAAGGGAACAAGAAATGACGATGCTAGAACCAGAGTGATCTAAGTGACATTTTTGGCAAAAATGGTTTTTTTACACAATTGCATGGAAAAATCATGATTCTAAATCAAAATACTGATCTAAGTGCTTCCCAGTATTATTAAATAAAACTGGGAAGCACTTAGATCAGTATGGCATGAAAGAATTATGATTTTTCCATGCAATTGTGTAAAAAAACCATTTTTGCCAAAAATGTCACTTAGATCACTCTGGTTCTAGCATCGTCAAATAGGACCTTTTCTTTGATTTATTCCGGTCGGATCCCCTGGTCTGATCTTTGTGAGTAGTCCAGTAAGGATGTTTTGATGAAAAAACGCCTAAAGGCACCACGAATTTTAGGCTGACTTCTAATTCAGTGGCTATCTTTCAGGGATTCTGTTATGCCTATTTTAAAACTCATTCAGAAATTCCCATTTTTTTGAGAACGTTCACCTTCTAATCTCAGTCTATCAAAAATACCTCTTTTCCAACATTTTTGTCAAGTGTTTGACATTTATCGACGCTGAGATAAGATTGCGACTTGGAACGCTCATATTCCCCTTTTTTTTAGATTACACCAAACTTTGTCTTTATATTTTTTGAACGAACTATAGTTTATAGTTCTTATGAAGACAACCTGTGGCATTCAGTGTTCCTAGTAAAATAATGTGGTGAAAAATTTGTATTTTTATTTTGACAACTCCATCGCCTCATGCCTTGAGAACTTTAAAATTTATCTGCAGTCGCTTCGTATAATTTAGTCGTATTTATTTTACGTGGATCTCAAGCGTCCAGATACCAGCGCGGCGTACTGTATTGTTTGACATAAATTTTCAGGTCACAGTTTTACGAAACCGAATAAAATAAAACCCAAGCGATCGGTTTCAAAAGCAATGTACACGTTGCTGCGCACGTTCTTGAGAGAAATGTTCCTTAAAATTTATGAGATTTCATGTTTTAAAGAAATCTTAGCGCAGACAAACAAAAAGTCGGGACCACTTGACCGGATCGCTCGTCTCCACTGTTGCTGGGGGCGTCCTAAGGCCATAAAAAACAAAGCACTTTGGACCGCAGCCAGCCATCTCCCGCTTCTGAATCAACCTCATTGAAAAGAAGCGTTTAAAGCTAAAGTAAGAGCACTTGAATTCATTTCGTGAAAATGTTTAAATCTCCTCCTTTGTGAAATGTTCAGGTTCGAATGAGTTTTAAAATAAAAGTTTGTTATAGAATTTAATTAATTATACCCGTAAAAATTAGGGAGTTCGTTAATATTTCAAATTGCTGTACTGTAAGTGGTTTTGAACTTTCTCGTGTTTCGCCTGGTAGGCGAAGATCTTTTGGAGGGTGAATAAGAAACGTACAATTTTCACGATAACAATGTTGAAAAATTTATAAATGCCACACAAGCTCTTCCCTCAAAAGAAATATGAAAAGGGAATGGAATCGATAAATAAAACTTCGCACAGTTCAAAAAAGGAATCGCCCAATCGGCGACGTCTCGGGCCACCCGGCCGAGACTTTCGTAAGCAATAAACAATCTCTCGTATCCTTCATCTGTGTGGTTCCGCATCGCGACCACATTGTCGGGTAGTTTTTAGGTCGACACGGTCGTTGAACGACCCCCACGACCATGGATTCCTTCACATGCGACAAATCTTTCCACATTCTTATATCTGAAAATAGCGCGATTATGAACCGATATGGGAACGATCCCGGTCAAGTGGCATTCCTTTTTTTGTGCTTAAAGTCTCTGGTGTCGAAACAATAATGGCAGCGCACAGATGCAATTATATTCACGTTCCAACTTCAAAATAATTCGCCACAGACGCTCTACATTCCGTCACTCGTTCCTACACGAAGATTTATTTAAAAAGGTTGCAAGCCGCGAGGAATTTCATAGAGGTTTTAATTTTATTTAAAGCCGAGCATAGTGGAGGTGGCTGAGATTGCCTGGTTCTACCAGATACCTGTGCTTAAAATAGAAATACAGCCGCAGGGATAAAGAGCTGTACATTTCGTTGTCCACCTTAACTTGTTCAAATGTAGCCTTTGTGTAAAATTGAAATGTAAAATTGAAACAGTTTTCTCTCACATAAAATTCTTGTTACACAAAAGTGGAAATAAATCATGAGTAACCGTGTTAGAATTAAATAACCAATTAAGTACTCGTACGCAAGAGAAGACACAATCAAGCCTTTCTTTAACGGGATTTGCAGTGAGTCGATGCAACTCAATGCTATCTCCGATTACAAAATGATCCACATCTCAAGATGCACTTGAAATACGATCGCTACCACCGTGATATTCTTAGACAGTACTTGTTTCAATCGGAGTAGGGTGTAAGAATAATGAATTTCAATGCCCATCCATGCGCGTATGATTGAATATGGATTAATGAGGATTGAATACGAGGAAGCAAAACAAAGGGCCCTCGGATAGATAGATGCACATAATTCATGGTGTAAATTGTTCACAGCGGTGACGCAACAAGGTGTTTAGTGATGGTATTTATTATGACGACATATGAAGCATTATAATGGCAGTGAATGCTCAGCGTGCTGCGAGGGGTTGGTGACCGCACGACGTCGCATCGCCCACACTTATTAGAGATGCAGCGTAATTGTTACGATGAACCTCGCACTACCGTAATGTGCGACAGTCTCGCGGAGAGAAAAAGCTTAGCTTCAGAGGGCGACGGCTCCGAAATTCAACTTCCCTGCACAGTGCAGAGTCCCTCCAAAGACTAGGAACAATGACGATCGCTCCTGAGACTAGCTATACGTCACGCACGCCATTGTTTGGGTCGTCTTTTGTTTTTTTCTTTGTTATGCAATTTGGCGGTCGGTGGGGTAGCTAAGAGCAAAATAGACGTGAAGCTGGTGCATATTTTAGGGACAGTAAATGAGTCTATTCAAGTTATTAATTGACTTAACGGTAAATATATTTCTGTAGGCATACAAAAAATGGGCACTACCCACTATAAATTGTAGATGTTTTAACAGCCCAATTAATACTCTACAGCTGTGCGCTCGACTCCCATGTTGAAATTAAAGAGACATTTTAGTAAATCTCAGGCCAAAACATACACAAATCTAAATATAATTCGACATCGAAGTGACGTTCATTTCCTAACAATTTTAGATGCATAATGCATATGTAATGGCAGGTTACAAAGTCAAAACAACTCAAAGAACTTGACTAAATGTGTTACAACAATAGCACGACAATAGGAAACTATAATGGTACAATTGTATGGCGTATCTCCTGTCAACATGGGAGCAGCTCCTCCCTTGGCGCTTATAGCGCTTACCCCGCGTCACCTCGCACAAAAGGTTAAATAAGTCGGAACGAGTATTCAACTTTATAAAAAGTCGAGCACGCGACTAGCCCCGAACTTCGCGCAGGTATATTACACAGCACAATAGCTTTATAGAAACACAAATGTCGCTTACTTCCTTCGCGTACTGCGACGAGTAAAATTATGTTTCCAAATATTTATGCGAGCGCTTTCATTGAAATAAATAAGTAAGCAAGTAAGTTAACTTGGAAAATTGCTCCGCTTTTGTAGTTTAAGTTTTATTCCAATGGAGTTGGTTATTTAGAGGGTTGAATTTTCTTTGGTATGCCGAGTTATTTATTACTGATGCTTTTTGCTGGGATAAATTGAGTTTCACCATTAATATCGAACCAGGAACGCCGCACAGAAACACGTTAAGTTAAATGTACCTAGCGTTAATGTAAGAAGTTGTTCCTACATGCTAGTGGAATGTAAGCTTCTTATACAGTATGTACTTGTTGTTACATTCTATAGCAAGTAAATAATTACGAATACATATTTATAAACAAATCTACAAAAAAATAACGGGTACCTAGATACGTTTTAAAAATTGGGTTTACAAAGATAAAGATATATGTATCTACACTGAGCCGAAAGTCAAAAGAAAGATAAAAAATTCGTTCTTTAGTTTCGTGTTTTTATTAGTATAAAAACACGAAACTAAAGAAAGATTATGTCTAAAACAGTTTTCCATTCAGGTATAATAATTATATTATATTATAGGGTGTTTGGAAGCTGGATGCAAAGCCTTAAGGACTTGACACCATTTTGAGCATTTTGAGCCATACATGTCTTAGACCAGTCATGTCAAAGATACGGCCCGCGGGCCGAATCCGGCCCTCGGGCCATTTCGATACGGCCCGCCATCACAATATATCACAGATAAAAATGATCTTTTTTTAGAGATTTTAGACTGCACTCAATGCCAATTTCAATGATTTAAAAATACGCGCACTTTACTTAAAAGTAATTTCAAGAGTAGCGCCTGACAAGACGAGTGAGAGAGTGTTAGTTATGCTTTTCTCTCTCTCTCATGCGCGCGCGAAGTCGTCTTCTAATTCGTCCGTGCAGCTAACGCATACTGCGCCCCTCCCTCACCCTCTTTCTTACTTTTGGTATGATTTGTAACAACTATATATAACTAGATAAATAAAGATGTTAAAATAATTTAGTATGTTTTAGTATTTTAATTTGAACCTGGCCCGCCTACACATTCTAAATCTAATATATGGCCCTCTGCAAAATTGAGTTTGACACCCCTGTCTTAGACGAAGTAGGTATGTTTTTTATTTTTTCCCAGTTAAAGTTGGTATGTTATTTTTGACTAAAATTTTGCAGTTAAAAAAAAATATTTCGTCTAAGACATGTATAGCTAAAAATAGTGTAAATTGTTTCAACTACCTTCAAGCTTTGCACTCAGCTTTCAAAAGCCCTGTGTAATGATAACCGTATCCCCATATTAGGTTAGTTCCCTACACAAGGCTTTTATTTATAAACAGGTACTTCCTTGACAACTGATACAATTTCCACTTGCAAATAAAGTTACATTTTTTCTTTCTCAACAGCAGGTGGACGGAGGAAATGTATCGTGGTAACACAAGTACCGCTGCAAGTACATTGCTCACAGGACGCTAAAAGCAAATAATTATAAGTCTAAGGTATACATGAGAAAAATTTATAAGTAATTAGAAGAAAGAAAAGTATTATTTTTTTATATTTTGTTGTACCTATGTTTTTTCTGCGGGTCGCACAGGAAATGCGATCAGTAAAAAAGAACATTAAAATATAACAAAAACTTGAGAACAATAAAATAATTATGGAAAAAATATCCATATTTTTCATGATCCATGGCTCCCCATTATATATTTTTATATTCACCAGCCTGTTTTGCCAATACCTACTACATACCAATGTATATCGGTTAAGCCGTTTAGCAGTTATGGTGGAATAACACTCCTTTTTTTGGGCAATCGTGTAATAAAGAAACTCACAAACATACATGAACCCTGAAAACATAACACTCCTTTTGGGACACTTTTTTTGGGATGTCGTGTAAAAACAGAACATTACCTGTCTGGATGGGTAGCAGAATAGTATTTGCCCAAACAGTCTATTCAAATATACCATTATACTACGCACTTACAGTAACCTAGGAATAAGTAGAAAAGAACTACAGTAAGCACACCCAAATTTATATTTAGCTCGCCAGAAAACTTATATATATATAGCATTAAAAATAAAAAAGCAAGAAAAAGTTATTTAAAAAATTAAAAAACCCAACTGCGGTAAAAAAACTTAAGTTAAAAAAACTGAAAAGCTAAAAACAAGCCCATTTTAAATTAAATAAAAGTTGGGAAGCAGGCGGGACCCATTTCAATTTGAAAATATAATAAAAATGGTATGGGTCCCGCCTGCTTCAACGTTTTAAAACCCTTTATTTTGATACCCCACTCGATAGACATTGAGAAAAAAAAATGTTTTGAAGACATAAATTTGCGCCAAAAATCGGCCATATTAATTTTTTTTTTCAATTTTAATATACCCAGTGTCACTCTCACCATTAAGACGAATCTAACGGTACCTCTCAAGCTGAAATCAGTCAAGCCGTTTAGGCTACAGAGCGTGCCAAAGAAATATACATAAGAAATATACATCCATACATACATACACTCGATAAATATAACCCTCCTTCTGACGCAGTCGGGTAAAAAGAGAGAAAAATAGAAAAACGGAATGGAGGCCTTTGTCCTGCAGTGGGAGCGGGACACAACAGGTTCATAATAATAATAAAATCAAACCGGTAACATCTGTTCAGAAACCGCAACTTCGAATCACAAAACTAATGTCCAGCCTCATATTTCATAAAATTAAGCAGCAATTTAAAAAGCTATTCCAAGTAAAGAATGTTTAGTAACACCCGTTGGAGGACTTTTTATAAGAAATTCCGAGAACACGTTTCGGCATTATTTCCTCCTGTAGAAAACGAAGCCCACTACGTGCTTAAATAATTGCAAGGAAACTGCTCGAAATTTCGGGATGGCGACAGTTGGCAAGCGGACATCGTTAACCCTTCTTACAACATTCAATAACTCGATAACTATATGATAAAAAAGTTTAATGTAGCATAGATGTAAATGGCTCATAAAAGTTGCATAATGTTAAATTAATATTGTATGATTAATAAAACAATAATACCTATCTGAAATTAATATAGACGCATGAATAAGATGAAACTAATTCGCATCATCCTACTCATTTAAATAAATCTATAACGGAAAATTAACATTTTAATGACAACTCTCTCGTGATTCAAGCTATTGTTGTTACCAACTGGTGGTATTTTTTTATGCTCGCAAGACTGATCCGCTAGGGTTAAACACCTCGTTTTTGGCACACAACAAATAAAAAGTAAAAACAAAGAAGTATTTAAATTATTTATGCTCTACATAACAAGTGACGATCAGGCTTCCAGTTCAAAACAATAAAATGGCGTCGTTTAGATAACAATGGTAAGCCACGGAATGCGGCCGTGTCGCATTCGTAATTGTACCAATTAGCTGAACTGTCTACGTTAATTTATAAGCCGGGATGAACTTAGAATGACTGGGAAAAGAAATATTAGCCCTTAAGGATCTCACATGTTTACTGTGTTTAGTAAAGTAATGTAGGTAATTGAAGAACGCAACTTTTAACGAGCAAATTAATTCACCAAGTTGCTATATACATAGGTAAACAGCCGGTACCTTAGTAACTGTGACCAAGAATTTTCTAAAAATACGAAGAAGCGAAATGAAAATTAGCCTCACGGAAGTAAATATTTAATAGGATTATATCAAAAAAAAAAAAAAAGTCCTTAATTTTCGTCACTGTCAACTTAGGACACTTCGTTAGAATCGTCAAATAGTTACTTTTATCATTTGGATTCTGATTTAATAAACTGATTCAATATTGAATGGATTCGCAAAATTTCGTTTCGCTTTAATCATAAATTCGTTATTGCTCGGTTCCAAAATTGGTAAAAAAAAAACCATGTTGCGAATTTTCAATTAAAATCGGATAGCAAACTCTTATCCGTTTACCATATGCGAGATATGTAGGATTATCTGTATTTCGCAAATACTTTGAGTGCAATTTGACATACTTTTTCATTTAAGCCGAATCAGGTCCATTACTATTTTTGTATATGCCCAAACAACGCCATTAGAAAAACACACAATTTCTAAAAATATTGGATCCTGCCAAAAACTTTCTCTGCACATGCTACACCACTTAACTCAAAGTCTAGACAGATCATGTCTGATATCATACTCCCAGTCGCTATTCAAATAACAATCATAAATGCAGCCAGCTGAATGCAACTAACGTTCATCCATTAATGTTCAACTTTAATCAACATCTCACTTCCTTCATGAAGTTCGAAACCCTAATTGTCCCCTTTGTTTATTCAGAAGTAATGTGATACGTCACTGGGTCCCTGCCGGATACGTTATGCGTTAACGTCAATAAAAGTTGCCCAAATAATACCCAGACAGACCATTGACATAAAAAAGTATGGACTGGAAATACCTACAAAAAAAGGGTGCATACCTACAACTCGTTTTGTCGCATAAAATGGCTGCCACTGCTAGGGTTGTGTAAATCAAGGAACATAGGTGTTTCTATTATCGAGTATCGATACTAAATATGAGTCTTACTAGTTATTACGTTTGGATCATAATAACTTACTAAATTAAAGTCAGTTGTAATTACGGTTGCCAACCATACTTTATAATAACGTTTGTTACTTTATTTTCGGTAACTTTATAGTTTTGCATAAAAATAAAGTGTGCAAAAATACTTTATTTATAATCTTTTGTGATGCGTGAAACGAAAGACTCATAGTTAATTACTGAACTATTTATCGGTAGGTATACATGTCAAAAAAGAAAATCTTTTATTAGAGTTAGAATTTTCAGAGAAAATATTATAGTTATGTACAAACCTGTATTATGTACAAACAATGTGTATTATGTACAAACCAGTTGTGAAGACAAATGGCAATATAATAAGATACCTACTTATAAATACATCTGATAGCGTAAGTACCAAATGTAAAAACTCTCTGTTACCGTCACTTCAGCTTTCACTGAGTTTTTTCGGTAATAAATCTGCAGTGGCGAGAAGAGAGAAACAGATAGTCCATAAATTTAATAAAAAACGAGTTATTTATTTATTAAAATCAGTACCAGGTACTTAACAAATTAGAAAATATTGTAAAAATTGTGGAGTTTCTTGCCAGTTCTTCCCCATAGGAAGCAACCAATTGGAACCGTGCACCTAGCTACTGCACTGGCAAGAAACTCCACAGTCTGTGTGGTGCCGGACTTAAAGAATAGCACTACCCCATACTTCCCGTGGGTGTCGTAAAAGGCGACTAAGGGTCGTACCGGAGAATGGGCAGCAGCGTTCTCTATGCATTTCACCACCAAACTGTACTGCAATCACCAAACCGCCTGCCAAGCGTGGCGATTATGGCAACCCCCCCCCCCCCATCTTTGGGAGAGGCCTATGTTCAGCAGTGGACGTCTTTCGGCTGAAATGATGATGATGACCTAGCTACTGACGTTTCCTAAGTGGCCATGTAGGTTTATGTGAAATAAAATATTTTAATTTCGGTGCTGTGAACCAGAGGACGGACCTGGCAAGGTCACTCGGACCGAATAAGACACAGAATTATTTATGTTCACATCGCAGAATATGTCGATGACGTTTCAGCGGAGAAAACTATTACGGCAACGGTACAACCCTATTCCATTTGACATATTATTGTAAACAAACAAATGAATTAACAAAATATACTAAAAAGGTCTATTATACGGAAATGAACCCAAATATCAATACTTTAGCCATAAATTCATGATCGCGTCACAACTGTATCATCGAATGTGTATTATTAAATGTATTTTTGCATGAAAACCGGCTATTAACCTCTGCAAAGACATTAGAGGTTGATTTTCATTCTTTCTTGCACCACACTTCACAATACAACACACAGACATGTTGAATTGTTGTTTTCCAACATTTGCATGCAGTTTTAAAAGGTAAAATCCTTGTAATTTTCTCGCAAATCTCAATAATACAAAAAGTAAACAACCATTTGACAGCAAAACTACCACGAAACTTGTCGCAAAAGATGGCTGATACGGCACCTTACCTACAACTGTACTACGTCACTTCAAAATGTTGCCAAAATGAGCAACAACTTAAAATATTGTTGTCTCTTTTATCAAATACGATTATCTTATTAGAAAGAACGAGACAAAACGATATTTCGTATTCTGAATCATATTTCACTCATATTTGTATAAGCAAATGTATGTATAGAATAACGCGGCCTCTCCATGTTTTTCCTATCTCAATGAGACAGACACTTACTAACGACTGAGTCACTGCATGGAACGCGACTGTAACGTGTGAACAGTGTTGCCAACTCAATTTTTTAAAGAGAGCTAGATCACCTTCGAAAAAGAGCTAAAATAGAGCTAAATATTTGGGAAAAAAAGAGCTACAACAAAATAAAGTTTAAAAATCAAAATTTTAATTATTGTAGAAAAACTTAACATGATATTACTTATATCTTCTTAGAATAATAAGAGAGATATTTAAAAATACGACTATTTGTCGTCAGAACTATCGAAATTGTGTGTCAAATTCACTAATTCTAATGTGGTTCAATAAATCATTTTTTTTTCGCATTTAATTCACATCGACAATAGCAGCACGCTTTGGTTTTGTCATTACAAACTTCTTTCAACCAACCTTGAAAAGCAGTCTCGGAGAGCCATTCTTCTCGGAACTTTTGTGTGTATGGTACTTGATGACATTTTGCATGTTGCACTTTCCTATACTAATTTATTGTAATTCGAACTACAACTACACATAATAATCAACACAGTACTCCACCACGATCGTACACCAATTACCAAAATCAAGTCAAGAATGATCGAACGAAATGAAGTACTTACATGAAACGAACGAAACGAAGTACTTAAATGAAACAAACGAAATAAAACAATACGGGGATTCCCCGTAGTTCAAGTTTTAGACTAAATATGGCTCTATCTATTAATTTTCTCGCTGCATGAAATTCGGATACACACCTAAAATATTGAAAGAAAAAAAACCAAGTACATTTTTTCATGTATTGGAATGGAGCTAAAATTTTAAAATTAAAGAGCTAAAGAGCTAAAATTATTTTTTTGGAGCTGATTAATTGAAAATGGAGCTAGATTTAGCTCTAATAGAGCTAAATTGGCAACACTGCGTGTGAAATGTCACGCCATGATTGTACAGTAGGTCTGATTTGATGAACGGATGTGTAATTTCTTGGGAGGGAGCTGAAGTACGTATAAATGCACACGGAAGCGAAGATTTTTATGTGCTTGATATGTTTCTTGAAAATGTATTACTTCTATTTCCGTTTTGGGGAAAACGGTATTCAAGCTTTGTTAGCTTTGCCACCCAAGACTTATATTGGGGTCGTATAAAGATTGTTATTATTATTTCTCCTTTCTACGACAAGTAATAAATCTCTTCTTAGAAATATCAAACATAACATCTCGCATAAGGCAGAGGCTTAACTTCAGCACTCCCACATTTCGCCAGTTATGTTTAAGTCCCATGTAATAGACCATTAACTGAGCACAAATCTAGACTCCGGGCTGTTACTGAGAAATCCCTCATGGAAAACCCAATAAAACTTTGCCCAGTCTGCGAATCGAACCCAAGACTATATACTCAGCAGTAGCGCTTGTGACTACTAAGACCAAAGAGGCAGTTATATTACATTTTCATAAGGCACATTCTTAGAATAATAGGTATACACATGAACTATCCATATGGAACCTCAAACATTAACAAACATCAGTGCACTTAATAGAAGAGCGCTCACTATCTTACCTGCCTGTTGAAAATCCAGAGAGTAATATAAAGTTTTATGCATTACGTACAAAGTGTAACTTCAAAATTCAAACTATTACAAGTTTTAAAGCTTTCAGCCCAGAACAAAGATATCCGTCGTTTAAAACCGAGATAGTGTAATTTAAAACTCCACGAACTTAAGACTATGAAGAACGAACGAACTGAATTTAAGAAGATGACTGTTTTAAAACGCCTCGATAGTTAAATTGTCTGCAGATGAGTCTCATTTAACTAGTAAGGCATCCACATTAAACAATGTCTATTGATGTTCTAAACAGAACACTAATTACAAAGCTTGTTTTACTAAGAACACTTAAACTGAGTTTCACGTAAACAATCGTTAACAGCAACACCGTCAAATTTGGTCTACCACTCGGCATTTTTATAGGTGCTTAGCCAGCATATCTTGCAGTAGGTACTGTTAAACTTTCAGGAACTTGCCTCCCTCAGGATGTTCCTAATTGCTGTGTCTCGTTGAAACGCCGTAAACAACCGGTTGATGACACATTAAGCACGCCTCAGTTTTACTTAAAAACATATAAAATTTTATGAGTACTAATGAAGTAAATAAGTTTTTATTAGACGCCGTGGTTGAAGGGAGTAGTAGTAAAATACAAATTGAAATGAGCAGCATTTTTTTATGGTCATTGATAAGTTGTTGTAAGAATGAATTGTTTGACTAACAGTTATGACGCTGAGTCAACACATTTCAATAATTGAAAATAATTGATACTTACAGAATTGTATAACATTCCGATCATACTAACTTGGGCTATAAAGTACGAATGATTGCTCACAATATACACATTAATCGCTGATACAGGACGCTTGGATGATATAAGGCAGCGTAAACTTAAGCAGCCCTTATAAAAAATCCAACATAATTACATAAATAGACAATTCAAATTAAAACACTAGGTATTAGAAATACACAAGAGACCAAGGACAAATGACAACTATTTAAGTGCCGTTTTAATTCTAGCAACAGAAACAATCAATAGTGCGGTAATTACTGAACGATTACAAGTAGCCGTTACTTCACCTACAAAAACTGAATGAATGAAGCTGAAACCTAGTTTTTGTGGCGCCACAGGTTTTTTCAAGGCAGTCTAGGAACTTGTGTTACATTACCGACTTTCACGCTTGCTATACAATTGTCAAATGGTTTTTTGTTGTACTACTGTTTCAAATGCTTCTTCTTTTATTAACTGAATAAGCTGGTTTGCAAAATTATTTTTTAACCTTAAAAAATTATATGGTACCACCCACCTTAGGGGCGGTCCGTTTTTTTTTTATTGGTATTTATTTTTTTTAGTCTAAGAAGTTTTAATTTAAATTTTAATGTAATTTTGTAGAATTAGCATAGATATAAGCGATTTGGTGTAAACTGTTAGCTTATATTTGATGAATAAATGAATATTGAATATAATTTTATTAACTGTGCTATGCTAGTTTTTGAGTAAGCTTCAAAAATGCGATTTTTTTCCACTTAGTTTATATTGATGATGTTTTAATAACCTCCTGTCTATATTTACATGGCAAGTAGTGGTATATGAATTTGTCTGAGGTAGGTCCTACTAAAAAGTGAAAAATAAAAACTTTATTACGAAAAAAAAAACAACTGACTTCCAAAAAAAAAAACACTACTAAGTGAAAAATAACTTTTAATTTTGGAAGTCAGTGTCAAAAAATGAAAATGCGGAATCAATGACACCGGCTTCCAAAATTAGTTATTATTCACTTTGTAGTGTTTTTTGGAAGTCGGTTGTTTTTATTTGTAAAAAAAGTTTATTTCAAGATATTTATTATCTTTGCCAATTTATCCAATTTATTTAGTTTCTGCATCCATATTGTTTGGTATCTCCCTACTCTATAACGAATGTTACATTAAAATTTATCTCCAAATATATATCACAGCCAACTGGTTTAATTAGCCGTTTAATTAACCGCCTAGCCTTTTAACTAAACGGCGGGATTATTCAATTATAGTTTAGGTTGGAAGTCAATAACCAATCACGCGCGAACCGAATTGGTCGCAGTAACTAAGCCAGGGCACCCCGACCAAATGGGTAAGGTTAGGTTAGAACTGTGATCAACCGCGTGCGAGCCGAGAGAGCGAAGCGAGGTGAGCACTACTTCCAAAGGCCAGGCGGTTAACTAAACGGCTCATTTAACCAGTTGGCTGTGACATATACATCACATGTTCACAATACAATTCGAGTAACTATCTATTGTTTGTGACAAAAATGTAAATCCGAATTTTGCGTCCAATGTGTACTCGTGAGTGCATTCCGGACTAAATGCAAAATAGCGTTAATTTGTAAAATTTGAACACTTGTTTTATTCACTGCTGTATTTCAAGCGTGAACAGCGTAGTTAATATATTGATAAATAATGATGATATACGATTTTTCATATACATAAATGCATTTCATTTAGATTTATGGACTATTATTTTCAGCATGACTCAGGCAGTAATTTTTGTTATGTGAGTATTCTGAACAAAGCATTTCCATAACTCATAGTAATTGCATCTTCTTTTGCATCATTCATTTGAATAAGATTTATATAATGGTTAGTTTTGTTCCGGAACGTAAAATCGTAACGTGGACATATAGATCTGAATCTATATTCTTGTTTCTATATTAATCTTTTCCTATTCTAAACAATACAATTCTTAATTCACATAAAATGCAAGGGAATAAAAAAAAAGAGCATGACGAGCCATTTTTCGGTCATAGAGAAAAATTATAATTTCATCGCGAAAGGGGTCTCAGTGAACGAGTTATGCTACGAGCAATTGAACACATTAATTTTAATACAAGACAAAGACAAGTGGGCCCCATTAATATTTATGAAGGCTGACAACCCTCTTATCACGGCTGCGACTAACCTTCATTGTTGTAAGACTAATTACCTTTAGCTAACAAAACGAATTCTGACTTGATTGAAAAGGGAAGTCGCTTTCCAACTGTCATTGTACCCTTTTCTGAAACTTTTTGACGCAAGGTTCTATGTTCGGCCCGCTGATGCTTTTGAAGTATTACCAAGATTTATCATTATGATTTAATGAACCGCTTTGTACTAATTACATCGTTTAAAGAAAAATGGAAGAAAGATAAACGCTTTCTTCATAATGGTGCTGAGAAAAAATTGAATGTCGGAAGCCATTACCAAGTTAGTATCAACATAAATGGTTGTCAAACCCAGACTCAACGATCGCATTTCATGTGAGCTAACTCATAAGAGTAACGACTTTATCGCATCATCAAATGTCTTGTCCAAGTTATAACCCTTTCCAACTTAACCTACTTACAGACTACATAAGTAGGTACTTATGACCACTCGAGGAAACTTCTGGAAACCTGCTGGAAACCGTGGGTCATTACCCGAGCATTAAGCATCGGGGTAAGCCGGGTCGAGTGGCTATCAGTTGGCATACGGCCAAAGCAGCATTCATTCGATGACGTCACAGTCGTAAAGGCGAGCCAGTGCCACCAAAACCACTGAAACTGCTAATAAAATGCCTAAGCACTTGACCACACGATGCGAGGCATATAAGTTGGGTATGAAAATAATTTGGTCTGCCGTTCTAGTTCCCTTACGAGATAATGACCTGTTTTATTACGTTTTCCCTATATGGCGTATTTCCTTGAGGAAACATAGAAGAAATGTAAATCAGTACTTGTTGCTTTCCTTCGTGCCGAAGTAAACGATGATGGTGTAATGAATATGGGAAGTAAGAAGCTGGCAACATCCTGCAAAATACTTTCAAAGTAACTTTGAAATAAAGACATAATTTTGAAAAGAAAATAAAGATGAACAGATAAACTTTAAAATCAAATTATAACTGTCATATCCCTATGTATTTTACTGTGTACATAAATAATTAAATAAATGAATTAAATATATAAACAAATGGAAAATATTAAACAGATACATCTCTAAGCCCACAAACATGGATGTCTTAACAAAACTCTCACGATACGTACTCATAATGTGGGAAAATAACATATGGTGTATATTTTAGAATATCTCTCAGGCAGATAAATATTTCGATATGTTTAGTAAATATACGAGGTAAATAAAACGTACGCAGAGAAGGTTGCCCTGACCTTGCGCCGGTTTCCTGTTCAACGATCTCCTTACATAACCTTTGAGTTCCATCTACCGTGGTTAATGTGAAATCCTTTTTGCATAGCTTGGTTCATAAAGCGTAATGTGGAGAGCAACAGCAGTTGCTGAATTAGATATTTTCCTTCTGATAAAATTTGCATGAAATTTTATGGTCCTGTCCCTTTTCGGAGTTTCCGGCAGATAAAAATAGAAAGTTATGTTTAAGATGTTTCCTGGTCATTGAATGCGTCTTTGACTCTTCGAAATTACTTAAATTGTCGAAGTCATATGCTCAATGCAGAACATGGAAAAGATTAAAGAAACGAAAACGCCACCAATTTTTTTAACACAATATATTTGGTAACTGTGCTCGAATAAAAACCTACTAACAGAGAAGAAATATACCTTAATCATATACCAATTCCAATCAAAGAAACTACAAAGGAACCAAGACCTCAGTGAGTCCAAACAACAACCAAACTCCTTATCAAGATGAAGACGTTAGCCACTCATATCAAAGCAGTGGCGTTTAATATCGAACATTAAACGGACCCTCTCTTCCTGTTCGGTTAATGTTCCTCCGATTGGTACTCCAACCGTGGTTATCACTCCACTTATGATCCAAAATAGCCGCATAAAGATACCAATGAATCATTACCGAGAGATAATGTGAAAGTACTTGAATAATTCAGTTTCTGTATCAATGAGAGCGAATTGTTTTATCGGAATGCATTCTCGGGGAATGCGTCGGATTGTTCATTGTGAAGTAATGCTTTATTGCTTCTTTCTTTTGTGCCGTGAAATGATGTTATTGTCAATGAACGCGAATCCTTGTCTTTTATTTTCATCTTAGTCATAGTAGCATCAAATTGGTAATTACGAGTGTCGTGTCGTTCTAATCACGAGTGGCTTTGCTTAGCAACAATTAATTCTTCAGATTGTCATTTCCAACCATGATTTTGCATTCTCATACAAAAGATTCTGCAGTTCTCGACATTCTTCGCTGAATACTTAATATTCAAGGATTTTTTTTCTTAATGCAAGCAATAAAACTTAAGCTATTCCAGGCTTAGTTCCCGAGTCCAATTACATAAAGACGTGGCAAGGGAGAAGTTATGATGACTGACTACTGTCTCGAGTCCTCTCTAACTCCAAGTTGCTTGTCTCAAAGTTATCAAGACATAACACCGCAAACAAGCCATGTCTATTAACCGCTGCCAGCATAACGTTTTGAGAACGAATGGCTTATGTCCAAGGAAGTTCATAAATTATTCTCATTCTACTTTGTTTTGTACTTACTTTTTAGGATCATCCGGGATATGACCTCAGGAAACCGCTCCATTCATAAAGCGACCTTTCTACGGTACGTAAGATTTTATTACGGATCTTCAAGAGGCCTAGACCTTTGGGTCTATGGAGGCACAGTATTATATACGAGTATGAATAAATAACAACCTCCGTACACATAAAATAAGCTGAGAACAGAGAAACTATACTTAAAAATAAAGATATTCGTACGGTATTCTTTACGTGATTAAGGCACATAAGTGCAAGTGAAAACGTCATAAATACTTTTCAAAAACTGGAGCGTTACTAACTTTATTAGACTGGCATACAAGACTTTCATTTTTAGCACCAATATATTACATGAAAACGTCTTTCTTGGCGAAATATAGTAATTAATGACATGCGAAACTCAGCCCTAACAAGGTGTGAAAAATTGAGACATACGTATGCATGAACATTGTTTAAAAGTATAGTGAGTTATAACGGCTAGTGTTCACGGAGCAAGGCAGAGATGTGAGGCAGATAGTGAAGATCGCGTGGAATCATTAACATTGTACAATTATACGGGAACCACAATGGTGGGAAACAGTTACGAGAACGAAATTCGAGTCTATGTGTGGGAAATAAAATGCAAATTATTGCATTTCTCTTGCTCCTTGGTTGGCGCGCGCCCTTTTTTCGCGGTCTGTGTTTCTTTTGTGTCGGCCATAGTTTTAAACAGATGGTAAGCTTTATTAAGCAATTCAGGAGTTTTTGCATGACAATCTGCTGTGCTCGGGAGGTTTGATGGTTTAATTATATACCTTCTTTGGTTACGGTTGATTGAGCGATGTCGGATGCATGACAAACAGATATTTGTCTAAAATCTTGTTAATAGATATGATTTACACATACATGACGCATTTCCATAAGAAGTGTTAGGGTCAAGGCACGTTGTTGGCACGAAGTCAAGGCAACTTGAACTTTATCTGCACTGTGCAAATTATAAAGTGTAAAAGCAAAGAGTTTGCACGAGTATCACAACTTCGTGCGAAGTATCGCGAATGTGCTTCGATTCGAATCTGCGTCGATGTGCCTTGACCCCTTAAACATTGTGCACTCTATGTATATGGGACGATTTAGTATTTAAATTGGCCACTATTTTCAACAAGTAGTAATAAGTAGTTATATATTCCTATTCTTTGTATTTTTAAACTAAAGTAGCTATTCTGTTATGTTTAGCCTCATCAACAAGAGATAATTATTTGGTCACACTTTACGATTAGAATCGCTTGAGAAATCGTCATCAGTATTTTACCAAACCCTAAAATTATGTAAATATACCAAGGTTAAGTTCCAAAGAGCGCGAAATAAACCATTTTTCATGCCCATATACATAAGTAATATAGCTACGTGTATGAATGTCACGAGTGTCTGTATTGTTGCGTCCAATTTTCTATAAAACCATTTGTCACCCGTGAGTGTACTGACAGAAACACATTTATTCACTTTACAGCGTTGCGTTTTTGACTTGTGAATGTAATCGCAATTCAGCCTTCTATTTTATGCTTCAGAACATCTTTTAGTTGAACGTTTGCTTAATTAGTAGCCTTAATGGCAAATACAAATATACAAAATACAAAAAGTTTATTGCAGTAACATGTACAACTTTTACAGTAAATCTTACATAGGGACCTCCTTTTAAGTAAAGATATACCTGTGCTAGGAGGCCCCGCTCTTCAATGACAAATTATAAAATGGTAAATGTCAGGGATTAAGATTTGTTTTTGGTTCATCAATAGATCTTTTGATTACCACTTTTTGGCTTTGGAAGGTCACGTAATATGTAGGTATACGTACTAGGTCATATACCTAATAGTATATTCATAAATGTGGAGATATACTTACTTAGCTTGTTTTTGCAGTTTTTGTGTGTAATAGGAATATTAAAATACTGCTATAAGCTAACAACTGAAAATATACAAAAGTCAAAACATCTGTTACTAGTTGTTTCATCCGTAAATTATTTAGTACAAACAATTTTACCTAATTGAAAACCTGAAAAATCGAAATATATCTTCATTTTATGAGTAGCATACCTACCTACACAGTATAACACGAATATCGAGTCTATAATGTTCCCACTACTGGGGGACAGGCTTCCTGCCTGTGAGTGTGAGTAGGCCATAATCCACAACGCGGGCCAGGGTTGGTAGATATCACATGTCTTCGATTTTTTGGGTCTAGGACATGCCGGTTTCCTCACGATGTTTCCCTTCACCGTTTTGAGAGCAGTGGTGATGAAATAATATACACAAAGTAAAGTACCTACTTGGGTTTGAACCCACGACCTACAACTCGGTAAGTCGCGGCCGTTACCACTAGGCCACCACTGCTCTATGCGTATTTTAATTAAAAATACAAACAAAAAAACAGGTACCTACCGATAATTTGAATTCCGCCACCAATAATTTAATTAACAAAACCAGATACCTTTATTTTCAAAGCATACCGATGAATACAAAAATTGAATTGATCAAATTAAATGAGTCGTCTGTGGATTTTCTCACTACATGTTACATTAATTGGACCATCAATTGACACGGTCGTAATTTGTCACTAATAAATAATAATTTGTTGGCGGTTGATAGTGGGTAGGTGAGTACGAACATAATAAAATATGCATAAATCTTTCTCGCTTTTTTATTGCTTGTTAAGTCTTAATTATATTTCCGTTGCAGCATAGCTAGGTACTAAAATTTAATGACCGGCTTTAAAATGTCAAGAAAATACGAAGTTTTTAATACTGTCGCAAAACCCTTTACCAATTGATTCAAGTATTGTATGCAACTGTAAAACAAAAAAAAATTTTTTTTAGACTTATTGCGCCAAAAATCGGGCATTTTAATTTTTTTTTTCACTTTTGATATACCCAGTGTCACTCTCACAATTAAGACGAATCTAACGGCACCTCTCAAGCTGAAATCGATCAAGCCGTTTAGGCTACATAGCGTGCCAAAGAAATATACATACATACATACACTCGAAAAACATAACCCTCCTTCCTTCTGACGCAGTCGGGTAAAAAAGCTTGTAATCAATGCAGTTCACAGTAAATTCTAAATATTTTACCTATAAAATACATTGAGCTAGTCTAGCCGTCTCGCTTTCTGGTCTTACACGAGCCAGACCGTTAAATATCTTTAACGGTCTACCTCGCTTACAGCAACCACAGTGCGAAGATTGCGAAGTACCAACTGATTTAAAGTCTGCACAGACGCCAGCACATCAAGCTATCCAAAACTGTCAAATTTTCCCAATCAACTTTGAACCTTATGCTTTACCGATAAAGTTGAAAATCTATTAAGGGGCGTACATGACCTAAAGCGCAGTCACTGTTGGTCTGCATAGAAAAGAAAGAGAAGCGCGATGACACAACGCTGGTAATTTATTGCAAAATATGAAGCAACTTTTTATTACAATTTTTTTTTTTTGTTTGGACTAAAAAATTAAAACACTAGTGTTTTAGTATGTTGCTTAACACGTTGAACGCCAGACAGCAGACACAATAGAAAATCTATTGTTCGCGGTCACCGGTGACCGCGTTGGCAGTCAAAGCCTTAAAGAATAATCTGACAAGAAATCAGAATGATGGTATGTATATTAGTATGGTATTTATTGTAAAAAGAAAGTTTTTAGAGGATATTTTTCAGATTTTGTTTACTGTGGTGAATCATATACTTTTATTGTTTCTAAAACTTGCGTTGTTTGCGTTTATGTCCTGTAAGCCCTTTAAAGAAATTTGACATATTGTATTAGCTTGATGTGCAGGCTCCAGTCTGTACCTTCATCGCGAATGCGTACGAACAAAAAGTTTTAAGCAGACTGTTTAAATGGCACGATGCAAAAACTTGTATAACCTGTGGTATATATAAGTACCTGTACCTATGCAACCCCGTGAGCCCGTCAAGGTTCGCGGACGTTCGGTCGCCGGCCGTCAGCGTCAGCCCACCGACACACTCTGTTTGCTACATTGTACAACAAACCCGTTGTCTTTGATGTTTCAAACGTTTACCAAGTACGCGTACTGAGTCCATCTCTCATCAAACCAATTGAACAATGAGGTTTTATTTCTCTAAGCCCGTGCTGGCCATTTCAAACAATTTACGAAGTCATAACATTGCATGTGACATCTTTATGGTCGTGACATGATTCGCTGTTCGACTATCTAAAACTCTGAATTGGATAAGTAATGGGGACAGTTTAAACTGTTCTGTGTCTATGCTCGACTACTGGTATTGTCTCGTAAGTCAATCGATTAAGAATATTTGACTAGTTAAATATTGTTGTGCTTACTTCATTAGGATATCGCTTGTCATAATACCACAGAACAGCTGTGTTCGGCAAATATTTCAATAAATAAATAGTCAGACCTTGCGGGAGCTACCAGGCTTGTTTGGCTGCTTACTTAGTGCCAATCCATTTCAAGATAAGGCGAAAGCACCAGGGTAGCCCGCGAAATTCATTTTTTTTTACGTTTTTTCGCAATTTGCTGGTCAGTATTAAGTTGTACGCTGATTAAAATATGATTCGCGACCGTATCAAATATGTATTTACAGAATTATAATCTTTAAAGTCAGCAACACAACTCTCTAAGACCAAGTAATCCTACTGAATGACTATTTCATGAAATCTTGGACATTTTAGTATTATACTAACTTAACGAGTTGTATTAGGTACTGATTCTAATGATTATAATTCTGTAAATACATATTTGTTACGGTTGCGAATCATATTTTAATCAACATACAACGTAATACTGACCAGCAAATTGCAAAAACCGTAAGAATATTTGAATTTCGCGGGCTACCTTAGCGCTTGGGGCATAAGGCCATGTGGTGTGACTAAGGTAGACCAAGTTAATAAAATATTCACGTAACTAGTTTCTGTCCAAATGGATATAAAAAACATTATTTTATTCCAGTTTCAATACCGTAGCGTATCAATTATTTACACCTGCTTGACTCCAATTAGATTCACATTTCTATCAACAACAAATTAACACCTTTATCTTTTACTACGATATCCGGACCATCGCTTCTAATTCACATTACGGACATCCGTCAAAACAGTGATTCATTAATAAGTAGGTACCAACGCTTATTGCTAGAATGATTGATACGACGCATTTCCACTGATACCGTCAGCGTAAGTATCAATTAAGAGCGTTTACACCGAACGGCATTTCATACAAAGTTTCAAGCCCTTGTTTTTCGAAGTGAATGAACCGATTTTAATGAAACTTCGTACGCAGAAGCAGGATACAAAGGTCTAAAAAGTTAGTAGAGAACATTTTCGAAAAATAGTGTTACAGCCAAATTAGACCGATTTTAAACTTTCTATAGAAACAGAGATTTCCATTTATCTTTATTTAAATAAGACATTTCAAAAATGTTTTCTACTAACTTTTTAGACCTTTGTATCCTGCTTATGCGTAGGAAGTTTCATTAAAATCGGTTCATTAATTTCGAAAAACAAGGGCTTGAAACTTTGTATGAAATGTCGTACGGCGTAAACGCTCTTAAATTGAATGAAACTATTATATTTATGAGTTGGTACTATGTATTAGTCAGCTGTTAACGCACACATTTGTAAATGTAAGAGGCATGTAGGAGCCTTGGCTTCCTTATAGTCTACGATGAAGGGAAAGGACGAAGCATTAGCAGCACAAATTGAATTGTTGATAGAAAGAAAGAAAAATAGGTTTATTTGTTTGCCACAGAAATACGTCCATACAAAAGATAAGTTAGACAGCAGTTGGTAGGAGTAGGAAGATTCTGATATAAGTCAGCGGGGTAATTGTGGGTTTCATTTTGACAGTTCAACAATATTCATTGCGTTATTTACGTTCTTGATAGACAAATTTTTCGAATATAAGAAGCAATGGATTAACAATGTCCTTCAAAATCATTCAGATTGTGATTGATCCGTGCGTTACGCAATTAGAGTGCTGGTGCCGTATTATGACGGTTTAATGCCATCATGATTCCAGTGTAGGAGAGAGATGTAGCTATACATGACCGATAGCTCCATCCCTTTTTCGGAATGGAATCATGAAGGCACTCGTCGTTTCAGCCGATAAACGTCCACTGCTGGACATAGGCCTCCCCCAATTATGGGAGGGTTTGCCATAATCGCCACGCTTGGTGCCTGCGGGTTGGCGATCGCAGTATGGTATGGTGGTGGAATACATAGAGAACGCTGCTGCCCATTCTCCGGTACAATCCTTAGTCGCCTTTTACGACACCCACGGGAAGTAAGGGGTGGTGGTATTCTTTAAGTCCGGCACCACACAGACAAATAAGGCACTAATACTTCGTAATCTGGCCCCTGGTCACCTTGTTGACTTCATCCCTGAGTCCCCACATTCGACCGTTGAGAGAACAATTATCACGGAACGCAATCTTGCTTTGATGTTTGCATGTACCAACGATGTACTAAAGGATGAAAATAGTTGACCCTTTAACCTTTCACTGTGCGACATTTTCATGCTAATCTTGTACGTCATTCCTATTTGTATAACTACTGGGCTTATCTGTGGCTCCAGGCTAATTAACAAACCTATATTTTCTGTAGTTATCATGTGACTCAATAATTTTATATTAAAGAGGTAGATATGGCACTAGCGCGCGCAGATTGTTGCAGACGAATTCAGACAATTGTTGTAGTTTCATTTAGTCCGCTAATAGCAGCGGGCAACACACTACAGATAGCTATCTCTTTCTGTGTCATACGTTCCGTATTATCTATCGCAGTAAGTACTTTGTAATAACAACGCAACAATACATTACGTCGCTCAGTACGAACGTAGCGTATCTTTCCTTTATAATATCATTGATGTAACTGAATAGGAGCATTACTAATAATATGCTAAGTCAGAACTGACAAAAAAACCAAAAACCAGAACCTGTACTAAAACTTGACTTGAGTTGAGTACCTAATACTATCATATCCTAACTAATATTATAAATTGCGAAAGCAAGTTTGTTTGTTTGTTACCTTTTCACGCCTGAACCACTGAACCGATCATCCTGAAATTTTGCATATGTGTTGTCAGGTGTATAGAAACGGACTTAGGGTACCTTTCACCCCGAAAAAAAGTGATGTTCCCGAGGAAAACAACAATAACGTTATTATGATAATAGATGGCGCCACGTGTCTTTCGAACGGGATCGCCACTTATGCGGGTGAAACCGCAGGGCGCTGCTAGTAGAGATTAAAACAAAGCGAAGAAAATAAAAATATGTATATATAGTTTCTTCAAGAATATAAATCATTGCGAAGTTTTCAATGAACCTAAGCGACCTCTTAATGGTTGGCCTAGCGACACAAACGAATTATTGGCCGCAATCAGTTCAGTTAGAGTTGTTAGAAGCACTAGTGGGCCAATTTTTTGTTGAATATTGGACGGATCAATGGGCTATTGAAATCTTCATTGCTAACCAGCTCTCATTGAATGAATGATCAAATTATTTTGATAACACTAATAGAAGAACTTGCTCTTTTCTAAATATAGAATGATTACTACAAAATGACGAATCTTAAATGTGTAATTTTCAGAAATAAATTGCTCACACTTCCGTGCGCCCGAACATTAGAAAAAAAAACAAAACGAGAGCATCAATTAAAACTCTTCAAACCATAAAACCAATGATATTTTTAGAAAGAAATCTAAAATTATGACATCAAAATTGGTCACACCTCCGATCTCCACAAAGGGAAATCGGTCTACCATGAAACGCCAGCTATAACAAAAAAGGCAACGCGAACCATGGCGGTGGCTGGTAGATACGATACACGATTTCGGTTTTAGTTCGTAGTACACTGAGTTATTTGCAACACGACCTATCGCAACCTCGGGATAAAAACAGCAATTGAATGACAAATGATTCGTAAAATTCTGTTGCTCCCAACTTTCATGATGCACCTCTGAACCTTGCTTCGAAAATAGACAAATTAGAAAGCATCACTTTTACTCTTCACAATTGAGCTGGTAGATGCTTACCTCTTTCGTCCGTGTTATGATAATCCAAGTATAACGAATTCAAAATGTTAAGCAAAGGCAGAACTAATTGTTCAGATTTTCGTAACAGTAAGTTGGTAACGGTCTGTAACGTTTCTGTTCATGTGTATTGTATAGTTTTATTTGAATGCATTGTGCTTCAGATGGGTTTTTTCACTTGAACATTACAACTATGTCATTAGCCATGTATTTCAAATGGTGAACTCTGTTTTCTCGCAGATCGAAAGTCCATTTTGGAATCTATAACATTACGCTGTCTGGTTACTCCATCATTTCCACACCCACACATTTCATATCTCTTTGAATGAAGGATTATGAAGAAAATTACTGATTACTACAACAATCTCAATTTACCTTAGACCTTCAATGTTTATCAAGAATTTTATCAGAGCATTATTCGTAACTAACAATGTTTAGTTACACACCAGTAATGCAATGGTATTTAATAAAAATACTTGAATTATTATGAAAGTAGAACGGATATTATAAAACATGTTTAATTGTTACATAGTTGATATTACAGCCCTTTAAGTTACGTAGTACTTTAAACCAAAGTTTGGCACTTTCGAGATACTACCAGAAAATTTTGGTTCAACACAAAGTGATAAAAAAATATCTTGTAGCCAATGTTTCCTTGGCACTCGAACCTTAACCAGAAACTTGCAAGTTCCTGCAATCCCAAAATTCTGCTTACAATACCTAATAGGCTGCAGCGGACAAAAACATTTCATACGACATTCCTGCGTAAGGTAATGTTGCGAAAATCGTCAAGCCCGACATCCCGTCGCTGAACCGGTCTGTCTGGGCTACTGGTTTTATCAGTAACTCAACGGCCACACGAAAGCGATATCGATGCGAAGCTTAGGGAAACGGAAACACATATCCTGGAAAATAGAAAGAAGATAGTAGGTAGTAGCAGTAGTAAATTCTGGGCCAAAGCGAAACTCTTTGACGATAAAAAAAACCAACAAAAAATGGGATCAGGTAATACTTCGGTGACCACAAAGATCACTCATTCAACCATCATATCTACCTTTTTTTTCTCCGATTTTCGCTTTATTCTTTTCAACTTTTACAAAAAAACATTATACAAAAAGTAAAACCGGTGTAGGCGTATACTCGTATTATTATTTCCAGAGGATATGGCCTGGCGCCTAATGTAATACGATCGTTCCAAGACGTTAAGTTTAAAAATAACCTTGACAGCTTTATGTAATATAGAAAGTTGATACAATGACGCTAATGCTATCGTATTAACCTTGAACTTCTTCGTTTAAAGTTTTGTCATTCATAATAATCAGCACAAATGGTAACGGTTTAAAGTTCAAAATTTCGCTGAACTTCCGCAATGTTTTCCGGTAGGTGTATGTGTATATTATATAGCATTATATACTTTATCTTCTGGGGACTTTTTGCAATATGACTTCTTTGGCACCTTAGCTGTCTACCTGAGAAGTTCATTCTTGTTCAGTTTTCCTTTTTTTGTTTTTTTTTTATTAATAAATGGGCCCACTCTTGACCCCTTAATATAGGTACATATTCCGAGTTCTCCTAAAATATTCCTTTAAGATAAGTTTCACAATGGCCTCAAGATTAGCTTGACAATACAAGGTGTCAACAAAAACACTGGCGTAATTCAGGCGTCCGTTTTTGCATAGAATTTCGAGTCCTTAACTAGAACGGTTTACGTCGAATGCGTCCCCGATAGGGAAGCACCTGTATTAGATTAGATAAGGCTTATCAATTGATGACATAGCCCAGTAACGTGCTGGCCGGTTGTAGCATAAACGTGTATTGTTTACTTAATGACCAGCTTGTGTACTCATGATCGAACATGAATTGTAATTTAACGGTCTTGTGCATGAACGGAGATTCTGTTGGGCCTGTATTTGCAATAGCCTTGTAGTCCTCCATAATGTCTTTAAAATAGAATTGGTTTGTTCTATCTGTGTTAATTCCTTTGTTCGTGTCCCCATTTTCTTCAAAAGGAACAGTGTACGGAAGAACATATTTTCTCATGTAAAAGTGTTTTTAATCATCAAAAGCAATTTCAGTTCAATTTACTAAACCACTTTTCTCTACACAATAAACGGAAAATTAATAAAGTTACCTGTTATGTGACAACTGACAGCTCTAACGTTCTATGAAACCTATCTGATCTTCGTTATTACAAGATTACGATGTCACGTAACGTAAGGCAATTTAACGTGTTAGTCTGAGTTCACATGATTCATCGAGATGACCCACATCACGCGTCCGTACAGTTAGATATAATTTAATACCACGTATGTTGACGTGAAAATTGCTTTTGTAAACGTGACCATTTTTCTGAATGCAGTTACATGTGGTACACATGAGTTTACAGCTATCATAAAGGGAATGACAGACGTCGAAATTATAATATCTCTAAATAGTGCAACTGTAACAGTGTTGCACAATCAGAAACGCATTAGATCCCAAGTTGCTATTCGCGTCCAGGAAACTCCAGTAGCCGATATAATCCTAAGAGCTAAATTCATATTAGCTCCAGAATGCACCACTAAAATAATCCAAGGAAGTTACGAACTACTTCCAATAAATTATTTCATTGACAGAAATATTGAGACAGATATTCTGAAGGGGAAATGGGATGAAGTATTATTTCAGTCCTTTCGGCTAGTCATTGTTTTGCTTTAGCTGATTTTTTATTAAACATCCGATAATAATTGATACTCCCAGTTTTTCTAAGGATCAGGTTGGCCGGTAACAGTATTAGATTTTATGTGATTGGAAGTGAACTTTCAGTCATTTACTGGGCACGTTTCCAAGTCGATCTCCAAAAACCTTATTCGCTTAACAAATTCATGACCTCATCATCACCAGCTGCGTCCCATAAGACCAATGAGACGTTATTCTAACTGAAATATAAAGTAATATCTCAGGATCTTATTGCTAGTCATAATCACAAACGGTCATGACCGTGGAAAGTGCCGTCAACATGCCATTACAGCGGTCTCGCTGCGTTAACAGGCTTAAATGACTGAGGGTAAAGACATGGCAGATGCTTAGAATTTGTATGAATTATATTCCGTGTGTAGATAAAGAGATAAATAGTTTCAATAGTTACTTAAGCCTTGGCAACATAATGCCCGGCCTGTATATTATTCTCGTTAATAATCTTCGGAATAGCAGCCTCTCTAATGGCGTATATACTGGATACTCGTTTATCTGAAGTGCAATTCCCGCGCAATATCTTCAGACTATAGTTTGCTAACTTAATACTCGTTACAGCAGATAAGTAATGAAAGCTCTCACGACGGTGAGGCGATGCCAGGTTATTGATCCGGGGATCATGCCGATACTGACGATTATTTATCACTGAATAAAAAATATCATTTTCACCCATAGTGTGAAGCAAAAATTCAACTTAATTATCGCATCATTAATCGTCTCTCTCGAGTCTGCAAAATTAATATTTCCAATTATAGCGAAAGGATTTATTTCACATTTTATACGGATTGCTGGATGAATTTCATTTTTCGATTTCTAGTGATAATTTTTAATCAGTCCAAAAGTATCAAAACTGCATTGGTAATCGATTATTTTCATTTTTAGATTATAGTGTACAGTGATACATGGATCACTTGCTAATTAAAAAAAGGAATTAAAAAAATTAAACAACTGCAAAAAGAAATTAACTCAAAATCATGAAATAACTTTAATTTCGGAAGTCGGTGTCTTTGGGATCTGTATTTTATAGATTTAGTTTTTTGCCACCGACTTCCGAAATTAAAGTTATTTCATAATTTTGAGTTAATTTATTTTTGAAGTCGGTTTAATTTTTTTTTAATTACACTTTTATTTCGTAATTTTTAGTATTTGCACTCCCTTTGATACTACACCCGTAACTCGTATCAATAAACCAGGCCTTACACGTATTAGTCCATATCGTGAAAATTTCTGAATCGATTTTGATTAAACTTGCACTGTTTCTTAAGTTGAAGTAAATGTAAGCCAATAAAAAAAATGGATCCGATTAATAGTTGCGGAGAAATTCGTGGACAAACATACATACATACGTCTATAATTTTTTTATATTTGTTGGAAAACCCTAATAGGTTGTCTGTCATATGTGAATATAATGCAATTCCAATAATATTACATACATACGTGTCGAATTGATAACCTCCTTTTTTTTGAAGTCGGTAAAAACTCAGAAAAGATTAAAATCTTGAAAATCAGTGAGCAGAAACCAGAAGGGAGGTGAAAATTTTACTCATGCGACCTGAGAGTGCAGTAAAACTTTACTTCGGTTATTAAGTCAGCCCTAAAACGATAAAACGAAAAAAATGTTCGCCCTCCCAACATATAAGGGGCCAATGTTTTACCACAAGGCCAAGTTATCCAGATTGATTGCAGAATATGCGGACGAGGGAGAGAATTACTGCCAATTTTATCTAATGGAAAAAAGCCCCAAAGCCTCTCGCAGCATCAATTCTTCCAAACGAGCAAAGGAACTATAAAGAACAATACTAGTGGCCTCATGTGAAATAAACCGCGTCAAAAATATAGGCGTCCAATTATAGGTTTCCAATTGATTGATTCGACTCGGTGAGAAAGTAACGCTTGGCTAAGCTCTGAACAAATGTGGCATAATTCGTAATTATTCCTGGAAAGCTGGCTTCCGTAGTCGCCACCTGTTCAATGAATAACGGACTACAACGGTTTTTGCACAACTAGGCCTTAGCTTGTCGCTAATCGTCACGTTCGACAATCCACTGAGGTTTCTAATTGTTTGCGCTTCGGATCTAGGTGATTACTGTTCTTTTTCTCAAGTAAAGACTGCACAATGGCTAATTGGTTGTTTTTGTTAATTATTGCATTAATGGGGTTGGGGTCTTCTTTTGTTTGTGCAATATAACCTTTTTTTCATTTTAGGGCTCTTCTTGAAGCTGTTTTCTCGTTGCAATTCTAACTTTAAATTGTCTTTTAAGTACAAATTTCTTGTTAGAAAACTTAAGATTTCTCGTGAGAGTTTCATTACAAGAAACTAATTAGTAAGTACTTAGTGTTAGAAGTAATTGTGGCCGTTTTACCGTTAATCAATTCTTGAGTGCACTTACTTGAGACAAAGTGAAACATAAATATAAAACCTTTTTTCATCAAAACATAACCTCAAACAAAACTTGTTTGAATGATTCACACACACTTAAATGTAGTGCCAACATCAGAAAAAAATTGTTATCAAGTTTGATAAACTTAGTTTACTACGAATGTTTTCTCGGAAAATATGGTTTTACTTGTTCAAAATAAGTAAAACTGGATTCTATAAATTACTAATTAAATTAAAACAAAGAATAAAGTTGTTAGTTTTGAACTAACTTACCTGTAATAGTTGCCAACAGAACCGCTAAAGCAACCACACCTGTCGCTCTTGCACGTTTGGACCTCATCTTGTCTCTTTTCAACACGCTAAGGGTTTGCGTCCTCGTAAACAATAAAAAACAACAGAAATTTCAAACTCTTCAACGGATTGTCTTTTAGAACAATAAACAATTTCACTCGCGTTTCTATTCCACCTTTACGAACCGTATCTTTCAATCTAGATAATAAAGCCACAAATTCCACAAGAAAAGTGAAATAAAATTAGGAAATTACATCGAAAAAAGTACTTTTTAGATGATCACTCAAGTCCATTGTGATGAGTATCTGAATATGTTTAGAATTGTCTGAAGTTAAATTGTGAAACTTGTTTCGTGCGTTGAACTGGAGTGCGGAGCGCGAGAGGCGTACGTCCACTCTCGTAAAGCGCCAGGCAGTACTACCGGCTGCGACGGGGGCGACACACCGCTGTGACGGGCTTGCGCGGAACTACGGAGCGTCGCTGATCGTATTCGTATCGCAGACCGCGGTTGTGTTCACAGCGTGAGATAGAACATGCAAGGATCAAAACTAGTTGCTCATAGTTTATTAGGTTATTAACCAGGCAATGCAATGCAGCCCTGCATCAGTGGATTTTTATTACATTCATACTTGCATGCCAAGTTCATTTTCATTCATTCGCTTTTTATTTCTATTGCTGGAATATAAATTTCAGTTCATAAAAATGGCAATGGCTTTTACTCTTCTAACTTATTTGTAAATTGTATTGAAATCAAACTGTATTTCAACAATGGTCTATTTGAAATACGGTCCACTTGATTTGGTAATAAGCTGACAGATTTCGATAGTGCAATCGTGACGATTTAGTAGGCTCTCTAAAGAGCTAACGGGCTTCAGTTAGCGATGGATGACGAAGAGTGGAATCATGCTGATTCGACATAAAAATGTCTGAAAATAAAGCTAGCTGTGAAGAAGAATTGTACTGGCGACCTAGATTGGACCATTGAGAGTTAAAGAGGAAAATACCGATAAAAAAAAATCTGTAAGTACTGATTCTATCACACATAGGCATCGCCCAAAACTCCCTATGGAACAAAAATTACCATTCCAAGAGCGTCTAATAAAAAAAATGCCAAAAAAAAATTAGCAGCAAAAAAATCGCAGTGGCGTCGATACATCGGCACCTGTGACTGATTACAAAGCGTGGCATGAATAATACATGTTCGCTGGTACTAATACCCGGTACCACGGTACCAGCCAGCCACGAATCACGAACCTTGAGACACCGATAGGTACCGCTGTTGTAATCCTAGAGTTTGATTATTAGAAAAATTATATTTCATTCGCCTGGTGAATAGGATTTTTTTACTTTTGGCGAAAAAGACATAATTGTGCCGTTCACCAACTAAACTAAATTTAAGTTCAGTGCATCTTTTTCTTTCTATTTCATTAAGAATAGGACAGAACATAAATTTTAGTTTAGTCCTGTCAAATTAATCAGCGCCTGACACTACTCCATACAAGTTTAGAGGTGATTAAAAACTTGCCTACTAAAATTACGTCAATTTACGTCAGACGCTGATTTATTTGACAGGACTAAACTAAAATGTATCCTCTGTCCTTTTTTAATTAAATAGAAAGAAAAAGACGCACTGAACTTAGTTTAGTTTGTGAATAACAGAATTGGCACCAATGTGTGGTTATGATATGCCCTTGAAAGAAAATATTATTAAAGTATGGAAAACAAAAATATGTTAAGGCCTTGTTGCTTTAAGTGAACTGCAGGCTATATACATACATATATGTATATGTAGTCCCCCAAACCGCATTTCGGCCATGGCGGCCTATCTCAATGGAGACCAGCCTGCGACGCGGGAGATATTATAGTGCACCAGTGTGTGCGCAGACACAGATGCACTCGCTCTTCCTTCTCTCTCATAATCCGATGGGGTGTAATCAGACGCGACCGGAGACAGGTCAGGCGCGAACAACGGCTACAGGTGATCACAAAGAACAATGAAAACACTTTTGAATCAAAATCGGGGTGTGGGGGTCGGCTTCCAGTCTAACCGGATGCAGCTGAATACCATATTTTACATGGAGCGACTGCCTATTGACCTCCACAACCCTGTTACTGGGTAATACGATACCCTTTGGTAAGACTGGTTGTCAGACTTTCGCTTTCTGACGACCCGTAACGACTGTCAAAGATCCACGAATGACAGACGGAACTAACGGCTTAACGTGCTTTCCGAGCCACGGAGGGGTCACGGTATGTTAAGATGATCACCCATCCACAGCAAGAGTAGCTTAACCCGATCGATCGACCCGTGTGGCTGTTATTATTTATCCACGGGCACCTCCTTTACTATATTTGAATCAAAATATCTATATCTATACATATAATAAATCTGTAGAAGGGTCAATTCTATACATTGAAAATATTGAAAAAATAAATAGCGGGGGGTGTTGCTGGATCGATACCAAACCCAAATATGTGATTAAAAAAATGTTTGTCTGTCTGTCTGTCTGTCTGTATATGCAGGCATCACGTGAAAACTAACGGTTCGATTTCGATGAAACTTGGTATAATTATACCTTATTATCCTGGGCATAAAATGGGATACTTTTTATCCTGGAAAAATACGTAGAAAAAAAATCTTATTTTTCAGTTTTATTCATAGACGTTGTTCTGTAGAACCGCGAACACACGTTGCATTACCCACAGTGGATTCAGCGCCGTAAGATCTCCTTAATTATTATAGGCTTAGCCCTATTTGGGTCCAATAGATATTTATAAGGTGTCATTGTCAGAGTTACTCAAAATTGAGAAATAAACCATCCACGCGAAGACCGACATCCGCGCGGACGGAGTCGCGGGCGGAAGCTAGTAGTAAATAAAGACGTCAATTTCCTCATTTGCCATAAGAAGGTGAAAGACCCAACTTATTTCTCGACCTTTCCTATATTTATAACTTGCACGTCCCTTGCAGTTCATACCGCAAGTTATAACAGAAACGTCAGACCAGATTAGAACGTGTGGAAGGTAAATAATGCAGAAACCAGCAATCCTGCGGTAGCCAAGCCGACCGACGTACCTACCGTACCGCTTGGCCAACATATCTGAGCTTATGTTCTCGGATTTGTAAACTTGTCAGGATTCGGAACATACCTTGGTCACCTAGATAGTGTGTCCCAGATCTGACATTGCTGTTAGTGCACCTTGAGGTACCCTATTTTGAGGTTTGGTTTCATGAAGGAACGACTGCGTTAATACAGAAGCAAACAGCGGAATAATTGCTTAACATACTATCAGTAGCAATGGGTTTCATTTTGACAGGTCAACATCATTCATTGCGGTATTTATGTTGTTGAGCAGACACATTTTTCGAACATATGAAGCAATGAAGTAGCAATATCGTTCCAAATGATTCAGTTTGAGATTGATAGAGTGTTACGCAATTAGGGTACAGGACTGTGGCCTATTGTTACATGTTTCATGTTAATTTGATACACCTATAATTATAAATTCCAGTCTTGCCAGGGTACGGAAAGTTGTTGAAACTATCATCGCTATCTACATACAATTCAAACTACACGATACAATTCAAACTACACAGTACACACACGCACACGTTTACACAAGCTCATGTTGGGTCTCATAAGAGACTATCGAAAAAAAATAATAAAATCAAAATCGGTTCATAAACGACGAAGTTATCCGAGAACAAACATAAAAAAAAAAATATATATATATACGGTCGAATAGAGAAACCTCCTCCTTTTTTGAAGTCGGTTAAAAAGCATTGCGGGGCCCATTGCGGGTTGGTAGATGTCATATGTCTTAAATTTTTTGATACAAGGAGATGCCGGTTTCATCACGATGAAATAAAAAAAAGCTGTTGAAAAGGCTTTAGCTCCATTAAATCGAAACAATTTTTTTAAAAAATAACAATTTTTTAGTTCTAGGACATGCCAGTTTCCTCACGATGTTTTCCTTCACCGTTTTGAGAGCAGCATGACAAGCCAGTCAACAATTAATTATGGAAACAAAATTGGCTACAGGGTGTGCTTCATCACTTTCCAAAATATCAACAAACCATGTGTCCCGTTTAAATGTCATCGTGCATTTCGCATAAAAAACCCGTCACGTATATCTGAAAATAAACACTATATCTATTCTAATGTTCATATTTTTCCAGAGTAGCCTCCACTCTGCTAAAAGGCGTACACACAGTCATGCATTGATAATATTGAGCTGAGCGAAGGCACAATGCTTCCAGATAACGGGACAGCAACACGCTATTTCACGCCTCACCGTAACTTTTAAACAATATTTGCTTTGCCATGGTGCTAGTTGCGTGCAACAATGACTACCGTTGCGTTTGACGGGGCATAATCGGCAGAACGTAAATATACTAACAGGTTTAAGGGGCTTAAGATTTGCCGACAGTGATGTTCTGTTCGGTCCATCTGTCTTAAATAGTCGATGTAAAATCCTTCTTAGCGTAAAATCAGCATAAGCGCTCATTGACACAGTCATAAGATCATCAAGTGCACAGGTGACAGGGGCATATGGTGCAGGGTGGAAGGTGGGCTCTTGTCTGCCGCACATTGCCGCACTTGAGATCTGAGCCGCCCGTAAATTCCCATCTGTGGAGATTGTTTTTGCTACGGCCGACTTGGGTTCTAAGTTTATTTAGAGATTTCCAAGTTGGCCACGAACAAACAGCGGAAGGCACAGATGTAAAATCCTGTTGATCCCATATTTAAGCAGATTGTATCACTAAACTAACTCCCTACCACCTTGCATCTTCCATGCAGGACCGCTTCAACTTCAACTCTTTCCCGACATTCGTGGTGATTGACAGTTAACATTAGTGACAGCTAACTACTGATTTGCAGAGATAGTTTTTACATAACTAATAAAATTAAATTAATACAGTATATAGTACTTACATGACTTACATCATCATCATTCAGCCGAAAGACATAGGCCTCCGGCCTCCGCTAAGCATTCGACAACGCGCGCGCGTATTATTTTGTTTATGGATAATTCCTACGTCAGCCATTATATTAAATTTCAAGAAAATTAAAAACTTTCCTCTACTAGGTACTCCCACTCTATCTGCCCAGTCTTGTGTATCTTTGAAGTTTGATATTTCATTATTACAGTTAATTAGTTTCTAATCTGCCAGACTTTTCATTTGAATTAGTTTACTTGAAAAGTTTTAAATTTTTGTAAATTCCAAGTAATCGTACACAGTAGATTATTTACATAGTACCTACCTGCTTACTTTTAAATTGACAGCGTTTTTACATTTCACACAATTCAGTGTAATTCTTTTTAACGCACCATTAAATTTATTTGACAACGTAATCTATAATGAGGGTATTGTATCAAACGCTCGCGCAATTTCAGAGAAATCAGGTGAAAGTTACACAAAATGGTAAAATAAATTATTAAAAAAGAACAGAGCAATTGATAGCAATTATTATGGCGTCACTCTACCTTTAGACAGGCGACAAATTGTGCTAAAAAAAATGATCGAAATTATAAACAAAGGCAAAGAAACGCCACGAAAGAAAATTTACCAATTAACGATACCTAAGTATTAATTTGTGTATACTGCGGAACCATAATATAATCAATCACTACGTTTTATTCAATCGATTCATGTTGTATATGTCCAATCACTAAATACTGTACAAATTGAATTAATTTGCAAGTTTGTACCGCTATTTGTTTTTTTTTTAATGAATAACCGATAAAACATGCCTAACTTTCTTCTTTAGTATCGTAATAAACTTAATAAGACCGAGGCATATGTGTAATATAAAAGTGTATGAAATAATACGTCTTCTCAGTAACCCCTCACATTAAGTATCATAGAAACTCCCTCATACTTGAACAGCCACGCTTGAGTTCACCTCGACAATTATATTGCTTCAATAAATTGCTACAGTAATAATGTAGCAATGTATTTTCATATCAATCTATTACTTAAATAAACTCAATTGTGACAAGATTTTCAGCGTCGCTTACGCATAGCTTGCATTACAATGAAGGCTTTTTATAGGGACAAATTAAATTAGCCAACGAAACTGCTAAAAATTGATGATTTTTCTTGGGGTCAACGATCGCTGGTAGTTTTGTTACTTGAAGTACGGGTTGAAAGATTTTTTTTTGTTTTATCGTGTTTGGTTATCTATATTAGCTCGAACAGTGCCATCGTCTTAGTGAACGTAATATAATCATTACAGATTGTTGTGACAGGACTCCCACGTCCCCCTACCGTCACCTAGCTGTCGAAATTTCGCCGGTGGGATCTTGGCCGAGGTCGAAGTTGGTACAAAAATTCACCGAGTGAAGCCAAAGGTGGGAGCTTCGACCCCTGGGCCCGGCGGCGGCCCGCCGCCGGGGCCCAGGGGTCGAAGCTTATTTGACCTGCTGTTGATGACCCCAAAAAAATTCTCATCAAATTTATTTATTTTTTAATTGATCATATTATGTGATATGTTACTGCTTGTATGTTCACAACACAAATTCTATTATAAGTCTAAACGTGAAGACTTGTAATTGGCTTTCTGTCGACTATTGTTTTCTTTTTTTGTTTTCTTTTAGCTGTAAGTCTTCCATGATGTAATAAATAAATAAATACAAACATCTGCAGAGGTTTGCTGGCTAATTCAATTTGATTCTATTAACGAAGCTGACAACTATGAAGATAACCATTACCTTTTTATCTCGTTCTAAAAATGGCAAAGATTTCGCTAAAATCGCTCTTTCGAAAACCTTGATTGGTAGAAATCGTTTAAAGTTTTTATAACTTGGGATGCTTAGATACTAAGATTTTTCCATCAAGAAGCCTATTACAGAACTCAGGTTTTATATTTTTTGTGTTCCAAAGATTTAACACGTAGGCTATTTAGGAGGAACACAGATTATTTCCAATTTAAAACACTCCCGGCCCGCTTTTTTTAACAGTATGTGGTGACTTATATCGTACTCATTTTCATTCAGGAGTAAGTTCAAACATAGGCTCTCAACCTTTAGGCTGAGAAACTCTTTCATAAAAAAATCTAAATATACCAACACCAACTCGTAAAATAAACTCTATTCGAAATCGTTAATTTCAGTAACCAAAACATAATTCAAGAGGACATTCATTATTTCGGTACGCAACAAAAAATGTAATTAAAACAACCGTCAAACACGTCAAACTCAATAATATCTGTTACTTCGTCAAGTTGCCACAATAAAGGTACTGGCATTTTCGATTTGCCCAAATGGTAATAGAGTAAAAAGCGGGCCCCCGGGTTATTCGGATAAATTAATTGAAAAGGGATCAGAACTGACCCTTGTTTTGACTGCACAAATAGAATTAAAGTACGCCCCATGTACGGATACTGAGAGGTCGATTAACAGAACAAATAAATTTGATACCTATGACTGGGTATAACAGAAGGTTGGGCGCACCTCATCAGTCGATATTCGGAAAATGGGTGCTTTTGACTCAAATATTTGCTCACCTATGGCTTTGTTTCATTTTAAAGGAGAAGTCATCTGCTAACAGTGACAGTCGATTTGCTAGACTCAAATGGTCCCCCAACAATTTGAGTCAGCGAGTAGTGTTGTAAACTAATATGCCAGTGGGGTTTTTTACGAGTTCAGAATACCAGCAAGAACTGTCCCTATACCTACCTGCTCTAGATACAATAAGAATATTCTCTACGGTCCATTCGTTTCAGTCGTATTCTTGGCTCATCATCATCTGCCAAGCCTTTTCCCAAGTTTGTTGATGTCAGCTTCCAGGCTATCCAGATGCATATATCTGTCTGACCTCCGCAACCCAGTTACTGGGTTGTACGATACCCCTTAGTAAGACTGGTTGTCAAACTTTCGGGCTTTTGACGACCCGTACCAACTGTTAAAATCTTCAAAGATCGACGGATGACAGCCGAAACCAACGGCTTTACTTGCTTTCCGAGGCACGGAGGGTCTTGGTATATAGATACGGTCACCCATCCACGGACCAACCGCGGCAAGCGTAGCTTAACCCGATCGATCGACCCATGCGGCTGTTAGTACTTAGCCACAAGTCCGCTCTTGGGCTCTTCTAAACCTTAATTTATTATAGTAAGCTAAAACTCTGACGAGAGACAAACCAGCAACTTGATTCATACATACATAGAATCTTATCAAAATATTTTCGAAAAACAAATAATATTACTGGAATTCACATTATCTAAATAGGTATAATAAACCTAAAATAGTTTTGTAATTCGTGATCGATAACCTTTGCCAATCCCAATCAGGGAGACTGACCAACATAACACAAGTTTGCCTTGTGTAAAGTTGGTTAAATGATAATAAAAATAGTCATCCCTTTGTGTACGGGATTATCCTGTTAAGTATTTCTTGATACTGATAAATAGGTTATCTGCATTATACTGACATCCATACAACGTTATAAGTAGGTACATTAAAATGTTATCTGTTTTATTTATTACCAAATAGGTAGGTATATTCTATCTGAAATGCTTTTGGCTTTACAAATCTCAATAAAAATTTACACTCCACTGCATTTTTAATTTCTCATTTAAGAAAAAATATATTTTTTGCACCAAACAGGTCACCCAAGGGGTTCTTATTAGCACCTAAGGTGTTTCAAAAGTCCTGCTCAAAAAAAACTCACCCCACACAAATGTTTCCAACAAGATAAAAGCAACATGTCCTAGCTAGCCAGTCTCCATGACAGCATACGACAGACACAGCGAGGGTAGCAAGACCCCACCAGCCCCCCGAACCCGCCCGTCCCGACGGATTACTCACACTCCACCGACTTGAGCCGAACATCCCATCGTTAAGGTACACGAATATTATAACAAAATTCTAAATATACCAATATGGCACGGTGATCATGCATGAAATTAAGGTATGATAACATTCGGTGCACGGTGTGAACGTGATAAATGGTTGTGAAATTTGATCGAAATGCCCAACCTAGCGAAATGGGTCTCTAGGATGGGATTTGGGCAAGGATAGACTAGGATATACTGAGATTTTTAGTAGTAAACGTACAATACTCGGCGCAATAGAGCAAGCAGACAGGTACATAAGCCACTGTAGGTTCTGCAGGAATTTATCTGGAAGCGTCCGAAACAGAAGTTGGAAAAAACTCAGCAAGTACCTTTTTTCTAAGCTAAGCATCGCTAAAGAAAATCTAAACGCGTGAATAGCATACAGATAGACTGGTCCCGGCTTATTTAAATATCATTGCCTTCCTTTTTGCTTCCTTGCCTCAGTGACGTATTTCATACGTTTACAGCATTTTCCCAGGTAGTCTTCAGACTTAACACACATTTTATTTTTGTATTTTGTGTTTCAAGAACTGTGTCCAAATAAACTTTTTCTTTCTCTCATTTCTATATAAACAAAAAGGTTTCAGGAACCGGTAATAAATAGGTACCAATTACGCCCGCTTGAATTTACCCGGAATACCAATTACTACAACTGAGTTGCAATATGCAAATCTCTAATAATTATGCGTTCTGTTCCATGTATTGTTATCACTGCCTCGTTGGTCTCATGGTTGCAAGCGCGACTGCTGAGCGTGGGGTCCAGGATTCGATTCCCAGGTCGGACGAAGTGTTATTGGGTTTTCAATTAGGAATTTCTTAGTAAGAGTCCGGAGTTTGGTAGTTGGCGATTTAATACCCCCGTGCCTCGGAAAGCACGTAAAGCCGTTGGTTCTGCGCCTGATCTCTCCCCGGTCGTGTCGGATTGCCGTCCCATCAGACTATGAGAGTAAAGGAACAGAGTGCACCCGTGTTACGCACACACTTGTGCACCATCTTATCTCCTGCGTACCTGGCTAATCTCCGTTGAGATTGGCCACCGTGACCGAAATCGGTCGGAAGGCTATTATCAGGATCACAACTGCCCACAAACACACTTTCGGGTTTCTACAGGTTTTTACCGTATCCGCGGTTTAACCGCATGAGGAGCTTAGTCCGAACAGCATGCACGCCATTTGGCTAGCTACATAACATCATAACCTATTCCTCAAAGGGGAGGTGTCGCATATAATTAGGGGTGAACCTATTACCATCAACGGAGCACATATTCGCGGTCCTGTCTGCAACTGAGAAATAATAAAACCAGCTTTTAATACATTGCCCGACCTTCGGATAGAACTCAGGAGATCTACACCCTAAGCACGAAATCCATTTTCGGGCGAGGTTACGGGCGATTCCTATTCCGCATTACCTACGGACTTATGATTAGTTTGGGACCCGACCTAATAATGAATAACACTACGATTTGACACCTGCCCCTACTATCGATGTATTTACTCTCTCTGCTCCGAAAAATTTAATTAATCGGGTGTAGGTTTTACTCCGAAGTGTCGGACTACATTCGGACGGCCCCGTTTCTTCGTCGATATTGACTTCACTAAGTCCGCCCAAACACAGGGTCGCTCAAACGTCGTGCTTGCGACTCCAATGAGTCAGGCTGGCTACAGAATAATAGTGCTGATATAGACACAGGTAATAGACAAAAAATCTCGATAGTCGACCACTCGACCACAGTCCGGATTTATTACTGGCATTATTTACACACATCAGTGTCGAAGACTTTTTTCACGGTTTAGGTGCTAAAACTGTTTGCGTGTCGTGACACGCAAACAGTTTTTACATTAGCAGGATTTACACTAGCCCGATTTTCGCCGTGCGGCTGGTCGGTTACCGAATCGCCTCAAAAGCCGTATAGCCGCTACCCCATTTACCTACACAGGTCGATAAAAATCGCAGGTGACTACATAGTTAATTTTGCATCAAAACGTTGACCTCCATGCGGCGAGCGATCGCCTGCGACCAAATACTATATTATATTCTCTTTGTCTGTAGAGGGGCCCGTGGCTAAATAATAACAGCCGCACAAGTCGCTCGATCAGGTTAAGCTACGCTTGCCGCGGTTGGTCTGTGGATGGGTGACCATCTTTACTTACCGTGACCCCTCCGTGCCTCGGAAAGCACGTTAAGCCGTTGGTCCCGGTTGTCTTTCGTGGATCTTTGACAGTCGTTACGGATAGTCAGAAGTCCGAAAGTCTCACAACCAGTCTTACCAAGGGTATCGTATTACCCAGTAACTGGGTTGTGGAGGTCAGATAGGCAGTCGCTCCATGTAAAATACTGGTACTCAGCTGCATCCGGTTAGACTGGAAGCCGACCCCAACATAGTTGGGAAAAGGCTAGGCAGATGATGATCCTCTTTGCCTGCAACTGAGCATTTTCACGGTCGATTTTAGTGATCCGCCGCAAGTGACCTGTCGCCGCACGACAATAGTCGAAACCTACTCTACTTTAAAACTTGCAGTCACCTACAGTTTATCGGAATTGCCATGTAGACGATGCGGCTATAGTCACCTGTGTAAAGTCCGTATACTTTAAACCTCTCTCTAATTCAAATACGGGGCAGTGCAGCTAAAACAGTTCTAAAAAACCTTCAAATAACACAAAACAAGGTAATAAAGACATTATTCAGATATCATCGACTAACACCCACCGTTAATTTACAAAAATACAAAACTATTTAACATAAAACATCTATATACATGTATGTATATCACACATGCATAATTATTCATACAAAAAATAATAACAAACAGTACACGGTCTCAAATATCATTCAGTAGAAAAAATAAAAGTATAACACAAGAAGCAGTAAATTAAACACTCTAGAATTTTCTATTCCAAGAACAAAATATGGTAAATATAATATTCGATTAAAATTTGAAGGAGCCAAATTACATAATGGTTTACCAAATGATATTAAAATGTCAAAATCTATAAACGTCTTTAAAGATAAACTAAAAAATATTTAACAGAAACAGTTTTGTAAAAATTGTAAGTGATATTGGATTTATCTAATTTAAATAGTCATTCTTCCCGATGTTGTTTGTTGTTGTTAACTAATAAGATTTCTTGTTTTGTTTCTCTTGTACGTAAATATTGTAAATTATTTTAGAGAAATAAATTCTTGAAACCGAAAACCTCAATCCTCGACTGCAGTCCGGATTATTTGCTGACATTATTTTTACACGTCTGTGTCGAAGACTTTTTTATGTTATAAGTGCTAAAACTTTTTGCGTCTTATAGACCATTCTGCTGAAATAAGTGTCCATGTGATACGTCATAAAAATAAATAAAGGCAACACCACTGAAACACTTTTCCGAGAACCCGAAAAGATCCTTCATTTTATTGGATTATTTATTTGTTTTCCAAGTAAACAACGTGTGTTCAAACTTATAGATACATTTTTTGTAACGGGCCTTCCAGTTAACCGCGGATAGCTTCCCTGTTCCATTGAACAACGGTTTAACTGCGTTGTTTTATAATATGCTGGACAGTACACACAGCTAAGGCTCTTTGTACACATAAGGACGTTTTTCTTGCCGTGAAAAACTACGGTTTATTCGTCATGTGTAGACACAGTCGTCAGTGTTGTTTAGATCACTATGGAAGCTTGTTGAAGGATACGTTTTTTCTACTATACCGTACGGAGTGCCGTGTACGAAGGGCCTAACCATCAAAATGTTCAAAGTCTTAAGACTTTGAAGAAGAACTTAATTTGAAGAAAATTTTAAAAAGATTGAAGTGTAAATGATTCATAATATAATATATCATAACTTGACGTAAGTAATTCGGATTCCACAAGCTCAACACCTTCTGCAGAAGCTGTAGGTACTATTATTAAAGCACACACTCAAACTAATTCAACAATTGTCTAAGAAAAATATAATAACAGGCTTCGTCGGCTTCCACCACTTCGAGTTATCTGTTGAATGCTGAGTCACTGAGGTCGTTGAACTGAGTACAAAGAATAACAAACGTCTCGCGGGGGAGGCTGGCAATAAATCAAGTGACGTCATAAATAGGGAGAAACTCTCGTTGTCGGTAAGTGTCGCATTTTCCGACTCATAACGTAGGCCTAATGCAGTCCCGCGAATGTTACAATGTAAGGGTTTCTTCGATTGTCGGGGAGTAGCTTATGGGTTCATGACTGTGCGAATGTGTGAGCCGTCTTTTGTTTTAAAAACTGCTGACTTTTTTTGAAAATAGAAGTGTTTTTAACTCATATTAATTTTAGTGGCTATTGGTGCTGGTTGGAAAGTTATTATACCTTTTGACATACAAGCACCAACAAAGAAATTATAACCATGGTGACATTGAATTTAAAAAAAAACTTTTTTATAAATGAAAAAAACAACCGACTTACAAAAAAAACACTACAAACTGAAAAAGGGAGAAAATATACAAAACCAAAGACACAGGCATCCGTTTAAGATTTAAAAAAAATACCCGCTGAATGCATATCGTTATATCTGTTTTTTAAAGTCGGTTAAAAATAAACGAGACATTTGATTACGTGGAAAAATATAACGGTGGCATTTTTTAGACAGGTTATACAGAATGATAATTTGAACCAAATTATCGCCAACGTCCATACTACGTTGAATACACCGGTTCTCGTCCGATCACCGAAGTTAAGCAACATCGGGCGCGGTCAGTACTTGGATGGGTGACCGCCTGGGAACACCGCGTGACGTTGGCTTTTTGTCATTTTTATTTTTCGAAAACAACGTTTTTCTTTTACATTAATGTATTGATATAGGTAACTCTTATTCGTTTCTTTTAATTGCATTGAGATTTTATTTTATACTAACTAATCTATACACACAGCTACAATATTGTGCAATTTTCGCGAATTTTATTTTATTTACAACACAACAAGTCGCGGTTTTAATAAATTCTCGTCAAGATTATTTTGAAAATACATCTCACCACAACATTGTATAGAAAAGACAAAACGGGTTACCTAGACATTACTGAAGTTATAAAAGGGACTTAAAAATATATGAGCCCTTAAAAACAGCCTGCTTGCATCGCTTCAGTGTTGAAACGTGGATACCATACAAGAGTTATCCTAACTTTCACGTATCACACATTGTTACATACATAGTTTAAACTATACTGCAAACGCTTATACTTCAATACAGGGTTTATTTTCAAAGACCAGACAGCCGTCCCATACGTTTAGGTCAAGTAGGTATTGAAGTTTTTGGTCCCATGGAGAAAGTTGTTCAGTTGTTCATACAGGGTTATTGGTAAAATATTAACAATCTCTTAAGAGGTCATTGTAAGTACTCATCATTATGAACAACTTTTACTATAAGACCGAAACCGAAATCGCGAAAAAAAAATCTGCTGTTGTTAGTGTGTGTTGTTAGTGTTTTACCAATTCATTCATTTATTTATTCTTAAACAATTTACATTGGGTTGAACATTACATCTATACATATAATAAAATCGTAGGAAAGTCAAAACTGTACATTGAATATTTTTTTTAAAGAATACTTGGGGCGTGATCTACAATCGATACCGAAGCCAAAAATATAGTTTTTAGAATTTTTGTCTGTTTATCTGTATGTATGTCCGGGATAAACTCAAAAAGTACTAAATGGATTCACTTCAAATTTTGCATTAATATTACTAAGAGGTCGGGTCAACATATAGGCTACATATTATCACGCTATCACCTACGGGGGAGGAGCTGTGAATCTTTATTTTTCTTACGCATTCTGTGACAGCGTGTAATCTAACGACGCATATTTAAATGTTGTTTTTGAGTAAGCCATGCAATTATCTAGCTTTACACTATAAAAACTACGCCATTTCGCTCCATCGAGCTCGACTCGGCGGCAATGCGCGTGCTCAAGAATTCTCCGATGTCCTTCTAACACTCGTATTTATAAACAAGTAATTACTTGTTGCTAAGTAATTTCTTAATTAAGTCATTACTTGAAGTTAGAATTCTTAAATACAAAATTATATTCGATAGTTAAGAAATTCTCGTTACTTACTTAAGCAATTACTTAAGATAATGCATAAGTAAAAGAAGCCTGAGTAAAGTATCTGCTGTCGTTTCTGCCTGGCAACATTTTACTCACGCGTTTCGTTACAGGTGACGGCAAGTTACTTTGGGATTAATTTTAACAGAACTTTGCTCTTATTTCTCAAATTATTAATATTATTATTTTACATCAAAGTTCCTTCAAAAATATCTCTTATAACAACAATTAAAAATTATTTAAGATACTTTTTTAATCAAAAAATATTCACTGACTTAAAAGAAAAATGAAACGTTTTACACGATGCAACCCGACCATATTAGATAGAAGGTTACTCTTGTCATTTTTGCTAGGACTGGGACATGATTTTTAACTTGCAAGTGTTATACGTCAAAATCCGTCTGACTTTACATCTTGTCATTCCCACCTTGTTGTGGTTATCCGCACAGAGTACTTTTTGATGTCGGTTTAATTTGTTGCATTGGTGTTGTTAAATCTATCTTTCTTTAGTTTTCACATATAAAAATGGCAGACCAAGAGCGTAAAAAACCATTCTCATCATTAGAGAAAGACATGTTTTCACTACAACACTTTTATTAAACCGAAATCTCATCTTGAAAGCATTTTCAGAATATTCGCGGAGAGGATCTGCGTCACGGAAATATACTTTACTTTTTCTTGGTTCATTAATAGTAATATTATTCACTACTTCCTCTAATGGGTCATTGTCAAAATTGTCCAAATATAAAAATAAATTCTCGATGTTTTCCATGTTTAGGTAAGGTTAGAAAACGACAAAGCAACGCGAAGAACAAAGAAACAATAGATCCGAATTGAATGTGCGTTACTTAAGCAACGAAATTGGTTACTATTACTTGGCTAAGAATTCTAACTTAAAACAGTTCTTACTCGGACCGATTTCTTAACTATGCAATAAAAAGCGTTGCTCAAGTAATTACTTTTGCTTAGGTAATTACTTTTACTTGTCTATAAATACGAGTGTTAGTCTTGGCGAAGGCACTTTACCAGAAGAGAGAGGTGGACAGGTGGTGTTTCCAGAGTCTCTCGGTAGAGTGGTATCCAGCTTAGAAGAACTCATTCGCTGTGTGTACGGGGACATCAGTCGTATACCGCACCAGCAGAATTCTTGGGTGTGTGAGCGGGCCATTTTGACGCCCAAAATGATCAGGCTGCAGCAATTAACGAATGCATTCTCTCGGAAATTGAGGGGAATGAAGTGGTCTACACATCGATAAACACTGTTGTCGAGCAAGATGATGTCACATACTATCCCGTGGAATTTCTGAACTCCCTGACAGCAAGTGGACTTCCAGCGCATACCATCAAGCTGAAGGTCGGTGTCCCGATTGTCTCCGAAGTTGTGTAACGCGATCCGCCTTAAAGTCATCTCGCTCCACAGACACACCACTGAGGCGGAAATTCTTACGGGTTGTGGCTTCGGCGAGGCAGTATTTATACCACGCATTCCCCTCATATCTCATAACTTCCCGTTCCAGTTCAAGTGCGTACAGTTCCCCGTGAGTGTTTGCTTCGCGATGACCATCAATAAGTCGCAGGGGCAGACACTGAGGGCAGCGGGTGTCGACCTCAGGACGAGTTACTTCTCACACGGGCAACTGTACGTCGCTTGCTCCCGCGTCACCAGTCCTGAGTCTCTTTACATTTTGGCTCCTGGCAGCATAACTACCAACGTAGTTTATAGGGAAGTGTTGTAAGGTATGATACCTTTGTACGTATTTTTACTCTTTTGTGTCCTGGAATGTATTCCTGCATTATTTTCTCTATTTCCTTCAGTCACATATTATGACTGAACTCAGCAGGATTCCCATATAACTCTCTTCACTTGATTCGCTTGCAAAAAAAAAAAAATTATGCTATTTTAAAAGTTGTTTACTAATAATGCTATAGCGACACTGGCATCTTAGGTATTGTTGGTGCTGTAGAGCCTTCACGCAGACGACGTCGCGGGCAGCAGCTAGTATTAAATAAAATTATAACATGCAGAAACAATACCAAATAAAATTATCACATGCGGAAAACAATGCATATAAAAGCTTAATTCGAATTGATGTGAGATCTATAAGTATTTCAACATTTCATATAAAATACATATATGTCAACAGTTAAATATAATGTCAAAAAAAATCCTGTATTATTGTTATTGTTGTACAATAACCCTGTATTGTTGTATTGGGTCCAACCTGTAAAAACAAATGTAAGTGGTAAATATATAACGTCAAGCCTGTATTCCCGAAGGGTTAATAATAATAATAAGTGGGCAGAGGTGCACTTATAGTATACCTAAACGCTAGCTTTCAATAGCAAAATATGGTTCAGGATGCGGATGGGGCTACCGCGGTTTTGCAGCGCCTCCGGCATGTTTGCTGAGGTTAACGTAGATAGATAGCTTTGCAACAATTATGCGCGAGCGTTGCACTTCCATCCTAACACGCATGCGTGCTAGTTCTAACATCCATCAACAGCTCCGATGCTTGAGCGCTGGATACGACTGCATGAAGTCAAGTAAGAACAGGTTTACTGGTGTCGGATTGTCCGATTTTTTTATCTGTTTACCTACTAACTTTATACTAACTTAGTTTATAAGGATTTGTATGCTACTAACAATAAATTAAGGATGTGTAAGAGTCCGAAACAAATTATTTACTATCGATATTAATATTATAAATGCGAAAGTGAGTCTGTCTGTTACCTCTTAAAACGCTGAACCGATTTAGAAGAAATTTGGTATAGAGATAGTTTGAGTCTCGGGAAAGGACATAGGATAGTTTATATCCCGATATTCCCACGGGATCGACACTTATGCGGGTGAAACCGCAGGGCGCTGCTAGTTATTAATAATTCAGGTGGACTGCTATTTTGTCCTCATGCCACTCAGAGCCTGGTGTCCTCGTCATCCGACTAGCCTGCATTCAAAGTATCCCAGTACCCACATACATACATAGGTACATAAATACATAATCAGCCTATAACGTTCCCACTGCTGGGACACAGGCCTCCTCTCGGTGAAAGGGAGTGGGCCGTAATCTACCACGCGGGCCCAGTGCGGGTTGGCAGATGTCACATGTCTTCGAATTTTTGGTTCTAGGACATGCCGGTTTCCTCACGATGTTTTCCTTCACCGTTTTGAGAGCAGTTGTGATGAAAATAATACACAAAGTAAAGCGCCTGTCTGGGTTCGAACCTACGACCTACAACTCGTAAGTCGCGGCCGTTACCACTTGGCCACCACTGCTCTCATAACGCCTATATTCCCCAAAGGGTCAGATAGAGGTGTACCTACCTATAGTCAACGCACATTTAAGTTACCGTTAAGTCCCATGTAATTGGGGCGGGCCTATTGTCATCAACCGGGCACAAATCTAGACTCCGGCACCCTAATTACTATTACTCTCAATTTGAATAATTTTGAAGCATATTGCTAATCCATTGCTCCTTATGTACGAGAAGCGTGTCTGCTCAACAACGTAAATAAGGCAATGAATGTTGTTGAACTGTCAAAATGAAAGCCTTTGCTACTGATAGTGTTTTACGCAATAACCCCGCGGGCTTCTACTGAGAAATTGCAGAAGGAAAAACTCAAAATTCAAAGTAATTCATTCAAATTATCCTGAAAGTCAGCACTTTTTGGACTTCGAAATACATAAGAAAGTCCGGCAAAAGTCAAAGGCACATGAAAGGCACATTTGAACGTCAAAAATGACTAAAATAGAATTGATTCTAGTCGCCCATTCCAAAAGGTAGTTTTCATATGGAGAAGAACGGGCAAGAAACTACACCGTTACTCTTTTAAAATGTTTTACAATATTTTTCATGTACATTAATTATAGAATAATAATATGTGAAGACGATGCACCTAAAATAAAATTACTGTACCACAATAGGTAAAGGAATTAAAAATGAAACCATGACATATAAATTAATTATCTGATAGATACATGGTGTTCACATATTTACAAACATGGTAAAAATAAACCGAAAAATAGACAGACAAACGCCTGCCTATCACTTTTCATAAGTGCTTTAGCTGTAAAGAAGAAGTGGTGCAACAAAATCACTTTGCACGACCCGGGAATCGACCCCGAACCTCATAGCAATAACGCTTGCGACCAACGTGGCAGTCCTAGCACCTCACCATCTGCCTAACTATGTTCTTGGGGTCGGCTTCCAGTCTAACTGGATGCAGCTGAATACCAGTATTTTACATGAAGCGACTGCCTATCTGACCTTCACAACCCAGTTACTGGGTAATACGATACCCCTTGATAAGACTAGTTGTCAGACCTCCGAGCTTCTGACTACCCGTAACGACTGCCAAAGATCCACGAATGACAGAAGGGACCAACGGCTTAACGTGCTGTCCAAGGCACGAAGGGGTCTTGATATGTAAAGATGGTCCACCACGGACCATCCACGGACCAACCGTGGCAAGCGTAGCTTAACCTGATCAATCGACTCGCGCGGCTGTTAGGACTTAGCCACAGGCCTTTAGGCCAGGAAATTAGAATAAATAGAAAATACATAGCAACAGTTTCTCTAAAACTTTATACATAATGTAAGTACATTACCAACCATTTCAAACACAATAATAATTCTTAGTAGTAATTTGGCTATTTTCGAATTCCTTTAATAAGCGGCCAGCACCCAACCATCATACGTAATTACTTTACAATTATATAGGTACTTAATTAATGTTTCAAAATTACAGAGTAAGTATATATGTATATATCCCTGAATTGGAGCTTTTAGGCTGAGCCCAAAACGAGCGTAATTTTTTGATCTGTTAGTCGCGTAAAATTAGACGCGGAATTTACGCTGAATTCGGTTTCATACTAAAGTCCTGTTTATACCACAAAGCGACGCAAAATGAGTTGTCTGCTGACTCATGCGCGTTAGTTCAACCGAATTGCGCTCGGGGTGAGGGCAGGAGCGAGGCAAGCATCAGCTATGTTACAAAATGCGACTGAAGTTACCGTGTCCATCTGGCAGCCTAACCGAATTTCAGTCGAACGTAAATTGCGATACTCAAAATACGCGACTCACAGTTCAAAAAATTACGCTCGTTTGGCCTCAGCCTTAGTATAGAAATAGGTACTCGCATGCGCGGTACCAGTTACTTTTCAGATTATAATTTGTGGTTCCATAATGGATATAAATTAGTATTATAAGTTATAGGACTGTAAAAGCGTAGGTAGTATTTTCTCGGGCTTAACGAGATTTATGTACTTTTTTTTATTAAAACCTATATTTCCATATACAAGTACCTACATACCTCAGGCTTATTTATATACTGGGTTGGGAAATAAGGTACCTATAAAAAGTTTTCTTTGTACAGTTTTTCTTTTTCTACACGCGTAGCTTCAAAGTAAGCAAAGGTATACTCATTAAGCCAACTAAACCTCAAAGAGTTTCTTTTGTAACACACAAATTGTAACTATGTTTTTACTTCTCCGAAATGGCAACAAAACATTAGTTTTGTTCAGTAAACGTGCTATGCCCTCTTTTCTACCGGGCACCCTGGGCAAGTGCCCAGGGCCCCGCGATCTTCGGGGGCCCCGGCCTGCTTTTATAAAAAATTATTCTATGCAGCCGCCGTTCTATTCTACGCATTATTAGTACCCAATTCAATGACAAAATAAAAGATTTGTAGTGCGATTTACAATAAGACCCAACCCGACGACGACGCAGCTGTACGTGTCCAGACTGCACCACTCCACGAAGGTTGAGGAAATCGTGGAGTACATGCGTGTGAGGACCAGCTGGACTTTGAGGGTCGAGAAGTTGGAGTCGCGTCACAACACGAACTTCAAGTCGTTCGTGGTACGTGTTCCGGCACATCATCTCGAGAAGTTCCTCAAGGAAGAGTTCTGGCCGAAGGGTGCTGTGTACCGCCGGTTTCGTGGCCGGCTACATGACACCAGTCAGCGAAACACGACGCAGACACTTCGTGTGCTTTAGTTTGTTAGTGTAATTATAATGTGTGTATTTATAGTATTTTTAAGTTATATTCATATTGTATTTGTATGTGTTTTATATGGGCCTTGATGCCTGAAATAAATGGATAATAATAATAATAAGTCTCTAGCTCCCCAGTTATGAAATATTAGTAGATATGTTTCTCTTATTGTCTGTTATCTACACAGGGGCCCCGTGATCCTTATGCCCAAGGCCTCCAATAGGTTAAAGACGGCCCTGCGTGCTATCTATCTATACTAATAATAAAGCAGAAGAGTTTTTTGTTTGTTCGTTTGAACGCACTAATCTCTGGAAATACCAGTCGGATTTGAAAAATTAACATCACCCTAGAGGCCCTCAGAAGCCGAACAAAAACAGAAAAAGTTAGAAAGAACGCTAAACGAAAACAAAGTAACAGCGCGGGCAGGCGATGCGATGCGACGGGGTGGGTCGATGGAACAAGAAATTTGACGCGGACGAAGTCACGGGCAGAAGCTAGTGTTTCAAAAAATGATTTTTTAGTATGAGAATTATAAAATGATGTTTTTTAAGCAATCGTGAATAAGGCAAAAAGCAACGTCACGCGGTGTTCCCAAGCGGTCACCCATCCAAGTACTGACCGCGCCCGATGTTGCTTAACTTCGGTGATCGGACGAGAACCGGTTTACTCAACGTAGTATGGACGTTGGCGATAGGGGAACTGAAAGTTGAATTCGATACAATCCATAAAAAGTGATGACATACCTAATCTTTGTTGTTTTTTTCAAACATAAGTATTTTTTATTTTGTTAAAAAGATTCTATCTTTAGTCTATATTGTGTGTTTGATTGTATTTATGCTATACATAAATACAATCAAACACACAATATAGACTAAAGATAGAATCTTTAGAAAAGGAAAGATAAAATCACACAATACCTATGGTATTGTGTGATTTTATCTTTCCTTGAACTGATATTCTAGTAGGTACCTGCGTAACAGAAAGTAATGTACTTATAGAGGTATGAGGAACAGGGTGTAAAGTTCACTCATACTCTATAGAAAAGGGAGGATCCTCCGACCAGACGGGTGTTGTGTCTGGCGGGCAACTGCCCGATGATTCATGTCGGGCCGTTGTATCTATGCTAGTTGCGCGGTAAACTCTGCTTGCGCGATGCAGGATTTGCGTGACGTCAGTATGACGCGTTGTTCGCATGTGGCGTTGTAGATACCGCTACATCACTCCCCCCCGGAGACCGGAGGTCGATAGTGGGCTGAGTCTTGTATCTTGCGATGCTTGCCAGGCCAGCTGAGGTTCCAGTGAGTCGGAACCGGTTGCCGCATAGTTCACGGTGAGTCGGAACTGTCTGCGAAGATGTCCCCAGTGAGTCGGGGTGGCGCTGCGTTATGCTCCAGTGCGTCGGATGTGGTACAGCGCCGGGTTGAGGCTGACTGCTGGCGTCGACCAGGAGAGGGTTTCTATGGCTCTGCTTGAGGACCGGCCGAAAGTGCAGTATGCTGTGCCGAGGTTGCTGATGAGGCTGAGGGTGATGACCAGGTATGCGCGGTCGCTGCATGCTGGTGGTCAGGATACCCGTTGAAGCCGTGGGTGCTGGCTGGCGTTCATGTTCGGGGTCACCAGTATAGAGGTATGAGGAACAGGATGTAAAGTTCACTCAACCTCCATAGAAAAGGGAGGATCCTCCGTCCAGACGGGTGTTGTGTCTGGCGGGCAACTGCCCGATGATTCATGTCGGGCCGTTGTATCTATGCTAGTTGCGCGGTAAACTCTGCTTGCGCGATGCAGGATTTGCGTGACGTCAGTATGACGCGTTGTTCGCATGTGGCGTTGTAGATACCGCTACATACTTATATGTTACCGGCCAAACCCGATTTTAGGATGAACTAGTTTTGCCTAGGCCAAACCAGTTCATTCGCTCGCTCTTGCATCCTATGTCGACGGAACCCCGCTCGGCGGAGCTCCTATTTCTGTGTAAAGGGTTTAAAGTAACCTAACCAAACCTAACCTCGGGGTGACCTTCGCTCGCTCTTGCATCCTACGTCGCCGGTGAACTGGTTTGGCCTAGGCGAAACTAGTTCATCCTAAAATCGGGTTTGGCCGGTAACATATACAAGTAAAACAAACAAAATAAAAGTTTTACGCTGCCATGAATGCATCTAGTAATACATCCAATTTTACTTTAGATCCGTATTTACTCGGTTGGTGAACAGTTGAAATTTACTTATTTTTAGGGTTCCGTAGCCAAATGGCAAAAAACGGAACCCTTATGGATTCGTCATGTCTGTCTGTCTGTCCATCCGTCCATATGTCACAGCCACTTTTTTTTTAATTTATTATAGTTGGAATGTTGAAACTTTGTAAGTAGATGTATTCTGTGAACCGCATTAAGATTTTCACACAAAAATTGAAAAAAAAAAACAATAAATTCCCATTCAACTGGGTTCCCCATACTTAGAACTGAAACTCAAAAACCCATACGTATGGGTTTGATATTTTATTTCAAAAATGATATTGAGGTTTCTAATATCATTTTTTTCTAAACTGAATATTTTGCGCTAGAGACACTTCCAAAGTGGTAAAATGTGTCTGTAACTTCTAAAATAAGAGAAAAATATAACTAAAAAAAATATATGTACATTACCATGTTAACTTCCACCGAAAATTGGTTTGAACGAGATCTAGTAGGTAGTTTTTTTAATACGTCATAAATCGTAAACCGCAATTTACCTTTCATTCAATCAACTCAAATATAAAAATTAAAAAAAAACATTTAATTTCATAAACATAAACCTTATGCATAAACCAGGATGTTACGGAACCCTCGGTGCGCGAGTCCGACTCGCTCTTGCCCGGTTTTTTATAACTACCTTCCTATTCATTATAGTAAATCTACTTTTAACGACGTTATTGTACGCTCGTAAACATTATAATATGTAAATTTAGTTTCTCAGTAAGTGAATTATTGTTAATTAATTCAATGAGAAATAATAAAGTTTTTATACCATAAACTTCTTTTGTCTAGTGCCATACTATGCTAGCTAACATTACAAACCTCTTTTCTTCGCTATTTAGGTACTAGAAACAGCTCCAGAACAATCCCTTTCACGCCCAAGTCACTTAAATTAAAACAGAGGTGAAAAAAATGCGAAAATGGAAAAGACAACGTACAAAATAACGAAATCCCGCAGCGCCATGTGAAAACAACAGTTTCAAATTCTGTAAGCTGTGTTTGGTTGCTATTTGCAATTCGTACGGCGCCGTTTCGCAGTTCATTATTCACATTTCATTTGTTAGTGACATGTGGAGCGGTCGTATGCTGCGACGGGCCATGCCAGGCGCGGACGTCACTCACATAACTGCTGAATACCGTTTTATTTTACTTAGCTTCTATGTTTCATTCGGTACCTATCCTGGGTTCGCGATTTATTTGCCAAAAATGTAAACAAATATGAGTTAATGGAAAAATAACTTTAATTTTTACACGATAAAGTTCAGTTTACGCTACAACTTCAAAGAGTTTTATAACTTTTTCTATAGTGCTAGTCACTCTGAAATCAACTTTATTGTCATTGAAATAAAGTTGATATTTGTTTAACTTGAAATAGGGCGGGGGTGTGCAGTACTGCGCACTTTTACTATACTTACTCTGATGGTAAGTACTTCTACAGATGGTGCCACGATGCTTGTCCCCCATGCGGTTGTCTGAATCGGAGCTGGTACAATCAATTGCACATCAGTGGTCACTCGTGCACTGCGAAAATCGCCCTTACTGCTACGACATGAAGGCGCTGTTATTGTCAAAATAGCTTTGCGGACTTCATTTGCGTGCATGTCGGAAAACAAATTGGATATCATGGGTTTTAATTTTTTTGCGCGGAACCCTAATTATTTTTCCAAAATAAACGTGTCCTAAGTTAACAACAGCTATCTACCAGTGGAAATCGGTGAAACGGTTTCGGAAATCAGCCGTAATTTAAAAAAATATATATATTTGTACCGTATATGCTTCAATTTTGTTTTATTGTATGGGCATCTGCTTATGTGCAGTTGACTTTACAATTCATGCCGGGTCTTTAATAATGTCTTGAGAATGAATCGTCAACCTATTAGCCTTTGTCCAACTTTCAAGAGAAAGACTTGTCATAAAAGTTTCGTCACAAAAGCTTTACAAAATTAAAGGAGTAAAAGTCCCGCGGGTTGTTATTCATCTAGACAGTCCGCTTTGGCTACCAATCCTTTATCATTTATACTTAGATAATATAAATACTTATAAAAACCTTTATTACTTACTATAAAAATAGTACAGTTAATCTCCTCGGTAGGTCTAGGTACCTAATAAGCATTACCTTTGTTCCTATTTTTCTGTTCTTTTCTTCTTGTCTATGTCTTCTTGTATATGTCAGGGAAATCAATTGTTAAGCAAATTGACACTCTACCTCAATTTGCCGGGTTAGAACAATTAACAACTGTCAAAGAATGGCAGTTGTAATATGAATATACGGACATTCCCTGACTTTACCTAGGCATTACAGTTTGATATCAACTAATTATCTCAAGCAATTGCTCCGATCGATTACCTCACTCGCCCAAGACGGAGATAGCTCGTAGGTACCTGTCTAAAATTGCTCTGATATAGCCTATTAACAATTTACAAGCTCAAGTAGCTGCGATATCCGATTAGTGCTAATAGGTCGGCAGCGCATCGGATATCTGATGCAGACAGCTGATCGATAATGAATGCTAAGCGAAGCCGTAAAATAGCAGATGACTGTTATTACTCGGTAGTACTTATATTATACTCAGCCTCATGCTGATTGAGAGAAACATCTAAATCTAAATGATGCGTGAAAAACTGCCACTTTAAACTTTTAACGGCTTGTGTCGCATTTATGCGACACATATGTCCGTGCCCCTACCGCTCGTGTCGTATTTCTGCGACAGAGAACATGCATGATTTTTTCGTTCTATTCAACGATTGCTCCTCCTTCTTTGTTGTAGGTATTATTTTATCGATTTAGGTATTCAGCTGCATCCGGTTTGACTGGAAACCGACCCCAACATGGTTGGGAAAGGGCTAGGCAGATGATGATGATTATTTTATCGATTTGTAGCCACGCGCTAGAGGCACGGCAATTGATATTTACTGCAAGCGCTAAAAAGGTTAAAGGCAAATAAAGGCCTAAAATTCAGTGTCTTGAAAAACTAAAGAAGAAACAAGAGGAAAACTTGACCAGGCAATGATGATGACCGGACCGAAATACAAAATGCCATAACTCAATAATGAGCTTCTGGCATCATAGAGATCATTACAATGATAAAGAAGCAGTTTGCTTATCATGAAGTGATAAGAAAACACCACCGGCCATTTGAAAGGCACAAGCGTGGCAAGGGCTTTTCGGGAACGGTAACCACTACTTACTTGAAAAAAAGAAAACTTACGCACAAAGTAAAACATTATTTTAGTCACTTCCTTATGAGGTAATTCGGGTAGTGGACGTGTCTCCGTAGAGACGCTCTCGCCTGTTCTCTTTCTGGTTAATGACCATAAAGCAATGATTTTTTACAAAATAATAAATATTAACTACTTGTATGTCCCTATGTGACATACAAGTACTTAGTTAATATTTATTTTTGATGATTCATTATTTTTATAAGCACTAGAACCCTCAAAAAATGCTGATTTAAACCGCTGTCAACAGAGGCCTAATGTAGGTACAAATTTGACAACTATAATACAGCTAACTAATATATAACTATATTATATAACTATAATACATAGGGACACAGTATAATATCCTTCTTCTTCAGTTTATGACATTTCTTTTAAATTGGTCCAATATTGGAGGAGCAAATAGGCGAGAGCCAAACCTCGAATTACGAATTTTTACTTAGGATTTTTCAAAAGTCTCTCCGACCGCATTTCCTCCGGCGATTTCAGTAAACCAAACTATTTTTTTTCTAACTTATCATAGAGTATTATATAAATGATTAAGCTCATTCATCATGTAATGCACATGGTACGTATCTAGTGCAGTCGCGATAAGTCTAGACATTGGCCGTCTCCCAGTCCAGATAGGATAGGAACAGACCAAGACACCGGCGACTAAAAGTCTAGACGAAGTCACTCAAGCGTTTAGCTGTGTTTAAGCTCATATTAAATAGTTGGCTAGCCCGTGGTGGCCATGCTAAGTGCCTAACTTTACAATATTTAAACGGGGACAACTGAATATTTAAAGAAGCCTAAGGCCGCTTAAAAGCTTACATACATGTAGTGTTTTATAAATATCTACCTAAAGCCACAAACTATACTAATATTATAAATGTGAAAGTGTGTCTGTCTGTCTGTCACCTCTTCACGCTTAAACCGCTGAACCGATTTAGACGAAATTTGGTATAGGAATATTTTAAGTCCCGGGAAAGGACATAGGATAGTTTTTTATCCCGATATCCCCACGGGGTCGAAAATTATGCGGGTGAAACCGCGGGGCGCTGCTAGTGAAAAATAAAGTGGTTTTTTAAAACATAACCCTCCATCTGGCGCAGTCGGGTAAAATGTCGATAACTAGACTAGATTGAGAAATAAAACAATAGTTTGAAATTATTTTTCTTAGAAAAAGGGGTATTCGCCCCACGCCTCTTTGCGCAGCGTCAGATAAATCAGCAAATTGATTGATTTTGCGGCTTTTCTTGTAGGCAGCGGAACGAGAATACTCGCCACGGGCTCTCCGAGTTTAATCAACACGGGATTTTGCGGATTCACGCTGTATCGAATCATAAATATCATTATTTTGTAAGGAAACTGATTTACTCTTAACATAAGTACTATTATTCTTTGTCTGTTGCTATAATTACTTATCTACAGTATTATAAACAATAGTTTAGGTCATAGATTAGTTAGGTACTTACCTCACAAGTCTAGTGGTCGTTACTTGAGTTGCCTACTTTACTAGATAATTATTTCTTTTATCCTCTGTTATACAATAGGTAGGTAGCTACTGAAGCGTTCACTAACGGATTCCCGATAGGTACCTTAATAAAAAGTGATTGAAGACTAAGTTATATTAGCGACATTAGTTAACATTGTTGCTACCAAAGTACTAACTACCGCTCCACTCGACTATATAACACAGAAACTAAGCTAGAGTTTGAACACGCAACAAAGTTCCGTTTTATTCGCCTAAACACTTTTAACAGCAAAAGTTTCGCTAATACGTGTTGCTATCATAAAATCTACAGGCGTTTCTTTCGTATTGCTGTGCGGTACACAGTTGCAATCTGCGGTGAAGCAGAAACAATTAAAACCTAACTTAGTTACGTGCAAAAGTACCCGGTGTAAATGGAACGAAAAAGAATAATAGGAATTCTGACGAAGTTAAAGTCGGTAGATAGGTACCTAGGTAGATAGTGGAGTTAGCTTCAGGTCTTATACAGGTAGCGCCATCCACGAAGACGCGCCCCACTCTTTTTCCTAATTGCTTACAGTACAAGTGTGCAGCATTCCGTTAGTGTTTTAGTTTTGTCGATACACAGTAATTACTTATTAGTGGGTAATTAGTGTGTACCAAAAAACTAAAACTCTAGCGGAATTAACTAGCGATAACCACTAGCGATTAGTAAGAAGATTGGGGCTCGTCTTCGTGGATAGCACTATCTATACAATACGGTAGAATAGTTTTATTGTAGTAGAGTTATTTAAAGTCGGAGAAATACCTGTCTCCTAACCTAAGCTACCGCATTATTACATTGTATTTTACTTAAAATACATCTTGAACTAAACAGATCGAATTCCATTATACAGAATAGCTCGGTATTTAATTAAGTATCTCATCTTATTTTTAGGCAGCTATAACCGTATAAAAATAATATGAAGTAATTAACGATTATTATTAATTAATTATCGTGGTGTGAGCCGAAAGGCTTAGTGGAGACGGGATTCCAAGAAAACTTATTCTGTGAATAAGTTTTCTTGGCAAAAAAAAAAACTATTAGAAACTTATTCTGTGAATAAGTTGTCTTGCCTATAAAACAGATTACCGTTCTACTTTCCCAGTCTTCATTAAGCCTTTCGGCTCACACCACGTTATTACAAAATAACTTTTCTCCCACGTGTATCCAAAGACGTCAACCTCGGTAAATTACTAACTCTACCCCAAAACCATCAAATAAAAAAGTTAATCAATAACCAACTCGCAAACGTAGAAATTAGGTAACCACCCCAGTTTTCCGCGTGAAATATATTTAGCGTAACACTGTTTTGTCACGCGATACCTACGACTTGTGACCTACCACAAAGGTTGATCGATGGATATCCAGGTCATTGCCGCTGTAATATGGAGCAGCTACCTGGCCGGACTTACGTAATTCCTTTTGACCGATTGATCGGCCTGGCCTACTAGACGTGGGGACGGAAAAATGAAACGATGCAATTCTGAGTGAGATATTGGTCGTGTAATGTTACATGACAGGAGGGATAAATATTCATAGTCGTGCAACCATAACCTAGAGTTTTTATGGTAGGTAACGTTCAATTGGTCATGGCTGTCATAGTTTTATAGGTTTGATGAAAAAAAAAAATTTGAGTTTCAGTATGGAGAACCCCCAAAATTTATTGTTTTTTTTTTTTCTTTTGTTGTGTGAAAATCTTAATGCGGTCCACAGTGGACCGCATTAAGATTCATTCATCAAAAGTGGACAGACAGACAGACAGATATGACGAATCTACCCGGTGTAAATGGAACGAAAAAGAATAATAGGAATTCTGACGAAGTTAAAGTCGGTAGATAGGTACCTAGGTAGATAGTGGAGTTAGCTTCAGGTCTTATACAGGTAGCGCCATCCACGAAGACGCGCCCCACTCTTTTTCCTAATTGCTTACAGTACAAGTGTGCAGCATTCCGTTAGTGTTTTAGTTTTGTCGATACACAGTAATTACTTATTAGTGGGTAATTAGTGTGTACCAAAAAACTAAAACTCTAGCGGAATTAACTAGCGATAACCACTAGCGATTAGTAAGAAGATTGGGGCTCGTCTTCGTGGATAGCACTATCTATACAATACGGTAGAATAGTTTTATTGTAGTAGAGTTATTTAAAGTCGGAGAAATACCTGTCTCCTAACCTAAGCTACCGCATTATTACATTGTATTTTACTTAAAATACATCTTGAACTAAACAGATCGAATTCCATTATACAGAATAGCTCGGTATTTAATTAAGTATCTCATCTTATTTTTAGGCAGCTATAACCGTATAAAAATAATATGAAGTAATTAACGATTATTATTAATTAATTATCGTGGTGTGAGCCGAAAGGCTTAGTGGAGACGGGGTTCCAAGAAAACTTATTCTGTGAATAAGTTTTCTTGGCAAAAAAAAAAACTATTAGAAACTTATTCTGTGAATAAGTTGTCTTGCCTATAAAACAGATTACCGTTCTACTTTCCCAGTCTTCATTAAGCCTTTCGGCTCACACCACGTTATTACAAAATAACTTTTCTCCCACGTGTATCCAAAGACGTCAAAATAAAAAAGTTAATCAATAACCAACTCGCAAACGTAGAAATTAGGTAACCACCCCAGTTTTCCGCGTGAAATATATTTAGCGTAACACTGTTTTGTCACGCGATACCTACGACTTGTGACCTACCACAAAGGTTGATCGATGGATATCCAGGTCATTGCCGCTGTACTATGGAGCAGCTACCTGGCCGGACTTACGTAATTCCTTTTGACCGATTGATCGGCCTGGCCTACTAGACGTGGGGACGGAAAAATGAAACGATGCAATTCTGAGTGAGATATTGGTCGTGTAATGTTACATGACAGGAGGGATAAATATTCATAGTCGTGCAACCATAACCTAGAGTTTTTATGGTAGGTAACGTTCAATTGGTCATGGCTGTCATAGTTTTATAGGTTTGACGAAAAAAAAAAATTTGAGTTTCAGTATGGAGAACCCCCAAAATTTATTGTTTTTTTTTTCTTTTGTTGTGTGAAAATCTTAATGCGGTCCACAGTGGACCGCATTAAGATTCATTCATCAAAAGTGGACAGACAGACAGACAGATATGACGAATCTATAAGGGTTCCGTTTTTTGCCATTTGGCAAGGGAACCCTAAAAATGAATCGCTGAATGTGTTGCTAAGCGCAAATCTCGAGAACAGCTGAACCGATTTCGCTAATTATTTTTTAAGAATATTCTTTAAAGTACGAGGATAGTTCTTACGCAGAGAAAAATTTAATATATCTATGGGAGTAGGGTAGAAGTAGGGTAGGAGTAGGGTAGGAGTAGGGTATGAGTAGTGTAGGAGTAGGTTAGAAGTAGGGTAGGAGTAGGGTAGGAGTAGGGTAGGAGTAGTGTAGGAGTAGGGTAGCACTACTCCTACCCTATGGTAGAAGTAGTGTAGGAGTAGGGTAGGAGTAGGGTAGGGGTAGGGTAGGTTAAGAGGTAGGACACCACGCAAACGAAGTAGCGCCGTGCAGCTAGAAATAATTTATATGGCAAAACAACGTTTGCCGGGTCAGCTAGTACCTACTCAAATAAAATAGTATTCCCATTTATATCCATTTTAGCCCTACCCCATAAAAAAAATACGCGTATCTGTCAAGAGTAACGTTTTGACTTGAAGCACCCATTTTCTTTTTAGTATCGACGTTCATAAAGTATCTATTTATTAATTAAGTTGAATTAAATGTTTACCTTATAACATTACAGTATTCAATAGGAAAATCAAAGAAATTCAAAACTCAACCTAATTAAAAACGCTTCAAACGCGACAATTTCCCGTCTATGTATTCATTTACCAGTTTATGTACACACATAGGTCGTGAGACGACTAAACGACAACAAATTAAATTTCGTGGATCTAATTACATTCACAGTCTGCTTAAAAATTAAATCAAATATTACTCGTATATCCAATAGTTTGTTCCACCATTAAAATTTAGTTTAAACAAAAAGCACTTTTTAGGGTTCCGTAGCCAAATGGCAAAAACGGAACCCTTATAGATTCGTCATGTCTGTCTGTCTGTCTGTCTGTCCGTCTGTCTGTCTGTCTGTCTGTCTGTCTGTCTGTCTGTCTGTCTGTCTGTCTGTCTGTCTGTCTGTCTGTCCGTCCGTATGTCACAGCCACTTTTCTCCGAAACTATAAGAACTATACTGTTGAAACTTGGTAAGTAGATGTATTCTGTGAACCGCATTAAGATTTTCACACAAAAATAGAAAAAAAAAACAATAAATTTTAGGGTTCCCCATACTTAGAACCGAAACTCAATTTTTTTTTTATCAAACCCATACGTGTGGGGTATCTATGGGTAGGTCTTCAAAAATTATATTGAGGTTTCTAATATCATTTTTTTTTAAACTGAATAGTTTGCGCGAGAGACACTTCCAAAGTGGTAAAATGTGTGTCCCCCCCCTGTAACTTCTAAAATAAGAGAATGATAAAACTAAAAAAAATATATGATGTACATTACCATGTAAACTACCACCGAAAATTGGTTTGAACGAGATCTAGTAAGTAGTTTTTTTTAATACGTCATAAATCGTAAACCGCAATTTGCCATTCATTCAATCAACTCAAAAATAAAAAAAAACATTTAATTTCATAAACATAAACCTTATGCATAAACCCGGATGTTACGGAACCCTCGGTGCGCGAGTCCGAGTCGCTCTTGCCCGGTTTTTAATTCCGACGGATTTATTTCATCCTTACAAAATACTCTTTAGGCATTAGTTGCCAGTGTTTTCAGTTAATATCGTATTGACTTCTCCTCATTGTATACAACCAAAAGAAAATTAGTACCAACTCAGTACCTAAGTACTTTAAACTCAAAACAATCCATCATACATTTGTATCTGCATGGCGGTCAGGAGAAATGGACTGAGTTAGTTCAATACTGCACACATGAACGCACCGGTGGCTGCGTCTAGCTTTGTAATTAAATAGGCCTCCCCTCTGCCGCTGCCATTTGTATAAACGTCGATATACACTTGCAAGTAATCTGATTAAGGACAACGGGGATTTTGAGCGGCAGTCTGTTAGTATATTAATCAAAATGATGCTAGAATTAATAAACTAGCCAATGGTTTGGAACGGATTGAAAATTAAACTGTGTTATTATGACTTTTTACATTGCTCCAACTACTTTATTCTAGTTTTGCGTTTATGATTTTAGTTTAGTTTGAGACTAAAAACTAAAACAAATGAAATAAATAAATCAAAAACACAACTGCAATTATAAAGTCAGCTGATGTATTCCATTTTATAGCCGCTGTCAATAGTATTCTTCCCTCATCAGGTGGAATGAGGTTTACTTCACCTAAGTTTCACGGTTAGATTTTTACAGGATAGACCGGCTGTAGAAGACCACTTTTTAGGCGATCTGACGCAGTTCGTGGCAGTTATTTAGTTCGATGTCAGATTGGATGCCATCAATTGCATCACACGCATCTGCATCTCATGAACTTTTAATTTGAAGTCGAGTTTTTTTCCACCGTTTTTTTGTTTTATATTTTTGGATTTGTCTTTCATATCCGTAGAAAAGTGCGTCCAACCGAAAATTACAACCCATATAACCGGGAGAAAATTCCCTAAAACATCTTTATCGACGCCAACATTTCATCGACTTCCTACAACGATTCGCCATTCATAGCTCTCCATGTAACTTCCATATCACCTAGTTACGTATAGCATGCATCTTCAATGTTTGCAGCTGACCTGTTTCTGTTTGAGATCCACAATGCTTATAGATTCACGGTGAATAGACGTCGTGAATGGCGGGTTGAGCAGTCTCTTTACCTCATATAGCCATCTTAGTTCTCCCTGAGATTGAAAAGATTCAACAGAATTTAGTGGGAGTAAGTCACGAGATACAAATCTTATAGGTTCTCGAATTTGTTGGAAACCTTGTGCGTTCCATGTAGATACGAGATTTTAATCATTGATAATGTCTTTACTAGAAGGTATATAAAGTATTTGTTTGAAATTCACTTACATTTATTTGTACTTTATTTACATAACTTTTACAATATTTAATACAACTAACTCTCGGTACTAAATTAAATGACTAACTACACAAAATATAAAAAAAAAACGAAAGGACACTTAGGCGTGTTTAATTAAACTTTCTATCTTCAGCGAAAGATTCAAGCATAGTCAGATTCAAAATACAAAGAGAACCATTACAGGGTAGCAATTATTTAGTTTTCACTTTCAGTTGCTCTAAAAGCTCCTGAAAAAGTGTATTATAAGTACATATATTTCTCTCTGCACATTTTACATTAACATAAAATCCCAAGTTAACAAAGTAAAATTTCCACAAGGCAAATAAAAAAATTAAACAGAAATATAATTTCAAAAGAATGCCTTCATAAGTTCGCACAACACATGTCTATATACAGGTTGTCCCTTTATCCGCAGCCGCTTCGCCGCTGTTCTTTCTCATGCATACAAATCCCGACAATGCAATGTCATTTCATTCCGGTGGCTCCCTGCTGTCATTCACATGTCATGCTGGATGACAGGCGGCGACGGCTGGCACGTGGGTTGTGTCATATCAGCTTTATTTTATTTATTAAAAAGTTTATTATTACGTAGCCAGTAGCGTTATCTTTATAATGTTATCTGGTAGTAAATTCAAGATGTGTTTGTTGTTTAGAAATAAAAATAATACAAATGGTATGTATTAAATTACTTGATTCGTATAATAATGCAAAAAAAAAAAATTAAATTACACGCAAATATTCTAAGTAAACAGCACAAAATACTCTGTGCGATAATTGCGTTGAATATCGACATTTAATTTTTATAACAGAATACCACTAACATTATTCAAGCATTGAAACGTAATTAAGTGTGCATGTTATAATGTGACTTAATACATTCCCTAATCGAGCACGCTACTACAACCAACCCATCTGCATAACTCGGATGAATTAAACATAAGTCAATCAATTAAATCAATTCAATCGATCCCTTAGTATATATTATTATGTGAACTGGCGTTTGATCGTATACTTAGTTAATTAATTTCTTAATTAAAAATCTTAATTTGAAGACTTTGCAATGTTACAGACATTAAGATCCTACTAAAACTATTTCATGTAAAGGAGGTTGCTAAGACTTACCTTAACGCTTGAAAATACGACGAAACGCTTCAAGATATATTGTTTTTTTATTTTTGGCTCGTCTTGGTGGGCACCGTGTTGTCCCAGTGCTGGGCAAATGCCAGAATAATTTCCTGGTATGTAAGTATTCTTTTCTTTTTAATTCATCAATATGACATTTACTTCAGTAAAAACTAGAAACAATAACATTTTCAAGCCCTTTGTAAATCAAAATACAATATTTTGCATGTTGCTCAGCAAAAAAAAACCTATAAAAGAATTACTTAGCAAATTAAAACACTTTAATTTGCTCCACAATTTAACAATACCTACCCCTAATCGTTAGCAACAATAGTAGTTAAGTCGAATGCTAAACACGTGTCAAACGCTGTGACATCGATTTTAACATATAAACGAGAGTTGCAATGAAATAACCGTTTGATATCCAATCACAATAGGGGGACAGGAACGACTGTGTGCATCACCGTGGCGAATGTACGCACCCTGTATACGTCACTGTGGGGCGACGTACTCAATGACGTAAAAAATGGAATTATCGTATTAAGCCCATCGAGTAACTGTACCATGAAATATAGGAATATTGTTAAATCCTTGTCAGTCCCGATCTGATTGGCTCTTCCGATTTGGGCGACTCTAACGGGATTAGAGATGCCCGTTGTAGTGTCAATTTCGTTTTTATCCGCGGCTACTGCATGCTGCAACACTATTTTTGTTTAGTTTTAGATTTTACGTGATTGGTTTATTTATTTGGGAAGCACTCAGACAATGTAAGGGAAGTGAAAATGTGTGGTTGCAGGTTTTTACTCCTAGGAATAGATGAGATGCGAATTAGCGAAGAGATTTTATCGAATGGATTCTTGGTGTCTACTTTTAGTCGACCATCCTGTGTGACTACCTAATTATTGTATAGACTGTGGATGCGGTTGTTTTTAGGGTTCTGCACCTCAAAAGGAAAAGACGGAACCCTTATACGATCACTTTGTTGTCTGTCTGTCTGTCTGTCAAGACCATTTATCTCGGAAACGCGTAGAGGTATCGAGTTGAAATTAAAACCATATACTTAGGTCTGCGGTCCCTTAAAACTGTGAGAAAATCAAACTGCTAGGTTAACGTTAAAAAAAGATACGGCCGTTTATGCCGCAGAAAACGTATATTTCAACACTCTCAAGAGAATCAAAATGTATAGGGTACCTACTTCCCGTTGATTTAGAATCATGAAATTTGGCAAGAAGCAAGGTCATGTAGCACAAATAAAGGGAAAAATCCAAAAACCGTAAATTTGTAGTTACATTTAAAACAAAATAAAACATACCTACTTTGTATGGAACCCTCGGTGCCCGAGTCCGACTCGTACTAGATCGGTATTTTTAATAAACCTATGCACTAGGAATATTTCTCGGCTTTTCTTTTGTCTACCTTGACATAAGCACATTGTCAACTGATATATAGATAGAATATACTTTATAATTATACACCTAAATTTTAACAAACTCTTCAAACTAAGTAACCAATACACACACAACATATTAGCTTCTAACTGTATATATTTTCCTCTATATGTATGCAAGCATCATGAATACTGGTTACAAATTGCTCTGACCCGACTCTAACATTCATAAAACGGTGACATTTGTATATGTACATACATATAACAGAAAATGATTACACCCCGCAACACATCTTTCTACGACCTGTCGTAGTGTCTATTCCCCACCAAAAGATAAGATAAAAGACAATAGATACAGACAGTCTATGAACATACAAATAACCTCTGAACCACACTAGCTAAGCAATCATTGACGATACGATCATTGTCCCCACGATGCGTTTAATATAAGTTTGGCAAGCCCGTCCGAAGGGGAGCTTGAATATTCATGAGGCAAGCCAACTTGTACGCTTCGAACTCGATCTTTGACAAATCAGTTTACAGCTTAGATTACGGCTAAACAAACATGCAAATAGATAACGCTATTTCGTGTTAAGTTGTTGATAATAGGGGTGAAATTGAATATATTGTGCAAATGTGATATGAAATATCGAAGTTAAAAACAGTATCTTCCTTTGGAAACCTAATATCAAATGTAAGATTGGACCAATACAGTAGGTACATACTGTCTTGACAGTTATAGACTTTGAGATATTTTTTATTGATAAACGGTCTAATTTATCTGCATCCGGTTAGACTGGAAGCCGACCCCAACATAGTTGGGAAAAGGCTAGGCAGATGAGGCAGATGATGAAACGGTCTCTAATTTAACCTGAGTCGGCAACGTGCCTCCGCTAGGTAGATTTCCAGGGTGGCCACTCCTTGATTTAGAGCTTCATTCGGCTGCAGTAATATCCTTTAATAATTCAGGTACCTCCTACCTAAAAGCCACCTTTAGTGGTAACGTCAACAGCATTGCCAGTACATTACGATTGTCATCCAATGACTGACACGCGAACATACATCAATCAAAGTATGAAACACTCTACGAGAAATCGGAGTAGGTGGCGAAAAATCGTGAGGCGAATCACATCAGCCCCTAAACATGAAACTACATGAGGACCACGCTCTGACAAGAGTGCTACAAACAAGAAGAAGAAGAAGTTCTCTTGATAATCGGTACTTGTTAAATAAACGTCAGTGCGCTAGCAGTTATTCGTCACTTTATTTCTCTTTCATAAATTCTAGGGTTTCGCCTTCCATTTTCTTCCAGATTCTTCCGTAGACCCTATAAATGGGTCGCTTCGCTATTTAAAGACTCAACAAATTTTTCTTTCCCTTATTCCATAATCGTAAACCTTTTGACTTCACTTTTATCTTCTACTTAATAAGTGTCAACACAATTATCATTTCAGTCCAAATTAATTTTGTTCAAATCGAATGTTACTACTTATCTCTAACTTAAATCCTAATGTACTTCAAAATTTATCTACACGCTCAAGTTTATTACCACAAACAAAATCTTCTCTAAGTAACACAACATGTCTGGCCACCTCAACTCGCTTATCCAACCAGTCTCAGACGCTGATTGTATATTCATGTGTTTCCAAATCTGACGTCTTTGAACCAGCAGTAAACAGCTGCCCAGCCTGTCATTTGCCATCTACCCTGTTAATTGGGTTTGTACCAATTTTATTAGCTTCATTTATTAACTCATGTTATCAATAATTTTGCATGCTAGTTTTAGCGAATTGTTTTAGAAACTTAAAACAAACGACCATCTGTAATGTACTACAATTCTAGCAAATAAATTTCATTTCATTTCATTTGTACAGACGCCAGCACATCAAGTTACTACAGTCTGTCAAAATTCTTTAATAGATTTTCAACTTTATCGCTAAAGCATAAGGTTCAAAGTTGATTGGGAAAATTTGACAGTTTCGGGTAGCTTGATGATGTGCTGCCGTCTGTACTTCGACTAACAGAGTAGTAACTGTTGGTAGCTGTTTAGTCTGTTTGTGTTGGCTTCATAGCTTATCAATTTGTCATCGATCGATCTATTAAATCGTTTTTATTATTAAAAGTCTTTATGTTATTAATTTTGTCTATCTTATTTTGAAGTATTTCTTCATCGCTCAAATCTGTTTTAATATTAATCAGAATCAAATGAATATAGGCTTATTTTTTCATTAAGAACCATGCGTTATTAATAGCATTTTCAAAGTAGGTAAAGTCCTCGACATCGTCTTCGCTATTGATAAAGCCCGGAACATAAAACAATTCCTTTGTACACCTAGGTACACATCTTGAAGTTTCAAGCCTTCGCGGAAAGCTTATATATGTTACACATTATATAGGTTACGTTATATCGTAAATATTTTTCTTCCCTTCCGCTATATTAACCGGCACAGTTATGTTTCGTCCAATATCTTGTTTATTTGGTCACGATATAATCGTTTTGGCGGCTACTAACGATATCACGTGCACCCACCTGACATCTGTTTGTCCTCTGAATATTTCATGAGCTGCCAGTGGTTTCAGAGTTCAGTCGTTGGTACAGACAACTACACCTCCATGGGACTTTGACAGCGCCTTTATTTCTCAGCAGCAAGGACGGTTTTCGTAGTTCAAGTGATATTTGTACGAGCAGTTGACCTTACGGCGTACACGACTCCTGCTATGTCCCGAAGATGTCGTCATTAATTAAATTCTGAAGAAAATGTTTGGAACGAAGTTTGTTCTTAATTCTTAGGTTGTTTGTATTTTAAGTAGGTAGGTCTTGAGGCCTTGAGGCTCAGTTATTTATTCAGGTTAATTTACTGCAGAAGATGTATTATTTTAGTTTTGGGCATTCCAAAATATGTATTCGTGCGTTTTGTCGCTATTTATTTACATATAGAAATACCACAGGAAATACGTTAAAGTTTCAAACAAAAACGCAATCGCATCAATCACCACGGCTTTTCTTTTAATAAAGCTTTTTACGGTGATATCGTGAACCACGAATAAAACCGCACCGCTCCGCTTCATGACATAACGGTACAATACAACACCAATTACATTAGTAAACATAGCAACCATTATTACGTTGACAATAATTATCTTGTATATAAATTAATTTAAAACTAACACGGAACTGTGAAATTGCATACTTTCTCCACCACCACCAGACGTAATATGCATAACTATACTTCATTGATCCGCAAACTATTACCCGTTACAATTAGCCAATAAAATCATCAAATTACTTCTATGCCTAAAAACTCTACCCATCATCATTTGCCTAGCCTTTTTCCACCTATATGTTGGGGTCGGCTCCCAGTCTAGCCGGATGCAGCTAAATACCAGTATGTTACATGGAGCGACTGCCTATTTGACCTCTAAAATCCAACTGGGTTGTGGAGGTCAGATAATCTTACCAAATCAAGACTGGTTGTCAGACTTTAGGACTAACTGACGTCCCATAACGACTGTCACAGATCCACGAATGACAGTCGGGACCGACTGCCTTGCTGACCTCCACAACCCAGTTGGGTTGGGTTGGATAATCTTAATTTCTTTCTTATGAAAAGTTCGGGATGTGTAAACATTTGGAGACCCGTAATTGGTTGACTTTGAAAGTAAAGTTAGTTCCGTATCTTTCTATTTGAATGAGGATCGTTAATGCAAATAGGTATTTGATTACATTGATCGAAAACTTTTTTATGAGGCTTATTTTACTTTGTTGTTTGTGTTGGTAATTTATTATTCATTAAGGCCAGTTGAAAGACCTTTAACAAGTAAAGCTCCTTTTGGAAAAGTTCGTACCAGGACATAATTCGGTGCTTAACATAATTGCTGTATTGAGTGAGAGTAAAATGACAGTGAATGTCGGTAACAGATTTCAAGATCAACAAAGCATCGGCAGATCATAGGTAATCAGATTTGAAATTCAAGACTTGGTCCCTCCATCTTGACGCCAATGGTGTTGTTCAGAACCGCTAGAGCAGGTGGGCCAATGTGTGACCCTCACGAACACGCGGTCTAAACGTAACGTAAATTAGAACGATTTATTATTGTAAATACTCGTTTCGCACTTAATATTTACATAGTTGTAAGGCTTTTATTTATATCTATGGGCGATACATATCGCGCTTGTTGCAAAAATTATTGCCAAAATGTTATTTCCATTAAAAAATCGCTCGAATTTACATTTCATTTACGTCGCGCGTTCATGCTAGGTCCTCTGCCTTATTTTCTAAGTTAGGTAAATGTTGTCTAAATAAAGTTCAACAATACAATTTTCACAATAATCTATAAAACCTTAAACTGACCTAAATCCTTTTAATTCTACAGAGGAGATTTTCCACAGTCTCTAGAGTGAACCAATGTTGCAGTATTGTAAAACCGATTCAGTTCAGTTGGGGCATGTTCGTTTACTAAATAGACAGTTTGGTTGTTGCCCAACTCTAGCGAATAAACCGGGCACGACATGTCTACGGTAGCTCATTAAAAGAAGATATAATTAAAGCTTAGTAATTGTTTTTGGCACTGTATTCCTGTATCGATCAATAGAAGTTTTTTTTGTGATTATTGTCTAAATATTTCAATACATACCATGTTACATATATTAATTACCATACGATTTTTGTGTAAATGTTTGTTTTCCCGAATTAAATAAATAAATAAATTAGATAATGTACATACCGTGATATAGTACATAGTTAAATATCTGGTAGAACGCATAAAATAAATAAATCTCTAACTACACTACAAAAGCACGATAAGCCGTTGGTCCCGACTGTCATTTGTGGATCTTAGACAGTCGTTACGGGTCGTCAGAAGCCCGAAAGTCTGACAACCAGTCTTAACAAGGTGTATCGTATTACCCAGTAACTGGGTTGTGAAGGTCAGATAAGCAGTCACTCCAAGTAAAATACTGGTAAATACAGTTAAGTATTCAGTTGCATTCGGTTAGACCGGAAGCCGACCCCAAATTAGTTGGGAAGAGGCTAGTTTTTTGCTAATTTTTTAGGGTTCCGTAGTCAACTAGGAACCCTTATAGTTTCGCCATGTCTGTCTGTCCGTCCGTCTGTCTGTCCGTCCTCGCTTAATCTCTGTGACCGTTAGCACTAGAAAGCTGAAATTTTGTAGGAGTACGTATATCAGTTACGCCAACAAAGTGGTAAAATAAAATTTTGGAAAATATTTTTTTTTAGGGTAGCTACCCTACATGTGAAGTGGGGATGAATATTTTTTTCATCATCTACCCCATCGTGTGGAGTATCGTTGAATAGGTCTTCTAAAATGGCTTAGGGGTTGCTAAAATTATTTTTCGATTTAATGCTCCATTTACGAAATATTAAAGTTTAAAGTGCACATTTTTGTTCCAGTAGGGCGTCCCCCCCCCCTCTAAAAGCTAAACTACTAGCTTGAAAAATCTGGAAAAATTCTCGATGAAAGTGCATTTCATGAACTTTAAAGGAAAAGTATAGCGGTTAAGATAACTTCATTAGTTTAGCAGTAATAGTCGTTGAACTTGGGTGTTGGATAATTTTGTACCAAATACAAAATCTTTAGCATTAATCCTTTAAAGTGACTAAGATGAAGTAGTTGCTTGTTTATAATGGGTAAAGACTTGCATTGAAAACCAAAATATGTTTTTTTTTACCTATTCAGAATAAAGATAACGGTGATAACGGGCTACTACGGAACCCTGCACTGTGCGTGGCCCGACACGCACTTGGCCGGTTTTTTTTTATTTTATCCCATCAAACACATTTAAAAATCATCAATCTTTCCGACTATTGTTTCAAAATCATGTTTTCCAACATTTTAGGTAACATATTGAAAGTTAAGGTGATATACGTTTTAAATTCTGGTCAGTAATTTTGTTAGTTCCACTTTTGGCCACATAAGTTTGTAGCAGCGACGTGGCGTCCAACCACAAAAGATGGAACCGCTACTCCCCCCGCGTCCTTTTTTTTTTTTTTTTTTTTTGAGTATGGGAAATCATCAAATGACTCCTCCCGCTCTGGGTGGAGCGGAAGGGAGTGTCAGACTCTTACTGACTAAAACCCATGTTCCTTCCTTAGCCCTTTATGTTCCGGGCCAGCGGTAACCCTTTCGGACAATGGGGAAAGAAGCACGACCATCAAACTTCAATTTATTTTCAAGGTAGGGCCTTAATTATAAATTACAGGAGCCTTCCTACTTTTTTATGCTATTTTCGTCTTCATAATGCTCAATTTGTGCTCTTATTAGAAGTTCATATTGCTTTATTCATTTAAAAGTAAAATATGAACTATCTTTAGATCCCTGTGAAGGTATTTTTTTTGAGACATAAATTAAATTCCTGTAAAGATTTTCCAGATTTTTCGTCATATTGTTTACACCTAGTTGACTATTAGTTACCTACCTCCTACAGACTCAAAATGTTACATAATATTCAAACAAATAACGCTCGGCTGTCGTACTATCAACCAATCAATTATTTTGCTGTCAATACTTATATCTATGATGTTTTTACACATCAACATATATGTATAATAATAAACATGCTAAACATCACTCACATTCCTCATTACAATACTATCGAGTCAAGAGTTGAAGGGGAGTCAAATCTACATTCAAATAAATAAATTGTACCCTAACATAAGGGGAAGTACAGACATCTATTTATAGTAGGAAATTAAATCTGCATGCCGACTGCTCGCATCTCTATTTGCTAATGGAATGCACTCACTTGAATTGGGAACGCCAATAAGTGGTCGGAATTGGGCCGCTTGACCATTGTGGAATGGCTAATATTGTTCTTTTTGTGAACCGCAAACCAGTGTTTGAGTTTTGACTATTTTGTCGGATTTTGTGTTAGAATATTTTTATTTAAACAAACCACTTCAGTTTCAAATTCAATATAGGTACAAGTGAAACTGTGCGGTGTTGAGATGACATCAAAGGAATCTATTTGTATGTATGAGTATGAAGAAAAGTTATGAGGTGCAGTATTCAAATGGAAATAAAAGTAGTTTTCACTTTACCTATTCCAGTAAGTAGAGTTAACACAGAGCTTCTATATATTTTTCATCGCTTCTAGGCATAGGCCTAACTTATCTTGTGTCTCAATCTCCAAACTATGCAAGGAAGCAAAAAGTACCTAATTATCTTGTCAGAAGAACTATAAAATTTTATTCAAATTTTAAATTAGACGACGACTTGCCTAAGTGCTAATAATTTAATGGAATTTAATTTCTATGACATTGTATTAAATAATTTTTTACATTGTATGTAATAATTCTTGACATTATAATTAAGTAGCCCTTGACATTGTATTTGATAGTAGTTAACGTTTTCCTTACTCTTGACATCGTATGGTTTAATTTTGACATTGTTTTAATACTTACTCTTAATTTTAATTCTTTGAAATATTTGTACGCTGGAAACAGCAGAATATTATTGACATTATAATTATTACGTGTAACCGGTGTACCACCTTTGTAACAACAATATTCCAACAAATAAATAAATGTATTATTATTATTATAAAATAAGATATTAAGTATTAGATTATGGGCTGACTTTTAAATAGTCAGTTAACATATATGTAAAGACTAAATATGACAGTTTGACATATTTTGTGTACAAAAGCTGTCAATCCGCAATATTTAATGCTCCGATAAAAGTTTTTTTTTCGGCAACTGAACCGATGTCGAATATTCTGCCAGTGTGGCGTATAAATGGCAGCGCAGCGGCGCGCCGTCGACTTTGCACTTTGTGGTAGGTCAAGGTTCTATTAGTCGCTGTAAAAACGAGGACAAGGGTTAGTAGAACATAAATATTCTAGAGTAGGGTAGGTACATACCTACCGATAAAAGTTATCTGACCATTGAAAATGAATTGTTTATAAAATTGACACACTACGTCAACAAAGAATGACAGCTGCGATTTGATTAATCGGACAATTTAAGTTGACAGTCAATTTGTTAAGGAATTAATTTCCCTAACTTTACATTCTGAAAACGATTCATCAGCTTTAATACCACGGTCTCACGTCCTACTAACCTCTCAATAAATTACCTCCACAGACCGCTCGAATCGAGAGCAAACCTACTGGATACTCAGACCCGAACTAATGCGTGAGATAGACTCGAAGTTCCTAGTATTTTCTCAAAGCTAAGCGGATTACCTTTAATATTTCAACTATTCGCCGAATAAAACATCTACGGGATTTGCATCATATTGGAATGAAATTGGTGCTTCCTTTAGAGATTGGAAAGTTGAGAGTACGACGGGATAAGTATATAAGTACGAAGGATTGCGGGCGTGTCTTACGTACTTACCTTTGGTTTTAAAATAAGTATGTTATTGATGAAAAAAATATTTTATCTGGGGCAGACTGAATGCGGAAGGCATGGGACAGGGTATTGTGGCGCATCCTGGTAGAGGCCTATGTCCGGCAGTGGACTGCAACAGGCCGAGTTGATTCAAGACTAATTTTATATAGTGACCCGCCCTTTCTTCCCAAGAGTGTATTCTACAAAATTTGGCAACATTACAAAACACTGAGATTTCTGTTCTATATCTTGGTTAATGATATAAACCTTCCGGAATAAAAACTAAATGATAGTAAAAACCTCAAAAAAATACATTGTGTAATACAGACAGACACACAAAGCGACTTTGTTTTATAGGTACTTACTATGTTATTCATTCGGTGCCCACTCAATTAGCAATGTTCTTGCGCATTGTGTATCATGGGCTTAATTAAAATATGAGCAGTGGTGGCCAAATGGCAACGGTCGCGACATACGAGGGTCGTAGGTTCGAACAAGCGCTTTGCTTTTGTAAATTATTTCATCACTGCTCTCAAAACGGTGAAGTAGAACATCTTGAGGAAACAAAAATTCGAAGACATGTGACATCTACCAACCCGCACTGGGCCCGCATGATGGATTACGGCCCACTCCCTCTCACCCAGAGGAGGCCTCTGTCCCAGCAATGGGAACATTATAGGCTGATTAATTACAGTTTCAATTTCAGTCAACCCAGTTTGACTGAAACTGAATTTCGCAGAACTTCAGTTTCAGAACTTATGTTTAAGACGGCTTGAAAGTTTTCAGCGTGTGATAGACGTTATGTTCTAAACTTCTGACGTGTTGTCCAAACAAGTGCTATTCTGTCAGCTTCTATTCTTGTCTTCTCTTTCTTGTATCGTAAACAATAAGCAATCGTTTAATATTTAGACTTTAGACCGATTTTTCAATTATCAGTTTTATTATAATACAAGCCGTATCGAACTATTTACACTAAATATGTACAAAAAAAAAATATTTTGTTTTTTGTTCACTTAGGCGACGAATTACTCGTCCGCATTGCTGTCATCCGGGAACGTGCCCAGAAGACTGGCAGCATTGCCACGTTAAATGGAAATGCAAATTCTTTGGCCAAAGAACTACCCAGCGGTGCTATTCTGTAAAAATCTCACCGTGAAAACTTAGGTGAAGGGAGGGTGGAGTGAGCTGTCAATAGTGTCAATTCCTAGCAAAAACAAACTCACTTCACCTAAGTTTTCACGGTGAGATTTTTACAGAATCGACCGGCTGGTCACGTGAAGAGTCGATCAGTCGGCGAGAAATTTCCTTAAAAAGGAGACGCGCACTCGGGCCCTATGACACGAGTTTTATTGTCAGTTAACTTTTATCTGAGGAATAAATATGGCGGTTTGACAATTTTTCATGATGTAAGTAACATTTTGTAACAATATACCTACTATATATTTTTCATCTCTCATACTCGGAAAGTAGTGTTTGTTTGATCCGAATACCGGGTGGAAAACGCTGCTTCCCACCCTTGGGCGGGAAATACTCATAGTAATTGCTTCCCTCCCTAGGGCGGGAATAAAATTTGAAAATAGAACAAAATTTAGTTAGGTAGTCAGCTCAGTCAGACCATACGACACCCTTAATTGATTATGTAAATATTTATTAAGCTACCCATCAAATCTTATGAATGTGCGTTAACTAGGAGAGTTGGATAAAAAGCTCATTATGTTAACGCCATTAAATCTTTCATATTTAGCGCACAAGTTAATAATTTACTTTGAATAAATTCAACATACTTAAGTACGATAATCACCATTTTGATGTCAGTTGTGGTCGAGGCTAAAAAACATAAAAATTGGGGATTTCGAACATCCTGACTTTACCATATGGGGCTGTGAATATACATCATTTAATTATTTGACGAATTTATCCATAGTTTAAGTTAAATAAGTAGTGGTAATGAAGTTTTTTTGATAACTAATGTCGAAGTTTCGCGCCAATCGTGTGTGTTTACATTTTTAATTTTCACAAATTTCACACACACAGATGTAGATAAGATTTAAAATGTGACAAATGTCATTGATAATATTATAAACAACACGAAAATGCCCAGGTTTTAACGTAATATTCAAACACAGGTTCAAATACGTATTAATCATTACCACTACTCAATTTGTGTTCAGAATCGCCGACCATTATTGTTTTTTTTTATTGCAGTGATGTGTGAAAGCGATTATTCCAAACAATTTTTTTTTTAAATTTCGATTGACTCGAGTAATTAATATGTCGAATGTAATCGATATTTGAAAATAAAATCAAATTATTTTAAGCAATAAATACAAGAAGCATTGTTTATAATAATGATTTATGCTTTTCTAATATCATTTCAATCTCTTCTAATATCATGTCAATAACAGACAGGTGGACATAGGTACCTCATTTACTGAATTTCGCGCCGAAATGCTTCTACAGGGTCCCATTAAAATAGATGGACAAATTTTAACACAGCGCTCAGTATGTCTAACTAAACATATCCAAGCAAAAAAAAACACCGATTAAAGTGATTTTATTATGACCTAAAATAATAAATTGCTGGTACATTAGTGTATTTTCGTTAGCTGCTTTTATTTTTCTTGTGAATATCTATGCGTTTTTCTTTTATATTTTTTTACCATCGTCCTTATTTTGGTGGCCTGAATGATGATTCCTAAAAGTTTGTCCGCCTATTTTAATGGGACCTTATATAATTGAATTTATATTCGGAATGCGCTCGCTGTTTAAAATTATTTTAATTTATTGGACAATTATTTATTGTGGACTTTATTTTTGATACTTTCTAATAGTTTACTACAGAATTCCTAGTAAACATTTTTTAGGTAGGCTTTCCAAAAGTTTTTTTTTTAGAATGATGATAATTAATTAATTCTATAGATTGGATATTCTGCAAACGCTTTACATTTCAATACATTTTGTTAGTTTAGAGAGTTTTTATTCAGTTTCTACAATTTTTTTTTTCATTTTTTTTATTGCGAGTATCGATTAGGCTGTATGCAAGTTTTGAATCGAAATAAGAAAGTTGGGTGGACGGTCAGCACTAAAAAGTGTCACGTCGCAACACAATTTTTAATTTTGTAATTTTATCAAGATTATCGTGTTTTCTAAGTAATTTATGAAAAATGGTAAAAGTAAGAATGCAGACAGAATGATAATAATACGGGCCCTAGTAAGCGGGACGGCCCGCGGTGACACAGAATCTACTCATGTGGCGGTGACGTGGTGTGTTCCATACTTCAAATTTAAAAAAGACTAATAAATAGGTGCCTATTATTCATGTAATTATTATCAATAAATATTTTAGAAAAACTACTAGTTTTTACTTTCCTTAAATTCGAAATGAAAAGTAGAGTGTTTAACGCGGGTGAAAGTCATCAATTCCCACTCGGACTATAGCCGCCCTCGCTGCGCTCGGGCGTCTAAATGCCTCGTATGGGAATTGATTCCTTCCGACCCTTGTATAACAATCTACTATTTTTTACAAAAGTCTTTTTTTAAAGTCGGTGTCGTTGGGTTTGCATTTTAGTTGTTTGCCACCGACTTCCGAAATAATAGTAGATTATGCACCGAGGGGCTAAAGTTGTGTCTTATGTCACGGGCGTCATATTGAATCTCGAGCTCAATGAAGGATCCGGGATTTAACTCCCGAGCGCAGCGAGGGAGTTAAGAGTTTAACTCACGAGCGAAGCGAGGGAGTTAATACAAGAATCCTGAATGCAGCGAGGGATTCAAGCTAGCCCAAGGCAAAGACACCTTTAGCCCAGAGGAGGATACTCTACTTTTTACACCTACTGTGAGAAAATATTAGCCATTGTACGAAAATTCGCGCCTTTATTGCGTCTACCAATAAGTAGCCAAGACACGATCAATTCGATTTTCAAAAAAAAAAGTCTCTTCTACGGTTTTGTCGTGTGTGTCTATTGATATCACTCTCATGGAAGTGGCGTTTGTGTAAACTAAGCTTTATACAGGGCTGTTAGAATGGTTTTGGATGATTGGCTGTACCTATGCATTTTGAATTTAGAACGTCATTGGAGACGCTCGTGAAAATAGAGTATTTTTGATAAAATGTGTAGTATAGATAGGTTTTATTATTTATTTATTTATTCACAAAATCCACAGCAATCTTAGCGCAGTTTACTTAAAATAAATTAACTAATGTTACAGCCAATTATTATTACGGTATTTAGTTAGTCATTTAATTTAGTATTTTAGTGTTAAATAAATAAAATAATGTCATAGTTGTGAAAAAAAAAAGAAAAAAAAAATTACGGTATTACGGCGCGGTACGGTATTTGTTATTATTAATGCCAGTTTTAATGTTATTCCATTCCTTTTAAAAAATGGTTCGTAGTTATCTAATTATTCTTACAATATTATGTCTTCGAAAACATGGCAACGATATGAAGAAGCAGTCGTTATGATTTTGTAGGAAATCGAGAATATCATCCACGCGTAGTAAGGGTTTCGAGAATAGCTTTCCTCTTTCTGGCACCAAAGGGTGTTTGTTAGTACTATACTGCCAATTTAGCTGAGCATGTGAGATTCCAAATTCAATTCACATTATTGACCAGCGGGTCATAATGAAATCCAGTACAACATTATTGACCGGCTGTGCCCCCGGCCACTAATGACTCACTTTAGGTTAAGGTTGCTTGACATATAATTTGACATTTTCGAGCAGGTGGTGTGAAAAGTTATTTTTCACTTTTTAATGTCTTTTTTGAAGTCGGTTTTTTTAAATTTATTTTTTTCACTTTTAAGTTGTACCCCACCACATATTCGGATATATTATTCGTACTTGCTATGTAAATATCAGTGACAGGAAGCTAGTAAATGTTTTCTACTAACTTTTTAGACCTTTGTATCCTGCTCATGCGTATGAAGTTTCATTAAAATCGGTTCATTAATTTCGAAAAATAAGGGCTTGAAAGTTTGTATGAAATGCCGTACGGCGTAAACGCTCTTAATATGATTACTTATATTATTGTCTATAGAATACTGATTGTGCAATTTTTCAAAGGGAAGCCGCCCGGTAGAAATCGAGTTCTATGGAATCTTCGCCACTGCAGCCTTAGTATAACAATCTCTGTTCCTCCTATATACTATACAACAGGCGTCACCTGTGCACAATCGTCATTGTAAATGCTAAGCACTTTATGTATTCAGATCACGTAGACAATTTCCACCATAGATATAATTTCTATGGCTTCCACTAATGTGACAGGTGGCGCCACCTGTATGAATAGACGAAATATTGATATCTGAATATGAATAGGTATGAGTTTAACAATGAAGCAACTTAGTCCTGCTCCCTATTTGCTTATTAATCATAATCTGAATCCTTTTGAATTATAATGCTAAACCATTGCACCATAAGTACGAAAAATGTATCTGCTCAACAACGTAAAAAACGCAATTAAAGGGCTTACATGACCTAAAGTGCGGTCTTTGTCGGACTGCATAGAAAAGAAAGAGAAGCGCGATGTCACAACGCTGGTAATTTATTGCAATTTATGAAGCAATTATTTAATTACAAAAAAATCTATTGTTTCGACGAAAAAATTAGGTATTTTAGCATGTTGCTTGTAGAATAACTGACAAAAAAATCACAGAATGATTGTATTTATATTAGTATGGTTTTTATTGTAAAAAGAAAGTTTTTAGAGGTATCTTCATGATTTTTTTCTATCGTATCAAATTAGTTGTATTATGTTTTCAACACACTATCAACCCTAGCACAGATATTTTTCTGATTTTTTTACTGTAGTCGATCATATCGTCGTTCGTCGGTTCAGCCGATAGACGTCCACTGCTGGACACAGGCCTCCCCCAATTTTGGAAGGGTTTGCCATAATCGCCACGCTTGGCAGGCGGGTTGGCGATCGCAGTATGGTATGGTGGTGGAATACATAGAGAACGCTGCTGCCCATTCTCCGGTACGATCCTTAGTCGCCTTTTACGACACCCACGGGAACTAAGGGGTGGTGGTATTCTTTGATCATATAGGTACTTTAATTGTTTCTAAAACTTGCGTTTTTTTGTGTTTAGGTCCTGTAAGCCCCTTAATGCTAATGAGCTGTCAAAACGAAAGCCATTCCTACTGTTAGTGTATTAGGTACGCAATTACCCCGCTGCCTTAACTAATGTATAATGGTTTGGAATGACGTCGTTTTTTCTTTGTTTTCATTCTTTTCAGGGTTTGCTCAAGGCGGTCTATTTTTGAACGTATTTCAAAAAGTCAAAAGAATTAAGTACCTACCTTAATTTCCGTACCAAAAAAAGGATTTTTCTAAGATTTGCCGATTCCACATTGATCAACGTTTCTTTTACCTAACCCTAATACTCTACGTTCCGCCACACTGGCTCAATATTACGAAAGAAGACCTCTCCGTGAAAGGCTATGAAGCTTCCTTATTAAGCCCTAGATAATGTAGCGGTTACTTTGTGCTGGTCCACGTAAGACGTACACTCACCTACACGTCCTAGTCACAATTTGACATTGACTGTGCCATTATTTTGTAGCAGTAAGGTCAGCTTTCGTGGTACTGACGTGTAATTGACCGTACCTACATAGGTGTATCTAATACCATGTGATATTGGTGCTTTATTAATCATGTAGGAGTACAACCAAGCAAAATTTACCCTAAATTAAGATTGGGTATCATTTACACCGAGTCCCTCTCATAATGACTACAAATATGTCCGTGGATCGCCACTGACCAATTTAGCCGCTTCAGTTATACCTTTTTACCCGACTGCGCGACGCAAAGGAGTGGTAATGTGTTCATCAGCCTATGTATGTATGTATGTTTGTATGTTCCTTTGAAGCACTATACAGACCATACGCCTGGGCCGATTTTTATGATTCACACGTTAATTGATTCCTCTTAGTCCGGCGAGTGTCACTAAAGACATGACTCGTCTGCGAAATCTTTCGCATTTGTAAACTAAAAAGCTGGAAATATAAAAGTTACCCATTTGAATTTGAAAATATAATAAAAATGGTATGGGTCCCGCCTGCTTCCAACTTTTATTTAATTTAAAATGGGCTTGTTTTTAGCTTTTCAATTTTTTTTAACCGTTAAAAGTTTTTTACCGCAGTCGGGTTTTTTATTTTTTTAAATAACTTTTTTTATTACAAACGGGTATAAAAAGATAATTTTGGAACAAAGAAAGTTTTTCTTAATGACATTCAAATTTTCTTCCGTTTTTTGCAATTTGCATGTCAGTGGCGCCGATTCTGTTGTTCACACACTAAACTAAATTCAAGTTCAGGCATCTTTTCCTTTCTATTTCATTAAGAAAAGGACTCAAACTCAAACTCAAACTCAAACTCAAAGCATTTATTTCAATTAAACCTTGTACAGGCACTTTTGAATTGTCAAAATTAAATAGTCTGTCAGTTAGTCAGAAAGTTGAAGCTAGTTGCCCATTCCAAAACGTAGATCTCTATGGAGAAGAACGGGCAAGAAACTCCATGGACACTCTTTTAAATCAAGTTATTACAAAATCCTGGGTACATTATTCTTGTTGCTTCTATATGTGAGAACAATGTAAAAAGAAAAAGACAAATGAAGAAACAATTCAAAATATAAGATTAAAAATAAGCCTTGGCAGTTAAGAGATGACCAGTCTCAACCGACGGCACCCGTTCACGAACATGACGCGTGGATCAGCACCATCCAGCTCAACCATTTTGTAGGGAACCGAATAATCCAACACACGCGCCACCATCGGTGAGACATTTAAGTGAGCATGACACGTTCTCAACTGCCATGCTCTTTCAAGTCAACAACAGAAAAAAAAAAAACATAATAAACGGAAACATGGTTCTTACATTTACAAAATTTAAAAAAAAAAAATGCTTCTAAATTATACAAAACTATAGTTTGCAATTTATTTAAGATGTTAATATAATTTACTACCAAACAGGAAGAGGTATCTAATATTGCAGTATTCAACAATTAAAACTGGATTGAATAAATTAAAAAAGTTATGTTCGTAATGTCAGAAATATTGAAAAAGAAAAAGGGAAGCACCTCTTCCAAATATTGAAATTTTAACTAGTGAGCCCAAGTGCCTGTGGAGCAGGACCAGCATTAAGCCAAGCATTTTTATCTACGATATAATCATCCAACTTGTAATATACTTGTCTACATAGTGTGCGTTTAATGCATGTTTTAAATTTCTTCTCATTTAATTGAAGAATATCGAATGGTATTTTATTATAACATTTTACACAGTAACCCATAAAAGAAGTTTTTACTTTAGACAATCTGAAACGCGGTTGATCTAATTTGTCCCTATTTCTAGTGTTAAAATTATGCCTATCACTTATCTTACTAAAAAGATGTAGATTTTTTCGAACGTACATAATGTTTTCATATATATATTGACAAGGAACCGTCATGATGTTAATTTCTTTAAACAGTTCTCGTAGAGAATCGCGTCTGCTGAGCTTGTAGATGGCTCTGACAGCCCTCTTTTGCAGACTGAAGATAAATATTAGTTTTGTCCTGTCAAATTAGTCAGCGCCTGACGTAAATAGACGTATTTTTAATAGCCAATTTTTTAATCTCGTCTAAATTGTCTATGGAGTATCTTAATTTGACAGGACTTAACTTTATTTTTATTTTATAACTTAAATTTAGTTTAGTTTGTGAACAACAGATCCGGCGCCAGTGTCAGGTCGTATATTGATTAAAGTATGATTCACGACCGTCACAAATATTACTTTACAGAATAATAAAATCATTAGAATCAGCAATACATACAGTACTATACTATACTATACTATACTATACTACTATACTATACTGACTGCACATAATATTTAGGATATCTGACCATTGGAGTAGAGAAGTTCAAACAGAAACCAATATTAGTTAATTTCATAATCAGCCTATATAGGTCAGATACGCAGTCGCTCCATGTAAAATACTGGTATTCAGCTGCATCCGGTAAGACTGGACGCCGACCCCAACATAGTTGGGAAAAGGCTGGGCAGATGTTGATCATAATCAGCCTATAATGTTCCCACTACTGGGACACAGGGCTCCTCTCTGTGTGGGCCTTAATCCACCACGCGGGCCCAGTGCGGGTTTGTAGATGTGAAATTTATGGTTCTAGAACATACCGGTTTCCTCATGATGTTTTCTTTCACCGTTTTGAGATCAATGGTGATGAAATAATTTACACAAAGTAAAGCGCCTGCCTGGGTTCACACCCACGACCTACATACTCGTTAGTCGGGGCCGATACCACTGGCCACCAGGGCCGTCTTTACCCGAGGGTGCAAGGGGTGCGTGGCACCCGGGCGCAGGGCCTTAGGAGGCGCCAGGGTAGCCCGTGATATTCAAAATTACTATTTCATGAAATAAATATAAATCAATAGGGTTTTTTGAAATTAGAGGGTAGTATATCAATACAACCCTTTTTTTTTTTTTTTTTGGATGGGAAATCATCAAATGACTCCTCCCGCTCTGGGTGGTCCACCCGTGTTCCTTTCTTAGCCCTTCATGTTCCGGGCCAGCGGTAACCCTTTCGGACAATCCCGCTGAATAAGTCAATTGCAAGATAACCCTCTAAGTCAATTGCAAGACAAAATAACCTGACACTGAACTGCAAATTACAAAAAACGTAAGAAATAGCACGTAAAATTGAATTTCGCGGGCTACCTTGGTGCTACTCCCTAAAAATTGTGGGCTCCAAAATCAAGTATTTTTTTGTTGCCAAAAAAACAGCCTACGCCCCCCCAGACGCTTTTTGCACCCCGGCGGCCAATATGGTTAAGACGGCCCTGCTGGCCACCACTGCTCATTATTTCATAGGTAATATTTTCTTACACAGACAGACCCAGGCACCTCTAACAGGCAGCTTTAGGGTCTAACTCTATATTAATGTAATCCCTACTCTAACACACCTTACTGAATTTCCAATCACTTACCGATGCTTTGGATCGACCCTGCCTAAAGCGTGTTTGAATAGTTTACCTGTGGCTATAAATGTTATACGAAGATTCTCGGGTTCCTGGAAACTATCCCTGAAATGAGTAACGTACTTACAGTAGACGTTGGAATGATCCAGTGAAAATACTAACGTTAAATATATGGTGAGGTTTTTATTCACTCAAAACTTGTTACAGTTCAGCCGTCCGTCGAGAGAATGCGTTTCTGCCACGTAGCAGAGCGACAATTCTAGTACGTAGCTAATAAAGATCAAATTCGCAAAACACGTATTCGTTTGACAGTTTGACTGACAGGTGTCAAGAACACTTTCATTCTCTCGTCGGCAGGACTGTACTAATCCCCTTACTAATAAACGTTGTATAGCGTCTGAATAGTTATACAACGCTTTGTCTTCTCCTTTTGATAGTCAAATTACTGACGACAGAAAGAGAGAAATCGGTGTGTAAGCACGGAATAGAAAAAACATTGGAAGTGCCTTTAGAATACCTTAATACGAGAACCAGTCGCCAAACTCACACATTTGCGAATTAAAATGTACATTGCACTAAAGAAAACGATGATGTAATTGACTACAACTTATCAATGCAACTTTGGCGAAAAGTGTATTTATTGTTGTTCAAAATTAACTATTATTACAACTGATAGTGTATAACTATTCATCTGATATAATACGTTAATTAGTAATGAGGTTAGTGTTTTATAAATTGTACTCATCATAATTCTCCTGCTCTTATCCCAATTCATTTAGTGTCTTTATTAATTGTAATATTACCTGACCATAATGAAGTCTCCTTCCGTTTGAAATTTTCCTCATTTGACTCATAGCCAACTGTTGACAACTTCATTTATTAAGGTAGTGGTAAGCAGCCATCATTAAAACCCCTTTAATTTATCCAAAATTATATTTGAAACCTAACAGATCAAACCCCATCAAACTAAAGATCATATAGAACTTCAAACTTTTTAAATTCTCCTTTCAGTAGAATAAAGTCAGGCTGGAAAAAATGTTACCTATTCTCACTCATCTACATTAGATGCATATAACTCCTGAAATCACAACCCCTTTTTCACACCACACACGAGAAAAATAATCAACTCCACTGCAATTTATTTATCGACGATATCCCCCCCTAATTTACAACTTACAAATACCATGGTTGGTACACTTGTGGTATATTTCATAAAAATTCAAATGTGTACCGCTTCAATATTATCACGTAGTCACGTCATAAAATTGTGTGGTGTCGTTCACCCCTTGCAGGGTCGAGGGTTGTCACTGAATAGTTTTATTAAAGATTCACACACACTCGCAAAGTTGGTTTTTTATGACGCGCCCTATATTTTTTGGGATTAAAGAGAAATCATGTGCGTATGTATGGATTTGAATGTGGATATGTGGGAAAGTGTTTTCGTATGATGACTGTGCTTTGAATAAACAAACATTATTTTGTTTATTTTGTCATCTTTGATTGATACAAACTTCCAATCCCGTCAAAAGAGCAACACCAACAACTACTTACAGTCATGATACAATGCGTTCCTAACACTTATCAGAGCGACAATTCTAGTAGCTATTAAATATCAAATTTGCAAAACATGTATTTGTTTGTATGAAACTGACAGATGCCAAGTACGCATACTATCGTTGGCCACACTATAGTTGCTTTTTTGCAAACATTTTTGACATAAAAGTAAAACAAAACAAAAAAGGTTAAAGGATCTCAAGGTAAGAACTATTATCTAAACAGTTATTTTCACAAGCTTCGTTGCACCAAAGCCCTCGGGTGCTTATTTTGTTTTTTGTAATATGACTTCAAGACATTTTAATTAAATTACATTTTCGCCCTATCCTGTTCATTGAACTTAGAAGCACATAGTAAGTAACACAATAACATTTTAGATGAACTTAAAGTGGTTTTTACAGCACCATAACATAAATTTACGACTATTTTGATTTTTACGACTGCTATTATTTACTTCCGGATACATACAATGTTGCCGGTCGCCTATTATAACACCTACGCCACACGGAAATTCTGAGATCCGTAGTAAAGTTATTGAAACGTCGCCAAATCCACTTAGTTTTATGACCTGGAAAATGCGATACGATGTGCTTCGCAGTGGGGCGCTGTGTACGTACCCATGTGACGAGATTTTCTTATTCGTTGTTACGGTTACCGAGAGGTGATTGAACTAGTTTTTCACCTGTATTTATGCTATTTCAAAGAGAGTTGTTAGCTATTATCATAAAGAAATGAGAAGGTATTACCATGAAAGGCAAGTTCAGGCAAATCTGAAGAGTTCGACAGAGGTGTAAGTATCAACACACACATTTCGCAAGAAAAACTGAACTATTTTTAATCCAAACGCTAATTTCCACGTTTCATTTCTTCGTCATTCCGTAAAACAGTCCCTTAGACAGGCGCGACGAGACAGCGCGATGCGACTTTAGTAGAAATATCTCCATGAAGTTTTCATAGAAATTTTTCTAATATAGTCTCGTCGCGCCTGTTTGCGGGAACCTTATAACTGTCTAGGATTCCAACCACATTTTAACATCAAATCTTTCACAAAACTCAGTTTTTAATCCGCAATCCTACATTGCCAGTAGTTTGGCAACGGTCGCTGTATTGCCAGCAGCAATTAAAAGCTAAACGACAACAAATCATCTTAAGTACTCTTTCTTATAGGTACTTGGTAAACTAAGCTGCGTACTCACATACCGGGAAAGGTTGCGCTGGGAAAATCGGTAAATATCTACATTACGAATAGGGATGATGTTGAAAATTTTCGATTTGAATCGGAATCTGGGTCAAAGGAACCAGGCCCGGTTCCCAAAAGAAATTACTTGCTAATTCCCTAGAAGAAATTCCCAAGAAGGATTAACTATTCAAGTATTCATTGTCTATTGCCATCCACTAATTTGCACCATCAATATAATACCATTCACTTTATAAATCTCCCAAGGGACATGCCAAATACGCTAGAATGAATCGGTGTGTGCGCTCTAGCGGAAATCCCGGGTTTCCCCGCCAGAATGCAAATCTATAATTTGGTGATTTTCGTCGGTAAGAAAGAAGAAAAAAAAAGAAAGATAATACGTTTATTTGCTGTAAACATATTCGGATAAGTAGTATAACCCCTCATTTTTTCGCGTTTAATAATTCGTTTAGTTATTGAATACACGGCCTAATAAGTGCGTAGGTGTTATAAGTTTTCAGATGGTATTCTGGGGACCCATTAGGTGACCTAAAGTTCAAACCGCATCTGGGTCGACAGTCGACACTAAAATTCCTAATTTCACATTAAATTCCTTGAAGTAAGTTTTTCTGATTAGCGCTTACTTAAATTTTAGTCCTTGCCTGTAAATGCTTGTAGTATTAAAAAAAAAGTAAAAGGAGAATGCCGTCAAGTATAGGGCGCCCTGTACGCCGGGAATCTTTTTCATAATAAAAACTTTATGAACTACATTAATTGGTTGTGACAAGCTCTCTCGCAAGCTGGTACGGTCCCACGGCATTTTCCTTTTAGAGGATTCCTGTAATTTATTACTTGTTTTTTCTTTTTTCTCTTTCTTTCTTTCTTTTTTTTTTCTTTTTTTTTTCTTTACTCGTTTCTTTCTTTTCTTTCTTTCTTTACCTACTTTATTACGTATGAGGTCTTGCGTTACTTAATTATGTTGCATATTGTCTAATACCATCAATGTAAGTTGAGGCTGCATCCTAATTGCGTAATACACTATCAATCTCAATCGCAATCATTTTGAAGGATATTGCTAATCGGTTGCTTCATATGATCGAAAAATGTGTCTGTTTAACAACATAAATAACGCAATAAATCTTGTTGAACTGTCAAAATGAAACCCCATTGCTACTGATAGTGTGTTACCCCGCTGGTTAGTTTTTTTCATTAAGGGCATGATTTTTTCAACGCCAGATAATTTAATCTGACGAATAATTTTAAATTTTTGACAGTTCTTCCATACAAAATCTGTCAGACGTCAATTTTATTCCACGACTAAAAATTATCTGTCGATTGAAAAATCAGACCTCAATTCACAAAGAATGTATACCTGCTTAAGTGGTGTCATTTTGTTCTTTTCACCAAAGTCAGTACCTGATTCAGCAGATTGAAAGACTGCCAGACAGGTGACATCAAACGCTTCTAATAAAGATCGAAACATCCAACTTTTTCTACATTGACGCGGTTCGTCTCTGTTAAGGGAATAGTTATGGGGCTGAGTGAAAATCTGTGTCGAGTTTTTGTCGCCTCTCAATACAAATCAAGCCTAATGTCCCGGAAATCGCACTTACGGAGGGCCTAGTATATTTTGGCACGCGGTGACGTGTATAAAATGTACTTAACTTGACTCGCTTTTGTCGTTTTCTTTTACAGGAACTGCCGTCATGAGATGCCAAGGTATGCTGGTTGCCTGATAGATAGCGTTCCCTTATAAAAACTGCGCCACAGACGAACAAATTTGGCGTCATATTTCCTCGACAAATTCCAACTTTTTGGCTTTATCTCGTCGTTTGGGTAAAGTTTTGTTAAGTGTTTGTGTTTATTTTTATGAAAACAATATGCGATGGTAGGTAATGCGAACAATCATATATACTTACCTATTGCATATATTATAATATCTCGAAGACTCCAGGCTTGCACTTGAATAGCGCGTAGGCTTGCTAAGGACGACCGCCAGAGTAGATACTTAAGTGTTTTAAAGTAAATAAATTCTTTGAGATGGGCTTATATTTTTTGCCTCCTTTATAGGAAGTTGACTATTTGAAGGGGAAAAAAAAATAACCAGTCGCGTATTTTTTCACAATATCATTTCATAGGTTCGATAGTAGATAGATTACCTACTTTCTGTGAAAAATAATCTTCTGAAAACAACCTATTCCCCCTCAAAACCAATCGCACGAACAAGATTAGAAGCCAGATCGTAATAAAATACCTACCTACGTAGGTACTCATAAAAGTACAGACCCAGACGCCCGCATCGCATACCCCAAACAAGCCAATTGAAATACTCTAGCCAACTTTGAGAAAAACAATGTGCGGTTAGAAAAGGTTTAATGAAATCTATCAGGTACGATTTAAATGTTACACGGGAACCCTCCCCCCACTTCATAAACAATGCATGGTAGGTTCGGATTACTCTAATAGGACTTTTGTTCAAGACATGGAGTAGGTAACAAATGGAGTAATACGAAGTGATGTTCACTGTTATAAACAGCTGTGTAACCTATTGTTTTAACCTAATTCCGATCCAGCCTGTTCCTTGATGCCCTCCCCCAGTGACGCCCTAACCCGAGATCCGTACCCCACAATCGGCCGTGTAATCGCTTAGTTTTAAGTTTTTTAAGTCCTGGCTGAAGGCCTTAATTTATTGAGGCACCCACAGGCAAATCCGGTTAAGCAGATGACAACTTCCTAGGTTAACCTGCATGATGCCATTCCGAAAAAGTTTTAACTACTTATAAATATTGGCCATGCAGGATCATTGGCAATTACTATTATAGTGTAGGAAAATCGAAAACCAATACCAAACTGATTCTAGCATTCTGGCGTACTGCAATAACATAACTATTTACTACTAGAATCCATTCTATTTTTTATAAATTTAGACATTCAATATAGTGCCTTATACGTGCTTAATATAATAAATGATTTGACTTTGACAAATCATTTATTCCCGTGGCTAAATAATAACAGCCGCACAGGTCGATCGATCAGGTTAAGCTACGCTTGCCGCGGTTGGTCTGTGGATGGGTGACCATCTTTACATACCGAGACCCCTCCGTGCCTCGGAAAGCACGTTCAGCTACAGCCGGGACCAACGTCCCGGCTGTCATTCGTGGATCTTTGGCAGTCGTTACGGGTAGTCAGTAGCCCGAAAGTCTGACAACCAGTCTTACTAAGGGGTATCGTATTACCCAGTAACTGGGTTGAGGAGGTCAGATAGGCAGTCGCTCCATGTAAAATACTGGTATTCAGCTGCATCCGGTTAGACTGGAAGCCGACCCCAACATAGTTGGGAAAAGGCTAGGCAGATGATGATGACCTTGACTAATTTTCTCGCACACTTTAACCTTTTGACCGCCACACGTCAAAAATTCAAAAACGTGCCCTCGGTGTCAGTCCTAGTCGAACCATGGCGTGCTGGGCACATTTTGGTTTGTCTCAAAGGTGACTGACTGACATAGTGATCTATCAACGCACAGCCCAAACACCTGGAGGGATCGGGCTGAAATTTGGCATGCAGGTAGATGTTATGACGTAGGCATTCGCTAAGAAAGGATTTTGATAAATTCTACCCCCAAGGGGATAAAATAGGGGGTAAAAGTTTGTATGAAACTTTGTCAATTTTAAACCGATCGGGCTGAGACTTCGCATGCATATAGCTACTATGACGTAGGCATCCCCTAAGAAAGGATTTTGGGGGTAAATTAAGGGATGATGGAGGATGTAAATGTATTAGTTTTTTTTTAATAAAACTTAACGCGATCGAAGCCGCGGGCAAAAGCTAGTCATCTATAAATGACTGTGGCGATGGCGGTCAAAAGGTTAAAAAAAGGACTTTAATCTTTCGTGGAAATAAACTAGTACCTATGTGTGTATTTCATTTATACACTTCTCAGTAGTGCAAAATAAAGGTCCACTCCTCGTGTGCCCGATTTTAGTGTCGTTCAAAATTTACGATGGCCCAACAGTTTGAAAGTTTACACTCGCCCGAACTCGTGTGTGTATGGTCTAATACTACCAGCTTTTAGTTTAGAAGGCTTTACCAGAAAACAACTTTTCGGGCGCCATATTTTTAACTATAAACAAGGTCTTTAGAGTCAAACTATATTTCCTATTTTAGAAGCTTATTTTTGAGCGCATTTCTTAGATAAATAACAATAGTATCGTATATTTTGTAGTGTTCAATGTATTTTTTTGTTATGTATTTTCTAGTGTACCTATAAGAAATATAGGTAGTACTAGCTTCTGCCCGCGACTTCGTCCGCGTGAAATTCGTACTTGCCTCTTATAATTTCGAAAATGTATGTTTATGATTTTTATCATTTATTTAGATATAAATAAGTATTCGGGCCAATTTTTTAGTTTATAACTCAAAGGGATCAGATTTTTCAAATAAACTGTATCCCTGTACTGTAGCTTTTTGCCCCCCCCCAGGAGAGTAATTTTGAAAAATCGTTTGGGATGTGTTCATAACTTGACTCAAAGACCCATACCCATTTTCGAGTTAATGGAAGCAAGCAGTACAATTTTTCACCTTCGTAGGAGTCAATTTTTGAAAAACCCTAAATCACTTTTTTAAGTATTTTTTGTTTTAGTAGTACCGTGTTTCGAGTTAATCCGACAGCGGGTTAAATATTTTTCTAATCCATCAACTTTGTCACCCCCCAAATCCTCTGTGAGGGATTTGTTAAACTAAAAGTGACAATCTTTATTATTTACTGACCCAAATATTGCCAAGTTTCTAATTTATTAACCAAATGAATAAGATTTTTCATATAAACTGTATCCCCTCTTTCTATCCCCATAGGGGTGGAATTTTGAAACATAATCTAGATTATTTATACCAATTTTCGAGTTAATCAAGCCTCGTAATAAAATTCTGCCCTGTGAAATTGACTACCCCTCTTCACCCCATTAGCGGTAGATTTTCGAAAAACCCTGAACCACTTTATTACTTATTTTGGTCTTAGATAGGTACTGAGTTTCGAGTTAATGGGACCGCGCATTAAAATTTTTCTATACTAAATTTGACACCGCCAATCTCCCCTTTGGGTTAGTTTAGAATTCCAAAAAAATTCGAACTTTATAATTATTTGTGCCAAGTTTCAAATCCAAATTTATTTGTACAATTTTTTTTTAGTTTATCAAGGCACTCATTAAAATCCCCTTATAAATCGAATTACCACTTTTTGTCCCGTCAGGGGTCAATAATTTTCGAAAACCACATACATTACTATTGATTCTTCATCTGCCTAGCTTTTTCCCAACTATGTTGGGGTCGGCTTCTAGTCCAACAGGATGCAGCTGAGTACCAGTATTTTACATGGAGCGACTGCCTATCTGACCTCCACAACCCAAATACGATACCCCTTGATAAGACTGGTTGTCAAACTTTCGGGCTTCTGACCACCCCTAGCGACTGTCAAAGACCCAGGAATGACAGCCGGGACCAACGGTAAAGCGTGCTTTCCGAGGCACGGAGAGGTCACGGTATGTAAAGATGGACACCTATCCACAGACCAACCGCGGCAAGCGTAGCCTGCGTAACCTGATCGATCGATCTGTGCGGCTGTTATTATTGATTATTTTCTGTCAAAAGTATTAATACAGAGTTTCGAGTAAATCGGATCGCGCGTTAAAATTCTTCCACACAAACTTTAACACCCCAACACAAGGGGTGTTGAGGTTTTTTGAAAAACGAATAATGATAAACTTTATTACTTGCATAAGCAAGTATTCTTGCCAAATTTATTAACCAAATGAATAAGATTTTTCTTATAAACTGTATCCCCGTTTTTCACCCCCACAGGGGTGGAATTTCGTAAAATTGTTTGGGATGTGTTCATTACTCGACTCAAAGATTGTTTATACCAATTTTCGAGTTAATCAAGCCACGCAGTAAAGACTTCCCCTATAAAATTAACTTTTCACTCCGTTAGGGGTAAATTTTCGAAAAACGATGATACACGTTCTTTATTTTCGGTCTTAAGTATAAATACTGAGTTTCGAGTTAATCGGACCACGCGTTAAAATTATTCCATACAAACTTTGACACCTCCCAATCCCCCTTCAGGGGGTAGTTTGGAAAAAAAAGCCAAACGTCATAATTTATTATTATTCGTGCCAAGTTTCATGGTTATTAACTCAAGGAATAAGATTTTTCATACAAACAAAATCCCCTCTTTTCACCCCTCAAAGGTTAAATTTCCAAAAAACCCTTCTTAGTGGATATCTACTCTTCACAAAAACACACCCTCCAAAATTAATTTCTCTACCCATCGGTACCGACCAGCGTTTTAGGCTGTGCGTTGATATATCAGTCAGGACAAAATTTCATCCCCCTTTTCACCCCCTTAATGGATGAAATTCTAACAACACCGTTGTGTTAGCTTCCAATCATAAGCCTAGATAATAAATTTAGTGATTTTGACGTCGAAAATTAATGACTTTCTATACACAACTTCATCCCACTTTTTAACCCTTCAGGGGTGGAATTATCAAAAACGCTGAGACACGTATAAATTAATTTTCAATTGTCAGCCTAAATACAAAATTAGAAGATCCTAACTTCAAAACTGTCGGACTTTCATATAAACTTCCATACCCTATTTTAACCCTTTAGGGGTTGAATTCCCAAAAATCCTTTCTTAGTGGATACTTACTCTTCACAAAGAACACACCTTCTATGTTTCAAGTCTCTAGGTCCAGCGGTTTGGGCTGTGCGTTGATATATCAGTAAGTCAGTCAGTCAATCAGTCAGTCAGGACTTTGAATTTTATATAAATAGATTATAAATAAATAAAAGTCGAAGGTTCAACAATAAAACGGTAGACACATTGTTTTGAAGCGTAACAAATACCAAATTATTATTATTTATTTCATATACCTACTTAAAAAAAATGTACTATATCACACAACCAACTATTTACACTAGGTATTAAATTAAAAAGTAAAATAACTTACTATACAAGTATAAACAAAAGGACACTTAGGCTTCGTGTAGACGATGCCGGATCCGCATCGGCGCCGGACCGCATATATGTGTATACGAATGAATATCGCGCATGAGCCGTGCCGTCACCGTGCCGTCGCCGCACCTTCGCCGCACCGGCGCCGGAATGAAACCGCGTGCACGCGCATTGATGCCCAGTTTAAATAGTAAAGCAACGATCACAGTTAAACGTTTTTTTCTTTATCATTAAAGGTTTCGAATTTTTCATTTAAAATTACACAGATCTCTTGCCACGCTTTTACATTTTTTCTTTTATCTTTATAAGATTCACTTGTTTTGTCCCATAATACCTCCCTCTCTTGCACTAAATTAATCAATAACTCATAATCGAAGTCATCCATTTTAGTATTTTTTTATCGGGCACATGTGAACATCGGCGCAAGCGACGGGCTACTGAGCATTGTTCATGTACACAAAATGGCGGCACGGCGGCGGTCCGACGCATGCGCGGTGCCGGTGCGGCGCCGGCGCGGCGGCGCGGCGACGGTGCAGCGCATGCGCGATTTTTATCGTATACACAAACATGCGGTCCGGCGTCGGTGCCGCACCGGTCCGGCTCCGGTGTCGTCTACCCGAAGCCTTAGGCATCAAAGTACTTAGTCCTCACCGCTATCATCCGGCAACGTGCCCAGAAGACTGCCAGCATTGCCACAAATCCTAAACCTAAAAGAATATAAAATGAATATTCTAATTTCACAAAAGATGATTATGAACATTTCCAAATGAAAACGTATGAGATTTCTGTCGTAAATAAACTATCCGACATTTAAAACAAAAAGCGAGTTAATCCACATGAGTCGTTCATTAACGCAGACTGTAATTCATTCACTCGTTCATTCACGGGGCTTTCATTAAGCCGGCAATGGAAATCAATGGCCGCGCTCTTGCTCGTCACTAAAGAATTGTAGTAAATAGTAAACACCTAGTATAAGCAGGTAAGTAAGTTATACTATATTTTGAAAATCTAGTGAATGAAAGTAAAAAGCGCGATGATAATCATTAACATACGCTCACCGCTACACCGCTTAGTCGACACGTAGGTATAATAAGCGATTTAGTGAAATCGACATACTATTTCATAACCGAAATACTTTTGTAAAATATTATAAGTAGTTAAAATTCTCAGATTAGTAGTATCTAGATTCCGTATGCTTTCAAGCAAATTATTATTTCGTTTATCTATTTCCTTATCTTATTATCTACATTTTTGAATATTTATTTAAATATAAAAAATAAGTATAAAAAGCATTAAAAAATGTAAAAAAATAATCCGCCGATGTCGAGAGCAGGGTCCAAGCTATCGGTGGTTAGGGCTCCAGAGACAGGAACCTCCTCACAATGCGAGCCGTATCGAGGAGCACTGCCTTTTGGACCGATACGACCGATGCGAACGATAGATGTTGATCGAGGCTTTCGGCCATCAGGCCATTAGCTGATACAAAAATGATTATAGGACCCGTAGGATGCAATAGAAGAATTTCGTTTTGTCAGTTTTAATTTAATTTGTTCACTTAATTGATATTGCTTTGACTACAGATATGTTTGCCTACAGTTGAATGAATGAGTGAATGAAATGTTTGCCATCAGTTTGTAAATAAATATCTAAGTTGTAATCTGTGGAAATTGTAGTAGGTAGTATATTTGTTGAATTAAATATTAAGATTTTTCCGTTTATTTTTAATATACTACTGCTTGTTTTCCTGAAAATATGGACGCCTGCACCAATTATTAAAACAATCTGACACAAAGTCGTGTTTCTTGTCAAAAGTGTTAGAGGCGCTCTCTCCTGCCGGTCGATTCTGTAAAAACCTCGCCGTGAAAACTTAGGTGAATTGAGTTTGTTTTTGCTAGGAATTGACACTATTGACAGCCTGCTCACTCCACGCTCACTTCACCTAAGTTTTCACGGTGAGATTTATACAGAATAGCACCGCAGGTTCTATCTGTCAATGTGCTAACATTATCCGATACGGTTGTAACAAATTAGTTCTATTAAGTTAATTGCCCTTGTTAACATTTCATCAATAACTTTGAATTTTTACTATCGTAAGTAATACCGGCAAAATTATATTTAAATTAAAATTTAAAAAAATATAATTATTTAAATTGTATTTTTATGTTTTAATGACACAAGCTGCATCAGATTCTTAGAGCCTAAAAAATCAGAGAATTTAAAGGAATAACTTGAATGGTCGGTAAAAATTGGATTAATTTAATCAGTCTGTCATCGAAGACTTTCCTATTTCGTTCTCTGATACAAAGCCTCACTTTTCAGAAACTCCGATTTGATAACTGCTCTCTACTGTTATCGCATAATCTTTATTACAACTGCTCGATTAAATTGTTTCACTCAAAATATGAAACGCTTTGAAATCCAAATCAGGATCGAGAAATTGAAATTCTGCGAACCAACGCAACCACGTCTATCAAAAGCTCAACGTCAGCACAGACTACCTATGTAAACTTTACCCAAAAACCGATGACACATCAGTGGGTCCATAGGTAGGCGGAGTTGAGCTACTGGTGAATGTTATGCTGTGAAGTTCGACTCAAATTATAACAAATGGCTCCATACATTACGTTGTCTGGCTAAGCCCGCGAGCCGGGGTCCCGCAGGTGGGTAGAAGGTAAACTGGTGGCAATTTCACTTTGGCCCCTTTATCGGCGATGTCAGTTTGTGGTCCTGACATTATTTATGACTGCAGAAAGTGTGAACTTTAATTTGGTACATCCCTAGGGTGTAGGCTTTTTATACACGTGAGGGCAACGACTTGCTTACGGTTTTGTTTGGCGATACATGGCTTTGTCTTCAGTAAAAATTAAATAAAAGAGTTCAGGAAGTGAAAGCTCTCCTTAAAGGGGAAATTGATTACTTATTTTTTCAATGAAATCGTCTAAGTATTTCTGATATCAAAAAGAATGCTTGAAATATTTATGTAACTTCTATTTCAAACCGATTTGTTTGCATAGCTAGCCCAAATTGTATTTACCAAAACAGTCGAATTTCCACGTCAATGATTTTATATAAGAAACATTATTACTCGTAAAACGCTTAGAAGCACACACCACACAATACAAGAAAATACGAACAAACATGTTTTATTACAATCCGAACTCTGTCATACGTTGTCGGTATTGAATATTCAGATTCCCAAATGACAATGCTTAGTGGGAAAGCAAATATCAGAGAAGAAATGTGCACGTATTTTACAGAAAAAAGTCTTTAAGAATGTCATACTTCACCCCTTGTTTACATTAGGTATTGACGCAAAGTAATCGGAAAGGGAAGTGTTTCGTATTGACAAAACGTGCCTCTCGCCAAAATATTAAAAATAATCCTCCACGCATTTTGCCTGACAACGAATTTGAAAAGGATTGAAAAAAAAACGGAAAAACAAAATTTTTACCGGGAGGAAATTATTTTCCTGTTTGATCAGTATTATTTTTCGATACGTCGGAATGCTTTCCATTCCCTTGAACATTTTTTTTTATGACATTTTGATAGGTGAATTTATCGAACATGATGTACAGCCGATCTGTTCGTTAAAAACCTTATCGTAAAAACTAATTGAGCTTGAAGTAAGCTGTTATTGACAGCTCTCTTCAAGATCACTTCACCTAAGTTTTCACGGTGAGATTTTTACAGAATAGAACTGCCGGTCAACTCTTCAGTTAATTAGTTGAGATAAAATAACTGATGTGATAGGGCTATATTAAGGTTCTCAGGGGTAGGTAAACACTAACCCCCTTATTAATAAACGTATTATATCAGATGAATAGTTATACACCGATTTCTCTCTTTCAGTTGTCAGTAACTTGACTTTCGAAAGAAGAAGACAAAGCCTTGCGCGTTGTGTAACTATACAGACGCTATACAACGTTTATTAGTAAGGGGGTAGTGTTATATACATAATATAGGTTTTAACCATTTCTGTACTTATTAGTCGACATTTTAATAGTCTTCTGTCTAGAGCTTCCTAACATAATAATGAACGCGTTGGTAGTTGCAGTACACTCAACATTCGGGAGGAATTGAACAAGACGATCGAATTTGACTATAAATTATTAAGTATTTATTTATCCTTCATTAACACTAATGGGAATAAATATCCACTGTTGACCATGCCTCTCCGAATATCTTTTTAATTTTTCCCAAAAAAATACACAATACAACAGCAATCAGTATTCCTGCGAATATCTAATTGACAACATTTCATATTTTTAACCTGCCTGTATATTACGTTATATAAAAGTAAATCCAAATTTAGGGCACCCGTATTTTTTCGTTTTTCGAAATTATGTACTTTTCATTCATGATTTCAATTTTGAAATTCAGTGTATTCTAAAAAGACGTAAGCGCCAAATGACGTCATGCTTACGGTGGAATGGCGATATAACCTTTGCTTTACTGTGACCCGTCAAAAAAACTGTTAGATGTCACTGTCAAAAATCACTAGTTTCAGTCGTTGTCGCTTTGTCAGCTTGCAGTTTGTCTAACTCGTTGGCGCCTTTGTTTATGTTTGTTTTCAATTAAATTCTCATAAAAATCTTATTTTCAAGTGTTATTATTACCCACATTCTGTTTTTTTTAAACGACTTCAAAAAAAGGAGAAGGTTCTCAATTCGGTTGTATTTTTTTAAGTCACCATGAAAGTATTTGTAGTTGCCGATAGCAGAAACTTGCCGAAAGCAGACTATTTAATGCTATTGCAATATATGCACGAAAATGAATGCTACAATGCTACGGAAACACGTATTGGCAAGGCATTACTAGAAGCATAATACGTATGTTGATACAGCTGTAGGATATCTAGAATCCATCCAAAATCTGTCGAGAAGATTATCACAGTAGCATGCAAATTTAAATTAATTGTTTTATTTTCTAGTTACACTTCTTAAGTGACATTGACTTGACACGTCTTGTTTGATTAATACAATGTTTTCATCTCAAAGACATTGGAATGCGCAAAGGTAACAACCTCATTCCACCATTTATGTGTCGTCATCACATGTTTTTGATTTTTTTTTTTTTCTCAGTAATGTAGATATAAAAAAAATAAAAATAAAAAATATATTTGAACTCAGGATACGAAAATAAAGAAATGGTATTTTTGTATTAAGGTCGTGTCAGGTTTGAAATGTTATAATTGTGCAACGCACTGTCAATGAGAATCTGAACCATTTTGAAAGATATCGTTGCTGTCCATAATGAATGTTGTTGAATTGTCAAATGTCATTCCTACTGTTAGTGTATTACGTAATTACCCCGCTGTTATATCACACTAATATTATAAAGGCGAAAGTTTGTGAGTGTGTGTGTGAGTGTGTGTTTATATGTTTGTTACTTCTTCACGCTCAAACTGCTGGACCATCACACTAATATTATAAAGGCGAAAGTTTGTGAGTGTGTGTGGGGGTGTGTTTATATGTTTGTTACTTCTTCACGCTCAAACGGCTGGACCAATTTTGATAAAATTTTGTATGGAGGTAGCACCCTGGATTAACATATAGGCTACTTTTTATCCCTATATTCCCACGGGATCGACAATTACGCGGGTGAAACCGCGGGGCGCTGCTAGTATATACATATGCGTATCCTGTTCCATTGAAAAATAGACGAAATAAAAAGTCGGTATCATTAAATCACGAAAATGTTCATCAAAATGATTTTGTAAAAGGCTGAAATGTATAATGAAACTGTGAATAAAAGAGATCGGGCGGCTCATTGACAGAACGTGTCACATCAGCATCAAAGCCCTCCTGAAATGAGGTCAGCGTCAATGATTTGCATAATAAGCTAAAATGTTCAGCAGCTTTCGTTTATTTGCACTGATTTATGATTAAAATGGACATCATTGTGACGGATTTAATGTTTAACTATTTGATAGTTGCTAATGAAGACTGTTGATTTGTAAATGAAAACGTGATGTCAATTGAAAATTAAATCACTCCCTTTTACTATCTCATCACCATACATACACACAACACAACATCGCGTCCTGTTCCCGTGATTTTCTCAAAAACTAATTAACCAATTTTGATGTTTCTTTCATTAACGTGATCTACATACTTTCAGGAAGGTTTTAGAATATAATACATTAGGTAATTAATAAATAGAAGATCTTTTTAACTTTCTGGCTTTTGTCACATTTGGTCGCAGTACCAAACGGGTTAGTTGAGCGCTCTCAAATCACGTACTTAACACAAATGTCCAATCCAAGTCAAAGACTATTGAACGGAATCCGACCCGGTCACTGACAAGAACGGTTATGGTTTTCGTACTTTCATGGCTTGCACCATAGGACCATAATTTTTTGCTTGTGAATTGGACTTCTGTCGAAATAACATAAATAACACTCACCTTCACATCTCAAATAGACACTCCAGCATTCCTCAAATACATTAAAAAAAGTTTATGAAAAAACATTGCTTTTTTTACACACATGTTTTTGCCCCACATCCCACAGAGATGTGATTCGTATCGTTATATACTAGACCTATACACACATAATTATACACACTATATAGCTTCTGCGCACGATTCGTCCGCGTGAAATTACTTGTTCGCGTCCCACCCCGTCGCATCGGATGACTTGCCCGCGCTATCACTTCGTTTTAGCTTAGCGTGTAGCGGTATCTACAACGCCACATGCGAACAACGCGTCATACTGACGTCACGAAAATCCTGCATCGCGCAAGCAGAGTTTACCGCGCAACTAGCATAGATACAACGGCCCGACATGAATCATCGGGCAGTTGCCCGCCAGACACAACACCTGTCTGGTCGGAGGATCCTCCCTTTTCTATAGAGGTTGAGTGAACTTTACATCCTGTTCCTCAACCTCTATAAGCGTTCTTTTTAACTTTTATTTCCTTTGTGCTCGTCTCCTAGGGGTCATAGCGTGATATTAAATACCCTATATCGTTTCTCAAGAATTGAGCAGTCAAATGCAAAAATAATTTTTAATTTAAATTTCAAATCCGACTGCTAGTTCCAGAGATTAGCACGTTCAACCAAACCAACTCTCCAGTATTATTAGTACACTAGCTTCCGCCCGCGACTCCGTCCGCGCGGATGTCGGTCTTCGCGTGGATGGTTTATTTCTCCATTTTGAGTAACTCTGACAATGACATCTTATAAATATCTATTGGACCCAAATACGGCTAAGCCTATAATAATTAAGGAGATCCCTCTATTGAGCTACTGCTGTTGAGCTCGCGTTCTGTAGTAAGTATTTTTTTCATAGTAATTCCGACCTTGATAAGTAGCATGTAGCAGTAAATTACTGACAGTGACGAAAAGTTTGCAATAATAAAAAAGTGATCGTGACAATGCGACAGAAAGTTAATTGAGAGCTTCAGCATACACAACATTGTTAGTGAGCTCGTCCGGAATATGAACATGAAGATTTCTTGGACTGCTCACACGGGAAAGAGCTACGTAAAGTTGCCCGTGTGAAAAACAACTCGCGGTAAGATCTACGCCAGCAATTCCTAGGGTCTGACCTTGAGCCTTATTTATTGTCATGGTGTAACACAAAGCTACAGGAAACTGTATTCTCTTAAATTGAAATGAAAAATTATCCACTGCGGGTAATGCAACGTGTGTTCGCGGTTCTACAGAACAACGTCTATGAATAAAACTGAAAAATAAGATTTTTTTTTCTACGTATTTTTCCAGGATAAAAAGTATCCCATTTTATGCCCAGGATAATAAGGTATAATTATACCAAGTTTCATCGAAATCGAAGCGTTAGTTTTCACGTGATGCCTGCATATACAGACAGACAGACAGACAGACAGACAGATAAAAATTTTTTTAATCACATATTTGGGTTTGGTATCGATCCAGCAACACCCCCCGCTATTTAATTTTTCAATATTTTCAATGTACAGAATTGACCCTTCTACAGATTTATTATATGTATAGATAGATAGATAACCCGACAATTTCGTTTGTGTCCGCCATCGGTATTTCTCCCATAGTACGATCCCCAATGTCCTTTATCTCATGCTAACAACCGTGATGTGTCCACTAGTACCACTCTAGTACCTAGTGGTGTCGCCACATCGGCGCCACATCTCATAATGACGTCGCCGTCACGCCCCGGGGTGTCCTATTTAATAACTTGTTTACCCTTAATGGATGTGTTGCACACCGGAGTGTGGGTGTGATTGGAGCATGTGGGTTCGTTAGCGTTAAATGAATGGCAGTTAATTTATAGACTTCACACCTACGTGTAATGTTATTCAAAAATTAAAGTCGGGATATAATTTTATTCCGCAAGCATAGTGTGGGGCGCTCCCCAGCTAGATCGACCGATGACCTCAAGATGGCTGGGAAGGATTGGATGCGGAAGGCTCCACCTTCCGCATCCAGGCCGTTGTGGTGCAGCCTGGGAGAGGTCCAGGTCCAGCAGAGGACTGCGATAGGCTGAGTTGATAATGTTATTATTTGGTTTGCATAATTATTAAATCTAAAGGACCCCTTTAGATTTGCTCTTCAAGCAGCCAGTGAACAACTGCAATAAGTAGTAAGATGATTCTCCCTCTTATGAAAAATATCTTATCAAAAATTGACTTTTAACAATCGATAGAAATCGTTACAATGTAACTTTAGGTTAATTTTTTGTTAGTTGATGTAATTTTGCAAAATATAACAACATATACTTCTTATGAATTGTGTTGACTTCGTTTCAGCCGATAGACGTCCACTGCTGGACATAGGCCTCCCCCAATTTTGGGAGGGTTTGCCATAATCGCCACGCTTAGCAGGCGGGTTGGCGATCGCAGTGTGGTATGATGGTGGAATACACAGAGAACGCTGCTGCCCATTCTCCGGTACGATCCTTAGTCGCCTTTTACGACACCCACGGAAAGTAAGGGGTGGTGGTATTCTTTAAGTCCGGCACCACACAGACTTGTGTTGACTATTCCAAACGAATGTCTCCACTATCCGTAGTACTATTAGACTTATCATGCATGCATATAGACTTTCAGTACGTATGGAGAGCCAAAAAATCTGATCGACCGACATCCGAACATCGGTGTTATAGACGGCATCGTTTAATAGCCTCCGCTGTGTCAAAGCCCGCTTAATAATCATGATCAACGTTGTTTATGGCCGATACTCCATATTTTTGGCTCAATTAAGCCCATAATTTTATTAACTTCCACTCCCTTTATTAACTCGACTTGCTCCCAGTTCGTACTCACTGAGATAATAAGGTGACTCATCAAGGCTATTTTAAGATGAGCTCCAAAAGGACTTTTAAGGTTAACAGACTTCTGCTAATGCTTGCAGTACCTTTTCCCAAGATATAATAAGAATATTTTGTCTGTGTGGTGCCGGAATTAAAGAATAGCTCCACCCCATACTTCCTGTGGGTGTCGTAAAAGGCGACTAAGGATCGTCCTGGAGAATGGGCAGCAGCGTTCTCTATGCATTCCACCACCATACTATACTGCGATCGCCAACCCGCCTGCCAAGCGTGGCGATTATGGCAACCTCCCCCCCCTTTGGGGAGGCCTATGTCCAGCAGTGGACGTCTTTCGGCTGAAATTATGATGATGATGATTTCGCCAGGTACAGCCTATGTCATCACCGCTTTTTTACCCGTATAGTGTGTTATTGACTGCCCCGTTGGTCTCGTGGTTGCAAGCGCGACTGCTGAGCGTGGGGTCTTGGGTTCGATTCCCGGGTCGGACAAAGTGTTATTGGGTTTTCCATTAGGAATTTCTTAGTAACTGTCCGAAGTTTGGAAGTTGGCGGTTTAATACCCCCGTGCCTCGGAAAGCCCGTAAAGCCGTTGGTCCTGCGCCTGAACTCTCACCGGTCGTGTCGGATTACCGTCCCATCGGACTATGAGAGTAAAGGAACAGAGAGTGCACCTGTGTTTGCGTACACACTTGTGCACTATAATATCTCTTGCGTACCTGGCTAATCTCCATTGAGGTTGGCCACCGTGACCGAAAACGGTCGGGGAGGCTATTATTATAGTGTGTTATAATAACTCCCTTTTATTACCTATGCGAATCCGACAAAACAACGAGGTTTTTATTAACAATTACTTTGGTACAGTGGCCTCCAAGAGTTAATTGACGTTTTTCCACTTCAGCTGTGCCACATCAGAAAAAAAACCATCCAAAAAAAATCCATCCATCCATTTCAAATTCCAGTGGTTTAAATGTTTGAACTGCTATAACGTTTTTATTGACGTTTTACCTTTGGCTTATCTTAAAAAATAATCAAGTAATCCCTTAGAAGTACAGACGCCAGCATCTTTATTAGACCGTGTCTTTTCCCTTTATTTATAAACGTAAACGTTGCTTGAAGTTAAGAGTCGTATACATATCAACAAAGGAGAATGACCAAAAGTCGTACCAAAAAGTCTCATGCATCAAGATCAAAACATTGTAGTAATTATTTTCATTATTTTTTACGACATTACGCGTCGGGGATTTAATTTTTGAACAGGGAATTTAATTTAAAGTAAAAAAGTGTTGATTTTGTTTTATTCCCCTTACATGACGTTCCGTTTCAAATGATAGGATAAACCTTGTATTATGAAAGTGCTATGATGTCTTTCAAAAAACATGTAAAAAATTATACTTTGTCGATTCTACATTAATTAAAAATAACTAGAATAGGCTGTTTTTTAGAGTAATGGCCGTTCATGTCAAACAAAATAAAGTTCCTAGTTTTTAGGTTCTTTTGATTTTTTTGAAAATCTCCGAAACCCGGGTTTTGTTTACAAAAAGAACTTTTGTAGGAGTTAATATTCTAAGTATAATCTATAAAAAACAAAGTTTGACTTTAATGCAGCATGGTACGTGATTCCATACATCCATGAGCATTGTCGTCTACCTATCATCAAGCAGACGCATTAGCGTCTGCGTAATCATTAGATTACTTAACTTTAAGCAAGCTTTATAAATAAACCCCTATAAGTTTGGGAATTTTTAAATTAACCAATTAAAGAACAATTTAGGTTTGGAAATATGCATTACAGGTGGACAAAATTGGTAAGTCAAGATCATCATCATCATCATAAATCTGAAGGTCAATTCTCGTAACTAAATACGATCAAAATCAAGTCGCAATCTCATCTCAGCGACAATCAATGTCAAAAACTTATAAAAAATGTATTAATTAGAGGTATTTTAAATTAGAGGTATTTTTGAAAGATTGACACTGAAATCAGACTGTCAATATTCTTAAAACTACGAGAATTTCGCCTCTGACGAAAAGCGTCTGCATCACCGGGTGACGTCTCCTTGTGTTTAGGTACTCTTCATTTTCACCTAAAAATTAATAATAAAAAAAAATTGGTTTAAATAAATACGCTTTAAAAAAATAAATACACAGTGCCAGTGCTTATTTCTTCGAAAAGAGCAAAGTTAGCCTGTACGCTTTAAAATAATAAAATACGTGCCAATAAGTGTTTGTGCCAAATATCTTTGGCACAAACACTTATTCAGCCGATTATAGATTATGCCGACGCCTGCTACCTGGATGCTACTGAGGAGCTATTAAACAAGCTTGAGCGCTTGCAAAACCTGTGCATTCGCTTTGTTTTCGGTCTTCGAAAGTATGACCATGTTTCTCACCTTCGCAAAGAACTCAAGTGGCTCCCAATCCGCCTTCGCAGGAATACTCGGATTTTATGTCTCCTCTTTAACATCTTACACAACCCGTCTTATCCTTCCTACTTGCGTGAGCGTTTTTCTTACGCTCGCTCTAGCGACGCACCGTGTAGGTCACACCTAAGATCCCTCCTTAAATCTCATCCTCATAAAACAAGCTACTATTCTTATTCCTTCTCTGTCCATGCTGTAAGATTGTGGAACTCACTTCCGCCTAGCATTCGTGATTTAAAAACTATTTCTCTATTTAAATGTCGATTAAAAGAGCATTACCTTTCCTCTATACTGTGAGTATATATATTTGTATATATATATATGTTTATATATTTTAGCATTATGTATTTATTTAAGTATACTTATGTTATTATTATTATTTTGCATTATTTGTGTAGGTTTATTTAATATTCTAGTTTTAGACTTCACACATTCATATTTTCTCTTCTTGTTCTCGCACACTATTGTCTACATTTCTTTTTTTTACTTCTCCTTTCGCAGGTCTGCTGGAAGAAATTTCTTAAGAAATAAGCAGTTCCTTTGTACTCTAATTATAACTATGTCATATCTCTATGTATTTTACTGTGTGTACATAAATTATAAAATAAATAAATAAATAAATAAATACGTGCTACGCGGCTACGAGCCTACGCGGCTACGCGCCTACGGCGTAGCAATACGAGCTTTTGTTTGCAATGCACACGAATGCATTTATTTATTCAGAACTAGTATAAAAATAAACCACGTTATTATTATTTTACTTTTATGATCTCAGTGAAGTAACAATATTGAGTTTATTTTATTTTTTTATTATACGTCTTGTCGACTAGGTACCGTATTTCTTTTTTTTTCAATTTTGTCTGACGCTTAGTGACACATAATGTATGTAGCATAAAATATAAAATACTGGGCGTAAAAGGCGGATTGCCGAAAGCCAAAGAATAAATCTCTACCCATATTATTCGGAGTAATATTTCAATCCCGAAAATAATATTTTATTACAAAAAAAGGGCACCATTTCCATTATATTTTAACACGGAATATCCGAGTAGGTACTTATTTATTTTTACTTTTAGCACTATTTTATGTAAAATACACGTGTGCACGTATACATAGTCATGAGCATTAATATTTCAATACTTAGCAGAATTCAAAAGCGGTTTTCTCATGGAATATCGATAATAACGATTGCAACTTATACAGCGTGGCGCTTTAATAGCGAGATTAATTTAAAACACTACGGTTTCGCGGTTTTGTTTTATGAACATGATTTAATTTAATTAAGGGCTGATTTTTCAATCGACAGATATTTTTTATTGGTGGAATAAATTTGACGGCTGACAGTTTTTGTATGGAAGAACTGTCAAAAATTCAAAATAATTCTTCCGATAAAATTATCTAGCATTGGAAAAATCAGCCCTTTATGTTTATATTTATTTACAATTTTCTAAAATAGCATCTTGGAGCAACCTGTAGGTACTTAAAGAACTGTAGCGCAGGAGTCATAGGGGTCACGGATCATAACATCGTTTCAATGAAATTAAAACGAATAACGTGCAAAGAGTAGCCGAATTACAGGAAAGAAAGAGAGCCCTAAATCAGCGAGCGGCGTCGGTGGTAGTTTTCAAATTACGAATTATTTTACGTTGTTATAACTTTTATGATGACTGAGTCCTACCCGTGTCAAATTAATGTCACCATTGAAGGTACGTTGTGTAATGTACGTTGTAATGGACTTTGTAGATTAAACTTCCATAAAAAAATCTGTGTTCGTAAGAACATAAAATTACAATCATTACAAAATAATACAATAACAATACAATTATTAAGGAATTATTACATTACATTAAATTACAATTATTTAGACTTGAAAGTGTACACATAATAGTGCTTGTGAAGTCTTGACTGTACATATGTATACCTACACAGTAAATCCCGGAACTCCTCTCACAATCTTGTGAGTATGCAACAGTGTTGCAATTTCCATTTTTCTGGTTTAGCCAGTGCGCGGTGCTGCGGGCCACCGCTGTTACATTATTCAGGACTAGGTACAATGTCCGCATGAACGCGGTCAATTCGAGAAACAATACGTCTGTGAACTTTTCGATACTTTGTGTATGACATTTTGTTTGCAGAGATGGGTTTTATAAAGTACCCGCCACGAGAAGCCATAAATTTTGTAAAACACACAATTAGGGGTTCGCAACCTTTGGATCAAATAAAAAAACAGTTTTGTAATGATTTTTATTTTTATACAGGGATATAATATATCACACACATTTAATTACTGTCGTCAGACGATTTAGAGTATTCTGTATCTGCATTCTGCAGCATTGACAGCGTCAGCGTAAACTTATTTCAAAATGGTGGCTCAAATGTTTACGTTACATTAGTCAGACGCGTTCTAGTACCACAAAACATTAGACGACAGCGCTTTATATCGCTAAAATATAACCCGACCAAGTGAAATTGCTCGTTAGTTTCTTATTACACGTATGTTACTTTGTGTTGATTGAATTTAAGATTATTTATTGTTGATTTAATTGTCGCTACGTAACTTAGTAGAAGTTCTTTATTTACAAAATTTATAACTTCTCGTGACGGAAGGTATAGTACTGTACATCATGCAGCGACTAAGGCTATCAACGACCTTCTCAGTCAAGAAACGCTCAAAATACAATATTTTGTACGTTTCTTGAGCGAGAAAATCCTGTGTAAGTAAAAGGGATACATATAGTTATCGATCGCTGACTGTCCACACCGACAGCGAGTACTAGTTTTTCGCAGCGATAAGATCTATCAAAGAGAGTACTCGCTTGGCGGGCAGAATACTCGCTGAGAGACTCACGCTTGATACTTACGCAATATGCGCGCGCATATCAGTGAATAGTCGCTCATCGCCGTCGCGCACTCGCTGCTTCTTACTCGCTAACTCACTCGCGGTTTCACCCGCGTAAATGTCGATCCCGTGGGAATATCGGGATAGAAAGTAGCCTATATGTTAATCTAGGTTGTCAGCTACCTCCATACAAAGTTTTATCAATATTGGTCCAGCCGTTTGAGCGTGAAGAAGTAACAAACATATAAACACACACACACACAAACACACACACACTCACAAACTTTCGCCTTTTTTAATATTAGTGTGATAAAAGATATCAGACTGGTGAAATCAGCCAAAGACGCGTAAATATGAACCACACATAAATAGCTAACATCCAGTATGGCTTTTTAGAGTTCCGTACCCAAGGGGTAAAAACGGGACCCTATTACTAAGACTCCACTGTCCGTCTGTCTGTCTGTCTGTCACCAGGCTGTTTTTTTCGGTGTTTATGCCTTGTGGTACGGAACCTTTTGTGTGCGAGTCCGACTCGCACTTGGCCAGTTTTTTATTTAGCGGAAGGCTGTATCTATTCTAGTACCTGGGCTCGTAGGAGCCTTACAGCACTCACCTTTATCAACGTCAAATGAAAGCACCCAAACATAAAGGGGCTGTTCCATTGGTACATAGGATGTGCAAGGGATGGAATTGCAGTTATTCACGTTAGTTGTGTGGGTAGATTTGTATGGCTGCGTGTATCCTACCGCACCTTTTCACTACAGCGTAAGCTGTCCACAGAAGTTGCAACACACGTGTAAACAGTACTCGTGTACTGGTCTGTGCGTGGATCAGTGGGTGGTCATGGGTGGACCTTTAACTGAATTACGAGACTGTCCTTTGTGAGGTATCCATTCGAATAGGGACGAGGAATTTCCAATGATGAATGACGTCATCAAACTATGCACCCATGGATACTGTATCCCTATTGTACTGTACTGTAGTGAATGATCCCCACCTGCATTTTCATGCAAATCGAAGCTGAATATAAGCAACAAAATCGTAATGTACCGGTGATTTAAAAATCCTAACTAATATTGTTAATGCGAAATTAAGTTCGTTTGCTTGGAACGGATTTGGGTTAAATTTGACACACAGTTAGACCATGACCTAGGTAAGAGCATAGGCTATTTTAATCCTGGTTCTCAAACGAAGTCGCGGGCAAATAAACTAATAAGTCAGGGAGGAGCAAATAAATACTAATAAGGACTGATTTTTATATCGGAGGAATAATTTTGAATTTTTGACAGTTGTTCCATACAAAAACTGTCAGACGTCAATTTTAATCCACGAATAAAAAAATTATCGGTCGATTGAAAAATCAGCCCTTAGTCAGGGAAACTATTGACACGAACATACATTTTCGACACCATTTCGACACCAGAAATTGTTGACACCAACTAAAATTTTTCGTAGGTATATTGAAAGACAACTGTCTTTCTTTGACAGTTGTTTGTTACAGAGTATCAGACTTAAATAACAAAAGGTTTTTGATCGTTCAAGCTTAACCAGAACAGTTTCGCGGAATCAATGGGAAACTTATCATTAACATTAATGAAATTCTCCGAAATGTATAATAACATGCATGTTAAAATAATATCATGTATCGGAGGGCTTTGTTTACCTTCATAATTAAATACCCAACTTGAAATAAACCGTTAAATTCCGAACTGTAGCCGTAATAAATTGTTTATTTAAAAGCGATAACATCAGCACTTGTACATTTGCACAAACTGTATTATTTACGTTACGGATGGTCCACTATCACAATAAATGGTTTTAAAATGGCGGCTATTACTGATTCGCTTATATTTATTTACTTTTACAAATTACAGGTATTTAATCCGACTTCAATGCTATCATGCCTTTTATGCCACATGATAAAAAGCTAGTCTCTGAATGTTGGGGCTGTGACCCCGTCCCTTTTTGATGTGCTCAGGATAGTGTGCGGAGATAAATTATACTTGTTCTTGTTGGTATTTACTTCTATATTTAAAGATAGAATATAATAAAGTTACAAGAAAACGAATGGTCGAACCGCGACGCGACAATAATGAAATCGCACCCGCTCTTAGCGGCTACTACGGTCGAATGGGCGCGGCGCGCGCCGCGCCGGCCGGCCGGCGGCGCTTGCGCGCGTGTGTGAAGTGACGATGTGAGACGCCGTGGCGGGAACAGCTATCCCTCTCCTCCCGCGTCCCGCTCATGCATGGTTGGGGCGCGTGTGCGCGCCAACAGGCTCCCCCCGTTGGAACTTGTTCCAAAGTCCGAAGTAGGCAGCAGGCAGAGCCTATTGTAGGCTCGTCGAAGCACTCCCGATGCTGTCCTGACGTCAGCAACGCGTGTGATGCCGTCGGAGCCAGGGTGAAGATGTATGATGCGGCCGAGTCGCCAATGGTTTGGTGGGAGGCGGTCATCCTTGACCACGACCAGGTCTCCCAGCTGCAGCAGCTCCTGCTCATGGCGCTGCCATTTTGCACGTTTCTGTAATTCTGAAAGATATTCTGTCTGATATCGGTTCCAAAAATGAGCCACCAAGGCTTGTACCCTTTTATAACGAGGCAAGGTACTGATCCGTGTCTCTCTCTCTGTGTCCACCTGAGTAGGCAACATCGTGATAGTTCGTCCAATTAAAAAATGAGAGGGAGTCAGTGGAGTCATATCGTTGGGATCAGAAGATAATGGAGTAAGAGGGCGTGAATTTAAAATCCCTTCAATTTGAATTAAAACTGTGTTTAACTCTTCGTAAGTTAAATGGGCTAGGGATAGAATTCTTTTAAGAAAGAGTTTAACGGACTTGACTGAGCCTTCAGCTAAGCCGTTGAAATGTGGGCTATAGGCAGGAGTGAATTTGAAATTAATTGCCTGCTCTGCTGCACTGAAACTAATGTCATTACACCTTGATTTTAGGAAGGTTGAGAGTTCATTGTAGGCCCCTACAAAGTTTGTACCGTTATCCGAATATATGTTAACAGGCCGCCCTCTGCGAGCGATAAATCTATTCAATGCAGCTATAAATGCTTCAGTAGTCAGATCAGTGACTAGTTCAACATGAACTGCCCTCACTGCCAAGCACACAAATATACAAATGTACGATTTTATAAGTTGGCTGCCCCTACCCTTTCTGTTGGCAATTAGAATAGGCCCAGCATAATCGACAGCTGTGTTACTGAATGGATGCTCACTATGAACGCGTTCTTTGGGCAGATCCGCCATGATTGGCTGAATCGTTCTGCCGGCGAATCTACAACACTTATGACACTCATGTGTGACCTTTCTGGCAAGACTGCGACCGCCTATTACCCAGAATCTTTGTCTCAATGTAGCAAGCAGTAATTGAGGTCCTGCATGCATTAATAGTGTATGATAATGTCTGAATAGGATTTGGGTAACATGGTGAGAAGCATGAATTAGAATAGGATGTTTAACATCATAGGTATAATTTGAATTTGATAATCTACCTCCAACTCTTATTACATTTTCATGTGACATGAATGGGTTGAGATTAAGTAACTGTGACCTTTGTAAGGACTGGCCTTTCTTTAATGTAGTGTATTCATCTGAAAACTTATCTAGTTGAATAAGTTTACATAAAAGTAATGTGGCTGAAGTTAATTCAGGAATAGTCAGGAATTCAGTAGGTTTATTGAGAGGATGCCTACAGTTGTTTATGAAGCGTAATATGTAAGCGGTGACACGTTGCAATTTACTAAATCTTGAAAACTTATAAATAAATGTGTTTTCTTCACAAACAAGATTGCACAGAACTTTTGTTTCTGGTAGGTTAATGGGTATAGCATGGGTTTGAGTTGGCCATTCTGGTGACTGTTTTAAAGGAATTTTAACAACAAAGTGGCCATCTTTCTCACGAGTTGTTGTTTTTATAAAGTTTTGTTCACACTCATTTTCCTCCTTTGTTGTTGTACGGGGTGATGAAACAGATTCTAATTCAAAAAATCTATCTAATTGTTGTTGAAGGTGGGCATCATTTATGAAATTACATTGTGCCACAATTGAATTGGTGGTGGGCTTATTACCTTTAGTTTCTTGTTTATGCATCACACCTGATACCAACCAACCCACCCTTGTATCGATGAGAACTGGTTTATTCCTGCCTAAAGACATGCGTTTTGTACCTAATATGTTCCAAAAGATTTCAGCATTCAACAATATGTCTATTCCTGAAGGGATGTTGAAACTAGGGTCAGCTAATTTTAAGTTCTTTGGAATGTTCAGCTGTGAGATATCAAAGCGTGTGGTAGGTAATAATTGAGTTATCCCTGGTGCAATAAAACAATCAATGATGTTTATGTATGACTCAGTGCGTGAGGATATGGTTAAACTAGAACGTTTAGTTACGTGTAATGATTGACTTAAACCTTCCACTGAAATGGAAGTAGACTTAATTGGTAAGTTAAGGCGGTGACATAGCTTCTCTGTGATAAAGTTAGATGTGCTACCATTATCCAGTAAGGCACGGACAGTATGTTTTCTACCATTACAATCAATAATGTCTATGAGTGCTGTAGACAGCAATACGCAACCATTATGTGTAGATGACAAGACAACGTCAGCTTGAATTTTTGAATCTGTATTGGAGTAACAATCCTCCTGTGAGGCTAACACGACACATTTGTCTTGAGACTCAGACTGCTGTGAAAGTGCAGGTTCGTCTATGTGCAATGCAGTGTTGTGTTGTTTGTTGCATACTCTGCATGACCCAAATTTGCAATCCTGAGGTCCATGTCCCTGTCTTAAGCAATTGTTGCACAGGTTGAGCCGTTTAGCCTCGGCAATTCGCGCCGTCACAGACAATGACATGAACTGAGGACACATGTAGATAGGATGGCTTTGCTTGCACCGAGGACAGGTGTATGAATCCAATGTTCGCTTTTTATGTTTTTGATTAGCAATGAATGTTTTCGGTTTAGTATTTACAGGTTCACTGTGCCTACGGGTGATCCTATTGGTATGGTCTAATGTTTCTAAAAGTTCAGCACGCCTTTTAATAAAATCAATAAATTGTTCTAAAGTGGGTATTTTATATTTTTGAAGGTTTAGGTTTGTGTGTTCTTTCCAAGTCCTGTTGGTTGTACTGTCTAATTTTTTACACATAATATGAATAATGATAAGATCCCAATTTTGAGTGTTGACCTCTAACATTTTTAAAGACCTAAGGTTTTTATTCACAGTATCTATGAGGCTCCTCAATGCTGAGGAAGATTCCTTTGTAATGTTTTCAAAATCAAATAAGGCATCAATATGATTGTTGATAAGCAAGTTGTTATTTTGATAACGTTCACATAATAATGACCATGCTGTATCATAGTTGTTTTCTGAAAAATCTAAAGAAGTAATAACGTTCGCAGCCTTGTCCTTTAATGCTGACCGTAAATAATGAAATTTACTAATTTTAGGTATTTTGCCATTAGCGTGAATGAGAGATACATAAGTGTCATGAAATTCTAACCAATTTTCATATTCACCAGAAAAGATAGGTAGATGTATCGTAGGTAATTTTAAGTTTAAGCTTGGCCCACCTGCAGTGAGGACAGAACCTGTTACTGAAGACTCCAAGTCGTGTTCCGCTTCCGCAGAGACCGGCCTGCCAAGCACCACTCGTGCCTTGCCGACTGCCGCGAAGTACTGCGTCTCGAAGCGCTCGCGTTCACTATATTCATCTTGACAATCAGCATCTGTAATGTCCGGCAAACTTTCGATTTGAATCTGTATGGAATCATATTCACCATAGCACTCTTCAATCTTTTGCAACCTGGCCCCGAGCTCACTGAGTTGAATGTTACTAGGCCTTTCACATGTGCACATAATTAACAGATATTTCTCAAACTGTGTAAGTTTAGCTTTATATGAAGCACGTTTCTTTCTTAATTCTTTTAGGTTAAGCATTGCGAACAGTTAAATTACCTAAAATGATATTGCAAACACCAAGCCGAAGGTAGGAAGGAAAATGCACAGAAAACGTGAAACTCTCAATGTAGGTAGGTGTAATGACAGCAGGTTATACTTAAATGCAAGCGTGCAGATACAGGCAAGAAGCGTGTAGCGTAGCGCTCGGACAGGCAAGCAGCCACCGTCCGACTTAAAGCAAGGGAGGGCGTAGCCCCGGTGCAGGCGAAGACAGCAAGCAACGTGCGACACGTGGCGTCGTTGCTCTGCTAGGCTTCGGCGCAAATCCTGTTGGAATGCGATAAAATAATGTTAATAAGGAAATAATATTTTAATGTAAAACTAGTTCCTAGCTGGGGACGGGATAATCACAGTTTTTAATGAATTTCTAATGACCTAATGCTTTAATGAGAATGACATTAAGTAACAGTAGGTAGATAGGTACTGTGTTCATGAAACGCAAAAATCAACAAATTAATGACTGTTGATGGTATTAGGGATAATTAATGAGATATCCACATAATGACTTTAACCTTGAGAAGATAATTGGAACGAACTCACAAGAATAATGCCCTCCAGGCTATTGCATTTCTCGTTGATCTTCGTCGTCTATTGCGACGCCATTTTATCGTGTCACCACGCGGCCCACGCGCTGCGACAAAACCACCACGAGGCGCGGATGAACGCTCGACGGACTTGACTCTTGAACACGTTGACACGACGGCGAAGTGACGACTCGAACTACGGGATGCTGCCTTGAGGTTCCACGTGGATTTTCCAATTCTCTTCAATATCCGGCTCGAAGGACCAATGTTGGGGCTGTGACCCCGTCCCTTTTTGATGTGCTCAGGATAGTGTGCGGAGATAAATTATACTTGTTCTTGTTGGTATTTACTTCTATATTTAAAGATAGAATATAATAAAGTTACAAGAAAACGAATGGTCGGACCGCGACGCGACAATAATGAAATCGCACCCGCTCTTAGCGGCTACTACGGTCGAATGGGCGCGGCGCGCGCCGCGCCGGCCGGCCGGCGGCGCTTGCGCGCGTGTGTGAAGTGACGATGTGAGACGCCGTGGCGGGAACAGCTATCCCTCTCCTCCCGCGTCCCGCTCATGCATGGTTGGGGCGCGTGTGCGCGCCAACACTGAATGATATTTACAAAATAAAAATAATTTAAGTATAGTCAGAAATTGCGTCGTCTTGAAAATAAAAAAAACCGCCCAAGTGCGTGTCGAGCCACGCACAGTGTAGGGTTCCGTAGTAACCCGTTATCACAATGTAGTACGATTCTGTTGTTCTTTATTCTGAATAGGTAAAAAAAAAAACATATTTTGGTTTTCAATGCAAGTCTTTACCCATTATAAACAAGCAGCTACTTCATCGTAGTCACTTTAAAGGAGTAATGCTAAGGATTTTGTATTTGGTACAAAATTATCCAACACCCAAGTTCAACGACTATTACTGCTAAACTAATAAAGTTATCTTAACCGCTATACTTTTCCTTTAAAGTTCATGAAATGCACTTTCACGATCTGCCTATCGGGAAAATAACTGTGGTGTTCCTCAAGGAACCATAGTGGGGCCACTTCTGTTCTTGCTGTATGTTAATGACTTAGCTAGTGTAACCTCCCACAACTGCATATTATATGCTGACGACACGACCCTCAGCATTCAAAACGACAATTATGACGAAGGTGAATACCAGATTGAAATAAACGAGACACTAAATAAAATTATCACTTGGCTCAATCAAAACAATCTCCATATTAATTTGAGCAAAACCGAAATGATACAGTTCCAAACCTATAACAGTAAACGTCCACAGTTAAAAATACAACACGATAATGACGCAATTGAAGAAGTTGAGAGTACCAAATTCCTAGGGATAACAATAGACAAACACTGTAACTGGAAAGCTCATATTGATGAACTCTGCACAAAGGTAGATAGATTCGTATTCGTTCTATACAGATTAACACGTGTAGCTAGTGTTGATGCGGCACTATGTGCATATCATGGCTATGTCTCGTCAATTTTGCGTTACGGCATTATAATATGGGGTAATTCTGTAGAACTTAACAGAGTGTTTCGAGCTCAAAAGAAATGTATTCGGTCAATATGTGGAGCTCACCCACTGGACAGTTGTGTTCCATTATTCAAAAAATTAAAAATATTACCACTCCCAGCACTATATATTTTTGAAATTTGTATTTTTGTGTACCAAAATAGGCATGAATTTAATCTGCATAATGATCTTGTATCTAGACCTAGCCGCAAAGTCCACATGCTTCGTGTACCTAGACGAAATAATAAAGTATTTTCTAATAACGTATTTTGTATGGCGACCAAAGTTTATAATAAACTACCAGACTGTTTTAAAACACTTAACTTTAGGACATTTAAATCTAAATTATTCAATTATCTCCTATGTAAATGCTATTACTCGACTAATGATTTTATGAATGAAACGAACAGTTGACTTAAATATTGGAATAATTATACCTATTCTGTTATTATCTCTTTGACTTAATTTAATCTTTTTGACATTACTATTCCTAATATTTGACTAATTTCCAATTTGAATGTTATTCTAATTTATTTAATTCAATGTTAATCTAACAAAATTACCAAAACCCTAAAATATGTATTTGTACGCCGGAAACGGCAGAATATTATGAACTTTTAAAAATATGTAACAACTCTGTAACAATATTCTGACAAATAAATAAATGATTATGATTATGATTATGATTTTCATCGAGAATTTTTCCAGATTTTTCAAGCTAGTAGTTTAGCTTTTAGAGGGGGGGGGACGCCCTACTGGAACAAAAATTTGCACTTTAAACTTTAATATTTCGTAAATAGAGCATTAAATCGAAAAATAATTTTAGAAGACCTATTCAACGATACCCCACACGATGGGGTAGATGATGAAAAAAATATTCATCCCCACTTCACATGTAGGGGAGCTACCCTAAAAAAAAATATTTTCCAAAATTTTAGTTTACCACTTTGTTGGCGTAACTAATATACGTACTCCTACAAAATTTCAGCTTTCTAGTGCTAACGGTCACAGAGATTAAGCGAGGACGGACGTCTGTGACAGACGGACGGACAGACAGACATGGCGAAACTATAAGGGTTCCTAGTTGTCTACGGAACCCTAAAAAGGTATTTCGAAGAAGTTCTTCTCCTCTTTAAATAGACACAAACACTATTATCGCAGACAAGATTTCTGCCCACGACTTCGTCCGCGTATAATTTCTTGTTTCCGACCCATCCCGTCGCATCCCATCATCACGAATGTGTGCCCGCACTATTACTTTGTTTTCGCTTAGCGTTGGGTATGTTGGGAAATCATCAAATTACCCTTCCCGCTCTGGGTGGAGCGGAAGGGAGTGTCAGACTCTTACTGACTAAAACCCACCAGTGTTCCTTCTTTAGCCCTTTATGTTTCGGGCAAGCGGTAACCCTTTCGGACAATCCCGCTTACCCGGCAGGCTTCGGCCCTAAGGGGCCCCTTCCTTGATGCTGACATCTCTTTGAGGCGCGCGTGGAACACGTACGCGCCGTCCGGCACGGGCCTGGTCCTGGTCGGATGGTGAGCTACCCATTACTCTCCGTCCGCAGGCCCGCGCCTACGGTGGCTGGGAGTCGTCACGCGGCTCCCGACACCCTTAGCGTCTCCCGCGGCGGCTGGGTCTTTCGAGATCTAACGTAGTGTTAACTAGTTTACAGCCTTCCTCAAGCATTGAGCTATCAAAGGCAAAAATCATTTTTAAAATCCGACTGGTAGTTCCAGAGATTAGAGCGTACAAACAAACAAACTCTTTGGTTTTATTATTAGTATTAGTATAGATTTACCTACATTTCTTTTTACGGCCACAGCATACTAATTAATTTGAGTGCACAATCTTAAATATTAAGATTTTGCTCTCGGCTGAAAACCCACAATAAAAATAAAAGTAATTAGTACCTTCCCATAACTTGAACTAAAATCTTGTCTATTACAGTACCATTTGTACCAGCAACAACAACACAATAAAAGTTTCTTTCAATTCATAATAACGATAAAATTGTATCAATATCTCCGTCCAATTCGTTCTACCAACTCTACCGTTACACTTCAATTCATTAGAACTAAACCAATTGTTGAGGGCTCCCTATTAGTTCGCGATGGGCTCTCTAAAACAATTCTCAGCATCCGGCCCACCGTCCATTAAAGATGGCGGGCGTTGCACCGGGAGCCGGAAGATAGTCGTTCCTATTAAAATACTGACGCTACGGAGTTATGAAAGGAAATTGCGGAAAATTCTTATAAATTGTACCTACCTTTTGTGTTGCTGAAGATATTCGAAGAAGTTATCACTTGTAAACTTACATTCGATGGCTATCAACTAAATAATATGTATGGGATCGATATTACACAATACCTACACCAACTATATCGTGGGCTGAGTTATGAGTGACGCCATAAAACATGTATATTTGAACACTGTACGGCGGCTAATGGGGGACGTAACAATAATTGGACTAAGCCAATACGCTGACACCCGTTTATCGTAATTATAGACGTTGAATATATTACGGTTTGAAGTCGAAAATGTGGATAGATCATTATGAATTCAAGAAATTTGAGTTTGCAATACAAAGAAAATAATGTCGTCGTCGTCCGCCGCGTCTGTCTGTCTGCCTGAACGCGGTAAACTGAAAACTACTGAACGGATTTTCCATACGGATTTCACCAACATAATCAGCCTATAACGTTCCCACTGCTGGGACACAGGGCCTCCTCTCGGTGAGAGGGAGTGGGCCATAATCCACCACGCGGGCCCAGTGCGGGTTGGCAGATGTCACATGTCTTCGAATTTTTGGTTCTAGGACATGCCGGTTTCCTCACGATGTTTTCCTTCACCGTTTTGAGAGCAGTGGTGATGAAATAATTTACACAAAGTAAAGCGCCTGTCTGGGTTCGAACCTACGACCTACAACTCGTAAGTCGCGTCCGTCACCACTTGGCCACCACTGCTCAATATTTCACCAACACGACGGACTAATTATGAGGTATGTTTACGTGTATAATTCATTTTTTACATACTTATCTACTTTGTATGGAACTCTCTGGATGCGTGAGTCCGACTGGCTCTTGGGCAGTTTTTTTAATCTTGTAATTGGGAAGTTAGGTTGGTGTTGTGTAAATTAGCTGAAATATGACGTTGATTGTTGAAAATATCGTAAAGAATCATTCCGACTGCGACTGGCGTGCGCCGCGTAAGCAAGCAAGTTATATGAAAACAATGTATTACGGAGTTAATAAATTGGTTACCTAGATTAACACATAGGGTGCCTACTTTTAATCCTGGTAGTACGTTCCCGTGGGATATTTTCCGACATCCACGCGGGCATAGCCGCGGGCTAAAGCTAGCTACGTACAATATAAAGGAAACCTAGCTGGATGAAAAAACCAGCTGTTTGAAGTCACCTCAGCCAAGCGTAGTTTCGTAAATGACAGTATTTTATTCTCAACTTCTTCAATCCTTTCTTAGTCTTCCCAGCAAAGAAATTCAAAGAAATTCTTTTTACAATATGGTCGTAGTATTTTTTCTACTAAACGACTTCAAAACCTGCTCGAAACGAAATAAAGTTGTCTGAAAACTTATGGCGAATCATTCTGGGCACGTAGGAATATGACAGCGATTTCTTTGAAATTCTATTCGGCTTTCCTGTGTGCTGCGACTCTTAAATAGTAACTTAACTTTATGTGTAACCTGTTCCTTTACGTATTTTAAAAGTTATCGAGACCTTGACAGTATGTCTGTTTTATTTATTCTCTGACGTATGTTTTCTAAAACTTCTTGTGAACTTCTTTGCAATAGAATTTGTGTTTTATTTTCCATGGTACAAAATCCTAAGCTTAAACTCATAACCGTAGGTATAGTCAACAAAAGAGATAAAATGTTGTCGACTGAAATTTAATTTGATAAATGTGCGGTTTGTTTTCTATTAATAAAATTAAATTTTATTCGAGAACATCCGTCGGTTTCTTACTAAACTTCAACTACCTATATCTGAAGATCCTGCATACTTATCTCTTTTGTTGACTGTACATAGCCGCAAACCGTAACCGTCGGAAATCAGCGTCAGGTGGTACACCTTGTGTTGTCATCTGACATTATGCTGAGCTGAGGCCTTTTTGGCGATTTATTCCGGTCTGATCCCCTCCTCGATCCCCTGCTAGTTCGTCTTCTGTAGTCTTTGTTTTCCTTTATTTCTTTCGTAAAGAAACCAAATATTTAGTGATTAAAGTGGACTCATTTCTTTACATAATCAGCCTATAAAGTTCCGACTGCTAGGACACTGGCCTTCTTCCGGCAACAAGGAGTGGACCGTAATCCACCACGCGGCCCAGTGCGGGTTGGTATAGGTCTACCAGAATCTCATGACAAAAAAAAACAAAAAAAACTTTGTGGTTTTCATACATTTGACACACTGACCTCTATAATACAAGTACGCGTACTTGTATTATAGAGGTCAGTGATTTGACAACATTGGCAATGTCAAATGTATGGAAACCACAAAGTTTTTTTTTCTTTTTTTGCCATGCGATTCTGGTAGACCTATAGATGTCAACACTCATGTCATGACTCATTTCTTTAATTATTAAAAAAAAAAGGAAAATTACTAAACAAGAACCTTTTCTACTAAAACTCTTTCCGATTATATAATCAAGCATTTATTCCTCACAAACAAACAAACACAAAAAACCACCCAGTGACTTACTTACCCTGCAGACTGCAAGCCGTAGGTCGTTAACCGTCCTCGCCTTAATAAAGATAAGGCCTCCAATTATAATTGCAGGGGCGCTTTAATGGACATTAAGGCCTGACTCAGATCCTCTAAACTGAAAATTAGAACACGTGCTAGCTTAATAATATTTTAATTAAAGAGATTAGAGCAGATTACGGTTAGATGTTCTATGATTTTGGATGGATACTGCAGTGAGAATGGGAATGTAAGCTCCGGAAAATGTGTCAAATAGATTTCCTATTTATTATGTATTAATTATAAGAATGTATTAAATGTTTAAAGAAAAATGTTTGCAAACTTTTGCACAATATTACAATAGAATTGGAATGTTGTTGATATATTTTTGGCTAATGTTAATAATATGAAATAACATTATGTTCTAACTTTAAACAAACTTATTGACTAACAACCATAAACAATAGTTTACACATATTATTACATTACACATACACATAATTAAATAATTATGTGTATGTGTAATGTAATAATGCAAATGCATTTGAATATATATACGTAAGTATTATTATATATAATATAATTTGAAATAATTCATATTAATTATAATACAATTTGTTAACAGGCTGACTTTGGATTCGTTGGTATCATTCCAGAAGATGAAAATATGCATGAATTTTAAAACTTTTCGAGACTGAATATCGCCTCCGGAAAACCAAAAATTATATCTGCCGTTTAAAAGTATAACAAAATGAATGAACCACGTTTTTTTTTCACGCTATTTCAGAGTTGGTTCGATTCCTGAATGATTTCACCCACTGAAAAATTACCAATGAATTCAAACTCAGAGCCTGTTACCCAATAGATACTTTATAATAATACAATAAAGTCAGGGAAAATAATTAACTATCAAGCACATTGTGAGTACAGACGCTAGCTCATCAAGCTACTTTGAACCTTGCGCTTTAACTATAAAGTTGAAAATCTATTAAAGAAATTTGACAGATTGTAATAGCTTGATTTGCTGGCGTCTGTACATACATAATAAAATCACACTGAATGAGCTGTCAAAAAATGGCTCTTTGACAGTTCATTATTTCAGGGGGTAGGGGTAGCTCAATGGTATCGCCTCCGAGATCGTGAGTTCGAACCCGGCCAGGCACTTTACTTTGTGTATTCAATTTCATTGACTACTCTTAAAATGGTGAAGGAAAACATGTTATATAAGGAAACCGGCATGTCATAGAACCAAAAATATTCGAAGACATGTGACATCAACCAATCCACACTGGGGGCCCTCTTCAAGAGAAAAGGCCTGTGTCCCAGTAGTAGGAACTGACAGTGTCTACCTACAGATCTAGAATACCAAATAGCCTGTTATGACGAAACAAGCCCGTAACTAGGTAAACGTTTGACAGAAATTGTCTCTTGTGCTTTGTACCCGTCGCAGTATTAGGTAGTCTAGAATCAGGATTGTGTAATTGCTAATTTAGCTTGCAGGTAGATTGAACACGACAAATTACAATGGTGGAACGTCTGTATCCTGAGACGTTGTTTGATAGAGAATTAGTTTCAGACTTCAGTCCATAAGGCCCCAGCATGAACGCGCGAAGAAAACGTACCTAACGTAAATTGGATCGATTTTCTAATCTAAAATACAACTATCCTGTAATGGTACAGACGCCAGTATATCAAGCTACTACAATCTAACAAATATCTTCAATAGATTTTCAACTTTATCGCTAAACTATAAGGTTCAAAGTTGATTGAGAAAATTTGACAGTTTCGGGTAGCTTGATGTGCTGGCGTCTGTACAATGCTAAAAGGTTTATTTAGTTATTTATAAAAACTTTATGCAGAAGTAAAAGAAATACTGTACAAAGGCGGCCTAAAAAAAGGAAAGATTCTTTTGGCGCGTTGCCAAAATCGAAACAAAGCCGCCATTTTGTTTTATCAATACAATTTCTGTGACAATTTCACAAATGTTTACAGTCCGTTCAACCTTATTATGACAAGAATAAAGATCACAATGATTTTGACAGACCTGTCAGTGGCAGCAACCCAACCTTATTAGATGCAAAATCAGAGGTAAAATAACTGCGAGCGGACTGTACCAACAACGTCAACGTCATTCCGGTGCCAAAAGTTCTTTGTAGTACTCTATTTTTGGCAAGCACACCCATATGAATAATCTTTACCTGCCTTTAACAAAACAGTGATAAAGTCAAAACTGTACATTAAATATTTTTAAAAGAAGTTGTTGCTACGAGGTGGTAACGAGTGTGGTGCCAAAAATATAGTTCTTAGAATTTTTGTCCGTTTGCCTTTCCTAATTTGCTTATGGGCTAATCCCGTACTGCCGGTCGATTCTGTAAAAATCTCACCGTGAAATCTTAGGTGATGTGAGTTTGTTTTTGCTAAGAATTGACACTATTGACAGCTCACTCCACGCTCACTTCACCTAAGTTTTCACGGTGACATGGTTAGAGAATCGCACTGCTGATCCAGGTAGTACGTTCGGCGAAGACGTAGGCAAAAGCTGGTGTCCTATAAAACAAAATAATGATGTACGAAACGAGTAGCTATTTTTAAATTAGAAATCGTTCGATTTTACATTACGTTAGGCCCACAGATAGTATACACAAACAAACCAATTAAATAAAGTCAAAATCGAAGTAATTATTTCAATTTCGAACGTTGAGGCTAGATTTAGTCCTACGCTGACGTCGATCGCGTACCGTCGTCGGTCACACGTATATTACTTACTCTATGGGTCACACCTACCATGACGCTGACGATAAATATACGTGTTGTAGCATCAACGGCGCCGACGGAGCGAACGCGAGTCCATATACATATATCGGTACGCGACCGATGTCAACGCGAACCGTCGCGTCGTCGGTTGACCAGTAAATCCAGCCTCAGATACCTACCCACTTGCCCGTTCTAAAATTCAGTTTCCTATAGCAAAGAAAGGGAAATAATTATTACGATAGTAATAGCGTGTCGAGTCGAAAGAGTAAAATAAATTAAATTATCATCCAAAACCGGCGCAAGCCACACAAAAGGGCTGTAAACCGCACTATTAAAACGTTTCATGCAATCCTGTATTTACTGTAAATGCAGACACATTTTCAATCCAGTTTATACGAAACTGCATGTGGGTGTGTATTTCTTTAGAAAAACTAACGTATTATATAATACTCATACAATTTTAACTACCCTGCACGATCATATTACTGTAGGTCTATCTACAACGATAAATGTATGTTTTTTTTTATTTCATCGCCCACAATTAAAAATGCAAAGGCTTGTGTTTCTGACGTATGGTGATACGTCAGAAACACAATCAATCGTTGGTGGTAGTACGGTGGTACTAGCGAAGAACACATCACTATCATAGGTACCTATTTGCACGACCTCATCATGAGCTGTTTGTTCTCTCCTATCTGCTAGAACAATAAAAGCATATACCATGCTGTGATAAAGTTATTGACCAGTCAGCAAGGTAGTAGGTATTACCATCGTGAAGACTATTGTGACGTTGCAAAATAGATACGTTTGTTGTCGTTCTGTGCAGGCTCGTGGAGCGTAGTCTTCGCGTCACTAGATGGCGTTAGGGTCGTGGTGTATCATGAACATTTATAGTAAAGTCACAAATCGATAAGATTTATTTAGTCTGTGGAGGAATATTCTGGAGTTCGAACTGACAGATAGGTTTGAAAAGCAAAAGGAGGTTTCCGTTATTTGCGACTCTTTACTCGAGCGAAAAGGCTGATTGAGCCGATTGAGCGGGACTTATTCCTGGTGGAACCTGAACGTTCCCAAATAACCCGATGGGGTTTTGTTAGGAGTGCTTGAAGCTGAATCCTGTGAGTATTCAACCATTTTCTTTGTTCTTGCTGGATAGCCTGTAGCCTAGGTTTTACATGTTGTGTTCTGACACTAGGACGTTGTTACAGGTCTGGCTGTTAAGCTAGCCTCTTAATTTTTCGGTCGGGGCTATGCGCGACTAAGTCGTGAAGCCTTGGAGCAGCCCTGAGATCAGAAGATTGGAACTTGATCCGGGCGCCGGCAACTTTAAGGTTGTCCCTTGTGGTGTGGTCCTCTGTTGACGAAGAAGGCCTTACCTAGCCGAATCCAGGCGATGAGGGAAGTTCGCCGCTCCAGGTAACGCAAGCGTCACCATTTATGCCCGTAGGCCACGTTCTACGTGTGTTCGCAGGTTTATCCTGCGAGCGACGCTAAGGGCCGGAAAGCCGTCAACTGAGGGGGTCAGAGAGCGTTTACTGACGGTTTTATTTATACCGAGAGAACATTTAGTTGATCTATAGTGTCATAATTTAATCTATGAGAGAGTTAGGCCTTTTGTAGGAACTAGGTGATAAGACCAGTTGTTATAAAGTATTGTGTCTCGGGTTTGCTTTGCATAATCTTTATTTTCCCTATATGAGCACAATCCAATAGGTTGATACTTGTACGGTTGAGCTAAAGTTATTAAGTGGTTCATCTCACGGACTCGATATAGCGATTCTGAGAATTTGTCATTGTCTCATGCAGGCGTACACTCCGGTACGACCAGGTACGGAGACTAGTTGTATGGAAGTGAATGCCCAGGTGTTTGGGGAAAGATAGTTATTACTTTGGTGGCTCGCCACATACTTTATTTATGTACCTTCATTTGTGTATTGTTACAATAAACTTTGTATTGTGTAATTAGGTACTTGTTTAATTGAATCTTTCCCTAACCGATTATATACCTTATAAATTTACTGAAGCGTGGCCAGCGCAGTAGGTAGAGCAAAAGCTCTTTCATCCTGTAAAGGTCGGGTTACACTATTTTAATACCTCACACTACACTTGGCCCCCTTCACGGCCTTAGGGGGGCAACTTGTGACGTGCCTTGCGTCATGAGGCTCGCGCGCGCGTCATCTGTTTCCGTCTGACCGTCCATCACTCCGCAAGTCAAGTCGCGGTGACTCGTGACGTGCTCCAAACAACTTCTTTCATTTGTTTTCTCCACAGTCGCTGTCGCAAAACGCGTAACGCTTGAGCGTGTAGCTCGTGGACACGAGATAATGCTCTTCCCAAACAAAACCATGGCCACCACACAAACATTCTGCTCCGCAGGTTTATCCCAAAGACAATGTTAACGAGGTTTTAAACAAATTCTCTAATCCTCACGTAAACTAGTTACGATTTGCGGCCATTCTTAATGCTCGGCAACTGTAGCGCGCACTGCTTCAAATTGAATTTACTCTTAGACTGGATTTGGTGCACGAGACCACAAAGAAAATTGTTTTTCTCTCATTTAACGTCGATTCTTGTGCGAAGAAAAATATGTTGGGAAAATGTTAGGTGCTTGCTTAATAAGCCCGACATTTCTTATAAAAGGGGAATTTAACCATTTTCTTTATTATGATAGGTTGTTACTTTTGATTTCTCTTTTGCATAAGGAATTGCAAAAATTCTGAATGGCTGAATGCATTAAAAATAATCTACGTATTGCTTCATTTATTTTTCAAAAAAATAAATTCTCGTAATTATATTCAGAACCATTCGTTCAAAATATTATAATGGACAGATATTTTACGTTAAAGGTTTTCGTTAGTGCCTTCCACAAAATTATAATGAGCCAGTATCCTTTTTAATCCGCGATCAATATGTAAATTAAAAAACATTACCTTCCTTCTGGGGCAGTCAGGTTAAAACGGCCCAAAATGTGTGTAGTTAATACCTACCGTAGTACCTATACCTAGGTACTTACACATAAGGTAGAGTTAAATTCGGTAGTCTAAGATAACCATGCTTACATTATGAATGTGGAAGAGAATATCTCTGTCTATTTGGTACTTATGTTTTTACAGCTGAACTGGAACGAAACCTGTAAGGGTATAATTTGTCACAGAGCTGCCTTGTAAACAAAGAATGCTGTTAGCACTTTTATCCCAGGTAATTGAAAACTTTACACGGGCGCAAAGCTGCCGTAGGGTACAGATTTTTATATAAATTCGCTAGTTTTATATAAAAAACTGCAGTTTTTATGACTGGACAAAACATCGAAATTTATTTATTAAGTATATGTAATATCAATGTATTATACACATAAACCTTCCGGAATAAATACCTGAGAAAACTGCGCTGAAATTGCATAGTTCAGAAAAACAACGCGTTCACACAGACAGACACGAAAAGTGAATTTAATTTATAATGATACTTATTATATAGTTCTTTTTTTTTATCCCAGATACTAATCTGACATTTAAGTCTTTTGTGTTTGCGTTTTTTGTTTAGTATAGAAGTCTGACATTACACCTGTCAAATTAGTATCTGGGTTTATAAAACAAACTTTAGTTATAGATACTAGTGCGACGTCATAAATGCGAAAACGGTTCGTACAAAGGAGTCGCCATCTTTTCACAGGGTTATAAAGATGTTTGTCTGTAACATTTCTCTTTGTGAACGCTGGACATTGGAACCATGAAACTAAAGCATTCATGCACATCGTTAGGTTCATACCTATAGGTATGTGTTGGTAAAAATAAACTAATGCTTTATTACATTTAGATTTTCGTATTATTTAGGGATTGGGGTAACATTAGTTTACATTTTCATCATCATCATCATTTCAGCCGAAAGACGTCCACTGCTGGTATGTCCAGCAGTGGACGTCTTTCGTATACGATACAGACGTTCCACCATTGTAATTTGTCGTGTTCAATCTACCTGTAAGCTAAATTAGCAATTACACAATCCTGATTCTAGACTACCTAATACTGCGACGGGTACAAAGCACAAGAGACAATTTCTGTCAAACGTTTACCTAGTTACGGGCTTGTTTCGTCATAACAGGCTATTTGGTCGTCGTTTCAGCCGATAGACGTCCACTGCTGGACATAGGCCTCCCCCAATTTTGGGAGGGGTTTGCCATTATCGCCACGCTTGGCAGGCGGGTTGGCGATCGCAGTATGGTATGATGGAGTAATGCATAGAGAACGCTGCTGCCCATTCTCCGGTCTCCCTTAGTCGCCTTTTACAACACCCACGGGAAGTATGGGGTGGTGCTATTCTTTAAGTCCGGCACCACATGGACAAGTTACACGATTACACGTTACACGTTAGTTACACGGACGGTTTACATTTTAAGTCTAGTTTAATAAGTAAACAAGGGAGAAATACGTAAATGGAACTTTAAAACCCGAAAGTCATTTAATTTGTAAAGTACGTCCAGCGTCAATTTGCATGAAAAGCAGCAGTTTAAAAATGTACGAAAATAAAAAGGGCCAGTAAAATTATCAAAAAATTAAATAATGTGAGGGTAAATCGTATCTTACAAAACAAAACGGTTTATTTAAGCAAATATAACGAGCCTTTTTACTGCTAAAAAAATAAAACTGCCAGACTATACCTACTCGCTTTCACTGTAAAAAAAAACTACCAACACATGCACAGATTCTAAAAGAAAAAAATACATTTTTAAAAACAGAATGGCATTTTTATCCAAATTCCAAGGAGTCCTTGTTCAAATCCCTGGTAACCCAGCAGGATAGGTTGTCCGTGATAAATGCGTATTCTCGCCACGGTCGGCTTGGCCGCGTGTCGGCCATCTTTCTTTTCGTATTATTAAGTAAAATTCGGAGCGGTGGAAAAATGCCGCGTGCGTTCCGACGTAGGTTTGATTCAAGGTACGTTGCTCGAGAATCCGTGTAGGCATACGTACTCTGATATTTTTGCAATAAATTGGGTTTTCATTGTTATTGATTTCTTTTTGTATTTCTGAGTTTATCATCGGTGAAGAAAAACAACATAAGGAACCCTGGACTTACAATCAGTATAGTCTGAAATCGTCAACCCGGCTTGAACTAGAAGGCACGAGTGATGATCACAATGCAAGTGCCTTTTCTATAAGAAGTGACCTTTGCCCTGCAGTTGGACAATAATAGGCTGGCATTATCATGCTATTTTAGTCATTATGAATACCGACTTTTCATCACAAGCACCATTTTTCCGGCTGCCAATATCCTTAATGGTAAGTCCATTGTGTGTAAAGAAAGTATACTTAATTAAACTTTGCTCCGCTTCATTAGTTTGGCTCAGTTCTAATAGCCCACCTCTATCGTACGGCGCAAGAAAATGCAACTGTTACTAACATTAGTATAGATCATTATTACTTTGTAAGAACAAGACTGGATTTATAAACATGGATTTCTACAGAAGTACTGTGGAATGAAAGAACCTGGGGGCCTAAGAAGGCCACTTTGGAGAATCATAAAGGATAACATTATTAATTATAATATGGCGAAGACAGTCCGTGTTTTTCTTTTTTTCCCTGCACTACGTAGGTATAATCAAAGAGATTGGGATTGGATTTGGATTGGATTGATTGGTATTTTAGCACCGACAAAAAAAATATGAAAAATGCTTATGGGATTTGATACGATTAAAATAATTAACTATCCATTATGTTATCCTTTTATGATTTTGCCAAAGTGGCCTTTTTAGGCCCCCTGGTAAAATAAATAGGTAATGAATGTTTACTTTAACAGTTTTTAAACAGGAAACCGGATACATAAAAATAAATTAAAGAATCGCAATTGAAGTTCATTTTCAAAAATATTGGACATGATTAAAATCAATAAGAATAAAAAACTGGCCAAGTGCGAGTCGGACTCGCACACGAAGAGTTCCGTATCAACAAGGCAAAAACGCCGAAAAAAAACACGTTTGCTGTATGGGAGCCCCCTTAAATATTTATTTTATTTTGTTTTTAGAATTTGTTGTTATAGCGGCAACAGAAACACATCATCTGTGAAAATTTCAACTGTCTAGCTATCACGGTTCATGAGATACAACAGCCTGGTGACAGACAGACGGACCGTGGAGTCTTAGTAATAGGGTCCCGTTTTTACCCTTTGGGTACGGAACCCTAAAAATATAGGTGCAGATGCTTTACTTGTTTTGCTAAGCCAGTAAATACCTAACAAGAGAATAATTTGCATATAATCCCCACAAAATCGTATGAAATCTACCAACATACCCCAATTTTCCTAACAAGTTTACAACTGCCGGGGTAATTGCGTAATATAGGTACTAACAGTAACAATAGCTTTCATATTTTGAAAGTTGAACAACGCTCATTGCGTTATTTACATAGTTGAGCAGACAATTTTTTTGGAACATATGAAGCAACCAGCTGCGCCCCGCGGTTTTACCCGCATAAGTTGGAGTCGCGTCACAACACGAACGTCAAGTCGTTCGTGGTACGTGTTCCGATACAACATCTCGAGAAGTTCCTCAAGGAAGAATTGTGGCCGAAGGGTGTTGTGTACCGCCGGTTTCGTGGCCGGCTACATGACACTAGTCAGCGAAACACGACGCAGACACTTCGTGTGCGTTAGTTTTTATTTGTTAGTGTAATTATAATGTATGTATTTATAGTACTTTTAAGTCATATTAATATTGTATTGTGTGTGTTTATATGGGCATTGATGTCTGAAATAAATGGATAAATATGTATATAAGTTTCGAACCCATGGGAATATCAGGATAAAAAGTAGCCTTTAAACCGTAAACCTTTATGTTAATCCAGAGTGTCAGCTACCTCCACACAAAATTTTATCAAAATTGGTCCAGCCGTTTGAGCGTCAAGAAGTAACAAACATATAATCACACACTCACAAACTTTCGCCTTTATAATAGTGTGATGGATTAGCATTATTCTTAAAATGATTCAGATTGTGATTTATAATGTGTTACGTAATTAGGGTGCTGGTAATACGTACTGCACACTGACAACCTAGCTTTACTCTCGAGTCAAGAGGACTAACAAAGTGTATTCGTTTACAGCTCCTTTTTCCACTGGGAAACTTTTAAAAACATCGAAGAGCTTCGGGCTCTTTCATTAGTTCCATATAGCAGTGATTAGTGTTGCTAGCTCTTGTTGGAAAAAATGGAATCAAAATGTGCATCGAATATCAAGGACATTCGACTGGTAAATCAAATCATTACCATTTTCTTGTTCAGTATACGCTCATAAACCGTAGTCCTGATTTATTACTCCCGAACAGAATAAATCGACTTCGAAGTCAAATTGTGAATGAAAGCAATTCTAAAGTTGCGCGTGGCAAGCAGAAGCTACACTAGAGCTTTTTCAGTCAGGAACAAGGGACTCGTAGCGAGCACAAACCGTGAATGCCCCGAAATTCAAACCGGTATCGAGGAATCCGGCAAAAATAAACACACTTGGCAACACTAGGGTTGATATATAGTCGGTAATCCGTACTTCCTGTGTATACTTCAGTTTTTATTGAGTTATTATCTCCGGTAACGACTGAATTTATTTTATGGACGCAACGGCTTCACAACTGTTCCAACTATTTGACGAATGGCTCCGTTTATTTTTATTGCATTAAAACATTGTTGTTTATTCATACGAATTATGTACAGGTAAATAAATTCTCGTATTGTTCAGCAAACAATATGTATGAACTGATTCGATGAGAAGTTTATTTTAAATATTGGTTAAATATTAAATTATTGACGGTGTAAATGTTCTTGTTGTAATAGCAAACCATTTATAAAGGTTTTGCAAAATGAGGCTTTAATTAAAATCGTTCCAAATTAAAATACCAAATGAGTACAAACACTGCGTCGCTGAAATTATTTTCCACCACTGACCTCTATCATTGTATAATACAGCTTAGTGTTTTCCACACACAAAATGCCAGTGAGTTGCCATCAATAAAAAACACTTTGCACAATTGCCTGACTGTAAAAATGCAACAGCGTAAATAATTTAATATAAATCTGTTATCTAAACAATGACATAAATTACGTATCTCTTCTAAATCACCGTAAGATAAGGGCTGTAAGCACTATCTGATGTAATTTCATCTCAGAAGGGTGACCTTAGTAGAAGTAAATTGAGTAGGGCGCACCCCGCAGTGCTAACTCAGATTTATGTACCCAAGTTGTCTGTACTCGCCTTTATACTTGTATTTATTGAATTGTGTGTGTTGAAGAAAATGGGAAAGTTTTTTGACAGGTTTTTATAAGTTTTGGGAACCAATTGTTTGCTTTGTAGTTCAAGCGTGTAGGTGGTACGTATGCTCCAAAAGTGTTGGGAATAAACTTTTGATATTTACGAATTGTCGGACTGCATAGAAAAGAAAGAGAAGCATGGCAACGCTGGTGATTTATTGCAAAATATGAAGCAATTATTTAATTACAATATTGTTTGGACTAAAAAATTAAAACACTAGTATTTTAGTATGTTGCTTGTAGAATAATCTGACAAAAAAATCAGAATGATTGTATGTATAGGTATTTATTGTAAAAAGAAAGTTTTTAGAGGTATCTTCATGATTTTTTTCTGTCGTATCAGATTAGTTGTATTATGTTTTCAACGCACTATCTACCTAGCATATTATATTACTGAAGAAAATCATATATTTTCTGATTTTGTTTACTGTAGTCGATCATATACTTTTATTGTTTCTAAAACTTGCGTTTTTTGTGTTTAGATTCTGTAAGCCCCTTTGGGGTGTCTGAGGGAGACCTAGGAAATGCTGGTGTGATGACTAAGCCACCGTTCCCAAGGGCGATAAAATATCGCAGCGGGATTTTATCGCGCACTGGATTTTCAATTCTCGGTGTTGTGCAGAGCATTGAGATTCCAACAGCGTGCGTCCCAGCGCAACAAAAAACACACTTCAATTTTCAACTCTCGACCCTAAGCAGAGCGTTGAAACGTCGAGCGTTGAGCGTTGATCCAGTGCGTGAAAAAAAATCGCGTGAGACAATTTGCCCAGGCATGGGACAATACATGTTAAAAAAATTAAAGGTTGCAATGTTTTTGTGGGTGAGCTAATTAGAGAGCCATCTTTATTTAGGAATTCGACTCTTCTATTGGCCAAAATCCGTATGCAATAATATAGCGACGGATTATTACATGTACAGACGCCAGCACTGTCAAATTACTTTAATAGATTTTTAACTTTATCGCTAAAGCGTAGGGTTCAAAGTTGATTGGGAAAATTTGTCAGTTTTTATTGAGTTATTATCTCCGGTAACGACTGAATTTATTTTATGGACGCAACGGCTTCACAACTGTTCCAACTATTTGACGAATGGCTCCGTTTATTTTTATTGCATTAAAACATTGTTGTTTATTCATACGAATTATGTACAGGTAAATAAATTCTCGTATTGTTCAGCAAACAATATGTATGAACTGATTCGATGAGAAGTTTATTTTAAATATTGGTTAAATATTAAATTATTGACGGTGTAAATGTTCTTGTTGTAATAGCAAACCATTTATAAAGGTTTTGCAAAATGAGGCTTTAATTAAAATCGTTCCAAATTAAAATACCAAATGAGTACAAACACTGCGTCGCTGAAATTATTTTCCACCACTGACCTCTATCATTGTATAATACAGCTTAGTGTTTTCCACACACAAAATGCCAGTGAGTTGCCATCAATAAAAAACACTTTGCACAATTGCCTGACTGTAAAAATGCAACAGCGTAAATAATTTAATATAAATCTGTTATCTAAACAATGACATAAATTACGTATCTCTTCTAAATCACCGTAAGATAAGGGCTGTAAGCACTATCTGATGTAATTTCATCTCAGAAGGGTGACCTTAGTAGAAGTAAATTGAGTAGGGCGCACCCCGCAGTGCTAACTCAGATTTATGTACCCAAGTTGTCTGTACTCGCCTTTATACTTGTATTTATTGAATTGTGTGTGTTGAAGAAAATGGGAAAGTTTTTTTGACAGGTTTTTATAAGTTTTGGGAACCAATTGTTTGCTTTGTAGTTCAAGCGTGTAGGTGGTACGTATGCTCCAAAAGTGTTGGGAATAAACTTTTGATATTTACGAATTTAAGTTGCACGAAATGTGAAAAGCAAAATTGAAAATATTTTGATTCAAATAAGGAATTGAACTTTGTTGTTTTATTTCTTAAGTAAATAAAAATCCAACCTAGAGAAAAGCTTGCGGTCACTAAATCTAATTTATCATTTTAATTTTACAATACTTAACTAACTTAGATTTATGTCCCCAAGTTGTATGTACTCGGCTATATACTTGCACTTATTGAATTATGTGTTGAAGAAAAAGGAAAACTTTTTTGACATGTTTTTATAAGTTTTGAGAAGAAATTGTTTGCTTTGTAGTTCAAGCTTGTATGTAAGTACTGTGATGTCTGTATTGTGTGTGGGCGTTTAATAATACAATGTTTCTTTTTAATAATAGACATATTATAAGTTTGGGGATTATATCACTGATAAAAATGCCTGGCTCAATGCTGGTCCTGCTCCACAACCACAACTAATTGATTAACACTTGAAAATACTGTTGGAGCTGCCGAAGATTGTAAGACTATGTTTGCATTGTATAGACTCAATTTCCTTTGTATTGTATAATTGCATAGCACAGATGGGAGTTCTGTGTACCCTATAGCTACCATTTACCGAATATTAATATGTCTTTCATTGACTTGAATGTGCCCTGGCGGCTGATAGTATGTCATGCTCACTCAATTGTCTCGCTGACGGTGGCGTGTGTGTTGGATCATTTAGCTCCCTTCAAAATGGTTGAGCTGAATGGTGCTGATCTATGCGTCATGTTCGTGAACGGGCGCCGTCAACGCGTACGTCTTTTTTATTTTTTACATCGTTCTCACATTATATATAATTTTAAATTCAAAAGTAATAATGTACTAACATTTTTGTAAAACATAATTTCAAAAGAGTGTCCATGGAGTTTCTTGCCCGTTCTTCTCCGTAGGTACCTACGCTTTGGAATGGGCAACTAGCTTCATATTTTCTGACTGACCGACTTCTTGACAATTCAAAAGTGCCTGTTAATGGTTTAATTGAAATAAATGCTTTGACTTTGACTACGTTTACTCCAAGCGAACGTTTCACATCAACTCGCCTGTGCTCTCACTGGTTTTCGAAACAAAAACGTAATACAAATTATTTGAAAACTCATTCTAAAGCTTGAATGTCCGAATGCAACAAGAGTTATTTTACTGCCCGTCTGCATTACATAAGGTCGATTTTTCAGACAACCTTTTCAGTACCTTCCTAAGCTCCGAAAGTGTTAAGAAGAAACTTTGATATTTACGAATTCAATTTCGTAAATGTGAGAAGTTAAACTGAAAATAGATGATTTAATTGAACTTTGTTATTTTATAACATAAGCATATAAAAATCAAGCAAGAGAAAAACCTGCGTTTGTAATTTATCTTTTCTAATTCTACATCACATATATTATATTATGTTTTTTTTATTATCTACAGTACATATTTCTCTAAGCACTGCTTTTATTTAATTTACTCTAGTTTTAAAATTAAGTAACAGCTAAAAACATTTATTCACCTCTCCCAGTCCTTCAAAAGATAAATAATAAAAACTCATAATGCAGTGCATAAAACGGACGAACATTTTAAAAACAGAGTTTAATTTAAAAGTGGGGAAATGATAAGAGTGGTGTGTTATTTATGACGTCATTATGGCAGAAATTAAATGAAAAATGCCCCAGAGCCGACATTACGACCACATGTAACGAAATTCTGTGTTTCAATAATGAAAAGTTGAAGCCTTGTAGAATTTTGTGGGAATTCCTGAGGGGAAATTTTCGTAATTTTAAGAACGTGATCTCAGTCTCGATCAGTCTTTCCTCTAATTTCCCTACATTTTTGACAAGTTTCTGACATTGATTGTCGCTGAGATGACTCAAGTGACTGTGATCTCATGTGCGTTGCAACCCGCCGCCTCACCCCCCCACCTCACCCCGCCGCCTCACCCCCGCCCCACCTAAGGTGCGGCCAACTAGTTTCGCGCGGACTATAGATTTTTTTAATCACAGGAATTTGCCTTCTGAACGATAGCCGTTTTTCTCCAATTATGAAGCATATTTTCTTAAATGTTTCATTTTACTACTGCATAGTTTTTGAAAACCTCTTTGCATTATTATTATACAAAAGAAGATTTTTCTTATTACATAACAGTATTCTTCTGAACTTCTTATCAGAAAAGTTGTTGATAGAAGAACCACCAGCTCCATAATGATTCTATTGGATAATTTTAGTACCCTCAAGCTTTGGTAAACATAGATAAATGATGCTATTGGGTAATTCTAGAACCTCAAGCTTTGGTAAACATAGATAATTCATAACTATAAACATACGTACAGGTCTCACAAAGTGATAATGCGCATAGAAATCTTCGTCACTGTTCGGCAACGGTCGTATTCCCCGAGAGTCGGAAGACGATATGTATATAGAGTGGTTAAGTGCATTTTCTTCATGCATGTTTAGGGCTCTTACGATTCAATGATTCGGGTGTTTCCGGGAATACGACAATTAGCGAAGATATACGCATTATTAATTTGGGAATACTGTATATTAAATTCCTCAAATACCTACCCACATACGTATATTAAATTCCGCAAATACCTACCTAGTATCCTTACCGAACTATTCTGTAAACTCACTAAAGTTTAAAGTACCCAAGTCATAAATCTTGATGATGTGGGCCTTTCCGCATGTATGGAGCAATGTCCCCAACTTAGATAATAATCACTTCACAGTTAGGTGCCTATGGCTTTGTCAACTAACATTAAGATGTGTTATGCTTTGCCTTGATAAAGTGGGAAAAACACTTTATTAAGGGGCTTACATGGCCTAAAGCGCGGTCACTGTCGGACTGCATAGAAAAGAAAGAAAGAAAAGCAAGAAAAAGAAGGAAGAAAGAGAAGCATGATGACATGCTTCTCTTTCTTTTCTATATAGCAATAAATTACCAGAGTTGAGTCATCACAACGCTGGTAATTTATTGCAAAATACGAAGCAATTATTTAATAACAAAAAATGTATTGTTTGGACTAAAAAATTAAAACACTGGTATTTTAGTACCTATGTTGCTTGTAGAATAATCTGACAAAAAAATCAGAATGATTGTATGTATAGGTATTTATTGTAAAAAGAAAGTTTTTAGAGGTATCTTCATGATTTTTTTCTATCGTATCAAATTAGTTGTATTATGTTTTCAACGCACTATCTACCTAGCATATACAGAGCGTTAGGTCAAACGAGGGACATACTTTGAGGGGAGTTAGTACTCATGAAAATGAACCACTTTTAATATGGGAACAACCCTGAAATCGCAAAAAAAAAATCAGCCGTTTCCTACATTTATGTTCGCATAGCTCGTCAAAATGTACTGAACAGCCGATTTTTTTTGCGATTCCAGGTAAAAGTAATAAAAGTAGTAAAAGTTGCTCATTTTCGTGACTAGTAACTCCCCTCAAAGTGTGTCCCTCGTTTAACAACCTGTTTATGTACTGAAAAAAATCATATATTTTTCTGATTTTGGTTACTGTAGTCGATCATATACTTACTTTTATTGTTTCTAAAACTTGCGTTTTTTGTGTTTAGATCCTGTAAGCCCCTTTGGGGTGTCTGAGGGAGACCTAGGAAATGCTGGTGTGATGACTAAGCCCCCGTTCCCAAGGGCGATAAAATACCTATCGCAGCGGAATTTTATCGCGCACTGGATTTTCAGCTCTCGGTGTTGTGCAGAGCATTGAGATTCCAATAGCGTGCGTCCCAGCGCAACGAAAAACACACTGTTGAATTTTCAACTCTAGACCCTAAGCAGTGCGTTGAAAATACAGTGTGTGAATAAAAATCACCGTGAGATAATAAAAATCGCTCGTGAGAACCTAAGCTTAGGTGTTTATTGGAGATTGGCCGCAGAAAGCAACATACAGGGAAAACTGGAAAGGTATGGAGGAGACCTTTGCCCAGCTGTGGGACAATACATGTTAAAAAAAATTAAACGTTGCAATCTTTTTGTGAGTGAGCTAATGAGAGAGCTGACTTTATATTAGGAATTCGACTCTTCTATTGGCCAAAATTCGTATGCAATAATATAGCGACGGATTATTACATGTATAGACGGCGCACATCATGGTACCTACTACAATCTGTCAAATTATACTTTAAATAGATTTTCAACTTTATCGCTAAAGCGTAGGGTTCAAAGTTGATTGGGAAAATTTGTCAGTCTGTACCAGAAGGTTCCCAGGTATGATCCAGTACAAAAAAAAATATCATAATAACGGGAAGAAAAAGTGACTTTCGGTTTTGTTAAGGGAATTTTTACACCCATTAGACAACCACCTAAGTACAAACCTAATCATCATCTGCCTAGCCTTTTACCCAACTACGTTGGGGTCGACTTCCAGTCTAACCAGATGCAGCTGAGTAATAACCAGTGATCGGAATAGGTAGAGCTATTTAGGTTCATTGACCGCAAACATTGATGTTAATATAGATATTCCACGGGATTCCGACTGATACCACGGGATTTTTACGGGATTTTATTGTCGCTAGAGTGAACTACCTGTTTTTGTCTTTTTCTGCGCCACTAGAATTCAATTCTTTACCAACAGTAAATTCGAAACTAAACTTAACTTCGTAACTAAAAGGGAATATCCATATTATTCGAACCTATGGCAAGTACATAAAACAGCTCTACCTATTCCGATCTGTGGTAATAACCTAATATATATGGTTAATTGTGCTCCCTAAAATAGGGTTAAGCTACACAATAACTGATGCGTGCATACCATCCACTGGGACAGGTCTACTCAAAGCTGCAATGGATTTTTATTCAAAAGGCCCTTCCAGACTTGGCCTTGCATACATTGTTAGACTCACATGACTCGTATATTTTTAGTGATCGATCATTTTTTTTTTTTGTTATGTATTTTAGCTACCCGAAACTGACACATTTTTCCAATCAACTTTGAACCTTACGCTTTAGCGATAAAGTTGAAAATCTATTAAATAAATTTGACATATTGTAGAAGCTTGATGAGCGCCACGCCTGTGCAATAAAGTATATATAAATAAATAAAATCGAAATAATATAATGTTTGGACTTTAAGGGACTACTCACACTTATTCCAGCTCTGTTAAGCTTTTGTCCATAGAAAACAACAATTGTGTATGGAGTCCGTTCAGCTTTCCGCGGCTGAACGGATGCGTCTCATACAAAATCGTTGTTTTCTACGAGACCATGACCTCTAGAGTTTGTTTCGGCATTTCTTCTCAGGGATCAGTCAGCCAGGAAACGGCGGCGCCATCTAGTTTTTTAGGGTTCCGTACCCAATGGGTAAAAACGGAACCCTATTACTAAGATTTCGCTGTCTGTCCGTCTGTCCGTCTGGCCGTCTGTCCGTCTGTCCGTCTGTCTGTCACCAGGCTGTATCTCAAGAACCGCAATAGCTAGACAGTTGAAATTTTTACAAATTATGTATTTCTGTGGCCGCTATAACAACAAATACTAAAATCAAAATAAATTAAATATTTAAGGGGGGCTCCCATACAACAAACGCGATTTTTTTGCCCTTTTTTGCTCGATATCAAAAATGGCAACAGGTAGGCACTTGAAATATTCACAAAATATTCAGTTGTATTTTAACTTTATTAATAAGTAATAAAATAAAATAAAATTAATATTTAAGGGGGGCTTCCATACAACAAACATGTTTTTTTTTTTGGCGTTTTTGCCTTGTGGTACGGAACCCTTCGTATGCGAGTCCGACTCGCACTTGGCCAGTATATAATAAAATTGAACTGTAAAAGTGTCTTAAAGTCTAAAAGAAAAGAAAGGAAAATAGGTTTATTTGTCACAGAAACACATGCATACAAAAAGATACATGCACACACACTACACCACACTACCGTCCGTCCGTCCGTACCGCCTACCGTGTACTTACATTTAAAAAACCGGCCAAGTGCGAGTCGGACTCGCAAACGAAGGGTTCCGTACCACGGCATAAAACGCCGAAAAAAACGTTTCGTTCATACCCTTTAAAATTTTAACTTTATTTTATTTTTATTATTTGTTGTTAAAGCGGCAACAGAAGTACATCATCTGTGAAAATTTCAACTGTCTAGCTATCACGGTTCATGAGATACAGCCTGGTGATAGACAGACAGACAGACAGACGGACGTACAGTGGAATCTTAGTAATAGGGTCCCGTTTTTACCCTTTGGGTAAGGAAAAAATCTAAAAATCATTTCAATTGTATCGATTACTGCGACTGTAAATCAGAACAACAGTCCCTTGTTATATAACATGAAACCCTAAACTCCTCACAGAGGTGACGATGAGTTAAGATAATGAGCTTAACAAGACAGGATCCTTCCTTAATAGGACTATCGTAAACCTCAATCCGTGCGTGTAAGCCAGTTGATTACGTCAACACCTCTCCTTTATACATAGTGGGCCATTATGGACGGTGACGGCTACATTATGGACGATGATGGCCTTTGTAACGCCCTTGCCTCAATTGATTCATACATATTGTAGTGAATGGTGCGCAGGTCAAACGATGTACGCAGGATAAGGTGGTTTATCATAGAGTAATATATATAAAGTATTCGCTCTTCTTGGACTTTTGGGTGGATATGGAACATGGAAAACTGGCAGTTGTGACGCAACTGAAAATTGACAATACTAATTATACAGGGATATGTAGGGATTTTTTTTCGTGATTTCAGGTTTGGTCCCATAGTAAAAGTTGTTTATAATGATGAGTACAATGACCTCTTAAGAGGTTATATAGCCTTAGTTCAAAATCAATGAATGTGAAAATTTGTTTTAATTTAAGTTATTAATATAAAAAGGAGCCCAGAATATGAAAAAAGCAATTTTTCAATTAATCATCTTCCAAGCAGGGTGGGCTGTGCTGACGCGGCTGCTGTAGGTGCGGAAAACCTCAAACGGTGCTTTTTTGGAATTTATATGTTTGAGCCGTTTGGGGTTGAAACACTAGGGCCATGGGGTCCGAGTGCCCACTTAGTATTTCGAGACATCACTCCCGTTGTACCGTATGCACCGGTTCAGTTTTTTTAATCTCAGTTAATGAGAAAAATATTAACACTTCAGTTTTTTTCATCTCAGTTATTGAGCAAAATATTTGTTCAAAATTACATTGTACTTCTGCTGCTACTACTTTTGAACAAATATTTTGCTCAATAAATGAGATTAAAAAAATTGAAGTGTTAATCGACTTTAGTTGCTGACCGTACTAAAAGCCGGTTCCAGCAAAATAAGCCACAAACTGACTGATGCTTAAAAAAATCCAATATTTATATCATAATTTACAAGCCACACTTTTGTCCACAAAGGACAAAATATCGACATGGACGTAACCCACAAAGCCATCAGTTGAGCCACAAACCAATTAATCATAAGAACGGAGGCTAGCTCGTAAAGCCGGGTTTGTCCGCATATTAATCTCTATAATCCTAACGTATGTTAGTTATACCTTCTATTTTATGACTGTGTGTATAAAATTCATGGAGCTTAACAATTTTTTGGTGGATATAAATTTTGCTGTTTTTGGTGTATTTTTTTTTTTATGATGCATAGATCATTTGGTTCCGTACTACATTGTGGCTGTCCCAAAAATATTTGTAGTATAACTTACATCTTATTTTGTAAAGTAGATACCTAGATATATAGTAGCTTAGCCATTTCAGTTACTGGGAAACAAGACAATACCCCAATATAAATTTGACCTTGTATAATAATGTGACTGTTCCTAAATTACCCTAGGTTGATAAAATTTTCGTCTTTAGGGTTCCGTACCACAAAAGGAAAAAACGAAACCCTTATTCCTATAAGTGTTAACGTTTTTCACTTTGTTGTCCGTCCGTCCATCCGTCTGTCAAGACCCTTTATCTCGGGAACGCGTGGAGGCATCGAGTTGAAATTAAAATCATATGCTCAGCTCTACAGTCGCTTGAAGCTGTGAAAAAATCAAACACCCAAGTTAACGTAAAAAAAGATACGGCCGTTTATGCCGCAAAAAACGTACATTTCGACACTCTCAAGGGAATCAAAATGTATAGGGTTCTTCCCGTTGACCTAGAATCATGAAATTTGGCAAAAAGTAAGATCATGTAACACAAGTAAAGGAAAAAATAAAACCGATAACCGTAATACCGAAAACCGTAAATTTGTAGGTACATTAAAAAAAAACCCATGATAAACTATTTACATACCTACAAAGTAGGTACGGAACCCTCGGTGCGCGAGTCCGACTTGCACTTGACCTGTTTTCCTAATTATGTTAAACATTAGTGTGAATAAAATCCTTCTGCCTTCAAAGCAAGAGTGAACAAGCATCTTCCGCGCATGCTCGTTCCATCATAGACCTCATCAATAGCTTTCTATCAGCCTTCAATTCATCGCATTATCCAGCCCCTGTTGTATGACACAGGATAAAATAAACCGAACTAAATAAAAATCCATACAATGTAATACTTTATGTATAAAAGGCACATGTGAAAAAATATTTTATTAGATTCGTTGCAATCCGGATCAAATTCAACGGGACCGACATTAACTTTAGACTAATTGCAAATTGGATACAGACTCGACACATAACGGACATTTTGATGAAAAACCCATCGAAATTACAATACATTGTATTTTGAATTCCATTTATTATTCAAGTATCCGGCCGCAGTACTAAATTGGGCAAATTGGCCTCGCGTCGAGCTACCAACGAAGCAGAATATGCAAAAGGCTTATGCATAAACAAGGCGTTTCATCTGTCTACACAAATGTGCAAAATCCAAGCAATACCGAATGTATGAGGATAATGCTTGAAACATTGTAGGTTCTCTGCGCGTGCACAAAATACAGAGAGTAACAGAAGGCAATCGACATACAAAGTGCGCTCGAGCAACGCACACATAGACACCGTTCACGGACACATTATCTCGGACTGGTTGGGACTAGTGCGAGCGCGAGCGCCATCCGCTTGAGACACGCGTCTGTGAAGTGCAAAAATGGAGCAACAAAAAAATGGCTATCTAAGCTCGTTTTATATAATAGTTTCCTATTTTGAATCAGTGTATACGAAATAACTTTTTTGTAAGGTAAATTCACGCCACCAACTATTACGTAAGTTGAAAACATAATTTTTTGTTTGTGTTGATATTGTGTTGTTTTTAATGTCATTTGATAGGTTTAGGTCTAAAACGGATAGGGCAAAATAAATTGTGTACATAGGGTAATCCATTTTGAAGTTATTAGGGATTTTCGATAGTGAAAATTGACAAAATAATGTAAAATTTTATATGTTTTTGTTCTGTAAACTTTTTGTATTGTAATACTACGTTTATTGTTTTATTTTATATTGTAGAATAAGCTCAACAATAAATCAAACAACTAGATGCGAGTGCCCCACTACCACGATAGTTTTTTGTGCATAAGCCAAAGTTGACAACCCTAGCGCGACTGCCGAGCGTAGGTATGAAAAGTGAATTACATACATTTGATTGCCTTCTGTAGGTACTCTGTATTTTGTGGCGCGTGTAAAATTGTTTGCTGCTTGATCACTATAGTTTGTGACGACAGTCTGCCTTCTCTCGTTCTGTACGTGATATAAACTATCGTGAAATATTTAGAACTAAAAGTTCTTACATGCATAGGCTTTTTTGGTAATTGACAATAGCGCATCGCGCCAACAAATAAAGTTCAAAACAGCGATGCGTTTGATGTTAGTTGAATCGAATGACCACCAAAATGAAAGTAATTTTGCAGTTTTAATTAAATTAAAAAATAAATACCTTCACGGCTCAACGGAAATTTTTTAGGTATTTATTTTGTTGATTGAATTCCTTTATCATCATTACAAAACAAAATGATAGTTTACTTACGCTCAAAATGTTAAGAATTATGCAACGAAAAATATTTTCTGATCTCTTATTTAGGATTTTTTTATCATGATACTATTTTATTTTTATGAAATATTTTTGAGTAAGTCTTTTCTTTGAAAATTTGTTATATCACTGCATTTCTGGCTTGTAATATGTACCAATACGCCCAACTGAGCAAATGCAAATGCAAGGCAAATGGCAATCTTATTCCATTTAGATTGCCATCTACACGCTAAGAAAAAGACTGTGTGTACCTTTGAGCAGCCCCTTAGGGGAATCGCTTATGAAACAGAAAGCTGCAGCCGGTCGATTCTGTAAAAATCTTAGCGTGAAAACTTAGGTGAAGAGAGCGTGGAGTGAGCTGTGAATAGTGTCAATTTTTAGCAAAAACAAACTCACTTCACCTAAGTTTTCACGGTGAGATTTTTACAGAATCGACCGGCTAGAGAGAAATCTTAGTACTTACCTATTACTTTTCAAAATCAAAACCAAAACATTTTACTTCACATAAACCTACATGGCCATTTATGAAACGTCAGAAGCTAGGTGCACGGTTCCAATCAGCCACACAATAAACTCCACGGTTACTCTTTTAAAAATAAATTGGCTTTTACAATGTTTTCAAATTACAGTACCTAGGTATGGAAGGACAGCGTTAGGCCTGTCAACACGCACTAGGCAGGTACTTAACGGGGCACCGAGCTTTTTATACACAAAAACACGTTTTTATAACGGTTGTTTGAAGTAGTAAACAATTAAATAAAAATCTAAGGAATTAAATTGGCATTATTGGGCATATATACTAGCCAGTATACACAATGAAAACACGATTTGATAAAGTTGGCTCGATAGAATAAATTCACAAAGTTATCTCTAAAAAACACAACAAACGCTTAGTACGGCGTGAATACTTCGCGGAAGGTCATCAGTTTTTGAATAATAACAAAACTACATGTTTTATATAACGTATACACTTTACATTTTCAAAATGTGTATTTGTTTAACATTAAGAAGGAAATACCTAAAGTCGCGCGAGTTTTGCCCATCTTATGCAGAGCTACCGCGCCGCCCTCCTGTCCGCTTTAGTCCTGCTTCGGCCATCGGACGGGGAGCTTGTGTCGCTTGCGCTTACGCACGGATTTAATAACGTAACGAAGAAAATTGAGTGAAAATTCACTGTAGCGTATTTGAAATGGGGAACAAAGTAAAGAAATCAAGGGAGAGAAGGGGTTGGCGAAAAACCAATGCTAAAAGCTTGCATGAAAAAATGAAGTAAGTAAAACTCGTTTATTTACCTACTTATTTACTAAACTATGATTTGAATCATTCTCTTTTTAATTTTTTCTATTTATAGGGTAAATGTTGTTGACATTTCACTGCAAATAAATTTGAATCATCTGATGACGAGAGAGAAAGACAAATTACAGATAGAAAATTTTGAGGATAAAGAGAATACTGTGGCTTCGTAAGTATAATCTTCCTACCTACCTATTATACTTAGTTATTAAAAGTACCTAGTTGTCACTTATCTACCTACTTACGATATTTAAATAAAATTGGTGCACTGGAAAATTCTTTATCTTTTTCTGTTTTATAGGGTAAATGTACCAGTTGTTGGCACTTCACTACAAAACAAAGAGTCATCTAAAGAACTGGTGAGGTAAGCGTATAAATAATAGGATGTGTCTAAGAAAACATTATAATAAATTAAGTACCACATGACCTTAAAAAAAAAAATCATGGATGACACCGAGTCCAAAATTTATCAAACTCTGGAATTGTAAGTCCAGAAACTAATTATTTTTATGAAATAACTCGTACACATCCATAAAAGTTTTGTTGATGAATAAAGTAATTATAATTGAATCAAATGTTCTGTTTTATTACAGGATGCCAATTACACCGGAACAAAATTCTTGTCTTTCAGTGCAAGGAGAAATAGACAGTGATAATGCTTTATTTTAACACGTGTACCAACTATTTTATAACTTTTTCCGCTTCTCTTCTGGCATAACAGTCGCGGAAGGCATTGCTTTTTTCGTTTTGCTGACTCTTTCTTGTCTATTGCGTCTAAAATATATTGTGTTTGTGGCTCACGAATTTCCACTTTTCTGTCCAGCCTTGAATCAATTACTTCTAGTAGAAGACAATCAAAGTAAAATGTTTTTAATTTTGTTTCCATACTGTTCTTCCAGAATTCGTTATCTCTTTTTATTGTTTCTATTTTCATATCTTTTTCTGTCCACATTACAAATTAACATGATTCTTTACTAGTAATGTGGAGCTGACCCTGCATCTGGTAGAACCAATCGTGTTGTTTATTTATTGTCAAGTTCCCATTCTTCTCCAGTTTCCAGAAACTAATTTGTTTTTGTGCTATACCTTCCCTGACTGTTATATCCGTCTGGACTTGCCGCCAAAAACGGCAGTTCAGGGTTGACGAATAGGCCACATTTCTGTATACCGTTGAAGTATGCTTCTTCGTCGAGTTTTAGTAATTCAGCCAATTGTAGGGCGTATATAGGTTCAAACCCAATGATTCGTCGTAATTAAATCAAATGTAATGTAAAATGTACACATAGAGAAAATATTACCATGAAGTAAGTCCGATATTGATTATTATTGTTGCTTTTGTCCTCATAATTTTTTTCTTTAAGATATGCGTAGGTACACACAGCTACATATCAAGCCATACATTTTCAGTATACGCTGATTGGTGCGTCTGTGTGGTGCTGGACTTAAAGAATAGCACCACCCCATACTTCCCGTGGGTGTCGTAAAAGGCGACTAAGGGAGACCGGAGAATGGGCAGCAGCGTTCTCTATGCATTACACCATCATACCATACTGCGATCGCCAACCCGCCTGCCAAGCGTGGCGATTATGGCAAACCCCTCCCAAAATTGGGGGAGGCCTATGTCCAGCAGTAGACGTCTTTCGGCTGAAATGATGATGATGATGATGATACACTGATCTCGCAATGTATAGGATTTCCGTACAATGAGATCAGCTTGTACTGGAAATATATAGCCTAATAGCCATAATATTATGCTGGGCAATTTTTGATCACTACTCTACTTTTCACAGGCTGTTCTACCCATGAATATTATTCATTACACCTCGCTGGCTGCTTTAGCAGCTCGCTCCTCACAGGAATAAGCATAATCAGCCTATAATATTCCCACAGCTGGGACACAGGCCTCCTCTCGGTGACAGGGAGTGAGCCGTAATCCACCACGAGGGCCCAGTGCGGGTTGGTGGATGTCACATGTTATTATCTACAAATTTTTGGTTCTAGGACATGCCTTTGTTTCCTCACAATGTGTCCTTCACCGTTTTGAGAGCAGTGGTGATGAAATAATTTACCCGAAGTAAAGCGCCTGTCTGGGTTCGAACCTACGCCCTACAATTGGCTGAAGTACTAAAACTCGACGAAGAAGCTTACTTCAACCGTATACAGAAATGTGGCCTATTCGTCGATCCTAAACTGCCGTTTTTGGCGGCAAGTCCAGACATTGAAGTTAAGTGTCCGTATTCGGCTAAGGACATAACAGTCAAGGAAGGTATAGCACAAAAACAAATTAGTTTCTGGAAACTCGAGAAGAATGGGAACTTGACAATAAATAAACAACACGATTGGTTCTACCAGATGCAGGGTCAGCTCCACATTACTAGGAAAGAATTATGTTTATTTGTTATATGGACAGAAAAAGATATGAAAATAGAAACAATAAAAAGAGATAACGAATTCTGGAAGAACAGTATGGAAACAAAATTTAAAACATTTTACTTTGATTGTCTTCTACTAGAAATAATTGATTCAAGACTGGACAGAAAAATGGAAATTCGTGAGCCACAAACACAATATATTTTAGACGCAATAGACAAGAAAGAGTCAGCAAAACGAAAAAAAGCTATGCCTTCCGCGACTGTTATGCCAGAAGACAAGCGGAAAAGTTATAAAATTGTGAAAGTTGTAAAATTTGAACACGTGTTAAAATATCTTTTATCAAAAAAATTTTAACCGACTTCAAATGTAACAGCAGATTCTCTAAAAAGTTTAAAATAACTACACACGTGATTTTTTTACCGGTTTCAAATTTTTACTCAGATCTCACGAAAAAAAAAAGCTATTTCATACATTTTGGAAGGGGCGACTAGAATCAATTCTATTTTAATATAATTTTTGACGTTAAAAAGTGCCTTTTATGTGCCTATTTGAAATAAATGCTTTAACTTTGACTTTGGTCAAGTAGGTTTTGAACTTTTGTATTAAACAGCAGATTTATTTTTTCGTGATTTCAGAGATGGTTCCATAGTGAAAGTTGTTCATAATCATGGGTAGAACAACCTGTATAAATTTAGAACCGGTAAAAAAATAATCCGGTATAGGTACTAACCGAAGATATCGGAAATAACAATTTTGCTGGCTTCTTTCTTCCTGAAACAACATGTTCCATACAGAAGTCGGCGCTCTTACATTATATTTTCATACGGAATGCATCTTTTGTGTGGCTATGTAACGTCTTGGCATAACGAACAAAGTACTTACCATGTAACTTCATTATCAGAAATTCAATAGAATCTGCTTGCAAAAACTTACTACGTAGTAACAAAAGTATTTTATTGAATCTACTTTGAAGAATAAATAATTTGAAATTGAAAATATAGGGTCGACTACTGGGACTTTTACCCTATTTATTTAGCCATTATGTTATTTTACGTTATTGAGATCACTTTTAAGTTTTTATTGTGCTTAGAATAATTATCATAAAAGGTAAATAATTGTAATAGTATTATTCTACTAAGTAAATTATACCTAATATTCATTTTTCATTGATCAGATACCTACCTACCTAACGACGCTAAATTATAATTTTTAAAAATTGCATAAAATCTGAAAAAGGTTTCATATCGTGAATTTTTCCAATAAAAGTACCTATTTCAAAACGTTTTTTTCATTATTTTGTAACTATTGGTAGCACCTCGCTAGTCGATCGGCGCATGGCTCGTCGCGCGCGGCGCGCGATTCGCGTAGCCGTTCGCTCTCTTGCCGGTGTGCCTCACGCACACATACACGGAGCGCATAGAATACCTAAAATCGATTACCGCTAGAAGCTCGGTGCGCCCTAAAAAAATGGTCTACAGATCTAATTCTACAAGGCACATGTTTTCCAAAGTAATGTCTACCTAAAGACCTGGATGAGACTCGCACAGACCAGGGGGCCTAAAAAGACCACTTTGGCAGAATCATAAAAGGATAACATTATGAATCATAATGTGGCGAAGACAGTCCGTGTTTTTCTTTTTTTCGCTGCACTACGTAGGTATAATCAAAGAAATTGGGATTTGATTTGGATTGATTGATATTTTAGCACAGACAAAAAAAAAACTACTGAAAAATGCTTCACCATTGGGATTTCATACGATTAACTTAACGGTTAAACTGTCCATTATGTTATCCTTTTATGACTCAGCCAAAGTGGCCTTTTTGGGCCCCCAGGAAAGCATGGCACAAGAGGAAGAATTGCCTATAATCTGCAGTGCAACAAGGCAACAAGGCTGCCAATGATGATCTACCTACTTTCAAACCTGGATTATCCATCAATAACACTCATTGAGCAATCGTAGTGATTAATGCTGGTGCTCGTGCCTTCTTTCCCCGTATAATATCAGGCTTTTGTCTTGCAGGTCATAAGATATCATGGCTGCCAACTGCTCAGATATAGTACGCCTTTGTTTTGTTTGTTTTTTATTAACTGCTTTCTCTACTAATGATTTGCAACAAAAGCAGATACGTACTAAACATACAGTATGGAAACCACATAATATATGCAATAAATTATACCACATACTTGTTATCGCCTTTTCAAACGATATACAAAGACTGTCATAGGGAACAGCTGATTTTTTTCGCGACCGATTTAGTTCATACTTTGTATATCGTCAGAAAAGGCGATAACAAGTATGTGGTATAATTTGTTGCACACATATGTGGTTTCCATACTGTATAAACCTACACAAACAGACCTTTATATGAAACTTGACAGCTATATTAGCAGCAGTAATTAGCAATTTTCATCACTCCGCCCAATTTCGCGCTGCATCTATGTAGTAACTACACAACTCATATAGTACGTAGTGGAATAAGCCACTAGCAGACGCGCCGCGAATTTTCATCAGGGTTACTGCACTGGGTATTTATGTATATGTTATTAATTTCATAGTTTTATCGGATACTATAATTATGGTATTACTTGTGCAATTTTCTGTCGTATTTACTCATTAAGCTCCGGTAATGAGACACAATTGATTTTCTATTGTTTCGTGAGGTTTACCGTTTAAGTTTCTTAGATACAGTCTTCGACTAAGTTTAGGCGCTAGTCTCCCACAAATAATATACATTTTCTTATGTATGTATGTTACATCTCTAATAATAATATGTCACTATGATCCAAGTTTAAGTTTTTATTTTGTAAGTATTAAGTTTCCATTTGTTTTTATTTGTGGAAGAGATTTTTTTTATGGTGATATTTATCACATATTGTTGACTGCTAAAGTTAGGTTGGTGAGACGACGAAATAGTGTTGGTTGACGATAACACAATATTTCATTTAATCTGGAAATAGAAATTTATACATATATATTTAAATATTATATTTCACTACTGAGTGTTACACTAAAGCACCTTTTTCCTATTTTCCAGGACAGGCGAATTGTCCCTCACGGCGAGATTAAAGGACCACCAGTGCTTTTCACAAGACATCCGAATGCACTTCCACATGAACTGGCGTCGTAACATGCGTCAGCCCCTAGCTCTACTAGCGTACTCCACGAAAAAATGCTGCATATTAAGCTTATAACGTTCCCTCCGTTCACTCCGTAAGAGGGAATGTGCCATAATCCGGCCTGGGTTGGTAGATGTCACATGTCTTCGAATTTTTGGTGCCGGTTTCCTCACGATGTTTTTCTTTACCGTTTTTGAGAGCAGTGGTGTTGAAAAAGTAAAGCACCTGCTTAGGTTCGAACCCACAACGTACATCTCGTAAGTCGGGTCCGGTACCATTGGGCCACCACTGTTCTCAAAAAAAAAATGCTGGATAAGTCCAAAATGAACTATCTGTTACATTGTTCTCTGTTCCATTCAGAGGTCTAGGAAGACATAAGAAAAAATACTACGTCGATGAAGTTCTGCCTCTCCAAAACACCACCCATAAATGTTTTGAAACCTTCACCACAACATCAAAAATTCCCCGCCAATTAAACTGCCAAACATTTTCAATAACAAAAATTATTTAAAAAACCAAAAAACCCGACTGCGGTAAAAAACTTAGGTAAGTTAAAAGAAACTGAAAAGCTAAAAACAAGCCCATTTTAAATTAAATAAAAGTTGGAAGTAGGCGGGACCCACATCATTTTTATTGTATTTTCAAATTCAAATGGGTCCCGCCTGCTTCCAACTTTTATTTAATTTAAAATGGGCTTGTTTTTAGCTTTTCAGTTTCTTTTAACTTACCTAAGTTTTTTACCGCAGTCGGGTTTTTTGGTTTTTTAAATAACTTTTTTTATTTCCAGCTTTTTAGTTTACAAATTTGAAAGATTTCGCAGACGATTTAGTTCTTGGTAGGTGTTTTTTTGCGATTTGTCACTTCGAATTGCTTTTAAGTATATATGTTGTATATATTTTTGTAATCACCTTTTAAAACCCTTTATTTTGATACCCCACTCGATAGGTTATGAAAAAAATAAAATAAAAAAAACAATTAATATGGCGTCCAGTAGTCGCCATATTGAATTTTCACTAACGTCATGTCTTTAGTGACACTCGCTGGACTAAGAGGAATCGAATAACGTGTGAATCATAAAAATCGGCCCAGGCGTTTGGTCTGTATAGTGCTTCAAAGGAACATTTAAACATACATACATACATACGTACATACATACATACATACATAGGCTGATGAACACATTACCACTCCTTTGCGTCGCGCAGTCGGGTAACAACGACACAATGGCTTTCAAATTGAAAATCCCAAGCCAAAAATTCCACACCAATTTCGCATCCGACAACCCTGAAATTACCTCATCCGCGTTAGATTGCTCGTAACGCCGCTGCTACAAGCATCTACTAACGTAACGGTAATGACGTCATAAGGGAAACGTCCAATCTGTGACGTAGACGGTTTACTGCTGTATTAACTTTAGGGCTTTTTATGTGAGCACCACGAATTGCTGGTAGTTATAGTTTTTATTTGGCTGTTCTCGTTGTCTGGAGGAGGTCGGAGTGGCTGATTCTTTTCAATGACTTTTTGTGTCTTTGGCTTTATAAGTATATAATCGTCCTTGGCTCAAACAAATCAGCTGTTCCCTTCATTTATGTCGTCAAAATGTAGGGAAACAGCTGATTTTTTTCTGCTATTTCAGGTTTGGTCCCATAGTAAAAGTTGTTCATAATGATGAGTACAATGAACTTTTAAGACGTTGTTAATGTTTTACCAATACCTACCCTATATTATACAATAACTAACCCTGTATATATGTATAATAACTTTTTTTCAGAGTATTCATTACTACAGAACATCCTTTATTTTTCTTTTTTCAAAACGTTGCCCCACACTAGAAATGTCTCCTATATTGTGGGTGCGTTTACAAACATTTAGACTCATACACAAACAGGCACCCCCGAAACAACTACTTGTAGATCATACAAATATTTGTTCCGTGCAGGAATCGAACCCGCGACACGCAGCGCAGCAGTCAATCGCTTAACTACTGGGCCAACCATGCCGTCAGTACCAGTAAGTACTTCATATTTGTGCCCGACTAAGTTAGTAAACCAAAAAAAGAAACGAAATCAAATAGCCACGTGGAATGTGATCCAGTGCTTAAAACTAGACGCAGTATGGTATAGAACAAATTATACTTTGAAGTCTGATAAGAAATAGTTAAATACATCCTATTAAGGTGTCTCTGTAAAACAGTTGTTAGCTGATATAATTCTTTTATTTCTGACTTTTCAGGACGAGAATATCAGAACAAGGAACGCCATCTGCTAGATTTATTATATGTATGATTAGGTTAAGGTATTTATCAAAGGACCAGCGACGCCTGAAATAAATGAATAAATATTCTGGTGAATTGGTAATTTCGACTGAATACTTATTCTTCTCCAACTAACAACATAATCATCTCATATTGAAGATCAACAATATTTCTCGAATGTAACATAAATTAAGTATCAGCACTAATAGACTTCAACTTTGTATAATCCGTTCTCACAGACAAACCACCTTTTAAAAGGTTAAGGGGCTTACAGGACCTAAACGCAAAAAACGCAAGTTTTAGAAACAATAAAAGTATATGATCGACTACAGTAAACAAAATCAGAAAAATATATGATATTCTTCAGGATATATGCTAGGTAGATAGTGTGTTGAAAACATAATACAACTAATTTGACATGATAGTAAAAAATCATGAAAATATCTCTAAAAACTTTCTTTTTACAATAAAAACCATACTAATAAACATACAATCATTCTGATATTTTGTCTGATTATTCTACAAGCAACATACTAAAATACTAGTGTTTTAATTTTTTCGTCCATACAATAGATTTTTTGTAATTAAATAATTGCTTCATATTTTGCAATAAATTACCAGCGTTGTGTCGTCGCGCATCTCTTTCTTTTCTATGCAGTCCGACAGTGACCGCGCTTTAGGTCCCCCTTTAAGACGATTAGTGGGGCATAGTTTTAAGTACCGACTACAGTAAACTCTTTATAAATTTATTAATAACTAGCTTCTGCCCGCGACTTCGTCCGCGTGAAATTCGTAATTTCCTCCTAATATTTCGAAAATTTATGTTTATGATCTTAACATTTATTTAGATAAATAAGTATTCGGGCCAATTTTTAAGTTTATAGAACAAAGAGTTTTTGTACTTTTCAAATAAACTATATCCCCGCTTTTCACTCCAACAGGGATGGAATTTTGAAAAATCGTTTGGGATGCATGTGTTCATAACTTGACTCAAAGGCCCATACCCATTTTCGAGTTAATGGAAGCAAGCAGTAAAATCCAACCCATAAACTTTATTACTCTTTTCCAACTTGGTAGGAGTCGATTTTTGAAAAACCCTAAAACACACTTTTTTATTTTTAACCGACGTCAACAAAAGCAGGAGGTTCTCAATTCGTCGGAATCTTTTTTTTTATGTAGGTTCCCGATTACTCGAAGACGGCTAGACCGATTTGATTTTTTTTTTGTTTTCAGGGTATACTTTCCAGGTGGTCCCATTGTCATCAGGTCAGGATCTGATGAAGGGATAATGGAGAAATCGAAGGAACTCTTTAAATATTATAGGCACACCTATAGCGATTTGGGCAATTTTTACAGTAACTCGTGCATTTGCTCTCGAAAGCACTATTTGGTGAAGTGGAACCGATGATGAAGACCACAGATGGCCACCGGAACTACTCCATAATAAGTATTTCACGGGTTGCGATTCGATTACTTTAACATGGTTGCTAAGTAATTTATGCTCGTCACAATGCGAATGGTGAAATGGAGCTGATGGTGAAATACCAGGAGAATTCCTCAACAATTAATGTCAATCATGCATCGGGAAAAGCAATATTTTGGTAAAGGCGATGAGCAAGTTGATATTAGGATGTTTTAACTTAGATACATTATAAACAGACGGGTACTAAAAAGTGAGAAATAAAAACGTTATAACAAAAAAAAAACCGACCTCCAAAAAAACACTACAAAGTGAAAAATAACTTTAATTTCGGAAGTCGGTGGCAAAAAACTTAAATACAGATCCAAAGACACCGACTTCCGAAATTAAAGTTAGTATTTCTGGAAGTCTATAAAGTTTATAAACCAAATAAATAAGATTTTTCATATAAACAGTGTCCCCTCTTTTTATCCCCATAAGGATGGAATTTTGAACAATCGTCTGGGATGTTTCGATGACTTTTTTTTTTCGTGTGGCAAATCATCAAATGACCCCTCCCGCTCTGGGTGGAGCAGAAGGGAGTGTCAAACTCTTACTGACTAAAACCCAGCCATGTTCTTTCCTTAGCCTTTTATGTTCCGGACCAGCGGTAACCCTTTCGGACAATCCCGCTGACCCGGCAGGATGTTTCGATGACTCGACTCAAACATTATTTATACCAATTTTCGAGCTAATCATGCCACGTAATAAAATACTCCCCTGTGAAATTGACTACCCTTTTTCACGCAGTTAGGGGTAGATTTTCGAAAAACCTTGATACACATTAGTCTTTATTTTTAGTTTTAAGTATACATACTCAGTTTCGAGCTAATCGGACAGCGCGTTAAAATTCTTCCATACAAATTTTGACACCCCCCAATCCCCAATCCCTTTTTAGAGAGCAGTTTAGAAAAACAAAAATTGCCAAACTTCATAATTTACTTAGATAAGTGTTCGTGCCAAGTTTCAAGGTTATTAACTCAAGGAATAAGATGTTTCATACAAACAAAATCCCCCCTTTTCCACCTCCTTAAAGGTTGAATTTCCAAAAACCCCTTCTTAGTGGATACCTACTCTTCACAAAAAACACACCCTCCAAAATTCATATCTCTAGGACCAGCAGTGCAGGCTGTGCGTTGATAGATTATATAATATAATTAAAAACAAAATTTCATTCCCCTTTTCACCCCCTTAAGAGCGTTTACGCCGTACGGCATTTCATACATACTTTCAAGCCCCTATTATTCGAAATTAATAAACCGATGTTAATTAAACTTCATACGCATTAGCAGGATACAAAGGTCCAAAAAGTTAGTAGAGAACATTTTCAAAATGTCTTATTTAAAAAAAGATAACTGGAAATCTCTGTTTCTATTGAAAATTTAAAATCGGTCTAATTTGGCTGTAACACTATTTTTCAAAAACGTTCTCTACTAACTTTTTAGACCTATGTATTTTGCATATGCGTACAAAGTTTCATTAAAATCGGTTCATTCATTTCGAAAAATAAGGGCTTGAAAGTTTGTATGAAATGCCGTACGGCGTAAACGCTCTTAAGGGTTGAAATTCTAACAATACCGTTGCGTTACCTTCCAACCATAAATAAGCCTAGATTTTTACGTTGCGTTACCTTTACGTTGCGTTACATTTTTACGTTGCGTTGCGTTACCTTCCAACCATAAGCCTAGATTGAATTTTGTGATTTTTACTTCGAAAATTAAGGACTTTCCATACACAACGCTGAGACACTTGTTAATTAATTTTAAATCCTCAGCCTAAACACAAAACTTGAAGATCCTAACTTCAAAACTGACAGACTTTCATATAAACTTCCATCCCCTATTTCACCCCTTTAGGGGTAGAATTCCCAAAAATCCTTTCTTAGTGGATACTTACTCCTTACAAAGAACAAACCCTCCAAGTTTCATGTCTCTAGGACCAGCGGTTTGGGCTGTGTGTTGATATATCAACAGTCAGTCAGTTTACCATTTTATATATATAGATAGTACGTACACAATTTTTTCTTCCGCTCCCCGCGTATTCTGCGGCCCCCGCTGATTGCTTGCCGCTCGGCTGATGCATTGAGCTGAGATATGTAGAATGTCGGTGCCAAATACGCACGCCTCAAGCTTCCAGCGTTCTAGCGTTGATTACACTACGCTTTGAGATTAAGCGCTGCAGCCGCTGCATGTATCATCACACGATTTACGGTTATAGTAAGACTGAAATTGTTGTGCTGTAATGTTTGAGAACTAGAAGTTTACCTGAGTTTTAGTGGTGTGCCCATAAGTTGGATCGCATGGATGCTTGTTAATTAATAACTTAACATATATCTTCACGCCTGTTTTACCTGAAGGGTTAGACCCAGGTGTACGGTCACCTACACAAGTGCATGGATACCCTAATGGCTATTTTCCTGTGAACGTTTGAGTTCAAGTTTTCTAAAATAAACTAGATGGCGTTGGTTTCTTCACAACTGTAACTAATTTACAAAACGTAAGTAAGCAGTTGGGAAGAAACGTATTGAGAAAGGAGTTACACAGCTAATATATTTATCTAACTATTACATTACATTTGCTAGCATATGAAAAAAAATTCTCGCTTCACACGATTATATTTCTGAACTATCCATGCGCTTTTGCCTACTGTACCTACCTATAGTACACCTACAATTAGGTATGTTTAGTGTAATAGGAGAAAACTATGGGGACTCCCAGGTTCAGTAGTTAATTGATGATGTAGATTAACAACCAGGAGATATCATAGCCTTTTTTTAGAGAAAGCGTAGAAACATCTTTGACTTTGAGCTTTCAAGGACTGGGAATTGTGAAATTTGGATTATTTGAACAACTAGAAACATCAGCAGGGTAATCGCGTAACATGGTTTCATTTTGACAGTTACATTCATTGCGTTATTTACGTTGTTGAGCAAACAAATTGTTCGAACATATGAAGCAATGGATTAGCAATATCCTTCAAAGTCATTCAGATTATGATTGATCGAGTTTTACGCAATTAAGATGCCAGTCCATCTGAACGTAAACAGGAATTGGCTCACAAAATGTACTAACCTATTACATTCGGACTTGCACCGCGCCTGTTTTTTGCTCTATTGACAATTTCTTCTAACATTCCATATAAATTCGTCAAGCTTTGTTCTACAATATTCCTTTGTGAGCTGCATGGTTTCACAAAAGTCAAATATTCCTTTATAGAATCCGCGCCCATTGATACTGTAGGTCACGTAATCGAATCAGTAAACATGTCTCCATCTCTACCCGGATGCAACTATGTCTGACGTCACTATGTTTACGTTTTGTTTGAACTTTGCAAGTTCCATACAAATATTTTCGAGTAAATAAAGCTGGGTACTAGTTTATTCGTGAACTAAAGGCCATTTATACATGGTCTCTTTCAGGGTAATACATCGACGAGCAAACTGAAACCATACATTCAGCACATTATTCTAGATACTCTAGCGTAGAAATTTTAGTCGGACATCAAAAAAAAAAATCTGCTGTTTCATAGACACCTTCACGGTCAAAATGGCAGAGCAATTTTTTTTTTTTTACTATTCGATGAAATATGTATTTCAAATCAAAACAATATAATACTTATTCAGAATCATAATATACTCACTGAATCCATGGTAACAGCCAGCCTGTATATCATCTATACATACCTCATCATCATCATCATCATTTCAGCCGAAAGACGTCCCCTGCTGGACATAGGCCTCCCCCAAGCACCTCCACTTCGACCGGTCCCGTGCTTCCCGCATCCAACGGGTTCCTACGGCCTTCACAAGGTCGTCGGTCCACCTTGTGGGAGGCCTTCCAACGTTACGTCTTCCGGTACGCGGTCGCCACTCCAGAACCTTTCGGCCCCATCGGCCATCTGTTCTGCGAGCAATGTGCCCTGCCCACTGCCACTTAAGTTTGGCAATTCTTCGGGCTATGTCGGTTACCTTGGTTCTCCTGCGGATCTCCTCATTCCTGATTCGATCACGCAGGGAAACTCCAAGCATAGCCCTCTCAGTTGCCCTTTGGGTGACTTTTAGCCTTCTTATAAGGCCCATTGCCCATATATACATACCTAACAAGCAGATTTACTTTCTTTTCTTAGAAGTCCGTTAAGGATGATTTCCACCAAACGGCTCGTATAGCATCGGATTGGAAAGGATACGAACGGATGCAGTGGCAGCCGATCGCGTCCGGCAGGATGTCGACGCCAACGATCGGCTCCGTACGTCGCTTGCGAACGTATCCGTTTCTGCGCCTAGTCAAATACACACATCAAAAGTGTCTAGGGATCAAGCATTTTTATGCGGATTTCTTGAGATTGAGATGTGGCTTTGTAATAAATTTATGATTTTATAAATTTATATGGATCCTTTTTGGTGCATTTCATAATTTGAATCAGGAACTGTGAATCAAATTCGAGTAAAAGATGAAAATCAGCTGTCAATATTTTCCCTATAAAAACATACAACGCATTGAAGACATTATTAGTGCTACTGTTTCCCTACTACTGATTAAAACCAACGTTATTATGGAGCGGCGACGTCATTTAAGCAGGGAAGAAATGCTCAGAGCCGTGGGAATGATAGAAGCTGGTTCCCGGCAACGTACTGTGGCTTTAGCTCTGAATACAAGTCAGAGTGTTATCAGTCGACTTTGGACACGTTACCGAAGCACTGGTACCGTGGCTGAGCGCCATGGAGGACGGTATCGCTGCACCACACGGAGACAAGACCGATACATTCAAATCTTAACTCGAAGAGCTCCAACAATAACCGCCATGATGTTAGCCGTGAGGCTTCATCACTCTTCAGGGAACTAAATTAGCGACCAAACAGTCAGAAACCGCTTGCATGAAGTGAACCTTCATTCCCGAAGACCGCTACGGGTACCACCTATAGCAATGCACAATCGTAGGATTCGATATCAATGGGCTCTTGAACACAGAAATTGGGCAGAAGAACAATGGCGTTTCGTGTGTTTTTTGATGAGTCTCGTTTTGGTATGAGACCGGATACAAGACGTATACGACACTGGAGAACCCCTGGACGCCAACAGCGATTAAAATCCTGCCAGGAAGTCCATCCTTATAGTGGTGGAACCATCATGGTATGGGCGGGTATTTGGATCGGCGGAAGAACTGAGTTGATTTGGATCAGAGGCAACCTCAACGCTCAAATTTATGCTGAGACGATTGTATCAGACGTCATCGTTCCTCTACAAGTGCAAATCGGTCCCTTATTTCAGTTAATGCATGATAATGCACGACCGCACACCGCAAGAGTTGTAAGACAGACTCTCGCCGCAGCTAACATCAATGTCCTGCCCTGGCCTGCTCAGTCGCCAGACTTGAACCCGATTGAGCATGCATGGGATATGCTACAGAGAAGAGCTCTGCCGAATATGGAGGGTATCCAGTCGCAAGAAGACCTTTTTTTGTTGTTGCAACGAACATGGGCGGCCATTCCACAGCGTGATTTGGATGAACTCATTTTGAGTATGCCAAACCGATGTTCTTGTGTTGTTAGTGTTCGCGGTAGAAACACGGATTATTAATTGTTTAAGTTACCCAATAAAATTTTAAAGAAAACTGTTATTTCAGTCTTTTTTTCGAACTTTTGTGTTAGTGGTTCAAATGTCAAAAATCCCTTTATTAGGAAAATGGCAAATTTCTTTATTAATGCAAAGGTGACTTGGTTTATCGTTACTGTGACAAACGAAAACACTTTATTTGATGAATCCTTAAAGAAAATTTTAATTAATATCAATCAGGAGAAAAGTTATTGCAAAAATATATGTTGATCCCTAGACACTTTTGATGTGTGTAGTTTCATTCCTAGCGTGTTCACGTGTTCTAATTTTTGAAAATGGTTGAAATTGACGTAGTATTGTTGGCTATTGCATTAGAAAAAGAAGAAAATAATCATAAAACACAGAAGAGGAAAAGAAAAATTTGGACGACAGCCGAAAGAATTCGAGCGGATACGACGACAGGCGAACGCGCGTCACAACATACTTTCGGCTACGATCGCGTTTCTCGGAAGACGCTCGCGGCCAAGCTGCTGTGCGCAGCTTGATAATATAGATTTTAAATACTGTGTACCTACACGATTTAAAAAATCCGTTCCGATCTGATGCGGTGCGAGCCGTTTGGTGGAAATTATCCTTTCCACGGGCAAATTAGTGGTAAAAATAGGTATAGTATATCGTTCAAATGCCAACTTCAATTATATGGGTACCTACTCAGAAACTTGCCTAGTAGACGTAATATTTTAACAGCGCGTTGCCTTTAGATAAAAGCGTTTCTGGCAATGTGAGTGTTTAACTTAGTTCGAATGACTTAAGCCTTCCAAAACCACAAACAAGCATTAAAATTATCATTAAGTACCTTAATTCCAAAATATTAGGAGCATTATACCAGTTATCAAAGATTAGCGTGTTTGGCAGCAGCAAGATAGTGTGGCTGCCAAACACGCTCCGGCTTAGATTACAGCGGACTACGACTTATTGCTGAACGTGATGCTATGGCATTCCACGGAACAAAGCTTCCAGAAACATCTTTAAGTAGTTTCAGGTTTAATGGCATGGAAGCGATGCTCCAAGGATGTCTTGAGTTGAAGCTGTACGGAGCGGGACTATTAATGTCAGATACATGGTTCATGGCTGTTTAATCGTACTTGTTTCGTACCAATATCTTAACAGCACATTGCTATAGATCTTGCCAGCTCCTGCCAATGAACTTTTTCTATTCTCCTGTTGTGTTTTTTCCGTGGATTGTTTTTTTTTCCGTTTTGCGTGGATGTGACGAATATTTCCTCCAACTTCTCTTTGTTTTTGTGTTTTTTTTCTTTATGTGTCACGTTTATTACAAATAAATGTATTTTCTATCTTTCTTTTTCTTTCACCGCATTTGTGATTGAATTCATCGTTAAATGCCTGTACTTTCCGACTAATGCTATTGCTCGAAATATCACCTGTAATTATTTGGCTATTTAATGGGCTGATGACTTCAATGACTAACACTTCTTTAGAAATGAGTAGAGTTATCTGCATGTATGTTGGAATTCACGGTACGAATATTTTGAGAATAACTCAATAGTCAATTTAATATGTGTTGAATTCCACAAAGTGAACTTAAGTGGAAGGTGAAGCTGGAGCTGTATCGTCCCTCGAACAGTCAAGTATAAAGGAGTGGCACAAAGTGCACATGCGTGCCTTTATGTGGGAGGACGTGCGGTCATGGGTTCGGCCCCATTTAGTGATGGGGCCCGTTAGGCATGGCGGGCTGATACCAGTCGGGGGTGCGGCGAATGTAGGTATGTACATATATCTCCCGGGCCCCTGACTCATGGTAGTAAAAGAAACAGTTGGGTTTTAGTCGGTGGGAGTCCGACATAACCCCATCGCCCTCGTTCCTCTCTAGACGGAAGGTATCCATGAGGATGTCTCCACGAAAAAAAAAAACAAAAAAGAAGGTGGCTAGGTTACCAAAGATATGATCATTATGGACCCTGTCGGGAACAGCAATTCACTTCTTTGTAATAGACATGTATAAGGCAGTCAGAAAAGTGGCAGTGGGGCTGACCCAGGAGGTACAGGACGAAGGTGCATTGGTTATCACTCCAGAAGCCCTAGACAAAGTGACATTCTATCAGCGATAATGATGATTGAATAGTCAAAAATGGAAGTGACGTAAGCTACTGAGAAGCTTATGTCAATCCTGTCAAAAGTCGTTGTGTAGCACCCTAAATGCGTAACACTCTTTCAAACACAATCTAAATAATTTTGAAGGATATTCCTAATCCATTGCTTCATATGTTTGAAAAATTTGTCTAAACGACAACGTAAATAACGCAATGAATGTTGTTTAAGCCGTCAAAATGAAAGCCATTGCTACTGTTAGTGTTACGAAATTACCCCACAGAAATACGAAATGCTTTGAAAGCGATTGCTACTTGTCTAGGCCCTGTTGGGGCTATTAGATAAAGTTAGTTATGGAAAGCAAGTATCGTCGGATATGGTTGAAGTTGTCAACATTTTTTTTTGCTTGAGTACGAGGCTTTTGACTACGATGTGTGTGTATATTTTGTCTTTTTTTAATTTTTTATATTTTTTATTTGCAATGTGCGTTTTGTTTGTGCAGAATAAACAATTTTTCTTTCTTTCTTTCTTTTTTTTCTAAGTTTAGTAAAAAAACGAGGGATGTTGTCGACTGAAATTTAATTTGACAAATGAGCTGTTTGTTTTCTATTAATAAAATTAAATCTTATTCGAGAACATCACTGACCTCTATAATACAAGTACGCTGGACTAACGATACTCTACGAAATGACAGTTGTTTTTTGTGCCGATTCAAAGCGCCCCGCTCGTAGCCCCAAGGAACTAGAATTGACACGTTCTTTCAAATGGACGTTGATTTGTTTACTTCGTCTCTGATGATTTAGGTCTAAATCGTGAAAAACTAGTTTATTTGTGTATTTTGTGTTTACTACGTGATATTTGGAACATTTTTATTATGAAAGCATGCGGATTTTGTAAAACTCGCTGCCAAAAAGACAGCGGATTAACCTTTCACAAGTAAGTGAATTTTACGACTATAAATGTTTCGATTGCTTATGTGAGCATTTTTATTACTATCTTATATTTAGAATAAATGTTTTCATTAATATCCTATCATATTTAAGTGTAATTAGGGCTCAGTTTTCACATTTAATGAATACAATAATTTGAATAGGGTTGTAAATGTTCCATGTCGATAATGTGTCGATAGTTTTCTTCAGACTTAACAATTTTTAATTTACGTCTTTCAAATAGAAATTTACTGTCGCCAGAAATTTCTGCAATTTGATTACCTACCTAAAACAAATTAGCAAATACTAGTTTCTAATTTCAACAGATAAATCCATACTAATATTATAGGTAAATTCGAAAGTAACTCTGTCTGTCTGTCTGTATGTTACATTTTCACGCCTAAACCACGGAACGGATTTCAATATTTGGCACAGTATAGTTTTTATCGACATATCTCGCGGGCAAAGTCGCGAGCGGAAGCATAGTATTATATGTAATGTGTACTTGTTTCCGAAGTAAAGACCTAACATCAAAATAAAACTTGTCATCTACAATGTACTGTATACTTTAGTCAGTTTTACTTTAATTAAATACTTAATTTCAGATTTCCCACCAAATCAACTAAGCAGGGCAGAAAAACATGAAAATGGAAAATTGGCGTCCTAAATCGAATTATCATCTTTGTAGCAATTTCACTGCGGATTGTTTCGTTAAACACTACACTTACGCTCTTCTCCATACGAACACGGCCTTTTGGAAGACTAGAATCAATTCTATTTTATTGTATGTTTGACGTTCAAAAGTGCCTATGTACCTATTTGAAATAAAATAATGACGTTCAAAAGTGTCTATTTCATTTGAAATAAATTATTTGACTTAGACTTTGTTATTTCTTGTGTTTTTTTCCATTAGTACGCACGCAATAATGAAAATGGAATCCCTCTCCTTTGCGCTAGTAATGACTACATGGTAATGTTACAAGGTTCACTTTAGGCATTCAATTTGAGTGAATTTGATTGAATTTGTATGGACGCTGTTTGTTGCTTTTTGTTTCCTACATGGTTCAACTCTTCCAAATTGAACACCAAAAGTGACAACACAAACAACACAAAGTCACGAAGAATACAGCTGCCATTTGATTTACTAGGTTAGAGCGAAATGGCAACATAGTTTTTAGTTCATATTGCGAACTAATGTGACCCCAGTTCAGATTGTAAAACTTGTGTAGTTGAGCCAGGAGATATTAGCTCAACCATAGTAGTTTTTAGGCTAAATTCTAAGCCTATCCTCATATTTAAAGCTCACTGATCTGACCGTCATGCGCTATAACCTTACTAAGACACTATCCACTAGTTTAAGCGTACGATTTGACCGCGCCCTAATGAATTTTCAGATAGGGGGCCGACAAACTACGCATGCTAATGCGTAGTTCATACAAACGTAATACCAAAATCATTTGTAATTCAAACATATTCTTAAGGTAGTGTGTATTTATTCCGATTAGATTACAGAATATCTAGGTTCCCAAATATATATTTTGAAAGGACTCTGATATAAAGACGAGTGAATTTCAAATTTCTATAGAAAACTTATTTTTCTCATAACTCGTCTTTAAATCAGTGTCCATTCAAAATATATATTTGGGAACCTAGATATTCTGTAATCCAATCGGAATAAATGCACACTACATTAAAAATATGTTTGATTTACAAATTATTTTGGTATTACGTTTGTATGAACTACGCATGCTCCGCCGGCCCCTTAACTTTTGCAGAGCAATTACACTATTGCTAAAAAATAAAGCATAAAAATAACTGGGAGTGATCCGATATTATTCTCTTAAGTAATAAATTACTCTCAGTGGTTATAACGGTCGATAAAATTCATAAAAGTATTTTTTTATCGTAGGATATATCCCATCTCTAATATTAGTTCTATGATCCCTTCACATTGCTATCAGCGCCAAAATGGCGAAAATCAAATGGCTTCAATCTGTCATCCATAGTCTGCAGTCCAGCGTACTTGTATTATAGAGGTCAGTGGAGAACATCCATCTGTTTCTTATCTAAACTTCAACTATATCCGACGATCCTGCATACTTATCTGTTTTGTTGAATTTTTTTTTTTTTTTTTTTTTAAACGTTGCCCCACACTAGGAATTTCTCCTGTATTGTGGGTGCGTTTACAAACATTTAAAGTCACATACACAAACAGCCAGACCCGGAACAACTACTTGTAGGTCGTACAAATATTTGTTCCGTGCGGGAATCGAACCCGCGACACGCAGCGCAGCAGTCAATCGCTTAACCACTGCGCCAACCGTGCCGTCACTTTACATGCAGTAGGTCCGTTGCAGTTTGGCACTGAATCTGAAATCGATAGATGATTTGCTAAACGGATTGCTGGAGGGACGCATACTTAGTGATGTTTAGAAATGTTTGCATGCGATTTGGCTCTTCAGTTTTATTTTGTGAGCAATGGTTTTGGCAATATTGATCTATACTTATATTATAAAGAGGTTAAGTTTGTATGAAGGGGATAATCTCTGGAACTAACAGTCGGATTTGAAAAAATCTTTTTGTATTTTGATAGCCCAATTCTTGAGGAAGGCTATAGGCTATTTAACATCACGCTATGAGTCTTAGGAGCCGAGCAAAAAGAAAAAAAAGTCGGAAAGAACGCTAAGTAAAAACGAAGTAATAGCGCGGGCAGGCGATGAGATGCGACGGGGTGGGTCGGACGCGGACAAAGTCGCGGGCAGAAGCTAGTTGGTGATAAATCTCTTTGAATGCCGCTTTATACTAAACTCCTTAGAAGTGATTGATAATTCTTTTTATTCTTTTAGCGTTTTTAGTTAACGATACCCATCACGAAGTTGTGGCTACAAATACAGGGTTATTGGTAAAACATTAACAACCTCTTAAGAGGTCATTGTACTCAACATTATGAACAACTTTTACTATGGGACCAAACCTGTAATCGCGAAAAAAAAATCAGCAGTTCCCTACATTTTGACGAGTTATGCGAACATACCTAAATGTATGGAACAGCTGATTTTTTTTCGCGATTTCAGGTTTAGTCCCATAGCAAAAGTTGTTCATAATGATGAGTACAATGACCTCGTAAGACGTTGTTAATGTTTTACCAATAACCCTGTATATTGATATTTCATGAAAATAGTCATTCAATAGGATTATATGAACTTAGAGTGTTGTATTGATGATTTTATAGATTATAATTCTGTAAATACATACTTCTTACTCTCGCGAATCATATTTTGTTCAACATACAACCTGCAAATCGCAAAAAAAGTAAGAAAATTTCAATTTCGCGAACTACCCTGACGCTTCCACCTTAATTAGAACCTGCCTTAATAAACTCCTGCCGAACTTTCGTCGGAAAACTGGTCGATAATGACGTAATCTAATAATGAAAAGATGGTACAGTTCGTTTAAAAGTCTTTGATCATTTAGAAAGACGATTCACTATCAACGCAAGTCTACAGAGGGGATCCACTCATATTTACTTTAATAATAAACGAGTTATTCTATATGCATACATATATTCTCAAATTAAGATGTTCTTCATTAACGTTTAAATGACATAATTTAATTAATTTCTTCTCCAATTTTGCATCAAAGAAAACATGTTTTAGAAGATGACAAAGTTTTATTAAAAATATAATGTTTACAAATTGATTTATGTTTTTACAATTTAAGTTTAGAACATTATAATTTTGATACATTTACCCTTTTTTTATTTTATAAAACAAAACAGTTATAGTGCATTAACCACTCAATTTTATTTAGGTACCGTCAACCGCATATCACTGATAAATTTGCACTACGAAAATCGCCCTTACTGCTACGACACAAAGGGTCTGTCGATTTCAACCACTGATTTACGGTTGAAAGCACCAACATAAAAAAGTCTGTCAAAAACATCTATCTATTTATACGTATAAAAGAAAGTCAGGTTAGTTACACCATTTATAACTCAAGAACGGCTGGACCGATTTTTAGGATCTTTGTTTTGTTGGATTTGTCTCCGCCCCGAATAGCCTTTGTGCTCACTAGTTCCTTTAGCAGTTCCTTTGAAGGAACTACTGAGAACTTTTGGATTAGTTCCTTTGCAAAAGCTAAAGGAACTACTGAGACTAGATACTATAGATCCTTTGAAGGAAACAAACATATATAATGCTGCCCGCTGCTGCCGCATGCTCAGCATAATGCAAATTTATTTAAAAAAAAAAAATACCGCAGCGCTGGTATTATGATAGGGCCCCTCTGTACTACACAGTACAGTGGGCCAATGCTCAGCATAATGCAACTTTATTAAAAAAATAATACAACCGCAGCGCTGGTATTATGATAGCCCTATCATAATACCAGCGCTGCGGTATTTTTTTTTTTTTAAATAAAGTTGCATTATGCTGAGCATGCGGCAGCAGCGGGCAGCATTATATATGTTTGTTTCCTTCAAAAGATATATAGTATCTAGTCTCAGTAGTTCCTTTAGCTTTTGCAAAGGAACTAATCCAAAAGTTCTCAGTAGTTCCTTCAAAGGAACTGCTAAAAGAACTATCAAGTCTCAGTAGTTCCTTTAGCTTTTGCAAAGGAACTATATTAAAAAAAAAAAAATACCGCAGCGCTGGTATTATGATAGCCCTATCATAATACCAGCGCTGCGGTATTATTTTTTTTTTAAATAAAGTTGCATTATGCTGAGCATGCGGCAGCAGCGGGCAGCATTATATATGTTTGTTTCCTTCAAAAGATCTATAGTATCTAGTCTCAGTAGTTCCTTTAGCTTTTGCAAAGGAACTAATCCAAAAGTTCTCAGTAGTTCCTCCTTCAGCTTTTGCAAAGGAACTACTGATCCCAATAATGCTCAGTAGTTCCTTCAAAGGAACTGCTAAAGGAACTAGTGAGCACAAAGGCCGAATAGCAGAATAAGTATTAAAATACCTATAGGGAAAATTCATAAAGAAAAATTCTTTTAAATCCTTAATAATACTATGGATTATAAATGCGAAAGTAACATTGTCTGTCAGTCTGCCTGTTAAATCTTCACTCTTCAACTGCTGAACGGATTTCGATCAAATTTGGCTCACAGGTAGCAAATGATCTGGGTTAGATGGGATATTTTTACCCCGGTAGTAGGTTCACGTGGGATTGTTTGCGACTTCCACTTTTTGATTTAAGTAAGTTTGGTACCTATGCTTCAGTTTGGATCTAGTTCAACGATATCTAGTTGTGCTTCAACGCGTAGATAGTTTTACCTTTCATACTCCTAGAGATCTCCAATTACCTCTACACCACAAGTCATCAAAATCGACATTAAATCTATAACCGTGACGACGTATACTAGATATACAAATATTAACTTTCATACTTACCTACAACAAAAAATAAAAGGGTTTACAAAATAAAACGTATCAAAAAGCTCACTTTGCACACGAGGTATAATTGCCGGCACGTAACTTGGCAAGAGTTTTTGTAGTGGAGGAAGTTTGCGCACGCACAATTTCATACATTTTTATATGCGCGAACTTCCCCCACTACGAAAATCTCTTGCCAAGTTACGTGCCGGTAACTGTACGTAATGTGCGGTAGCTCAGGACCAGCACAAATTTGCTGTACAAGGATCCTTTGCGACTTATTAGCCAACAACAGAACTAACGCCGCCATATTGTTTTTTCAATACATTTCACACAACAATTATATAATTGTTTCCCAATAGCGTCACCCTGCTAACGTCATTCGAGCGCCAAAACATCCTTGTAGAAGTGTATCACTCATCGTGTACTATGCGCATGCGCTGCCGTCAGAACGGCGACGCGACGCGAGCGCATGTAGCGCGTGCGTCAGTCAAATTTTTTTACATAATTTATTTATTTCAAAAAAGTGTGGTACTAATATATTATTGTAACATAAAGTTTGGTACCACATAATTTAGGGATAAATCGTAAAGAAAGTAAGTAATCATTGACAGAATTGAATCTGGCGTACTGGCTAGATTAGGTTTAATACGTTGCCGTGTAATCTAGCCAGGACGCGGTTCACCAGTACAGGTTCCTACAGAAGGAATACAATCATTTAAGTACATACTGCTTAAGACTATCAGGTGCCAACGTATGTTAACTTATACTAAGTGTGTGAAGTGTTAGTATGTGAGGGTGCGTGTGGGGGTGTGTGTGCGTGTGTGTTTGTGTGTGTTTTGTGATGCAGGTGTGGTGTGTGTGTGTGTGTGATTTGTGATGTAGCTGTGGCGTGTATGTTTTGTGATGTAAGTGTGTTGTGGGAGTGTAAACGGAAGGGAAAGAGGTTGAGTTAAGATATACGGACTGTTAGAGAAGTACACTACGATTGTGAAGTAAGCAGATAATATTGAGTGTCGTCGTAGTTTAAACTGACACAAACTTACATATTTTGTAGGAGGATTGATAGACATATAGTTTTGTTTGTTCTGTTATATAAAAATGGCCCAAGGTAGTAAAAGAAACGTTTAGTAAAAGCAAAGCGTGTGAAGAGTACTTTGCAAATTACGTTTTTTCAGCTAAGTGAGAGTGAGTAGTCGTAATAAAAATATGTTGAGAACGAATGTTTGTCGGACCGTAAGGACAGAAGTTACTTGCACCGTGTACAAGAAACTTAACCCGTTCCCTGCAGCCATCAAAACGCACTACTTTAACAAGTTGCGGTGCGTATTATATGCCTAGGTGCTAAAAATTTGCACCTGGATAAGGCAATAAAATACGACGACTGGCGTTTTCTGCTGCAAATGGAACTTATCTCAAACTTTAGAACAGCTTGTCTCAGTCGCAATCGTTGGTAGCGAACCGAAGCATTGCATCGCTAATAGTTTATTGTATCAGGATCCAAGGAGCATTCGTAACTGTTGACGACGATGCAAAAGTAAGTGTAAACAGCTGAAAATAAAAAAAATTGCTGTCATCATAATGTTTGCGTGCAAACCAACTTTATTAATACAACCGTGCCACAAGTGTCGTAGCCAAAGTAAGCCAGTTTTTATGAAAAACTTGGGAGAAAAACCTATTTTTACAGTACAGTCGCGAGCATAAATACCTTACACTTGCGCAAGATTCAAAGCAATATCGTCGTGTTATGTCGTGTCGCGTCAGAAGTATATCGGTGTCATATATTTAGTATGATTAGAAACACATTATTACAGTGTCTTGTGTCGCAGCGCGATCTGTTGTGTTGCCGACTGCTCGACCTGGTGGGGGTTCTGATGTCTTCTTGTGTTCTTCAATCATGGAATGGACTGTCTCGAATTATGCTTAGTTCAGACGGAATCTCTATTTGTCTCTTGTTTTTTCGATTGACATTGTTCAGAAATAACGTCAGAGCGCGCCCCGACACGACGCATTGGTATGCACACCCACCACAACACTGCAGTAGTGTATTTCTACTTTAAAGACCAATCAAACGAATCTGTTTGTAAGTGGACCACGACATTTTATTCCATAGCGACTTTTGACACTGCGTCAGAAGATATCACAACACGACACAACATAATAATATATGAATCCAGCTTTAGTCAATTGCTCATCGTATCTCACAAGAACTTCCGGTCTTCAGCTTCTGGGTATACTGAAGTGGTTGTTATCCTATCAGCTGCGAATTGCCCATGAGCTGTCAGATAGGAATCTACAGTCGTTCTTCCTTCGAGCAGAAATTTTAATCTACACAGGTCCAATTTTGTGGTAAAATGTAAAGCAAATCAGGAAGGTTGGTAGCGAAGCTAAAAAAGTTAAAAGTTGTTTAGGTACCTTCATAAATAATTCCAAAGACGGCATTAAAAAATGCTTGCGTGTATTCTTTAGCTTCGAGGCAGATGGCAATTCTCGACACGATCAAGAAGGTAAAAAGCGTCAGGAGAACCGCGTTGGACACAAACCACAGCGATAGCAAGACAACCGCTTTTTTCTGAGAAAAATAATTGCAAACATGCATGCATTCTCTCTCATTCCACCAGTCTGTAAATGTTTATTATTGAACATAGCTCTCCCAAAATATTTAGTAAATAAGAAGGGCTAGACTACCTGCAGTATTCTCTCCTTCTCCCTTAATCATCCAAAGGTTGTCCTTAAAAGATCGCTTTTAGCGATTACGCCGCCCATTGTGTCACCCCTTGAAAATTTTCTACATTAATATCTGTAATTTTTGTGGTGTAAATAATAAAGAGTATTTATATTCTCCTTGTAATGGAACTCGTCAAGGGAAGTACTCTCATCATAATATTTGCTTCAGCCGTAATGGCGCTGGTAACGGCCCGGTAATGGTTGGTAGATGTCACATGTCCTCCAATTTTAGGTTATAAAACATGCCGGTTTCTTCACGATTTTATCCTTCACCGTTTGAGAGCAGTGGTGATAATTTACACAAAGTAAAGCGCCTGTCTGGGTTCGAACCTATGACCTGCATCTCGTAAGTCTTTGCCGAAAGAGAGAGAGGGAGAGTGAGGGTGTGAGTATTTGGGATGGCAATTGCAATGCCTCTGGTGCCTCCCAATAACATAAAAAACCGCTGTTTCGAGTATAATTAATATTATAAAGAGGTAAAACTTGTGTTTCTATGTAGGGGGTTATCTTCGGAATGATGCGATAAAACTGACACTGAAACGTGGTCGCTCTCAATGGGCCTTATTGGAAGACAAAAAGTCACCCAAAAGGCGATGGAGAGGGCTATGCTTGGAGTTTCCTAACGTGATCGATTTGGAAATGAAGAGATCCGCAGGAGAAACAAGGTAACCGACATAGCGCCAAGAATTGCCAAACTTAAGTGGCCAGGGCACATTGCCCGCAGAACAGATGACCGATGATGCTGAAAGGTTCTGAAGTGGTGACCGCATATCGGAAGTAGTAGCGCTGGAGGGCCTCCCACAAGCTGGACTTATGACCTTGCGGAGGCCCCAGGAATCCGCTGGATGCGGGAAGCACAGAACCGTTCGAATTGGCGGTGCTTGGGGGAGGCCTATGTCCATCAGTAGACGTCTTTCGGCTGAAATGTTGATGCTTCTCATTAGTGATAGAATTTTAGGAATCGGATCAGTATCCGATTCCTAAAATTCTATCACTAATGAGTAGCTACATTATACTTGATCGTCATAGGATATGTTTTATGTTATAAACGAAAAACTCCACGCGAACGAAGTTGTGGGCATAAGCTAGTTCGATTATAAATTGACAGCGTCAAACAGAACATCATTAGAATCAACAAAACATTTACCCAGCGCATAAACCACAGCATAGTGATGGATATGACAATCTCGTACAACGACGTGCTGGTGCCAACCAGTGCGGACATGAAATAGATCGCGTTCACTGGGTCCGTGTTGTACGACGACTCTTTAGACCACTCCGAAAGGAAGAACTTCAGCGAGGCGAACAGCACACCCATTGATATTATCTGAAAATAATATAATAATTTATTCGCAACACCACACTGCGCTCCAAAACCCAGATTATTATAAAAGCCACTGAGCTGAAGCGGGACTGGGCTGGCCACAACTGCCGTATGCCTAATGAACTGTGGGCCAAAAATAACCGCTACGTGCAGCCCTGACACAGCTAGAAGACGTCGCAGCAGACTCCGAAGAAGATGGCAGGACGAGCTGGAGAAAACAAACGACTAGAGCTCCACTTTTAGCCCTGGATGGAAAGAGCTGGTAGTCATTGCGCCTTTGCCCAGCAGTGGGATGATGCAGGCAGTAACAGTAATAATTGATTGTACTAAAACACACTAAACATTGTTGTATTGGTCAAAAAAAGATGGAACAGCTGGCTCCTAAACTAAGTAGGTACACATATACTTGTATCTCAATCCCATAGACATAGTTCTTCAAAAACGTTAATACTGAGAATGATAGCACTACACATAAAACATTACGCTTGTATTACCGAAGAGGTTTCGCAGAAAAGGCCAGTATCTAGCTCCTTGCTAGTTAAGGATAACACTTTGTACGTCCTGACATCGAACCCAGAAACCCATTGCATTGGTTGTCTATGAGACATCTTCTCGCCTCTCCACGTGGGTGAATTTCAGGCCCTAGTCCTTGCCAAACCAAGCTAGCAAAAACTGATGTTGTTACTTATATATAAATAGCAACATATCTATACCAATACAAATTAAACAACATGAGGCAAGATTCTTTGAAAACAGTTACATCTATTTGTAAGCCGTTTGTACACTTTATGAGGCAGAATAACAGATAAAGATAGTTATAAATATTACTGAATATTATACCCGTTTTAGTATAAAAAACGGGTATAATGGACGTAGGCAAGAAGGCTGCCAGGCTCAAGTGGGATTGGGCGGGTCACATCAGCCGCATGCAGGATGCAGGATGACCATTGGGCAAAACTTATCACACAATGGGTGCCTGAAGATAGACGGCGCCTCCTAGGTCAGCCCAGAAAGCGGTGGCGAGGTGACCTGGACGCATTCCGCGGGGGCTGGTTTGAAGTGACGCGGGAAAGGAGTTCCAGGAAGAACTTGGGGGAGACCTTTGCCCAGCAGTGGGATAGTATAGTATAGGCTAAACAAAAAAAATCAAAAATAAAAGTTCTACAAAATTTTAAATCTTATGTTGATAATAATAACAATGTTATAATAATAACTTTTCCGAGTAGCTACTGATTAAACAGTTGAAAAAGTTGTGTTCTTCACTTTGACAATTTATTTGTAACTAGCTTCCGCCCGCGGCTTCGCCTATGTCGATGAAAATTATCCTATGTCCTTTCCAGGGATGCAAACTATATCGAAATCCGTTCAGAGGTTTAGGCGTGAAAAGGTAACATACAGACAGAGTTACTTTCGAATTTATAATATTAGTATGGATGGTGTTCCCAACATTCATACCAAATTTCAACGAATTAATGTAACCTTGAATGTCTATTTTGACAAGGCTTTAGAGTTTTTTTTTTTTTTTTTATAATAATAATAATATTCTTTATTTGTGTAAACATGGTATACATACAATAGCATGCAAGATTGAAATTAATGTCTGAGACCAGTCATGTTTAGCGTTTTAAGTGTCGGCGTACAAATATTTATAACATTAAAAACTAAAAAAAATATTATGATAAAACTTCACAAAATATTTAGCTAAAATTCCAATTACATTAAATTTATTACTTAGAACCTCTATCATGTCAACATTCAAAATTAATTAAAAACAGTAATTGAAAACAATAACAACAATGTCAAAGCTATAAAATATATATGTCAAAATTAGAGGATTTATGTCAAAATTACAAACTATTAAGTCAAAATAATTATCAAATTTACAATATGGATGTCAATATCACAAGATGTCAAAATATTGGATAAGTATGTTGCAATAAAAACGTCAAAATTACAATACAAATGTCAAACTTACAATATAAATGTCAGAAATACAATAAAATATCAAAATTACCATATAAATGTCAAAATAACCATATAATTGTTAAAATTACATCACAATTAAATCTCATTATAATTTTACTGAGCAGTTACAGCATTTTAAGTTTTATTGTCAAAAAATTTACTTAAGGTATAGAAACAGTTTTCTATTAACCATGATCTGATTTGCTTTTTGAATTTATATAAGGGAAGTTCTCTCAGCCGACGTGGAATATGATTATAGACTTTGATGGACATCCTATAGCTATTCCTCTGATGCAAGGCGCTTCTACAAGAAGTATGGTTTCTCAATTTAGTGGGGTCTCTTGATTTATATTTATAGTTTTCATTTCTGTCCACAAATAACTGTAATTGGTTTCTAACAAACGACGCTATTTCCATTATGTACATAGATACAACAGTAAGAATTCCTAGTTTTTTGAAAAGTGGCCTGCAAGTTTCAAAAGGCCCGACATTACTTATTGCTCGGACACATTTTTTCTGTATAATGAAAGCTCTACTAATGTGTGGCGAGTTGCCCCACAACAATAAACCATACCTTAAGATGGAGCTAACATGACCGTGATAAGCAGTAAGAGCTGCTGTCTCACCAACTGTTTTTCTTAATTGTCTTAGAGCGTAAACAAATCTGTTAAGTTTCATGCATACTGCTTCTATGTGTAATTTCCAATTGCAGTGTTCATCTAAGGGAATACCAAGAAATTTAATATTGTCATCTCTAATTATTTTTTCGTCATCGAATGTAATGTTGAAATTATGGTTTTCAATTTGATTATAATTGCAAAAATGTACATATTTTGTTTTTGAGAGATTTACCTTTAGGTCATTCAGTGCTAACCAGCCAACTACATCATCCAGTGTCTCGTGTACTTCTTTTTCGTGGTTTTCAATGTTATTATTGCTAGGTATAATTACTGAAATATCGTCAGCAAACAGCACGCATTTATGATTTGTGGCATCCGGTAAATCGTTGACGTACAGGAGGAATAGAGGAGGTCCTAAAATAGTGCCCTGTAGCACACCTGACTGATTGCCCTCAAGGCGAGATCTGTAAGTCGTTGATATGAGGTCTTTATTCAAGCGAGTCACTTCTACGCACTGTGTCCGTCCGCAGAGATAGCTACGAAGCCAATTTAGGGCCGTACCGCGGATACCACAGCGCTCGCATTTATCTAACAGCTTGTCGTAATTTACTAAATCAAACGCCTTACTCATATCAAGGAAAACAACAGTCACTGGTTTTTTTTTATCAATATTTTCTGTAATAGACTTAACAAGAGAGAAAGCTGCAAGTGTTGTTGATTTGCCTTTTTCAAAACCGTTTTGTTCTTCTTTGATTATTTTATTTTTATTTAAGAACTCACGTAGTCTATGATGCATGACTGTTTCATAAATTTTAGAAAATATCGGTATGAGAGCAATGGGTCTATAATTATTAATATCCAGTGTGCAGTCTTTCTTATGTAGTGGCTTGATTATAGAAATTTTTAATCTATCAGGGAAGACACCATTTATTAACGATGTATTTATTAAATGGCAAAGAATAGGTGATAGTGCTTCCGCACAAGATTTTATCACAATTGTAGAGATCCCATCATTACCAACTGATTTCGTATTATTTAGCGATTTAATTAATCTCACGATTTCAGACTCAGTGCAAGGACGCAAGAAAATACTATTAGGATTAATATCTATCTGAGAAACGTTTTGTTTAGCATATTTTTGTTTTAAGTTATTTTTATTTTTATCCGAAACTGAAATAAATGTGTCATTGAACGCATTTGCAATTTGAACTGGATCAGATATTAATTTATCGTTATATTTTAGTGCATCTATTTGCGGATCAGTTTTGACTGTGTCGGCTTTATTATTAATTATGTTCCAGGTAGCTTTGCTTTTGTTCTTTGAATTTTGGATGTATCTATCATTTGTTGACTTTTTGGATAGGGTAATACAACGTTTTAATATTTTATTGTATTTAATGTATGTCCTCTTTATATCCTTATTCTGTTTTTGAAAACAGGATTTCTTAAGTTTTCTTTTATTTTTGCAACAAATTTTTATACCCTTTGTTATCCATTTAGGTGAAGTATTATTACCATGAATTTTGGTTTTGTATATAGGGAAACACAAATTGTAAAATAAAATGAAAAGATCATGAAAATTATTAAATGTTCTATTAGCGTCATCGTCATTATAAATGTCATACCACGATAAACTAGCAATGATTTCATTAAATTTCCTGATATTATCAACAGAATAATCTCTTACATTCATGTACCAATACTTCGGGCCCAGTTTCATTTTTTGAGTTGGCATTTTCAGTAATTGACATGTGTTATGATCTGACAAGAAAAATTCATAAGTACTTCCTACACATCTTTTTAAATTGCTAAAAATGTGGTCTATGCAAGAGTTTTGGCGCGTAGGTGTCTCTATGTGTAGGTAAAAACCATAATTAGAGAGAATATCCTTAAATTTCATTGAATTTGTAGTACTTTTTAGCGTATCTACGTTCATATCTCCTGCAATGATGATTCTTTTTTTATGTTTTAACAGTAATTTGTACAACAATAATTCCAATTTTTCAAAAAAGAGGTTAATATTTGAGTTTGGTACTCGGTAAACACAAATAACAATACATTTCATACTAGGAATCTCTACACCACAACACTCTAATACTTTTTCAATACAAAGTTCTTTTCAAAGTTCTTTTCAAAGTTAATATGTTCCTTGTTGAAAAACAGCCCTAAGTCAATATATATATTTTTTTGTATTAAATTATATATCCATTTAATTTATTCTCTATATTTCCCTTGGTCTGTGGAGGTATCCTTGTGTGTGAGGTCTGTTTCTCCTAGCCATACCTGCGTTTTGGGATGGCAAATTGAATGATCTATTAGACGTAAGTATATCTCTATATTTATAGCCCTCTTTACCGTACCCAGACTAATTTACTTTCCTTTCGTAAGCTCTCTGATAACTAGCAAAGCCATTGCTTGCTATAAAGAGAGACCTATTGAGTTCATGATTTCGGCCTATTACTTAGTCATGTAACGCAGCAGATTTGTCCAGCGTTAACGTGGATCCACGCGAAACATAATGTTTTTTGTTGTAATTGTTTCTGTTTCTGTAAAAACGGCTTTCAACCTGGTTATGCAATATAATAAACAAGTTATAATACTTACTATAGAAGCAACTGCTACGATAACAATCCCTTGCTTCAATGAGTAACCGAACACATTGGTGATCAAGCAACACCTCTCATATTTGGAAGTCATTGTTATATACAATTATTGATTTTATTTTACAAACATAATAAATAACATAAATTGATAAAAAAAAACATAACCTAAATGATTTAAATGTCACGACCGCTTACTTACTGCAGATAATTTAGTAACACTATGAAATGAGGTTTACATTAGGTTTACCTACTATATATTATGATACTCAGGCAGGATAATTTAAGGATGGGAGCGGTGAATGCGCGAATCCCGTGCACCCGGCCGTCGGCAGAGGTGGAACACCGCGGTGGTTTTAGCCGGTAAGAGTCATGCATGCTCTTCGTCACCTCCATGATGCAGAAAGTCCATGAGGACTTCCAACGCACATCTAAAAAAAAAACAAAAAAAAGGTAATCCATACTAATATTATAAATTCGAAAGTAACTCTGTCTGTCTGTTTGTATGTTACCTTTTCACGCCTAAACCACTGAACGGATTACGATAAAATTGGCCAGAGAGATAGATTGCATCCCGGGGAAGGATATAGGATAGTTCTTATCGACATACCTCGCGGGAAAAGCCGCGGACGGAAGCTAATTTGGATATAATTTGCCTAGTCCTAGAATTCACACTATTAGCTGGCTATTTTGAATGTAGGACAGTCCTCAGACCCTGACTATAAGTATATAGACAGGGTCTGAGGACTGGACTACATTCACTCTATTAAATTACATTGACACCTAGGTACCTACTGAAACATTTCTACTAAGGCAGACAGGCGCGACGAACAATTTCTATGAAAACTTCATAGATATTATTTTACTAGAATGGTGTCGCACCGTCGCTTCGCACCTGTGTGCGGGGAGTCTTACCGTACATTCTTGAATCCTAATGCAGGCTAAAGACCTCTTCTCCACTGAGAAGAAATGATAATCAACACATTTTCGCACTGCGTTTTAGCGATCGATTTATCACTATGGAGTAGGTAGGTACTGACGCCAGCACATCAAGCTACTACAATCTGTCAAATGTCTTTAATAGATTTTCAACTTTATCGCTAAAGCATAAGGTTCAAAGTTGATTGGGAAAATTTGACAGTTTCGGGTAGCTTGATATGCTGGCGTCTGTACTTAGTAGGTTACCGGCCCCTGCTCAACTTTCCCTCACCATTAGGATATTGTGCAAACCGCAAATTCAGCTTGAGAAGCGGATCCCATCACAACAATGATCTTCTAGTTGTCGCCTCAACATCATGATAATAATTAATAATTCAAATTAAATTTGCTAGCGAAACTCTGCAAACGTCATGAATATTGATATCTAAATACACACAATTATCATTAAAATAAAAACGGTTTGATTTCCCATCCGCAAAAAAAAGGTCGATGACCCCAAAAAAAATATCAAACCGTTTTTATTTTAATAATAATTATCTCCCGCTCTGGGTGGAGCGGAAGTGAGTGTCAGACTTTTACTGACTAAAACCCACCCGTGTTCCTTCCTTAGCCCTTTATGTTCCGGGCCAGCGGTAACCCTTTCGGACAATCGCGTTGACGGGTCAACGACCTCTGGTTGTGTTACCACTTGAAGTACGAGTAGAGAAATTATGTTTTGTCGTGTTAAGATACCGATACTAATCACGTCTGTGAAATTTACACAAAACAAAAACGGATTTTTTAAACTGATATTTCAAGTAAATAAACTAACTGAGGTTGATGACCCCAGAAAAAAAAACAAATGTTTTATCATATATAGATCCATCACGTCTGCGGGTTTTCGCAAGCTAATTTAATTTGACTCTGTATCTATAATCACGTTTTATAATCTGAGATCATGTACCTACTAGGTCATGAGAATAATTCAAGTAAGGGCTGATTTTTCAATCGTCTGATAACTTTATTCGAGGAATAATTTTGAAATTTTGACAGTTATTTCATACAAAAACTGTCAAACGTCAATATTATTCTTCGAATAAAAGTTATCTGGCGTTGGAAAAATCGGCCCTAAGTAAAACAATTCAGAACAACTTATAAAATTAAAAACGTTGTTATTCATTCTACATTTCAGGAGTGCTAAGGTAAGTATGGAATCTCATTGTAAAACAATAAAAACAGTACATATTTTTACTTTTATTGCCAAATGTATGCCAGGGCGCTTTCCGGTGGCGTACCGCAGTTGCGCGTTGCACACTGCAACGAGACAGGCTCGCTTGTAACGCTACACTTATTTAAAAAATTTACGAATAAGGAAAATTATTTTACTTTTTATGACGTCACATAGGGACATAATAATGGACTAATTTACATTTAAATGTAAAGCAATAAATTAAACACGGTTAGTGTTGGTGACGGTGGCAGTTTATTTACATTTTTCACGTGAATTTTATTTGCTTGTCATTTTTGCGCGGAAAGTTATTTACAGCAAGGGTCCTTAAGTTAACAGCTCATTATTGTTAAATATTCAGCTGAGTTAATGCTTGTGGAGCACTAATGTTTCATTCGCTTTTGGGATGGTCTGAACCTCATAAAACAAAAACTATATTTAAGCTTTTTCTTTTACAGAACAGTGCAGAGAACCACTTCAACGTCCATTATCGTCTTTGATGCACCTATTGTACCATGAATGAAACTGAACATCATAAAATACGCCCTTTGTCCGACGAAGCGATCTGCAACGCGGTGTGGCATTGCGGCGCGACGCGGCGGTGTGACGTGGCGTTAGTGCAGCGTGGCGTGGCGTGGCGTTGGGGCAGCGTGGCCTGGCGTGGCGTTGGGGCGGTAGCGTGACGTCGCCATGGGCTGTGCATTGGCACAGTTACACTCAGATGTGGCAGGTTGTCAGAGGGATGTCTGAGAAACCACAATGTGGAGACGTAGCAATTGTGACAAATAATTATCTGATAACAATTGTAGCTCAAGAAGGTACTCAGGACGAAGTTGGTATTACACACGCTGATTATTATTAAAAGATGGATGAATCAGAGTGATGGCCGCGCAACTGTCCAACGATGTTTTAATTAGAGAGCAATGAATATGTCCGATCTTAATTGATTTTTACAACTTAGGGCGAACTCCACCAAACTTTTATACCTAGAATAAATCTTATCCTAGAAAAAAGTTTTGAATTTTTGACAGTTTTTCCATACTAGAACTGTCAGACGTCAATTTTATTCCACGGATAAAAAATATCTTGAGGGTTAATTCTCATCACTTTAAGATCGTTCATAGTCTGATCTCAGTCTCTATCTGACAAAAACCTCTATAAATGATAAATGATTTATTTTCTGTAAGTATGTTTGTACAAACACTTTTACACGTCAATCATATTTTTTTAAACTAGATGAGGTCGGCGTTTTCTATACGACTATTCTGAGAAGAAAGGCCGAAACAAACTCAGAGGTCACAGTCTCTTTTAAAGTCCAGACAAAATCTTGGTCAGATCGTGTGAAGACCATGTAGATTGGTGTCTGAAATGGTCTTTTAAGGAAAGAACCACACAGATTGAGCGGACCAGTCCAATCAGTGCAATCTATGTAATATCTGTCTAATTTCACTACATGTTCGACAAGTTTTTGACAATTTTTGTAGCCGCAGATGAGACTGCGGCTAGATTTTGAATGCTTTAAATTACGAGAATTGGCCTTCTGACTTTGGTAAAATCAGCCCATAAAAGAATAAGAAAAGGCTATCTGCTTGTGACTACAAAATATAATAAAAAAGCCTGATTTGTGAGCTAATTCTCATTCTATTCCGGTCCAAGAATTAACTGAAAGAAATTACGTCACGTACGAGGTTAGAACACGGATGCCTTATCCGACCTATTTTTGTATTAGGACGTGACTTACGGATTTTCTAAGCTAAATGGGCGAGATATCTTTTTGTTAAGCCTATTTGTGTTGTAATAGGAGAGACAAGTGGTTTTTCGTCATTCTATTGCCATTATGTTTGAGGAAAGCGTGAATTGTGCTGAATTAATAGATTTTCTGTTGAAAAATATTGGTCATCAGATCAGAAGGCATAAATGACAAAAATGTAGGTAAAGCTATCGAATTTATGGCAAACTAGCTGTGCCCGCGACTTCGTTCGCGTGCATGTCAGAAAACAAATTGGATTTCATGGCTTTTATTTTTTGCGCGGTAAGGTATGTCTGCCACTAAAAGTCCCATCAAAATCGGTCCAGCCGTTTCGGAGATGTGGCGGAACAAACAGACAGACAAAAATTACATTCATTGATTTTTGTTATAAGTATAGTATATACTTTCATATGCATTTAGTAGGTAAAAAGCTTTTGACATTACAAACAGACACTTAAATTTTATTTATTTGTATTTTGTAAAATCGGAAATGCCCGTTCTAGTAGGTATAGTTAAGGGAGGGCCCTCTGGTGATTCTTCCCATACAACAACATCAACAAACCTAACTGATTAAGTCATTCGTAGAGCAATTTAACTTTGAGACCTTTCAAAAAGTAGATCTAATTTCACAAGGTTGAAACGCTAGCCACCTTTCACTCTTCAGCTAAATATTATCTGAGCCGTAAATATTGCGGTTTGACAGCTTTTGTATACAAAATATTTATTTACCCATTTATGTACCCACGTCTAAACAGACTAAAAGGTAGGAACAGAAAAATACATACAAAGGTGATGCTTATTTGTCAGAACGCTTTATGTATTTGTATTGTTTAGACAAAACTTATCTGACTATAAAAAATGGCCATTAATTATGTTCATCATGATCAGTATACCTACGTTATTTTTGCATAGGTACCTACCTAACTTCAGCGTATTGTAAAATTTACAATACACCAGACTACACAGTAGCGTTCAATGAATCTCTCTGTAAACAAGCCTTGCTTTCCGCAATTGGCCGCATTTCGACCGCATCAAGCCAACAGCGAAACTTTCGTAGCTTGTCCGATCAAACTGCCGACTTGGTTCGTTAATTACTCACTAGCGGCGCCACCGTTGCTTTTGATCTGTTTTTCTGAAGGTTGCCATACATAGATTATAACGAATTACAGTTGCCTGGTAAATATTAATGGGTACAAACGGATTGTGTGATTTGGTTGGTAATCAAGTTATTTTGAGCTAGTTTGTCGATAAAAAAGCCACTCCATTGTGTAGTTGAATAGCGAAACGTTGAATAAAAAATACTGTTGAAAAAAAAGGACTCATAGAAATCCGCTAAAGTGAGTTCATAACATTTATAGAAAGACACATCCTGCGAGGACCACATGGGAAGGGTAATCATAAAACATTTTAATGATTTCAAGAAAACAACGTTTATTTATCGCGGTTTGTATATCCCCGCTGTTTCCGTGGGTTTTATTCATAAAATTCTTGAAGAATTACTCCGACCGCTAATTACTACACAATAATAATATTTTTCAATGAAACATGCGACACAGCAGTATAATATTCATTTAATTAAGAGCTTTTTATTTTAATCACACGTTTGTACAGAAATAAAGAGGTAATCAAGAACGTCATCAAATTAATTAAATTTACTTTCAAATTAAATTTTCTTTCGTGAAAATATAATGGTAAGCCAATTTCATTCATCAGAACTCACGTAAGCCGTAATTTTCTTCACATACATTCAGTGTAATGTTTCAAGCTTCGACTACGTTACTTTATGCGATATCAACAACATGTTTTGGTTACATTTGGATAATCCTATGAGATGGCATAAATTCTTTTATGTTTGATACATCATAAACTACGAAGGTGCGAGCATAGGAAGCCAACGAGTTAGGTATGTATACATAAACATATCTTTGAATTCAGAAGATTCCGTAAAAGCCTAATAAAGTTCCTTTTAGTCGTAAGTTATGGCTAAACTGGGCTATAGGCTTTATCAGACGAATAAAAAACCACGCCTTGGTTTTTTATATAAAATAATAAAATATCGCGAATAAAAAACCAGGGCGTGCGAATCGCGTAATAAACCGCTTTAGATTTAAGACGATAGATTATACGAATAGGTCTAAAGGGTTCGCTAAAGTCCAGAAAAATGTAGCAAACAGTTTTACCATTAGTTGTCAAAAGAACACAATTTGGGTCACTCATTATTCTTCAGAAGTTGGGCGGTGTTGCCCATATTTTATGCCGAACATCTTGGGACACCGTCGGACTGTCCCGTTTCGCGGGCATAAATAATGCCCCCGTGGGACATGTTAGGTTCACCACACCCTTAGACCCTTTTATAACCGCACATAATGGCCACACGTAATGTGAATGGCGGATATATTCACTTCTTCTCTACTTTGTGTCAGTGTGATGTTTGCCGTTCGTCTTGGCTGTTCAAAGAGTGGTAAATGTTGCGTTAAATCGAATGCCAGCGAGAGATTCGCTCTCGTCCAACGTAGGGAATGCTTTTGTGATTTATTTATATTGAAGCGACCTTGGAATGCTTTTAAAAAAATGTACTTATTTTTATGTAACTTGAAGAATAATGGCTGTAAGAATCGTCTGGGAGGCACTTTAATCTTAGTATCTACTTCTACTTACATATATATACGAATACATGCTTAACACAAGAAAGAGGATCCTCCTGGAAAGCAGCAAGTTATTTTATTTTATTGAACTTATTGGTAAATGTATCGTTTTTTAATTAAAACAGGCCATTGTTATTAGTTAGATTTTCGGCGTGTCATAGGACCAAAACCTCTCACCGAGGGGATGCCTGCCCAGCAGTGAAAACACTATAGCAGGGATGGCCAACTTGGTTAGATTCAAGATCTACTGTTCACTGAAGACATCATGTGCGATCTACCAATTACATACTTCTTGAAATCTTATATGAAACAGAATAGTTCAGTACACAATTGTCTACTCCCTCCCAATTGTATTAAATCCCTCTTAAAAAATAAAAATCTGAAAATTATTCTTAGTAACTACTTATTTATATTAATTAAATCATTAATGAGAGCATTGCGTTTGAGTATCTTTCGCTAGATTAGCAAAATCAGGTTTGTAGTTGGAAATATTTTTTGCCTTGCCACGATCGACTGGACTAATAGTTGCGATCGACCGGTTGGCCACCCCTGAGTATAGACTGATTACGCTCATTGTGATAATACCACATTACGCGAAGCATAAAACCAAATCCATTCACAATTTCAGTAGTCAATTTTGGACACATTTTGGCAACATTTTTCTGCAAGTGTCCGAAAATCAAGCACGTAGAAATTGTCAAGAAGTTTATATTTGCTTAGGGACAAGTGTTCGACTGAACAGCGAGGCACTTGTTGGGTTAGTTCCAGACCAGATGATCGCGGCCAAGATGCCTTCAATACCAAAGTTGAACAACGCCTACTTTCTCAACATAGTTGGGGAAAAGAAACAAAACTGTCTTTAATACTGAAACAAGAAAAAAACACGCCAGCTGCGGCAACGCGGCTCTTATTTTCCTAAATAAAGAGGTGCTCCCTTATGATTAGGCTTAAAAAGAGCTCGAAACTAGTCCTGCAATTCCTCAACCATAAAAAATATTTATGAAACGCCACTGAAGCTCAAACTTATGATTCACATATTTTCCAAAAGATTATGATGAGCCTCTGCACGCCTCACGCATGCAATATATATCATAATACCACAACAGCACTAATTTAAAACCGCCCATCCTCCCTCGACAGTCTGAAAACGACTTTACCCCGGCATTCAGGTCACGTTTGTCATTTCACACCGATCCGTCGAGACACAGAATTTTCACACTCTATAAATTTTCGCCAGTACGCGTTAAGGAAATCCCAGTTTACTCTCAATCCCTGAACGGGATCCTGTTTGACATGTATTATTTGACTACGGTAAATATATGGCCTTTTGGTATATTATTTACTAGCTGACCCGGCGAACTTCGTACCGCCTCAGATATTTTTTTCCATGTTTTATTAATTATCCTGCTATTCGGGGCGAAGACAAATCCAACAAATAAAAGATCACGAAAATCGGTCCAGCCGTTCTTGAGTTATAAATGGTGTAACTAACCCGACTTTGTTATAAATTTATAGGGTGACTGGTAATTAGTGACTAATACTTAAACACGTGATTTTACTCATCATTATGAACAACTTTTACTATGGGACCAAACCTGAAATCGTGAAAAAAAAACAGCTGTTCTCTACATTTGTTCGTTTATCTCGTGAAAATGTAGAGAACAGCTGTTTTTTTTCACGATTTCAGGTTTGGACCCATAGTAAAAGTTGTTCATAATGATGAGTAAAATCACGTGTTTAAGTATCGGTCACTGATTAAAAGTCACCCTATATGGATTTACAACCATATGAATACGAGAAAATTCTAGGACATGCTGGATACTCAGCCTATAATGTTCTCACTGCTGGGACAGGCCTGCTCAAACTCAAAACTCAAATTCAAAGCATTTATTTCCATTAAACCTTGTACAGGTACTTTTGAACTATCAAAATTAAATAGTCTGTCAGTTAGTCAGAAAGTTGAAGCTAGTTGCCCATTCCAAAACGTAGATCTGCTGGTGCTCTTGGTGAGACAGACATGCGGTAAATTTCCACGAAAATGAAAACCATTTTTTTCTTTCATTGCGTTTTTAGAACGATGATCGCGAACACGGTTTGCGGTGGGGGTCACCTTGTCAAAATCGTCAAGGATCGAAAAAAAAGCGTTAAGTATGCCCCACGGATATCGAATGCGGGGGCATTAGAAAGTAGCATGAAGGGGTTGCTACTTTCTCCAGACAGAAAATCTAGACTATCTAGAATCTGGGCCACCAAGATACAGGCTGTGCCTAGTTTGGGGCCCACGGCTACTTCTACTTATGCACTCTTTTAACTATCATTGTTACTGTTTGTATGTTTCCTAACTTGTGTGTGTCAATAAATTGATTATTATTATTATTATCTAGTCTTTCTCTAGAGACATTGTTTTCATGGTTTTCGAGGGTGCTGAGGCTAATAGCGAGGAATGAAAATCCATGACGGCGGTTGCAGTTTTTTTTTTGGATATTTAATAATGGCAAATCCTTGCCCACGAGGATACTTTTAAACCAGCCATTAGTAGGCTGACGGGTAGACTTTTAATGAGTTTAACTGGGGATCCCATCCAGGTAAATTCATGAAAAATAAAAATAAAATAATCATTAGGTACCGTTCCTTAAACAACGGTGAACAAAGTATTATAAATTCATGTTTAATTTCATTATGTTCACGGACAAAAATTATGAAAATAAAATCTATTCATAGCACTGTTTCATCTGTATATTTATCCTCAAAATGTTTAAATGATACTCTTGTTTGGATTACTTGACTGTCAAAGAATGACTAAATATAATTAACTTAATTAACAAGCTTCCTTGCAGACCGTTAAGTTTTTGTAAACATAAAACTTAATTAGCGCTTTAATTAATATTTGAATTAAAATGTTACTCAATTCCCTCTCGAAATCATCGCTTGATGGCGAATGGCGGTTATTCCCTAAGCTTATTTGGATACTTAACTATTCTTCAACGTTTGGAATATTAATCAACTAGAAATCTTGAAGAAAGTCGATTTCTTTATGAGAAAAGCTCTTCATGATCAAGAGAGCAATAGTTTTTACTGTCGTGACCTAATTAGGTCACGACTGCTTAATGACAAGTACTTTACGTTTGACTACTTCAAGCGTGGTATTTTATTTGACTACATCAGCTGATGATGGTCAAGTATCATTCAGCCGAAAAACGTCCAAGCGACATGCTGGAAATTTAGTTATTTATTTATAGTTAATTAAAACGGTTAAAAACCAATTACATTAATTAACATAGAGACAATAATTACGATCACAATAATATAATTTTAAACTAACATGGAACCGTGGACTCCCTTGCACACTTTCGCTCACAGAACTCCAGACATATACGTATAATTTTAAGCCATGCATCCGCAAACAGATCACATTCAGGGTTGGCAACCAGAAGGGCATTCAGCACCTTTAGAGTACGACAGATTGGTTGAAATAAGTATCTCCCAAACATCAGCACAATATTCCCTAACTCCCGTGTCTATTCGAAAAAGTTTTGGCCTACCTTCAAATTAAGGACAGCCACCAAATCTACAGGCTTCTACACCACGTTAAGAAAACACAAACAAAAAATAATTAAATCCACAAGACCTGTGAGAAACACCGAATATTTTGCCCCAAAACAGGTTTCAGCTAATCATCTCATTTAGTTGAAAGCTGTGCGGTGACCGTGGCCTAATCTCCTTACGTTAGCGGTGCCTTCGACAAATAGACGTACACTCTGTTAAAGAGCCACTAACTGGCTCCTGGCTCCTGCTGCCAGCTTGCAGTTTACATAATCCTCGTACTGCTCGCTATCAACTAATATCTAAGTATACATTGTAGTTTTTGAGGGTGTTCTCGGTATGGTTGTCGCATTAGATGCGTTTTTATTTTTCCATAAGACAACCGAGAATGTACCTTTCTTTCTTTCTCTTTCAAATGGAGTGTTTTGGCAGCCCAAAGATTCTTGAGTCTGCAAATAATTACCGAAGGAAAAGCCGTGTTCTTTCACTAGTTTCACATAATTTTTTGGTTTGCCAATTGCGTCTTTCTTAATAGCCAATTGAATTGCCTTTAAGTAGTGACCTAAGGGTAATTAAATTGGCTGTTATTTGTGGTCAACCAGTATAAAAATCAAATCAGGTGGTTTGCCATTTTTAGACATGTTAAAAAAAAGGTGACCGCATTCTATTTTCAGTGCTGGTACACGACACGACACTGAGTGACACAATTATCACAAAATATTTCCTGGAAATGTGACAATGTTTGAATCACAAAATACATCAAATATTAATTACCATCATTATTTGCTCGTCAACAACCACACCACAACAAATGCCATCTCAATTTAGAATACTACAATGACTATTTGTGGAAGATAATTGTTATTGTGTTCTCATAATACTGTACCTATTGTGCCTACTTAATGCATGGAAATAAATCATCTCTTACTAGTTAGTATCTACACCAGTAATTACAATTCTAATTCAGTTGTCATTAAGTTTTCTTTTACTATCCACAGATTGTCTGTAGCAGCCTAGCAGCGACTGCTTCTATTACCAAAATGCCTTTTACAACTTATAATATTATTTATTTATTTATTTTATAATTTATGTACACACAGTGAAATACATAGGGATATGTCATAATTATAATTTGAGGATTTATTAAGGGCAAATCCCTTAATAAATCCTCAAATTATAATTCACCGAACTTTTACAAGTACTACCTAGAATTAAGTCACATGCTGAGAACAAATTATGAATTAAGTTTTAAAAATTATGAATTAATTGACAGTTTATCCATACTAGGACAGTCACTCTGTCACACGTCAACTTTATGCCACGGAAAAAAAAGATATCTGACTTTTATAAAATCAGCCCTCAATAACTTAAGATCAAATACAGTGTCATTACCAAGAAACACTAGTGTTACACCGCTGCAGTAATCCGAGTGTCGGTCGAATACATCCGAATGGACTTCCGAGGTTCGCAATCTGCTTTCTTTTTGCTCTCTCGGATAAATCTATCAACGGCTACCAACTACAAACCCATTAGGATTGCATACAACGAAATGGGGTTTTCTGAAATTCGTTCGGAAGTTGGTACAATGTTTTAAATCAAATGTGAGGATATTGTTTTTTAAATCAAATATTCATAGAATGAATATCACCACATACAGATAAGCATATATGTACCTATATATTGTGCGAAAAGTTATAAAAATAATACGTCCTATTATTATTACCCGATTGCGTCAGAAGGGTTATGTTTTTCGAGTGTATGTATGTATGTATGTATATTTCTTTGGCACGCTCTGTAGCCTAAACGGCTTGATCGATTTCAGCTTGGTGCCGTTAGATTCGTCTTAATTGTGAGAGTGACACTGGGTATTTCAAAATTGAAAAAAAAAATTAATTGCCGATTTTTGGCGCAATGTCTTCAAAAAAAAATTTTTTTTTTCTACAAACCTATCGAGTGCGGTATTAAAATAAAGGGTTTTAAAAGGTGATTACAAAAATACATATAACTTATATGGTTAAAAGTAATTAGAAATGACAAATCGATTTAGTTCTTGGTAGGTACGTGTTTTTTACGATTTGTCATTTCGAATTACTTTTAACCATATAAGTTATATGTAGTTTTGTAATCACCTTTTAAAACCCTTTATTTTAATACCCCACTCGATTAAAATGGGCTTGTTTGTAGCTTTTCAGTTTCGCAGTCGGGTTTTTTATTTTTTAAATTACTTTTTTTTGTACTTACCACTGCAGTGCAAAAACCTCTTCTGATACTGAGAAGGCACGAGCATTGGTTCACCACGTTTGTGGAAACTGGTATAGCTTCTTTGATTATTTAAAATCAAAGTATAGCTATATAACATCAAATATAAAAAAGTATATTTTTTATATTTGATGTTTAAGCCCGTGCCGTGTAGCAAGCGAAAAATAACAGATTTTTTATCTACCCACAAAAATGTATAGATTTTTAATAGGTACGCCCAACGAAATTAATGTATGTTTAGATGTTTAGTTTTTGATATTCTCATGTAAGTGAATTATTGTACTCTTATAAGAATGAAGTTATCTCAAACCTCATTATAGTGTCCTAAAAGACACGAGAACACCACTGTAGAAACGAAAGACAAAAGTACAGATTTCAGAAAGATTTCTACAGCGCGTCGTCAAAAAAGAACATAAAATCATAATCCTCCTTCGACTTAGCCATATTCGTGTAAGACAGACTCCTTCCTTTGTGTAGATAGAAATTATATCGATTTTTCGTGGAAAAGAAACGGAAGTGGGGAGGACAGACGGTTTGCAAGTTTCTGAAATACCTACTTAGTAAATGCGTGAGCAATGGTGACCCAGTGGTAACGACCGCGACTTACGAGTTGTAGGTTGTAGATTCGAACCCAGACAGGCGCTTTACTTAGTGTAAATAATTTCGTCACCACTGCTCTCAAAACGGTGAAGGACATCGTGGAGAAACCGGCTTGTTGGCCCGCTCCCTGTCGAAGAGAGGAGGCTCATGTCCCAGCAGTGGGAACATTATAGGCATTATACTTCACTAAGATTGTTAATAGTTTGTCCCGGCAGCATGTTCCCGTAATATAATTTCCAACAACCACGCGGGTGAAGCCGCGGTCAGAAGCTAGTTCTCTATAATGAACATGAACGCTATTTACAGTACAGCGGAGCAGCCATTATATAAACAACCAATCGATTTTCATTTTGTGGTTACCATCAACCACTGTGTTGCGTTTACTAGACCTACAAATAACTAATGAATCATTGAATTTCGTTGATTATTCTGGTTTTATGTTGTGTTGTTGGTGTTGTTCGTTTTTAGAATGAAAAATCGCAAATTACTATTAATTTTTTTAGTTAATAACAACTAAACACATTTTGTTTTTTTTAAGGTTGTGTTTAGTTTGTAATCTTAACTCTTTGTAATAATAACCACGTCTCACTTAGGTTTACCATATCTCAGGATTTGTCCTGAGATCTCAGGATTTTTAGACTCTTTTCGGGATTATGGCCGGATTTTGTAAATCTCAGGAAATCTCAGGATTTTCAGAATTTTCAATAAAATAGAGTAGAATTTTAAGATCTTTTTATTAAAAAGATACAAAACGGGAAATAATTCTCTTTATACATTTTAAGAGTAATAAAAAAATCTACTTTGGTCATTAAAATCAACACTTATCTCTCAATTCTCAGGATTTTTTGAAGGAAATCAGGCTTGTTCTCCGGACTTTTAAATTTTTCATCTGGTAACCCTGGTCTCACTATATGGTTTTCATGACATGTGTAAAATCCTTTCACTGTTAGCAACAAAAGTCGGTTCGACAATGAACACGAAAAAATTAAAAATCCGGTCAGTCGATCTATTCTGTGAAAATCTCCGTGAAAACGTATTATGTGAAGTGAGCTTGACGAGAGCTGTCAATAGTCATCATCATGAGCCTAGCCTTTTCCCAACTATGTTGGGGTCGGCTTCCAGTCTAACCCGATGCAGCTGAATACCAGTATTTTATATGGAGCGACTGCCTATCTGACCTCCACAACCCACTTACTGGGAAAACGATACCCCTTGATAAGACTGGTTGTCAGACTTCCGGGCTTCTAACTACCCGCAACGACTGTCAAAGATCCACGAACGTGGACCAACCCGGGACCAACGGCTTAACGTGCTTTCCGAGGCACGGAGAGGTCACGGTATGTAAAGATGGTCCCATCCACAGACCAACCGCGGCAAGCATAGCTTAACCTGATCGATCGACCTGTGCGGCTGTTATTATTTAGCCACGAGCCCCTCACACAGCTGTCAATAGTGTCAATCCCTATATCAGAAGGTCAATTCCCGGAATTAAGAACGATCAAAATCTATTCGCAATCTCATCTCGCTGAAACCGGTATAAGAAAGTTTATAGTGGATAAGACAAAGATTAAAACAGAAGACGAACAAGCAGGGGATCGAGATGGGGGGTGGAGGGGGGTTCAGGGGATCAGAACAGAATAACTCGATATTGCAAAAACTTATCAAAAATTGAGGGAAATTAGAGATATTTCTGACAGATTGGAATTGGAATTGGAGTAGTGGTGGTCCAGTGGTAACGATCGCGACTTACAAGTTGTAGCCGTTGTAGGTCGTAAGATCGAACCCAGGCAGACATATTATTATTATTCCGTTTATTCATTTACATTCCTTATTTATTACATTTTTAAATATTTGAATATAAAAAATAACTATAAAAAAACATTTAAAAATATAAAAAACAGTGATCCGCCGGTGTCGGGAGCAGGGTCCAAGCTACCGGTGGTTAGGGCTCCAGAGACAGGAACCTCCTCACAATGCGAGCCGTATCGAGGAGTACTGCCTTCTGAATCAGGCCCTTGATCCAACCACCTAGCCTCGATAGATGTTGATCGAGGCTTTCGGCCATCAGTCCATTGGCTGATACGACAATCGGCACAATGATAGCCGAGCTCACATTCCACATGTCAACAACCTCGTGTGCTAAGTCGAGATATTTAATTTATTTCTCTTTCTCAGCTTTCACGAGGTTCCCGTCATGTGGAATGGTAACATCGACAATCATTGTGCGGCGCGCTAATCGATCTATCACCACTATATCAGGCTTATTGGCAACAATAGTCCTGTCAGTAATGATAGACCGATCCCAGTACAACGTGACATGGTCATTTTCAAGAACTGGGTCGGGCACATACTTGTAATACGGTACCTCAGAATCCACAAGCTTATATTTCAAAGCAAGTTGCTGGTGAATAATCCTGGCCACTTGGTTATGCCTGTGCAAGTACTCGCCGTTAGCCAGACGAGAACAACCAGAGATAATATGTCTGATAGACTCACCCGGACGGTGGCATGCCCGACACACGTCAAACGTCCCGTCCTTCATAATATTTCTCCGGTAGTTATTCGTTAAGATAACTTCGTCCATAATTGCACAGACAAAACCTTCAGTTTCCCCGAAAAGGTCACCAAAACGTAGCCAGGATACGGACGCTATGAAATCTACACCGGGCTCATGAAGAGCCCGATAGAAGCGCCCGTGAAGCTCCTTGCTTTGCCATACCTTCTTGCGGTCATCAGTAGAAAGTACTACAGGTTTGCGCCAGTTCCCTTTAGCCATGGAGAGCGGGGTGAGCCCCTTGTCCACTGCGACCACATCACGGTGCATACCCACTTCGGCTTTTAAAAAATATTCCCTGAGACTGCACACCTCGCGGTTGTGGAGGGTCTTCGCATTTAAAAAGCCTCGACCCCCGCACTTCCGCGGGATATACAGTCTCATCACCGATGATCGTTGGTGATGCATCCGGTTTGCGGTCAGTAGTGTACGGACTCTTCTATCCAGGGCGTCGAGTTCGGTCTGAGTCCATTTGAGTATGCCGAAAGAGTACATCAAAACCGGCATGACCCAACCGTTGAAGGCGCGCACCTTATTTCCGCCCGAAAGAAGACTAATTAATACCTTCTTCAGGCGACAAAAGAAGCGCTCCTTCAACGATTGCTTCATGTCAGCATCGTTGATGCCTAACGCTTCCGACATACCCAAATACTTATAGCTTTCGGATGAGGAGAGGGATCTGAGGCTTATGGAATCCGAGAGTTGAATTCCCTCGGATTCCATAATCTCCCCTCGCTTTACATGCATGACTGCACATTTGTCGACACCAAATTGCATCCTGATGGCGCTACTGAAAGTTTCAGTTACCTTCAGTAGCTCCATCAGACGCAACTTGTTGGGAGCAAAGAGTTTCAAATCATCCATGTAAAGGAGGTGAGATATGACCTGACGACCTCTCCTCAACCGATAGCCTAGACCTGAATCCTCCAGTAATGTACTTAGAGGATTCAGGGCTAAGCAGAACCAAAGTGGACTCAAACAGTCGCCCTGAAATATTCCCCGTTTAATCCATACAGGTTCATCATTTCCCTGGATCTGTCGACATCCTGGATAACGAAGGACCGTCTTCCATTGCCCCATACACGACTCAAGGAAGGTGCGTAGAGTTGCATCTATTTTGTACAACTCCAGCACCCTCATGAGCCATGTATGTGGCACCGAGTCGTAGGCCTTCTTGTAATCTATCCAACATGTCGACAGATCCTTGCGGGATCGACGAACCTGTTGGCTAATGGCCATGTCTATGAGGAGTAGCTCCTTAGTTCCGCGGGACCCATTTCTACATCCATTTTGAGAGGCAGACATAATCGAGTTACTCTCAATGTGCGTATTAATTTTCGCTCTCAAAATGGATGTAAGAAGTTTATAAACCGTCGACAAACACGTAATCGGTCTATAATTCTTGGGTTCCGCGGGACTACCTGATTTATGGAGCAGGTGGGTAACGCCTGTTGTTAGAAACTGCGGTAGCGACCCAGACTCTAAGGATGACTGGAACTGAGATGCCAGGCAAGTGTGTGAACTAATAAGCCATTTCAGCCAAAAGTTGTGCAGTCCGTCCGGTCCCGGTGATTTCCAATTCGGTAACGGACGGACCGCTCTGGCAACGTCTGATGGCGTAATTAGTACTTTTTTATTATTATTATTATTACTGTCCATTTATTTCAGCATCAAGGCCTATATAAAACACATACAATACAATATTAATAACTTGAAAATACTATAAACACATACACACATTATAATTACACTAGCAAACTAAAGCACACGAAGTGTCTGCGTCGTGATTCGCTGACTGGTGTCATGTAGTCGGCCACGAAACCGGCGGTACACAACACCCTTCGGCCAGAACTCTTCCTTGAGGAACTTCTCGAGATGATGTGTCGGAACACGTACCACGAACGACTTGAAGTTCGTGTTATAACGCGACTCCAACTTCTCGACCCTCAAAGTCCAGCCGTAGAGTCTAGTCATATTGCTTTGTGTAAATTATTTCATCACCACTGCGCTTACAAATTGTGAAGGAACACATCGTGAGGAAACTGGCTGTCCTAGAACCAAAAATTCGAAGGCATGTGAATTCTGCTAACCCGCACTGGGCATGCGTGGTAGATTACAGCCAATTCCGTCTCGAAAAGAGAAGGCCTGTTTCCCAACAGTGGGAACATTATAGGCATTACACTTTACTCTCACTTCACCTAAGATTGCAAGGTGAGATTTTTACAGAATAAAATTAGAACAGGATAACCTGCAAAAAAAAGACAGTGGCACTCCGGGAGCGCCGACAAAAGTGAAAACAAAACACAAACAGAATACTTTGCTATCACTCACTGACATATCGGATATACATTAAAACAGAGTACATCCCGAGGACAGCCGAACATCCGAAGCGGGTATTTTTTTAATCGTCTTATTTAAACAAAACACGCGCGGTGTCGCTTAAGGTAACAGTGGCGCGAGTTCAATGCTTTTCCCATCTCAAAAAATGCCCAACGCGCTTAAATAAGTTTTCACTTCAAAACTGTACCTAAATGCAAAAAAGGTTTTGTGGATTTAGATGATATGTAAAACTATACGAATCTTAATCAACTTTCGTTGCTGACCGTTGCACAAACTAATAGTAAAAAGTTCAAAAGTATTTTATAAATGACTACCTGGTCGGACTTCGGATCGTCTGTGTGGTGCCTTAAAGACTTAAAGAATAGCACCACCCCATACTTCCCGTGGGTGTCGTAAAAGGCGACTAAGGGGCGTACCGGAGAATGGGCAGCAGCGTTCTCTATGCATTCCACCACCATACCATACTGCGATCGCCAACCCGCCTGCCAAGCGTAGCGATTATGGCAAACCCCCCCCCCCTTTTGGGGGAGGCCTATGTCCAGCAGTGGACGTCTTTCGGCTGAAATGATGACCTGATCGGACAGACGGTGTCCTGTTTCTTAAAACTCAATCGCAGCGTCAACTACCGGGTCCAATTGTGAATGTACACCATCCAGTGTCCCACTTAATTACAAAATTTCATCAAAAAATTTCATCAAAATCGGTCCAGCCGTTTAGGATTTCAGTGACATACATACGTGCAGAAGAATTATATTGTACATAAAATTTAAAAAATTCTTTTCATTAACGAAGTAGAATAAATTTTTATGCTCATTTCATTACTAAGAATTGTCATATCGAGACCGCGGTTGAGAGCTGCAGTTACTTACGTCATCCTTCGTCACCTTTAATTCGTCACTTAAATTTGATATAATTTATTACATTGCCTACCCATACCAAACAAAAACAAAATTAATCTTCCAATAACAACTACAGCACTGCTGACGCACAGGGAAAACGTTTACGAGAAATATTAACGAATAATGTTACATGCCCACATAATAAATACACTCAACAGGACAGTAACAGTTCAAAAATGATTGAGAACAGACCTCTCATTTTAATTAAAAATCTATAGAAGTTAATGAACACGAAAATTTAAGAATGTAACACGAAATTACAATTTGAAGAGCACCACTACCAGGGAGTCTCGCAATACATAATTGTGTCTCAATAATCGACGCTTGAAAACTTAATAGTAATATTTTAGTACCTTGTTAGATTGTCAGTTGTATGTAAGAAAATTGAATAATGGCAGAAACTTGGAAGACGGCTGTATGTAATTACAACAGTGGATATGGCGTACAGGAGTTCCAGTCGGACAAGGAACTGGCGGACGTGGAGCTGTTCCGATGCTACTCAGGAGCGCTGGTTCAGTTCGCGTCGGCGTGCTGCGTGATCTATATGCTCATCGGCATTCCAGGCAACCTTACCACCATTGTCGCACTTGCTAGGTGCAAAAAGGTCAGTGTCGCGCTTAATAGTTTTCCCATCTTTGAGATCGCTTATAGGTTCCACATATAATTCGGACCACTCAGTTAGTTTATCATTCTATCTTCTATAGTCACTTTTATTTCATTATTATTTATATTTCTTATTTTATATTTCTTATTTATATCTCATTTTCTTTTATATTTCTTATTCATATCTCATATTATTTATATTTCTTATTTATATCTCATTTTTATTTCATTACCTATTAACAATTAATGCCCACTGCTGGGCAAAGGCCTCCCTACTCACTTTCCACCTCTCTCTGGCCAGAATCGCATCCCGTCGTGGCATAACTTCTTAATAAAAATCTTAAATTCATTCACTGACAGACAAGGCTCAGACTAAACGGCTAGATCTAGAAGCATGAAATTTTGCAAAAGGGTTGCTTATTCACCGAAAGTGACCACTAAAAAAGGTTTTTGAAAATTCTTTCCCTAAAGGGTTTTAAAAGCGGGCGCACGACTTGTAGCATTATAAAACAGTAGATAAAGTAGGGAAACGTACAGGGGGCCTAAAAAGGCCACTATGGCAGAATCATAAAAGAATAAAATAATGGACAGTTAACTGTTAAGTTAATCGTATCAAATCCCATTGATGAAGCATTTTTCAGTTATTTTTTTTTTTATCTGTGCTAAAATACCAATCAATCCAATCCAATCCCAATCTCTTTGATTATACCTACGTAGTGCAGCGAAAAAAAGAAAAACACGACTGTCTTCGATTTATAATGTTATCCTTTTATAATTCTCCAAAGTGGCCTTTTTAGGCCCCCTTTTCAAAAGACCGATTAATTGTAGAAACTAGAAAGAGAAACATCATGCCTGCAAATTTTTGTTTTTGTTTTTACACTTTATGAAGGTTTGTCCTTATGTCTGTTTTTAAATGATGTTATTTTAAGTATTTTCATCGACAATACCTATCTACATAATTTTGCAGCTGATTAATTGATGTAATTTTGTAATACTTTACTAAGTATTACAAAATTACATGAAAATATTTTCAAAATGTCTTATTTAAAAAAAGATAACTGGAAATCTCTGTTTCTATGGAAAATTTAAAATCCGTCTAATTTGGCTGTGCCACTATTTTTTGAAAATGTTTTCTACTTACTTTTTAGACCTTTGTATCCTGCTTATACATATGAAGTTTCATTAAAATCGGTTCATTCGTTTAGAAAAATAAGGGCTTGAAAGTTTGTATGAAATGCCGTTCAGCGTAAACGCTCGTTCCGAAAGGTTTAGAGTAGTAGTGCTTAATGAAAATGATATCGACGGTTGAAAGGCTAATTGGTCTAAGCGACATTTTGTAAAACTCGCAGGAGGACGGATCAAAGTTTTTTTTTTAATCATAAAATATCAACTATTTAATAGACTTTTATTTGTTTATACTGAGTATATTATACGGGTCCATATTGGCTCACCTAAAGTTCTTTACCCGAAATTGTTCTTCCTAATGATTTGTAATCCGAATGATCATCAGTCTTCCTAAAATTTTTCATCCTAACGTTTTCATTCATACTATTTGTAGTGCTACCGGCGATGTTCATAACACTCATGTTTCCGAAAATTGTAATTAATAATATCATTGATGTAAATATATTTAAACTCCTACTGTTTTTTATCATAACGCTATTATCCCTAAACATAATTTCTTACCATAATATTAGAAGATGATATTTATAGTTTTAATTTGAGGTTGTGATTATTATTTGGGGGTATGCTTTACATAACGTACTGAGTTGTGTCTATGGAACCACTGTACTTCCACATCCGGCGCTTTTTGATAGTAGCTATTTTTTAGGGTTCCGTAGTCAACTAGGAACCCTTATAGTTCCGCCATGTCTGTCTGACCGTCCGTCTGTCCGTCCTCGCTTAATCTCTGTGACCGTAAGCACTAGAAAGCTGTAATTTTGTAGGAGTGCGTATATCAATTACGCCTACAAAGTGGTAAAATAAAATTTTGGAAAACATTTTTTTTTAGGTTATTTCCGCTACATGTGAAATGGGGATGAAATCTTTTTCGTCGCCTACCCTATCGTGTGGGGTATCGTTGAATAGGTCTTCTAAAATGACTTGGGGGTTGCTAAAATAATTTTTCGATTTAATGCTCCATTTACGAAATATTAAACTTTAAAGTGCAAATTTTTGTTCCAGTAGGGTGTCCCCCCCCCTCTAAAACCTAAACTGCTTGCTTTAAAAATCTGGAAAAATTCACGATGATAGTGCATTTCATGAACTTTAAAGGAAAACTATAGCGGTTAAGATAACATTATTAGTTTAGCAGTAATAGTCGTTGAACTTGGGTGTTGGATAATTTTGTACCAAATAAAAAATCTTTAGCATTAATAAGATGAAGTAGTTGCTTGTTTATAACGGGTAAAGACTTGCATTGAAAAGCAAAATATGATTTTTTTTTTATCTATTCAGAATAAAGAACAACAGAATCGTACTACATTGTGTAACGGGCTAGTACGGAACCCTACACTGTGCGTGGCCCGACACGCACTTGGCCGGTTTTTTTAGATAGAATAGACTCTTTTTAGTGTAAATTTGAAAACCGCAAAGTTCTTACAAAAATATGTGGTTAGGCGTAGTCGACGGAGCCCCGCTTCGCGGGGCCCCTATTTCTGTCTACAGGGTTTAAAGGAACCTAACACGAAGGGGATGACGGGGGCTCGTTCGCTCGCTTTGCTCGCTCACTCGAGCCCCCGTCATCCCCTTCGAAACTAACCTGTCCGAGTCGGGGTGCCCCAAGTCCCGAGCTCGCTTCGCTCGCTCTTGCATACTAAGTTGTCATTACAAATGTGTTACTTTTGTATATTATGTTGGTTACCGCTATAAATAAAATCTAAACAAAAAAGATATGACTTTGAATAATAGTGTAAAAGATGGTTATGTTGAGAAAATATAGGAAAACAAATAAAAGTATAATAGATGTTTATTACTACTGACATTATGAAGTTGAATGCTTCGGAATTATGAACATTAGAGACAGAGTAGTTAGGAATTGTGATTGTTAGGATGAAAAATCTTAGGAAGAACATTTTCGGATTTTCAATTATCGGAGTTGAAAATTTAGGTGAACTTTGGCGCACGCATACTGTATTAAATAAATAAAAGTATATCAAATAGTTCATATTTTATGATTAAAAAAAAACTTTGATCCTGCGAGTTTTACAAAATGTCGCCTAGACCAATTAGCCATTCAACCGTCGATATTACGCTTGTTATATTTTTCAACTTTCACGCAGACATCAGCAAGACGAGAATACCTATTGTAATTTTAAGGAAGTTCGTGTCGGAATTAGGGTTAACTCTTAGGGTTTCTCGCTAAAAATGATTGCGAAATCTGTTTATAAATTTATTTTGAAGTACGTTGTGCTATCAACCATTATGACGCGCTTGGGTATTGTTTGGTCTGACCAAGTGTCTATAGGTACTCTGGTACAAATTCTATTTATACAATTCCTGTAATAAATATGCCGTTTGTCCTTTTCCAGGTCCGAAATGCGACAGCGATATTCATAATAAACCTTCACACCAGCGACCTGATCTTCAACATGCTCATCCTTCCGATGACCGCGATAACCTTCGCGAAAGGGCACTGGACACATGGTTGGGTAATGTGCCGGGTGTATGCTTACTTCAAGTACGTATTGAACAGCTCTTCCATCTTCACCGTAGTAGCCATCAGTATCAACAGATACGTCATTGTTTGTCATCCACTGCTGTATCCCAAGTAAGTGATTATATCATAGTTCTGATTAGCAATACTTTTGCTATTGTAAATATTAAAACAGAAAATAATTCGAAATATTAGCGTCGATTCTTATGAAACATTTACTCCAACTATTTATTAATTCTTCCAGGTTGTACAAAAGAAGAAACATATTAATAACCATACTGATGATCTGGGCATCGGCATTTGTAATATTTCTGCCATCTAACTTCGGGGTATGGGGTCGATTCGACTTGGATCCTCACGGAGGATTCTGCACCATGATGCCAGACAGAAACGGCAAATCTCCAAAGATGTTTCTGTTGACTATTGCATTTGTGGGACCGTACCTCATTATAGCCTTATGTTACACTCAAATATGGTGGGTGGTGCAAACTGCAAAGAAAATCCAGGGTACCAAACCTACAAGGCCCACACAATTGGCACTATCACCAACTCAACCAGATATTTCAATTGATGGGAGAGAGCTGGTTGGCTCCAACCCTTCAAGTCCTGTAAGCAGTACCGCTGAATCTGTGGCAATTGATAGTGACAAAACGCCGACTAGCAGCGAAGCGACTACTCCTCGGTCTCCTAAAGAAATAAAATCATATGAAAAATACTTCAAGGCTCCGTTCAGATTGACAAGGAAACTAGTCAGGCGGAAAATCCCAACAAGAAGAGACAAGAGGCTATGTACCATGATTGCTGCAATCATGATATCTTTCTGCATGTCTCATCTACCGGTAATGGCGACGAGACTCGCATACAAGGAGTATAAGTCTGAACCTATAGTTAATACCTTCTCCCATCTGTTGGAGTATTTGGGCTCGTGCATAAACCCCATCATCTACGTGTTGATGTCAAAGGAATATCGACAGGCTTACCAGAGCCTCTTTGAGGCTATCGTACAGAAGTTTCAGACACTTAAATTAAGAAGTTCTCAGTGATCTTATGGATTTCATTTAGCATTGGTGCTTCGAAAGCCTACATACGGCGCTCCCTGGTTGTTCATACAGCATTGAAAATATACGGGGTGGCCGGGAAACCGACGCGTAACCTGCAACTATGAATGTATTCAACACATGATCCCATGACGGTTATTAAAAAAAAAATTGCTGGATCATCAGCTGTTTTTTTGATTATGCTCCTTCAAAAAATTTCAACGCTATGGGGTCTAGGATCTGAGGGGCCCGTGGCTAAATAATAACAGCCGCACAGATCGATCGATCAGGTTAAGCTACGCTTGCCGCGGTTGGTCTGTGGATAGGTGACCATCTTTACATACCGAGACTCCTCGGAAAGCACGTTAAGCCGTTGGCCGGCTGTCATTCGTGAATCTTTGACAGTCGTTAAACTAGTCAGAAGCCCGAAAGTCTGACAACCAGTCTTATCAAGGGGTATCGTATTACCCAGTAAGTGAGTTGTGGAGGTCAGATAGGGAGTCGCCCAATGTAAAATACTGGTATTCAGTTGCTTCCGGTTAGACTGGAAGCCGATCCCAACATAGTTTGAAAAGACTAGGCAGATGATGATGGGGTCTAGGATCATGTGCTGAATAAATTCATAGTTACTGTTTGCACGTCGATCCTACCACCCTGAATAATTAGGCCGCCCCGCTACCAAACATGCTGATTGGATTTGGATATTGCTCAAACAAAGAAGTTGGAACTGTTTAAGAGATAAAGCTATTACTTAATAAGTAGGCCAATCATGGAAGCAAACAATGTTTTCTGAATATTATTTTCTTCGGGAAAAACAAAACAGTATTTATTACTACTAGTGTACCGCAAATCAGCACATCAAGCTACCCGAAACTGTCAAATTTTCCCAATCAACTTTGAACCTTATGCTTTAGCGATAAAGTTGAAAATTTATTAAAGAAATTTGACAGATTGTAGTAACTTGTTGTGCTGGCGACTGTACATAATATTATTTTTCCTGTTGATCCGAATTGTATACTTATTGCTTTTGTTTATTGATCTCATAGTATGTAGTGTTATGGCAAAGTAAACTTTTCAAAAACAACAAATAGGTTCAAGACTTGAAGGTTCAAGGTATATTGTTACTGTTACTGTCCTGCATCATCCCACTGCTGGGCCTCTCCCCACGACTTCCAGCTCTTTCGATCCTGGGCTAAAGTGGATCGCTGGTCATTCCAGTACCCAGTGAACGAAAAAAACATATATTGGTGTAGGAATATTTCATACTCAACCCTTTTAACGGGAAATAGAAACTTCTATTGTCAGGGAATGAAATAAATACTGCCTATGTACAGACGCCAGCACATCAAGCTATTACGAGTACTAATCTGTCAAATTACTTTAATAGATTTGCAACTTTATCGCTAAAGCATAAGGTTCAAAGTTGATTGGGAAAATTTGACAGTTTCGGGTAGGTTGATGTGCTGGCGTCTACGTCTGTACTACCCAAACTATTATTAGATACTATGTAATGTACCTACTATTATTTGTTATATTTAGTTCGTTGTTTTTTTTTTGTTTTAATGTTAAATAAGGTGTCTTCTTTTAATTTAAATTAAATAAAAAAATATAGATATGTTTACGTATTTTTGGCATTTTTGTAACTTGTTCACGAATGAATAATTTAGTTGTTTTTTAAAGCGAAAAATTATTTAAGCTTAAACAGCGATTTTTGGTAGGGGAAAGGTTGTATTCGCATCACTGACCTGCTAATGTTAACAGTATAAGTATCTGTAGCTATGAGTACTGTAGTATGAGTATGAGTATGAGTGTGACATGTTGCGCTTCATCATTTCAGCCGAAAGACGTCCACTGCTGGACATAGGCCTCCCCCAAAGGGGGAGGTTTGCCATAATCGCCACACTTGGCAGGCGGGTTGGCGATCGCAGTATAGTATGGTGGTGGAATGCATAGAGAACGCTGCTGCCCATTCTCCGGTACGACCCTTAGTCGCCTTTTACGACACCCACGGGAAGTATGGGGTGGTGTTATTCTTTAAGTCCGGCACCACACAGACTAAGTTGCGCTTAGCCGTAGTGAAAGCAATGATATTATAAAGGAAAGATACGCTACGTTCATACTGAGCGACGTTCTGCATTATTGCGTTGTTATTACAAAGTACTTACTGCGATAGATAATATGGAACGTATGACACAGAAAGAGATAGCTATCTGAAGTGTGTTGCTCGCTGCTATTAGCGGACTAAATGAAACTACAACAATTGTCTGAATTTGTCTGCAACAATTTGCGCGCGCTAGTGCCATATCTACCTCTTTAATATAATATCATTTAGTGAAAGCGTAATATATAATTATTTTAATTAATATTTTATAATTAAGACTGAAACTAACTTTGAAAAACCTACATTAAAACTTAGCAAGTGAGTACACCGCCTAAAAAGGCCACTTTGGCAAAATCATAAAAGGATAACATTATGAATCATAATATGGCGAAGACAGTCCGTGTTCTTCTTTTTTTCGCTGCACTACGTAGGTATAATCAAAGAGATTGGGACTGGATTTGAATTTGGATTGATTGGTATTTTAGCACAGACAAAAAAAATAACTGAAAAGTCTTTCACCAATGGGATTTGATACGATTAACTTAACAGTAAACTGTCTATTATAATTCATAATGTTATCCTTTTATGATTCTGCCAAAGTGGCCTTTTTAGGCCCCCAGGAGCGGACATCAATCAGGCCATGCTTTTGAAAAATCCAAACCAAGAGAGAGCACAAACCAGGCATTACAAAAAGCGCTTGATAATTTTTGTTCCGGACTTTTATTGTTCATGGTTGTTAAGACCGGCAGAAAGGCGTCGCAAAGTGCTTGTCTCAGTTCGTTAGTTGTTCATTAGTGTTCTGGGGAGACAATGGCGTACTGTAATGTTCATTTGCCCACCACTACGCGGTACGCGGTACGCCACTACGACGCTACGCCACTTTGCTCCCGATTCGCCACTTCTTTTTAAGGACTCTGCGTGTTGTTTACATGATAATGTCTGCTAAATAGCTGTGATGTAAACGACTGTTGTTGTTTATGAGCAGAGGATGAGAAAAATGTATAATAATTACATAACTAATTGGCTATTGAGGAAGGAAAAAGTGAATGTAATAGGCAATAAGAGTTGACATTTATGACACTTGGAGAGGAAAATCATTATTTAACTTTGGCTTTAATTGTATTGTTTTTCATGATAGAAAAGGGATGATGACTAATATAAGAAACTAGCTACTGCCAGAAGCTTCGTCCACGTGGAGGCCGGAAATTATCCTACGGAAACATATTACCGGGATAAAAAGTATCCTATGTGTTAAACCAGGCTATAATAAATTATCTGTGTGATTTCATCCAAATCCTATTAAAAGCATAATACCAATGATTTAAATACTATCCTGAATTCATGCAAGCCTAGTACTTTTTGTTAGAATACTGTTCAGAAATAGGGTCATATTTCAATCATGGTTCAAAAGACATGTAGCGCCATCTAGCGTCCTAAAGCAATTGTGACCGTCAAAAGTAATTGTTCTTTTCCTCGGGAACAGTATTTATGTAACAGTATGTCCTTTTCTATACCCCTGGCAACGTATATGTAAAAGGAGATGGCTAAATGACTGCCCCAAGCATGTACAATAATCTCACATTAACTAGTAATATTTAAATATTAATTCATGAATTATTTAGTGTTTAAAAATTTCCTAGAACTTTCGTGAATTATTAAACAAAAAAAAGTATTTTAGTTGCTTTTTTTTTATTGATATGACAAGTTCAAGGGGAAATAATACAGTACTGCAAGCTAGGGAGGAGTCATATCGCTGTTCCAGAATGTCAAATCGAAACTCGATTTTTGATCGGCAGGGTATCAAAACGATTTATTTTCTGAAACTAGGTTTAAGAACAACTTTATTTCTCATAAGAATTGCATACATAATTCACTTACTGAGAAACAATATCTAAAACTAAGATTAATAATTAGAGCGCACAGATCTGATTATAAAATAACAAAACAAAATAGCAAAGAAAAAAACATAACCAAAAAAAAAGAAATGTGGGTAAACAGATAACATAAACTCGATCGATAGCCAAGCACAACATGGATGTATGAATTTGTGTTTAACTAGATGTGGCATTGATGGTATAGTCTGTTATTAGTAAATTTATTATTATAAGACTTTTTTATTTTTAGTTTATTGTTCTATTTAAGTATATAACATTTTGAGTATTGGATTTTATTTGATTTGTTTAATTTAAGTAATTACTAATGTTTATGTTTAATATTGTGGTATATTGTTAATGTATATAATGTGTATATTTTATTTATGTTAATATATGTATTTAATGCAGTTTTTATTTATTTTTATTTTTTTTTCCTTTTTTCCCTTCTTCCCTTCACCTATTTGTATGTATTAATTGTGTGAGTTTTTAGTAGCTTTTTGAACCGGGCATAACTTTTTTCTCCTTTTATTGCTGATGGTAATTTATTATAAATTGTAACACCCTCAAACTCCAAATTTCTTCTTCCGTAGTTAGTTCTAGGAGGGCGGGTCACTATGTAACTAGCACGTCTTAAGTTAATCTTTCGTGTTTGTTGTTTTGTTACAAATCTTATATTGGAATGGATTTCCTTATTTAATATTTTACGTATTAGAATACATGTGTAGTATATGTACGTCTGTTTTATATTCATTATTTTTGTTTCCTCGTATATCTTTTCAGTTGGTGTCCGAAATTTATAGTTAAATAAAATTTTAATTAACCTATTCTGAACTCGTTGAATTGGATCTATATTAGTCTTCGCTGCAGTACCCCAGATTTCAATGAGGTAGTCGATATGAGGCTTAACCAGAGAATTATATATAAGATATCGCGCTTTTCGAGGGAGACAATTTGTTATATTGCGTAGTACCCCTGTGAGTGGACTTAGTTTAAGTTTAATTTTTTCTAGGTGTGGCTTCCAAGTTAGGTTACTATCCAAGATAAGTCCGAGATATTTTTCTTTAGGTTTTTTTTCAAGTAGTTTGCCGTCTATTTTAAGTTCGAAATTATCATTTATTTTTTTATTTTTTGCTGCAAAGATTACATAATTTGTTTTTGTAATGTTAATAGTCAAAAGATTTGACTGAAACCACTCATTTAACAGATTCAGATCATTTTGAGCATCGGCTATTATAGCTTCGACTGAGGGTCCAAAGTAAAAGAGACTTGTGTCGTCTGCATAAAGGGAGATGTCTCCTTTGAGACCCAATTCACTGATACTGTTAATATAAATAAGGAACATGAGGGGGCCCAATATTGATCCCTGGGGGACGCCAAAATTCAGGACACAGGGATTGCTTTCATATTTACCTATTTTTACTATTTGTTTACGGTTCTCCATATATGATTTAAAAATTTCAAGTGCTTTGCCTGTGACACCGCTGAGTTCTAGTTTTTGTAACAATTTGTCATGACTGATTGTGTCAAAGGCTTTTTTAAGATCAATAAATATACCTATGGCAACTTGTTTTTGATCAATTTTATTTTTAATTTTGGTTACGAGGTCAATTGTAGCAGCGAGAGTATTTGATTGAGCTCTAAATCCGTACTGTTTACTATAAAAGAAACCTTTGGAATTAAGGAATGACTCTAATCGGTTATAGAGAATCTTCTCAAAAACCTTAGAAATCACCGGAAGAACCGATATAGGGCGGTAATTGCACGGGTCAAATTTACTTCCGGATTTATGAATTGGTACAACTTTTGCAACTTTTAACTCGTTGGGAAAAATACCTCGTGCCATATGATAGTTAATGCAGACTGTTAGTTCCGTGGCAATAATGTCTTTTATGCATTTGATTAATTTTGTACTAATACCATCAATGCCAGATGCAGTATTACTGTCCAAATTTTTTATTATGGTAGTAACTTCCTTTGTAGTTACTGGTTTCAGAAACTGCAATTCTGTTTTATCAGTTAGTCTACACTCTTCTAAAATTTGACTGTCTTTTGATTTTTCAGGAATCATATTTGCTAGGGTTGAGCCAATAGTCGAAAAATATGAGTTAAAACTTTCACATATTTCTTTCTGGTCCGTAATAGTACCAGCTGCCGTTTCAAGTTTATCCGGTCCAGTTCTGTCATGCAGTTTGTTTTTCGACAAATCGTTTAGAAGTTGCCACATTTTTCGTGGTTTACTTGAATTTTCTTCAAACCTCTTTAGGTAATAATCACTTTTCGCTTTTCTTATGTTGTTTGATACTATGGCTTTTATACGTTCATACTCTACTTTTGATTCTGTGTCCACCGCATTTGCTTTATATTTTTGCCATAGTATGTTCTTGTTATTTATTTCTTCTAATAGTTCTTTTTTAATCCAGTCTTGCCGCGGAGGATTCAAAAGTTTAAATTTTGTGATTCTGCACTTATTTAAACAGGATTGTAATTTGCCTGCCAATTTATCATACTCTACGTCTTCATGATTTTTAGGATATTCATCCAGGCATCGATAAAGTTTATCGAAGTCTACTGCGTTGTATTTTTGTCTTATGATAGGTGGTGGTTGGTATTGCTTTATCTCTAAAAGTATTTGTTTGTGGTCAGACATTGAAGATTCCATAGTGACAAGATGAAAATCATTTTCACTTAAGTTACAAGAAACATGGTCTAACATTGTCTTGGTTGAGGTTGTTTCGCGGGTACAGTGTTTTGGACTTATTTTGTTCAGGATTTTGTAGTTGTTCTCTTTTAAAGTGTTCTTATACTTGCGTGTCGCTAAGTCCGGATTGAGTAAGTCTAGGTTGTAATCGCCAAAGACTATTGCTCGTTTCCATTTGTGTAATTGTTGTGAATATATCTCGAGAAAGTTGTCCATATTCATTTTATTGGGCTTATAGATAGCACCGATATTTAGAGAGAACTTTTTCACGTATACCCAGAGATAATGAGTATCATCCAAGCATTGTTCTTCAACAAGGTGATGTTTGAGATTGTTGTGCACGAAAATTGACACTCCACCTCCTCTTTTATTGTGTCTATAATTATAGTAATGGGTATAGGAGGGTATCTGGAGCATTTTTGCCTCATCTTCACTCTTAATCCAAGTTTCCGAAAGTATAATAATATGTACAGTTACTTGTAGGGAAGCGATAATACATCTAAGCTCATCGAATTTTCCAGGCTTGACAATACTGCGAGCGTTGGCATAGAAACATTTTAGAGATTTTTTTGTAAAAATAACATCTGAGTAATTGTTGGTTATTTGGTAAGTTATTTTCTCTTTGGACGAAGTTAGTTTTTTGGAGTTTCCTTTGTTGTTGTTTCTAGCGTTTCTTTAGATGTGACTATTTTGGGTATGCCCTTGATATACTTGATGTTAAGACCACTTTCTCCATTAGAGGTGCGTTGCTGAAGCTCTTCTTTTAAATTTTGAAGGTATTTTCGTTGATATGGAGTTTGATCCGAATATATCTTGATACGTTCCTTGTCAATCTTATTCCTATTTCGTAGTATGTTTTTTGCTGTGTCTTCAGACGAGAAACATACTTTTATTGCACGAGTATTTTCTGATTTATATTTTCCAAGACGAAATATTCCAACAGGTTGAGGGCAGCCATTATGTATTAGCTCAGTTATTCGCAGTATTTCTGCCTTATCGTAATCTTGCCGGCTGGTTGCAGTATCATTCTGGGATTCAGGAATTCCAACAACTATAATATTTTTGGCTCTGAAGTTTCGTTCTTCGATTTCGGTGAAGATTTCATCATGTGTGGTAGTTGTTTGGATAGAAGATGAAGGTGGCATATTTTTTAAATTATTGACATCGGCTTCGAGAACCTCCACTTTCTTTTCTGTATTTTCGGCAGCAACAGATAATTTTGAGAGTTGATCTTTTAGTTTTTTATTTTCCAAGACAATATTTTGCATAGTACTGCTAATACTAGCGACCTCGGCTTTTATCGCAGCAACATTTACAGAGAGCTTATTTATACTTTCAGTTTGTTCATTCTTGGAGGATTTTAATAATTCCAGCATTTCAGACATCTGCTTTTTTATTTCAGCAATATCAGACTTGGTTGCTTCATTATCGTCGGGTAATTTTCGTTTATTACGAAGAGTAATCTGTGGTGTAGTTTCTTTATGCGACTCAGACAGATTCGGATATGATCCGCTGCGTCCCGCACACATGCCACCTCCAGGCGGTGAGCGTGGTGTGCTCATTGTAGATCTATGTACGAAATTACTCACGTGGAGTTGCGTGTGCGCCGCCGTCGGGTGTGTACGGTGCGGAAGTACAGCGGTAGATATTCCGTCCTTGTTACTCGGGGGGGTGAAGAGCGGTTACCGCGTCGATGCCGCGTTCTTTACTCGAAGTTCAAAACAGTTACGTTGTATGTCACTTGCGCTCGATTTTGCAAAAAGTTGTTGTAATTAGTTGCCGTAAGGTTCGTAAATTGGCTAAAGACCTTTTTTTGATCTTATTAAAATAAACAGTAACACGTCCGCTCTGTGCGCTCGTCGAGCGTAAGTTCACTAAGAAGTGGTAATCAGAGTTTTCGACGGAAATCGATGGCGTTCAATTCGGTGTCCTGTTTAGTTTCTTGTCACAGGGTTTTGATTCGGAAAATGGGGTTGTTTTTAAAGTGACAGTCGACTATACTTAATTCCACTTTTTTCTACGTAATCAAAATCAAATAAAAATAACTGAAAGCTACGGAATATGCTTCTTCGTTTAATCTTACTACCTACCTATTTTGTGTCGAAAAATATTAACTGAATAGTGGTCTACAAAAACTAATTCTATTTGTATCTTTCAACCCTTTCGATTATTTTATCGATTCTGTTCCATCCGACGTTCAATCCCATCTCTATGAAAACAACTATTTAACCACTAATCTCTATTCAACCACTTATTTGTATTATTTATTGTCTATATGTAGTTTAGGTTTTACAACAGAATACTATATTCGTCGTTTCAGCTGATAGACGTCCACTGCTGGACACAGGCCTCCCCCAATTTTGGGAGGGTTTGCCATAATCGCCACGCTTGGCAGGCGGGTTGGCGATCGCAGTATGGTATGGTGGTGGAATATATAGAGAACGCTGCTGCCCATTCTCCGGTACGATCCTTAGTCGCCTTTTACGACACCCACGGGAAGTAAGGGGTGGTAATACTATATTATTGTGATTTTAATGGAGATTATCCATCGTAAGTCCGTTTTATCAAGTTTTTTTTGTGCTACTCCTTTGTAGATATTTACTTCAAGTACCTTAGTCCAAAATCGCCAATGAAAAACGCATTAATCAACAAAAATCGTCGCAGACACATTAAAACGCCTAGATAAAAGTTCACAGCAATGTCATTGTTTGAAGTTTTTGTACCTTTGTCGTAGGAGTTACGCGATTTTATTTTCAGGAATGTGCAGATATGAAAAGTTCCTGAACCTTTTTAATTACAAAATACTAATTTTCAGCTATTCAGCATTATATATTGCTAGGAACCATGTCTATACATGCATTTTCATTGCGGGATCAGTCGTCCATACTTCAGTTTAGCCATGCCCTTTCATGAAGATCTGTTCAGTGGATTAGGCGTGAACAAGCATACAAACTTACTTTCGCATTTATAATACAGTGAAACCTGTTTAACTGGGTCTGGATACGTGGGAAGCCTCTGTTATTGATAAATAAATTAAGAGCGCAACACTTTTACATTGAAATGCCTCTTTTACTGGGAATTTTCAGACCTTGTTAAGAGGAGGTGAAGAACAAATCCTCACTTTTCCACTTTTTCTAATTTTGGAGAAAACAGTAAAATGTAAATAACTAACTGACTACAATATCTGCATTTTGTTTTAGTTGTGTCAGTTAAAGTAGTGTTTCAGTCAATCTAATGTACCAAATGACTGATAAAAATGATAAGAATCTTAGCTAATATTTTGAAATTAAATTTGGAAATGTGAGGTTTTGATTAAACATTTTTGGAAAAGTGTGGTTTTGATAAAGACTTCCGGAAAAGCGAGGTTTTGATATTTACCAAAAAAAAAGGTGTGGTTTTGAAAATGACTGAAAAGATACATACATACATACCTACACATACATAACGGTAAAAACCGCACTTTATCACATAAATAAACCACCGAATACAAAAAGTTCTAAACCGAAACGTCGAAAAACTTTGACAACTTGCTAGTTTTGACACTTAGACAAAGAAAAGTATAGACGGCGGGAAGCCCCATTTCATTTCCTCAAGAACGGGATAAAGTATTGAGATATTATAAGTAACAGAAAACGATAAAGCTATACTATTTCTGTCTCTCAGTGCGTGCCAGTTTTTTCAAGGCAGCTACATATGTAGCTCATGTTAGTTATGTTAGTTTTTTGTCTCATATGTGTCCACGCTACCCGATGCTCTATAGCTTTCTTACTCTAAGTTTTGACAACTTGAAACGTAAGATAAAACGTCAAATAACTGAAAAAATGTTGCAACACATATCTATACATATAATAAAATCGTAGGAAAGTCAAAACTGTACATTGAATATTTTTTAAAAAGAATACTTGGGGCGTGATCTACAATCGATACCGAAGCCAAAAATATAGTTTTTAGAATTTTTGTCTGTTTGTCTGTTTATCTGTTTGTCTGTTTGTCTGTATGTATGTCCGGGATAAACTCAAAAAGTACTGCATGGATTTACTTCAAATTTTGCATGAATATTACTAAGAGGTCGGGTCAACATATAGGCTACATATTATCACGCTATCACCTACGGGGGAGGAGCTGTGAATCTTTATTTTTCTTACGCATTCTGTGACAGCGTGTAATCTAACGACGCATATTTAAATGTTGTTTTTGAGTAAGCCATGCTATTATCTAGCTTTACACTATAAAAACTACGCCATTTAAGTAACTTGGACAGAGAAACATAATTTAATGAATGTTAGTAGTATAAAGACAATTTTGAAGCAGCGCCATCTATGAGATTTCATAAAAATCAAATCATGTTACATGTTAACACTTTTTGGAAATTAATAATTTAAATTTGATCATGTTGGCGAGGTTAGTAGTTAGTTATTCTTAAAATTCATAGATGGTGATGTGCATTTTCTTCATAAAAGTTGTATCGTATAGTTCGTTTTGACAAATTCAAGTTCCAACAAAACCCTCAAAATCTTGAGCAGAGTTGAGGAAGACTATTTAAGAAAAATGCGGTGTTAAGTATTACAAAAAGTTATTCATTGATGATGATCATTTCTTCATCAATTTCACCGGACCCGGTACCTTTGTGGGAGAAGTATCGCCATCAGCTGTCTAAAGATTTTCTACGAGCTTTGAGGCGTGCTACTGGAGACGAAGTCGAAGTAACTGATGAACGCGTGATGAACACCTGTCTCAGTTCACTTCAAGATGTGGTCATTTCTATCGGCGGCAATCCACTGATCGAATATGAGTTACCAGCTCCCCAATCATCACCGCATCAAGACCGTGGAAATCGAGAGTATAACGCTAAGACAAATCACGATCCGGGCAAAATGACCACCATACGAAATTGCTATTTCTGTAGCGTCGTCGGGAATCGCTGCCACACTGCTACCGGGTGGCAAGACAGCACATGCCATATTTAAAATTCCTATTGATTTAGAGAGCGCCGAAACGCCTGTTTGTGGTGTGTCACGTAACAGCGATAAGGGACACGTGCTCAAGGATTGCTCTCTGATCGTATGGGATGAGTGTACGATGGCCAATAGGAAGGCAGTTGAGGCCGTGGACAGAACCCTGCAGGACATCCGCAGGAACGACATTTGATGGGTGGTGTCACGGTTCTGTTCAGGGGCGATTTCCGGCAAACGCTTCCCGTGGTGACGCGGGGATCGAGGGCTGACGAGGTGAATGCTTCGTTGAAACTATCTTCGTTGTGGTCACGAGTTCGTACGCTGCGTTTGACCATTAATATGAGAGCTCGGCTCGGCGGCAATGCACGTGCTCAAGAATTCTCCGATGTCCTTCTAAGTCTTGGCGAAGGCACTCTACCAGAAGAGAGAGGTGGACAGGTGGTGCTTCCAGAGTCTCTCGGTAGAGTGGTATCCAGCTTAGAAGAACTCGTTCGCTGTGTCACTGTGTGTACGGGGACATCAGTCGTATACCGCACCAGCAGAATTCTTGGGTGTGTGAGCGGGCCATTTTGACGTCCAAAAATAATCAAGCTAAAACAATTAACGAATGCATTCTCTCGGAAATTGAGGGGAATGAAGTGGTCTACACCTCGATAAACACTGTTGTCGAGCAAGATGACGCCACACATTATCCCGTGGAATTTCTGAACTCCCTGTCAGCAAATGGATTTCCAGCGCATACTATCAAGCTGAAGTCGGTGTCCCGATTATGCTTCTTCGGAACCTATCTCCTCCGAAGTTGTGTAACGGGACCCGCCTTAAAGTCATCTCGCTCCACAGACACACCATTGAGGGGGAAATTCTTACGGGTTGTGGCGTCGGCGAGGCAGTATTTATACCACGCATTCCCCTCATATCTCATAACTTCCCGTTCCAGTCCAAGCGCGTACAGTTCCCCGTGAGTGTTTGCTTCGCGATGACCATCTTTAAGTCGCAGGGGCAGACACTGAGGGCAGCGGGTGCCTACCTCAGGTCGAGTTGCTTCTCACACGGGCAACTGTACGTCGATTGCTCCCGCGTCACCAGTCCTGACTCTCTTTACATTTTGGCTCCTGGCAGCATAACTACCAACGTAGTTTATAGGGAAGTGTTGTAAGGTATGATTTCCTTCAGTCACATCTTATGACTGAACTCAGCAGGATTCCCATATAACTCTCTTCACTTGCTTCGCTAGCAAAAAAAAAAAAAAAAAATGGTATTTTAAAAGTTGTTAACTTATAATGCTATAGCGACACTTGCATCTTAGGTATTTTTGGTGAGCCTTCACGCAGACGACGCGACGTCGCGGGCAGCAGCTAGTGACAAATAAAACTACCACAAACTATTTAGCAAAAAGACCATGCATTAGAACTTTAACACCTTTAGTCTAAACTCAACGTTTTTATATGGTTTTGATGAAGTCTCAGTGATACCATTGAATTTTTACTCCAATAAAGTGAGCTTTTGAAAATAATCAAGGGAGACTAATTTTTTTAAAGTACAAAGTGTGGTTTTGTTCGAAACTCTCTATTTCAAATGAATTTTTTTATAAGAAAAGAGGTGTTTTTGATAAGGTTTTACTTATTTGCTTTAATCAATTTAACATCGTTTTGCACATCGACTAAAAAAAATCATTTTTGTTTTAAATGGAAAAGTGAGGTTTTGTTCTTCACCTCCTCACTGAGATTAGATTTCGATGTTTACCTCTATAATTGGGACGTCGTAGCTCAATAACCCGTCTACGTGAGACAATGTATCAGGTTTAGACAAGTTATGAGTGATGACGAAAACAAGCATGAGTGTAAACAAGCATGTTTACAGTGTAATTTCTTCCATACTTGCTTTGTTTATCAGTACCACAGGTATAAATAGACCTAAATAACGCAACTATCTCTCAAGGGTCTGTGTGGTGCCGGACTTAAAGAATACCACCACCCCTTACTTCCCGTGGGTGTCGTAAGAGGCGACTAAGGGTCGTACTGAAGAATGGGCAGCAGCGTTCTCTATGTATCCTACCATCATACCATACTGTGATCGCCAACCCGCCTGCCAAGCGTGGCGATTATGGCAAACCCTCCCAAATTTGGGGGAGGCTTATGTCCAGCAGTGGACGTCTATCGGCTGAAACGACGATGACGAACGCAAGTATCACGAACTGTATGAAAACCTAGCGTGCCATTTTTTGATTACCTGCTATGACGTCACAAGCTCGCGCTCTCGCTCACGCTTACCCAGCCAGCAGTACACAGGACTGAGTGCGAAAGTGGCAGCTTACGATTTTTTAACGTAAGCTTGTGCGATTTTTGGCACGAGAAGTAGTTGCTCTTGCGTCTAGGTGTATCTATAACTCTGCCGTCATAAGGAAAAATATGCGCATATGCGGCATATGCGCCTTTTTTTCTGATTCCAAATATGTATATAACTCAATTTTGAAAAAAACTTTAGTAATTGAGCCCTTTTTGTTATGACGGCAGAACTGTGCGTCAGATATAGATACACCTAGATAACGCACTCTTAGATAGTACTGATCACAGATTCTGTGATCAGTAATATCTAAGAGTTTGTATGAGAAACGAGTAAATAGAATAACAGTGCACAAAATGTCGCCGTTAAAATAAAAATTGTGGAACATAAAATATGCATTTCTTTTACATTATGACCCACATACTCATATGTTATGACCCACATACTCATATGTCCCACATAGTGGGACCCTCTTTAGATAAGACAACTGTCATGTTAACCTGCCTATTTGGGAAACTGGATAAATGAATAAACTACTACTACTAGTGATAAAAAATTCAAGGTCCCTTGAGATCCCAGTTAAACAGGTTTCACTATATTGGTTAGGATGTTAGGCTCCTTCAAACAGGCGTGACACGCGATAAAATCGCGCGCGACACAAAGGCACCACAAGTCGCGCAACGAGCGGTGCCTTTGTGTCGCGCGCGATTTTATCGCGTGTCGCGCCTGTTTATAGGAGCCTTGATGCGATTTCAAAGAAAGCATAGTAAAATGAGATAATCGAAAAAATTGACTTTATTCCGAAAAACAGACTGACTTGCTTAGCCTGTGGCTAAGTAATATCAGCCGCTAGGGCGATCGATCAGGTTAAGCTACACTTGCCGCGGTTAGTACGTGGATGGGTGACCATCTTTACATACCAAGACTATCCAAGACGCCTCCGTGCCTCGGAAATCATGTTAAACCGTTGGTTCCGGCTGTCATTCGTGGATATTTGACATTCGTTACGGGTCGTCAGCAGCCCGAAAGTCTGACAACAGTCTTACCAACGGGTATCGTATTACCTAGTAACTGGGTTGTGGAGGTACTATAGGTAGTCGCTCTATGTAAAATACTGGTATTGAGCTGCATTCGGTAAGACTGTAAGCTGACCCCAACATAGTTGGAAAAAAGGTAGGCTGATTGATTTAGACTGACTTGCTTGGTTGTCAATTATCATCCCAACCAAAAGACATCCTGGCTACTTAGCCCAAATTAGTTTCAAACCAAAGCCAAACCAAAATACGTGTCTAAAGACGAGTTAATGTGAATAAATATCACTTAAATAGTTTAATTAGTTGTAGAAGTTTCCTGAATGTTCCGAACGTAGGGGTGTGCCCCACTGAGCTCCGTATTTCACGTTCATTGGTCCCCAGCGGGTCCTAATCGGGAGCAATGCAGTGGGTTCAATGTTCGATCATTGGCCAAACATACAAGCTATGGAAATTAGACAGGTAGGTCAGGTGGAATTTAGTCCGTTTTAGTTTAGTAGATCCTTTCATCAAAACTCATTTCATTTGAGTGAGAGTTACCAAGTTTTGATACTCGTAGTGAGTAATTTTAATCATGTCCAAACAAAATCATGTTTCATGCATATTTATCCTTTAAGAGCGTTTACGCCGTAGGTACGGCATTTCATACAAACTTTCAAGCATTGTTTTTCGGAATGAATGAACCGATTTTAATGAAACTTCATACGCATATGCAGGATGCAAAGGTCTAAAAAGTTACTTAAGAACATTTCAGAAATGTCTTATTTAGAAAAAGATAACTGGAAATCTCTGTTTCTATGTAACATTTAAAATCGATCTAATTTGGGTGTAACACAATTTTTCGAAAATGTTCTTAAGTAATTTTAGACCTTTGTATCTTGCTTAGGAATGCGTATGAAGTTTCATAAAAATCGGTTCATTCATTTCGAAAAACAAGGGCTTGAAATTTTGTATGAAATGCCGTACGGCGTAAACGCTCTTAACGGATTCCTGAAAAAAACAACGCTGCAGAACACTCTTAATCCATAGATACTAATAAAATAAATTCGATAGTAACTCTGTCTGTCTGTATGTTACCTTGTCACGTCTAAACCACTGAACGGATTTCGATAAAATTTGGCAGAGAGATAGATTGCATCCCGGGGAAGGACATAGGCTAGTTTTTGTCCCGATATTCCCACGGGATCGACACTTATACGGGTAAACCCGCGGGGCGCTGCTAGTCTTTCATAAAAAATACGCCCCTTTGCAGCATCCAAGGAACATCTCACCACCAATTTTAGTAGGTACTCCACAAAACCCTTTCCGTGCTCAAAAAGCATACTACACCACGATACAGATATACATAAAAATAAATACAGATTAAATGTGTCCGTCCGTTTAATACGAAATGAATTTTCGAGACAATGATGAATGGTCATCGTTCCCATATTCAATTTCCATCGCAAATATTTAGTTTCAATTTCGCTATCGAAACGGCACGTTAAATATGGAGGAAGTGGCGTCATACATCCGGATTTCATACCTGGGGGTGTTATGGTGAAACTAGGTACTGCTGTACTAGGGACATGTTTGTGTCCAGCACAGTTAGGTATTCACAAGCTCTCGATTCGCTATCGAAGTCGATTGTTAATGTTTTTTTTAGGGAAAACGCTACAAAATTGTAACATTTACTTATGGTAGCAAATGTTTAAGACGTGGGTACATTTTTTGGCCAAAGAAGCAGCATTGCCATACAACGGCAATGCTGCCCGCCTTTTGGACACTTTTCCTGTTGACAGCGATGCAGACGAATTTTGTGATGCTCTATGATTATTTTCCTTCTTTTAAGGGTTCCGTAGCCAAATGGCAAAAAACGGAACCCTTATAGATTCGTCATGTCTGTCTGTCCGTCCCTATGTCACAGCCAATTTTTTCCGAAACTATAAGAACTACTTATACTGTTGAAACTTGGTAAGTAGATGTATTCTGTGAACCGCATTAGGATTTTCACACAAAAATAGAAAATAAACAATAAATTTTGTCTGTGTGGTGCCGGACTTAAAGAATAGCACCACCCCATACTTCCCGTGGGTGTCGTAAAAGGCGACTAAGGGAGACCGGAGAATGGGCAGCAGCGTTCTCGGTGCATTACAACCTCTTACCATACTACGATCGCCAACCCGCCTGCCAAGCGTGGCGATTATGGCAAACCCCCCCAAAATTGGGGGAGGTCTATGTCCAGCAGTGGACGTCGTTCGGCTGAAATGATGATGATGATGAATAAATTTTGAGGGTTCCCCATACTTGGAATAAAACTCAATTATTTTTTTTTTCATCAACCCCGTACGAGTGGGGTATCTATGGATAGGTATTCAAAAATGATATTGAGGTTTCTAATATCATTTTTTTCTAAACTGAATAGTTTGCGCGAGAGCCACGTCCAAAGTGGTAAAATGTGTGTGTGTCCCCTACCCCCTGTAACTTCTAAAATAAGAGAATGATAAAACTAAAAAGTTTACATGGTACATGGTACCATGTAAACTTCCACCGAAAATTGGTTTGAACGAGATCTAGTAAGTAGTTAAATCGAGATAAATCGTAAACCGCAATTTACCTTTCATTCAATCAACTCAAATATAAAAATTAAAAAAAAACATTTAATTTCATAAACATAAACCCGGATGTTACGAAACCCTCGGTGCGCGAGTCCGCTCTTGTCCGGTTTTTTTACTTTAATGTTCTGACTTAATACTAATATTATTTCAAGTTTGTTAGCTTTATATTATAGTCGTAAATATTTTATTATTATAAGGTAATTCGTAACTTTACATAACACTTTGCGGGGCCGCACTTAACGAGCCCGTGATAACAATGAAACTTCTATTGAGTCTCGTTCAGTTTCCTTTAATGGGTTAAGTACTGCTATAAAATATACATTAAGTAATTAATTTAAAAAGTATTATAGGGTGACAAAAAAAATTAATTGTTGTTTAGAAATAAATGTTGAAAAAATCGACAGTTTCCTTATAGCTAAAATGCTATTCGTAGCTATTATTACTTTATATTTATTTCAAGGGACTTAAAAACACCTTCATAAAGGTTACAGAATTATTAGTGTTACACATTTAATTGATGTGAATGTGTGTTGTCTGTGACTTGAAGAATAGCACCACCCCTTACTTCCCGTGGGTGTCGTAAAAGGGACTAAGGATCGTACCGGAGAATGGGCAGCAGCGTTCTCTATGTATTCCACCGTCATACCATACTGCGATCGCCAACCCGAGGCGCCAAGCGTGGCGGTTATGGCAAACCCTCCCAAAATTGGGGGAGGCCTATGTCCAACAGTGGACGTCTATCGGCTGAAACGACGAACGACGACGAATGTGTGTTACATAATTATTTGAACAGAATCAAATACATATATGTAATATATAATTATTAATTATTATTATAACGCTTATGTGTTTTTTAATTTGAAACCCCAAAACGCTTACAAAATTGTAACCGACGTTTACAGTTTGAGTCCCTGTTTATTTCAGATTTCTAAATACATCCATAAAATGGTAGGTAACAGAGAAATGCATATGAGAAATGAATGTTAGTAATGAAATGACAACAAAATCGTCATCATTTCAGCCCGGAATCACCTACTGCAGGGCTAGCATGGCCGGAGACATTTTATCCACGGGGAGAGGAGAAAATACTATTCCCCTCTGTCAATTTTGTCCACCCTCCGAGCATGGCGACATGGGTGGATAAACTATTCACGGTGGCAGTAAGCACGAGACATTTTTATAGTACAATTAATTATATTTTCTCCAAGAGATATACTTAAACCCACCATATAAAGACGACGACAAATTTCTCCCTTTGTTATGTCAAAATATCTGTAATTTTTCTCTTCCACTAGTCATGCCATGACGGGGGGTGAGTATCCACGTCTAATGTCAAAAAGTGATATAATTCTCTTTCCCCCTGTTGCCGTGCTTTGGCAGGTGGATAAAATAATTTTATCCCTTGTCAGTGGAAATAACCGGTGGAGCAAAGTTTTATCCCCAGCCCATGCTAGCCTTGCTGCTGGGTTATAGGCCACCCCTTATACCCCATTCCTTCTGTCATACTTCCCGATTCTGTGCGTCTCATGTAATGACATAACCCTTTAAAAACTAAATAGGTACAAAAAAACGGGCCAAGAGCGAGTCAGACTCGCGCACGAGGGTCTCGTACTTGTACTACTTGAGAGTGTCGAAATATACGTTTTTTGCGGCATAAAAGGCCGCATCTTTTTAGGGTTCGGCAGTTCCTACAAGGAACCCTTATAGTTTCGTCATGTCCGTGTGTCTGTCTGTCTGTCCGAGGTTTTGCTAAGAGACCGTTAGTACTAGAAAGCTGTAATTTTGTAGGAGTGTGTATATCAATTACGCCGACAAAGTGATGAAATAAAATTTAGCAAAATATTTTTTTTAGGGTAGCTCCCCTACATGTGAAGTGGGGATGAATATTTTTTATGTCGTCTACCCATCGTGTGGGGTATCGTTGAAAAGGTCTTCTAAAATGATTTAGGGTTGCTAAAATTATTTTTCGATTTAATGCTCCATTTACGAAATTATATTTAACTTTAAAGTCCAAATTTTTGTTCCGTAGGGCGTCCCCTCTAAAAGCTAAACTGCTAGCTTAAAAAATCTGGAAAAATTCACGATGAAAGTGCATTTCATGAACTTTAAAGGAAAACTATAGCAGTTAAGATAACTTTATTAGTTTAGCAGTAATAGTCGTTGAACTTGGGTGTTGGATAATTTTGTACCAAATACAAAATCCTAATCTTTAAAGTTTAAAGTGACTAAGATGAAGTAGTTGCTTGTTTATAACGGGTAAAGAAATGCATTGAAAAACAAAATATAACATAACGGGCTACTACGGAACCCTGCACTGTGCGTGGCCCGACACGCACTTGGCCGGTTTTATTTTACGTTAATTACTTAGAAGTTTGATTTTTTCACAGCTTCAAGAGACTGCAGACCCGAGTATATGATTTTAATTTCAACTGTATACCTCCACGCGTTCCCGAGACAAAAGGTCTTGACAGACAGACGGACGACAAAGTGATCCTATAAGGGTTCCGTTTTTTTTCCTTTTGAGGTACGGAACCCTAAAAATAATAATAACAATTCCTAGGAAAGTAAAAAACGTGACACTTTTTTTTTTTAATTCTGATATCCACATCTTACGGCCTATAATGCTGAAGTTATTGACAGGACACGTTTTCATTGACCTCCAAATTGTTACCTACTACCCAACTCAAACTCTAGCTATGAAGACCTTCCAGTAGATAATTATATTTTAAAACATACTAGTTATCCTGCAGAAGCGGCCAGCAGTTTCCTTATCAGTCGCCATCAGGAACAGCTAGCTCTAAGAACTAATTAATTACTGCAGTGTATAAAGAGGAGAACTAAAATAGTGTTGGCACATGTGAGTGAAGACTATATGCGTAACCTATTTACTTAAAGTAATCTATCGAAATCTCGGCTCATGGCTAAATGATAGCGGAGCCTTGTAGCGAGTTCGTAGCCGACCGCAGACAGCAGCAGCAGACGACGTGTCGCTACGACACTACTGGTTTGTATGTATTTCTATGGAATACCTTCCGCAGCTAGCGACACGTCGCCCGACTACACGTCCCAGACGTCGACAGACGTCGTGTCACCAGACCGCAGATCAGTAGTACCACCGACGCTGGCAGAGCGACAGCACGTTGAATCTTTCTCAACTTTCTCAAAAAACCGGTCAACAGCGACTCGCGCACCGAAGGTTCCGTGCCATCATATGTTTTTAAATTTTAATCGGCGAGGCCTATATTCGTCAGAGAATTTTAACACTGTGCACTGCGGTGTAGAATATTGCAGTTTTATGTCAGCGCCATCTCTTGACCGATAGTAAAACTAATGTAACTTTTGTTGATGATTTCTGAAAAAGTGTGTTATTTAGAGACTTCGTTTTATTTTTCCTGTAATCTTTACATAAACTTCTATCACATAGAATAATTTCAGATTTTTCTCTTTGCAAACTTCGGAGATAAGGGGGGGACGGTATTTTTTTTTTACATTTTTCATCAAAAGTCGAAAACAATGCGGCCTAAAAAAAAGAAAAAAAGTTTGGAGAATGTGCAAACTGCGCTCTTTCATATGATACCCACATGCCCTAGTAGCCCCACTTCCAATTATTCAGACCCCCTTTCAGTCCCTGTTGCAAAAAATATACGTAATTTTTTTATTTCTTTCTTATTTGCAAAATAGTTGGGCAAACTTCATCTAAAACTATTCCAAATTTCAAGTTGATAGCATTAGCAGTTCTTGAGATATCCAGCTGTGACAAACAGACAGACAGACTGACGGTACGGAACCCTAAAAATGAGTTTTTCCGATTCCGAGGAAGAAAAACTGATAAACCAGGTTGCCCAATATCCTGCGCTGTACGATGAATCTCACAAAAACTATATAGGTATCTCTATATTTGTATAATAAAAACAAGTCATCGTCGCGCGTCGTCATCTTCCTCTTCTAACAAAATATACAAAAGTAAATCGCGATAGCTAATCGTCATCTTGTCTCACGAATCATTCAGAACTAACTGGAATATGGCGCTGCCGTCTGCTGCTGCAGCCATCTGCAGTTGGGTACGGCATCATGACTGCAGCGACATGACGCTGCGACGTGTCGCAGCGTACGACACGTGGCAACGTCACCTCGTCTGCTGCTGCTGTCTGCGGTCGGCTACGAACTCGTACTTTAAGGCCGCGCTCACTTTGGATGCGAATTACATCGTACGTAAACGTATGAACACAACTAAAAAATAATAGAATCCCAACAAGTTCGGATTGATTTCGGACGTCGGACTTGCACGTACGTATACGTACGACTAACTCGCGCGCAGTGTGAGCGCTTTCATAGTACTCAGAAGGTCGGGAATGTTCGTGCATGTTCGTACGTTTCTGCACGAATGGAATTCGTACGAAAACGTATCCAAAGTGAACGCGGCCTTACAGCCGCACGGGTTGATCAAAGGTTAAGCTACGCTTGCCGCGGTCGGTTCGTGGATCGAGACCTCTCAGTGCCTCGGAAAGTACGTTAAGCCCTTGGTACCGGCTCTAATTCGTAGATCTTAGACAGTTCCCGTAATGACCGTACCTAAAAGTCTAACAAAGAGTCTTACCAAGGGGAATCGTGTTAGCCATACTAACTGGTATAGTCAGCAACAAAAGTCGATCAACACTTCAGTTTTTTTAATCTCAGTTACCGAGCAAAATATTAACACTACAGTTTTTTAATCTCAATTATTGAGCAAAAGATTTGTTCAAAATAGCATTGTACTTCTGCAATATTGAACAAATATTTTGCTCAATAACTGAGATTAAAAAAACTGAAATGTTAATCGAACGTAGGTACATAGTAACTGTGAAACATAGTAACTGGGTTGTAGAGGTCAGATAGGCCCTCGCTCCGTGTAAAATACTGATCTTTAGCTGCCGACCTCAACACTATTGGAAAAAGCCAAGGCCAATTGATTGTTTTTTTTTATAATTTGGAAATGACATGGCATGACATTCTCATGGGGAAGGTCGTTCAGTATAATGAAAAGAATCGCTCCTTTAATAGATGTAGGTGACTACATGAACAAACTGGATAATTCACAGTATAAACAAAACAGACGCAAGGCTATACACAGCTCTCTCCCTTCCCCAAATGACAAACGTCCCTTATAAACTCCGGAGCTGAAAGATAAAAATAACGTTTCCCCCAAACTTGGACAAAAATTAAACTTTAACAGCATCTGTAGCCACTTACATTGAGATTATGAGTGTAACATTTCGTGCTGAAGATGGGAACGGTATTAAAAATGTAGATTTTTCTTTGGACCTTCCCATCGGCGCGGCGCTGAATTTTAAATAGGGTGGCGGCAAACCGTATTCGGTGTAACAGTCCCTTTGCTGCCTCACAAACTTTGATTGGGCTGTGAAAACAGCGGTGTCATAACGCTGTATTAATAATAATAATAATATATATTTTATTTCGAGCAACAAGACTCATAGTGTTAGTAACAATATACTTACAAACTATGTTAGTAATACACATACAAAAACACAAAAACAGATTGTGACATCACTGCTGCACGGTGACAGGCCCAGCCGAAACCTTGCAGCAATGGTTCACAAACGCACAATCAAGCCTACTTGCTATCATAGACAGGACTAAAGTATAGACTAACTACTACTAGTATTGACTAAAGTATTTACAGTTCCGTATTGTGACAAGTAGCCGAATTCTGGGCCGAGTCCATTTACATTGCTATCGACACGACATCGACACGCTAAGAAGAAGAGTTCCGTATTCATCCTACCAATATTACCCTAATAATCCTTCTAATAATATTCTACTAATATTGTAAATGTGAAAGTTTGTATGTTAGGATGTTTGTTACTTAATCACACCCAAACGGCTGAACGGATTTGGATGAAATTTGACACACAGATAGTTTATATCCTTGATATTCGGGTATTAAGTTCCCGTGGGATGGTTTCCGCGAGTTAGACCTCCACGCGGGCGAAGCCGCGGGCAAAAGCTAGTAACATTATAAATGTGAAAGTTTGTCTGTTTGTTACTCAATCACACAAAAACGGCTGAACGGATCGTTATGAAATTTGACAAATAGGTAGCCTGGGAGCTGGAGAAGGAAATAGAATACTTTTTATCCTGCATCGCAGACGACGTCTCTAGTATGATAATAAGTTTTAACCTGAGAATGAAATCGTGATTTTTAGCTGCCGATCTTTATTTAAACAAGCATTGGAGAATGCCATTTCTCGTCTAGGGAACTCTCTTTTATTAAACCCCAGACATTACTTGACTTATTAATTAAGCTGATAGGTAACAAGCAATATCGAATATTGAAAATTTCTCTCAAAAAATCGAAGCCGCATCCGATAATTAAAACCTCATCTGCTTGAAAAACCACTAGAGATAAAAAATTCAACTCATTCATTTCGTTTCATTTCATGGTTGCTAGTCTAAACTACAATAAAAAACGGAATAAAAAATACCATTTATTTAGTGCGCCATCTCTCATTTTTTATCAACCGCTATTTTCGGGGCCGTGATTTTACTACACATCCGAAAGGGATTTGGCGAAAGCTTGAACAGAGAATATGCGCAAGCAAAACCAAACTTTGCAGTTCAAACTTTAGAACTCAACATTGCTTGTGGCCACATAGCTTGACTATGTTGAACCAAAGTCAAACAGTGCATAAGCATATTTTTTTTTATGTTTATTTCAGGGCTGGATTGCGCCTGCAGTGAATTTGAATAGCACAGTTTGTGAAATATGCAAGTGATATCACGTGTACTCGTATAGTTTTATTTACATCCGGTCGTTGAATATGAATATCCGGTTTTGACGGTGTAAATAAAAATTGTAGCACATGAAAATGAAGTGTTATACTTATTACCACCAAATTGCATGGCATTATTCACTTTCGGTTTCTATGCATTATATTCAGTGATCGGAATAGGCTAAGTATATTAACCTAAAGTTTAAAGAACAGCGACGAAAATCGGAGACTTCCTTATGACTAATTTTTTTTAATCGGTAAATTTATCAGAACATTAACTTTGTAACTTTCAATATCTTATTTTATCATTAACATTATAAATGCTAAATAAAAAATAAAAAAACCAATATTAAAAATATATGTATTTTTAATATTGATTAACATTTATAATGTTAATGATAAAATAAGATATTGAAAGTTACTTACATAATTAAAGTTCCGGTAAATTGACCGGTAAAAAAAAATAGTCATGAGGAAGTCTCCGATTTCCGTCTCTGTTCTTTAAACTTTAGGTAAATATACTCAGCGGGACTCAGCCTATTCCGATCACTGATTATATAATGTTTGATTTTCAACAAGGTGACTCACTGACAGATCAGTATATGATTAGTTGTTAATAAAAGAAAATTAATATAGCATACCTAATCAGCCTATGATGTTCCCACTGTTGGGACACAGGCCTCCTCTCTGTGAGAGGGAGTGGGCCGTAATCAACCACGCGGGCCCAGTGCGGGTTGGTAATGTCACATGTCTTTGAAGTTTTGGTTCTAGACATGCTGGTTTCCTCACGTTGTTTCCTTAGAATAGAATACTCTTTATTATGTACACCATATAAATTACAGACACCGCCCCCGCCCTAGACCTTCGCCGTTTTGAGAGCAGTGCTGATGAAATAATTTGATTTGCACAAAGTAAAATGCCTACCTGGGTTTGAATTGAAATTACGACCTACAACTAACAACAATTTATTGTTGTCTTCTTTTTAAATGTTTGATGTAAATTGATGGCCTGAAACACAGGTTTTCCATAAACCTAGATCAGGCAGGTCTACATTACAGTTAGAATTTTATTTTCCTCGATTGTAATTAATGTAAATCATATTTTTACTTTACTTTATATTTGTATTTATTTTTTGTATTTATTTATTTATAACTCCTAAGTTGTGACCATTTCGATTGGGCCTCCACTGCTCTAAAATTAATATACCAATACCTAATAATATCAGTTTATTAAAATTCTATGACAAAATTATACGAAACCCAGTCAGTGAGCATCCTAATTGGAACAAAGGAGCCATAATAAACATGTTCGTTGATGACGAAAATGTAATTAATCATGACAAAATAAAAGGCTTTATAAAATGTCCGTTCACGCTCCACCGCGTTATATCATAATCATGTTAAAATGTTGTTCATTATCACTTAAGACATTTAATAGGGCATAATATTGCACAGTTACGAATTTAAAATTTCGAAAAAAGAATATCTTTTGATATAGGCTCCATTGTATTGTGTAATTAATAGTACAGACTGGGTATAGTTGCCGGCACGTAACTTGGCAAGAGTTTTTGTAGTGGGGGAAGTTTGCGCACGCACAATTTCATACATTTTTATATGCGCGAACTTCCCCCACTACGAAAATCTCTTGCCAAGTTACGTGCCGGTAATTGAATTTCTCGTAATTTTAAGAACGTTCCGTCTGAACTCAGTCTCAATCTGTCAAAAATACCTCTAAATTTTCCTACATTTTTGACAAGTTTTTGTCGTTGATTGTCGCTGAGATGAGATTTCAACTAGATTTTGAACGTTTATATTTACGGATATTGGCCTTCTGAACATTTACCATAACGTTTAACGTTTTTGTTTTTTTGCTAATTCTCGTTACGATAATTCTAACATACTGTTAAAAAAATTCAAATTAATATGGGTAGGTGTGATTCTAATGCTTCGGCTACATTGTTGCGATAACGCGAACTACACTTCGCGCGCTCTCTCACACACACTGCTCGACGTCCTGCAACAACAACAGAGAGCGCGCGAAGTGTAATGATAGCCGTAGCATTACTGTTATCATCGAAGAACCCATTCTCACGCAACGAACGCATATCAGTGTAAAATTGTCCGACCATGACCAGTCCTCTGGTCTTCCGGGAGTAGTAGAAAGCCGTCATCTATTTCGGCTAATGCGTACACACACCGTTTTCCGACTTTATTTCCACAAGTTTTATGAAAATTCCTTTTTTTATTCATACCTACTACCCACATATCCTGGGAAATACGTAAAGGTTGGCTCAAAGCAATAAGAAATGTGACCTTCTAGCGAAAGATATGGCTCCCTAGACGCGCTTCGACGAGGTTGTCACGACAAATATTTTGTGAGGCTTTAGGAACTTCAAGGTCGGGTAGATGTCAGGGTCGGTGGAAACTAGGGTTGCTAACCCTAACATATATTATTTATTATTCTGCTATAGAAAACTACATTTCTAAGAACAATATAGCAGGCGAAACTACTGTATTTTTATTTCAATACAAAATGGCGAAATAAGCGCAATAGGGCCAGTCGTCGTTTCAGCATATAGACGTCCACTGCTGGACATAGACCTCCCCCAATTTCGGGAGGGTTTTTAGTATATTAATAGGGCCAGTATTAATATACTAAAAACTGAAAAATAATGGTTTTTGTAACCTTGATTTAGAGTGTAACAATAGTTATTGCGGGAGACAGGCATACAACATCGACCGACCCGCGCGCCGCGCGGACCGACACTGAATGTTGCTAGCCCACGCGGTCGTTTTCAGCAATTAGAATCCAAAAAAATGCTTTTTTCAGGTCTCATCATCATCATCATCATTTCAGCCGAAAGACGTCCACTGCTGGACATAGGCCTCCCCCCAGAGGGGGGGTTTGCCATAATCGCCACGCTTGGCAGGCGGGTTGGCGATCGCAGTATAGTACGGTGGTGGAATGCATAGAGAACGCTGCTGCCCATTCTCCGGTACGACCCTTAGTCGTCTTTTACGACACCCACGGGAAGTAAGGGGTGGTGCTATTCAGGTCTATCTTCGAGTATATCTTCATGCCATCTAACTGGTAGGTGAAGTCTTGAAGCCTTGGTATTGGGTAGTGGTCTGGAAGCGTTACTGAGTTCAGGCGACGATAATCACCACATATGCGAAGGCTTCCATCTTTTTTTGTTACAACGTGCATCGGGTTGGCCCACGGACTTTTAGATGGTTGACATATGCCCATTGACATCATAGCTTGAAACTCGGCTTTGGCTGCGTTGTATTTAATCGGCGGCAGTTGGCGGGGTCTTGCAAAGAGTGGGGGACCGGTAGTCTCAATATGGTGCTTTACATTATGCTTGATTTCCTTCGTAGGTGTCATAGGTTTTAAGACTTCAGTGAATTCTTGAAGAAGTGCATGATATCGGTGTCCTGGTTCGACTACATAAAGCGTAGTACCTTGTGTAGTATTTATCGTCATCGTGTTAACTGAAAGCTCGCTCAGACTGTCTAGAAGTTTCTTGCTGTGTAGGTCCACAACAAGTCGGTGGTGCTTTAAGAAGTCGGCACCAAGAATTGACGCCTTCACATCCGCTGCCGCTTGTTAGATAAAACAAAAAAAAAACTGTTAGGTAAAAACGCTAGCTTACCTACTTTGGCTTACCTGCTTATTATTTTTTACTAAGGCAACGACCGTCATAAGTATGGGGTTTTATGGGAAACCAATAAAATGTGGTCATATTTTGTACCAGACAATAAGTTTCTTCTACCTACTCCTTCGTGGAATATTAGGCGTCATGTCTTGTTGTTTTATGTTCCATCCATACTATCCATGCTTAATCATACTAATATAATATTATAAATTCGAAAGTAACTCTGTCTGTCTGTCTGTATGTTACCTTTTCACGCTTAAACCACTGAACGGATTTCGATAAAATTTGGCAGAGAGATAAATTGCATCCCGGGAAAGCACATAGGATAGTTGTTATCCCGATATTCCCACGGGATCGACACTTATGCGGGTGAAACCGCGGAGCGCTGCTAGTGTTCTATAAAACCTGCCATCCGCTTCTAAATATACTTAGTGGCTTAATGTTATGTGCGGGTAAATTTAGATGTCTAAACCCGAAAATTGTCTAACTCCTTGAGTACCTGGACACCCAAAAACTTCATGTTTCTGAATTCATTTCTTCCCTCTATCGATTCACCTATTCAGTGTTCATATTCCGTAAAGCATTCAGCCCTGCCTGGCGCCGTGGAAGGCGACTATTTCCCCGGAATATTCTCACGACGCCCACACAAATCTCCCGGGTCGAACGGAACGGATTCGAGAACCATTCGAAACATTGCTTCCGTTTTGTAGACCCGTTTCATTCGCATTTTTGTGTTGAAGGATTGGTACAGCTGAGGGGCCTAAAAAGGTCACTTTGGAGAATCATAAAAGGAATTATAAAATGGCGAAGACAGTCCGTGTTTTTCTTTTTTTTCGCTGCACTACGTAGGTACAATCAAAGAGAATGGGATTGGATTTGGATTGGATTGGTTGGTATTTTAGCACAGACAAAAAAAATAACTGAAAAATGCTTCACCATTGGGATTTGATACGATTAACTTAACAGTTAACTGTCCATTCTGTTATCCTTTTATGATTCTGCCAAAGTGACCTTTTTAGGCCCCCTGAACGCCAATTCTCGTAATTTAAACGTTCAAAATCTAGTCACGTCTCATTCGGCGACAAACAAATATCAAAAACTTGTCAACGATGTAGGGAAAGAGGTATTTTTGACAGGTTGAGACTGAGATCAGACTTTGAACGTTCTTAAAATTACGAGAATTGCCGCTCAGAAAGACGAAATGAAGACGTGTTTTTTAGGGTTCCGTACCCAAAGGGTCATCATCATCATCAGTTCAGCCGAAAGACGTCCACTGCTGGACATGGCGATCGCAGTATGGTATAATGGTGTAATGCATAGAGAACGCTGTTGCCCATTCTCCGGTCTCCCTTAGTCGCCTTTTACGACACCCACGGGAAGTATGGGGTGGTGCTATTCTTTAAGTATTCTTTACCACACAGACAACCAAACCTTCACCTTCAACCTTTCTTTCTTTTTTTTTACATTTATTTAGCACAGACTAAAAGACACACAGTACACTAGAGATAATAGTCGTACATCAGATAAAAACCAAAATAAAGATAAAAATAAAAAGTGCAAAGTCCGATGTAAGAAATTAGCAGGAATATGTGCCTCACGGCTGCGCCAAAAACGCCCAGTTCAGCAAAAATGCCAGGCAACTAGAGCCTGACGCTGGTTTTCAACTGGACCTGATGTGTGAGGTGACGGATATAAATCAGTTTTATACTGCATCGTGATGTGTGTATGCATAGTTAAAAAAACCGGAGAAGTGCGAGTCGGGCCACGCACAGTGTAGGGTTCCGTAGTAGCCCGTTATCACAATATAGTACGATTCTGTTGTTCTTTATCTATACATATAATAAATCTGTAGAAGGGTCAATTCTGTACATTGAAAATATTGAAAAAATAAATAGCGGGGGGTGTTGCTGGATCGATACCAAACCCAAATATGTGATTAAAAAAATTTTTGTCTGTCTGTCTGTCTGTCTGTCTGTCGGTCTGTCTGTATATGCAGGCATCACGTGAAAACTAACGGTTCGATTTCGATGAAACTTGGTATAATTATACCTTATTATCCTGGGCATAAAATAGGATACTTTTTATTCTGGAAAAATACGTAGAAAAAAAATCTTATTTTTCGGTTTTATTCATAGACGTTGTTCTGTAGAACCGCGAACACACGTTGCATTACCCGTAGTGGATAATTTTCCATTTCAATTTATGAGAATACAGTTTCCTGTAGCTTTGTGTTACGCCATGACAATAAATAAGGCTCATGGTCAGACCCTAGGAGTTGCTGGCGTAGATCTTACCGCGAGTTGTTTTTCACACGGGCAACTTTACGTAGCTCTTTCCCATGTGAGCAGTCCAAGAAATCTTCATGTTCATATTCCGGACGAGCTCACTAACAATGTTGTGTATGCTGAAGCTCTCAATTAACTTTCTGTCGCATTGTCACGATCACTTTTTATTATTGCAAACTTTTCGTCATTGTCAGTAATTTACTGCTACATGCTACTTATCAAGGTCGGAATTACTATGAAAAAAATACTTACTACAGAACGCGAGCTCAACAGCAGTAGCTCAATAGAGGGATCTCCTTAATTATTATAGGCTTAGCCGTATTTGGGTCCAATAGATATTTATAAGATGTCATTGTCAGAGTTACTCAAAATGGAGAAATAAACCATCCACGCGAAGACCGACATCCGCGCGGACGGAGTCGCGGGCGGAAGCTAGTTCTGAATATAATGAATATATGTAATGATAAAGATATTAGGACAAGGGTAAAACAAAACTTTAACACATAACGTAACCATGGAGGTGCAAGAAAATCCTAACACCGCGATCTAAAAGTGACGTCACGGCACAACGCCATCTGTTATCGAATAGCGATACTAAACACAAGAAAATATTGATTTTCGAAGATAATTATTTAAACAGATTAGACATTAACTAATAAGAACCACTTTCTTCTTTGTAAAGCTAAAAAATAAGAGTACGATTGCTGCCAAGTTATTATATCAATACACAAAATCATTGTAATTCGAAAATTAAACAAAGTTTGTTTGTGACTTCTATAGGTACTCGAATGAAAGCTTAACCCGTTGGTACAGCGCCGTCTAGCGGCAGTATTGTGAAACTTATGATAATTTATTATGGTTTTTTAGTTGTTTTATTTCATATTTTGTTTTTTAATGCAAGTCTTTACCCGTCATAAACAAGCAACTACTTCATCTTAGTCACTACAAAGGATTAATGGTAAGGATTTTGTATTTGGTACAAAATTATGCAACACCCAAGTTCAACGACTATTACAGCTAAACTAATAAAGTTATCTTAACCGCTATAGAAGTATATCCGCTATCTATCCTTTAAAGTTCATGAAATGCACTATCATCGTGAAGTTTTCCAGATTATTCAAGCAGGCAGGTTAGCTTTTAGAGGGGGGGACGCCCTACTGGAACAAAAATTTGCACTTTAAAGTTTAATATTTTGTAAAAGGAACATTAAATCGAAAAATAATTTTAGCAACCACCAAGTAATTTTAGTAGACCTATTTAACGATACCCCACACGATAGGTTGACGACATAAAAATTATTCATCCCCACTTCACATGTAGGGGAGCTACCCTAAAAAAAAATGTTTCCAAAATTTTATTTCACCGCTTTGTTGGTAATTGATATACAGACTCATACAAAATTACAGCTTTCTAGTACTAACGGTTTCTTAGCAAAACCTCGGACAGACAGACAGACGGACGGACATGACGAAACTAATGGGTTCCTTGTAGGAACTACGGAACCCTAAAAAATGGGACCCTATTAGGTACTAAGACTTCGCTGTCTGTCCGTCTGTCCGTCCGTGTCTCCGCCCGTCCGTCTGTCTGTCATCAGGCTGTATCTCAAGAACCGCGATAGCTAGCGCGATAGCTTCTGTTGCCGCTATAACAAAAAATACTTAAAACAAAATAAAATAAACATTTAAGGGTCCCATACAACAAACGTGTTTTTTTCGGCGTTTTTGCCTTGTAGTACGGAACCCTTCGTATGCTAGTCCGACCCGCACTTGGCCAGTTTTAGTATCTTATCTATGTTTTGGTGCGAGAGTAGGTAGGTACGCAAATCTCTCGCAAATATTATTGTTTATTCTCGCTAATATTGCTCGTAAATATTGCTAAATTATTATGTAGACATAGCAATATTTACGAGGTTGTTCTTTTATCAATAGGTACTCAGAAATTTGAACCATATTATTAGGTTTTTACAAAAGAATATAATTACGATACCGAGTACCTAGTTAGAGGAATGGAATCGTAAATATTTTTTTAGGGAATTAGTGCAATGATAAGGTGCCACTATGTAGGCAAGTAGAAGTTGATGATAATCGTCTCATTATTTGAAATTATGCGCAGTGCCCCGCGGTTTCACCCGCGTTATTATATTATTATTATGTTATTTTAAGGAAAAAACATACCTATTAAAATAATTATATTCCATAAGAAGCTATTTTAGGTATGTAGGTACAGTACGCCTCAAAAGTGCTTAGGCGCGCTATGGTTGAAATTTCTGTGAACATGCTTCGCGCCGTCCCCGCGCCCGCGCCGCAGGCCCGTATTTACATCTGTGTGTGTACACTTGCTAACGTCAAACGAAACAAAACATATCGTCATCGCTTTTTCACACGCGCGGCGTTATTACGTATGACCTTGGTTGGTTCATACCACTGCTAAAATTCATAACTTCATAACAAGTGCTGCTAGCGGATAACGTAGCGTATAGGATTAGTAAACACGTAGGCCTGGGTTCGAATCTCGAGATGGAACTTTGAATTATCTTTTCAACAATAATCTTATCTTTTTTTATTATTCGATAAATTAATACACGAGAATAATAATGTAATATTTGTTTTATTTGTATAATTATATTGTTATTGAAATATGCGGGGTAAAAATAAAAAAAAAATTAAGTGATTTCAAAATTTTTATTCGTTTTAATTTGATAAATAAACTTTTAAAACAGTTTATTTTCTCATAAAGAACAATTTATTGATGTAAAGCAGGTAATCGGTGAGCTACGACCATTAGACTTAAAATATTGTAACTATCTTAGTAATAAAATAATATTGTGCTTTAATTGCGGATATAGCTTAAGTATTCATTTTCAAAATTCATTTTGAAAAGAAGATTGAAACTATAAACCTCAAAATAATCCTTATTACGGATATGACACAATAATATTTTATTTAATATTACTAAAATCAATTTGTAATTTATAACGTAATACGTTGTATATAACCCCCATTATTATCCATGCTATCAAGTAAACGCTGGCGTATGGATCCTGTAATGTTTAAACATATATCTTCATATTTCCTTGCAATGCAACTTCATCTGGTAGGTCACTGGTTGGTTAAAACCACTTGTTACTTATTCACTGACTGTACTCTTCCTTATATCTTTTGACCCTCCGACTCACAGTAGGTAATTTCTCTAAAACAAAAAAGGAATATTGTAAGGCTACTAGCAAAATTATAAAATATTAAGTAGATACCTACTTATTACTTTTTTAAACAAAATTATTTTGAAAATAGTTCAAATGTTACAAAATAATTATATTATAATTTATACATAATGCTATATTCATCATTCCAAAAGTAAATAAATAAACTCTTGGAAATATTATTTTTTCTTCTATTTAGACCCTATGGTAAATACAAAACGTTTAATAAAATAACTACAAGGATCAGCAGTTAAACTTTAATTAGCTAAATGTTAGATAAAATAATTAAATCATAATACTCACAGTCAGTCCGGTTTCATCAATTATTTGTGATATAATAATATATTAAAACCACTTTTACGCTGCGCGATAATATCCGCTTTCATCTCAAAGCTTACATTTCAAAATGAACTATTACACAGCTATTATAATAGATTAAACACACGTCACTAACCCACAATATCAAAAACCAATCAAGAACGAACAACATTCTATTAGGCGCGGTGAATGAGCCGTAAGTTACCTGCATCTGTCTACCATACCTAATTTATTTATTTAGATTTCTGTGGGTATACTCAAAAGTTTTACGAATTATGTGAACAACACGAACATGACACGGAACTATATTCAAAAGCGTGATTATTCGAGTAATATGCGGGTGTGTGTGTCAAATTACTCATTAAAAGAAGGTCGTAAGTCAAACTAAACGTTAAGCAATTAGTTTTGAAGTTGCGTATGGACTTTTGGCGTGGATAGTACATCACGCTATGATCAGTAAGAGTGGAACTATAGTAAACCTCGGAGAGCTACCGGCGGCGGCGGCCGTGCGGATTTATTTTAAAACTATAATTTACCTCCTAAGATATTCATTGAAATCAATTGATGTCAAGGGCAATTTTATTCTAAATTAAATATTTGTGTTGAATAACGTATTTATTTGGATAAATAATAATATCATTGTATATGAAAAACACCTTCGCAAATAATGCATTATTTTGATTACCATAAAAAAGGTTATAGTGAGTCAACCTTAAACGATAGACTTAAGCTGTCGGGAACTTTTTTTTATAACTTTTAAGGGGGAACAATTCCGTTATAAATGATTTTTGCGTAACTTTAACCGTTTGCGCAGCGCTTTCTTTGATGCTCCGCTCCTATTGGTCGAAGCGTGACGTTATGTTGGCCTTTCTAGATAAATGGACTATCCAACACAATAAGAATTGTTCAAATCGGTCCAGTTGTTTTGGAGCCTATTCAATTCAAACAAACAAACAGTGTAGTTAAGTACCATTATTTACCTTATTATTCTAATTTTAACTCTATTAGTGGCTTTTGTGGACAGGATATGAATTCAGATTTGTTGCAGTTGTACCTAATAGCAATCATGGTTTAAATATGTTTTTATTATTTTATTTATCTTTTAAATAGATCAGTTTATAATTTGTTAATGTGAGAACGTAGTAGGCTTTGTAGACTGTAGATTTGTAGGCCATTTTCTATTTTGTTGAGCCTACAATGTTATAAACACACACTGTAATTTGAAAACATTGTAAAAGCCAATTATTTTTAAAAGAGTAACCGTGTAGTTTCTTCCCGGCTCTTCTCCATAGAAACGACTAATTGGAACCTTGCACCCGGCTGAACGTTTCATAAGTGTGTAAGTGGTGGTCAGCGGGATTGTCCGAAAGGGTTACCGCGGGCCTGGAACATAAAGGGCTAAGGAAGGAGCACGGGTGGGTTTTAGTCAGTAAGAGTCTGACACTCCCTTCTGCTCCACCCAGAGCGGGAGGAGTCATTTGATGATTTCCCATCCACAAAAAAAAAAAAAAAGTGTGTAAGTGGTATAGGTATGTGAAATAAAATATTTTTATTTTGATGAAGTATTATTCCTATGAGGCTGTTTATTCAATTATTTATGTTAATATCTAAGGCACGTGGAGTTTAAATAAAAACTGGCCAAGTGCGAGTCGGACTTGCACACGAAGGGGTCCGTACCACAAGGCGAAAACGCCGAAAACCGCGTTTGTTGTATGGGAACCCCCCTTAAATATTCATTTTATTTTGTTTTTAGTATTTGTTGTTATAGCGACAAGAGAAATACATAATTTGTGAAAATTTCAACCGTCTAGCTATCGCGTTTCTTGAGATACAGCCTGGTGACAGACAGACGGACAGACAGCGAAGTCTTAGTAATAGGGTCCCGTTTTTAACCTTTGGGTACGGAACCCTAAAAACATCGGCTTTGTAGAATGTTTGTCGTCGTGTGGCAGCATTTTTTCTAATACATACTCATAATCAGCCTATAATAATGTTCCCACTGCTGGGACACAGGCCTCCTCTCTGTGAGACGGAGTGGGCTCTAATATACCACGCAAGCAAAGTGCGGGTTGGTAGATGTCACATGTCTTCGAATTTTTGGTTCTAGGACATGCTGGTTTCCTCACGATGTTTTACTTCACCGTTTTGAGAGCAGTGGTGATGAAATAATTTACTCAAAGTAAAGCGCCTGTCTGTGTGGTGCCGGACTTAAAGAATAGCACCACCCCATACTTCCCGTGGGTGTCGTAAAAGGCGACTAAGGGGCGTACCGGAGAATGGGCAGCAGCGTTCTCTATGCATTCCACCACCATACTATACTGCGATCGCCAACCCGCCTGCCAAGCGTGGCGGTTATGGCAAACCCCCCCTTTTGGGAGAGGCCTATGTCCAGCAGTGGACGTCTTTCGGCTGAAATGATGATGATGATGATGAAAGCGCCTGTCTGGGTTTGAACCTACGACTTACTCGTAAGTCGCGGCCGTTTCCACTGGGCCACAACTGCTCTCGTAATAATACTCGATGCTCCATATAACGCCCAAGTAATGTACTTGGGCGTTAATACGGCACACTGTACCTCCTCTATTCCATGTCTCTGTGATCCGCTATCATTATCCGACTGCGCCAGGAGGGTTATGTTTTTCGAGTGTATGTATTTTTTTTCCACGTCCTTACGTAACACTAGTCCATATTACAGCACGAAAAACTAGCTTCCAAGGGAACAAAGCGCTTGTTATTCAATAAAAGAACTCGTCGATTCAAGGGAACGCTTGAAAAAACCTGCCATTGAAATTTTCCGCGCCAACCTGAAAGTAAATTCGAGAGAGCGAGCTATGCATTCTAATTGTATACACAATGAACTCTTGCAGCCTTCTCCTTACGAATCTTACTTCAGTGCACATTAGATAAACAAGAATAGTTTCGCTTTTTTAACTCGACTTGTTCCGTTTTCTTTGTAAATCTCGCGAAATTGGTGTGTTTATTTTTGCTGTACAAAGTGCACACCTAGAGACATTAGGTACATGTTTGCAGAACTATATTTTGAGGAAGTGAAATGATGTTAGTGTAAAAATAAATAAAAGTAGGACACCTAAGTGAAATGAACACGCCCTATCACCCTAACCCGAGCAGTGGTGGCCAAGTGGTATCGGCCGCGACTTACGAGTTGTAGGTCGTAAGTTCGAACCCAGACAGGCGCTTCATTTTGTGTAAATTATTTCATCACCACTGCTCTCAAAATGGTGAAGGAAAACATCGTGAGGAAACCGGCATGTCCTAGAACCAAAAATTCGAAGACATGTGACATCTACCAACTCGCACTGGGCCCGCGTGGTGGATTACGGCCCACTCCCTCTCACCGAAAGGAGGCCTGTGTCCCAGCAGTGGGAACGTTATAGGCTGATTATGGTATGGTTATGGTATCACCCTAATATTGTAGGTAAATGCGAAAGTTTGTGTGTGTGTTTATATGTTTGTTACTTTTTCACGCTCAAACGGCTGGACCAGTTTGGATAAAATTTTGTAGGGAGGTAGCTGACACCCGGGATTAATAAATAGGCTACTTTTTATCCCAATAGTCCCACGGGATCAACACGTATGCGGGTGAAACCACAGGGCACAGCTAGTCCAGCATATATAATTCACAAAAAAATCACCAAAAATTATTTATCTGGGGGCACGCGAGTGCCCCCGCCAAGACGAGCCAAGCGAAGCGCAAGGGCACTACCTACCTTTTCTCGAAGCACTTCGTCGTATTTTTGAACCCTCTTAACTTGGGTTGGGATTATACCAGATAAACAAAATTTTCGGGATATGATATCAGTGGTTGACTTATTAAACCTAAACGGCCTTATTATAAAACAAGGTTTATCTTTAGACCCAGGTTTAAACCATCGAGCCATTTTTAAATCTTGAACTTTATTCCGACAACTGTAAAGTTCTTAATGCAAAATTGACAACTTAGACTCGGGTTTAACGTCAGTTTTTGTAATAAGAACTTTAGCTTCGTCGGATTATAGTTCGAAATTTAAAAATAGCTGGATGGTTTAAACCTGGGTCTAAAGATAAATCTTGTTTTGTAATAAGGCCGATAAAGTTTCAATTGCATAGCTCTTATACTTTAGATCTTATTGATATCTAAAATACCCCGATTTCGTCACTGACTCACTGACTGATGATCATCAATATTCTTAAGGTTCTTCCTGAAGTCCTAGAAAGCTGAAATTTGGTATGTAAGCTAGTAATAGTACACAAACAACAAAAAAATCTTAAAACTTGAAACTTTTACCCCCCCAACCCCTTAAACTAGGGGATGAAAGTTTGTATGAGACTTCCGTAAATTTTGATGCTAGAGGTCTGAAAATTTATATAGTGGTAGGGTAGGGTCCTTGTTATAAATAAACCCCAAAAAAAAGAAAGAAAAAATGAACAACAAAAAAAAATACTTGTATAAATATCATAAGCAACTTACAAAAAGAAATGAAATCCCACAAAAACATTTCATGTTAAATGTTGCCAAGACGAGACCATGTAGCTCGCACTGTCAAAAAGTAATCAGATCTCATGTAGAGCCAAGCTTCTAACTCTACACGCCCTAACTCTAAAAGGCCTAACTTCGCAAACTCTACACCTTAGTCAAAATATATGGCTTGGCCATTTCGCTACATTCACATGAGCGTAAGGTGAAAAACTCTCATACCGTTGATGGTTCTTGTAGTAACGAAACGGCCAAGCCATATCCTTTGACTAAGGTGTAGAGTTTGCGAAGTTAGGCCTTTTAGAGTTAGGGCGTGTAGAGTTAGAACCTTGGCTCTACATGAGATCTGATTACTTTTTGACAGTGTGAGCTACATGGTCTCGTCTTGGCAACATTTAACATGAAATGTTTTTGTGGGATCACATTCTTTCAGTTTTATATTTAGTACTAGCTTCTGCCCGCGACTTCGTCCGTGTGAATTTTTTTGTTCCCCCGACCCACCCCATAGCATCGCATCGCCTACCTACTTTATTTTCGCTTCGCTTAGCGTTCTTTCTGACTTTTTTCATTTTACTCGGCTCCAAAGGCTCCGTGATGAGAGAGAGAGAATCTATCAAAAGCAAAAATAAACTTTGAAATCCGACTGGAAGCTCCAGAGATTAGAGCGTTTAAACAAACAAACAAACTCCTCGGCTTTATTATTAGTATAGATTTAAAATTACTTTAAATCATACAAATATTTGGAAATCATGACATAATTTTAGAGCGCGAATCGGTGACCTTCGTCTTATCTTATCACTGCGTATGCGAAAGTTTGAACTGCTGGCCCATGACCACCAGAAGTGCCTTTATCTCTACCAGCGCTCAAAACATTCCCATTGGTCAGCGATCTATCTTCTCATTGGGGCTCAGTGTCCATGTAACAAAGGCTGAAGCCTTCCTGCTATCGATCCCCACTGGCTCCTTAGGTAAGCTGCAGGAATGAATAACTTAAATGATAACGACGAACTAGCAACGTTATATCGATGGCTCCTAAGTATACTGAGTCAACTATTATTCTTTATAAGTATAGTTGACTCAGTATACTTAGGAGACAAGCGTGATGACTATTTTGTAAGTAGGATTGCACAAACACTTTTACACGTCAATCACATTTTTTTTAAACTAGATGAGGTCGGCGTTTCCTATCTGACTACTCTGAGAAGAAAGACCGAAACAAACTCAGAGGTCACAGTCTCTTTTAAAGTTCAGACATAATCTTGGTCAGGATAAATGAAGACCATGTAGATCGATGTCTGAGATGGTCTTTTAAGGAAAGAACCACACAGATTGAGAGGACCAGTCCAGTCAGTGCATGCATTTGTCAGAAATCGTGCAGCTCAACTCAAAACTTAAGAAGCTCAAAGATTCGACGAACAATACCAAAGAAAGGACATTTGGTTAGGCCACATAAATTACTCAAACTACCAGACCATGAAAAAAAACTAACAGAACAGAGATATTAAAAAACAAAAAAATGAATAAAATTACCCATATTGTCTTCACATTCACAATAATTAAAATAATATGACAATACATAACCGGGGTGAAACCCTAAAGTTAAGTAAACTCAATAATAAAACACTTATCAAAAGCAGAAAAAACTGCCTTAAATTTTCACTGAATCATTTGTTTTAAAACTTATTAGGACACATATTTATCTGATAATAACATAGATTTTCAACTTGAAAACAATGAAAGACAAGATAATGGAGAGAGAAATTTTCATTACTCCAGCATCCTTTCCACTCCACATCGCAATAGCTTCAGAACGGATAACAGCTGCAAAAGTTTAATGAATACTAGAAAACAAATTCCCGTTAGTTTCCTACAAACTAAGTTATCGGTTGCCAGCACTAAGTTTCTAGTTTCGATCGAAATCAATTTGGAAACTGCACGAAGTTTTTAGAGTAACTCTTATCAAGACTTTTAGGAAGTTTCCAGGGGAGACGCTCCGACGTAAACTAATTTGTCATCGAATACGTTACACACGGAAAATCTGATCGAAATATACGGTTTTGGGAGTTTCTGTCCCCAGTGTAGTTTCTTGAGAGAAATATTCCGTTGAATGTCAACAGACAAGGAATTTAAATATTTTTTGAAGCGATAACGTTCAGATTTAACGTAAACAAGAGCAGCAGCAAAAAACGGGTGACCATCTCGTTGGTAAAAAAAATATGTCGAAAGTAGAGGATTTAGATTTTAGATGCTGTAGTTAGGCAGTTTATTTTTACCTTGGTGTGATGACTCCTGACGTCAAGAATGATTCACAGGTTGTTTATTACTGTAATACATGTCAAGGCCATTATTATCTTGTTCTCATTTAATACCTAACGCAGATTCAACTCGAAGAGGACTATTGAATTATGTATTATTTAATTGTCTACTAAAACAATAAAAGATCGCGCGTTTCTGCGCATGACCTTTTACATACAAATTAATGAAAGCCGGCTATGTGCATGCCACACCTCGGTGAAGGGTTCCGTACTTAGAATGAATATTTACGCTTATACACAGTATTAATGAGTTATTATCAACCGCAAAAGTTTGTCATCATCAACACCTAGCCTTTTCCCAACTACGTTAGGGTCGGTTAGAAACATCATCTTTTTAGGGTTCCTTAGTTCCTACAAGGAACCCTTATAGTTTCGTCAAGCCGTCTGTCTGTCTGTCTGTCTGTCCGAGGTTTTGCTAAGAGACCTTTAGTACTAGAAAGCTGTAATTTTATAGGAGTGCGTATATTAATTACGGCGACAAAGTGGTAAAATAAAAATTTTGAAAATATATTTTTTTTAGGGTAGCTCCCCTACAAGTGAAGTGGGGATGAATATTTTTTTCGTCGTTACCCCATCGTGGGGGGTATCGTTGAATAGGTCTTCTAAAATGACTTGGGGGTTGCTAAAATAATTTTTCGATTTAATGCACCATTTACGAAACTTTAAAGTGCAATTTTTTGTTCCAGTAGGGCGTCCCCCCCCCCCCCCCCTCTAAAACCTAAACTGCGGGCTTGAAAAATCTGGAAAAATTCACGATGATAGTGCATTTCATGAACTTTAAAGGAAAAGTATAGCGGTTAAGATAACTTTATTAGTTTAGCAGTAATAGTCGTTGAACTTGGATGTTGGATAATTTTGTACCAAACACAAAATCCTTAGCATTAATCTTTTAAAGTGACTATGATGAGGTAGTTGTTTGTTTACAACGGGGAAAGACCGGCCATTAAAAAATAAAATATGTTTTTTTTTATATTCAGAATAAAGAAGCTTGGTACAGTCAACAGCAAAAGTAGATGATCAAAATCAGAAATTCTAAAAATACTAATGAACGGAGTTTGGGTGAGAATTGTGTGGCGTCGAAGCGATTTCTGTGTGGCGTTGATGTGGTGTTGAGTGGTTTGAATCACTTCGACGCCACACAGTTCTGACGCGAACTCCGTTCATTAGTATTGAATTTCTGATTTTGATCATCTACTTTTGCTGTTGACTGTACCCACCAAGCTCATACTTTTAGTAAGGCCTACTACAGTTCAGCGGAACCTAACGAGGCGTTTGTGCAGGGAAGAACAGTTCAAGCTGCTTCTGAAATACAGAAGATTGTTAACCAAGTGAAGGAATTGAGCGGAAGAAGAGGATAAGTAATAGGTATGTACATTAGTTTAGTGCTTAAAAGTTTGTGGTTTTAGACACGCGTGAAAAAATTTGATACATATTAGAGAGTGCTGTGGATGGGATCAAAATTGTTTTGTTTGCCCTCTATTTCACCGTCGCATCCCATTACATAATAGAAATCCATAAGCTAAATCTGTAGGTACATTTAATAAATACATCTTCAAGTTAAACGTGATCTTCTTTATTCCTGTTAGTGTTTTCCTCGCATATGTTTTCTTACGAATTATTGCATCCTAAAACAACTTTCGCATATCCATACCTAGTTACATATTTACAAATTGGTCAAACTTTGAGTTCCAATTAGGTACTTACTCTTGGATCAGTTTGAACAAAATCAACTTGACGGCATAAATATCTTATTAAGAAAGTTTAATTTTAACTTATGTCAGCTGCAGAACAAAGCAGTTCTGCAGCTTATAGGCAGTGAGAACATTATAATATTCTCACTGCTGGGATACTGGCCTCCTCTCTTCACTTACAGAATAATCTTCACTTTGCTATTTCGCATATTAAAACCTAGTGTTGACCTGAGGGCAAGCTGCTTCTCACACTGACAACTGTACGTACCTTGCTCCCGGGTCACCAGTCTTGACTCTCTGTATATTTTGGCTGCAGAGACCAAAACGTAATAGTACACGTTACTACTTGACTACTACTCAGGTACTCGCAGGGAAGTTTTATAAAAATGTTGCTGTTATTTTAGTATTTTGTACGACTTCCACGCGAACGAAGTCGGGGGCAAAAGCTAGTTTATGAATAAGTAAACCTTCTTTCTACGCAATATCTTCTCGTCCCACTTACCGCATTGTCTTAAGATGAAATTCTTTGACCAGTGCGTGTTGCCACTTCCAGTGATGACATATGGCACTGAAACGTGGTCGCTCACAATAGGCTTTCTTAGAACGCTAAAAGTCACCCAAAGGGCAATAGAGAGGACTATGCTTGGAGTTTCCCTGCGTGATCGAATCAGAAATGAGGAAATCCCCAGGAGAACCAAGGTAACCGAAATAGCCTGAAGAATTGCCAAACTTAAGTGGCAGTAGGCATGGGCCTACTGCCACTTAAGTTGGCTGACTTAAGTTGGTTGTGGCAGTAGGCCCCTGCCTACTGCCACAACCAACGATAAAGATCGGAGACGCTACACTCTGAAGTCGTGGACGAGTATGTTTACCTGGGACAAACTGTCCAGTTAGGAAGGTCTAACTTCGAAAAAGAGGTCAATCGTCGAATCCGATTCGGCTGGGCAGCGTTCGGGAAGCTACGCAATAACTACTCGTCTCACATACCGCAGTCTCAAGACGAACGTCTTTGACCAGTGCGTGTAATTGCCAGTGATGACTTATGGCACTGAAACATGGTCGCTCACAATGGGCCTTATAAGAAGGCTAAAAGTCACCCAAAGGGCAATGGAGAGGGCTATGCTTGGAGTTTCCCTCCGTGATCGAATCAGAAATGAGGAGATCCGCATGAGAACCAAGGTAACCGACATAGCCCGAGGAATTGCCAATCTTAAGTGGCAGTGGGCAGGGCACATTGCAGAACAGATGGCCGATGGGGCCGAAAGGTTCTGGAGTGGCGACCGCGTACTGGAAGACGTAGCGTTGGAAGGCCTCCCACAAGGTGGTCCGACGACCTTGTTCAGCCGCAAAAACCCGTTGGATGCGAGAAGCACAGAACCGGTCGAAGTGGAGGTGCTTGGGGGAAGCCTATGTCCAGCAGTGGACGTCTTTCGGCTGAAATGATGATGATGTTGATGAAACCTTCTTTCCAATTTTCATCGACCAAGTCTCCGAGTAGAATGGTTGCGTAACATTCGCACTGACGGACAGATGTGTCGACATGTTACGGTATCAATTTTTGTCATTGGAATAAGGAACCCTAAAACACGCCTATCTAATGTTATCGGTGCAGTCAGAGGTCATTTTGCCAATATATAAATAAAACAGTATACTATTCGAATGCGGTAAAACATATCGTATCATCAACCATGAGGCAACTCATACTAATTCTGTCTGTGGTTTTAACTACTACACATGCGGACATTCAAAACTTCTATGGAAATTGGACAGCAGTCATGCAGTTTCCCGAGAATCTGACAATTCCTACGTGTTTAACATATACGATCTCCAAAGAAAATGACCTACAATGTCAATGTGCCGACGGAAAAATCACAACGCTCTTAGATTTTAATTCTATACAATATTCCACTGGCCAGAACCTCCAGCACTTCCAAATTTTGAAGGAAAAAAAGTCTTTCCCAGTTCTTGAAGCAAAGACCGCAGAGGAAGTCGTAAGCTCTTTAAATGTCTCTTGCACATGTGGCGAAGAACATCATCCATTACGTTTGGCTGTAAGAAGGATTAATGAGGACTACTTCATACTCTACCAAGCTCATATTTCTAGTAAGGACAGTTCAACGGAACCTAATGAGGCGTTTGTACAGGGAAGAACTGTTCAAACTGCTTCTGAAATACAGAAGATTGTAAACCAAGTGAAGGATTTGAACGGAAGAAGAGGAAAAGTAACATGTTCATTAGCTTAATGCTTGAAAGTTGGTGCTTTTACTCGTGAAAAATTTTGATACATATTATGAGAGTGCTGTGTCCATAGTTTATTTTATATACCTACTTAAATATTCAGTGTCTTTTTTTTTTGTTTTTCATTATTGCAAATATGGTAGGTTACTAAAAATATTGTGAATAGCACTTTTTTACGAATATCTGATGGGATCAGAATTTTTTTGTTTGCCCTCTATTTCACCGTCGCATCCCATTATCCTAATCCTAACTTTATATATATATATAGGTATATATTATTAATATTATAAATACGAAAGTAAGTTTGTTTGTTACATTTTCACGCCTAAACCACTGAACCGGTCATCCTGAAATTTTGTATCTACGTCGTTGTCAGGTGTACAGAAACGGAAACTTTAAAAAAAACCTTAAGAAACCTTTTATCCCGAAAAAAAGTGTTGTTCCCAAAGAAAACAACAACGTTATTATGATAATAGATGGCACCACGTGTCTTTCGAATAAAAAAAAACAGGACGTTTATCGGGTCAGCTAGTATAAAATAAATCCATAAGCTAAATCTGTACATTAAATAAAGAAATCTTCAAGTTATATGCGTTGTTCTTTATTCCTGTTAGTATTTTCCTCGGATATGTTTTCTTACGAATTATTGCATCCTAAAACAACCTTTGTATATCAAATCCTGGTTACATATTTACAAATTGATCAAACTTTAAGTTCCAATTAGGTACTTACTCTTGGATCAGTTTCAACAAAATCAACTTGACGACATAAATATCTCAATTGGAAAGTTTAATTTTAACTTATTTCAGCTACAGAACAAAGCATAATAAGCCTATAATGTTCTCAATGCTCGGACACTGGCCTCCTCTCTTCACTTATAGAATCATCTTCACTTTGCTATTTCGCATATTAAAACCTAGTGTTGACCTCAGGGCAAGCTGCTTCTCACACGAACAACTGTACGTACCTTGCTCCCGCGTCACCAGCCTTGACTCTCGGTATATTTTGGCTGCAGAGACAAAAGGTAGTAGTACACGTTCAATTACAAATTCAAAATATTTATTTGCCAGAAAATATATTGTTCAATAAGGGAAGATTTTAAAAGTTATTGTATTCTTCTATTTATACTATACTATTCTATTTATTATTAAATGTTATTTGTAAACGTGCAAATTACATTCAATAATAAAGTCATTTATTTTGACATCGTACCCAAAACACAAATTGTAAACATTAAAATAAATAATAAACAGACCAAACCAAAATAACATCGATGCATTTCAATAGGTACTCAATATATTTGAATGTTAATAATTAAAATTAAAAATGTCAATCACGTAGATTTATATGTCAATAGCTAAAATTAAATTAAATGTCAATACTTAAAATCTAATGTCAATCAAATAAGTTTAAATGTCAATTTATCTGTAATTAAAAATGTCATTAAAATTAAAACAACAATTATTATTTAATGAAAATTACTTATTCTATACCTAGAATTATCTGTCCAATTACTCATAAATAACGATTTAACAACTATGTCTATGTTCTATAAATTCCTTAAGGCTATAGAAACAACTATTTTGTAGCCACTCTTTCAATTTTATTTTAAAAACGTTACCTACCCTGCAATATTTTTAATTCTTTTAGTATATTATTGTAAATCAACATGTAACACATATTAGACACATTTTTATTGTAAATATTTTTATGAACAGATGGATGATATAATAAGTTTCACAACTTGGCCCTTTTTTGTTTTGGCACAACTTCGCTATGTTGCCTAAAGTAATGCATACAGTGTTTCGTTGTAAAGATGCAGATATCTCGTATGTAGATGCAGGGCAGTGAAAGAATCTGAATCTCAATCCCTTTTTAAAGAGAGGTTTACAGCTATCTAAAAACCATGCCTTATTTATGACCCGGATGCATCGTTTCTGGAGCTTGAAAACTCTGTCGGTATCGGTCGAATGACCCGACATGACAATAAGTCCATAGCTTAGGACAGATGACACATAGCCATGGTAAGCTGAAAGAGCAGCTTCTGCAGAAACATTTTGTCGTAGCTTTTTTAATGCAAACACAAACCTATCAAGTTTCTGACATATATGTTCCACAAGGCTTTTCCAATAGAGATTTTTGGCTTTAGTAATACCTAAAAAAATTATTTCATCCACTTGTTCTACTTTTTAATTTTTATAGCTAATATCTTCAGCTAATAGTTTAGTATTATATGAGTTAAATTCAATTAATTTAGTCTTGCTAACATTTATATTTAAGTCATTATTTGCCATCCAACAAAAAGCTGACAATCTTTTCGGTAACTGATTTGTAATCGATTTTATCCTGACACTTTATTATAATTGTCGTATCATCTGCAAAAAGAATACATTTCTGCATACTGGCCTCCGGAAGATCATTTATGTAAAGAAAGAAAAGCAAAGGACCGTGAATGCCACCCTGAGGCACACCGCACTTATTTATAACTTTGGATATCTCTGTATATTGCTTTCTATTTCTTAAAGATATTCATTCATAGGCATTGCTCGATATGCCGTAGAAGTCTAATTTGTATAATAGCTTAGAGTGATTAACAAAATCAAAGGTCATACTCATATGTAAAAATATTATCGTTACTACTTGACTACTACGCAGGTACTCGCAGGGAAGTTTTATAAAAATATTGGTGTTATTTTAGTGATTTGTGGTGTCGTACGACTTCTACGCGAACGAAGTAACGGGCAGAAGCTAGTTTTTGAAGAAGTAAACCTTCTTTCCAATTTTCATCGATCAAGCAAGCAGTCTCCGATTAAAATGGTTGCTTAACATCCGCTCTGACGGACAGATGTGTCGAAATTTTACGGTTTCCATTTTTGTCATTGGATTATGGAACCCTAAAACACACCTATCTAATGTTATCTGTGCAGTCAGAGGTCATTTTGCCAATGTATAAATAAAGCAGTATACTATTCGAATGTGGTAAAACATATCGTATCATCAACCATGTGGCAACTCATAGTTCTGTCAGTGTTTTTGACTACTACACATGCGGACTTTCAAAATTTCTATGGAAAATGGACAGCAGTCATGCAGTTCCCCGAGAATCTGACCATTCCGACGTGTTTAACATATACGCTCTCCAAAGAAAGTGACCTACAATGTCAGTGTGCCGACGGAAAACCCACAACGCTCTTAGATTTTGAATATTCCACGGGACAGAACTCCCAGCACGATCACATTTTTAAGAAATCATTCCCAGTCCTTGAAGCAAAGACTGCAGAGGAAGTCGTAAGCTCTTTGGGTGTCTCTTGCACATGTGGAGGAGAACATCGTCCCGACCGTTTGGCTGTAAGAAGGATTAATGAGGACTACTTCATACTCTACCAAGCTCATACTTTTAATAAGGACTCCAGTTCAGCGGAATCTAACGACGCGTTTGTGCATGGAAGAACTGTTCAAACTGCTTCTGAAATTCAGAAGATTGTAAACCAAGTGCAAGATTTGAGCGGAAGAAGAGGAAAAGTAATATGTTCATTAGCTTAGTGCTTGAAAGTTGGTGCTTTTACGCGTGAAAAAATTAGATACATAGATATTATGAGAATGCTGTGTCCATAGTTTATTTTATATACTTAAATATTTAGTGTATTTTTTTTTTGTTTTTCATTATTGCAAATATAGTAGGTTACTATAAATATTGTGAATAGCACTTTTTTACGAAGTATCCGATGGGATCAGAATGTTTTTGTTCACCCTCTATTTCACCGTCGCATCCCATTATATAATAATTATACATCCATATACTAAATCAGTACATTAAATAAAGAAATCTTCCAGTTAAACGCGATCTTCTTTATTCCTGTTAGTATTTTTCTCGGATATGTTTTCTTATGAATTATTGCATGCTAAAACAACTTTCGCATATCAAATCCTAGTTACATATTTACAAATTGATGAAACTTTAAGTTCCAATTAGGTACTTACTCTTGGATCAGTTTGAACAAAATCAACTTGACGACATAAATATCTCAATTGGAAAGTTTAATTTTAACAAATTTCAGCTGCAGAACAAAGCATTATAGGCCTGTAATGTTCTCACTACTGGGACACTGGCCTCCTCTCTTCACTTATAGAATTATCTTCACTTTTTGTGTTGACCTCAGGGCAAGTTGCTTCTCACACGGACAACTGTACGTACCTTGCTCCCTTGTCACCAGTCTTGACTCTCTGTATATTTTGGCTGCAGAGACAAAAGATGTTCAAATACAAATTCAAAATATTTATTTGCCAGAAAATACTCTTGGATCAGTTTGAACAAAATCAACTTGACGACATAAATATCTCAAATAAAACGTTTGATTTTAATTTATTTCAGCTGCAGAATAAAGCATAATAAGCCTATAATGTTCTTACTACTGGGACACTGGGCTCCTCTCTTCACTTATAGAATCATCTTCACTTTGCTATTTCGCATATTAAAACCTAGTGTTGACCTCTGACAAGCTGCTTTTCACACGGACAACTGTACGTACCTTGCTCCCGGGTCACCAGTCTTGTCTCTCTGTATATTTTGGCTGCAGAGATCAAAACGTAAAAGTACCTACATGTTACTACTTGACTACTACGCAGGGACTCGCAGGGAATTTTTATAAAAATGTTGCTATTATTTTAGTATTTTGTGGTGTCGTACAACTTTCACGCGAACGAAGTCGCGGGCAGAAGCTAGTTTTTGATTAAGTAAACCTTTTTTTCCAATTTTCATCGATCAAGCAAGCAGTATCCGAGTAACATGGCTGCGTAACATCATCATCATCGTGGAAATTTTACGGTTTCCATTTTTGGCATTGGACTATGGAACCCTAAAACGCTCCTATCTAATGTTATCCGTGCAGTCAGAGGTCATTTTGCCAATATATTATAAATAAAGCAGTATACTATTCGAATGCGGTAAAACATATCGTATCATCAACCATGTGGCAACTCATACTAATTCTGTCTGTGGTTTTAACTACTACACATGCGGACATTCAAAACTTCTATGGAAATTGGACAGCAGTCATGCAGTTCCCCGAGAATCTGACCATTCCGGCGTGTTTAACATATACGCTCTCCAAAAAAAATGACCTACAATGTCAATGTGCTGACGGAAAAACCACAACGCTCTTAGATTTTGAATATTCCACTGGAGATAACTCCCAGCACCTTGAAATTTTTAAGAAATCATTCCCAGTCCTTGAAGCAAAGACTGCAGAGGAAGTCGTAAGCTCCTTGGGTGTCTCTTGCACATGTGGCGGAGAACATCATCCCGTCCGTTTGGCTGTAAGAAGAATTAATGAGGACTACTTCATACTCTACCAAGCTCATACTTTTAGTAAGGACTACCACAGTTCAGCGGAACCTAACGAGGCGTTTGTGCAGGGAAGAACTGTTCAAACTGCTTCTGAAATACAGAAGATTGTAAACCAAGTGCAGGATTTGAGTGAAAGAAGAGGAAAAGTAATATGCTCATTAGCTTAGTGCTTAAAAGTTGGTGCTTCTACGCGTGAAAAAATTAGGTACTTACTTATATTATTATGAGAGTGCTGTAGTGACTATAGCTTTTTATATAAGTACTAAAACATTCAGTATCTTTATAGTTTTTCATTATTCCAAAATAATATGGTAGGTTACTAAAAATATTGTGAATAGCACTTTTTTATGAAGTATCTGATGGGATTAGAATTATTTTGTTAGCCCTCGTATCCCATTATATAATATTAAAAAAATCCTTGCTAAATCTGTACATTAAATAAAGAAATCTTCAAGTTAAACGCGATCTTCTTTATTCCTGTTAGTATTTTCCTCGGATATGTATTCTTACGAATTATTGCATCCTAAAACATCTTGCGCATATCAAAACCTAGGTACATAATTACAAGTTGGGTGAACTTTAAGTTCTAATTAGGTACTTCTTACTTTTAGATACATAAAAGCTTAAGTAAAATCAGCCTATAAAGTTCCCACTGCTGAGACACAGGCCTCCTATCAGTGAGAGGGAGTGGGCTATATTTAATCCACCACGCGGGCGCAGAGCGGGTTGGTGGATGTCACATGACTTCGAATTTTAGTTCTAGGACATGCTCGTTTCCTCACGATGTTCTCCTTCACCGTTTACTCTTAGATCAGTTCGAAAAATTAACTTGAGGGCTAAATTATCTCAATTAGAGAGTTTCATTTTAAGTCATTTCAGCTGCGTCCAATATATAATTATACCAAAAGTATTTTCAAAGTGGCCATAAGTTTCTAATGGGAATGTGTTACCTTTCATCATGTTATGATAGTCGAGAATTTACATTAAATTTCACCAAATTGTTCTGGAACAGACTATAGATTAGATATCCAGCACCAGTACTAAATAACATAAAAAGCTATACTACTTTAGTACCGTTGCGTAAGCCTTGTATTAATTTTAACTGTACCAAAACAAAGGCCAGCCAGTTCAGTGCTCGACACAAATCTACAGTCACAGGACGTGCGCAGGAACAAAGCGCTTTGATCGCATATAACATAATTGACGTCGAATAATAGACCAGTGCATTATAACGAAATCACGCGACAATATTGCAACCAGTGCAACATCCTGCATTTGAACTAAATTCTAACTAAAGAGCATACACACAATAAACGATGCTCTCGCAATCGCTTATTTATATTGTTCTTATTAAATTCTCTTTTGCTCAAGTAGACGGGACATTCTGGTGGTTAAACGATAAATTAGCCAGCATGCATGGTGTAAAACCACCACCTCCAAAATTTGAGAATTTGTCTGAGTTCGATACAGATGAAAGTGCTAAAATCGTGTTCAGAGATGATAATCTTATTACTGACAGTGTTGTGAAATCTTCAGAAAGTATTAGTATGAGTAAGACTGATGTCGTCGAAACGAGTGACGAAGTTGTTGATCACAATTTTATTAAATGGCCTGAAGAAGAGAAGAAAGTTTCTAATGGTAACAAAGTCAATAACAGTGTTGAAGAGCTACAATCTGTTGAAGAACGAACTGATTCACCTGAAATAGGCGACAAATTCATATTTAAGTTTCCTGATAATGATATATTTATTTGGAAAGATTTAGTTATTACTTCTACCGCCGCTATACCAACCACCGTAAGTGAAAACAGTACTGAAAACATTGTTTCCAATAAAACTGTTCTTTATAATGACAAAGTATCGTTTAATACGAATTACAAAGAAAAACTGTCTGAAAATATTTGCACTTTTATGAAAAAGACTGAATGCAATCGGAACAACGGACTCGTTTTGGATATCAAGTAAGTTCATATATTAATTACTCTATTTACACAACAAACAGGCGGCGCTGATAATATCCTCTGTGACCTTAATGTATAAATAATATACCTAATACCTACATTTGTTTTGTAACAGAGACGCAAGGAAAATAAACACTGAACGCTACAAAATATGCTGCGTGCTACCGTTAGGAAATAAAAACCAAGATGAATCAAAAATATATTTCCCTGATACCATAAGGAAGATTAAACGCCCTAAAAGATCGAACAAGGAAAATGTTTCCCAAAAGCAAAGAGACGCTTTGTTACGACGAAAATTTGCACACCAAAGCCACAAGTCTAAGCCTTCTGCACAGACAAAAATTGCTACACCAGATTACGATTATGACGATCCCTATTGGAATGTCAAAAATGTTAAGCATACGAACAAGCATAAACAAGAGTCGAACACAAGATACGATTACACCTCAGACGATTATATTCAAGATTATGATGTAGAAGTTCCAAAACCGGGCCTTACTGGACTGTATTCTGATCATGGACAAAGTCCCCCTGATTGGGCATTTTTCAACAAAAATAAGGGCTCAATTTACGGAGGCAGTGACGATTACGACGATAATGACAGTGGCACATTTGGATATTCTACTATCGACCCTAGAGCAGGTATTTTTCTTAACTATATATACTTATTTTATATTTAGGTAGCTTGGAATAGCTAATCGACATTTACTTCATTTCAGGGAATGAAAAGAAATCAAAACCACGAGGAAAACCAATAAAACTAACAACCGCCTCAGATGAATCGAACTACGATGCTGAGAGCCAAACCATCAGCTACCAATCGAACCCAGGCTTCAACGTTTTACAAGACTTTAAACTCCTTAATTTGATGAGGAATAAAAGTAAGCAGCCAGCTTTAATAGCAAGAACCTCAACCACTGAAAGCTTTGCAGACGATAGCAAGGAATTATTAGTGGACGGATCTTTTGATACGAGTTCTGATTTAAATGATGGCGATTTTGAAGATCGCCAGCTATTTAAAAATTGTGGAATGACATCAAAGCCAGTCGGCTTAAAAAACAAAGGTGATTATTTTTTTGATGATATTTTAAAAATTAGGAGGCATCTTCCCAGCGTTACGTTACTAATAGAACAAAAGGTAGGACACATAAGGTGGATCACACACTACAACGCGCCACACGACAGACCGCAGATGACACGACCCCGCGCGTTTTTTCATACAAAACGGAGAATTTGACTCCGTTTCCCGCGCCCTGTCGCGTCGCGCGGGGAACCTAGGATTCATAAAAGTCCATGTTAGAATTTGTAACCCAAGGACATTTATATATGAATAAATAAATATAATTTTATCCTCAATTCCTTACAGGTAAACAGATAGGCGACACGGAAAATGGGTCGCATCCTTGGTTGGCACTAGTGGTACCAACTCGCAAGATAAATACCGTACAGTGCTATGCGACACTCATTCATCCCAGAGCTGCTATTACAGCTGCTGACTGCGTTCATAGGTACCTAACCCAACAACCATTCTTGAAAACAAGCCGTGGGGGCCGATAGGAATTCCCATCGGCAAAAATTACGTACGCCCATACAAACTTTCGTCCCCATTTTAACCCCTTTAGGGAATGTCTTTTCTAACCTCTAGCACCTTCGTTTTAAAATAAATTTATAATTTTTATTATGAAGATGATTTAGATTAGAAAGAGATTTAGATTAGATTATGAATGTCGATGGCTATAAGAGTAGGAGAAGACCAAAGAAACGCTGAATGGACTGTGTGAAAATGATATGGTTAGAAAGGGGGTGACTACCGAGATGACGACTAATAGAGAAGTATGGTAGAAAAAGACATGTTGCGCTGACCCCAAATAAATTGGGAAAAGGGCAGGAGAAAAAAATAGATTAGACATACAGGGTTGGGTTTGGTCCCATGGTAAAATACAGGGTTATTGGTAAAACATTAACAACCTCTTAAGAGGTCATTGTATTCATCATTATGAACAAATTTTACTATGGGACCAAACCTGAAATCGCGAAAAAAAATCAGCTGTTCATTTTGACGAGTTATACGAACATAATTATGTAGATAACAACTGATTTTTTTTTCGCGATTTCAGGTTTGGTCCCATAGTAAAAGTTGTTCATATTGATGAGTACAATGACCTCTTAAAAGGTTGTTAATGTTTTACCAATAACCCTGTATTTTACTATGGGACCAAACCTGAAATCGCGAAAAAAAATCAGCTGTTGTCTACATTTATGTTCGTACAACTCGTCAAAATGTAGGGAACAGCTGATTTTTTTTCGCGATTTCAGGTTTGGTCCCATAGTAAAAGTCTTTCACAATGATGAGTATAAGAGGTTGTTAATGTTTTACCAATAAACCTGTAGATCAGCGGGGTAATTGCGTAACACAGTATCAGTAGCAATGACTTTCATTTTGACAGTTCAACAACATTCATTGCGTTATTTACGTTGTTGAGCAAACAAATTTTTCGAACATATGAAGCAACTAGCTGCGCCACGCGGTTTCACCCGCGTAAATGTCGATCCCGTGGTAATATCGGGATAAAAAGTAGCCTATATCCAGGGTGTCAGCTACCTCTATACAAAATGTTATCAAAATTTGTTTGAGCGTGAAGAAGTAACAAACATAAACACACACACACACAAACTTTCGCCTCTATAATATTAGTGTGATTACTGTGATGGATTCAGATTGTGATTCATAGTGTGTTACGCAATTAGGGTGCAGTTGCATTAATAGATTCCCGATAGATTCCAATGAGTCTAACTAAGTCATGGCAACTAATAATTTTAATTCGTAGTAAAGGTGCCATCGGCGGATCACGATTCGAGTCATTAATAATTAAATTATTTATTACTAATTTAGTTGCATGCCCTTCAAATATTTATGTGGACTTTGGATGACTGCGAATATGCGTAATATAACTTCTTAATTATAATTAGGTACCTACACATTCAATTATTAGAAAGACCATAGTCATATCTAGCTATTCATCATCATCATCATCATCTGCCTATATAGCCTTTTCCCAACTATGTTGGGGTCGGCTTCCAGTCCAACCGGATGCAGCTGAATATCAGTATTTTATATGGAGCGACTGCCTATCTGACCACCACAACCTAGTTACTGGGTAATACGATACCCCTTGGTAAGACTGGTTGTCAGACTTTCGGGCTTCTGACTACCCGTAACGACTGTCAAAAATCCACGAATGACAGCCGGAACCAACGGCTTAACGTGCTTTCCGAGGCACGGAGGGGTCCCAGTATGTAAAGATGGTCACCCATCCACAGACCCACCGCGGCAAGCGTAGCTTAACCTGATCGACCGACCTGTGCGGCTGTTATTATTTAGCTACGTGGTGGACTGGTGGCCAAGTGATTACGGCCGCGACTAACAAGATGTAGGTCGTAGGTTCAAACCCAGACAGACGATTTACTTTGTGACACATCATTTCAACACCACTGCTTACAAAACGATGAAGGAAAAAAAACATCGTGAGGAAACCAGCATATCCTAGAACCACACATACGAAGATATGTGACATCCACCAACCCGCACTGGGCCTGCGTGGTAGATTACGGCCCACTTCTACTCACCGAGAGGAGGCCTGTGTCCCAGCAGTGGGCACATTATTCGCTGATTATGCTATGACAATTTTACATTGGGGTAATAACTAGACTAATCCTTGTTTTCTCGCCACTAGGAGTTCTCCCGGGGACATCACACTAATCGCTGGACTTTGGAACCTCAATGAGAGGTCGCGTTCGAGAAGCCGCGTTGTTTCCTACCGCTTACATCCCCAATATAAGCACGGTGGGCTTAACAACAACCTCGCTATTCTGGTGAGCCATTTACTTATAACCAGACACATGAAACTTTAGTATTAACCCATTTTGTTTGTTGGTAAGTAGTAGGTACACACGACGAACATCAAACTATACCATCAAACTATACACATCAAACTATACCTCCATTTCCAGTTTTAGTTGACCGTTTTCGTACAATGAGAAGTCATTTTATACTGGAAATGTAATGGCCGTGCGTACGTACAGAAACAACTTACAACCTACTTTACCTACTAAGTAAGCTATAATTATGTATAGTACTTAGTATCATCATCTGCCTAGCCTTTTCCCAATTATGTTGGGGTCGGCTTCCAGTCTAACCGGACTTCCTATTCGACCTCACAACCCAGTTACTGGGACCCCTTGGTAATAGACTGGTTGTCAGACTTCCGGGCTTCGGCTTAACGGCTTAACGTGGCCACGGTATGTAAACGGAGGGGTCACGGTATGTAAAGATGGTCACCCATCCACATACCAACCGCGGCAAGCGTAGCTTAACCTGATCGATCGACTTGTGCGGCTGTTATTATTTAGCCACGGGCCCCTCTGTATAGTAGTGGTAGGATATATTTGTTGCTATCTACTAGCGAGTGTCAGTCATTGCATCAGTTTTAGCCTTAGGTTAATGACACAAAAGCCACATACCTAATGTGTTCGCGATTTGCAGACTCCAGCCTATGATTTTATTTTTTTACCTTAGTTTTCATAGACACGCGTCAGCGGCAGGGGCAACAGTAGTCATCGACAACATGCCACTCTTGTATTTGAGTACAGCGGTGCTATTCACAAAAATCAAAAATCTATTTTAAAATCTCACCGTGAAAACTTAGGCGAATTGAGCGTGGAGTGAGCTGTCAATAGTGTCAATTCCTAGCAAAAACAAACTCACTTCACCTAAGTTTTCACGGTGAGATTTTTACAGAATCGACCGGCTGCACTCAAATACACGACTAGCACGTTGTCGACGGCGGCCACCGACGCGTCGGCGACGGGTGTCGATCGGTGTCGATGGCTGCAGTTGCCGCGGTTCGCTCGGTGTACGCACACTTATGCCTATGATGACAAGCTGAAACCTTAGCTACACATCATGAGATTTTAAAACATTTTGTTTTTTTTATTACTATAAATATGAATTGAACTTATGTTTCTCTTTAGCACTGGAAGCGACCCTTTAGACTTGGAACAAACTTGCTGCCAGCCTGTCTCGCTGACCCTCAATTAGGAGACGAATGCCTGTTCATTGGATGGGGCGGATTTGATCAAGGTTGGTAAAAAAAAAACACAACTTATAAACGTAACCATAAAACCGATGGATGTTGTCGACTGAAATTTAATTTGATAAATGAACTGTGCCTATGTTTTGTAATAATAAAATTAAATTTTATTCGAGAAAATCCATCGGTTTCTTACTAAACTTCAACTATATTCGACGATCCTGCATACTTATCTCTTTTGTTGACTGTAACAATTTTTTTCGAAAGCACTCCTGTACGTACATCTACACTCACTTACGCAAGATTCAAAAGCGATTTTCTCCTAAAGTATTGATAGGTATTTTATGGTGTTACGAACACATTATGAAATAGGTCTTTGATCAGTACCTACATAATTTTTACTTCACGAGAAAAAAGCTCGCGTTTCTAGGAAACCGTTACCTACCGCACATAAAAATGTTGACAGTGGGGATACCGCTCTACCGCGTCAAAACATAGTTGCGTTTCTGTTTCATTTTGACACTTCTGACACAAAATGACGTAGTCACTTGATTTTAATGTTATAGAAACGCTATACATATACTAATGTATGAGCTTACTCTTCTCAGTATGTAGACTGTCGCGTGACGAAACCTAATGTGAGGGAAAATCTAGTGATTTAAATCTTTGGACAGCAATGTATGCCTTTACGGTGTCAAAAACGCTCTCTAGGAAAACACACCAACTTACTTTACCACAACGTTTTAGTGACGTCATTCACCGGTAAATTGCGGACGCTATGTGGGCGGTCATCGCTTTCTAGGAAACCGTACGTAGCTGGGTGTTTATGCTCGTGACTGTACCTGACCTACGGTTAGCGACAAAAGGTGACTTTTTACATTTACACCTCTAAATTGACACAAAATGATTCGATGGTCGGCTTTTGAGCGTTTCATAATTACATATTCGTGCGTTTACATATTCTTTCATACTTTTCATCCGATTTTAATTAAATATTTTGCTCAATAATTACGATTTAGAAAACTGAAGTGGTAATCTGACTTTTGTTGCTGACTGTACCAACTTACTTCAGTCAACGTCATTCAATGAGTTATCAAAGGCGATCTCAGCTGCCTTTTTGTTGACCTAAAAGTCACAGGCGCGAAAGCTGAGCATGGGTCCTAAGTAGGTTCAATTCCTATCCGGCACAGTGTTGGCTGGCTGTTACATGGGGTTATTCCGTTTTTCCAACACAAAAAATCCTCCCTAAGGTGGATACGCAGAAACTCATGTCCGAGAATCCACCCTAGGCCTAATTGGATAAACGGAATTGCATGGTATGGGACATAAACAATTATCTAACTGGTAAAATGGTGTTTCATGTCGCTCTGCCTACCTCCTCAGTGAATCGACGCGTGTTGGGTATTTATTGTAACAATTAGGTACGTATTACTTACTAACAGTAGGTACCTTGTCGTAACAATAAAGTACAGACAAGGAAATTGATTGCTAGGCAAATTATGACACTTTACGTCAATTTGCCGTGTTGTAGCCATTTCATACAACACTGTCAAAGAATGAGAGTATTGTGATTTGATTATACGTTACGGACAATAAATTTGCTTAACAATTAATTTCCTTGACTTTACATTAGAATGAAATCTATAGGTACAGTCAACAAAAGAGATAGGTATGCAGGATCGTCGGATACAGTTGAAGTTTAGTAAGAAACCGATGGACGTTATCAGCTGAAATTTAATTTGATAAATGAGCAATTAGTTTTCTATTAATAAAATAAAATTTTATTCAAGAAGATCCATCGTTTTCTTACTAAACTTCAACTATATCCGACGATCCTGCATAGTTATCTCATTTTAAGCGCAATTTTAAGCGCTTGGCTAAATATCAATTGCCATGCTCCTAGCGCGCGGCTACATATCGACCAAATAATCATAATCATCTGCCTAGCCTTTTCCCAACCATGTTGGGGTCGGCTTCCAGTCAAACCGAATGCAGCTGAATACCTAAATCGATAAGATAATACCTACAACAAATAAGGAGGAGCAATCGTTGAATAGAACGAAAAAATCACATGCATGTTCTCTGTCGCAGAAATACGACACGAGCGGTCGTCGTTTCAGCCGATAGACGTCCACTGCTGGACATAGGCCTTCCCCAATTTGGGGGGGGGGGTTTGCCATAATCGCCACGCTTGGCAGGCGGGTTGGCGATCGCAGTATGGTATGATGGTGGAATAAATAGAGAACGCTGCTGCCCATTCTCCGGTAAGACCCTTAGTCGCCTTAGACGGGAAGTAAGGGGTGGTGCAATTCTTTAAGTCCGGCACCACACAGACAACGACACGAGCGGTAGGGGCACGGAAATAATTATGTGTCGCATAAATGCGAGCGGTTAAAAGGTTCTATGTTCTATGTTATGGGTTTGGTTTCCGCACTTAGTCCTTCAGTGGACCATTGTGCGTGGACGGTTAAAAGGTTAATAACCTTCAATCAACAATACCGTACATGTTTATATTGTAGCATTGCGCCCGAAGTCCCGATGGCAACGTGCCTCCCTGCACTCGTGCAACGGACGCCTGTCACTCAACGGAATCAACGTACCGAAAGATGCATTGTGCGCCTCTGTGCAAGCGCGCAGCACCGTGGTAAGTGGATAACTAACTAATGTTTTGTTATTGTACTCATTATTATATTGATAGGAGTTTGTTTTAAGGTACGGACAGACGTGCTCAATAAAAAGCATGCTCAAAAGCTTGCTTAAAATTTGCATGCTCTGCAACTGTTCACATTTGCCAGGAATAAGCATGCTTGTTTTAAGCATAGGTACGATAATAGCATGCTCAATTCATAAGCAAACCTCTTCAGACGCGCTTGGAACACTCCCCCTTCAACCCGCGCCTCAGGTAGCATGCTCGAAAATCAAACTTCGGTTGATTTTTTAGCACGCTCAAAATAAGCATGCTCATTACTGGCAATGTTGCGACACACGTGCTACTTAATGAGCACTTGCTCAATAAAAGCATGCTTTCGTGCTAGTAATGAGCACGTCTGTCCGTACCTTTATGCAGATCCTTTAACCCTTAGTCTGCCGGAACGTAGATCTACGCGAGACACAATGTCTTTTTAATTGTGTCTGTAATTAAGGCACACAAGCGGTTAAATTATAAGTAACTAGCTGACCCGGCGAACTTCGTACCGCCCCGCCGCCAGCAGCTCTGTCCCCGCTTTTTAAATCTCTCTGATATCTTCTAAGATATTCATCATTTTATGTGTGTCAGAATGGCTGGTTGCCTGTGGCTTTGGTCTATGAGAGTTGATTAGAAAATTGCTACATAATTGCTTATATTTGCTACATTTAATAAATAATTGCTACATACTATATATATTTAGAAATAACATATTTTTTTGTACAGCCATCCTGACGTTTGGTTGGCTGGTCGCCTCCTAGTTTAAAGCCAAGCATGCAGAGTTTCCCGAAATGTATTGCGCCAATAATTGCTACATATTTGCTTCATTTATCTAATTTAGTTGTATCTTCAAACATATGTTAAATAAAGGATGTAGCAATTATTTTAATTATCCCAAGGAAAAGTGCCTGATAAAACAATAAAGGCAAATAGTTGCAGTGTGTCTTCAGTCAACGGTATTGCTACTTTAGGAGGCTATTATTGCTACTTTATGTTATGAGTAGGTAAGTGGAAGTGGTGGCAAGTGGAAGCACATTAAAAGGATATCGTAAAGAAAAACGTCGGGTCGTTCATAAGATTCATCATTTCAGCCGAAAGACGTCCACTGCTGGACATAGGCCTCCCCCAAGCACCAACAGCGTAAGTAATGCGATTCTTGCGTTAAAAAAAAGTATGTACCTACCCTCAATAATCCAATAATTATCATTATAACAATTATTCTTAGTCATTGCTAGTGCAGATATCGTATTGGAATCACAGTCTAGGCTTATTTAATTTTATTCGACAATTTAAATAGATCTATGTTATTATAAGGAACAAGTACCTACCTATAGAACCAATTTTTAATTCGTGTTTTGGGTAACTATTATATAATCTGTGGTTTTGGTGTTTGTGACGATGAAGAGGGGAAGAAAGTTCGTTGTGCCACACGAAGAGCAAAAAAAGGTTTTCTTGCAATACAAAAAGTATTTTTCAAGTAAGTCAGATTTACCAGCATCTACTGATCCGCTGTTTAGTGAAATTAGTACTGTCTTAGACAATAAGATTACGAAACAGGCACTGTACCTTTCGGCAAAGAAAAAATTTGATTATTTCTTTAGCCCAAATGATAATATTTGCTGTGAAGAATCAAGCCCAATTACTTTTTATAAATGTGATAATAGAGAAGAAAAAAAAATGCAAAGAAATCGCTTGGAAAAAACATCTCTTTTTTTACAAGGATCAGAGTTTGATTTACTGTCTATAATAGAATTAGAGCCCCGAGTATGTGAAACACTAATTGGTCACTACAAAGCTCATTTCAGACGAAATTCAGAATGGAAATGTTACGATGACCAATCGAAAAAAGTTACGAAGAGTAAAAAGAAGCTAATACCACATTGTATAATATATGCGAAAAAATAATATGGAAATTAAGTAAATTAATAGTTGAATATTTTTTAAGTAAATTGCAATATTATTAAAATGAATCTTATGAGCTTCAGAAAACGTGAGCATAGAAAGTGGACCTGGCAGAGCCCGGATGGTGCAACTAAAAATGAGATTGACCAATGTGTGTTGCCAGTGATGACGTATGGAACTGAAACGTGGTCGCTCACAATGGGCCTTATAAGAAGGCTAAAAGTCACCCAAAGGGCAATGGAGAGGGCTATGCTTGGAGTTTCCCTGCGTGATCGAATCAGGAATGAGGAGATCCGCAGGAGAACCAAGGTAACCGACATAGCCCGAAGAATTGCCAAACTTAAGTGGCAGTGGGCAGGGCACATTGCTCGCAGAACAGATGGCCGATGGGGCCGAAAGGTTCTGGAGTGGCGACCGCGTACCGGAAGACGTAGCGTTGGAAGGCCTCCCACAAGGTGGACCGATGACCTTGTGAAGGCCGCAGGAACCCGTTGGATGCGGGAAGCACAGGACCGGTCGAAGTGGAGGTGCTTGGGGGGAAGCCTATGTCCAGCAGTGGACGTCTTTCGGCTGAAATGATGAATCTTATGAACGACCCGACGTTTTTATTTACGATATCCTTTTAATGTGCTTCCACTTGCCACCACTTCCACTTACCTACTCATAACATAAAGTAGCAATAATAGCCTCCTAAAGTAGCAATACCGTTGACTGAAGACACACTGCAACTATTTGCCTTTATTGTTTTATCAGGCACTTTTCCTTGGGATAATTAAAATAATTGCTACATCCTTTATTTAACATATGTTTGAAGATACAACTAAATTAGATAAATGAAGCAAATATGTAGCAATTATTGACGCAATACATTTCGGGAAACTCTGCATGCTTGGCTTTAAACTAGGAGGCGACCAGCCAACCAAACGTCAGGATGGCTGTACAAAAAAAATATGTTATTTCTAAATATATATAGTATGTGGCAATTATTTATTAAATGTAGCAAATATAAGCAATTATGTAGCAATTTTCTAATCAACTCTCATAGACCAAAGCCACAGACAACCAGCCATTCTGACACACATATCATTTTAATGATATGCCGTAAAGGGCAATTTTGATCTCCCTGAAATGCACAACGTATTTAACCTTTTGAACGCCACGGTCGGGTATAGACGACAAACGAACACGTGCCCAACACGCGTTTTCTTTTCGGCTGTAAACGACGGTGGCGTGTTGGGCACGTTTTCGTTTGTCTTCCACTTACCTACTCATAACATAAAGTAGCAATAATAGCCTCCTAAAGTAGCAATACCGTTGACTGAAGACACACTGCAACTATTTGCCTTTATTGTTTTATCAGGCACTTTTCCTTGGGATAATTAAAATAATTGCTACATCCTTTATTTAACATATGTTTGAAGATACAACTAAATTAGATAAATGAAGCAAATATGTAGCAATTATTGACGCAATACATTTCGGGAAACTCTGCATGCTTGGCTTTAAACTAGGAGGCGACCAGCCAACCAAACGTCAGGATGGCTGTACAAAAAAAACATGTTATTTCTAAATATATATAGTATGTGGCAATTATTTATTAAATGTAGCAAATATAAGCAATTATGTAGCAATTTTCTAATCAACTCTCATAGACCAAAGCCACAGACAACCAGCCATTCTGACACACATATCATTTTAATGATATGCCGTAAAGGGCAATTTTGATCTCCCTGAAATGCACAACGTATTTAACCTTTTGAACGCCACGGTCGGGTATAGACGACAAACGAACACGTCCCCAACACGCGTTTTCTTTTCGGCTGTAAACGACGGTGGCGTGTTGGGCACGTTTTCGTTTGTCGGTCGGGTATAGATGACAAACAAAAACGTGCCCAACCCGCGTTTTATTGTCGGCTGTAGATGACGGTGGCGTGTAGATAGAATGATTCAGGTGGAAGATGTTCCTCTAGAATCATTCTCTATCTATTAAAAAAAACTGCATCAAAATCCTTTGCGTAGCTTTAAAGATCTAAGCATACATAGGGTCAGACAGACAGCTGGAAGCGACTTTGTTTTATACTATGTAGTGAGGTAAAGAATTAGTTGTCTCCTGACCAAGGGGCTCCTAACCAACTCTTGTAATTAAAAGATTATACCACGCATATTTAGTACCCATTTAGTACTATTTTGTACCTCACACGGCATAAACGGAATTTCACGATAACACTAGTCTCGCCATTATGATGCGTCATAATGATGAGACCATACCTATACTCCAAAACTACAACGAATTACATCATTCTGATCAAACCAGTATTTAGTACCTGATTTCGTACCTCCAAAAATCAACAGTGGGTGACGGAATCTTAGTAGTTTCTTTACAAAATAAATAATAAAGCGCCTGCACGATATGTAGCTGCAACTTTTTACTCGAAGTACTAAGATCTCAGTCACCCACTGTTGATTTTTGGAGGTACTAAATCAGGTACTAAATACTGGTTTGATCAGAATGATGTAATTCGTTGTTCATGTGCGGTGAACTAAGGGACCATACTGATATTTCGCAAAATAAAAATCGTAGGATTTAGTAGTAGACTTAAAACAATTGTAGAACGAATCTGGGAATTTGAAAACAAATATATTAAAAACTACAGCCCTTAAAGTGTGGTCCCTCAGTCCTCAAAGACCATCAGCCAGATCTCGGAAAATATCTGAAAAATTAAGTTATTGTGACTAAAGACATTTAGTAAGGAATTTGTAAATATATTTACTGAATTACAGACCACAAAGCATCAAAGATAAAAAAAGATATAACGACTAAACTGTGGTCCCTCATTCCACACAAGAAAGAAAAATCTTTTAGTGAATATTACCGAATCAAATAAAGAAAATCTTTCTTTTTCTACATAAAGTTTTAGTAAGAGACTTAAAACATTTTGTAAAAAAGAAATATCGACGCAATTTGAAGATAATGAATATTAAAACTGGTCCCTCAATCCTCACCTCTACTGACACATGTGCGGGTACCTACTAGACGAGAGGAATATCAGAGAGTCTAGTGTACTTAACTTTTAGTAAAAAGTTTCTACTAAATAATTGGTATCTAAAATTTTGTATTTCTTACTTCTTAGCTGAGATAATATTATTTTTTTAATCCTATGAAAATAGATGGAATAGTGTGACCACACAATGAAACAAACTGTGGACAGTACTAATAAACTTAATTTAATATAGCATTAGACGAAACGAAAAAAGATTGTACGGTTAATTTAATGTTAGATTACATGGCGTATGTGTATTTAATAAAAAAAGTAGATTACAAAATTAACTTATCACTTATTATAATACTTTTAATTAAGTAAGTGAAATTTGGATGTAGCTTATTAAATGTAAGAATATTGATTGGTCAGTACCTACTTCCAATTTATGCATACAACGGCCCGACATGAATCATCTGGCAGTTCCCGCCAGACACAACACCCGTCTGGTCGGATCCTCCCTTTTCTATGGAGGTTGAGTGAACTATACTCCCTGTTCCTCATACCACTATAATAGTACTGTCTTCATTTTGTTTCATTGTGTGGTCACACTATTCTATCTATTTTCATAAGATTAAAAAAAATATATTATCTCAGCTAAGAAGTAAGAAGTACACAATTTTAGATACCTATTATTTAGTAGAAACTTTTTACTAAAAGTTAAGTACACTAGACTCTCAGATGTTCCTCTCGTCTAGCAGCTAGTACACGCACATGTGTCAGTAGAGGTGAGGATTGAGGGACCAGTTTTAATATTCATTATCTTCAAATTGCGTCGATATTTCTTTTCCATTTCTTTTTTACAAAATGTTTTAAGTTTCTTACTAAAACTTTATGTAGAAAAAGAAATATTTTCTTTATTTGATTCGGTAATATTCACTAAAAGATTTTTCTTTCTTGTGTGGAATGAGGGACCACAGTTTAGTCGTTATATCTTTTTTATCTTTGATGCTTTGTTATTCAGAAAATATATTTACAAATTCTTTACTAAATATCTTTAGTCACAATAACTTAATTTTTCAGATATTTTCCGAGATCTGGCTGATGGTCTTTAAGGACTGAGGGACCGTACTTTAAGGGCTGTAGTTTTTGATATACACACATCAAAAGTGTCTAGGGATCAAGATATATTTTTGCAATAACTTTTCTCCTGATTGATATTAATTAAAATTTTCTTTAAGGATCCATCAAATAAAGTGTTTTCGTTTGTCACAGTAACGATAAACCAAGTCACCTTTGCATTAATAAAGAAATTTGCCATTTTCCTAATAAAGGGATTTTTGACATTTGAACCACTAACACAAAAGTTCGAAAAAAAGACTGAAATAACAGTTTTCTTTAAAATTTTATTGGGTAACTTAAACAATTAATAATCCGTGTTTCTACCGCGAACACTAACAACACAAGAACATCGGTTTGGCATACTCAAAATGAGTTCATCCAAATCACGCTGTGGAATGGCCGCCCATGTTCGTTGCAACAACAAAAAAAGGTCTTCTTGCGACTGGATACCCTCCATATTCGGCAGAGCTCTTCTCTGTAGCATATCCCATGCATGCTCAATCGGGTTCAAGTCTGGCGACTGAGCAGGCCAGGGCAGGACATTGATGTTAGCTGCGGCGAGAGTCTGTCTTACAACTCTTGCGGTGTGCGGTCGTGCATTATCATGCATTAACTGAAATAAGGGACCGATTTGCACTTGTAGAGGAACGATGACGTCTGATACAATCGTCTCAGCATAAATTTGAGCGTTGAGGTTGCCTCTGATCCAAATCAACTCAGTTCTTCCGCCGATCCAAATACCCGCCCATACCATGATGGTTCCACCACTATAAGGATGGACTTCCTGGCAGGATTTTAATCGCTGTTGGCGTCCAGGGGTTCTCCAGTGTCGTATATGTCTTGTATCCGGTCTCATACCAAAACGAGACTCATCAGAAAAGCACACGAAACGACATTGTTCTTCTGCCCAATTTCTGTGTTCAAGAGCCCATTGATATCGAATCCTACGATTGTGCATTGCTATAGGTGGTACCCGTAGCGGTCTTCGGGAATGAAGGTTCACTTCATGCAAGCGGTTTCTGACTGTTTGGTCGCTAATTAAGTTCCCTGAAGAGTGATGAAGCCTCACGGCTAACATCATGGCGGTTATTGTTGGAGCTCTTCGAGTTAAGATTTGAATGTATCGGTCTTGTCTCCGTATGGTGCAGCGATACCGTCCTCCATGGCGCTCAGCCACGGTACCAGTGCTTCGGTAACGTGTCCAAAGTCGACTGATAACACTCTGACTTGTATTCAGAGCTAAAGCCACAGTACGTTGCCGGGAACCAGCTTCTATCATTCCCACGGCTCTGAGCACTTCTTCCCTGCTTAAATGACGTCGCCGCTCCATAATAACGTTGGTTTTAATCAGTAGTAGGGAAACAGTAGCACTAATAATGTCTTCAATGCGTTGTATGTTTTTATAGGGAAAATATTGTTAGCTGATTTTCATCTTTTACTCGAATTTGATTCACAGTTCCTGATTCAAATTATGAAATGCACCAAAAAGGATCCATATAAATTTATAAAATCATAAATTTATTACAAAGCCACATCTCAATCTCAAGAAATCCGCATAAAAACGCTTGATCCCTAGACACTTTTGATGTGTGTATTTGTTTACAAATTCCCAGATTTGTTCTACAATTACTTTATTACATTATGACGTTTATGAGTTGTCAGCCGATGGGAGCTGGATACTGCAGGTAACTAATTTTCGACTTCCGTGTACCCGCGCAATAATTGGTACGACACTAGTTATTTGTTTCAAAAACCTCTAATAACTGTAAATATTTTTTGTTACAGACTGGCATAGGCGGTTCGTTGATCTGCAACATGCACGGGCGGCAGGCCGCGGTGGCCGTGGCAGTGTCTCGAGACAGCACGCTGGTACTACTGCCCGTGCACGAGTGGGCCATGCGGGCTATTGGTGTGCTGAACGATTAGTTCAAGAAGTAGGTCCCACTATACAATGTGTAACGAAAACCTTGACCAATTCAAAAGAGGCACACAGATAATGCAATAACATTACCAAAAAGGAATAAAAAATCTTATTCGTTTTTTGAAACTAAAAAAGTTATTGCTATTTAAAAATCACGTATTTTGTTTCAAAATTACGCCCATTTGCATTAAAAAGTTGCAAATTTTCAACGAAGGTAGTGATTTGTAGACCCCGCTACAAGATGGCCGCCTATGTTCCATATAATATAACCCACTCCCACATACTACCAGGTAAAATTCGCCATTAAAAAAAATGGGTAGATTTTTTTTTTCTTAAAATTACATGAATCGACTCTCTAAGACACGAAATCTAACAGCACCGTCACGGATCGGACAGAGTTTTTGTTGCATGTTATAGACACGTAATTTAAGTCAGGGTTGCAAAATTTCAGAGGTTAGAAAAAAAACCGTGTTGGACTTTTAAACATTTATTTCATTATTATATTCACAGTTTACATAATAATATGAACCCAGCCATATAACGATAACTTAACAATTTCACGAGACTGGTCAAATAAGATGACGCGGCACTAAAACGTTATTATAGGAACTAAAGTAAAAAACACTACACAAACACATTGGGAATGTCGAGATCCATGATAATGTAACAACAGTTCAGCTAGATGTTAATATCTCTTTACGTTGTACTAATATTCTTTGGTGCCGAATTATTATAATGAAGGAGAATTGTTCATGTTACCTACAACGTTTCCGATATGCCCGGAACTTAAAACTTATGTCTTTACGTAGATTATAAACATAATTTAACAAGTCTTACAATTTACAGCCCGACGGTCGCGTTGAGCACATTCCTCTAACACCTTTTCATTGTCAACTAATTCGGCTAAAGTACGAGTGTTAGAGAAATGTACGCAAAGATCATAAAACTAAAATAATATATTTGTTTCTGAATAACATAATAATACTCGGGGCATTTGAAGTAAAAATAAAAAAATAATCAAATCGATGCTCTCTCGATGTTTCAATACGTGGTCGTAGCAATTATAGTAACATAAAAAATAAAAAATCGACTATTGTGACTAACGAAGAATTTACAACCACAAGCAGACTAAAAATTTGTCTTAAAATGTGAGTTTTTTATGAAAAATAAATACTATTTTTTTGACAAGATCACGGTTACATCACATTGGTCGGCGCGGGCGCTGTTCACGCGATCACGAGCGGCTCATCGTCAGAGAACCCGTGGATGGGAGGCACGTCGTCATCATCTGGAACAATAATAGGTTAAATTAGCACCATTTTTTACATTATTTTGAATAAAGTATTATTTTTCACTTCGTGTCGATTTTATGTTACGGTCCTGTTATTGCAACCTAGTGATTTATAAGAAATAATGAAATTAATAAAATGACATCATCAACTTTTTTGCGGAGAGTCGTATATTTGTGTGGTTATACTTAAAAATGCAAACTGATGGATTGTGGCTTTTCAAGGCGGCAGTAGGCTCAGCAATTATTCGACCGTCGCTCTTGAAGAGTCGCCACACGTAAATCTTTACCTATCCTACAGCCCCTACGGGCACGTCTTGCCTACCATTACCGGGTCCCCGGTCTGTACCTTGATATGCAATGGACGCCGTAGCGCCATGAACATGAGGCTACAGGAGCTAGTGCAAACCTTGGGGTTCATTCGATTAATCGAGTCTGGTTTAACCACGCAGGGATCGGTGCAATTCATTCATTCATTAAAAAGCAGCACTCGTTGCGTTGACAGCGGTTGTACGCGCTTTGACGGCGCGTATAAGAATGCCTTGTGTTTAGGCCCTTTAGTCATCATCATCATCATCATCTCAGCCGAAAGACGTCCACTGCTGGACATAGGCCTCCCCCAAGCACCTCCACTTCGACCGGTCCTGTGCTTCCCGCATCCAACGGGTTCCTGCGGCGGTTGTACATAGTATTATTATGAAACCCTGACCGTGGTCGCCGATGATGGCCTGCCCGCGCCGGCTGTCGTAGCGCGGCGTGTGCGCCGTGAAGCGCAGGAACGAGCGCGCCAGGCGCCGGTGCCGCAGCGCCACGTGCAGCAGTGCACCGCCCAGCGCCACGCACGCCAGCAGCGCGCCCCCCCAGCCCCACCACATCGCGCCCAGCGCCGACGGCTCTTGTATTTCTGATGCTGGAAACGAACGTTTCGTTATATTAGGTAGATCAGATACTCATATTTAGTCGAATGGATTTAAGTAATGAATATGCCATCCAGTCTGGATCATCAAAAATTAGACTTGCACCCGCTTTCGCCATGCACTGAGTTGATTGTTTTATACAGGGTTATTAGTAAAACATTAACAACCTCTTAAGAGGTCATTGTACTCATCATTATGAACAACTTTTACTATGGGACCAAACCTGAAATCGCGAAAAAAGATCAGCTGTTCCCTACATTTTGACGAGTTATACAAACATAAATGTAAGGAACAGCTGATTTTTTTTTAAAACTACTATTTGTATCACAAAATACTACAATCAATTTTCCACTTACCCTCCATTTTCAAGGTATGCACCTCACTGAGGTCACTATAGTACCCTTCCGGAGTCACAGTTCGCACTCCAACATACAGCGGACCGGTGACGTCATCAGGTGACTGCATCAGACATGGCGACATCTCTGCCCTCATCGTCTTCATGTCTTCAGTTGCGTGGAGTAAGTCTTCCGGGATCTCTTTCTTTGAGACTATTACTTCGAATTCGTTCCTGAAAGAAAAATTTGTATTAGGACAATTATCAATACTAATACTCGTAAGTATAAAAAATATTTTTAATTATTAATTATATTCTGTATCAATAGGCTATGTTTTTGTAATAGCAATGAATTACACAACGGGGAATGCGTTGTACGTATATAGACGGAATCAGCTGGCTGGGCGGTAATATGACACATTCGAGACGTCAATAGCAGCCCTGAGTCCAGACTCCAGCGTCAGACAGGGCTACTAAGGTCTCGAATGTGTCAGTTTCTGCCATCGACCTGGCACACATCCAAATATCTGACCGATTGATGGCAATATGCTCGCCCCTATTAAATGGGCTTAAGAGGAAATGCGGCTGGTTTATTCTCCATAGAAACGCTCTCGCCTGTTTTCTTTCTGGTTAATGACCATAAAGCAACATTTTTTTACAGAATAATAAATATTAACTACTTGTATGTCCCTATGTTGTCCTTTTTGGTGATATATTATTTTTATAAACCCTCAAAAATGCCGATTTAAACCGCTGTCAACAGAGGCCTAGTGAACAAATTTGACAACTATTATTGAAAAAAGAAAAACATAGGGACATATTATACAACGTGGCGCTTGAATGGTCGTGACATTAATTTAACACACATATACGTTTTCACATTTTCATTTCATGAAGCAATTATATTTCCATTAAACGTTATTATTTACGGATTTATTTAAAATTTTAGATAATAGCAACTTAGAGCAACCTGTACTTATAGAACTGTCGCGCAGCGGTCATTTGCCGGGGTCACGGATCATAACATCGCATCAATGAAATTAAAACGAATAAGCAATACTATTAGGATGAAACAAATGCAAAGAGTATGCGAATTGAAGGAAAGAGATATCCCTTTGTCGACGAGTGGCGCGCACGCGCCGCTCTTATATCTCTTTCCTTCCGCCGCCGCCATCACTTTGTCGGCGAGCGGCAAAGTGATGGCGGCGCAGGCGACCCGCACCCCCTTTCACCCGTGAATGTTTCCGCGAAAAAGACGCTTAAGGCGAGGTTGTACCATTTTTAAGTTTTTTGGAGCTATGTATATCTAAATAATGTAAATATTCCGCAAAATAAAAATCATTTTAACAAAATTGAACATATGGTCAAGCGCTGTATAAAGACGGAAACGTAATTACTAATAATTGACTCGATAAAAAAAAATCGCAAAGATGACACTAAATCGATTTTTCAAATGTACTTCTTAACAAAAAATTATATTACGAAACCATCTAAGTAATGTATCAAAAAATAGGTTTTAATATTTTCTAGCGCTGGGTAAGGTAGATTTTTATATAAGTGGCTATTTATTTTTGTAAGAACAAAAATCATACGATATTGAGCAATTCGATTTTTCGAGCGGGGCAGCGGGCCGTTTAGTGCCGGCCGAGAGGTCTTCGAGGACGGACGCACGCCAATTTTTTCCGCGTTTGCGCTTTCCATTATATAAGAAACATTACGCACAGTGTTGCCAACCCTACTGTTTCAACAGTAGATTTACTGTTTTCACCAAGACATCCCTGTTTTCTGTTTAAGTACCAATTTCTACAGTTTTCATTATAATTTACTGGAGATTTCGTCTAAAACGATAAAACTCCAGTTAAAATACCTAGCTTCATGTTATGCATGTATGTATGCGAATAAATTTTTATCTATGTCTAACAAAACAGCAGTACACAACTTGAAAACTAAACTAAGAAATAAAATGTCAAAGGCAGAAAATATCGAAGACAGAGAGAAAAAGATATTGATAAATGATAATTATTTGTAAGAATATTTGCAAGAATTTATCAAAGAACAAAAGTTCATACAGGAAATTGACACCTCGGGCATTACGAAAATATCAACTCGAGAAATGGTAAGTAACTCATTATCAAATTATCAATACTATAGTAGCACTACAATTTTGCCTAGTAGTTTTATTTTATCAGATTACTTGCATACGTAATAATACTTTGTTGAGGAAGACTTTTCCGTTCTTTTGTTTTTTTTTGTTTTGTTGTGCGCGTAATTTTAATACTGTGATATCTTCTAAAGTATTCATTCTAATGACATGCTGTAAACTGCAGTTTTGATCTAAATTGAATGCTTAATTTTACTAACATATTTAATGAGATAAGGATTAATACAATGTATGTCAAAATTGCTTTGAAAGTCACTCATTATATTTTATTGATTTTAAAAAGATAAAAGTGGTTACTGTAAGTTATCCTTATAATATTAACATATACCATCGCGAACTTTTTTGAGGGCATTATCAAGATATACAATTCTGTAGTACATTATTTTGATGTTCCTCGTATGGTTTAGCCAGCGTTAGCAATATAAGCGGCCGAGCGACGAGTTTTTTTCCGACTTCAATTACATTTATTATGATTTCCTATGGAAAATATATCTTTATCAGAATAAAAATAGCGTGTAGCACTCCTTAATAATGTAACTACCTATTGAAAAATTTTTTGTGAAAGAATTTTCTAACTCGGATCAGTAGTTTCAGAGATTACCCTATACATACAAAACTTACAATTTTATCTCTTTATAATATAAAAAATAAAAGCTTGTAAAAAAAAATACAATAATATTATATAGGTAACATATTATTAGTGTAAATAAATGATTTTCTTTGACGGAAAAGCACGAAAATGTTACGACCATTGTTTAGACGCGACACTGTACAAAAAAGTACAGTAGGTTTGTTATTAAATTCGTTGAAATGATTATTTTCTTTGCTCAATAACTTCGAAATATTGCTAAACTTATATAACAATTATAAAATATACTTGTAAAATGTATAATTTAAACGATTTGAAATGCTACTATAATGTCAACATTTATTTTGCAGCGTTTCAATGAGAAAAAATATACTCAGGGGTGTTGTTCAGACTCTAGATAACCCTGATACTACTTTTCATAGTCATACGTAAGTACTTTCTTCAAAACATAAACTTTAGTCATTACGTACTAACAATTATAAAAGTAATATTGATTGTACTCATGATTGTCATGAATATAATCATCATGACCATCTTAATCATGGAGATAATAGTGTTAAGTTATAAATTGAATATAGATTGCGATTCATGACTCATAATGTTTATAACACTGTTACAGAACAACCTTAAACACTATTAGTGAACCTCAAAGTACTGTAAGTCAAACAGAAATTAGTACAAGATAGAGACAAGATTTCAGAGAACTTTTTAACTGCCGATAATTCAGAAGTTGAAACAGCAAATAAGTAAGTCTTACTAAACTATATGTTAACGAGTAGAGAAGAAATGAATCTTAAATGTTTTTATACCGATTGCCTAAATACATACGTTAACTTTGTTGATCAGTACTAGTACCGAGTACGATGTACAAAAACTAAAATGATAACAGAGTAAAAAAAATATCGAAAATAAATTAATACACGTGATTATAGTAAGCTATCTCTTAAACGTCGATTGCACACCAGAGGGGCAATTCTCGTAATTTTAAGAACGTTTACAGTCTGATCTCTGAAAAATTAATGCAATATAATTTCAGGGCCAACTCCATGTTACCGGGAGGCAATATTGCTTGTTTGGTATATGGTCAGGTAAAACAATACCCGTACATGTAATCAAGATAGTGAAAGATAGTAAATTTTGGGGAAAAAAAAATGGGAACAAAAACTTATTAATTTTTATATGCAGTGTCTATTGCCTGAAATCATAGATCCCCGACATATTAGAGGAATGGATATAAGAAAAATAAAAATGCGAGAAAACAAAGAAAATATTGCAACACCTGCTATTGTTTCCACTTCTGTATCACAAATAGTGAATTTTGAGAATGTGGCGTCTACTTCTGTGTCACAAACAGTTAATTTTAATAATTATTAAATACGTTTTATAACCGACTTCAAAAAAGGAGGAGGTTCTCAATTCGGATAGTTATATTTTTTATTGTATATTATTTTCATTTTCTTAATTTTTTCTGTTTATAACATAAAAATAAAGTTTGCTTAATTGATTTTGTTGTTTTTGTTGCTAACACTACATTATTGACAAGTTGTGAGTGAAGTTGTCCAGAACATATCTTCTCATCTGAAACGCATAGTATATGTATAGTGAAAGGAACGTCGTTCCATCCGGGTGTCCCGCGACACCTCTCGTTAAATTTTATTTTGAAAAAAGTCTGATTTGTGAGATTTTTTGACATGTTGTTGATGGTATGTGTATTTTAAATATAGGTACAAACTTACCTTAGATTTTTTACATAGTGCGTTTCTTTGCCAAACTAACCTAATTTTTACTAACTGGAAACTGTCATGAGAATTTATCAAGCGTAGATGATAAGTTCCTACATACAAATTTTATTCATTAAAAATAAAATATAACATCAAAGTTGATCTACTGTATTTGTCTGTTTCGTGGCGCGCATTCATTGCACAAAGGTTAGTCGCGGTCACAACGTGTCACGTGGCGCGGTCCCGCTCAGCGCATCGTAGTTAAATACGCCGCGTTCAACTGGCGGGGGCTGAGGTAGTGTTTTCTATGCCTATCGGTCCGGGAAAACCTCGCCTTAAGTATTGTTTTATTTATTTATGGTTGTGTAATTAGGATAGTAATTTGATTAAGGTACTGCGATAAAGACGCTTTGCTTTGTTTTCTAATCTAGTAGGTACGTTTACATCTCTTGCGATACGGACGGATTTTATTTGTGTTATGTGCTTGTGTAAACTTGTGATCGTGATGGCAAATACACATCCGAACTACACAGCAGCTGAATATGCGGACATGATCCTAATTTATGGAGAATGTCATCAAAATGCCGCCCTTACGATAAGGACATATCGCGATAGGTATGGCGATTCAGAACAATGCCCTACTAATACTCGCACTATTGTAGGAGCTCTTCAGCGCATCCACGAAAACCGGCCAGTGGATCCTAGGTCTCAACACCCAGATCGACCGCCTACACGACAAAATGTACTAGAATATTACGAAGACTAACCCAAAACTAGCCTCCGCCAGAGCGCTAGGAGCCAAATAAAAGCAGTGATTAGTGATGAGTGATGTGATGATAGTATAACTAATAGTAACAAGAGAGGGTGACGTTAGACTAAGTACCTCCGCTGTAGGTACCACTTGCGACGCGCCGCTTGGTTTCTTTGATAAATGCCTACAAAGAATCGGACCGATCACGAGTACGATCGCGCGAAGTGTAGGTAAGTATTTCATGAATGAATTTTTGCAAGAGTGATCCCAATTTTGGTTACTATTATATTATTCACTTTGTTTGAAAAATATATTTTTCAATTTACGAATTATTTTAACCTATCAAGACCAGACTGTTGTGGACTGTATTTGTTTGCCGTACACGTGGGTGATGAAATGAAAGCCTTCGTAGAGTATCTTCCTTTATTCTCTTGAGAACTGGTTTCCGATTGAGAGTAAAGGAAGATACTCTACGAAGGCTTTCATTTCATCACCCACGTGTACGGCAAACAAATACAGTCCACAACAGTCTGGTCCTTCGCATTATGATTAATGGGCACTAGCCCTACCCGTGTGTTAAATTAATGTCGCCATTGTAGCGGCACGTTGTATATCCTTCTTATTCAGTTTATGAAATATCTTTTAAACTGGTCCAATATTGAAGGAGGCGAGACGAGAGCCAAACCTCGAATTACGACTTTTTACTTACTTTTTCAAAAGTTTCTCCGACCGCATTTCCTCTTAAACATAACTTGCGGAAATACTATAGGTAAACCTCTGCCTAACTCTTATGGGATTAGAGGCGTGGTGTTATTTTATGATAACGAGACCTTCGACCTAGATGTGTCATAAAAACGCCCATTTTTTGTACAAGTGTGTTACTACTATATATTGTACGTACTTGTGCGGCGGGCCTCCGTCCCAGCTGACCATGACGTGTCCGTTGGGCGACAACCACGCCAGCACGCCGCTGGGCGGCTGCAGCCCGGTGCCGCGCGCTAGCGTACATGTAACTGCGGCGTCTTCTACGTCCGCCTATAAGAAAAAAGTGACTTAAGAATGTGTACAACGCTCAGCATTAAGCAAACTGCTGAACTGGGAGGACTTTTAAATCATCATCATTTCAGCCGAAAGACGTCCTCTGCTGGACATAGGCCTCCCCAAGCACCTCCACCTCGACCGGTTCTGTGCTTCTCGCATCCAACGTGTTCCTGCGGCCTTCACAAGGTCGTCGGACAACCTTGTGGGAGGCCTTCCAACGCTACGTCTTCTAGTACGCGATCGTCACTCCAGAACCGTTCGGCCCCATCGGCCATCTGTTCTGCGAGCAATGTGCCCTGCCCACTACCACTTAAGATTGGCAATTCTTCGGGCTAGGTCGGTCACCTTGGTTCTCATGCGGATCTCCTCATTTCTGATTCGATCACGCAGGAAACTCCAAGCATAGCCCTCTCCATTGCCCTTTGGGTGACTTTTAGCCTTCTTATAAGGCCCATTGTGAGCGACCATGTTTCAGGGCCATAAGTCATCACTGGCAACACGCACTGGTCAAAGACGTTCGTCTTGAGACTGCGGTATGTGAGACGAGTAGATATTGCGTAGCTTCCCGAACGTTGCCCAGCCGAGTCGGATTCGACGATTGACCTCTTTCTCGAAATTAGACCTACCTAACTGGACAGTTTGTCCCAGGTAAACATACTCGTCCACGACTTCAGAGTGTAGCGTCTCCGTAACACCCACTCTCATAAAGATCGGCATTTGACATGACCTCAGTGGCGTGCATTAGTTTCCAGAATTGGTAGGCACTAGGCCGAGTCTAGTCTAGGCAGACGCGATCAATAATCAGAAAAAATAAGGTGTGTGGTCGGAGGACCCCCGGCAGGAACTAAGTTCAAAATGAAAATTCAAGACGGCAGCTGTAAATTTTTTTAAATGACTATTTTGAAATTTTCGCAGCCGCCGTCTTGGGTTTTCATTTTTACCTCACTATCGTCTTTAGCACCCTCGAAAACCATGAAAATGACACCCATGACGAAAAAATTGCAGCCGCCATCTAGGAGTTTCATTTTGACATCACTATCGACTTCAGCACCCTTTAAAACCATAAAAAGGACATCCATGTCGAAAAATTTTAAAAATTACAGCCGCCATCTTGGATTTTCATTTTGACTTCACTATCGACTTCAGCACCCTTTAAAACCATGAAAAGGACATCCATGACGAAAAATTAAAAAAAATACAGACGCCATCTTGGATTTGACCTCACTATCTGCTTTTGCACCTTTGAAAACTATAAAAACGACACCCATGACGAAAAATTATAAAAAAATTTCAGCCGCTATCTTAGATTTTCATTATGATTTTATTATCGGCGACGTCATTAACCATCTCTTTCTTTCCACGCACGGCCAAATTACGACGTAGTATTATTACGACGGTTATAAATTGAGTAGGCCTGCCTATTGCCTACCTAAGGGTGATAAATTGCGAAGGTCGAACGTCATGGTATTACGCGTGAGACGTACGTATTTTTAATTTCGTCGTATTAACTTAAAACGAGTAAAGAAAGACCAATGACATTAGGCGAATAATACGGGAGCCGAGTAGGCCGTCTGGCGACTGCCTACTACCGCGCGTGTTTGTATGACGATTTTGTTTTTTGCTAGGTATGATAATTTAGAGTGTTTCTTATTTGTGGGACACACACACTAAAATGTAACTAACAGGCTTATGGTGATTTATCGAGGTAGGCACTGCTTTTATGCCTATATGCAATGCACGCCACTGCATGACCTTCGTTTTGTCCATGTCATGTCAAATTCCCATGTAACACCCACTCTCATAAAGATCGGACTCTTAAATATCTACTAAATAAAATCATTAATTCACTTGCAGAGAAGTCGCACAACCTAGAAACATGATCTTTTGCACAAGAGTTCCTTTTGTAATGAAGGCGAGCACTGAGGAAGGATTTTTGAAAATCCTACGCATAAAAGGGTTAAATATGCTTGTATGGAACTTATGTTTTTGTCATGAATTAAGGTTGTATTCGAGTTTGTATAGGTATATACCTGTAAATATTGATTACGAAAATTCTTCCACTAGTAGAAAGCTAGACTATTCCCGAAGAAATAACTGTTTCTTTGTGAATCTCTGTATAGAAGAAACCGTGGGGTGCAGCTAGTAGATTATTAAACAGTAACATTTATATATAGTTATTTTATGAAAATAGATTATTATTATTATTTATTCATACTCACATGAACGCAGATATTGTACCTCCCGCCGACCGGCACGTTGACAATCACGTGTGAATAAAAGGACGCCTTTGAAGGTACTAACTCGTAGTGACTCTCTTTGTTGTGCGTCAGTTCTGTTATGTCCAGCTGAAAAATAATGAAAACAAATCAATATTAATAGAAGAATTACTGTAGTTTTATTTCTCTCAGTATACTTTATATCTTTATTTATGTAACCCCAGTCTTACAGATGAAGTGAACTAATTTTTTTTTTACTCTCTAAGTTCTAAAGTTTGGTTGAATTCGCCCTTTATTATTCAACATAAAAAGTAGTACCATAATAATAATTTCCTACAGTTCATGGCCTGTGTTTATAAATGGATAGTGTTTATATAGTATACATTAAAGACAAGAACAGGAGAGACGTGTATTTCTCATAATTCAACATAAACAGCACTATAATAATAATCTCACCAAGTAAGTGGCAGCTTTATGCAGGGCGTCGCAGTTGGCATCCCACAGGATCTTCATCTCAGCTTTAATCTCATCATATTCGACGCGTAAGTTCTTCACTGGAGCTCTGGACAACACAATTTTTAAGCAATCAGTAAGTATATCCTTACTACAACTTAGTGAGACACGTGTACCTGTAGGCAGATAATATTTAATTGTATAACTTCACCAGCACGCAGCTGAGGCGAAATGTATTTCATTTAGATTTAAGAAATTACTTTGTATCTCATTGTAAGTGAACCTATATTTTACTATATTACTAGGTTTAAAGAATTTATTCTCATCAGAACAATTCTTATGAGAATAAATTCTTTAAACCTAGATAACACGTGTGCGCAACTTTATGGCTGTTCTTTACTTGATGTGTATCTAACCAATTACATAGTACGATATATTGGGTTTGCTTTTATTTCAAAGCGACCATAAAGCTGGGACGGGAACTGTACAGTCACAAGCATTAATATAATTATTACAATGAACACCTCACCTCACCTTACCAGTGGGGAGAGAATTCTCGTAACTTTAAGAATTTTTTTCAGTCTCATCTCAGTCTCAATCTGTCAAAAATACCTCTAAAATCTCTACATGTTTGACAAGTTTTTGACATTGATTGTCGCTGAGACGAGATTGCGACTAGATTTCGAACGTTTTTAATTACGGGAATTGGCTGAAAGCACAAATTATTACATTAATTATGTTATTATTACATATATTATTATGTAATAATTTGTGCTGTCATATAGTAACGCGTCGAATGCTGTAATTAGAGACACAATAGAAAGACAATTGCTTATGTCGAACTGTGTAACTTAAGACATTCAAAAGGTTAATGGATAAATCATACAATCAGAAAGCAAATATTATTTGGCATATTATTAATGGATGAATTATACAATCAGATATTATTGCCTAACAGTTCATAGCAATATATTTATACTCGTGACTGTACAAATATATAACTGTAGGACAACCTCACCGTACCGCTCGTTGCGGCGATGGTCCCCCAGTGAACACCTTTCGGCTACTTGATGATAACTTACTTGTCATTCTCTCTTGTGATGATCTCCACGAACTGGGCAAGCGGTCCACCGTGTAGTCCCACAGTGAACACGTAGCTCTCACACGCGTGCAAACCTTCTATTAACACGCTCGTGTTCTTCGTTATAATCCTAGTATCTGTTGAGTAATACGTTCGTTGCTAAGTTAAAACTATAGTAGTAGAAAAACAAAAGAACATCCCATCAAAATGCCTGGGAAGAGAAAGACCGCCCGCTACATGGTGGTCCAGTATTGAGACGGAGATGAAAGCGTAGAACCTCCTAAGACAACCCAGAATAGAAGGCCTAAAAAGGCCACTTTGGCAGAATCATAAAAGGATAACATAATCGTCCTAGTGCCGCTGTACAAGAAGACCCAACCCCAGATAGAACTGGGATTTAGGGATTGGAAGAAGAACACGAATAGTGGTAGAAAAAGCTGGCTATCTTGTTCTGCCAACAACAGAATATTTGGAAGCCCAAAATAGACTTTTTTTAAACTTCCCTACAAACACGAAGAAAATTGGTCACTAACATTCCAGCTCAAAAACTCCGTCGTTTGTGAAAAATGTTCACTTATTAAAACTACATAAATTGTAATACTATAACAAGTCGACTTGTTATGCTGTGAAAACAGTTACCGCGCGTTAATAATACATCGATTTTAAGAATGAGACTGCCACACAGGTATGAGCGACAAAGACAACGCTCTATTAATCCGAATAGCCCCTATGTCCTAACTGAAAGCGGCTGTCGCGCGAATATGCGATTGTTTAGATGAACTTTGAGGCCGCGTCCTATTTAAAAGCGATTCTCGCGCGAATACACGATCGTCGCGTCCAAATGTCACTTTAGTTCGGTGAAACTGAACGCGTGGTCACGCCAACAGAGGGCGCTTTCCGGTTTTCCGAACAAAAACTTACAAAGACCTCGTATTCGCGTGACGATCACTTTTAAATAGGATGATGATTATAGGACTCCCTTTTCCGCACTTAGACTCCCATTCGGTCCGTTGTGCGTGGGTGGTGTTGTGCTTTTACATAGGACGCTGGCTTAAGTACAAACGCGGCTTGATTGCTCGCGCGACATTCGCTTTCGGCAAAGATGTGCCCTTATTCTAAAGCTCGATATGCCATACAAAAGTCGCATACTGTAGTACCGTTGAAAAAAGTCGTGTAAAAACAAAACACTCTCACCATTCGACATCTCCCCAGGATACGATCTCCTATGTATCATATTAGTGTAATGCACCTCATACTCCAACTCCTTATCCTTATACTGTTCTCCTTTAGGCGGCCACCACACCACTTGTACAGAAGTCTTCTTTTCCTTTGAAAGTATAGCGGTGAAGTTCAAGATCTCGCCTTTAACGCCTTCAGTACGAATGGGGATAGTGAATGGGTCGCCGAATACGTTGTTCTTGAAGGCTCGTATGTCGATGAATATAAGTGCACCTGGTGGTAGGTTGGTTACTGAAAGAGATGAAAAATTTTTGATTAACCGCTTGTGTGCCGTAATTACAGACACAATTAAAAAGCCATTGTGTCTCGCGTAGATCTACGTTCCGGCAGACTAATTAATTCACACTTACTTGCTATGCCTACTGCTGTTGAACTTGACCTACCTCTTTTAACGTCACAAAACCTGCACCCTACTTGCGTAACACTATGAATCACAATCTGAATCATTTTGAAGGATATTGCTAATCCATTGCTTCATATGTTCGAAAAATTTGTCTGCTCAACAACGTAAATATCGCAATTAATGTTGTTGAATAACCAAAATGAAAGCCATTGCTATTAACCCCTTGTATGCCGTGATTACAGACACAATTAAAAAGCCATTGTGTCTCGCGTAGATCTACGTTCCGGCAGTTGAGAGGTTGATAGTGTGTTACGCTATTACCCCGCCGGTTTTAGGATATAAGTTTTGCTAATAGACAAAAAAAATTGTACATAATTAGGTCTTTAAACACAACTCAAATCTTATTTGGCTCTTTGTATGACATCCAAAGTTCTGCCTTTGCTTTCAGAATCTAAGATAATTATCAAGTTTTGGAACAAGAAACTCAATGTCATGGCAAAGTTCGTTTTTAGGACCTTGTTACAAATGGTCACTCAAAAACCAACTTGGAATATTATGTATTCTATTGCTGAAAAGCTAGATTATGAAGTGAAAAGTGAAAAAAAGACAGGTGATTTAACTATTTTTTTAATACTTACACGTAATATTATTCGCTTTAGTGGAAACAGGTTCCCGTACGGCGTATTCTGGAGGCAGCCTGGTCCTCACGATGTACCCATCGACATTCCTAATCTGATGCCAGTCGAGTTGCACGGCGCTTGCGTTCAATCGCTTGACGCTTGCGTTTACAAGGTCATCAACATCGTTAGCCGGGTCGAAAGTGATGTTCATCACTTGAGATGACTTTGATGTGAAGGCGTTGTTTGTGGCTGTTACCTGGGGGGTTAAAATGGTGTCATATATTTTTTAAATGTCGAACAATAACATGAAGGCTAATTTAAGTTTACAGTTTGGCAATATCAGCCAGTCAAAATAAATTAATAGTTTAAAAAACATTAGAAAAACACGCTTTTATAAATGCACGTACGATATTCTATCATGGAATGCCAGTGCCTATCTTCCGGCTTCATCACCAGACCTTGAAACCTAATCGTGGTCAAAGTTTATTACAAGATTTTTCTAAGAAATCCAAAACAGCAATGACACGATTTTCCATCATGAAGTTCCAGTTCATATCTTCCGGCTCCATCATCAGATCAGTTCGACAGTACCATATTATTGTATTGTCATCAGAACTACATACAGCTGCCAATTTTCATTACGCTACGACCCTTGGAAGATGGTTAAATTAGTTACCTTAGATTCCATTACATAGTTAGTTACATACAGGTCGACCGTGTTAAAAATGGAACTGATTTTTTATGAAATAATGGACCACATAATCTGGAACTTATCTAGAGGTCATAAAAAATACCATTCTCCTCACGGTTTCCTGCGGAGCAATTGAGTAACACATTATCAATCGGAATCGGCTTTTGACAGTTCAACAACATTCATTGCGTTATTTACGTGTTGTGCAGTCAAATTTTTCAAACTTATGAAAAACTTATGAAGCAATGGACTAGCAATAAGCTTCCAAATGATTCAGATTCCGATGGATAGTGTGTTACGCAATTAGGGTTCTGGTTCCTTGAGTCGGGTAACATCAATGATATAAACGGCACGATTAATTTGGCTACCTACTAGGCCGCAATGACTTAAAAAAGTGCATTTACCGTCGATTAAAAAAAACTTTATGTCATGTAGCGTTTATAATCGCTGAAGAACACCAGCAAACAAAAAACGAACTTACCCAGAACGAATAGTTATTAAACGGCTCGAAGAATCCAGTAACATCGACAGACACAGTCTTGCTTTGCGTGGCCTGTATGATCTTATCGACGGGTGGTAGAGGAGGAGCGTAGTACAGGGTGTAGTAGCGAATGTTCCCGCGCGGCTGTTCCGGACGGTCCCATACTATGTTGATACGGCGACCGATCAGCTGACGGACGCTTAGGCGGATTGGTGGGGATGGTACTGTAGGAGGAAGAATGATAAAAATTAAAATAATAACTTATTTGAAATTCTGATTTGTCCAGTAATGTGAAATATAATAATCTATCAAGCAAGGATTGTTCACGGCTCACTGGCTGAAAGAATCCAAAATATTTCATTGTTCTCGCCAGGAATGGTTCTAGGAGAAAAAAGTCTAATCACCGCAGTTGACAAATGAATCTGTTCAGGACTACGTCAACCACAACGAGTTTTGATTGGCTGGCAGAAAGCGTCACGACATGACACAACACAGTAATATGAATGCAGCTTTAGTTCACGACAGGTTTTTTTTTAGTTTTATTCTAAAACAATAACAATACGAGTATTTGATAGTCTCACCTCCTTCTCCAGTAGTGGTGTTCACATACTTCATAGACGCGTAAGTTTTGTTCGACTTGCTGTCTCTAATGTAGAAGGTCACATTGTAGTTGGTGTACGGCTCCAAATCTGTAAACCTGTAAACAAAATAAATACATAATATAAACATTCAATGATAAGATAACTCGAATAGGAAAATATGACATCACAATGTACATAAAATGTTAACATTATTTCGCTTACAACAATCATTAATTACATAATGTTTAAAACAAAATCTCCTCGTTCAAAAGCATTGACCTTATATAAATTACTGTGATATCAACATCACACAGTAAATGAGTTACGAAGCAGGCAGGGTTGGAGTCCATCGCAAAACTAAAGTTCGGAAGTAAACTTAGACTGATGATGAATCATACTGGGTCAAAGAATAACGCTATAGTCCGCGCAGAACTAGTTGGCCGCTCCTTGGGTGGGACGGGGGTGAGGGCGGCGAGGTTGCCTATTGTTCGCAACGCACGTACTGAGTCATGACAAAGCGCCGCCGCGCCGCCGCCCCGCCGTCCCACCGCTCACATACCTAAGGAGGCGCGGCCAAGTAATTCCGCGCGGACTATAGTCCGTTGGCATTCGCTCTATAGAGGTGTGAGGAACAGAACAGGGTGTAAAGTTCACTCAACCTCCATAGAAAAGGGAGGATCCTCCGACCAGACGGGTGTTGTGTCTGGCGAGCAACTGCCGGGCCGTTGTATCTATGCTAGTTGCGCGGTAAACTCTGCTTGCGCGTTGCAGGATGTTGCGTGACGTCAGAATGACGCGTAGTTCGCATGTGGCATTATAGATACCGCTACAGCTCATTACTGATTGTGACAATACTACTGCTTTATTGTTGAAAATATCCCACGGGAATACTACGGGGATTAAAAGTAACATATGGCCTCCTCTCTGTGCCAGGGAATAGGCCGACATCCACCAAACGGGCCCAGTGCGGGATGGTTCGAATTTTTGATTCTAGGACATGCCAGTTTCCTCGCGATGTTTTCCTTCACCGTTTTGAGAGCAGCGGTGTTGAAATAGTTTACACAAAGTAAAGCAAGTATCTAGGTTCAATCCTACGACCTACAAACTCATAATTCGCGGCCGTTACCAAAGGCAATCACTGCTCCTAATCCAGGTACACAATGTATTAATTCTGAAGTACATTTTTTATCATATCTATTCAAAAAGAGCTAGTTTATTCTTCGTAAACAGAGACTAAAATAGCTTTTTAATCCCTAGGGACTAAAAGTAAAGTAGAAGACACTCTACTTTGTATCACCCTCTATGAAAAATATGTAAGTACTTATTTTTCATAGAGGGTGATACAAAGTAGAGTGTCCATCTCGGGAGCAACACTATTTTTAGCTCGAAAGACTTACTTTGAATCCATCGCCTTCAAAATAGTTGTTTGCTCCCTTGGCAAACAATCTACTATTTTTCATATACATAACTATATCCGTTTACGTGGCGGACACCAGTAAAGCTCCCAGTCGGCATGATTTTTTCCGACATCTTCAACAATCATCGTCATATTTGAGCCGATTTACACAAAACCAAAATTTCCTTTTGACAGTCCAACGCATTAATTGCGTCATTTACGTTGTAGAGGGGATGAATGTTTTAATCGCTTAATCGCCGCTAATGAGAGACAATTGATTTTGTAATGTAATGGGCCGCTAGAGGCCGGCCCCGGGACGGAGCGATTAAACATTGGATTAGGAATTTTATTTAAAACTTTCGGATAGTGATTGAAAGTGACGCAATTAGGGTCATGTTTGTTATAAAATTAAACTTCCCACACGGCGCTAACCTGGTTAAAATAAAAGAATAATCAGCCTCACGTCCACGGGAAGCACTTTACTTTGACAGCACCTTTATATCGTACCAGTAAGGGCGGTTTTTGTAATTCAAATGTTAGTGGTGACTTGCGAAGTTCGAACTTTTGCTTACCTATAAATGCTATCATTGGTCCAAGTCTTATTAGTCCAGACTCCGTCGCTGACCCTCGAAATGGAGGGCAGGAAGCTGTAGAGCACCATCTTCTGTTGTGCCATCCAGCAGGATATGAGGAAGCTGGTCGAGTTTATTGAAGACTGGTCTACGCCGATGCTCAGGAACTGGAGGAAAGTATTTATAAATATGCTCGAAACTTACGTAATATTGGAAGTAAAAACAACTAGCAGCGCCCCGCGGTTTCACCCGCATAAAAGTCGATCCCGTGGGATTATCGGGATAAAAACTATCCTACGTCCTTTCCCGGGACTCAAACTTCTCTTTCATCTAAATCGGTTCAGCAGACAGACATGAACACTTTCGCATTTATAATACTAGTATGGATAGGTCATTTTGCTGGATTTTTTTTTAGATCTTTCGAAATTTATGCGTTTTAAGTCTAGGCTATAAAGAGACAATACTAGTAGCATCTGACGTCACAACACAGGACCACAATAATACGCGCCATTCAGTACAATGATCTTTTTGTGTGACAAGGATAGAAGAATAATTTTAATAAAAGCGTATCACTTCTTTATTTTTCCAGATATTTCATTAGGTTTTTTTAGGTACAAATTGTCTTTTTTTAGAAACATCTTTAAAATAAATATTAATACATGTATATCTTTCATAGAATAGGGTACTATTCGTATGTCAGTATTTTTAAGTAGAGGGGATAATGTATGGGGTAGCCGAGGATCGACATAAAACACTGGCAGGACTTGGATGCGTTCATAACTGCACATTAGATTTTTTTTAATAACTACAAGTGACTTGACTCCCCGAGCAATCGTTGTTCGAACACACCCGACCGAACAACGATCGCATTCGCACGACGATTACTTTCTTTTAGGACAGTCCGGTTTCAGTTTTACTACACCATATGAAAGAAAAGGAAAGACATAGGGTTATTGGTAAAACATTAACAACCTCTTAAGAAGTCATTGTACTCATCATTATGAACAACTTTAACTGTGGGACCAAACCTGAAATCGCAAAAAAAAAATCAGCTGTTCCCTACATTTATGTTCGTATAAATCGTCAAAATGTAGGGAACAGCTGATTTTTTTTTTCGCGATTTCGGTTTTGGTCCCATAGTAAAAGTTGTTCATAATGATGAGTACAATGACCTCTTAAGAGGTTGTTAATGTTTTACCAATAACCCTGTATTATTGTCAACATCATGCTACTTATGTAAAGTTTAACTCACTCGACTCACTTGATACATATGAGTGTTATCGTTGGCGGCGCTCGTACAGTTCAGCTCGTCCGTGCCGTCGTAGCAGTCTTGTCTGCCGTTACAGACGCTCAGGAGAGATACGCAGTTTGTGCCGTCATCGCACATGAAGAAGCCTCGCTGGCATTCTACTGTTGGTTTGTGGCTCTGTGGAATAAAAGTATGTTTAGTTGGCAGATCAACATTTTGTGTTTTGATTTGTATGAGTTTACTGTTATGTGAACCGATGATAATTATGAAAAATGCGTCAGTAAACATTTGATCAACAACATCATTAATAAAAACATTCAACAACAACAACTTTCATTCAACATTTTTTTTCTTCGTACAGTATGAAGTCATCCATTTATGAGAAGGTAATAATTTGTAGTCTTCCTCGTTGGTGTAGCAGGCGCAAGTGCTACTACTGAGCATGAGGTCTTGGGTTCGATTCTCGGGTCGGGCAAAGTGTTATTGGACTTTTCTTATCTGGAATTTCTCAGTAGCAGCCGAAGTCTGGATTTGTGCCTGGTTGATGGCAATAGGCTCGCACCCTGTTCTATGTTATGGGTTTGGTGCGTGGGCCATGGCGGTCGTCGGTGGTTATTCCAACCAGCCCACCTCCCTCCAGGAGCTGATCAAACCTCCTGGTCTGTTGAGAACATCTGTGTACGATCTGGGTGTCCCGAGGGTTCCTGACCGTAACTGGGTGACGCCTGTGCATATAAAGAGCACATGCGCAATGGTTTCATCAGCCTCCATGCAAGCTCTGCACAGGGGATTGTCTGTTATGCCTAAAACTAGCGAACACCCTGTACACCCTGTGCACCCTGTTACATGGGATTTAAACATAACTGGCGAATTGTGTGAGTCCTATACGTACACCTCTGCCTAACTTTTCGAGGATTACAGGTGTGATGTTATGTTATAATTTACTCATAGCAGCAAAATCGTCATAAAAAGTAAACAAGTGAATCTCTAACATTTTCCTAAAACGTGATTGTTTCCCGAAATGTACAGGCTACTGAAGAAGTTTATTTCGCTTCACTTCAGCCGAAAGACGTCCACTGCTGGACATAGGCCTCCCCTAAAACGGGGGGTTCGCCATAATCGCCACGCTTGGCAGGCGGGTTGGCGATCGCAGTATGGTATGGTGGTGGAATGCATAGAGAACGCTGCTGCCCTTTCTCCGGTACGCCCCTTAGTCGCCTTTTACGACACCCACGGGAAGTATGGGGTGGTGGTATTCTTTAAGTCCGGCACCACACACTGTGTGGTGCCTGACTTATTTCGCTTATAAGCAGAGAAAGGTCACCTTGTGGTTTTAATAAAGTGAGTATTAACCGCTTGTGTGCCGTAATTACAGACACAATTAAAAAGCCATTGTGTCTCGCGTAGATCTACGTTCCGGTAGACTACGGGTTAAAGGAAAAGAACAACACGTTCTTTCCCTTTACCTAAACCGGATGAAACATTAAAATTGTCAAACGAAAAACGCCTTTAAAGTTAGGACAGTAAGGTCTATTAACTGGTTGAATGCCGTAATTACAGAAACAATTAAAAAGCCATTATCTCGCGTGGATCCACGTTCTAAGGATTAGGGATGATACGAATGGTAGTACGTACCGAGGTGCCGGGACAGTTCATCTCGTCGCTCTTGTCCTCGCAGTTGAATATTCCGTCGCAGATCTGGTCGGTCCTCACACAGGCGCTGGCGTCGCGACAGGGCGTCTCTATGAGTCCACAGCGCGGGGAGGTGTTGCCGCGAGACGGACATTCACGTTCGTCTGAACCGTCGATACAGTCCACGGCGCCGTCGCAAGCCCATTGGAGAGGTATGCATAGACCTGAGGATGGTCAAAGTCAAATAATATATTTCATCATCATCATCATCATTTCAGCCGAAAGACGTCCACTGCTGGACATAGGCCTCCCCCAAAAGGGGGGGGTTTGCCATAATCGCCACGCTTGACAGGCGGGTTGGCGATCGCAGTATGGTATGGTGGTTGAATGCATAGAGAACGCTGCTGCCCATTCTCCGGTACGCCCCTTAGTCGCCTTTTACGACACCCACAGGAAGTATGGGGTGGTGCTATTCTTTAAGTCTGGCACCACACAGACAATAATATATTTGAATAGGGTAAACATCGTGAGGAAACCTGGACTAATAGGGGTTTATTTATAAACGATGATTAAAGTTAAAAGACATTAAAACGTCAAAAATGTATTGTTAAACAGTCGCTAATCATTACTTAACTTTAAGCAACGTTTATGAATAAAGGGGATAGTCAATCATCATCTGCCTAGCCTTTTCCCAACTATGTTAGGGTCGGCTTCCAGTTTAACCGGATGCAGCTGAATACCAGTATTTTACATGGAGCAACTGCCTATCTGACCTCCACAACCCAGTTACTGGGTAATACGATACCCCTTGGTAAGACTGGTTGTCAGACTTTCGGACTTCTGACTTCTCGTAACGACTGTCAAAGATCCACGAATGACAGCCGGGACTAACGGCTTAACGTGTTTTCCGAGACACGGGTAGTCAATATAAGTCTGAAATCGCCAACCCGTGTTGAGAAAGCGTGGTGATCAATGCTCGGGACTTCTCTGTATGAAAAGAGGTTTTTCCCTGCAGTGGGACAATACTGGTATTAATTAAGTAGGCACTTTTGAAAGACAAAATTTTGAACAAAATAGAATTGATTCTATAGGCCGACCGCTAAACTGAGACGTTGCCGGAGGTAGCAGCGCGGTGCGGGAGGGGTGTGGTGACGTGATGCGAGAGCTCAGTGATTCATCAACTTGGGACAACTATCACCCCTCCCGCACCGCGCGACTACCTCAGGCAACGTCTCAGTTAAGCGGTCGGCCTATAGTTGGTTGTGGTAGTTCCAAAAAGTTCATTCGACGGTAAAACGAAAGTATGGCATAAGCGACATTTTGGTCTAAAATGAGTTTTATATGCCATCCTAAGTAAAATTTTCCGCTCTTTCGAATGCGCTTACCTCCTATGACTCTACGATGACTTTTTTGGAGTTTATGCCCTAGCAAAAATCATTTTCACGACAGTTTTTCTTAAATATAAAACTTTGAACGGCTCTTCTGAACATTTCATTTTTTGTCGCTTATACCCTATTTCCTCTTAACCGTCGATATGTAGAAGAATGGACAAGAAACTTCATAGTTACTCTTCTAAAATGTTTTACAATATTTTGTGTATACATTAATTATAATCATAATGAGAATACGATGTACCTGGAATAATATTGCTTTACTACAATATGTACACACGACATACCAAGCTATACATTTCCAGTTTTAGTTGACCTCGCATTGTAAAGGCTTTTCGTACAATGGGAAGTCCGTTTATACTGGAAATGTATAGCTTGATAATGTCGTCGTGCGTACAAAGTATTAAAAATTAAGCAATGACAGATATATTAATTATGTTGATAGATGGTGCTCAAATTACAAATAAAAATACAAATATTGCAATCATGGGCGATTTTTCCTAGTGGAATGATGGATCCTATCGATTTAAGTGAATGATTCAGGACTGGACTTAACACCAATGAATGACAGATATTATGATTAAAGGATCAATAGTTCAAATCTATTGAATCCAATTCAAATCCACAATTTTTTTTTTTTTTATTTAAATGACTTTTCCGAAAAAATATTAAAGGCAAAATTTTGAATTAGACTGCCACTAACTGTATCGATCATATTCTCTCCGAGCCCTCAAATAACGCTAGAAATACACAAAAAACTTGTATGCAATGCTTACCCGGTGCACAAGTAAAATCGTTCTTCCCGCACTTCCTAGTTATCGGGATATGATGTTCGGGTGTGACAGGCCTCAGTTCGGGCATCTCGATGCCGCAACCGATCTCATCCGACCGATCGCCTTCCCCGCAGTCATTGATACCGTCACATCTCCACCAATCAGGTAAACAGTTGCCATTGTCACACTTGAACATCCATTCTAAACAGGTCCCGTTGCTAGGGAAATTAGGCTTCTCTGTACCCGGAATAGGGAGGAGTTTAGAGTGATTGGTGTTAGAGCAGTTCTTTTCATCTGAAAAGTTTTCGTCGCCGCAGTCGTTCTCGCCGTCGCAAACCTAGTAGGAGAAAAAATTAAGCCAATGTCAAACTGAAATCCCAGAATGTTAATACAACAAAACGTTGAAAACTTATTTGGTGGCATCTATTGAATATTTTTGAAATAACATCCATTTAAATTGACTGACACCAACAAAAACCAAAATCGATTTATAAGCAAAAAATATATCTGCAAACCAATCACTCCCAACGTTCTAATTGAGTGCCTTATATTATTTTTTTAAATAAACTATCTACAACTCACCCAAGATTTAAATATACACTTCCCGCTGGGACATCTGAACATATACGGCGCACATGTAGAGTCCTTACACCTTTGTTCCCGTTCATCCTCTCCGTTATCACAGTCCTTCTCTCCATCACACACCCAGGAGTTGGGGATACACATGCTGCTGTCGTTACTGCAGGCGAAGCCGTTGCCTGAACAGCTTTCGACAATATCTGGACGCTTGGTTTGTAACTGTTGAAGAAAAATAATTGCTGATGCATTAAATTTCGAGGATGAGGTTTTTTTTTTAAATGGTGTTTTTTAAAAATGCTTCTGCTGAAGGAGAGGTAATTAATACTGCCGTGGTATAAACTAAAATGCCGTTATCCGACATCTGGTCAGTTTTTACCTTTTGATGCTATTATTATGAGAAAAAAAAATATCTATCGATCTGTGTTTCCGATATTTCAATACTTACCTTGAATAGTTTTGGAAATAAAATTTGAGTTTCTATTTAAATATCGGAAACACAGATAGATATTTTTTTTGTCTCATAATAATAGCATCAAAAGTTAAAAATTGTCCAGATGTCGGATAACGGCATTTTAGTTATACCACGGCAGAATATTTCTTTAAACCTATATTCATTCAAGGTTTTAATGACGTAGCTCTATGCTATAATATTACCATTTATCACAGACAAAAACTAATTTCCATGAACACAATGTCGAATAATCTTTTAATTTGTTTTGTCGTGTTGAATACCTACTTGTGATGACTCAATTTCATTACGCGCTTGACGGAAACGGGTAAACAAAACATTATCATCATAAAAGATCTAAGAATTGTTGGCAAAGCAACGAACGACACAAAATACAAATCGTGCCAACAATTTATATAATAAACAATAATAATAATTTCACGAAAATACCAGAATCATTCACAAAAAGTTTGTCAGAAGTGGGATTCGAACCCACGCCCTCAGAGAGGACCAGAACAACTCGAACTCACGTTCAGTGAGCAAGGGAACCTTGAGTCTGGCGCCTTAGACCGCTCGGCCATCCTGACATGTGCAATACGTGTCGAAATTACCAACCACTATCATAAAAGTTTGCTATCATCTTTTTTAGCGAAATAAATGTAAACAATAGATAGAGTTGTAACGTGTGATAATTAATCAAGAGTATTACAATCTTGAATTTCAACAAAACTATTTTGTACGCAAAAACTCTGATAAAAGTACAGTGTGTGTTTGTTCATGAAATTCATGTATCGGAGTAATAGACTGATCGTTTCGTAAGCCAATTTTTATTTTGTAAACCTAAATACATGCAGCTTAGGTTCCTGATTTAACATTTTTATACTTGGCCATAAGTTTTTTTTACATTGTTAATCATCACATCATGTTAAGTAGTAAATTGGTGTATTGCTGTATTCATAGTCAAGACCATATCAATTTTTTTTTACGATTACGTGCACAACATTACAAACTAAAAAGTAATACACATACATACTTAAGAAGGTACCTACCGTCTTAAGTATGTATGTGAATTACTGGTGGTAGGTTGGGTTTTTTTTTTGTTGTAAACACGAGAAAATAACAATAATACTTGTTTTGTAAAATAAACAAAATGCAACCAAATGAAAAAAAAAACATTAATATAACGAATAATATTCAGGCACTAACCGTGCAGTTACGTTCATCAGATCCATCCTTACAGTCGTTATCTCCGTCGCAAACCCATCTCTTTTCAATACAATGGTTATTGTCGCATTGGAACTTGTTTTCAGAGCAGTTGCGGTGAGCACAATCTGAAATAAATAATGACGTCTCATGTTAATATGTATGCTCTTTATTAGGAAAACGGTCAGTTTATAACACAAACTATTTAAAACTGTATGTATCATCGTCTGGGCTTCTAAAGTACCTAACATTTATGTTTCAGGACCTTACAGGACCTAAACACAAAAGAAACTCAAGTTTTTAAAACAACAAAAGTATATGATCGACTACAGTAAACAAAATCAGAAAAATATATGATATTCTTCAGGATATAATGCTAGGTAGATAGTGTGTTGAAAACATAATACAACTAATTTGATACGATAGAAAAAAATCATGAAGATACCTATAGAAACTTTCTTTTTACAATAACAACCATATTAATATACATACAATAATTCTGATTTTTTGCCAGATTATTCTACAAGCAACATTGTTTTAGTCTGTAATTAAATAATTGCTTCATGTTTTGCAATAAATTACCAGGGTTGTGTCATCGCGCTTCTCTTTCTTTTCTATGCAGTCCGACAGTGACCGCGCTTTAGGTTATGTAAGCCCCTTAAGGCAAAAGCTTCAAGGGTGGCCCACGAAATTCATTTTTTTACGCTTTTTTGCTTTTTTCAGGTCATTATCAAGTTGTATGTTGATCTAAATATGATTCGCGACCGTAACAAATATTTATTTATATCGACTTATAATCATCAATACAACTCTCTTAGGTTCATATTACCCTATTGAATGACTATTTCATGAAATCATGTATTGTATTGATTCTAATGATTATAATTCTGTAAAGCCATATATTTGTTAGGACCTCGAATCATACTTTAGTCAACAAACAACCTGACACTGACCCGCAAATTACAAAAAACGTAAGTAAATTTGAATTACGCGGGCTACCTTCCCCCTAATCAAATATTGCAATTATATACTACCAGTTTTTGCCTATAGTTACAAAACTTGAGCGATAAGTAATGCGCAAAAAATACACTATATTTTTCATAGAAAATATTTAAATTCGTACACACATCAATGGCGAAGGTACCATACAACACGATTCCCACCCTCCGAAAATGCAGGATGATGATGAATTGACTATACAGGGTTATTGGTAAAACATTAACAACCTCTTAAGAGGTCATTGTACTCATCATATATTTTGTTTTAAGTTTTGCCATGTGTTTCTTATCATTATGTATTCCCAATGTTTAGTATTAGGTGATGTTGTGAGCTGGCGGGTGGTGCAGAGATGCAATCGTCGGACCAGTCATTCGTGTTGTGTAGCCTTATATTAATTATATATTTACTGGTATTTATTTCATTCACTTATATTTATGACTTCTGATAACGAATCTTTTTATTCTGCCAACGATTCTAGTACATCTTCCAGCGATGGAAGTTTTTGTTCTATTACAGACACCTTAGGTGTTCTTTTACACCAAAATTTCAGCCAAAATTCTGGCCGGCTATTTAACGTATGTCACCTTAATGCTCAGAGCATTCCTAGTCACTTCAACGAACTTTACGACACTTTTACCGACAATAACGTTCACGCCGTCCTGATTTCCGAGACTTGGCTCAACCCTAACCTGCCCTCAACCACTTACTCACTCCCCGGTTTCCTTCTTCTTCGGAATGACCGGATCGGTAAGAGGGGGGGTGGTGTAGCAATCTACCTTCGTAGTGAATTCCCTTATAAAGTTCTTGCTTCTTCTTCTCCTAATGAATCTGCAGAGTTTCTCTTCCTCGAGGTTTGTGTCAAGGGAGCTAAAACCGTCCTAGGTGTCGTCTATTGCCCCCCTGCCATTGATTACTTCACTGAATTCGAATCGGTTTTGGAATCTTTGGGTTCGGAGTATGCACATCACATTGTTATGGGAGATTTTAATACCAACCTCCTTGCCCGCAACTCCCCTCGGTCCCGTAAACTCCTGCACCTCATCGAGTCAGCCAGTCTGCATATATTGCCTCTCCAACCTACACATCATAATATTGCAGGTGATGATTCTTGGCTTGATTTGATCCTTACTTCTAATCCTTCCCTAGTTTCCTCACATGGTCAACATGTTGCTCCTGGCTTTTCCCGTCACGACCTTATTTTCCTATGCTACGTCCTTAAACCCCCTAAACCTAAACCTACATTCCAGTACAGGCGTGCCTTTGCACGAATGAATGGCGAGAGGCTTCAACATGATGCATCCAATATTGACTGGTCACCCCTGGAAGCAGCTGCGTCGGTTGACGAAAAAGTTAGTGTTTTCAATGATGTTGTAGTCAAGCTCTATGACGTTCATGCTCCTGTCAAGAAAATAAAGATGAAGCGTCCGCCTGCTCCTTGGATGAACAGGGGAGTTCAGATGGCAATGCGACGGAGGGACCGTGCGTTTCGGAAATTTAAAAAGGATCGTTCGGAGGACAATTGGACCTTCTTTAAGGCTGCTAGAAATCGGTGTAACCAGATGATACGCAACGCTAAACGCCGCCACATCCTAAATAATATCACTTCTTCTTCTCCTGCCGATATTTGGAAGTTCCTTGGAACTTTAGGAATCGGCAAAACGCGAAATTCAGACCTTCCTAGCACAATTGGTTTGGACGATCTAAATCGCCATTTCTCTACTGTTCCAGCATTAGATAGTCTAACCAAATGTCAAACTCTCGACTACCTTGCTGGTCTGACGCGTCCCAACATTAACCCCTTTGTCTTCACCCCAATCGACCCGGGAGAGATCAAAAAGATTATCCTATCCATTAAATCCAAAGCCGTGGGTTGCGATAATATCAGCCGCCATATGATCGTGACGGCTCTTGATGAATTCCTCCCTGCAATCTCTCACATCATAAACTTTTCCCTTTACACTGGTGTTTTCCCTTCCCTGTGGCGTAAAGCCCTTGTTCGACCCCTGCCTAAGATTCCCAATCCCTCTCTTCCTAGTCACTTTCGCCCAATTTCCATCCTTCCCTTCCTATCTAAGGTGCTCGAGGCCTGTGTTCACAAACAATTCTCCCATTTTATTCACCACAACTCCCTCATCAGTCCGTTTCAGTCAGGTTTCAGGCCCGGGCACAGTACTGTTACAGCTCTCCTTAAAGTGACCGACGATATAAGGCGGGGAATGGAAGACACTAAAGTCACGGTCTTAGTGTTAATTGACTTTTCCAACGCTTTTAATACCGTCAGTCACGAAGTCCTTTTATCCATCCTTTCCTATCTTAAGGTCTCTCCGGAGGTATTGGAATGGTTTTCCTCTTATCTTCGGGGACGTCAGCAGTCTGTTTATGCTGGAGACTCTTCGTCTAATTGGTGTGATCTTACAGCTGGCGTCCCGCAAGGCGGTATTTTATCTCCTCTCTTATTCTCTATTTTTATTAATCTCATTACTACCGAGCTTCGGACTGCGTATCATCTTTATGCTGACGACTTGCAGCTCTACTGCCGGGCAGGTGTTGACAACATACTAGATGCGATTGACGAGCTAAACCGGGATTTAGAGGTGGTTAAAAACTGGTCTGACCGATTCGGGGTGGCCGTTAACCCCAGCAAGTGTCAGGCTATCATAGTAGGCAGCCCCCACAGCATGAGGAAGCTAAATGGATTAATTGTACCACCCGTAATCTTCGACAAGTCAGTCATCCCGTTTAGCTCTGATGTTAAGAATCTTGGTTTGCATGTCGACACTTGTCTTGACTGGCGAAAGCAGGTCACGACTGTAAGTAATAAAGTCACCGGAACGTTGCGGTCGCTCTATCGGTTGAAAAACCTTCTTCCTTCACACGTAAAGGCAATGCTTGTACAGTCCCTAATATTTCCCATAATTGACTATGGTGATGTGTGTTACTATGACCTGAATGCAGATCTCCTCAATAAACTTGACCGTCTTCTGAATAACTGCATTCGATTCGTTTTCAATCTTCGTAAGTATGACCATGTTTCCGAGCATCGGCTGCTTTTAAAATGGTTACCCATTCGCCAGCGCAGAGAGTTGAGGGCTCTGAATACATTGTTCTCCATTCTCGACAATCCCACTGCTCCTTCTTACATGACTTCCCAAATTCAATATTTATGCTCTGCGCATGCTAAAAATCTTCGTTCCACTAACAATCGTCTTCTACGATGTCCTTCTCATCGTTCTGGCTTCATTCATTCTTCTTTCTTTGTCCAGGCGGTCTTTCTTTGGAATGCGCTCCCTCTGAACATCAGGATGGCAACCAGTCGGTTATCTTTTAAAGTGAAGGCACGTGAACATATCCGTCGAAAGTTGGCCGGAACTGTCCAGCGCTGATTTACTGGATTCGTTTTTCTCCTCTACCTCCTCCTTTTTTTTTTTTTTTTTTTCTCCTCACAGTTCTTTTTGTTTATATGTATGTATGTATGTATGTATGTATGTATCTATGTATTAGTATGTAGTCTTGTATTTTATAATCATTTGACATTTCATATGTTGCACCTACCATGTTTTGTCTCTGCATCACCCTAAGGTTGACTGGTAGAAAATGCCTCAGGCATTAAGTCCGCCTTTGTACAGTATTTCTTTTACTTGTGCATAAAGTTTTAATAAATAATAAATAAATAAATAAATAAAATTAAAACATTGCAAAACGCCAACATGCACTTTTTTTTGGCTCCGGTTTACCTCTATAATAAATTCACCCTTCGCCACTGATACACATACAGCATAATTATTAAGGAAAATATTTTTCTTTTAATTTTATTGTAGGTTATATTGTTATTCATTTTATTAGAAACATGATGTTCGTTTTTGTGGTTTACTGAATTTTGGATTTATTCAAGAAACAAACTTTATTCTATATCGTAGGTATTGTCATCATAATTGCAAATAGTGGTTTACCCTATGGTCAAAAGCGATTAACGGTAACCTACTTAGTCATTGGAGCAAGTTCACCTGAATGGCAGGAAAGGAAAACAAATTACAAAGTCGCCGTCGGGAGTTTGGACAAATAATATAGTACTCTATAATTCTTCTACTACTCTATTTTATTTTTATTATTTCCACATAAACGAATATCAACTTTATGTTTGTGTACAGTCAACAGCAAATGTAGATGATCAAAATCAGAAATTCAATACTAATGAACGGAGTTCACGCCAGAACTGTGTGGCGTCAAATGATTTCTGTGTGACGTTGGGTGGTTTGAATCACTTCGACGCCACAGAGTTCTGACGTGAACTCCGTTAATTAGTATTGAATTTCTGGTTGTGATCATCTACATTTGCTGTTGACTGTACATTAAATCGATTTCAGAATAACTATTACTTTTAAAAAGTCATAATAATGTTTGGAGTTGTAGCGCAAACAGAACTTTATGTACGGTTTTTCTAAAAGCACATGTCTGTTTACATGTTTGAAAAGCCTTTTTATACCAGTGATATACAGAATACGCCAGCAAATAATAATGCTTTCAGTACACTACTTTTAACAAGTCAGTGTTATACAGTATATTTCAATTTGTAATTATTGTCAAGTTGTGGAACAACAAACTGAATGTCATACTTAACAAAGTTCGAATTCCATTGCAACCAAAAACTTATTAGGACCTTTTTGTCACAAATGGCCACTCAAAAATAAACTTAGAATACATTACACTAAAGTAGATAATTGATTCAAGTGGCGATGGAATGTAAAGTACATTATGTTAATAAATAAAGAGGTATACACACCTTTCTCATCACTCATATCAGCGCAATCAATATCATCATCGCACTTCCAATGCGGGAGGTAGCACCTAGTATTATCGCACATAATCATCGGTGGGACACACAGACAGCCGATCTCATCGGATAGATCCCCACAATCGTTGTTGCCGTCGCAGCGAGAAAATGAGGAGATGCATTTTCCGTTCTTGCACATGAACTGGTCCTGAGAGAAGAATTTAGAGTATTGGTAATGGGTAACATAGACGGTAATATGCAAAAAATCTACCGTCACTTAATGAAAAGATAACTATTAGGTCCATTTCTGCTTGAAATTTGTGAAAGTAAAATTATGACTCTCATGGATAACATAGATGGCAAACAATGTACAGACACCTAATGAAAATATTACTATTAGGTAAATTGTTGCATGCAATTTATCGCACTTGAAATGTTTGTATTTCGACGATATTCATGCATCTGTTTAAATATGGCGTGACCCTTTTGCATAATATCAACAATAAGGTCGAGTTCGTCTATTGACGGCATACCCTCCATTTTAAGTTCAATAACTCGAATCTATACTAATACTAGCAGCGACCCGCGGTTTCACCCGCATAAGCGTCGATCCCGTAGGAATATCGGGATAAACTCTATCCTATATCGTTCCCCAGGATGCAATCTATCTCTCTGCCAAATTTTATCGAAATCCGTTCAATGGTTTAGGCGTGAAAAGGAAACATACCGACAGACAGACAGTTACTTTAGAATTTAAAATATTGGTATGGATTACAAAGTGGTAAAATTTATGAGTTTGAATGTAGAGAGTAATCTTCGGAACTACTGATCCGATTTTGAAAATTCTTTCACTAATGATAAGCTACAGTATTGCCGAGTGTCATAGGATATTATGGTCATAGTCATTGGACAGTAGTCATTTTTCTTAAAACAAGATATTTCACACAAAGTCGCAGGCAGAAGCTAGTGTATTATAAATTGCGCGCGTCGACCATGTTAACGCATTCATAGAAGACTTTCTCATTTTAACTTTACTGAACCCTTTGTGTTATGTTGTTGTTTACATTTCAAAACATAAATTACGTGAATACCTACTTACATAGATATCATTGTTTCTAGACCACGTAATCGGCTTTTTATCTGACGTACACGCGTACGTCGAAAGATAACGTCGATAATCTAAATTCTTTCAAAACAAAGGAAATCAATCAACATTTCTGGAGAACCGTTAGAATGTATTTTAATAGATAGATAGAAAACTCTTTATTATGACAGTCCACACTAATATTATAAATGCGAAAGTGTGTCTATCTGTTACCTCTTCACGCTTAAACCGCTGAGCCGAATTAAATGAAAATTGGTATTGGTATAGAGATAGTTTGAGTCCCGGGAAAGGACATAGGATTTTTATCCCGTTATTCCCACGGGATCGACACTTATGCGGGTGAAACCGCGGGGCGCTGCTAGTTACAGATGCAATTGTAGAAATTTTACATTGGGTGACATGGCAAAAGGGCGGTCGTACCACTAAAAGCGATATATTAAGGTGCCACTAGTCGATATTTTTTCCATACAAATTTCGGGAGAATATTACTCCACTCTTTGACATTGTGTACCCAAAGTTATACATGATATCGTTTTAACCTATTATTAATTGTGTCTGTACGGAAACAGAATAGTAAAATAAAATACCACTAAAAAGTTATGAGCCAACAAAGATTCGTTTTTCTTGTTATTTTTAACGTTACTTTGGGTGTAAATAAGTAATAAAAGAACTGTAAAATCTTCAAATCCGAATCCGTACCGACAAAGCTCAGTTATCGAAGATTTCAATAAACTTTATTTATAATTGATATAATATGCAGTGTTTTTTTCACAAAACTCGATTTTCCAAAGCACTTTTCGAATTTTTTTACGCGCCTATCAGTTCGAAACGGTGTTTCTGGGCGTGAAAACTAGACGTTGTGCATGTAGACTAGCGTCTAATTGCTCATCACTGATACTAGCTCTGTCAGACACAAAGTAAGGTGAGACAGCGTGCTTTTTGGTCGTGACCACCAGTGAGTTCGAGCTCGCGACTAGTTTACTCTTAAAGGATTCTTTGGATGGATTAAAGGAGGAGATACAATACTGCAGTTTAATTTATAAACAGTATAAAAAATATACTCACAAGTCCACAAGTAGACACAGCTGTTTCAGGGCAAGTCAAGTTCGCGTACGGTTCGGTATTGTTAGCGCACATACATTTCCCTCCGACCCTCGTCAAACCATCGGGGCAAAGACAACTGAAAGTATTGCCCGGCCCACCGAGACATATCGCATCACAACTCGTATTCTTGTACGAACAGGCATTACTGCCATGTTGAACGAAATGAGCGAACACTTTAAGATCCATCAGACCGACAAACGAGTCATTGATCGTCACTACATTCGATCCAGCATCTTTGTCAGCAACGAATATCGATTTTACCTTCCAGTCGTCCCAATACATCTTGTCCTTCAATACTGCGACTGCGAAAGGATGTGTGACTCTCTCATCGTTCCACAGAATTCGCTTAAAGTATCTACCGTTCAAGTCTGAGCTAGCGATGTAATCTTCCAAAGCGTCCACCCAGTATATTCTCTCTGACATTTGATCGATCGTTATCCCATTAGGCCACTGGACAATTGCCTTCCCGAACAATTTCTTGTCTTCCGTACCGTCGAGATTTGACCTCGATACGGATGGGTTGTTCCTGTCCCAATCGGTCCAGAATAAATAGCCTGCTTTAGGATGAACGGCGATACCACGCGGCCTTGATAGCACCTTTGAGTCCAAGATAGTAACTCTCATTCTGGCTTCTTTTATCATATCTGTCCTGACGGCTTCAATTTTCTTCCTCAAACCGTCAACGAAGAATAAAACGTTAGAAATCCAATCGAACGCCATTCCTTCAATGCTAGCCAGGTCTCTATCGATAATCACCTCTTGAGCAGTACCGTTATTGAAACACTGACGACTGATCTTGTCCAATTCTATATCAGCCCAGTAGATACAGTTGTTCTTGATGTCAAATTCGATAGCAACAATGTTCCTTTCGTTTACTACGGGGTAAATAGTCGAGTTGTCGAATAGATCTATGCGGGCGATTTTACTACCCAACGCAACCAACATGAATTCAGTTGGCTGTTCGATGGGGCAGGGAATCATGTCTGGGACATACGCCATATAGCCAGAAACGGTGCACACATCTCCATCAATTTTCCTGTAACCCTTTGTTCGCATATAGAAATTTCCCGGTTGGCAATCTGCGGGAATGGCGTACGGATCATATTTGGACGTTTTGTTGTGAATACATTCGTTGCCAGAGAGCATAAACCCGAAATCACATTCGAAATCTCGGCGGCTGCATTCGCAGGTCTCTTTCTTGAAAGGTCTGTCGTAATCTACTCCGTTGTAGCAGTTAGTGTGAGCGAGACGCCTCTGGAAAGTGTTCCTAGTACCGAGCACACAGGAAACCGAGGAGTTGGGAGGCGACGGCGACCAGTACTTGTAGTCATCATCGGTACAGTTACGTGCGAAAGTGTTCTTCAGATCTATTGTGATTATTATCCACTGATGCTGCTCGTTGGCCGAACCGAACATTGTAAAAGTTGTAGTGTTCTCCCCAGGCTCGGTCATCAGTCCGTAGATGCGCAGGTCATCGGCATTGAACCTACAAATTAATGTTGTTAATAAAGACAAATAATTAGTTAAATATTGATAACATGAAATGCATTAAATGACTCACTGATAAGAGTTCCATTCGATGCCTTCGTTGGTGGAATATAATATCTTTCTCGTTTCGCCGCGAGATTTGAAATATTTGACTGCTACTAGGAGTCCGCCGTGGTCTCCGTAGTTGAAGAAGTAATAGTCTTTGAGGATCCTCTTCCACGTCAGGCCAGCATCTCGACTGATATACACTCCGGGTATACCTTTCAGGGATTTGCCCATAACGCCAGTTGCCATTATAATGCCTGGAGCTGATTTTGAGCTCATGATACTTGCTGACCTATAATAGAAAATATGTTATGATACCCTCAGTCATGCTATGTAATATGTTACACCACACATTCAATAAAAGTCCCTTTGTACACTTTCTTTGGTGAAAGAATAACACCTAACCCACATAATTATAGTACGCCATGCTTAAATCAAATAAAAATTCAAAATGATGTTCTCTAAACCCAGTTCTACATTTTACAAAACAATTGAATTCGCTTAATGTTATTAACAAATGTGTGAATAAAATCAGAATGAAATATGTACAATCACAATCACAAACGTTTTAATTCATAATTATAAATGTGTTTTTTTTTGTATAATGACTATAAAACAATGTCCGTGCAGTGCAAAATAAATTAAAAGCGAAATGGTAGTATTGTAATGCACTCTAGTTTTATGAGTTTACCTCAAACCGTTCGCAACCACATTTCCTGGCGGGCTGCAATCAATTTTAATATTCATCAGCATTTATTATATTAAAGCACAATTTATTATTCTTAATTTGTTACGCTAACTATAATTTACCGGCACAGATAAAGCCGATACCGTTCCATTCACCCAACCATTTGTCGGTTAAATACGCATATTTTATTGATGGCCTTAATTAATTAATTTTGTATGTTTTATTTGTATCTTTCTCTATTTTTTAAGTAAAATAAGATACCTATCTATCAGCAGCAAATGATTTTTTTCTAGCCCGTATTTCAACAAATTGACTTTGGACAAGTTTGTACTTTTTTTTGTCTTTGTATTAATACATATTATATCACACAAAACATTGTTTAGTTGTTTATAGGAATGAGTAAACATTCCAATGTAGGGACTTTGGTAGGCATGATTAATAGACTATTTTTACCCTACACCTACTGCTAATTGATGGGATTTATTAAAATAAATACATCATGTTTCATTTGACGATACACCATATGGGTTAAAATGAGTCATTGTAAGTCCAACGTGTTGAAAGGGCACAGTTCGATTGATAATGTTTCCGAGAAACGAGGAATCTACAATGCTTTCAGTTATTAATCAAATACCCACTCAACCAGCTCTTTGTATATAACATCGTGATAGAAATATGAATGAGACGGGTTCAGGAAATATCTTTCTTGTTGAATCATGCACTGGAGACTTATGATAAAAGACAAATAAACACTTGATTATATTGTTTTGAAAGAGCTACTGTTTCAAAGGGCGCTTAACTTGTATTTATCTATACTAATATTATAAAGCTGAAGAGTTTGTTCGTTTGAACGCGGTAATCTCAGGAACTACTGGTTAGAATTGAAAAATTATTTTTGTGTTGAATAGTCCATTTATCGAGGAAGGCTATAGGCTATATAACATCACGCTATGAGCCTTAGGCGCTGAGCAGCGGGTGACACCGCGGGGAACAGCTAGTCTTTCCATAAAATCCTGAGAAGTTTCGGAAACGATAATCAATCTGCGGGGTAGTTGTGTAACACACTAACAGTAGCAATGGCTTTCATTTTGCAAGTTCAAAAACATTCATTGCGTTATTTAGTTGTTGAGCACACAAATTTCTCGAACATATGAAGCAATGGATTAGCAATAACCTTCAAAATCATTCATATAACAGATTATGATTGAAAGTGTGTTATAGTTACCGGCACGGATCTTGAGCGCTCGGCAGGCTTATTACGTATCTTGCCAAAGCCTAGCAATAGCGAAATTTGCGCAATTATCGCGCAAATTTCACAAATTCGTATTACTTAACTGCGATAGCCACAGCATAGCAAACTATCGATAGTGCTGCCTCTATGGAACAATCAGTTAACTAAAAACTGCAGTTTCCTACTGTGATCGCGTCGTGATGGCGACTATTTCGTATTACGCATGGATTTTGACAGCAGAGCGACAGCCATCGGCGAGCAAATTTGGTTGTCAAATTGCAATAACCTTTTCCCTTGTTGTTAATCGCTCGCTGATTGCTTATTACAAATTAGTCTTATAATTCAAAGAATTTTATCTAAAATTGTGTACATTTTAACTCCGTCGTGTGTCGTGTGCTCATTAAAATAAACTGTGTATACCGTAAAATACTATTCATGCAGTGTATTCTAGTTAAATATATAATTTGTTTGCGTATCTAGTCTCTATTAAGGCATTGGTATGGCTCGTGCTGTTTTCTTGCTTGGAGCCAGCAGGATTGAAAGCCGTAACACAGCACGGTGGCGACGTACCCTGCGAGATCAAGCCAATGCTTTGAACTTATCTGATGCCGAATGCAAAGCTCATTACAGACTTTCCAAAGAGCTGTTTATGAATTTGTGCACTGAACTTAGACCGTTCATGCCACAAACGAGAAGAAGAACAAAAGTTAGTGTAGAATGTAAAGTAAGTAGGTGTAAATGATAATATCTTTGCATTGTTTAGTCTTTACTTTAATAAGGATATATAATATAGGTACATATTGTTGTGATTTTACAGGTGCTTACAGCTCTCTCATTCTATGCAACGGGCTCCTATCAAAAACCTGTGGGAATGAGTTATCTACATGGGCTTGAGTTATCTCATGGGTATTTGAACTTCTACTGAACTGGCAACAGGCTCAAGAAATTCTGAAGTTTCTGTAATTAAACAAAAGTATATTATTGGTCAAAAATACATATAAATCTAATTATAAAGAGAGAAACAAAGAAAATAAATACTACAAAGCAAAATGTAGTACTTACTTATAAAACAGATTCTGATGTGATGGATTAAATAGTAAAATATATGATTTATGAATGATTGTGCAGTTAATGATTTTTATTTACCTGATATGACAATGTCTTCTGAAACAACAATGTCTGGTTCTGTTGTAAATTGGACTTCAGGTTGAATGTTCTAAAAACAAAAATGTGTTATAATAATACATAATGCGCATTCAATTAATTACATTTTAATAGGTAACTTACAAATACAAGTACTCTGTGCTGAGTATCACCATAAACAGCTTGTTCCCCTATTATAGCCAGGATTTTTTTATCAATTTCTGATAGATCTTCTTGGTTGCTCGGACCACCACCAGTGCCTCGAGCATCATGTCTCCGTTTGGCTAGTCTGGTCTTGCTTTTATGCTTTAGGTGCTATAAAATCAAACAAATAATATAGTAAATCTATCAAAATAAGTTAAAAAATTAACATGCAGTTATTAGAACAAACACTAAGTATACCATTTACCTTTTTCCACCGGTCGCCCGTCTTTGATGACCCAGAGCCAAAAGAATTGAGCTTGTTGACAAGATCATTCCACTGCCTCTCCACAGTTTCCTTGGATTTTGAGTCAAGGCCAACACCCCTGGCTAAAGCGGGATGCTGAGCTAGAAAATCTAATAGTTCTTCTAGTTGATCATTGAACACTATATCCATTTTATACTGAAACAAGATTATGTATTGTTAATTTCAAAGTTAATTATAACACCTTTGTTTCACATCAATATTGATCAACAATATTTTAAAACTTACTTGTTGAACAGCCGAATATCGCTTCGAGTCCAAGTTAACACTGTTTTCAACCACTTATGCATCTTGTAACCGGCACCAAACTATTTTTGGTAAATTTTAAGAAGGTTTAAGTGGTTTATAAGTTTTTTCGTAACAAAACTTGTTAGCAAACATTCTTCATTTGACAATTGACTTTAGTTCCGAAGTTGGCTACAATGGTTTTGGCGCTAGTGTCTTAGCGATAAGTGCATGATAACAATTGGCGAGCGATCAGCGAACGATTTTTAGATAATACCGATTTTTTTAGCGTTTAGCGATTGATCGCGCGATGACTGCGCGATATTTGCTGATTGCTCTTTCTTAGGTAATAAGCCTGCGGTTTATTTTGCCATAAGTATACGATGCGCAAAGCGATCCCCACTAGCGAGTGGGGATCGCTTTGCGCATCGCATACTTATGGCAAAATAAAACATAATATTATATAATAATAATATTATTATTATCATAGTCACTGTACGACAATATAATACCCCCCCGCTCCCGCACCTTACTTCATCCCACCAAAGGGACCCAATAACTCACTTTTGCGCAGGTGAAGGGCAGCGCTCAAGATCCGTGCCGATAATTGTACGCAATAAGGGTGCTGCCATTGTCAGAGATCTTTTATCCGAAGAATAAAATAAAATTAGCATCCATACTAATATTATAAATGCGAAAGTGTGTCTATCTGCTACATTTTCACGCTTAAACCGCTGAACCGATCGGGAAAGGACATAGGATAGTTGTTATCCCGATATTCCCACGGAATCGAAACTTATGCGGGCGAAACCGCGGGGCGCTGTTAGTTCAATATATTTGTCCGAAACAACGTGACGACATAAAGAGGATATGACATGGATCACTGCCGTGAAACTAGAGCCAATAAATGATCCTTCCTATTCCTATGTCAAACGGGTCAACAAACTATGCAGTAAGCAGATAACTAACGTCATCAGAAAGCAGTTTACAAATTGAATTATCGACAAAGTTCAAGGTGACATTGCTACTAAGCCGATAAAGATAAACTTGCATAAGTTTATCGTTTGCTTCAATATTTTGACCGCTGATTAAACATGTTCATTATTTCCGTCAATTTATTTATTAAAAATTCATGCACAAGTTAAAAAAAAAACTGTACAAATTCGGACTTAATGCCTGGAGCATTACAGGGTTATTGGTAAAACATCAACAACCTCTTAGGAGGTCATTGTACTCATCATTATGAACAACTTTTACTATGGGACCAAAAAAAAATCAGAAGTTCCCTATATTTTGACGAGTTATAATTATGAACATAAATGTAGGGAACAGCTGATTTGTTTTTCGCGAAATCAGGTTTGGTCTAATAGTAAAAGTTGTTTATAATGATGAGTACAATGACATCCTAAGAGGTTGTTAATGTTTTACCAATAATAACCCTATATATTGGTACAGTAGACTCAAATAGTTTTTGCTATTAAAACAACTTTTGACAATACAGGGTTAAATTAGCTAGCAAAACTCCGCAGATGTGAAGCGATTATCTGTAGCGTCATATTCTGGGGTTTCCTGTTATTTATTATATTCAAATTAAATTAATAGTAATATTATTTGCCATAACTATGGGTAATATAGAATAGTAGGTTTTTATTTTTCCTGCCAGTTAATCGTAACATAGTTATTAGTTGTATTGTTCCGATAAGTACTTAATCTATTGTTTTCGCCCGTAACTAATTACTAATGTAATTAGATTACACAACATTACGACAATACTAACTAACTATGCTATCGATACGGCGAAGTGTTTTCTAGACACATAAAACTATACCTTAAACCTTAGCATTGAGGTTCACTTTTGAATAACTCAGCAGAAACAGATGATTCAGGCAAATTAAGAAGGGGTAAAAGGAGTTTGTATTGTAATCTTACCTTGTTACTGGGTACAGCTGACTGAACCTCTGACATAAGTGCAGACTACAAGAGTTTTCTATGTGACAGTTCAATGGCTTTCCTGAGAACAAACAGTTAAATGGAGATAAGTAAAATTGGTGAAATTTTCGTTATTTAGAAGATATTTTTAATGTCTGTAAAAAGATATATTTCTATTTATTTTATTATTTCTGTAAACACAGTAAAATACACAGGGATACGAGCTAATTATAATTTGAGTACAAAGGAACAAATATCTTATGGAAAAGTGCTTAGGGAACAAATCTAACTTCAAGAGATATATTAATGAGTCTAATGACTATAATTCTGTATATACATATTATCTATAATAGTCGCGAATCATATTTTTATCAAGATACAACCTGACACTGACCCCAAAATTGCAAAAAGGTAAGAAAATTTGAATTTCGCGGTCTACCACTGCGCATTCACCTTATGAAATTTCTTCCGGCAGACTTGCGAAGAAATTTCTTGAGTCATCAATCCAGCACAAAAAATTGCCACTATGACCAATCCATAATCATCCCACTATAATGATCCCCTATAATGAATGATCCCACTGCTAGAACACAGGCCTGAGAGGGAATGGGCCGTAATCCACCACGCGGGCCTGGTTGGTGGTTGGTGGACATGACCAATGACAAACTGTCAAAACGATACAGAAGAAACGTTCAATTGTTTTAACCATCTGCGCAAGATAAGAAGCGGTTGATACATTCTTTTGTTTCACACCTACATACTTCAAGGTGAAGGTGCGCATATAAAGTTTTTTATTAGTGAACACTGGATGGTGCATGATCCGCGGAAAGTACCCTATACCAATGTTCTGGGTTTTTCCTCGAACATAATTACAACTCGATGCATGCATACTATCTACATTACACATCCGATTTCCAGAATGTGCTCAGTAATCAGTAATTCGGTACTGTTTACCCACAAATTATTATTTCAAGGACTATTTTGTGCAGCAAACATGAGGAAAACAGGAAACCTCGATATTTATACCTATAAAAAACAGCGACCGCGAGTATCGAAGAGGAAATATAATTAAAATTCGCTACCGAGGCAAGTAATATAACTCGCTAATGAAAGCGGGTAAACATTTCATTGCATACCTATCTATTATTATGGCAACAGAAATAAGTCTGAGCATATCTGTAAACACATATTTGCTACGGCCGCGAATCATATTTTAATCAACGTACAACTTAATACTGATGATTACTGACCAGCAAATTGCAAAAAACCTAAAAAAATTGAATTTCGCGGGCTACCCTGGCGCTTCATAGCCTTACCAACACAAACCACATGAAAATATACCAATAATAATCCTTATAATAAATGTCTCACTGCAGAGCAAAGGCATATTTCATACAGAGAAGGCACGAGCATTGATCATCACGCTTGCTCACGACAAAATGTAGCTAGATTTAAAAAAAAACTTAAGCTTACCGTTCTCATCTTCAGTGGGTGGATTGATGGGGGACCAAGTGACACCATGGTCGAAGGTTATCAGCGAGATCAGGTGCTCCGGTCCAATGTTCGTGACGGGAGCCTTCGAGTCCACTCGTGAAGCTATGTAGATGCCCTTCAGACCTTCCACGCGATACAAGTCAGTGAACGGGTCTTCTGTCACGTCCCTGAAAGTCATCCATTCTTTTTTACTTGAAATATTTCCACATAAACAGAAGTGACAAAAATGCAGTGAAAAGGTGAATGTGATGACTGATCAGGGTCACCTCAAACTGACATTACTGAGACAAAAATAAATTAATTCTGCGGCCAAAATACTCGCCGTCCTTGTAGGCAAGGTTTTTAAAATGTAAATAACACAATGTCATTCCCTTGGATGTAACCTTTTTTATCTGGTTTTAGTAGTTTTTTTTTTTTTATTGTGGCGTGCGTCATAAAGAATTGAAAAGAGGGCAACCTGAATGTCGTGGATAGTATTTGATTATAAAACCGGAATTCTTAAGGAAAAGTTTGAAATATTTTTCATAAAAACCCTCAACCACAAACTACTTTAGTTTTGTGTTTTAAACTATGTAATTTCCACTTACTCAAGCCAGCTGTCCTTCCAGTTAGCATCGGGGAAGTAGCACAATATCTGCTCCAAACTCAGAACAAAGTTGTACTGTGTGAAATTGTTGCTTATCTCTGACACATACAAGTCTGCTAGAGAATCAGTGTGCATGACAGAGACGAAAATACGTTTATCAGTTACGTCCGCTATGTGGAACTTTCTTAGATCTAACTCCGTTTGGAACTCTGCCTTGAAGAATGGGCTTCTTTGGTGTGAAATGTATAGGTGCAGGGTGTTTTTCTGAAAAAAAAAAGAATTTGTTTGTACAGTTCATGGATCACGTGAAAGCTTGAACGTTGCAGTGTTTATCGCTTTGATATTATCTTCTTAGCAGTTTAGTACTTTAGAAAGTTGGAACCACAGATATAGATATACCTAGATAACGCAAGAGTAACTTCTTCGCGTGCCAAAAATTGCACCAACTTATGATTACAAATCGTAAGCCGCCCCTTTCGCGCTCAGTCCTTTGTACTGCTGGCTGGGTAAGTGTGAGCGAGAGCGCGAGCTTGTGACGTCATAGTAGGTAGTCAAAAATATGGCACGCTTGGTTTTCATACAGTTCGTGATACTTGCGTTATCTAGGTATATCTATATTATATCTGTGGTTGGAACGAACTAGTCGTCTTTCAAAGCTATTGTAGTCTACATTTAGTAAAGATGTTATGTCGTGGTAAAAACAACGTTTCAAACCAACAATATATTTTAAAGACCAAGGGACTCCTGCGATATTGTAATTTAGACGCTTCATAAAATTTTGAATCCTAATAAACTTGATTTTAAAGATTAAAACCAGTTTATAAAATATAAAAATGTTTAGTTTATTTAAAGCATAGGTTTATAAACGTCAAAATATCGCACCTAATCAACCTCATCAGTTCATAAACCCGGATTTTGGAAACTTTTTTCAATTCACTCGACTGACATGATTGCTTCTTGCCATTTGATAGTACTAATCAAAAGAGCCGCTTATACCTAGAAACTGCTTCCACAAACACATAATAGGCTAAATTAAGTACATCATAACTACATTATTTTATGGGTGATGTAATTTTATTGCTTTTTACGAACAAAATAATAATGATAGAATGGGCTAAGTAATGACTTAGTAATAAAACTAAGATACTTCATCACTATAACTTTGAGAATACTTGAAGCACTCAAAGTAATAACAACTTAGCGAACCTAATGTTTTTGTTTTCAACACGAAACAAAGTCTAGATAATAACTTGAAGTACTAAAATCGCTCTTAGTTTTATACATTTTTTATATGCACACCGGTTTCTAAGTTAGATTCGACCTCGTAACGTTTTACACGTACACAAACACATATTTTTTCGATATTCGTAACATTAAAAACTAAATGCGAATTAATTATTGCACCGAATACTTACTAAAAGTAACTTTCAATAAAATATGGAATAATAATATACTTTTGATTAAATTGAATAAATATCATCAGCAATGGGTTTCCTTTTAATATTTACAATTCAAATTCAATAGACATTCAATTACTAATAAATCTGTTTTGACGCAAAAGATATTAGAATATTTATTATTTTTTAAATATAAAAAAATACATGATGATCTTTATGTTACCCAATATACATAACCTCCACGAGTCCCACGGTATGTTGCAACAAATGCAACATTGTTTAAAACAATGTAGACGTTGACCTAAGATTAGAATGAGATTTTTTTTTTGGCAACCAAAGTGCACACTTGAGTAGGTACTCAGAAAATAATAAAAAACTGGCCAAATGCGACTCGACTCGCTCACGAAGGGTTCCGTACCACATGGCAAACACGTCAAAAAAAACACGTTTGTTGTATGGGAGCCACTCTTAAATATTTATTTTATTCGGTTTTTAGTATTTGTTGTTATAGCGGCAACAGAAATACATCATCTGTGAAAATTTCAACTGTCTAGCTATCACGGTTCATGAGATACAGCCTGGTGACAGATAGGCAGACCGACGGACAGGAGTCTTAGTAATAGGTTAGTAGTAGTTTTTACCCTTTGGGAACGGAACCCCAAAAAACAGATTAAAATTCATAACATTATGTTCAAACTTGTCGCCACTACAAAAAAGCTATAGGTTGCAGGATAAAACAGTTTTAATTAAATTTCCCTATCATTAAATTAAGTACTAATTATTTGTCGTTATGCCCAATACAAACTTGTTATTCATAATTATTATGTATGTGACTCATAGGAGTAGGTCAACAAATCTAAAAATAAAATGTAATAATTTAAGTGGGTAGGTAACTACTTGTATTGATTAATTACATTTATTTATTTACAGCCAAACACATTAAAAGTTGATTAAAGTAGGAACATTTCCATGACGTTCTATCTTCTATTCATTTTATGTATTACACTAATATTATAAAGGCGAGTTTGTGAGTGTGAGAGTGTGGGGGTGGGTGTGTGTGTGTGTTTATATGTTTGTTACTTCTTCACGCTCAAACGGCTGGACCAATTTTGATAAAATTTTGCATGGAGGTAGCTGACACCCTGGACAGGCTACTTTTTATCCCGATATTCCCACGGGATCGAAACATATGCGGGTGAAATCGCGGGGCGCAGGTAGTTTTTTAATAAAATTAACTTATATTCACAGTTTGCAAGACACATATTACCTATATTTAAAAGTTTGGTGTATGTTTACGCCGCATTAGCGAGTTCAATATGGGGATTGTATCTATGTATGTATACAGAGCTCAAGGAGTTTTACTGGCATTTATAAAAAAAAACCTTGTGCAAATTGCAATGATATTGTTGGAATTAATTTGTCTGAACCTGAATTATTAAGAAGGTAAGTATTTTTTTAATGCAAAATGGGCCAGCTCGTGACCTCGATCTCCCCTGATGAAAAGCGATGGATGAGGTCTATGATTGATCGTTCAATCATAGACAACGATCGTTTTTTATGTCTGTAATTTATATGGTGTACATAATAAAGAGTGTTCTATTCTAACGTGCAAGCCCAGAAGATGTACCTATTTGAATGTGATTCTGACCACAACAAAACAACAAGTTTCCATACAATCTTTTAAAACAACATCTAATAAATCTCTCTTATCTCATGTCTAAAGTTGCTTGTGGACAAATGCACTTAAGTACATTAAAAACTGCGATAGGTCGACAACAGTGCCATTTGTCACCATGTCGCAAGTCAGCACTTTGCTTCAACAACTTGAAACTGTTATTTATGTGACCTGAAAATACATTCACTTCGAATTATGAAAACAATGACATCAACTTGTGCAGCTCTTATATCGATCCGAATATGTAAGTAAACAAACCTTCCTAGAAATGTATAGAGATGTTTGTTCCACTTTATCTTAGTAAGGGCAATGGGCACAGTTTTTATTAGAAAAGCTCTTGGAAAGATTCGAGTGGCTCTCTAATGTTTCAATCAACGATATTACTATGTTGCCTCAAGCGTGTGTGTCAAATAAAAAAACGCCTGTTTTCATCGCTTATGCGTAAATTTTACCCAGTTGATAACAAAGTGATTCACAGTTCAATACGAAGCAATGAAACACAGATATGGGATTTTATTATGTTATGATGACGTACTTTCTCGTAGTTCTTAAAAATTATTCTAATTTCATTGAATGTATGTACCTGCAAGCCCAGCTAAGTAATACTCATTTAACATTGCATTATTTAAGTTTTACGAAAAGCAGATTTTAGATCCCTAGGAAAAAACAAGATCAAATCATTTTCTTAAATATTCTTCAACACTACAGGAAGAAGCTACCTACAAGATAATTATTTAAGTATTCGTGTTGCTAGACAAGGAAATATGATATCCTGTTTATAAACAGGTTTCTGGGAAGCCTCTATGTTTTGCGATTGCCTAATCAAAACTAGTAACTACTAGCTTGTCGACGAATTAATTGTACACAGACCACAGACTACCTACACAAAAAGCTAAACTCGAGATCTTCCTGTACAAACAAAACAGATAGATGGTGTTGCTGGGTAGATGTGACCGATGTGAGTGTCGCATCTTAATTTTTTTTTTTGTTAGGTATACGCAGAAGGCTTACAACGCTCTGCGCGTTCAGTATAATAATGCGTTAAGGGTGTTGTTGAGGCTGCCTCGATATTGTAGCGCGTCTGGTATGTTTGCGGGAGTGAGGCTAGATGACTTTTATGCCGTCATGCGCAAGCGATGTGCATCTATGCTGAGGCGTTTCAGGGGTAGTCCTTACTACATACTTGCTACACTGGCGGACAAAACTGATGGGCCATTTATTAGACACCGGGCGGATTGACATGTGCGCGACGTCCATGTCACTAATTAATTTATTAAGTTATTATTTTTTAACTAACAATTAGGCTACAGTCAGAACACACAGTCGACAGTCGTTACGGGTAGTCAGAAGCCCGAAAATCTGACAACCAGTCTTACCAAGGGGTATCGTATTACCCAGTAACTGGGTTGTGGAGGTCAAATAGGCAGTCGCTCCATGTAAAATACTGGTATTCAGCTGCATCCGGTTAGACTGGAAGCCGACCCCAACATAGTTGGGGAAAGGCTAGGCAGATGATGAACTAACAATTAGGCTAAGCTGATACTAACACATATGGATCTTTGGTCTGAAATAAAGAATTTGATTTGATTTGATAAATGCATAAATGCTTACGCTTTTTGCTTTCTGCTTTTTTTGCTTTATAATTTTATTATTATATCCACCTAATTCTGCAGTGTAATTGCGTAACACATGTAATCTAATACCTAATTGAATTTTGACAGTTCATCCGCGTTCATTGCGTTATTTACGTTGTTGATCAGACGCATTTTTCAAAGCTACTTCGAGCACTTGATATCGTAGAGCAAGAAACAGCAAGAATAACATCATCAAGTTATGTTAGTTAATAAAAAAAGAAAATTAATACGCCTTCTTTTTGATATATGTGTAAAATTCTACGTGATCATTTGTCTTTTATTTTATTTTTTGTATTTCAGTTACCTACACAAATTCTTTACAAAATGTAAGGGAAAAGTTTTTTGCAATTTGTGACTTTTTGAGTACTCCAACGATGGTTGGTCCCATAGAAGTTTTTGATCAGTATTAGAAACAGGATCAATTGGCATCAAAAAATGTTTTTGTGTAAAATGGCTATTTTCTTGCTAACTGTAATTATTTTTGAAAATCTGTGGATGGGGATCAAAATTCCATAAAAAATTATGGATAGTCTCCTAAGACCATTTTCGCGTAGCTGCAATGGATAAGGTACTTCCTCCTACTGCCCCGGTGAATGTTTCCACCCTGTATAATATATATCTCGATATATTAATATATATTATAGCTACGTCTGTGACGGGCTTCAGGCAACAACAGTCGGAAACTAGGCATTTTATTTAACTCACTGCGCAGTACGACCTGAAGCCAAGAAGTAACCTGAAAAGGGCATGATGATCGGTAGTAATGCGAGGCGCATGCTTGTTTGTATAATATGTATACAACGCATGCAAAAATGACAGGCTCAACTCCATAGCGGGGCCGCCCGCCTTTTTTGGCGAACATAATATTATGTGGATCTACTAATCTAGAGGTCTCTGCCTAGCCTATTTCTCAACTATGTTAGTCTAACCGGATGCAGCCGAATACCAGTATTTTTCATGGACTGCGACTGCCTATCCGTCCTCCTCAACCCGTTTACTGGGTAACACAGTAACACGATAGTGACGATACCCCTGTATTTCTGTTGCCGCTATAACAACAAATACTAAAAACAGAATAAAATACATATTCAAGGGGGGCTCCCACATAACAGACGTGTTTTTTTCGGCGTTTTTGCCTTGTGGTAGGGAGGGAACCCTTCGTGTACGAGTCCGACTCGCACTTGGCCAGCTTTATCAACATACCTCGCGGGCGAAGCCGCGGGCTATAAACAACAAAACATTTATCAAAGGGACATAATAAACGTATTATTGAAATCAATGTCAGACTTATGGGCTTCTGACTACCCGTAACGACTTTCAAAGATCTACGAATGACAGCCGGGACCAAAATTCCGAGTCACGGACGGGGTCTCAAATTCTCGATATGTAATAGATTGATGATGACCCATCCACGAACAAAAAAATTAAATTAAATAATAATATGTTGTGGTATCAGCACGTTACTTAATTAAGTACTTTGATATACGTCGGGTCTCCTGAATCATAAAGTATGTACGATATACGCATAAGTAGGTATGAAGAAAAACTGAGAACCTACATAATTTCATAAAAAAAACTCACGCAAAAACAATTACGTTATGCAAAAACGATACATTATGTATGACGATGGAGCAGATAATTACGTAGAATAAAGTTCAAGGACTACATTTGCATAAATTCACATTATTGGAATTACACTTACATAACTATCAACAGCAGTGACCTACTTTGGCACATATAGCGAACACCTCTCTACTCTAATATTGCCTCTATGAATTTTGTTTTACCTAAGCAGGTATATTAATTTTATTTTCATACAAATTCTCCTTGTAGAATTGAAATGTTCTAATATTAACTATGAAATGACTAAATTGTGGTTAGACTAGTCGTACAAGGTAAATTATTCATTTTACACAAAATTATACCGTGTTAAAATAAGTAGGTACTTACTAGGAATAATTGAATATCTAGTTCATAGCACCAGCCACTAACACAATAACATTGCACAAGTTTTATTTACATATCATTCTGTCCCCATTTCTATTCTACAGAAGTGCATCTCACTCTGACGTCACAAATGCGACACTGCACGCGCACATTTCCCGAGACGCTATCCAAAAACATCCACATGGCTTATTAGACTGCACATTAAGTCTTTTATTTGTTTTACTTACAAAAATAGTCTGTTAATCATTTGACATACCTAAAAACTGATTAAAATTGAAATAAACATAACGCTTTAGAGGAGTGTTGGACAAAATATGATTTAGTTTTTATAGTAAAATAACACCAAATTAATAGTTTCCTGATTTCCTCGACTATTTAAGGAAAATGCAGATTTTATTTTCCATGTAAGTATGCTTTTAAATCAGTTAAAATCTCGCATCTGATCATATAAGTCGTAATTTAAAAGTATACTTATATATTTTTGGTAACGCTCATGCCCAATTTTTCAACCCCTTACCAAATGCCTTCTTTATCGAATTTTACTGCTAAAATTATAAAACCGTTGACCTATTAACCTGGCTTCCAGTTTAGACCAAGTGATGCAGACACAACACTATTCATACCCCTCCTACTGTCCTACCTAGTTGAATGCCCATCTTATTATTCTCACTATACAATGTCCCTTGAATCCGGTAGAGGTGAATACGTGATTGAGTTTCATATTATTATAATAATGATGGAGAAAAAATCTATGGCAATTTGTAAGACCACTAGTGTGGGCTGCCTCTTAAGAACAATTCATACAAGATATCCGAAAACATATCTGAAAATAAGTACCTTTATATTTTCGGTGATAGTCATTTTTGAACAATTAATCCTACTCGGAGAATGTAAGAGTAAGAATCGTAGCAGTAGCGTTCTGTAGTTTCTGTCTACCCCCATGGATAGAAGGCGCGAGTTTATATATTTGTATTACCATAAAATATATGAGGGACACTCAAAATCAACTAAATACATATACCAACTTCAATATTACCAATACTTATTAGCGGTTAACGACACGACGACTTATGGCAATAAATAGATCGCGCGTGGAATATCAGAAGTCAGAATACATTTCAATACAAACAATAATGGCAAGTCAATAACCTAACGCATTATACGTATAAGTACAGTTAGTATAGAACTCATAATAAAAGCGTAAAGTGGTGCATACATTATCGTATCAACTGAGGTGATTCGGGTAATTCGTGTTAACTGCAGACCAAGGAGTTGGACAATTTGCCGTATTATTCGCTTGACAAGCCACTTCCTTGCTACGTATACGACTTTATTTGTACGAGTGTACCTACAGAGGGGTGGACTAACAAGACGGCGACGGTAGATAGACCACAATACCGCTGGATGACACTTAATTGATGACTCAATGCCGTCCATGACGTACCTAAACCCAGTTAGCAGTAACTAAACTCACAGTAACTAAACCCAGTTAGTAGTCAGACCTGGGTTACGCCTTGGCCTGTGATTTCATATTCCTAAAGACCTATTTAAGGTCGTCGAACCTTAAATACTCAACTACAAATTAATTAGATGAACCCAGTTAGGGATTATACTAATTAATTTGTTCGGCCTAATGAAATAAGTGCCAGAACGTTTAAGGAACCCTCAGATACTTGATAGTATGCTCTCAAATAGTCTTACATTAGTGTTACTTTGCGACATTACTACTCGGCAAACCTATTTAGAAGCCGTTGAGCGATCTCATAACCATGCTGTTCCATCTATGAGTCATGTTGATGAATCAGACATTTGTGCAGTCATAATTGAATACCTAAAAGTTCGAGTTTGTATTGAAAACACATTAAACACAGCTGTTTCTCTTCCACAAGGTTTGGGGTTACCGTGAATTCAGCACAACATGATACTAGACCACCCAGGGTTAAAAAAATCCCCGGTTATTAAAAAAAACCTGCTGTTTTGTGGCACGGTCAAAATGTATGGAACAACAGATTTTTTTTTTAACAAACCTTCGAATTTTTTTGCGGTTGGAGTTCTCTTCTCGAATCATTGTGTTAAATCCATGGTAACAGTTTTTGAGTCGTTTGTCCCTTACATCGTGTATTGTCTTCGCAACTATAATATATTTTATAATGGTGCCGATTCCTTAACTAAACAAAATTTAAGTTCAGTGCAAATTAATTTGACAGGACTAAACTAATATGTATCTTCTGTCCTTTTCTTAGTGAAATAGAAAGAAAAAGATGCATTTAGTTTAGTTTGTGAACAACAGAATCGACACCAGTATATATCTTGTTATGATAAACAGTAGGAACTCTGTGCATATGTGTGTAAACAATCGATAGAGCCATGATGTTCAGCATAAATTATAATCGTCACATGTTACTTTCACATGAGTTAACGACTGATAACGGAAATACACAGAGACATAGTGTGGCCAGTACTTTGAGAAAATAAGGAATGTTCTCAAACAAAGAGTTCATAGTTGTTGGGAGTGACAGAGAAATTGGTTGTTTGGATGACCCAAAGCGGTCCATGTTGGATCGGGCGTAGGAATAAGTTTATCGGTTATGTTCCTTGTTTATTAAATGTTTCCTGTGACGCCTGTTTGGTGAGAATGGCCTTTTGTTTGGGGCTTCGAATATCACCTACGTTATGTTTTATTTAGTTGTTTTATAAATATGTATTAGCATGAGTTCTTGGGTTCGATTCGCAGGTCGGGCAGTGTTATTGGGTTTTTCGTTCAGAAATTTTCCAGTAACATCTCGGAGTCTAGATGCGTGCCCGGTTGATGGCAATAGGCTCGCCCCCTAAATACATGGGACTTGAACATAATTGACGAATTGTGGGTGTACCTACTTACTATAGGTACCCTCTACGTAACGCTTCGGGGATTATAAGCCTGGTGTTGTGTGTATGTTATGTTGTTTATATTAGTGAAAGGCATCTCAGTCTAGACCTTTTCATTGTAAAAGCACAAGATCGAGCTCAGTGGACAAGATTTGGTATAAAAGGTTCTTGCCTAATAAATAATATTTTTAAAGAAAGCAAAGGGCGTCAATGAACTTAGATTAGACTAAACGCTCCTTTGTTGCCTTATCGATATATTTATCAGTTGATAATTGACGCAAATACCATATGCAAATTTTAGTGTTTCTCCACACAACATTCTTGTGACCTAGCAAAGGTGACATATGACTGATTGATGGGCAATCATTTCCTTCAAGGCATTCCTTTGTTTCTATTTTCTTATTGACAATTTTTGTTTTGCTAGTAATGATGTACAACGAGTTGGAAAGACAATAATTATTTTGTTGTTGTCATTACCATGACAGACAGTGTTTTGTTTTTATCTAACGACGCAAATGGTTATCAAAGGTTTCCTAACGACATTATTGACCAAAATAAACATAAGTCATCACAAAATTCATAAGAAATGAAAAAAAATATAAATACTCACATCTTTGGATTGTTTGGTAGCGAACATGTAGTCTCCTTTTATCTGAAAGTCTTTAGCTTCTTCGAACAGTATCTCAGCATTGACCAAGTCAGTCGGGTCGCTAGCACTAAACACTGTACTCGTGCCGTCTGGCTTCCAGCGCTCCATGTAGAACACCTTCGAGAAACTCGGACCAGAAGACCAGAAGAACGACTTCACGAAACTTTGGATCATCTTGAATGTCTTACCGCCGTCTAATGTCAGGTATAGCTAAAGGAAAAGAAGTGCACTTTTTAAAACATGAAAGAAGAGGGTCCTAAAATAAACCACTTTAGAAATAAGATTGATTGCCAGTCATAAAAATAACTACATCCATATTCCATACGTGCATTCAACCATTAAGATTCGTCCTAGCCGCTTAACGGTCAAACCAGCGGTGTATAACCGTATGATTGGTGATATCCCTTTAGCCATGTCCTCAGTTATTGTGCCACTCACAGGCAGATACAACTGCCCCCCGATTCAGAATTTCTGAATCACGAATCAAAACAATTAAGTAGGTCGTTGGTTGGAAATTGATCGTAATGGCAATGATTTGATATCGAGTCTCGATTCGATTTAATAAATTACTAGCAATTCGACTCGACTAATGAATTAAAATAATATAAAAACTGTAGGTATAGTGTCTTATCGGTCGAACAACTATTCGATGTTTTATTTTTTGAGGTTCTGAATCAGGCTTGTTAGAGAGAGAACTGCAATTTTGCTATAATAATTGTAGTTGCAACCTGGAGCGTGGGGATGGGCACAAGAAAACACGAGGCCTAGGCAGTGGGTGAAGTTAGGCTGTGGAGGATGATGTCACTTACTTTTCTATTGCTGTCAACTTTGTCCAAAATGACGTATTTGTCAGGAAACTCCTCGTCAAAAGAGAGCTCGCTGGGGTGGAAGACCAGGTCTGATCGGTGGATGTTGCGTCCACCGTCGCTCGTGTAGAACAGCTTCTTATTCGTCGTGTCCACGAATACGACCTGCGAAAAGAAATGTTTGTATTAGTCGACAGAGTAATTTTATTTCCTTACTAGCTTCTGCCCGCGACTTCGTCCGCGTGAAATTTCACCCTCCCCCCATTCACCCTCTTAGGGGTGGAATTTCGAAAAACCCTTTCTTAGTAGATAGATATCTGCTCTTCACAAAGAACACACCCTCCGAATTTCATGTCTCTAGGACTAGCGGTTGAAAAGGCTGTGCGTTGAAATATCAGTCAGTCAGGACTTTGAATTTTATGTACAGAATGAAGTTTCCAAGTGGGCGTGGATGGCCAAATCCGAAACTATGAGGAATAGCGAAAAGTACTCAAAGGAGTCGCGGGCTCGATTTAAAACTGCATCATTGGATTTTTGAAAAATCAATATTTCTAGCCAGGAATCGAACCCGTTGATTTTGAAAAAAAAACTATTATTACACCATTCGATAGTGTCGCTGATAAGGATCGAATAGTTAAAAAAGGCACTGATTTAAAGAGGCAGTTGTAAATAGCGGTTTTGGTAAGTTAAAAATTATAAATGGCACGTTTAATAACTTGTTCAGCAGTTAAAACTAAGCAGTAAAGTAAACAAAAATGAGTAATAAAAAATAATGAAATGGATCAGTGAATATATAATTGAGTGGGAAAATAATTAAATGGGCGGTAAAAATTATTGAACGAGCGGTTACGTGTGGGCAGTAATAAATCGGAATTTGTCGGTAATAAATCTCATTCTAAGCAATTCTATAAACAATGAGGTGGTAAAGTAGTTTTGGGTGTGTAGTCGACGGAGCCCCGCTTCGCGGGCCCCCTATTTCTGTCTACAGGGTTTAAAGGAACCTAACACGAAGGGGATGACGGGGGCTCGTTCGCTCGCTTTGCTCGCTCACTCGAGCCCCCGTCATCCCCTTCGAACCTAACCTGTCAGAGTCGGGGTGCCCCAAGTCCCGAGCTCGCTTCGCTCGCTCTTGCATCTGCTATGATCTGCCGAACTATTTAGCGAACCGCCCATTCCATCATTTTTACCGCTCATTTAGTTATTGGACTGCTCAATTATTTTTAGAATTGACATTGTATGATAAAATAACAGTCTAATTGATCTTTTATTACTGTCCATGTTTTACTGTCGCAATAATTAATCAACCGCCATTAAATTAAATAACTGCTCAATATGTTTTTCAACTGATCATAATAACGTCTCGAATATTTAAATAACAGCTCAAAAAATTAGTTCCCGTTAAAAAAGAATAGTTAAATAAGTTATAGGTATTTTGTACCGCCCTTTTGTCTTTTTTGTATTATTTAAGTAATCAGTGGAAACTTATAAAGGACACTATTAGCTGTAAGTTTCTCGAACAAAATAAAATAAAGTATTATTTTATGTTTTTTGTGAAGATGACATGATATATGGCTATGTAGGAAGTTAACACTATGGAATTTAGAAGAAAAACGTTTTGGGCCGACAACAAATAAATTGAGAAAAATGCAGGACGATAACTATGATCACAGTATATATGATCTTTATACTGTGCTATGATGTTGAAAAAATTCTCAAAGATTATTATATACCGCATGTCCCCCCCCTAATTAATGGATAACCTCTTAAGGGGTCATTCAACTTATCATTATAAACAACTATTACTATGGGACCAAACCTGAAATCGCGAAAAAGGAATCAGCTGTTTCCTACATTTTGACGAGTTATGCGAACATAAATGTAGGGTACAGCCGATTTTTTTTCGTGATTTCATGTTTGGTCCCGTAGTAAAAGTTGTTCATAATGATAAGTACAATGACCCCCTTAGAGGTTATGCATTAATTACGGGACACCCTGTATAGTATTAGCATTATAAAATGTTGTATGAGGTTATAAAATATTTATGGTGCCATATGCTGGAGATGAATATATTATCTTTAATTTTAGACCATGAATGCCTCGCAGTTGTGATTCATAATTTATTTAATTAGTACCAAAGAAACAGCGGTATTTGTAGAAAAATGTGATAGCGTCCTTAAGTATTAACTAGAAACTAAAAATTCCAGTTCTGTAGTGTCTAGGTATGTTGACATATTTTATCAATCATCCTTGCCGGACATCGGAAGCTGGGGTAATTTCTAGGTATAATGAAAAACAAGGAGGAAGCTGGTATGACGTCATCATGACTAACCGGATCCTAATTGCTATTGCAGTAGTATATTTTATATAAATTAATTAATATTTTCATCCGTCATTGCGAAAATACCGGAAATTAGTGTTAAATAAATTAATGGATTAATAATAATGGCGATTTGTGGTATAATAAAAATTGTTTAGAAGAATAAGTCGAAGCCATTGAGATAGGAAAAACATGGAGAGGCCGCGTTATTCTATACATACATTTGCTTATACAAATATGAGTGAAATATGATTCAGAATACGAAATATCGTTTTGTCTCGTTCTTTCTAATAAGGTAATCGTATTTGATAAAAGAGACAACAATATTTTAAGTTGTTGCTTATTTTGGCAACATTTTGACGTGACGTAGTACAGTTGTAGGTAAGGTGCCGTAGCAGCCATCTTTTGCGGCAAGTTTCGTGGTAGTTTTGCTGTCAAATGGTTGTTTACTTTTTGTATTATTGAGTTTTGCGAGAAAATTACAAAGATTTTACCTTTTAAAACTGCATGCAAATGTTGGAAAACAACAATTCAACATGTCTGTGTGTTGTATTGTGAAGTGTGGTGCAAGAAAGAATGAAAATAAACCTCTAATGTCTTTGCACAGGTTAGTAGCCGGTTTTCATGCAATAATACATTTAATAATACACATTCGATGATACAGTTGTAACGCGATCATGAATTTATGGCTAAAGTATTGATATTTGGGTTCATTTCCGTATAATAGACCTTTTTAGTATATTTTGTTAATTCATTTGTTTGTTTACAATAACATGTCAAATGAAATAGGGTTGTACCGTTGCCGTAATAGTTTTCTCCGCTGAAACGTCATCGGCATATTCTGCGATGTGAACATAAGTAATTCTGTGTCCTATTCGGTCCGAGTGATCTTGTCAGGTCCGGCCTCTGGTTCACAGCACCGAGATTAAAATATTTTATTTCACATAAACCTACATGGACACTTAGGAAACGTCAGAAGCTAGGTGCACGGTTCCAATTGGTTGTTTCCTATGGGGAAGAACTGGCAAGAAACTCCACAATTTTTACAATGTATTCAAAATGTATCTGGTACTGATTTTAATAAACAAATAACTCGTTTTTTATTAAATTTATGGACTATCTGTTTCTCTCTTCTCGCCACTGCAGATTTATTACCGAAAAAACTCAGTGAAAGCTGAAGTGACGGTAACAGAGAGTTGTTCCATTTGGTACTTACGCTATCAGATGCATTTATAAGTAGGTATCTTATTATATTGCCATTTGTCTTCACAACTTGTTTGTCTTAAGCATAACTATAATATTTTTCTCTGAAAATTCTAACTCTAATAAAATATTTTCTTTTTTGACTTGTATGTACCTATCGATAAATAGTTCAGTAATTAACCATGAGTCTTTCGTTTTACGCATCACAAAAGAATATAAATAAAGTATTTTCGCACACTTTATTTTTATGCAAAACTGTAAAGTATATTTACCGAAAATAAAGTAGGATACGTTATTATAAAGTATGGTTGGCAACCGTAATTACAACGGACTTTAATTTAGTAAGTTATTATCCAAACGTGATAACTAGTAAGACTCATATTTTTAGTATCGATACTCGATAATAGTAACACCTATGTTCCTTGATTGGTACAACCCTAGCAGTGGCAGCCATTTTATGCGACAAAACGAGTTGTAGGTATGCACCCTTTTTTTGTAGGTATTTCAAGTCCATACTTTTTATATGTCAATGGTCGAAGCATATAACCCGAATCTCTTCAAAGTAAGAGTGAACAGGCTTCTTCTGGGTAAGCTCACTCCATCGTCGACTTTGCCTCTGTCACCTCTGACCTAGACTAGAGTCAAGAGCAAACCCATTTCAAATAAAAAAAAAGCGAGCAAGTTTAGGTATACCTAATTTGTGTAAAATACCGTAGCATTCGTTACGTTCACAGTTTCTGCCCAGGGACTACCAAGCTGAAAATCAGCGTCAGATGTGAGTCATCTGACATTATGCTGAGCTGAGCCCCTTTTGGTATTATAATCTTTGTTTTCTGTTTTTATAGTTTTAAGGTGAATTTATTTAGCTGTAATGCCAATAAACGCATTCTTTCTTTCTTTCTTTAGGTGACAGACGAATGACGTTCGAATTTGGTACGGGCCTAACAGCTGATATGGTTCGACACTTTCTAGACGAAAAAAAACTTTTTAACAAAAAAAAAACAACCGACTTTCAAAAAACACTATAAGTAAAGTGAAAAATAACTTTAATTTCGGAAGTCGGTGTCTTTGGATTTGTATTTTAGTTTTGTGCCACCGACTTCCGAAATTAAAGTTATTTTTCACTTTATAATGTTTTTTGAAAGTAGGTTGTTTTTTTTTGTAAAAAAGTTTTTATTTTTCACTTTTTAGTGGGTCAGTTTGTAATTTATCTAAGTTACAATAGCCTAATGTCAACTGCTCATCACCTTTTACAAAATATTGCTTTACCCGATGCAGGTACAGACTGCAGCACGTCAATGTAAACTCTATACATATCTATAACTACGACGCGCTGTATAGTGTTAGAAAGAAAGTATCCTTGGTATGATTGGTGGAGTTTTCAACGTTTCTAAAATCACCCAATGGTTGCGCATACTAATAATTGGCAGCCAATTATCATGTTCACGACTACTAAAAAAAAATCAAGGCGAGGGTGGATGAATAAAAAGAAATATCGCGCATCAGTAACATTTTAAAGTTGTCTACTGTTAATATCTAAATTCCATGATTCATTATCTAAATAGCTGGTTGTGATTGTGCGATAATGAACTTTATGAAAATGTGCCATAATGGTTTAAATTCTTTAGAATATTGCGCGTATCATCCCAACTAAGGTCGAATTTCAAGACATATTACAAGAGTTGGGTTGGTCTCATGGTCACTAAGGCAGCTCGATATTTATCGTTATCTGCGTTCGAAACCAGGAGAAACATAGATACAGCTTTTTGTTAGCAATGTTTTGTTTTTAATTATTATGTTTTTTTTCTTTTTTTTTAACGAACGAAGTCGGGAAATATCTTTTTAAATCGGTAGTTTGTATAGAAATGAAACAAAATCATTGCAAGTAATAAAAATGTTTATTATTTCATTAAAGTAAGATAAAGTAAGTAAATGCTCATAGTTCAAAATTATTACATTTTATAATATCATATCCAAACCTAACCATTTATAAACATTTAAAAAAAGTCATTGCTAATGCTTGGAAGTTTGTTATCGATTGTTGTTGTTGTTATGTTTTACAGATTTATAGCTAAGTATAATTATGTGTAGTGAATCAACATGTTATTTAAATAGAAAAATGCATTTCCATTTATAACAATAACATCACCATATAATCTGCAACATTAGCCATTAATGGTTTAGCATTCATTCAATTGAGCATTTACTTACATAGTGTGTTTTAAAATACTTATAAGTAGATTAGTTAGTAGCGGAGTGGCGCACCGTCTTCTTCTTTAGCTTGTGTAAGCGGCTACGCATACCGCACACCATGTTCCAACACAAATCTTTTCCTCTCATGTGCTCCCATGTCGATGACACGATCTCAGCCAAATTGTTTTTATTTCGCACTTCGGATTTGTCCCAATTTAAAAAGATTTGACCCCCATAGGTTTTCTATAAGTATGGTTCAAATCGGGAGTTTTAGATGGCCAGTAAATAATAGTTAAACCTTCTTGAGCAGCTAACCAATTCTTCACAATGCCTGCACGGTGGATCGGGCAGTTATCTTGCACGAAGTAAATATCAGTGTTAGGATAGATAAGCAATTCGCACAGTCGGCAGCATGACGTCACGCAGAATCTCCAAATACTGACTAATATTATAGACAACATCCAGCCAGCAATGTTTTGTATAGTCATTAAGTTGCGACATGACGCTTTGATTTCACCAAATTCATTAAAAATGCTTTTCACGATTTACTTCAAACGTTTTAGAAATGTTTGTGCGCCGCAGTCACTGTTTAGGCGTAGGTAGACTGACTTTTGTCACTTAGATCAATTATCCATCTACCCCGAAAACGAAGTAAAGTTTTACTTCGACCTACTCATTTGAAGACTTATAGTTTTTTTTAATTTACCCACTTGATTTTGCCGTGTTACTTAAAAGCTTTTCAACTTTAACGACAAGAAGATAATGATTAAAATGGCTTAACAAGATATGCCGATACTTGACTAAGACAATGTTGGTCACCGACTGTACGCACTGCAGCACGAAACATTACAAGTAAGGACAGACAAAAAGCTATATATCTCTTTCGCACGATTCTCGCTGTTGTTGCTCATAACGCGTTCAAGGTCAAAGTGGGGTAAGTTGATGTGCTGGCAACTGTACGTTAATTGTTGAGGAGTTGAGCAAATGCTCAAGTTACTTTAAAAAAAGAATTTTCCAAATCGGTTCGTAAATGACGGAGTTATGCGCGAACAAAAAACGCAATGCAGAGTAAACGAAAAGATCGTTAATGTAGACAATGTAGATATTTTTTTTAGATTTTTGTTGATTTTTCAAAAACTGCTTGTCCGATTTGGATAAAATTTTCATGGGACCATTTCGGAAGTATACCCTTTCCAACAGAAAAAGAATTTTTCAAATCGGTTGGCAAGCGACGGAGTAATGCGCGAACAAACATAAAAAAAAATAAAAAAATACAAACATCCGAATTGAGAACCTCCTCCTTTTTTAGAAGTCGGTTAAAAAAGGCCAATACCGTTATTAAAAACGTTCAAAATCTAGTAGCAATCTTATCTCAGCGGCAATCAAAGTAAAAAAACTTGTTATAAATGTAGGGAAATTAGAGGTGTCTTGGACAGATTGAGGCTAAGATCAGACTGTGCACGTTCTTAAAATTACGAGAATTCCCCCTTAGATTTTTTACGGAACGTACCATATATCCGCTATCCGGTTCGTACAGTCGGTGACCAACATTGTCTGACCCACCCAACATTGACTGACCCACCGGCATATCTTGTTAAGCCATTTTAATCATTATCTTCTTGTCGTTAAAGTTGAAAAGCTTTTAAATAACACGGCCATACTTACTACCTAATCTTTAATTTCGCGTATTCGTAATGGCTATACAAAACATTGCTGGCTGGATGGTGACGTCCTGCCGACTGTGCGAATTGCCTATCCAAATACAGATATTTACTTCGTGCAAGATAACTGCTCCATCCACCGTGCAGGCATTGTGAAGAATTGGTTAGCTGCTCAAGAAGGTGTAACTGTTATTTACTGGCCATCATCATCTAAAACTCCCGATTTGAACCCTATGGAAAACCTATGGGGTCAAATGGTTTTAAATTGGGACACATCCGAAGTGCGAAATAAAAACAATTTGGCTGAGATCGTGTCATCGATATGGGAGCACATGAGAGGAAAAGATTTGTGTTGGAACATGGTGTGCGGTATGCGTAGCCGCTTACAGCAAGTTATAGGAGACGGTGCGCCACTTCGCTACTAACTAATCTACTTATAAGTATTTTGAAACACACTATGTAAGTAAATGCTCAATTGAATGAATGCTAAACCATTAAAATGTAAGATTCTGTGGTGATGTTATTGTTATAAATGGAAATGCATTTTTCTATTTAAATAACATGTTGATTCACTACATATACTTAGCTATAAATCTGTAAAACATTTCACAAATTCATTCATTTTCTCGCATTTATACATCAATGTTTTCTCGATAACACAGTTCCAAGCAATTACCATTAGCATGACTTTTTTTCACTATTTAAATGTTTATAAATGGTTAGGTTTGAATATGATATTTTAAAATGTATTAATTTTGAACTAAAGAGCATTTACTTACTTTATCTTATTTATGTATATTTTAACGAATTAATAAACATTTTTATTATATGCAATGATTTTGTTTCATTTCTATACAAACTGCCCATTTAAAAAGATATTTCCCGACTTCGTTCGTAAAAAAAAGTAACAACATAGATAATAATTAAAAACAAAACATTTCTAACAAAAAACTGTTAGGTTTTTCCTGGTTTCGAACGCAGACCTCGATGAATGTCGAGCTGCCTTAGTGACCACGAGACCAACTCAACTCTTGTAATATGTTTTGAAATTCGATCTTAGTTGTGATGACAGACGCAATATTCTAAAGAATTTGAACCATATCGTATATTTTCATAAAGTTCATTATCGCACAATCACAACCAGCTATTAAAATGAATCACGGAATTTAGCTATTAACCGTAGACACCTTTAAAATGTTACTGATGCGCGATATTTTTTTTTATTCATCCACCCTCGCCTTGGTTTTTTTTTTGTAGTCTTGAAACTCATTAGCCTTTCAACCTTAACAACAACAATATAATGATTAAAATCGCCTAACAACATGATTTATCGAAATGCTTGCACGGAGTATTCCAAATGTTCACGATAAGGTCCAAATTCGCTATCATTCAAGTGGGTCAGATAATGTTGGCCACCGACTGTACCAAGTTCAATCGTCTGTAATGTTAAACGCGATTATAGCGCACAAAAAACATTCTTGTTTCGCACCGCCTCACTCAGCAAACCTAACTGAACTTAAACGATACAATACATAAGTAGACATTAAAGCTCTTTTTCTTTTACTAACGGTAGGCGACACCTAAATTGATGCCTAAATAAAAGCGCGCTGTTGGAATTTCAACTTTCAGCGCTGAGCCGAGCTTTGAGAATCTAAATGAGCGCTTTAATTTAGGCATTAATTTCAGTGTCGCCTAGTGTTCTTTTTCTTTCTATTTCATTAAGAAAAGGATAGAAAGCCTCCTCTACATGTCGTCAGATTCATCAGCAGATGGCCATCTACGAATGCCTCCGCTGACGTGTAGACGGGGTAATTTGCTAGTCTGTGGTAGGTATTTAGCCTCTGCCGACGTCAAATACCTACCACAGACTAGCAAATTACCCCGTCTACACGTCGCACAGTATGATAAATGCCCTAAAAAACGGACATTTTTTTATTCTATTAATCGAAAATATGAACTATTTTGAATGCGAGAGTAGAACTCCCGGATCTTATTGTACTTTAAAACAGAGTTATAATTTTTATTAGATTTTTTTGGATTTCCAGAAAAACGCAAAAATAAACGATGTGATGAAAATATTTGAACATTTGTTTTTGAAGTTTATTGACATTATATGTATAGGCGAAACAAAAAAGATTTGTATAGGCGAAACAAAAAAGATTTCACTATAATAGAAAAATAAATATGCCTGATTTTATCTTTATTCCTTTTTATTTTTTTCCTCGGACATCTTTTGTCAGTAGCACCTAATATTTATCTTAAAATATTCTTTAGATCTGTACTATTAACTGTAAAAAAAATCAGATGCAAATCTATCAGGAAATCGAAGATATGATGATTCTATGGTTTTCAAATTTTTCTCTGATAATAGGGTTGTCACTCTCAGAACACAAAAAATACAATAAATACTTTCTGTTGAGACTATAACCTGATGAGGGCGGACCCCTTTCGTATACCACATTTACCCCTTCATCAAAAAAATATAAATTATGTAAATCTATAAAAAATATTTTTAAATCTAACGGTTTTATATTAAACGAACAAATATACACGTGAAACAAAATAAACTTTACAAAGTATACCTACAAACAGCCACTAAGGGCAATTTTTGAACTTTACAATATTATTTTACGCCAAGAAAACTTTATAAGCCATAAAATTTCCTATGGGTACCTCTATACCTACTGTTTATACTTAATGAGTAATACTTACTTCATTTTAAGAATTAAAAAATTAAAATATTTTTGCTTGCAGATTTTTGATTTGTGAAAACCCTAGCAACAAAAAATCTAAACTCGAAATATCCGAATTCCTTCGTGTTAAGCATCTGATATTTTACAGGCAGGTTATCATAACACTAAACAATAAAGTGTGTGAAAATAAAATGCTACTACCTTATAGAACCTGTGCAAAAAAATAATTTCAAAATTACACAAAACATTACGTAGCTTGCTTTAAATAACATCTAAAAAATATTTTTTTGTTTCTAAAAATAGCAGATAATTGGCTTCATCACATACTATAATTAAAACATAAAAATGTTGCATACATAATAAGATAATACAATTCTATTGATTTCTATGGATAACCAGAATAAAATATTGAAAAAAATATAACTCTGGTTCTAAAATTGGATTCTGGGAGTTCTACTCTAGCATTCAAAACAGTGTATACTATCGATCAGAAGAATAAAAAAGCGATGTCCGTTTTTCGAGGCATTTATCATACTGTGCGTCGGCGGAGGCATTCGCAGATGGCCATCTGCTGATGAATCTGACGACGTGTAGAGGAGGCTTTAGTAGTGTCAGGAGCTGATTAATTTGACAGGACTAAACTAAAATTTATCTTCTGTCCTTTTCTTAATGAAATAGAATGAAAAAGATGCACTGAACTTAAATTTAGTTTAGTTTGTGAACAAGGGAATCGGCACCAATGTCAATAAACGACGTGTTGGCGAATTAACCATAAAATATATTATGTTTCTATATCTGGGTGTGAATGACCTCAGGTTCTATCACCTGGCTTATTAGGCCAGTATTATTATTATCTCCATCCGTACAATAACGATTGCAGTTCCGTTACGTTCGGTACCGCCACCGGACATCATAGACATTTCACCTTACTGTAACGTGCTATTTCTACTAATACTCTTTGTAAGTAGGTACTGAATGGATGTCAAAATGAAAGGCATTGCGATCCATTGCCATTTTTGTGTTACGAAATTACCCCGCAGGTCTTTATTATCGTCTTACATGACCTAAAGTGCGGTCACTCTCGGACTGCATAGAAAAGAAAGGGAATCGCATGACACAACACTGGTAATTTATTGCAAAATATGAAGCATATTTAATTACAAAAACACTACTGCTTGGACTAAAAAATTAAAACACTAGAGTTAATACCATATAATTTTTTCTGATTTTGTTTACTGTAGTCGATCATATACTTTTATTGTTTCTAAAACTTGCATTTTTTGTGTTTAGATCTTGTAAGCCTCTTAAATAAGTCTTTCGTCACAACAATAACTCGGTGATATGCTAGTTTTGGTCAGACCACACATTCTACAAAGTATACTTCATTATTCCTTGTCATCTGCGTAAGTTAAGTTCATTGATCTTACGACGTGATACGAACGCGACTACCTGTCTATCTAAAGGATAAACCTTCCTGTTAGGATTCCGAGATTATGGTACGTTTTACTTTTCACAAGGTACCTGTTTTTTAGGGAAAGACGCCAATTTATGGGATTTCGATATTGTTATCGCTTGTCAATCACCAGCGGGATACTTGTGTAACACACTTTCAAACACAATGTGATGGAAATTACTACCTAATCCATTGCTTCATGTGTTTGAAAAATGCGTCTTTTCAACAACGTAGGTAAGTAACGCAATAAAATGTTGTTGAATTGTTAAAATGAAAGTAAAGTAAAGTAAGGGTGTTAGGTAGGTACGTCATAACACCGCAGGTTTGATAGGTTTGGTGATTATTATTAGTTTTTTTTGTTTAATCCTGTGTGCATACATAATTTGAATAGCGATAGAGGTACCTACATTGTTATCGGCAAAAAAAAACCGTATGGAAATCCCTGACACAATTAAATCGTGAATGTATGTAATTACATATTACGTTACGGAGTAATTTTTTGGGCAAATTCCTGCGAAAAAGAGAACATTTTTAAAGCACAGAAGAGATGCATTAGATCAATATGCAGTCTCAAATCAACGGAAAGTTGCAAACCGCATTTCAAACAACTTAAAATACTAACATTACCGTGTATTTACATTTACGAGACAGCATTGTTTGTCAAGAAAAATAGCGATCTGTTTAAAAAGGCTTCAGAGCAACGATATAGATCGACAAGACAAGAATATCGCCGTGAATTATGTCTAAGACCCTCAAAGACCGCCCTTATGCACAAAAGCATCCTCTGTATGGCCCCGAAGATATTCGACAAAATACCAAATGATATTAAAGATCTTGATTTGACACAATTTAAACGGAGATTAAATAACTTATTGACTGAAAAATGCTATTATACCATTGACGAATTCCTTTTTGACAAAATGTAATAAGTAAACTAAATGATAATTATGTATTTATGCTTGACAACTCAAAAACTTGACTTATTAATTATAAAAATAGATTGTATTCGAAGTACCTATTGTTTATGTTAATTTGTATGTAATATTAATTTTATATTCTTAAATTGGTAAATAGTGTATGCCGCCCTAATGGGTAGTTTTTTGAGTTACCATATCCTAATTATAAGACCTATTGTATCACCAAAAAACACACTAATAAATACTTTGACTTTACACCTGTTGATAAAAGTAACGACCTTATTCTTACTAATAGTCACCATTACCAAATATCAGATTTAAAACACGCAAATAAAGTGTTATCTTTCGACAAACAATGTTTGTTGTTAAATATAAACTGGCAAATGTTCTTTGTACTTTCATTCGGTACTAATATTAAGGTAAACAAACCAAAATTACTTACATAATTTATTAAGTATTTTGTTTTAAAAGACAATATAAAATTCCTTATATGTTACACAATAGTGATATAAAATTAAATAAATGACTTTGTATTATATTGGTAATTTATTTTAGGTATTTACATTAGCCCCCTTACTAATAAACGTATTTTATCAGATGAATAGTTAAACACCGATTTCTCTCTTTCAGTCGTCAGTAATTTGACATTCGAAAGAAGAAGACAAAGCGTTGTGTAACTATACAGACGCTATACAACGTTTATTGTGAGGGGGATAAGCTATGGGTATTTATTGCTTCAATTAAATGATTTATTTATTTTATATTAAAGGAAGGAAAACTTAAAACTCAATGGCTACTTTGGTTCTCACAGATAGTGAGTTTGGAATTAGACGATGGAAAAGTTCATTAGAAAAACTGAGGATAGATGCATAAAATTAAAAAATACATAATTACTATCATGTGCATACAAGATAAAAGAACCCCTAAGACGACCCACTGACCGACCGAACCATTATTGAAGGATTCATAGTGTGATTTTTTGTTTTTTTTTTATCTATAGTACAACACAGTATAAAGTACCTGGAATATAATTTTATATATAATATATTTTATCATTATAGGTAATATTCTGTTTGTACTATATGCTCACAACAAATAATTATGTTCGTTATATTATGTGCAGGTAACAAGATATGCCTTTGCTAGTGGCAGTGGGACAAAAAAGGCTCAACAGTAACCTGCATACCGATAATTAATTAATTTACTTGCATTGGGTAAAGAAAATACATACTGTAAGTTCCAATCCAACCAAAGCATTTTTTAAGCGACGTCAAAAAAAGGAGGAGGTTATCAATTCAGTTGTTATCTCAGAACTCCGTTATTTATAAGCCAATTTGCAAAATTCTTTATTTATTTGATAGGATATACTTTCAGATTGGTCCCATAGAAATATCATCAAAATCGGTTTAGTAGTTTGGTTTTTAAACCAAAATTACTAGTAAAAATTAAAGAAAACGAAATTGTTTTTGTATGTATGTTACGCAATACCTCTGGCAATAGTAAATTGATTTCAAAATTATTTTTTGAATGGATATGGACCAACTCTCGAGGCATACCTCGAGAGTTGGTCCCTTATAATTTTTTATTAACTTTGCTGGGGTAGATTTTGAGTGAGCTTCAATAATACGTATTTTTGCCACTTAGTATAAACTTGATGATGTTATAATAACTTCCTGTCACTGATATTTCCATAGCAAGTACTGTTATACGAAATTATGTGGGGTAAGTACAACTTAAAATTGAAAAATAAAATCTTTTTTACACAAAAAAACACAACCGTTTCCAAAAAAGACACTGCGAAGTGAAAATTAACTTTAATTTCGGAAGTCGATGGCAAACAACGAAAATGCGAACCCAACGACACCAACTTCCGAAATTAAAGTTATTTTTCACTTTGCGGTGTCTTTTTTGGAAGTTGGTTGTTTTTTTTTTTAAAGTTTTTAGATAGGTAAGTACTGGTATTATAATAATTTTCTGTAAACACAACATTGACAACAATATATTTCAACATATTGAGCAGTTTTTAAAAGCTAGCTAGGTACTTTAATATTAAAACCTTTTTTTTTAACTGTTACTGTTCCTGCAGGGCCAAGACCTCCCTATTCTCCACCTCTCTCTGTCCTATAAACAGAGGTCCTTGTATTTTATTAATTAATTAGGCATTACATGTTAAACATTGTTATAATAAACTTCCTCATACTAATATGCAAGAATTTACATGTTCATTAAGTCAATATTATGGGAATTACCATATACATGAAGTACAAAAGATTAATAGACAGAACATAATAATTGAAAGATAAAAATAATATCAGTAGAAAAACCCTTTACAAATGGTTGATAAAAAAAGTTTATTGTATACCTCAGGAGATGCAATTAATAAAACATCTGGCATTATGTAATTTATACCTACCTACCTGATTAAAAAAATGTATGAGTAAGTGTTGTATCTCCATAGATACAACACTTACTCATACATTTTTTTCCATATGCAAAAGGAGATACATTTGCAGTTCCATGAGTTGCATTATAAAAGGTAGACTGGGTACCTCTAATTGATTTTTATTATTGCAAGAGAATGATGATATAAGATTATTTTTTAAATACTCACAAATTCTGGATATTTTGGATGATTGAAGAACTTATCCACTTGTGCATATCCACTGTCAGAGGCATCTCCCAATCTGAAGTTCTCTGTCTTATTGGTGAAGTTCTTGCCATAGTCATAGGAAATGAAGAGTGCTGATGGTGACACTTTGTTCATAGGACTTGAGTCCCTGGCTAGGCAGATGATGACATTAGACCCCTCACCCACCCAATGGACCATCAGCTGCTGATGACTGTCATTTAGATGGGTTGTCTGTGGAAGAATTAACTTTTTAATTTCTGAAAGTACCACAGGTCAGGTTTCACATTTTTATAAGTGAAAGTGTGGTTGTAAACTAAATGGTTGCAAAAATTACTACTGATTGTAAGATTGCTGCAAAATAGAAAGTTTGGAGGCTGAAACTTTTTATGAGGATGTGATATTAAAATGTAATTAGGTAAATAAATACTTAATTATGAACTGCAATGGAACTGAAAGAGGGAATACTTTTCTTAAAATTGATTTATTTGTCTCAATTACTTAAAATTTGCATTAAAAGACATACTTAATTACATTTGATATTCTTGCACCTGATAAAAAGCCCCTCAAAAATGCTTAGTCACTAAGAGAATGTACGCGTAATTAAAAATAAGTATGTTTATAAGTATATTACTAAATATAAACAATGAATGTACGCGGCCTTCTGGGCTGAAACTTCAGGCTTCAGACAAAAGACGTCGTCATTCAGTGATAAAAATAGTAGAATATTGAACACTACAATATTAGTTTACTAAGTAAACAATGCGACAAAATATAAATAGCGGAACGAATAATACGAGACTACGGGTTCTAGGAGTCTAAATCAAAGTAACAAAGGGGAACAAACGTAGTTAATAAGGATAAGGACCATTACCCATGTACTTATGTTTTTCTGTATAGCGGGAGTTGTTAACGATGTCGCTTCACGTTTTCTCCTTTCAAAACGAGAGCTGTCTTCATTCTCTGCGTATCTATTGATAACTTGCAATTTTCCACGGCTCGGCTGCGAATCCTCAGCCACGTACAAAGTGTTACCCGGCGTCCCATATTGACGCAAAGAAACAACGCACGGTAACAAACACACTAAAACAATTAAGCCGATACCACGTCCAAATGCCAACAACATTTTGTGATCACTGCATACCCAAACACATCCAATCGAATCCAATATTTCAATGAAACTGAATGAAAATGCGAAACTGCTAGAAACCATTGACATAAAAAAGTATGGACTGGAAATACCTACAAAAAAAGGGTGCATACCTACAACTCGTTTTGTCGCATAAAATGGCTGCCACTGCTAGGGTTGTGTAAATCAAGGAACATAGGTGTTTCTATTATCGAGTATCGATACTAAATATGAGTCTTACTAGTTATTACGTTTGGATCATAATAACTTACTAAATTAAAGTCAGTTGTAATTACGGTTGCCAACCATACTTTATAATAACGTTTGTTACTTTATTTTCGGTAACTTTATAGTTTTGCATAAAAATAAAGTGTGCAAAAATACTTTATTTATAATCTTTTGTGATGCGTGAAACGAAAGACTCATAGTTAATTACTGAACTATTTATCGGTAGGTATACATGTCAAAAAAGAAAATCTTTTATTAGAGTTAGAATTTTCAGAGAAAATATTATAGTTATGTACAAACCTGTATTATGTACAAACAATGTGTATTATGTACAAACCAGTTGTGAAGACAAATGGCAATATAATAAGATACCTACTTATAAATACATCTGATAGCGTAAGTACCAAATGTAAAAACTCTCTGTTACCGTCACTTCAGCTTTCACTGAGTTTTTTCGGTAATAAATCTGCAGTGGCGAGAAGAGAGAAACAGATAGTCCATAAATTTAATAAAAAACGAGTTATTTATTTATTAAAATCAGTACCAGGTACTTAACAAATTAGAAAATATTGTAAAAATTGTGGAGTTTCTTGCCAGTTCTTCCCCATAGGAAGCAACCAATTGGAACCGTGCACCTAGCTACTGCACTGGCAAGAAACTCCACAGTCTGTGTGGTGCCGGACTTAAAGAATAGCACTACCCCATACTTCCCGTGGGTGTCGTAAAAGGCGACTAAGGGTCGTACCGGAGAATGGGCAGCAGCGTTCTCTATGCATTTCACCACCAAACTGTACTGCAATCACCAAACCGCCTGCCAAGCGTGGCGATTATGGCAACCCCCCCCCCCCCATCTTTGGGAGAGGCCTATGTTCAGCAGTGGACGTCTTTCGGCTGAAATGATGATGATGACCTAGCTACTGACGTTTCCTAAGTGGCCATGTAGGTTTATGTGAAATAAAATATTTTAATTTCGGTGCTGTGAACCAGAGGACGGACCTGGCAAGGTCACTCGGACCGAATAAGACACAGAATTATTTATGTTCACATCGCAGAATATGTCGATGACGTTTCAGCGGAGAAAACTATTACGGCAACGGTACAACCCTATTCCATTTGACATATTATTGTAAACAAACAAATGAATTAACAAAATATACTAAAAAGGTCTATTATACGGAAATGAACCCAAATATCAATACTTTAGCCATAAATTCATGATCGCGTCACAACTGTATCATCGAATGTGTATTATTAAATGTATTTTTGCATGAAAACCGGCTATTAACCTCTGCAAAGACATTAGAGGTTGATTTTCATTCTTTCTTGCACCACACTTCACAATACAACACACAGACATGTTGAATTGTTGTTTTCCAACATTTGCATGCAGTTTTAAAAGGTAAAATCCTTGTAATTTTCTCGCAAATCTCAATAATACAAAAAGTAAACAACCATTTGACAGCAAAACTACCACGAAACTTGTCGCAAAAGATGGCTGATACGGCACCTTACCTACAACTGTACTACGTCACTTCAAAATGTTGCCAAAATGAGCAACAACTTAAAATATTGTTGTCTCTTTTATCAAATACGATTATCTTATTAGAAAGAACGAGACAAAACGATATTTCGTATTCTGAATCATATTTCACTCATATTTGTATAAGCAAATGTATGTATAGAATAACGCGGCCTCTCCATGTTTTTCCTATCTCAATGCTAGAAACTGCGATACTGACTGACTGACTTACTGCGCTTACCAGTGTTGCCAGATCCAATTTTCAAAAATCCGTAGGACTACGCTCAAAAATCCATAGATCTACAGACATTTTTTAAAGCTAAATAAACACTGATTACTTGCCGGTAAAGAAATCGTTAACTAAAAAAAACAAGCGGGAAAATCTCCAAGACAAAGGAAATGCAATAAAAATTGTATTAAAAAAAATTGATACTTAATTACTGTCGGTGTCACTTTCACAATTTCTCAGTAACATGATTGTGTAACCTTTTTTACCGACTTCAAAAAAAAGGTTATCAATTCGACGCGTATGAATGTAATATTATTGGAATTGCATTATATTCACATAAGACAAAAAAAACTTGTATATTTGTTTAAAGCCCTTAGGGCTTTGAACGGTGAACGTCTGGAAAGCGGCTTGCCCGGATACAGATCGGCCCGTAAACCCATCTTCCCAGAGACAGTGGGATGAGCCGCTCTGCAGGTTGGTACGGAATAATCTTATTAATACGTCCACCAATTCTGTTGAGCCGGGCACGCTCAGCAGAATTGGTGGGCCTGCTGGCTGTGGGTGAGTGGGAGTCGGGGCTTTGGCTTCAAGCACTCCCGTCACCCAACATAGGCACTATGCTGGGTGACACCACCTGCTGGGTGACACCACCTTCCGGCTCGCTACCTGTCTGCGTTTGGGCGCTCCTTGCGGGGCTCTGCATCGCTGTCAGTGCGGTGAAGCTGTCGACTGTCTCGGGCACCATGGCCTATCTTGCAGTAGGAGCGCAAGCCGGATAGCACGGCACGCTAGCATTAATGACATCATCCGTCGTGCTCTTGTCACCGTCGGGGTGCCAGCTGTTTTAGAACCCAACGGCCTGGCGCGCGACGTTGGGAAGAGACCATACGGGATGACCATAATGCCTTGGAAGTTAGGCAGACCTTTGGTGTGGGATGCAACATGTGTCGACACATGACACCCTTGCGCCATCCCATCTTCCTAGCACGGTGGGCTGTGCTGGGGCGGCTGCTGCAGACGCAGAAAACTTCAAACGGCGAAAATATTCCAACCTGATTGGGAGTTATATGTTCGAGCCGTTTGGGGTCGAAACACTAGGGCCATGGGGTCCGAGTGCCCACTTGGTTTTTCGAGATATCGCCAAGCGGTTATTCGACTCTTCACGTGACCAGAGGGCTGGCCTATTTCTTGGCCAAAAAATTAGCATTGCCATTCAACGTGGCAATGCTGCCAGCCTTTTGGGCACTGTTCCTGTTGTCAGCGATAAGGACGAATTTTTTGATGCCCTATAATTATATTACTTATTTTTTCATATAAATGTACATATTATTATTATTATTTTAAATATTAGCATAGATTATGTAAGTACCTAAATATTATTCACACAATATTTTTTTTATTTTATTAAATAATTCAAAATGCTCCCCTCTTTGCTTCTACATCATAGCAGGTAGTTCTTATTACACATTTTGTATAAAGCAGTCCTTTTATAGATTCTGTGTATACGCATCACGACAACAATAAAATTATGGTTCAAAACAGCGATGCGTTTGTTGTTAGTTGAATACCACTAAAATAAAAGCAGTTTTGCAGTTTTAATTACCTACTTAAATTAAAAATAAGTGCACGGCTCAATGGAATAGATGGAATCGAACAAAAATCCGTAGATTTGCGACTAAATTCCGTATGTCCGTAGACAAGGACAAAAGTCCGTAGATCTACGGATAAATCCGTAGGTCTGGCAACCCTGGTGCTAAAGACGCAAAATCGGAATGAAGTTAGCAGCAGTAAACGAATGACAGTAAGGCTGATTTTAGAGTCGCGCTGACCGCACGCTGACCGTCGGCGCTGACAGCCGAAACGTATGAAACGCACGCGCTGATAGCTACGCGTTATTCTAAAACGCTCCCTTGAAGTTCATACGTTTGAGGCTGTCAGCGCCGACGGTCAGCGTGCGGTCAGCGCGACTCTAAAATCAGCCTAAACGAAATTTTTTGGCATTACCTATTGACGTTACGCTGTGGCGCTGTGGCTTAGACAAAGAAAAGTATAGACGGCGGGTATCTCCATTTCATTTCCACAAGAAAGGGATAAAGTATTGAATTATTATAAGTAACAGAAAAGGATAAAGCTATACTATTTCCGTCTCTCAGTGCGTGCCAGTTTTTTCAAGGCAGCTACTTATGTAGCCCATGTTAGTTAAGTTAGTTTTTTGTCTCATGTGTGGCCACGCTACCCGATGCTCTATAGCTTTCTTACTCTAAGCGCTGTGGGTTCGCTTCATTGACATTAGAATTTTTTTAGAATTTTTCCTATCACAATGGTTCGCTTAATCGCTTTGAATGATTTTATTTTTAAATTTTTTATTCATGACCATAGATACAAGTCTTTTAGTCGAATACATAGATGGGTTTTAACTTAGACGTAATAATATTACTAACGACGTAATAATAGTTACAATAGAGATACTCACAATAATGCACGTTTTCCACTATATAATAATATATAATATTATCCACTTGCCTCCGAAATCCCGCTGTTGCTATACAAACATTATTTGATTGATTTTATTGTTGCCATTGTTTTATTCTTTTAAATCTACATATATGTGCAAGCTGTTTGTTTGTTTGAGCGCGCTAATCCCTGGAACTACCAGTTGGATGTGTCTGTGTGGTGGCCGGACTTAAAGAATAGCACCACCCCATACTTCCCGTGGGTGTCGTAAAAGGCGACTAAGGGAGACCGGAGAATGGGCAGCAGCGTTCTCTAAGCATTACACCATCATACCATACTACGTTCGCCAACCCGCCTGCCAAGCGTGGCGATTATGGCAAACCCCCCCAAAATTGGGGGAGTCCTAAGTCCAGCAGTGGACGTCTTTCGGCTGAAATGATGATGATGATGACCAGTCGGATTAGAAAAAATCTCTTTAATTTTGATAGCTCATTTCTTTAGGATGGTTATAGGTACCTATAACCTTATGACCTTTAACCTCATACAAGTGTACAATGCGTTTCAAATAAGAATAGGATCGACTTAGCGCCATGTTGTGACGTCATAGCTGTCAAATCGAATAAATTGGGTAGGGTGAGCAAAACAAGATATTTTTTAATAACATTAATTATTTACGAAAACATTTTTTTTTTCAATTCCGCTCATGTCTGCATCACTGTTTGAGTGGTCATCGTCAACAAATAACGAACAATAACAAATTTAACAGGAAACAACCACGTAACATACAGAATTAACGAAAGAAACAGTAACATTCCACTAGTACTCAGTCTCACGAAGAAGCACACCAACAACCACAGAGCATTTAACACCCAACAACGACAAGATGGCGGCTGGCATCTTCTTTACTTTCTGGTGAACTGTTGTCAACTATGAAAATAAGAAAGAAAGTAGCATTTAAACAAAAAAAAAATATTATGACTAATTTTTTGATGTTTTTTTCACTTTGATTTATCTATGACTTGGTTAAACAAAAAAAAAGTTATTGATACGCAAATAAGTTTTCTTTGCAAACCGTACTTTTCAATAAACATTTGACAGATAGAGGTCATTGACGTTCCTATTCTTATTTGAATCGCATTGTATAATTATAATACAGGTCAGTGTTATAACCCTAACATCACGCTACAACCCATAGGAATCGAGCAAAAAAAAAATATATAGGTATCTATATTTATTTTTTATTTAATATTATAAATGCGAAAGTAAGTCTTGTTTGTTTGTTACCTTTTCACGCCTAAGCCACTGAAGCAAGCATCCTGAAATTTTGCATTTGTCAGGTGTACAGAAACTGACATAAGGTACAAAAGTGCTGTTCCCGAGGAAAATAACAATTATAGTCGGGGTGGGTCAGTTCTCAATTAAAAGGGCTTTGTTATCGGCATAAACTTTAATAAAACTCTCAATCTGTACATCAACCACACAATCAATTCTACCAACCTTAAAAACTATAAAAACTACTAAGCCAATCAGCGGCCGAGTAGCAGCGCGACGACAAATCCTTAATTGGTCGGCGCGAAGCAAACATGCTAGCGCGTTGGCGAATATCGTTCGGGCGCTTTACCTCTATTGGCCCTCTTACGTCCAGGAAAACGGGACAATTGTTCCTTTTAAAATTATTGCCTCGTCTCCCTCACAATACTATGCGTCCGCTGAGTACCTCTTTTTGGAGGTCTACGTCAAAGGCGTCAAGACCCTTCTTGGTGTTGTCTATTGTCCACCCGCCGTTGACTATTTTTCCAACCTTGAATTGGCGCTTGAATCCGTAGGGTCAGAGTATGCACATTGCGTCATCATGGGCGATTTCAACACTGACCTTGCTCACCACACTCCCCGATCCCGTAAACTCCTTGACCTTCACATCATTGAGTCAGTCAGTCTCCATGTACTTTTACTGCAACCTACCCATTTTAATATCTCTGGCGATGACACTTGGCTCGACTTAATCCTTACATCCGCACCCTCCATTGTTCCCTCTCATGGTCAGTGTCCCGCTCCTGGATTTTCCCATCATGACCTCATTTTCCTCTCGTATATCCTAAAACCACCTAAACCTATCCCAAAAGTTCTGCACATGCGGTGTTTTGCGCGTATGGACGTTGAGATGCTTCGTCAGGATGCGTCAGACCTCAGTTGGGAACCCCTGGCAGCGGCGACTACTATAGACGAGAAACTGCGCATTTTTGATCATACGGTCCTTGCTCTCTACGACAAACACGCTCCTGTAAAGCAGGTTAAACTTCGGCGTCCTCCAGCTCCTTGGATGACGACAGGGGTTCGTATGGCGATGAGGCGCAGGGATCGGGCCTTTCGTAAATTTAAAAAGGATCGCAGTGAAGAAAATCGCAACTTATTCAAATCTGCTAGAAATCGGTGTAATCAGATGATACGCAACGCTAAACGCCGCCATATTCTCGAGAACATTTCTTCTTCTTCACCTGCTGATATCTGGAAGTTCCTTGGTACTCTTGGTATCGGCAGACCACGGCATGTGGATTTCCCTAATACAATTGGCCTTGATGATATCAACCGTCACTTCACAACCACTTGTCATTTGGATTCCCAAATGTTGTCCCAGACGGTCGATTACATTACTGGCCTAGCGAGTCCCATCATAGAACCATTTCACTTCTCTCCGGTGACCTTGGACGAAATTAAAAAGACCATCCTGTCCATAAAATCCAAGGCTGTGGGCTATGACGGCATCAGTCGTAGTATGGTCGTTTGGATCCTTGATAGCCTTCTCCTTCCGATTACCCACATCATTAACTTTTCCCTTGATTCCGGACAATTCCCATCCCAGTGGCGTATGGCTTACGTCCGCCCACTTCCTAAAATTTCAAATCCCTCCCTACCCAATCACTTTCGACCCATTTCCATTCTCCCATTCCTGTCTAAGGTGCTTGAGGCCTGTGTACACAAGCAGTTTACGGGGTTTGTTCATCGGAACAACCTCGTTAGCTCCTTTCAATCTGGGTTCAGGCCTGGGCATAGTACTGCGTCCGCTCTCCTTAAAGTGACTGGTGACATTAGAGAAGCGATGGAAGATACCAAAGTTACCGTTTTGGTTTTAATTGATTTCTCCAATGCCTTTAACGCCGTCAGCCACGATATTCTCCTTTCTATCCTCTCTCACCTTATGGTTTCGTCCGAGGCTCTGAAATGGTTCTCTTCTTATCTTCGGGGACGTCAGCAGTCGGTTCGCGTTGATAAGAATTCGTCGAGTTGGCGTGACCTGGATGCTGGTGTTCCACAAGGCGGTATTCTTTCTCCATTGTTATTCTCCATCTTCATTAATTTTATAACTCACTATCTTCGATGTTCGTATCATCTATATGCTGATGATCTTCAATTATATACAGCTGAGCGGGTAGAAGGTTTGTCGGACGCTAAAGCAGATGTAAACCGAGACTTAGATGCTATCAAAAAGTGGTCTGATAGTTTCGGGGTGTCAGTAAACCCCTCGAAGTGTCAGGCCATTGTAATTGGTAGCTCACGCATGATAGGTAGGGTGACGCTTAGCTCTCTTCCTTCTCTTATTTTCAATGGTACCGTCATACCTATTACCCCTACGGTGAAAGATCTCGGTTTGCATCTTGACTCTACACTTAGCTGGCAACGTCAGGTCTCTAGTGTTAGTCAAAGGGTCAACGGTACTCTGCGATCCCTGTATCGTCTGAGGAACTTTTGCCCGCTAAGACGAAAACCATGCTTGTGCAGACTTTGATTTTCCCTATTATCGACTATGGTGACGTGTGCTACTTTGATTTGAACGCGGTTTTGCTGGATAAGCTCGACAGATTGCTCAACAATGGTATCCGGTTCATATTCAACCTGAGGAAATATGACCATGTGTCGAGTTATAGGTCTGAGCTCAAATGGATGTCCATTCGCCAAAGAAGAAGTTTGCGCGCTTTGACCACGCTTTTCTCCCTTCTCAACTCTCCCACTCCTCCTTCTTATCTCGTGTCTCACTTCCAATTTCTATGTTCTTCTCACGCTAAGAATCTGCGTTCTTCTAACAATCTTCTCTTACTCTGTCCTTCTCATACTTCTGACTTTGTTCATTCATCCTTTCATATTCAGTCCATTCTTCTTTGGAATGCACTTCCTCTTGATATCAGGACGGCCACCAGTCGGTATGCATTTAAGCGGAAATTGCAGAGTTATTTTCAAAACAAATAGCGTAGAGTCATCTCAACACCTCTCTCCCTTGAATTTGTATGTATATATATATTATAAGTATGTATTATAGTCAATAGTATATATGTGTATATAACCTATTTATGTATTTGTGTACTTAGTTTTATTTTTTTTTAATCATTGTTCCTCTCAACCAAAGCACCTGCCATCCAATCTCTTCACCACCCTTGGTTGACTGGTAGAGAATGCCTAAGGCATTAAGTCCGCCTTTGTACCTTTTTGTGCGAAAAGTTTAAATAAATAAATAAATAAAACGGGAGCGTTCGGAAACGTCTTCCGCTATACAATAACGTTATTATTTCAGCGGGATTGTCCGAAAGGGTTACCCTTACCGCTGGCCCGGAACATAAAGGGCTAAGGAAGGAACACGGGTGGGTTTTAGTCAGTAAGAGTCTGACACTCCCTTCCGGTCCACCCAGAGCGGGAGGTGTCATTTGATGATTTCCCATCCGCAAAAAAAAAAAAAAAAAAAAACACTGAACCGAGCATCCAGGTGAAATTTTGCATTTCGTCGCTTAGGTAACAATACCGCGTAAGTCAAAAATTGGTCATGTGACGTTTTATACTTCATTGGATAGATTTTGTCGGCACGCGTCGAATGATGTTAAATTTATTTTTAAATTATCCAATCGCAGCGCGTTATTCAAGTAGTTCTGGCACCGCGCAAATCGTTTGTTGTGTCACAACCGCGTAAGTCGTCAGTCCGCCATACTATCTCGTGTTGATGTGTGACCGCGCAGCAAATTTATTGTATTTTTTTGCCTATTACGGTTTTATCAGAGAGACAGACACTTCTGATCTAGATTATAATTTTTTTACTGATTTTAGGAATACATTAATTTACACAAAGACATTTGTACCTATCTTAAATCTCTTTGAATTTACAAAACCATTCGGCCGGGAAAGAAAACTAATGATCCCACTGTGACTGATTTAAAGGTTTTAGCTTACAAACCAGATGGCACGATTTGGAATTAAGTAAATTTTGATGATCCTCTGCAACTCTTGCCTCAACGTCCACTTAAACTGAGCAATAATGTGACGCCCTTAAGTGTGCTGCCTAAACTGTATGATGCGAAACTACCAATTTCCCAGCGAAAATAGAAAGATCTGCAAGATTTAAAAGCGGTGCTACCAGATGGTAGCACCGCTTTTAAATCTTGCAGTTAGATAACTGCCATTCATTTTATGATGACAAACCATTTAAAGTTTGACTTTATACTGTGACCTGATTGATAGATGATTGGATAATTAACAAATAAGCTATACAAATGATTACAGAAATAATTATAATAATTTCTTTAAGTTTTTAGTATCTATGTAACCATTGATTATAATGTAACGACGTATTATTCATGAGTCATGAACTCATGACTTTTAGTTATGATAGAAAGTTTATTTTTTTTAAGTTTTTCTTGAAAGTTTTTGTATTTTTGTTAAAGTAATTTTACTATGTTTACTATTTTATATTCTATAGAAGCTGGATGATTACCAAAACTAGGTACCTACTTAAGTAATGTGATATTACTTCATTAAACATCACGCAGAGGCGTAGACAGCCTAAAGTTGTTAGCAGTCATAGCAGCTATGTTGATAATTCCTTATCCACGTCGTCCAGCATATACCTTTCAGATACCACACGTAGTTTGCCAGATCTATCGAAAGTATTGCTTAACCATGAAGTGGAAGAGTTGAGAACTGAAATAATGAAACTAAAAATGGAGTTAGAAAGAACTCAGAACGAGGTAGATAATTTAAACTCGTAAAACACTTCGCTTCAACAAATAATTACTTCTCAACAAAACAAAATAGATAAGTATAAATTGATATGTACAGATTCTTGCAGGAGTATTAATAACAGTACAGTAACCTCAAAAAAACGCAAATCTACGAAGTCGAAACGTAATTCATATTTGAATGAAAGTTATAGCGAATTAAATATCAACCTTGAGAACACTGTCGAGACTCCGATTAGTCTCGTGCAACAGAATGAGAGGACTTCTGCGACAAACATGAAGCTAAATGATATAATTATCTCAAATAATACTCCTTCAGAAAACATGAATCAGGGAATAACAAATGAAGTAAATAGTATTCCCCTGGTAGTATCAAGCACAGAAAAAATCGTCGATAAAACCAATGCCTACAGAAATAGGATTCTAATATTCTCTGACGAACATACACATATGAGAAACACACTACAAAATCTGATCGGATCAAACTTCATCGTGACATCTTTTAACAAACCTGGTGCAACAACGGATAAACTACTCGAATCGTCACAAGAACTGTGTAAAGACTTTAATAAATTTGATTATGTCGTAATTATGTGTGGCAATAATGATAAGGACCCATTGAGAATGCAATCGATTCTATATTTTTACTTGGATAAACTTGCTTATACGAATGTGTTACTTTGTAATCCAAAAAGAGGTCAGTTTTTAAGTGAGCTTAAACTATGTAAAACATTCCATCACATCTGTTCCCAGTTTAGTCACAGTGTATTTGTTAACATCAACTATAAAGTTCCTTATGCCTCATTCATTTTGGTACTATGCAAGTTTGTGTTGAGAGAGATATTGCATCTTAACTATAAATATAATTATAAACAGTATTGTGAGTCATATAGTAAAGATAGTAACCAAAAGAATGCAGTGTCGATGTCCACACAGACAGATATTTTATTACAACCAGATTTAATATCAGTAGAAACTCAAACGGAAAATAGTTTTTTTCGAGAAGGAATATAATTTTACTATACTACACAGCAATATACAAGGTTTAAGGTCAAAAATAAATGATTTGGAATTGCTAGTTGAGTCAAAAGACATCGACGTTCTTTGTCTGAGTGAAACTTTTTTTCGTGATCAGAGGGCAGAAACACTACAGTTGCCGAATTATAAAATGGGTTCGTATTTTTCCCGGCAAAACAAATCTCGAGGTGGTGTGTGTATTTATGTAAAAAACTCAATTAACTACAAAAAAATTGAATGGTTATCTGAACTATCGGTTGAAATTCATTTTGAATGCTGTGGCATAATAATTCCAGAAACAAATTGGTATATATTGTGTATGTATATAACACCTAATAGCAATTTTAATCTGTTTATCGAAAAGCTTGAGTTACTATTGTTCAAACTAACCATCAGATCGAGATCCATAAACAAAAAAATATTTATCCTAGGTGACTTTAATATAAACACACTTGCCTGTACCAGTAAAACTACTTTATTCAAAAACACTATAAAAAAATTCAATTTACACCTGACCCTAAACCGACCAACCCGATTAACATCACATTCTGCAACGTGCATAGATAACATCATTACAAATCATTATAAATCCAAAGCTGAAATATGGGATCTGGGATTGTCGGACCATACATGTCAAGTAATAAAGATACCGTGTAATTTAAGTTTCAGGGAAAAATATTGGTTCAAAATGCGGCGTAATATAAGTTATTACATCGACATATTTTTAAAATACATTTCTCAAATAAAATTTCAAGATGTGTATCATCATTTGGATGCAAACAGAGCTTAGTTTCAGCCGATAGACGTCCACTGCTGGACATAGGCCTCCCCCAATTTTGGGGGGGTTTGCCATAATCGCCACGCTTGGCAGGCGGGTTGGCGATCGCAGTATGGTATGATGGTGGAATAAATAGAGAACGCTGCTGCCCATTCTCCGGTAAGACCCTTAGTCGCCTTTTACGACACCCACGGGAAGTAAGGGGTGGTGCAATTCTTTAAGTCCGGCACCACACAGACACAGAAGAGCAGAACAGAGCTTACGAAGAATTTATTAGCTTATTTAAATTGATATTCGACATTTGTGTTCCAGTTGGAAAAGTTAAAATGCACTATAAAAAAGATACATCGTGGAAAACCAAAGGCATCGTAATTTCTAGTAAAAATAAACGAAAAATGTACCTACAAACAAAAAACAGTACGTCTCAAGAACATAAAATAAAATATGTTCGCTGTTGTAAAATCTTAAAACGTGTGGTAAAACAATCAAAAAAAAATTCAAATGCAAAATTCATCTCATGCAGTACCAATAAAACTAAGGCGACATGGGCATTAATAAAACGTCAAACCCAAACTACAAATGTTCTTCAACCGACAATAGACTACATCCTGCACAATAACAATGTAATAAAATCTCCTGTAAAATTAGCTAGTATTTTTAACAATTTCTACATTAACCAAAATCTCAATACTACGACAGCGGATAATAACAATTACAAATCCCAATCCACTTCTAACTCAAGCAGTATTTTCTTCTACCCAGTAGACAGAAGCGAAATAATAAATATAGCTCTAAAATTAAAAAATAATACTAGTTGCGGACACGATAATATACCCATTAGAGTTATCAAAGAAAGCATCCCATTTATTGTTGACCCACTGGTACATATTATAAATCTTATGTTAGAAACGGGCAAATTTCCCGATACCCTAAAGATAGCTCTCATAAAGCCATTATAAGAAAGGATCACGGCACGACATTAATAATTATAGACCAATTGCACTGTTGCCAAATTTTTCGAAGATCTTTGAAAAGGTAATCTATGCTAGAATCACAAAGTTTTTAAATGTAAATAATATTTTAAATGTCAACCAATTTGGATTCCAAAAGAATAAAACTACATCATTGGCAATATATAAATTATTCAATTCCATTTGGGATAAAATAAATAATAAAAAACAATGTGCTGCTCTTTTCATTGATATGTCAAAAGCATTTGACTGTGTAAAGTATGACATCTTGCTTGATAAATTAGAAGGAATAGGAATAAGAGGCATAGCACTTAAATTAATTGAGAATTATTTAAATAATAGAATGCAGGGCACTTTTATTGAGGTATATAATGAACGTACAAAAATGGTGGAGGTAGTGAAATCTAAATTCGAATCTGTAATTCTAGGCGTACCGCAAGGCAGTATACTGGGACCCCCCCTGTTCTTGTTGTATATTAACGAGCTTCCAAATATAATTAACCATCTTTGTGTAATGTATGCTGATGATGCAACCATATTTATTTCAAATGAATATTCCAATGATCTTATTTACGAAAGTGAAATAAATAAAACATTAATAACTGTAACTGATTGGTTGCAGTCAATAAATTTAAAAGTCAATGTTTCGAAAACCAAATTGATTCAATTTAGAAATTATAAAAGTAAACCTACGAAATTGAATATAAACATGTCTGATACAGTGATTGAAGAAGTAAAAGACACAAATTTCTTAGGAGTTACAATAGATCAACATTTAAATTGGAAGGCACATATTGAAAAGATTAATAAAAAAATATCAAGTGCTTGCTACGCATTGTCAGTTCTGGCAGAAACTACAAATCCAAGTGTTACTAGAAATGCTTATTTTGGAAATGTGTACCCGCTGTTAACTTATGGTGTCATATATTGGGGGAACTCGACAAATGTACAATCCACTTTTATTCTCCAGAAGAAGTGTCTTAAGACAATATATGTATACATGTATCGTACCGAATCGTTAAGAGATGTCTTCAGAACGGAGGGTTTCCTGACACTGACTGGTATTTATATACTCGAATTATGTTTATTTGTTAAAAATAATATGCAATATTTTAATTTTAAATCAAATTCTAAAAGAAACATTCGGAAACAATATAAATATGACATTAATTTACCAGTTATTAACAATATGATGTATTATAAAAGTACCTATGTTACTGCTATTCGTGTGTATAATCAGTTACCGCCAGCAATTAAAGAATTAAATGGAAACATGTTTAAAAATAAATTGAAAAAAATGTTAATTGATAAGGTATTTTATAATTTGAATGAGTTTTTTGATAAAAAAATAAATTTGTAAGTACCCACTATTGCATATCCGACTCGGATAGACTGTTGAAACAAAAAAATGAACTTCATGTACCTACACAGTTATGCAATAAATATATCTTTATCTTTATCTTTATCATTCCTATGACACATGTGGGTACCTAATTATTTTGTTGAAACTGAATAACAGATAAGCTAAAAGTAAAAGCATAGTCATATTTTCTAATATTGTTCCTACTAGCATTATGAAAGCATTGAAAAATATTATTTTTGTTATTTAATTATAATAAAAAAAAGTTTAAATACCGCAGAAGTCTTTATTTTGTTGAACCAATACCGCCTGAGTCAATTTTATACTGATACAGTATTAAATACACAAATATTAACATGTGACATCATAATTGAACCTAATATATACCTATTTATGTATTCTGTACACATGTCTGAAGTATTTCAAAGATAATAATCAGTTTTTTGTCTCTCCTGAAAACTTGTCTTTAACTTGCGCGGTATTGTTACCTAAGCGACGATTTGTCAGGTGTACAGAAACGGACATAAGGTACAAAAGTGCTGTTCCCGAGGAAAATAACAATAACGTTATTATTACAATAGATAGGTACCGCCACGTGTGTTTCGAATCATATTAATCAGGCGAACGAAGTTGCGCAATAAAATTATGGATATCAATGAACGGCTCAGAGTAAGCAGAGTATTATAAATAATATTAAGTAAGTAAGTACTTATAGCTGATATGCCCTAGACGGGAACGGTATTTTGCTTTAATTTGTTTGATACATTGTAGCCAAATGGTGAAGGTTACAAATTAAATCCACTGTGAAGCACCTATGTGTCCAGCGGCAGGCAGTGTTCAACTGCAATAGGTTCTCCAGACTTTTTTCCTTGGTTGAACTTGGTTCTCTTCAATCGCTGATTTGATCACGCGCTTAGTAAGATAAAGCGGATGAAAACTATAAAATTAAATGTATAGGTTTTGCAAGCTCTGGGGCCAGAATGGGTGGTTATTTTCATTGACCTACAGTAGGTTATAGGTACATACATGAAAGTATAGGTAGTTACCTAGGCTACCATGAATACCTATGGTACTTACTTAGGGTATGTACGGATTTTATGAAGAACTAGCTTCTGCCCGTGTCTTCATCCGCTAGAAAATTGTTCCCCCCACCCGCCCCGTCACCTCGCAATGCCGCGCATCACCTGCCCGCGCATATCACATCGTTTTTGCTTAGTTATTTTTGTTTTTTTTCCTTTTTGCGCGGCTCCTAGGGGGCACAGCGTGATGTTAAATAGGCTTTAGCCTTCCTCAAGAACTGGGCTATCAAATGAAAAAGGATTTTTTCTAATTTGGTAGTTCCCATAGATAAAGATACACCTAGATAACGCAAGAGCAACTACCTCCCCCCCCGGTGGGTTCCCGCATTGTCGAGGCGGGGGGGCTCAGTAGCCGTGGCTTGGACACCCACGGTGAAGCGAAGAGGAACCCGAGGAGGGGCCGCTCGTCAGGGCTTTTGCCTGTAAGCCGACGACGTAGCGGCAACAAGTAGGTTGCGGTGCCGCTTCGGCGACATCGCAACTGAGGCGGGCCGCGATGTCGTATGAGAGGCATCGCGGCTGAGGGTTGGAGGCCGCGGCGGGAGAGGAGTGCCGGTATTGCGGTGCGCCGCTCTCCCTACCTTCCGCGGCCTTGACGGGGTCGCCACCGTTCGATGGCGGACGCGGTGGGGCCGCAGGGGAGGAGGAGTGTCGGTATGACGTTGGCCGCTCTCCCTATCCTCTGCGGCCGAAAATTGGCAGGCGGCGGGGCCAATGTCCTGACCCGTCGCAGGGGGACCAGGGGTGCGTCTGCTGCGGGCCGGGAGAGAGGTAACAGCTTCTCTCTCCCTTTCCGCCGCCTCCTTTCCCGACATTACGTCCTCACAGAAGGAGGCGACGGCCGTCCAGCCACTGTCGCTCCCGACCATGCATGAAATGACGGCCGGAAGTGAGAGGTCACCCGCAGCATCGACTGCCGCGACTAAGTCACGGCGCTGTACTGCCCAAGCTGGGCACTCCTCCAACGTGTGCAGCGCCGTGTCCTCGCGGCAGCTGTCACAGTGGTGACATTCGGGCGTCGGCTCCCGGCCTATCCGACACAAGTACTTCCCGAAACACCCATGTCCGGTAAGCACCTGCGTCAGCCGGAAGCTGAGGGCGCCGTGGCGTCTCTCCAGCCACTCCTTCATCACGGGTCTTACCGCCGCTATCGCGGCGTGCCCTATACAGTTCGTGATACTTGCGTTATCTAGGTCTATCTATATCTGTGGTAGTTCCAGAGTTTAACGCGGTCAAACAAACGCTTCAGCTTTATTATTAGTATAGATAGAAGATAGACCAGTAATTTATTGTAATATTAGACTTCTTCCGAGCTAATTGTACCTAGCCTAGGTAACGTTAGTGAGAAAACTAGGTGTCCGTTCGCTAAACAAGGTCCTCATGGAGAAGAAGAACAATAAACTCCATGGCAGCTTGATTTTTAATTTATTTTAAATGATCACAAATCAAATGAGAATCAGCACTTTACGAACGTCTAAATTAAGTACGTAAGGAAGTCCCCCAGAACGCCCGCCCTTCACCACTTCTTAGTGCTTTCGCTGGGATCTTTTTGACCGCTTCTCAAAGTTATAGCACCTAATCAATGAAAAGAAAGAGAACATGAATTATATTCCATCTTTCATAAGAAGTAATAGCTAAAGGATCCCCATCAATGTTTTACTTTTATAATTTGGCCCAGTAATAAAAACGCCATCATATTATTATAAATCTCTATTGACGACGTGGCGGGTCTACTGCGCTCCAATGAACCCTAATTCTGTACAGGTATACAGTTTGCTTTGCCGAAACAGACCTAGGGTGAGGAGCCAACAGAGATTCAATATAAACCCGCAGGGCAGCTTATGTGCCCCTCTTGTCCATTGGGCACTCTGCCCAGGCAAGTGCCCAGGGCCTCGCGATCTTCGGGGGCCCCGGCCTGCTCCCATAAAAAATATTCTTTGCAGCCACCGTTGCATCCCACGCATTATTAGTAGGTACCGATTCAATAACAAAATAAGTTATTTGCAGTGCGATTCACAATAAGTTTCTAGTTATGAAAAATATTAGTAAGTTTCTCTTATCTACACAGGGGCCCCGTGACCCTTATGTGCCCAGGGCCTCCAATAGGTTAAAGACGGCCCTGCCTATGTTACCCTTTCGCTACGTCATCACGTCACACGTGCAAGCGATAATTTTCGGGGTTCATTATTGAGTGTGCAAGTCAACCCCTGCCATTTCATCCATGTAATGTGTACAACTTTTCCTAGGTAGGGTAGGGGCCAGTCCTATAGTTCTAGGTAACCAGTCAAATATCTTTGTTTTCTTCTACATCAGTCCTGCGGGGTACTTGCGTAACACTATAGCAGCAATAGCCATTGAGATAGGAATATGTCAATGGCAATAGCTTTAATTTTGACAGTTCAACAACATTCATTGCGCTATTTATGTTGTTGAGCAGACAAATTGTTCGAACATACCAAGCAATGGATTAGCAATATCCTTCGAAATCATTCAGATTGTGTCTGTTACGCAATTAGGGCGTTGCACTAAATGGGTGTCGTTGTCTTTCGGTGCACTTGCTTAGTGCAAACGGATAATCGCCGGTTGGCGTCCCATTGCATTAAAATTGTCCTCTTTAGACCATTTTAATGCAATGCTATGCAAAATCTCGTCCCAATTTAAGTGTCCGTTACCCAGGCCAGATGTTGTCGAAAATGGTCATTTGAATCTTATAGATAATTAGTTTTGCGGCTTCTGTAATTGTTGCGCACATTTTTAAATTTGTTGCGCTTATAGTTTTTTAATTATTTCACAAAAACATTTCCTGCTGGGGTAACGTTACCCCAGCCAGACCTTTTTCTTTCTAATGGGAATATTTAAATAATTACTAGCTATAAAATTAGTTGTCTAGATGAAGTAAATGTTGTGCCTTATTTTGTATTTGTTCTTTCATCGGTTGCGATGTTATTCGAGATTTTGCTGGGGTAACGTTTTTGGTTTTGCTAGATCTTTGAAATGGTTAAGCGGATTCTTATCATATTTTGTACATGGCTTCTTGGGAATTAGTTTAAATTTGTTCTGCAATAAATAAACCAAAATAATATATAGCTTAAAGGTTATTTCATTAAATAGAAAAACACTTCAATTGGTCCCAGCACTCTCAATAAGAGCTCTAAAGACTTACCTACTTTAAACGTTATTTTAAAGCTTGTAACTGCCTTCAAATGTATGTGAAGTTTCATTAGTATCCTGTAAGTATTTAACAAGTTATGAAGACATTGAGTTCTTCACGAGCACGGTCTTGATGCGCGCGGTGTTATTTGGCTACTGGATTGGATATATGAACTGAATGTTATGTCAATTATTAGTTTTTTAGTTCAGTTGTATATCAGTAAAATTTCAGCTCAGTACATTGGATAATTAATGAGATAATACGATTAAAGTCATCAGGAAGTGAATGACCGTGGTAACCCGACCAAGTTTAGGTGGTTACGAAAAAGCGAAAACGCAGAACATTATACTATCTTTTGAAATGTTTAGTATAATACACCTTGCAATTTCGGTACAGACGCGTACACTGTTAAATACTTAATAATATAATAATATCTGTACTATGAAAACATTATTATTATCTTCCAGTTGCACAAACTTATCAAAAATCACTGATATAACATGTCGTTCGGTGGGACGCGGAAGGGGTGGGGTGAAGGGGCGCATTGTTTGCATATCGCACTAAACATGCTCCGTAATCACCTCTCGGAGTATTATGTTCTGTGGTAATCACATAATTCATCTTGTAGAGTGCGCATGCGTTTCGGCAGTTCCGTTTCCTGTTTTTGCAAATATTTATAGAGTGCGTGAGAGCTAATGTAAAATAATAAGTGTGGCGAATTACTGCTAATGTGGAGTGCTTCTATTGATGATCATAGTTATGGTGCAGGCTGCTTGAACGAACACGAACAAGGTAACTTGTATAATGTAACTACAGAAATAGTAGCAAAATTATTATTAATATGTACATGTTGTTAGGTACTTATCTAAAACTGTATTTTTTTAAGGCTTAATAATAGAAAATTTCAAAAAAGCAAAATTACTATCTGTAATTTTAATCTGTGATTGTTTTTAAGTATAAGTTTAATAATACTTTAAAAGTTCAATTGAAATGATTATATTACCTGTCAATAAAAATTATTTAATAATCACGTAGTTTTTTTTAAAACTTGTGTACATGTCTGTACTAAATTTGTAACACTATCCTACATATTTTAGAAGGTACCATAATGTTTTGCGTTTTCGCTTTTTCGTAACCACCTAAACTTGGTCGGGTTACCACGGTCATTCACTTCCTAATGACTTTAATCGTATTATCTCATTAATTATCCAATGTACTGAGTTGAAATTTTACTGACATACAACTGAAATAAAAAACTAATAATTGACATAACATTCAGTTCATATATCCAATCCAGTGGCCAAATAACACCGCGCGCATCAAGACCGTGCCCGTGAAGAACTCAATATCTTCATAACTTGTTAAATACTTACAGGATACTAATGAAACTTCACATACATTTGAAGGCAGTTACAAGCTTTAAAATAACGTTTAAAGTAAGTCTTTAGAGCTCTTATTGAGAGTGCTGGGACCAATTGAAGTGTTTTTCTATTTAATGAAATAACCTTTAAGCTATGTATTATTTTGGTTTTTTTATTGCAGAACAAATTTAAACTAATTCCCAAGAAGCCATGTACAAAATATGATAAGAATCCGCTTAACCATTTCAAAGATCTAGCAAAACCAGAAACGTTACCCCAGCAAAATCTCGAATAACTTCGCAACCGATGAAAGAACAAATACAAAATAAGGCACAACATTTACTTCATCTAGACAACTAATTTTATAGCTAGTAATTATTTAAATATTCCCATTAGAAAGAAAAAGGTCTGGCTGGGGTAACGTTACCCCAGCAGGAAATGTTTTTGTGAAATAATTAAAAAACTATAAGCGCAACAAATTTAAAAATGTGCGCAACAATTACAGAAGCCGCAAAACTAATTATCTATAAGATTCAAATTACCATTTTCGACAACATCTGGCCTGGGTAACGCACACCCAATTTAAATCTCGAAAAAAGAAAGATGTCGCGAGATCGAGATTGCATTCCCTAGATATAAATCAGAGTACTTTTTGATAGACTGAAAATACAAATCAAGGGCCATTTGCACAAAATTATTGTAAGCATTAGCAACGCCCCGCGGTTTCACCCGCTTAAGTGTCGATCCCGTGGGAATATCGGGATAAAATCTATCCTGTATGTTATTTCCCGGGACTCAAACTATCTCTATACCCATCTAAATCGGTTCACGGTACAGACACACTTTCGCATTTATAATATTAGTATGGATTGGTGCATGGGTGCTCTTTTAGTCGCCCTTAAATTGTGAAACATTACAGAAAAAGCAGAATAAGTTTTTAAACTTTTTTTATTAGTCATAAAATTACAGAACGATGACTTGCTGCTTGGCGGCCTGCTTAGCCTTTAGGCGGACCTGAGCGGCGATTCTGTCAAGATCACGTCTACCCTGAACAGTGAGGATGCGACCACCATCTTGAACCTTCTCAACCATTTTCAGGGCCTCGAGGGCTTGGAGGGATTTGCGGGCAATGCTGCCTGATGACCTGGAAGAAAAGAAAAAGAAAATTGAATAGGTTTATGGAATAGTAGGAGTTATTTCCAGTGTTTTTTTTAAAGTTCGATGATTAATAATAACTCCAATGTGGTTTGTATCAAGACAAGCATGGGGTCTTAGTAACCAGCCGGTCGATTCTGTAAAAATCTCACCGTGAAAACTTAGGTGAAGTGAGTTTGTTTTTGCTAGGAATTGACACTATTGACAGCTCACTCCACGCTCACTTCGCCTAAGTTTTCACGGTGAGATTTTTACAGAATAGCACCGCAGCTTTTTATTTATTACTTTAAGCACACAAATGCCTAGGATGCCTGCACATCCAGCGATGGTTGACGTCGCGGCGCGCGCCGTGTAGATGCTGCGCTAGCGGCGCGTAGACATGTATCGTACAAAACTAACGTTGCGGTGACACGGTTGTATACAACGCGTTTGCGCAGCATATATTTTCGACAAATACCTATTATATATAGGCTAGTTGCAAATGGTGCAGCAGGTTCCATTCAGCATTCTAATAAAAAACTACTCAGTAAAACTCGATAATTAGGAAAACTAACTAGAGATTTCCTAATTATCGCGTTTTCCATACAACTTTACATAGTAAATAGTGGATGGAGATCGATTCTAGTGGGATATTAACAAAAAATTTCTACTGCATCCACTATTTTGAAGTAAACAGCCGAAAGCAGCATCTTTTTGATACACAATATTAAGGGTCTGTTATGACTTATTATGATGAGTTTGCCTGTATTAAGCTTAGGACCTTAATGGTCTAGCTAGCTTATAGAGGAAAATGTGCAAAATCATCTGTTGAAATGACAAATTGTTCATTAAACAGTAGACAAGAACTATTATTTTACCAAAAATAAATTAAAACAGAATACATTTACAAAATATGACCAGCAGCAGAATGACAGACTGTTTCACTTGATTAAATTTGTGTCATTATTTATTACTACAGGTTTACCAACAGCTTCTGTATACAATATTATTATCTTCAGTTAATCAAAATTCTAAGTAATAGCAAATCCAATAGTAATGTAAATAGAACTGAAAGAAAATCCTTCCGTCTAACCTTATCCTGTCCATATAATTATAATCCCTCACACAATTCATCCATCTTTTCTTTACCCTGGCTTCTTGTCCATCCAAAGTGCAAAGTGATCCAATAAAAATTGAAACATAAAAATTACCTGCAGAAATGTGAGGGTGTGACTCCATTACGTTTGCGACCACCGAAGATCTTGGTGACAGTCTTGACTCCAACTGGGGAACGGATGTAGATGTGACGGAGGATAGCGGCACACCTTACGTAAAACCAGTCAGGGTCATAGGGAGCCAGTTCCTTGAAACGGCCGGTCTTCACCAGGTCCATGTGTTCTGGCACCTTGACCTTGCCTGTCCTGGAAAATAATGCATGAAATCATGAATAAAGGAATTGCATTGGATATTAAATCAATACGATTAGATTTAGTGAAACTAGAGAACATTCAGGTATCATTATTTGCGGTATTGGATCTTCATGATGTAAACCTTGAAGGTTGCAATGACTATCCAAATTAAGTAGTTTTCTAGTCTGTCATGAAATGAATAAATAAATTGTTCTTGCACATGATTTTGTGCAAATGTTGCTGGTTTTCTGAGGAAACCTTGTAAGTAGCAGTACATACATGCATACACTCACACCTTTGTAGGCAGAAACTACTGAGTGCCACCTGCTACGATCCTTTCCTACTCCTATTCCTTTGTAGTAGTACAAGTCAAGTTTATATACAAAATAAGAAAAGAAAATTAGATAATTTTGTCCATTCACAGGGACGGACCTCACTACTATTACATTACAATAAAATTGAACTTTTATTATCAACATGACAGTATTTAGTATATTAGTAACTATTTACACTAGAATACTAAATAACAACAAAACAATAATAATAAAAACAGGCAACATTAGTTAACTAACTTACTATACAAATGAATACAAAAACAAAGGGCACTTAGGCGTCGAAGTACTCGTCCACAATTATTATCATTACAATACCCAATGTAGGAATCTAGCAAGGTCTAGAAAAGAGAAAATGAAGTGCTAATACTACTTACTTCTTCAGATGGGCAGCGACGGTCTTGACGACCTTGTCCTGTTCAACATCCTTCAATGTGACGGAACGCATCTGAAATAAAAATGAAAACTGGGATTAAATTCTACTGTTTTTACGTAAACAGCAGATGCATGTGCCTTAAAACAGGAGACCATGTGTGGATATCTAAAATCGAATCCGCATAAAGTAAAGTATTCCAAAATCTAAATTTCAATTTACCCAATATCTTTAGCTATGGTTGGTCTAAAACTGTGAAAAATACATCAAAATGAAATGCAAACTAGTATTTAAGATTAATTCTAAGGGAAAATACACTCAGCATAGCACGAATTTGATCTTTGATGTTTACTACATAGCGGGCATTGAAAAGTAAGGTTATGATCTAACGAGTAGACATCAATGATGTGCGATTGCCCTTCTAGTCTATTAACTTAGCAATAACATGATTCCGTTACGTTATATACTATTTGCAACCACTTCATCACATATTGAAATCTGGGTTTTGTAAAATTTTACGAATACAACATGACACTTCATGCGCGTTGCGGTGCACTTTCAATTTTTGTTATTTCGCACCCCAAGGACTAAGACTTGCACATAAATTATACGAATCGTACCTTGGGCTACAAACTTAAAAAGTTAAATCACTTTATTCTCTAAACTTTCAATTATTTCACAAATAAACCATGTGGCTTTGACTAAAAACCCACCTTGCCTTGTGTTGGCAACCGGAAGAAAGAAATTTAAAAATTAAAAGTGTTGACATCATAAAATAACAAATTGTACCTACAATCTGAAAAATTTTATGTGGACCTGAAGAATTTAAAAGTAGGCGTGATGGATAGAAAAAGAATGAAATAAATGAATCAACATTATCCAGTGTTTTTGTTAGTTTTACCTTAGTCCAATTGTATTTATTGTAGGGTCAAATCCACGGACCAAATAGTCTATTAATTTAGTAGATATGATAAAAACAGGCAACATTAGTTAAACAGAGTAAAAAAGAATCTGTCACGAATTAATGCTAGGAACTCACTAAGACGGGACAGGACGAGGCTCAAAAATGCATAGAAAATGTCGATAGTATTCTGGTGACTTGACTTGACGTCTTACGTTACGTGGCTAATTCAGCCCTGGACGGAGCTGCTTACGTTGTTGAGTTCTTCCTTCCGTCTTCATTCGCAGATCAGGTCTCTATTATCTGGGAAATCATTAGAACTACATAATGTGTTCCAAGTTTCAACGGAATCCGTTAACAAGTGAAAGTTCAATAGGTGATAAATCTGTTCAGCCGTTATGGCATTAAAAGGTAACAGACAGACAGGCAGTAAATAAGTTAAAATTATCTTTTTTAGGGTTCCGTACCTCAAAATTGGAACCCTTATAAGATGACATCCTCTCGTAAAGTCTGGCACACGAAAGTTGATCCTGAAAACGCGCGGCAAATTAAAAAAATCCAGTTGTGGTATCACTGGGTATAGTACGAATAAAACGTTTTGATACCTGACTAAAACAATATAATTTATTACGTTGAGCCGATTTTTCAATAGTCAGAATAATTTTATCTGAAGAATAAATACGGTGGTTTCACATATTTTCTACACAAAAGCTGCCAAAACACCACATTATATATTAGAAAAAAGTTATTTGTCGATTGAAAAATCGGCCGTAACATACGTAAATGAGTTTTTATTTTTTCATTCAACAGTTATATGTAGAATATCTCTAATCTGTTACTATAAAATAAAACTTGAGAGAAAAGCATACTAAGGTGAAGTACAAGGGGTTCTTATACATCAAGCTTAAGCTAAAATTTGTAGATAGCAAGTTTTAGGTTAAGTTTATAGGTGACAATAAAAATAAACAGTTAATTATTTAAATACTTTATTTATGAATCGTAATCAAAATCTGAATCTAAAAAATCTATTTCTAGTGATGCATCCGAATCACTGCTGCTATCTTCACAAACATTTATGATGAAACGATCAATTTCGTCATCGATAATTATATCTCTTTCTTTGTAAGTATTTTCTATATGGATAATATGATCAGTATTTTTTTTCCAATCTTCTGGAGTAACACACTCAAAGGATTCCCTTATGATTCTTTCCACTTCAACTGATGGTAAATTTATATTTCTACTTGCAATTTTACGTTTGACAAGACTCCAAACTAGCTCTATGGCATTTAAGTCGCAGTGGTAAGGAGGCAAACGCAGTACCTCATGACCATGCTGTTCTAGTAGCTTATCAGCTTCATAAATTGGATCCGGTTTATGTTTCTGAACCAGACAAAGCAATTCAGCCTTCGTACAATGACTTTCAAAGTCAATGTTATTGTCTCTAAGCCACTGCTGTATTTTGTTTTTCACATTCTGTGTCGTAGGTGACTTATTCACTTGCACTGTGTGATAACTTGCATTATCCATGACAATTACACTTGGCTCGTTCAAATTGGGTAAAAGTTTTTCTACCAACCATTTGTTAAAATTTTGTGAATTCATGTCATGGTGGTAGTCTGCCATTTTTGATTTAGTGCTAAACAATAAAAGTGCATTTGGCACAAAGCCTCTTTCAGAACCAGCGTGAACAATTATGTACCTTTTTCCTGCAGATATCTTTTCTATGACACCACTTGTTGAAGGCCCCTGCCATGACTTCTTCGGTTTATAATTCTGGTGAACATACGTCTCATCTAGGTAAATTATTGGTTTCCCTTCTGCACGTTTGGAAGAAATAGTTCGTAAAAACTTATGTCTCCAAGCTGCAAGGTCAAATCTTTCAATAAGCAAGGACCGTTCATTTTTGTTTTTCTTAAACTCATAGCCATTATTATGTAATATGCGACGCAAAGTTTCACGGGAACCAGTAAACTCAATAGATTCCCTCAGTTCAGTCAATAAGCATCGCAAAGTAGGAACACGTTTTTTTACTAAGTAAAATTCATTAATTTTATTCCTTATAGCATTAATATCGAAGCTATCCAAATTAGATACTGTGGGATTACGAGGCCGCGTTTTCCCAGGTGTACTAAAAATTCCATCGTTCACTCGTCCTTCCTTTTTGATTCTTTTTAATGTTGGAACGCTAACTCCTGAGAAAGAAAATAATAAAACATAAACTAGGTACTATACATTTAATATATGCGTTCCAGAAATATGTACTTACCAGTGATTGATGAAATTTCTTCCAAATACTGTTTCTGGGTTTTAATTAGCTCATCCTCTTCCAAAGCACTTAGTTTTGTAATAGTTTCCTTAATTAATGAATCCTCGATATTCAAATTGTCTGCAAATAAGCCATTTATTATACATCTATACGAATAAGGTTTCATGACAAACTTAAAATAAAATATAATATGTTTAGTATCAAAATTAAGTCTATAAACTAACCTATAAAGTCTGTTATCGCATGTAAACATTGCTGTTTTTCAATATAATCATCCTGTTTCTTTTGTTGTTTTTCGTCAAATAAATTCACCATAGTATACAATAACTTCCGCACGTCACTTTTAATTGTTTTGTTCATTTTTAATGTTAAAATCCGACGATAAAATCAATGAAAACCTATGAATAGTCTGACAATTTACAAGTCGAATGACATTCATCTGTCACTTTTAGAATGTTGCCATATAAAAACTTTCGATTAAATCTCAGGATCAACTTTCGTGTGCCAGACTTATATTCCTTGATGACATCGTTGTCGGTCAATACCCTTTTTCTCAGGAACGCGTCGAGGTATCAAGTTGAAAGAGACTTTGGAGCTGTAAAGAAAATGTCCGAAAAGTCCGCCCTGACAATTTGTGGTTTTCGTTCGCTGTCTATTTTTGATGACCAGACAATCTGTGGTTTTTGTTCGCTATTTTTGCGGAATAAACCGCCGTATTTTTTTTTTACGTTAACTTAGGTGTTTGGTTTTTTCACAGCTTCAAAGGACTGTAGAGCTGAGTATATGGTTTTAATTTCAACTCGATACCTCGACACATTTCCGAGATAAAGGGAAGGACGGACGGACAGTGATCCTATAAGGGTTCTGTGTTTTCCTTTTGAGGTACGGAGCCCTAAAAATGAATGGATAATGAAAACTAGCTGACAAATTTTTAGTTACGCAGTAGCAGTGACATCTGAAGTGAGCAAGTGGCAATTTTTCCTTATTCTTCGGATGAAAACTTAATACCACACCACGAGCCAACCTAACTTAGCTATATCCATCCATATTGGGCACCACATGTGAGATATAATGAGATATAATCTGAGTGTCAGATTAAAAAAAACTCAGATTATACTGAGCTCTTTTTCAATCAATAATGGCATGATTCGGTAGTATTAAAATCCGACTATCGATCGGATAAGATCTGACGTATGATCTAAGCCTTACAGACTTTATTGTCTATAGTGCTAATTATGTTGTTGTTGTTTTTGATAGCGTAGCGTCTGTAGTCTATGAATTAAGAATTGTCAAAAATTGGAAAATGGCCGCGAAACAAAATCCCATTGTTCAGGAAGGTAAATTGTTCATAAATAAAGCTTTATTCTACTAAAAGCAATTTATTTTAGTGTGTAATCAATGCCGAATTATTACACCTTAGTAATTTATTGCATGCAGTGCCTCTACTTTACGGGTATATGCTTTAAACGCGTGTGTTGTTTCAGAACCAACACCATCTGATGATATTCCATTGACGTCGTTAGAAGAAAGCTTGTTCAGCTCGGAGAAACTGGATCGTGCTTCTCCAGAATTGTGGCCTGAGCAAAGTATGATAATTATTTTAATGTTAATCGCTATGATACGTACGAAATAGATTAATTCAATTAATAAGTTTTCAAAAATCGCGCGAAACTGATTTACGTTTATAATGTTGTCATTCCGTTCTCCAAGATTTTGATTTCATTTTGTTTTGGCATTTCGGTTATAAACGACCAGTTTTTAAACTTATTCTGCAATGAGCGACGATAATGTAACTGTAGTAAATTCTAATGAAGGATCACAATGTTCTACCTCATCGTTTGCAGTTCCTGGAGTGTCTGAATTCGCCCCCCTGCCGAGCAACAACCAGTCTCCTCCATCATGGAGCAGAGGGGCCACCAAGGAGGATTATAACTACATGCAGCGTAAGTTTTTCATATTGGGCTAATTTTCAGCAGATTAACGACATTTATGTTGTTCCTGATCATCCAATTTAAATTGCACTGGACCTACTAATATGATGCCAATATTGTGGTTGTCACATATCTACCTAGTGACTTGCCTTATAGCTGGTCAGCAGAGGCTATAATTGATCAAAATTAAATCATACTGCCACATCTGACTAGATTCAGTTATTTCAGAGTTACAGCTTGACAATTGATAATTTTCACAGAATTGGGGTCACTGTCTACAAGTGGTTTGATCATGGAAGTAAAGAAGCTCCATGACCTTGCATACCAACTTGGGCTAGAGGAGGCTAAGGAGATGACAAGAGGAAAATATTTAAACATATTTTCTTCAAGGCGGCAGCGGTAGTGTGATAATGATTATTGTAGGTAATATTAAGATTTATTTAGAGCTATATGAAAACATTCTTTAAAAGTGTCATGCTCTGCAGCAGAGCCACCATCCTAGAAACCGATCAATTATATCTTAAAATGATGTACGTCAAACGTACACAATGTACGTATTACCGTTATTGCTGTACGTGCATTAGATAATGATAAAATAGACATTGATTGTGGCTCTGCTGCAGAGCATACTCCCCGGCAGAGCCACAAAGTACATGTACTCAGGAAAGATAAACGCCACTGTTTTTTAATAAAAACTGATGTACGAATTGTGTTTATTGCGTACGTGTTGAAAAATATCATTATTAGACAGTGGTTTAATTTATTTTAGCTTATTAAAATTTTCAAGTAAGCGCCTGATTATTTTGTGTCAGCAAAAGTTTTCGTAGACAATCTGTTACAGTCAGGATGGCTGGACCAAACGAGATATGTACACGAGACTATGTGCACTATATAAATACGTGTCATACTTTCTAGTGGTGAAATGACTTTGTACGAACTTCAGTCTATTTTCTAAAATGTGTACGAAATTGTACGTAAATTAAAAAAAAGTACTATTAAGACTTCGCAGAAAACAATAACCAACGTGTCACCGCCAGGAAGTATTCTTTCTAGCGGCGCTATATATTTCACTAAGTAGTATTCCACTTTTTCACTTTGTTATGGGCCAAGAAAAATGTACGGACAATGTACAAAATTGTACGCTAATTTTAAAGATGGCATGGTTGACATCTGTCGAGCATGCCACCGGCCGGGGGAATCAATCAGGCATATCATCTCCGGGTGTTCTCGTCAAGCTAACGGAAAGTACTTACATAGACACAACCTTGTAGCCAAGATTATAAATCAGCAGCTTGCTTTGAAATACAGCCTTGTGGAATCGGAGGTGCCGTACTACAGGTATGTGCCCCACCCAGTTCTCGAAAATAGTAATATCACATTGTACTGGGATCGATCCATCATCACTGACGACTATTGTTGAAAATAAGCCTGATATAGTGATGGTGAAACTGGTGGATTGATCAGAGCGGCGCGCAATTATGAGAACCTCGTGAAAGCCGAGAAAGATAAACAGATCAAGTATCTTGACTTGGCTCTCGAGGTTGTCGACATGTGGGATGTGGACTCGGCGATCATTGTGCCGATAGTCGTGACAGCCAATGGGTTAATAGCCAAGAGCCTCGACCAACACCTAAGGAAGTTCTCGTTGGGCAGCTGGATTAAGTACTTAATTCAGAAAGCGGCACTTCTGGACAAGGCCCGCATTGTTAGGAGGTTCCTCTCTCTGGAGCCCTGACTGCCGCTCCGGTTGCTTGGACCCTTTTCCTGATACAGATGGGCTACTATTTTTTATATTATATCCTAATATTTAAAAATATAATTTATTTGTATATAATGAAATAAAGGAAATAATAATAATAATTCATAATGAGCGCAATGACTGGCAATGCTGCCAGTCTTCTGGGCACGTTTCCGGATGACAGCGATGCGGACGAGGACTTCGACGCCTAAGTGTCCTTTGTTTTTGTATTTATTTGTTTAATATCTAGTGTAAATAGTTAGTTACGTAATTTTCTCTAAATAACCTTTAATTAAACCTATTTAAATTTGTCTATTAATGTAGACTTTAAAGAAAAGTAATGCACTGTTTTCTTTTCGCAAATAAACATTATCGATATTATCTTTTTTGTTTTTATATTAATTGAAAGTCACATTGTCTACAAAAACTTTCGCTGACACAAAATAATCAGGCGCTTACTATGAAAATTTTAGTATTTCATTATATGCACATTCGAAAAATAAATCTAGTAATACTATGTAATAAATAACATGCTAATTTTTGTCGATCATAATTATTATTTTATTTATGATTGTGAGAAAAAAGTCTTAGTGGTCAGCCTGTAGAAATCGGTTGGGTTGACCGATTCTACACGAGTCGGGATTCAAATCCCGACTCGATATTTTTGTGGTAAAGTGGTCAGCCATTCTGGCATCAGGTTGGCTAATCACTTTCATTGCAAATAGGTAGTAAATATTTACATTAACAACGCAGTTAATACAACGCTAAAACTATAAGAACTTGAAAGTGATTAGCCAACCTGATGTCAGAATAGCTGACCACTTTATTTCTTTGATATGTTTCTTAACGCAAAGGTAGTAAATTTTTCATTATAGGTAGTAAATAGTAGCACATAGCTATTAAATAGTGCACATAGTCTCATATACATATCTCGTTTGGTCCAGCCATCCTGACGGTAACAGATTGTCTACAAAAACTTTTGCTGACACAAAATAATCAGGCGCTTACTTGAAAATTTTAATAAGCTAAAATAAATTAAACCACTGTCTAATAATGATATTTTTCAACACGTACGCAATAAACACAATTCATCATCATCTGCCTAGCCTTTTCCCAACTATGTTGGGGTCGGCTTCCAGTCTAACCGGATGCAGCTGAATACCAGTATTTTACATGGAGCGACTGCCTATCTGACCTCCACAACCCAGTTACTGGGTAATACGATACCCCTTGGTAAGACTGGTTGTCAGACTTTCGGGCTTCTGACTACCCGTAACGACTGTCAAAGATCCACAAATGACAGCCGGGACCAACGGCTTAACGTGCTTTCCGAGGCACGGAGGGGTCTCGGTATGTAAAGATGGTCACCCATCCACAGACCAACCGCGGCAAGCGTAGCTTAACCTGATCGATCGACCTGTGCGGCTGTTATTATTTAGCCACGGGCCCCCCAATAAACACAATTCGTACATCAGTTTTTATTAAAAAACAGTGACGTTTATCTTTCCTGAGTACATGTACTTTGTGGCTCTGCTGGGGAGTATGCTCTGCAGCAGAGCCACAATCAATGTCTATTTTTTCATTATCTAATGCACGTACAGCGATAACGGTAATACGAACATTATGTACGATTGACGTACATCATTTTAAGATATAATTGATCGGTTTCTAAGATGGTGGCTCTGCTGCAGAGCATGACACCTTTAAAACCCTCTGTATAATATTGTTGAAAATTACTACTAAATTAAACACTACTTATTTTCAAACTCTTTTTATATAAAAACTTGTTCATAAAAACACTTACAATGTAAATTAGTAGACGCTAATAAACTATTTTAAGTTTACAAAGTATTTTAACCAAAACATTAACACTTTCACAACTAGATATTGTTGATAGAATTTGCCGCAATGGGGACAAACAAAGTATACAGCAATCATTTTCTGCAAACTGCAAATGCTTACACTCTGTCCACAAACCTTATTTTCAGTGGTTTATTAGGTCTTGATATAAAAGTTCTTGTTGATCCAATATCACCATAATGATATTCAAGTTTATATTTCTGGATAATCTGGAAGTTTAAAAAAAAGTGAGGAACTTTTACAGTGGTATTCTTGGTAGTCCTGATCTCTATAATCTTTTAACTCTTGAAACAACTCCCTTCAGCCATTTAGATAGATGATGTTGTTCATTTGAAAGAGTAAAGGCCAGGGCACGCCGGAGGACGGCGGGCGACAGCATCGAGGATTTGCCACCGACTAGCGCACACTGATAATTTGCGATGTCGCTAGCAGCCGCCGCAGAGATAAATCCTCTTTTTTGACGCTCCGTGGTTAGTCTCCTCGACACGTACGTACATTTGATACGTACGAAATTACGTTGGTAAATTTTAAATACCCTGCCCCGCCGTCCGCCCCTGTGTGCCTTTAAATGAGTGAGCATGTTACAATTCTTCTCATACTGCTATAATTTTCATAAGTTACGCGACACCACGCAGCGAAACACGACGCCGTCAACGTTACGTGTATAGTTAATAGTTTTAAGGTTTTTTAATATGTATTAGTTTAGTATTTTATAAGATTATTTTGTGTATTTTATTTATGGGCCTTATAGTTGCCTGATAATAAAATTATTATTATTATTATAAGTAATATTTTAAAAAGGCTTCATCTCAACTTACCTTTATTGTCAGCAGGGTCAGCATAGTTTCTGACATGTTTTGGCCCAAGCACTTCCGGGCACCAAAACCAAATGGTATGGAGGCAAATGCATGGTATTCTTGCGCATCTTCCTTCAACCATCTCTCTGGGTAGAATACTGCAGCATCATCATAGTTTCCTTCTTTGAGTGATGCGTCTTGAGTAGACATTATAATGAGTGTCCCACGAGGTATACTATAAATAAAAATATCAGAGTTCCACTTTTTAAAATTAAAATCAAAGTCATTTATTCAAATTAGGCAGAGAAGCAGCACTTTTCGAACGTCAAAATTACAAAAGACAGTCCCCCAAAACGCCGCCCTTCATCACTTCCTACTGCTATCACTGGGAAGAAGAAGTGGCACTACAGAGTCCCCAGCGGCACAGCTGTCTGTTTAGTTAGAAATTACTTAATTGTATGGAAAGTAATTAACATTACAAGATACAGAACATGAAATTAAATTATTTTATGACGAACTTGCTGCCGGTTGCTCAGGCAAGAATAATATGATCAATCGTCAAGGTCGCTAGCTAACCACATAGGTATTGCAATCAACTCTTAAAGAAACATTGAAATTAGGGCTGCCATCCGTCCGGGTTTCCCCGGATTTGTCCTAGTTTGGTGGGCGTCCGGGGAGCGTCGGGGCGGGGTCCTGAAAAGTGTCCGGGTCAAACCCGGACACTTTCTGTGTTAGGGGAAATCCGACTTTGAATGATTTGCAATAAATTAAAGCATAAATCATAGTTAAAAATTAGCCGCGCGGCTAATTTTTAACTATGATTTAAATAATGTGTGCGCTCGTGACAATTCATAATTTGCTTTTGATTTACTTTATTTTTTTAAATTTTCATTGATTCCAAAAAGAAGAGTGTTCCTAATTATTTTTGTTACCAGAGTACCAATCACATAGAGAAGAGTGTATAATTGATTAATAAATGAAGCGTTTCATTTGTATTGTTAAGGTTTAAATTGATTTTCTATAAATAAGACAAAAAATATGATAATGTACGATGTTTTTATTTTATTGTAATTTTTTTTTTCGAGGGAGTCCTGGTTTTTTTTTTATTTCACCGAAATGTCCGGGGATTTTGAAGTTTTTATCCGGGGTCACTAATTTAGGTGATGGCAGCCCTAATTGAAATGAGTATATTAAGTCAATAATAACTAAAATAAAATTAAACTGAATTGAATTATACAGTCTAATAAAATAAACAATTATATGAATGAACTCATATAACCTGTCAGTAAGCTAATTCTGGAGAAAGAAATGAGTTATGAACGTTATGAAGCTGGTGAAAGGGAGAGCACGTAGTTTGTCCTTATTAGGGTTCCGTACCAAAATGGTAAATCTGAACCCTTATGGTGAGAATCAGTCTGTTTGTCTGGCACAGCTGGATATCTCAAGAACTAACTAATGCTATCAACTTGAAATGTGGAATAGTTTAGATGACGTTTGCCCAACTATTTTGCAAATAAGAAAGAAATAAAAGTATATTATGTATATTTTTTGCAACAGATACTGAAAGGCGGTCTGAAAAATTCGAAGTGGGGCTACTAGGGCATGTACACGTGGGGTATCATATGAAAGAGCGCAGTTTGCACATTTTCAAACTTTTTTTTTTTTTTTACGCTGCATAGTTTTCGAAATTGATGAAAAATGTAAAAAAAAAATACCGTTCCCCCCTTATCTCCGAAGTTTGCGAAGAGAAAAATCTGAAAGTATTCTATGTGATAGAAGTTTTTGTAAAAATTACAGGAAAAATAAAACGAAGTCTCTAAATAGCACACTTTTTCAGAAATCATCAACAAAAGTTACATTAGTTCCACTATCGGTCAAAAGATGGCGCTGACATAAAACTGCAATATTCTACACCGCAGTGCTGTGTTAAAATTCTCTGACGAATATAGGCCTCGCAGATGCAAAATTAAAACACGATGGGCTCGCTCTTGACCGGTATTTTCTAGTGTTAACACAGTGTATTCCTAGAAAACTGCAGTGCCACAGTTTCAAGCACCTTTATGCCGAGCGCCAGATCCTCTCAATTGTTGGTGAATCAGTTGGGTTAGGTTAGAGACGATGTTGTAATAAGGTAACAGACAGTAAGCTAAACCTATGAAAAGCTTTGACGTTTCATCCCTTTTATAGAACAATAAAATTTGAAATTGTACATACTTATATTTGTCTATAGTTATATTTTTCGGAAGAATCCTTGTGAGCACCGGGATCGGGTGAGCTAATCTGTAATTATTCAGTAAAAAATGTTCAACTATATATTTTAGATTATTGTGTAGACTGTAATAATAAGATTAACTTACTTAATTATGTTATTGTACTGCTTACCGTAAAGTCTCCTTTATACAAGCTTGAAGATAAGGCGTTAATTCGGTAATCTGCTTCATGTCGTTAACGTCGAAGTTGGCACCGATTTTATCTATTTCTCTGATTAATATATTTTGTGCTCTTTGATACTTGGCTAAGTAATACAATAGGAAAGACATTGAAGAAGTGATCTGCAAATAAAAATATTCAAGTAAGTACTTATACATATTAGAATTATTCGCTCAACTAGGATTTATTCACCGACTGATCAGTCTGTTTATCTGGTAGCGAAATTGTGAGAAGGTAAGGATAATTTACATCTTAGGGCCGAAGCCTGCCGGGATCAGCGGGATTGTCCGAAAGGGTTACCAAAGGGTTACCGCTGGCCCGGAACATAACTTTAAAGGGCTAAGGAAGGGACACGGGTGGGTTTTAGTCAGTAAGAGTCTGACACTCCCTTCCGCTCCACCCAGAGCGGGAGGAGTCATTTGATTTCACATCCGAAAAAAAAAGGGTAATTTACATGCCGAAGATGCGCATTATCTCGGTTACTATATCGAAGCCTCGACATCGATACTCGCTATTTCTATAAGGGTGGCGCGGGCGAACACATCGGTTCAGTCACAAGTAAGAGCTCAGTTTTTCAGTCGTGTAAACACACAACAAATAAAGAAATGCTTCTCAACAAATAAAGAGATTTCTTTCGCTTATCCGACAAAACAGGAATTTTAAAAACTAGCTGTGCCCGCGGCTTCGCTCGCGTGCATGTCGGAAAACAAATTATATTTCATGTGTTTTTAAGTTTTTTGCGCGGTAGGTAGGTAGGTTATTTTTCTAAAATAAAAGTAGCCTAAATTACTCCTTCTAACATCAGCCTGCTATCTACCAGTGAAAGTCCCGTCAAAATCGTTTAAGCCGTTTCAGAGATTGGCCGGAACAAACTGACAGAGACACACGACATAATAATATTTAAAATGTTTTTTTTTTGTATTTTTTTCGTGAGCATTTAGGAAAAAGCTGTTATTTTGAAATTACAAACAGACATTTCAATTCTATTTATTTGTATAGATCCAAAAAAAATCATATCTGTACCTAGGTATGTGTGCATGCGTGTCTATTGGCATCAAAGACTATGTTATAACCGCTTTGATTGAATAAAATTCGTTTTAAACATGGAAGCGACATCCAGGGCCTCAAGTCTGCTATTACAATAGTGCCAGAATGGCCAATCATTGATTTCATAATTATTGATTTTGACAAGTTTGGTAATCTCCTAATATAATGGCGTCATTATGACTTTCCAATGGTCAACCACTGACACTCCATTGAAAGAAATGGCATAGAATGGTAATCTCGTACATAATGAAAAATTAATTACTAACATAAGCGGTAATCTGCTAAAATTTTGACAGTTCCTTTGATCAGTGATCAACCTACCATTAGAACGTCATTGTGCAGTCATTCCTTTTAATTCGTTACGAGTATCGTATAATTTCTGTGCCATTATGAATTTAGCAGATTACGAACTTTTAGCAAAATGACAATGGGATGGTGGCGGGATCGTGTTGGAATGATGAATTTATAAAAATAGCAGACTTGGGCCCCAGGTAGCGAGCTAAACTGCGATCGCAGTGAGTTATCTTCGGCTTGTAGGTACATAATTACCTTAACAGTCTCACGTATTTGTAAAAAAATATTTGTCCCTTAGCCAAAGAGGTCAACAGACACAATAGAAGTTATTTTGTTGTTATGAGGGCCTATAGTCGTATAGTGCCCTTGAAAGTGTTAAGAATAAAGGTAGGTATTAGTAGTGAGGTCTTACAGTGTTTACTCCAATTAGAAGCATGTCCATAAGAACGGTGACAATATCTTCAGCATTTAGTTTGTCTTCTCCAATAAGCATGGCGTTGATCAAAGAGGGGTTGTCATCTGTAGGAAAATATAGCATTTGAAATGACAGTATATTATGATAGTAGCGGCGGGTGGCGTGAGGAGATAATAATACACAATTAATATACATACACACACACATAATATAGGTTGGGTTCAGCACATAATTCTAGACTCCCTAGAGTGGAATTTTTTCGTCTGTTATAAAAAAAACCTGTTTCATAGAAAAATCCCCGGTCAAAATGTATGGAACAGCAATTTTTTTTTTAAAATACCCGTCGAAACATTTCAGCGCAGTAGGGCTCAAAATCATGTACTTCGAATCCATGGTAACAGGTTGCGCGTCAATGTCCCTCACTCAGGGCCCTGTGCCACCCTATATAAACTCGTACTTAACTACTAACCTTTTTCACATGAGGGAAGGCTGAGGTACACAACTACATTTCGCCAATTATTTGTCTAATAGAGGGCTAGCCTATTGCAATCAACTACACAACTCATATACAAAATCAAATAGGTAACACTTACTAAATTCAGTTGGTAGTTCCTTGGATCCAAGAGCAATGGCTTTTTCCGCCTCTATAACATGTTTTCCGATCAAACTGTAACACAAATATTGAAGGTAAAGAAAAGAAATTTTTGGTAAAACTGGCGTTATCCCTGTTCTACTGCCGAAGACGGAACTGTTGTTTGAACTTTACTGAATATAAGGTCCATCACCAGCTGTTGACTGATAATAGGTCTTTTTTTTTCGTGGGTAGGTGTTAAAAAAGTATAGACGTTTGTTTCAAATCGTAATTTTATTTAAAATATAATTAACTTAAAATACTGATTAAGTTTACATCAGTACTTAGTCTACAATAGTAAACCACAAGTACTCACGTGTGTGGCACATTTATGTGACATATATTCCACTTTATTAACACCACCTGCCAGCTGATCATCTGCACTATTATTCAACGTTTGTCTGCACTACACAACACAGAATGTCTCAGTTTGCCGAAGTCCTTGCTGCCCAGAAAGCCCTTGAGGATAACTTTTTGAGGAAGATGGGTGAACTGGAAGCCCAAATCCAGTGTGCCGGTCCTGCCAAGGACACAGTGGCAAAGATAGCTGAAGAGTTTCGCAGTTTCCGGGAGCTCATTTTCTCCATGCTGGGTCTGCTGCGAAGCCAAATCAGCGAGTGTGCCAAACAAATTGATGGCTTAGAGACCAGGCACCGGCGGAAAGCCTTAGTTTTTCAAGGCCTTGCTGAAGTGGAGAGCGAAGACACCACAGCAGTCATTATGGAGGTTCTCAATAACAAGCTTGCCCTCAAAAATCTATCGGCATCCTCAATTAAAGCCTGTCACAGGCTAGGAGCTCAAGGCAAGGAGCATCACAGGCCGATCCTAGTTAGGTTTGCCAGTATGGACATAAAGGCCTCAGTTTGGAAGGCAAAAACAGGCTTGAAAGGGTCCAAAATATCCGTGAAGGAGTTCTTGACCAGAGCCAGGCAATCTGTCTTCGGGAGGGCGCGCGAGCACTTTAGCATGCGGTCGTGCTGGACTCAAGACGGCGTCATCTGCATAAAGGCCTCTGATGGAAGTCGGCATAAGGTTACTTCCATCGACGAGCTGAAGCCGTTGATATCCAAGTATCCTAAGGCGCCAGGCGTGACTCCATCAACGAGATAAATAAGTGTCCATGATGCCGGGAGCCTGAAAAACACTTAACGTAATTATGGTGTTGGTTACTTTGATGTTTGTTGTTGTTTCTAATTTGCTGTTTCATAGATTCATAATCTTTACTTACCGTTATGTAGTTGCCCCGTCTCTTTTGTATTGTGCCTAACTGTTTACTTATTTTCTGTTTCTCAATATTGAGGTGTATTGGTTTTTCAATACCTTTAACACTATTTATTTTTCAACCTCAACTCATGTCATGTTGTTTAATTTTGTTGTGATGTGTACGTAAATGTCAGCTTGTCAAATTGACATTAGTAATATTAAGTTGACGTTGACATTTTACAAGTATACGTTCGGAAATTACTCGCTACCTATTACTAATGTCATGTGCAGTTGGGTGTTTCCATGGAATTATTATGTACTACGTACACGTAGTGTAGTTTTCATTTATATAATTTTTTTTTATTCTTTTTTTTTATTCGTAACTTTTAAAACATGTTTTTTTTTTTTGTTCGGGGAACTACGGTTTTCGCTTTGTTGAATAGCCATAAAATGTGGACACTGGTTTTGTGTGTAATTTGTGTTCTTTCTTACTGTTTATATAATAGCTTTAGTGTTGGTGTTTGTTAGCTGGCGGGTGGTGCAGTTGCGCCTGTTAGTTGCTTTGATTTTAGCCATAGCTTATATATATATAGATTTTTTAATTCATTATATTATATTTATTTATTTTAACTTAATTGTTACCTACTTCTATTTATGTCAGACAATGAGTCTTATTTTTCTGCCAACCAATCTGCAGCTTCTTCTTGCGATGATAGTTTTTGTTCATTCAGCTACACCCTAGGTGACTTTTTACAACAAAATTTTAATGATCAGTCAAATCGGTTGGTGAACGTGTGTCACATTAACGCTCAAAGTGTTCCAAGCCACTACAGCGAGCTGTACGACGCGTTTAATAATAGCAATGTCCACGCCATTCTGATCTCTGAAACTTGGCTCAAACCACAACTCCTGTCCACCACTTACCCTCTTACTGATTTCGTTCTTATACGGAATGATCGGACTGGTAAAGGAGGGGGTGGTGTGGCCATATACCTTCGCTCTAATTTTCCTTACAAAGTACTTGCTACTTCCTCTTCTAATTATTCTGCTTCTGCGGAGTTTATTTTTCTTGAAGTCTGTATAAAAGGAGCCAAAACCATTATTGGTGTTGTCTACTGTCCTCCCACTGTTGATTACTTCACTGAATTCGAATCAGTACTTGAATCTTTGGGTTCGGAGTATGCACATCACATCATCATGGGTGATTTCAACACAAACCTCCTTGCCCTCAACTCCCCTCGGTCCCGTAAGCTCCTCCATCTTATCGAGTCAGTTAGTCTGCACGTATTGCCGCTCAAACCTACTCATCACAACACTGTTGGCGAAGACACCTGGCTCGACCTGATCCTCACCTCGAATCCTTCTCTCGTTTCTTCCCACGGTCAACATGACGCTCCTGGCTTTTCTCATCACGACATGATTTTCCTTTCATATATCCTGAAACCTCCCAAACCTAAGCCCAAGGTTCTGTACAGGCGTTGTTTTGCGCGCATGAACGTCGAGAAGCTTAAAGAAGATTCATCTGTGGTCGATTGGGAGCCTATGACGGAAGCTACTTCAGTTGACGACAAGGTTGCCATTTTCAATGAAGTTGTAGTCAACCTTTATAACATCCATGCCCCCGTCAAAAAGGTTAAATTAAAACGCCCACCTGCACCATGGATGACTAGAGGTATACAGATGGCAATGCGACGTAGAAACCGCGCGTTCCGTAAATTTAAAAAGGACCGCACTGGTGAAAACTGGCAATCATTTAAGGCTGCAAGAAATAGATGTAATCAGATGATACGCAATGCTAAACGCCGCCACATTCTTGATACTATCAATTCTTCCTCTTCTGCCGATATTTGGAAATTTCTTGGAACTCTTGGTATCGGCAAATCGCGACATTTAGATCTTCCTAGTTCAATTGACTTGGACGATCTCAACCGACATTTCTCCACTGTTTCTACCATGGATCGTCTAACCAAGCAACAAACTCTTTCTTTAATTTCTGGTCTATCGCGTCCTCATACTAATTCTTTCAGTTTCACTCCAGTTGAACCGGGAGAGATCAGAAAGATCATTCTCTCCATCAAATCGAAAGCGGTGGGATGTGACAATATCACACGTGGTATGATCATTACTATTCTGGATCATCTCCTACTCGCGATTACCCACATTATAAATTTTTCCTTGTACTCCGGAGTATTCCCTACCCTGTGGCGCAAAGCCTATGTTCGTCCACTACCTAAGGTTTCCAATCCTTCTCATCCTACAGATTTCCGTCCAATTTCTATCCTTCCCTTCCTATCCAAAGTGCTCGAGGCCTGTGTTCACAAACAATTCTCCAACTTTGTTCATTGTAATTCAATTATTAGTCCTCTCCAATCTGGGTTTAGGCCTGGGCACAGCACTGTTTCCGCACTCCTTAAAGTGACTGGTGATATAAGGGCAGGAATGGAAGACACCAAAGTTACTGTTCTAGTGTTGGTTGATTTCTCAAATGCCTTCAATACCGTCAGTCATGACATCCTGTTAGCCATTCTGTCCTACATTATGGTCTCTCCCGAAGCACTGGAATGGTTCTCCTCTTACCTTCAGGAACGTCAGCAGTCCGTTCATGCTGGGGATTCTTCTTCTAGCTGGTGTAATTTGGAAACTGGCGTTCCTCAAGGCGGTATACTTTCTCCTCTTCTGTTTTCAATTTTTATTAATCTTATAACTTCCGAACTTCAGTGTGCGTATCATCTGTATGCAGATGACTTGCAGTTGTACTATCAAGGGAAGGTTGATGAATTACCTGACGCTATCGATAAGTTAAATAAGGACTTGATAGCTATAAAAAATTGGTCTGATAGATTTGGCTTAGCTGTAAACCCTTCGAAGTGTCAGGCGATCATCATTGGCAGTTCTCGTAGTATTAGCAAGGTAGATATTACGACCTTGCCGCCAGTTCTATTCAATGGTACGATCGTTCCTTTTGGTACCGACGTGAAGGACCTAGGCTTGCACGTTGATTGTACTCTGAACTGGCGGACTCAAGTCGCTAAGGTGAGTCAGAAGGTTACTGGAACGCTGCGGGCTCTGTACCGTTTGAAAAATTTATTACCATCAAGTACGAAGACAATGCTTGTACAGTCCCTTATTTTCCCTATCATCGATTATGGTGATGTGTGCTACTATGACCTGAATGCAGATCTCCTCAACAAACTTGACCGCCTTCTCAATAACTGCATTCGATTCGTTTTCAATCTGCGTAAATATGATCATGTGTCTGCGCATCGGTCGCTTCTAAAGTGGTTGCCCATACGCCAGCGCAGAGAGCTAAGGGCGCTGACCACCTTGTTCTCATTTCTTGATTCTCCGTCTTCCCCTGGTTATCTAGCCCCCCACTTTCAGTACATTTGCGCCAACCACAATAGAAATCTACGTTCATCACACAATCGTCTTCTCCAATGTCCCACTCACCGCACAGACTTCATTTACTCTTCCTTCTTCGTTCAGTCTATCTCTCTGTGGAATGCGCTCCCCCAGGAAATCAGGATGGCAACCAACCGATTATCCTTTAAAGTTAAGGCTCGCGAAAACATTCGCAAGAAGCTGGCAGTATCATCACAACGGTAATATTTTCCCATTGTTTGTCTTATTTCTTTTTAGTAAGTATATTGATGTATTTATGTATATTTATTTGTGTTTATATTTATATGTAATTAGGTATATATTGTATTCTTAGTTTTGATAGGTTTATGCGTATCAATAAATATTTAAAATATTTATTCCTCAATGTTTTGTCTTGATTGCACCTACCACTGTTTGTCTCTGCATCACCTAAAGGTTGACTGGTAGAAAATGCCTATGGCATTAAGTCCGCCTCTGTACATTTATGTGCTTGAAGTATTAAATAAATAAATAAATAATAGGTCGGTGTGATGAGGAGTTTTTTTTGTTTGTTTAGCCTATCTATACCTACCTACTCTCCCACTGTTTACAGTTTCCACACAATGGGTGCTTGAAGATGACGGCGCCGCTCAAATCGGCCTAGAAAGTGGTGGCGAGATGACCTGGACGTGACCTGGACGTAACCTGGACGTATACCGCGAAGGCTGGTTCGAGAAAAGAGTTCCTGGAAGGACTTGGGGGAGGCCTTTGCCCAGCAGTGGGACAATATAGGAGAAATTGAAATTTGAAAATAAAATAAGTACCTACAGCAAACTAAAATAATGTGAAAATTTAAATGGTGGTCCGAATGCACATTATAACCATCCTAAGTCTACAGAATAGCCATAGCACCTCGTATCTTCGTAATATTGTAAGTAAATGATATACTTAGATAAGTAAGCATTTGATTTGTACACACTTATCTAAGCTGTCGCAGTATTTGACAAGAGAATTCCAAGATGGCGTCGAGAACAGTTTCCAGAAGTGTAGTCCGGACTCGCACTTGATAATAGCATCAGTGGCCTTTTCCAAGCTGTGGTACAGCCATGACATGTCGCATTGGCTATAGACGAGCTCCGTGTCCAGCATGGTGAATTTTTTTGAGAATAGTACCAATCCTGCAATGTAAGGATATGTAGGTAAGTAGAGCCTGACCATAGGTAAATGGCTTAATTCGCCCAAAAATAAAACTTTAGGCCGACTTCCTTTAATCAAAAACGAATCGTATTGCTTACCAACCGGTAGCATTTTTTATTGCGCAACTGGGCATATATATAAATTCGTAAGCTAATTTTACCTGTGCTATGAGGTCTTTGCTTCATTATTGGTAATGATACAAGTCTTAATTTTAATTCACCAATAACGTTCCGTAAATTATAGGAATCCGCCATAGTCAACACCACTGCGGCTTCCGATTATATAACTAACTAGCTTCTGGCCGCGACTTGGTCCGCGTGAAATTTCTTGTTCCCCCGACCCACCCAGTCGCATCTCATCGCCTGCTCGCGCTATTATTTCGTTTTTGCTTAGCGTTCTTTCTGACTTTTTTTTTCTTTTGCTCGGCTCTTAAGGACCATAGCGTGATGTTAAATAGCCTATAGCCTTCCTCAAGAATTGGGCTATCAAATACAAAAAGATTTTTTCATATCCGACTGGTAATTCCAGATATTACCCCCTACATACTTACCTCTTTATAATATTAGTATAGACTACTTAAAAAAAGCGGCAAGTGCCTTAGTAATAGGGTCTTCGTTGGCACCCTTTGGGTACGGAACCCTTAAAAGAAACCGGTTAAAAATTGAGGATCATACCCATACAGTCAAAGGCCCATTTGTGAAGCTCCTTATAAAGGTCCTTTGGTACCTCGTCTTGATAGTTTCGCAAGTTATATATCTTCTGCGTAAAGGTGTCACAGACATCGTTGATTCCAAGCATTTGTTGTGTTACAGACTGATTTAGTGGAGTTAATACGACTGACCGTTGACGGCTCCACTGTTCGCCATAACTGTAATTTTATTTATATTTTTTTACAAAATCTCGCAAATGATTATTACTGACAAATCCCTCAGGCTCTTATCACGTCCAGGCTGCTGGCTAGCCTTCGCTGCGTATCCGGCAGCAAAATATGGGCGTTGACATATAGACGCCTGTCTAACTGGCTGAACGTGTGTAAAGAGTGCGCTATTCATGTACGTTTGCCCCGCACGGCCCCCCAGAATTTGCGATTTAGGTGTGCACCAATGCAATGTACTCGCCTCTAGGAGTATATGTACCGGTTTCTTTTTCAATGTACCTCTGTACTTTTGAAGAAATATGCAATAAAAACTTTTTTACAAAAAAAACAACCGACTTCCAAAAACACTATAAATAAAGAGAAAAATAACTTTAATTTCGGAAGTCGGTGTCTTTGGATTTGTATTTTAGTTTTTGCCACCGACTTCCGAAATTAAAGTTATTTTTCTCTTTATAGTGTTTTTGGAAGTCGGTTGTTTTTTTTGTAAAAAAGTTTTTATTTTTCACTTTTTAGCGGGTCAGTTTGTAATTTATCTAAGTTATAATAGCCTAATGTCAACTGCTTATCACCTTTTACCGATGCATGGACGTTAATTGTTGAGGAGTTCTCCTAGTAAGAACCAGGAGAACTGGAGCTGATTGAGAAGTCACCATCAGCTCCACTTCACCATACGCATTGTAATGAGCATAAATTGCTTAGCAGCCATATTAAAGTAATCGAATCGCAACCCGTGAAATATTTGTCATTGAGTAGTGCCATTTGTGGTCTTCATCAGTTCCACTTTACCAAATCATAATTTCTGAGAGCAAATGCTCAAGTTACTTTAATAATAAAAACAAGGCAAGAAAAATTTTGCTAAGGGCCAAGTTTATGTTACGCTTAGTCGTGTAAAGACGCTATACGACATTGTATTATGCGACTTGGAACCTACCAAATTGCTAAATAGACCACATGACGAAAAGGCATTGCGTGAAGTGCAACGATTGAGGCTTTTATAAATCATCATCAGCCAATTGCAGTTCACTGCTGGACGTAGACCTCCCGAAATTTGCGCCAACGTTCGCGATCCTCCGCTTCTCTCATCTAGCCACTACCGGCAACCTTTGTTAGGATAATTATACAGAAGAAAAACTCGCAAAAGTATTTCACTTTAAGAAGTATTAATTAGTTTTTAGACTAGATGCTGATAATCCTGGCTGCAGCATCAGGCCAACTTATGTCAACATTGCATTGAACTTAAAATTTAGTCCTGTTTAAAATGAGCCCAAACACGACTACGGTGCTGTAATTTCAAGGTTTGTACTTTTTCTGATGCTCGACTGGCTTCAGCATCAGGTCTCTATGTACTTCGGTGTTCCTCATTAACAGTACGTTTATCCACACATCGAGCCCTTTTCAATGAGCCTAAACACGATATATCTGCTGTTAGTTATCGAGGAGTTAAGTTCTCTGCAGACTATCCTGACTGCAGCATCAGGTCATAACTTGATGATCATGAGACCAAATGTGGCAAATGCCCAATCAAACATCAAAACAATTTACTAAAACAGTCCTTGCCTGTTCGAGTAACTTCTTACTGTTAAGGAGTTGAACCTTCCATCATCAGCCCAGCTACCTGAGATGGTGACAACCGTACGCAAATACACAAGATACTTCATAAAATATGCGAAAAACAATAAGTAAGCCTATAAAATTTGAGGGTTGCTCTCGATTTCTCTAAGATCCCATCATCAGATCCTAACTTAGTGACAATGGGACCACCTCAGAACTATCTACTTTCGAACAAAAAAAGAATTTTGAAAATCCGTCGACAATTGGCGGAGTAATCGATGAACAAACATACAAAAAAAAAAAAAAAAAAAAAAAAAAAACATACAAACAGCCGAACATAGTACCTCCTCCTTTTTGTGAAGTCGGTAAAAAAAGGGGGCCGTGCCAGCCAAACGTTTTCAGCACGGCCCCCGTGTAACTTGAAAAATATATAGCGTATTAAAAAGTTTCATAAACTCAAGGAATGTACTTTAATAGCACGTTCTATGTACCGTAACAGATATTGTGAATTCGTAATAACAAATAATATATAGATGTGGATAGGGGGCCGTGCTGAAAAAAAAGAAATAAGAAAATATCTAAAAAAGACAAAACAACCTTAGCCAAAAACTATTAAAAAGTAATTCATGTTTGGCAAGTAACATATGTACCGCATTGGTTTCTCATACAACTTGCTAAATTAAACAAATAAACGAATTTTAGTTTATTCAGCACGGCCCTCTATAGTTGCCTATATCTTTTTAAATATGACATGTTTGTTTACAAAATTCGACTTCCTGAATTATGTATAGGAGTACATTCGTTCCAAATAAATTGCGATTATGGTGTATTAGTACTCTAAAAGATAAATTGGATCAAAAATATCCTAACATACAACAGGGGCCCTAGTCTGCTATTTTTATAAATTGGTCATTCCAACACGATCCCACCACCATCCCATTGTCATTTTGCTAAAAGTTCGTAATCTGCTAAATTCATAATGGTTGATTATTGGTCGGTCAATGGCACAGAAATTATACGATACTCGTAAGGAATTAAAAGCAATGACTGCTCAATGACGTTCTAATGGTAGGTCACTGATCAAAGGAACCGTCAAATTTTTTGCAGATTACCGCGTAAGTCAGTAATTCATTTTTCATTATGAACGAGATTACCATTCTATGCCATTTCTTTCAATGGAGTGTCAGTGGCTGACCATTGAAAAGTCATAATGACGCCATTATATTAGTAGATTAACAAACTTGCCAAAATCAACAATTATGAAATCAATGATAGACCATTCTGACACTATTGTAATAGCAGACTTGAGGCCCTGATGGGGTGACCATGATTCCATAAATTAGGTACATATTCTATACCTATATTAATGAAATTATGTGACTACATTGAAATAAACATTCTTTTTTTACAATTTTTTATTTATTTTTCTTCAAAATTAATATTAGCGATGACATCTTTTAAGGGAATTAAATCAGTTAAAACTTGTTGTGTGCGGTCGCTATTAGTTCACTGACGCTACCGTGATTTTTGAAGTGGCGCTGGTGTCGCGGTTACTTCATGTTGCGCAGTTGCGCTCGAGTGTTTATTGATCAGTCACAGCTTGCACAAAAGAAGAATGCCAATATTGTGTAAAAATTATAAGACCTTTTATACCTTTGAATATTAACGTAATCAACATGTTTGGCATTTTTGCATTCACTTCACAGAGTCACACAGAGTCACTTGCTATCGAAACTACTTCTCAAATTTGTAAAAATGATTGCGATAGAACTGTCATTTCAAGCTATAAATTACAAAATATTATAACCTTTGATTTAAATGGAACAGACGCAATGGTTTTGTGTAATATTCCGGTCACTATTAATATTAAAAACCAAATTTATGCAGTCGTTGGTGCTATTGAATATGTAGGGAATTCAATGGGGAATCTGGGCCATTATAAGTGCCATACGCTTAGCCATGAGCAATGGCTATGTTACGATGATTTGGCCTTGAAAATTAACAACAGTACAGTAGATTCAATATTCGTACACACCCTTACTTACGTTTTAGCGAGTGATCTTTGATGTTTTATAATTATGTAAAAATAATAACAATATTCTAATTATTACAGTTGCTTAAGGAGGCGTTTACGAAATGACGCGCTTCAATTTTAGGTATTGAGTCTTACTACTACACGTGCACGGCTCACACACACAGCGAAATGCGCGAAGCGGTGAAATTATGAGTAAATTGACACGACTTGATACTTGAGCCTAATTTTATTTTATTTTTGCCATGTATTTTTTTTAAGTTAACGGTGATTTGTTTTCAAACAGTTTGTAGGTAATGTGAAGTGTTCATATAAGTAGAATGCTATTTACTTAATTTCACTGGACAGTGATTAATCAAGTACAAGTTGCCAAAGTACCTATGTATTAACAATTTGCGGACGAGCTTATTGAAAACAAATATAAAACAAGCTTGTTTTATTCGGTTTATTTCGTATTTTATATAATAAATTTGCTATGGTATCAAATGCAAGTAGGTTCTTGTGAGTGTGTGTGTATGTTTATATGTTTGTTCTTCACGCTCAAACGGCTTCACCAATTTTGATAAAATTTTGTATAGAGGTCATCATCATCTAGCCTAGCCTTTTCCCAACTATGTTGGGGTCGGCTTTAAAATTTTGTATAGAGGTAGCTGACACATATAGGCTACTTTTTATCCGATATTCCCACGAGATCGAAACTTATGCGGGTGAAACCGCGGGGCACAGCTAGTTGCTTCATAAATATTTAAAAAAATCGTAAAACAAAAACAACGCAATGGATATTGTTGAACTGTCAAATCGGAATGGATTGCCATTCCAAGTGTGTTACGCAATTAGGATAACGTACTAAGCAGTGTCGTGCATTGCATAAAGGCATATTAGCAGTGGCTACCTCGATAAATCACCATAAGCCTGTCAATTACATTTTTGGCCGTGCAAAGTGACGGATATTGAGATCGCCGATAGTGAGATAAAAATGAAAATCCAAGATGGCGGTTGTAGTTTTTTTTTAATTTTTCTTCATGGGTGTCGTTTTTATGGTTTTCAAGGGTGCTAAAACCGATAGTGATGTCCAAATGAAAATCCAAGATGGCGGCTTTAATTTTTTTATCATGGGTGGTCGTTTTTATGGTTTTCAAGGGCGCTAAAGCCGATAGTGAGGTCAAAATGAAAATCCAAGATGGCGGCTGTATTTTTTTTTAATATTTTTCATCATGGGTGTCGTTTTCATGGTTTTCGAGGGTGTTGGAGCCAATAATTAGGTCAAAATGAAAATCTAAGATGGCGGCTGTAATTTATTTTTTATTTTTATCATGGGTGTCGTATTTATGGTTTTCAAGGGCGCTAAAGCAGATAGTGAGGTCAAAATGAAAATCCAAGATGGCGGCTGTAATTTTTTTTTATTTTTTTTTATCATGGGTGTCGTTTTCATAGTTTTCGAGGGTGCTGGAGCCGAAAACAAAGTCAAAATGAAAATCCAAGATGGCGGCTGTAATATTTTTTTTTTAGATAAGTACTTTTGTTTTATGTTTCCGATTAGTGACCGCATCTGCCTAGACTAGACCCGGTTTAGTGCCTGCCTACCTATTCTTAAGGTCTCAACAAAACTAACAAAAGAAGCCCAAACTTGGCACACCTAGCTCAGCTCGGCTATTAGTTCCAGTAGCAGTCTTCGAAGTACACCTGCAGGTCACTCCATCAAGTCCGGAGGTAAGGTCTCAACATAACTAAGAAAACGAGCCCATACTCGGCACACCTAGCTCAGCTCGGCTATTAGTTCCAGTAGCAGTCTTCGGAGTACACCTGCAGGTCACTCCATCAAGTCCGGAGGTAAGGTCTCAACATAACTAAGAAAACGAGCCCATACTCGGCACACCTAGCTCAGCTCGGCTATTAGTTCCAGTAGCAGTCTTCGGAGTACACCTGCAGGTCACTCCATCAAGTCCGGAGGTAAAGTCTCAACATAACTAAGAAAACGAGCCCATACTCGGCACACCTAGATCTGCTCGGCTGTTAGTTCCAGTAGGAGTCTTCGAAGTACACCTGCAGGTCACTCCATCAAGTCCGGAGGTAAGGTCTCAACATAACTAAGAAAACGAGCCCATACTCGGCACACCTGACTCAGCTCGAATTATTCCGTTCTGATCCCCTGAACCCCCCCTCCACCCCCCCCGCCTCGATCCCCTCCTAGATCGTCTTCTGTTTTAATCTCTGTCTTATCCACTAAAAACTTTCTCATACCGGTTTGAACCGCTTTTTCTTTTGTTTTTGATCCTGAAGGATCGTCAGCAACAAAAATAAGTACAGGGTTATTGAAATACATAAGTTCGTAATTTCTTATTATAACGGATACGTGTATGTTAGTATTGAGGAACAACGACATTTTCGTCTTTGTCAAGTCACCGCACCCGGTTTGAATCCTTTTTAATAATTTTACAGATGGCAGATGTGAAAAGTGTTACAATATTTTCATGATGGGTGTCAATTTCGTGGTTTTCGAGGGTGCTGAAACCGATGGTGAGGTCAAAATGAGAATCCAAGATGGCGGATGTGAAAAATTTTATAATTTTCATGATGGGTGTCAATTTCGTGGTTTTCGAGGGTGCTGAAACCGATGGTTGGATTTTTATTTTGACCCCACCATCGGTTTCAGCACCCTCGAAAACCACGAAATTGACACCCATCATGAAAAATTGTAACATTTTTCACATCCGCCATCTTAGATTTTCATTTTGACCCCACCATCGGTTTCAGCACCCTCGAAAACCACGAAATTGACACCCATCATGAAAAATTGTAACATTTTTCACATCCGCCATCTTGGAATTTCATTTTGACCCCACCGTCGGTTTTAGCACCCTCGAAAACCACGAAATTGACACCCATCATGAAAAATTGTAACATTTTTCACATCGGCCATCTTGGATTTTTATTTTGACCCCACCATCGGTTTCAGCACCCTCGAAAATCACGAAATTGACACCCATCATGAAAAATTGTAACATTTTTCACATCCGCCATCTTGGATTTTTATTTTGACCCCACCATCGGTTTCAGCACCCTCGAAAACCACGAAATTGACACCCATCATGAAAAATTGTAACATTTTTCACATCCGCCATCTTGGATTTTTATTTTGACCCCACCATCGGTTTCAGCACCCTCGAAAACCACGAAATTGACACCCATCATGAAAAATTGTAACATTTTTCACATCCGCCATCTTAGATTTTCATTTTGACCCCACCATCGGTTTCAGCACCCTCGAAAACCACGAAATTGACACCCATCATGAAAAATTGTAACATTTTTCACATCCGCCATCTTGGATTTTCATTTTGACCCCACCGTCGGTTTTAGCACCCTCGAAAACCACGAAATTGACACCCATCATGAAAAATTGTAACATTTTTCACATCGGCCATCTTGGATTTTTATTTTGACCCCACCATCGGTTTCAGCACCCTCGAAAATCACGAAATTGACACCCATCATGAAAAATTGTAACATTTTTCACATCCGCCATCTTGGATTTTTATTTTGACCCCACCATCGGTTTCAGCACCCTCGAAAACCACGAAATTGACACCCATCATGAAAAATTGTAACATTTTTCACATCCGCCATCTTGGATTTTTATTTTGACCCCACCATCGGTTTCAGCACCCTCGAAAATCACGAAATTGACACCCATCATGAAAAATTATAAAATTTTTCACATCCGCCATCTTGGATTTTTATTTTGACCCAACCATCGGTTTCAGCACCCTCGAAAACCACGAAATTGACACCCATCATGAAAAATTGTAACATTTGTCACATCCGCCATCTTGGATTTTTATTTTGACTCCACCGTCGGTTTCAGCACCCTCGAAAACCACGAAATTGACACCCATCATGAAAAATTGTAACATTTTTCACATCCGCCATCTTGGATTCTCATTTGGACCTCACCATCGGTTTCAGCACCCTCGAAAACCACGAAATTGACACCCATCATGAAATATTGTAAGTCTTCAGGGGATCAGACCGGAATAGTCTTCGAAGTACACCTGCTGTGCAGGTCACTCCAGCAAGTCCGGAACGAAATATGAATTTATAAACCCTACTTACTTCTAGAAAAATTATAAGACTGTGAATCAAATCTTTCCTTGGGTAATAGGTACATACAGAATGCGTGAAGTATCAAGTTTTGTGTGTCAAATATTTTGTATCCGTACAGCGATCTTCTTTTAGCACAAGCTGCTGCTTACAACCGACACAGAGTCCACTCACAACGGCGGCCGAGCGCAGACTAATATTCCATTACAAATTTTTGTGCAATAAACCGAGACAGTGACCAGTAAAATAACCCTTATTTCAATCCAATAAGATTCACGTATTACAGCTAAATATGTGAAAAAATAGACTCCGATTTTTATTTTTTTCTGAGCTTATTTTTAACATTTTGATAGTTCTTTGGGCTACCTTTTTGAGTTGAACATGTCTGCTTACATAAAATATTTTAAAATAAATATGTTTATGTTATTAAACAGAAGAAAAATGACCCCAAAGACAGCACGATATCGTCGATTTTGTGTGAAGAGGCAACGGAAATTATTTTTTACTATATTATAAACCAACATTTTCGAATACAAAATGGCTACCATTTGGAGATGAAAGAGTAATCTATCTGTGGTAATTATTAGTTACATTTGGTTTCGTCTCATTTTGCCGCAAAATGCACCGAAAAACGGCTTATTTTTGTCAGATACGTAAAGGCGTCCTTAACACTACTGTGATTACGTAGGTTAAATTAGTTGCCTGTAATTATTCCAAATAATTAATGTGATTAATGTAAGTAATATTATTGTAATGTAGGTAAGGTTCAATGAGTGATTTGTTGGAAACGTATCTGTGATTTTTTAAGCCTTTTAAGCTCTGTAGTGTTAGTGACACATAGTTTTTCTGCGATTATTCCATAGGTAAACGTAACTAATACTGTGAAATGTAACGAAACTGTAATTTTATTGTAATGTACCGTACATCAATCCGTGTGATTTATTGGAAATATGTGATTTTTTTAAGCCTTTTGAGCTATTTAGTCTTAGCGACACTTGTTGTTTTGTTCGATTTGCGACCTACTTACTACTAATAAAGTTATCGTTAATACGAATACGATGCAAATACCATGATTTCACGTGAGAATGGTTAAAAAAGCTTCTGCATAAATATAGTAAATCTTTAATAAAATAAACGTTTATTTTATTAAAGATTTACTCAATTTATGCAGAAGTTTTTTTATCCATTCTCACGTGGAAACATGGTCACCCCATCAGTTGTATGTTAGGATATTTTTGATCCAATTTAACTTTTAGAGTACTAATACACTATAATCACAATTTATTTGGAACGAATGTACTCCTTATACATAATTCAGGAAGTCGAATTTAGTAAACAAACATGTCATATTTAAAAAGATATAGGCAACTATAGAGGGCCGTGCTGAATAAACTAAAATTTGTTTATTTTTTTAATTTAGCAAGTTGTATGAGAAACCAATGCGGTACATAAGTTACTTGCCAAACATGAATGACTTTTTAATAGTTTTTGGCTAAGGTTGTTTTGTCTTTTTTAGATATTTTCTTATTTCTTTTTTTTTCAGCACGGCCCCCTATCCACATCTATATATTATTTGTTATTACGAATTCACAATATCTGTTACGGTACATAGAACGTGCTATTAAAGTACATTCCTTGAGTTTATGAAACTTTTTAATACGCTATATATTTTTCAAGTTACACGGGGGCCGTGCTGAAAACGTTTGGCTGGCACGGCCCCCTTTTTTTGCATATTTCTTCAAAAGTACAGAGGTACATTGAAAAAGAAACCGGTACATATACTCCTAGAGGCGAGTACATTGCATTGGTGCACACCTAAATCGCAAATTCTGGGGGGCCGTGCGGGGCAAACGTACATCGCTATTCAGTGGCGTATCTTGTCCTAGAGGGGCCCTTTTTACCTGACTGCGGCGAAGCTCCAAAGGAGGGTATTATTTTTACAAGATAAATAAAATAGTATACTGACTGGACAGGTAAACCTGTCATTGTGATCTTATTAAGAGAATGCAAGAGCGAGTGAAGTTGGCAAATTGGAGCATCCTGACTCGTTATTGGAGCATCCTGACTGGGATTATGCTATTATTAGTTACTAGCAGCGCCCCGCGGTTTCACCCGCATTAGTGTCGATCCCGTGGGAACATCGGGATAGAAACTGTCGCATGTCCTTTCCCGGGACTCAAAACTATCTCTATACCAAATTTCATCAAAATCGGTTCAGCGGTTTAAGCGTGAAGAGGTAACAGACATACACACTTTCGGATTTATAATATTAGTATGGATTATTATTAAGCTGTCTTTGTGATTTTACTAAGGGAATGTGCAAGAGCGAGCGAAGTGAGCTCACAACTTGACTAACCTAACTTAGAAAGCAAACACAATTTATTATTATTTTCGCTTGCTTGCCCAGATGGCAGCAGTATACGTAAAGATGTAAATCAACACACCTCCACGACTATGTACGCACGGCTACACATCAAGCTATACATAACCAGTATAAACCGACTTATGATTGTATTACAAACATATACAATGCTAGGTCAGCTAAAACTGGAAATGCTTGATGTGTTGCCGCGTGTGATTCAAAGTCAAATTAACTCACACTGAATACAATCCACCACAAGTTATGTTTCTGTGTTGCGATCTATATTTCTCCAATGAGTCCAAGGTTGATCTCATGGGGTAATCACCCTCCATGGCGTAGACTTTTTGGATATGTTCCGGGTGGTTTATCAAGACTATGTCCCCGCCCACAGGGCTGACAAATCGAACTACAGGCCCATACTCGTCAAAGAGGCTTGAAAGATTCTTCAGTGGCTTTTTAGTGTTCAAATATGTACCTGTAAACACCTAGTATTTTTATTCTGCTAAAAGTATTAAAAATGAGATATTTTCCCTATATCAAATATTACCTAAACCCGCGCTTAAGTCTAAGCTTTTCTGTGTAAAAATGGACTACTTAAGTCACAGAAAAGCGTGACTAGTGCGGGCTTAGGTCACACGAGCTATAAAGTAACGATACGTGTGACTTAGGGTACGGTGTTTAGCAACCTCGCTACACTCGGGCGCTAATTTCACACCGTGCAATAATAGAACGTATCGTAATTTATGTACTATAAATAGTCGTTTATGAGTACGTACCTACATTAAGTGCCACCGTGAGCATACCAACTGTAAGTTGAGTACCTATTTCTGTAATGTACTGACGAAAATTAGAAATATATTTGGAAGCTTTTGGTCCAGGTACATCGTCAAATGACAACACGATCTGTTCTTTATTTATCACAATTGGCATCACCCGCGTTGTTGGAAATATTTCAGTCATTACAGGTCCATTATGAGAAACATCAACAGAATCTGAGTTTGTCTTAAATGCCTTACTATGGATGTTCATTTCATGAGATAATCTCGGACGATGCAATGCAGCTTTTTCGTAACATCTTCTCTGGACGTTAACCAATCCTAATGTCATGTGTGATTGAATATTTCGGAGTTGATTTAGGTACATTTTTTGCTTTGATTATATTAATTAAAGATTTTTTGCTATTCCTGTTGCTCTTTCTTGAAAACTTGAAAATATTTACCTCTACAGAGTATCGATTTTTTTGACAAGTAAAAACAATGGAAAGTTGAATTTATTTGAATTTGGCGCCTGATGTAATGATTGTCTATGATTTGAAACTATGAGCAGAATAGGTACCGGTAGGTGCTATTTTAATAATAACGTAAATGCAGGTGCTATTTAATAATAACGTAAATGCTGTCGAAAGAATACACATACGAAATGTTTATATATAACTCGCATTTTTATTTTTACTGTTGAGTTACTATTCTGAACGACTGAAAATTAAAGTACATACAGAGACTATCGTTTCTAAACGAATAATTCAGTGTTGCCGTTAGCAAAACCATTTTTATTTTGGTAGATTCAATTTGTTTGAAAGGCCTTTTAAATCTTCACATTCAATAAATAAAAACCAAAATACAAAAATACTTGCAATGAAAGTTCAGTCATTTACTAATGAATCGTATTACTAGGATATTTCATTTTGTTGGAGTAAATCACTTTTTTCCACTACGGTATATTTTATATACCCTAAGAATAAACTCTAATCTGTCAAAAACTCGATTTGTCGCTTTTAGCGAAGATTAGCGAAGCGAGTGAGCGAGCGAGCTAAACTGGTAGATGGCGGGAGTGATCTCGTGTGATATAACTGTGTTAGATTAGTTTTTAAATTGTAGTGTTTAATTTTTAGAATAGTTATTAAAATGACTAGGTAAGCTATTTGTCGCCTATTTTAGTCTCCCTCGCGTTCCTAAAAATAACCTGCGTCGTGATTTATGGTACTAAAATGAAGCGCAATGTCCGTCCGTAATATAATGCGATTTTACATAAAAAAGAATACGTTTGCCTTTTCAGAGCTAAAATAGAACTCGGCGACGTGACCCCACATAATATAAAGCAACTGAAGAAGTTAAACACAGTTGTATTTCCAGTGTCTTACAACGATAAATTCTACAAAGATGTTTTAGAAGCAGGTGAACTGGCCAAGTTAGCATATTATAATGATATCGTGGTGGGAGCAGTGTGCTGTAGAATAGACACGTCGGAGAACTCGCGGAGACTTTATATTATGACCTTGGGTTGTTTGTACCCATACAGAAGACTGGGCATTGGTACTCTTATGGTGGAACATGTGCTCAAGTATGTTGAACAGGACGGCAATTTCGACAGCATTTTCTTGTAAGTACACCATAAAAGTGCCTTTTGTGAGACCGAAAGTTGTATTTTCGTGCATTTTATATGATTCTGCTATGTATATGTATGTGTGTGTAGATTGAAGGTTATGAATCTTTACAAGTAGGTACTGCTTACCAAGTCATTGTCACATTATATATAATGTATATGAGTATATATACATGGTCAGTGTATAGGATTTTACTTTTAAGTATTTTGATTCTCATAGTACCTAACAATCTAACTTGAAAGTAATGGGCCTCTATTGTTTAACAATATGCCAGCAATCCATCTGATCAAATTATGTCAAGGACATACACACAGATTCACTAGATAGAGAAGCTAACCCTCATCAAAGCTTTCTATTTAAATTCAAATTTTCCTGATACAAACTGGCAATACTCAAAGTAATTTATTGAATTTTATGTTAATTATAAAACTTGATTTATTTACTTAGCTGCATACTAAGACAATTTTACTAACAATAATAGTATTATAAAATAATAATCAATTTATTTGATTGTGGTTAACACCAAGTTTTAAATTAGACAAAATTCTTGCCTATACTTACTCATTTTAGTAGGATTCTGGAAATGTACTGGACAATGTATTGAGGAGTGCTTATCGGTAATACTGATCAACCTTTTCTTTTACCAAATCACCTATATGACTTCAGAAGGTCAATACCCGTAATTAAAAACATTCAAAATCTAATCGCAATCTCATCTCAGCGAGAATCAATGTCAAAAATATAGGGAAATGAAAGGTATTTTAGACAGATTGAGACTGTGATCAAACTGAACATTCTTAAAATGATGAGAATTGCCCCTGATAATTGGTAAAAGAGGAAATAATGGGTGTGTTTAAAATAATATTTTCCCTTTTATTGGCGTGATTCACAATAGGAAGAGACGGAGAATCCCATAAAATGGCTCTATTATATTACAGTTAGAAGTCCGAACATAAATGTGTTCTGTACTAGATTCAATTCGTCTTTTTTCTTGTAAATTTGGACAGCGGTAAATGATACACAATAGAAGTCTCAATAAAAGTGCCTCTTAACACTTCCAATTTCAATTTTTATTATAATGGCTCCATCGTTTTATCGATGATTCTGCCAATGTCAAGGTTGAAGGAAACAAAGTGTATTCACTGAGATTGACCGGTTATACTGCCTTAAGTACAGTTTAATTAACACTCTCTTAATCTCTTACTCTCTTAACACTTTAATTGAAGTAAACATTCCCAGCCCGAGTCTGGATTCGTGCCTGGTTCATGGCAATAGGCATGCCCCCTATTACATGCATGCAAGTTAAACAAAACTGGCGAAATGTGGGTGTGCTATAGGTACTCCTTTGCCTAACTTTGGGGATTACAGGCACACAGGCATGCTGCTGTTTTTTTTTTTTTTTTTAAGCCTGCGCTGTCCCACTCCTGGGCAAAGACCTCGCTCCACTCCTTCCATCTTTCGCGAGCCCGCACGTCCTCCTTCCAGTCTTGGTGGAACCTATCCAGCTCGGCCATCTCCTACGTGGACTGCCATAACCCCGCCTCACTGTCTCAGAGCACCAATTTGTGCTATTTGGGCCCACAGTTTGTCCGGCATCTGTGCTACTGTTATGTGATGTAAATTATTTTGGGCTGAGTTGAAATTGGAACTAAAAGAAAACGAAAAGCAGATTATCAATCATGCATCAATCAACTCATCTCATTAGAGGGTTAGAAGTTAACTGCTCATTAAAATGAAATTAGTCTAAATACCGCAGAACTAATGTATTTACAAAGTAATTAATATTCAGTAAAGATTATTTCTTGAATTTCTTTTTGCTCAATGTTTATTTCATTCAAAAATGTTACAAAGACACTGTTCTTTTTAAGGGTTCCGTACCCATAGGGTAAAAACGGGACCCTATTACTAAGACTCCACTGTCCGTCTGTCACCAGGCTGTATCTCATGAACTGTGATAGCTAGACAGTTGAAATTTTCACAGATGATGTATTTCTGTTGCCGCTTTAACAACAAATACTAAAAACAATAAAATAAATATTTAAGGGGGGGCTCTTTTAAAACAAACGTGTTTTTTTCGTCGTTTTTGCCATGTGGTACGGAACCCTTCGTGTGCGAGTCCGACTCGCGCTTAGCCAGTTTTTATTGAATAATTGATCCTTTCCCAGTGCACTGACCCACATGTATGGTTCATGGCGACTGTTTACTCTGTGTTTTAAAATATCCCAACTGGTGGTGATAGTAAATGTACAGTCAACAAAAGAGATAAGTATGCAGGATCGTCGGATATAGTTGAAGTTTAGTAAGAACCCAACGGATGTTGTCGACTAAAATTTAATTTGATAAGATATACTGAAATTTAGTTTGTTTTCTATTAATAAAATTAAATTTTATCCGAAAAAATCCATCGGTTTCTTAAAAACTTCAGCTGTATCCGACGATCCTGCATACTTATCTCTTTTGTTGACTGTACATACAGCAAATCCAAGGCAATCAGCCACGCTACCACCTTGCAGACTCATGATTTTACCACAACATCTAGTAAAATAGTACCAATATGAGCATATAATATGTTTCTCAGGCAGAGTTGAAGTCTACTGCTGATTTTAGACATTGAATATAAACAAAATAATTGATAGATTTAATATTTATATGGAGATTCATATCTCTCCGTCTAGCTCTGTTGCAATCCAAAGTCCCTACAAACAACATGCTAAATTGAGTGCCAGTTTTGCATGTAATATCAACTGTATCCATGGTCCAGTTATCCACTACCCATCAATCACAACTCAACCTATTGTAGTTTAGACCTGCATGTTAGCCTAGTCTGTATGTAATTAATACATACAATAGTGAGGTTACTCAGACAATTTCTTAAGAATGTGGTATAGGTGGGATAGTAGTAATAATAATAATTAACTTATTATCTATAACTTGGTGACAAAATCAATCATATACTTAATAATTTGGTGCAGAGATGTGAGATTAATTTATCTCCTGGCTCCCAAACTAGGTTTATAGCCTGTGACTTGGGAGTCAGTGATACCAAAACATATGCTAACATAAAGTGCGTCCAATATACCAATAGACTTAACTAATTTACAAAAGTATTAGGAAAAATATAAGAGAAGAGAAGTGTGTGAGGGTGTGTGTGTGTGTAGTAGTAGTAGTATGTATTATCATATGGTCTGGTGGTTATTATTGATTTAATCAGGATGTAAGGAGTTGCTTTAATGATAGTTCTCAACATTGCGGACTCTGATGATAGAAGGCAAGGTATAATAAAAAGAAACTTCTTCTTTTTCAGGCATGTTCAAGTCAACAATGAAGGTGCAATAGATTTTTATAAGAAGTTCGGATTCGAAATTGTGGAGACTAAAGAGCACTACTACAAGAGGATAGAACCAGCCGATGCACATGTGCTACAGAAAACGATCAGACAACCACAACCTTCCGTACCTTTACTCAATGGCACCGTACCACATGCAAAAACCAATGGACATGATTGAATACACAACCTTACCCAAAACTTGTACTTGTAAAAGCCTCAACTTGGTTGTTAATGTGAAACAAGTGATAACATAATGTGTAAGAATCATAATATAAACATTGTGTGCATACAGGATTGATTTACATTAAGATATATTTGTAACGGATGGGTTAATCAATAAGTTGTGGTTGTGGATGCATGAGGCCATAAATATAGTACTAGAAATGACTGATATTCCACTCAGTATCATTATAATGTTGTACAGAATATGTTCATAATAATGCATGTATATTTCATAAATGTATTGACTACATTACAATTTGCATTACAGTCTAGTACTTTTTACAAGTGACTCTATGACTTATAAAATTGCATTCAACTTGTAAATTAACTCTTTTCATGATTTGAATAAGTATATGTAAAGTAATGAATAATGCTTAGCTCTAGACATTCTTTTAACTATATCGACATAAAATTTCTGTCAGTTTTTTACTATACTTGTATAATGTGGTATTTAATAACATAGTCATGAAGGCCTGTTTTTTTTAAATTGAATGTTCTCGAATTCGAAACGGAAGTGTTAATTAATAATCACCTCACAATTAATTGGTATTTCATACCAATGCATTTGTTTTTCAAGCAATGAGGAAAGTGAGGGTTTTGATAAACTACTATAATATTGAACTAAACATTTTTTATCGACGCTTATTCTTTGCACGACGAAAATAAATTTTATTTAATGTTGAGTTGTAATGAAAATTTTGTTTTGTTAAGATTTTTACATGGTCTATTAATAGCTAAATAAAGTTTTTATTTGTAAACGGCATCTGTAAGTAGTCATTTTATCATAATATTGTTACCAAAAAGTCAATTGTCGACCCCTGTCAAGTTTTCTCTGTAAACATTAAAGTTCGTTAAATATCATGTTCACTGCAACCTTAGCATTATTAGTATAATAAACATGATTAACATTTTATGATGTTTCATTTCATTATACTTAATTTGTTTTTCACTTTGTAACCGCAAAATTAAATGTTCAATTACAGGGAACATACCACACCGTCAAGCTTCTACACTACCCACAGTTAATTCAATCGATGGTCACCAATCAATCGTCAAAAATCTGTAAAATATTTAATTGAATAAGGGGAATGCTCCAACCAGCCCGCGAAATTCAAAATTTCTTGCGTTTTTTGCAATTTGCAGGCCACTGCTGGGTTGTATGTTGATTAAAATATTATTCGCGGCTGTAAGACGTATGTAGTTACAGAATTATAATCATCAAAATCACCAATACAACCCCAATTTCATAAAGGTGTAAGAACAAAAATAAAACAGAAAAAGTAATTCCTACAGCTTTATGAACTTAGAGCGTTTTATTCAAAGAGATTTAAGATAGGTACAATAGAGGGGCTATGCAAAGAAATGTCTTAGAAAAACTGTGATCCCATGTCTCAGTGTCGCCACCTGGCATTATATAGAAAAATTACAGCGGCATAATCACTGAATAGAAAATTATCTACAAATATATGCAACTTTGGCGAAATTTATTGTTGTTTAAAATTAAATCTTATTACAACTCATGAATGTTGTTTTCATTTTACATGTCAAAATCAAGAAAGACCATTTTTCCGTCTAACAATCAAATTCGAGCAATCCATAACGAGTTCAGCTACTCAACGCTAGAGGGCGCTGTAACCAATTTACTCTATTTAGCACGCTAACCTCATTGAAATAGATGTCATATTCGTATGCACCTGTTATTTATGTTTCTACTCACCTAGAGACAAGACTGGGAAAGGAGAGGACTTCATGATAAATATGGGAAGATATTTTTGATATTTGTTATTAGGATTATTACGTGTGTGTTGGCCGGTTTATTTTTTCCTTATGTTTAGGTTTAAGAGATTGAATGCATGGGTGTTATCTTGTCTTAGTAATGATATTAATGAAGTTCTCCAAAAAGGGCAGGTGTGTATAACGGCGTGCTTGTATGATCAGATTTATGAACATAAATGAAGCAAATGTAGTATATAAGGATCGTAGCACGTGGTGAAGACAAGTTATCGATAATTTAATGCAATGTATTAATTAAAATCTTTTATCATGTAATGGACCAAAGTCCGATTAGTATAAAAGGCAAAATGGTTAAATAAATCGATAAGTAGTAAATTGAAAATATTTATTTTCCTTGAAATAAAACATAATTATTTGTTTAATAATTGTCGTTCTGACTGTTTTATATTCAATGAATGATTATCTTAGGAGAAAGATGAATATCTTAGGAGATATCATAGTTTTATAATAACTCCACAAGGCTGCTGGTCATGAGGGTATATGTAATATTCATATGTAATACTCTTACAGTAACGGAATATAATTATTTTAGTAGGTTTTTTTCCTCAAATAAACGCGGGTGAAACCGCGGGGCACAGCTAGTAATAAATATTATCGATAACTCGATAAATCGCTAAACAATATCACATCTCTGCGTGGCAGTAGTAAAGCTACTCAACCATAGAGGGCGTTTATTACAAAACTAGCTTCTAGATCTATTTTATGAAAACTATTTAATTCTAATTACTGTGTAAATGTAAATAATTCATAAGAAAATAAACCGAAGTTAGGTCCAGCAGTTTTACTAGGTATAACGATATTTGCAAAATCGTAATGCGCAACTCGGCATATTTCCTTAGAAAATATTTTTCTTTTGGTGGAGACTCGTGGACAAGAATGCGACTTGACGCGCAGGCGTGCCTTAATAGACTGAGAGACTTGTTACTCCTAGGTAACAAGTATCGGATCACGCTTTTGTTCGCTATGTCCCGTCTATTGTAAATTTTAATGTCTTTGGTTTTATTGATGATTATAATTCTGTAAAGACATATGTAGTATGTCTTACAGCCGCGAATAATATTTTAATCAACATACAACCTAGCACTGGCCTGCAAATTGCAAAAAACGTAAGAAAATTTGAATTTCGCGGGCTGGTTGGAGCATTCACCTTAAGTAACGAGTTTCATTGTCAAGAAAGTGAAGGAAGAAGGTAAATAGGTTACGTGAATGATTGAAAGCCATGTTTTAAGTCCATCACATTTGTCGGAGAACGCACCAATTTCGGGTGAAGGATCACCGCTATCACGTCATGCTTTCACAAGCGTTAGAAATAACTGGGTCATCGAATGACAAGCAATCGTAAGGTTTTATGAATCTCAAAACATGATAAAATGGAATAACAATTCGTTTGACCGTAGCGTGACCAGAAAATGGTATATAGCCAGCCAAAGACATTAAATTATTTACAATAGACGGGACATAGCGAACAAAACCGTGATCCGATACTTGTTACCTAGGAGTAACAAGTTTCTCAGTCTAGTATGGTACGCCTGCGAGTCAAGTCGCATGCGTGTCCACGAGTCTCCACCAAAAGAAAAATATTTTCTAAGGAAATATGCCAAGTTACGCATTACGATTTTGCAAATATCGTTATGGTAAAACGGCTGGTCCTAAGTTCGGTTTATTTTCGTATGAATTATTTATATTTACTCAGTAATTAGAATTAAATAATTTTCATAAAATAGATGTAGAAAATTTGCTAATTTTGTAATAAACGCCCTCAATGGTTGAGTAGCTTTACTATTGCCGCGCAGAGATGTGATATTGTTTATCGATTTTGCTATCGATAATATTTATTACTAGCTGTGCCCTGCGGTTTTACCAGCGTTAAATTGAGGAAAAAACCCACTAAAGTAATTATATTTCATTACTGTAAGAGTATTACATATGGATATCACGGGCGTAGCCAGGGGGAGGGTTTTGGGGGTTCAAACCCCCCCCGAAAAGTTCAGATATTAACATTCATAGAATCAAAATAAGAACACAACAAGTGAAAACAGACTGAACGGCTTGGCTCTACTTCATTCAGTGATAAACAGAAGATCAATTTTGTAATATTCTGTGTTTCTGTGATATATAACAGAACGTTATTTTTTTATTTAGCTCATAGTTTATATTGTGCCACTGCTCGAAAAAGGACCCCCAATTCTTTCGAGGAGATTTTTTCTGTATCTATTTTTCACATCTTTAATATTTTTCTTATACATATAAGGGTTATTTTAAATATGTATTTTAGTCGTTTTATTTTCTTGAACCCCCCCCGATACTAAAACCTGGCTACGCCCGTGATGGATATTACTTATACCCTCATGACCAGCTGCCTTGCGGAGTTATTATAAGACTATGATATCTCCTTATTCATCTTTCTCCTAACATAATCATTCATTAAATATAAACCAGTCAAAACGACAATTATTAAACAAATAATTATGTTTTATTTCAAGGACAATAAATATTTTTAATTTACTACTTATCGATTTACTTAACCATTTTACCTTTTATACTAATCGGACTTCGGTCCATTACACGATGAAAGATTTTAATTAGGTATTACATTGTAGGTACAAACATCGACATTAAATTATCGAAATCTTGTCCACATCTCTAGCTGGTAGAAAAATAGATAGGTAACAGTTGCGTACGAATATGACATCCATTTCAATTTCAATGATGTTAGTGTTACGTGCTAAATAGAGTAAATTGGTTACAGCGCCCTCTAGCGTTCAGTAGCTGAACTCGTTATGGATTGCTCGAATTTGATTGTAAGATGGAAAAATGGTCTTTATTGATTTTGACTTGTAAAATGAAAACAATATTCAAGAATTGTAATAAGACTTAATTTTTAACAACAATAAATAATCTTTTCGCCAAAGTTGCATTTATAATTTATAGATAATTTTCTATTCCGTGATTATGCCGCTCTAATTTTGCTATACTAAGCCAGATGGCGTCACTGAGACATGGGATCACAGTTTTTCTAAGACATTTCTTTGCATAGCCCCTCTATTTTACCTATTTTAAATCTCTTTGGTTGAAATAAATATTACAATTTAATTTGTATTTGCTATGGTTGCGAAGATATTTAAAATCCTGCTGCAGTAACGTTTGCACGATTGCTGCATCTCGGAATTGACTAAACGGATGATTATAATTTTTGTACAGGACATCTGGCTAATTACTATTTAGTTATAATTTGTTACGCACTAAAAGAATCCACAATAATGCACCGTTTTGGAGTTATCTTAGAAAATATAAATATGCTTTAATAGGTCCTAGTACTTTCAATAAGTGCTCCAAAGACTAACTTGAAATGTTATTATATAGGTAATTACTGTCTATAAATGGTACTGAAGTTTCATTAGTATCCTTTATGTAATTAAAAGTTATGATGAAACTTCAATCTGTTCGGGTCACGGCGCGCAGCTGAGTTATTTGACGACCGATTAACCGAGTTTCCTGTAGTAGTGGTAACTGCATCTTATATCAATAATTAGATATACAGTTCAATTATATACCTGGGAAATTTCAGACTTGTACACTAATTAATTAACAAGATAATCGAAAAAAAATATGTACATGCGTGGTAACCCGACCAAATGTAGTATGTTATAAAAAACTGGCCGCGTAATACAGTATACCAACGACTGATACCGACTAATTGGCGACAAAATATGGGAGAATAAAGATCTTCGCTAGGTGCCGTAGTTTTTGAGATGTGTTGTTTGTGTTTGTAATGTGGCCCTGCTGGGGAGATAGGCCACCTATAAACCCTTATATCTTTTGAACCAGTGACCGACAAATTCTGATATTTGGCGACAAATTAAAATCCCTGATGGTGGCCCTGCCAGAGTCAGTGCCACACTCCACCCGGAACTGTCTTTATCAAATAATTAAAAAAGTATCAGCTTACCAAATTAAAAGATCTGCTTACCAATTACAGAAGCTGTATATGTAATTATCTATTGCACTTAGATGACGATTTTCGACATTTTCTGGCTGGGGTAACGCACACGAATCATGCTTAAGAGTAAAATAGTCGCGAGCTCGAACTCACTGGTGGTCATGGCCAAAAAGCACGCTGTCTCATCTGGCTTCGTGTCCGACAGAGCTAGTATCAGTGACAAGCAGTTAGACGCTAGCTTACACGTAAAAAGTCTAGTTCCCACGCACAGAAACACAATTCCGAACTGACATGCGCGTAAAAAAATTCTAAAACTGCTTCGGAAAATCGAGTTTTATGAAAAAAACACTGCACGAATCAATCACAAATAAAGTTTATTGAACTCTTCGATAACTGAGCTTTGTCGGTACGGACTTGGTTTTGAAGAATTTACAGTTCTTTTATTACTTATTCACACCCAAAGTTACGTTAAAAATAGGAAGAAAAACGAATCTTTGTCGGCTCATAACTTTTTAATGGCTTTTTATTTTACTATTCTGTTTCCGTACAGACAACATTAATAATAAGACAAAACGATATCATGTTTAATTTTGGATGCACAATGTCAAACAGCGGAGTAATATTCTCCCGAAATTTGTATGGAAAAATTATCGACTAGTGGCACCATAATGAATGAAGTTGGGATAGTTATTAATAACAAACTAAGTACATGGTTTGCATTCATTTATTGAAATAACATAAGACATTGTACAATATTGTCATTTTTGACTAGTTTGTATATTTTCACTATGGACAATAGACCATAACTATTTCGTTTGTGATTATAATTTATTTAAAATCTATATCCATTTCCATAAGGCCTAATTTCAAGTGTCCATCTATTAAAATCACCAATCAATTTATAAAGAGATATTATTAACAATAAAACGTTGCAAGTTTTTAATAGGTTCATATCTGTAAGGATACTTTTATTTCTATAAAAAATATTGTTAAATACTTTTTTATATTACATTTTCATAAATACACACAGACAACATTATACTATAGTATTTTTATCTCACAAAGCGGGACGCACTTTACTTTTGGTAACCAAGCGTATAAACACACTGTGAATGTGTGCGTGAAGATGAGTAGGTATCGTCAGCACATAATAATACACATGGTCGCACAAACACACACATTCACAGTGTAATTGTACACTTGGCAACAACAAATAAAGCGCGCGTCGCTTCGGGAGGTAAAAATACTATAAGTAAGTACATGATGTACTTACTATTCGTGTTTAAGAATACTGTTAGTTATGCTTTCGAAAAGCCTCAATTCGCTATCACAGACACAGTTTAACTTTGCATTCTTATTGCATCTAACTTTGTAGCTGGGTTCTTCATACATTGACAACTAAGTCAAAGCCAGAGAGCGAATTTTGATTACGAACATCGATACGATAGAAGGCATTTTAAACGAAAGTTATACCTAAGGGGCAGGTGCACGAAATGCAAAGAAAACATTGATCACCTAGATATTGACAATAATAAGGATATTTTCTAAATTTAACGTAACACGTAAACATTCAAAGCAATGGATCGGTACACTTCCACTGATTATTCAGATTCCAAAATATATTTAAAGAAAACATTTAGTATCTTATACCATAACAAAATATTAGGCATATTCTAAAGCTATGCGTTCTCTAAGTCTACTTGCTATAGAATCTCGAGATTTAAGATAGTTGCAGTATCTACATTTATTAACATACTAGCCCAAAAGAAAATGATATAATTGAACACAGCTGTGGAAAAAATGCTTTACATTTTAATATTGAAAATAGCTCACATTGAATTCCTTCTGCCGAATTCCTTTGCCTCATTTTGATACTTAAAAATACAGACCAATATGAGGTTTTGATAGACTTCATGATAAAATCTGAAAGACTAAGTACTTGATTTTTACAACCAAGTTTATTCTCTTGAAATTTAAATATTACATAAAAAATACGTATTCATTTCACAAAATAAATTTATCAAAAATATACAACGAAGAATTGAGCATTCAATGTTTCGACAATTTTTATATGGTGATAAGGGATAAGGGGTGATATTCAATTATGGTCCATAATGTTTATTACAAAGTAATAGGGACAAATAAATAGCTTTTAGAAGAAGGAAAAGTAGGTTACCAATGCAAATTAACAAGCTAAAATTATTTCTCAAGCCTTGAAGATCATCGTCGTTCTCCTGCCTTTATTCCGGGGAGATAGGGATATATTTTTCCAACGCAAAATAACTTTGGTGTTACTAGAATATATTATTTATCTAAAGTGAATTCCGCAGGTAAATTATCTTTGACCGCGAATTATACGCTGTGACAATCCCATTCGCAGTTCAATAATAATAATATCGTTATTTTAGTTTAAAATTTCCCGAAGCATATTATTATACAAAGTTGGAACAATTTAAACTAATTATCATTTATGCCACGTTAAGTATTAATAAAATTTTAGGATTTTTTAACATTTCGTAATAAATTAAACCTGGTTGATAATAATAAAAAACAACAAGTTAACAAATAGCCGCGGATGATAACGTAATTGTTTTCTATACAATGCAAGCTTTAAGTGCATGACAGCCCGAAGGGGGCTACACGCGATGCATGTGAACAGCTGTCTTTGCGTGCGACCTTCGCACACGCGTTGCTCTAATCGCCACACGTAATAATCCGCAGTAAAACAATTAACTTCTTAAATAAAAAGATTTTTTACCTCAAACAATAGATATTTACCTATAACAATTAAGTGAAACACCTTATTCAAATATTAATAAAACACAATCATTGACACTCCTAAACAATAAATAGATAAAGCTTTTTACAACACAATGATTGACCAATTAAAAAACTCACAACACTAGCGAGGAAAGATGGGAAATGTAGCAATATATAATATAAATAGTATTTTATACACATTAATTTTAACTAAATGCATTTCCCGTAATGTTTGGTGTTATTATCACGTAATTATGGCAACATTGTGACAGATAACGTCAACTACAACAATGTTGCCACAACATTAATACAGAATTATGATGTTAACAAATAAATTAAACAACCATAAATATTATAAAATCACATATTGTTCCTACATAAAGTTTGCAATTCAGATTTCCTTTATAAGGTTACATAATCGTTTTAAATGTGGGCTAATTAGTATATTTTAGCCCAATCTAATTGTGATTTACGTACTTAATAATACGTATCTACAGTAGCTTGTTAACTAAAATACTGAACTATTGATTGCACATACAATACTGCACCGTTGGTACAAACATCAACACAGCTTGGTGAGACATTATTACAGTTAGTAGGACGAAGTGTTAGTTTTAACGCGTGTTTTAAACATTATCATATTCTTACAACATTAATTATCTTATTTAAATTGACAATACCACTCTGGAATTTGGCAATGTTAATATATTAAGAATTTAAATTTTTATTACAGTTAATAAGACTGCTTAGTCGCAGTCGCATTTCTTTACATTACAATTTCAAATTGGTACGTTCCTTCTCATATTATCTAGCGAATATTCGCTTAGATAGACGTCGATAACTGACAAATAGTTTATCTTCTATTCCCAAGTGCAAGTTTCTACTGCAAACTTCAACGAAATTCGTTACAAATTGGTCAGTGGGAAACTTTACGCGAATAGTACTTAATATTTAAATCTGAAACGGAATAGTTCCACGATTTCTATGCATTCACAAATACATTTACCATACGTGTGATAAGTAACCTCGATTTCATCTAAACAAGCTTATAATCGTCGACCATTAGCCGACATTTTACTCCTATTTATTGAGCTTGGACGAATAAATAGGTAAGTAGATGATTCCGCTTGCAGAGCAAATTGCCAATTAAATATTAATCAACTAAATATAAGTGGCTTTTGCCTTTTGGTACCGCAATTATACACTTCACTTGATTCGACTAAAGAGTTTAGTAAGAATCGATACGATAATCGTTTGAGAGTCCGTTCTTTTCGCGTATAGCGGGCCTACTAACTTTTCCCGCTGTGCTTCCGTCTGCGAGGTTCAGGCACGTACTAAGGCCTACTCTACGAACGACAGCAGAGGCCGCACATTCATAATTGCTCGTTCTCCCTCCCACCTGCACTGTTCTCGAGGTCAAACAGCTGTTTGATGCGTTCGATGCACAGCTTCGAACCTTCGTTCGCTTCTTTGGCCATCTGGGGAATAGGGATTGAAAAAAATAAAACAATTGCTACTTGCAGTTTGATTTTTTAACGTGAACCAAGTCTTGGACATAGGGCAACACTGAAAAATAACTTACCGTTTTCGGAAAGCTTTTTTTTTTTTGGATGGGAAATCATCATACATTAAATGACTCCACCCGCTCTGGGTGGAGCGGAAGGGAGTGACAGACTCTTACTGACTAAAACCCACCCGTGTTCCTTCCTTAGCCCTTTATGTTCCGGACGGTGAGCTACCCATTACTCTCCGCCCGCAGGCCCGCGCCTACGGTGGCCGGGAGTCGTCACGCGGCTCCCGACGCCGGGGGCGTCCCCCGCGGCGGCTGAGACGGGAGGCTCTCCCTGAACCGTCCCGCCACTTCCTTCGCTAGCATAACTGCTTCGCAGAAGGAGGTGACTGCCTCCCACTCCCTCTCGCCCCGGACCATGGCTTGCACCAGGGCCGGACGCGAGAGGTCGCCGTCGCTGCCGATCGCCTCTACGAGGACACGGCGGTGCTCCGCCCAAGCGGGGCAGACCTCCACCGTGTGCTCCACCGTGTCCTCTGGGCGATCCTGGCAATGGTGACACCCGGGCGTTTCCTCCCGCCTGATGATGAGCAGGAACCTCCCAAAACTTCCGTGTCCGGTGAGGACCTGCGTCAGGCGGTAGGTGAGGGTGCCGTGGCGCCTCTCTAGCCATCCTCAAAGAGGGGTCTTATCGCCTTTTATTTTTCGGAAAGCTTGTTCACGAAATCTGCGATTATAGCTTTCACGTTGTTTATTTGAAATTCAATGTGCATTCAGAGTTCGAGGGAAGGAAAAATAAAAGACACTTACAAGTGAAAAGTTAAGGAATCCGTGTGGCAATCCCTCCAACACTTCTATGCCGACTTTGTTACCGAGTTTCTTCAGCTTTTTAGCGAACATCACGCAGTCATCCAAACACGGGTCCAAGTGCACGGTCTGTAATAATTAATGTTGGCATAATATAATTATAAAGGAAAGGATTTTTAAGAAAAAAAAAAAGTGGATATTATTAGAAAGAGAGCAGATTGCACAGCTTTTCACAACCATCAGACAGGCTATCGTATCGAAAATTACACCTTTCGATAACCTGCACCCTAATTGCGTAATACACTATCAATCGGAATCTGAATCGAAGAAATTGCTAATCCATTGCTTAATAAGTTCGAAAAATTTGTCTGCTCAACACGTAAATAATGCAATGAACGTTGTTGAACTTTCAAAATGAAACCCCGTACAATTGCCCCGCCGATTTGCCTTGCCCGCTACAGCAAACAGCTGTCGGAAGAATGGCGGTCATCTATTTGATGGGGTGATTTTTCAATCGACAGATATTTTTTATTCGTACAATAAAATTGACGTCTGACAGATTTTGTGTGGAAAAACTGTCAAAAATTCAAAATTATTCCTCGGATAAAATCATCTGGCGTTGGAAAAATCAGCCCTTAAACTGACAACATTTTTGGGTTTTGGACTTGTGAACAGCGTTAAGGGGATTCCTACGATAACATTGATTGATGTTCGATACGATACGGAAGCGTATCGAGTGGTTGTGAATAGCTTTGCAGACATAGTTCGTAAAAAATCTTACATTCATTAATTCACTGACAGACAATACACATCGTAAACGGTTAAACCGCGAGGTCTAGAAGCATGAAATTGTGTTTCCAGAGTTACTTTTATAGCTAAGGAAGGAATTTTGAAAATTCGTCCCCAAAAGGAGTTAAAATAGCGGATTAAAAGTACGTAAGTTCGTCATTTTTGGCGAACGGAAAATCCCATTGGGCACATGGCCTGTAAATGAGTAACTAAGATAATAATTGAACAAAACAGTCATGCTTATGTTCTGGAAAAAGATTAGCCTCCCAGCAAAGTTTGTAAGTGGGGCTGATTCATCATCATCATCATTTTAGCCGAAAGACGTCCACTGCTGGACATAGGCCTCCCCCAAGCACCTCCACTTCGACCGGTTCTGTGCTTCCCGCATCCAACAGGTTCCTGCGGCCTTCACAAGGTCGTCGGACCACCTTGTGGGAGGCCTTCCAACGCTACGTCTTCCAGTACGCGGTCTGGCGACCGCGAACAGATGGCCGATGGGACCGAAAGGTTCTGGAGTGGCCTCCAGAACCTTTCGGCCCCATCGGCCATCTGTTCTGCAAGCAATGTGCCCTGCCCACTGCCACTTAAGTTTCGCAATTCTTCGGGCTATGTCGGTTACCTTGGCTAGTGGGGCTGATTGTGTCAGGCTAACTTATCATCAGTCGTCAAGGCCATCTTGCCGACTGTAAAATATTTTTCCCATTGCGTGATCTATTTACAAAGGTATAAGTACTCAATGAGTAAAAAAAAACGAGAGAAATTACCTAGTCACCTACGCAGCACTTGATCTTCAAAAACAGCACACTACTCAAACTTAAATATTGTAATGACACACTATATTACATGACACGTGGAAGTAGGACAGCATGTCGTTATTATCGAGAGCGCAAAAGAGAGAGAGAGCATAATTGTTGCTTCCGTCGACGCCGGTGCAACACTGAGTTCAGGTTGGCTAACTAGCCAAGTCTTCCAGAGTGTGTGTAACCTATCTATCTCTTTTTACTTATAATATCATTGGCTGATCTTAAGCTGGTCTTGAGTGAAGTGAAGTAGAATCACAAATCATCCTTCATTCATATAGTACTTACCAGTATTCTGACAGGCGGGAACTTAGTGAGCAGATTGTCGTCTGCCCAGTAGGGCGACAGCAGTGGGTCACGCGGCACGGAGAATATGAACTCGTCGGATGGACTGCGCGCTATCAACGCGTCCAGATTCGTACGGGCTGCTAGACTGTGGAATCGTGAAGGGTTTGTTTAAAAAGAATCCATACTAATATTATAAATTCGAAAGTAACTCTGTCTGTCAGTCTGTCTGTATGTTACCTTTTCACGCCTAAACAACTGAACGGATTTCGACAAAATTTGACAGAGAGATTGATCGCATCCCGGGGAAGGACATAGGAAAGTTTATATCCACATACCTCGCGGGCGAAGCCGCGAGCGGAAGCTAGTAACAAATAAATGTTTATATCTTTGTCATCATCATCATTTCAGCCGAAAGACGTCCACTGCTGGACATAGGCCTCCCCCAAGCACCTCCACTTCGACCGGTCCTGTGCTTCCCGCATCCAACGGGTTCCTGCGGCCTTCACAAGGTCGTCGGTCCACCTTGTGGGAGGCCTTCCAACGCTACATCTTCCGGTACGCGGTCGCCACTGCAGAACCTTTCGGCCCCATCGGCCATCTGTTCTGTGAGCAATGTGCCCTGCCCACTGCCACTTAAGTTTGGCAATTCTTCGGGCTATGTCGGTTACCTTGGTTCTCCTGCGGATCTCCTCATTCCTGATTCGATCACGCAGGGAAACTCCAAGCATAGTCCTCTCCATTGCCCTTTGGGTGACTTTTAGCCTTCTTATAAGGCCCATTGTGAGCGACCACGTTTCAGTGCCATAAGTCATCACTGGCAACACGCACTGGTCAAAGACTTTCGTCTTGAGACACTGCGGTATCGGCATCGAGCATTGTACTGAGGTCCTCCATAGTCTCAGCCAGGACTACGATATCGTCGGCAAACCGAAGGTGAGTTATGTACTCGCCATTGATGTTGACGCCAGCCCCTTTCCAATCCAGAACCTTAAAGACATCCTCCAGTGCAGCGGTGAACAGTTTCAAAGAGATAGCGTCTCCCTGTCTCACACCTCGCTGCAGAAGGATAGGTTTCGAGGTCTGATCCTGGAGTCTGACTGACATAGTGGCATTTTCGTACAGACACTTCAGCTCTTCGATGTACCGATAGTCAATCTGGCACCGTTGAAGAGACTGCAGCACAGCCCAAGTCTCGATCGAATCAAAGACTTTCTCGTAGTCCACAAACGCTAAGCAGTGAGGCAGGTTATATTCTTCTGTCTTCTGTATAACCTGTCGCAGCGTATGTATGTGGTCTACGGAGCTAAAGCCTTTACGGAATCCGGCTTGTTCGGGAGGCTGGAAGTAGTCAAATCTGCGCGCGAGACGCTTCGTGATGACTCTCGAAAACAGCTAGTAGACATGGCTTAGGAGTGAGATGGGCCTATAATTCTTAAGGAGGGCATTATCGCCCTTCTTAAAGAAAAGTATCACCACACCTCTGTTCCATGCCTGTGGTGTTTTTTCCTCGAGTATGACGGAACCAAACAGCTTCTGAAGGGCCTTCAGAACGGGTTTTCTGCCGGCCTTCAGCAATTCCGCCATAATTCCGTCATCACCCGGTGCCTTGTTGTTTTTGGCTGCTTCAGAGCCATCCTAATCTCGTACAGGCTGACGTCCGGGATGTCTTCGGTAAAGTGCCGGGTCAATCTAGCTCTTGGGTCGTTTGCCAGATTCATAACGGGGTTATTTGTTGATGTGTATAACTGTCCTTGTCGAATACGATTCTGCGGTCTTCGGTGCGGACAGATCTCTAGCAAAGACCTTGGAGCCTTTAAAAAAAAAAAAAAAAATGTGTTTATTATCTTAAATCTAGATACAATTAAGTTGCCGGGGCTTCCCAGAAAGTAATCCGAAGATACTTGTGATGGGATAAACCTCGCTCTTCCTCGATTAGTTCAACTGGTTCGTTGTGCTAATTAGGTATAAGTAACACATTTTTTATAAAACCAATAAAAACAAAAATCAATAAAAACAAAACCAATAAGAAAAAAGAAAAACAAAAATAAAAATGAAAATTGTGCTTATGGGAGAAAGGTGTAAATGTGTGGTTATGTGCGTGTGAAAGTATATTTTGTGTGTATGTGTGTGTGTTTGAGTGAGTGTGTGGGTGTGTGTGTGAGTTAGAGTGTATGTGAGTGTGTGAGTGAGTGAGATGGTGTGTGTGTGAGTGTGTGTGTATGCATGACGTTCAACCCTGTGTAACCAAAATGTCTTCCACGGCATCATAATTTAGTGTGAAGAGCCATTCCTTCAATATCTTCTTACACTCGTACAGCTGCATATGGTAAATATTAAGTATGCGATTTACTTTATTATAAACGCGTGGGGCTTGAGCTACATTTTGGCGACTAGCAAAAATTGAACGTGCTGAGTATGTTGGGGCTACTATATCACAGCGTCTTTTTTTAAGTTTGGCATGGCTAAAGGGTAGAATTTTATGGTATCTGAGTACAAGGTGTAGGATGTAAAGTTTCCTGACGGAGAGCAGCTTAGAGCTTGAGTATAGAGATTCAGTAGGGAACCTGTAGGGCTTACAGTACATGACTTTAATCAAGGATCTCTGTGCCCTCTCTAGATCTAAAAAATATGTCTTAGCTGCTCCACCCCATACCGAGACACAATAAATGATTACAGACTGGGCCAGTGCGATATATATTTTATTCTGTAATTCTGTACTCATAACATGTCTCAGAGATTTAAAAACCCATATGAGTTTTCTTACCCTCCCTATAGTTAGTTCGAGGTGTGGGTACCAACTTAACCTTTGGTCTACTACAATACCTAGGTACTTGATGGAATTTACCTTCTGAATAACAGGGCAACTACAGGTAGATTGGGTTGGGGTAGGAGAAGAATGTATTCTAATATTGAAGTCAGGCGCCGGCTGAGAGTTTGTGTATTTAGTGAAGCAGATGTAGTTTGTTTTTTGGGTATTAAGCGTAAGTAGATTTTCATTTAGCCAATTACTAACTCTAGCTAATCCCCTCTCAGCCTCAAGCCTAACTTTATCCCAAGTCTTGGCGGAGAAGATAATAGCGGTATCATCCGCGTAGGACAGTATCCTCGCACCGTCGATAATAAGGTTGCAGAGCTCATTAATATAAATTAAAAAGAGCGTCGGGCCGAGGACACTGCCCTGCGGGACGCCATACGTTACGTTCTCTTCGTCACTAACCCGATTTTCAATTTTTACCCCCTGTTTTCTATTTCGAAGGTAACTGCTGAGAAGGGAGAGAGCAGAACCTCGAAATCCTAAGTTCTCCAGCCTGTGTATAAGCTTAGAAATAGAGACGGTATCAAAGGCTTTCTTGAGGTCAAGAAAGACCACTAGGCATTTGTTACCCTTATCTACTTCCTTAGTTATTCAAACTCAAACTCAAACTCAAACCATTTATTTCAATTAAACCATTTACAGGCACTTTTGAATTGTCAAGAAGTCGGTCAGTCAGAAAATATGAAGCTAGTTGCCCATTCCAAAGCGTAGGTACCTATGGAGAAGAACGGGCAAGAAACTCCATGGACACTCTTTTAAATTGTATTTTTACAAAAATATTAGTTACATCATTAATGTTGAATTTACAAGTAAATGTGAGAACGATGTAAAAAAAATACGTACGCGTTAAGAGCGTCCAGAGTACAGCAAATAGTAAGAAGACAACAATCATAAAATAATTAAAAATAAGCCGAGGCAGCTGAGTGATGACCAGCCCCAACTGACGGCGCCCGTTCACGAACATGACGCATAGATCAGCACCATTCAGCTCAACCATTTTGAAGGGAGCTAAATGATCCAATACACACGCCACCGTCAGCGAGACATTTGTGTGAGCATGACATACTATCAGCCGCCATGGCACATTCAAGTCAATGAAAGACATATTACCCGGTAAATGGTAAAGAAGGTATACTTACATAGAACTCACATCTGTGCTATGCAGTTATACAATGCAAAGGAAATTGAGTTTATACAATGCAAAGATAATCTTACAATCTTCAGCAGCTCCAACAGTATTTTCCAGTGTTAATCAATTAGTTGTGGTTGTGGAGCAGGACCAGCATTGAGCCAGGCATTTTTATCAGCGATGTAATCCCCTAACTTATAGTATGCCTGACTGCATAGTGTGAGTTTTATACAAGACTTGAATTTTGTCTCATTCAGTTGAAGAATGTGGGGAGGTATTTTATTATAACATTTTAAACAGTACCCCATAAAAGATGAGTCTACTTTAGCCAGTCTGAAACCTGGTTGAACTAATAGGTCCCTATTCCTAGTACTATAATTATGTCTTTCACCTCTTTTACCAAAAAGATGTAAGTTTTTTCTTACATACATGATGTTTTCGTAGATATATTGACAAGGCACCGTCATGATGTTAATTTCCTTAAACAGTTCCCTTAGAGAATCACGCCTGCAGAGGTTATATATGGCTCTGATGGCTCTTTTCTGCAGAATAAAAATAGAATCGATGTCTGCAGCCCGTCCCCAAAGCAAAATACCGTAAGACATGATACTATGAAAGTAACTAAAATAGACCAGTCTCGCGGTATCTACATCAGTAAATTGGCGGATTTTTCTGACAGCATAAGCTGCAAGAATATTACCTTTGCAAGTTCCTCAGTAGCATCCTGGGTCGACATTCCCCTCCTAAAACCATATTGAGAGGAGGATAGGATGTTATACTTAGTCAGGTAGCTAACTATTCTAGAGTTCAAGAGCTTCTCAATGATTTTAGAAATGGAGGTCAACTCAGAAATTGGCCGATAGTTGTTAACGTCGTCTCTATCTCCACTCTTATACACAGGGGTAACAACGGACCGCTTAAGAAGGTAGGGAAAGATACCAGTGTTGAAACATAGGTTGGCCAGGTCGCAGATCAGCGGGACTAAGATCTCCTTGGCCTGTTTTAGGAAAAGGGTAGGAATTCCATCCCAACCTGGTGCACTCCCAGAGTCTAGGGCCATCAAGATACTTTCAACTTCCTCCTGAGTGGTGTCTAGGAGAACAAAAGAGGACAAATTATGGCGGTCTGTGTTATCAGATGTTTGGGGTACGTAACTATTTAGGATGTTCTGCGCTAGATTTTGTCCTATGTTAATAAAATAATTATTAACATAGTTGACTGAGTCTTGGGGGCATGATTTTATCTTAAGTAGGTCGCCATTGGAGCTCCTGGGTGGTTTATAATTTGTGATGTCATTTATGGTTGACCACAATGCCCGAGGGTTTTTTGAAGATTCTTTGATTTTATCTCTGTTATATTTATTTTTAAGTTTCTTTATAAGGTTTCCACAGAAGGTCCGATATCGTCTATATGTTATCACTAGAATCTGATTATGAGGGTTCGATTTAAGTTTAAGATAAATGGAATTCCTTAGTCTAATACACCGTAGGGCACCTGCTGTAATCCAGGGTTTAATAGATCTTTTGCTATTTGTGATAGTTATAGTTTTAGAATTCGAAAGTATAGCTGTCTTGACCAAGTGTATAAGCGCAAAGGAGTAAGTATCAGGGTCTTTAAAGATGTTAAAAAAGGAGGTATCAATATTTATTAGACTGTTATAAGCATTTTCGTAGTTGACTATTGTTTTGTGCTTACTAGGAATATTATGGCAATATTTACTCTCGAGAGATAACAAAATCAGGCAGTGATCTGTTACTGTTGTGTTTAAAACCGCTGTAAAAGCTGTGTTTTTTTGTTTATCAAGACTCAGGAAGACGTGATCTAGGCACCCATCCCCCCTCGTGGGAAGGTTGTGAGATGGTAAAAGTCCATGTGTTGATAGCATATTTAAGTAGGTTAGTCTATTATTTCTTTCAATATTTGTTTCAGTAGGGGAAATAATTAGGTCAATATTTATATCCCCTAAGATTAGAACGTTTTTACTAGGAGTCATATTTTCAAGATGATTGTTAAGGGATGTAATGAAGTTGCCTGCGTGTAGAAATGATGGGGAGCGGTAGATACCTAGTATAGTGTAATTTGATATTTTTAACTCGAGTCCAGTGGCATTTACAAGGTTAAGTTCTTTAAATTTAACTGACAATTTATTTGTGATGTATACAACTACCCCGTCACTTTGGTTAATATGGTGTTTTGTTTGGAAAGATGTGAAGTTCACTAATTGTGGTATGTTTTTTTTAGGGTTTAGCCAACATTCTGTGAGGATCAGAATATCTATTTCGTATTGTAATTGCGATAGGGTGAGTTGCAAATCATCAAAATTTTTGTATATACTCCTAACGTTTTGTGTTAAAATAATTAAATTGTGTGAAGAATTACCCGTGTTTAATTTTAGTTCCTGTATGTTACACTTTATCGAATCTGATGGTTTAATCTGATCAATTTCCTTTAGTGTATCGAAATTATCCATTCAAACTTGTCAAGTTAGTACTCTCGGGGTTGCAACTAGGGTAGTTAGATGGTTTAAATAATAGCAGATCAGGTTCTAGAGAGTGCAAGTATACACGGATGAGTTCAACATTTTGTTTGTGGGAAAACAGGGGGTAACAAATTGTATATGTAAAATCTAAGTTATATAGGATTTCTGCTAATACAGGTTTAGAACTATTGTGTCTGGGGTTGTAGACGGCGTGTAAGTATGTTGATATGTTTGTATTTTGAGCGTGTTTATGTTTATTGTCAGAGGTCAAGTGATGTGTATGTGCGATATAAAGGTGATGGTTGTAAGTGCGGTATAAAGGTGTGTAGGTATATAAGGGTTTGTAAATAGATTTCTTAGAACATTCTAGTATATAGTAGACTTTTGATATTACCTTTATCAAGCTTGGCAACCCATACCCAGATTGACAAAGGCAACATGGTGTGTGGACATGTATAAGTGTGTAGACATGTATAAGTTTGTGTGTGGATTTCTGTGCGTGTATTATTGTATAGTAGACATTTAACATATTATTTAAAAAAATTGGTGTTGGGCTTAGGTAAACATTTTTAAGTAGGAGAAACAGTTTTGAGATATATATACCCATAGTTAGTCATTGTTCTTGCATTAGTTGTTGCACCTGTGCTTCGTGTTGAATATGGATAGGTTTAGACGTGTCATCTTTCCGGACCAAAACCTTTCCCATAGAGGTCCAGCAATACTTAAATTTTTCAGCCTTTTTAAGGTCTCGAGCCAAGAAAAATAGACGAGCCCCTTTAGACGTAAGTTGTTCAGCTATAAAAACAGGGGAGTCTTCGTTGCTTGTGAGGCCAAGATGTTTAGCCTGTAATCGTGTCTTGTTTGTAATGTTGAAGTCTTTCACCTTTATCAGGAGGTCGGATCTAAGTATTGCTGACCGTAATTCCACCACGATTGTAGGTTTCTTCTCACCTTCTCCTCGGGGTTTCAGGCGGAAAATGTCGCTAATGTCACATCCATTAAAGTCAAGATGAATGGTTTTTGAGAGATTTACAACCATTTGTATTAAATCATCCCTGGTTTCCTGGGGTTTTTTTGGGACATTTTTAATTTCTACGCAGGTCTTGCGCGACTGTCTTTGGAGGTCTTCTACTTTATCCTCCAGTAAACTAATGTACTCCCGGTCTTTTTTAGTCTGATCTTCAAGGATTGCAATTTTGCTGCGGTACTCCTCGTTTTGTGCAGCTAAGAGTGAGACTGCCGCGTCAATTTTAGCATTAGACTCGGTTAACTCCTGCAATTTGTTGGATATGGATGCGAGCTCTTTACTTTGGGCGCCGACGAGCGAGCTAATTAAGTCTTTTATCTCGTCTCTAAAAATGGTGAATTTATTGGGAGAGGAAGCTTCGTCTCTTGGTCGTTTGCTACGTTGAGTTACATTCTCCTTAAGCGATGGAAATTCTTCATTAATATTAGATGATGTTCGATTCAGGGATGGGTCCGAAGAATACTGCATTTGAGTTAAATTACAATCCGGTATCGGCGATCGGGAAGGCAGCGTTTTCTGCACTGACATGTTATAGTAGGACTATTTGGGTCAGAGTCGTCGGCAGTAAACAATCAGCTGGAAGGTAGCTACACTCTAATAAAATTGTCTACCGAAGGACAGGTAACAGGCGGAGTCTTAGTAGTGAGCCGCAGATACAGATAGTGGTCTATATAAGTTTGTTTCACTCACGCGTGTACTGGGCGGAGTCGACCAGAGGTCCAAGCGTGCGCGCAGACAGCTGTCTCCCGTTTTCCAATAGCTCGGTCACACTCTCACGATGTGGGCGGCGCTCGGTATCCGACGCGTGCGCAGATTGTTGTCTCTTTTGCGCACGTAGCACGGTCTCCTTCGTACAATGTGGGCGGGCCGTAGTAGTCAGAAGTCAAGGTACTGGCCTTGCTATGAATTCCTGGTACACAGCTGGTTTATTTACTAATTTTTATTTAACTTAATTTTATTTAAATTGGATACAGAGACTGTTAGCACGACCGATCTGATCGGAGTCCACGAGGGAAGGGCCTTTATTTCGCTCTATTGCGTCCTTAATACGATCTGTATTAAAGCGGCGAAGATCGCTTTTCAAGGACTTAGAGATCCGTCTATTGAGTTGCCGGTAATTTAGCGCATCATCCGTAGACTGCAGGATCATCTCGCGCCTCTCCTTCATGAGCCGCAAAGTAGGATCAGTAAGCCTCTTTTTTGAATTCGTACGGCGGGTCTTGAAGATCTTATACCCGACCGTATGGACAGTTTCCACGAACCCATCGTTATAATCGTCCACGGAGCTCCCTAGGCATTCGAAACGATTCTGGAGTTCGAGCTGAAAGCTCTCGGGGTTTTGGATCTGGATCGGTGCTGGACGGAGCGTAGACTTCATCAGTCGAGATCTTTCCAGCTTGATATTTAAGTTCAATGTGCCTCTTACCATGCGGTGATCACTTCCGGTTTTCACCCCGTTGATCACAGAGGCATCATTGAATACTTGCTTCTTCGTCGACATAATGAAGTCAATCTCATTTTTGGTTGCACCATCAGGGCTCTGCCAGGTCCACTTTCTAAGCTCACGTTTTCTGAAGAAGGAATTCATCATAAACAGGCCTTCCTTCTCCATAAAACTGGCCAGTAGGTGGCCCCGGTGGTTCCGGCGTCCAACTCCAAATTGCCCCACTCGCAGCTCATCATCGTTACGTTTACCCAGTTTCGCGTTAAAGTCCCCCATGACAACACTAAAGTGAGTTTTAGAGCCATAAATGGCTCTGGAAATATCTTCATACATGGTCTCTACCTCATCGTCGGGGTGTGACGAGGTCGGGGCGTAAACCTGTACGACCTTCAGCGAATACCTTTCGGATATTCTGCGTATAAGGTACGCCACCCTGGTCGACACACTCTCGATCTTCATCACGTTGCTCACAAGGCCGCAAGGTCACAAGGGACTTATGGACGATAAACCCGACACCACCTTGGGACTGCTGGTTGCCCTCCCGGAAATAGAGCAAGTTTCCGGATTTGAGGATTATCGAGTCCTCCCCCTCTCTTCGGACTTCAGATAACCCCACTATACTCCATCATACCTTGCTCAATTCTTCCTCGAGTTCGGTGATCTTCTCGTCGGTCCGGAGTGTACGCGTGTTATCTTTGTGTAATAATTACATTTTTATACTAGTTAAAAAAATTGTAATTTTTGGGAGATCTGAGAGTCTAAACTAAGCCTAGACCTGTATTTTGGAACTCTAGGCCCCCCATTATATCACATTGCAAAGCATTGTCAACGTGGTAGAATTGCGAGTGATTGTAAAAACGTTGATATTCAAGTCACAATCTCAGTGTTGTGTAGTATGCTGTTTATGACACTGATAATAAGGTAAATTATTCAATGTGATAAAAAATTCTCTACTCTGCGTTTAGGTAACTGAAATTTATTCTCGTTTGGATTAACACTATTATTATTGACTGGCCCGTTGGTCTAGTGGTTAGTGGCCCTGACTGCTATGCCGGAGGTCGTGGGTTCGATTCCCACCCAGGACAAATGTTTGTGTGATGAGCATGATCATTTGTTCTGTGTCTGGGTGTAATTTATCTATAATATGTATGTATTTAGAAATATATAAGTATGTATATCAGTTGTCTAGTACCCATAACACAAGCTCTGCTTAGCTTGGGACTAGACGGCGTTGTGTGATAGTTGTCGAATATTATTATTATTATATTATTTATTATTAACACTTATAGGCTACTCCTACCTAGTGTTACTGAAAACGGATAAGTATATGTTTCACAGAAATACTTTCTGTGCATTACAAAGGGTTGAGTTTTAATAAGCACTTACTCGTCTTTTTTTTTGGGTGGGAAATAATCAAATGACTCCTCCCGCTCTGGGTGGAGCGGAAGGGAGTGTCAGACTCTTACTGACTAAAACCCACCCGTGTTCCTTCCTTAGCCCTTTATGTTCCGAGGTAGCGGTAACCCTTTCGGACAATCCCGCTAACCTGGCAGGCTTCAGCCCTAACGGGCCCCTTTAAATGATGGTGACATCTCTTTGAGGCGCGCGTGGAACACGGCCGGCCGCGTCCGGCACGGGCCTGGTCCTGATCGGACGGTGAGCTACCCATTACTCTCCGCCCGCAGGCCCGCGCCTACGGTGGCCGGGAGTCGTCACGAGGCTCCCGACGCCCGGAGCGTCTCCAGCGGCGGCTGGGACGGAGGCTCTTTCCCTGAGCCGTCCCGCCACCTCCTTCGCTTGCATGACTGCTTCGCAGAAGGAGGTGACTGCCTCCCACTCCCTCTCGCCCCGGATCATGGCTTGCACCAGGGCCGGACGCGAGAGGTCGCCGCCGCTGCCGATCACCTCTACGAGGACACGGCGGTGCTCCGCCCAAGCGGGGCAGACCTCCAACGTGTGGTACTTACTCGTCTTGGGTCGGTCTTGAGATCGCGTTCGATCCTGTGATGTACGCTAGCCGAGACGACATTGCACCCATGAAGCCAGTCGCTGCTTCACTAATCCTACGAGAACAAAAAACCAATATAATAATCATACACAAATTTAGTATTAAGTAATTTTTTTACTAACTTGACAACGATTTTAATGCAACTTTAAGACCTCTAGCATACGGTTGAAATAGGTTAAACAAAATTCATAATGGAAGAAATGAACACTTGGGGACTTTTAGTGTTCCCTATGCTTTATGGGTCTTACACTGTAACATACACACATCAAAAGTGTCTAGGGATCAAGCATTTTTATGCGGATTTCTTGAGATTGAGATGTGGCTTTGTAATAAATTTATGATTTTATAAATTTATATGGATCCTTTTTGGTGCATTTCATAATTTGAATCAGGAACTGTGAATCAAATTCGAGTAAAAGATGAAAATCAGCTGTCAATATTTTCCCTATAAAAACATACAACGCATTGAAGACATTATTAGTGCTACTGTTTCCCTACTACTGATTAAAACCAACGTTATTATGGAGCGGCGACGTCATTTAAGCAGGGAAGAAATGCTCAGAGCCGTGGGAATGATAGAAGCTGGTTCCCGGCAACGTACTGTGGCTTTAGCTCTGAATACAAGTCAGAGTGTTATCAGTCGACTTTGGACACGTTACCGAAGCACTGGTACCGTGGCTGAGCGCCATGGAGGACGGTATCGCTGCACCACACGGAGACAAGACCGATACATTCAAATCTTAACTCGAAGAGCTCCAACAATAACCGCCATGATGTTAGCCGTGAGGCTTCATCACTCTTCAGGGAACTTAATTAGCGACCAAACAGTCAGAAACCGCTTGCATGAAGTGAACCTTCATTCCCGAAGACCGCTACGGGTACCACCTATAGCAATGCACAATCGTAGGATTCGATATCAATGGGCTCTTGAACACAGAAATTGGGCAGAAGAACAATGGCGTTTCGTGTGCTTTTCTGATGAGTCTCGTTTTGGTATGAGACCGGATACAAGACGTATACGACACTGGAGAACCCCTGGACGCCAACAGCGATTAAAATCCTGCCAGGAAGTCCATCCTTATAGTGGTGGAACCATCATGGTATGGGCGGGTATTTGGATCGGCGGAAGAACTGAGTTGATTTGGATCAGAGGCAACCTCAACGCTCAAATTTATGCTGAGACGATTGTATCAGACGTCATCGTTCCTCTACAAGTGCAAATCGGTCCCTTATTTCAGTTAATGCATGATAATGCACGACCGCACACCGCAAGAGTTGTAAGACAGACTCTCGCCGCAGCTAACATCAATGTCCTGCCCTGGCCTGCTCAGTCGCCAGACTTGAACCCGATTGAGCATGCATGGGATATGCTACAGAGAAGAGCTCTGCCGAATATGGAGGGTATCCAGTCGCAAGAAGACCTTTTTTTGTTGTTGCAACGAACATGGGCGGCCATTCCACAGCGTGATTTGGATGAACTCATTTTGAGTATGCCAAACCGATGTTCTTGTGTTGTTAGTGTTCGCGGTAGAAACACGGATTATTAATTGTTTAAGTTACCCAATAAAATTTTAAAGAAAACTGTTATTTCAGTCTTTTTTTTCGAACTTTTGTTAGTGGTTCAAATGTCAAAAATCCCTTTATTAGGAAAATGGCAAATTTCTTTATTAATGCAAAGGTGACTTGGTTTATCGTTACTGTGACAAACGAAAACACTTTATTTGATGAATCCTTAAAGAAAATTTTAATTAATATCAATCAGGAGAAAAGTTATTGCAAAAATATATGTTGATCCCTAGACACTTTTGATGTGTGTATTTATGTTATCACACTAATATTATAAAGGCGAAAGTTTGTGAGTGTGTGTGTATTTATATGTTTGTTACTTCTTCACGCTCAAACGGCCGGACCAAATTTGATAAAATTTTGTATGGAGGTAGCCGACACCCTGGATTAACATAAAGGCTACTTTTTATCCCGATATTCCCACGGGATCAACATTTACGCGGGTGAAACCGCGGGGCGCAGCTAGTGTATAATATGTTGAGATCGTAGATCATACTAATATTTTAAAGGCGAAAGTTTGTGAGTGTGTTTGTTACTTCTTCACGCACAAACGGCTGAGCGGACTCGGATGAATTTTTGCACACTAGATAGTTTATAACCAGGATCCTATGTGTTAACATAGGATACTTTTTATCCCGATATTTCCACGGGACCGATTCTAATGCGGGTGAAACCGTGGAGCGCAGCTAGTAGATAAATAAAAATAAAATAACTGGCGAACGGCGGGTGTACTATACAATAAACCTCCGCCGAACCCTTCAGTGAATATCCCCTTCACACTCTTCACTATATCATATTTGAACTACTTATACAGGGTTATTGGTAAAACATTAACAACCTATGAACAACTTTTACTATGGGACCAAACCAGAAATCGCGAAAAAAAATCAGCTGTTCCCTACATTAATGAAATAATATAACTGGCGACCGGTAAGTGTATTGTGTTCTATATACACCTCTGCCGAACCCTGCAGGTTATACAGGCGTGGGTGAGGCGAATGTACAAGTATCTTCCGGGCCTCCAATTCGTGGTAGCAGAGGGAAATGTGGGCTTTCAGTAGGAGACCGACATAACCCTCCGTTCTCCCCAGATAGAGCGTATCCATGAGGGTTTTCCCACAATCAAAAATGGTTACACACGTTATAATATCAACAAATACCTTGTCTTTATCCTCTTCTTGTCTTTACTGTCATTGTCGTCGACTAACGGCGGTTCCCCTACTAATGTACTAGAGTTTTCAGATTCAGGTTCCCTATAACAACACACAAGGGGGTTAGCACAACAACAATGTATGGAGGTTAGAAACATGGGTGAAGGAATTACAGTTGGGTTACAGGTATGGGTTCTCAAAAACGTTTACCTATCAAAAACGCCATTATCTGTCTGCAGGGCTAGCATGGCCGGAGACATTTTATCCACGGGGAGAGGAGAAAATACTATTCCCCTCTGTCAATTTTGTCCACCCTCCGAGCATGGCGACATGGGTGGATAAACTATTCACGGTGGCAGTAAGCACGAGACATTTTTATAGTACAATTAATTATATTTTCTCCAAGAGATATACTTAAACCCACCATCTAAAGACGAGGACAAATTTCTCCCTTTGTTATGTCAAAATATCTGTAATTTTTCTCTTCCACTAGTCGCCATGCTATAGACGGGGGGTGAGTATCCACGTCTAATGTCAAAAAGTGATATAATTCTCTTTCCCCCTGTTGCCGTGCTTTGGCAGGTGGATAAAATAATTTTATCCCTTGTCAGTGGAAATAACCGGTGGAGAAAAGTTTATCCCCAGCCCATGCTAGCCCTGCTGTAACCGTATAAAACTAGGACGATAAGTTATATTAATTGAGTGGTGAAATACAAGTGTTTTGAAAAAAATGCTGAATGGGAAATATGACATGTTACGTTTCAGGCAGACTGAGTAAGTTACATAAAAAAACAGACTAAAAAACAAAAAGAAAACCACATTAAAAAAATATGCCGGCCGTAAACATAGATCATCCGATTATCAGAACAAGATCCGCCTTAGCTATAGCTTATAATTATGAGACACTTCATTCGGGAGAAGGTTCAATTTTGTTTCATTTCACGTTCACACGACACCGACAACATTACATAGGAATTAACGTTCATCTCCTTTTTTTTTTCGATCATTCGGTAGGCGAGCGAAAGATTGACATGGTGCCGCCCGTATTTCCCGACGGGCGTGACAAAGTAGTATAGTGAACGGGTACACTACAAACACATTCCGATGAAATGTACCACCTACTGCAATCAGGCTGATAGTGACCGCATTATCCGACATAGGGAATGGAGTCGCCCGAGTGCCAACATTTAAGAGCGTGTATTCGATTCGCGACGAAAACATCACGTTTTCGAGCTTTTTCCAGGGCAATATCGTAAAGACGTGAGCAGATTATTTGAAGAACATTACGGTTTTAGAAAGACTAAGTCTTGATTTAGTGCACTACAGAGTAAAAGTGTAATTTTTAATGACGGTTTTTGAAAGCTAAGACAATCCCTGCATATGCGTTTTTCCAACAGGACATATAGTCTCAAAGTGCAACACAGAGCTAAAATTACGAAAATATTGCTATTAAATATTAAAAAACAATATTTAAAAATTACAAAATCGATTCACTTTAACAATTTTTTTTCACCAGTAGTTGAATAGAAACATAACTAATATATTTATTTTATGAAAATAAAGGTAATGCTAAATATTGTGGATTTTTTTCAGACCATTATTTAAACTCATTTATTTTAGACGATTATTTAAAAAACACTATAAATCATCGCGCGCAATCCTTTACCGATAAGTGCGTGCCAGCGACAGGACGTATCACTTTTTGTTTTAAGTTTTTAGTTTAAGTTACGTCGTAGTAGTAAGTAAGTATAAGTTACGTCGTTCTAGCAATCGTGTAGATTTTGTCTTGCGCTAAATCGAATACGCGCTCTTAATATCGTTGGTTCGGTTCACTAATGAATTAATTTTTCAATTTTGGTTCATTTTGTGTTCAGAGGTTTCACTTTGAGTGAAAAATGCCCAATGAAAGACAAAATGAAAAATAAAGAGAAGTGTCTGATATCAGCATAAGTTACAGTCTCTTTCTGAAGCTAGATGAGTCATATTTATTACTATACGAGTAGTAGTAAGTACCTGTGAGATTCGTCGTAAGCCTTGGGAGTAGGTTTGATGATGGGTATCCTACGACCTTCTGAATCCGTGTCGCTGTCCAACACGTACCTCTCAAGGAAGTCTGATACGTACTTCTGAGATTTATCCTCCGGCGGCGTAGCACCTGGGGGTAAAATAAAACTGACGTCAACACCACAGGTACGATAGACTTAGGAGAACCTTAACTATACTTAAAACCTTGTCATATTATTCGATGCAAATGGCAACGTAAAATATGACGTTTTTTTTTTAAGGTTCAAAACGCTCTAAGTTCATAAAGCTGTAGGAATTTATTACTTTTTCTGTTTTTTTTTTCTTACACCTTTATGAAGTTGGAGGGTTGTATTGGTGATTTTGATGATTATAATTCTGTAACTACACACGTCTACAGCCGCGAATAATATTTTAATCAACATACAACCTAGCACTGGCCTGCAAATTGCAAAAAACGCAAGAAATTTTGAATTTCGCGGGCTGGTTGGAGCATTCCCAAGAGCAAACTCATTTAAGGGGAATGCTCCACCCTTAAATGAGTTTGCTCTTGACTTTAGTCTACGTCAGAGGTGACAGAGACAAAGTCGACGATGGAGTGAGCTTACCCAGAAGAAGCCTGTTCACTCTTACTTTGAAGAGATTCGGGTTTTATGCGCTCTGAAACACAGTTGCAGGTAGACAGTTCCACTCTTTTCATTAAGTTTACGAACGCACTGACAGGTGGCTTGCTTACCGCCTAGAGTTAAGCGAGTCATCTTGCAAGTAGCGAGGTGAAACGAATACTCTAAGAGTTTTCGCAACCGGCCGCTCTGCGCGCTTGGCGCCTAGCGTGTATCGAAGGATGTTAAGCAGGCCATACACGTTAGGGTGTACATGACAGCTTTACCTGCACAGTTGAACTGTACAGGTAAACGCGAGCGTGTATGTTGCACAACTGTTCAGCGGTGCAATTGCGTAACACATTATAAATCGGAATCGGTTTCATTTTGACAGTTCAACAACATTCATTGCGTTGACAATTTTTTCGAACTTATGAAGCAATGGATTAGCAATTTGCTTCCAAATGATTCAGATTCCGACTGATAGCGTGTTACGCAATTAGGGTGCAGGTTTCCACGCCTGTACAGGCAACTCAAAAAATATGTATACAGATATTTTTTACCTGAGGGTTATACCTGTTCAGTTTAACTGCGCAAGCAAAACTGAGCGTGTGTGGCGGTCGCCTGCACAGGCGGCAGTTGTCCGGTGATTTTTGTTGACGCCCTCCCTCCCCCTTAAGAGCGTTTACGCCGTACGGCTTTTCATACAAACTTTCAAGACTTTATTTTTCGAAATGAATGAACCGATTTTAATGAAACTTCATACGCATAAGCAGGATACAAAGGTCTAAAAAGTTAGTAGAGAACATTTTTGAAATGTCTTATTTAAAAGAAGATAACTGGAAATCTCTGCTTCTATGGAAAATTTAAAATCGGTCTAATTTGGCTGTAACACTATTTTTCGAAAATGTTCTGTACTAACTTTTTAGACCTTTGTATCCTGCTTATGCGTATGAAGTTTCATTAAAATCGGTTCATTCATTGCGAAAAATAAGGGCTTGAAATTTTGTATGAAATGCCGTACGGCGTAAACGCTCTTAACGCGTGACCTTATTTATGCTTGGCCCCGCTTCTTATATAGGCAATGTCCTATGTAATAAGGGTCGAGCCTATTGCCATCAACCCGAATATAGTCGTCACTAACCTGTGGCGGTATGTTCGCTCTGCAGTGACGCAGCACTAATGGTAGTGTCAGAAGACTTCCTTCGTTCACTGCCGGACTTGTGAGCCTGAAGCTCTGCCAGGTCAGAGGGAGACACCTCCTCGAATGATGAGGGGCCTTCACTTATGCCTTCTAAGAATAAATAATAATAATGATTATTTGAAAAACCCTACAAACACACGTTTTAGATCGTGTCAAAAATAATCACTGACAATATTCATGTAACTTGAATATGAGAATTCAATAATATAACTAATGATGTGAGACAATTAGTTGCTCTCGTTGCTGAGACAAAAGTTGCTTGTGGGCGCCTTCCCTAAGTTCAGACGCGTACTGAAAACGTCTATTTATGATTGTTTACAATTTTGTTTTGCGAACTTAAGCATATAACTACGTTGAGAAAGGTTGGTGTTAAGAAAAGGAGAAAAAATTCACACACAAGATATTAATTTAACATTCTCATTCTGCAAACTATACAAACTATTGATTATATCTTGTCCGGCTGAGTCTGACATCATGAATCGCAAAATAATATTTCTATATCTTACTTTTATTTTTTTGCTTTCTCTGCTAGTAAGTTTTTAATTGCAAAATAAGTCGTTTCTGTGTTTTTCTGTACTCTATGTCAAAAAAATCTCTTAAAGCGCCAACAAGTTCAATTTTTGGTATAAGCTCGCCAGTTGATGGGATAACATGGTCTTACCTTGTGAAGGACTGATTCTAAGGAACCCATTGCTATCTATTGGCGTCGTGGCGCTCGATACAATCTGATTGATCCCACCATTCTGTTTGTCATCTTTACCTTTACCACCTTCAGATTTCGTGTTGGGACTTGCGTATGCTGAAAAACGTACAAAGGGGATTGAAGATTTTATATGGAGCCTGGCATAGAGCTACAAACATTTAGAGTGATTATTTCAAACATCTATGCAACAAGATGTAAAATAACATAACATAATCAGCCTATAATGTTCCCACTGCTGGGACTCGTGACAGGGAGTGGGCCCGTAATCCATCAACAAGATGTAAGCAAGTTAAAAAAATATGGATGTCACGTGATCAACGTTGAACGTTTATATCTCTGAAACGTGACACTACGGCTTTTGATGTTATTATGTTTTCTGTTTGCATTGATGTCAGCTATCGATTTATATAGGTTTCATGAATGCCCGCCATTTTGAAAATAACAAAACAAAATGGCGGACAGTAGGAATGCCACGGACCTTTAAAGCCCTTTGGAAAATGATCTTAAAATTTGATAATTTGAAGTGGATTGGAGAGCGAACTCTGATTAACCTTTTAAGCGCTTGGCTAAATATAAATTGCCGTGCCCCTAGTGCGCGGCTACAAATCGATAAAATAATCATCATCATCTGCCTAGCCTTTTCCCAACCATGTTGGAGTCGGCTTCCAGTCAAACCGGATGCAGCTGAATACCTAAATCGATGAAATAATACCTACAACAAATTAATATGGATGAGCAATCGTTGAATAGAACGAAAAAATCATGCATGTACTCTGTCGCAGAAATACGACACGAGCGGTAGGGGCACGGAAATATGTGTCGCATAAATGCGACACAAGCGGTTAAAGGGTTAAGAACTTCTGGATCTGTCTGCAGGCGATATATTTTTTTTCCTTTTATAAAGTAACACAGTTTACAGTTGGTAATACTTTATTCACATTACAATCTAGCCTGTTAGCTAATAAGTAATTTAAATTCGATTTAAACTGCTGGTTAACTATAAAATTAAGAAATCGTCAAATAACATCTTTTTTAATCACTTTATGTTAAAGGGAAGACACTTGATTCACGTTCAAGTTCACTCACAGAGGCGAATATTATTTCTAAGCATGGCTTTCTGGCATTTTTAAGAAATGAAGTGGCTTGCGGTGCAGAACTAAATTAAGTATATTCATAGGCGTTTTGCGTTCCTACCACAAAGAGTCTTTAAGACATTAAAAAAACTTGTGAGAAAAAAAATGCATACACTTGGAAACTAAAACTACTACCAAGGTAATAGAGACTATAATTGAACATACCTTTAAGACACCTCATCATAAACCCAAAAGGTAGTACGGGGTCCATCAAACATAGCAGCCTCGCTGGACTGGGCACAAAGCTGATCATCAGCGGTGCGTATGCCAAGAACATGCCTTCAGGTCTCCGTAACCCTGACGTTAATATCTTGAGTGTGCAAGCGGCTACTAGGTTAGCACCTGCGGAATCACCCGCGAATACGATTCGTTTACCTGTTGAAAAAAAACATGAATGGATTAATTTTAATAAGAGAGTATACGTTACTAGTTTCTGCCCGCGCCTTCGCCCGCAATGAGGTCAGAAATTATCTTACGGGAACGTACTAGCGGGATATAAAGTTTGTCCTAAACTAAGTCACAGGTGAGCCAAATTTCATCAAAACTCGTTCAGCCGTTAACGCGTGAAAAGTAACAGACATACAGATCGACAGATACGACTTAATTATAATATTAGTATGGATAAAAAGAGTTTACTTAAATATTAATAAGTTAGTGTGGGACCTATTTAAAAATGTCTCAAGAAGAGTAACTTTTAAAAAAGCCATTGAGAGACAGTCTTCAATATTGCCTATACTCCGTTCGAAATATGATTAGACATTTAAATAAAGCATTTTTACAGTCCGTTCAACCGATTTTGAATTCTTTTGCGTTGGTGGCATGACAAGCGGCAGTTGCAGTAAACAGTTAGTATTGTAATCGCTTTTTTGCTTTTAATGCCATCCTTATGCCTACAGGATAGAAGTCAAAGTCGTTTGAACGGACTGTGAAAAGGTTTAAAATGTCTAATCTTATTTCAAATGGAGAATAGTAACAATCAGAGCTAAATCGACCTCACCAACATGGTCCTGCTTTGACATTAACATCTAAATACAATTAAACTGTAGCGGTATCTACAACGCCACAAGCGAACAACGCGTCATACTGACGTCACGCAAAAGCCTGCATCTCGCAAGCACAGTTTACCGCGCAACTAGCAAAGATCCAACGCAACGGCCCAACGTGAATCATCGGGCAGTTGCCCGCCAGACACAACACCCGTCTGGTCGGAGGATTCTCCCTTTTCTATGGAGAATGAGTGAACTGTACACCCTGTTCCTCATACCTCTATAAAACTTTTCAAAATTTAAACCACCCACCTGTAGTACCAATATCCTTAAAATGCGTCAGCATCCAGCAATACGCGTAGTACACTTCTTCCAACGCCCTCGGGAAGGGAGCCTGTGGTGCTAAGCTGTAGTCTATGGATAGTATGGGCACGTTCAGCTTAGCGGCCCAGTCTCGAAGGTACGTCTCATGGGATTTTGAGCTTTGAGCCACGAAGCCTCCTCCGTGGCAGTGGAATAGAACGCCGTCGGCCGGTGGAAGGGATGAGGAACCTTCGCCTGCCTAAATATGTGGAAATAGATGTAGGGCGATGTATGTTTGAGTTTTACTGGTCTTTTACGTCTACCAGGGCTATAATATTGGTACTGTTAAATCGTTGTACAAAAGTACCAAATATAGTTTCAATTTGAGCAAAAGCATACCGTTTTATAGGATACATTTTTAAATAGTGCGCAAACTGGAACCATGAATTCAGCTTATGATTCAAGAACCCCCTTTTTTTTCGCATGGGAATTCATCAAATGACCCCTCCCGCTTTGGGTGGAGCGGAAGGGAGTGTCAGACTCTTACTAACTAAAACCCACCCGTGTTCCTTCCTTAGCCCTTTAGAACATAAAGGGCTAAGGAAGGAACACGCGGGCCAGCAGTAACCCTTTCGGACAATCCCCGCTGACCCGGCAGGCTTGGGCCGTAACGGGCCCTTTCTCTGACGCTGACATCTCTTAGAGGCATGCGTGGAACACGTACGCGCCGTTCGGCACGGGCCTGGTCCTGATCGGACGGTGAGCTACCCATTACTCTTCGCCCGCAGGCCCGCGCCTGCGGTGGCCGAAAGTTGTCGCGCGGCTCCCGACGACCGGAGCGTCTCGTTATCAAAAAAAAAAAATCTGCCTTTTCATAGAAAAGTGAGAGAGAATGACTTGCGCGGTCCGAATGTATGGAAGATTTTTTTTAAACCTCTAGAATCATATGCTTAACTGATTCTTACTGTTTGCGCACTGGTTAGTATTTTTTCCTGTATAAAAAACTCGGTGGCATTGCAAACTGACACTCAAATTGAAGTTTACTTAAAACAATGAGGAATAAAAGAAGTTAGACTTCTAAGCGAATGCTAAGGACGCTGAAACTGACTATAATTCGTTTCAGTTAACCCTAAGTGGTCTAGTCACATCACGCTAAGAAAACACTAATATGAAAAAGGGGTTCAATTAACATTATTTTTACCTTTTTTTTCATACCGACAATGAGAGCTATGTGGACTATGATCGATCAATATTACCAATGTAAGTAGTTCCTCTAAGTTCTAATGCCTTTTAGATACGAAGCAATAATCATTTACCTTTGTCTCTGGGGGAAGCTGCGGTAGTTGTTAATAAAAACTTTTTAGATCACATAAAAAATAGCCCAGCCATAAAATTATCAACTAAGATAGGTTTCGTTAAATAATTACTTTTTTACATTATAATATGAATTCTTCAATAACTCAGTAACATAAACCAGATAATGATTAGCATTTTATTTATCAGTAAGTATGTAACTGTCAACATAGAACGATTTGTTTTAGGATCCATTTTACGGTTGCCGAATGTATGATATGGTGTTCACGGAAAATAATAAAGGCCTGTTACTCACCATGCCAGTCCTTTTATTCGCACTTATAAGTCTAACATTCAACCCTTGTAATCCTATATGTACAGTGGGGGGTAGGACTGTGATTTCTTTGCCTTCAGTTGTGGTTACAACGATGGGTTCCGGAGGGATCGTTATAAGCTTGTTAACAGCGACTGGTGACGACATTAGGCTGGGAACCCTCTTCATTATCTCTGAAAGGATAAATAAATTGTTTAGTAAGGAAAAAAAAAATATTACTATATCTCAATACAAATAGGCTCTTTACAATGTTTGGAAGAATTAGTACGGTCAGCAACAAAAGTCGATTAACACTTCAGTTTTTTTTATATCAGTTATTGAGCAAAATATTTGTTAAAAATTGCAGCAGAAGTACAATGTAATTTTGAACAAATATTTTGCTCAATAACTGATATAAAAAAACCGAAGTGTTCATATTTTGCTCAATAACTGAGATAAAAAAAACTGAAGTGTTAATCGACTTTTGTTGCTGACTATACATTGCCTCCTGAACTAAGTCATCTAGACTTCGGGAGACTGTATTTGCCGTTTGCATTACGTTCTAGTAACAGTTTCTATGAGTTCTAATGGGTATATTAATTATACATTGTATATATACATATATATATATATTTTAATATGTCCAGCTAACTGCGATGGACTGAGTTGGTTCAATTGTTTCTGTGTTTACCTATACACTCTGAATGAAAATGATAATGCAAAATACTGTCTTCTAAACTGTCCCTCCTTATTGGTTTTGCTGCTGAAAGTGCGGATGAATGTCCTGTGTTCATTGTTTCTAGTACAAAATTCGCAGTAGCATCCCAAGTCTTTACATTAGACAACATACTTAATCAGGGGGATGCACCAGTAATTTTTTTTAATAACCTACGAATAATTTCATCGCTTGGGGGTTAGAATCATGTACTAAATCTATGTTGCATCTCATGGTTGCGCCCAGGTTGCATCTCATGCCTTTTCTCCATGATGCCTCCTCCTACAATCCCTACATACTCTTTTTCTTCCTTGTTCACGTTCATATATGCGTCGTGCACGCGCTCCGGTTCCAAGTTGTCTTTAGAATAGCGCTTATAAATTGCGTCAGCTAACTGTCTATTATGTTCGACCACTCAAGACGTTACCGGACCACCTTATGTGAACATTGGAGCGTCCAAGCGTAATGTGAATTGATTCATTTTAGTCTTGTCTTATGTCGTCGGCTCAAAAGAATATTTTGATACTTGCTGTGACCTTCATGCAAAGATATTTACTTCAATTAATACGAGAAAGCCTAATGAAGCCATTTCGATTCTGAAAGTCTATTCAATTAACTCGTTTCTGTTAATTTCTCTAAATTTAGAGTCATGAATTTATGAGATGGGACTTTCGTACGAAAACAGAAGCTATTACAAAAACCGAGCAAGAGCGAGTCGGACTCGCGCACCGAGGGTTCCGTAACATCCGGGTTTATGCATAAGGTTTATGTTTATGAACATAAATGTTTATTTTTATTTTCGAGTTGATTGAATGAATGGTAAATTGTGGTTTACAATTTATGACGTATTAAAAAAAAACTACTTACTACATCTTGTTCAAACCAATTTTCGGTGGTAGTTTACATGGTAATGTACATCATATATTTTTTTTAGTTTTATCATTCTCTTATTTTAGAAGTTACAGGGGGGGGGACACATTTTACCACTTTGGAAGTGTCTCTCGCGCAAACTATTCAGTTTAGAAAAAAATTATATTAGAAACCTCAATATCATTTTTGAAGACCTACCCATAGATACACGTATGGGTTTGATGAAAAAAAATTTTTTGAGTTTTGGTTTTAAGTATGGGGAACCCTAAAATTTATTGTTTTTTTTCTATTTTTGTGTGAAAATCTTGATGCGGTTCACAGAATACATCTACTTACCAAGTTTCAACAGCATAGTTCTTATAGTTTCGGAGAAAAGTGGCTGTGACATACGGACGGACAGACAGACAGACATGACGAATCTATAAGGGTTCCGTTTTTGCCATTTGGCTACGGAACCCTAAAAAGAGAAAACAAAACTACATTACCTAGGAATCGAACTCAATCTTCAAAGCAGAAATGACCCTTACTTTTATAATCTTACTAATTAATTAGGTATGTTATTTGAATGCTCATGTCATCATCATCTGCCTAGCATCAGATGCAGCTGAATACCAGTATTTTACATGGAGCGACTGCGATTTGAATGCTCATGTATGCAAACATAACATGTTTTGTTTCAAAACATAACGCCTAAGCATATATGTTTTCCCTATGCAACATTGCGCTAAGATTAAATTTCGAACACGTACGTCAAACCAACAAGGCGATTTTACGCGGAAAATCACGTTTTATACGCATAATATGTATAAACACCAGTTAATATATTTTGATACGCGTGAAACGGCACGACCGGCATGAATACTTCATTCTTATGATAAACCTACCATTTGATAGCATAACTGGTGTAAAAAAGTTATTCAAAAAAATAAAAAAACCCGACTGCGGTAAAAAACTGAAAAGTTAAAAACAAGCCCATTTTAAATTAAATAAAAGTTGGAAGCAGGCGGGACCCATTTGAATTTGAAAATATAATAAAAATGATTATATGGGTCCCGCCTGCTTCCAACTTTTATTTAATTTAAAATGGGCTTGTTTTTAACTTTTCAGTTTTTTACCGCAGTCGGGTTTTTTTATTTTTTTTTAATAACTTTTTTTATTTCCAGCTTTTTAGTTTAAATAAATGTGAAAGATTTCGAAGACGATTTAGCTCTTGGTACGTGTTTTTTTACGATTTGTCACTTCGAATTACTTTTAACCATATAAGTTGTATATATTTTTGTAATCACCTTTAAAAACCCTTTATTTTGATACCCCACTCGATAGGTTTCGAGAAAAATATTTTTTTTTGAAGACTTAATATTGCGCCAAAAATCGGCAATTTTATATTTTTTCAATTTTGATATACCCAGTGACACTCGCGCCACCAAGGCAAATCTAAAGACGTATAATTTATCAAAATCCGTTCATTCGTTTAGAAGTTACGAGGGAACAAAGAAACGGACATACATACATACATACAGGTCAAATACATTACCCTCCTTTTGGGCTTCGCCGCAGTCGGGTAAAAAGACACTTAAAGAAGCCAAGAGCCAATTTGTACTCCCATCATCTGCTTAGCCTTTTCCCAACTATGTTGGGGTCGGCTTCCAGTCTAACAGGATGCAGCTGAATACCTGTATTTTACATGGAGCGACTGCCTGTCTGACCTCCACAACCCAATTTCTAGGTAATACGATTACCCAAATACTAGGTAATACCCTTTGGTAAGACTGGTTGTCAGACTTTCGGGCTTCTGACGACCCGACTGTCACGATTGACTGTAACGACAGTCGAAGATCCACGAATGACAGCCGGGACCAACGGCATAACGTGCTTTCCGAGGCACGGAGAGGTCTTGATTATGTAAACATGGTCACCTATCCACGGACCAACCGCGGCAAGCGGTTGTAATATTTTTTTTTTGTACTGGACTATATTTGGGAACCTTCTGGTTCCGGAGATATTGAAGGTCAAAATTCCAACTTTTACCGAAGTTTTTTTACGAAAACAAGTTTTTGATATTATAACACAACTTTAAATACCCCCAACGACCCTTGCACCGTTGCATGCACCCATAGACACAATGTTTTGCGTGCGCACTACCACAAACAGCAAATTTTCACACCAAAATTAAAAGTCGTTTCCCACCAACTAGTTTGTGCAATGTTAGGTACTTAGTTTGATGCACAGAATGCGTAGTTGACAGCTTGTAATGGGTCTTTTTAAACCCTGTATTGTGATGTGACCATTGCCGGATTAAGACTACTTTATGTCCTAAGCAATCCACGGGGGCCATATTACGAAGTATTAATGCCATCATGATTACAGTGCCAAAAAGGGATGTTGCTATCGGTCATGTATAGCTCCGTCTCTCTCTTATACTGGAATCATGATGGCATTAAACCGTCATAATAAGGGAAGTATTAATGCCATCATGATTACAGTGCCAAAAAGGGATGGTGCTAGGGGTCATGTATAGCTCCGTCTCTCTCTTATACTGGAATCATGATGGCATTAAACCGTCATAATAAGGCACCTGTAGGCCCTCCTAACCACTAGTCGCCTCGTGCTTTTCCGAAACATCGACGAGCGACTTGTAAAGATTGGCGCACATCTCTAGCTAGAGTGACTTTTGGGTTTTGTAATATCTTGCTCATAAACAGCCTTGCCTTTCATGTGCTAGCAAATTCGGTGCTGTTTCTGCCTTATGGTGCCCCCGAGACGTGATGCCCTAAGCAATTGCTTAATTTGCTTAGGGGCTAATCCGGCACTGGATGTGACTATTACCTACTTAACTCTTTAGAAATAAGGATGAATAAAGTCGGTTGAGAGACTGCCATTTTGGGTATATTTTTTTTAACGCGATGACTTGTTATCGCGTAGGTTTTGGATTTTTAACTCTCGGTGCTGAGCAGTGCGCGATAACAATTCCCGTACGAGGGCTAATGTACCTACCATGTGTCACAGTGCCAAGCGATTATGTACCATGAGCGGTGCAATTATTACTGTAACCTTGACATTCTCTGCAAACGATTATGATACGGGTCCTGGTCTATCTCTGCCTGAAAGTCGTTCATTGTCATAAACCATAATCAGCCTATAATGTCCCCACTGCTGGGGCACAGGCCTCCTCTCGGTGAGAGGGAATGGCCCGTAATCTACCACGCGGGCCCAGTGCGGATTGGCAGTCGTCACATGTCTTCGAATTTTTGGTTCTAGGACATGCCGGTTTCCTCACGATGTTTTCCATCACCGTTTTGAGACCAGTGGTGATGAAATAATTTACACAAAGTACAGCGCCTGTCTGGGTTCGAACCTACGACCTACAACTCGTAAGTCGCGGCCGTTACCATTTGGCCACCACAGCTCTCACTTGGCCACCACTGCTCTCACTTGGCCGCCACTGCATTGTCATAAAAAGCTATAAAAATATTAGGTATCAGTGTCGAAGGTACCATACAACTCAATTCCTACCGGCTTCCCTTTGAAAAATGGCACAGTCAGTATTCTATAGACAAATAGTATAATCATATTAAAGATATCTATAAAAAGGTCAATATGACCGATTACTGTGTTATCTTATGGTTGCTTAATTTGCGTTGGTTGATTGACATTTTATCTACTTTATACAGACATCCGTGTCAGGTTGATATGATTATATTGTACAAGTGTGCCTCATTAGTAGTTTTACGATTCTATTAGAATTTTGTATCTAATTATAAAGAGGTAAAATTTGTTAAGTTTGTAGGTAGGGGGTAATCTCCGGTACTTCTAGTCGGGCTTGAAAAGTCAATAAACACAGATATAGATAGACCTAGATAACGCAAGCATCACGAACTGTATGAAAACCAAGCGTGCCATTTTTTGACTACCTACTATGACGTCACAAGCTCGCGCTCTCGCTCACGCTTATCCCGTCAGCAGTACACAGGACTGAGCGCGAAAGTGGCGGCTTACGATTTTTGAACGTAAGCTGGTGCGATTTTTGGCACGCGAAGTAATTGCTCTTGCGTTAACTAGGTGTATAGATCTATATCTGTGTCTATAAACTATATAATTTCTTGAGGTAGGCTATAGGTTATATAACATCACGCTAAGACCCAAAGGAGAAGAGTAAAAAGAAAAAAGTCAGAAAGAACGCTATGCGAAAACGAAGTAAGTACTGAACCGGCGATGCGATGTGACGGCGAAGGTCAGGGAACAAGAAATTTCACACAGACGAAGTTGCGAGTAGAAGCTAGTCTAAGTGTAAACGTGTCGAAAATTTGAAAGCAACAATTTAAATCAATCGATCTTTAAATTAAGTATTCACGTGCTTCACATAAATTAATGTAAGATAACATTAACTTCTAACTGCACTGAATATTACTCAATAAGAAATTATGATTTTTAGGGTTCCGTACCTCAAAAGAAAAAAGGGAACCCTTATAAGATCACTTCGTTGGCAGTCTGTCTGTCCGTCGGTCAAGTCCCTTTTTGTCAGGAACGCGTGGAGTTATCAAGTTGAAATTAATATCAAATACCCAGGGCTGCAATCCCTTGAAGCAGTGAAAAATCAAACTTCTAAGTCAACGCAATCAAAAGATACGGGCGTTTATGTTCCGGAATCAAAACCTATAGGGAACTTCTCGTTGACCTAGAATCATGAAATTTGGCAAGAAGCAATGTCATGTAGCACAAGTAAAGTAAAAAATCCGAAAACCCGTAAATTCGTAGTTACATTAAAAAAACATCCCGTGATAAACTATTTACATACCTACTTTGTACGAAACCCTCGGTGCGCGAGTCCGACTCGCACTTGACCGGTTTTTTTTATCAATACAGCCTTGCCCTCTGTTCCACTAAACTTTACTAATCATTAAAACAGCTGCCTAATTCTTAAACACGTAGATAAATAAATCACGCGATAACATAGTATCTTTTGTTCTCATGATTATATCTGAAAGGGTCAGATCAGTGGCGTAACTATAATGCCACCCATTGGGGCAAAATGCCACGGGCCCCCAGCTAGAGGCGGCCCCTGGCCCGAGAGGGCCATGAGCACAGGGGGATCCTAACATAAGGACAGAAGCAGTCAGGTGTTAAATTTTGTAGGGCTAAATATGAAATGTACGCGGAAGTTGTGCCGGGAGAAGGGCTAATAAAAAAAAAAACTATAACGTTGGTTGAGCTTCTTTACATTATGGGAGGGCATAGAGGGGCTAGTGTGAACGTAAACGAAGCAAAAGGAGTATGTAAGCCGGAACATAAAGGGCTAAGGAAGGAACACTGGTGGGTTTCCCTTGCGCTCCACCCAGAGCGGGAGAGGTCATGTGAGAGCAGAGCGTATCGTTGAAGAGCAGTGGTGGCACAGTGGTAATGGACGCGACTTAGGTAGGGGTAAAACAAAAAAGTAATAAAAATTAATGATAATCACGCAATTTATATGAATGTTTAAAATATATTATAGATACGGTAATTATTAATAAATAATATAACAAAAATAATAATTCAATATCTCCTAAAACAGGGCTTCCTCTCTCCTACCCTTTTGCTGTCCCCTACAGGGTCCATAATGATCTAAATTATATAGTTACCACCTAAGTCACGAGCACTAATATGTCAACACTTGGCTACTTTCAATTGCGATTTTTTCACGAAATAACGAATGCAAAGTTGAAATACGACACTTTACATAAACCTAAATAAAAAATAATGGAGAAAATCGCCTTTGAATAAAGCCAAGTATAGACATAGTTATGCTCGCGTGACACACATTATGGTAAAGCAATAAAGATATTGAGCATTGGGTTACAGGTCGTGGGTACGAACCCAAGCAGGCAGTTTATTTTGTGTAAATTATTTCATCACCACTGCTCTCAAAACGGAGAAGGAAAACGGCATGTCCTAGAACCAAAAATTCGAAGGCACGTGACATCCACAGACCTGCAGTGGGCCCGCGTGGTGGATTACAGCCCTATCCTTGCAGCGAGCAGGCCTGTGTCCCAGCAGTGGGAACATTATAGGCTGATTATGATGATGATGATCGTAAGTATAGTAGATGGTGGTAAAGACCTAACCTAACCCATAAAACACTCGTATTGTGGTATGGCCGAATATGGGCTATTCCAAACCAATTGAAATGTCTGTATCACTATGCAATTTATGCCTAAGCAATAATACAAACCATTAGAACTTCAGTGACAATGCGCAAGCGTCACCTACTCGCACTTAACAAACCGTTTTCCTCAATTGATTTTAATGACATTCGCAAATTGTTGACTCGTTGGTACTTTAACAAATTGATAGTCATATATTCTTATTGATACAGATAACACATAGATAACATCACGCCTATAACCCCCGAACGGTTAGGCAGAGTTGTACCTATAGTACACGAGCATAAGTATGTATATGTTAACGGAAAAGTGTGCAATCCGTCATTCTATACAATTCCTAGGAAATGTGTACAATTCCTAAAATAGATAGGAAATCTATGATATATTTTTAAATATGCACTTTTCCTAGGAAATATATACATTTCCTAAATAGCAATCGGAAATCTTAAAAATTCAATATGTTGTGCTACTAGACGACGTGGATGCAAGAGCGAGCGAAGGGCACCCCGAGGTTCGGTTTAGTTAGGTTCCTTTAAATCCTGCAGACAGAAATAGGATCCTAGCGCAGCGGGGCTTCGTCGACCTGACGTCAACGTCGACGACGACGTCGTTAGAAATAAAACATGCAGCATGCTAAATTTATGCCTTAGAATGTTATGCTTAATCATTATTATGATAAGAGAAATTTATATACGTGTTTTATTTCTTTTAGTCACAGAAAGCATTACTTTGTATATATTTCCTAGTATCATCTTGGAATTGCATACAATTCTTAGGAAATACATACATTTCACAGGAAATGTGTGTATTAAAGAATCTTTGAAAGATTATTTTACACGTTTCCTAAGTAGGCTCGGAATTGTATATATTTCCTAGGAATTGTGTAAAATTCCTAGGTTTCATACATTTCCGGTAACATATACACTTGGCTTTATTCAGTGGGCCTGCGTGGTGGATTACAGCTCAATCCCTCTCACAGCGAGGAGGCCTGTGCCCAGCAGTGGGAATTTTATAGGCTGATTATGCTAAGGATCGTAGCAACTAACCTTCTGTAGGTTCTGTCTACCCTCGTGGGAAGAGGACGTGAGTTTATGTATGTTGTTACAAAATCAATGAAATAAAACGCATAAATAGGTACCTACCTACTCTAGGCATCAGCATCAAAAATAAAACGCATCGAATGTGCATCAATTGTTGTGCAAAACATAACTCCCGGGCTCCCCTGCAATGCCAAGGTCACATTTTAATCGTAAACATTCTCGGTTACCGTCTTCCGAAAATCCATACTAATATTATAAATTCGAAAGTAACTCTGTCTGTCTGTATGTTACCTTTTCACGCCTGAACCACTGAAAGGATTTCGATGAAATTTGGCAGAGAGATAGATTGCATCACGGGGAAGGACATAGAATAGTTTTTATTCCGATATTCCCACGGGATCGACACTTATGCGGGTGAAACCGCGGGGCGCTGCTAGCAGATAATATTCCAAACATATCATTTAGGTCTCTGCCTCGAATCTTGCGGGCAGCGGGGCGGCGGCGGCGGCGGCGCGGGAGCGGCGCAGGCAACGCGGACCAGTTCTCGAAATCAGCGGGCAGATTGCGGTCCATTTGATTTTACGCATTAGATCCTGCCGCTCCCGCGCCGCCACCGCCGCCGCCCCGCTACCCGCAAGATTCGAGGCAGAGGCCTAAGAGTGGTCGCAAGCGCTACTGCTGATCTTTAGGTCCTGCTTCGAGTCCCAGGTCGGGTAAAGTGTTATTGGGTTTTTCTGTCAAGGATTAGTAGCAGCCTGTAGCCGATTGTGTGACGGAAATAGGCTCGCGCCCTATCACATGGGACATGGAAGATAACTGTCGAAATGTGGGCGTACAGCTACGAGCACTAAAATGTCAACACTTGGCAACTTTCAATTGCGATTTTTTCGTGAAATGACGAATGCAACGTTGAAATACGACACTTTACATAAACCTATGGGTTCGAAAATACTATGTTCGTAATAACATAAAATTTCATTAAAAAATAAAGGAGAATAAAGCTAAGTGTATACATACTTATGCTCGTGACTGTACTATAGGTACAGCTCTGCCTAACCCTTCGGGGGTTATAAGCGTGATGTTATCTATGTGTTATCTGTATCAATAAGAATATATGACTATCAATTTGTTGAAATACCAACGGCATCGAGTCAACAACTTGCGAATGTCATTAAAATCAATTGAAGAAAATGGTTTGTTAAGTGCGAGTAGGTGACGCTTGCGCATTGTCAGTCACTGAAGTTTTAATGGTTTGTATTATGGCTTAGGCATAAATTGCATAGTGATACAGACATTTCAATTGGTTTGGAATAGCCCATATTCGGCCATCCCACAATATGAATGTTTCATGGGTTAGGTTGGGTCTTTACCACATCATACCTACGATCATCATCATCATCATCAGCCTATAAGTTCCCACTGCTGGGACATTCCTCCTCTTTGTGAGAGGGAGTGGGCCTTAATCCACTACGCGGGCCCAGTGCGGGTTGGTAGATGTCACATGTCTACGAATTATAATTGGTTGTAACACATACCGGTTTCCTCACGATGTTTTCCTTCACCGTTTTGGGAGCAGTGGTGATGAAGTTATTTACACAAAGTAAAGCGCCTGACAGGGTTCGAACCCACGACCTACAACTTGTAAGTCGGAGCCGTCGCCACTGGGCCACCACTGCTCACATAGGATCATCATCATCATCTGCCTAGCCTTTTCCCAACTAAGTTGGGGTCGACTTCCAGTCTAACCGGATGCAGCTGAATACCAGTATTTTACATGGAGCGACTGCCTATCTGACCTCCACAACCCAGTTACTGGGTAATACGATACCTCTTGGTAAGACTGGTTGTCAGACCTTCGGGCTTCTGACTACCCGTAACGACTGTCAAAGATCCACGAATGACAGCCGGTGCTTTCCGAGGCACGGAGGGGTCTCGGTATGTAAAGACGGTCACCCATCCACAGACCAACCGCGGCAAGCGTAGCTTAACCTGATCGATCGACCTGTGCAGCTGTTATTATTTAGCCTCGGGCCCCTCACTTACGATCAGTAAAACTAAAATCCGATACATGACAACTGCATACCATGAGTCTCAAAATTAGTAATCTATAATTTCAAAATCAACATACCACTTTCAGCTAAAAACCAGAACGCCTTGCAGAACTCAATGCTCGCAGACTGCGAGATGTTAACGATTCTCCTTGCCCTCATCTCGGGGTCGATCAGGTACTGTCCACCGGTCCATACTGAGCTGATCAGGTTGCCATGACAATAGTACGCCTCGGAGAAACCCGCCATACATATTGATATGCCTTTCAGTATGCCACGCATCGACGGCAAGAACTGGAATAGAATTTAAAGATTAGCGTAAGACCCTTTGCACACGGCACGATTTCTTTGCGGTACGGCGTATTAACCGCGCCGTAGAAAAAACGTGTTCGATAACAAGCTTCAAGTTTTTTTTTTAAACTTGCCCTACACTAGGAATTTCTCCTGTATTGTAGGTGCGTTTAAAAACATTTAAACTCACGTACACAAACAGCCAGACCCGGAACAATTACTTGTAGGTCATACAAATATTTGTTCCGTTGCGGGAATCGAACTCGCGACACGCAGCGCAGCAGTCAATCGCTTAACCGCTCCGCCAACCGTGCCGTCATAGTGATCTATAAAACACTGACGAACTAATTACGATGAAATCATCTGCCTAGCCTTTTCCCAACTTTCTTGGGGCCGGCTTCCAGTCTAACTGGATGCGGCTGAATACCAGTATTTGAATACGAGTATTTGAATACCAGTATTGAATACCAGTATTTGAATACTAAATATTATATAACTTAATTTAATGTTCTGTATCTCGTAATATTTAATTACTTTAGATTACATATTGTATAGAAGCAAGTTTTTTTGAACAGACAGCTGGGCTGCTGGGGAGTTTGTTGCGCTACTTCATCTTTCAAGCGAAAGCCCTAGGAAGTGACGGTGAAGGGCGGGCGTTTTGGAGGACTGTCTTATGAAATTTTGACGTTCGAAAAGTGCTGATTCTCAGCCCAATTTGAATAAATGATTTTTGATTTTGACCGTGCCTACATACGAAGCCGTGCCGTAGAAAAAAACAGTGGCACTCCGGGAGTGCCGACTGAAGTGAAAACAAAACACAAACAGAATACTTTGCCATCACTCACTGACATATCGGATATACCTACATCAAAACCGAGTACATCCCGAAGACAGCCGAACACATCCGAAGCGGGTATTTTTTTAATCGTCTTATAAACAAAACACGCGCGGTGTCGCTTACGGTAACATACACACAGTGACGCGAGTTCAATGGTTTTTTCCCATCTCAAACAATGCCCAACGCGCTTAAGGAAGTTTTCATTGTGCCTACACACGGTGAATAAACCGTAGTTTTTCACGGCAAGATAAAAGTGTGTGTAGAAGGGTCTAAACTCTCGCGGCCTTATTACAAAACAAGATTTATCATTAAACGCAGGTTTAAACCATCCAGCCATTTTTAAATTTCGGACTATAATCCAACGAAGCTAAAGTTCTTATTACAAAAACTGACGTTAAACCCGAGTCGTCAAGTTGTCAATTTTGCATTAAGAACTTTGCATTTGTCGGAATAAAGTTCAGTTTAGAGTAACTGGCTCGAAGGTTTAGGTTAGGTTTAAAATTAGATCTCGTTTTGTAATAAGTAAAGGTTGATGTGAAGGTAGTGTGATTGGGTCTAGGACTGTAGACCGGAAAATGCACTTAAAGGGCAGTACGTACGAAGCTCTAGGTTGAAAAGGAACCTTGTATCTACTTGTCCTGTTGATGTTTCTAAAAGGACATGTAAAATAAACAACATTTTACTGTTTGTATTAAATTCTGATTTCGATCACACTTTGACAGCTTTAGTTGCAAATTCTGATCTCAGGCGCTCTGTGTTTCGATCGGTAGATGAATAAATGCACCCTTTATTAATTCATTGCACAGTCAACGCACACATTTAAATATGTCTATACATTAACTACATTGTGAAAGGTATGCTGATTACCCTGTCATATAGGATAAAGGACGGCTAGCATGAAACGAACCGTGAAAATGCTAAGCAGGGAATCAAAAAGTATACCAACAAAAAGTTATAACGTATCCAAGTAAACATCTTCAACAGACGTGACCATTGCGAACCTTGCTTCTACTCAATTAACAATTTTATTCCAACTTGTTCGCAATTCATTGAGATGCTAATTGGACTTCAGACTTTAGCTAATTCACGATTGGCAATCGACCAAAGTTGTGACAAAAAAGACCACATTTTCCAATCTTAGAATACTTTTCCCTAACAACATAAGTAAGTACCGACATTAATATCTAACATGCTTGACAAATTTACTAATATTATAAAGTAGCTGCTGCCCGCGGCTTCACCCGCGCAAATGTCGGAAATTATCCCTTGGGAACGTGCTATCGGGACAAAAAGGAGCCCACAGATATAGATAGACCTAGATAACGCAAGTATCACGATCTGTATGAAAACCAAGCGTGCCATTTTTGACTACCTACTATGACGTTACAAGCACTATTTAGTGTTGGGAAAATCAAATCGATTCAACGACGCCGCAGCGTGTGGCACCCGCCTTGCGCCAGCGCTCATGCTCACCCAAGTCAGTACTCAAGACTAAGCGCGAAAGTGGCGGCTTACGATTTTTGTACGTAAGCTATGCACGCGAAGTAGTTGCTCTTGCGTTATCTAGGTACTGTATCTATATCTGTGAAGGAGCATAAGTTACTCCTTTTACATCAGCTATTTGCCAGTGAGTCCCGTCAAAATCGGTCCAACCGTTTCAAAGATCAGCCGGAACAAACAAACAGTCGTTCCTAAATTCGAAAGTCGGTCCGTTCAGTGGTTTAAGCGTGAACAGGTAACAACCTGTTCACGCTTAAACCACTGAACGGATTTCGATAAAATTTGGCTTTGACAAGGACAAGAATGGCATCCTAAGGAAGGACATGGTGAGATGCTATACATCATCATGCCTCATGATGCTAGGTGATGCTAGCGAAGTAGGTGGCGAGACGGATGAGGGAGAGAGCCTCCCGTCCCAGCCGCCGCGGGAGACGCTCCGGGCGTCGGGAGCCGCGTGACGTTCCCTGCCACCGTAGGCGCGGGCCTGCGGGCGAGAGTAAAAAAGCTCACCGTCCGATCAGGACTAGGCCCGTGCCGGACGGCGCGTACGTGTTCCACGCGCGCCTCAAAGAGATGTCAGCATCGAGGAGGGGCCCACTTAGGGCCGAAGCCTGCCGGGTCAGCGGGATTGTCCGAAAGGGTTACCGCTGGCCCGGAACATAAAGGTCTAAGGAAGGAACACGGGTGGGTTTTAGTCAGTAAAAGTCTGACACTTCCTTCCGCTCTACCCAGAGCGGGAGGAGTCATTTGATGATTTCCCATCCGCAAAAAAAAAAAAAGGAAGGACATAGGCTACTTTAAGTCCCGGGTAGCACGTTCCCGTTGGACAATTTCCGACATCCACGCGAGCAAAGACGCGGACAGAAGCTAGTGACTGTATAAATCAAACGAGATAGAAAAGTAGAGTTTAGCGGGTTGATAAACTTCGCAAACTTACCGTGTTATAGCCATATCATACGACTGATAAATAATGACAGTTATAATTTGAATATAGGTACAGACAATTTAAGTTGATTAAACAATCTGCATTCTAATTGCGTAACACCACAGATATAGATATACCTAGATAACACAAGTATCACGAACTGTATGAAAACCAAGCGTGCCACTTTTTTACTACATACTATGACGTCACAAGCTCGCGCTGTCGCTCACGCTTACCCAGCCAGCAGTACATAGGACTGAGCGCGAAAGTGGCGGATTACGATTTTTGAACGTAAGCTGGTGCGATTTTTGGCATGTGAAGTAGTTGCTCTTGCGTTATCTAGGTTTATCTATATCTGTGCGTAACACACTATCAATCACAATCTGAATCATTTTGAAGTAGGTAATCCATTGCTTCATATGTTCGAAACATTTGTCTGCTCAACACCGTAAAAAACGCAATGAATGTTGTTGAACTGTCAAAATGAAAGCCATTGCTATTGTTAATGTGTTACGCAATAACCCCGCTGTTTCCCTGACTGCACATTTGCCAATTTCAACTTACTTGGAACCCAAGACACCTTCCATAGAAACAATACTGATTGATGGTGTCTGCCTGAGCGAACAACTCCTCAGGAGTATGTGGTTCCGTTGGGAACAGCTCGCCTGACGGTGCCCATGAGAGCAGCGTGTGTAGGTGGTGCAGACATGTGCCTAGGGAGGCTAGCAGCTGTCCGCAGGATTCAATCTCCCTAGAAAATTAAAAGCTGGTTAGAGTCGGAATGTAATATATCAAACACAATATTCATCAGCATATAATCGTCGGTCTAGTGGTTGCAAGTGTACTGCAAAGAATGAGGTCCTGAGTTCGATTGCTAGGTCGGGAAAAGTGTTATTGGGTTTTCCATCCATCTGCTTTTTTTCAGCATAGCAGTCCAGTCTGGATTTGAGCCCAGTTGACGGCAATTATTTAGTACACACACATTTCGACAGAGCGGCGAGCCTATAGGTACAGACGCCAGCATATCAAGCTACTACAATCTGTCAAATTTCTTTAATAGATTTGCAACTTTATCGCTACAGCATAAGGTTCAAGGTTGATTGGGAAAATTTTACAGTTTCAGGTAGCTTAATGTGCTGGCGTCTGTACTACTCTGCCCAATCCCAGGAATACAGGCGTGATGTCATGTTGTTTTTAGATTGATTAAAGTAGTAAGAACGATGGTAATGTGTCTTAGGTACAATATGGCCTAATTGTAATTTATATTGTATTTTTTTTAAATTGTAATCTGTATTGTGTCCCAATTATCAACAGTTTCCGCGACATAAATAAGACTTCCGGGAAACTTCACGTGCATTTTGTTTCCCTACAGCTCATTTGTTTATTTCTCTTTACCGCGAAAATACAGTGAGACACTGTGACGTAAGAGCTTCTGATGGATTACCTACATCACAGATTCTAGTAGCGGAATACATTTGCAAGTTAATAACACCCCCGCAAACACGAATCAGCTTGTAAATCGTTACAACAGCTAAGTCAACAATGTCTATCAAAATAATTGTAATCATCAGAATAAGCTATCATTATGCGCTTGCGCACACAAATCAAATAAACAAACACAGACTTGGAATAACAATCTGTTGGCTATTCAGATCTCTAGGCTTTTCCGATACGGTGAAGCCAAACTGTATATTCGATAATATGCGTTTTTTGCACAGTATTAAGGTATGCACAAAAACGCATATTGCATACGCACTGTCAATAAAAAAAACAATCTGTTAAAAACGTCTGTTGTGGTTTTTATTAGCAATCTGTTAGTTAAGGCATCGTGACGAAACCTGGACTTATAATTATTATCTGAAATCGCCAACCCGCCATGGGCAAGAGTGGTGATCCATGCTCAAGCCTTCTCTGCACGAGAAGTGGCATTTGCCCAGTAGTGAGACAATAATAGACTGGTATTATTATTTTTAATTAGGTAAGCGCTTTGTTTCCTGTGCCAACAGAAACATCTCACGAGTTTTAATTCCCACGAGCTAGAATAAATATCTGTGTGTGAATGTGAATATTGAAACGTTTTTAGCTGTTGTCAATGTCAGTATGTTGAACAAAATACGATTCGCGAGCGAAACAAGTATGTATTTACAGAATTATAATCATTAAAATCATCAATACAACCATCCAAGTTCATATAATCCTATTGAATAACTATTTCATGAAATATCAATATCCCATAATGCGAAGAAACAAAACATTTTAATAGAGATTAGTAGTTGCACATGGCTGAAATTGGGGACACAAAAGAAAGCAATAAAAGTATGTATCTTGTTTCGTGTTTATACTATAGTTGCGATTAGTTTTAACTTTAAAAAATTAAATAACCAATTTTTAGAGAAAAGTATTTAAGTAAATGAAGTTTATAAGTACACACATCAAAAGTGTCTAGGGATCAACATATATTTTTGCAATAACTTTTCTCCTGATTGATATTAATTAAAATTTTCTTTAAGGATTCATCAAATAAAGTGTTTTCGTTTGTCACAGTAACGATAAACCAAGTCACCTTTGCATTAATAAAGAAATTTGCCATTTTCCTAATAAAGGGATTTTTGACATTTGAACCACTAACACAAAAGTTCGAAAAAAAGACTGAAATAACAGTTTTCTTTAAAATTTTATTGGGTACCTAACTTAAACAATTAATAATCCGTGTTTCTACCGCGAACACTAACAACACAAGAACATCGGTTTGGCATACTCAAAATGAGTTCATCCAAATCACGCTGTGGAATGGCCGCCCATGTTCGTTGCAACAACAAAAAAAGGTCTTCTTGCGACTGGATACCCTCCATATTCGGCAGAGCTCTTCTCTGTAGCATATCCCATGCATGCTCAATCGGGTTCAAGTCTGGCGACTGAGCAGGCCAGGGCAGGACATTGATGTTAGCTGCGGCGAGAGTCTGTCTTACAACTCTTGCGGTGTGCGGTCGTGCATTATCATGCATTAACTGAAATAAGGGACCGATTTGCACTTGTAGAGGAACGATGACGTCTGATACAATCGTCTCAGCATAAATTTGAGCGTTGAGGTTGCCTCTGATCCAAATCAACTCAGTTCTTCCGCCGATCCAAATACCCGCCCATACCATGATGGTTCCACCACTATAAGGATGGACTTCCTGGCAGGATTTTAATCGCTGTTGGCGTCCAGGGGTTCTCCAGTGTCGTATACGTCTTGTATCCGGTCTCATACCAAAACGAGACTCATCAGAAAAGCACACGAAACGCCATTGTTCTTCTGCCCAATTTCTGTGTTCAAGAGCCCATTGATATCGAATCCTACGATTGTGCATTGCTATAGGTGGTACCCGTAGCGGTCTTCGGGAATGAAGGTTCCCTTCATGCAAGCGGTTTCTGACTGTTTGGTCGCTAATTAAGTTCCCTGAAGAGTGATGAAGCCTCACGGCTAACATCATGGCGGTTATTGTTGGAGCTCTTCGAGTTAAGATTTGAATGTATCGGTCTTGTCTCCGTGTGGTGCAGCGATACCGTCCTCCATGGCGCTCAGCCACGGTACCAGTGCTTCGGTAACGTGTCCAAAGTCGACTGATAACACTCTGACTTGTATTCAGAGCTAAAGCCACAGTACGTTGCCGGGAACCAGCTTCTATCATTCCCACGGCTCTGAGCATTTCTTCCCTGCTTAAATGACGTCGCCGCTCCATAATAACGTTGGTTTTAATCAGTAGTAGGGAAACAGTAGCACTAATAATGTCTTCAATGCGTTGTATGTTTTTATAGGGAAAATATTGACAGCTGATTTTCATCTTTTACTCGAATTTGATTCACAGTTCCTGATTCAAATTATGAAATGCACCAAAAAGGATCCATATAAATTTATAAAATCATAAATTTATTACAAAGCCACATCTCAATCTCAAGAAATCCGCATAAAAATGCTTGATCCCTAGACACTTTTGATGTGTGTAGTTCCAATGCTAAAAACATTTTACTCTTCAAATGCAATTAAGAGACTGAAAGTTGGCATCGGTTTTCATGAACAATAATAAAACGAAGAAGAAATATCTGACTATGTTCGCCAAATCGATATAAGTGTCAATTGCCTTGTAGATCATAAGATCACAATGCAGTAATGTAGGTAGCTAGATACACCTAATACTCCTTAATATGTACAGTGGGCTGCATCAATTGGGTACCCCAGTTGTATGAAAATTTTAATGCAACTGGGGTACCCAATTGATGCAGCCCACCGTACATCATAAAAACATAGATATTAATGTATTTTTCTTACAAGGGGTGACAGAATGACAAATGCAATTCAGACACACGTATATTTTTGTGTTATTGCAATATGTTATATTATAATATATTTCATAAAGGGGGAAAAACACCAACTTAAACAGAGCGAAAAATAGCCGTGAAATAACAGTATGTTTTAACCTCACTAGAGGCTATCTGATCAGAATTTTGATAAAAATGATAGATAAATAACCAAGTAAAAGCATGTTCCGTGTTCTTGCTATTTCTGGCAAGATTACACATACACAGTTCATAGAAACGGTATCTATTCATCATACTTATGTACTTACATATATGCATTATGTATATCCTTAGCATATTATGCTCATTTAAGCATTCGATGCTTATTAGGTATTTTTATTTTGAAGATGGCTGTCATGAAGTAATAAAATTAGGTACCTATGTATATAGGTTCAGTCACAAGCATAAGTATGTATACACTTGGCTTTATTCAAATGTAATTTTCTCCTTTATTTTTGAATAAAATTATGTTATTACGAACATAGTATTTTCGAACCCATAGGTTTATGTAAAGTGTCGTATTTCAACGTTGCATTCGCCATTTCACGAAAAAATCTCAATTGAAAGTTGCCAAGTGTTGACATATTAGTGCTCATGACTGTACCTAATTTTATTATGTACAGTCAACAAAAGAGATAAGTATGCAGGATCGTCGGATATTGTAGTTGGTGTTTAGTAAAAAACCGATGGATGTTTTTGAATAAAATTTTATTTTATTAATAGAAAACAAACAGCTCATTTATCAAATTAAATTTCAGTCGACAACATCCATCGGTGTCTTACTAAACTTCAACTATATCCGACAATCCTGCATACTTAACTCTTTTGTTGACTGTAGGTACCTAACGGGGACCACCATCTTAGCGTTCTGTCTGACTTTTATCTTTTTGGTCGGCTTCTAAGGCCGCAAAAAAAAACCGGGCAAGAGCGAGTCGGACTCGCGCACCAAGGGTTCCGTAACATCCGGGTTTATGCATAAGGTTTATGTTTATGAAATTAAATGTTTTTTTAATTTTTGAGTTGATTGAATTAATGGTAAATTGCGGTTTACGATTTATGACGTATTAAAAAAAAACTACTTACTAGATCTCGTTCAAACCAATTTTCGGTGGTAGTTTATATGGTAAAGTACATCATATATTTTTTTTAGTTTTATCATTCTCTTATTTTAGAAGTTACAGGGGACACACACACACACACACACATTTTACCACTTTGGAAGTGTCTCTCGCGCAAACTATTCAGTTAAGAAAAAAATGATATTAGAAACCTCAATATCATTTTTGAAGACCTACCCATAGATACCCCACACGTATGGGTTTGATGAAAAAAAAAAATTTGAGTTTCGGTTCTAAGTATGGGGAACCCTAAAATTTATTGTTTTTTTTTTCTATTTTTGTGTGGAAATCTTAATGCGGTTCACAGAATACTTACCAAGTTTCAACAGTATAGTTCTTATAGTTTCGGAGAAAAGTGGCTGTGACATACGGACGGACAGACAGACAGACAGACGGACAGACAGACAGACATGACGAATCTATAAGGGTTCCGTTTTTGCCATTTGGCTACGGAACCCTAAAAAACAAATCCGATCAGGGATCAACTAATAAAACAAACTCTTCAGATTTATTACATTAATTTAAGTAGATGGTATTTCAATCAAAATCAATTTAGCGATGCTAATCAAAACCCGACTTCCAAAAAACGACAAAGTGAAAATTTAATTTCGGAAGTCGGTGGCAAAAAACTAAAATACAGATCCAAAGACACCGAGTTCTAGTTTCGGATTAAGAAACTACACCACAAAAACTACCATGTCACATGTTTGATTAATTGACACGTAACTTTGAAACTGCAAGGTACCTACCAAGAATTAGTCATTATTTGTGTCCATAGATAACAGCCTTGATCTCCTTATTGCCACAAGTGGCAAAAGTAAACAATTCATAACTAGATATACCTACCTACGTGTTTGCGGTTAACTAGTAATGTGTACAGTTAAGAGTAGAAGTAAATGATGATTGGTTGGCGTCTCTAAGGTGTTTTATCACTAAACAACTATTATTTTCTTTTTTGTCACATCCTCTGTTCGATAGAGGAAGACGGATGTTAATTTTAGAACAGAGCGTAATGTCTAAAAATACCGAATAGGTACTTAATTGTTTTTTAGGGTTCCGTACCCAATGGGTACAAAACGGAACCCTATTACTAAGACTTCACTGTCTGTCCGTCTGTCTGTCTGTCTGTCTGTCACCAGGCTGTATCTCAAGAACCGCGATAGCTAGACATTTGAAATTTTCACAGATGATGTATTTCTGTTGCCGCTATAACAACAAATACTAAAAACAAAATAAAATTAATATTTAAGGGGGGCTCCCATACAACAAACACGATTTTTTTGCCCTTTTTTGCTCGATATCAAAAATGGCAACAGGTAGGCACTTGAAAATGAAATATTCACAAAATACTCAGTTGTATTTTAACTTTAATAATAAATAATAAAATTAAAATAAAATAAATATTTAAGCGGGGCTCCCATACAACAAACATGTTTTTTTTCGGCGGTTTTGCCTTGTGGTACGGAACCCTTCGTGTGCGAGTCCGACTCGCACTTGGCCAGTTTTTTTTGTATTTTACAGAAAAACTCAGTACTTTTCTGTTCACTCTACTACCAATTTGTTTACAAGTTTGAAGTAGGATTGTAAACCTAAGGATGGTAGTTATAAGGTGCATTTAACAACGTTACTGTTTAGGATTAACAGAAACAATGGATATGTGGTCACTTTGAATATTAGCAGAAACGCTTGAAATCCAACCTTGATAATGATTATGTTTTCTTATTATCGTAAAAACTTCTTTGTGTACGTGCTGCCTGCAGCAGGAGTTTGCATATTGTAAGAAGATAAGTCCGATATGTATTTGACTTCTATTTTTAGCTTAGGTGAAGCAGAGATCATATGATCGATGATGTGAAGTACCATAAATATTTGGATTTCTATTAACAGTTTATAGTAAGCGCGGAGGCGTTTGAAAAAGTAATTTTATACCCGCTGAAAGTCATAACAATAATATTTTGCCCAGGTTTGAGCGTGCGGACCTTAGGTGCGGCAATGACTCTCATTCTGCTGCTCTATCTATACTATTATTATAAAGCTCAAGAGTTTGTTTGTTTGAACGCGGTAATCTCAGGAACTACTGATTAGAATTGAAAAATTCTTTTTGTGTTGAATAGTCCATTTATCGAGGAAGGCTATAGGCTATATAACATCACGCCATGACCTTTAGGCGCTGAGCAGCGGGTGACACCGCGGGGAACAGCTAGTAAACTAATAAGAAAGCTGAAGAGTTTGTTTGAACTCGCTTATCTCTAGAACTACCAGTCGGATTTGAAAAATTCTTTATGCATTTGAAAGCCTAATTCTTTAGGAAGGCTATAGGCTATTAAGATCTCGCTAAGACTAATAGTAGGAGCCGAGCAAAAAGGAAAAAAGTCAGAAAGAACGCTGAGCGAAAACGAACGCGACGGCGAGTTTTATAAAAAATGTGGCTGTTATTTTAGTATGGGCATTGTATATCTTACGACTTTCACACGAACGAAGTCGCGGATAGAAGTTACTTATTGGATACTAATCTACTATAGCAAATAAATTTATTCGGTGTAAAATTGACCGCAAAAATCGAGCAGAACCTCTCCTACTATTAGTACTTAGCGGAGCTCTATTAAGGCCTACGCAGACCGGGACGGCATGGCAAGGGATTTTGCCGTCAGTCAGCCACACTAGCCGCTTAGATACCGCGGCCTTCCAGCGGCTTCCCCGCTTCTCTACCCTCACCGCCTCACGGTATGTCACAACGAGCGCCGGAGTCCTTGGCATGCCGTTGCCTACCGCAGGATGCCACGGCATCCCGCCGCGGGAGCCCGTGGCGTGACTTTCAATGCCGTGCAATGGAATCCCTTTCGATGACACGGTATCATTTTAAAGCATAGCAATTTATGTCGTATTTCTACATATATCGATACGTTTGAATGTCCATTAGTAAAAATTTAAATCCCTTGCCATGCCGTCCTGGTCTACGTAGGCCTTTAGTTGACTGCCTCGTTGGTCTCGTGGTTGCAAGCGCGACTGCTGAGCGTGGGGTTCTGGGTTCGATTCCCGAGTAGGACAAAGTGTTATTGGGTTTTCCTTTAGGAATTTCTTAGTAACAGTCCGGAGTTTGGAAGATGGCGGTTTAATACCGCCGTGCCTCCAAAAGCGCTTAAAGCCGTTGGTCCTGCGCCTGATGTCTCCCCGGTCGTGCCGGATTGCCATCCCATCGGAGATCGGACTATGAGAGTAAAGGAACAGAGAGTGCACCTGTGTTTACGCACACACTTGTGCACTATAATATCTCATGCGTACCTGGCTAATCTCCGTTGAGATTGGCCACCGTGACCGAAATCGGTCGGGAGGCTATTATTATTACTTAGCTGATTGTACAGAGCTCTAAGAGCGAATAAAACGCGGCGTCTACGTTCGACGGGCGCCACTACGTAAAGGGGAAGAGGCCAAAATGTACTTACTTAACGAAATGTCCTTTCCGAAACAGCAGCGCATCTCTACTAGTATTTACTTGTCTGCTGAGTTTCAAACCGTGTAATACACAGGAATCAACCACTGAAACAAAACTGCGGTATCCATTGCCCGGAGACTTCGCATCAAAGTCGTATAGAGGAGCCACCTAAAACAAAAAAAAAGGTAAAATAAATAATTTGAATAAGTACTATAATTTTTCTTTATTTACATCGTTGTCTAGTATACTAACTCGTCATCTGTCTAGCCTTTTCCCAAATATGTATATTGGGGTTGACTTCTAGTCTGACCAGATGCAGCGGAATCCCCGTATTTTAAATGGAGCAACTGGCTATCTGACCTCCGCAAACCACTTATTGGTAAGACTGGTTGGCAGACTTTTGGGGCTTCTGATGACCCGTAACGACTATCAAAGATCCACGAATGACTGCTTGCGAGTTTTTCCGAGGCACGGAGCAGTCTCGATAATTATCAAACAATGTTTAACCGGTTGAAAACCAGTGATGACGATGATGGGGCTCCCTTTTTCGCACTTAGACTCCCATTCGGTCCGTTGTGCGTGGGGATCCTGGCTAACAAAGCCAGCCTAGCTCCGCCCAAAAGCACAGAAGCTTCCTGGGAGTTTCACAGGCTTCACGGAGCGACCTCATTGTTCCGAGGATTTCTGCACGTTGAGAAGCCACGGCCTCGCATTCCAGGATGACGTGGGCGGCTGATTCCTCGGCGTCAAGGCAGCCCCTGCAGAGGTGGCTGTCTGTGGCGCCTATGTTAAAAATATGTTTGTTAAGGGGGTTATGGCCCATGGTTATCTACTCAGACTGAGACGTTTTTTGGTTAATCGCGAGTGTATTATTGGTAAAGCCAGTTTTGACTGTCTACAGTCTGTTGCCCGTGACCATCTGTTGTTATGGAGTTCGGTCGATCTTTGGCGAATCCACGTACGAAATTGTGAGAAAGGCAGGGGGAGAGGTGGGTACGGGCCTAGCACCTTCATATCCGAGCCTCTCTTCGCAAGTTCGTCGGCAGCATCATTGCCCAAGGATCCACTGTGCCCTTTGATCCACTGGAGAGTAAGGCTGCCCCCGCCCACGTCAGACTTTTTGTAGGACCGATAATCGGGCCGATTTAGTTAACTTCATTATTTCTGACCTACTTTTTGTAGGACGTGTGCGTTGCACTATTGCTATCAATGTGTTCTATTTTTCTCCTACAAAAAATCGGTCTCCGATTATCGGACGTGGGCGAGCGGTCTTACACGATTGAACTTCGATAAACTCACCAGGGCCAGATGCACTCAAAAATTAGTTTGTTTGTTTCCTAAAGCTTTGAGCACAGATAGGCTGTCGGATAGGAATTTAATGCCGTAGTTCCGGATGCCTAAGCGCTTTACTGCTGTTGCGGCTTTTGTTAAGGCAACACATTCACATTGAAAGATCGAACTGTGTGTGCCTAGTGGTATGTGAAAGTTAATATTGAGGTCAAGGGAGTGTACGCCAGAACCAGAACCGTTTTGTGTCCTTGAGCCGTCTGTGTAGATTCGCACTTCATTGGGTCCTGACTGATCCCTTTCTTCCTGAACTGTTTGTATAATATAGTTTTTGTTGAACATTGGTTGGTTTGGTATTCTATCACACGGGGCAGCGATGAGAGGCTGGTACTCAATCGCCCGGTCCAGGATTTTAGCGTGTGGACTGGTAAGGTTTTTGCCCCATATGCCCAGATGCATTAGCCTGATGGCAGTTAGCGCCGCCTCCTACTGTTTGTACAGGTCAAGGCTCAAGGGTAGTTAATTGAAGGGCTATCTCCATGGCTGCTGTTGGGGTGGTTCTCATGCAGCCAGTGGTAGCTAGCAGGCCAGTCGTTGAAAGCGCTGTAGTCTGGTGATGGTGGTCGAGAGTTCAGTCCTCGTCCACCAAACCAGAGCGCCATAAGATAGCATTGGCCTGATCAGCGCTTTATATATCCACAGAGTAATCTTCGGAGAGAGCCCCCATGTTTTCCCTAATATTTTTTTACATTGGTAGAGTGTAATTGTGCTTTTATTAAGTTTGTAGTCAAGATGTTTGTTCCAGAGCAGTTTGTTATCAAGGATCAACCCCAAGTACTTGACATCGCCTTTAAGTGTTAGTTCTGTGTTGAAAAGTTTTGGAAGCCTATGGGATCCAAGCGTTCTCTTGTTGGTGAACATTATTAGTTCTGCTTTCAAGGGGTTAACCGATAGTTCGTGCTTGAAAACCAGTATGATTCATAATGTTATGATTCATTCTTTTATGATTCTGCCAGTGGCCTTCCTCTATAGTTACTTTACTCTTTGCAGTGGCCTTTTTAGGCCCCGTGATCTCAGTCTCAATCTGTCAAAAATACCTCTAATTTCCGTAGGGAAATTCAATGAACAAACAATGTCAAATTGACATTGATTGTTGCTGAGATGAGATTGCAACTAGATTTTGAACATTTATAATTACAAGAATTGGCCTTCAGCTTTTTTCCAAATATAGGTACTTCACCCACCGGCTCTCACAATGTGAATTTTTATAGTTCAAAATAGTTGTGCTACACAACCATTGTGACAGAAAATAAATAAACCTATTATTATTACTAATAGTTAGGTATTGCTTCAGTCAGACACATGATGATGTTAATTAATACCTCTAATGAGTACATAACTAGTTAAAACAATGTATATAGTTAAAATAATGTGCACATGTTCAACAACATACATAATAAAATTGATAACAAATACAAAATTTTTCAAAACAGTAACTACTTTTGACACAAATTGGTGTTTTTATCAGCTGTAAATTGAATTGATTGGCGTAATGTATAAAATGACCCGTGCATTTTCCCAGTGAATCATTGATGAGTAAGGTACAAAGTTCAGTTACACATTGTCTGGCCGAGTGTTTGTGATAAGTTTTTGTTAAGATAGCAATGTATAGTTATGAAATTAAAGTAACCACATGTTTCCTTATCTCATCACGTGATCATAGTATGGCGTAGAGCATCTGGATAGAATAGTACATGACATGTGTTTTCTATGATGATAAACATTACAATGGAGCAGTAGGCAAAAGTCTATCTCTAACTTACATAAAGTCGATTCAAACTTATGTTTCAAATTAAACAAATATCAACTTTATTTGAATGGTTATTAAGTTGATTTCAGAGTGACCAGCACAACTGAAAAGGTTATAAAAATGCTTGAGGTTCTAGCATAAACTGATCTTTATTGTGTAGGATTTAAAGTTATTTTTACATAAACAAATATTTGTTTACATTTTTGGCAAATAAACACAATTAAAAAGCCATTGTGTCTCGCGTAGATCTACGTTCCGGCATACTAAGGGTTAAACTACTTAGTAAGTGACTTTGACTTTATATTAATTGAAACCTGCAATCTGCTTTCCATAATTATAAAATGGTGGCTTTACTAACTTTAATCTATGAAGGTAAAGACTCTATGAACATTATATTAACAGCAATATTTGTAATCTACTTTAATGGGCACAATAGTATCAATAAAATAACTAATTATGCCAAAATGTAATGATTGAATATTGATTTTTAATACAGATAATAACTTAATTACTTGGCATAATCTAATTTATAACCATTTTTTTGATATAAACACAAGGAAGTATGATAATTGATTGTTTCATTATGAAATACTTTCATAATTTAGTTTGGCAAACAGAAACTGAATATACCAATGAATTCTTGATACCTATAGATTACTTATATTGGGACGTTGTTACAAAATAATGCTGTAGAAAGTCTAGAAAATATTAATATTGTGACCGTACTGACTGATTTAATTTCTTTTGTCTTTTAAATGTCTGGGCCACTGGGTCTCGGATGACCTCTCAGACCACGAGGATATTGAAAGGGAGCGCCGGGCGTTGGCTGTTCGATGCAATATGTTGGCTCGTAGATTTGCACGCTGCAGTAAGGCAGTAAAAATAACATTGTTTCGGGCGTTCTGCCAATCATTTTATACGTGCAGTCTATGGGTCAAATATACGCAGAAGACAATCAACGCCCTGCGCGTTCAGTACAACAATGCTTTTAGGATGCTGATGCGGCTGCCGAGGCACTGCAGCGCGTCGGGCATGTTCGCCGAAGCTCGCATTGATGGATTTCATGCCATCCTCAGAAAGAGAGCGGCGTCATTGCTCAGTCGTGCTCGCGGCAGTGGCAACAGCATTCTTAGCGTTGTCGCTGGCAAAATCGACTGTCCAATATTGTGGCATTGTGTGCAGTTGCATGTGCAGAGAAAAAGACCTTGTCCTACCTGCTGAGGATAGGCTAATTAATGTTATATTTTAAATTCTATTTATATTTTTCCTTTTCTTTTGTTTTTTATGATAAATTCTTGTTGTTTAATTAATAATTTAAATAAGTAATTGGTTTTAAACATTGTAACAATTTTGATTTTATATATTTTATAATAGTATAATTGTGGCATGTATTTTTAATTTGTATTTTAATTTTTTATTTTTGTTTTTATAATTTTAATTTTTGTTTTACTAACATAATGTTTAAGTATACTAACATAAATATGGATCACAGTGTCTGATATAAAATAAATAATAAAAATAAATTAAATAACAATTTCTAATAAGTAGTAAGATCACAGGTGGTTCTAGTTCACACATCAATATCAGTTTCTTAGCAGCTATATACTTTGCTTTTTCCCTAGAGAATTATGAATTAAATATGTGTACATACCTTTCTCACATGATCTACCAAAGGCCATACAGTGTCTACATGGTCCATGAGAGTCATGAAGCCTTGGTACAATCTCTGGCCATTTTCTGTATCGTCCGGCTGAAAATAGGTCGCGTTGTTTTGGCACGAATCTTTCAATGCTTCGTACATCGCATACGTTGGGGGAGCACCATCCTGCGAACCTTCGCAGCACAGCGCAGCCTTAGCCGGCGACTCCGCAAAAGCCATTTTCGACAATCCCCCTTTCGCGAAACGCAAACCGCGTATACAGAACTTAATCCTCATCTGCAACGATTTTATTATAAACATCTGACGCACCTATTTGTTATGCATAGAGAAAAAAATTATTCCAATCGAAAATATAATTACAAATTAGTTGGCGGGAAAATTTTGTTATCATTGTATCATAACTATTTTACTATTTCAGTCAGCGGCCGATTAAACACACAGCACTGAATTTTATGATTGTAAAATATCGCTCCGTTACGATCGAGTATTGAATACAGTTTGACATGCGACTAAGTTGTGTCAATTTTACTGAATGACAGATTGACAGCTGTTTAGTGTTTTGTTTTTGGTTTCCTTCCTTTTCTCCGTATTATTTATGTTGGCAACAGTAATCAACGTTAAGGGGTCGAAACACCGTATATCACATCGTTGACAAAGAGCTACAATCACATATTTTTTCTTACAGCTTTTCTCAGAATAAAAAATTCGCTTGAAAAGTTGACACTTTGCTTTACAAAGTTGACTGCCAGGACAGCTAAATTAGTCAAGCAAGGAGTAAAAAAAAAGTGTTTTTTTTTTATAAAGTTTGGCCAATGAAAGCTGACCACGGATTATTTTCTAAACTTTTAGCATGCAAACATTTTAGGACTGTTAAAATTGTCAGTTTCCAACTTGGATAATATTGATATTTCGGCTATAAAATAAACGTTTATGGTGTGAAAAAACCAGTCCCAACACTGAGAAGAAAAAGGCACTGCAACGCATGGTGGGCATTACCTATTATAGTGTTATACTACAGGGTCAAATTAAATGGGGATTTTTTAACTGTACCTCTAGTATTTAGAAATTTTAGTAAACATTTCTCCCTTAATAACCTACTGCATATCAAATAAATGACTGTATTACAAATTAACTACACTACACACTAAACCAACATATTATACAAAAGTAACACATTTGTAATGACAACCTAAGATGCAAGAGCGAGCGAAGCGAGCTCGGGACTTGGGGCACCCCGACTCGGACAGGTTAGGTTCGAAGGGGATGACGGGGGCTCGAGTGACCGAGCAAAGCGAGCGAAGGAGCCCCCGTCATCCCCTTCGTATTAGGTTCCTTTAAACCCTGTAGACAGAAATAGGGACCCTGCGAAGCGGGGCTCCGTCGATTACGCCTAACCACATATTCTTGTAGATAAAAAAAAACTTTGGGATTTTTTTTCTCGGCCGCTAATAACTTACTTTTAGTTATCAGATAGTCATTCAGTAAAAGTAAGTTAAGCTTTAAAGATCTAACAGTATAGTATAATTGATTTATTTGATAGAATTTACTGTGCAATTCAGTGTTTTTGGTGGTAATTTCGAATATTTTGATAGATTAAATACCACCTAAATTAAATTAGCTAGCGAAATTCTGCAGATGTTATGAGTATGACCCTGCACTATACATGCTTGTATGATAGATACAAGCTTGTATAATACAAGTCAGTGGTGCTATAAATACATTTATTCTAAACAAGCGACTTCTTTACGCATAATAATTTATTTACTAAGCCCCAATGCGCAGCTTTTGATTGCAAAAATAGGGGGCTCATCTATTTACCAAAGATTTTAAAAGATGAAAACTGTGGTAGAAAGCTCTCGGAAAAATAATTGGAAACCCGATATTTCGTCGATACTATGTGCTATCCTTTTAAAACCTGAAGACCTTTATGGTATTAGTCGTATAAAGGTGATGCTCCCAAGATAAGTCAGTCTTTTTTAATTACCTACAGGCACTTGTGTGATATTAAGTTAATTAATACCTAGTAAAGATGCGTATGTGTTTTATAATATCAAATTAGATAAGTGATAAAATTAATATCTCTGAAGGTTTCAGTCAGGAAGATTATCGTCGAGTTGGTTTTCAACTCCGATCAGGTTATTCCTGTCGTACGCTTCCAGCCTTCAAAATAATATTAACATAAAAAGTCAAAAACAATAAATTATTATTATTCACTTTTCCACTATTGCTGCTTTTTTACCAGCGGTAGACGCTTCCCTAGTACTCAAGGCACATTTTCATGTAAATGATAAGGAGTTCCAAGAGTTCCAGAAATCTGTAACACCGATGCTTTTAAGCACTTATAAAAGCTATTTAATCAGCATAATTTGATAAATAAGTTGCAAAATCGATGGGAAATGTACTTAGCGGTAATTCACCAGAGGAAGTAAAATTTTGTGATCGACATAAAAGTAAACATAAACCATTATATTGTAGTCTTTGACATAAACAAAATAATGACAGTTTGTAGACGGGCAGCAGTGGTGCCACCTATGACGAGCTTTTGGTTTTTAACCCCATTGCTTGTGGTCAATCACTAACCTCTATAATACAACTACGTGTATTTAGAGGTCAGTGTGGTCAATCCATACTAATATTATAAATTCGAAAGTAACTCTGTCTGTCTGTATGTTACCTTTTTACGCCTAAACCACTGAATGGATTTTAATAAAATTTGGCAGAGAGATAGATTGCATCACGGGGGACATAAGATAATTTGTATCGATATAACTCGCGGGCGAAGCCGCGGGCGGAAGCTAGTAACATATATCGTGATCATGATTGTGTGGTCATGCCATTCACCTTTAAGCCAGATTTACATTACGAAACTAGTTGCACAAACTTAGCTATTCATTGATTGTTTCACGTGTAAATAATTATCTATTTACACTTGAAACTATCAATGAATTACTAAGTTTGTGCAACTAGTTTCCTAATGTAAATCCGGCTTTAGGGCTTTAGCTGTGGCTAGACATGGGTCGGATTAGGTAAAAACGATACCTAATCCACCTAATCCTAGTATTTAAAAATACCTAATCCATTTACCTAATCCGAATATTTATTCAGTAGAGCCGCTGGCCTGTTACCGATATTATGGTATCGTATGTGGATTGAGTAAGAAATATTCGGTATGGAGTATGGACGTTCCGTTTCTGATAATTGTGGAATGGTGGAATAAATTAACTTCGTTTTTTTTTATGGGCAAACGGTACTTTAACGTGAATACTTTTGTTTTAACGTTTAATAAAGGTAGTGATCAAAATTACCCTTCATACTTAAAGAGAACAACTCAAATGACATATTTTTTTGTCTTTTTTTACCGTAACATGGCATGGAAATGAAAACTGGTGTTCTATGAATAGAAACCAGAGCATTATTATATTAACATGCATTTGACCCATATTATTACATGAGTTTCTGATTTTTACACATTTATTTTCAATAAAAAGACGTCAAAGTTTTGTTATTTTTCTTCGAGAGTATTTAAAATAACGCCACCTAACGACGACTATATTCTTTATGACATAAATCGCTAGAGCCCACTAACTAGTCTAGTGGTATTTTACAAAGATGGCGCTGGCGGCAGTGCTAATTAAACTTGAAACTTAACTCCCACATTTTAGGGTACAAAATACCTTCTGTGTAGACTGTGTACGAATATTTTGTGCCATACCTAATACTCGACGCTTTGGATTAGGTACGGACTCGTATCGAAAAATACCTAATCCACATACCTGTTCTAATATTTATGCCTCACGTCTAGCTGTGGCAGACATCACTGTCATAGTGTCACCTGCACCTGTTGACCTGTCAAACTGCGGTAGTTTATGGTAGTTTACTTACGGGGAAATAAAACGCACTCGATATAAAATCGTATCAAATAAAATCATGAAATAAACTATTATTTAATAAAATGGGGGAAATATCGATGGAAATCGATTCAGTTGATGCCGGTGAGCATGGTAACCAAAGCGAAATCTCTACCAACAGCGCAGAAAATGAAGAAGACTCAGTGGTTCAAGAAGGGATTGTGTACCAATATCCAAGTTTATTTACGAGTAAAACTCTGATAGAACTTTCAAATTCTTCTTGGTCGCGTCATAAAAGGGCTAATCAATGTGTGCAGCCCTACTTGCGCGGTTGTAAATGGTCGCCGGACGGTACATGTTGCCTCAGTGTTGTAAATAATGATGGGGTACATGTGACCGAATTATCAAGGGACCTCTATTCGGGTAATGTAGCTGCAGACCGGATTATAGATGTTATGGACTCTGTAATCCATGTCAAAGAAGCTGGGTTGATTTATGACTTCTGCTGGTTCCCTCTTATGAACAGCGCAGTACCTGAAAGTTGTTGGTTAGTGTGACTTTAATATTCCTATACTACTACTTCCTAGACTACTTTATTAAAACTCCAATCACACAAACATTCACATTACAGACAAATGATATTCTATTGCTGCATACATCTACATTAAGTCTGCCTCTGTACATTTGTGTGCATGAAGTATTAAGGACGCTATCACATTTTTCCACGAATAACAGTGTTTTTCAGGTACCATTTTAACAAACTGGAATCATAACTGCCAGGATATCTTGGTTTCAAATTAAAGATAATATATTCATCTCCAGTCTGGGCCCAAAGCAATTAAATAGCCCCATATAAAATTTTCACACAAATACGTTTTACCATCACAATAATCGCAAAAAATTAAATATAAAGGGGTCTGAATAGGACCCAATATAGTTAAATCCAATGCATATTTTAACTTAAAAATAAGAAGATATTGTTGCCTATATATAATTATATAAAGATAAGCTAAATATTTTGTAGATAAATAAATAACATTTCATTTATGACAAAAATAAGAAACACTCTCAAATTTCTCCATACATTTTCTACCCGCGGACACTTGCCGGTCGGTCATTCCGCGCTCAGACGCGCCCGTGGCAGCATGAATATGTCGCTTTTTCGCAAAATATAATTACGTTAAAAAGTGAGTTCCGTTTTGTGTACTCCACAGTATGATGTTGATACTTTTTCGAACCGAAATAAAATTAAGTACGATTTTTGGAATTTGTTTTAGGAATAAATACTTAGTTGTATTTTTTTGTTTAATGGATGTAGAAGACGGATAAAGATTGTATAAATATTTATGTTAATAAAGTAAAATCAAATAAAAATGACGGAAACAATTTTTTTTTTAATATTCGATACTATAGTCGATTTTGGGGTGGTGATTACGAATATGAGATCCATTTTTTTATTCAAGATGGCGAGTGTATTTTTAACCGACTTCTAAAAAGGAGGAGGTTGTATATTCGGGCATAACTCCGTCATATACGGACGGATGGATTAGCAAAATTCTTTCTTTGTTCGAAAGAGGTTTATTCCAAAATGGTCTCATTTAAATTTCGTAAAGATCTGATGATAAGTTTCGGAGACAGACAACGGAACTCTTCAATAAATGCCAGCAAATTAACCGCGATTGCTGCTATCGCATATCTATGCATTGTTTACGCCATCACACATCATAACATCACGCCTGTACCCTCTAAAGGGGTACGTGGATGTGTTCAATAGCTTCCTGTCACTGATATTCACATAGCAAGTAGTGTTATATGAATTTGTGTGAAGTGGGTGGGTACAACTAAAAAGTGAAAAATAAAAACTTATTTACAAAAAAAACCGATTTCGCAAAAAAAAAAAATCGATTTCGAAAAATAAATGTTTGTTTCTTGTTCTTTTTTTGTTTGAAAGGATATACTTTCCGGATGGTCAGGTCCATTGTCATCAAGTCAGGATCTAATGACGGGATCTTGGAGAAATCGAAGGAACTCTTCAAATATTATAGGCACACACACCTATAGCGATTGGGGTATTTTTTACAGTAACTCGTGGATTTGCTCTCGGAAAGTACCGTTTAGTGAAGTGGAACTGATGATGAAGACCACAGATGGCCACCGGAACTACTCAATAATAAGTATTTCACGGGTTGCGATTCGATTACTTTAATATGGTTGCCAAGCAATTTGTGCTCGTCAAAAAGCGAATAGTAAAATGGATCTGATAGGTGAATACCAGGAGAACTCCTCAACAATTAACGTCCCGGCATTGAGAAAAGCAATATTTTGTAAAAGGCGATGAGCAAGTTGACATTAGGTTATTTTAAGTTAGATAAACAGACCCGACTAAAAAGCGAGAAATAAAAACTTTTTAACAAAAAAAAAAAACAGACTTCCGAAAAAACACAATAAAGTGAAAAATAACTTTAATTTCTGAAGGCGGTGGCAAAATACTAAAATACAGATACAAAGACACCGACTTCCGAAATTAAAGTTATTTTTCACTTTTTGGAAGTCTGTTTTAATTTATTTGTTTTTATAAAAAATAATGAACTCTCGCCTCAGTAAATAAGATACTTACTGTTTTCATAAGTGAATGATTATTTTTAAATATCACAACGAAACTACGACAACTTCCGGGCTAGTATTTGATTATGTAGGTAATGCTCCAACAACTGTCATCAAAAATAATATTTACAAGTACTTACATCTTCTATACACTAACAGCAGACTGAAGGATAAACGTAGATGTTCCTTGTAGTACTAAAATGTTAAGGTCGTTTTTCGGCACCTACATAATGTACGTAATGACTGATGAACTTCAACAATACTAAAAACGTGATTATCACACATAGTAAGTACTAATAACAATAACAAATTCGATTGCGAACAAACAACTAACTTTACTCAATAAATACCAGTAAAATTAAAAAAATAATACCTTCAAGTACCAAGATTAGTGAAGTTACGTATAAAATCGAGCGGACAATGGGTTCAATGTGTGCGTGCGCGTAATGTTGTTGTGTTGTGATTCAGATACCTAAACTTGAGCGAGTTCAAAATGTGATAGCGTCCTTAAATAAATAAATCTACTTCTCACACATTAAATAGGTACTACGTAATTCGGGCTGGTGTCCTCAACTCCATGTCAATGCGCGTATTTTGCGTACTTCTCATACATTACTGATACATTCTAAATATTTTTTAAATTATCCATACAAAGAACTTATAACATTTTTATAAACCAGTACCTACTAAATACTAATCAACATCTAAATCATTTCAGCTGGCTGACAACCAGACAGAATGCACCGGTGCAGATGTGGGATGCCTTTGATGGTTCACTGCGGTGCTCCTATCGAGGATTTGATGCCGTTGATCAGATGGAACCAGCCATCTCTGTGGCCTTCACAAAAGATGGCCGCAGAATTATAGCTGGATACAAAAAGTTTATCAGAACTTTTGATGTGGAAAGGTGATTAAAGAATATTACCGTCAAACGGGGCGAATAGGGATGCAGGGGTGAATAGGAAGGAAACTTTAAAAGCGATTTTAACATTGAAATAATATAGTTTGTTGCCAAAAAGGAGTCTAATGTGTTTATTGTATTATAATTAACGATTAAGTATCCTTTTCGGCAACAAACTGTATTATTTCAATGCTAAAATCCGTTTTAAAGTTTTGTCCCAATTCAGCCCTGCATCCCTATTCACCCCATTTGGTGGTACCTTGTAGTCATCTGTTTAGACTGGAAGCCGACCCCAAAGCCGACTCAAATTCAATATTGATTAATTCTAGTTGGGTTACAAGTCAGCATTTTTTTTATATGAAAAGTTCATAAAGATTGCCCAAAAAATGCTTACCTTTCATCAACATCATACAAAAGATTAAGCAGAGAATAAGAATGAATTTTACTTCCTATTTTAAGAATTTTTGCTACAGAGAAATTGGAACAGTCAGTCATAAACATAAGGCAGAGGTGTGAGGTGTATAATACATATTGTAACGAGTCTTTTAAGCCTGTTACATGATATCGCGTTCTTTGCTTTAATTTGAAGGCAACGTGGTGGTGTTGCCATGTAAAAATTCATTTTTTTGAATCGGAATCGTGTAGTGGTCACACTAATTTTTTTTTTGATGCTGTCAGTTGATTTTGACAGGTCACTTTCCGGCCTAAGCTTTGCATGGAGTGGAGTGATTTGAGAGCTCCTATGCAAATCTGGAAGTTATTACTTCCTATGGACAGCATCTAGTCCTAATTATGTGGTGGCTGATTTGCCCTTGTCGGCATCATAATGGGATTGCCCATATTTTTTAAAAAGGTTGGTAAAATTCTTCGTGGTTTCGTATTCACGTTGTCGCGTGGCTATTTAGATGGCGGACGTTAATAGTTTTCGATATTTGTTTCAGGATCTTTTGAACCTTATATATTTTTTGGATTAATTCATCTACTGATGTAAAAGCTTTTTTTTGGAAAAGAAACGGTGAGTTAATTTGTATTTGGTCTTAACGATTTCGATCGCCGTGTTTGTCAACGCTGGACGTCAGCTAACAATTATTCATGTTTGATTTCAGCCGTGAGGCGTTTCTTATTTCTTTTTACTTCAAGACTTAAATTTTTAACGCTAGCCCCTACCGACATATATCATGGACCGCCTTGACGTCCCCGCGAAGATCAAAATCACCAAAATGAGCGTGGTTTGTTAGTCTATTCGCCGGAATGTGGTATGGTTTATAAAAACTTAACTTAAATTGACAAAAGTGCGATAATGACAGGACAGGAATTAATTTCTATTCCATCTTACTTTTACACCAACTGTTAATATTAGAAAGGAATTTTCTTGTATATTGAGACCAACAGCCTTCGGGTAATAAAATCGTTCAATAACTTTTGTGTCGATTTTTATTGATACTCCCCGCTTGAAGATTAAAAGTTTCCAGTTCCCGCAGGTTAGTCTATCCTTGGCATGGTTTGGTGTGTGCTCCTGGCGCCCGAATTTTCACTTCTACTTATTGTTTATTTATTTGGAGTACACACACACATTTAATAACCACATTTCATAATAAACATTTTTAATAACATCCACACTCTTTAAAATATTTTTTTTTTTAATATTACAATTGTCGCTCTGCGAACAGGGACTTGAAGTAGGTTTGTCTGGTACCTTTATACTGTCATTATTGCACTATTAATTAATTAACTTATGAGTCTATTGTTTGCATTGGTTTGTTCTACATTGTTACTTTAATAACTTTGTGTTTATTTTGATTTTTGACTCATAAGTAGTACTTAACTTAATTTGGTGAATCTTTGTAAACAATGTTTGGTGTTTACAATTGATGATTTTGTTTAATATCATGTTTTTTTTCTTAGCAAAACCAACAGAATTGTATAGCATAGACTGCGTTTTGTTGTTCTCAACAGTAAAGTTATTTTAAAAACTAAGTTTAACTTTTTAAGTAAATAATTTAATCTAATTGTTAAGTACAATATTGTACATTTAATTTATCTAGATTTAAGCTGCTTGTAAGTGATTATTGCACTTTTAAAACGATAAAATTAACATAGTAATTTTTTATGGGAATACCCACATTGACTTTTATAATTAACCTCAAACTTGAGAATTTATTTTCAAACATTTAACTTTTTGAAACTTAGTTTTTGCTTTTCGTTTGCTATTCGCCTTGCTGTTTGTTAATCATTTAATCATGGACACTTGGGAATACATAAAACTTTAAATAAATTAAAACAACATTATTTTTGGAAGGGAATGTTTAATGATATTCAACAATACATTTTGTCTTGCGATACCTGTAAAGCTTATAAACATACTACATCTCCACCTTTTGGTATGATGATTAATCCTAAAAAGGTTGATCGTCCCATGCTTATGCTCTCAGTTGATATCATAGGAATTCTACCTAAAACTTATTCTGGTCATAGATACATACTTTCGGTCGTAGACGTTTTTACTAAATATTGCTGGTTCTTTCCAATGATCAATGCTACCACTAGAGTAATTTGTAAACATTTTGAAAAAGAAATATTTCTCAAGTTTGGTTGTCCAAAAATAGTAGTTTGTGACAATGGAACTCAATTTACTTCAAAACATTTTGTAGATTTTTTGAAAGGTTTTAATATAACGAAAATATTTTATAATACTTTGTATACGCCTCAAAATAATCCTGTTGAGAGATATAATAAAACGGTCGAAACCTGCATATCGTGTTTTGTTAAAGATGATCATAGAACTTGGTCAAGTTTTTTGCCCAATGTTCAATTAGCTTTAAATAATAGTGTAAACCTTGCTACTGAGTTTACTCCTAACTTTTTGATGTTTGGTAGGGAGCTTATTCTAGATGCGTCATTACATCACTTTAGTAGTTCTGTTGATAACTTATCTCAACTAGAAATTTCGAATAGAAATGCTTATGCAGTTTCTCTTAATTCACTTAGTGATATTTTTGTTAAAGTTCAAGCTTACTTGTTAAAGGGGTATAAGCGTAATGCCGCTTATTATAATAAGGGTCGGAAAGTCATTTCTTTTGATGTGGGTGATATGGTGTGGAGAAGAAGTTTTATTCAATCTAATGCACAAGCATATTTTTCAGCTAAACTTGCACCTAAGTTTGTAAAATGTAAAATAACTGAAAAGGTTTCAGATAACGTTTATGTTTTGAAAGATTTAAATAAAGGTTCAGTGGGACGTTATCATGTTAAAGATATTATTAAATTTTAATTTGGTTTCCAAGTGTTAGGTCTTGATTTTGATAATTTTGTTTGAAGGCCACTTTTGACAGTGTGATGTACGAGAGGATGGATGATAGGTTATCGGTGGTTTGAAAGATGTATGTTAGGTAACTTCTTATAAATTTGTTGAATTTGAGACATTCTAAAAATAAAACTTAGGTCATTCTGGTTAATTTAATACTATTTTTTTTCACACCAAATATTTTTCACATCGAAGGATCTTATTTTATGTTTTGTTTGTTTTTGTTGGATTGTCTAAGATCTTATTTTTCTTTTTTAAGGGTAACCTACCTGTTTATATTTTATTAAGATCTTATACAACCCTACAGTTCAGGTAATTTCTACCTTGAGGTTAAAAAACTTAAATTCAATTTCAAGTTTTTGTAATCTTTTTTTTCTCATAGTTTAAAATCATTCTATTTCCTCTTCGTCATAAATAGTAATCGATTTTTAAATCTATTTTGTGCTGTTCGTTGACAGAATTGTTTCTCATTTTTACTGGAGTTTCATTCTTTTTAATGATCGGATTTGACTTTGTTAGTAACGCGTTCATCCTGGACTTTACTTTTTAGGGTCATTCTGTAACCTTAGTTACAAAATGCCTTATTATTTTTTGGATCTTGGTGTAGTTTTTGACCTTGATTTCGACTCTTTTCCATTGTGTTGGACTTTGTTGTTCCAATCACGATGCGAGATTTTGTTTTGACTTTCGTCATCCTTTTTCCTTTGCGTTCGGAAGTTCGGTGGTGGTATGCCGGCCGCATTGTGAAACTTTGGCTTTCGCTTTTTTGTTATTGAGATTTCTCATTGGAGATCTCAATATTTTTTGTGTTTGTCTGTGTTTGGGAGATTGGTAGTGTTGAGCCAGTCACAGCATTCACATTCTTTTACAGCTATTGTGCTCGGGAATTCGGTGGTGATGAGCCGATCACAATATGCTTTCCTTGGTCTCGTTGCAGGTTGTGCCTGTAACAGTATTTTAAATAAGGTCTTTCAACTTTATTTAAAAACTTTTGTTCGGAGTTTTCAAATTTTTTGGATTGTTGAATACGGAGTTAGTCAGTGGCAATAGAGCCTAACTGCACTCATAGAGATGGTTGTGTTGGAAGCGGTTGACAGTGGCGATAGTGCCTAACTGCACTCAAAGTCGTACTGTTCCAAGTGGTTTGAAATTTTTAGTCAGTGGCGATGGTGCCTAACTGCACTATAAAAATTGTAGTTTGTTTTGGTAAATTGTCCGAATTTGTTTGAAATTTTTAGTCAGTGGCTATAGTGCCTAACTGCACTGTTTTGGAGTTTTGGAGCGCTAAGAGATTTCTCTCTTCGTTTCATTTAATGAGTTTATATAACTTACAATTTTTTGTTTTTCACTATTTCGTTTTTGACTTTTTGTCATTTACATTTTTTTTACTTTTATTAAATTCTAGAGATTTTGTCGTTTGACATTTTCAGAGTTGATTTGCACTTTGAATCTTATATGATTCTTTTCCTTTTTTTTGAATTAGAAAGTTGTTAAGACAGGTTTATTTGGTTGAAGATTTCTTTCTAATAAAAGAAAGTTCCTTTCTTTTATTTTCGGGAGGGGATGTAATGTAACGAGTCTTTTAAGCCTGTTACATGATATCGCGTTCTTTGCTTTAATTTGAAGGCAACGTGGTGGTGTTGCCATGTAAAAATTCATTTTTTTGAATCGGAATCGTGTAGTGGTCACACTAATTTTTTTTTTGATGCTGTCAGTTGATTTTGACAGGTCACTTTCCGGCCTAAGCTTTGCATGGAGTGGAGTGATTTGAGAGCTCCTATGCAAATCTGGAAGTTATTACTTCCTATGGACAGCATCTAGTCCTAATTATGTGGTGGCTGATTTGCCCTTGTCGGCATCATAATGGGATTGCCCATATTTTTTAAAAAGGTTGGTAAAATTCTTCGTGGTTTCGTATTCACGTTGTCGCGTGGCTATTTAGATGGCGGACGTTAATAGTTTTCGATATTTGTTTCAGGATCTTTTGAACCTTATATATTTTTTGGATTAATTCATCTACTGATGTAAAAGCTTTTTTTTGGAAAAGAAACGGTGAGTTAATTTGTATTTGGTCTTAACGATTTCGATCGCCGTGTTTGTCAACGCTGGACGTCAGCTAACAATTATTCATGTTTGATTTCAGCCGTGAGGCGTTTCTTATTTCTTTTTACTTCAAGACTTAAATTTTTAACGCTAGCCCCTACCGACATATATCATGGACCGCCTTGACGTCCCCGCGAAGATCAAAATCACCAAAATGAGCGTGGTTTGTTAGTCTATTCGCCGGAATGTGGTATGGTTTATAAAAACTTAACTTAAATTGACAAAAGTGCGATAATGACAGGACAGGAATTAATTTCTATTCCATCTTACTTTTACACCAACTGTTAATATTAGAAAGGAATTTTCTTGTATATTGAGACCAGCAGCCTTCGGGTAATAAAATCGTTCAATAACTTTTGTGTCGATTTTTATTGATACTCCCCGCTTGAAGATTAAAAGTTTCCAGTTCCCGCAGGTTAGTCTATCCTTGGCATGGTTTGGTGTGTGCTCCTGGCGCCCGAATTTTCACTTCTACTTATTGTTTATTTATTTGGAGTACACACACACATTTAATAACCACATTTCATAATAAACATTTTTAATAACATCCACACTCTTTAAAATATATTTTTTTTTATTATTACAATATAAGTATTCCTACATGCACATTTCGCTAGTCATGTATATAGCCAAAGGCTATTGCCATCAACAGGCACAAGTCCAGACTCCAGGCTGCTACTGAGATATTCCAGATGGTAAAACCCAATGACAGGATTCCCAACCTGGGAATTGAACCCATGATCTCATGCTCAGCAATTGTACTTGCAACCACAAGACTAACAAAGTTACACTCATAAAATTCCACATAAATGAATAATTATACAGGTTGGCAGCGACATTGACGCACAACCTGTTAACATGGATTCATTATAATTATGATTCTGAACCACCCTGTGTTGAAATTTTTCATAGGTAGTTAAAAAAAAATTCTGCTGTTTTCTATAAACGTGTAATACCTATGCATTTGAGATGTATGGAACAGCTTATTATTAAAAAAAACTCAAAATTAGGGTCCAGAACCATGTACTTACTCAATCCATGGCAACAAGTTGTGCACCGAAACCACCCTTTATTTTGTACATTTAAACATGTTTAACAACTATTTAATTAATCCACAGGCCAGGCAGAGATTTTGCAGAACATAAAATTCAAAGCCCTGCTTCATGTTTCGATACTAGTGACAATCTACTGGCAGTTGGCTCCTGGAATACAAGTATTAGTTTATACAATGTCAATGAAATGGGCGCTTACAAGAGTATTGGGAAAATGCATGGCCATGGAGGTAAGAAGTTATTTATGTTTACTTTTTGACCTAATTGTACATTAGCCAGTTAAACCACAGCAATTAAGGCAGTTGATAAGGTAAAGAAGCAAGCAAGGTGAGCCAGGTCTTGGGCAGCCATTGTCCAGTATAGTGCAACAGTTTTTCGGCTTATTCCGTTTATTCACCCTAAAACGCATCGGCAACGAATGTCCGAGAATCCACCCCAAGCCTATAAATTTCGTTTATCCAACTAGGCTAGGGTGGATTCTCCGACATGCGTTTCTGCGTATCCACCTTAGGGCAGGCGTCCGTCACTCGCTTAAGGCCTCGCGTTATATGCCTACCGCTTCGCATATCGCCGTCGGTACAACCGGCTGGGCTGCCATGGGCTGCCGCACGCCTGCCTGAGTGCTCGCTCGAACGTGAGTTCACGTGACGGTTACCGCACTGAGTATCAAAATGCCGAAACCATGTAATTATTGTGCAGTGGATGGGTGTCAAAGTAAAAAAACAAATGAAAATTTGTCTTTTTAGGGTTCCGTAACCAAAGAGTAAAAACGGACCAGTTTTTCAAGCTATACTGGTTTCTATTGTCATAAATGGATATATTGTGACAACTTCTCATTGTAACTTGAATATTGTGAATAGATATTTTGATAATAATAATATGATATCGAACATTGTTGAGATGATTTGCATACAGTTTTCGCGAACATAATTGAATGTAGGTGTAAGTTGTTCGTAAAAATACTTTTTTTTATTTAGTAACGTAACTTTTTATTTAACATCATAATATTAATGTCTCTTCATACTACTCTTATATTGTGATAACTGGTCAACCGTTTTCTTCTACCTCGTTTTCAGGTGGAGTAACACAAGTGAAATTCGCGCCCGATGGCCTACGTCTCATATCAGGCGGACGCAAGGACCACAGACTACTAATATGGGATATCCGATACTACCGTAGACCACTCAACATACTATCTCGCGTAGTGGATACTAACCAAAGAGTTTACTTCGATATCTCGCCGTGTGGCCGGCAGTTGGTGACTGGTGGTACAGACGGAGTGCTAAGAGTATGGGATGAAGAACAAGTGCATTGGAAATCCAGTTTGGATACTACTCTGGATCAAGGCGATAATGCTACTTATAAGGTTTGTATTTTCTATTTGGTGCTATTTGTGATAAGATCAACATTTGAATCAGCCATAATACCTCAGCCACCATTGATGCAATAATATTCAGGATTTAGCACAAATCATCATTTATACCGGTGTTTTAATAATGGCTTTTGCGCTTTTCTTTACAGTTCCCCCTCCACAAAGACTGTTGCAACAGCATCTCAATACATCCACTACGTCCTATCTTAGCGACGGGCTCAGGACAATTCCACTTACCAGACCCACTGCTCTCACCACAAAAGAAATCTAACAGTGGCAATATGAATTTTATTGATGGTGTAACACCAATGACTGCGGGAGATGTGGATTCTGACATAACCAATGATAATACGACTATTGTTTTAGATGAAGAAAAGAATTCAGATATGTCTGGTAACGAAAACGACCAATCGGCAGTTGACATAGACGTGAAATATTCTGACAAAAGTGAAAATAGTTTAGTGTTCTGGTGGATTGGTGATGTATCTGACTGAGTAGACCTCAATTATATAATTTGCATTGTATTTTTATTTTTCGCGTGATTTATCATATCGATGTTATCTAGTGTTTAAGTAGTTGTAAGTTTCTAATCTTCTGTTATAAAACCATGCATTTGATATTTTGTTTTTGATAAAATCGTTTTGTGTTACCCCGTATTTGCATGTGGCGTTTTCTGATTCGTCGAAAGTATTGTGGAAAAGGCAGACCAAGCTGTACAGGAGCTTGCGGTAAGAGTAAACTGGTAGAAATCGTCACGTAACTAAAAAGCGTTATGCCCCCTTCATGCGACCATGGACCATGGTTTTCGAGGGTGCTAAAGCCGATAATGAGGTCAAGATGGCGGCTGCGAAAATTTTGAAATTTTTTCTTCGGGGTTGTCGTTTTCATGTTATCGAGGGTGCTAAAGATATAACAGAGGTCAAAATGAGGTGATGGCGGCTGGAAAACTTTCAATTTTTTCGTCATGGGTGTCGTTTTCATGCTTTTTGAGGGTGCATAAGCCGATTGCGATGTCGAAATGAAAATTCAAGATGGTGAAAATTTTATGAGAGCTTTTAAAAACTAATACTAGATCTTCACCTTCGTATCATTCTTGTCGGAGCGATCGTGGTCCTTTCTTTCAAGTTTAGGGGCCGATGTGATTCGCCTCACAATTTCTCGCCACCTACTCCGATTTCTGGTATTTTTTGTGCACTCATACAAGGGATTGCCCATTGAGGATTTAATTTGGCCAGTCCATCTCATGGGTGAGCGTCCGCGTGGCTTAGTTCGCGTGCAGGATACAGTCGCCCAAGCCTTGAGACATGTCCGAACCAGAACAGATTCGCATTCGGACCAGAACAGATGGACGCTTTTTGATGTTGACTTCTTGGCGTATAGAGGTGTTGGTGCGAAACTCATTCGACAAAATCCCAAGCATTCTTTACCAGCACCAATTTCTAGACGTCTATTTTCTTCTCGATGTCACGCAGCGTACCTACACGTCTCAGCGGCGTATAAGAACAAAGGGAAAACCAATGTTTGAACAAGCCGGATCTTGGTGGCTTTTGTAAGATCTCTGTTCCTCAAGATTTTTTTCAGCTGGTCCATCGATGCTTTAATTATCGCCTTATGTCTCTTAATTTCACCTATGCATCCACCCCCGTTTGAGATTAACGCTCCAAGATAAATGTAGGACTGGATCACGTCGCAGATTGCAATTTTAGAGATTTCGGGCGAGTTGTTGTTACCGCGGTCTACGATCTTTTTTTTTTCCGGCTAATCTGTAGCCCGAATTCGAGGCTCACACGCGCCTCCACCCTACGAAGTAACTGGATGACTTGCGCTAGAAGCAAATAGCGTGGTGTCATCAGCGTATTGCAGATTTGCAATGCTGTAGCCACCGATTGAGACACCGTCTGTCCAATCCTCCAGAGTAATGCGCATGATGAGATCGGTGTATACTTTGAAGAGGAGCGGCAATATTATGCAACCTTGACAGACACCTGCACTAGGATGGAAACTGTTTATAATGGCCACTCTAACTTCTGACTTTAGTATGTCTGGTTCCAGCTCATAAGGCACGATTGTAGGATAATTCTGTGATTGGGGATCGTGGAATAAAGACTGACAGTAATTCTTCCGGGTCTCAGAAATTTGGTCAAGTTCTGTCACGATGACACCATTGTTGTCTTCAATTGCCCAAGTTTTAGAAGTCATTGATTTGGTTATTGAGCGGATCTTCTGGTAGAGGTCCCGCGATCCAAAGCGGCCCGAGTGTGCCTCTATTCTCAGATAGTTGGCGTTTTGGTCTCGACGGCATGCAGTCTGAATTTGGGCAGTCATACAATTTACCTACAGCCTTGATGTCTGCTCCTTTCGTCTTCATAACCCGTCTTCTCTCGACCAAAGCAAGAGTATCGTCAGTCATCCAGAGCTGACGTCTTCGAGCTTTTGCTGGCGGATTTGTCTCGGTGAATAAAGATGGTTCTATATATTAATAACACGTACCTAAGTATTAAATTCACACTTTCTTTCTTTCTCTTTCTATTTATTATATAAGAGTGGGGTCCGACCGCACATGTTTTTTTTTATTATTTCCGAATTCAGTTTTCTTCAATTTTATTCATACTTTGATTATTTGAAGTTAAGCTACTCAAATAGGCGTAAGGATCTTCGTTTCTGTCGGGGGTCTCCCGACCGCACTCTTCAAGTTATCATTTTATCTATATGCACATAATAATGCACATACTTTGGCTTAGGATTAGGTATTACAAAGTGTACTGTTTATTCAGTCTTATAAAATCTTCGTCCTAGCATTGTTCATAAAAAAAATTCTCATGATTGTAGGTTACAGTGTTTCTGAGTACCTACTTCAGTGAAAACGTAGGTACCCCAGGTGTGAGGAAAAACATGAAAGTGAAAACAACAAATTGAACCTATTGATTTAAAAAAATAGTAGCAATCAGACTGTACGAAAACAATCTCGGCCGAGACGCTTCTTTTGAATAAAACTCAATTTGAGCGGAGGGAACAGAGGTTCCTTTTATTGATAATAGGGTGTGAAGTTAACAACTGATAGGTAGGTACTTTTTGATACCCGACCGATCAAGGCGAGAGCCTACCTTAGTTGAACGTACCTAAATACTAAATCTTATTCGTTTTATTGCCAAGCGTGGGCTGAACAATCGGAAATATTTAACAACTCTTTTCAAAAATATATTTTCATTTGATTTAGAATTACGTTATAAATTCGTTTATGAGTTATTGGTCGTTTCGGTATTCGCATTGTTGGGCTTATTGGTTTAGTTCTGCCTAGGGAATGGAAGTTTCTAGGGCTTTTTAATGACTAGAAGCGGTTATGTTTGATATTTAACAAATATTTTATTTTAAATTAACTGTTTGCTAACAATAAATCTTGCTCTACATTTGCACTGATTTATTTGTACAGGTGTAGCTGACGTTTAAGAGCGTTTACGCCGAACGGCATTTCACACAAACTTTCAAGTCCTTATTTTTCGAAATGACTGAACCGATTTTAATGAAACTTCATACGCATAAGCAGGATACAAAGGTCTAAAAAGTTAGTAGAAAACATTTTCAAAATGTCTTATTTAAAAAAGATAACTGGAAATCTCTGTTTCTATGGAAAACTTAAAATCGGTCTAATTTGGCTGTGACACTATTTTTTGAAAATTTTTTCTACTAACTTTTTAGACCTTTGTATCCTGCTTGTACATATGAAGTTTCATTAAAATCGGTTCATTCATTTCGAAAAATAAGGGCTTGAAAGTTTGTATGAAATGCCGTTCGGCGTAAACGCTCTTAAGGGCGACCAATTTCTCTCTAATGTCGCTTTTTTAGGGTTCCGTAGTCAACTAGGAACCCTTATAGTTTCGCCATGTCTGTCTGTCCGTCCGTCTGTCTGTCCGTCCTCGCTTAATCTCTGTGACCGTTAGCACTAGAAAGCTGAAATTTTGTAGGAGTACGTATATCAGTTACGCCGACAAAGTGGTAAAATAAAATTTTGGAAAATATTTCTTTTAAGGGTAGCTCCCCTATATGTGAAGTGGGGATGAATATTTTTTTCATCATCTACCCCATCGTGTGGGGTATCGTTGAATAGGTCTTCTAAAATGGCTTAGGGGTTGCTAAAATTATTTTTCGATTGAATGCTCCATTTACGAAATATTAAAGTTTAAAGTGCACATTTTTGTTCCAGTAGGGCGTCCCCCCCCCTCTAAAAGCTAAACTACTGGTTTGAAAAATCTGGAAAAATTCTCGATGATAGTGCATTTCATGAACTTTAAAGGAAAAGTATAGCGGTTAAGATAACTTTATTAGTTTAGCAGTAATAGTCGTTGAACTTGGGTGTTGGATAATTTTGTACCAAATACAAAATCCTTAGCATTAATCATTTAAAGTGACTAAGATTAAGTAGTTGCTTGTTTATAATGGGTAAAGACTTGTATTGAAAACCAAAATATGTTTTTTTTTTTACCTATTCAGAATAAAGAACAACAGAATCGTACTACATTGTGATAACGGGCTACTACGGAACCCTACACTGTGCGTGGCCCGACACGCACTTGGCCGGTTTTTTATTTCGACCATTCTTCCATCTAGGCGTCTGCTCTTTCTATGCTGGAGTGCAATTAGCATTTCCAGAAAATATACAAACCAAAAACTACAGTCCATTTTTCTCGTTATTTGTGTGATTTCGTAACAGAGAAGAGATCATTGTAACACATAATTATGGAGAGGAGCTCTTATCAAGCATTGGTCGGCGATATGCTTTTGATGTTCAAGTAACCTACATACTTAATTAGTTGACAGGTATGTGCAGACGTTATAAAACTAAATAACACGCTACATACCGACAGTGCATCGTAATTTTGGTTACGAAACATGTTTAAGAGATAATTCAGTATACGAATACCGACTACCTATTCAGAAATAAGTGAGTTTGACTCATTTTCTTGAGGGTTAGCGATGCCACACGGGCGTTGCCAATGCGTTGCGTCGGCGCTGCAACGCCGGAACGGTGACGTCATCGCAGCGCTCATGTGGAACTGTCACTGCGTCGAAATCACGACGACGCAACGCATTGGCAACCCTCGTGTCGCGTCGCTCTAGGTAGGTATCTATTCAGCAGTTGATCGACTTTTATCATAACGACCTACATTGAAATAGCTACTTATAATTGTTAGGGCTTTCAAGTTCACCTGTCAGTGAAACGATTTCGTTTAGGTATGCATGTTTGATTGAGTGAGGGCAGCTGGTCTAGATACATTTTTTTTGAATGCATAAAACGTCAGTAGGTTCTAGATTCAAGAATCACTAAATATTAGCCAATATATTCTGTAAAAATCTCACCCTGAACTTAGTGATGTGATCTTGAAATGAGTCAATAGTGTCAATCCCTAGCATCGTGAAATGACAGCTCACTTCACCTTAGTAATTACGGAGAGAATTTACAAAACTTACCTGAAGGTCTGCTAATATCGACGGGCTAAACTCCAATCACACACGGGCGTATGACTATGTATCTACCTAAATGTCTACACACCATCTGCCTAGCCTGTTTCCCAACTATGTTGGGGTCGGCTTCCAATCTAACCGGATGCAGCTGAATACCAGTATTTTACATGGAGCGACTGCCTATCTGACCTCCACAACCCAGTTACTGGGTACCTAATACGATACCCCTTGGTAAGACTGGTTGTCAGACTTTCGGCCTTCTAACTAAGTACTAGTGATACGCTGGTTCTGGCGCACCGATCTGAGGGCGGGTGTGCTCTAACCCCAAAACCTAAAAAAAAAAAAAAAAAGGTTTTGGGGTGCTCTGATCACGTTTCTGCGATCCGTTTTTGCGTAGGATGCGCGGTTCCGGAGATGTGCAAATCAATTAGCTGATTTATCTAATTGATTTCCGGTGCTACTAACCCTCATTAGTGTTTCATTGTTAATCCTCTTATCTATTCAACCTCGTGCACCCTCATTAGCGATGCATTGTTCGCCTAATCCTTGCATTCCTTGGCGTTCTTATCTACTATTACTCATTGCTAACCCTCAACTGCTTTTCTGAATCATCAATAAAACATTCCTTCATTTTATTACAACATTTTATTTCTTATTTTCTACAAAATATGTGCGGAACATTTCATCCACTAAAATATCATTGTACAGTGTGTTCCCCGTAAATATGTTCGTAAAACTATGCATTGAACATCCCTGAAACTTATATAGCAAATACATTAAGCAATATTCACCACAAACTGAAGTCCAATCATTCTGAATCCTATCAACATTCCAGCCCCATCTTTTGCAATTCCTTTTTAAAAACTCGAGATAATATTGCGTAGGGGTTCGTCCATATGAATCAAAATATTGACCGATGCCATTCGTATCGATATGTACAGCTACCCAGTGTGAGCCTGGTTTATCATCCGTATCCAAATTGCATATTATATACGTCGGTACATGGGTATACATAGGTAGTCTATTAGCAGCATAAACATTTTTTTCTAGACTGGGATGGATCTTTTTTAGATGTTGCTGTACTTCTAGTGTATCCATGATATTACTGCTATTAACAGATTATCACAGTACCAATCTGTTCAATGGTTGCCATAGGAATGTTCAATTATAGTGATTTTTGTAAATATATCGCATTCTTTTGAGTGACTCAGAAAACAAGCTGATGCCTGATGGGAACAATGTGCGATAACTTTGTTGACTCATAGAGTCACTATCAGTTTCGTTGAACTTAGGAATTTGCTTTAGATAAGAATGGTGCTATATAAGAGCGAACAGTTGCAGTCATGAAATCAGTCTATGGTCGTTTGACCACAGTAAATTGTATACCGATACTACGTTTGTGGTACTTCAGCGCATCAATAATCATGGAGGTAAGTGTTTATTCTATTGACAAACTTACTTGTATATCTTTTGTTGTTTCCTAACGTGTGTGTGTGTGTAATCACAATGTAAACAAATTGATATTAACATGATATCTCTGTTGTTGCAGAGATCATTCAGCTTCGCAGACGATAGTGAAAATACCTATAAACAGTATTACTACTCACCGCTCTCCCCTCAACATGAAGAAGAGGGCGATGATATCGTCATTAATAACACATGCGATGGTGGAAAAAGGAAATCCCAACCGATTGATAATTTTTTTGAAGTGGTGCCAAAAACAAAAAAGAAGAAACTGTTATCGTCAACCGTGGCACGAGCCGCTAGAGATGGTGTATCATACATTTCTACTAATTCTAACGACGGAGCCCAAGCGACGCATCTCATAAAAATTGAAATGTACGATATGAAGAAGCTATGTAAGATTCCAACTACCGATCATTGGAAGCACGCTACCACGAGGATTAAATATTATGTAAAGAATAATAAGGATAGCATCTACGACAACACAAACGGCCTCGTATACAATATTACAAAGACAATAGCAGAAAGTGAAAACGTTAAAAAATACTTTTTTAACAATGATAGCCATTGGCTGATTAGTGAATGTGATTCTGTTTACTTAAATTACTTCTGTGTACTCATTCATATTAATAATGAGGTGTGTACAGGGAGCTGTCGTCTTGTGATGCTGAGAGAAAGCCAACAACAGAAGGAAGAGATGAGTGTGGTACACGTGTACAGAACACGTCATTGAATACCAAAGCTACAACACTGAGTGGAGAAGAAAATGAGAAAAATATGCAGTACACAAGAGCTGAATATCCATTCTTCAGTTCAAAATCTAGACGGTTTCTCAGTTTTGAAGGCTGGCCTCTCGTTATGCTACAGAAGCCTGAAGATCTTGCAGAAGCCGGTTTCTTTTATACCGGCCACGGAGACAGGGTCAAGTGTTTCCATTGTGGTGGCGGTTTAAAAGATTGGGAAGATGATGATGATCCTTGGCAACAACATGTTCAGTGGTTTAGTCAGTGTGCTTATGTAAAGTTTAAACTCGGACAGTGTTTTGTATAAGACTAAATGGAGGTTTTTATAGAAATAAAAAATGGTATACTAAATACAATTTGTTTTATTTAATTTTATAATGTTTCCCATAGTTACATAGACAACATGCATTACACATAACACATAAATCTAACATACAATATAACCTTAACATATAACCTTAACTATTATAGTCTACAGTAACATTTCTGTTTTTATCTATTTCAATAATGTTATAAACTCAGCATAAACAATGCAGTTAATTGTTTGTATTAGTGAGGATTCAAATCGTACTTCTAATCTTACACTACCATGCTTTATGAGATTCCAATGAGTTGATGAGTTAGCTGATAAATCAGGAGTTAAATCAAATGCTAATAGGCAGTTACCTTTGGCATATTGTTCATGAGAGATTGCATTTCCTTCATTAAGAAAGTGGATACCAGTTCCCGAGAACAGAGTATGATATGCTGATGTAAATATACTATTATTAAAAGATAGTTGCAAAGCTTTTGAAGGTATTTGTTGACCATCAATATATAAGCTGAAAGAATAAAATTAATACCATAGTTTTCAAAATTAAATGGATTTTTAGTAAGGGAACCATTAAATGCAGAATTATTCACAAACCCTATTATACATCTTTTGGGTACCTGTCCTAAGAATATGTTATCAAGAGATTTTCCTTGAACACCCGAAGGAATTGTTAAAACTTTGACTTCAGCTCGAGTAATAGGATATTTAGCAGTAGTAGAAGCCAAAACTTTCTGATGTGCAAGTAATACACTTGGATTAATTCGTGCTCTTCGGACAATAAGAGCTGCATCTGTAATGCAAACTTTAAACTTTACATCGTTTGACCCAGCAATTAAATTAAAACTCTCTCTTGATCGAACTAATTTTACACTCATTTCAACACCATTAATTAGAAATTTATCTTGATTGAAAATATTACCATGAAGATGTCCAATCATTTCTACTTCCTTACTTTCAGTAACTAATTCTTGTCTGTTAACAAATCCTATGTTTTTACCATCTGTAGAATCCATTTTTCCTGCTGTATCCTCATACCAAAGACTACAAGTAAGATGAGATTGTTTAGCAGCAGGAGCATAGTTTAAAAGGGTTTCCATGTATGCTCGATAGGCATACGTATTATTAGTACAAGTTTTTGGTTTAAATAAACATCAAGTTGACTAAAAAGTGAGTGCAACCAATTATTTACAGGTGCTACTACTGTAGTCGATACCAAGTTAGTTGAATCTTGATTTAATACTTTTGCCTTTATGTGGAGTAATGTATGAGACAAATCTATGTAGTCATCGCCTGTACCAGGAACTTGAAACTCGATAGGTCCATCATCAGCAAGAGATGAAATTGGTTTATAGTGTATCCACAATCCACTTTCAATGCTTGTTTGTGTAGACGGTAGTGCAAACAAAACCAATTCTGACTTAGCGCACTCACAAGAATGATTATGAAGAAAAGACATATTTAATTTGAAAATATATCTTTGATATTCTTTGGTTTTAAACCAAGTTTTTTCGCAGCTTTCACTTTAGCAGCTAATTGTGGAATGAACGGGGAACGTCGTTTTCTTTTAGTTATATACCCAGATCCAGTCATGTTAAATCGATCAATTTTATCATCAGCCTTTCGTTTTAAGTTTGTACTAACTTGCTTTAGACGATCTTTTATTGAGGTTTCCATAGGACGCGCTTGAACCATATCCGATAAAAGACCAACTCCAGCGTTTAATGCCTCCTTACCAATCACTCGAGCACCACTTGAAAGTAAAGGTAAAACTGATCTAAATAAACCCCCTAAGAAGCTCCCAATACCATGACCGCGTTGATATGGTGAACCCTTATAAATTACTCCAACTCCTGATCCAGCTTGATGTGTATAATAATTTTCATATGGACAATTATGATGATCACGAAGAGAATACATTATTATAATTTTCGGAAATGTAGTTTAATACACACGGTTCCAAACTGGAATGGTATTTTTTGTCCTGTGCTCGATCTTATATCTATTTCCAACGTATCGAACTCTCTTCGCATAACAGGTAAGTAGTGAGGTGGAGAGAAAACATACATTTTATTTGCACCATAAATATATTTTGAAGGATCTAATGAAATGATTCGTAATAAAGGAGTCATAACATCGCCCACGATCTGAGGATCGATTATGTCGCAATACACAAATAGTTGAGATGGTAACCCTAAGTGTAAATTAGCAGGGCACTTTCCAAAATTTCTTTCCAAGAGATTTTTATTTGGTTCATAGCCTAGTTGTAAACTTAATTTGGGTGATAATGTAACGGATGTTATATTTTTATCCAAAACAGAAACATACACAAATTTTGTTATTTCATCTTGACGAAATGTTAATTTCTCTCTGATACCATTTAACGCTTTTAAAATATTCTCGACGTTATCATAGTTGGTAGCTGGAATATGTTTTTTGTAGTACACTGTTGAGGGTTTATCTTCAGTAGGCATTAACATGGTTTTTGTAATGTATATAACATTTTCATGATCTTGAACAGTAAACATTGTACATGGATATTGAAACTCGACAACTCCAACCGACCATTCACCTTCTAATTTAATAGCTTTTGGTAATTTTGTTGAAAAATTTGTGGTCTTGTTATCAGGAAAGTAGTCCATTGAACTATTGCTGAGCAAAGTTAAATAAAAACTTTCTTTATTCATATTTCTTTTAAACTAGAAGCTAAAATCCAACTGTTAAATTTATCTGGATAACCTCTCCACTTCACTTCACTTCACTTCTTTTCTGTGGCCAGAATAACGAGAGTCAATTATTTTATCTATTTTATATTGTGAGGTGGGGTTGTAAGTGACCTTCTGTAATTCTCTTTCATAAAAAGTACCAACTATTGGTTCATTTTGTAAATCTGTTACTGTATATACAACCCATGGAGATCTATCAATTATTGAAGATATAATAAATATTTCATCACTCCAATTTGATTCATATCCTTTTTGGAAAACATGTTTATATTTAATTATTCGGACATAATCACCCACATTAAATTTTGGTTTTGGGTGTTCTAAAGAAAGTTTGTTTGACCTCCTATCATAAAGATTAGTCCAAACTGTCATAATATTGCTGGAGTTTACATCAGATGGGCACATCCTAATACTAGAGTGAATGCTGTGATTATAAGAGTATATTAAATCTTGTAAAACATCTATGTATCTATAAGTATTATTATGAGTGAAATAACGCCACATTTTCATTTTTAGAGTTCTTTGAAATCGCTCAACAATACTGGCCTTAATATCAGGATTGTTGGTGGTATAGTAATTAATCTTTTTGGATTTAAAGTATTTTTGTACATCTTTTGAAACAAATTCTGTACCTTTATCAGATTGTATGTGAGTAGGTGTTGAATTACTTTCAGTAAATATACTTTCAAAGCATTCTTTAGTTGTTTCTGAGTTTTTTTTTATCATTGATCTTGCAAAAGCCGAGGGGCCCGTGGCTAAATAATAACAGCCGCACAGGTCGATCGATCAGGTTAAGCTACGCTTGCCGCGGTTGGTCTGTGGATGGGTGACCATCTTTACATACCGAGACCCCTCCGTGCCTCGGAAAGCACGTTAAGCCGTTGGTCCCGGCTGTCATTTGTGGATCTTTGACAGTCGTTACGGGTAGTCAGAAGCCCGAAAGTCTGACAACCAGTCTTACCAAGGGGTATCGTATTACCCAGTAACTGGGTTGTGGAGGTCAGATAGGCAGTCGCTCCATGTAAAATACTGGTATTCAGATGCATCCGGTTAGACTGGAAGCCGACCCCAACATAGTTGGGAAAAGGCTAGGCAGATGATGATGATGATGATGATCTTGCAAAAGCATATTTACTAAATACATCAATAACACAAAGTATGTAGTTGAAACCATCATTATATTGAGAATAAGTTCGCATATCACTTAAATCAGCTTGCCACAGTTCATTAATATTTGATAGAATGTACCTATTTCGCGGGAATTTTTTCCGAATAGGTTTATGTAATGTGTATGTTTCTTGTGATTGTAACCATTCCTTTACTTGCTTTTTATCCATTTTACCCTTCATGGCTTTTGATAATTTATCAATACTACTAAAACCAGCGGGGTTAGATGGGTCATAAAAAATTCTATTAATTTCTTCTAGTACGGGGTCCATTTTTCCCAATCGACCTTTTTACGTATTTTATTTATAAATTTTTTATCTCCACTATTCGGTGTAGAAAACTCTTGATCTTCAATCTCCGAGGTTTTGTTCAGATCTTTTGCTTGAAGCTGATTAATAAACTCACATCTCTTTGGGTTTCCGATATAAGTGAGTGGTACTTTAATATCTTTTAATGCTTTAGCAAATCTATCCCACCCAACTGGATCACTTCTTTTTAAGGGTCTTAGTGAATCATTTATTAAATCAACAATATTACTTCCAGGAAGTTTTTCATTATCAATTATGACTGTGCCTTCATTATCCCAATGTATTTTACTTTTATTTGTTCCAACTAAGTTTAATAATAACTCACCTTTTTTATTATAACTTTTTGGTATTAAACTGAGTATTTGAGTTGGTGTGTAAAGCGGATTTGTGTTATTTTCTTTACTTTTCATGGATCCGTTCTCCTCTAACAAAGATTCAGCATCAACTATACTTTTTAGTTCTCTATCTTTATTTTTAAAGTCAATTTTAGACTCATTTAGATCTTCATTAGATGTATCAGAATAAATTGGTAATCTGAGTGGTTGTCGATCCTCTTCGGTAAAGTGAAGGTATCTTTGTAGTGTTTGTAAATATAACATCCACTTCTTACGGTCTTCCGTCTTACTATTCATAATATTTTGCATTTCAATATCTAATCGAGACAAATTACTATTAACCTTATTTTCTTGTTTTAATTTTTCAATCAATCCAGGTTCAATAAGTATCATTTTCTTTGCATTTTCCATGTTAACTGGCTAGTCCACTTACTAATCCACTCAATATTGCACCTAATAATATTGGTAAGAAAGCCCCTCCTTTTTGTATGATTATATTTTTTCTTAGTTTATGTTTACACTTATGCACCAGTTTACGGAGTATATTTTTGTGTTTATTCAATTTTTGTTTATCTTGATCTTTAAGAGGTACTTTTCCTTGTTAAAACGTTATGAATACATTCACAAATACAGTTTATTTCTTCTTCATCACATGTTTTAAGTAACGCTTTTTGATATTTTGGTTTAAGCGTATGCAAAGCGCTTAGCAAATGTTTATGCGTTGTTAGTCGACGATGCATCATTTAGAAATGATTTGAATTGTTTGATTCTTGATGTATTTAAACTCTTATGTCGGGACGTAGACTGTACAGTGTCCATTAAATGGGAAGACATTTGTCTTGATGCGACAAAAATCGTTCGTATTCTGTTTTAAATCTACCATTAAATATCCATGCGCTTCTAAAGTTGCATCCCTGTAGGCATCTTCAATGAATTTTGGATTATCTGGCGACACTTGTCGTGCTAAATATCTTATTTGAGTTTTATCTCGAGGGTTTTTAAAATATATTATATAACTTGAGTTTAAAGAAATGTCTCTTTGACCTTTACCCTGATGAAATAAATTTTGTGTTAAATAAAATACACTAAGATTCCTATGATGACTACCTTTTGTAAATATATCCACAATTCTTCCATCAGACTCTCTCATTAGATCATCAATAATAACAAGATGTGGGTTTTCACCATCAAACATATTAAGATTAGGAATTCCTTGATGATAGTTAACATTTGGTAAATTATATAAAGGTTGCATTTCATCAAAGCACCATGTGATCTGGTTAAAATCGCAATTACATATTTCTTTAACTGATTTTATGAAATTTGTTACAAAATTTGACTTCCCACATCCACTTGGCCCTGCCACAATAGCAGTAAACGGATGGATAAAGTGAAACATTTCACACGTCTGGAGTTCAAAGAGATGAAATAAAAAATGAAAATGTTTTTGTAAAAATTAAGTATATATTGCTAAAATTATATAAAACATAAAATTGATGAAAAAAAAAAACTATTATGCATACGTATACTATTTCTAACACAATTAGTACTCATCAGAATTTTACAATCTTCTCAAATGTATGTTCACAGTTTTATCATTACTTATATAACATTATTTACAATCGAATAATTATAACTCTAACACAATTAGTACATCAGAATTTTACAATCGATACAAATTTTCTACATACACAGAAATAAAAATAAAAAGTTGACATCAACACTTAGCGTAATTTATAATGTCCCCAAGCCAATGTATCAATGTTGTTGTCCATAATACATCGTTTGGTATCATTATATGATAAAGATGCTTTATTTATTTTTTGTGTAAAAATAGTGTGTTTGATTGACTTAAATCGAAGCATACTACAATATTGTACATTTTTATTAAACAAACACGATTTGTAATTTTTCATATTCATTTTGTTGGTAACACTTTTGTTAACCCCTTTTGCCTTTGCTATAAATTTATCTTCTACTTCCAGGGCATATTTTTGATCGCAACCCTACAAATTCCCTCAATACTTTACCATTATTCTCGTCTTTAAAAAAACCTAACTTTTTTTTATTTATGTTTGGATAACCGTAAATATTATTTTCTGGATAATCTGATGTATCAAAATAGTGTATTATATAATATAATCTCATAAAAATTGTCTGTAAAAATTTGATATATCAAACTATCGGTATCGGTGTACAATAACTTAATTTTATTTTTAAACTTTTTAATCATGTAGTTATAATGAAATTCATACATAAGGGTCTTAGATATATCTAAAATACAAAATCCTAAATAAATTGGCTTATCATAAATTAATTTTGTTTTTCGTAATTGTATTGCGACTAAATGTTCTGAAAATATTGATAAACTATGGAATTCTGTTTTTGCAATCAAATCCTGAGCACCTAAAACTTTACCACGATTATCCCAGTGAGTTAGTAGTTTAACGTTTACTCTTTTTTCAATATTTTCCATAGTCTTACCGAAGACAGAATTGTTAATTAATTTAAAAAAGTCTTTTTCAAAGTTTGATGTGGCTAACGTTCTCAAACTAGTATTTAAATCTATGTATTTCTTTAACCAAGAACTCTGTTTAAATTTTAAAATTCTATGTACTTTAATTAATATCATTCCCATTTCAATGCATTGTTTTAAATTCCTGTAGTGAATGATGTATTTATTTTTATTATTTAAATTGGGAACTAATTTAGTTTCTTTAGTATTACCCACACATATGTTTTCAGGACATAACGGAAAGTCAGAATGTAAATCATGAAGTTCATCAGGATATTCCAAATCAACTTCTAAAACATAACCAAAATCAGACGTATCCGACACATTATAATCCGTATTACAATTAACCCATTCGAAACCACCAACAGGAAGGGATTGGGACATTGCCCAACCATACAAATTATTCGCATCAAAATATGTTAGATATGAATTAGGTTTTTCACTATCATAATCCTCCATGAATTTGTTATTTGCTCTAGCAAAACGATTGCTACACTGAGATACACCCCCTCTAATACCAGCTTTAAAAAAAGCAATTTTGTCATAGTCCGTTAACAATTCTGAAGAGCACGAATTAATCCAAGTGTATTACTTGCACATCAGAAAGTTTTGGCTTCTACTACTGCTAAATATCCTATTACTCGAGCTGAAGTCAAAGTTTTAACAATTCCTTCGGGTGTTCAAGGAAAAACTCTTGATAATATATTCTTAGGACAGGTACCCAAAAGATGTATAATAGGGTTTGTGAATAATTCTGCATTTAATGGTTCCCTTACTAAAAATCCATTTAATTTTGAAAACTATGGTATTAATTCTTTCAGCTTATATATTGATGGTCAACAAATACCTTCAAAAGCTTTGCAACTATCTTTTAATAATAGTATATTTACATCAGCATATCATACTCTGTTCTCGGGAACTGGTATCCACTTTCTTAATGAAGGAAATGCAATCTCTTATGAACAATATGCCAAAGGTAACTGCCTATTAGCATTTGATTTAACTCCTGATTTATCAGCTAACTCATCAACTCATTGGAATCTCATAAAGCATGGTAGTGTAAGATTAGAAGTACGATTTGAATCCTCACTAATACAAACAATTAACTGCATTGTTTATGCTGAGTTTATAACATTATTGAAATAGATAAAAACAGAAATGTTACTGTAGACTATAGTAGTTAAGGTTATATGTTAAGGTTATATTGTGTGTTAGATTTATGTGTTATGTGTAATGCATGTTGTCTATGTAACTAAGGGAAACATTATAAAATTAAATAAAACAAATTGTATTTAGTATACCATTTTTTATTTCTATAAAAACCTCCATTTAGTCTTATACAAAACACTGTCTGAGTTTAAACTTTACATAAGCACACTGACTAAACCACTGAACATGTTGTTGCCAAGGATCATCATCATCTTCCCAATCTTTTAAACCGCCACCACAATGGAAACACTTGACCCTGTCTCCGTGGCCGGTATAAAAGAAACCGGCTTCTGCAAGATCTTCAGGCTTCTGTAGCATAACGAGAGGCCAGCCTTCAAAACTTAGAAACCGTCTAGATTTTGAACTGAAGAATGGATATTCAGCTCTTGTGTACTGCATATTTTTCTCATTTTCTTCTCCACTCAGTGTTGTAGCTTTGCTATTCAATGACGTGTTCTGTACACGTGTACCACACTCATCTCTTCCTTCTGTTGTTGGCTTTCTCTCAGCATCACAAGACGACAGCTCCCTGTACACACCTCATTATTAATATAAATGAGTACACAGAAGTAATTTAAGTAAACAGAATCACATTCACTAATCAGCCAATGGCTATCATTGTTAAAAAAGTATTTTTTAACGTTTTCACTTTCTGCTATTGTCTTTGTAATATTGTATACGAGGCCGTTTGTGTTGTCGTAGATGCTATCCTTATTATTCTTTACATAATATTTAATCCTCGTGGTAGCGTGCTTCCAATGATCGGTAGTTGGAATCGTACATAGCTTCTTCATATCGTACATTTCAATTTTTATGAGATGCGTCGCTTGGGCTCCGTCGTCAGAATTAGTAGAAATGTATGATACACCATCTCTAGCGGCTCGTGCCACGGTTGACGATAACAGTTTCTTCTTTTTTATTTTTGGCACCACCTCAAAAAAATTATCAATCGGTTGCGATTTCCTTTTTCCACCATCGCATGTGTTATTATGGATGATAACATCGCCCTCTTCTTCATGTTGAGGGGAGAGCGGTGAGTAGTAATACTGTTTATAGGTATTTTCATTATCGTCTGCGAAGCTGAATGATCTCTGCAACAACAGAGATATCATGTTAATATCAATTTGTTTACATTGTGATTACACACACACACACGTTAGGAAACAACAAAAGATATACAAGTAAGTTTGTCAATAGAATAAACACTTACCTCCATGATTATTGATGCGCTGAAGTACCACAAACGTAGTATCGGTATACAATTCACTGTGGTCAAACGACCATAGACTGATTTCATGACTGCAACTATTCGCTCTTATATAGCACCATTCTTATCTAAAGCAAATTCCTAAGTTCAACGAAACTGATAGTGACTCTATGAGTCAACAAAGTTACGTTGTTACGCAACAGGCTTCAACTTGTGACTCACACCAAAGAATGCGATATATTTACAAAAATCACTATAATTGAACATTCCTATGACAACCATTGAACAGATTGGTACTGTAATAATCTGCTAATAGCAGTAATATCATGGATACACTAGAAGTACAGCAACATCTAAAAAAGATCCATCCCAGTCTAGAAAAAAATGTTTATGCTGCTAATAGACTACCTATGTATACCCATGTACCGACGTATATAATATGCAATTTGGATACGGATGATAAACCAGGCTCACACTGGGTAGCTGTACATATCGATACGAAGGGCATCGGTCAATATTTTGATTCATATGGACGAACCCCTACGCAATATTATCTCGAGTTTTTAAAAAGGAATTGCAAAAGATGGGGCTGGAATGTTGATAGGGTTCAGAATGATTAGACTTCAGTTTGTGGTGAATATTGCTTAATGTATTTGCTATATAAGTTTCAGGGATGTTCAATGCATAGTTTTACGAACATATTTACGGGGAACACACTGTACAATGATATTTTAGTGGATGAGATATTCCGCTCATATTTTGTAGAAAATAAGAAATAAAATATTGAATTAAAATGAAGGAATGTGTTTTATTGATGATTCAGAAAAGCAGTTGAGGGTTAACAATGAGTAATAGTAGATAAGAACGCCAAGGAATGCAAGGATTAGGCGAACAATGCATCGCTAATGAGGGTGCACGAGGCAGAATAGATAAGAGGATTAACAATGAAACGCTAATGAGGGTTAGTACTAGTAGCACCGGAAATCAATTAGATTAATCAGTTAATTGATTTGCACATCTCCGGAACCGCGTATCCTACGCAAAAACGGACCGCAGAAACGTGATCAGAGCACCCCAAAGCCTTTTTTTTTTTTTTTTTTAGGTTCTGGGGTTCTGGCACACCCGCCCTCAGATCGGTGCGCCAGAACCAGCGTATCACTACTACTTAACTACCCGTAACGACTGTCAAAGATCCACGAATGACAGCCGGGCGGCTTAACGTGCTTTCCGAGGCACGAAGGGGTCACGGTATGTAAAGATGGTCACCCATCTACAGACGAACCGCGGCAAGCGTAGCTTAACCTGATCGATCGACCTGTGCGGCTGTTATTATTTAGCCACGGGCCCCTCTCTCCCTCTATTTCTACCTATAAATGTCTACTATTACAATGAATGATCATAAGGCGTTATTGCCATACTCACATTACTTATATTGTTATTAGCAGACAGATGAATGCTATCCATCCATCTTCTGTGGCTATAGGTAGACAATCCCATTATTGTTAAAAAGATTACAGTGATTTCTCATAGACCCCAAAGTAGGCAACGCTAGGTAACTAGGCAATTAAGAATAATAATCAAAATCCGGAAAAAATCCATGTTCAACCATTTTAATTTACTATGGATAACATTATAGGTATGTTAGTTAATAATTTTCCCACTTAGGTATGGGAGCCCGTTCAGACGGTCTACACTGGAAAAATTGCCCGTGTGTATGTCTGAATTATTTTTATTATTCTATTATTATTATGAGCCTGTGTTGTCCCACTGCAGGGAAAAAGCCCTCCCTTCCCTCTTTCCACTTTTCCCGGTCTACTGCGATTGTGGGCCAATCCTTTAAGAAGGAGTCCAGCTCATCCCGTCATCTCTTTCTGGGCCTGCCGCGTAGTCGTTTCCTGCCATTGGGGATCCACTGAGTGGTGGCTTTTGCATATTGCTGCTCCGACATGCGACATATATGGCCAGCCCAGTTCCACTTTAGTCCAGCAGCTGTGCGGCCAGCGACCGCTATGTGCGGACTTTTGACGCTTTGTAAGAGACCATCCCAAGTAACAAAAATTGGTACTATAAAAGTCCTGAGAACGTTTCGGAGCGCGCTAAAAGGCGTGGCTCGGTTCACGACTCCCGGCCACCGTAGGCGCGGGCCTGCGGGCGGAGAGTAATGGGTAACTCACCGTCCGATCAGGACCAGGCCCGTGCCGGACGGCGCGTACGTGTTCCACGCGCGCCTCAAAGAGATGTCAGCATTGAGGAGGGGCCCCTTAGGGCCGAAGCCTGCCGGGCCAGCGGGATTGTCCGAAAGGGTTACCGCTGGCCCGGAACATAAAGGGCTAAGGAAGGAACACGGGTGGGTTTTAGTCAGTAAGAGTCTGACACTCCCTTCCGCTCCACCCAGAACGGGAGGAGTCATTTGATGATTTCCCATCCGAAAAAAAAAAAAAAAAAAAACATTTACAAAACCCCAAATAGGCCTGACTTGTACTAGCAGAATCGGTCTCGCATACGGGGAATTACTCGGCCGGATTATTAACTCGTCTACTTTACTACGCGATTTATTCTATAAACATTACATAAAGGCTCTTACGGTGATAAATCAGCTCGAAAGTTGGGATGTAAAGTGTAGTGAAACGCTTTTTAGTACTAAAATAGTGCCACAAGTGCAATAATGTGACTAATTTGCACTATAAAAGTAACCAAAACATGTCTAAAGTGCTATTTTGCACTGTAAACGATTTGAGAGATCTTTCTTGACACTTATATTGTTCACCATTTTTGTTCGCGTTGTGTCAGTCGTCCTCAAGAAAACAAAAAATATCGGTAAGTTATGATTCATGTCATTTGCCATTGTTGCCTAACGTATCATTGTGATAAAAAGGACATAACGCAACTCTGCCATAACTTGCACTTGAGAAAATAATTGTATCGATAAAATCATTATGCTGATTTCGAATTTGATAATGCGCCCTCATTATTTTCGTGTTTTAATTAAATTTTAATTAATAAAATAAGGACTTGTCCCGGACACGGATCCTATAGTAGGTACACATTTGCTCCAGCCGTGCTGCTAATGTGCTATCGCGGCAGAAAATAGCGGCCATCTTTTCACCGAAAATGAATTAGTCCTTGTCCAAATATACACACATCAAAAGTGTCTAGGGATCAACATATATTTTTGCAATAACTTTTCTCCTGATTGATATTAATTAAAATTTTCTTTAAGGATTCATCAAATAAAGTGTTTTCGTTTGTCACAGTAACGATAAACCAAGTCACCTTTGCATTAATAAAGAAATTTGCCATTTTCCTAATAAAGGGATTTTTGACATTTGAACCACTAACACAAAAGTTCGAAAAAAAGACTGAAATAACAGTTTTCTTTAAAATTTTATTGGGTAACTTAAACAATTAATAATCCGTGTTTCTACCGCGAACACTAACAACACAAGAACATCGGTTTGGCATACTCAAAATGAGTTCATCCAAATCACGCTGTGGAATGGCCGCCCATGTTCGTTGCAACAACAAAAAAAGGTCTTCTTGCGACTGGATACCCTCCATATTCGGCAGAGCTCTTCTCTGTAGCATATCCCATGCATGCTCAATCGGGTTCAAGTCTGGCGACTGAGCAGGCCAGGGCAGGACATTGATGTTAGCTGCGGCGAGAGTCTGTCTTACAACTCTTGCGGTGTGCGGTCGTGCATTATCATGCATTAACTGAAATAAGGGACCGATTTGCACTTGTAGAGGAACGATGACGTCTGATACAATCGTCTCAGCATAAATTTGAGCGTTGAGGTTGCCTCTGATCCAAATCAACTCAGTTCTTCCGCCGATCCAAATACCCGCCCATACCATGATGGTTCCACCACTATAAGGATGGACTTCCTGGCAGGATTTTAATCGCTGTTGGCGTCCAGGGGTTCTCCAGTGTCGTATACGTCTTGTATCCGGTCTCATACCAAAACGAGACTCATCAGAAAAGCACACGAAACGCCATTGTTCTTCTGCCCAATTTCTGTGTTCAAGAGCCCATTGATATCGAATCCTACGATTGTGCATTGCTATAGGTGGTACCCGTAGCGGTCTTCGGGAATGAAGGTTCACTTCATGCAAGCGGTTTCTGACTGTTTGGTCGCTAATTAAGTTCCCTGAAGAGTGATGAAGCCTCACGGCTAACATCATGGCGGTTATTGTTGGAGCTCTTCGAGTTAAGATTTGAATGTATCGGTCTTGTCTCCGTGTGGTGCAGCGATACCGTCCTCCATGGCGCTCAGCCACGGTACCAGTGCTGCGGTAACGTGTCCAAAGTCGACTGATAACACTCTGACTTGTATTCAGAGCTAAAGCCACAGTACGTTGCCGGGAACCAGCTTCTATCATTCCCACGGCTCTGAGCATTTCTTCCCTGCTTAAATGACGTCGCCGCTCCATAATAACGTTGGTTTTAATCAGTAGTAGGGAAACAGTAGCACTAATAATGTCTTCAATGCGTTGTATGTTTTTATAGGGAAAATATTGACAGCTGATTTTCATCTTTTACTCGAATTTGATTCACAGTTCCTGATTCAAATTATGAAATGCACCAAAAAGGATCCATATAAATTTATAAAATCATAAATTTATTACAAAGCCACATCTCAATCTCAAGAAATCCGCATAAAAATGCTTGATCCCTAGACACTTTTGATGTGTGTAGATCCAATTAGTCCATTGATGATTAATTTTAGTGTTTTTATGTCACGCTTTAGTCTCGTAGCAGTAACACCAACTCGCTTTTAGAGCTATTTGAATTTAAGTTATTTACCAATTGCGCCAGGAGTCGCTATGGTACTATTTAGTACTATAAAATGGTTTTCATGATTATTACAGAACTAGCCCCGTAGCGATTTGGGAGCTTTTACGAAGCTAAACGGTTACGTAATGGTTGTGTAAGGTACTTTTATAGTGCAAATTGATCCTGTAATAGTGTTTTCGATACTGCTACAATCCTAGTATTGTAAAAGTTATTTTAACGCATTATTTTTTATTTTGACACATTATTAGAGCAAAATAAATACATAGAAGTGTCAGTAAGGTTGTCTATAGTACTAAATAGTACCAAAATCGTTTTTCTCATTTCTATTACAGTGTAACACTTTAAAGATTCTTTTGTATGGTCCTGTAAGCGTTCTAAGAGCTAAATAATAGAACTTAAATGCTCTATAGAACCAAAACGCTTTGTTATAAACCTTTATAGTACAAGCAGACAATGGTTACCGTTAAAGGCCTACTATATCACTCTTTGGTGTTATAACGCCTTGGTTATAGAACCTTTTGTTACTCGGGATGTTTGCGCTCCGTAGGTGAGGGTGGGAAGAATGCACACGTCCATGAGCTTTCGTTTTAGTGAAAGTGGGAGAGGTCCTTTCATGAGATGTTTCATCGACCAATAGTTCTTCCAGGAGTTTTCTGTGCGGCGAGCGACTTCTTTGTCCTGTCTCGCCTGGAAGGATATTATTTGGCCGAGGTAAATGTACTCATGGACATATTCAACCCAGTTTCTACGTTGCGTTCGGTGCTGTTCGTCATCAGCTTTGTTTTCGACATGTTTATCGTAAGTTCGACTTGAAGACTGACGTCGCTCAGTTGTTTGAGCGGGATCCCTTCTTTTCGCATAATGTTCTTTGTCCTAATATACTTCGGCATAACGATTTTGGCACAATTTGTTTTGGCATAATAATACTTCGGCATAATTTTTTTAGGCATACATTTTATTTTGGCATAATCATCTTAAAGACTAATTTGTTTTGGCATAAAGAATCATGTCCATTCTTGACCTGAAAATTTTCGAACGCGTCTAGTGATGTAAAATATCTTAAAAAATTGCATTTTTTTTTGCTTATTTCGTATCACTTAATTGAATTTTCAAATGAAGCCAGGAAAAAACACAATTTATATTGTTTATCATTCTCAAAATACTTTTGGAAACGGAACGTGTTTTACACACGTTCCATTTTAAGTGTACAGTTGACAGGTTACGCGTAAAACGGACTTCTTTAGCCGCAACGAATGACAGGCTGCCGGTGTGACAGTGTGACAGCTGTCATTTGTTTGACGTTTTGCAGTCGTTCGTTTCCTAATGTACTGTGCGATTTTGGATTTTCTGATCCCTTACAACTTTTGCATTTTCCATGGACTTCGATACCTACCACTTACGATAACGTTGGCCTGTGTTATACGGATACCGATTTAGTGCTTTTGATTGGGATCTAAGTTATCGTTCTCTTGTTGGAAAGTGTTAAGGAACCTTCTACGAGATTGCTTTGTATAAACTGCAACATAAGTGTTAATACGCTTCGGCGTTATCGGGCGCTTCAGCTTGATAGCAGAGTCATCTCGCTAATTAGCACTTGGATATCTCCAGTAATAGTAAGTATAATAACTTGTCAAGTACCTAACGATTTAGTATCCAGTCAACGGAGGCTAGCATATTGTTTTATAAAAAAGAATTGATATTTTGAAGTGGTAAAGTATATTTTTTCAAATTTCACGAAAAATTATAACTAGTACTACCTACTAGAAATAGGTGACGCCCCTAAGACGACCCACTGACCGAATGTGTTAGTTACATCTAGATTTTCCCCATGTTTTAGCTAAAGTGGTTCTTTTAGACAGCTGTTTAAAACAAAACATGTAAAAATACAAATTAAATATACATACTTATTTCCATTGTAGGCTTTAAAATCTCATAATGTACGAAGACACTGAATATCTAATGACCCTTTGTGTATAACCCTATCTACCACACAAACACACTTTCCTCACTTACTTCACCACTACATCATTCACACACAGACCTCTATTTCTCCACTCATATTAACACACATACCCACATCCATACCTCATATCTTCAAACTCACCAACAAACCCTAGCACTCTGTAATGGTACTAAGACGAATTATTTAATTAATGTGATAGTGATTTAGTAGTCCTCAGATAAAAATTCAAATGTCAATAGCTGAAAACTATCCCCTGAGATACAGGTTCCTGCGTAGTTTAGGGGCAAGGGTCAATACTATGTGCACCTTATTATGATCACCACAAAATGTTGAAGTACCTACTTGTCATGTACCTACCTATTTGTATAATTGTAACTTTTAACGGTGAGAAATAAACTATTTTTATTTTATTTGTTTTTCAGATAACGGAAGAAGATTACATTTGTGAAGCGTGCTTTGATGTATCCATGCAGACTATTAATGCTCAGATTCATGGAAAAAATTAGTGTGATCCATCTGTTGGTTCATCTCGATGTGGTCATGCTCAAGTATGCCCCGTTTGTGTTTGATCATTGTTCATTCGCCAAAGTGACCACATTCTCAAAGAAAACCCATCAAGCCTCACAATAAGGATGATCAACTTAATGCACGATCATAGGCCTGAAATCAACATTGTGGCTCCAGTGGCATTTTTAGATGAAGTGGTTGTACGAGAAGATATTGAATAAATGATAATAAATCAACTCCTGTTTTGTATTTAATTTCCCTGTCCTCGCCAAAAACATGTAGGTGTGCAGCTCTTTTCGTTATCTATTTATGTCGCCTGTCAGGCCTACTCCTGGAGTCTGGTCCGCTTCGAAATTAAATAAAAAACAGGATTTGATTATGGAAATCAAATCCTGTTTTTTATTTAATTTCCCTGTCCTCGCCAAAAACATGTAGGTGTGCAGCTCTTTTCGTTATCTATTTATGTCGCCTGTCAGGCCGACTCTTGGAGTCTGGTCCGCTTCGACGGCGACGACAGATTTTGACCGATACCTACTCCAATGAACTGTAAGTAGGTACCTAAATTGCTCAAACTTGCACAAAGTGTAGTAAACAAGGATAGCATAACATCACACGAAGTCTTTATAACTCAGCATGGGCGGGTTATTACGAGAATAATAACTACTGTGTGCGACCGCGCTCCAATTTGATGATGATGATTCGATGATATTACATTGAAGAGGGATTTATTTCTCAGTGATTGTAACTCTCAGCGATTAAGAAACAATTTGATTTTAATTATCGTACAGTTTTTGAGATTATAACAGCTGTCAAACCTTATCTGACAGTTGCTATAACCTCAAAATCTTATTTACTTAATAATTTTTTTTCCTGGCCTCTAAATGAAATGATAATAAATTATTGTGTTATTATGAACAATAATTGTTTTTATACAACACTAGTTGTAGGTAGACGCGACCTGTAAAACAAATCAAGTGACAGGTCAATCAATGTATGGAAAGTGGGCATGATTCTTTGATTCGCATAACGTTAGTAGGCCTAATGAGTATTAGCATACTAATATTTAGGGATACAATTAATTAAATTTAATATGCTGTGCAACAAAAGTTAGTGACAGAACCGAATTGCTGCAAAACCGACTCCACGTAGTCTTGTTTGTCCTACCCCTAGAGTGTAATTTAAAATCGCGTAGGCGCGTAGGGTTGAGGCGGCCCGCGGGCTGCGGTGGTGAGCGAAAGCCGTCTGCGACGATTAGCACGCGTGGGGCCGCCGGAGGCCCGCAGCGCCGGAGCCGTGACAGAAACCCTGCCTGCTGCATGTTGCATGCTCGCTTGAATGCTGCATGCTGCATGCTTGCTTGCATGCTGCATGCTTGCTTGCATGCTGCATGCTTGCTTGCATGCTGCATGATTGCTTGCATGCTGCATGCTTGCTTGTTTGCTGCATGCTTGCTTGCATGCTTGCTTGCATGCTGTATGCGTGCTTGCATGCTGTATGCTTGCTTGCTTCATGCTTCGAAATTGTTCATTGATACGTTATATTATATTAATATGTTATATATTACCTGATACAGGAGATATGGCTTTTTTCCAATCGTCGAAATAAATTGGTATATCCTCTTCGGGCAAATTTATGCTTTAGGATATTATGCTTAAAAAAGTTATGCTTTAGAACTTTATGCTTAATAAATTTATGCTTTAGAATATTATGCTTAATCATTATTATGGTTAGAGAAATTATGCTTAAAAAATTATGCGTAAGCTGTTATGCGTAATTATATTATGCGAAAATATAATTGTGCCAAACAAAATTATGCTAAGTTATATTAGGTCTTAAAATTTTATGCAAATGGATAGGGAACCGTTTGATTTGATCTAGCTCAGCTGCTGAGGAAAAAAAGAGGACAATGTGGTCGGCGAAACGTAGATTGGTCAATTTCCTTTCCCCAACGAGAATACCTTTGTCCTGCCAGAGCGGATTGAATGCCTGGAAAACCTCTTCTAGCGTAGCTGTAAAGAATTTGGGAGACAGCGGGCCACCTTGCTTAACTTGGCTTGGCTTAGCTAGCTTGGGGGGTTCGTTGAATTGGAAAGGATGGCTCGGTGGTATTTATACGGGTGTATATATTTTTTGTAACAGGTGTATATAAACGGGATCTATTTCGTGTTTTTTGAGTGCCGAGAATATTGCTTCGTGTGTTAGGCTGTCGAAGGCCTTCGATTAATCCACAAACGCCAGGTATAATGGTAGATTAATCTCTTGATATTTTCAATCACCTGGTTTAGAGACTGTAGATGGTCAGTAGTCGAAAGGCCTAGACGAAGTCCTGCCTGTTCGGGAGGTTGGTGGTCTAATGTGCCTGATAAACGGTTTTCAATAATTTTGACAAAAACTTTGTAAAGATGTGAAACCTAGCTGATAGGGCGATAATTCCCAAATTCTGAAATTCCCAAATACAAAATCTGAAATTATGCAATGCCACGGGAAATTACCTATGTGCCAAATTTCATCTAAATCCGTTGAGTATAATATTACAAGATGCGCCCCGCGGTTTCACCCGCATAAGTCTCGATCCCGTGTGAATATCGGTATAAAAAGTATCCTATAACCTAATTCAGGTAATGGTCTACCCATGTGCCAAATGTCATTCGAGTCCGTTCAGCTTTTTTATCGTGAAAGCGTAAAAACTAACTTACAAGAAATCAAATATTTTCTCTTTATAATATTAGTTTAGTTATAGTAGGATAATGGGTCAATTAGATCATTTGATAGCAGAATAATTTGAATTCTTTTCTGGATTTGCGTAGTGTAATCTATGTACTTTGTCATTCACTATTGTGAAGTTACCTAGCTTTAGGTAGACTAAAAATATTAAATTTTAAAGTGCCTATTATTTTCAGTAATTCCCGGTAACGGTAATATGAATTGCTGTTATTAACTAATCGAATAAAATTGACCAGATTAGATGCTAAACGCTGTAGGCATAATTCCGAATATTTCCCAAAAAAAATGTGGCAATTTGTAATATCAAGAACTATCAAGTGAGATTAGACGGTGTAGATTTTTTAACACGACTACTTCGAAAGCTTTTAAGTAATTTTCGATTGGTAGCTAAAATTAAACAGGTATAAGTAATTTATTTTGTAATAGTAGCTATTAATAACAGCCACACAGGTTGCTCGATCAGGTTAAGCTACGCTTGCCGCGGTTGGTCTGTGGATGGGTGACCATCTTTACATACCGATACCGAGACCCCTCCTTGCCTCGGAAAGCACGTTAAGCCGTTGGCCTCGGCTGTCATTCGTGGATCTTTGACAATCGTTACGGGTAGTCAGAAGCCCGAAAGTCTGACAACCAGTCCTACTAAGGGGTACCGTATTACCCAGTAACTGGGTTGTGGAGGTCAGATAGGCAGTGGCTCCATGTAAAATACTGGTATTCAGCTGCATCCAGTTAGACTGGAAGCCGACCCCAACATAGTTGGGAAAAGGTTATGCAGATGATGAGTTATTAGTAACTGCCCCGGTGGTCTCGTGGTCGCAAGCGCGACTGTTGAGCGTGAGGTCCTGGGTTCGATTCCCGGGTCGGGCAAAGTGTTATTGAGTTTTTCCATTAGGAATTTCTTAGTAACAACCCGGCCGGGGTTCCAAACCCCGGCCGGGTTTGAAAGTTTGCGGTGTGATACCTCCGTGCCTCGGAAAGCACGTTAAGTTGTTGGTCCTGCGCCTGATCACTCACCGGTCGTGTCGGATTGCCGTCCCATCGGACTATAAGAGTGAGGGAAGAGGGAGTGCACCAGTGTCTGCGCGCAAACTTGTGCACTATAATATCTCCCGCACCGAAAGGCTAGGCTCCGTTGAGATTGGCCGCCGTGGCTGAAATATGGTCTGGAGGACTTTATTTTATTATAAACTATTTATTTTATGTAAAATATCCTACAGATAAGACACATAAATACAAACATAATATAACTTCAGGACTGTATTTTCTGACCGAAGAGTTCGGAAGACGTGTGCCTATTACACCCACACTTTGCCAGTTACGTTTATTACTGTTTGTAACTAGGTAGACACGTAAGCTAGACAATCTAGAAACTCAAACATATCCTTATTTCACAAAACAAAATTACAAACAAACATTGCGTTTTACGAGTTGTTTCGTAGCTCGGCGTAGGCGATATGTATCTCGTAGCCGCAGCGGGCTGCAAACAAGTCGGCGTCGTAGACAGCTACAGCGCTACGGCGTAGACTTCGTAGCAAAAATATTGCTTTACAGAAGGCTTACTTGATAAGGAACTGAGAAATGGATCTGTTTCTACGTAACTGCAATTTACGTAATTAAGAAAAGCCTTGAACTACTGCACTGCGTTTAAGCGATAAGTGTTTTTATTTAGTTGATTTAAAGGCAGTTTTCTTTTGCATTCTTGGACCTTTTACGGCCTTTTTATTTCGTGTCGCTGTTGTGTTACCACGAGGAAGCTATGTAAAGCAATATGTCTCAAGTTTACTGCCCCAGAGTGATGTTTTGTTTGCTCAGCCATACCGGTTATTTATTACTCTTATACGGTACACAGTCCAACTTTGTATTGTCGGTCAGCTAGATTGAAACACTAGTTTCTGCCACGACTTTTGTGTGCTGTTTTATGTACCAACAGTTTATAAAATGAAACTGACATTGATGGCAGTTGATAATAATGCGATTGAAAGGGAACACTGCGTCAAAGTTAAACGATTAATTTGATGGCTACGTTTGTAGTTGGTTGGTTTGCGTGCTAATAATCCATATAAAATAATATAATAATATATATAGATAATAATCAATTTTTTAATCCTAATGGGGTCATCAGAGTGCAAACTCGTGTCATTTACGCGGTTGAAATCATGTAGAAGTAGATTAAATAATAATTAATTATCTATAACTAGAAATCTTTTACAACCTGTTGTTGTTGTTTGCCAAGCAACTATTTTGAAGGCGAGAGTGTTTCTTTGAATCCTGAGCGCAGCGAGGGATTCAAAGTACTTACGTCACTCGAGCTTAAAATATTGCTGCTCTCGAGGTGGAACTCTACTTTTTATCACGTTCTATGAAAAAATAAGTAAAGCAACTTATGAATAAGAATAGTACGTTTATGTATTTACATACAATTACTTGAGGAAGACATACTCATTTTTTATAAAACTAAGTAAAATCTGAATTTGAATAAACAATTACAAACGAAGGCAGAATGCTTTTCGCGCGTTTTTATTTATTTTTTTACAAACTTTTTTTTTATTTTGGCTCGCGCGTTTTACTTTATCATACAGCCTGTTACTTGTTCATACAATCTTTGTGATTGATCTCTTTGGTGATTGGAACTTTTACTAACAATATCGACATTCCAAATTCAAATCACTTTTAGTTCCTTGGGATTAAAGAGCTATTTTAGTCCCTGTTTGCGAGGGATACACTAGCTCTTTTTGAATAGATGTGATAAAAAGTTCTTTATACCATATCTTACCTAAACATACATAATAATATGCCATGTTCAGATAGGATATGGTTTATAGAACTTTTGTATTGGTAAATGTATTTTATTTATAATAGTTATTTGTGTGTACAAATAACTATTATAAATAAAATAAATTTCTTACATTAATCATTAATTTATCTCTTTTTCCTTATGTCAAGCAACTGCGTATACCGAGGAAAAGGTTTGAAGATCTACGCTAGTCTGTGACTTAGCGCAGATCTTCAAACAATTTCCTTTTACAGGCGGTCTTTTACGATTATTGTGAAGACACAATACCCGACAGCCCTATTCTCGTTTATAATGTGTATTCAGGAGACAGCTCTAAGATTTACGAGGCACCCAAACGTACATCCGCTTCGCTTCACGTAATCGTATCGCATTCACATCTCCTTTTATTATACTAGCGACCCTCCCTTTCATCGCACGGTTTTATGACTTGACAAAACATTGCGGTTTCAATATTATATGTGAGTTTAATTTTAATAAATTGTGCACCCTTTCTTAGTAAATTCTCTAAATTGTAGTGACAATTAAAAAGGCCTTTTTCCAGTAATCTTGCACAAGAGCATACAGGATTTTTTAGCCCGTGCGTAATCGGGTGCCCTGCATTCAGCAAATGATTATAGACCCCCTTTTTTTTGAGGTTGGTACCTAAATCATCAAACGACTCCTCCCGCTCTGGGTGGAGCGGAAGGGAGTGTCAGACTCTTACTGACTAAAACCCATCCATGGTCCTTCCTTAGCCCTTTATGTTCCGGGGTAGCGGTAACCCTTTCGGACAATCCCGCTGAATAGACCTAGGCTGTTTCATAAAAAAGTGCAATACATAAGCGGTCAAAATGAATGGAACAACAAATTTTTGTTTTTATAACCGACGAAAAATTTCTACACTAGGGGGTAGGGGGGGGGGAATCATATGCTGAATTCATGGTTACAGTTTGCGCACCGGCAATTTTTTGTCCTGTAGAGATGTTTTGCAAACACCATTTTTTTTTAGTTCAATGTGCCACATATACCTATTTGTTTATGCTTTCTACTGGCGTGGATTTTAGATAGCGGCCTTGTATTTAGATTTTAAAAGAAACAATGCACCTTTCTAAACTTACCTCATCATCATTCTCCTGCCCTTATCCCCATTTATTTAGCGTCGGCGCAACGTGTATTTTTCTTCCATACTTCTCTATTAGCCATCATCTCGGTAGTCACACCCTTTCTAAGCCATATAATCTTTCTTTTTAAAGCAGGTAGGTGCTTTAAAAACAGACCACCTGTCACTATAATCATCTTTAGTGGGAATTTCGGCCATAATAATTTATATCGGATAACACTTCTTTCTCAATTTAACGTGCTCATTGTTCATTGTTTCCTTGACACAAAAAAGACAGATGGCGCCACTGTTACGTCAGACTGTTAATGAACTTAAGTTACTAAACAATCGTCTGGAAAGTTATTAGAAAAAAAAAATTATAGATTTTGTTGTGCTAATTTTTTGTAAAAGTTTTAAACTTAGTTAGGGGCTTTGTGTTAAAATGATTAATTCTCTATTGAATTGTAAGTAAGTGAAACAAACTTGTTAGGTTTGTGACTTCATAGTCAATTCTGTAATTGCTCATGATCTTAATTCCATGTTTACCTGGTAATCAATATGCAAAAGTCGTCCAATATACACACATCAAAAGTGTCTAGGGATCAACATATATTTTTGCAATAACTTTTCTCCTGATTGATATTAATTAAAATTTTCTTTAAGGATTCATCAAATAAAGTGTTTTCGTTTGTCACAGTAACGATAAACCAAGCCACCTTTGCATTAATAAAGAAATTTGCCATTTTCCTAATAAAGGGATTTTTGACATTTGAACCACTAACACAAAAGTTCGAAAAAAAGACTGAAATAACAGTTTTCTTTAAAATTTTATTGGGTAACTTAAACAATTAATAATCCGTGTTTCTACCGCGAACACTAACAACACAAGAACATCGGTTTGGCATACTCAAAATGAGTTCATCCAAATCACGCTGTGGAAGGGCCGCCCATGTTCGTTGCAACAACAAAAAAAGGTCTTCTTGCGACTGGATACCCTCCATATTCGGCAGAGCTCTTCTCTGTAGCATATCCCATGCATGCTCAATCGGGTTCAAGTCTGGCGACTGAGCAGGCCAGGGCAGGACATTGATGTTAGCTGCGGCGAGAGTCTGTCTTACAACTCTTGCGGTGTGCGGTCGTGCATTATCATGCATTAACTGAAATAAGGGACCGATTTGCACTTGTAGAGGAACGATGACGTCTGATACAATCGTCTCAGCATAAATTTGAGCGTTGAGGTTGCCTCTGATCCAAATCAACTCAGTTCTTCCGCCGATCCAAATACCCGCCCATACCATGATGGTTCCACCACTATAAGGATGGACTTCCTGGCAGGATTTTAATCGCTGTTGGCGTCCAGGGGTTCTCCAGTGTCGTATACGTCTTGTATCCGGTCTCATACCAAAACGAGACTCATCAGAAAAGCACACGAAACGCCATTGTTCTTCTGCCCAATTTCTGTGTTCAAGAGCCCATTGATATCGAATCCTACGATTGTGCATTGCTATAGGTGGTACCCGTAGCGGTCTTCGGGAATGAAGGTTCACTTCATGCAAGCGGTTTCTGACTGTTTGGTCGCTAATTAAGTTCCCTGAAAAGTGATGAAGCCTCACGGCTAACATCATGGCGGTTATTGTTGGAGCTCTTCGAGTTAAGATTTGAATGTATCGGTCTTGTCTCCGTGTGGTGCAGCGATACCGTCCTCCATGGCGCTCAGCCACGGTACCAGTGCTTCGGTAACGTGTCCAAAGTCGACTGATAACACTCTGACTTGTATTCAGAGCTAAAGCCACAGTACGTTGCCGGGAACCAGCTTCTATCATTCCCACGGCTCTGAGCATTTCTTCCCTGCTTAAATGACGTCGCCGCTCCATAATAACGTTGGTTTTAATCAGTAGTAGGGAAACAGTAGCACTAATAATGTCTTCAATGCGTTGTATGTTTTTATAGGGAAAATATTGACAGCTGATTTTCATCTTTTACTCGAATTTGATTCACAGTTCCTGATTAAAATTATGAAATGCATCAAAAAGGATCCATATAAATTTATAAAATCATAAATTTATTACAAAGCCACATCTCAATCTCAAGAAATCCGCATAAAAATGCTTGATCCCTAGACACTTTTGATGTGTGTATTATATTATTATATAATAGTTTGTATTGTGTATGTAGGTACATACACGTACAACGATGCTTAGATATCAGCTCTTTTGTACACAGTGTGACCAGGTTTTGCCAGTCATCAGAGAGCTCACGAAAGAAAAGAAAATAAGGGCTCCCACACATAACGTCTATGATGGTATAATATGATTGTAGTGACGTATCATTCAAATCGACGTCGTATCGTGTTTATGTGTAAGAGCCCTTAGTCTGGGTCGCCGTCGCCGGATACGGTGAAGAGGATTAATATACCCTGATAACAAACAATAGGTAATTCATGAGTTGAATGTATTTCCGTGTAATTTTCTTCTAGACTAGGTACTCTAGCGTAGAAACTCATAATAAATAATAATAATCAATTATTATTATTTATTATGAGTGTAGAAACTCATACCTAGGTACTTGCTTATACTTTTCTTCACTTCTTCTGACCTAGTATTTAGCAAACTGGCAATACCTATACAATAAAAAAAACCCGATATAAAAAAATAATACTAGTGTTTTACATGCAGTGCCTATGTGACCTTCACAACCCAGTTACTGGGTAACTCGATACCTACTGGTATGGACTGGTTGTCAGACTTTCGGGCTTCTGACCAGTAACGACTGCCAAAGGTCTACAAATGACAGCCGGGACGAAGGGCTAACCGCGCTTTCCGAGGCACGAAGGGATATGTAATGGATTGTAACCCATCCTCAGACCGACTTCAGCTAGCGTTGCTTAACCTTGAAGATTGACCAGTGCAGCTGTTTTTATATAGCGACGAGCCCCCTCCTTAAAATTAAATTAAATTAAATATGAAGAGTAACACCAAACCTTTTAAAGTAATTAAAAACTCTCACGGTACCGTGTGTTAATTGGCTATTAACTTGTTTTTCTTCTCGTCTCGTCGAAGTTTGCCAGCTTTCCCGAAACTTAGTTCACAACTGGCGTAGCCTAAGGGCAAGAGTCTCATTTCTCAGGTCGCACTCTGACATATTCTCATGCGCGAATTATGCGGATGAGAATAAGATTCGTACGAAGTGTGTCGTGTGTTGGATCATTCGGTTCCCTACAAACTGGTTGAGCTGGATGGTGCTGATCCACGCGTCATGTTCGTGAACGGGCGCCGTCGGTTGAGACTGGTCATCTCTTAACTGCCAATGCTATATTTTTAATCTTATATTTTAAATTGTTTCTTCATTTGTGTCTTTTTTTTACATTGTTCTCACATATAGAAGCAACAAGAATAATGTACCCAGGATTTTGTAATATCTTGATTTAAAAGAGTGTCCATGGAGTTTCTTGCCCGTTCTTCTCCATAGAGATCTACGTTTTGGAATGGGCAACTAGCTTCAACTTTCGGACTAACTGACAGACTATTTAATTCTGACAATTCAAAAGTGCCTGTACAAGGTCTAATTGAAATAAATGCTTTGAATTAGAATTTTGAATTTGAAGTTTAAAGCGTTTCGCCACAAAATACAGAGAGTACCTACAGAAGGCAATCACATGTACGTACTTCACTACGCTCGGCGGTCGCGCTAGGGTTGTCAACTTTGGCTTATGCACAAAAAACTATCGTGGTAGTGGCACTCGTATCTAGTTTTTTTGATTTATTGTTGAGCTTATTCTACAATATTAAAACAAAACAATAAACATAAACAAAAAAAAAATGTTTACACAACAAAAACAAAATTTTACATTAAATAACTTGACCGTAAATTTGAAGCCTAATAATACATGAGAGAGAGGCCATCGTTCTGTCCTTTTTTCGCATCCGTTCTCCCTCCTTGTCGCGTACTATCGCCTTCTCGTTCTCTCCTCCCACCACCACTAGCAGTTGCAAACGTCGGTTTGCTTTTGGATTTACCTCATTGACGTCGTTTTTCCTGTCCTGACAACACCGGTTAAAGCAAGGTAAAAAACATTTACCTATCACAAAGTGCATAAGTGAAATTTACAAGAGTTAATAACACTGCTGTACAGTTTTCAACAGTAAGGTAAAGCAAAAACAATTTTAACTATAATGTTTGAACATTGCAATTATCAAGATCATTTTAAGAACGAATACTTTGTACAAAATCTGTACTTCTGTGTTTATACTCTTAATTAACGGTGTTACCGTTCGTTTTAAGTAATATCGAAATATTATTTAAATAGTACCCTCCTTTTTTAACTTTTTTTTGCATAAAGTTATTTTAATTGTATTTCAGCGTACGAATTATAATAATAAGTGATCAAAATATTTTACCGAATCAAAATATGAGCACTCAAGATAAAAATAAAGATAACGTGGAATCTCGGAAAAGAAAACGCCGTGTTCGTGATTCAAGTAGCTCAACCACATCATCAAATTCTAGTTCAAGTTCTAGTAGCTCTGATAGTTCACCAAACCATAAACGTTCTCGTCGGTCTCGTAAAAGAAACAAACGCAGTCGAAGAGACCGTAAATTAGAAAAGTTAATAGAACAGGTAGCCGATCTTAAGAAAAATTTTGTGTGTCGTGATAGTGAACTTGATCGCGGGTCATTATATGAACATGATGAAGATTGTTTAAATGATAATGTGAGCCGCCAGCTATATTGCGATGATGTATCTATAAATGAACCGGATAATTCTGAATTAGGGCCGGAAATTTCATTGTCAATAGGAACGAAAATAAAAGATCCCGATATCTTAAAGACACCCAGTGCGTATTTAGAAATATTAAAAAAGATTCAACGTTTAGACGATCCCGATTGGACAAATGTGAGGTATTCTGAAGTTCAAAAAAATTATAGACATACTCGCGGTTTCACAGAACTCGATGCGAATGATGAGTTGAAACGTTACGACGGCTCACGCTCTCTAATTAATACGGAAAAAGCTTTTGGGTCGTTATCTGTCGCACTTATTTGGCAAAAAGAACAGCTGCAAACGGAGCTTCGCTCATTTTTAAGCTGGACTAGGCAAACAGATAATCTGAATCCTGACACGATTAGTGAAAAAATAACGGATATTTTTGTAAATGGTGAGTATGCTACAATTTCTAGCGATACTTTACAAATGATTTGCGGACATCGCGCTGAATGTATTCAGCAGCGAAGGGAAACTATTTTGGCTGGTGTCAAGGATCCCCTGCACAAGAGCATAATGAGAAAAATTCCACCATCTTGTCACAATCTTTTCGGAGCTGAGCAACTTACTTCTACGTTAGAAAAAGCTGGAGGCGTGAACAAAGTTTTCTGGCCTCATGACAAGGATCGTGCTTCTGCACCGCAGACCGATCCAAGCACATCCACGACTCAGCGAAAGTTATCACTTCCGAGTCAGAGAAAGGTGATATATAAACATATGGGGCATACCTCTTCAAGAGCAAATAACACACCTTTCTATAACAGCGGCAAGCCCTTTCGGGGCCGGGGCGGTAAGCAATCAAATTACCGCAGATCCAATGATGATTCAAATACCAGACACAAAAGCTCTCCCTCATCCCACCGGGATAGGAGAGGCAATTCACGCAGATTCTGACTCAACGAGTTCGTTTCGCGCCGGTCAGCTGCGGCTTTTTTACGACCGGTGGAAGAAAATGGGAGCACCCGATTATATATTAAAAATAATATCCGGCTACCGAATTCCGTTTGTACGAAAGCCTCCACTTCATATACCCAATCTACAAAATTCAGTCCAGTCAACCCCTCATTCTCCAGAAATGGACCATATTATTCACAAAATGATATCAGAAGAGGTGCTTACAGTCGTGCCACTAACTCAAAGTTTCATTTCGCCAATGTTTCTGGTGCCCAAAGAAGACGGGAAGTTCAGACCGATTTTCAATCTCAAAGCCCTGAACAAATACGTCGACGCCGCCACCTTCCGGCTGATCAATATTTTCAGAATCCCAGACTTCCTTCAACCAAACGATTGGATGGTGAAAATAGACCTATCCCAAGCATATTTTCATCTGCCAGTTACAAAGGCTCACAGGAGATTTTTACGGCTTGTTTACCAAGGCCAATTGCTTCAAATGAACTGCCTTCCCTTCGGGCTCAGTTCAGCACCGAAAACATTTGCCTCTTTGAGCAATTGGATTGCCCAGAATCTTCGAGACCGCGGTATACGTGTCGTAATTTATTTAGACGACTACCTGCTAGTCAATCAAAATTACGATACACTGGTGAGCCAGGTCAAAACCACAGTGGACATCCTACAATATTTAGGATGGATAATAAACTTCGAAAAGTCTATCCTGCAACCAAAGCAAGCGATAGAGTATCTGGGTATATTATGGGATCCGTGGAAGAACATAAAATCACTTCCAACAAAAAAGCGCATGAAAATGAAAAACATGATCAATCTCTTCATCAACAAGCAAAAAGCATGCCTAAAGGAATTACAAAGCATCATAGGAATGATGAACTTTGCAAGCTTTGTTGTACCTCGGGGAAGGATAAATTTTCGTCAGCTTCAAAAGCTTTGCATCAGCATGTTACACCTGAAACCTACTGCAAAGAATTCACTACCCGAGGCAGCTCAGAGGGACTTACAATGGTGGAAAAATTATCTCGAGACTTCGTCTCCTATCCATGTCCCACATCCAACACACTACATTGTCACCGATGCATCAGACAACGCCTGGGGTGCTTACATAAACAACACCTATGTGTCCGGCACTTGGAAAGCAGAAGAAAAACTTCTTCATTGCAACCAAAAAGAGATGCTTGCGATCCTAAAAACAATTCAACATTATGGGCAGAGCCTGTGCAGAGCCAGCCTACACGTTCAATGCGACAGCAAGACCGCGGTATCGTATCAGAGGAACGAAGGCGGGACAAAATCACTAGCGCTTATAGACCTGACCTACCAGATTTTGCAGCTCGTAGATTCTTACCAGATTCACTTCACCATTTACCACATTCCAGGCGTATACAACGTCGAAGCGGACAGACTATCTCGACTGCAGAGACTACTAGAGTGGCACTTACTCCCTCAAGTAAAGCGCCTAATATTTACCCAATGGGGAACCCCGGTGATAGACTTGTTCGCGTCTCAGCGAGCCCATGTAGTCCCCAGGTACTGCACTCTGGATCGTCGGGATCAGCAAGCCGAGCTTCAAGATGCTTTCAGCCAGATCTGGGACTATCCATTGGCATGGATCTTTCCGCCACCATTCTTGATACCAAAAGTGCTGATCCATCTAAACAAAATATGTCGAGGAATATTTCTAATAGTTGCCCCGAATTGGGACCAAGTCTTTTGGAGACCGGACCTGAAGAATCGGGCAATAGACCGCCCTTGGACGATCAGGAACCTATGCAAAGTGCTAGTAGACACATCGACCAACAAACCCCCTCACAAAGCCAACGAAATGACGTTGGAGGTTTGGAGATGTGGGGGTGGAACGAAAAACTGAGTGACTGGACAACCCAACAAAAGCAACTTCTCATGAAAAGCTCGATCGCCAGCTTTTCATGAGAAGTTGCTTTTGTTTTGTTCTACTATAAAAACATATAATCCAGCCTGGGCTCGTTGGATAAAATGGGCTAAGCTTAATCATATTTCTGTAAGCGAACCAACCGGTTCGGCACTTGCAAGATTTTTATCTGATCTTTACCAAAATGATGGGCTCTCTTACAACACTATTCTAGTCCATAAAGCCGTAGTTTCCACTTTATGTTGTCCAGAGTCATCAGAACGGCTAAGTGAGCATCCTTTGGTCAAGAGAATATTAAAGTCTATAGCACTAGCTAATCCAAAAATCTCAAAGACCTCAGTTTGGGATATTAACCAAGTTGTATCTTTACTATGTCAACAGAATCCCGATATAGATAAAGTTTATGAGGTATCGAAACACACAGCTTGCCTCTTGTTACTATGTTCTGGTCGTAGGGTCCATGACCTGACCCTCTTGAGCACCAATTCTAATAATTGCGAAATTACTAATGATTATATTATCTTTTGGCCAATGTTCGGCTCAAAAACTGATTCCGCAACTTATCGGCAATCAGGTTGGAAGTTAATCTATACATATAATAAAACAGTAACGAAAGCAGCACGTGGGTCTCTGGTTCACGTAAGTAAATATTTTCGTATTTGTTATTTTTGGTCTATCTCGCGAATTGTAACGAATAGCCTCTAGTGTTTCAGTGTTTTAATTAAAGAATTTATCTACTGTTTCGGTACACCGTGCATAAATTACGTATGTTTCGTAATCTAACCTATATCTTGCTTTTTTTCAACACGTGTGATTGGGGGCTAGATGTTCCTTTTTTCGGGGGCAAGTTTTGACCTCGGAGCGACTTGTTCCAATTCATTTGTGTCAACAATGGAATATAAATATTGTAATTTTCTTCTTTTGTAGCATGCGGACTTACATCCAAAAATCAACACGAGGTTCTGTGTCACAGGAGTAGATGCAAAAGCCTATGACGGCCATATGATTGTTTTTTTCAGCCTAAGACAAGGCAATATGATTGAAGAGTGAAGACTGAACTAAAATATCAAGGCTGGTTAGCTACACGTTATTTGATAAGCTGTTAATTATTAAATGGTTAATAATTGTTTAAGAACAAATTATATAGTTACTTGTTATAACATACAAAATGTTTACCTGATGATTCATACGATACTGTTGATTATTGCTTAAATAAACAGGCTTAGTTTTATCATTTATTGTTTTTTTTTATTTCAAAATAATAGCTTTAACAGATATGTTAACAATTTACCCCGGCTTGTTAACAACTTGCCCCAAGTCGGGGTAAGTTGTTACTTTCCGACTTTAGGCATTAAAACATTAATAATAAAAAAATCTCCCAAACACACCAAAAACCACACACACTTAATACCAAAGTTAGATATGTAAGTTGATTTTGAACGCATTGTATGAATATTTAAATTAAGTAGGTATTCGTAACAATTTTTGTTGTGTGGTGCCGGACTTAAAGAATAGCACCACCCCCATACTTCCCGTGGGTGTCGTAAAAGGCGACTAAGGGGCGTACCGGAGAATGGGCAGCAGCGTTCGTTATGCATTCCACCACCATACCATACTGCGATCGCCAACCCGCCTGCCAAGCGTGGCGATTATGGCAAACCCCCCCTTTTGGGGGAGGCCTATTTCCAGCAGTGGACGTTTTGCGGCTGAAATGATGATGATGATGATGAACAATTTTCGAGGTTAATTAAAAATCGGAACTTTTAGCCCCGCTCTCCCTACGTGTCAAGTTGTATGTTGGTTAAAATATTATTTTTCGACCGTAACAAATATGGTTTTACAGAATTTTAATCATTAGAATCAGCAATACAACTCCACAAGTTAGAATTGGCCTCAAATGTTATGATTTCATGAAATAGTGAACTTAGAGAGATGTTTTCATATTTTAAATAATTATAAGTTTATATATAAATATTTATAACGGCTGCGAATCATACTTAGATCAACATAAAACCTGATTCTGACATGCAAATTGAAAAAAAAAATGTAAGAAAAATGTATTATCGCGGGCTGACGCTTTCGCCTTAATAAATTACCTTCTAGTTTAGGTGTTCACTTTTGTCTTGTCGTCGCTTGTACTCGTATTTTCATGTTTAAGAGTGACACAGTCCGCACTACGTTTCTGGTCTTAAGTTGACAAGACAAAGTATTGATAAACTGTCTCACATCCTTATAGGGGGGGTCACTTTGACAGAAACATAAAAGGATAACATTATAAATCATAATGGACAGTTAGTCGTATCAAATCTCATTGGTAAAGGATTTTTTAGTTATTTTTTTGTCTGTGCAAAAATACCAATCAATCCAATCCCAATCTCTTTGATTATACCTACGTAGTGCAACGAAAAAAGAAAAACACGGACTATCTTCGCCATATTATGATTCATAATGTTATCCTTTTATGATTCTGCCAAAGTGGCCTTTTTAGGCCCCCAGCTTGTAAGTTTCCTCTCAAGTAGATATTTATCATTCTGTCAAATAACTTAATGTTCACAAGCTCCCAAGAAAAGCGTTAAATGGGAAATTTCCTTATTTTATTCTGTCCCTGAAGCTAAAGTATGTGGAATAATTTATAGGTCCTAAAAGATTGCCGACGGTTAAAAAGCATGCATGTAAATATTTATGTTAGCTAAATTATCCACTCTGACTTTTTCGAAGGATTTATTGTGAGTAGATGTTTTTAAAACATTTATATGGATATACTAGCTCCGCCCCACGGTTTAAACCGCATAAGTTTCGATCCCGTGGGAATATCGGGATAAAAAGTAGCCTATATGTTAATCCAGGGTGTCAGCTACCTCCATAATTTTTTTTTTATCAAAATTGGTCTAGCCGTTTGAGCGTGAAGAAGTAACAAACATATAAACAAACACACACTCACCCCCACACCCCCACACACACCCCCACACACACACTTCCACACGCACACCCCCACTCACAAACTTTCGCCTTTATAATATCAGTGTGATTTCAAGTTTTTATAAGTAGGTAAGTGCCTAGTTTTTGAACTCATTACGAACTAGGTAGGTACCTATACCTATTTATATATTACTGTTTTGTCTGTAGGTTCCTAATTATTTGTTTTACATTAAGAAAGGACATCACCTATTCCGGGATATTTTTTCGGCGGCTATCAATAATAATTTTATTACAAATCTGACCCGGCGAACTTCGCATCGCCTAAGAATCTAATATTCGCTATGTCGTCAAAAAACCGTTCTATACAAAATGTATGAGAAAATTAATTAAGTTAAGTAATTATTATTTTTTTCGTGAATTTTCTCCAAATTAAAGACAAATCAAACAAATCCAATAAACAAGACAAATCCAATAAATTAAAGATCCTAAAAATCGGCCTAGCCGTTCTCGAGTTATAAATGGTGTAATATAACCCGACTTTGTTTTATTTTTAAAGTACAGCACGCATTCTTTTTTACTAAGGCATCAAACTAGAAAACAAAAATATTATTCATATTCAACTGGTTGCAAACTCCAGTTGCGAAAACGGCCGGGAGGGTCATATTCATATTATTCATATAATTATTTGCATTCCAGAATGTTGTAGAGCTGTTACAATGGCTTAAAGCTAAGGTACAACTATGGACCCTGTAGGGTACAGCAAAAAGTATAAAATGTATTCTTATAATAAATTTAGGACACAAATTAACAATAAGCAATTTTAAAAATATGTAATATAAAATGTAAGTGTAATATATGTAATATAAAATATGTATAAAATATGGAAGTAATATAACTTTTTATTGTATTGAGATCAGCCTATTAATTATAATTTGTGGTACATAATTAATAATTATTTGGTAAGTTAATTAAACATTTAACTATCTATTTATCTATGCATGTATGAATGTATCTATACGACTAGCTGTGTGTGGTGTCTGCTTGTGTTCAATAGATTTTTTTGTCATGCATATTATATTCGTTTATCGTGTAGTGTAGTATGCTTTTGTAATTAATATTTGCTTGAGCTTATTTATAAATGTCGTATCGCTGGTTTTATCCTTTATTGCATCTGGTAGCTTATTATAAATGTTTCTACTATTAATTGCCACCATTCTAATAAAATGTAATTCATTCATGGCCGCGGACGTTTTATTTATTATCCCAGGTCGCCGGACAAAACGGGTGGTGATCCTTTGAGTTTTATATTCGTTTCAGTCATCAAGTTTTGAAGTTGTTAAAATATTTAATCATGTCCATTAAAATGGTCACTGTAGGCTACTCTTATAATATTTATATAATTAGTCTTTTTTTTTTTCTTAAAAAAAAAACGTTATCCCACACTAGGAATTTCTCCTGTATTGTGGGTGCGTTTACAAACATTTAAAGTCACATACACAAACAGCCAGACCCGGAACAACTACTTATAGGTCATACAAGTATTTGTTCTGTGCAGGAATCGAAGCCGCGACACGCAGCGCAGCAGTCAATCGCTTAACCACTGCGCCAACCGTGCCTTCATTATTTAAATACCTATTCAATAAAGTAAATATTATTTAAATATAAGAAAATATTTAATATAATATTAAAATAACTAGTTATTAATTAAGAGTACATTCATATAATCTAACATCACCACAATTTATACAACTTAATAAAATACACCGTTACATCTTACATTATCAACAGCCGATTTGTTTTGTAAAAATCTCTCCTAAAAACTTAGGTGAAGTGAGCTGCCATTCCACCTGACGCTACTGATTGACACTATTGACAGCTCACTTCAAGCTCACTTCACCTAAATTTCACGGTGAGATGTTAACAGAATAGATCGGCAGTTGACTAATTCGATAATCGATAGTCAACATCTTGATTCTGATCTTGAGTCATGACTTCTCCTCCTCTCTCCACCCCCACTCACACTCACTCACCACCCACTCACTTCGTCGCTTTCTTCTTTCGCTCTCTTTTTCTCCTCTCTTTTCTTCTTCTTGATCTTGATTGACCCGTGACGACCCTCATCCAATGACGTAATATAAATAGACGCGTCATGCATGAACATTTTTATCTTTCACAGTTGCAGTATAATTTTTAAATTTCCTAAAAACACAGGAGGGCATTTTTTAGGGTTCCGTAGTTCCTACTAGGAACCCTTATAGTTTCGTCAAGTCCATCTGTCTGTCTGTCTGTCTGTCCGAGGTTTTGCTAAGAGACCTTTAGTACTAGAAAGCTGTAATTTTGTAGGAGTGCGTATATTAATTACGCCGACAAAGTGGTAAAATAAACATTTTTTAGGGTAGCTCCCCTACACGTGAAGTGGGGATGAATATTAGAATATTTTTTCGTCGTCTACCCCATCGTGTGGGGTATCGTTGAATAGGTCTTCTAAAATGACTTGGGGGTTGCTAAAATAATTTTTCGATTTAATGCACCATTTACGAAATATTAAACTTTAAATTGCAATTTGTTGTTCAAGTAGGGCGTCCCCCCCCTCTAAAACCTAAACTGCTGGCTTGAAAAATCTGGAAAAATTCACGATGATAGTATAGAGGTATGAGGAACAGGGTGTAAAGTTCACTCAACCTCCATAGAAAAGGGAGGATCCTCCGACCAGACGGGTGTTGTGTCTGGCGGGCAACTGCCCCGATGATTCATGTCGGGCCGTTGTATCTATGCTAGTTGCGCGGTAAACTCTGCTTGCGTGATGCAGGATTTGCGTGACGTCAGTATGACGCGTTGTTCGCATGTGGCGTTGTAGATACCGCTACATCACTCCCCCCCGGAGACCGGAGGTCGATAGTGGGCTGAGTCTTGTATATTGCGATGCTTGCCAGGCCAGCTGAGGTTCCAGTGAGTCGGAACCGGTTGCCGCATAGTTCACGGTGAGTCGGAACTGTCTGCAAAGATGTCCCCAGTGAGTCGGGGTGGCGCTGCATTATGCTCCAGTGCGTCGGATGTGGTACAGCGCCGGGTTGAGGCTGACTGCTAGCGTCGACCAGGAGAGGGTTTCTATGGCTCTGCTTTGAGGACCGGCCGAGAGTGCAGTATGCTGTGCCGAGGTTGCTGATGAGGCTGAGGGTGATGACCAGGTATGCGCGGTCGCTGAATGCTGGTGGTCAGGATACCCGTTGAAGCCGTGGATGCTGGCTGGCTGTGTGACTCGCCGCTCTAAAGCTTGCGGGAGTGATGATGACGTCACGCTGGAGTAGGTGCACGAAGGCTGCGCTGACGTTCATGTTCGGGGTCACCAGTATAGAGGTATGAGGAACAGGGTGTAAAGTTCACTCAACCTCCATAGAAAAGGGAGGATCCTCCGACCAGACGGGTGTTGTGTCTGGCGGGCAACTGCCCCGATGATTCATGTCGGGCCGTTGTATCTATGCTAGTTGCGCGGTAAACTCTGCTTGCGTGATGCAGGATTTGCGTGACGTCAGTATGACGCGTTGTTCGCATGTGGCGTTGTAGATACCGCTACAATAGTGCATTTCATGAACTTTAAAGGAAAAGTATAGCGGTTAAAATAACTTTATTATTTTAGCAGTAATAGTCGTTGAACTTGGGTGTTGGATAACTTTGTACAAAATACAAACTCCTTAGCATTAATCTTTTAAAGTGACTACGATGAAGTAGTTGCTTGTTTATAACGGGTAAAGACTTGCATTGAAAAAGAAAATATGTTTTATTTATTTTTAATTTTTTTCAGAATAAAGAACAACAGAATCGTACTACATTGTGATAACGGGCTACTACGGAACCCTACACTGTGCGTGGCCGGACACGCACTTGGCCGGTTTTTTTTTATATTTGAGGAAGTTATTCACAAAAATTAATTATTTTATTGTCAGGTACAGCCGCGGCATTGGCTGGTACGTGACTAAATGGAAATGCGGTAATTACCTTCCATTCATGTTGCCACTACAGAGCGCGGGCAACGTATCTATAGTTTATACATAAGTATATCATTGCCCTCATCAGCCGCTGTCCCGCTCCGTGTGCGATACTGCAACCCGCACCTTGTGACCATACACCAATCGAGATCTATGTATGACGCATTTTTGTATCTACATATATTTATAGATTTTTGTAAAATTTTATTTTATTAAGTTTGTTTTTTTTAGTAACTTTCAATAATAGGCTTTTTTTCTTGTGTAGGTAATTCGTTTTCGCTTTTATAAAGTTGTAACTTTTGTTACAACTGGAGCGTTATGTCACGTCGTCATATAAGGTCCCATTAAAATAGGTGGACAAACTTTTACGAATCATTCAGACCACCAAAATAAGGACGATGGTAAAAAAATATAAAAGAAAAACGCATAGATACTCACAAGAAATATAAAATCAGCTAACGAAAATACACTAATGTGCCGGCAATTTATTATTTTAGGTCAAAATATCAAATCACTTTAATCGGTGTTTTTTTTTTGCTTGGATATGTTTAGTTAGACGTACTGAGCGCTGTGTTAAAATTTGTCCATCTATTTTAATGGGACCCTGTATAACGCGGGAAGGGATGTTTAGGGCTGTGGGTATGCTGAATACAGCGTGTAATCAACGTGAAACTACTGCCGCTATCAACACGCAGTCAAGCGTAATTTGCCGATTGTGGACGCGTTACTGGGCTATTGGAGATGTTGCTGACCGTCGCCGAGAAAGACACAACACAGGGGCTGATGTACAGACGCCAGCACATCAAGCTACTACAATCTGTCAAATTTCTTTAATAGATTTTCAACTTTGTCGCTAAAGCTTAAGGTTCATAGTTGATGGGGAAAATTTGACAGTTTCGGGTAGCTTGGTATGCTGGCGTCTGTACCATGTTCTATGAGTGTGGTTGTTAGAGTTAGTTCCGTAATGAACTTCCTCTTACCTCTAAACTCTAATTTAGAATAGATAAAATTTAGGGAGACTTAAAGCTAGAAGGAAGACTTTTAAAAGGAAGATTAAAAGGCAGATTTTATTGCATCATAATGGTCTCAAGATTTCATCTTGCCCAATTAAGGCAAGTTACTGTTTGAAATACCTAATAGTTATTTTTTAATTGTTGAAAGAAAGAAAGAAGAAGAAAGAAAAAGTATTTATTGCGACTCGTACAGGAAGATCACAAACTAAACTAAACACAGTCAAATAAAAATCCAAGTTATAGAAAAAAAAGAAAAAGTAACAAAACATTAAGTCCTATACGAGGCCAAAAGGCTCCTATCTCAGCATGATGCTGCGACATTTAAAAAATAAATGTCACAGCCCTGGTATTCTGATAGGGCCCGCTGTGATGTCACGGGCAGTTACAGAAACAGAAATAAATAATTATGTAAAATATTAGCAAATAATAGAATAAATTAATGTTTTAATCTGCGCCAGACGTAACCTCATTACTTGTCTATGCCTTGAGTGCCAGAGGCAGTGTTGCCAACCCTACTGTTGTTCACAGATAGACAGGTAATTTCTGGAAGTTTTTTTTTTTGTTTCATACGGTATTGTGGCTATCAGGAAATCAGCCACGACAAATATAAGAAATAGTTGCCTTATTTCCTCAGCCTTTTGGACCTGGATGAGGCTGGGGCGTGGGGAATGGCACTTGAAAAGAGGACGTTCAGCAGTGTGTAAAGTCGGGCTGAGGATGATGAAAAATACAATCAAAGTTTGGCCATTTTGCTTACAATAATAGGTTAATTAAGTGGGAGGTAGGAGGAGTTGGGTAGTTGGTTGGTTGGGTGGAAGGTAAAAGATTTACAAAGAAATAAATAATATGGAAGGCAAGCCTAAAAACTCTCAAAAGTTCTGTTAAAGTATTTATCGAAGTATAAAAATAATATACTTAATGAAAAAAAAAATTCTTATGAGCTGTTAGTTACTGTACTCTTGCTGAGTTTATGCCTCGAAACTTCTCATGTAACGTCGTCTGTAAGTACTTTAGTTCAACAACAAACATATTATTCACTTTCCACTTTATAAGTACCAACTATTTGTTACATTAGCATCATTATTTATGTCGGGGAAATACTCTACTAACTTCCAAGTTTTTTAGTCTACGTGAGTATACTAATATTAAAGGCTTATACAAACAGGCGTGACACGCGATATAATCGCGCGCGACACAAGGCACCACTCGTTGCGCGACTTGCGGTGCCTTTGTGTCGCACGCGATTTTATCGCGTGTCGCGCCTTTTTACCCGACTGCGTCAGAAGGAGGGTTATGTTTTTCGAGTGTATGTATGTATGTATGTATGTATATTTCTTTGGCACGCTCTGTAGCCTAAACGGCTTGATCGATTTCAGCTTGAGAGGTGCCGTTAGATTCGTCTTAATTGTGAGAGTGACACTGGGTATATCAAAATTGAAAAAAAATTAAAATGGCCGATTTTTGGCGCAATATGTCTTCAAAAAAAAACTTTTTTTTCTCGAAACCTGTCGAGTGGGGTATCAAAATAAAGGGTTTTAAAAGGTGATTACAAAAATATATATAACTTATATGGTTAAAAGTAATTCGAAGTGACAAATCGTAAAAAACACATACCAAGAACTAAATCGTTTGCGAAATCTTTCACATTTGTAAACTAAAAAGCTGGAAATAAAAAAAGTTATTTAAAAAATAAAAAAACCCGACTGCGAAACTGAAAAGCTACAAACAAGCCCATTTTAAATTAAATAAAAGTTGGAAGCAGGCGGGACCCATACTATTTTTTTTATTTTATTATATTTTCAAATTCAAATGGGTCCCGCCTGCTTCCAACTTTTATTTAATTTAAAATGGGCTTGTTTGTAGCTTTTCAGTTTCGCAGTCGGGTTTTTTATTTTTCAAATAACTTTTTTTTGAAGGAGCCTTAAAGCTGAAGAGTTTGTTTCTTTTTCGTTTGTTAGTTTGAACGCGCTAATCTCTAAAACTACCAATCGGATTTGAAGTAAAGCTGAAAAGTTTGTTTGTTTGAAAGCGCTAATTACTGAAACTACCAGTCAGAATTGTTTTTTTGCATTTGGAAGCCCAGTTCTTGAGGAAGGTTACATAACATCAGGCTATAGGACCCTTAGGAGATAGAAAACAAAGTAATAGCGCGCGCAGGCGATGCGCTACGACGGGTTGGGTCGGGCGAAAAAGAAATTTCACGCGGACGAAAGCGCGGGCAGAAGCTAGTTTTAAAGGTACAATAAAAATGTTCTCACAATTCATTAAATTGATTTGGAATTTTGGACATCAGAATTCAGACGTCAGCTGACTTCGATCTGATATGATCATGATTGTAAGTGCATAGGTATGTACTTAAGAATACACAACAACAAGTAATGTTCTTTATCTAGGTATTCTTAAATCACTCATACTTTTTCCTAATTCTCTTCTTTAAGGACAGTTCAATAAGTCTCGTGATAAAAAGCCATCCAGAACAACTAATCTACGAATCACCTACATTTGCGAACTTGGTTTTATCACGTACTTTTGTATGTAAGCCCGTCCAAGCCAGTCCAATTTATTACCTGATGCCGGCTCCCAAACACTGAAAAAGAGCATTAGTTTCAACGTAGGGACAAGAAGTATGTAGATAGCAAATAGAAACCGAGCTTTGGAGCTTTGTAACATCGCGTTGTGTTCACTTTTACACGACGTGGCTATGTTGACGAGTTTTTACACAAGTTACTGTTTTGCGCTATATGGAACATTTATCTACGCCTTAAGCATTATTGATTGTGATCGAGACTACAATGATCGCGTTGCGGAAGTCTCCTATCGCTAACATTAATATAGGATGCCCGAGGTGACTCGTCCCATGACCCATGAGAAAACAGAGAGACGTAGATTTACCTACACTCAAATCAACCTGCTTAGCCAACCTACCAAACTATGTTGGGGTCGGCTTCCAGTCTCACTGGATACAGCTGAATACCAGTATTTTACAAGGAGCGGCTGCCTATCTGACCTCCACAACCCAGTTACTGGGTAACACGATATCACTTGGTAAGACTGGTTGTCAGTTTTTCGGCCTTCTGACTACCCGTAACAACTGTAAAAGATTCAAGAATAACAGCCGGGACCAACAGCTTAACGTGTTTTACGAGGCACTGAGGGGTCACGGTATGTAAAGATGGTCACCCATCCACGGACCGACCGACCGTGGCAAGTCAATGTACACTATCACTACTAATCTATACATATAATAAAATCTATACATATAATAAAATTGTAGAAAAGTGGTGTCTGTACAATGGAAATATATTAAAAAAAAGTAGCAGGGGTTGTTATTATATCGATGCCGAACCCGAAAATGTAATTAAATTTTTTTTTGTCTGTTTATCTGTTTGTCTATTTGTCTGTTTGTCTGTTTGTCTGCTGTGTTTGTGCACGCTAATATCAGAAACGGCTTATTCGATTTAGATGCGGTTTTCACTAATATATTGTAGTAAGCTTCACTTAACATTTAGTGTTTATTTCATGTCAATCGGTTCATAAATAAAAAAGTTATGTCAATTTAAAGAATCACGGCGAACATTTGTTAAGGTATTCTATCAGAGTACGTAAACGCCTCGCGCCTGGGCGTCCGTGGCTATATATACAAGGTGTAACGGAAAGGGGGTATCAACCCTGAAGGAGGTGAATAAAGATGAAAAAAAAAAAAATTTGGACCTCCCATAGTAATAGCACATCAATGATTTACTATTACTATGGGAGGTCCAAATTTTTTTTCATATTTCGACCTATGTTCTTTGGGGAAATTTGTTTAGATTCATGAGCACATTCACCTCCTTCAGGGTTGATACCCCCTTTCCGTTACACCTTGTATAAAGCGCGCTGAGAGCCGCGCCGCTGCCATAATTCCGATCCAGCCTGTCCCTTGCTGCCCTCTCCCAGCGACGCCCTAAGCCGAGGTCCGTACCCCACAGGGGGTGCCCTTAGCGTGTAGTCGCTTAGTTTTTAAGTTTATATTGTGTAGTTAAGTTGTGTATTATGCCCTGGCTGGAGGCCTTAATTTATTGAGGCATCCACAGGAAAGCCAGGTTAAGCAGTCGACAACCCCTCAGGTTGAACTGCGAGATGACCATTTCAAAAGAAAACGCGCCGCTGCCATAAGGATTCAGTTATTCGTAGCGAACGCACGTATCCTGGAGAGTATAGGCGAATAGTTGGATTCGATTATTGCGATTCACTTGAATACTGACTGTTTGCATATTTCATTTATTTATATTTTAGGGTTTGTAGGTTAGGTTCTTTTTCTTAATTTTCTTTAAAATTTTGTAAGTATTTGGTATAGGTTAGGCGGTTCTTTCCTTGATTATTGGGTATTTACTTATCTTAATTTTTATTTAGGGTTTTGTAAATAAATATTGTAAGCATTTATTATTGGTTAGGCATTTCTTTCCCTGATTTTCGGTATACTTATCTTAATTTGTATTTAGGGTTTGTATATAAATATTATAAGTATTTGGTATAGGTTAGGCATTTCTTTTCTTGATTTTCTTTATTAAGTATAAGTTCATTAGCTTAGGTTAGTAATTATTTTTTCTAGCAATTCTTTTGTTTTATAAAGTTAGTACGTTTGTCTGTGTAGAAGAATAGCACTACCCCTTACTTCACGTGGGTGTCGTAAAAGGCGACTAAGGGTCTCACCGGAGAATGGGCAGCAGCGTTTTCTATGCATTCCACCACCATACCATACTGCGATCGCCAACCCGCCTGCCAAGCGTGGCGATTATGGCAAACCCCCCCAAAATTGGGGGAGGCCTATGTCCAGCAGTGGACGTCTATCGGCTGAAATGATGATGATAATGACGTTTGGTTTACACGTCTTAACACTTATTACTTAAACTGTGATAATTTTAGACTGTATAATAATCTGTAAGTATTTATAAGTTAATTGTTTACGATAGTACGTGTTTACTAAATAACTGTGTGTTAAGTAGTAAGTACTATTTTATTGTAAGAATGCCTCGAAGAAGATCCAACCTCTCCCAATGTAGCAGAAATGCTAAAAGGATGAGATTAGTTCGATCACAGGAATCTGAGGAAGGTCGTGAGGCAAAAGGCTCTCTGCACCAGGCTAGGTTTCGTGCTGCAGAAACTTCGACTCAGCGAGAATCTCGACTGAGTTCAAATCGTTCTCGAATGATGACAACTCGAAATAGGGAAAACGGGGAACAACGAAAGGCACGTTTATCTGTCGATCGCGAAGCTCACGCGCTATCGCGTGAGTCTGAGACTTTTGCTGTCAGGGAAATCCGCCGGAGCTCCCAGAGAGTACGGACAACAAATGCTCGATTCCAGGAGACACAGGACGAACGGGAAATACGTCTCACTGCCGATCGTGAAGCTCATACACTATCGCGTGAGTCTGAGACTTTCACTGATAGGGAAATTCGTCTGAGTTCTCAGAGGGTTCGGACAGCAAATGTTCGGTCTCAGGAAACACAGGAAGAACGAGAAATACGTCTCACTGCCGATCGTGAAGCTCAAGCACTAGAGTCTGAGACTTTCACTGAAATTCGCCTGAGTTCTCAGAGGGTTCGGACAGCAAATGCCCGGTCTGTAGACGGTATATGTAATTCAAAATATGCTGCCCGAAAAGTCACTATTCCACGCGGACGAAGTCGCGGGCACAGCTAGTATTATAATAAATTAATAGTTTAAAAAACACTAGAAAACACGCTTACAAGACTTTTCTAAGAAATCCAAAACAGCTATGATACGATTTTCCATCATGAAGTTCCAGTTCATATCTTCCGGCTCCATCATCAGATCAGTTCGACAGTACCATATTATTGTATTGTCATCAGAACTACATACAGCTGCCAATTTTCATTACGCTACGACCCTAGGAAGATGGTTAAATTAGTTACCTTAGATTCCATTACATAGTTAGTTACATACAGGTCGACCTAATAAAAGCGTGTTAAAAAGGTAAATCATAATCATAATCAATCAGGCATAATCTTCGGAACTACTGATTGGATTCCAATAATTCTTTCACTAATGAGAAGCTAGAGTATTACCAAGTGTTAAAGGATCATAAAATTTTATGTTAAAACAAGAAATTTCACGCAGACGAAGTCGAGGGCAAAACCTAGTAGCTAGTGTTAGATATATGCATACACATAACCTATACCTACGTGATTGTATGAACTTATATGTATTTGCTGAATCTACAATACTCATTGACAGGTAAAAATTTATTCACCGAAAAACCGATACCAGGGATGGCGAAACCTCTATACATCTACGTGACTTTTTTTCCAAATAAATATTTCATGCAGCCATGACGTGCCAACAAACAAAAAAAAAAACTATAGACTTTCGCATTGTTATTAATATTTTTAATATCTCTTCACTTTTCTCGAGACCGACTGGGGTTCCAGACCTTTAGAATGAGTACGAGGGCACACCAACGCACTAGCTCGCTGAGGCCTGTTAGACATTTTTTATGAAATGAGACACCAACCGACGATTATCTCTGTTCACATTATGAAAGTGCACCTAAGGACAACCCTCGTTTGTTGTAGGACTAATGTTAACATTAACAGTTATATACATTATTTTTACTAGCAGAGCCCGGCGGTTTCACCACCATAAGTGTCGATCCAGTGGGCATTTCGGGATAAAAAGTTAGCCTATATGTTAAATTAGGGTGTCAGCTCCCTCCATACAAAATTTTGTCAAAATTGGTCCAGCCGTTTGAGCGTGAAGAAGTAACAAACACACACACACAAACTTTCGCCTTTATAATATTAGTGTGATTTAAATGAAATGACAAATTAGTGCGAATTCTACTTTTGCAAACTACTTAGATGAATAAGATACCTGCATTTTTTAAATATTGCCGTGCCCAAATTATTTTGTTGCGTCCCACCAATGGCACGCTTGCACATTGGTGGCACGCCATTCCTGTTATAGACGATAAAGCTTTCAACCAAAATGATATAATCAGCCAGGACCGATGAAAAATGATGCGATAAATATTTTATCCCTAATTGATCAAATTGACGAGTAGTATAATAAGGCCGGCGGGAACCGGAATTATCTCATTAATATAGGTCGATCATTATAATTATTACCTATTATTTATTGCGGGTAATTAATTGAACCGATATTGATATAGCTGTTTAAATTATTAGTAGGTATCAGTTTTTATTTGTACGTACAATTTACTCTTTGTTTTTATTAGCTTCCCAGAAATTAATGCCACTGTTATGAAATAATTATTCTAAATCGTAAACATATTTTGATTTACTGGTTTTCACAGTACGATTGTTCTCGAATTCTATACCTAACTTTTGATTTAATAACTTCATCCCCATAGATCATGTATTAATGCAAAACAAAGACACATCAGAATAATAGAAGAGAGCAATCGATGTTGATTGTATCTGCATACAACTCGTAATACTTCCAAGGGGGTGAATAACGAGTTGCATGCGGATACAGTAATGTGGTTCTTCCACATTATTGTATCCGCATGCAACTCGATTATTCAATCGAATGCTCATTTAAAATTCGTTCAAAGAAGGCTCAACTGCAACACAAGTAGATCGTCTTATGAATTTCAGAACCGATATCAAATTTGCCTATCCCATTCAACACGATCATATCGACTAAAATTGGTTTTTAGAACGAACCATAATGTTTGCTACAAACATTTTTAATTTTTTTTCATAAATAATAATAGGCGCGAAAAGAAATATGTTGTGAGAGTATAAACACAGAGAACCAATGTGTTGGAAATTTGTGATAGCAACATATGTAACGAAAATGCTTTATATTTTGCTTTAACACGTGGAATATTAAATGTTGTTCTAAATATTTTTAATGTGACATGATATTAAATGTATGGTTAAAAATATTTGCTCAACGTAAATAGTTTATATCAATGATCTCGTCTTCACTTCTTAATTCAAGACAATAACTTCAAAAACCTCAGAAAGGTATAATTATTTTTAGCGTACAAGATTGGACTGTTTCACGGTTACTGTTACAACAGCTAGGATCTAAAATATAGTAATGCGTGGAAACTTCTAAGTGTTCATACAGACGGACGGCACGCGTCGACGGCAGAGGTAACCGCAACGGTCGACAACGTGGCGCTCGTGTATTTGAGTACAGTCACGAGCACCAATATGTCAACACTTGGCAACTTTAAATTGCGATTATTTCACGAAATAACGAATGCAACGTTGAAATACGACACTTTACATAAACCTATGGGTTCGAACTGGTGTGACAATCTGGTGTGACTACGAGTCGGTAACGGAAAATACTATGTTCCTACTAATATAAAGTTTCATTTAAAAATAAAGGATAAAATCGACTTTGAATAAAGCCAAGTGTATACATACTTTTGCTCGTGACTGTACAGCGCTCAAATACACGAGCGAAAACGTAAAAAATACTGCCGACGAGTCGATGGCAGCAGTTGACTCGGCAAGTGACGTGTGCCGCTCCTGTGTATGAACACTAACGGTTTTTAGGGTTCCCTACCTCAAAAGGAATAAACGGAACCCTCATAGGATCACTTTGTTGTCCGTCTGTCTGTCTGTCTGTCAAGACCCTTTATCTCGGGAATGCGTGAAGGTATCGAGTTGAAATTAAAACCATATACTCAAGTCTACAGTCCCATAAAGCAGTGAAAATATCAAACTTCTAAGTTAACGTAAAAAAAGATACGGTCGTTTATGCCGCAAAAAACGTATATTCTGACACTCTCAAGGGAATCAATATTTATAGGGTACTTCCCGTTGACCTAGAATCATGAAATTTGGCAAGAAGCAAGGTCATGTAGCACAAGTAAAGGAAAATATCCGAAAACCGTAAATTTGTAGTTACATTTAAAAAAAAAACCGTGATAAACTATTTACATACCTACAAATTTGTACGGAACCCTCGGTGCGCGAGTCTGACTCGCACTAGACCGGCTTTTTTTCTATGTGTGACAGAGTGAGAAGGAAGAAAATAAGTATATTGAGGTGTTCCATTCTAGCATCTTGGTAACTTGTAGACATGAATAGCAATTAGACGAAAATACAAAAAGCATGGAACTTGAGCCTTATAACATTAGGAATCTTATTTATTTGGTATTTGTTTATGTTTAGCCTATGTTGACCCACTGCATGGCAAAGGCGTGCCTTTCTCCTTTCCAATCCTCTCTGTCTTGAGCTAGTGTAGACCAAACCCAGGAATCTTAACAAAGAAAATAAAGACATAAATTTCCTGAACAGTATCTTTATTCATGTAATAAACCTGAGTCTCTAGTTTATGACATTAAACTTGATATATCTAAGAGGGCCGACTGCTAACGTGAAGAATAGAGATCATTTATATAGCGCGAATAGCCTACTTTGTGGTTCATACGTAAAATAATGTTGCTGTGAAAACCTTTGAAGCAGGGACTTAAAACGTTATTCAAAATAACGTTACGCGTAGTTCCAGTACCGTTATTTTGTACCGTTCCACCAGGATCGTAACAAAATGAATTCCTTGGCTATAACGATACTGACAAACGGATTGAAATCTTAAACTGTTCATTAACAATATTATCAATTTATCGTTACTAGAATAGCGATATAATAACGTTATTCATTTCGATACTCAACTTTGCCAGCTTCATGACATAAAAGATGAGAAAAAAAACGAAAAGTATTAAGAATAACGTTACAAATTAATCTGTAACGTTATTACACAAGCGGATAAGCTTAATATTACTGATACCTATAACGTTACTTATAATATTTTTTTGTAACGTTTTGATATTTTTAGGTTTTAGTAATGTTACAAATTTTGGAACGTTATACGATAACGTTAGTGGTTTTTAAGTCCCTGTTTTGAAGACAGTGAAATGTTTACCTACCTCAAACAAATAAGTAGGTAGATACCCCAAGCATTAAAGCTGATTTATCTCCAAAACCAAAGGCTCTTGCAGACAGGCGCGACGCGACTTCAGTAGGACAATCTCTATGAAAACTTCATGAAAACTGTTCTACCAGAATCACATAGCACCGTCGCGTCGCACCTGTGTGCCTTAAGAGTAAACTAGTCGCGAGCTCGAACTCCCAGGTTGTCGTTGCCAAAAAGCACGCTGTCTCACCTGGCTTCGTGTCCGACAGAGCTAGTATCAGTAGTAGACGCCAGTCTACAGGAACAACGTCTAGTTCTCACGCACAGAAACACCGAACCGAACTGATAGGCGCGTAAAGTGCTTCGGAAAATCGAGTTTTATGAAAAAACCAGTGCGTATATCAATTACAAATAAAGTTTATTGAATCTTCGATAACTGAGCTATTGTCGGTACGGACTTGGGTTTGAAGATTTTACAGTACTTTTAGTACATAGTTACACCCAAAATTACGTTAAAAATATCAGGAAAAATGAATCTTTGTTGGCTCATAACTTTTTAATGGCTTTTTATTTTAATATTCTGTTTCCGTACAGACAAAATTAATAATAAGTCAAAACGATATCATCTTTAACTTTGGATGCACAATGACAAACAGTGGAGTAATACTCTCCCGAAAAAGTATCGACTAGTGGCACCTTAAGGCACGCATTACATTCCTATAACCAATCATAATACAGACGATGGACAGTGTGTAAATTAAAAACATCTCTTCATCCCCGATTCTTTTTAAACCAGAACATAGTACAAAAGTAGGTGTAAAACCTCCTTATGACAGAACACAGTTTTATTAAAATCGAACCACAGCACAAGGGACAGTAAATCCAGCCAATACATTGTACTTCACTCAAGCAATCGCTTGTTCTATAAACGTTTACACTTGAAAGGTAATCAGTACTTCGCATTCTACTCCGTTTGCACAGTGGCCTATACAAACCTATTCAGCTAGATGTAGTAAAAGCCTCCGACGTATCATTTAAGGGTATTGTAGCATCAAATTGAAGGAACGTAAGACGCGTAGAAGCCTTATCAATATTGATCTGTTTACATCTGCACAAGTCGACCAAATTGGATTGCTGGTTCAGAGAAAATAACACGAGATGTGTGAGCTTATCAACTAAAATCACACGAATAATTATATAATAACATCACGCCTGTATTCTCAAAATTGTTGGGCAGAGGTGTACAGACGCCAGCACATCAAGCTACTACAATCTGTAATTTTTTTTAACAGATTTTCAACTTTATCGCCAAAGCATAAGGTTCAAAGTTGATTGGGAAAAGTTGACAGTTTCGGGTAGCTTGATGTGCTGGCGTCTCGTCTGTACCTATAGGTACACCCACATTTCTCCCGGTATGTTTGAGTCCAATGTAATAGGAAGCGAGCAGGCTAAGAAAAAAAAAAACCAGTAAGTAACATTTTGCCTAATCTGGGATTGGAACCCAGAACCTCATGCCCAGCAGTGCGCCACTAAACCAACGAGGGACTGCGTTGGTTTGGTGGTATAACAAATAATTACCAAAATGTAATAATATTTCTCGAGAAGTCGAGAAGTAAAAGAACACAACATAAAATATTATAGACTAGCAGCGCCCCGCGGTTTCACCCGCTTAAGTGTCGATCCCGTGGGAATATCGGGATAAAAAGTATCCTATGTCCTTTCCCGGGACTCAAACTATCTGTATACCAAATTTCATTTAAAAAGGTGCAGCGGTTTAAGCGTGAAGAGGTAACATACAGACAGACGGACAGACACACTTCCGCATTTATAATATTATTACTAGCTGCGCCCCGTGGTTTCACCCGCGTAAATGTCGATCCCGTGGGAATATCGGGATAAAGTAGCCTATATGTTAATCCAGGGTGTCAGCTACCTCCATACAAAATTTTATCAAAATTGGTCCAGCCGTTTGAGCGTGAAGAAGTAACAAACATATAAACACACACACACACACCCCCACACACAGACATACACACACACAAACTTTCGCCTTTATAATATTATTAGTGTGATAATGATAACCCTCTTAAAGCGTAACAAACTCACATAATGTGTATGCAAGTGTAATTGTGAAGACTCCTGTGACTGCAGACACTTTAGGTACTTATTTCCAGGAGCTCCAAGTCTATTGTTCTCCAAACAATTTCACTCCATACATTGATTGCTAAGAGCTCCATAATTTTATTAGTTAAAATAATATAATACTAAAATTGTTCCCATTGCTTTTTAAATTTGGAGCCACCGCCCGGGAATAAAATAAAAGTGCCTGGGAATTAGCCAATAAAAAAACTGAAGCAGAAACTATTATCCGACTTCCTGCTATCCTAATACAGGAAAAGTTTTTAACCAGTGCGCAAATTTTGACATAATAAACTTGAATATATTTTAATAAACACGTATTTTTTGTTTTGATATGTTTCAATAGTAAAAAATTAAGTTAACGCTTACGAGACTTGTTTACTCAGAAATTTATTTTATGGACGTCGCTTGCCAGTCCGTCGACCGGTCGCCCGATTCACGCCGCGCGTCGACCGGTCGCCTGACGCGCCAGCTGCTATCGAAGTACCTACTCACGCGCGCTCGCTCTATGCGACGGCGGATTATTGACCCCAGTTTAGCGCTACAATTTTTTAAGTTTAGACTGTGTAAAGTTATTTGTAAACGTAATTTTTCGTAAATTCCAATTTATCCTTCATACTTTCATGGGCTTAGGACCATCAAAATGCAGAAAATAAATCATAATAAGTAAGAAAGTAATACGTTTTAGTCCATTCAAAATAAAACATTTAGGTATGATAGAACCTAAGACACAAAGATTGTTTATAATTTCTTCTTACCTCTACATTTTATTAATCACAATAATTTTAGGTATTGTTCGAAGTGACCTCCTCCTTTTTCAAGGCATAAACGTGCACGTTTAAATAAGTAAGCATTTAGTTTGTTTAGGACACTAACACCACTTTTTACTTCATTGAAAGCGTTAATTATTTTTTCTTTCAAGTCATCTAGGCTCTTTCACTTGTTTCATACACCTTGGTTTGCTGCTAAAATTGTCCTCTCATTAGGGACCGTGGGATTGAGGATCCTTTGGGCTCGCATACGAGGTACGCTCTCCCTTTCGTATCTTCTTCGTGCTGCTCGTAAATTTTCATTGCTTAACAAATACACTCGCACCATTTCATAATACTCGCGGTGAGTAAAATGAGACATTGTCACTACGCTAGTCTAATACGCGGCACGCGCGCAGGGACGGCGAAAGGACATCCGACCTCCGCTTCCGCAAGTGACGTACTGCATGTGCATGCGTTTTGTTTATCAAACGCCGGCGCCGCGCCGCATGCCCCCGCACCCCCGTCTCGTGCGCTGGGCGAGGTCCAGCGGCCGGCGGCCTTCGCGTTTTCATTCATGCTCATTCATAGTATTACTATTAAATTATATCCATGTCTTGCTTATTTCAAATTGGGACAAAGTGGAAAAATGAAAAAAAAAAAGTCATAAACTAAAAATGGAAATGTGTTCTATTGCTTACACTGAGCCACCAAAAAAAATTTGCGCACTGGTTAAAAACTTTTCCTGTATAAAAAAAAAATAATAATAATCACACTATAATATTATAAAGGCGAAAGTTTGTGAGTGTGTGTGTTTATATGTTTGTTACTTCTTCACGCACAAACGGCTGAACGGATTTCGATGAAATTTGGCACATAGATAGTTTATAAATAGGATTACCACACAGGCTACTTTATATCCTGGAAAGGTCATATAGAAACCCTAACTAACTGGAAAGGTCATATAGAAACCCTATCAAATAAATTGGCTAGCTTTACATACGCCTTAAGAGAACTAAAAAAAGCAACCAACTTCAAAACAGCTCTTTCAGCCTACTACGCTTACGCATATTCGTGGCTAAACTATGGAATTATATTGTGGGGAAATAGTGTAGATATAGAGCGACTATTTATTTTACAAAAAAAATGCGTTCGAATCCTAGTAAATATAGAACGTACGGAAAGTTGCAAACAATACTTTATAGAACATAACATTCTTACGCTAACAGGTATTTATATCCTAGAAGCTAGTAAATTTGTCAGAAAATACCCATCGCTCTTTCCGCTAGCAAAACAGCAACGCCCACAGCAACGCAGCCTTAGAAATCGATATCTAAACGAATTAGCGGTACCAACTTCAAGACTAGCTATGTTTCGTTCTGGGCCTCTGGCCATGTGCGTTAAAATCTATAATAAACTCCCGAATTCAGTTAAGGATACAGAGTACGACAACAAATTCAAAAATGACCTAAAACACTACTTAAACTTAAAATCATATTATAGTCTAAAAGAATTTTTAACTGAGAAATAAATAAATTAATATCGACTTGAACACATTACATATACATAACTAGGTACTCTATAAGACATCAGTCCGCTACTGCCTCACTCCTGTATTTTTAGTGATAACTTTCTATTTATTTTTTTATCTTATCTGAAAATGTGACATATTATATGTAAAACTAATCTATTGACATTAAATTAACTGACATAATAAAGACATTTTAGAATCTCTATTGTAGTATGAGATTGTAATATGAAAATGATAATTTATTTATTTAGTTTATAAGAATGACATAATGTATAATAATAATTAAAGTTTTAAAATGATTCTATATATCAACAAATTATGTGAATAATAAATAATGATAGCATGTTAAATTAATTAAAACCTGTCGCCTATACATTGCTGTGCCCTAGCAGGGTTCATTGTTTGGAACTATCATAATGTAACAACCTGTAAACAACATGAAATGCAATAAATGAATATGAATATGAATATCCCGATATTCCCACGGGATCGACACTTACGTGGGTGAAACTGCGGGGCACAGCTAGTTCTCGTATAAACGCGAAGGTTTGTGAAGATGTATCGATGGACGGATGTTTGTTACTCTTTCACGCAAAAACTACTAAACGGATTTGGATAATATTTGGCACACATATAGTTTATAACCAGGATTAATACATAGGATACTTTTTATGCCGATATTCCCACGGGATCGAAACTTATGCGCGTGAAACCGCGGTACGCTGCAAGTCTACACTATAAAAATACCAACAAGAAAAGAATCTTCTTTTAACAAATTCAGGAACAACAGTATCTATCGTAAACGTCAGTTATCAACTTATCGCTCTCCGAAAAAATATTATTTTAGTTAAGTATGTCAAATAATTTTCATGTAATATTCATATGATAATGTCTAATATTTGACAAAGATATATAAAGTAGTATTTCATATTCCAATTCCTCATAAGAAGCCATTTTGAGGAAACATGAATTTATCAGGTAAAAGAACTTGTAAAATATCTCATACATATTCTCCGTTAAAACCTTCACGAGGAATTCAATTAAAATCCTCAATTTACATGCTTCTTGGGAAACGATAGGAAATATGTTAGCTAGAGCTGTTGAACGTACAGATTTCGGAAACTCCTGGACGCTAAGTGCTGTGTTTATTGCTAGTGTACCTACTAAATTTGTACTACCACAGGTTAGTGCCTACAGTTTCAAGAAGATAGCAGCCTAATACCATTCTGAGAGCTAATAACAGTCGCTGAGTACCGTCACAAAATACATATAGTACAGAAGGCAATCACGCGCTCGGCGGTCGCGCTATGGTTGTCAACTTTGGCTTATGCATAAAAAACTATCGTGGTAGTGGCACTCGTATCTAGTTGTTTGATTTCTTGTTGAGCTTATCCTACAATATTAAAAAAAAAACAATACATGTATAGTATTACAATACAAAAAGTTTAAAGGACAAAAAACATAAAAGTTTACATTTGTCAATTTTCACTATCGGAAATCCCTAATAACTTCTTACCCTATTTACACAATTTATTTTGCCCTATCGATTTTAGACCTAAACCTATTAAATGACACTAAACACAACACCATATCTACACAAACAAAAAATCATGTTTTCAACTTACATACCTAATAGTTGGTGGCGTGAATTTACCTTACAAAAAAATTACTTCGTTTATACTGATTCAAAATAGGACACTATTATATAAATCGAGCTTAGATAGCAATTTTTTTGTTGCTCCATTTTTGCACTTCACAGACGCGTGTCTCAAGCGGATGGCGTTCGCGCTCGCACAACTCCCAACCACTCCGAGATAACGTGTCCGTGAGCGGTGTCTATGTGTGCGTTGCTCGAGCGCACTTTGTATGTAGATTGCCATCTGTACTCTCTGTATTTTGTGGTACCATGGCACATTGCCTATTTTGCATAATCGTAACACATTTACCGCAATAATGACGTCAAGGAACTTTTATTTTGATCCCTACTAATGTAGACATTTAAAAACCAAGATATACTCACTCAGTAGCCAATTCGCAACTTACCATCGTGAACAAAGAATCCCTTCATTGAGCTCTGAAAGAGCACTACTATAGAAATTGAAAACGCTTTCGGCGATGTTATTGTATTTAAAATTGTTCATTCGTTTATAGGTCTGTGGTAAACAAAACATTGAATGGGAACAATCGATAGAGGCTGAAAATTCGCTCACAGAAACAATAACTTTATTGTTTGAACGTTTTTAAATAAATAATACTCGCGCTATATTGCCGTTTGTTAAATACGATAAGGCGCCGTGGCGTGAAAACTTCATAATGCATATTTAGACGAACCGTGCACAGCTCTAAGATGCTCCTAATGCCTTCTATTGATGATAATGAAAACCTCGGAGAACGTAAACGACAGCCATATTTCAGACAGATTTCATTTTCCTCTGTAAAATAACAGTTATTGCACTCACGAGGTTTTCACTGCACAGCGAAGATAAGCGAACACAAAAAATAAAATGCATTTGTGTTATTGTAGTAGCTCAACTGTGGCTATTCTGTGTGCTGTGGGAATATATGATCAACCGTACACAGCTCTATGATGCTCAAATGCCTTCTAATGATGGTAATGAAAACTTTGGATAACGTAAACGACGGCCATATTTCAGACAGATTTTATCTTCCTCTGTAAAATAACAGTTATTGCACTCACGAGGTTTTCACTGCACAGCGAAGATAAGCGAACACAAAAAATAAAATGCATTTGTGTTATTGTAGTAGCTCAACTTACTGTGACTATTCTGTGTGCTGTGGGAATTTGTATTGTTATAAATCAAATAGTGATTTTTCAACAGAAGGAACATGACATTCTCCATACAATGCCAATCGGTAAACCTAGTTTTAACCGAGGTTATTGATTTCAACAATCGAATAATCCAGCTTGGGATCCTCTGACAACTCCTGCTACTAAAGTTCGTTATGAAAGAATAAAACTATAAATACCTAACGAAAACCGACCTACGTGAATATGACAATCAAGAGTTAGGCTGCCTTTCCACCAAAGATGAGCGAGGACGCGCAGCGAGGGATGTGTGTAAAACTAACCAATACTAACGCCAACTTAGTTCAAGCTTTAAAAAATCTGCGCATCCTCGCTCATCTCTGGTGGAATGGCAGCCTTAAGAGCCCATTATTTAGGTTAAAATAATATTTCATTTTCAGCCCACATAGACCTCAATCCAGTTCTCCGAGTTCAAACAACGCCCTGAATATGAATGTATGAAATTGGAAAAGCATTTATGAGAATGGTATTAGAAAGCGTCATTACAGCCGCGAGAAATTGATAGATTTATCACAGGCAAGGCTACGGCACATTATTGATATCAACCCAAATTCTGCGTTGCCTTTTATTATGAAGATATATTACTTACCCTACTTTGGTATTTATTTGTACATCACTACAAAAGGTTATGAGCCTTTTTGTGACGTTTATCCAAACTCAAACCATCCATTATTAGAGGCATTCAAACAAAGTCTAATAGGATACAAATCATAACCCCATGCAAAAAGCTGATTGGCGAAATCTCCACTGAATAGAACAAGGTCCCGCCAGAAAAAAGGTCGATATATGCAAAATCTAAAACACGCAATGCTATCGCTTAAATCTCACTTCACATACATTACTGGTACGAAATGATATGACGTTATGATAATTTCAATATTGGCGTCAGAGACAAACACCTCTCGAGGGACGGACCGTAGAAAATCCTAACATTATTCAAACTTCGCTAGACAACGCTTGATATGCATTATTTACAATACTGCTTTAGATTTCTGCGACACAGTTTTTGGGCTTTGATACTGAATTTGACATAATAAAATATTATTAGGACTGATTGAGACGTACAAAATACTTACCGAACACTACGAACTGCCCAGCCTTCAAGATCTTTACACACGAATGCGAACACACATTTGCGTGGGCATTCCCTAAAGCTATGAGAAAATTCATAAAAAAAAGCCCTTGAAGCAATTCTTGTCTAACCGAGTTGTAGCAGCATGGAATAGGCTCCCGGAAAATGTTGTAACGGTTCCCACACTGAACTGCTTCAAGAGTCGACTGGACAGATTAAATATCTCCAAGCTATACGATACACACGCATCAGCTAATTAGCTGCTAGTGTGTCTAACCAAATAATAATAATAAAGCAACGATTTGAAAGGCCTTTTTATCTAGTATAGAATTCCACTTTCGTAGAAGTGAAGCTCTTGCAAATGCTAACTTGAAAGGCTTATTGCAGCTCAGCGCTTTACAAGTCGCAAAGCGTGAATTTACAGCGCCGCATAAAGGCCTACGCAGACCGGGACGGCATGGCAAGAGATTTTGCCGTCAGTCAGCGCACACTAGCCGCTTAGATACCGCGGTATTCCAGCGGCTTCCCCGCTTCTCTACCCCCGCCGCCTCACCCCGCGATATGTCACAACGAACAGCGGAGTCCTTGGCATGCCGTTGCCTACCGCAGGACGCCACGGCATCCCGCCGCGGGATTCCGTGGCGCGTCTTTCAATGCCGTGCAATGAAATCCCTTTCGATGCCACGGCACCATTTTAAAGCTTAGCAATTTATGTCGTATTTCTATATCGATACGTTTGAATGTCCATTAGTAAACGTTTAAATCCCTTGCCATGCCGTCCCGGTCTGCGTAGGCCTTTACTCTCTGTCGCCCAATCCTGGTCAAGTGGAAGTACTCTTTACTAAAAGTATTCCAATACCCTAAAAGTCTAGAAACTAAGAAAGTATGTTTATTATCCGAGGAACATCAATATACAAACTTCAATACAAAGAATATATCTCCAAAACACTGTTCCCCTATTACATCTCGTAGCAGTTAAGAACTAAGAAAAACAATGTCAATAAAGCACTAACGAAGTAAATGGAACGAATAACAAGAACAATTACGAAGTAAAGCGGTCCGTTTCCGATTTATGACTCGACAAATGTTAGATACTGCCTTCGCTTACATGTTTGTGTACTGGTATCGGACGGGATGATTTAGACCTGAGGGTCGTAAATACGGATTAAGGTCATAGCACACGTATTAAACCGGAAAGAGATCGGCACAGTATCGCCTTTCGCCTCGCCGTCAGGCGTCAACCTAACGAAAGCACGTAACCAAAGCGGATCAGAAGCTCCGATACGTCGAGTCGGCTACGGCTAGGCGACACCGCGCTTACGGCTCGGCGACCGCTGGTTGATGGCGCAGCAGGCAGACCGGACGGGTGAGAGGGGCAAGGGTGGACGAAGACACGTAAGCTCGGGTACGGAGCGACGTAACCGCGGGGATGACAAGCCGTAAGCGCGGGGACGACGAGCCGTAACGCACCGCACAGCGGTTCGTGAGCTTATGTTACGATTAGTGTGCGTTGCAGTAGGGAGTTTCATACAAAGAATACTGAAAGGCTCGAGTTGATACGGTGCCGATGCCTTTCAGGTTTGATACGTGTGCTATGACCTTCAAGGGTTTAAAAGTGAGTGCTATAAACAAAAGATAAGCGTTGAAGTATACCTACTAAATAAACTCGTTTCAGGTAACTGAAAATGTCGAGAAGAGTAATTTAGTGGATTCGATAAACGTTTGTCGCGATGGTGAATACAGGTGTATTCCGTTCTAACAACTTCTGACAATTTTGTCACGTTAAAACCACCGAATCACACCTAAAGCCTTTGTGGGGTAAGAATTATTATACACATAACAACCAGTCAGCCAATGAGCAATTAAGGGGTAAAACCGCAAAAATTTTACATTTGTAATTTATTGCTTTTCCCGATTTTATTTATCACTAGCTGTGCCCGCGACTTCGTCCGCGTGGAATAGTGACTTTTCGGGCAGCATATTTTGAATTACATATACCGTCTACAGACCGGGCATTTGCTGTCCGAACCCTCTGAGAACTCAGGCGAATTTCAGTGAAAGTCTCAGACTCTAGTGCTTGAGCTTCACGATCGGCAGTGAGACGTATTTCTCGTTCTTCCTGTGTTTCCTGAGACCGAACATTTGCTGTCCGAACCCTCTGAGAACTCAGACGAATTTCCCTATCAGTGAAAGTCTCAGACTCACGCGATAGTGTATGAGCTTCACGATCGGCAGTGAGACGTATTTCCCGTTCGTCCTGTGTCTCCTGGGATCGAGCATTTGTTGTCCGTACTCTCTGGGAGCTCAGGCGGGTTTCCCTGACAGCAAAAGTCTCAGACTCACGCGATAGCGCGTGAGCTTCGCGATCGACAGATAAACGTGCCTTTCGTTGTTCCCCGTTTTCCCTATTTCGAGTTGTCATCATTCGAGAATGATTTGAACTCAGTCGAGGTTCTCGCTGAGTCGAAGTTTCTGCAGCACGAAACCTAGCCTGGTGCAGAGAGCCTTTTGCCTCACGACCTTCCTCAGATTCCTGTGATCGAACTAATCTCATCCTTTTAGCATTTCTGCTACATTGGGAGAGCATTCTTCGAGGCATTCTTACAATAAAATAGTACTTACTACTTAACACACAGTTATTTAGTAAACACGTACTATCGTAAACAATTAAATTATAAATACTTACAGATTATTATACAGTCTAAAATTATCACAGTTTAAGTAATAAGTGTTAAGACGTGTAAACCAAACGTCATTATCATCATCATTTCAGCCGATAGACGTCCACTGCTGGATATAGGCCTCCCCCAATTTTGGGGGGGTTTGCCATAATCGCCACGCTTGGCAGGCGGGTTGGCGATCGCAGTATGGTATGGTGGTGGAATGCATAGAAAACGCTGCTGCCCATTCTCCGGTGAGACCCTTAGTCGCCTTTTACGACACCCACGGGAAGTAAGGGGTGGTGCTATTCTTCTACACAGATAAACGTACTAACTTTATAAAACAAAAGAATTGCTAGAAAAAATAATTACTAACCTAAGCTAATGAACTTATACTTAATAAAGAAAATCAAGAAAAGAAATGCCTAACCTATACCAAATACTTATAATATTTATATACAAACCCTAAATACAAATTAAGATAAGTATGTATACCGAAAATCAGGGAAAGAAATGCCCAACCAATAATAAATGCTTACAATATTTATTTACAAAACCCTAAATAAAAATTAAGATAAGTAAATACCCAAAAATCAAGGAAAGAACCGCCTAACCTATACCAAATACTTACAAAATTTTAAAGAAAATTAAGAAAAAGAACCTAACCTACAAATCCTAAAATATAAATAAATGAAATATGCAAACAGTCAGTATTCAAGTGAATCGCAATAATCGAATCCAACTATTCGCCTATACTCTCCAGGATACGTGCGTTCGCTACGAATAACTGAATCCTTATGGCAGCGGCGCGTTTTCTTTTGAAATGGTCATCTCGCAGTTCAACCTGAGGGGTTGTCGACTGCTTAACCTGGCTTTCCTGTGGATGCCTCAATAAATTAAGGCCTCCAGCCAGGGCATAATACACAACTTGACTACACAATATAAACTTAAAAACTAAGCGACTACACGCTAAGGGCACCCCCTGTGGGGTACGGACCTCGGCTTAGGGCGTCGCTGGGAGAGGGCAGCAAGGGACAGGCTGGATCGGAATTATGGCAGCGGCGCAGCTCTCAGCGCGCTTTATACAAGGTGTAACGGAAAGGGGGTATCAACCCTGAAGGAGGTGAATGTGCTCATGAAACTGAACAAATTTCCCCAAAGAACATAGGTCGAAATATGAAAAAAAATTTGGACCTCCCATAGTAATAGTAAATCATTGATGTGCTATTACTATGGGAGGTCCAAATTTTTTTTTTTCATCTTCATTCACCTCCTTCAGGGTTGATACCCCCTTTCCGTTACACCTTGTATATATAGCCACGGACGCGCAGGCGCGAGGCGTTTACGTACTCTGATAGAATAGCTTAACAAATGTTCGCCGTGATTATTTAAATTGACATAACTTTTTTATTTATGAACCGATTGACATAAAATAAACACTAAATGTTAAGTGAAGCTTACTACAATATATTAGTGAAAGAGAAGACCGCATCTAAATCGAATAAGCCGTTTCTGATATTAGCGTGCACAAACACAGCAGACAAACGGACAAAAAAAAATTTAAATACAATTTCGGGTTCGGCATCGATATAATAACAACCCCTGCTACTTTTTTTTAATATATTTCCATTGTACAGACACCACTTTTCTACAATTTTATTATATGTATAGATATAACATCAACTTTATTTGATAAATGAGATTTGTTGTATATTGTACTGAATGGTATGCTTTGTTGTTTTAGTCTTCCACAAAATGTAAGCTATCTCTTACAAATTGGGTTTTTTTTAATTTTGGGTTTTCGTAATTCTTTCATTGGTACTTAAGTACTACTTTCACTTCCATCATCATCTGCCTAGCCTTTTCCCAACTATGTTGGGGTTGGCTTCCAGTCTAACCGGATGCAGCTGAATACCAGTATTTTACATGGAGCGACTGCCTATCTGACCTCTACAACCCAGTTACTGGGTAATACGATACCCCTTGGTAAGACTGGTTGTCAGACTTTCGGGATTCTGACTAACCGTAACGACTGTCAAAGATCCACGAATGACAGCCCGGACCAACGGCTTAACGTGCTTTCCAAGGCACGGAGGGGTCTCGGTATGTAAAGATGGTCACCCATCCACAGACCAACCGCGGCAAGCGTAGCTTAACCTGATCGATCGACCTGTGCGGCTGTTTATTAATTAGCCACGGGCCCCTCCTACTACTTTCACTTCCATACAACAATTATTTGTCCAACTACCACCCTTGTAATAAAAACTGCCATTGCTTACGGAACGGAGTGGCTATCCCGTATTTTTAAGTTATGTTGAAGTTTTGTGATGCATAACCAACGTTTTTATAAAAAAGCTTTCAATAAATAACGTAACAAATATTTTATTAATTTAAAAAAAGTGTCCAATATTTTACTGAATGTTTAACGTCACGAAAATAACATCAATTACTGCTACACTTTAAGCGCCCTTATGCACTAGCGGATAATCGCGGGGGCGGCTAACCGCGCGGCTAGCCGCTTTACCAGTTTAATATGCAACCGCTTATGATTGTACGCACTTAACCGCCACAAAATTTCAACCGCGGCGGTTAAATGGAGGGCCGTGAAGGAGCAGTATATAAGAATAGAAATTCGGTTTTCGGGACAATACGCCTTCAAGCGGTCCAACCGCTTAACGCTGTTTTATCGCGGTTGGCCGCCATGGCGGTCAGCCGCTATGGCAACGGCGTCAGGCGGTTGGCCGCTCAAACGAACCGCCTAGGCGGCCAACCGCTAGTGCGTAAGGACCCTTAGGCCCTAAACAGGTGAAGCGACGCGAGCGCGAGGCCCAGCCGGCTGCGGGCGGTCGAGTCGCGGCGGCCGCCGGCCGAGCCGCTATTGAAATGATTCGATGCATATAGTCTCGTGTAATCTCACAGTACTGCGGCCGGGTCGCACATCCGCGGCGCTTCACCTGATTAGGCCTTAGGAGTAATCCGGGGACTTCTAGTATTTTCTTGCGTAGAAACACCATTGAGCATGATGACAACATTTACAACTTTTTCTACTATATAGTAGTCAGACATAACACCATTTTACTCGAAAAATAATGACAGTATTTATTTTTGGGTGGTATTTAATACTTTAACTGTAAATCCCCTTTTTTCAATCAAAATATTCGAAATTACCACCAAAAATACTGAATTGCACACTAAATTTGCTCATCAAATAAATCAATTATACTATACTGTTAGATCTTTAAAGCTTAACTGTTTTAATGAATGACTATCTGTTAACTAAAAGTAAATCATAGTGGCCGAGAAAAAAATTTCCAAAGTTTTTTTTTATCTACAAAAATATGTGGTTTGGCGTAGGCGACGGAGCCCCGCTCCGCGGGGCCCCTATTTCTGTCTGGGATGACGGGGGCTCGTTCGCTCGCTTTGCTCGCTCACTCGAGCCCCCGTCATCCCCTTCGAACCTAACCTGTCCGAGTCGGGGTGCCCCAAGACCCGAGCTCGCTTCGCTCGCTCTTGCATTCTAAGTTGTCATTACAAATGTGTTACTTTTGTATATTATGTTGGTTTAGTGTGTAGTGTAGTTAATTTGTAGTACAGTCATTTATTTGATATGCAGTAGGTTATTAGTGGAGTTAGCAGTAAAAAAATTTTATTTAATTTTTCATCAAAAGTCGAAAACTATGTGGCCTTAAAAAAAAAGAAAGTTTGAGAATATGCAAACAGCGCTCTTTCATATGATACCCCACATGCCCTAGTAGCCCCACTTCGAATTTTTCAGAACCCTTTTCAGACATTGTTGCAAAAAAAAAAAAACATATTTCTTTCTTATTTGCAAAATACAGTGAAACCTGGTTAAGTGAGACATCAAGGGACCTGCAATGTCGTTTCACTTATAGAGGTATTCCACTTACCCAGTGTCTCAGATATACAGGTATAAATAAATATCTGTCTCATTTACAGAGGGTTCCATTAATAGAGGTGAGAATACAGGTTATTTCAGTTATACAGGTGCGATCATTAAATAAAATAACGTGTTATGTATGTAAATGAGTTTTAATAAAAAAAAATTGGCACATTAAAACCGGCACAAACTTCTTCGCGTGTCTTCCCACTTTCATAAACGGATATTAACTTCAGTTTTTCACGTAATGATAACGATTGTAGCTTTCGTTTTGGCATTTTTCAAATAAACATCTGTATGATAGTAAAGCGAAACTAAAACTGAAGGTAATTGAAGCTCAAAATTACTTACGTACTTGGAATTCTGTGTGGTGCCGGACTTAAAGAATACCACCACCCCTTACTTCCCGTGGGTGTCGTAAAAGGCGACTAAGGATCGTACCGGAGAATGGGCAGCAGCGTTCTCTATGTATTCCACCACCATACCATACTGCGATCGCCAACCCGCCTGCCAAGCGTGGCGATTATGGCAAACCCTCCCAAAATTGGGGGAGGCCTGTGTCCAGCAGTGGACGTCTATCGGCTGAAACGACGACTTGGAATTACGTGTGGAATTTGTGGGTAGAATAAGAATGAGTAAACAAACAATGTTATCTCAGTTACAGAGGTTTATGCATATAAAATTTACTCGCTGTCTCAGTTATAGAGGTAACTATGATGATAAATCGAAAGAAAAAATCCCAGATATAGAGGCTTACCTCGTCCCACTAACAGAGGTAATTCAGTGCCAAAGTGTTGGGACCTCAGCATGAGTTCCAGTTATGGAGGTTTCTCACTTATCCAGGTCCCACTTAACCAAGTTTCACTGTAGTTGGGCAAACGTCATCTAAAACTATTCCAAATTTCAAGTAGATAGCATTTCTTGAGATATCCAGCTGTGACAGACAGACAGACTGAGTCTCACCATAAGGGTTCCGTTTTACCATTTTGGTACGGGACCCTAAAAATCATATAATTTTGATTTTTAAAAGGTCAGCTGATTGATAAGTTTTGTTCATATAATTTAGATTTTTTATTGTATTGTTGTTATTGTTTTGTATTGTACCTACTATGCGTTTTAAATAAGATAACATACTTCCATGATGTGAGTTAAGCTTACCCGTGTTTATAATGGTCATGTACGTAACGTGTGTTATGATGTCATGAATGTAACTGTACAATTTTTCGCGGTTTTACCCTAAAATAAAACCATTTCGAAATAACCTGAAGGTCAATTCCCGTAATTAATAACCTGAAGGTCAATTCCCGTAATTTATAACCTGAAGGTCAATTCCCGTAATTTATAACCTGAAGGTCAATTCCCGGAATTAAAAACGTTGAACGTTAACTTTGCTTTATCGCAATGAGGACTTTAGTACGAATAGGGTGGGTATTGCACTTGCCAGTATAATGAGATAAGGTGCATGCTTGCGACTACATATTGCTGTTAAACTAAGCTGAACATTAGGCTATGCATATGCCTGTAGATAAGGCTAACTTTACATATTGTACTTCTGCGTGTTTCTTCCTAACTCCTCATACATTAAGGTACCATAGAAAAGGTAGCGAAGTACGGTCGAACAAGCTATTTGGTATACAGGCAAAAATATTCATCTTTCCACTATACTGCCAATATTTAGTTTTATTTTGTGCGTTATAACTTTTTCAGCTTATGGCATCCTTATTAGAGTGGTATAAAAGAATTAACTACTCAGCACACCCACATCATTGTTTAAAAGTAGTTGCATGTTAGCTGCCTGTATGCCAAATAGCTTGTTCGACCGTACATAAGTATTCTTATTATGTTCTTACTTTCACGTTTAAGATTCACTGTGCAGTCAGCCTCAAAAAGATGAATGATTCATCGACAAGTGTGAAGCTTCCTGGCCGCGCCACAGTGGAAAATTGAAGAAACATATTTCTGGATAGATTGTAGCCTTATGTAATTTAGGGTACATTAAGTGAAAAAAATTGTACCTCAACGAATAATGAAATAATGAAGTTTTGGTGGCGCGGAAAGAAAGTATACTTTCCAGCCGCGCCACCAAGTTTTATTAGGCGTACCCTGACATAGTATACATTGTACGCATTATGTACTACCCAAAAACATAATAATATTACGGAAAGCTGTAATATATTAAGAGAAAACATCAAAACAAGCTTAAGCGCATCATTTATGATTCATTTTCTGTGTTCAAGAAAAACATATTTGTGGTAAATATGTGCCATATTGACCATCTTTATTTTATTGTCTACAATCTTTGTTTTGTAATTTTGTATCAATGTGTACAAAATATATTACACATTGGGAATTCACTTGTAGATACATATTGATGTAATATTATGGGACACAAATTTCAAACAATCAATAGAATCTTGTCGATGTATACATCACTTTTGAGACTGTCAGTATCTACTGGGTCAGGGAGCTACCTTATGTTCAATTACTGATATTGATAGTGATCACTTCCAGCGTTTATACCTTGTTAGTTATCTGTGTGTACCGACTTTAAACACTTAAATACGCCCAGTGAACCAAAATCAGACTCAATACCAACCTTACTCAATGGATTCTTCACACAGTAGTACCTAACTATTATGGCATGCTTGTGCTATTCTATGGGATGAAGAATCTATGTAACATTTGGAAGACACAGCGAAAAAAAATCTTTTTAAAGATTAAGATTTTTTTTTATGTATTCCCCCTGAGTGAACGCAAGGTATGCTAGGGATGTGCTGCATTTGCGGATATGCGAATATTCCGGGGAAAACGGTAGGTAAGTACTTCACTACGGATTTCAGTGCACAGAGCGTCCCTGATATCGCGCATTTGCTACAAGGTCGACAATATCTCAAAATTGATGATTTATTAGTTAATAATAAAGTTGTGTTGAAAAAATTGCGCTCTGTTTACTGTAAAAACGTCATTTCTCTAAGCTCTATAGTAAGAGAGAGAGGGCAGATATTCACATTGTGAATACCTATCAAGTTAAATTCAGCGCAATTTTTTCAACACAACTTCATTATCTAAAAAAATCATCAATTTTGAGATGTCGACCTTGTAGCAAATGTGACAATGTGTGTGATATGTTGACTGACTGTTGACTTTTTCCTTTATTATGTTGACCTGTCAACATAGTCCCAACAATGGCTTTTGATGACAACATCAAAAGAACATTGTATAGGTATCAAATAAGAATTTTGTAAATATCGAGTTATTAAATCTTTACCAGGTTGAAGTACTTTTAGTAGGGATGATATTTAAATTGGCTGGATGGGTTCAATATATTTATTGGTCATCAATTAGGGCAACGATATAATCATTGATTTTATTTAGCAATCTGATCCTTTTGTTTATAAAGGATTTTTATTCATCTAGAAATCTACAATATTGTATTTTAAACGACAAAGAATATCTAGATTTTAGAAACTGCTAAGTAATACTCATTCCTTTCTATCTTCGTAGATATAAGATGACTAGCTTTTGCCCGCGGCTTCACTCGCGTTAAGTATTATTTAAAAAAAAACTAATACATTTACATCCTCCATCATCCCTTATTTTATCCCCATGGGGGTTGAATTTATCAAAATCCTTTCTTAGGGGATGCCTACGTCATAGTAGCTATATGCATGCGAAGTCACAGCCCGATCGGTTTAAAATTGACAAAATTTCATACAAACTTTCATCCCCTATTTTATCCCCTTGGGGGTAGAATTTATCAAAATCCTTTCTTAGCAGATGCCTACGTCATAACATCTACCTGCATTTAAATTTCAGCCCGATAACTCCAGTGGTTTGGGCTGTGCGTTGATAGATCATTAGGTCAGTCTGTCAGTCAGTCACCTTTGAGGTTTATACATATATTTAGATTTAACAATGGCACCTACCAAAACAATGACAAGCATATCTAATTATTAATTCACAAATACTTAGATGCATCTGGGATTATTGAAGCTTACCTCCCATCATACTGCAACTAACATTGCCAAAACCACGAATAAAACCTCAGAGAATCGAAATTTTTAGTTTTTCTTTTCAGTCAATTTTATACATGGGTGACCAAGGGATCAAAACTTCAGAATAGTCTAAACGGCTACAAGATAGATAAAGAGAATATGTTTTAGTATAAGCTTCCATTACTTTAGGGTTTAAATTGTCATCAAAGATCTGCGGTACCACGATAGTGTCCATTTCATGTCAGCTACTCTTAAGTATAGGGATTATGAAGATCAGAAGTTCTAGAGCGCTAAAGGTCATAGATCTGTCGGCAGTGAGTCTGTGCTGTATAATGCCTTCACGAACGATAGTAGGAAGTTATCAACATTAATGCTATAGTATAGACCATCTCAAGATAACTTTTATTACTTCTACCCTAATGAAAAATTCGTAGAACAAATTCTAATGTGCACGAACAAACCCTAAGGAGTTAAATTGACATCTTTGGGCGGCAAAATACGCATAACAATTTCTTTTATACAAAGTAACAGCAAAACTCCAAAGAAATATTTCTTTTACACCAAAAGTTCTACGAAAAAAATAATGTATTCATCTTACCACGTACGTACAGTGAAGGATCACCGCAGTTGCGCAGTTCAACATTAGTTCGATTCACACGTAGTCTTTACCGCCGCGATTCGTCAGGAGACTGAACCTAACTTTGTCTTCAACAAGACGCCAATTAGTATGTAACGTGTGTGTTAGAAGTTTCAAGATACGAAAGGATTTAGCTTGATAAAACACGATCCTATATAAACAGTGTAAAGTTATGTTAACTACGAGTGATCGGAAAGTGGATTGAAAAATATTATATCTCACTAGCTATTGCTCGCGGCTTAGGGGCGTACCGGAGAATGGGCAGCAGTGTTCTCTATGCATTCCACCACCATACCATACTGCGATCGCCAACCCGCCTGCCAAGCGTGGCGATTATGGCAAACCCCCCCCCCCTAACTTGGGGGAGGCCTATGTCCAGCAGTGGACGTCTTTCGGATGAAATGATGATGATGATTGCTCGCGGCTTTGCCCGCGTGGAGGGCGGAAATTATCCCATGAGAACGTACTACCGGGATTGCAAAGCATACTGTGTGTTATGATAATTCAGGTTATAACTTATCTGTCATCCAAATCGGTTTTTTTGCATTTGAGTAACAAACATACAAAGTTTCACATTTATACTATTAATAGGATGTAGGTACAAACCCGATTTGTGAAGCTAAATAAAAGTAATTTTATCGTTAGTCGCTTTACAAAAGAAATACATGGATCGTCATTTTATGAAGCCTGCTAATAAAAACGTATTGAGGTTTTTATGAGCAGGCTTCAATAAGTTAAGGTAGGTATGGGAAGTCTTTCAAGAATTTCCAATCGACAGATACCCGCTTCGTTACATGCTGTAGCGAAAATAATAAGAATCACCACATTGAATATAAAACGAATATTTTTTGTAAATCAATGTCGATATAAAATGTATAAAAGAAATCTGAATATAACAAACGGAGGCTTGTTACTTGACAATTGTTGGGAAAAAATATTAGGAGAAAAAAAGAGGAATTAGAAGAGTTTATCAAATCCAGGATATTTTTTTAGGATAAAAAATAAAAACGAATATCGTGAATGCCTGATTGCAATCGGGTTTTAGGCTCGTTAGACCAGATTTTAAAAAGAATTCATTATGAAATATATTAGCTAAGTTGTCCCGTGATAAAAAGGGTTAGGAACTTAAGTTTAACAAGGAAAAAATGGTGTTCAATCGTAGTTTCCTGGAGCTAGACGAAGGTGGTCACGAAGTTCAGCAGCCAACGACGTGCGGGACTCGAAGTGTAGGAATACTCTGCAGCCAGGTTGGATATATGATATATTATTTATATGTAATAAATTGTGACTCGCAAAGCAGTAGACGATCCGGTATCCGGGAAAAAGAGCAAACCGCCCTTTTTTACTGGCTCTACACCTAGGACAAATAAAATAAGGTATCAGAGAAAAAGGAGAAAGGTTCGCTTAAAGAAGAAGACCGGAAATTAGCAGAAAAAAATACATACCAGGTTTGGAGAAAACGTTACACCATATATTGTGGACAGCTTATGATGCGAAGCTCGACATCATGACTTTATACATTGCACGCTGGCAGGAATAACTGCATGGTTGAATAATATCAGCAATTTGGGAACAGATTACCAGGAATCTTCAAAAATTATCAGGTCAAACCAGGTCAATAATTATCAAGCAACTAAATCCATTGACACAGAGTATAATGAAATATGACTCGCTGTCAAGTCAAAACACAAATAGGCAGAGGCTCCATGTAAAATACTGGTATTCAGCTTCATCCGGTTAGACTGGAAGCTGACCCCAACATAGTTGGGAAAGGGCTAGGCAGATGATGGTGATGTCATGTCAAAAAACGAACAAGTTTGAAAAAAAACATTACGAACAGTCATTATTTAGAAAATATAACATAAGTGAGGTTTTAACAGCAGAGGTAACGCTGCAATGCCCTGTGGCGTCCCTAACGAAGTTTATCGGGAAAAAACTGATTCTACACCAGAGGTTAGGCTGGGAATTAACGGAAATAAGCCAGTATCATTGACAACAGTCATGACCTTAGTTAATGCACGCACACGGCTTTCGCACAGATCCTTTAGGCTTGTCCTTTCTATAATCAAAGGATTTGTGCGAAAGCTCAAGAAATGGCATGGAAATCCAAGCTCAAAAACGAAAACAATTCAATACAAAATCTGTGATCCATTACCATAAATTCTCTATAACGTTCCGCCTCTTTTTTCTTTACATAATGTAACTGAAGCTCGAATTCACCAAACCTTTGTGAGAACTTCGTATACAGAAATTTTGTTATTATATTTTGCGCGCGAATGTAAGGACGCACAATAATAATTCTCACCACAAGTCTCACTTAGTTGAACGTACATTTTTCGTCATGTTTCCCGCTATTCTGTTTCTGGTTGTGTGTCGAACAATACACCTTTCAGTTCAGGCTCGCTTGTTTTAAGAATTTCATTATTCCAAATGGTTTATTTTTTTCTTTTCATGGAATTTAAGTCAGCCACGTCCCAGTGTTTTAGTTGCCTTTTTTTAAATGAAATTCCATTTCGGAAACATGCAATATACTACCTAGTTAAATTAATTTGTTTCAATGATTGTGCTGTGTTTAAAATATGTTGGTATTGTTACATATGCAATGCAAAGACTGTGTATAAGAACAATGCCTCCCTCTTTCTATAAAGGATAATATCAGAAATTATCCGGCTGAAGCTATCCGGAAAAGAACTGGAGTAACCGACATAGCTTGCAGCGTAAGCAAGCTGAAGTGACAGTGGGCTGGCCACGTTTATCGAAGGGCCGATGGCCGGTGGAGCAGGGTCTCAGGGAGTGGAGACCGCGCGTTAAGTGTGTTGTGTGGGACACCCCCCAGCTAGATGGTCCGACGACCTTAAAAGGGTAGCTGAGACAGACTGGATGAGGAAGGTGGAAGACAGGGTATTGTGGCGCATCCTAGGAGAGGCTTTGTCCAGCAGTGGACTGCGAAAGCCTGAGTCGATTGATTATTGACAAGATATCTGGGTAACTAATAAGTAGGCATTTAAGCATTCATGTCACTCAACAACCTACCTTCCTTCTTCTCTTTCTTTTGTTATAGACAAATCCCGTAGATAAATTAAATATTTTTTAAATATAAGTACCTACGTTAACTCCAAAAGTCCCAACAAACTAAAACAGCCATTTGTTGGTGTTAACTAGAATAATTTAGCCATTTTGGTGTGTTACAGCAATAAAATCCGTAGAATAGCTCTCGAGGGATAACAAAATGGCGGCCCTATAACTGTCATTGATGTAAAATGGGTCTACTATCGCTCTCTATTGTGCAACAGACAGAACGATGAACGTGACATGTTTTATGTTTTGTTCCCTCCTTATTCCAAAATGCTTTTGTTTTAAAGATTTATTTTTCTAAATTTCGAACAATTATTTAACGCAGGTTACTGAACTGTATCTGTATGATAGAGGTTAGTGACGGAGGTACAAACAACATTTACATTTTTTATGGCTATTACTTTTTAACCGACTTCCAAAAAGGTTTATGTGTTTTTTTATGTATGTTCACCGATATTTTAAAAATTCTTTTTTTATTTGAAAGGATATGTGCTCGAGGTGGTCCCATTGTCACCAAATCGGAATCTGATAAGGGAATCCCATGGAAATCGAGGGAACCCTCAAATTTTATACGCACACTTATAGCGATTTAGGTATCTTTTATAGTACTCTCTTTCTTTTATAGTACTCGTAAATTTGCTCTCGGCCATTTGGTGAATTGGAACTGATGATAAAGACCAAAGATGGCCATCGGAACTACTCAATAATAAGTATGTCACGGGTTGCGATTCGGCTAAGCAATTTATGCTCGTCAAAATGCGTATGGTGAAGTGGAGCTGATGGTCAAAGTCAAAGTCAAGATGGTGACTTCTCAATCAGCTCCAGTTCTCCTGGTGGCAAACCCCTCAACAATTAACGTCCCTGCATCGGGAAAAGCAATATTTTGTAAAAGGTGATGAGCAGTTGACATTAGGCGGTTTGGGCTCCGCTCGCCATAGTGTAACTTAGATAAATTACAAACTAACCCACTAAATAGTGAAAAATAAAAACTTTTTACAAAAATAAAAAACAACCGACTCCCAAAAAACACTACAAAGTGAAAAATAACTTTAATTTCGGAAGTCGGTGGCAAAAAACTAAAATACAGATCCAAAGTCACCGACTTCCGAAATTAAAGTTATTTTTCACTTGTAGTGTTTTTTTGGAAGTCGGTTGCTTTTTTTTGTAATAAGTTGATATAGTCAGCTTGTTCCCTAGACTTTGTTGAGTATGTGTAGTGTCTGGGATGACGGGGGCTCGTTCGCTCGCTTTGCTCGCTCACTCGAGCCCCCGTCATCCCCTTTGAACCTAACCTGTCCGAGTCGGGGTGCCCCAAGACCCGAGCTCGCTTCGCTCGCTCTTGCATTCTAAGTTGTCATTACAAATGTGTTACTTTTGTATATTATGCTGGACATAGGCCTCCCCCAATTTTGGGAGGGTTTGCCATAATCGCCACGCTTGGCAGGCGGGTTGGCGATCGCAGTATGGTATGATGGTGGAATACATAGAGAACGCTGCTGCCCATTCTCCGGTACGATCCTTAGTCGCCTTTTACGACACCCACGGGAAGTACGGGGTGGTGGTATTCTTTAAGTCCGGCACCACACAGAGTTTAGTGTGTAGTGTAGTTAATTTGTAGTACAGTAATTTATTTGATATGCAGTAGGTTATTAGTGGAGTTTGCAGTTAATTTTTTTTTTAATTTTTCATCAAAAGTCGAAAACTATGTGGCCTAAAAAAAAAGAAAGTTTGAGAATATGCAAACTGCGCTCTTTCATATGATACCCCACATGTCCTAGTAGCCCCACTTCGAATTTTTCAGAACCCTTTTCAGACATTGTTGCAAAAAAAAAAACATATTTCTTTCTTATTTGCAAAATAGTTGGGCAAACGTCATCTAAAACTATTCCAAATATCAAGTAGATAGCATTTCTTGAGATATCCAGCTGTGACAGACAGACAGACTGAGTCTCACCATAAGGGTTCCGTTTTACCATTTTGGTACGGAACCCTAAAAATCATATAATTTTGATTTTTAAAAGGTCAGCTGATTGATAAGTTTTGTTCATATAATTTAGATTTTATATTGTATTGTTGTTATTGTTTTTTATTGTACCTACTATGCGTTTTAAATAAGATAACATACTTCAATGATGTGAGTTAAGCTTACCCGTGTTTATAATGGTCATGTACAGTATGCTCCAATACTGCTTAGGCACGGTATGGTTGAAATTTCTGTGAACATGCTTCGCGCCGTCCCCGCGCCCGCGCCGCAGACCCGTATTTACATCTGTGTGTGTACACTTGCTAACGTCAAACGAAACAAAACATATCGTCATCGCTTTTTCACACGCGCGGCGTAATTACGTATGACCTTGGTTGGTTCATACCACTGCTAAAATTCACAACTTCATAACAAGTATTGCTAGCGGATAACGTAGCGTATAGGATTAGTAAACACGCAGGCCTGGGTTCGAATCTCGAGATGAAACTTTGATTATCTTTTCAACAAAATGATCTTATCTTTTTTTATTATTCGATAAATTAATACACGAGAATAATAATGTAATATTTGTGTTATTTGTATTATTATACTGTTATTGAAATATGCGGGGTAAAAAAAAAAAAATTAAGTGATTTCGAAAATTTTATTCGTTATAATTTGATAAATAAACTTTTAAAACAGTTTATTTTCTCATAAAGAACAATTTATTGAAGTAAAGCAGGTAATCAGTGAGCTACGACCATTAGACTTAAAATATTGTAACTATCTTAGTAATAAAATAATATTGTGCTTTAATTGCGGATATAGCTTAAGCATTCATTTTCAAAATTCATTTTGAAAAGAAGATTGAAACTATAAACCTCAAAATAATCCTTATTACGGATATGACACAATAATATTTTAATATTACTAAAATCAATTTGTAATTTATAACTTAATACGTTGTATAACCCCCATTATTATCCATGCTATCAAGTAAACGCTGGCGTATGGATCCTGTAATGTTTAAACATATATCTTCATATTTCCTTGCAATGCAACTTCATCTGGTAGGTAACTGGTTGGTTAAAACCACTTGTTTCTTATTCACTGACTATACTCTTCCTTATATCTTTTGACCCTCCGACTCACAGTAGGTAATTTCTCTAAAACAAAAAAGGAATATTGTAAGGCTACTAGCAAAATTATAAAATATTAAGTAGATACTTATTACTTTTTTAAACAAAATTATTTTGAAAATTGTTCAAATGTTACAAAATGATTATATTATAATTTATACATAATGCTACATTCATCATTCCAAAAGTAAATAAATAAACTCTTGGAAATATAATTTTTTTCTTCTATTTAGACCCTATGGTAAATATAAAACGTTTAATAAAATAACTACAAGGATCAGCAGTTAAACTTTAATTAGCTAAATGTTAGATAAAATAATTAAATCATAATACTCACAGTCAGTCCGGTTTCATCAATTATTTGTGATATAATATTAAGTCCACTTTTACGCTGCGCGATAATATCCGCTTTCATCTCAAAGCTTACATTTCAAAATGAACTGATTAAACTGATTAAACACACGTCACTAACCCACAATATCAAAAACCAACCAAGAACGAACAACATTCTATTAGACGCGGTGAATGAGCCGTAAATTACCTGCATCTGTCTACCATACCTAATTTATTTATTTAGATTTCTGTGGGTATACTCATAAAGTTTTACGAATTATGTGAACAAGACGAACATGACACGGAACTATATTCAAAAGCGTGATTATTCGAGTAATATGCGGGTGTGTGTGTCAAATTACTCATTAAAAGAAGGTCGTAAGTCAAACTAAACGTTAAGCAATTAGTTTTAAAATTGCCTAGGGACTTTTGGCGTGGATAGTACGTAACGTGTGTTATGATGTCATGAATGTAACTGTACAATTTTTCGCGGTTTTACCCTAAAATAAAACCATTTCGAAATAACCTGAAGGTCAATTCCCGTAATTAATAACCTGAAGGTCAATTCCCGTAATTAATAACCTGAAGGTCAATTCCCGTAATTTATAACCTGAAGGTCAATTCCCGTAATTTATAACCTGAAGGTCAATTCCCGGAATTAAAAACGTTGAACGTTAACTTTACTTTATCGCAATGAGGACTTTAGTACGAATAGGGTGGGTATTGCACTTGCCAGTATAATGAGATAAGGTGCATGCTTGCGACTACATATTGCTGTTAAACTAAGCTGAACATTAGGCTATGCATATGCCTGTAGATAAGGCTAACTTTACATATTGTACTTCTGCCTGTTTCTTCCTAACTCCTCATACATTAAGGTACCGTAGAAAAGGTAGCGAAGTACGGTCGAACAAGCTATTTGGTATACAGGCAAAAATATTCATCTTTCGACTACACTGCCAATATTTAGTTTTATTTTGTGCGTTATAACTTTTTCAGCTTATGGCATCCTTATTAGAGTGTTATAAAAGAATTAACTACTCAGCACACCCACATCATTGTTTAAAAGTAGTTGCATGTTAGCTGCCTGTATGCCAAATAGCTTGTTCGACCGTATATAAGTATTCTTATTATGTTCTTACTTTCACGTTTAAGATTCACTGTGCAGTCAGCCTCAAAAAGATGAATGATTCATCGACAAGTGTGACGATTCCTGGCCGCGCCACAGTGGAAAATTGAAGAAACACGTTTCTAGATAAATTGTACCCTTTATGCACTTTAAGGTACATGTAGTGAAAAAAATTGTAACAAAGTCAAAGTCAAAACATTTATTTCAAGTAGGCACTTAAAAGGCACTTTTGAACGTCAAAAATTACGAAAAAATAGAATTGATTCTAGTCGCCCATTCCAAAAGGTAGTTTTCGTATGGAGAAGAATGGGCAAGAAACTCCACCGTTACTCTTTTAAAATGTTTTACAATATTTTGTATACATTAATTATATAATAATATGTGAAGACGATGCACCTAAAATAAAATAAAATTACTATACCAAAATAGGTAAAAGAATTAAAAATGAAAACATGACATAAATTAATTATCTAATAGATACATGGTGCTCACATATTTACAAACATGGTAAAAATAAACGATTTTCATTAAAATAAAAAATTACAAGTAATAAGTCAGGGTGTGAGTTTAAGTAATTACAGAATATAAATCAACGTCAAAAAAAAGAAGAAAGAATCAATTTTACAATTAAATTAGCAACCAGTTTGATTTTGTCTAGACTCTAGATTGTCCTATGGAGCAGAACCAGCATGTTTCCAAGCGTTCTTATCTTGGATATAATCTTCTAATTTATAGTATGCTTGTTTACAAAGTGTACGTTTAATGTGAGTTTTAAATTTTCTTTCATTTAATTGCAATATATCACAAGGTATTTTATTGTAACATTTAACACAGTACCCCATAAAAGATGTATTTACTTTGGCTAATCTAAAAAATGGTTGATGTATTTTATCTTTATTTCTAGTATTAAAATTATGTCTATCGCTTATTTTATTAAAAAGATGTAGATTTTTTCTAACATACATAATATTTTCATAAATAAATTGGCAAGGTACCGTCATAATATTAATCTTTTTAAAAAGTTCCCTGAGAGATTCGCGGCGACGTAGATTATAAATGGCTCTGACAGCTCTCTTTTGCAAAATAAAGATGGATTCAATGTCAGCAGCTCGACCCCATAGTAAAATGCCGTACGACATTAAGCTGTGAAAGTAGTTAAAATAGACTAAACGCGCGGTTTCTACATCAGTTAATTGTCTAATCTTTCTAACAGCATAAGCGGCCGAGCTAAGCCGCCCCGCAAGAGATGTTATGTGAGGTCCCCATTGTAATTTCTCGTCTAGCGTGATTCCCAGAAAAACCGTTCGATCAACAAATTCCAGTTTTTCTCCATTAAGTATGATGTCACATTCGCTACTTCTAACATTAGGTAATTTAAATCTAATACATTTGGTTTTCTTTTCATTCAGTACCAAATTATTTACCGTGAACCAATCTTGGACCTGAAGAATAGAGTTATTCACATCGTCAAGATTTTGTGCCCGTCTGTCTATCTTAAAGATCAATGACGTATCATCTGCAAATAACACCATCTTCGGTTGATTTTGAAGTAATTGGGGTAAATCATTAATGTAAACTAAAAAGAGGAATGGACCCAATATCGAACCTTGAGGAACACCCATTGTCATTTCAGACCCTAATGAGTTTACGCCGTTTACTTGAACTTTAACCTTTCTATCTTTCAGGTATGATCTTAGCAAATCAAGTGCTGTTTTTCTAATTCCATAGTGCTCCAGTTTCATCAGAAGTGTTTCATGGTTTACGCAATCGAACGCCTTAGAGAGGTCGCAAAAGATTCCAATGGCATCTTTTGCTTCTTCCCAGGCATTAAAAATGTTCTTTATTAGGGTAACACCGGCGTCAGTAGTGCAACGCCCTTTGGTGAAACCGTACTGGTGTTCATGAAAGATGGAATTTTTATTAAAGTGACGTAACATTTGATTGAGCATCAACTTTTCAAACACCTTACTGAGAACTGGCAGAATTGAGACAGGTCTATAATTGTTAGGTTCTTTACTATCACCGGATTTGAACAATGGTACAACTTTACTATGTTTCATAAGATCCGGAAAGACTCCTTGATCAACACTGGTGTTAAATATGAAAGCTAAATAGGGCGCAATGGTTTCGATGAAAGATCTACATATTTTTACAGACATTCCCCAGAGATCTTCTGTTGATTTAATGTTAAGATCTTTAAAAGCTTTTATAACAGCCTGAGGGTCTGTATGCTGAAACCTAAACTCCAAAGGGCATGCCTTTACATTCTTTTTAAGTAAGGCAGCAGAAAGCGTGGGGGATGAATTTAAAGCTTCAGTAGTTTTAAGGGGAATATTAGAAAAAAAGTTTTCAAATTCCTGAGCTATTTCTACATCTGAGTTGATGGGGCCATGTGCAGTATCTAAATTAAATTCAGTATTACGCTGTTTTTTCCTACCTGTTTCGTTATTTATTATTTGCCAAGTAGTTTTTATTTTATCATCAGCTGATTTTATTTTATTGCTAATATAAAGAGCTTTAGCTATTTGACACACACTTTTAAAAGTTTTTGAATATTTTGCAACATACTGATGAAAGTTTGTATTATTCATATGTTGCTTTAAGCCATAGAGTTCAAAAAGTTTTTCCCTGCTTTTACGAATACATTATATATCATTAACTCAAAGAATAATGATATATAAGTAAGTTTTGGTATATAACCAAATTTTATTAGGTGTACCCTGACATAGTATACACTAAAGAATTGTACGCATTATGTACTACCCAAAAACATAATAATATTACGGAAAGCTGTAACATATTAAGAGAAAACATCAAAACAAGCTTAAGCGCATCATTTATGATTCATTTTCTGTGTTCAAGAAAAACATATTTGTGGTAAATATGTGCCATATTGACCATCTTTATTTTATTGTCTACAATCTTTGTTTTGTAATTTTGTATCAATGTGTACAAAATATATTACACATTGGGAATTCACTTGTAGCTACACATTGATGTAGTATTATGGAACACAAATTTCAAACAATCAATAGAATCTTGTAGATGTAGGTATACGAGTACATCACTTTTGAGACTGTCAGTATCTACTGGGTCAGGGAGCTACCTTATGTTCAATTACCAATATTGATAGTGATAACTTTCAGCGTTTATACCTTGTTAGTTATCTGTGTGTACCTACTTTAAACACTTAAATACGCGCAGTGAACCAAAGTCAGACTCAATACCAACCTTACTCAATGGATTCTTCACACAGTAGTACCTAACTATTATGGCATGCTTGTGCTATTCTATGGGATGAAGAATCTATGTAACATTTGGAAGACACAGCGAAAAAAAATCTTTTTAAAGATTAAGATTTTTTTTTATGTATTCCCCCTGAGTGAACACAAGGTATGCTAGGGATGTGCTGCATTTGCGGATATGCGAATATTCCGGGGAAAACGGTAGGTAAGTACTTCACTACGGATTTCAGTGCACAGAGCGTCCCTGATATCGCGCATTTGCTACAAGGTCGACAATATCTCAAAATTGATGATTTATTAGTTAATAATAAAGTTGTGTTGAAAAAATTGCGCTCTGTTTACTGTAAAAACGTCATTTCTCTAAGCTCTATAGTAAGAGAGAGAGGGCAGATATTCACATTGTGAATACCTATCAAGTTAAATTCAGCGCAATTTTTTCAACACAACTTCATTATCTAAAAAAATCATCAATTTTGAGATGTCGACCTTGTAGCAAATGAGCGATATGTTGACTGACTGTTGACTTTTTCCTTTATTATGTTGACCTGTCAACATAGTCCCAACAATGTTCTTTTGATGACGACATCAAAAGAACATTGTATAGGTATCAAATAAGAATTTTGTAAATATCGTTTTATTAATTCTTTACCAGGTTGAAGTACTTTTAGTAGGGATGATATTTAAATTGGCTGGATGGGGTCTCAATATATTTATTGGTCATCAATTAGGGCAACGATATAATCATTGATTTTATTTAGCAATCTGATCCTTTTGTTTATAAAGGATTTTTATTCATCTAGAAATCTACAATATGGTATTTTAAAGGACAAAGGATATCTAGATTTTAGAAACTGCTAAGTAATACTCATTCCTTTCTATCTTCGTAGATATAAGATGACTAGCTTTTGCCCGCGGCTTCGCTCGCGTTAAGTATTATTTAAAAAAAACTAATACATTTACATCCTCCATCATCCCTTATTTTATCCCCATGGGGGTTGAATTTATCAAAATCCTTTCTTAGGGGATGCCTACGTCATAGTAGCTATATGCATGCGAAGACTCAGCCCGATCGGTTTAAAATTGACAAAGTTTCATACAAACTTTCATCCCCTATTTTATCCCCTTGGGGGTAGAATTTATCAAAATCCTTTCTTAGCGGATGCCTACGTCATAACATCTACCTGCATGCCAAATGTCAGCCCGATCCCTCCAGTGGTTTGGGCTGTGCGTTGATAGATCATTAGGTCAGTCAGTCAGTCAGTCACCTTTGAGTTTTATACATATATTTAGATTTAACAATGGCACCTACCAAAACAATGACAAGCATATCTAATTATTAATTCACAAATACTTAGATGCATCTGGGATTATTGAAGCTTACCTCCCATCATACTGCAACTAACATTGCCAAAACCACGAATAAAACCTCAGAGAATCGAAATTTTTAGTTTTTCTTTTCAGTCAATTTTATACATGGGTGACCAAGGGATCAAAACTTCAGAATAGTCTAAACGGCTACAAGATAGATAAAGAGAATATGTTTTAGTATAAGCTTCCATTACTTTAGGGTTTAAATTGTCATCACAGATCTGCGGTACTACGATAGTGTCCATTTCATGTCGGCTACTCTTAAGTATAGGGATTATGAAGATCAGAGGTTCTAGAGCGCTGAAGGTCATAGATCTGTCGGCAGTGAGTCTGTCCTGTACCTATAATGCCTTCACGAATGATAGTAGGAAGTTATCAACATTAATGCTATAGCATAGACACACCGCATAATATTGTAGTCTTTGGCATAGACCATCTCCAGATAATAAACCCCTTATTACTTCCACCCTAACGAAAAATTCGTAGAACAAATTCTAATGTGCACGAACAAACCCTAAGGAGTTAAATTGACATCTCTGGGCGGCAAAATTCGCATAACAATTTCTTTTATAAGTACAAAATAACAGCAAAACTCCAAAGAAATATTTCTTTTAGACCAAAAGTTCTACGAAAAAAATAATGTATTCATGTTACCACGTACGTACAGTGAAGGATCACCGCAGTTGCGCAGTCCAACATTAGTTCGATTCACACGTAATCTTTACCGCCGCGATTCGTCAGGAGACTGAACCTAACTTTGTCTTCAACAAGACGCCAATTAGTATGTAACGTGTGTGTTAGAAGTTTCAAGATACGAAAGGGTTTAGCTCGATGAAACACGATCCTATTGGTTTACAATGTAATGTTATGTTAACTACGAGTGATCGGAAAGTGGTTTGTAAAATATTATATCTCACTAGCTATTGCTCGCGGCTTTGCCCGCGTGGAGGGCGGAAATTATCCCACGAGAACGTACTACCGGCATTGCAAAGCATTCAGCAATTCAGGTTATAGACTATATGTCATCCAAATCAGTTTTTTGCGTTTGAGTAACAAACATACAAAGTTTCACATTTATACTATTAATAGGATGTAGGTAGAAACCCGATTTGTGAACCAAAATAAAAGTAATTTTATCGTTAGTCGCTTTACAAAAGAAATACATGGATCGTCATTTTATGAAGCCTGCTAATAAAAACGTATTGAGGTGTTTATGAGCAGGTATAGGTATGGGAAGTCTTTCAAGAATTTCCAATCGATAGATACCCGCTTCGTTACATGCTGTAGCGAAAATAATAAGAATCACCACATTGAATATAAAACGAATAATGTTTGTAAATCAATGTCGATATAAAATGTATAAAAGAAATCTGAATATAAAAAACGGAGGCTTGTTACTTGACAATTGTTGGTAAAAAAAATTAGGAGAAAAAAAGAGGAATTAGGAGAGTTTATCAAATTCAGGATATTTTTAGGACAAAATTTAAAAACGAATATCGTGAATTTTAGCCTGATTGCAATCGGGTTTTAGGCTCGTTAGACCAGATTTTAAAAAGAATTCATTATGAAATATATTAGCTAAGTTGTCCCGTGATAAAAAGGGTTAGGAACTTAAGTTTAACAAGGAAAAAATGGTGTTCAATCGTAGTTTCCTGGACACAGCTAGACGAAGGTGGTCACGAAGTTCAGCAGCCAACAACGTGCGGGACTCGAAGTGTAGGAATACTCTGCAGCCAGGTTGGATATATGATATATATATGTATTAAATTGTGACTCGCAAAGCAGTAGACGATCCGGTATCCGGGAAAAAGAGCAAATCGCCCTTTTTTACAGGCTCTACATCTAGGACAAATAAAATAAGGTATCCGAGAAAAAGGAGAAAGGTTTGCTTAAGGAAGAAGGCCGGACATTAGCAGAAAAAATACATACCAGGTTTGGAGAAAACGTTACACCATATATTGTGGACAGCTTATGATGCGAAGCTCGACATCAAGACTTTATACATTGTACGCTGGCAGGAACAACTGCATGGTTGAATAATATCAGCAATTTGGGAACAGATTACCAGGAATCTTCAAAAATTATCCGGTCAAACCAGGTCAATAATTATCAAGCAACTAAAACCTACACAGAGTACTTTTGATAGTCTGAAAATTGAATAAATCAAGGAATATTTTTCTAATCAAATATGTCTCGCTGTCGTGTCAAAACATAAATAGGCAGTGGCGCCATGTAAAATACCTACTGGTATTCAGCTTCATCCGGTTAGACTGGAAGCTGACCCCAACATAGTTGGGAGCTAGGCAGATGATGATGACGATGTCATGTCAAAAAACGAACTCGTTTGAAAAAAAACATTAAGATCAGTCATAATTTAGAAAATAAAAGGTATTAACATAAGTGAGGTTTTAACAGCAGAGGTAACGCTGCAATGCCCTGTGGCGTCCCTAACGAAGTTTATCGGGAAAAAACTGATTCTACACCAGAGGTTAGGCTGGGAATTAACGGAAATAAGCCAGTATCATTGACAAAAGTCATGACCTTAGTTAATGCACGCACACGGCTTTCGCACAGATCCTTTGATTATAGAAAGGCTTGTCTTGATTTGTGCGAAAGCTCAAGAAATGGCATGGAAATCCAAGCTCAAAAACGAAAACAATTCAATACAAAATCTGTGATCCATTACTATAAATTCTCTATAACGTTCCGCCCCTTTTTTCTTTACATAATGTAACTGAAGCGCGAATTCACCAAACCTTTGTGAGAACTTCGTATACAGAAATTTTGTTATTATATTTTGCGCGCGAATGTAAGGACGCACAATAATTCTCACCACAAGTCTCACTTAGTTGAACGTACATTTTTCGTCATGTTTCCCGCTATTCTGTTTCTGGTTGTGTGTCGGACAATACACCTTTCAGTTCAGGCTCGCTTGTTTTAAGAATTTCATTATTCCAAATGGTTTATTTTTTTCTTTTCATGGAATTTAAGTCAGCCACGTCCCAGTGTTTTAGTTGCCTTTTTTAAAATGAAATTCCATTTCGGAAACATGCCTACTTAATTAAATTAATTTGTTTCAATGAGTGTGCTGTGTTTAAAATATGTTGGTATTGTTACATATGCAATGCAAAGACTGTGTATAAGAACAATGCCTCCCTCTTTCTATAAAGGATAATATCAGAAATTATTCGGCTGAAGCTATCCGGAAAAGAACTGGAGTAACCGACATAGCTTGCAGCGTAAGCAAGCTGAAGCGACAGTGAGTGGGCTGGCCATGTTTATCGAAGGGCCGATGGCCGGTGGAGCAGGGTCTCAGGGAGTGGAGACCACGCGTCAAGTGTGTTGTGTGGGACATCCCCCAGCTAGATGGTCCGACGACCTTAAAAGGGTAGCTGAGACAGACTGGATGAGGAAGGTGGAAGACAGGGTATTGTGGCGCATCCTAGGAGAGGCTTTGTCCAGCAGTGGACTGTGAAAGCCTGAGTCGATTGATTATTGACAAGATATCTGGGTAACTAATAAGTAGGTATTTAAGCATTCATGTCACTCAACAACCTACCTTCCTTCTTCTCTTTCTTTTGTTATAGACAAATCCCGTAGATAATTTAAATATTTTTAAAATATAAGTACCTACGTTACCTCCAAACGTCCCAACAAACTAAAACAGCCATTCGTTGGTGTTAACTAGAATAATTTAGCCATTTTGGCGTGTTACAGCAATAAAATCCGTAGAATAGCTCTCGAGGGATAACAAAATGGCGGCCCTATAACTGTCATTGATGTCAAATGGGTCTACTATCGCTCTCTATTGTGCAACAGACAGAACGACGAACGTGACATGTTTTATGTTTTGTTCCCTCCTTATTCCAAAAGGCTTTTGTTTTAAAGATTTATTTTTCTAAATTTCGAACAATTATTTAACGCAGGTTACTGAACTGTATCTGTATGATAGAGGTTAGTGACGGAGGTACAAACAACATTTACATTTTTTATGGCTATTACTTTTTAACCGACTTCCAAAAAGGTTTATGTGTTTTTTTATGTATGTTCACCAATATTTTAAAAATTCTTTTTTTATTTAAAAGGATATGTGCTCGAGGTGGTCCCATTGTCACCAAATCGGAATCTGATAAGAGAATCCCATGGAAATCGAGGGAACCCTCAAATTTTATACGTACACTTATAGCGATTTAGGTATCTTTTATAGTACTCTCTTTCTTTTATAGTACTCGTAAATTTGCTCTCGGAAATCACCATTTGGTGAATTGGAACTGATGATAAAGACCAAAGATGGCCATCGGAACTACTCAATAATAAGTATTTCACGGGTTGCGATTCGATTAGGTACTTTAATGTGGTAGCTAAGCAATTTATGCTCGTCAAAATGCGTATGGTGAAGTGGGGCTGATGGTGACTTCTCAATCAGCTCCAGTTCTCCTGGTGGCAAACTCCTCAACAATTAACGTCCCTGCATCGGGAAAAGCAATGTTTTGTAAAAGGTGATGAGCAGTTGACATTAGGCGGTTTGGGCTCCGCTCGCCATAACACAACTTAGATAAATTACAAACTGACCCACTAAAAAGTGAAAAATAAAAACTTATTACAAAAAAAAAAAACAACTGACTCCCAAAAAAACACTACAAAGTGAAAAATAACTTTAATTTCGAAAGTCGCTGGCAAAAAACTAAAATACAGATCCAAAGTCACCGACTTCCGAAATTAATAGTAGATTATGCACCGAGGGGCTAAAGTTGTGTCTTATGTCACGGGCGTCATATTGAATCTCGAGCGCAATGAAGGATTCGGGACTTAACTCCCGAGCGCAGCGAGGGAGTTAAGAGTTTAACTCACGAGCGAAGCGAGGGAGTTAATACAAGAATCCTGAATGCAGCGAGGGATTCAAGCTAGCCCAAGGCAAAGACACCTTTAGCCCAGAGGAGGATACTCTACTTTTTACACCCACTGTGAGAAAATAATAGCCATAGTACGAAAATTCGCGCCTTTATTGCGTCTACCAATAAGTAGCCAAGACACGAACCATTCGATTTTCAAAAAAAAAGTCTCTTCTACGGTTTTGTCGTGTGTGTCTATTGATATCACTCTCATGGAAGTGGCGTTTGTGTAAACTAAGCTTTATACAGGGCTGGTAGAATGGTTTTAGATGATTGGCTGTATGCATTTTGAATTTAGAACGTCATTGGAGACGCTGTGAAAATAGAGTATTTTTGATAAAATGTGATAAATCGACTGTAGTATAGATAGGTTTTATTATTTATTTATTTATTCACAAAATCCACAGCAATCTTAGCGCAGTTTACTTAAAATAAATTAACTAATGTCACAGCCAATTACTATTACGGTATTACGGCGCGGTACGGTATTTGTTATTATTAATGCCAGTTTTAATGTTATTCCATTCCTTTTAAAAAATGGTTCGTAGTTATCTAATTATTCTTACAATATTATGTCTTCGAAAACATGGCAACGATATGAAGAAGCAGTCGTTATGATTTTGTAGGAAATCGAGAATATCATCCACGCGTAATAAGGGTTTCGAGAATAGCTTTCCTCTTTCTGGCACCAAAGGGTGTTTGTTAGTACTATACTGCCAATTTAGCTGAGCATGTGAGATTCCAAATACAAATCACATTATTGACCAGCGGGTCATAATGAAATCCAGTACAACATTATTGACCGGCTGTGCCCCCGGCCACTAATGACTCACTTTAGGTTAAGGTTGCTTGACATATAATTTGACATTTTCGAGCAGGTGGTGTGAAATAGTAGATTATGCACCGAGGGGCTAAAGTTGTGTCTTATGTCACGGGCGTCATATTGAATCAAGAGCGCAATGAAGGATTCGGGATTTAACTCCCGAGCGCAGCGAGGGAGCTAAAGAGTTTAACTCACGAGCGAAGCGAGGGAGTTAATACAAGAATCCTGAATGCAGCGAGGGATTCAAGCTAGCCCAAGGCAAAGACACCTTTAGCCCAGAGGAGGATACTCTACTTTTTACACCTACTGTGAGAAAATAATAGCCATAGTACGAAAATTCGCGCCTTTATTGCGTCTACCAATAAGTAGCCAAGACACGATCAATTCGATTTAAAAAAAAAAAATCTCTTCTACGGTTTTGTCGTGTGTGTCTATTGATATCACTCTCATGGAAGTGGCGTTTGTGTAAACTAAGCTTTATACAGGGCTGGTAGAATGGTTTTGGATGATTGGCTGTATGTATGAATTTTGAATTTAGAACGTCATTGGAGACGCTCATGAAAATAGAGTATTTTTGATAAAATGTGATAAATCGACTGTAGTATAGATAGGTTTTATTATTTATTTATTTATTCACAAAATCCACAGCAATCTTAGCGCAGTTTACTTAAAATAAATTAACTAATGTTACAGCCAATTACTATTACGGTATTACGGCGCGGTACAGTATTTGTTATTATTAATGCCAGTTTTAATGTTATTCCATTCCTTTTAAAAAATGGTTCGTAGTTATCTAATTATTCTTACAATATTATGTCTTCGAAAACATGGCAACGATATGAAGAAGCAGTCGTTATGATTTTGTAGGAAATCGAGAATATCATACACGCGTAGTAAGGGTTTCGAGAATAGCTTTCCTCTTTCTGGCACCAAAGGGAGTCTGTTAGTACTATACTGCCAATTTAGCTGAGCATGTGAGATTCCAAATTCAAATCACATTATTGACCAGCGGGTCATAATGAAATCCAGTACAACATTATTGACCGGCTGTGCCCCCGGCCACTAATGACTCACTTTAGGTTAAGGTTGCTTGACATATAATTTGACATTTTCGAGCAGGTGGTGTGAAAAGTAATTTTTCACTTGTAGTGTTTTTTTGGAAGTCGGTTGCTTTTTTTTGTAATAAAGTTTTTTCTAAAGAGTTTTCTTAAATAAGTTGATATAGTCAGCTTGTTCCCTACACTTTGTTGAGTATGAGTAGTGTATAGGTACTTAATAAGGATCATCTATAAAAACTTTGTAATATAGGACATAATGAACTATTACAAAGCAGGTTAAATGTGTAAAAAAATAAAACAACCCTTAAATTATGAAAAAATAAACGAATTAAAAAGAAAACTTTAATGGCATTTTTTTTGCATCTAGTGGCCATTTATTGCTGACATCTTTTTTCCACAAATTAATAATAAAGTGGGGTTTTTCGTGCTATTTCTCAATATTTATTTACGATTTGGAAAAAAGAACCGTCGATTCATTGTACCTTTATAAAATACTTGTTTCCGCCCGCGGCTTCGCCCGCGAGATATGACGATAAAATCTATCCTATGTCCTTCCCCGGGATGCAATCTATCTCTCTGCCAAATTTTATCGAAATCCATTACTTCAGTGGTTTAGGCGTGAAAAGGTAACATAAAGACAGATAGACAGACAGACAGAGTTACTTTCGATTAGTATTGATAAATTTAGTCGTACCTAACATGTTTAAACAAAAAAAAAAAACAAAGATATTTCAGTTAATTTTCTTGATTAACTTACAAAAGACCTTCCTACACCATTTCAGTCAGAGTACAATTTCTTATTAAAATTCATTGTGTAATAATAGAATTCTCTTGGAATAATCGAACATCTAGACATGATAAAACAGGGGACCTAAAAAGGCCACTTTGGCAGAATCATAAAAGGATAACATTATGAATCATAATGGACAGTTAATTGTATCAAATCCCATTGTTGAAGGATTTTTCAGATATTTTTTTGTTTGTGCAAAAATACCAATCAATCAAATCTAATCCCAATCTCTTTGATTATACCTACGTAGTGCAGCGGAAAGAAAAAAAACACGGACTGTCTTCGCCATATTATAATTCATAATGTTATACTTTTATGATTCTGCCTACTTGGCCTTTTTAAGCCCCCAGCTAGGAGCGTGACACGGACAAAAATAATAGATAAGGAGATTGGATTGTGATCGATATCAAAATTACACTTTTTCTATGAAGGCTTTATGTCTTTGTAAACCAGATATTTACTGTGGCTTGTTTGATTGGATGAGCTAATTTGATCTTTATCATTTCATCGAGATCCACTTGTTTTTCTGGATGCTTGGTGGGTTTTGAGTTGGTGAGTAAACTTTGGTTTCCTCAGAAAGCGGTGAACGGTCACACAATAACAGTTGTCTAAATACAGAGGGTTTTTTGACACCTTTATCATCATCATCTCTTGTCTGTGTGGTGCCGGATGTCTGTGTGGTGCCGGACTTAAAGAATTGCACCACCCCTTACTTCCCGTGGGTGTCGTAAAAGGCGACTAAGGGTCTTACCGAAGAATGGGCAGCAGCGTTCTCTATTTATTCCACCATCATACCATACTGCGATCGCCAACCCGCCTGCCAAGCGTGGCGATTATGGCAAACCCCCCCCAAAATTGGGGGAGGCCTATGTCCAGCAGTGGACGTCTATCGGCTGAAACGACGATCATCATCATCATCATTAACATTTAGAATTATAATGTTCCCACTGCTGGGAGACAGGCCTTCTGTAATCCACCACGCGGGCCCAGTGCGGGTTGGTGCATCATCATCATTTCAGCCGAAAGATGTCCACGGCTGGACATAAGCCTCCCTCAAGCACCTCCACTTCGTCCGGTTCTGATGTGCTTCTCGCATCCAACGGGTTCCTGCGGCCTTTACAAGGTCGTCGGACGACCTTGTGGGAGGCCTTGGCCTTGGCCTTGGGAGGCCTTGACACCTTAATGTTCCTAAATTATTTAATTGTCTCAAAATGCTACTGCTCGACTAATGATTTTATGAATGAAATGAAAAGTTGACTTAAATATTAGATTAATGATATTCTGTTCTTATTTTATCTTATATCTTTGACATAATTTAATCTTTTTGACATTTCTATTCCTAATATTTGACTAATTTGCAATTTGAATGTTATCATAATTTATTTAATTCAATGATAAATAACAAACAAACAAAGTAACCAAAACCCTGAAAACGTATTTTTACGCCGGAAACGGAAAAATATTATGAAGTTTTAAAACTATGTAAAAACTCTGTAACAATATTCTGACAAATAAATGGACTATTACCTTCTTTATTTAAAACAAAATCAAAATCGGTTCATCCGTTCGGGAGCTACGATGCCACAGACAAACACACACACACATAGACACGTCAAACTTATAACACCCCGTCGTTTTTGCGTCGGGGGTTAAAAATACTGGTAAGAATTACAGATTTTCATGACGGCTGATAAAATATTATGACGAAACCGCTTTCCTAGGGCACCAAAGCTTAACCTGTAAACGAGTTCTCTCCGAATATTACGTTACGAATAGACAATGGTGGTCAGTCACCATTTTTAGAGTTCCTTACCCAAAGGGTAAAAACAGGACCCTATTACTAAGACTCCACTGTCCGTCTGTCTGTCTGTCTGTCACCAGGCTGTATCTCATGAACCGTGATAGCTAGACAGTTGAAATTGTCACAGATGATGTATTTCTGTTGCCGCTAAAACAACAGAAAGGTACTAAAAACAGAATAAAATAAATATTTAAGCCCCATTTTCCATTAAACAAACGTGTTTGTTTCGGCGTTTTTCCTTGTGGTACGGAACCATTCGTGTGCGAGTCCGACTCGCACTGGGCCAGTTTTTCATGCTTTATTTACATAAACTAAGGTAATTTATCATTGATGCTTTCACAATAAATATGGGAAAAATGTCAGACATCAGACACAGCAATAAATAACATTTTATGTTATCTTTCTGGATTAGCATACAAAACAAATATTCTTAGATAAATAACTAGAAAAATATTAGCTTGTTTATAAATCTTCTTTGGTATATGTTATTATAACGATGGCATCAGATTCTGTCTGTTGAATATCTATGAATAAAATACGTATGCGATATTATTTTTTAGAAAAGTTTTTGTATTTATAAAACTACCAGCTGCGGCCTGCGGTTTAACCCACATAAGTGTCGATCCCGTGGGAATATCGGGATAAAAAGTAGCCTATATATTAATCCAGGGTGTCATCTACCTCCATACAGAATTTTATCAAAATTGGTCCAGCCGATTGAGCGTGAAGAGTAACAAACATATAAACACACACACACACTCACAAACTTCGCCTTTATACACTTCTGGACACATCTATTGGCCCACCTTGTATTTTCAGTTTCGTTTGGTCCTAGCTAAAATTTTATATTAGGTCGAGCAAAAAGTTTTTATGCAGTTTTGAACCTGGCACATTCACAATGTCATTCAATAGTCTTTTTTTGAATTTCGAACACAGAATTTAAAGAAACTAAAGACAATTTGGAGCCTGTTTGTTGATATCAAACAATCGAATACTAAGAAAACTTGGTTTTATTGGTTTACTTGGATTTAATTCTTGAAAAAGTGATTGATATCTTTGGTTTTGCAACAAACATTACTTATTCTTAACATGAAGGTGAGGTTCTATCAATAATCTATGGATACTTCACCTGAAGTCGCCGCCCAAGCTGTGGCACTTATTCAGGCCGGACAGAGCCAAAGAAACGTGAGTGCTCAACTTAATTTAAGTCGATCTGCGGTCCGAAATGTTTATCGGAGGTACCTAGAGACTGGCGGCTTTGTTCGTCGCCAAGGAAGGCCACGATCTCGGGTCACAACTGAAAGGCAGGATCGATTCATCGTGACGACCAGCTTGAGAAATCGTCACCTTACCTCCATTGAGATACAAAACCAACTTCGTGACTTCCACGGAGTATCTGTGAGCGCTCGAACTGTTCGGAGAAGGTTAAAAGAACGCGATATGGTACCACACAAGCCAGCTAATGGGCCCAAACTAACGCGAGCCCACCGAACAGCGCGCCTTCATTTCGCACGCAGTCATTTAAATTGGACACAGCAAGATTGGAGCCGTGTACTCTTTTCTGATGAGTCTAAAATTGTGTTACATGGCAATGATGGAAGGAAGAAGGTCTACCGACGTAAGGGAGAGCGTTTCGCACAATGCTGCTTTGAAGAGAGGGTTGCTTATGGCGGTGGCTCATGGACTGTCTGAGGCGGTATATCCGCGAGCGGCAAAACTCAACTTGAGGTTGTTACAGGACCACGGCTGCCAACATTAAATGCTGAAAGGTACATTCGTGAGTGCTTAGAACCTCACGTGATACCATACGCGGACTATGTGGGCCCAAATTTCCTTTTTATGCATGATAATGCAAGAGCCCATGCGGCCGGCATCGTCAGGGAATATCTTCGGGATGTGAACATCACAGTTATGGACTGGCCAGCCAGAAGCCCAGACATGAACCCCGTGAAGCACATGTGGGACGAGCTAAAAAGACGTGTTAGGGCTCGTCAGCCAGTTGCCCAGACGATGCAGGAGTTGAAAACTGCCATAGAAGAGGAATGGGAGATGATCCCTCAAAATTTCATAGAGCGGTTGATAAACTCTATGCCTAATCGTATGAGAGCTGTGGTAGATGCCCATGGAGGTAACACGCGTTATTAAATTAAACCTTTATTTGATAAAACATGTTTTTTATTCAAAAATCAATTGCCTTTAACAAGGCGCATATCCGACTTGTTAGGCGTAGCTCCATGTCGTATGGTATTCTGAATTCAAATTTAAAACAATGCGATCGAAAAAGATGGTAAAATGTATCAGGTTTAAAACTGCATCAACAGTTTTTGTTCAATCTAGCAATCATATTTCGGTAGGGGCCATCGAAACCTAAACTCTAAGGTGGGCCAATAGATGTGTCCAGAAGTGTAATATTAGTGTGATATGTACAGGGTTATTGGTATAACATTAACAACCTCTTAAGAGGTCATTGTACTCATCATTATGAACAACTTTTACTATGGGACCAAACATGAAATCGCGAAAAAAGAAAAACAGCTGTTCCCTACATTTATGTTCGTATAACTCGTCAAAATGTAGAGTACAATGACCTCTTAAGAGGTTGTTAATTTTTTACCAATAACCCTGTATATCTACAGTATCGTTTATTTTATTGTGTCTGTTTTTAATAGAAGTACCTTCACAGAATAGTGTCGTAGGTAATAGCGAAGGTATAGTGAAATTCGCGGAGGAGAAAATATGGAAATAGAGAAACAATCTGTTATTGTCAAGTTGTTCTATTTAGGGCAGACGTTTTATTGAGAACAAGGAACAAAACATAGTTATTTTTGTTTGAAACTAGCTGACCCGACAAACGTTGTCCTCACAGTTCTATATATATGTATACAATGTGTCCGGTCATGGATTAGTGACATTCTAGGTAAGTACCTACTTTAAAAAATTGTATTTACTCGGCTAGTGTGTAGTGAATTTGTATACTAGAATAGTTGCTATACAGGGCTATTGGTAAAACATTAACAACGTCTTAAGAGGTTATTGTACTCATCATTATGAACAACTTTTACTATGGGACTCAACCTGAAATCGCGAAAAAAAAATCAGCTGTTCCCTACATTTTGACGAGATAGACGAACATAAATGTAGGGAACAGCTGATTTTTTTTTCTCGATTTTAGGTTTGGTTCCATAGTAAAAGTTGTTCATAATGATGAGTACAATGACCTCTTAAGAGTTTGTTAATGTTTTACCAATAGCCCTGTATAGCAACTATTCTAGTATACAAATTCACTACACACTAGCCGAGTAAATACAAATTTTTCTATATCACTAGGGTCCAATCCAGGAAAAAAAATCCGGGAATCTTTTTCAATATTTTTTATCCATAAAAACCTAAAGGCTCCTGCAGACAGGCGCAACGAGATAGTGCAACGCGGCTCTAGAAGAACAATTTCTATGAAAACTTCATGGAAATCATTCTACCAAAACCGCGTCGCACCGTCGTCGTGTTGCGCCAGTCTGTGGGAGCCTTGGTTCGGACTATTAGAAAAATTTAAAGCAAAAAGTAATAGAATATTTAGTACTAACAATAGTATTTATAGCTGTAATTTAATTTAGTTACTAATCCTTTTTTACAAATATAACTATTCCACTTTTACATTATCTTTTTTTAACCGACTTCTAAAAAGGAGGAGGTTCTCAATTCGGATGTTTATATATTTTTTTAAATTCATTTAACAACCGTACGGGCCGCGCGCGCGGTTCTATTGGGGAGAATGGAGTCATGAGCTCGATAAATTAAAAAAAATCGGTTCTTTGGGAATGTGGTTTGTTATGATGAGTACAATCATGAGTTTAAGTATCGGTTACTAATTACCAGTCAGCCTTTATGCAGATATAAAGTCTCTTCTTTAATGTAAACTTTCCTACCTCTCAGGAATACTTACTTTCCCTCTATGTGACATAGCAATGGCACGCTCTATGCAAGTCCTTTCAAACTTATTTTACTTCTTACAGCTGCGGCTGTCTGTGATGGGTTGCTACCCAACTACAACCTTATTGTAACATGAATAAAGATCACTGTGATTTTGAGAGACTGGTCAGTGGCAATAATCCAACAGCAGCCTTATTGTAACATGAATATTATAGATCACTGTAATTTTGATAGACTAGTCAGTGGCAATAATCCAACAGCAGCCTTATTGTAATGTGAATAAACATCACTGTGATTTTGACAGACTGGTCAGTGGCAATAATCTAATAGCAGCCTTATTGTAACATGAATAAAGATCATTGTGATTTTGACAAACAGGTCAGTGGCAATAATCCCACAGCAGCCTTAATGTAATATGAATAAATATCACTGTGATTTTGACTGACTGTTCAGTGGCAATAATCCTACAGCAGATTTATTGTAACGTGAATGAAGATCACTGTGATTTTGACAGACTGGTCAGTGGCAATAATCCAATAGTAGCCTTATTGTAACATGAATAAAGATCACTGTGATTTTGACAAAGTGGTCAGTGGTAATAATCCAACAGCAGCCTTATTGTAACATAAATAAAGATCACTGTGATTTTGACAGACTGGTCAGTGGTAACAATCCAACAGCAGCCTTATTATAACATGAATATAGATCACTGTGTCGAAATCCGTGGTGGCAACAATCCAACAGCAGCCTTATTGTAACGTGAATAAAGGTCACTGTGATTTTGACAGACTGGTCAGTGGCAACAATTCAACAGCAGACTTATTGTAACGTGAAAAAAGATCACTTTGATTTTGACAGTGGCACAAATGCAGAGGTAAAAATACCTGTGAAAGGACTAGGTCTGAAGCCGCATTTACACGATGCGACTTTCCTGTGGTGTGGCAAACAATAGCAACGACTGACTTGCATCGTCTAAGCACTGTTAGACGGTGCAATTTTTATTGCTGCTTCAACTTATTGCATGCCACTGGCAACCAAATCGCATCGTTTAAATCAGGCTTAAATAATACCCCTGTCTGATGTTTAGTAGGGTCACAGGGAGGCTTACCTACTAGTAGACAGGAGATACAGGGAAACACGTCACTATCTAACGTACCGTTTAATCTTAAAATCCTCCGTGTCACAGTCTTGCTAGGTGGAATCTACCCATTAACAACATGACACAACGGAAATGTTTGGCAAGAAACTTGGCAAGTGTATCAGAAGGCACGTGAGGTATATGAATTTCGGTACGTAATCTACGGGGTACGGTTTTTTTTCTTTGTCTGAACTTGGTTTAATACCAACATATTATTGTTCCACTGTAAGGCAAAAAAGGCTTATTCTCATACAGAGATGACATGAGCACTGATCCCCAAGCTTGCTCAAGGCGGGTTGTATATCTATTCACTGTCAGAAACTGTACTGAAATCGTTTGCTCGTGTGTAAACTTTCTTGGCGAGTAATAATAACAATAATAAATTCATTTATTTCAGGCAAAGAACACCCATTATCACACGACAGAAATTCATAGAAAACATAATACTTAAATAAATTAAATTAAATAAAATCCAAATTAGAGCAAATCAAATAAATCAAAATAACTCGAATAAAATCAAATCAAATTAAAAAACTAATAATCAAAACAATAATGTAAAAATAAAATAAAAATATGTAATAAATTAAAATGAAATGACGGTTTTGTTTTGCAATCTTTCGGCAGTCTGAGTAAATTATTATTTCTTATACTTAGACGCCAGCATATCAAGCTACCCGAAACTGTCAAATTTTCCCAATCAACTTTAAACCTTATGCTTTATCAAACCCGACATCCCTGTACGAGCCGCCCAGCCGAACACGCCCGTGTATATTTCCCGCCTTCATTATACCACTCAGGCCGAGGACATCGTGGAGTACGTGTGCCAAAGAACCAAGTACAGGCCGAGAGTGCAGTTGCTTGAATCGCGCCGCAACGTCAACTTTAAGGCGTTCGTGGTGCGAGTACCTAATTGCTACCTGCACCTCGTCATGGCAGAGGACTTTTGGCCGCAAGGTGTAATGTTCCGTCGCTTCCGCGGACAAGTGCCACACGAACGCACAAAGACAGTGCTCAAGTGAAGTGTTTTACTAACATAGTTTTAAGTTTATATACTAACACACATTGTATTATTATAATATATGTATATGTTAGTCTGTAAGGTATTTATCTATGGGCCAAAGTAGCCTGAAAATAAAGGTTTTATTATTATTATTATTTAGCGATAAAGTTGAAAATGTATTAAATAAATTTGACTGATTGTAGTAGCTTTATGTGCTTGACATCTGTACATATGAATTTAAAATGTCACTTTAAAACTTGCCCGGATTTGAACCCACAACCCTCTCACAAGGGGCGGGGCCGTAACCGTGGTTAAGACTTGACCTCTTAACCTGTGAATGTCGTGTCGTCCATAACGACATTCACAGACAATCTGGGATGCCTTAAATTGGGTTAAACGTTCCTGACCCTGTCGATTTCTACCTAAGTTTGTTGAAAAGTGATCTTAGTTCACGAATTTACCTGATTGGAATTCTAAGTTGGGTCGCGTACTGTAATAGTTTTGCATGTGGGTCGTAGAAGTACGTATGCATGATATACCTAAATGTGTAAGTTTGATTCAGGACGTAAAAGTACCAGGCATACATAAGGCTGAAAGGTTGACATGGGTTAACTGCAGTATAAAATATTGTATGTAAATATGTAAGGAAGGAAGAGCTAGAGGAAATATAAAGAAGGAGATTATGTACAGACGCCAGCTCATCAAGCTACTACAATCTGTCAAATTGATTTAATAGATTTTCAACTTTATCGCTAAATTATAAGGTTTAAAGTTGATTGGGAAAATTTTACAGTTTCGGGTAGCTTGAAGACCTAGTGACTGTGAATGATTTGTCTTTCCTCTTAAAAATCATGCTAAAAAAATGGTGAGCACATTTTTTTAGCAAGATATTTACTTATCATTAAAATGATAAAGGTAGTTCAATCTAACTAAAACTTTGTTTACTTGTTGTTTGTGTTTACATACTAAACAACTAACTAGAGTTGTTCTTACTTAGAAAATCATAAACTTTCAACACGGTTAGGCACAGTTATTAATATAGTGTGCACTTTAACACTTAAATGCCAACAAGCTGCATTATAAAGGCAAATAATATTGTAAGTAATTAGATTACGCTCGAAAAGGCTATTTAAATCGAACTCCGCCTACACAACCTTTGTTCGTTGCAATTCCTGAATGAATTTGAATGGAATTGCAACGAACAAAGGTTGTTTTGCATACAACTGGCTTGTATGCCAATCTTTCCTCCTGGGCCCGTACATAGTAAGAAAGAAAGAAATAAAATACGTTTATTTGCGGTAAACATGACGCAATGAAGAACATAAACAAAACAAAAAAATAAGAAAGGGTTGGGGGAAACATGCGTCACATCCACGCAAAACGGCTATCGCTCAGCATTATGCTGCGACCCTATGCAAGACAGAGCCCCAGCGCTGGTTTTCAGCGACAGCCGGCGCCGACGTATTGACGTCGTCCGGTGTAGCAAACAAATATTAGGACGCTGTACTGGTACAGCATTCACAAAGAAAATTAATAGTTTAATTGAAACTCAAAGTGATAAAAACAGGAAAATAAAAGTAAACAATAGATATACATACATGCTATGAGAATATCATCCTCAATAAACATTTTACATTTTATGTAGTGGCAACATTTCTGAACGTCATATTCAGCACTACTCTAGTACTATATACTTATATTAATTCAATTTGGTGGTGAGGTCAGTCTTACTGATATTTCATATCCAGTTTCTTCTTTCATTTACATCCGTGTTGAAATTGCCCCGACCTCTACTTGCATTATCTTCTAGTCGAAGGAATGCAGGCTTACGAGCACCCCTACGTCGTTACTAGTCAATATAATAATTACTTTCAAAATATTGACATCTTCGCTTTTCCAGCTGGTAACTTTAGAGGCATTTTTCGTGAAACCATTTAGGATATTACTCCGTAATATTCTTAACTTTTAGACTGTCTTTATAATTTCTTGTTTTTATTTTTATTTTGCATGCCTAAACAAGCAGTGTTTGCTTTTATCATTAACACATTGTGTCATTTTATGGTACCTATCAAATTGTAAGCGCACATCGCATTAGTTTTATAATATGTGGGAAATCTCATTTACTCATTCTGTAGCTCAAATTTTGCATAATGCTGTAATATGTAACCATTTAATTACCCAAAGAAATAAAATTAAACATAACATTTATACCTACCTATCTCTCATGTCTCTGTGCACTACATAATATTCACCTCGTTTTAGGTATCCCTCGGTCGCCATCGGGATCTCTTGCGGTTAACAGACAGTTGCTGTGCGTCGTTGCCTATGCGATCCAGAATTTTCATTTATTTCAAAATTATAATATTTTGAAATAAACGAATGAGTTACGTTCTATAGTTTCTACCTACCGTCATGTAAAGAAAGCGTGAGTGTGAGCGTATGTATAATATTTTGCCTCTATACTCTTTTAGATGGTAATAACGCAACCGCATATACTACCACTACAGATATAGATACACCTAGATCACAGATATACCTAGATAACGCAAGTATCACGAACTGTATGAAAACCAAGCGTGCCATTTTTTGACTACCTACTATGACCATATGACAGCCAGCAGTACAAAGGACTGAGCGCGAAAGGGGCGGCTTACGATTTGTAATCATAAGTTGGTGCCATTTTTGGCACGCGAAGTACACACATCAAAAGTGTCTAGGGATCAACATATATTTTTGCAATAACTTTTCTCCTGATTGATATTAATTAAAATTTTCTTTAAGGATTCATCAAATAAAGTGTTTTCGTTTGTCACAGTAACGATAAACCAAGTCACCTTTGCATTAATAAAGAAATTTGCCATTTTCCTAATAAAGGGATTTTTGACATTTGAACCACTAACACAAAAGTTCGAAAAAAAGACTGAAATAACAGTTTTCTTTAAAATTTTATTGGGTAACTTAAACAATTAATAATCCGTGTTTCTACCGCGAACACTAACAACACAAGAACATCGGTTTGGCATACTCAAAATGAGTTCATCCAAATCACGCTGTGGAATGGCCGCCCATGTTCGTTGCAACAACAAAAAAAGGTCTTCTTGCGACTGGATACCCTCCATATTCGGCAGAGCTCTTCTCTGTAGCATATCCCATGCATGCTCAATCGGGTTCAAGTCTGGCGACTGAGCAGGCCAGGGCAGGACATTGATGTTAGCTGCGGCGAGAGTCTGTCTTACAACTCTTGCGGTGTGCGGTCGTGCATTATCATGCATTAACTGAAATAAGGGACCGATTTGCACTTGTAGAGGAACGATGACGTCTGATACAATCGTCTCAGCATAAATTTGAGCGTTGAGGTTGCCTCTGATCCAAATCAACTCAGTTCTTCCGCCGATCCAAATACCCGCCCATACCATGATGGTTCCACCACTATAAGGATGGACTTCCTGGCAGGATTTTAATCGCTGTTGGCGTCCAGGGGTTCTCCAGTGTCGTATACGTCTTGTATCCGGTCTCATACCAAAACGAGACTCATCAGAAAAGCACACGAAACGCCATTGTTCTTCTGCCCAATTTCTGTGTTCAAGAGCCCATTGATATCGAATCCTACGATTGTGGTACCCGTAGCGGTCTTCGGGAATGAAGGTTCACTTCATGCAAGCGGTTTCTGACTGTTTGGTCGCTAATTAAGTTCCCTGAAGAGTGATGAAGCCTCACGGCTAACATCATGGCGGTTATTGTTGGAGCTCTTCGAGTTAAGATTTGAATGTATCGGTCTTGTCTCCGTGTGGTGCAGCGATACCGTCCTCCATGGCGCTCAGCCACGGTACCAGTGCTTCGGTAACGTGTCCAAAGTCGACTGATAATACTCTGACTTGTATTCAGAGCTAAAGCCACAGTACGTTGCCGGGAACCAGCTTCTATCATTCCCACGGCTCTGAGCATTTCTTCCCTGCTTAAATGACGTCGCCGCTCCATAATAACGTTGGTTTTAATCAGTAGTAGGGAAACAGTAGCACTAATAATGTCTTCAATGCGTTGTATGTTTTTATAGGGAAAATATTGACAGCTGATTTTCATCTTTTACTCGAATTTGATTCACAGTTCCTGATTCAAATTATGAAATGCACCAAAAAGGATCCATATAAATTTATAAAATCATAAATTTATTACAAAGCCACATCTCAATCTCAAGAAATCCGCATAAAAATGCTTGATCCCTAGACACTTTTGATGTGTGTAGTTACTCTTGCGTTATCTAGGTATATCTATATCTGTGACCTCGATAATGCAAGAGCAAGTACTTCACGTGCCCAGCTTACGTCCAAAAATCGTAAGCCGCCACTTTCGCGCTCTATCACTGCTGTCTGGGTGAGCGTGAGCGCAGGCGCTAGGCCTCGGGGGTGGGACGAGACGGGAACCGCACGTGGCGGCGTCGCGGCGTGGCGGCGTCTTTGAATCGATTTGATTTTCCCATCACTCAATAGTGCTTGTGACGTCATAGTAGGTAGTCAAAAAAATGGCACGTTTGGTTTTCATACAGATCGTGATACTTGCGTTATATAGGTATATCTGTGGCATATACATATGAGTACTTATTTCTCTTTTGTAGCAGTGAGTAACAGCACTAACAGCCCAGTATCAGTTCGTAAGAACGTGTTTTGAATCCCAAGTAGGGTGAAACATGTCATTGTTTCAAAGCTTGAAAGATAAGTATCTTCATTGTATTTGCCTTTGTTAGAAGTTGTTTAGACGAGACTTTTCTTTTATTTGAGCTCCTGTGAAAGTCGTGTGATGGGTGCTAAGATTACAAATGTTTGGTTTTGGTTACAACTTGCAATGAATAGGTACTAGCTTATGCTCTTGCACTGTACATATAAAATATATACTTATCTATGTTTATAAAACTTATCTATGTTTAATTAAAACGCCCCTTTTTAGTGTTCCGTACCCAAAGGGTAAAAACAGGACCCTATTACTAAAACTCCACTGTCCGTCTGTCTGTCTGTCACCAGGCTGTATCTCATGAACCGTGATAGTTAGACAGTTGAAATTTTCACAGATGTGGTATTTTGGTTGCCGCTATAACAACAAATACTAAAAAACAGAATAGAATAAATATTTAAGAGAGCTCCCATACAACAGACATGATTTTTTTTGCCGTTTTTATAGATAATGGTACGGAACCCTTCGTCTGCGAGTCCGAGTCATTAAACTGTTTAACATAAAACATCAACGGAGTAGTACCCTATTCAAATCCCAAACACCTGTATGTTTTTATTCAAAATCGTGTAAGCTTCCGTAAGCTTAGACAAATTTCCGGAAAACCGAGTGCGATAAATTACTTAAACTTGCAAATGGATCCATAAGCGTCGTATGTTAAACCCAATAGGCACATACCAACAGATTTTTTTATCCGGATTTCGAGGATTTTACCAAAAGGCCAGGATTTTATCAAAATACAAGGTTCAAAGCAAATAACGGTAAGCAAACGCAACTGAAAAGAAAATAGAACAAGTAAATAGAAAATCGCTTTGAAAAGTGTTCGTCAAAGTGACGTGACGGCGACACAGGGAAATATTGATGATGTGACATGAAAATAAGATATCTACAATATAGTAGAAAGTAAACAGAATATGGAAGGGTTTGTCACAGTCTGTCGCGCTTTTACTTAGACATTACATGAAATTGCGATATCGCTTTGAACTTAGGGGAAATTACTTTTTAACAGACTACAGGCACCTGAGAATAATGTTTTGGTTAGTGATAAAACTAGACAAAACGGTTTGAAAAAATACATAAACAATAATAAGTTTAAAAACTAGAACACGGGTCTGAGGATTACAACTCATGTTAATATCTACATAACATAACATGCATCACGCCTGTATTTTCCAAAAGGTAATGCAGAGATGCACCTATAGTGTACCCATGTGATGTACTATGTATCTAATTATTTACAAAATTTCCATGCAGAATTCAGCTGCGCGGGCTTGCATAAAAAGTTCTATAAATGAATATAAAAAAAATGAAAGGTTACTGTATTCCCATCGGATAGGTATTCTCTAGTATCCATGTGTGATGAGGGGTATGGTAAGGTACGATTAAAAAGATAATTATCTTATTTAGCTAGACGTGTTTGCATATACCGGACTCAGGGGCGTACCTATAGAAAATGGCGCCTAGGGCATACATCATAGTAGTGCTACTATGATGTGTGCCCTAGGCGCTATTTTCTCCCAACCCGTACTACTATTACTAGTACACATTACAGTAAACATATCGATGATGTTTTCAAAATTAGTTTTATCCGTTCCTCTACACTGTTTGCTCTACACCGTATCCTCTACACTGCAAAGCTAGGTCACATAGTGCTGTGCATTGTGCCTACCTCGATAAATCACCATAAGCCCGTGAATTACATTTTAGTGTGTGTGAAACTTACTAAATTCAAAAAACAAAATCTTCATACAAACGCACGGCAGTAGGCAGTAGCCAGACGGCCTACCCAGCTCCCGTATTATTCGCACATTGTTATTGGTCTTTACTCGTTCAAGTTAAGACGACGAAATTAAAAATACGTACGTCCCACGCGTAATATCATGACGTTCGACCTTCGCAATTGATCACCCTAAAGTAGACATGCCTACTCAAATAACCAACCGAGTATGAATGTTAACATCGTAATTTGTAATTCGTTCGTAATTTGGTCGTGGGAAGAAAGAAAGGGATGGATATTGAGGTCACCGATAGTGAGCTAAAAATGAAAATCCAAGTTGGCGGCTGCGAAAATTTTCAAACTTTTCATCGTGGGTGGCGTTTTCATGGTTTTTGAAGGTGCTGAAGCAAATAGTGAGGTCAAAATGAAAACCGAAGTTTGCGGCTGCGAACACTTTAAATTTTTTCGTTATGGTGTCGTTTTCATGGTTTTCGAGGTTGCTGGAGCCGAAAATAAAATCAAAATGAAAATCCAAGATGGCGGCTGTAAAACTTTTTTTCTGTTGTTATTTAATTGATACTTTTGGTTTATGTTTCTGATTAGTGACCGCGTCTGTCGGGGCCTAGTGCCTGCCTACCTATTCTGAAAACCAATGCATGCCGCTGAGGTCACATAACCTTTCTTGACTCATTGTAGTCCTCAAATACGAAAGTATTCATTTAAAAGATCTCTCACAACTTGCGATGGATACTGCAATTGTAAACATACTTTGATAACGCGCAGATTTGGAAATACGCTTTCATCCTCGTACTGCCGCGATTTTGCGCGCCCCCCTTCGATAGGCGCCCGGGGCCAGTGCCCTACTTGCCCAAGTTACGCCTTAGAGTCCGGACTCTCATATCCTCGTAAACAACTCTAGCGATCTAGATTTCAAAACACTAGCTAATAGATAACTATTAGCTATACAATAACTGTCAGACATTAAAGATAACTTTAATGTCTGACAGTTATTGTTTGTCTCTCGTCTAACTCCTAGGGCTGTTTGCTTTTTTAATATTCGAAAGTAAATTTCAATATTCATGATTAATTTTTCCTATCCGCTTTCATAAATCAGATTCAATATTTGCTGCATTTTATTACCAGACTGAAAAAGAGAACTGACAACCACACTTTATCTATTACAGGTCGTATACCTGTGCTCCCTAGATAAAAACGGCTATAAACGTAAAACATATCACGTTCGTCGTTCTGTCTGTTGCACAAGGAGGGCGATAGTGGACCATTCCGCCGCCCATTTGACATCAATGACAGTTATAGGGCCGCCATTTTATTATACCTCGAGAACTATTCTACGGATTTTATTGCTGTAACATACGAAGATGGCAAAATTATTATAGTTAACACCAACTAATGACTGTTTAGTTAGTTAGGGTTGATGTCTAATGAACAAAATATTCAAATGATCTCCGGGGTTTGTCGATAACAAAAGAAAGAGAGGAAGGAAGGCAGGTTGTTGACTGACATGAATGCTTAATTACCTACTTATCATTTTGTATCAAATTGTTTTCGCTTTGAGCTTGGACTTCCCGTATTTTTCTTCGCTCTGCCATTTCTTCGGCTTTCGTAAAGATTCTTAGATTATGTACATGTTTGTGTGCATTTACTAAGTTCATATCCTTTGCCCATGATACTGGCTTATTTCCGCATAATAAAATTCACAGCATAACCACGCCGGCGTAGATTTTTTTTTATCGATAAACTTCGTTAGGGACGCCACAGGGCATGTAACGTAGCGGGTATCTATCGATTGGAAATTTCAGTAAGACTTCACCTTATTGAAGCCTGCTCATAACCTAAATAAACAACCTAAACAGGATTTTTAGCTGGCTTCATAAAATGGCGATCTGTGTATTTATTTTATAAAGCGAATTGCGATTTTTTTTCTTCACTTAACGGGCTTATTCATTCTGTTAATGTTATAAATGTGAAAGTTTATATGTTTGCATGTTTGTTACTCAATCACGCAGTAACGGATTTGAATGTTTGACACACATATATAGTTTATAACCTGGATTGACACATAGGATACTTTTAAACTCGGTAGTACGTACTCGTGGGATAACTTCCGTCATCTAAGCGGGAGAAACTGCAGGCATTAGCAAGTGAGATATAAAAATTAACACGATAACCCGTCGGCCTTCAAATCAAGAGTGAACAGGCATCTTCTGAGCACGCTGGTTCCATCAAAGATCTCAGCTTTCGCTTTCCATAAGGCGTGATCGGAGTCAAGAGCGGGCCCATTTAGCAAAAAAATAAAAATAAATAAACTACCAATCCTCTTTCAATTAAAATTACACTGTAAACCAAAAGGATCGTGTTTTATCAAACAAAACACTTTCGTATCTTGAAACTTGTAACACAACACACGTTACAAAGTTGGCATCTTGTTGAAGACTAAGTTAGGTTTCTGTCTCCGGACGAATCTCGGCGGTAATGACTACGTGTCAGTCGGACTAATGTTGCACTGCGCAACTGCGGTGATCCTTCACTGTACGTGGTAAGCGGATACATTACTTTTTTTCGTAGAATTTTTGGTGTAAGAGAATTATTTCTTTGGAGTTTTGCTGCTGCTTTGTGTAAAATATATTGTTATGCGAATTTTGCTCTTAGGGAGATGTCAGTTTAACTCCTTAGGGTTTGTTCGTGCACATTAGAATTGATCTACGAATTTTCGTAGATCTGGAAGCGATAAAGGGTCTATTATCTGGAGATGGTCTGGGATGGTGATGGATGGTGGTGGCATTAATACCTATAAATATCACAATGTGAAAGCAGCATAACTTCCTACTATCATTCGTGAAGGTATTATACAGGAGAGACTCGCTGCCAACAGATCTATGACCTTTAGCGTTCTAGAACCTCTGATCTTCATAATCCCTATAGCCGACATGAAATTGGCACTATCGTAGTACCACAGATCTGTGATGACAATATAAACCCTAATGTAAGGAAGGTGAGCTTATACTAAAGCATATTTCACTTATATACGAGTATCATGTAGCTGTTAATTGACTATTCTGAAGTTATAATCCCTTGTTATACCTGTCTATAAAATTGATCGAATAAAGAAAACAAAAAATTGCGATCCTTTTATTCGTGGTTTTGGCAATGTTAGTAGCAGTATGATGGGAGGTAAGCTTTTATAATCTCAGGCGCATTTAACTATTTGTAAATTAATAATCATGCTTGTCATCGTTTTGGAAGCTACCATTGTTAAATGATCCAATCTCTCTAAAGATAGAAAGGAATGAGTAGCACTTAGCAGTTCGTATACTTAATCTAAAATCTAAGATTTATGTACATTGTCCTTTAAAGGTCCTAGAAGATTTCTAGATGGATCAACATCCTTTATAAACAAAAGTATCAGATTGCTTAATAAAATCAATGATTACCTCGTTGAACTAGATATCCAATAAATAAAATGAGAGCTGAAACCATCCAGCCGTTTTAAATATGATCCCTACTAAAAGTTCTTCAACCCGGTAAAGAATTAATAATACGATATTTATACTTATTTGAAGTAGAATGTTCTTTTGTTGTCGTCATCAAAGGCCATTGTTGGGACTATGTTGGCAGGTCAACATAATAAAATAAAGGAAAAATTCAATGCCTGATCTACTTTCATGTTCACTCAGGCGGAATACATGGGTATGTATTCCGCTTGAGTGAACGTTACAAGATTTTTATGGAATAGGTGGGTACCTATTCCATAAAAATCATGTAACACAGCCATATCTTTCGCTGTGCCTTCCAAATTTTACGTATATTCTTCATTCCATAGAACAGCATAGGTAAGCCATTGTAGTTAATACTGTGTGGAGATTCCACTGAGTAAGGTTGATATTATGTCTGACTTTAATTCACTGGGCGTATTTAAGTGTCAAAGTAGGTACACACAGAGAACTAACAAGGTATAAACGCTGAAAGTTATCAGTATAGGTATCGCGATCAGAAATTTAACGTAAGCTCCCTGACCCAGTAACTGACTGACTCCCTGACTCTTGTCAGTCTCAAAAGTGATGTAGGTATACGTAGCTGTATCTATAACGCCACATGCGAACTAAGTACGCGTCATACTGATGTCACGCAAAATCCTGCATCTCGCAAGCAGAGTTTACCGCGCAACCAGCACATATACAACGGCCCGACATGAATTATCGGGCAGTTGCGCGCCAGACCCGTCTGGTTGGAGGATCCTCCCATTTATAATATATGGAGTATGAGTGAACTTTACACTCTATTCCTCATACCTCTATATATACATCGACAAGAATTCAATTGATAGGTTACAATTTGTGTACCATAATAGGTAGAGTATCAATGTGTAGCTACAATTAAATACCCAATGTGTAATCAGTGTAATCTGTTTTGTGGCTACACATTTATACAAAATTATAGAACAAATAATATAGACAATAAAATGATTTTTTGTTGATCTTATGACAATGAATGTTGACTAGAAACTTGAAAGTAAGAACTTAATAAGTCTACCTACTTAGTTACCGCACGGGCGTAGCCAGGTTATAGTATCGAGAGGGGGGGAGGAGGGGGGGGGGGTTCAAGATAATATAACGACTAAGGGCTGATTTTTCCAACGCCAGATAATTTTATCGGAGGAATAATTTAAAATTTTTGACAGTTCTTCCATACAAAATATGTCAGACGTAAATTTTATTCCACGAATAAAAATTATCTGTCCATTGAAAAATCAGGCCTAAAAGTACATAAAATAATCCTTAAATACAGAGTTATTGGTAAAATATTAACAACCTCTTAAGAGGTCATTGTACTCATCATTATGAACAACTTTTACTATGGGACCAAACCTGAAATCGCGAAAAAAAAAACAGCTGTTCCCTACGTATAACTCGTATAACTCGTCAAAATGTAGGGAACAGTTGATTTTTTTTTAAAACGCCCGTCGGTTACCGTTTCAAATGGGGAGTAGGAACCCAATGCAGATGTTTCCATCATACAGTAACAGGCAGAAGTACAATATGTACAGCCTTATCTAAAGTCTATTCAAACTTATGTTACAAATTAATATTATTTCAAGTTAAATAAATATCAACTTTATTTTAATGGTAATGAAGTTGGTTTCAGAGTGACTAGCACTATTGAAAAAGTTATAAACATGTTTGAAGTTGTAGCGTAAACTGAACTTTATTGTGTAGGATTTAAAGTAATTTTTCCAGAAACTCATATTTGTTTACATTTTTGGCAAATAAATCGCGAATGCAGTATACAGGCATATGCATAGCCTAGTTCACAGCTTCGTTTAACAGCAATATGTAGTCACAAGCATGCACCTTATCTCATTATACTGCCAGTCTGCCAAATGCAATTCCCGCTCTACTCATACTAAAGGCCTTATTGACATAAAGTGGGACATAGACAATATTGTTGTGGGAATAGGTTCGTAGCAGGACTGTTTGTTTTTTCGTATGGAGATTTGGTTTGTGTGGCTCTCCTGGTCATTTCAAAAGGGTTTAAATTTCATAATGCTTATTGGGTGCTATGTGTATAAAATAAGATAAAATAAATTTCTGACACCTAAGATACAGGACATGTCCTAGTTTGGGTGTCAGGAGTTTCACACAACGTGCATATACTTAGCCTATTAATATAAGGATTATAAGATTTTATAATGCATTGTTGACCCTTTTCTCTCTCCTTTTTGTATTAGGCTTATGAAATAAATTATTATTATTATTATTAATAATCCTTACCTTAGGTACACACAAACGAAAAGCAGGTGCTTATGGGTGTGATTTGGTAGATTTAACGTGCCTAGATTCACAGAAGCTTTTAGAACTGTAATACACCTGTGTACACCATATAAATAGTCATCACGGGGTGGTGTGTATTCATCTCATCGCGACACATTTAATTACCACAAAAATCCATAAAATTCTTTCTAATTACTCTTTTTGACATTTTGAGCTACCTGAAATGAGTACCTCAGCGCTTATCTTTTGACCTTAATCCGTATTTACAGTATACAAACATGTAAGTGAAGGCAGTATAACTAACATTTATTTGTCCAGTCATAAATCTGAAACGGACCGATTTACTTCGTAATGTTCTTGTTATTCGTTCCATTTACTTCGTTAGTGCTTTATTGACTTTGTTTTTCTTAGTTTTGCTACTTGTAATAGGAGAGCAGTGTTTTGGAGTTAGATTCTTTGTATCAAAGTTTGAACGTTGATGTTCCACTTTTATAGTATCTCAATAGCTATAGTGAAGTGGACTTCCACTAGACCACGATTGGCCGCTTTGCCAATGGTATCTTATTGAATGGCAGAGAGTTGTGCGGCGCTGTAAATTCACGCATTGCGACTTGTGAGGCGCTGAGATGCAATAAGCCTTTAATATTAGCATTTCCAAGAGCTTTAGATCTTCACTTCTACGAAAGTGGAATTCTTGTTGAAAATATAAGGCCCTTTATGTCGTTGCTTCCATCCTAATATTTTATTATGTCAAAGTCAGTATCAAAGCTCAAAAATGTGTCGCAGAAATCTGAAGTAGTGTTGTACATGATGCATTCAAACCTTGTCTAGCGAAGCCTGAATAATGTTAGGATTTTATACGGTCCGTCCCTCGAGAGGTTTTGTCTCTGACGTCAATATTGAGATAATCTTAACGTCATATCATTTTGTACCGGTAATGTATGTGTAGTTAGATTTGAACGATAGTAACTCGTATTTCGTGTTTTAGATTTTGCATATCGACCTTTTTTTTGTCTATTCAGTGGAGATTTCACGAATCAGCTTTTTGTATTGGGTTACGTTTTGTACTCTGTTAGACTTTGTTTGAAGGTCTCTAATAATGGATGGTTTGAGTTTGGATAAACGTCAAAAAAGGCTCATATGCTTTTGGAGTGATGTACAGACGCCAGCACATCAAGTTACCCGAAACTGTCAAATTTTCCCAATCAACTTTGAACCTTATGCTTTAGCGATAAAGTTGGAAATCTATTAAAGAAAGGACCATGCGTCATTTTGGGCCCACTTTTTCAACATTGTTCAACAGTGATGAGTTATATGTCATATGAAAGCTCTTAACATGTACTTTATTTCATTTTATGGCAGCTAAGTTCAAATCGAGCGCGAAAACGGTGTTTTATGCGTTTATTTAAAAATGTTTAACTTTGTTCAACAGTGATGAATTATATGTCATATGAAAGCTCTTAAAGTGTACTTTATTTCATTCTATGGCAGCTTAGTTCAAACCCAGCGCGAAAATGGTGTTTTATGCGTTTTTAAATGCGTCATTTTGGGCCCACTTTTTCAACATTGTTCAACAGTGATGAGTTATATGTCATATGGAAGCTCTTAACATGTACTTTATTTCATTCTATGGCAGCTAAGTTCAAATCGAGCGCGAAAACGGTGTTTTATGAAAAATGTTTAACTTTGTTCAACAGTAATGAGACATATGTCATATGAAAGCTCTTAAAGTGGTCTTTATTTCATTCTATGGCAGCTAAGTTCAAATCCAGCGCAAAGACGGTGTTTTATGCGTTTTTAAATGCGTCATTTTGGGCCCACTTTTTCAACATTGTTCACCAGTGATGAGTTATATGTCATATGAAAGCTCTTAATATGTACTTTATTTCATTCTATGGCAGCTAAGTTCAAATCGAGCGCGAAAACGGTGCTTTATGCGTTTTTAAATGCGTCATTTTGGGCCCACTTTTTCAACTTTGTTCAACAGTGATGAGTTATATGTCATATGAAAGCTCTTAATATATACTTTATTTCATTCTATGGCAGCTAAGTTCAAATCGAGCGCGAAAACAGTGTTTTATGCGTTTTTTTAAAAATGTTCAACGTTGTTCAACAGTGATGAGTTATATGTCATATGAAAGCTCTTAACATGTACTTTATTTCATTCTATGACAGCATAGAGCGCGAAAACGGTGTTTTATGCGTTTACCTAAAAATGTTTAACTTTTTTCTACAGTGATGAGTTATATGTCATATGAAAGCTCTTAAAGTGTACTTTAATTCATTTTATGGCAGCTAAGTTCAAATCCAGCGCGAAAACGGTTTTTTATGCGTTTTTTAAATGCGTCATGTGGGGCCCACTTTTTCAACATTGTTCAACAGTGATGAATTATATGTCATATGAAAGCTCTTGAAGTGTACTTTATTTCATTCTATGGCAGCTAAGTTCAAATCCAGCGCGAAAACGGTTTTTTATGCGTTTTTTAAATGCGTCATGCTGGGCCCACTTTTTCAACATTGTTCAACAGTGATGAATTATATGTCACATGAAAGCTCTTGAAGTGTACTTTATTTCATTCTATGGCAGCTAAGTTCAAATCCAGCGCAAGAATGGTTATTTTTTTGCGTTTTTTAAAAATGTTCAACATTGTTCAACAGTAATGAATTATATGTCATAGCAAAGCTCTTCAAGTGTACTTTATTTCATTTTATGGCAGCTAAGTTCAAATCCAGCGCGAAAAGGGTTTTTTTATGCGTTTTTTAAATGCGTCATGTTGGGCCCACTTTTTCAACATTGTTCAACAGTGATGAATTATATGTCATATGAAAACTCTTGAAGTGTACTTTAATTCATTCTATGGCAGATAAGTTCAAATCCAGCGCGAAATTGGTTATGTTTTTGCGTTTTTTTTAAATGTTCATCATCGTTCAACAGTGATGAATTACATTTCATATGAAAGCTCTTAAAGTGTACTTTATTTCATTCTATGGCAGCTTAGTCCAAATCCACCGCGAAAAGGGTTTTTTATGCGTTTTTAAAAAAATGTTCAACATTGTTCAACAGTGATGAATTATATTATATTATACAAAAACTGCAAGATGTCAACTATTTTCCACGAATAAAAATTATCGGTTGATTGAAAAATCAGCCCCTAATTCAATTGGACTATTTGTAATGGCAGCTAGATTGCTGTATTATGTGTATGCGCTTGCGTGTTTTGCGGACACGAACCCATGTTTTAGGAGATGATCTACCTGCGATTAGTCCACAGTTTGCTGAATATGTTCAGCAGAATGTATGATCGAGGTACGTACGTACCTACCTATTGGTGTAATACATTTTTGTTATTAAAACCCAAAAAGAACCATTTTTGCGCTGGAATTGAACTTAGCTGCCATATAATGTACACGCCAAGAGCTGTCATATGACATAGGTTTCATCACTGTTGCACAATGTTGAACATTTTTTTAAACGCAAAAAAAAAATCATTTTTGCCCTGGATTTGAACTTAGCTGCCATAGAATGAAATAAAGTACACCTTAAGAGACTTCTTATGACATATAATTCATCACTGTTGGACAATGTTGAACATTTTTAAACAACGCAAAAAAAAAAACATTTTCGCGCTGGATTTGAACTTAGCTGCCATAGAATGAAATAAAGTACACGCCAAGAGCTGTCATATGACATAGCTTTCATCATTGTTGCACAATGTTGAACATTTTTAAAAAACGCGAAAAATAACTATTTTCGCGCTGAATTTGAACTTAGCTGCCATAGAATGAAATTAAGTACACTTCAAGAGCTTTCATATGATATATAATTCATCACTGTTGAGCAATGTTGAACATTTTTAAACAACGCATAAAAAACCATTTGCGCGCTGGATTTGAACTTAGCTGCCATATAATGAAATAAAGTACACGCCAAGAGCTGTCATATGACATAGGTTTCATCACTGTTTCACAACTTTGAAAAGTGGGCCCAGTGTTCATTCAAAAGTGCCCATGGTCCTTTGACAGATTGTAGTAGCTTGATGTGCGGCTGGCGTCTGTACAAATACCAGTCCGTGAATATCTATAAGGTCTGCTCCAAGATAAATCAATATCGAGGGTAGGTAATATATGTATCTTCATACTAAAAGGCAACGCAGAATTTGGGTTGATATCAATAATGTGCCGTAACCAATCCCTTGCCTGTGATAAATCTATCAATTTCTCGCGGCTGTACTTACGACTCCTCGTACCATTCTCCTAAATGCTTTTCCAATTTCATACATTCATATTCAGGGCTTGTTTGACGAGTTCAAACAAGTCCTGAATACTCGAATCAGGTCATTGTGGGCTGAGAATGAATTATTATTTTAACTAAGGGCTGATTTTTTCATCGCCAGATAACTTTTATTCGAGGAATAACATTGACTTTTGACAGTTTTTGTATAAAACATCTGTCAACATTTCAAAATTATTCCTCGAATAAAGTTATCAGATGATTAAAAAATCGGCCCTAAGACTAATATCTAAATAGGCCCTTAAATTTCATTTTTCGTATTCATATAGGTCGGTTTTCGGTCTTAAACACTAGCCGTAGTGTTGCTGGGGGATAAAGCGGGGTTATTGAATTTCTAAATAGGTTTTTGTAACAAAATATTAAACCGCACTGGGCCCGCGTGATGGATTACGTTCCACTTTCTGCCACATAGAAGAGACCTGTTTCCCAGCAGTCGGAACGTAAGGTAATAACAAACTGTAATACTCCGCGTGTGTTTTTTATTCAAAAATCGTTCAAACAATAAAGTTTTTATTTCTTTGAGCGAATTTTCAGTCCCTATCGATTGTCACCATTCAATGTTTTGATTAGCACAGACCTAAATACGAATGAACAATTGTGGATCCAATAACATCGCCGAAAGCGTTTTTAATTTCTATTGTAGTGCTCTTTCAGAGCTCAATAAAAGACTCCTTTGTTCACGATGGTCGCGAATTGACTACTGAGTGTGGATATCTTGGTCTTTAAATGTCTATATTAGCAGGGATGGAAACAAAACTTTCTTGACATCATTATTGCGGTAAAGTTCTTATGATTATGCAAAATAGGCAATGTGCCAAGGCATTTGGTAGGTGGGAACTATAGTATTATCTTGAAGCTGAAGGTACTAATCTGTGCTAGTAACAAGGTATATTTTTTTATGTCACGAAGCGACACACGCTTTACTTGTGTTAACCAATTGTATAAACACGCTGTAAATGTGTGCGTGAAGACGAGTAGCGTCAGCACGTAGCACATACACACACAAACTTACGAGTACTTCCGACTTCGCCCGTGTCTCGGACGCGGCGGTGCCGGTGCCGAGACCTGCTGAGCTTACACACACAGCGTGTTTGTACACTTGGTAACCACAAGTAAAGCACGCGTCGTCTGGTGAGATAAAACATTTATAGTATACGAACAATAAACACAGCACTTAGCATCCAGGCGAACATCGTAAGTACCTAGCTAACATATAAAAGGTCGGGGAAAAAGTTTTTCTTATTTTCTATAAAAAATCAAGACATTTTTTTCATAGTTTATTTACATTTGATTATAATATTTATGTGCTATAACTTGTTGCCTTTTTTTAGGTAGTAACATAATTCCATTGCTGTAGACATTTTGGGACTTCTGATCAAAAAACTGCTGAAAGTAGTTTTGACAGTCCTCTCTTAATGTTAACCTAACACTACCTGAAGAATTCTGAAGAGACTGAGACAGGTGGAAATCTGAGGGTGCAAGGTCAGGACTATATGGTGGGTGCATTGACACTTCCCAACCAAGCTCTTAAGATTTTTGCTGAGTGGCTAAAGATGTGTGTGGTCTGGCGTTATCATGATGAAAGACCACACCCTCTCTGTTGACCAATTCCGGCCGTTTTTTCTCAATTTTTTGCATGACTCTCATTAGCTGTTGGCAGTAGATAGTAGGTAGAGATTGGCTGTGTGGTGCCGGACTTAAAGAATAGCACCACCCCATACTTTCCGTGGGTGTCGTAAAAGGCGACTAAGGGGCGTACCGGAGAATGGGCAGCAGCGTTCTCTATGCATTCCACCACCATACCATACTGCGATCGCCAACCCGCCTGCCAAGCGTGGCGATTATGGCAAACCCCCCCTTTTGGGGGAGGCCTATGTCCAGCAGTGGACGTCTTTCGGCCGAAATGATGATGATGATGATGAGTAGATAACCGAATCGTTAGTTTTTCCCGGCGATAAAAGCTCATAATGAAGGATGCCCTTTCAATCCCACCATACACTCAACATCACCTTATTGCGAGTTAATCCGGGTTTCGCTGTAGCACAAAATACCCGGACTGAAAACGCTACGCTAACTTTGTACTACTCTTACTGACACTGCATTAATTCCATACATTACATTTTCGCGGTCTGTGTGGTGCCGGACTTAAAGAATACCACCACCCCTTACTTCCCGTGGGTGTCGTAAAAGGCGACTAACTGGCGTACCGGAGAATGGGCAGCAGCGTTCTCTATGCATTCCACCACCATACCATACTGCGATCGCCAACCCGCCTGCCAAGCGTGGCGATTATGGCAAACCCCCCCTTTTGGGGGAGGCCTATGTCCAGCAGTGGACGTCTTTCGGCTGAAATGATGATGATGATGACATTTTCGCGGCTTGTATCTCATTTTCCCTTTTTAGGGTTCCGTATTCCGTACCTCATAAGGAAAAAACGGAAACCTTATAGGATCACTCGTGTGTCTGTCCGTCCGTCTGTCATCTAATGGTGCGATTAAGTTGAAATTTGGTACACATTTGAATCTCTGTGACCCAAACACAAACGTGTAACGTAAATAAATGAATTTTGATTAAGGGGTAATTTTTGGGGGACAAATAGAAAATTAAAAAAAAGTTTCGCAATCTGTACCGTGTGACATATCGAATGAAAGGGCTTACTGTGAGGATCTCAAATATATTTTTTTCATAATTTTCTATACCTATAGATTACAGGAAAACCTATAAGAAGTCTGTGGTCTTAAAACAACATGGGAAATCTCTCAATATTGTTCGTACAAACTTACATTTTCAGTTAGAATGTATGGGAGAACATGTTTTTCAACTACAATGTTAAGTTTGTTCTTGGGAAAAATGTATTCCAACTACAAAACCCATCATTGTGCGTGGTCCGATACGCACTTGGCCGGTTTTTTTTTGTAAAAAAACTTTAAAATGTATTGAACTTCTTCGTTAAATTCACTCATTTTAGCGGAAAGAAAAATACTTAATCGAAAAGTGGAATCGTTTTTACTTTTTTTATTTTTCTTTTTATAATTTTATCTATTTAATGGTATCAAAAACAGCCAGATACATACAGTACAGCCAAAGCTATTTTACTACAACTTTATACCTACAAAATACGAAGAAACTTTTTCCCCGACCTAATATTATATTCTACCGTATTCAAAGAAGAAAATAAATTGATGATTATAATTTCAATTCCGTAAGAAGGTTTTCACGGAGAATATATAAAAGATTTCCTAAAAGTACTTTTACCCTCAAAATGGCTTCCTAGGAAGACATAGAATATGAAATACTACTTTATATTTCTTTGTTGAATCAGTGAATATTACGTGAAAATGATTCTCGACAAGGAAATATGCCTACTAGAATATTTTGTTTGAACACGATAACTAATGTTTACATTAGATACTTATTGAATTTGTCAGAAGAAAATTCTTTTCCCGTTGGTGTTTTTAGGGTTCCGTACCCAAAGGGTAAAAACGGAACCCTATTACTAAGATTTCGCTGTCTGTCCGTCTGTCTGTCACCAGGCTGTATCTCAAGAACCGCGATAGCTAGACTGTTGAAATTTTCACAAATTATGTATTTCTGTTGCCGCTATAACAACAAATACTAAAAACAAAATAAAAGAAATATTTAAGGGGGGCTCCCATACAACGAACGCGATTTTTTTGCCCTTTTTTGCTCGATATCAAAAATGGCAACAGGTAGGCACTTGAATTATTCACAAAATACTCAGTTGTATTTTAAGTTTAATAATAAATAATAAAATTAAAATAAAATAAATATGTAAGGGGGGCTCCCATACAACAAACATGTTTTTTTCGGCGTTTTTGCCTTGTGGTACGAAACCCTTCGTGTGCGAGTCCGACTCGCACTTGGCCAGTTTTTTTATTTAGTGTTACTGGCTGGCGAGAGGCTTGCTCCCTATTATATGGGACTTACACATAATAAATTGGAGAAATGTGGGTGTACCTATAGGTACACCTCTGCCCAACCTTTCTGGGAATACAGGCGTGATGTTATGTTATTATATAATTATTCGTGTGCTTTTAGTTGACAAGCTCACACATCTCGTTCTCTGAAGCAACAATTCATTTTGGTCGACCTTCCGCAGGTGTAAACAGATCAATATTAAACAAGGCTTTTAAGCGTCTTACGTTCCTTCAATTTGTTGCTAATACCCTCAAAAGGGACGTCTGAGGCTTGTACATCTGCTTGTATAACTAGCTGTTTAGTATAGGCCCCTGTGCAAACGGAGTAGAATGTGAATGTAGGTACAGCAGGGTAATTGCGTAACACACTATCAGTAGCAATGGGTTTCATTTTGACAGTTCAACAACATTCATTGCGTTATTTGCGTTATTTGCGTTGTTGAGCAGACACATCTTTTGAACATATGAAGCAATGGATTAGAAATATGCTTCAAAATGATTCAAATTGATAGTAATAGTGTGTTACGCAATTAGGGTGCTGGCTTACCTTTCAAGTGTAAACATTTATGAACTAGCGATTGCTTGAGTGAGGTACAATGTATTGGTCGGATTTACTGCCTCTTGTGCTGTGGTTTGATTTTAATAAAACTGTGTTGTCCCCGAGGTTTTACTCATAGTTTTATACCATGTTCGGGTTTTTTTGGACGAAGATATCTTTATAATTTGCATAATGTCCATCGTCTGTATTATCGTCTGTATTGTTTGTATTATTAGAGAGTAAAGACAGCTTCCGAAGAAAATCCGCCATTAAAATAATCGACTACAATAATAAAAAAAAAGAAAGGAAAGCGAAAGAGAAAGAGGAGGAAAGTATATGTGCGTGTGGTGTGAGGGCCACTTTGTTAAAACTCTTTGAAAATGTGCTTAGGATTTAGTGAACATTCCCAAAGAATTGTGAAAGTTGGTATCAGATTTTGTGAAAGTCTAATAACCGAGTTATAGACTGTAAAGTTGGGCCCTCAGTTCTCACATAGAGGATTGTGGGCCCACCTAAAACTGATAAACTATGGACACTACAGAAAAAGTCTTAATGCCAAAATCTAAGCTAATGCCAAACAAAATTTGTGAAAACAAGATATTATCGCAAAACACTGTCCTACTTTGTATATCTTCGTACAAAATGGGCCCTCAATTCTCATACACGTAAAAGTTTATTACGCAATTATAATGAAATCATTAACTTACAGCTACTGTTTGAAATCCTATATGCTACTAAATAAATTGTGAAAATTTATGAACGCAAGAACAGGTCACCACCTTTTGTTGTTTAAAAGTTATGACCTTGATAAAATTCGGGCCCTCAGTCCTCCATTTTATTTTGTTTTCGATTTATTACGCTTATCGTATGAAAGATAAGACAAATACAAAATTGTCTCTTTTTGTGAAAAAAATTGTGCAAGAAATGCGATACCAAAAAGAAATTAAAAGACCCTTAATTGTATTAGTAAATCGAGTTTTATTTTTATTCCCTGTATTAGGAAATAGGGTGCCCACAATTTCTTTTAGATTGCAGTAAAGATTAGTAAATGTAGAGTCCATAGGTTTTAATAAACTTTCTTCGATTTTTGGTTATTATCGTCATAGCATTTGTACTCAAGTTTCGCGATAAAAAAAAATAATTTCGGAAATTGAACGATCACATAGAAAAATACTGTTCCTCAAATTATTTTTGCTTGAAAAATCGTTCGTTCCGAAAAAACTGATGACAATAATTAAATAATTTATTATTTTTATAAATGCTTTTGCCCAGCAATGGGACAATGTAGGCTAAATATAATCCTAACTAATATTATAAATGCGAAAGTAAGTTTGTTTGTTAGCTTTTCACGCCTAAACCACTGTACCTTTCATCCCGAAAAAAGTGCTGTTCCCGAGGAAAACAATAATAATTGATGGAGCCATATGACTTTCAAATTTCACGCGGACGAAATCGCGGGCAGAAGCTAGTACCTAATAAAGCAGCGCGTTCCTGGATGTTTTTTTATTCCTAGGTAGGTACTTGCACAATAACAAAGATGTTTTCTGGAGTATGAAATAATTATATTTTATTTTAAAATTTTACAATTTATAAATAGGTGAAATTGAATTACCTAAACAATTCTTAGAGTGACTATCTAAGTACTGTTTAGTAAAATATTACGAACTTATAAAAATTATGAGTACCTAGGTATCAAAACAAACTTGCCTTGAATGTTTGATATCTTGACCGAAGATGATTGAGTGTCTTGACCGAAGATGTGTTTGCGTATTAAAAAATTATTATTATTTTTATTCTTCACTGCAACTGTTTCATAAAACTCGCCTTAATGCTTTATTACCTACAACTTCCGCTGCACTATCATAAACTATTGTTTAGTAACTACACTAAATATTACAACTATTGTGCATATATGTAAACAATAATTATATAATACATGTAATAATATTTTTAATATAATATTAGCTAGTTATTAGTTTTATTTATAATATTAGTTAGGATTATATTTAGCCTACATTGTCCCATGGCTGGGCAAAAGCCTTTATAAAAATAATAAATAAATTATTTGATTATTGTCATCAAAACGAACGATATTTCAAGCAAAAATGATTTGGGTAACAGTTTTTTTTTGTGATCATTCGAATTCCGAAATAATTTTTTTTTATCACGAAATTGAGTACAAATGCTATGACGATAATAAGCGAAAAATCGAAGAAAGTTTATTAAAACTTATACTATACATTTACTAATCTTTACTGCAATCTAAAAGAAATTGTGGTCACCCTATTTGCAAATTCAGATAATAAAACTAAAACTCGATTTTCTTATATAATAAAGGGTCTTTTAATTTCTTTCTGGTATCGAATTTGTTGCACAATTTTGACACAAAAAGATACAATTTTGTATTTGTCTTATCTTTCATACGATAAGCGTAATAAATCGAAAACAAAAGAAATGGAGAACTGAGGGATAACTTTCAAACAACAAAAAGTGGGTGACCTGTTCTTGCTTTTATAAATTTTCACAATTTATTTAGTAGCATATAGGATTTCAAACAGTAGCTGTAAGTTAATGATTTCATTATAATTGCGTAATAAACTTTTACGTGTATGAGAATTGAGGGCCCATTTTGTACGAAGATATACAAAGTAGGACAGTGTTTTGCGATAATATCTTGTTTTCACAAATTTTGTTTGGCATTAGCTTAGATTTTGGCATTAAGACTTTTTCTGTAGTGTCCATAGTTTATCAGTTTTAGGTGGGCCCTCAATCCTCTATGTGAGAACTGAGGGCCCAACTTTACAGTCTATAACTCGGTTATTAGACTTTCACAAAATCTGATACCAACTTTCACAATTCTTTGGGAATGTTCACTAAATCCTAAGCACATTTTCAAAGAGTTTTAACAAAGTGGCCCTCACACCACACGCACATGAAAGTATCGGTTGTATCTTTTAAACAAGTGAGTGGTGAAAACAGACCGTATTACGTAAAATAAAATTGATTTCAACAAAATCTTTTTATTACTTAGGATACTTTTTGTCTGAGGTAGGTACTTAGGTAAACCTTTCACTGTCTTCAAAGGTTTTCACAGCAACTTTATTTTACGTATGAACCACAAAGTAGGCTATTTGCGTTATAAATGATCTTTATTCTTCACTAGCTGCGCCCCGCGGTTTCACCCGCATAAGTTTCGATCCCGTAGGAATATCGGGATAAAAAGTAGCCTATATGTTAATCCAGGGTGTCGGCTACCTTCATACAAAATTTTATCAAAATTGGTCCAGCCGTTTGAGCGTGAAGAAGTAACAAACATATAAACACACACACACACTCACAAACTTTCGCCTTTATAATATTAGTGTGATGTTAGCAGTCGGCCCTTTTAGATATATCAAGTTTAATGTCATAAACTAGAGACTCAGGTTAACGTTAATTAAGTTAATGTTCAGGGAATTTATGTCTTTATTGAAGTGAAAGCTTCTTTAAGCGCGTTGGGCATTTTTTAAGATGGGAAAAAATTGTTGAACTCGCGACACTGTTACCGTTTTGTTTATAAGATGATAAAATATACTCCCGTAATTGTTCAAATTTTCACTTCCGTCGGCACTCCCGGAATGCCACTGATTTTTTTTTCTTTGTTAAGATTCCTGGGTTTGGTCCACACTAGCGCAAGACAGAGAGGATTGAAAAGGAGAAAAAGAGGCCTTAGTCATACAAAAAAAAAAAAAAAAGTGTGTCAACATAGGCTAAACATAAACAATTAATAAATAAGATTCCTAATGTAATAAGGCCCTAATTCCATGCTTTTTGTATTTTCGTCTAATTGCTATTCATGTCTACAAGTTACCAAGAAGCTGGAATGGAATACCTCTACTGAGCGTTAGGTTAAACGAGGGACATACTTTGAGGGGAGTTAGTACTCATGAAAATGAACAACTTTTAATATGGGAATAACCCTGAAATCGTGAAAAAAAAATGAGCCGTTTCCTACATTTATGTTCGCATAGCTCGTCAAAATGTACTGAACAGCTGATTTTTTTTTTGCGATTTCAGATTCGGCCCCATAGTAAAAGTTGCTCATTTTCATGAGTACTCCCCTCAAAGTATGTCCCTCGTTTAACCTAACGCTCTGTATATACTTATTTTCCTCCTTCTCATTCTGTCATACATAGCAAAAAAACCGTTAGTGTTCATACACACAGGCAACTGCCTTCGACAACGTGCCGATCGTGTATTTGAGTACAGTGCTCAAATACGCGAGCAGCACGTTTTCGACGGCAGCGCGTCTACGGCTACAGTTGGCTCTGCAGTACGTGTGTATGAACACTTAAGAGGAGACGGGGCCTGCGAGGAATTCTAAAAATAGGTATTTGAAGAAACTATTGCCGTCGCCTTACTTCAAGTCTGCCCCGTAGGGTATGATAGGGACGGTTGCAGCTCAGACCGAAATTATCACAAAAATTTTGATGAGATCGACGTTTCGTATTCCCCTTTTTTCTCATCGAAAAATGAGCCTAGTTAATTATTTTTTACGTTAACATTTTATGAAAGAGTATGTCTATGTTCATAAATATTTTTTTATGTTAAAAATTTTTTTCTAATTTGTCTGTTCCTCTAATCACGGTGGTAAAAATAGGGCATTTTTTGTAATTTTAAGAGGGTCATATTTTCTTTACTAATTAGTTGCTGAAAAAATGAAAATGACAGGGACGTGTTTACAGCAGACCTCGATTTTATGAAAAACAATTGCTCTAGAGGCATTATTCAAGAAGAAAAAAGGGGAATACATTGGTATGGAGAATCGCACGCCCTGATACCTCAAGTTTCTACGCATTTCTATATTTTAGATCCTTGCTATCAACTTATAACAGTAACCTAGAAACAGTCCCATCTTGTAAGCTAGGTATATAAAATCGAAAATAATGATAATTTCTGAGGTTTTTGAAGTTTTTGTCTTGAACATGAATAAGTAGTGAAAACGAGATCATAAATATAAAGTAGTAACGTTGAGCTAATATTTTTAACGATACATTTAATATTTTTTCACATTTAGAACAACATTTAATATTTCACGTGTACACGATAAAACAAAATAAAAAGCCATGTCGTTATGTGTCGCTATCACAAATTTCCAATACATTAGTTCTCTGTGTTTATTCCCTCACATATTTCTTTTCGCCCCTATTATTCGCAGACACCTAACCACCAGATAGGTAATACCTATATTTATGAAAAAACTAGCTAACCCGGTTTCGTCGGCGAACTTCGTACCGCCTCAGAATATGAAATATCTTCGTTTTTTTTCGTGAGGTTTTCCCATGTTTTAATAGTAAATAGTTATTCTGCTATTCAGGGCGGAGACAAATTCAACAAATATTAAAGATCAATAAAATCGGTCCTGCCGTTGTTGTGATCAAAATGGTGTAACTAACCCGACTTTGTTTTATTTATATAGATTATATAGAACATTTAAAAAATGTTTGAAGCAAACGTGCTAAATAATTTAAGGGAAAATACGTTCAAGCTAGTAAAAGGTTCGTTCTAAAAACCTATTTTCGTCGATATGCTCGATTCAAATGGGATATGCAAACATTTGCTATCGGTTCTGAAATTCATAAGACGACCTACTTGCGTTGCGGTTGAGATTTCTTTGAACGAATATTAAATGAGCATTCGATTGAATAATCGAGAGAGAAATGCAATCGATGTTGATTGTGTCAAACTCAAACCATTTATTTCAATTAAACCATTTACAGGCACTTTTGAATTGTCAAGAAGTCGGTCAGTCAGAAAATATGAAGCTAGTTGCCCATTCCAAAGCGTAGGTACCTATGGAGAAGAACGGGCAAGAAACTCCATGGACACTCTTTTAAATTGTATTTTTACATACAACTTGCGTACAACCTGCATACAACCTGCATACAACTCGTAATACATTCAAGGGGGTGAATAACGAGTTGCATGCAGATACAGTTTTCAAAATTAAACTGATACGGCGAAATCGTTAACTGTGTTAAATGGCACTAGAGCCAATGTAGTATTGTGGTTCTTTTCTATCCTGATGCGGCTTTTGCATTAATCAATGTATGTATGGGTATGAAATTATTAATTCCCAAGTTATAGAATGCGAGAATATGTCTGTACTATGAAAACTAGTGTAACAAAATATGTTTATGATATAAACATTATTTACATTAACATTATATCCTATTATATATAATTATTATAAAAATAAAGAGTAAATTGTACGAACAAATTAAAAGTTGATATATCATTATAATATAAACATATTATTAAAGGTGTTTAAATCATCAAATGTAAAAGTTAATATGTTTTCAATTACACACAAGAATAATTGTAGTAATCGACCAATATTAATGAGATAATTACGGTTCCCGCCGGCCTTTTATTCTACACTCGTTAATTGAATCAATTAGGGATAAAATATTTATCGGATCCTTTTCCAACGGTCCCTGCAACCGATATCGTTTTGGTTGAACACTTTATCGTCTAGAATATAATCGATTTTTCGGTGTACTAATTATTTTTACGTGCCAATGAGTATGTAGAATCAGCAAATACATTATTTAGCTTCATACAATCACGTAGTAGGCTTATAGTATGCATACATCTAACACTAGGTTCTGCCCTCGACTTCGTCCACGTGAAATTTCATAAAATCACACTAATATTATAAAAGCGAAAGTTTGTGAGTGTATACGTGTGTGTGTGTATGTTTATATATTTGTTACTTCTTCACGCTCAAACGGCTGGACAAATTTTGATAAAATTTTGTATGGAGGTAGATGACACCCCGGATTAACATATAGGCTACTTTTTATCCCGATATTCCCAAGGGATCGACACTTACGCAGGTGAAACCACGGGGCGCAGCTAGTATCCTATATCTAATTATCACTAGGCACACCATGTGGCTTCCCATCAGTGAAACAATTTTCAGAGTCGGATCAGTAGCTCCGAAGATTGACCCTACATACAAACACACTAATTTTATCACTTTTTAATATTAGTATCAATTATAGATAAGACTGAGTCCCTCTGTTTTCTCATGGGTCTCGGAACAAGTCACCTCGGGCATCCTATAATAATAATAGTTGGCTTCCACATCCGTATAGTCCCGACCACAATCAGTAATGCGTATAGCGATTATGTTCCATATAGCGTAGCTAATTGTGCAAAAACTCGTCAATATAGCCACGCCGCCATGTAAAAGCGAATCAGTCACAACGTGATGTTACAAAGCTTCAAAGTTCGGTCTCTATTTGCTATCTACATACTTCTTGTCCCTACTTTGATGCTAATTACTCTTTTTCAGCGTCAGGTAATAAATTGGTATGACCGGGTTCACATACAGAATTACGTGTGTCGGATTGGTTCGGTGATAAAACCAAATTTGCGAATGTAACTGCGCAGATTATTTGTGGGTAATGGATAAGGTAATGGATGACCTTTTTTGTCACGAGACTTATTGAACTTTCTTGAGAATTCAGAAAAGTATGAATTACTGAAATAGGTTAGTTTTTGAATCATGATCATATCAGGGGGCCTAAAAACACCACTTTGGGAGAATCATAAAAGGATAACATTATGAATAATAATTGACAGTTAACTGTTAAGTTAATCGTATCAAATCCCATTGGTGAATTTGTCTGTTCTAAAATACCAATCAATCCAATCCAAATCCGATCCCAATCTCTTTGATTACCTATACCTACGCAGTGCAGTGAAAAAAAGAAAAACACAGACTGTCTTCGCCATGATATGATTAATAATGTTATCCTTTTATGATTCTGCTAAAGTGGCCTTTTTAGGCCCCTGATGTCCAAATTAATTTAATGAATTGTGAGAACATTATATTATTGTACCTATTATTTGACACTAGCTTCTGCCCGCGTCTTCGTCCGCGAGAAATTTTTTGTTCCCCACCCACCTCGTCGCATCGCATCACTTGCCCACTCTGTTGCTTCGTTTTCGCTTAGCGTTCTTACTGACTTTTTTCTTTTTCCTCGGCCTTCCTCAAGAACTGGGCTATCAAATGCAAAAATATTTTTTCGAATCCTAGTGGTACCTACTTTCAAAGATTAACACGTTCAAACAAACAAGACAAAAACAAACTCTTCAGCTTTAATAGATGAATAAAAATACTCATGTAGATAAACTAACATACGTCCCTGCTTCCTACTGGGAGTAAGCAACATTCCCCGACATAAATAGTGATGCTAATGTATCAAATAGTTGGTACCTACTTATAAAGTGGAAAGTGAATAATATGTTTGTTGTTGAACTAAGGTACTTACAGACGACGTTACATGAGAAGTTTCGAGATATTACTACTAACAGCTCATAAGAAATTGTTATTTAATTATTTTATACTCCGATAAATATTTTTTAAGAAGTTTTAGGAATTTTTACGCTTGACTTCCATATTATTTATTTAATGTAAATCTTTAACCTTCCGGTAAAAAAAATCCCTTTTTAAAATTATTAACAATAAATAAATAATAATAATAACATTTATTCAAAAATATAAGGACTAACGTTAAATACAGTTAACTGTGTCTTGTTGTACTGGGTTTTGTTGTTGTGTTGTGTGATGTGCGTGTGAGGGTGTGTGTGTGTGTGTGTGTAGAGTAGTATTACCTGTGTCTTGATTTCTTAACCTATTATTGTAAGCAAATTTACCTAACTTTGATTGTATTTTACAGGGAAATTCAAAAAGTTGATGAAATAAGCCTTCGATTTCTTACATTAACGTGACTGATTTACCTATAACCACCTTTACGTATGAAACGCAAAATCTTCCAGAAATTACCTATCTACCTGTGAACAATAAAGAAATGATTATTATTTCTATTGCGATTAGAAAGTAATTTGCCTTAATTGGGCAAGATGAATTCTTGAGACCATTGAAATCTGCCTATTTGTAGTTTTACTGCAAGCTTTAGATACCTACTCTACATTAGAGTTTAGGAGTAAAAGGAAATTCTTTAAGGGATTAACTCGGTAAGAACCTTACTCATAGAACATAGTACATCAGGCCCTATGAAGTTCCTAGCGAGTGTCGTAAAAGGGGACTATGTAAGGGTAAGGGATTATGTTGAGATGGGCAGTGGGCAGTAGCGTCCTCTAATAACACAATGCGATTATCTTTTATAGCTTTTCACTTAAAATTAGGACATTATTGTCGTTAGGGGTGATGTCGTCTCTGTCGGTCTACTTCTTAAATGAAATCCGTAGATTCAGCCGACATTATGGGCGTTTCTTTCTGACATTTTTCTTTTTGCTCGGCTCCTAAGTGTCATAGCGTGATGTTAAATAGCCTATAGCCTTCCTCGAAAATTGGGCTATCAAATACAAAAATATTTTTTCAAATCCGACTGGTAGTTCCAGAGATTTTCCCCTACAAACAAACTTACAAACTTTACCTCTTTATAATATTGTTATAGATGTTTCTGTGGCAATGAACTAATTTTCTTTCATTCATGATTGTTTTCGACTCTTTGTTCGGTCCTTTGACAATCTATCTACATATAAATGGTACAAGTTTATAACTAGAAACAACAGTGGTTTTACGGTCTACAACAGTTTATTACTACAATTTATTACTTCGTGTAAGGTTTCTAGTCGAACATCTATGTTATAGAGCCGTCGTTATACAATCTATTAATATTGACTGGCGTTACGTAAGGCTCAATATCAAGGCTCAGTCAACTCTCTTTTGTTTGTGTTATACAACGAGATTAGCACAAGTGGTAAAAGATATGCTCAAAGATAATTGTGAGCCCTATATTATATTACAACCAAAGATTTAAGTCGTTAGATTCGCCTCACCGCCTCAAACGGTAGTCGCGTTTCTGTTTCGTTTGGACACCTCTGGCACACCCAATGACGCAGTGACATGAATGACTTGACTTGATTGTCATGGAAACGCTATTAATAATGGTTACTACATGACTCTAGCAGAATAGTCAACATTGGCTCAGTTGCCAAAAAGGAAAAACAAGAATGTGTGAGCTCACTCATCTCAGTACCTATGGACACTTTTCGCGGGAGTACCTAAGTGAGGTAAGGGCAAATCTACCGATTTAAATATTTGATGACTGATTTGATTATAACACCCCCAAAATATAATACAAACATTGTTTTGTTTACCGACAATATTGCTTTTCATTTACATTTACTCGACAATTTCTTGTCACCTCCGCAACATTGAAAAATTTCCTGAAAAGGTCATTGATATATCACGGTTCCTTTTGGCGCCTAGTCTGTGTTTGTATATTAGGGTCGTGCTCAATTCTGTTATGAAATATGTCTTTGTATCCTTCAAAATATTAGGTGTTTACGAGGTGGCTAGATGTAGGTACCTCCTTATTTGTGTGTCTTGAGGGGTTGAGATGTAAGAAAGACTTTATACATTTCCTAATTTTGATGAAAATGTTTTTTTTGCAGTTGCGTATTTCTACATACTTTTATTTTTCTTTTTGCTATCTAAAGATTCTATTGCTGATCTAGAAATAAATAAATGATGATGATGATGTAACTCAAAAGGAATATAGGTAGGTGCCATCAACAATAGTCGTCGTCGAGTCGTTTCAGCCGATAGACGTCCACTGCTGGACATAGGCCTCCCCCAATTTTGGGAGGGTTTGCCATAATCGCCACGCTTGGCAGGCGGGTTGGCGATCGCAGTATGGTATGGTGGTGGAATACATAGAGAACGCTGCTGCCCATTCTCCGGTACGAACCTTAGTCGCCTTCAACAACAATAAACAATAGAACAACGCATAAATAAAAGAGGTGCTTTAAAAATAAAACTGACTCTTCATACAACCAAAAAAGCAAACATTTTAGTTGTAAACGAAAATCTTATAACAGTGCCTACGTAATGGCCAGTAATAGATCAATCCAATAGTCCTTTCATGTCATGTAATCCAATGAATCTGTCTCGTATATTGATGACCCTGGACCGTTAATTGATTATCCGTATCCGAAAGATAGACGTTTTCGGACGTATATAACAAACGAACTAGAGCGCGTCTGAAGGGATATAAGGGTTACCGAACTGTGCAACCTACTTGCGTATCTTTGCGTATTTAGAAGATGTTAAGCTGGGGTTTCACTGTGCTTGCAAAGACTAAGAGAATGTAGCCCGAAAAGATGGTCACGTTTGGTGAAATTGCAACTGAAAGTGCCCTTCAGCAAGCCACAGACCAAATGGAGCTTCTTTAGCTAGGTATTCAGAAAAAAATTAGAAGAAAGAAAAGATGTTTATTCTGTGCATTTGCGTCGTGTGAAGACGACGCACATTACAAAACTGTAATACAAAGTAGCGAATAGCCTCGTATTCTACAATAAAAAAATCATGATTCTCAACAATCAGGAACTTACCTACTACCGTAGAGAAGGAAAGCTGTGTTTGCTTACGCACCGGTGATATTCCACTAAATATCTTTCTAAACATCTTATTTGCTTATTGAAAATTGCAGTCACTTCTCGTCGTTTACAGTAGGGTCCCGGAATCTATGCGAAGGTAGTGAGTAAGTAGCTTTAGTTCGGCCACAGTCTAATTTAATACAGTTGTCCATCGCGAGGGTTACAAAATATTTTTTTTTGTTGTTATCCTATTTTGTTTTTTTATTACAAGCTTTTATTTAGCTTGCACTGTTCGTATGTATGTATGTAAGTTGTCCGTCAAAATTTGCAAAGCATTTTTCGACCATTTGGTATCCGATTGAGCTGAAATTTTGCATACACCTTTAGTTCGGGCAACAATACAATTTGCAATACTCAATATTGTAATAATTTCAATATGGCCGCCGCTCCAAGATGGCAGATTACATATTTTTTCTCAACCCCCTTAATATAGGTATCAAATGAAAGGGCTTGAAGAGTAGAAAACGATAAAGTAAATAACATCACACTGAATTCAATATGGCCGCCGCTCTAAGATGGCGGTTTACATTTTATCAATCCCCTTAATATCGGTATCAAATGAAAGGTCTTGAAGAGTAGAAAATTATAAAGTAAATAACATCACACTAAATTCAATATGGCCGCCACTCCAAGATGGCGGATTACATTTTTTTCAATCCCCTTAATATGGGTATCAAATGAAAGGCCTTTACTTGATGTACGGTACCCGTTATACAGGTGTACCTAGGTGCTACACAATGTCACTTAAATTTATTTTTTTCTTTTTAGTTCGCGTTATTCTTTCTTTTTGGGTTACGTTTTTATTTACTTACTTAAATAAAAGCTTGTTTTTTAAACTTTTTTATTTTCATTTTTTTCTTCCAAACCTACCTTGTTCTATCATCGTTTGGAAGTTTATAAAGGAGGATTGAGACTATAGTCCACGACGCTATTCCAGTGCGCAATATTTAAATTAATTTATTCACTTAAGTTATACAGTCAGATAGTTCAGCCTGTCCGCTATCATCATCAGCACGCTGTTGTTGCAGAGACGAGCTCCGTTTACACATCCTTGCATAGGACTAGGAGCAGTCGACGCTGGCTTCGGCAAATGTGCCTGAGGTACTACACCATATGCCTGGTTCTGTTATCGTCACTGATTTCATTTTTAGAGTAAGTACTCAGATATATGTAGTTGCTCTGTGGCACCATTCTGAATCATTAGAACTGCTGTTACCTTCGAAAAGAATTAATGGCGTGTAACTTCAGATTCTCGTAGGTGAAAGGAACTCCGTGTAGCAGTGAGTAGGTTGTTTAGTTTGTTACGCATGGTAAGCAGTGATGGATTAAGTCATCAATATTTTCTTCATATCTCTTACGGTGCGGAAAAAAGCACATAATATAATATTAATTTTAATGTGTATCCTTCGCACGATGTAGGTATTGTGTACCTACCTAACCGCTTGTGCCTAGATTTTTCTGTTTAATCAGTTAATCTTGTAGCGGAAGGATGATTTTGCGGTTTCACAGACACTGAAGAACTTGGATGGTCTGTGAATTATTAATGTGAACTCTTTAGGTTTTTTAATATTATAGTTGACTCACGTAACGTAACTCTTAAGGTAACATTAAAAAAAAAAAAGTAATTTTGTAATGATTTGTTCTCGGTAAGACTAGGTACAGCTGGTATAGTTAACCTACATTACGTACTGTAAATTCCTAAAAAGACTATTAAGGAGTTCAGTTAAAAAAAGAACTGTAGCAATGGCCTACATTCAGCAGCAGATTTAATAGAGTATTCCACAATTTTTTTTCGGATAGAAAAGAAGAAAGAGTATTCCACAATTTTTTCTCGGATAGAAAAGAAGAAAGAAAGAAAATGTATTTTATAGCACTGTGTGACCTAACCCCGCATTTAAGTCACGCTTTTTTGTGACTTAAGTAGTCCATTTTTACACACAACAGCGTGACTTAAGTGTGGGTTTTGGTCACACGTGCAATCAAATAGTATATGATACGTGTGACTTAAATGATCCATTATTGCACGGCGTAAAAGTCATGCACTATCGTAATGTGTACTATATTGGGACTCGCACAGGAAGATCACGAATTAAACTAAACACAGTCATAGAAACATAAAGAAAAGTAGAGAAATAGAAGAAAAAAGAAAGAAAGAGTGAAGATAAACTTATTAAGCACAGCAGGTAAACAAATAGATTCGTGCTCAAAGTTAGAATATACGTACCTAATTAGACCTCGCAGGTGGTATTCACTCTATTAAGCATTAGACAAAGTTTCACGGAGGGTAAAACTTAGTTAAAGTTCCAAGCTCGGTGATATTACGTAACTTAGATGCAGCTAAGAGCTAATCTATGTTCGGGATGCTAGGAGAACAATAGGGTACGAGAACGGGTTCCCGAAAGGTGCTAATAGTACATTATGATACATGTGTGCTATGTTGATCATTATGCTCGAGGAGGTATTATTCGCGCGAGCCGCAGGCGAGTGCGATAAGAAAGCCGAGAGTCTAATGATCAATGCACACGCGTTTCATACGACGTTTTTCAACACACTTGCGAGGAAAAAAACAGACTTGTATTGTTAAATATTAACTTCTTTAGAAAATGGCGCGCTAGTTTTGTTTTTCCGCGCGCCGTGCTAGGCAGCACTAGCGATGCGCGCGCAGGTGTAAATAAAAGCACCGACTCTCATTTTAAATATATTAGTCTATGGTACTGACAAAACCGATCCGCCCCGATCACACGAACCCGTTTGAGAATGAAATTATGCTACACATCAAATCTTAAATTTTAATTAATGTGCGTTAATTAGGAGTGTTGGATAAACACCTCATAATATGTTCATATTTAGCGCACAAGTTTACTATTATTAATTTTCCTTGTATAAATTCAAGTCATACGATACTCGCCATTTTGATGACAGTGGTGGTCGAGGCTAAAAAACATAAAAATTGGAGATTTCGAACACCCTAACTTCACCACAGGGGCTGTGAATCATCATTTAATCAGGGCATCATTTAATTATTTGACGAATTTATCCATAGTTTAAGGTAAATAAGTACTTAGTGGTAATGAAGTTTTTGGATATCTAATGTCGAAGTTTCGCGCCAATCGTGCGTGTTTACATTTTACTTTTCACAAATTTCACACACACAGTTAAATGTAAGATTTAAAATGTGACAAATATTATTGAAAATATTGTGAACAACACGAAAATGCCCAGGTCTTAACGAAATATTCAAACACAGGTCCAATAACATGTATTAATCATTACCACTAGGTACCTACTCAATTCTCTTCTTAGTCTGTGTCAATTTGTGCTCAAAATCACCGACCATTATTGTTTTTTTTATTGCAACGATGTACGAAAGCGATTATTCCAAACGATTTTTTTTTAAATTTCGGTTGATAATATGACGAATGTAATCGATACTTGGAAATTAAATAAAATTAAGTATTTTAAGCAGTAAATACAATAAACATTGTTTATAATAACGATTTATGCTTTTCTATTGTCATTTCAGTCGTTTTTTGGAAATTTCACTTAAACAGAGTCAATAACAGCCAGGCCATAGGTACCTCATTTATTGAATTTCGCGCCGAAATGTTTCTATATTTGAATTTATTCGGAATGCGCTCGCTGTTTAGAATTATTTTAATTTATTGAACAACTATTATTTATTGTGGATTTTGTTTTTAATTGATAATTTCTAATAGTTTCCTACAGAATTCCCAGTATATATTTATTAGGTAGGCTTAGTAAAATTTTGTTTGAGAATGATGTTAAATTAATTCCATAAATTGGGTATTCTGCAAACATTTTCAATACTTTTTGTTAGTTGTTATTCAGTTTCTAATTTTTTTATATTTTATTTATCGCGAATATCGATTAGGCTGTATGCAAGTTTTGAATCGAAATAAGGAAATTGGGGGGACGGTCTACACCTTCTTATATATATCTATGGTCAGCACTTAAAAGTGTCGCGTCGCAACACAATTTTTAGTCATTTTTTATCAAGATTTAATCGTTTTTTTTTATGTAGTTTATGTATGAAAAATGGTAAAAGTAAGAATGCAGACAGAATGACAATATCTTTATTTTTTCCTTTTGCATATTTTCAGCAAGAGATTAGGTTGTTCATGCATATTTTCACTGAATTGAATTTGTCTACTTTTCGGATAGGTGTGTAGTAATACCAATTTTATACAACTTTCGCAGTAGACTAACGCAGTTTGACCGACCTCAACATATAAATAAATTATAGATTTTTGTAAAGGATATCGCAAAGACCATAAAATACACACACACAGAACTTTATTTCATCATAATAATGAATTTCATCCAAAATATTTTCAAACTCCGTGTTTCGTGGTATTAATCACGACCTCAAGTCACGGACCGTCTACACTCAGGTTGTACACGCACCTATTGTATACTTAAGTGTCAAGTTTCATTTATTAATTAGTCTATCACTCGGCTGATATCGTAAACCCTAACCGTAGCTTGAGAACCAACGTCAAACGATCATGACCTCAAGATCGATATCAAGTGCGAGCTCTTGGGCTGAGTGACGTTTATTAATACGGGCCGTAGTGTTGTCGTATGTCAAATTGTAGTTTAGTTAGTATGGAATTAGAAAGTACTATTGGCATAGAGAAATATACATTAGTTCAGTGAGAATCTGCAATAATAAAACGCCAGTCAGGGTCTTTTCCGTTTGGTTTCGGAAGGGACCACGGACAATTTAAGGTGGATAATTAAAATTTTCTTACGTTTTTTGTAATATGCAGGTCAGTATGAGGTTGTATCTTGATCAAATATCATTCGCGACTATAATATATATGTATTTACGTAATTATAGTCATTAGAATAGAATCTTTCAAGTTAGATTTTTCCCTAAGAACTTTTCCATATGAAAGATGTATTAATGATTCGAATGATTATCATTGTGTAAAGTCGTACCTGTTTTAATCACAAATCATATTTTGATCAAGATACAACCTGACACTGACCTGAAAATTGCAAAAAACCTAAGAAAATTTCGCGGTCTACCACTGCGCATTCACCTCAAAATTGTCCGTGGTCCCTGCGCATTCACCTTAAAAAAAATTTGTTAATTTTGGGACCAAGGACAATACAGACTATTTAAAAAAAAAGTGAATTAATGAGATTAAAAAAGCGCGCATCTCCGACTAGTAAATAGTTATCTGTGGAAATAAAGCTCATGTGGATTAAAGTAAAGAAAAAGCACGCGTTTTTAATACACTGCATTATGGACCTAAAAGCGGTTCAATAAGAGCCACTTTACGAGCAAGTGTGTTGAAATAGTACATTATGATACATGTGTGCTATGTTGATCATTATGCTCGAGGCGGTATTATTCGCGCGAGCCGCAGGCGAGTGCGATAAGAAAGCCGAGAGTCTAATGATCGATGCACACGCGTTTCATACGACGTTTTTCAACACACTTGCGAGGAAAAAAACAGACTCGTATTGTTAAATATTAACTTGTATGGAAAATGGCGCGTTGGTTTTGTCTTTCCGCATAGCCAGCAATAGCAATGCGCGCGCAAGTGTAAATAAAAGCACTGACCACAGAGCATGTTAAAACAATTGTAAAAAAAAAAAAACAATTGTAGTTTAGTTAGTATGGAATTAGAAAGTACTATTGGCATAGAGAAATATACCTACATACGTTCAGTGAGAATCCGCAATGATAGAACGCCAGTCAGGGTCTTTTCCGTTTGGTTTCGGGTAGGGACCACGGACAATTTTAGGTGGATAATTAAAATTTTCTAAATAAAAGTTGCTCATTTTCATGAGTACTAACTCCTCTTAAAGTATGTCCCTCGTTTAACCTAACGCTCTGTATATGTATTTACAGAATTATAGTCATTAGAATAGAATCTTTCTAGTTAGATTTTTCCCTAAGAACTTTTCCATAAGAAAGATGTATTAATGTTTCGAATGATTATAATTCTATAAAGATGTAGGCACCTGTTAGAGTCGCAAATCATATTTTGATCAAGATACAAACCTGACAATCATTCCCGCACTTTTGCTAAAGCCTACCTAAAAAATATATACCGGGCATTCTGTAGCAAACTATTAGAAAATATCAAAAATAAATATGTAGTAAGTACAATAAATAAAAATAATTTTGCACGGCGAGCGCATTCCGAAGATAAATTCAAATATAGAAACACTTCGGCGCGAAATTCAATAATTAATGACTATGGTCAAAGGTCCTCAGTTACCTATTGATTCAGTTTCAATATAGTGTCCAAAAAACTAAAAATAACATTACAAGAGCATAAATCATTATTATAAACAATGCTTATCGTATTTAATGCTTAAAATAATTTTATTTCAGTTTCCGAGTATCGATTTAAAAGTATAATAGTAGAGAATTAAAAAAAAAATCGTTTAGCATAATCGCTTTCGCACATTATTACTATAAAAAAAAAACAATAATGGACGGCGATTTTGAACACAAATTGAGTAGCGGTAATGATTAATACGTGATAATGGACCTGTGCTTCAATATTACGTTAACATTTGGGCATTTTCGTGTTGTTTATAATATATTATCTATAATATTTTGTCACATTTTAAATCTTACCTACATGTGTGTGCGTGATATTTGTGAAAAGTTAAATGTATAACAGATTGGCGCGAAACTCGACATTAAATATCAAAAAACTTCATTACCGCTACTTATTTAACTTGAACAATGGATGAATTCGTCAAACAATTAAATTATGTATTATTCACTGCCCCTGTGATGGAGTTTGGATGTTCGAAATCCCCAATTTTTATGTTTTTTAGCCTCGACTACCACTGTCAACAAAATGGCGATTATCGCATTTAAAGACTTGAATTTAATAAAGGTAAATTAATATGCTTGCGCGCTAAATATGAAATATTTAATGGCGTTAACTTAAGAGTTTTTTTATCCAACTCTCTTAGTTAACGCACATTCATAAGATTGGATGGGTAGCATAACAAATATTTACAAAATCAATGTAGGGTGTCGTATGTCGTAATTCCTGGGTCCAATGGGACCCAGTACCGAGCCGGCGGAGGTTCGTGTGTTCGGGTCCATTCTAACGGAAACTATACGGTTATATTGTCCGGGTAAACAAATATTAGTTAATTTTGGGACCAAGGACAATACAGACTATTTAAAAAAAAAGTGAATTGATGAGATTAAAAAAGCGCGCATCTCCGACTAGTAAATAAGTAGTTATCTGTGGAAATAAAGCACTTGTGGATTAAAGTAAAAAAAAAGCACGCGTTTTTAATACACTGCATTATGGACCTAAAAGCGGTTCAATAAGAGCCACTTTACGAGCAAGTGTGTTGAAATAGTACATTATGATACATGTGTGCTATGTTGATCATTATGCTCGAGGCGGTATTATTCGCGCGAGCCGCAGGCGAGTGCGATAAGAAAGCCGAGAGTCTAATGATCAATGCACACGCGTTTCATACGACGTTTTTCAACACACTTGCGAGGGAAAAAACAGACTTGTATTGTTAAATATTAACTTCTTTGGAAAATGGCGTGCTAGTTTTGTTTTTCCGCGCGCCGTGCTAAGCAGCACTAGCGATGCGCGCGCAGTTGTAAATAAAAGCACCGACTCTCATTTTAAATATATTGGTCTATGGTACTAACAAAACCGATCCGCCCCGATCACACGAACCTGTTTGAGAATGAATTATGCTACACATCAAATCTTAATGAATGTGCGTTAATTAGGAGTGTTGGATAAACACCTCATAATATGTTCATATTTAGCGCACAAGTTTACTATTAATAATTTTCCTTGTATAAATTCAACTCATACGATACTCGCCATTTTGATGACAGTGGTGGTCGTGGCCAAAAAACATAAAAATTGGAGATTTCGAACACCCAAACTTCCACACAGGGGCTGTGAATCATCGTCTCAATCAACACCATTTAATTATTTGACGAATTTATCCATAGTTTAAGGTAAATAAGTACTTAGTGGTAATGAAGTTTTTGGATATCTAATGTCGAAGTTTCGCGCCAATCGTGCGTGTTTACATTTTACTTTTCACAAATTTCACACACACAGTTAAATGTAAGATTTAAAATGTGACAAATATTATTGAAAATATTGTGAACAACACGAAAATGCCCAGGTCTTAACGTAATATTCAAACACAGGTCCAATAACACGTATTAATCATTACCACTAGGTACTCAATTTGTGTTCAAAATCGCCGACCATTATTGTTTTTTTTATTGCAATGATGTACGAAAGCGATTATTCCAAACGATTTTTTTTTTTATTTCGATTGATAATATGACGAATGTAATCGATACTTGGAAATAAAATAAAATAAATTATTTTAAGCAGTAAATACAATAAGCATTGTTTATAATAATGATTTATGCTTTTCTATTGTCATTTCAATCGTTTTTTGGACATTTCACTTAAACAGAGTCAATAACAGCCAGGCCATAGGTAGGTACCTCATTTATTGAATTTCGCGCCGAAATGTTTCTATATTTGAATTTACTCGGAATGCGCTCGCTGTTTAGAATTATTTTAATTTATTGAACAACTATTATTTATTGTGGATTTTATTTTTGATAATTTCTAATAGTTTCCTACAGAATTCCCAGTATATATTTATTAGGTAGGCTTAGTAAAATTTTGTTTGAGAATGATGATAAATTAATTCCATAAATTGGGTATTCTGCAAACACTTTCAATACTTTTTGTTAGTTATAAGAGTTGTTACTCAGTTTCTATTTTTTTTTTATTTCATTTATCGCGAATATCGATTAAGCTGTATGCAAGTTTTGATCGAAATAAGGAAATTGGGTGGACGGTCAACACCTTCTTATATACGTATCTATGGTCAGCACTAAAAAGTGTCACGTCGCAACACAATTTTTAGTAATTTATATCAAGATTTGATCGTTTTTTTTTATGTAAGTAGTTTATGTATGAAAAATGGTAAAAGTAAGAATGCAGACAGAATGACAATATCTTTATTTTTTCCTTTTGCATATTTGCAGTTTGACCGACCTCAACATATAAATAAATTATAGATTTTTTGTAAACGATATCGCAAAGACCATCGCACACACAGAACTCTATTTCATCATAATTCCATACTGACTATTTAAAAAAAAAAAAAGTGAATTAATGAGATTAAAAAAGCGCGCATCTCCGACTAGTAAATAGTTATCTGTGGAAATAAAGCACATGTGGATTAAAGTAAAGAAAAAGCACGCGTTTTTAATACACTGCATTATGGACCTAAAAGCGGTTCAATAAGAGCCACTTTACGAGCAAGTGTGTTGAAAATATTATTATAGCTTAGTGGGGTTATGATGTTTCTTGGATATTAGTTTGCCATGTAAATTTATTGTACGGAGTTCCTTTAACATTTAAACATAACATATCTTCACGCCTGTATTCCCCGTTGAGTTACGCAGAGGTGTATATTTATATAAATTTCGCTTGTCATTTTTAAGTCCTCTATGATAGGAGCGAGCATATTTTGCCATCAATAGGGCACAAATTCAGACTCCGGGCTTCAACTGAGAAGTTCCAGATTGAAAAACTCAATAACACTTTGCCCAATCTGGGAATCGAACAAGTTTCAGGACTTCATGCTCAGCAGAAGCATTTAAATGACTAACGAGGCAGTCCTTTATAATTTCTGATTCCTAATACAAAGTGGCCATTCTCAGAATTCGACACTGGTATAAATTAAAAAGGCAGATTTCGATGAAAAATTGTAAGTGTAACGATAGAATATAATACGAATCCTGAGTAATTTTTTTATATTCCTGAAAACTTAGAAATGTTTTTATTTTGGTTGATTCTTCAGGCAATCGTTAAAACAAGGCTAAAGTAATATTCTGTCGAAATTCTATATTTTTGTTTACTAAATATTTATGATGGAAATAAACTTTACGTAATCTGAGCTTGACGTATTATTAAACAGAGAAATATGAAAACCTGGAAAAACTTAAAATAGGTTGAGGAAACGGGACGCCCACGTCACAGTAAAAATAGGCCGAATAACCTAATTGAAGACTGTTCGTCAGCTTCGTATTATTTCGGGTAAATTACGAGGTGACCTTTTCTGTTTTCATAAAAGCATTCCTTTCTTTATTAAAAAAGTTTTGTGTATTTTTAGGACACCGATTTGTGTTACGAGTACACGTTGTTGTACCTATTATATAATCGTTGAGCATTATTTTATTTACCTACTGAGCGTCTTTTGTTCCCCTTTGTTGGCATTTTGGTTAGGCTATGTGAAATCATGGTAAAGACGAAGTTGTGCCTAATTATGAATAAACATTTTGTTGGGTTAATGTTGAACTTACTCTCCAATTTTACTACTCAGCGTTTATCCGAAAATGTACTTACTGTTAATTCAAGCGTTGATATTCTTAAAGGACTTAAGGTGAAAGCACCAGGGTATCCCGCGAAAGTCAACCTGTTTTTTGAAATTTCGTGAGATCATAATATTGATCAACGCGCTACTTGACACTGACCTGCTAACCGCAAAAAAAACGTAAGAAAATTGCCCGGGCTACCTTCATGCTTCCTTCCGCCGCGCAGCATTCTAACCAAAAGCAATCGTCGCGTTCATACGTCACTTTTTGTGCGATAAACTGCCGGTCGATTTTGTAAAAATCTCACCGTGAAAACTTAGGTGAAGTGAGTTTGTTTTTGCTAGGAATTGACACTATTGACAGCTCACTCCACGCTCACTTCACCTACGTTTTCACGGTGAGATTTTCAGGCTAAGAACTCACGGAGCGATTTTCGCCCGCAACCGCCGCGGTCGTGGATCTGCGGTTTTATTTCAAAACTCACGAGACCGGTTATTCGCGCGGTTACGCGGCCGCCGCGGTTGCGATCATCGCCCGCAAACGTGGCGGGCGGTAATTAAGAGATCTATTTCAATATCCATTTTATTAGAATATTATACTTATTGTTTGTTGACAACGTCACGATGCCACGTGTAATAACAAGTCACAAAATGGCCGGATCTCTGTATCTCCCGCCGCGCCGCCCGCCGGCCCCCGCGGTCGCCCGCCAACCGATCGCAAAGCGCGCGGGCGCCACCCGCCGAGGCTGCGGGTAACCGCGGCCCGCGCGATTCTACTAGTTGCCCGCCGGTACAGCGGGAGCCGCATACAACCGCGTACACCGCGGGCGTAAAACGCGTCGTGAAATGTGCTTTAATTTTTTATATAAATATTTGCATTCTACAGAAGCTGCGGGCCCGCAACCGCAGCGGACGCGGACGAAAATCGCTCCGTGAGTTCTTAGCCTTACAGAATAGCACCGCTGGAACGCGCGGTCGCGCAGACATGTGAACGCGACGATCGGTTTTGGGGTCATAAGGAAAACAACAGTTCTTCTGTAAATGTAATGCAACAAATACCTTAGAAATATTTAAATAACCATTTCCATGACATAACACAAAGGTTTCCAAAAGGACAGCTACACATCTTTTTACTTAGTAAACAATTTCAGTACAACTTGGGCATGTAGCTCCGAATACAAACTAGGTCGGATTAGGGTTCATTGATACATCCCCGGGTCTATTCCTGGAGGGTATGTGAAGAGAAGAAGGTAGGCATATGAAGGATTGTGATATCTATAAATATAATAAATCTGTAAGAAGGGTCCAGATGAACTTTGATTTATTCTCGTGGTCCAATTTCGGGGATTGGTTTACATCATATTTTTTGTCTGTGTTGTTTTTTGAGGGTAAAAGATAATAAAAGTTTCAGCTTTGTTTGTGACTAAAATGGGTAGAGGATGACTTAACTTTTATGTTGTTTAAGTAGGCCGAAGCCTGAGGGCATCCTTCAGTAAGAATCAACCTTTTTGCTATTTTGACCTATAATAGTTATATTTCGTTCCATGCTTGGCATAACTCTTGATCATATATTGACTCCCAACCTCAAAGACGATGATGATATTGAACGGGAGCGGAGAGCGTTGTCGGTTAGAGCAAACATGCTGGCACGCAGGTTTGCACGATGCTCACATCCTGTTAAAATCACGCTCTTTCGAGCCTACTGCACTGCTTTTTACACGTGCAGCCTGTGGGCTAGATATACGCGAAGATAGAACAGCGCTATTCGCGTTCAATATAACAATGCGTTTAGGATAATGGTGGGGCTGCCCCGTTTCTGTAGTGCGTCAGGGATGTTCGCAGATGCGCATGTAGATTGCTTTTACGTAACAATGCGTAAAAGGTGCGCTTCCCTGGTGCGCAGGATGTGGGGCAGCTCCAACAGTGTCTTAAACATGGTTGCGAGTCGCCTTGACTTGTTTACGTGGATCACTGTTGTGCCGTCTCTCATGGGATGTCGCAACGGTGACCAACCGTTATTCCTTGTGTTTTTTTGTTTTACTTAGTTTTACTAATAATCTTGTTTGAGTTTGAGTCTTGGTCACTTTAATAAAGAAAAATTCTATATAATTGCATAAGGTTTATAGAACGAGTCCCAAATGTCGAGAGCTACGAAGGTTTTCGATATCGGAAAACAAGTTATGGGACTCAAATGGAATTGGGCAGGACTTGTGGCAAGGCGCATTTATAACAGGTGGATGGAATAAGCCGGTGACCGAGTAGCGTGCAAGGACTAGAAGACGAAGTGTCGGTCGTCCGGCGACAAGAACGCACATCGCAGGTAGAACCTGGAAGAGGCTGGCATAGGACCGAAATTTCCCGACCGACACGCCGAAACGACTAACATCCAGGATATCTGACAGATATTTTATATATTTTTTTTCTTAGTAGTCTAATTTAGTTTGTTCATAACAACATTCAGTTGAGTTTGATTTACTTATTATTATCGGTTAATAATTATTACGTGTAACTGCTTGTAAAACGTAGAATACTGCAGGTTTTTTTTTTTAATCGTACATTCGTGATTTTCGTCTGCCTATCTAGAGTTACGCGATCACAGCGATTACGGTTGCAACTGCAATTTAAACTCACACATAAACTTACTAATTTTAAAACATAATTTATTGTACAAAAACCTCAAGTATTAATTCCTATTTTTTTAAAATACGTTATCAACCCGTCAGTGTATCGTCACAAGTTTCTATTATTTCATATTATTTTTGTTACGTTCGGACCTTTTTTATAACGGAACATTATACATTTTTAGTGCCAAAGAGCAGTGTTTCATTTTATTTCGCAACAAAAATCGGGCATGAAAAAAGAGACCTATGCTCAGAGTGGGTTAAGTCGGGCTGGGGATGATAATGATGATATTTCGTTCTAATATTTAGGCACTTCCCCACTTCTTAAACCTTTTTACCTAAGTAAGCATGCCATTCGATAACAGCTGAAAAAACTTTAACACTTATTTCCAGAGGAAAGTTACAAAAATGATTTATGAGGACGCACTTAAGACAGCGGGAGAATCCATTATTCCTTTTGAAATTCTCCTTAGTCAAAGTATATCTTTTCAAGATTCAAAAGCCAGAGGAAAAGAATGCCAAAATAATGCCACAATGAAAAGAACGACATTATAAGAATAAGTGAAATATTTCATGCATTGTGTATGCTCTAGCAAAGAATTCAACAATGCAGCTAAACCTATAAATAATTGCGCTTCTACGAATTGTATGATACATTAAGTAGGTTTTATAGAACGGAGATGAAAGTGCTTGTCTGGATCTATTCATATTTATATTTAAAGTTTTTAGGTTCGGGATTGTTAACTACATTAGTTGTATTTTAGTTATTATTCTTTGTGTTTACAACGTGTAACAGAATAAACCAAGACCTAGCGGGTTCAATTTGAATATTAAATTACTAAGTTAAAATAACATCTGTAATTTAATTTTGTCAAACCAAACCGTGTCTGTAAAACCATCTCTAATAATAAAGTTGTCCTGACTTAACGAAAAACGGTAAAAACGTAAATTCGGTCGTGCATTGAAGTAGGCTTTATTTCTTGGAAATAAGGCTTAAATTACTTTAAATGAAAGATTTTATTAGCTTGTTAAGATGCGGTGGTCCTAATTTAAGTTATATAAAATTCTAGCTATTGCCCGCGACTTTGCCCTCGTGGAGGTCGGAAATAATCCCACGGGAACGTACTACCGGGATTGAAAGAGTCCTGTGTGTTAATCCTGGTTATAACCAGGATTTGGGATTGGGGGATTTCCAAATCCCTTCAGCTGTTTTTGCGTGACTGAGTAAAAATAGGGTCACCTAATTTGACATTCACGTTTAGGTATAATATTATTAGTAGACATTTTTCCTCTTTTTATTCGTTTGTAAGTACACTGTACTATTTTTATATCTAAACGTGTTCCCCGTTTTAGCCTTAGCTGGTTCCAGGCGTCGATGGAGGAAAACGGGTCAATGTGGTGTTATAGGTAATGGTAACATATCGAGGCTTCTGCATGTGCCTCAACTGGTGACTTGGTGTAGTGTAGTGTAGTAAAACTCACTAAATGTAGATACTGATACTTTATTTTTCTCTTCACTTATTCATAGATACAGTCACCACAGTTACTTCACACCCAAAAGTGAGCTCTCTCGGCCAAGTCCCCTTATTTATAGACTAAAATTTCCTACCCTACCATACCAAATTGACGGTTGGCCAGTGTTGCCATTTCTCAAACGTAAAAAACTAATTATTAAAATCTTTAAAACCCTACACTCGACCGTCCTGACGACGTGTATGCCCTCATACACGCCCCAAGTGGTAACTAAAATACCCTACACTCTTGGCTGAGAGGACTCTTAATAACAAAAGAATGAAAGAAAGGAAAAAAAAAAAAAAAAAAAAATTATAAACATCCTAAAATATACAAAAATATAAACATCCAAGAATATACAAAAATATAAACATTTCAGCAATTAGACCAGGTCCTTATAACACTTGATGATTACAAATTCACAACAAACCCAAAAAAAAACATTATAATCATAATAAAACTTAAGAACTAAGTACCTAGGTTTTAATTTTGTTACAACAATGATTACAAATATTATTTGATTCAATTAATAAATTTATTTATTCCATAGTACTACCATAGCTGAATATAAGTTATAATTATAATAATATCCCTTTCTACAAAAAAATAACAATTTCTCAAAAATTATGACGAACCAATCAATTCTCGCCAAAAATACTTAGATCTAAAGGACTAGTTTTAATCTCGAACTAGGAACTACTTATCAATCATACAGAACTTTAAAATGTATGCTTATGCGAACCAATCAATTCTCGCTACTGAACTTACGTACTCTATCAGGTTGTGAACCAATCAATTCTCACACCTGATCAGAGACACCAACAACCTAGACAAACCAATCAATTCTTGCCTCTAATAACCGATGACGTGAACCAATCAATTCTCACGCTCGGTCTCCAACTGATGACGTGAACCAATCAACTCTCGCGTCAGGTCTGATGTAATAACCGATGACGTGAACCAATCAATTCTCACGTTCGGTCTGAAACAATAATATTAAACATTCTGTAATAATTGTCCTGTAGAATCCTACATTTAATGATTACTATTATCACTACGTTCGCTCTCATCACTAGATTCGCTAGAATCTGATTTATTTAGTTCTAACGCAGCTACATGTACCCACGGCAGCATTCGATCAGCTGCTACAGTAGTAGTGCGTTTATTTGTATTATTACTGAAACCGGGAATAGCCGCTATCTTATATCTATCTTGGCCTAAAACTTCTGTGACCCGGTATGGTCCTTTATAAGATGGGAGAAGTTTCTTACTCTTCCCATCATTATTGAAAGTAACTTTAGTAATTTTGACTAAATCGCCCTTATTGTATACCTTAGCAGGGCGTCTGTTCTGATCGTAACGTAGCTTCTGCTTAGCTTGTTCAGTGTCTATTCTTTCTTTAACTTGACTTCGGATAGTGGTCACATCTATATTTTCCCTAGTCACATCTGCTATCTCATTTAAATTAGGATTGATTTCACTGTTCATGAATGTACCGAACATGACTTCAGATGGTCTCCTAGCGGTTGTCTTTTGGACAGTGTTATTCAGCCCCCATTGTATTTTCCCTAACTGGAGGTCCCAATCCTTCTCATCATGTCTCAGGTTTAGCGCTTTCAATGAATTTAGGATTGTCCGGTTATATCGCTCTACCTGGCCGTTTGATTTGGGACTCGCGACAGCATTCAAGATGTGTTTTATACCTTTATCATAACAGTATCTTTTAAATAAGTTAGAAGTAAAACAACTGCCACGATCACTAATCAAACGGTCAGGTATTCTAAATGTATAGAATATGTCATCCAGGACACGAATCACATTTTGTGTATTCGTGTTTCGAACTGGCTTTATAAACACAAACTTAGTAAATGAGTCTACCACTACTAGAAGGTAAGAGTATCCTCGTTTGGATCTGACAAAGGGGCCCAGGTGGTCGACATGCAGGGTGTGAAACGGTGACGCTACTTTTTCGATTGGATGTAATAAACCCTCGTTTTTACTCGTGGACTTCTTAGCGTAAGCACAATCAATACAGGCCGACACATACTTTTTGATAAACCGTGACATTTTTGGAAACCAATAATTATTTTTAATCCTGTCCAAAGTTTTTTCTAATCCTAAATGACCAATATCGTCGTGATTCATCCTGCATATTTGCCACCTCGCCCCCTTTGGGACTGCCCAGCGAATATTATCTTTGTCGCCGTTAATACACCTATACAACTTATTATCTCGAACAACATAATTATCTTTGATATATTGGAGATTCTTGGGATCTAAATCCTTTTCTAAAACCTTTTTAATACGTTCTAATTCCGAGTCCCCCAGCTGAAGGGTATGTAGCCAGTCTTCGCTACTAATAACCATAACTTGATCACACAGACTAGTAGAATCGGACATAGAATCATTCGAAATGGGATAGCGAGATAACGCGTCTACGTGGGACATTTTAGTGCCTGGTCGATATTCAATTGAACAATTAAATTCTTGCAGCAAAAGCCACCAGCGCGCTATCCTAGGTATAAGATCGCGTTTCATGAAAGTGGAACGAAGAGCACTACAATCGGTGACTATTTTGAATTCCTTACCTAATAAATAGACCCGAAATTTCTCTAATGAACGAATAACAGCCAGCGTTTCTAATTCGTAGGAGTGATAATATTTTTCCTCCGGCGACGTTCGCCTACTACAATAAGCAATTGGCCGAAGAAAACCACTATCCTTACATCGTTGCAAGAGTATGCCTCCAACGCCATCCTTGCTGGCGTCGGTATGCATTTCAGTCTCCGCGTCGCGATCATAAATGGCTAAAACTGGTCTGTCTATTAATTGTGATTTAAGCACCTGGAATGCATTTTCTTGTTCTTGGCCCCACATCCATGTGGAGTCCTTTTTTAATAATTGCATAATTGGCGAAGCTAATTGAGCAAAGTTTTTAATAAACTTTCGAAAATAACTAGCAAGTCCAAGGAATTGCCTAACCCCATGAATATTAACTGGTCGTGGAAAATTCATAACTGACTGAATTTTCTTTTCACCTGGCCGAATTCCTGATGAGCTAATCTCGTACCCAAGATAATCTATATTATCGTGCAAAAAATTACATTTCGACAAATTTAATGTAAGATTTGCATCTTCCAACAGCTTCAGAATTTGTTCGAGCCTATCAAGACATTCAGCTGCATTTTTGCCAAAAACAAGCACATCATCCATGTACGCTGTAGCATGGGTGAATCGAGCTGACCCTAAGACCTTATTAATCATTCTCTGAAAAATTGCTGGTGCGTTTGCCAAACCAAATGGCATACGGTTAAATTCGTACAATCCATCTGGAGTGACAAACGCAGTGAGATGTTTGCATGGTTCCGAGATTGGCACCTAGTAATACCCAGATGCCAAATCAAGCGTTATGAAACACGCTTGCCCAGACAACCTAGCTATCTCATCGTCTATAATCGGCATCGGATATCTTTCCTTTACTGTTACAGAGTTCAACATTCTATAATCAATACACATTCGAAAACTACCATCTTTCTTACGAACTAATATAATAGGACTTGCATACTCCGATGCTGATTCTCTAACGATCCCTGCGTCCAACATTTCACTTAACATAGACTGCACTTTTTCACGTTCGTGATGTGACAACCTGTAAGGGCGATAGACAATAGGACGTTGACTACTCAACTCAATTGTCATCTGCGTAACATCTGTACAACCCAAATTTTTCAAATTTGAGGCGAAACAATGTTTATATTGTTTAAGTATGGTCATAAGCTTTTGTCTATCGTCCTTTGATACAGAATCACCTATGCGAACGTCTTTTTCCTGAATGTCATGTTCACAAATACTATCTTGAATACCTGCGGACTCTGCGATTCCTGGGGACTGTTTTACTATCCTCTGGACAAAATCGACTTTTTCTCCTCTACTAGCAACGAATTCCTTTCGCAATCTACAGGGGATAGAAAATGGATAAACAACGATGTCTAAATTCCCGCGCTGGACTTGGTAGACCCCACCATAAACAACAACCTCCTGATTTGGACCACCCACGATATTTTTGCTTAGCATTAAACAGCCACTAAAATCGGAACCTACGTGAGCCTTTATGGATGCGGGTCCATGAATCTCGACATCAGCAGCAATCCTAACTTCAACAGACTGAATGTTATTAGCATCGGGATAAACCAATGGGATTTCAGTATGCAACTTACGGAATTGTAATGTCTGGGAATTTTTGAACACAAGAATATGCGGTTGCTCCGTGTATGACTGTCCTATTAATATTTGTTTATCTAACAGATTATCATTGACAACTCTGCAAGCTACCCTCGCATCAACTCCATCTACCACTATATCTAGCAATATATTACCTAACGATCGAACCACCTCATTCCCGAAACCTTTCATGACCGACGGAACCTGGTCATGCACAAGATTTAGGCTCGAAATTATTGACTCCTTAACCAACGTCACTTCACTACCGAAATCAATAAAGGCATCTAAAGTTCTACCATTCACTGTGACCAGCTTTATGAATTTTGAGTTGGGACTGGAGCTTGAAATACACATTGTTTTATATGGTGCTCCCGGTTTATCTTCTGTATTGTCGGATTTAGGATCTTGCGAGCAATTTTCGACTTTGTGACCGATTTTATGGCATTTATTGCATTTGATTAGTGGCTTCGGACAACGTAAATAAGGGTGACCTCGCTCCTTACAATTAAAGCAGAACAAAGGACCCTGAGACTGATTAGATTTATTTTGAATTGTTTTAGAATTTGATTGGTTAGAGTTATTTTTACCAAAACTACGATCTGAAGCTTGGCTTTCTTTGTTGCTCATTAGGAATTGGAGAAGCTGATCCGGCTGAGAACAACAAAGAGCCAATGCACTCGATTTCATAGTCCTGTCAGAGATACCGTGGATAATACAATCTACTGCGCGTTTACCCGTAATGTCACACTGAGTTACCAACGCAAGTTTTTCATAATAATATACTTCGATTGGTTCGCCAAACTTACTTTTCCTCTTAAGCATATCTTCCAGGATTTGGCCATAGTTTTGCTCGCAAGGGAAAGCACTCATTAACTTCCCTTGCCATTCTTTCCAAGTATGCAAAATTGTGTTCAGACCCTCATACCAAACTTTGGCCAAACCCTGTAGTTTTTGCATTGCAAAATGTATCGTTGTTTTATCATCCCAGCCGTATACGGTAGCGCATTCATTTACTTTACGTAGCCAAATGTCAACACGCTGGTTTTTCGCTGAAGGGTCAAAATTAGGGAGAATGTTTTTATGATCAATATTCTTAGAAATTGATGCACTTGTAGACGGCTGAGATGTAAAACCATGTTTAATAGAATGCACCAGGTCCATAACATCTTTAACGGTAAAAGAAGGGGTACGTGACCTTTTATTTTGTGATGCACCGTCGCCACGTAGACAATCGTTGCTCTGCTCACGTGACCCTCGTCTCCGCTTGGCTCGTGTAGCTTGGTGCTCACGTTGACGTGACCGGCTCGGGCTGCAGCTGTGCTGCCGGCTCTCGGAGTGATGACGGCTCGTACTCCTCATATAACTTCTAGCAGATCGATTCCCACGCGCCTCTGTTATCTTCTCACGTTCCCGGCGTAGTTCCTGTTCGAGTACACGTAGTCGCTCTCGTTCTTGTTCAACCTCAAGCTCTTTCTCACGAAAACTTTGCTTTCGTGACTTGCTGCGGCTTCGGGTGCCACCGCAGCGTGCACCGGAAATATCACGTCGATGATGCGACGAGCACCTTATTGGAGTGAGCAGGCGCCGTCGGCTCTCTTTGCGACCACGAGGTGAAGCATCCAACGACCGGGCGTAGCCGTTATCTTTTTCCATTGTGAAACTGAAATTGATCACATTTACGGACATAAATGTTCGATAAAACAAATAACACAAGAAAACTACAGTAATATGTTGTAAAAACCCAGCTGTCTATCAACACTATCAGGGAGTGCCCTGATCAAGCATTAACACACAACTAGACTTTTGGGCTATTAACCAACATTGTCAGGGAGTACCCTGACCAAATATTAGCAAACTATGCCCTTTGTAATTGTTGTAATTCTAACCTATATTAAAAGATTCACAATAAATCGCAACCTTATCTCGCGGCTGTATTATCGGGGAGTGGCCCGATCGAATAAAACCACGACCCAAAGTTGGCATATATGCATGCTACCACTATCAAGGAGTACCCTGACCAAGTGGTAACAAAACGATAAAAAAAAGATTCACAATAATCATAACCTTATTTTGTAATCGTATTATCAGGGAGTACCCTGACCAAATAAAATCACACCACAAGGCTATAGAACATGTTAGAAGCCCAGTTTTCATTGTCTTATTATCGGGGAGTACCCCGACCAAATAGGACAGCGAGCTTAAGGCTACCACATGTTAATTTTAGCGTAAAGAAATTGTAAATTACTTTACCTTTTTGATCCCACTTCTGAAATGTAGTAAAACTCACTAAATGTAGATACTGATACTTTATTTTTCTCTTCACTTATTCATAGATACAGTCACCACAGTTACTTCACACCCAAAAGTGAGCTCTCTCGGCCAAGTCCCCTTATTTATAGACTAAAATTCCCTACCCTACCATACCAAATTGACGGTTGGCCAGTGTTGCCATTTCTCAAACGTAAAAAACTAATTATTAAAATCTTTAAAACCCTACAGTAGTCACTAAAGTGCAAGTGTACTTTGGTGCTGCACGTGGCGATAGAAGCTTTGCTGAGTATTTTTAAGAAAATAGGCAGAAATTATATTGTAACTAGCAGCGCCCCGTGGTTTCATCCGCATAATTGTCGATCACGTGGGAATATCGGGATAAAAACTATCCCATGTCCTTCCCCGGGATACAATCTATCTCTGTGCCAAATTTTATCGAAATCCGTTCAGTGGTTTATGCGTGAAAGCTAAGATACAGACAGACAGACAGAGTTACTTTCGAATTATTAGTATGGATATTTATAATATTAGTATGGATATTTATATGTCCTGTATGACCAGATGTTCATACAGCTGGTCATACACGACATAAGAGTCTTTTGCTTCGCTTACGTATGAATGTAAACGAAGAAACAGGAGTATCTAAAGATCATAGCAAGTAGCGTTTTATAGTTTCTGCCTGTTTTGTGTATGTACTTATATTGTAATACTAAAACGGATTTTCTATTATATATTTTTAAGAGTAAAAATGATTTCTGATACAAGAATATTGTGTCGGGAAGTAGGTTTCTCTAAAAAAGGTTTTTTCATAAAGACTTTATAATACTCGTATTTTGCAAGTAACTTGATGGTATAGGTTATGAAAATACATAAAATAAACTAGTCTTAGTACTAAGACTCAAATCACGGACAAGTGTGAGTAGAACTGAAAGGCTGAAGATATTTTTCCATTTAGCCTGAAAAGATGCCTTTTCAGGCTAAATGGCAAAAACGGAACCCTTATAATTTTGTCATGTTCGCCCGTCCGCCCGAAAGTTACACAGCCATTTAACTCGGAGACTATTGGCACAGATTACTAAATAGTTACTACGTAACTATTGGCACTATACTCGTATCGATGAAAATGACATAGAAGGTGTTCTGTGTACAAAATGGTGTAGTGAAATTACGATAGCCAATTAGGGCTGGCTCTCCCCGTACAAGTAAAAATGGGATAAAAACATCAATGCACATAGGTAAGCACTAGGGAATCGTTGGATACCATATTCAAAAGATTAATATTATTATGTTTATATATTATTATATTATTTTTATTTATATACATATTTGTTATTATGTATATATACATGTTTTTTTTCTATCGTATCAAATTAGTTGTATTATATTTTCAACACACTATCTACCTAGGATATATCTTGAAGAATATCATATATTTTTATGATTTCGTTTACTGTAGTCGATCTAATACTTTTATTGTTTATAAAACTTGCGGTTTTTGCGTTTAGGTCCTGTAAGCCCCTTAATAATAATATATAATTGTAAGTCCAATTGTAAGCTAGATTACTTCATTATTGTATTAGGTAAGCCTGTGATGATAGTGTATGTGTTTAAAATAAATAAATAAATAAAAATGTTTCTCAGAGCTTTTTTTATTTAATTCAACAGTTTGTGAGATGTGGGAGCGTCTCGGTTATTTGTTTTACATAGTTTTTCAGGCTCAGGAAGGCGATTAATTGAACACAAAACACAGTAAATCATTACTGTATATAATAAACAGCTCATGCTCTGTTGCGATAATGAATGATTCGACGGCACGGTTGGTGCAGTGGTTAAGCGCTTGACTGCTGCGCTGCGTCTCGCGGGTTCGATTCCCGCACGGAACAAATATTTCTACAAGTAGTTGTTCCGGGTCTGGCTGTTTGTGTATGTGAGTTTAAATGTCTGTAAACGCACCCACAATATAGGAAAAAATCCTAGTGTGGGGCAAAGTTTAAAAAAAAAAGATTATGGGAACATAATCAAGGCGCAAAAACAGTCTAAAGCTCAATTCGAAATAATTATTCTCCAGTTGGGTCCATTTGGCTTGTGGCTAACTAATAACAGCCGCACGGGTCGATCGATCAGGTTAAATCAAATCAAATCATTTTTATTTCAGGTACCCACTCATATAAAATTTAACCAGATTACGCTACGCTTGCCGCGGTTGGTCCGTGGATGGGTGATCATCTTTACATACCAAGACCCATCTGTGCCTCGGAATGCACGTTAAGCCGTTGGTCCCGGCTGTCATTTGTGGAACTTTGACAGCTGCTACGGGTCGTCAGAAGCCCGAATGTCTGACAAGCAGTCTTACCAAGGTGTTTTCTATTACCCTATCCTATTAGTAACTGGGTTGTGAAGGTCAGATAAGCAGTCGCTCCTTGTAAAATACTGGTACTACGCTGCATCCGGTTAGACTTGAAGCCGACCACAACGAAGTTGGGAAAAGGCTAGGCCGATGATCAGTTGTATCCAGTCTAAAGACTATTACGAATACCAGTGCCTGTAAAATTCACTACCATTTACAAGAAACGAAACAACCATACCTTTGGCATTTAATGACAAGCTTATAAACATGTCTATCAGGAGAATTTTTTTTTTTAATTATTTAAATATATTAATTTATTATTATTTATTTATTGAATTACCTTTAGGTTACATAACATACGTCACGCCAGGCTTCTCCAAAGGTTTGGGCAGACGTGTAGCTATATCACCAGTAAAATTTAGGTTCCATGTTATAGGGGGCGCCTATTGCCATCAAACCGGCACAAATCCAGACTCCGGGCTGCTACTGCGAAATTGCAGATGGAAAACTGAGAACGGAACCCAGGACCTTATGTTCTGCGGACAACGAGGCAGATTTTATGTCTTTATTTAGGTTATGCTGGAGATAATCGCAGAAAAAAGCCCCAATATGTAATCGGATCTGGCAAAAAGCCAGTAGCATAATCGGTTGAAGGGAAAGACATAAAAAAACAAAGCTATAAAATATGCCTTTATTTCGTATCGAATTATACACTCGCATAATTTCCGCATGCCTGTTTATTTGCTGCATGCCTATTGAGCATGTAATAATTGGGCTAAAGGTTTACATGCATGCAGGAAGACGGTAATAAAAAAGCCAACTACGAAAAAATATTGGATAGAGTTTACGAGCAGTGGTGGCCAAGTGTTTTCATCACCACTGCTCTCAAAAAGGTGAAGGAAAACATCATGAAGAGACATGTCCTAAAATCGAAAAATTCGAAGACATATGACATCTACCAACCCGCACAGGCCCGCGTGGTGGATTACGGCCCAGCCCTTACTTAGAGAAGGCTTTTTCCCAGCAGTGGGAACGTTTTAGGCTGATTATGTAACTACGAACAAATATTGATAAAGTCTTGCATATACGGCCCACAATATTCGTCTCTATCACTGGGTAAGCTTAATAATATTAAAAGATTATGTTGTCATCAGAGCTCATAGACTACACTGGGTGGCCAAAATGTCAACACAGTCGTTCTACGGGAAGTGAGCGAAAAATCTACCCCCAGATTCAACTAAGTTAATTATAAATCTTTTTATTTACGGAAGAAGGATTTTTTCAAACACTTCATGTTTTAAAAACTAAATGAGGACAGCGTTTCCTATCCGACTACTCCGACCGAAACAAACTCAGAGGTCACTGTCTCTTTTAAAGTCAGACATCATCTTGGTCAGATCATGTGAAGACCATGTAGATTGGTGTCTGAAAAGACCATTTTGAGTGGACCTGTCCAGTAAGTTTAGATAGCCAGGTACTTGAACAGGAGTTAAACTGAATAAAGTTGTACTTAATTATTATTGTCAAATCCGTAAAATTAATTAAATAATTCATCGTGAAAGCAAGTAACTTCTGAAGTTAGTAAAGCTAGCTTAATTTTAGTGCTGATCGTCGTGAAACTTAATTATTCAGATTTAACAGGTAAATTATGGAAAGATACTGTCTATTCAACAATTTACACCAAAGTATCGATTCGGGAAGCATTTGAACTAGATTGAAGGGTGATAAGGGTGCTTAAGGTCGAGCTGAAACGTGACCCTAATTGGTGGCGGGTCCGAGTCATCCACTATTGTCGGATGCCGGAGTTGGCGGGAGATTGATGACGCCAAACTTCGTATATAGAGCTGTTTTTGGGAAAGGAATCCCTTTCTGTTCGAATTGCTTGGAGAAGAAATGGGTATAATTGTTTTCAACCGTTAGACTTGTCCAAAGATAGATTTTTTGTTAAATGACCCAAATACTGCCACTGATTAAAACGTTGTCAAAAATTCGCTCGGAAAATACTTTTTGGCTTTATAGAATCTTATTTATCCCCAAGAATTATTCTGCTATAAAGCCTTATTACGAAAAGCCGCATAACTTATCCAATAATATCCAGAAAGCCGTTTTATTACAGTCTCCGCGGTTATTATTTCTTTGCGTAGGTACTGGAAGTCATAAATACTACGACATCTACGCTCGGTTGCTCCGAAACACAATTTATTAAGCGGCACGAAGCGATTTGTGAATCTATGCGACTTATCTGGCCAGTTTCGTTGAGGTTAACAACGAATAAGCCACTAAACGCCCTCCTGGGGGCGTGCTAACTTCAGTGATTTACTGCCCTTATAGGGATAAAGTTGAGCATCGCAAGTTGTTCGAAAGTATTTATTCAGTCATCATATTTAATTAAATATGAATTTTCAGTAATTAATATTCATAAAGTCGATGTTTTAACGCTTGTTTCTATTAAATAATGTTTCTCAGTATACCCCTGATGATCTGTCTGGCTACACATGCAGTTAGAAATAATATAATTAATTATATCTCACATTAGCTTGTTCGTTAGGTATTTTTATTACCTTCATATTCTTAGAAATGAATCGTCTCGCAGACTTTTATATTCGATCTAATTAATTTTTACGCGGAAAGCAATCGTAAGGGTAATGAAAGACAAATATGTATGTATGTATGTATAATATTAAATAGGTATCTTATCTTTATTCCCAAAATAGAGTGGTTTATTAGATGAACAACCTTAAGTAATTAGTTTCCATGGTAGGTAAAAAACAGAGGGAGTGAGAAGCCCATGGCTAAATAATAACAGCCGCACAGGTCGACAGATCAGGTATAAGCTACGCTTACCGCGGTTGGTCCGTGGATGGGTGACCATCTTTACATACCAAGACCCCTCCGTGCCTCGGAAAGCACGTTAAACCGTTGGTCCTGGCTGTCATTTGTGGATCTTTGACAGCCGTTACGGGTCGTCAGAAGCCCGAAAATCTGACAACCAGTCTTACCACGAGGTTTCGCATTACCCAGTTACTTAGTTCTGGAGGTCATATAAGCAGTCGCTACATATAAAATACTGGTATTCAGCTGCATTCGGTTAGACTGTAAGCCGACCCCAACGTAGTTGGGAAAAGGCGAGGCAGATGACGATGGTAGGTATAAAAACAAAAAAAAAACTTTTTGGATCTAAATGGAGGCTTATCAACATAGCATAATGAGCCTATAATGGCTTCCACTGCTGGGACAATGAATCTCTATGAGAGGTCCTCCCTCTCAAATGCACTGAAAGAAATAAGCAGTAAATAAAAATGAAAAAACATTGTTCTGAACTGCTTTGAACAGTTTCATATGAACCTAACGTTCAAAACAGTATTTTTTACTGATCCGAAAACTGTTAAAGCTTGAGGCAAAATGTTACCGTCATGACAGTAAACTTTAACGTTTTAAGTAGCTAAAAGGTTACAAAATTAACTGTTTTATATTCATTTGGTGATAACGTTCAAACCATAGAAAATTTACTTTTTCTTTTTTTTGTTGATTTTTTCAGTAAATACAGTTCAGTAAATCATTAAAAGTTACTGTTTTACAAACATTTCTTCTTACTGTATAAAGTCAGTAAGTCTTAATGAAATCACCCTTTTTTTTTTTTGCGGATGGGAAATCATCAAATGACTCCTCCCGCTCTGGGTGGACCAGAAGGGAGTGTCAGACTCTTACTGACTAAAACCCACCCGTGTTCCTTCCTTTGCCCTTTATGTCCCGGGCCAGCGGTAACCCTTTCGGACAATCCCGCTGACCCGGCAGGCTTCGGCCCTAAGGGGCCCCTCCTCGATGCTGACATCTCTTTGAGGCGCGCGTGGAACACGTACGCGCCGTCCGGCAAGGGCCTGGTCCTGATCGGACGGTGAGCTACCCATTACTCTCCGCCCGCAGGCCCGCGCCTACGCCCCTCTTCCTAATCACCCTTTAATGTGGTGTAGTAAGATTTTTTTTTCAGTGTGTAGGCGTACTTTTCAAAGAAACAGCACCTAACTGCGGTTTTATAGTTGCTAAAAATAAAGAATGCAATGAATTCATTGGATATGGAAACAAATTGTCCGATAGTCACCAGTGGCCGTTTCAGAAATATTTAATTCGAATGAATACCCACATTTATTACGGGGGAATTTGATCTCGTGACCTTTACGTGAGTTGGAACCCAAAATAAGGGTGTCTCGGATTCGTATAGCCCAGCGTCCCAGCTATCGAGCTCGTGTGTGATATTGATGGGGCTTCACGGCCTCATTACAGACGGATAGTATTATTTTGTTCACTCTCAACTTTCACATTTAGAGCTCCAGACAATGGAGTCAGTTTCCTTTTCTTTCCTCTATCCTAGATTTATGACAGCTTTTGAAGTGTCAGCACTTTGATTTTGTTCTTTTCTTATAAGTATGTCGGAGACATCATTAGTACGGGAGCTGACTTGACAACAAGGCGGAAGCGGTGTGACAACAACGACTATTCGGAACGTCAACGCCATCTGGTGGCACTTGACAGAGTCTAAGTTCGTGGGGGGTCGACGCTGGAGGACAGCGCGACAAGAACGATGTGGAGCTCTCTTGGACATAGGACATCGTACGAAAAACATGTGCTTAGAAACAGTCCCGCGTTCCGTATCTGGTTGTGTCGTGTACCTAGTGTGTAATTTGCTAGCGTGATTAAATTGTTTGTGAAATTATAATCTCATTTGAACTGAAAACCGTTTTTCTATTGCGCATTATCCAACACATAACCCACAGTAGCCCACACTAGTTTAAATATGGCTGATAATAGCGGACACACTATACCTTCCCCGTCAAGTATATATATTAAATTTCTTCAACTTTTCTGCAGCTTTAGTAAACCTACAAATGCTCTGAAAGTCAAAGTCAAAGATCTTTATTGTGAGACAGTGGTTACAAAGTTGTTATTGAGTTATTTTGGTGTGCGTTCGCACTGCTCCACCGTGTTAGGCATACAATAGTTAGAACAATTTTTTATGATCTAAATTTATGTGATTATATTAATTCAAATAGACATTTAATTGAAATAGAGCTATATTTTGCATAAAAACATGTAAAAAATAAAACAGTATGGCAACTCATCACGAATATGTCGGACGACTGTTTATGGTCTATTTACCAAGAAGTCATTTAATTTCTCTCATTTGCTTAGAAGGATAGGTATTATAAATTCGTGGAGACATTCCGAAGAAAATTAATAAAATAAAATCTTTTTAATTCAGACATATTTTGCCCATAATATTGTTACTGGGTAGTACAACTTATAAACTATGTTAAGTACCTACATTAAAAAAAGAAAAAAAAAATTAAGTATTTTTACTATTTTTTTAATTTAAGTTTTTTTGAAAGTAAGGCTGTTTTTGAGCCTATTTTGTCGGCGTGTAGACGGGAGTTCAGGTTACCAAACCTTTCCTTATTGGTTTTACAAATGTAGCGACCTCATAGATGTAGAGGTCAGGAAAGGTTAAAAGGGTGAAATCTTAAGCTTCTTAAAATATGGCATACAGCTATCTGGGGCACGTATGCCACAAACAGCTCTAAGACACTTCTTTTGCGCCCTAAAAGCGAGCTCCCTGTCTGTAGCATTCCCTCAATAAATTAGTCCATATCTAAGCGCAGACGTGTATCGTCGTTTCAGCCGATAGACGTCCACTGCTGGACATAGGCCTCCCCCAATTTTGGGAGGGTTTGCCATAATCGCCACGCTTGGCAGACGGGTTGGCGATCGCAGTATGGTATGGTGGTGGAATACATAGAGAACGCTGCTGCCCATTCTCCGGTACGACCCTTAGTCGCCTTTTACGACACCCACGGGAAGTAAGGGGTGGTGGTATTCTTTAAGTCCGGCACCACACAGACGTGTATATAATAATAATAATAATATATTCGACAACTATCACACAACGCCGTATAGGCATGATAGGCGGTTAGTACCTACTGCTGCTTGATTTACAATCTTAGATAGTCTGTATAAAGCGTAGGAAAATTTATTTGGTTTTTTACACACCGTATCAATTTGCGTTTTCCATGACATATGTTTGTCAATCCATAGTCCTAAGAATTTGATGGTAAGTATCTGTTTCTTCTATTTTTTTCATTTCATAATTTACATTTAATGTCAAAGGGGTTTCTCTTTGGGAATAACCAACTATTTTTGTTTTATCTAAATTAATTATGAGGTTATTACATGTAAGCCAATTTATAATGTCATTTGAAGTATCGTTTATGTCATTTTCAGATGTGTTGGAGTGCTATCTTCAGCAAAAAGGACTAGCGGAATTATCACGGCTTTTGGTAAATTGTTTATATAAGGAAAGTCACGGGACCTAAAACACTTCCCTGCGGCACGCCATATGTAACATCGCTCGGTTTACAGAGTAATATCAAGCCTACGTTGTTGCGAAAATATTTTCAGGTTTCTAATTTCCGGCTGTCAGTACCCAATGTTCCCAATTGAAATGTTCTATTATCTGAGGTTACATGCTCTGTGATTATTTGAGGTAAACATTGACGGAACTCCTGTATTTTATGGAAGTGTTTGATTTATTAAGTTCCTACATTCCCGTCTAGGTTGTTCTTTCATTGTTTTTTTCTATTGGTAATTTAGTGATTAAATTGTACGAAACCTGAATGATACCTAACCTAATATAGGAAAACTTAGTTGACATTTTTCCACTTTCTGTGACACACCACATTACGATTTAAATTCTAGTGATCATAATATTTGAACTGCTATAACGTTTTTATTGACTAATTTAACTATGACTTATCATAAAAATAATCAAGTAAACCCTTACCTGATATTTTTTTTAATTTTATAAATCGTAATGTCATAATCATAATTACAGCTGAAGTGGAACAATGTCAACTAAGTTTTCAAGAGTAAGCACACTGATATGGCATTTTTGAAGTCTTTAGGCGCGTTGAGCATTTCTTCAGATGGAAAAAAACCATTGAACTCGCACCACTGTTACCGTAAGCGACACCGCGCGTGTTTTGTTTATAAGATGATTAAATAAATACCCGCTGCGGATGTGTTCGGCTGTCCTCGGGATGTATTCGGTTTTAATGTATATCCGATATGTCACTGAGTGAAGGCAAAGTATTCTGTTTGTGTTTTGTTTTCACTTCTGTCGGCACTCCAGGAGTGCCACTGAAAATGTTCAAATTCGATGAAAATTGAACTTTCTTTTTTCTATGGATTTTTTAAGAATTATTGAAAATTGGAAAAATGAGGTGGCTCTTGTGATGTAACAAGAATTCCTAGTTAATCATTTGAATCATTAATACATCTTTCTAAGTTAGATTTCTACTATATGCACTTTTCCATAAGATATTGGTTCTTATGGTACAAATCTAACTTAGAAAGATTTATTAATGATTCTAATGACTATAATTCTCTAAATATGTACGGTCGAACAAGTTATTTGGTATACAGGCAAAAATATTCATCTTTCCACTACACTGCCAATATTTAGTTTTATTTTGTGCGTTATAACTTTTCAGCTTAAGGCGTCCTTAATAGAGTGGTGTAAAAGAATTTACTACTCAGCACACCCACATCATTGTTTAAAAGTAGTTGCATGTTAGCTGCCTGTATGCCAAATAGCTTGTTCGACAGTACCTGTTATTGTCGCGAATCGTATTTTGATGAAGATGCAACCTGAGACTGACCTGCAAATTGCAAAAAACGTAAGAAAATTTGAAATTCGCGGTAACCACTACCCATTCACCGACCAAATTCGGAAAATTAGTTTAGTTATTTATTCATTTACGTTACAGCCTCGTTGGTCTAGTGGTCGCAAGCGCTACTGCTGAACATGAGGTCCTGGGTTCGATTCCCGGCTCGGGCAAAGTTTTATTGGGTTTTCCATTAGGAATTTCTCAGTAGCAAACGAAACTGTAGGAAACGTAGTATTACGTAGGTATTATTTTTACATAATAAATAATAATAAACTGAATGATTGAAAATCTTGTAAACTCGCCACACATATGGTATATTATGATAACAATAGACGATGATAATCTATTTTCGTTGTTATTTTATCGTGTGATTAAGCTGTGCTGTGGTCTCGGACATTGATAAATGGCGCGGCGTCAGAAACATGCAGTAAATAATGAATGGAGTGATCATACGCACAGGAATTGTGAAATTGTTTGGCGATGAGGGGTCTGAAAGAACTGCATCAGGCGTATCTATTGCCGAATGTGTTGCAGTAATTTCCAGGAATTACAATTTCACGGTTGTAAAGGAAAGTAGGTATGGATTGTGTTGCAAAATCACAGATATAACTCTGTCACCATTACCTAGTTTCTATAACCGGTAACCTGTTCTAGGCGTTAATTGTCCGCTTTATAAGCGGAGTGCAGCGGGGGAAAATTAACGGTTTTAATTGTAACGGCATTGGCACTTCTCCCTCCAGTCAACTAGAAAGAAATAAAGAAAAATGCAATTATTGGCTAAATAGCAAAAAAAAAAAATCACAAATATTGAAACTATAAAAAAACAAAACAAAGGTTGACATTGCGAATATTGATCACTTTATCTGTAACTGTAGCTACTGGGGAAAGGAGTTTTTCTAAGCATAAGCTGATAAAAACCTATCTACGATCGTCGATCATTGACATATACATATATTACTGAAATCAATGTCTGCGATCAACAATATCTAGATTGACAAACTTAGCAACTTTGTCAATCGAAAATGAAATTGCGGAAAACATAGACATTAATTATGTCTTAGTTTGCCGATAGAAAGCTAGCCTATCTATCGGCAAACTAAAGTAAAATTTTATTAGTTTTTTTTTAATGAATGGTAATTTCATTATATCCCTTGCTTATATGGTATGGGCACAGATAATATAATACTAGCCGTAGTATGGGTTTCAATGGCAAATGGGGGGCTCCGTAGAAATCTCGCCCAGGGCGCTGGTAGTGCTAAAACCGGCACTGCCTATGATTTACCTTCACTCCGGCTCTAGTGGCACAGGTTGAAGCGAATGGTATGGCATAATAATATCCTGGCGCATGTGTAGCACTGTAGATAATGATGAAAAAGCATTGAGGCTTATTGCAAATTATAGATTGTTAAGTGGTGCTTTAAATTATTCTTAAATTCTACTAATATGGACTGTAAATACTGTTGGAAATCAAAGATTTGTTATTATTGTTAGTTTTTATTTTCTTAGAATATATAAAAGTTCATATTATTTAGAAATACGATTTACGTTGTAAATATCGCTCCATGTTCTTCATACTCTGTGATCAGACCATTGAACCTCGCATGATGGACGGGATTACGGGCAAGGCATCCTCACAGCCACAAAAGGACCTGTGCGTGATCGCCAAGATTACAACCTAATGTTATTTTTATTTCTCATATATCTTTTGAGAAACCTTTTATTATTTATTACAGCGTATTGTGCCAAAATGGATTTAGAATGTGCTTGTAATTTTGGCTTGAAGGAATTAAATAAAAAGGGAAAATGTGTTGGGTGTGAGTAACGACTGTATTGTGGTCAGATTAGAAGGAAAAAAGTTAGAGTTTGTAAGTAAAAGCGAAAAGGGTTTGATGACCTTGTTTCTCGAAATTCCTTTTCTATTTATTTCAAACAGTCGTATTACGGTGGCAGGGACATTGACACGTAAACTGTAACCATGAATTCAGCACATGATACTATCGTCGAAATTATTCGTAGTTTAGCAAAAAAAAAAATCTGCTATTACAAAAATGAAAAGTGAAGTGTAAGAAAAGTGCAATTTATTTACATATTTATTTCAGGCGACGCAGGCCCATACATAATAGAAGATTATGATACATGTGTGCTATGATCAATGCACACGCGTTTCAAACGACGTTTTTCAACACACTTGCGAGGAAAAATCAGACTTGTATTGTTAAATATTAACTTGTTTGGAAAATGGCGCGCTAGTTTTGTTTTTCCGCGGGCCGTGCTAGCCAGCAGTAGCGATGCGCGCGCAGGTGTAAAAAAAGCAGTGACTCTCATTTTAAATATATTAGTCTATGGCACTGACAAAACCTCTAAACAGCCTATAGAAAAAAAACATAAAATAATGTTTAGACTGATCGTAGTGTTGTCGTATGTCAAATTGTAGTTTACTTAGTATGAAATTAGAAAGTACTATTGGCATAGAGAAATATACATTAGTACAGTGAGAATCCGCAATAATAGAACGCCAGTCAGGGTCTTTTCCGTTTGGTTTCGGAAGGGACCACGGACAATAATTAAAATTTTCTTACGTTTTTTTGTAATTTGCATGTCAGTATCAGGTTAAATAAAAATCAAATCAAATATGATTCGCGACTATAATATATATGTATTTACATAATTATAGTCATTAGAATAGAATCTTTCATGTTAGATTTTTTCCCTAAGAACTTTTCCATAAGAAAGATGTATTAATGATTCGAATGATTATCATTCTGTAAAGACGTACCTGTTATAGTTGCAAATCATATTTTGATCAAGATACAACCTGACACTGACCTGAAAATTGCAAAAAACCTAAGTAAATTTGAATTTCGCGGTCTACCACTGCGCATGCACCTTAAATTGTCCGTGGTCCCTGCGCATTCACCTTAAGGTAAATAAATATTAGTTAATTTTGGGACCAAGGACAATACAGACTATTAAAAAAAAAGGGAATTGATGAGATTAAAAAAGCGCGCATCTCCGACTAGTAAATAGTTATCTGTGGAAATAAAGCACTTGTGGATTAAAATAAAGAAAAAGCACGCGTTTTTGATACACTGCATTATGGATCCAAAAGCGGTTCAATAAGACCCACTTTACGAGCAAGTGTGTCGAAAATACTTTAACCTAAACATAAATATTATTATTACAAAACAGTACTTCACTTCACAAGACCACTTTGGCAGAATCATAAAATGATAAATAATGGACAGTTAACTGTTAAGTTAATCGTATCAAATCCCATTGGTGAAGCATTTTTCAGTAATTTTTTTTTGTCTGTGCTAAAATACCAACCAATCCAATCCAAATCCAATCCCAATCTCTTTGATTGTACCTACGTAGTGCAGCGAAAAAAAGAAAAACACGGACTGTCTTCGCCATATTATAATTCATAATGTTATCCTTTTACGATTCTCCAAAGTGGCCTTTTTAGCCCTGCTCAAGAGTTAGCAACTCTTGAGCAGTTCTGTGGTACTTGTCCGCGGAAGCGACGGAACACCACGTCCTGCGCCTAGAACTCTTTTTCTATGACGGTGGGCAGATAGCAATTCAGCACGCGCACCACGAACGCCTTGAAGTTGACGTTGCGGTGCGACTCCAGTAACTGCACCTTCGGCGTGTACCTCGTCTTCTGGCGCACGTACTCTACGATGTCCTCCGCCTTAGTGATGTAGTGTAGGCGGGAGATGTACACCGGTGAGTTTGGCTTTACGGCACGCAAGCTGACTTCAGGCTCCGTAGGAGCTTTGCCGCAGCGGTTCTTGTTCGTTCGTGGCTGGCGCTTCCTCCTTTGCACTGTCACGAAACCCTCATCATCAGCCCTATTCGATGCCTTTTTACCCGACTGCGTCAGAAGGAGGGTTATGTTTTTCGAGTGTATGTATGTATGTATATTTCTTTGGCACGCTCTGTAGCCTAAACGGATTGATCGATTTCAGCTTAAGAGGTGTGCTAGATGGCCGATTTCCGGCGCATTGTCTTCAAAAAAAAATTTTTTTTTTCTCGAAAGCTATCGAGTGGGTAAAAAAAAACAAAAAAATCTATCAAAATAAAGGGTTTTAAAAGGTGATTACAAAAATATACATAACTTATATGGTTAAAAGTAATTCGAAGTGACAAATAGTAAAAAACACGTACCAAGAACTAAATCGTTTGTTAAATCTTTCACATTTGTAAACTAAAAAGCTGGAAATAAAAAAAGTAATTTAAAAAATACTTTAAAAAAATACTTTAATAAATATTCCTTTTTTTTTTTTCAATACCCGTAGGTATTGCCAAAAAAAAATGTATGGAACAGTTTTTTTTTATAAATTAACCTGTGAAAAATTTTAACGCAGCGGGGTACAGAATCATACACTGAATCTATGGTAACAGGTTGTGCGTCAACGTCCCTAGCAACATGTAAAAAGAGAATTTCAACCATCACATTCATCGTCATCATCTGACTAGGCTTTCCCAACTTTGTTGGGTTCGGCTTCCATTCAAACCGGATGCAGCTGAGTACCAGTATTTTACATGGAGCGACTGTCTATAAAAATAAGAATAATAAAAATAAACAAGCAAACAACCAACCAAGCCAACCAACCAAGCGAGAATTTCAACCACGCTTCCTTTAATATTTAAACCATGTAAGTCGAATATTACGAGCACGTTGGGTGTTGCGCTTATTCCGTATAACTTACAGCTGTCGACAAAAAGGTGAAAAATAATCACAAATTATTGTTCAACTTATTGACTAATGGTGCGGAGCTTACCAACCGCAACCAACTGCACTCAAACAAAATTCTTAGGGCGATGACTTCGATGGCGCTGAATTCGTACACGATGCCACCGCTGCGCAGACACCGCGCCGCCACCGCGCCTCTACGATGCGTATACGTTCGCGACCGCACCGCCCCCACGCCGCCGCCTCACCGCCACCACGTCCGCGTCGCTTGATTTTACCATAACACTATACAGTTGTTAGTAATACATTGCTAGCTGCGCATACGCTGGCGGCCGGTAATGGAATAACACAGTATAGAGGCGCGGTGGCAGCACGGTGTCGACGCGGCGGTAGCATCGTGTACAGGAGCCCTCAGTGCCGGGTCACACGATGCGTTGCGGCGCCGCACCGCAAAGATTTCGACCAATCGGCGGGTACACAAGCAGCTCGTGTGCTCGGCGATTCGTCGAAATCTTTGCGGTGCGGCGCCGCAACGCATCGTGTGCCCCGGCACTAACCCGAGGGCCACGGAATGCGACGCTGCAAGCGAATTCGCCTTGCGCTGCAAGCATCAGCGTCGAGCGTCAAAAACAAATGTATTGTCTATTATGGACAAGGCCACAAAGTAGCGCTGCAAGCAGCAGCGAAATTTGCTACGACCGAATTTGCACGAGCGTTGGATGATCCGACGCGCGTTTTTTATGAGCGTCGAAAACAATTGTATGAGAACGTTCCACAGTGTACACGAAACAGACGCTCCACGCGCTCCGATAGAAGCGGTCGCTCCGCGCGTCAGCGTCTAAAACAAATTGTTTTGTTTTTGTCGCGTTTATAGTAACTAATCTAATATGAATATTGAAGAATTTATTACTGCAATCCAAAATCGACCTGCGTTATGGATGAGTTCACATCTGCAACATAAGTTTAGGAATGTTGTAAAAAAATTATAATTGTATTAACAATATAATTATAGGTATTTTTGACAGCAACATTTTCACGTATAATGTTGACGCGTACTTACTCTGTACTCACAGAGCATGTTACCTTTTTCTGTACTGTAGTGATTCATTCTCCCACCGACGTACACGCTGCAGGCGAATATTTGAAGTTCGTGGCCGTGCTTTTGACGCTTAGAAATAACGCTTGTAGCGGATTGACGCCTCAAGCGTGGCGTTATTTTCGTGGCCGAGGCATAAGGCTTCCTGTACATGACATGCCGCCGCACCGCCGCTGCACCGCCACCGTACCGCCGTCGCACTGCCACTGCGCCGCGCCGCAACCGCGTACCTATGCACCGCATTGAGGCGGTATTCATTCGTATACACAAACGGGCCTACAGGAAGCCCAAGGCGTGAATTATACAGAGACGGCGTAAGGTGAAGGCGCGGCGCAGGAATGATGCCGCTTGGAAACGTTTTCATACAAAATGTACGAAGGCGACGTGTCGTGAATAACACTCAAGCGGCGCGGCAGCGGGCGGCGCCTTCGTACATTTTGTATGAAAACGTTTTGAAGCGGCATCATGCCTGCGCCGCGCCTTCATCTTTATTTTTTTTTTAAATGCCCACCCTCCCGGTTCCTTCTTTAGCCCTTTATGTTCCGGGCCAGCGGTAACCCTTTCGGACAATCCCGCTGACCCGGACAATCCCGCTGATCCGGACAATCCCGCTGATCCGGACAATCCCGCTGACCCGGAAAATCCCGCTGACCCGGACAATCCCGCTGACCCGGACAATCCCGCTGACCCGGACAATCCCGCTGACTAGGACAATCCCGCTGACCAGGACAATCCCGCTGACATCTTACACCGTCTCTGTGTAATTCGCGCCTAAAGCTAAGCGTGCACCACGAAATATATGTATAATTGCGGAAAATAATCGCCAATCAGTGAACGATACCAATATACCTACTAGAGTCTGCGCACTACGGTAAATATAATCGATTGAAAAAGTATATTAGTGGTCGCAATTTTATTTCGCATGAACATACATAACATACATAATCAGCCTATAATGTTTCCACTGCCGGGACACAGGCCTCCTCTCAGTGAGAGGGAGTGGGCCGTAATCCACCACGCAGGCCCAGTACGGGCTGGTAGATGTAGCACGTCTTCGAATTTTTGGTTATAGGACATGGCGGTTTCGTCACGATGTTTTCCTTCACCGTTTTGAGAGCAGTGGTGATGAAATAATTTACATAAAGCAAAGCGCCTGTCTGGGTTGGAACTTATAACCTACAACTCGTAAGTCGGGGCCGGGGCCCTCTCATCATCTCTCAATAAAAAAATCGCATCGCAGTGCGCGCTTAGCCTAAGGGCCTGTGCTCACCACGTTTTTTAAACGCGCCGTTGATGCGCGTTTGTAGCGATACAGACGCGATACGCACGCGAGTCAGATGCAGCCGGTAGATCTTCTGTAGGATAAAAGCGCGCCGTCGACGCACGTTTCTAAAACGCGCGTCAACGGCGCGTTTAAAAAACGTGGTGTGCACAGGCCCTAAGGACCACGATTTCTCCACGAATTTGACCACTCGAAAACTAGCGCATTTGACCGGTTTTTACTCTTAAACAAACCAAATTTTCAGTAAACTATTTACGTTTCCGTGTCCATTCCGAATTCGCAGTACTGAGGTTCTTATTAACGATAGAACGTGGTTGTAATTGGTTATTCGACTCATACCGAATTCAGTCGTAAAAACCCATAAGCAAAGCGTTTTAGTAACAATTTCGCCCTTAACTTTATTAATTAGTTGGGTCTGTTTGAAAAGGCCTCAGGTAGCTGACCACAGTGGAGGTAACTAACCACTATTTTATTATATACTAGCTCCTGCCCGCGACTTCGTCCGCGTGAAATTTTTAGTTCCCTGACTCACCCCGTCGCATCGCATCGCCTGCCCACGCTATTACTTCGTTTTCGCTTAGCGTTCTTTCTAACTTGTATTCTTTTTGCACGGCTCCTAGCGTGATAAGACATAGCCTTCCTCAAAAATTAGGCTATAAATTAATGTAAAAAAGATTTTTTCAAATCCGAGCGGTATGTACCTAATTCCAGAGATTAGCGCGTTCAAACAAACAAACTCTTCAGGTTTATTAGATACTAGCTTCCGCCCGCGGCTTCGCCCGCGAGGTATGTCGATAAAAACCTCCTGTCCTTCCCCGGGATGCAATCTATCTCTCTGCCAAATTTTAGCGAAATCCGTTCAGTGGTTTAGGCGTGAAAAGGTAACATACGGACAGACAGACAGAGTTACTGTCGAATTTATAATATTAACTAGCTTCCGCCCGCGGCTTCGCCGGTGAGGTATGTCGATAAAAACTTTACTATGTCCTTCCCCGGGATGCAATCTATCGCTCTGCCAAATTTTAGCGAAATCCGTTCAGTGGCTTAGGCGTGAAAAGGTAACATACAGACAGACAGAGTTACTTTCGAATTTATAATGGATATATGGATGTATGGCTATAAAAATACAGATGTGAAGATAATTGTATGTTTGTTACGTTTTCACGACCTGAGCCGATTTAGATGAAATAATGCTAAGTATAGGGATAACTTGCACTGTGAGAAATGATATAGGCACTTTTTATTTATTTAAAATAAATAACCTCATAAGGATTGAAATAGGGAGTTGAAGTTTGTATGGAAAATACCAAAATTCACGCAGACGAAGTCGTGAGTATAAACTAGTTTGTATATACTTATATAAAGGCCTCTTTTGCTTGAACTTCATTTCTAAAATATAAATCCTGGTGTGTGTGTGTGTCCTGTGTTTGATTGTATCGTGAGTAATTTACAAGTTGGTTCCTCGATAGAGGTTTCTATTTACCCGGCCAAAAATTTATTTTCATCATTTTAGATGTTATTTTATGCCTGCTACTAGCTTTTTCCAAGTAACTACAAAACTACCAAAAATATATTTATTTGTAATAGAAACACGAGCATACAAAAAGATAATTAACTCTAATAATAAAGGACAATCATCAGGGCGACGTGCTTAGCCCTGAATCCCCTAAGCATACTGCTGGAGGATTCAGGTCTAGACCAGCCGATAGCCTAGGCTGAAGAAAGGTGGTCAGGACATATCTCACCACCTGTACATGGATGATTTGAAACTCATTGCCCTCAATGAATTGCGACTGATGGAGCTACTGAAGGTAACTGAAACCTTCTGTAGCGCCAGCAGAAGGAATTTGGTGTAGACAAATGTGAGGGGAGATTATGGAATCTGAGGGAATTCGACCCTCTAAATTCAGACCGTAAATGTGCTCATCTCCGCAGCTTGGCGACCAGCCGCAACCGCTACGGCTATTAACTCGTTGCCTACATACAAAAAAAGACGTTAGTTTGCAGGCGCTAAAGATAACTTTTGTTGCGGCACTTATAATTTCCCTTTAAAAATGTATGTTATGGAACTACAAATTATGAAAATGTGAGTGGTTGACCAAAAAGGGACCTGGAGGGATTGGAAACCGTTTTATTTTTTAATTTTTGAATCTGTGGTCTTTTAGCTTTGTTTTGGTCTAACCAGAATATTTTTAGGTGCCGTAGTTTTTTTTATGATTTTTTTTATGAGCCGAAGCAGCAGTCGAAACTTGTTTCTACACGAAACTTCAAACGCGATTTACTCGAAATCAATTTATTTTCCCTTGAGGTCCCTTTTTGGTCAACCACTCACAAATAAAACCATCATAAGATCTTTAATTACGAGCACAGAACAGAAACAAACGGCAGATAAATGCTCAGCATGATTTTGGCACGAGGGTATGTGTGTGTTGCAAACAGTTATTATACAACCGTGTTAATAAGTTTTATCCCCCGGTGGGTAGTTACTTCTCAGTCCCATAGTTATGAGACATTTTCTCGTAAAACTATTGCAAAGTATGTCATACTTGTGCGGTAATTCTATTTATGAGTGTTAATGAACGGTTACTTTTCCCAAGGTGGTCGTAAAAAGCGGTTCTGTTGTTGCCACAGTGTTAAAATACTCTTTGTTGGTGGATCACCCGCTACTATGTCATTCGGTCTATACTGTAAAAATCTCTCCGTGAAAACTTAGGTGAAGGGAACTGTCATTCCATGGATGGAATAATGAACCCCGCTGGGTTAAGCAGAACCAAAGTGGACTCAAACTGTCGCCATGGTGATTGTCCTTTATTATTAGAGTTAATTATCTTTATGTATGCTCGTGTTTCTATTACAAATAAATATATTTTTGGTAGTTTTGTAGTTACTTGGAAAAAGCTAGTAGCAGGCATAAAATAAAATCTAAAATGATGAAAATAGAACCCCCCCGGGTTCATTATTGCCAGCTCATTTTACCTTAATTTTCACGGAGAGATTTTTACAGAATCGTTCGGCTGTAGTTCTAGAAAGTGCGAAAGGCAGTTTATAATGTTATAAAATTTTTTGCTGAGGATATAAAAAGAAAAGTAAGTAATGATGTCAAAGCAGAGAATATTTTAACAGAAAAAATGCCCCTTCCTTTGTTTGTGAATTACGATTGGATTTTACATTGTGAATTACGATTGGGGTCCACATTTATCCTTCGATGTCTAAAGCCTATTATTATCCAGCAATGTATCAATCCGTCTTCTTAGGTCTAAAAGCGCGATTACACTGCTACAATGAAACTGGTCCTTAAGACCTTAATATTTTGCGTCCCAAATATAACAGTAGGTAGCTGTATGGCGTATGTAGGCGTACATGTGATCAATCACGTGGACAACAAGACGTATGATAGCAGACACGCGGACTGGAACTGTGATTCGATAGCGGAATACAATTTGCGAAGATCTGTAGTGTGTTTTTGTGTTCTGGACATACTGGATATTCTTAAAAAAAGCTCAAGATTCATGTCAAACAATGCTTGGCATTTTTCTGAATGAATAATTATGTTTGTTTAGTTAAAATAAATCAGCTTTTTTGTTTGTATTTGAAATTGAAAATACGCCAGAGTAGCCCGCGAAATTCAAATATTCTTACTTTTTTTGCAATGTTCAACATAAAACCCTGGCCATGGCTGGGTTGTGTGTTGAACAAAATATGGTTCCCGACCGTAACAAATATGTATTTACAGATTTTAAAAAACAAAAAAAAAACTAAACAAAAAAAAACTAAACTAAAAAAAACTTAATCATGAAAATCATCAATACAACTCTCTAAGAAATAGTCATTTGAATTTCGCGAGCTACCCTGGCATTTCCCAATAAATTAGTATTTTACTTCTCTAATTTATTGATTTATTGAGCTCAAGAAAATGTAGTGAATAATAAATGAAAGAGAAAGGCCATTCTAGTGTAGGTAGGTAATGCATGACTCATAATGCGAAGCATTAGAGAGTACTTTACTATCGAAATTTCTTTTGCCTCCTTTCTGCATCTGTTTCTATTATTATACTCCTGCTACTCCTGCTAGTACACAGAACCTACTTAATTTATATACCATTGTATAGATAATTTAATGGAGATTCATTCAGTACTTTTCAAAAATGTATTTAATGCTGTAGAAACGAAAAACATTGTAGCTTGCGAAAAAAACAATTGAATCAATTTTTTTTAATAAGTTCGTTTCACCCTTAAGAGGAATCCTATTGAAAATGGATCTTTAATTCAAAACAGTTTTATCATAATTAATAATAAACTGTATAATATTTGATATAATTATCTTACAAACTCAAACTCAAACTCAAAGCATTTATTTCAATTAAACCTTTAACAGGCACTTTTGAATTGTCAAGAAGTCGGTCAGTCAGAAAATATGAAGCTAGTTGCCCATTCCAAAGCGTAGGTACCTATGGAGAAGAACGGGCAAGAAACTCCATGGACACTCTTTTTAAATTACATTTTACAAAAACATTTGTTACATCATTTCTTTTGAATTTATGATTATATAATGTGGGAACGATGTAAAAAATAAAAAAATATGTCCGCGTTAAAGCGTCCAGAATACAACAAATAGTAACAAAACAACAATCCAAAATTAAAACAATTAAAATAAGCCCAGGCGGCTAAGTGATGACCAGCCCCAACTGACGGCGCCCGTTCACGAACATGACGTATATATCAGCACCATTCAGCTCAACCACTTTGAAGGGAGCTAAATGATCCAACATACACGCCACCGTCAGCGAGACATTTGAGTGAGCATGACACACTATCAGCCGCCAGGGAATATTCAAGTCAATGAAAGATATATTATTACCCGGTAAATGGTAGCTATAGATTACATAGAACTCACATCTGTGCTATGCAATTATACAATACAAAGGAAATTGAGTTTATACAATGCAAGGATAGTTTTACAATCTTCAGCAGCTCCAACAGTATTTTCAAATGTTAGTCAATTAGTTGTGGAGCAGGACTAGCATTGAGCCAGGCATTTTTGTCAGCGATGTAATCCCCTAACTTATAATATGCCTGACTGCATAGTGTGCGTTTTATACAAGGTTTAAATTTTGTCTCATTCAGTTGAAGAATGTGGGGAGGTATTTTATTATAACATTTTAGACAGTACCCCATAAAAGATGAATCTACTTTAGCCAGTCTGAAACCTGGTTGAACTAATAGGTCCCTATTTCTAGTACTATAATTATGTCTTTCACCTCTTTTACTAAAAAGATGTAAATTTTTCCTTACATACATGATGTTTTCATAGATATATTGACAAGGCACCGTCATGATGTTAATTTCCTTAAACAGTTCCCTTAGAGAATCGCGCCTGCGGAGATTATATATGGCTCTGATGGCTCTTTTCTGCAGAATAAAAATAGAATCGTTGTCTGCAGCCTGTCCCCAAAGTAAAATACCGTAAGACATGATACTATGAAAGTAACTAAAATAGACTAGTCTCGCGGTATCTACATCAGTAAATTGACGGATTTTTCTGACAGCATAAGCTGCTGAACTTAGCCGTCCTGCAAGATATGTTAAATGAGGACCCCATTGTAGCCTTGAGTCGAGCGTGATCCCTAGGAAAACAGTTTCATCGACGAATTCTAGTTTCTCTTGATTCAATATTATCTCACAATCACTACCCTTGACATTTGGTAAAGAAAATCTTATGCACTTAGTTTTTTTTCCATTTAATACTAGATTATTAGCAGTGAACCAATTTTGGACCTGCAGTAGGGCGTTATTTACGTCGTCAAAATTTGTAGCACGTCTATTTACCTTAAAAATTAAGGAAGTGTCATCAGCAAATAACACCATTACATATAGTAGACAAAGATGTTGACTACAATCTCTATTTTTCCTTAGATGACCATTTCATTTACGCATTGTGAACCTGTCCTGTTTTTCTTTGAGGCTAAATTAGTATATAAATTGGTGTGTAACGTGTTTTTATATGACTTGGGTACACTTTTTGGTTACTCAAAGTCCTCGTAGATGTACTAAAAGCGGTGTAAGTGGTTTTCGTAATATTATTTATTTATACAAAATTACGTAAATATCACCTTAACAGCTATAACGACAATCAATGTTAATACCACAAAGATACACATACATCTAACTTACATTGACTACCCAAAAATACAATACAATAAAAATAAAATCATAAACACAAATAAAAATACAATTATTAAAAACACAATTAAAATATAATAAAAAATCCAAATAAAGTACAATTAAAATAAAATTACAAATACTATTTTCATACCAGTAAAAATACTATTAAAATCACTTCTCAACATTTTCAATGCTACTCCTGTGAACTTCGCCAAGCTGCAGTGAAATACATATACGAATATCTACTCATTTGAAATAATATTCAACAATCTTAGAAATAATATTCAACAATATTATTATTTCTTGTGACTAACCAGGTCGGCACAATGATTTTTGGAAAAAAAAAAAATGGTTGCTGCTGACAGCATCCATGTAGGTACAGTATGCAACAATACTGCTTAGGCGCGCTATGGTTGAAATTTCTGTGAACATGCTTCGCGCCGTCCCCGCGCCCGCGCCGCAGGCCCGTATTTACATCTGTGTGTGTACACTTGCTAACGACAAACGAAACAAAAGCATCGTCATCGCTTTTTCACACGCGCGTCGTAATTACGTATGACCTTCGTTGGTTCATACCACTGCTAAAATTCACAATTTCATAGCAAGTACTGCTAGCGGATAACGTAGCGTATCGTATAGGATTAGTAAACACGCAGCCCTGGGTTCGAATCTCGAGATGGAACTTTGATTTATCTTTTCAACAATAATCTTATCTTTTTTTATTATTCGCTAAATTAATACACGAGAATAATAATGTAATATTTGTTTTATTTGTATTATTATATTGTTATTGAAATATGCGGGGTAAAAATTAAAAAAAAATTAAGTGATTTCAAAATTTTTATTCGTTATAATTTGATAAATAAACTTTTAAAACAGTTTATTTTCTCATAAAGAACAATTTATTGAAGTAAAGCAGGTAATCAGTGAGCTACGACCATTAGACTTAAAATATTGTAACTATCTTAGTAATAAAATAATATTGTGCTTTAATTGCGGATATAGCTTAAGTATTCATTTTCAAAATTCATTTTGAAAAGAAGATTGAAACTATAAACCTCAAAATAATCCTTATTACGGATATGACACAATAATATTTTAATATTACTAAAATCAATTTGTAATTTATAACTTAATACGTTGTATAACCCAAATTATCCATGCTATCAAGTAAACGCTGGCGTATGGATCCTGTAATGTTTAAACATATATCTTCATATTTCCTTGCAATGCAACTTCATCTGGTAGGTAACTGGTTGGTTAAAACCACTTGTTTCTTATTCACTGACTATACTCTTCCTTATATCTTTTGACCCTCCGACTCACAGTAGGTAATTTCTCTAAAACAAAAAAGGAATATTGTAAGGCTACTAGCAAAATTATAAAATATTAAGTAGATACCTACTTATTATCTACTTTTTTAAACAAAATTATTTTGAAAATAGTTCAAATGTTACAAAATGATTATATTATAATTTATACATAATGCTATATTCATCATTCCAAAAATAATAAATAAACTCTTGGAAATATAATTTTTTTCTTCTATTTAGACCCTATGGTAAATATAAAACGTTTAATAAAATAACTACAAGGATCAGCAGTTAAACTTTAATTAGCTAAATGTTAGATAAAATAATTAAATCATAATACTCACAGTCAGTCCGGTTTCTTCAATTATTTGTGATATCTTAGATTAAAAAATGTCCAGATTCCGTGTTCGAAACAAAACGCAACGTTTTAAGTGAAGCCACTTTTTTATAAATGTGTGAGTGAGCGCCACGGTCGGGAGTGTATTACGTATCGTAATTGCGTTTGTGTGCAATGTGCGTATAATACCAGTGGCAGAGATTTACCCTTAAATGTGGGAGATTTTCAGTATTTTACGTTTATCGTAAAATTTATCATCAACAGTAATGACATGATTTTTTATTATTACGGTTGTTGAGTTTCAACGTTATTTCTTTAATTTGTGTAATTTGTCATGTGCGACTTTATCAGAAATTATTATGTTACGACTTTTTGTGATATTTGCTTGTAAGTTAGTTAAATGTTTGTTGTTTTGGTGTACTCAAATAGGTAGTAAGCAGAGATAGCACAAACGGTAACTGTTAAATAGCACAAACTTACAAATAATGGGTAAAAAAAAATTATGCCCCTGGCAACACTTAACAAATATGGCGTGACAGTAATGTCAAGTTATACTTTTTGTTTACATAAATTTAGAATGCGGTAACAAAGAAATACAAAGTGAAATTGAATACTTACTTGTGAAATGATAAGTGGCACATTCCTTTTTTTTAGTGTGATTTCTACACCATTTCACAACACAAACCTTCATTTTAAAATATCAAAACACGGACTCGTGACGTAATTTACGCGGGGAGCGTTACTAGGCGACTGACGTATGGATCGTACGACGCGGGACATTTGTCCCCCGTGTTTTTGGCTTCAATTCTCAGTGGCCTACTATCCATCTGGACATTTTTTAATCTAAGTGTGATATAATATTAAGTCCACTTTTACGCTGCGCGATAATATCCGCTTTCATCTCAAAGCTTACATTTCAAAATGAACTATTACACAGCTATTATAATAGATTAAACACACGTCACTAACCCACAATATCAAAAACCAACCAAGAACGAACAACATTCTATTAGACGCGGCGGTGAATGAGCCGTAAGTTACCTGCATCTGTCTACCATACCTAGTTTATTTATTTAGATTTCTGTGGGTATACTCATAAAGTTTTACGAATTATGTGTATTATTGTGTGTGTATTATTCAAAAGCGTGATCATTCGAGTAATATGCGGGTGTGTGTGTCAAATTACTCATTAAAAGAAGGTCGTAAGTCAAACTAAACGTTAAGCAATTACTTTTAAACTCGCCTATGGACTTTTGGCGTCGACCGTACCTATTTCTATACGAAACGTTTTTATAGTCGAAAAATTCTAATTTCCCAACCTGTCGACTGCAGAAGTGTGTGGATGTGGCTAGAGATATTGGTACGTACTTCTCAGTGTTTTATTGTAAATTTTTTTTTTGCCTTAGGTTAAATATCAGTTTATTTGGGAAACGTCAGGTAAGTCCTAGGTAGGTACTCAGATGAAAAAAGAAAAATAAAAAAGAAAAACAATAGAAGTTCGAACTAAGCTCTCGTTAGACGCTATTCAACATGTCAACATTGATTTAAAACTTCTGACGACGAACTCTCACCTTGAGATTGTTTTTAAAAGAAAATTCAACAAATGATCACCTAATTGGTAAAATAAATTAAGCGTGAACATGAAAATAAAGTGGGCAGTGACTTGCTTCCCTTGGGAACGCTTGTTATTCATAGCCTTACGAACTAAGCTTTACTTTTCATTGCAAATATTTGACCAAAAATGTTTTATTCATTAATTTCTTTCCGCAACATTGAAATTAAAATGAATAGGAGGAATTAAGTGAGAATAAAGTTAGTCTAAAAGTGCTTTTTGAAAGAAAACTGTAATTTTTGGATACATTATTGTTAGAGTCAACTTTCTAGGTATTACAGTACTAGTCCAGTTAACAAAGCAGTTGTAGAGTGCGTGAGCTAGGCCCTAAGCGATTTCTTCAGAAAGTTGTTCAGGGTGCTTAGGGAGTAAACATACTAAAAGTCCCCGCGTCTAGGAGGTGTGCCGAAGTAGGGGGAGGGGGGGGGGGATAAAAGTTCCCACTTTTAAGTTTTTCGCTAATTAAAACGGTGTGTCGTAGAGAAAAAATATCTTCTACGTAATGAAAGCTAAGTGTGTACTTTCTACAACTGCTTTTTTTTTATAACTTTTATCTTAGGTACACACTTTTTCGAATTCCTGCCCGTTTTCGAACTACACGTTCCGGAAAAGTGAAGATTTTCGAAAAAATGACTTTTATCAAACACTAGCTGTTGCCTGCTACTTCGGCGTTATTTCGGGATAAGAAGTAAGAAAAAGTGTAGAAAATTTTTTTTTATTCACTTTTTCACTACGTATACGAACTTTTATCCCCCCCCCCCCCCCACTCCGGCTTTGGAAAGCAAGGAGGAGTGTATTAAGGCGAAAGCGCCAGGGTAGCCCGCGAAATTATTATTTTTTAGTTTTTTGCAATTTGCTGGTCAGTAGTAAGTTGTACGTTGATTCGCGGCCGTAACAAATATGTATTTACAGAATTATAATTATTAAAGTCATCAACACAACTCTCTAAGACCAAGTACCAATCCCCAAGAATGACTACTTATTTCATGAAATCTTGACGTTTGGGGATTATACTAACTTATCAAGTTGTATTACTGATTGTAATGATTATAATACTGTAAATACATATTTGTTACGACCGCGAATCATATTTTAATCAACGTACAACTTAATACTGACCAGTAAATTGCAAAAAACGTAAGAAAATTTGAATTTCGCGGGCTACCTTAGCGCTTCCCCCTTAAGAGAAGAGGCCTAATATTATGTGTGCGACTACTAAAATGATTAGAATTTCGGCAAAATTTGTGAACTTAATGAAACACAATAAGCGAGAGATATAAACCGAATCATTATCCTGGTTTCAATTAAACTAATCAGAATTCTGATTGTTTTCGGGTATACCTAACTTTTAAGAAATTTATTCTATTGCTTCTCCTTGATTAAACGATTTAAATGTTGGGGAGATAACGGTATAAATTAGAAAGAAAATAACAGTCTCTTGGACTAATTATTTTCCTTTTGTAAGGGTTTTTTTTTTCATTGAATATTGATAAAGATTAAGAAGAGAATCTTTGTTCTAATTGTTCTAAGGCCTAGCTTTTATGTAGATACTATTATTATACGACTGTATCTTGATGGTTTTTCAAACGGGAAGCCGAGTACGCCTCTTCATAATCGTATTCATTCACGTAACAACGACTGAACAAGGGTTCTTTTTCACACAAGTGTCTCTCAATTTTTTATTGTAATAAGGTTTTTATATCCGGGTAAGTCAGCGCTGTGCTATGGGTCCCCAAGCACAGAACAGCATCATGCAGCTATCGAATATTCCTGTTTTGTGCTCGTGATTATAGATCTATTTTGTTTTTATTATTTGAATAATTAAAACAGGATAGATCTATAATCCAAACAAACAAAAAACAAACATGAAACATGTGCATACAAAAAGATAATTAACTTGAGTTAATTATCTTTTTGTATGTACATGTTTCTGTTACAAATAAACCTATTTGCATTTTATTTTCTCTTCTAATCTTTATTTCATAAATATAATTTGCCTTTAATTAAATCTTTAAACGAGGGGCCCGTGGCTAAATAATAACAGGCGCACAGGTCGATCGACCAGGTTAGGTAGGCTTGCCGCGCTTGGTCTGTGGATGGGTGACCGTCTTTACGTACCGTGACCCCTCCGTGCCTCGGAAAGCACGTTAAGCCGTTGGTCCCGGCTGTCATTCGTGGATCTTTGTCAGTCGTTACTGGTATTCAGAAGCCCGAAAGTCTGACAACCAGTCTTACCAAGGTATCGTATTACCCAATAACTGGGTTGTGGAGGTCGATAGGCAGTCGCTTCATGTAAAATACTGGTATTCAGCTGCATCCGGTTAGACCAACCCCACATAGTTGGGAAATGGCTGCGCAGATTTTGATTTGCCTTTAATATAATTTTAATCTGTTTAAAGAAAACTAAAAAAAGGAAAAAATTACAACCACTAAGGTACATAAACTGATGGTGGTAGACACCGGTTATCTCCTACCATTACTCTAAGCGTAGTTGATTATTTGTCAACACACCAGCAACACGAAACCGCTGAGAATCCTTGCCAGAATTTGTGCCACCTCCAATATTTTACCAACGATAACATCTTACAGGATTCTAAATTAATAGAGCAATTTACAAATCGTTTGGGGGAGATCGCATCGGAAGGAGGAGTGCTGGGGGCGTTTAGTCCCCGTCTGCCCCCAGGCGGGGTAATATTTGTCATGGACTGTTTGCCAGGTAGGTAGGTACTTACTAGAGATATTAAATCGGTTGTTATTGCGGAACGAAGGGAAAAATACTTGTGAAGTAGATAAAGTGAGTCTCGACTGTCACTGCTGTTATTATGAGCGGGCTGGGGTCATTATACTACGTATGAAGTGAGGACTGCTATGGATATGTATCATATCCTTGTTTTTTTGGGAATTACCTTTGTCCAGGATTTTGTTGGGTAGCAATATATGTAAATATTGCATAATCAGCCTATAATGTCTCTCTGAGAGAGAGAGTGGGCCGTAATCAATGGCGTCACTATAGGGTGGCATTGGGGCAAAATGCCACGGGCCCCCAGCAAGAGGGGGCCCCCGGCCCGAGAGGGCCATGAGCACAGGAGGATCCTAACATAAGAACAGAAGCAGTCAGGTATTAAATTTTGTAGGGGAAAATATGAAATGTACGCGGAAGAAATCACGGGAGAAGTGCTAGTAAAAAAAAAAACTAATGTTAGTTGAGCTTCTTTACATTGAGAAATGGATTCTAGGGATGCCCTATCCCTTGAATTTGCCACGGGCCCCAAACGGTATAGTTACGCCACTGACCGTAATAAATCACGCGGGCATAGTGCGGGTTAGTAGACGTCACATGTCTTTGAAATTTTGGTATCGTAGGACATGCCGGTTATTTCTTCACGATGTTTTCCTTCACCGTTTTAAGAGTAGCGGGGATGACACAAAGTAAAGCGCCTGTTTTTGGGTAGCAACGTATACCCATACTAACTAACTACTTTAACGTTCTACTAACAATAGCAAAAACAAAATGACTGACTCTACAGCATTCAGTAACCACACTAAGCTGTTAGTAGAATCAGATAATTAAGTACACGTTCTTAGACGCACCTTACGTCTGTTCAAAAAGTGTTTGATGAAAGTGGGAGCAAATCCTGTTCGATTAAGTTCAAAGTAACACATTGGGAAGAGACCAGACGGAATGACCATAATGCCCTGGAAGTTAGGCAGGCCTTTGGTGTGGGATGCAACGTGTGTCGACACCCTTGCGCCATCCCATCTTCCTAGCACGGTGGGCTGTGCTGGGGCCGCTGCTGCAGGTGCAGAAAATCTCAAGCGGCGAAAATATTCCAACCTGATTGGGAGTTATATGTTCCAGCCGTTTGGGGTTGAAATACTAGGGCCATGGTGTCCGAGTGCCAACTTGGTTTTCGAGATATCGCCAAGCGGTTAGTCGACTCTTCACGTGACCACAGGGCTAGCCTATTTCTTGGCCAAAGAATTAGCATCACCATAAAACGTGGCAATGCTGCCAGCCTTTTGGGCACTGTTCCTGTTGACAGAGATGCGGACGAATTTTTTGATGCCCTACGATTATTTTGCTTATTTTTTCATATAAATGTACACACATATTATTAGTATTTTAAACATGAGCATAGATTATGTAAATATTGTCATGTTATGGATTTGAAATAAAGTAACACATTCATCTGTATTAAGAAGGTTTCATCTTTATATATCACTACTTTTTCCAACTATTAGGTATATTGTTTTTTTTATTATGATTCGTTGAATTGAAATTAAAAAATCATCGGCGAAAAATGGGGTTATAAAGTTAACCTCAATAAATGTCAAATGAAAAGCTTTTAGTATTCAAATAAACAAATCAAAGCACGCGTTTTCTGGTCCATATTTTGTTTATTTTCATTAGAAATTATTAGAGCAGATAATAGACATATTTTGTCATCTGAAACCGTTTAGAATTGTCTACCTCTCCAGAAAATGTGTGAATTTTCCGAGAAATACAAGAAAAAATATCAGTGCAACATTTTTTGTTAAAAAGCATGCAACCGGCAAGTGGCAAGAGGAGGTAGGTAGGTACTTCTAAACATTTTCGTAAAGGTAAAATGTATAAGGTATCTTCCGAATACCAAAAGCCTTCCTAATACTACAGAGATTACCATTAAATTAGCCAGGCGCCCATTCTAAATCCTATTGTTCCAATAATGGTAATACAATGTAAACCATCAAATCTAATATGAAAACACGTTAAGCAGTTGGTCCCGGCTGTCATTCGTGGACCTTTGACAGTCGTTACGGGACGGCAAATGCCCGATAGTCTGAGAACCAGCCCAATACAAGAGGTTATTGTATTACCCAGTATCAGGGGGCCTAAAAAGGCCACTTTGGAGAATCGTAAAAGGATAACATTATGAATTATAATATGGCGAAGATAATATGGTCCGTGTTTTTCTTTTTTTCGCTGCACTACGTAGGTACAATCAAAGAGATTGGGATTGGATTTGGATTGGATTGATTAGTATTTTAGCACATACAAAAAAATAACTGAAATATGCTTCACCAACGGGATTTGATACGATTAACTTAACAGTTAACTGTCCATTATGTTATCATTTTATGATTCTGCCAAAGTGGCCTTTTTAGGCCCCCAGACAGTATGTTAATAACCCGTCATTTAGTAGAGTGAGTGAGTGTAGAGAAATCTTAATTTAATTAAAATATCACAAGACCAATTCCCGTAATTTTAATTGAAATATCACAAGACCAACTCCCGTAATTTTAATTGAAATATCACAAGACCAACTCCCGTAATTTTAATTGAAATATCACAAGACCAACTCCCGTAATTTTAATTGAAATATCACAAGACCAATTCCCGTAATTCAAAACGTTCAAAATCTAGTCGCAATCACATCTCGGCGACAAGTAATGTCAAAAATGTATAAAATTCGATGTAGAATTCGATCTAAAATTATAAGGAAGTTAATGATTCTAATTTGTTTATCCATCCGGAAGTCTCGCGTTCGATGTTTACCAGTTTATCTTGATTTATATAATACTAGCTGCGCCCCGCTGTTTCACCCGCATAAGTTTCGATCCCGTAGGAATATCGGGATAAAAAGTAGCCTATATGTTAATCCAGGGTGTCAGCTACCTTCATACCAAATTTTATCAAAATTGGTCCAGCCGTTTGAGTGTGTGGAAGTAGCAAATATATAAACACACACACACACACTCACAAACTTTCGCCTTTATAATATTAGTGTCGGGATAAAAACTAGCCTATATATTAATCCAGGGTGTCAGCTATCTTCGTACCAAATTTTATCAAAATTGGTACAGCCGTTTGAGCGTGAAGAAGTAACAAACATATAAACACACACACACTCACAAACTTTCGCCTTTATAATATTAGTGTGATGTATATGATATGACATTTATCAACTCCCTTTCTCCCCCTTTATAAAAACCCTCGTTAATTTAATATTATCGCATGAACATTGATTTCCCTGTAGAATTCTTGCCGGTCTGATTTCCATGTTAAATTATTTTTTATTTGAAGTCATAATCATGGAACATCAAACGATGTTTTATCTGCGTAAACATATTATTTGCGAAATTCTTTTGATATTCAAAATATTTTAATTGATTGAGAGTACTACAAGCAGTCGCTGTGGTCCATTTAAGGCTTTAGACTTTTCAATTCATAGACTACCTTACCTAAGAGCTCAACTATTACTAATGAGACATAATTATTTTTTCTAGTGTTACCGAACTTAATAATTATGCTTGCCTAACAGACGAGAGGCTAAATAGTGCATGGTTTAATAATATCAATGCAATGTAAGTAGGTAATCTGAGACTTCCATGAACTGAATAGTAATTGATTCTGCATGCATAACCTTGCCTAAATCCTAAATCCACTCTGACGCCGGCATTTATAGGCTCAATATCTTTGGCAACAGCTTGAGTTTACCAGCAACAATGCTTTCTGAACTTAGCATATTGACCCATATTAACATAATAGATATGCGTGCCTCGGTAAGCATGTTCAACGTCCCATATTATTCCCCTTAGATATATTAACGAAGGTGTGGATACGGCTGTTTTCCGAAAATCACCGTTCAATATGGAGAGGAAATGTTAACGCGAAAAATAAATTGCTCAATTTATTTAAATTGTGGGTGCGTGTCCTCACATAAGGTGAACATGATAGAACGACGCATTACACTGACTGATGTTTTCATCTATCGGAAATCCGTGAGGTGTACTCTTGCCTTTATTTTTTCTGTCCGGGCCTATTTTTTCCCGTAGATACGGGGCAAATGGCGATTTAGTTTCAGATAAATCAGTTTCAGTGATTTTTGGCCGTCTACCTTTATGTTCTTCTAAGGTTACTCTTTTTCGATAATTTACTCGTTTCAGTAGGGCTGGGGTAGGTTAAGAAGTACTTTGTTGGATTAACTGAAAACTAACAATGGACATATGAATTTGTTGTAGGTATTTCATGGAATACCTACAACTAAAAAATTATTTCCAGTCTCAATGAATAGGTGATACATGGTGACCAAGGGCTGATAATGGAGTAGGGAAAAGAAATGGGAGGACCGGACAAAATGGTCCCCACGGCCAATAACAACCAAATATATGTCATTAGATAGGCATTTTAATAAAGAAACTCTACTATGACGGTTCTTTTCAAATCGCTGTGTGAAAAAGTTATTGCGATGTTCCGTAGGACGTACGTTCAGTCACGAGCATAAGAGTGTTTACACTTGGCTTTATTCAAAGGCGATTTTCTCCTTTATTTATGAATGAAATTTTATATTATTAGGAAAATTGTATTTTCGAACCCGGTTTATGTAAAGTGTCGTATTTCAACGTTGCATTCGTTATTTCGTGAAAAAATCGCAATTTAAAGTTGCCAAGTGTTGACATATTAGTGCTCGTGACTGAACCTAGACGGTAGATAACTGAATACTTGAATAGTAAATCACTTCTAGTGATCTTAGTTTGAATATTCGCAAAATTATGCATTCCGTTGAGAGCAAAATAATAGTGTACCAACGAGCTCAAAACTTCAACAAACTTTCTTTTAGGGTCAAAACTTCATGGCAACCATCAGAGCCACCACGTTACATTATTGTATACTTATACAAATATTGTTTGGTTTTGTACAAGTATTTCGAAGTATTTTATCTAGAAATTGTAAAATGTATTGTGGTGAGAAATAAATATATATATTTTTTTAATCTAGTTGGGCAGATGATAGACCTGGACGCTAGATAACGGAACTCTTGAATAACTGCTGGTAAACCAAACGAGTGTGGGCTCATTAGATATGTCTCAACGAGGACTGTTCCTTTTACCAGATGACGAGGACCTCACAACTGACCTGGACGCTAGTAACGGAACTCTTGAATAACTGCTGGAAAAGCCATCGAGTGTGGTCTCGTTAGATGTGGCTCAACGAGTCCTATTCATTTTACCTAATGACGAGGACCTCATGACTGACCTGGATAGTAGATAATGGAATTCTTGAACAGCTACTAGTAGGTACACCCCTCGAGTGTGAGCATATTAGATGTGTCTCACCTAGTACTGGTCATTTTACCTGATGACTGACCAGCACGCTACATAATGAAAATTAGAATAACTGCTAGTAAACCGATCCAGTGTGGACTCATAATTATAATGATATTATGTGTCTTAACGAGTCCAAATAAAAATATTGCGGTATTAATGCGGTATGTGCCTATGTTTTGGTTTTTTGCGTAATAATATAATTAATTTTAGAAAAAAAAAATTAAGCCAAAATATTTAAATTAGTATCATTAACCAGGAAAAAAACAGAGGAATACGTTATTATGGAATGAACGCCAACTACCACGAGTAGCTAGGTGCATCCTGGACAGTCACACCCAACACCTTATTTGACTGGCCAATTCTTCCCTTGCGGTGGTAGCCTGGTTGGCGACCACCCTCCCACTGGAGTCCGGTGTCAAGCAGCCTGCTGTGTTTCGTTGATGCGTGGGAGTTCCAGTGCCTTAGGCATCTTCTGGGCACGCTCGTTCTATCCTATGACCTTATTTATCGCTTTCCATCAGGCGTGATTGAGGTCAAGAGCGCCATTCAACAGTAAAAAAAAAAACAAAAAAAAAACAAGCTTCACTGTGGTAAAAATACGTACAGCTGCGCAGATTTCGGCGAGTCCCGTGTCGATGGAAGCATGTTTACTAGTAATATAATATTATAAAGTTTAAAAAGCAAGAAATAAAAGTAAAATTTAAAAAAAAAACCCCGAATCGAATAAATACCTATAAGACCTGAAATAAAAATATATGTTGGCCCTTTTAGTTTAATATAAGTTATACGAAATATTCTGATCCAAGCGTCCTCGCGTCGGGGGACGGCTAATAAAAACGCCAAACAGCTTAGGCCGCTTTCACATTTAGGCGACTTTAGCAGCGCGACGGTCGCGCGACCGTCGCGCTGCTAAAGTCGCCTAAATGTGAAAGCGGCCTTATACACTTTTGTTTTCTACAATAGCATACATTCATTATTGCTATGAATGTATGCTATTGTAGAAAACAAAGTAGCTATTAACTTTCAATTTTCATTAGCCGTCCACCGTTACACTACAAGGTAAATCGCAACTTTTTTTTTTTTTTTTTTTTTTTGTCGCTGAGAAATGACATTACACATCTCCGCTCGTCGGGGGACGAGACGGAGTATGTGGGACTCCCTGCCAGAGTGGCAGTATACCCACTAAAACTCAGCGGTGTTCCCTCATCGCCTTGATGGGGGGGTCATGGGAATCCGGCTCAGCCTTTGCGTCCACAACCCCCCCGGCGCATGCCCGCCTATCTGCGGGCCCCGCATGTCCCCCCGGCTGGGGGGCTACGGGAATGGCCGGGAACACCTGGCCATTCCCGTCCGGCACTCGTGGAAGCCTGTGCAATACAGGCGAGGGTGCCCCCGCACCCGTCGCCTGCTGGCTTCCACCTGGGAGGAGTCGGTGATGACTGTCATACTGACGTCTTCTTCGACCCCTCCTCCGCCTTCGGAGCGGCGCCGCGAGAGGGTCTTCCTCCCGCGCGCGCTCCGCCGCCTCCTTCTGGGACATGACGTGTTCGCAGAAGGAGGCGACTGCCGCCCAGGACCCCTCATCCCCCAGCATGGCGTTGACCAAGCCGGGGAGCGAGAGGTCCATACCGATCGCCGCGGTGAGACTGCGGCGCGGCTCGGACCACGACGGGCACACCTCGAGAGTGTGCTGCGCCGTGTCTTCCGCCGCGCCACAGTCGTGACACGACGGCGTCTCCTCCCGCCCGATACGGTGCAGGTACGATCCGAAGCAACCGTGTCCGGACAGCACCTGCACCAGACGGAAGGAGAGAAACCCGTGAGGTAATTCGCAACTCGGTCAAGCAGGGTCAACCAGGATCAAGCGTGGGAGCCCCCAGCTAACTGCAGCTGGACAAGACTCCAGCTGGCAGTTAGCTGGATGTATGTCCTAAGATAAGGGTTTCTAGTTTTGGGCGTTGCGGGCCATTCGATTATTTTTCAACCATACTACTTCCAAATGTGGAGGAACTTCTCGTAATCTCTTATCGTCAAATATTAAAAGTATCGTCAAATATCAATTTGTGATTTTTATTGCTTGACAAGAATATTAGCGAGTTAATTAATTTTAATATAACGTTCAAATATTCGGAGTTACCGACATAGCTTGCAGAGTAAGCAAACTGAAGTGGCAGTGGGCTGGCCATGTTTGTCGAAGGACCGATGGCCGGTGGAGCAGACGAGTCCTTGAGAGGAGACCGCGTATCGGCAAGCGTAGTGTGGGACGCTCCCCAACTAGGTGGACGATTTAAAGAAATGGCTGGAACGGACTGGATGCGGTAGGCGGAGGACAGAGTGTTGTAGCGCAGCCTGGGAAAGGCCTATGTCCAGCAGTGGACTCAGTTGATTGTTCAAATATTAATTAAACGTGCACCGTTTGACGGCACATTATACGAAACAAAATGGAGAACTCAATATTAATGGAAAAGATGATTATACAATTTGCATTTTGCCCATTTTATTTCGTGAAATTAATTATATGCCACAAGAGAACCAAATATTAAATTATTCAATCATCTGGATGGTGAAATTTTAAATAGGTATTTTGTTTTTCTTAGACGGCGAATAAAATAAAAATATCCTTTGTTTAGGTACAACCCATATTTAAAAGGTGTAAAAAAGTTACACTGAAATCATTGGAAACTGTACTTTTATCGAATAAAATATTATTTAAAGTATTATTTTATTAGAAAAGTGTTTTCATTAAATTTCACAAGGATAAAATCTGTCATTGTGGTGACATTTTTAGCTTCTCTTGACTAATAATGTTTTAAAATTTTAGAAGTCAATTTTAACCTAGGTACTTCTAATTGTCGTATCGAAATGAAACTATGTATATGTAGTTCGAATGACAAAACTATAATTTGGCATCTTGGAGCTGATCTGATGATGGAGCCAGGAGGTAGATAGTGGAACTTTTTAGTGGCTACTAGTAAACCCCTCGAGTTTGGGCTTATATTACCTATTGGTTTTGAGGAGTACAAGAGATTGGGCAAAAAGCGCTCCACGCTTTTTAAATTCAATTTAAGTCAATTTAATTACTTTATAATTTTTAGTGCGTGATAAAAGCGTGTTTTAGTTTTTTTTAACTATTTTTATTGCTTTAATGAAGAAGAAGTTTACGATATGAATGATAAATAAAATTAAGCCTGATATTGGCATGATGACAATCATGATAATGATTCTGATTTACATTCAAATATCTAAAATGTAGGTACCTAAACATAAGTTAAGAATAGAAGAGATATACATAAATAGTTATATGCAATTAATGTAGGTAAAAAATTAGTTGTTAGAGTTTGTATGGAATCCATGTTCACTTAGAAACGTGTAATACTTCATGTAGACTTTATTTAAACATTCACGTTCGTCATACAACGTGGTAATGCCGCCAGTCTCTTGGGTACATTATCAGTCAACAGCGATGCAGATGAATTTTTCGACGCTATATTTTAGTTTCTGTATAGTTTTAGTCAAGTTAGGATTTAATTTTGTTATTTTTATTAATTAATTAAGTATAGTTATAATTTAGTATCAATAATTATTGAAATATTTATAAAAGGAAGATAAAATGTAATATAGAAATTTATTCTGAAAAAAAAATAAGAATAAACAAGTCAAGTGAGTTCAGTCAAATCAAGTTTGTTAAACTGTTTCAACGTTCATTGTACGTTACTGGTCGGTTCATTGAACGGTAGACATAATGTATGTAAGAAGACTGATGGAGTGACATTTATAATTCGTCATTCTATCCCCTCTCGGTCAGTGATAAATTATAGAATCCGAATCGGCAACCGAGACTTTCAGCCAGAATCAAATCCTAATTTAGACCATCAAATTCTCTTTCAGTATTATTAAGATGAAATCTAGGATGGAGGCTAGCTTAGAGTGTGTTTATTAATACGCTTTTATTAGCTTCACTTGTAACTAACAAATTAATTATAGCATTAAAGCATTTAAGCGGAAATTGCAAACTTATTTTCAAAACAAATAGCGTAGAGTCATCTCAACACCTCTCTCCCTTGAATTTGTATGTATATAAATTCATCATCAGCCTAGCCTTTTCCCAACTATGTTGGGGTCGGCTCCAGTCTAACCGGATGCAGCTGAATACCAGTATTTTACATGGAGCGACTGGGTAATACGATACCCCTTGGTAAGACTGGTTGTCAGACTTTCGGGCTTCTCCCCCCGTAACATGACATGACAGCCGGGACCCGTTGGTCCCAGCTGTCATTCGTCCCCGTGCCTCGAAAACCACTTAAAGCCGTTGCTTAAAGTGCTTTCCGAGGCACGGAGGGGTCTCGGTACGTAAAGATGGCCACCCATCCACAGACCAACCGCGGCAAGCGTAGCTTAACCTGATCGATCGACCTGCGCGACTGTTATTATTTAGCCACGGACCCCTCTGTATGTATATATATTATGAGTATATATTACCTATAGTAAATAGTATGTATGAGTATATAACCTATTTATGTATTTGTGTACCTGGTTGTTATTTGTTTTTTTTTTTAATTAATGTTGATGATGACATGATGGATGGCAGGTGCTTTGGTTAAGAGGAACAATTTCCTCTTAACCAAAGCACCTGCCATCCAATCTCTTCACCACCCTTGGTTGACAGGTAGAGAATGCCTAAGGCATCAAGTCCGCCTTTGTACCTATTTGCGCGAAAAGTTAAAATAAATAAATAAACTAACAATGTAACAACACCTTCGAAGTCAATTTTTATTTTTATAGAAGATATCTAAGTAATAAGGTTAATATCTACGGGCGGGCCGGTATACTTTGAATTTAACTCAGGTACTGTTTATCGTTAGGTAGGGGAGAGTAGCCCAAAACGGGTAAGCTAAGGTTGATGATAAATAAAAACAATTTATAGATACAAATTGAATATTTATTTGTACATTTTGAAATGTTTAGTTATCAAGGGCTATAAAATAAATGACATATTTAGTAGTTTTGTACATTAAGAATAAAAAAATAACAAAAATCTTTAACATTCGAATTACCCGTTTTGCCCGTAGGGGGGGCCTAAAGCAGGTAGGGCTTTTGGGCAAAGCGGGTAGGGACTGAATTACATTAGGTCAACGTCAATCAATGACTAGAACTGTTTCATAACAATCATAACTTAGATGGAGCTCACCAGGATCATCAGCTACTTGCAGTGATAATGGTTGGATCAATGGACCAGTATTCTTGGAATGGTTGCGGCACTTTGTAGACAACGTAATGAGTTGGCAACGTAAACAGATAATCCATATGAAATAGATACTCATTTAGCTCTAATTTTTGAGCTGCTGTAAAAACTGTTGTGAATCTTCCTAGATTTTTTTTGACATCCTTTATTTACATGTACCTGTAAAGTCGAAAAGTTAATGCAATATTTTTTTGCTGCACCATTGACGGAAGTTTTGAGAGCTTCTTCTATCGCGAGCTTCATAACTCCCTCATCCCACGATGCATTTGCAGTCTTTCTTTTGTATTTATTAACCATCTCCAAAAATAAAAGAACTAATAAGGTCAATGAAATTATACAAGGCAAATCGGGTATGGGCAAAACGGGCACCCGCTTTACCCCTACCCTTTTTGCCCAAAGGCATGTATTTTTTTCAATCGACTCATATTCTAAAAACCCAAATAATAAACGCCAACCTATTACACAAATAAAACGTCTATTTATTGCAAAATAATAATACAAAACTAGTAAGACCATATTGTAAACCATTTTCGAGTATTCAAAAGTAATGTAACTCAATTTTTTTTAGTGGAAATAGCAAAAAACTTCTCTCTTATCTTACCGTGAACTCGTGTCCGCCAGAGAAGCGCGACGACTCCCTGTGATTGGCGAGCGGCAGGCGCTGCGCACTGCACGCACACATTCTTATTAGCAATAACGGTGCGTAATTTAAAAAGCATACCCGTTTTAGGCGGGCTACCCGTTTTAGGCTTACCTCCCCTACTTCAGCCCATAACCATTCTCTGTCTAGTATCCGTTTCTTCTCTGATTAAATTCACTCCTAACTGATAACGCACAGCCTAAACTACAAGGATTATAATCATAAAGTCTTTATACAAAAGTTCCTTCTAGTGACGGTGAGAAGTAGGAAAATTGAAAATTCTTTCCCTAAAATGTTAAATAGGATATGACAGCTTGTATAGACGTTTTTAGGGTTCCCTTACCCAAAGGTTAAAAGCGCGACCCTATTACTAAGACTCCACTGACCGTCTGTTTGTCTGTCTGTCACCAAGCTGTATCTCATGAACCGTGATAGCCAGACAGTTGAAATTTTCACATGATGTATTTCTGTTGCTGCTATAACAACAAACACTAAAAACAATAAAATAAATATTTAAGGGGGGCTCACATCCTCACATACAACAAACGGGTTTTTTTTCTCTGTTTTTGCCTTGTGGTTCGGAACCCTTCGTGTGCGAGTCCAACTCGCACTTGGCCGATTTTTTCATTTTTGCCGATAAGAAATCACATCGTATACCCGATGTGATTTCTGTTTCTAATTTCGGCATAAAGAAACAAAATATTGGGTAGGTAATAAGTTCATAACTGAGTTTCTGAGAAACCCTTTGACTTTGTATTCGAATTAGTGAGTAACAAGCCTGTCTGATAAAATTTTACAGAACGGAAATAACCTTGTATTAAATTCTGAAAAGCAATTACTTATTGAAATTACGATTTCATAATGTTGTAACTCCGTGTAAATTGGAATTTATTGCAGAAATAGGAAATGTTGTTAATTGACTACATAAATAAACTAAGCTATTGAAATAAATTATTCGAGTACCCTCTTAGAATTATAATATTAAATCCAATATTAGATTCAAAGTTTCTATTTCATAAATCAAATAAATTATGTCCTGGGTGCAACATTATTTGTAGGATTAAAATTTTAGTAGATACTGGCGACCCAACCCTGCTTCGCACGATTTAACTAGGTACCTACTTGACAAAACATAGAGTTTTTATTATATTAGGTATATGTAAGTTTATTATAAAGGTGTTAAGCACATAAAACTTTCGAAATCAATTCTATAAATCATGATAAAAATCGCATCTTGAAATCTTATTTATCATGAAAATCTTTGGGTATGCTTTTGGATTATCTGTATGGCTAATTATTTTCCAGGCAAGTAATAACTTAAAGGACGACTAACTATTTGCTACTAAAATAAAATAACTTGTCAGCGATTAAATATTTTAGCAATAATTATATTAGATGAGCTTCAAAATGCAAGGAATTATAAAAACTAAATAATGGCTGCTACTTTAAGGTAGCGCTACATATTAAACAGGGCAAATTGAAATCATAGGCGAGGTACTATAAATTATGACATGGCGACTATTATTATCAGTGGGATAACAAACATTGTATTATAGAAAACTACAGGCATCTCTGAAGACTCATTCCCAGAAACACACAAGATTGAACTAGAGAATTAAGGATTTAAGAGCGAGCGAAGCGAGCTCGAGACTTGGGACACCCCGACTCGGACAGGTTAGGTTCGAAGGGGATGACGGGGGCTCAAGTGAGCGAGCAAAGCGAGCGAACGAGTGTCGCCGTCATCCCCTTCGGCTTAGGTTCCTTTAAACCCTGTAGACAGAAATAGGAGCCACGCGAAGCGGGGCTCCGCTTATTATTATTAAAGACAATTAGTTAACTTTATATGCAACCTCATTATATAATTTAAGAATGCCCTTTTTCTACTTTTTATCCGCCGTTAAGTTATCGCTTAACAAAAAATTCAATTGCCACACCAAAAAATCACTGCCAATTTAAATTTAAACAAAGCTTACAACTCAAAATAAGGCTGCTACTTTATAATTAAAATGCTACTTCACTGTGGCTGCCAACCTATTATTTTTCCTACCCATTTTAATTATTTTTAAAACCAGATCAGATTAGTTTGTCGCCGCGTTAAATACATGCCTGTGTTTATTTGGTGTCTTAATTTGTTTTCTTTTAAGTCAAGAAAATTGTTCTAAGAGACCGCCGCCAGAATTGATGACCATTCGGGCCCGGTTTATGGCATTTTCCATCAATTTTGCCAGAACTTCCGGCGATAGGTCCTCGTATTCTTGACGGATATTCCTATCTATGTCTTGACTTCAAACAACCCAACAAAAAGAAGTCTGGAACGGTTCAATCAGGCAATCTTGCCGGCCAGTGCAAATCGCCAAAACTAGAGATTAGGCGATCCGAAACAATTTTATTATTCCACGTTTTATTGAGTATAGCGATTAATGTATTGTTAACATGTATTTTCTGTCTGTTTACTTCAAAAATCTCAAAGTAGAATTAAATTTGCCGCCATTTGCAAAAATTATAGCATCTTCCGATAGGGTTATGACTCTTGCGCCACTTACATGAAATATTACTAAAAAACTCCAAATATCTTCCTGGGTTCGATTCCGCAGCCGGGCAAAATTTGGTGGTTTTTCCAACAGTTATTAAAAAAAAAATCTGCTGTTTTATACACAAGTGCAATTATCTACGTGGTCAAGATGTATGAAACAGCAATTTTATTTTTTTGCGACGAAAATTTTCAACGCAGGGGTTTAGAATTATTTACTGAATGGTTACAGTTTGCGCGTCGATGGTGCCCTGTATTTGAAAGGTCAGTGCGTTTTAGCAGATACCTAATGATTAAAACATAGTTTTTGGGCGTATTCGGCCTAGGGCAGTCCATTAGTGGCGTAACTCAATGCCTTTCTGGCCAGGTCAATTTCGCCCTATTTCGGACTCCCCACGTATCGAAGTGTAGGAAAAAATCTATTTCGGTATTCCAAATTAATTGACCCAGTTACGTGACGGCTTTCATTATTAACGTTATTTTCTTGACGTGAATTAAGCTGATCTGACGGTATGTCTCAGGGATATCAGTTAAACCGTTACGACGTGTTTCTGGCGTTATTTTTAAGGAAAGATTATCAATGGTTGGTGGGTCTGAGCCGGTGAATTACTGAAATTGCCTTGTTAAAACGAAGCCTTTGTAATTTGATTGAAGATAATTTTTTTCTCATAAAGAAATTTTCATTTTTCTTAAATGAGAACATTATTTAAATCCTTAAGGCGAAAGCGTCTGGCTAGCCCGTGACATTAAAATTTTCTTACCAAATTTTCTTTCCAATTTGCAGGTCAGTATCAGGTTGTATGTTTATCTTTATATGATTTGCTGCCGTGAAAAATGTTTATTTAAAGAGACACACACTACAACTCTCTATGTTCATGCTACCGTCAAACGGGGTGAATAGGGATGCAGGGGTGAATCGGGACGAAACTTTAAAAGCGATTTTAACATTGAAATAATATAGTTTGATGCCAAAAAGGAGTCTAATGTGTTTATTGTACCCATTATAATTAACGATTAAGTGTCCTTTTCGGAAACGGGGTGAATAGGGATCTATTCACCCCATTTGGTGGTATTTCAAGAAATTTGAGGCATTTGTTTTTTTGATTTCTTTGAGGTATTTGAGGAATTTGGACTTTTGTTTGTGGGTACTTCTACAAATCACAACTTGCGACACTACACAAATCCTTTACTCTGTGACGAAACTATCTCGCTTGAAGATAAACAGTGCTGGCCCGTTTTCTCAATTCAAATAAATCATTCAGTAGTAGGTACTACATATATTATGTTTGCTGCCAGCAAGCTTTATATGCTGCATACTTATCTCTTTTGTTGACTGTACACCCAATTTTTTTAACTGCCCCGTTGGTCTCGTGGTCGCAAGCGCGACTGCTGAGCGTGGGGTCCTGGGTTCAGTTCCCATGTCGGGCAAAGTGTTATTGAGTTTTTCCATTAGGAATTTCTTAGTAGCCCGGAGTTTGAAAGTTGGCCCCGTGCCTCGGAAAGCACGTTAAGCCGTTGCTCCTGATCTCTCTGCGGTCGTGTCGGATTGCCGTCCCATCGGACTATGAGAGTGAGGGAAGAGGGAGTGCGCCTGTGTCTGCGCGCACACTAACTTGTGCTCTATAATATCTTCCGCGCCGAAGGCTAGTCTCCGTTGAGATTGGCCGCCGTAGCCGAAATACGGTCTGGAGGACTTTTGTTTAATTTAAATTAGTTTGTATGTTAAATTGAGGGGCCTGTGGCTAAATAGTAACAGCCGCTCAGGTCGGTCAATCCGGTTAAGCTACGCTTGCCGCGGTTGGTCTGTGGATGGGTGATCTTTACATACTGAGACCCCTCCGTGCCTCGGAAAGCACGTTGAGCCGTTGGTTCCGACTCTCATTCGTGGATCTTTGACAGTCGTTACGGGTAAGTCACAAGCCCGAAAGTCTGACAACCAGTCTTACCAAGGGGTAAGTTCATGTTATGTAAATATAAAAAATACGGACAAGACTATCATGTTCGTATATACGGCTTACATGCTTTTCCCTAAAGGCGCGCGCGAATGCCAAGGAAAGTTAAGGAAAAAGAAAATTAACTTTTATGGAATAAAAGTCGGTGGTAGGTGTATAGACTGTGTTGTTTTGTTCGAATTTAAAAGGTTAACTTCGAAATTGAATTACTTATATATTTTGGGAAGAAGAATATACGTTTTGTTATTCGATTTGTTCTTTCAAAGCCACTACGTCAGAGAATCAGTCTTACCAACGGGTATACTACCCAGTAATTGGGTTGTGGAGGTCAGATAGGCAGTCGCTCCATGTAAAATACTGGTACTCAGCTGCATCCGGTTAGACTGGAAGCCGACCCCAACATAGTTGGGAAAAGGCTACGCATATGTGTTTACGTATGTTAAATTAATATGACGTATTTGCATGTACAAGGTGGCAGCAAATTTGCGTGTACAAGGTGGCAGCAAATTTGCATGTACAAGGTGGCAGCAAATTTGCGTGTACAAGGTGGCAGCAAATTTGCATGTACAAGGTGGCAGCAAATTTGCGTGTACAAGGTGGCAGGGACAACGACGTACTGTTACAATCACAGATATAGATATAGGTACCTAGATAACGCAAGAGTAACTACTTCGCGTGCCAAAAATTGCACCAACTTATGATTACAAATCGTAAGCCGCCCTTATCGCGCTCAGTCCTTTGTACTGCTGGCTGGGTAAGTGTGAGCGAGAGCGCGAGCTTGTGACCTCATAGTAGGTAGTCAAAAAATGGCACGCTTGGTTTTCATACAGTTCGTGATACTTGCGTTATCTAGGTATATCTATATCTGTGGTTACAATGGATTCAGCCGGTCGATTCTGTTAGAATCTCACCGTGAGAAGTTAGGTGAAGTGAGCTGTCATTCCATCTAATGCTAGGGATTGACATTAATGACAGCTCACTTTAAGCTCACTTCACCCGAGTTATCACGGTGAGATTTTTACAGAATAGCACTACTGCCGGTCGATTCTGTAAAAATCTCACTGTGAAAACTTAGATGATGTGAGTTTGTTTTTGCTAGGAATTGACACTACTGACAGCTCACTCCACGCTCACTTCACCTAAGTTTTCACGGTGAGATGGTTATAGAATGGCACTACTGTACATGTTTGTCGACCAGCGGGGTGATTGCGTAACAGACTATCAGTGGCAATGGGTTTCATTTTGGCAGTTCAACTACATTCATTGCGTTAATTACGTTGTCGAGCAGACAAATTTTTCGAGCATATGAAGCAATGGATTAGCAATATTCTTCAAAATGATTCAGATTGAGATTGATAGTGTGTTACGCAATAAGGGTACGTTGAAACTTTTGTCAGTTATTAAAACAATAGTTCGCTGTCTCTTACATTTTGACAGCGTAAAGTATTGCACTTTTATAGGAAACAGCAGTTTTTTTTAAATATAACCGACAAAAAATCGTTCACAAAAATTTAAAATCATGTGCCGAGTTCATGGTTACAGGGGTCTAAAAAGGCCACTTTGGCAGAATCATAAAAGGATAACATTATGCATTAAATTATAGGCGAAGACAGTCCGTGTTTTTCTTTTTTCTTTGCACTACGAAGGTATAATCAAAGAGATTGGGATTGGATTTGGATTGGATTGATTGGTATTTTAGCACAGACAAAAAAATAACTGAGAAATCCTTCACCAATGAGATTTCATACTTAACAGTTAATTCATAATATTATCCTTTTATGATTCTGCCAAAGTGGCCTTTTTCGGCCTCCAGTTTGCGCGTCGATAACACCCTGTAAACAGCTGTCCCTGTAATCAGGTGTAAAAAAATCTTAACCACGACAAACTCAACAATTTGTAGGTTCAGTAAATCAATAAATTAAGTACTTTGTTGACAAATGAAACGAGTCCCTGAATATTTAGTACCTACTCGAAATTTCCTTATCCATCTCTGTCTGCCGCCACATAACATAACAATCTTCAAATTAATGACGATCGTCAGCTGTTACACGACTGTTACTCAGATTGGCCCTTAAAACTCCGGCACAAGTAGGCCGGGTAATTTGTTATTTAAAACTTCAGCTTTTCTTTGATTGTTATCATTTATTATGGACTGAACTTCATTTTTGTTATAGGTATGTTAATTAGTCTTCAATAGTTTTGAATTGTTGGTATTCTTATTAAAATTTAATGCCTAACATACAATTTTACTGTATTTTCCGCTGCTGCTGGGAAAAATACTCACTTGTTTGATAAGTCATACAATTTTGCACCAATGGCCAGCCTTTAATAACCATATAGATTGAGGAGTCATGTCTACTATTCACCTACATCTACCGAATTTAGATAAGTACCTACAGGGCGGGCAACTTATAGGTATACAACTTTTTTTACCGCCATTTTGTTTTGGCGGCAAATATGACAGTCGTTTCATGAACATTATTTTGTGTAGCTACGGCAAATTTATTATGGAGCGTTTTACGACTGAACAACGTGTTTTAATTATTAAAACATTCTACTCAACCCAACCATGTATTGAACAAACAATTTGGTGTAGAATTTGGTCAAGAGGAGTAATTGGGCCTTATTTCTTTGAAGATGCTACGGGTGATTCTGTTACAATGAATGGAGATCGGTACCGTGAGATGACAAACAATTTTTTCTTACATCAAGTGAATCAGTTGGGCTTAGGAAACATGTGGTTCCAACAAGATGAGGCCACATGACATACGGCACGAGCCACAATCGAGACATTGAAAAGAACGTTTCCGGGTCAATTAATTTCGAGAAACGGTGACATTGATTGACCCCCAAGATCCCCGGATTTAACAGCTCCTGGCTTTTTTTTGTGGGGCTATCTAATTTTTTTCTGGGGACGTGTCTATGCCAACAGTAGCTCTACCATGAGTTTGCACAGCCAAAACTCGCTAGCGTCTACGTAAATAATATGTATGAAATATTGTACAGCGCCCCTAGCGGTCACCGGAAGAATTAAAATTCGTACCATGAGCACTATAGATTTCGATAGGTAAGAAACCTAACGTAATCTATTCGATAGTCACTAACGTTTTTCAGCTGTCGCCATACAAAACGGCACCATGAGTTAATAATTTGACAGATGCTATCGAAAAATACGCTTACGATAGTAGCAAAGACTACAATATAATGTTACGTAAGTCACTGGCATTTTGACACGTGAAACATATGTTTACATTGAAATTATATACTTACGTTTGTGAGTATTTTGAGTCAAAATAATGTCTGGAAGAGCTTATTTAGCATAGAATAAGTTGGCGGCCACTGACTTTGAAGACCAACGATATAAACAACGTGAATTTCAAGCCAAACTTACAGGAAAATGAAATTCTAGCTTACCAATGAGCGGGGCATTACGCAGCTACCTAGGAGGCTTTCTGTGATAAAAATTAACTTAAATTTAAATAAAAGACATTTTACGTAAACAACCTTTTCATTTATTTTATTATTATATGGGAACAAAGACATTTTGTTAAATCTCTTTGTATGGGAAACATACAGCATATTTATCAAATTATGGAACACAAAAATTGACATAAAAACACGTACTTAATATCTATTAAATACACAATTTTTTCTTTGAACATTGCACACTAGGATTTCCCCTGTATCGTGGGTGCATTTACAAACACAAATCTCACATGCACAAATACCCAGACCCGGAACAATTAGGTATCACACAACTTTTTGCTCCATGCGACAAATGAACCGGCGATTCTTAGCGCAGAAGCGACAGGATTGGTGTAGTTTCAACACACACTGGTCCTCATTGTATTATTGTCATTTTGTAAACTTATTTCATTGAATTTAATTAAAAAACGCCGTGAACACAATGTCAACAAATGCAAAATTACAAATTGAAAACGACACTTGATGACACAACAGTGACATATAAGGAATAAAAATTCAACAACCACTAAATACCTTAACAATATCACTAACCGCCAACCATTCTATTTAGTCGGAATTATTGCCTATCATAACATTTTAAGCATAGGCGATAGCACTACATTTTGAGCATTCTCTCGTTCTCTCTCCTTATTACTGAGAAAGAAAGAAACAAAACTTAAGGAAGTGACGTTACATACGACACGATCTATCGAGCTCACCTTAGCGCCTGCGTAAGATACCGTAAAACTCATGGTGCAAGCATTATCGAAATCTATTCGATCCACGTTAACACGCTAGCGAGTTTGACGCTAGCGAGTAAGTTTTCGATAACAACTCATGGTAGAGGTACAGGCCAATGAACCTTCATAAATTAAAACAAAATATCCGAGACACAGTCACTGAGATAACGCAGGAAATGTGTGAAAATTTCATGAAAAACCCAATGAAAAGGGTTCACATCTGCCAAAATGCTAGAGGTGGACATTTATATCAGATTTTTTTCAATACTTAATTGCCGGCCCTAAATACTATATTTAAAAAAAATACTGTCTATGTGGTGGCGGACTTAAAGAATAGCAGCACCCCTTACTTCCCGTGGGTGTCGTAAAAGGCGACTAAGGGTCGTACTCGTACAGGAGAATGGGCAGCAGCGTTCTCTATGCATTCCACCATCATACCATACTGCGATCACCAACCCGCCTGCCAAGCGTGGCGATTATGGCAAACCCCCCCCAAAATTGGGGGAGGCCTTTGTCCAGCAGTGGACGTATATCGGCTGAAATGATGATGATGATGAAAAAAAATACTTAATATTTTTTATATTTCTTAGAATAAAATTTAAAAAATAAAGTGTATACCTGTTATTTCCCCACCCTGTATTTACTTTGGTAAATCCCATTCACTTTACATATCAGTGCTACAACCTTTCTGTTTTTGCCGCTAAATAGAGAAGGTAGCTGTGTTTTGGTTTGTACGGTATACGTGTCAGAGTAAAAACAGGCACATTCCAGCTTTGTCTCTGGAATGGCAAGCAATAGCCTTTGATATTGCCGATGTCCACAAGTGGCTTTGACCACTCGGCACCTGTCCCCGATTATCGCTAGGCATGTAGAGCAACGTCAAGTGATTACTCGCTGGTATACGTATGATCCAAACGCGTGTCTCTCAGATACTTTTTGCTCGGCAAGCGAGCGTCGCTGAGCGAGTGCTCTCTTTGATAGCTTTTGACGCTGCAACAAACGAGTACTCCTAAGCGGTGTGAACAGCCAGCCATCAACTGTATCTCTTTAACTTACACGGAACCTAAAAAAGGCTCCTACACACATGCCGGCGGCACAGCCGGCGGGTTTTGCCGCGCGGGTGTGCCGCCAGCATCATTTCAGTTGTGCAGCTCGTTTGTGCGGCAAGCCCGGCTGCTCAAATACCCGCCGGGTATGCCGCCGGGCTTGTTGGCGGCATGCCCACAGGCTGGACCGCCGGCATAATGTGTAGGAGCCTTAAGGCTTCCGCAGACAGGCGCGACGTGACGGTGTGACGCAATTCTGGTAGAAACTTCTTTGAACGTCATTCATACTATGAACGACATCATCGTCGTCGGGTGGGTAAAATAAAACCAAGGAAAATTTTAATATTTTATAATTTATTTTTAATCATATCTTTGGTAAGTACAATGGCTTAAGGGTTATGGCCCCAGGTGTTGGTTCTTTGGTACCTACGTGTTGGTGTTCCACTTATGTTCGTACGTAATACAAAAGAGTATTTAAATAATTATAACAGTTCTATACGACTTGGTCGGGTTGTGACAAAATCATCATTGGAAAGGTAAAACTTATGTTAAAATTAGCCTCTTTTCTTGCATTAAAGAAACAAATATTAACTAAACTAGTTGACGACTTAAAATGAGATAAATCCTATTTATAAAAGTTGGTTAAAATTAAGGCGGATCACACACTACGTTTAAACGTCACGCTAATCATCAGTTAGGTGTAAGCAACGTTTATAAAAAAGGGGGATAATATATTCTTATTTCTTGGGCAGACTTAGTACCTAGTCAAAGTTTAAAAAAAAAAACATCTTTATTTACCCAAATAATCATAACAACCTTGCACAATCCATCTAAGTAACAAATACGCAGTAAAGGTAGTCAACATTTTTGTTTGGTATGTATCAGTAGCCTCGGTAGCCTGTGCTTTTTTTAGAAGAGTAGGTAGAACCTACTCCTTGTTATTTTTCTATAAGTTAGTAATATAACAAACAATGAATTTATAAACAAAGGATTGAAAGATTCCGTGTGTCATTCGGGTATTTTTCCCGATAGTGGTTTATTCAAAATTCACGGTGATGACTAAAGAAATGAAGTTATCAGAAGTCGTTTTGGATTTAGGGTTATTTCTAGGAAATAATATTTATTCGCCCAATGATTCTGTCACAAACCGCTCGAAACTTAATTCGAAAAACAAATAAATAGGCGTAATAAGTCTATTCGAATTCATATTAAAATAATATTTTACAAATAACTCGTTTGGTATCTACATGAAAAATTATTCTAACTTATTCTAAAAAAAGGACATTTGACCACAGTTTTAGCTACATTCAATATGAGATATTTAACAGTTATTCAATTTTGCACAGGATTTTGTGAGGGATTTGTGCTAAAATCCGACTAGTCTATAAGGTCGGCATCCACCGCATGCTGAGTTTAACGTTGTTCATTTTTATTATTGGCAGGACTTGACAAGTAACGTAGCTTAGCCCTCACGGTCGGTGGAATATAAACCTTAGCCTATCAGGGCTAACAACTATTATAATGTTAATCAACTGTTCTAAATTTCATTGACAGCTTAGAAACATTTATTCGTAATTTCAGTTTACTGCGAAACTTTAATTAAATCTAGAGGAATTGAAGTGTATCCATTTTCTGTGGTTCTTATTTAAAATCGTAACAAAGTTTTATCCTATCAGACCCATGTCAAACTTTACAACATATTTATCCTACATTCGTTTGCTACCAAATATTATAATTTAAACAAAACACGTATTTGAGCTTTTGCGTTCAACCAGCGGAAATGCTCAATGAATTCCAAGTTTCAGGAATATTATCTCCAACTCACAGTAAATATTTGATAAATCAGCATGAATTTATACATGCTTGGTAAAATAAATAAAGTAAAATTCACCTATTGACTAAATAAATTTCCTTTACACAATTATAACATATCTTTGGGAAATCTTCGGTTACGACTTATCCTCACAACTATTAATATATCTATCATATAAAACATTTTAATTCTAAACACTAGTAACATTTTAATATTTCGTCGAAAACTGACAATCATTTGGAATGATCGTCTTTTAATTTTTGTTTTATGTTGAATCAAAGCGATGTAATGTAATTTACAAGCTACATATATTAATTTAATTAATGACCTAACTAATAGAAAGTTCAAGCAATGCTGCCATATTTTAATGAGATTTGATTCTCATAATGTTGCAAAACAAAGTCTCAGTTTTATTAAATCTACGAACATTATAAAGATTAACATTATTCCCTTCAGAAACTTGCATCTTTCAATTCTGTAATTTTCAAGTTCAATCGAACGAAACAGCACCGTCTTCGATTCAATATTAATCGTTATCGAAACGTTTTTTTTTAAATTTCTATGTCTTTGACATCCTCCTTATTTACAATAATATCACACATTGATATTGTACACTAGTACGAAATACCTTTACATCTGGGTGACTGTTATTTGCTTCGGCATATAAACCGTTCGTGCATTAACCGCAAAAATAAGGAAATAGTGTGCCATCAGCCCTTTGCTTGCTTTATCCATTTTGAGTTCTATTCCTTTGGTGTAGAGTTGAAAAATAAGTGGTCTATTTCCGTTGAATTGAACCGCGATTACTGCGCGAACACGTCATTATGACCGCGACAAACAAGCGTCACCTATAATTAAGAGGTCTTCGATTTTTTAAAATTAATTAGAACCCGAAGCGTTTTATTCGGTTGGTAATGCTTATTTTGTTTATATATAAGGTCTACATTTATCGTAATACTTATGCATATTAACTATCTTAATCGTAGTAGATGAGTGAGTAATCGTACAGGAAGATTTTGATTTTAATATCATCGATTTGTGTACACTAGATAGAGGTAACAAGCTTCAGTTCCTTTTAAAATTAAATTTGGTATACATTTCAATAAGCATTGATTGGTTAAGTTCATATACAATTCAAATACTTTGTATTTTATATTTAAATCGATGTAGGTATCCTCTATTGCAAAAATATATTCGTTAGAATCTTATACCAAGAACAATTATATTTGAAAGAATGCATAGTGAAAAGTTAATTTCAATAACATGTTTTATATCGTAGTTCTAATTTAATTTCGTCGATATATTAATATACTACCTGAGTAAGTTGATTGCTTTCTTAAGTTATTTTAGTTAAAGTTCTTTGCTGTACATTATTGCTAAAGCTTAATTATGTACATTTAAATGACATATTACCATATAAAATGGACTCGTATTGACATAGACAGCTGAATGTTATTTTGATAGCAATTGCTTTGAATCGGAATGTAACAGTTTATTTGGAAATAATTAGTTTCCAAATTGGATGTGTATTTAGATAGACAAAAGTATTATTATCTTCAAATATATTATTTATATAGAGAGAAGTTTATATATCACAATTTAAAAGGTAAAATAGACTAATTCGATTATTTGAGAAAAATAACAATGCATTCATGTCATTGTCATATTTTGTTTTTACCCAATATGTTGAATTGTTTTTTTTTAATCTTTATTCTGCCTAACAGTGACGGCTGACTCACAAACTAACATTAGTTCAATAAAAATTACATATTTCGCCCTTTTGAGTATTTACATCAATGAAAAATTGAAACAATCTCACCGTTTACATTTAAATACATTTTTATATGCTTGTCTGTATTCATTGGACATCACAACGTAAATGACGGGGTTCGCACACGTCGTGAAATAGATGAGTACGTACCCAAACACATTTGCTACTGAGTGCGTCGTAGTCTCAAAGAATATTGTCTTCATCAACGTGATTGGCAGGTGGCAAACACAAAAGGAGACCATGATAGCTACTATCATCGTCAATAGCTTCTTATCTTTCTTCGTTGGAAGACGTGGCTTCATCGGTGCTGTGGTCCATCTCATAGTTGCTATGAAACTGCGACGGAAGTTTTTGTTTTCGTCGCCGAGTGCTCGCGCAACTTCAGGAGTGGTGGACTGCCTCTCTGATTCTGATGGGGTACTATCGGAGGACGTCGATAGTTCAGCGCCCGTTTGCATAAAACAAAGGTGCTTCATAGGAAAACTAGGCACTGTGTTTCTAGACGGACGTTTGTCCAAATCCACTACTCTTGTTGCTATTGTCGTCGTGCTCATGCTTAGAGATTTCATTTGGGTGGCGTTGCCGTGCGATTTTTTTGCTGTTGTTCTGACAATCCAAAGAATGCGGGCGTAGCACGAGATGATCGCAATGCTTGGGAGGAGAAAGGCAATGATGAAGAGGAATTTCTTCGGTGAATTATCGTTGTCATCAGGGACGATGGTACAGGAACCAGTTATGGGATCCAAGCTGAACTCGCCCCAAAACCCGAGGCACGTGGGTATCAGTGCTCCGAAAGGGAATACCCAGAGACTTACCATCATTAGGCATATGTTCCTGGTCGTGTATAATCTGTTGACAAAATATAATTTTATTAGTAAACAAGCTGCGCCTCGCGGTATCACCCGCGTAAATGTCGTTCCCGAGAAAATATCGGGATAAAAAGTAGCCTGTATGTTAATCCAGTGTGTCAACTACCTCCATATAACATTTTATCAAAATTGGTCCCGCCGTTTAAGGGTGAAGAAGTAACAGACATATAAACACACACACACTCACAAACTTTCGCCTTTATAATATTAGTGTGATGTGATTATTCGAAATTGTTAGAGACTTATACCTTATTATGTAGTAGGAAGTATGATGGATTTTGCCATTTATGGCATTGGGTGTTTCGACACTAAAATAAATGAAATATTTATTAATGTTATTCCTGTTTCTAGCAACCGAAATATGTAAGTAGGTATGCTTCGACCTCTACCGCTAATATAGTATAAATGAGTTTTGCATGTAAAACAATATTGAAGTGCGTAAAACTGCTTCTCCATTATTTGTGCATCTTAACAATACCTAACTGACATCATATAAATATTTAAACTAACTCAACAAGGAGAAACTGTAAAGCGTTGCCTCTTTCATAAAGATACTTACTTGGGATAAAGCCTTGGATGCGATATCATGACGTATCTGTTGATAGTGATAGCCAGGACTGTGAACAATGAGACAGCCACCAGCGCGTATCTGGCGAACGGGAACATATAGCAGAGGATCTTGCCATGAGCCCAGGATTTGTTGTAAAAGGTGGAGGCAGCCAGGGGCAGGATGAAGCAGCAGAACAGTAGGTCGGAGCAGGACAGGTTGATGATGAAGATTGCCGTCGCATTGCGGACCTGTAAAAGATAGGAGATACTTTTTTAGAACTTGTCGTAAGCATAAATGGGAGAGATGAGAAGTTCAAAAACTGACTCCCATCATCTCTTTTTAAACTTATATTATTAGGTATAATTTCTGTAGTTCAAAGACACAAGAAAAAAAGAACAATTGGAATCTTGAAAAAATATTGTTTGTTATTCTGTGTATTTGTGAAAAGCTGTTGTTGTTGCAGCTATAATAATCAAGTACCTATCGGTAAACAGTGAAATCATCGAAATGAACATGAAGGAAATTTGTAACCTTCAAAATTGATGCTCCACTTCTGGCTCAAGGGCTGGTTTTTACATTGCCATACAATGTGGTAATGCTGCCAGTCTTTTGGGTATATTAGCAGTCGGCAGCGATGCGGAGGAATTTTTAGACGCCATATTTTAGTTCGTTAATAGTTCAGATAAGCTAGGATATTTCGATTTTAATACTTTGTTAGTTAATCTAGTATAAGAAGTTTATAATATCAAAACCTATAGGACAACTTTTAAAATAAACCCCATGCTTTACTTGATTTGGAATCAAGTTCATTCAACTAACTCGTCAATTTAAACATGACAAATTTAATTGTTTTAAGTACCTATTTCAGGAGAATATTCCTACGCAGTGGTTCTAAGCGGAATGAAATGATGACGTCAATCTATATAGTATATGCTCATGCAAAATTGGTCATACAGCACACGTTATATCCTTCGTCACTGTTAGCGGTTATGTGGTTTAGTCTGTTTACGTTAATATTGTACTAATAGTAGGTACCTACCCATACATTCAATTATTGATTGATTGATTGATAAACTACTTATTATTAATGGAAATCAGCGTTGTAATTTTGTAACAACACATATTTAATGTGTACCCAGGATTTTGTAATTATTATCTTCATTTAAAAGAGTGTTCTTGGAGTTTCTTGCCCGTTCTTGTTCATAGAGATTTTAGACGTTCTGGAATGAGCAACTAGCTTCAACTTTGACTCAAAAGTGCCTTTGAATGGTGTAATTGAAATAAATGCTTTAAGTTCGAGCTTGAGAATGGCAATCAATCGCAATGCGTTTCATTTTGTCGGTTCAGCCACGTTCTTCGTGTTATTTACGTTGTAAGCCGACGAATTTTTCAAACGTATGAAACGAAGGATGTCAAAATGAAAGGCATTGTGATTGTCATTTTGTTGTATTACGCCACACAACACATCAGAAGGCATTCAAAGGCACATTTTCTACCATATACAAATGTATTTTATTTTTTAATGTAATAATTAAATTATTAGTCAATATTTTTCAACTGTTGAGAACAAAAGGTGTATTTTCCGTATATATATTTCCTTCACGATTTGTTGTTTGTTATTCAGGTATAGGTACTACGTATACAGGTAAAGTTATGGAAAAGCCACACGTCTGGTAGGCACTTTACTGTGTGTTTGTTAACATGACTTAAGGCTCCTACCACAGTGTGTTAAACCTATCATAATATGAGAAGGTAAGTAATGAAACCTATAAAATCGCAATACTGCCGATTAGTTCGCGTAGCATGACCAAAGTAGAAACAGAAGAAACGAAAGAGAAAAAGACAGTTTGTAGAAATATTTTTAAAGCGGGATGTCAAAAAAAAAAATAGAATGTATTACTTCGTAGAGTAGAGAAGTTATTATGCTACGAGAACTGCCTAACGTAGTAGAAACTATAAAGTTATTTAAACAAAACTGGCGTGATGCTATGTCTAAGTTATTTGTTTTAGGGTTGATTTTTCAATCATCTGGTAACTTTATTCGAGGATTAATTTTGAAATTTTGACGGTTGTTTCATACAAAAACTGTCAAACGTCAATTTTATTCCCGGAATAAAAGTTATCTGGCGATGGAAACATCAGGCTGATTTTTACAACGCCAGGTAATTTTGCCCGAGAAATAGTTTTAAATTTTTGACAGTTCTTCCATACAAAATATGTCAGACGTCAATTTTATTCTACGAATAAAAATTACCTCATCGTTTGAAAAATCAGCCCTTAGTTTGATAGCATGACTTTCTCTGAAGATACTATCGGGTATTTATTTAGAGGCGTGGCGGCCACATGCGCGAAATCACATTGCCGTAAAATTATCCGTCAATTAAAGCCAATTTTATGGATACCTATTAAAATTGTTTCTGTGTTACATTACAATTTAAAGTTCTCTTCCCCTAAAAAAATACCCTTTATAAATGCAAAAGATTTGGTAGATTTTCTCAGTTACTCAATCACTAGTTTAATCCGCGGAGCCCAGGTACGTCTCATTTTATTACCTTCGCGAATGTTTGAAGACACGGAAACATAGATCAAAACACCTCCGTCTCGTCACGTCTGACTAATAAAGATGAACAATAAACAAATTAGTTGAACCAATTTGTTTCCACAATAAACAAATTAGTTGAACCAATTTGTTTCCACAAGTAGGTAATACACTTCTAATTTTGATTTGTAAGTATATGAATTAACTAGTAAATAGGATTTATTTGTGTTTTTTGATTTATTTTGCCTACTTAGTTACTTTTATTACCCTTTGTAGGTAAACCAAATGGTTCGTAAATATTTGTACTTTTGACGCAAATATTGGTAAACTGGTACTCATATCTTAGGGCCGAATCAATTCAAGAGGTTTTCAGAGAAAAATAAATCGTTTTAAATCAGGTTTTAGTATGTTGTTTTAACATGTATAAGAAATATATGATCAAATTTAAGGGCAACATTCTCAATGGGACCACATCGTTAACGCGAAAAACATAATTATCAGCAGTCCCATACTAAACTTCAATACAGGACCTACTCGACCCAAAAGTTTGGGACGTTTGATGGATATGACCTTTCTGAGTTAAGCTGTAGAAGTACCAATCGGTTAATTATTAGGTATATATCTCAATTACAAATTCAACACAACATTGTAATCGTTCGCCACAAGTATTTACAAACATCGTTTAGCACAGGACGTTACTGTTTGGTTTCGATAACATTATTAGGTAACGCTGCCATTTTCCCGAAGAAAATATATCAATTACGTAGGTACTGGAAATAGGTAAGTATACATTTAGTACCTATAATTTTATAAATTATCGCTTTTTCAATACCTATATACATTTTTTAATCTATAAAATGTTAACATCTCTACTTGATGGCTATTGGTGTATTGTCTACTTGATGGCTATTTTTAAGTGTATACTATTTGAGGGTTTGGGCGCTGATAGCCGAAATATAGGCTTTTGCCTAGTTCGGCTACAGATGTCTAATTCATTTGTCACAAGAAATTATAGCCTCTAAGATAATAATTATGTGTATCATTGTAAACAATTATTGAATAAACTTATTATTATTATTATATATTATTAAAAAAATAATTATGTTTTATTTCAAGGACAATAAATATAATATTATTCGTAAGTACAATACTGGTGCATGTTTGTACGTGCCGATTGACAGCTACCGTTCTTGTTTCAGAGAAACGTTCCAAGTTTTGTTTTCTAACTAGCATGGGTTAGTTATTTTGTACAGACGCCGCCAGCACAAGCACATCAAGCTATCCGTCCGAAACCGTCAAATTTTCCCAATCACCCTTGAAACTTATGCTTTAGTGATAAAGTTGAAAATCTATTAAAGAAATTTGGCAGTTTGTAGTAGCTTGATGTGCATGCTGGCGTCTGTATGGCTGTCTGTATCTTCTAGACTTTCGTGCCTTGTTGGTCTAGTGGACGCAAGCGCCACTGCTGAGCATGAGGTACTGGGTTCGATTCCCAGGTTAGGCAAAGTGTTATTGGGTTTTTCCATAAGACATTTATCAGACCAGTCTAGATTTCTCGCTTGATGGCAATATGCTCGCCCCTTATTGTACTGTACTATAGGTACACCTTTGCTTAACCCTTCGGGGATAGCACGCGTGATGTTATGTATGTATGTATCTACTTTTCTCCTTACATACCTACTTACAATCATCCTACAACACTACTTTGGCCGTAAATAAGTGCTATTAGTAGATAACACAATATTATTGTGACAATACACAATTAAATTGTTTAGTTTTGTTAATTATCGGTTACTATGGCCATTAAAAACAACATCACGCGTCCATTTATAAAATTCAGTTTTTTTTTAACTTCAATGCTTTAGAACGATGAAAGAACACCAAACGCGCGACCAATGCGACTGCGAAGCGGGGGCGTCAGTCGCGCAGTGGACGCTGCTCGTGTTTATCTATGGCGCCTTGCACACATACGCGACCGCTGTAGTCGCGCAGGTGTTCACCTTTAGTTTTGCCACAAACGTGAAGTACATGTAATGTACTTCACTTTTCATACCTACGCTCGGCGGTCGCACTATGGTTGTCAACTTTGCTCAAAATGCTTATGCACAAAAAACTATCGTGGTAGTGGCACTCGTATCTAGTTGTTTATTGTTGAGCTTATTCTACAATAATAAAACAAAACAATAAACATAGTATGACAATACAAAAAGTTTACAGAGCAAAAACATAAAATTTTGCTTACATTTGTCAATTTTCACTATCGAAAATCCCTAATAACTTCAAAACGTATTACCCTATTTACACAATGTATTTTGCCCTACCCGTTTTAGACGCAAACCTATCAAATTACACTAAAAACAACACACTATCTACACAAACAAAAAATCATGTTTTCAGCTTACGTAATAGTTGGTTACTTCGTTTAGACTGATTCAAAATAGTAAACTATTATATAAATCTAACTTAGATAGCCATTGTTTTTGTTGCTCCATTTTTGCACTTTTTAGACGCGTGTCTCAAGCGGATGGCACCCGCACCCGCACTTCTCCCAACCCGTCGAGATAACGTGTACGTGAGCGGTGTCTATGTGTGCGTTGCTCGAGCACACTTTGTATGTAGATTGCCTTCTGTACTATCTGTATTTTGTGGTTTTGCGTTGTTGATGCTCGAGCTTTGCGTCCCGCGTCCCGCGTACTTGACGCGCAGGTTTGGCCAAAGTTTAAGGGAAGTTATGACTTTGATCCTTTACGACTTACGACTGATATGATTATTATAACAGTCGTATATGACACTAACTTATGTAAATATCTGCAGAAATGTACCACAACACAACATGAACAAATATATTAATTTTAATGTCTTTTATGTCAGATGCATACCTACCAAAATCACGCAATCTTTCTACCCTTCTCCAAAATAGTCTATTGCAGTTTTTTGTAACCACTAAATTCCTCACTTTAAAACATTATAAAACAAATGAGCGTTTGTTGTTATAAATTCCTTTCGCGAACCAGTTAAACAATACAATTTTCCTGTAGTTACACCTATTGTTGCTTTAAAATAACACGGGTTAATAGTATCGCTTTGAATCAGAACGTGGGAAGTCCATTTACCATTATGGTCTGGTAATAAAAGAAAAGCTTTTGTGTAAGGCGCTTATGTTCTTTGAAAACTGACGTAGGTAGTAATAATTACGTCATGAAATTCCCGTATTTTTATGAACAATCACATTCTACTCTAAGTCACAATTTATCAAAAATACATGTAATTTAATACGCGAAGGGACATGGTAAAGGATTTTGTGTTAACAATACAAAATCTTCTCAGCCCGGTCGTGGCCGACGTCTGACACCTTACGTAAATTTTCCGTATTATAACCATTTCATTCAAATGTCAAGAATCACAGTTCTGACGGGCAATTCCCATATTTTTAGAAACATTCGCATCCTAATCTCAGTCTCAACCTGTCAAAAATACCTCTTATTTCCCTACATTTTTGACAAGTTTTTGCTATTGATTTTCGCTGTGATGACATTGCGACTAGATTTTAATTACGGAAATTGGCCTTCTGAGTCAAGACTGACATTAGGCTTATTCGTTTCATGAAAACAAAGATGGTGCGCAAACTCGTAAAAAACAGCCTGCTTGTCAAAGTAGTCTAAAATCTATTGAAAAACTGTTCTAACATGGTTTCAACACTAGAAAAAACTGGGGGCCTCAAAAGGCTACTTTGGCAGAATCATAAAAGGATAACATAATGGACAGTTAACTGTTAAGTTAATCGTATCAAATCCCATTGGTGAAGCACTTTTCAGTTATTTTTTTTGTTTGTGCTAAAATACCAATCAATCCAATCCAAATCCAATTCCAATCTCTTTGATTATACCTATGTAGTGCAGCGAAAAAAAGAAAAACACGGACTGTCTTCGCCATATTATAATTCATAATGTTATCCTTTTATGATTCTCCAAAGTGGCCTTTTTAGGCCCCCTGTTCTGTCTACAACTTTCAAAACTGTTTAACAGGTAAACCCGCAACAACAACTGTCTTACAACAACTTGCAAAACGGTGCAACATAAAATCTCAAATATTTACAGAAAAATATATTGAAAATTATATATTTGTTGAAGATTCCATTCATTCATTCATTTCAATTTATTTGCATAGGCCGCCATTTTGAAATTGACAGTAATACAACTACTAACATGACATCACGTCCGGCAAGGTGTTAGTTATAATAATAATTAACCTACCAATCCTTTACAAAGTAAGTACTTGGTCATCTCCATGCATAACAAACTTATTATGTTGAAACGTGGTGAAATAACTCATAATAATACTCGATTAAAAGAGATATGTAGCATATGAACTCACCTTTCTACACCTCGCCAGCGCGAGGATGGTGATGAGGTTGCCGGGGATGCCGATGAGCATGAACACCATGCAGCTGATATACGCGAAGCGCAGCAGTGGCTGGTCGTAGTCTTCGAACAGCGACACCTTCGCCAGAGCCTCGTCAGACTCATAGGAGGCCAGACCAGGTATACCACTCACATTTGAACCACGCCACATCGAAGAACCCATTTTCAAACACAAATCAATGCACGTCACTCAGAGGCAAACATTCCACTACAAATGAATATGGAGACTAAATTGTTACTAAGTTTTGTTTATTCTATTTTCCTTAATGAGTCAATTTAACTGTCATGGGTCCGCCCGAGATTGATGATACTCCAGACCGCGGTTTGCCATAACCCGACGCGACCTCTTTACTTTAATATTGCTTTACAACTTTATTCACATTCGTCGACTTATTTCTAAATTTCGAATATAATATTTTACAACAAACAGATAGATATGAGAACAATGATTCATACACATTATTTAGATGATAAAAAATATAAATCATTAAATACACTGAATGAGATGAATAATACGGTCATAGGATGTATCATTTTTGGTATCCTGCTAACCGTTGTTGAGTATCATTTTACGAGATTATTAGTTTAGATACATTAACACCTTATTTAAACTACTTCAGTATAAAACTTTCTAATTGCTTCTTTTCCACCCCTAAGCACAATCACGGACGGTTCGCGATTACAAAATTGTCTACGTAACTGAACGTCCTCTGCGTATACACAAATAACATTAACGCTGCCGCTGTCACTACAGTAAACAAGTTTATGGTCACTTATCTTTTACACACATGTACTCGAGTGTCCATTATTTGCACTTATTCAGGCTCTCCAGCGATTTACGACTAGTCACGGCGGGCGCTTCTCGGAGGCGCCATCGCCGGGCGAACGTCACGCCCAACGACGACACATCAGCAGGTTCTTGTACGCCTGCCGGTACTCGGACGACATCACCACGTAAATAATAGGGTTTATACACGTCGTCAAGTATATCAGTATATATCCCGCTATATTCGCCGCTGGATGCGAAGTGAATTCACGAAATATCTTCGTCAAAGTTATGGGTAAGTAACACACCCAAAATGATAGCATTATTGCCATTATCATCTTTAATAACTTTCTGTCTTTAGGAGTGAGACGAGGTGGTCTCACGGATGCAGGCGATCGTTTTAGTGCGACGGCTGCTTGTCGAAGACGTTTAGCCGTTTCTCCGCTGCTCGGTGTTCTAGGTTTAGCGTCAAGAGCGCACTCCTCATCGTGACCGTCTAATGTGTCGACACCGGAAGAGGACGAACGTTCAGGTCCTGGAGTTGGGGGACAGTGCAAAGCAGGTGGCGCAAGAAGTGCCCTTCGAGGCGGAGCCACGTGATTTATCCCATTTTCTGGACCAGGGGAACGTTCCAGAGCTGTAGAAGCTGATCCAACTGCGGAGTCTTCTAAACCCGGCCTTAATCGTCCTCGGGCTGGAGCACGGGACTTTCTAGCGGCTTCTCTTACAATGCAGAATATCCGCGCGTAACATATAACTATGGCCAGGCAGGGCAGCATAAAGGCGCCCACGAAGAGAAATTCCTTCGGAGATCGACCATTTTTATCGGGAAGTATTGAACAGGAGCCTATCATGGGATCCAAACCGAATCTGCCCCATTTCTCTAACCACGTTGCTATAAGTGCACCGAAGGAAAAGGCCCAAGTACTTGCTACCATTACAGCTAAGTACTGGCGTCGGTACAACCTGTTGACAAAACAAACGTCAAATTAATATCAAAACTACTAAATAACAATTAACAAACATGGAAGAGTTAATTAATTTTCCTAGTACGAGACGATAATACCAAACTATGACTCAAGATTTCCCTCGTTGAATATTAAGGACGTCATAAGCAATGGTTATGTCGAATTTATAATTAGAATATACTCACTTGGGGTAGAGGCGTGGATGGGAGATCATGACGTATCTGTTGATGGTGATAGCCAGGACTGTAAACAGGGAGACAGCGACCAGCGCGTATCTGGCGAGAGGGAACATTCGGCAGAGGATCCTGCCATGAGCCCATGACCGTCTCCAGAAGGTGGAGGCAGCCAGGGGCAGGTTGAAGCAGCAGAACAGGAGGTCGGAGCATGACAGGTTCATTATGAACACTGCTGTTGCGTTGCGGACCTGCAAGTGAAAGATTGTTTTAGTATGGTCCTTACAAATAACTATAAAGTAGCTTTCTATTTTATCATTTGTATTGGAGTAGTCACTAAACTATCAAATTGATGATGGGCAACAATTTCCTTACAAATGTATCAAGAAATGTATGTGTAAAGGATGGTTTCCACCAAACGGCTGGCATCGCACCGCATCGGATCGGAACGGATTTTACAATCTTTAAACGATATTAAATCGTGTACCTACACAGTATTTAAAGTCTATATACCAAGTCGCGCACAGCAGCTTGACCGCGGGCGTCTTACGCGAGACGCGATCGTAGCCGAAAGTTTGCGTGATCGGCTCCGTACACACAGGTGTACGGAAACCAGCCGAAAGAATTCGATCGGATACAACGACAGCGTCGTATCCGATCGAATTCTTTCGGCTGTCGTCCAAATTTTCTGTTCCTCTTGTTTTATGATTATTTTCTTCTTCTTCTTCTAATGCAATACCAACTACTACGTCAACTTCAACCATTTTCAAAAATGAGAACGCGTCTACACGGTAGGAATAAAACTATTTGACTGGGCGCAGAAACGGACACGTTCGCAAGGTACGTCCCTTGCGAACGTGTCCGTTTCTGCGCCCACGTTCGCAAGGTACGTCCCTTGCGAACGTGTCCGTTTCTGCGCCCAGTCAAATAGTTTTATTCCTACCGTGTAGACGCGTTCTCATTTTTGAAAATGGTTGAAGTTGACGTAGTAGGAGTCGACAGTATGCGCCGACATCCTGCCGGACGCGATCGGCTGTCGCCGCATCCGTTCGCATCCTTTTCGATCCGATGCGACACGAGCCGTTTGGTGGAAATCATCCTTAATATTATGCAATGTTCAGAATAATTTTGTACAACAGCGTTTATTATTAAATTGCCTCTAGAAGTCTATTGGGTTCTTCAAGTTTAAGTATAGCCGCTTACAAACAGGTGTGTTGATCGTTTGTTCAACTTATTTCTGAAAGTTTTCAAAGAAATCTGTTCAGTTCAACGGCATATTCAAAATTAATTGACTCAGTAATTTTATTATGGACAAGTTGGAAGCTTAACTCATTACCATAAACGTATTCTAGAAGTGAATTAAGTCAGTTAGCTTTGTTTATACTCAGTGACTAGCGATCACTGACCTACGCTAAGAGTGCAATATTTCATTGCATTTATTGTCATTCTTATCACTGGGCTTGAATTAATCATTTCTTCACTCGGTTGTAAAGTTTTTCTATTTATATACTTTGATTGTAATACGTTTTTTATCACTTAAGAATTGGAACATAAAAGTAACGTGTACCTACTTTATCGTAAAAATGATATCTTGGCATAATAAATACTTTATATGAAACGTGCGTGTTCAGGTAGATAAATTGGAGCAGGTTACATGTGTTTATATTGTTCCGAAACGTGAGTTTGGTTTTTGCCAGAAAACACTACATACGGAAACACGTGTACATGTCTCCGCGACTAAAAGATAATGTCACGAAAATAGACAAGACGGTAGCGAGTACAGCGATGCCTTCTTTTTTAACATTCACATTTTATTCAAGTTAAGACAAACGTCTATAAATCGCTTAACCCTTCCGCGAGCAATACTATTTGCACCTCCGATTTTGGTTTTATTTATTCTAAACATTGTGAAATAACATTTGTAAAACAATACTAATAGATTTCCCCCCCTTTGCTTACCCCTTCCCCCCTTTTTTTTGAACTACGGCAATATCTTTGCCAATGCCCGTTTGTGACTTTTTATTTGACAAAGTAATTGCCAATGACCAGTTTGAATTTGTCAATTTTTCGTTGCCAATGCCTTGTTTTCACAATATACTTCATACATTTTGGCGCAACTTTTAAAAAGTGGTTTGGCAATTATTTTGCCAATGGTCGCGAAAGGGTTAAAGTAAAAATACGCTTAGACTTCAACAAATGCATGGCTTATAATAAAGCAGACGTCAATAATTACCTACATAATTTTAAGCATCGTTTATAAATAAAATAAAAATACTTGATGTTTTTTTTTATCCGAAACTTCCCAATACAGATATTGTCCAAATAACAAGCTTGCTTTAATATCTTAAGCTTCTTCTTTGAAGTAATAATATTTAGCTAACATGTTTACTTTGGCTACTAATATGTCTCCCGCAAATGTCTATTGTTTAGTTGGAAGAGGCCAACGTCCATCGAAAGACATTTACGATCTGATATTATGATTCACAATTCGTAAGTTATATCATTGTTTATTTAACACAGCGAAGTCAATTAGTCAATGGCTGAACACGTATCTTTGAGTGTCAATATCAGTTATCTCTAGAGAAATATTCAATAGTAGTCTCATTCTAAAACCACAATATTCATAGTTGCATTGTAAATACATTAGACACTTTAATTTTATTTTAGTTGTAAGTATAGATAAGAATAATTTTGACACTTTATGTGGGACATATATCTAGATCCATACTAATATTATAAATTCGAAAGTAACTCTGTCTGTATATTATATCCTTTTGACGGCTAAACCACTGAACGGATTTCGATTTTGGCAGAGAGATAGATTGCATACCGGGGACATGGATTTATCGATATACCTCGCGGGCGAAGCCGCTGGCGAAGCCGCGGCCGGAAGCTAGTATCCTTTATATCTTTATTTGCATTCCTTAATCTATACTAATAATAAATCTGGTGAGTTTATCTGTTTGTTTGAACGCTACCAGTCGGATAAGAAACATTCTTTTTGAATTTGATAGCCTAATTCTTGAGGAAGGGTATAGGCTATTTAACACCATTTAATAGTAATAAGGAAAAGATGTCAGAAAGAACGCTAAGCGAAAACGAAGTAATAGCGACGGGCAGTTTTATAGAAATTCGGCTGTTATTTTAGTATAGGCATTGTGTATCTTACGAATTCCACGCGAACGAAGTCGGAGGCAGAAGCTAGTGTTAATAAGATTTTGCTTGATATCTAGGTATTATAATATATATCATATATATTATACTATGCTCCAGTTTAAATTAGAAGGGCAGGACGGGTTTACGATTGATGTTGATTTTCCAATAAATTCTAAGAAGATGTCATTGATTCGCTTTATCAGAAATAGAATTCTATCCTCGAAATCCCTAAAGGATTAATTAAATTGTGAAATTCTCAATATTAGTGTACGCCTGGGGAGTGAACTATAAATCTCGTAACATCGTGCTGCCGTTTTAGTATTTCGGTTTTTTATATGTTACTAATAATATCGTATCATTTAGGTATTTCAAGTAATCTAACTTTCGATACATAGCATATTTAAACAGTAATTAAGTTTAAGGCGACTACATGACCTAAAGCGCGGTCTTTGTCGGAGTGCATAGAAAAGAAAGAGAAGCGCGATGACACAACTTTGGTAATTTATTGCAAAATATGAAGCAATTATCTATTTACAAAAAATCTATTGTTTGGACTAAAAAATTAAAACACTAGTTTTTTAGTATGTTGCTTGTAGAAGAATCTGACAAAAAACATAACGATTGTATGTATATTAGTATGGTTTTTATTGTAAAAAGAAAGTTTTTAGAGATATCTTCATGATTTTTTTAGGGTTCCGTAGTCAACTAAGAACCCTTATAGTTTCGCCATGTCTGTCTGTCCGTCCGTCTGTCTGTCCGTCCTCGCTTAATCTGTGACCGTTAGCACTATAAAGCTGAAAAGTAGGAGGCGTAACTAATATACGTATATATTAGTTACGCCGACAAAGTGGTAAAATAAAATTTTGGATAATATTTTTTTTTAGGGTAGCTCCCCTACATGTGAAGTGGGAATGAATATTTTTTTCATCATCTACCCCATCGTGTGGGGTATCGTTGAATAGGTCTTCTAAAATGGCTTTGGGGTTGCTAAAATGATTTTTCGATTTAATGCTCCATTTACGAAATATTAAAGTTTAAAGTGCAAATTTTTGTTCCAGTAGGGCGTCCCCCTCCCTCCCTAAAAGCTAAACTACTGGCTTGAAAAATCTGGAAAAATTCTCGATGATAGTGCATTTCACGAACTTTAAAGAAAAAGTATAGCGGTTAAGATAACTTTATTAGTTTAGCAGTAATAGTCGTTGAACTTGGGTGTTGGATAATTTTGTACCAAATACAAAGATGAAGTAGTTGCTTGTTTATAACGGGTAAAGACTTGCATTGAAAACCAAAACATGTTTTTTTTTTTACCTATTCAGAATAAAGAACAACAGAATCGTACTACATTGTGATAACGGGCTACTACGGCACCCTACACTGTGCGTGGCCCGACACGCACTTGGCCGGTTTTTTTTCTATCGAATCAAATTAGTTGTATTATGTTTTCAACACACCATCTATCTAGCATATATCCTGAAGAATATCATATATTTATCTGATTTTGTTTACTGTAGTCGATCATATAGTTTTATTGTTTCTAATACTTGTGTTTTTTTGTGTTTAGGTCCTGTAAGCCCCTTAATACAGGGTTACTTTTCAAAGACCATCCAAATTTTTAGATGGTATTCTACCCATGAATATAAACAACTTTCATTATGGGACCAACTCTGAAATCACGAAAAAAAAAATCAGCTGTTTCATACTTTTTGGTCAAGTAGGTACTGAAGTTTTGTATGAAACAGCTGATTTTTTTTTCGTGATTATAGCAGGGAAGGCTGTCATGAAAATTATTGCAGCGGGATTTGACTTTGCGGTGTCAAAAAACGCTCTCTAGGAAAACACTAAGTTTCTTTCAATAGCGTTTCAGTGACGTCATTCGCCAGTAAATTGCAGACGCTATGTGACGGCGATCTTCTCTAGCTTTAGGTTAGAAAGCGGTGCGCCCATAATGTAACAAACAGCCGTAGAATTGCGAAACAAATGGTGTTCTACTCCACGACCTTCCTAAAAATGGTTGTAGTAAAATCTGCGAGTAATCTGGACTATTTATCATTGAAAATATAAATATTTAAACACGACGTTCCGTTTGTTAGTGGATTTACATTATCTTTTTAGGAAAATATTTTCATTGTATCAATATTTTTCAATATAATATTATCTTAGAACTATTTTAGGGGCTGCCTTCTAGTTTAATTGGTTGCAGGTGAATACCAGTATTTTACATGGAATGACTGCTTATTTGACCTCCCTAACCAAGTTATTTGGTAACATGTTACCCCTTGGTAAGACTGGCTAGACTTTCGGGCTTCTGATGACCCGTAACAACTGTCAAAGATCTACGAATGACAGCCGGGACCAACTGCCGCCTCAACGTGCTTTCCGAGTCACGACATCTTAGATCTTATCTAATTACCTACATAATTAGAATTGTAGAAATGTATGTAGTTGTTGTCTGTGTGGTGCCTGACTTAAAGAATACCCATTGTAACGCCAACTTGATGTGTAAAGGACAATTAAAATTGTTTTGTTCAAGTCGATGTTGATTCGATCATGTAGAAGATATTTTTTATAAACAGAACTATAACTGAACGGATATTAGGTACAGCCGATACTTATAAGTCTGTGTGGTGCCGGACTTAAAGAATACCACCTCCCCTTACTTCCCGTGGGTGTCGTAAAAGGCGACTAAGGATCGTACCGCGGAGAATGGGCAGCAGCGTTCTCTATGTATTCCACCATCATACCATACTGCGATCGCCAACCCGCCTGCCAAGCGTGGCGATTATGGCAAACCCTCCCAAAATTGGGGGAGGCCTATGTCCAGCAGTGGACGTCTATCGGCTGAAACGACGATGTAGTTGTTAGTAGGTATATTTCTGTGAATGAATGGGAACAAGGAAATATCCAAATCACTTTGGATATTTCCTTGTTCCCATTCGTTTGTTCTAATATTATGAATGTGCAATTAACATACACTTGAGTAAACTTGTTACAATTGTTTGCTTAGCTGGTTAATGAACTAATATTGAAATAAAAAGAACGTAGTTTTGTTCTACATGACTCTGGCGTTACAATTAGTTATTGCACTCATTAGAATAGTTTATTGAAGAAAGTCGTTACTTTTGAATTCTATAATTAATGGCAAGGAAGCCACAGGATTTGATCTGGTGGACTGTATAACTATCAAGAGTTGTTCTTGATAGTTCTTCTCTTGACATACAGTTCTCATTATTGAAAAGAATATTTTTAATATTGCAATGCGATTTGTTTCTGAATTCCGTGGTACAAAGGTTATCTGCGTTTATTTGACAGTTACTTTTTTGGCCTAATTTTCATATTATTTGATAACAGCCTGTAAAATTCCATTCAAATACTAGTGAAAATCACCACATGCGATAGAAGGCTATACAAGCCAGTTTTTGGATTTACTCTTAACAATGACCGTTTAAATTACGTAACCCTGCGCACAGACAGGCGTAATCTTATCAGGATTATGCTAACCTTTCAACTGTCATAATCTTTTGATAACTTTTGCAATTTCTGCGACAACACTGTATAAACGTTCACAACCCATGTTAAACGTAATAGGACGTATATAATTACAAAAATACTAAAGTTAATATGCGACTGTATATTTACGTCATGTGACTTATACACAACTGCTGAAATATGAGTTAAAAATAAATCTCTGCCAATTCTATCGGGGAATATAAGCATGATGTTCTGTTAAGTTAAAACTACTGACCTTTTTACACCTCGCAAGTGCAACGATGGTGATGAGGTTGCCAGGGATTCCAACGAGCATGAAGAGCACGCAGCATACGGAAGCGAAGCGCAGCAGAGGTTCCGGATAGTCTCGGAACAGCTCCACGGCCGCCAGCTCCGCATCAGAGCCGTACTCCGTCACCCCCTCACCCTCGAGGCTGTAGTTGCCCCCGTCTACCTCACTCGCGAACGTACTCCTCGGTATACTCGGTAGCAGATCACCCATCGTAACAATTCACTCATCATTCCACATAGACTTCATCACTTATTTCATGTCCATGTTTACGTGGTCGGGTTTCGCTGGCGACTGATAGCGGACCTTCGCGCCGGTCAATAAGTTGTAAGTGTGGTGATGATAAGGCATTTTGTCGATGTGCGAGGTTATAGGTCACAGCTGCTCAGGAAGCGCTCGTATCGTCTCGTATCGCCCGCCGCTGGCTGCGCTCCACAGTATCTGAAAAGATAAATTGGTATTCGTTTATTATTAATTCAATGTAGATACAGTTATGAGAGTTACGAAAGAAGATAATGGTGTGTTTGTTTAGTGAGTCGGTGATTGTGTCGCTGAGACTATGGGGCTCGCTGTGGCCATTGTCGGTTTCGGTATTTATTGCGTCTACATTACTTCTTATCGTTTTGGAGATAATAAATTGTACATCATTTGTGTAGCTACGTTGTGCGTTATTTATTTTTGATAAAGTTACTCTTCCTTGTTTTTAAAACTGGTTGATAAAGTTATTTTTCATTTCTCTTACTCGGAAAGAAGTGTTTGTTTGATCCGAATAGCGGGTGGAAGACGCTGCTTCCCACCTTTGGGTGGGAAAGACTTGTAGTAATTGCTTTCCTCTATAGGGCGGGAATGAATAGCTAAGCAATTTTTTACATAATTAAGAAAAATAAACAGCCAGTGTGAATTAAAAAAAATACCTATTAAGGGACGGCCCGCGGCGGTGACGCGGTGTGTTCCATTTAAAATTTAAAAAAGACTATTAAATTGTTACTATTCATGTTATTATCAAAAAATATTTTAGAAAAACTACTATTTTTTACTTTCCTTTTATTCGAAATGAAAAGTAGAGTGTTTAACACGGGTGAAAGTCATCAATTGCTACTTGGACTATAGCCGTCCTCGCTGCGCTCGGGAGTCTAAATACCTAGTATGGTAATTGATTCCTTTCGACATATAACAATCTACTATTCCTTTTAATTTATTCTGAATTTGTAAAACGTCATTGAAAGTAGGTAATTGTCACATATATAAGAATAGTAGGAAATCCCATCAATTGAAGCGGACTAACTATACCTATATTCAATTTAAAATTGGAATTGAATCGAAAGCATATAAATGTTTCCCTTCTCTAACATCCAACTGCTGAAATTGGGTTTTCCGACCGCAACACGACACTTTGACAGACAAATTAAAACCCGAATTTTGAAGTTATTAGAATGTGCACGGATTCTGCGCCCATACATAATTACAGTCGGCACGTAGCTTGGCAAGAGTCGTTAGTCGTTCCTCACCTTTCTTTAACGTTCTTCTAAACAAACGTAGCATAAACCATAGAATAATGACAAGCAAATTAAGTGGATTGCTTTACACATAAAGATGCAATTGAGGTTTTTAGAGTTCACAAGTTATTTTTTAAATTAATTGGACCACGGAACATTTAAAAGGCGCTGTGGTCCAACTATTTTTTTTTAAAGTTGGACAACTCCCACTCCCTCTCACAGAGAGGAGGCCCGTGTCCCAGCAGTGGGAACATTATAGGCTGATTATGTTATGTTATGTTATGTTATGGACAACTGCCCCTAGTAAAGACCCATTGTCCAACTAGTTGGACAGAGCAGTTGGACCACTGCCCCGGACTGCAAAAAAGTACCTGCGAACCCACTCCCACTACGCCACAACCTTGCTAAGTTACGTGCGACTGTAGGTCTTTAAACCGCTGAGCCGATACAAAATAAACGTTTTATCTATCTATACCAAATTTCATCTAAATGAAATTTGGTATAGATAGATAAAACGTTTATTTTGTACGTTTTTTTTTTGTTTACGTTTGTTTTTTTACGTTTATTTGCTTGTTTGGCGCCGACTCAAATTACTTAGGTGTACTTACATTCGTTTAAGAACTTAGTTATTAAGGTTAAATAAAAAAGGTTGACTATTTTTTACTTTTCAGTTTTTTCGGCGGCTTAATTTGTTTGTTAAAACAGTTTTTATTTATTATATTATTATTCTTCACTTTCCTACTAATCACACTAAAATTATAAAGGCGAAAGTTTGTGAGGATGATGGATGGGTGGATGTTTGTTACTCTTTCACACAAAAACTACTAAACGGATTTGGATGAAATTTGGCACATATATAGTTTATAACCAGGATTAACACAAAGGACACCTTTTATCCCGATAGTACGTTCCCGTGGGATGATTTCCGACCTCCACGAGACTGGAAAGAGCTAGTACATATGCAATTATGAAAGGTTTATAGTGTTCTCTATGTCTCTTATTTCAAAGAACTTTAATGTAATCGGTTCCCAATTACAAATTGTCGTGGGAAGGCAAAGTTAGACTCAACAATGTTTAACATAGGAAATTAAAATAAATAGCCGTATGTGTATTTAGAGCGAATGTTAAAAGCAAGCATATACGATTATTTTCATTTCATCTCAAACATCTTACGTAATCCCACGTAGGTATGTTGTAGACACGCTGTAGTGGCAAAATCTAATAGAATTCTGTTTCAGTTTTCATTTTGTAGTGCATTACAGTATTTCTTCGGTAATGTCGGTGGTAAAGAACTGAGAGTGCAGTGGAACGTAAAATGAAAAGTGATGGAGACTTTCGCACATTTGTTGCTTAGTTTACTGTTTTTTGCTGACAAGGCTCTACTAGTCTTTAGTTTCTTTTGCTTTGTTTATTATTGTTTATTGAAAACTTTCAACGTTCCTTTTGATACTTGGTGTTTTGTATTCTGTTCTAATAATATTATTATATACCATGGCAGGGACATCGAGGCACAACCTGTTATCAAACTCATCATCTGCCTAGCCTTTTACCAAATATGTTAGGGTCGGCTTCCAGACTAACCGAATGCAGCTGAATACCAGTATTTTACATGGAGCGACTGCCTATCTGACCTCCATAACCCAGTTACTGGGTAATACGAAACCCCTTGGTAAGACTGGTTGTCAGACTTTCGGGTTTCTGACTACCCGTGCTAACTACCTAACCCGTGCGTACGTAACGTGCTTTCCGAGGTACGGAGGGGTCGCGGTATGTAAAGATGGTCACCCATCCACAGACCAACTGCGGCAAGCGTAGCTTAACCTGATTGATCGACCTGTGTGCCTGTTATTATTTAGCCACGGGCCCCTCACCACAACCTGTTACCAAACTGTAAACATAAATTCAGCACCATTCTAGTAGACCCCTAGAGCTGAATTTTTCCTAGGTTATTTAAAAAAAAACTTTTTTAAAAACAAGCTTTTATTCAAATGCGCTAAATAGCATAAAATAAAATTTTCCTTTAAAACTTTTACTATCAACTTATAACGTCATTACACAATTTATATGATATAAAAGCGTGTCGAAATATTTAAGTAGTTACTCGTATTTACTTAGTTTGCAAATTTTAAAATCAATCAATCATGTTATTTAATTTACTTATTTATCTACACAGGTAAATCACAGCAAACCATGCATTGTCATCCAAACTAACCGTGTATCCAAAATTTTAGCTCAATCGGTTGAAGATATCTGCTTCAAAATTGAGTTGCTCGAGTCCACTCGAACAAACATAGTTACATTGCAAGTTAATATAAAGCTTGTAAAAATGGCTGTTTTATTTTGACCACGTAGGTCGAGCAGAAAAGTACTGCACTTTTCCATGAAACCGACGCAAAATTTCTACGCCGAGGGGTCTAGAATCATGAGCTGAATTTATGGTTACAGTTTGAAAGAAAGAAAGAAAGAAAGAAAATACGTTTATTTGCGGCAAACATGACGCATAAAAAAAAAGACACAAACAAAAAATAAAACAAAATAACAATTTGGGAGAAAGTATGCGTCACATCTACGCAAAACGGCCATCGCTCAGCATAATGCTAAGACCCTATACGAGACAGAGCCCCAGCGCTGGTTTTCAGCGACAGCCGGCGTCGACGTCAGCCGGTGCAGCATGCGATTAAACATTAACAAAAATAACAATCAAAAACAAAAACAACAATCAAAATAAGAAATAAAATATACAATACGAAAAGATATTAAGTATGAAATAATATATTAATGGTGGTGGTAAGATTCTGGACAGCGACTCACGCGCCGCCGCCGGTTATTTATAATCTGTGCGCGAGCGCAACTGTCACAAAGCTATAGATTTGACGTACTATTTACATTTTTTTATCAAAAAACATGGTGCATAATATAATTAATGTAATATATAACTGGATGTGTAGGACAACAGAGTACATTATACAATACGGATAGAATTTGGTGATTGTTTGCGCGTCGATGCCCTGCCACCCTGATAGACTCAGTTATTGACCTTTGTAGCAGTTCCAATCCTTTTCATCAGCCCATTTGGTTAACTTCTGAAGTAGGCTGGAAGGACTACCTCTTATTTACTATTTTGCAACGAGAGAGCAGATAATCTATATATATAAAATTCAAAGTCCTGACTGACTGACTGATTGTCTGACTGATATATCAACGCACAGCCCAAACCGCTGGACCTAGAGACTTGAAACTTAGAAGGTGTGTTCTTTGTGAAGAGTAAGTATCCACTAAGAAAGGATTTTTGGGAATTGAACCCCTAAAGGGTTAAAATAGGGGATGGAAGTTTATATGAAAGTCCAACAGTTTTGAAGTTAGGATCTTCTAATTTTGTATTTAGGCTGACAATTGAAAAATAATTTATACGTGTCTCAGCGTTTTTGATAATTCCACCCCCGAAGGTTTAAAAAGGGGGGTGAAGTTGTGTATAGAAAGTCATTAATTTTCGACGTAAAAATCACTAAATTTATTATCTAGGCTTATGATTGGAAGCTAACACAACGGTGTTGTTAGAATTTCATCCATTAAGGGGGTGAAAAGGGGGATGAAATTTTGTCCTGACTGACTTATATATCAACGCACAGCCTAAATCGCTGGTCGGTACAGCTGGGTAGAAAAATTAATTTTGGAGGGTGTGTTCTTTATGAAGAGTAGATATCCACTAAGAAGGGGTTTTTGGAAATTTAACCTTTAAGGGGTGAAAAGAGGGGATTTTGTTTGTATGAAAAATCTTATTCCTTGAGATAACCATGAAACTTGGCACTAATACTTATCTAAATAAATTATGAAGTTTGGCTTTTTTTCTAAACTGAAGGGAGGTGTCAAAGTTTGTATGGAAGAATTTTAACGCGTGGTCCGATTAACTCGAAACTCAGTATTTATACTTAAGTCCGAAAATAAAGAATAACGTGTATCATCGTTTTTCGAAAATTTACCCCTAACGGGGTGAAAAGTTAATTTTATAAATGGGAAGACTTTACTGCGTGGCTTGATTAACTCGAAAATTGGTATAAACAATCTTTGAGTCGAGTAATGAACACATCCCAAACCAAAAAAATTCCACCCCTGTGGGGGTGAAAAACGGGGATACAGTTTATAAGAAAAATCTTATTCGTTTGGCTAATAAACTTGGCAAGAATACTTGCCTAAGCAAGTAATAAAGCTTATCATTATTCGTTTATCAAAACACCCCAACACCCCTTGTGTTGGGGTGTTAAAGTTTGTGTGGAAGAATTTTAACGCGCGGTCCGATTTACTCGAAACTCGAAACTCTTTGACAGAAAATAATCAATAATAACAGCCGCACAGATCGATCGATCAGGTTACGCAGGCTACGCTTGCCGCGGTTGGTCTGTGGATAGGTGTCCATCTTTACATACCGTGACCTCTCCGTGCCTCGGAAAGCACGCTAAGCCGTTGGTCCCGGCTGTCATTCGTGGATCTTTGACAGTCGCTAGGGGTGGTCAGAAGCTCGAAAGTTTGACAACCAGTCTTATCAAGGGGTATCGTATTTGGGTTATGGAGGTCAGATAGGCAGTCGCTTCATGTAAAATACTGGTACTCAGCTGCATCCCGTTGGACTGGAAGCCGACCCCAACATAGTTGGGAAAAGGCTGGGCAGATGAAGAATCAATAGTAAGTGTATGAGGTTTTTGAAAATTATTGACCCCTGACGGAACAAAAAGTGGTAATTCAATATATAAGGGGATTTTAATGAGTGCCTTGATAAACTCACAAAAAAAATGGTACAAATAAAGGAGAAACCCGTTTCTGGGCCTAACCGTTACACGAATAAGATATGTACCAAAAAAATCGTCTATTTTGCTAAATTAACCCATTTAAATCTTAGCCTCATTTACAATGGCCAAGTGTAGAAAATAATTAGATTTCTATTTTTTTGTTTTAAACCACCTTTGTAAACCGTTACAACACTTATTTTGTTATACATCACTAACTTTACAAATGCTGGTATTCTATCAATAGAGCGTACCCTAAGAATATGATCGATTTAGTGGAAATCGATGCTGATACAAATAATTAAATAACACTCCATTGTTTTAGTATAAATGACTTTTTAGTTATTAAAATCAATGTAAAACAATTAAATCTGGAAACTAATTGATATTTAACGTAATCGCCATTAAAAAACATTAAAAGAAATAAATAATCGATAAAATCGACTGCACCATGGATTGCACTAGTAAACGGCAAATGTCAATGTCAACGTCTGTCAATTGTCATGGTTGTAATGTCATGTCATTAATGTCATTCGCTTTTCGGATTGCGCAAGTCAATGTGTTGTTTTTCTGTATTCCTGGGGATTAATTTTTTTGATAAGACCTCTAATCGAATACTGGACTCCGAAATTGATTGCATTCTGACTGACCCTCGCTTGAACAATGGACACCGTTACATAACCTGCCACCTGTGCTGACTTTTGCTGGAAAACCGGATCTGATATTTATGACGACTGGCACGACGTCATGAACCTGAGCATTAATTGCGGAATAGCAACGGTCCACTGCCATACAATAGGAAGGCGAAGATTGGAAGATGAAAATGATTCTTTCAATTGTACAGGAATGGGTAGCATGCCAATGCTGTATCTCTTGATGGAAATATACCAGAAGGGAGTGAACAGACACCTACAGGACACCAACGAGTGTGTATTCACTGTGGACGTTCTCTTCTTAGAAGAGTTCGTTCCCATCAACTTACGAGTACTGGTACAGTGCAAGAACACAGAATACACCAAGTTATAAGAGGATGGATCCTACCACGCACGGTTAATATAATAGTTTATTTCATGCTTTTTTAATATCATTTTTTTAGTTTAGTTTTGATAACAAGGGCATTCAAAAGTTTTATTTGGTGTGCTAAAACATTTAAGTGAATTAGAGCAGTGTGATAATGGTTAAGCTAACTCAGGCTTACTAACCTACATCAGGAGTTCTTTAGATAATTCTTTTTCAAAGTGGGCAAAGGCACCCTTTAATGTAGATATATTATTTTCAGGTGGGTGCTTCAAGTGTTGTCTGTCACTCTTGTTGGATGCAAGCAATTAGAGCATCCCGGCATTTCCATGATTTACAGCAAGAGCTGTCAACATCGGACTCAAACTTAAGAGGAAGAATAAAGTCGAGGCATATTAGTAATAGGATGTATTTCGTTTATATATTAGTCGACAGCTCTCTAAGTGGAAGGGATGCTATAACCGAACCTGTATCGTTAGCAAAAGAACGGTTGGATGCTGTACCCACACCATGAGCATAATATGGTATCTTGGTTAGGCACCAGGGTAGTCAATTGCCTCCTGCACAATTTCTGGATACCTAATGTGTTATTATATTATGATAATCCTAATGAAGAAAGTAATTAATAAAACCATCACAATTACCTGTTTTTTTTAATTTTAATATATTATTGCAATCTCAGATTACTTACTTACTGTAATCTGAGATTGCATCAAATCCCTAGGTATAATATTAACAAATGCAAGCCAGTAGTGAGTAAGTGGGCCTTGTATAATAGTAGTAACATAGTTTTCTGCTGAGGTTTTCAGTACTGCTACAAGAACAATCAGATAAATCGGAAGTCATCCCCTAAACGCTTTTTATATAAGTACCTAAAACCTCATCGTGATAGGCGGCAGGTGCTGATCAAAGCACAGCACATGTGCGTTCCAGATTTACGTAGGAAACGAAAGTCTCAAAAATATCATTGTTTAACTAGGTGCTAAAAATAACCAAAAAAGTCAAAAGTAATTGTTGCTGATTTTACCAATTTGGCCATTGCTGGGAGACGTGAAAATTGGGCTCGTGAACCCTTCCTACATGCTCTAATTTATGGCCAAATTCCAGCCCTGTAACGCCAGGCCCAAGTTTCTATGGAGTTTGGGTTTCTCCTTTAGACTTGAAACTTGGCACAAATAATTATAAAGTTCGAATTTTTTTGGAATTCTAAACTAACCCAAAGGGGAGATGGGGGGTGTCAAATTTAGTATGGAAAATTTTTAATGCGTGGTCCAATTAACTCGAAACTCAGTACCTATCTAAGACCAAAAAAAAAAAAAAAAGTGGTTCAGGGTTTTTCGAAAATCTACCGCTAATGGGGTGAAGAGGGGTAGTCAATTTCACAGGGCAGAATTTTATTACGAGGCTTAATTAACTGGAAAATTGGTATAAATAATCTAGATTATGTTTCAAAATTCCACCCCTATGGGGATAGAAAGGGGGGATACAGTTTATATGAAAAATCTTATTCATTTGGTTAATAAATTAGAAACTTGGCAATATTTGGATCAGTAAATAATAAAGATTGACACTTTTAGTTTAAAAAATCCCTCACAGAGGATTTGGGGGGTGACAAAGTTGATGGATTAGAAAAATATTTAACCCGCTGTCGGATTAACTCGAAACTCGGTACCTACTACTAAAACAAAAAATACTTAAAAAAAGTGATATAGGGTTTTTAAAAAATTGACTCCTACGAAGGTGGAAAATTCTACTGCTTGCTTCCATTAACTCGAAAATGGGTATGGGTCTTTGAGTCAAGTTATGAACACATCCCAAACTATTTTTCAAAATTACTCTCCTGGGGGGGTAAAAAGCTGGGATACAGTTTATTTGAAAAATCTGATCTTTGACCTATAAACTAAAAAAATGGCCCGAATACTTATTTATATCTACATAAATGATAAAAATCATAAACATACATTTTAGAAATTATAAGAGGAAAGTACGAATTTCACGCGGACGAAGTCGCGGGCAGAAACTAGTAAAAAATATAATAAAAAAATCAAAAAACCCGACTGCGGTAAAAAACTTAAGTTAAAAGAAACTGAAAAGCTAAAAACAAGCCCATTTTAAATTAAATAAAAGTTGGAAGCAGGCGGGACCCATTTGAGTTTGAAAATACAATAAAAATGGTGTGGGTTCCCGCCTGTTTCCAACTTTTATTTCATTTAAAATGGGCTTGTTTTAATTAAGTTTAAATAACTTTTTTTATTTCCAGCTTTTTAGTTTACAAATTTGAAAGATTTCGCAGACGATTTAGTTATTGGTAGGTGTTTGTTTGCGATTTGTCACTTTGAATTGCTTTTAAGTATATATGTTGTTTATATTTTTGTAATCACCTTTTAAAACCCTTTATTTTGATACCCCACTCGATAGGTTTTGTAAAAAAAAATTAGAAAAAATGATTTAATATGGCGTCCAGTAGTCGCCATATTGAATTTTCACTAACGTCATGTCTTTAGTGACACTCGCCAGACTAAGAGGAATCGATTAACGTGCGAATCATAAAAATCGGCCCAGGCGTTTGGTCTGTATAGTGCTTCAAAGGAACATAGGTACAAACATACATACATACATACAAAGGCTGATGAACACATTACCACTCCTTTGCGTCGCGCAGTCGGGTAAAAACACATTTCGCTCATTTGAGAGAGAAATTTTATAGTTTCAAGTTATAATTATACATTAATCGTTGATTTTTTAGGTAACTTATTTAGACAAAATCGCTCATTTGCTACAAGGTCGACAAAAATGTCGTTTTTACAATAAACGGATCGAAAATTTTTCAACACAACATTATTAATAACTAAGAAATCATCAATTTTGAGATATGTCGACCTTGTAGCAAATGAGCGATTTAACAACTGATATTAGACCAATGTAGCAGTGCAGAAGGTTTTTCGGGACATTGTGATAAGGAAGTAGGACCCACAATAACATTTCAAAGGTGGGTTGACCCCGCCAGCCGCCTCGGGGCGGCGGACATCCAGGAGGATTTTCCAACCCGGAAAAAAAAGGTTGACCCAATTTATCAAGTTACGTAGTTCCGACTACTTTTACAAAAATAGATGCCTCGCATAGGAAATGTAATCAGAAGATTCCTTCCGGACATAATCCAACCGGCTTCAAAGTGAATTAAAGTAAGTATCTTTCTTAGAAATCTAAAAGTGAAGTTGTGAATGGTAGAAAAGAGAAGTTAACTTTATTTCATTTTTTATTTTATTAAATAGAAACAACGAACAGCTACATAATGGAATATTTTAAACAGAAAAAAACATAAATTACATAAGTAATAATGTAACCCACAGAGCTGTGGAGAAGAGCAAGTTAGAATTAATTTGTTTAGACCGCAGTGACCTAGGACCGCTTCTAAGAACCCTATAATTATTCATCCTTTTCAGAGTCTATGTCCTTCCATTGAAAGGGCTGTGTGAATAGTCGACCGCAGATCTTGTGTCTATGCATGTATTGTCCAAGAGGCTAGCTAGCAAATACCGGTGCCATCTAGTTTTAAAATATTAACGTGTTATAGTGTCACTTACAGAAATCAACAAAAATTCTACGTCAATTTCTTGCCAGAGTTTGAAAACTTCCTTGATTAATTTATGCATTGAAAGGAATTTTCTAAAATTTCGCAGAAGACAGGGTAAGTGTGTAGGTCACCGATACCGATCGATGACTGTGTCTCGGCCAAAACTAAAACGTATTATTAGGTAAAATAATAAACCTAACCTACCTTTTGTTTGGTAAGTATAAGCATTAATATTAACACAGTAATCTTTGTACAACCGAATTAAATACTTTTTGTTGATATAAGAAATAATACAGGCCATATAAGCTACCAAAGATATTACGTTATGACTTGTCAGTGAAGAGGATGGTAAAGAGGTTTAGAGAGGAAAATGGTCCAAATGATGATAAATAATAATAGGTATTTACCTATGAAATTGCCGTTCTGCAGTACTGGCCATTTCAAATCAAAATAATTTTTGTTTGGCTAAGAATTCTAATTTCAAATTAATTTTATTTTAAAAACATGGAATTTTTTTCCAAAAGTAGTCATTTGTTTATTGATTGGTGTTACATTTTCATCGCATTTCAATCTTTTTCGTCATCATGGATACGTTAAAAATTCGAGTAATTATGGAATATGAGTACCGTCGTGGCAGCAACGCGGCACAAGCGGCACGCAACATCAACGACGTTTACGGAGCTAACACTACAAATCAACGCGCCACCTGTTATTGGTTTGCTCGCCTCCGTTCTGGAAATTTCGACCTGAAAAATGAACCTCGCGGTTGTCAGAAGACTTTGGTCGACAATGACGAATTAAAGGCGATTGTGGAAGCTGATGATACAATCTACGGTTGAATTAGCAGCAGCTTTCGACGTTAGTGTCAAAACAATATTGGTCCATTTGCGTCAAATTGGCAAGGTAAAAAAGCTTGACAAATGGTTGCCTCACGAACTTAATGATCGCCAGCGCGAAGTACGCGTCGAGACGTGCCTTGCACTGCTCAACAGACACACTAATGAAGGAATTTTGAACCGCATTGTTACCTGCGATGAAAAATGGGTTCTGTTTGATAACCGCAAGCGCTCAGCAAGTTGGTTGGATCCTGGTTCAGCACCTAAACAATGCCCTAAACGAAAACTTACCCCTAGAAAAGTGATGGTCACTGTTTGGTGGTCTAGCGCCGGTGTGATTCATCACAGCTTCTTACCAAACGGGGTGAGCATTACTGCAGATGTATACTGTGAAGAACTGAACACAATGATGGAGAAGCTGGCACATCTCCAACCAGCATTGGTCAATCGCTCGTCTCCGCTGCTCCTGCACGACAACGCGCGACCTCATACTGCACAGCAGACGGTCTCCAAGTTGCAAGAACTGGGGTTGGAAGCTCTCCGTCATCCGTCCTACTCACCAGACCTTGCACCTACAGACTACTACTTTTTCCAGAATTTGGATAACTTCTTGGCGGGAAAAAAATTCAATACCCGAGAGGCAGTACAAAATGTCTTTGAAGAATTTGTTGCCTCTCGTCCAGCTGATTTCTTTAAGAAGGGCATCAATAAACTGCCACTGCGTTGGCAAAGATGCATTGATTGCATGGGTGATTACTTTGATTAAGGGCTGATTTTTCCATTGCCAGATATGTTTTATTCGAGGAATAAAATTGACGTTTGACAGTTTTTGTATGAAATAACTGTCAAAATTTCGAAATTATTCCTCGAATAAAGATATCAGATGATTGAAAAATCAGCCCTTATACAAATAAAAAATACATGAAAAAAATTCGTTTAAATTTTTTCATACAAAACGGCAATTTCATAGGTAAAGACCTAATACTTTGCAAAATAAGAGTTGTTGAAAGGTATAAATGAGCTTTGTTTATCATCAAAAATAAACAGAGGCATCGTCGTCGTCGTCGTCGTCGATGATAACAATTTAAAAAATTACACATCCCCAAAAGGGTAAGACAGGATGCTGTTAGGTTATTGACAGGGCTGTCACTAACACAATTAATTGAAACATTCGCCCACGACAAGCTTTTAACTTGTCAGCCCTATCTCAACAAGAAACAGTGCTTTCACAGTCTGTAGTTATAGAGTAGGTAATTGAGATGTGATCGAATTAAGTTGTCTTGTAATTGGATTCTACTAATTTTGGGTTGCTTCAAGATTGTGTAGGGGATTTTCTAAAGGCGTCTTTGTTTGAGACGTGATTATTGAGTCTTTTCAATTAAGAATTTGTTAAGGATTAGGTTGTAATGTATCTATTTAATCGATATGTAAACACAGCCTCTATTCTATTCTATTTTTTAATTATAGCAAGCAAAGCCGATGTTGACTATTCTGCCAATGTCTGAAGTGAATTGGAAAAGCAAGTGTGCATTGTTGTAAATTAAAAAAATCAAGAAGGACGATAAAAATCTTCGACGAGACACTGTCACATTCACACAAGAGGAAGTAGTTGTAGCTAATGTCATCTATCAGTCAGAGGAATGGCGGTAAAAAGGACAAAGTGAATCAGGCCTGCACGATATGGTTTAGTGAGGTAGTGAGCCAATGAATTTTGATATATTCAACTTAAATACGGAATCAACAGGATTCTACAGTGGCTTTTTTTCACGAGTTGAAGAGATGAACGAAGTCGGAAATAAAAGAAGGGTGCCTGTTGAGAGATCTATGGCCAGTAATCGGCAACAAGGCTATGGTAGTGATGGTGATTAAATGATAAATGATTTTATTTTGTAAGTAGGTTTGTACAAACACTTTTCACGTCAATCATGTTTTTTTAAAAACTAGATGAAGTCGGCGTTTCCTATCTGACTACTCTGAGAAGAAAGGCCGAAACAAACTCAGAGGTCACAGTCTCTTTTAAAGTCCAGACATAATCTTGGTCAGGTATTACTAAATAGTTATCACTATCATAGCCTTGTTGTTATGTATTCAATGCTAAAACGTTTTGTCTTGGAATGAAAACCCGATCAGATTTTTAATTAATACCTACAGTTATAAAATAGGTAAGGGAAATAAAAAAAATCAAAAAGATCACAAGGTAACATAAAAACTTCAACAATGTTTTCGTTTTATAAAATACATCATCTTATGACAAAGAAAGTTTGTCAGAGATATTGACTACTAATGACCAAATTAATTTTCTAGCCTCTGTCACTGTGCATATCACAACTTTTGCGTAATATCAGTTTTATTCCCGCAAAATATATTTATGGACCCTAGAGAAATAAATTCTTTTTGGAGACAAAAATCTCTTGTATTTTATTTTATTTTGTAACTCTAGGGAATCATAATTTACATAATGTTTTGGGCAAATCCTTTTGTTTATTGTTATCACTGTGAACTAATGAATATACTGTTTTGTATATAAAAAAGGGATTCAATCTGCTTAAGCAATTGAATTCCTTCTGTACTTATAAAATTCAAAGTCCTGACTGACTGACTGATATATCAACGCACAGCCTAAACCACTGGTCCTAGCGACATGAAATTTGGAGTGTGTGTTCTTTGTGAAGAGTAGGTATCCACTAAGAAAGGGTTTTTAGAAATTCCACCCCTAAGAGGGTGAATGGGGGGAGGGTGAAATTTCACGCGGCAGAAGCTAGTTTTATATAAAAACCTTAACCTTAGCCTTTTCGCAACCATGTTGGGGTCAGCTTGCAGTCTGACCGCGTGCAGCTAAATACCAGTATTTTACATGGAGCGACTGCCCATCTGGCCTCCACAACCCAGTTACTGGGTAACACGACGGGTATCCTGTCAGTAGGGCTTCTGACTACGCGTAACGATTGTCAAAGATCTAAAAGGGGTCTCATCCACGGACCAACCTCGGCAAGCGTTGCTTAACCTTGAAAATCGACCCGTGCGGCAGTTATTATTTAGCCACGAGCCATTCAAAAAGGGATGTAGAGAGAAAACTTATGATTAAAGTTTTCTGGGTTTAGTCCGAGTCATTTAATTCGCCAACAGATAAGCTAGATGGTGTTACACAATTAATTGCTTTTTTTATTGCTAAAAGGGCCCGCTCTTGACCTAGATCACGCCTGATGGAAAGCGATGGATGAGGTCTATGCTGGAACGAGCTTGCTCAGAAGATGCCTAAGGCACTGGAACTCCCACGGATCAACGAAACACTTTCGATTGACGCCGGACTCCGGTGGGAGGGTGGTCGCAAACCAGGCGGGCGTTAGCCCTACCACCGCAAGGCAAGTATTGACCAGTCAAATAAGGTGTTGGGTGTGACTGTCCAGGATGGGCCGAGCGCTCGGTTTAGTTGAGTAACTGGCGGAACAAACTGCGCTACACGAGGAGGCTTCTTCATGCTCTGTCTAATTGTTATTACACTCGATCCCTTTTGAGACGAAGTGGATTTATAAAAAAAGTTTTAATAGCCGATCCCAAAGCTTCGTCAATACACGGGGTTTTCCAAGCAATTTAGCGTGTAACAGGGCTTTTTAGGATTCAATAAAATATTGAAGAAATGAAAAATTGGACATCTTCTATATGACGGAGAGGGTATGTGTGTCTCGTTATCATCAAGCATATTTTAATTATTGTGGGCTACTGTGGGTATGTGTTGGTTATTGCGCAATAGAAAAACAGTTTGCAGTTCAAATCAGATTATAATTTCACGAACAGTTTAATTACACTAGCGAATCACACACTGTAGGTATACACACTCAACGATACGGAACGCGCGACAGTTTCTGAGCACATGTTGTCCGTACGATGTCCTATGGTCAAGTCCGCCGCTCCACCTCGAAGCTCGCTCTCCTCGACCCCCCCACGGACTCAGGCTAGACTCTGTCCAGCGCCACCAGATGGCGCTGACGTTCCGAATAGTCAAACGGACGTATTTCCGATATTATAAATTAAAGCTGTGGTCGGGGTGAGTCTGGTTATTTAAAAGGCTTCCATTGAGGGTTCAACTTTTATATTTTTGACACACATTTATAACTTAACGTGCCCATGTTGGGGCTTCTTGACAAGCTCTCATCGTAAGTGTCAATCTGTCAGGCCGCCAGAGATTCTGTTGGGACGGAGGAGTTCGTAAATTGCTATAAAGTTGCTTTTCGTTTCTGTCTGTGACAGCGTTTGTTCTTTTAAGCTACGCAATGGTTTTTGAATATGTTTTTATCATACTTTAGAGAATTTATTCCGGAAGATTTAAGCGTATACACCACACCTATACGTACACCTATGCGTATACCTAATACATGACTAAACTTACGTGTAGATTATAAAGAAATCTTGATGTTATTTTTAGTCATAAATTCCGCGCTAAGCCGGGGGGGTGGTTCGCTAGCTAACTATAATCTATAGAACTAACTGCTACCAAGCCTTTCACAGTTACTTAACCTCTACATCAGCAATCCAACAGCAACCTTATTACAAGGAGAATAACGAGCACTGTGATTTTGACAGTGATGCAAAATCAACTAACTAACGAATGTTGACATAAAGTCCCTTGTCTGTATGTCAACATTACGTTTGCTAATCCGCCATCTTAATCCTTCGCTCAAGATTTTCTCTAATGCTACGGTTACATTGCCGCGATAACGCGAACTACGAGTACCTTCGCGCGCTCTCTCTCTCTCACACAGCTTGACGTCTCGCTGTACCACAAAGAGAGTGCGAAATGTAGTTCGCATTTTCGCGACAATGTAGCCGTAGCATCAAAAGCCTGGTTCAACAGAATTCAACAGAATCCATAATATTCCGTGCAATCAGTACTGTTCAAATATTAATTAATCAACTAAATAGTTTAAAGACTTCCAAGTACAGTTTAGCCAGCACATCAAGCTACTACAATCTGTCAAATTTCTTTAATAGATTTTCAACTTTATCGCTAAAGCATAAGGTTCAAAGTTGATTGGGAAAATTTGACAGTTTCGAGTAGCTTGATGAGCTGGCGTCTGTACTATCGAAATTGCTAATAAAGGAGCTTTTTGTGTTATTATATTTCGCTGAAAACGTTTTATGAAGTTTGCTCATTAAGTGCGGGTTTTCAAAGTCTAGCTAGTTTTTATTATTGTTTATACTATCAGCTTAAAATATCGTGCTTGAGAAATTAATTTCATAGGACCATTAATAATACCTACGCTACTAGGTTATAAGTTTATGTTTTTGGTTTAAAACTGTTCAGAAAATGTTTTACATTTTTCCCTTGAGGATATCGACAGGGCTTTGAAGGTCCGTGGTCCTGATAAGTTTTGTTGTTTTCGTGGTTTGGTCCTATTATGTTTTCTGCTTGCATTGATATTAGCAGTGCGATTCTATAACTATCTCACCGTGAAAATTTAGGTGAGGTGAGCGTGGAGTAAGCTGTCAGTGTCATGTCATCCCACCTGATACTAGGGATTGACCAAGCATACACTTATACAATCATAATCGAGATTTTAATAATATTTTTTATGCTAATTCTATTGATCATTTTGTATAATTTCGAAGCTACTATTTTAGTTGTCAAAACATTACTATTTTATGGGGTTTTTAAATAAAATAGTAAAACAGAACCTTAGTCAGAATCTCAATGTTGTTTTTTTTCCTAGACTAGGCCATAGCCAGAGGCGCGACCGCGTCACGCACGAACAATAATTTAAATAAAAAATTGACGTTTAAGTTACAAGAATTAAAGTAAAAAATATTATTCAAATCGCGATTATAATTGTAAATGTTTTCTTGGTCAATCCCTAGCATCAGTGGGATGACACTGACAGCTCACTCCACGCAAGTTTTCATGGTGAGATTTTTACAAAATCGACCGGCAGATGTCGATACGAGTATAATAAAGGTTTCATGTATGGCCGCCATTTTGATAATAAATAAAAATGGCGCGACAGTAGGTATGGCCAGTACAAAAATCTTCAAACGCCTTTGATTTATCGTTTTTATTGAATACGACGCTAACTTTTATATTTTTGTTTTATCTTGTATAATTATAAGTTTACTAGCTTCTGCCCGCGGCTTCGCCCGCGTGGATGTCGGAAATTAACCTACGGGACAGTACCGGTGAAGTAGCCCATGTCCTTCCCTAGGATGCTATCTATATACTTGCTAAATTTATCGAAATCCGTTTAGTGGTTTAGGTGTAAAAAGGTAACACACAGAAAGAGGTACTTTCGATATGGCTCACTATTTACGGCTTCCCCATAAAAGGTAGATATATGCTGTCTCGGACCTTTATTTTGAACTGTTTAAGACAAACAGTCCCACGATACATTGTATTCGTGTAACAACAACGCGTCTGCGAGATTCAGCCGTTGTAAAGGTTTCTGTGACTCTTTGGGATGCCATGTAAGTCGCCTGCTGCTGACGTCGAGCTTGAGGCTGTTCTGGTGTCTCCGCATCCCGTAGAGACACCAGATATCCAGCATGCTGTTGACGCCGATCTTGGACTGTTCCGGTGTTTCAGCAGCCCGTTGAGACACCAGATACTCAGTATGCTGTTGACGCCGATCTTGGACTGTTCCGGTGTTTCAGCAGCCCGTTGAGACACCAGATACTCAGCATGCCGTTGACGTCGAGGTTGAGACTGTTCTGGAGTTTCAGCAACACGTTGGGATGCCAGATACTCAGCATGCTGTTGGGGCCGATCTTGGGACGGTTCCAGTGTTTCAGCAGCCCGTTGAGACACCAGATACTCAGCATGCTGTTGGGGCCGATCTTGGGTTTGTTTCAGTGTTTCAGCAGCCTGTTGAGACACCAGATACTCAGCATGCTTTTGGGGCCGATCTTGGGATTGTCCCGGTGTTAAAGCAGCCCGTTGAGACACCAGATACTCAGCATGCCGTTGACGCCGAGGTTGAGACTGTTCCGGTGCTTCAGCAGCCCGTTGAGACACCAGATATTCAGCATGCCGTTGACGTCGAGGTTGAGACTATTCTGGAGTTTCAGCAGCTCATTGAGATGCCAGATACTCAGCGTGTTGCTCGAGCTTTGTTAGAGCTTTGTGGTATATTAGATTTATGCTTTCGCGTCATTATTGTGAGTACTATTTAAAAAATCACAAAATCGGTAGTAATTTTTAAACTAAAAACATTCCAATAGGTAATTAAGAGGAAAACGAATCTATCTTCTCTACTTACAAACACAACCTAAACCTAAAACTATACGTTATCCTTAAACTCACAAAAAAAACAATTGTAATAATCTAAGTAATGAAAACTATAAGGAATCCATTCAGGTACTTAATACTTACAAATACAACCTATACCTAACTAACTAAAAATAGAATCCTATAATTAAACAAACAAAGAAAACAATTCTAATATGACTACAATAATTAAATTAATAACGAATCTATATTTCTACTTAAAATATACAACCTAAAAATTATAATTATGCCTACTGTAAGTTAGTAATAAATCGCTTCGCAAAATGAACACAACCGTCAACGACGTCTGCCGGTCTGCCCTCACGCCCAGTAGGTATTATAAAAAGTTATGCGTGGTAGTACATAAAAAAAAATATACGCGTCGACTTGAGAACCTCCTCCGTTTTTTCGTCGGTTAAAAAGTGCTCTGTGCCTAGGGCTGCCATCACCTAAATTGCCGACCCCGGACAAACACTTCAAAAACCCCGGACATTTGGATGAAATTCAGTATTTATCCCGGACATCCCAGAAAAAAAAATAACAATAAAAATAAAAATAAAATGTATTCATTTAAACAGCTTGTTTGCTAGTTATTTAACAATGTTTGACACAATCAACTTAAACTACTGTTTAACAAATAAAATAGTCAACATTTTACACTCTTCTATTTATGAGGTAATTAAAAAATATATAATTATAATTTTTGGTTTTTTAAATAACAAATAAACTACATACATAAATGTCTCAACAAATTTTATGTCATATATGTAGTTCCGTTGGGTAGGTTAAGTACCTATCCAAACCCTAAGGTATTCATAAATTCTAAATTAAAAATTAGTAACAAGTTAAAATTATAACGAGATCAAAATCAACACAAAAAAAAATAAAAAAAAAATTTTTTTTTTACATATACTTATTGGTATTTTTCAGACTTTCCAATTTTCTTTAAAATATCTTTCTTTTCCAACAAGAATTTGTAAAAGTCGGAGCAACTTAGGTCCTTAAAATTATATTTAATTTTGATCAGAGAAGAAACCGTGTGTGTGTTTAGCGAGTTTCTCTCCTTCGTCCATTGCTGCGAGATTAGTGAAAAGACTCTCTCTACGTTCGCATTGTGAGCTGGTATACAAAAATAATATTGTGCAATTTTAAGAAGTTCAGAATATAAATGGGCATTAGGAGTTTTAAAAAAATTCAGCCATAGCTGGTTTGCGCTTAACAGTTTATCTCCGTCACTAAGGCTCAAGCTAAAAGCTTTTAAATTTACCCATTCGTCAATTAACTTCGTGTCATCGATTTCTATATTAATATCCTTGAGGAAAATAACCGTTTTTTCAACATCAGACCATGGAGTACTTTCACTCATGTTTGGCAAAATCATCCAGTCGAATTTGTTAAAGTCTTGCATTGGTTTTTCCCACTTTTCTATGTAGGATTTCATTTCTCTGTAAAAATGTATACAGTGTGTTTTGAATTCAATTTTCGTGTTTTCGTCTTGTTTGTTCAAAATACTTTGAACCTTAATGGGCACAAAGTTTTCTTTTATTCTCTCTTCTAACGTCTTATTCAAAGACGCCAATATGTTTCTAGTTTCAATAACTGTGTTATCACTTTTTTCCAATTTTTCGATCTTTCCGTGGAAAACGTACATCACTGAGTGAATGAGAAACAGATATGCTTCTGATAGTGGATCTTCGAAAAAGTTTTTAATTAAAACTGGTGGTCTATCCAAGCTTCCAAAATAACTTTTTAATGGATCATACATTTTTAAAAACCGCTCAATTGCAGGAAAAAGGCTTAGCCATCGCGTTTTTGAGTAGAATAACAGTTGCTTGTATTCCGATTCCGCGGCTGCACAGAATTCCTTCAGAGCTTCTGTGCGAACTGTGTAAATTGAGAAAAAATTATAGATTTTTAAAATCATCGTCTCTACGTCAATAGGAAGTAGATCGCATCCATGGTGCACAGCGTTGTGAATTATATGTGCAGAACATCCTATGCCAACCATGTTTGGATTCAGTTTATCTTTCAGCTTGTAAAAGACATTATTTGTCCCTGATCGACTGCACCCGCCGAAGTTTGTGTTGCAGTTATCGCCAGAAAACGCTATACATTTCGATAGTAGATCATGCCCCCGAAGTTGCTTCAAAATAATGTCAACAATTGTATCAGATGTCTCATTTTCTGTAGATTCGATTTCAAGGAGCTTCGATGTGATCCCGTTTTTTTGCATATTAAAATACTGAATGATGATGGGGAATAATTTCGTGCTGCCGTGATTACTAGCATCGGTAGATACACTTATGAAAGCAACATTGATTAGATCACTTTTGAGTTCAGCAATTGATAGGGGGCTCAAGACGTTGTTTACAATAGCTGTAGCTTTCGTGCGATTACATGTCATATTTTTTGCCGTATTTGACTCCGAAAACATTACTTGGTTGAGGGAATTACTACAATCCAGAGAATTGAATGACATGTGGTGATTAACTGTATGGTAAGCCATCGCACCTTCAGCTGCTCGAATAAGACTTTCTTTTGAGCTAGGTTTACTTTTTTCAAAGAATGTCGTAATGTTTGAACTACTAGCTTGGCCTTTCGAATTAGCTTTGTGTTTTTGTGTGTTTAGGTGCTCTTTAATGTCGGAAATACCTTTATTTGCAATAGAAATATGTGTAGAACAAATTGAGCACAGTACTTCCCAATCATATTTCCCTCTTTTGAACATAGGGTATTGGCTTTGCAATTCGCTGTTAAACACGCATTTACGCTTGGGCATTTTGATCTGAAAAGAAATATATACACTGAGAAAATTCATATCATGTGAAAAATAACTACTTACTAACTTTAAACTCACTATTTTAAAGGTATAATCGTTTATTACTTTACTCTATAAACATATAACACAATAACTTCTCAATACACATCGCGACTGAGAGTCGCGGAGGATCGGAAATAAAAATAATGCGACCGTACGCGTCTTCGCGGTCCACAGCGCCTCGCCTGCGCTAGAACGCGGCGTGCGCGGGCGGCGGAGGGGGCGCGCGTAGCGACAACATGGTCCCTAAAGTTGCCTACAATTAAAATACCGCACTACACCACGAAATTATATGAAACGGAGGAATTTCTGAGAAAAACGAATAAATTCACGGTTTTTTTCTGCAAACATCATTTCAGCCGAAAGACGTCCACTGCTGGACATAGGCCTCCCCCAAGCACCTCCACTTCGACCGGTCCTGTGCTTCCCGCATCCAACGGGTTCCTGCGGCCTTCACAAGGTCATCGGTCCACCGTGTGGGAGGCCTTCCAACGCTACGTCTTCCGGTACGCGGTCGCCACTCCAGAACCTTTCGGCCCCATCGGCCATCTGTTCTGCGAGCAATGTGCCCTGCCCACTGCCACTTAAGTTTGGCAATTCTTCGGGCTATGTCGGTTACCTTGGTTCTCCTGCGGATCTCCTCATTCCTGATTCGATCACGCAGGGAAACTCCAAGCATAGCAAACATATCAGTAAATAATTACATACAGATCACTCTCGGTCCGGTGCGATATTCGGGCTCTTTAAGATATGTATTACTCAAAGACTAAACATGCTTCCATGAAAACGTAGTTAACATACTCAAAAATGTGATCAATATACTTAATGTAAGTAAACGTATTAACTTACGTAAAAGGATGTGCCGCAATATCGAAGTATCGTCAACCAACTTGCGAAACACCCGCGCAATTCACTCGCCTGCCTGCATGCAACTGAGGGAGTAACTTCGCCCCGGCAGTTGTAGCGGGTGGTGGCGCGCCGGGGGTCGTTCGGACATCGGCCGTTATCGGCTTTTTTGAAGCGTAGGAGTTAGCTTGGTTGCGCTTACCAATTACGAATGAATTTTTAACTAAGATTTGTTTAGATTTATCGCTTATCTTTTAATTAATTGGGAATCCCCTGACACTAAAAGTGTCCGGGTTTCACCCGGACACTTTTTGCCAGCCCCGCCCGGACGCTCCCCGGACGCCCTCTAAACTAGGACAAATCCGGGGAAACCCGGACGGATGGCAGCCCTATGACTGTGCCTCACGCTTCTGCATGCCCACGTTCCGAACTTGGTCGCGCACTCGGCGATGGCGCGCGTCATTGCCTCATAGGCGCTCCACTCAAGTCAATCTTATCGTCATAACTTTTAAAGTATTCGTCCAAATTGCTTAGTGTAAAAGACAAAGTTTATCTCCATTAAATATCGAAAGCGATAAATCTATTAATTTTGATAAGAATTAACTAAGAACTCTAAAATATGCATTGTAAAAAAAGTATCCAATTTAAATGTATTTATGGCTCACTATTTTGGATATAATGGCTTCCACATAAAAGGTAGATATATGCTGTCGCTAACTTTTATTTAGAACTATTTAAGACAAACATTCCCACGATACATTATCTTCGGGTAACTTTAACGGTTTAGGCAGCGCACGCCAATATAACTCTCACAGGGCAGGAATTTTTCCGACTTACTTGATACTTATCGTTGTATTATGGCCAAATCACACAAAATCTTTATAAATTGTAGCCTATGTGTTATTCTGATGTATAAGCTATATTACTGTGAAGTTTCATCGAAATCCGTTCAGTAGTTTTTGCGTGAAGGAGTAACAAACATCCATCCATCCTCACAAACTTTCGCGTTTATAATATTATTATTAATTAATTAATTATTAATATTAAAAATATTAATTAATATTAATTAGTAGGAATTAGGACTAGTAGGATAACATACAGTTATAGTGTCGAGAAATCATGAAGTAATCTACGTAAATATTTGTCTAGTTAATCTCTCTCTCACCTGCACAAATATATTAAAAGAATAAACACATAAAAATAGGCTATTCGTCACACTTTTCCTCATCAAATTTCTCATTACATAGATCATGTTTTTAGAGCTTCTGTTTTTTATGGGCTGTTAAAATGAGTCGGACAATGACTTCTTTTATTCAGTAATAACGATGTCAAGAGGAAATGCAAGGGGAAATAAAACCCCAACCACAGGACAGTACAATGCCATGTTTTAACAAATTAAAAAGGAAATGTTTTTAAGGAAAACCCTGGAAGAGGAATTCGTAATGTTGAAAGATTGCCTTTTATTATGCTTATAAGCCTCTATCCTGGACTTCATCCGCGTGAAATTTCACCCTTCCCCCATTCACCCTCTTAGGGGTGGAATTTCGAAAAACCCTTTCTTAGTGGATACCTACTCTTCACACAGAACACCCTCCAAATTTCATGTGTCTAGGACCAGCGGTTTAGGCTGTGCGTTGATATATCAGTCAGTTAGCAGGGCTTTGATTTTATATATATGTATAGATTATTTTTTTAGCCTGTGACATTGTCGAGCGTTTTGTAATTATGCAGCAATTACGCGACTGATGTAGGTACCTATTTACTAAAATGTAAAAATGGTTCGTTCTGCTAGTTTAAAAGTTTTTTTAGGAGTCATACTCTGGCTATCCCATCATCATCATCATGATCATCTTCCTTCCCTTCTCCCATGTTACGTGGGTTGATGCAACGTTTTCTTCTTCCATTCTCCCCTGTCAACTGTCACAAAATGATTCACTGACCATCCCTTATCTGTTACAAGCTTCTTCTTCCGCGATTGATTCCGTCCGTTCCGTCGTGTTTGATTTCGTTCGCGTGAAATTTCAGCCCGGGGGCGGAAATTTGAAATGATGATGGACATCAAACAAACTCTTAAGCATTATTATTAGTATAGACTTACCCACTGTGTAATCTAACCAACCAACAATTTGCTAACGTACATAGCTCTTATAACTAGCAATGTAAAACTCCTATAAACCTTACTAAGTAAATCGGTTTTCATTGTAATTACCATTTGCTATAAATAGTTACGTCAGGAACATAGTGTTTTCCTCTTAATTGTGTTAATATGAGCTGATACGGCTGCTGGAGTACTTTGTATTTACGAGTAAATCTAGACAAATAGGTATACGTAATTCTATTTACCTTTACGTTCAAAGTGCGATCCAATACCAGTTATTTTTAGTAAAGTTTTGCATATCAGCATGAATTGCCATTCATAATTATGTTTTTGTATCCTTAGGTCAACAATTCACTGCCTCACTGGTGTATAAAGATTCTGAGGAAAATTAAATGCCATACACTTTTATGGCCACATTTGATGGCTTATTCGTGGGTGAAAACAAAAGCTAGTTAGTCTATATGTAGTATGTATCTACTCAGTCATTGCAACTTTCTATATAGGACCAACAATATAAAAACTGATTATTTTTTTGAGATGTTGGTCCCATGAACAACTTTCACCAACATGTCTCATATTCCCTGGTCTGCGAGTCTCATCCAGGTCTTATTGCATTTACGTAAACAACTCGTCATCCGTCTCCATAATTATAAGTAGCTGTTAATGTTTCGTTAAATTAGGAGTGAAACAGAGCATAGCGAAAGGAGGACAGTCAAAGATTTAAATCACTAGATTGGCCCTCACCGTACTAAGTCACACTAAGTCATGGAAACGCTATTTTAGAGCTCACTCTTCTCATTATGGACACTTTTCCATACTGAGAAGAGTGAGCTCTAAAATAGCGTTTCCATGACAATCGAGTCAAGTCTGCGACATTCTGTGTCAGAGGTATCAAAAAGAAACAGAAACGCGACAATCTTTTGACGCTATGGGGAGAATCTAACGATTTAAATCTTTGGGGACAACCATTTTCAATTAGGCACGGGAAAAAATGCGTGGGGTGTGTTAACTAGAGCCTGTATGCCCGTAAACATTATACGGTCTCATTGTATACCGTCTTTATAAATTTTATGGCTGCGAAACAAGCGGGCTTGAATTTAAGTTTATGGGGCTAGATTTACGGAGAATTTAAATGATTGGATTGTTGCGTTGATTGAGGAGATAACGTTATTGCAGGAGTGTCGCAGTGTCGGCCGTCATGGAAACGATGGCACCGAGATTTGACTTTACGGTGTCAAGAAACTGTCTCTGGGAGAACACACCGACTTACTTTCATAAATAAAGTTTCAGTGACGTCATTCGCCGATAAATTGCGGGCGCTATTTGGCGGCCACGGAGGACTTTGTGCACTATGAGGCGATCAGAGTTTAGAACCTTTTTACAGCTGCTGAAGTGTTGCTGTTACATGGAAAATTACTTTGTGTTTGTCTCATTTGTATAATAAAAATACAGTGTCGTGATAAAAAGCAGTGCTGCAGAAATTGTAACGCTGCTATACAGGGTTATTGGTAAAACTTTAACAACCTCTTAAGAGGTCATTGTAGGTACTCATCATTATGAACAACATTTACTATGGGAGTCGCGAAAAAAAAATCAGCTGTTCCCTACATTTTGACGAGTTACACGAACATAAATGTAGGGAACAGCTGATTTTTTAATGATGAGTACAATGACCTCTTAGAAGTTGTTAATGTTTTTACAAGCAAGGAGTAGAAAAAAAATTACAAGTATTTTCTCTAGCAGTACCTATGGGTTAAAATAAAGTAAAAAAAAAATCAGTAAAACTAAATTTTACTATTAAAATGCGAACAGTTACACTATGAAAAAGTCGCGAAGCACACTTTTGCTCATAATGTGATTATTAATTACCTAAACTATGCGATATTCGCGCTTTTATCGCTGCTTTGCAAATAGCCGCTTAATTTCGAAGCGCCCTCTATACTTCTACAACCAGCTAACAATCTGAACTAATTTCAAATAAGTACCTTGTTAATTTAGTAATTACCTACCTCCTTGGCAGTAGCAATTAAGTTGCTGAAGTAGGTGAACAGGCTATAAACAGGCAGTAGGTACTTAAGACGGAAGCTCAAGTGTAATAATAAGGCTTAGTTTAATTATTGAGAGTGGGTTAACGTTGTAGCGTGAGCGTGACCATTATTACTTGAGATTTCGAGGCGGCTCTAGTTGTAAGGACGAGTCCTGGAGTGGAGACCGCGTATTGGCAAGCGTAGTGTGGGACGCCCCCAGCTAGATGGAAGGACGACCTAAAGAAGGTGGCTGGGACGGGTTGCATGCGAAAGGCGGAGGACAGGGAGTTGTGGCGCAGCCTGAGAGTGGCCTATGTCTAGCAGAGGATTGCAATACTGTCGTCATAAAGAAAAAGGGCACAACTAACACTTTTTTCAAAATTGAGTTATATACATATTTGGAATCAGAAAAAAAACCGCATATGCCAGTTTTTTTACTCAATTTTGGAAAAAATGTTTGTTGTGCCCTTTTCTTTATGACGGTAGAATAGGCTGAATTGATTGATTGCTAGTTGTAAGGGCAATTGTCAATCATGTGTCCAAATGATGTGCCTATCAAGCCGGCCCGCCCTAAGCCACGGCGACGAAGCCGGTGTAGACTGTTGCTTGGTTATTGTACCAGAAGGCCAATTCTCTGAATTAAACACGTTCAAAATCTAGTCTCATTCTCATCTGAAATAAATAATAAATAAATCTTAGCGACAACAATGTCAAAAATTGGTCACAAATGTAGGGAAATTAATGGTATTTTTGACAAACTGTGAGATTAGAGTGCAAATGATCTAAAAATACGAGAATTTCCTCTCTAGTAATCGAACGAAAATATTCAATGTACCTACCTCCGCTACAAAGGCAGAAATGGCATACAATCCTTTCAAAGTACAGCCAGCACATCTAGCTACTAACAATCTGTCAAATTTCTTTAATACATTTTCAACTTATTGCTAAAGTGTAAGGTTTAAAGTTGATTGGGAAAATTTTACAGTTTTGGGTAGCTTGATGTGCTGTCGTCTGACCTTCAAAATTATACATTTAAATATTGTTCTCTTAAAAACCTTGGATCAACCAGCGAACCTCGGAGTAGAAATTTCATTGGAAAGTTTTTTTCTATCCAGCCTGAATATTTTCGTTTGATTAGACAACTACAGAGTAAGAACAGTGGTGGATCAGTGGTAACAGCCTCGACTAGACTGTCATACTGAACTTCGAAGTTCAAAATACCGATGTACTGTATTCATAAAGTTTAAAATTACGAATTACGTGAGTTAGAAGGTACGCTATAACGAATTACTTGATTCAGAATGTTCATAATCGCGATGTACGGAACTTCGAAAGTTTGTTATGACGAATTACTTCATTGAGAATGTTCATCATCGCGATGTACGGAACTTCGAAAGTTTGCTATGACGAATTACTCAATTTCGAATGATCATTATCGAGAACCAAAATCTAGGCACTGCATTTATGCACAATAGCAATTTATAATTTCGTAATTATTTATTTTTCGAGTCCATTATTCAATTTTGTTATGCATATTATTAATACACATCAATTACTAACAAGAAAAATAGTGTCTAATTACGAAATTGAAAAATTATTATTTTCTTCGAAGTTCTGTACATCGCGATGATGAACATTCTCAATGAAGTAATTCGTCATAACAAACTTTCGAAGTTCCGTACATCGCGATCATGAACATTCTAAATCAAGTAATTCGTTATAGCGTACCTTCTAACTCACGTAATTCGTAATTTTAAACTTTATGAATACAGTACATCGGTATTTTGAACTTCGAAGTTCAGTATGACAGTCCCTCGACTAATCGAGTTGTGGGTCGTGGGTTCGAACCCAAGCAGGCGCTTTACTTAGTGTAATTTACTTCATCACCACTGCTCTCAAAACGGTGAAGGAAAACATCGTGAGGAACCGCCATGTCCTAGAACCAAAAATTCTAAATTTTTTGTTACATATACCAAACCGTACTGGGCCCGGCCGCGTGGTGGATTACGGCCCGTTCCCTCTCATAGGGAGGGGGCCTGTGTCCCAGAAGTGGATACATTATAGGGTGATTATGCTAGACAGGTACTTGTCTACACCGGTTTTGTTGGTGTAGCTAAATAGAAACATATTGTTCAGTTTGGAATTTAGTTTTGTATTTCGCCGTATTTTAATTATTCAGGGCGTTTGGTGTTGGCGTTATTAACCGTTCCTTTTAACATAAATAATACACGAGTTTGGACTTTGGTACCCGAGATAGTTTTATGTAGGAGTTAGTATTGCTTATTAATGAAATGTTTACATAGTTTAGAAATACGTGGGTTCAAGATAAGCTTGTTAAGTCAGGTAAGTACAACATTGGCTTGAAACTTTTGAAAACTTGGCGTTAGTTATGCAATGAAGAGCGTTAACGTCAAGTCTTGTACGGACTAAGACCGCTTTCACATCTTTAGCAGCGCGACACACGCGCGACGCGAGGTAGTACGCGCGACCGCCCGCCGCCCATTTTGAATTTCATATTATAAACAGAAGCGCGGCGGCCGCTGCGTGCGCTCGGTCAGCGATGAGCTGGTGTACTATCAAAAGCAGGAGCAACAATGTCCGTCAGAATCCATTTTTGAAATGAAGTGCTTCACACTGATCTAAACGCGCACTGATCTAAAGCCATCGCGCGGCTGTTCTTATAATATGAAAGCATCTGCTTCTGCCGCGCTACTATCGCGCTGCTATAACATCCTTATGTAAAAGCGGGCTAAGCGTTCCAATGTACGTAGTCAGTTACGCGTACATTGGAACGTTTAGTCCGTACAAGGCCTTACACTTTATGGCGTAGGTGTAAGCTTCTTAACATAGCTTCCTGAATACTTTAAAAGTTTCAACCCTTTACATAAAATTGTTGATTTTTTTTGATATGAGTACTAAGTACAACGTCTAGTTTTTGAAATATTATTGACGACGTGTGACTGCTTGTTAAAACCTACTTACAGAAATAATATAATTAATTATAATTTCCTTTATTTCATTATTTATGTAGTAGGTACCTATACAAATTATATTTTTAAAATATCGGAATATAAAACCACCGGTATCGGGAACAGGGCCCAAGCTACCAGCGCGGTCAGGGCTGCAGAGAGAGGAACTTCCTAACAATGCGAGCCGTGATCAGAAGTACCGCTTTCTGAATCGAGCCCTTCATCCAGCTGCCCAATGAGAGCCTCCATAGGTGTTATCATTATCATTACTTAGTTGCTGTTGTAAAATACTTTTGTACTTCCACTACTTTTCAACCCTCTTATATTATTTACTTGGTCCGCATCTAAGCTTATTCCCTAGGGATTTATTTTATTTATTTGGGATAAACAAACAGTTTCACATTGTGTCTTATCTAATAATGACATAAGAGTAATTTAAATGTGAAACTCCCACCGTTATCCACAGAATACAAAATAAATTCCACAGAATACAATTATTGAGAACTACATGCTAGAGACAATACTAAATTATTGAATACAGCGCTCAGGTCTGTTTATCAATATCAAATAATTCCTTTAACAAAGCGGTACGGAATTTATTGTTTGACATAGAAAACTAATAAATTTTTGTAAAACGTTACATGACTCATTACTTACATAACTTACTGAGACGTAACAGCACTAAAAGTGTCTCAAACCAGGCCATTACATTACACCACATTTTTACATGTGAGCACCCGGCACCCGCGTCACAGCCTAGCTCCGACCCTATAAATCACGCTAATTTCGGGGCCTGCACTTAGGGATGTCCACCGACCTAATTCCGGTTTTTAGGTCGAGAGCTAGAAGTGTTAATGAATTATTGTTTACCATACGAATGCCGTTATTAGGCTGTAAAAGATGAGTCCGTTTGTCGAATGACGTCAGTCTGTACCTATTTCGTTTATGTAGGTACTTTTAACTCTTGTGAGCTGTACCTACTGATTTACGTTTTGTTGTTATGAGGAAAGTTCGTAAGGAAATTCTGTTGCGTGGGTTTGTAATTGTTGTTTGTGAAAAATTGTTTTACGCTGTAACATTTTACTAACTGGAGTTATGTACACATGTTACGTATCTGGAAAAATGAGCGTGGATGAATGAATTTGGTTTTAACACGGTTTTTTGTCGACTTTTCCGGTAGACTAAGCGAAATAAACGTGATATCTAAAGGGAAATATATGACGTAGGTACGTCAAATTCGAATTGACATTGTAGAATGAGCCTATTATCGTAGAAACTAGATATTCTTTTAGATTAATAATAACATTTTCAAGCACCAAGTCTCTACTAACTTAAAGTGTTTGGGTGGGTATTCTATAGGTACACCTCTGTCACCCCTCGAGGAGTCATCATCATCATCATTTTAGCCGAAAGACGTTCACTGCTGGGCATAGGTGCTAGGTGGAGACCAAGCACCTACACTTCGACAGGTTTTGTGCGGGTTCCTGCGGCCTTCACAAGGTCGTCGGACCACCTTAAAATTTCGGATTATAAAACTACCTTCCAACGTTACGTCTTCCGGTACGCGGACGCCACTCCAGAACCTTTCGGCCCCATCGGCCATCTGTTTTGCGAGCAATGTGCCCTGCCCACTGTCACTTAAGTTTGACAATTCTTCGGGCTATGTCTGTTACCTTGGTTCTCCTGCGGATCTCTTCATTTCTGATTCGATTACGCAGGGTGCCTTTTGGGTGACTTTTAGCCTTCTAGTAAGGCTTATTATGAGCGACCACGTTTCAGTGCCATATGTCATCACTGGCAACACGCACTGGTCAAAGACTTTCGTCTTGAGACACTGCGGTATGTTGGACTTCGGGGAATACTGACATGATATTATGTTTTTATTTATATATTAAAACTGTATGCACAAGTAAAACAATACTGTATAAAAGCGGACTTAATGCCTGCGGCTTATTTACCAGTCAACTTTGAGAGTGATGCAAAGACAAAACATGTCAGGTGTAACATACGGGATAGATAGCTCAAAAACAACTATAAAATATCGTCACCTTAATACGCAAACCTCGTAACTCCACCAAAGGCACAGAGCATGTAACACTTTACCAAAGTCGAAATTGACGTTTTGATGGCAAATTGCTGCGTAAAAAACCGGGCAAGAGCGAGTCGGACTCGCGCACCGAGGGCTCCGTAACATCCGGGTTTATGCATAAAGTTTATGTTTATGAAATTAAATGTTTTTTTTTTAATTTTATATTTGAGTTTTGAATTTTTGATTGAATAAATGGTAAATTGCGGTTTACGATTTATGACGTATTAAAAAAAACTACTTACTAGATCTCGTTCAAAGCAATTTTCGGTGGAAGTTTACATGGTAATAATGTACATCATATTTTTTTTTTAGTTTTATCATTCTCTTATTTTAGAAATTACGGGGGGGGGGGACACACACACATTTTACCACTTTGGAAGTGTCTCTCGCGCAAACTATTCAGTTTAGAAAAAAATGACATTAGAAACCTCAATATCATTTTTGAAGACCTATCCATAGATACTCCACACGTATGGCTTTGATGAATAAAAAATTTTTGAGTTTTAGTTCTAAGTATGGGGACCCCAAAATTTATTGTTTTTTTTCTATTTTTGTGTGAAAATCCTAATGCGGTTCACAGAATACATCTACTTACCAAGTTTCAACAGTATAGTTCTTATAGTTTCGGAAAAAAGTGGCTGTGACATACGGACGGACAGACAGACGGACAGACAGACAGACAGACATGACGAATCTGTAAGGGTTCCGTTTTTTGCCACTTGGCTACGGAACCCTAAAAATTGGGATTTTTTTATTGTAAACATCGTTACTTTTTGTGCTTTGGTAACACTAAAAATGAATGTCAAGTACACCTCGTAAATGCACCATATCTTTTTTTCAAAGCGAACCTTTTATCTCCTTTGGTAGGTACTCGTCTTTTACTATGGAAATGTATTAAATTACTAACATTATTTTTTAAATCAGTTTTATTACTCCTGTAAACTTGATCAAAATGGAGATAAAAGTTTTGCGTATTAGGGTGACGATATTCTAATACATACATATAAACAAAATAAACTTTGTCAGGAGAAATAACGATCGGTAATAGAGAAAAAGAAATACCGTGACCCCTCCGTGCCTCGGAAAGCACGTTAAGCCGTTGGTCCCGGCTGTCATTTGTGGATCTTTGACAGTCGTTACGGGTAGTCAGAAGCCCGAAAGTCTGACAACCAGTCTTACCAAGGGGTATCGTATTACCCAGTAACTGGGTTGTGGAGGTCAGATAGGCAGTCGCTCCATGTAAAATACTGGTATTCAGCTGAATCCGGTTAGACTGGAAGCCGACCCCAACATCATCATTCATCATCATTCTCCTGCCCTTATCCCAATTTATTTGGGGTCGGCGCAACATGTCTTTTTCTTCCATACTTCTCTATTAGTCGTCATCTCGGTAGTTACCCCCTTCCTAACCATATCATCATTCACACATTCCATCCATCGTTTCTTTGGTCTTCCCCTACTCTTATAGCCATCGACATCCATACTCAAAACTCTCCTCACGACATTTTCCTCATTTCTACGTAACACATGCCCATACCATGACAACCGATTCCCACGCAACTTTTCAGTTACCGGTGCCACCTTCAAACTTCCTCTTATGTACTCATTTCTTATTCTATCCATTCGTGTAACACCACACATCCCTCTTAGCATTCTCATCTCTGCTGCATGCAATTGCCTTTCATTCATCCCTTTTGTAGCCCAACATTCTGATCCATACAAGACCCGACCCCAACATAGTTGGGAAAAGGCTAGGCAGATGATGAGTAGAGAAAAAGAAACCAGCAAACCAGCGCTGGGATGTTTCGCTAAACTTCTGACGGATATGTTCACGTGCCTTCACTTTAAAAGATAACTCTGTTTGTTATATAATTTAAAGTTCGAAACTAAAGTGAAAACCTTTTGCAGGTTTTATTAATGAAACACTCTTGAAACTAAAATAGTCCTCGCTTACCTACTCACAGATAAGATAAACGTGCAATTTCCACTTAAGTATATAAATTCCACAAGGTTACCGCTGAAAAAGCCAAGCTTCCACGATAATGTGTGAACTTATTAACGACATTATTATGCTGCCACACGCTGTGGGAAAGTAATTTAACCTTTATATCAGTCGTATGGAAATATTAAACTCCGGGAAGTTATCGAAAGGGGATATGAGAAAAAGTTTATGTGCGACTTACGATATCCGGACGAAACCGCGGGTTTACGGTTTTGTCGGAAGTTTCGTTTGCGTGGCGTATCAATGACCTTTTCGGGTTCCATACCCAAGGGTGCCAACAGGACCCTCTGTCTGTCCGTACATCGTTCTGTCTGTCACAGTGCTATATCTGTGGAACTAAATAATAATAATCGTAAGTAGTAAGTAGACACTTGAAATTCACAGAAAATAATAATTGAAAAAAATAAAGGGCTCATGTTTTTTTGGCTTTTTTTACTAACATACTAAAAAGAACATAATTGTAGTGTTAACCTCCCTAACCTTTTTTTTTTTTTTTTTTAACGTGGAGAAATGCTCATGCATTCTGCACTACCACGGGGAGGTAGTGCAGGTATGTGGGACTCTAACCCACTAAAACTCCACGGTGTCCTCCTCTGCCGCTTACGGCGGGAACACGGGCACGCGTTAGCACTCATCCGTGAACCCGCCGCGGCTGTCCGTTACCGGACCCTCCTCTGGGGAGTATTCCCCTTCACCGGCGCACCAGAACACACAGCACGCCGTGACCACCCCAGGGACCCAACCAGCACATGGGCGCCAGACGACCCCGTGTCTGGGCACCCTTGGTCCCCCTGCGACGGGTCAGGTCATTGGCCCCGCCGCCTGCCAATTTTCGGCCGCAGAGGATAGGGAGAGCGGCCAGCGACATACCGACACTCCTCCTCCCCTGCGGCCCCACCGCGTCCGCCATCGAACGGTGGCGACCCCGTCAAGGCCGCGGAAGGTAGGGAGAGCGGCGCACCGCAATACCGGCACTCCTCTCCCGCCGCGGCCTCCAACCCTCAGCCGCGATGCCTCCGTTACAACGACATCGCGGCCCGCCTCAGTTGCGATGTCGCCGAAGCGGCACCGCAACCTACTTGTTGGCCGCTACGTCGTCGGCTTACAGGCAAAAGCCCTGACGAGCGGCCCCTCCTCGGGTTCCTCTTCGCTTCACCGTGGGTGTCCAAGCCACGGCTACTGAGCCCCCCCGCCTCGACAATGCGGGAACCCACCGGGGGGGACAATGCGGGAACCCACCGGGGGGGAACCTCCCTAACCTAACCTAACCCTTTGTGTGCGAGTCCAACTCGCACTTGGCCGCTTTTTTAGTACCTACCACAAAAACCTATGTAGCAAATAGAAAGCTGATTGATTCAGTTTATGCGTGAAAGGGCAATGGAGAGGGCTATGCATGGAGTTTCCCTGCGTAATCTAATCAGGAATGAAGAGATCCGCAGGAGAACCAAGGTAACCGACATAGCCCGAAGAATTGCCAAACTAAAGTGGCAGTGGGCAGGGCCATTGCCCGCAAAACAGATGGCCGATGGGTCCGAAAGATTCTAGAGTGGCGACCGCGTACCGGAAGACATAGCGTTGGAAGGCCTCCCGAGGAGGTAGTCCGACGACCTTGTGGAGACTGCAGGAACCCGTTGGATGCGAGAAGCACAGAACCGGTCGACGTGAAGGTGCTTGGGGGAGGTCTATGTCCAGCAGCGGACGTCTTTCGGCTAAAATGATGATGATGATGCGTGAAAGCACCGCAAACCACAAATATCTACCATACGGCTATAATTTTATTGTTTACTTAAAAAGTAAACCTATAGGTAAACTAGTTGCACCCCGCGGTTTCACCCGCCAAGTTTCAATTCCAAAGAAATTCTGGAGAGGGCCACCCTTATCACCTAGGGAAATAAAAATAGCCTACTACTTATTCTCAGATCTAACAAATATACACAAAAATTTTCATAAAAATCGGTTAGCCATTTCGGAGTAGTTCAATAACAAACACTGTGACACGATAAGTTGAACAAAGTATCATTCGAGACCGTAACAAGTATCGATTTACAGAATTTGAATCATTATAATCATAAATACAACCCTCAAAATTCATAATTATAATCCAATCAATGTACAACCTGACACTGACCTGCAAATTGAAAAAAAAAACGTAAGAAAATTTGAATTTCCCCGGCTACCCTGGCTCTTCCCCCCTAATGCAGACTGCAGTTGCCAAGCACAAAAAAACTCGCCGCAAGCCGTTCTATTCTAAAAGTTATAAAGTTCAGTTCAATGCACATTCAACGAGGAACCGATAATCGTTGCAGCAAATGAATCGAGTGGAAACGCAATGAAAACAGCTCGAAGCATCGTGGCCCGAAGCAAGTGGTTAAATAAGGAAAAGGGAACTGAGGAAATTGCAGGTTTCGTATTACAGTGGAGTGTGTCAGTGTATTGTTTCTTAGATAACATAATATATATGCGGGATATTTGAATGAATGACAAAAAAGCACGTGAATCCAGTGCGGTTTTTGTCATTTATTTAAAATTAACTTACAGAAAATTCAAGACCCCTGTAATGATCTACCTACTGGTAGAAGGCAGGACGGAAGGCGGGGATAGTGGAGGTTGTGTAGCTGAATTTGAATAACAAGCCCTTTTCATAAATCATGTATTATGAGACTACAATCTCCGGAAGTTAACCGGGCGAGTCGATAAATATACGGCTACGTTGTACGGTTAGCTTTCCTTAGTTCCTTGCCTTTCAGTATTTTAAAGCTTTGTCACGATTTTCCATTGGATGTTTTTTTTTTATATTTAGGGCAGATTCAGACATCTTTTATGCGCGGAATAAAATTAACATCTGGCAGTTTTTGTAGAGAAAACTATGAAAAATTTAAATTATATTAAACTCAAGGTCAAAGCATTTTTTTGCAATTAAACCATATAAAGGCATTTTTGAACTGTCAAAGAGTCGTTTCCAAAACGTAGATCTCTATGGAGAAGAACGGGAAAGAAACTCCAAGGACACTCTTTTAAATCAAAATATTACAAAATCCTGGATATTATTCCCATTATTCTTGTTGCTTCTAAGTGTGAGAACCTATGGTGAGAACAATGTAAAACAATTCAAAATGAAAAATAAAAATAAACCCTGGCAGTTAAGAGATGACCAGTCTCAACCGACGGCGCCCGTTCACAAACATGACGCGTGGATCAGCACATTATCTTGGTTAAAAATATCTAGCGTTGGAAAAATCAGCCCTTAGCTGAATCATTTTTGTGTTTCAGTTGGTTCGCTAATATTTACCTAAATTTATGTAGGTGCACGAACAAACTAATTAGTTAACTGTAGTGCGCAAACTATCTGTCAGTCTCCATATTTGCTCTAAGAGATACTCTGTACATCATCATTCATCATTTCAGCCGATAGACGTCCACTGCTGAACATAGGCCTCCCCCAAAAGCCAAAAGGGGGGGGTTGCCATAATCGCCACGCTTGGCAGGCGGGTTGGCGATCGCAGGCACTCTGTACATAATCAGCCTATAAAGTTCCCACTGCTGGGACACAGGCCTCCTTTCTGTGAGAGGAAGCTCTGTAAGAGGAAGTGGGCAGTAAACCACCACGCGGGCCCAGTGCGGGTTTACCGATTTGAGAGCGGTGGCAGTGGCTTAACCATAGGGTGGGATTGGGGCAAAATGCCACGGGCCCCCAGCCTGAAGGGGCCCCTGGCTCGAGAGGGCCATGAGCACAGGAGGATCCTAACATAAATTTATAAATGCAAGCTTTTGACAAGACTTCATGCTCAGCAGTAGCGTTTGCGACCACTAGACCAACGAAGCAGTCAGGTGTTAAATGTTGTAGGGGAAAATATGAAACCGACGTGGAAGAAGTCGCGGAAAAGTGGTATTAAAAAAAACTATAACGCTTGATTGTTTGGTTGAGCTTCTTTACATTGAGGGAGGGCCCCATCCCTTGAATTTGCCACGGGCCCCAAACGGTATAGTTACGCCACTGACTGCAGTGGTAATGAAAATCAGACTAATATTATAAAGGCGAAAGTTTGTGAGTGTGTGTGTTTATATGTTTGTTACTTCTTCACGCTCAAACGGCTGGACCAATTTTGATAAAATGTTGTATGGAGGTAGCTGACACCCTGGATTAACATATAGGCTACTTTTTATTCCGATATTCCCACGGGATCGACAATAATTACGCGGGTGAAACCGCGGGGCGCAGCTAGTAAATACATAAAGTAAAGTGCCTATCTGGCTTCAAACTCAGGACCTACACGTAAGTCGGGGCCACTGGGCCACCACTGCTCCTCATATCTCTCCTCTGAACAAAAAACATTAATTACATTGCAGATATCATCGTATCATCGACATGGCCAATACATTATCCGAATACTTGCACGCAAGAAATCGCTTTGATTGATCGGCACTCAATTATCCTTATTCCTTTGTTTTTCGGTGCAAAAGAACACAAGAAATGATACATAATTACTTAAGAAAGAGCAGAGTCCTGTTTTCTATCCAAATAAGAAGTTGTAATTACGCTGGAGAAATAACAGGAACAAACACACAAGACATACAATCAAACAAACGTAGGAGTATAAAACTACGCCACTGTATATCTCACTAGGTCGGAGGCGTGACGTTCGTCCTATTAACAGCCGGTAGATTCTGTAAAAGTCTCACCGTGAAAACTTAGGTGAAGTGAGTTTGTTTTTGCTAGGAATGTACACTACTGACAGCTCACTCCACGCTCACTTCACCTAAGTTTTCACGGTGAGATTTTTACAGAATAGCACCGCTGGTACTAGGTTTATGGTGAGGGGTTCATTCCATTTCCTCCTGCAGCCCAGATTAACTCAAACATGACTGTGAATGGGTGACATCATTTGCAATTGTAATTCTGGGGCATATTGAACGTCATCTAACTAAGAACTGAACTCGTTTGCGTCAAGAGACACAATTCTGGAAATGGTAGGGTTTAACATTATTGAGGTGCTTTTGGTTATTTGAAGTTAGGTTTATTAAGGAAAAGTTTGAGAGTTGGTTATACAGCGTGCCGCGTTAATTGCGAGATCAATCTAACACACGTATACGGTTTCGCGTTTTCGTTTTATGAACATGGTAGCTGCGCCCCGCGGTTTCACCCGCATAAGTTTCGATCCCGTGGGAATATCGGGATTAAAGTAGCCTATATGTTAATCCAGGGTGTCAACTACTTCCATACCAAATTTTATCAAAATTGGTCCAGCCGTTGGAGCGTGAAGAAGTAACAAACATATAAACACACACATACTCACAAACTTTCGCCTTTATAATAATGTGTGATTTTAATTTCATTAAACGTTATTATTAACTAGCTTCCGCCCGCGACTCCGTCCGCGCGGATGTCGGTCTTCGCGTGGATGGTTTATTTCTCCATTTTGAGTAACTCTGACAATGACATCTTATAAATATCTATTGGACCCAAATACGGCTAAGCCTATAATAATTAAGGAGATCCCTCTATTGAGCTACTGCTGTTGAGCTCGCGTTCTGTAGTAAGTATTTTTTTCATAGTAATTCCGACCTTGATAAGTAGCATGTAGCAGTAAATTACTGACAATGACGAAAAGTTTGCAATAATAAAAAAGTGATCGTGACAATGCGACAGAAAGTTAATTGAGAGCTTCAGCATACACAACATTGTTAGTGAGCTCGTCCGGAATATGAACATGAAGATTTCTTGGACTGCTCATATGGGAAAGAGCTACGTAAAGTTGCCCGTGTGAAAAACAACTCGCGGTAAGATCTACGCCAGCAACTCCTAGGGTCTGACCTTGAGCCTTATTTATTGTCATGGCGTAACACAAAGCTACAGGAAACTGTATTCTCTTAAATTGAAATGGAAAATTATCCACTACGGGTAATGCAACGTGTGTTCGCGGTTCTACAGAACAACGTCTATGAATAAAACCGAAAAATAAGATTTTTTTTTCTACGTATTTTTCCATGATAAAAAGTATCCTATTTTATGCCCAGGATAATAAGGTATAATTATACCAAGTTTCATCGAAATCGAACCGTTAGTTTTCTCGTGATGCCTGCATATACAGACAGACAGACAGACAGACAGACAGACAGACAGACAAAAATTTTTTTAATCACATATTTGGGTTTGGTATCGATCCAGCAACACCCCCCGCTATTTATTTTTTCAATATTTTCAATGTACAGAATTGACCCTTCTACAGATTTATTATATGTATAGATTAATTGAATTTTCTAAAAGAGCATCATGGAGCAACCAGGGGACATTTGCTGGTGTCATAGCATAAATGCAATTAAATCGAATTGCAAAGAGTAGGCGATGAAAAGAGAGAGAGCCCTATGTCGGCGAGCGGCGCCGGGGCGGTAGTTTTTAAAGAACGAATTATTTTATGTTGTTATAATTTTTATGATTACTGGCCACTAGCGCTACCCGTGTGTTAAATTAATGTAGCCATTGTAACGCCAACTTGATGTAAAAAGCACAATTAAAAAGTGATTTGTTCAAGTCGATGTTGATTCGATCAAATTATAGTAGAAGATACTTTTTATAAACAGAACTGAACTGTAACTGAACGGATATTAGGTACAGCCAGCGATACTTACATTATGTTAAAAGTTAAATTTGTTAAATCTTGTGAGATTGTAAAACTTAACGGTCATAATATATTCAAAAGACTGCTAGGCACTAGACTAGACTGGACTAGGACTGCTACTTCCCTTCTTGTCTTTCAAACACGTAATGATTCCGGCTGTCGCTGAAAACCAGCGCTGGGGCTCCGTCTCGTATAGGGTCTTAGCATTATGCTGAGCGATGGCCGTTTTGCATAGATGTGACGCATACTTTTCCCGAACTGTTATTTTGTTTTTTTTTTGTTTGTGTTTTTTTTTTAATTTATATTCGCCTTGTTTGCCGCAAAGAAACGTATTTTCTTTCTTTTTAATGTAGATAAAATCGCTCTACACGAAACTGCCGTAAAATCAACATTTCATTGCATAACAAATAACCTCACGAACATATTATACCCGATGCATCGTACGTGAACCGATCAACCCTTAAGATACGAGCCAACCATATCCGTGGAGCCAACATATCAATATCATCGGTCCGCTATCAACTCAGCACGTCTACAAAACATTTATTGCGAAAACGCTTCAGATTTTCAACGAAAACTTTCGCTAATTTCCACAAGTCCAAACAGATATTGCTGTGGCTTAGATTTCAATTATGATCTGGAAGACGGATTGCGACTTATATAAATAACAAATATCTTTGTCAGTTTCACTGTTGCAAGTAAACATCTAGTCTTCTAGTTTATATATGGAACATACTATGGGTTTTTATGATATTTCGCGCTCAGAGGAGATATTTTTGTGAGGATAATATTTTATGGCATATTAGCTTGTACCTTTATGGGAGTTATATCTCTGACGGGTGGTTTAATATTGTGGTTTATTATAATATTATTGCGGAAGTGTGGTCACTGAGGTAAAAAAAAATGGTGTTTTATTTGTTTAATGGCAGAATTTTTGATGTTAATAAAATTTAGCAGTTATTAGTAAGGAACTAATTCTATTTTCAACTACTTATAATTAGGAGAACATTAATTTTACTTTCAACACGCAGCTTTTACTACCAACTTTTCAGCTAATTTTAAACCTCCCAATTCAAACTTAGTACGGTACAATAAATTCCAAAAGATTCACATCTACGAAATTCACGTACAACTGACGTTGCGAGCTGAATGGGAGCATCCTATCAACGTTAACTTACGTCCTCAGAGAATTCCTCTTCAAAAAGGCAAATGCGTCGTACATGAGAGCCTAGGACCCATATATTTATATAAAGGAGCTTTTACCGTTTCCCCCCTACACAGAGTAGATAGGTACAGAAGGCTGGGTCCTTACTATGAGCGAATGAGCACGCACACATAGACACGCGTCACGTACAGCGAGTGCAAGCGCAATTGCGACTGGCATTTTTTTTGCGATGAGGAGCAGTGGTGGCCCAGTGGTAACGGTCGCGACTTACGAGTAGTAGGTCACAGGTTCGAACCCAGACAAGCGCTTTACTTTCGTACATTATTCATAACATCGTGAGGAAACCGGCATGTTCTAGAACCAAAAAATTTGAAGACATGTGTCGTCTACCAAGCCGCACTGGGCCTTTTTTTTTTTGCGGATGGGATATCATCAAAATAATGACTCCTCCCGCTCTGGGTGGAGCGGAAGGGAGTGTCAGACTCTTACTGACTAAAACCCACCCGTGTTCCTTCCTTAGCCCTTTATGTTCCGGGGTAGCGATATCCCTTTCGGACAATCTCGCTGATCCGGCAGGCGGGTATTTTAAGTACGCGTGGTGGATTACGGCCCGCTCCCTAGGAAGGCTGTGTCCCAGCAGTGGGACCATTATAGGCTGATTATGCTTATCCTGTGAGAACGTACGTACGCGTTTATGTGTGCGTGCACCTCTTTCCGCTCGTTGTACAGTCACGAGCAAAAGTGTGTATACACTTGGCTTTATTCAAAGGCGATTATCTCCTTTATTTTTGAATGAAATTTTATATTAGTAGGAACATAGTATTTTCGAACCCATAGGTATATGTAAAGTGTCGTATTTCAACGTTGCATTCGTTGGTTCGTGAAAAAATAGCAATTTAAAGTTGCCAAGTGTTGACATATTGGTGCTCGTGACTGTACGGGCCTGATCTTCTGTACTATTCTGTGCTCAACAGTTAGATAAATCTAGGATGTATGTATTCGTGTTCATGCATGTAGTTTCCCATTGTGCCGATAGATTCAGTCGCTTGGAGTAGTGCCAGTAAACGAGGATTAATGGAAACTTTTAGGTGGGTAGTTGAAGATTTGCGAGTGAATTTGCATTGCATTGATTTGAGTGTTTTACGAACTGGGCTTGAGTGTCGTGCTGTAATGGATGGTATCATATTTTGGTGATAAGCTTTTCTTTGCAATGCAAAAGATACTTACATGCTTATAATAGAGTAAGTGATGGGTAACTCACAAAGGAGAAACCCGTTTCTGGGCCTAACCGTTACACGAATAAGATATGTACCAAAAAAATCGTCTATTTTGCTAAATTATCCCATTTAAATCTTAGCCTCATTTACAATGGCCAAGTGTAGAAAATAATTAGATTTCTATTTTTTTGTTTTAAACCACCTTTGTAAACCGTTACAACAATTATTTTGTTATACGTCACTAACTTCACAAATGCTGGTATTCTATCAATAGAGTAACCCTAAGAATATGATCGATTTAGTGGAAATCGATGCTGATACAAATAATTAAATAACACTTCATTGTTTTAGTATAAATTACTTTTTAGGTATTAAAAGCAATGTAAAACAATAAATCTGGAAACTAATTGATATTTAACGTAATCGCCATTAAAAAAACATTAAAAGAAATAAATAATCGATAAAATCGACTGCACCATGGATTGCACTAGTAAACGGCAAATGTCAATGTCAACGTCTGTCAATTGTCATGGTTGTAATGTCATGTCATTAATGTCATTCGCTTTTCTGATTTTTGCGCAAGTCAATGTGTTGTTTTCTGTATTTCTGGGGATTTATTTTTTCATAAGACCTCTAATCGAATATTGGACTCCGAAATTGATTGCATTCTGACTGACCCTCGCTTGAACAATGGACACCGTTACATAACCTCTGCCACCTGTGCTGACTTTTGCTGGAAAACCGCATCTGATTATTGCTCTTTTTGACGACTGGCACGACATCATGAACCTGTGCATTAATTGCGGAATAGCAACGGCCCACTGCCATACAATAGGAAGGCGAAGATTGGAAGATGAAAATGATTCTTTCAATTGTACAGGAATGGGTCTCGCGCGCCTCAAACGGTTAGTATCCGATATTTCTATATGTATGTAATTATTTAATGTAATCGAACTAAATAGTGTTATCGCATTTGTTCAGTTGTTTGTTGATAGTTGTACTTTATATAATGATACCAGAATGTGCAAATGTGATGCTTCTTTCGAAGACATGACTGTGTCACCAATCCGGACTGAACCTGCATAGTTATTGGTTAATTATATTCCCTCTCAGAGAGGAGACCTGTGTCCCTGCAGTGGGAATGTAATAAGGCCGCTTATGTTTACCCAAATGTGCCACTCGGATGTTTATTGCTAAATGCTAATGCTAGACCTAATAGTCAAATGATAAATGTTTGTTTCAGGTACTTAAATGAAAATGACTTTAATCTGTCAAGCTTGCTGGAATCATGCCAATGCTGTATCTCTTGATGGAAATATACCAGAAGGGAACAGACACCAACGAGTGCGTATTCACTGTGGACGTTCTCTTCTGAGAAGAGTTCGTTGCCATCAACTTACGACTACTGGTACAGTGCAAGAACACAGAATACACGAAGTTATAAGAGGATGGATCCTACCACGCACGGTTAATATAATAGTTTTTTTCATGCTTTTTTAATAACATCTTTTTTAGTTTAGTTTTGATAACAAGGGCATTCAAATGTTTTATTTGGTATGCTAAAACATTTAAGTGAATTAGAACAGAGTGATAATGGTTAAGCTAACTCAGGCTTACTAACCTACATCAGGATTTCTTTAGATCATTCTTTTTCAAAGTGGGCAATGACACACCACACATCTCTGGTGTAAAGGCACCCTTTAATGTAGATATATTATTTTCAGGTGGGTGCTTCAAGTGTTGCCTGTCACTCTTGTTGGGTGCGAGCAAATAGACCATCCCGGCAATTCCATGATCTACAGCAAGAGCTGTCAACATGGGACTCAAACTTAAGAGGAAGAATAAAGTCGAGGCATATTAGTAATAGGATGTATTACGTTTATACATTAGGCGACAGCTCCCTAAGTGGAAGGGATGCTATAACCGAACCTGTATCGTTAGCAAAAGAACGGTTTGATGCTGTGCCCACACCATGAGCATAATATGGTATCTTGGTTAGGCACGGCACCAGGGTAGGTAGTCAATTGCCTCCTGCACAATTTTTGGATACCTACTGTGTTATTATATTATGATAATCCTAATGAAGAAAGTAATTAAATAAAACCATCACAATTACCTGTTTTTTTATTTTAATATATTATTGCAATCTCAGATTACTTACCTACTTACTGTAATCTGAGATTGCATCAAATCCCTAGGTACAATATTAACAAATGCAAGCCAGTAGTGATGTAAGTGGGCCTTGTATCATAAACATAGTTTTCTGCTGAGGTTTTCAGTACCGCTACAAGAACAATCATATAAATCGGAAGTCATCCCCTAAGCGCTTTTTATATAAGTACCTAAAACCTCATCGTGATAGGCGGCAGGTGCTGCAGCACAGCACATTTGCGTTCCAGATTTACGTAGGAAACGAAAGTCTCAAAAATATAATTATTTAACTAGGTACTAAAAATAACCTAAAAAATGAACATTGTTGTCTGATTTTACCAATTTGGCCATCGCTGGGAGACGTGAAAATTTGTTCTCGTGAAACCTCCCTAAATGCTCTAATTTATGACCAAATTCCAGCCCTGTAACGCAAGGCCCAAGTTTCTATGGAGTTTGGGTTTCTCCTTTATTGTGAGGTTGAGGGAGCCCTTCGATTTATCTCGCGAGGTCCTCAAGAGTTACTCCTCATTTGAGGCGAGGAATCGTACGACGGCGTATTCACCTCACGACTCGTGAGCCCAAGCCGAACTCAGACGAAGTTCCGAGGGAGCGAGGCGGGCGGGTGCAACGACAACTCACGAGTACTCACGAGTCACGGCTCTCCGATTATCCGATTATACACGTCCTCACTCTCTCACACACATCATTTTAAGACCTCACCTCACTCATTCTTAATTCTCTATACAATTTTTTAGTCGGTTCATTCGCTCACTGAGCTCACTCAATCACTCTACTCACTCGCGAGTACTCGCGAGTCACGAACTCGCTTGCCTCGATTTCCTATTGTCAATAATGTCAATGTCAATTTTTAAGTGAGGACGCGTGAACGAGTGAGGTTATTTGGGATGAGGTGGTTCAGTATTGAAATTCGAGTAACTCTTTTAATTTGCGATAACGAGTACCTGAAACGAGGTGCCTCATGAGTGAGGGACACAACACGAGTCGGATTTATAAAACACTAGTTGCGCCCCGCGGTTTCACCCGCATAAGTTTCGATCCCGTGGGAATATCGGGATAAAAAGTAGCCAATATGTTAATCCAGGCTGTCAGTTACCTCCATACTAAATTTTATTAAAATTGGTCCAGCCGTTTGAGCGTGAAGAAGTAACAAACATATAAACACACACACACAGACACACTCACACACTTTATAATATTAGTGTGTTTGCCCTAAGATAAATCTTAGGTACATTTATACACACATAACTTCACGACTGTAATCCCCGAATGGTTAGCCAGAGGTGTACACCCGCATTTCATCAGTTATGTTAAAGTCATGTAATAGGTGAGCAGTGGTGGCCCAGTGGTAACAGCCGCGAGTTACGAGTTGCAGGTCGTAGGTTCGAACCCAGACAGGCGCTTTATTTTGTGTAAATTATTCCACCACCACTGCTCTCAAAACGGTGAAGGAAAACGTCGTGAGGAAACCGGCATGTCCTAGAGCCAAAAATTCGAAGACATGGGACATCTACCAACCCGCACTGGGCCCGCGTGGTGGATTACAGTTACAGCCCACTCCCTCTCACTGAGCGGAGGCCTGTGTCCCAGCAGTGGCAACGTAATAAGAAGCGAGCCTGTTACTATCAAGCGGGCACAAATTCAGACTCCGAGCTACTTACTGAGAAGTTCCAGATGGAAAAACCCAGTTCCACTTTGACCGACCTGAGAATTGAACCAAGGACCTCGTGTTCAGCAGTCGAGAAAATCAACGTCAGGTTACACTTTGACATCTGACATTATGCTGAGCTGAGGCCCTTTTGGCATTATAATCTTTGTTTTCTGTTTTATAGTTTTAAAGTGTAAGTAATTATTTTGCTGTAAAGCCAATAAACGCCTTTCTTTTTTTCTTTTCTTTCTTTCTTTCTTTAGCGTGACCACTAGACCAACGGGCACGTCTTCCCTACCATTACCGCGCCCCCCGGTGTATGCCTTGATATGCAATGGTCGCTGTAGCACCATGAATATGAGGCTACAGGAGCTAGTACGAATTTTGGGGTTCAATCGATTAATCGAGTCTGGCTTAACAACGCTGGGATCGGTGCAATTCATTCATTCTTACTTTCTTTATTTCTTTCTTTCTTTAGCGTGACCACTAGACCAACGAGGATTACAATTAGGTAAAATTTTTATGGTTATTTATATCTTAGTTGACAGCGTTGTATTAAAAACAGTTTGGATTAAAATATCTACATAAATATGAACATGAAACTCTACTCAACTAAACAACATGTGGAGAACCCATTAGCAATATTAAATTTAATATTTATTAACGCAGAACTAAAGCGCAGCACATTTTCGAATTTAGGTTAAAACCCCTTTAATGCGGATAAAATAACCCGTAACTTCAGCTTCAGTTAAAGTGCTAGTTATTGATTTAGCCATTTAGCCACTGAATGTCTTTACACAAAGTGGCTAAATGGCTTTCCATTCGAGAGGAAACTACTAACTAGGTTAATAATATAAGCTTTTAATTGCATTGGAAAGTAAATTAACTAGTTAACTTCAATTTCAATAGAACGTTCCAGTTTATCACAGTAAAAGCAACTGATTGTTCTTGCTCGCTAAGCTCCTGAAATTGGTTAATAATTACGTTAAGCGCTAAACGTACGAGTATTTAAAAAAACATTCTGTCTCCGTCGTCTTAAAACGATTGAAAAAAAACTGAGCTATGTTTTAAATACGTTTAGCGGTAAATGTATTTACATTTCTCATATTCGGTAAGTAGGTCCTTATTACCCCCAAATGGGGCTTGTAGGTGACCAATAAGCGCTCTAGGGTAATAATGTAGCTAGAAAAGTCCTAGGGCGGTAAGTAATTAAAAAAAAACTTCACTCTTTCAAACAGTTCGCGTACATCTAACCATCATACTGGCAATAGACATCATGAATTCAGCCCAATGACAAAAGAGGTCGCTTCGCTATTAAGCCTTGTCTTCGTATGAGTATCAATCATCAATTTTTAAAAGTCATCAATTTTAAATATCGAACGGCGAAGCTCAATTTCATTCTTGAAAAAAATGTTTTATTCTTGTAATGCCGGTTTTTTTCTACTTACCTCACAATCGAGATGTAAAGCAGAGTAGTTAGCTCGGGTGTAAGCATCAATTGCATGCCTTACAGCCCTTGGCTACTAATCTACTATTAGCTATTTGTTTTACAAGCGGACCTCAGAGTTGGTATGAAGTTTAAAGACATTAATAAAACCACTTTAGCACATCGATGTTATGATTACCAGCCAGTAATATTACGTATGCTGGCCAACGACACCCTCCATGCCTAGTCACTCCCCCCTACATGTACCCACATGGTGTTAACTTCACGCAGTGTAGTCTGTGTATGCTCACGTCTAGTGTATCTCAGCGCCCGCTGAGATCGACATATCGGCGCCTCAAACAGGGATTTTCTACGCCCATACAGCGGGGTCAACGCCCTCTGCCCTTAAAATACAACGTAATGATATTAACATTACAAAGTGATTGTGTCCCGATAACGTGATTTGTTCCAGTCTATTTCTTTTTCTGAATATTGAATTAATTCAATATTGAGGGAGATAAAATATTTTTTCCATTTACATATTTTCGTGGAGGGACCAATGATTGAACAGTTCTTTTGATTTATTGTACCTACTTACAATAATTATGATGTTTATTTGGGACTCTTGGATCGTATTAGGTCATAACTCATACCTAAACAACTTTGTTGAATCGTCAGTGTTTTGAATTCAGTATTCAGAATTCAGAATAGTGTGTTCAGACACTTAGTGTCTGAACACACTATGCCGAAGGTACGCTACCGAAGTTCGGCATGATTACGCCTGCAATGCTATTTGAATTACTGACGACACATTATGCCGAAATTACGTTGCGTTATAGCGTACAACCGAACTTCGGCCGGGCGTAAGTTCAGCGGCAATTCGGCGGCAACGTATTCTGTAGAGCACACATTATACGCGACCGCATTGCGGTTCGGTTCGACTCTTCTAAAGCCTCAGCAATTGCTATTACTGTACAATAGTCCATTATTCGGGTTTCGCACCTCAAAAGTAATAAGGGAACCGTAACAGAATCACTTTTTTTTGTCTGACCAGCTGTTTAGATGACACGAAGCCACGACAGGGCTCGAGACACTGAATACGCACAAAGTTACGCAACTGAATTTCTGCCGCGTAAGTTCGTCACTTATAGTGTGTCATATCACCCGGATACGTCGGAACGTAAAATCGGCCGCGGAACTTCGGTCGCGTACCTTCGGCATAGTGTGTTTGGACACTTAGTGAGCAACCGGTCTAATCTCACTTTGAAAACTTAGGTGAAGTGAGCTATCATTCCAAGACAGCTCATCTCGCTTAGCTTTTCATGGTGAGATTTTTACAAAATAGCACCTCAGGCATAGATACGAAGAGCACAATTCACCTAGGAGATCTTTTTTAAGTTACTAAAGTCAAGATGACACTGGTAGCCGGTTTTTTAGGAAGAACGTAGTCTCAAACAGGCAGGAAAATTAATTGTTAAACAAATTGCCAGACTACGTCATTTTATCGTGTTATACCCTTTTCATACAATTGTGATTGGAATTTGAAATATAGGCAGTTGTCTCACAGCCGGCGATAAACGAGTAGCGTGTAGAACTAGCAACTGAAAACGAGTTGGCGAGCAGCGAGGAGCGAGTGTGTAGTTCTGATAGTCTTGTCGCTGGGCTATCAGCGAGTGCGACGGGCGATTACTCGCTCCACTAGCTCGGGGCGGTTAGTCCCACAGGGGTTTCAGTCGGTCGGTTGGTCTCTCGGCATGAGCTCTGACCGCCAAGCGAGCATCGCTGAGCGAGTATTATCTTTGATAGCTCTTGTCGCTCAACGACGAACCAGTGGAGCGAGTCCTCGCCGGCAGTGTGAACAGTCAGCGATCAACCTATTAATGTATACATCTCTTTTGTTTACACGGGATGTATATCTATTGTACGTTTTTGTGCGGGAAAATAGCCGATAGTTAGTCGATTAGTGCCTTAGTCACAGTGCGCCCGACGAGAGAATGCTTTCTTGACACCCGTCAGTTTCATATAACGAATACGAGTTTTGCGAATTTGACCTTTATTAGCTACTACAATGATCGCGCTGACGGGTGTCAGCAACGAATTCTCTTGTCTGCTGGTTTGTTTAACAATTAATTTCGCTGACTCTACCTGAGGACAGATCCTAAATTCATTACTGCCCGATACCTTCAAGTATTTTTGTTGAAACCTCGGAATATTTTAAAAGGAAAATAAAAGGAAAGAAATGAGTAACGAAAATAATAAGGAAAATGTTTGGTAGGTACCTACATCATTATTATTTACGGTAACTGTTTGCCACACAATAAGTTAGGTCGTCAAAACAATATTTTATTTCACAAAAGCAATGAACTTAAAGACGGTCTGTTCCATTTTATCTCTCTGGAGACTTAGCTTGACATGGTTTGAGAATTTATTACCTTATTAAAAAATATGGTCTGACTTAGTAGTTGTGCCACAGAGTGAAGATCTAACAGAGACCAAGCTTTATACCTTAGAGCCACGATGAGTACCTAGGTATACTACACTACTACATAATTATGGCATTTGTATCGCATTGAAAGTCTCAAAATCCCATAAAGGTACTGAAAGTATTGACTTGACTTTTTTATTGTAGTATTGGGTTTCTGTATGTTGGTCAATATTCTTTTTTCGTATGCATAAACGAAAACGGAGTACCCTACAGTCCAGAGTGGCACATAAGTATCGTCGATCACAACACATGTCATTGACGATTTCTGTAAAAATCTTACCGTGAAAGCTTACAGTGTCAATTCCTAATCATTTAATATACTTATTCATTTTATTTTTAAGTAATTTTAAGAATCAGATGGAATGACAGCTCACTTCAAAATATTTACGATGAGAGTTTTACAGAATAGACCAGGCGGGTTTATTTATCAGAATCGTGATCAAGTTTTCAATTTACAGATGTTCTGTTGTAGTCTCTGTGTGAATATCTACTCATGTGTATGTTCGTTCATTTTGTAGGATCTACTGCATACTAATCAGTTCTCAAATTAACTTTCTAGTGCCTATTTAACTTTAAGATGCTATTTATAATCTGAATACTGAAATCAAGTAAACATTTGTAAGCCTAGAGGGATCAGTATATTATTTGAAATGCCAATTTGCGATAGCCTTGTAAAAGTCTTGTTCAATATTATTGGTATACACGAGTAAAAGGTTAATGTACTTTAAATAAGAGTAAGTCAAGTTGTTGAACGCGTATTTCAATTATATACAAAGCCAGAACGCAATGGTGTGAAACTCATCGCGTATGGATTGGAAACCACTTTATTACTAAGGTCTTCCAATCTATACAAGAGTAGTACGCAAATACTCGCATATTCTTCATAGTGGCGACATTATTCCATAATATACAGTGCCAGTACGCATACGGACTAATCGTGAGGCCACCCAGGGTATCAAGAACCTAGCTGACACTAACGAGCGGGCGCAGGATAGCGCGAGCGGCAACATAGCTGACAGAAAACGAGAGACAATTCTATTGCGAGCGCGACGAGCGGAGCGAGGAGCCAGAACAAAATATAATTTTATTAAACTAAAAAGTATAGGTATGTTTGAGCCATTAAGGTTGAGATACTAGGTCCGAGTGCACATCGAGAACTTCGGAACATCGGCATCGCCAAGCGTTTGGTCGGCTCTTTACGTGACCCGAAGGCTGGCCTAAAAGTAAAATATAAAAATTCTTAAAAAAATATTGTCTTGACTTCAAACGTTATAATTAACCTAATAAACTTATACAACGTTATTTTTAGTATATGCGAAACCTGAATATAGTTAGTTCAGAATAAGTAACTGAATCGATTCCAATGATTTTTACCCCATGTTATATTTTGTCCCAAAAATATTTAAAAAAGGTTAAAAGTTGGACACCGAGCGACACTAAGTAGGTTATCCAATCTTCGCGCCGAACGGTTAGGTACCTAGGTACTATTATCAATGAGCGCAAGACGGCGCGGCGCGAGCGATGCTGGTGAGCATGTTTTTGTACGGACAAACAGGTAACTTTGTAATTGTTCATGATTTAGTTTTGAAATTTTGTGCATAGATGCTTTACATAAAAATACTAGACACGTGTATCGGGTTTCGCTCATGTAAATAATGTTGTATTTAGTCATTATAATTAATTTCAATTAAATGTTGAATTTTTTCACGGGAAAATCTGACAAGCTTTTTGCAAGACATGTCTACGAAAAGACATGGACGTCTGGAAATTGCTTATAAAGTTAAATTCTAAGAAAACTTAAATGTTTTAACTGTATAATAATACATTTTCTGTAACCCTTATTTTTCTTATAATAAAATTTAATCTTTGTTAAAATGAAAGCGAATATCATAAAAATTCTTGTAAAACATACGCAATCAGGCTACGGAACTCATATTACACATTTATTGCTCTTGTTCTTTAATAATGCGAAGCAGTGTTCTATAATAATATCCGTCAAATTACCACAAACCAGCTTTATTCGTGTTATTTGATTACTGTTGAAGTTCTGTCTGTTCTCTTGTAATAATTCTTTCGATACAGGGGCCCGTGGCTAAATAATAACAGTCGCACAGGTCGATCGATCAGTTTAAGCTACGCTTGCCGCGGTTGGTCTGTGGGTGGGTGACCATCTTTACATACCGAGACTCCTCCGTGCCTCGGAAAGCACGTTAAGCCTCTGGTCCTGGCTTCATTCGTGGATCTTTGACAGACGTTACGGGTAGTCAGAAGCCCGAAAGTCTGACAAAACCAGTCTTACCAAGGGGATCGTATTACCCAGTAACTGGGTTGTGTAGGTCAGATAGGCAGTTACTCCATGTAAAATACTGGTATTCAGTTGCATCTGGTTACACTGGAAGCCGACCCCAACATAGTTGGGAAAAGGCTAGGCAGATGATGATGTAATTATACAGGGTGGCAGGTACATCGACCCGCAATCTGTAACCATGAATTCAGCACATAATTCTAGACCTCTCCTAGAGTACAAATTTTTTGTCGGTTATAAAAAAAAATATTTGCTGTTTCATAAAATGCAATAGGTATAATTTTTTTTGGAGAGAGGTTGAAAATCATGCACTGAGTCTATGGTAACAGGTGGTTGGTGGGTTGGAACTATGGTTCCTGCCACCCTGTATGGGAATAGCTTGTGGCTTCAATTATTTTATTAAAATAATAATAAGCTTGGATCCTGGTCCCAACACCGGTGGGCTACTATTTTTTATATTTTTAAATGTTTTTATATATTGATATTTAAAAATATAATTTATATGTATTTATTGTTATAAAGGAGAATAAAAAAAATATTTACTTAATAACATAAAATAATTAAATAATATCTCAAACTAGGTATAAATTATATCGCACTTTTTAAAAAATCTTAAATTATAAGATAAAAGAATTTAATAACTGAATAATTTTTTATATTTCTAATAAAATGTCCCATTAATCCGGAGTTAGAATAGCTAATTAGCAGGGTAGTGGGGCTGATGGGTTATAATCGAACGCAATTGGAATTGTTACTGAATAAATACATTGAATTGTCTGTCATAATATGTTGCACTGGACGTTTATTTAAATATATCACCAGATGTGAAGGCTATTTTTATGCACCCCATTTTAGTATGTAAGTCGCAGATGAATTGTCGAGATGAAAAATTGCTAAACGTCGTTCGGTTGTTTTACATAACGGAGCAGGCTGTTTTGTAAAACAACTAGCGGTTTTGTAAATCAAACCAATTAAAAGCCTTATAGTCAGCGGGATTTCGACTTAGTTGAAGTTATATTGGGTACTAGCTTCCGCCCGCGACTCCGTCCGCGCGGATGTCGGTCTTCGCGTGGATGGTTTATTTCAAACTGAAAAATAAGATTTTTTTTCTACGTATTTTTCCAGGATAAAAAGTATCCCATTTTATGCCCAGGATAATAAGGTATAATTATACCAAGTTTCATCGAAATCGAACCGTTAGTTTTCACGTGATGCTTGCATATACAGACAGACAGACAAAAAATTTTTTAATCACATATTTGGGTTTGGTATCGATCCAGCAACACCCCCCGCTATTTATTTTTTCAATATTTTCAATGTACAGAATTGACCCTTCTACAGATTTATTATATGTATAGATTTCTATCAAGAATTTCTCAGTGGCAACCCGGAGTCTGGACTGGTGTCCGGTTGACGGCTATAGGCTCGTCCCTTATTACACGGAACTTCAATATAACTGGAGAAATGTGGGTGTACTATAGCTACACCTCTGCCTAATCCTCCGTGAAAAACTGCGTGATGTTAATGTTAATATCTTTTAACGAACTGCTTCTTTTATATAAAATACTAGCTGCGCCCCGCGGTTTCACCCGCATAAGTTTCGATCCCGTGGGAATATCGGGATAAAAAGTAGCCTATATGTTAATCCAGGGTGTCAGCTACGTCCATACCAAATTTTATCAAAATTGGTCCAGCCGTTTGAGCGTGAAGAAGTAACAAACATATAAACACACACACACACTCACACACACACTCACAAACTTTCGCCTTTATAATATTAGTGTGATTAACCCAAATAAGCAATTATTCTCACCGACCCTGAAGACCCTATAACCTACCTTCATGAGAACAACAGGGCAACGAGTACAGTGCACAAACACGAAAAAACTCGCCGCAGAGGTCCCTCGCGACGTCCCCAACTAAATTCTCCCCCCGACCCTTGCTCGATGAAGTGCCAGCCCGCGCCGTTTCTGAGCCTGTAGCTTTAAATTCCCGACTGTGACCTTTGAGTTTGTTTCGGCCTTTCTTCTCAGAGTTGTCAGATAGGTAACGCCGATCAGATCAAGCTTAAATAATAATAATTTGTTCCAGCCTGTTCCATCTTGCTGCCCTCTCCCCAGCGACGCCCTAAGCCGAGTTCGTACCCCACAGGGGGTGCCTTTAGCGTGTGGTCGCTTAGTATACTAGATATTCGTCCCTGGCTTTGAGTTTACTTAAGCCAACCACAGGATAGTCTGGTTAAGTAGTCACGACCTCTCAAGGTCAACTACGAGATGCCATTGGTAGAACAAAACAAAAACAAAACAATAACCAATTCTTTTACAGGAAAACCGATAAAAACTGGGGCAGGGAATGTTTCCCGATCCGTATTTCCCATTTATTTGTAAACAGACCTAAATCCCTTGATCTAAAAACGGGATCCTTGTGATTTGTTCCCATTGTCACATCCTTGTACTTACTACATTTTCAAAAGTATAATGTAATAAAAAAACGGCACCCTAATTGCGTAACACATTATCAATCTCAATCATTTTGAAAGATATTGCTAAACCATTGCTCCATAAGTTCGAAAAATGTGTCTGTTCAACGACGTAAATAGCGCAATGTATGTTGTTGAACTGACAAAATGAAACCCATTGCTACTGATAGTGTGTTACGCAACTACTCCGCTGGTATCTTGTCCTGTGAATATGGGAGAAGTATCTAAATGAAAAAAGTTTGAATTTGATTTTGGCAGAGATACAAAACATACAAATCCGTGCTACTCTTAACAACGATGGAAAGAGTGACGGGAATCAACTGACCATCCGTTTGCTTGTTGCATAATCATAAAGCCTGGGATACACTAGGGGGGAAATAAAGAAACATGTTGCGGAACATGTCCCTCAATAACTACGTGAAGTGTCCCGAGACAATTGTCGCGGAACATTTTGCCGGCCACACTAGTCAGTGCTCATAGACATGTCGCCCGAGGAGGTTGTGGCTATTAGTGCTGCGTACATAGTAATTATATCGAGTTTGTTGAAACGTAAGAGAAAGAGAAGGTGGTGGATGCGGAATTTCTTACTGCAACGAGAAAGAAGAGTTAATAGGCACGTTGCGTACGCGACTACACTCGGTGACAAATGGCGCGACACCAGGGGGGGCACACTTAACACTGTCATCATTTCCACAGACGACAGCGACATCTGGAGTTTGACGGGTTAAAAAAACATGGCAGCCATCTTATCTTGTTTATCAAACAAACGTCATTGTCGCCGGCCATCCAGTGTTACCAACTTATTGAATTTTCCACTAACACTGATTGTTTCGACCCCCCTTTTAGTGGCGAAATATTGCTTTTAGTAGCTGGTGGTTTTTCTAGTGGTTTACTAGAATTCAGTTTCAATTACTGAAAATGCTATCACTCAACCACTAAGCCACTAAAACATTACGAAATATATTATTTTTACTTCATTTAATTTTCATAAATATTTACTTTTACTGTGTAGGTAAATTCTAATAAAAGTTCTATAACAAATCAGTACCCAAGAATCATATAAATGTGAAACCGATGATGGTGCAGACAAAAATTCATCGGAAGACGAATTTTAGAATATCATTTTTTTATCCTAGGTGTTCTTCTTATTGAATAATGTTTATGTTCCTCACCTTGACTTGTTGATTTACTAATAATATTTTATGGTAATTTATTGATTTTAAATATTTCATTACGTGATAATAAAGAATTTTTTTTACTAATATAACTACTTTAATTACTGTTTCCTTTCACAAAAACCAAAAATTTATTTAGTGGAAATTTTAGCGAATTTTGTAGTAGAACCGATTTTTATTAGTGGTTTTCTGGTGGTTTTCGAAGTTGAATCTGGTGGAGAGCTAGTTTATCTGTTGGCAACACTGCAGGCATCCGCCATTGTCAATTCCGGCTTTCCCGACTTTGATGCGCTTCCCGTAATTCCGAGTTTATCTCAGTTAGTTGTCACTTGTTACTGTTATTTGTTTTGTTAAATTTTGTTGCTACTCATAGTAAGTAAGTATGCACATTACTATGAGTAGCGAGTCAATATACGAGAGAATATACGAGATATTATGCATTGTATATCTATAGATAGGTGTATATTTGAATCTATAGGTAGGTGTATAGTTTTAGTTCACCTTCCAAACTCGAGGTGGCAGCACTTTCCATAGAAGCAAATTTTACCACAGAGTTGCTACTCTTTGCCTCTATAGTTACTTTACTCTTTGCGCGACACTGACGCGGGACCTGTGCGCTCGCTCTCGAGGCGGGAGCAAGCAACATGCCCCGCGTCACGTACAATGTTGCGGGGCATGTTCCAGGACACTATGCAACGTTGCAGCGTCATGTTGCGGGATAAAATGTTCCCTAGTGTATTCGGCGCTTTATAATCAGCCTATAATGTTCCCACTGCTGAAACAAAGGCTTACTCTCTGTGGAAGGAGGTGGGCCAAAATTCACCACGCGGCCCAACTGTTTACCGTGTTTTTCGCGCTTGTTCCACTAAAATCCCCTAGCTCAGTCCCCCCCGGGACTTCACAGCACTCAATGTTCCACTACGATACCCTGGGGATCATATAAAACTCCAATTTCCTTTTGAATCCCCTAATTGTTTGAGAATCTTATTATTGAATGAAACCTATTTACAATGTAGCGCTGGCTAATACAAGGATAACACTGACATTTGTTCAAGACACGGAGGGGTGTCGGTATGTAATGGATGATCACAGAAAATGTGCATGTAATTTAAATGCTGTAGTCGATATGTAAGGAAGTGAATTTTGGAGAACAGCACTACAGTAGGTAATTAGAAATAATTGCAGCGATAATAGAGCTTTGTTTACTTACTTTACCGACTTCATCAAGGCTCCCGTTAATGTGTGGCAATCATGTTTGTTTACACAAACAAATTGAGTTGGAGCTGCAGGGTGTTCAATGTTCATTTCCATCGGGTCACCCTGATCGTCTTTTCCTCTTTATTATTAAGGGTATTACGAACACCCTTGTTATTGTCCTTATCGTAACACTTTAATAGGTGTTACTGTTTAGAAGTACCTAATATCTAGGATATTTATGGGCTGTTTTGTCATAAACTTGGACAGGAATAAAAAAGTTTTGTGAAGAAAAAAAAACATCTTGGTTCGTTAAGGGACCTATACACAAAAAACGCAAATTTTAGAAACAATAAAAGTATATGGTCGACGACAGTAAACAAAATCAGAAAGATATATGATATTTTTCAGGATATATGCAATAAAAACCATACTAATTTACATACAATCATTCTGATTTTTTGTCAGATTATTCTACAAGTTGACATACTAAAATACTAGTGTTTTTATTTTTTTGTCTAAACAATAGATTTTTTGTAATTAATTAATTGCTTCATATTTTGCAATAAATTACCAGCGTTGTGTCATCGCGCTTCTCTTTCTTTTCTATGCAGTCCGACAGTGACAGCGCTTTAGGTCATGTAAGCCCCTTAGACCGATTTTTTTAGGGAAATGTAGGGATTTTGACGTCATTAATAATCCATTTCTACCATAGCTAATATTGGACTGAAACCTTTTAACAGATAAAAGTTACTCTAAAACGTAAATAAAGATGCGATATAATGAAATAGCTGTACAGTGAAAACTGTGAAAATTATATGAAACCCGTCAGTTAATTTGACAAGTTCATGAACAAGGAGTTGTAGTTTAATTTAGTGAAAGTCGACGCGGCGTGTTCTCCTGTCGGTGCAATTTCATTTTGGTGTTTCTAATTTATAATAATACTAGCTTTTGCCGTTGTGGAGGTTGAAAATTATCTCATGGAAACTTACTAGGTACTAAATTTAAATATATCTTTTTAAGAGGAATAAATGATAAATGATTTATTTTCCGTAAGTAGGTTTGTACAAACACTTTTACACGTCAATCATATTTTTTTAAACTAGATGAGGTCGGCGTTTCCTATCTGACTACTCTGAGAAGAAAGGCCGAAACAAACTCAGAGTCACAATCTCTTTTAAAGTCCAGACAAATTCTTGGTCAGATCGTGTGAAGACTATGTAGATGGTGTCTGAAATGGTCTTTTGAGGAAAGAACCACACAGATTTAGCGGACCTGTCCAATCAGTGCACGCATTTGTCAAGTCAAGAATCGTGCAGCTCAACTCAGAACTTGAGGAGCTCAACGATTCGACGAACAATACCAAAGAAAGGACATTTGGGTAGGCCGCATAAATTACTTAAACTGCCAGATCATGATTAAAAGTAACTAAGAAGGAAAACAGAAAAAAATTTGTTCAAGAAAAAATAATTATTATATTCCGTAATAGATTGTTTTCATAATATACCTAACTGTATTGGTTTACGCGGCGTACGCCAATAAAGCTCCCAGTTGGCACTTTTTCCGGGATCTTCAACAATCATCGTCATATTTCAGGCAATATACTCAAAACCTTTCTCATGAATCACCTCGTCCATTGGTGAAAACCGTATGAAAAACCGTTCCATAGTTTTTAGTTTATCGCGTTCAAACAGACAGACAGACATAAGCTGCGGGGGACTTTGTTTTATACCTAATAATGAAGTGATTACACTCTCTGTGCGATTTTTTCACATTCTACTGTTCATCTTTTGAGGGCTATCTGGTTATTAAGAGAATATTTGAGATATAGGTAAAACTATACGTTTCCAGTACAAGCTGACCTCTTCTTGTACGGCAAGCCGAACCAATGCGAGGTCAGCTTATACTGGAAATGTATAGCTTGGTATGGAGCCATGTGTACCTAACCTAATGTGTATAATGGACATACGTCGATAATGTGACCATAGTATGGACATACAGTAGGTAAATCTGACCACAATTTATGACTTCCATACAATATCATAAATATTAATGTGCGTCAGGATTGAGGAGTCACCTCTGCGGTTATACGTAATCGTTTTTGTAATAGGTACCCTCCGTTTTTGAAAATAAAGCTAAAGGCTCAATTTATAAAGCCCAAAGAGGTGCTCTAGATCTCCCAGAAGAATTCAAAATTAGAACAAATTTGAGTGAAATGGTCCGCTAAGGTGTGTTTGGGTTTTATCATCCAGAATGTTTTTATTAACAATCCGGAGTCTGTTGGTCGCACGCGTTGCTCCTGACCGCTGACCATGGGGTCCTGGGTTTGATTCCCGGGTCGGGCAGAGTTATTCAGAGAATTTCTCAGAAAATTGATGGCAGCGAACTCGCCCCTGCTTACATGGGACTTACACGTGTAAGTACACTTCTGCCTAACCTTTCGGGGAAAACACGTGTAATGTTATATGATCTGTCACACATAATGAAACAGTCAAGCTGAAACTTGAAATTTGCTTCTGGCGCCCCAAAATAGGACCACAAACACAAAGTTTGTACTTAGGTGCAGTCAGCAACAAAAGTCTTCAAAATTGCATTGTACTTCTGCTGCAATTTTGAACAAATATTTTGCTCAATAAATGAGATTAAAAACACTGAAGTGTTAATCGTCTTTTGTTGCTGACCGTACTAAATATAATGTTTCTCTTTCTCAAGGTTCCTTGTTATACTGTCAACCTGTGTCATTCAAACGGGCCTAAACTAAACAGGCTTTAAGTGTAAGGACGCATTAGACAGATACTTAACAAGGACAATAATAGTGTCTCGGGTACATCTACGTAAACAATTAAGGGAAAATTGTATAATATATGGCGCCTGGAATAAAATGTATCTAAAGACGTGGTCTCACCCGTCCCACGGCCCGTTAACTAACAGGCCGCACCAGGAGTTGCTACACCTGTCAACGCTAGTCGCGGCCCGTGCCGGGCCTTCCCAAGGCCCGTTAACTGGCACTGACAGGCCGCGTCAGGCGTTGCCACGCCTTTCAAGGCGTGTCGCGCCCCGTGCCGACCATTCCCACGGCGTGTGTCGGCCTGGTGCGGCCTGTTGGCCACTATTCCAAGGGCAAAAGAAACGCGCCCGTATAGGTGCGCCCGCGCAGCTCCACTCCACGCCACGCTACGCCACGCCGCGCTTTTGTACCTACCGACTCCCAACGGGCAGGCCTCAAGGTTCTCACGGCCTGTCGGCCTGGCCTGGCACAATTTGGCCTGTGAGATAGCGGGCCATAGGACCGCAGCATTATAAATTTTTGTACATTTTGTTAATATTAGTAAGCAATTTTCTATACACTGAGAAGGTGAGAAGGTCTTAGAGAGATTATATGACTATAGTATGACTCTCATGTTTATTAAGACGTCTTAATTCATTCATAGTTATGTTACAATTAGGTGGAATATGCTTTGCTAAATAATAATGAAGTTTTTTTTTATAGTCCTGAATTAAAACAGCTCTCTTAGCTCTTATTAGTCCTGGTTTCATCAGCCTGCACCAAAACCAAATTAAAAAAAAACAATGCAGAAAAGAATTTCCATTGGACTATTTAGCAAACGTAATCGCACGATTTTAAAATTGAAAGTAATAAAGTGTTTCGCATATGATATTAACTAGGTTTTAAGACTGTTCATATGGGTGATACTTACCTACTAATTATTGTGCTTGTCGCAGGAGGTTAAACCAAAATGCTATAGGATACCTACAGTCCATTCAGTTATTTTACCTCTGGCAGCAGCAACCCAACAGCAACTTTCTAACAATGAGCATAAGGCTTATATCTCACTAGGACGCCATGGTGGCGCGACCAAGCTCAAATTCATCTCAGATTATTTTTTACTCAGATTCACAGAAATTCAGAACCTTTATAATACTCATACAAATACAACAGCTATAAACCAGTACTGTCCATTATTTCGAAGCATAACATAGCGGCAACAGCCGAAACACACGGTGATCTTTATAGCTATATCTCACTAGGACACCAGTGGCGGCGCAACCATGGTCGCACTGTCATAAAATGTATGGTTGGTTGTGCAACCGATCGGACGCCTAGTGAGATATAAAGCTGTGTATACAGCTTCATGGTAGGTATCTCACACACAGATATAGCTATAAAGATCACCGTGTGTTTCGGCTGTTGCCGCTATGTTATGCTTCGAAATAATGGACGGTACTGGTTTATAACTGTTGTATTTGTATGAGTATTATAAAGGTTCTGAATTTCTGTGAATCTGAGTAAAAAATAATCTGAGATGAATTTGAGCGACGTTCACAAAGCGAGATGGCGAGACGACGACTGGCACCCCGGGCGGTGCGAGTGGAGGCGCGGGCTCGGCCGGGCTCGCGGCATGGTTCCGCAGGCATCGTCGTAGAAAGTCCTGCCGCGCGCCATCTGGCGGCGGGGCCGCAAAACCGTGATTTGGACAGTGAAGGCTCCTTCAAACAGGCGCGACACGCGATAAAATCTCGCGCGACACAAAGGCACCACAAGTCGCGCAACGAGCGGTGCCTTTGTGTCGCGCGCGATTATATCGTGTGTCGCGCCTGTTTGTAGGAGCCTTGATGCAAAATCAGAGGTAAACTAACTGTGAACGGTCTAGTTGTATTTTTGATTCAAAAATCGTTCCAATGTACGTAATGTTTACCTCGCGCGTTCGTGCTAGGGCCTATGACGAAATGTTTACAAGAAAACAATCTACATTACATTTCCAAACAAATTAAGTTTATTTATTTATAACTCAGTTGTTCAGGGAAATGATTTTGGCACTGTTCACAACAACATGAGTAAATAATGTTACTCTAGTTCAATAATTATATTCGGAATACTTTAGCTAGTTGTGATCTAACGTCGACCTTATTCCTTAGAACTTAAGACAGTAGGAAGATGCTAGGACAATTCGTCACGAAGCGACTTAGGGCTGGTAGTAACGTTCGGGTCACTTACCTATACGGCTATGGAACGAACGTCTTCCTAATAGCTTCCTTATGGTCATTATTATACGTTCGGCTCACATATAACTTAGTCTATTTTATTGGATTGGGGAGTAAACAAGGTAGGTATATCTTCCAAGTTTTGGTTAAATGAGTAAAGTTTACTTTATAATAATTGCTTGAAGGATTCCAAAACACAAGGAAACGAAAGTTTGTTCAGTCATAATTATGTTCTCTGCAAAATTTAGCTTTAACGTGCCTCGTTGGTTCATTGGTAGCAAGCGTTACTGGTTAGTATGAGGTCCTGGGTTTGATTTCCGGGTCGAGCAGTGTTACTGGGTTTTCCCGGAATTTCTCAGCAGCAGTCCGGAGTCTGTATTTGTACCCGGTTGTTGGCAACTGCCTAATTCTTCGAAGAATATAGGCGTGATTAGAATTAGAATTTATTTATTTGTAAGAATGTAGTTTTACATAGTAGGTTATACACTCTACCATAACATATGGTGTACAAATATTCAAATGTAATTTTATATAACTTAGGGCTGATTGTTCCATCGCCAGATAACTTTTAATCGAGGAATAAAATTGACGTTTGACAATTTTTTGTATAAAATAACTGTCAAAATTTCAAAATTATTCCTTGAATAAAGTTATCAGATGATTGAAAAATCAGCCCTAAGTACAATTAATTGATGTTATGTTATGTTCAATCTAGCTTTTTAGTAAGCGTCATCTCCGAAGAAAGAACTCTAAGGAGGAACCATAGTCTACAAATTGTGAATTATAGCTCCTATTGACGCATACGTTTGCACCAAAAACTACCAGTTCTCCAAAAACCAGCGCATGGTTTCAGCTGAAGTGTACCAACATTACGAAGAAACCCAGTTCATTTAATCCAGGCTGAAGAATACCTATAATCATGAAAATATTGACGATGTCTATATATATGCTTTTGTGTAAAAGGTTTCGCAGAATTTCGCCAAAAAAAAATATTTACATACAAAAATAATATTGGAATCTCTTGTGAATAATTTTATTCCCGTCTAGACTCCGTACTACATACTTGAGAATATCTTGTTGAAAATGAACGGAAACCTGAATTTGTAATCGGGTTCGAAGAATCTAGAAGCAGCTTATTTGATAGCAAACTAAGGCTCAATTTACACCGCCGCCCGCGGAACGGAGTGGAATCAAGTTTTCGTAATAGCAAAATGAACTTTATGTCGATTGTCTAACGTACAAACTAGATACGAACTTCTTACTGCGCGAATTCCCGAGAATGCGCGATAATTCTCCAGAAGATGCGCGACCTTTGCGTATGGGTGTATCTAATTTGTGCGTTACACTATTGACATAAAGTACATAATGCTTTGTACAAAATAAAAATCGCTTCCATTACGTCCCGCGGCGGTGTAAATTGGGCCTAACGCTTTGCCCGCGATTTTATCCAGGAGTATTTCTAATTTTCTAAAACTATCTTCAACACGTGGCAGTGGGCTGGCCATGTCTGTCGAAGGACCGATGGCCGGTGGAGCAGACGAGTCCTAGAGTGGAGACCGCGTATCAGCAAGCGTAGTGTGGGAGACGCCCCCCAGCTAGATGGACGGACGACCTAAAGAAGTTGGCTGGGGTAGACTGGATGCGGAAGGCGGAGGACAGGGTGCTGTGGCGCAGTCTGGGAGAGGCCTATGTCCAGCAGTGGACTGCTATAGGCTGAGTTGATTGATTGATTGATTGATCTTCAACACATCACATTGCTCATGGAAGGGAAGATTTTTTCATTCAAGTTTGCCTATTTTATTTTTCTCGAGTTTTCCATGCATTGAAACGGTTCGGCGGCAGCGGTTCTAAACGCGGAAACGTTTCAGACAGACAGACAGCAGAGACACTTTTGCAATTATAATAATTTATTAGTATGGGAGTATGGTTGGAGTTTTCTATGAATATGTAATACTTGTCTTGCAGCAAGTTAGAAAGATCAATCGTCAATCAATGTTTCCTGTTGCCATGTAAGAAACAACAAGTTTTTATTGAATGTTAAATTTATCTCATTACAGTGAAAATCCCAAAGGCTCATGACAATTGATGAAATAATAACTGTCATATTAATTAATCAATCATAAGTAGTACATATTAGTCAAGTAGACCAATAATTGATTTCTACCTACGTTTGTTTGTTTGAATGCGTTAATCTCTGGAACTACCAGTCGGATTTAAAAATGGTTTTGGCGTTTGATAGCACAATGTTTGGGGAAGGCTATTTGCTATCTAACATCAAGCTATGACCCTTGGGAGCCGAGCAATAAGAAAAAAAGGCTGAAAGAACGGGCAGGCGATGCGATGCGACGGGATGGGTGGGGGGGGGGGTGATAAGGAATTTGACGCGGACGAAATCGCGGGCTGAAGCTAGTTTCTTAATAAACAAAAGAGGCATGAATAAACAAACGGGGTTGTTTTTAGATTAAACAAATGTTGTGAACACAGTAAGTCAGAACAAAATAAACTTTTTCACCCTTGGTAATATCGCAGAAGTTTATAACCCAAATAAATTTTAAGCTTACTTCGCCGGTAAATTCCAAATTATTTAACTTGTTTACCTTTTCTTTAGCTTTTCAATAACACCGTTTTCAAAGGTCAAACTCACAACCACGTGAATTCATAACATCAAGAAAATTATGTATTTGATTTCTGTTTAGGAGTCTGTATGGAACTGATTGTTATTTTCTATAACTGTATATGAAGTTGCTAACATATATTGTGCCTCGGCGTTAGAAATTAATTTAAACAACAAAGACTAAGGAGTTTAATTTTGGTGTAAAGGCGTAATTTCATTGGTGCGTAGGACGGGGTGGCACAGTGGTAACGGCCGCAACTTACGAGTTGTAAGTCGTAGGTTCGAACCCGGACAGGCGCTTTACTGTGTGTAAATTATTCCATCACCACTGCTCTCAAAACGGTGAAGGAAAACATTGTGAGGAAACCGACATGTCCTAGAACCAAAAATTCGAAGACATGCGACATCTACCAACCCGCACCGGGCCCGAGTGGTGGATTACGGCCCACTCCCTCTCACAGAGAGGAGGCCTGTGTCCCAGCAGTGGGAACATTATAGGCTGATTATGTAGGATGGGTGGCGGTGGGCAACTACCCCGTTGGTCTGGTATTCATTTAATTTAATATTTGAATTGTTTTTTTTGTTCGTCTTTTCATTACGGACGCTTTTAACGTTCTGCATCTCACATGCATAATTTTTAACATGAATGATGTAAACAAGACTTTGTAACCATATTATTTTGATTTAAAAGAATGTCCATGGAGTTTCTTGCCCGTTCTTCTCCATAGGTACCTACGCTTTGGAATGGGCAACTAGCTTTATCTTTTTGACTGACCGACCCCTTGACAATTCAAAAGTGCCTGTAATTGGTTTAATTGAAATAAATGCTTTGAGTTTGAGGTCTCGTGGTCGCAATCGCGACTGCTGAGTGTAGGGTCCTGAGTTCGATTTCCAGGTCGGGTAAAGTGTTATTGGGGGGTTTCCATAAATAATTTCTCAGTGACAGGCCGCAGTTTGGAAGTTGGCGGTGTGATAACCCGCCAACCGTTTGTACCTCGGTAAGCACGTTAAATCAGCTCCTAAACACGGAGGGGTTCGATATATAATGGATGGTCACCCATCGACGGACCGACCTCGGAAAGCGTTGCTTAACCTTGAGGATTGACCCGTGCGGCTGTTATTATTTAGCTACTAGCCTCTTCGAAGCAGGTAAGACAAGGCAGGCTTTCAGTCTGCAATGGAACAGCGCTTTAATAATTCATCTTAACCTTTTAACCGCTTGTGTCGCATTTATGCCACACATATTTCCGTGTCCCTACCGCTCGTGTCGTATTTCTGCGACAGAGAACATGCATGATTTTTTCGTTCTATTCAACGATTGCTCCTCCTTATTTATTGTAGGTATTATTTTATCGATTATGGTATTAAGCCACATCCGGTTTGACTGGAAGCCGACCTCAACATGGTTGGGAAAAGGCTAGGCCAATGATGATGATTATTTTATCGATTTGTAGCCGCGCGCTAGGGGTACGGCAATCGATATTTAGCCAAGCGCTTAAAAGGTTCATCAATACATATAATAAATCTGTAGAAGGGTCAATTCTGTACATTGAAAATATTGAAAAAATTAATAGCGGGGGGTGTTGCTGGATCGATACCAAACCCAAATATGTGATTAAAAAAATATTTGTCTGTCTGTCTGTATATGCAGGCATCACGTGAAAACTAACGGTTCGATTTCGATGAAACTTGGTATAATTATACCTTATTATCCTGGGCATAAAATGGGATACTTTTTATCCTGGAAAAATACGTAGAAAAAAAAATCTTATTTTTCAGTTTTATTCATAGATGTTGTTCTGTAGAACCGCGAACACACGTTGCATTACCCGCAGTGGATAATTTTCCATTTCAATTTAAGAGAATACAGTTTCCTGTAGCTTTGTGTTACGCCATGACAATAAATAAGGCTCAAGGTCAGACCCTAGGAGTTGCTGGCGTAGATCTTACCGCGAGTTGTTTTTTACACGGGCAACTTTACGTAGCTCTTTCCCGTGTGAGCAGTCCAAGAAATCTTCATGTTCATATTCCGGACGAGCTCACTAACAATGTTGTGTATGCTGAAGCTCTCAATTAACTTTCTGTCGCATTGTCACGATCACTTTTTTATTATTGCAAATTTTTCGTCACTGTCAGTAATTTACTGCTACATGCTACTTATCAAGGTCGGAATTACTATGAAAAAAATATTTACTACAGAACGCGAGCTCAACAGCAGTAGCTCAATAGAGGGATCTCCTTAATTATTATAGGCTTAGCCGTATTTGGGTCCAATAGATATTTATAAGATGTCATTGTCAGAGTTCCTCAAAATGGAGAAATAAACCATCCACGCGAAGACCGACATCCGCGCGGACGGAGTCGCGGGCGGAAGCTAGTAAATAATATAATAATAAATAATTAATTTTAATAATCTAATAAATAATTTGTTCAAGTTCTAAAGTACGTAGGTATTCTTGTAAAAGACTGGGCGTAACGATAAACGGTTTTCTGTAATTAATAAAACTTGTAACAGATGTCTATTGAATTTGATAATTTCATCAACGAAGTTCGTCAAATTATTATTATTTTTGCAAGTGTCCATTCCGGTGGTAAATTACATAAGTTTAAAACCTCAATTGAAAGATGAAATCTCTAAAGATGGAGCCTTTTTACTTAACTGACTAGGAATATAACTGACTAAAATGTACCTTGGAAAACACTTGAGGCCGTTGGTCCCGACCAAAGATAGTCGTTCGTAGATCTTTGATAGTCGTTAGGTACGGGTAGTCAGAAGCCCCAAAAGTCTGACAACCAGTCTTACCAAGGAATATCGTGTTACTCAGTAACAGGTTTGTGGAGGTCAGATGGGCAGTCATCATCATCATCATCATTTCAGCCGAAAGACGTCCACTGCTGGACATAAGCCTCCCCCAATAGGGGGGGGGTTTGCCATAATCGCCACGCTTGGCAGGCGGGTTGGCGATCGCAGTATGGTATGGTGGTGGAATGCATAGAGAACGCTGCCCATTCTCCGGTACGACCCTTAGTCGCCTTTTACGACATCCACGGGAAGTATGGGGTGGTGCATTCTTTAAGCACCACAGACCGGATAGGCAGTCGCTCCATATAAAATACTGATTTTACATGGATGTATGTATATTATATTCAGCTGCATCCGGTTATACTGGAAGCCGACCCCAACATAGTTGGGAAAAGCTCCTTTCTTCTTTTCTTTCTGACAAATGATTATATTATGTACTACATATATATATGTATTATCTACTACATAAATAATAATAATATGACTTAAAAGTAAAGTTCGAAAAGTTTCTTTTTCGAATAGAAATAATAATCTATTATTAAAAAGAAATTCAAAGAACTTGTCTGAAATGTCTCAAAACATTTTAAGGCGAAGATACAGTTCGTGACAGCTGCAAAGAACGTTTAAAAAGCTTTCTGATTGACCTACTTGGGAAGCTTTTGAGATTGTAACAAGTTGAAATCTGTTATAAAACTATTTTGGCTTTGGGTCATATCTAAGGGGTTATTATTATCTGCCCATTTTCTAAGTGATTCTATAAATAGATACGATATTCTCTTTGGGCGGGTAAAGGTCGAAATATTATTGGGAACGCGCTTTTATGGCCCCACTTGAATTTGTAACTAACAAAAACTGTAAAAAGATCTTAGAACTCAATTTTAACCTAGGTAGGTATTACCCAGTAACTGGGTTGTGGAGGTCGGATAGGCAGTCGCTCCATGTAAAATACTTGTATTCAGCTGAATCCGGTTAGACTGGAAGCCGACCCCAACATAGTTGGGAAAAGGCTATGCAGATGATGATGTACTTCTAATACTCGTATCGAAATGAAACTTTAACCATATGGAACAAAATATTTTGTAGACAATTAAAATTGTCAGCCTGCAGTTGTTGTAAACATCGACAAGAATACTTTAATTATCTGCAATATTTGTTCCATAGCATTATGAAGCACATTAAGCCGTTGGTCCCGGCTGTCATTCACGGATCTTTGACAGTCGTTACGAATGTCTGACAATCAGTCTTACCAAGAGGTATAGTATTACCTAGTAACTGGGTTGTTGTGGTCAGATAGACAGTCACTACATGTAAAATACTGGTATTCAGCTGCATCCGGTTTGACTGGAAGCCAACCCCAAAATAGTTGGAAAAAGGCTAGGCAGATCATGATGAGCATTATATGAATGTGTACATTTGATTTTATGAATTCTAGAATTATTTGAATTAATAGTAATAGTCGATGCATAGAATGTTTTTGAGGCTGACTGTAGCGTAGATTCGGTATCTCAATAGAAACCGGATCGGACGGGGATTTCAGCAGTAATTGAAAGTCGTTCAGCAGCTGACAGCTTATGGACTGTCAAAATTAATTAGCGAGTGGGTTTGTTACCATTTCATGGCAACATCTCGACTTTGTGAGTTCTCTAAATAAATCATCCCTTTTATCGGCGCGAACTAAAGCAACAATATTTAATACAAAGGCCTGACTAACAAGGCTGGACGTACAAAGCGAGTGTCAGAAAAGTGTGGTCAAAATTATCAACTGTCCTATATACCTACAACGTGAAATTTTAATGATTGTTTTCCCGCGGCAGAACGATTTGCCTTCAGTAGAGCTACCGATTCATGGAGGTAAATTAACATTTTTTTTTTGTTTTCAAATAATTATAAAAATATGATTTCAACTCGAAAGCGTGAGAATCAATAGTAACTCACGTGCGCCCGCCCGCTACCTACCATCTTTGCAAGTAGCAGGACGACCACGCGCAGTCGTCCGTTTGCGCTGTAGCTATACTATTGGTTCGAGATCGCGTTTGAGTTTTGTTTTTCACAATTCTAAATCTGGCATTTTTTAATACTTTATCGTTATTTTTTTATAAATCGATTGTACTATCAAGACAAAATCATTTCGCTTCGGGAAAATAACCATTAAAATTTCACGCTGTATAGAAAACTACAATACCTACTCTACCTTAAGGGGTTTACTGGACCTAAACAAAAAAACGCAAGTTTTAGAAACAATAAAAGTATATGATCGACTACAGTATACAGAATCAGAAAAATATATGATATTCATCAGAATATTCATCTGAATATTCATGAGAATATCATATATTTTTCTGATTCTGTATACTGTAGTCGATCATATACTTTTGTGCTCAGAAAAATATATGATATTCTGATGAATATCATATATTTTTCTGATTCTGTATACTGTAGTCGATCATATTCTTTTATTGTTTCTAAAACTTGCGTTTTTTTGTTTAGGTCCAGTAAACCCCTAGATAGATAGATAGTTAGATAGGTAGATAGTTCTACCTAGCATATATCCACCGCGCACCGCACTGCTACCTGGCAACGTCTTAGTTAAGCGGTCGGCCTATATAGGTAAAGTTACTTTTTGAAATCTACATAATGCCTGCCTGGATTCAGACCCTCGACCTACAACTCTTTTGTCGGAACCGTTACCATTTTTGGTCTACCATGCTCTGAATTATAAACGCGGATGAATATAGGCCATATTTCCCACGTCTGAGAAACCGAGCGCAGATTGATATCCTTTTGCCAAAATCTCTAAGTCACCTCGTAAAGACGGCCTTTTGTCAAATAACTCCACAGCCCCTTATATACATCTGTTGAAACCTACTTCCTAGTAAAACTGTATCCATCACTCTTATTTGTTTTCTGGTTCGTGCGCAGCATCATTCATTCTGTAGAAAAGCATAACATACATGTTCCAAAAACAGAATATACGTGAGATAGTTTATCTTGTTGGCTGTTTATAGAAAAAAAGATTTAAGAGCTTCGTTGATAACCGTTTCGTGCAGGTTATAAAGGGAGTGAAGGATTGCGGCGGTATTCGCCGGTGACAGGGCGATCTCTCACGAGAATATGCGTTGAAACATAGTCCTAGTACCTCCTACCCACTTAGTTCTTCGTGACATCGCCAAGCGGTTGGACGACTCTTCACGTGACCAAAAGGCTGGCCTATTTTTTGGTCATAGAATCAGCATTGCCATAGAACGCTATTAGTTATTAATTTTACTGTGCATACTGTAGTCTCCTGTAGGTAATTGAAAGAGTACACCTACCAAATACTTTATCGTCCATTAACTATATGTAACGTTTAGTGTATATCTGTTGGAGATCCTAAAATAAATAAATAATAACACTGCCACCCTCATGGGCACTTTCCTGTTGACAGCGATGCGGCTGTTCATCCGCATCGCTGTCAACAGGCAGAATGGGAGTGGAAAGACTCGTAGGAAGAAATTCTTCTTCCTACGAGTATTTCCACTCCCATTCTGTAGAAAAACATAGCCTACATATTCCAAAAACAGAATATACATAGGATAGTGTATCTTATTAGCTATTTATAGAACAAAAAGATTATAGAACAGAAAGAGCTTAGTTGATAACCGCTTCGTGCCGGTTATAAAGGGAGTGAAGGATTATGGTGGTATTCGCCGGTGACAGGGCGATCTCTCGCGAGAATATAACGTACCGTACGTTTAAATATCATTTATCATGCCTATGGTTCGTGTTAGTGGCTATTAGGGTTTCGGTTACCACATTAGAACATGTCTATTTAGGGTTCTCTTTACGATTGTGGTTTGGTTCATAAATAAATGGTAGGTATGAAAAGTGACAGTTTTTTTTGGATTCTGGCAATGTTGGTTTACTTCACTGTTAAGCTAAGTTTTATGAGTTATCTAATAGTTAGTTCTATATCTTCAGTCTTATTCGGGACAAATCTGAAAATTTTACAGGTTCAAATTTAGCGAACTTTTAATCAAATTCTGCGCTCATTATGCTGTTCCTGAATTACGAGGTACTTGATTGCAATAAAGGAATACCAAAATGTTTGAAAAGGTCAATTTCTATGAACCTTTTGCTGAACACAGGAAATTAGTCGTGTTACATGATTTTAATAGAGGCACAACACAATGTTTTTGTTCAACTATTTTCGTAACCAGATGAAAATGTTAGTAACTCCAGATAGGATTTAATTGTATTTGTGTATCGTGTATGCTTATAATTTCGGTCTAGTTTCATGTTACAAACTCGTGTCTAGACAGTTTCAGACACATGATCATTTTTGGCTGTTATTTAAATAACTACTCGAAATATGAGTAGAATTACTGCTAAGGCTTTTTAAAACTTCGCTACAACTAACATGGATAAATAAAGAAAAAATGTTTTATTCTCACAGGACAATGAAGCGTTTTTTCTCTCTTTCCTTTCTTTGCCACTATCATCACTTACCTGCTGAACATAAGAGCGAGCTCCATTGTTGGTCCTCACAAGACGAATCTTTATTATGCTGTTAATACTTGTCAATCACTTTCGGAAAAACCGTATGGTTATGCCAATTCCAGGAATCTACAACTGCTGAATGTTTGTGGGTTTATTTGGTGTGCTATCAAGTGTCATCATCATCTGCCTAGCCTTTTCCCAACTATGTTAGGGTCAGCTTCCAGTCTAACCAGATGTAGCTGAATACCAATAAAGAAGGATTTGTGGTATCAAGTGTTTTCTATCTAAGTATACACCGTGTTCCGGACGATATAGATAAACTTCAATCAGATGTTCAGACCATGGAAATAAGCATTTTGAATTATGGACTTTTCATACGAATTTTCATACAAACTAAATACCTTGACGTGCATGCCTCTTATCCGAATTGGCAACGATGTACCTATTTTCATTCATAAGATTTGGCGGGCTGAAACTTGTCAGAACTAAGTCAAGACCCTTTCTTACTGCATGGCTCAAATAAATTAAATTTCATTAAGGGCTGATTTTTCAATCGACCGATAATTTTTATTCGTGGAATAAAATCGACGTCTGACAGTTTTTGTATGCACCAACTGCCGTACGCAAAATACGCGCATTGACGTGGAGTTGCGGAAACCAGCCCGTAATACCAATGCACCAACTGTCAAAAATTCAAAATTATTCCTCCGATAAAATTATCTGGCGTTGGAAAAATCAGCCCTTAATGAAATTACAAATATCTCTGTAACGAATCTTTTTAAGTACTACTTCCTTTGTTAGATTTAATTTGTAAAAGCTATAGAAGCGTTTGACAAAGTTTATGGATAAAGTGAAGAACACGGTGTATATCTATCTAAATCTATCTACTGTGGTACACAAAAACCTCAGAGTGCCTTACACTATTATTTAAAAAGTTATGATTACTATCCAGATTGCACCATTTCAACTATCATGATTTTCACAACCGCAAGCCAAATTACTCTAAAAACGCCCACATTTGCGGCAAACAATTTGTCGACACCGCAAAATTTTCGCGTTAAGGGACAAAAACATTGTACGCTTAACTTGGATTACAATAACAATGTAAAATATGATCTGAAACTCCACTAACTAAACCGGGTTGCTAACGATAAACTGCGCGAATAAATCAGGCGGGCGAGCCTTCCTTCGTAGATTTTCACGTAATGACCGAGTTTTCGGGAAAACTGCGTAATTTCGTGTCGTTTATAACTGTCGTGTAATTGATGAGTGTGAGGCTGTGAGAAAGCTACCTATACAGGGTAAATTTTCTAAGTGGGCGTGGATGGGCAAATCCGAAACTATGAGGAATAGCGAAAAGTACTCAAAGGAGTCGCGGGCTCGATTTTGATGAAAACTAAAACTGCATCATTGGATTTTTGAAAAATCAATATTTCTAGCCTGGAATCGACCCCGTTGATTTTGAAAAAAAAAAACACACTGTATTATTACACCACTAGCTTCCGCCCGCGACTCCGTCCGCGCGGATGTCGGTCTTCGCGTGGATGGTTTATTTCTCCATTTTGAGTAACTCTGACAATGACATCTTATAAATATCTATTGGACCCAAATACGGCTAAGCCTATAATAATTAAGGAGATCCCTCTATTGAGCTACTGCTGTTGAGCTCGCGTTCTGTAGTAAGTATTTTTTTCATAGTAATTCCGACCTTGATAAGTAGCATGTAGCATTAAATTACTGACAATGACGAAAAGTTTGCAATAATAAAAAAGTGATCGTGACAATGCGACAGAAAGTTAATTGAGAGCTTCAGCATACACAACATTGTTAGTGAGCTCGTCCGGAATATGAACATGAAGATTTCTTGGACTGCTCACATGGGAAAGAGCTACGTAAAGTTGCCCGTGTGAAAAACAACTCGCGGTAAGATCTACGCCAGCAACTCCTAGGGTCTGACCTTGAGCCTTATTTATTGTCATGGCGTAACACAAAGCTACAGGAAACTGTATTCTCTTAAATTGAAATGGAAAATTATCCACTACGGGTAATGCAACGTGTGTTCGCGGTTCTACAGAACAACGTCTATGAATAAAACCGAAAAATAAGAATTTTTTTTCTACGTATTTTTCCAGGATAAAAAGTATCCTATTTTATGCCCAGGATAATAAGGTATAATTATACCAAGTTTCATCGAAATCGAACCGTTAGTTTTCACGTGATGCCTGCATATACAGACAGACAGACAGACAGACAGACAGACAGACAAAAATTTTTTTAATCACATATTTGGGTTTGGTATCGATCCAGCAACACCCCCCGCTATTTATTTTTTCAATATTTTCAATGTACAGAATTGACCCTTCTACAGATTTATTATATGTATAGATTCGATAGTGTCACTGATAAGGATCGAATTCTGGGTAGTAATGACATATGGCAAACTTAAGGAAAATGTTGGATTTTAATAAACTGCTTCTTATTTTAAAGTATTCATACCGACATTACCTTACTGTACCTTGTTCGAAATTATGCTCAATAAACTCGCAGCGCAATCGTCTTCACAACATTATGTTCTAAATTCAAATTTTGAATGCAGTACAAATCCATGAGACGTTGAATCCAGCTATGTATTGAAAACAATGGGCATCATTTTGAACAATGATTAATTTTGAACAATTACTTAGTTAAGGTTTAATAGGTAGGTGACATAAGAAAAATAAAAAAAGTATTTTGTTAAAAATGATCTTTTTTCTTTAGTTTCCCGTATGTTATTTCTTCCCATAATTCGGTCCTTATCAGCGACACTATCGAATGGTGTAATAATATAGTGTGTTTTTTTTCCTAATCAACGGGTTCGATTTCTGGCTAGAAATATTGATTTTTCAAAAATTCACCCTGTAGGTATATTTCTTAACAACATAATTTCAATGACTTGTTAAAAAATAGAAACAAATCAACCGCGCAATCATTTAAGCGAAATGTGTTTATGTCTTAATGAAGATCGTTCTATAATTTTAGTTATGAAAGAAATATTACTATTTGCCTTTTTTAGTGCAGCAGAGGAATGAAAAATGTCTTAAGGAAAGCTGTCGTATGAATATGGATGGCTATAAGAGTAGGGAATACCAAATAAACGATGTATGGACTCTGTGAAAGATTTATATGGCTAAAAAGGGTCTCTACCGAGATTACGACTAATAGAAGTATTGAAGAAAAAGACGTGGTGCGCGGACATTAAATAAATTGGGATATGTGTAGTAGATTGATGATTTGCCTCTTTAGTGTGAACAATTCCCTTTGATTTAATTTCAGTATAATACTTCGTGCCTTTGTTATTGTCCGTAACAATTATTTCGGTCATCTTTATTCAATAGTGCTTCGATTTCAATTCTTTTCACTTTTTAACGAGCCCACGTAGGCATTATCTGAAATATCTGATCTCTGTTGAATTGTCTGCGATTATTAATGCCTGTTCGGCCTGGGTTGCAAACATAATTAAACTGGAATTAACGGTCGAATTCGAGAATCGGAATGTCCTCATTGTATCGGTTTGGCCTGATATTGTTAGATAGTTATTAGTTGATAAATAGTAGGTAGGTAATTACAGCGGGGTAATTGCGTAACACACTTCCAAGGGCAATTGATGGTAGTGCCTTAAGTTTTGTCAGTTCAGCGACGTTCGTTGCGTTACTTACGTAACGTTGTTGAGTTGACAATTTTTCTCAAACTTATGAGGTAATGAATTAGGAATGTCCTTCAAAACCGTCGGATTGTTATTGAAAGTGTGCTACGCAATAACGGTGCAGTAGGTAATTATTAAGCAATAGAAATAATTAATTATACATAAAAATGAAATGTCGTTTCTTAGTCTCACTAAATTCGAGAAAATATGGTTTTAAAATATTTGTAGAAGTCCAAGGAAGGTTTAAAAGGTGAGAAAATATGAAGAAGTTGTAACGAAAATAGTAAAAGCAACAATTTTATTATCCCATACAAACTGTTCGTACCTGTCAAACAGGGTGCGTCCAGAAACAAAATAATACGGAGGTAATAAGATTGTATATTTGACTTACCTATTCAATTGTCTGGTCTGTCCTTTACTCTTTTATTTTATTTCTATTTTAGTTTATTATCAAGACAGACATTTTTGTATGCAGCTTGATATATCTTCCTAAGCTTAGTCTCAAAATAAATTTCTGAACGCACTAATTTGACAACAAACAAATAATATACCTATGTAATTTCTGAAAGCTATAAATTGCTGTATAGTATTTAATGTCGATATTATGAAAATTTTAAAGTATTTTTGGTTTTCTGCAAATTTTTAGTTATTGAACTATTTACATTATTTAATTTTGAGGCGTACTAAGTATTAGGTATACATAATAAACTTAATAGAAAATAATTAATTATCTATTATACACATATCCTGTGTGATCATTCAGGAAGCGAAAGATAAGCCTAATCTTCGTGATAATAACAATTAATTTAATAATTACGCATAACTTCTTATTTAGTAACGCGTAATTATTAAATTAATTGTAAACATCATACAACAGCTGCTGGACTATCAAGGACAAAGTATATGTTCTAACAATTTGCGGATCGATAATAATTTTATTAGGTAATGATCATTTAACCTGCGTTCGATGAAACAAAATTCGATGATACGGCTTTCGTTCTCAAGTAGGACTTCCGAATATATAGGGTTTGGACAATAGGTTTCCTATAATTACTAACTGTCTGGTTTATCACCTCCAGGTAAGTTCCGATAATTTTTTCTAGCAAATATTTTCGTATATGTTTTTTTTTGTTTAGCCTATACTGGGACCTCCCACAGCTGGGCAAAGGTGAACTCTTTTCCCGCGCCATCTCGAACCAACCCTCACGATATGCGTCCAGACCATCTCGCCACCTCTTTCTGGACTGGCCTCGTTGGCGCAGTCCACCTTCGGGAACCCATTCTGGGGTCACTTTTTCCCATTGGTCATTGTGTACGCGGCTGATGTGATCCACCCGATCCTTTATTAGCCTGGCAGCCTCCTGGCCCACCATCTGTCCATAATACCCGTTGTGGAACGCAGTGTGGTGTCCTCAGTATCCTGTCTTTTTACATCCAGCAAAAAGACTGCTGTTGCCATTGCTGCGTTTCATGGCTCTTTGGCAAACTCCAAGGCGGAAACTTTTGCAACTCGGTGAGCGACCAAGAAATAACGTAAAATTTTTTGTGATGTTGAAATGTGACCCAGGGATTTCGCCTTTATAGATGTAAGAACATTCTATCTCCCAATTTAGGCACACGCACAAGTAATTTTGTACAGCGGTTCCATGAATAAGAAGGGTAACCAAGCGATAGATAATTAATTCACCTGCTGCCCAACTTTCCCCACCTTTGTTTGTACAGATCTATCCGAAATCCAGATTTATAGCCTACCAGTAGGGTGTCCATAAATCACCAAGTACTTACAAATTATTTCGTCTCCATTAGCATCGTTTTTCTGCCGATTGGGGGTTAACAGATGAATTATTGTCTGCGAATTTGCGGATTTGCAGAAATAGTTTCTTGGGGCTCGTTTGTTGGGCTTCTGATATATCGCACTCGATTATGATTGCTTTTTTGTTCACTGAAGAAGTTATTTGTAAGAGTAATTAAGTTTGGTGTGATTTGTTGCTATATGGTAAAAGGTCAAGGTCCTTATTGCTGATGTACGAAAGGTCAGTTGCGTAGTACCTACTCGCAACCGGCGTGCGTGTATGACATTATTAATGGGGAATTTTTAACTGCACTTCTATTTAGAAATTTAAGCAAACAAAATTTCTGCACTAATAACCTACTGCATATCAAATAAATGACTGTACTACAAATTAACAACACTGCACACTAAACCAACATAATATACAAAAGTAACACATTTGTAATGACAACTTAGGGGGAACACCCAAATATTCCGAAATATTTTATTCCGAATTTCGATGTTCCGATTTTCAAAAGTCCGAATTTCATAATACCTAAGAATTATAATCTCTATTATTAAAAATCACGAAATTTATGTTTCCGAAAGTCATAAATGCGATTTGCTTGTTTTCCGATTTTCATATGTTCGAAGAATCAAATGCTCGATGGGTTCTCGGTCCGAAAAACGTCATTCCGGTTTTCAATTTTCCGAATAACCTGTTAAAATTGGTACTCCCTTTCTTCTCCTAAAATTGTTTGTCCGAAAGTCATTATCCATAACACGTTTGCTATAAACTTCAGTAACCATAATGTTCAAAAATTCGAAATTTTGTTTTACATAATTATCTTTACTTCTAAATCTATTCTGTCATAATATCGAGTACTATAATAATTGAATCTCCTAATTTTGCATGTAATAAAGACATATGTCTGTGTATTGTATTATATAATGTGTATTATTCCGAATGTTCATTTATAATAAATTGTTAGCTCTAAAACATTTGCTAAAAATTAGGTTTTATTGACAGAAACGAATCGCTGTAAATCCGACTCCACGCAGTCTTGTCTGCCCTACCCCTAGAGTGTAATTTAAAATCGCGTAGGCGCGTAGGGGCGAGGCGGCCCGCGGGCTGAGGAGCAGGAGGCTGTGAGCGGGCCGCCGCGGCTGAGGTTAGCCGGCGAAGCCGGCCAGCAAGCCGAAGCCGTGGTGGTGAGCGAAAGCCGTCTGCGACGATTAGCACGCGTGGGGCCGCCGGAGAACCGCAGCGCCGGAGTCGTGACAGAAACCATGCCTGCTGCATGTTGCATGCTTGCTTGCATGCTGCATGTTTGCTTCCATGCTGCATGCTGCGTGTTTGCTTCCGTGATGCATGCTGCATGCTTGCTACATGCTTGCTTGCATGCTGCATGCTGCGTGTTTGCTTCCATGCTGCATGCTTACTGGCATGCAGCATGCTGCGTGTTTGCTTCCATGCTGCATGCTTGCTGCATGCATGTTACTTTAAACCCTTTACACAGAAATAGATCGTATCATAGTCATATACAGTGTGTCCGGTCATGGACTAGCGATATTCTAGGTACTTATATAGCAACTATTCTAGTACACAAATTCACTACACACTAGGGTCCAATCTGCTTCCCCGCTATTTGGCAGTCATTTTGTTGAGATATTCTCTACGTGTGTACAAAGAAAACATATCCCTCAAAGTTTTGGTCCTACTGAGATAAAAGTAGGCTTATTCGGAGGGTAACAATACTGTCTATCGTTTCCATTACGATCCAATGGGTTCACATTCTCGTAACTTAAAAAAAAAAAAAAAACTCAAAAAACATTTTCAAAAAATTATGCCAATCAACAAATTATTGTAAATTACTGCAAAAACAACCCCTATGACCCTTTTTATTTTTTTCTTAGATCGACAGATTTTGAGCTAAGTTACAATACAACATTAAATTAACATAAATTTTTTTGTGGATTGGACCCTAGTGTATAGTGTATTTGTGTACTAGAATAGATGTTATATAAGTACCTAGAATATCGCTAGTCCATGACCGGACACATTGTATATCATAGAGGCTCCGTCGATACTAGGATGCAAGAGCGAGCTAATGACAATAGAAATACCTTTACCGTGCATCGAAGTCTAGTAGTGTCGCAGTGAAGATCTATCGCCGTAACGTGCATGGAAGTGTAGTGACGTCGCAGAGACGGGTCTTTCGCAGTTACGTGCATCGCAATATTGAAGCATCGTATTAGCATTTATCGATATTTTGTGCTTCGATATTCCGTATTCTACTCGTGTATTTGTCTTGCTATTCAGTTTTACAAGGCGTTTTTATTTCGGAATTATAATTAATTCGGAATTCTAATTAATCGGAATTCGTATTTTTGATGTTTCGAATTTTCATTAATTCGGACTTTTTGTTATTCGATCTATTGGAACTCGGCATTTTGAGAATAGTACTTATAAACGTTAGGAATATTGTAATTTTGGAATTATAAAAATAGGATGAATGATAAATCGGAGTTATTATTTATGTAGTGTACCCCAACTTAGGATGCAAGAGCGAGCGAAGCGAGCTCGGGACTTGGGGCACCCCGACTCGGACAGGTTAGGTTCCTTTAAACTCTGTAGACAGAAATAGCTGTTCTCCTTCTACTGGGACACAGGCCTCCACTCTGTGAGAGGATCCACCACGCGGTGGATTACGGTCCACTACCGGTGGATTACACCCAGTGCGGGTTGGTAGATGTCACATGTATGCCCGTGAAGCGGGCTCCGTCGACTACGCCTAACCACATATTTTTGAAGATAAAAAAAAACTTTAGGATTTTTTTTTGTCGGCAACTATGATTTACTTTTAGTTAACAGATAGTCATTCAGTAAAACAGTTAAGCTTTAAAGATCTGACAGTATAGTATAATTGATTTATTTGATGAGGAAAGGAGAATGGCAGAAGTTCATAGAACGCTGGCATTAAACTTTTTTAGTTACTACAAAAATTAAAGTGGCATGGTTTGAAAGGGAATATTAGGAGCTTTTGTTAAAAAAATAAATAAAAAATAATAACAATGGGGTTAAAGAGAAATCTGAATTTTTGTAAAAGTGAGGTTAAGTGCATTCATTTTAGGTTGTTTTACCTCTATTACTATTTTAACGCATAAATGTTTATTGTATGCATAACATATTGCTAATTATGCTTTGTAATGACTTGAAAAATGATAACTAGTTGTTGAAGTTTGTTTAATTCAAAGATTTACTCACTGATCATATATAGACCTAATGGCAGTCTTAAGGCTGCGTTTCGACCAGAAATGTGCGAAGATGCGTAGCGAGGAATGTGTGTGAAACAAACCAATAACATCGCTTCATTTTCATAGCTTGAACTAAGTTAGCGTTGTTATTGGTTAGTTTTAACCTACGCATCCTCGCTCATCTCTGGTGGAACCGCATTAAGATTTTCACACAAAAATAGAAAAAAAACAATAAATTTTAGGGTTCCCCATACTTAGAACCGAAACTTAATTTTTTTTTTTTCATCAAACCCATACGTGTGGGGTATCTATGGGTAGGTCTTCAAAAATGATATTGAGGTTTCTAATATTTTTTTTTTCTAAACTGAATAGTTTGCGCGAGAGACACTTCCAAAGTGGTAAAATGTGTGTCCCCCCCCCCCCCCCCTGTAACTTCTAAAATAAGAGAATGATAAAACTAAAAAAAATATATGATGTACATTACCATGTAAACTATCACCGAAAATTGGTTTGAACGAGATCTAGTAAGTAGTTTTTTTTAATACGTCATAAATCGTAAACCACAATTTACCATTCATTCAATCAACTCAAAAAAAAAAACATTTAATTTCATAAACATAAACCTTATGCATAAACCCGGATGTTACGGAACCCTCGGTGCGCGAGTTCGACTGGCTCTTGCCCGGTTTTTTATTAACCTAGTTCAGGCGGGTCGCCACAAGTTAAAACGTCAGTACCAAAGCACTTTTCATAGGTAATTAAAATGTGTAAATTAAAGTAGTTTTTAAATAAGTATTTAAGCCAATCTGTTAAGAACGTGGTACTACTAAGTATTTAAAAGTTTGTAAATGTATTACTTTGTAAAAGGACCTAAATAAATAATTATTATTATTACTTATAGTATAGACTAAGTTATTATAGACTAAGTAGCAGGTGGCGTTCGGTAGTATCTATCTACCCTCACGGGAAGAAGACATAAGTTTTTGTATGTATGTATGTCATCATCATGATCATTTCAGCCGAAAGACGTCCACTGCTGGACATAGGCCTCCCCCGAAGGGGGGGTTTGCCATAATCGCCACGCTTGGCAGGCGGGTTGGCGATCGCAGTATAGTATGTTGGTGGAATGCATGTATGTAAAAAAAATCTAAGACTAAGGTTTAAAAAAGTTTGAAACAGAAAATCATATTTTACGAAGTACGCTGTCATGTCCTCAAACCAGGCTCTGGAGCTGACATGTCTGTACAATTTCCTAAACACTAACCCCCTTACTAATAAACTTTGTATAGCGTCTGAATAGTTGCACAACGCTTTGTCTTCTTCTTTCGAAAGTTAAATTACTGACGACTGAAAGAGAGAAATCGTTGTGTAACTATTTATCTGATATAATACCTACGTTTATTAGTAAGGGGGTATGTATACCATTAGATTTTGATCGTTTTAATCCTTAAAAGGGGTCATTATACTCATCATTATGAACAACTTTTATTTATTTATTTATACCTATATACTTTATTGTCGTCGTCGTCGTCGTTTCAGCCGATAGACGTCCACTGCTGGACATAGGCCTCCCCCAATTTTGGGAGGGTTACTTTATTGTACACCACAAAAATTATAGATCACAAAAAATATACAATGGGCGGCCTTATCGCTTTCTGCGATCTCTTCCAGGCAACCTTGAAATGGACAGTGATTTGTCTGAATCGTGAAAAAAAAAAACAGCTGATCCATACATTTATGTTCGCATAACTCGACATAATGTATGGATCAACTGATTTCTTTTCACGATTTCAGGGTTGGTCCCATAGTAAAATTTCGAGGCAGTCATTTTTGTTCAACTCATCCTATCGCAGTCCACTGCTGGACATAGGCCTCTCCCAAGCTTTGCCACAACACCACTATTTGAGGTCGTCGGTCCATTTAGCTGAAGAGCGTCCCTAAATACGCTGGTTTGGTTATACGTGGTAGAATAGTAAGTTTATAACACTGTGCAAGTAAAAACTAACCTATATAACCATTTTACTACTCACTAAACCGCTTTAGTTTATTCGTCTCGTCGATTTATTCCGGTCCGATTCGACTCTCGCAAGTCAACTGTTTTTAAATAAAGGGTTCACAAAACCGTGTTCCTTCCATTTGTTTTGAAACGTAAATAAACGAAGCTGAAAATAGCTTTTTCATCTCTCATACTCGGAAAGTAGTGTTTGTTTGATCCGAATAGAGGGTGGAAAACGCTGCTTCCCACCCTTGGGCGGGAAAGTCTCATAGTAATTGCTTCCCTCCCTAGGGCGGGAATGAAATTTAAAAATAGAACTAAATGTAGTTAGGTCGTCAGCTTAGTCAGACATACGACACCCTTAATTGATTGTGTAAATATTTATTATGCTACCCATCAAATCTTATGAATGTGCGTTAATTAGGAGAGTGGGATAAAAAGCTCATATGTTAACGCCATTAAATCTTTCAGATTTAGCGCACAAGTTAATGATTTACCTTGAATAAATTCAACATACATAGGTACGATAATCACGATTTTGATGTCAGTTGTGGTCGAGGCTAAAAAACATAAAAATTGGGGATTTCGAACATCCTGACTTTACCATAATGGGGCTGTCAATATACATCATTTAATTATTTGACGAATTTATCCATAGTTTAAGGTAAATAAGTAGTGGTAATGAACTTTTTTTTGATATCTAATGTCGAAGTTTCGCGCCAATCGTATGTGTTTACATTTTTACTTTTCACAAATTTCACACACACAGATGTAGATAAGATTCAAAATATGACAAATGTTATTGATAATAATATAAACAACACGAAAATGCCCAGGTTTTAACGTAATATTCAAACACAGGTTCAATAATACGTATTAATCATTACCACTACTCAATTTGTGTTCAAAATCGCCTACCATTATTGTTTTTTTTTTATTGCAGTGATGTGTGAAAGCGATTATACCAAACATTTTTTTTTTTAAATTTCGATTGACTCGAGTAATTAATATGACAAATGTAATCGATATTTGAAAATAAAATAAAATTATTTTAAGCAATAAATACAATAAGCATTGTTTATAATAATGATTTATGCTTTTCTAATAGTATTTCAATCTCTTCTAATATCATGTTAATAACAGACAGGCCAATAGGTACATACCTCATTTACTGAATTTCGCGCCGAAATGGTTCTATAATTGAATTTATATTCGGAATGCGATCGCTGTTTAAAATTATTTTAATTTATTGGACAATTATTTATTGTGGATTTTTTTTTGATACTTTCTAATAGTTTACTACAGAATTCCCAGTAAACATTTTTTAGGTAGGCTTACCAGAAGTTTTTTGAGAATGATGATAATTAATTAATTCTATAGATGGATAATATAAGAGGTTATTCTGCAAACACATTCATTTCAATACATTTTGTTAGTTTAAAGAGTTTTTATTCAGTTTCTACAATTTTTTTCTTGCGAGTATCGATTAGGCTGTATGCAAGTTTTGAATCGAAATAAGAAAGTTGGGTCAGCACTAAAAAGTGTCACGTCGCAACACAATTTTTAGTAATTTTATCAAGATTATCGTGTTTTCTAAGTAATTTATGAAAAATGGTAAAAGTAAGAATGCAGACAGAATGATAGTAATACGGGCCCTAATAAGCGGAACGGCCTGCGGTGATGACACAGAATCTACTCATGTGGCGGTGACGTGGTGTGTTCCATACTTCAAATTTAAAAAAGACTAATGAATAGGTACCTATTATTCATGTAATTATTATCAATAAATATTTTAGAAAAACTACTATTTTTTACTTTCCTCAAATTCGAAATGAAAAGTAGAGTGTTTAACGCGGGTGAAGTCATCAATTCCCACTCGGACTATAGCCGCCCTCGCTGCGCTCGGGCGTCTAAATGCCTCGTATGGGAATTGATTCCTTCCGACCCTTGTATAACAATCTACTATTGATGCAGCTTCCTTTAGCAGTGTTGGTTTGTTCTCACTGATATCACAAAATACAGATAGTACAGAAGGCAATCTACATACAAAGTGCGCTCTAGCAACGCACACATAGACACCGCTCATGGACACGTTATCTCGGACGGGTTGGGAGTAGAGCGAGCGCGGGTGCCATCCGCTTGAGACACGCGTCTGTGAAGTGCAAAAATGGAGCAACAAAAAATGCGTATCTAAGCTCGATTTATATAATAGTTTCCTATTTTGAATCAGTATAAACGAAGTAACTTTTTTGTAAGGTAAATTCACACTACCAACTGTTACGTAACTTGAAAACATGATTTTTGGTTTGTGTAGATATTGAGTTGTTTTTAGTGGCATTTGATAGGTTTAGGTCTAAAACGGATAGGGCAAAATAAATTGTGTAAATAATAATCTGTTTTAAAGTTATTAGGGATGTTCGATAGTGACAATTGACAAATGTAAAATTTTATGTTTTTGTTCTGTAAACTTTTTGTATTGTAATACAATGTTTATTGTTTTGTTTTAATATTGTAGAATAAGCTCAACAATAAATCAAAAACTAGATACGAGTGCCACTACCACTATAGTTTTTTTTGCATAAGCCAAAGTTGACGCTAGGGTCGGTCGCGCTAGGGCTTAGCGCGACCGCCGAGCGTCGGTATGAAAAGTGAAGTACATACATGTGATTGCCTTCTGTACTATCTGTATTTTGTGATGATATTGTGCAAGGCTGCGCGTAACATTATAGAAGGTGTGTTTACACCGCGGTGCACAATAATTCACCACACAACATGCCATTATTTCGCTTGTGTGGTCATTTTTATTAACGTATTTCGAAGAAAAGCCACTTAGTTCGGTTTGTTTGTTGTTTGTTTCAGGCTATTGTGAGTCTGTTAAGTTGTTTAGATGAAAGAGATAAAACAAGGTCTTAAGAATAATGTATGACGAAAGAATAAATAAATATCTTTAAATTGTATGTTTTCGGACAGAATTAAGAAGGTATCCTGTAGCTTTTGGTAAAATAATAATGATCAGAAAGTCAGATCAGGCATTAGGTAATAACGAACGCGAAACACAATTTTATTCTCACATTTGGCGACATGTAAGTAAGTAAATCATATCACTTGGTTTTAAAGTTCATTTCAAATAAACTTGCGATAAAGTTTGTTCACCTCCTTCTACTAATGTATCCCAATATTTCCAAACCATACGAAAAAAATGTATGGGCAGTGTCGGTAACACGATCAAAACATTGACTTACTCCGTGTTTGGTATTATGAAACTCAACCGATGCAATGTTAGCGACAGTTTTGTATGACGAACGATATCTATCGTAAGTTATTTGGACTTTTTGGTACAGGGTGGTTGAATGACATTTATCGCAAGTTTATTTGAAATACACTTTAGTAGGTTTTTATATTTTATTTATCCTTCTGATAGATTCTTATTTTGTAAACGTGAGGACTTTGTAGGCCTTGTAGACTCATCTGTAGATATTTTTTTTATTTTATCAAGTACCTGGTACTTGTTGACAGGCCTACGCTGTCCATTTCCTTTCTGTCCACAAAACATAAAAGCCAATTATTTTGAAAAAGAGTAACCGTGGAGTTTCTTGCCGGCTCTTCGCCATAGGAAACGACCAATTGAAACCGTGCACCTAGCTTCTGACGTTTCATAAGTGCACCTATGTGAAATAAAATATTTTGATTTTGGTTTTTGATTTTGAGTAGGTAGGTACTACAAAATAATGATTTACGTATCGTACACACGACGACATTATTATCAAGCTTTATTTTCCAATTTTAGTTGACCTCGCGTTGTATAGGCTTTTCGTACAATGAGAAGTCAGCTTATATTGGAAACGTATATATATATTTTTTTAATTTATTTGGGATAAACAAACAATTGTACAATATGTTTTACAAAAAAAAAAAAAAGAATATATAAAGGACATGTGGTTAAATGTACAATCAACAAAGTTTCCACAGATTACTAGTGTACATTATTAATTAGATAGGTAGTACTCGTAATTAGGGTTTAGTAGTTATAGGACCTATTCGTAAAATGGCTTACGGCGAAAAAAAGGACCTATTCTCGGAATGGCTCATTCTTCAAAGGACTTGTAGCTTGATACGTCGCCGTGCGCACCAGTATTTTTTAAATAAAGACCACAATTATCACGCCAAAATGAGTAGTTCCCTTTGCCTTTACTATGACAAAAAGAAATACACAATATACAACGTACAAAAAAAAAGAAACCTTATAAGTTCTCTGTAGACTATTCATTTATTTCCTTTGAAGCATTATTGGAAACACATAGGTACATTCCGAATCACCAAACGTTACAATAGCCGATTAATCAACAGGGTGTTAGGTACTCGTATATACCTGCCCCCTTACTAATAAACGTTGTATAACGTTACACAACGCTTTGTCTTCTTGTTTCGACAGTCAAATTACTGACGACTGAAAGAGAGAAATCGGTGTGTAACTATTCATCCGTACGTATCCGATTTATTACGTACGTAAGGGGGGGCTGGTATATAAAGCCTTTGATACGGAATGTACTCTAATAATTATTGAACTGAACTGAGTGTCATCATAGAATATGAATGAATAGAAGCGACAGTTAGTGGTATATTGGACATTGGTATTTAGTGTTCGTCATCATCATACGTCAACGTATTCTAACTTCGCTGTCTGTCCGTCCGACTGTCCGTCCGTCCGTCTGTCTGTCACAGGCTGTATCTCAAGAACCGTGATAGCTAGGCAGTTAAAATTTTTAATAACAAATACTAAAACAGATTAAAATAAATATTTAGGGGGGGCTCCCATACAACAAACGTGGTTTTTGCCTTGTGGTATGGAACCCTTCCTGTGCAAGTCCGACTCTCACTTGGCCAGTTATTTTGACACCGTAAAGTCAAACCCCGATGCCATCAATTTCATGACAGCAGTCATTGAAGCCGTTATGTAGCGAGCTACGCTGTTGTAGGAAACCAAAGCTTAAGGCCGGTTTTCCACCAGAGATGGGCGAGGATGAGTAGCGGAGGATGTGTGGAAAACCAACCAATAACATCGATTAATTTTCATAGTTTGAACTAAGTTAGCGTTGGTATTGGTTAGTTTTACACACATCCCTCGCTACGCATCCTCGCTCATCTCTGGTGGAAAACCAGCCTTAGGGTCGAGGCGGTGCGTGCGGTGGGGAGCTTTCGACGACTATTAAAGCGGCACCGGCACACGCTGCACATGGATATTCTCAGAGAACATGGTTTTCGCATCCATACGGATTAATTATTCTATGGTATACGTAATTGCTACGTAGGTCACAGGCGTATTACGCTGCGTAGTAAAACCAATTAGTTTTGATTCAGTACTCTTGAGTATTGGTTATTACCCTATGTATGATAGATGCCGTTATATCACTTCGCTGGGTGAGGAGGTCTACGATTCGCTTATTAAGTTATAAGATGTGATTTCTCAAGATCATACTTATTTATTTGTTTTTAGGGTTCTGTACCTCAAAAGGAAAACGGAACCCTTATAAGATCACTTCGTTGTCCGTCTGTCTGTCCGTCTGTCAAGACCCTTTTTCTCAGAAACGCGTGAAGTTATCAAGTTGAAATTAATATCGAATAATCAGAGCTTCAATCCCTTGAAGCAGTGTTTAAGTCAACGCAATCAAAATATACGGGCGTTTATGTTCCGAAAACAAAACAACAGCGGCACGAGAATCGAAGATGTCGATATATCGTCTCTTTCATGGTAAAGTCAACACATTCTAACGATAGAGTTATACTGCACATACGTGCCTTATCACGAAAAAGGGTGGGTGTCGTAAAAGGCGACTAGGGGGTGTACCGGAGAATGGGGAGCAGCGTTCTCTATGCATTCCACCACCATACTATACTGCGATCGCCAACCCGCCTTCCAAGCGTGGCGATTATGGCAAACCCCCCCCTTTTGGGGTAGGGCCATGTCCAGCAGTGGACGTCTTTCGATTACGAATGTGTTCTCATAAAAATGAAGGTACCTCCAGTCTACAGTACCCACCCGAAAATATCCATACTAATACATATTATCGATATCCACGCGGTACATCATCACATCATACAAGCCTTTGGTAAAAGCTAGTAGTAAATGTGCTAAACATTTATAATAATATGGTTTCATTATTATCCTAAGTGACAATCTTATAATTTTGTTTGTGGTAATTGGTCAGCCTTAGGTCCAAATAGGGTTATTTAAAGGGTAGATGCATCGTCTTCACATATTATTATAATATAATTAATGTATGCAAAATATTGTAAAACATTTTAAAAGTGTAACGGTGGAGTTTCTTGCCCATTCTTCTCCATACGAAAACTACCTTTTGGAATGGGCGACTAGAATCAATTCTATTTTGTTGTAATTTTTGACGTTCAAAAGTGCCTTTTATATGCGTAGAAATAAATGCTTTGACTTTAGTTATTAAGTAGGTACAAGTGTACCTACTTAATAACTAAAGTCAAAGCATTTTAACATTTAGCATTTTTTTCATATGTGCTTAGTGCTTACAAGTGTAAGCACTAAGCACATATGTAGGTACATGGGCCACAGATTCAAACATCGGGACAGAAGTGTGAAATGAAGATATAGCTTGAGGAAAGACATTCTGAATAATGTCGTTTTCCGCTGTCAGAGGATCCTACATATTAATATTCTTTATTGAGAAATATAGAAAAAGGAAAGACATTCTGAATAATGTCGTTTTCCATTGTCTGAGGATTCTACATATTAATATTCTTTATCGAAAAAGAAAAAACAATAACAGGCTTATTACAACAAAACTAAAATGTAATTCATTTGGAATTTATTTTCCGTTGAATAGTTTTGCTCCAAATGTTCACAGCTAGTTCAATTCAGAAAGTTTATTGAAGGTTTACAGTTGGAAATCACTTCGTGTGAAATGTTGCGAGCAGTTTCTAAGAACCTTTATTATTTTTGTGATAAGTGATTTGGTAGGAAGGAGTATGTCAAATGTTGTCGAATTTTTGGTTCTGGGATATGCCGGTTCCCTCACGATGTTTTCCTTCACCGTTTTGAGAGCAGTGGTGATGAAATTAATTACACAAAGTAAATTTTCTGACTGGATTTGATCACAGAAAATTAATAACATCTAAACAATAATAATAAATTATAATCTATATATATAAAAGGAGATACTGACTGACTGAATGACTGACTGACTGACTGACGTATCAACGCACAGCCGAAACTACTGAGTCTAGGAATGTGGAATTTTGTACACGGCTTCCTTTTATAATGTAGGGGAGCACTAAGAAGGGGTTTTTGAAAATTCAACCTTTAAGGGGGTGAAAAGGGGGGATTTCGGTTGTATGAAAAATCTTATTCCGAGTGAATAAACTTGAAACTTGGCACAAATACTTATGTAAATAAATTATAAAGTTTGGCATTTACTGTTTTTTCTAAACTACCCAGGCGGATTGGGAGGTGTCAAAATTTGTATGGAAGAATTTTAACGCGCGGTCCGATTAACTCGAAACTCAGTATTTATACTAAAGATCAATAATAAAGAATGACGTGTGTCAGGGTTTTTCGAAAATCTACCTCTAACGGGGTGAAAAGGGGTAGAGGAGGATTTTACTGCGTGGCTTGATTAACTCGAAAATTAGTATAAATAAATATTCTAATCAAGTAATGAACACATCCCAAACGATTTTTCGAAATTCCACCTCTGTGGGGGTGAAAAGCGGGGGGATACAGTTTATATGAAACATATTATTCATTTGATTAATAAACTTGAAACCTAAGGGAGATTGGGGTGTAAAATTTTGTATGGAAGAATTTTAACGCGCGGTCCAATTACCTCGAAATTCAGTATGTAAGACCAAAATAAATAATAAAGTATGTCAGGGTTTTTATAAAATCTACCCCTAACGGGGTGAAGAGAGATATTCAATTTCATAGGGGAGTATTTAATTACGTGCCTTGATTGGAAAATTGGTATAAGTAAACAATCTTTAAGTCAAGCTATAGAAACATCCCAGACGATTTTTCAAAACTCCATCGCTATGGGATAAAAAGAGGGGATACAATTTAAATGAAAAATCTTATTCATTTGGTTAATGAACTTGAAACTTGGCAATATATGGGTTCAGTAAATAATAAAGAATGTCACTTTTAATTTTAAAAAAACCCAAACCGTTCGTTCCACCCTCTGAAGACCTTCCACCTGAACATTACCTTGGATAACCTGGAAGTCTTTAAACAGACTCCGGACCCAGGTTGGTCGAAGCAAGGAAAACCTGTTCAGGTGGAGATTCATAGACGACTCCGCCTTGGAGTGTAAATGTGGTGCTGTTCCACAAACGATGGGACACTTAATATCGTGTCCTGCGTGTCCTGTCAGCTGCACGTAACAGGAACTGGTGGACGCTGGTGATGGCGCCAAACAAGTAGCCGAATTCTGGGTCGAGTCCATTTAGATTGCTATCGACACGCTAAGAAGAAGAAGAAGGGGTGGATTTTACTGCTTGCTTCCATTAACTTGAAAATGGGTATCGGCCTTTGAGTCAACTTATGAACACATCAACGATGTTTTAAAATTCCACCCCTGTGGGGGTGAAAAGCTGGGATACAATTTATTTGAAAATCTGATTCCTTTGATCTACAAACTTAAAAATTGGCCCGAATACTTATTTAAATAAATGACAAAGATCACAAACATACATTTTCGAAATTTTTAGAGGAAAGTACGAAATACACGCGGACGAAGTTGCGGGCAAAGTGCTAGTCTATAATAAAATAAAGAGAAAATGTATGTGATTTTTGGTTTGTTACACTTTCATGCTAAAACGTCTGAACAGATTTGGTTGAAACTTGGCACATGGGTAGACCATGATTTAGATTACGACATGACAGGATACTTTTTATCCCGATGTTCTCAGGAGATCGAGACTTAGGCTGCCTTTCCACCAGAGATGAGCGACGATGTGCAGTGAAAAAAAAAAGGATGTGTGTAAAACTAACCAATACCAACGCTAACTTAGTTCAAGCTATAAAAATGAAGCGATGTTATTGGTTGGTTTCACACATATCCCTCGCTACACACTCTCGCTCGTCTCTGGTGGAAAGGCAGCCCAATGCTGGTGAAGCCGCGGGTCGCAGCTGTTCAATTATGTTCAAGGTTGTTGTGGCGAAATGTAGGTGCACTATGAGTGGACCGCTGATGGACCCATCGGGGATTAAAGATGTCGTGATTATATAAATATGTTTCCTTTTTTCCAGCCTATTTTGTGACCCACTGCTGGGCAAATACCTCCCCGTTTTTCTTCCAAAGCTCCCTGTCTTGTGCGATCTCTGGCAATGTTGGCTCTGCAAATGATCGTCACACCTTGGTCTACCTCGACGGCGATCTCCTGCCTCAAGCGTCCCGTGAGTGACGATCTTTGTCCATCCCTCCAGGTGCATTCGTGAGACGTGTCCGGCCCACTCCCACTTCAGCCTGGCTGTTTAACTTCCACACCAGGACAGAACAAAACAATATGTTTACTTATGCTCTAGAAATAACACACTGATTCCTCAAACCTAAACGTCAGAATGATGTTGAAATGACGACAAGATTAGTCAAGCAACACTAATTTGTAAATAATTTTCGGCGTACACATTGCAATATTTATTTATATTTTCATAGTTATATCACACAATTTGGCATTGGTTGCTGTTAAACATAGTATTAGAACATCTGTTTACAAAACTGGATACTTAGGTAATTTTCTGGTATGAGTATTTTGGTATTCATCCAACTAAATGAGTAAATGTGAAAGTTCAATCACGTAATCACGGATTAACGCATATGGCTGCAAGGAGCCTAAATAGAATAGAACAAAAGGTGTAATGTGTTGTATAGCGTGCACGAGCTTACCTGTCTCATATTTAAGGGTTGGTGTGTACAGGCCACCAAATTGAACCACTTTCTCCATGGGACCAACAACGTAAACGCGGTAAAATTTATAAACTGTGGCCTTAGTGTGAGTTTTTTCGACTCACGTTCGATTTCGAGCGCTTTAGAATTTTGTATGGGAAATTAGGTTTCTCCTAGTGACCACCAGGTGGCGCTATAACTTTTTTCCATATAAAATTCTAACGCGCTCGCAATCGGACATGAGTGAAAAAACTCACACTAAGGTCATTGTCCCCATGCAAAACTTCAATACCATATGTATGAGAAGGCTGATTATCCCATGGAGAAGTTGTTCAGTATAATGAGTTGTAATAAAAGAAAAATAAAATGGGTGCCACCCACATCGATGCGCAAACGGTAACCATGATTTCAGAACATAAGTCTAGACTCCAAGTGTAGAAATTTTTCGTCGGTTATCAAAAACGAATCTGCTGTTTCATAGAAAAGTGATCAAAATGACCAATGCGATCAAAATGTATGGAACAGCAGTTTTTGAAGTGAAACTTCTTTACGCACGCTTGACTTGGGGAGTAAGCTGGCGAACGCGTGACGTAAGCGTTACGAAAAGTGTGATCGGGCAAGGCGAACGGAAGTTAAGTGGGGGATATAAGCAAGAGACAGCAGTGCGCGCGCACATTTTCTTTCTCTCTTCCTCTCATAGCCAAATACGTTCCGTATATCTAAAAAGTTTTTTTTTTTTATTTTTTTTTATCTAAGTTTCACTTTAGTCGTGTGGTCATAAGCACACTCGTTTTTTTTTTTTTTTTTAATGATTGACCCAAATTTTCAAAGGGTTCAGAATCATGTACTGAATCCATAGTTACACGTTGAGCGTCGTTTTCCCTGCCACCCTGTCATCATCTGCCTGCCTTTCCCAACTATATTGGGGTCGGCTTCCAGTCTAACCGGCTGCAGCTGAATACCAGTATTTTACATGGAGCGACTGCCTATCTGACCTTCACAACCCAGTTACTGGGTAATACGATACCCCTTGGTAACACTGATTATCAGACTTTCGGACCTCTGACGACCCATAACGACTGTCAAAGACCCACGAATGACAGCCGGGACCAACGTTTAACGTGCTTTACGAGTCACGGAGGGTTCTTGGTATGTGAAGATGGTCACCCATCCACGGACCAACCGCGGCAAGCGTAGCTTAACCTGATCGATCGGCCCGTGCGACTGTTATTACTTAGCCACAGGCCCCTCCAAGACCCAAAATTAGAACGCAGGGGTTCAGAATTATGTACTGAATCCATAGTTACAGGTTGAGCCATCCCCGCCATCCTGTATTACCACCAGACTATATCTCTTTGATTACCACTTTAATTTTTTTTAAATAAAATTAAATAATTACAAACTGCAACAAACTTACTTTAAAAATCAACGGGATCTCGTTGGCTAAATATTTTCGAAGTAACGTTACATAGAACAAACAAACGTCGAAGAAACAAGGGTTCGATGTAAGGTTATCGATATTAAGAAACAGCGAACAATAAAGTTGTAGTAAAAACATAACTTCGCATTAGCAAGGCATCGATGTATAATCATCGATGTAACAATTTTCGCGGAATAGTATAATTTCGAACTCGTATAGGGAACCCCTTAAGCCCCTTATGGTACTTCACATATCAGATAATGGGGTGTGGATACGGGCAACTTCCCAAGTAATAACTCTTCTAAAATAGCAAACTCCCCATCTAAAACAAACGAACATCCAACAAATGAACAACATGCGGACTCGATGAAAATAATACCTATAACAAATTGATTCCAACACAGTTTACAAACACACATAAATTCAGTCCATATTCTCTTAATCATAAACCTTCCTTCAGGTCAATAATAGATAGCAGTTTACCCAGTGTTCCAGTAAATAAGGGATGTGACGTCATCCAGCTATGAAATCCAACCGCGAACGATCTTGTACCGGAACTTGCATAATATAATTATTAATAAATATAATTAACTGTCGGTCCGTGTAGCATTTTGTCGATGGGTGGAAATATTTCAAGTATTCGGGTCAGGGTCAGGCCCTCAATTTTTTTTTGTCTGAACCGATGAGTTTTTAACGTAATATGATTAAGGTTATGCGCACGAGGGACGTGTTTCTAAGTCGGTGTTGTTTGTTTTTAATATGGGTAGCAACGAGTGGGTGGTGGCTAGGCAGAGAGTAGGAAGTTTTTACTGAAATAAAAACAGGTAGCATAAGACTACTTTATTCCTACATCAAAAAAACCGCCTATTTTTTTGGTTTTAGATGCCTAAAGGATCCCTCAAACTTTAAGGAGGTATTAAGAAAAGACTATCAATGAATGTCCGAAAACGCACGATTCCTCAATCTAACATACTAGGCATTCAATAAATAATTAGGTTTTAGTTTCTGAATAGTTTTATTTAAGTTAGGATATAATTTTGTTATTTTTATTTATTAATTAATAGTATTACCTATATTTACGAAAGCCCTAGGAAGTGGTGAAGGGCGGGCGTTTTGGGGGACTGCCTTTTGTAATTTTGACATTCGAAAAGTGCTGATTCTCAGCCCAGTTTGAATAAAATGACTTTTGATTTTAATTTTGGTTTTTGTTATTGAATTACACATTCGGGCATAAATAATTAAATATACATGTATGTATGCTATATTACTACCCTCTGTTGTCTATCTATGAGGTTATCCTCATATCAAAAGGCTTCAAAAGAGTGTGGATCCTTCAGTCACTATCTACACAAACATTTATATTTTATGGCAAGGGTGTTATAGCAGACCCTTCGTAACAAAAAAACATAGTTGGCGGTTTTCGACCCGCGATATATTGCAAAATGCGATGTGATAAAAAGTTTGAGTATGGGTGCTTCTTTTTTGATCTAAATTGTGATGTAAAGCTGCGTTTTCACTTAGCGAGCAAGCGTTTGTTCGTGCGGTAAATGAAAACACTTGAGCGAGCGAACATGTTTGTTCAGTGATGATCGGTTGCACTCGGCGAACGATTGCTCGCTCGCTTATTTATTCAGTGAAAACGACGTCGCTGGCGATCGAGCAGCAGTTGCTCTGTCCATTCGCTCGACGTTCGACGAGCACGGTTGGTGTCCGATCTTTTTTACGAGCTTTTGTTAAGAACTAATGTTCGTTGTAGTGGAAACAGATGTTTTCTGTTTGTGCGAACATCGGTAGAACAGCAAACATTTGCTCAAAACAAATGTTTGTTCGGCAGGGTGGTGAAAATAGGGTTTGATAAGAATGAGAATATTGTGGGCTGAAACGGAAATTATCATTGAAAAACTATTTATTACAATTACAGGTGGAATACCTACTGAGCGTGGATGGTACTCGTGACTTATAAGTTACTGCTAGATCTGAAAACGTTTTTATATTTCCATGAAAGTATACAATGGTTTTAAATAAATCATAGATACTTATTAGTAGGTGGGGAGCAGTGGTGGCCCAGTGGTATCGCGACTTACGAGTTGTATTGTAGGTCCTGAGTTCAAACTCAGCCAGGCACTTTACTTTGTGTATTTGATTTCATCACAACTGCTCTCAAAACGGCAAAGGAAAACATCGTGAGGAACCCAGCATGTCCCAGAACCAAAAAAAAAATCGAAGACATGTGACATCCACCAACGTAACGTCCATTAACTAACGTATTTTTAACAATATTCTCTCTTACGCAGGCCCCTCTTTTCCATTGGGCACTCTGGGCAAGTGCCCTGGGCCCCGCAATCATCGGGGGCCCGGCCGGCCTGCTCTCATTGAAAAACGTTATTTACAGCCGCCGTTCCCTTCTACGCATTATTAGTAGGTACCCGATTCAATGACAAAATAAGTGCTTTGCAGTGCGATTTACAATAAATTTCTAGCCAATCAGTTATGAAATATTAGTATGTTTCTCTTATTGTCTCTTATGGGCCCCATGGTCCTTATGTGTCCGGCCCAGCTCTTTATTATTATTATTATTATCAGCCGTTTCTCTTTATTATTATTATTTCAGTTCTTACGAGTTTAATTAATAATCAAATCTATATTTTAATAACGAGTCCAAAAAAATAAGGAAAGTGCCTAATTAGTTGGTACGTCGGGGTCGGACTGGTTGTGACCTAAAAAACTTCGAACCGAGGTACTGAAACTAGTCCCTAAAAAAATTTGAACGTTTTTCTATGACGGCTTAATGTACTCTTCGCGTTTTTGTAACAATTTGTTTGATAGAGATGTCACTTTTGTGTGGGAACGTAATTTCGTTTTTATTTTAGGGAGAGGCACCATAATGATAATCTGGATAATGGATACCAACACATCTATGCGTAGGTATTATGCTATATTGGGTTACTGTATAGTATATAATTGTCTGTGTGGTGCCGGACTTAAAGAATAGCACCACCCCATACTTCCCGTGGGTGTCGTAAAAGGCGACTAAGGGGCGTACCGGAGAATGGGCAGCAGCGTTCTCTAGGCATTCCACCACCATACCATACTGCGATCGCCAACCCGCCTGCCAAGCGTGGCGATTATGGCAAACCCCCCCTTTTGGGGGAGGCCTATGTTCAGCAGTGGACGTCTTTCTCGTGAAATGATGATGATGATGACAGTATATAACGCATTGTCGATGCGTGGGAGTTCCAGTGCCTTAGGGATCTTCTGGGCACGTTCGTCCCATCATAGACCTCATCCATCGCTTTCCATCAGGCGTGAACGAGGTCAAGAGCGGGCCCATTCAGCAATAATAATAATAAAAAATATATTTCTCGCCCGTGTCATTCATTTGAACCAGTAACTAACTTCTGAACTTTTGTGAGTGTTCAAAAGTGCTTGTTAATTGTCCGATTTCAGTTAACGAGGTAGGATGATGAATTGCGTAATTTTAGCACATACTTACTAGGTATCACAGACATCATCTCTACTTTTGGAAACAACCTTTTGGGGCTAGATCAATTCTAAAATTTTAACGTTCAAAAGTAGATACCTTTTACGAGTATGTGCGTATCTATATACATATAATAAATCTGTAGAAGGGTCAATTCTGTACATTGAAAATATTGAAAAAATAAATAGCGGGGGGTGTTGCTGGATCGATACCAAACCCAAATATGTGATTAAAAAAATTTTTGTCTGTCTGCCTGTCTGTCTGTCTGTATATGCAGGCATCACGTGAAAACTAACGGTTCGATTTCGATGAAACTTGGTATAATTATACCTTATTATCCTGGGCATAAAATAGGATACTTTTTATTCTGGAAAAATACGTAGAAAAAAAAATCTTATTTTTCGGTTTTATTCATAGACGTTGTTCTGTAGAACCGCGAACACACGTTGCATTACCCGTAGTGGATAATTTTCCATTTCAATTTAAGAGAATACAGTTTCCTGTAGCTTTGTGTTACGCCATGACAATAAATAAGGCTCAAGGTCAAACCCTAGGAGTTGCTGGCGTAGATCTTACCGCGAGTTGTTTTTCACACGGGCAACTTTACTTTTCACACGGGCAACTTTACGTAGCTCTTTCCCATGTGAGCAGTCCAAGAAATCTTCATGTTCATATTCCGGACGAGCTCACTAACAATGTTGTGTATGCTGAAGCCCTCAATTAACTTTCTGTCGCATTGTCACGATCACTTTTTTATTATTGCAAACTTTTCGTCATTGTCAGTAATTTACTGCTACATGCTACTTATCAAGGTCGGAATTACTATGAAAAAAATACTTACTACAGAACGCGAGCTCAACAGCAGTAGCTCAATAGAGGGATCTCCTTAATTATTATAGGCTTAGCCGTATTTGGATCCAATAGATATTTATAACATGTCATTGTCAGAGTTAGGTACTCAAAATGGAGAAATAAACCATCCACGCGAAGACCGACATCCGCGCGGACGGAGTCGCGGGCGGAAGCTAGTTTGTAATAAATCCTTTGACTATGACTTTCCCTATTTTGGTTTCAACTTCGTAGAATACCATGAACTTATAAATCCTAGTTTTTTTTATTTTCATCTTCCTCTTATACTTAAATAATCCTTTAAATTTGCAAGTAGTCTAGACTTCAAACTTACCTACTAAAACTTTTGTATAAATTCTACGAAAACAGGAAACAGAATACTCAATTCTGCCACCTAATAACTTCCTAGGAAATTCCTTCCAAGTATGAACCAACAGGTGTTTACTTGTTCGAGATTTCACACTTTATTCCTACATTCATGATAAATTTAGGAAATGGGTACACGACATACAACATTGAAAAGATTCTCTTGGATAGATACCGAATCATAATCGGTGCGTAACTTTCAGGGCCACGACCAAATTTTGTTTCAAAATTGCAATCCAAACTCACGATATTGGCTCCGATTCTGTTGTTTACAAACTAAACTAAATTTAAGTTTAGGCATCTCTTTCTTTCTACTTCATTAGGACAAGGACAGTAGATAAATATTAGTTTAGTCCTGTCAAATTAGTCGGCGCCTGGCGTAAATTGACGTATTTTTAGTACCTAGCCAATTTTTTAATGTAAGAAAGAAAGAAAGAAAATACGTTTATTTGCGGCAAACATGACGCATAAAAATAAAAACACAAACAAAAAATAAAACAAAATAACAATTTGGGAGAAAGTATGCGTCACATCTACGCAAAACGGCCATCGCTTAGCATAATGCTAAAACCCTATACAAGACAAGCCCCAGCGCTGGTTTTCAGAGACAGCCGGCGTTGACGTGATGACGTCAGCCAGTGCAGCATAGAATAGATATAAACAAAAACAACAATCAAAATAAGAAATAAAATATACAAAACAAAAAGATAACATGAAAATATGATATCAGTGGCAACATTCCGGACAACGACTCACGCGCCGCCGCCGCGCCGGTTACCTATTTATTAGTAATCTGTGCCACAGAACACTATGATCTGTGCGCGAGCGCAACTGTCACAACAAGGCTATCTTATAGATTTGACATACTGCTGAACGTACTATTAACTAATGTCGTCTAAAGTTGTCTATGGAGTATCTTAATTTGACAGGACTAAACTAATATTTATCTTCTGTCCTTTTCATAATGAAATAGAAAGAAAAATATGCATGAACTTAGGCGATTGGCACACTGCTGCGTTTCACGCAGCGGTGAGCGGGAAACGGAGCCAAATTCCACGCGCGTGAGTGCGTTTTTATTGAATTTGTATGTAAAAAATCACGCGCGTGGGTGCGTTACACGCAACATGCAGCGTGGTGCGTGGCAGTGTGATAATCGCCTTAAATTTAGTTTAGTTTTTGAACAACAGAATCGGCGGCAATATCGTTTCTCCTCCACAAACTTCCTGTAACTTATACTTGAACTATATTTCAAACAGAGAAAACAATTTTCCAGCGTAATATTAATTTGTTTCCTTTTACTTTGTTTCACGTTTCTGGGAAAACCGGGCTTCGGTACCGTTAATTGGAAACGCTTTCTCTCTCCTAACTCACTTATTTCGCTGTACCCGACAGGGTCGATAATTATGATCTAATTTGTAAGTTTACCACCTAAGAAAACCTACATGTGAAATGCAATATAAGTATTGAGTATTAATTGGAAAAGGTATGAATAACTGTGTAGGTACCGTTAGGTGTACAACAAAGGACATAAGTATACAGGAGCGTCGGATATAATTGAAGTTTACTAAGAAACCGATGGATGTTCTCGAATAAAATTTAATTTTATTAATAGAAAACAAACAGCTCATTTATTAAATTAAATTTCAGTCCAGAACATCCATCGGTTTCTTAGTAAACTTCAACTATATCCGACGCTCCTCCTCCTCCTCCTCCTTTGTTGACTGTACATATCAAAATTATGTGTTATTGTTTGTACTCTAACACATGTAAGTAGGTACAGTCAGAGAAAATAAATTAATCATTAAGTAAGTATTTCAGGACATCAGCAACCGGTTGATTGACTCTTTACGTGGCCAGAAGGCTGACCTATTTTTCGTACAAAGAATCAGCATTGCCATCCAACGTGGTAATGCTGCCAGCCTTTTGGGCACTGACAGCGGGCATTGACAGCGATGGGGACGAATTTTTTATTGCCCAATGAGCTCCTCCCATTTTTTATTATATACTTGTACATAATACATTATATATATATTTTTTTTTTGTGTTAGCTTGGTACTGTAATTATTTTTGTATTTAAATAAAATCCCTCAAAAAAAAGTTAAGCAAATTGACACCCTACAAAGAAAGATTTAAAGTTTATTTGTCACAGAAATAAGTGCATACAAAAACATAAGTTAACTCAAATAGTACCTAAAGAAAAATGCCCTTCGTCAATTTGCCGCGTTATAGCCATTTCTCACAACTGACAAAGAATGACAGTTGTGATTTGTTATACGGATAATTTAAGTTTCTCGTCAATTTGCTTAACATTAACCATTAATTTCCCTGGCTTTACTGAAATCATTTTATCTTTTTTCGTTGGGAAAGATGTTTACGTTAACACTTTCCAATATTTTATTGTATTTTGCGTCAGACTTGTAGTATGAAAACATGTACAGAAAATTATGCTGATAATGAGCTGCACACCGTGAAAAGTGGATAGGATTAAGGCTCCTACAAACAGGCGCGACACGCGATGTAGGTAATCGCGCGCGACACAAAGGCACCGCTTTTTTTTTTTTTGTTTTGTGTATGGGAAATCATCAAATGGGTGGAGCGGAAGGGAGTTTCAGACTCTTACTGACTAAAACCCACCCGTGTTCCTTCTTTAGCCCTTTATGTTCCGGGCCAACGGTAACCTTTCGGACAATCCCGCTGGTTTCGGACAATCCCGCTGGACAAAGGCACCGCTCGTTGCGCGACTTGCGGTGCCTTGTGTCGCGCGCGATTTTATCGCGTGTCGCGCCTGTTTGAAGGAGCCTTTACCCAGAATACTGGACATAACCAACGGCCAAGATTACAAAGACAAAAACGAAAGAAATATTGCCGATCGTTTCAAAGAATAAAGCTAACATATTAGTGAGCAAAGTAGAGGGGCAACCTCGTAATAGCTTTACTCGTTTTGATAACAATACCCAGCAAATTGTAATTGGAGCCATCTGGAAATTTTCAGTAGCAGCCCAGAGTCTGGATGTGTATTCAACGCAATGCGCGTGACTTTGGGTCACCTCAGGAGAACTCGTCTTGTTGGCGTTCCTTGTCCCTGTCATCGCCTTGGCAAGCCCGGCCATCAATCTGTGCGCATCAGCTTGCCACACCGTCACATTGGCGCCCTACGTGGGGCCAATGTGACAGTGTGGCAACTGGCGAAATGTAAGTGTAGGTACCAGTTGTACACCAGTACACCTCTGCCTAACCCTTTAGGAAATACAAGCCAGATGTTATGATGTTGTGTACCCGGTAAATTGATATTTCTCTAAGGTTGAAATTATCTCATTGTCCGATAGACAAATAGATCTAATGTGTGTGCGTGGGCCCGAATTATTTACATAATTATGATTGTGTATCTAAATGTACCTCATCATGAATGAAAAAGTCAGGAATATTAATTGTTACGTAAATTGACTATCATCATCATCATCATTATCATCATTTCAGCCGAAAGAAGCCCAATGCTGGACATAGGCCTCCCCCAAAAAGGGGGGGTTTGCCATAATCGCCACGCTTGGCAGGCGGGTTGGCGATCGCAGTATAGTATGGTGGTGGAATGCATAGAGAACGCTGCTGCCCATTCTCCGGTACGACCCTTAGTCGCCTTTTACGACACCCACGGGAAGTATGGGGTGGTGCTATTCTTTAAGTCCGGCACCAAACAGACAATTGACTATCAACTTGTCCATATTATTATACTAGCTTCTGGCCGCGACTTCGTCCGCGTGAAATTTCTTGTTCTCCGACCTTTCCCGTCGCAACGCAGTGCCTGCTCGCGCTATCACTATGTTCTGTCTAACTTGTTTTGTTTTTGCCCGGCTCCTAAGTGTCCTAGCGTGATGATAAGTAGCCTATAGCCTTCCTCGAGAATTGGGCTATCAACGACAAAATAATTTTTGAAATCCGACTGGTAGTTACAGAGATTACCGCATTCAAACATAGAAACAAACTCTTCAGCTTTATTATTAGTTTAAAGTATATAGATCAAACGAGGGGCCCGTGGCTAAATAATAACAGCCGCACAGGTCGATCGATCAGGTTAAGCTACGCTTGCCGCGGTTGGTCTGTGGATGGGTGACCATCTTTACATACCGAGATCCTCCGTGCCTCGGAAAGAACGTTAAGCGTTGGTCCCGGCTGTCATTTGTGGATCTTTGACAGTCGTTACGGGTAGTCAGAAGCCAGAAAGTCTGACAACCAGTCTTACTAAGGGGTTTTGTATTACCCAGTAACTGGGTTGTGGAGGTCAGATAGGCAGTCGCTCCAATGTAAAATACTGGTATTCAGCTGCATCCGGTTAGACTGGAAGCCGACCCTAACATAGTTGGGAAAAGGCTAGGCAAATGATGATGAGTATAGATTCAAATCACAACGGTCATTCTTTGACAGTTGTGCGAAATAGCTACAGCACGGCAAATTGACGTATGCTGTCAATTTGCTTAACAATTAATTTCCCTTTTTTTTAACGTGGAGAAATGCTCATGCAATCTGCACTACCACGGGGAGATAGTGCAGTTATGTGGGACTCTAACCCACTAAAACTCCACGGTGTCCTCCTCTGCCGCTTACGGCGGGAACACGGGCACGCGTTAGCACTCATCCGTGGACCCGCCGCGTCTGTCCGTCACCGGACCCTCCTCTGGGGAGTACTCCCCATCACCGGCGCACCAGAACACATAGCACGCCGTGACCAACGCAATGCCTCCCATACGACATCGGGGCCCGCCTCAGTTGCGATGTCGCCGAAGCGGCACCGCAACCTACTTGTTGGCCGCTACGTCGTCGGCTTACAGGCAAAAGCCCTGACGACCGGCCCCTCCTCGGGTTCCTCTTCGCTTCACCGTGGGTGTCCAAGCCACGGCTACTGAGCCCCCCCGCCTCGACAATGCGGGAATCCACCGGGGGGGGAATTAATTTCACTGACTGTAACATTTATGTATCACAGTCGAGCAGATTAAGCAAGTTGTATTTTCCGACTATTTTACTGCCAGCTTCTAAAGTAGGTACTCAGATTCACCTGAATACCTGAGTGTCCATTATTGCCCAATCAGTTTCAAAATCATGTTGGCTGTATAAACCTATCATCCCAAAACGGAATGGAATCTAGGTTATTAATGTTGTTCATAGATTGCTTACAATCTGTCATAGCTGATGCATTATGCAGTATCTAGATCAAATGGCAGCACGTGGCGCGATATCAAGTAAACACGTGTTTTCCAAAGATCGGGGTCTATATTGGGTGGACGGCATTCAATAATTGTTATACTTAGTGACACGGTTCTGATGGGTCGTAAATCATATTACGGGTCTAAAGTGCAGGGACTCTGACAAGATTCGATTGTACGATCTCATAGGAGACTCACATAATAGGGCTTTACTTTGTGTAAATTATTTCATAACCACGGTTCTCAAAACAGCGAAGGAAAACATCATGAGGAAACCGGCATGTCCTAGAACCAAAAATTCGAAGACATGTGACATCTAAGATCCCGCACTGGGCGTGGTGGATTATAGCCCACTCCCTCTTGAACAGATGAGGCCTGTGTCCCGCCAGTGGGAACATATAAGCCGATTATTTAAGCATAGGAAATTCTGTCTTTGATACCGAAAGAAAAACTTAAGAAGATGAAGACGGGTGTCAAAACCTACACAAGCATAATTATGTACTTAAACGAAAAACACACATTACTGTAGTTTCAAGTACAAGGCGGGAAGGGTTTAAAATTAAAATAAATCTATTACTTGAAATAAAGGAATAACCTAATGGAAAAAATAAGTGCTATTCCTACATCAAACATGAAAAAAAAATACAGTGATTGTGAAAATCATGTAAAGAAAATGGAATTCGTGCTGATATGTCAGAAAGTGATTGTCAATTTCACAGTAATGATAGAAATATCGGTTAGTAAACGTGGGGAGGATGTAAAGTTGTCGAAGAGAACAGGCAATGGTCAATAGCTGAAATAGAATGGCTAGGACTAGGCCGCCGATTTGACATATGACAGCCGGTAGAAATAGGACACTCAGAGAATAATGCTTGGAAAATGGAGCAGAAATTAATATTTTAATAATATTTCAAGAGTAAGAACCAAGTTTCAAAAATGATATCAAAGTGAAACTACAATATGATTTTACTCACATGTGTGATTTGATTTTCGTGTCACGGGGACTGACTCATATGTTTCCAAGAACTTGTAAGATCAAAGCCGATGTAACAAATGTTGGAAAATAGGTCATTATATAAGATTTATTATTTGGATATAAATTGTATGTATTGTGTGTGCAGTTATTACTACCGCTCTGTTTGAAATATATTTAATATCAATTCATTTTCAGAAAATTCGGGTCGTCAGAAAAGCCCAAAAGTCTGACAACCAACCAAGGGGTATCATACTACCCAGCAACCGTTGTGGAGGTCAGATAGGCAGTAGCTCCATGTAAAATCATGGTATTCAGCTGCATTTGGTTTGACTGAAAGCCGACTCGAACATAGTTGGAAAAAGGCTAGGTAGATGATGATAGTGTCAAGAATTGGTGGATTCATCCACTTCAAACGAAAGGTCCCGTGTGACGTGTTCTGGGATATGAGAGCCCATTCTTCTAGTCTACTTCAGGGTTTTATGTACAAAAGTAGCTGGTTCTTGAAAATTGACAATGGCTATAGATATTTATTTTTATCATAACCATATATGACAGAAGAGCCCTAAACTTCATGTTTTTCTGCGTACGTTCTACGAACTACCATTTAATAGAACCATTTATTAACAAAATGTAAAAAAAGAAGCACAATAAATATAAATTGTTTGGAATCGAACTTATGTTTGCAAAGAAGTCGTCGAAGCGCTAAGTTAATTTGCTTTGTTGAAAGTTGACTGAAATAGCCGTACTTATTTAAGATACATTTTTAACCAATGTGCAAACTGTAACCACGAATTCAGCATCTGATTCTATACCCTCTAGCGTAGAAATTTTTCGTCAATTTTATCAAAAAAAAAAAAAACTGGTGTTTCATAGAAAAGTGAAAAACCTACGCGGTCAAAAGGTATGGCACAGCTATTTTGTTTTTGAATAACCGACGAAAAATTTTCAAGCAGGGGTTCAGAATCATGTACCTACTGAATTCATGGTTACAATTTGAGCACTGGTTAAAAATGATCCTTTATAGGGCATGATGGACTGCTTAGCTCCGTAAAAGAACAGCATGATGAGAATATTATGTCTATGGTGTTAGTCTTATTGTTAAATTATTACTTTACATATGTGTAAGAGACAACAACAAGCTATTCACTCGGTTTATAAATTCAGAACTTCGAAGAAAGATAATTCATCCAAACAAAGAAATTTTGAATTTCGCGGACTACATTGAAGGAAACAAGTCTGACATGTTCTCAACTTCAAATTTAGAACTCAGAAACCGGGAGATAGTCATACAAATCAACAAAGATTAGAAGAAGCAAGCGCACACAAAGCCAAACAAACAAATGATGAAACTAAATCTGTTCAAACATGGGCTTAGGATTAGGACTCATAAATACTAAACCAGATTAAATTATTTGGCCAAAGTTTTGCGCTAAACATTACTTACATATGCTAAATCCAAACGTTAGCGTGGGTTCTCCACAATAGTCGATAGAACACCGAATTTGGACGGACTTTAGAATGCAAATTACCCCTAAATGCTCGCTGCGGTGACCCGAGTTAGGCTGCCCTTAATATCAGCGGTAACTGTAGTCTGTACCTATGTAGTTACAGAACATTGAGCTTGTGATCCTTAAAAGGTTTACCGGATAAATCGGCCATGTTTGTTATAATATTTAGGTCTATTTTTGTATGAAACGCTTTATGAATAAATTGTTTTATATACCGTGACATATACCGAGTATGGAAGAAAAAGACATGTTGCGCCGACCCAAATAAAGTGGGTTAAGGGCAGGAGTACGTTGATGATGATGATATCGTGACCTGATCCACCAGCTCCCGATAAGTGGCGGTCAACACCGGATAAATAATTAAAGATTTTAAATTTGTACCAGAGGGGCAATTCTCGTAATTTTAAGAACGTTCGCAGTCTGATCTGTGCAATTTATCAAAAATACTTGAAAAAAAAAAATTAAAAAAATGTAGGGAAATTAGTTTCCCTACATTTTTTGACAAGTTTTTGACATTGTTTGTGGTCGAGATGAGACTGCGACAAAATTTTAAACGTTTTTAATCACGGGTATTCCTTGGGTTTTAAAATCTGGTAGATAGTAGTAAGTACGAATCCTGTCTTTTCATCTATTAATAAAAAAAATCCTCGGGCATAATTTTGAACTGAATCTATTATAATTCTATGTTAATTAATGTAATTGGACCTGTGCCGTTTTAATTAACTATACATAAATAAATAAAATAAATAAAAATAAATAAATAAATTATTGACATTATCGCCAGGACGTTTTCATTGAAGTCTCTAAGGTGAATTTGTCATAGCCAGATCTTAGAATTGATCATTACATGAAGTGTTCAACCATTTCATGAAATGGTTGTGTTTCATGGAATAGAACACCGACCGCTGGTCACATAATGATGTGGTCTGACCAGATCATTGAATAATCATGACCTTTGACGATATTATGAACAGTTTAACGCACGACTACTTCATGATGTGGCCAAACATTAGTAATCATATCGTAAACTATCTAGAATAGTAGAATCTACTAGTTAGAATATCCACCGGTAGAGGCGTTGATGTCGCTTTATTGTGTTTTAAAAAAATAATACTTTTTTAAGATTTTTATTTAATTTTTAATCTATTGTTTGTACTTACAAAAGCAGTACAAAAGTTCCTTCCTTATTTACAGTTTTTACTAAACTATTAACCATGTATACCGTACATTGATGATTTGGCCAAACTTTATGGCCTGGCTATTTCATGAAATGACCGAACACTTCATGAAATAATCAATTCTAAGATCTGGTCTCGACATATTCACGTAAAAAGCTGGTAACCGGCGCAGATATGCTAGCGCTTGTCGTTTTCATAATTTTTGTCAACTCAGCGCGAACCGTCTCCGATAAGCGCCGACACGACAAGTCCTTATCTGAATTAGTCGCCGATCAGCATTGAATAACCCTTGGCATATCGGCGCCAGTTTGCAAGCTTCCTACGTGAATAAACCCTTAAAAGATCTATGTAGTCAACAAAAAAGATAAGTATGCAGGATCGTCGGATATAGGTTAAGTTTAGTAAGAAATCGATAGATTTTCTCAAAGAAAATTTTATTTCATTAATAGAAAACAAACAGCTCATTTATCAAATTAAATTTCAAACGACAACACCCACTGGTTTCTTACTAAACTTCAGCTATACATATCCGACGATCCCGCATACTTATCTCTTTTGTTGCCTACATAGAAATAAACATCATTTCATATTCGATTTCAACTGTTTTTTAACATTTCTATTTTTGGTAACAGAATAAATATGTATTTTACTTAGGTATTAACATAGCTTTTTATGTCTAAACACAAACAAAAACTCTTTCAATAAATAGTAATAAAGTGTGTAGTCTATGTATTTGTGTTTAAGTCATTGACTGCCACCGCGGGCACATGGTGTCCGCCAATAATAGATTTTCTATTGTCTGTTGTCTGGCAGTCAATGTGTTAAGGATTATCTCAAGGTTTATATGTATTTATGTTTTACTGATTTTTCTGAATAATATGTATTCTACCAGTCTATAAATTATTGTCTACTATACAGGATTATTGGTAAAACATTAACAACCTCTTAAGAGGTCATTGTACTCACCATTATGAACAACTTTTACTATGGGACCAAACCAGAAAATACGAACATAAGTGTAGGAAACAGCAGATTTTTTTTTCGCGATTTCAGTCCAGTGACCTGTTAAGAGGTTGTTAAAGTTTTACCAATAACCATGAATTAATAATTCTTGGCTACTTCTCACACAGAGAAGCAGGAGCATTGATCACCAGCTCAAGACGGGGATAAGTCCAGGTTTCCTCAGGATGTTTCTTTTACAGATGTCAGTAATGTGCAAGGTAAACTCAGAAAGTACATATTGAAAAAGTTACATTGGTAGGTACTTGCCCGGTTTTGAAAACCCGAAATCTCGCACATGAAAGGCGCTATCACGACTTGAATACAATTTAATTACAGTGTAAAAAGTATTTATAAGCTTCTAATGCCTCATAATATTTTACATACATATTTATTTGGTTATCTAGCTCAAAACTTCGATTACATAACACAAATTCTTGGAGGTACGGCGCGTTCCAACGCCTCCGATTCAAATGCTAAAATTGCAAACTTTTAATTACTTTTTTATGATATTTATATCGCATAAGAACGTAAAACCCCGCCCTCGTTAAATTAAGGCTACGCCGACCGCCTAGTGGCACTCTCATCGTTTGTTTGGTTATTTCTTTTATTTTAGAATGAAAATACAGAAAATAAGCACGTTAAGTTGTGCTCCACAAAATTATACGTTAATATTATTATAAACGGTAGTTTTACATTGTTTAGTGTTATTATAATCACTAAAACGGAAAGTAGTGCCACTATTATCCGTTTTAATGATTATAATAAAACCAAACCAAACAAAACAATGAAAACGAAACAATGTAAAACTACCATTTATAATAATATAACGTATAATCTTGTGGAGCACGACTTAACGTGCATATTTTCTGCATTTTCATTCTAAAATAAAAGAAATAACCAAACAAACGATGAGGGCGCCACTGCGCGGTCGGTGTTTGGTCGGCGCCCTCTTAATACCAGAAATTAAAACAAGATCAATCGTCGAATCGTTTCGCCATCTGTTTACAACCAGAGCAATAAAAAATTTAAGGAATATTTCACACGAATGTGAATCGAAGTCATGCGTTATTTTCGTGCAACCTATTTACCTAAGCTTTGCGCTCTGGTTAATTAAGAGCGGGTATTTAAAAATGTTACATGTGTCTAATTCCTGATACATGACGGCGAATTGGAGCGGTCGTTGGCACACACATGTTGACGAGAGAGCTGCTGCCAGTTTAACTTGGCCTCTCGTCACTTTGACGTAGTAAAGAAATAAGGGGCAGTTTATCTTGCGCTATATGGGTCAAAGGAACAATGCTTTAGGCCAGTTTACGAACAATCTCAGTATACAATATTAAGTCAGAGATATCATGTTGCATGGAAGAATGCCGTAATGAATAGCTTTTGTTCTTTGGCCAAAGTATAAAGTGTCCATATTGGAGGAAATTATTTCTGTCCATTTTGTTTTGTAATGTAAAATCTCTTTGACGATGGAAATACATTTTACTTCGCAGTTTCTAGCGTAATGTTGATAAAATTACAGTTCGTGTTATCCGGTATAATTGAGGTATTCGATGAAAGATGTTGCTCTAATCTATTTTCTATTCCGTTCGGCATATACCTACTCGAAGTTTGTGTGTTATGTATGAGTTATGGTTATACCTTAATGTTCTTGCAAAAGTTTGTGTTTGTGTGAAAGGGCCTATTCAAAAGGTTAACAATATATCAATATAATATAATAACGTCTCACTGATGGTGGCGTGTGTGGTTGGATCATTCGGTTCCCTACAAAATGCTTGACCTGGATGGTGCCGATCCACGCGTTATGTTCGTGAATGGGCGCCGGTTGAGACTGGTCATTTCTTAACTGCCAAGGCTTATTTTTAATCTTATATTTTGCATTGTTTCTTCTTTTTTACATTATTCTCACATAAAGAAGCAACAAGAATAATGTACCCAGGATTTTGTAATATCTTGATTTCAAAGAGTGTGAATAGAGATCCACCACGTTTTGGAATGGACAGCTAGCTTCAACTTTTTGACTAACAGACAGACTATTTAATTTTGACAATTCAAAAGTGCCTGTACATGGTTTAATTGAAATAAATGCTTTGAGTTTGAGTTTGAATAGTTAGTGTTTAGAGATGTACCTATAGTAAGTTTTTATGCGAATTATCATGAGTCATGATTATTCAATGACATAATCATGATTTATGGTTATTCTAATTAATACCTACGACTAGGTATCCACTGCTGGACGACTAGGTATACCTATTAGTTACTATTCACAACCATTACATAAACTAAAAATAGATGTCTGAACTAGGTGACAAAAATACCGCTTTCAAACTCAATTTATCCAAATTCAAACAGCAAAATATTCTCTCGTAAGCCGAAATCGTGTGATTTATCTCCAGGAATCTGTCATGTAACCGGTACAGTCGCGGGCACCGAGCCAAATGGTTTCACTTCCCTTTGTCAGGGGTGCCGCGTCGCCACCTCGATCTCTCATTGAAATGCTACAACGCTAAGGCCTAATGAAATGTTACATAATACGGGCAGCGATTTATAGCAGCGTTTTCTTCCCAGGAGGCCAATTCTCGGAATTTAACACGTTCAAAATCTAGACGAAGTCTCATTTCGGCGACAAACAAATGTCAAAAACTTGTCAAAATGTAGGGAAATTAGAGATATTTTTGACAGATTGACACAGATCAAACTGTGAACGTTCTTAAAATTAAGAGAATTGCCCCTCTGACATATTTTCTCGGTGGTTTTTGTTTGACTTGATGACGGTCGACTGAGGGCCGGGGCTTAGTAAATCGTGGTTTAAACAATAGCACTTGGAAAATTAATGTTGATTGGAGAGTTATTCATGTTTTCAAGAACTGAATAAGTAAGTTACGTGACTTGTAAATTCTGTTTTGTATTATATCTTCACATCATAATAATACCTACATTTTATCGTTAAAAATATTTTTTTCTGATATAACGTCCTGTAGATAGAGAGAGATCCTCCGAAAAGGAATCATTTTACTAATGGCATCTATTTTTAGCAGAAAAGATATTACGAGTATGGAGTCGGAAAGTGGGTATATACTGCACATTTTCATCTTTAAGTATTTTTTTCTTAAATATAAGTTATTTTTAATCGTACCTAGTTTTTTTAAACGCTGATGTTAAATTGTTGTTCAGTATAACAGTTAATTTATTTCATTCCTATCTGACTGATTTGCTACTGGTACAAAAAGAAAATAAAAATGTCTGTAAGACTTTCTCGTAACTACTCTCTTGATTCCGTGATAACCCTACCCCCTTGCACCTAATTGGTAGTGCCGGGCTCGGTTCTCAGCGTCATCGCCACACTAACCACACGTGTTGTCTCAAAGGGACAGCTCTTTTGTTCCTTTTACCGGCGATCATATGTCGAACATATTGGACGGCGATATACTTTGATAAACACGTAATCTTCCCGTTTATCGTGACTATAAAATGGGGACATCTTCGTTTATGTTTTCTTTTGTATGTTAGAAGTTTTATTGAATGGAAATGTGCACGTTTGTACACGTCTTGCGAAGACACGTTGTGTTTCTGGGGGCTTACTTTGTAAGTTCGTCAACGAAGATACGGACCCGTCCAAAAGTAGTTGGATACTTCTGAATTCTTCCCTACTCCTGATTAATTAACCTTTTTCGACGGGCAAAAAGTCGAGTCTACGGACAACTGTCAAATGGTGTTATCATTCATGCTTAGTTCTGACTTCGAAATAATCTTATCATGTCCGTAGGTAGGTAATACGGAGTATACCAAACTACGGATTTCGTTGTTTGAAAGTAGACTGTCTCCTCCTCCGTAGAACTCCTATCAGCTGATGTAAAAATCTCACCGTGAAAACTTAGGCGAAGTGAGCGTGGAGTCCATGAGCTGTCAATAGTGTCAATTCCTAGAAAAAGCAAACTCACTTCACCTAAGTTTTCACGGTGAGATTTTTACAGAATCGACCGACTGATCTCACCGTGAAAACTTAGGTGAAGTGAGTTTAAAGTGAGGTCTCATCTAAACTGGTGTTAGGGATTGACACTATTGTCAGGTCACTTCAAGCTCACTGCGCCTAAATTTTCACGGTGAGATTTTTACAGAATAGCACCGCTGTAAAGAATAGTTCTGCAGTCCTGTCAGCAACCTTATAGCAAAGGCAATAAGGATCACTGTGATGAAAAACCAGAAGTAAAATAACTGTGAAAGGACTGTAAACGTTAGCATGTTTTACGTATTTGAACTTTTATTAGTTCCTTATCATGTCCAAATGATCGACTGTGTCAGGAGCGCATTCTCTCTGTGGTCGGAATATACTTGCAAGTGAAGATTGTAAGGTATCATAAAAATCTGTTTAAGCCAGTGGAGGCCATATTAGATTCATCATTCTCCCGCCCTGCCATGTCTATTATGAGGTATCGTTAATAGTGCGAGCAAGCGATGCGTTGCGACGGAGTGGGTTGGAGGAACAGGAAATTTCATGCGGACAAAGTCGCAGGCGGGAAGTTAGATTTTAAGGGCTACCTTTGAAAACTGGAATCAATTGGATACATACAAAATAAATTTTCTTTTTCAAGTGGAGCGGAAGTTCCTTACTTGTAGATTGCTTTTTAAAGAACCTGAGTATTTTTCCTCTTACTCTTTGTTAGCTCCAATTATTCAAACGCTTATTTTAATCTTCTTCTTCTTAGCGTGTCGGTGCCAAAAATATGAATTATTCCGTTCTGATCCCCTGAACCCCCCCTCCACCCCCTCACCTCGCACCCCTCCTGGATCGTCTTCTGTTTTAATCTTTGTCTTATCCACTATAAAGTTAGTAATTTTAACGAAGAGACCTAAATTGTATCAGTAAGCTTCCTAAGCACCTTAGGTAATAAATTCGTCCCTAATGATTAGGACTGGTATCTGAAATCGAATAAGGTAATAAATTCCAAGTAATGTCTCACTTTAGTTTAGGTAAGGTCATACTCGTATATTATTTGCATGACGTTTACCATTTTACCTTTAAGGCGAAAGCGCCAGGGTAGCCCGCGAAATTGATTTTTTTTTAAGTTTTTTGCAATTTGCTGGTCAGTATTAAGTTGTACGTTGATTAAAATATGATTCGCGGCAGTAACAAATATGTATTTACAGAATTATAATCATTAAAGTCCTCAACACAACTCTCTTCTTAGAGTAATCCCCAAGAATGACTATTTTATGAAATCTTGACATTATAATTCTGTAAATACATATTTGTTGCGACCGCGAATCATATTTTAATCAACGTACAACTTAATACTGACCAGCAAATTGCAAGAAACGTAAGAAAACTTTAATTTCGCGGGCTACCTTAGCGTTTCACCCTTAACCTGGATTAATTTATGAAAGCATTCACATTCGGTTCGCGTACCTCTCCAATATTAATTGGTAGGTACACTTTTATTTGTGTCGAAGGTACTATCAACACCGTAATTTTTATAACATTTTCGAATTATTACCGGAGTAAATGATTTATTCTTCGTTCGTCCCGAAGTTTTATCCCACATTCCAAAAAAATCTTAGTTCGTCCCATATCACTATTCTTGAAGCTCTTGTGCTGGTAGACAGGTTACTGTAGGTACCTACAGCTATTTACACAAAATTATTATATTATTATATAGAGCATGTGTCAGAAGGGTGTGGTATAGACCTTCAAACTGAACAACTTTCTCCAAGGGACCAACATCATAATCACGAAGAAAATATTGACTGTCCCATAAAAAACTTCAATACCTAATCGACCCAAATTTAAGGGACGGCTAATTATCAATTTTTTCGCGATTACGACGTTGGTCCCATGGAGAAAGTTGTTGGTTAAGAAAGAAAGAAAGTTGATGGTCTGTCCTCACCCTTAATAAATATGACGACAACTTTCTATTACATCCATACTAATATTATAAATTCGAAAGTAACTCTGTCTGTATGTTATCTTTTCACGCCTAAACCATTGAAAATTAACCAATTACCTTAATTTCGATAAAATTTAGCAGAGAGATAGATTGCATCCCGGGGAAGGACATAGGATAGTTTATATCGACATACCTCGCGGGCGAAGCCGCAGGCTGAAGATAGTGCCTTATATAACTTTTTTTTCATGAATGGCAATTTTGAACTTTTGATGCTATCTGTAGGTACCCGTACCTTAATTTGTTTCTATTGGGGCTGTACCCTTAGTAATAAGTAATTAGGGATCCGCAATGTTAACAATACTAGCTTTCAAAATTTTCAACAAGATTTGTGGTCCGTAGGGGAACGTCTAACATTGTTCCAGTATTTTATTGAAGCGGTTCCGAGGAAGGAAAGGTTATAAAGTATCAATTGCTTTTGGAAATAAGGCTTCAAAGGTCACTGAAATATGGTTTTGGCTTGTAATATAAGTTATCGAATTGCGGTCAGAGGGACTTTGCCCGGGCAAAGTTTTATTTCGTTTTTCCACCTGAATTTTTGCCCAGTAGACGGCAACTAAACGTAACTGGCGAATGTGGGAGAACTAGGTGGACGTCTGCCTTACTCTTCGGTGAACACAGGCGTGAAGTCATGCCATGATATGTATAGTTTCAATAATCGTTTATTTATGTAAAATTCATCTACGTCAATCTTTTGATAAAACCCTGATCAAACGTATGTATTTGTAGACGTTTACAGTTCTCAGGAAAGGTCTTTGTAGTTGTTCGTGAGGAAATGGTGTCCTAATAGATATAGCTGAACGGTTTACACTAATATTATAAAGGCGAAAGTTTGTGTGTGTGTGTTTATATGTTTGTTACTTCTTCACGCTCAAACGGCTGGACCAATTTTGATAAAATTTTGTATGGAAGTAGCTGACGCCCTGGATTAATATATAGGCTACTTTTTATCCCGATATTCCCACGGGGTTGAAACTTATGCGGATGATACCGCGGGACGCAGCTAGTCTAATATAATATAACTCATTATATCTTACGTCATTCATTCATTGTATAAAATGAGTTTGTTATGACGCGACGGCGTTAACAATTAAAAAACAATAATCCTGCTGCTTAGAAAAGTTGTGAAATATTTTCTCGAAGTACAGACGCCAGCACATCAAGCTATCCGAAACTGTCAAATTTCTCAATCAACTTTGAACCTTATGCTTTAGTGATGAAGTTGAAAATCTATTAAAGTAATTTGACATATTGTAGTAGCTTGATGTGCTAGTCTGTACCTAGACGGAATCATCTTCAATGTAAGAAGGTAAGCCAAAAAAAAAAAAAAAGGTACTCACGGGCGCGCTTTTCCCGTGTCGATTTTTTTTCGCGCGCTGCATTTTCGCACTGCTTTGGCGCAAAGACTTGAAAATCCAACGGTGTGTTTTTTTGAAGCGCGTCAAAAAACACACCGTTGGATTCTCAATGCGCTCTGTTGGATTCTCAATGCTCGGCTCAACACCAAGAGTAGAAAATCCCGCCGCGATATTTTCACGTATGTCGTTACATATCGCACACCTAGATCTAAACAGCGATCAACTCAAAAAAACACTTTTTTCAGAAAAGTTGAAAAACTGATTACCATCTCCCCGTGCACTACAGGAGTTTGTTATTATTGATCAATACTTTTTTAATGCAGATAGAACTATTTTTGCATCTGTTTTGTTGGTCGCTAGGTAGTGAGTTAAGGAATTCGATGGTATGCATACCTCAAATATTTAGATTTTTGAGTTAGCTCTCTTTAGATCTAGGTGTGCGATATAGAGTATGCACTTTTATTTCTAAGATTGCATTTTAGCCCCTTTACAACGGACTTCTAAAAAGGAGGAGGTTCTTAATTCGGATGTTATGTTTACATATATTTTTTTTGTTATGTATGTTCGGGCATAACTCCCTCATATATAGACGGATTTGCAAAATTCTTGTTTGTTCGAAAGAGATTTATTCCGAAATGGTTCCATTTAAATTTTGTAAAGATCTGATGATGAGTTTCGGAGACATACAACGGAACTCTTCAATAAATGCCAGCAAATCAACCGCGATTGCCACTAATAGCTTGTATGCATTGTTTACTCAATCACAATTTAAAACTCATATTAAAAGTATACACTTTGCAAACAAGGATATTACAAATTAGAGGATTATATCCAAGATAAGAATGCTTGGAAACATGCTGGTCCTGCTCCATAGGACAATCTAGAGGCTAGACAAAATCAAAATTTTTATATTAAAGAAAAAATATGAAATTGATTTTACAATCTGTAACTACTCACACACTTGTTAAAATTCTAGGAAAATCATCTACTTTTACAATATTTGTAAATAATTTGTAAATATGTGAGCACCATGTATCTATCACATACCTAATTGATTTACCTGTCATTGCATCATTATTTATTCTTTTTACCTTTTGTGGTAGATTAATTTAATTCTAGGTGCATCGTCTTCTCATATAACTATATTATGTATACAAGACCTTGTAACACATTTTAAAAGAATAACGGTGGAGTTTCTTGCCCATTCTTCTCCATACGAAAACTACCTTTTGGAATGGGCGACTAGAATCAATTCTATTTTGTTGTAATTTTTGACGTTCAAAAGTGCTTTTAATGTGCCTATTTGAAATAAATGATTTGAGTTTGACAAAACATAACATCACGCCTGTACCCTTTTTGAAGGGGTAGGCAGATGTGTTCAATAACTTCCTGTCACTGATATTCACATAGCAAGTAGTTCTATGAATATAAATTAATTTTAAGGTAGGTACAACTAAAAAGTGAAAAATAAAAACTTTTCTTGTAAAAAAGTTTTTATTTTATGCTTGGATTCTTGTAAGAGCATTTATTTGTCAAAAATTGGGTTACATAAAAGTACAAATACGTTTGCATATCCTTGTACGACTCTACGCGAAACGAACGCATAAAGTAACTATTTAAGTATAAAGGGTCAAATAAAAATAGCTAGCGAAACGCCGCAGACGTGATGGTTATTGATATCTAAACATACTTAATAAAACAAAAAAAAATATTCGATAAAAATTGTGAGGTCATCGACCGCAGTTAGTGTATTCACATGAAATATCAGTTTAAAAATCTGTTTTTTTTTTCTATAAACTTCACAGACTGTGATTGGTGTTGATTTGACCCCTAAAAAAAACATCAAATCTTTGATCCAAAAGATCGCTGGATGTTTTGCGCGTCCAGTATAACAACATCTTCAGGATGATGGTGGGGCTGCCTCGCTTCTGTAGTGCATCGGGGATGTTTGCGCTGTATCGCACTAATGGGTTTTATGCCCATCCGCAAGAAAACTGTATCCCTGATCTGCAGAATGCGTGACAGCTGCAACGGAATTCTGAAGACTTTAGCAGATGGGATCACCGATATGGAGATCCTTTATTAAGGGGCTTACATGACCTAAAGCGCGCTCAATGTCGGACTGCATGGAAAAGAAAGAGAAGCGCAATGACACAACGCTAGTAATTTATTGCAAAATATGAAGCGATTATTTAATTTAAAAAAAACTATTGTTTGGACTAAAAAATTAAAACACTATGACCAAAGACTCAGAGTTTTAGTATGTTGCTTGTAGAATGATCTGTCAAAAAATCAGAATGTTTGTATGTATATTGTCTAGTAGGTATGGTTTTTTATTGTAAAAAGAAAATTTGTAGAAGTATCTTCATGATTTTTTTCTAAATTAGTTGTATTATGTTTTCAACACACTACCTAGCATATATCCTGAAAAATATCATATATTTTTCTGATTTAGTTTACTGTAGTCGATATAATAATTATAATAATAACCCCGCCGCCGTATCTCTACGTTGACGCCGTGGTGGGGCTTGCGCGCTCCGAACTCTAGGCCTATGCCGGAAGAGTTTACTTTGCTGGAACAGGTCTAAGGTGAGGAGCCAGACCAAGAGAGATACAGAAATCCGCAGGGCAGTATGTGGCGAGCTGTTGGGCAGTAGCGACCTCACGGACCCTATCTTCAGGGAGAAGTCTTGTTCCTCACCTCTGGCTTGCCTTTATTGGCCGGCCGGAGCGAACAATGACGAGGAACAGAGCTCCCACCTCATTCTTGCCTTTATTGGCCGGCTTGAGTGGAGATTCGCAAGAGCAAACGTGCTCGGAGGAAGGAAGTATTCCAGTAAGATGCTGGTAGGGATCTTGACCGTGGGGTGCATGTTGAAAGCCTCCTCGCGGCGCACCCTGGGCAACGTCAGCACCAATTGCCCACTGGTTCTGGTGGACTCTTGGGGCTGGCGGCTAATTTTCAACACACGGGGAAAGGTCATGGTTCCAATCACCGATCATCCTGAATGGTCGCTGAAGGGAACCGGGCTATAGACGGTCATGCGTCTACTCCCCCTCTGCTTACAGAGGGAGGTGAGTGGGCGCAGACCGTCACGAGGCGGTACCCACGAGAGTGTGGGCGTTGGAGGGTGTCCCATGCCCGCGCTGCGTCTGTCCGGCATCCGGCGGCAGCGTGGGGACGCCGGGGCGGCGGTTGGTTCTGCCCAACCGTCGGCCACCCCGTAATCCTGAACTCAGGACCGGGGGTCCGAGCCACTGAGGCCCGGGCCGCGAGGAAGAAATCCTCTATAAAAAATTACCCCAATCCTAAGGTCTAGCGTGCCGAGGGGATGAATGGCCGGAGGGGATCCGGTCGTTAGCGCAACAAGGGACCTCACCCTTAAAAGGAACACAAAAATGGACGCGACACTCGAGAAAAAACTACCCCAGGGCGGTACCGGCTGCTCAGCAGTCGGAGAATCCGCCACGTTCCCTTCGGGAACGTCAAGCCCCCATTCGTATTCTGGGGGGGGCAACGATTGTCACCCGTTTGCCAATGGCAACAAGAGCCGAGGAGGCTCCTGTCCCCTAGGGGACCGAAAAGAGGTGAGGAGTGATGCGGGGTCGGAGTCCGACGTCGCATCAGGAGGCGCGAGCACGGGAGGCTCAGGGAGCCCCTGCCGTGCCAAGGAGGTGGCCGCTGTTGAGAAGAAGCTCAGCAAGCGGCCAAGGTCTGAGGACGGTCAGGGGCTGTCCGCCGACGAAGAGCTGGCCTCGGCCAGAAAAATCCCCACCAGTAGGCGGGGTGGGGTGAGAGAGCGAGGCAAGGGGAGGGGGCTCACTGCCCGCGAGGCGGCAGAGAGAGCGGAGGAGCCCCCAAAGGAAGGAGGGACCGCAGTCACTTCGGGGCCCTCAAGCGACGAGGAGAGTGCGGCTAGTGACCCCGAGGTGGACGGCAAGCGCAGGTTTGCGGCGGTCGTGGAGGCCGCGATCCGAGACGTGGCTTTGAAGAAGCTCCAAGCTTCAAAGAACAAGGCTGTAGTCTCGGCGACGGCCTCCATAATGGCAGCAGCGGAGGCGGCCAAATATACCGGCCCCTCTGCTGGCGAAGTGGCTGAACTGCGGGCGGAGGTCGCCCGCCTGACTGCTGCCATGGGGCAACTCCAAAAGGAGAATGGGAGGCTCCGGGCAGACCTGGCCGGCCTGCGGGTCACCGGGGGCGCGCAGGCGAAGCCGCCGTGCCAGCCCGTACCGGTAGAGAACCAGGTCCTCAGCCTGGTTCGACAGGAACTGGCGGCCTTCCAGGCGCGGTTCTCCGTCCTGGAGGGCATAGTCCTGCGCCCCCCTCTGGCGGGCGGGACGGCCCCGGGGCCGAAGGCGGCCTCATACGCGGCCGCTACGGCAGCTGCCGCCCCTAAACCTGGGCCGTCTGGCCGGGCCCAGGCGCCGGCCAATCCGGCGACGGCAAAACCGGCGCCGGCCAAACCTACCTCGGCCAAATCGGCGTCGGCCAAACCGGCGTCGGCCAAACCGGCGTCGGCCAAACCGGCGTCGGCCAAACCGGCGTCGGCCAAACCGGTGTCGGCTGGAGGAGCCCCGGCGCCGACTGGCGGGGCCCCGGCGCCCACTGGCAACACCCCGGTGCAGGCCCGGAAGAGGGGCAGGCCGGCACGGGAGGCGAAGGCCCCAGAGCCAACGCCCCTCCCCCAAAACCCTCCCACTTCTCCCACGACCGACGCCGAATGGCAGGTGGTCGGGGAGAAGAGGAAGGCGGCCAAGGCGGCTAGGAAAAAGGCGCAAAGGCGGCGCCGCAAGGAGCGAGCCGTCGCGGCTAGGCTTCGCGCCCCGAAGACTGCGGCTGTAGTTATAACGCTACAGCCGGAAGCGGTCAAGAGGGGCGTGACGTACTGCGACGTGCTCACTAAAGCGAGAGAGACGGTGGACCTCCGGGAGCTGGGGATCACCGGGGGCCTCCGGCACAGGGTGACCGCTACTGGCGCCCGCATGCTGGAGATTCCCGGTGCGACGAGTGGCCCCGCCGCTGACGCCCTAGCTGAGAAGCTAAGGGCGTCTCTCAATGCGGACGAGGCTCGAGTCTCCAGGCCCGTCAAGTGCGCAGACATGCGCATATTGGGCCTGGATGACTCCGTAACGGAGGGAGAGGTGGTGGCCGCCGTTGTCAGGACGGGCGGGTGTCTGGCCGACCAGGTGAAGGCAGGCACCATACGTCCTGACTACACGGGCATGCGAACCATAACGGTAAGCTGCCCCGTGACGGCGGCCAGAACGATCACGGAGGGTCGAAGGCTCCTGGTGGGCTGGGTTTCAGCGCAGGTCAAACTGCTGGAACCCAAGCCTCTGAGGTGTTACCGATGCCATGTAGGGCACCATGTTGGCATCCAGTGCACCTCGGAGGTGGACCGCAGCACACTGTGCTTCCGCTGCGGTCAGCCCGGACATAAGGCCGGCTCGTGCAACGCCGCGCCGCACTGCATCGCATGTGCGGCTGCTGGCAAGCCGGCCGATCACCGGGCTGGAAGCAAGTCCTGCGCTCCACCCGCCGGGACAAGGAGGAAAGGCAGGCCCTCCGCCGCCGTCGCCACCACCACCGTCGCCGCCGCCACTGCCGCCGCTGCCGCCGCCGCCACCACCAACGCCGCTGCTGCCGCCACCACCACCGCCGCTGCCGCTGCCGTTGCCGCCGTCGCCACTGTCGAGGGGCCCTCACAAGGGGCCCGGGAGGGGGCTGAAATGGAGGAGTAATGGCTCCCCTTCGCCTCCTCCAGGCGAACATCAACCACTGTGCCTGCGCTCAGGACCTGTTGCTCCAGAGCGTGGCGCAGTGGTCGATTAACATCGCCGTGGTCGCTGAGCCGTACTTTGTCCCGCCCAGGGATGACTGGGTGGAGGACCTGAGCGGCTCAGTGGCCATACTTTCGTCGGCCGCCGCCGGCACCCCGTCCCTCGAATGCGTCACGAAGGGACAGGGGTGCGTAGCAGCACGGTTCGGAGAGATAGTAGTAGTGGGGGTGTACTTCTCTCCGAACCGAACTCTCGCCGAGTTCCACAACTCTTTAACAGAGTTGAGTGTCGTCGTCGCCGGAAACCATCCCTTCCCCGTGCTAGTGCTCGGGGACTTCAATGCCAAGAATTTGGCCTGGGGTTCCCGTTACACGGATGTGCGGGGCAGGATGGTGGAGGACTGGGCTCTGGAAACAGGCCTGGTCGTCCTAAATCGGGGTTCTGTTCCCACGTGTGTGCGGATGCGGGGTGAGTCCGTGGTGGACATCTCGTTCGGCAGCCCCGCTCTGTCACAACGCGTCATTGACTGGCGCGTCATGGAGGGGGTGGAGACCTACTCCGATCACCGGTACATCCGGTTCGACGTCTCCGCCCAGACCTCTAGCGCGCTGGTCCAACAGGCCCCGAGTGGTCCGCGGTGGGCGCTAAAACAGCTGGACCGGGAGCTCCTCCTGGAAGCCTCGATCGTGCAGGCCTGGGTGTCATCACCGGACAGGCCTGCCGATATCGACGATGAGGCGGAGTGGTTCCGGGAGGCCATGTCCGAAATTTGTGACGTGGCAATGCCCCGAGTCCGGCCAGGACGCGCCCGACGTCAGGTGTACTGGTGGTCGCAGGAGCTGGAGACGCTACGCAAGGCGTGCGTCGATGCGCGACACCTTTACACCAGGCACCGCAGGCTCCGCATTCGCCCTCCGGATGCGGAAGCCACGGAGGCGGAGCTGTACGAGGGATACAGAGCGGCGAAGACCGCCCTCCAAGAGGCTGTCCAGCGGGCCAAGGATGTGGCCCGCGAGGAGATGATGGAGTCTCTGAACAGAGATCCGTGGGGGCGCCCTTATAAAATGGTGCGGAATAAACTCCGCACCTGGGCCCCCCCGCTGACGCAGAGTCTCCGCCCCCAGCTGGTGGAGGAGGTGGTGAGCGCTCTGTTCCCTTCACGGGGGGAGCACACTCCCCCGCCCATGGCTCCGCCAATTGCGGTGCCCGAAGCGGACCACGCGGACGACGACGACATCCCTGCAGTGACCGGGGTAGAACTGAGAGCGGCGGTAGGAAGGCTAAAGGCCAAAAATACCGCCCCAGGACCCGACGGCTTGCCAGGTAAAGCCTGGGTCCTGGCCTCGAGGGCTCTCGGGCCTCGACTGGAGGCGTTCTTAAGCGCATGTTTGGAGAGAGGCCAGTTTCCACGCCGTTGGAAGACGGGGAAGCTGGTCCTCATTCGGAAGCCAGGGCGCCCTGCGGACTCTCCGTCCGCATACCGGCCCATCGTGCTGCTCGACGAGGTCGGCAAGCTCTTTGAGAGAGTGATTGCGGGCCGCCTCGTCGGGCACCTGGTGAGGACGGGGCCGGATCTTGCGGACAGCCAGTTTGGTTTCCGCAAGGGGCGCTCGACGGTGGACGCCATCATGCGCGTGAGAGCCCTCACGACGGGGGAGGCGGTGTCCCGGGGTGGGGTCGTCGTGGCGGTGTCACTCGACATCGCCAACGCGTTCAACACCCTCCCCTGGGGCACCATTGTGGAGGCACTCCGGTATCACCGGGTGCCGCCCTACCTCCGTCGAATAGTCGAGGCGTATCTGACGGAAAGAGCCGTCAGCTACCCCGGTCGCGATGGGGAGTGGAACCGGCGAGAGATGTCGTGCGGTGTCCCACAGGGATCGGTCCTGGGGCCGCCTCTGTGGAACATCGGGTACGACTGGGTGCTGCGCGCCGACCTCCCTGATGGCGTCAGCGTGGTTTGCTACGCTGACGACACGCTGGTCCTGGCGCAGGGGAGGTCGCATCAGGCGGCGGCCGACGCGATGACACGCGGGGTTGCGATAGTCGTGGAGAGGATCCGGCAGTTGGGTCTCGAGGTGGCATTGCACAAGTCCGAGGCCATGTCGTTTCATGGGCCCCGGAACGCGCCGCCATCGGGATCCCAACTAACGGTAGGAGGGGTTCACATCGGCGTAGGGATGACGATGAAATACCTGGGTCTCGTCCTCGACAGCCGGTGGAACTTCGTGGAGCATTTCCGACGTTTGGCCCCCAAACTGGAACGGGCCGGGGCCGCCTTCAAGCGGCTCTTGCCCAACCTGAGGGGGCCAAACGCCTCCTGCCGGAGGCTTTACGCGGGGGTCGTGCGGTCCATGGCCATATACGGGGCCCCGGTGTGGGCGCGTTCACTGCGGCGGCGAGCCGCCCACTACCTGAACGCGCCCCAGAAGGTGGTAGCCATAAGGGCTATCCGGGGCTACCGCACGATCTCTGGCGAGGCGGCAAGCCTCCTTGCCGGACTGCCGCCATGGGATCTGGAGGCGATAGTCCTCGCGCGCCTGTATGAGTGGCGCGCGGAGGCACTACGCCGGGGGGAAGATCCGCTTCCGCGGCAAATCGCTGCGGAGCGGACGGATCTCCGGCGCGATCTCATGGCGGCATGGAAAGAGCGACTGTCGCAACCCAGCGCAGGGCACGCCGCGATAGCGGCGATAAGACCCCTCTTTGAGGAGTGGCTAGAGAGGCGCCACGGCGCCCTCACCTACCGCCTGACGCAGGTCCTCACCGGACACGGATGTTTCGGGAGGTTCCTGCACATCATCAGGCGGGAGGAAACGCCCGGGTGTCACCATTGCCAGGATCGCCCAGAGGACACGGTGGAGCACACGGTGGAGGTCTGCCCCGCTTGGGCGGAGCACCGCCGTGTCCTCGTAGAGACGATTGGCAGCGACGGCGACCTCTCGCGTCCGGCCCTGGTGCAAGCCATGGTCCGGGGCGAGAGGGAGTGGGAGGCAGTCACCTCCTTCTGCGAAGCAGTCATGCTAGCGAAGGAGGTGGCGGAACGGCTCAGGGAGAGAGCCTCCCGTCCCAGCCGCCGCGGGAGACGCTCCGGGCGTCGGGAGCCGCGTGACGACTCCCGGCCACCGTAGGCGCGGGCCTGCGGGCGGAGAGTAATGGGTAGCTCACCGCCCGACCAGGACCAGGCCCGTGCCGGACGGCGCGTACGTGTTCCACGCGCGCCTCAAAGAGATGTCAGCATCGAGGAGGGGCCCCTTAGGGCCGTAGCCTGCCGGGTCAGCGGGATTGTCCGAAAGGGTTACCGCTGGCCCGGAACATAAAGGGCTAAGGAAGGAACACGGGTGGGTTTTAGTCAGTAAGAGTCTGACACTCCCTTCCGCTCCACCCAGAGCGGGAGGAGTCATTTGATGATTTCCCATCCTCAAAAACAAAAAAAAAAAAAAAAAAAAAAAAGGGATCTTGACCGTACTTTCGGGATTGTCCTGATAGCCGTGGAATACCTCTCCACTCCTCATAAGCACCTCAGGACATGTTGCCCCCATGTTGCTACGTCACTATGTGCTAGCGACCGTTTCCGGGGGCCCATTATTGAGTGTGCAAGTCACCCCCTGCCATTTTATCCGTGTATATATAAAACATTGATCAGGCAGGGGTCATAGTTATTCCATAGTTCTTGGTAACCAGTCCACGTTAGCCACCCAAACCAATAGTCCAACTTTTTATTTTTCCATATCCTGCAATAGTCCTACACCAACCGGGGGTTATCCTTGGGTACACTTGCATAGCGCATACAGGGATAATCGTCGGTTGGTGCCGCATTTCATTAAAATTTCCTAAGGGGCCTCTGCGAGTTGGCTTCGGCCCCTCGTACACCTTCCAAAGGACCCGGGACCCTATGGTTCCGAGATATATAAAAAAAAATAATAATAATATACTTTTATTGTTTCTAAAACTTTAGTTTTTTTGTGTTTAGGTAGTAATTTGAATGTATTTTAATTTAAATTGGACTGTACGGAACAGTTAGTTATCTAAAATAAATGTTTATTTTTTATTTTATCGTGATTAGATACCAAAACCAAAACTACAAAAAAACCTGCCATATCTACCACTTGGCCTACTAATGAAACTAATTCCATCTAAACTTGGCACAGTTCTACTATCAGATCTAATTACTATCTCATTTTACGGGTCTCTAAGTTCCTTAAGTTGCAGATGCGACTGACGCTAATCTTAATGAGGTAATTGGTGGTATCCGTTTGACAAGGCTCTCTGTGGCTCTAATTAAAGTTTTTATGTTGCTTGTCCCATTTTGACGACCGCGAAAGGACACGGTAAAGGTTCCTACAAACAAGCGCGACACGCGATATAATCGTGCGGGACACAAAGGCACCGCTTGTTGCGCGACTTGCGGTGCCTTTGTTTCGCGTGTCGCGCCTGTTTGAAGGAGCCTTAACCCTTACTCTGCCGAAACGTAGATCTACGCGAGACACAATGACTTTTTAATTGTGTCTGTAATTACGGCACACAAGCGGTTAAAGGATTTTGTGTGAACAATACAAAATCTTTTCAGCCCGGTCGTGGTCGACGTTTGACACCCTACGTCAATTTTCCGTATTATAACCATTTCATTCAACTTACTGTCAAGAATCACAGTTCTGACGGGCAATTCCCGTATTTTTAGAAACGTTCACATCCTAATCCCAGTCTCAACCTGTCAGAAATACCTCTTATTTCCCTACATTTTTGACAAGTTTTTGACATTGAATGTTTCTGAGATGAGATTGCCACTACATTTTGAACGTTTTTTAATTACAAGAATAAATTGACCTTCTGATTTGAATAAAACGGACAATATGTATAAGTTGGTAGTAATTTGGTTAACACTTAATTTCCCTAAGTTTCTACCTTTGATTCGGCTCGGAACACAAAACATGCTGAGTTATTTCCATCATCATCTGCCTAGCCATTTCTCAACTATGTTGGAGTCGGCATCCAATCTAACCGGATGCAGCTGAATACCAGTATTTTGCATGGAGCGATGAGCAACCCAGTTACTGGGTAATACGATACACCTTGGGTAAGACGGGTTATCAGACTTTTGAGCTTCTGACTACCAGTAACGACTGTCAAAGATCCGCGAATGACAGCTGCGACCAACGGCTTAACGTGCTTTCCGAAGTTCGGAGGGGTCTCGGTATATAAAGATGGTCACCCATCCACAGACCAACCGCGGCAAGCGTAGCTTAACCCGATCGATCGACCTGTGTGGCTGTTATTATTTAGCCACGGGCCCCTCTGCTGAGTTATTTTCATGACAACATTATTATAATAATAATAAAATTTATTCAAAAATATGTATAAGGACTAACGTTAAATAAATACAGTTTTTCTTAAATTTATGTCAAGTTCATCCATGATTTGTGCCTGAACTAGGTAATCCTGTGTTTCAGGCGATTAGAGGTAACATTATTTAATTAAATAATCACATACTTATTTATCTTATTGGTATCATGTAAAAAGGTGTATAAAATTATATAATACGAATAATATCCACTTTAACACAAGTACCTAGTAACTTCTCTGTATCTTCATAGGACATAGTTTAAAGAGCCTCCATAAGGATTTTCTTGCAGTTACTATGATTTATGGAGTAGATGTTTACTTTATCATTTAGCCTATTATAGAGTAGCGGTCCGAGGTAAATATAAAATTTGGCTGGGAAAGGATATTTTGTACTTTTTTGAGGGCAAACTAAGTCTATCTTTCCGTCTCCTTTTCGTAAATTCAGTGCTGTATGGAAGCGCTGCGTGTTGTTTTAGTACAGTGCTCATTAAAAATAACTGTCGAACTGTAAGTACCTTCTTTACAAGCTTTATTCAGGATGTTAGTAGGGAAAAGAAAAGGGCGGCAAGTAGCCACCTTGAGAATAGCTCTTTGAGCTCTTTCAATGGGCAATAACAAAGTTTTACTCGCCCCACCCCATGAAGTAATACAGTAAGTCAAAATTGACTGACAAAGAGCAAAGTATACTTGCCTAATTATATTTGGATCTGCAATAAATCGTAAATTTTTGAATACGTATATCAGTTTACGAATTCTATTATTTAGAGCTTGCATATGTGGTTTGAAGGAAAAGGTTTCATCTATTATAATAACCAGGTATTTTATTTTATCTGTCTTTTTAATATGACACTTACACTGACTATCTGCAGGGACTGGGCAACAATGACCATGCAACGCTGAGGGGATCTTCCGTATATCGAAAACTTAATGTAATTAGTCTTATTTGCATTTAGGGGTAGTGAGTTATTTTGATTTACAATGTTGAATCCGTGTTGCGCAAGATTGTAGACTTCATTTTCTGAGTCAGCCGAAAAACGTAGAGCAGTGTCGTCAGCGTAAATTATAATAGTGCCATGCTCTAGCTTTAGATTGCAAAGGTCATTTACGTAGATCAAAAAGAGAGTGGGCCCTAAATTCCTTCCTTGAGGAACACCAAAAAATGTGTTGTTTTGAACACTCCTGAGAACAATGCCAATCTTTACGCATTGGGAACGATCTTCTAAATAACTTTTGAACATTCTCAGCTGGCTGATTATGTCGTATAATAATTACACACATCAAAAGTGTATAGGGATCAAGCATTTTTATGCGGATTTCTTGAGATTGAGATGTGGCTTTGTAATAAATTTATGATTTTATAAATTTTAATGGATCCTTTTTGGTGCATTTCATAATTTGAATCAGGAACTGTGAATCAAATTCGAGTAAAAGATGAAAATCAGCTGTCAATATTTTCCCTATAAAAACATACAACGCATTGAAGACATTATTAGTGCTACTGTTTCCCTACTACTGATTAAAACCAACGTTATTATGGAGCGGCGACGTCATTTAAGCAGGGAAGAAATGCTCAGAGCCGTGGGAATGATAGAAGCTGGTTCCCGGCAACGTACTGTGGCTTTAGCTCTGAATACAAGTCAGAGTGTTATCAGTCGACTTTGGACACGTTACCGAAGCACTGGTACCGTGGCTGAGCGCCATGGAGGACGGTATCGCTGCACCACACGGAGACAAGACCGATACATTCAAATCTTAACTCGAAGAGCTCCAACAATAACCGCCATGATGTTAGCCGTGAGGCTTCATCACTCTTCAGGGAACTTAATTAGCGACCAAACAGTCAGAAACCGCTTGCATGAAGTGAACCTTCATTCCCGAAGACCGCTACGGGTACCACCTATAGCAATGCACAATCGTAGGATTCGATATCAATGGGCTCTTGAACACAGAAATTGGGCAGAAGAACAATGGCGTTTCGTGTGCTTTTCTGATGAGTCTCGTTTTGGTATGAGACCGGATACAAGACGTATACGACACTGGAGAACCCCTGGACGCCAACAGCGATTAAAATCCTGCCAGGAAGTCCATCCTTATAGTGGTGGAACCATCATGGTATGGGCGGGTATTTGGATCGGCGGAAGAATTGAGTTGATTTGGATCAGAGGCAACCTCAACGCTCAAATTTATGCTGAGACGATTGTATCAGACGTCATCGTTCCTGTACAAGTGCAAATCGGTCCCTTATTTCAGTTAATGCATGATAATGCACGACCGCACACCGCAAGAGTTGTAAGACAGACTCTCGCCGCAGCTAACATCAATGTCCTGCCCTGGCCTGCTCAGTCGCCAGACTTGAACCCGATTGAGCATGCATGGGATATGCTACAGAGAAGAGCTCTGCTGAATATGGAGGGTATCCAGTCGCAAGAAGACCTTTTTTTGTTGTTGCAACGAACATGGGCGGCCATTCCACAGCGTGATTTGGATGAACTCATTTTGAGTATGCCAAACCGATGTTCTTGTGTTGTTAGTGTTCGCGGTAGAAACACGGATTATTAATTGTTTAAGTTACCCAATAAAATTTTAAAGAAAACTGTTATTTCAGTCTTTTTTTCGAACTTTTGTGTTAGTGGTTCAAATGTCAAAAATCCCTTTATTAGGAAAATGGCAAATTTCTTTATTAATGCAAAGGTGACTTGGTTTATCGTTACTGTGACAAACGAAAACACTTTATTTGATGAATCCTTAAAGAAAATTTTAATTAATATTAATCAGGAGAAAAGTTATTGCAAAAATATATGTTGATCCCTAGACACTTTTGATGTGTGTATATAAGTACCATGGAACTTCTGGCCCTCGTGTTTGAAATGAGCTACACGAAAATAGCTCAAGTTTTCAGACATGAAATAAGTCACTGTGGGTTGACTGGCTACTAAAGGAGTTTCATTTGTATAGGTATTATTACGCTTTACGGCTTTTAAAACTCACATGAAGAAAAATTCCGCTACTATAACCGGCAGACAGACAAACAGAAAAGAAAATGCTATTTAACAAAAAAAAAATCTCTTCGAAGTCATATAAATACATTTCATTTGTGTTATTACTTTGAACAGGTTGTCACAGCCGCGCAGCCTTCAATAATAATGAATGATGGTATTCTGAGCGACCCAGATATTTTAATCAACCTTTATTTTGCGCACCTTTTTTTCGCTTGTGTGGTAGCGGAAAATAATTTGAATGAACCTCGCGTGGACTTGATTTTAGTACGGTTGAGTTGTGCGTATTTTTCGGGCGTAGTATATTTTTATAAAGCTAATAACAATTTAAGAAAATGCTGCTATAATATACAATTGAGAATTTTATCCGTTCAATTAAAAATCATTTCAGTATTTTTTGATTATTAATCGAGATTAAATGGGATTGATTGAGGGGCTCGTGGCTTATTAATAACTGCAGCCGTACGAAAAGATCAAAGTTTAAGCTATGCTTGCCGCCGCAGGTTCGTGGATGGGTGACCATCCATTAGGTCGTTGCGTTTTGTCTGAAGCCCTCTCTACACGTAGACACATACCAGTTACCGGGTAACACGATACCCATGGTAAGACTGGTGGTTAGACGGGGTAATTTGCTAGTCTGTGGTAGGTCGTCAAATACCTACCACAGACTAGCAAATTACCCCGTCTACACGTCGGCGGAGGCATTCGCAGATGTCCATCTGCTGATGAATCTGACGACGTGTAGAGGAGGCTATACGATGATCTTTGACAGTCGTTACGGGTAGTCAGAAGCCCGAAAGTCTAACCACCAGTCTTACCATGAGTATCGTGTTACCCAGTAACTGGGTTGGAGGTCAGATAGGCAGACGCTCCATGTAAAATTCTGGTATTGAGCTCATCCGGTTACACTGGAAGCGGACCTCAAGATAATAGCTAGGAAATGGCTACGCAGATTGATTTTATAATCAAGACTGAATAGAGTAAAATAGTATTGGACGTAAGGAGGGCCATATGTCCAAGGGCTTCACTTCAAAACACGGATATTAATATTACATTACTTTATCAAGTTTACCTAGGGGTAAACATGATATAGTACAGTCGGTGACCAATATTGTCTGACCCACCCAACATTGCCTGCCATCACGGAATTAGCTATTAACCGTAGATAACTTTAAAATGTTACTGATGTGCGGTATTTTTTTTTATTAATCCACCCTCGCCTTGGTTATTTTTAATGTTCGTGAAACTCATTAGCCTTTCAACCATAACAACAACAATATAATGATTAAAATCGCTAATTTATCGAAATGCTTGCACGGAGTACCTATTTCAAATGTTCACGATAAGGTTCATATTTGCTATCACTCAAGTGGGTCAGATAATGTTGGCCACCGACTGACCACATACGTAGATACTATAATACGTGCGGCTCGTGACTTAGGACGTATTATTAATGTTATTATTACGTTATCGGAGGATATATTCGGGCAAAATCTGCCGAAATTCATTCAAATGGCACTAATAATAATGGAGAGAGGTCTATTATAAACGTTGTATTTTTTAAATAATTGTTAGGTATATTGGTAAGTATATTATAATTCTTTGTAATCTTGCTTCCGTATAATTTTATTTTTTGGAAAGTGTACTTACTCAGACATTATGACTTATAACATCGTCTTGCATGAGTCTGTGAAGGTGTTGTGATTGTAATTTAAATGAATAAATAATAATATTATCTTCTTTTCTCTTACAAACTCTTTCCAAGAATGGAGTCATGACTCACACTGTGCGACAAGTGCTCACATCGTTACTATCGTTTTTTACGCATGTACTTATGGACGTCCATCCTGTAAGGGAAACACGCATGTTACTGACGAACATCTCAAATCTATAAATAAACAATACGACATCCGAAATCGATTTCTCCGGCGATAACGTTTGTAATTGACATTTGTTTGCAAATAAGTATTTATGAATAGCTTTTACCCGAGGTTTTGCTTTCGTTAAGGCTGGAAATTATCCCACGTGAACGTACTGTTGGGATAAAAAGTGTTCTTTGTCCTAACCCAGGTCAGGTGGTCTATCCATGTGCTAAATTTCATCAAAATTCGTTCAGCCGTTGGTGTGTAAAGGTAGGTGGTGGGGGTGTGGTAGGTGGGTAAGAGACGCGTGTTTACAAATTACCCATTTTTTCATGCCAATATTATATTGTATGAGACAATTTTTTTGTACAACTCGGTCACATTAACTTGACGCATCTCTGGAATGCGAGGCTCGCATTTCTTAGCTCGCCCAGCAAGTGTTAGGCCTTTGTCTTTGTTACCGATGCGCGCGTCGATAATTTGGCTAGTTTTCTGTTGTTCTTTTAATTATATAATGACTGTTGTGTATGTAGTTATTGTGCATGAACGCAGCCATAGCTGCTATTGACAACTGTCATGTTGACAGAAGCCCTACGGGGTTCTCACAGGTTTTAAAGGAATAAAGCAGCAGTGCGTAAACCACTTCCTTGTGTATTACTTGCTATCCTACAAACTTAACAGTGGCGACGAATTTCCCGTGTTTACTTTTATTAAAATTGGTATGGATATGCACAGACCACCGATTCAGTGTGACTTCGTGACGAAGGAAGAGAGAGTGAACTGGGAACAGCAACTACTGTAGAACAGTCCCCAGTTCATGCACAATAACTACATACACAACAATGACAAATTTTAAATACGAGGCCAACACATGAACAGTGTTAAGGTGTATAATGGAATGCATTCTGTTTGTACCAACAAGACACGACAAGACCGACAGACAGAGTTACGTCGAGTACGGAAGTGTGGACTAAAACGATAGACGAATCTTCGTATCGTCAGTTAATAACACATTTACAATTATTTAATAAAACATTTACTCGTATTTCTGTGTGAATGATGTCACTTCCGTCACAGACAGATGAGGCATTTATATGCAAGTGAATAAATATCATTTCGTACTTTGCATTCTGCGCTTGCGCCTCGTTCCTAAGTATATCGATTTACTTTGAGTCACTCCTATCGATAATCGTAGCGCCGATGTATCGATAGTGTGTTTTGATGGAATGAATAACAATTTAAGAATTCATGAATAAAATAATATGTAATTTATCCTTCGAATGAAGGTTTGTTTGTTATTTTCCGAGTAATTTCGTCACTTTATTGTTGAAGTACCAACTACTAATATTTTTCATTTTTATTTTACGCTTATCACGCCTGTATTCGAAGGTAGATAGGTAGGTAAACCATTTATTTGGCGTACAAAAAAGACAGCACAACACACAAAAGTCCAATTAGATGATAACCAATTACATACGTGAATATAATATAAAAACAAGGTGCCGATATAAAAACAAAAAGAAAAACACATTTCGAAGTAAAAGTGACATTATGACGAATGCTTAACATCAAATTAATAACAAAAAAACAGACAGAGGCAGAGAGAAGAGAGAGAGGAGAGAGAGAGAGAGAGAGGGGAGGGAGAGGTTTAGACAGAGGTGTACTTATAGTTCACCACTAGTTCACCCACATTTCGCCAGTTATGTTTAAGTCCGATGTAATAGGTGCGAGCCTGTTTTTATTTTGCTGAAATCAAATAAGTACTCGTACCTACCTACTTCTACTTACAATATTTATTTATTTATTAACTATAGATGAATTACAGCTAAAACAAACAGAATAAAAAATAGTAGTGTGAGACTGACAGCCAATTAAAAGTCATCACTTCTTAAAACAGGTTGGAATGAGTGTGAACTACACAAAACAGCTACCAAAAAAAACTGTCAAGCATAGCAACGTTCAAGCATAGCAAGCAATACCAAGCAAAGAACATAGCAAGTTCTGCTAATGAGACTTTTCAATTGATTTTCTTTTGTATCGTGCCACATGTATTACGCGCTGGGCTAGATCGGAAACTAAATTAAACTAAATTCACAGAACAAGAGACAGCAGTGGTGGCCAAGTGGTAACGGCCGCGACTTACAAGTTGGAGGTCGTAGGTTCGAACCCAGACAGGCGCTTTACTTTGTGTAAATTATTTCATCACCACTGCTCTTAAAACGGTGAAGGAATCGTGAGGAAACCGGCATGTCCTTTAACCATAAATTCGAAGACATGTGACATCTGCCAACCCGCACTTGGCCCGCGTGGTGGATTACGGCCCACTCCCTCTCACCGAGAGGAGGCCTGAGCTGGAGGCCAGTGGGAACATTATAGGCTGAGTATGGATGGATGGATTTCACAGAACAATAACACAATAACAACACACATTCTACAATATGCAGCAGAATTAAACTCAAAATTAATAAAAAGTAGGCTACCAGAAACAAAATACTTAAGTATCAACTACTTAAGTATCAAAAAATTTAGTCCAATATCTAATACTTTTCAAAAAGTATTAAATCCCTTCATAATTTAACAAGACAATAAGCAAACTTGGATGAGCGAAAAACAATTTTAATAGCAACATAGTTCGATAAACACTTTCCTAATATATATGAAATATTGTTGATTTATAGGCACAAAAAGAAAACTCATTTTCATAATATACAGGGTGCGCTTAACGAGCAAGCCCATTTTTTTTGTTCACTGAGGAATATAATCCTTTTTAGTGTGTTAGTACTCTTTATAATATTAGTATGTCTATACTAATATTATAAAGAGAGACGCAAAAGAGCAAATTTTGTGAGTTTGTGCGGAGCGTAATCTCCGGAACCACATTTCTTATTTGAAAAATTCTTTCACCCGCATAAGTTTCGATCCCGTAGGAATATCGGGATAAAAAGTAGCATAAATGTTATTCCAGGGTGTCAGCTACTTCCATACAAAATTTTGTCAAAATTGGTCCAGCCGTTTGAGCGTGAAGAAGTAACAAACATATAAAGACACACACACACACACTCACAAACTTTCACCTTTACAATATTAGTGTGATTCCAGATGAACATAGGCTATTTATTACGTAAATATTATATACAAAAAGAAGACCATAATAATACTAACAAAGTGAGAATGTTGAAGTCAAATCCAATTTTGATACCCAAAGGTTCCTAAATAATGAGATCCAAAAAATGACCGTTGGCCATTGTAAAAAAAACAAGAAATTATGTTTTCTTTCTAAATAAGTATTGTCAATAATTATAGGTAATCATATTATACAGGCCATGTATTGTAATGCCTTTAGCCATTGCGGAGAAAATAAATTACAGCAAACCCAGATAAAAAGTTGCCCCACAAATGTTGTAAATACAGTTCCCGAAGTAAGCTTTTCTGTTATATCCGTAATGTATGGCTCTCTTTACATAACTGTCATTCCCATGAACCCCAAAGGTTTACGCGGAAATGTACTAGCATATACCCTCATTTCTAACGGTATTAAGCCCGAAGTCCCATGTGACTGAGATTGGGTATTTGGGTACAAGACATTTGTAATAAAAGAGAACACGACGCATCGTTGGTATCATCATCTGCCCTGTTCCAACTGTGTTGGTGTCGGTTTCGGGTCTAGCCGGATGATGCTGAATACCAGTACTTTACATGAAGCGACTGCTCATCTGAACCCCACAACCCAGTCACTGGGTAACATGTTACTCCTTGGTAAGATTAGCTGGTCCTGTTGTCTGCTAAGCGCTTTCTCACCTTTGTTGGGGTCAGCTTCTAGTCTAAGCGGATGCAACTAAATACAAAAAGAAGAAGTATTGAACATAGTGACCGACAGACATACCGTTGTCGATCTTACAAAAATACTTGTAAAAGCCGCTAAGGCCAAGAAAAAAAAAAGCAAAGGCCAGGCCGCAAGTCTGGCGTCGAGTTTAATCGTTGGATAAAATGTAATAGCAGAAGGCAACAAGGCGCACGAGACCTAATATATAATAGAATCTACATTATATTTTATGTCCTTAATATTTTGCTGAATAAATAAGGCAAAATGTTCAGCCGCCATTTTGCAGAGGCTCATTCCCAGCAATAGATTTTCATAATCTCATGTTAGGTTTACTATAATAATTTTTGTATTTTATGGATAACATTGCTTTTATTACTTAGTTAATGGGGCTTTTTAGGAATAGGAACAAAATAACAAAAAGTTTTACTCCGATGAATTCTAAATGAAATCATTTTGCCTTTGGTATTAAGCCTTGATTACAATATACAAGCTAACATTAATATGTACTGACGCCAGCACATCAAGCTACCCGAAACTGTCAAATTTTCCCAATCACTTTTTAACCTTCTGCTTTAGCGATAAAGTTGAAAATATATTAATGAAATTTGACAGATTGTAGTAACTTCATGTGCTGGCGTCTGTACAAAGGAAGAGCTCTTGGGCATAAAAAAATTCGTCCGCATCGCTTTCAATGGGATAAGTGCCTAAAACGCTGGCAGCATTGCCGCGGATGGCAATGCCGATTCTTTTGGCTGAAAATAGGCCATCCCTCTGGTCATGTGAAGAGTCGACCAACCGCTTGGCGATGTCCCGAAACAGACGCTGAGTACGATTTTTGGGTATTTGGGGTTGGCCTGAGTCCAAAACAATTATTGTTATGTAATAATTATTTACGAACAAGTACAATTTTGCATGCCTTATTCTACTGGCAACGTATTCGTAGGAATTACTTCTTAAAACCAAGATAATGGACGTACTTTTGGCTAATGTGTTGGCATCAATTACAGAAATCCAAACCAATTGGATCACCTGAGGTTTTCATTTATCAGCCTAATAGGTCTTATATATCACGGAGACGTTGATGACGTCTCCAGACGTGCTATTAGGGCAATTTCCCTTCGTTCGCAAAGTTCAGGAAATTTTTTTAGTATACTTCCTTACGAAGTTTCATGAAAAACAGCAACCTTTTCTAGAAGGTGTTCTATTTATTTAATGTGTCATACCAAATCGGTTACTGCAATAATCCGGGTAATTTGTTCTTCAACATCGTCTATCTCGTGTAATCTACAAGCATGTTGTGCATTATAAACTTTATCACTAAGATTTCATCAAAAAATTTCATTGCAATAACATCGAGGTACTCATTTCGATTTAAAAATTCTGTAAACAAATAGGTAATATAAAAAAGTTTTATGTGAGATACCGAGATACTAAGTTTTAAATAAAGTTCCGATTTTCTTATTAGGAAAAGTAAACTTACGAGCGAAGTCTGCAGAAGATTATTCCTCTGCAGACTTTGCACGCGCTGGAGTCCGCCTCTGTACATTTCTGTCCTTGAAGTATTAAATAAATAAGTCTAACTTTTTATAACTATGTTGAACACGAAACTATAATATGTAAAATGTACCTTATGCTTGCCGCGCTTTTTCACGCAAACGACAAGCACGAAAATATTGGCATTCCATTTTGTCCAACTACCCAGCAGAGGTTAAAAAATATAAGCGAGAATAATTTAATACCTTCACTACAGGTCGTTAAAGTAATAGGCAACAAACATTGCGGAGCTAGTGAGTGCACCTTTGTACCGCCAACTAATCAAAATGCAAAACTTTCTCCAACAATTTCGGTGCAGAGACAACCAGTCCAAAATCCAAAGTTTCTCCTTACTCTATAATAAGTGAAGCGAATTTAAACTTGAGTAAGTATATAAGTATTTTGACAAAGACATGAATGCTTAAACTTGGCTGTGGTCCAAACTATCAACAAATTCGTAGATTGGAACTGGAATGTTTAATTAATTGAATTTTGAGGTAATCTGAATTGTCAGGCTGGTCTGCGAAGTGTCAACTTTTGGTCGACTGTATTAATTATCTGTGGGTTAGCATTAATTATTTGTCTCTATTAATTATTTGTAACTGAGAGAGCAATGGTAGCTCAGTGGCAACGGCACCGACTTACGGATTGTAGGTCGTAGGTTCGAACCCAGGCAGACGCTTTACTTTGTGCTATATGGTGTACCTAATAAAGAGTATTCTATTCTATTCTTTGTGTAAATAGTTTTATGACCACTGCTCTCAAAACGGTGAAGGAAAACATCGTGAGGATACTGGCATGTCCTAGAACCAAAAATTCGAAGACATGTGACACCAACCGTCTACCAACCCGCACTGGGTCCATGTGGTAGATTATAGCCCACTCCCTCTAGAAGAGAGGAGGCCTGGGTCCCAGCAGTGGGAACATTATAGGCTGATGAAAGTTTAAATGTATCTATGCATTACGTGAGTTTGAAGGTACGCTATAACGACTTATTTAATAGAGAATGTCCATCATCACGATGTACGGAACTTCAAAAGCTTGCTATGGCGAATAGTTTAATAGAGAATGTTCATCATCACGATGTACGGAACTTCGAAAGCTTGCTATGACGAATAATTTAATAGAGAATGTTCATCATCACGATGTACGGAACTTCGAAAGCTTGCTATGACGAATAATTTAATAGAGAATGTTCATCATCACGATGTACGGAACTTCGAAAGCTTGCTATGACGAATAACTTAATAGAGAATGTTCATCATCACGATGTACGGAACTTCGAAAGCTTGCTATGACGAATAATTTAATAGAGAATGTTCATCATCACGATGTACGGAACTTCGAAAGCTTGCTTTGGTGAATAGTTTAATAGAGAATGTTCATCATCACATGTACGGAACTTCGAAAGCTTGCTATGATGAATAATTTAATAGAGAATGTTCATCATCACGATGTACGGAACTTCGAAAGTTTGCTATGACGAATAATTTGGTAGAGAATGTTCATGATCACGATTTATGGAACTGCGAAAGCTTGCTATGACGAGTAATTTAATAGAGAATGTTCATCATCACGATGTACGGAACTTCGAAAGCTTGCAATGACGAATAACTTATAGAGAATGTGGCGGACACCAGCCGGTATTACCTTATAGAGAATGTTCATCATCACAACCTCCACAACCCAGTTACTGGGCAATACGATTCCCCTTGTTAAGACTGGTTGTCAGACTTTCGGGCTATTGACAACCCGTAACGACTGTTAAAGATCCATGAATGACAGCCGGGACCAACGGCTTAACGTGCTTTCCGAGTCACGGAGGGGTCTTGGTATGTGAAGATGGTCACCCATCCATGGAACAACTGCGGCAAGCGTAGCTTAACTTAATTACTTAGCCACAAGCCCCTTGAGATTTAAAATAATACTATGTTTAAAAATTTAATATTCCTAAAATTAGTTACCCCTTTCGCATAATTTGGTCCCCCGAAAAAGGATGACATGAAACCTCTTAAAATTTTGATATCGAATCGCTTAACCGCCTATAAAAAGATTTCGAATGGGTGACCTATTTCATCGGAGATATTAACTGATTATCAAATGGCTGACCGGCTATTAGGATCAAAACTTTATTATAACACTGATACAACGACATAAGTAACTAGCGCTGCCTGTGACTTCGTCTGGGTGAAATTTATTGGTCCCCCGACCCACCCAGTCGCATAGCATCATCTGCCCACGCTATGACTTCGTGTTCGATAAGCGTTATTTCTGTCTTGTTTTCTCGTTTTCGATAAGCGTTATTTCTGTCTTGTTTTCTCGTTTTCGATAAGCGTTATTTCTGTCTTGTTTTCTCGTTTTCGATAAGCGTTATTTCTGTCTTGTTTTCTCGTTTTCGATAAGCGTTATTTCTGTCTTGTTTTCTCGTTTTCGATAAGCGTTATTTCTGTCTTGTTTTCTCGTTTTCGATAAGCGTTATTTCTGTCTTGTTTTCTCGTTTTCGATAAGCGTTATTTCTGTCTTGTTTTCTTTATGCTCGGCTCCTAAGGGTCAAAGCGTAGTTTTAAATAGCCTTCTTCAGGCTATTAAACGCAAAAAGAATTTCATATGCGACTGGTAGTTCCAGAGATTAACCTCTACATACAAACAAACAATAGAGCAGTGGTGGCCAAGTGTTAACGGCCGCGACTTACGAGTTGTAGGTCGTAGGTTCGAACCCAGATAGGCGCTTTACTTTGTGTAAGTTATTTCATCACCACTGCTCTCAAAACGGTGAAGGAAAACATCGTGAGGAAACCGGCATGTCCTAGAACCAAAAATTCGAAGACATGTGACATCTGCCAATCCGCACTGGGCCCGCGTGGTGGATTACGGCCCACTCCCTCTCACCGAGAGGACGCCTGTGTCCCAGCAGTGGGAACATTATAGGCTGATTATGGTTATGGTATACAAACAAACAAATTTCACGTCTTTATTATATTTGTATAAGTATATTGGTTCTTGAAATAAAATAAGGTACAGAAAGAGTTTCTATATTTAGCCTCTTTAATAATATTAATTGGCCTGTATTGTACCACTGCAGAGCAAAGACCTCCCTTTTCTTTTTTTCCACTCAACTCGATCCTGAACCAATATGGACCAATTAGAACTCACAGAAGGATATTTCTTTGATTATTTTTTATTTATTTTTTGATATAGGTACTTATGTATATTTTTCGCCCTATAGAACGCAGAACTAATCTGCGTTCGCGATTTAATTGCCAAAAATGTAAACAAATATGAATTAATGGAAAAATAACTTTAAGTCCTACACAATAAAGTTCAGTTTACGCTACAAATAAAAAAATTATAACTTCTTCCCTGAAATCGCGAAAAAAAAATCAGCTGTTCCCTACATTTATGTTCGTATAACTCGTCAAAATGTAGGGGACAGCTGATTTTTTTTTTCGCGATTCCAGGTTTGGTCCCATAGTAAAAGTTGTTCATAATGATGAGTACAATTACCTCTTAAGAGGTTGTTAATGTTTTACCAATAACTCTGTCTAGATTATAAGTCTGAAATCGCCAAACGGTCTTGAGCAAGCGTTTGGTGATCAATGCTCGTGCCTTCTATTATAACAATATCCATTTGCCCTGCAGCGGGAAAATAATAGGCTGTTATTATTACATCACTTTCTCAGCCTTACCAACCGGTTACTAAGGAAACCAATCCTTATAATTACCCGTCTTTTCTCTTGTAACTGTTTTTGCTCTGGCGATATAAAAACATAATTACTTCTGTATCTAGGGCGAGTTTGAGAGGCTGTTCGTTATGTAAATAGGACGTTGTTGGTCGGAGTGGAGCCAATATTTGTTATAGCTGTGTCACATTATTCATTTGAAGGCAAATAAAGTTGCCAATGTTGGCGTTGTTACGACATCGTGATTATTTTAATTGAAATTGTATTTTTATTTTTTGGGAAACGGTTTTGCTCGCGATATTGGGACTTATTTGAGTAATGTGTGTTGAATAAATTGACAATAAATAATTGATTGTTGATTCTGATCTGTTACAGTAGGTATTGTGAAATTTAATTTAATTTTATGTAGGTAATAATAATATGGGTTTTATATTATTTTTTAATGTCTTTGATACCAAAAAGGTACTTATTGCAATTCAAGTGTGTGTGTAGTGTGCTTAGTAATAACAAAAACTTACATTGTGAACACTTTCAGGCGCAATGGACAGTCGATGAAATCTGTAACAAATAAACAAATGAACATCAATAACCAAATCTTGAATCTTATTATCTCGTGTCTTGTAGTTTTGTTTAGAATTGAACTTGGATGGAGTTCACTACGATTTAAAAAAAAATAGAAGCCTATGTTAAAAGGTAAATTCTGAATACCTAATCTAATCTTTAATCTAGATTCATGATCGAACATCGTTCTAAAATACTGTAAAAATCTCTCCGTGAAAACTTGGGTGAAGTGAGCCGTCAAATGTGTGAGTATATATTTTGCTGTAATGCCAATAAACGCATTTTCCTTTCTTTCTTTCTTTAAATAGCTAATCCCTAACATTCGGTGGATTGACAGCTCACTTCAAACTGACTTCACATAAGTTTTCACGGTAAGATTTTTACATAATACATTGGCTATAATTATAATACACATACCTACCTAAGCAATCTACAAATACTATATCAACGTAGGAATCAAAATCACGTCGCACACATAAAGTCAATCAATTAGGCATTCTAAGCACGTATCTTATAAACGGTAACACAGTCATAATATATTATACGAGTAACATCAGCGGCGGCCCTAGTATTTTTTTAATCTTAACCTGGCGCCCAGAGGGGCGCCAGGTTAAGATTTTGCAGATTTTCCTATGATATATGCATATGCATATATCATAGGAATTGCTTGCTTGTGGACGATCGAGTCCACCAGGCACCAGTCATTGATGATACCTAGTAACTTAATATAAAGCCGATCGTCGAGGCGCTGAAATCAACTAAAATGCGACCACCATTGGTGCTCGCATTTCAGTTGATTTCAGCGCCTCTGCCATGACTGCGCCCGGTGCCGTCGCACCGCTCGCACCGCTTTAGGGCCGCTACTGAGTAACATTATTCACTTGAATTGCTTTCGTCCCTTCTGTGTTTGCAATAGCCTTATTGCCCGTTCTGTCAGTTAATGTCAGTGGCAAATGGTTGAAATTTGTCCAAGCTTTAGATCAGATAAGTAAACTGCCCTTTAAGGGGGATACTCTAAGGCGGATCCTAGCCGAACAATATCACGAACTGCGCTATTTTTTTTTTATCGTTTTTGGTTATTATTGAAGATTGTGCAATACCAAAGTTTGAGCGATTGTAATTTTTATTGCTCCTTATTTTTTCATTGTACCGTGTAGGATCAGCCGGTCGATTCTGTAAAAATCTTACCGTGAAAACTTAGGTGAAGTGAGTTTGTTTTTGCTAGGAATTGACACTATTCACAGCTCAATCCACGCTCACTTCACCTAAGTTTTCACGGTGAGATTTTTTCAGAATAGCACCGCAGTATTGCGTATTGACAAGCCTGGCTGGAAGCCTGACATGGTCACGAAATGCTAGGCAAATTCGAATTCACTTATTTGTCAGAATGTAGTTATGTTACATTACAACGTATGTTATTAATACTATAATGACCCCTTTACATTCTACCATTACATAATGGTCCTGCATACGCGAAAACAATGACTCTTATGAGCCGTCAATGATCGATCATTATAAGTGATCGTTTGAGGGCAAGGGGTGATTCCATATTATTGCAGTATAAAAGTACTGCCCAATGTTATTGTAGGTGTAGGGCTAAGATAGTTGCACAAGTGCCGTACCTACCTACATTTTACAAGCAAATTGGAGCTGTGAATTTATAGGTCCCAGGTAGGTACCGATATTAATGTTCCCTTATCAATAATCATAGAAACTATGAACATATTCATTTGTACCTAGAAAATAATTATAATTTATTACCATTTCAAGAAAATATGACGAGATCCATTTACTGGGAGGGCTTTCATTTCAATGATTAATATTATTTTATCTTTACCGCAAATCATCAATATCTGACCAATAATGATCATCTTACGACCTAATAAATATAAACCTACAAGAAAACGTAAGAAAATATTATGAATATAGCGAAAGTATGAATGTGGCTACATTAGAGCATTCTCCTTAACTACTTAAACTGTCCCTTGTGTTACCTCGGCCCATTATTTTACCTTATAGAACCTCTTTTTGCAGAATAACCCTTCGTGTACCGACTTTAGGAGATTTATCCTCGTTGACCTTAACTTGTAAAGGCTTATGAGTAATCCGTTTGATTTTTTGTGCAGTCCTATGTTGAGGTACACGGTTATAGGATTAAGTGCCCGAAAAAGGGCTCGGCCTTGTTTCGATGGCCCTCGTGTAATTGTGTCAAAATGACAAAGCCTGGTTGGTTTACGTTTGAAACTTTTTAAACCTTGTTTTACGAAGTATTCAAAAACAACCCTGTGTCATCTCTGACATGACACACATAATCATTATTCTTCTTTTTGAGAAGTGGAAACAAAAGGGGTCGATAAGGGGGCCAGGATAGCAGCATCTACGGTATTAGCCGTATCAATGATACGGCCCCACCCCCAGCAGCGGTCCAATTCTCAAGCTCTTGCATTCATTTAGGAAAATCAGACAGAAAATCTAAGTTTCCTAATCAGTCTGCTCCAATTTTTGAGCACGCTTCACTCGCTCATACATTCCGTAACTAAAATCTCTATAACAGCTTTACCCATCCCGGTCCAGAATACTCGAATAATCGAACTCGCTTCGCTCACTCTTCGATAAAAGCGGATCTTAGTCAGTATATGTAGATGCAATGACTTGAACTGAATGAGCTTAAAACCTTGTAAGTCAGTATGTTATTTAATATATTTTGTAAAAAACTATACCCTATTTTGAAGTTTCGCCGCAGTCGAGTGAAGAGGGGCTCCAACAAATTTTGATACAGAGCCCCTTTAGGACTTCCGTTATCCAAACGGAATCCAATCTAAAGCTCATTAAGCTAAATTGGAGAACTATTAACCGAAACACGGAAATAACAAACACTACACCCACCAGGTTCCCATGGAGGTAGTAAACGGGATTAAGTTCACAGTTACTCTTCCAAAGCTTAAAGTACCAACATTCTCCTAAAGCCTCCACAGATTTAAATTCGGAAACCTACCCGATTCTCATTACAAAAGTAGACTTTTATTACGGTTCATTGCAATGAAGCACTTAATAAGCCTTTATAATTGGAATAGCTTCTACCCTTGATTTCGTACGCGTGAAATTTGTTGTGCCCCCAACTCTCGGCGTCGCATCGCATCGTCCGCCCGTGCTATTATTTAGTTTTTTCTTAGCGTTCTTTCTCACTTTTTTCTTTTTTCTCGGCTCCTAATGATCGTAACGTTATGTTAAATAGCCTATAACTTATTGCACAAAACCTTCCTCGAAAATTGGGCTATCAAAAATAATTTTTTAAATCCGACTGGAACTTAACAAACAAACTCTTCAGCTTTATTATATTACTAGCTACTGCCCGCGACTTCGTTCGCGTGGTAGTCGTAAGATACACAATGTCTTTACTAAAATAACAGGGTCATTTTTATAAAACTCTCCGTAACTATTACTTCGGTTTCGCTTAGCGATCTTTCTGACTTTTTTGTATGTTTGCTCGGTTCCTAAGGGTCATAGCGTGATGTTAAGTAGCCTGTAGCCTTCCTCAAGAATTAGGCTATCGAATGCAAAAAGAATTTTTGAAATCCAACTTGTAGTTTCAGAGATTACTGATTTCAAACAAACAAACACTTCAGCTTTATTATATAGGTAGATAATATAGATTAGAATAGATATTCGGGAAACGATTCGGTAAATTCCGGAAACCTTCGCATCCAAAGCCTCCTTGTTTTCCTAACTCCCGGCACACGTTATACATACGAACTCAATTCGAGTCACTTTTATAGGGTTTTAAACTCCTATTTTATACCCTCCAATGAAAACAGGAACATTTTAACATGTTACTGATTCGAAAATGGCCAAATTGCTTACGACCAGTAAAAGGTTATGTTAATTTTATTACCGCCCTACTCTCATTTCAATTTGATGTGCCCCTTTGTGAATGTGACATTATCTAAAATTATATTTCTTTATCACACAGATTGCAAAAAAAATTGCTCTTGGCGAGTCGGACTCGCACACGAAGTGTTCCGTACCACCGTACGATATTTAACACTACATATATTATTTTAAAATACGTTTTTTATATGGCGACATTTTTTTTTAAATTTATAACTTTATTTTATTTTTATATTATATTATTCCATATTCTATTATTTTATCTTTATAGAGGCTATAGTAGTAATAATAATAATATATTCTTTATTTCGGACTACTATGTTAGTAAACCTTTACATACTAAACCAACCAATAATACGTGTCCCAACACACGATGGCATGTGCCGCCGTACCCAGTGCCTTGAGGACGTTACAGAACAGGCAACCCTGTTCTGTAATGTCCAAGGCACTATATACATTGTGAAAATTTCAAGTGTCTACATATTGAGGTTCAAAAGATACGGATGGACGGACAGCGGAGCATTAGTACAGTACGACACAACTTAGAAGTAGCATCGGCAAAATTCGTAAAACCGATCACATCCGAACTGAGTGCGCCTTCAAAATCACTAATCTTTATTATTGCTTTAGGAGAATATGATCTTTATGCAAACTCCATAAAAAAACTGAAACTCCTTTCTATTGGTTGTGTAAATTGGAAGTGATCGGTTTTACGATGCTACATATAAGATGTGTCGTACTGTAATAGGGTCTCGAATTGAAGGAATGAGGACAGACGCTTTCCGCATAATTTCGCACTCGCCGCGTTTAAATTAAAAAGCATATATTTATGAGAATAATGTTCCCGCGGGCATAACGTTGTGATTATATTCTCTTAACTCGTGGAAGTTTCATTCATTACATTGTCCCAGTGTGGAAAAACATAGATCCTGTACCTATCTATCTACATTTTTTCCAGTTGTTTGTTGATATTAAACACAAGATTTGGCTATTTTAATATTATTTTTTTGGGACGAAAGACAGGTACACAATGATTCACAATTTCATTTGATTTTATTTTCGAAAATTTTACCGTATATTTTGTAATCCTTGTCGTCATCTATTATCTAAAGGCTGAAATGCAAGTCCTCTGTAAGAGTCATTTTAAACACTTGCGAATTTAGGAAATCCGTTTTAAACTCTTGCGCTTCCTAAAGTTGTCTAATTAGGAAATCAGTTTGATACTCTTTCTGACACAGAAGTTCGAAATTATAAGTTTATATCCGAACTGCCCTTCTCTCAAAATTGAATTCGCTTCGAACGCAGTAGCTACTCGTAATACAATATCAAAAGTAGATCTCAGTAATAATCTACTCAGCTACAAGAGTACACTCATCGAATATGCTTTTGTACACAAAGTCAAATTTCGTAAAATATGAAATATTGTTAGCGCGACCAGACAGCTTCAAATCTAGGTCGCACCCTGTCATCTAGTACACTGGCTGTATTAATAGTCGGTCCATTCTCGCACGAAACTCGTCTGGCCATCTCCTGATGACATATGTTATGGAACCATTAGGGAATTGAGAAGATTCCAGATCTCCAGATCTGTTCGCGGCGACGGCATTAATGTGTCTTTTATGGCCCGTTCGTCATTTTCATGTATTGCCCAAATAAATTACAGAGGGTGTATTTCTGATAAGGGTCATTAGGTCTGAATTTCATATTTTATCTTCCAGTTTTTGGATTCCCTTTATAACGTAAGGCTCTATTTTCCTTTATAAGTGTTTAATTTCATTCTTTTGTTGGAGTTATGAGAGGCTTGACTTGTAATGAAGACTTTGAGCATGGGGAAATTGGACGAAGTAGATTCTGGCAATTTCTTGATAACGATCGATCGAGTGTTTTTCAAATAACATGGGATACATTTTTTTTGTAATATTCTTGTTGCAATAAGGCCTATAAATATTTGAGCTGTACTATAAGTTGGAAAATGTAGCTTTTTAACATTTTACGTAATTATAACATTCCGGGACACACACGAGACACAATAGAAGTTTTATTGTTATTACGTCGAGGGGCGTTAAGTGTCCCGGAATGTGTTAAAATCAAAATGCAAGACAACAACATCAACAACATCCTAGAAATTCCTTCCTGAATAGAAGACTAATTACATAATAAGTTAAAATAGCTCCCCCTAATGTTGATGTTCAAACTTGGATGTTTAAAGTTCAAAACGTGCGCTCCGCTATACGTCTCACATTCCGCACTTTATAGTCATTAGAATAAAGGGATAGAAGTATCGATTTCTACCTTTGTTACTCCAGAATGCATACAAACGTTCACACGTCAAAAAATTATGATTAAACAGTCGCTAATCACTGCACTTATGAATAAAGGAGACTATAATGCCAAGAATGCTAGAGAATATCTGAGCATAAGATATACCTGAAGCGGAATACTTTAGCGAAGAATTTCATTTGGTTCTATCGCTACAATAGAAAGTAGGTAATATTTTCAGTAGACGGAGTACTCCTATTAGTTTCGCATTATCCGGTTCGCTGGTTTTAGGTGGAAGTAGAATCTGAGTTTTAGTTTCAACGATAGTGTAAAACTTGGTTACTGAATGGGCGAAGGACTGAAATATGGGAGATGATTTAGCTTAACCTACGATTACACATCGACGTTCGAGATTTGCGCGGACTCAAGCAATATGGCCGCCACAGTTGAGGGGTACGTCATTAGGGTTTCTGTAATTATACTTTCAAACCACTTCTTTCACTCTGGCTCAGCGAAGTTTGTCTCTCAAAGTAATTTTCTACAATGAGGAGCACAATGAGCCTAATTTTCTAGGCAAGATGACGAAGCTAATACTAAGTTTAAATGAATTCACCCTTCGTCCATTGTGTTGATGTCCAGAAAACCAGCTTCAGTTGTAATTTTAAACGAAAAGAAAATCTTATAAAATGATTAAATAAAAACGAGGCGAGAAAAGGAAGCTCTTGGATCCTTAAAGTATTTTTGGCTGCAATATCGAGTGAAGAATTCAGCGACAGGACCTAGGCTTAATCCCGAAAATCTCGAGAAAAAAACATTAACAACAATGAGGCTTTGATAGAGATCAGTTTTTCTTGAATAGAACCCTCCATTCAAGAAAAACTGATCTCTCTTGCGGCTAAAGAAATAAACAGACAAGGAAAGGCTGTAAGTCGGCATTCCATTTAGACAGCGCTCAGCGGGGTATGAATTAGTATGGAAATATGATTAATCGACTATTAGACCGGAGATGGGGCTTTCACAAAAATATTACAAAGAATAGACGTAAATATTTTCGAACGAGATAGCCTAACATCGTTTGCTCGTGTGTAAACTTTTTTGGCGAGTAATGAAATTACGGTTTTGTTTTGCAATCTTTCGGCAGTCTGAGTAAATTATGATTTCTTACGACTTCTTTTAAGATTTGCGGTATGTTCTTGGTTTGTACATCAACATTGTTATTTACATCACATCCGTCACAGCATCGTCAGCGTCGAGCAGGAAATCATATTTTTCGCATTTTGATATACATCTTTATACAAATCCTCAATGGTCTTCAGGGACACCGATTCGGATAAAAAGTACCTATAGAAAAAAAATGTAGGATTAGCTTCTGCGCCAAACCCGGAACCATTTTACACGTAATACTCTACATAAACCCTCTACAGGCTCTATGGGACACTCGCTGTCCATTTATCTGTTATTCTCGGAAGTTATCAATGTGTTATCGAAAAGGGTTTATTCATTCAATGTTTGAGCGTACCCATGGGTATTTTGAGAGTAGATTATCGTAAGACATGGCCCGAGGTTCAGTTTCGTGTAACAGGGTAATATAATCTGTCAGTGTAAGTGTAAAGACCAAAGTTTTTGTTTATACATTTTTGAATAAAGTGTTTTCGTTGGAAGTATATTTAGGTGATGGATTAAGATAGACGCTGTACATTTTGTAGTCTAGAATTCTATACTTTTTATTGCAATAACCTTAGTTTAGCTTTTAGCTGATTACTGTAGTAAATATGCGGTAATTTATTTATTGCAGTCTGGTAATAATCTTCTCTACTATAGTCTAGCTCATGTTACAACTAAGCTAATTTGTAAATTTCAAATCCAGGTCTTGGTTATTTAGAGGGTTATTTTACGAGCGATATGACGGATTGTAACTCTGATTTATTTATGTAGAGTTGTAGACATCGTAAAATAGCACATTTATTTCGCCTTAAGTGGTATTAAAGTGAAAACAGTTAGTTTTACACGTGGATGGATACGTTGGATACGAAAAATATCCAGAAATGGTCAGTCTTTTACAACTTTTTTATAGTCCCGTTAACTTCTTTTTTAATACTTCTAATGTACAAAATAAAAGTACCTTTATTGTTTTACGGCGTGTAAGTACATAGCTGTTGTATTTCTTGTTGGTACATTTTATTGGCAAGTTTTTCCGGTAAAGATTAAATGTAGGCAGCGGGTCTCGAGGGTTGTATAAACGTTTTTACAGCCTTTTGTAACACCTTCTTCTAGATGTAACGAGATTCATTTTCAAGGTAAACGAGGTTTCTTTTGTGGCGGTTGTCTGAGTTTGTGATTTTTCTCAGCCATTTACTCACCTACTTAGGATGTCGGTTTATTTGAACAAACTTTTCACGAATAAATAAACTCTATTTTATGGAAATTACTGTCGTAAAATATGCCATTAAGATTAACAAAGACTTTTCGGTAAGTAACAAAACTTTCTGAATGGCTTTGTGGGCTAAAATCTACATCAAAAGACTTTTGAAGTGCTTTAAAGATTTAAATGTTAATTAAACATGAATCACCGTAATACTGACGAAAATTACCTCATGCTATGTACCTATATTTTATGTTATAAAAAGTTCTTATTGTCTGGTTCTGCAATTCTGTTTTCAGACACAGCAAATGAGGCCATATTTGCGTAATATCTATGAAAGGAATATTTAATTTGTATTTTTTGAGATATTAAACCATATTATTTAAATCATTATTCATTTATCTCATTGAGATTATAAATACGGTAGCTACGAAACCCTCAAGAAAGGTCTTTGAAAGTAAAGAAGTATGTTACACCAAGAAACCAAACCGTGACAGAATTGGATCACCAATTAATAATTAAACATGTACCTTAACCTAACCTGTCTGACTAACGAACCATAAAGGGCACTGTATTTCCCTCAACCTACTAACAAATTCTGACCGTGCGTACAGACCGACAAACTTATATTTGTATGTCTTGGCGAGCGTTGTTTGTAAAGGGATGCTGTCAAAAAGCTGTCAAACCCAGTACATTCCATTTTAGTTCCCTATTTGGCCGCACGCACAGATAAGTGTGTCGGTTTACTAATTCTGACTGGCCAGTGTCGATGGGTAGCGGTGCTGTCACGTCCCAGCGGCGCGAAGAGGCGCTTAGTGCTTTGCATTCGTAAAAGGTATCCTTGATTTATGGTCCCCTGGTACTTTCCTACATCCGCGATAACGATAGGATAAAAAGCGCAGTTAGAGAATTGTATAGATTAGCTGTCAGCGTTGGGTATTACGCTGACTTCTAAGCCATACAATACCCGGTCACTTGTAAACTCGGTATCGAATGTAGTCGGGTAATACTTTCCAAAGAAATTGTACCGTTACAGCTGTTACGTTGGGCTCCAGTTGTTGGCCAACAACTGGGGTCAGACAAAAAGTTTGCATACGTTATTATGATTTTGTGTCTTGACTATTCTTATACGCTGTCTACGGGCAAGAGAGACAGGAACTAATAAACACTGCTGGATTATGCTTTCTCACTCTCCTTGATCCACATTGGAATGTACTGTTAAACAATAACCTTTTTAATGGCGAAAAGATTCGTTTATACAAGTATATCTTGACACGTTTATAGAACTAAACGGAAGTTTATCGAATGTGACTCATCACCAACGTATATCATTTTGAGCTCTGCCTTTACGCCCCAAGAGTTACTGGAGACGGTAAACTTACGTTTGTTTATGTCCAAAAAATAAGGCAACACTTGTACGAGTACAATAAAACACGTGACGACAAGTCGTGATAATATGAACAATGTATACAATATCTTTTCACCGTTACACATTGTTTGTAAACATTATGACTTACGATAATTTTATTCGGCCACGTTTTTCCAATGCGCAGAGCGAAAAACATCTCAATTTTTCACACTGTTTTTGGGTGACCATGTTATCTGTTTTGTGCCTTTTGTGCCAATGAATAAAACGACTCTTTAATATCACCTAGAAAATATTATTTGATGTCTCAGACGGGTCTTCATCTTCAGTCCTTGGACCGACAATCTATCAATCAATCAGTAATACAACTTGTTAAGTTAGTATAATCCCCAAATGTCAAGATTTCATGAAATAGTAATTCTTGGGGATTACTTGGTCTTAGAGAGTTGTGTTGATGACTTTAATGATTATAATTCTGTAAATACATATTTGTTACGGCCGCGAATCATATTTTAACTAACGTACAATTTAATACTGACCAGCAAATTGCAAAAAAACGTAAAAAAAATGAATTTCGCGGGCTACCCTGACGCTTTCGCCTTAAACCATTTCATTCTACTTTAACTCCTGTTAGTTGAGTGAGTAGAAACAGCACCCTGATTGCGTAACACACTATCAAACACAATCTGTATAATTTTGAAGGATGTTGCTAATCCATTGCTATATACAACATTATTTTTAGTATATGCGAAACCCGAAACACGTGACTAGTATTTTTATGTAAAGAATCTATGTACAAAATTTCAAAACTGTATCATGAAAAATTACAAAGTTATAAGCTTGTTAAGTTACCAGTTTGTCCGTACAAAGACATGCTCACCCGTGCCGCTCGCGTCGCGCCGTCTTGCGCTCATTGATAATAGTACCTAGGTACCTAACCGTTCGGCGCGGAGATTGGATAACCTACTTAGTGTCGCTCGGTATCCAACTTTCAACCTTTTTTAAACATTTTTGGGACAAAATATACCATGGGGTAAAAATTATTGGAATCGATTCAGTTACTTATTCTGAACAAACTATATTCAGGTTTCGCATAATTATACTAAAAATAACATTGTATGTTAGAAAAATTTGTCTACTCAACAACGTAAATAATGCAATGAATGTTGTAGAACTGTCAAAATGAAAGCCATTGCTTCTGATAGTGTGATACGCAATTACCCCGCGGTTTAAGTTTGATGGCCATGAATCATGATTGCTATCAAACTGAAAGCTCACCTCATTTATCTCACACTTGTTTTTTTTTTCTTTGTATCAGCATCTGGCATCGGCCCTTAAAAACTCTTTCTTCTTTTGTTTTATTGGTGTGTTTGTTTTATTTTGGTGTGTTTTGTTTTATTTTGTGTTATGGGTAGATACGGAAAGCCATCAAGCGTGGCATGTTATTTTAGACGCTTGAGTGACAGTCGCTCAAGCAATTAATTGTTCGGTGTGCCCATGTGTGTAGCTTATGTAAGACAATGCACTTCGGCTGTTGTATGGGAGTGAGGAACAAAGATGAGTTTAAAATAATTTATGATGATTATAAAATAGGAATGTGTCAAATAATTAAAACAGATTTTTTAGGGTTCCGGGCCTCAAAAGTAAAAAAAAAGAACTCATAACTTCGGTGTTCGTCCGACTGGCAAGACCATTTTTCTAAGAAGCGCGGCGAGGTATCAATTTGAAATAACAAATACTTAGTTACGTATGTCTACAGTCCCTTGGAGCTCTAAAAAATCAAGCTTCTAAGTCAACGCAATAAAAAATAAGCGACATAATTATTTTGACTCTCGCAAATAAATCAAACCTATAGGGTGCTTCATATTGACGGTCTCACAGTACAATTAAAGGAAAACATCCGAAAGTCGTTAATTGGCAGTTTTATCACAAAAAAAGCAGTTGGAGAATTGACAGTAACGCATCGAGTAAGGTATCGAATGTCTGTGTGTGTCGAAAAAGGCGACTAAGGGTCGTACCGGAGCATTCTCCGGTACGACCCTTCCGGTACGACGAGAGAACGCTGCTGCCCATTGGCAGCAGCGTTCTCTATGCATTCCACCACCATACTATACTGCGATCGCCAACCCACCTGCCAAGCGTGGTGATTATGGCAAACCCCCCCTTTTTGGGGGAGGCCTATGTCCAGCAGTGGACGTCTTTCGGCTGAAATGATGATGATGGTAGGTATCGATGTATGGGAGAACATTTTTTCAACTACAAAGGTTTGTTCTTGAGATAAATTTATCCCACCTACGGAACTCTTTATTGAGCGTGGTCCTACACACACTTGGCCAGTTTTTTTAAATGTAATCGGCGTCTTTACTTGAATTTTATCGGGACTGCTCTTGTAGTTTTGGATTTAATAAATAGGTCACAGCTGATGAGATGGTCACGTGGTAAGGACACAAATCCAGTTTTATTCTGTGCGCGATTATCAACAATCTATTTATTAATTTATCTATCCTCCAGATATGATCAAAGAAGATCATTCTAGGAAGTTACCTACGTGGTAAGGACACAAATCCAATTATATTCTGTGCGCAATTATCAACAGTCTATTTATTTATTTTATTTATTTATCTATCCTCCAGACATGATCAAAGAAGATCATTCTAGGAACTGACCTACGTGGTAAGAACACAAATCCAATTTTATTCTGTGCGCGATTATCAACAATCTATTTATTTATTTTATTTATCTATCCTCCAGACATGATCAAAGAAGATCATTCTAGAAAGTAACCTTATTTGCCGATACTCTAGCAGATCCTTTAGTTCATTATTTCCACCTTGTAGTCCATTATTCTGAAGGCACTAGCCTTTAAGATACAGTGTCTTACAAGCTGAACAGGTAGCAGCCTCACTTGAATGTCCCTGTAACCTGCCAAACTACCTATGGTTTCGCGATGAGTTTAAGGGCCTACAGGATCAAAACACAAAAAACGCAAGGTTTAGAAACAATAAAAGTATATGATCGACTACAGTAAACAAAATCAGAAAATATATGATTTTCTTCAGGATAATTGCTAGGTAGATAGTGTGTTAAAAATATAATACAACTAATTTGATACGATAGAAAAAAATCACAAAGATACCTCTAAAAACTTCCTTTTTACAATAAAAACCATACTAATTACATACATTCATTCTGATTTTTTGTCAGATTATTCTACAAGCAACTTACTAAAATATTAGTGTTTTAGTTTTTTAGTTCAAACAATATTTTTTTTTGTTATTAAATAATTGCTTCATATTTTGCAATAAATTACCAGTGTTGTGTCATCGCGCTTCTCTTCCTTTTCTATGCAGTACGACAGTGACCGCGCTTTAGGTCATGTAAGCCCCCTAAAAGAATATACCGCCTGTTCACAGAAAATAAATGATTAACTTTTACAATACCCACAGGAAAATATATTATGGGACTTTTCCCATAATATATTTTTATAATATATTTTGTTGAAGCAAAGGCAGTGGAATATTTCAGTAGCTACGCCCAAGTAACACAATCGCGTCTAAAAACGGACTATTAGATATCTAATAGAATTTTATTTTATTGTTTGCCTTAAGAGTAAAATATCTCTCAAGTTATATTCAAGAACGCTTATAGACACAGTTTAGTAAAAGTGGGCACAACCTTATCCCTTCTCATAAGAATGAGTTAAGAAAACATGAATAGATAGAGATAAGAGTTGTAAATTTTCAAATTGTCTGTAGAGATTTTTCTAGTGTCTCACTAAATTGTTTATAGACCACAAATTTTACTAGTAGATAGTTTATAGATAAAGTTGAGACCTTTAAAGAAGTCTTTACTCGTTAAGTTTTTAAACCAAAATTAACTCAAGACTAACAACTTTAAGTCACATTTGATTTGTAGTAGACAACGACACGTAATGGCGCCGAACTTACAAGAGTTATTTAAACTTATTAATGTATTGCATCATGGCTTAACAAAGCTAGTTATTAATGGGTAAACAAGCAAATCTATATGCGATTGAAATTCTATCGTCGAATATTATGTAAAACTCTCTTAAAATAAGAGCGCTCGCTGTAAATGTAAGATTTAACATTTTTTTTTACCAAATATGAATATTATTTATTATAAGCAAATGTTTAAAATTGCATTTTAATGTTTAAAATACTCATTTTATTTAAAATATAGTAATTTCAAACATATTAAATGTTTAATTTGACATAATTTAATGATAAAAACAAAAAATAAGCATTAAAATATGTAATGAAAATTATTTGAAGCAAAAATAGGCAATAAAAATGGCGTCAAGATGAAGTTTACTAGAGAAACGAATTTAATAGAACAAACACTCTAGAGAATTTTCTGTAGTATGGCTCTAGCTCTATGACAAGAATAATTTTACTTGCTACATACTAAACTATCTAGGGAAAGAATAAACAGATTTATGAGTGGTTTAAGATTACCTAGTAACTATCATCTCTGTATTCCTTTTTATCTTATCACAGTATTTCTAGACGTTCATCAGTGAACAGGTAATTTGATGTATTGTGAACGGAAGACCATTTTATGCAGTACAGAGCAATTTAATAAATCAATTCAAAAGGGTTAAGGCCTACGCAAGCATAGCAATTTATGTCGTATTTCTATATCGATACGTTTGAATGTCCATTAGCAAAAATTTCAATCCCTTGCCATGCCGTCCCGGTCTGCGAAGGCCTTAAGTAAAAGATATTTCTGTTTTATTTATAGACAACTAGCTGACCCGGCAAACGTTGTTGTGCCATATAAATTATTTCTAGCTGCCCGGCTCTACTTCGTTCGCGTGGTGTCCTACCCCTTACCCTACCCTACCCCTACCCTACTCCTACACTACTCCTAACCTACTCCTACCCTACTCCTACACTACTCCTACCCTACTCCTACCCTACTCCTACCCTACGTCTACCCTACTCCTACCCTACTCCCACTCTATAAATATAGATGTGATAAATAGTAGGTAGTAGTAGGTAGGTATGTACCCGCCGGCGGCGCTGCCAAAGACGAAGTTTTAACATAAGTCTGGTAGGTTTTCATCAGAATCGGATTGCTCACTAACATAATTTTGTGAAGTTTCGATTCTGAATCTGAATAATTTTGTAACTCTTCTTCATTTTTCTTAATTTTAAATATTTGCCGATTTTCCGCCGAAAGCTACCAGAACTTTTAATTTTTTCACTGTCTCCATTGCATAAAATCATCCAATTCAAATATTTAATACAAATGCACTTTATTAAGCCATTTTTAGGAAAAAAACCACTAAAAACACCTTTTTACTATCATTTTTTTAGACAAACTGAAAAATATCTAATAAAGTATTTTATCTAGATTTAAGTCTCTTTATAAACAAAGATAAGAGTACCAATAGCTAAAATAGAATGTTTTATCTTAAAATATATCATCTTATCTATAAAATTACTTCAAGTTAGGTACCTTCAGGCTTTATTAACTATTTGTAGAGCATTTTATCTTAAAACATTCAATATACTTATAAACGTACTTAAAATAAGTGTGCTATAGAACAAATGCTCTAAAAATAATCGAGCTTGAGAAAAAAAACTCTATCAGAATACATTTTCTTTAATGAAACCACCTTTAGAAAGCCCATATCTAAACATCAACCATGAATAGACTGTCAATAGACAGATTTGTTTTAAAGCTCCAAGACTGTGTTACTTGGGCGTTTTCCTATGCGGGTATAAGGTGAAAGGCCTATTCAAGTTTATGTTTCTAATTGATGTTATTTCAAGTTAAACAAATATGAACTTTATTGTTGTGTTAATTAAGTTGAAAAAAGAAATGTTTGAAGTTGTAGCGTGAACTGAACTTTATTGTGTAGTAATTAAAGTTATTTTTCCATAAACTCATATTGGTTTACATGTATTACACGCAAATAAATCGCGGACGCAGATTAGGTACCAAGGGATTCCGTGGATAGAAGAAAAACCAGAAACATCTTATTGCTGTTCATGATGGAAGAGGCGTAATGAGAATTAGTGAAAATAGAACCTGTAATTACATGTCAAGTATCAATGGGACCTTTCGATACAGTAAACAGTTAGTATTTATTTTTGTTTATTTCTTTTAATTTTTTTTTCAAAAGCTGTGGTGGCCCAGTCAGTGGTACCGGCCGCGACTTACGAGTAGGCTCGAACCTAGATAGGCGCTTCACTTTGTGTAAATTATTTCATAACTACTGCTCACAAAACGGTGAAGAAAAACATCGTGATGAAACTGGCATGTCCTAGAACCAAAAATTCGAAGATATGTGACGTCTACCAACCCGCACTGGGCTCGCCCTCTCACAGAGTGGAGGCCTGTGTCCCAGCAGTGGGGTATAGGCTGATTATGATGTTCTTTCTGTCCCACTGCTGGGTAAAGGCCTCCCCCATTTTCTTCCACATTTCCTTATGCTGTGCCTTCTCCGTCCAGTCGGTTAGGAACGAGTCTAAATCGTCACGCCAGCGTTTCTTAGGCCTGCCTCGGTGACGACGCCCGTCTTCAGGCACCCACCGTATGACGACTTTGGCCCATCTGTCATGATGTGACCCGCCCACTTCCCTTTCATACATTTAAAAATATTTTTTACAAAAAGAAAACATTTAAGAATATAAAAAATAGTGGCCCATCCGCATCTGGAACACGGTCCAAGCTGTCGGTGATCATGGCTCAGAGAGACCAACCTCTTCACTATGCATGCCGTGTCCAGGAGTACTGCTTTCTGAATCAAGCTCTGAACCAGCCGCGCAATTAGTCTCTTGAAGTTTTGGTCTTATTTATATATTATTAGGCTTTTCAACAATGAGTACCTATACAGTTATTACACAATTTGTACAATGCAAACTTAACTCTAAGCACCGCATTACTTAGAGTATCGAGTAGATATCGGAAAAAGCCGTTAGGGTTGATCCCAATTTGAAAAAGTATCACAGAAATTGTCTGGGTCTCATCAGATATGTCGAAAATGGAATGTACACGATAAAAAGTCAAAGGCTAAATCCTTTTGCATTCGATCTAATCCAAACTAGCCGTCGGCGAACTGGGAATTGTCGATAGCACATCCTTGTCTAACATAAGTGGAAGGTACAGACACACAGAGATTTCTTTAGAAATAAGAATCGGCTCCCTCCCGCTCCGAGAAGTTATTTGATAATTTCCCACCCAAAAAAAAGGATCGGCTTTGTACCTACATATATTTCTGTTTTTTTCTCTTTGTAAGTATATGTGTGAAAATAAATAAATACATTCATAGGACGAATAGACGTGGAATGAAAATTTTGCGCACATTTATGTAAATTGGTTGCACGGTGCCAATTTACTATTTCCTGACTACGTTCTGTGAAAATATGAATGAAAATAGTATATCAGTTAGGGTAAGGTGAAATTGCGATGAAAGAAGTATCTACGGGGATTTTTTTTTTGAAGTGAAAACTTCCTTATGCGCACTTTGTGGTCATAAAGCTTTGTGTGAAAACTTTGTGGTCTTTCTGAACAGTGAACGAAACTGAACCGGCACTCTCGGGTCGGTGTCGCTGAATTAAAATAACTGAAAACCTGAAAAGGGGTCTTTGTACTCATCGTTATGAACAACTTTTAGTACAAACGCCAACACATCAAGCTACTACAATCTGTCAAATTTCTTTATTAGATTTTCAAGTTTATTGCTAAAGCATAAGGTTCAAAGTTGATTCGGAAATTTTGTCAGTTTCGGGTAGCTTGATGTGCTGGTAGACGCCAGCATGTGGTACTACGGGACTAACACTGAAGTCGCGAAAATGAATTCTGCTGCTCCACACGTGTCTTTTCGCATATCTCGACAAACCGATTTTTTTTTCATATTAGGAGTTGTTCCTAGAATAGAATAGAATAATCTTTATTATGTACACCATATAAATGAGACATAAATGTAGAAATTTTACAATGGGTGAAACAATGGGCGGTCTTATCGGAGCGACCTATTAAAGACAACCTTTGGATGGACTAAAACCGGCCAAGTGCGTGTCGGGCCACGCACAGTGTAGGGTTCCGTAGTAGCCTGTTATCACAATGTAGTGCGATTCTGTTGTTCTTTATTCTGAATAAAAAAAAAATATAATAATAAAATTTTTCATATTTTGTTTTTCAATGCAAATCTTTACCCGTTACAAACAAGCAACTACTTCATCTTAGTGACTTTAAAGGATTAATGCTAAGGATTTTGTATTTGGTACAAAATTATTCAACACCCAAGTTCAACGACTATTACCGCTAAACTAATAAAGTTATCTTATCCGCTATACTTTTCCTTTAAAGTTCATGAAATGCACTATCTTCGTGAACTTTTACAGATTTTTCAAGCCAGCAGCTTAGGTTTTAGAGGGCCCCCCTCTAAAACCTAAGCTGCTGGCTGACGACGCTGGAGAGTTGGAGAGGCTGGAGACGCCCTACTGGAACAAAAATTTGCACTTTAACGTTTAATATTTCGTAAATGGAGCATTAAATCGAAAAATAATTTTAGCAACCCCCAAGTAATTTTAGAAGACCTATTCAACGATATCCCACACGATGGGGTAGACGACGAAAAAAAATATTCATCCCCACTTCGCATGCAGCTACCCTAAAAAAAATATTTTCCAATATTTTATTTTACCACTTTGTCGGCGTAATTGATATACGCACTCCTACAAAATTACAGCTTTCTAGTACTAACGGTCTCTTAGCAAAACCTCGGACAGACAGACGGACAGACGGACATGACGAAACTATAAGGGTTCCTTGTAGGAACTACGGAACCCTAAAAAGGGGAAGGAGAGATAAATACTGTATGTAGTTTGCGGTGTACCATTTACATAATACAATAAATACATACACAAAGTAGATTATACTAATCTAAATCATCATCTGCCTAGCCTTTTCCCAACTATGTTGGGGTCGGCTTCCAGTCTAACCGGATGCAGCTGAATACCAGTATTTTACATGGAGCGACTGCCTATCTGACCTCCACAACCCAGTTACTGGGTAATACGATACCCCTTGGTAAGACTGGTTGTCAGACTTTCGGGCTTCTGACTACCCGTAACGACTGTGAAAGATACACAAATGACAGCCGGGACCAACGGCTTAACGTGCTTTCCGAGGCACGGAGGGGTCTCGGTATGTAAAGATGGTCACCCATCCACAGACCAACCGCGGCAAGCGTAGCTTAACCTGATCGATCGACCTGTGCGGCTGTTATTATTTAGCCACGGGCCCCTCTAAATAAATATAATAATAAACATGAAACAGGAAGAAAATATAACGATGGCGTTTAAGGAGAGAGGAAGCGCTTTTTTATCATAATTATAAAAGTGGACAATGGTATAGGATAAGTTGTTGTAGTTGTAGGTCCTATAGGATAAGTAGTTTATAATCATAAGTACAATGACCTCTTTCAAGTTTTCAGTTATTTAAATTACACCTTGTGTATCTCCAGGAGATAACACAGTCATCATAATTATAATTTACATTTGAAACTCACATAATTAATTAAGCATGAAAACAGTTTTCTTCCCCACTGGCAGGTTTATTAATGAAATCTGATGCTGAATTATGTAGCAAAATATTCAGTTCAGGTACCTACCTAATTGATGAGCATCATTATGTGCTGATTAAATTGAACCTTGATGAGCACCCATTGATTTCATTGAAGTTATTGTTTTGGGTTTTATAACCTGGAAATGACATGATTGGTTTTTAGGGTTTCGTACCAAAATTGTAAAACGAAACCCTTATGGTGAGACTGTCTGTCTGTCTGTCTGTCACAGCTGGATATCTCAAGAACGACTTATGCTATCATCTTGAAATTTGGAATAGTTTTAGATGACGTTTGCCCAACTATTATGCAAATAAGAAAGAAATAATAATAGATATATTTTGGGGCTACTAGGGCATGTGGGATATCATATGAATTTTTTTTTAGGCCGCATAGTTTTAGACTTTTGATGAAAAATGTAAAATAAAAATACCGTTCCCCCCTTATCTCCGAAGTTTGCAAAGGAAAAAATCTGAAATAATTAATGAATGCGATAGAAGTGTGTAAAGATTACAGGAAAAATAAAATGATGTCTCTAAATAGCACACTTTTTCAGAAATCATCAACAAAAGTTACACTAGTTCCACTATCGGTCAAGAGACGGCGCTGAACTAAAACTGCAATATTCTACACCGCATTGGGCAGTGTTAAAATTCTCTAACGAATATAGGCCTCGCTGATGAAAATTTAAAAACATATGATTGTACGGAACCCTTGCGCGAGTCCGACTCGCTCTTACCCGGTTTTTTTAACATCATTGAGTAAAAAAAACAACCGACTTCCAAAAAAAACACTACAAATTGAAAAATAACTTTAATTTCGGAAGTCGGTGTCTTTGGTTCCGCGTTTTCGTTTATTGACACCGACTTCCGAAATTAAAGTTATTTTTCAATTTGTAGTGTTTTTTTTGGAAGTCGGTTGTTTTTTTTTTTTGTAAAAATGTTTTTATTTTTCACTTTTTAGTGGGTCAGTTTGTAATTTATCTAAGTTACAATAGCCTAATGTCAACTGTTCATCACAAAATATTTACAAAATATTGCTTTTCCCGATGCTGGGACGTTAATTGTTGAGGAGTTCTTCCGGTAAGAACCAGGAGATCCTCAACAATCACTCGCAATACGCATTGTGACGAGCATAAATTGCTTAGCAACCATATTAAAGTAATCGAATCGCAACCCGTGAAATATTTGTCAGTGAGTAGTTCCGATGGCCATCTGTGATTTTCATCATCAGCTCCACTTTACCAAGTGATGATTTTCGAGAGCAAATGCTCAAGTTACTTTAAAAAAATATCCAAATTGCTGTAGCTTTGCCTATAAAATTTGAGGGTTTCCCTCGATTTCCATAGAATCCTCTCATCAGATTCCAACTTGAAGATAATGGGACCACCTCGAGAGTATACGCTTTCAAATAAAAAAAGAACTTTTGGAATCAGTCCAGCCGTCTTCGAGTAATCAGTGAACATATACAAGGTAGCTACTGTAAACTGTTGAGGAGTTCCCTTAACTGTCCTTCGTCTTCATCATCAGACCCCTAATGACAGTCACAACCCATCTAGGTGTAAAGTTCACAACAATTCAAATTAATCAAGCCCAAACACAAGGTAACTGCTGTAAATCGTTGAGGAGTCCCCTCGACTGTCTTTCGGCTCCATCATCAGATCGACTCCAGGCCTTCATTACCATCATTACATTGTCATCACCGGACAGGCCTGCCAACATCGACGATGAGGCGGAGTGGTTCCGGGAGGCCATGTCCGAGATCTGTGACGTGGCAATGCCCCGAGTCCGGCCAGGACGCGCCCGACGTCAGGTGTACTGGTGGTCGCAGGAGGTGGAGACACTACGCAAGGCGTGCGTCGATGCGCGACACCTTTACACCAGGCACCGCAGGCTCCGCATTCGCCCTCCGGATGCGGAAGCCACGGAGGCGGAGCTGTACGAGGGGTACAGAGCGGCGAAGACCGCCCTCCAAGAGGCTGTCCAGCGGGCCAAGGATGTGGCCCGCGAGGAGATGGTGGAGACTCTGAACAGAGATCCGTGGGGGCGCCCTTATAAAATGGTGCGGAATAAACTCCGCACCTGGGCCCCCCCGCTGACGCAGAGTCTCCGCCCCCAGCTGGTGGAGGAGGTGGTGAGCGCTCTGTTCCCTTCACGGGGGGAGCACACTCCCCCGCCCATGGCTCCGCCAATTGCGGTGCCCGAAGCGGACCACGCGGACGACGACGACATCCCTGCTGTGACCGGGGTAGAACTGAGAGCGGCGGTAGGAAGGCTGAAGGCCAAAAATACCGCCCCAGGACCCGACGGCTTGCCAGGTAAAGCCTGGGTCCTGGCCTAGGGGGCTCTCGGGCCTCGACTGGAGGCGTTCTTAAGCGCATGTTTGGAGAGAGGCCAGTTTCCACGCCGTTGGAAGACGGGGAAGCTGGTCCTCATTCGGAAGCCAGGGCGCCCTGCGGACTCTCCGTCCGCATTCCGGCCCATCGTGCTGCTCGACGAGGTCGGCAAGCTCTTTGAGAGAGTGATTGCGGGCCGCCTCGTCGGGCACCTGGTGAGGACGGGGCCGGATCTTGCGGACAGCCAGTTCGGTTTCCGCAAGGGGCGCTCGACGGTGGACGCCATCATGCGCGTGAGAGCCCTCACGACGGGGGACGCGGTGTCCCGGGGTGGGGTCGTCGTGGCGGTGTCACTCGACATCGCCAACGCGTTTAACACCCTGCCCTGGAGCACAATTGTGGAGGCACTCCGGTATCACCGGGTGCCGCCCTACCTCCGTCGAATAGTCGAGGCGTATCTGACGGAAAGAGCCGTCAGCTACCCCGGTCGCGATGGGGAGTGGAACCGGCGAGAGATGTCGTGCGGTGTCCCACAGGGATCGGTTCTGGGGCCGCCTCTGTGGAACATCGGGTACGACTGGGTGCTGCGCGCCGACCTCCCTGATGGCGTCAGCGTGGTTTGCTACGCTGACGACACGCTGGTCCTGGCGCAGGGGAGGTCGCATCAGGCGGCGGCCGACGCGATGACACGCGGGGTTGCGATAGTCGTGGAGAGGATCCGGCAGTTGGGTCTCGAGGTGGCATTGCACAAGTCCGAGGCCATGTCGTTTCATGGGCCCCGGAACGCGCCGCCATCGGGATCCCAACTAACGGTAGGAGGGGTTCACATCGGCGTCGGGATGACGATGAAATACCTGGGTCTCGTCCTCGACAGCCGGTGGAACTTCGTGGAGCATTTCCGACGTTTGGCCCCCAAACTGGAACGGGCCGGGGCCGCCTTCAAGCGGCTCTTGCCCAACCTGGGGGGGCCAAACGCCTCCTGCCGGAGGCTTTACGCGGGGGTCGTGCGGTCCATGGCCATATACGGGGCCCCGGTGTGGGCGCGTTCACTGCGGCGGCGAGCCGCCCACTACCTGAACGCGCCCCAGAAGGTGGTAGCCATAAGGGCTATCCGGGGCTACCGCACGATCTCTGGCGAGGCGGCAAGCCTCCTTGCCGGACTGCCGCCATGGGATCTGGAGGCGATGGTCCTCGCGCGCCTGTATGAGTGGCGCGCGGAGGCACTACGCCGGGGGGAGGATCCGCTTCCGCGGCAAATCGCTGCGGAGCGGACGGATCTCCGGCGCGATCTCATGGCGGCATGGAAAGAGCGACTGTTGCAACCCAGCGCAGGGCACGCCGCGATAGCGGCGATAAGACCCCTCTTTGAGGAGTGGCTAGAGAGGCGCCACGGCGCCCTCACCTTTCGCCTGACGCAGGTCCTCACCGGACACGGAAGTTTCGGGAGGTTCCTGCACATCATCAGGCGGGAGGAAACGCCCGGGTGTCACCATTGCCAGGATCGCCCAGAGGACACGGTGGAGCACACGGTGGAGGTCTGCCCCGCTTGGGCGGAGCACCGCCGTGTCCTCGTAGAGGCGATTGGCAGCGACGGCGACCTCTCGCGTCCGGACCTGGTGCAAGCCATGGTCCGGGGCGAGAGGGAGTGGGAGGCAGTCACCTCCTTCTGCGAAGCAGTCATGCTAGCGAAGGAGGTGGCGGAACGGCTCAGGGAGAGAGCCTCCCGTCCCAGCCGCCGCGGGAGACGCTCCGGGCGTCGGGAGCCGCGTGACGACTCCCGGCCACCGTAGGCGCGGGCCTGCGGGCGGAGAGTAATGGGTAGCTCACCGCCCGATCAGGACCAGGCCCGTGCCGGACGGCGCGTACGTGTTCCACGCGCGCCTCAAAGAGATGTCAGCATCGAGGAGGGGCCCCTTAGGGCCGAAGCCTGCCGGGTCAGCGGGATTGTCCGAAAGGGTTACCGCTGGCCCGGAACATAAAGGGCTAAGGAAGGAACACGGGTGGGTTTTAGTCAGTAAGAGTCTGACACTCCCTTCCGCTCCACCCAGAGCGGGAGGAGTCATTTGATGATTTCCCATCCGCAAAAAAAAAAAAAAAAAAAAAAGACCCCTAATGACAGTCGCAACCCATCTAGGTGTAAAGTTCACATCAATACAAATTAATCAAGCCCAAACACAAGGTAACTGCTGTAAATCGTTGAGGAGTCCCCTCGACTGTCTTTCGGCTCCATCATCAGATCGACTCCAGGCCTTCATCAAATTGTAGTGCTTTAAAATACTTAATGAAAAAATTAACAAACGCACTAGTCGCTACTACGATTTTCAAAAGTTCCCCTTGATTTCACTGGGATGCCATCTCAGATCCTGGTTTCCTTATCATGGGACCACCCTTGGCATATCCCCTTTCCAACAAAAAAAGAATAATCAAAATCGGTTCATAAACGACGAAGTTATCCGCGAACAAACATAAAAAATATATATATATACGGTCGAATTGAGAAACCTCCTCCTTTTTTGAAGTCGGTTAAAAATGAAAAAAAAAATGATAAATATAACGTATGATGAATATGTTTTAATTTGTTTTCTGTTATTGCACCTACTGTGTATTGTCTCTACATCACCCTAAGGTAGACTGGTACAAAATGCCCACCTTTGTACAGTTTTTACTTGTGCATAAAGTTTTAATAAATAAATAAATATGGTAGTAGGCACATAAATGTTTTGTTGCTAGTACAGATTATTGAGACGTGCCGCACTTGAGATCAGAGCCGTCCGTGAACCCCCAACTGTGGAGTTTGTCCTTGTTCTAGCCGACTTGGGTTCTTATGACTGCGTCAGTGAGCGGAGTTTGCGCAGCTGGATTTTGGGCCTAAAATATTTAAATTTTTTGCCATCGTTACGCAAGGAAGAAAAATAATCTGTTTCTTTTACACGTACGTGCACACATACATAAACTCATGCCTTCTACGAGCAGTGGTGGCCCAGTCGTAACGGTCGCAGCTTTCGAGTTATAGTTCGTAGGTTGGAACCAAGTCAAGCGCTTTACTTTGTGTAAATTCATAACCACTGCTCTCAAAATGGTGAAGGAAAACATCGTGAGGAAACCGGCATGTCTTAGAAGCAAAAATTTGAAGATAAGTGACATCTACCAACACGCACTGGGTTCGCGTGGTTGATTACGGCCCACTCCCTCTCACAGAGTGGAGGCCTGTGATACAGCAGTGGGACATTATAAGCTGATTATGCTTTTATAACTTACTGTATTCATCATCTGTTTTTCCAACTATGTTGGGGTCAGCTTCCAGTCTAACCTGATGAAGCTGAATACCAGTATTTTACATGGAGCGACTTCCTATCTGACCTCTACAACCCAATTACTAGGTAATACGATACCCCTTGGTAAGACTGGTTAGTGGTTGGCTTGGTCATAGCTAACTGTATTATAAAGAGCCATGTTTTTTCAGCAAGGATTTTCATGTTTATTTGCGTGCGCTTTCTTGCACTTTAGGTATCACAGTTAACATGAAAATAACTTTTTATTACCTTCCCTTTGTTTTTCAGTATCACCTTTATGACGAATAAAACCAATCACTTAAAACATTCTATATTTTTCTGTCATAAGCCCGATACTGGAAAACTTAGTCTTTATAACATTCATAGTAAGTAGTAAAACTTTGCGTGTTAATACACCTTTTTAGTGCCGAAGTCTAATTTCTTTCAGTCTCTGTTTTTATGACAAAGATTTTTGATTGAGACATAGAACACATAAAAAATATTAGTATTTTAACAATCAAATGCATCAAAGAATATTACTTAAAAGCTATCAAGCTATCGCACCCGCACACGGAACGTAAGTACCACCATGCAGTGTTTAGTAGGTATTATATTTTTATAATATTTTGGTTAAAAAAAACGCTGACATCACTTGGAAAGCCGCCACGCTAAAATGGAACTGGGCTGGACACATCTGCCGCATGTCAGACGAACAATGGGCCAAACTTACGACCCAATGGGTCCCTCTTAATGGCAAGCGACATCGTGACAGGCCCAGACGGAGATGGCGGGATGAGCTGGACTCCTTCAACAAAAACTGGTCCTTAGCAGCATTAAACATGAACAGAGAGAAGTGGAAAGAGAGTAGGACCTTTGCCCTGCAGTGGACCTGGACAGGCTATTAATAATAACACAAAAAACACGTTTCTGGTGGAGAACCCCTTTTAATTTTTTTAATGTTTTTATAGCTGGAGGATCGCATCCAATATAATAATGTTTTCAGAATGCTGTTGGGACTACCCCGTTTTTGTAGCGCATCTGAGATATTTGCGCTGAATCGAACCGACGACTTTTATGCCGTACTGCGGAAAAAAATTTCGTCCTTAATAGCAAGACTGCGGTGCAGTGACAACAGTATTCTTGGGACAGTGGCGGAGAGCATCTACTCTCCTATTCTGAGATGTTTTGTGGGCTCATTCCGTTTATCCACCCTAAGGTGGATTCGCGGAAACGCATGTCCGACAATCCACCCTTAGCCTATAAATTTCTTTTATCCAACTGGGCTTAGGGTGGATTGGAGCCAGGAGCCATTGGAGTAGGTGGAGTGAAGCTGTTTTGTGGGGTTGATGAAAGAGTGAAGTACTTTTTTCTTTTCGCTTGTGCGTCGTTCACATGAAGCGATCTCATTTTTATAACAAGTTTTAAATACTTAATACTTTAATTTAATACTAACATTAGGCTAAGTTATACTACGAGTACTACTAACAATATATGGATGTAATTCTGAAATAAAATATTTGAATTAAAAGAAATTTACTAACACAGCGGATCTTACGTTGTCCGAAATAAAGAATTTATTATTATTATACTAGTACAGAGTCTGTGACGATTTCAAGTACCCACCTATTACGGTTCAAAAGATACAACCCTGAGACAGACGGACGGACAGCGGCGCCTTAATAATAGGGGCCCGTTGGCATCCGTTGGGTATGGAACCATAAAAAGGCTCAAATGATTTCAGTAAATAAGCCCAGTGCGCCATAAAACACTTATTTCTCAAAATCCTATCAAAGCAATTTCATTTTAATTAAATACAATTAGTTTCTTTCGAAGCGAAAAACAAAATTAGTTCTGGGCCATGAATCAAGCTGTGATGAACATCTTTTATCTGAGGTTCATAAAATTAAGACTTGATATCGTAAAAGGCTCTCAAGCCGAAGCCCGCAGGCTTATTACCTAAGAAAGAGCAATCAGCAAATATCGCGCAGTGATCGCGCGATCAATCGCTAAACGCTAAAAAAATCGGTATTATCTAAAAATCGTTCGCTGATCGCTCGCCAATTGTTATACATGCACTTATCGCTACGACACTAGCGCCAAAACCATTGTAGCCAACTTCGGAACTAAAGTCAATTGTCAAATGAAGAATGTTTGCTAACAAGTTTTGTTACGAAAAAAACTTATAGACCACTTAAACCTTCTTAAAATTTACCAAAAATAGCTTGGTGCCGGTTACAAGATGCATAAGTGGGTGAAAACAGTGTTAACGTGGACTCGAAGCGATATTCGGCTGTTCAATAAGTAAGTTTTAAAATATTGTTTATCAATATTGATGTGAAACAAAGGTGTAATAATTAACTACGAAATTAACAATACATAATCTTGTTTCAGTATAAAATGGAAATAGAGTGTCCAATGATTTACTAGAGAACTAGAAGAACTATTAGATTTTCTAGCTCAGCATCCCGCTTTAACCAGGGGTGTTGACCTTGACTCAAGATCCAAGGAAACTGTGGAGAGGCAGTGGAATGATCTTGCCAACAAGCTCATTTCTTTTGGCTCTGGGTCATCAAAGACGGGTGACCGGTCGAAAAAGGTAAATGGTATACTTAGTTTTTGTTCTAATAACTATGCAGTTATCGATCAAAATAAGTTACAATAATAATATGGTAAATCTATCAATAATAATATGGTAAATCTATCAAAATAAGTTACAAAATTAGCGCATGCTAATTTTGTAACTTATTTTGATAGATTTACCATATTATTTGTTTTGATTTTATAGTACTGGGCTGACCTAAAGCATAAAAGTAAGACCAGACTAGCCAAAGGAGAAAGGATGCTCGAGGCACTGGTGGTGGTCCAAGCAACCAAGATCTATCAGAAATTGAAAAAAAAATCCTGGCTTTATTAAGGAACAAGCTGTTTATGGTGATACTCAGCACAGAGTATTTGTATTTGTATGTTACCTACTAAAATGTAATTAATTGAATGCACATTACCTATGTATTATTAATAACACTTTTTTTTTTTAGAACATTCAACCTGAATTCCAATTTACAACAGAACCAGACATTGTTGTTTCAGAAGACATAGTTTTTTCAGAAGACATTGTCATATCAGGTAAATAAAAATCATTACCTACACAATCATTCATAAATCATATATTTTACTATTTAATCCATCACATCAGAATCTGTTTTATAAGTAACTACTACATTTTGCTTTGTAGTATTTGTTTTCTTTGTTTCTCTCTTTATAATTAGATTTATGCGTATTTTTGACCAATAATATACTTTTGTTTAATTACAGAAACTTCAGAATTTCTTGAGCCTGTTGCCAGTTCAGTAGAAGTTCAAATACCTACCCATGAGATAACTCAAGCCCATGTAGATAACTCATTCCCACAGCCCGTTGCATAGAATGAGAGAGCTGTAAGCACCTGTAAAATCACAACAGCATGTACCTATATTGTATATCCTAATTAAAGACTAAACAATGCAAAGATATTATCATTTACACCTACTTACTTTACATTCTACACTAACTTTTGTTCTTCTTCTCGTTTGTGGCATGAACGGTCTAAGTTCAGTGCACAAATTCATAAACAGCTCTTTGGAAAGTCTGTAATGAGCTTTGAATTCGGCATCAGACAAGTTCAAAGCATTGGCTTGATCTCGCGGGGTACGTCGCAACCGTGCTGTGTTACGGCTTTCAATCCTGCTGGCTTCAACCTCATGTGCTTCAAGCAAGAGAACAGCACGAGCCTTACCAATACCTCAATAGACACTAGAGACGCAAAAAAATTATATATTCAACTAGAATACACTGCATGAATAGTCTTTCACGGTACACACAGTTTGTTTTAATGAGCACACGACACACGACGGAGTTAAAATGTACACAATTTTAGATAAAATTCTTCGAATTAGAAGACAATTTTGTAATAAGCAATCAGCGAGCGATTAACAACAAGGGAAAAGGTTATCGCAATTTGACAACCAAATTTGCTCGCCGATGGCTGTCGCTCTGCTGTCAAAAACCATGCGTAATACGAAAAAGTCGCCATCACCACGCGATCACAGTAGGAAACTGCACTTTTTAGTTAACTGATTGTTCCATAGAGGCAGCACTATCGATAGTTTGCTATGCTGTGGCTATCGCAGTTACATAATACGAATTTCTGAAATTTGCGCGATAATTGCGCAAATTTCGCTATTGCTAGGCTTTTGCGAGATACGTAATAAGCCTGCGGACCTACTGTGGGTGAATTTGGATTGGTCCATAAAAATCAAAGATAATTTAGGTTGTTATATAAGACAATCTTTGACAGTCGTTACGGGTAGTCAGAAGCCCGAAAGTCTGACAACCAGTCTTACCAAGGAGTATCGTATTACCCAGTAACTGGGTTGTGGAGGTCAGATAGGCAGTCGCTCCGTGTAAAATACTGGTATTCAGCTGCATCCGGTTAGACTGGAAGCCGACCCCAACATAGTTGGGAAAAGGCTAGGCAGATGATGATGATGATATAAGACAACCTAAATTGCCTTTGTAGTTTACACTACAAATCTACAATAAATTCTTAAATTCAATGTTAAATTAAAGCAATATGTCTTAGAGAACATTGTATTCAAGTTTTTTTTTTTCAAATTAAATGATTTTGTAGTTTTGTATTAACCAACAAACAAAAATACTGTCTGTAATAAGAAGTCTTTTTAGGGTTCCGTACCTAAAGGGTAAAAACGGAACTCTATTACTAAGACTTCGCTGTCTGTCCGTCTGTCCGTCTGTCCGTCTGTCTGTCTGTCTGTCACCAGGCTGTATCTCAAGAACCGCGATAGCTAGACAGTTGAAATTTTCACAAGTTATGTATTTCTGTTGCCGCTATAACAACAAATACTAAAAACAAAATAAAATAAATATTTAAGGGGGGCTCCCATACAACAAACGCGATTTTTTTGCCTTTTTTTGCTCGATATCAAAAATGGCAACAGGTAGGCACTTGAAATATTCACAAAATACTCAGATGTATTTTAACTTTAATAATAAATAATAAAATTAGAATAAAATAAATATTTAAGGGGGGCTCCCATACAACAAACATGTTTTTTTCAGCGTTTTTGCCTTGTGGTACGGAACCCTTCGTGTGCGAGTCCGACTCGCACTTGGCCAGTTTTTTATATCACGGATACTCATAAGAGCTGTTAAGAATGACAAAATAACATAATAATTGTGTGTTTCGCCTAAGATATTTTATTTTCTCAACGTCGGATAAACTCATTCAACATTCGTCCTCCGACGCCCTAAAAAGTCGTCTGCTAAGCTAACACGGAGCCCTATTTAAAAAACTCAAGCTTCCCACCCATTTCGTCGCATGTTCAATTTCCATGAAATTTAATTTGTATTACTTTTGTTTGCAGGGAAGATTGCACGGGCCTATTGCCAACTTATAAGTACATGAAAAAGCTTTACTAGGTACTTATTTCGTCAATATTATATTAAGGGCTGTTTTTTCAATCATCTGATAACTTTATTCGAGGAATAATTTTGAAATTTTGACAGTTGTTTCGTACAAAAACTGTCAAACGTCAATTTAATTCCTCGTTTAAAAATTGTCTGGCGATGGAGAAATCAGCCCTAAGTCTCATATTTTGTAATAGGAGGTGGGCCCTTTTCCATTAAATAGGCCTATAGGTCCTGGCTGTTACTGAGAAATTACCGATATAATAACCTTGCTCGAACTGGTATTATTTAATAATAATGATCACTTATTCTCAATTAAGTAATCAATTTGCCACTAGCCAGTATAAAACATCTAAAAAAAATTTACAAATTCTAATAACAACCCAAACAAACAACTTATATAAATTCAAATTAGAGTTACAAGCATAATTAACAGTAAATCGTAATATGATTCAGGGCTTATAATTAACATATGTTTACTAATCACTTTAACAGAAGTTCGAACCACAAAATGGATAGATACAGAAGGTCAGCTCCAAATAACAAGTGACAACATGTGCACGACCTCGCACACACCGAACGCGACGCTTGCAAACAGGCGGCAGCTGCGATCTCAACGCTCGCAGACTATCTCAGACAAAAGCCATTCGCAAGTGCGCTTGTACTCATACTCGTCGTACATCAAGCATGTCTATGTGTGCGTGCATTTTCGCTCATTGTATGGAGCCGGGCAATGAAGAGGGCAATGCTTGGAGTTTCCCTACGTGATCGAATCAGAAATGAAGAGATCCGCAGGGAAACCAAGGTAACCAATATAGCCCGAAGAATTGTTAAACTTATGTGTCGAGCCGAAAGTTCTCGAGTGGCGGCCGCGTACCGGAAGATGAAGTGTTGGACGGCCTCTCACAAGGTGGACCGATGACTTTGTAATGGCCGCAGGCATTCGCTGGATGCGGGAAGTACAACAACCGGTCGAAGTGGCGGTACTTGAGGGAGGCTTATGTCTAGTAGTCGACGTCTCTCGACTGAAATGATGAATGATGTATGGAGCCGACCTTCTGTAAGTACTATTCTGTGTTCAAGCCTACGTTTAAGCGCTCCCACGGCCCGGCCGTAATTACCGCTTGTTATTGATATGACACCTGCTGTTCCATTGTTATTTCTGCGAACATTTTATGTTTGATGAAGAGTTTTCGTTTGTGGATTACTTACCTGAGTTTATTGATTTGGGATACTTAGTAATAGGGAAGTAAATGAGTAGCAATTTAGAGTAAGTAGGATAAATCACAGTTCTTCTTTTAGAACTGTATAACTAAACTTGTCTGTGTGGTGCCGGACTTAAAGAATAGCACCACCCCATACCTCCCGTGGGTGTCGTAAAAGGCGACTAAGGGGCGTACCGGAGAATGGGCAGCAGCGTTCTCTATGCATTCCACCACCATACCATACTGCGATCGGCAACCCGCCTGCCAAGCGTGGCGATTATGGCAAACCCCCCCCCTTTTGGGGGAGGCCTATGTCCAGCAGTGGATGTCTTTCGGCTGAAATGATGATGATGAACTGAACTGTTTTTGTGTTTTTTCTTTCTTTTTTCCTTTCGAAATTTTATTATAATTATAAAATTAATAAATTTATTTATTTTAGGTAAATAAATAACACTCATTAAGCATAATCAGCCTATAATGTCTCCACTGCTGAGGCACAGGCCTCCTCTCTTACAAAAGGAAATAACACCCATTGCCAAACATAAATTAATAGAAATTATATTAATAAAATAAATACAGGTAAAATGGAAACAAAACAATAATTAATAGGTAATGCCTTGGAAGGTTGGTGAGCCTTTGGTGTGGGATGCAATGTGTGTCGACACCCTTGCGCCATCCCAACTTCCAAGCACGGTGAGCTGTGCTAGGGTGGTGCGGAAAACCTCAAACGGTGCAAATACTCCAATCTTTTTGGAACTTATATGTTTGAGCCGTTTGGGGTGAAACACTAGGGCCATGGGGCCCGAGTGCCCACTTAGTATTTCGAGACATCGCCAAGCGGTTGGTCAACTCGTCACGTGACCATAGGGCTGGCCTATTTTTGCCAAAGAATCATCATTGCCTTACAACGTGGCAATGCTGCCAGCCTTTTGGGCATGTTTTCTGTTGACAGCGATGCGGACGAATTTTTTTGATGACCTGTGATTATTTCCCCTCCTTTTTATATACCTACCTACTTGTACATATTATTATTACTATTTTAAGACTGTTAGCTTTTAAAATGATGTAAATACTTTAAATAAAGAAACAAAATAAATCAAATTAAATGAATAATTAATTATTATACGAGTTGTTTGTTTGGATCTGGATAGTAGGTATGTACATGATTGTGCCGTGTGTGGTTACAACCTCAGAGTACTTAGCTAAACTTTAATCATTAAGACCCGGTTGTAAGTGCAGTTTGTTCAAATGTATGTAGGAACCTACTTACCACATTATGTAGTGTGGATAACCTTATGACTACTGCAACCAAACCAAAATGCGATTTTTTTTTAAATAACAAAGTCAAACCGCGGGGTGCTGCCCGCGGTTTTACCCGCACAAGTCTCGATCCCTTGGGAATATCGGGATAAAAAGTATCATATCTCCTTTTCCGGGAAACTACTTATCTCTATACCAAATTTCATCTAAATCGGTTTAGTGGTTTAGGCGTGAAGAGGTAACAAACAGACACACAGACACACTTTCGCATTTATAATATTAGTATGGATTAAGTGATTAAGTTAAGTATGTTGAAACCTTCGGGCCATGGGGTCCGAGTACTCATGACTTGTTCAGTGAAATCTCCAAATGGCTGGTTGACACATCCCGTGACCCAAGGGCTTTTACCTAGGCCAGAGGATAAGTAATGCCATACAACGCGGTAATGCCGCCAGTTTCTTGGGTACATTATCAGTCGACAGCGATGCGAACGAAAATTTCGACGCCATATTCTAGTTTGTTAATAAGTTTAGTTAGGTTAGGATATTATATTTGTCGGAGCGTGAGGCGGTTGGCACTGTTTGTTTTGAAGGTTCGAGCTGTCAGAACAGATGACAGATGTCACTCGGTTTTGTCGTTTAAGTCGGTTTAAGCAATAGAGCTTAGTTCGGAAATCGCCTCATTCGGATACGTCAAGCGAATCGCTTGAGTGAGCTCGCGACTGGGCTGGTAACACTGGTTTTGGTATTACTTGGGATGGTAGCATTGTTTTTTTGGAGGGAACTGAGGAAAGTGAGCGAAAATAAGGATTGAACGAGACACACGTGCCTGCCCTGGAGTTCCCGGGATGGGAGGAATTTTTGATGGAAATTGGAAAAGAGGAGCAGTGAGAACTCCGCTAGAAGAAAAAGATTCCTTGAGGGACAATCAACGGAGGTCAACTTGGTTAGCCAGCCCGGTAACGATCTCGCTGCATATCTGGATGTGTCGTGTACCTACAGTGATCAGCTATTAGATTAAATTGTTCATAAATTATAATCTGATTGAACTACGGTTAATTTATTGCGCAATAACCAACACTGCCCATAGTACGCCCACGGTAGTTGAAACTGGCTGATGATGACGAGACAAACCTACGTCCACCGTCATATTTTTTTTTTAGTAGGTACCTAAAATAGATAGAACGCAAATACAAGAGAACGTTGCTAAATCGAAAATCCATACAGTTAACATAACCTTCCTTATGTATATGTTACAGTCATAGTGATTAATAGCTATTATACATAATGACTGGTCATTATGTTTAAAGTAACCTAACTTACCTAACCAAACCGAACCTCGGGGTGCCCTTTGCTCGCTCTTGCATCCTATGTCAACGTAGCCCCGCTTCGCGGGGCTCCTATTTCTGTGTAAAGGGTTTAAAGTTACCTAACCAAACCGAACCTCGGGGAGCCCTTCGCTCGCTCTAGCATCCTATGTCGACGTAACCCCGCTTTGCTAATGTGATTAAATCTGTGTCAACTATCACTTTATCTAAATTGAATAGACATTATAAATAATAGCTAGATAATATATATGTCGGAGACATCATTAGTACGGGAGCTGACTTGACAACGAGGCGGAAGTGCTGTCACGACAGCGCTTCGACGGAGTCATTCGTTTGAACATTCGGAACGCCAGCGCCATTTGGTGGCGCTTGACAGTCTAGCCTGAGTTCGTGGGGGGTCGACGCTCGACGACAGCGCGACAAGAATGAAGCGGAGCTCTCTTGGACATTGGACATCGTACGAACAACATGTGCTCAGAAACTGTCCCGCGTTCCGTATCTGGTTGTGTCGTGCACCTACAGTGTGTAATTTGCTAGTGTGATTAAATTGTTTGTGAAATTATAATCTGATTTGAACTGCAAACTGTTTTTCTACTGCGTAATAACCAACACATACCCACTGTACACCACACATAGTTTAAATATGGCTGATAATAACGTGACACACCATACCTTCCCCGTCATATTATATGTATAATATCCGGATTTATTACTTTGGCTGTGACATAATACATCTATTTCGGTATTTAATTCATGATTTTTAGAAAAACCCTTACCCGAATTTTTGTCTTCATTTTCCTCATTACAGTTTAATAAATAGTCCTTTCTTTGAAGAGTGTAATATAAAATATTTTCGCTAAAAGGACGGAAATAAACATTTCTCGTGTAACAACATTCAAGCCATGTTTGTGATTGATGTTGTCAGACTCGCGGAACTCTACACCTTAGTCGAGTTCGGTGTCGATTACTATCAAATCGTAATATCGTTATAATTACTGAGACGTTATAAGTCTAAGATTATATGTAACGAAGTAGGTATTGGTCTTAAGTTCTATTTTTAGATCTGTTTAAGTAATCCAAGAAAAAGAAAATAAAGGTGCAAATGGTCCGAAACAAGTAGAAGCTACTTTCAATTTTATAATTGCAAAAGAAGGCCTCTCAAAACGGCGAACAATGTTTCCTCACAATGTTTTCCACATTGTGAGGAAATTGGCATGTCCTAGAACCAGAACTTCGAGGACGTGAGACATCTACCAACACGCACTTGGCCAGCGTGGTGGATTACGGTCCCCTCCCTCTAACAGAGAGCATGCCTGTATTCCAGCAGTGGGAACATTGGCTGATTATAGGTCCGAATGGTCTGGTACTAACTAAAATTATAAAATACTAGCTTCCGCCCGCGGCTTCGCCCGCGAGGTATGTCAATAAAAACTATTCTATAAGGCCATAGGATAGTTTTTATTGTCATAGTATTTATTTAAATTTGACTGAGGAATAGATTGCATCCCGGGGAAGGCCCCGGGATGCAATCTATCTCTCAGCCAAATTTGATCGAAATCCGTTCAGTGGTTTGGGCGTGAAAAGTAACTCTGTCTGTCTGACAGACAGAGTTACTTTCGAATTTATAATATTAGTATGGATATGCCAGAAGGAATCGCAATATAACTTCACAAGTATTTATAAAGTTAACTTATATACCTATAAATTGATAATAACCAGCCCTTTCATTGCGTAACACACTATCAATCCCAATCTTGAAGGATATTGCTAATATAGAAAAATCTATCTACTCAACGAACTCGAGGCCGCGCGAACTACTCAACGAGGCCGGACGGGCTGACCCTGGTGCCTTGGAGGAACGGCAAGTGCCTAATTTGGGACGCAACTTGCGTCAGCACTGTTGCCGCCAGCCACCTTTGTCGCACCGTCCACTCACCGTCAGCAGCAGCGGAAGACGCCGCTGAGAGGAAGAGGGTGAAGTACGCACCGTTGGTGGACCGTTACCTTTTTGTGCCCATTGCCGTGGAGACCATGGGTGCTTGGAGCACTGAGACCAGGAAGCTCATTAGTGAGATAGGGCACAAGCTCCGTGATAAAACGGGTGACTCCCGCTCCGGCTCGTTCTTGGTGCAAAGGTTAGCCATTGCCATCCAACGTGGCAATGCAGCAAGCGTTTTGGGCACCTTTTCGCCGGGAACAGTTAGGGGCGGGTTATTTGACTAGGTTGACGTGTTGTGACTGTTATTATTTTTGTAATAATTAATTAATTTAAATAATTTTATATTAGACTATAATTAAACATTACAAATATATGACATCTACTCAACAACGTAAATAACGCTACTGATAGTGTGTTGCTATTACCCCGCAGATCTTAATAAATACACTGATTTTCTTGAAAAGATTCTGAAAAAAGAAACGGAATCTCTTTAACATTACAATAGAACACTGAAAACGATGTTATTGCAGAAAATGTAGGCAGGAGCTGTCTTTTACAATGAAAGATAAATGCTTGACACTTATTGGATAGCTCGACGTACTGTCCTAAAGTAAAGAAGAGCAGAAGGCTCAGATCAGGGAATGCATTTCAAGGGTGTTGCGACGTCTGATACGCCACTACGAAAGTCGTAGCCCTATGCGGCCCTATGCGTAGTTACTGATTAGTCGTCATAGTACGCCAAGTGCATGAAACATTTGCTAACAATACTTCAGAATCAACTAATTTTATGTCTCTACTCTAAGAAGGAAAGTTACTAACCAAGAGCCTACTCATATCTTCAATTTATAGTACACTAGCTTCCGCCCGCGGCTTCGCCCGCAAGGTATGTCGATAAAAACTCTCCTATGTCCTTTCCCGGTATACAATCTATCTCTCTGCCAAATTTTATCAAATCCGGTCAGTGGTTTAGGCGTGAAAGAGTTACTTTTGAATTTATAATATTAGTGTGGATTTATTGATTTTCATTATCATTGCAGTTAAATAAGCACAACTTCCGAAATGGTTTTTTTTTTTTTTTTTTTTTTAATTTTATAAGAGGTTATGAATGTTACTAAAGGGTGTCTCAGTAAGAGTGCACTTTTTCATTTTAAAATAAAAGCATGTATTTTATGAGAGAGTTGTGATATTTTTATTGGATTGTAAAGAAGACATGTTCCGATTAAGTATAGAATAAAATATCCGGCAAATGGCCCCCACGGCTCTGATGACAGACCATTACTCTTTTCATGAAATTTACCATGACTTTTTCACAGAGATGTGGCTGTATCTCACCGATGACTCGTTGGATCTCTGATTTGAGCTCAGGAATTGTTTCTGGTTTATTCGCATAAACCCGACATGTTACAAGACCCCAAAGAAAAAAATCGCACGGCGTTAAACCGCATGATCATGGTGGCCAGTTGACATCAGAATTTTGTGAGATAATGTGTTCTGGAAATCGTTCCTGCAATAATTCGATTGTTCATGCGCGGTGTGGCAGGTGGCGCTGTCCTGGTGAAACCACATGTTGTCTAGATCCATGCCATCCAGTTGAGGCCACAAGAACTCCTACCTAAGGCAAAATAACGCCGCCTGACCAAAATCCGCACTTGCTCGTTGTGGGTGCATGTGTTTCTCATGGATTGCATGAGGATTATCTGAACCCCTCAAATTCGACAATTTTGTGTGTGTGTGTTTTGAAATGCGCTTCATTGGAGCAGATGATTTTTTTCGAAAAATTGGCATCGACTTCACTTTGCTACATTGTAATGAGTATTCACAATAACGCGTTGTTCTTTCGAAAAGCGCTCCATTTTTAATAATCGGAATAAACATAGGTGACAGCTGTAAAATTTCAGACTTGCCACTTGCACGAAAAAAATAATATTCTAAATTTAAAAAGTGCACTCTTACTGAGACACCCTTTACATACTGCCGGTTGACGTATACGCCTTTTTTTAACTTAATAATCTATTTTGTTCCTCTGCTCGTCTTCCCCGCACTTTACCGATTTTCTTTGGAATTACTTTACTTCACAAATATTGTAGTTCACATCTATCTTCTAGGATGTTTCTAACTATTTATTGAGTCGTGCACTGGATTTTCTGTATAAATATCTCATGCCAACAAAGCTGAATTCTCGGTCCTATACAAAGATTGCTAGCTCCGTTTCTTAGCAGACTTCTGAACTTCATGAAGCTATGAGCCCCATATTGAATGTAAGAACTTTCGACTTGCGGCAAAATCTGATTATTGCGAACATTTTTCGTATCTCCTTCGTTTATTAAGATTTCTTTGAGTTATTTCGGCTTCTTAAACTGCTTTAGTTGTATTTGGTTGAACATAACTTCACACCTGTATTCAGATAAGGGGTACGTAGAAATGTGTAGTACACGTCATAGATTTAGTCACATAAGTTATGGGAGCCTATTGTCATTAACCAGCGATAACACATCAAAAAACCATCTATCTAGCCTTTTCCCAACTATGTTATAGTCAGCTTGCAGTCTAACCGTATGCAGCTGAATACCAGCATACTGGAGCGACTGCTTATTTGACCTCCACACCCCAGTTACTGGGCAATACGATTGGAATAATATGAAGTTAAGGTAATGTTAACAATTTTATATTTCATACCAAAAGTTGAAATGTCAAGTACTTACTACTCCACAGCAACACGATATCCCTTAGTAAGACTGGTTTTGGTTTTGTTTTGGGCTTCTGACTTCCCATAATGACATAAAGCTGTCTTCAAACAAAAACAATGACTAAACACGACGACTTGTCAGAATCCCTTACCGATAAATGGCTCCGATAACGTCACGCAACGGATTTTCAAGCCCAACAGACAATTTTAGCACAGAGTTAATTGAAATTTGACATAATTAAATAAACCGTAGCCCGGCTGAAGACACCCACGACTTGTCCCTATTTTAGGTAAGTAATTAAATAAAACATTAATTGCATCTAAGCCCATTAACTTAATACTATTTGTTTGTACTAAACCTTGGCTTAATTTGATGGCCTAAATATAACTCCAATCAAAGTGGGTTATCTCCTGGACATCGTCAGTTTTAATTACATTATCGTGACCAGGACACGGAGACACTTTTATAGGGACACGGATTGACCTGGATCCAAAATCTGACCCTTAGATTTTCATGTTTTGTAACAGTTATGTCGAAGATTTTCAAGCAGGTCGAAATTCGGCAATAGTTACGTAGGTAAGTTGACTTTTAGATAAGACTTGTTGAAATAACCTTGATTCCCAACTCATCACCACCTGCCTGGCCTTTTCCCAAGTATGTTGGGGCTGGCTTCCAGTCTAACCGGATGCAGCTGAATACCAGAATTTTTGGAGCGACTGCCTATCTGACCTCCACAACCCAGTTATTGTGTAATACGACACCCCTTGGTAAGACTGGTTGTCAGACTTTCGAGCTTCTGACGACCTAACTTACAACTTTTATTCCTAACTATAAACTGTAAAGGTACTTAAGTTTAGACGGGCGTTGAATCTAAGACAGTTTTTAACTTTTGTAACTATCATAGTATCCATTGTACTTTTCTCCATTTATTTATGCACAAAAAAAAAAAAACTTTTATTTTTTTATATGCACGGTCAGTTACAAAAATAGATACGATTGTATTTACAATTACAGTTTCATGGTACCATAAAACACCAGGAATTGCAGAGATTACATAGATACCAATTTATTTATCGTAGGTATATTTTTCAGGCCCGCGCTTGTTAAAACTCGCAGTCAACTTTTATCGCTGTTCCAATCAAATAGAGTATTGACGTCACAGCGAGAAATGGCGTCATGTAGAAAAATAATAGACCCTTATGCAAATGAATCACATTCGTAGGACCGCGATGGACGTCACGATCGGTGCAGCAAATCGAGCAATATGCAAATGTAGTCAGTGTACCTATCTATTTTCACCGCATGTCCATTTTAAGACCAGGGTGCCCGGCACACGTGCACTTCAGCGTTCGTTTTATTCGATTCCATACCGTCTGCGGCGAGCGCTTATTTTTGTTCCTTTTACAACCTATCGGATAACTTCGTGTGAGATCGGTAAGTTTCTTTTTTATTGTGGACGCTGAAGAATCCAGATGTTAAGTCCATTCAGAAAGTTATGGGAGCGTTAAAGTTTAGGGTTGTTTTAATTTGGAAGAATTTTATTTGATTATTCAAACTCTATAAACCGGTTTTGAATATTGAGAAAATTAGTTTTTTAAGTATCGTTGAGCAGTTAAACTATTATTGGTTGTGGTTCTGAATGGTTGGAGGGAGTTTTTCTAAAGAGAAGTGGTGGCACGGTGGAAACGTCCGCGATTTACGACTTGTAGATTCGAACCATGACAAGCGCATTAATTTGTGTAAATTATTTCATCACCACTGCTCTCAAAACGGCGAAGGATTTCATCGTGAGTAAACCGGCATGTCCTAGAACCAAAAATTGGAAGACATGTGACATCTACCAACCCTCATTGAGGCTGCGTGGTAGATTATGGCCCACTTTCGTTCATGGAGAAGACGCCTGTGTCCCAGGAGTGGGAACAGTGTAGACTTAGGTTATGCTATGCTGATTTAGGAAGGTACATATGGTCTAGTAATAGCCTCCCGACCGTTTTCGGTCACTTTGGCTAATCTCAATGGTGATTAGCCAGGTACGCAGGAGATATTACAGTGCACGAGTGTATGCGCAAACACAGGTGCACTCTCTGTTCCTTTACTCTCATAGTCCGATGGGACGGCAATCCGACATGACCGGGGAGAGTTCAGGCGCAGGAACAACGGCTTTACGTGCTTTCAGAGCACGGGGGTATTAAACCGTCGACTTCCAAACTCCGGACTGTTAATAAGAAATTCCTAATGGAAAACCCAATAACACTTTGTCTGACCCGGTAATAGAACCCATAGTCTAGTATTAGGTAAAATATATGCCAGAAGGAATCGCAATATAACTTCATAAATACTTATAAAAGTGACCTAACTGATAATATCTAACACCATAATTGCGTAACACGGTATCAATTCCAATCTAAATAATTTTGAAGAATATTAATAGTGTAATCTTATGCTATGAAAGTTTTAAGTTGGTAGGTTTAGTTTACAATAAGTTGATGGAAGCTTATAATAATTTGATTAAATTAGTTTGTGACGAAGGTAATGTTGAACCGACAGGCATCAGAAAGTTTCTGGGCCTAGACGGAAAGGCCTTAGAAATTCATGAGAGTTGTGTCCAGAGTTGCTTGTTTATTTATTTGATCTAGGCGTATATAAACCTAACTTTAAAGCATAGGTTCTATATTGGGTTACACATGCTAACTAGATTAAATTAGGTACAACCTACTAAATAGTTTCTTTGAATTAATTAGGTGACCAAGTAAAATAGGATTTAAAACCAGAATCTTTCAAAATCAAACCGTCTTATTACAAAACGAGATCTAATTTTAGACCCAGCCTAAACCTTCGAGCCAGTTACTCTATTTTGAACTTTATTCCGACAAACGTAAATTTCTTAATGCAAAATTGACAACTTAGACTCGGGTTTAAAGTCAGTTTTTGTAATAAGAACTTTAGCTTCGTTGGATTATAGTTCGAAATTTAAAAATGGCTGGATGGTTTAAACCTGGGTCTAAAGATAAATCTTGTTTTGTAATAAGGCCGAAAGCATTTATTTCAATTAAACCTTGTATAGGCACTTTTGAATTGTCAAAATTAAATAGTCTGTCAGTGAGAAAGTTGAAGTTGCCCATTCCAAAACGTAGATCTCTATGGAGAAGAACGGGCAAGAAACTCCATGGACACTCTTTTAAATAGTTATTACAAAATCCTGGGTACATTATTCTTGTTGCTTCTATATGTGAGAACAATGTAAAAAAAATCAAATGAAGAAACAATTCAAAATATGAGATTAAAAATAAGCCTTGGCAGTTAAGGGATGACCAGTCTCAACCGACGGCGCCCGTTCAGGGACATGACGCGTGGATCAGCACCATCCAGCTCAACCATTTTGTAGGGAACCGAATGATCCAACACACGCGTCGCCATCGGTGAGACATTTAAGTGAGCATGACACGTTCTCAACTGCCATGCTCTTTCAAGTCAACATCAAAAAAAATCATAATAAACGGAAACATGGTTCTTACATTTAAAAAAAAATGCTTCTAAATTATACAAAACTATAGTTTGCAATTTATTTATAGATGTTAATATAATTTACTAACAAACAGGAAGAGATATTTAATATTGCAGTATTCATCAATTAATACTGGATTGAATAAAATAAAAAAGTTATGTTCGTAATGTCAGAAATATTGAAAAAGAAAAAGGGAAGCACCTCTTCCAAATATTGAAATTTTAACTAGTGAGCCCACGTGCCTGTCAGCAGGACCAGCATTAAGACAAGCATTTTTATCTACGACTAGCTGTGCCCGCGACTTCGTCCGCGTGGAATAGTGACTTTTCGGGCAGCATATTTTGAATTACATATACCGTCTACAGACCGGGCATTTGCTGTCCGAACCCTCTGAGAACTCAGGCGAATTTCAGTGAAAGTCTCAGACTCTAGTGCTTGAGCTTCACGATCGGCAGTGAGACGTATTTCTCGTTCTTCCTGTGTTTCCTGAGACCGAACATTTGCTGTCCGAACCCTCTGAGAACTCAGACGAATTTCCCTATCAGTGAAAGTCTCAGACTCACGCGATAGTGTATGAGCTTCACGATCGGCAGTGAGACGTATTTCCCGTTCGTCCTGTGTCTCCTGGAATCGAGCATTTGTTGTCCGTACTCTCTGGGAGCTCAGGCGGATTTCCCTGACAGCAAAAGTCTCAGACTCACGCGATAGCGCGTGAGCTTCGCGATCGACAGATAAACGTGCCTTTCGTTGTTCCCCGTTTTCCCTATTTCGAGTTGTCATCATTCGAGAACGATTTGAACTCAGTCGAGATTCTCGCTGAGTCGAAGTTTCTGCAGCACGAAACCTAGCCTGGTGCAGAGAGCCTTTTGCCTCACGACCTTCCTCAGATTCCTGTGATCGAACTAATCTCATCCTTTTAGCATTTCTGCTACATTGGGAGAGGTTGGATCTTCTTCGAGGCATTCTTACAATAAAATAGTACTTACTACTTAACACACAGTTATTTAGTAAACACGTACTATCGTAAACAATTAAATTATAAATACTTACAGATTATTATACAGTCTAAAATTATCAAAGTTAAAGTAATAAGTGTTAAGACGTGTAAACCAAACGTCATTATCATCATCATTTCAGCCGATAGACGTCCACTGCTGGACATAGGCCTCCCCCAATTTTGGGGGGGTTTGCCATAATCGCCACGCTTGGCAGGCGGGTTGGCGATCGCAGTATGGTATGGTGGTGGAATGCATAGAGAACGCTGCTGCCCATTCTCCGGTGAGACCCTTAGTCGCCTTTTACGACACCCACGGGAAGTAAGGGGTGGTGCTATTCTTCTACACAGACAAACGTACTAACTTTATAAAACAAAAGAATTGCTAGAAAAAATAATTACTAACCTAAGCTAATGAACTTATACTTAATAAAGAAAATCAAGAAAAGAAATGCCTAACCTATACCAAATACTTATAATATTTATATACAAACCCTAAATACAAATTAAGATAAGTATACCGAAAATCAGGGAAAGAAATGCCTAACCAATAATAAATGCTTACAATATTTATTTACAAAACCCTAAATAAAAATTAAGATAAGTAAATACCCAATAATCAAGGAAAGAACCGCCTAACCTATACCAAATACTTACAAAATTTTAAAGAAAATTAAGAAAAAGAACCTAACCTACAAACCCTAAAATATAAATAAATGAAATATGCAAACAGTCAGTATTCAAGTGAATCGCAATAATCGAATCCAACTATTCGCCTATACTCTCCAGGATACGTGCGTTCGCTACGAATAACTGAATCCTTATGGCAGCGGCGCGTTTTCTTTTGAAATGGTCATCTCGCAGTTCAACCTGAGGGGTTGTCGACTGCTTAACCTGGCTTTCCTGTGGATGCCTCAATAAATTAAGGCCTCCAGCCAGGGCATAATACACAACTTAACTACACAATATAAACTTAAAAACTAAGCGACTACACGCTAAGGGCACCCCCTGTGGGGTACGGACCTCGGCTTAGGGCGTCGCTGGGAGAGGGCAGCAAGGGACAGGCTGGATCGGAATTATGGCAGCGGCGCGGCTCTCAGCGCGCTTTATACAAGGTGTAACGGAAAGGGGGTATCAACCCTGAAGGAGGTGAATGTGCTCATGAAACTGAACAAATTTCCCCAAAGAACATAGATCGAAATATGAAAAAAAATTTGAACCTCCCATAGTAATAGTAAATCATTGATGTGCTATTACTATGGGAGGTCCAAATTTTTTTTTTCATCTTCATTCACCTCCTTCAGGGTTGATACCCCCTTTCCGTTACACCTTGTATATATAGCCACGGACGCGCAGGCGCGAGGCGTTTACGTACTCTGATAGAATACCTTAACAAATGTTCGCCGTGATTCTTTAAATTGACATAACATTTTTATTTATGAACCGATTGACATGAAATAAACACTAAATGTTAAGTGAAGCTTACTACAATATATTAGTGAAAACCGCATCTAAATCGAATAAGCCGTTTCTGATATTAGCGTGCACAAACACAGCAGACAAACAGACAAACAGACAAACAGATAAACAGACAAACAGACAAAAAAAATTTAATTACATTTTCGGGTTCGGCATCGATATAATAACAACCCCTGCTACTTTTTTTTAATATATTTCCATTGTACAGACACCACTTTTCTACAATTTTATTATATGTATAGATATAATCATCCAACTTGTAATATGCTTGTCTACATAGTGTGCGTTTAATGCATGTTTTAAATTTCTTCTCATTTAGTTGAAGAATATCGAGTGGTATTTTATTATAACATTTTACACAGTAACCCATAAAAAAAGTTTACAATCTGAAACGCGGTTGATCTAATTTGTCCCTATTTCTAGTGTTAAAATTATGCCTGTCACTTATCTTACTAAAAAGATGTAGATTTTTTCGAACGTACATAATGTTTTCATATATATGTATATTGACAAGGAACCGTCATGATGTTAATTTCTTTAAACAGTTCCCGTAGAGAATCGCGTCTGCTGAGCTTGTAGATGGCTCTGACAGCCCTCTTTTGCAGAATGAAGATAGAATCAATATCTGCAGCCCGTCCCCACAACAAAATACCGTAAGACATGATGCTATGAAAGTAACTAAAATAGACCAGTCTCGCGGTATCCACGTCAGTTAATTGGCGAATTTTCCAAACAGCGTAAGCGGCCGAACTTAGCCGCCCTGCAAGTGATGTTAAGTGCGGACCCCACTGTAGCTTTGAGTCAAGCGCGATCCCCAGGAAAACCGTATTTTCGACAAATTCAAGTGTCTCCCTATTCAATACAACATGACATTCATTACTTCTAACATTCGGTAAAGCGAATCTAATGCATTTAGTTTTTTTCTCATTTAATACCAAATTATTCACAGTAAACCAATTATAATAACAGTAATACATATTTGTTTCTCTTACCGGAGAATGGGCAGCAGCGTTCTCTATTCATTCCACCATCATGCCATACTGCGATCGCCAACCCGCCTGCCAAGCGTGGCGATTATGGCAAACCCCCCCAAAATTGGGGGAGGCCTATGTCCAGCAGTGGACGTCTATCGGCTGAAACGACGAAACCAATTATGGAAATTTTCTCTATGACTAGTTGTAGTTAAACTAAAAGTAATGTCAAGGATTATTTAAAGGCTTTTCAGAGTGTCTAGAACAAAGACTATATAACCACGGTTATATTCTCTTTAGTCTAGAAATTGTAATTAGGACTGTCGTCACAGACTTGCTTTAGTATTGATCTGTAAGCCTACTATATTTTTGAATGGGTGGCTTTTAAAACATGTCCCAAAAGATAATTAGGTATATTTATTAGCGACCCGTCCCTGCGTCGCATACCAAATAGGCCCTAATTCTCTCTGACCACTTAACGATTCGTTACTTTGAAACCACGTCAATTCCTTAGCCATGACATCTGCTATTAACTTATTCTATATGACACTGGCGGGGTTTGAACTGTCAAAATACAATGTTGTTGTCCGTACGGTTGACATTTCAGTTCCTTGCCGTTAACAAGACACAATATTGACGTATTGACGTGTTTTGCACGTGCAATAATACAGAATTGGGGCCCAGGTGTGTTGACATTTAACATGTCACCACATCCGTTGACATCAATTGCTTGCTCTATATCTTTTATTATGTATGTAACTCGAAAATCTTTTTACTCTGTTAAAATACCTATTTGTTTCTCTTACTGTTTGTAACACGGTTTGAGTAGCAGAACCTTTCAAGTTGTATCCAATGATAGAAAGTAAATGGGGAAACAATAGGTCTGCCCCGATACCCAAGATACTCGAATATCAGTATAAAAAGTCTTTCGTAAAATGAACACAAAGGACTTCCTTTTTGTGTACCTCCCGAAAATGTCTTATGGGACTCGGTTTCTCTTTCTCGATTCATATAAATTCCGTGTTTCAAAGGAAATAAATATTGTAAAGATATTTTTGTTTAGAAAAAAAAGTAAAGTGTACCGCGCCTCTCAAGAAAAAATTCAATTTTTTTAAAGCGAAAGTCTTAGGTGACTCGATAAAAACTGGACGAGAATTGAGAGTGAAATTTCAAGGACGCGTCACGATGAGGCACATTTCGTTACATGAGAGAGAAGAAAGACATAACACCCGTGTCTCTCACACTTAATCTCGCTAATTCCTTATTTTTAAGAAGTTTCACTTTTATCACGTGTACGATGCCGCACGCGCATTTTAATTTTCTAACAATGTTGAATATTGGATTTTTTTTATAGTAGACTTTCGTTTTATTAATAAAAAAAAACTTCAGGATTACGAATTTACGTAACTAATTCAGCAATTCTTGCTAGAAACGTATTAATTAAAAATATATTTTTAGCCACCGTTTCCTCAGAGGTTTCACATTTGCAAACAATTAAATGTAAACAGGGAAATTGGAACATTGTGTTGTGAGAATTGGTAACCGAATCTTTGAAAACATAAGAGTATGTTATGTAAGTATCTAAGTATGTAGTAACACTAGTAGCAGTTGATAAATCCGTCAATCACAGTTTTCAAACTTCGAAAATAAGCGAGTTAGACTCGCATACGACAACCGGTCGTGTTCGAGTCCGACTCACACTTAGCCACAACCATCGTACAATACTAGTATGGAATGAACTCCAATGACCATGTGACGGCATTTCCTACACCCTTACTCAACTTATTATATCAGATGAATAACTACACACCGATTTCTCTCTTTCAGTCGTCAGTAATTTGACTATCGAAAGAAGTAGACAAAGCGTTGTGTAACTATACAGACGCTATACAGCGTTTATAAGTAAGGGAGTTAATATTTATTGTTTGTTGTCTACCTTTTACGGTTCAAAATTATACAGCCCTATGTCGGACGGGCGGACAGCGGAGCCTTAGTAATAGGGTTTGGTAACGGAACCCTAAAAAGGAGAAATATGATCAATCTAAAAAGGAGAAGTCCAATATTGAGGCAAATATTTCAAACTTTTAAGTAGGTACGATTTTACCCACTAATTAATGTCCAAACTGTGTAAGTTTTTTTGAAAACAATAACATGGCGAAAACTTACTCGGGAAATGATGTATGAATATTTCTGTGTGTGTTTGAAAAAAACTGTCTGGGGTGGTAATAAAGTAGGTACTTATTTTCTTTCTAAAATTTGTTGAGAAGTCCTTTGATTACGCAGCCTTGATTATTATCATAGATAGTGAACACCTTTTTCTGAGATTTTCTGCTGTGTCATCTCGACCATTTCCAAGATTTTTTGGATCAGCTTCACCACCTGCCTAGCTTTTTCCCAACTATGTTGGGATCGGCTTTTTGGCCTGCTTGTATTTGTATTTAAAACGGAGTGGCGACGGGCTCTCTTTAATACATACAGGTTTTCCCAATACACCAGTCTCTTAAAAGCGTTACCTTGATTTTGTACTGTGTTTGCGATGACGAGCGTACAATAAAGACTTATAATTATTTGACTGCCTGGTTGGTATAGTGGTCACAAGCGCTACTGTTGAGTATGAGATCCTGAGTATGGATTTCTGCCCGGTTGATGGCGACAGGCTTGTCGAAATGTGGGTGTAGGTACCTATAGTCATCTCGTAGTAGTCAAGTGTGATGTTACGTGCATGTAGAACACGTTTTTTCTTAGATTTTCAGCTTTGTCATCTTGGCCATATCCAATTTTTTTTTTGGATCAGCGTGAATTTGTTAATAGATTTTCAACTTTATCGCTCAAGTATAAGGTTCAAAGTTGATTGGGAAAATTTGACAGTTTCAGGTAGCTTGATGTGCTGGCGTCTGAGCCTACTTAAAACAGAGTGGCGGTGCAGAGTCAAACTGCTGTGTTTAAGTATGAGTTAGTTGAGAAAATAATTTCATAAATATTACATGCATGGAAGTTGTGCTTTAAGTACATAGTGACACATTTTAAATACAATAATGAAGATGGACATCTCAATTATCAAGCGCATATCCGACCTGCATAACAGGCTGACAAGCACTGGCCTGGAGTGAGACTCTATGACGACATGCCACAAAAACGTCAAAGGAATTTAGTATAAAACTAGCTGTGCCCGCGACTTCGTCCGCGTGGAATAGTGACTTTTTGGGCAGCATATTTTGAATTACATATATCGTCTACAGACCGGGCATTTGCTGTCCGAACCCTCTGAGAACTCAGGCGAATTTCAGTGAAAGTCTCAGACTCTAGTGCTTGAGCTTCACGATCGGCAGTGAGACGTATTTCTCGTTCTTCCTGTGTTTCCTGAGACCGAACATTTGCTGTCCGAACCCTCTGAGAACTCAGACGAATTTCCCTATCAGTGAAAGTCTCAGACTCACGCGATAGTGTATGAGCTTCACGATCGGCAGTGAGACGTATTGCCCGTTCGTCCTGTGTCTCCTGGAATCGAGCATTTGTTGTCCGTACTCTCTGGGAGCTCAGGCGGATTTCCCTGACAGCAAAAGTCTCAGACTCACGCGATAGCGCGTGAGCTTCGCGATCGACAGATAAACGTGCCTTTCGTTGTTCCCCGTTTTCCCTATTTCGAGTTGTCATCATTCGAGAACGATTTGAACTCAGTCGAGATTCTCGCTGAGTCGAAGTTTCTGCAGCACGAAACCTAGCCTGGTGCAGAGAGCCTTTTGACTCACGACCTTCCTCAGATTCCTGTGATCGAACTAATCTCATCCTTTTAGCATTTCTGCTACATTGGGAGAGGTTGGATCTTCTTCGAGGCATTCTTACAATAAAATAGTACTTACTACTTAACACACAGTTATTTAGTAAACACGTACTATCGTAAACAATTAAATTATAAATACTTACAGATTATTATACAGTCTAAAATTATCACAGTTTAAGTAATAAGTGTTAAGACGTGTAAACCAAACGTCATTATCATCATCATTTCAGCCGATAGACGTCCACTGCTGGACATAGGCCTCCCCCAATTTTGGGGGGGTTTGCCATAATCGCCACGCTTGGCAGGCGGGTTGGCGATCGCAGTATGATATGGTGGTGGAATGTATAGAGAATGCTGCTGCCCATTCTCTGGTGAGACCCTTAGTCGCCTTTTACGACACCCACGGGAAGTAAGGGGTGGTGCTATTCTTCTACACAGACAAACGTACTAACTTTATAAAACATAAGAATTGCTGGAAAAAATAATTACTAACCTAAGCTAATGAACTTATACTTAATAAAGAAAATCAAGAAAAGAAATGCCTTACCTATACCAAATACTTATAATATTTATATACAAACCCTAAATACAAATTAAGATAAGTATACCGAAAATCAGGGAAAGAAATGCCTAACCAATAATAAATGCTTACAATATTTATTTACAAAACCCTAAATAAAAATTAAGATAAGTAAATACCCAATAATCAAGGAAAGAACCGCCTAACCTATACCAAATACTTACAAAATTTTAAAGAAAATTAAGAAAAATAACCTAACCTACAAACCCTAAAATATAAATAAATGAAATATGCAAACAGTCAGTATTCAAGTGAATCGCAATAATCGAATCCAACTATTCGCCTATACTCTCCAGGATACGTGCGTTCGCTACGAATAACTGAATCCTTATGGCAGCGGCGCGTTTTCTTTTGAAATGGTCATCTCGCAGTTCAACCTGAGGGGTTGTCGACTGCTTAACCTGGCTTTCCTGTGTATGCCTCAATAAATTAAGGCCTCCAGCCAGGGCATAATACACAACTTAACTACACAATATAAACTTAAAAACTAAGCGACTACACGCTAAGGGCACCCCCTATGGGGTACGGACCTCGGCTTAGGGCGTCGCTGGGAGAGGGCAGCAAGGGACAGGCTGGATCGGAATTATGGCAGCGGCGCGGCTCTCAGCGCGCTTTATACAATGTGTAACGGAAAGGGATCAACCCTGAAGGAGGTGAATGTGCTCATGAAACTGAACAAATTTCCCCAAAGAACATAGGTCGAAATATGAAAAAAAATTTGGACCTCCCATAGTAATAGTAAATCATTGATGTGTTATTACTATGGGAGGTCCGTGATTCTTTAAATTGACATAACTTTTTTATTTATGAACCGATTGACATGAAATAAACACTAAATGTTAAGTGAAGCTTACTACAATATATATGTGAAAACCGCATCTAAATCGAATAAGCCGTTTCTGATATTAGCGTGCACAAACACAGCAGACAAACAGATAAACAGACAAAAAAAAATTTAATTACATTTTCGGGTTCGGCATCGATATAATAACAACCCCTGCTACTTTTTTTTAATATATTTCCATTGTACAGACACCACTTTTCTACAATTTTATTATATGTATAGATATAGTTTTCCTTCAGTCGCAAATCGTTAGTTTACTGAACACATACGATAAGTACTCATATTTGGTGACACCGTGGTAATGTGATGTCCCGCAATTGGTTAAGGAAGGGGTGATGTAACCCTTCCTTAAACAACATGCTCGGATTTAAATAACACTTCAGCAAGCATTAGTGTCTAGTTGTCTACACGACCGCTAGACAATCGTGGCGGTTTAGTTAAAGACCTAACTACCTAACTTGGTTGTCCGGATAATAAAACAAGCCATTTCCTCAAGATCTATTGCGCTATCTTAACTTAAGAGCGTTTACGCCGTACGGCATTTCATACAAATTTTCAATTTGAAAATTTTCAATTTTCGATTTTAATGAAACTTCATACGCATAAGCAGGATACAAAGGTCTAAAAAGTTGCTTAAGAACATTTTCGAAAAATAGTGTTTCAGCGAAATTAGACCGATTTTAAATTTTCCAGAAAAACAGAGATTTCCAAAGTTATCTTTTTTTAAATAAGACATTTCGAAAATGTTCTTTACTAACTTTTTAGACCTTTGTTTGACCTGCTTATACGTATCAAGTTTCATTAAAATCGGTTCGTTCATTTCGAAAAACAAGGGCTTGAATATTTGTATGAATTGCCGTAAGGCATAAACGCTCTTAATATTAATTAAAAGTAAAAACATTTTTAAAAACAAGCTTTTATTTAAATGCGCTAAAAGAATAAAATAAACTTTTCCTTTAAAACTTTTACTATCAACATTATAACGTCATTACACAATTTATATGATATAGGTACAAGCTTGTCCCGATATTTCAGTAGGTATTCGTATTTACTTAGTTTGAAAATTAAACAAATTAAAATCAATCAGATCAAGTTATTTAATTTACTTGTTTATCTACACAGGTAAATCTCGCGTATTATATCATATTTATAATTGTGTAATGTCGTTATATGTTGAGTGTATAATTTTAAGGGAAAAGTTTATTTTATTCTTTTTAGCGCATTTAAATAAAAGTTTGTTTTTAAAAAGATTTACTTAAATATTTTTTTAGACTTTTAATTTATTTTTTAGTTTTTAGTTATCGCTGGACAGGTTTCTCAGTCTGTTCACTAACTCGCATTCGTATTCTCAGCAGGTCCTTTCATTTGATACCCTTAATGTAGGTCGTCGTTTCAGCCGATAGACGTCCACTGCTGGACATAGGCCTCCCCCAATTTTGGGGAGGGGTTTGCCATAATCGCCACGCTTGGCAGGCGGGTTGGCGATCGCAGTATGGTATGATGGTGGAATAAATAGAGAACGCTGCTGCCCATTCTCCGGTAAGACCCTTAGTCGCCTTTTACGACACCCACGGGAAGTAAGGGGTGGTGCAATTCTTTAAGTCCGGCACCACACAGACAATGTAGGTAAGCATAAAAAAATAAGTCCGCCATCTTTGGAAGTCCGCCATATTGGATTTAGAGTGACGTCACTTTATTTTTCGAACTATTCTCAGCAAGCCCGTTCATTTAATACCCATATTGTAGGAGTGCATTAAAAATAACTAGTCCGCCATCTTGGGTGTTCCGCCATGTTGGATTTAGAATGACGTCACATAGTTAACCATGCATTGTCATCCAAACTAAACGTGTATACAAAATTTCAGCTCAATCGGTTGAAGATATCTGTTTCAAAATTGAGTTGCAAGGGTCCACCCGAACAAGCATAGTTACATTATATATATATACATACCTTTATACATATATAAATTGCAAGTTAAATAAAAGCTTGTAAAATAGCGGGATAATAAGGGTCCTTTTTATTTTTTATTATGGCATAGCTATTGTTAATTTTAGGCCATTTGTTAGTACTGCTTTTATTTTTCAGATGATTTTTATTTTGTCTGTTCCGGGAAACGGATGCGACCTAAAACTTATGATGCGAGAGTTTGTGAGGTTGAGGATTCTACATTGAGTTCGGGAAAAGTTTTTCTATAGCGTAGTAACGAACTGGAATTTTAATGTAACCCTTCGAGAAAATCAATAAAAGTGTTATTTTGCTATTTCACAATACAGGGTTACTTTTCAAAGACCCTGTATTTATCAATAATCCGCATGCGTGTATACTTGTTACGTAAACGAAGCAAACTGAGTAACCCATATAGCAAGTGGCGTTGTGTAATTGCTGCCACCTTAAGTATGTATTAATCAATAAATGGTCCACAAGTTAATTAAACTCTTATATATCGGTATATATCAATCGTTTGCAATTCTGTTTGTTATTGTTAAAGCCAATCAATCACAATCACTAACATGAGATTGAACAATAGAATTGCTAATTAGAAACTTGAGTAGGTTCCTGGAAACAGGATTTATCTCAACAATATCTATGTTTTATGTAAGAGGACTAGGTTTCCGCACTAAGTCCTTCAGATGGACCAATGTACGAGGGTCATGGGTGTCATGGCGCTCGTCGGGCAGTTTTTCTACCAGTCCACCAGTCCTGAAGTCCCAGAACAATATCTTATTCATTTTTTGCATGCCATAAAGTAATAGAGATGTTTCAAAAAGGCGATTGTGTGCGGATGAAAAATTATACAAAAGGTACTAAACAAATCGTTTTATTTTAAGTGTCAATCATGCTCAACATTCAATCTCAACAGAACTCTGTTGAGATTGAATGTTGAGCATGATGACTTTATTTCTCAAGGATTGGTATTGACAGTTGTCCTTGAGAAATCCTTGAGAAATAAAGTTCCATTTAACTTCAGTAAAGTCAGCTAGATTGATTAAATATCCGAAATGAATTCAAATACAAAATTAAACGCTTAACTTTCAAATACAAACAGGCACGGGTTTGAAACTTTGTGATATCGATTTGATTAAAGTTTTAGGTGTCGATATCTTGTGAAAGATTTTCTTGATTTTGGTACCATGCTTTGTTAAGGACGCGTTTACGAAATGACGCGCTTCAATTTTAGGTATTGAGTCTTACTACTACACGTGCACGGCTCACACACACAGCGACATGCGCGAAGCGGTGAAATTATGAGTAAACTGACACGACTTGATACTTGAGCCTAATTTTATTTTATTTTTGCCATGTATTTTTTTTAAGTTTACGGTGATTTGTTTGCAAACAGTTTGTAGGTAATGTGAAGTGTTCATATAAGTAGAATGCTATTTACTTAATTTCACTGGACAGTGATTAATCAAGTACAAGTTGCCAAAGTACCCATGTATTAACAATTTGCGGACGAGCTTATTGAAAACAAATATAAAACAAGCTTGTTTTATTCGGTTTATTTCGTATTTTATATAATAAATTTGCAATGGTATCAAATGCAAGTAGGTTCTCGAAAACTGGAAAGAAAATACGTGTATTTGGCACACACCCTACAAGGCAAACAGTAATATTCATCACGCTAATATTATAAAGGCGAAAGTTTGTGAGTGTGTGTGTATGTTTATATGTTTGTTCTTCACGCTCAAACGGCTTCACCAATTTTGATAAAATTTTGTATGGAGGTAGCTGACACATGTAGGCTACTTTTTATCCGATATTCCCACGGGATCGAAACTTATGCGGGTGAAACCGCGGGGCACAGCTAGTTGCTTCATAAATATTTAAAAAATTCGTAAAACAAAAACAACGCAATGGATATTGTTGAACTGTCAAATCGGAATGGATTGCCATTCCAAGTGTGTTACGCAATTAGGATAACGTACTAAGCAATGTCGTGCATTGCATAAAGGCATATTAGCAGTGGCTACCTCGATAAATCACCATAAGCCTGTCAATTACATTTTTGGCCGTGCAAAGTGACGGATATTGAGATCGCCGATAGTGAGATAAAAATGAAAATCCAAGATGGCGGTTGTAGTTTTTTTTAATTTTTCATAATGGGTGTCGTTTTTATGGTTTTCAAGGGTGCTAAAACCGATAGTGATGTCCAAATGAAAATCCAAGATGGCGGCTTTAATTTTTTTATCATGGGTGGTCGTTTTTATGGTTTTCAAGGGCGCTAAAGCAGATAGTGAGGTCAAAATGAAAATCCAAGATGGCGGCTGTAATTTTTTTTATATTTTTTATCATGGGTGTCGTTTTCATAGTTTTCGAGGGTGCTGGAGCCGAAAACAAAGTCAAAATGAAAATCCAAGATGGCGGCTGTAATCTTTTTTTTTTAGATACTTTTGTTTTATGTTTCCGATTAGTGACCGCATCTGCCTAGACTAGACCCGGCCTAGTGCCTGCCTACCTATTCTTAAGGTCTCAACAAAACTAACAAAAGAAGCCCAACTTGGCACACCTAGCTCAGCTCGGCTATTAGTTCCAGTAGCAGTCTTCGAAGTACACCTGCAGGTCACTCCATCAACTCCGGAGGTAAGGTCTCAACATAACTAAGAAAACGAGCCCATACTCGGCAAACCTAGCTCAGCTCGGCTGTTAGTTCCAGTAGGAGTCTTCGAAGTACACCCGCAGGTCACTCCATCAAGTCCGGAGGTAAGGTCTCAACATAACTAAGAAAACGAGCCCATACTCGGCACACCTAGCTCAGCTCGGCTATTAGTTCCAGTAGCAGTCTTCTGAGTACACCTGCAGGTCACTCCATCAAGTCCGGAGGTAAGGTCTCAACATAACTAAGAAAACGAGCCCATACTCGGCACACCTAGATCAGCTCGGCTGTTAGTTCCAGTAGGAGTCTTCAAAGTACACCTGCAGGTCACTCCATCAAGTCCGGAGGTAAGGTCTCAACATAACTAAGAAAACGAGCCCATACTCGGCACACCTGACTCAGCTCGAATTATTCCGTTCTGATCCCCTGAACCCCCCTCCAACCCCCCCCCCCCCCCGCCTCGATCCCCTTCTAGATCGTCTTCTGTTTTAATCTCTGTCTTATCCACTAAAAACTTTCTCATACCGGTTTGAACCGCTTTTTCTTTTGTTTTTGATCCTGAAGGATCGTCAGCAACAAAAATAAGTACTTACAGGGTTTATTGAAATACATAAGTTCGTAATTTCTTATTATAACGGATACGTGTATGTTAGTATTGAGGAACAACGACTCCACATTTTCGTCTTTGTCAAGTCACCGCACCCGGTTTGAACCCTTTTTAATAATTTTACAGATGGCAGATGTGAAAAATGTTACAATTTTTCAAGATGTGTTTCAATTTCGTGGTTTTCGAGGGTGCTGAAACCGATGGTGAGGACAAAATGAAAATCCAAGATGGCGGATGTGAAAAGTGTTACAATATTTTCATGATGGGTGTCAATTTCGTGGTTTTCGAGGGTGCTGAATCCGATGGTGAGGTCAAAATGAGAATCCAAGATGGCGGATGTGAAAAATGTTAAAATTTTTCATGATGGGTGTCAATTTCGTGGTTTTCTAGGGTGCTGAAACCGACGGTGGGGTCAAAATAAAAATCCAAGATGGCGGATGTGACAAATGTTACAATTTTTCATGATGGGTGTCAATTTCGTGGTTTTCGAGGGTGCTGAAACCGATGGTTGGATTTTTATTTTGACCCCACCATCGGTTTTAGCACCCTCGAAAACCACTAAATTGACACCCATCATGAAAAATTGTAACATTTTTCACATCCGCCATCTTGGATTTTCATTTTGACCCCACCGTCGGTTTCAGCACCCTCGAAAACCACGAAATTGACACCCATCATGAAAATTGTAACATTTTTCACATCCGCCATCTTGGATTTTCATTTTGACCCCACCGTCGGTTTCAGCACCCTCGAAAACCACGAAATTGACACCCATCATGAAAATTGTAACATTTTTCACATCCGCCATCTTGGATTTTCATTTTGACCCCACCGTCAGTATCAGCACCCTCGAAAACCACGAAATTGACACCCATCATGAAAAATTATAAAATTTTTCACATCCGCCATCTTGGATTTTTATTTTGACCCAACCATCGGTTTCAGCACCCTCGCAAACCACGAAATTGACACCCATCATGAAAAATTGTAGCATTTGTCACATCCGCCATCTTGGATTTTTATTTTGACCCCACCGTCGGTTTTAGCACCCTCGAAAACCATGAAATTGACACCCATCATGAAAAATTGTAACATTTTTCACATCCGCCATCTTGGATTCTCATTTGGACCTCACCATCGGTTTCAGCACCCTCGAAAACCACGAAATTGACACCCATCATGAAATATTGTAAGTCTTCAGGGGATCAGACCGGAATAACTCCTCAGCTCGGCTGTTAGTTCCAGTAGCAGTCTTCAAAGTACACCTGCTGTGCAGGTCACTCCAGCAAGTCCGGAACGAAATATGAATTTATAAACCCTACTTACTTCTATAAAAATTATAAGACTGTGAATCAAATCTTTCCTTGGGTAATAGGTACATACATACAGAATGCGTGAAGTATCAAGTTTTGTGTGTCAAATATTTTGTATCCGTACAGCGATCTTCTTTTAGCACTAGCTGCTGCTTACAACCGACACAGAGTCCACTCACAACGGCGGCCGAGCGCAGACTAATATTTCATTACAAATATTTGTGCAATAAACCGAGACAGTGACCAGTAAAATAACCCTTATTTCAATCCAATAAGATTCACGTATTACAGCTAAATATGTGAAAAAATAGACTCCGATTTTTATTTTTTCTGAGCTTATTTTTAACATTTTGATAGTTCTTTTGGCTACCTTTTTGAGTTGAACATCTCTGCTTACATAAAATATTTTAAAATAAACATGTTTATGTTATTAAATAGAAGAAAAATGATCCCAAAGACAGCACGATATCGTCGATTTTGTGTGAAGAGGCAACGGAAATTATTTTTTACTATATTATAAACCAACATTTTCGAATAAAAAATGGCTACCATTTGGAGATGAAAGAGTAATCTATCTGTGGTAATTATTAGTTACATTTGGTTTCGTCTCATTTTGCCGCAAAATGCACCGAAAAACGGCTTATTTTTGTCAGATTCGTAAAGGCGTCCTTAACTTCTTTGAAATGGTCTGTTCACTTCAAGAAACAATCATTAGGTTACTACAGCTCCATAGATTTTTTTTGTGTACGGATCGTGTTTAAGTGGAGAGGCGACCCGTGACGCGTCGAAAAAAGGTGTCCGAGACATTCTAGACGATGTCACGGGGGAAGTGGGACGCGTGACTGGATATCGAGAGTTCTCTATACCTCGGAAAACACGTTAGACAAGCCTTTGGTCGGGGCTTTCATTTGTAGATCTTTGACAGTCGTATCGTGTAGACAAAAGCCCAAAGGTCTGACAACCTGTCTCACAAAGGGGTCTCGTATTGCTCAGCAACTAGATTCTGGAGGTCATGAGTCATGGTCATGAGGAGGTATAGGCAGTCGCTCCATACAGCTGTATCTAGTTAGACTTTTTTTCCCAACACAGTTGAGAAAATATTGATATTGAAGCTTGGTAGCGATACGTTCGGAATATAAATAATTCTGAGGAAAAATAAGAGAATAGATTTTTTTTATTAGAATATTTTCGATATTTGAATCCACATCTGGACAGAAATGCTGTTGGATTTTCATTATTTTACACAGCAACTGAATGAAAAAAATACGTAGATCTGTACGAAAAATTCGTATCCGTCTTCATGTCTGTACAATCCACAGAAGAAAATTGACTCTAATACACTCAGTTACGCGTAAGAAAATTTCTTGTAAAGGATCATAGAAGTCTCATGAAATATTTTTCGAGAAAAGAATCTCACGTTCAGTTGTCAGACACAATAAGCGCACAGAATGTTTAGTACGTCGTCGTGATCAAGTTTTATAGCCCATTCCCCATTTCTTTTATAAATATAAATGCCTCAGATTTGGTAATGCAGGATGTCGTTAAGTAATTGAATGAAGTCATTTTGCGTAATATATTCGCGAGATTGTGGTGTTTCGCCTGTTTATTTTTTTGAACGGTACTTAAAATCTAAATGCCGGGCACTCCCGAAATCTGAATTGAAAAATCTGAGATTTATATTTCACCCCAATATTTTATGTTCAGGACAAGTCCAGACACGAAATCTTTTGGACTTCCCTTGTAAATTCAATACAATAAGGATCAAACTTCAACAAAGTATGGGTTGTTGTTAACTTGAAACAATAATAAACTCAATACTTATTTTGATACCTTCATTAGTAACGGTTTGACAGATTTCTATAAACAATACCTTCCTCAGGTACCTGCACGGTAGGTACGGGGTACATTACTATATGGTTGAAACGCTTCCAAGACTCCCACGTATACATACTACGATACAAATTATATTTCGAACTCATGAAACAACAGGGGTTGCCTTGAACTTTCAGGGCCTATTTAACACTCGAGCACTTTAAACTTATAGAGGGCATTGGTGACGTTTTGTAAGAAAACAGGAAAGGGCTGAGCCCGAACCTTGTGGCGCACCAATTTAACAGCAGACATAAAAGTTCAGATATTTAACGAAATTATTCAAATAAACTCTGAAAATAATTATTACGTCACTTAGAATATAAATACTAGCTCCTACCCGCGACTTCGTCCGCGTGAACTGTGTTGTTTTACCATAAAATATTACCTAAGATACTCGGCAATACTGTAGCTTCCCATTAGTGAAATAATTTTCGGAATCGAATCAGTGGTTTTGAACATTACGTAAAAACTCACGAATTTTACCCCTTTAAAGTATTAGTTTATATTGAAACAACAGCTTTACTTTTCTACTTAGTTAAAGCTCTACGAGGTTTAGATTTAACCGACAGCGATCAGTAACCATCTCAACTATGTAAAATGTAAATCCTTCGCCAGCAAGACACGTGTTAAATTGTTTATACTGTTCTTAATTAGCTTATTTCTAAGAAAATTTCAATTCACTAAGATCCTTTTGAGTTTATACTAACAAGTTTAGTAACAAAGAGTAAAAAGATTTAATCTTTTGCAGTAGCTTCAACGTTAGTTATGCTACTGAAATGTTTAGTGTGATTCTCTTTTGTGACTTGGCGTTTTTGTGTCTTCTGTTTCTATGCTCTATAGTTCAATTAATATGCCAGAAAGCTCCATTGTTTTAGTTTAAACTTGCCGTTTTTTTTAATTTGGAACTGTACGTTGTCACTGACAATCTCGGAGGCTTAAAAAATCCAAAAATTAAAGGTGCCTTGTGTCTGAGATCAGTGTTGGTAATAAAAAAATTAATATGTTTTGCTTTGACTGTTCCTATATTTGGAACAAGCCATCATTTGCAACTGAAGGCTTATTTCCGTAATTAAAAACGGTCAAAATATACAGTCCAACCACTTAACACAGCAACGTAACCGCAACCTTATTGCAACGAGTATAAAGATCACAATGATTTTGACAGACTCAACCTTATTAGAATGAGTATAAAGATCACTCTGATTTGGTGCAAAATCAGAAGCATTATAACTGTGAAAGGACTGTAGTCGCAATCTTATCTAAGCGACAATCAATGTCAAAAATTGTCAATATGAAAATAAGAGGCATTCTTGGCAGATTCCGACTGAAATTAGGATGCGAAAATTCTTATAAATATGTGAATTTGCCTCTGCTCTGGGGGCCTAAAAAGGCCACTTTGGCAGAATCATAAAATGATAACATAATGGACAGTTTAAGTGTAAGTCAATCGTATCAAATCCCATTGGTGAAGCATTTTTCAGTAAATTTTTTTTGTCTGTGCTAAAATACCAATCAATCCAATCCAAATCCAATCCCAATCTCTTTGATTGTACCTACGTAGTGCAGCGAAAAAAAGAAAAACGGACTGTCTTCGCCATATTATAATTCATAATTTTATCCTTTTATGATTCTTCAAAGTGGCCTTTTTAGATCCCCTGGTGCCAACATTATCGAGCAGTGTTTTTGACAGAAGGCACAAGTTCTTGTGGACTCAACAGAGATCTTCACATAAACCTATACTCATCTTCACATTACGTGGTCTACATAAGTCACTCAGCATGACAAGACAAGAACACTACCTTATCATTAACACGATTGAGCAATTATCGACCCTGATTGCTATTGATGCTGTGTCATAGAGTTCAAGTACCTTTACAATTATGTAGTTACGAGTAACTATGCTTTAATTAATAGTGTGTGTTGCTGTTGACGCCTCTAAATTAAAGCCAGTCTCTGCTAATTGATCAATATTCTTCATGATTGATGCACATACATCGATACATGCATTATGTAGGTATTGGTCGTTTCTTGTATGCGCAAAATTAACATTCTTGCTAATATTTCATACTAGCAGCGCCCCGCGCTTTTATACGTAGAAGTCTTGATCCCGTGGGAATATCGGGATAAAAACTATCCTATGTCCTTTCCCGGGACTAAAACTATCTTTGTACCAAATTTCATCTAAATCAGTTCAGCGGTTTAAGCGTGAAGAGGTAACAAAGAGACAGACGGGCACCCGTTCGCATTTATAATATTACTAGCTGACCCGGCGAATTTCGTAATGTCCGATGCCCCGCCATAAAAAAAAAACCATTCTGCCCCCGCTTTTTAAATCTCTGATATCCTCTAAGATATTCATTTTAATGATATGCTGTAAAGGGCAATTTTGATCTCCATGAAATACACATCGTATTTAATTGGATAAGGAATAATACTGTATTGTTTAAAATAGCTTGGTCCCCCATTTATTCCCATTCCATTTATTTATTTTTTCTACCCATCATTTATTTGTAATATGTAAAAGGTTAAAATGGATACTGTGGGTTATCCTTAGGAGACAAACATATACCATCGTGGACTTTTTAACGATATTTTTAAGATATACAATTCCGTAGTACATATTTACAAAATTCCGTACATATACATATTTGATACACAATTCCGTAGGACATTAGTCAGCGTTTGCAATGTAAGCGCACAAAAATATGTTTGTTACGATATCACATTACAAATCTTTGAATTTTTGGCTTTTCTCTTCTATAATATGCATGTATTATACATATAAATCTTCCTCTTGATTTACTCTATCTATTAAAAAAACTGCATCAAAATCTGTTGCGAAATTTTAAAGCACAGCAGACAGCGGGAAGCGACGTTGTTTTATACTATGTAGTGAAGACGTATGGAAGTATGGATTACTAAACTTTGAAACTGAGTTTGATATACTAGTTTTTAATTAAGTACCTATGATTATTACTGCTCGGCAGAGCAGTGGTAGCCCTGTGGTAACGGCTGCGACTTACAAGTTCCTTACGTAAGCCGTTGGCGTGAACTCCGACAGGCACTTTATTTGTGTAAATTATTTTATCACCACTGCTCTTAAAATGGTGAAGGAATAAATCGTGAGGAAACTGAAATGTCCAAAGAAGAATCAAAAATTCGAAAATGTGACATCTACCAACCTACACTGGCCTGCGTAGATTTTAGCCCACTTCTTCTCACAGGGAGGAGTGGGAACATTATAGGCTGAAGTTACTGCTCAGTTTGACTGCTGTGGAAAATTAATAAAGGCATATTTATTTTACCGAGGTACATACTTTTTAAGGCCTTTGAGTGAACCTAGACCCAAAAATTTAGGCCACTGTTGAAAAAATATTGGGTAAATAATAAGGATTCGACCTTTTTTGTGGAATATTTATGAGAATACCCGCTGTTACCCGTGACTTCCGTCTACGATCCAGTTTGAAAAATAGCATAATATGTCCTTACTTAGGCCAGGGTCTATCTGTGTGCCAAATGTCATTTAAATCCTTTCAGCCGTTTTAGCGTGAAAGTGTAACACATAAAAAACAAACTTACTTTTGCATATACAGGGTTATTGGTAAAACATTAACAACCTCTTAAAAGGTCATTGTACTCATCATTATGAACAACTTTTACTATGGGGTCAAATCTGAAATCGCGAAAAAAAATCAGCTGTTCCCTACATTTTTACGAGTTATACAAACATAAAATTAGGGCACAGCTCATTTTTTTTTTCGCGATTTCAGGTTTAATAAACATAATTAAAATTAATAAAAAAAAAATATTTATAAATAAAGTTACGATTTGAGGACGAGCTAAATATTATTTAAAGAAAACTAAGAAATAAAATATGTCGTGAAGGTCCCTAAAGTATTTAAATTTTAATAAGGATGAAGTTTACGAGCTACGATAAATGATACAACAGTTTTATGTTCGTAAGGCACAAGACGGGGACTAGTCTGTTTTATTACCACAGCTTTTCTTGAATACTGATTCGAGTGTATTCTCTTTGGATTCATTTTGATTGCTACATTCTGTTTGAATACAAATATAAGGGTAAATCTTGAGATTGAGAATATTCAGTTGCTTCCCGTGGCGCATTTTTATTATTATTTTTTTTTACAAATTATAGTTTAGTATGATTTTTAGCCGAATTATAAACACATTTATCAAATAGGGGTCAGTTTTGAACGACGCATTACAAAGATATTTGAAAACATATTTTTTGGTCCAGGGGAATCAAAATACGATGACAAGGGAATCAAAATTAAAACCAAGGTAAGTAATAAAACATACTGTTTATTTAATAATCAGTCTCTTGTTCTCAGTTATTGGCACTTTTACACCTAATTATCAATCACTTTATTCCTAAGTACCTAATAATGATAAAAATACATACTAAATAATAAAAATTAAAAACTAAAACTTTTCTTTTTAAAAATTAGGAACCTTTCTTTGAATGACACAATTTAAAAAAAAATTAGTAATCAGATTAGAATCACCTTGTTTTATTGCCTATTGTCAAAAAAATATTTAAGTCAAAATCAGAATCACTAGCACTGGAATGTTTGCCGTGAAGAGCTGTCAATACAGCGTTAGTTGTAGAAGTTGACAGATTTTCATTTATTGAAGGAAGTTCTGCCCAAAAGCTATCATCGGAGGGTACACGGAGGTCCTTTTTGGTAATATCTGCGTGCAATAGGTATAAATCGCATAAAGATACGATACAAACAGATTATAATTTATTTGAATAAATACTTAGATAATCAGGCAAAACAAAACACTCAACACTGTCTGAGCAGACCGTGCAATTTGGAATGAACAAATAAAATGTACTAGACGAACTAGAAAATATTGATTACCCTGGCAAAAACGCCAAGGGAATCAACACCAAGGTAATCAATAAAAGTTTGTTTTTTATCGATTACGTAAAAAGTTAAAAGTTCTAAGCAATAATAATAAGATTATTAAATCAATAATAACAAGATTAGTAACAATAATAAAAAAGATTAGTAAAGATATATCCGAGAAAAAACTTATACATTTTTTTATGCCGTCAGGGTAATCAATGACCTAGTGAAACAAAACCAGGGGAATCAAATGTTTACCTTCGTAATTTCGTCCCCGGGCAAAGTGAGACGCGACCTTCCACCACGGCGTTTTAAGCGCGCCTAGAGATCGCACGAGAACGAATAACTGCACTTCGCGACCGCTCCACTAGCGATTTATGTCTAGTTATGTAGCGCGCCACAGGAATCACTGTTTAGCTCTGGACAAAACTTTAAAACTATTTCTATGTAAAACTATGGGATAAAATAAAAACTGTATATTTTTATTTTCAACACATACTAATCTAGTTGTTGAAAAACTACATAAATTGATCATTTTACATTTATAAATTGGCGACTTCGGGTAGTTTTCATTAAAAAATGTGTAAAGGACGCGCCAGGGTTATCAATTTTTGTGACGTTTTGTTTTTTTTTTCGATAATTACACCCAAATTGAAAAGAGTAACTATTGTGCATCAATTAGATACCATAGTGATAAGACGTAAAAAAAATACTTTGGGTCTTTATTTCAATATTGCGGGTACTTTATACCTCCGGACATCATAAATTGAGCCTCTCAAGATTCACCCATAATTGACACTATAAAAGTAAAATGTACAGACGCCAGCACATCAAGCTACTATAATCTGTCAAATTTCTTCAATAGATTTTCAACTTTATCGCTAAAATAAGGTTCATAGTTGTTTGGGAAAATTTGACAGTTTCGGGTAGCTTGATGTGCTGGCGTCTGTACTTATACGAGTATTACTAGTACGTTTTTTTGAACAATCTGCTTGACTATTTTCATTAAAAGTTTTATAAATATGTATCTGCCTAGCCTTTTCCCAACTACGTTGGGGTCGGCTTCCAGTCTAACCGAATGCAGCTGAATATCAGTAAATCACATGGAGCGACTGCCTATCTGAACTCCACAACCCAGTTACTGGGTATACCCCTTGGTAAGCCTGGTTGTCAGACTTTCGGGCTTCTGACGACCCGTACCGATTGTCAAAGATCCTTGAATGACAGCCGGGACCAACGGCTTAACGTGCTTTCCGAGGCACGAGGAGTCTTGGTATGTAAGGACTGTCACCTATCCACGGGCCAACTGCGGCAAGCGTAGCTTAACCTGATCGATCGACCCGTGCGGCTGCTTTTCCACAAGCTTAGCCACAAGCTCCGCAAGTAGCAAATATACAGGATGAATTTTCTAAGTGGGCGTGGATGGCCAAATCCGAAACTATGAGGAATAGCGAAAAGTACTCAAAGGAGTCGCGGACTCCATTTTGTAGAAAACTAAAACTGCATCATTGGATTTTTGAAAAATCAATATTTCTAGCCAGGAATAGAACCCGTTGATTTTGAAAAAATAAAACAATGTATTAGTACACCATTCGATAGTGTCGCGGATAAGGATGGTATTCTGGGAAGTAATGACATACGGGAAACTAAAGAAAAGTGCTCATTTTTAACAAAATACTTTTTTTTTTCTTATGTTACCTACCCATTAAACCTTAACTGTTCATTGATTGAAAACATTAATTGTTCAAAATGATGACCATTGTTTTCAATACATAACTGAATTCGATGTCTCAAGGATGGTACTGCATTCAAAATTTGAATTTAGAACATAATGTTGTGAAGGTGACTGCGCTGCGGGTGCATTGACCATAATTTCGAACAAGGTACAGGTAATGTCGGTATGAATACTTTAAAATAAGAAGCAGTTTATTAAATTCCAACATTTTCCTTAAGTTTGCCGTATGTCATTACTTCCCAGAATTTAATCCTTATTAGGAACACTATCGAGTGGTGTATCGAGTGGTGAGTGTGTTTTTTTTATCAAAATCAACGGGTTCGATTCCTGGCTAGAAATATTGAGTTTTCAAAAAATTAATGATGCAGTTTTAGTTTTCATCAAAATCGAGCCCGCGACTCCTTTGAGTATTTTTCGCTATTCTTCATAGTTTCGGATTTGACCATCCACGCCCACTTGAAAAATTCACCCTGTATAATTATATATTTTATATTTAATCTTTTAGTTTCTGTTTGGCGCGAAGAGGTTTAATTCTGACACCATCTTACATAAATAAGACAAGTACTTATTTTTTATGTGTCTTAGTTAGTATATGTAACTTAGGATCTTGTCGGATTGTAACAGATAATAATTATAAATAATCCAAGCCGAGACAACATAAAACTAACGTAGTTAACAATAGTCGTATAGACTTAGGACATAAAACATTATAGGGTACCTGACCTTGGATTATTAGCTACATCGTAGGGAACATAGATTATCTAAAACAACATAAAATAGACTTACACAACAATAAACAAGAAGATATAATTTCTTATTAGCCTGAAATAATAGAGTTTATTACACTAGTATCATAAAGGCGAAAGTTTGTGAGTGTTACAATAGCAGCGATTGTTACAATAACAATCCATCAGTATTAATATAATGTGCATATCAAGCGCATATTTAACTGAAAAGTTGCGTGGGAATCGGTTGTCATGGTATGGGCATGTGTTACGAAGAAATGAGGAAAATGTCGTGAGGAGAGTTTTGAGTATGGATGTCGATGGCTATAAGAGTAGGGGAAGACCAAAGAAACTATGGATGGAATGTGTGAATGATGATATGGTTACAAAGGGGGTGACTACCGAGATGACGACTAATAGAGAAGTATGGAAGAAAAAGACATGTTGCGCCGACCCCAAATAAATTGGGATAAGGGCAGGAGAATGATGATTTATTTGACCCAAGGTCTCCACGAAACAGGCTCGACCTAGTGTTGAGTTCATAAGCAAATTGCTCCCTTTGTTTCTTATTTAAAAAAAAAATATAAACCTAGCTTTTAATGTTGACTATAAAGACACGTAAAACAATGTGTTTGGGAAATAAACATTATTATTGTTAAACATAATCATTAGCACCGATGTCGCCACATCGACCGGTCTTGTGCTCCTCTTGGGGAGAGGCCTATGTTCATCAGTGGACGTCTTGCGAATGAAGTGATGATGATGCAAGTGATTCATTTTGACTCGATAATTGAACTGACGGTCACAAACCAAGCTACAAAGTCTCGGTTGTCATCTTTGCGTTATCTTTTCAAACAAAGGCTTACTTTGTAGCAGGAACAGTTATATCGGTACTACTACATCTTTTATCTTCTGGGGTACATATAATCCCTACAAAATGGTTGAGCTGGATGGTGCTGATCCACGCGTCATGTTCGTGAATGGACGCCGTCGGTTGAGACTGGTCATCTCTTAACTGCCAAGGCTTATTTTTAATCATAAATTTTGAATTGTTTCTTCATTTGTGTTTTTTTACATTGTTCTCACATATAGAAGCAACAAGAATAATGTACCAAGGATTATGTTATATGTTGATTTAAAAGAGCGTCCATGGAGTTTCTTGCCCGTTCTTCTCCATAGAGATATACCTACGTTTTGGAATAGGCAACTAGCTTCAACTTTCTGACTAACTAACAGATTATTTAATTTTGACAATTCAAAAGTGCCTACATGGTTTAATTAAAATAAGTGCTTTTGCTCCTTATCGTTATATCGATAACGTCTTTGAAATTATTAAATTCTAGAGTGGGCCCTTATATAACTCGATAGATCGAAATTGGTTTTAGATGGGTTGCTCACAATCACAATTAATGCAATAGAGTTAGCCGGCAGTGTTATAGGTATAGGAGGGCTTAGGTTTGTCTTTACGTTTTTCGATTAGTATATCGAGTCGCTTTTTTTCGAAAGTTTATAAATTTCTGTAGACAGGGGTACATAAGCGAATGATTTAACATAAGGTACACTCGGAAGACTTTAGACGGAGAGCTCAGAATTAAGGTCTACTTAGTATCACACTAATGTTGTAAAGGCAAAAGTTTGTGAGTGTGTGTGTTTATGTTTGTTACTTTTCACGCTCAAACGGCTGAACCAATTTTGGTAAAATTTTGTATGGAGGTAGCTGACATCCTGGATTAACATATAGGCTACTAGTTATGTAGCTGCGCCTCGGTTTCACCCGCATAAGTGTCGATCCCGTGGGAATTTCGGTATAAAATTCTCAAATCTCATGTGTTAATCCTGGTTGTAAACTGTCTGAATGCCAAATTTCATCCAAATCCGTTCAGTAGTTTTTGCGTGAAACAGTAAAAAACATCCATCCATCCAACCTCACAAACTTTCGTGTTTATAATATTCCTAAGAAGTAAGATTATTTAGAAGAAACTCCCCCGTCTTACGCAAAATAAGCTAAAGAATACAGATAATGATGAGCTAAGTGGCACAGACCTTGACTTGTACTTACTTACATCTTTAAGATCAAGAGCCAGTAAATTAAAAACCTTTTAGTCTAAGCTGTGGACTGGGGAGAGCACTCGTTACTGTCCTCGTTACTAGTTTTTGATTGTTAATCTCGACCCCAGACGGAATAGGAAAAACTAAGTAATTAATATGCATTAGTGTTGTGTTAGTTTAAGTGAGTAAAAAGAAAAGAAAGAAAATATATTTATTTAAAAGTAAACATTACGCGAGCAGTGGTGGCCAAGTGGTAACGGCCGCGACTTACGAGTTGTAGGTCTTAGGTTCTAACCCAGACAGGCGCTTTACTTTGTGTAAATTATTTCATCACCACTGCTCTCAAAATGGTGAAGGAAAACATCGTGAGGAAACCGGCATGTCCTAGAACCAAAAATTCGAAGACATGTGACATCTGCCAACCCGCACTGGGCCCGCTTGGTGGATTACGGCCCACTCCCTCTCACCGAGAGGTGGCCTGTGTCCCAGCAGTGGGAACATTATAGGCTGATTATTATTATTATTAAACATTACGCAGAGAAAGAACACCAATACAAAAAAAAAAACAGTGGCACTCCGGGAGTGCCGAAAACAAAACACATATTAATACTTTGCCATTGTATCCTGTACCTATACTTGTGGCTAAGTTTCGCTAACTAATTTAATTTGATCCTGTATACTTGTGGCTAAGTTTCGCTAGCTAATTTAATTTGATCCTGTATACTTGTGGCTAAGTTTCACTAGCTAATTTAATTTGATCCTGTATACTTGTGGCTAAGTTTCGCTAGCTAATTTAATTTGATCCTGTATACTTGTGGCTAAGTTTCGCTAGCTAATTTAATTTGATCCTGTATACCTACTTGTGGCTAAGTTTCGCTAGCTAATTTAATTCGATCCTGTATACTTGTGGCTAAGTTTCGCTAGCTGATTTAATTTGATTCTGTATACTTGTGGCTAAGTTTCGCTAGCTAATTTAATTCGATCCTGTATACTTGTGGCTAAGTTTCGCTAGCTGATTTAATTTGATTCTGTATACTTGTGGCTAAGTTTCGCTAGCTAATTTAATTTGATTCTGTATACTTGTGGCTAAGTTTCGCTAGCTTATTTAATTCGATCCTGTATATTTGTGGCTAAGTTTCGCTAGCTAATTTAATTTGATCCTGTATACTTGTGGCTAAGTTTCGCTAGCTAATTTAATTCGATCCTGTATATTTGTGGCTAAGTTTCGCTAGCTAATTTAATTCGATCCTGTATATTTGTGGCTAAGTTTCGCTAGCTAATTTAATTTGATCCTGTATACTTGTTTTCAATTTTTGATATTTTGGAATCTTACGAATTTTCGATCAGGGTCATGTGTCCTGACGCGAGTTTAACATTGTTTACCCATTACAACAAAAGTGTACAACGCCGCTAAAGAAGTTTTCATCTTACGAATTTTCGACCAGGGTCACGTGTCCTGACGCGAGTTTAACATTTTTTACCCATTACAAAAAAAGTGTACAACGCCGCTAAAGAAGTTTTGCAATTCAAAAATAACAAGTTGGGGGAAAATTTGCGTCACATCCACGCAAAACGCAATAGCTCAGCGTAATGATAAGACCCTATGCGAGACAGAGCCTCAGCGCTTGTCTTCAGCGACAGCCGGCGTTGACGTGATGACGTCGCGTCGGTGCAGCATACGGTAAGGAGTAGTAGTATCACAATTCTAAACATTTTGGACGACCGTTACTAAAAAGACCAAACTTTCAGTTTGGTCTTTTTAGTAACGGTCGTCCAAAACACACACATTGTGAAGTCACAAATATTGTGAAGAAAATTGCTAATCAACTTGCTCAAGAACGTAAATAACGCAATGGGTGTCGTTGAAATTTCAAAATGAAAGACATTGCGATCGTAAATGTTACGCAATCACCCCGCAGTGTAAACTCTTACCGGTCCCAATCTCAATAAGATAAAAAAATTATGGAGTGAGAAAGAAGTATAATTATATTATTGAGTTATTGAAACTTCTCAGCGAATTTTCTTGAAGCTACAAGGAAGGACTGTTTTACTTAACATCGTAGCTTTACTATCTAAGCAGTAAAAATACACAAATTCAACTTGAATAGTAAAAAACAATATAGCACATAAAACTAACAACAGTAAAAAGGCGGAATGAACACAGTAAAGTCTTCATTCTCTGTGAAAAGAAACTTGGACAAGTCAGGCTATTTCAGGCTTTATACCAGAAAGACCAACATTTACAAAGTTGGTCTTTAGGTCCTATAATTTGGTCTAATGAGTCTGGAGCTCAGTTAATCCAAAATTAGCTTAGTTTGAACTCATTTGATCATAGTATTGACCGCTTGTGTGCCGTAATTACAGACACAATTAACAAGCCATTGTGTCTCGCGTAGATCTACGTTCCGGCAGACTAAGGGTTAATCAACATCCTACTAAAATATTACCAATCACTCTGCCTAGCCTTTTCCCAACTATGTTGGGGTCGGCTTCCAGTCTAACCTGATGCAGCTGAATACAGTACATCGGTATTTTGAACTTCGAAGTTCAGTATGACAGTCTATCAGTACTTTACGTGGAGCGACTGCCTATCTGACCTCAACAGCCCAGTTACTGGGTAACACGATACCTCTTGGTAAGACTGGTTGTCAGAGTTTTTGTCTTCTTTGTCAAATATCTCCGAATGACAGCCGGTACCAACGGCTTAACGCACTTTTCGAGACACGGGGGGCTCTCGATATGTAATGGATGGGCACCCATCCACGAACCGACCTCGGCAAGCGTAGCTTAACCTTCGGTCTACCCGTGCAGCTGTTATGAGCCACGAGCCTCCTTATATCTCCCCTGAGCAAAAATAAAGTCCAACATTTGTTATGTTTGCCATAGCTTTTTATGCGTATATTGAAATGGGAAAAAAGTTGTCATCATCGTAATAAGATATCAGAGAGGCACACTAGCTAGAAAATACGGGCTGACGGATATGAAATAACTGAAGTAATGTCTGCTAGTAAAAATGTTTATGAACCTCTGTAATATCTCCGTACTTTATGATATAACTTTTTTACCTTAATTAGTGTCTACAGTCTACCTAAAGCAATTTGGTGTTTTTTAGGGTTCCGTACCCAAAGGGTGTCAACGGGACGCTATTACGAATCCTCCGCTGTCCGTCTGTCCCTCCGACCGTCCATCCTTCTGTCCGTACATCCGTCCGTCCGTCCGTTCGTCTGTCTGTCAGCGGGCTGTATCTCATGAACCGTAATAGTAGACACTATTGTAGACAGTTGAAATTTCCACAGAGTGTGTATTGCTATTGCCGCTATCTAATCTAATCTAACTAGCCTGTACTGTCCCACTGCAGGGCAAAGGCCTCCCTCTCCCTTTTCCACACAATTCTGTCTTGAGCTAGTGCCGGCCAGTCCTTACGGTAGGAGTCAAGCTCGTCCCGCCATCTTCGTCTTGGCCTGCCACGATGGCGTCGTGCGTTTAGTGGGACCCAATCGGTGGTTCTCTTAGCCCAATTGTCATCTGACATGCGACAAACATGTCCGCTATAACAACAACAAATAATAAAAATAAAATAATTGTACTGTGGTACAGAACCTTTCGTGAGCGAGTCTGACTCGGACTTAGCTGGCTTTTCATCATGATTTTTTCCGTCATTTCGTTGTATTCGGCTAAGGTAAGAGAGACTGCGAAATTAAATTTTTTTACGTCTTTTGTAATTTGTATCTTTGACAGTCGGCACGGGTTGTCAGAAGCCCGAAAGTTTGACAACCATTCTAACCAAGGGGTATCATACTACCCAATAACTGGGTTGTGGAGGTCTGATACGCAATCGCTCCATCAGAAATACTGGTGACTGGAATCTGACTCCAACATAATTGGGAACAAGGCTAGACAGATCGCTCATTTGCTACAAGGTCGACATATCTCAAAATTGATAATTTTTTAATTAATAAAGTTGTGTTGAAAAAAATTGCGCTGAATTGAATTTTAATTTGATATTCACAATGTGAATAACAGCCCTCTCTCTCTTACTATAGAGCTTAGAGAAAGGACGTTTTTAAAGTAACCGGAGCGCAATTTTTTCAACACAACTTTATTATTAACTTGATCATCAATTTTGAGATATGTCGACCTTGTAGCGAATGAGCGAGATGTTGAGTGGGATAAAATACTAATAAAATAACATACACGAAACAACCTATGGATGCCACATTAAAGTTACCCTGCGGTCAGTTTTAACTCCTTCGTTGTATGAAGTAGGCATTAGTTCGTTTTATATTAAAAGGAAGTACTTACTTCGCTTCCTGTTGCCATAAAATGCCGCAACCGATCGTCTTTGTCAGTGCAAGGTAAATTCAAAATATTCCTAGCTAGAAAGTAGGTACTCGAACCAAAACATTGCTTAAAAACATGTCCTACCTCAGGCGAGTTACGAAGTTAGAAGCGAGTAGAACTAGCAACTAAAAACGAGTTGGCGAGGAACGAGCAGCGAGTACGCGACGGCGACGAGCGATTACTTGCTGGCTTTGAACCAAGCGTAACTCCTCAGAGAGTGTTCGGTAAGCGAGTTCGTCTTTTCATTACGGACGCTTTTAACGTTCTGCATCGTTCTCACATGTATAATTTTTAACATGAATGATGTAAACAAGACTTTGTAACCATATTATTTTGATTTAAAAGAGTGTCCATGGAGTTTCTTGCCCGTTCTTCTCCATAGCACACTTTGGAATAGGCAACTAGCTTCATCTTTCTGACTGACCGACCCCTTGACAATTCAAAAGTGCCTGTAATTGGTTTAATTGAAATAAATGCTCTGAGTTTGAGTTTGAGTTTGAGAGTACTCTCTTTGATAGCTCTTGTCGCTGCGACAAACGAGTACTCGCCGGCGATGTTCACATTCGCCAATCAACTATAAATAAGTATATGTATCTATTTTACTTACACGGGACCATTTTTTGAATGGTTCTTAGGCGAGTAAATCGTTAGTAGCTTCGCTAGTCGCTTTCTGGCTAGCGTTGGTACAGGTGCCATAAGATAACATGCCTCAAAGAGTAGTTCAATTATTAGTAAATTTGGGGGATATTCAAGGGTGAATTTATTTGAGAAGACCTACAAGGTGTTTTTGAGATTGTAACCGAGCTAATGGATACCTCTTTATAAATCGATTTAGGTAACAACGTACCGTTTTATTCTTTCTCGGACAAACGCGTAAGGTACCAGAATATTAATTGGTGATATATTTAATCGACCGGATTTAACCGAATCGGAATGTTGGGCCTCAAAAGGGATGAATGAAAGGCAATTGCATGCTGCTGAGATGGGAATGCTAAGAGGGATGTGTGGTGTAACACGAATGGATAGAATAAGAAATGAGTACATAAGAGGAAGTTTGAAAGTGGCACCGGTAATTGAAAACTTCTGTGGAAATCGGCTGTCATGGTATGGGCATGTGTTACGGAGAAATGAGGAAAATGTCGTGAGGAGAGTTTTGAGTAGGATGTCGATGGCTATAAGAGTAGGGGAAGACCAAATAAACGATGGATGGAATGTGTGAATGATGATATGGTTAGAAAGGGGGTGACTACCGAGATGACGAATAATAGAGAAAAGTATGGAAGAAAAAGACATGTTGCGCCGACCCCAAATAAATTGGGATAATGGCAGGAGAATGATAATATTTAATCGACCGTCTATTTTTAATTTTCCTTATTATTGATCCAGGATTATCCTAAGTGACCGTTTTATCATGAAATTGAACCTATAGGTAAAGCTGGGGTCAAATTAAATTAGCTAGCGAAACTCCGGTATCGATATCTAAATAAAATAAAAAGATTTGATGATTTTCGGTTTGAAAAAAAAGTTGGTGGTGGTCACTAGGAGATACCTAATTTCCCATACAAAATTCTAACGCGCTCGCAACCGAACGTGACTCAAAAAAACTCACACTAAGGCCACAGCTGAGAATCCCAAAAATCATACATACATAACATACTTAATCAGCCTATAAAGTTCCCACTGCTGGGACACAGGCCTCTTCTCGATGAGAGGGAGTGGGCCGTAATCTACCACACGGGCCCAGTGCGGGTTGACAGATGTCACATGTCTTCGAATTTTTGGTTCTAGGACATGCCGGTTTCCTCACAATGTTTTCCTTGACCGTTTTGAGAGCAGTAGTGATGAAATAATTAACAGAAAGTAAAGCGCCTGTCGGGGTTCGAACCGTAGGTTCGTTCGTACGTTTATGTTTTAGCCCGTTTGAAAACATTAGGGTGTAGGATTCATTCCAAACTATCCTACTACAGGCCCCTGCTATAACGCTAAGTCCGTCAACGAAAATACGGACCTGTCCGAAAATAGTTCCATAGTTTGGAATGAATCCTACACCCGATTAATTAATGTTTTCAGACGGGCTAAAACCACTGACCTCTGTTAAACAAGTCAAAGTTGCCCTTCGGCAATGAAGGTATTTATAACCTGACTTCGACTTTGACTTGTTATTCTAAACTCACATTAAACGCTAACATTAACCACCAAACACAACTTTGATGTACTTAAATCGTTAGGAAAAACAAGTAAGTATAATATTAAGGCAATATTAATGCGCGTACTCACTTAACCCTGTAACGGAAGCGGGCTATTCTGACGGGCTATTTGTGGTCGGGCCATAACTTAGTTTGTTTTATGATAGACGTCCATACCGCATCGATATGGGGAGGCTATTTTTGAAGATCCCCCGTAGACTTTCGATAGCCAGAGCGGAGGAACTATTAGCGTGATGTTTTTATACGAAACATTCATTAAATGGGGGTTAGATGAAAGAGGGAACAGCGATGGTAATCTTTGATGATGTGAGGTTAAATGTTAACGACTACGCTTGCTGACATTTTTGTGGTCCAAAATGACAAACTGCTTGTATTTTCCCTATCTACGCTATGGATATGATTGGTATAATTTGACGTAGGGTACAGGAAAGGGATGCTTGCTAATTTATTTAAAAGTAATTTTCTGATAATTTATTGTGTAGTTATTTGTAATTGTATGTAATAGTGTTATTTAAAATAGTTAATATTATAAGTAGGCTTAGCTATCGCATTAGGTTTCTAAACCTGTAATGATAGTTTAAGAGTTTTAAATAAATAAAAAAAAATTATAAAAAATATAATATACGATTCATCCGCTCACAGGTACTTACTGGACTTCCTAATTATTCAGATGATATATTGAAAAACATTTGGTTTTTGTATTTCGTGTAACTTGTTAAGTATGTGGAATAGGGATTAAAATTTTGGATATGTTTTTTGACTCTTTAGTCTAGTATCAAGTAAAAGGAATACACGATTCAATGAATTTTAGTCGATACAAAAAAATTGCAGTTATATCCATTTTTTTATTTTTTTCGTCTTCACGGCGTAACACTTAAGAGTTATTCAAGGGAATTTATTTTAAAACATAGAGAATTATCATATCAAAGTCTACTGAATAGTTTTAAATTAAATTTATTTATTTGTTAAAAAAGGAGTAAATTCGTTTTGGCACCTACGTCGGTTTTATTCCGAGCGCACGCATATATTATAGCTCTTCTTTTGCGTTTCAAAAGTAATTGCATCACTTTCGCTCGCTTATCAGATCAGTCGCTACGATTTGTTTTCGAGGTAGCGCCTTTAGCCGCGTACGCACGAACGAACAAAACTTGGTGAACACGAACATATTGGATCGCCACGAACATTTTTGACGCACACAGTGTTATGTTCGCTAGTGGTACGCACGTGCGAACAAAGTGTTCGATGTTCGTGTTCACCATGTTTTTGTTCGTTCGTGCGTACGCGGCTTTAAGCAAAGCAATAATATACCTAATATAGCCTTATTCAAAATTTATGTAATTTGTTTTATAAAGAGTTCTATCAATGTTAATATTACAGTCCGTCTGACGAGAGAATGCGTGCCTGACACCTGTCAGAGCAACAATTCTAGTAGCTAATAAAGATCAAATTCACAAAACACGTATTCGTTTGTATGAAACTGACAGGTGTCAAGAACGCAATCTCTCGCCGTCGGGTGCACTGTAGGCATATTAAGTAAAGAATAAAGGTACAATTCATCAGCTAGTTTATGCTAACATCTTGACAGTGACAGCGCAGTAGCAATAAGGGCACTTTGGGCGATACAGTTGATAAGTAGTAAAAAGTATTTTTGGAGGGTTTGCCTAATGTTGATAAAATTATAGACGCAAGGGAAATTAAACTCTATCTTATCTCCAAGAATGACAACTCATCACCAGTGCATATGGTGTTACATGTGGCAATACACGTTTTGGCCTATCAACAAAATGTAAATCGTAAGGTTAGGCTATTTGTCAAACTACTGAAAACTTTGCGTGTATACAAAACTAATTTTAGTAATGGCATTACGACTGCTGCTCTCTAAACTGTTTTAATAGCTTTGTTAATTAGGAGACTGGTCTCGACAATAATGGGTGTAATAAAAGAGTGAAGGAAATTGTGAATGAACTGAATTTTCACTCAGATATGTAACCTATTAGAGAGGCTTGTGGTTAAGTAGTAGCCGCACGGGTCGACCGATCAGGTTAAGCAACGCTTGTCGCGGTTGGTCCGTGGATGGGTGACCATCCTCACATACCAATACCCCTCCTTGCCCCGGAAAGCACGTTAAGCCGTTGGTCCCGGCTGTCATCCGTGGATCTTTGACAGTCGTTACAGGTCTTCAGAAGGCCGATAGTCCGACAACCAGTCGCATCAAGGACTATCGTATTACCCGGTAACTGGGTTGTGGAGGTCAAATAGGCAGTCGCTCTATGTAAAATACTGGTATTCAGCTACATTCGGGTCGACTGGAAGCCAACCCTAACATAGTTGGGAAAAGGCTAGGCTGATGATGATAAGGTCTTTATTATGTACACTATACAAATTACAGATATAAATGTAAAAATCTTGATGACATAATGGTCGTATCAATAAAAGCAATACAATAGTTACTTAAATAGAAAATGCCTGATAAATGGTCCTAATTGATTCTCTTCACAGATTGTTGGGTTTTTCTATTACACAAAACTTCCTCTACTTTAGATATATAAGTGTCATGTTGTATAGTTGGCCAAACTGTGTCGTCTAGTCCAACTTTTTCCAACTAACTTTTCTGCTACTGCAGCCGTTTTCAGTGTTTCATCTTACACAAGTAGGTACTTGGTGAAACCACCCACATCTATACATAATATAAAACGAAAAGCTTAACCTGATCGATCAACCCGCGCGGTTGTTATTACTTACCAACAATAATAATGACTATCTAATCAAATAACAAAGATCGCAACAAAATAATTCACATTCAATTTACGGAAACATAAATTATTTCACACACGTAGGAATAAACTCTACTTACACTAACTTAATTCTCTTATAGACAGAAGTAATAAAATGTTTCCTGCGGTGCGATTCTGTGTGTAGATGGTTATCTCACCGTGAAAACTTAGGTGAAGTGAGCGTGGAGTGAGCTGTCAATAGTGTCAATTCCTAACAAAAACAAACTCACTGCACCTACGTTTTCACGGTGAAATTTTTACAGAATCGACCGGCTGTGGCCGTAAGACAAGTCGAACACACTCCAGACATACGGAGAGATGAAATTGTACACGACAAGACACTACAAAAGGACTCATATACAATGTCTCATTATACTGACGCTATGACCGTGACCGCTAGCGTTTACGTGAAGTGACACAATCAAAAAAGATAATTTTATTTAACAGGGAAACTGCCTTCTTAATAACGGTAACGTTGTTTGATCAAACTGTTTTGTTCGCTTCCAGCATTTGCTTAAACACCTCGTATTATATTGTGAAATTCGAAAGTAACTATGTATGTCTGTTTGTCTGTTACCTTTTCACGACTGAACGGATTTCGATGAAATTTGGCACATGGCCACCCAACACAACCCAGCCACTAAGACCACCACGACCTGCACTCTGATTACGAAACGCACTACCAGTCACAATCATCATAATTTTAAAGGATATTGCTAATCCATTGCTTCATATGTTCGAAAAATTTGGCTACACAACAACGTAAAAAACGCAATGAACGTTGTTGAACTGTCAAAATAAATGCCATTGCTAATAATAGTGTATTACGCAATTACCCAGCCGGGGTGGGACATATCTGATACTTTTTATCCCGGTAGGATGTTCCCGAGCTACAATTACCGACCCCGAAGCCATTATACCATTGTATTCAATCGATAGAAATGATGAACATTATAGTTTGTAGGTAGGTACTGTAGTGTCTTATGTGTTCCGGCCTTTAGCAGAAAGGTCTGGCTGGATATAATATTCCATTCGAAGATTCAAACGAACGTCAAATAATTTAATATGGTGTTTTTGGTTGAATATATAGGATTGATATAATTGCCTTGAAGCTGTAAAGTTCTTTTAACAATATAATAGTTCCAAGTCTACGGTCTTTTAATTATATACTAGGAACTGTGGAGGTCTGGTGTAGACCTTCACAGTACTGTGTAGATTGTCTTCTGTTCTTCCTGAGATAGGTGTAACTTGGGTAGGAACTTGGAATTTACTTTTGAAAGAAAGAGCTTTGGACCTTTGGTGCAAAGTCGAGCAGAAGCTTTTCTTCTTAGTTTTCCACTTCTAAGGAAAACTTTCTGTGGCAATCTTAAATCTTAAGAATCTCTCTAGTACCGTGAACTAAAGACGGTGTCAGACATAATTAAGTAAAGTGTTTCTTAATAATATGACGTTAGCAGCTCAATAGAAGACTATTCTAGTTAAGAAAATTATGAGGGTAATGTCCTTTGATATTTTATTTTAAGAAGTAATATAGAATATTAAAAAAAACGTAGATACTGACAGACAATCTAAAAATACTTGTCATTCTAGGTCATTTTCCTGTGAATTTTAATAATATGTTTTCTGCTGCTTTAGATTTATCTTCCACGTAATACGATTTGATGAATACTTTTCAGGAGAAAAAATAAATCAAATGATTTCTGTTCTACGAACTTTTTTCATTTAAATTCAATTAAGTTTATTTATAAAAAAATAAGCTGTTTTCCTCAATATATTGGAAATTTGGAACACGTAAATAAGACGTAATTCTTCGAGCTGTATCTAATGTCCCAATAAGAGTCGGATCAAAAGAGATAATGTGGGACTAAAATATTGAATTTGCCTCTAATTGAGTTGGTACTGTGCCAAAATGTTGTGCTTTTCTCCTCCAAGCGAAATGAGAGTAACAATAAGTATATTGATATAACAGTTTGTTTGGAATGTGTTCATTGTCATCAACCCACTAACGTTGTTGTGGATAAGATCTTCGGTGAAGGTATTAGTAGATATTTGTTTTAACTATTCATGTACATAAAGAAAATACAATAATGATTATGAATGATACAATATAAACCACACAAGAATAATAAAAACAATTGTATACGAAATGTGGTTTCTTTTCCTCGAACAAGATTTCCAAAACTGATTATGGATTCATCAATATTGGACGGAACAGAATAATAAACTTAGGGATTTTTGTTGTCCGACATTTTCTGTAGCTAATGCTCATCAGATAACGTAATTACAGAAGTTTGTACAAGTTTCGTGTACATAATTGATGGAAAGTGGGTCATGGATATCGTGTTCGACGATTCCTATGTGATCTGAATTCGTCAGTACTTCACGAATAATAAAATAAAACTTCGTGATTAGGTATTACTTAAAAAAATATCTTTCATTTCTTTGCGACAAAGGCTGGAGCAAAAAATGTGGATGATGTTTTCGAAGAAGTACTTAATCAGAATGGATTAATTACGTCTTCAAAACACTTTATGATTTTTTCGTGAATTTGAGGAGACGTTTTGGTACTGAAATTTAATTAATTAGTTTCGTGAAATACATTGAAATTACAGTAAAATACAAGCTTTGACTAATGTAGCTCCGATTTCAATTTCCATACCACATCTCCCGATATTTTCTATAAACAGTTCAGAAAAAAATTTAGGGCAAAAGTATTTTGTATTTTTTCGAACCCTTCGAGGAATAAAGTAATAGTGTTTGTCTGTGCCTACGTAGACGATACTAACGGAATCGGGATATCAATTTCTTTTTCAGGATTTCTTAAGCATAAATCGAACGATTTGTCTCCCCAAAAAAGATGTAAATCTGTATTTTGCCCCGGGTTCTATGAATTATTTAGGTACGGTATAGACGAATTTAGACAAGTCACAATTGTATTTTATAAATTGTGCTTTTAGAAGTGCTAGCTGTCAAGAATGTTCTGATACATTACGGGTATAAAAAGCCGCTTAACTTAACCAAGACTATTCTACGAGATTATTCTCCCCGTTATTGTGGTCATTTTTTGTGCTGTACCATATCTGGAAACCTGCCAGTCTATTCTATAAAATCTTACCGTGATAGCTTCGGTGAAGTGAGTTTGAAATGCGCTGTCACTTATGTGAATCCTTAGGATCAGGTAGATAGTTAGCTCACATCAAGCTTAATTCACCTAAGTTTTCACGGAGAGATTGTCACAGAATACATCGGCTGGCTACGAAGATATTGAAGTTCAAAGTTTAACATTATTTGAAGCCTTTTTTCGGAAGAAAAAATGTTATAACTCCCACCATCCCCATACTGTTACATGCACCCATTACCGCATTGTTTTGCTTGCGTTACAATAGAATGCGCTAAAAATAAAAGTGGTTTTCCAGCAAATATTTTTGCACAATGTTTGATGCGCAAAATGCGTAAAAGATGGTTCCGTTAAGGGTAATTTTACACCCTGTGCAAAACACATAATAATATATCAGTTGGATTGCGCCATTCATATCACTTTACACATTCATTTCAACGAAAAGGAAACGAAGCTATTTTGTTTCTAAGGAGTGTTTGAAGGGATATTTCGCCAGTGTGAGCTCTCATTTCATGCCGAATCGGAACTTCAAAGCGCGACATCCGCTTCCAATTTATATTTTATTGGACATTTCAGCGACAACAACACGAACAAAACGATCATGCGAATAAAATTTCTAGAAAACCATAATAAAAGAGTTGGGACTTTCCAGTAGTTGATTAGAAAAATGTAATATAACTACTGTATTTTAACTTGATGTTGTTGAGATTATTTTTAAGTAATTAAAAGAAAAATGTGAAGTCTTCACACGTGACGTGGCTAGAAACTGGTTGATTTATTCTACTATTTTTTTTAAATTAGCAATTCGAAATATTCATATTCTATTATTCATGTAACTTTTTGAATATTCATGTTACTTATCAGAAAATGCAACCAAGTTTCATATTTAAATGACTAGGTCTGCTACGAAATATGAAACTTATAAATGAATAAGTATTTTAATTTATAATAAATTCTAAAAGACACCCATAAAGAATGTGCAAGCTTAAAATAGTCATTAAAGCTTCCATAGAGCTTCACAAAATTATTTTCTTCATTCGTCTCGTTCATGTAATTTGAGCTTAGTAATAAATATACTGAAAATAGAAGCATTCAAAAGTACACAAAGAAAAAGATGGGATGAACGCTTATTCACTTTAAACATAAACATGAAGGCGTCTTAAAAACCCAGCTGCCAGTGTGGTAAACCTGTTAGATGCTGAACACATAACAAGAAAGACAGAATAATCACACATTACCCAAGTACTTAATCCAACTATATAACAATGCACAAATTCCATAAAATCTAACATTCTGAATCTGATAAACAGCTAGTTTGCAAGCGGATTTGTCAAAAGATATCTCATAGGTTACAACCCTAACTTCTGCAGACATTTTAACGAGTGTTAGACAAACTTTAATAGCTGTATGATGCTTTGCACAAACACCCTCAATTTAACAAAAGCTGTTTTCAGACTAATATACTTAGCACCGTTTAGTTTTTGCTGAACGAATTTCTTCATTTTTCTCTAGTCTATTTTTTGGCTTCAATACAATCCTTGATTACTCTAATTTAAACAGTTTTTGCTCGAAAGGTTTTGCTCATTTTGAGGGAGTTGTGTGAAAGTTTTCGTCTCCTTTTTTTTGAGAAAAATAAGTTTAAAACTTTTGAATGTGATTGCAATTTTGGTGGAAGTCCGTTGGCTTTTACTCGTAAGTAAGTACCGACATAAAGATTATTAGTTGTTTGAAATGTATCTAAGACATGGGGCACACTATGCGACATGTGACTGCGAAAGGTCGGCAGACGCAACCACAGGACGCGGTCTACGATTTACTTTGTTCAAAGCATAGTACACATGGCGTCGAGTTGCAGAGTCGCTACGATAGACTAGGGAATTTGCACGCTCTCGCTTCTTGTCGTCGAACTATCGCAGTCGCATGTCACAGAGTGTGCGACTGGCTGGTTTCTAATGGGTAAATTATGCACGCCAAACCTTTAAATATCTCATCGAGCCATCGTAACGGCAGTTGAAAACAAACTTCTATTAAGTAATATGTAAAACGGGGCCTTTGAACGATGTGTATTCTAGTTATGCTCCTTCATGCGAAGTGCTTTTCCAAAAGGTACTATATATATTTTTTAAAAAGATTCTCATCCGCTTTTTATAACCAACATGTGTAATAAAAAACCGATAGGACCGAAATGGAAAATGGAACGCAATATTGCACTTTTTTGTCGGAATGACTTTGTTTTTTAACCTAGTTTTTGTGTCGCAGAAAAATGTTTTACTTCATCCAGATTCTCTGCCAATGCACACATACTAGTGCGTGGTATTGTTTTTTCATTAGGAATGTCTCAGTAACAGCCCGGAGTTTGTGTAGCCCCCGTGCCTCAGAAAGCACGTCAAGCCGTCGATCCCGGCTGTCATTCGTGGATCTTAGACAGTCTTTACGGGTCGTCACAAGCCCGAAAGTCTGACAACCAGTTCTATAAAGGTGCATCGTATTATATAGTAACCAGCGTCAAGCACTAGTTGTCTAGAATTTTTGCTGAACTGGGAATTTTGGTGAAGCTGTGAGGCACACACACTTTCCTACTAATTTCTTACATCGGACTTTGCACTTTTTATTTTTATCTTTGTTTTTATCTGATGTACGACTATGTATCTGACTATCTGGTGTATTGTGTGTCTTTTAGTCTGTGCTAATTATAATATGTGTTTTCTTTCTTCTTTCTTTGTTTCTTTCTTTTTGGTATTCAGCTGCATCCGGTTAGACTGGAAGCCGACCCCAACATAGTTGAGAAAAGGCTAGGCAGATGACTTAGACTAGTAACCCGCCTTTGCCTCAGACGGTTCTAAAGACTTAATAAAATTGTTTATTATACTATAAAGGACGACAGAGACAAAACTCTTCAATACAAGTTGACCACGCAGGTAAAATACTTTTCCATAAAACGATTTATTCCGGTCTGACCCCTGAAATAATGCCTAAAAGTATATGATCGACAACAGTAAACATCAGGATAATATATGATATTCTTCAGGATATATGCTAGTTAGATAGTGTGTTGAAAACACAATACAACTTTGTTACAATAGAAAAAAATCATGAAGATACTTCTAAAAACTTTAATTTTACAATAAAAACCACACTTAATATACCTACATACAATCATTCTGATTTTTTGACAGATTATTCTACAAGCGACATACTAAAGCACTAGTTGTTTTAATTTTTTAGACCAAACAATAGATTTTTTTGTAAATAGATATTGCTTCATATTTTTTTCAATAAATTTGTTTTCGCCGCGTTTCTCTTTCTTTTCCATGCAGTCCGACAGTGACCGCGCTTTAGGTCATGCAGTCCCCTTAAATTTATAATATGTAGAGAGGACATTGTCAAGCGCTTTTCAGCGCTTTGCCGGCTCCGATAAAGCGTCCGTTTACGTAACATTACGTTGATATGCGCTCTGTGACTTTCAAAGGGATTTACAGAAAAGCTTTTGGTTTATCTGTGGAACGATTTTACTGATATTGTACAGTCCTTTTACATTTATTTTACCTCTGACAGCAGCAACCGAATAGCAACATTATTGCAATGACAAAAAGATCATTTTGATTTTGACAGACCTGGCGATGGCAGCAACCCATTAGCAACCTTATTGCCACGACAGTATAGATCATTGTGAATTTGAGTTATGTAACTGTAACGGACAGTAGTGTGGAGTATTTTGTGTCTGTAATTGAAATTTAGATCATTTTGGAGTAGCTTTTTCAATTTACATAACATCACGCCTGTAATCCCCTAAGGGTTAGGCGGAAGTGTAGGTACCTATACTTAGTAATACATCCACATGTAACACAGGGCATTCCTATGGCCATCAAGGCTCCTACTGAGAAAATCCATATGGAAAGACCCAATAACACTTGCTCAACCCCCGGAATCGAAAGGACCTGGATTCGAAAAAAAATCATTCTTTTTCGTATTGTAATTGTTATGTTACCGCTAAAACATTAATTATTTTTAAACATGTAAGACTCCGCAGCATCCTTGTTGTTAAAAGACAGGACAGAATTCGGAACACCACGCTGCGTTCCAAAACGGGCATACTGGATGTAGGAAAGAAGGCTGCCAGACTCAAATGGGTTTGGGCGGGTCACATCAGCCGTATGCACGATGACCGCTGGGCAAAAATCTCCACACAATGGGTGCCTGAAGATGGACGGCGCCGCCGAGGCCGGCCTAGAAAGAGATGGCAAGATGACCTGGACGCGTACTACGAGGGCTGGTTTGAGGTGGCGCTGGAAAAGAGTTCCTGGAAGGATTTGGGGGAGGCCTTTGCCCAGCAGTGGGACAGCATAAGCTAGCAAAAAAAAAAAGACTCCAATATTTTTATTCAAGACGGTACACATAATTTGTTACGGTTTTGCCATTTTCCGATCGCCGAACAGAAGGAACAACATCTGCAGCCTTTTCCCAACTATGTTAGGGTCGGCTTCCAGTCTAACCGGATGCAGCTGAATACCAGTATTTTACATGGAGCGACTGCCTATCTGACCTCCACACCCTCCTCCCTTGGTAAGACTGGTTGTCAGACTTTCGGGCTTCTGACTACCCGTAACGACTGTCAAAGATCCACGAATGACAGCCGGGACCAACGGCTTAACGTGCTTTCCGAGGCAAGCAGGGGTCATGGTATGTAAAGATTTTCACCCATCCACATAGCAACCGCGGCAAGCGTAGCTTAACCTGATCGATCGACCTGTGCGGCTGTTATTATTTAGCCACGGGCACCTCGCCGAACAGAAGGAGCAACATTAAAAATAAAGTTTTCAGTCAGTCTTTATCTATCAAGTAATGCTCAGTACCTAGAGAAGCCATTTGAGCATGCCAAGAGAATTGTAATCCATCAACGACCATCATTATATTTCAAAAGAAATTAAAGATAAAGTTAATTTATTTGTCCAAAACATGAGTACACACTTATGGCTTAATGTAACATACATTTACATTAAATTAAATCACAGTCATGTTTTGCCCAACGGCGTATAAATTAATTATGAATGTATCCATTATTCAAAGCAATTAACATTACAAATTAGAACTTAAAAATTAATATATACTACAGTATAATGACATCAACTCAATATAGAAAATATATAATAAAATAGCCACTTAAATGTCAAAGTAAATAGAAACAAAATCTAGAATTTTGCACAAGTCAGAATAAATGATTTATTGAATCCAAAAAAAAAAACGCCTAGCTTGAACCAATAAAAGATGGGAACAATAAAAACTTATTTATTTTCTTAGAGATCTTTTTTTGTCACGTCCGTAAAGTAACGATAAATCAAATATATTTGGGTCATGCTCCTCGGTCTGGTCGGAATGGAACTAAGATTGAACTGGAAGACTATCGATCAATGGCTCTTCTCTCTTCCAACAGATTTAGAGTGCTTTGAACGTTATTAGTATTGTCGGCACGTAGACCTACGAGAAGGCAGCTATGAATGAACGGTAGTAAAGGAGTGTAGTATAATTGTCATATGTCATCATCATTTCAGCCGAAAGACGTTCACTTCTGGACATAGGCCTCCCCAAAAGGGGGCCCCGGTTTGCCATAATCGCCACGCTTGGCAGGCGGGTTGGCGATCGCAGTATGGTATGGTGGTGGAATGCATAGAGAACGCTGCTGCCCATTCTCCGGTACGCCCCTTAGTCGCCTTTTACGACACCCACGGGAAGTATGGGGTGGTGTTATTCTTTAAGTCCGGCACCACACAGTATTGTCATATGTATCGGTATATAATTGGCTGATTTTATTCAAACTCAAACTCAAAGCATTTATTTCAAAGTAAAGGAGTGTAGTATAATTGTCATATGTATCGGTATATAATTGGCTGATTTTATTCAAACTCAAACTCAAAGCATTTATTTAAATAAAACCATTTACAGGCACTTTTGAATTGTCAAGAAGTCGGTCAGACAGAAAATATGAAGCTAGTTGCCCATTCCAAAGCGTATAGGTACCTATGGAGAAGAACGGGCAAGAAACTCCATGGACTTCTTTTAAATTATATTTTTACAAAAATATTAGTTACATCATTAATGTTGTATTTATAATTATATGTGAGAACGATGTAAAAAAGACGTACGCGTTAAAAGCGTCCAGAGTACATCAAATAGTAACAAAACAATCCAAAAATAAATTAATCACACTAATATTATAAAGGCGAAAGTTTGTGAGTGTGTGTGTGTGTTTATATGTTTGTTACTTCTTCACGCTCAAACGGCTGGACCAATTTTGATAAAATTTTGTATGGAGGTAGCTGACACCCTGGATTAACATATAGGCTACTTTTTATCCCAATATTCCCACGGGATCGACAATTACGCGGGTGAAACCGCGGGGCGCAGCTAGTTAAAAATAAGACGAAGCAGCTAAATGATGACCAGCCTCAACTGACGGCCCTGTTCAAGAACATTGAAGTAAAAACTTCTTTAGGCGCGTTGGGGATTTCTTAGATGGGAAAAAACCATTGAAATTGCGCCACTGTTACCGTAAGCGACACAGCGCGTGTTTTTTTTTTTATATTTATTTTAAATGACTTTTGAACTCCGTTCATGCCAGCCCCATCATAAACTTATCTTGAATTACTAACAAAAACAAAAATAAGCTAAAAAACAACTAACAACTAAATATTAACTAATGAATAAATCATTTTAGCTTCACGGGACAGGGACGAAGGTTGAGACAATAAACTATAAAACATGCCTAAGTCTAACCTATTTATACCTAACTCCCCAATAATTTGATTTCTCTCAGATTCGTTCCTGACGCACTCCATCAAAAGATGTTGAACATCTTCTGTTTCGTTTATAAGACAATTAAAAAAATACCCGCTTCGGATGTGTTCGGCTGTCCTTGGGATGTACTCAGTTTTAAAGTATCCGATATGCCAGTGAGTGATGGCAAAGTATTCTGTTTGTGTTCTGTTTTCACTTTTGTCGGCACTCCCGGAGTGCCATTGTTTTTTACTAAACACAACGTTTTTTGATAAGATACATCCCTTGGTTGGTTTTCAGACTTTCGGGTTTCTGATGACCCGTAACGACTGTCAAAGATCCACGAATTGCAGCCGGGACCAACTTAACGTGCTTTCCGAGGCACGGAGGAGTCTTGGTATGTAAAGATGGTCACCTATCCACGGACCGACCGCGGCAAGCGTAACTTAACCTGATTGATCGACCCGTAGAACTTTTATTACTTAGCCACAAATCCCTTCGGGATAATGTTTAAATATGCATACCTACTTAGTATCTATATTTTGAATTGTTTAAGCCAAAAAGCTTGAAAATAGCCTCCGCAAGATTTTAAGCATTGATAACAATATAAGTACTTATAAGCTAACCTTTTATTCTATTAAAACTCCGAACTTATACACAGAGGGGCTCGTGGCTAAATAATAACAGCCGCACAGGTCGATCGATCAGGTCAAGCTACGTTTGCTGCGGTTGGTCTGTTAATGGGTGACCGTCTTTACATACCGAGACCCCTCCGTGCCTCGAAAAGCACGTTAAGCCGTTGGTCCCGGCTGTCATTCGTGGATCTTTGACAGCAATTATATATAAACTATAGATACGTTGCCCGCGCTCTGTAGTGGCAACATGAATGGAAGGTAATTACCGCATTTCGATTTAGTCGCGTACCAACCAATACCGCGGCCGTACCTGACAATAAAATAACTAATTTGTGTGAATAACTTCCTCAAATATAAAAAAAAACGCCGTCCTGTGTTTTTAGGAAATGTAATAATTATACTGCAACTGTGAAAGATAAAAAAGTATCATTTCATGCGTAAGTATCAAGAAAAATGTATTTTATTTTTTTCGATGTTACAGTTACACCCGAGAAGCCCGAAAGTCTGACAACCAGTCTTACCGAGGGGTATCGTATTACCCAGTAACTGGGTTGTGGAGGTCAGATAGGCAGTCACTCCATGTAAAATACTGGTATTCAGCTGCATCCGGTTAGACTAGAAGCCGACCCCAACATAGTTGGGAAAAGGCTAGGCAGATGATGACTACACTTAAGCCAGCTTGCAAGGTCAAATTGCAAAAATCGTAAAGTTAATTAACAAGAATTGTAAGCGAGCTTCTACTGAACATTAAATAAGCTATAAATTTCATTTTTATTTTATTTTTATTGCGAGTGGACCAGAAGGCCAATTCTCGTTATTTAAAATGTTCAAAATCAAGTCGCAGTCTCATCTCGACGACAATCAAATGTCAAAAACTTCTCAAAACGTAGGGAAATTAGAGGTATTTTGACAGATTGAGACTGAGATAAGACTGTGAACGTTTTTAAAATTACGAGAATTGCCGCTCAACCTCGATCACGCCTAATGGATAGCAATGGATGGTCTATGATGAAAAGAACGTGCCCAGAAGATGCCTGTTTACTCTTGCTTTGAAGGCAGACGGGTTAAATGTGAAAGGGAACACACACGCTGGCAGAGAGTTTCTCACTTTGGATATGCGCATAATAAATATGGAGGAGAAGCGAAAAAAAACAAACGAAAAAAAATTTGTGAACAAACTTAACACTCCTTGGTCATAGCATTACGGCCTTGCATTCGAAAATGAATAGTAGTTTTTCTTGTATTTATGGCCAAAACGAATTGAAGTCTTTTCTAAAACTGCAGACCTTAACCTTTCATTCGATTACTCTCTACGTTTTAAAGTAAACTTCATTGTATAACTAATAATCGTTGCGCCCTACTACTTAAAAAAAAAACATAAAAATAAATAGAACTCCGCCATTTTTTTGTATCGAGAAATTTTCATTGTATCGTGAATTTTACATTTAGGTGTGTTTCTTGACTAAAGGCTCTCTCAGCCAAGTGCGACGCGAGTGGTAGAACAATTTCTATGAAAACATCATGAAAATTATTCTTCCAGAATCGCGTCGCACCGTCCCGTCACGCCTGTTTGCTAGCATTTAGTGAAGAAACATACACACACTTATACATATAAGGTGTTAAAAAATTAACCTGACAAACTTTGAGAGGTGCTTTAGACAATTGAACTGAACAACTTTCACTATGGGATCAACACTGAAATCACGAAAAAAAATCAGCTGTGTAATACAAAAGTTCAACACCTGCTTGACCAAAATGTATGAAACAGCTGATATTTTTTCGTGATTTCAGAGTTGGTCCCATAGCGAAAGTTGTTCAGTTCGATGGTCTAACTCTAAAGCACCTCTTAAAGTTTGCCTGGTTAATTTTTTAACACTTTTTATACATACACTTAAAATGTACACTGTAAAGAATAATCAAATTTTTCAATATATCAATCATCTTAAGTTAGAAAGTAAGTTTTACCACAATACTTATGTGCTGCCGAATTTAAATCGAAACGATGCAAGAAATAAAGACACAGTTTGATGATTCATAGCATGCCATCATTTAAATGCATGACAATGATTTTGTGTTTGGAATAAATTGCGATAGTCTGTGTAAGTATGTTTGTTACTCAATCACTTCGAAACTGTTGAATGGATTTGGACAGGATTGGACGTAAAATGTAGACGGATTCGCAACTTAAACTAGGGTAGGAAAGCGGTTCCGTTAGTTATTTATTATTAATAACCAATTTATACTTACAGTTTGCACCACACATATAAATTATCGGTCAATACTAGTAATTATACATATGACAAAAATGTAATGTGATTACAATGATATAATTAGGAAAATCGCATAAAATGAGGAAAATTTAGATAAAAGTAGATAAAATTAGGAAAAATTAGATAAATTTACAAGCGACCGACATGAAAATCTGCCATTTTCACCAGTATTTGACGTTATGGTGCTAAGAAGTGCTCTACTAAGTATATTTGGACAGCTGTTATTAAGTGACCGTTGTCCGTTTTCGTAGGAAACCAAACCTTCACCAAAAGAAAATAAATAACGCTTAAATAATAGTTTCGTTAAAAACATAGCCGCTATACAATATTATTGTGTAGGTAAGTAGGTACATATTGATCCCAAGTAAACAGTTTCTTTTGCCTGCAGTAAAATCAATATTGCTCATATTTATTGATCTTGGCCTCATCACAAGAAACAATACCACTATACTTTCTATAATCCACTCCGATTACTCGTTGTCGTGATCTTGTTCTCGTAACCGCAATTATCTACAGTCTTCATTTATTTTCGTTGCATAATTACATAGACACTAAATGTTGTATCTTTGAAATTACGTATATATTATTTTGGATATACCTATGCATGTGTATCTATTTTAGTGTATTGTATACATAATATTTGTACTAACGACAGCCCCATTTTATGTTCAGGAAAATCACTGTCCATTCGAAGGTTTGTAGAGATCGCAGAAAGCGATAAGGCCGTCCATTGTCATATTTTGTTGTGTTTGATATATTTTTTTGTTGTACAATATGGTGAGTGCTAGCGTCGACCAGGAGAGGAATTAAAAGCTCTTGTGGACCGGCCGAAATGCAGTGTGCTGTGCCAAGGTTGCTGATGAGGCTGAGGGTGATGACCAGCTCTGTGCGTCCGCTGCATGCTGGTGGTCAGGATACCCATTGACGCCGTGGGTGCTGACTGGCTGAGTAACTCGCCGCTCGAAAGCTTGAAGAAGTGATGAAGATGACGTCACGCTGAACGGGGGTGTTTTGGAAAGCATTTGAAGAGAGAATCTAAAAAAGTTTTTTGAGCCTCTGTAGTCTGTACCTAAATTGGGTCACCCTGTATTTAGCAAAGTTATATAAAGACTCCCAAAAAAGTTGAAAAGTATCCTTAATTAGAAGTTATAAATAAAATCCAAGAAAAGTAAATTAGGTTGATCTAAGTATAACTTTAATGATGGAAATTTTCAGCTGATTGTTTTGGCTGGGGCGCTGTTGGAAAGTCATCCTTATTAAGGGGGGATCCCATAATAAGGACGAATTTCCAACCAAACAAGCGCACAATTTCTGTGAAAACTTCATAGAAACTGTTTTACCAGAATCGCGTCGCAGCGTCAGTAGAGAGGTGCTTGTGGCTTAGTACCTAATACCAGCAGCATGAGTCGATTGATCAGGTGAAGCTACGCTTGCTGCGGTTGGTCCGTGGATGAGCGAACATCTTTACATACCAAGACCCCTCCGTGCCTCGGAAAGCACGTTGAGCTGTTGGTCCCGGCTGTCATTCGTGGATCTTTGACAGTCGTTACGGGTCGTCAAAAGCCCGAAATTCTGACAACCAGTCTTACCAAGGGGTTCCGTGTTACCCAGTAACTGGGTTGTGCAGGTCGGATAGGCAGTCGCTCCATGTAAAATACTGGTACTCAGCTGCATCCTATTAGACTGGAAGCCGATGGCTAGGCAGATGATGGCGTCGCACCGTCACGTCATGCCTGTCTGCGGCCACAAGCAGAATATCTTACCAATTTCAGAACGCATTATTTGTTGCTAAACAAAAAACTAAGGACTGATTTTTCAATCATCAGGGGGCCATTCCCGTATTTTTAGAAACGAATGTCTCAATTGTCAAAAATACCTCCAATTTCCATACATTTTTGACAGGTTTTTGACATTGTTTGTCGTTGAGATGAGATTGTGACTAGATTTTGAACGTTTTTATTTACGAGAATTTATTGGCCTTCGGATAACTTTTATCTGAAGAATAAATATGGTGGTTTGACATTATTTTCTATTCAAGTACTGTCAAACCGTCATAATTCTTCATCTGATAAAAGTAATCTCATAATTGAAGTCGGCTTTAAGAATTTTTTATCTTTCATTCTTCACTAATAAAGACTGTAGATACTCTTCCTAATATGATTATCGTTTATAGACCCTCCAGTATTTAACGAGAGTGGGCAGACATGATTGATTAAAGAAGAACCAAATTGGAGAGCCACTCTATGATCCTTCTTTCATTTTAATTATTTTGCAAAACTAAATTACTCGGACACGGAAAAGTTACTAGAGGTGCTGAACTAAACTAGCTAACTTAACTGTAATTACCTAACCTAATAATATTTCATATTAATTTTAGTTATAGATATAAATACATCCCATAAACCTAGTTTGTAATAAGGTTGCGCAAAATATTGTATCTGCTTAGATACTGAAAATATATGTTAATTTAATTCACTGACTGTCCTATTTAACAAATACTTTCGTGGGGAGATTTTTTTTTTTTTTTTTTGCTGATGGGAAATCATCAAATGACTCCTCCCGCTCTGGGTGGAGCGGAAGGGAGTGTCAGACTCTTACTGACTAAAACCCACCCGTGTTCCTTCCTTAGCCCTTTATGTTCCGGGCCAGCGGTAACCCTTTCGGACAATCCCGCTGACCCGGCAGGCTTCGGCCCAAAGGGGCCCCTCCCCGATGCTGACATCTCTTTGAGGCGCGCGTGGAACACGTACGCGCCGTCCGGCACGGGCCTGGTCCTGATCGGACACACACACACAGACACACAGATCCCTGTGGTGTGTGGTGATCCCTGGCAAATCGTTTTATTATCCATGATATGGTATCGTTTTTAGGGCTCCGTACCCAAAGGCTAAAAACGGGACCCTATTACTAAGACTTCGCTGTCTGTGCGTCTGTCCGTGTGTGTGTGTGTGTCTGTGTGTGTGTGGGGAGATGGCCTGAAATAAACCTAGATCAGGCAACGCACTACATTCAAAGTCAAAGCATTTATTTCAATTAAACCATTAACAGGCACTTTTGAATTATCAAGAAGTCGGTCAGTCAGAAAATATGAAGCTAGTTGCCCATTCCAAAGCGTAGGTACCTATGGAGAAGAACGGGCAAGAAACTCCATGGACACTCTTTTAAAATTATATTTTACAAAAATATTAGTACATCATTACTTTTGAATTTAAAATTATATAATGTGAGAACGATGTAATAAATAAAAAAGACGTAAAACGTTAAAAGCGTCCAGAGTACAACAAATAGTACTTAACGAAACAACAATCCAAAAATAAAATAAGAGGCAGCTAAGAGATGACCAGCCCCAACTGACGGCGCCCGTTCACGAACATGACGCATAGATCAGCACCATTCAGCTCAACCATTTTGAAGGGAGCTAAATGATCCAACACACACGTCACCGTCAGCGAGACAATTGAGTGAGCATGACATACTATCAGCCGCCAGGGCACATTCAAGTCAATGAAAGACATATTAATACTCGGTAAATGAGCTATAGGGTACATAGAACTCACATCTGTGCTATGCAATATTATACAATACAAAGGAAATTGAGTCTATACAATGCAAAGATAGTCTTACAATCTTCGACAGCTCCAACAGTATTTGCAAGTGTTCATCAATTAGTTGTGGTTGTGGAGCAGGACCAGCATTGAGCCAGGCGTTTTTATCAGTGATGTAATCCCCTAACTTATAATATGCCTGACTGCATAGTGTGCGTTTTATACAAGACTTGAATTTTGTCTCATTAAGCTGAAGAATGTGGGGAGGTATTTTATTATAACATTTTAAACAGTACCCCATAAAAGATGAATCTACTTTAGCCAGTCTGAAGCCTGGTTGAACTAAAAGGTCCCTATTTCTAGTACTATAATTATGTCTATCACCTCTTTTACTAAAAAGATGTAAATTTTTCCTTACATACATGATGTTTTCATAGATATATTGACAAGGCACCGTCATGATGTTAATTTCCTTAAACAGTTCCCTTAGAGAATCGCGTCTGCGGAGATTATATAAGGCTCAGATGGCTCTTTTCTGCAGAATAAAAATAGAATCGAAGTCTGCAGCTCGTCCCCAAAGCAAAATACCGTAAGACATGATACTATGAAAGTAACTAAAATAGACTAGTCTCGCGGTATCTACATCAGTAAATTGGCGGATTTTTCTGACAGCATAAGCTGCTGAACTTAGCCGTTCTGCAAGAGTTGTTAAATGAGGACCCCATTGTAGCCTTGAATCGAGCGTGATTCCTAGGAAAACAGTTTTATCGACGAATTCAAGTTTCTCTTGATTCAATATTATCTCACAATCACTACCCTTGACATTTGGTAAAGAAAATCTTATGCACTTAGTTTTATTTCCATTTAATACTAAATTATTAGCAGTGAACCAATTTTGGACCTGCAGTAGGGCATTATTTACGTCGTCAAAATTTGTAGCACGTCTATTTACCTTAAAAATTAAGGAAGTGTCATCAGCAAATAACACCATTTGTGGTTGATTTTTTAATAAATGGAGTAGATCATTAATATACACTAAAAAGAGGAAAGGACCCAATATCGAGCCTTGTGGCACACCTTAAATTTTTACCATTAAACCAAGTGAATTGACTCCATTTATTTGAACTTGTTGTTGTCTATCATTTAAATAAGAACTAACTAAACTGAGAGCAAGTTTTCCAAGTCCGTAATGCTCAAGTTTCAAAAGCAAGGTTTCATGAACGACGCAATCAAATGCCTTGGAGAGGTCACAAAAGATTCTTATGGCGTCTTGGGCCTCTTCCCACGCGTTAAAAATGTGTTTTAATAAAGTTACACTGGCGTCGGTCGTACAACGTCCTTTAGTGAAACCATACTGTTGATCGTGTAGGATTTTATACGTGTTAAAATGATTGAGCATTTGATTAAGCATTATCCTTTCAAAGACCTTGCTGAAAACCGGCAAAACGGATACGGGTCTATAATTATTGGTGTCTTTACTGTCCCCGGATTTGTAGAGTGGTATTACCTTACTGTACTTCATCAAATCGGGGAAGACTCCTTGATCCACGCACGAATTAAATACTAAGGCTAAGTAAGGCGCAATTATCTTCAGAGTTCTATTTTTGACTGTAATGTCATATTTCTCATACCATAGTCTATATCCAGGTTATTATAATCCTATTAAGATTAATATACCTATACCACTGAACCATATGTACACTTTTTGTAAACTTATTATTTCAATAAATTTTATTATTTTTCCTAGCACAAAAAATTACTTTCGGGTTTTGAGCCTTTTGCCATCAACCGGACGCAACCAAAATCCGGACTCATCATCATCATCATTTCAGCCGAAAGTCGTCCACTGCTGGACATAGGCCTCCCAAGCACCTCCACCTCGACCGGTTTGGTGCTTCTCGTATTCAACGAGTTCCTGGTGCCTTCACAAGGTCGTCGATCCACCTTGTGGGAGGTCCAATCCGGAGTGCTACTAAGAAATTCCAGATGGAAAACCCCAATAACACTTTGCCAGACCCGGGAATCGCACCCAGAACCTCACGCTTAGCAGTAACGCTTGCGCAGTTGTGCTGTAGCAAAAAAGACAAAATCCTAGTTTGGAATCTACGACTGACTACCAGTACTTAAGGATAAGCGTAATCAGCCTACAAAATTAGCACTGTTGGGACACAGGCCTCCTCTCTGAGAGAGGGAGTGGGCCGTAATCCATCACGCGGGCCCAGTGCGGGTTGGTAGATGTCACATGTCTTCGAATTTTTGGTTCTATAGGGACATGTCGGTTTTCTCACAATGTTTTCCTTCACCGTACCACTACTTCATCATAATCAGCCTTTAATGTTGCCACTGCTGGGATGCAGGCCTCTATATTTGTGAGGGAGTGGGCCGTAATCCACCACGCGGGCCCAGTGCGGGTTGGCACCACTACTTACTACAACTTTATTACAATAGGCAATGTCCTAATATTGTTATCGTTACCTATTCTATTCTAAGCGGATCCCATCTCAAACAAACCTCTGACCTTAGGGCGTACTCGTTAGGGTAAGTACCACTAGGTAAATATGTTTAGGGATTTACTAGCTTCTAAGGACTCGTTTGGGTCCAAACGTTATCCGATAATATTGATTAAGCACTTGTGGGACTTTGGTATTGTTGGTAATAAGATTAAGGAGGTCTAAAGGATTTGCAGCTTACACTGACATTTACATAAACAGTTACCTACGTATCATAAAATGTCTTCTAAAATTCAGCATGTCATTGTATCAGGGGGCTAAAAAGGTCACTTTGGCAGAATCATAAAAGGATAACATAATGAAAAATATCATATATTTTTCTGATTTTGTTTACTGTAGTCGGTCATATAATTTTATTGTTTCTAAAATTTGCGTTTTTTGTGTTTAGGTCCTGTAAGCCCCTTAAATATCAATGATGTAAAATTACAAATACAAGTGTAATTTTCATAAATAGAGCACAGTACATATTTCATTTTATCGCAAACGCATTAGTATGCCATGTTTTCCTTTAACATTTGATACTGGTACAGTTATAAATTATGTACATATGTTTACAAAACATTTCGCCAAACGTCTGACGTCCGCGAGCAAAATCATTGCGTATTTGTGAATCAAATTATGTTACATATTTTATTCGCTTGAGGGCTGATTTTACCAAAGTCAGATATATTTTATCTGTGGAATAAAATTGACGTCTGACAGGTCTAGTTTGGAAAAGCTGTCGAAAATTCAATTTCCAAGTTAGGTATTATATTATAGGTATAAAAGTTTTGATGGAATTTTCCCTCGCAAGAAAACTGTGTTATGTGTAATTTATTTACCTTCTTGGAGACAAATCGGTTGGGCGACGATATTATCGCGCCGAGACGGCGAGACTATCGCCGCGATTCTCTCGTCCGTGGAGATGGTGTCTGGGCTATGGAGGGAGGACTTAAAAAAAGGTTTTTTCTAAGACGACCCACTGACCGACTAGCCCAATCTTTAAATTAAAAAGAGTTAATTAATAGAACATTAAAACAATAAGTACTTCATAAATGCAGCCTTTTCCCAACTATGTTGGGGTCGGCTTCCAGTCTAACCAGATGCAGCTGATTACCAGTATTTTACATGGAGCGACTGCCTCTCTGACCTCCACAACCCAGTTACTGGGTAGTAATATACCCCTTGGTAAGACTGGTTGTCAGACTTTCGGTCTTCTGATGACCCGTAACATTTGCTAAAGATCCACGTGTGACAGCAGGCACCGACGGCTTGACGTGCTTTCCGAGACACGGAGGGATCTTGATATGTAAAGATGGTCACCCATCCACGGAGTGCGGCTATTACTTAGCCACTGGCTTGTTGTTACTAGAATATATGCCACACCCTTTAAACATTATAAGAAAAAAAAGTTATTCTGAACGTAATTTTATTTTGACATTTAGGTAATTGTGAACAAAATTTTTCCCTATAACTTGATAGTGAGTTTTTTGGTTGTAAAATCCTTTTTTAATATTAAACCAAGAAACCAAGAAAACTTCTTCGTTACATTTTTAATACAGCGCGTTGAGGTCCATATTTAAACTTTGACCCTTACATTTAACAGACCTTCCGAGTTTTAATAAAAACTAGCTGTCCCGGCGAACTGCGTGCCGCCTCAGCGAATGTAGGAGAAAATGAATGAAAATCTTCATTACCTATTTTTTCCCCATGTTTTAATAGTTATTCTGTTAATCGGAGCGGAGAAAAATCCAACAAAGCAAAGATCATCAAAATCAGTCCAGCCATTCTTGAGTTATAAATGGTGTAACTAACCCGACTTTGTTTTATTTAAATACAATTAATATAGATAGAGAGCAGTGGTGGCCCAGTGGTCACAGACACGACTTACGAGTTGTAGGTCGTAGGTCCCAACCCAGACAGGCACTTTACTTTGTGTAAATTATTTCATCACCACTGCTCTCAAAACGGTGAAGGAAAACATCGTGAGGAAACCGGCATGTCCTAGAACCAAAAATTCGAAGACATGTGACCTCCAGTAACCCGCACTGGGCCCGCGTGGTGGATTACGGCCCACTCCCTCTCACTGAGAGGAGGCCTGTGTCCCAGCAGTGGGAGCATTATAAGCTGATTACAAATATAGATAAGGAAGAAAAGATTTAGAGATTGACGATCTCTTTGTCTTTTAATTTACACGTATATAAACACACGCTTTCTTCTCGTGGAGGTAGGCAGAAACTATAGAAAATCACCTGCAACGACCCTTACACACTCACACACTCACCACTCTTTCATTCTTTTTTTTTCCTCTCTCATATTTTTCTATAAAATATTGTTATCATAATAATCTTCAAAATAAACTCACGCTTTCTTCTCGTAGCGGTAGGCAGAAACTATAGAAAATCACCTGCAACGACCCTTACGCACTCACACACTCACCACTCATTCATTCTTTTTTTTTCTCGCACATATTTTTCTATAAAATATTGTTTTCATAATAATCTTCAAAATAAACTCTTGCCTTCTTCTCGTGGGGGTAGGCTGAAACTACAGAAAACCACCCGCAACGACCCTTACACACTCACACACTCACCACTCATTCATTCTTTTTTTTTTCTCTCGCATATTTTTCTATAAAATATTGTTGTCATAATAATCTTCAAAATAAACTCACGATTTCTTCTCGTGGGGGCAGGCAGAAACTACAGAAAACCACCTGCAACGACCCTTACACACTCACCACTCATTCATTCATTTTTTGATCTCTCTCTCTCATATTTTTCTATAAAATATTGTAATCATAATAATCTTCAAATGTATGGGTTTCATGCTAAGTTTTCAGCAGGCTAAAATACGTGTTCGATCCAAAAACATGAAAACATTCCTACATGTAAACACGAAAACATTCCTGGACGTTATTGGTTAAAATGGAGGCTCTTGTACCTTTACCAATAATGAAGAAAATACCTCGAATAGCTTTGCATAGTAGACCCTCCCATATGGAAGTAGCTATCACAGGTAAAATTAGCTTAAGAATTTATTTAAGTATACGCCCACTTTTTAGCAAATCAACAGCGATTACTGCTATCGCATACGTATGCATTGTTTACGCAATAACACAACATAACACCCCTAAAAAGAGAAGACAGATGTGTTCAATAGCTTCCTGTCACTGGTATTCACATAGCAAGTAGTGTTATATGAATTTGTGTGGGGTAGGTAGGTACAACTAAAAAGTGAAAAATAAAAACATATTTACAACTAAAAAGTGAAAAATAAAAACATTTTACAAATAAAAAAACTTTGACTTTGACTTTACAAAAAAAAACCCCAAAACAAACACTACAAATTGAAAAAAAAAATATATATATATACGGTCGAAATGAGAAACCTCCTCCTTTTTTGAAGTCGGTTAAAAATAACTTTAATTTCGAAAGGCTGTGTAATAAAATGAAAATGCAGAACCAACGACACCGACTTCCGTACCTAATTAAAGTTATTTTTCACTTTGCAGTGTTTTTTTTTTAAAGTCGGTTTTTTTTTCGTAAAAAAGTTTTTGTTTATAGTAAGTAACTAAGTATAGATATATATTATATTTCAATGGTTTATATATTTTTATATTTTTCTATACGAGCATATTATAACGATTGGTAATATCTACGATTCACGATTTGTTAGTAATAAGTTTATAGAAATCGGGCTTTCAAAAAAACAAAAAATAATATATAGCAAATACCATGACAGGCATTTGCAATATTAATTTTTAGGCTTCCGTGCCAAAAGGGTAAAACGGAACCCTTATGGTGGGACTCAGTCTGTCTGTCTGTCTGTCACAGCTGGATATCTCAAGAACTACTAATGCTATCAACTTGAAATTTGGAATAGTTTTAGATAACATTTGCCCAACTATTTTTCAATAAAGAAGAAATAAAAATGTATGTATATTTTTTGCAACAAGACTCAAAGGGGGTCTGAAAAATTCGAAGTGAGATTACTAAGGCATGTGGGGTATCATATGAAAGAGCGCAGTTTGCACATTCTCAAACATTTTTTCTTTTTTTTTCATAGAAGTTTATCTAAAGATTACAGGAAAAATAAAAGGAAGTCTCTAAATAGCACATTTTTTCAGAAATCATGAACAAAAGTTACACTATTAGTTCCACTATCGGTCAAGAGATGGCGCTGACATAAAACTGCTATATTCTACACCGCAGTGCTGTGTCGCAGTGTTAAAATTCTCTGACGAATATAGGCCTCGCCGATGAAAATTTAAAAACATGATGATACGGAACTCTCGGTGCGCGAGTCCGACTCGCTCTTGCCCTGTTTTGTTACTGATTTTTGTTACCTGATGACATATTTATTACTCATACGTATTACGTATTACAAAATACACGTAATCTAATTTGTAGGTGTGACAAAGATCATGATACGCAAATGAATGTGCCAGCACGATGATCGACTCGCTATATTTGTTTAAACAATTTAACAGAGAGGTCTGACGTCTGACGATCAGTAGACGATAATAATAATTATACAACATTGAGAATATTTGAGAAATCATTCATGGTACGTGATGTTTTGATATGTCATCGTATTATTCTAGGTATTAGTGTCTCTCTTGTAGAAGGATAATATCTATTAATAGTACATGAATATCGTGAAATAAATTTACATCTCAAATAGAATAGAATATAATTTGATTCTCCGATTCTTCAAACCTACGAAAAACATAGTAGGGCACTTCTATAATAATATGAATGGCGAATGTATGTTATATCACTTTAACAAATAATGGTCAGTAAGATTTAACTTTAGAAAAATGTTTATTTATTTATTTATACTTTATTGTACCAGAAAATACATAACAAAAAATACGATTAGGTATTACTACAAAACATACAACCCCCCCCCCATTCACCCTCTTAGGGATGGAATTTCGAAAAACCAAAAAGTCAGGACTTTGAATTTTATATGATAATTATGATTTAAGTCCTGACTGACTGATTTATCACAGCCTAAACCGCTGGTCCTAGAGACATGAAATTTAGAGGGTGTGTAGTGGTTCTTTGTGAAGAGTAGAGTAGTAGAGCTATCCACTAAAAAAGGGTTTATCGAAATTCTACCCCTAAGAGGGTGAAATTTCACGCGGTCGAAGTCGCGGGCAGAAGCTAGTGCTTAATATTTTAATGTTTTACGAAATCAAGAAGCGATTTTTAAATAGAAAAACTTAAGGTTGGGAAAAGTAAGCAATTTCCCAATGTGCTTCGTTATCAAATTGATCAGCATTAATCACGTGGGAAACTAAGAACTCTTAAAACAAAAGCCGAGAGCAACGATAGCAATCAAACATAAATACAACATAATACTGATGAAGATGGGATCTGCCCTAAAAAGTAATGGCTACTAAAAATAGCTTCCGTTAGAGTCGGAGAGGACGGTACATACAATAGCCATAAAATTGATAATGATGATGATTATAACATCTATAAAGTACAAAACGTTCTATGGATACAATCTGTTTTAATGACCAATAGACAAAGAGGTTCGTAGAACATTTTTAATTAACAGATTTTTCATGACAAAAATAAAAGTCGTTTTCCAGCAATTATTTTTGCGTAATCTGTACTGTACATTAGATACGCAAAAATAATTGCTGGCAAACAACTTTTATTTATGTCATGAAAAATTCGTAAGTACGTAGATTTTGTCTTGATGATGAATGTTTTTTTTTACATAGGTAAGTATTGTTTATTTAAATGAGACCACGAAAGTTATGCCCAAATATTTTACGACAAAGTCACTTTGTCACAAATGTTTGACGAACAGGAATTGTTTATCCTTTCATAATAAAACTAAAATAATTGTCCGTTATAAAAAATAATAAAACGCCGGTTACGTACACGATTTAACTCTAAATATTCGACGATATCTGGTTGGATACGCTTTCATTCGTGTCATAAACTTGTTACAAAATATTATGTCTGATCGAATTCCCATTGCGAACGTGAAAGGAATTCCAATTAATGAACGAAGTCCGTAGCAACGTCCCATGTTTAATTAAGTCCAGTTCTGTGACGTAACAAAATGCAACGCCGAAATAGGTTTCATGAAATTCAAAGATTGAAACACCAAACGTGCAACTGAAGAGTGTTTTGATTCAACGGCACCTACGTGTGTAAGTATGAGGTAGTTATAAACATTGTAGGTACAAGCATCCATAATGGGAAGTGTTGCCGCAACAAACATGTTATACAAAATGTTAGTTACCGTTCTGTTGATGAACCGAGCTGCTATTTCCAACTGACTTTACACGGTCTTCGTATCGTCGACTTCCGTTCGTTGTCGTCGCAGGAAACCGCCAGTCAAAGCATAAAATTGAATCACCACTACACGCACCGACGAGCGATTGTTTTCAAACTATATCAACAAAAAATTTATTATTATGTCCTCACATTATCGTTTACATTTCATCAAGCAAGTTTACAGATGCGGTCGAGAGTATCGTCCAATTCACTGCGTATAATTCCAAGTTCGGATTTCAACGATGATTAGGTGCGAAGACAACGTTAATGTCTGAACGGTGGTGTCCTTCCAAGTGCACAAAAAGTTTTAAGTTGAAGTAAGTTATACGCTTTAAAAGTTTCACTACTTTCTCAAACACACAATCTAAAACATTAATTTTACACCACAAATTATTTTTAACATCAAAAAAGTAAGTCTAGAATTTTTCGTATTGTCTATCGAAGTTATTTACGCGGCGCGGAGCTTTCTGAGAATCGCGCGGACACATGTGTCGTCAGCGACGGCTCGTTGCCGACTGGCGCTTTCCTTCAGTAACACTGAAAATACAAGCACATAGTAAGGCCTCCCGGCGTTTTTATCAAACGCAGGCTCGCGCGGGGTCAATCAACTCCGGAGGGATGAGGTCTCGACGTAAAGTGCTCTCAGTCCTTTGGCAAGGCCAAAGGGATCTGAGGTACAATTACAAGGACCGGTTTAATTGTATTAGAAAAAGTTTAAATTTCTTGTCTCTTGAAATGAAAATACCTTTCAATAATTCTTTTATATATCTTAATAACAAGGTAGTCGAATGCTTCTGCAATTTTTTTTTATAGTTCCACTTTGATAGATGTAAGGTTGGTTATGCTGTTGAAATTCCGTAAGTGGATTTTATGAAGCAATCAAGTTAATATCTTCAAGCACAAAAATGAAGTCAATAAAAACGATTTAAGTTCTTTTGGTGAGAATTATTACACATAGTCATCGGACTGTTGTGGGTGGTTCTTTAGAACATCTAAAAGTAAAACATCTTTGGCCATTTTATTTTAATTTTTTATCCTGTACAGTGTAGGTACCTATTAATAAAAAATAAAGTTATCTAGCAAAGGGCTGATTTTTCAATGGACAGATAATTTTTATTCGTAGAATAAAATTGACGTCTACGACCTCGGATAAAATTATCTGACGTTGGAAGCAATTTAACTGTAACTTATTATTTTACGTGACAGATTATGTTATAACTACGAATAGTGTCAATTTGCACTTTACACAATTCCGGGTCTGATCATACTAATCTTATAAAGACGAAAGTTTGTGAGTGTGTTTGTATGTTTGTTACTTCTTCACGCAAAAACTACTATATTTTAATGAAATTTGGCACACAGATAGGTTATAACGCAGACTAACACATATGATACTTTTTATCCCGATATTCTTACGGGATTGAAACTTATGCGGATGAAACCGCGAGGCACTGCTAGTAATGAAAAAAATCACTTTATGTATGTGTTACATGTTATAGTTACGTATAGCACAGAATCGTTACTTTTAATAATTCCCTATTTACTCCAAAATAAACTGAAATGGTTTATTTATTTTTTAGCCTACATTAAAAATATTATAAACTAGCTTCCGCCCGCGGCTTCGCTCGTGATGTATGTCGATAAAAACTATCCTATGTCCTTCCCCGGGATGCAATCTATCTCTTTGCGGTTCAGTGGTTTAGGCGTAAAAAGGTAACAGACAGATTTACTTTCGAATTTATAATATTATAAGTATGGATTCGAAATAACTCTGTCTGTCTGTATGTTATTTTTTTACGCCTAAACCACTGAACGGATTTCGATAAAATTTGGCAAGGAGATAGATGGCATCCTGTGGAAGGACATAGGCTACTTTTTGTCCCGGTAACACGTTCCCGTGTGATAATTTCCGACATCCACGCGGGCGAAGCCTTGGGCCGAAGCTAGTACCTACAAAATAAATCTGTTTTCGCACTTGAGAGATATCGGGGCAACGAACCTGCTTCTATTCCGAGATTCAGTCTGAAACTACTAATTGTTTTCCTGTTAATACTTATAAACTTTGTTAATTTGATCCGTTTTATATTCAAGGGTGAGCTTATAAAGTACGGCGGGAAGGTAATATTGTTACGAACTTTTAAGTTTTAATATTGTTTACGGTCACCCTCGTCGATGAATACCCTTATTTATTCATTCTAAAACTCATTCATCAGACAAGGTGTTTCATTCTTATTATATTGTGGACATTAATGAACACCGGCAAAGTGCGAGTTGGACTCGCAAGCAAAGGGTTCCTCCACCGTATTACAATATTTTACACTACGTATTTCTTTAGCATGTTTCCTGTATGGTTGGTTCTTCCCTTTAACTTTTTATTCTTTTTCTTTGATGTTATAGCGGCGGTTGTTGCGCGGACCCCAAATAAATTGGGATAAGGGCAGGGAAATGATGATGAACGGCCATAGTAGTAGCCTATTACGGTTCAAAAGATACAGCCTTGTGACAGACGGTCGGACGGTCGGACAGCGGAGCCTTAGTAGTACGGTTGGCACCATTAGGGAACGGAACCCTAAATAAAATGAGATATTTCTAGTTAGTGTTTTAAAAAGTTAATTTGCTTGGTCGACTCAATAAAAAAGTAAGTGATTACCTACTTTTTTATTCAGTCGACAGGTGCACAGGGTGGACAGGTTTTATTGAGCCGCTGTATCTACATTTAGAGCAAATAAAATTCTAATTCTGATTCAGAAAAATATCTGGACTCCAGATTATTCTTGTAGTGAAAATGTTGAAGCGCACTTCTCAAATACTGGAGACAAGGAACTCATACAAAATCACTAAATCACATCATCTCATACTAAATCACTGTCAATGACCTGAGAACAAACCTAGATTTCTCAAAATATTTTTTCAAGGCAAAAACAAGTGACTATCCAAATGGAATATCGACAGTCGACATTTTACCTTTCTGATTAGTTTCACCTCTCGATAAATGCATAGCAACGTAAACAAAGAGTAGGTACAATCAGCAACAAAAGTCGATTAACACTTCAGTTTTTGTAATCTCAGTTATTGAGCAAAATATTTGTTCAAAATTGCAGCAGAAGTACAATGCAATTTTGAACAAATATTTTGCTCAATAACTGAGATTACAAAAACTGAAGTGTTAATCGACTTTTGTTGCTGACTGTACCGTACCATGCGGGTCCAATTTTCACCTTTCACTAACATGCCGTTTCAGCTTTTGTCCCTCTTTTATCTCGACAGCTGTAGAAAAGAGTGGTATTAGGGAAGATAGTTTACTTAGTTAGCTATTTGTCTAGTCGGTCGAATGGGGGATGGATTTACTGGTACCATCATCATCTGCCTAGCCTTTTCCCAACCGTATTACAATATTTTACACTACATATTTCTTCGTCGGGGTCGGCTTCCAGTCTAGCCGGATGTAGCTGAATACCCAGTATTTTACATGGAGCGACTGACTATCTGACCTCCACAACCCAGTTACTGAGTAATACGATACTTCTAGTCTAGTTGTCTGCTCCATCGAATGGAGGATGATTTTAAATGCTGAGCCGGCTATCTTGTGTATAAAATCGTCGGTAAGAAGCGACTTCATTAAAGGTTATTGTGTGAATACCTATACAGGGTCAAATGATATCTGGCGCAACTCCGTGTACGTGTATTAATATCTAATTACGATAAAACAACATAATAATTAACTCTTAATTTCAACTAACTACAGCAGCCTATGGGGTCAACGACCGCTCGTAGTGTAGTTACACTTAAAATCATGAGTTTAGAAAAAGTGTTCAAAAACTTCTTTAGACGCGTTGGGCAGTTTTTGAGATGGGAAAAAACCATTGAACTCGTGACACTGTTACCGTAACCGACACCGCGCTACATTCGGATGTGTTCGGCTGTCCTCGGGATGTACTCGGTTTTAATGTATATCCGATATGTCAGTGAGTGATGGCAAAGTATTCTGTTTGTGTTTTGTTTAAAAGACGATTAAAAAAATACACACGTTGGTACCTAATTGTTCAAGAACCCTAAAAACAAGAGTACCGACAGAAGTGAAATTCTGTCGGTACTCTTGTTTTTAGGGTTCCGTACCCAAAGGGTACAAAACGGAACCCTATTACTAAGACTTCGCTGTCTGTCCGTCTGTCCGTCTGTCTGTCACCAGGCTGTATCTCAAGAACCGCGATAGCTAGACAATTGAAATTTTCACAGATGATGTATTTCTGTTGCCGCTATAACAACAAATACTAAAAGCATAATAAAATAAATATTTAAGGGGGGCTTCCATACAACAAACGCGATTTTTTTGCCCTTTTTTGCTCGATATCAAAAATGGCAACAGGCACTTGAAATATTCACAAAACACTCAGTTGTATTTTAACTTTAATAATAAATAATAAAATTAAAATAAAATACATATTTAAGGGGGGCTCCCATACAACAAACATGTTTTTTTCGGCGTTTTTGCCTTGTGGTACGGAACCCTTCGTGTGCGAGTCCGACTCGCACTTGGCCAGTTTTTATTATTTTTTATAGTTATTAGAGATCGATACCAATAACATTTGTAGAGTTTCGCTAGCTAATTTAACATTATTTTACAAGCGGCGGACTGCGTCGTTGGTCTAGTGGTCGCAAGCGCTTGAGTCTTGGGTTCGATTCTATGTCTTGGACACTGATTTAAAGACGAGTTACGAGAAAAATAAGTTTTCCATAGAAATTTGAGATTCCTCATATCTCGTCTTTATATCAGAGTCCTTTCAAAATATATATTTGGGAACCTAGATATTCTGTAATCCTATCGGAATAAATACACACTACCTTAAGAATATGTTTGATTTAAAAAATATTTTGGTATTACGTTTGTATGAACTACGCATTAGCATGCGTATTACGTGCCCCTTAAAGAGACCTTGTCTTGAATAATTATGTAGGTTGTTATAGATCGACATAGTAGGACATTGCTAATGTTGTCAAATGTATAAAAACCACAAAGTTTTTTTTTGTTTTTTTTTTTGCCATGACATTCTGGTAGACCTATAGTTCCCCGTTTTTCTTTTTATTCACCAAAGATTTAGTACGAGAACTGTCTTTCCGAATAATTGAAATAAATACTTCTTGACTCTTCATAATTCAAATGTGCCCGAGACAGTTTTATTGAAATGACACAAAAAATTATTGGATTTAATTTTATGTAGCGTTATAAATGTCAAGTTTTATGACTAAACTATGTACAGACGCCAGCACATCAAGCTACCCGAAGCTGTCAAATTTTCTCAATCAACTTTGAGCCTTATGTTTTAGCGATAAAGTTGAAAATCTATTAAAGAAATTTGACAGATTGTTGAAGCTCGATTTGTTGGCGTCTTTACACTGGCATATTTAAGTGCACTGAACTGAGGTGTCATAGCCACTTGCTTAAGACTCCTGCAGACAGGCGCGACGTGACGGTGCGACACAATTCTGGTAGAACAATTTCCATGAAGTTTTCATAGAATTTGTTTTACAGAGTCGCGTCTCGCCTATCTGCGGGGAGCCTTAAGCAAGTGGCTTTGACACCTCAGTTCAGTGCACTTAAATATATGTCAGTGTACCTACAATAAACATGTTTACTCTGGCTGTGGGTATCAAAGTTGACGGAACTGTCTCGAAATTAGGTTAACACGGAATTACTTCGTGGAATGTTAATGTGATCTCGTACTAGAGTCATACGGGCGTGAAATAGGACAAGCTTTTAGTCTTGTCTAATTTTCTTCTTCCTAGACGCCCTTGATAAAGTACTGATAACGCCTAGTTCCTGTAACATACACACAAAAACACATATACACACACATGTATACATACCTACACATATACATGTATACTTTTTTTTGAGGTTGGGTAATCATCAAATGACCCCTCCCGCTCTGGGTGGAGCGGAAGGGGGTGTCAGACTCTTACTGACTAAAACCCATCCAAGTTCCTTATCCCTTTATGTTCCGGGGTAGCGGTAACCCTTTCGGATAATCGCGCTGAATACATGTATACATTGAAACGTTTTGAAGAGAAACATTCTTTAGGCGCACTTTCTGAACAGTGATCGTAACTGACGCTCCGCTCGGGTGGTGACGCTTTATCGGTTATACTCGGCTTCAGTCGGTCGGTGACGCAGAATCGTATATTCTTTGATGCAGTCGTAAATTTTCACTTCCATCGTGTGGTGTGTATAAGCACACACCCTCTTTTTATTAGGGTTCCGTACCCAAAGGGTAAAAACGGGACCCTATTACTAAGACTTCGCTGTCTGTCCGTCTGTCTGTCACCAGGCTGTATCTCAAGAACCGCGATAGCTAGACAGTTGAAATTTTCACAAATTATGTATTTCTGTTGCCGCTATAACAACAAATACTAAAAACAAAATAAAATTAATATTTAAGGGGGCTCTCATACAACAAACGTGTTTTTTTCGGCGTATTCACCTTGTGGTACGGAACCCTTCGTGTGCAAGTCCGACTCGCACTTGGCCAGTTTTTTATCTATGGTTACTTTTTTTAAGCAAATGAGTTTTGTTTCATGATTCTCTTCTTGGCCCTGAGTTGTGAACCGTACTAGGATGTGAAGCGATGTGTGGATGGATGTGATGAGTGTGTGTGACTAGTAAGTTACTGTTCCCATTCCTGGGACACGGGCCTCTTCTCTGTGAGAGTGAGTGCGCCGTAATCCACCACGCGGGCCCTGTGCGGGTTGGCAGATGTCACATGACTTCGAATTTTTGGTTCTAGGACATGCCGCTTTCCTCACGATGTTTTCCTTCACCGTTTTGAGAGCAGTGCTGATGAAATAATTTACACAAAGTAGCCTGTCTGGGTTCGAACCTGCGACCTACAACTCGTAAGTCGCGGTCGTTACCACTTGGCCACCGCTGCTCTCCACCACCACTACTCACCACTGCTAAGTTACTGTATTAGTAAACATAATATAATTACCTATGTCTGTTGTTGTGATGTCTGTGTGGTGCCGGACTTAAAGAATAGCACCACCCCATACTTCCCGTGGGTGTCGTAAAAGGCGACTAAGGGGCGTATCGGAGAATGGGCACCATACCATACTGCGATCGCCAACCCGCCTGCCAAGCGTGGCGATTATGGCAACCCCCCCCCCCCCCCCTTTTGGGGGAGGCCTATGTCCAGCAGTGGAAGTCTTTCAGCTGAAATGATGATGAATATAATAGCGCTCTCTCTACATCGAGAGGGTTCTCAATGTCTCCCTGTACAGCAGAGAGCGCGCGAAGTGTAGTTCGCGTTATCACGGCAATGTAGCCGTGGCATTAGGTGTAACTTTAGGAAACCCTGGCACAGGATTACCAGCTTTCTGTGCACCTACAGGGGGCCTAAAAAGGCCACTTTGGCAGAATCATAAAAGCATATCATAATGGACAGTTAACCGTTAAGTTAATCGTATCAATTGGTGAAGCATTGTTTTTTTGTCTGTGCTAAAATACCAATCAATCCGATCCAAATCCAGTAGTGTTAGTCTTCGCCATATAATTCATAATGTTATTCTTTTATGATTCTCAAAAGTGGCCTTTTTAGGCCCCCTGGACTTCGTTAAAAATAGCTTAGAACGTTCGATACTTGATATTGGAAAGGATAGTCAGTTTGGACGACTTAAAAAAGGCTCAGGCGCAAAACCGCAAAATGTCTACTGGTAGTAAAATGTCTTTTTCTCATAATGTCGCTTTCGCAGAATGACTCCTTCTCAAAAGGTCGCTTTCTCACAATGCCTCTCGCAGAATATCTCTTTCGCAAAATGTCGCATTAGTAACATAGAAAAAATAATTGCCAAGAATTTCACTCGTTTGTGTTTCTGAGAATTGCGTAACCTATTCAGAATATGAAAACGTACCTAGTAAAGAACTGAAAATTATGAGGCTAGAAAATACTTCTATTTAAAATTATGCCGTACCTAGTCGCATACAGCCGCATAATATGATGCGGCTGTATTCTCGATCGTTAGGCTGCTAACTTGAATAAGTAACTAAGTAAGCAAGTAGATAGGTAACTGTCAGTAGCGAAGGGTAAATTTTTGTAAAAGGCAAGCCGGACTACATATCTTTAATATGATTACCTATATTATTTGTCTATAGAATACTGACTGTGCCATTTTTCAAAGAGAAGCCGGTAGGAATCGAGTTTTATGGAACCTTCGCCACTGGTAACTGTTACACATACACATATGCATACACACGCACACACACAACACACGTACAAACAATACAATAAATAAATTACCCTCCTTTTCCCGTAGTTGTGTAAAAACGAATGAGAAACAAGACGACATGGTTTTGTTTCCAAGATGCCTGTGACCCGTGTTTCCACTCCGTCGTCCATTTTGTACTTTTGTTGTTTTGTTCGTGTCTTCCGGTGTGTTATGTGCTTTAGTACGGTATCGTATTTTATTTATATTTATTTTTTCGATCTTTCTTTGGCTAATTTCGGTTTATTATTAGATTTTTTTTTGGATTTATTAGGCGTCTATTACGCCTGAAATTAACCATCAACCCAAAACTAATGAATGATACTCGTATAATTATTCAGTAAATTTAATTTAATTAAATTTACAATTTTGATTGGAATGCAATATGTGTCGACACCCTTGCGCCATCCCATCTTCCTAGCACGGTGTGCGGTGCTGGGGCGGCTGCTGCAGGTGCAGAAAACCTCAAACGGCGAAAATATTCCAACCTGATTGGGAGTAATATGTTCGAGCCGTTTGGGGTTGAAACACTAGGGCCATGGGGTCCGAGTGCCCACTTGGTTTTTCCAGATATCTAAGCGATTAGTCGACTCTTCATGTGACCAGAGGGCTGGCCTATTTCTTGGCCAAAGAATTAGCATCGCCGTACAACGTGGCAATGCTGTCAGCCTTTTGGGCACTGTTCCTGTTGACAGCGATGCGAACGAATTTTTTGATGCCCTGTGATTACTTTGCTTATTTTTTCATATAAATGTAAAAGTACCTACTTAGTATTATTATTTAAATATTAGCATAATATTATCTTATCTAATTCTCCCGCCAATCAACTCGCAGAACCTAAACCCATCCAAAACTCATTTGATTTTGTAAGTTATAAAGTCGCGGTTTAAAAAATAAAGATTTCTCAACGCAAACGGCTCCCCAAGGCACAGTTAGATTAAATTTAAAAGTAGGAACCGAAGCGAATCGTCACGACGGCATACTAGTGTCTACGACAAAGCAAATAGAGGGTTGAAAGTCGGATTTAAGGCTGCGTTTACAGGCGTAGAGTTTATCGACCATGAAAAGGCGAGAATGCGCATACGAGACTCAGAAGGTGAATTTCCCGAACTGTCATTACCTATTTGCATATGGTCACAACCGCTGACATGAAAAATCAAAACAACATTTTTTGTTTGTCTGTTCCAAAAGTATCTGATGAAAATGTAAACAAATGGATCAGAAAACATACTTTTTTTTTTGCGGGTGGGAAATCATCAAATGACTCCTCCCGTTCTGGGTGGAGCGGCAGGGAGTGTCAGACTCTTACTGACTAAAACCCACCCGTGTTCCTTCCTTAGCCCTTTATGTTCCGGGCCAGCGGTAACCCTTTCGGACAATCCCGCTGACGCGGCAGGTGTCGGCCCTAAGGGGGCCCCTCCTCGATGCTGACATCTCTTTGACGTGCGCGTGGAACACGTACGCGCCGTCCCGCACGGGCCTGGTCCTGATCGGACGGTGAGCTACCCATTACTCTCCGCCCGCAGGCCCACGCCTACGGTGGCCGGGAGTCCTCACGCGGCTCCCGACGCCTGGGGCGTCCCCCGCGGCGGCTGGGACGGGAGGCTCTCTCCCTGAGCCGTCCCACCACCTCCTTCGCTAGCATGACTGCTTCGCAGAAGGAGGTGACTGCCTCCCACTCCCTCTCGCCCCTGACCATGGCTTGCACGAGGGCTGGACGCGAGAGGTCGCCGCCGCTGCCGATCGCCTCCACGAGGACACGGCGGTGTTCCGCCCAAGCGGGGCAGACCTCCACCGTGTGCATGTTTGCACAACCATTTTGCCATATGTGTGTTTGTATCTTTGTTGCTTCTTCACGCACACACGGCTGAACGGATTTGGAAGAAATTTGGCACACATATAGTTTATAACCAGGATTAACACATCAAATACTTTTTATCCCGATATTTCGACGGGATCGACACTTATGCGAGTAAGACCGCGGAGCGCAGCTAGTAATAAATAAAAATAGATGATTCCGACATTTCTAGAAGCAAGAATGGTCTGAACTGAGACAAGCCAATTTCTTATGTTCTTTCGGCAATCACCTATTTGAGTTTGGTGAACTCTCTACGTGCGAACGCGACTTTATCTTTACCGACTTCAACTCTTACATGCTCATGGAGAGGGTTGGATTGTTAGTCTTTTTAATTAGATAGATCTTTATTTACGATGAGAACGTTGACTTTCTTTGATTAGAAAAGGAATGGAAAAGCCTTTATGTTGTTAGAGGCTTTTCCCTTAACCCCTTACAACTTACTAGTACAGAAGGATTATATTCTGTTCTTGTATATTTACTTTAATACCTGCACCCTAATTGCACCCGAATTGCATAACAAACTTTCAATCAAAATCTGAATCATAGAGGTAGAATTATATTGCTCGAAAAATGTGTCTGTTTAAAAACGTAGATAACGCAATTAATGTAGTTGAACTGTCAAAATAAAAGCCATTGTTAGTGCGTTACGACATTACCCCAGAGGACCGAAAAGCGTCAATATTTACCCCTTAGTATGCCGGAACGTAGATCTACGCGAGACACAATGGCGTTTTAATTGTGTCTGTAATTACTGCATACAAGGAGTTAAACTGCCAATGTTAACTGAAAGGCTTGAATGTAATGTTCGATGTAAACATTAACTGGACTGGGCGTATGACTGCCGTAGGTAGAGTAGGTGGTGTGTAAGGCAAATAGGCAAATGTTGTCAATTAACAATGTTAATGGTGCCTATTCTGTTGTTCACTAACTAAACTAAATTTAAGTTCAGTGCATCTCTTTCTTTCTATTTCATTAAGAAAAGGACAGATGATAAATGACATGTCCAAACATGGTTTTTTATTATTTAATAATTCTAACCAGGATAAGTTAAATATATTTGGATAATCATCCCAAAAATTAGTGGTTCTAACTATTTTATAGATTTTTAAGCCCCTCCAATTTTGAGAAAAATACTGTTTTATTTTAGTGTGAATTTGCTCCTAAAACGAACAAACCTTTCTAATTATCTAGGATAATAAAGTGAACACACCCCAAAAAATTATAAACTTGTCAAAATTGACAGTATTGACACATATTACTGACATTATACTGACAACACAGAATACAATGTTCAATAAATTAATTTGCACAAATTAATACAAAGGCACGAGCGAAAGTGTGACGTATCAAACGGATGAGGCCTGACGGTCAACACTTTGTCCACAACAGATGAATAGAATCCATCTGTCAATTATGACATTTTCAAAGCGTGTCGGAGGTTTCATTTGGGTTGCCATCAACAAATAATATACATATATACTTACTAACATTAAATAATTTATAATTTTTCTCTTAAATGGAGGGGTCTAAAAATATTATTTCAGTGGTTCCAAGTACCATATTTTAGTAGCTTTTATTTGGATGTAGTTTGATTCTAGTTAGTTTTTTCTCGGAATAAAAAACCAACGTCCATACAAAAAGCGGACATCTCCTTTAGTTTAGTCCTGCCAAATTAATCAGTGCCTGACGTAAATTGTCGTAATTTTAGTAGGCAAGTTTTTAATCACGTCTAAACTTGTATGGAGTAGTGACACCGATTTATTTATAATTTAGTCCTGTCAAATTAATCTGTACAAACATCATATAGATCGTATCGTAGGTACCTATTGATTGTATTTCAAGTGTTCCTAACAGTCCGTGTGAGTCTTATTAGATTAGCAAATATCTTACATTAACCTTTTGAATGTGTTAAGTTACACAGTTCGACATAAGCAATTGTCTTTCTATTGTGTCTCTAATTACGGCATTCGATGAGTTTAAATAAACTTTTAAAAGTCGTATTTGTACTTATTGATGTGATTGTTTGTCTTTTCTCATAACGAAGTCTTTTTTCAGTAGACGTAGCAAAGTTCAACTTTTGAACTGGCCAGATAACCCCGAAAACATGCACATTGCACATGAGTCAAGCTGATCCAAACCATCTCAAAAGGGTACCTAATTAAAACCATACACTACCAAACCTAGCCGAAATGTCCGATGAACAACCGCTCGACATCAAATTATAATACACATATAGAAAAGGTACAGTCGAGCGCACGTATATCGTACTGATTTGACATTGACAACGTCTTTATGTCGTAGCAGTGAGAACGGTGTTCGTCGTACAAGGAGCATCGTGTAACGTACAGTTGACTGCTTTTTTATACTTTTTTACTAGCTGCGCCCCGCGGTTTCACAGCGTAATTGTGGATCCCTTCGGAATATCGGAATACAAAGTAGCCTATATGTTAATCCAGGGTGTCAGCTACATCCATACAAAGTTTTATCAAAATTGGTCCCGCCGTTTGAGCGTGAAGAAGTAACAAACATATTGTAGCGGTATCTACAACGCCACATGCGAACAACGCGTCATACTGACGTCACGCAAAATCCTGCATCGCGCAAGCAGAGTTTATCGCGCAACTAGCATAGATACAATGGCCCGACATAAATCATCGGGCAGTTGCTCGCCAGACACAACACCCGTCTGGTCGGAGGATCCTCCCTTTTCTTCTCTCACACACACACACACACTCACAAACTTTCGCCTTTATAATATTAATGTGATTAACCTATTTTGTCGCACTGCTGGGTACAACGGTTTCCCATACTTTGCAAACTTTCTTTATCTCGATCTTTATCTTTATCGAATACGGTGGCAACACTGAGCAAGTATACATTCGCCTATATCAAAATTATTTAAATAATATTACTAAGTCATTAATCATAGGCAAAAATACAAAAAACCAGTACATAAAGTGACAACACAGTGCTGTGATTGTTATCATCAACAAAAACTTGGTGGAATTCAAATAAATCGCTTTTCCCTAAAGTGCAAGAAGAAACGTTAAAAATTACTGCTTATCGTGTGTGGACCAAAAACTGTGAGTTAACCAAGCTACAAAGGCTACGTCCATACATGACAACGTAGACACATTTTTGCTTTCCAGAACTTAATTATTATCTAATAAAAACAAACTGTGAAAAAATATTTGTATTACGAGTCCGTTATCAGATGAATGACAAAAACACACTAACGCCATCTATTATCAATAGAGATAGTTAAAAGTTCATCTGCTTTACCGACGAAGCAATTACCAATTGTTGCCAGTGTTAAAATTAAATATCAGTTATCTAGGTCGACAGCGATACATTCATCGGCTACTGTCTTTATAACCTGTGATTAGTACTTATCTGTGGCTCGAAAAAACAAACATTAACAGGTATTACGAATTCACGAAGTTAATTATTTGTCATGGAAAACATAACTTTTAGAAATACAAGGCAGAACACGATCAGAAGAAATAAATCTGAATGCGATCTATCCACGATAACCATGGATCGCACACTGCTTAGCTCAACTTTATCCGAAATCGCTGATACTGAGGCACTGGATCTATCGACGAAAAGTATGCCTACAAACGCCGGCCCTAGCCTGGCTGACTATCGGCACTTAAACCAACAGGTTTTAGATCTTTGATTGGAACTTGCTACCGCGCATGACGAAATAACAAATCTTAACTACGAATGCAACAGTCTTAAGCAGAAGTTAGAAGACAACAACAAGCAAATACATCTCCTTAAAAAAGTGTCAAGTGAATCCTTAACAATGAGCCCAGTGTACACACCATTCACACCACAAAACTAGGTTTCAACACCGCTGCTAAAGAAACTGACTAACGTTAAGGTACGATTATCCCGGGCCCAAATTAATCACTCGAGTCGAATAACTCATATCGAAACACCTACAACTCGCATTGACAGCATTCCACAACAGTTACTCAGAAAAATGTCGGATAATATCGGAACAGACATGATAACAAATAATTCCAACAAAACTGAGCATCTGATCAAGAATTTACCTAGCCCATCGATCTGGACCTTGCCTACTATAGTTGGAAGTGGCTATGAACAAAAAACAGGGAACCCTAAAGCCATAACTGAAGAGGTAAACAAAAATAAAGAAAATAGTGACGGTAAAAAACGAAGAATGATTTACATCATTGGTGACGAACAAGTACAAAATCTTGCTGAAACAATGCTTGAAAATAGGCAAGGTAAATGGAATAATGATTATGGCATCTTCGGAATGGTAAAATCATCGGCCACAAGCAGTGAAATACTAAGAACGTGTGAAAATATGTCAAAAAATGTCACAGAAAAAGACATTGTAATACTGTGTTTTGGTGTACAAGACAAGAATGTATACAAATATGTATCCAACTTAAGTAACATACTATACATATTTCGAAAGCAAAAAGTCTTCATAACAAATGTACAACGCAACCCTTATCTTAATGAACACATGCTTAATAGACAGTTGTATCTGATTGTAAAAAATTATATTAACTGTAAATTAATTAACCTGACTAACAGAAATGTTTTTATGAATAAAATGAATGACTTTACGAGTATGCTTAGTTATAAGATTAATTTAGAAATAGATTCCATGACATACAATGAAAAATTCTTGACTTTTTCTAATAAATCTAAATATTTAGTACAGCCAGGTGTTTGCATTGAAAATAAGCAGTCCATATCCCAAATGCCAGAGAAAAGTAAGAAGGGGACCATTCTATACTATTTCAAACCTAAAAACCAAACGCAATCTAATGATAACCTACAAATACCTTATAAGAAAGGAACTATCCCTTTTTTATTCAATAGAATGAAAGTTACTAGTCAGTCAAACATAAAAGAACCTTCCCATAAATCTAATGCACCATTTTTTCGTACCTCACAGTAAATCCAGTCTGATATTGTTTCATCAAAACATTGCAGGTGTTTTTAATAAGATAGACGAAATAACGATGGCAATTAGTGAATTATCTCTGAATTCTAAAGAAATTGACATAATTTGTTTAAGTGAGTCATTCATTAAAAACAAATCAGAATCTCTTCTTAAGATTCCTGGTTACAAACTCGTCGCATCATACTGTCGAGATACTAAACGAGGTGGTACATGCATTCTCATTAAGAATGAGATGACTTGTGTTAAATTAGATAAGTTGACAAATGACATTGCATGTAATTTTAATTTTGAATGTTCCGGAATAGAATTACCAATTAATAAAATCATCATTATTTGTATTTATAGGACACCAAATAGCAACCCAAAAGTATTTCTAGAAAAATTGGAAAAATTACTAATTAGAATCACAAAAAAATCGAAGAAGGTAATTATTTGTGGTGATTGGAATTTAGATACAATTAAACCAAATAAAAGTTGCCAAGAACTCTTAGGATTATTAAAAAATTTCAATATTGAATTGCATATAAAAACACCAACACGAAAACAGTCATGTTTAGATTTGATTGCAAGCAATATCAAACAAGCTAAAGGTGAAGTTCATCACCTGGCTCTATCAGATCATGAGACAGGCCAAACCCTGACTGTGATGACTAATAAACCTAAATCTATGTTATGTTGGTTTGAGTACAAAAGGGACTATCACGAAGAAAATATACAAAAGTTTTGTGACTGTATTTCTGCGCTTTCATTCTCTGAGATGTATCTGATGGATAATTTGGAAGATGCATTTCAGGTATTTCATGGGACATTACAACTGTTTTATAAACTATGTTTTCCCATGCAAAAGATAAAAAGGTCGAACGGAAAAAATAATACTCTGTGGTTGACGAAAGGTCTAAAAAAGTCGTGTGTACGGAAACGATATTTACATTTAAAAAGTATTCATAATAAAACAAACAAAAATAGATTAACAAAAAAGTATAAAAAATATAGTGACATACTTAAACGTTGTATTAATAAATCTCAACAAATACACAACAAAAGATACATACAGAATATGAAAAACAAGTGCAAGGCTACTTGGGATATAATCAATAAAAAAATTGGTGACACACAAAAAAGTAATGACATAAACCAAATTGTAGTAAAAGCCAACAACATCACTGACCCTCAAAAAATTTGTGACATGTTTAACGAATACTATATCCAATTGACAAATAATAAAGAATTTACTTATAATATTGAAGATTTAAATAGAACGTTGGACATTAATCAGAATAATACAATATTCTTAAATCCCACTGATGCAGTAGAAGTATTCAGGGTAATTTAAAACCTAAAAAATACTGCGTCTGTCGGTTTTGACGAAATCAGTACCAAAATTATAAAAGCTTGTGCTAATCACTTATGCAAACCGTTGAGCTACTTAATTAATAGATCGTTCTTGGAAGGCATATTCCCAAGCGCATTAAAGAACTCAATAGTCAAACCAATATTCAAGAATGGTGATAAATCTGACATGGCGAACTATAGACCTATAACCTTAATTCCTATAATATCAAAAATAGTGGAGAAGACAATGTTAAAGAGGCTATACGATTATGTGGATAAGTATAATCTGCTAAGACGGGAGCAATTTGGATTTAGGAAAAATAGCACCACGTCTTTAGCTTGTTTTAATTTAATAAAATTAATAACTGAGGCAATGAATGACAACATACCTGTAGTAGCAATTTTTTTAGACATGAGTAAAGCCTTTGACTTCGTTGATCATACGCTATTACTAAGCAAATTAGATACATATGGCATAAGGGGCCAAGCCAATGACTGGCTTAAGTCGTACCTAAGTGATAGGCGTCAATGTGTGCAAATATCAAAAGTCCTTGATGGAAACAAAGTAGAATATAAATCTAACTATAAAACGAACGCAGTTGGAGTACCCCAAGGCAGCGTGGTAGGAGCGTTTTTATTTCTGCTATATATCAATGACCTTCCCAATGCAACACGCCATGAAACAATCTTATTTGCTGACGATACGACACTAATAATAAAATGTAAGGACAAAAATAAGTTGGAACAGGAAATTAATGAAGCAATCAAAGACATAATAAGTTGGCTTAATAACAACAATTTAAAAATCAATATAAATAAAACAAAAATAATTCAATTTCAAACTTATAAATCAAACTTTCAGAGTCTGAGTATAAAATATGACGACACTATCCTAGAACAAGTAGTAAACACAAAATTCTTGGGCATAATAGTGGATCAAAACTGCAATTGGAAATCACACATCAACTACGTATGCGATAAGCTAGACAAATTCGTATACGCAATAAAACGTCTTCGATCAACAGTGTCAACTGCCGCAGCAGTTACTGCATATTACGGATACGTAGCGTCTGTGCTGTCATATGGTCTAATACTATGGGGCAATTCAGTTGAAGTTTTAATGGCATTTCGGGTACAAAAAAAGTGTGTCAGGGCAATTTCTGGCGTCTGGTTTTTGGACAGCTGCAAACCTTTATTTAAAAAACTTCACATTTTGCCATTACCCTGTATGTACATCAAGGAACTATGTATGTTAGTAAAGCAAAATCCGCACTATTTTCGCATGCAATCAGAAGTGAGCAACAAAAAGGCTTCTGCTAGAAATAAATACAAACATGAATTAAATGTACCTCAATGTAGACTGCAAATATTTAGGAGGAATGTATATGTTAATGCCATTCAGGTGTATAACAAGTTACCAAACTCATTTAAGGAACTTCCCATCCCCATGTTCAAGAAAAAGCTGACAAGTTGGTTATTGGATAATTGTTTTTATGACATTGGTGAATATATGGAATATTGTAAAAATCTAAGATGACATGTACTTAATTTTGACATTGATTTTAAAGTAACGACTGCCTTATTATATTAATTCATATTTGACATATTTTTAATCATTAAATCTTATAATATTAATTGTACTTAGTTATATAAAATGACATTTGTATATTTGTACACCATATGTTATGGTAGAATGTATAGAACTTAAAAAATATTAACACCATACTATGTAAAACTACATTCCTACAAATAAATAAATTCTAATTCTAATTCTAATTCTAATCTTTCGCCTTTTCCAGGCAATCGGTCACAAACGAGTTCAAATAGCCACGCCAGCGTTACTTAGGCCTACCTCGGTGACGACACCCGTCTTCAGGCACCCACTGTGAGACGATCCTGGCCCATCTGTCCCCAAGCATCTTATTAGTGTGACCTGCCAAATCCCATTTCAGCCTCTCCTACTTATCGCCAAATTCGATGATGCCTGTCTTGGAGCAGTTACAATCTACCTAACCTTTTCCCCATATGTTAGGGTCTGCTTCTAGTCCAACCGGATGCAGAGATACCAGTATTTTATATGGACTGATTGTCTATCTGACCCAAGATTCTGATTGTGTAGGTATATAACCCAGTTGCTGGGTAACACGATACAGACTTTTGGGATTCTGACTGACCCGTAACAACTGTCAAAGATCCACGAATGACAGTCGGAACCAACGGGTTCGTGCTTTCCAAGGCACGGCGGGGTCACGATATGATAGGTCTTAGAGTTGACTGTACCTATAAATAATTCGCAATACGTAATCAATCATCTTGCTAGTCTAACTGTATTCCCCATTTCCTCTGGCGAATAGCCATAGAAATTTCAAGTTCCGCCGACGTGTTTCGCTTTTAAAATGTATGCAGATGGTTTAAAGGCTAATTAATATTCGGTAGGCGGCTACTTCTGGATGCCTTTTATGTAGACATTGAGTTTGTACGTCCGTTCATTTGCAACGTAAACAATCTAATCGTACTTCAATTTAAATGACTAGTTCACCAGACATTTTAATTTGTTGATGTTTACATTTAAATTGAAGTGGCTGATAAAGAGTCCTTTCTTTGGGTTCTAATGGAGGTGGATAGATTTAATTGTTTTTTTGTAATTGTTTTTTTTATAATTTGATTGTCTGTATCAGTTACTGTGATAGTATGTCCTATTTGAGGTTGTTTAATGCGGCCATAGTTATGGTTTATTAACCTAAATACATTTAGAGTGAATTTAGACAAATAAAGTCTCCATCGGATCATAGCGCATTAGGCAATTGCGTTCAGCTATATTAAAGGTAAGATAGAAATATAAAATTACGATTTTTTCTAATAAGTATTTCTTCAACATACATATTTTACATTAGGATTTATGTATGTAGATGATGCTGTTTCTCAGAAAAATCGAAACGCTAACGAAACACCAAAATACTTCATCATCATCATCATTTCAGCCGAAAGACGTCCACTGCTGGACATAGGGCTCCCCCAAAAGGGTTTGCCATAATCGCCACGCTTGGCAGGCGGGTTGGCGATCTTAGTATGGTATGGTGGTGGAATGCATAGAGAGCGCTGCTCCCCATTCTCCGGTACGCCTTTAAGACACCTACGGGAAGTATGGGGTGGTGCTATTCTTTAAGTCCGGCACCACACAGACGAAATACTTCATGCTAATAATCAAACTAGGGACAAACATCAGCATAACACATCTGTAAACATTCGAACAGCACCTGCCAATGACATGTCACATTGTGCTGCCACAGGAAACACGACTTGATATGATTTACCGCTTCTTCATTTGGAAGTGTAACCTCAGTTCATGCTGGATGCCTAAACTAGGACCTAAGTTTGATTGGGGCTAGATTTATGTAGTAAGTTTAGTGAATTTATGACTAAAGTTTTTAAGTTAGTTTTCGAGAAATAGTTTTGTGGTAGAGAGGAAAAAATAAAACCGATGACCGTTACGACACACTCGAAAAGATTTTGTATTTATAAAACTATTGATTTATTTAATATATTAGGTATCGGATAGACTCAGGTGTTTCTTAGGTCTGTAATTTTTTAGATTACTTAGACGTGTAAATAAATGAATATAGAGAAAAAGTAAATACTAGAAATCCTACTTCCTACTACGCGAATGTTTGTGAGGATCGATGGATGGGTGTCAGTTACTCTTTCAAGCAAAAACTACTTTTACGATTTTGATGAAACTTTACAGTAATATAGCTTAAACATCAGAATAACATGTAGGACAGTTTTTATCCCGATATTCTCACGGGGTCAACATTTATGCGGGTGAAACCGCAGGGAGCTGCTAGTATTTTTATAAAATAATTGTAGAAAATGTAGGAAATCAAGGGCGATCTTAAAAAGTACCTAACATAACGAAAAAGAAAAATGTAGTAAAATACAAAAGACAAATCATTGACAGCGATGCGGACGAATTTTTTGATGCCCAATGAGCCTTTTTCTTAATATTTTTATTATATACCTACTTGTTTATAATGTAACTAGCTGCGCCCCGCGGTTTCACCCACGTAAATGTCGACCGCGTGGGAATATCGGGATAGAAAGTAGCCTATATGTTAATCTATATAGAGTGTCAGCTACCTCCATACAAAATTTTATCAAAATTGGTCCAGCCGTTTGAGCGTGAAGAAGTAACAAACATATAAACACACCCCACACATACACTCACAAACTTTCGCCTTTATAATATTAGTGTGATATATTTTAGTGTTAACTTGTAAATTGTAAGAAAAATTAAGAAGTAGGTTAAAAAGCCTTCTATTTTAGAAAGCCTATTACAGTACTGACGAATTTCTGACTGATAAATTATTCTGACTTGTGTGAAATATCTAGATTCTGTTCCTGTTTACTTGACATTTAATTCGCTAATTTATTGTACATTTTCTATATTGAGTTGATGACACTATGCAGTAATATATTTTAATGTTAAAGTTCTAATTTGTAATGTTAATTGCTGTGATTATTCACATTATTCTTATTATGGATTAATTTATAATTATTTGATGTGTACCTATTTATATTTGTACGACGTTGGGGCAAAACATGACTGTGATTTAATTGAATGCAACATCTTGTATGCCATTTGTGTATACTCATGTTTTGAACAAATAAATTATCGTCACCTTTTTTTTAATGGGAATTACTGAAGCTTTTGAAAGATTTGCAAGTCAGACAGACATGACATTTCAACATTCAAAATCAAATTCTGAGGACTTATAACAGTCAGTAATGCGAGACATACAAATTCAAAACAAAAAAAAAGTTCCAAAGAAAAGGAAATCCTGTAAAAATACCTACTTGCAGCAAAAATCTGAAATTCACTTTCAATAATTTAAATATTTGCTTTAACAACGACGCAGAGAACACGAGCACGCGGAGACGACTAGCTTAGGTATAGAAACCAGACTAGATTTCCGAAGACTATTTACATAGTTACTTTACATTTGTGGTCGTCTAAAACATTCTACATTTTGTTTCCCTTGGGATGGAAGAAACCATAGGTTTCACGATCGTAACTCACGCAGATTCGATGGTTTCTTCTTTTGTATTGTAGCACGATTCACGAACTATCTAAGAGTAATATAATAATAATAAACCCGCAGGGCAGCATGGCGAGCTGTTGGGCAGTAGCGATCCCCGGAACCTATCTCCCAGGACTAGATTTGTTCCTCACCTCTGGCTTGGGGTGCACGTTGAAGAGCCTCCTCGTGGCGCACCCTGGGCAACGTCGGTTCCAATTGCCCACCAGGTTTGGGTGGACAATTGGGGCGGGTGGCAAATCTTCAACAGGACGGGAAGGTCATGGTTCCAATCACCGATCATCCTAGATGGTCGGTGAAGGGAACCGGGCTATAGACGGTCATGCGTCTACTCCCCCTCTGCTTACAGAGGAAGGTGAGTGGGCGTATACCGTCGCAGGGCGGTTCGTGCGCGGTACCCACTAGAGTGTGGGCGGTGGAGGGTGTCCCATGCCCGCGCTGCGTCTGTCCGGCATCCGGCGGCAGCGTGGTGTAATGTTCTTAGCCGCAAGTGCGAGAAATAAAACACCGACACGTCCGTTCATTAGCTTTGTATTCAAAGACTGACATGTACAATATCTGCGCTTACCTACATATATCACACGTGGGGACGCCGGGGCGGCGGTTGGTTTTGCCCAGCCGTCGGCCACCCCGGTCGTGCTCCGACGGTGAGCTGGCCTTGGCTCGGAAGATCCCCACCAGTAGACGGGGTGGGGTCCGAGAGCGAGGCAAGGGCAGGGGCCTCACTGCCCGTGAGGCGGCGGAGAGAGTGGAGGAGTCCGCAAAGGAGGAGGGGACCGGTCGCGCGGTCGCTTCGGGGCCCTCTAGCAACGAGGCGGGGGAGGCTAGCGGCTCTGAACCCGAGGCGGACTGTAAGCGCAGGTTTGCGGCGGTCGTGGAGGCCGGGATCCGAGACGTGGCATTGAAGAAGCTCCAAGCTTCGAAGAACAAGGCCGTAGTCTCGGCGACGGCCTCCATCATGGCGGCAGCGGAGGCGGCCAACTACGCCGGCCCCTCGGCCGGCGAGGTGGCTTAACTGCGGGCGGAGGTCGCCCGCCTGACGGCTGCCATGGAGCATCTCCAAAAGGAGAATGGGAGGCTCCGGGCAGACCTGGCCGGCCTGCGGGTCACCGGGGGCGCGCAGGCGAAGACACGTACCGAGCCAGCCCGTACCGGTAGAGAACCAGGTCCTCAGCCTGGTTCGACAGGAGCTGGCGGCCTTCCAGGCGCGGTTCTGCGTCCTGGAGGGCATAGTCCTGCGCCCCCCTCTGACGGGCGGGACGGCCCCGAAGGCGGCCTCATACGCGGCCGCTACGGCAGCTGCCGCCCCTAAACCCGGGCCGTCGGGCCGGGCCCAGGCGCCGGCTAAGCCGGCGTCGGCCAAACTGGCGTCGGCCAAACCGGCGCCGGCCAAATCGGCGCCGGCCAAGCCGGCGTCGGCCAAACCGGCGTCGGCCAAACCGGCGTCGGCCAAACCGGTGTCGGCTGGAGGAGCCCCGGCGCCGGCTGGCGGCGCCCCGGCGCCTACTGGCAACACCCTGGCGCAGGTCCGGAAGAGGGGCAGACCGGCAAGGGAGGCGAAGGCCCCAGAGCCAACGCCCCGCCCCCAAAACCCTCCCAGTTCTCCCACGACCGACGCCGAATGGCCCCGCTCTGTCACAGCGTGTCATTGACTGGCGCGTCATGGAGGGGGTGGAGACCTACTCCGATCACCGGTATATCCGGTTCGACGTCTCCGCCCAGACCTCTAGCGCGCTGGTCCAACAGGCCCCGAGTGGTCCGCGGTGGGCGCTGAAGCAGCTGGACCGGGAGCTCCTCCTGGAAGCCTCGATCGTGCAGGCCTGGGTGTCATCACCGGACAGGCCTGCCAACATCGACGATGAGGCGGAGTGGTTCCGGGAGGCCATGTCCGAGATCTGTGACGTGGCAATGCCCCGAGTCCGGCCAGGACGCGCCCGACGTCAGGTGTACTGGTGGTCGCAGGAGTTGGAGACGCTACGCAAGGCGTGCGTCGATGCGCGACACCTGTACACCAGGCACCGCAGGCTCCGCATTCGCCCTCCGGATGCGGAAGCCACGGAGGCGGAGCTGTACGAGGGGTACAGAGCGGCGAAGACCGCCCTCCAAGAGGCTGTCCAGCGGGCCAAGGATGTCCAGCGGGCGAGGAGATGGTGGAGACTCTGAACAGAGATCCGTGGGGGCGCCCTTATAAAATGGTGCGGAATAAACTCCGCATCTGGGCCCCCAGCTGGTGGAGGAGGTGGTGAGCGCTCTGTTCCCTTCACGGGGGGAGCACACTCCCCCGCCCATGGCTCCGCCACTGACGGTGCCCGAAGCGGACCACGCGGACGACGACGACGACATCCCTGAAGTGACCGGGGTAGAACTGAGAGCGGCGGTAGGTAGGCTGAAGGCCAAAAATACCGCCCCAGGACCCGACGGCTTGCCAGGTAAAGCCTGGGTCCTGGCCTCGAGGGCTCTCGGGCCTCGACTGGAGGCGTTCTTAAGCGCATGTTTGAAGAGAGGCCAGTTTCCACTCCGTTGGAAGACGGGGAAGCTGGTCCTCATTCGGAAGCCAGGGCGCCCTGCGGACTCTCCGTCCGCATACCGGCCCATCGTGCTGCTCGACGAGGTCGGCAAGCTCTTTGAGAGAGTGATTGCGGGCCGCCTCGTCGGGCACCTGGTGAGGACGGGGCCGGATCTTGCAGACAGCCAGTTCGGTTTCCGCAAGGGGCGCTCGACGGTGGACGCCATCATGCGCGTGAGAGCCCTCACGACGGGGGACGCGGTGTCCCAGGGTGGGGTCGTCGTGGCGGTGTCACTCGACATCGCCAACGCGTTCAACACCCTCCCCTGGAGCACCATTGTGGAGGCACTCCGGTATCACCGGGTGCCGCCCTACCTCCGTCGAATAGTCGAGGCGTATCTGACGGAAAGAGCCGTCAGCTACCCCGGTCGCGATGGGGAGTGGAACCGGCGAGAGATGTCGTGCGGTGTCCCACAGGGATCGGTCCTGGGGCCGCCTCTGTGGAACATCGGGTACGACTGGGTGCTGCGCGCCGACCTCCCTGATGGCGTCAGCGTGGTTTGCTACGCTGACGACACGCTGGTCCTGGCGCAGGGGAGGTCGCATCAGGCGGCGGCCGACGCGATGACACGCGGGGTTGCGATAGTGGTGGAGAGGATCCGGCAGTTGGGTCTCGAGGTGGCATTGCACAAGTCCGAGGCCATGTCGTTTCATGGGCCCCGGAACGCGCCGCCATCGGGATCCCAACTAACGGTAGGAGGGGTTCACATCGGCGTCGGGATGACGATGAAATACCTGGGTCTCGTCCTCGACAGCCGGTGGAACTTCGTGGAGCATTTCCGACGTTTGGCCCCCAAACTGGAACGGGCCGGGGCCGCCTTCAAGCGGCTCTTGCCCAACCTGAGGGGGCCAAACGCCTCCTGCCGGAGGCTTTACGCGGGGGTCGTGCGGTCCATGGCCCTATACGGGGCCCCGGTGTGGGCGCGTTCACTGCGGCGGCGAGCCGCACACTACCTGAACGCGCCCCAGAAGGTGGTAGCCATAAGGGTTATCCGGGGCTACCGCACGATCTCTGGCGAGGCGGCAAGCCTCCTTGCCGGACTGCCGCCGTGGGATCTGGAGGCGATAGTCCTCGCGCGCCTGTATGAGTGGCGCGCGGAGGCACTACGCCGGGGGGAGGATCCGCTTCCGCGGCAAATCGCTGCGGAGCGGACGGATCTCCGGCGCGATCTCATGGCGGCATGGAAAGAGCGACTGTCGCAACCCAGCGCAGGGCACGCCGCGATAGCGGCGATAAGACCCCTCTTTGAGGAGTGGCTAGAGAGGCGCCACGGCGCCCTCACCTACCGCCTGACGCAGGTCCTCACCGGACACGGAAGTTTCGGGAGGTTCCTGCACATTATCAGGCGGGAGGAAACGCCCGGGTGTCACCATTGCCAGGATCGCCCAGAGGACACGGTGGAGCACACGGTGGAGGTCTGCCCCGCTTGAGCGGAGCACCGCCGTGTCCTCGTAGAGGCGATTGGCAGCGACGGCGACCTCTCGCGTCCGGCCCTGGTGCAAGCCATGGTCCGGGGCAAGAGGGAGTGGGAGGCAGTCACCTCCTTCTGCGAAGCAGTCATGCTAGCGAAGGAGGTGGCGGGACGGCTCAGGGAGAAAGCCTCCCGTCCCAGCCGCCGCGGGAGACGCTCCGGGCGTCGAGAGCCGCGTGATGACTCCCGGCCACCGTAGGCGCGGGCCTGCGGGCGGAGAGTAATGGGTAGCTCACCGTCCGATCAGGACCAGGCCCGTGCCGGACGGCGCGTACGTGTTCCACGCGCGCCTCAAAGAGATGTCAGCATCGAATAGGGGCCCCTTAGGGCCGAAGCCTGCCGGGTCAGCGGGATTATCCGAAAGGGTTACCGCTGGCCCGGAACATAAAGGGCTAAGGAAGGAACACGGGTGGGTTTTAGTCATTAAGAGTCTGACACTCCCTTCCGCTCCATCCAGAGCGGGAGGAGTCATTTGATGATTTCCCATCCGCAAAAAAAAAAAAAACCTCTGGCTTGCCTTAATTGGCCGGCTGTTGTAAACACCGACGAGAAACAGAGCTCCCACCTCTTTTTTGCCTTTATTGGCCGGCTTGAGTGGAGAAACGCAAAAGCAAACGTGCTCGGCGGAAGGAAGTATTCCAGTAAGTGCTCTTAGGGATCTTGACCATCTTCCAGGCTCTGGGATTGTTATAGCCGTGGAATACCGCTCCACTCCTCATAAGTACCTCAGCCGGTCGATTCTGTAAAAATCTCACCGTGAAAACTTGGGTGATGTGAGTTTGTTTTTGCTAGGAATTGCCACTATTGACAGCTCACTTCACCTAAGTTTTCACGGTGAGATGGTTACAGAATCGCACTGCAGGATATGTTGTCCCCTTATCGCTACGACACTATGTGCCAGAGACCGTTTTCGGGGGTCCGTTATTAAGTGTGCAAGTCACCCCCCGCCATTATATCTGTGAATATTATATTATCATTGGTCAGGCAGGGGACATAGTCCTTCCATAGTTCAAGGTTGCTCAATCCACTATAGGCAACCCAAACACATAGCCCAATATATTTTGTTCCCATGTTCTGCAATAGTCCTGCACCAACCGGGGGTTGTCCTTGGATGCACTTGCATAGTGCAAACAGGAATAAACGTCAGTTGGTGCCTCCTTATCATTTAAATTGTGTAAGAGCCCTCTGCGAGTTGACTTCGGCCCCTGGTATGCCTTCCAAAGGTCCGGGTCCCCAGGGTCCCAAGATATGTAAAAGACATAAGAAATAATATACAACAAGGCATAAAAATTTCATTAATATGTAATTTTTATACGTATCGCCACTCGTTACTTTTATTTACCCAATTTGATGGTTAGGATAATCATCATCATCAGCATAATCAACCTATAATATTCCCACTGCTGGGACACAGGCCTCCTCTCTGTGAGAGGGAGTGGGCCGTAATCCACCACGTGGGCACAGTGCGGGTTAGCAGAAGTCACATATCTTCGAATTTTTGGTCCTAGGACATGCCGGTTTCCTCACGATGATTTTCCTTATCGAGCCACCTTCATTTTGCGAGCAGTGGTGATGAAATAAATTACACAAAATAAAGCACCTATCAGGGTTCGAACCCACGACGTACAAACTGTAAGTCGCGGCCGTTACCACTGGACAACCACTGCTAGAATACGCTTGTAAATCAAGAATTGGTTCTAATCAATCAGGTTTTCTAAATTTTCACTCTTTTAAGCTGGACATCTTAAGAAGAGGGTGCTGGAAGTCAGAGTAGTTACGCACGAAAGAGAGTACTACTCTGGCAGTGTTTCTCGAGTCACAGCTCGAATATATCCAAACATGTTTGCGGATACTCAGCGATTTTCTTTACTTATAAAATAATCCAAATCCAATATTGTACTTGGCCGTCCAAGTCCTTGTTTGTGTGCTTGGCCACACTGGCAGCGCAGGGCGGGGAGCGGCGCGGGTGCGAGAACGCGCGCGATCTGCCTGTCCGCAGTCGAGCGCGGCTTAGTTCCTCAGAACGAAGCCGCGCACACAGACACAACACTCATGTTGTCGTGTCAGTGTTTGTCAAAATATAATATGATGTAGAAGACTTATTTTTACTAGAAAAAGCTCGAACTAGTGTGAGACCACCGGTCCCCGCGCGGGCCGCCCGCGCACTCACTGCAGCCACTTGTATGAACGAGCTATGGCTTGAGTTGCCCTCGCAATCCCCGCGCGCACCCCGCACCCAGCGGCCCGCGTTGCTCACCGCGCCCGCGTGCCCACTATGGACGCTCAAATGAAGTTCTTATGTATATGTACACCGCAGCGCGCCCGCCCCGCGCCCGCGTTTGCAGTCTGGCTAAGCACTATGAGGTATATAATATCTTAATAAACAAAGGAAAACAAACAAGTGCAACAGTATCTTGCGACCCGGCGCCACTCGGTCCTAAGCGTTTAATAGCTTGAAACTCGATATCACTGCTCAATACTCGTATCCTGTTACTGTGCGTTCGTGTAGTAGGCGCCATTTTGTATTTCGTAGGTACCAACAAGACGCTATCGCAGACGTCAAAACTTATTCGGTTATGTATTTAGTCAAAACGTCCTTGAGTCGAGACAACGCTAAACAAGTAATCACAGTTTAGATTCTTGCTTAAATTATTGATGACTAGACATTATTCAAGTTTATGTAGCTATATTAAAGCAGTAGATACAGCTTAGAATGAAAGCAACATTCATAAACTTTTTATATGGCTCTTCATTAACTGACTGATTTCCTATTTTGTGAGATTTTTCTCAAAATTGTTCGAGCCGTTTTGTGTTGAAACAATAGAGTCATGTGATCCGAGTCCCCAATTAGTTTTTCAAGATATCGCCAAGCAGTTGATCAACCCTTCACGTTACCAGAGGGCTGGCCTATTTTTTGGCCAATGAAACAGGAAACTTTCCTATTCAGCGAAGCAGATTTTTTTTTGATGTCCTATGACTCTTTTCTTTTTTATGCTGGGTTACTGGTAAAACACTAACAACCTCTCAAGACTGTATTACTAGCATGTTAAGGCATTGACTCCCACCGCGGTCACCTGGTGACCGCGAACAATACATTTTCTATTGTGTCTGTTGTCTGGCAGTCAACGTGTTAAACAACAACTTTTGTTCCATGACTTAAAATAATTCATCAGATTTTAATTCATCAGCCTTTCTTACAAATGAATTCATACCATCGCTCTAAATGTATATGTATGTAAAGCAAAAGAAAGCGCTAGTTAGGTAAAAAATTGCCGCGTCTAGTAAGCACTACAAGAAGCAAGAGCAAGAGTACTACAAGCAGCGGAGGGGAGCAGGGGTTAGATCAACAACGAAATCAAGAACAACGAAACAACAAGAGAACAACGAAATCTTGAAGGTTTGTTTTTGGTAGGTAAATGTTTTGTAAAAAGTCATAGAACAAAAGTTGTTGTATATGATTTTAGTAATACAGTCCTAGAAGGTTATTAGTGTTTTACCAATAACCCATACAGGGTTATTGGTAAATTTAAATTGGTTATTGGTACTACAAGTATATATTTATTTTTAAGATTATTTTAAGACTGTTGGTTTATGTATTAAATATTAAAGGCTTTTATATTATCTTGGAAACTGAAAACAAAAAACTTTGGAATGAAAAAAAAAGTTATCTAAGTACGTAAGTATTTAATGTGTTTAAAAGTACCGAAGAGTCTAGTCTCTTGGGTAAAGAACTTTCAGACAAGAACGGTCCCCGATCATCGGTGCTTCAAACCAATACAATAATTTAATTTGACATGGTCGTGATTTCATTATAAAATCAACCAGAGAGTACCCAACTTCTGCTGAAATTTAAATAAATCATTTAGGTTCATCTTATGGAATTAATTCATTGACATTTTCCACGGGATTGAACTTTCTAATTGCTTTATGGCACTTTACCTGAAGTTAATATAATCTGGTAATAAAAAGGTTCTTAAATAAGAAGGCCTACGAATAAACAAGACACCTACCTATATTTAAGATAAAATAAGAAAAGATTACGATAGAAAATTGAACAATAAATTTGTATGAAGGGATAATGCTAAAACGAATATATGCCTTGATACAAATGAAACGCCCACATCGTTTAGTTAAATTGTTTAGAAATAAGGTAGTAGGTATAAAAAAACCTATGTACCTACAACTTTGTACAAAGAGTAGGTAAATCATCTATTATAATTATCATAAATTAAAGTCACTTTAGGTCGGTCATTCTGTGTGACTGCGTTGTTCCTCTAAACTAGGTACTTACGCAACTTATTTTGATACGGTTTTCGCCACCATTTATAGAATTTATTCCGGAACATTTAAGTCTGTAATAAATTCACACTAAACTTAAATTTTAGAAAATAAATTTCGGTGTTTTATCAAGTCGTTAAAACCGTGCAAATCAGGGGCGGGTTAATAGTTAAATCATAAATTATTTAAGTTCTCACCGTTTGTTAGGATGATAAAGTTATTTCAGCTGGGTAATTGCGGCAAAACACTAACAGTACCTAGCAATGGCTTTCAATCTGGGGGCCTAAAAAGGCCACTTTAGCAGAATCATAAAAGGATAACATTTTGAATTATAAAGGACAGTTAACTGTTAAGTCAATCGTATCAAATCCCATTGGTTAAGGATTTTTCAGTTATTTTTTTTTTTGTCTGTGCTAAAATACCAAACAATCCAATCCAAATCCAATACCAATCTCTTTGATTATACCTACGTAGTGCAGCGAAAAAAGAAAAACATGGACTGTCTTCGCGATATTATTATTCATAATGTTATCCTTTTATGATTCTGCCAAAGTGGCCTTTTTAGGCCCCCAGGTTGAAAGCCATTGCTACTGTTAGTGTTTAGGCCCCCAGGTTTTATTAGGTTTCAGGATCTGACGGTTATCCTTTTATGGTTCAACAACATTCATTGCGTTATTCCCGTTGTTGAGCAGACAAATTTTTCAAATATGAAGCAATAGATTAGCAATATCCTTCAAAATTATTCAAATTGTGATTCATAGTGTGTCACGCAATTACAGTGCTTGTGATCCTAATATAATGAGCTGTTTTCAATTTGACGATCGTAATATTCATAAACATCTCTTTCTGCCCATTGATCATAACTTGTACAAGTTCTCAAAAGTTAAATCCGTATTGCACTTTCAAATCATCTCCGTTAATTATTTGAGTTACTGCAGCTTAGTTTACCATACTCAATCTAGGAGTTAATCATTTCAACAATAAATATGGAAGGTGTTACTAGGTTACTTTGGGTTTCGGTTTAAAGAAACTTTATTCCCAATAAAGACTTAAGTCACTTACTTGAGAACAATACTAAAAATATAGATTACAATATGTTCGTCATCAGTATTACAATTTAATAGTTACCCATCCAATGCATTCATTTCTCCAGAAGTGACCGATCCGCAATTATGTGCTGGCTAAGTTGAGTTTTGAATGCATTGTAAGAGTGTACATTTCTTATACAGGACGGTAATTTGTTATAAAGCTGTGCCCCTTCAAAAGTTAGCATTTTTTTATACACTTTAAGGTAAGTACCAATCTTGGCGAAGAGTCATTGAATCCAATAATTTGTGTAGGTTGCCATAATAATCGGTTCGCGTATAAAAGAAAAAAAGAAAGCCTTACACGGTTTTTTTAACCTTTTCGTCCGATTTTACGTCAAGAGAATAGTTGGAATGAACTTCTCGAGTTATTTTGGGAAAGTTTTAGTTCAGGCTTTGAAACGAAGCCATTTATGATTTTTAGATTAGATATACCATATATAGTAGGTTAGTGATAGCACTTGTATTACGAATATAGCTCTTACTGCTACGACTTAAAGGCTTGAAAAGTTGACAATGTCAAATGGTTATTTATCACTGATGTACTGTTATCTGAAGACTTACTATTTATATTACTGTCAGCGTGTGTAAAAGCCTCCACTGTTGGGCAAAAGCCTCTCCCCATGACTTCCAGAGCTTGCGATTCAGTGCTAATTTGGGATACTGCCCAATTAACTGTGGGCTAAAATAACCACTGTGCAGCCCTGCGATAGTTAGGGGGCGTAGCGGCAGACCCTGTAGAACACGAACTGGACCAATCATAACTATACAGGGTTATTGGTAAAAAATTAACAACCTCTTAAGAGGTCATTGTACTCATCATTATGAACAACTTTTACTATTGCACCAAACCTGAAATCGCAAAAAAAAAATCAGCTGTCCCCTACATTTTGACAACTTATACGAACGAATTTCAGGTTCGGTCCCATAGTAAAAGTTGTTCATAATGATGAGTACAATGAACTCTTAAGAGGTTGTTAATGTTTTGCCAATAACCCTGTATAAATTACTTCCCTATTAATAAAATTAACATTAAAGATTCTTCTTCTTATCTTAGCACCCATCTTTGGCTTAATAAAAGCCTCATCGAAATCTCAACTGGTCTCATTTGAATAAAATGGCGGCCAGTAATTTTACCTTTCCTAACTTTGATCCCTTTATAGCACTCACAGATTTCAGATAATGGCGATCGTGAAGGAGTTGAAATGTCCTGAATTTAAGTAAGAGATTACATCGATTACTGGGTAAGTTTAATTATAAATGTTTCCTTTGAGATCCCGGTCGACATATTTTAAGTTAGTGTAGCGTAAAACAACGGTTCGGTGGGTGCCACATAAAGGCAGTGACGCCTGTCATGTCAAAGTAAAAGCATTTAAATGTCAAATAGGCACATAAAAGACACTTTTGACGTCAACATCTATCTATATACACTGTGTTCTTCACGTTACCCACAAACTTTTTCAAACGTTTCTATAGCTTGCTTTTACAAATTAAATCTAACAAAGGAAGTAGTACTTAAAAAGGCTTCCTTACAAAGATATTTAATTATTTAATTTCATTTAATTTCATTTAATGTAGCTATGCAATAAGAAAGGGTCTTAACTTATTTTTGACAAGTTTCAGCCCGCCAAATCTTATGAATGAAAATACGTCGTTGCCAATTCTGATAAAAAAGCATGCATATCGGGTGATTTGTTTCAAGGTTTTAGTTTATATGAAAATTACTAAAAAATAAAAAACCATTGATATGTCCGTAATGAAAAAAAATGCAAATTTCCATGGTCTGAACATCCTGGTCAAAGTTTATGTATATCGTCCGGAACACGGTGTATACGTATCTATTACAAGCTTTCGTCAAAAACTAGTATCGCAACTGGTATTTATGGATGTAAACGCGAAGTAAGAATTTGGTCATCGATTAATTCAATGATTGCAAATAACTATAATGGTTCTCAGATCACGTTCTCGTGTAATCGTGTTGTTTCACAAAACATTGCGCTGAACCGAATTGTTTATAAACCAACAACGGTGTTCAATTGCTCACAAATCTTTGGTAATTGTATCCCCGGCCTCGGATCGTTGTTATAAATTAGGTGTTATGATTTTGGTGAATTATATTATGAGTACCGGAAGACGTAGCGTATAATAGTGCAAACTAAATAGTGCAAACTAAGTTATTGCCTTCAAGTAGACACGACTTGCATAGACGTAGCGTTGGAAAGCCTCCCACAGGGTGGTCCGACGACCTTGTGAACGCCGCAGGAACCCGTTGGATGCGAGAGACACAGAATCGGTCGAAGTGGAGGCGCTTGGGGCAGGCCTATGTCCAGCAGTGGACGTCTTTCGGCTGAAATGATGTTGTTGATGATGATATTATGAGTACCTTCGCTGTAGTTTCTATGCCTCATAGTCATAATGTTGTGCACTTCCTCCTCAAACTTAAAGTGCAAATCAGATTCGTGTAATAAGGTGCTTACTAACAAAATTATTACTGAAGTCCTTGTGGCTAAATATGTCGCACGGGTCGATCAAGCTTTGTGGACGGGTGAGCATCCATTACATATCGAGACCCCTCCGTGCCTCCGAAAGCACGTTAAGCCGTTTGGTTCCAGCTGTCATTCGTGGGTCTTTGACAGTCGTTACGGGTAGAAGCCTAGAAATCTGACAACCAGTCTCACCAAACGGGGCATCGTGTTACCCACTAACTGGGATGTCGAGGTCAGATAGGCAGTCGCTCCATGTAAAATACTGGAATCCAGCTGCATCCGGTTAGACTAAAAGCCGACCCCAACATCGTTGGGAAAAGGCTAGGTAGATTAATTCTAATCACCTATTTTTTATTTGCCATGATAGAAGCCATAGTAACACGTATTCTGACTACATTTAGGCTGCCTTTTCACCAGAGATGAGCGAGGATGCGTAGTGAGGGAATAAGAATGTAAAACTAACCAATACTAACGCTAACCTAGTTCAAGCTATAAAAATGAAGCGATGTTATTGGTTGGTTTCAAACACATCTCTCGCTACGCATCCTCGCTCATCTCTGGTGGAAAGGCAGACTTTATTTTTTTTCAGGATGGGAAATCTTCAAATGACCCCTCCCGCTCTGGGTGGAGCGGAAGGGAGTGTCAGACTCTTACTGACTAAAACCCACCCGTGTTCCTTCCTTAGCCCTTTATATTCCGGGCCAGCGGTAACCCTTTCGGACAGTCCTGCTGTTTTTATTAAATCAATGGTAGTCGTGCGCTATTCAGTAAATATTTAGCTCAGCCTAGTGCCGATATATTATATGTGATATTTAAACTAATATTATAAAAAAGAAAATATTTGATTTTGTGACTTTGTTTGTTACGTTTTCAGGCTAAAACAGCTAAACGGATTTGAATGAAATTTGGCACAAGCAAGGGTAGACCATGACCAGGGGGCCTAAAAAGGCCACTTTGGAGAATCATAAAAGGAATTATAAAATGGTGAAGACTATTGTTTTAGCACAGACAAAAAAAAATAACTGAAAAATGCTTCACCAATTTGATAAGATTAACCTAGCAGTTAACTGTCCATTCTGTTATCCTTTTATGATTCTGCCAAAGTGGCCTTTTTAGGCCCCCTGAATCTGGACATAGGATACTTTTATTCAGATATTGTAACCGAATCGAGACTTACGCAGGTAAAACCGCGAGGTGCAGCTCGTATTTATGTATATAGCCAACATAATAATATTCATGAACGTATTCTCTGTAATGTTATTTCATTAAAATTCCCGTTCACTGTGGAAACGCGCTATAATAGATGCGTAGGTAGGGAAATCTCGTCAGCCTAATTCCTTTCGGTGTTGTGTTTCATAATAACAATAACGGCAAATTCATTATTCATTTTCCTTATTAAACCAGTTTAAATGTTATATTTTAACACATTGAAGGACACTGAAAGAGACACAATAGAAGTTTAACTGTTAACTATCTGACCCGTCGAACTTCATACAGCCTCAGATTTTTTTTCACAAATCCAACAAATAAAAAGGTCATAAAAATCGGTCCAGCCGTTCTTCATTTATAAATGGTGTAAGTAAACCCGGCTTTGTTTTATCTATATAGACTAGCTGACCCAGCAAACGTTGTTTTGCCATATCAATTTTTTCTAGCTGCCCGGCGCTACTTCGTTCGCGTGGTGTCCTACCACTTACCCTACCCCTACCCTACTCCTTCCCTACTCCTACCCTACCTTACTTCTACCCTACTCCTACCCTACACCTACACTACTCCTACCCTACTCCTATATGTAAATAAAAGTATTAAATACAATTAAGTCCGCCTAAAACCGGATAAAAAGTATCCTATGTCCGTCTCCTGGTTCTAAGCTACCTCCCCACCAATATTCAGCCAAATCGGTTCAGCCGTTCTTGAGTTATAAATAGACTTTCTTTTATGTATAGGTATAGAGAAGATTACGTCGAGGGGCGTTAAGTTCCCGCAAAGTGTTAAAGGTGTTAAGCTTATTCCCTGATGAGGGAGGCACGGGTTTACAGTACGGCACACATCGGTAGTTACACTTTGTACTTGAGCTGGACTAGAGTAGTACGAAGTTTCAATAGAATGTGACAGCTCAATTCAAATTTTAACGGCTCGGAACACGATGCGAGTCGCTGCGCAGTAACATTTTTTTGGGGCGAGGGGGGGGGGTACTGCGCCCCCAATTAGCTCACTTCAGAGCCGCCATAAACTTTGAAGCGAACTATAGTGAGCACTGACATGTTGTGGTCACAGTACCTAATAGCTAACCGATCTAATTGCCATCAATCGGTTTCAAATCCAAACTACAATAGAGAAAATGTAATAGAAATTAGTAAATTGAATAGTGAATGATTGCATGGTAATAGTAAATAATAATAATAGTAATATAATAAGAATGTATGTAAACTTAATAAAATTTGCACGCTTGCTTGCAGGCAGAATAAGTACAATGACACTTAGGTTATAAGATCTTACCTTTAACAAAACAATGTTTTTCTAGCAAATAAACGTTTAATTTGATTTGAAATTTCCGATGGAAAACCCAATTGCCTAGGGGAGAGCAGGTAGGCTTCGTACAGCGGGAGCGTTCGTACAGTAGTCATATCTACACTATCCATTACGTTGCCTCGTTGATGTTTTTGTGAGTGACGCTAACTCACACGCATGTGTGAACCGCGAGATGGCGGGTCAGTGCGGCCGGCGGCTTCAACGTGACGACTCGATACGTGTTTTCGCTCTCGGTAAGTATTTTTCATATTCACTTTTGAACACGTTTAGTTGTTATAAGTTTTGGTCGAACTGTTAAAGTAATTTTATTTATTTAATGTTGTGATTACGTAGTTTATTACGTCAATAGTCATTTTAGGCTAACTATTACAGTTATTTTTAATTTTATTGTGGATTTCTCTGGTTGGGGTACCTTCGTGCAGCTATGAATGGGGTAGATTCGTACTGTACGAATGCCAGCAAAAATATTAATCACTAAAGTGTTGTTACAGAACCATGCCGCGAATATACGTAAAAAAGGGGACAAGGACAGGAGAAGTAGATGAAGATGCAATGAAGTCTGCGATGAAAGAAGTTTTGGATATCAGCCTAGTGAGCCTGCCAGCCTTTTTGAATTCCTTTATTATTTTTTAATGTGTTTATAGTATGGTTTAGAAGTTTATAAGTTTTTATAAAACAATAATTGTTAATTAGTATTGCATGAAGATTGATTACTGCTTACTTTGATCTCAATAAACGTTTATATTACATTTGTAAAATGGCATTTTCATTGACTGTACGAATGCGCCCTACGCTGTGTACGAATCTACCACACGTGTGGGGTAGTTTCGTACGTTTTCCATGTTTTAGAAAAGTAACCGTAGCTTCGCCATGCTGAATAGTATCAAGACAACACTACACTATTTTTAAAGCTAGATAAATAGGGTACTTATAGACATTAAAATTATTTTAAAATAGTTAACAGTATTTCGTATAAACGGCTAAGAATAAAAATTGTACGAATCCTACCTGCTTTCCCCTACATCTATAAATAACTATAGGTACCTACATATACTGCCCGCAATACGTGGGTACTTATTTTTTTAACAAAAGTATACAGACTAATAATAATTAATCCTTTACTGAAGTAAAACAAGTAACCCAACGTAGCAGTCACCTTGTTAGTTTTAAATTTTACCGAAAATGAGACTTAAGTTTGGCAAAAAACAAACACCGATCATTAAATAAACCATTAAAACAGCAAACACTGATCATTAAATGAACCATAAAAACACTAAACACTGATTAAATGAACCATAAAAACAGCAACCACGGATCGTTAAATGAACCATAAAAACAGCAAACATCGATAATGTAAACGTTTCAGAACCTACTGGAAGGATGCAAAAAGTCCAATACACTGATCGTAGATACAAAAAAAAAACCATAACATCACGCCTTTATTCCCCAAAGGGTTAAGCAGAGGTGTACCTATAGTAGGGTATACCCACACGTAATAGAGGGTGAGCCTATTGCCATAAACCGGACACAGATCTACACTCCGGGCTGCTACTGAGAAATTCCTAATGGAAAAACCCAATAACACTTTCCCCGACCTGGGAATCGAATCAAGGAACCTCATACTCTGAAGTCGCGCTTGCGGCAATCAGGCCAACCTACGAAATAAACGTTTTTAGGGTTCCGTAGTCAAGTAGGAACCCTTATAGTTTCGCCATGTCTGTCTGTCCGTCCGTCTGTCTGTCCGTCCTCGCTTAATCTCTGTGACGCTTAGCACTAGAAAGCTGAAATGTTGTAGGAGTACGTATATCAGTTACGCCAACAAAGTGATAAAATAAGATTTTGGAAAATATTTTTTTTTAGGGTAGCTCCCCTACATGTGAAGTGGGGATGAATATTTTTTTCATCATCTTCCCCATCGTGTGGGGTATCGTTGAATAGGTCTTCTAAAATGGCTTAGGGGTTGCTAAAATTATTTTTCGTTTTAATGCTCCATTTACGAAATATTAAAGTTTAAAGTGCAAATTTTTGTTCCAGTAGGGGGTCCCCCCCCTCTAAAAGCTAAACTACTAGCTTGAAAAATCTGGAAAAATTCTCGATGATAGTGCATTTCATGAACTTTAAAGGAAAAGTATAGCGGTTAAGATAACTTTATTAGTTTAGCAGTAATATTCGTTGAACTTGGGTGTTGGATAATTTTGTACCAAATACAAAATCCTTAGCATTAATCCTTTAAAGTGACTAAGATGAAGTAGTTGCTTGTTTATAATGGGTAAAGACTTGCATTGAAAACCAAAATATGTTTTTTTTTTTACCTATTCAGAATAAAGAACAACAGAATCGTACTACATTGTGATAACGGGCTACTACGGAACCCTACACTGTGCGTGGCCCGACACGCACTTGGCCGGTTTTTATTAGATTTAGGAAAGATGCAAAAATACTAATATCTTTTTTGTATATACAGTCACAGCTTCCCAAATGAATCCTTAAAACTGTACAGTCATACTCCATATTGCTCCTTTTTGAAACCAATGTGCTTAACGAGTTTTCAATATCAACTTGTTTCCAGAAACTAGAAACTCTGCCACTTATTTGTTTGCCAGTGCGCAATATGAAAGTTCCAAGTTTCGAGTTAAAACTAAGTATGAAATTGGTATTTTAGTTTCGTTTGATATTTCTATTGGAAAGAATATTGGACTACTAAACTCCGGAAGTATTTTATTCGAAGAGTTAACTTTTCATACATGAATAAGTAAACGAAATAGGTTTAAAGATTATTTATTCTCGAAAAAGACATGAAGTCTAAGTAATGTGTGTCTTTTTGGTTCAGTTCATACTGCCATCGTCTAGGTCAGAATGACGGGTGTACTGTTACAGAACTGAATATGTTATATATGAAAGGAATGTACCAGCAATGTACCTGAATGTACCTTTAATGAAATTTTTGACATACCTACATGTGATTTGATAAATAAGGTCGGGCGGGGCTATTTCGACTAAAAAAACACAAACGTCAGCTTCAAAAGTCTGCACACCTGTCTTTGAATACGTTATGATAGATTTAATGAATTTATGTTATAAAAGCTTTAATTGAGATCTTTCTTACGTAGGTCTTATACAGAATACTCATCTCATATGTTCACAGGAACGATATTTTTGAAATTGGGAAGAAATAGTTACAATTACCCCACAGTGGGGCTATTTCAACTATGCCACATATTTATCGTACTAAAGCCGTTATCGTTTTGAAAATGAGAGCCTGAGTATATTATGGAATAATTCATACCAATCTATGGCTTATTGTCTCCTAACATGGTTCAGTAATGTAATAAAATACTTTAAATACCTTGGAGGGGCAATTTCGACTTTTTACATAGGTAGTAGTGCAGGGACGTATGCCAACCAACATCATCGATAAATCAGATCAACAACAACCATGAATAAACATTTATTTAAAGTAAAAATAAAACATGTTACATGTATTCTTGAGACGATTGTGGACCGTGGTATGCCATAAAAATCAGCAGCTTGATAACTAGTCATTTTTTTATTGCGCACATCTTCTACAGCCGTAAGCAGTTCGTCTAGCTAGTGAGTACTGTTTAACTTTTTTTGCCTTATAATTTCGCACCATCTAAAACGATACAACAACCAAAGCGCAAAAGTAGTGTATTAAATAAGCCGTAAAGTAGTAGAAAAGCGGACAAAAACTTTTTTCATAAGATAGGAAATTCTTCAAACTGCATGACATTTACATTTCACAACTATAGTAAACGGCTTAATCACCATTTAGAGATTTAATTTACCAACAGTGCAGCAGTGGTTCCCTGTACCTACATTTTATCGCAGCATGTGCCAATGTTTTTGTTATGCATAGAGTATCGATATCATCACATCACTAGTGTTTCGCAATACCATACAAAAATGAAGCGGGGCAATTATGACTTTAGGTTAGTCGAAATAACCCCACCTCTTCTTTACGTGGGGCTATTTAAACTAACAAAAAATCACATCAAAAACGTATCATTCCAAAGAACAAATGAGCGAAAAACCATTTACGGTTTATATTTTCACTAGTCACTGTTTAATATTGTAAAAACAAGCGTTTTAAACACAACTTTTGACGGAAAATGTGACGTGCGTCTTTTGTTAACACATGCACAAAATGTCGTCTGACAAAAAAAAGCGTGTAGGTCGAACAGTTCGCGGTTTAGCAGCTTCATCTATGAAATTTTGTATAAATAATCTGTTCACCTACCTGGATTACCTGGATATAGATGGCGTTTTGGTACAAATACAGTAGAACAACAGTTATTGTCATTAGTTGAAATAGCCCCATAGTCGAAATAGCCCCGCCCGACCTTAAATCAAATATTGATTAGAAAATTAATTATAATTTACTCAACGTTTATGAAAAGCAGTGAAAAATGTAAATAATCCTCTCATAATCACGTTCAATTCTCAATACGAGCAAATAACCCTATACTAACATTGCTATTAAAATTGGTAGGCGTCAAAATTTCTTTTCTTGATTTTCTCGTTAATTACTCGTCGCATTATATTTTCAGATTATATTTTTATGAGGTACATTGAAGGTACATTCCTCTGGTAAATATTAGGTAACATAAGATATCTATTACATTAATTATTAGTATTCACCCGTCATTGTTACATTAATTATTAGTATTCACCCGTCATTCAAAAGCTCAGAAGCTTAGAAAAACTCGCTTCTTCGGGCCTTAAGGTTGAAGAACCATCAAAACGGCGCCCAAGAATCACTGTTATTGGAGTCCCGGTAGCCCTGACGGATAAGGAAGTTTTTGACTGCATCTACGAGCAAAACCTCTCAGATAAGATGATAACTCGGGAGTCGTTTGAAGAACAAATTAAATTGAGCCATAAATCTGGAAAAAAAGACCTGCCTAATTGCAATTACATACTAGAAGTGCCAGCTAGTATCAGGAAGATTCTAGTGAATCAAGGACGAATATTCATCAATTGGACGTCATGCCCAGTACGAGATTTCACGATCGTTACTCGGTGCTTTAACTGCCAGCAGTTCGGTCACGCGGCCAAGTTCTGCCGTGAAACTAGCCCGACGTGCAATCACTGCGGAGAGACTGGCCACTCTTTTAAGGAATGTAGTACAAAAACCAGTCCACCCAACTGTGCGACGTGCAAACGTTTTAAGAGAAAAACGGACCATAAAACTGGTGATGTAAATTGTCCAGCACGAAAATATGCCGAGGACAACTATATCCATTCCATAGATTATGAAGGCGCCTAAGAGCGCTACCTATTAACCTATTTATTAAGCACATTAGTAGTAGTTTTTGTTTGTTTATATTTGTTAATTATTCATTTATCATGACTGATCAATTACTTAGTGACCTAGACCAATTTTCTGTGTCTGAAGCTATATGTTGTAATGTTGATGAGTGTAAACACCTCTTTCCCTTGGGAGAGAAACCGCTGACCCTACTCACACAAAATATTCGCAGCATAAATCGAAATATTTTTGGTTTTGAAATATTGCTACAGAACCTGGGTATAAGTTGCGACATTATCGTCCTAACAGAATGTTGGTTGTCAAACCAAACAGCTATTATACCATCATTAGACGGATATGTTTCGCATAAAACCAACAGAAACATCAACCAGAATGATGGTTTAGTTGTATATGTTAACAATAATTTAAATACAACTGTAGAAGAACCTTTGCTACAAAATAGTAATTGCTTACTCATTAAAATTAATTCAGATACGGTAGTTATGGCTATATACCGACCTCCTTCTCAAAATGTTGCGAGTTTCTTAGATTCACTAAACGTACAGTTATAAAGTCTTACAACTTTTAAACACATAATATTAATGGGGGACATCAATATCAACATTGCTTCCGGGAAAATGGATATCCATGCACATAACTATCTTAATATCTGCTCATTCCACGGACTCTTGCCAGCTCATTACCACCCCACGCATCAAAGCGGTTCATGCTTAGATCATTTCATTATAAAAACAAATAACCCAACCAAAACATTTGTTACTAACTCTTCGCTTACTGATCACCAAGCAGTTTTACTAACATTGCAAGTTTCTTTACCCAGAAAAAAAATATTTATAGACATACGTAATATTAATTTTGACCCAGTTTATAATTCTACCGATGCAAACATTTCTATTAATTATTTTATAAATTCACTTCACTCTGCAATAATAAAACATACGGTTGCTAAAATAACGCCAAGGAAGTATAAGTGTATTAAACCTTGGATTACACCCGGACTTGTTCGATGTATTAGGCATAGAGACAAACTTCACATAAAGTCCAAACTTGAGCCTGAAAATGAAATTATTTCCATTACGTATAAAAGATATAGAAACTTCTGCAACGGCCTTCTGCGAAAAATAAAAAATGAATATGATAGAAAAGAACTGCAGAAAGCAGGCAAGAATAGTAAACTTATTTGGAAATTTATAAAAACAAATACATTTAGAACAAAACAACCTGAACCTCCACTTGACTTATTGACAATAGAGAACAACCCAATCGAATCAACAAATAAAGTTAATTTCTATTTTTCTAACGTAGGCAAAACTTTAGCAGAAAAGACCATACAATCTAGAAGTTCTTTCCCTCGAAGCCAACCTAAAACTTTCTCCACACTCAAATCGTTTGTCTTGCTAGATACGGATGTCGATGAAGTTCTAACAATTATTTCTGGATTAAAGGACGTTTGCGCGGTTAGGTGGGATGACATATCAAACAGCATACTTAAACATTTCAAATACCTACTCGCCCCGCCACTAACTCATATTTTTCAGTTATGCTTAACTAATGGTATATTCCCTAAGTCGCTTAAAAAAGCAGTGGTAACTCCTGTATATAAATCTGGTGACAAAAAATGTGTTAACAACTACAGACCCATTTCAGTTTTAACAGGGCTCTCCAAAATCCTAGAGAAAATCATTAATATTAGATTAATGAAATACCTAGAAGATAACAAATTGCTTTCCGATAGACAATTTGGCTTTAGGCCCAAAAAATCAACTAATCAGACAGTACATCAAATGACGGATTATATAACAACTAATTTGGATAAGGGCTTGCACTCCATTGGGATCTTCCTAGACCTCGCCAAGGCCTTTGACACAATTTCCTGTCCTTTATTATTGGACAAGCTTGAAACACTCGGAATAAGAGGAACAACGCTTTCACTACTTTCTGATTATCTTAGAGACCGCGAACAATGTGTCAAAATTGGTCAGTACGTCAGTTCTGAGCTTCCAAATAGTAATTACGGAATACCACAAGGTAGTATATTTGGCCCTGCTTTATTCCTAGTATATATAAATGACCTGTGCCGCTTAACACTCCAAAATGGTGTCATAATGTCTTATGCAGATGACACAGCTCTATTGTTTTCAGACAAATCTCGAGATGAGGTGTATAAACAAGCCCAGAACGGTTTTAATATAGTGTCTAATTGGCTATATGAAAATCTCCTAACACTAAATGCAGAGAAAACCAATCACATTTTATTTACTATGAGAAATACTAACATGCCAACTACTAACATAAACATTTATGCGCATAAGTGCGGCACGTATGCTGACAATGCATGTAATTGTCCTACTTTAGCAAAAACCTATCATATGAAATATCTTGGTGTAAGGATTGACACAAATCTGAATTTCCGTAAACATATTGATTTGTTATGCACTCGAATGCCTAAATTGATATACATTTTTAAGAATTTACGATATATATCGGACTACAAATTAATTAAACAGGTCTATTTAGCTTTGTGTCAATCCATTCTCACTTATTGTATAACTTCATGGGGTGGGGCTGCTAAATCAATCCTATTGCCATTAGAACGTGCGCAGAGAGCTATCCTTAAGGTAGCCACCTTTCGCCCATTTAGATTTCCCACACACGAACTTTACACGGCATGTAAGGTTTTAACCGTGCGTCAACTATTTATATTGAATATAGTACTGCACCAGCATAGCAAACTTCCTTATGTCCCAATACCTATAGATAAGAGAAGAAAAGACCTAGTTTGCATAAAGCCTCAAACTAGACATACTTTTATAAATAAATTTTATGTATTTTTAGGTCCGTTCTTATATAATAAAATCAATAAGTCTCTAAGTATATATAGTGTAAATTGTAAAAAATGTAGTGAAATGTTGAGTAAATACTTAGCGACATTTAATTACTCAGACACTGAAAAATTGCTAGAAGTAATGCAATAAGTTTATTAATGTTAAGTCAATTTTTATTTTAAAATATAATTATTATTATTATTATGTATCAATGCTAGCTCTATGTTCAGTAACATAATAGTCCACTACAACACTCAGCGTTGTTAAGTGATGGCCTGAAACACAGGTTTGAATAAACCTACATCAGGCAGGTCGCTATTGAATTCAGTAGGCTTTTTAACCAATATAAGTTATACACTAGATTTATTTTAGGCATAGTTTAATATTTTCCTCATAATATTAATATGTAACATTGTAATCATGTAACTTCTATGTAATTTATACTTATGTGAACTTATGAATAAAATTATTATTATTAAATTATTATTAAATATTAAAATGTTTATTCACCAATTTACGAAGCTAAATAGAAACTGATACCGTATTTTCAAAAAAAAATTGTGACTGTCAGGACTGCGGCTCACTTTATAATTACAATTGTTCTTGATTCTTGGAGGTACATTGAATTTCATTAAAGGTACATTCAGGTACATTGCTGGTACATTCCTTTCATATATAACATATTCAGTTCTGTAACAGCACACCTGTCATTCTGACCTAGACCTGCCATCTCATTTTGGACCTGCCGGAAAATCGTTTAGCGCTTAGTCGAGCTTCAGTTTGTGATCTAATGCGTGATTGTCTATGCCCTTCCGCTCCTGGGGCAGAATCCTACCAATATTAGGCAATAATACAATCCTACTTGTACAGTCACGAGCATAAGTATGTATGAACTTTTGAGGATTTTCTCCTTTATTTTTGAATGGAATTTTATATTATTAGGAACATAGTATTTTCGAACCCATAGGTTTATATAAAGTGTCGTATTTCAACGTTGCATTCGTTATTTGTGAATTAGTGCTCGTGACTGTACCTAATATGAACCTATTACTGATGAAAACTTACCTAATTAGATCAGAGATATTACGATTCAGCTGCATCCGGTTAGACTGGAAGCCGACCCCAACATAGTTGGGAAAAGGCTAGGCAGATGATATTACGACTCTCAATCGAAGGAAACTTTAGATAATATCTGTTCAGACACATCAGCGTGGGTGGTATCTTAGCGATTACACCTATATTTAGAAGGGACCGATCCGTTTTATAATACACACAACTAAGTAGATTGGAATCGTATACAGGGTTATTGGTAAAACATTAACAACCTCTGAAGAGGTCATTGTACTCATCATTATGAACAACTTTTACTATGGGACCGAACCAGAAATTGCGAAAAAAAAAATCAGCTGTTCCCTAAATTTTAACGAGTTATACCTACGAACATAAATGTAGGGAACAGCTGATTTTTTTTGTGTTCCCATAGTAAAAGTTGTTCATAATGACGAGTACAATGACCTCTTAAGAGGTTGTTAATGTTTTACCAATAACCCTGTGTAATCATATATCATATATTATTATCATACACACATAATTATCATCATCACTTTGCTAAACACGATGCCATGATTGGCATTCAAGAAACCTAATGCTTTGTAAAAATCTCACCTTGAAAGTAAAGTGAGTTTGAGGTGAGCTTTCTGTCAGTAGTGTCAGTCAATACCTAACACCAGGTGGAATGACAGCTCACTTCACCTAAGTCTTCATTACAGAATAGACCGGCTGGATTGTATGCCCTTCTTTCTTATAGGTATAATAGCTGCGCCCCGCGGTTTCACCCGCGTAAATGTCGATTCCGTGGGAATATCAGAATAAAAAATAGCCTATAAGTTAATCCAGGGTGTCAGCTACCTCCATATATTTTTTTTATCAAAATTGGTCCAGCCGTTTGAGCGTGAAAAAGTAACAAACATTTATAATAAACACACACACACTCACAAACTTTCACCTTTATAATACATATTAGTGTGATGTGACAAACTAAGTTTCTCTAATAATCCTAGATACAGACGAGACGCCAGCACATCAAGCGACTACAATCTGTCAGATTTGTTTAATAGATTTTCAACTTTATTACTAAAACATAAGGTTCAAAATTGATCGGGAAAATTTGACGTAAAAGGCGACTAAGGTTCGTACCGGAGAATGGGCAGCAGCGTTCTCTATGCATTCCACCACCACACGATTGCCAACCCGCCTGCCAAGCGTGGCGATTATGGCAAACCCCCCCTCAACTTGGGGGAGGCCTATGTCCAGCAGTGGACGTCTTTCGGCTGAAATGATGACACATGCACAAAACCTCTAAGCCATTAGACTTAGGGGTTTTGTACATTGCAATTTACACAAAGTAAAGCCCCTGTCTAGGTTCGAACCTACGTTCTACAACTCGTAACTCGCGGCTGTTACAACTCGGCCACCGCTGCTCTCCTACTCTCACCATTGTTCAAACGAAAACACATTATTTTTTTTATTAAAGGTAGCGGAATAGATTTCACGCCTACTAAATTCTAAACAAAAATTCAAAGCTTTCAAGCATCGGGTTTCTGCGCTAAGCTGCCGTGGGCGTTTGCCCGTTAAAATTTTATTCAGTGGGTGGTTTTCCTAAATTTAAATGGTTTTATTTAAAGGGTTTACTAAGCTTTCAATTTGTGATAAGCTTGATGTTTTCCTTTATAATATTCAATGTCGAAGTTTTTATTTGTAAAACCTAGGAAGGTGTTAAAACAGGTATTGTAAATAAAATATGTAGGTACACTTTGTTTTGTTGACGCCGTACAAATACTCGTATCAATAAAGTACAAATCTCTTCTCCATAGATACCTACGCTTTGCAATGGGCAACTAGCTTCATAATTTTCTGACTGACCGACTTCTTGACAATTCAAAAGTGTGTAAATGGTTTAGTTAAATGCTTTGAGATTGAGTTTGAAAGTAGATATCATAAATTACACTTAGGTACCTACGTAAAAGAATTAACTTTTATAAACATTACATGAAAAAGTCTATCCGACTTTGTCATTTAATTTTTCGCCAAATTACCTAAGTACTTACCCCACACAGAGAAATTACTAAAAGACGAAAAGATACTGTTTGCATACTGCCGCGAGTGCACTCCTCATTTGCAAAAAGATTATTTTATTATTTAGGTCCGTATCTTTATAATAAAATAAGCAAGAAGATGCAGATTTACGGTTTATCATACACTAATTGTAAAAAAACTGTCCGGCTATACCTTCAAAATCTGTCATATGATGCAACCGAAAAAATACTCACATGCTCGTAACATGATGAATATTGCTCTGCGCTGTAACTATCACGTACCATTCCACATACACACACATACCACACACACACACCCTCCCCCACACACGCACACAAACACACCCCAATACAAGCTCACACACGCACACACACACACACATATACCCACAATCACTGACACTACATTCAATTATTAAGCAGAATAAGGTTTTTCTAAAATATAAAACTAGTATTTACTCATGATATTATTACGTAGTGCCGTTCAAATTGTAGCATCAGCCCAAGTACTATTATGTTATGTTATGTATAAATTATCACTGTACCATTAAACATACCGAGACTGTTTCTCCTTAACACAGGTTATTTTGTAACCTACCTAGGAGAACAGTGCTTCACCCACTCGATTGTAGACTACCTAACATATAAGATCTTTACTATAACTATGTATACCTACTACAATCAGTCTGTTTGAGTAAATAAATTTATTATTATCTCCTTTATTTCATCGTATGTACCTACATATAAATTATATTTTTAAATATTAGAATATAAAAACATAAAAACATTTAAAAATATAAAAAATAGTAGCCCACCGGTATCGGGAACAGGGTCCAAGCTACCGGCGGTCAGGGCTCCAGAGAAAGAAACCTCCTAACAATGCGGGCCGTGTCCATAAGTACCGCTCTCTGGATCAAGCCCTTGATCCAGTTGCCCAACGAGAGCCTCCTCAGGTGTTGGTCGAGGCTCTTGGCTATTAGCCCATTGGCTGTCACGACTATCGGCACAATGATTGCTGAGTCCACATCCCACATGTCGACAACCTCGCGAGCCAAGTCAAGATACTTGATTTGTTTATCTTTCTCGGCTTTCACGAGGTTCTCATCATGCGGGACGGTTATGTCAACAATCATTGCGCGCCGCTTTGATCGATCCACCACCACTATATCAGGCTTATTGGCAACAATAGTCCTGTCAGTGATGATGGATCGATCCCAATATAATGAGATATTACCATTTTCGAGAACTGGGTCGGGCACATACCTGTAGTATGGCACCTCCGATTCCACAAGGCTGTATTTCAGAGCAAGTTGCTGATGAATTATCCTGGCTACAAGGTTGTGTCTATGCAAGTACTCTCCGTTAGCTAGACGAGAACACCCGGAGATAATATGCCTGATTGATTCTCCCGGCCGGTGGCATGCCCGACAGATGTCAACCGTGCCGTCTTTCACAATAAATCTCCGGTAATTGTTCGTCATCATCACTTCGTCCATAATTGCACAGACAAAACCTTCGGTTTCTCCAAAGAGGTCACCGAAACGCAGCCAGGCTACGGACGCTAGTAAATCGACATCGGGTCCATGTAGGGCCCGGAAAAAGCGTCCGTGAAGCTCCTTACTCTGCCATACCTCCATGCGATCATTAGTGTCAAGCACTACTGGCTTGCGCCAGTTCTCTTTAGCCAAGGAGAGCGGGGTGAGGCCCTTGTCCACGGCGACTACATCTCAATGCATCCCCACGTCGGTTTCTAGGAAATATTCCCTGAGACTGCATATCTCGCGATTGTGGAGGGTCTTAGCGTTTAAAAACCCTCGACCTCCACACTTTCGCGGGATATACAGCCTCATTACCGATGACCGTGGGTGATGCATTCGATTTGCAGTCAGCAGCGTACGGACCCTCCTATCCAGGGCGTCGAGTTCGGTTTGAGTCCATTTGAGTATGCCGAAAGAGTACATCAAAACCGGCATGACCCAACCGTTGAAGGCGCGCACCTTGTTTCCGCCTGATAGAAGACTATTAAGTACTTTTTTCAGGCGGCCAAAGAAGCGCTCTTTCAACGATTGCTTCATGTCAGTAACATTGATGCCTAACGCTTCCGACATACCCAAATACTTATAGGTTTCGGATGCGGAGAGGGCTCTAAGGTTTGTGGAATCCGAGAGTTGGGTTCCCACGGATTCAACAATCTCCCCTCGCTTTACATGCATGACCGCACATTTGTCCACACCAAATTCCATCCTGATGGCGCTACTGAAAGTTTGAGTTACTTTCAGTAGCTCCATCAGTTGCAAATTGTTGGGGGCAAAGAGTTTTAGGTCATCCATGTAGAGGAGGTGCGATATAACCTGACCACCTCTCCTCAGCCGATAGCCTAGACCTGAATCCTCCAGCAGTGTGCTTAGAGGATTCAAGGCTAAGCAGAACCAAAGCGGACTCAAACTATCACCCTGAAATATGCCTCGCTCGATCCTTATCGGTTCGCTATTCCTCTGAATATTTCGACATCCTGGATAGCGAAGGACAGTCCTCCATTGCCCCATACACGACATCAGGAAGGTGCGCAGAGTTGCATCAACTTTGTACAACTCCAACACCCTCATGAGCCATGTATGTGGCACCGAGTCATAGGCCTTCTTATAATCTATCCAACATGTCGACAGATCCTTTCGGGAACGACGAACCTGTTGGCTAATGGCCATATCAATGAGGAGTAGCTCCTTAGTACCACGGGACCCGTTCTTACATCCATTTTGAGAGACAGACATGATGGAGTTAGTGTTTATATGTTTGTCAATTTTAGCTTTCAAAATGGATGTAAGAACTTTATAGACCGTCGGTAAACACGTGATCGGTCTATAATTTTTGGGTTCCGCGGTGCTACCTGATTTATGGAGCAGATGGGTAATTCCTGTCGTTAGGAACTGGGGTAGCGAACCAGACTCCAAAGCAGTCTGGAACTGAGATGCCAAGCGAGCGTGCGACCTTAAAAACCATTTTATCCAAAAGTTATGCAGCCCGTCCGGCCCTGGAGACTTCCAGTTAGGTAACGGACGGACTGCACGAGCTACATCTTGGGGGCAGATGGTGATAGCCCCCATTTCTGGTATTGGGTCGCAGGCTCGCTCGACTTCCCGAGCCCAATCACCTTCAGTGTGACTGACAGGCACCGACCAGATACTGCGCCAGAAGGAACACATGACTTCATCATCTGGCAGACACGTGTCAGCCACTCTTTGGTCCGGTCGCTCCCAGCCCCTATAAACCCATCTTTCATCACTCTGGAAGGTGCGATTCTGAGTGTATCGCTCTACTCGCCGCTTATACCGACGAATACGGTTCGCCCATGCATACACTTTCTGCTTCAGGAAGTCGATGCGCTCCGTGACACAAGACATATAGTCTCGAGGACTGATATCAGTCCCCAAGAATGCCCGTCTCACAAAGCGCATCACTCTAGGGCGAGTATTGCCCTCCCTGAAGCAGATTAGTTTGCCAATGAGCGCTCTGGCCCCACCAATACGGCGTTCAATTCTGCACTGCCAAGCTGGTATGGCTGGTTTCGGTCGTGTAGCTCTAGAGTCATTGGCAAATTTGACGTGAGCTACACGACATGCCGCTACAGCCGCGCAGTACAGAATCGAATGAGTATCGGTGAGGTCTTCGCAGTCATCAAAATAGTTTGACAACTGCGAATCCAGAGCCGCCACCAGCGCCCTATTTTTGTTATGCATGGGCAAACGAGGTAAGCGTGGCCTATGTTCGGGCGACATGAAGCGATATTCCCGAATCGCATCCTCCAAAGCACTCCTCAATTCCTCATTACATTGGGTACTTACGTTTGTAGCCCTGTCATTACTCCCCTCGTATTATTATTATTATTATTACTTAAAGTTTATCCTAAACCCTAACTATCAATTTTTCATATATTTGTACAAATATAAATTATTTCAATAACATAACATTTCCATCCCACCTACCTTACGTATACATTTTAGTATATTGAAGTGAAAACTTCTTTAGCGGCATTGTACACTATTTTTGTAATGGGTAAAAAATGTTAAACTCGCATCAGGACACGTGACCCTGATCGTAAGATTCGTAAGATGTCACGTGCTATAGATGGGCAATCCACCGGGTTTAAACCCGGCGCTTGATAAACACCGGATAAACACCCGTAAACACCCATAAACACCCACAAAATTGGGTGTTTATCAAAGCACCGGTTTAAACCCGGGTGGATTGCCCATCTATAGACGTGACCCTGATCGTAAGATGACACGTGACCCTGATCGAAAATTCGTAAGATTCCAAAATATCAAAAATTGAAAACAAGTATACAGGATCAAATTACAGACAGACAGACAGTCAGACAGACAGAGACAGATAGTTACGGTTACGTTTACGGTTATGGTTACGGTTACGGTTACGGTAACGGTTTTAGAGGGTGATGGGTAAACCCGCACTGGGCCCGCGTGATGGATTATGGCTCACTCCTTCTCACAGAAAGAGGAGGCCTGTGTCCTAGCTATGGGAACAGTATAGGCCGATTATGTTATGATGTATCAATCTGTTTTAGTTTAATGAACGTTTTATCTTTCAATCTATAAACATTAAATTAAAGTCGATTACGGGGCTTCTTGGAATCCTGAATAGTCTTATCTACACACATCAAAAGTGTCTAGGGATCAAGCATTTTTATGCGGATTTCTTGAGATTGAGATGTGGCTTTGTAATAAATTTAGGATTTTATAAATTTATATGGATCCTTTTTGGTGCATTTCATAATTTGAATCAGGAACTGTGAATCAAATTCGAGTAAAAGATGAAAATCAGCTGTCAATATTTTCCCTATAAAAACATACAACGCATTGAAGACATTATTAGTGCTACTGTTTCCCTACTACTGATTAAAACCAACGTTATTATGGAGCGGCGACGTCATTTAAGCAGGGAAGAAATGCTCAGAGCCGTGGGAATGATAGAAGCTGGTTCCCGGCAACGTACTGTGGCTTTAGCTCTGAATACAAGTCAGAGTGTTATCAGTCGACTTTGGACACGTTACCGAAGCACTGGTACCGTGGCTGAGCGCCATGGAGGACGGTATCGCTGCACCACACGGAGACAAGACCGATACATTCAAATCTTAACTCGAAGAGCTCCAACAATAACCGCCATGATGTTAGCCGTGAGGCTTCATCACTCTTCAGGGAACTTAATTAGCGACCAAACAGTCAGAAACCGCTTGCATGAAGTGAACCTTCATTCCCGAAGACCGCTACGGGTACCACCTATAGCAATGCACAATCGTAGGATTCGATATCAATGGACTCTTGAACACAGAAATTGGGCAGAAGAACAATGGCGTTTCGTGTGCTTTTCTGATGAGTCTCGTTTTGGTATGAGACCGGATACAAGACGTATACGACACTGGAGAACCCCTGGACGCCAACAGCGATTAAAATCCTGCCAGGAAGTCCATCCTTATAGTGGTGGAACCATCATGGTATGGGCGGGTATTTGGATCGGCGGAAGAACTGAGTTGATTTGGATCAGAGGCAACCTCAACGCTCAAATTTATGCTGAGACGATTGTATCAGACGTCATCGTTCCTCTACAAGTGGAAATCGGTCCCTTATTTCAGTTAATGCATGATAATGCACGACCGCACACCGCAAGAGTTGTAAGACAGACTCTCGCCGCAGCTAACATCAATGTCCTGCCCTGGCCTGCTCAGTCGCCAGACTTGAACCCGATTGAGCATGCATGGGATATGCTACAGAGAAGAGCTCTGCCGAATATGGAGGGTATCCAGTCGCAAGAAGACCTTTTTTTGTTGTTGCAACGAACATGGGCGGCCATTCCACAGCGTGATTTGGATGAACTCATTTTGAGTATGCCAAACCGATGTTCTTGTGTTGTTAGTGTTCGCGGTAGAAACACGGATTATTAATTGTTTAAGTTACCCAATAAAATTTTAAAGAAAACTGTTATTTCAGTCTTTTTTTCGAACTTTTGTGTTAGTGGTTCAAATGTCAAAAATCCCTTTATTAGGAAAATGGCAAATTTCTTTATTAATGCAAAGGTGACTTGGTTTATCGTTACTGTGACAAACGAAAACACTTTATTTGATGAATCCTTAAAGAAAATTTTAATTAATATCAATCAGGAGAAAAGTTATTGCAAAAATATATGTTGATCCCTAGACACTTTTGATGTGTGTATATGAAAAATGAAAAAAAAAATGAATATCCCTTATTAATTTTCTTTATTATTATGACCTTACTCGCAAGATTGAATGCCCAGTTAAGGAGACAAAACCCAATAAATTGGATGCTAAGCTTCAGTGTGGTCCACATATAGATAAATTGTCAAAAAAGCTAAGTTCCGCAGCATATGCTGTTAGAAAAATTCGTAATTTAACTGATATAGAGACTGCCCGTTTAGTGTCGTCGTCGTTTAGTGTACTTTAGCTATTTTCATAGTGTAATGTCGTACGGTATTCTATTGTGGGGAAATGCCGCCGATATTCAGACTATCTTTGTTTTACAGAAGCGAGCTGTTCGATCAATTTATAAATTAAGTCCGAGACACTCTCTCAGAGACAAAGGACTTTGTTCATTTTAGGCTTCGCGTGAACACGATGCTCAAAAAGAAACAAATTAATCAAAAATCATGTTTAGTTTTTAAACGCTTATTTATTCTATACTTTTGTATCAACTTGCGCCCACGAATGTATGAGTGTATTTAATAAGTACTGAAATTGTTTTATTCTTAGCCATATTGACAGTACTCGATCTTCATTAGCTCATAGTGAACCAACAATGAATCGTTTATTTTAAAATAATTATTTACAAATCGATTCTAATTGTTATTTTTGAAGTTCCTCATTCATTTAAGAGGCAAGAGTTTACAGTCAATTAGAGCTATTATTTGTAATCAAATACATTATTTCGAAAAAAAATTATCCTTAGTTTTTATCTGGAAAACAAAAGTATTTACAAGTATCGAAGTTGCTCAATTAAATTCGATTTTAATCAACTAATAAATCGATTATTTAAAAAGAAAACTTTTATTTCAATGTCTTGTCTTGTCACTTCAAGTCACTTGTCATTCACTGTTTCTTGGCAACCTGAATATTGTTTTTTTCGTTTTGCTGTGATAATTTTTCAAGTATTGTTTTGGTTTTGAAAATGGACACTGATACGCCCTTCGAACTCGCCGACCTGAATTGTACGGACACGAACGAGGCAGTTTCGCTTCAACTCCTACCTGTGGTGGAAACTGTGATACAGCTCCGACGTGCGAATTGTGGTACTAATATCACGCAAAGGAGAAGGCACACCCTCGCTCTTGTGGAAGTGGAATCTGTTATAAGGCAGTGGGTCGCTCCATAAGTGGTACGTTTGCATCCATCGTCATAATTTCTTTAAATAATCCAAATAACTGTACAAACACTAAACCAAACACCATTTTCATAGAGGTAGAAAAGTGTATTTTGCCTGTAATGACTATGACTTTGGTTTTTAAGCTGGGCAAGGTTCCAAGATAACATAATTATCCACCCGCCCAGTTCCTAGACAACATATTATTAACGTATGAGTCAGAATAATAAAAAAATGTATGAATAAAAGTTTGTCTTATTTATAAAAACAAGTAAGCAAAATAAGTCTTACAAGCATCACGATACAATCTTATTACAATATTCTCTTTCCTACTGGAATTAGCTATTAAACCTGTATTATAATTATACTTATAGTGCCTGTTCATACCAAGCCAAATGTCCATACAACGTGGTCAATGCCCTTTAAAGAGATTAATGTAATGACTGTGCCTTCTCAGTATATTTATGAAAATCTTTTATATGCCCATAAAAATATAAAATTGTTTAAAAAATACAGTGATATCCATAATATAAATAATAGAAACAAACACAAATTTTTTGTACCTACAACAGGCTCAAAAAAAAATAGGTGGCTCGTTCATCGTTGCCAATGTATACGCTTTTATAATAAGCAACGAAGCCACGTTCAAGATCTAAGCCTCAATAAATTCAAATCATTCATTAAACGTAAGTTGTGTCAGAAAGCCTTTTATACAGTTAAAGATTATATTGAGGACAAAAAGGCTTGGGATTGAGCTGCTTCCAATTTCTGCATTTTGAACGTCCTTTTTTTATATATAGGTAGGTACACATTGACATTAATGATTGTTTTATAAACAATGACACTTGCTTACTTTGTAAAGTATTATATTATTTTATTTATTGTGATTAGTGAATGTGAAGACGATGTGGGTCATTTTATTACTTTTATATATTTTTTTTATTATTCTCTCTGTTCTATTAGTTGCTTTTTTAGGGTTCCGTAGTCAACTAGGAACCCTTATAGTTTCGCCATGTCTGTCTGTCCGTCCTCGCTTAATCTCTGTGACCGTTCGCACTAGAAAACTGAAATTTGGTACCAATATGTACATATATCACGCCGACAAAGTGGTAAAATAAAATTTTGGAAAATATTTTTTTTTTAGGGTAGCTGCCCTACATGTGAAGTGGGGATGAATATTTTTTTCGTCGTGTACCCCATCGTGTGGGGTATCGTTGAATAGGTCTTCTAAAATGACTTGGGGGTTGCTAAAATTATTTTTCGATTTAATGCTCCATTAACGAAATATTAAACTTTAAAGTGCAAATTTTTGTTCCAGTAGGGCGTCCCCCCCCTCTAAAACCTAAACTGCTGGCTTGAAAAATCTGGAAAAATTCACGATGATAGTGCATTTCATGAACTTTAAAGGAAAAGTATAGCGGTTAAGATAACTTTATTAGTTTAGCGGTAATAGTCGTTAAACTTGGCTGTTGGATAATTTTGTACCAAATACAAAATCCTTAGCATTAATCCTTTAAAGTGACTAAGATGAAGTAGTTGCTTGTTTATAACGGGTAAAGACTTGCATTGAAAAACAAAATATGAAAAAAATTTTTTTTTTTATATTCAGACTATAGAACAACAGAATCGTACTACATTGTGATAACGGGCTACTACGGAACCCTACACTGTGCGTGGCCCGACACGCACTTGGCCGGTTTTTTTCTCTCATGGTCTGGCAGTTTGAGTAATTTATGTGGCCTACCCAAATGTCCTTTCTTTGGTATTGTTCGTCGAATCGTTGAGCTCCTTAAGTCTTGAGTTGAGCTGCACGATTTCTGACACATGCGTGCACTGACTGGACAGGTCCTCTCAATCTGTGTGGTTCTTTCTTCAAAAGACCGTCTCAGACATCGATCTACAATCTACATGGTCTTCATATAACCTGACCAAAATTATGTCTGGACTTTAAAAGAGACTGTGACCTCTGAGTTTGTTTCGGCCTTTCTTCTCAGAGTAGTCAGATAGGAAACGCCGACCTCATCTCGTTTTAAAAAACCATGATGGACGTGTAAAAGTGTTTGTACAAACCTACTTACAAAAATAAAAAAAAATAAAAATAAAATAAATAAAAAAAACACTTTGTTCGACCTAGGAATCGAACCCAGGACCTCGTGCTTAGCAGTCGCCCTTGCGACCAAAAGATCAATGAGGCCGATGACAGAAGAAAATGGGAACATATCCAGGATTTCACCGTAGCCGTATCTCGTAGTTTAATGACGTGTATGGTAACACAAAACCAGAAAGTCTTTGATCGAACCAATCTGAACTGAAACTAAACAATCGAATTGGCGATCTTACAAAAAAATATCAGAAAACAATTTGGTTTCTTATCAGTAGTATGCCAACGACCGCATACAAATCCTCATGGTTCATTGTTTGCGAACGTTCCTTCGAATCGAAGCACTTAAGCCGTGAACAAACCGCGGCGTACGAAGGGCCGTCGGCATCGCCTTTGTGCTAATATTTAACCGCTAGTCATCTCGTTATAAGGCGTCAACCTCTTTCGGGTACTGTCCGCCAAATAGATTAGTATACAGTCACGAGCATACGTATGTATATATTTGGCTTTATTCAAAGGCGATTTTCTTCTTTATTTTTGAATAAAATTTTATATTATTAGGAACATAGTATTTTCGAACCCATAGGTTTGCGTAAAGTGTCGTATTTCAACGTTGCATTCGTTATTTCGTGAAAAAAACGCAATTGAAAGTTGCCAAGTGTTGACATATTAGTGCTCGTGACTGTACACCTTGCAATGGTGTGAATATTCTCTAGATCCTAGATACTTTAATACACCCAAGAGTCTAGTGTTTCGTCTCAATAGCTCCATACAAAATGGAGTTTTTGGATACAGAATTATAAGACACAGACTTCTTTCCTATAACTATTGTGTGGACAGTTAGAGTAGTCAGCCCTACTACCACCTTAATGACTGGCTAATATTTTGACCACAGCATTGAAGTATTCTTATAATGCTTGAATTACATTTCAATATAGTTGAATGTTTCAATATAGTTGTTTTTGTTGTGGGTTGTTGATACGGTTTGTTGGCTGGATGTAAAAGACGGAGGACAGGGTGTTGTGGCGCAGCCTGGGAGATGCCTATGTCCAGCAGTGGACTGCGATAGGCCGAGTTGATAGTTGGAGTTACAGAACACATCATAAATGTGTGCAGACACTGAAATAAAATTAAAGATCTTCTTTATGCATTGAATGAGAGTAAGTCGATCTTTACCAAAGCATTAGTTTTTTTAATTGAGTAGGTCAGGCTTGTGCATAAATACAGTTTTTCTGAAATCTATGTCGAGTTCACCCATGATTTGTGCCTGAACTAGGTAATCCTGTGTTTCAGGCGATTGGAGGTAACATTAATTGATTAAATAATCACATACTTATAATATTTATCTTATTGGTACATATGTAAAAAGGTGTATAAAATTAAATAATACGAACATACGAGAATTAACATACGAATATTTACTTTAGCACAAGTAATAACTTCTCTGTATCATCATAGGACATAGTTTGAAGAGCCTCCATAAGGATTTTCTTGTTACTATTATTTAAGGAGTCGATGTTTTCTATTATAGAGTAGCGGTCCGAGGGCGGTCGGTGGTTCCGGGGTCCGAGGAATAGATCTTCTAAGACAGTTTAACAAGTCAATTTTTTTGTAAATTTTATTGTTTGAAACTCCTAGGCTCCAAATTTCCTTTCCCATTCCCCTTTATTTATCACAAGGGGAATTACCGTAATACACGTTCAAAATCTAGTCGCAATCTCATTTCAGCGACAATCAACGTCAAAAACTTGTCAACAATATACGGAAATTAGATTTATTTTGGACAGATTGAGACTGTGATAATTTTAAAAAACGTTCCCAACGTTCTTAACATTACAAGAATTGCCCCTCAGATGACTGCCTATTAAATATCTGTTCTTGCCTGTACACTTAAAAGTTTTGCTGTGTGTACTTTGAAAACGCCTGCGTAGCCACTTGCAAGCAAATGGCTTTTATAGGCCTTTCCTATTATGTTGAACAGCGTGGGAACGTGAAGTGTCATTTTAGGGCGTGGTGTTAATTTTGTGGCTTAATTTCGACAAACATTCCACGGTGTTATTACCAAGAATGTGTTGGATAATGTCTTTATTTTCAGGGTTACATCACTTACTTAAAGTGTTAACTTTTCACTTAGGGCTGATTTTTCAATCCTCTGATAACTTTATTCGAGGAATAGTTTTGAAATTTTGACAGATATTTCATACAAAAACTGTCAAACGTCAACTTTATTCCTCGAATAAAAGTTATTTGGCGATGGATAAATCAGCTCTTAGTTAAATTGAAAGAAATAAAGAAAAATGTTTACGATTTTTGCATAGGAAATCGACCTAATTTCATTCTTTCATTTCCTAGTTACACTGCTGAACATAGGCCTTTTTTTTTTTTTTTTGCGGATGGGAAATCATCAAATGACTCCTCCCGCTCTGGGTGGAGCGGAAGGGAGTGTCAGACTCTTACTGACTAAAACCCACCCGTGTTCCTTCCTTAGCCCTTTATGTTCCGGGCCAGCGGTAACCCTTTCGGACAATCCCGCTGACCCGGCAGGCTTCGGCCCTAAGGGGCCCCTCCTCGATGCTGACATCTCTTTGAGGCGCGCGTGGAACACGTACGCGCCGTCCGGCACGGGCCTGGTCCTGATCGGACGGTGAGCTACCCATTACTCTCCGCCCGCAGGCCCGCGCCTACGGTGGCCGGGAGTCGTCACGCGGCTCCCGACGCCCGGAGCGTCTCCCGTGGCGGCTGGGACGGGAGGCTCTCTCCCTGAGCCGTCCCGCCACCTCCTTCGCTAGCATGACTGCTTCGCAGAAGGAGGTGACTGCCTCCCACTACCTCTCGCCCCGGACATACACAACATAGGCCTCCCCCAAGCATCACCACTTCGTACGGTTCTTCGCATCCAGCGGATTCTTGCGGCCTTCACCAGGTCAACGGTCCACCTTGTGGGAGGCATACCAGCGCTACGTCTTCCGGTATACGGTCTCCACTCCAGAACCTTTCGGCTCTATCGACCATCTCATCAGGCACAGGAAATACTAAACAGTAAAAAAAAGTAACTAAAAAAAATAAAAAACCCGACTTAAATAAAAGTTGGAAGCAGGCGGGACCCATACCATTTTTATTATATTTTCAAATTCAAATGGGTCCCGCCTGCTTCCAACTTTTATTTAATTTAAAATGGGCTTGTTTTTAGCTTTTCAGTTTTTTACCGCAGCCGGGTTTTTTATTTTATTTAATACCGTTTTTTATTTATTTCCAGCTTTTTAGTTTACAAATTAGAAAGATTTTGCAGACGATTAAGTTCTTGGTACGTGTTTTTTACCATTTATCACTTCGAATTACTTTTAACTACCTATATAAGTTGTATATATTTTTATAATCACCTTTTAAAACCCTTTATTTCAGTACCCCACTCGATAGTTTTCGAGAAAAAAATTTTTTTTGAAGACATAATATGGCGCCACAAATCAGCCATGTTAATTTTTTTTCAATTTTGATATACCCAGTGACACTTTTTCAACTAAGACGAATCTAACAGCACCTCTCAAGCTGAAATCGATCAAGCCGTTTAGGCTACAGAGCGTGCCAAAGAAATATACATACATACATACACTCGAAAAACATAACCCTCCTTTTCGCGCAGTCGGATAAAAATATACATACATACATACACTCGAAAAACATAACACTCGTTCTCGCTCAGTCGGGTAAACATACATACACTCGAAAAACACAACCCTCCTTCTGGCGCAGTCGGGTAAAAAGAAGCATTTAAAACTAACAAAAATCCACCGAAAAAAAAAACAAAATAAAGACCTGTGCGAGGTCAAAAAGGCTAAACATATCTACCTCAGCATAATGCTGCAATATTTAAAAAATAATTACCGCAGCGCTGGTATACTGATAAATTGCTACAATACTTTCAAATACGTAGGGTACCTATGAATGACTCCATGCTGGTCGGATTTAAACTAAATCACTCAATTAATAAGTCGAATCCATCAAAATATTTCCACTTGATCCTATGCAAAGGGAATCGACCTTCGTGTTGTTTATATAATTTTATCTACGAATATTTTTCTACCGATTTTGTACGTGCTCTCATTTCTGTTTGGCTCACGTAAATTAGGTATGCAAACAGCCTTTTTCGGTTAAGATCAAATATTGGCGTGTTGTTCTTCTCCGAAAATCGGGGTGAAAGTTTGGTCTAGTTAAACAGGACTATTGAAAAATAATACGCCTTTGAAGGTGTTGGAAAGCCTCCCACAAGGTGGGCCGCTGGCTTTGTGAAGGCTGGCTGCAGGAATCCGATGGATGCGAGAGGCACAGCACCGTTTGAAGTGGCGATTTTTGAAGGAGGCCTGTGTCCAGCAGTACACGTCTTTCAGATGATGAGGTCGTCGAAGTAGAACATTGTTCGTGACATGAGACCGCGAAGATCTCGCATCAGAAAATCTGGTGTAGTGATGACAAGTCAGACAGATCGTAGACCTAGTAGGAAGATGATTAAAGAAAATTCATCCATCCATACTATAATATTATAAATGCGAAAGTGTGTCTGTCTGTCTATCTGTTACCTCTTCACGCTTAAACCGCTGAACCGATTTAGATGAAATTTTGTATAGAGACAGTTTGAGTTCCGGTAAAGGACATAGGATAGTTTTTACCCCGATAAGTATTCCCACGAGATCGACACTTATGCGGGTGAAACCGCGGAGCGCTGCAAGTATAATATTATAAATGCGAAAGTGTGTCTGTCTGTCTGTCTGTTACCGATTCACGCTTAAACCGCTGAACCGATTTAGATGAAATTTGGTATAGAGATAGTTTGAGTCCCGGGAAAGGACATAGGATAGTTTTTATTCCGGTATTCTCACGGGATCGACACTTATACGGTTAAAACCGCGGGGCGCTGCTAGAATAATATTATAAATGCGAAAGTGTGTTTGTCTGTCTGTCTGTTACCTCTTCACGCTTAAACCGCTGAACCGATTTAGATGAAATTTTGTATAGAGACAGTTTGAGTCCCGGGAAAGGAATAGTTAAAAGTAAGTAAAAGGGATAGTTTTTATCCCGATAAGTATTCCCACGAGATCGACACTTATGCGGGTGAAACCGCGGGGCGCTGCTAGTATAATATTATAAATGCGAAAGTGTGTCTGTCTGTCTGTTACCACTTCACGCTTAAACCGCTGAACCAATTTAGATGAAATTTGGTATAGAGATAGTTTGAGTCTCGGGAAAGGACATAGGATAGTTTTTATTCCGATATTCTCACGGAATCGACACTTATACGGTTAAAACCGCGGGGCGCAGCTAGTACCTAAATAAAGTTAAACTTACACAAAATAAATTTAAGCCTTGTCGGGTTTTTTACAAAAACACTTCGGCCATGAAAATAAAGCTCCTTGAGAACAGAATGTTTCTTTGCCTACTCAAGCGATATGAAGAATAAATCATGAGTACCTACTCAAGCGACTGGGACCGCCGTCAATAAATATGACAGTTTGACTTTTGATCTTATGTTTTCTTGGGTAAAATTTGAGAGCATCAATATTAAAGGTAGGTAGTTCCTTCCCAAGGCCCGCTTAAACTTACAATCATGTATATTTATCATAATATATTATACCAATTTATTCATAAACGACAGGTACTTAAAGTTAAGTAGTGATCGTTACTTAACTTTAATCATCGTTTATAAATAAACCCCCTTAAGTAAACCACAATGCTGATTTGTTTGAAAAACACTGATTTGTATGCCATCAAAATCGATCCAATATATGTATGATAAAATTTAATACCTAATAACATTTATTTATTCCTCCTTCCACAAGTTTCAAAATGTGAAACAAAAAACTGAAAATGATGATGTGAATGTGATGTGTGTGTGTGTTTGTAAAAGTGTGTGTGTGTTTTCAGTTTATATTTTATAAAAGTTTGAAGATGGGAGAGACAGGAGTCCATACTAAGTAAAACCTGTGCTACGGGTCTCCTGGTCACTTTATGCCGAATATATTATAGAGAGCTCTGCTAAGGACATAAATAGCAGTAGGGGGGTGCGTCTCAAAGTTATTTGGTATATTTTCATTTCAATAACGTTCACAATATGTAATAAGCGTGAGATATACCAACTGTTGATATAATTTATTTATATAATATCACATTTTTATACTTTACTACTCTCTCTCTACTTATTTCATTTTTTTTTATTTAATAGAAAATCATTAGGTCTATGGTTTATGATAATTATACATATAGATACCATCATTATGTTTAATACCGTTAAACCGTACTGAAAATACGCACATTGACGTCGAGTTGCGGACACCAGCCCGTATAACCTATTACCTACCCCGATTTAGACTTATTTTTATTATAACCACTCAGAAATAGAAGCCTCCGTCGAGCTATCTTGGCAGGTGGTAATCAGTTATTATGAATATCTACTCAGGTTACTAACTATGATAGTAAAAAAAAAACTTTAAGTATACAAAAAATAACTTTAAGTATATTACACTAAGTAGGTTTTATGTCTTTTAAGTGGTATATCAAACGATTTTATATAAGAAATTAGTTATTTTAAAATTATATCAATCGTTAACTGATCATTATTTCAAATAAAATTATAGATTCACTTGAACCTTGTAAATATTTGAGATTTTGTAATTATGTCTTATATTACTTACCAGTAGCAAGGAGCGCTTACAGCTAATTAACAATATTAAAATCAAATTTAGAAATAAGATTATGAAGTGGTGTTTTGGTATGTTTGTGAATATATTCTTGTATATTGTGTGTGTTTTGTGGTGTGTGTGTTCCCAAACTCACATCATTGGATCCCTCCAATCGAACATACTTGTAATATGTAAAGACATACGTACTTACTAAGGAAATCAGCTCTCTCTCTTTTTGGGCTCCGCCGCAGTCGGACTTAAATCTGTATAAATCTCACCATGATATCTTGAGTGAAGTGTGCTTAAAGTGAGCTGTAATTGGCTGTCATTAGTGTCAAGTCAATCCCTAGGATCAGATGGAATGACAGCTCACTTCACCTAACTTCTCACGGTGAGATTCTAACAGAATCGACCAGCAGGTTTTTGATTTCGCTTGCGACTGTACATATTGGTAAAAACACTGTTGGGCGAGTGGGACTGCGGGCCTAGTCGCCTGAGTAGGTACTCTAAAATTTCATAATAGAACAATCCGCATTTTTTTATTTCTTAATTTGCTTACTTTGCATTAATATTCAAGTTGGGTCTTTAAAAGTAACTTTAAAGATCCAACTTGAATATGAATGCATAGTAAAGGGTCTTTAAAAGTGACATGAGGAACTCGTGGCTAAGTAATAACGACCGCACGGGTTGATCGATGCCGCGGTTGGTCCTTGGAAGAGTGACCATCTTTACATACCGAGACCCCAGTGCCTCGGAAAGCACTTAAACCGTTGATACCGTCTGTCATTCTTGGATCTTTGACAGTCGTTACGGGTCGTCAGAAGCCCGAAAGTCTGACATACAGTCTTACCAAAGGGTATCGTGTTACCCAGTAACTGGGTTTTGGAGGTCAGATAGGCAGTGACTCCATGTAAAGTACCGGTATTCAGCTGCATCCGCGAGTAGATTGGAAGCCGACCCCAACATAGTTGGGAAAAGGCTAGGCAAATTCTGTAAAAGTAACTTATTCTTTGAAGTATAATATTATTGTTCTCACAAACAAGCAATAGTTTATCAAAAAGGAGTTTCAAAGTGCGATTTCCAAGCGGCAACCGAGCTTGAAAGTTTAAGAAGTACACTCGGATCGAGTGCAATTTATAACTTAGTTCTGTACGAGTATCATGCAAACGTCCAATTTTAGCCGGAGCAAACTTAGCAAGCATTTGTAAAGTTTGTCCTCAATACAATTAAATAATATATACTGTTTACATTACCTACTTATTTCTGGGTATAATATTAAGTCATTAAGTCAATTAATATTATACAGGGTGGCGGGGGACATCAATGCCCAAACTGTAACCATGAACTCAACACATGGTTCTAGACCCCCTAGATTTTTTTTTCTTTATTAGAACTAAAGTTCTTAGTCGTCGTTTCAGCCGATAGACGTCCACTGCTGGACATAGGCCTCCCCCAATTTTGGGAGGGTTTGCCATAATCGCCACGCTTTGCAGGCGGGTTGGTGATCGCAGTACGGTATGATGGTGGTATTCCACCATCGTACCGTCGTACCGGAGAATGGGCAGCAGCGTTCTCTATGTATTCATAGAAAACGCTGCTGCCCATTCTCCGGTACGACCCTTAGTCGCCTTTTACGACACCCACGGGAAGTAAGGGGTGGTGCTATTCTTTAAGTCCGGCACCACACTAGTTCTTAGTAATTGATTACAATCTAGTCTAAATAGACTAATAAGCAATTTAACTAACTTAACATTTTACGATATTTATTTATTTATATAAACCACAATTATAACACCTTTACAGAATTATCCATGGCGATGTTATAAGTCACTAAGTCTATTCGTTTACAAAAATAAAATAAAATCACCTGCCATGTAAGCAAAATTAGATTATGTTATAACTAACAATAGTGTGTGTGCACTTTAACACAATTTCGTAGCACTTTCTTAGGGTCCCGGTCGGAATCCCGTGGAATATCCATATTAACATCAATGTTTGCGGTCAATGAACCTAAATAGCTCTACATATTCCGATCACTGCTTATGATACGTTACGTGGCTATCGGATGAATCGGAGTGTGTTTAGTTTGAAATTATTTTATTTGACTTATATCTTTATAATTAGTACTTTATCATTACCCATTAATGTCCCACTACTGAGCAAACTCCTCCGTACTCTTTTTTATCCTTTTTCTATTCAGAAATAGAGATTGATCCTTGGCACCTAAGTAGGTACAAATTGTGGAATGTAAATAAAGATTGAGTATTGAGTTCCTATTATTGTAGTCAAATCATGTGTGCTGATACCGAAAGTTGAAAACCAATTGCGCAAACTCAAACTCAAACTTAAAGCATTTATTTCATTTAAACCAATTACACGCACTTTTGAATTTTTAAGGGGTCAGTCAGAAAGATAAAGCTACTTGCCCATTCCAAAGCGTAGGTACCTATGGTAAAGAACGGGCAAGAAACTCCATGGACACTCTTTTAAATCAAAATAATATAATTGTTACAAAGTCTTGCTTACATCATTCATATTAAAAATTATGCATGTGAGAACGATGCAGAACGTTAAAAGCGTCCGTACCTAATGAAAACACGCAAAAAGAAAATTACAAATATTAAATTAAATTAAAATAAGCCATCGCAGCAAAGAGATGACCAGTGCAACTATGAGCTATGTCCTTTACTTATTACCTAGGGCTGGGAACTCTTGTTTTAACAACAAGTACTTAGAGCACGTTACTAGGCTGTGGAGGTCAGATAGGTAGTCGCCACATGTAAAATTCTGGTATTCAGCTGCATCCGGTTAGACTGGAAGCCGACCACAACATTGTTGGGAAAAGATTAGACAGATGATGATGACTTAGAGCACGTTAGTGGCCCTCAAATCATACAAAATGCAGGTAATCAGGTGCCATAGCAGACACGACGTTCTCTATGTATTCATAGAGAACGCTGCTGCCCATTCTCCGGTACGACCCTTAGTCGCCTTTTACGACACCCACGGGAAGTAAGGGGTGGTGCTATCCTTTAAGCCCGGCACCACACAGTTCTTAGTAATTGATTACAATCTAGTCTAAATAGACTAATAAGCAATTTAACTCTAACTTAACATTTTACGATATAGATTATGTTATAACTAAGAATAGTGTCAATTTGCACTTTAACACAATTTCGTAGCACTTTCTTAGGGTCTGATAAATTGATAAAACACTTTGTTCATGTGTTACGTGTATCACCGCACCATTAGCACCGCACTATTTTCATTCACTATAAAAATACTACACTATCTCAAATGGTTTAGTTCTCTTTAGCCTACGCACTATGTCTGTGAAGTAGACCCCCTAGTGTTGAAATTTTTCCTCGGTTATAAAAAAATTTGCAACTGTTTCAAAAAAAGTGCAACAACGCAATGAAAATGTATGGAACAGCTAATTTAAAAAAAAATCAACCACGGATTCGAAGTAAATGGTTCCGAAACCGCCGCGTTGAAATTTTTACCCGGTTAATCACACTAATATTATAAAAGCGAAAGTTTGTGTGTGTGTGTCTGTCTGTTTATATGTTTGTTACTTCTTCACGCTCAAACGGCTGAACCAATTTTGATAAAATTTTGTATAGAGGTAGCTGACACCCTGGATTAACATATAGGCTACTTTTTATCCCGATATTCCCACGGGATCGACATTTAAGTGGGTGAAACCGCGGGGCGCAGTTTGTAAAAAATAAATCTGTTCCATACATTTCGACCGCCTAGGTATTGCACTTTTGTATGAAAGAGTTGATTATTTTTGATAACCTACTAAAATTTCTACCCTTGGGGTCTAAAATTATGAGCTGCTGCTCCTATCACCCGGTAAATTATGTACAGTCAGTTATAGCAATTAGCTGACCCACCTTTTCATAAATGGTTGAGATTTTTTAGAATACGAATCGATAGAATTGTATAATTCTTTTATTTTATTTATTTAAGTAAAAGTAAATAAAATAATAAAAACTAATTATATAGGTAATTATTTTATATTTTATTTGTTTGTGCAAAGTAAATACAATATAAAATAGTAATAAAATTCTATGGTTTCGTGTTCTAAAAAATCACAACCATTTATGAAAAGGTGGGTCAGCTAATTGCTATAACTATAACAGATTGTAGGTAATGGTCAGTTAACATTAAGTTAAGACGCTCAATAAATTATGATGAGCTCTCCTGCAAGTATGTACAACCGCGGACAATGCCGGTCGACCACTTTTCGCCCTTATGCCCTTAGTAATAAGGTTGAAAAGTGGTCCACAGCCAGTGACCGCGATGGCACCTGAGTACCTACATTATGTATGATTTGAGGGCCATTAACGTGCTCTAAGTCATCATCATCTGTCTAACCTTTTCCCAACAATGTTGTGGTCAGCTTCCAGTCTAACCCGATGCAACTGAATACCAGAATTTTACATGTGGCGACTACCCATCTGACCTCCACAGCCTAGTAACGTGCTCTAAGTATTTGTTGTTAAAACAAGAGTTCCCAGCCCTAGGTAATAAGTAAAGGACATAGCTCATAGTTGCACTGGTCATCTCTTTGCTGCCATGGCTTATTTTAATTTAATTTAATATTTGAAATTTTCTTTTTTCGTGTTTTCATTAGGTACGGACGCTTTTAACGTTCTGCATCGTTCTCACATGCATATTTTTTTACCCGACTGCGCGACGCAAAGGAGTGGTAATGTGTTCATCAGCCTATGTATGTATGTATGTATGTATGTTCCTTTGAAGCACTGTACAGACCAAACGCCTGGGCCGATTTTTATGATTCACACGTTAATCGATTCCTCTTAGTCCGGCGAGTGTCACTAAAGACATGACGTTAGTGAAAATTCAATATGACGACTACTGGACGCTATATTAATTTTTTTTTTTTTTTCAAATCCTATCGAGTGGGGTATCAAAATAAAGGGTTTTAAAAGGTGATTACAAAAATATACACAACATATATACTTAAAAGCATTTCGAAGTGACAAATCGCAAAAAAACACCTACCAAGAACTAAATCGTCTGCGAAATCTTTCAAATTTGTAAACTAAAAAGCTGGAAATAAAAAAGTTATTTAAAAAAATCAAAAAACCCGACTGCGGTAAAAAAACTTAAGTTAAAAGAAACTGAAAAGCTAAAAACAAGCCCATTTTAAATTAAATAAAAGTTGGAAGCAGGCGGGACCCATTTGAATTTGAAAATACAATAAAAATGGTGTGGGTCCCGCCTGCTTCCAACTTTTATTTAATTTAAAATGGGCTTGTTTTTAGCTTTTCAGTTTCTTTTAACTTAAGTTTTTTACCGCAGTCGGGTTTTTTGATTTTTTTAAATAACTTTTTTTAACATGAATGATGGAAAAAAGACTTTGTAACCATATTACTTTGATTTAAAAGAGTGTCCATGGATTTTCTTGCCCGTTCTTTACCATAGGTACCTACGCTTTGGAATGGGCAAGTAGCTTTATCTTTCTGACTGACTGACCCCTTAAAAATTCAAAAGTGCCTGTAATTGGTTTAAATGAAATAAATGCTTTAAGTTTGAGTTTGAGTTTGCGCAATTGGTTTTCAACTTTCGGTATCAGCACACATGATTTGACTACAATATTAGGAACTCAATCTTTATTTACATTCCACAATTTGTACCTACTTAGGTGCCAAGGATCAATCTCTATTTCTGGACAGAAAAAGAATAAAAAAGAGTACGGAGGAGTTTGCTCAGTAGTGTGAGATTAATGGGTAATGATAAATTACTAATTATAAAGATATAAGTCAAACAAAATAATTTCAAACTAAACACACTCCGATTCATCCGATAGCCACGTAACGTATCATAAGCAGTGATCGGAATATGTAGAGCTATTTAGGTTCATTGACCGCAAACATTGATGTTAATATGGATATTCCACGGGATTTCGACTGATACTACGGGATTTTATTGAAATAAGTGAAAAGTTTTGTTTAAATAAGTGAATTATTGTTGATTATTTTAATTAAGATTTTATTGTAAAAACAAATTGTTCTATTTGATAATGTTTTGATTTTCTGAGGAACAAATAATTTCTATGGTAATATGTTTTTGTACAACTTCAGATTAAAAATGTTTTAATGATTGTTGATTCTTGAATAAGAAATTGTTAGGTACGTAAAAAAATATATGAAGTTCAATGAATCAAGTTTATCTATTTATTATACTATCCTTAATCCCGTCCTTCTTATATTTACCCGTCAGAAAGGAAGTGTAATCTTTCATTAGTCCCGAAGGCGAGAATAGTTTTTTTTAATGATTTTACTACTTAAAAACTAAATCCCGGGACTCGGGGAGTATCCATATTATTCTAACCTATGGCAAGTACATAAAACAGCTCTACCTATTCCGATCTATCATAAGTCAAGCATGCTAATCAGATTTCTTTCTAAGGGCGAATTTCACCAAACTTTTATACCCACAGAATAATCTAAGTCTGAGAACAAATTTGCATACTGGAACTGTCAGACGTCAAATTTATTCTGCGTATAAAAAATATCTGACTTTGGTAAAGTCAGCTATAAGAAATATAATGTGATAGTTCTGCCAAATTACCTTCTTTATTCGGCATCAGGGTTTTTTGATGTCTTATTTAGATTAAGGAATACATTTGTGTCCCCGTATTTCCTCAAAAAAGCAACTAAGGGACGATCATTCTACAAACTGTTTATCAGGCTTTTCAGGAGATCCTTATGTATAGACGACAGCGCATCAAGCTACCCAAAACTGTCAAAATTTCCCAATCAACTTTGAACGTTATGCTTTAGCGATATAGTTGAAAATCTAATAAGGATATTTGACAGATTGTAGTAGCTTGATGTGCTGGCGTCTGTTCGTAAAACGTCCGTTACGTACGTATCGCAAAAAAGCCTTGAAACCTTTTTTGGTCTTGTTCTAGGTACTTACCGAAACCTCAAAACTATAAATACGGTAAACGAAACCTCAAAACTGATGAGGCGTTTTACAAATTACATATTAAACGTTTTAGTTACCATGTAATATTTAATAGAATTTTCCTAAAACATCTGAGAACATTAGCGCAAAGCGAACAGTGTAATTAATTACTCCACATTTCATGTGTTAGGAACACCGCACAGATGGAGAGACATTAAATTTACAGGGTGGCTCTAACATTGATGCGCAAACTGTAACCGTAAATTCAGCACATGATTCTAGACCCCCTAAAAAAGATCAGGGGGTCTAAAAAGGCCACTTTGGCAGAATCATAGAAGGATGACATTGAGAATCATAATATGGCGAAGACAGTCCGTGTTTTTCTTTTTTTCGCAGCACTACGTAGTATAATCAAAGGGATTGGGATTGGATTGACTGGTGATTTCATTCATATTGTTATCCTTTTATGATTCTGCCAAAGTGGCCTTTTTAGGCCCCCTGCTGTTTCATATAAAAATGCAATACCGACGCGGTCAAAATTTATGGAAGAGTTGACTCTTTTTTTTTGGAACCGACGAAAAATTTTAACTCATGGGGTTTCAGAATCATGTAAGTACTGAATCGATGATAACAGAGGGGCGATTCTCGTAGGCCCGAGTCTCGTCAGGGCCGAAGCCTGCCGGGTCAGCGGGACTGTCTGAAAGGGTGGCCGCTGGCCCGGAACATAAAGGGCTAAGGAAGGAACACGGACGGGTTTTAGTCAGTAAGAGTCTGACACTCCCTCCGCTCCACCCAGAGCGGGAGGGGTCATTTGATGACTTCCCATACGAAAAAAAAAGGAGCGATTCTCGTAATTTTAAGAACGTTCACAGTCTGACCTCAGCCTCAATCTGTCAAAAATACCTGTAATTTCCCTTCATTTTTGACAATGATTGTAAGTGAGATGAGATTGCAACTAGATTTTGAACGGTCGGGAATTGGCCTGCTGGTTGCCCGTCGACATCCCTGCCACCGTATATCTACAAAACCTATCAAAGACTGTCAATAAGTCGGTCAGTTAGGTTTAACGGTTGCTTCACACCGACGAGGCGAGCAGTTGATGCAATGGGCGAGAATCGCAATCTCGCTGACCCTTTCACACCGAAATATGTACATCGTGATTAAAATCGATGTGCTGCACCGACAGTGCGAGATAATAAATACTCTATTCATGCAGCAATAAAGTTCAATGTTGTACTAAAAATATTTCACACTTCCAGACCTTTCTGATACTCGCCCAACCTGTCCGTCTCTTCCAAAGGAGGTTCTTTTAAAACATGCTATTACAAAATCAAATAAAACCAAAGTTGTCGACAGAGCTCACAGAATAAGCAAGGTGAAGTGGCAATGGGCCGGCCATATTAGCCGTAGAACCGATGACAGTTGGGGTAGACGTGTTCCTGATTGGAGACTGCGAATCGGCAACGTATGGCAGGGCCTCAGGTAGCTGGATGAGAGTTAATAGCAGAGGTCTATGTCCAGCAGTGGACTGCTGTAAGCTGATAAAGATGATGATTACAAAATCTAGTCTAATATTCAGTCTCGGTTATACATCATCCGGCATTAAAATTCGCCGCCTCATACCATCCAGTTTACCCAGTGTCCGAACCTCTTAAACCACACGCTCTGGTCGCAATCAGAGAGAAGTGTCGAATCATTGGGTTGATTAATCGTTTTAATCCACCGCACGAACACAAAACATTCATTATATTGCAAAACATCTGTAGTCTGAACCCACAGCGACCTTAGCCTGCCATTAGCACTTTTTTATGCTAGTGCTCTCTATACAGGATGAAATTGAAGAGGTCATCATCATCATCATCATTTCAGCCGAAAGACGTCCACTGCTGGACATAGGCCTCCCCCAAGTTTAGCGTGGCGATTATGGCAAACCCCCCCCGGTTTGCCATAATCGCCACGCTTGGCAGGCGGGTTGGCGATCGCAGTATGGTATGGTGGTGCATAGAGAACGCTGCTGCCCATTCTCTGGTCTCCCTTAGTCGCCTTTTACGACACTCACGGGAAGTATGGGGTGGTGCTATTCTTTAAGTCCGGCACCACAAAGACAAAAAAAAAAAAATTGAAATAGAATAGGTGCGCCATATTAAAATATCTAATTCAACGTGTTCGAAAGTAAATTTTGATGGACCGGGCCCGTGCCGGACGGCGCGTACGATTTCCACGCGCGCCTCAAAGAGATGACAGCATCAAGGAAGGGGCCCCTTATGGCCGAAGCCTGCCGGGTCATCGGGATTGTCCGAAAGGGTTGCCGCTGGCCCGGAACATAAAGGGCTAAGGAAGGAACACGGGTGGGTTTTAGTCAGTAAGAGTCTGACACTCCTTTCCGCTCCACCCAGAGCGGGAGGAGTCATTTGATGATTTCCCATCAAAAAAAAAAAAAAAAAGTAAATTTGGATGCACATAGTATGTGCGCGTAGGCGAGTGATTTGGCAACGTTGTCGTGCGCCCTTTTTTTCGTAGAAAAGGTCGAAATTATGTAAATACTGCTAGCTCAACGCGTTGCCAACTTGCTTCATGTTGTGAACTCTGCGATGAATTTATTGCTTATCGGGCGCACGCTAAAATTGATACTTTAATTTTCTTTTACGTATGTTTCGAAAAAAAAAAAAAAATTACTGGAACGACGATAATTCGTGTCTCATCATTTCCGCCGAAAGACGTCAACTGCTGGACATAGGCCTCCCCCAAGCACCTCCACCTTGACCGGTGCTGTGCTTCTCGCATCCAACGGGTTCCTGCGGCCTTCACGAGGTCGTCGGACTACCTTGTGGGAGACCTTCCAACGCTACGGGAAGTCGTGTCTACTTGTAGGCAATAACTTAGTTTGCACTATTTAGGACAATAATTACACGATTTTTTCAAGAATTTAGATTTCGGTCGGATTTAGATTTCTGAAATGACAATTGAATAATGATTATGTAACAGTTACTACACCGACTATTTCGCTTTGGCGCAAGTTTTCAATTTCATCCTGTAGGAATTCTACATTTAGGTGAATAGCCATTTTCTAATTAAAACTACTCCTAAAACAAAATCGCTGTTAGACATCTCGATTGATAAAGGTCAAGCGAGAGAATCAGCACCAAAATTTAATTAGAATAGTTGGTGTTTTGAGGACAACGCACACGTATAAGTATCGTATCCCCGGGGTGTCGTCGCATCGTGCTGTGCTGATCTGATCCAGATACTTATGTGGGTTACTTTGGGTTGATTCCTGGTTGACGACACGCCGACCAGGTAAGGTGAGGTGAAATTAATTATTTCAAAATTCAATAATTAATTCATTAATTAATCAATAATTTATTCTTAATTTCATTCATTGTAGGTGAGGTGCATTTTAACATGTGATATCCGTGCAGTGCATAAGCACTCATCTCATGGTTTTAATTTGTAGGTACTAAAACCGGGCAAGAGCGAGTCGGACTCGCGCACCGAGGGTTCCGTAACATCCGGGTGTATACATAAGGTTTATGTTTATGAAATTAAATGGTTTTTTTTATTTTTGAGTTGATTGAATGAATGGTAAATTGTGGTTTACGATTTATGACGTATTAAAAAAAAACTACTTACTAGATCTCGTTCAAACCAATTTTCGCTGGTAGTTTACATGGTAATGTACATCATATATTTTTTTTAGTTTTATCATTCTCTTATTTTAGAAGTTACAGGGGGGGGGGACACACATTTTATCACTTTGGAAGTGTCTCTCGCGCAAACTATTCAGTTTAGAAAAAAATGATATTAGAAACCTCAATATCATTTTTGAAGACCTACCCATAGATACCCCACACTTATGGGTTTGATGAAAAAAAAAATTTTGAGTTTCGGTTCTAAGTATGGGGAACCCTAAAATTTATTGTTTTTTTTTCTATTTTTGTGTGAAAATCTTAATGCGGTTCACAGAATACATCTACTTACCAAGTTTCAACAGTATAGTTCTTATAGTGTTGGTAGTGGTTGGTTAAGGTGCAATGAGTAATGAACACGGTGAGCGCTTCCACCAAGAAATTTCTTCAATCGAAAAGCGTTTTCAAGGGAAATGGAACCCTGCGATGCTGATTACTTCTGGTTTTTGATCAGGGAAACACCATTACGACTGCCTAAAATCTACAAAAGGCAGCCGGGACCTACGGTTTAAAATGTACTTTCCGAGGCACGAAGGGGTCTCGATATGTTATTATTATTATTATCAATTTTTTTTTCTTTCAATTTTTTTTTTTATAGATCGTCACACATCCTGGGACCGACCTCGGCAAGTGTAGCTTAACCTTCGATAGGCCTGAAAACATAATAATAGTAAAAATAAAGAAGACAGTAAAACTCAGTCTGTAACGTTGATTTGTCAATTTCGTGACCCATTCTGATTGGCGTAGTACAATTTAACTTTTTCATTTCAGTTGACATGCATCGAGTTAGGTTTCCATTAAAAGTTTCCGAGAGTCTCTATTATCATTTGGTTATTACCTCGTGTTTGGGAAATTGAGTGAATTTCAATAACGATTGGCTTTGTAAAAGTTTTGTTCATGAAAAAAAGTTAAATAACTTGGCTTCGTAAATAAGGATACCGATTTTCAGAAAATGAGGTTTATTTTAAATAGCAAATTACGTTCTAATGAGAGGTTTTTCTTTTGAGTATTAAAAAAAAAACATAGTTTCCAAGAACCCTGAAGATGGCGTTGAACCGACTACGTTACTAGGTGCCAAAGACAAAACGCTTGAAAAAAAAAAAACATTGCGTCACGTCATATAGGTACGCTCGTTGAGTGACAGTTTCGTTTTTCGTTTGCTTTCGTTTTACGATCTCAAAATTACATCCAATTGAATTAATAGAAAAATTATGTGACGTTCCCTTCCTTGCAGTAACTTACCAATTTCAGCGCCATCTATCCAGCGGCTAGGGAAGCGTTAAAAAAAAAAGAAAAAGAAAATCCCTCATTATAATAAAAAGCCCGTAGTATAAATATAGTCTGACAACCAAGGGGTATCGGGGTACCTTCACAACCCAGTTACTGGGTAATAACCCAGTAACTGGGTTGTGGAGGTCAGATAGGCAGTCGCTCCATGTAAAATACTTGTATTCAGCCGGTTCAGTTAGGCTGGAAGCCTATCCCAAAAAATAGTTGGGAAAAGGCTGGGCAGATGATGATGTTGATGATGTTTCGAAACTAAATACAAAAGTTTGACGTCTAAAATAAATGATAGGCACCTAATATTGACTCATCTCTAAGCTACAACAATGTTAATTGATGAATTTTTGAACAAATCCCTTTCAAATATTTGCTATGATTTTAGTTCGCAAGCTTTATTTTGAAACAAAATCCTGGTGCCGGCGAACTAGTCACGTACCTAGCTTTACTGTTAGGTAAACTATTTAACTTTTCTTTATGAAACCACTGTGATTGTGCAAAGCGATTTCTGAAAACGTATAGGTACTGAACATGAATGAAATTTTTCCTTTCGATTGTGTATTTTGGAAATCCATAGCTACTACTTGTTTTTCTTTGATTTGACATTGACTTTCTTTGATTCTTCGGGTGCTAAGTGCATATTTCATGTTAAAGCTTTAAGCATAACTTGGAAAAAACTACGTACGTACCTACGTATTAAAATTGGGCACTTGGGTTTCATTTTGGTGTTAGATAATTGAAAGTCGAACAAACGTTTCACAGTCGCAGCTAGCTCTTATACAATTTATTTATTTGTTGTCACATACAATACCGTAGTTAAGTCTCTACTAATATTATGTTAAGACAGGATAGTAATCACCTTAAAATTTCTCAATGAATACTTTCCCGTCCCTTCATAAATCCATCCCAGACCTTTTTTGTTCTCTAAGAGCTCCCTAGGAAATGAATGAACGAAGTCTAGCCGAAAACAAAATTGGCAAATCACCTTACCACTAAGAGCGCTTCGTCATTCCGACAAAAATAGTCTTTTGAAAAGAAGATGTATTTTTGGAAGGGAAGATGAATTACCTTGACTGAAACTACGCGTACTGTGGTCAGGCCATTGATGTTATTCTAAGGTGTGGCACTTCCAACAGAACATCTACACTCGAGAGCAATGAATCCGGGTCACTTAAAGAATCCTAAAAATCTCGGAAACTAAAAATGCTAGGTTAATGCAATAAATTGTATTTAATAGACAATGTAATACTCCTTAAATGAAGGTATTAAAACTTCTTAGTTATTGTAAAGTTATATCATAAAAAAATCAAATTTGAAAAAGGGCCACTTTCGAAGATGGAACTACGAAATTACAGCATTATTTTTGCTTTTGTTTGTAATCTGTCATTTATGTGGGTACATAAACCATGTTGATAGTGCTCTATGTTCATTATTCAAGCTGAAATTATGTCGCTTACGCGTGAAGAATGCACCAGAATACTTACAATGCTGGAAACCGGCCGGAGTCAGCGCGATACAGCCAGGACTGTCGGTGTGTCGCTGTCAACAGTACAAAGAGTTCTCCGACGTTACGAAGAAACTGGTTCTAACCTACGCAGACCAGGAACGGGCAGAACCAGGTGTACCACAGCACGAGAAGACCGATACTTGGTGAACACCATGCTTCGAAATCGCTTTCTCACAGGAACTGAACTCACAAATCAGTTTCGACGCCTCGGAGGAAGTAACCCAAGTGCATGAACAGTAAGAGTATAAAATCGACCAAGTGACCCACCCCTGTGGGACTCACGGGACCGGACGGCTCAACTAACCAGCTGTAACCTGAAACTTCTCCCGACGAACTAGGACGATTAGGAAATTTTTGACAGGTTATTAAAAAACACCCTTCCAAGCCGTCTGACGGCAAAGAGATAAAATTGTTTAGGTATTTATAAGCCCAAAATTTTTCAAAAATTGCTCATATCTCGGAAACCGTGCGTCCTAGCTCAAAAATAACCAAAAATTTCCACCCCCCTCCCTAACCTATCCCCCTCGCTCCGCGGACCCGAACCCCCTTAAACTCACCCCCCCCCTGTACCCAACCCCTAGGGTCCCAACCCCCTACCCCTAAAAACTTACTTTTAATTTCTGGACTTAGAAAAATTATAGAACAAAATTTTTGAACATCATCTAAAATATTTTTATTTTATTTTCGTTAATAATATAGTATTCATTCTACATAGTATACAGTACATTAAGGCCCTCTAGGGGTCGCAACCCCTAAACTAAAAAATTTTATATCTCGCGAACGGAGAGAGCTAGAGAGACGGGGTTTTTTTACTTGTTATAGGGCTCAGTCTGGGGAAGTTTTTGGATAGAGTTTAGAGACTCTACGTAGAGCCTAAAATTATTTTTATTTTATTTTTGTAAATTTCCCACCTGATTTAGTTATAAGTAGACTAAGTATATTATACGGCATATAGTGACTATAGTAGAGTCGACTCTACCTGAAAGTGACTAAATAAAAATTTTACTTTCTGTTTTTACTTTTAAGTGACACTATCGTTAATAGTACTTTAGGATAAGTTGACGCAGCCAAGTGACTCTACATAGAGAAACTTTTCTTATTTTATTTTATTTCTTTTTATCTTTTATCTGTGTAATTCTTATTAGCGGTCACGACAAAAGGGGTAGCTATTTACAACTTTTACAAATTTATCTGCCCCTCCGCATCACATTCCCAAAATGTTCGGAGTTGGGCTCCGTACGCCAGTCAAAAAGCAGATAGCAGAGACCGAGAAGTCACCCCCAAAGGTAGCCGTCCGCAAAAGTGTAGACAGGTTGGAGGCCGCTGTAAAAGCAAGTGCAGTACCAGCAAGGACCAGCGCGACAATGCAGGCAGGTCCTGCAGAAACAACTTATCTGGTCACTAAACCAGCGGAAAACACTACAGCAGCGCCCAGGGTATCAACGGGAAATGAGGAATCCCCCAAAAAACTCTACGTCAGTAGAGCAGCGGAAGCGGCAGCCTGTCTGAACAAGGCGAAGGCACATTTGAGGGCTTCACGGAATCTGAAGACAGAAATTAAGGACGGCGTCGAAAAGGCACTTGCGCGACTCCTTGAACTAGTCAAGGAAGCTGAAAAAGAGCTCAAGTCAAAGGGAAATACAAAGGGAGGATGGGTGGATTTGGGAGTGGGAGCGTATGTTGCTCCACCTCCCAACTCCACCCCCCCTCCCTCCTCTACCTCCGGCGAAAGCCTACTCATGGCGAGATTAGAGGAACACACAAACCTCATCCGGGAAAGCGGCAGGAAAATGGAGGAATTGAAGGCGACGATTGAGAGGCACGCTGAAAAAATAGAAAAGGTAGAAACGCCTACCTACGCCGGGGTGACCGCGACCCAGAGTGACAGGACACTGCAAAAGCGTACACTGCACTCGGTCGCGGTCACCTCGACCGTGGAGACGGAAACAGGAGAGGAAGTACTCGAAAGAGTTAGAAAGGCTATAGACGCTAAAGAAGGATGGGTAAAGGTGGAAAGGGTCAGAAAGGCCAAAAACAGGAAAGTAATAATGGGCTTTGAGTCCAAGGAAGAACGGGATAAAGTAAAGGATAGAATAGGGAAAGAAGGAGGCAGCCTCACCATCGAGGACGTGGAAAACAAAGACCCACTGATCAGGCTTGGAGATGTCCTGTCAGCTAACACTGATGAGGACATCATCAAGGCTCTTCGGAACCAGAATGGGGCTGTCTTCCACGGTCTCGATGAGGGGGAGGACAGGATAGTCATAAAATATAGAAGGAGAGCGAGAAACCCTCACACAAGCCACGTAATTATAAGCGTGTCGCCCAGCGTCTGGAGGCGGGTGACGGGTAGGGGCTATGTATACATAGATCTCCAGCGGATTAGAGCGGAAGACCAGACTCCGCTAGTCCAGTGCACACGTTGCTTGGGGTACGGCCACGGTAGAAAATACTGCCAAGAGACCGCAGACGCATGCAGCCATTGCGGTGGTCCTCACCTGAGAACGGAGTGCCCGGACTGGACAGCTGGGGAGCCACCCGCCTGCAGAAACTGCAAAAAAGCGAAATTAACGCAGATAGAGCACAATGCCTTCAGCTCAGACTGCCCCGTACGCCGCAGATGGGACGAATTGGCCCGGTCGACCGTCGCATATTGTTAACGCCAACGTTGCCACCACCACATATAGCTATATGCAAGCGAACCTCCAGCGAAAAAGGCTTGCAACAATCGAGCTGTTGCTCGAGGCTCAAAAACAAGGGATAGCCGTAGCCCTACTGCAAGAACCATATATAGGGGGAACTAAGACAATGAAGAGCCACAAAGGAGTAAGGATCTTCCAGAGCACTGACGACAGAGAAGGGACTGTTAAGGCTGCAATAGCAGTCTTCGATAGCAATCTTAACATAAAACAATACCCAAAACTCACCACAAATAACATCGTTGTGGTGGGGATACAGACCAGTGCCTGGGAGATCACTCTAGTGTCGATATACTGCGAGCCAGACAAACCAGTTGAGCCCTACTTAGACCATCTTAGGGAAGTAGTTGCCAAAAATGGCTCTAAGCCCATAATCGTTGGAGGCGACGTTAATGCGAAAAGCACTTGGTGGGGCAGCCAGACGGTCGACCGTAGGGGAGAGGAAGTGTGTGGGACTCTCGGTGAGCTCGGGCTGCATATACTCAACGCAGGAGAAATCCCGACCTTCGACACAGTAAGGGGTGGACAACGCTATAGCAGCTTTGTCGACATAACAGCTTGTTCGGCAAATATCCTCGACAAGGTTGCAGACTGGAAAGTCGTCGAGGGCCTGATCAGCTCCGACCACAACGGCATCGTCTTCAAAATTTTACAGACTAAATCAAAAGGATTAAAGGTAGAAAGAACAACAAGGATTTTTAATACAAAAAAGGCCAACTGGTCTGCTTTTCATGAGAAAATCACCCAGCTGAGCCAAGAATATATCATCACAGAAGAAGAAATAGGAAAAATAACTAAAGTAGAGTAACTAGAAGAATTAGTAAACAAGTACACAGAAATAATAACAAAAGCATGTAAGGCATCTATGCCAATCAAAAAACAAACAGAAACACTTACCTTGCCGTGGTGGTCGGAGAGACTCGAAAAATTGAAAAAAGCCGTAGCAACTAAAAAGAGGAGGATCAGGTGTGCTGCTCCAGTCCGTAGATCCATCGTTGTCGAAGAGTACCTGCAACAGAAAGAAGAATATGAGTTAGAAGCAGCCAGAGCCCAAACCGAGAGTTGGAAGGAGTTCTGCTGTAAACAAGATAGGGAAGGGGTATGGGAGGGGATATATAGGGTTATAGGAAGGACATCGAGCAGAGTGGAGGATCCGCCGCTGGTAAAAGACGGGGAAGTGCTGGACGCGGAAGGGTCCGCCCGATATATAGCAGAGACCCTGTATCCAGAGGACCACCCAGCGGCGGACAACCCTCACCACAGCCGTGTCAGACTAGAGGCAGAAACAGTGAATGAAGGGGAAAATGGTGAGCCATACGACCCTCCATTCACTATAGCCGAACTGAAGGCGTCGAGCGAGTCATTCAACCCAAAGAAGGCTCCGGGAATGGACGGCCTCACAGCCGATATTTGCCACCGTGCTATCAGCAAAGAACCCGAAATTTTCCTGGCGATCCTAAACAGATGCCTCGCATGCAATCACTTCCCCAGAGCGTGGAAAGAGGCAACAGTGATTGTACTACGGAAGCCAGGGAAAACGGACTACACAACACCTAAGGCGTACCGCCCGATCGGCCTGTTGCCGGTACTCGGGAAAATTTATGAGAAAATGTTAGTGGCCCGACTCAGGTTTTACATTACACCGAGGATGAGTACTCGCCAGTACGGATTCATGCCACAAAGTAGTACCGAAGACTCCCTCTATACCCTTATGCAAAAAATACGCTATAAGCTGAAACAAAAGAAAATAATAACATTAATATCGCTGGACATAGAGGGAGCCTTCGACAATGCCTGGTGGCCTGCTATAAGAGTCCGACTGGCTGAGGAAAGGTGTCCGGTCAACCTGAAAAGGGTCATTGACAGTTACCTGCGCGACAGGAAGGTACGGGTAAGGTACGCCGGCGCTGAGCATGAAAGAAACACAGAAAAAGGCTGTGTCCAGGGCTCAATTGGAGGCCCCATTCTTTGGAACCTCGTATTGGACCCCCTCCTTAAAGATCTCGAGAGAAGAGGAGATTACGCGCAAGCCTTTGCTGATGACGTGATCCTAGTCTTCGATGGTGACACGGCATTGGAAATAGAGAGACAGGCGAATGCCGCCCTCGAGCGTGTTCGGGCGTGGGGCGTTGAAAACAAATTAAACTTCGCACCACACAAAACCAGTGCAATGGTTATAACAAATAAGTTGAAATACGACGCCCCACGTTTGAACATGGGCGGGGTCGACATTGCAATGTCGCAGAAAATTAAAATGCTAGGTGTCACTATCGACGACAGGCTCACGTTTAACGCGCACATCTCCGAGGTATGTCGCAAGGCCATCGCAGTCCACAAACAACTCAGTAGAGCCGCAAAAGTGAACTGGGGTCTAAATCCAGAAATAGTCAAAATAATCTACGTGGCTGCGGTGGAACCAATAATTCTATACGCCGCCAGCGCATGGGCAGAAGCCGCTAACAAACTGGGAACAATTAAACAGCTGGGCGTCGTACAGCGGGGAATAGCACAGAAAATGTGTAGGGCATACAAAACTGTTTCCCTAAATTCTGTGCTCCTTCTAGCCGGGATACTCCCCCTGGATCTTAGAATCCAGGAGGTGGCATTGCTGTATAAAGCCAGGAAAGGGGTGCCACAGACCATATTGGGGGACAGAGAGGTAGAGCAGATGACCTCAGCACTAGAATCCCCGCATCCTGCGGAGCGAAGCGACTTGAAGATTGTCAGCCTGGTAAACCGGGAAGAAGTCAGCGCTAATTCGGACCAACAAGTGAAAATCTTCACCGATGGTAGTAAGATTGGGGGGCGTGTCGGAGCAGCTCTGTCCATATGGAACGGAGAGACCGAGACGCGCGCCCTCAAGTTGGCGCTGCCGAATTACTGTACGGTTTACCAGGCTGAGTTACTCGCGATATGCCGAGCAACGCGGGAAATCAGGAAAAGTACGGCGCCTAGCTTTGGGATCTTCAGCGATTCCATGGCGGCTCTTTTGACAGTGAAAATCCCCAGCTGCCTTCACCCCCTGGCAGTAGAGGCCAGACAGAATATTACAGCTGCATCTCTCCAGAACAAGGTCGTATCCTTGTTCTGGATAAAGGCTCACGCAGGGTTGGAAGGCAACGAGAGAGCGGATCAGCTGGCGAAAGAGGCCGCCATGAAATTGAAGAAAAAACCGGATTATGATCTATGTCCGATCTCATTCGTCAAGCGCCACATACGCATGGGGACGCTTGACGAATGGAATCGGAGGTACCAGTCCGGCGAAACCGCCAAGATCACTAAGATCTTTTTCCCAGATGCGGTGGCGGCGTATAGAATAATACGGAAGATGGAAATCACCAACATCAGGGCACAGATTATGACGGGGCACGGTGGATTCTCCGAGTACCTGAATCGGTTCAAGTGCAAGGGGAGTCCATCGTGCATCTGCGACCCAAATGTAGAAGAAACTGTGCCACACCTGCTTCTCGAATGCCCCGTACACGCCGCGGACAGATATGCATTAGAACAGGCACTGCAAATAAAGCTAAGCAAAGAGACAGTGGGGGAAGTGATGCGGGGAAAAGACAAAGACAGAGATAAATTTTTAGACTACTGCACAAAGATTGCACGGAGGGCAATAGAAAGAAATAAAACAGCTTAAGAAAATATGCTTATAGTATATTTAGATATATATATATAAAGCATAGAAATAAGTATAAACATCATTAGCATAAGAGGTAGTATAAGAATAAATAGAAATAAGGTGATATTGTAAGATAATTAAGGTTAAAAATTGTATTAGAATAAGGAAAAGTTGTCAAACAAATAAAAGGGTAAAATGGACTTTTATTCCCCCTAGATTAGAATAAATAAGAAATAAAATAAGAAAGGAAAACTTAGATAGGCAGAATAGGGTAGAAACGGGACTTAACCCGTAAAAAAGAATGGAAGATATGATGGATATAGAAAGATAAAGTATGCGGCATGAAAGTACGAGAGGAAAACAAGCGAGAACTGGAATGACAAAGAGAATTAGGCTTAATATAGACTCCGATAACGTCGGAGGTAGAGAGGATTATTAATAAAAAAAAAAAAAAAAAAAAAAAAACAGTAAGACGTCGGCTTGCTGAATCTAACTTAAAACCCCTTAGACCTGCAAACGGCCCTAAACTGGAGCGTGGGCATCGTATTTCAAGACTAAGATATGCCCAGAGCCACGTAAATTGGAGTATTGAAGATTGGTCAAAAGTTATGTTCTCCGACGAATCAAAATTTATGCTCTACAAGCACGATGGAAGACACAGAGTGTATCGAAGACCAGGGGAAAGATTCAAGCAAGCATGCATCGAAGAAAAAGTAGCCTACGGTGGTGGGTCTGTACTTGTGTGGGCCGGAATTTCTTCTGAAAGTCGCACAGAGCTGGTGATCATAGAAAACAGCTCTTTAACTAGCGTAAGATATGTGGAAGAAATCCTCAATGATCACGTTGGTCCATTTATGGTCAATTTAGGTGAGGATTTAGGTGAGGTATTTATGCATGACAATGCCCGACCTCATACAGGTAGGATTGTGAATGACTACCTTCAAGAGATGAACATTACTCGTATGGAGTGGCCAGCGCGCAGCCCGGATATCAACCCGATCGAGCATGCTTGGGACGAGCTAGGCAGATGCGTAAAACAACGAAACCCTCCCCCAATCACGCTTCGTGAGCTCAAAATTGCTCTCACAGAGGAATGGGAGAATATTCCCCAAAATCGTATAAGGAACTTGGTGTACAGCATGCCTAACCGCGTAAACGCAGTAATGGAAGCACGAGGAGGCAATACGAAGTATTAAAATTCAAGAAAATCGTAATAAAGTTCAAAAATTTCATGTTTCCTATTTTTGTTTTAAGGAGAGATCAGCAGTTTTTTTCTTTATGTAATTTTGTGTTAATAAAATGTATGGTGACTCATATTTTTTTTACTTTCATTTAAGGAGTATTACATTGTCTATTAAATACAATTTATTGCATTAACCTATCATTTTTAGTTTCCGAGATTTTTAACATTCTTTAAGTGACCCGGATTCATTGCTCTCGAGTGTATATATATAAAATAGTAAACTGACTGATTGTTGATATATCAACACACAGCCCAAACCGCTGGTCCTAGAGACATGAAACTTGGAGGGTGTGTTCTTTGTAAAGAGTAAGTATCCACTAAAAAAGGATTTTTGGAAATTCTACCCCTAAAGGGGTGAAATAGGGGATGGAAGTTTATGTGAAAGACCGTCAGTTTTGAAGTTAGGATCTTCAATTTTTGTGTTTAGGTTGAGGATTGAAAATTAATTTATACGTGTCTCAGCGTTTTTGACAATTCTACCCCCGAAGGGTTAAAAAGGGGGATGAAGTGTGTATGGAAAGTCCTTAATTTTCGAAGTAAAAATCACTAAATTTATTATCTAGGCTTATGTTTGGAAGGTAACGCAACGGTGTCGTTAGAATTTCAACCCTTAAGGGGGTGAAAAGGAGGATGAAATTTGGTTTTTAATTATATAATCTATAAACAAAGTCCAAACCGCTGGTCCTAGAGACATGAAACTTGGAGGGTGTGTTCTTTGTGAAGAGAAAGTATCCACTAAGAAAGGATGTTTGGGAATTCCACCCCTAAAGAGGTACAATAGGGGATAGAAGTTTTTTTGAAGTCAGGATCTTGAAATTTTGTGTCTAGGCTGATGATTGAAAATTAATTTATACATGTCTCAGTGTTTTTCATAATTCCACCTCCGAAGGGTTAAAAAGGGATATGAAGTTGTGTATGGAAAGTCATTAATTTTCGAAGTAAAAATCACAAAATTTATTATCTAGGCTTTTGTTTAGAAGCTAACGCAACGGTGTTGTTAGAATTTCAACTCTTAAGGGGGTGAAAAGGGTGATGAATTTTGTCCTGACTGATATATCAACGCACAACCTAAACTGCTGGTCCTAGAGACATCACTTTTGGAGGATGCGTTCTTTGTGAAGAGTATTCAAGGTATCCACTAAGAAGGGGTTTTTGGAAATTCAAACTTGAACGGAGTGAAAAGGGGGGATTTTGTTTGTATGAAAAATCTTATTCCTTGAGTTAATAACCATGAAACTTGGCATGAATACTTATGAAAGTAAATTATGAAGTTTGATATTTTTTGTTTTTCTAAACTACCCCCTGAAGGGGAAATGGGAGGTGTCAAAGTTTGTATGTAACAATTGTAACGCGCGGTCCGACTAACTCAAACTCAGTATTTATACATAAGACCGAAGATAAAGAATAACGTGCATCAGGGTTTTTCGAAAATCTACCACTAACGGGGTGAAAAGTTAATTTTACAGGGGAAGACCTTACTGCGTGGCTTGATTAACTCGAACATTTGGTATAAACAATCTTTGAGTCAAGTAATGAACACATCCCAAACGATTTTACGAAATTCTACCCCTATGAGGGTGAAAAGCGGGGATGCAGTTTATAAGAAAAATCTTATTTATTTGGATAATAAACTTGGCAAGAATACTTGCCTAAGCAAGTAGAAAAGTTTATTAAGTTTAGTTTATCGAAACTACCCCTCAAAGGGAGTTTTGGGGTGTTAAAGTTTGAGTGAAAGAATTTTAATGCGCGGTCCGATTAACTCGAAACTCAGTATTAATACTTATGACAGAAAAGAATCAATAATAAGTTTATGGCGTTTTCGAAAATTGACCCCTGACGGGACAAAAAGTGGTAATTCGATTTTTAAGGGGATTTTAGTGAGTGGCTTGATTAAATAAAAAAAATGGGATAAATAAAATTGAACTTGAAACTTGGCACAAATATTTATCTAAGTAAATTATAAAGTTTCTAATTTTTTGGACTACGTTATGATTGGGGGTGTCAAATTTAGTATGCAAGAATTATAATGCGCGGTCCAATTAACTCGAAACTCAGTACGTAAGACCAAAATATAAATAAACCAGTGGTTTAGGATTTTTCAAAAATCTACCCCTAACGAAACTCACGCGGACGAAGTCGCGGGCAGAAGCTAGTTAATTATATATTGTTGCTGCAGGAGGTTAACAAATAAAGTGGATCAACTATATTTTTTAACCTTTACTGAAGAAGATAATTTCTTACTACACCACATTAAAGGGATTTAATTAATACTTACTGACTTTATATAGTAAGAAGATTTTTTTTTAAAACAGTGAAAGACAAAACAGTAACTTTTAATGATTGAACATACTATTTACTGCAAAAAAAGGAAAACCACCATTACTGTAGTGTAAGTAAATTTTAATGGTTTGAACGATATCACCAAATTAATAAAAAAGTTAATTTTATGACCTATCAGGTGGCACAACTAGTTGTTATAAAAGCCATGAAAACGTATTTATTACAACTTTTGTCTGCAAGGATTATCACATAATGGTTATATGTAAGCTTCTATACAGCTTCTATACAGCCGGTTTGGGCGCACTTTATATAGCCTTTCTCTGCTGCATGACAAGCTTTAAAGTAGCGAATTAATCGGCTCTTCAATTGTCATATAATTGCTTTATACGCAACTTTTATTTGACTCCAAATTATATAGATGTTAGTTTTTGCAACTTGAAGTAATTTAATTAATGCTGAAACAAAATGAATCTAATTAGACTACCGTCAACTAATTCACAATTGTAATTGAGTTTGAGTTTGAATACTTGTCAACTTGAATGGCGAATATTTATTAAAATGTTGAAGGTGATTACACTAATAACAAGCGTAATTTCATATGCAAATCAAATTTTGCTGATAATTTATACTCATGTTTTATGTAAATGTTTAATGCGCTGTTAATATTCTGCTATTTTAGGAAATATATATAAAAAAATAAAAAATGATAAAAGCAGTAATTATATTATTTATCAGTAAAGGCGTAAACAAACGTTTTGTAACAGCTATACAAAACTATGGGTTAACAAAACACAACTTTTTTACCAAGGAAAATATATTTTAATATTGTTCAATGATTTACTCTGAAAATAGACATTACAAAAAAACATGGCCTTGATGTTTATATTACAAAAAAGTGTTTTATACTGTTTATTGCATTAAAGGATGCTAAATTAGAGCACTTACATTTCTCTTAGCCACAATATTTGCATTTATGTTGCTGTTAGCAAGAAAAGAATCTACTAAATTGCTGTTATCTTTCATTAGCTCTTTTTGCTCTTTCGTTAGCTCTTCATTATTTTCAGATGTTGTGTCTCCATGATTCTTTAAAATATTACTCATTTCATTCTGCACCTTTCTCCGGTAGCCACCACTTCTTTTAATTTTTTTCCATTGATTGGTGTCCATTTTAAAAATATTTTCGACAACAGTAAACGCGCAGATACGTCTCACGTGAACGCAAGCACTTGAAGCTTTATAAAATATTATCTAGGTAAAGCATTTTAAGAGTGTTTTATTGCTCTAGAAGTAACAAATTTGACATTTTTATAGCTGCCCGCAAATTAGTGACAATATTAACAACTTTTAACCGATTCCACGTTGCGAAAAGCTATTTAAATGAAATTTAAGGGGCCTTTTTATGATAATTGTATGAAGCTAAGTATCCGTGATTATTAACACTGTTATATGTACTTAAATCTTTATAAAAGTAAATTACTCAACGTTTACACAGAAAATAATAACTTAATGCCTGCGTAAGAAGTTCTTTTACGATTGCTTTTTAACATTGACATAAGAATGTTTACATGGCTTATTTCGAACTCTGTTAAAATTTAAAAACGCTATTTAAACGTTTACACCGCTATTTTATTAAGCATACGATGAAAAAAGATAAAGAACCATATATTATGTCTCTATACGGCTACGTATTTTATAAATGGCGGCTACACAACCTTTTTATGATTCAATGCTATATAAGACATATCATACACAGCGTTTGTGCTACCTGATAAAAGCTACTTAAAACGTTAAAGTTTACTGACATGACGGTAATATTTTGGCTCAAGCTTTAAATGTTTTCGGATCAGAAAAAAATACTGTTTTGAACGTTAGGTTCATAATATGGAACTGTTTAAAGCAGTTCAGATAAAAGTTTTTTACTTTTTATTTTACTACCTACTTACTGCTTATTTCTTTCAGTGTTTGTTTGTTGTCCTTCCTTTTCTAGCCTACGCTGCCCACTCATGGGCAAAGACCTACCTCCACCCTGCCCGTATTTCGCGAGGTCGCGTGTCTTCCTTCCAGGGGACATAGGTCAAAATAAAACAAATGTTATCAGATGATTCTAATAATTTTATTAGAGTCTAACAGAAGCATTATGATTCAAAACGGTTGGTCGGCTTGGACTTGAAATATATCGCACTTACTCCCCATAAGTGCGACAAGATACATTTCGTATGACCAAATTTTTACGCGACTGCCTCCGAAGGCGGAGTAGTCGGGTAATGATTTTTAAAGTCTAATCTCTTTTTCGACGATATGAATTATTAGCGTTGATCGAAGGTTAAGCTAAGCTTGCCGCGGTCGTTCCATGGATGGGTGACCATCCATCACAACCAAGACCCCGCCGTGACTCGGAAAGCTCGTAGCCGTTGATCCCGGCTGTCATTAGTAGATCTGTGACAGTCGTCACGGGTAGTCAGAAACCCAAAAGTCTGACTACCAGTCTTACCAAGGGGTATCGAGTTACCCAGTAACTGAGTTGTGTAGGTCAGATCGGCAGTTACTCCATGTAAAATACTGTTATGTAGCTGTATCCGGATAGTCTGGACCCAAAGCAACATAATATTTGGGTTTGGCTAGGCAGAATGATTGATGAAATTATTAGCGAACTTACTGAACTATTCATCAATCTGGGAAATCCTTGAAAAGGTCGCGGCATCGAAAAGTTTCGCCAAATTGAGGGCTTCCCGAAGTGGCTTTGACTTTGTAATCCTAGATAATTCAATGTTCTGTTTTCCTAATTCCGTGTCGCAATTCCACATCTAGAGTTGGAACGGAGTGAGTCAGGAATCTAATAAGATTTAGAATGATTTTCGAGTTTCAAGAACATTGTTTGAACTTTTTAACCGACTTCTAAAAAAGGAGGAGGTTCTCAATTCGGATGTTTGTATTTTTTTTTTTATGTTTGTTCGCGCATAATTCCGTCGCTTGCCAACCGATTTGAAAAATTATTTTTTTATTGGAAAGGGTATACTTCCCAAATGGTCCCATGAAAATTTTATCGAAATCTGCTGATGATAAAGACCACAGATGGCTATCGGAACTACTCAATGACAAATATTTCACGGGTTCCGATTCGATTAGGTACTTTAATATGGTTGCTAAGCAATTTATGCTCGTTACAATGCATAATGGTGAAATGGAGCTGATGGTGACTTCTCAAACAGCTCCAGTTCTCCTGGCTCTTATTAGGGGAACTCCTCAACAATTAACGTCCCTGCATCGGGTAAAGCTATATTTTGTAAAAGGTGATGAGCAGTTGACATTAGGCTATTGTAACTTAGATAAATTACAAACTGACCCACTAAAAAGTGAAAAATAAAAACTTTTTTATAAAAAAAAAAACAACCGACTTCCGAAAAACACTATAAAGTGAAAAATAACTTTAATTTCGGAAGTCGGTGGCATAAAACTAAAATACAAATCCAAAGACACCGACTTCCGAAATTAAAGTTATTTTTCACTTTATAGTGTTTTTCGGAAGTCGGTTGTTTTTTTTTTATAAAAAAGTTTTTTTTTTAATCGTCTTATAAACAAAACACGCGCGGTGTCGCTTACGGTAACAGTGGCGCGAGTTCAAAGGTTTTTTCCATCTCAAAAAGTGCCCAACGCACCTAAGAAAGTTGTTTACTAGGGAGTTCTTTCAGGGGATTGAAATCAAACTAAATTTCAGTACGTGGGAGGTCAGAATTAAAAATACAATTAGCCTCTACTCTCCTATTTAATATAAGGGGAAAATACCATTCAAATGTTCAGAATATCGGCTACGAACGCCTTGACCCAAATATCTTGTACGTGACTTTTCTCATCTGTTCTGGAAATTCATTACCTAGCTTATATTAAGTTGGGACAACGTGTGGGCACTAACATGTATTGTGTTAATAATATTCAGCCAAACAACTCGTCAGTTCGTCATAAAATTGTTTATTTATTAAAGACCAATTTATAATAACAGTTAGCAAGTTAAGTTGTTATACAAGTTGTTTGCAGTTAGGTATTTATTTAAGTCGCAAAATTTAAGTGGGACTTTCAAGAGAGGCCCGTGGCTAAATAATAACAGCTGCACAGGTCGATCGATCAGGTTAAGCTACTCTTGCCGCGGTTGGTGCGTGGATGGGTGACCATCTTTACATACCGAGACCCCTCCGTGCCTCGGAAAGCACGTTAAGCCGTTGGTCCCGGCTGTCGTGAATCTTTGACAGTCGTTACGGGTCGTCAGAAGCCCGAAAGTCTGACAACCAGTCTTACCAAAGGGTATCGTATTACCCAGTGACTGGGTTGTGGAGGTCACATAGGCAGTCGCTCAACATGGGAAAAGGCTAGTCAGATGATTTTATTTTATTTTTTTGATGATGGAAACTTAAGTGGGACTGGGCCGGACATGTCTGCCGCATGTCAGATGACAATTGGGCTAAGAGAACCATCGATTGGGTCCCACTAAACGCACGACGCCATCGCGGCAGGCCAACATGAAGATGGCAGGACGAGCTTGACTCCTACCGTTAAGGACTGATCGGCACTCGCGAAAGACAGAATTGTGTGTAAAAGGGAAGGGAAAGGCCATTGCCCTTCAGTGGAACAGTACAGGCTAATTACATAGATTAGATATTATAGATAGATTATAAATATGTAGACCTTTGTATTCTGCTTATGCGTAGGAACTTTAATCAAAATCGGTTCATTCATTTCGAAAAACAAGGGCTTGAAAGTTTGTGTGAAATGCCGTACGTCAAAAACGCTCTTAGTTTATGAAGGAAAACTGAAACTCTATCACTCCACTGCATCACACCTCAACATACACAGTTTGCAGGTTCACGATCTTTCATCGTCGTCGTTTCAGCCGATAGACGTCCTCTGCTGGTCATAGGCCTCCCCCAATTTTGGAGGGTTTGCCATAATCGCCACGCTTGGCAGGCGGGTTGGCGATCGCAGTATAGTATGATGGTGGAAAACATAGAGAACGCTGCTGCCCATTCTCCGGTACGACCCTTAGTCGCCTTTTACGACACCCACGGGAAGTAAGGGGTGGTGCTATTCTTTAAGTCCGGCACCACACAGACAGCGATCTTTATTTTAGCTAAACTCTAATACTGTATTAGTCAAGGCTGGAACAATGCGTTTCTTATGTTAAGACAGGCGTTGATAGCCGCCACACAGTTTTTAACTTTTTAGCTACCATCGTTTCTATTTTAACTCCATTTGTTTTTGTTTCAGAATAAAAAAAAAATTATTTACTTTTAAAACACTTTGAAGGTTTTGCTACAGTATCACAATCTGCAAACGGAAAGGAGACATTAACTAAGCAATACCTCATATTTAGGTACCTATATAAATCGGGCACTCTTAATAGTCATTGGCTCAAGCACCATATAAATATTAAAGTCCCATTTGCAATAAAACAAAACAAAATACACACATCAAAAGTGTCTAGGGATCAACATATATTTTTGCAATAACTTTTCTCCTGATTGATATTAATTGAAATTTTCTTTAAGGATTCATCAAATAAAGTGTTTTCGTTTGTCACAGTAACGATAAACCAAGTCACCTTTGCATTAATAAAGAAATTTGCCATTTTCCTAATAAAGGGATTTTTGACATTTGAACCACTAACACAAAAGTTCGAAAAAAAGACTGAAATAACAGTTTTCTTTAAAATTTTATTGGGTAACTTAAACAATTAATAATCCGTGTTTCTACCGCGAACACTAACAACACAAGAACATCGGTTTGGCATACTCAAAATGAGTTCATCCAAATCACGCTGTGGAATGGCCGCCCATGTTCGTTGCAACAACAAAAAAAGGTCTTCTTGCGACTGGATACCCTCCATATTCGGCAGAGCTCTTCTCTGTAGCATATCCCATGCATGCTCGTCGTTCGTCGTTTCAGCCGATAGACGTCCACTGCTGGACATAGGCCTCCCCCAATTTTGGGAGGGTTTGCCATAATCGCCACGCTTGGCAGGCGGGTTGGCGATCGCAGTATGGTATGATGGTGGAATGCATAGAGAACGCTGCTGCCCATTCTCCGGTACGATCCTTAGTCGCCTTTTACGACACCCACGGGAAGTAAGGGGTGGTGGTATTCTTTAAGTCCGGCACCACACAGACTAGACAGACATGCATGCTCAATCGGGTTCAAGTCTGGCGACTGAGCAGGCCAGGGCAGGACATTGATGTTAGCTGCGGCGAGAGTCTGTCTTACAACTCTTGCGGTGTGCGGTCGTGCATTATCATGCATTAACTGAAATAAGGGACCGATTTGCACTTGTAGAGGAACGATGACGTCTGATACAATCGTCTCAGCATAAATTTGAGCGTTGAGGTTGCCTCTGATCCAAATCAACTCAGTTCTTCCGCCGATCCAAATACCCGCCCATACCATGATGGTTCCACCACTATAAGGATGGACTTCCTGGCAGGATTTTAATCGCTGTTGGCGTCCAGGGGTTCTCCAGTGTCGTATACGTCTTGTATCCGGTCTCATACCAAAACGAGACTCATCAGAAAAGCACACGAAACGCCATTGTTCTTCTGCCCAATTTCTGTGTTCAAGAGCCCATTGATATCGAATCCTACGATTGTGCATTGCTATAGGTGGTACCCGTAGCGGTCTTCGGGAATGAAGGTTCACTTCATGCAAGCGGTTTCTGACTGTTTGGTCGCTAATTAAGTTCCCTGAAGAGTGATGAAGCCTCACGGCTAACATCATGGCGGTTATTGTTGGAGCTCTTCGAGTTAAGATTTGAATGTATCGGTATTGTCTCCGTGTGGTGCAGCGATACCGTCCTCCATGGCGCTCAGCCACGGTACCAGTGCTTCGGTAACGTGTCCAAAGTCGACTGATAACACTCTGACTTGTATTCAGAGCTAAAGCCACAGTACGTTGCCGGGAACCAGCTTCTATCATTCCCACGGCTCTGAGCATTTCTTCCCTGCTTAAATGACGTCGCCGCTCCATAATAACGTTGGTTTTAATCAGTAGTAGGGAAACAGTAGCACTAATAATGTCTTCAATGCGTTGTATGTTTTTATAGGGAAAATATTGACAGCTGATTTTCATCTTTTACTCGAATTTGATTCACAGTTCCTGATTCAAATTATGAAATGCACCAAAAAGGATCCATATAAATTTATAAAATCATAAATTTATTACAAAGCCACATCTCAATCTCAAGAAATCCGCATAAAAATGCTTGATCCCTAGACACTTTTGATGTGTGTACTTACAAAATGTGTCCCGAATTATTTATCTATGGTATACTCGAATGCGGTTTCATTTATTGCTGCGGCAACTCTGTACAATATGGTTGCGGTGCTCATTGCGATATGCATAATACAGCCTCCTTATAATTATGATCTCATTTTTGTTTGAGTTTGTTTTCGGTACAAAAATTGCACTCGGAAAGTGCTACAGTAGTAAAGGCGAACTGCAGCGTTTTCTGCGAGAGGATTGCTCAGCTGCTTGTTATGTTGTAAGTACCTAGGTTTTACTACTACCTACTGTGTACGAGTTCTTCTACTTTAAATATGCAAAGCAATTTTGATGGCATGTGTTTCTGCAAGGAACGGCCACTTGCAGATGACATTTTTGTGCAGAAAAATAAACTTACCCACATTAAGACACGGAAATATAACGCATTATTCCAGATGTAATGTCACGTTTCCAACGGAACCTTAAGGTGAGTATAGACTACATCATTTTCTCGAGCATTTCTGTGTAATGTAACGTTCTTACGAATGGTACAATACAGGCAAAAGCTCAGTTTCCAAAGCATTTCCATGTAATGTAACGTTCCTGCGAATGCTCGGCGTTATGTTACGGGTAAATGCTCACAGCGAGCGAGTGTGCATTTACCAACATTTCGTTGTACCTTGCGTGCACGACGAAATGTTACACCAATACGCTCGACGAAATGTTACACCAATATGCTCGTTGGTTTGTAACATAGAGGCGAGCGTGCTCGACGTTTAGTTCGTAAAAGGATGATACACTAGAACATATCATAGAGCGGCTCGTTGTTCTGTTACAAGTAAATGTTGTAGTCTATACTCACCTTTAAAACAATACTCAATACTCATTCAGTCCATCGGAAAAAAGTAATTGAATCCACAAAGGTCAAAATCCAATCACCTTTAGATTTATTTTATAGCTGTTCGTACCTGGGGAATACTCGAATACCTACCTCTAAAACCGTTTCAAAATCGAATAGAAATGTCAAATTAATTAAGTAAATGTCAATGAAGCGGAAGCTAATTTTGATGTAGGTAGTTCACTAAAAGTTGAGTAGATATTGAGTAAAAGTTTTTAAACAAAACTGAAAGTGGTAATACCGCCAGTCTTGGGTAGATTTTTCAGTTTAACCATATATTTTCCGCAGTAAGTTTGGCGTAATTCTACTCATAAGTGCCTAAGTCTTTACGCGGCAGTAATATTATATAAGTAACTAACCATTCCTTGTTTTATACGGGCCATTTTCCCTTTTATTTATAACCGTTTCTTATTGTCAAGAGACGTTAAAACCTCAAAAATTTATGGTGAAACAGTTATCGTCGTTTATATATATTTTTTTTATAAGTATCTGCAAATCGATATAATTTATCCAACTTACTATTATAAACGTGAAACTTTGTGAGAATGAATGGGTGGAAGAATGGAAGCTTGTTAGTCTTTCACCAAAAACTACTGAACGGATTTTGATGAAACTTTACAGTTTTAAAAGGTACCTTCACGCGAGCGAAGGCGTGGGCAAAAGCTAGTTGATCATCTAAAATTTTAATTTTAAAAAATTGACCGTTTTGAAATTGTCTTATGTCGCTACGCTAACTAAATAACTGATTTCATTTAAAAAGAAATAGTTTATTCCAGATACCTACCAATGATACTTACTTTTTAAGTTTGACTTTATCAAGTTGTAAAATTATTTACTTTGTACTTAATAAATTTTGTTCAACGTTTTTAACATTGTCAGTGTTGACACTATGCCTAGTTAGAAGATACCTTAAGTTCTGAGTTGAACAACACGATTACCGACACTGACAAATGTACAGTCAACAACGGAGATAAGTATACAGGAGTGTCGGATATAGTTGAAGTTTACTAAGAAACCGATGGATGTTCTCGAATAAAATTTAATTTTATTAATAGAAAACAAACGGCTCATTTATTAAATTAAATTTCAGTCCAGAACATCCATCGGTTTCTTAATAAACTCCAACTATATCTGACGCTCCTGTATACTTATCTCCTTTGTTGAGTGTACATTCAAATGTGGTTCTTTACTCAAAAGACCATTTCAGTTCCGAACTTAGATATGTAAGCGGTGGGACGAAGGGGCGTGCGTTGCGAACAATTGGCAACCCCGCCGCCCTCACCCCCGTCCCCCCACCCAAGGCGCGGCCAACTAGTTCCGTGCGGACTATAATCTAGATTGTCTAACATGATCTAACCTAGATTATGTTTATTTATTTATTGAGGATCTCCAGCAAAGGATACACATAACAATAGAAATTTACAATAATAAAAAGGTTCTTTTACGTGTGCTCCTTCAATTAAAGGAGACCACAGCATGCACATATAACTAGGTGTAAAGACGATAAAAATAGAGACAATAAATTATGAATACAGATTATAAAATTAGAAGGAAAAAATATATAAAAATTAACTTATCAAGATTGAGCATTCATATTATAAATGGTGTAGGCGGGATAAAAATTGAGAAATAACATTGAATGAATTTGAGGAAAATAATAATGATTAAAAATTAACATGTCAAGTCAAACATGTTTGGACTTTAAAGAGTTTTGGTCCTTGAGTTTGTTTCGCCATGTCTTCTCAGGGATAGTCAGATGACGAATATGATGTGTAAAAGTGATTCCGATATCCTATTCACATCATAAACAATTTCATTTTATTTCATTTCATTCCATTTCATTTCCTACAGGTCAGGAATGCAAAGTTTTGGTATATAGGTCAGGTATTTAAGCATCATTAGGCTTAATGAAAACGTCTACTCGAATTATCGACATACTAAAGGTCTCTGCACACAGCGGGCGCGGCGCGCACTGCGGGACGAGACGGCGACGCCACGCTGAGCAGTTGTAATGTACTAGATATTACTGACGACGCCACACAGAGCCGTCCCGCTCGGCGCGACGGTAACCGTCGCGCCACGCCGCCGCGCGCCGCGCCGAGCGCGAATACAAATCAGAAGCGGCGGGGCGGGGCGTGAACACGTCGCGTCGGACGAGACGGAGCGTGAATGAGATTTTGTATTGTTTTACAAAAATGGATGTCGAAAAACTAATCGAATGTGTTCGTGCTCACGTATGTTTGTACGATTTGGGCCCTAAGCAGTATAAAAACACTGTTCATGGACGCGGCGGGACGGGACGTGATCGCGCCCGCAGTGTGAACGATGCCGTCGCGCCAGCGCCGCGTCGCCGCCCCGCCACGCCGCGCCCCGCCTCGCCACGCCGGCTGTGTGCAGAGACCTTTAATGTTGCTACACACTACTTATTAGGCCGAGTACACACCAAACGCATTATCAGCCGCAGGCTGCGAGCGAGCGTTACTCAGATTACTGCTTTTACATACATATTCAACTTTTACTTCAGACCGAAAACCGACAGTAGGTACCTACGCCAGGGATTGCGAATCTCTATACATTTATGTGATACGGAGTATGAAACGCCCGTATCTGCGGCTGCTTCGGTTGCTTCGGCGGCTTAAAAAATGCGGATTTTCTACTTAGGGAGCACGACCCCAGGTGACGCATGTCGCTTGACAGATGTCGTATCGCACCAGCGCTGTGAACGGAGCCTTATACATTTGCTTTTATACAACCACCATACTAAACATTATTTATCTCGAAATCATCAGTAACTGGGGTATTAACACTAAGCAGGCCTCACTTCCGCCCCGTCCCCATTTTGAAAAGGGCTTAATCTCCGCTATTTACCACAACAACCTATATTGTCCCGTACCGGATTAGTTATTCGATAGACAGGATTTATACTGAATGAACGTTTCAGTTGAAATTTATGTTCCACCAATGATTTACTCGTGTGTGCATTAAACCCTTCGTATGCCGGGAACGTGGATCTACGCGAGACACAATAACTTTTTGATTGTCTGTAATTACCAGAGATCGGAACAGGTAGAGCTGTTTTATGTACTTGCCATAGGTTAGAATAATATGGATAATCCCCGAGTCCCGGGTAATCGAGTGAGACAACAAGTTACTGTTAAAGAGACAAAAACAGGTGCGTCACTCTAGCGACAGAAACACCCCGCTATTGTTTTTGTTTTGTTTCCATAATACGGCTACGTTACGCGTCTCAACAAAGCGGCAACGTCGCGCGTTTGGCAAAAAGTTTTATAGCGTGCTGTTGACGTAAATTTTACAACGTCGCTCATGCACTTATTGGCTTACATAAACCATTTTTAGACATATTGACAAAAATAATGAAATTCAATAAAATCCCATAGTATCAGTCGGAATCCCGTGGAATATCCATATTAATATCAATGTTTGCGGTCAATGCACCTAAATAGCTCTACCTATTCCGATCACCGGTAATTACGGCATTCAACCGGTTAATATATTTTAGTCTGTTTTGGTTGACTGGTTCAATATTTTGAATACAGGACAATCGTATCATCGTGCTACTAAAAAGAAGCAATCGGAATCCTTTTTATTGTGGACGATAAACTTCTACGACCTGGATTCAAGAATCGTAAAAAAAACGAACACCTGCAAAAAATACGAAACTGTCTGGAAAAGTCGTCTTGTAGCCGTAATCTGATTTCTTACGGAGAATTACCTTGCTGTTTGTCTTTAAAGAATCGTAACAATTGTCTCAGTTATATAGGTATCTAATGATTATTTTGCAAGTGCCTACGGAGCAGCGCACTTCAGAGTAAACTAGTCGCGAGCTTGAACTCACTTGAGGTCTTGCCAAAAAAGCACGCTGTCTCAGCTGGCTTCGTATCCGACAGCTCTAGTATCAGTGATGAGCAGTTAGAGGCTAGTCTACACGTACAACGTCTAGTTCTCACGCACAGAAACACCGTTTCGAACTGATAGGCGCGTAACAAAATTCGAAAAGTGCTTTGGAAAATCGACTTTTATGAAAAAACCACTGCATAAATCAATTACAAATAAAGTCTATTAAACTTTTAGATAACTGAGCTTTGTCGGTACGGACTTGATTTTAAAGATTTTACAGTTCTTTTATTAGTTATTTACACCCAAAGTTACGTTACAAATAGCAAGAAAAACGAATCTTTGTTGGATCATAACTTTTTAATGGCTTTTTATTTTACTATTCTGTTTCCGTAAAGACAAAATTAATAATAAGATAAAACGATATCATGTTTAATTTTGGATGCACAATGTCGAACAGTGGATTAATATTCTCCCGAAATTTGTGTTGAAAAAATATCGACTAGTGACATTAAGATACACTCGCGAGTATTTGAACTGGGCAATGGATAACTGGAGGGTTGTACTCTTCACAGGCGACTGCAAGGTCAAGTTTTCCAATAATGATAAACGAGTCCGAGTGTGGAGATAACAAGGTGAACGTTTTACGGAACCAAGCATCCATGAAATAGACCCTTTTGGAGGTCAAGTGTTATGGTATGGACGGGAATAAGCTTGATAGGCAAACAGAGCTAGTAATACTGGATGAGGGTACTGAAACCGCCGCCTATTACGTTGAGCGGGTAATCCAACCTCATATCATCCCGTTTTTTCAAAAAGTATTTTAGCACAATATTTATTTGTTCAAGACTTAAACCTATTTACATAATGCATGACAATGCTCGCATACATACGGCCTGTGCCACACAAAGTGTAGTTTCTGAGGTCCATATCACAGTTTTGCCATAGCCAGCTGAGTCCCGACCTCAACCCTATTGAGCATTTAAGGGATCAATTGCAAAGAAGCAGTTAACAAAACTACAGCCATGTTTACAGTCGACAGGAGCTCGTCAACCCGCTAAAACTCTGTTGGAAACAAATTCTGCAAAAAATGTTACCCATCTTATTGAAAGTGTAGCAGATAGATACAGATCAGAGAAGGCTTCACTCGCTGTTAACCATATCACTTATCATCCAACGGTTGCAGGAAATGGGCGATAGACTAAGTTTATTTATCAAGTTAATTTGAGTTTATTTCCCTTGAAATCAGGATCCAATGAGAAAACATTCGTCACTAGATACATCATGGATCTGGCCAATGGATCTTCTGAGATTGAACGCTTTTTTTGTGTAAATCGATCAAAATAATATACCATTGACTATGTTTAAAAATTTTTTAAATTTAACCTACCTACTGCAGACATATCTATTCATAAAAATCACTTAACCCTTAATATTTTTAAATAACAGGCTGGATGGGCCCTATTTTCTTCTGAGGAGTTTATAATATGCTAGCAATATAATATATCACCCATTATTATTATATAATTTGGTTTTTTATTTTTTACTGTGTTTAGTTTAGTTTGTGATCTTCCTGTACGAGTCGCAATAAAGACTTTTCCTTTCTTTCTTTCATTACACGCCCTGCCATGTCCCTTGGGGAAAACAGAATGTTGACCAATGTTATTTTATAACAATAATTGAAATAATAGGTATTAGACCATCTGAAGTGTTTCTCACTGAAGTAGACGTTGATAGTTACGAGTGTAAGTATATTCTCGTGCAAGTTATTGAAACATTTATAGCTCTGATAGAACTACTCGACCTTGCCATACCTACTGTAAAATCAGAATGATACAATAACATAACACTCTATTATTTGAATTCCTTACGTAACATTTTTCAATTTAGCAGAATATTCTCGAGATTAAAGGCACATATTTGCACATATCTTACAGGTTGCACGTCGCACGGAAGATACATTGGGAAATTTCGTTAGTTCCCCGACTCACTAACGCATCATCGGTTGAGTGTGTAAGGTGGAATGTTATCTAGGTACTTGTCCGTTCTGGCGTTACGCGACCGACGATACGTGACGTATCTTGGATGTGGGTCGCCAAGAGGGCTACATCCCTGGTTATTTGGAAAACTAAAAATCATAGAATTATTATAACCACCATCTAATAACAATTAAAATTCAGTATATACTAAATACAAAATTTTCCTATTTGTCATTCTCTGACAATTCTATAAAATGTCTATAACACGGTATAATATGTAGGGTATCAAAATTTCCCAGACTTTATCAAAGACGACAGAGCAAACTCGTTACTTACCAGCAATTTCTGAACTCTTAGCCATTTCCTTATAGGAAGGAATATTATAAATATTTGCAAACTCATCAGCCCTTTCCTTATTCCTGGAATCCTGGCTGAACTGCGACAATCTCTTGATCCCCTTTACCAGGATAAGAGTTGACTGCGTTCACGAAGTCGCTGCAAATCTTACCCACAAACCGAATACCCCAGCGGATAGTCATCTAAAAAAATATTACAGAATAAGAAATAGAGAATGTTTTTTTTTTTGTTTCACTGAAACTGGGTAAATGGCGATCCGTGGCAGAAGTTCAAAGCGTTCAGCGTTCAACGTACTTTCGGCGCCACGAGTTTTATTAGTACTGTCGCATTGAAATATGGGCTTGTCGCTAAGTAAAACCAGTAACACCGGTCAATCGATCAGGTTAAGCTAGGTACGCTTGCCGCGGCTGTTCCGTGGATAGGTGACCATTTTTACATACCAAGACTACTCCGTGCCTCAGGCCGTTGGTGCCGGCTGTCATTTGTTGATCTTTGACAGTCGTTACGGGTCGGCAGAAACCGAAAGTCTTACAACCAGTCACTGGGGTACCTAGTAGCTGTGTTATGGAGGTCAGATAGGCAGTTTTGGTAAATGTGTGAGCAATTGTTTTTGTGACAAGGCCGCGGCGTCTACCTACTGATGCGGTATGTTTTTTTTGGAAATCGGCTACTAACATTTCATCATAGAATTAGATTGTTCAATATTTAAGATAAATTCTTACTTTTGAAGTTTTACTGGTTTAATTTAGCACTCTGTAGCTGCTTCTAAGCACTAATTGTAAACAACTAATACATGTTTGAACCACAATAATTATTGAATGGGCAATTGACGCTGATTGTTCTACAAGAACAACCAGCGACAAGTACCCACTTATTACCTTATTACGTTTTCGTATTGCTTTGATTTTTAATAATGATTAATTTAATGGTATATAATTTAGTAATAAATAATTAAATAATAATTGATCTAATGATAGATAATAATTTGAAATAATATATGATAATAATTTGATGAAAATAATATATGACAATAATTTGATGTAGGTAAATGATAATATACAATAATAATAATTTGATGGAAATATTTGCATGTCGAATGACAAAATATGGCTGATCTTTGTAATGTACTAACACCTATCTACCCATATTTGCAAAAATAAAATTATTCTATTCTATTCTATTTGAAGCGGAGTAAAACTGTTGATACGTACCATTCAATCTGCAAAGCAATATAATTTATGGATCATAATAAATTATAATTATCCGTAAAGGTCTACTCTTCTGTGATCAGTCAATCAGTTTGCAAATCAAATCAAATAAAAACCTTAATCATATTTTCTTTTCAATTCCTATTGATGAAAAAGCGGAATTTTATTGAACTTTTTGAAATTAATTTATGTATAAACAAAAAATGTCTAAACCAAAAACCAATTAGGTATCGTACCTAACGTTACCTAATTGGTTTATTGTTTGATTTGATTTCTAGAAATTGAGTTCGGATTACCTACTTAGAATTTTTAGGGTTCCGTAGCCAAATGGCAAAAACGGAACCCTTATAGATTCGTCATGTCTGTCTGTCCGTCTGTCTGTCTGTCCGTCCGTATGTCACAGCCACTTTTCTCCGAAACTATAAGAACTATACTGTTGAAACTTGGTAAGTAGATGTATTCTATGAACCGCATTAAGATTTTCACACAAAAATAGAAAAAAAAACAATAAATTTTAGGGTTCCCCATACTTAGAACCGAACTCAAAATTTTTTTTTTCATCAAACCCATATGTGTGGGGTATCTATGGATAGGTCTTCAAAAATGATATTGAGGTTTCTAATATAATTTTTTTCTCAACTGAATAGTTTGCGCGAGAGACACTTCCAAAGTGGTAAAATGTGGGTGCCCCCCCCCCCCCCCTCCCTGTAACTTCTAAAATAAGAGAATGATAAAACTAAAAAAAATATGTGATGTACATTACCATGTAAACTACCACCGAAAATTGGTTTGAACGAGATCTTGTAAGTAGTTTTTTTTTTAATACGTCATAAATCGTAAACCACAATTTATCATTCATTCAATCAACTCAAAAATAAAAAAAACAGTTAATTTCATAAACATAAACCTTATGCATAAACCCGGATGTTACGGAACCCTCGGTGCGCGAGTCCGACTCGCTCTTGCCCAGTTTTTTACTTTGTAGAACAGCTATACAATATTGTACATTTGTTCACCGTTTTTTGGGTTCCGTACCAAAATGGTAAAACGGAATCCTTATGGTGAGTCTCAGTCACTCCGTCTGTCAGGTTGTCACATCTGGATATCACAAGAACTACTAATGCTATCAACTTGAAATTTGGAATAGGTTTAGATGACGTTTGCCCAAATATTTTGCAAATAAGAAAGAAATATATATTTTTTTTGCTACAGGGACTGAAAGGGTTCCTGAAAATTTCAAAATGGGGCTACTAGGGCATGTGGGGTATCATAGGGGTAGCATAGTTTTCGACTTTTGATGAAAATTTAAAAAAAAATACCGTTCGCCTTATCTCCGAAGTTTGCAAAGAGAAAAATCTGAAATAATTCTATGTGATAAAAGTTTATGTAAAGATTACAGGAAAAATAAAACGATGTCTCTAAATAGCACAATTTTCAGAAATCATCAACAAAAGTTACATTAGTTCCACTATCGGTCAAGAGATGGCGCTGACCTAAAACTGCAATATTGTTTCTACACCGCAGCACGCAGTGTTAAAATTCCCTGACGAAAATATGCCTCGCCGATGAAAATTTGAAAACACATTATTATGATGGTACGGAACCCTCGGTGCGCGAGTCCGGCTCGCTCTTGGCCGCGCTCTTTTTTAATATTGTCATTATAGATTTAATTCCTATTCCAAACAAGTAGATACCCACAGCGTGTCGTATGCAAAGATTAGCTACTAATATTATCCGATATTCAAAATAATATTTTGTTTATGTAGGTACCTGACCTAGGTATTTTTAGCCAAATCATTTTAATTCATATCACGACACGCTGCAACCCTGGGCATCAACCGTATATAGAATTTCTTTTACCAAGCTGATTAAGACTTATTTCCTCATCTCTTTTGTAAGCCGTGTAGATTGTTGTTATGTTCATCACAACATTTTGATTAAGAAACTCGAAGCTTATGGAGTTCGAGGTAATGTTCTAAAATTATTTGAGTCATACCTGCAGAAACGAACGCAAATTACGGAGCTTAGTAGGATAAATTTTACTACCAAAACGAGAAGAAATCCATATATCGCAAGAACGTGAAGTAGTGTATGGTGTTCCACAGGTAAATGTATTAGGCCCTCCCTTTTTTAAATTATATATAAATAATTTGCCTAAGTCCACAAAACAACCCATGAACCTATTTGCTGATGACAGTGTTGTGACGATTCCATGTAAAAATAGTAATCAATATGAATATGATATTAATAAATCTCAAATTTCAATAATAAAATGGTTAAATAATAATAATTTAAAAATTAATTTAACTAAGACTAAAATCATTCACTTCAGGCAACGACCATTGACATTAATTAATAAACTGGACATAAAATACAATAATACCAACATTGACTCGGTTGATACAACATTTTTTTTAGGATTAATTATTGACACGAAATTAAATTGAAAAGCACATATAGAGACCTTATCGAAGAAAATTTGTTCCTCAGCTTATGCTCTGTACACATTGGCCGAAATAACTAGGGTAGATGCGTTGCTTACCGCATACTACGGGTTGGTGGAATCTGTCCTAAGATACGGGATTATCTTTTGGGGTAACTCAACTGATAGGGACACTATATTTAAAGCACAAAAAAATGCATTAGGTCCATGTTCAAACTAGGAACCACTCAGAGTTGTAGGCCTTATTTTAAAAAATTTAATATTCTGACATTACCATCCATTTATATAATAGAAAATACAATGTTTGGAAGGTCCAATCCTGATCTGTTTTCTCGCATAGCGGAGGTGTTTCCACGCAACAGACGTGACCACACTCAGATTTGCATACAACAAGCCAGAACTACTCTTATGCGAAATAGTGTCTTTTGCATGGCTCCAATAATCTATAATAAATTGCCAAAAAGTTGGAAGCTTTTAAGTGACATACAGTTTAAACTGAAAGTTAAAAAAATTTTTAGCAGAAAGAGCTTATTACACCATCAATGGTTTTTTGTGTGAAAAAATTTTGAATGACTATTCTAATTTAGACCTATTTTTTCTTGAAGACTTAATTTATATTTATTGTTCCATGTTAACTATGAGTGTTACATTTTAATATGGATAATTGAATTGTGGTTATATATTTCTATTTAAATAATTTTATTAGCTTGGATAATTTGAATACCGTAAACATGTTGCTTATAATTACCTACTTAAATATTTGTATGCCATTGTCTGTGGCAAGCATGACGACCTGTTGATAATAATACTTTTAACAACTTGCATGCTGATTTTTTTCGTATGTATACTCATGTTTAGGTAAACAAATAAAAATGATCTTATCTTATCTTATATTGCCAGACACCAGACAGCATAAAGGCTGCCGCAAGAAGGTGCGACGCCACTCAATTAGACCAATTTCTATGGAAATTGTTCTACCAATACTGCGCCGCGCTGGCGCCTTGCGCCTGTATGCGGGAGCCTTGAAGGTCCAGCGCACGGACCTCCCTTATTTCATCGAAAAGAAATTGCCAAATTATCACTTCCCAAACAATTTTCCGCATAATTTCATTTGCCAAATCATTACTTAGCAAATAAACATTTCACAAAAAATTGTAACGCAAACCTAATGTTTGGCAAGTGAACGTTTAAACAATAACTTGCTTACCAAATAGTACTTTTACCAATTTTAATTTAGTCAAATATTTCAGTTAAAAGTTGTAAAAAAATAATAGGCCCGTTTTGACATTTGAGAAAGACCCTAGAATGTAACTTGGAACGAAACTGAAAGAAACAATAAAATAATAATTAATTACATAAAGTGTTTTAAAAAAATATATGTATTTACATAAGTATATATTTTTTGGCGCGTTCAATAATATCATGGAATTTATTGATGTGCGTGTGGTGTGAGGGCCACTTTGTTAAAACTCTTTGAAAATGTGCTTAGGATTTAGTGAACATTCCCAAAGAATTGTGAAAGTTGATTTCAGATTTTGTGAAAGTCTAATAACCGAGTTATAGACTGAAAAGTTGGGCCCTCAGTTCTCACATAGAGGATTGAGGGCCCACCTAAAACTGATAAACTATGGACACTACAGAAAAAGTCTTAATGCCAAAATCTAAGCTAATGCCAAACAAAATTTGTGAAAACAAGATATTATCGCAAAACACTGTCCTACTTTGTATATCTTCGAACAAAATGGGCCCTCGATTCTCATACACGTAAAAGTTTATTACGCAATTATAATGAAATCATTAACTTACAGCTACTGTTTGAAATCCTATATGCTACTAAATAAATTGTGAAAATTTATGAAAGCAAGAACAGGTCACCACCTTTTGTTGTTTAAAAGTTATGACCTTGATAAAATTCGGGCCCTCAGTCCTCCATTTTATTTTGTTTTCGATTTATTACGCTTATCGTATGAAAGATAAGACAAATACAAAACTGTGTCTTTTTGTGAAAAAAATTGTGCAACAAATGCGATACCAGAAAGAAATTAAAAGACCCTTTATTGTATAAGTAAATCAAGTTTTATTTTTATTCTCTGTATTAGGAAATAGGGTGACCACAATTTCTTTTAGATTGCAGTAAAGATTAGTAAATGTAGAGTCATAGGTTTTAATAAACTTTCTTCGATTTTTCGCTTATTATCGTCATAGCATTTGTACTCAAGTTTCGTGATAAAAAAAATAAATTTCGGAAATTGAACGATCACATAGAAAAATACTGTTCCCCAAATCATTTTTGCTTGAAAAATCGTTCGTTCCGAAAAAACTAATGACAATAATCAAATAATTAATTTATTATTTTTATAAAGGCTTTTGCCCAGCAATGGGACAATGTAGGCTAAATATAATCCTAACTAAGTAATATTATAAATGCGAAAGTAACTTTGTTTGTTAGCTTTTCACGTCTAAACCACTGTACCTTTCATCCCGAAAAAAGTGCTGTTCCCGAGGAAAACAATAATAACGTTATTATGATAATAGATGGAGCCATATGACTTTCGAATTTCACGCGGACGAAGTCGCGGGCAGAAGCTAGTACCTAATAAAGCAGTGCGTTCCTGGATGTTTTTTTTATTCCTAGGTAGGTACTTGCACAATAACAAATATGTTTTCTGGAGTATGAAATAATTATATTTTATTTAAAAAAATTTACAATTTATAAATAGGTGAAATTGAATTACCTGAACAATTCTTAGAGTGACTATCTAAGTACTATTTAGTAAAATATTACGAACTTATAAAATTATGAGTACCTAGGTATCAAAACAAACTTACCTTGAATGTTTGATATCTGACCGAAGATGATTGAGTGTCTTGACCGAAGATGTGTTTGCGTATTAAAAAATTATTATTATTTTTATTCTTCACTACAACTGTTTCATAAAACTCGCCTTAATGCTTAATTACCTACAACTTCCGCTGCACTATCATAAACTATTGTTTAGTAACTACACTAAATATTACAGCTCTTAGTTAGGATTATATTTAGCCTACATTGTCCCATGGCTGGACAAAAGCCTTTATAAAAATAATAAATAAATTATTTGATTATTGTCATCAGAACGAACGATATTTCAAGCAAAAATGATTTGGGTAACAGTAATTTGTTTTTGTGATCATTCGAATTCCGAAATAATTTTTTTTTTATCACGAAATTGAGTACAAATGCTATGACGATAATAAGCGAAAAATCGAAGAAAGTTTATTAACACTTATACTCTACATTTACTAATCTTTACTGCAATCTAAAAGAAATTGTGGTCACCCTAAGAAGCATTTGCTTAGATTTTGGCATTAAGACTTTTTCTGTAGTGTCCATAGTTTATCAGTTTTAGGTGGGCCCTCAATCCTCTATGTGAGAACTGAGGGCCCAACTTTACAGTCTATAACTCGGTTATTAGACTTTCACAAAATCTGAAACCAACTTTCACAATTCTTTGGGAATGTTCACTAAATCCTAAGCACATTTTCAAAGAGTTTTAACAAAGTGGCCCTCACACCACACGCACATATTTATTGCGAGTATTCTTTTTGCACTTACTATAAAGTAGCATGCAATTTATAATTATTACGAAACGTCTCAAAAACAGTTACGTTCTCGTTCTTTTTTTTTTTTAAATACTATTGTTGTAACCAAATAATTACTGAATTTCACCAGCTTCCTTCGAGCTTGGTGATCAAAGCCGTAAATAAAATTTTGAATTGGCGACACTGGTGTCTGTAGAATGCCCTAGTCCAAAAGCTAAGCCGTGCCGCTTGGTCAGAACCAAGCGGCACGGCTTAGCTTTTGGACTATGTATTTCTGTTTACTGTCACGTTATCCTTGGCTCTTCTATTTTGGACATTTATTTAAAGATAGTGATTTGAACTCGAAAAAAAGATTAATATCACTTTACAATACATAATCAAATCGATCAAATACTCATACAAACTTGAATCGATTTATCGTGAGAATCGAGTACCGAGTCGTATGGTTACTTCACTAGTTACGTCGCGATGACAAATGTCAAAACGGGCCTTTTATTTTTTGACAACTTCAGTATAATATATTTTATGCAAAATATTTAGTACCGTCGGGGGGTACCATTTCTGTCTGCCTATGATTTCAGTTGGCCCTGTTTAATATGATATGAGGAATAGGTTTTTGTATTCTCATTCGCTCGCTCTTGCATCCAGTGTCGGTTTAACACCTTTTGACCACCATACGTCAAAAATCAAAAACGTGCCCTCGGCGTCAGTCTGTCATGTGGTCGAACCGTGGCGTGCTGGGCACATTTTGGTTTGTCATCTATACATGACTGTGGCGGTCAAAAGGTTAAAGTAACCTAACAAAACCGACCCTCGGGGTGCCCTTCAGTCGCTTTTGCATCCTACGTCGCCTATCGACCGACCGCAACCATGCAATGTTATTAAAAAAGTAAAATTATGTAAGTAAAACCATGTGATTCCTAAAAAAAATATATTATTTTTGTCTATATATTTTTTTCATAACAACTCATTTGACTAAATGTTTATTGTCTAAAAATTGTTTGCTGTAATAAATCATTTGATTAAAGACCAAATGCCTAAATGACATTATCCTTTTTAATATTCTGCCAAGTAAAAATTTAACCAAATGAAAATCTGCGTACTACAATCATTCCAAACATTGCATTGGTATAAAAATAAAAAAGGTTGCTAAAATTTGTTTGAGTAGTGAAATTTTGGCAAAATCTTTTCGTCAAAACGGCAGGATCCCCCAGCGCACACATGTCGACGATAAACCGGACCAAATATCGAACACAATAGTACCTAAACTACTCCTGTAAAGGTGAAGAGAGGAACGAAAACAAAAGTTAAAAAACCGGCCAAGTGCGTGTCGGGCCACGCACAGTGTAGGGTTCCGTAGTAGCCCGTTATCAAAATGTAGTACGATTCTGTTGTTCTTTATTCTGAATAGGTAAAAAAAAAACATATTTTGGTTTTCAATGCAAGTCTTTACCCATTATAAACAAGCAACTACTTCATCTTAGTCACTTTAAAGGATTAATGCTAAGGATTTTGTATTTGGTACAAAATTATCCAACACCCAAGTTCAACGACTATTACTGCTAAACTAATAATGTTATCTTAACCGCTATACTTTTCCTTTAAAGTTCATGAAATGCACTTTCATCGACAATTTTTCCAGATTTTTCAAGCTAGTAGTTTAGCTTTTAGAGGGGGGGGACGCCCTACTGGAACAAAAATTTGCACTTTAAACTTTAATATTTCGTAAATGGAGCTGGTGAGGCGTGTAAATAGCCTGCACCTTTGATGAGTGTGGTGAGAAAAATTCGAAATAAGAACTTAACTCACGAGCATAATGGCGGACCTCAAAAATAAGATAATTTCCCTATTGATGAATCCCTTTATGATCCAATACCAAAAATTTACTGCAGCTAATATGCCCGCGTACCTTTTACAATCCAGAGATCCCACTCAGACCCAGGGTGATGGGAAGATATCTCGTTCATGAGCGCGTGATGGCGGTAGGTCTATAGCGGCCGGCCGGCCAAAAATCAACACTGCACTATAAGTTCTCAACAAAGCACAGATGCAGGTCCGATTATTTTACGAGTATCGTCAAGATTTCACCAAAAAAGGAATATTCTAAATGCAGAGCAGTTCACACACATTATCTCTGTCCAGCTGGGAACACACACTAAAAAAAACCGTCGCGAAGGCCATCTATCGGCATCTAGCGAGAAACTCAAGAAAGTCCCGATACAAGGGCGCTGCGACAAAAATATTGGATGCCAGGATTCATCAATTGAGAAGTTAAAATATTTAATTTGAAACACTGACATATTACATTATAAGAAAAAATCCTAAAATGTTATTAGGTATTTTATTTTTTATATTGAAAAAAAGCATTGACGCTTCACCAGGAGCATTAAATCGAAAAATAATTTTAGCAACCCCTAAGCCATTTTAGAAGACCTATTCAACGATACCCCACACGATGGGGTAGATGATGAAAAAAATATTCATCCCCACTTCACATATAGGGGAGCTACCCTAAAAAAAATTATTTTCCAAAATTTTATTTTACCACTTTGTTGGCGTAACTGATATACGTACTCCTACAAAATTTCAGCTTTCTACTTCTAACGGTCACAGAGATTAAGCGAGGACGGACAGACAGACAGACGGACGGACAGACAGACATGGCGAAACTATAAGGGTTCCTAGTTGACTACGGAACCCTAAAAAGGGTAGGACTAACCAAGCAAGCCTTTACTGAAGAATTCCTGAAATTGATACGTTAGGTCAACGTCGAGTAATGTCAGACTGGGACAATAGAAGAGCCTACATGAATGGTGGTAAAGAATTCATCCGGCATACATTAGCCACTGGGAAGTGAGCCGTTCTATCGAACAAACATTTCTACTTGAACTTGGCATGTTTAGCAATGGCGGTTTCCAACCATTAATTTCCACAGGTTTTCGTTTACCGCAATACTCAACTTAGTACTTAAATTGGTAACATTGATTCAATCAATCATTAGCGGAATATTGCAACGGTATTTCAACGGAGATCTGCAGATGAAGCTAGCGGTAATAAAGCGCTCGGTCATACCGTTATCTAAACTATGTTCATCATCATCATTTCAGCCGAAAGAAGTCCACTGCTGGACATAGGCCTCCTCCAAAAGGGGAGGGGGTTCGCCATAATCGCCACGCGAACGCTGCTGCCCCTTCTCCGGTACGCCCCTTAGTCGCCTTTTACGACACCCACGGGAAGTATGGGGTGGTGCTATTCTTTAAGTCCGGCACCACACAGACAAACTATGTTACTTAGTTTAGATTTACTCACAGCATAGCATAATCGGCCAATAATATTCCCACTGCTGGGAAACAGGCCTCGTCTCTTCGAAAGGGAGTAATCCACCACGCGGGCACAGTGCGGGTTCGTGGATATCACACGTCTTCGAATTTTTGGTTCTAGGACATGCCGGCTTCCTCATGATGTTTCCCTTCACCGTTTCGAGAGCAGTGGTATTGAATGAATTACACAAAGTAATGTGCCTGGCTGGGTTCGAACCCACGACCCTTTTTTTTTTTCTTTTGAGTTCCTTGTGAGAAAGGCCCTGGATAATGGAGACTTAAATAAAATTAGCTTACACATTTACACAATGTCAAATTATTGGTAACTACCTACTTTGTAAGAAGAAATAACCTGTTTTCTGAGTTAATATTCAAGGAAATTTCACGAGATTAAAGCTATTCTCCTGTAAAGTTCTTAATTTATTAGGTTTCTGGCCGACCGAAATAATTTAGCAAATTAAGGAAATTGGTTATAGATGAGTGAATATTATTTATGGAATACCTTCCATAAATAATATTCACTCATCTATGCTGAACATCGCCGGATACCTCCGGGGATGTTCGACTCCGCCTTGGAGTCTAAATGTGGTGCTGTTCCACAAACGATGGGACACTTAATATCGTGTCCTGCGAGTCCTGTCAGCTGCACGTTACAGGAACTGGTGGACGCTGGTGATGGCGCCAAACAAGTAGCCGAATTCTGTGCCGAGTTCATTTAGATTTCTATCGACACGCTAAGATGAAGAATTGATAGTATTTTTATCTTACTCTTTCATTTCAGTGAGGTAAGGGGGTGTTCGGGGGCGGTCCGAACAAGTCTTATTTTTTCTTACGTGCACCACCACGTAGGGGTCTAGATCGTTGTTACATAAGATCACAAAAATTCAGTATTTATTTTTTTTATACTTTTTCTTTGCAATTTTGGTAGAAGCTTACGTAAGATTGAAAGGGGGAGGGGTTCATCCAAGTCTTATTTTTTCTTACGTAGGGAGGGGGTCAAAAATGGTTCAAAATTGTCTTACGTGATAAATGAACAGCCCCTGTCTAAAGATTTCTAACAAAGAATCTTTCTACCTCAAACGTTTACCTATAGCTGCCATCCACGTTGGTCTGTCAAAAAATTCAGCCTGTAGGTACGTGTTCAAGTATACCTACATATTATGTTGTATTAAATCTACAAAATATCAGTGAGACAATAAAAACGTGAATTTGTATTTATATTTTAGGTCACAGAATAAACATAACATCACGCATTCTCCAAAGGGTAAAGGCGGATCCACATTTGCGCGTGCACGAACATTGAGATTCGCGTGCATCTTAGGAACATTTTATTAATTTTTGAATTATACTGTATTTTACTTAACTACTTGTCATTTTAAATTCAATATAAACTTTGTAAATTTTAATTGTGTTATGATCATAATTATATTTCCATTTTAATTTTTATTATTGATTATACAAGTGCTGTGCACACCTATAAGTGACAAATTCACCGCAAAGCTGTTGATATAGAATATATTTAATGTAATGATTTAGTGAATAAGGCGTTGGTGTGTCAATAAATAAATAAATAAACATAGTATAGACATATTTAGACATATTCGCCAAAGTATAACGAGCGTAATATTCACGACGCGCACATTTCATGGTTTTTCGAAGTGTTCTCGAACGTGTCCATACAAATAAATGCTCGCGAACTGCGCGTAAGATTTTTGCGACGCGCGGGCAGAGTGTGACGCCTCCACGCCACAGACGTTTGAGGTGCGTAGTGCACAGAGCATGTAACACTTGTAGTGTGCACGGTTCGTGCGCCTCCGCTACACGCACGCAGGTGTGGATCCGCCTTTAGGCACAAAAGTATTTTAACACCCACATTTCAGTTATATCTTTTCATTTCAGTTAAATTAGGGGAGCAGTCAGAATGATTGCTAAGGATAATAAGGTAATTAAAAAAGGTAAGGTAGGGTAATTATTGTTATTAGCAACGTGACCTTCCAGGTAATATAAAATTGAGTTAAAGTTAATATCGGTGACCCTAATCTAGTATAATGTTTCGTCGCAGAGGGTTGGCTTGAAAACTGCCACGTTTTGTACGACCGAGTCTAATTCATCATTATGATACCGAGTCCCTTTGGAAGAGGTGTTGTTTTAATTAATAAAATAATAAGCAGGTAATGGACTTATTTTCAGGAATTTTAACGTAATATACATGTATTACGAAGGCACATTTATGCGTAGGTACGTGTTAAACTAAATGCCTTTCTACTTAACATGACATAACATCAGGCATGTATTCTCCAAGGGGTTGGCAGAGCTGTACGAGTATATACAACTACATTTTTCTTTATAACTAACAATTATTGTTTACCGTGCGAAGCAGCGGGTCGACAATTACGACCCGCTGCTTCGCACGGTATTTATGACTTGACAAACAATGAGATTTCTTTATTACCTATATACAACGTTATTTTTAGTATATACGAAACCTGAATATAGTTTGTTCAGAATAAGTAACTGAATCGATTCCAATAATTTTTACCCCATGTTATATTTTGTCCCAAAAATATTTTAAAAAAGTTAAAAGTTGGACACCGAGCGACACTAAGTGGGTTATTCAATCTCCGCGCCGAACGGTTAGGTACCTAGGTACTATTATCAATGAGCGCAAGACGGCGCATGTTTTTGTACGGACAAACAGCTTATAACTTTGTGATTTTACATGATTCAGTTTTGAAATTTTGTACAAAGATTCTTTACATAAAAATACTAGACAGTTGTTTCGGGTTTCGCATATACTAAAAATAATGTTGTGTCTAATGTGAATTTATTATACGCATGTATTCATAAAGCTTCCAATGATGGTGAAAACCACAGCCAACGCGATCACACAGACAGACACGAAAAGCGACCTGGTTTTATACTATGTTTAATAAATTATTATCTATAAGTCCTACCTAGAGCTTGTTAGTTTGAACGCGCTAATCTCAATACCAAACTGTAAAATTAGTTTTGAATTTGATAGCCTAATTTTTGAGGAACGTTATAGACTACCAACTATTATACTATTTAACATCACGTTACGACTCCTAAGAGCGGAGCAATTCAGAAAGAACGATAAGTGAAAATGAAGTAGGTAAGTAATATCGCGGCGATGCGAAAACAAAAAAAAAATTACTCGGACGAGTTGCGGGCAGTAGCTAGTAAATAATAAAAACATCTGGCTTTCCAGAAAGTTCGAAACGCTAACGCTAAAACACGAACTCATAGTCAACGACTTTTTATCAATAAATCAAACACGAAACAAATCTGTGTAAATTTCAATTTGCACGATGAAGCACTGGTCGAACTTTAAGAACTGGTAGATCTTTCTCCACAATAGCAATGTTGGCTCAGAGCCAACTGCTTTTAATAAAATATAGCTTAACATAACATCACACCTTGTTACCCCGAAAGTGTGGGTACCCATACACCCATATTTCGCCAGTAATGTTTAAGTCCCATGTAAAAGGGGGCAAGCCATGGTCCGGGGCGAGATGGAGTGGGAGGCAGTCACCTCCTTCTGCGAAGCAGTCATGCTAGCGAAGGAGGTGGCGGGACGGTTCAGGGAGAGAGCCTCCAGTCTCAGCCGCCGCGGGCGACGCCCCCGGCGTCGGGAGCCGCGTGACGACTCCCGGCCACCGTATGCGCGGGCCTGCGGGCGGAGAGTAATGGGTAGCTCACCGTCCGATCAGGACCAGGCCCGTGCCGGACGGCGCGTACGTGTTCCACGCGCGCCTCAAAGAGATGTCAGCATCGAGGAGGGGCCCCTTAGGGCTGACGCCTGCCGGGTCAGCGGGGTTGTCCGAAAGGGTTAGCGCTGGCCCGGAACATAAAGGGCTAAGGAAGGAACACGGGTGGGTTTTAGTCAGTAAGAGTCTGACACTCCCTTGCGCTCCACCCAGAGCGTGAGGAATCATTTGATGATTTCCCATCCGCAAAAAAAAAAAAGCCTATTGCCATTAGCCGGGCACAAATCCAATCTCCGAGCTGCTACCGAGAAATTCCTAGTGGAAAAACCCAATAACACTTTACCAGACCTGGGAATCGATTGAAAAGAGAGAGAAAATGCACGGAAAGAAATAGGCAGTAAATAAAAATGAAAAAAAAACATTGATCTGAACTGCTTTAAACAGTTCCATATGAGCCCAGCGTTCAAAACAGTATGTTTTACTGATCAGAAAACAGTTAAAGCTTGAGGCAAAATATTACCTTCATGACAGTACCTACCCAAACTAAAGGCCACAAAATTAACTGTTTTATACATTTGCAGATATCTTTCAAACCATTGAAATATACTTACACTACACTAATGGTGGTTTTCCTTATGTTCAATCATTAAAAGTTACTGTTTTGTCATTTAATGTTTCACAAACGTTTATTTTTACTGTAGGTATAAAGTCAGTAAGTACAAGTCTTAATGAAATCGCTTTAATGCGGTGTAGTAAGAAATTATTTTTTTGAGTGCGGGTAGTCGTTTCTCCATAGAAACACTCACGCCTGTTTTCTTTCTGGTTAATGACCATGAAACAATGATTTTTTGCAGAATAATAAATATTAACTTCTTGTATGTACTGATGTCCTTTTTGATGATACATTATTTTTATAAACCCTCAAAAAATGCCGATTTAAACCGCTGTCAACAGAGGCCTAGTGTACAAATTTGACAAATATTAATGAAAAAGAAAAACATAAGGACACAGTATATTATATCCTTCTTATTTAATTTATGAAATATCTTTTAAATAGGTTCAATATTGCAGGAGGAAATAGGCGAGAGCCATACCTCGAATTACGACTTTTTACTTAGGATTTTTCAAAAGTCTCTTCTTTCGCATTTCCTCTTAATAGAACTAAGAGTACTTTAGCATAAGTAGGTATAATTAGCCTGTGAAGTTCCCACTGCTGAGACACAGGCCTGGGAATATCGGGATAAAAACTATTCAATGTCCTTTCCCAGGACTCAAACTATCTCTATAGGTACCAAATTTTATATAAATCGGTTTAGCGGTGTAAGCATGAAGAGGTAACAGACAATAATACAGACAGACCCACTTTCTCATTTATAATATTAGTATGGATTAACCTATTTGTAATTTAAACCAGTTAAAAAGAAGTGTTGGTCGTCTGGTGATGAGATGGGTAGTGGCAGAGGAAAATTTACTCGCAAACAGGAAGGCCGGAGGCATAAGGCTTTGTCAGCAAAACGAACTTCACATTAAGCCTGTTTGTGTTTGAAAGGGGGTGGCCCCTTTGAACGCAACCATTGAATGTTCCTCATAAAAATATGATGTTCTAGCTTTAGCCCGCGGCTTTGCCCGCGATAAAAAGTACCCTTTGTGTTAATGCACGTTATAAAATAGCTGTGTGAGCTTTTCTTTTCGTGACTTAGTAATAAACATACAAACTTTCACATTTATAAAATTCATCATCTGCCTAGCTTCTAGCGGCTTCCAGCCACATTTATAAAATTATTAGTAGGATTGTTGTGTGGCTCATAAAGTGGTTTTTTTGAGACGGGAAAACCATTGAACTCGCGTCACTGTTACTGTAAGCGACACCACGCGTGTTTTTTATATGAGACGATTAAAAAAATACCCGCTTCGGATGTGTTCGGCTGTCCTCGGGTTGTAATCGGTTTTAATGTATATTCGATATGTCAGTGAGTGATGGCTAAGTATTCTGTTTGTATTTTGTTTTCACTTCTGTCGCCACTTGCAGAGTGCATAATCCGATTTGAATGTAACTGCTTCTGAAGGGGTGTCCTGAAATACAGGTCTTACGCCTAGCTTAGACACCAGTCTCCCACAGTATAATATAAACTTATATATACTGTTCTTGATCTTTGACGTACTATATTGTGGTGAGAAATAAAATCATTATCTTAGTTATCAGACATACATAAACACAAAACACAAAAGCCATCCAATTACAAAAATACTTTCAATTATAGATGTTAGCAATTTGACTTATAAAGTAAGTTTGCTACTATTACTGCTGTGTAACTATGTAAGTACTTAAATTCTACTACAGACAGGGTGGTGCATAAGTTGCCTCATTATGGGTTTTCCATCATAGGCATGACATCAGCAATAACTTATAAGAGGCTGTTGCTACACTGTCCTGCAATCTGGTGAGAAAAAATGCATACTTTTCCCTAATAACTCAATAAAAAAATATATATATATTAATAATAATAAATAATAATAACAATGACGAGAAACAGAGCTCCCACCTCATTCTTGCCTTTATTGGCCGGCTTGAGTGGAGATTCGCAAGAGCAAACGTGCTCGGTGGAAGGAAGTATTCCAGTAAGATGCTGGTAGGGATCTTGACCGTACTTCCGGGATTGTCCTGATAGCCGTGGAATACCTCTCCACTCCTCATAAGCACCTCAAGACATGTTGCCCCCTTGTTGCTACGTCACTATGTGCTAGCGACCGTTTCCGGGGGCCCATTGTTGAGTGTGCAAGTCACCCCCTGCCATTTTATCCGTGTATATATAAAACATTGATCAGGCAGGGGTCATAGTTATTCCATAGTTCTTGGTAACCAGTCCACTTTAGCCACCCAAACCCATAGTCCAACTTTTTATTTTACCATATCCTGCAATAGTCCTACACCAACCCGGGGGTTGTCCTTGGGTGCACTTGCATAGCGCATACAGGGACAATCGTCGGTTGGTGCCGCATTTCATTAAAATTTTCTAAGGGGCCTCTGCGAGTTGGCTACGGCCCCTCGTACGCCTTCCAAAGGACCGGGACCCAATGGTTCCGAGATTATATAAATTCATAAAAATAATATACCTACTCTGACTTCAGGCTTGAGCAAAGATTGCAGATGCACTGCAATAACGTAGTATTCGCAACATCATCATCTGCCTAGCCTTTTACCAAGGTTAGCGTGAGCCTTTAACCTTTTGACCGCCACAGTCATGTATAGATGACAAACCAAAATGTGCCCAGCACGCCACAGTTCGACTACATGACAGACTTTGTCGCGGAGGGCACGTTTTTGTTTTTTTTTGACGTTTGGCGGTCAAAAGTAAGCAACTCTTTTAAGATCCGACGTGACATATTAACTGTGTTGTCTGTGTTGTGCCGGACTTAAAGAATAGGAAAAAGGCGACTAAGGGAGACCGGAGAATGGGCAGCAGCGTTCTCTATGCATTACACCATCATACCATACAGCGATCGCCAACCGGCCTGCCAAGCGTGGCGATTATGGCAAACCCCCCCCCCCCCCAAATTGAGGGAGGCCTATGTCCAGCAGTGGACGTCTTTCGGCTGAAATGATGATGATGATGATGACTGTGTTATTTATCAGTTTTTTTTTTCAAGATTCCCTTTTGTTTGTTGCAAGAGATATCAATGAAGAGATGCGACAAGATTAATAGTAAGTAAATCCCTGAGGTCTGTGAGGTTTATATTGTGATATAAATTGGCCGAGCCTCCTTCAAACGTTAAATGGGGGAAATAAGAAAAAAAGTAGCTACTTAATTGATTAACTTGCAGAACTTCGCCGTAGCCAACTTGGACTTAATCTTTAATTCATGGTGAGGGACTAAACAACAGGGAATATCTTGTTTTTTGTATTTGTTGGATGTTTTATAGCAAAGTTTCTAGTTTAGAATTAGTTCTTGAAGTGAGGTTCGTTTAAGGTTTAAGCGGTCGGGTTTCCATTTAGTTCTCGATCCCTTTTTATAAGTAAAACTATTTTTCTGCAAAGTTAGCTGGACTTAATTAGTTACGGTCGAGTGTTTTTGTATAATTAAATTCACTAGTTTTCTTGGCATTTCTTACCTATTTATGACAGAAGTTTTGTAGGCAGCTATCATTGTTTCGCCATTTAGGTATCGTAAGTCAAATATAATATTAAAGTATGTACCGTAGTTAGACGCCAGCACATCAAGTTACTACAATCTGTCTAATTTCTTTAATAGATTTTTACCTTTTCGCTAAAGCATAAGGTTCAAAGTTTGTTGGGAAAATTTGACAGTTTCGGGTAGCTTGATGTGCTGGCGTCTGTACATAAATACATATACTCACGCCTTCTTTCCATGGCGGTAGGCAGAAACTACGCAACGCCACCTGTTACGATCCTTGCTTTTACTTTGTTTACGTTCGTACACAAACACACACGCATACACGCACGCCGGTAGCGAGGACTAACGACCTGACATTTCTGAAGAACATCCCAATCATCAACATCATCAGCCTATAATGTTCCCACTGCTGGGACACAGGCCTCCTCTCTGTGAGAGGGAGTGGGCCGTAATCCACCACGCGGGCTCAGTGCGGTTTGGTAGATGTCACATGTCTTCGAAACATCCCAATAAGGTCACGTTAATTATGTCCTTCTGGGCGCCTCCCAGCGTTTTCATGATGATGAAAATACACACCATGATCATCTCATATGTTAATCGCCTTTCGTTCTTTTTTACGGTTCCGTACCCGAAGGGTAAAAACGGGACCCTATTACTAAAGCTCCATTATTGTTCGTCTGTCCATCAGTCACCAGGCTGTATCTCATGAACCGTGACAGCTAGACAGTTGAAATTTTCCCAGATGATGAATCTCTGTTGCCGCTATAACAACAAATACTAAAAACAGAATAAAATAAATATTTAAGGGGGGCTCCCATACAACAAACGTGTTTTTTTCGGCGTTTTTGCTCTGTGGTACGGAATCCTTCGTGTGCGAGTCCGACTCGCGCTTGTTTCAGATGTGTGTAGATTATAGCCATAAACTAGAATACGGTTCCTTTGCAACAATATATCAAGTGTCTGGCCATTATTTATATACAACGGACAACAGAACCCGTTGTGCCTCGGAGAGCAAGTTTGTAGGTCTCTGATGTCACATTGACGAATCGTTACGGGGCCTATAAAGCGCCCAAAATTACCACTGCAGACCCACCGTACCCCTGGCCGTACCCCTGGTGGTACGGTGGGTTTTTTAAAGTTAAACGATACCACTGTATGAAGTGAACGTAGTGCTGTGCTGATGAAGATACTAGATGGACAGAAAATGATAAACAGTTATCTCGCATATTAATGACTCATAAAATTCACTGCAGACCCCGTAGTAAAAAATTAGAAAACGGAAAACAAAGAGACCTCGTTTTATTTAACGAGAATTTCAATGTTGGATTTCTGACCGCGAATAGTTTTAGAGGGGCCTGAAATTGTTTCAGAAAATATTCGATACGTAGGTAATCAAATCAGCTTATCATGATAGCGTTCATTCGGGATAAAGTGATCTGGGATTTCGACTTTCAGCCTATAACGTCTCTTGTAGGTACAAGAGATCTTAAAACTAGATCTGTCTACACAACAGAGTTTTGGACAGCCTGCTTCTAACAATTCCTTGACAGGAAAACCCCATGATCCATATAGTTCCTTCCAAACCGATAACCAGACAAGACTATAGTTCCTTCCAAACCGATAACCAGAAAACACTATAGTTCCTTCCAAACCGATAACCAGACAAGACAACCAGTCTTACCAAGGGGTATCGTATTACCCTGTCACTGGGTTGTGGAGGTCAGATAGGCAGTCGCTCCTTGTAAAATACTGGTATTCAGCTGCATCCGGTTAGACTGGTAGTCAACCCCAACATAGTTGGGAAAAGGCTAGGCAAATGATGATGAGTGCGTTCCAAAAGTATTTGTTGTAAGTATATACAAACCCCTGTTCAAATTCCTACGCAATCACCACTAGGGAATTACTAACACATGTTTCAATATTTTTTGGTGTAATACATAATATTCTGTAATATTTAGAAGGTTTAAACTTTTACTTTCAGTACTTTTTCCAACAATGCTAATTTAAATAACATGATTAAGTCCTCGACAAAAAGTACTCTGTGGTCCTCGACGAAAATAGAGGTTATACGAATATTTATGTCAATTTTCAAATAAAAAACATCTTTAGAGGGATTTAAAATTAGAATATCGGGTTTCAATAACCTTTTTTTAAATATTTAACCTTTTTTAAATATTTTTGGGACGATATTTCCTCTCAAAAATATAATCGATTCCAATAATTTTTACCCCATGTTATATTTAACATGGGGTAAAAATTATTGGAATCGATTCATTTACCAGACCATGAATTTTAACATCTTTAATAAAAATTAATGAAAATAATTGTTTCGGCTCTGGATACGGCTCGATTTGTTACATAAAACTACCTACTAATTACGTATCTCTTTATCATTTTATCATGCACTTAAATTATAATAGGGAAATGATGCGTACTTCTCTAGTGGGTACATTTATTAGTAATAGGTACTTATGATAATGTCAGTTGTATGTCCTTACGGCAATGCCAGCTTTTCATTTTTGTAATCAAATGTTAAAATTCATGGTCTTCCTTTTATTTCTGACACTATGTTATTTAACAAAAAATAATCCTTATGATGAACTCGATATGATAAAGCTACAGGCCAAATTTCTAGGTATTTGGCTAGACGAAAACATGACATGGAATACACACATGGAGACTATGATAAAAAAATTCATCAATTTTGCTATGATTTACACAATTTGAATAAGGTTGCAAATCGTAATACTGTCCTTACTGCATATCATGCATATGTCTCCACAATTCTTCGTTACGGCATAATATTTTGGGGCAACTCTACCAATAGAGAAATGGCATTTAAAACCCAAAAACAATGTCTTCGAGCCATATGTTTGTTAAAAACCACCGAAAGTTGCAAACCATTTTTCGTTACTTTAAAAATACTAACGCTTCCATCCCTATTTTATGAAATTTCAATATTTGTTAAGGAGAATCTATCTAAATTTGAAAAACTTAATACTAGACGTCACCAAAGCACACTAAAATAAAAAAAAACACAATACTGTACTTTTCGCAAAGAGTTGTCTCGGCATGAGTCCAAAGATTTACAATAAACTACCAAAAACTTTATGTTAGTTTTTTTTCATGGTCTGGCAGTTTGAGTAATTTATGTGGCCTACCCAAATGTCCTTTCTTTGGTATTGTTCGTCGAATCGTTGAGCTCCTTAAGTCTTGAGTTGAGGTGCACAATTTCTGACAAATGTGTGCACTGACTGGACAGATCCTCCCAATCTGTGTGGTTCTTCATCCCACCATCTCAGACATCGATCACATAGTCTGACCAAGATTTTGTCTGGACTTTTAAAAGGGACTGTGACCTCTGAGTTTGTTTCGGCCTTTCTTCTCAGAGTAGTCAGATAGGAAACGCCGAACTCATCTAGTTAAAAAAAAATATGATTGACGTGTAAAAGTGTTAGTGAAAACCTTCTTACAAAATAAAACCATTTATCAATATCATATTCAAATCAAAGCACACAATTTGTAGGTGGCACTACAAATTCGCATCCACAAGTTTTCTAATCCATTTGTTTACATTTTTGTTAGAAACTTTTGGAACAAACCATAGGTTTTTATCCAAACACCCTGTATTCTACTACAGTATTTTTTATTTATTTGTGTTAGTGTCAATATTTGTTGAAAAACAGCAACGGCTAGATTTGTTGAGTGCAGACCACGTATCTGATACACAAACAATGTGTGGGACGAACGCAGAAGATGGTGCGATGACCGTCTGAGTAGCCTAGCAGTAGCTCTGGAGATCAACTGTGTAGCGTAGGAGATAAACTGATAAGAATTCAAATTTTAATGTGAGTTGAAAAAAAAATTAAAAATATAGATAGGTACTCTGTTTACTCGTTCACTATTCTTTTTACTTAACTACAATGATAAGCATATTAAGGGACTCGTGGCTAAATAATAACAGTCTCACGATCTTCAAGGTTAAGCAATGCTTGCCGAGGTTGGCCCGTGGATGGGTGACCAACCACAACTTACCGAGACCCCTTCTTGTCCCGGAAAGCACGTTAAGCAGTTGTCCCCAGCTGTCATTTATAGGTCTTAAACAGTCGTTACGGGAAGCCAGATGCCCGAAAGTCTGACAACCAGTCTTACTATGGGAACGTGTTACCCAGTAACTGGGTTGTGGAGATCAGATAGGCAGTCGCTCTACGTAAAATACTGGTATCCAGCTGCACCCGGTTAGACTGGAAGCCAAACCCAACATAGTTGGGACGAGGTTAGGCATAATGATTTGATTAGCATATTAATAAATAAAATACATACTAAGACACCTTTTCACAGTTTGCGAAATTTTAATATTTTATTAAATGAGGTTGTTTGATTTAAAAACTGGCCAAGTGCGAGTCGGACTCGCACACGAAGGGTTCCGTACCACAAAGCAAAAACGTCGAAAAAAACATATTTGTTGTATGGGAGCCCCCCTTAAATATTTATTTTATTTTAATTTTATTATTTATTATTAAAGTAAAAATACAACTGAGTATTTTGTGAATATTTCAAGTGCTATGGCTATAATAAATATTTAAGGGGGGCTCCCATACAATAAACGCGATTTTTTTGCCCTTTTTTGCTCGATATCAAAAATTGCAACCCTGCCTGTTGCAATTTTTGATATCGAGCAAAAAAGGGCAAAAAAATCGCGTTTATTGTATGGGAGCCCCCCTTAAATATTTATTTTATTTTGTTTTTAGTATTTGTTGTTATAGCGGCAACAGAAATACATAATTTGTGAAAATCTCAATTGTCTAGCTGTCACGGTTCTAGAGATACAGCCTGGTGACAGACAGACAGACAGACGGACAGACGGACAGACAGCAAAGTCTTGGTAATAGGGTCCCGTTTTTACCCTTTGGGTACGGAACCCTAAAAATGATCTAACGGTCGTCTAAGATCATCTTTGGTGAATCACCTTTTACAATATTTTTAGGGCATTCTTTTTAAAACAGGCTACCTGAAGGACAATTCTCGTAACTTAAAACTTTCAAAATCTGATCGCAGTCTCGTCTCGGCGACAAATTAATGTCCAAAACTTGTCAAAAATGTTGGGAAATTAAAGGTATTTTTGACAAATTATGACTGCGATCGGGGGGCCTAAAAAAGCCACTTTGGCAGAAACATAAAAGGATAACATTATTAATCATAATGGACAGTTAACTGTTAAGTTAATCGTATCAAATCTCATTGGTGAAGGATTAGTTATTTTTGTTTGTCTGTGCTAAAATACCAATCAATCCGATCCAAATCCAATCCCAGTCTCTGTGATTATACCTACGTAGTGCAGCGAAAAAAAGAAAAACAAGGACTGTCTTCGCCGTATTATGATTAATAATGTTATCCTTCTATAATTCCGCCAAAGTGGCCTTTTTAGGCCAGGAGGCCTAAAAAGGCCACTTTATGACGAACCACTTTATGAATTCTCGTACTTTTAAGAACGAAAAAACTCGTTTCTCGTTTTCGTTCTTAAAAGTACGAAAATTTCCCCTGTGCTAATTAAATTTCAGGTAGTCTAAAAAAGTTTAAATTCATTCTCCATTTAAAATCAGATTTGCCCCTAAAAGCATGAAGGAGAAAATTACATTTTTATTATTACGAGAGGGTATAAAATTTAGTTACTGGAGACGGTATTGAGTTTGTGGTGAAAAAGGTCAATTTTGACAGCCGGGCTTACGTGAGCTACCAGCCCGGCCATTCTATTCACATCAACTTAATAGAGGAACTTGACATATGGATTAGATCAAGCTTATGTTTAGAAATAATAAAGAAAGGAGAATTCAAGTGTCGAGCATTTTATACCCAAAAAATAAAATAGAAACAAAATTAGTATTTTGTTATTAGGGAAAGTACTATTTTCTTTATTTATTTCTTTTCTGGAACATTTTTTTACTATTACAGCGAAAGTCTACCTAATTAACACCAGCTACGATTTGCGATTGAAAATGCCCAAAGACATCTTTTTTACGACTTGTTAGGCACTTTAAGATACGAAATTAATGATGTCCTTTGAACTCCAGTGTTGACAAAGTAAAATGATTATTACCTGTGAGCGTTTGATTTCTTAAATAAATAGACTACAGCTTATATATTATGAGTTGTTCCAAAAGTAAGTGATGAAAATGTAAACAAATGGATCATAAAACGTACCTGTGAATGCCAATTTGTAGTTCCTTCCAACTTGAGTGCTTTCCTTTGATTTTTGGAATACTTAAACCGGAAATTCTACTTTTGAATCATCTTACAATTGCGATCAACTTTATAACCTTAATTTTCGCCAATAATTTTTCAGCTACAATTTAATAATGACATTCAAACAATAACGGTTGGAAAAAGTTTCTACATACAGATGAATGTGTTACTAATTCACTCTAGTAAGCTATTGCTAAGGAATTTAACCTGAACGAGGTTTGTTTACGTTTTTGTCCTATACTTTCGAAACAGACATTAGAAAAAAAACATGGCATGAGAAAGATAGCATAGCTAGCAACAGTACCACGCTGCATAACAAATGTTGATTAGTCACCTTTTTTTTTGAGAAAACCCACCCGTGTTGCTTCCTTAGCCCTTTATGTTCCGGGCCAGCGGTAACCCTTTTGGATTAGTCACCCTTTAGCTAGCATTATCGTATCAGAGCAGAAGCATAACCAGCCTACAATGTTCCCACTGCTGGGACACAGGCCTCGTCCTGTAGGAGTGGGCCGTAATCCACCCCGCGGGCCTAGTGTGGGTTGGTTGATGTCACATGTAATCGAATTTTTGGTTCTAGGATATGGCGGTTTCCTCACGGTGTTTACCTTCACTGTTTTGAGAGCAATGGTGATAACACAATTTACACAAAGTTAAGCATCTGTGGGTGGTTGGAACTCACGACCTAAAAAAAAGTGTTTTTTCAAACAAACTACATAGTAGTGATGGGCCCAAAACCCATGGTGGGCCCATCACTACTATGTAGTTTGAAAAAAAAAAAACACTTTTTTATCCGATGCTAGGATTCATTTGATAGTTCCAAAATTCTCTTATGCATAAGTATTGCCAGTCATCATCATCATCTGCCTAGCCTTTGCCCAACTATGTTGGGGTCGGCTTCCAGTCTAACCGGATGCAGCTGAATACCAGTATTTAACATGGAGCGACTGCTATCTGACCTCCACAACCCATTTACAGGGTAATACGATACCCCTTGGTAAGACAGGTTGTCAGACTTTCGGGCTTCTCTACCCGTAACGACTGTCAAAGATCCACGAATGACAACCGGGACCAACGCCTTAACTTGCTTTCCGAGGCACGGAGAGGTCACGGTATGTAAAGATGGTCACCCGTCCACAGACCAACCGCGGCAAGCGTAGCTTAACCTGATCGATCGACCTGTCGGGCTGTTATTATTTATCCACGGTATCCTTGCATTAGTATTGCCAGTTTTTCCATTTATTGTAGTATTGTTGTATACCTATAGGTATGTCTACATCGGCTATCATTATAATAACGGTGCCAAATCTTTCCCGTTTCAAGTAGTAACATCCTGAACATGACTTGGCCCTATTTCCCAATTACTTATATGCATGAATCTGGATGGATCTGGCATTAAAAAGCCATTGACACGAGGTCAGCGGGTATAACTTTCGCCAAATAACAGCAATTTAGGTCTGGGATGTCGCCAAAAACCAAGTTCAAATAGGATTAATGGTATATTAAAGCGGCTGTTGTATTTTATAACATCGTAATCGCGAAACCCATTAAACTGAACCAATTTGTGACGTCGGAGAAGTGGTTCCGTTTGATCGTCTTTACGCCTGTGTGTTTGTGGTTGTTCCCTTACATAAAACCACACCTTTCTAAGAAATGCTGTAAGTATTTACATCGTTTGTTTTTAACTTTGCTGGCAGAAAAATATTTGCATCAGTGAGTTATTAATTCACCATTAGCAAAGAGGTTATACTTACACCGCAAACCATACTTAGGGTCTTATCGAATCGTTGTTGTTATTGCTAATCGATTTAAAGATAGACAGACTCATTAGATAGGTAAATAGATCGGGTACTTGACGCTGATAATTCTAGCACATTAAATAACTAGTTTTGTTCAGACATGTTTCAGTTGTTGACAATTAGTGTTTAGAAGCAGCAGTCACAGCGTGCTAAATCAAACCACTAAAACATTAAAGGTAACCATTTATCGCTACTTACTTACACTTAATAAATATGGAACAACCAATCAACCAATTAAAATATATACCTATGTTTTAAGGCTCTTTTAAACAGGCGCGACACGCGATAAAATCGCGCGCGACACAAAGGCACCGCAAGTCGCGCAACGAGCGGTGCCTTTGTGTCGCGCGCGATTATATTGCGTGTCGCGCCTGTTTGTAGAAGCCTTTATTGTTGAATGGGCCTGCTCTTGACCTCAATCACACTTGATGGAATGCGATGATCTATGATGGAACGAGCGTGCCCAGAAGATGCCTGTTCACTCGTGCTACGAAGGCACATGGGTTAAATGTGGAGACACAGATGATGAAATGATACTCACCAGCCAATTACCAAAAGACATACCTGAGGAATGGGCGATTTAAAAAAAAAGATTTGTGTAACGAATCAGCGGTCGAGGTACAGACAGCACATCAAGCTACCCGAAACTGTCAAAATTTCCCAATCGACTTTGAACCTTATGCTTTAGCGATACAGTTGCAAATCTATTAAGGAAATTTGACAGATTGTAGTAGCTTGATGTGCTAGCGTCTGTACATACATCGGCAGCCTTGATTAAAAAAAAGCCATTGCTCGTACTTTTACCATTAACAATCTAACCCCCTTACTGATAAACGTTGTACAGCGTCTGTAAGTATAGTTACGCAACGTTTTGTCTTCTTCTTTCGAAAGTCAAATTACTCACGACTGAAAGAGAGAAATCGGTGTGTAACTATTCATCTGATATTTATACGTTATTAGTAAGGGGGTATACGTTATTATTAGTAGGGGAAGACCAAAGAAACGATGGGTGGAATGTGTGAATGATGATATGGTTAGAAAGGGGGTGACTACCGAGATGACGACTAATAGAGAAGTATGGAAGGAAACACATGTTGCGCCAAGCACAAATAAATTGGGATAAGGGGAGGAGAATGATGATTAGTAAGGGGGTATAAGTAGGAAATGCGGTCACGTGGTCATTGGCGTTCGATATTAACGTATTCATTCTGTTTCCTCCCTGGTTAATGTCACTAGTTCAATGTTTTTAAACGATATAATGTATATCGGGTTGTTCCCAAAGTATTCCAAAAAGAGTTACCACAGCCGTGTCCCTAAGGTTTGTTTTTTGGTGTAATTATTATTATTACTAGCTGTTGCCCGCGACTTTATTTGCGATCCAGGATGAAAAGCAGCCTAACATCCAGATCATGGAATATATGTGTGCATCCAAATCCGTTTAGCCGTTTTATGGCTGGATTTTTCAATCATCTGATAACTTTCTTCGAGGAATAATTTTGAAATTTTGACAGTTATTTTATACAAAAACTGTCAAACGTCAATTGTATTGTCTCGAATAAAAGTTATCAGCCCTTCGGGAATCGGGAAAATCAGCCCTTATCGTGAAAACGTAACAAACAAACTCACTTTCGCATTTATAATAGTAGTTAGGACCGCGTTTTCTCTTAATGCTCGAAGTTTTGATCCCAGTAAATGCTAGGCTACGCCCTCTTTATTAGTCGTTATCACACAAACGGATACTTGCCCACGAACAGTCAACTGCAAATCAGTGGTAACACTTGCTCTTCGAAAACCACCCTTACCGCTACGATATAAAGGTGCTGACAATGTCAATTTGTTGCCACTGATGCGCGGCTGACTGTACTCAAGTTTTCATCTATCAACAGAAATATATAAGATCGCTTTTTGTTTCTTGAACACTACAAAGCAAACAAAAACATTAACAATTTCTTGTTTTAACTTTCCTCTTCACATTTTTCTCAAAAAATGCGCTGAAGAAAGTTTTAAGTATTAATATGGAAGGCTATAAGAGGGTCGGACCAAAGAAACGATGGATTGACTGTGTAAAAGATATAAGCCTAGAAAAGGAGCAACTACCGTGATGATGACAAATGGAGAAGTATAGACGAAAAAGACATGCGCCGACCCCAAAAAATCAATTGGCATAAGGGGAGAATGATGAATTTCATATTCTCTATTATTTTCTCTAGATGACAATCCGCTGGGGTATTGTGTCCGCGGGCAAGATTTGCAGCGACTTTGTGAACTCTGTCAACTCTTATCCTGATAAAGGAGATCAAGAGATTGTCGCAGTTGCAGCCAGGGATAAGAAAAAGGCGGATGAGTTTGCAAAACTACATAAGATTAAGAAAGCATTCAGTTCCTATGAGGAAATGGCTAAGAGTCCAGACATTGGTATGTAGTAACAAACTTTGCTCTTACGACTTTCATCATCATCAACATTTCAGCCGAAAGACGTCCACTGCTGGCCATAGATCTCCTTTCAGCATCACTACTTCGACCGATTCTGTGCTTTTCGCAATCAGCGGACCCCTGTGGTCTTCACGAGGTCCACCTTACTTTGTCATCCGGTACGCGGTCGCCATTCTAGAACCTTCCAGGCTCTGAAGCTCCATCGGTGCCCATGGGCCACTGCCACTTAAGTTTGACAAATATCCTGGCTATTTCGGTTAACTTGGTTCTCCTACTGATCTCTTCATGTCTGCAAGCGTAACCCTCTCTATTGCCCTTTGGGTAATTTTTATGGTGGCATGTAACGCGCAGCGCCACATCCGAACTACGCATCCCACTGCAGTCATGCAAAATCCTGCATCGCGCAAGCAGAGTTTACCGCGCAACTAGCAAATATACAACATCTCGACAATCGGGCAGTTGCTCACCAGACACGACACCCGTCTGGTCGGAAGATCCTCACTTTTCTATGGCAGATGAGTGAACTTTACACCCTGTTCCTCATACCTACTGGTGACCCCGAACAATGATATTAGCGAAGTCTTCGAGCAGCTACTTCAGCGTGACGTCATCATCATCACTTCCGCAAGGTTTCGATGGCAGTTGCCTACCAGACACGACACCCGTCTGACCGGAGGATCCTCTCTTTTCTATGAAGAATGAGTGAACTTTACACCCTGTTCCTTATACCTCTATGTCTCTCTCAGCAGTTGCGCTTGCAACCACTACGATACCAACAAGGCTGTTATACCTAGTTTATACCTATAATAAATTGTTACGTTAAACTAATCACAATAACATAATATCACAAAATACAGAGAGTACAGAAGGCAATTTACATATAAAGTGCGCTCGAGCAACGCACACATAGACACCGCTCACGGAAACGTTATCTCGGAGTGGTTGGGACTAGTGCGAGCGCGAGTGACGTCCGTTTGAGATACGCGTCTGTGAAATGAAAATGGAGCAACAAAAAAATGGCTATCTAAACTCGATTTATATAATAGTTTCCTATTTTGAATCAGTATAAACGAAGTAACTTTTTAGCAAGGTAAATTCACACCACCAACTATTACGTAAGTTGAAAACATTATTTTTTTGTTTGTGTAGATATTGTGTTGTTTTTAGTGTCATTTGATAGGTTTAGGTCAAAAACGGATAGGGCAAAATAAATTGTGTAAGATAGGATAATCCGTTTTGAAGTTATTAGGGATTTTCGACAGTGAAAATTGACAAATGTAAAATTTTATATGTTTTTGTTCTATAAACTTTTTGTATTGTAATACTATGTTTATAGTTTTGTTTTATTATTGTAGAATAAGCTCAACAATAAATCAAACAACTAGATACGAGTGCCACTACCACGTTAGTTTTTTGTGCATAAGCCAAAGTTGCCAACCCTAGCGCGACCGCCGAGCGTAGGTATGAAAAGTGAAGTTCATACATATGATTGCCTCCTGTACTCTCTGTATTTTGTGATATTATCCTGTATTCCCCAAAGGAGTTGGAGTAGGCCGTGTAGTGGGTGTTAAATGCAGGCAATGATAACTTAATACATAGACACGCTAATATGTACCTAAACAGTCTCGGCTCAATGCGTAGTGCATAGTATTCACCTACCTCCTGACAGACTTTTATACGTTAGGCCGAAACTCGAAATCCCGAATCACTTTATCCCGAATGAACGCTATCCCGAATCACTCTATTCCTAATGAACGCTATCTCTACAGATGTCATAATTATTATAAATTCAACCTACAACCACATCTATAAATTATTATAAACTAAAGTCGCTTTTCATTCTTCTAAACTACGCAACGAATTTTGATGCGATCTTAACCATAATTTAGAAAATTTGTTTCGGTAAGTTTATGTGTATGAAAAACACGTATAAAAAAAGAATTCTCGATTTTTTGTTAAGTCGTAAAAACCATGCATATCAAGTACGGGTCGCTAGTAGAAGAATACAACATTTAAAGGATGACTATTGTTTTTCCTGAAATTATATTTTCAATTTCAGACGTGGTGTATATCGGCGCTTTGAATCCATTTCACTGCGAACTTGCTCAACTGTATCTGATGAATGGAAAACACGTGTTATGTGAGAAACCATTATGCATGAACACACGTCAGGCCGAGCTGCTTATAGACCTTGCTCGAAAGAAGAAACTGTTCCTCATGGAAGCCGTGTGGTCCCGTTTCTCTCCTGCGTACGCAGAAATGGAGAAGGAGATACAAAATGGAGAAATAGGAGAAGTAAAGTTTTTGGAGGTCAACTTGGGATTTTTTAGTGAGAGTGAAAGGGTTAAGTGAGTAATTTTCTTCTAATTTTAGCAAATCTTTTGTTATTTTTTAAAAGAATTCCAGCTGCGGTAGAGAGAAGGACAAGGCGCAGAGAGAAGAGGTTTATGCAGGGTTATTGGTAAAACTAACAACCTCTTAAGAGGTCATTGTACTCATCATTATGAACAACTTTTACTATGGGACCAAACCCGAAATCGCAAAAAAAACCGCTGTTCCCTACATTTTGACGAGTTATACGAACATAAATGTAGGGAACAGCTGATTTTTTTTCGCGATTTCAGGTTTGTTCCCATAGTAAAAGTTGTTCATAATGATGGACGTACAATGACCTCTTAAGAGGTTGTTAATGTTTTACCAATAACCCTGTATAAAGCTTCAAGATTCTGTAATTTTAAGGTGCTATTAGCACACCCCAAAATAGCACGACTTACAAGTCTGTTTTAACTTACTTGCATAATGCATAATCAGCCTATAATGTAAACAGGCCAGGAGTGGGCCGTAATCCACCACGTGTGCCTAGTGCGGGTTGGTAGGTGTGTTTTCCTTCATCGACCTTCCTTCCTTACCTAATTATTATTTTCAGTAAGAAACAATATGGTGGCAGTGCAGTTTTAGACGTTGGGGTGTACGTACTGCAGCTATCACAATTAATATTTAAAGAATGGCCAATCAAAGTGGAAGCTGTCGGCAACTTAAACGAAGACGGTGTTGACTATACGGAAACGATTATCTTGGAATATGAGGGCGGGAAGCGGGCTGTGCTCAATACTCACACTCAGTTGCAGCTGATTAACCAAGCAACGGTGTACGGGACCAAAGGATGCATTACGGTAAAATTATGAGTTCTTAAAAGTATTAGGTATTTCAGGTGTATTCTTCTTTCATGCCCCAAAAACGGTGAGAGCCAATGGTAACGGCCTCAACTTACGTGTCGTACGTTGTGGCTTCAAAAATAGGCACTTTACTTTGTGTTATTAATTTCACCGCTGCTGTCGCAACAGTGAAGGAAAACATCTTGAGGAAGTCGGCATGTCCTAGAGCCAACAAATTCAAAGACATGTGACGTCCACCAACCCGTACTGGTTCTACATGGACCAGTCCCTCTCGAAGAGAGGAAGCTTGTGATTCAGGATTGGGAACGTTGTCAGTAGGCTGATTATGCTTGTAGGTCTAAAAACGGTAAATCTTGTTAAACATTTGAAGGCGTCTATCCACCAAGCCGCAATACGCTTCGTGGTAGACTAACGCCCACTCACTTTCTTAAAAAGAAAGAAAGAAAATACGTTTATTTCCGGTAAACATGACGCAAAAAAGAACATAAACAAAAAAAAAATAAGAAAGGGTTGGGGGAAACATGCGTCACATCCACGCAAAACGGCTATCGCTCAGTATTATGCTGCGACCCTATGAAAGACAGAGCCCCAGCGCTGGTTTTCAGCGACAGGCGGCGCCGACGTATTGACGTCGTCCGGTCTGAGAAGAAAAAGAGGTATGAGTCCCTGCAGTGGGGACATTACAGGCTGATTTTATGAGTGTACATTTTAAATAATTTTTAGAGATCTTGTTAAAAGATACTCTACATAAGAACCAATCTCTTAAAGAGTTGCTTTAACATTAAAATAAAAGGAAGACTCATAAAATAAGTTTCCAGTTAGCACTAACTGGTACTTAACTAAATAGTAATTCTAACAATAAAAAAATCATTTATTTTCAGCTGAAGCCGCCATTTCACTTTCCAGACAAAATGATTTGCAGCGATGGAAAAATTAAAGAATTCAAGCTTCACACGTCGAAAATTCCGTACAATTTTGAAAACAGTGCGGGCTTGGTATACGAGGCACTTGAAGTTGCTAGATGTATCAGAGAAGGTGGGTTCTTTTACATACCGTGATACCCCTCCGTGCCTCGGAAAGCACGTTAAGCCGTTGGTCCAGGCTGTCATTCGTGAATCTTAATCTTAATCGTGACAGTCGTTACGTTTAGTCAGAAGCCCGAAAGTCTGACAACCAGTCTTACCAAGAGGTATCGTATTATACAGTAACTGGGTTGTGGAGGTCAAAGAGGCAGTCGCTCCATGTAAAATACTGGTATTCAGCTGCATCCGTTTAGATTGGAAGCCGACCCCAACATAGTTGGGAAAAGGCTAGGCAGATGATGATTAGACAAGTATTATGCCTGATGTTAAGTGATGATTTGTGGTTGATGATGGTATGCTTGCTTAGAATTAACCTATTCACTCGAGACCGTAATCTCCCAGTCAAGATATCGAGAATCACAGACTCAGTCAGGGAGTTCCACTCCTTAGCTGTAGCTACATAACAATATAGTCGTTGCCAAAATCGGTTTGTCCATGTACAGGTATACCAACGTCATAATTTAATAGTAGCCCCAACAAATATGATGCTGGTGCCATATGACAGGGTCACCTGATGCTTAAAGGGATTTGAAATTTATTTCTAGGTCTGACAGAATCACCACGGATGACCCTCGGCGACAGTTTGTCTTTGGCTGTTCTGGAAACCAAAGTTCGAGACAAGTTGGGAGTGCGTTTTGATTGTGACGTTTCTTTATAAATGTAAAAAATAATTATTTATTAAAGTTTGGTGACATGAGATAAACTTTTTTATTTCATTTCAATGACACGCATAAATAACAATGTGTTTATATCAACATATTATCAGAGTCTAAAGGTAACATATCTCAAAATTTATAGAACTGCAGTCATAGCATTATATTGATAGATAAATCAACAAAGATGATTCTTTAAGACTTTTTAACTAACCATTTTTTTTGCACCAAGTGAGTTCAAAGTTGCTGTTTGTTAATTAATTTACAACTTTTCTTTTACCAGTTTCGATATAACAGACTTTGCTAATAACTTTGAAAATCTGCAATTTTAATAAAAAGTCCTGTTGTGATATTAAAAGAGTAAAATAGGCTCGTTGAGCGTTTAAAACGAACCTTTGAAGACTTTGATAGAATTTTTAATGACATTCTAAACTTTTTGAATTTTTTAAAATTTTCCGTATATTTTTGTAAAAATTGCGGGTTAATGCTCACCAGATGTGTTTTTAGGGACGGTAAACTAGACAAAATATTCACAATAATACAATATCTGCCTTATATGAATGTAGGTAACTGTTTTGCTAGACCTAATTCACATTTGTTTCTGATATTTGTTGTGAGTCCGTGGCACAAGTTCAGTTTGTTAATTGCTACAAAGTTACTTATACCTAAGACCTTGTCTAGACCTACCTACGAGTGATACGTGTACTCGCGAATTCGCGCGTAAACTGGACGCAACAAGGAGTGTCTAGTATCTTGAAATGCGCGCAACACGCGTGTATCACAAGCGAGTCTAGAGTCTGGCGTAGATCACGCGATTTGCGCTCGTATTTTAAATTTGCGCGATGCTTGTAGACGCAATGTAATGGTGACCAGTACCTCGCCAACACGCGTATAAATTCGCGCGAAACGATTCGCAGCGAATTCACCCTTTTTTTCACAAAGTCTAACGCGAATAGGTACCATCATATTCTCATAAAAATAAAAAGTACCTACTTCATAGGTAGATTACAGGACCTTTTTTTTTTTTTTTTTTTTTTTTTAGGATGGGAAATCATCAAATGACTCCTCCCGCTCTGGGTGGAGCGGAAGGGAGTGTCAGACTCTTACTGACTAAAACCCACCCGTGTTCCTTCCTTAGCCCTTTATGTTCCGGGCCAGCGGTAACCCTTTCGGACAATCCCGCTGACCCGGCAGGCTTCGGCCCTAAGGGGCCCCTCCTCGATGCTGACATCTCTTTGAGGCGCGCGTGGAACACGTACGCGCCGTCCGGCACGGGCCTGGTCCTGATCGGGCGGTGAGCTACCCATTACTCTCCGCCCGCAGGCCCGCGCCTACGGTGGCCGGGAGTCGTCACGCGGCTCCCGACGCCCGGAGCGTCTCCCGCGGCGGCTGGGACGGGAGGCTCTCTCCCTGAGCCGTTCCGCCACCTCCTTCGCTAGCATGACTGCTTCGCAGAAGGAGGTGACTGCCTCCCACTCCCTCTCGCCCCGGACCATGGCTTGCACCAGGGCCGGACGCGAGAGGTCGCCGTCGCTGCCAATCGCCTCTACGAGGACACGGCGGTGCTCCGCCCAAGCGGGGCAGACCTCCACCGTGTGCTCCACCGTGTCCTCTGGGCGATCCTGGCAATGGTGACACCCGGGCGTTTCCTCCCGCCTGATGATGTGCAGGAACCTCCCGAAACTTCCGTGTCCGGTGAGGACCTGCGTCAGGCGAAAGGTGAGGGCGCCGTGGCGCCTCTCTAGCCACTCCTCAAAGAGGGGTCTTATCGCCGCTATCGCGGCGTGCCCTGCGCTGGGTTGCGACAGTCGCTCTTTCCATGCCGCCATGAGATCGCGCCGGAGATCCGTCCGCTCCGCAGCGATTTGCCGCGGAAGCGGATCCTCCCCCCGGCGTAGTGCCTCCGCGCGCCACTCATACAGGCGCGCGAGGACTATCGCCTCCAGATCCCATGGCGGCAGTCCGGCAAGGAGGCTTGCCGCCTCGCCAGAGATCGTGTGGTAGCCCCGGATAGCCCTTATGGCTACCACCTTCTGGGGCGCGTTCAGGTAGTGGGCGGCTCGCCGCCGCAGTGAACGCGCCCACACCGGGGCCCCGTATATGGCCATGGACCGCACGACCCCCGCGTAAAGCCTCCGGCAGGAGGCGTTTGGCCCCCCCAGGTTGGGCAAGAGCCGCTTGAAGGCGGCCCCGGCCCGTTCCAGTTTGGGGGCCAAACGTCGGAAATGCTCCACGAAGTTCCACCGGCTGTCGAGGACGAGACCCAGGTATTTCATCGAGATTACAGGACCTAAACGCAAAAAATGAGTTCTAGATACAATAAAAGTATCGACTACAGTAAACAAAAATTAGAAAAATATGTGATATTCTTCTGCTAGGTAGATAGTTTATTGAAAACTTAATACAACTAATTGCATATGATAGAAAAAATCACGAAGAGACCTCTAAAAACTTTCTTTTTACAATAAAAACCATACTAATTATACATACAATCATTCAGATTTTTTGTCAGATTATTTTACAAGCAACATACTAAAACACTAGTGTTTTAATTTTTTAGTCCAAACAATAGATTTTTTGTAATTAAATAATTGCTTCATATTTTGCAATAAATTACCAGCGTTGTGTCATCGCGCTTCTCTTTCTTTTCTATGCAGTCCGACACTGACCGCGCTTTAGGTCATGCGGTCATGCATGCCCCTTAAAAAATATGGCCATTTTTATTCGGCAAAGTAAACGTGCGATAAGTATTTATTTAAGAGAAATCGAGTAAGAAGATACTTAAACACTTACTAAACTCAGCTAATATTTCAGGCAAACAAAATAAGCGTGAACTTACACAATATCTCAATTCAACGCTCCTAATGCGTGCCTATAAATTATCCATTAGCATGTGATGCTCTCCGAATCCGTTTTGAAATCTTTTCTCCCTTTGCGCCGTAATATTTAAGACGTTTCGTATATCGTCGCCATTATTTCCGAGTCGATTTATAAGGCATTAAAGTGCCATCAATATGTGAAGGGTATTGAAACTCCTACGCCGTTAATTCTCTTGTGATCACGCCTTCTTTTTAACCCCCGACGAAAACAGAGGGGTGTTGTAAGTTTAATTCAATTTTTACCGACTTTAAAAAAAGGAGGTTATCAATTCGACACGTATGTATGTAATATTATTGGAACTGTATTATATTCACATATAACAATCTATTAGGGCTTCCAAACAATTAAACAAAATTTTATAGATGTATGTATGTATGCATTATATTATATTTATATTTCCACGCATTTCTCGGCAACTATTAATCGGATCGTGACAATTATTTTTTAATGTTTACATTTACTTCAACTTAGGGAACAGTGCAAGTTTCATCAAAACCGGTTTTTAGTTAGGTAGGTATTTAGTTTTTACTTAAAACTAAAAATTACGAAATAAAAATTTAATTTAAAAAAATTAAACCGACTTCAAAAAGAAATTAACTCAAAATTATGAAATAACTTTAATTTCGGAAGTCGGTGGCAAAAAACTAAAACTAAATTACAGATCCCAAGACACCGACTTCCGAAATTATTTTTTTTTTCATAATATTTTGAGTTAATTTCTTTTTGAAGACGGTTTAAAAAAAATAAAGAAATTCGACACGTATCAAACTCAAACTCAAAGCATTTATTTCAATTAGACCTTGTACAGGCACTTTTGAATTGTCAAAATTAAATAGTCTGTCAGTTAGTCCGAAAGTTGAAGCTAGTTGCCCATTCCAAAACGTAGATCTCTATGGAGAAGAACGGGCAAGAAACTCCATGGACACTCTTTTAAATAAAGATATTACAAAGTCCTGGGTACATTATTCTTATGTGAGAATGTTGCTTCTATATGTGAGAACAATGTAAAAAACTGGCCAAGTGCGAGTCGGACTCGCACACGAAGGGTTCCGTACCACAAGGCAAAAACGCCGGAAAAAACATGTTTGTTGTATGGGAGCCCCCCTTTAATATTTATTTTATTTTAATTTTATTATTTACTAGCTGCGCCCCGCGGTTTCACCCGCGTAATTGTCGATCCCGTGGGAATATCGGGATAAAAAGTAGCCTATATGTTAATCCAGGGTGTCAGCTACCTCCATATAAATTTTTATCAAAATTGGTCCAGCCGTTTGAGAGTGAAGAAGTAACAAACATATAAACACACACACACACTCACACACACACTCACACACACACTCACAAACTTTCGCCTTTATAATATTATTAAGATTAAGATTAAGATTAAGATAAGATTAAGATTATCAAAGTTAAAATACAACTGAGTATTTTGTGAATATTTCAAGTGCCTACCTGTTGCCATTTTTGATATCGAGCAAAAAAGGGCAAAAAAAATCGCGTTTGTTTTATGGGAGCCCCCCTTAAATATTTATTTTATTTTGTTTTTAGTATTTGTTGTTATAGCGGCAACAGAAATACATCATGTGCGAAAATTTCAACTGTCTAGCTATCGCGGTTCTTGAGATACAGCCTGGTGACAGACAGACAGACAGACGGACAGACGGACAGACAGCGAAGTCTTAGTAATAGGGTCCCGTTTTTACCCTTTGGGTACGGAACCCTAAAAAAAAGACACAAATGAAGAAACAATTCAAAATATAAGATTAAAAATAAGAATTGGCAGTTAAGAGATGACCAGTCTCAACCGACGGCGCCTGTTCACGAACATGACGCGTGGATCAGCACCATCCAGCTCAACCAGTTTGCTCAACCAGTTTGTAGGGAACCGAATGATCCAACACACGCGCCACCATCGGTGAGACATTTAAGTGAGCATGACAAGTTCTCAACTGCCATGCTCTTTCAAGTCAACATCAAAAAAAATCATAATAAACGGAAACATGGTTCTTACATTTTTCCATCGCCAGATAACTTTTATTCGAGGAATAAAATTGACGTTTGACGGTTATTGTATGAAAGAACTGTCAACATTTCAAAATTGTTCCTCGAATAAAGTTATCAGATGATTGAAAAATCAGCCCTTAATTCTCAGCGAAGCAGTCATGCTAGCGAAGGAGGTGGCGGGACGGCTCAGGGAGAGAGCCTCCCGTCCCAGCCGCCGCGGGAGACGCTCCGGGCGTCGGGAGCCGCGTGACGACTCCCGGCCACCGTAGGCGCGGGCCTGCGGGCGGAGAGTAATGGGTAGCTCACCGCCCGATCAGGACCAGGCCCGTGCCGGACGGCGCGTACGTGTTCCACGCGCGCCTCAAATAGATGTCAGCATCGGGGAGGGGCCCCTTAGGGCCGAAGCCTGCCGGGTCAGCGGGATTGTCCGAAAGGGTTACCGCTGGCCCGGAACATAAAGGGCTAAGGAAGGAACACGGGTGGGTTTTAGTCAGTAAGAGTCTGACACTCCCTTCCGCTCCACCCAGAGCGGGAGGAGTCATTTGATGATTTCCCATCCGCAAAAAAAAAAAAAAAGCCCTTAATTATACAAAACTATAGTTTGCAATTTATTTAAGAGGTTAATAGAATTCAAAAAATAATAAAAAACAATTATATGAACTCATATAACTTGTCAGTAAACTAATTCTGAAGAAAGAACATAAACATTGTCTTGAGTTAATCAGGGCGACCAACTATTCTTATCGTTTAAGTAATCGTTGATGGAATAGAATCCTTTGAACAAAGATTGGATTTTATTTGAGCTTTAAATGTATTAAAAGGCAAATCTAGTAATGAAGAAGGTAGCTTGTTATAAAAGGTTATACCAAGCCCAACAAATGAGTTATGAACCTTATGAAGCCGGTGAAAGAGAGCGCGTAGTTTGTCCTTATTTCTAGTGTTAACATTGTGAATATCACTGTTTTTAATACACAAGCGTAAATTTTGCCTAATATAGAAAATGTTGGCAAAGATGAACTGTGATGCAACCGTAAGAATTCCAATATCTTTAAAAAAATATCTTAGAGAAACTCTGGCACCTGACTGGTATATTGCTCGAACAGCTCGTTTTTGCAGGACAAACATATTTTGTATATCAGCGGCCTTGCCCCACAGAATACCGTAGGACATAACGCTGTGAAAATAACTAAAATAGACTAAACGAGCTGTATCAACGTCAGTGTATTGTCTTACATTCCTGACGGCGTAGGCAGCCGAATTGAGCCTTCCTGCTAGACTTGATGTGTGGTCTGCACTGAAGTTTGGCATCTACTGTTATATATGAATATGTATGAATGTTATATTATTGGAATTACATTATATTCGTATATGACAATCTATTAGGGCTTCCAAAAAAATATACAACATTTTATAGACGTATGTATGTATGTATGTATGTCCACGCATTTCTCCGCAACCATTAATCAGATCGTGACCATTTTTTTTGTTAGCTTACATTTACTTCAACTTAGGGAACAGTACAAGTTTCATCAAAATCGATTCAGTAATTTTCAAGATATGGACTAATACGTGTAAGTGTGACGGCCTAGCTTATTGATACGAGCTACTTGTGTAGTGTTAAAGGGAAAACATCTCAAAACCTTGGTCAAATTCTAGTGCAATATTTACAACAAGACTATTACTTACTTAATACAAACAAATATTCCAGTTTTTACTTAAAACTAAAATTACGATTTAAAAAGTAATTTAAAAAAATAAACCGACTTCAAAATTATGAAATAATTTCGGAAGTCGGTGGCAAAAAACTAACACTAAAATACATATCCCAAGACACTAACGAAACTTCCGAACTTCCGAAATTAAAGTTATTTCATAATTTTGAGATAATCTCTTTATGCAGTCGGTTTAATTTTTTTAAATTACTTTTTTTTACAAGTTTTATTTAACTTGCCTTGTTAGTTCGTTAGTATGTATTGGTAATTGCCCCATTAGTCTCGTGATCGCAAACGCGACTGCTGAACGTGAGCTCCTGGGTTCGATTTCCAGATCAGGCAAATTGTTATTGGGGTTTTCCATTTGGAATTCCTCAGTAGCAGCGCGGAGTTTGGAAGTTGGCGGTGTGATACCCCCGTGACTCGGAAAGCATGTTATGCCGTTGGTCCTGCGCCTGATGTCTCTCCGGTCGTGTCGGATTGCCGTCCCATCGGACTATGAGAGTGAGGGCAGAGTGTACCTGTGTCTGCGCACTCGCTTGTACACTATAATATCTCCCGCACCGAAAGCTAATCTTAGTTGAGATTGTCCGCCGTGGCCGAAATACGGTCTGGAGAACTAAAAACTGTTAAATACAAGGTGGAACAGAATAAACGCAAGTCCTGAAAGTAATTTGTTCATAATTGATTACTGAATCAATTTCGGTAACTTTTAAATTAGGTTTTTTTTAAATTATGTATTTTGCCATACTGACCGCAGATTGAGCCAAAGAAAATTAAATCTTGTTTCAAGGCAATAAGACTCAATTTTAAATGCATAAAGTAATGATAGGGTCAAGACAATTTACTAAATAACAATAGTTAGCTTTAAAAAAAAATTGTTTTGATCATTGTATTATGCTTTTAACTCAATACTCTAATTGGGGTGTATGAGGTCTTTTTATATTATTAAGATTAAGATTAAGATAAGATTAAGATTATCAAAGTTAAAATACAACTGAGTATTTTGTGAATATTTCAAGTGCCTACCTGTTGCCATTTTTGATATCGAACAAAAAAGGGCAAAAAAAATCGCGTTTGTTTTATGGGAGCCCCCCTTAAATATTTATTTTATTTTGTTTTTAGTATTTGTTGTTATAGCGGCAACAGAAATACATCATGTGCGAAAATTTCAACTGTCTAGCTATCGCGGTTCTTGAGATACAGCCTGGTGACAGACAGACAGACAGACGGACAGACGGACAGACAGCGAAGTCTTAGTAATAGGGTCCCGTTTTTACCCTTTGGGTACGGAACCCTAAAAAAAAGACACAAATGAAGAAACAATTCAAAATATAAGATTAAAAATAAGAATTGGCAGTTAAGAGATGACCAGTCTCAACCGACGGCGCCTGTTCACGAACATGACGCGTGGATCAGCACCATCCAGCTCAACCAGTTTGCTCAACCAGTTTGTAGGGAACCGAATGATCCAACACACGCGCCACCATCGGTGAGACATTTAAGTGAGCATGACAAGTTCTCAACTGCCATGCTCTTTCAAGTCAACATCAAAAAAAATCATAATAAACGGAAACATGGTTCTTACATTTTTCCATCGCCAGATAACTTTTATTCGAGGAATAAAATTGACGTTTGACGGTTATTGTATGAAAGAACTGTCAACATTTCAAAATTGTTCCTCGAATAAAGTTATCAGATGATTGAAAAATCAGCCCTTAATTCTCAGCGAAGCAGTCATGCTAGCGAAGGAGGTGGCGGGACGGCTCAGGGAGAGAGCCTCCCGTCCCAGCCGCCGCGGGAGACGCTCCGGGCGTCGGGAGCCGCGTGACGACTCCCGGCCACCGTAGGCGCGGGCCTGCGGGCGGAGAGTAATGGGTAGCTCACCGCCCGATCAGGACCAGGCCCGTGCCGGACGGCGCGTACGTGTTCCACGCGCGCCTCAAATAGATGTCAGCATCGGGGAGGGGCCCCTTAGGGCCGAAGCCTGCCGGGTCAGCGGGATTGTCCGAAAGGGTTACCGCTGGCCCGGAACATAAAGGGCTAAGGAAGGAACACGGGTGGGTTTTAGTCAGTAAGAGTCTGACACTCCCTTCCGCTCCACCCAGAGCGGGAGGAGTCATTTGATGATTTCCCATCCGCAAAAAAAAAAAAAAAGCCCTTAATTATACAAAACTATAGTTTGCAATTTATTTAAGAGGTTAATAGAATTCAAAAAATAATAAAAAACAATTATATGAACTCATATAACTTGTCAGTAAACTAATTCTGAAGAAAGAACATAAACATTGTCTTGAGTTAATCAGGGCGACCAACTATTCTTATCGTTTAAGTAATCGTTGATGGAATAGAATCCTTTGAACAAAGATTGGATTTTATTTGAGCTTTAAATGTATTAAAAGGCAAATCTAGTAATGAAGAAGGTAGCTTGTTATAAAAGGTTATACCAAGCCCAACAAATGAGTTATGAACCTTATGAAGCCGGTGAAAGAGAGCGCGTAGTTTGTCCTTATTTCTAGTGTTAACATTGTGAATATCACTGTTTTTAATACACAAGCGTAAATTTTGCCTAATATAGAAAATGTTGGCAAAGATGAACTGTGATGCAACCGTAAGAATTCCAATATCTTTAAAAAAATATCTTAGAGAAACTCTGGCACCTGACTGGTATATTGCTCGAACAGCTCGTTTTTGCAGGACAAACATATTTTGTATATCAGCGGCCTTGCCCCACAGAATACCGTAGGACATAACGCTGTGAAAATAACTAAAATAGACTAAACGAGCTGTATCAACGTCAGTGTATTGTCTTACATTCCTGACGGCGTAGGCAGCCGAATTGAGCCTTCCTGCTAGACTTGATGTGTGGTCTGCACTGAAGTTTGGCATCTACTGTTATATATGAATATGTATGAATGTTATATTATTGGAATTACATTATATTCGTATATGACAATCTATTAGGGCTTCCAAAAAAATATACAACATTTTATAGACGTATGTATGTATGTATGTATGTCCACGCATTTCTCCGCAACCATTAATCAGATCGTGACCATTTTTTTTGTTAGCTTACATTTACTTCAACTTAGGGAACAGTACAAGTTTCATCAAAATCGATTCAGTAATTTTCAAGATATGGACTAATACGTGTAAGTGTGACGGCCTAGCTTATTGATACGAGCTACTTGTGTAGTGTTAAAGGGAAAACATCTCAAAACCTTGGTCAAATTCTAGTGCAATATTTACAACAAGACTATTACTTACTTAATACAAACAAATATTCCAGTTTTTACTTAAAACTAAAATTACGATTTAAAAAGTAATTTAAAAAAATAAACCGACTTCAAAATTATGAAATAATTTCGGAAGTCGGTGGCAAAAAACTAACACTAAAATACATATCCCAAGACACTAACGAAACTTCCGAACTTCCGAAATTAAAGTTATTTCATAATTTTGAGATAATCTCTTTATGCAGTCGGTTTAATTTTTTTAAATTACTTTTTTTTACAAGTTTTATTTAACTTGCCTTGTTAGTTCGTTAGTATGTATTGGTAATTGCCCCATTAGTCTCGTGATCGCAAACGCGACTGCTGAACGTGAGCTCCTGGGTTCGATTTCCAGATCAGGCAAATTGTTATTGGGGTTTTCCATTTGGAATTCCTCAGTAGCAGCGCGGAGTTTGGAAGTTGGCGGTGTGATACCCCCGTGACTCGGAAAGCATGTTATGCCGTTGGTCCTGCGCCTGATGTCTCTCCGGTCGTGTCGGATTGCCGTCCCATCGGACTATGAGAGTGAGGGCAGAGTGTACCTGTGTCTGCGCACTCGCTTGTACACTATAATATCTCCCGCACCGAAAGCTAATCTTAGTTGAGATTGTCCGCCGTGGCCGAAATACGGTCTGGAGAACTAAAAACTGTTAAATACAAGGTGGAACAGAATAAACGCAAGTCCTGAAAGTAATTTGTTCATAATTGATTACTGAATCAATTTCGGTAACTTTTAAATTAGGTTTTTTTTAAATTATGTATTTTGCCATACTGACCGCAGATTGGGCCAAAGAAAATTAAATCTTGTTTCAAGGCAATAAGACTCAATTTTAAATGCATAAAGTAATGATAGGGTCAAGACAATTTACTAAATAACAATAGTTAGCTTTAAAAAAAAATTGTTTTGATCATTGTATTATGCTTTTAACTCAATACTCTAATTGGGGTGTATGAGGTCTTTTTTTTTTTTTTTGGGTGGGAAATCATCAAATGACCCCTCCCGCTCTGGGCGGAGCGGAAGGGAGTGTCAGACTCTTACTGACTAAAACCCACCCGTGTTCCTTCAGTTGCCTGTGCCAGGGGCCACGGTATCTCTTTCGAACGACCCGCGACCCTGGCGGGCATCGGCCCTAGCGGACCCCGTCAGTTGGTGCTGACATCTCCTTGAGGCGCGCGTGGGACACAACGCGCCGTCGACCCGGGCCTGGTCCTTACCGAACGGCGAGCTGCCCATTCCTCGCCGTCCGCAAGCCCGCGCCTACGGTGGCCGGGAATCGGCTATCGATTCCCGACGCCCAGGGCGTCTCCTGCGGCGGCTAGGGGCGTGAGGGCGCAAGGATTGCCTCTCCCTCACGCGCTCCGCCTCCTCCTTCGCGAGCATCACTGCTTCGCAGAAGGAGGCGACAGCCTCCCATGCACTCTCGCTCCGTACCATGGCCCGGACTAGGGCCGGGGATGTATGAGGTCTTGCGTTAATTATGTTACACATTGTATAGGTATTGGTCAAATCTTGCAAGCTGAATTAAATCACTTCCTCTTATGCGACGGGGTTAAAGTTTTACATGTTGATTCTGTTTCAAAGACAATGCATTTGTATGATGCATGACCTGATTCAACACCCAGGATTGGCTCTAGACGAAGAAACTCCTTATCGGTCAACGGTACAGACACGAAATTTTATATACGTATATGTACAATTATGATAGTCCAATCGTTTTACGAATAGATAATATATAACGGAACAAGGATCTTTGGCACGTGGCCAAAATTGGAACTAATGCCGTCTTGTTTTGTCAATATACAATGACAGTGACAATTTCACAAATGTGGACACAGGCTCCTCTCGGTGGGAGGGAGTGGGCCGTAACGTGTCTTCGAATTTTTGGTTGTAGGACAAAAAAGTTTCCTCACTATGTTTACCTTCACCGTTAATGAGCCGTGGTAACGAAATTATGTACGCAAAGTAGTGTCTGCTTGGGTTCCAACCCACGATCTTCAACTCGTAAGTCGCGGCCGTTACCATTAGGCCACCACTGCTCACAAATGCTTAGGTACCCACAAGCAATGTCATACAGGTGCCAAAGATCTTTGCAGCAGCCCACCTGCATAGTAACCGGACCTCACCTTAATCAAAATCAAAATTAATTTATTCAAATTAGGCTGAGAATCAGCACTTTTCGAATGTCAAAATTATATAAGAAAGTCCCCCAAAAACGCCCGCCCTTCACCACTTTGCGTGCTGCATATTTCCGTGCTTTCGCTGGGGAGAAGCGCAACTAACTCCCCAGCAGCACAGCTGTCTGTACATGATACTGGTTTCTGCTATGGCCAGCAGTACCTACACTCTTAAATTATGATTAAAATTCCAAGTTAAAATTATGTAAAATCTAAGGAAACAAAGCAAAACAAACGTCAAAGGAAGTCATTTAAATACCCGACACATTTTATGTTAATAGTCTAAATTATATATTAATAATACTCCTTTGCTCCAAACTCTTTGTTAAACGCAAAAGATAATTTATGACAGAACTCTCTAAGCTATGGTAAGTCGCGTCGAGACTATTTTGAATAATTAGTTCCTCTCTAAATACCCTGTATAATGTATAAAATAACACGTAAATCACGAACTGGAGGAATAGTTCGTGATTTACGTGGTAATTTTGAAACCAAACGTTTTAGTAAGTAGAACTTGTAAATCATTTTCGCTTCTAGTGGGAATACTGAGATGCTAAGTGAGGTAAGTATCTTTTCAAATTGTATCTTATTATTTACATTTCAGTAGTAAGTATTAAAATTGTTCCACTTTATTCCTGTAAGTACCTAGTTTATTTTTAGTTACCTGTAAATGTGGTGCTGTTCCACAAACGATGAGACACTTAATATCGTGTCCTGCGTGTCCTGTCAGTTGCACGTTACAGGAACTGGTGGACGCTGGCGATGGCACCAAACAAGTAGCCGAATTCTGAGTAGAGTCCCTTGAGATTGCTATCAACACGCTAAGAAGAAGAAGTACCTAGTTTAATTTAATAAAAAACTAAAATTTGTTGTGAATTCTGTGAGTGAACGTAGAGATTGCTTCACAAGAATTCGCGTCCCCCACTGTGTTTACAACAACAAAGGGTCAAAAATCATCAGTTGGTACTTTCATATTAGTAATCAGTAGCTACCCAACAATAGCGGTATTTATTTCCTCAACTGTATAGCGCAATCCACACTGCGAGCTGGCGGGCGGGCAGGCTGGTATTTTCATTGTTGAAAGTTGACTAATATAGGCGTTTTAGGGTTCCGTAACAAAATGGTAAAAAGGAACCCTTATGGTGAGACTCAGTCTGTCTGTCTGTCACAGCTGGATATCTCAAGAACTACTAATGCTATCAACTTGAAATTTAGAATCGTTTTATATGACGTTTGCCCAACGGGATCACCCAAATATTCCGAAATATTTTATTCCGAATTTCGATGTTCCGATTTTCAAAAGTCAAGTTTCATAATACCTAAGAATTATAATGTCTATTATTAAAAATCACGAAATTTATTTTACCGAAAGTCATAAATGCGATTTATTTGTTTTCCGATTTTCATATGTTCGAAGAATCAAATGCTCGATGGGATCTCGGTCCGAATAACGACTTTCCGATTTACAATACTCCGAATTATTACCGAATTATCTTTTCTTCTTTCGCTATATACTTACAGTACCGTTACTGCACCCGAACTCAACGAACGCAATAAGCGACGTAGGATGCAAGAGCGAGCGAAGGGCACCCCGAGGTTAGGTTTGGTTAGGTTACTTTAAACCCTTTACACAGAAATAGGGGCCCCGCGAAGCGGGGCTCCGTCGACATAGGATGCAAGAGCGAGCGAAGGGCACCCCGAGGTTAGATTTGGTTAGGTTACTTTAAACCTTTACCGTGCGTTGAAGTTAAGTAATATAGCAGTAAAAATCTTTCGCAGTAACGTGCATCGAAGTCAAGCAGTATCGCAGTGAAGATCTATCGCGGTAACGTGCATCGAAGTGTAGTGGCGTCACCCTTGCCCAACTATTTTGCAAGAAAGAAATAAATATATATATATGTCGGAGAAAGTATAGTGTGTCTCGTTATTATCAGCCATATTTGAATTAGAGTGGGCTACAGTGGGCTACAGTGGGTTGTGTGTTGGATAATGCGCAATAGAAAAACGGTTTGCAGTTCAAATCAGATTATAATTTCACGAACAATTTAATCACGCTAGCAAATTACACACTAGGTAGGTACACGACACAACCAGATACGGAACGCCGACAGTTTCTGAGCACATGTTGTTCGTACGATGTCCAATGTCCAAGCGAGCTCCACACCGTTCTTCTCGCGCTGCCTTCCAGCGTCGACCCCCCACGAACTCAGGCCAGACTCTGTCAAGCGCCACCAGATGGCGCTAGCGTTCCGATTCCGGTTGTCAAGTCAGCTCCCGTACTAATGACGTTTCCGACACGGTCATCCTGCGATACACACGTCCTCGTGTGTTAATCTGTAAACAAACATACCCGCAAAGTATCACATAGCTCGTTCACTCCTGACCAATATGGTACAGGCAAAAACACAATGAAAATTCGAACAACCTAAAAAATTGCAGAGTTCAGAGCATTACTCATTATTTGATTAACAAATCTCAAGTCACAAACTAAATAATCAACTAAGGTGCATGTGTCTCATACTATCAAGTAACCTCCTGTTACTCAACCATTCATTTGCGCATCCCCTCGGATCGCCAAGTCACTCACGGACTTTATGGTTTCTCACAAAACCCTACACAACACACACACACACAACTTAATCTCTGCTCTGTTTCATCAACAAGACTTTTACTTGGCTTTCCTCAAATTCGTCAGTAATACTCCGATCCCTTGGCCTGTGCCATGGCATGTGCTTTAGCCTCATGAGCGTACTTGATTCAACCAGAGCCATGTAATCAAACTGTAATCAATCATAGCAAAAAAAACATCAACCATAGCCATGTACCATCGTTATCCACATTACAACAATAATCTTTTTCACTAAGAGCCTTAGGCACCTGGAAACCCACACACGAGTAAACCACTCGTAACGCCACGGCGCTCCGGCCGACCAGCAATCCACATAGCTCTCACACATCCAGCGCATGGATCCACATCCATCACCCTGTGACTATACACAACTTTACTACGCCCGCGCCCGTTAGAGAACACCTACTCGCGTGGCTCCCACTACATAGGCTTGCTCATTGCTCATCACCACTTTGATCACTATCTACTTCGACTGGTACATGACCTACTGACATCATTCTTAAACTAACGTGAGCTTATTTAAAATTGCATTGTAAATTAGATTGGGCTGCACCCAACAATGTAACCATTTTTACTGTTATCTACCAGGAAAGCACCCAGTACCAGAGTCAAAACAAAATGAAAACGGCTCACCAGATTCGGTAGACAATCCACTCGCCGTCACTGCCTCTCTGGCAGAAGTCGTGAAACCTCTTGCACGAAAAGCACCGTCCCTGATCAGCGAGCACTCCCACAGGAGATCCAAATAATGCAGCGCCGCCCGACACTGCCATCCCGCCCGCACACGCCGCCGCGCGCCAACCTGTAACCACAAAAAAACCAACAACAGTGCATGTTCCACTCGGCCAATTCTGACCACTTACGGCTTCTAACTTTTGAAAACAGAAAGCTTTAATTCTCTTCTCATTGTTTTTACAAAACAATACCTCTAAATTAACTAAACAAACTTTGATTAATCATAGCAAAATATCCAATGACCAGAGTCATGTAAACAAACTTTGATTATCTAATCAAAGCGAAAATTGACTTTTGAAAATTGTATCACTAACTGTAACTGTAAGTTTAGTTTATTGTTACTAACACTGTATGGGTCTCATGGTTACTCGCAATAATTTAATTTTTATTAATTAGTTTTAATGAAAATCATTACCAACTCTTTCTCTTAAAGCGACATGTTGAACAACACCCATACTGATTCAAATAATAGAAAGCTCATTAAAATATTGCAGCGCTCATGCTCTGACCTCCATCAGGTCTTCTCATCACACTTATAACTTCCATCCAGTCATAAGCATCAAACCAAACGACCTCCATCCGGCCTTCATCATCACGCTTAAGACTTCCATCCAGTCATAAGCATCAAACCAAACGACCTCCATCCGGTCTTCATCATCACACACTTAAAACTTCCATCCAGTCATAAGCATCAAACCAAACGACCTCCATCCGGTCTACATCATCACACACTTAAGACTTCCATCCAGTCATAAGCATCAAACCAAACGACCTCCATCCGGTCTTCAACACGTAACCTCCATCCGGTTACTAACACAACAGGCAACCTCTATCCGGTCACCTCCACATGTAACCTCCATCCGGTTACACACTACCCAAACGAGCCACAAGCCTACGAGCCTTTATCAAAATAAACTTAAACTAGGTCTGTTCAACATGTTACTTTATTTGTCATATCATAATATTACTTTGCCAGTAAATGTCGGGTATAAAATCTTAAGTCTTTGCTCGCTAATTGCAACGCTACATATGATTTGTTCTGTGCTGAATACACGCGTTTGACCAATACTAGTCAATGCAACAACGTTATTAAATCATTTGCCACTTAATTTGGCTGCACAACTCGCTTTTAGAATGGAATAGAATAATTTATTTGTAAAACATAGGTAATTTCATACAAAGATCTTAAGAATTAGCTGTGCGCTATGCTTTGCCAATATTGACATACAAATGATTGATGTGATTATAAGACAATTAAATAAGTGGGTAGGTACCTACTATTAAATTACAATCATAAATTTATTACAATATAATATTAGAAGTATTTCAGTAAGTACCTAATTGTATTAACGCATGCATATAAATTAAATGTCATTACAGTTCATAGTCAATTTCATTTCATGTCAAAATTGAATGTCAATTCAATTCAAAATATTAGTATTGATGTAAAGTATTAAAATTTATGTCAGCATTTTATATAATCAGAGAGATTCGTCATTAAAAAAATCATCTAGAGTATAATAACACCTTTCGAGCAGTAACCCGTTAAGTGTTTTTTTAAACTTCTGCAGTGGCATACATTTTATTTCATCGGGTATTTTATTATATACTCGTGGAGCAACACCAAAGAAACTTTTCTTCATTAGAGAAGTTTTACATTTCACAAGGCATAATTCATGTATATATTGAGCACGCATTGGTGTTTTCTTTACTGCACATAGTTTTTTGAACAAATGCGGATTCATTTTTACAAATAATGCAGTTTCCAGGATGTATAAAGCTGGTAGGGGTAATATTTTTAAGTTTTTAAAATATGGAATGCAACTATCTGTTGTTTTTAAACCACACATTGAACGTAAACATCTTTTCTGCATCCTGAAAACACGTTCCCGATCCGTTGACTGCCCCCAAAAAATAACACCATACCGCAGAACTGAGGCGACTAGTCCATGATAGGCCGTTAACAGTGTATCAATATTTACTTTCTTTGAGAGTTGGGATAACAAATATGCTGATTTACTTAATCGTTTGCAAATTTCCTCTAAATGAGGTTTCCAAGTTAATTTATCATCTATAGTTATTCCTAAAAATTTCGCAATACTAGTCTCCTCTATTCCAGAATCCTTATAAGCAACATTAACTAGCGGTTTCTCAAGCCGCTGGTGAAAGTGCATAATTTTAGTTTTATTTAGATTAATAACGAGATTATTATCATTAAGCCAATTGATTATTTTATATAGAGAATTATTAATGTCATTTTGATAATTGTTTGGATTATTACATTCTATTATAGCCGTGCTGTCATCTGCAAAGAGTACCATTTTTTGTCCTGTGGATTTTGGGAGGTCATTTATGTATATCAAGAACAAGGGCGGGCCCAGAACGCTGCCTTGGGGTACGCCATATTTTATGTACCTTGCTTCAGAGGTATATGTAGTTTCTAATTTAGTTATAGGGCATATTCTAGAGATTTCCGTACATTGTAATCTATCACTTAGGTATGATTCTATAAGTTTCAGGATATTCCCTCTAATACCATAACCGTATAATTTTTGCAGTAAAATTTTATGATCTACGAAGTCGAACGCCTTTGTCATGTCTGTATAAATCGCACAAACATGTTTTTTTTTATCGACAGCTGCCATGACACTAGATAGTAGGTCAAAAAGTGCCATATTAATATAGCGGTCTCATTTGCGATAACAAAGAAGTGGCTCAAGAATTTGTAAATTTCTTTACTAGTATCCCACTCAAAACAACTGAAACCTTAAATTCCTCGCCCTCGCTCGCTTTTGATTTAGTAAGGGCGAACGTTTCAGCCTGCCCGATTGAATTTAACTTTAGGCATACTAACCCCTTAATTGTAATTAAAGCTTTTAAGCAAATTAAGATCAAATTGACCGAAGATCTTTGGGGAATGTCCATTAAGATCTGTACCTCCATAATTGAGACTATTGCACCTTACTTAGCCTTAGTATTTAATTCGTGTGTGGATCAAGGAGTCTTCCCCGATTTAATGAAATACAGTAAGGTTATACCACTTTACAAATCCGGAGACAGTAAAGACACCAATAATTATAGACCCGTATCCGTTTTGCCGGTTTTCAGCAAGGTGTTTGAAAAGATAATGCTTAATCAAATGCTCAATCATTTTAACACGAATAAAATCCTACACGATCAACAGTACGGTTTCACCAAAGGACGTTGTACGACCGACGCCGGCGTAACTTTATTAAAACACATTTTTAACGCGTGGGAAGAGGCCCAAGATGCCATAGGAATCTTTTGTGACCTCTCCAAAGCATTTGATTGCGTCGATCACCAAACCTTGCTTTTGAAACTTGAGCATTACGGACTTGGAAAACTTGCGCTCAGTTTAGTTAGTTCTTATTTAAATAATAGACAACAACAAGTTCAAATAAATGGTGTCAATTCACTTGGTTTAATAGTAAAAATTGGTGTGCCACAAGGCTCGATATTGGGTCCTTTCCTCTTTTTAGTGTATATTAATGATCTACTCCATTTATTAAAAAATCAACCACAAATGGTGTTATTTGCTGATGACACTTCCTTAATTTTTAAGGTAAATAGACGTGCTACAAATTTTGACGACGTAAATAACGCCCTACTGCAGGTCCAAAATTGGTTCACTGCTAATAATCTAGTATTAAATGGAAAAAAAACTAAGTGCATAAGATTTTCTTTACCAAATGTCAAGGGTAGTGATTGTGAGATAATATTGAATCAAGAGAAACTAGAATTCGTCGATGAAACTGTTTTCCTAGGGATCACGCTCGACTCAAGGCTACAATGGGGTCCTCATTTAAAATCTCTTGCAGGACGGCTAAGTTCAGCAGCTTATGCTGTCAGAAAAATCCGTCAATTTACTGATGTAGATACCGCGAGACTAGTCTATTTTAGTTACTTTCATAGTATCATGTCTTACGGTATTTTACTTTGGGGACGGGCTGCAGACAACGATTCTATTTTTATTCTGCAGAAAAGAGCCATCAGAGCCATATATAATCTCCGCAGGCGCGATTCTCTAAGGGAACTGTTTAAGGAAATTAACATCATGACGGTGCCTTGTCAATATATCTATGAAAACATCATGTATGTAAGGAAAAATTTACATCTTTTTAGTAAAAGAGGTGAAAGACATAATTATAGTACTAGAAATAGGGACCTATTAGTTCAACCAGGTTTCAGACTGGCTAAAGTAGATTCATCTTTTATGGGGTACTGTCTAAAATGTTATAATAAAATACCTCCCCACATTCTTCAACTGAATGAGACAAAATTTAAATCTTGTATAAAACGCACACTATGCAGTCAGGCATATTATAAGTTAGGGGATTACATCACTGACAAAAATGCCTGGCTCAATGCTAGTCCTGCTCCACAACTAATTGACTAACACTTGAAAATACTGTTGGAGCTGCTGAAGATTGTAAGACTATTAAGACTATCCTTGCATTGTATAAACTCAATTTCCTTTGTATTGTATAATTGCATAGCACAGATGTGAGTTCTATGTAATCTATAGCTACCATTTACTGGGTAATAATATATCTTTCATTGACTTGAATATTCCCTGGCGGCTGATAGTGTGTCATGCTCACTCAAATGTCTCGCTGGCGGTGGCGTGTATGTTGGATCATTTAGCTCCCTTCAAAGTGGTTGAGCTGAATGGTGCTGATATATACGTCATGTTCGTGAACGGGCGCCGTCAGTTGGGACTGGTCATCACTTGGCCGCCTGGGCTTATTTTAATTGTTTTAATTTTGGATTGTTGTTTTGTTACTATTTGTTGTATTCTGGACGCTCTTAACGCGGACATCTTTTTATTTTTTTTTACATCGTTCTCACATTATATAATCATAAATTCAAAAGAAATGATGTAACAAATGTTTTTGTAAAATGTAATTTAAAAAGAGTGTCCATGGAGTTTCTTGCCCGTTCTTCTCCATAGGTACCTACGCTTTGGAATGGGCAACTAGCTTCATATTTTATGACTGACCGACTTCTTGACAATTCAAAAGTGCCTGTTAAAGGTTTAATTGAAATAAATGCTTTGAGTTTGAGTTTGAGTTTGAGTTTGACATTTTTTCTGAACCCCTTTTGCTCATTGCAAAATAAATTAAATTTTTCAAAATAAGCATATACAGAATTATAAATTATTTTCTCAATTATTTTTGAAAAAACCGGAATCTTTGCAATCGGTCTATAATTTTTAACATCATCTCTGTTGTTTCTTTTAAAAATGGGCTGAATAATTACTTTCTTTAAACTATTTGGAAATATACCATCAGCAATACATAGATTTATTACATGCGATAGTGGTGGTGCTATAATTTCCTTGACATATTTTATCACTTTAGTCGATATGCCATCGTATCCTGTCGTATTCGTGTTCTTAAGGCTGTTAATTATTTTTCACTCCACCTGCTCGAAAATGTCAAATTATATGTCAAGCAACCTTAACCTAAAGTGAGTCATTAGTGGCCGGGGGCACAGCCGGTCAATAATGTTGTACTGGATTTCATTATGACCCGCTGGTCAATAATGTGATTTGAATTTGGAATCTCACATGCTCAGCTAAATTGGCAGTATAGTACTAACAAACACCCTTTGGTGCCAGAAAGAGGAAAGCTATTCTCGAAACCCTTACTACGCGTGGATGATATTCTCGATTTCTTACAAAATCATAACGACTGCTTCTTCATATCGTTGCCATTTTTTCGAAGACATAATATTGTAAGGATAATTAGATAACTACGAACCATTTTTTAAAAGGAATGGAATAACATTAAAACTGGCATTAATAATAACAAATACCGTACCGCGCCGTAATACCGTAATAGTAATTGGCTGTAACATTAGTTAATTTATTTTAAGTAAACTGCGCTAAGATTGCTGTGGATTTTGTGAATAAATAAATAAATAATAAAACCTATCTATACTACAGTCCATTTATCACATTTTATCAAAAATACTCTATTTTCACGAGCGTCTCCAATGACGTTCTAAATTCAAAATGCATACAGCCAATCATCCAAAACCATTCTACCAGCCCTGTATAAAGCTTAGTTTACACAAACGCCACTTCCATGAGAGTGATATCAATAGACACACACGACAAAACCGTAGAAGAGACTTTTTTTTTTGAAAATCGAATTGTTCGTGTCTTGGCTACTTATTGGTAGACGCAATAAAGGCGCGAATTTTCGTACAATGGCTATTATTTTCTCACAGTAGGTGTAAAAAGTAGAGTATCCTCCTCTGGGCTAAAGGTGTCTTTGCCTTGGGCTAGCTTGAATCCCTCGCTGCATTCAGGATTCTTGTATTAACTCCCTCGCTTCGCTCGTGAGTTAAACTCTTAACTCCCTCGCTGCGCTCGGGAGTTAAATCCCGAATCCTTCATTGCGCTCGAGATTCAATATGACGCCCGTGACATAAGACACAACTTTAGCCCCTCGGTGCATAATCTACTATTAATTATGTCATCATCTACAACAGGCAACATAAATAATGACTGCGACGTCAGATTTTTACTAGACAGTTTTTTTGCCGAGGTACAATTCGTTTGTAGATTATTTTCAACAGCCTCAATAAAATATTTATTAAACTCGTTAGCTATATCCATGGGGTGCGTTAAAATTACATTCTCCTTTGCTAAGGATAATATTGGTTCTTGGGGTAAACAAAATTTTGATTTATTTATTACTTGCCAGGCTGCTTTTGACTTGTTTTGTGAATCATTTATAAAATGGTTATTTTGGGCTTTCTGGGTTAGTTTTATTATTTTCCTATAAAGTGTTGAATATTTTTTGAAAACAATTTTATTTTTTGAATTAGGATTAAGTCTGTATGCCCAGAGTAACTTTCTCTGTTTTTGACTACATAATTTAATTCCACGAGATAACCATTTAATTTTTTTATTAGTAGATATAGTGACATTTTTTTCCGGAAAGCATAAACGATATAGTAACAAAAAGTCATCCTTAAAATTCTCATAAGACTCATTTGCATCTTTGGCCTTGTACACTTCCAGGGAAGATAAGCACTTCAAGTGATTTTTGAATCTGGATAGATTACATGCTGAAATGTCCTGTTTTTTTGTTTTCCAGAATTTTAGCGTACAGATTTTATTGATAGGTACTTTGAGTAACTGAGAAGTATGATCCGAAAGAACTAGATCCATTATTTCCGCTTTGCATTCTTTTCGGTAAGAGTGTGCAAAGTTGTCGATGCAAGAGTTACTACTTAATCGCGTCGGTTCATAGAGAGCTAGTTTAAGATTATATTGCAAAAGAAAATTTTCAAAGTCTAATGTACTTTTGTTTCGTTTTAGTACATCGATATTGAAGTCTCCGGTTAAAATGACATTTTTATTTGTAAGTGAACGAATTTTTCGCAATATATCGTCCAGTTTTTCATAAAACACGTTAAAGTTAAATTTAGGTATTCTATATACGCATACCATAATAATATTATGAGATGTCAGCTCTATACCGCAGCATTCGAAGACACCGATCACTGATTGTTTTGCTACATACGTTAATTCTTTACAATGTAATCCTATTCGAACAAATATACAGGTTCCTCCTCGCTTAGTATTTCTCGAGAAGAAGGCAGCCAGGTAGTAATTAGGTAGATGTAGTAGGTTCTCGCAACCTGTCTCGACAAAATGTTCAGTTATGCATATAACATCTATATTGATTCCTTTAGTAAAAAGCTCTTCTAACTTAATTGTCAGTAAATCCGCTTTATTCATAAGTCCGGCAATATTTTGATGAAGAATATTAAGGTAATTACTATAGAAAAAACTGATTTTTTTTTTGTGATTGTTTATCAGTTACCAACTCTGCTTGGTTATTCTGGGAACAGTCAACCTCTGAGTAAGTTTCATTCATGCTGTTCAAGTTTAGGATAAGGTCTTGCAAATCCGATATTACAATATTTAAGCCTTTGTTATTTAATCTCCCATACCGATGGTTATAAGTGCTATAGGTATATGGGAGATTGAGATTGGAGTCCAATACGTACGCAAATTTGTATGTCTCCACATCCATGTACATTAAGTTATTAAAAGTATCTATACGGCTGTTAAACATAATATTACGGTTATCCATATATTTAAAAGTCGGTAGACATATTATAAAATTAGTATGACTTAATGTTTGTAATTTTTCGCGAGTAAACGTAACTAGTTCTATATAATTATGCGTTTTCTTGAAATCCTCCTCGCCAATATGAATAACACAGTAATCAGAGTGTGTGAAGTTTCGTACTTTTACATCAATATTATTTAAAATATGCTTTAATCCACATTTAGGCATGCGATAGTGACATATATCATAATTACAGTTAAGTATTCTTTCGCACATCGTATATATTCTATTAGACGTTTCGCTACTTACAACACAGATGCTATGTTTTACAAGCGGCGATGAAGGATTTTTTTCGGTAATAACGTTGGGTGATATTGTGGCTTTTTGAGTGCTACTAGTACTAGTTTCAGCTGGAGGTGTGCAGCGATCCGTTATTTCTGAAGTTTGAGTATGTTTTGTCTTCGTGTAGCTAGTTATATTCTTCTTTGGAGTTTGGACTTTCTGCTTAACTGGGCTATTAGCAATTTTTTTATAAATTTCATTTTTCTTTAATAAACTTGTATTAATTTGCTTCAAGTTACTATTTTCCAAAGACAACACTTCTATTTCTTGATGTGCGCTTTTTAGCTGTGATTTCAGATCCTCTATCTCATTTTTATACATGTTTATTTGCGTGTCATACTCGTCATCAGACATTTCTGGCACACTATTTGTGGTACAATCTAATGTTTGGGAGATAATGTCACTACTATCATTATTCGGTTCCGACCTGGTGCGAGTGCGCCGGAACGTGATATTATCTACCATATTTTCTAAGAAATTCATAATGGTAGAATAATTTTATGAATTCCAAATTCAATGTAATTCAAAAAGATTCTCGCCTCGCTGGATTCGAACGCACGACCACGTCAATGCTTCGTCGTCACATACACCACGGGACCAGGTGTGTTGTAATGAAGATGGTGAAATTGTTGATCTTGTAGATCTTTATCAATGTAGATCTTTATTGCGACAGTAGATGTCGCTTATTTTAATATTTAATGCAGAGTAGTATTATTACTCTGATAACACTATTGGAGCAGTGGCAACACAAATGAAAATTAGTTCATGTGATTTGTGTTAGATGGCGTTGTAGTACAGAGTAACATTTGAATAAAAAACGTTTTTTTTTTTGTTGGAATGAATTAGTCAATCTTGATTATAATAATTATCGTTCTTTTGACCATATTGCATTGAGATTGAAGACTTATGCAAAGGGGTCACAATGTAGCACAGTAACACTTCGTTTCTTGAGTTTAAATTCACTGTTCACGTATTTTGAGATTGAGTATTTATTTAGTAACTCGACACTATTCATCGAAAATAACACTGCCACAGTTAGTTTGTATGTCCACTTACACTTTTTTGTACAATATACAGTCCGGAGGTGAGATTTAGTAGTTTTAATAATTATTTTATCGGGAGCACAACTTCGAACAGTGTTTACTTGTCAGCGCCATCTGACGGACTAACGAGCATTCAGCACCAGAATCGTAAACAAAACAATACAGCTCACCTTTATTTTCTAACGTGCCTGAGAGTAGCTGTACGACGCAAACGTCCACTCGCCGCTGCTGCTTGCAGCACGCGGTCCACCTCCACCATCAGCCTGGCTGCCACTGCTCGTGCACCGGGCCGCGACCCATGACATGTCGCGACATGTCCTGGATTCCCTCACTGCAGCACACGAAGGGCTTCACCGACGGCTGCAGGCTGCTTGGCTTGTCACTCCATGTCACTGGTAGCTCCACGCTACGTCCTTGACTCCCTTTGTGCGCCTTAATGACGGCCACACACAAGTTGACCTCCTTGCAATGAATTTTCAGCAAAACACAAATCAACTATCGTACTGTGTGATGTTACGTTTGCACACGACGCGTCCTACCGTGTGTTCTTATTATGAAAAGAGGATACGACGAACTCAAACGCCGGTTACAGACACACTTTTCTTTTTTTTTTTATGTGGCGGTAGGGCGCACCTGGCGCGTCACTGTGCAAAGGTATTTCTGCATACAGCCTATGCCCAAAACAACATGTACTATGATCGTGCATCCGTATCTGGTTTGTCTAGGTCGAACTTGGACAGATCCACACGATTATTTAATAAGCGTTCGCATGTTTGCACTTTGTTTATCAAATGTCAACGGTCACTTTAATTTTAAGTGTTCTGATTTTGCGCATGAACCAACACTAATCCCAGTTCTGATGTCGGAGAAAGTATAGTGTGTCTCGTTATTATCAGCCATATTTGAATTAGAGTGGGCTACAGTGGGCTACAGTGGGTTGTGTGTTGGATAATGCGCAATAGAAAAACGGTTTGCAGTTCAAATCAGATTATAATTTCACGAACAATTTAATCACGCTAGCAAAATTACACACTAGGTAGGTACACGACACAACCAGATACGGAACGCCGACAGTTTCTGAGCACATGTTGTTCGTACGATGTCCAATGTCCAAGCGAGCTCCACACCGTTCTTCTCGCGCTGCCTTCCAGCGTCGACCCCCCACGAACTCAGGCCAGACTCTGTCAAGCGCCACCAGATGGCGCTAGCGTTCCGATTCCGGTTGTCAAGTCAGCTCCCGTACTAATGACGTTTCCGACATATATATATATTTTTATATAATATATATATATATATATTTATTTTGCAACAGAGTCCCTGTTGCAAAATAAATATATATATATAAAGGGGGTCTGAAAAATTCGAAGTGGGGCTACTAGGGTATGTGGGGTATCATATGAAAGAACGCAGTTTGCACATTCTCAAACATTTTTTCTTTTTTTTAGGCCGCGCAGTTTTCGACTTTTGATGAAAAATATAATACCGTTCCCCCCCCTTATCTCCGAAGTTTGCAAAGAGAAAAATCTGAAATAATTCTATGTGATAGAAATTTATGTAAAGATTACAGTAAAAATAAAACGATGCCTCTACATAGCACACTTTTTCCGAAATCATCAACAAAAGTTACACTAGTTCCACTAATGGTCAAGAGATGGCGCTGACCTAAAACTGCAATATTCTACACCGCAGTGCGCAGTGTTAATATTCTCTAACGAATATAGGCCTTGCCGATGAAAATTTAAAAACATATGATGGTACGAAACCCTCGGTGCGCGAGTCCGTCTCGCTCTTGCCCGGTTTTTTATATTTGGTCATGATAAAAAAGGTGAAATGATGCTCGCCCGTCAGCCCATCCACCCGCTAGCTCCTAGGCCTGCTCTAATCTGTCTTTGGGCACCTAGCAATGACCCATGAATCCGATTTGGATCAATGTTCTCTCAATTGCTTTTCGGTCCACACATTAATTAATACAGGCAATATAATCATACAATCCATTGGATACACGAATCCGGAACTACGTCATAACTTCATCCAAATTTGGGATACCGTTACAAATTCGATTCATACTTCGATAGGTAACTAATAATCCGTTCATTTGTTTCAGAAGGTAATAAAAATGAACCCGGTCGTTGTGGTAAATGGACGCTTTCATCGGGTCTCTGATCGCCGTTATAAAGCTTACTTACAACATTATCGAAGGAACTATACGAGCATTGATTGAGATATGCGAGTTAGTTGTAATTTACTCTTTACTCGCTACCGGCTGTTGTGCACTAGCAGCTTTGTTTATAAGGTAATTAAATTCCACTTATGTCATCACTTGCATAGCCTTTTCTCAACTTTACGAGTAGCTATTAAGATTAAAGTGATATTTATTGATGTCGTAATAAGGTTGCTTTTAGGTTGCAGCTATCAGAGGTAAAATAACTGCGAAATTAAGGCGGATGCGACAGGGTAGCCGCGATATTCCAATTAACAAAATATGATTCGCGACCGTTACAAGTACCTATGTATTTAAATAATTATAATCATTAGAATCAACAACCCGTTGTATGTTCATATAACCCTACTGAATGACTATTTTATGAATCAATAGGGTTGAATAAATGAACTTGGGAATCATATTTTTAGGATTCCGTACCTAAAAAGGAAAAACGCAACCCTTATAAGATCACTTCGTTGTCCGTCTGTCAAGACCCTATTTAGGGTTCCGTAGTGCCTACAAGGAACTCTTATAGTTTCGTCATGTCCGTCTGTCTGTGTGTCTGTCGCAGGTTTTGCTAAGAGACCGTCAGTACTAGAAAGCTGTACTATATTGTGATAACGGACTACTACGGAACCCTACACTGTGCGTGGCCCGACACGCACTTGGCAGGTTTTTCTCAGGAACGCGTGGAGTTATTAAGTTGAAATTAATATTAAATATTCAGGGTTCGAAGGTTCATAAGGATTTTTTTTTTGCTAAATAACTTAGTGTCAGAAATAAAAGGAAGACCATGAATTTTACATTTGATGTGAAATTTTGTTCAGAAAAATGAAAAACTGACATTGCTGTAAGGACACACAACAGTCATTATCATAAGTACACAAAATGTCCACGAGCTACAAACAGAACTCTGACGTATTATTTTATATCCACTAGTAGTTATCCACCACAACAAGATCAAAAAATCGTCAGGGAGTGAAATAATCAAAAGAGTGCGACTTTGTATTCAACAGTATGGGACTCATTTTGAGCATTGGATAAATTGATTAATTTTGTATTAAAAATGTTAAAATTCATGGTCTTCCTTTTATTTCAGACACTATGTTATTTAGAAAAAAATAATCCTTATGATGAAGCCTTTCGATCGGTATTATAAAGCTACAGGGTAATTTTTTTTCTCGTGTAGCAGGTTCGATTCCCGGGTCCAATCATGTAATTATTTAAAAATCTATGAATGCAATTTAAATTGTTTTTTTTAAATTAAGATAACGTCTTCTTTCACTAAAATGTTCCATCTACAATATTCAAGGTACTTTCCCTCCATGTGGCATAGCCGTGGGACGCCCTGTATACATTGCTCCTCGCTAATTGCAAAAAACATAAGACAATTTGAATTTCGCAGACTACCCTAGCGCTGCCCCCTTAATAGGTGTACGAGTATGTTTTAAAGTACGATTTTAGAGTGGAGTTTCATGTCGGCTCTTTTCCATAATAAACAACCAATTGGAACCAGCTTTTGAGGTTTCAAAAGTGCCCATGTAGCTTTCTGTGAAATAAAGTCGTCTATCGTCTGTTAGGCGTCTGTTAAGGCGACTTTACAGGAGAGGCAAAAAACTAAATTCAATTCATAAAAAGAGTTATAACTATTATTATAGTTTCGAAGATGACATGGTAGAGGGTTTACGCCGTATGGCATTTCTTACAAACTTTCAAGCCCTTGTTTTTCTAAAAGAATGAACCGATTTTAATGAAACTTCATACTCATAAGCAGGATACAAAAGTTACTTAAGAACATTTTCGAAATGTCTTATTTAAAAAAAGATAACTGGAAAGCTCTGTTTCTATGGAAAATTTAAAATCGCTCTAATTTGACTGTAACAATATTTTTCGAAAATATTCTTATGTAACTTTTTAGACCTTTGTATCCTGCTGTATGAAATGACGTACGGCGTAAACGCTCTTAATATTTTTTTTAAATGTCGTGTTACATTAAGATTTTTTGAAAATCATAACAGCTGCTGTCACGTAACTTAATATGTGGACATACGTTGTGATATTAATCACAACGTATTACAATTGGGTGAGGACATACGTTGTGATATTAATCACAACGTATGTCCACGCCTTGAAAACTGTGTGATATACGTTAAACTAGATCGTATACTCTAAATATATGTTACGTTACAGCTGTTATTAGTTTTTTCTCTTTTGAAGTAGAAGCAGTCGTTTTTCAGATGCCCCTTGCGGTCACAGTGACAACGCATCAAGAACCGAGACTTCTTCTTCTGCTTGTTGTCCTTCTTGTTATAGCTATTATTCCCTTTATTATTTTGAGAATTATCGAATTTTCTTTTTCGAAATTCCTTTCAAAGTTAAATTACTATTGATATGAATGTACATGTTACTGCTGCTTCCTCATTACATGATGATAAGATAATAATAACCGTTACGGAAGCACATTACCTGCTTCCAATACACCTGAAATCCTTATTACAGATAATAATGTAATATTACTCTCGCGTAACCAAGATATTACTTTCTTGTACAGGTTGTTTCTGATTTCGTGTTGTGTTGTCAGTATTAGTGATATAAAAAAAATAGGCAGTCATGGGTAGGTACTGATGACAGAAGTAAAAATTTTTTGACGCGAACCCATAAGATTTGCCCCTACCGAAAATCGCTCACCGTGGTTATTATTATTAGCCATTAAAGTCCCAGTGCTGGGCAAAGGTCTCTATACTCTTTTAACACCTCTCTCTGTCCAGAGCCAATCATTATTAAAGGAGTCCAGCTCATCCCACCATCTCCGTCTGGACCAGCTCAACACGCTTAAAGAAGTTGTTTCTTAAAAAGTACCTAGGATTTTATTATAATTAACAACGATGACGACAGACGACGGTCTATGGTCGACAGTCTACGAGCTGTGAGATGACTTGCGGTGTTTAAACCAAAAATGATTTCCACAAAACGACTGGAAGCTGAAGTCTATATTACCAAGCTGCACTCAGCAGCTTGACCGCGGGCGTCTTTCGCGACTCGCGATCGTAGCCGAAATTATGCTGCGACGCGCGTACGGCTGGCTCCGTTAGCCTGTCGTCGTATCCGATCGAATCCTTTCGGCTGTCGTCCAAATTTTTCTTTTCTTCTTCTGTGTTTCATGATTATTTTCTTCGTCTTCTTCTTCTTCTTCTAATGCAATAGCCAACAATACTACGTCAACTTCAACCATTTTCAAAAATTAGAATACGTAAACACGGTAGGAATGAAACTTTTTGACTAGGCGCAGAAACGGATACATTCGCAAGCGACGCTGGTGCGGAGCCGATCGTATGCGTCGACATTCTGCCGAACGCGATCGGCTGTCGCCGCACCCGTTCGTATCCTTTCCGGACCGATGCGGTGCGAGAGTGTTTGGTGGAAATCATCCTTTAATCTCACCGATTAGTTCATTAGTGGCTCTGAAATTAACAGTCTGGGGAATTAATTGTAAAGCTGATTAACAAAACCGGCTTGCACAGCGGAATCATTAGTGTTCATTTTTAAGTTGTCTGATGTTAAATAGTTCTCTAATTACTTATTAAAATTAAATTTACTGGAATGAAAAGAAAAACAATGAAATCAAGTAACATCCCGTACAAGACACAACAACAAGATAACTTGCTTAAAATAATAACAAAATGATATAAAATATAATGGTCGTAATCTAAAAACACCCTGTATTACTTAATAGGATCCTCAGTTCCGGAGATACGTAAGATAATACTTCGTCTAATATGATATTTTGATCACGTGAATTTCGTTTTCATTATCTTTTCATGGATGATTTTCACCACGTTTGTATTTCACCTTAGAATTTATTTATATTCATTTATTTTTATACTGTTTTCATGTTAGTACGAGCTAACCCGACAGACGTTGTTTTGTTAAAATTTCAATATGGTCTTGACTTCGCACAAAAATCCCATAGAAAAAAAGCTTTTTCAGTTTTTTCCCAAATTTTCAAAATTTCCGGGCAATTTATCCAGCTTTTCTTTCCATAAAAACCTAATTCATACTATTACGAAAATGTTAAAACAAAAAAATAACCTCATCGGTCCAGCCGTTCTCAAGTGATGCGCTTACCAACAAATAGCATTTCGTTTTTATTTTTATAGAAAACTAGCAGTGCCCCGCGGTTTCACCCGTATAAGTGTTGACCCTGTGGGAATATGGGGATAAAACTATCCTTTGTCCTTTCCCGGCACTCAAACAATCTCTATACCAAATTTCATCCAAACCGATTCAGCAGTTTAAGCGTGAAGAGGTAACAGACAAACAAGAACACTTTCGCATTTATAATATTAGTATGGATTTGCATTTCATCTTAGAATGGCTAAGGTGTATAATATTAAACATGCCTTGAGTAAAATATTTCAATCAAATTGAATTGGATTGATCTTTCAATTCTTCACATTCTTCATATTATTCATAAAATTTTCTTTGTTTCTTTGTTTTTTATTTGCGGTAAGATAATAAAGCAAGCTCCAGTGCATGCAAGAGAGCAGAATAAGCAAGCCGAAGTGGCAATATCCCGGCCATATCAGCCGTAGAACTGATGACCGCTGGGGTAGATGTGTTCTTGAGTGGAGACGCGAATCGGAAAACGTACAGTACGGCCGATTTATCTTGGCAAGACTGAACTACGCACAGAAGGCTGCAACGTAAGATTTTTTAAGAACCAAATGGTGACATGAAGCAAGTGCGAGTGAGAGAACATGCGCGAAAGTACTTAGTGCATATGTTCAGACTTGCCAAGATATTTTGGCTGTAGTGTAAAGTAGGGCGCCCTCAGGCTAGGTAGAAAGACAATCTTCGTAAGGTGGCTGGTAGCAGCTGGATGTGAGCACCCGAAAATCGAGTCAAATGGTGTGCAATAGAAGAGGCCTATGTTTAACAGTGGACTGCATTAGGCTGATGATGATGCGGTAAGTTAAGCCGTATTGAAAAAACAAACAGAAGAAATATCAAGTTAGGGGAAAACATGAATAATAAAAAATTTAAAGTAATGTTATATGGTTTAATGTGTAGAGTAAGTAGTGTGTGCGTAACGTGTGTGTTTGTGTGTTTTGGGCTTATTTCTGTATTATTAATTTATCTTGCTAGCTAATTTTCTCTAAAGCTTTCTATATTGAAAATATTATCTAAATAATCCCAGATGTACGAGGAGAGAGATATGTCATGAGATATTCCAAACATGCATAACATTGTTTTAGCAATTACAGAGGCCTCGTTTTCAATAACTACGTGATCCAATTAGGTACCTATAATAAAAATATAAACAATATGAGGAACAGTCATGACGAACAGATCACGTAGAATAATTTACTTTCTGTAATTTGTATGGTATATAGGACGTGCAGTAGGTAACTGTTACATAATCATAATAAATTGTTATTACCCAAATCTAAAATCTTCAAAAAAATCGTGTAATTATCGTCTTAGATGGTGCAAACTAAGTTATTGCCTTCAAGTAGACACGACTTATCGACGTTTCAGTATTTTTTATTTAATTTTTAAAACAAATAAGAAACTTTATAAGTTTCAATTTTAGCGTGCGCCCGATAGGTAATCCATTCATCGCGGAGTTCAAACCATGAAGCAATTTGCAACGTATAGAACTAGCGGTATTTATAACGCGGTCACATTAACTCGACGCTTGGCGTTGATGACGTCATTTTGGTTTTTTGGTAATATACCTAATAAAAAAGTATAATTTATACAACAACAGAAAACTAGCCAAATTATCGACGGACGTATCGGTAACAAAGACAAAGGCCTAACACTTGCTGGGCGAGCTAAGGAATGCGGGCCTCGCATTCTAGAGATGTGATCGCATTGTACACAGATACCTATACTCGTAGATAGACCTAGATAACGCAAGTATCACGAACTGTATGAAAACGAAGCGTGCTATTTTTTGACTCCCTACTATGACGTCACAAACGCGAGTTTCGCGAGTAGCGCGAGCTCTCGCTCTCGCTTACCCAGGCATCAGTACACAAGACTGAGCGCGAAAGTGACGTCTTACGATTTTTGAACGTAAGCTGGTGCGATTTTTTGGCACACGAAGTAGTTGCTCTTGCGTTATTCTATGTGTATCTATATCTGTGGGTATTTACCTAACTAGCGGTATTGACCGTCCCTACGAAAAATAGAGCGCGTGACGACGTTACATATCGCTCGCCTACGCGCACATATATGTGCATCCCTTTCCTCTCCTAACATGTTCTAAATTTACTTTATAGCACGCTGAATTAGATATTTTAATTTGTCGCACTGATTCAATTTCATCCTGTATGTTTAGCCAGAATTTATGAACTTGGTGCTTACTTGTTGAATTATGATATGATGATCATGTGAGACATTATAACTTTTTTCGCAATATTACTATAATACGAGCTCTCTTCTTCTCTCTCGTAGTGAGTAGTTGAGGAATGAAAAGGTTGAGTACCTTTAGGTCCCCTTATATTTCCGATTACCTATTATCAACTAAAAAACCTAGCAGTGCCTGCTATGCGGGAAAAGAATGTATTTGGAAATTGCACCAGGGTGAAACGCCAGGGTAATCCGCGAAATTCAAAGTGCCTACGGTTTTAGCAATTTCCAGGTCATTGTCAGGTTTTAAGTTGAACAAAATATGTATGATTTGCGACCATAACAAGGATAGTATTTACAGAATTATAATCATTAAAATCATCAATAAGTAATAATAAGGGCGAAGTTAAGTTCATACAATCCTACTGAATGACTTTTTCCGAAATTTCAATCTTTAGGATTACATGAACTTAAACTTTGCCCTAAACCTTTTCGTTCCGCAAGTGAAAGCCTGCAGAATAATTGAGTAATTATTCTTCAATTGGTTTAGGGCAAAGTAAATTTTAAAATAATTAAATTAGAAATTTAATTTTTAATCTGTTTTGCAATCTACTGAGATTGCAAAACAGTTATATTAAAAATTATAATTAAAATACTTATTCCTCAATTTTCAAGATTGCACGTACCACCCAAAGGTTGACTGGTAGAAAATTTCTATGGCATTAAGTCCGCTTCTGTACATTTATGTGCTTGAAGTATTAAAGAAATAAATAATAATAATTGTTTAGTTTATTGCAAAGAGTTACATAAATGTACATTCCATTTTATTTCCTCTGAATTCAAGCACCACTAACTTACTAGACCACAACTTTAATAACACAGTACATGGGTAACACATGCTAATAATAAATAACACAGTAATAATAAAGGTTCTGCAGTTTCCTACACTTACACATACATAATGTTTTGTGCTTCTACACGGGCCATATTTATTCTGCAATAAAATTTTCAACTGCGATAATTGGGGCAACATTTGGTTGCAGAATATGGCTGAGAAATTATGGATAGGCAATTGTTAAGCAAAAAAATGTCTGGTAAAACTAGAAAGCATGCCAAACGGTGAAAACGGGGAAGGTAAAGAGCAGTGGTAGCCCAGTGGTAACGACCGCGACTTACGTATTGTAGGTCTTAGGTTCGAACCTAGACGAACCTAGGCGGTTAACCTTGTGCAAATATTTCATCATCACTGCTCTCAAAACGGTAAAGGAAAACATCGTGAGGACACGGGCATGTCCTAGAACCAAAAATTTGAAGACATGATGTGAACGAGCCGCGTGGTGGATTACGGCTCACTCCTCCGAGAGGAAGCCTGTGTCCCAGCAGTGGGAACGTTATAGGCTGATTATGATCTGTTTGAATGCTTGGGCAACGACAGTAGCTATCAAAGCTATTAGAGAGAATATTCGCTCAGCGACACTCGCTTGTCGGGGAAAACACTCGCTGAGAGGCTCACACTTGGTACAGACGCCAGCACATCAAGTTACTACAACCTCTTAAATTTCTTTAACATATTTTCAATTTTATCGCTGCACGATAAGGTTCAAGATTGATTGATTTGACAGTTTCGGGTAGCTTGATAAGCTGGCGTCTGTACAAACGCATACCAGCGATTAAGCGTACGTCACCGTCACGCAATCGCTGCTCGTTGCTCGCCAACTCGTTTCAGTTGCTAGCTCTGCTCGCTTCTCGTTGATCGTCAGCAGTGGGACAGATACCTTAAAATTTGAAAAACTTTCCTGAGTGCTCACTTTCGTAGTATGAAAAAAAAATGCCATAGTGAAATAACAGTAATATAGCCGCGTAAAATGTTCATTGTTTTCAATAGCAGATCAATCTTCCAATACTAAACAAATATTGGACTATGGTGGCCGGGCCATACCGACAATATTACTGACAAACTCGCCGCCACACGATGCAATAACATAAGGCACGTTTAGAATTGCCTTTAGAACAATGCAAAACTATATACATATATTTACTCGTGCCGTAACGTACTCATTAGTCGCATATAAATGATGCCATTCCGCGTAGGCATCGTAGCATGGCGTAGCATTGTGCTACAGAACTCGTAGCGCTCATAGCGCTTTGTAAAGTAACTTCGTAATGTTTGTATGAATTTAAGTAAATTAATGTTTTTTGTTCAGCTATATGTTTTAATTGAAATGTCTACGTTTTGTTTACCTTGGATGTAAAGATTTAACCTAGTGATTACTGTATGTATCTAAAGATGAATTTAGTCTAACCCACATCTTAACCGAAGACAAACGTCAAGTGGATACGTGATCGATGCGATCGTTTGTATGAATTATGAGGTACAGACGCGACATGATCGCAAGTACGTCCTAATTATATAACAGAGCGCGACGACCTCATGCTCGCGCGGCGTTTGATTTCGTTTAGGACGCGGCTTATCTCATTGGAGAAGAAAACAAAAGGAAATTGCCCATAACCAGTACCGCTTTAAAGCAGTAGAGTATGGCCTTAAAAATATACTTATAAATTATAAAATATTTTTTTATCTTTTCTGAGTTCAGTTGATCGAAATCGTATGTGAGGTAAATATTTTGTATTTAATTAGTTATTCATTCGATTTTATTGCATACTTTTTTGAATGGAGTATTTTAGTAAAAGTAGTGTTGCCAATTTTTTAAGAACCTCCCCATAATCGGTCTTAACGCTTAGTATAAAGACAGACGCTGAGTTTTAAAAATAATTTCAACTATGACATTCTTCCTGGGTCATTGATCCCGATTAGTCATGATCTGGCAGTTGGAGTAATTTATACGGCCTACCCAAATGTCCCTTCTTTGGTATTGTTCGTTGAATCGTTGAGCTCCTTAAGTTCTGCGTTGAGCTGCACATTTACTGACAAATGGGTGCACTGACTGGACAGGTCCACTCAATCTGTGTGGTTCTTTTGTCAGAAAGAAAGAACATTTCAGACACCTTTGTACATGGTCTTCACATGATCTGGCCAAGATTATGTCTGGGCTTTAAAAGAGTCTGTGACCTCTGAGTTTCTTTCGGCCTTTCTTCTCAGAGTTGTAAGTTTTAAAAAATATGTTTGACGTGTAAAAGTGTTTTTTTTTATCATTTGTCCTCCTTATTATTTTTTAATTAATTACTTTACTAATTAAAACTATTTTTATTATTGACAAATCGCAAGGTCAGGGTGATTGAGATCTTTACTGTTGGTAACACTATCACGGGCAATGTGAAAGGTGAACTGCCAAAAGTGTCACTCACTCACTGTCAATGATTATTTGTCAAACAAAGCATCTCATGCCGCATTACATTGTATTTGTAGTCTTTGATCTCATGACGGCCGACCTGCCGACCAGCACTCCGCAGCGAACATTGTTTTTACCCGACTGCGCGACGCAAAGGAGTGGTAATGTGTTCATCAGCCTATGTATGTATGTATGTATGTTTATATGTTCCTTTGAAGCACTATACAGACCAAACGCCTGGGCTGATTTTTATGATTCACACGTTAATCGATTCCTCTTAGTCCGGCGAGTGTCACTAAAGACATGACGTTAGTGAAAATTCAATATGGCGATTACTGGACGCCATATTAAATAATTTTTTTAATTTTTTTTTTTCAAGACCTATCGAGTGGGGTATCAAAATAAAGGGTTTTAAAAGGTGATTACAAAAATATATACAACATATATACTTAAAAGCAATTCGAAGGGACAAATCGCAAAAAAACACCTACCAAGAACTAAATTGTCTGCGAAATCTTTCAAATTTGTAAACTAAAAAGCTGGAAATAAAAAAAGTTATTTAAAAAAATAAAAAAACCCGACTGCGGTAAAAAAATTAAGTTAAAAGAAACTGAAAAGCTAAAAACAAGCCCATTTTAAATTAAATAAAAGTTGGAAGCAGGCGGGACCCATTTGAATTTGAAAATACAATAAAAATGATATGGGTCCCGCCTGCTTACAACTTTTATTTAATTTAAAATGGGCTTGTTTTTAGCTTTTCAGTTTCTTTTAACTTATTTTTTTTACCGCAGTCGGGTTTTTTTATTTTTTTAAATAACTTTTTTACTTGTGTATTGATAGTTGTTGAGTTTGTTGTGCTAAAAAATAACTTATCATTGCGTTGACATCGTGTCCAGTTGAGTCTTTAGATTTCTGCACGGACAAGGATTCTTATTACCATTGTACTGTTTCTGTGCTGTGGATTGTGTAGAACGTTTTTACTACTACGGCCTATGACCTCTGTGCAGTAAATCACCAACGATTTCGTTAAAACTGTCACGCTGTGGGAGCTGTGTCTACCCCGTCATCGAGTCGGTAGTGAAGTGTGTTGTACTACTCACTTGCGAACGATCACAAGAAAGACTGAAGCTGTGGCGACACAGTGCTTCCTTACGCAAACCATGCGTTCCACCGGCTGAAGAGCTCCTACCGGGACATGAGTTACCTTAGGTAACCTCCAGACCCCGGTTGGCCGAAGTAAGGAAAACCTGTTCAGGTGGAGATTCATAGACGACTCCGCCTTGGAGTGTAAATGTGGTGCTGTTCCACAAACGATGGGACACTTAATATCGTGTCCCGTCTGCTGCACGTTACTGGAACTGATGGACGCTGGTGATGGCGGCAAACAAGTAGCTGAATTCTGGGCCGAGTCCATTTAGATTGCTATCGACACGCTAAGAAGAAGATGATGAGATGAGAATTAAGAACCACAAGTTATACTTTTCTTAGTTTGATTTGATTTTGTTTGTGGCTTTTGCCTGTCTGTGACAATGTGTGTATTTTCTATTAAACTAATACAATATGTATCTTTTCTATTAAACTAAAGCTAAGATCAATTTCTTTACAAAATATGATACCTACTTATATCTATTATATTTATTTTTAGATGTCAGTCGTATTATTGGGAGCATGTCGGTAGGAAAGGAATATGCGAAATTGAACTAGCAAACGACATTGAGGTTGACTTGCCGTTGGTACTGGGAACGGACACGTATTTAGTTTTAGAATTAAGTCACGACATTCAGCAGAAAGGTTACGCTTACATTTTAGTTAATAGGGCTACAAGTAACTCAGTAGGTGATATTACTAGCTATAATTGCAATTGTTTGGTGTGTAATCAGACAATGGGATGCTGTGTTCTCATTATGACCATTTTGTGGTATCTTAGTTGGGCTCGATTTAGGTCTGTTGAGCCACCGGCTCCGCTTTTAGACGACATATTTTATGAATATGATGATAATATGGACCAATGAAACTATTGTATTCTCCTATCTTCAAGCATTTTTATTTTCTATTTCCTATCAAAACCTACGTTTAGCATGACCTAGGTACCTTTGTAATATTATTTAATTGGGGTCATTCATTGATTTATTGGAACTATTTTTTGTTGTTTTATGTGAATCAAATCATATTGTTGTAAAACACTGTTTTTTTGTGGAAGATTTGTTACAAAACTAACCTCAAAACTGAGCAGAAAATCAAAGAACAACATAAACCCCATCAAAATAAATGGATAATTTTAATTTCCTATGAGAGTACGACATTACCCCTCTTTTATATCCAATTTATGGTAGCATACAAAATTGTTTGATGCGCAACGGCGGTCAGTAGAGAAATGGGCAATTTCCTTTAACTTCGATATAATAATGGCTCATTTGTTAGTGAGTTTCATTTTATAACAGCTGAGGTATTCTGTATAAATCTCACCGTGAAAACTTAGGTGAAGTGAGCTGTCAAGAATGTCTGAAATCATCACGTGGAATGTCAGGTTATTTCACGCTCACTTCACCTACATTTTCACGGTGAGATTTTTACAGAATAGACCGGCTGTTTGAGTTTATCTGAACTTTTAAGTAAAAAAAAAAATCTCGCGTACACGATGACCTGCCGGTCGATTCTGTAAAAATCTCACCGTGAAAACTTAGGTGAAGTGAGTTTGTTTTTGCTAGGAATTGATACTACTGACAGCTCACTCCACGCTCACTTCACCTAAGTTTTCACGGTGAGATTTTATAGAATAGCACCGCTGACCCCAGAATTTGGCCATTGGTTCCTATGACATGTTTTATGGCTACTTTTTCTTTCATCCACAGGTATGGAGTTTGTAAAAACGAACGATGTTTCTCTGAACACCCAGCCGGTAAATTTATGGTAGTGGCGGGTGTAACCATGGCTGTATATGCCGCCTTGGTCATGCTATCTAGATTGTTCTCAACATGATGATTATATTATCATGTGTGCCTTCTGTTATTATTCAAATATAAGGTTATTCGGATTTGTGGTGTTTTATTATTTTTAGGTACCAAATGCTAACAATAAAAAAAAAATTGGGTAAACACACACACTCACACTACATACACATAACATACATACACAAACACACACACAGAGCTGCTAAATTCCCACACAGAAATGCTAAATTAATGTTATATTTTATTATCACTTTTCTTTTTAATCCCTTTGCGCCTCATCATTGTTAAGTTACCACTTAAGGAAAGAGCGAGACAGCTCCGACAAAAGTACTTTTGTAACTTACTGAGACTGCGTCAATTTATGTATGACGTAATTTTAAGAGGGGCCCGTGGCTAAATAGTAACAGCCGCACAGGTCGATCGATCAGGTTAAGCTACACTTGTCGTGGTTGGTCTGTGGATGGGTGACCATCTTTACATACCGTGACCCCCGTGCCTCGGAAATCACGCTAAGCCGTTGGTCCCGGCTGTCATTCGTGGATCTTTGACAGTCGTTACGGGTAGTCAGAAGCCCGAAAGTCTGACAACCAGTCTCACCCGTCTTACCCAGTAACTGGGTTGTGAAGGACAGATGGGCAGTCGCTCCAAGTAAAATACTGGTATTCAGCTTCATCCGGTTAGACTGAATGCCGACCCCAACATAATTGGGAAAAGGCTAGGCAGATGATGATAATGTTTAAGTTGAAAAGCAGCAGCAGTAGCAGTTGTTTTTGTGATTTTTTGTTACAAATTACATGAATTATGAATGGATACAATTTTAAAAAAGAAGGTACAAATAAAATTAAAAATTAAAACATAAATGAAATTAAGTGACAGTATGAAGACATGACACTTTTCAAATAACGAATATACAAAGTGCGGTTGTGCGTCTCAAGGTTGCACCAACTTAGTTTTATGCAACATGCAACATTAGAACAGTGAAAAATTATCAAAGAATATTAATTATTATTGCTGTGTAGTCGCCATTTAGCAATATTTCTATCTGTAGTTATAGAACTTTGATTAAGAACAACTTTGATTAATAACAGCCGCTCAGGTCGATCGATTGCTCTTGATTGATCGCTATGCTTGCCGTGGTTGGTCCGTGGATGGGTGAACATCTTTACCATTCGTGCCTCAGAAAGCACGTTAAGCCTTGATCCCAGCTGTCATCCCCAGGGATTGGACTTGACAGTCGTTACGGGGCGTCAGAAGCCCGAAACTCTGACAACCCGGTTTACCAAGGGGTATCATATTATCCAGTAACTAAGTTGTAGAGGTCAGATAGGCAGTCGCTCCATGTAAAATACTGGTATTCAGCAGCATCTGGTTAGACAGGAAGCCGACCGAACATAGTTGGGAAAAGGCTAGGCAGGCAGATGATGATAATCGTTTAGGGCAGGGTGTTATTATCCGCAGTCACAAGCCTTATGTCCAGAGTATGTACCAGTAGTGCACGTGTTAAAAAGAGCAAGTACCTATATAACGATGAAGAAATTCTATGGCATGAAATAATGCGTCGACGCTCCATGGACCAATTGGACTATGGGGAAAATGACATGTTTCCATCGTCCAATTACCAACTGGACTATGGACGTAAACCAAAACTATGTTCCATTGTAACATTATAACCCTGAGTTCAACCCATTTTCCTATGCTTTTGGTTCAAAGAAGCTTTTGTTATATTTTTTGGTTTACATCAAACTGAATTCAAAAATATTATATATAAATAAACAGGTACAATATAATGATAGCTAATTAAGTATAGTTAATTATAACAGAATCTTCAATGAAAAGATAGGAAAGTATGTAAACTTTTTGAAATGGCCAGATTTTTGAAGTGAAAACTTCTTTAGCGGCGTTGTACACTTTTTTGTAATGGGTAAAAAATGTTAAACTTGCGTCAGGACACGTGACCCTGATCGTAAGATTCGTAAGATGACACGTGCGTGACCCTGATCGTAAGATGACACGTGATCCCGATCGAAAATTCGTAAGATTCCAAAATATCGAAAATTGAAAACAAGTATACAGGATCAAATTACAGTTGAAAAATGTTGCAAAAACGGGAAAAATATTCCTTTTGAGAGCTTCCGTTGCGTACGCTGCGTAAACGGTTAAAGTTACGCAAAAATCATGTATGATGGAATTGTTCCCCTTTAAAAGTTCTAAAGAAAAGTCTGCAACAGCATCATTCTGTCTATCTTTTAAGGCTGTTGTACAGACAATCAAACTGAACAACTTTTTTCATGGGACCAACATCGTAATCGCGAAACAATAATCAGATGTATTGGAAAGAAACTTCAGTACCTACTCAACCCAAATGGACGGCTGATGATTTTTTCGCGACAACGATGTTTGCCGGGTACTTCTGGCGGCATCTACATCTCCACATGCAAACTACGCATCCCACTGACGTCATATGAAATCCTGCATCGCGCAAGCAGAGTTTACCGCGAAAGTGGTATACATTGTGGCAGGATTTTGATAACTAACGAAAAATTGCTACGCTGAGGGTCTAGAATCATGTGCTGGAATATTTTTTTTCGGTTTGCGCGTCGATTTCCAGCGATATATACAACGTCCTGACATCAATCCAAGGGCAGTTAAGTAGCCCACCAAACACACCTACCACACCCGGTTGGTCGTATGATACTTACATCCTTTTCTATGGAGGACGAGTGAACTTTACATCCTGTTTCTCATACTTGTAATGTATGGGATGGCTGATTATTGTTTCGCGACTACTATGTCTGTCCTATTCTTCAGTTTCATGGTCACACTACACCAAAGCTTCAACTAAATATGACCACACATTTCTAAAACAAGCTGTATATCTAAAGGGACTAAAGGTAATAACGTCGTTATTTAGAAGTCCTCTTAATTTGTACGAGAATGATTTTATCTTGAACATTAGGTTATTATGCTCTGAAACAAATTCCTTAATAATACAAGATACTGAGAAAATTTAATTAAACTTAAAATTAAACCAATTATACTATTACAAACGCTATGCGCTACGCTATCATAATTAAATTACGAGTCTAGAGATGGAATTCTAACCGGTAAATTCCCAAAATTAAATGTTCGAGTAAATTTCCAGTTAAAATGGGTATATATTTTAATAAAATTGATTAGAATTCTATACTATTACTAACATGCTTTAGGCTGCTTAGCATAGCGTGCATTGCATAGCGTGCATAGCATAGCATGCATGGCATAGCATGCATGGCATAGCATAGCGTGCATGGAATAGCGTGCATAGCATAGCGTGCATAGCATAGCATGCATGGCATAGCATGCACGGCATAGCATGCATAGCATAGCGTGCATAGCATAGCGTGCATAGCATAGCATGCATGGCATAGCATGCATGGCATAGCATGCATGGCATAGCATAGCGTGCATGGCATAGCGTGCATGGCATAGCGTGCATAGCATAGCGTGCATAGCATAGCATGCATGGCATAGCATGCACGGCATAGCATGCATAGCATAGCGTGCATAGCATAGCGTGCATAGCATAGCATGCGTGGCATAGCATGCATGGTATAGCATGCATGGCATAGCATGCATTGCATAGCGTGCATGGCATAGCATGCATTGCATAGCGTGCATAACAAAGCGTGCATTGCATAGCGTGCATAGCATAGCGTGCATTGCATAGCGTGCATAGCATAGAATGCTTGGCATAGCATGCATAGCATAGCGTTGCAAATGTTTAACGCTGGAAAGGAGGAATGAAACGTAATTGACAGTTGACATACGAAACACCAAACCTGAGGGGTAATTTTAAGAACGTTCACAGTCTGATCTCAGTTTCAATCTGTCAAAAATACCTCTAATTTCCCTACATTTTGGACAAGTTTTTGATATTGATTGTCACTGAGATGAGATGGGAGTTTTTATTTTCATAGATAGATTAGCGTGGGCCGGTAAGTAACATCTCTTAAAGATTTTTGGGACGTTATAACCAGATATAGACAGGTTTTTCTACCCCCAGTACCCCCAGTATAGCAGCGGCGGCGACCTCTCGCGTCCGGCCCTGGTGCAAGCCATGGTCCGGGGCGAGAAGGAGTGCGAGACCTCCTTCTGCGAAGCACCCATGCTAGCGAAGGAGGTGGCGGGACGGCTCAGGGACAGAGCCTCCCGTCCCAGCCGCTTCGGGAGACGCTCCGGGCGTCGGGAGCCGCGTGACTACTCCCGGCCACGGTAATGGGTAGCTCGCCGTCCGATCAGGACCAGGCCCATGCCGGACGGCGCGTACGTGTTCCACGCGCGCCTCAAAGAGATGTCAGCATCGAGGAGGGGCCCCCTTAGGGCCGAAGCCTGCCGGGTCAGCGGGATTGTCCGAAAGGGTTACCGCTGGCCCGGAACATAAAGGGCTAAGAAAGGAACACGGGTGGGTTTTAGTCGGTAAAAGTCTGACACTCCCTTCAGTCATTTGATGATTTCCCATAGGCAAAAAAAAAAAGTACCCCCAGCAAGCCAAACCTGGTGATAGATAGGTTATTGGGTTCTGCCGTGATAGTCACTTGCCTTGGATCACACATATTTATCATTTCTTTTCGTTCGACATAACCAAAACTTAAAACATTCATTTCTGGTAACTATGGAAACAATCTTGTTTGACAGAACGAGAAAAATTCCTCTATTCCGGTACCTGGAAATGATTGAGAACTTCTAGCTTCATCAGCAATGGAAGGGTTCCCCTCCACCCCCCCCCCCCCCATTCCATTGCTGATGGTGTTCTTTATTATAAGGTGCTATGTTGTGATGCAATATAAATAATAACTTTGTAGAATTATAAAACATACAAATGGTTTTACTACACTTTTATTAGCGAAGTGAGCAAAAAAATCTAGTATTTCCGAGTCAATGAACCCGAACAAAGTTCACAAGTTCCCTGAAACTTGAATGAAATATGTAGGTAAGGTTCGAAAAGAAACTTTTGGACAGCCTACATAAGTTAGAGAAAATCTTGACAAACGTATCTACATTCTTTTCTTAAAGATGAGTGTACCAACTACAGAGAAACTAGAAAAAAACTAGTAGTGTTCGGTTGATTACAGTAGGCTCGCATCTACGAGTAGGTATCTATACTGTTACGAGCTTCAGATTCGTGACAATAAAAACTGCCGATTTAATAACCAAAAATTGACACTTCAATCAACAACACTAATTACAACTGAAACACACTAATTACAAAACACAATTGCAATACTGATCGCTTTAAGTCACACTTGAAGATCGCTTCGGATGGTTAGCTTCGAACACTGTGTCGCTCGTGGCCCACGCCCTTATTTAATGCCAAAGATAGTTCTAGAACCTTCCATTGTAGAAACATCTAGAATGTTCGAGTACATACCGACCCCGACTGACCAGATGTCGATAGTTCGAGAAAGTTCTAGAAAGTTCTCGCATCGAAATTTCTAGAAGGATCTTGACTAGGTACTAGTTCCGCTACTCGATACTAGATGGCGCTAGTGATAACTAATGTCACCAACGTAACGTAATGTAACTAATGTGTACTAGGAATGAATTGTGGTGCGCAACAATACAAATAATAAAGCTAAAGAGTTTGTTTGTTTGTTTGTTAGGACGTGCTAATCTCTAGAACTAGCAGTTGGATTTTAAGAATTCTTTTTGGATTTGATAGCCCAATTCTCGAGGCTATAGGTTCTTTAATATCGCGGCGCTAGAACCCTTAGGAGCCGAGCAAAAAGAAAAAGAGTCACAAAGTACGCTAAACGAAAACGAAGTAAAAGAGAAGGCAGGCGATGCTTTGTGATGAGTAGAGTCAGGGGGACAGGTTTTTTTTACATGGACGAAGTCGCGGCCAGAAGCTAGTACTAATAACAAAGCTGAAGAGTTTGTTTGAACGCGCTAATCTCTAAAACTACCAGTCAGATTAAAAAAAAAAAAATTATCACATCTATTCTAAAAAGCTAATCTAATTAATTTAGAGATATCGTACAGTTAGGTATTTTACTTATGATTTTGTATCACTGTCAAAATCACAGTGACCTTTATTATCATGGCAATACGGTTGCCATTGGGTTACGGCCATTGCCAATCCTGTCAAAATAACAATGATTTTTATTTTAGTTGCAATAAGTTTGCTATTCGGTTGCTGCTGTTAAAGGTAAAATAAATGTGAAAGGGATGTAGGTACGTTATCGCTTTTAAGTACCTAAAATATATAAAGTAATGAAAAGTAAGCAGGAAAGAGCAGTTTTTATTCACACAGATCATGGGAGCGAAACGATGAAGGTTCTATGATTCTCGAAGCACAAGTAAAATGTTGGGTCAGAAGCAATAATTCAAACCTTTGCCAATATTCATGACATGAAATAGAAAATATTGGAACCGTCTTTATCTGCAGGAGCTATGAATCGCATAATTCTTGGGAAATAAATTGGTTTGTGTTTGTATTGACTTCAGTACCTAACGCCTGAGTTTTAATGTGTAGCAACAAGTCACTGATCTGCGTGAAAATAGGTGCGAGTAGTGCGATGGCGAGTAACTAACTACTATAACCCATGGCTCGTAATGTACCTACCTAGATAACATAGAATGAGAAAATTTATACAATTTCGGAAGCAAAATAAAGAAGATTAGGTCCTGGACCTGCAATTTATTTGCTTTGCACAGAAAAGTTTTATTCGTAGATACGTAGATAAGTTGGCAGCATCGATCACTAATAAACACACACCCACACTAATATACACACTGCACAACAGACGGTCGCTAAATTAGAGGAGCTGTGATTGTAACGTCTCCGACAACCCCCATACTCCTTGGAATTTGCTCCAACAGATACCACTTCTTCTGGAAACTGAATAATTTCTTGCAAGAAAAAAAAATCTATTCCGATGAAGCAGGCAAAACCACCTTTTTTTATTGATTTTCGCTCCAACAATTATTTCAGCAAAGAAATAAATGAACTCTTACTTATGAAATGGCGAAAGTGATAGATAATTAATTAATTTATTTTTTCCTAATTTATTTATTTTTTTGTTTTGCTTTTTCCTTAAACGCCAATTTCATATGTAAAGACCTGATATAATTTATACTAAGACTCCAACGTTGACTTGCTGTAGTGTTTTAACTATATTCGTTCGTTTCCGAGCTCAAATCTCACAGCCACACGAACATCTAAACTTGGAGACAGCTTGTACTCATTAGTTTGTGCAGAATTTTAACCTGCGCTAATCAACTCTGGGTCTGTGTGGTGCCGGACTTAAAGAATACCACCACCCCTTACTTCCCGTAGGTGTCGTAAAAGGCGACTAAGGACCGTACCGGAGAATGGGCAGCAGCGTTCTCTATGTATTCCACCACCATACCATACTGCGATCGCCAACCCGCCTGCCAAGCGTGGCGATTATGGCAAACCCTCCCAAAATTGGGGGAGGCCTGTGTCCAGCAGTGGACGTCTATCGGCTGAAACGACGAATCAACTCAGCCTATAACAATCCACTACTGGACATAGGCCTCTCCCAGACCTTGCCACAACGTCCTCCGCCTTCCGCATCCAGTCTACCTTCACCAGTCACCTTTTTAAGGTCGTTGGTCCATCTACCTGTAGGACGTCCCACAAGATCGCTCTATGGAGCAAGCTATGCTCGGAGTTTCTTTGATGGATAAAATCAGAAATTAAATTATCCGGAAAAGAACCAGAGTTACCAATATAGCTTGCAGAGTAAGCATGCTGAACCTGCCTTACTGAGGTATATAATGTACAACCATACCTCACCTATTTAAATAATCAAATCGACTGTAGACAATTTATTTTTACCGACTTCAAACAAATGAGGTTATCAATTTGACACGTATGACATGTATGTAATAATATTGGAATTGCATTATATTCACATATGACAATCTATTAGGGCTTCTAAACAAATACCTATACAAAATTTTATAGACGTATGTATGTATTTTTGTCCACGCATTTCTCCGCAACTATTTATCGGATCGTGACCATTTTTTTATTGGCTTACATTTACTTCAACTTAGGGAACAGTGCAAGTTTCATCAAAATCGATTCAGTAATTTTCAAGATGTGGACTAATACGTGTAAGTGTGACGGTCTGGCTTATTGATACGAGCTACGGGTGTAGTGTCAAAGGGAAAAACATCTCAAAACCTTGGTCAAATTCTAGTGCAATATTTACAACAAAACTATTACCTACTTGTTACAATTTGCAAACAAGTATTCCAGTTTTTACTTCAAACTAAAAATTACAAAATTAAAAAGTAAGTAATTTAAAAAAAATTAAACCGACTTCAAATAACCTTAATTTCGGAAGTCGGTGTCTTGGGATCTGTATTTTAGTTTTATTTTTTTGCCAGCGACTTTAAGGTTATTTCATAACTTTGAGTTCATTTCTTTTTGAAGTCGGTTTAATTTTTAAATTACTTTTTTAACCACACAGCACAGGTATTACCTGAAAACACGCCATCTTACCCAGACAGTGAATTCAGTTTTTTCTGAAATTTTCAAGGCGTTCTAAGGCAATGCCTTTTCGCAGTCATAAGTCGTTTTAAATTTCCGGACAAACTCTTCGAAATTGCTCTGTACTTTGTTTAGTAACGGCTCTTAACCACATGCATGGTAATTAACAGGCAATTAAGACATTTGCAGTACGATTAACTGTCTTAGAAGTAGGCATAAGTAAGGACTTTCATAAGACCATAAGTTTCTGAAGATGAGTAAAGAAATAATGTTGATTAAAGTTTTGCGTAAAGGCTTAGAACTGCTTTTGATCAAGTATTGAACACCGGAAGGGCGTACTTAGGTACAATTTACCTGTTTAGTTTTAATTTATAAGCAATCTCATGCTTGGCTACTGACAGCTAATATACGTGATGCGAGTTCCTATGTAGGTAGTATAATCTGCCTCTGCTGGGACTCAGGCCTCATCTCGGTGAGAGGGAGAGACCTCGTACGCCCAGTGAGGGTTGGTAGATGCCACATGTCTTCCAATTTCTGGTTCTAGGACATACCGGTTCCCTCACGATGTTTTCCTTCACCGTTTTGAGAGCAGTGGTGATTAAATAATATACTCAAAGTAAAGCGCCAGTCTGGGTTCGAACCTACGACCTGCAACTCGTAAGTCGCGGCTGTTACCTCTGGGCCACGACTGCTCTCAACGAACAGTAAACGCGTAATAGACAGGAATTTAACAGGGAAATTTGGGAGGTAAATGCTCACTCGCAGTGAGCATTACTTCGTACGCCGTGTCGAACATTCGCATTATCGTTACATTGCACGGAAATGGTTTCTTAAATTGAGTGTTTGCTTGAATTCTACTGTAGACTGTATTCACAACGCCACATGCGAACAAAGCGTCCTACTAACGTCACGCAAAATCCTGCATCTCGCAAGCAGAGTTTACCGCGCAACTAGCATTATAGATACAAGTACAACGGCCCGACATGAATCATCGGGCAGTTGCCCGCCAGACACAACATCCGTCTGGTCAGAGGATCCTCCCTTTTCTATAGAGTATGAGTGAACTTTACACACTGTTTATCACCTACCACTATATCTCTATACTATCATTCGTAAGAACATTACATTACTTGGAAATGCTCGAGAAAAGACACAATAAATAAAAATAAATAAATTCTTATGAGCAACTTTTACTACGGGATCAAACATGAAATCGCGAAAAAAACCAGCAGTTTCCTACATTTATGTTCGCTTATCTCGTCAAAATGTAGGAAACTGTTGATTCTTTTTTCGCGATTTTAGGTTTGGTCCCATAGTGATTGTTGTTCATAATGAGAAGTACAATGACCCCTGACGAGGTTATCCATTAATTACCGGACACCCTGTATATAAAATTCAAAGTTCTGACTGACTGATATATCAACGCACAGCCTAAACCGCTGGTCCTAGAGACATGAAATTTGGAGGGTATGTTCTTTGGGAAGAATAGGTATCCATTAGGAAAGGGTTTTTCGAAATTCCACCCCTAAGATGATGAATGGGTGAGGGTGAAATTTCACGCGAACGGAGTCGCGAGCAGTTAGTATATGATTGCATCAATTTAATAATACTTTGACAAATGAGAATCCAGAACATTTACGTCGTCTCGTCGGGATCGCTCGCAATTGCTTGTGAAATAAAATCGTGTTGTACCGAAATTGTGAATGTTACGATTGCTACTCGACATTTTAAGAAAGATTTGCTGTTGTAAGTCATGTTTTCAACAAAATAAAAAATTTTTAGTAAATAATCTCAACTGCTTTATTTTTATCGCGTAATCTCCCCTGATGGAAAGCTTTGGGCGAGGTCTATGATGGAACGAGCTTGCCCAAAAGATGCCTGTTCACTCCTGCTTTGAAGACTAACGGTTATAATGGACTATCAACGGTTGGTTAGTCCGCGTTTTCACTCCAGGCCCAGGAAACATAATTTATTAGAATACCAAAGCTTTTTTAATAGCTTACCGTACTTTTTTTTTTAACTTTTTTACAAAAAAAACAACCGACTTCCAAAAAACACTATAAAGTGAAAAATAACTTTAATTTCGGAAGTCGGTGTCTTTGGATTTGTATTTTAGTTTTTTGCCACCGACTTCCGAAATTAAAGTTATTTTTCACTTTATAGTGTTTTTTGGAAGTCGGTTGTTTTTTTTGTAAAAAAGTTTTATTTTTCAGTTTTTAGTGGGTTAGTTTGTAATTTATCTATGTTACAATAGCCTAATGTCAACTGCTCATCACCTTTTTACAAAATATTGCTTTACCCGATGCAGGGACGTTAATTGTTGAGGAGATTTTTGTTGATTTTTCAAAAACCGCTTGTCAGATTTCGATAAAATTTTCATGGGATCATTTGGATAGTACACCCTTTCCGACAAAAAAAGAATTTTTCAAATCGGTTGGCAAGCGACGGAGTTATGCGCGAACAAACATAAAAAAAAAAATACAAACATCCGAATTGAGAACCTCCTCCTTTTTTAGAAGTCAGTTAAAAATACGGTTCGGGGATTAATTGATAAGCAAATGGACACCCTACGTTAATTTTCTGTTTTTTAGCCACTAAATACAACTGTATCTGTACGCCTCTTATCCTGCCCTTTGTGGCCAAAAACACAAAGCCAAAGTGACTTCTGCGCTGCCACCGATAACGCTGTGGAGAAGTTTTGGGCCAACAAAATTTAAATATCTGTTGTGCCAGCGACACGATAAAAAAGATACAACTGTCAAGAATGACAGTTGTGATTTGAATATCGACACAATTTAATTTGGTAGCCAGTTTGCCTGACTTTACCTAATTAAAGAAGCAAATCGATGCGTAATCATTTGCTAGATAGTTTCAATCGAAACTACGCACAATTTGTCTAGAACCGGACAAAAATATATGGCTAAACATTTTTGTTTAATGGCTAATGAAACCTAAGAGGCCTATCTCCATAAAAAATCAGCGCTTATTAAATTGAGGGCCTCTTTCGTCCCAGCCGTTACGGATTTGAAAGTGCCCAAAGAACAGATTTTTTCATCCACTCGTGCCCGTAGTCCCGAGTATTCAACGTACCATTAAACCTTCAGAATTATCACTTTGGAATATTTATCTGCACTTATACGACATTAAACTATCCTTAAAAGTGGATCTAGCAATGCCGACGAGCGAAATTGTGCTCCTTTTTTTCAGATATCTACTCTTTTTGAAACCTTTTAGGAAACATCTTTTGAAGAGCTACTAAATCTTAACGAGACATATTGCTATGCCTTAGATACTCATTGACTGCCGGGTCAGCGGGATTGTCCGAAAGGGTTACCGCTGGCCCGGAACACAAAGGGCTAGGGAAGGAACACGGTTGGGTTTTAGTCAGTAAGAGTCTGACACTCCCAGAGAGGGAGGGGTCATTTGATGATTTCCCACCCAAAAAAAGATACTCCCTGACAATTCAAAAGAGAACCGTAATTTAGATTAGCCGAAACATTGAATGTTTTATGAAGATGATGGCAACCAGAACAAAGCCGTCGAAGAAATTCAAATCTCCAAGAAATTAGATTAAACTAATTGCTCACAAAACATGTTTATTCATTCTGAATCCTTAATATTTCACCAAATTAATTTATACTGGGCAATCGGAGCTGCAATTTCGGGAAATCCATAATTTGCATAGTTATGAAACAATATCCCAGTAGGTACTTACCCACCAATCCTTTCGCGAGCATCCTTCGCCTTATATTGGGTTTACGACAATGTACATTTTCTTCAAAAATTTTGAGTCTGACCTCGGGCTACAGCGGAACGCCCTAGTCCGCGGTCGTCGCACATTGCTACGCTTGTTGAGGCCTGTCACGGCCTTATTTTATAAATAACGCAAAAAGAAACGCGCCCGTTTTGGCCACGACAGGCGCCACGGCACGCCTTTGAACTTGAACTTACAAACTCCCAACGGATCGGACGGCAGACGTCAGGCCACCGAAGGCCTCATTGCCTCTGACAGTTCCCACGGCCTGTTGGCCTGGCCTGGCGCGATCTGGTCTGGCAGAAAGCGCCCGCTTTCCGTAGCAAATAAAAGCAAGAAAATACATTTATTTTGCGTAAATCGCAAACGCAACGCCTTTGTTTTTAGCATTAGCCTTTAATAAAGGTCTGTTTAGATAACAATTCAGGAATACTATTACTTAGTCTCTTTGTATAACTGCAATGCACAAAGTAGGTAGTTCAAACTTCATAGGACAGGGCCTTAATTTTGGTTAAAATTAATCACACTAATATTATAAAGGCGAAAGTTTGTGAGTGTGTGTGTGTGTTTATATGTTTGTAACTTCTTCACGCTCAAACGGCTGGACCGTTTTTGATAAAATTTTGTATGGAGGTAGCTGACACCCTGGATAGCTATTTTTATATATTCCCACGGGATCGACATTTACGCGGGTGAAACCGTGGGGCGCAGCAAGTTACTAATAAAAGTAACAAGGACAGAAAATTCCGTGGTTTGAAATCTATACTCATATTATGATTTCGCTGTTTGTCTGTCTGTATGCTACCTTTTCACGCCTAAACCACTGAACGGATTCCGATAAAATTTGGCAGAGAGATAGATTGCATCCCGGGGAAGGACATAGAAAAGTTTTTATCGACATACCTCGCGGGCGGAGCCGCGGGCGGAAGCTAGTTACTTATAATTAAAGCACGAAAGCAGGGCTTGTGGAGATGATACTGATGATAGTTATAACAGCATCGAAGTAAAGATCATTTCATTTTGATTATGGCTGATATTTAGGTCGTTCGATCAGGTTAAGCTACGATTGCCGCGGTTGGCCTGTGGATGGGTGACATCTTTACATACCACGCACGAAGCACGTTAAGCCGTTGGTCCCGGCTGTCATTCGTTGATATTTGACAGTGGTTACGGGTAGTCAGAAGCCCGAAAGTCTGACAACCAGCCTTACCAAATGGTATCGTATTACCCAGTAACTGAGTTGTGGAGCTCAGATAGGCAGTCGCTCCATGTAAAATACTGGTATTCAGCTTAATCCCGCTGGACTGGAAGCCGACCCCAACATAGTTGGGAAAAGGCTAGGGAGATGATTTAAATATCGTCGACACTTTTTCCAATCTTTCAGCGGAAAATACTTATTATAATGACACACATTAGAAATGGAGGATAATGGGATGCTAATTCATAGGTTACTCTAATACTTGAAGCAATATTATTTCCCCTCCAGGTATTTAAAAGCTTCCTATTCAAAATGACATTTTTTTAAAGAAATACTTCAGTAATAGATGTACCTAATATTTGAACAGACACATCTAACACAAATCTTTTCCCAACCTCAGGTTTAAATAAATAATCATGCTTGTGCATCGCTCTATAATCTAGGCCTAGTAATCTCATGCCATCCGGGCATCCCAGTAATCTCTCCTCAAAAGACCATTCGCTAATCTACATGATCCTCACATGATCTGACCAAGATAATGTCTGGACTGAGTCTGTGACCGCTGAGTTTCTTTCAGTGTTTTTGCCAGAGAGGTTGGATAGGAAACACCGACTTCATCTACACACATCAAAAGTGTCTAGGGATCAACATATATTTTTGCAATAACTTTTCTCCTGATTGATATTAATTAAAATTTTCTTTAAGGATTCATCAAATAAAGTGTTTTCGTTTGTCACAGTAACGATAAACCAAGTCACCTTTGCATTAATAAAGAAATTTGCCATTTTCCTAATAAAGGGATTTTTGACATTTGAACCACTAACACAAAAGTTCGAAAAAAAGACTGAAATAACAGTTTTCTTTAAAATTTTATTGGGTAACTTAAACAATTAATAATCCGTGTTTCTACCGCGAACACTAACAACACAAGAACATCGGTTTGGCATACTCAAAATGAGTTCATCCAAATCACTCTGTGGAATGGCCGCCCATGTTCGTTGCAACAACAAAAAAAGGTCTTTGTTAGCGAGCACAGCAACCTAATTAGATATAATAATGTAATTCATACCTCGATATAACATAGGTATTAATAAGCACAGCCACCTATGTAAACAGCTGTGCCTATGTAGGGTATATATCGTGAAAGTACAGAGATATTGTGATGTAACTACAAGTAAATTGAATAGTAGAGACATGTTGCTCACAAGAGCGGGCAGGTCGGAACCTGTCGGGGAGTGGTCGCGACTAGAAAAATCCTAAGTACTAGAATCCCTTATTTTAAATGTGGTTTTGTGCCAAAACCAAGCTACTTAGAGATATATAAATCATGTATTCCTGCGAGTCCTAACCATGTGTAACGAGATGTAGTATTCACATAGGGCTCGCAGGCATATATGTACGCGCCTGAAAGAAAACGTGTAGAACAAAGGGTTTTCCCCACCTCCCGCACCCCGCCTCTGTACCACGTCCCCCGTTCCCCTTCAACACCCCTCGTTTCCAAACGCCCCGGCGCGATTGGGTAAAGGCTAAATCAATAATGTGCGCCCACGCCGCAAGGCGCGCTATTGTGCGCGGTCTATAAATAGACCCGCCCCTTTTTGAATCAGTCAGTCAGTAAATTAGTCTTCAGTAGCCTTCATCCAACCTCCGCCGGAGTAGCACGTAGTCTCTGTCGCGCCGCGTATCGACAGAGCCCCCGTCTGTATACGTGTTACTCAAGTCGCGCTCCGCCCTGTGTAATCAGTTAATAGTTAATTATAAGTGCTCGACCAGTATAAGGGCCTACCGTATAATTGTGATCCCTCGATAGCCGGGTACGTACTATTTCGGTCCTGTGAAAGCCGATTAGCTGTTATACCATGTAAGAATGACTGTTGTGACCTATGTGAACTGTTTATTGTGTATTACCTGTGACTTGAATATAAACTTTATTATTTTAACATAAACCGGCTTCTTTCATTTTGACTATATCCACAACGGCAATCAACCCACGCACCTGAATCGCGTATAATTTTGGTCCTTCGAAAGCCGGATTCGTTGTGGAATAGTCATGAGTGAGCGCAGCACAGTCACAACACGGAGCAAGATACGGAAGTTGGAAGCAGAAATGAATAAGCGTCGAGGTGTAGAAGCTGATTCAGGGGTGCCGTCAGAAATGGCCCCCGGGTCGCCCTCAATCGCACCTACTACATCGTCGGTTCCCGCCCCTGTGATCCCGCTGGCTGGCCCCGGTCGCGTCATCGACCATCGTGAAAATGTCACGCCAGCGAGATCGGATATAGTACAGAAGGCCAGAACAGGAACGAGTCTCGCCTCCTCGAAGAGCGGCCAGAGAAGCGCCGACTATCTTCGGCGGAGGGTGGAATACGAGGCAGAACTCAAGTTAGTGCGACTGAAGGAAAACCTGGTCAAGAAGAAGCTTCAAGTTGACCTCGCAGAGATAGACGCGGCTGCAGAAGATGACTCATGCTCGGACGGTGAAGGGACAGCGCGGCGCATAGAAGAATGGGTTGAAGAAACGACGCCCGTAGTCACAACAGTGACGCCGCCGCCGCCGCCGCCGCAACCGGAGCCCGAGCCCGCGAATCCCCGCGACGAACAAAGGTCAGTACCGCCGCCCGTGCTTACCCCCGCGTATCAACAGTGCGCGCCCGCGTCCGTGCATTTCCGCGAGCCCCCGTACCACGAGACGCCCGCCTTCGCGACGACCGGTACCACGCGACCGCCGCGAGCACCGTCAAGACACGAGTGGGACAATACGTTCGCCGATGACACGGACAGAAGTAGGTCGCGAGATAGGAAAATCGACCAGTTAGCGGACGCCATAACTAAGTTGGCGCGACCGCGGCCTGTACCAAGACAAGCGTACGAGTTACCGCATTTCAACGGGGACCCAGCAGAATGGTTGTCGTACAAAAACATGTACTTTGATACGACAACTTTATACAGTTTCAAAGCACATGAAAACCTAGCTCGCCTGAAAACATCGCTGCAAGGAGACGCCAAGACAGCAGTGGAGGACCTATTACGTACCTGTACCAACCCGTCGGAAATTATGAAGACACTGGACGAAGAGTTCGGGCATCCAAACTTAGTGCTCGAATGTGCCTTAAGAAAAGTGCGCGCGTTACCTAAGGTGACAGAAAGTGGGCGCGAACTTAGGAAGTTTTCGACAACAGTGCGTAATTGTGTATCGCTCCTGAAAAGTGTACATGCTAACGGATACCTGAACAACCCACAGCTGGTAAGTGAATTGTTAAGTAAACTTACTCCTGTACAACGCGCTCAATATGGGGACTTTGCGATGGGCATGGAAGCAAGCCAGGGTATAGATGTGCGAGTATCACCAAGTCTAGAATTGCTCGCGGAATTCTTAAATCATCTAGCCCGAGCCACATCTTATTATGTACAAATGAATGTAGACTTGCCCACAACATCGACTAACGCTAATAAGCCCCGAGGCAATGTACAGCCGCTCAAACAAATGAGAAATGTCCAACGTGTACATGTAACTACAGATAATGATCAACGAAATAACAATGAATCAGATTCATGTACATTGTGTGGACAGGTACATAAACTTACCAAATGTGTAAAGTTCAACGGTTTAACAGTCAGCGAGCGATGGGATCATGTGAAGAAACATAGACTGTGTTTTAAATGCATATTGAAGAAACATAGTAAGAATTTCTGTCGTGCAAGTAGGTGCTCGTCATGTGATTACGCGCACCACACATTGTTACATGCCGACAGAAAAACGGAGAGTGTCACTAACGTCAGCGACTACAATGGAAAGGCGTTACTGAAAATATTACCTGTGTGTGTGACGGTGAACGGTGACGTCAAGCAATGTCATGCCCTACTGGACGATGGGGCCACCGTGTCACTAATAGACGACTCGTTGGCAAAAGACGTCAAAGGAGAACGAGTACCACTAGTGTTACGGAGTGCGCGCGGGCAAGAAACGACGGACGATACGTCGCGTGTGATCAGTGTATCAGTGCGTGGACCGAGCGGTCAGTCACACGATATCAAGTGCCGAACAATAACGCGTCTCGACCTACCCGCGCAAACCGTGCCCGCCACACTGATGGCGGAGCACGCCCACCTTCGCCACTTAGGATGCGAGGAGATGAGAGGTGCCCGGCCGCTGCTGTTGCTGGGGCAGGACAACTGGGAGTTGCTTGCCAGCCAGGAGACTCGCCGAGGAAAGTCAGGTAAGCCAGTTGCCTCTTTGACTAGTCTAGGGTGGGTGGTGCACGGACCCGTAGGAAATACTGTCACTAGTGTAGAAAATATAAACTGTGTAGTAGAATTAAATAGTGAGTTACACAACGAAGTCAAACGACAGTTCGAGCTAGAGGCCATCGGTATATCCGAGGTACCTCGGACTCACCAGGATATCGAAAGGGCTAAAGCCATCCTGGAGGCCACTAGCCGACAAAATGAGAGCGGCGCCTGGGAAGTGGGGTTGCTGTGGCGTCGAGACAACCCGCAGTTGCCCGACAATTACCAACAGGCGCGCCAGCGACTAGCTGGCATTGAGCGTCGCCTAAACAAAGACCCGGTGTACGCTACCGCCTATAGAGCTCAAGTTGATAGGTTAATATCGGAAGGGTATGCTAGTAAAGTAGACGGCGCGACCACCTTTGACCCGGTGTGGTACCTACCCCATTTCGGGGTAAAGAATCCCAACAAACCGGACAAGCTACGATTGGTGTTCGACGCCGCAGCAACCTTCCACGGAACTGCGCTGAATGATAACTTGCTCGCAGGACCTGATATGTTAAACTCTCTTCTAGGTGTGTTATTTAAATTCAGAATAGGGCCCGTCGCGTTCTCTGGGGACATAGCGGACATGTTCCTTAGAGTGAAAGTCAGAGAACAAGACAAAGGGGCGCAGCTATTTTTATGGAACTCTGACGGCACGGACGAGCCCGACGTATACGTCATGAATTCAATGATCTTTGGTGCCGTGTCGTCTCCGACATCGGCCATTTATATTCTTAATAAAAACGCGGCTCAGCATAAGGAGATGTACCCTGAGGCAGTAGCGGCCATAAACAGAAAACACTATATGGACGACTACCTAGACAGTGCGTGGTCTGTCGCACAAGCCGGCAGGCTGATTGAGGAGGTGACCCACGTCCACGCCAAGGGCGGGTTTAATATACGGGGGTGGGTCACCAACGCTCCGGACTTGCGCGACAGACTGCAATTAGAGATGCCAGACAGGGTAGCGTTTGAAAAAGATGAAAGTGCTACAGAACGCACGTTAGGCATGATTTGGTCGCCAAACACAGATAAGCTGGCATTCGACCTGTCATTTAAGAGGTTGCCTAAACGAATAGTAGAGGGTCAAACTGTGCCGACCAAACGGGAATTCCTTAGATTCATAATGTCAATATTTGACCCGCTAGGTTTCCTATACCCGTGTGTCATACAGTCCCGTATACTGATGAAGAGGGTATGGCACACGGGGATTCAGTGGGACGAAAAGCAACAGGAAGCGGAGGCCAACACTTGGTTTGAGTGGCTACACAAGCTACACCACTTAACCGACCTGACCATTCCCCGATGGTATGGTCTGAAGCTAGAAGGGTTAGAACTTCATGTGTTTGGCGACGCTAGCGAATCCGCATACGCCGCGGTGGCGTATTTAGCGGGAATTAACTCGGAAGGGTGTAGGGACGTCGCCATAGTTATCGGGAAGGCTAGGGTAGCGCCTCAGAAGGTAATTTCAGTGCCGCGACTCGAGTTACAAGCGGCCGTCTTGGCCTGTAGGTTAGCCGATACAATAGAAAACGAGCTACGTTTAGATATGACGATAGACAACAAGTACTTATGGACAGATAGTAAGACTGTTTTGAAATGGATAAATTCGGAGGCCACAGAATTTCAACGTTTCGTATCGCACCGCCTGGCCGAGATCGACAGACGGTCGAAGAGGGCGGACTGGCACTGGGTTCCCTCGGCGATGAACCCCGCTGACAAAGCCACCCGAATGGACTGGCCCAATAACGGTGACGAGTGGCTGTCGGGCCCCTCGTTTCTTTGTACTCCACAGGAGCAGTGGCCGGCGAGCGCTGACCTCGACGGGGTGGCTGAAGCACAGCTCGAGCGAGTACAACGCGTACACGCGACGGGCACTCCGACTGAAACACTGCTACGGTACGAGAGGCTGCCTACGTGGACGCGCGCCCTGTATGTCGTGGCGCGCATTCTTGTGTTTACAGATCGCTGTCGCAAACGACGTCAGTCGTGCACCGTGACCGGTGCAGATTTACAAGAGGCGGAGACGCGGCTGCTACGAATTATCCAGGCGGAGAGCTACGGGACAGACATCGCGGCGCTACGAGAAGCCCGCCCCCTACCAAACGACAGCAAGCTACGTAAGTTAGATCCTATGTTGTACGAGGATGGGCTGGTCAGGGTACGAGGCAGGCTGGGCGCCTGCGCCGAGCTCAAGTTTGGAGAGCGCCATCCTATCATCCTGGATGGGAAACATGCGCTCACGCGCCGCCTCATATATGGGTACCACACGGCGGCTCTGCACGCCAATCAAGAACTCGTGGTAAACAGAATCCGCGAGAAGTACTGGGTGACCAACTTGCGGTCAACCGTCAAGGCGGTTACCGCCAGCTGCCAACCGTGCCGCCTGAACAAGGCTAGGCCGGTGAACCCAAAAATGGGTGACCTCCCGGCCGCCAGGCTGGAGATCACCAGACGAGCATTCGTCCACTGTGGGGTCGATTACTTTGGCCCCATGGAGGTCGCCATCGGTCGGCGCAGGGAGAAGAGGTGGGGCGTGTTGTTCACATGCCTCGCCACCCGCGCCGTCCACTTGGAGCTGGCGTCATCGCTGAGCGCTGACTCGGCCATTCTGGCCCTGCGGCGCCTCATTGCGCGCCGCGGGCGTCCCTCGGACATGTACTCCGACCGAGGCACCAACTTTGTCGGTGCGCACGCAGAACTGCGCGCCGCCTTGCGCGACATGGACCACGACAAGGTGGAAAGCGAGGCGACCGGCCGCGGTATCGCGTGGCACTTTAACCCCCCGGCATCCCCACACATGGGCGGGTGCTGGGAGCGACTGGTGCGCTCGGTGAAGAACGCACTCAAAGCGACGCTTCGTGAACGAGCCCCTCGCGAGGAGGTTCTTTACACCCTCCTCGCTGAGGCCGAGCTCGTAATCAACAGCCGGCCGCTCACGTACGTGAGCAGCGACGTCGAGCATCCGGTGGTGTTGACCCCCAACCATCTCCTGCTGGGCACTGCCGCGGGAGATGCCCCGTGCACACGTGGGCACGCCGTCGACGTGGACTCCCGCCGCATGTGGCGGAAGGTGAACGCGCTGGCCGACCTCTTTTGGAGGCGTTGGCTGCGCGAGTATCTGCCCACGCTCCAACAACGACACAAGTGGACAAGTGATGTGCCAAACGTAAAAGTGGGTGACGTAGTGTTAATATTAGACCAGTGCAAACCCCGTAACCAGTGGACCAAAGGGGTCATTAAAAGTGTTTATCCCGGTGCAGACTCAGTAATAAGAGTCATAGACGTAAGAACCAATCATGGGGTCCTGCGTCGGCCCGTTGTAAAGGTTGTTGTGCTCCCTACAGACGGAACTGTAATCGGTTGAACCCTCTTACTGGGGGTGGGATTGTTAGCGAGCACAGCAACCTAATTAGATATAATAATGTAATTCATACCTCGATATAACATAGGTATTAATAAGCACAGCCACCTATGTAAACAGCTGTGCCTATGTAGGGTATATATCGTGAAAGTACAGAGATATTGTGATGTAACTACAAGTAAATTGAATAGTAGAGACATGTTGCTCACAAGAGCGGGCAGGTCGGAACCTGTCGGGGAGTGGTCGCGACTAGAAAAATCCTAAGTACTAGAATCCCTTATTTTAAATGTGGTTTTGTGCCAAAACCAAGCTACTTAGAGATATATAAATCATGTATTCCTGCGAGTCCTAACCATGTGTAACGAGATGTAGTATTCACATAGGGCTCGCAGGCATATATGTACGCGCCTGAAAGAAAACGTGTAGAACAAAGGGTTTTCCCCACCTCCCGCACCCCGCCTCTGTACCACGTCCCCCGTTCCCCTTCAACACCCCTCGTTTCCAAACGCCCCGGCGCGATTGGGTAAAGGCTAAATCAATAATGTGCGCCCACGCCGCAAGGCGCGCTATTGTGCGCGGTCTATAAATAGACCCGCCCCTTTTTGAATCAGTCAGTCAGTAAATTAGTCTTCAGTAGCCTTCATCCAACCTCCGCCGGAGTAGCACGTAGTCTCTGTCGCGCCGCGTATCGACAGAGCCCCCGTCTGTATACGTGTTACTCAAGTCGCGCTCCGCCCTGTGTAATCAGTTAATAGTTAATTATAAGTGCTCGACCAGTATAAGGGCCTACCGTATAATTGTGATCCCTCGATAGCCGGGTACGTACTATTTCGGTCCTGTGAAAGCCGATTAGCTGTTATACCATGTAAGAATGACTGTTGTGACCTATGTGAACTGTTTATTGTGTATTACCTGTGACTTGAATATAAACTTTATTATTTTAACATAAACCGGCTTCTTTCATTTTGACTATATCCACAACGGCAATCAACCCACGCACCTGAATCGCGTATAGTCTTCTTGCGACTGGATACCCTCCATATTCGGCAGAGCTCTTCTCTGTAGCATATCCCATGCATGCTCAATCGGGTTCAAGTCTGGCGACTGAGCAGGCCAGGGCAGGACATTGATGTTAGCTGCGGCGAGAGTCTGTCTTACAACTCTTGCGGTGTGCGGTCGTGCATTATCATGCATTAACTGAAATAAGGGACCGATTTGCACTTGTAGAGGAACGATGACGTCTGATACAATCGTCTCAGCATAAATTTGAGCGTTGAGGTTGCCTCTGATCCAAATCAACTCAGTTCTTCCGCCGATCCAAATACCCGCCCATACCATGATGGTTCCACCACTATAAGGATGGACTTCCTGGCAGGATTTTAATCGCTGTTGGCGTCCAGGGGTTCTCCAGTGTCGTATACGTCTTGTATCCGGTCTCATACCAAAACGAGACTCATCAGAAAAGCACACGAAACGCCATTGTTCTTCTGCCCAATTTCTGTGTTCAAGAGCCCATTGATATCGAATCCTACGATTGTGCATTGCTATAGGTGGTACCCGTAGCGGTCTTCGGGAATGAAGGTTCACTTCATGCAAGCGGTTTCTGACTGTTTGGTCGCTAATTAAGTTCCCTGAAGAGTGATGAAGCCTCACGGCTAACATCATGGCGGTTATTGTTGGAGCTCTTCGAGTTAAGATTTGAATGTATGGTCTTGTCTCCGTGTGGTGCAGCGATACCGTCCTCCATGGTGCTCAGCCACGGTACCAGTGCTTCGGTAACGTGTCCAAAGTCGACTGATAACACTCTGACTTGTATTCAGAGCTAAAGCCACAGTACGTTGCCGGGAACCAGCTTCTATCATTCCCACGGCTCTGAGCATTTCTTCCCTGCTTAAATGACGTCGCCGCTCCATAATAACGTTGGTTTTAATCAGTAGTAGGGAAACAGTAGCACTAATAATGTCTTCAATGCGTTGTATGTTTTTATAGGGAAAATATTGACAGCTGATTTTCATCTTTTACTCGAATTTGATTCACAGTTCCTGATTCAAATTATGAAATGCACCAAAAAGGATCCATATAAATTTATAAAATCATAAATTTATTACAAAGCCACATCTCAATCTCAAGAAATCCGCATAAAAATGCTTGATCCCTAGACACTTTTGATGTGTGTAGTTTTAAAATAAAGAAATGAAAGAAAAGTTTTTTTTATTTCGAACACAACTAACAAACTTACATTAAAAACGAAAAAACAACAGAAAAAAGACCTGCGCGACGCCAAAAAGGCTCCAATCTTAGCATTAAAGTTCCTTCAAACAAGCGCGACATGCGATAAAATCGCGCGCGACATAAAGGCACCGCAAGTCGCGCAACGAGCGGTTCCTTTGTGTCGCACGCGATTATATCGTGTGTCGCGCCTGTTTGTAGGAGCCTTAATGCTGCGAAAAATGTTGGTGTGTTAGTTGTATGTGTGTTGCGCGGTGTAAAGTTTTTGTATAAACCTACTAACAACAAATGAAACATCATTTAGAAAGAAAGAAAGAAAAGAAAGAAAATACGTTTATTTGCGGCAAACATGACGCATAAAAATAAAAACACAAACAAAAAATAAAACAAAATAACAATTTGGGAGAAAGTATGCGTTTTGCGTTTCGCGTAGATGTGACTACGCAAAACGGCCATCGCTCAGCATAATGCTAAAACCCTATACAAGACAGAGCCCCAGCGAATGAACTTACCATTGAATGAACTAACTAATCATAATATTACACCAATCATCTAATCAACTTCCTTCAACAAACGGTGTCACAGTGTTTCTCACTCACTGAATGCATGTCACCTTGGCACGATGTGTTACACGCCATTTGCTCAGCCCCCTTCATCCTAATGAGGATGTGGCCATGTGGCTCCCTGCACGGGGACCGCATGTCGCTCATAACTACACTATTTAGGAGCCGGGATCTCGGACCTAGATTATAGTAAACAAATGGAATTGCAGGAAGAGATGAACTTGTTCCTTGTGGGTTTTTTATTTCATGTTTTCTATTGACCACAAAATGAATCCTTTTGAAGAATATTGATATTCCATTGCTTCGTATTATCCTGTTGAACTGTCATAGTGAATACCGTTTTACGCAATTACCCCGGCGGATATTGCGGGCCGATTTTGTAAAACCGACTGGCTACAGGCGCCAATCTGAATTTTTATGAATTTTTAATTTTCATAGTTTTGTGCTTTTTTAAACCGCACTTGTAAAATAAAAACTTTGATACTTTTTGACAAATACCTATGCCGCATTGGCAGTTATATTAAAAATAGGGCTCGGGTGGTTCAGGAATCTGTTTGAGAAACTACTGAGAAAACTTACTGGCTGTTGATCGTGAATTTGTTCACATAAACTTTTAAAACCAGAATGAAATTTGGGATTGGAGTTGAGAAAATTCCTTTCTTCAAGTAGGGATGCCCAAATCATATAGGAATCTTACAATACACAAACTTACGCCTTAAGGTAAGCAGAAACGACAGAAGGCCACCTGTTACGATCCTTTCTTCTTGGAATAATATTTCCAATTTGTATGGGTTCCAGAGATTTTGGACTGAATTAGCTGATATTTCGGTCATCATTCTTGCTTGCCATTTGGTCCGGAAAATTAAGACGAGGTGCTTAATTTTTGTTTATTTCGAGGCATTCACAAACACATTTTAATGATTGGATTTAATTCAATCTACTGGATAGGTACCTCTATTTATTAGAATATAATGGAATATAATTAGAATATTTCTAATTGCCTCAAATAATTTTCACGGACACCGAACCAAAGCTCTTTGAAAGGAAATATTAAAATAGATATCAAAGAAAAAGTCTGTGTTCAAAACAGCTGGCTAATTCTAAGCAAAATCACAGAGCCTAATAATTCAGCCTGAATTAGGACTATTGAATTAAAACCTCCTCAGTGATTTAGGGTGACAAAGTTCAATGATATTTGACAAGGGGACTGGCCAATTTATTTTCCTTTGATTTGAAACAGCTAAGATTGATTTGTTTTAATTATAAGCCACCCCCCTCTGCCTAGTTGTCAACCTAGTTTGCAAAGCCTTGACACCAACTGCTTGAAGAAACACTCAATATGGTCATGAATCTGACATCAAAGTTTAATTTGAGCACGAAGCGAAAAACTAATATGTACACTCGCTGACAGCAATAATGTTTTACTGACCGTACTGCAGCCAAATAAAACCAAATAAATGTTATTAACATAGTGCATTTTGGACGTTGCCCCGTTAAATTTTATTTTTATCACCCCATAAAATGCAACAATAAAGTATTTATGAGAATTACGACTATGTTTGGCGTTTCGCTATTTTTTATTACGATGCATTCGTAAAAATATTTTTTACCAGAGCACACAGCATTGTGATGACAAAAAAATTGCTTTGGAGCGTCACAGACGTAAAGTCAGCCGTCGCAGGAGGAACAAGGGTGCCCAGTCACTAGGTCGTCTAGCGCCCATGTGCTGGTTTGGTCCCTGGGGTGGCGTGCTATGTGTTCTGGTGCGCCGGTGATGGGGAGTAGTCCTCAGAGGAGGGTCCGGTGACGGATGAGTGCTAACGCGTGCCCGTGTTCCAGCCGTAAGCGGCAGAAGAGGACACCGTGGAGTTTTAGTGGATTAGAGTCCCACATAACTGCATTATCTCCCCGTGGTAGTGCAGAATGCACGAGCCTTCTCCACGTTAAAAAAAAGCAGTTTTTAATGAATGTACAGAAGTGGTCTGTCAGTAAAATGATAATTTTGAAAAAGTATTACATATTTCATGGACATTCATTAATTACAGCAGTAGGTAATATATGATTTTATCACCAGCTAGCCCAAATCCCGGTTAAAGTTCGACTCAACAATAAAATAACGCCACTATGCTTTATGCATGACATCACACATAATTTACGAGCTGTGTCAGATAGCAAATGGATTCACCTGACCATAAATTAAGCCTCTGAATTCGCACACGGAATGATTTATTCTTTATCCAACTCTCCACGCATCATCACTTTTGCCAATTGTTTGACAAATGATAGGGTTTGTTATTTGTCACAAAAAAAAAACACTCGCGAATTTCGTCCTTTCCGAAGATCGAGGCTTAAGGGGTGCTCACACCTTTCGGGTCGGCACACTCGGTTCGGTTGTATTTGCTAAACAACAAAGCTATCCCGAAGCAATTACAACACTAAACACTTTCATTTGGTTCGTGTCAATCAGCATCTAGGGTAGATGCTGATTGACACTAACCAAATTAAAGCGATAGTGTAGCCCTTAATCATGTTCGGGTCGGTGATTCGCGCTAATCCGAGCGGCTTTTTTTCCGATCGTATATCTACATATAATTCTATGTAGATAGGAAAATTGTGGGCTGATTATGCACGACAAAATCATAATCAGCCCACAATTTCCATCCATCGAATAATACCAAGGATCACTTCGATAGTTTCTTTTCAAGTCTAAATAATATTTATGAGGGAATATCAAACTTGCCCAACATCTCAATTGTGGGTGATCTGAATATAGATATAAAACTAGACAATAGGAATGACCGTGCACTAGAATACCTAATCTTAAACGCGTCCCATGGACTACTACCAACACACCTCCTACCAACTAGATTGGAAAATTGCCTAGATCACATCTTATTAAAAACTAAGTCAATGGCCACCACATTGGTATTGGAGTCGCACATTACTGATCACAAACCGGTTATTCTCTCGATCTCAAATACAAACCCAACACGGAACAAAAGCTTCACTATTTCCCGATTAAATCACGAAGCCATTAAAACTGAGTTGGAAAACACTGACTTTTCAGATATCTACAAAATTGAAGACGCGAATATTGCTATGAGTACACTAATTACAAAGATATCAACAGCAATAATCAAACATACAAAGTATATCAATGTACCTAGAAAACAAAGAACGGTTAAACCTTGGATAACTCCAGGACTTCTAAAATGTATCAAGCACCGAGATAAACTGCACGTAAAATCTAAGAAGTCACCAAGCAATCTAATACTACATGTAACCTATACGCGTTACCGTAATTACTGTAATATGCTACTGCGTAAATTAAAGAGGACCTATGAAAAGAGTGAGCTTGAAAAATCTAGGAATAATCCAAAAGCATTATGGAAAACCATTAAGGAGATAACCAATACAGGTAAAATATGCTGTAGTCCTGTTGAACTACTCAAAGTATGCGATAGCCCTGCATCTTCCCTCAACTATGTCTGTTCTTTCTTTAGCAACATAGGTAAAAACATGGCCGCAAAAATAATTAATGACCCAGCTAAACTGCCTTTAAACCGCGGGACCATTCAGGGTGACAATAACAAGACTCAGAAGTCGCCTGTCAATTCGCTTGCTATCCAAAAAGTTAACGAATGTGACATAGAAACTATTATACTCCAGATGCGCCATGACTGTGCCGTAGGCTGGGATGGAATATCTTCCTCGCTCCTAAAGTCATGTCGTCATCTTCTAGTATCGCCGATAACATATATCTGCAATCTCTGCATTGAGACAGGAGTTTTCCCAGATTCTCTGAAGAGAGCCATAGTGCATCCAATTTTTAAGGGAGGTAACAGAGGCTGTGTCGATAATTATAGGCCTATATCAGTACTGTCGTCGCTCTCTAAAATCCTCGAGAAGATTTACAATCAAAATCTAAGAAGCTTTCTCGATAAATACAAAATTATAGCGGACAATCAGTACGGCTTCCGGTCTGGAGTCTCCACTGAAGACGCAGTATTGGATCTAACGCAATCTATTTCTAAGACTCTGGACAATAGAACAAAGTGCCTTGCTATTTTCTTGGACTTGTCAAAAGCTTTCGACACAGTCTCTGTCCCCAAACTGATTTCCAAGCTAGAGTGTTTGGGTGTACGTGGCATGGCTTTGGAAATCTTCAAAGATTATCTGAGGAATCGCACCCAGCTGGTAAAGATTGGCTCTAGCTACAGTGATGAAGAGGTTGTGCTGTACGGTGTTCCCCAGGGAAGCATTCTGGGCCCCACCCTTTTTCAGATATACATAGATGACCTTTGTAGAGTGTCCATACCAGCTTGTAAGGTCTATGCATATGCAGATGACACAGCGATTCTGGTTGATGGGACCTCCTGGGAAGATATGAAACAAAAGGCGAAATTTGCAATGTCTTCAATTATGAACTGGCTTGACCAAAACTTGCTGACACTAAATTTAAAGAAAACGTATTACCTGCCCTTTGCGATCCGGTCCAACACGAAACCTACAAGTAGTTTCACGATAACGGCTCACTCATGCCTGAATCAGCTAATTTCGTGTTCATGGCCTTCCATAGCCAGAGCAGAAAGTGTCAAGTATTTGGGTGTGCATATAGACGATGGACTAAAATGGGATAAACAACTCGATACACTAACATCTCGTACACTACGTCTTATTCACATATTCAAATCTCTCCGAGAATCCGCCAGTATTGACACTCTAAAAATGGTGTACTTCACATTATGCCAATCGATTATTGGATACTGTGTGACTGTATGGGGTGGGGCAGCAAAGACTTATCTTCTAAGAGCAGAGAGGGCTCAAAGGGCTGTACTGAAAGTTATGCTAAGGAAACCCTACAGATACCCTACAGCGCAACTTTACGCGGATTGCAAAGTGCTGACGGTTCGGCAGCTCTTCATTCTCCAATCTGTCCTGAGGATACATGCCCGCTTACCCCCATCTGATCCAAGTAAACGTACATATGTTCCCCCAGGTGTACAGTACAAAACCACATTTGCAAGACGTCAATACTATGTCCTAAGTCATCATGTTTTTAAAAGAATACAGAAAGAACTGGACATAATAGACCTAAATAAATTCAATGTCAAATCAAAAACTTCTGACTGGCTCATACAGCAGGACTATATTAAAACAGAGTCTATACTACTATCACACATCGCTTGACATAATTATTCACTCCAAAAACACCCACAAGATCTCATACTCACACACACATACACACTCACACACATACACACTCACACACATACACACTCCCACACATACATCGGTTCACTCTCCTCCCTTGAGGTGTAATGTACATAAACCTCAACACTCACACATACTTGAATAACACTAACACTAATATTAATATGCATTAGTAATGGTAATCGACACACTTTCACTCTTGTAAGTATCACTCTTGTAAGTTTTAGTTTTACTAAATTTAAATATTGGCCGATCACTGTCTCTTAAGATACAGGTTTCTTCCTAGTTTAAGAGACAGGGTTCATTATTTTTTTGTGTGCATAGACTTTTTTTGTAAACCTAAATCTCCTGCTCACAAGCTATGTTTTTATGCTTATTCTATTGTAAGTACTGATTTGTTCTGAACTGTGTCTGTGTGTATTTATTTTGGATAAATAAACAAATTTATTATTATTATTTATTAATTTTCCCACTGCTGGGATACAGGCCTCCTCTCTGCGAGAGGGAGCGGGCCATAATCCACCACGCGGGTGTGCGGATTGGTGGATGTCTCATGTCTTCAAAAGTTTTGGTTCTAGGACATTTTTTGGTCTTCTGACGATGTTTGGTGACGAAATTAAATACACAAAGTAAACTGCCTGTCTGGGTTCAAATTCACGCCCTTTTTTTTGAGTAGAAACCTTCAAAAGGCACCCGACCTCCGGCGGGGGTCGGGGGTTGTGGAATTAGTACCTCACTAAAACACCCCGGTGATCACCATCAGCACATAAAGGTGGTCCCGGTACCTCTTAAAAGACCAATTCCGGTACCCCCCCGTGAAACGTGTAAGGCACATCCCTAGGGAGACAACTCGTAAGTCGGATACCGCTGGGCCACCACCACTGCTCGCGCTTTTGTCATGCGGCTGTGCCGAATCATGCCGACCCGGATAAATGTGCAGTACGCCTAACAGCCTTCATTTTATTTTATTTTCCATTTGTTAAAACACGAACCTCGCTTTGTTTTCAGCGAAAACAAGCACGGCTTATGATTTAATGTCCCACGATAACGCGTACCAAAAAATATGACTCTAATGTTCTTCCAGCGTGAAGAAAATGACGATTTAATGATTCCACTCTAGGAAAGCCGAATGGACGAAAAATAACTGGTGAGTGAGAGAGAGAGAGAGAGAGAGAGAGATCTATATGCGCTAATCTCTGGAACTACGAGTCGGTTTTAAAAAAATATTTTTGAATTTAATAGCTCAATTCCTGAGGAAGGCTATAAGTCTATTTCACATCACGCTAGGACCCTTAGGAGCTCAGCAGAAACAAAAAAAAGGTCTTAGCCCACTTACACGACTCCGCTCCCACCCGGCAAAAAGAATATACCTAATTCAAATATGGGCTTTATGTATTGCTCTTTAGATATACTTTACATTGGCAACATAAATTAGCAGACAGCTCGCTGTTAGCGAGCTTACCGCCGTCAGACTGCTCGGTATAAGCCTTGCACGTTGATATTGCGATTGGCGGCCATCTTAGTGACGTAGTCGAACTGTCAGTACCGTTCGGCGCTCACGTGTATGTGCGGTGTATGACGTCAAAATGACGTCACGCAGCTGTTATTGTGACTAGGTTCCATCGCAATATCAACGTGCGGGGCTTATAGTTGACGCCTCGCTTACCACGCGTTGCAAGCGGTCTGCGCGGTGACCGCGCGCTGACTGCTAGCGGTCGCGGTCGGTGGACGGTGCCTGCTAGCTGTCGCCGCGTGGACTGCTGGGTGCCTGCTAGCTGTCGCCGCGTGGACTGCGAGCAGTCGCCTTATGGTGGTGTTGGAGCAGAGTCGTGTAAGTGGACCTAAAGCGCGGACAGACGATGCGATGCGAGTGGTTGGGTCGGGGAAACGAGAATTTTCACGCGGACGAAGTCGCGAACAGAAGCTAGTAACTTTATATTTGTTATAGACAATGTGTTTTCCTGACGTAAGGTCCACCATTTTTTGTGGTAGTAGAATATTATACATATTATTATTTTATTTAACTTTTTAATGACTGTGTAGGCAACTTCTTTAGGCGCGTTGGGCATTTTTTGAGACAGGAAAAAACCATTGAACTCGCGCCACTGTTACCGTAAGCGACACCGCGCGTGTTTTTTTTATAAGACGATTAAAAAAATACCCGCTTCGGATGTGTTCGGCTGTCCTCGTGATGTAATCGGTTTTAATGTATATCCGATATGTCAGTGTGTGTTGGCAAAGTATTATGTTTGTGTTTTGTTTTCACTTCCGTTGGCACTCCCGGAGTGCCACTGATTTTTTTTTCCATAAATGGTATCTCTTGTTGTATACGGTGACCCTGGATATGTGGAAAACCTCTACTACTAATAATTACGTACAAGGTCGAGGTCCCGACACTTTTGCATTGAAATACTTACCTCTGTTACTGGGAATCTGGTTTCCGGATCTCCAGACACGCGCGCTAGTCCCCCCTCTGCCGATAGAGAACCTGAGGGAGGTCCTGTTATATTGGACAACAAGGTTAAGCCCTCCTCAAGTAGACAACCTAAGGTTTCAGGCTTGGAAGATGGGCTCGATTGGGGGCAAACCAGTTTATTATAAGTCAACTAAGAATGAATTGTTAGATTTTTTCGATTTGTATCTCTATCATTGGGACTTTGTAGTTCACTAAGGTCTGATTTTGCCAAAGTCGGATAGATATCTTTTATTAGTGGAGTATAATTGACGTCTGAGAGTTCTAGTGTGGAAAAACTGTCAAAAATTCAAATTTTATTCTCAGGATAAGACTTATTCTAGGTATAAAAGTTTGGTGGAATGCGCCATTAGTAATACAACTCATATTAAATTAATTTATCATTTAGAATATTTTTGCACTGTATTTTGAATGAACATTTTCACCTTTATAAATGAAAAAAAAACGGTACATTTCGACCTGTCTCATCGGAGGCCTCTGTAAATGAGACAACTGACACCTGACTATTAGGAAAACTGGGTATTACTGAAAAGCCTTTGACGTTCAAAAGTGCCTTTTATTTGCCTATTTGAAATAAATGCTTTGACTTTTGATTTTTTTTTTATTACGAAATGGGCCCTCTCTTGGATTCCTAACTTGATTTGACTTTGATCTCTTTAAGTGATAAATAATCCTAGGTCCCTTCAGATCCTAATTTATAAATTAATTAGCTGCGCCTCGCGGTCTCACCCGCATTATGTCGATCCCACGGGAATATCGGGATAAAAAGTAGCCTATATGTTAATCCAGGTTGTCAGCTACCTCCATACAAAATTTTATCTAAATTAGTCCAGCCGTTTGAGTGTGAAGAAGTAACAAATATATAAACACACACACACACACAAACTTTCGCCTTTATAATATTAGTGTGATTTCAGATTTTGACGGCATGGTTGGCGCAGTGGTTAGGCGAATGGCTGCTGTGCTGCGTGTCGCGGGTTCGATTCCTGCACGGAACAAATATTTGTATGACCTATAAGTAGTTGTTTCGGGTCTGGCTGTTTGTGTATGTGAGTTGAAATGTTTGTAAATACACCCATATTAAAGGAGAAATTCCTAGTGTGGGGCAACGATTAAGAAAAAAAAAATTGATACACTGTATTATGTTTTCTTTGTCTGTGTGGTGCCGGACTTAAAGAATAGCACCACCCCTTACTTCCCGTGGGTGTCGTAAAAGGCGACTAAGGGTCTTACCGGAGAATGGGCAGCAGCGTTCTCTATGCATTCCACCATCATACCATACTGCGATCGCCAACCCGCCTGCCAAGCGTGGCGATCATGGCAAACCCCCCCAAAAATTGGGGGAGGCCTATGTCCAGCAGTGGACGTCTATCGGCTGAAATGATGATGTTTTCTTTGTAACTCCTATAATCGATACCTCTGGGCTCAAAGGGCGTATAGCACATTTTGGGCATTTTGACATTTTATACTTTTCTCACTCAGTTTTTGATTCTCTATCGATCTGTGTAATCCACGTGGCGAAATTCGCAAAAAAATGTCGAATACAACCTCGTAATTTTCGTTACGTATACACAACTTATTTGAAGATTAGGGGCATAAGGAACATATTGCTGCCTCCACAATAATTGGCAGGTTGTATAAATCAATTTTGGTTGAATTTTTGGGTGTAAAGATCGAATTGTCTTTTACTTCTTCGTTCGAAAAGTATTATTGCTCTTTACGTCCTTAAAATTTTTTAAATAAAAATATAGTTGTGCTATACGACCTACATTTTATTATAAAATAAGGAGACCTAAGAGATCTGCTTCATCAGTTTTAAGCTTATAAAGCTTAAAACTGATGTAGCAGATTATAACAAAGACACCTCATTATATAGCATAAAAACTGAGAAAAATACAAAATAATAAACTACTTAAATTACAAATTTAAGAACTTTTATTTTTTGTTTTAATAGAAAAGTGAAATAAATGATTTTTATTTCTCATCATAATTTTAGTTTCTATTATCTGGGGGCACGGGAGTGCCCCCGCCAAGACGAGCTAAGCGAAGCGCAAGGGCACTACCTACCTTTTCTCGAAGCACTTCGTCGTATTTTTGAACCCTCTCACATTCACATGAGCGTAAGGTGAAAAACTCTCAAACTCTCATGGTTCTTGTAGTAACGAAACGGCCAAGCCATATATTTTGACTAAGGTGTAGAGTTTGCGAAGTTAGGCCTTGTAGAGTTAGGGCGTGTAGAGTTAGAAGCTTGGCTCTACATGAGATCTGATTACTTTTTGACAGTGCGAGCTACATGGTCTCGTCTTGGCAACATTTAACATGAAATGTTTTTGTGGGATTCTTTTTATTTCTATTAAAAACTCAATTAGAAGATTAAATATAACCACTCTCATAGCAAACCAAGAGCTATTCAATTTAGATTTAAAAAATAATTTTAGTTTATTAGACAGAACAAATGAAGATGACGTTCAAACGCCACTAAAATAAAAAACAGCATTTTAAAGGTCAGTAATAAAATAAAAAACGAACAAATACAAAGAGAGTATATTTAGTTACCAAACGAAGCAGTTAATTGAAGAGAGACAACAACTTGCTAGGTATACACACCAGAACACAAAGCGGTAGACCGACTTGTTAAACGCAGAATTCGTAAAGACTTAAGAAACCGTATTACACACACACATCAAGATAAAGATTGCTTTAGAACAAAACACCTCACCAAAATCCGCCAAACAAAGAATATCAAGCAAAGGACGACCTACAATTTTATTGCGTGTTTAAAAAGAAGAAACAGAATGACAGAGATAAAATTTTGAACATTTGTACAGAGTTTTATAACGTAAACGTTAAGTAACACAACTGGATATTCGTGCTCCGATAACATTCCACCTTTCACAGGCTGGGAAGTTCATAAGGCACTGCGGAGCATGAAGCATAGTAAGAGCCCAGGCGACGATGGCATAACCTTAGCCTTAAAAATAAGAGAGCTTGTCCTTCTTCCACATGTTACAAATTTTTTCAACGGTATTTTAAACACCGGAATTCTGCCATGTTTTGCCATTCTTTGATTATTCTTCTCCACAAAAAGGGTGACAAAACAGACATAGACAATTAGCGTCCTATCAGTCTGGTTTCACACCTGTCTGGTTTCACCTGTCAAAGCTTTCATGAAAGTAATCGAGAACAGAATAGCCAATAATACTGACCACCTCCACTCCATCAACCAGGTTCTAGAGAAACATACAGAGTTTCCAGTTCCAGTTTCCACATTATATTGCATTTGTAGATTTCTCAAAAGCTTTGCTAAAATCAGCCATTCCTCAATTTTCAACGCCAAAATTAAGAAATAGACACCACGTACATCTTTTGAGAGAAACAGCACCCCAGCTATTAAAATCAATTTTAAGACAGGACCGTCTTTCAAGATCAATAAAGGAGTTAAACAAAGAGACCCTGTCTCCGAAATTATTTACGGCCGTTCTGGAGGAAGTCTTCAGAAAGCTAGCAGCAAGCTGGGCAGAAAGGGGCATTACGGTTGGAAAAAAGAGATTATCCAATCTCCGTTTTGCCGACGATATTGTCCTTTTTTCGTCTTCAGTCTCCGACCTGACTCAGATGCTAGAAGATCCCAGCACGGCCGGACTTCAAATGAATATGTCAAAGACCAAGTTGATGACGAATAGCGTGCATCGCAGGATCACCGTGGCGGGTGGGGAGGTTAAATATGTCGATAGTATCTTGGTCAAATAGCCTCTTTCAGGCAAGACCAAACAAAGAAGTTGCAAGACGCACCGAAAATGCCTGGAAGAGCTATTGGGCCATGAAATATCAAATGAAGAGCTTGCACTATCACTTCAAGAGAAGACTCATCGACATGTGTATTCTTCCCATCCTCACGTATTGTCCTCAAACATGTTCTTTGATAATTCAGCGGAGGTCCACGCTCAAGGTTTGCCAGAGAGATGGGGAAAGAGAGTAGGGAATAGGGATAGATCTTTGTCCAGCAGCATAACGGCAAAAAAAAATATATTCTAAATAATTATCGAAGATTAGATGCCTACTCAATAAATAAAATATAAATTATAAAAATAATTGTAAAAATATTGTCCTTTACCACGTTATACAACAATTCAAGTAATTTATACGCCCCTGTGTCTTTGCATCATTTATGAAAAGTTGGGCTTACGCCTCTGTGTACCTGCTCAGGGCGTATTTTCATGGGGTGTATAGGACATATATTAATTTTTTTTGGTCGTAAAGCACATGCTATCTCAGTCAATACAAAACCAGGCTCATTTTTGAAAATACCTTTTTAACACATCAAAAATCTAAGAACTTTGTCCTTTGGATACTTTTATGTAGCTCTAAAAATGAGAGAGATATATCGAAAACAATTTATATTTTCTTGTTTTTTGCTTCTCCTGAAAACCTGTATTTTGTGCTATACGCCCTTTGAGCCCAGAGGTTTCGATATATTAACTTAAAGGTAGGGTAGCTTTATGTGTATAACGAATTCGTTGTTGTAAGTAATAAAAAAGCGTCGTGTTAAATTAATGTCATAATTAGTAGAATAATAGTAATTAGTAGAATACTGTTTAACACGAAACTAGGCACCAAATGTGAATTCCTTCAGTAAACTCCCGAACATCGACCTTGCAAAAGTTCCCATCTCATAATAAATTATGAAACGTCACGCCTGGGACCATCTCGGGAACTTTCGGAAGGCTGCGATAACCATGTCAGTGTGCTTAGTGTGAGTTTTTTTAACTTCACTATCGCGTTAGAGTTTACTTGAACTGTGTGTATAAATGTAGAAAATTAATGTCCGTGACTACTGCTGGACCACCAACGCCAATCGCTTTCATATTTGGTAAATAATTAGTACTCAATTGGTGCTACTGGAGTACTAGTGTCGAATTTTGGGTACTAATTTTATCTTGCAGGGTACTAATTTTCTATGTAGGCTTGAGGAAAGCGACAGGCTTCTATAACTTGGAATCAACATTCAAAATCGTGGTCCTGCTGAACAATTGCGAGAAAGTTATCATCGTTGATTTCTCGGTAAATACAAATGTTACAGTTCTGTTTTTTTACGTAATAAATCACATTTATGGGTACTAATTATTTGTATACTTAGAATACCTGTAGCGTGCCCCCTTTTTCGGCGCTCATGGTGGTTCTGCTGAAGGGAGCGTGACTACCGCCGGACCACCTTCAAAGTCGATTTTCTCGAAAACTACTAAGGTACCAATTTTGTGGTTCGAGTACTAATTAGTACCAATTAAGTACTAATTATTTACCAAATATGAAAGCGATTGGCGTTGGTGGTCCGGCGGTAGTCACGGACATGGAAAATTATATATTTCGGGTCCACAAAAATGTGACCTTTTCACTGAAATTTATATTTGTGCGACGAAATCGCAGGATCCCAATTTTCCAGCTTTATTTAGTACAGTCATTTGGTAATCTATAAAATTACCTTATTACCATTTTTAAAACTCCCAGAAAACTTTCCAAGTAACCTATTCTTTATTTTTTTCGTACCAAATGACTGTACTAATTGGGCTGTTACAATATTGTAACATTGTTGGAAAAACCCCTTTAACCATAGGTAACTTGAAATAATAGTATTTCAAGTTCTATAAGTACAAATGGTTTATAATTATATACTAATACATATTATTAAGAGGTAAAATTGGTTTGTATGTAAGTTTTTATGTAGGCGGTCTCTGGAACTACCAGTCGGATTTTAAAAAATCTTATTCATTTGATAGTCCAATTCTCGACAAAGGCTATATAGGCTACTTAACATTAAGCTAGGACTCTTAGGAGCCGAGAAAAAATAAAAAAGTCAGAAAGAACGCTAAGTGAGAGCGAAGTAATAGCGCGGGCAATGGCAGTTTTATTTTTGTTACCGTTTTCTGCGCTTCAGCTTTTCTTAATAATGCGATGCGCGGAGCACAGTGTAACATAGTTGATGCGCATAAATAGTGGATACCCAGCTTTACGTTGTTTGCTGGTCCATACTGTGCATAGGACCTTTTACACTTAACCTAAAGTGATCCACTTACCAAGAATAAAACTAACCCATATTAAGAGCGTCTACGACGTACGGCATTTCATACAAACTTTCAAGCACTTGTTTTTCGAAATGAATTCAAACCGATTTTAATTAAACTTCGAACGCGTAAGCAGTATACAAAGGTCTAAAAAGTTAGTTAAGAACATTTTCTAAAAATGGTGTTACAATAGTGAACAAGGGTTTTGAAAGTTTGTATGAAATGCCGTAGGTACGTCGTAAGCGCTCTTACACACAGTGAGGCACACAATACTATTTATTTTGTTTTTGTTTTTTTTTTGTGTGAATATTGTGTGCCTTACTTAGTCGTTTCAGCCGATAGACGTCCACTGCTGGACACAGGCCTCCCCCAATTTTGGGAGGGTTTGCCATAATCGCCACGCTTGGCAGGCGGGTTGATGATCGCAGTATGGTATGGTGGTGGAATAGATCCTTAGTCGCCTTTTACGACACCCACGGGAAGTAAGGGGTGGTGGTATTCTTTATGTCCGGCACCACACAGACTTATGTACCTTACTTAACCTGGTTTAAATAAACTTATTTTCTTTCTTTCTTTCTTACCTTTTATACTAGTGAATTTCTGGGAATTGTAACCAGTAGCTAGTAAAATGTCGTTTAAATGAAGATTATGTGTGCGCTTAACTGCAGTGAAGGATGAAATACGAGCTAACCCGCGAGTTATGCTGAAAACAGAGGCCCCTGCACAAAATCGCGACGTAAACGTAACTTAAATTCGAACAATTTTTTTAACACAGAATACACTCTTTATGATAAAGGATACACCATACAAAATCCAGATGGGAAAGCCCAAAAAAAAAATTTAAAACTAAATCATCACCATCTATGCATATACATATATCGCGCTATATACGTTTACATATATCGTGCGTTCGTGCTATATAGGCTCACAGGAGAAATCTATTTCATTTTCAGGGAAAATTATTGAAAATCAGGAAAAACGGTTAAGACAGTGTTACTAAGATGGCTGTTGGCGAAGATGGCTGTTTACAGAGACATCATCTGCCTAGCCTTTACCCAACTATGTTGGGATCGGCTTTAAGTCTAATCGGATGCAGCTGAAGACCAGTGATTTATATGAAGCGATTGCCTATCTGTCATCTGACCTTCACAATGCAGTTACTGGGTAATACAGAGCTTTTTACAGAGTAATAAAATAAATAAATTAGTTAGTTAGTTATTTTTGTAAACCAAACCCGGATTTCGGAGATTTTCAAAAAAATCTAAATAACCTAAAAACTAGGTAAGTACTTTATTTTGTTTGACATGTCGTACACGAACGGCCATTATTGCTCTAAAAACAGCGTAATCCGCGCCATCAGACTGAGTAAAGCACTCGTTGAGTCTAGAGAGCGAGAATAATAACCCTTTAATAATCTTAAAATACTTTTCATGAACACTATTGCGCATCATATTGTCGTCGAGAATCGACTAGGTAAGTGATAGAAAAAATAAAATAAAAACTCTATGACCAGCTGTGAACGGCCAATTAACCATAAATAAAAAAATGATAATCGTTTAAATAAAAAAACTATTCCAGTTAATTTTAATTATGTATTGTAGTATCGGCAAAGTATAATTTTTTTTAAAGACGTGATCATGACACTTTCAAAATGCAAGGTTAATTTGAAACGGAACGTCATGTCGTCGAACGTCATGTAAAGGGAATAAACAATATCAACACTTTTTACTTTAAATTAAATTCCCTGTTCAAATAACAAATCCCCGACGCGTAATGTCGTAAAAAAATATCAAAATAATTACTAATTTTGATCTTGATGCATGAGACTTTTTTTTCCTTTAATTTTACTGACTTTAATTTTCCTTTAATCTAGACCGTAGCGTCTTAAACAGGTGTTCAAATAACTCCTGGAAATTTTATTGAAACTTCAAATGACTTTGAAGACAAAGACTGGACAGCTCCACTCAAATCTGCGCGGTTCTTTCCTCAAAATACCATTTCAGACACTAATCTACATGGTCCTCACTTGATCTGGGGGCCTAAAAGGCCATTTTGGCACAATCATAAAAGGATAACGTTATGAATCATAATGGACAGTTAACTGTTAAGTTAATCGTATCAAATCACATTGGTTAAAGATTTTTCAGTTATTTTTTTTGTCTATGCTAAAATACCAATCAATCCAATTCAAATCCAATCCCAAATCTCTTTGATTATACCTACGTAGTGCAGCGAAAAAAAGAAAAACACGGACTGTCTTCGCCATATTATGATTCATAATGGACGCTTAACTATTAAGTTAATCGTATCAAATCCCATTGGTGAAGGATTTTTCAGTTATTTTTTTTTTGTCTGTGCTAAAATACCAATCAATCCAATCCAGTCCCAATCTCTTTGATTATACCTACATAGTGCCAATCTCTTTGATTATACCTACATAGTGCAGCGAAAAAAAGAAAAACATGGACTGTCTTCGCCATATTATGATTCATAATGGACAGTTAACTGTTAAGTTAATCGTATCAAATCCTATTGGTGACGGATTTTTCAATAACGTTTTTTGTCTGTGCTAAATACCAATCAATCCAATCCCAATCTCTTTGATTATAACTACGTAGTAGCGAAAAAAAAAACACGATCTGTCTGCGCCATATTATGATTCATAATGTTATCCTTTTATGGTTCTGCCAAAGTGGCCTTTTTAGGCCCCCTGACCAAGATTATGTTTGGACTTTAAACGAGACTGTGCTGACATCTGAGTTTTCTTTTTTTTTGGTCTTTTTTCTCTGAGCAGTCGGATGGGAAACGCCGACTCCATCTAGCTTTAAAAACATGATTGACTTGTTAAAGTGTTTGTACAAACCTACTTACAGAAATAAAATCATTTATCATTTAACACTTCGTACAAACGTGGATCCACGCGAGACACAGTGGCTTTTAATTGTTTCTGTAATAACGCCATTCAACCGGTTAAAGCTCAATACCAAGCAATTATGATTGCCAGAAATCCTTTCACATAAAATCGTAAGACGAAAATGAACTGAAATTCAATTCAGTCGGACAATTTGGAACGATTCAATTTGCGTGAATTCAAGCATAGTGTCTATCTAGTAACTTTTGCTGCAACTTACAGAAGAGTCGTCAACTGTCACTAAATAGTGAAATATTCGTCAATGTTAATTTGAAACTCGGAAATTTTAATCAATTACTCGTGTTTGAATAGCTTGACGGAATATTTCACTCTTATATTAAGGGGACGCGCTATGGTAGCCCACGTTATTCTTTACTTATGGTTTTTGCATAAATTAATTATTCGCGATCGTAACAAATATAACTTTACAGAAATATAATCATTAGAATCAGCCATACAACTCCTTAAGTTAGAATTGGCCTCAAATATCATGATTTCGTGAAATAGTAATTCAGTAGAGTAATATGAACTTAGAGAGATGTATTATCATTCTATAAATAAATATTTGTTACATCTACCTTGGCTCACAAATTTGCAATTTTAGTAGCTATGTCCCCGAGATAAAAAGGCGAATTGGGATGGCCAAAGATGCTATCACCCGTTTACGTAATATTTGGAAGAACAGAGGAATTGGTATCAAAACAAAGATCATTGATACTAGCTCTAGTATTCCCTATCTTTATGTATGGAGTAAAAACGTGGACGATTTTGGCCCGAGAAAGACAAAGAAATTGATGCATTAAAGATGTGGTGCTGGAGACGAATGTTGAGAATACCGTGGACTGCCAAAAGCACCAATCCATCGCATAACCAGCTTCGAATAAAAACCAGCTTGTCGACCATATAATATATGTATATGTCAACAACGCATTCTCTTCTATTTCGGCCACATAGTACGCAGAGGCGATGTAAGTTTGGAAAAACTGATTGTGGTTGGGAACACCGAAGGCAAACGATCGCGCGGTGGTTCACCAACAAGATGGACCGATCAGGTGAAGGTATCATCGTCCACTAAAATCTACACGGTGGTAAAGGATGCGCTGGACAGAAACCGGTGAAGGCGGATCATCCGCTCCAGATGCAAATCCGAAGCAAACCACGATCCTCAGACATGAGGGAGCAACTACAGAGAGTTACGGCCGCGAATCTGATTTACACAGCTATATACAAACAATGTGATACAGACCTGTAAATTGCAAAAAACGGAAGGAAAGAATTTCGCAGGCTATCTTGACGTTTTCGCCTTAAGGTTCAACGGTGTGAATCCTAAAGTTTTGCGTACCGAAGTTAATTAGAAGTCGTGCGTGAAAACACCCGTTTATCGCCGGGTTTTTATTCGCTAATTGAGAATAGAGAATGTATTATTTAGTAGAATCTACGGGATGCGAAAAGCACAGAACCGGTTGAAGTGGCGGTGCTTGGGACAGGCATATGTCCAGTGGACGTCCTTCGCTGAAATGATGATGATGATACAATAATTGGAGTTTTAAGCATTGGTCCTATCCAATAATTTAAATCGGTCTTATATAATTCGCTTGTGGAGTAGACCCGGCTAACGCTACCTAGGTATCTATTTTGGACCAAGAACTGGATTGAAATAAAAATCTTGGCATGAACTTGGACTCCTACAAATGTTTATGTTTGATCATTCGATCAAACGTAAACATTTGTAGGAATGGGAAAAAATTACGTTTATGTCAACTGATGGAGGCGGAGTCGCCGTGGAGCGGAGTGTCAGAAATGATTTAGAAGATGGGAGATGCTGTTTCAGATAAAAATCTATTATGAACGATAAATGAAATTAATATGAACTTCGATATACCCACAGACTAAGAAGAGAAGTTTGATATACCTATTTATGAATGAAGCTAAAAAGTGTTAATTGTGTTTTTCTGTCTGGAATTTCTCAGTAGCAGACCGGGGTCTGGATTTGTACCCAGTTGATGGCTATAGGCTCGCCCCCTATTACATAAGTCTTAAACATAACTGCAGCTTGATAACCATAACCAGCATATACCTATTCAGTTGATGAGTACGAAAAATCGATACAATGTTATGTTGATAACAACTGAACGCTGAATGAAGCTTTTAAATTGACAAAAATAAAAAAAGTGAGACAGAAGTAAGTAGGTATGTATTGTGGTTAACTGTTTTGTTTCTGTTCAGGCTAATAATTTAGCATTGCGGTTAGTCTCGGTCGGTCCTAATCTTTGGCTGTCAGAAACATTTTCGTTTCTAATTTTATTTCCTTTCATTTTTCTGCAAAAACACTGACATTGATAAAAACATGTCAAAGCACCGACGCTCTCTTTTTTTTTCCACCGATTTCGTGGTTAAACGCAGCACTTAGGTAGTTATTTTTTTGCAAAAATGGAAAGTTGAGCCATCATGCCATTTGTATTGTCTAAAAACAAATGCCTACATTTTAATGGATACATAAGAATCAAATTCACTGGACTCTGATGTAACGAGTCTTTCGACTGCGCGACGCGGCTCTAGTAGAAAATGTTTTATGAAAGTTTTATGGAAACTGTGCTAGTAGAGTCGCGTTACGCCGTTCTGCGGGAGCCTTTACAGCTTCAATCGCCACTGTCTTTCGTCATCATTTCATCAAACATATAACCCTCTCCGTTTCAATAACAAAAAATCCAACCTATCCACCGCAATCCGCACTCGGGGTCTGTCAGCGAGCAATGGAGCGCAGTATCCTTGGAGTTAAACTTACTGATCGTATAAGGAACTCGATACTGCGTTTTAAAACTCAAATTGCCGATGTAGGTCACACGGCTGCCAAGCTAAAATGGAAATAGGCTGGTCACATCTGTCGCATGCCGGAGAAGCTATGGACTAAAGTAACCGTACAATGGGTCCCAAACAGCAGCAAACGACAACGCGGCAGGCCCAGAATGAGATGGCGGGACGAACTCGACTCTTTCCACAAGGATTGGCGTACAACAGCACTGGATAGGGATAAGTGGAAGGAGGGAAGGGAGGCCTTTGCCCTGCAATGGGATAGAAAAGGCTGATAACTATATATAACTGCGATCTTCATTCGTGAAGAGGCAGTGGGCTGGCCATGTTTGTCGAAGGACCGATGGCCAGTGGAGCAGACGAGTCCTAGAGTGGAGACCGCGTATCGGCAAGCGTAGTGTAGTGGGACGCCCCCAGCTAGATCCTTTGTGCTCACTAGTTTCTTTGAAGGAACTACTGAGAACTTTTGGATCAGTAGTTCCTTTGCAAAAGCTAAAGGAACTACTGAGACTAGGTACTATAGTTCCTTTGAAGGAAAGAAACATATATAGTGCTGCCCGCTGCTGCCGCATGCTGGTCCGTGGGATCGCTCGATGAACTAAGTAAGTAAACATAACTCTTTTATATTTCATATTCATTTTCATTTTGTGTGAAGGTACTGTGACCATTTATACACGACTGTCTAAAAAATGGAGTGCAAAGTATTCAGGGTTTACGTGTAGGTTTAATATGTGTTTGTGAGTTACAGATATGTGTTTGTTTCCTACAAAGGCACTGCTAAAGGAACTATCTAGTCTCAGTAGTTCCTTTAGCTTTTGCAAAGGAACTGCTGATCCGAAAATGCTCAGTAGTTCCTTCAAAGGAACTGCTAAAGGAACTAGTGAGCACAAAGGAGCTAGATGGACAGACGGCCTAAAGAAGGTAGCTGGGACAGACTGGATGCGGAAGGCGAAGGACAGGGTGTTGTGGCGCAGCCTGAGAGAGGCCAATGTCCAGCAGGGGACTGCAATAGGCTGATTAGATTGATGTCCTTCAATAGTCAACAAATCGCACATTTGGAGAAACATGTACGTAAATGTATTTTTTCCCAAAAATGTATATTTACGTTAGGAAAAACAAAGACTAAAAAAAAGTAAAGGAGCAGTTACGTCGATGTTTCTCCAATGAGCGAAATGTGTAATAATTATATACTTAACAATTGCTCTAAGACGATTTTTTTTTTCGGAGCAGTGGTGGCCAAGTGGTAACGGCCGCGACTTACGAGTTGTAGGTCGTAGGTTCGAACCCAGACAGGCGCTTTACTTTGTGTAAATTATTTCACCACTGCTCTCAAAACGGTGAAGAAAAACATCGTGAGGAAACCGGCATGTCCTAGAACCAAAAATTCGAAGACATATGACATCTGCCAATCCGCACTGGGCCCGCGTGGTGGATTACGGCCCACTCCCTCTCACCGAGAGGAGGCCTGTGTCCCAGCAGTGCGAACATTATAGGCTGATTATGGTATGGTTATGATTTTTTTTTTCTAATTTCATCATTTATTTTCTCTATTTTCATTTTTATCCCGTTTACACCTAGTTATTATTATAATATGTGATGTTCATGCTGGCTCTCCTGTAATTGAAACACGTAAAATAACCTTTTGTATTATTATGATTTCATCTGTGTATGTGTGCACCTGTGTATATTTTGTTGCCGGTCCTAAATAAATAAACATTCAACGAACACCGCTTTTATACGCTGGCGTATAAAAAAACTGGCCCACACCGTGCTCTCCATAATGAGAGACGATATCTAAAAAATATTTTTCACACCACCTGCTCGAAAATCTGACAACCAGTCTTGGTAAGTCTGACAACCAGTCTTACCAAGGGATATCGTATTACCCTGTAACTGGGTTGTGGAGGTCAGATAGGCAGTCGCTCCATGTAAAATACTGGTATTCAGCTGAATCCGGTTAGACTGGAAGCCGACCCCAACATAGTTGGGACAAGGCTAGGCAGATGATGATGACCTGCTCGAAAATGTCAAATTATATGTCAAGTAACCTTAACCTAAAGTGAGTCATTAGTGGCCGGGGGCACAGCCGGTCAATAATGTTGTACTGGATTTCATTATGACCCGCTGGTCAATAATGTGATTTGAATTTGGAATCTCACATGCTCAGCTAAATTGGCAGTATAGTACTAACTAACACCCTTTGGTGCCAGAAAGAGGAAAGCTATTCTCGAAACCTTTATTACGCGTGGATGATATTCTCGATTTCCTACAAAATCATAACGACTACTTCTTCATATCGTTGCCATGTTTTCGAAGACATAATATTGTAAGAATAATTAGATAACTACGAACCATTTTTTAAAAGGAATGGAATAACATTAAAACTGGCATTAATAATAACAAATACCGTATCGCGCCGTAATACCGTAATAGTAATTGGCTGTAACATTAGTTAATTTATTTTAAGTAAACTGCGCTAAGATTGCTGTGGATTTTGTGAATAAATAAATAAATAATAAAACCTATCTATACTACAGTCGATTTATCACATTTTATCAAAAATACTCTATTTTCACGAGCGTCTCCAATGACGTTCTAAATTCAAAATGCATACAGCCAATCATCCAAAACCATTCTACCAGCCCTGTATAAAGCTTAGTTTACACAAACGCCACTTCCATGAGAGTGATATCAATAGACACACACGACAAAACCGTAGAAGAGACATTTTTTTTTTGAAAATCGAATTGATCGTGTCTTGGCTACTTATTGGTAGACGCAATAAAGGCGCGAATTTTCGTACTATGGCTATTATTTTCTCACAGTAGGTGTAAAAAGTAGAGTATCCTCCTCTGGGCTAAAGGTGTCTTTGCCTTGGGCTAGCTTGAATCCGTGTCATAAGACACAACTTTAGCCCCTCGGTGCATAATCTACTATTATAGTGTGTAAAGTTAAATAAAGTACCGTTTATTTGTAAACACACTTTATTTAATAAAAGCAATATTCTTGGCAAGATCGACTCGATTCTTCAGATGTCCTCATTACTCACTTTTGCTCGTCAGTGAAATTGACAAAAGTGTAATTTTGTTTATTTCTGTCCGTTATAGGAAAATCTAGATAGTTCTTTCTCTAACGTAAGTAATCTACATAACAACATACTTTCAGGAAGGTTTTAGTATACAATATATTAGATTATTGTTAGTAAAACTTGTTGAATTATACGGTGGTTGTGGGTCGATTTTCTTGCACGCAAGTGTATTTCAACATTTTTCGCAAATAACCCTATGCTTAGCTCGGGTATTCATATCTTCACCTAACAAAGGGTCCTTCACATTAAATCCTGAATTACCCGCAACGCATAAATTATTTTTTAACGTGCGGCCCTAAACGACATTTCATTTTAATTACCAGTATAATTACACCTTCAGGGTAATTTAGAGGGCCGTTGAGTGATACTTAGTGACCACATAACATGTTATAATATCGTTTAAAACGGTAAGTTGCCGTGTAATTTTCTGCTTTCCTAATTAGGTATTGTCAGCGTTATTTGTCTAATAATCACGAATTAAAATGAAAATATTGCCCACAATGGGTTTTTCATCTGTCTAGCCTTTTCCTATGTATGTTGAGCTTCGGCTTTCAGTCTAACCAGATGGCGCTGAACACCAGTATTTTACATGGAGTCGTCGTTTCAGCCGATAGACGTCCACTGCTGGACATAGGCCTCCCCCAATTTTGGGGGGTGGTTTGCCATAATCGCCACGCTTGGCAGGCGGGTTGGCGATCGCAGTATGGTATGATGGTGGAATAAATAGAGAACGCTGCTGCCCATTCTCCGGTAAGACCCTTAGTCGCCTTTTACGACACCCACGGGAAGTAAGGGGTGGTGCAATTCTTTAAGTCCGGCACCACACAGACATGGAAGTGTGGAGTTACATGGAGTGACTGCCTACATCTCAATCAATCAACTCAGCCTATTGCAGTTCACTGCTGGACAAAGGCATCTCCCAGGCTGCGCCACAACAGCCTGTCCGCCGCCTTCTGTATCCATTCCGTCCCAGCCACCTTCTTTAGGTCGTCCGTCCATCTAGCTGGGGGGCGTCCCACACTACGCTTGCTGATACGCGGTTTCCACTCCAGGAATCGTCTGCTCCACCAGCCATCGGTCCTTCGACAGACATGGCCAGCCCACTGCCATTTCAGTTTGCTTACTCTGCAAGCTATGTCGGTAACTCCGGTTCTTTTCCGGATAATTTCATTCCTGATTTCATCTTTCAAAGAGACTCCGAGCATAGCTCGCTCCATAGCGCGCTGAGCGACCTTGAATTCGTGGAGCCGCCCGACCGTCAGTGTCCACGTTTCGGCACCATAATTATATCAGGCAGGACGCAATGGTTAAAGACCTTAGTCTTCAAACACCGCGGGATAGGCGACGAGAAGACTTGACGGAGTTTTCCAAATGCTGCCCAACCCAACTGGATCCTTCTGTCGGCTTCTTCCTCAAAGTTGTGTATACCGAGCTGGATTCATTGCCCTATTAGGTAGACATAATCCTTTACAACTTCGATAAGTGACCCTTCGATGATGATGATGCCTACATCTGACCTCCACAAACTAGCTACTGGGTAATACAATACCCCTTGGTAAGAATGGTTGTCAGACTTTCGACGACGACGACAGTCAAAGATCTACGAATGACAGCGGGACCAAAGGCTTAACGTGCTTTCCGAGACACGAAAGGTCTTGGTATGTAAAAATGGTCATCCATCCACAGGCCAACCGCGGCAAGCGTAGCTTGACCTGATCGATCGACCCGTGCGGCTTGTATTAAGTTAGTCACAAGCCTTTCCATTATTTACCTAATAATCGCTGATAAAAATATAAAAAATCCAATAATGCTGTTGCAATACACGAGGTTGTGGGTTCAAACCCGGGCACGTACCAGTACCAATGTAGTATTTTCAATTCATATGTACTTTCTGAGTTTATCTTGGACATTACTGACATTATGGACTTATAGTTAACTAGCTGCGCTTCGCGGTTTTATCTTGGACATTACTGACATTATGGACTTATAGTTAACTAGCTGCGCTTCGCGGTTTTATCTTGGACATTATTGACATTATGGACTTATAGTTAACTAGCTGCGCTTCGCGGTTTTGTCTTGGACATTACTGACATTATGGACTTATAGTTAACTAGCTGCGCTTCGCGGTTTCACCCGCATAAGTGTCGATCCCGTGGGAATATCGGGATAAAAAGTAGCCTTTATAGTCCAGAGTGTCAGCTACCTCCACACAAAATTTTATCAAAATTGGTCCAGTCGTTTGAGCAAGAAGTAACAAACATATAGACGCACACACATACACACTCACAAACTTTCGCCTTTATAAAATTAGTCTAGTGTGATAAGTGTGATAAAAGTCTGAAATCGCAAACCCGTCTTGAGCAAGCTTGGTGATCAATGCTCGTGCCTTCTCTGTAATAAGAAGTGACCTTTGCCCTACAGAAGGACATTATTAAGCTGGTACTATTATTATTTATTTATTATAATAATGTCCATAATGGGTTATGGGTAGGTAATCTTGTCCATAAAAAAAAGAGGGCCAAGTGGCCCTCGATTTCAGTGTTTCTTATTTCTACAATAACTTTCAACAGGATTGACAACATAGACATTTTGGACTTTTCCATCATTGTTATCGCTGATGGAATGTCTAGAACCTAAAGTTGATAAATGATTCAACTACGAGTGTTTATTTTTAAATTTTTCACCATGAATATAAAGATTTAGTGGATGGAAAAGATTTAAACTAATTAAAATACGCTTAAGCTGGATACAAAGGTCTTAAGTAACTTTTTATCCTTTTTTTTAAATTTGAAATGGGTTTGATCTTGACTCTAGTCTAGGTCAGAGGTGACAGAGACAAAGTCGACGATGTAGTGAGCTTACCCAAACGAAGCCTGTTCACTCTTACTTTGAAGTTTCATTAAAATCGGTTAATTTATTTCGAAAAACAAGAGCTCGAAAGTTTGTATGAAATGCTGTACGTCGTAAACGCTCTTAAGTAAAATAAAGTTGATATAATTATGTTTAACTTGAAATAACATAAATTAAGGACATTAATTTGAATAGACTTTACGTTATAATTACTTAACGACTGCCCATAGACTTGCCTATCGGATTTTTAACTATTATTAAGTAACATTATAACATACCATGTAATTGAGTGTCCTTGATTATTCCGGTAAATGAATTTACATCCATTATTCATTTTGCAATTACCGGTTCCAAGACTAGACATTAAAATTTGACTCACAACATCAGGATATGCATTCACACCGCTTCAAAAAAATAGAACATCTACCATTGTGAGAATACAATAAAATAGTGCAGAAGTCAATCGAATTTAGGCCTTAACATGACGTCATAACAGCGAAATTATAATGAGAACCATTTATGAATGACGCAGCCAGCTGTGGACTGAAGAATGAGTCATGCTGTCCCGTTTACTCGCGTAACTTAATTGCTGGGTTGGTTTCTATTTTAGACCTTTAAGTCTGAGCAAGAGAGTTGAGTTTTGTTTAGCTGAATGTGAAATAAATGTGTACAACTTTATTGACAATGCGTGCGCTTGCGCATTGTGCGCTACCGTCATTATGTTAGTGTGACATATGGTGCCGAAGACGACGCACGCCTGTGCTGATAAATAAAATAAATTGGCGCGAACATATTTTTATCGAACAATAATTTTTCGTGATTGTTAATAGTGAAAGTTATTTTGATAACCAAGTTTTGTGATGACAGAAACGTTTAAATACGTTACAAGGATTATTTTTGTGACAATATTTTATTACACTCTGATATGCGTGTTCAAAGAAATCAAGCGATTCTGGCCCGGAATTGATTCGACAAACTCAAATTGACATTGGATTTTTCGTTTATTTCTGTTTGCAGTTAATTGGTGAGTACTATACTACCCACATTTTTTCCTAATAAAAAATTGTGAAGATAAATTCGAGAGCAAGAAGTGATGGTGTATTTTTTATTATTTTTTGGCAGCGAGCTTGGAAATTAATTCCGTAATGAAGTATCCCATAAACTTCCATCTCAAAATGTATCATTCATTAATCATAAATAATCTGATTGATTGAAAAGATAAAACAATTCCATTGTAGATTTTGTAGCACTTCGTTATTGCTTTAACAAGCATTCTACACATTCTACACAACAACACTATTTACATTTAAACAAACAAACACGAAACAAACAATAGACTTCATAGATTTAAAGTCTGAAATTTAATAAATCAAAGATATGCAATGCAAAACAACAAAGTACAGTATTATACATTAAACAAGAATCTTTCTAGCAGATAATTTAATAAGGAGCATCTTACGAAAAGGTTTAGGTGACAGTCGTTGTATTTAAGTAAGTAAGTACCTGCTTAGTAAAACTATAGACAAAAAAAAAATGTTTTTCCATCTGAAATTTCTCAGTAGCAGCAGGCTTATCCCCCTGTTACGTGGTACAAAAAAATGTTTTTCCATCTGAAATTTCTCAGTAGCAGCAGGCTTATCCCCCTGTTACATGGTACAAAACAGATGTAATCTGAGAAAAATGTAAATAATTATGAGTTTATGGAAAAATAACTTATATTCCTACACGATACAGTTCAATTGACGCTACAACTTCAAACATTTTTATAAGTTTTTCTATAGTGCTGCGGTACTATTCTGTAAAAACCTCACCGTGAAAATTTAGGTGAAGTGATCCGTCAATAGTGTCAATTCCTAGCAAAAACAAACTCGCTTCACCTACGTTTTCACGGAGAGATTTTTACAGAACCGACCGGCTGGTCACTCTGAAATCAACTTAATTTACATGAAAATAACATAAATTGGAAACATTTTGTAAATCCCGATTACTGATACTATAGGTACTACGTCTCTGCCTAACCCTTCAGGGTTCACAGACGTGATTTATGGAACAAAAGACAAAGCTGAAACCCCGATGATGGATGATAAATAATGTCAAAACCATAATACCATTAAAGCCCAGTGAACTTGCTTGAAGATATTCTACAAGCCCCACAATAACAAGAACAATTCTTAAAATATCCTAACGTTAGGATATCCTTTGGTTGGAAGATAAAACAAACATGTTTGATCGGATTTCCGTCGTCACAGTAAACGATGGGTGGACGTGTCCATGTTATGACAGTCTTTCTTCATTCCTATTTTGGATACTTCCATCTTCGTTTTCACTGACATTTAAAGCAACTGGGATATTGGTTTCGTTCTACGTGTTGTTTTATGCGTGGAATTAATAATAATAATGCTTTATTTAAAATTTACAAATTTAGGATTCAGGAAGAAAAATGTGTTAATCCAGGTTATAAACTATCTGTATGCCAAATTTCTTGCGCCAATCCGGGACATACATCCAAAAATTCTTCGTTACTATTTTATTATATTGTATTGCTTATACAATATTACTACTTACAGTTATTTTATTGTCTTCGTCTCTATGTTGACTGTAAGGCCATCGTTTGCTGTATCATTATCTTTTTCATACATAATACTCGTATTATGCCTTCCACGATGAAACATTAATAAACACATAATAATATTTTTTAAACTGCCATGTTTTACTCAGAACATTTTTTTACATAAATGACGATAAATGATGTTATTTATGTAAGTAAGTTTGTACAAACACTTACACGTCAATCATATTTTTTTTAAACTAGATGAGTTCGGTGTTTCCTATCTGACTACTCTGAGAGGAAAGGCCGAATGATATCTACAGAAGCATTGATGTATAAAATGTACAGAAGATACTTTTCCTACGCTCTTTTACTATCTTTCTGTGATTGAAGGATATTTATTAATTATACAATTAAGGTTATCTATATTTTAATCTCAGTTCGTTTTGGAAGCAATACTACCTACATACTTATTTTTGTTTTGACACAAAATGACAATTTGGGCCAACCTTGTACCACTTTAGTATTAATATTGTTGGATCAGCCGCACGCTGTCTGATATCGTCAGATTCGTCACATGTTTGCTTACGTAGTTTAAGTTCATATTAACAAACATGTTTATTCATAGTTGAAAGTTTAATATTGTTCATTAATTTAAATCCCGTAATAGTTTATTTCAAGCTCACCAGTCTAACCACAAAACTTTGATTGCGTAGTCTGGACCATTAAAATGAATGTCGCGCGAAAATAAAATATATCAACCTATATGTAATAAAGTGAGTGACGCTTATTTGTATTAACATCAAAAACGAAATAACAGGAAACTGTGAGAGTAATATTTAGTCATGAGCAGTGTATATATTCAGAGTGTTATGTGTAAAAACATTAATAACTTCTTAGAAAGGGAGAGATAGGACTTCGTTGAAACGTCTCCTTGAAACGAATCTAAAATTCGATCATAAATAATTCATCCCTTCAAAATAGCTCTCTAATGTCCTCGAAGTATGGAACTCATAAAAAATGTCTATCAAATTATCTACATAATTTAATTTTGAGAGCTATAAAATCCCGGTGATTAAATGTTTAGAAATTGTTGTTGGAAGCCGAGCCAACTCTCATGCCAATATATCTTTCGGGCTATTTGTCTACAGTTGGCTAACTCGAATATAAATGGTGACACAGACCTTAACAGTTGTGTTTACGATCAAAATTATATCAGTGCCATGTTAACTGTCCATGTGTTTGTGACTGAATTTGAACAAATATTTGAAGCAAAACTACTTCCAACGAAGGTATTCATTTTTGGAATCTTCATTCATATGCTAGGAATGTTTTGATCTTCACTTCAAAAGGACCTGTTATTTTTCTGTCTTGACATTTCTAATCGTGCAAACCTACGCTAAGGTGACGGCTTTGCCAAATGATTGTATTCAGACTGTCAAAAATATTTGAATACGCGACAAAGTCAAAACTTTTTCAATATCATCATGCTCTTATCCTTATTTTTTGCGTAGCATGCATTCTTCCACGGAAATCTCAACCAGACGACATCTCAACTAGGTATTTATTTATTTTTAAATTAAAATAGGTAAATACGCCAACAGTTAGTAGATATATAAATTAGATATAAATTATACGTATAAGTTCTCAGGTATGTACACTAATTACGTGTACACGATATTCACATACTTTTAAAGCAACATCTTCTAAAATTTAAATTTAAAAAAAAAAATGAACGTGGGCCCAAATTGCACAGAATTGGTGCCCTGAGACGAATAGGCGGGGTCGCGGCAGCCACGTAGATGGCAGGACGAGTTGGATAGGTTCCGTCAAAACTGGAAGGAGGACAGACTCGCGAAAGATGGAAGAAGGAGAGGAGAGTCCAGGAGAGGGACAGCGCAGGCTATTAAAAAAATAAAATAATGTAGTAGCCTCTTTTCTGGCTAGAAACCATTCACACAATCCATTCATCGTTTTTTGTGTCTTCCTCTATTCGCAAGATAACTACCAAACTTAGCATGAACAGCATGACGAAATGGATCGCTACTTACAAACCAAGACAAATAATTTCCAAACACTTTAGGTACCTAGCTACTGTAATACAATTATTACGTCACAATACAGTACTTTCATAATAGGATTATTTCAGACGACATTGTTCTGGCTAGAGGTGTTTGAACAAATTCAACAACTGTATAAATTGTCGGCTGTTTATTTACTCGGCATGTAGGTCAGCTCACGCTTTAATAAAGGTGTACTAAATTGAATATTGTTTGTGTACTGATGTCTGGAATAGTAATAGGTAGGTGTCCTTTAAAAGCATTATTGTATGTCCTTACCACGAAATGTAACACATTAGATTATTATAATTATAGTATCTAGGAACACTGCTAGGTTCTAAATATTAGGTAATGTGTTACGATCCATTGTTTGTGGAACAGCACCACATTTACCTTTTTTTTTTTTTTTTTTTGTGGATGGGAAATCATCAAATGACTCCTCCCGCTCTGGGTGGAGCGGAAGGGAGTGTCAGACTCTTACTGACTAAAACCCACCCGTGTTCCTTCCTTAGCCCTTTATGTTCCGGGCCAGCGGTAACCCTTTCGGACAATCCCGCTGACCCGGCAGGCTTCGGCCCTAAGGGGCCCCTCCCCGATGCTGACATCTCTTTGAGGCGCGCGTGGAACACGTACGCGCCGTCCGGCACGGGCCTGGTCCTGATCGGGCGGTGAGCTACCCATTACTCTCCGCCCGCAGGCCCGCGCCTACGGTGGCCGGGAGTCGTCACGCGGCTCCCGACGCCCGGAGCGTGGACCGCACGACCCCCGCGTAAAGCCTCCGGCAGGAGGCGCTTGGCCCCCTCAGGTTGGGCAAGAGCCGCTTGAAGGCGGCCCCGGCCCGTTCCAGTTTGGGGGCCAAACGTCGGAAATGCTCCAACACATTTACCTACACTTTGATGCTGTTCCACCAACAACAGGATACTTAATAGCAGGTAGGTACTGGGGAATTCTGCACCCTAATCGCGTAACAAACTATCGTTCTATCGTATCTATCGTCGTAGATCGTATTATTCGTATCTATCGTCACAATCTGGATCATTTTAAAGGATATTACTGGATACTGCTAATCCATTGCTTTATATGCTCGAAAAATTTGTCCGCTCAACAACGTAAATAACGCAATGAAAGTTGTTGATCTGTCAAAATGTAAGCCATTATATTCCCATCCACAAAAAAAAAAGACTTGTCCATTTTCGCCAGGCTTGAAAGTTGTAAGGTAACTTTATGTACCTACTTAAATAGTTTAAGGCACACAATATGACGATTTTTTTTAATACAAATTAACAATCGTAATATTTAAGTATAGGTAGGTACTTCAAAGTATCGATCAATTTCGGTTTTCGAGATATTGCTTTTATTAGATTCGACATCACACACCATTTTTGGGGGATCCAACGCCAAAAATATTAAACTGGGATTCAACGAAAATAAATCATATTTTTAGGGTTCCGTAGCCAAATGGCTAAAAACGGAACACAATCGTAATATTTAAGTATAGGTAGGTACTTCAAAGTATCGATCAATTTCGGTTTTCGAGATATTGCTTTTATTAGATTCGACATCACACACCATTTTTGGGGGATCCAACGCCAAAAATATTAAACTGGGATTCAACGATAATAAATCATATTTTTAGGGTTCCGTAGCCAAATGGCTAAAAACGGAACCCTTATAGATTCGTCATGTCTGTCTGTCCGTCCGTATGTCACAGCCACTTTTTTCCGAAACTATAAGAACTATACTGTTGAAACTTGGTAAGTAGATGTATTCTGGGAACCGCATTAAGATTTTCACACAAAAATAGAAAAAAAAAACAATAAATTTTAGGGGTCCCCATACTTAGACCTGAAACTCAAAATTTTTTTTTGTCATCAAACCCATACGTGTGGGGTACCTATCTATGGATAGGTCTTCAAAAATTATATCGAGGTTTCTAATATATTTTTTTTCTAAACTGAATAGTTTGCGCGAGAGACACTTCCAAAGTGGTAAAATGTGTGTGTGTCCCCCTGTAACTTCTAAAATAAGAGAATGATAGAACTAAAAAAAATATATGATGTACATTAATTACCATGTAAACTTCCACCGAAAATTGGTTTGAACGAGATCTAGTAAGTAGTTTTTTTTTTAATACGTCATAAATCGTAAACCGCAATTTACCTTTCATTCAATCAACACAAATATAAAAATAAACATTTAATTTCATAAACATAAACCTTATGCACAAACCCGGATGTTACGGAACCCTCGGTGCGCGAGTCCGTATCGCTCTTGCCCGGTTTTTTTAAATAATTCCTCAAAACTGCTAAGGGCAGGATTGACACCTCAACAACTTAAAACTACGAAGTTATTAAGTTATAGCTAATTAAGCAAATAAGTTGGTAACACATCGAACAGTAATAAGGATATAGTATAATTATCATTAATTATAGTCGTCAGGCGAGCGTTCAATACCATTGAAACTATTAGCTAATTTCACCAAGCTCTATTCAGAATTGCGACAATTTGTAAAGGCATTCACATACTAGATTATGCGTTGCTGATTATTTTGTAAGGATTTCATTAGTGTTGTCCAATTAATACGAATACTACAAAGTCCATAGCTGAATGAAAACATTTGGGTAATTATTGAATCGCAAAGCTTTTCATTTTGGCACCCATTGCTTCATAGGTTTGAAAAATTCGTCTGCTCAACAATACAAGCAACGCAATGAACGTGGCTGAACTGTCAAAATTAAAGGCATTGCGATCGTTTGCCATTTTATGTGTGTTATACAATTTCCCAGCAGCTTGAGTATGAATGGCTGGAAAACGAAAGAAACAATAGATGGATTGTGAAAAAAAACATAGGTTTATGTCGAGAATGAGGGTGAATACTAAGACATGCTGCACAAACCCCTAATGAATTGGGATAAGGACAGCAAGATGAATGCCAGCCAAAAGGTAATGGTAAAGTAACTTAATACACGTACGCCAGCGCATCAAGCTACTGGAAACTGTCAAATTTTCCCCAATCAACTTTGCTTTACTTTAGCGATATAGTAGAAAATCTCTTAAAGAAATTTGACAAAGGAGATGGCATTTTTTGGCATTACTAATTTTGGAAAGCTACAGAATTCAAAGCTATTTAAAAAAAACGCGCTTATTTTTATGTACTGATAGCCAGATTAACTTTATTATTGGCAATGGGGATAAAATCTCGATAAATATGAGTAGGTAACTTGATTTGATCGAACACAGAGCGGCCGGATACAAGGTTTTTTTTTTATTTTTCTACTGACTTCAAAAAAAGGAGATTTTACACCGCATTATATTGTAGTCTTTGTTTCAACCTCCTTACCCTAAACATGAACACCCACTAAAACCCATAAACATGACACTTTAGAAGATGACATTTCACGTCATGTTATTTATTTTATTTCGACAACTTCACAAGTCACATTCATAGATAAAAATACTAAATGTAGTCACATTCGCTCGCTCGCTACTGTTTTGTGCTGGTGTAAATGTTTTGTGCTCCCAAAGTTTTACGTGGATCTTTTCATTCGATTCAACGACCTGGCTTGCTTTTGGATTTCGAAGACTCCTACCTTTCTGAACAACCGTTGCGAGACTTGGACCTCTATGTGTTTGTGTGTATAACATTACGAGTCAACGTGATGTCAACCACGGACCGCTGCCTAAACTATAACTATACTATCTACCTTCTTGTACCGTTGGGCACCGACAGGTGTGTGTCAATTGTGGATCTTCTACAGCACGTTCCAGAAATCACCAATTACGGACTGATTCGGACAGAGAACGAGGCATATATAAAGTGATTCGAGAATGGAATGGTACTTGGCATGGACACGGCATCAAGCTAGCCTATCTCCCCCTGCACCTTTCTTAGATAATATATTGCTAATATATGATGAATAAAATATTATGATTAAATACCTATTGGTTTTTTATTGTACCTACAATAATCCTGTCATCCTTAGGTAATTACCATTAGCAATATTATATGCTTAGATTTCGATAAGTGAGTATTTAAAGTCTCCTGAGTTTTCTGTGACTACTTACTATGTTTAATTAAAACTGACAGAGTACACTTAGGCTGCGTTTCCACCAGAGATGAGCGAGGATGCGTAGGTTAAAACTAACCAATAACAACGCTAACTTAGTTCAAGCTATGAAAATGAAGCGATGTTATTGGTTTGTTTCACACACATCCCTCGCTACGCATCCTCGCACATTTCTGGTGGAAACGCAGCCTTAGACTGCCATTAGGTCCGCATTATATTGTAGTCTTTGCATTAGGTCTATAAATGATCAGTGAGTAAATCTTTGAATTAAACAAACTAAGTAAATCTTTTAACTAAACAACTTGTAAACAAAGCATAATTAGCAATATGTTATGCATACAATAAACATTTATGCGTTAAAATAGTAATAGAGGTAAAATAACCTAAAATGAATGCACTTAACCTCACTTTTACAAAAATTAAGATTTCTCTTGAACCCCATTGTTATTATTTTTTATTTATTTTTTTAACAAAAGCTCTTAATATTCCCTTTCAAACCATGCCACTTTTATTTTTGTAGTAATTAAAAAAGTTTAATGCCAGCGTTCTATGAACTTCTGCCATTCTCCTTTTAGTAGCTTGATGTGCTGGCGTCTGTACCTACCAGCTTTTGTTCTTTACTTAATAACCGCATCGACATTAGACCCATCATCATCATCGTTCGCCTGCCGATATCTAAATTTATTTGGGGTCGGAGCTACATGTCCTTGTCTTCCATACTTCTCTATTAGTCGTCACCTCGGTAGTCACCAGCTATATCATCTTTCACAGAGTCCATCCATCGTTTCGTTATTAGCTGCATCAGTTTACAGCCTCCAATCTATTTTATTTTACCTTGTAAAAGTCATCATTCAATCAATTTTTTTTTTAACAATTTAAAATTTAAAATTCATCGCTGCGTATCGCTGTTCAATGTGAAACGGCATTACATCTGAATATTGCACGTAGCGCATGCAAAGTGATCAGAGGAGCCCCACTTAGTGCTAATGAAAGTGTTAAAATAATCCCTAGTGCACACTCAGTAGGAGTATAGCTTAGCAACAGTGCAGAAACTCCTGCGCTACGAAAATTAGGGTTGTAAACTTTCAGTTTAACATAATATTTGCACATCTGCACCATTATTTTGTTCATGTAGGTACCTACTTACTTAACTTTAATTACTTATCCTCCCTAGTATTGCGCTAAACTATTTTAAAACAGTTGTTGCCCGCTGTTTCATATGCATCCCAGGGAAACTGCAACATCTACCCAGATAAAAAGTAGGTACGATATATTTTAATCTAGCTTATAGTTTACATTCCAAGTTTTATCCAAATCCGTTGAAAAGTTAAAATGTGATGGAGTAAAACTTCACTTGATCAGATGTACAGATAGATATTAATAGAAGAATTACGTTTTATTATCATTATAGAAAAATAGTCAGCTATAGAATAAAGTTCGTTGACTCCGTTGTGATCATGAAAGCAAGTACTCAATGAGACAGCTGCAAATCTTCTCACGCCGTTACTGACTGAGGGCAGAAGGATTTTCGCTTCATCGTACCTTTTATCCAAAAAAATAAAAAGGAAATCAGGCCACCACCACCACATCAGACCACTGATAAAACACTTAAAACAAAAAAGACAACATAAAAGGTCGGTACAAAATACCTCTAACATAAGTTAGGAAATAATATTACATGATCGACTAATACAAACTAAAAATCATCTAGACGCAAAAATATATATATTTTATATTGTATGTACACTACAAAAATGGGTTCCCTATACGAGTTCGAAATACTATTCCGCGAAAATTGTTACATCGATGATTATACATATGCCTTGATAATACGAAGTTATGTTTTTTTTTTTCATACATCGAACTTGTTTCTTCGGCGTTTGTTTGTTCGATGTAACGTACTTCGAAAATATTTAGCCAACGAGATCCTGTTGATTTTTAAAGTAAGGTTTTTTTTTTCTTCGCCAGATAACTTTATTCGAGGAATAAAATTGACGTTTGACAGTTTTTGTATGAAATAACTGTCAAAATTATTTCTCGAATAACGTTATCAGATGATTGAAAAATCAGCCCTAAGTAGACAGTATTTGATTATTAAATTACGAAACAGTTTTTTTGATTGATGGTTCTTTTGGCTTATTCCGTTTATCCACCCTAAAACAGCCTGCACCCTAAGATGGATACTCGGAAACGCATGTCCGAGAATCCACCCTAAGCCTATAAATCTCATTTATCTAACTAGACTTAGGGTGGATAAACGGAATAAGCCGTTCTCATCTCAATCTTGGATGTACCTACCATTATTTCGTAGACGATAGAAGTGAAAACAAAACACAAACAGAATACTTCGCCATCACTCACTGACGTATTGGATATACATTAAAGCCGAGTACATCCCGAGGACAGCCGAACTCATCCGTAGCGGATATTTTTTTAATCATCTTATAAACAAAACACGCGTGGTGTTGCTTATGGTAACAGTGTCGCGAGTTCAATGGTTTTTCTCATCTCAAAAATACCCAACGCGCCTGAAGAAGTTTTCATTTCAAAAATGTATTGGCTAAATATTTTTGAAGTAACGTTACATCGAACAAACAAACGTCGAAGAAACAAGGGTTCGATGTAAGGTTATCGATATTAAGAAACAGCGAACAAAAAAAGTGTAGTAAAAACATAACTTCGTATTATCAAGGCATCGATGTATAATCATCGATGTAACAATTTTCGCGGAATAGTATTTCGAACTCGTATAGGGAACCCACAAAAATACATAGCAAAAAAGTAATTAAACCCTACAAAATATACAATGGGCGGCCTTATCGTTTTTCTACGTTGTCTTCCAGGCACCCTTGGAATGGACAGTGATTTGCATGCAATTTAGAGGCTTTTGGTCATAAATACACAACCATGTCCACCCCATCATGACACATACACACACAAGATAAAAAAAAACGCTTTACTCCTTTAAAACTACTACTTAAGACTATGGTAGATAATAGAGTTGTCCATTTTAATACTGTATAATTTGTTTAGCTGAAATTATACAGTACCTATCCATCACTCTTTTTTCTTGAATTAAAATAAGTAAATTACTTATCACTCATCACGCCTTGTTGCCCCTGAGGGTTGAGCAGACGTGTACGTCAGTTGCGAAGGGTCAATTTTTGTAATAGGTAAGCCGGAGCAGATGTCCGTAATATGATTATATTATTTGTCTATAGAATGCTGACTGCGCCATTTTCCAAAGGGAAGCCGGTAGGAATCGAGTTATAATATGGTACCTTTGCCACTGGTGCACGTCCACATTTCAGGGGCAAAGCCTATTGCAATAAACCGGGCACAAATCCAGACTCCGGGTTGCGAAATACTATTTAGAAAAACCTGCGATCGACCCGTTGCATGCAAATCACTGTCCATTCCAAGGGTGCCTCCCTTGGAATGGACAGTGATTTGCATGCAATTTAGAGGCTTTTGGTCATAAATACACAACCATGTCCACCCCATCATGACACATACACACACAAGATAAAAAAAACGCTTTACTCCTTTAAAACTACTACTTAAGACTATGGTAGATAATAGAGTTGTCCATTTTAAAGCAAGGAAGGATTAAGGATAAGGATTCGCTGTGGGACTGTAAAGCCCCTAGATCTAGCCTGATAGTGTTTAATTCGGCCATCAACGCGTCACTTTCGTCGTTTTCTGAGCGAAGGAACAACAATTAGAAATAATCTACACATTCGTCATGAATAGGTATCATGCCCTTCACTTGATTCATAACGGAGTCGAAATTTATTCTTTCCTCGCGTTATAGTTTTCTTATTTTTTCGTATCGGTTCACGTTCAAAATGCGGGTATTCATAATTATAAATAGAGTGAGAAATGTGCATCTGTTTATTATTTATATTGCGGAAGCAGTTTCGGTTATGCCCCAATACATATACATAGTATCTTTAGGCATCGATAACATTTTTTCAAGCCAAGATTTTCTTTGATAAATTGTGTGTATTGTACAGACCTGGATTTTTTATTTCTTACGTGACTACAAACATGTTACTTGTATATTTTTTATTGGCATGTATATAATCGAACCTCTAATAATTCCCATTTTGGTTTCTTAAAAATATTATCGAATAGGTACTCTATTAAAATGTTTACGCGTTTTTTTGTGAACCTGTTATTATTCCTATTTTACGGTCCTAAAAATACAAAATAGCCAAAGTAACTGCGACTAATTTGGTTGTAGCGTTTGCTACTCCCGGCAACGCTCGCTTCGCTCGCTCGGCTCGCGCGTGTGTTGTCACAGTTCAAACCTAACCTTCCCTCTTGGTTGGGGTACCCCTAGCTTAGTTACTGTGACCAGGTGTGAGCTAAGCCCAGAAACTTAAAAAGAGTCTCAATTATTGAAAAAACGGGTTCATGCAAGGAAATTTGCTAAAAAAATTATTTAAAAAGGCACATCAAAATTACAAAAAGGTTAAACTAATTTTTCAGCGCTTCAAAACAATTTTCACTTTCCGCTTGTTTTTCTCCAATCATTTAAACAGAGCCCGCATCATTAATTACTTCGCCGTAATTGATGGCGCGATACCGATCAGCTGTTACATGAACCGTTCAGGACAACGGATATTTAATTACTCTGCCTATTCCAAAATGGATTATAAGCTTAATGATACTTCGATTATGTTTAGCTGAAATTATACAGTACCTATCCATCACTCTTTTTTCTTGAATTAAAATAAGTAAATTACTTATCACTCATCAAGCCTTGTTTCCCCTGAGGGTTGAATAGACGTGTACGTCAGTTGCGAAGGGTCAATTTTTGTAATAGGTAAGCCGGAGCAGAATGATGTCCTTAATATGATTATATTATTTGTCTATAGAATGCTGACTGCGCCATTTTCCAAAGGGAAGCCGGTAGGAATCGAGTTATAATATGGTACCTTTGCCACTGGTGCACGTCCACATTTCAGGGGCAAAGCCTATTGCAATAAAATCCAGACTCCGGGTTGCGAAATACTATTTAGAAAAACCTGCGATCGACCCGTGTGGCTGTTATTACTTAGCCACGAGCCCCCGGAAGATTATGAATTATCTTAGGGGGGCTCGTTTCAGAATTCGTCTATTGATCGGCTACAAGAAACGCCCAGCACCCTACCTAATTGCGTAACACACTATCAATCTCAAACTGAATCATTTTGATGGATATAGGTACTGATAGACGTGCTCAAAAAAAAGCATGCTCATAAGCTTGCTTAAAATTAGCTTGCTCTGCAATTGTTCACATTTGCCAGCAATAAGCGTGTTTGTTTTATGGGGAATGCTCCAACCAGCCCGCGAAATTCAACATTTCTTGCGTTTTTTGCAATTTGCAGGCCAGTGCTAGGTTGTATGTTGATTAATATATTATTCACGGCTGTAAGACGTATGTAGTTACAGAATTATAATCATCAAAATCACCAATACAACCCTTCAACTTCATAAAGGTGTAAGAACAAAAAAAAAAAAACAGAAAAAGTAATTCCTACAGCTTTATGAACTTAGAGCGTTTTATTGATGGTTTTGATGATTATAATTCTGTAACTACATATGTCTTACAGCCGCGAATAATATTTTAATCAACATACAACCTAGCACTGGCCTGCAAATTGCAAAAAACATAAGAAAATTTGAAATTTCGCGGGCTGGTTGGAACATTCACCTTAAGCATAGGTACGATAATAGCATGCTCATTTTTTAGCACGCTCAAAATAAGCATGCTCATTACTGGCAATGTTGCGACACACGTGCTACTAAGCCTCGTATCCACTAGGCAACATTTGGCGCGCGACATGTTGCATAACATGTTGCTCAACATGTTGAAAGTTAGCGCGGAACTTTTGTTTAGCAACGTTGTCTGTCTACGCATGATCAGCCGTCAACATGTCGCCAGAGGAATTAGTGTTGACTTCAGCGGCAGTGGCTAGGTATAATTTTATCGAAAAAAGCATCAAAAAGAAAAAAACCACGTTGGTGGGTTAGAAATTACTTACAAAATAAAGAAAATATATTCAGTGATCTCCGTGTGGTTGATGGATCTTTTACGAATTTTACCCGAATGAGCACTCGCTCGTTACACCACAGGGACATTTCTGCGCGTCATGTGTCCAGCTTGTTGTTTGTTTCCGTGCAACATGCAGTTGAGCATCAAATATCGCTGAGTTCTCCACTCAGCGATATTTGATGCTCAACTGCATGTTGCACGGAAACAAACAACAAGCCGCGAGTCATATTGCGCGCCAGCTGGCAACGTCGCGCGGTGTTGTGCAACGCTGCCGAAAATGTTGAGCGTCACGTTTTGCGCGTCATTTGTTGCCTAGTGGATACCAGGCTTTATGAGCGCTTGCTCAATAAAAGCATGCTTTCGTGCTAGTAAAGGTACTGATACACATTCTCATTACTAGCATGCTCAAACCAATCGGAGCACGCGAAACTCACGTGACTTTGATTTTCGCGTACTCCGATTGGTTTGAGCATGCTAGTAATGAGCATGTGTGTCAGTACCTTAATGAGCACGTCTGTCCGTACCTTATTGCTAATCCATTGCTTCATAAGTTCGAAAAAATTGTCTGCTCAACACCGTAATAACGCAATGAATGTTGTTGAACTGTCAAAATGAAAGCCATTGCTACTTTGTTAGTGAGTTACAAAATGAAAGCCATTGCTACTTTGTTAGTGAGTTACAAAATGAAAGCCATTGCTACTTTGTTAGTGAGTTGCAAAATGAAAGCCATTGCTACTTTGTTAGTGAGTTACAAAATGAAAGCCATTGCTACTTTGTTAGTGAGTTACAAAATGAAAGCCATTGCTACTTTGTTAGTGAGTTACAAAATGAAAGCCATTGCTACTTTGTTAGTGAGTTACAAAATGAAAGCCTATGCTACTTTGTTAGTGAGTTACGCAATTGCCCCGCAGGCCACCCGTATTTAACTAAATATAGAAACCTGCCGCGAAGTAATTCTATTTAAGGCTAAGTTATCACTTTCATAAATAATATTCAATTAGTCTAGCCCTCAGCAATACGCAACAAAGCACATAGCTCATTCAAGGTTAAGACCTTATAACGAGATAAATTGTGTGACTAATTACGACAAATGATATTTTATTTATTCAACTTTAGAATATGCATTTGATAATTAATGTTTAATTTGACCCCGCAGGTTATCTTGTCCACTGTGTATTGTTAGCACTCACAGTCACACTTGGTTTTTAAGGACCATGTGGCCTAGAACTCTTAAAACATTATCTCTAAATCGTTAAAAAAATATAATAATGTGGTCACAAAATTAAACTACCGGGTGACAGATAAGTAATAAGTCTGACAACCAGTCTTATCAAGGGGTATCGTATTACCCAGTAACTGGGTTGTGGAGGTCAGATAGGCAGTCGCTCCATGTAAAATACTGGTATTCAACTGCATCCGGTTAGACTGGAAGCCGACCCCAACATAGTTGGGAAAAGGCTAGGCAGATGATGATTACTTCACGTATAAAATGTATCTTAATTCTCTCCCGGGCACTTAGATCAAGCCACCCTGCTTTTTTTTCGTAATTAGGTCTATGACTTTTTAAATGGTTGTGAATTCAAACTTGGAAAAATTATGCCACCAAAATAATGACCAGTATTTATTTTATTAATTGAATACTTCAAGCAAACAAATGTACAGAGGCGGACTTAATCAATTACCTCAGCCTATTGCAGTCCACTGCTAGGCTCTACAGAACACCCTGTCCTCCGCCTTCCGCATCCAGTCCGTTCCAACCACTTTCTTTAGGTCATCCGTCCATCAAGCTGGGGGGCGTCCCACGATACGCTGTCTCCACTCAAGGACTCGTCTGCTCCACCGGCCATCTGTCCTTCGATAAACATGGCCAGCCCACTGCCACTTCAGTCTGCTTACTCTGCAAGCTATGACGGTAACTCCGGTTCTTATCCGGACATTTCTGATTTTATCCTTCAAAGAGACTCTGTTAGGATAGATCGCATAGCTCGCTCCATAGCGCGCTGAGCGACGTTGAACCTTGACCCTGGCGGACTTAATGCCATAGGCATTTTCTACCTGTCAGCCTTTGGGTGATGGCACTAGTAGAAGGTGCTATTATGAAAATTGAGGAAGCAGTATGTCGGCTTCAAAACTGATCAAAACTTTGTCTTTGAGTCATCACTCTTTTAATGTTATAAGCCTTTAAAATTTTTAACATGGAAATGCATGAAGGCTCGATTTAGTGGTCCGGGAGTGTATTACCTACTAGCTGAGCCCCGCGGTTTCACCCGCATAAGTCTCGATCCCGTGGGAATAGCGGGTTGAAAAGCATCCTGTGTCAATCCGTTCAGCCGTTTTAGCGTGACAGCGTAACAAACAAACATACAGAAAATCAAATCTTTTCTCTTTAAGTAGGTATAATATTAATTTAGACCAAATAACAACGAATAAAGTAACAAATTCAACTGTGAAGTGCACTATCTTACAATCTTTACACTGGCGCTGATTCTGTTGTTCACAAACTAAACTAAATTTAAGTTCAGGCATCTTTTTCTTTCTATTTCATTAAGAAAAGGACAGAAGATAAATATTAGTTTAGTTCCTGTCAAGTTAGTCGGCGCCTGACGTAAATTGATGTATTTATAATAGCCAATTTTTTAATCTCGTCTAAATTGTCTATGGAGTATCTTAATTTGACAGGACTGAACTAATATTTATCTTCTGTCCTTTTCTTAATGAAATAGAAAGAAAAAGATGCATGAACTTAAATTCAGTTTAGTTAGTGAACAACAGAATCGGCGCCACTGTCTTATTTTCTTAGTGTATTCTGCACCCCAATTGCATATAACACTATCTATCGCAATCTGAATCATCCTGAATTATATTGCTAATCCATTGCTCCATATGCTCGAGAAACTTGACTACTCAACAACGTAAATAACACAATGAATGTTGTCAACTGTCAAAATGTAGATTTCTCTATATAAACTGTCAAAATGTAGATTTCTCAATTGCATATAACACTATCTATCGCAATCTGAATCATCCTGAATTATATTGCTAATCCATTGCTTCATATGTTCGAGAAACTTGTCTACTCAACAACGTAAATAACACAATGAATGCTGTTCAACTGTCAAAATGCAGGTTTCTTAGAAAACAATAAAATATTATTGACGTAAAGGGACTTGCACTTAAATCTGTCGTCTATAAATAAATTACGATGTTGAATTGAATCTCGACAGAATTATTCAATATTGGAGGTTAGTGGCGTTGTGTTGATTCATCGAAATGTTTATTCATAATAGTTAATTACAACGCGGTCACATTAACTCGACGCATCTCTGGAATGCGAGGCCCGCATTCCTTAGCTCGCAGCAAGTGTTAGGCCTTTGTCTTTATCTTTGTTACCGATACGTGCGTCGATAATTTGGCTAGTTTTCTGTTGTTGTTTAAATTATACTTTTTTGTTAGGTGTATTTAGGTATATTACCCAAAAACCGCCAAGCGTCGAGTTAATGTGACCGCGTTGTATATTCCGATAAGTCTATTAATAGGTACCGGTTTAACTTTGAGTCACTTGTGAGTTTTCTCCGGAACGCAATGGTAAAAAGTTCAGTAGCATGGCGCCTCGTTTCAAAATAGACCTTCGATCCGCGCTTTGGGGAAAAACGACACTTTTTAGAATTCCGTACCCAAAGAGTGCCAACGGGACCTTATTAAGGCTCGGAGCACACAGGCGCGACGCGACTGTGTGACGTGACTCTGGTAGAACAATGTCCACGAAGTTTTCATAGAAAATTATCTACTAGTCACGTGCTCGTCTGAGGGAGCCTTTACTAAGGGTGTGCGTTCCATCCGTACATTTGTCACAGGGTTGTATCTTCTGAACTTTTCACAGAGTGTGGTTCAATGGCCGCTGTAACAAATAATAAAAATAAAATAAACCTAAAAATTATATTGGGTCGCCATATAAAAACCGTGTTTTTTTTTACTAATATACATTTTACTAATATACATTTTTTTTTTAATTTGTGTAAAATATTGTACAGACGCCAGGAGATCAAGCTACTACAATCTGTAAATTTTTTAAAAATAGATTTTCAAGTTTATCGTTAAAGCATAAATGTTCAAAGTTGTTTGGGAAAATTTGATAGTTTCGGGTCGCTTGGTGTGCTGGCGTCTGTACGTTAGTACCTACCTAAGGATTAAGGAACCCTTCTTGAGCGAGCCCGACTCGCACTTAGCCGCTTTTTAACCGACGAAAAAACGGAGGAGGTTCTCAAGTTGACGCGTATATTTTTTTTTAAGTCATAACAATTTACGGTTTGCCTGAACTGTTTTCTTTATAAACATAATCATTTTACCATAACATTCGCCATGTAAAATGATTATGTTTATAAAGAAAACATAATCTGCTCATTTTTCGTGTCATGTGTCAAAGAAAAACATGTTTTGTTGTTGTTTACGTATTTTTTCCATATCTTTTAAGAATTTTATACCTTCGAACTGTATAACTTCTTATGAATGAGGATCTTATATGTTACAGGGGGCGAGAAATTCTTGCTTGAGAAATTCCTAATAGCAAAACCCTGCAATAACATTTTACCCGACCTAGGAATCGAACCCGAGACCTCATACACGGCAGTAGCGCTTCGTCGTCGTTTCAGCCGATAGACGTCCACTGCTGGACATAGGACTCCCCCAATTTTGGGAGGGTTTGCCATAATCGCCACGCTTAGCAGGCGGGTTGGCGAAAGCAGTATGGTATGATGGTGGAATACATACATGCTGCCCATTCTCCGGTACGATCCTTAGTCGCCTTTTACGACACCCACGGGAAGTAAGGGGTGGTGCTATTCTATAAGTCCGGCACCACACAGACAAAAAAAAAAGTACCTTACGTTAAATAATTAGTCTTAGTTTTAAGTAAGTGCGCAAAATTGCAATGTTGTTCGTCTTTTTATTTTACTTTTTGTTATTAATCTTAAGTTTAAGAAGTACCTACCTATCTTGCCATAATTTTTTTAAGTTCTAGCCTTTAGTTTAGAAATAAATAGAATAAAATAAAAAAGAATACAGAATTCTCAACATCATTGCTGTGAGAATCCGGAATCGATTAACATTATCTATCACGTTCATTTGTTCGGCATGATGTCGTCATGAATATTACCAACGAACCGTAGACGTACCGAGTGGAAGGCATTCAATGACTAATACAGTATTATAATGGATAATACGCCTCTGTTGACTTCGCTTATGTGGAATTGGGTGAGATACCTAATACAGCATTGTATCAGAAAGGTGTGTATATTTATTTTTTATTGCTGAATGGGCCCGCTCTTGACTTCCATCACGTCTATAATGGAACGAGCGTGCCCAGAAGATGCTTAAGGCATTGGAACTCCCACGCATCGACAAAACACAGCAGGCTGATTGACGCCGGACTCCGCAAAAAACAACACCTTATAATTACCGGTAAAGATAGTCCAAATAAGAGGTATTCCTCGAAACGCACCAACTTTGAGAGTATGAAGTATTCGTAATAAATGCTATCGATAGACGTTTCATTTGGTGCGTTTCAAAGAAGGTGCGTTTCGAGGAATACCCCAAAAACAGCACCCTAATTGCATATCACACGATCAATCACAAACCGTAATACGTTGCTTCACTTGCTTCATATGTTCGAATAATTTGTCTGCTCAACAACGTAAATAATGCAATGAATGTTATTCAATCGTGAAAATGAAAGCCATTGCTACTGTTAGTGTGTACAGACGCCAGCACATCAAGCTACTACAATCTGTAAAATTTCTTTAATAGATTTTCAACTTTATCGCCGAGGAATAAGGTTTAAAGTTGATTGGGAAAATTTGACAGTTTCGGGTAGCTTGATGTGCTGGCGTCTGTTCATTTACCCCGCAGAACTTGGACTCACAATCAAATCTCATCGTAGTGAAACCAATTACAGAAACGAGTAACTTGAGCAGCAAAAATATACCTAACCTACATATTTTAAGGAATGTAAGTACTTACTGCTTTTTGCGCGTCAATAACCAACATTCAGCCTTACACCGTTAACACAGCAATAACATATACAAACCTTCCCAACCACATCAAAATCAATCGTCATTCCTTATCTCATTCACAACAGAGTTCAAATTACCGTGACAGAATCCATCAAGTTTGCAGTAAAAATATTGTCGGGTAGAAGCACCGATATTGTAAACATAGCCACCGTCTGATATCAAAACAGTCCGCCGTTTATTTCACCTTTTAAACACATAACTATAACTTATATAATATGTCCTTGTTTAATCACATCGTGTGTGGTTCGTATCATAAGTTCCTACTTGACACACGATTATGTACAAAGACACCATTTTCCACAAGTGTGAGTCAGAGGGAAGGCATTGTTTTTAATAAAGATGTCGTTAAATTTGCATAACTGTTCAAGTAAGTAAGAATTGGTCATGGTTACTTTGCAATTACGATTTGTTGCGGTACATTCTTGGGATATTACGTTACTTTACGTACTTATTGATTATAGTAGGTGCACAGATTACCTTGAAGATTAATAAGGTAATCACTTCTTCGTATTTATGATTCTATTTAGCATAGCATATCATAATTAGCCGTTAATGTTCCTTATAATAATAATAAGCATTTTATTATCAGGCAACTAAGACCCATAGACAAAAACACAAAATAATCTTATACAATAAAAAATACATATTAAAAACCTTAAAACTATACACGTAACGTTGTCGGCGTCGTGTTTCGCTGCGTGGTGTCGCGTATCTGTCCTCGGAAACGACGATAAACAAGACCTTTCGGCCAAAAGTCCTCTTTCAGACAGGTCTGTAGATGTTGGGTCGGAACTCGTACCACGAATGCGATTCCAACTTTTCGACACTCAGAGTGGTCTTCATCTTCAAATACTGCACGACTTCTTCCTTCTTTCAACTTTCTTCCTTCCTCCTTATGCTGTGACACAGGTCTCCTCTCTGTGAGAGAGAGTTGGCCGTAATCCACCACGCGGGCCCAATGTGGGATGGCAGATGTCACTTGTCTTTAAAATTTGAAGGATTTTGGTTCTAGGATATGCCGGTTTCCTCACGTTTTCCTTCACCGTTTTGAGCGCAGTTGCAGTGGTGAAAGAAGATGAACATTGGAAGTATAATAAATCATACATACTCCGGTATATGTTTTACATTTCACAAGGACAGTTTCCAGGTATCCGGGACGGGAGCCTCGGGGATCGGGGTAGTCAGGGAGTAACCCGTAATAGTAATAAGTACCTACATTGAAATGAAACCAATTCAGTAAAGTCAAACATGACTAAATTTGCTCCACTTTCCAATACCGAGAAGCACCATTTAATCCTCACATGTGAACCATTGCGGTACTAATTCTACATATTGTCGGTTATACATATGTATATGGGGGACACTCGTGGCGATAGACCGTCTAGCTACGTTTGCCGATGTCACTGATCAGGGGCCCAAGTCTGCTATTTTTATAAATTCGTCATTCCAACACGATCCCACCACCATCCCATTGTCATTTTGCTAAAAGTTCGTAATCTGCTAAATTCATAATGGTCGATCATTGGTCGGTCAATGGCACAGAACATATACGATATCTGTAACGAATTAAAAGCAATGACTGCACAATGACGTTCTAATGGTAGGTCACTGATCAAAGGAACTGTCAAAATTTTAGCAGATTAACGCCTAAGTCAGTCATTCATTTGTTATTATGTACGAGATTACCATTCTATGCCATTTCGTTCAATGGAGTGTCAGTGGTTGACCATTGGAAAGTCATAATGACGCCATTATATTAGTAGATTACCAAACTTGTCAAAATCGACAATTATGAAATCAATGATAGACCATTCTGACACTATTGTAATAGCAGACTTGAGGCCCTGTTCGTGAATGAGTGAACCTCCATTACGTGTAGAGTCCCCTCCATGCCTCGGAAAGCACGTTAGGGGGAAGCGCTAACGTAGCCCGCGGAATTCAAATTTTCTTACGTTTTTTGCAATTTCCTGGTTTGTACGTTGATTAAAATATGATTCGCTACCGTAACAAATATGTATTTACAGAATTATAATCATTAGAATCAGTAATACAACTTGTTAAGTTAGTGTAATCCCAAAATGTCACGATTTCATGAAATAGTCATTCAGTAGGTTTTTTTTTGCGGTTGGGAAATCATCAAATGACCCCCCCTCCCGCTCCGGGTGGAGCGGAAGGGAGTGTCAGACTCGATCTTTGACAGACGTTACGGGTCTAACCAGGTCAGTCTTACCAAGGAGTATCATGGAACCCAGCAACTGGGTTATGAAGGTCAGATTGGTAGACGCTCCATATAAAATATTGGTATTTAGCTACATCCAGTTTACTGGATGCTTTCGTGTCATATTTACTTATTCCTGTTTTAACAGGAAGCCGACCCCAACATAGTTGGGAAAACGCTGCTGGGCAGAGATTGATTGGGTATATTTTTAGCGGTTTCATTTGACTATTTCTGTTGTGTGATACCTGTTTTGTTTTTTTTATTTAATTTAACTTACTTTTTTATGTGTAAGTACGTGTTTCTAGACAAATAAACCAACTTTTCTTTAAATTAGACTGGTACCAATGACATCACCTTTAATTAGAATTCACGAGAGCTTTCACCATTTGCCACAGGATTGGATATCCTTATTGATTACTCATTCTATTATCCGCTGTGGTTCGTCAACCCGACAAATACATTGTCATTTTTTTATGGATTTGACAGCTCTAGTGTTGTACAACATGAAATATCGATGTCAAGATATTTCATGTTTATGTCTTCTTTTTTGCCTATTGTTTGAGGTCATCATGCTTGAGGACCTGGGCTTGATGGTTTTCTTAATTCTATAGATTCAGTACGAAACTGCATCTGAATCTACTTTAATTGCTCGTCTATCTGCAGGCTAAGGTATCTCGAGATTGAACTATCGACTGACATTATAGCACTAGGTAATCTATCAGTAAATCGATGTTATCTACTAAACCTTATCGTTTCGTCGTATCGACACAGTTCTCAGCGTACTTCTCAGTTAAATGCTTCTCCGTACTCCATAAAAAGCATGCTGAAGCCATATTTAACGTAAATATAATTTATAGCCAGTATTCGATGAATGCAAAATAAATAGGCGGGGAAACTTGAGCTGTTTTCAAAGAAAATACATTTAGTTTAAATAAACATCATGTCAGTTCCAGCCAAGAGTTCAATTTCATCATCAGAAATTCATTCTCAGCAATTGCGTGGGGTAGGTAAGCACCCCACGCAATTGCTGAGAATGAATTTCGTAGCCAACGACGAAACTGTATACAGTGGCGTCAAAAAGTTAGTTTAACATTAATTATCCTTCAGCTCTGACCATCAGATTATGATTTTAAAATTCTAGTTCCAAATGTTTGTACTGTACACTATAACGTTTTTGTTGACATTAGTCACTATCAACCTAACATAAAAATAATTAAGTAATCCCTCAGGATAACCTGATTTTTTTATAATAATGTGGCATCACAGCTGTAGGTAGTGGAAAAATGTCAACTATTTTTTGGAGGCCACTCACTGTACATCTATTCAGGTTAAAAATTAAAGTCGCTTTTCGTGTCTCTCTGTGTAACCACGTTGTTCTCCTAAAATACTCAGCGGATTTTGATGATAATTTATTGAATCCGAAATTAATATATTTGATTGATGAGATTTTCATCATCATTTAGAGAATTTATTCCGGATGGTTTATATGTGTATTAAACTTACATATATTTAGTAAAGAAATCTGAGGTAGTTGCACGGTGCGGGAGGGGTGACAGTTGTCACAAGTTGACGAATCACTGAGCTCCCGCATCACGTCATGTATACCCCTCCCGCGCCGCGCTGCTACCTCAGGCAACGTCTCAGATAAGCGGTCGGCCTATAGATATTTTGTCAAGTCGTGGAAACGGCGTGAAGCCTTCAGACTGTCAACGAAGATACGGGCCCGTCAGATAGTAGTTCGATACTTCGGAATGAACCGTAAACTTTTTTGGACGGGCAAAAACACATCGAGAGAAAGAACAACTGTCAAATCATGTTACCCAATACGTCTGCGGAGTTTTGCTAGCTAATTTAATTTGACCCTGTATAACATCACACTAATATTATATAGGCGAATGTTTGTGAGTGTGTGTGTGTGTGTTTGTTACTTCTTCACGCTCAAACGGCTGGACCAATTTTGATAAAATTTTGTATGGAGGTAGCTGACACCCTGGATTAACATATAGGCTACATATAGGCTACTATTAGTTGTTATTTGAACATTTTGAACTAATATTATAAAGAGAAAAGATTTGATTTTTTGTTTGTTTGTTTGTTTGTTACGCTGTCACGCTGAAACGGCTGAACGGATTGACATAGGCTAGGTACTTTTTATCCCGATATGCCCACGGGATCGACATTTACGCGGGTGAAACCACGGGGCGCAGCTAGTTAAACTATAAAACAATAACTCACATGATTGTGGTACATAGTTCATACTGTAAAGCCCAGTGTAAAATGCCCGCATTGCTCCTTCCCCCCTCGAATGATACCAATTAGGTTTAATTGCTGGTTAGCCATCCATTACAGTGTCCACAGTCCACTGATGCTTAACAAGGAATCAAATTGTGTAATCTCATTTGATATACCATTTTAGGGTTCTTGTATTGAAATAATTGTTACCACTGATTGGGTTGTTAGAGAACGAAAGGGGCACTAAAAAGAATGGGGTACGCAGGTCAATGGCCTGTTAAATTTTAAGTGGCATAAAATTTTATTGCTGCAACTTACAGGAGTTTGAGTTTTTATTTTGTTCGTGTACAGTACGGCCTATGAAGGGAGGGGCCCGTGGCTAAATAATAACAGCCGCACAGGTCGAGCTACGCTTGCCGCGGTTGGTCTGTGGATGTGTGACCATCTTTAGATACCGAGACCCCTCCGTGCACGTTAAGCCGTTGATCCCGGCTGTCATTCGTTGATCTTTGACAGTCTTTACGGGTAGTCAGAAGCCCGAAAGTCTGACAACCAGTGTTACCAAGGGGTATCGTATTACCCAGTAACTGGGTTGTGGAGGTCAGATAGGCAGGCACTCCATGTAAAATACTGGTATTCAGCTGCATTCAGTTAGACTGGAAGCCGGCCCCAACATAGTTGGGAAAAGGCTAGGCAGATGATGATGAGAACGGCCTATGAATTAGGTATGGCCGGTACAAACTTTGCACAGAAGGCTGCCAAATAACATTTTATAGGAGCCAAATGGTGACATGGGGCGAGTATGAGTGAAAGAACACCATGTGAGTATTCAGACCGGCCATAAATCTTCGGCCATATTTTAAAGTAGCGCCGATCAGACATTTCAGCAATTGGCACACTGCACCGCTTCACGCAGCGGGACGCAGATAACGTGCCCCCCCGCGCATGATTTTTTACATAAAAATTCAATAAAAACGCGCTTCCGTGCGGATTTTGACACCGTTTCGCGCACCCCGCTGCGTAATGCGGTGCAGTGCCAGTGTGCCAATCTCCTTCGATATCAAAATTAATTAGGTATTAGAGTTTGAGTTCGAAAGCAGTAGTGGCCCAGTGGTAACGGCCGCGACTTACCACTTGTAGGTCGTAGGTTTGAACCCAGCTAGGCGCTTTACTTTGTGTAAATTATTTCATTACCACTGCTCTCAATCGGTGAAGGAAAACATCGTGAGGAAGCCGACATATCCTAGAACCAACAATTAGAAGACGTGACATCTAAACCGACCCGCCCTGGACCCGTGTGGTGCTTTACGGCCCACTCCTTTCAGACAGGCCTGTGTCCGCAGCAGTGGGATCATTATAGGCAGTTTGTATTTTCTGTACTTATATTTTAAACAAGCTTCTGCCCGCGACTTCGTCCGCGTGATATCATCGCCTGACCACGCTATTACTTCGTTTTTTCTTAGCGTTCTTTCTGACTTTTGTTCTTTTTGCTCGGGTCCTAAAGGTCATAACGTGATGTTAAATAGCCTATAGCCTGCCTCAAGAACTGCTATTAAATACACATAAGATTTTTTCAAATCCGACTGGTAGTTCCAGAGATTACACCCTACATACAAACTTACAAACTTTACCTCATTATAATATTAGTATAGACTAGGAATGTTCGCCTACCTACTTGAAAAGGAAAACCACATTGAATGAAACGGAATAAAACAAAATGTTTTCATTTTCCGACCACAATGTTTGTGGTCCCATTAGCTAAGCACGATATTATCCAATTCATTCAAATTATTTTCCTAGTACATACAAGACTAAATTAGGTACTTACATAATTAAATTCATGAATACTGAATACTCCAATGCTTTCTACTGATATTTCCAGTCTGCTGACTACACTAAAGGCTTCCTACGAACGCTCAATCTAACATCAACCCACATAAATTAATGCAACGAACCATTGAACCAATTCCACCACAACGCTAATTAAAATTAGAAAGCATTATTTTCCAATAGGTACTTACTTCCTTTATAAAAGAGAGCAAATACTTCGTACCATAGAAATATATAAAGGGTCAAATTAAATTAGCTAGCGAAACTCTAAAAAGATTTGAAATTTTTTTGGGGGGTCAATGACCGCTTATAGTTTTGTTACTTGAAGCATAAGATGAGAAAATGTATTTTATTTCGTTTTATCGTGTTTAGATATTGTAAAGTACCCATCCCGTTTGTAAAGTTTACCCAAAAAAATCGGATTTTTGAACTGATATTTCGAGTGACTACTCTAACTGCGGTCGATGACGCCACAAAAAACCTCTTTAAATTAATCATGTCTGTGTCAGTTTCGCTAAATAATTTAATTTGACCCTGCCACAAAGGGCTTAACCGTTACACGTAAATGGAAGCAGACTTATTTGGAGGTACGGAATGCAATCAATTTTTTTTTCATAGTCTTGAAGCAAATGTGACAATCCTGAGTTACACTATTACAACTTGGGACATATCACGACTCCCAACCATTTCCTCCCGTAGGCCAGGCATAATACGATTGCTCCATACAAACAAAACAAACTTGTTCTTACATTACTTATCTGTTCAAGTACCGTTACGTTTACATATAGCATTGCATCGCATTGATGCACCAGAGCATTTCATATTGTGTTTCGCTACAATTGCATACATCACATTTTGTGAACTCAATGCTTAATTGTAATTTAAATATTTTTTACACAGGTTTACCAACAGTTTCTGTATACGATAAATCATAAGTAGAGGTAACAATTAGCCGTGGATTTACAGTCTCTAATTACAGGTTATCCAGCATTCTCTAATATAAACGTTAGATAACACAGGAAAATAAAAATATAGCACTAGTGGCGCTAGAATGTTCAATGTTCACAAAATCGAATATAATGTGGGGTGGTAATGTCAAAATATATTTGCTTACCCCTTTGATATAGGCGTGTTGCTACGAATATGTATCACACTAATATTTTATAGGCGAATGTTTGTGGGTGTCGTAAAAGGCGACTAATGGGCGTGACTAAGGGCCGAAGCCTGCCTTAGGGCCGAAGCCTGCCGGGGTCAGCGGGATTGTCCGAAAGGGTTACCGCTGGCCCGGACATAAAGGGCTAAGGAAGGAACACGGGTGGGTTTTAGTCAGTAAGTCTGACACTCCCTTCCGCTCCACCCAGAGCGGGAGGAGTCATTTGATGATTTCCCATCCAAATTAAAAAAAAAGGGGCGTACCGGAGAATGGGCAGCAGCGTTCTCTATGCATTCCACCACCATACCATACTGCGATCACCAACCCGCCTGCCAAGCGTGGCGATTATGGCAAACTCCCCCCTTTTGGGGGAGGCCTATGTCCAGCAGTGGACGTCTTTCGGCTGAAATGATGATGATGATAATGAATGTTTGTGGTGGGTGAGTGTGTGTGTGTGTTTATGTTTGTTAATTCTTCACGCTCAAACGACTGTACCAATTTTGATAAAATTTGGAGGTAAATATGGAAGTGGGTGACACCCTGGATTAATATATTGGCTACTTTTCTCAGTTAGTTATAAATAAAACAAAGTCGGGTTACCTACACCATTTATAGTTATCTATCTACTCAAGAACGGCTGGACCGATTTTATGATCTTTGATTTGTTGGATTTGTCTCCGCCCGGAATAGCAGAATAAATATTAAAACATGGGTGAAATTCACGAAAAGAAAAAAAAATGAAGATAATTCATTTTCTCATACTTACATTTTGTATAAATTGATTCTGAGGCGGTAGGTACGAAGTTCGCCGGGTCAGCTAAAGGTGGGTATCCACTATGTTCACGAACCTCCTGCTCCACATAGTGGATACATTCGTGCTCCTAGAACGTGCTATGTGGAGCAGTTGCAGGAGCGCCGAGCGCAAGAGGTCGCGAACATAGTGGATACCCACCATTATAAGTCATAAATGTGTACCTACTAAATAGGAAAACTCTCCATCTTCCTTGAGATATATCAGCTAAAATACTCAAATTTAGCGTGGCAATTATCCAACCGAAATCTCATCAAAATGACTGGCACCGTTTCGTATATTGGCTTACATAGTTACGCTAATAAACCTAACTGATATAAATTACAAACTGTAGAAACATGTTATCCATCATAGTTTTGATTAGCCCTTTGAACTCCTGGGACCAGATTTTGGACCACTAGCAAATTAGCCGACGAGGTTAGTGAATTATGATTGGGATACCCAAAATTCATTTAGATTTCAATGGGATAACAAATGATTATACTTGTATATATAGATATAGAGATTATTGTTAGATCATATGTATACCTACTAACTTTTCTCTACAATGTTACTACGACATTCATACTAAAAAGAAGTTACTGCAAGACACTTGCTTTCAACCATCATAAAGAAGATGTACCTTACCAGTTACCACCAAGCTAGGAAGATGGATTCCTCGTATCTTCCAATCATTTTAACCTATCACAATCTATGGATGGGCTGAAGTGGCAGTGGCTTCAGACGAGTCCTGGAGTGGAGGCCGCGTATCGGCAAGTGTAGTGTGGGACGCTCCCCAGCTAGATGGACCGACAATCTTAAGAAAGTGCGGAAGATGGAGGACAGGGTGTTGTGGCTCAGCTTGCGAGATGCATTCTAGCATTGCACTGCGATAGGTCTTTGAATCCGTGGATAGACATAGGGCTTTAGATTAAACACTACTGGCGCCTGAATTTGAAATGGAACAAAATAGCATATGAGGAACAATATGCAGGGTTCGATTTCCAGGTCGGGCCATCATATCATTATGTTTTTCTATCTGGACTTTCTCAGTAGCACTCTGGAGTCCGGATTTGTGCCCGGCTGATGGCAATGGGCTCGCCCCCTATCACATGGGACTTAAAGATAACCAGCGAAGCCAAGTCTAACCTTTCGGGAAAAGAAGGCCAAATGTTCTGTTGTCGAAATAATATTCAGCTTTGTTGAACTCGGCTCCCTCAAAACCACAAGATACCTCTGCAAAGCGAATAACTTAACAAAGTATTTAGGAAGGCACTCAACTTAAAAGTTATTGGAGCTCGTACAAATTAAAGTTAGTACTGTGTGCTCCCTTGAGTGTAAAACAATTTACATACCACGTTAAATGTATCCTTTGGAACCGAACGTAATTTGAAAACGTGAATTTTGTTCTCGGAAGTTGCTATAAGTATTTCTATCTTCATTTCTTTCGAACTAAAAGGTTTTCGGCCGAAATAAAGAGCCTTACTACAAAAATAAATAACATCACATACACATGTTTGAACCATGTTGCGTCTATGATTTATATAATGTTTTACCCTAAACGACTATTTGTGTGAAAAGTTGTGTGAAAATCGGTTGTCATGGTATGGGCCATGGGATACGGAGGAATGAGGAAAATGTCATGAGGAAAGTTTTAAGTAAGAATGTCAATGGCTATAAGAGTAGGGGAAGACCAAAGATACGATGGATGGACTGTTTGAATGATGATATGGTTCAAAAGGGAGTGACTACCGAGATGACGACTAATAGAGAAGTATGGAAGAAAAAGACATGTTGTACCGACTCCAAATAAATTGGGTTACAGGCAGAGAATGACAATTAACATCCATGTTTATTTAAAGGCTATTGAAAATCCTGCTACAGGTCCAAAATCCTGCTACAGATCGAAAATCCTGCTTTAGGTCCAAAATCCTGCTACAGGTCCAAAATCGTGCTACAGATCCGAAATCCTGCTTCAGGTCCAAAATCCTGCTACAGGTCCAAAATCCTGCTACAGGTCCAAAATCCTGCTACAGGTCCAAAATCCTGCCACAGGTCCAAAATTCTGCCTCAGTTCCAAAATCTGTGTACTTATACTTTCAATTGATTGCAAAAATTTGTTACAAAAAACTTGATTGGTTTTCTCCTTTGCGTATTGGTACTTAGAAACCTATAACAGGATATTCAAATAAGTCCTCCACAGCACGACACGGATTTTGAACAACGCTGTGAATTTTAATTTCCTACACGTGTGCTGTATCGTGTGGTGCATACCTGCCCTTATGTCTGTGACCGAGACCTATTTTCCCTAGGTTGCATTTAGCACCTAAGTAGGCACTTTAATGTTTTTTGCTATCTTACCTACCTTCTCTTCTTCTTGAGGAGTAGTGAGTGGTAATGGCCTCGACTAACGAGTTGTAGGTCGTAGGTTCAAGCCCACGTAGGGACTTTACTTTGTTTAAATTATTTTATCACCACTGTGCTCAAGACTAGAACTAAAAATTCTAAAACATAACCAACCCGCACTGGGCTTGCATGGTGGATTACGGCCCACTCCCTCTCACCGAGAGGAGGCCTGTGTCCCAGCAGTGGGAACATTAAAGTCTGATTATGGCGATGATCCTGTTCAGCTTCATCTTCCTTTTGATTTAATCGCAATTTATTTGTTGTCCACCTAAAAACTTCATTGAGATTATGGGAACTTGTCCTCTTCTTCCATTGTCACCCTTGACTCACAAACTAGCAGTGTTTCATGAAAGTCCTCAGTTTATGAAAAGAGTCCGAACTGTAAACACAAAACTTATTGGGGAATCCCGAACCATAACTGTTTATGGTTCGGGATTTCCCGATTAGTTTGTTTTGGTTACCCTATGAGGTAATACCGTTAAAAATCAAAATTCATGTGACTCATAAATTAATACGTGAAACTTTAAAATGGTTAGTTATTGTTTTTGTAAACTGAAGACAGTTGTTTTCAGTTGTGGTAAATCCAGTGACTAGCCACTTGGATATCCTAATTACATAATACGCTATAAGATGACATAATGATGACATAATTTGGGTTTTCACTATTTATGCAACCTTTGTTTCCCAAAGTTTAATGTTCCTATGTGTATTGTATGAGCTTTGTATATTTAGGTTTTTGTGATATTAAACTTATTTTTATTATTTATTTATTTGACTTTCGTTTACTCCGTTGCACCTTGTACCTACATAAATAGTACCTACAGATCCCTGGCAAATCGTTTTATTATCAGTGATATTGTATCGTTTTATATCTTTTGAAACATGAAGCTTTTTAATAAATATATACGCTAAATACACGTACAATAACTACTATATTTTTGTTAGTTTAGTGATATTTGCCGTATATAAATGTTGTGTTATATCTCTGCAAATATTTTCGTTTGATATCTGCGTAGGATTAATTTTGAAATTCCAATTATTTTGATAATAAACAGTCGAGTCTACTAGTTTATTTATATTTAGTGAGACATCATAGAGTTTCGTGATGGTACATAAGTAATACCAAACAATCTCTGAGGACGTATCGTATGAGGTAAGCAAGGGTTTATTTCGTCTGAATGAAGACCAGTATCCTCCTGCAATAAAAATCTCTTCCGTAACTTTAAGAGCATTTTCGAAGAAAAACGTTTAGCTTACTTATCCAGATGCCTATACGGATCGTGAACAGTTCTAGAAGTCTATCGACGAAAACACTAGATAAAACTGCACCTGTTGAATTTAAAAATCCTCTCTTGAAAAAGCCAATGGGTTTAATAGGGGTTATAGGAAAAGATAAATTACTGATCGTGGGTGTTGGATGAGTACGAACCCCGGGCTAGACAAAGTGTTTTTAGGGTTTTCCCTTTTTCCGGGAAGAATTTATCAATCCGGTCAGTCTAAATTTGTCCCCGATGTTTGGAAATAGGCTCAAATATAAATGAAGAAATGTGGGTGTAGGTATGTACTTAACCCCTTTGCGAAACCCTTCAATAGGAGTGATATGTTGTGTTAAAAATAAACGTTGTCCTGCCGGTCGATTCTGTAAAAATCTACCGTGAAAACTTAGGTGAAGTGAGTTTGTTTTTGCTTGGAATTGACACTATTGACAGAGCTCACTCAAGAAAACTCAAACTCAAAGCATTTAATTAAATTAAACCAATTACAGGCACTTTTGAATTGTCAAGGGGTCGGTCAGTCAGAAAGATGAAGCTAGTTGCCCATTCCAAAGCGTAGGCACCTATGGAGAAGAAGGGGCAAGAAACCCCATGGACACTCTTATAGATCAAAATAATATGGTTACAAAGTTTTGTTTACATCGTTCATGTCAAAAATTATGCATTAGAGAACGATGCAGAACGTTAAAAGCGTCCGTAATGAAAAGACGAAAAAAAAACTCCACTCCACGCTCACTTCACCTATGTTTTCACGGTGAGATTTTTACAGAATAGCACCGCTGGTCCGGAATTTTCCAGTTCCAAACTTAGGTGCGTCCCGAAATAATGTAATGTTCATATAAAAAGTTTTCCCTATATTCGTGGACGTGTGATTAAATAACATTGATGGATATACTAAAGTTCCCTATTTTTACGAGTATGTTAGCGAAGCGACCGAGGTGTGGCGCCTTGTTGATTGATAAGCCTGTTTATTTTGGGATAAAATTTTTGATAAAATCTCTTATGAGCGCAGAGAGTTCTCTGAACCCGAAATCGCAATGCCATAAAAAAAATGAGATATGAATTAGGTAGGTTTCATTTGAAAAGTTTTCTAAATATTTGCACGCCACACTTGGCAGAATGTGATGATCCCATCCATCCATATAATATATCATATTCTGGCAAATAAATGATTTGATCAAATATTGATAGCATTTTGTATCGTGCAAAGTAAGAGAATGATAGTTTCGTATCGGAAAACCTTTGGAAACCCAGAAAGTTCTTGCAGTAGCAGCAGCTACAAAATAATGTTCACAAAAAATGTCGTCGTTTCAGCCGATAGGCGTCCACTGCTGGACATAGGCCTCCCCCGATTTTGGGAGGGTTTGCCATAATCGCCACGCTTGGCAGGCGGGTTGGCGATCGCAGTATGGTATGATGGTGGAATACATAGAGAACGCTGCTGCCCATTCTCCGGTACGACCATTAGTCGCCTTTTACGACACCCACGGGAAGTAAGGGGTGGTGGTATTCTTTAACTCCGGCACCACACAGACCAGTCCGGTATACCTACTACACAAAAAATGTAGTAGGTATAATTATAGAATATTGTTAAAAAAAATCTTTAAGTGCGATAGAAAACATAATTCTGACCCTTTTTCTTAATAATTAATGTCTCCAAATAAGTTCACTATCTATCTATATAAAAATCAATTGACATGCGTTACTCTCGCAAAGACTGAAGAAAATTGCTTGACCGATTGTGATGAAACTTTGGTAAGTTCTTGTGTGCGCCGGAGAACGTTCCTAAAAAATAAAAAGGCATTGTAAGGTATTAGCTAGTATGATATGATCACCCGAATGTTTCATCCCAGATAGATCCTACCTTCGATTTGTCCTGCAATTGCCGAGTTATATCTAATGTGGTTGAGGCAAGCCAACTTTTTCACTGACTAAAGGTTGTTCTTCTTCCTTAATAGCCGTAGATTGAAGTCAGTTGGTCACACTCTAAGTTTTCTTCGTTAGAAGTATCATATTATTTTATTTTCAATGAATATTTTTTCGGTTTGTGGGACTCGGAAAGCACTATAAGCCGTTGGTTCCGGCTGACAACCACTCTTAATTACCAAGAGTATCGTTTTACCCAGTTACTGGGTTGTGAAGGTAAAATAGGCAGTCGCTGCATATAAAATACTGGTATTCATCTGCATCCGGCTAGGCTGGAAGCCGACCCCAACATAGTTGGGAAAGGTCTAGGCAGAATGATTGAATATTTTTCGATCGGTCGAAAGAAAAACATTGTATTTAAGATTGAACCATCGCCGTCGGCTGGTCGTCTTCCCACGGGTCGAGAGCCTCTATCAACAATGTTTGTTTGTGGGCGACGGCCTTGACAAGTGGTAATCAATCTATTACTGTTCAAGCCTAGCCAAAACACTTTGATGGTATTACAAACAAGTAAAAACGTTCGCCTGTCATCCTTAGATTTTTGTAGTACCTGTTGTTGTTACTTAGTTGAAAGGAGGTATTAGGACCTCAAGATGATTTTTATCAGATAAATACAGGCTTCTATCGATCGGGTCATAACGTTCTAATCTGTACCTATTGTTATCTGAGCGATTCTCCTTTTGGTATACTGTGCCAATGAATTATATTTGCTTCAATTTATGTGATGTTTTATTGATCGTTAATTCTGCTAGAAATCGTCTAGCCTTCACATTTCTAGATCTGCGCACTTAATTGTTATTACTTGAAGGTATTACTGATTGAAACCCACAACTTCCATATGCTTATATGGAAGTTGTGGGTTTCAATCATTTTGCGTTTTTTGTGGATGCTAAAATGCTATTTTAGCATCCACAAAAAGGCAGCTAGCTACCCTAGCTGTCTTTTTTTTTTGGTCCGCGGTGGATATCTTCATGAAGTTCCTCCACCATGGGAGTGAGCCCCTCCAGAGGGGCATGCCGGACTCTTACCGGCTAAAACCACCGCGGTGTTCCACATCTGCCAATGGCCGGGGGGTGCGGGATTCGCATAAGCATTCACCGCTCCCCCGACAGGCCTCGACCCGCTGTTCCTCAGCGGGTTCCACCTCGAGAGTGGGTGCGGCTATTTCCATAATGGCCGCACCCTCGAGTGGCGCGCGTGGAACACTGCGGCGCCAACTCGAGCCTGTCTGGTCGGACGACGGACTTTCCTAGTCCGCAGGCCACCTCTCATGGAGGTCGCAGATCGTTTTGCGCACTTCTCGAGCGCCCGGTGCGTCTCCTGAACCCTAGCTGTCTAGTTACATTAAAGTTTAGGTACGGTTTGGAGATGCCAATTAGTTTTCTATATCTACAGGGTTGGCAGGTTCATTGACCCGCAACCTGTTACCATGGATTCTGAACAATTTGTCATCAAATATTAAAAAAAAATTGTTGTTCCATACATTGTGACCGCGTTTGACCACTTTTCTACGAAACAGCATTTTTTTTTTTATAACCGACTAAATGTTGCCACGCTGGAGGGTCTAGAATCATGTGGTGAATTCATGGTTTCAGTTTACGTGTCGACGTCCTGCCACCCTGTAGGTATTCAAGGTATGCATCTCATGCATTCACCAGTTAATTACAATGGCTGCGTGCATCAGTCGTATTGCACGATTAACAATGAACTGACCCGCACCGAGCTGGTTACTCACACCGTTAAACCCACTTCATTATACAATCGAGTCGGTTAGTTAACTAACTAGTTACGTGTCTGTAAAATTGAATCAGTTAAGTAATTGTTTCGATAATATACGAAAGGATTTGTTTTGTAACCTTAATTTATTAAACCGCGCGAAATGAACGCGGAATTGGAGTGATTATCCAAGGATTTGACGTGAGGAATCGAGTGAGTTAGGGCCCTGTTAGCGTAAAGTTGACTCGATGATTACTCGATTCACCTGTCAGCACGATTGCTCATCGATTACTGTCACAACAAATATCCATATTCGTGAATGGACTCCAGTGTTCAATGGATGAATCATTGTTTTTTTTCCTGCTTGATTTCAAGTATGCGTCATGTATGGTTTTACCTTATCCAACCACAGGTTAGGGTTTACGTTGATATTTGCATGTTCGCAAAACAGAGGGAAATAGGTTCAATATGTTCTGAAGTGGCGACCACGTATATGAAGACGTAGCGTTGGAAGGCCTCCCACAATGTGGACCAGTGACCTTGTGAAGGCCGCAGGAATTTCCTGTATCCCCTACATATAATGTTACTTGTGACAAGTCATCATTGTGTAAGTCAAATGATGCTAATTTGGCTCCTGGCCTAAAAAAAACTAGGAGAGACTCGTCTACTATGAGAATATGAAGATGTTTTATGCTACTTCTCTTATATGCCATGAAAATGCTTATAACGCTTTGTTTTACTACACCACAATCGATTTTATTATTTTTCTCGATCCAACCGTAAATCGATTTTCCGTTTTCCGATTTTCATTCCTTCAATACAAAATAAGAAGACTGTTGCCACGTGACTTTCCCAGCTTAACCGACTTCTTAAGACGTTAGGTAGGTGTAAACAAGTTATTTTTTTGTTTGAAAGAATCAGTGCAAATCCATATTTGTTACGCTAGTGAGCGGTTTAACTTTGTAACGGATGAGTTAACTTCGAGTGATGTTCAAAGATATTCAGATTATTCTTTGATCGTGTGTGGAAGCGATGACCTAGTGGTGGGATATGATTGTTACGATAGTGCTAGCCTTGAACAGTTTTCTTGATTTTTCCTTTGGTTACCTGGAAGACATTCTATAAAGCAACTCAGCTGGCTTTTGCTATTTCCAGCCAATTTTTAACTGGTGTAAGTAGGGATGGACACATAAACATTACGAGTATATTAAGTAGATACTTGTGGTTGTCTATGCTTGATGGTTGGTTTGCTTGCTTGTGGTTGTTGTGTTTGTTGTTTGCTTGTGGTTGTATGTGTTGTTTTGCTTTCATCTAAATCTTTTGTTTTATTTACTTTTTTATACACTTTTAACTGTTATGATTTATTTATGATTGTTTAATCTTTGGAAGAGTTAGTAGAGCCTCTCTATCTGCTTTTTTTATCTCTCTATGTTACAGGTATTTCATGGCACAGTTCAGCATTAGATTGTAATATCGATCGTTCCAATCTATTTAATATACATAATAGCCACAGCAGAAAATATATTTATTTATGACTCAGTATACTGAGTGTAACCACTCAGTTTTACTCTAGTAATTTTTTCAGACCAAAATATGATCAAAGCGCAGCCTTATCATAACAAAATAAGTGGTTTATTCTATCCAATAAAGCCGAAATAGGCTAGCGGCAGTAAACGCTGCAGGAACATACTTGAATCTAGGACAGATTTACTATTATACCAATATGCAGTATTGACTCCACTTTACGTAATAAATTCAAGGTACTAAGTAACGAGATGAACGGTTATATTTTCTGAAGTGTTAGTTTAGTATCTTCTCATAAGAAAACGTACGAGTTGTTTTGTCGCGAGGTATTTTTTTAAAACAACTTCGACTTCAAAAAGGAGGAGAGGAGGATTCGACTGTATGTTGTTTTTTTTTTGTATGTTTGTTACGCAATATCTCCGGAAATTGTAAATCGATTTCAAAAATTATTTTTTTAGTGGGTAGGGTATGCCTCAGGGGTGGTCCCGTATACATTTTATTAACTTTGCTTGGGAAGTTTTTGAGTTAGCTTCAATAATACCTATTTTTGCCACTTAGTTTATATTGATGATGTTATAATAACTTCCTGTCACTGATATTTACATAGCAAGTAGTGTTATACGAATTTGTTTGGGGTAAGTACAACTTAAAAGTGAAAAATAAAAGCTTTTTTGTAAGAAAGTTTTTTTTTTGACGAAGTACTGATGACATAGAACGTGGGGCGAGACAAATTTAGTTTACCGAAGATCAACAATTGATTGTTAAATGTGTCAGCCTTTTAGCACTAAAAAATACAAAACAGAATTCAAGTCTCTCTTAAAGTTCAAAACATCTTTTATTATAGGTAGGTGTTAACTGAAAGATGAAGTTACACAACATTTTGATTCCATTTGTTTGATTTGTGGAGAAACTGAAATTCGTCAAACTGTAGGTAACCTAAGAATGACAGTCGACAAGTATCAGTCACAACCCGTCACCACTCAACTAATTAATATAGAACGTTTCTTTGTCACTTAATTCCCTCATTTACGATGCTGATGCCATTCCACGACAATCACTAGTTCACCACACATATTAACCACAACTACCAAAACAGAGCACAGCATAATCACCCTTACCGCAACAGACATAAGTTCTACGATAGCATAAAAACTATTTCCCGGAATGTGTCGAGTATTTGTAAGATCAATTGTACATATTGCATGAGAGCAGCTGAGACAATGCAATTTTGAACTTGGTGCACTTGAAATAAAGGTTATGACGATCGCATTTTTTGTCACAGTATGTTGTGATGAGCAATAACTAATGGTTTGTTGCGAGATATATGTTGGGCTAAGAAGCGTGGAAATGGAGCAAAGGAAAGGTATGTCTATCAAGAATATAGCAATAAGTTAGAAAAGAGAAAATGTATTAAAGAATGATAGAACTGTGTTACTTTCTTTTCACATTCGTCTTGGTGCAGCAGTGCCATTACGTAACTTACCTACTCACATACCAGCGGGGCAATTCTCGTTATTTTAAAAACGTTCACAGTGTGATCTCAGTCTCAATCCGTCAAAAATACTCTATTTTCTCTATGTATACTTTTGATAAGTTTTTGGCATTAATTGTCGCTGAGATACGAAGGCCAATTCTCGTAATTTAAAACGTGCAAAATCTAGTCGCAGTCCCATTTCGGCGACAAACATAAATGTCAAAATTGTAGGGAAAATAGAGATATTTTTGACAGATTGAGACTGAGATCAGACTGTGAACGTGCTTAAAATTATGAGAATTGCCCATAAGATTGCGACTAGATTTTGAATCTTTAATCACAGGAAAGGGTTTTCAGAGTGCAAGAACATGGCAGAGCATTTTCTTACATTGTAGTTCGAAAAAGACATTTTTGTCACTCTTTTACGTCTAATATATTATTATGTAGATGAATAATAACTTGAGACATTCTATCTTCTCCTCTCTGTTGAAGTAGACTCTAAATTACATCATAGATACTAACTATATTTATTTTCTTATCTTAATACAAATATTCACTTAGGTATCACGCACCGCTATCTAAACATTTTATTAAATAATGTATGTAATTATCTAATCTAAACAAAAGAAACTACTTGTTTTACTTAATGAGGATTAACAACAAGCTGATTGCACTTGTTAGTACTTACATTAAGAATTTATTTAAAGTCGAAAAATTCATAAAGCTAAAAACCCATTTGAAAGTGAAAACCACTGGATGGTTGGTGGAAAACAGTTCTATTAGAGTGCAGACCTTTTAGGGTTTATTAATAAAGGCACCTATAATATTAATTACAGCACTCACTCTGTTCACCGTTGTAGCTTTTATACAAATTAATGTTTATTTAGACAAATTTGGTAAAAGCTTGTTAACCGCAAAGCATCCAGTTTTTTTTTTTTTATAAAGGCATCTCGCAGGTAAACCTAAGCTACTTAACCGGGCTTTCCCATGGATGCTCTAATAAATGCCAGGGCATAAAGCTTATAAACTAAGCGATTACACTCTAAGAGCACCCCTGTGGGGTAAGGACCTCGGCTTAGGGCGTCGGCGGTCACTGGGGGAGGGCAGCATGGGACAGTGATTATTTAGGGACGAATTTTCTGCAGGCTCAGTGACGTAATTTCTCACTAGCAGCCTGGAGTCTGTATCTGTGCCTGATTGATGGCAATAAAGTGGCCTTCTATTTTATGAAACTTAAACGGTATAAACTGACGAAATGTGGATGTACACTGAAAAAAATTATTTCTCACTACATCACATTAAAGCGATTTCATTAAGCCTTACTGACTTTATACAGTTAGAAGAAATGTTTGTAAAGCAGTAAAAAACAAAAATAACTGTAACTTTTAATGATTGAACGGCTCCGAAGCTTAATACCAGAATCGCTAAATACCAGATTCGCAAATTACCAGACTCGCAAAACACCGGATTCGCCTTATACCAGATATGCAAAATACCAGAAACGCAAAATACCAAAAGTACAGTCCTAAACAATTGAGTTAAGTATGTTTATAGACTATCCTGTACACTGACCTCTATAATTGTAATATAGAGGTCAGTGATCATACTATTTACTGAAAAAAACAAAAAAAAAAAGGAAAACCCCCATTACTGTAATATAAGTAAATTTCAATGGTTTGAACGATATCACCAAATGAATGAAACAGTTATTTAGTGACCTTTTAGCTACATAAAACATTAAAGTTTACTGTCATGACGGTAACATTTTCCTTCAAGCATGAACTGTTTTCGGATCAGTAAAAATTACTGATTTGAACGTTAGGGTCATATGGAACTGTTTAAAGCATTTCAGATCAATGTTATTTCATTTTTATTTCCTGCTTATTTCTTTCAGTGTAGGTACAATAGGTTCAACTATGCCTAACCCTTCATGGGATACAGGCGTGATGTTAGGTAGGGTGTTGTGTTCTGCGCCAAAAACAACGTAGGTATCATCAGTCAAAAGAATGACAAACAAATAAAGACCACATTACCATCTCATAACAAATCTCGAGAAATCGAATCAGTTGTATTATGAGTAATGGATATAGCCGGATAAGTTGTCGATTCTCGATTTAGGTTAATCGCAATGCTATACGTATCGATTGGAGGTCGATTATATCTCCTAGTACCTATTGTGCGGGGACGACTGCTCGATGTACGATCGAGTAATCGCGTATCCCTAAACGATGTTGATGATCCCTAAACATTATTTGGTATCTTGGTTTTCTGTTGTTTATTCATGTAGTGCTGTCTGTAAGGCGCTACCTCGAAAATAAATCGTAGTAACTGATCTACTAAGCGAGCGAAAGTGATGCAATATTTTGAAACGCAAAAGAAGAGAGAAGGCTATAAATATAATATGTGTATCACCTTAAGGATACTGTGGTATGATACCAGCCTACTGTCCCAGTGCAGGGCAAAGGACTCTTCTCATACAGAGAAGGCACGAGCATTGATTAAAACGCTTGCTCGGAACGGGTTGGCGATTTTAGACGTATGTTCTACTAGCTGCACCCCGCGGTTTCACCCGCATAAGTGTCGATCCCGTGGGAATGTCGGGATAAAAACCATAGCCTATATGTTAATCCAGGGTGTCAGCTACGCCCGGGTGTCACCATTGCCAGGATCGCCCAGAGGACACGGTGGAGCACACGGTGGAGGTCTGCCCCGCTTGGGCGGAGCACCGCCGTGTCCTCGTAGAGGCGATTGGCAGCGACGGCGACCTCTCGCGTCCGGCCCTGGTGCAAGCCATGGTCCGGGGCGAGAGGGAGTGGGAGGCAGTCACCTCCTTCTGCGAAGCAGTCATGCTAGCGAAGGAGGTGGCGGAACGGCTCAGGGAGAGAGCCTCCCGTCCCAGCCGCCGCGGGAGACGCTCCGGGCGTCGGGAGCCGCGTGACGACTCCCGGCCACCGTAGGCGCGGGCCTGCGGGCGGAGAGTAATGGGTAGCTCACCGCCCGATCAGGACCAGGCCCGTGCCGGACGGCGCGTACGTGTTCCACGCGCGCCTCAAAGAGATGTCAGCATCGAGGAGGGGCCCCTTAGGGCCGAAGCCTGCCGGGTCAGCGGGATTGTCCGAAAGGGTTACCGCTGGCCCGGAACATAAAGGGCTAAGGAAGGAACACGGGTGGGTTTTAGTCAGTAAGAGTCTGACACTCCCTTCCGCTCCACCCAGAGCGGGAGGAGTCATTTGATGATTTCCCATCCTCAAAATAAAAAAAAAAAAAAAAAATGTCAGCTACCTCCATACAAAATTTCATCAAAATTGGTTTAGCCGTTTGAGCGTGAAGAACAAACATATAAAATTATAAACACACACACACAAACTTTCGCCTTTATAATATTAGTGTGATATTAAGTACTAACTTTTGCCCACGGCTTCGCCCGCGTGGAGGTCGAAAATTATTCACAGAAAATTCAACCTCCCATTTCACCCTCTTAGGGGTGAAATTTCGAAAAACCCTTTCTTAGTGGATACCTACTTTTCACAAAGAACACACCCTCTAAATTCCATGTCTCTAGGACCAGCGGTTTAGGCTGTGCGTTGATATATCAGTCAGTCAGGACTTTGAATTTTATATAATTATATAGAATATAGATAAAGTCCGGGTTTCTTCACCGATGTCAGTGATGTCCAAGATAAACTCAAAAAGTACATATTAATTTAAGTCATAAGTAAGGGGATACTCATCATCTGCCTAGCTTTCTCCCAACTATGTTAGGTTCAGCTTCCAATCTAACCGGATGCAGCTGAATACCAGTATTTTACATGGAGCGACTGCTTATCTGACCTGCACAACCCAGTTACTGGGTAATACAATACCCCTTAGTAAGAACAGTTGTCAGACTTTCGGGCTTCTGACAACCCGTAACGACCTAACGACAGTCAAAGATCTATACGAATGAGAGCCGGGACCAACGGCTTAAAGTGCTTTCCGAGGCACGATGGGTCTTGGTATGTAAAGATGGTCACCCATCCACGGTCCAACCGCGGCAAGAGTAGCTTAACCTGATCGATCGACCCATGCGACTATCTTAGGCACACGTAAGGATACTGTTATGCCAAATTGTTTCCAAACGATTAGTCATGATTGTGGTTTTATTGGCAGGTGGTTTAATGTCTTCTACCAAGTATTGAAGACGATAAGACATTAAAATTGAATTATATCAACGATTCCTTAATGAATTCTAGTTACCAACTGAGTGTGTACAGTCAACAGAAGAGATAAGTTTGCAGGATCATTGGATATTGTTGAAGTTTAGTAAGAAACCGATAGATGTTCTCGAATTAAATTTTATTTTAATAATAGAAAACAACCAGCGGTTTCTCACTAATCTTCAACTATATCCGACGATCCTGCATATTTATCTCTTTTGTTGACTGTACCTAATGAAAACATCTCTCGCAGGAAAACCTTATGTAAGGGGTAGTCGCCCAGGACCAACAGTAGTTGGTCCAGCGGCGTGCTAACAGTACCGGGGCGAAATGAAAGGTGTATTTATAGTAGGTATATCTGCATAATTGCGTGAGCAGTAGTGACCCAGTGGTAACGGCCTCGGCTTACGACTTGTAGGTCGTGAGTTCGAACCCAGACAGGTAATTTGTGAATTTAATTTCACCGCCACTGCTCTCAAAACGGTGAAGGAAAATATTGTGAGGAAGCCGCATGTCCTAGAACCAAAAAATGGAAGACGTCACATCCACCAACCCGTACTGGGCTGGGGGGCCCGTTTGTTGGATTATGGCCCACTCCCTCTCACAGAGAGGAGGCCTGTCTCCCACCTTGATTTATTGAAGAATTCCAGAGTTATTATAATTACAAACATAAGAGTAAAACTCCGAAATCGAAATATCTTATAAAAAAAAATTCAAAGTTTGCTTATAGCCGGGTCAGGAAATTTACAAAAAAAATATATTTAGAAGTAACTGAACTTGTTATTTTAATTTTAATTGCATCAAATAATTATACATATAATACCATACCTTTTGACAAGTTTTTGTACATTTACGGTGATTACATTAGGAGATATAAATTAATTTCTCATTTTCAGTTTTATTTTTTTTGTTCCGCCCTACGCCCTATTAGAAAGAGACTCATATATCTAATGATAGCTTAAACAAACCCTAAACCCTTATGAGCATTATTAAAATCACAATCTAATTCCGCGAAACTTACTAGAAACCCTATTAACTGTGACACCCAAATGGACATTGCCATAATCCTACTAATATTATAAATTTGTGAAGGTTTGTGAAGATGATTGGATGTTTGTTACTCAATCACGCGTATACCGTTGAACAGATTTGGATGAAAATTGGCACATAGATAGACCATTTCCTGGATTAACACATAAGATATTTTTATCCCGATATTCCCACGGGATCGAAACTTACGCGGGTGAAACTACGGGGCGTTGCTAGTATGTAATAAGTACCTAATGTTCGGAAGGTTCAAATGGGAGCCATCATCATAAATTCTCTCATAACCTTAAAAGTATTATCACCCCTTATTTGCAGTAAATTTCATACATTTGCTACCCTTCAACATTTTACTGTCTTTTGTAAATATACTTAAACTTACGACATTTCATTTATCTCGTTGTCCTCATAAAGTTCATAAAATCTATACTACTAATTAAAATTGAAGAGTTTGTTTGTTTGTTTGTTTGAACACGCGAATCTCTCGAACTGCCACTGGGATTTCTAAATTAGTTTTCCAGTATTTGTTAGCCCAATTCTTGACGAAGGCTTTAGGCTTAGGCTTTAACATCACTCCAAGAGTCTTAGTTGCCGAGCAAGAAAGAAAAAAGAAATAACGGTAAGCGTAAACGAAGGAATCGCGCGGGGAGGCAAGAGGTTGGGAGAGCAATACATTTCACGCAGACGAAGCCGCGGGCAAAAACTAGTAGAGGAAATACAAGAAGATTTTTTATCACCATACAAATTTTTACAGGGACATGAATATGAACAACTTTCACTATGGGACCAACTCTGAAATCACGAATGAAAAAATCAGCTGTTTAATACAAAAGTTACAAACAAAAGTTAAATACCTATTGACCAAAATGTATGAAACAGCTGATTTTTTTTCTACAACCAACGAATATAATGGAAAATGGCCAATGTCTAGGACAGAACATTTTGGAGTGACATCCCTTGGGTATCGAAGGGATCTTGTAACCTCTTTGAGAATGAAACTCGGTCAAGGAATATGATGTTTCGGGGTTATGCGAATGTTTTTTTTTTTTTATCTTCGGTGTTGTTTTGACTTGATAACATCGGTTCCCTAACTTTGGAGATGTGCAGTGAATTGATTGAATCATAAAAAAATAGGTACCCTACTTTTGGAACAGTCGGGTAGAAACATAATAACTGTGGTCGAATCGAAATTAAGAAAGACCTGAAAAAAAATTAAACTGACCTTTCATATTTATTGTGTCCTTTGTAATCTATATACATATACAGGGTTATTGGTAACACATTAACAACCTCTTAAGAGGTCAATTATACTTATCATTATGAACAACTTTCAGAAACTTCAAATTTAAAAATCAGCTGATTCCTACATTTTGACGAGTTATACGAACATAAATGTAAGGAACAGGTGATAAGGTTTGGTCCCATAGTAAAAGTTGTTCATAATGATGAGTACAATGACCTCTTAAGAGGTTTTTGGTGTTTTTCAAATAACCCTGTATATAAAATTCAAAGTCCTGACTGACTGATATATCAACGCACAGCCTAAACAGCTGTTCCTAGAGACATGAAATATGGAGGGTGTGTTCTTTGTGAAGAGTAAGTATCCACTAAGAAAGGGTTTTTCGAAATTACACCCCTAAGAAGGTGAAATTTCACGCGGACGAAGTCGCGGGCAAAACCTAGTTAGATATACATATTTTGCTTAGTAACTAGTAAGTAGTTATGATAAACTTGAGTAAAATTAAAAAGGTAAATACTTATAACTTTAACTTTTAGTCCACATTCGCACGGCCGTACCTAAAAATTTCGCGAAGGATCTTTTCGCGCACTGGATCTTCAACGCACTGCTCAGCGCATAGAGTTGAAAATCCAACAGTGTTTTTTCGACGCGCTGAGATACGCTCTGTTGGATTCTCAACGCTCGGTTCAACACTCGAGGGTTTAAAATACAGTGCGCGATAAAATTCCATCGCGATAATTTTTACATGCAAACGTGGTCTTATAATCAACTTGTCGTCACATTACCCTGTTATTGTCACGGAACTTAACCCAACATGTTATATTTACTTAAACCAGTCTCAAGTTAACATGCAAATCGTCAGTTTCCCAATGATGGTATGAATCAGTTTGCTGACTCAGGCGCATTCTCTCGTCTCAGGTAGCGGCCATTACTGAATCAGTGAGTCATCGGCAACTCGTCACTTCGCCACTTTTGTCCATTATTAATCTTAACAAATTCATAAACTAAGATAATTATTATCTTTGTTTATGGATTTGTTAAGATTATTTTTTAGTTCTAAGCTAAGTTTTTTTAGTTTTTATATTTCGATCTGTTTTTGGTGTAACACTTTCAAATGTTTATGATACTTGCGATTCTATACCTAAACACATTCATTTGTACACAGGCAGACTTCACGCCTCTTATGCCATTTGATCAAAATCTAAATACGAAGTAGATCATCCATTCCTCAAAAGACCATTTCAGACACTAATCTACATGGTCCTCATACGATCTGACTTTTACCTATGTCTGGAGTCTCACATGATCTGGCCATTAAGTCTGGACTTTTAAAAGAGACTGTGGCTTCTGAGTTTGTTTAAGTGTTTAGAATATGATAGAATAGAAATTCTCTTTGATATGTACACCATAAATAATAGGCAGATATATGTAAATGTAGATATTTTATAAGGGATGACACAATGGCCGGTTTTTTTTTATGTTTCTTCTCAGACTTTTTGGAGAGGTAAAGGTAGATTAAATAAATATCACCACTATTTAGAAATAGTAGATTTTGCTTTTAAGTCCTACCCAAGATCACATTTTATAAAAAGAGACATTTTTTTACAATAAAAAACCAGCCAAGTGCGTGTCGGACCACGCACAATGAAGGGTTCCGTAGTTGGAATGAATTTATCCCAAGAACAAACTTAACACTATAGTTGAAAATCATTTTCTCCCATACATTGCGACTGCAAATTTAAGTTGGTCGACTATTACTCGTAAACTTGTTAAGTCTACTTAGCTGTGATGTGTGTGTGTGTTCCTTTTAATTTCGTTATATATACTACTGCCGTAAATTTTTCACATATCCAAAAGCACCCATATAGCTGGCAGGGGGGGGGGGGGGACACACTTGGCTCTAACAAAAATTTACACTTTAAAGCTTAATATTTCACAAACGGATCCCTGAATCGAAAAATGACTCACTACAAACCCGCAATATTTTTAAAAGATCTATCTAACGATACCCCACACCATAGGGTAGACGAGAAAAAATATCCCCACTTTATGTGTAATGGAGGTACCGTAAAAAAACATATTTTCATGATTTTATTTAACTACTTTGTCGGCGTGATTAATATGTATATCGATGCCAAATTATAGCTTTCTAGTACTAAGAGTCTCTTAGTTAACCTGCGGACGAACGGACGGACGGACAGACGGACATAGCGAAACAATAAGGGTTCCTTGTTCACTACGGAACCCTAAAAACCAAACCCGTACTAGGTACATGTATTAATTATGTATACCCAACTACTTAATATGGCATCTTACATCTTATGACGGAAACACTTTCAAATGTTATAAGGTCATGGTGACTCATCCAAACTTTACGGATACGATTAGTAGGTACCAATAATAGAACCTCTTGCTTGTGTACCTACCCAACAGTTAGTCACGACAATGGTATTTGCGGTATAAAGTCCCTAGGACTTACCGCAAATCAAATATTAATATTTAAATATAAGTATAATTGTTTGTTCAAGTGGATAGGTACCTATAGGTACTTGTTGCGTAAACAATATTCATATTTTTAGTGTTGGTACATAATATATTAAAAATTCTTAAAAAAATTCTAATATAATATTACTAGCTGCGCTCCGCGGTTTCACCCGCGTAAGTGTCGATCCCGTGGGAATATCGGGATAAAAAGTATATGTTAATCCAGGGTGTCAGCTACCTCCGTACAAAATTTTATCAAATTTAGTCCAGCCGTTTGAGCGTGAAGAAGTAACAAACATATAAACACACACACACACACACTCACAAACTTTCGCCTTTATAATATTAGTGTGTTATAGGCGAACGTTTGTGAGTGTGTTTGTATGTTTGTTACTTCTTCACGCAAAACCTACTGAATGGATTTGGATGAAATTTAACACACAGATAGTTTATAATCCGGATTAACAAATAGGTTACTTTTTATCCCGATATTCCCACGGGATCGACACTTATGTGGGTGAAATCGCGAGACGCTGCTAGTTAGGTATAATTATAAAATAGGTAGTAGGTAAGGTATAATTATATAATTAATAAATAATAAGCAATTTATTTCTGGCGACACAGGCCCAATTAAACATGTAAATTTTTGTTAAAATAACATTTGTTAAAACAAAATTTTCTTTTAATAATACTGTATAAAATGTTATTGCAAATTATGTTAAAATAACAGTTGGCTCGAGTTATTTTAACGGAAGTTTTCCTCATCGAAGGCCAAAAATTTGCATTTTTTTTCCAAGCTTTTTCTATACGTAAAAATATAATAATTCACCTCAATTATTATATTTTTCAATACATTAAGAAGTAACAATGTAGTCTTAAACGAATGCGAGAACTTTTCTTTTTTTGAATTATTAACCATAATTTTATGTTAATTGTTTGAAGGCGGTTTAACATGAAATAAGCGGGCTAACTTCTGTTTAGAAGAGAAAAATTCTTATGTAAAGAAAGAAAAAAAAATTGCCCCAGGTCAAGTAAGGCACACAATATTCACAGAAACAAAAAAAAACCTAAAATATAATAATATATAAGTAATTATCGTGAGTAACTTGTATGAAGAAGAATAGACTATTTTTCTGCTCAAAGATTTTGTAGAGACCATAAAACGACAATAAATGAAACTAATTGTAATACTAATGCATATGAGTATTTTGGAACTATCAAATATATCCTAACATCGAAATTAAAAAAAAGTGTTTTTTTTAAACAAAAAACGAATTATTAGTGATGGGCCCACTAAGGATTTTTCCAATATTTGACTAGCTACAATAGTGACTAAACTATTGGATACATTATTTGGGTGAATTTTCTTAACCAGGCTGGAAACGTCTTTAGATATAAGCAGTTTCATTTATTGTCGTATTGTCGTCTCCCCCTTGCATACAGGCTCCCATTAAAATAGATGGACAAATTTTAACACAGCGCTCAGTTCGTTTAACCAAAGATATCAAAGCAAAAAAAAAAAACACTGATTAAAGTGATTTTATTTTGACCTAAAATAATAAATTGCCGGCACATTAGTGTATTTTCGTTAGCTGATTATTTTTCTTGTAGGTATCTATGTGTTTTTCTTATATATTTTTTATCATCGTCCATTTTGGTGGTCTGAATGATTTCTAAAAGTTTGTCCATCTATTTTAATGGGACCTTATATAAATTACTAGCAGCTTCTGCCAGCGACTTCGTCCGCGCTATTAAGAGTCCCTATCAATTTCGCGGACTAAATACACAAAAATCTGTTTTTTTCAGCGCAAATTTCTCTATATCCTTAAGTTATCTAATTTTTAAATGATAAATGATAAATGATTTATTTTCTGTAAGTAGGTTTTTACAAACACTTTTACACGTCATCATATTTTTTAAACTAGATGTGGTCGGCGTTTCCTATCTGACTACTCTGAGAAGAAAGGCCGAAACAAACTCAGAGGTCACAGTCTCTTTTAAAGTCCAGACAAAATCTTGGTCAGATCGTGTGAAGACCATGTAGATTGATGTCTGAAATGGTCTTTTTTTTAAATACACAAGTATTTATCACCTATCGATCTAGTCGTCGTCGTCTAGTCTTCGATCTAGTAAGTGTGCGAATTTAAGTTCAAAACTTAAATTCGTACACTTACTTATAGATCGAGAGAAAAATAAATCGTAGACTTGCTAATATACTATATGCCTCGTATTTGGGATTTTTTCAAATCGTTATTTGCTACCAGTTAGCTAAGAAAGCAATCGAAAAACTTGGTGTTTCGTGATTACGTATAAACGTGTTTGTTTTTTTTTTTAATTTATATTAAGTAGTTATCAAAACTTACAATTCGTAGACTTACTAGATAGATAGGTGATAAATACTTGTGTATTAAAAAAAAAACCAGATAAAAAAAATGTTTTTTTCTGTTTTTAGTCCGCGAAATTGATAGGGACTCTTAATTCGTTTTCGCTCAGCATTATTTCTGCCTTTTTAGGGTTCCGTAGCCAAATGGCAAAAACGGAACCCTTATAGATTCGTCATGTCTGTCTGTCTGTCTGTCCGTCTGTCTGTCTGTCTGTCCGTCCGTATGTCACAGACACTTTTCTCCGAAACTATAAGAACTATACTGTTGAAACTTGGTAAGTAGATGTATTCTGTAAACCGCATTAAGATTTTCACACAAAAATAGAAAAAAAACAATAAATTTTAGGGTTCCCCATACTTAGAACCGAAACTCAAAATTTTTTTTTTCATCATACCCATACGTGTGGGGTATCTATGGGTAGGTCTTCAAAAATGATATTGAGGTTTCTAATATCATTTTTTCTAAACTGAATAGTTTGCGCGAGAGACACTTCCAAAGTGGTAAAATGTGTGTCCCTCCCCCTGTAACTTCTAAAATAAGAGAATGATAAAACAAAAAAAAATATATGATGTACATTACCATGTAAACTACCACCGAAAATTGGTTTGAACGAGATCTAGTAAGTACTTTTTTTTTTAATACGTCATTAATCGTAAAACGCAATTTACCATTCATTCAATCAACTCAAAAATAAAAATAAAACATTTAATTTCATAAACATAAACCTTATGCATAAACCCGGATGTTACGGAACCCTCGGTGCGCGAGTCCGACTCGCTCTTGCCCGGTTTTTTTGTTATTCCTCGGCCTCTAAGGGCCCCAGCGTGGTGATAATAGTATCCAGTATTATTTTTGGAAGTCGGTTGTTTTTTTTTTGTAAAAAGTTTTTATTGTTTTCTACAACGATTTGGATCAAAATGTACCTACTAAGAAATGAAACTCAAAGCGAAACCCATTACTTGTGTGATGCACGAATGGCTGTCGTGATTCCGTGACGAGCTTTCATCAGTTCGACATACCCCATGACTAATTAGCAGAACATTAAAATCTGTCCGCATCTAGTAAAACGTGTTTTTATCAACAGCTGATGTTAAGGGAGAAGCGTCACGGTAGGCCCGCCAATTTTTTTTAGGTTTTTTGCAATTTGCAAGTCAGTGTCATGTAGAAGGTTGATTAAAATATGATTGTAATGTTGAACAAATATGACTTTGCGGAATTATAATCATTAAGTCTCCCACTAAGCCTCTAAGTTCATATAATCGAATTCAATAAAAATTCCATGAAAAATGAATCAATAGAAATATATGAACTTAGGGTTGTATTGATGATTTTAATTATTATACCTAATTCTGTAAATACACACTTGTTACACTAGAGAATCATATTTTGTTCAACATAAAACCTGACCTTGACCTGCAAAAAACAAAAGAAAATTTGAATTTTGTGGGTTGCCTAGCGCATCCTCCTTAATTAAACTCTTAAGGCGAAAGCGCCAGATGTCAGCATCGAGGAGGGGCCCCTTAGGGCCGAAGCCTGCCGGGTCAGCGGGATTGTCCGAAAGGGTTACCGCTGGCCCGGAACATAAAGGGCTAAGGAAGGAACACGGGTGGGTTTTAGTCAGTAAGAGTCTGACACTCCCTTCCGCTCCACCCAGAGCGGGAGGAGTCATTTGATGATTTCCCATCCGCAAAAAAAAAAAAGGCTAGCCCACGAAATTCATTCATGATTATAAATTATAATTCTGTAAATACATATTTGTTACGACCGCGAATCATATTTTTATCAACGTACAACTTAATACTGACCAGCAAATTGCAAAAAACATAAGAAAATTTTAATTTCGCGGGCTACCTTAGCGCTTCCTCCTTAAGCTATATGTTACAGACGTTACAGTACGATTCACATCTGACGAAGTGCGTTGTTTGTTACACACCGGCGCACTAAATTACATTTTGCAATGCTATAAATTTACTATTTGTATATAGGTAAGTTAAATACCCAAAGACCACAAAAAAGATCAAAGGACAATCAATCTTAAAGGTCTTGTCCAATTAAATAAAACGAATAGTTTTAAATTAAATAATAAGTAATGATGACAATGACGACAGCAAATTGGAATTTTCATCGAAATGTTCAAAACAATAATGAATTGCTTTGTATTTATTAATTATATTTATTATTCCTGCTTTATTTGGAAAATAACCCAATTGTGGTTAAACAAAAATTATCAAAAGGAAAACAATACTCAATTCCAAAGTCAAGTCCCCAAGCGAATGGGAATTACTCATAAAAAGCACTTATGTAATTTTACGTACCTACTCAAATATCATTGAAATACCAGTTATATAAATTTTTGATTTTTCCCGTGTTTTTCCTGTAGGACATTTTCTGTAGCACCCGGAGTCTTGAATTTTGCCCGATTTCTAGCAATAAGCCCTATCCTACCATACCATACCATGCAACAGGAGTCATGTGATATCATGATGTGGTAATTGTGTAAAACACTCAATCATAATGTTCGAAAAATTTGTCTCCTCAACAGTATAAATAACACAATGAATGTGAAAGCTTGCTACTGTTATTTTGTTGAGCAATTACACCGAAGAACTAATGGGTGGTCGAAATCAGAAGCAACCGTGATAATTTAAGCTATATTCTCTCACTCCTTTTTAATACAGCAACCTGTCGGGAACATAATCAGCCTATAATGCACCAGTGGGTGGGAGACAGGCCTCTCGGGGAGAGGGAGTGGGCTGTAATCCACCACGCGGGCCCAGTGCGGGATGATATATGTCACATATTATCTTCGAATTTTTGGTTCTAGGACGTGCACGATGTTTTCCTTTACTGTTTTGAGAGCAGTGGTGATGAAAGAATTTAGAAAAAGTAAAACGCCTGTCTGGGTTCGAATCTACGACCTACAACTCTTAAGTCGTCGCCACTTCTTCCACCACTGTTCCTGTCGGGAACCTCAGGAAGAAAACAATTTCAGGTTGCCACGGCGCACGAATCTAAGTGTAAATCCGGGGACGGATGACACGAAGCGTGCCCGTAACCATTCTCTTCCTACACTCATAAATCAAAGATTACTTTATTGCCTGATTCATAACAGAGGGGACAGTATCTGTGATCAGTGTAGGTGGCGGACAACGACCGACAAATTGGTACTAATGCAATCATTATCGCTGGCACGACACCTATACGCACTTTATTGTTCAATATGGTAATGTAATAGATATGCTTTGGGAGATACGCTTGCAAATACATTGAAGTAAAATAATTTACAGATGGCATATCTAAGTAGGTATTGCAGTAATCAGAGCGTTAGGCCAATGGGTAAGTTTTCTCAGATAACTCAAGAGGATGCTCTGCACCTTTCTTTAGTCGTATTATTATTTATTTATTATTTTATTTTTATTTATTATAAGTTCACATCATGCAAAAAAAGTTACAAACTAAGCCCCACAAAACCGTAGTAATGGTTTGACTGTAGGGTACCTATATCGAGTATTTGAGTCTCAAATTTCAGACATTCCTTAAGCAGAATCGGCCTATAATGTACTGCTTTCTCTCCGTGAGACCATCTATCACGCGGGCCTAGTGCGGGATGGTGGATGTGATATGTCGACAAATTTTTGGTTCTAGATTCCTAGAATATGGTGGCTTCTTCACAATGTTTTCCTTCAACGTTTTGAGGGCATAAATTGCACAAAGTAAAGCGCATGAATGATCTTGAACCATCATATTAAAATTGTTTTTTACAAGAGCTATTTGCGTAGGCGCTTCCTCTATTGAACAATGGACATTATCCACTTATTGTCGCGCTAAATTGGTTAATTGTCGGTGCAACGGGATCTCGTGGGTATTTAAATTAAAGCTATAAAGTGAACGATGACGTAAGAGGGTATGAGGATTGTAATGAGATCAGAATTGATGCTTTGCAGCTATCTACAACGCTGCGCTACAATGGCGTCATTAATTTAACACACGGGTAGGTTGGTTCTCGCCTATTTCCTCCTCCAATATTGGACCAATTTAAAAGATATTTCATAAGCTGAATATGTCTGTCTGGTGCCGGACTTAAAGAATAGCTCCACCCCATACTTCCCGTGGGTGTCGTAAAAGGCGACTAAGGGTCGTACCGGCGAATGGGCAGCAGCGTTCTCTATGCATTCGACCGCCATACCATACTGCGATCGCCAACCCGCCTGCCAAGCGTGGCGATTATGACAAACCCCCCCTTTTGGGGGAGGCCTATGTCCAGCAGTGGACGTCTTTCGGCTGAAATAATGATGATGATGAAGCTGAATATGTATAGGTACAGGGTTATTGGTAAAACATTAACAACCTCTTAAGAAGTCATTGTACTCATCCTTATGAAAAACTTTTATTATGGGACCAAACCTGAAATCGAGAAAAAAATATCTGCTGTTCCCTACATTTGGCAGATTACACACTACAGTACAACTTTTACTACTAGTAAAAGTTGTTCAGTTGTTACTACTAGTAAAAGTTGTTCATAATGATGAGTATAATAACCTCATAAGAGGTTGTTAATGTTTTACCAATAACCCTGTCTAAATGAAAGTGTGACAGAGAAAGTGTTACAGATCCTATACGTTGAAAGCTCAAAGCTACCTACATACGTATAGGTACTGTATTTTATAAGAGGAAAGGGCAACGTTCCATTCAACTGCTAATGATACGTAGGCGTTAGAAGTTAAATTGTCCTAATGAAATCCGGTACAGAGGAGCTTGAATACGGCGGGGAAATTAGCAAGAGAGGTCTTGGTAAATAATTATGGTGACATTATGTAAGCAACATACTCTTTGACTACACAATCATAACTACGTGACGTCACTAAATACAACCGCGGCATCACTGAAAATTAAGTATATGAAAAGCATAAGCATAATCAGCCTAAAAAATAAAAAATCCCCACTAGGCTAAGTTTATTTAACTAGTGGGGATTTCTGAAAAAAAATAACTATCCCCACTGGTGGGGATTTGTAAGGAGCCGAACAAAAACAAAAAAAAAACGGAAAGAACGATAAGTAAGTGTAAACGATGCCTGCCGGGTCAGCGGGATTGTCCGAAAGGGTTACCGCTGGCCCGGAACATAAAGGGCTAAGGAAGGAACACTGGTGGGTTTTAGTCAGTAAGAGTCTGACACTCCCTTCCGCTCCACCCAGAGCGGGAGGAGTCATTTGATGATTTCCCAACCGCAAAAAAAAAAAAAAAAATGTGTAAATGATGCAAAACACGGGTAGGCGATGCAATGCGACGGGGTCGGGGGAACAAGAAATTTCATGCGGACGAAGTCGCGGGCAGAAGCTAGTAAAACATAAAGTTAGATTTGCTTGAATACATTTTGGTCCAAATCCAGATAACCACATAGAAATGTGATCCATATACAAAAACTAATCTTATTTTTATGGGTAATATAATTAATTTCCTTTTCCGGGCTGTTAAGGCTCAACTAACCCTAATGTATTAGGTAGCGAACCGAGGGCTAAAAAAAATAATATTATTAATCAAACCTGAAAATAAAGAAGGAAATATACTTACCTGTAGTAACTACTCGTACCTACCTATCTAATAAACGGAATTTACTACCTACAATATCTAACGTTTCATGTGCTTTATTTATTTTAAGTTCTACAAGCTCAGTTTATCTCTATGTTTTTATAAATAATTCGGAACTCTTACATATATATTATCTCTATGATTTAAATTGTTATTGATTTCAATTCAACTTAAAAAAATTCTGTCGCATAATCGAGTCATTAAGAGCCTATGATACTAAGGGATAATGTGGCTTCGCATTAGTGAATGAATTTTCGGAATCGGGTCAGTAATTCTGGAGATTACCCCCTACATACAAACTCACAAAGGAGATCACCCATTTTGTTCGGCGACTTAGGATAAAAAATAAAAATTCGGCGGCCAGGAATGAATTACATTTTATTTTAATGGTATCTTTCGATCCGCTTTCAAATATTTAGAGATAATAATATAAATTAAATTTAAAAAATCTGACAACCAGTCTTACCAAGGGGTATCGTATAATGGATTGTGGAGGTCAGATAGGCAGTCGCTCCATCTATAATACTAGTATTCAGCTGCATCCGGTTAGACTGGAAGCCGACCCCAACATAGTTGGGAAACAGCTAGGCAGATGATGATGATGATATCTCCGAATCCAAATTCTTCTCGACTTTGACGTCTGAGTAAAAAATAATGAGCCAAATGTGTAGGTACTTTAAAAATAAGTAATTATTATTGATGGCTGCCAAAAAATATATATCAGAATTAGGTGATGTCTTTACCTCCTTTTTGCAATTTTTACCTTCTAAGAGCGAAAACGGCGAAAAAAAGCAGTGGCGTAGAGATTTTCCTAGCCTAGTATTTTATGATGAGACAGGTACTATAATATGAAATTACGGCCACTAAAACTGTTAGTAAAAGGCAACGTATCCGTGACAAAGCAGAACACAAGATATTACATCCAAAAAACTTTCAACGACTGTGTAAAGACACGCCCAAACAAGAGAACAATAAATTCTATGACCGTGAAAGCGTGCTAAAACAGGCTGTGCTGTCCTGTAGTAATGAGATAAATGTACAGAACTACAGAACTACGCTTTAGTGCCTGCCCCTCGGTAGGCACTAAAGCTACACAATTACAGGTAGATATTGTTAGGGGACTGTGTGGTCCCAAAACATTCGGCAGTTTCCGTTTCCATTACCGTATGCAAAGAACTCACTGAATTATCATAAAGTTAAGCAAGACGTTCCATATAGGGTTGTTTGATATAAGTATGTATTATGTTTCCTAATACACATTTAACATACCAACGCACCATACATACCATACATTTGAAATAATTTCTTTACGAATAATGATCATTGTTCTCGTTCGGACTTTCCATACCTAGAGAATTATTACCACCAAATAGATGATATAAGACATGTAACAAAATCAAAAAATCTAAACTTAAAGTCTCTAATCAAACTAGGCTGAGAATGAGCACTTTTTGAACGTCAATATTACATAAGACTGTATTTTACCACTTCCTAGCTTTTTCCAATTCTTGCTTTAGCTGGAAAGAAGAAGTGGCGCAGCAAACTCCCCACCAGCACAGCTGTCTGTTCAGTTAGAAGAACTTGATTCCATACCTGGTAATATAAAGAATATTATACGGCAATAACTATCACTAAAATTAACCTTTTGAACGCCACGGTCGGGTATAGACGACAAACGAAAACGTGCCCAACACGCCAAAGTCGTCTACAGTCGACAAGAAAACGACATTTTTTACCTTTTGAACGCCACGGTCGGGTATAGACGACAAACGAAAACGAGCATAACACGGCACCGTCGTCTACAGCCGACAAGAAAACGCGTGTTGGGCACGTTTTCGTTTGTCGTCTCTACCCGACTGTGGCGTTCAAAAGGTTGACATTCTCATTTGACACGTGAGTACCTTGCACATCTTTAAATAGAATTTGTTAATTATCCTCAACTTAGACCAAATCTCTGGTGGTCTATTCTGTAAAAATCTCCCCGTGAAAACTTGGGTGAAGTGAGCTTAGAGTGAGTTGTCACTCCACCTGATGCACATTGTTATTTCTACAAAATAGAACGGCTGGACTCGATCTAGTTTCAGTGAAACTCACGCGAGTTATAATAGTAGAACATTCTAAAAACAAGACCATATTGTTATCCATTAGCTCAGGTAGTTTCTAAACTTGGCTCCTCGTCGCGGAGCTAAAGTTGTTCTTTCTGATGTAATAGCTCTCAGAGGAGTATTTAGATAAGTCGTATCGATTAAGTTTAGCTCTTGCCCATTCAAAAGATGGTACAGAAGGCTCCATATAATGGGAGAAAATAGGTGCACGCACACATACAGCTAGCGCAACTCCAAAGATATGGTCCGTATCGATATTTAACCGTGATAAAATTGTACATTTTATAGTATTCGAATCTATTTTTTGTTGTGTTTTTGTGATTAAAGTTAACATCATCTGCCTTTTGCCAATAATGTTGGGGTCGGCTTCCAGTCTAACCGGATGCAGCTTTGCTACCAGCATTTTACATGGAGCGACTGCCTATCTGACCTCCACAAACCAATTACTGGGTAATACGATACCCCTTGTTAGGACTGGTTGACAGACTTTCAGGCTTCTGACTACCCTTTACGACTGTCAAAGATCCACGAATGACTTTCAAAGTGCTTTCCAAGTCACGATGTAGAGATGGTCACACATCCACAGACCAACCGCGGCAAGCGTAGCTTAACCTGATCGATCGACCTGTGCGGCTGTTATTATTTAGCCACGGGCCCCTCGGATGGTGTAAATAAAGTGTATGTAAATAAACTTGCCCACTCAAAAGATAGTACAGAAGGCTCCATACAATGGGAGAAAACAGGCGCACGCACACATACATACAGGTTCCATATAGGGTTGTTTGATATAAGTATGTATTATGTTTCCTAATACACATTTAACATACCAACGCACCATACATACCATACATTTGAAATAATTTCTTTACGAATAATGATCATTGTTCTCGTTCGGACTTTCCATACCTAGAGAATTATTACCACCAAATAGATGATATAAGACATGTAACAAAATCAAAAAATCTAAACTTAAAGTCTCCAATCAAACTAGGCTGAGAATGAGCACTTTTTGAACGTCAATATTACATAAGACTGTATTTCACCACTTCCTAGCTTTTTCCAATTCTTGCTTTAGCTGGAAAGAAGAAGTGGCGCAGCAAACTCCCCACCAGCACAGCTGTCTGTTCAGTTAGAAGAACTTGATTCCATACCTGGTAATATAAAGAATATTATACGGCAATAACTATCACTAAAATTAACCTTTTGAACGCCACGGTCGGGTATAGACGACAAACGAAAACGTGCCCAACACGCCAAAGTCGTCTAAACAGTCGACAAGAAAACGACATTTTTTACCTTTTGAACGCCACGGTCGGGTATAGACGACAAACGAAAACGAGCATAACACGGCACCGTCGTCTACAGCCGACAAGAAAACGCGTGTTGGGCACGTTTTCGTTTGTCGTCTCTACCCGACTGTGGCGTTCAAAAGGTTGACATTCTCATTTGACACGTGAGTACCTTGCACATCTTTAAATAGAATTTGTTAATTATCCTCAACTTAGACCAAATCTCTGGTGGTCTATTCTGTAAAAATCTCCCCGTTAAAACTTGGGTGAAGTGAGCTTAGAGTGAGTTGTCACTCCACCTGATGCACATTGTTATTTCTACAAAATAGAACGGCTGGACTCGATCTAGTTTCAGTGAAACTCACGCGAGTTATAATAGTAGAACATTCTAAAAACAAGACCATATTGTTATCCATTAGCTCAGGTAGTTTCTAAACTTGGCTCCTCGTCGCGGAGCTATAGTTGTTCTTTCTGAAGTAATAGCTCTCAGAGGAGTATTTAGATAAGTCGTATCGATTAAGTTTAGCTCTTGCCCATTCAAAAGATGGTACAGAAGGCTCCATATAATGGGAGAAAATAGGTGCACGCACACATACAGCTAGCGCAACTCCAAAGATATGGTCCGTATCGATATTTAACCGTGATAAAATTGTACATTTTATAGTATTCGAATCTATTTTTTGTTGTGTTTTTGTGATTAAAGTTAACATCATCTGCCTTTTGCCAATAATGTTGGGGTCGGCTTCCAGTCTAACCGGATGCAGCTTTGCTACCAGCATTTTACATGGAGCGACTGCCTATCTGACCTCCACAAACCAATTACTGGGTAATACGATACCCCTTGTTAGGACTGGTTGACAGACTTTCAGGCTTCTGACTACCCTTTACGACTGTCAAAGATCCACGAATGACTTTCCAAGTGCTTTCCAAGTCACGATGTAGAGATGGTCACACATCCACAGACCAACCGCGGCAAGCGTAGCTTAACCTGATCGATCGACCTGTGCGGCTGTTATTATTTAGCCACGGGCCCCTCGGATGGTGTAAATAAAGTGTATGTAAATAAACTTGCCCACTCAAAAGATAGTACAGAAGGCTCCATACAATGGGAGAAAACAGGCGCACGCACACATACATACAGGTTCCAATTAAATTAGTTAGCGCAACTCCACAGACGTGGAGGATCGACATCTAACCGTGATAAAATTTTATATTTTGTAGTATTTGAGCCGTGTATTCGTGTGTGTGCGTGCGTTTTTGCTCGTTGTATGGACCCAATCTTCTGTACTTCTCTATTCTAAGTCTTGCCTTACGTGAAAAATTTTAGTTCGCGGAAAACTTAGAAGATCTAATCAAGCGGCACAGTGGTCTAGTCTTAGAGATGTCTAGATCTTCTTTACACAGTTGCTTTTTGTTTCTGACATATTTGTCTGGTTTTTGTTTTGTTTCTTTGGCTTTTCCTTTTAATCTGTACTTTTAGGCTTCGTTTTCACCAGCCTCTTGTTTTAAAATATTCGGCCATTATTCTCCCTCGAGCAATACTTAGATCTTTGAAAAATATTTTTTAAAGCTAAAAGCTTTAAAAACTTTCTTGATTAACAATTTGGATATAAATGGTTGTATGTTTATTTTTAAGATCCCTTTTATTTGTTCATTTTATATCTTCATTACCTTTAGAACCAACCTTATCGTTAAATTTTGCAAGAATTAAAAAATATACAGGATTATTGGTAAAACATTGCGTTCATCATTATGAACAACTTTTACTATGGGACCAAACCTGAAATCGCGAAAAAAAAATCAGCTGTTCCCTACATTTTGACGAGTTAAACAACGACGAACATAAATAAGGAACAGCAAATTTATTTTTCGCGAGTTCAGGCTTGGTCCCATTGTTCATAATGACGAGTACAATGACCTCTTAAGAGGTTGTTAATGTTTTACCAATAACTCTGTATAAGCGTGGAATTTGATTTTGGCATTAGCTATACCCAAAATTATTATATCTAATATCTTATCAGAAAGGCAAGGTTTTCTACGCGGCTTTTAATAAAAAAATACGCTGAGTTCTTAACAACTCTCTTGAGTTGTTGAGTATTTCCGGCAACAAATATCCTGCATAGCTATTCACAACCACTCGATACGCTTCCGTACCGTATCGAACATCAATCAATGTTATCGTAGGAGTCCTCTAAACGCTGTTCACAAGTCGAAAACCCCAAAAATTTTGTCAGTTTAAATCAAAAAGATGGCGGCTATTCTTTCAACAGCTGTTTGCTATCGGGGGCAAAGCGAATCAGGTTATCGTAATGTGTCATTTTCGATACGATAGCCTGTCGAAAGGTTGTGAATAGCTATGAAGTACCGTATATATTAAAAGGTGGAGTCTTAATTTATGTTTGCTGGAGCAGAAAAAATATCCTGAGTAATTGAAAAGCACCTAAGACCTTTCCATCAAAACTCAGTCTACTTGAAAGAAAATATTATTGACCCAATAAAAATAAGCTTCCAACACAATAGAATTACAAAACTGGTTGAAAAAGAAAACAGCTTTACTAGAATATTGCCCCGAAGCCGCAGAAATACAGGCTTTCATAAATTTCAAACCAAAGAAAAACAAAACATATTTATCCGAAGATATTTCTGTTTTTTCTACAAATAATTCGACGTGATTTCTTTTTTATTCGATTATTTCCGGGTTGGTGTTGACATTTTATATAATAGGATCAAGTTGTTTGCTTTTGACAGCTGACTTGAAGGAAATTAAGTTAAAGATGTTTAAGTATAAGTTTAGATGCTGATGTTTATGTTTTGTAGATTTTTGTGTTACAGGGTGTAAAAAGATCCATCAAAGAGCCGTCAACAACGCAGTCATACATCAAACTAAGTAACATTACACAAAAATAATTTCTAGAAAACGAATTTTATTTTTGGTGTGAAAATTTGTTGTTTACAGTTGTGCGCAATGTAACACACGCAAAACATTGTGCTTATGGGTGCATGCAACGGGACAGGGGTCGTGTTAAAAGTTGTAACATTAAAAACTTGTTTCCGTAAAAAAAAACGTTTGTAAAAGTTGGAATTTTGACCATTAACATCTCTGTAACCAGAATCCCAGGATCCCAGGTATGGGCCAGAACAAAAAAAAAATTGAATGACTTGTAGTATAAGTGACTCTCGACTTCGTTCGGTGTCTTTCTACACCCGTTATTTATTTATTTATTCAAAATTACGTAAATAACACCTTATCGGCACCTCTATCGCCAATGCAATGTTATTACCACTAAGATACACATACATGTAACTGACATTGACTACCCAACTATGAAGCCAAGACGAAAATTCATGGAATTCTAGAAAACCCAATTTTTATGCATTTTTTATATTTCCCAGAATTTGTCACAAAATATCACTTTTCTTTATATACCTACTCTAAAACTGAATGGCCGTCATATTACTATTCCATAGGGTACCTAATACTTTAGAAAACCTTTAGATGTAACCAAATTTTCTAAAACACCAAACAGGCGTTTATAAACCATTTTTAAAAATCATCTACGTACAGAAAGATTCTAAAATACTTTAACATCAGTTAAGTATCTCAAAACTTTAGTATGACATTAAGCGCACAAATTACGGGGAAGACATTTTTTTTAATCAGCTACTAACGAGGTACAAACTTAAAACAATATTCGGAGGTGCCGATGAAACAGTCGAAGAAGTCGAAGGGATACGTCAAATTACAAGTCATCCTGTATACAAATTTTCATGAGCTAAGTTCAGAGTAAGTTGCTAAAAGAATAGAATAGAATACTCTTTATTATGTACACCATATAAATTACAGACATATATATCTAGAAACTGTACAAAGGGTGACACAATGGGCGGTCTTATCGCTAAAAGCGATCTTTTAAAGACAACCTTTGGATGGATTAAAAAGGGAAAGGACAGACAAATACTGTAGGTAGTCTGTGGTGTACCATTTACATACATAAAGTAAGTAAGCTAATGTTATGTTCCTTATGTTAATAGATAATGCTTTTATCTATCGATATGGTGGATATGGCTAAACATTTTGGGAACGCGGTATGATACTTAGTCCCGTTACCCAACTCTGTTTTTTTTTTAATTTGATTCTTTTAAGAACTCATTCTTGACTGGCTTCCTGGCTATTGCCATAGGTACTGTACTAATCTATAATATATATATACAGCCAGTAGTGTGAGTTAGTCTGTACCTATAGCTTCATAGAGGATCGTAGACCACACAGCAAACATAATACACAAACATTTAATACGATTATTTCCAAAGTTTCAATGAGTGCATTATCTTCAGCGCGCGTTAAGTGGTCCAAATTGGCGCTGGAGCAATTCAAACAATTGTAGCATATGCGCCGGCGACGCTAAGCTGGTGATAATTAGACGCCATTTTAGTTTCGTTTCTTTGGGCGTGAATAAATGTTGCTGTACGTTTGCATTTACACTTTCGTTACGGAAGTACTGTTTAGCAACATGAGCGTTTGTAGTTTCATTTTGGTGAACCGTAACTTTAAGACTTAGAGTAAACTAGTCGCTAGTACGAACTCACTGGTGGTCATGGCCTAAAAGCACGCTGTCTCACCTGGCTTCGTGTCCGACAGAGCTAGTATCAGGCGTGAGCAGTTAGACGCTAGTCTACACGAATAACGTCTAGTTCTTACGTAAAGAAACACCGTTCCGAACTGATAGGCGCGTAAAAAAATTCGAAAAGTGCTTCTGAAAATCGAGTTTTATGAAAAAACCACTGCATAAATCAATTACAAATAAAGTTTATTGAACTCTTCGATAACTGAGCTGATTTTACAGTTCTTTTATTACTCATTTACACCCAAAGTTACGTTAAAAATATGAAGAAAAACGAATCTTTGTTGGCTCATAACTTTTTAATGGCTTTTTATTTTACTAATCTGCTTCCGTACAGACAAAATTAATAATAAGTCAAAACGATATCATGTTCAACTTTGGATGCACAATGTCAAATAGTGGAGTAATACTCTCCCGAAATTTTTATGGAAAAAATATCGACTAGCAAAGACGAAAACGCTCGAATAGATTTAAGGCTCCCGCAGACAGCGGGAGCCTTAAATCTTTTCGAGCGTTAATAAAGTTTGAAGCCAGAATATAACAACAAAAGATGATTTAAAGATAACTTCTAGAATAAAACTAGGAATTTCTCATGTGTAGGTATCTACTGGTGTATCAGGTACCTACTCCTTGCGTAAAATAATTAAATGAAAGCACCTTCAGCAACACACTGCCATACTGCGATCGCCAACACGCCTGCCAATCGTGGCGATTATGGCAAACCCCCCCCAAAATTGGGGGAGGCCTATGTCCAGCAGTGGACGTCTGTCGGCTGAAATAATGATGATGATGATGACCTTCAGCAAAGTGTGTCAACAACTATAATGTCTATATACCTAGATATATATGTAATATAATGTAAATTGGATTGACTATTAGATTAAGTCCAAGAAACCTCCAGTTCAAGACTTTACGCAGTAGTAAAGTGGAACCAAATTTGGACAAAAACATAATAATAGAGTAATTGAATACCTACATAGAAAGGTCAGTGGACAAAGATACAGACCTCGACAACATTGTATACGAAGTTTACCTTCACAGTGACTAGGTAATGACATAATATGCTATACTGTAGATACATACACCACCATAAATATATTACTATGGACAGCTAGGCAATAATATCTGACTTCATGATTCATCCATTAATATCTGTTGTCAAAACTTTAAATTTTGCTAACTTCTGTCAAAGCAATAGACGACATAGGGATAACATAATTAAAATTTTATGTTCAGCGCATATATGAATTTTTCATACCTACTTTGAGTTTTTAACCTAGGGAAGAGATGAAAATGAATCATTTATTTCAGATAAATATCCATATAAATCAAACCACAACAAATCAAAATAAAATCGCAAACTTATAAAATTAAAAATTAAAATCAGAACTATGCTCAAAATTAAAATAAAATTAAAAACAACAACAACAAAATTAAAATCAAAATATATAAAGCCTTTATAATTATTCAGATTGAAGGTGTGTTATATACCTACGCAATTAGGGTGCAGGTCACTTCCATCCCTACTGTTAGAGAATTGTCATTGTGACCTCCAGTCTGAGCCAAATCAGAATGAACTCATCCTCTTTTCCACCTTTATGTGCCGTACTGATTAATTGAACTGACTCATGTAATCATGACGGATGTATCAATTTATCTTCAGTCCAATGTTTATGGTGTTTCGTGTTTTGTCCTCTATTCAGGGTCATATTAAGTTAGCTAGTGAAATTCCGCAGTCGTGATGGGTCGGTATCAATATCTACACACAATAATATGAAAAAACAAAAAGATTTCATGTTTTTTTTTGGGAGGTCAACAACCGCTGTGTTGTTACTTGAAGTACGAGTTGAGAAAATTTGTTTTCTTATGTTTTATCGTGTTCAGATAGATGTCAATACTCATCACTAACAAACATCCAAGCATACAAACTTTCACATTTATAATATTAGTAGGTGTAGTAGGAAGAGGGGCCCGTGGCTAAACAATAACAGCCGCACAGGTAGATCGACCAGGTCAAGCTACACTTGCCGCGGTTGGTCTGTGAATGGGCGACCATCTTTACATACCGAGGCTCCTCCGTGTCTCGGAAAGTCCCGGCTGTCATTCGCGGATATTTAACAGTCGTTACGAATAGTTAGAAGCCCGAAAGTCTGACAACCAGTCTTACCAAGGGGTATCGTATTGCCCAGTAACTGGGTTGCGGTCAGGTAGGCAGTCGCTCCATGTAAAATACTGGTATTTAGCTGCATCTGGTCAGACTGGAAGCCCAACCCAACATAGTTGGGAAAAGGGTAGGCAGATGATGAGATGTCGATACTCATCGCGTTTGTGAAGACTAAACAAAAAAAAAATTTAGACTGATATTACATTACACTACCTGCGGACAAAGACACCACAAAAAAAATGTTTTATTACGTTTATATATCAACCATTACCTACGTCGGCAGAGTTTAGCTAACCATTTTAAAATAACCCTATATACCTTCCTGCCTATTCGGATGGAACAATGTCGGTGCACGCTTGATGGCTTGCTGGGCTTGGCTTGACCTCATGACGTTAGTTCACGTTAGGAGCGCCATTCAACACGATATGAGACTATATTTCATACAATTTGCGTGGGAGATATCCTATATTATGTTGGTTTTGCTTGATCGTTAGTTGTTTGTTTATCTCATCGAGTGCCGTAATTAGAGACACAATACAAAGACAATTGCTTATGTCGAACTGTGTAACTTAAGACATTAAAAAGGTTAAAGGTCGAGTGGCTGATGAAGATGATTCATGATGGACAGGTCATCATCTTCCTGCTCTTGTCCTATGTAACTTGGGGTCGGAACGATACGTTTTCTTTTTACATTCTCCCCTGTTAGCCGTCACGGTGTCATTCACTCCCATTGCTTTCATATCATTCCTCATCCTCACACAATCGATCCATCTTTTCTATGGCCTTCGTTGTATTATAATCAAGTTCTTCTAGCTTAACAGACGGCTGTGCTAATGGGGAGTCTGTTGCACCACTTCTTTCCAGCTTAAGCACTAAGAAGTGGTGAAGGGGGGTGTTTTGGGGGACTGTCATATGTCATTTTGACGTTCAAAAAGTGAATAAATGACTTTTGATTGTGATATTTATTCCTTTCTGGTGCACCACGATGCACGTCATTGTCATTTTTGTTATTAATAAAGAAAACTGTTCAAGCACTTACCTGCCTTGCCTCATACATTCCAAGTCATCAATGTCAGCTTAAAGGTCTGACCAAAACAATTCGGAATCACGGTGCATTACCGCCGTTACTCCGAAACCGTCGTTTGTCAGCTAAATGCATGAGTCACGCGTCACGAGTCTATTCATTGGCTTGGTCTTAATTGTAAGGGTCATGGCGCATTGTTTCGGTAACCCCAGTAGGACTTGATGCAACGAATAATAGAAATAGACACCTAAGATTAAGTAAGTACCTATTTGTATTGCGCATTTGTGATTAAATAAAGGTAACAAAAGACAACGCAACAAAGAAACCAACCAACGCACACTAGGAAGTGGTGAAGGGTGGGCATTTTGGTAGCTGTCTTAAGTTGATAATTATTGACGTTCAAAAGTGCTGTCAGTTCAGTCGAAAGACGTCCACTGCTGGACATAGGCCTCCCCCAAGCACCTCCACTTCGACCGGTCCTGTGCTTCCCGCATCCAACGGGTTCCTGCGGCCTTCACAAGGTCATCGGTCCACCTTGTGGGAGGCCTTCCAACGCTACGTCTTCCGGTACGCGGTCGCCACTCCAGAACCTTTCGGCCCCATCGGCCATCTGTTCTGCGAGCAATGTGCCCTGCCCACTGCCACTTAAGTTTGGCAATTCTTCAAAAGTGCTGACTTTAGCCTAAATTGAATAAACGATTATTGATTTGATTTATGTCTCGGATATGTGTACAGTACTTTGGAGTTGATGCAAAGTCAAGAAGGATTTTGTACAGAATGTTTAGTAGAAGTTTAATTTTTGTGATATATATACAACATGTCCCAAAATTCAACGATAAGCCAGCACCGGAGGATAGACCTGCCCATGACTACTCGGGGAAAAAAAGAAAAAAAATATATATCTCTTTTTTTTTGAAGTTATAAAAAAAAAGAAGAAATTCTTAAAAAAGTGAGACCTTTTATGATATTTTTCACTACCATGACCACACTTTTTTAAATATTTCTGTTATTTTTTTTTATAGGCAACCTGAATAGCACTGCTATCTACCACAATTCTTAAAAAATCCAGAATACCTCTAGTTTTTTCACGTAAATTAATGAAACTTAATTTATTCCCTAAATTTTTTGAAGATTTTTACTTTTAATCAACTTTAACTCATCGTGGTGTAAAAAAAAAGTATGAACACTACTATGGCAAGTTTTTTTATAAATTGACGCAACTAATCAAGATTCCAAAATGGTATAATACTCTAGGCAAACAAGTTAAAAAAAAAAATGTTCCTATTATTTCTAAACAGGGGCCAAATGACGGTCTGGTAATAAAAAGTATTAGTTCTTGGAAAATGTTTAATATTTAAATAAATGGTCAAACAATTTCTCATGTAATTTATTAACATTATAACCAATGTTCAAATTGTTTGCCACCAGCAATAATACATGCACGACATCGCCTTAAAAATGACCGTTTTATTTGTCTTGCATATCTTCTGCGATTAATATGATCCGCAGCCTGACTGATATTTCGACGAAGCTCGTCCAATGACGCAATGGGTTTTGAGTAGACCCTGTCTTTAAGACAACCCCAATAGAAGAAGTCCAGGGGGTTCAAATCGGGTGAACGAGGTGGCCATAAGATAGGACCAAGTCGCCCGATCCAACGCCCTGGATACTCTTGATTTAAATATTCTCGCACAGGGCGGGCATAGTGTGCTGGGCAACCATCATTTTGGAGCCACATGTTTTGGAGATCATTTAAGGGCACGTCGTCTAGCAATTCTTGCAAGTCATTTTGTAAAAAGTTTAAATAACTATTGCCATCTAAGTTTCCTTGTAACTCAAAGGGCCCAATTACTTTTCCATTTAATATGCCGGTCCATAAGTTAACCTTGAATTGATATTGGGATCTGTCTTGTCTCATCAAGTGCGGATTTTCATTGCTCCAACTATGTAGGTTGTGTAGATTTAAATATCCATCTTTCTTGCATGTTGTTTCATCCGACCATAGAATTTTGTCCAGGAATTGGGGATCTTCCCTGTGCCTTTGCAGCATCACACGGCAAAATGTGACTCTTAATGGATAGTCCCGCGGTAACAACGTCTGCACACGCCTGTAATGATATGGGTGAAGCTTGTGACGTTGTAAAATTCGATGTGCAGAACTTTTCGGGATTCCTGTAGCTTCTTCTATGGCGCGTACCGAAGTAGTCGAATCATTTTCTATCTCATTGAGAACTTCTTCATCACGATCCGAACTAGGTCTTCCAGCGTTTCTCCTACTGGATGGCATACGACCCTCCGAAAACGCTTGATGCACATTAATAAACACTCGATAATCAGGATATCTTTGAGCATTTGGGTACCTTTCTCGATACAGTCTGCTAGCAGCGTTAGCATTGCATCAGGTTTCTCCATAGATGAGGTGCATATTTGCGTATTCCTGTGGTGTGTATGGTTGCGGCATGTTGATCGTTAAACAGTCCAAAATGCGCCAGAACTCCAAATCACAAAACTCACAATCGTAGTCACAAAACACACAATCGTAGTCCAAGATAATGCCAGGTCAGTTCAGTTTGCAGATCGATTCCAGTCCAAAAAGCCAAGCCAAAAGTCGTTAGTACGTACGAGAGCCACGTCAGTTGAATACGGAACGGTGCGCAGTAAACAAAGGAGCAGAGCGTACTGAACTGACTTGCTCTGAGAATAATAACAGCTTCTCTACCTGCCCTGTTGTTGTCTCTTTTTAACGTAAATATCTCTGTCTATCTATCTCTCTCTAACTTCTAAGGTATGTATGCCCCATTCAAATTCCTAGAAATTGTAACAAGAACCCACTACCTGCCCTGTTGTTGTCTCTTTTTAACGTAAATATCTCTATCTATCTATCTCTCTCTAACTTCTAAGGTATGTATGCCCCACTCAAATTCCTAGAAATTGTAACAAGAACCCATTTTGGGCACGCAGTGAAAGTGATTACTGTCAACTATAATTTAAGGAATTTGGTTCTTGTTTTGAACTAGTATGGATATAATTTTTTTGTGGTTGATTTTCCTAGAGTATTATACCATTTTGGAATCTTGATTAGTTGCGTCAATTTATAAAAAAACTTGCCATAGTAGTGTTCATACTTTTTTTTTACACCACGATGAGTTAAAGTTGATTAAAAGTAAAAATCTTCAAAAAATTTAGGGAATAAATTAAGTTTCATTAATTTACGTGAAAAAACTAGAGGTATTCTGGATTTTTTAAGAATTGTGGTAGATAGCAGTGCTATTCAGGTTGCCTATAAAAAAAAATAACAGAAATATTTAAAAAAGTGTGGTCATGGTAGTGAAAAATATCATAAAAGGTCTCACTTTTTTAAGAATTTCTTCTTTTTTTTTATAACTTCAAAAAAAAAGAGATATATATTTTTTTTCTTTTTTTCCCCGAGTAGTCATGGGCAGGTCTATCCTCCGGTGCTGGCTTATCGTTGAATTTTGGGACATGTTGTATATATATTTTATTTCGTTGACTGGTAGAAAATGCCTATGGCATTAAGTGCGCCTGTGTACATTTATGTGCTTGAAGTATTAAATAAATAATAAATAAATAAATAAATATTTTACTAATGAGAAATATCTTCAATTGTTTCAGATACACAATGGCAGACGACATCATGAACTTTACAGACGAAGTCAGCGCTACGATGAAGCCGAGTGAACTATCCAAGTAAGTCATCTAAATCTTCGAATGATAGTAAATTACATTTTAATTCTACTTACTAATTATCCCAAGGAACTTATCTGAAATGTGTAATATGTAATTGATATCATATTGCATCAGGTTAAATCAGCAAAGAATACTTTTAGGAAGTAGATGTGACCAGTTGATCCTCTAATTAGAGTCCTCTAATTAGTGAGAGTTTCTTCCGAGAATATTCCTACGTCACAACTCAACAACTTAAAGTACAGACGCCAGCACATCAAGCTACTGCAATCTGTCAAATTTCTTTAATAGATTTTCAACGTTATCGCTATCGCATATATCGCAGTATAAGGTTCAAGGTAGATTGGGAAAATTTTACAGTTTCGGGGAGCTTGATATACAATAAAAATATTTTCTTCGTAAATAATAAGTATCAGATTGTTGGATTTATAAATATTTATGTCTTTGAGAAAAGTACAAAGTTTCGCGTTGTTTCAGTTTAAGCGGTTAAATTATGTATAATGATCAAAAGATCTACCTTATCGTAAATCAAGACAATAATTTGTATCGGTTTTCGACCGACAATGCAAATCATGCCGAATTTGGTTTTCGGCTCAATAAAAACTGAAAAAACAAAAAACGGATACCATCGGTAACGGATACGGAACTTTAATGATTATCCAGCCTTTTAAAGATTTATGAATAAAACTAATAGTAAAGTACTCGTACGTAAGTAATTGGGTGAAGCGATACTTTATGCCTGGACAGTTTTTAACCCTTTACAAAGCGCAAGTCCGATCCTGCATGGAGTATTGCGAATACCTATCAGCGAAATACCAACTTGCCGCGCTTGACTTGGTGGAACGCAGGGGTTATTCCCAAAGTACTCCATTCCTTTGTTCTAAAAAGATAAGAATCTCATACATTAATTCCCAAGTTACTCCAAGGAATTATTATTATTTATAAATACTTATTATTTTGTTCCCATTCTGCTCCATAGGTATCTGGAACGATTCTCAAAGTACTCCACCGATTATTCGTTATCAATTCTCAAACTGCTCCATCTACATAATTACCTATAATAGTTATTTAATACCTAATCTTGTACAGTTGCATACAAAACTTTATCTACACCCATGATATGAATCCTTTATAAAAGGTTCTCAAACCATAGGGTGTTTGTAAAGTGTTGTAAGAACTCTATGTAAATTCATGGAAAGTTCAATTGCTGAGTATCTAATACAAACAAACTAACAACTAACTTTAACGTAGGTAATAATAGAATTATTTATCACTCATTTTTGTAATTTTTTTAACAAAATAAAATAAAAAGTTTTTGCGCTAGTCAATCCTTATACCTACAGGTACCATGCCTAAACCTTCTCGAAATAAAAATTAATAAAAATACTACTTACGATTAACTATGACTCAAGTCAAGACAGGTTGACCAATTTGGCTATATTACAACCCATCGAATTAAAAGTTGATTACAAAACAGACGATATCATAAAAAAGATTGCCGATTTTATGTTCTTACAAACTATTAAAGAAGAAGCTTTTAGGGGTTTAAGGGGAAAAGAATCAGAAGAAGAATTGAAGAGATTATATAATTCGCACATATCGATACCTCTGGGCTCAAAGGGCGTATAGCACAAAACACAGGTTTTCAAGAGAAGCAAAAAAAAAAACAAAAAAAATTGTTTTCGTTATATCTCTTTCATTTTTAGAGCTACATAAAAGTATCCAAGGGACAAAGTTCTTAGGGGCCTGGTTTTGTATTGACTGAGATAGCATGTACTTTACGACCAAAAAAATTTAATATAATTAGTCCTATACACCCCATAAAAATACGCCCTGAGCAGGTACACAGAGGCGTAAGCCCAACTTTTCATAAATGATGCAAAGACACAGGGGCGTATAAATTACTTGAATTGTTGTATAACGTGGTAAAGGACAATATTTTTACAATTATTTTTCTAATTGATATTTTATTGATTGAGTAGGCATCTATTCTTCGTAATTTTTTTTTTTTTTGCCGTTATGCTGCTGGACAAAGATCTCCCTAGTCCCTAACTCTCTTTCCACATCCCTCTGTCCAGAGCAGCTCTCTGGCAAACTTTGAGCGTGGACCTCTGCTGAATTATCAAAGACCATGTTTGAGAACCATACGTGGGGATGGGAAGAATACACAAGTCGATGAGTCTTCTCTTGAAGTGATAGTGGAAGTTCGCCCTTAATTTGATATTCATGGCCCAATAGCTCTTCCAGGCATTTTTCGCAACTTCTTTGTTTGGTCTTGCCTGAAAGAGGCTATTTGACCAAGATAGAGCTACTCATCGACATATTTAACCTCCCCACCCGCCACGGTGATCCTGCGATGCACGCTATTCGTCATCAACTTGGTCTTTGACATATTCATTTGAAATCCGACCTCTAGGCTTGCCGTGCAGAGATCTTCTAGCATCTGAGTCAGCAGTCGGAAGTCTGTATGTTTCTCGAGAACCTGGTTGATAGAGTGGAGGTGGTCAGTAGTAGAAAGGCCGCGACGAAATCCGGCCTGTTCGGGGGGCTGATGGTTGTCTAGGGCGCCGCGCCGGCTATTCTGTTCTCGATTACTTTAATGAAAGCTTTGTACAGGTGTGATACCAGACTAATAGAACGCTAATTTTATTGTCTATGTCTGTTTTGTCACCCTTTATGTGGAGAAGAATAATCAAAGAATGGCAAAATGTGCGTACCTAGCAGAATTCCGGTGTTTAAAATACTGTTAAAAAAATTAGCAGTTAAGAATAGAAAAAAATACAGTGCTGCAATCATTACAACAAATTATTTTAAAGGACCATGGGCAATTTTGAATGAACACTGGGCCCAATTTTCAAATTATCTAATATGAAATCCAGTTATCAGTTTTTGAACGTACTAAAACACCATATAATGAAATAAAGTTGATTTTAAGAACTTTCATATGACACATAATTCATCACTGTTGAACAATGTTGAAAAAGTGGACCCAAAATGACGCATGGTCCTTTGATTGTAGGTAGATGTCTCAAAATAGTTTAAGTCTGATTCTATATATTTGAAATAATTACATTAGTTTTATCTTAAGTAGTAACTTGATTTGATAACTTTTATTAGGATTCAAAAAGACTGTGACTTTTAGGTTTATAAGTATTTTTTACCATACTTATTAGGTAAAATTTCAAATGATTATTGGTCGAATTTTGAAAATATTTTATGTTAGGCTTAGTGCCAGATATCATTCAGGTTTTTATTATTTGTTTTTCATGTTTTTTAGAAATCTAAATCCAGAGCCCCACTTTTTTAATTTTGTCAGTTGATTTTTGAATATTTAATATTAGAATAAAAAAAAATGAGACTTAAACTTATTGTTGTATTATATTTTAGTCTTTTATTTAAAAATTTCTTTATACTTAAAAATATATTTGCAAAGCTTTTGAGCCTAACTGTACGTCAGCTACCCTTTTATAGTAATCCGGTACATATTTAAATTTGCTTTTTGATTAAAATGGTGTGGAGTACTTCGAGAACATTTTAATGTTATCATGGAGTAGAATGAAACCTAATTAAAAATATTATATTTTTCATGGAGTAGTTTGGGAACTTTTTTTGGAGTACTTTGGGAACAACCCGACACAGGCTCATTGGCGACGTAGAACTGGTGGATGCCAAACTTCACAGCTTGGCTCATCGCTGCAAGGTTGCCTGCTTGCCGGACTTCTACAGATTGTACTTCGGTGAGTGTGCCCAAGAACTCCACGTCCTCATTCCACCGGCGCCCTTCTAACTTCGGACGTCAAGACGCACTGCAAGTTACCATCCCTGCCTAGTTGCTATTCCACCAATTCAGGCTAAGCGTTTTTAAATGTCCTTTATAATGCGCACAGCAAAAGAATGGAACTCTCTACCTGCGTCTGTGTTTCCGAGCGCATGCAACCCGAATCTCTTCAAAGTAAGAGTGAACAGGCTTCTTCTGGGTAAGCTCACTCCACCGTCGACTTTGTCACATCTGACCTAGACTAGAGTCAAGAGCAAACACATTTCAAATAAAAAAATAAATTGAAATAAAAAAATAATAATAAAAATTAAATTAAACCTAGTTTGTTTAAGTCACGATCTATTGTTTTGAGTCCACCGAGGCGCAGACGTGTCCAGCTCATTGTCACATCAGCTTGTTGATCTTTTCTACCTGTTTCCACAGATTTGTTTTGGTTTAAACAAGTTTAATATAAACAGTAAGAGTAAACTACACACAGTCCGATACACTACACACACACATACTACAATTGCTGTAGGCTAGTAGCCAAATTACTACAAAACGCCACCTGCGATACATATTTCTACGATATTTAATCACACTAATATTATAAATGCGAAAGTTTGTGAGTGTGTGTGTGTGTGTGTTTATATGTCTGTTACTTCTTCACGCTCAAACGGCTGGACCAATTTTGATAAAATTTTGTATGGAGGTAGCTGACACCCCGGATTAACATATAGGCTACTTTTTATCCCTATATTCCCACGGGATCGCCACTTATGTGAGTGAAACCGCGGGGCACTGCTAGTATTTGATATTACAAATATAACTTGTTAAACGAAAAATTTTAGTTGACCCAGGAGAGCTCAGCTTTCTAGATTTATTCATGGAAGTTTTAACAGACAGACCCTTTAGCCGACCCGTTAACTTTAGGCGGAAACGGCGACAAACTAGAGAATTCATCAAACAAACACTCTTCTTTTTCTAATCAAATTTTCGAAGCTTTCAAAATGAACCTTGGTCTGCAACCGGCTTTGTATTCCCAGAGTTTTAATAATGTTTTAGTAACCCGGACATGAAAGGCAACTCTCTGGTTTATTCGCTCAAAAGACGGGATTTCACGGGATCTATAGTGAAGGCTGAAGTATAAAAGATATCCGGTACTGCTGGCTCACTATGAACTCTGCGAATAAAGGATATAATATGATACGGCAGATGAAAAGTTTCGTAATAAAAACTGCGTTCAATTTGGCACTGAAATCTTAATGTTTTTGTTTTTAATTAATTTCTTTGACGCCGCTTCCGGTACGAGTAAACTAGTAGAATTCATCACGTAACGAAAAATCCGTTTTGACTTTCTCTCATGATTACCTACTTAATTCAAAGCCTTTGGTGGCAAAAAACCAAAATACAAAACCAAAGACACCGACTTCGGAAATTATAGTAGATTATGCACCGAGGGGCTAAAGTTGTGTCTTATGTCACGGGCGTCATATTGAATCTCGAGCGCAATGAAGGATTCCGGATTTAACTCCCGAGCGCAGCGAGGGAGTTAAGAGTTTAACTCACGAGCGAAGCGAGGGAGTTAATACAAGAATCCTGAATGCAGCGAGGGATTCAAGCTAGCCCAAGGCAAAGACACCTTTAGCCCAGAGGAGGATACTCTACTTTTTACACCTACTGTGAGAAAATAATAGCCATAGTACGAAAATTCGCGCCTTTATTGCGTCTCCCAATAAGTAGCCAAGACACGATCAATTCGATTAAAAAAAAAAAGTCTCTTCTACGGTTTTGTCGTGTGTGTCTAGTGATATCACTCTCATGGAAGTGGCGTTTGTGTAAACTAAGCTTTATACAGGGCTGGTAGAATGGTTTTGGATGATGGGCTGTATGCATTTTGAATTTAGAACGTCATTGGAGACGCTCGTGAAAATAGAATATTTTTGATAAAATGTGATAAATCGACTGTAGTATAGACAGGTTTTATTATTTATTTATTTATTCACAAAAACCACAGCAATCTTAGCGCAGTTTACTTAAAATAAATTAACTAATGTTACAGCCAATTACTATTACGGTATTACGGCGCGGTACGGTATTTGTAATTATTAATGCCAGTTTCAATGTTATTCCATTCCTTTTAAAAAATGGTTCGTAGTTATCTAATTATTCTTACAATATTATGTCTTCGAAAACGATATGAAGAAGCAGTCATTATGATTTTGTAGGAAATCGAGAATATCATCCACGCGTAGTAAGGGTTTCGAGAATAGCTTTCCTCTTTCTGGCACCAAAGGGTGTTTGTTAGTACTATACTGCCAATTTAGCTTAGCATGTGAGATTCCAAATTCAAATCACATTATTGACCAGCGGGTCATAATGAAATCCAGTACAACATTATTGACCGGCTGTGCCCCCGGCCACTAATGACTCACTTTAGGTTAAGGTTGCTTGACATATAATTTGACATTTTCGAGCAGGTGGTGTGAAAAAGTTATGTTCCCTTTGTAAGTAGTGTCATTTTTGGAAGTCGGTTGTTTTTTTTTTTGTAATAAAGTTTTTTGGTCCTTTTATCCACATTATTTCATAAATGAGAACCTGCAAACGTCCATTGTTTAAAAACTTTGCACTATTTAGTACACAGTAAAAACAAACGCACTATTTAGTATCGCAGCAGTTTCAGGAGGCATTGCAAGTCGTTATTTTGGTCCTTTAACTACCTACTAGAATTTGTGCAAAAATATTAGATCCTGGGTAAAAGAGCGTCGAGTATAAAACAGAAAGAGATTACCTAATTACGCGTACCCTTTGAGAGGATTTCGTAATTAACGTTCCAAACATGTTACAGTTTACATACAGCAGCATAATTAAATCCTATAAACCCGTTTTCTGCTGAAAATTTCTTATTTACTAAGTAAACAAAAAATTTAAGAGAAGTAAAAAAAAATCGTAGGAACTTGGGTTAATCTCATCCTACAAATGTTACTCTAGATTTTTGTCAAACTTTCCGTCTCTTTTAACTTGTCTTCTAAGAAGTTTTATCTTTTCTCCGTCTTCTAACTCCGAAATTCTTTGAAGGCGCAACTTTTCACAGCAACCAAAAGTTACACCTTTTATAAAACTAGGTACCAAATAGTTTATAGATAGATGCCGTTGAACTCACGAACTTTTCCCACATTTCTTGGATTTTATAAGAAAAACATAAAAAAACATTTTGTATCTTATCTAATCTTGTGAGTCGTTACAGGAACACGTCTGGAGCTACTGCTACCACAGGCGACGGAAAAAAAGTTTTCGGGAAAATTTGAATCATAAAACTGTTTCGATAAAACTTTCGTAATAATTTTGATATCTGCCTTCGCGATTTATTTGGCAACAATGTAAACAAATATGAATTAATGGAATATTAACTGTAATTCCTACACAATACAGTTCAGTTTACGCTACAATGTCACACATTTTCAATAGTGCTAGTCACTCTGAAATCAACTTAATTGTCTTTGAAATAACGTTGATATTTGCTTAACTTGAAATAGGGTTGGGGTGTGCAGCACTGCGCACTTTTACAATACGACAGTACATTATTAAGTACTGGAGTCCCTATAACCCCCGAAGGATTAGGCAGAGGTGTACCTTTAGTACACCAATATTTCGCCAGTATTGTTAAGTCGGCGAGCCTATAGCCATCAACCGTGCACAAATCCGGACTCCAGGCTGCTACTGAGATATTCCTGATGGAAAAACCTAATATCACTTTGCCCTACCTCAAGTACGAACCCAGGAACTCGTGCTCAGTAGTAGCGTAGACCAACGAGACAGTACTGTAAAGGTTGTCTACTAAAGTCGACCTTATGTAGTGTAGGCTGGCAATAAAAAAACTGGTTGCATTTGAACAGTCAAGAGAGTTTAGAATAAGCTTTCAAATTTTTATATGATGTTTTTGTTTGGAAGAAGGAGTGATAGTATTATCACTCCTTCTTCCAAACAAAAACCTCTTTACGTCACCGTTTCCATATTTACATCACCCCAGTTATATAACCGGGGTGTTGTAAAGACGTTCGCTTGGATTAAACGCAGAAAATTTTACATTGTATGATTTTAACACACCCATGCTACAGTACCTATACTGCAGTACTTATATCATGAGTCCCTTCCTCATTCCACGCGCGGCAAGTCATTCGTCAAACAAGTCTGTCAAAGCACCGCACGCCACATCCTGTGTGACACTCTCTTTATTATAACTGAGCAGGATATCGTCCACTATACCGCATAACCCGGTCACTATCACACTAATATTATAAAGGCGAAAGTTTGTGAGTGTGTGTATGTGTGTGTGTTTGTTACTTCTTCACGCTCAAACGGCTGGACTGATTTTGTTAAAATTTGGTATGGAGGTAGCTGACACCCTGGATTAACATATAGGCTACTTTTTATCCCCATATTCCCACGGGATCGACACTTATGTGGGTGAAACCGCGGGGCACAGTTAGTCTGTTATAAATATTACGTGATCAATTTAGAAGAAGTGAATTTGCTGTTGTAAAGAAAATTTCTTGTTGTTACCTATCCTTTTAGATGTTAAAGCTTCTCCGGTCGTCGCTTAGGGAACCATTGCATTCCCTGGATGAACTGAAACAACATTCAGTTAGGAGCTCTAGCTTTGACGGATTAATTACACACAACAACGCGCTACGCGAGAGGGCGCGGGAAAGCCAAATTCCCCTCGATATCGCGTTTTTATTGAATTTGTACGTAAAAAATATCACGCGCGGAGCCCGTTACTTCCGCCCCGAAGCGTGGCGCGTTGTAGTGTGTAATCCGCCAAATGTAGGGAACAGCTGATTTTTTTTTCACGATTTCAGGTTAGGTCCCATAGTAAAAGTTGTTCATAGTGATGAGTACAATGACCTCTTAAGTCTACTAACAATATGTACTCGTACAAGCTGAAAAGTCGAACCGATGATGGCGATAAAGATTTTTGTATTAAATTGTTTTTAGAAAGTGTCTACTGAAATTTCAGAAATCATAGCACACTGCCACAAGCTAATGTGGATGACCCAAAAAGATGCTCAGGCCCACACGCTTACGTACCTATCCAGCTAAAAAAATTATAACAAGAAACCACACATCATAATAATTATGATTCTATGCAGCAGCGGCTATAATAAAATAAAAACTGGCCAAGTGCGAGTCGGACTCGCACACGAAGGGTTCCGTACCACAAGGCAAAAACGCCGAAAAAAACACGTTTGTTGTATGGGAGCCCCCCTTAAATATTCATTTTATTTTGTTGTTAAAGCGGCAACAGAAATACATCATCTGTGAAAATTTCAACTATCTAGCTGTCGCGGTTCTTGAGATACAGCCTGGTGATAGACAGACGGACAGACAGCGAAGTCTTAGTAATAGGGTCCCGTTTTTACCCTTTCGGTACGGAACCCTTATAAAATAAAAACTAGACTAGGCCACTCTCTCACACGTGTCCTGACTTCAGGAAAGGCAGTGACAGACATGTGTTAAAACTTCATCGTATCTCGAATGCTGAAGCTTTTTCTAACTTTTTGATGACATACTTTATCTGTGTAATTTGCCCTGTTATCAACACTATCGATATTATATCATTGTTGAAAAGAGACTAGTAAAAGATAATACGTCCTGTTCAGAGTTCAAATGACCTCCCAAAATGTCTGACCAACCTTACATGTTTTACTGCTGGTTGAACGAAATCATTTGGTTGGTTTCCAGGTTTTCGCCAGGGTTGCTGACGTTTGCTGCTGTGGTGACCGGGACCATAATGGTGGTTGGGTTGTTCGGTAACCTCCTCACGGTTGTCGCGTTGCTGAAGTGCCCTAAAGTGAGGAATGTTGCTGCTGCTTTTATTATCAGGTAAGTGTTTTTAGTCCTTTGAGACACAGTTCTTTCCGTTAATCTATTGTATCTATCTATTGTTTATCTATCTATTAATCTATGCGCTGTAAACACCCGATTATTAATAACGGGTGTAGGTATAACGAAGCCGAGAGTCTCTTGTAGGTAGGTATTTCCCGTCATTACGGCAATTTATTTTGTTCTGGACCATACGTGGGAACCTTCGGGTATGGAGATATTGAAGGTCACTTAGGAAAATTCCAACTTTTACTGTCGTTTTTTTACGAAAACAAGTTTTTAATTTTATAACAAGTTTTGTTATAAAATTAAAAACTTGTTATTAAATTAAATGTAATCCTGTAATCCCAAAATCCTAAACGCAAAAAACGCAAATTTTAGAAACAATAAAGTATATGACAGACTACAGTAAACAAAATCAGAGAAATATATGATATTATGCAGGATATATGCTAGGTAGATAGTGTGTTGAAAACATAATACAACTAATTTGATACGATAGAAAAAAATCATGAAGATACCTCTAAAAACTTCCTTTTTACAATAAAAACCATACTAATATACATACATACTAATATACTGATTTTTTGTCAGATTATTCTACAAGCAACATACAAAAATTTTTTAGTCCAAACATTACATTTTTTGTAATTAAATAATTAATTGCTTCATATTTTGCAATAAATTACCAGCGTTGTGTCATTGCGCTTCTCTTTATTTTCTATGCAGTCCGACAGTGACCTCTTTTTAGGTCATGTATGCCACTTAAATACCCCCACGACCCCTGTACCGTTGCATGCACCTATAAGCACAAACAGCAATTTTTCAAACCAAAAATAAAAATTGTTTCCCAGCAATTAGATTATATTATTACAATTTTGTGTATGTGAGTTTAAATGTTTGTAAACGCACCCACAATACAGGAGAAATTCCTAGTGTGGGCCAAGGTTTAAACAATAAATCAATAAATCATTTATTTTTATGCAATGTTAGGTACTTAGTGTGATGTACAGAGTGCGTAGTTGACGGCTATGTGATTGGTCTTTTTACACCCAGTATAGCCTCTAGCTAGTGTAAATGATGATTTTGTTCTAGAACATTTCAAATTGTTTTGCAGTTATGCCGGAAACCTCCAGAAAGTTACGAAGTGCCATTCGAAGTAAAATTAGTAGAAATAAACACATTGAAACTCCTAAACAAACATTAAAACGTACTTTAATCGCTCCTAATCAAAGTTTTCCAATAACAGTTCACAATAGTTTTACAACAATAATTTTCTAAAAGCCACCGCAAAATATTTAATTAGGTACTGTTGTTCCTCAGAAAACCTGTTTAATCCACCAATTTGCGAGGTGGAAAGTTGGAAACTAATTTTATCTAAGTATAACTTTTACTTATACAGGAAACTTTGTGATGGTTTGGCTACCGTAAAAACATCTTTCACGGAGTTTCACCCCAGTTCTTGTTCTTCAATATCTGTGTTCAGTGCTGTTTCTGTAAGTTTTTTTTTTCTTTACAATTTGTTGGAACTTTTCTACAGATCATTTTCTTACTTAGTACTTTGCCAAGAATTGAAAAAAATACGCAGATATTTCTTCTCATTTATCTAAGTTATGTTTTACCTCTATGATCCAAAGTACCATCCAATATTAAAATGACGTCATCATCGTCATCTGCCTGCCTTTTCCCAACTATGTCGGGGTCGGCTTCCAGTCTAAACGGATGCAGCTGAATACCAGTATTTTACATGATGCGCCTGCCTATCTGACCTCCTCAACCCAGTTACTGGGTAATACGATACCCCTTTGTAAGACTGGTTGTCAGACTTTCGGACTTCTGACTACCCATAACGACTGTCAAAGATCAAAAGCAATGTAAATATTAATTTAGTGCTTTGATTGTTGCAACGATGAGGTTCACACCATCATAACGTAGTCACATAAACATAATTACATAACATATTCTCTATTTGTACAAATTCCAAAACAACAACTTGATTTTCCATATAAAACAAAACACATTTTCTGGATATGAACAAGCTTTATACTATGTAATCGAACGTCTATAAAACCAGCGGATACATTGGGATATCCATTTAATCCCAAAAATGGGTAGTCATTTACCCTATGATCCCCTAAAGGCCTCTTTCATAAAAACCCTTCAATTGCTTGCCCTATCTTGATCGATGTTTCACCCTTAAGGTTATCGATACAGAATAACCTTTTAGGACCTCATCTATCAACATCGTAAGCCATAAAAGGATCACTATCAGACTTAAAGTGACAGCCTCCGGACTTCATCAGCTGTGTAGTAATCCAATCTGTCATGATAACTATCACTAAGAAATCATTTAGAAATCCTTCAACCCAATTCCGTAACATACTTTCTTTTACAATCCAATGGATTTTGAAGGAAATTTCTAATCCATTGCTTCATATGTTTGGAAAATTCGTCTGTTCGACAACGTAAATAAAATGAATAAATAAATAAATGCCGCAAGGAATGTTGTCGAATTGTCGAAATTAAAGTTATCTATTGCATTTGTTAGTGATCATTGACTGGTCGTAGAATAGCTAGTATTACCATGCGTACACCGTGCGACCAGCTAATTTAATTTTTTTTTTGTCATTCATACATGCAACCAAGTATAATTTTATTATTAAAACTACTCAACTAAATAATTTGCGTAACTAATCCATGATTATTGTGTGTTAAGTTTATGCTGTTAACAGTAAAAACATATATATAAGCTTTGGAAAGGTGAATCGCTAACATAATAAAGTGCTTTAATTATAATGAGGAGTTACTTAGCATAGGATAAGTGCATTTGGTTCAGTGTTCCGATGTCAAAAAAAGATATTTGAAAATGAAAATATGTATGTAAATTGTATGTTACGCAATTAGGTACGCCGCTGGTCCTTCGCTATATCCATCTGTTTTCACATTGTAACAAAATGATTTAAGATGATATACTTATTGAAAAAAATGTGGTTTATCTATTTCGTGTAACTTGTTAATTATGTGGAATAGGGATTTAACATTTTGGTGTTTTTTGACTCTTTGGTCTAGTATCATGTAAAAGGAATAATGTAAGTAATAATAATGTACACGATTCAATGAATTTTTTTCGATACAAAAAATGCAAAGTTATATCTTTTTAGGGTTCCGTTGCCAAATGGCAAAAAACGGAATCCTTATAGATTCGTCATGTCTGTCTGTCTGTCTGTCTGTCCGTCCGTATGTCACAACCACTTTTCTCCGAAAGTATAAGCACTATACTGTTGAAACTTAGTAAGTAGATGTATTCTGTGAACCGCATTAAGATTTTCACACAAAATAGAAAAAAAACCATAAATTTTGGGGTTCCCCATACTTAGAACTGAAACTAAAAATTTTTTTTTCGTCAAACCCATACGTGTGGGGTATCTATGGATAGGACTTTAAAAATGATATTGAGGTTTCTAATATCATTTTTTTCTAAACTGAATAGTTTACACGAGAGACACTTCCAAAGAGGTAAAATGTATGTCCCCCCCCCCCGTAACTTCTAAAATAAGAGAATGATAAAACTAAAAAAAATATATGATGTACGATACCATGTAAACTTCCACCGAAAATTGGTTTGAACGAGATCTAGTAAGTAGTTTTTTTTTTAATACGTCATAAATCGTAAACCGCAATTTACATTTTAATCAATCAACTCAAATATAAAAATAATAAAAAAAACATTTAATTTCATAAACATAAACCTTATAATCCGGGTTTATGAACCCGGATGTTACGGAACCCTCGGTGCGCGAGTCCGACTCGCTCTTGCTCGGTTTTTTTTAACTTTTTTCGACATCACGGCGTAACGCTTAAGAGTTATTCAATGGAATTTCATTTAATACATAGAGAATTATCATAGCAAAGTTTACTCAAAATAGTTTTTAATTTAATTCATTTATTTTGTTAAAAAAGGAGTTAATTCGTTTTGGCACATACATCGTTTTATTCCGAGCGCACGGACATTATAACATTTATCTCTTCTTTTGCGTTTCAAAAGTAATCATCACTGCATGCATCACTTTTGCTCGCTTAGTAGAACAGTAGCTACGACACAAAACCGTGCAATGAATGACCTTCTCAAAACCCGTTTGACATCCAAATAGGTAACTCAATATTTTCGCATGTCCCAGAAACGTTTCCGCTTAATTCATGGCCCTCAGTACCAATTGACAATACGCTTTGTATATCCAGTAGCATGAATCAAAACTAGGCTAGACATACCTAGATATAAGTAGTTTAAATCCGCGTAATCATGCTATTTAAACTATCCTGCAATCATCGTCACATAATAGTAACGACGTCATAAATTTGCACATTGTGTCATGTGGTTTTGATCGTAAACGGTTTGGTTTTGCAGTCATTATTATTTCCAATTTACAATACTATTTATAGCTGTGCAGCTGGATAAGCTATGTTCAGCGGTTGACGCTCGGGTCGTTATGTGACATATTAGGCGATGCTCAATTGTTTCCGTCCTGAATGGAGTTTCCTTACCCATAACTAGAAAGAAGACCGCACTGCCTGTACCTATTTTTAACACGCTTTTATTAGGTCGACCTGTATGTAACTAACTATGTAATGGAATCTAAGATAACTAATTTAACCATCTTTCAAGGGTCGTAGCGTAATGAAAATTGGCAGCTGTATGTATTTCTGATGACAATACAATAATATGGTACCTACTATCGAACTGATCTGATGATGGAGCCGGAAGATATGAACTGGAACTTCATGATGGAAAATTGTATCATAGCTGTTTTGGATTTCTTAGAAAAGTCTTTTAATGAACTTTGACCACGATTAGGTTTCAAGGTTTTACATGCATTTATAAAAGCGTGTTTTTCTAGTGCTTTTTAAATAATTAATTTTACCAATCATGAGCAATAACGGTCTTTAACCAGTGGGGTAACTGCGTAACACACTAACAGTAGGAATGACTTTTATTTTGACAGTTCAGCAACATTCATTGCGTTATTTGCGTTTTTGAGTCGACAATTTTTTCGAACTTAGTATCGCACCTCCGATAAAATAAAAAAATACAACTCGAAAAACCTGGAAAAGCGAAAATAAACTCACGGATTTGTTAATCAGTCTTTATTCTTACACTATAATAATTATTATGTGATCAAAATTATGAATACTTGAAAAGCTTACAAAAAAATGTGTTTTAATGGCATACGCTGATTTTCAATTTTCCTGAAATACAATCTGAAAATTCCTTTTTCGGGTTGTAACCCTATTTTTTTCGGAGGTGCGATATGAAGCAACGGATTAACAATATCTTTCAAAATTATTCAGATTGAGACTATTATGTGTGTATGAGCCTAAATTTTTAGAGGCAGATTACTGGTAATCATTGTTAATTGAATACCTACTAATTAATTATAATTCCATTCCAGTCTCTGCATAGCCGACTTCCTGTTCTGCGCCATAGTGCTCCCTTTCGCCATAACAGGGTTCTGGACACGAACCTGGTCTCACGGGGACGCACTCTGCAAGCTGGTCCCGTTCCTCAGGTACGGGAACGTTGGCGTTTCCCTCCTGAGCATCGCCCTCATAACCTTGAACAGGTAAGTCCCCCTGGGAAGTATTGTGTTTAACGTACTGAATGAGTATTCAGAATGCGTAAGAATTTACTTAAGAATTTGTTGTTAACGAAACTTTGTGAATGGAGCTTCCTATTTGTACATTTCTCTTGTTGGAAAATATTAAAGAGAGTCACGTTTAGAATAACAAGTTACTTTGAAACTTACCTACAGTAGGTAATCTGGGTGAGTAAAGTTGGAAACTAGTCTGATACAGAAAACAGCACGCAAAGCTGAATCGGACATAATAATAACTTGTGTCATAGTTTTCACTACTTGTAACAGGTAAACTGTCACTAATGAGACTCAATTACCTACTTTTCTATTGTTACCTAACTTAATAAGCTTGCCTCACTGACGAGGAGGATAGAGACTGACTCGCTTGCACCACAAATCACTAAATGCGTTTAGCACTCAACATATTAACTTCTGTCTTTGTCACGCTCTAACTTGGTGAGCAGTGGTGGCCCTGTGGCAACGGCCCCGACTTACGAATTGTAGGTCGTGGGTTCGAACCCAGGCAGACACTTACTTTGTTTAAATTTTATTACCACTGCTCCCAAAACGGTGAAGGAAAACATCGTGAGGAAACCGGCATTTCCTAACACCAAAAAATCGAAGACATGTGACATCCACCAACCCGCACTGGGCCCGCGTGGTAATTTATACCCCAGGGCCCAGTCCCTCTCGAAGAGAGGACGTCTGTGTCCCAGCAGTGGGAACATTATAGGCTGACCAGCTTCTGCCCACGACTTCGTCCGCGTGAAATTTCCCCCTCCCCCCGTTCACCTTCTTGAGGTGGAATTTCGAAAAAGCCTTTCTTAGTGGATACCTACTCTTCACAAAGAACACACACTCCAAATTTCATGTCTCTAGGACCAGTGGTTTAGATAACGATGGACAGAAACAGAACGATATTTAAATACGTTGGGCCTAAGTGCACTTCCTTGCAAACGCTATTCATTTGTAAGCCTTGTTCTTAAACTTGCTGCTTCAATCTACCTTGATCTATAGACAAGAAGGCTATCAGACATTTTTCCCTTTCATCACCAACATTTTCCGTCTCAAACGATCACGTAGCATCTATCGAAGAACAAAGATATTGGCCAATTTGAGACATCTTTAATTTCGTGTTGAAGCATATCTGAAGTCATCTCACGTTTGGCCTTGACGGTACATTATCATAATAGACTAATCGCATTAACAACCCATCCTTGCTTGCTCGCATAGTGAATTGATATTAGTTATGGCAATAATGCCATATGTTGATGTAGACACGGAAACGGTTAGAGGATAAAATGGAATTCTAGGTTCAGAACTTGGTCACATGTCGGTTATACTTTTATGATGTACCAAGTTCGCAAGTACAAATTTGGTCATTTATTGTTTTGGGCCGTTTTTGATGTTAACAGGCCTTTAATTTATTAATTTCAAAATCAATTAATTTTCTATAGTTGAAATACTTGTATCAATTCTCACCTGCACAAATTCACACACCCGGAACCATAATCAAATAACCCTCTTACTAATAAACGTTGTATAGCGTCTGTATAGTTACACAACGCTTTGTCTTCTTCTTTCGAAAGTCTAATTAATGACGACTGAAAGAGAGAAATCGGTGTGTAACTATTCATCTGTTATAATACGTTACGTTAATACTGCTACCTACTAGAAACAAATAACATAATATTATCATCATTCTCCTGCCCTTATTCCAATTTATTTGGGGTCGGCGCAACATGTCTTTTTCTTCCATCTTTCTCTATGGGAACTAATTTTTTGAGCTGTTACTTAAATATTCGAGATGTTATTATGATCAGTTGAAAAACATATTGAGCAGTTATTTAATTTAATGGCGGTTGATTAATTATTGCGACAGTAAAACATGGACAGTAATAAAAGATCAATTAGACTGTTATTTTATCATACAATTTCAATTCTAAAAATAATTGAGCAGTCCAATAACTAAATGAGCGGTAAAAATGATGGAATGGGCGGTTCGCTAAATAGTTCGGCAGATCATAGCGGATGCAAGAGCGAGCGAAGCGAGCTCGGGACTTGGGGCACCCCGACTCGGACAGGTTAGGTTCGAAGGGGATGACGGAGGCTCGAGTGAGCGAGCAAAGCGAGCGAACGAGCCCCCGTCATCTTCGTGTTAGGTTCCTTTAAACCCTGTAGACAGAAATAGGGGCCCCGCGAAGCGGGGCTCCGTCGACTACACACCCAAAACTACTTTACCACCTCATTGTTTATAGAATTGCTTAGAATGAGATTTATTACCGACAAATTCCGATTTATTACTGCCCACACGTAACTGCTCGTTCAATAATTTTTACCGCCCATTTAATTATTTTCCCATTCAATTATATATTCACTGATCCATTTCATTATTTTTTATTACTCATTTTTGTTTACTTTACTGCTTAGTTTTAACTGCTGAACAAGTTATTAAACGTGCCATTTATAATTTTTAACTTACCAAAACCGCTATTTACAACTGCCTCTTTAAATCAGTGCCTTTCTCTATTAGTCGTCATCTCGATAGTGACTCCATTTCTAACCATATTGTCATTCACACAGTCCATCCATCGTTTCTCTGGTCTTCCCCTACCCTTATAGCCATGTACATATTATTAATTATATACATACTCAAAACTTTCCTCACTCACATGCCCATACCATGACAAACAAATAACATAATATAGACCATGGAAATACATGTCCCAAGCTGGAATAAGGTCCACAACCCATAGAGCAGAAAGGCGAGGGCTTAGCTCCTATCTCAGTCGAGAAATCTCATGATGTTTAGGCACATTAGCACCCAGATTGAACAATACCAAAACAACAACAACTTCCTTGTCTATACTTAACGCTTTTAATTGTTAGACACAAATACATTGCACATTATATCCGGTTATTCCCAATGCAAATTCTGACACGCTATTGTCTGCAACCCATAGAGGTCGAAGATTACTTTGCGTGTGGTTCAGCCTTTTACTTAACAATGTCCATTAATAATCAAGACTATACTATTTAAACTGGTAAAGTTTATAAATAGGGATTAGAGTAGGTAGTGCTCATACACAAGAGCGACACACTTCAACGGCAGTGCCAACTGCACGTTGTCGACACGTGTCGAAGGCTGCAGTTACCTCTGCTATTGTCTTGTGCCGCTCCTGTATACGTGCACAAAGCCTTCGAAGGCGCGGGCTATTTATATCGCATACTCAACAAAAAATTAAACATACAACAAAAACAAACAATGAACAATTCAATTCAATTTTCATCTCTTTGTACTAAGCTGAGCATTTAGAATCCAACAGAGCGTATCCCAGCACGTTAAAAAAGCGCACTGTGGGATGTTCAACTCTCAACGCTAACGCTAAGAAGTGCGTTTTAAATCTAGTGCGCGATAAAAAGTTGCCCCGGGAAAAATCGCCCGTCCGTTCGGAGGCTAACAGTAAGTTTAGGAAATTGTCGTCATCTGTAATGTGATACTGACATGCCTTAAGTCCATTGACTGTTAGACGCACGTGTCATTTCACATGGAGTCGTTGAAAGTATGACGATTTAATGGTTAAATTATTTGACTTCATGTCACTGCGGTTAAATGCAGAGCAACGCTAAGCTTTGCCATACTGCATATGTGTATGTAGCCACTACCATTTAATTAATTACAGTCGTCCTCCGATTATATATCGTCTGTTGAATCTATCACTTATAACCTATAGATACAAATATTTTTACTTGATCGATATCATCGATAGGAATGTAACATCAAATTAGGAAAGTATTGAATTTTCTTTTACACTATTCGTTGCTGTCCAGCTTAAACCAACTTGAATTTTTCAAAAACTTCAGTTCTAAAATCGATCCAGCTGTGGGCTTTGTAAAATTTGTTACATTATAATATCCTCATTAAAAACAGATTTAGGTTCATAAAAGTATTTTTGCATCCACCTTGTCATTGTGGGCTACACTGATGTTTAAAGACAAACATCAGTGTCGTCTTAATGTTTGCCTACCCAAATGTCCTTTCTTTAGTATTATTCTTCGAGCCGTTGAGCTCCTCAAGTTCTAGGTTGAGCTACACGAATACTAACGAATGCTTGCACTGACTAGACTGGTCCATTCAAATCTGTGTGGTACATTCCTCAAAAGACCTTTTTAGACATGGTCAAAGAGACTGTGATCTTTGGGTTTGTTTCGACCTTTCTTCTCAGAGTAATCAGATAGGAAACGCCGATCTCATCTAGCTTATTTTTATATTTTTTATAATATGACGTGTAAAAGTGATTAATTACATTCATTTTCATTTCCAATTTCACTCTATTCCAAATAATTACCTCATTCTTTTCATTCCTCAGGTACATAATGATAGCCCACCACAGCTGGTACGCCCGCGTGTACCGCAAACACAATATAGCGATCATGATTGTGTTCTCGTGGATGTTCTCGTACGGAATGCAGATACCCACCCTTGTTGGAGTATGGGGTAAGTCTTTATCATCATCATCACATCCCGTAATGTCTGTCTGTAGCTTCAATCTCAAAATTCAACTAAATTTTTGGTTCATCATCATCATTCTCCTGCCCTTATCCCAAATTATTTGGGGTCGGTGCAACATGTTTTTTTCTTCCATACTTCTCTAATCTCTATTAACCTTATCATCATTCGCACAGTCCATCCATCGTTTCTTTGGTCTCCCCCTACTCTTATAGCCATCGACATTCGTACCTACTCAAAACTTTCCTCACGACATTTTTATTTTTGCTTCATCATTATTTAACCATAGGACGTCTATGGTTGGAGTCTTCCTCGAAGCATTACCATATCGACTGGTCCCGTCCTTTTCGCATCCAGAAGATTCCTGCAACCATCAACCATTTTGGGTTTCTACAACGGGATTACGGAATAGGAGGATAATTTACAACGATAGTGATCCTTGCCATTTACTTACCTACTAAAACAAAAATCAACCTAAATGTAATAAACAACCTTGCAAATCTACGCTAATATAAAGTATATAGGTATTTAGTAATTTAGCTTATCATACTTTTTTTCCAGGTAAATTCGACTACGACCCAGAATTGGGAACTTGCTCAATAATGCATGATGACAACGGACGCTCAGCCAAGACTGCTCTCTTCGTCATCGCCTTCATTGTACCAGCTCTACTCATCTTCATATGCTACGCCAGGATCTTCTGGGTTGTGCACAGGTAATATTTTGTACTTACTTGATTTCGCTAGGAGCCTCGCCCGCTGTAGTTTGGAAGTTATTCCACAGCAACATGCTACCGGGATAAAAAGTATCCTTTGATCACGGTTATAAACTACATACATGCCTGCCAAATTTTGATCCAAATCTGTTCAGCCGTTTTCTGTGATTGAGAAACAAACATACAACTATTAGTAGGCACAGTAGGATTTAATATTTATATTTATACCTAATAATAAATATATACATACCTATATCAACAGTATCAACAGCGCCCTCTCCAGACATGGAGTAGAACAGGTACTAACGGACTGGATCACAAACATGTTAAGTAAACGAGTGGTTCGCCTTGAAGGTGAGCAGCAGCTGGCCATGATAGCCAGAGGATGCCCCCAGGGTGGGGTCGTGTCCCCCCTTCTATGGAATCTGGTGATTAATGACCTCATCACCAAACTCAACGCCAACCGCTTCTACACAGTAGGTTATGCCGACGACCTTGCAATCCTGGTTTCGGGGAAGGTAACGGGCACGATATGCAACCTCACTCAGCAAGCGCTACGTATCGTGGAGAGATGGTGCAGGGACTTTGACCTTTCAGTGAACCCCGCTAAAACTGAACTGGTTATGTTTACCCATAAACGAGCGTTAGGGCCTTTTCGCCTACCTAAACTGTTCGATACTGAACTCCAGCTGGCCAACGAAGTCAAGTACCTTGGTGTAACACTAGACAGTAAGTTAAACTGGAGCAGTCATCTGGACAACAAACTGAACAGGGCTTGCATAACCTTTTGGCAGTGCCGGAGAATGATAGGTAAGAAGTGGGGCCTATCCCCAAAAATTACACTCTGGCTGTACACTGCAGTGATCCGCCCCATGATAAGCTACGGAGCTGTGGTTTGGTGGCCTCGCACCAAGCTAGTGACAGCCTCCAACAAACTGCAACGCATGCAAAGACTAGCCTGCATGGCGACTACGGGCTGTATGAGGACTACTCCGACTGCAGCGGTAGAAGCCATCCTGGGAATCCCGCCGCTCCACCTGTTCATACAGCAGGAAGCGACGATGGCGGCAGTACGTCTTAACACACTAAATCTCTGGGGTAAGAGTAATACACCACACACCACGCTGCTCGAGGGACTCCATAAGGATTTCCCCATCACAAAAGCCATAAACGACCGGGTTCCTAAACAATTCATGTTTGATAAAAAATACAAGATCCAGCTTCACGAGGATCGCCTATGCGAGGGGTTGTGCCCCACAGAGCTGCGAATCTTTACGGATGGATCCAAAACAGGTAGTGGCACAGGAGCTGGAATCTTCTCGGAGGAATTCAACATACATATAGCCACACCATTGGGGGTCCACAACACAGTGTTCCAGGCAGAATGCATGGGCATCTCACTAGCCGCTTCAGCCATTATGGCCAGGGAAGTTAAGGAACACTCAATCCGCATACTCTCAGACAGCATGGCTGTTCTGCAAGCGCTGAACAGTTACACAGCTGACTCTGGGCTAATATACGAGTGTCACCAGCGCCTCAACCAGGTGGGTAACCTCAATAATATAACCATTCAATGGATCAAAGGACACAGCGGTTCGCTAGGCAACGATGCAGCCGACGAACTTGCCAGAAGAGGGTCGAGTATGGCACCCGTGGGACCCGAGCCCATCGTGCCACTCCCCTTCGGGTATATACGCACTCTGGTAAGGAAACGCACAAGAGAGCAACACAATAAACTATGGACGGACCAAGGTGAATGCAGGCAGGCGAGGGAGGCACTTCCCACATTGGATGGCCGCCTCACGAAACAGGTTCTCCGTCTAACAAAACAAAAGCTGCGTATAGTTACCGCAGCTTTAACTGGCCACGGGTCATTTAATAAACACCTCTTTGTCATAGGAGTAACGGACAGTCCGTTGTGCAGGGCCTGCATGGAGGACGACGAGACAGCGGCACATGTGCTTCTAAACTGCCCGGTGATCGCCACGTACAGGGCAAAGTACTTCGGTAACCCAGGTACCCTACGTGAGACGGTCAGTAACATCAAGGCGTTGCTGGCCTTCTTTGAGGAGCTGGGGTGGATCGAATAGTCGATTTTCCCACCCATACGCAAAATACGCGCATTGACGTGGAGTTGCGGACACCAGCCCGTAGTACCTATTACCTATTACCTATACATACCTATATTCACTCACGTGTCCCGCACCCCGCAGTGACATCGCCTAGAATGTCCCAGAACATTTTCCTCCAACTCCAGTCTTCGTGGGAATTCCCCAGGCAATTACTGTTCTCCCAGCAAGCAGTCCGGTGTACATAGAACTGAAAGTAATGAGAATATACCTTTTTGTTTGTTAACCTTTACTGTCCCACTGCTGGGCCTCCCCCAACTCCTTCCAAAAACTCTTATTCCCGCGCCACCTCGAACCAACCTTCGCGGTTCGCGTCCAGGATATCTCGTCATCTCTTTCTGGGCCGGCCTCGGCCTACGTCATCTTTATTACTCGTATCAGTCAAGAAAATTACTTTAGTAATAAAATTCTTCAGATCTGTAAAATCTCAAGTACCTACTTAGCCTTTTATTGACGACACGTACTCAGATGATGAGTGCATTAGCACGTTTCTGCTAATATGTAAATCATCTATACCTACCACCAAGTCGTATATACCTACGTACATTATTGTCTATGTGAGAGACAATACTAAACACTCAATGATTGAACAAAACATTAAACGGCACGAACAGGAAACGGCTCTAAGACACGTGCCGCAACTACTCGTACCTAAGTGTGAAAATCAATAAATACATCTCCATATGAAATATGAAAGCCTAGTACTTAACTACTCTTCTACAGCTGGACTTTTTGACTAAAGAGTTATTTTTGGCTAAAAAAATAGCAAAGGAAACCAACCGTTTCAAAAAGACTATTTAGGCCGGAAGGCAACAAGGAGAATATTATAAATAGGTACAACTCCATACGAACTGTGGACGCCTAGTACTTATCGTATACCTACTCTTCTACATCTGGACTTTTATAGTGAAGATTTATTTTTGGAAGAAAAGTTAGGTCAAACGAAAAGTAGCAAAGGAAACAGTTTCAGAAAGATTATTTAAGCCAGAGCAGCAACGAGAAATAATGAAGTAAACGTCTTGAAGATCATATGGTACCTACGCTAGTAATATATAAGTCAGTGAAATAGGGAGACACTTTTGCTCATCATAACTTAGCCTCAAGCGACAAATCCCATTTACACTTTGGTGTCATAACTTTCTTGGATGAATGTGACATGACGTTACGTCTAACGTACTAACGCTCATACATTCTAATATAGGGGAACGAAAAACTGTATTATAACTATAATCATTTGCTTCTCCTTTTACGGCCGTAGACATTATTATGTTCATAAGTTTTAGTTGTAGGTATATTTCAGTATTACCTAAATGCTTCATTTAAAAAGGCCCACCAAAGCCTCCAGGCTTTTTAAGAAATATAATCTGCGACTACTCGTAACGATGAGACTTGGCCGACGGTCGCGGCTAATCTGTATTGGGCACTTTGGGCAAGGCCTTAGGACTAGCCCTTATTCACGCCGAACTTTACTGCATTAGGAAAGAGGCAGTCAACAAAAGAAATTCAATGAAAGACAGAAAACCTATATTAACAAGAAGATTTTGTTTCCAGCTCAGAACAACGAATGCGCGAGCACCAGCGGTCCCAGCACACGAGTCCTGGCACGCTCAACAACAGCACAGACAAGAGGTCTACAATCAAGGACAATAGAGAGACGAAGGCCAGACGAAATGAGTGGAGGATCACCAAGATGGTGTTAGCCATCTTTCTGTCTTTCCTTGTCTGCTACCTGCCCATCACTATCGCGAAGGTGGCTGACAATCATGTGCAATACCCTGGTAAGTAGAAACCATGACCACAACAACCAAGACTTTTGTAATATTGTTTGTAATTTTTCACATATTAACGTGTTCGCACGACATTCTCTAGAGAGTGACGTTAAAATGACACAATCAGAACAGTCCCAGAACAGAATTTGTCAGCTTTTAGGCAAATTCTGTTATGGGACAGGGCATTATGTTGATAGGCTCTAGAGGTATTCCTGCCTAAATAAGATGGGCCAATGTTCAACATCAAATGGGCTGATTCTGATAATGGCTATTTCGGCTATTCAGGGAAGAAAAAAGTCAATAGCAATGGTGTGTTCTTCAGCAATGGGGTCTACAACTAGTGAACTCAATAGAGTCTGCAAATAATAGGTACATAATCTTTACTTTTTTCTGCAGTATTCCACATCGCGGGTTACCTTCTCCTGTACGCGAGCGCATGCGTAAACCCGATCATCTACGTGATAATGAACGCTCAGTATCGCGCGGCGTACGCGGCCGCCTTGTGCTGCCCCCTGGCCAGACTATCGGGCCTCACCAGCGGTGCGTATCAGTCCTCGCCGGTCGCATGCCAAGCCGTCAGGAAATCGGAACGCACGTCGGCTCTCGCCTCATATGTCAGACCGTGAAGGTATCATTCGATGCAACGCGCAATTGGCAACGGTGACGCTTCCGGGCTTTGGTGTTTGGTCTTTTATCATTTGAATTGATTATGTAAAGACTAACTACAGGGTTATTGGTAAAACATTAACGACCTCTTAAGAGGTCATTGTACTCATCATTTTGAACAACTTTTACTATGGAACCAAACCTGAAATCGCGAAAAAAAATCTGCTGTTCCTTACATTTATGTTCGTATAACTCGTCAAAATGTAGGGAACAGCAGATTTTTTTTTTCGCGATTTCAGGTTTGGTCCCATAGAAACGTTGTTCCTAATGATGAGTACAATGACCTCTTAAGAGGTTCTTAATGTTTTACCAATAACCCTGTATAACTGCAGTCGATTCGGTTCTTCATAGGTATTTATTTAACCAAGAGCGCATACCTAACTCATTAAGTATTGGTGGCCTAGTAGAAACAGCCGCGACTTACGAGTTGTAGGTCGTAGGTTGGAACCCAGGCAGACAATTCACTTTGTATAAATTATATTTCATCACCACTGCTCTCAAAACGGTGAAGGAAAACATCGTGTGGGCACCGGCATGTCCTAGAACTAAAAATTTGAAGACATGTGACATCCACCTACCTGCAGGGGCCGGCGTGGTGGATTACGGCCCACTCCCTCTCACAGAGAGGAGGCCTGTGTCCCAGTAGTGGGAACATTATAGGCTGATTATGTATACCTACCTAGTAGAGTAGGTAAATAATTTATCAAGAAGCACTTTTTGAAATCCATCATTTCATAATTAAATAATTACGATGAGTCTCGTGGACTCATATAAAATTAGTACAAGTTATTAGCCGAACTTTTACCATGCAGCGCATTGTATCATATTCATAGTCTCATTACTCTCATTCCTGCTCGTGGAAGTCAACTTATTTGTTAATGTGTGCTCGTACCTATCACCGAACATGCCATGACTACGCTTTATCATGATCACAGCATCCACCTCCATAAAAATTCACCTTATCTTACCTTCAGCCGGTTCTTCTCAATCTCTACAGCTTGCCAAGCTCTGTGTTAAACCATATTCAACAATTAACTAGTCCTTTATTCTTTTTAGAGAAATGGAACGAGCGTCACGGGTACAGCTACAACAACACGCAAACGGCGCTCAGCCAAGTGTCACTGGGGGAGTCGAGAGTCGACCCTCGGGGCAGCCTGGCCCCTGCCGGCCCTGGCGGAAGATAAACCCCAGATCCCCAAGCTCTCACAGTGCTGGCCCCACTCAAGGCATTGGGCCAGCCACTGAGACTGTCAGCTTTGGGCCCAAAATTGGAAAACGACTTGCTGGGCAAAAATTAGGATCACAACAAAGTATTGACGCTAAATCTGAGCAACACATTCGACCTCAAATGATTGGATCACAACACAGCATTGGTTCAAAATCAGGTTCAAAAGTACCCCCAATCAGACCTCCAAGGTCGGGATCTCAGCTGAGCCTAGGACCCAAAGTCACTCGATTCCAGATTGACGATTTACGAAGTGATAGACAAACCAATGTATAGCGACTTGTCGCTCATTAATATGACGTACCAAAGATATTGCAAGACTTATACCAAATATTTTTTTTGCATTTTTATGATTTTAATTAAGTATAGCACTACCAGTATTGAGTTATTGATCTTATCGTAGGTGTATATTTTTCACATGAATTCACATTAGGTATAATTTTATATTCAAATGAATTATTTAAGTTCTTCAGGTATTAATACGTTAAATGAGTCAACAGCAATTAATAATTTACAAAACATTAATTTATTTTTTATACATTGGTCGATACCTAAGTTTATTCATTTCTTTTACTAGATCATTTTTTTTAAGTTGCAGGGAAAGATGCTCTCTCTTATTTTAATCATCTGAATTATTAAAATAATAAGTTATACTTAATATCACTCAATATCCGTCCTATAATGAGCGACAAGTACCTAAGCGACAATCGACATAATATTATAATGTAAATAAGGTGACTTCTAATATTAAGGTTATATTTTATGATAGTAAGTAGCTAGATAGGTTTTTGTCTTCCAAAATACTCTTCTACATCAGTAGAAAATAGGTAGTTAGGTAAAGATACTGCAGTTTGTTGAGAGGTTGTGTGCATAATACAGCATGTCTAGTAGGTATGTCTCAGTAGACGCTAAAAAGGAACCGAAAGTACCGAATTTATAATTTTGTAGAATGTAGGCTATTGAGCATATGCATGCAGCGCTACTGTGAATGAGGGTTTTCTGAAATGACGTTCACTAGGTGGCAGCACTGGGACGTCAGGTCCAAGCACCTGTCCAAGCGCCCTATATTTTCTTTAGTCGTCACCAAAGACTACAATATAATGAGGTGGTCGTCACTGAGTGACGCACGAATAATGAATAGCATTACTTATATCTTTTATTTATATTCATTATCTAAATGGAAGGCCTCTTGTCAAAGTAGCGCCAGCTGGTGGCGTGAATTTTCATGAAAACCCTCATTGCAAGGATAAATTTATTATACTGGGCACTCTGTATTTTCTTTATTCCTACATTCCATATTTTTTAAGTTTTTTAAAATTATTATTGACAATGATTTGCACGTTTTACACCTGAGAAAAGTGCTAATTTTAAAATAGTTTAGTGCTAGAGAACTACATTCCATGTAATTTCGCGGCCAAAGATGTATAAAGTTTTAAATAAAAATAAACTTATTTTATTCCACGACCAAATCACGTATGGCTTTTATTTATAAGAATAAACAGTATTTTGTATCAAATAAGTTATAAGATGTGTATGTATTTTACCAATAATTATGCCATATTATGTAAGGGATTTCTCGAAAAGTAAATTATTGTGTACATAACTGTTTGATTCGTTATTTATTATTTTGTTAGATAATATTACCGTGTATAATGTATGAATTCAAAATATCAAAGGTTGTTGGAGAATTATAGGTATTATATAAACAATGATTTAGACTTATTTGTTTGATTTAAACCTTTTTCTCCTTAAGGCCGGGTAGTAAAATGTTGGACATGAATTATACCTACACAGCCTGGGTTTCTAAGCTTTGAGTTCTCTAACACGATCCTGCAGCATCGAACTGTGCTGTGCACGCAGCTAGCACTCGACTGGATCAGTCTCGAGTCCAGAGACTAACACTGGATCAGTCTCGAGTCCAGAGATTAACTAAGTAGATAGGTAGGTATTATAATAGTTGCAATCAATCCTCAGTAAAGTTAACATCTAAAACACAATGCACTCTAGTGCACACAATCACACTATATTGTGCTTTTGGTTCATTATTTAAGGGCAATTGTGGAGTGGGTACCACTCAACCGATCTGAACCGATCGATGTGGCCTCAAGGGTTAGGTATGTACCTATGCTACAATAGTTGGTACGTCGTACTTACATCCCGTAGATACAAAATAGTATAAATTAGCTACCAGCGTAGGTATATAGCTTAGGTATCTATTGAAATAACGACAGTATTTGACAGCCCCTTGTAAACGGGTAGGTACTACTATCTAATCGTGTATCTATTTCGTCGGTAACACTTTTCGAAGAAATCGTACCGTGGCAGCCACGTTGTGGAGCCCCAGCTGTAGAAGTCCCAGAAACTGGGATCAGAGAAAAAGTGTATGCAAACACTTTCTCTGATCCCAGTTTCTGGGACTTCTACAGCGAAGGAGATAGAGAAAATATTGTGTATTACTATATTTCCTGTCTCTTTTACTGGATCTAGTGACTGTGTCCTTGTCTTAATAGCATTATACGTACTTGTATGATAGAGGTCAGTGAGCGTACTTGTACGATATAGAGGTAAGTGCTCTGTAACCATGATTCAGTATTTTAATAAAATTGCGTCTTCAGTCTGTTTTTTTTTTGTAACTATGATTATGCTAGGGTGTTACCTTGGAATTAGTTTATACTACATAACATACTGTAAACAGAAAGTAAAACAGAACGCCTCTAAAAGAACTGTCATACCAAATTGACAATTCGACAAACGTGAAGTCAAGTGTCAGTGTCAAACAGAAACTGTCACAAACGAAAAATGAATGTTCAAGCGTGAATGCTGCAAAGAATTCATTGTTTCTGCCTTATTTAATTATAAATGAAGAATACAACATAATGTGCTCATAACAAGTGTTATTTAACTTAAATATATAGTCTTAGTGGTGTACTTTTGATTAATTTGGTGTAGTATTACAGTAAAATACAAATAAAAATGGATGTCGTCGGCAGCGAAATTGGTCAAAAAATGCGGGTAAATAGCTGGAAATACATCGATTTTTAACCTAAAATTAATATTTAGCAGGACTGATAGTGTATTAATTTGATATTTATACAATTTCGCATTCTAACAACATAATAAAACACCGTAAATTTAAGTGATACTTTCAGGATTGGGCTTGTTCCGCATTTGTTGACACGAATTTGTGACATTTATGGATGAGTGTATTGATTATAAATATTTTACTTTCAGTCGGCCATCAAGGCCAAGCTGACAGAATTAGGATGCTATGTTGGTAAGTAAAACAACTTTCTATTTATACTCAATCAGATAATTATACCCAGGTATGAATGTATGACTTCATATTTATAAAGCCGAATATTGTAACATATTTTGTTATTCACCCAATACAATTAATATGACTAACGTTGCAACTGCAAAGCAGGATCTCATCATCTATACTAAACTTTAGCTGAAGAGTTTATTGTTTTTTTGTTGAAGACACTAATCTCTGGAACTACCAGCCAGATTAGAAAAAATATTTTTGTATTTTATAATATATATTGGACAGTATCGCAGGCACAAGCGAAAATCTATACTAATATTATAAATTCAAAAGTAACTTTTTCTGTCTGTATGTTACCTTTTCACGCCTAAACCACTAAACGGAATTCGATAAAATTTGGCAGAGAGATAGATTGCATCCCGGGGAAGGACATAGAATAGTTTTTATCGACATACCTCACGGGCAAAGCTGCGGGCGGAAGCTAGTATACCTATATATTATGGGTTTCTCCCAACAAAACAGACAACAATAATGTTACTGTAGACAAGAGTGTAGGGTCTTTATGTGTGTAATCAAAATACTATTGTAAGATCAATCACTATATTCAATTTTGACAGACAAGAGATAAAAACTCACCATAGAGTCTGTTCACCGTTATTTTACCTCTGATCTTGCATCACTGTCCAAATCACAGTGATCTTATTCTCAATCTTATCAGGGGGCCTAAAAAGGTCACTTTGGAGAATCATAAAAGGAATTATAAAATGGCGAAGACAGTCCGTGCTTTTTTTTTTTTTTCGCTGCACTACGTAGGTACATTCAAAGAGATTTGGGGTTGGATTTGGATTGGATTGATTGGTATTTTAGCACAGACAAAAAAAAAATAACTGAAAAATGCTTCACCAATGTGATTTGATACGATTAACTTAACAGATAACTGTCCATTCTGTTATCCTTTTATGATTATGCCAAAGTGGCCTTTTTAGGTCTTCAGGTTGCTGTTGGGTTGCTGCCACTGACAAGTCTGTCAAAATCATTGTGATCTTTATTCTCATTACAATAAGGTTGCTGCTGTCACAGGTTAAGTAACTGAACAGACTGTAAATGCAGGTTTTTTTTTTTCATAAGCCTTTGTGACATGCCTTATTCTGTTTCCTCTATCTAAACTGTATTTAGAAAATGCTGTAGTCTTATAAAATTGTTTCTTAAGTTCTCATACAAAGTTAATTTAAATTTATAATTATGTCTTCCAACTATATTTTAATTATGTTGTTGTACTAAAATCAGACTGTTGTAATAAAGTTATTGTCTTTTTAGTAAAACTTTAACTCTGAAACATTATGCAATCAATCTGTCATGATTAGTCATGAATATGAGACTCTTTATAATATTAACCTTTTGACCACCACAGTTCAGTGTTGCCAATTTAGCGATTGTCTCTAGAAATGACGATAGCGACTAAAAAAAAGTTATGACGACAAAAAATATTTAGCGACTTATCTAGCGACTTTTGCAGTAGGTATAAATTAAATCAGTTCTAGAGTAATTTAATATTTTTTATTGTAATTTTGATTATTTTTATTTTTTATTACAAATGCAAATGCACATTTCCAAGTATTTTTAATTTATGTGATTGTTACAATGATCATATCATATATAATTGAAAGTTTTTTTTTTAATGTAGGTACCTATGTTGTACACGATGCGTATTTGAATTATAATCTAATTACTTATGTACCTACTTTAAAGTTTTTTCACATATCCCAACCTTACACACTGCATGTCGGTGGCCTCTTCTGCCTCTCCCATACAAAATCCTGCGTCCGCTTCAGGTGGAATTAGTTTTAGCGACTTTCTAGCGACTTTTGATGATGAGTCTAGCGACTCGAACTTATAGAAGTTGGCAACACTGCCACAGTTATGTAAGTATAGATGACAAACCAAAATATGCCCAGCATGCCACGGTAACAATTACATAACAAACTTTTGTAGGTAGCTTGGCGCTGAGGGAACATTTTTGCTTTTTTGACGTGGTTGTCAAAAGGTTAAGTAAGTACAGATGATGCAATTACTGTTCATACTTGAAGCAAAAGTCAGTAAAATCTCAAGAGTTCATTACAAGGTCGATGTGAACTATGTACAATGTGAATGATGTGGTTCTTTCTTGACTAAGCGTCAGGGTAGCATTCGAAATTCAAATTTTAAACACTAGTAAAAGGAGAAGGCAACGGTATTCATTTTACATTCATGAAGTGCTAATTCTCAGCCTTCTATTTAAAATAAAAGACTTGATTTTAGTATTATTTAAATCAGTTTTTTTTTGCTCATGTGCAAAACATAGTACTTACCTAAATGTTTTATTTAAATTGATCAAGTAATTGAATTACAATTTGAAATGGCTACTTCGTAATACTAACTGAAACATCAATAGTTAGTTGAAACTTTTATGGCATTTCATCGTAACAATATTATTTGAGTGTTCTCTCCCTGACTGGTTAAACCATATTGATAATAAGTAAGTAATAAGTTTATTCATATTGATTTATTATTATTGTTTACTCATTTCATCATCTGCTTAGCTTTTTCCCAACTATGGTGGGGTCGGCTTCCAGTCTAACCGGATACTGCTGAATACCAGTGTTTTACATGGAGCAACTGCTCTGACCTCTACAGCCCAGTTACTGGATAATACGATACCCCTTGGTAAGACTTGTCAGACTTTCGGGCGTCTGACTACCCGTAACGACTGTCAAAGATCCTCGAATGACAGCCGGAACCAAAGGATTAACGTGCTTTCCGAGGCACGGAGGGGCTTGGTATGTAAAGATGGTCACCCATCCACGGACCGACCACGGCAAGCGTAGCTTAACCTGATCCCCTGATCGACCTGTGCGGCTGTTATTATTTAGCCACAGACCCCTTCAAATACTTTGCAACTGGTAATGACAATGTATGAAAATAAAAATATGTGCACATTGTAATGTTATCGTGGACGGAAATTTAAAAAGCGTCTTCATAATATTTATAATATAAATTTTACTTCCTTGTGTTATCGTGATGCCGATGTTATAGAAGCGCACATTGTATGTAGAGGAGACCGTTATCAATACTGCTCACGATTCGACACGACATGCAAGTAGTTTGCTCATCTTTGTCGTGATTTCCCAAAGTGCCATATCGCTGTTAGTAATACAAATAATAAGTCAGTACTAAGAGGGGACCGTGGCTAAATAATAACAGCCGCACAGGTCGATCGATCAGGTTAAGCTACGCTTACCGCGGTTGGTCTGTGGGTGGGTGACCATCTTTACCTACATACCGTGACCCCTCCGTGCCTCGGAAAGCACGTTAAGCCGTTGGTCCCGACTGTCATTCGTGAATCTTTTACAGTCCTTACGGGTAGTCAGAAGTCCGAAAGTCTGACAAGTATTACCAAGGATCCAGTAACTGGGTTGTGCTCCATGTAAAATACTGGTATTCAGCTGCATCCGGTTAGACTGGAAGCCGACCACAACATAGTTGGGAAAAGGCTAGGCAGATGATGAATAATTCAGTTCTAACTAGTGGATGCAGTACCGGTTCTTTCTTCAGAACCGGGACTGGATTTTCGGTACTGGATTTGGAACCGGGATTACCCGAGAAATTCGGTACTTTCGGTACTTACGTACAATGGCGCTATTAATTTATTGTATGAAGGGCACGTGTGCGTGCACACTACATATAATTATGTAAATCTGTTGAAAAATGAACTTATTACAAATGTGGGTTGTTGTTGTAGTTAATAAAACTATGTATTATTCATAAATCTATAATTGACAATAATCATCAGAACACAATCCCAACAGAATTCAAATGCTTTTTTGAGATCAAATTAGGAAAAATTATCAAACAGAACTTAAATTCGAGGTATATTTTGAATTAGACATAAGCCTTTTTCGTCCCCCCCGGTGGGTTCCCGCATTGTCGAGGCGGGGGGGCTCAGTAGCCGTGGCTTGGACACCCACGGTGAAGCGAAGAGAAACCCGAGGAGGGACCGCTCGTCAGGACTTTTGCCTGTAAGCCGACGACGTAGCGGCCAACAAGTAGGTTGAGGTGCCGCTTCGGCGACATCGCAACTGAGGCGGGCCGCGATGTCGTATGGGAGGCATCGCGGCTGAGGGTTGGAGGCCGCGGCGGTAGAGGAGTGCCGGTATTGCGGTGCGCCGCTCTCCCTACCTTCCGCGGCCTTGACGGGGTCGCCACCGTTCGATGGCGGACGCGGTGGGGCCGCAGGGGAGCTGGGGTGTCGGTATGACGTTGGCCGCTCTCCGAAAATTGGCAGGCGGCGGGGCCAATGACCTGACCCGTCGCAGGGGGACCAAGGGTGCCCAGACACGGGGTCGTCGGGCGCCCATGTGCTGGTTTGGTCCCTGAGGTGGGCACGGCGTGCTAATATGTGTTCTGGTGCGCCGGTGATGGGGATTACTCCCCAGAGGAGGGTTCGGTAACGGACAGCCGCGGCGGGTTCACGGATGAGTGCTGTAATCACTTTGTATACGACGTATTAATAAATGTTAGTGTAACGCAAGGCAAATAAAATCGTACAGCTATAAAAAGTAGTTTATTGAATGTGATTTGTTATTTTATATTGAAAAAAACTGGCCAAGTGCGAGTCGGACTCGCACACAAAGGGTTCCGTACCACAAGGCAAAAACGCCGAAAAAAAACATGTTTGTTGTATGGGAGCCCCCCTTAAATATTTATTTTATTTTCATTTTATTATTTCTTATTAAAGTTAAAATACAACTGAGTATTTTGTGAATATTTCAAGTGCCTACCTGTTGCCATTTTTGATATCGAGCAAAAAAGGGCAAAAAAATCGCGTTTGTTGTATGGGAGCCCCCCTTAAATATTTATTTCATTTTGTTTTTAGTATTTGTTGTTATATGGGCATCAGAAATACATCATCTGTGAAAATTTCAACTGTCTAGTTATCGCGGTTCTTGAGATACAGCCTGGTGACAGACAGACAGACAGACGGACAGACAGCGAAGTCTTAGTAATAGGGTCCCGTTTTTACCCTTTGGGTACGGAACCCTAAAAAGAAAGAAAATAATAAAGTACCGAAAGTATCGAAAGAACAGGGTCTACGGGATGAAGACCCGGTACCAAATTGCTGTAAAAGTCCCGGGATTTTCCGGTAGCTTCGAGACCGGGATTTCCCGGGAGCATGCCCAAGTTCTAACATAGCATCACGCCTGTAATCCCCGAAAGGTTAGGCAGAGGTGTACATAAGGTACACCCGCATTTCGCCAGTTATGTTTCAGTCCCATGTAATAGGGGATGAGCATATTGCAGTCAAACGGGCACCAATTCAAACTCCCTGGCTATTACTGAGAAATTCCTGATGGAAATCCCAAAAACACAGCCCAATCAGGGAATCGTACCCAGGACCTCATGCTCAGCAGTACTGCTTGCGACCACTGGACCAATGAGACAGTTGTACACACGCCAGCACATCAAGCTACTACAATCTGTCAAATTTCTTTAATAGAATTTCAACTTTATCGCTATAGCCTAAGGTTCAAAGTTGATTGGGAAATTTTGACAGTTTCGGGTAGCTTGATGTGCTGGCGTCTGTACTTCAAGTCAGTACTACTTATTGTCACATAAAAAGTCAAAATATTTATGTTCCACAGATGATGAGCTGCCTGACTATGTGATGGTTATGGTTGCAAACAAGCGAACGCGTTCGCAGATGGAAGATGACCTTCAGCTGTTTCTTGGTGACAATACAGAGTTGTTTGTCAACTGGTTGCACCAAGTATTGAAGAAACTGCAGGAGGTGACGGTAGCTACTCCCTTAAGTAAGTACCTACTATAGTCTGTTCCAAAAGTATCTAATGAAAGTGTAAACAAACCCTGTTCAGGTAAGATTCTTATCATCTCATTTAAAGTCATCAGACCATATTATATAATATGGTCTGAGGACTGGCGTATATTACAGCCTGATTCAAACTTTATGGGCTGTAAGTATGTTTTAAAGACAATAATAAGACAAATAATCACTTAATGAAGGATTCGATTATTTTATAGAAACGGCAGAACGCGACAAAAGCAAAGACAGATCTGATTCGAAGGAGCGGAAAACGAAAGAAAAGAAAACAAAAGATAAACAGAAGAAGAGTGACCTGAAAAAGGCAAAGAAAAAAGGCAAGGAAAAGCTTTTCCGCAAAAGAGACGATAAAAAAATTCATAAACTTAAAAAAAAGAGTAAACATCACGACATGATTCGCCCAAACATACCTCCTTTACTCATGAATATGGAGAAGGATTCTGAACCATCAATCACAGATGTTTTTGCTGGGCAGATATTAAAAAACCATGGAATCACCTTGGAAGCAGCTCAGGAGGAAACGAAGCCAGAAAAGAAACCTATTGTAGCAGAAATCAAAAGGCCGATTCTGCCCGTAATCGACCCAGCAACCATTTTAACACAACCAGACCCAGAGGTAGACGTAGAAATAGTGGCTGAAGAGCCTAAAAGAACTAGTGTATCATCCATGGGTGACCCAAAAGAGGATCAGATAAAAGAAATAACCCAAATTGAAGCTAAAATACAGGGGTTAAAGCAGAAATTGGCGGAGCAATTAGATTCAATGTCAGATGATGAAGACTTTTTGAATATAAGAACTGAAGCTGAAGAGTTGATGAATGATTTTGCCGAAGATGTGTTTCAGGTAAATTAAAAACCTCAATTCTAACACATACAGTCATGAACTTATTAAAATGTTATTTTTTATTGTGTAATTGGCTGCTTTTGATCTCATTCTCGCCCGATGGAAAGAAATGGATAAAATATTATTAGATTTAAAAGCGATTTTCTGCTAACGTTATGACAAATATTTCATTGTGTTCCGAAAATAGTATTTTCGTAACTCTTTTCTCAAAGTTGAATTCCTTATTTCACAGGAAAATCGATTTTAAATTTAGCATAAGCGCAGGTAGCGCGGGCGCGTTTTTTTTCGCGCACTGGTTTTTCAACCCTCTTCTTAGCGCCAAAAGTTGAAAATCCAACAATGTGTTTTTTTGACGAGCTGGGATCCGCTCTGTTTTATTCTCAATGCTTGGCACAACACCGAGGGTTCAAAATCCATTGCGCGATGCGATAAAATCCCACCAAGATATTTTTACGTTTAGTGTTTCATTCATTTCTTTGCTCGGCTGCAGTTACTTCTGATGTTGATGCATACTGCTCGTGTGTATACACACTAAGGTATTTCTGCTCGTGACTGTAACTGCCTGATAATGTTGCTTACGAGTTCGGCTTCGTAGAGCGTCTTTTGTAACTCATACTCTCTTCAACTCTCTTTTGAAAATTCCATGTGCCATATGGGTGCAGTATTTGGTGTACTTTTACTAGAAGGCAGTCGTTATAACTTTCATATTATTGTTTTCAGGAAATATCACAACAGGCGCCACAGGTTCCCGTAACCGTTACACCGCCAATAGAGCGCGCAAAGTCCCCTAGCCCGCCTCCATCCCCTCATAAGTCTATAGAAGTTCCTAAAGAACCTCCAAAAGAGCCCATAGAAACCCTACCCCAAATAGAACTCAAACTCCCCAAAAGACCTATAAGGGACCGGCTAGGAATTCGTGAGGAACCCAAAAAGGTTCCAGAAGTAAAAGAAAAGGAATCAAAAACGAGGACAGATAGTCCCGAAAGGTTGTTAAATATAAAAATTTGAGGTAGTAAGAATAAATACGAGCTCAATTTAATTATGTTTATTTAGTTTATTTAAGTTGGCCATGTTTATTTAAGGATATACCTAATTGTTTGAGATTCAGATTCGAAAAATTCAAACAAAACTTATTTTTAACTATCTTCAAATAAGTTTTTCAATTCGTCTATTCTTTTAAATATTTATTTTTGGCCAACATTAAAACTCCTTAGTGCTATTATTAATTCTGTTAATTTCAGGTTTACACCTGAGAGAGAGCCAGACTTCTGGCCTCAATCTAAGTCTGCCAAGAGTCGGCTAGGGGGCCCCCCAGAGCATTCGAAGAGAAATTCTCTATCTAAGGAGACCGTGTCTGACCTATCAGAACCGGTTCCAAAAAAACTAACATCGAAGTAAGTAAAGACACATGTATTTTATACACATACGAGAGTATGTGGCATTTCAACTGTTGTCGGCAATCCATTTTAAATGACAAGTTATATTTGTATTTATTTTCTTAGTTTCTATGATTGTAATGTAAGCCTTATGCCAATGGCATAAAAGTCCAATGAAGCAAGCTTGTGAATCGCAACATACTATAACAGTAGTCTAGAATGGATAAAGCCTGCGTTTTAAGTAGTCCCAAGCTGCCATAGCTCAACTTGGGATATCGCAATCGTGGTGACGAATTTTGCTTTTGGGAATGCTATACGTATTTAGAAATGTCAATTTACATGACAACCATGCGGGAGCAGCGGTGACCCAATGGTAAACGCCACGACTTACCGAGTTGTAGGTCGTGGGTTCAAAGTTCGAACCCAGTCAGACGCTTTACTTTTTCTAAATATTTTCACCACCGCTGCTCTCAAAACGATGAAGGAAAACATCGTGAGGCAACCGGCATGTCCTAGAACCAAAAATTCGAAGACATGTGATATCTAACTACCCGCAGTAGGCCCGCGTGGTAGATTACAGCCCACTCCCTATCGAAAAAGGAGGACTGCAATGCCTGTATCCCAGCAGTGGGAACATTATATTATGCATGCAGTTGGAAACCGGAAGACAATGGTCCATAGATTTATTTTACGAAACTGAAAATATACAACACATGTGCAGTTACGAGCATAAGTATGTATACACTTGGCTTTATTTAAAGGCGATTTTCTCCTATATTTTTGAATCAATTTTTATATTATTAGGAACATAGTAATTTCGAACCCATAGGTTTATGTAGTGTCGTATTTCAACGTTGCATTCGTCATTTCGTGAAAAAATCGCAATTTAAAGTTGCCAAGTGTTGACATATTGGTGCTCGTGACTGTACACATCATTCTGGTGGTCAAGCAGAATAAATCTCATGCTTTCTCTATTGAAACGCACAAGCTTTTGTGTTGCATATCTGTCACTGTCAGTATCATACAAGATGTCTTTCATAATTGTGTTAAAGCTTCCAATAACATCTAACCTCTAATTCCAGAGTATCAGTACTAGAGAATCGTCCGTGTCGCTCGACTTGTGCGAGCGTGGTGCGCGTGCGCCCGCGGCCCCGCGTCGCCACGCCCGCCAACAGTCTGCTGCTTAGGGCCGTCGCTGATGCACACAAGAGCTTGCTCAATGTAAGGACTTAATTTAATCATCATTATCATTCAGCTGAAAGACGTCTTCTGCTGGACACAGGCTGTCCCCAAGCTTCGCCACAACGACGTCACGAAATAATAGACATCACCCATTAAAAAATACCTAAAAAAAATGGTATAAGTAATCATTGCGGTTCTACTCGAATTAGAGGTCTTTATTTATTTACATAATCTATGCTAATATTTAAAATTATAACAATAATATGTACATTTATATGAAAAAAATAAGTAAAATAATCGAAGGGCATCAAAAAATTCGTCCGCATCGCTGTCAACAGGAACTGTGCCCAAAAGGCTGCCAGCATTGCCACGTTGTATGGCAATGCTAATTCTTTGGCCAAGAAATAGGCCAGCCCTCTGGTCACGTGAAGAGTCGACTAACCGCTTGGCTAGTGATTTAAGATTAGCGTATGGAAAGCTCCCTGACATGTATTAGCTTGTCCTCGTATCTAGTTCGTGTTGCAAGATTTCCAAATGATTAAAACCAACAATGAGTCAATAGAATGAGCCGCAACGAACTGCAATCACTTATCTGTTTATAGTACTTACAAGCGTGGCGATCATCACTCTTAACTGTCGTGAACACGAGGCGAGTCGTTGCGCAGTAACACATTCACCTGTTAGCGGGGGTGAAGGGTTCAGAGCCCCTTCAGAGCCGCCATAAAGTTTGAATCGGGCTGTAATAATTACATAGGAATGATGCCTTTTTTTTTTACTCAAAAAAATATTTGTTTGCAAATAGTACAAACAATACTTTAAAAAGTATAAAAGTTTTAAAAAAATGCCCAGTTATAAACGTTTTAAAATAACTCTTACACAAAGACAGCACTATCACAGAAATGACGTCATGGCTATGTAACTTCATACTAGCGCCATACATTGTCCGTACTGCGCGACAAGGAAGGGAATAATCCCCTCCAACAACTTTAATAGCGTGTACCTTCTCCAAATTTCCATCGATTTTTTACAGATTTTTTTCGATTGTCTCATTATGCCTTCCGTGAAATTACATTATTTGTTCGAACATTTCTAATATTAGTCATCATCCCTATTATACGGGTTACCTGCAAACCCCATTTTTAACAGAGGCCTCTGTTATGCTGGATAGTGTCTTTATTAATTTCAGTTGTACAAAAACACTTATCTAAACACTATGCAGCTTTCAACTAAGGGATAGAGTGATTTCGATGAACTCTGGCACCCAAAGTAAGATTTATTATTATGATAACTACATAACCATCTCTTTCAGGCACCACCAAATAGATCCGAACCAGAGCCTCAAATCAAACGCGCGCTCGTACTACCGATGCGGCGCTGCGTAGACGCATCCAAGATCATCATACAAGTGCCTGCGGATAACTCGCATGAGATGGATAGGGGGGATAGCATCAGTCTCGGGGATATGGATAGCGACGATGATAAGAGCTCGAAGTAAGTTGATTTAGAATATTTTATTCTATTGAAGATATTTTTTCGACGTTTTTTTTTTTCACATACCTACTTTTTTGACATAATCTCTTTATTATTTTACATTATATACAGACAATTCAAATTTTTCACCTCTTTATTAGTGGTTGTAATGGGAATCATGTCACTTGGTTTTTGTAGGTTTTTATTTTTTTATTTATCCTTTTGATACATTCTTATTTTGTAAATGTGAGGACTCTGCAGGCCTTGTAGACTTTAGATCTGTAGACCATTTTTTATTTTATCAAGTACCTGGTACTTGTTGACAGGCCTACGCTGTCCTCCCATACCTACTGTAATTTGGAGACATTGTAAAAGCCAATTATTTTTAAAGCCAATAATTAAGAGTAACCGTGGAGTTTCTTGCCGGTTCTTCTCCATAGGAAACGACCAATTGGAACCGTGCACCTAGCTTCTGACGTTTCATAAGTGCCCATGTAGGTTTATGTGAAATAATTTTGATTTTAAATTTTGATTTTTGGATTTAGGTTTGTTTCATAAAAAAAGGTTTCTCGTTGTTACAATAATGAGCTAGCGATACCGACTGAAATTAAATTGTTTATTCTTAGAGTATCAGAATCACTTTTACAAATCATTTTAAAATTAGAATGATAAGCTAGATGGAGTCGACATTTCTTATCTGAGTACCCCCGAGAAGAAATTGCGGAACAAACCCAGGGGTCAAACTATATTTTAAAGTCCAGACATAATCTTGGTCAGATCATGTGACATGTGACTAGCGATAGAATAGAATAGAATAGAATACTCTTTATTATGTACACCATATTAATTACAGACATAATTATAGAAACTGTACAAAGGGTGACACAATGGGCGGTCTTATCGCTAAAAGCGATCTTTTAAAGACAACCTTTGGAGGGATTAAAAAGGGGAAGGACAGACAGATACTGTAGGTAGTCTGTGGTGTACAATTTTCATAATACAATAAATACAATAGCGATTTGAATGCGATTTGGCAAGACGAAAGATCTAATAAGTACATTACCCCAAGATAATTACCGCGTTATAGAATTGCACATTGTAGAATAGTTTTTTTGAATGCTCCATTCTATAATTTAAATATTTTCAGAAAATCTGAAAGCAAAACCCACCATTATGTCGCAGATTTTACTTTTTTTTTTTTTTATTAGTAAAAAACCTTTATAACATTATAAAGGTTCCGTTTTTTTTTCAGAACCACAAACATCTGCTGATTGTAAAAAATCATTTCTTTCTTTTTATTTTCTAACTTTTATCTTTGTTATTTTTTTTCCATAACATTATTTTTTTTTAAAAACGATTATGGTTTTTACTCGCGTATTTAAATATTACTTTATTTTCACATTTTCAGACTGGCAAGTGATACAGAAAGAGATGAGTACATACCGGCGTCCATAACGAAGAAGATCATCAACAGTGAATACACGCCTTCACGACGAAACGAGGGCAGGACGGCCAGCAGGAAAGACGACACGCTCATCATTGAGACTATGTAAGATATCTTGCCTATAATAGCACATTACGGTCAGGGTAACAAATTGTTAAACAGATTAATTTTCAGTATAAATTGTCCATACTGGACCTTGTAAAGATCTAAGTAGTGAAACTTCACAGACTAGGTAAGCCGTCGACGCGTCGTCGGTTCCAGTTCCTCTGTCGTTGACGAGTTTCGCTCGTGTGTATGCACACATAGATGCTAATACCTACCCATGACATGTGTGTGTTCGCTAGTTAATTTAAAAACACCCTGTATTCAAATTGAAACTGTCATTCTTTTTCAGTCCTATGACAATAAAATAACAACGAAATTACGTAGTCTTTCAATGTGCTAAACATTATTCCTTAGACGCCAGCACATCAAGCTATTACAATCTGTCAGATTTCTTCAATAGATTTTCAACCTTATCGCTAAAGTATAAGGTTCAAAGCTGATTGGGAAAATTTGACAGTTTCGGGAAGCTTGATGTGCTGGCGTCTGTACATAAAATATACATGTCAACTCACCAGTGTCTATAGCTGATTTCTGTCTTCAGCAATATCCACAACCCATCGATGGACAAAGACAAGAACACTCAATTCATAGTCACAATGGACGGCTACCATCCGAATGCCTTCCTCGCCAAGAAACTGCACACCGAAGGTCTCCTCACCGAAGAAGAAGAACTAAAAACAACAGAGCAAGAAAAGCCAAAAACACCAGAAACAAAAGAACAATCACCACCTAAAGAAAAACCGGTAGAAAAAGAAATGTTAATAGAACCTCCTCAAAAGAAACGCCTTAGTAATACGAGTGAAGAGAGTGACACTCAAGTCATTATCAAAATGGAAGAAGAAAAAGCAGAGACAAGAAAAAATAAAGAGGAACAAACTGAAAAAAGAAAGTATACTGAAGCTTTAAAAGTAGACGTGCCTCCGGCGAAAAAACGGAGGGCGTCACCTATAGTGTTTGATGTTGATAAGAATAAAAAGAAAGAGGACAAGGAGCCTGAAAGAGTGAGAGAGAGGACCGAAAGTGCGAGCAGTGATCAGCATGTGACGGTCGCTACTGTCACTAATACGCATAAATATGATTCTGTGCCACCTTGTAAGTATATTATTAGGTACTTAGCATAATTTTGTTTATCTTTCTTGGTCAAACAAACCAAAATGGAGGAAGTACCGAAGACCCTATACGTGTGCGACTGTATGAGTGCGAAGCAATGTAATGTGACCACCATTTTTTCCCCCAATCAGTGTAACTAATTTAATAATAATTTATTTTATAGATCATCATCTGCCTAGCCTCTTCCCAACTCCCATGTTGGGGTCGGCTTCCAGTCTAATATTTTTAAAATAATAGCAAAAATTCAGTGTATGTGTACGATTCTGACATAATATTATTCTCTTCTTCTTAAAGAAAGTCCCACTTGGGTTTTCTTTAATGGATTGACAAAACTTCACTTCGCGTATAGTGATTTCCTAGTTTTATAAGACTGACCGACATGGGAATCGAACCCAGGACCCCAGGCACAGCAGTCGCGCTTGTGGCCACGAGACCCACGGGTCAGTAACTTGCTGGCGAGTTCTTTCATCACAATAGCCATATTGTGATAATTACACTAATATTATAAAGGCGAAAGTTTGTGAGTGTGTGTTTGTGTATGTGTGTGTGTGTGTTTATATGTTTGTTACTTCTTCACACTCAAACGGTTGGACCAATTTTGATAAAATTTTGTATGGAGGTAGCTGACACCCTGGATTAACATCTAGGCTGCTTTTTATCTCAATGTTCCCACGGGATCGACATTTACGCGGGTAAAACCGCGAGGCGCAACTAGTAATTATATAAATAAAACATAGCTGAAATAACTTCGTTTATTATTTCCAGTAAGTGCAGCTGAACGCAAGTTAGTATGGTGCCGCGCCTTCCCGCTATGTCGCTACGGCAACGCGTGTGCGTTCGCGCATCCTCGCTGCAAGTTCGCGGCCTCCTGTACACGGCGCAACTGTGTGTACTCACACGCACCCAATGCCTTGGCCCCGCCCACTACACCTACGTCGCCTGTTATTGGTGAGTTGAGTTTGTTTAGCCTATCGAGTGCAATTGCAGTGACGGAGGAAAAAAAATCGTAGAAGAACAATCTACTAAGAGTTTTTTCTCTGTCACTACGTTTTCCAATTTCGTGTTCATAGGTACCTACATCGTAAGCTTATTTTGTATTTTAAATATAAAGTACTTACTTAATGAATTGCCTTTCCCTACTGACACTGGTGAACAGTAAAAATTCCAAAAATAAAATCATTTGTTGTGGATCTAATACGAATATGAACCTTATTAGTATGAAGTCAATGTGCATATTCCTATAAGCGAATGTGGTCAAGCAAGCGTTTCATACAAATATAAACATTAACTTTATACGAAAAAGGTTCACATTCGTATGAAACGCACACGCTTACTCGTTTCTTGCCCATTCTCCATACAAAACTACCCTTTGGAATGGGCAACTAGAATCAATTAAATTTTGACATTGCCTTTTATAATAACAAATTAATTGATTTCTACTTCGATTGTAGCCATTTTTTTTTACATTTTATTGGCTTTTAATAAAAATCTAACCGTTTTTCCACAGCATCCCACGTAGTACCAGCCGCAAACTACAAGACAATATCAACAGTAGTTCCTAGCATGTGCAAGTTCTACCCGAACTGCGTGAACCCCTTGTGCCACTACTACCACCCGAAGCCGTGCCGCTACGGCAAGACCTGCGTCAACAAAATAGAGTGCAACTTCTACCACGCTGACGTGCCGGCCAAGTGGAGGTAGTCTGTCAGAAATATACAGATTAGTTCATACTGAGATATTGTTTTATTTAATTTTTAACACGCTTTTATTAGGTCGACCTGTATGTAACTATGTAATGGAATCTAAGGTAACTAATTTAACCATCTTCCAAGGGTCGTAGCGTAATGAAAATTGGCAGCTGTATGTAGCTCTGATGACAATACAATAATATGGTACTGTCGAACTGATCTGACGATGGAGCCGGAAGATATGAACTGGAACTTCATGATAGAAAATCGTATCATAGCTGTTTTGGATTTCTTAGAAGTCTTGTCTTGTCTTGTCTTGAACTTTGACCACGATTAGGTTTCAAGGTCTGATGATGAAGCCGGAAGATAGGCACTGGCATTCCATGATAGAATATCGTATCATAGTCGTGTTTGCACTTGTGAGAAAGGCCAAGCGTGTTTTTCTAGTGTTTTTTAAACTATTAATTATTACTTTACTTTTCTAACTTAAGCCCCGTATTCATTGTACTTAAACATTTGTTGCGCAACTGTTGCTCAACACCAAAGTTTCTCAACATCAGAGTTGCTGGCAACAATGCTTACAGCCATAGTTCTCGTCCACACGCCAGTCTGCATCAAAATGTTGCCTGAGGAAGTAGTGCTGTTGTATTCTGTGTATTATATATTGCATTTTTTAGAAATTTCGTCCCATGAATCGTTAATGTTTTTATCTCTAAGTATATCCTTTATTCGAAGAATCCCACGATATTGTTTTAGATTGAAATAATTCTATCAACTTCATTATTTTATCAATAGGTACTCCACACTACTGCCATGTTTAAAACTGTTTACAAAACACGTCAACATTTGTTGTTAAACTGATGTTTTCGCTCGCCGAGCGGCAACTCTTCAACATGGCGTGATCAACTACGCAACACAAATGTTGACCGCAACATGTTGACTGCAACTCAGCAACATGTTTATGCAACCATGTTTATAAACAAATGTTTACAATGAATACGGGGCTCTAGGAAACAAAGTCGTCCAACATTGTTACAGCAACATATTTAGGTGTTGAGGTAACATGTTGCTGGCAACATAGAGTGTTGCTACAGTGTTGCTAGCAAAATGGCAAACAAAAGTTGGGCAACTGTTTATCAAGGGTTACTCAACTTTTGTTTTATTTGATTTTTTGGCGTTATAATATGGAAAACGGGATAGGTTAGACATCCGGACACGCTCGTTCTATCATAGACCTCATCCTTCGCTTGCCATCAGGCGCAATAGAAGAAGGGGCGAAGAGCAGGCCTATTGGGCAACAAAAAAAGGTAGGTAATACTTGAAAAACAATGTTTGCACAACAGTTATTAGTAACTTATTCGGGTGTTACGGGAAACATGTTGTTGTAACACGGAATGTTTGTAGTGTTGCTAGCAACATCTAAAGTTTCAGTGTTTATAGCAAACAAAAGTAACGGCAAGAAATACATTTTTACCCAAATTTCGTGGACCCCCTGTGCCACTACGCTATCTGTCTCACCCTAACTTTATATCTATAATATAAAAGAAAGTCGTGTTAGTTACACTACTTATAACTCAAGAACGGCTGAACCGATTTGGCTGAAAATTGGTGGGGAGCAGGAGAACATAGGATACTTTTTATCTTTTTTTTTACTTATCGGAGTAGGGTAGGAGTAGTGTAAGAGTAGGGTAGGAGTAGGGTAGTACACCACGTGAACGAAGTAGCACCGGGCAGCCAGAAATAATTTATTTGGCAAAACAACGTATGTCAGCTAGTTGTTTATAAAACGTACTTGCGTATTTGGTTTTGTAGCAAGAGCGATTGTTGGGTTCGATTCCCAGGCCGGACATATTTTATTAACACTCGTTTTGAACAACCCAATAAATCAGTACCTAGTAACCTTGGATTTAAAAAAAAAAACTAACTGCGGGTCTGTCATTAACATAGTACAAATTCAAACTCCGGAACATTCTGTTGGCCTGGGAATCGAACCAGACTCGGCACTCAGCAAACCAAAGCGCTTGCGACCACTAAGCCAAAGAGGAAATTTCATTTATACAATTTATTTTATTTTTACCCAGTAGGTACAGATGCCAGCACATCAAGCTACCCGAAACTCAAACTTTCCCAATCAACCTTGAACCTTATGCTTTATCGATAGAGTTGAAAATCAATTAAAGTAATTTGACAGATTGTAGATTGTAGTGGCGTCGAAGTGATTCAAACCACTGAACGCCACACAGAAATCACTTCGACGCCACACAGTTCTGACGCGAACTCCAATAATTAAGTATTGAATTTCTGATTTTGATCATCTACTTTTGCTGTTGACTGTACCTACTGGGTCACAAAAATCGGCTCCACTTTAAACCCAATAATATAATAGCCATAATAGAGTCACACAATAAGAAAATTGTTCACATTACGTGGGCTCATGTTCGGTGCAAGGTCGCGACCAATTTGTTCCAATTGGGTAATAGAATGAAGTATAATATTATTATGGTTGCCTAAATCTTAATACCTACCTTGTATCTACTTTAAACATAGTCTCTCATAACTTTCCCGACGAAACCTGTAATATCTCGATTAATTTAAAAAAAGCACAGCTTTGACTAATAATCTATTAGATACTACATAGTTATCTGTAGCGCACTTTCCCGCACTAGTGCATGTAAAGTAAAAAGTACGTGTGTTAAATACGTTGTGAATCTAAATGTGTTGCAGTAACAGCCAATTTGCGAGTGTGTTATAAGGTTTTTAACGAATCGGTTATGTGTTTGATGTGATGAGATTAGACGGTCAAAGTAGGCTAATTATCAGGGCTGACTGCTAGTACATTAAGGTGCCACTAGTCGATATTTTTCCCATACAAATTTCGGGAGAGTATTACTCCATTGTTTGACATTGTGCATCCAAAGTTAAACATGATATCGTTTTGTCATATTATTAATTTTGTCTGTACGGAAGCAGAATAGTAAAATAAAAATAAAAGCTATTAAAAAGTTATGATCCAACAAAGATTCGTTTTTCTTGCTATTTAATGTAACTTTGGGTCATCGTCTGCCCAGCCTTTTCCCAACTTTGTTGGGGTCGGCTTCCAGTCTAACCGGATGCAGCTGAATATCAGTGTTTTACATGGAGCGACTGCCTATCTGACCTCCACAACCCAGTTACTGGGTAATACGATACCCCTTGGTAAGACTGGTTGTCAGTCTTTCGGGCTTCTGACTACCCGTAACGACTGTCAAAGATCCACGAATGACAGCCGGGACCAACGGCTTAACGTGCTTTCCGAGCCTGTATATAGTTATTATACTCTTTGTTTCCGAGGCACGGAGGAGTCTCTGTATGTAAATATGATTACCCATCCACAGACCAACCGCGGCAAGCGTAGCTTAAACTGATCGATCGACCTGTGCGGCTATTATTATTTAGCCACAGAATCCTCGTTTCGGTTTCGGTTTAATGTAACTTTGGGTGTAGAAGTAATAAAAGAACTGTAAAACCTTCTAAACAAAGTCCGTACCTACCGACAAAGCTCGGTTAACGAAGAGTTTAATAAACTTTATTTGTAAATTGATTTATGCAGTGGTTTTTTTCATAAAACTCGTTTTTCCAGAACACTTTTCGAAATTATTTACGCGCCTATCAGTTCAGAACGGTGTTTCTGTGCGTGAGAACTAGACGTTGTGCGTGCAGACTAGCTTCTAACTGCTCATCACTGCTACCATCTCTGTCGGACACGAAGCCAGGTGAGACAGCGTGCTTTTTGGCCATGACCACCAGTGAGTTTGAGCTCCCGACTACTTAGTTTACTCTTGTCTTGTTGCGTAGGACGTTGTAGGTAGGTAGGTACATCTTCATCCCCTTGTTAGTCTTATCGTACTGATTCAATTATGCAAGTACTACGATACCTACCTACTTACTAAGGTTTCTGATGACATAATGCGGAACTAAAAATATCTGCTTAGGCGATAATTAATATGCACAATGTTTATGATTCATTTCATAGATATGCACAATTATCTATCTACGTACAGTCATCGACAAACATCACATAATCTAAACGCGAAACGTTTGCTGCCGGTCGATTCTGTAAAAATCTCACCGTGAAAACTTAGGTGAAGTGAGTTTGTTTTTGCTAAGAATTGACACTATTGACAGCTTTCTCCACGCTCACTTTACCTAAGTTTTCACTGAGAGATTTTTACAGAATAGCACCGCAGGACTCTAAAATAAAGAGTTGTCGACATGACATACATAATCAGCCTATAATGTTCCCACTGCTGGGACACAGGCCTCCTCTCGGTGAGAGTGAGTGGGCCGTTATCCACCACGCGGGCCCAGTGCGGGTTGGTAGATGTCATATGTCTTCGAATTTTTGGTTTCCTCACGATGATTCCTTCACCGTTTTGAGAGCAGTGGTGATGAAATAATTTACACAAAGCGCCTGACTGGGTTCCAACCTACGACCTGCAACTTGTAAGTCACGGCCGTTTACCACTGGGCCACCACTGCTCCTGACGACATGTTATAGGTACCTCGAAATCTCTTGTGTTGATCGGCTTTATCGACTGCAGGACAACAATTTTATGCCAAATCTTGAAATCGGTAACTTTTGGTTCATCAGGCAGTTGGTGGGTGGGTAGATACCCAACATCATTCTTAACATCGGGACTTAAAAATATGAAAGGCGTTGTTGCGCCCCGACACGGTTGCATTCGATTCTGATTTCTGACGCGCTCTTTATGCCCGGAGGCTTTTATTAGGTGTAAAATTTTGGTTTTAGTTTTTTTTATTCGTATATTAGCGTGGCTAGCTGACATATGGCAAACAGTTTAATTTAATGTTCTGTGTCTCGTAATATTAACTACTTTGCATACCTACTATTGTATAGAAGCAAATTTTTTTTAACCAAACACAGCTGTGCTGCTGGGAGTTTGTTTGCGTCACTTCTTTCCAGCGAAAGCACTATATAGGAAGTGGTGAAGGATGGACATTTTGGGGGACAGTCTTATGTATGTGCCTAATTTTAACGTTTGAAAAGTGTCATCAGCCTAATTTGAATAAATAACTTTTGATTTGATTTGATTATTGTCGAACGTACCTACAGTAGGTAGTACTAATAACCTCTCTTATGGACTTATTATACTTATTACAAATATAATAAGTCCATGCTGTTTGCCATGCCGAATTGTTATCGATATTTCTAAATTTAGAAACAAAACTACAAAAAAAGTTATTTAAAAAAATAAAAAACCCGACTGCGGTAAAAAACTAAAAAGCTAAAAACAAGCCCATTTTAAATTAAATAAAAGTTAGAAGCAGGCAGGACCCATTTGAATTTGAAAATAATAAAAATGATATGGGTCATGACTTTTTTTACTTTTTTTATTTCCAGCTTTTTAGTTTACAAAATAAATGTGAAAGATTTCGCAGACAATTTAGTTCTTGGTACGTGTTTTTTACGATTTGTCACTTCGAATTACTTTTAACCGTATAAGTTGTTTATATTTTTGTAATCATCTTTTAAAACCCTTTATTTTGATACCCCACGTGTTTGTTAGCTCAGTGTAGTAGGTAAGCTGTTGCTTGTGAAATAAGACTTCCAAATAAAATAAAAAAATTAGCGCCACTGGCAGAGAAACTTCGGCTCCCAGACCGAGTTACAAAAAGGTAAGATGGGGATTATCTGAAAAGATGCTGACCTAAAAAAATGGAAACGTCACGCTGACGGCCGAACGTCTGCATGATACCTTGACTGAACCTTACTTATGCTGGCTGTGGCGTTGGATGGATGTTTTTTTTTTATAAGTAGGTATTAGTCTGTTTAAATAACTACCTGTGAGAAGGGACTTCGACGCCACGGTAACAAACGATAAACCTTGGCTATCCAAAAATTGGACATTAATTTCATGAAAAATTAAACCAGCATTCCTTCACGAAAAAAACACCATACAAATCACATTTCTCGACGAGTGTGCATAGATATCCCTCAAGTATACGTCACCTAATAAAATAGATAGCATCCGTCGTACCCTATCATCCTGCAATCATTCGCACTCGGTCCCCAGTCCCCACAGTAGGTGAGACCCTAACCAGAATTCAGCCAATTCCCATCTCTTGTGGGCGCAGTGATCGGAACATTTTGTGGTGCAGTCTCCAGGGATTTAAAGGCGATTATGGAGGTAAGTAGGCCGAACCGTACATGTTAGATATTATGTGTTTTATCTCCTAATAATCATGAATTCATTCATGCTAAAAGTTCGGGGGTCAAGTCATTTAATTTGTCAGAAAGTTTTCCTAAAAAACATTTTTTTTACTATGTGTATAGTAATAGTAGATTATTAACCAAGGGGATAAAGCAGTGTCTTCTGTCGTGGGTGACAATTTAAATCGCGAGCGTAACGAAGGACTCGAGGTTTACTCCCGAGCGTAGCGAGGGTGTTAAAAACTTAAATCACGAGCGAAGCGAGGGATTTAAGAAGAGTTCTGAGTGTAGCGAGGGATTTAAGTTCACCCAAGACTAAGACAGCTTTATTGGCTAAATGCACAAACCGTGCGAAGCCATTAAGAAAAAAAAAAAGACAGCTTTATCACCGAGGAAAATACTTTACTTTTCCTACCATTTGCGAAAAAAGAACACAATAATAATATGAGATAAGCCTTTATTAAAAATAATGACAATTAAAAGTAAAACGTATTTTTTAGAACATTAACTTATTTATAAAAATAAATTAAAATAAACTTAACGTTTATGTATTTGAAGAAAACAAAAACGCGGCTAATTCCTAGACTAATATTTTTTTGTCGGAAAAGCAAAGGCATCAAGCTCATACGGCCTCGTCGGTTTTCGTAATTTTATTTAATAATCATAACTGCATAATGAATGCGTATTCCTTTTTCAAAAAGATGTATAATGCTTTATACAATACAAACTCAATGGTGTAAACACAGATGTAGTTCAGTATAAATTTCGGTAAGTATTTCAAAATTAAATCACATTCTCCCCCTAGAGGATGAATGAAATTCAGTACAATTTTCTTTCCCTGTTTTTAACAGATTAAAAATGACTATTGTTATGTTCGCTTTTTGTGGCATAGAATGTCACTTTTTTGAGCAAGTGGTACGAAAAAACACTTTGGTTTTTCCCACTATGTAATGTCGGTAGGTAGGTATTATTAGTTATTACCTTCGCTTCTTCGGTATAATCCCACGTTTTATTATTATTAATAAAACATGGGATTATACCGAAGAAGCGAGTTACTTATAATCAAATTACCAGTTAATCTGTAGGAAAACTTGCGAAGGCTGAGGCTGACGCAAAGGTACAGACGCCAGCATATCAAGCTACCCGAAACTGTCAAATTTTCCCAATAAACTTTGAACCTTATGCTTTAGCACTAAAGTTAAAAATCTATGAAATAAATTTGACAGATTGCAGTAGGTTGACGTGCGCCCGTATGTACCTAACGGTAACTAGATACGAACCTACCTAATAGACATCATATCTACAGACTACATCAAAATGAAAAAAGATTTTGGGAAAACACAGTTGATAACGCATTATTTTGAAGCAATCCTAGATTGACTATGAATATGTCAAAATGGAAAGGATTATTTTTGAAGTGAGCACGCGAGATCCTACCTATGTATGTAGGTATCGCTATTCAATATTGCTCCTAGCCTAATGTAAATTATAATCTAAAATAAAACCTAGCCTTTAACAAAACAACGTTGTTTATTCAATCACAACAATTCCAATGGCCTATTTAGTTCAATAAAGGTCAGATTTTATCAATAGATCGGTAGGTATCGTCATTATCTAGACGCCCGTTTACTAGACTAAAACTAGACATAGGTACGGATACATAGGTACCTAAGTGTGTAGTACATAAATACCTACTGACATAATTTAGACAAAAAAACCCGACTGCGGTAAAAAACTTAAGTTAAAAGAAACTGAAAAACTAAAAACAAGCCCATTTTAAATTAAATAAAAGTTGGAAGCAGGCGGGACCCACATAATTTTTATTGTATTTTCAAACTCAAATGGGTCCCGCCTGCTTCCAACTTTTATTTAATTTAAAATGGGCTTGTTTTTAGCTTTTCAGTTTCTTTTAACTTAAGTTTTTTACCGCAGTCGGGTTTTTTGATTTTTTTAAATATTTTTTTTTATTTCCAGCTTCTTAGTTTACAAATTTGAAAGATTTCGCAGACGATTTAGTTCTTGGTAGGTTTTTATTTTACGATTTGTCACTTCGAATTGCTTTTTGAAAGATTTCGCAGACGATTTAGTTCTTGGTAGGTGTTTTTTTGCGATTTGTCACTTCGAATTGCTTTTAAGTATATATGTTGTATATATTTTTGTAATCACCTTTTAAAACCCTTTATTTTGATACCCCACTCGATAGGTTTTGAAAAAAAATATTAAAAAAAATATATTTAATATGGCGTCCAGTAGTCGCCATATTGAATTTTCACTAACGTCGTATCTTTAGTGACACTCGCCGGACTAAGAGGAATCGATTAACGTGTGAATCATAAAAATAGGCCCAGGCGTTTGGCCTGTATAGTGCTTCAAAGGAACATATAAACATACATACATACATACATACATACATACATACATACATACATACATAGGCTGATGAACACATTACCACTCCTTTGCGTCGCGCAGTCGGGTAAAAAGCAATTACATTTTCAAATAGTGTTCAGTTTTTCTAATAGATTTTTTCACGTTTCTTCCGCATACTTAAATTAAATAGTTTCTTTGTAACTATGTGTGGACAAGCATGTTTTATGGGAGTGTAATTAAGTACTTACCTAGCTCCTAGCATTAATTATAAGTTGTGGTTTAGCCGTGTTAAAATCTTAAGTAGACCAAGCAACCCTAGAAGTCTTTTCAGAGGCTGAAACTAAGCATTCTATAGTCTCTAATACCTACATTGTTTCGTGGCGGATGACGTCCATGCTGTCATCTGGTTCTTGAGCGAGCTGATCCTCAATATGGTAAACAAAACCTAGGTTCCTTTATAATTAGATTGGTAGGTACCCTACCTGCTACCTACCTATTGTGCAATCGTTAATACCCTGAAAATATACCACATAGCTTACCTAAGAACTTACTCTACTTCCAGTTATAGACTGTTTTAAACCATCCAGGGTGGCATTTGCATTGACGTGCAACTAGTTACCATGGACTAATCAGTACATGATTCTGAACACCCCCTTTTTTTTGGGTGGGAAATCATCAAATGACCCCTCCCGCTCTGGGCGGAGCGGAAGGGAGTGTCAGACTATTACTGACTAAAACCCACCCGTGTTCCTTCAGTTGCCTGTGCCAGGGGCCACGGTATCTCTTTCGAACAACCCGCAACCCTGGCAGATTCTGAACACCCATGCGTTAGAATTTTTCGTAGGTAATTAAAAAATATCTGCTGTTCCATACATTTTGACCGCGTAGGTAGGTATTGCACTTTAGGAAACAGCAGATTTGATTATGATAATTACATAAGAAAATTATACAGGAAACTTAGATCCAATGCGGAATACAATAAAATAAAATACTTAAAATAATGATAGGTGAAGCCACAATATCGCCACTAAACGCAAAAAAAAACAAAAGCGAATTATCTTTGAATATAGAACTAGGTGTTCCATACATTTTGACCGAGTAGCATATTTGTAGAAAACAGCAGTTGAAAAACAGCGACGAAACATTTCAACACAGGGTGGCCCAGAATCATGTACTGAATCCCATAAGCAATTTAAGCAATTGCTTAGGGCATCACGTCTCGGTCGGGGCCACCATAAGGCAGAAACAGCACCGAAACAGTATTTGCTAGCACATGAATGGCAAGATATTACAAGACCCAAAAGTCAGTCTAGAGATGTGCGGCAATCTTTACAAATCGTTTGTTGATGTTTTGGAAAAATACGAAGCGATTAATAGATAGGAGGGCCTACAGGCGTACAGGCGTGGTTTTCTTAGGGTATCAAGTAGTCATAATCCGGCACTGTCCATGGTAACAGATTATGCGACGATGTCCCTGTCTCTCTGCGGGGTACCTTATTGCGTAACACACTAACAGTAGCAATGGCTTTCATTTTGGCAGTTTAACAACATCCATTGCGTGATTTACGTTGTTGAGCAGACAATTTTTTCGAACATATGAAGCAATGGATTAACAATATCCTTCAAAATTATTCAGTTTGTGATTGATAGTGTTTTACGCAATTAGGGTGCTGTATGGTCGATGCCTACCTACCTAATGTGCAAAAATGTTGTACCTACCCTTGTGATATAAGTAGGTACCACAGATGTGGTTTACCTAAGTAGGTAAGTACCTATCTACTTTACATCCTGTTTTAGACTGTTTTCAACAGACTATAACGTCGATGTAAAAATAAAACATCACACAGCAGCGCATATCAACCCGAATCTCTTCAAAGGAAGGGTGAACAGGCTTCTTCTGGGTAAGCTCACTTCATCGGCGACTTTGTCTCTGTCACCTCTGACCTAGACTAGAGTCTGTGCTAGTCAAGAGCAAACCCATTGCAAATAAAAAAAGCTAAAAACAATATTTTGAAAGATTAAAAATAAGCAAAATACTTTTATATGCGATAAACGTGATGCAAAGAAAGAACTCAAACACAAAAAGAACAAGTAAAAACCAGCCAAGTGCGTGTCGGGCCACGCACAGTGTAGGGTTCCGTAGTAGCCCGTTATCACAATGTAGTCGATTCTGTTGTTCTTTATTCTGAATATAAAAAAATAAAACTTTTCATATTTTGTTTTTCAATGCAAGTATTTACCCGTTATAAACAAGCAACTACTTCATCTTAGTCACTTTAAAGGATTAATGCTAAGGATTTTGTATTTGGTACAAAATTATCCAACACCCAAGTTCAACGACTATTACCTACTGCTAAACTAATAAAGTTATTTTAACTGCTATAGCTTTCCTTTAAAGTTCATGAAATGCACTATCATCGTGAATTTTTCAAGATTTTTCAAGCCAGCAGTTTAGGTTTTAGAGGGGAGGGGGGCTACTGGAACAAAAATTTGCACTTTAAACTTTAATATTTCGTAAATGTAGCATTAAATCGAAAAATAATTTTAGCAACCCTTAAGCCATTTTAGAAGACCTATTCAACGATACCCCACACGATGGGGTAGATGATGAAAAAAATATTCATCCCCACTTCACATGTAGGGGAGCTACCCTAAAAAATAATATTTTCTAAAATTTTATTTTACCACTTTGTCGGCATAACTGATATACGTACTCCTACAAAATTACAGTTTTCTAGTACCTACTAAAGGTCTCTTAGCAAAACCTCTGACAGACAGACAGACAGACGGACATGACGAAACTATAAGGGTTCCTTGTAGGAACTACGGAACCCTAAAAAGAAAAACCTAGCTAATAAAAAATAATTAAATTCCGAATGTGAGAACCAGAGACAATGACTTTATAATTGTTTTTGTATGGCATTCAACCGGTTAATAAACTTTCCATTTACTGCTTAGGTTACAGAGGAACGTAGGAAAAATCCAAATTTCTTAGACGAACTAATTATTTACGCTATGATCTCAAGGTCCTACCACAAAATGTGCAAACCTCATGGTGTGCCTATTAATAGGTAGGTAGGTACCTATCTATTTCAGTGTTCCGGTTGTCATTCTAAAAAGGGTAGTTATACAAACAAAGAAATACTCGCTGCACATCGAATGTGTCCACAAAAAACTAAACCATTGATCAAGGTTAAGAGCGTATTGAATTTAGGTATCTACTTACCGACTTTTCGAGAAAACAACCGAACCGATAACTTGATTAGCGAAGCAGATAAGATGAGCGGAACGCATTCCTACCTACGGAGCGCGTAGCCTGTTCGGATTCTTCGGAACCGACACGGAACTTCTCGAAAAAATAACAAAATCGCAAAGATAAAGAAAGTACCTATTAAGGTAGGTTCTTAATATTTACAATATAATTATAATATCCCCATCGCGAGTAAAAAAAAATTTAATAAGACAGTATCTGTATCAAATCACAGACATCTACTGTTGATACCTAATGAAAAAAAAAGCTAAAATCTTTGCTTATAAAATTCAAAGTCCCGACTGATTGACTGATATATCAACGCACAGCCTAAACAGTGGTTTAGGCTGTGCGTCCTAGAGACATGAAATTTGGAATGTGTGTTCCTTGTGAAGAGTAGGTATCCACTAAGAAAGGGTTTTTCGAAATTCCACCCCTAAGAGGGTGAATGGGGGAGGGTGAAATTTCACGCGGACGAAGTCGCGGGCAGAAGCTAGTAACGAATAAAAAAATAGCGAATCAAACAATTACAAGTAAAAAAGGTAGTTTAAACTTGACTTGCATGATCTTGCATGTTCACTGCCCCCTTTTTAGGGTTCCGTTGCCAAATGGCAAAAAACGGAACCCTTATAGATTCGTCATGTCTGTCTGTCTGTCTGTCCGTCCGTATGTCACAGCCTCTTTTTTCCGAAACTATAAGAATTATACTGTTGAAACTTAGTAAGTAGATGTATTCTGTGAACCGCATTAAGATTTTCACACAACAATAGAAAAAAAACAATAAATTTTGGGGGTTCCCCATACTTAGAACTGAAACTCAAAAAATGTTTTTTCACCCAACCCATACGTGTGGGGTATCTATGGATAGGTCTTCAAAAATGATATTGAGGTTTCTAATATTATTTTTTTCTAAGCTGAATAGTTTGCGCGAGAGACACTTCCAAAGTGGTAAAATGTGTGTCGTCGTCCTGTAACTTCTAAAATAAGAGAATGATAAAACTAAAAAAAAATATATGATGTACCTACATGTACCTAAACTTCCACCGAAAATTGGTTTGAACGAGATCTAGTAAGTAGCTTTTTTTTAATACGTCATAGATCGTAAACCGCAGTTTACCTTTCATTCAATCAACTCAAATATTTAAAAAAATAACAATCCGGATGTTACGGAACCCTCGGTGCGCGAGTCCGACTCGCTCTTGCCCGGTTTTTATAATTTTCTCTCCCCATCGAGACCACCATTTTACTTACCCTATCTTTAAGTAGGTACCTAGTTGTCTAACACGCAAGAAATAGTCAGCCCGTGTTCCGTCAACAGACTACGTAAGTTTAAGGTGGGTCATAAGTAATAGGTCGTCGTTTCAGCCGATAGACGTCCACTGCTGGACATAGGCCTCCCCCAATTTTGGGAGGGTTTGCCATAATCGCCACGCTTGGCAGGCGGGTTGGCGATCGCAGTATGGTGTAATGGTGGAATACATAGAGAACGCTGCTGCCCATTCTCCGGTACGATCCTTAGTCGCCTTTTACGACACCCACGGGAAGTAAGGGGTGGTGGTATTCTTTAAGTCCGGCACCACACAGACAAGTAATAGGTACCATAATGTAAATTGGCTACTATTTGGTTGGAAATGAAAAAAGTTGGGCTCTGTTTTCACAGAAAGTTTATTTAAAGGTGTAAAATTTATGATATCAAATCGCCAAAACGGGAGGCCCTGAAACTGGTGTTTCAAAATCGCCATTGTTGCATGAGCTGTGTGACTGAGTATCGCTCCATTGCATTGTCAACTAATTCTCTATGTTTCTACAACTTAAGTATCAAATCACAATGATATTAAAATGCCAGTAGCAAAAATTATGGCACATTCACACCTAAGACATGACTTTTGCCCCACATCGTAGTTGAAAAAACATCGTGTGATTTTAGTCAGTAACAGTCTGAAAGATCCCCGCCCGCCTGAGGGCGCAGGACATCGAAGGAAGGGAAAAATAAAGAACCACCAGGGTTACGGAATTCGCTTATTCATGCACAGTTAGCACGGCTTTGGGGTGAGGCTTCCGAACTGTTCATGCTTCCTGCATTGACGTTGACGACATAAATCTATATCAATAAATTAATTTCGCAATTTTTTTCATAATAAATATGAAAACATAACTCAATTTCGTTTTCAATTTTACACTGTATTTCAGATGATCGAAAGAATCTAGCTTTTGTAGGTTCGGCACGTAGAAACTTGAAACATTTTTATGGAACAGAATTAAATATTTCAGGCGTATTTTTCTATACTGCTATCCCCCAAGGTCATTAGATTAGGCTGGATGAGGGTCTTGAAATATTAGCACAGACATGGCTGGGAATTTATCTTATTTCTTACCTAATACAAGATTGTTTTTTCAAGATTATTTAACTGGTCGAATGCGTTGGTCTCGCCTGGATCCACGTGCATATACTTTGGCGTACGAAGGATTAAAGCTTTGTCGAGTAGGTACAGTCGATCGCACGTATGTATTTGGTAACTCCTTGACTTTGAGCAGGCCTAGCGTTGTTCGGGGTTTCAATAGAATATAATCACCCGAAAGTTTGATATCCAGGCTTTCCAAGGAGCACTTATCTTGTTGTGTTACTGTCAATAACTGAGTTGTGGACTTATGGAGGCCGTATAGGCAGTTGCTCCATGCAAAATACTGGTTGTCAGCTGTATACTGTTATAATAGACAGGAAGCTGACCCCAACTTAGTTGGGGAAAGGCTAAGCTGTAACTCAGGACCCTTTTACTTCAGACACCAATCTCTATTTTAAGATTGTATATTTTATCAACCAGTGCCTGTAATATGATGTTGAGATACTTAAATAAAGATTTATGATTATAATTAGGAATGGAGCGCAATATGCTTAACATAAAAAAAAAACATCATATAGTTCGTGACTCAAAAATTCAATCTACATCCAAAGCAATCGATGCCCTTACATACGCATTCATAATTAAGTGGAAATGGGCAGGCCATGTTGCAAGAATGCATGACAATAATGGGCCTAAAAGATGACTTCTTGGATGGGGCCGATTGGCAAACGTAAACGAGGATGACCACACCCTCGCTGGGAGGACGAGATCGTGCGTAACTGGATCATGCTGGATGGACGTAGCGAAAGACAGAGAAAGCTGGCATTCTCTGAAGTAGCCGTTACCTTAGGGACTCTCAAATAAAAACATTTTTTTTTTAATAACTGACTTACTGTACAAAAAGAGTTTAGTTTAGTTAAGTTTTTTACTTAAGACTTTTTATATTTAAATTATTATGATTAGGATACAAGAGAGAAAATTTAGGAAAATCCAAAAGTGCACGACTCATAATGCTCATTTGATCGTATAAAAAACCATAGATATAGATATTATATAAGTCAGTTATTTATTAATTATATTAAACTACTTTGAATAAAAGAGCCATTTTCAATAGGGTTCCTCCTATTGGTGAAAAGAATCTATTAAAATAAAATTGACTCTTTCGCAAGCAATTAATTGTTTTCTGGTTTTACACTTGATAGACGGGAACATTTTTAGAAATATGTTGATGTTTTTTTTTTCGTTTCTTCTGCAGTACAGAATTAATCTCCATTAAATTATCTATACAATGGTATATAAATTAAGTAGGTTCTGTGTACTAGCAAGAGTAGCAGGAGTATAACAATAGAAACTGTTGCAGAAAGGAGGCAAAAAAATGTTTCGATCGTAAAGCACTTTCACGTTATGAGTCGTGCAAAAATATATAATACCGGTTGACGCCTTCCGTCTTCGAGCCTAGTTAGGTAAACAACCAATGTCCTGACTGACCTTGCAATAACAAAAAAATCACTTAACAAATGCCACGTGTACGCGCTACACGCGTTACGCGTTATTGGTAAGAACACGAAATATTAAGTATCAAGGCTAGGTTTGACTTCTACTTACTATCCAATTTTTGTGGTAGGCCAATGAAACGACACTGAAACTATGACAAGAAAAAAAGAGCACCTACCTACTTAGGTGGGCAGGTAGATGCTAGACAAGAGAGAGAGAAAGTAGAGTAGGCTAATTAGCAGAGTATTTCTTTTTTTTTGGATTTTTCGATAAGCGATGTCAGAAAGTTTAGTCCTGTCAAATTAATCAACGTCTGACACTACTCCATACAAGTTTAGAAATTATTAAAAACTTGCCTACTAAAATTAAGTCAATTTACGTCAGGCTCTGATTAATTTGACAGGACTAAACTAAAATTTATCTTCTGTCCTTTTCTTAACTTTTTGACCGCGACAGTCATGTTCATTCATCATTCATTTCAGCCGAAAGACGTCCACTGCTAGACATAGGCCTCCCCCAAGTTGGGGGGGGTTTGCCATAATCGCCACGCTTGGCAGGCGGGTTGGCGATCGCAGTATAGTATGGTGGTGGAATGCATAGAGAACGCTGCTGCCCATTCTCCGGTACGACCCTTAGTCGCCTTTTACGTCACCCACGGGAAGTATGGGGTGGTGCTATTCTTTAAGTCCGGCACCACACAGACAGTCACAGTCCACAGTCATGTATAGATGACAAACCAAAATGTGCCCAGCACGCCACGGTTTGACTACTTATGACAGACTTTGACGCCGAGGGCACGTTTTTGATTTAGTGACGTGTGGCGGTCAAAAGGTTAAGTAGATCTGTCGATCCTTTGTTAGTGTTACGAAGACTTTGCTCCTCAAAAAGCGTCATTTTGTTTAAAACAGGGTTTTTCATTTGGGACCGGAATAAGATAATATTATGGAACATGACCTCTTCGTGTATAATAAAATATCTTCGTATACATTGAGTTTGGATTTTTATTGAAACTGACTAGACGTTTTTTAGGTATTCCCGTAATTTAACATACAGTTACTTCGCGTCCGTGAGTATATCCGTATGTCAAAAATATTGCGCACTGTGCATAATTAATTAATGAGACACAGGTGACTCCTTTGACGAAATACGGAGACGGATCTTCTATAGACAAGAATCCGGTGACATTGACACGTATGAACTGAACCGCCTGCGGGTTTTTGCGTGACATGTTATTTTAATTTACCAGAACGAAAAGAGAGTATCTGCTTTCATTGAAAAGAATGATTGCAGAACCTTAAAAATAACAATAGGCATTAGGGTTGGAAATTAAATCAAATGAAATTGTTTATTTCTGTAAATAGTATGTCGTCTATCGTCGTCTATTTAAAAAAAAAACCTTTCAGGCTAGACAGGAAGAGAAGATATAGATAGTGAAACAAATTCACAGGTGGATAACGGTCTGAATAAAGAGTCCGGTCATGTATAGCAATGTATAGGCACTGAGTAAGTTTGATTGTATTGGCGAAGTAGGCTCGTACAGTCAGCAAAAAAAGTCTTTTACTTACTTACTTCAGTTTTTTAAAACTTAGTTATTGAGCAAAATATTAACACTTCAGTTTTTTTAATCTCAGTTATTGAGCAAAATATTTGTTAAAAATTGAATTGTACAGACGCCAGCACATCAAGCTACTACAATCTGTCAAATTTCTTTAGGTAATAGATTTTCAACTTTATCGCTAAAGTATAAGGTTCAAAGTTGATTGGGAAAATTTGACAGTTTCGGGTAGCTTGCGGTGTGCTGGCGTCTGTACTTCTGCTGCAATTTTGAACAAATATTTTGCTCAATAACTGACATTTAAAAAACTGAAGTGTTAATCGACTTTTGTTGCTGACCGTACCGTAGCAGGAGTGTAGGTTGATACCTACATCATCTATGTCAAAGTCAAAGTCAAATCATTCATTTCAAACACTTTTGTACTTCAAAAATACCTAAAATAGAATTGATTCTAGCCGCCCGAAGCAAAAGATATGGTTCGTATGGAGACGAATGGGCAAGATACTCCACCGTACCGTTACTCTTTTAAAATGTTTTACAAGGTTTTGTATACATAATATAATTATAATGTTTAGACGATGCACCTAGAATAAAATTAGCCTACCACAAAAGGTAAAAAAAAAATGAAGCAATGACAGGTAAATCAATTATGTGATAGATACAATGAGTGCTCACATATTTACAAATTTACAAGTTATTTACAAATATTGTAAAAGTAGATGATTTTCCTAGAATTTTAACAAGTGTGCGAGTTACTGTAGTCACAGATTGTCATAAAAATTTAAAAAATATAAATTAAATTAGCAACCAGTTTGATTTTGTCTAGACTCTAGATTGCCCATGGAGCAGAACCAGCATATTTCCAAGTATTCTTATCTTGGATATAATCCTCTAATTTGTAATTTCCTTGTTTACAAAGTGTACTTTTAATATGAGTTTTAAATTTTCTTTCATTTAATTGCAATATGTCACAAGGTATTATTATATATGTTATTATGTACTAGCTTCCGCCCGCGGCTTCGCCTGGAGGGTATGTCGCTAAAAACTATCCTATGTCCTTCCCCGGGATGCAATCTATCTCTCCCCCACATTTCACCGAAATCCGTTCAGTGGTTTAGGCGTGAAAAGGTAACATACAGACAGACAGAGTTACTTTCGAATTTATAATATTAGTATGGATTATGTCAACCAATCACTATAGTAATAATATAACAACAATAAGTAATTGTTATTTATTTTCTCAAAAGGGTTTTGGTTCATAGGTATTATAAGTTACAGCAACCTTTGTAAGAGTGGGAGTCTATACCTACTGGGTTCGGGGATCTGTATGACAGATCTCCAGGTTCACACTCTCTTATGGCAATTGCACTTACATAGTTACTAATCAACCGGGTCAAAGTTCTTGGAACTCTTTTACCTCTAGAGCAGTCTAGGGAGTGGAACTTCCTGCCGGGGTCTGTGTTTATTCAATCACCGCTGTAACATCAGGTGCGATAGTAGTCAGTGACAGTAGACTGCAAACACGTGCCTATCAACGGTAAAAAAAGCCCAGTGCGGGTTGGTAGATGTCACATGTCTTAGAATTTTGGGTTCTAGGACATGCCGGTTTCCTCTCGATGTTTTCCTTCACCGTTTTGAGAACAGTAGGTAGTGATGAAATAAATTACACAAAGTAAAGCGTTCGCCTGGGTTCGAACCCACGACCAACAACTTGTAGGTAAATCGGGGCCGTTGCCACTAAGCCATCACTGCTCTCTCAAATTTGAAAGCTAGGTTTTAATTTTTGATTTGTTTTTTGAAGGTTAATCGTAATACAATAGAGCTGAAATAATTTGTAAGTAGATTATCAAATTACTTTCAGTTCGTAACAAAAGTTGATTTTAATAATGTAATATGATTATTCATAATGTTGTTTTAATTCTGAGTGCTTGGCCGGACTACAAACGCGGGCGCGGGGCGGGCGCGGCGCGGCGTACTCAAACATCATCATCTGCCTAGCCTTTTCCCAACTATGTTGGTGTCGGCTTCCAGTCTAACCGGATGCAGCTGAATACCAGTATTTTACATGGAGCGACCGCCTATCTGACATCCACAACCCAGTTACTGGGTAATACTGGTTGCGCCTTGGTTGCGTTTGGTGGCCCCTTGTTAAGACTGGTTGGCCGGCGTACTCAAACTTAAGAACTTCATTTGACCGTCCATAGTGGGCACGCGGGCGAGGTGAGCGGCGCGGGCTGCCTGGCGCGGCGAGCGCGTGGGCAACTCATGCCATAGCTCGTTCGTACAATTGGCCGCAGCGAGTGCACTGGCGGCCCGGGGTTCTCAAACTAATTCAAGCTTTTTTCTAGTAAAAATAAGTCTTCTTCATCCACATTATATTTTAACATACACTGGACACGAGTTGACACGACAACACTCAGAACGAAGCCCCGCTCGACTGTGGACAGGCAGATCGCGGGCGTTCCGACACCCGCGCCGCTTCCCGCCCCGCACTGGCAGTCTAGCCAAGCACTGAAAAGGCGACCCCTCCGAGGCGATATACCGCCTAAGGGAGAATGGCGAAAGGTGTATCGCTAATACCACATCAAATAAAAGTTGTAAATGAATAACTACAGTGTGGCCGCTGAGACAATGCGTTCTTGACACCTGTCAGTTTCATACGTAAACGAATGACGTGTTTTGCGAATTTGATGTTTATTAGTTGCTAGAATTGTCTTGTAGTGTCTCGACAGCCGTACCTACTTTAGGTGAAAGATAATAGTTGAGTCAATCTGCCTACTTAGCCTTTTCCCGACTATGTTGGAGTCGGCTTCCAGTCTAACCGGATGCAGCTGAATATTATTACCTACCTATTTTACATAGAGCTACTGTCTATCAGACCTCCACAACCCAGTTACTGGGTAACTTAAAATACCGCTTGGTAAGACTGGTTGCCAGACTTTTGGGCTTCTGGTATGTGATCACAGAGACTGTATCTCTATGTAGGTACGCAATTTTTCTAATGCGTGACAGCACTACGTTCACTTCATAAAGTGGTATCGTTTAACTTTAAAAAACCCACCGTACCGCCAGGGGTACGGCCAGGGGTACGGTGGGTCTGCAGTGCTTCTGACTACCCCTAACGACTGTCAAAGATCTACAAGTGACTCACGGCTTACGTGCTTACCGAGCCATGTAGGGGTCTCAATTATGTAATGGATGGTCACCCATTTACGAACTGGCCACGGGAAGGCAACCTTCAGTCGACTTGTGCGACTGTTATTATTTAAGCGAAAATTACTTTAGCATAACTTGACATGCTTTTAAATTAAGGGGACTACCTATATGACCTAAAGCGCTGTCCCTGTCGGACTGCATAGATAAGAATGAGAAGCGTGATGACAACGCTATTAATTTATTGCAAAATATGAAGCAGTTTATCTATTTACAAAAAATCTATTGTTTGGACTAAATCATTAAAACACTAGTGCTTTAGTATGTTGCTTGTAGAATAATCTGACAAAAAATCAGAATGATTGTATGTATATTAGTTTGGTTTTATTGTAAAAATAAAGTTTATAGAGGTATCTTCATGATTTTTTTCTATCACATCAAATTAGTTGTATTATGTTTTCAACACACATCTACTTGGCATAATATCCTGAAGAATATCATATATTTTTCTAATTTTGTTTAGTGTAATCGATCATATACTTTATTGCTTCTAAATCTTGCGTTTTTTGCGTTTAGGTCTTAAAGGAAATAAAGTTTTAGCTCCAGAAACATGAACGCAGCAATGTTTGTGATAGGTACCCAACTAAGTACTCGAAACTGTCTCCACTAATACGTTTCAGATTAGTCAGTGATCTATCTAGGAGAGCAGCACTCCTGCACCTCACAATTCATGTGTACCTACAGCATGTTCTTTTAATGATGCATAATAATTTCTCCATTTTTAGGGTTCCGTACCCAAAGGGTAAAAACGGAACCCTATTACTAAGACTTCGCTGTCTGTCCGTCTGTCCGTCTGACTGTCACCAGGCTGTATCTCAAGAACCGCGATAGCTAGACTGTTGAAATTGTCACAAAATATGTATTTCTGTTGCCGCTATAACAACAAATATTTAAGGGGGCTCCCATACAACAAACGCGATTTTTTTGCCCTTTTTTGCTCGATATCAAAAATGGCAACATGTAGGCACTTGAAATATTCACAAAATACTCAGCTGTATTTTATTTTAACTTTAATAATAAATAATAAAATTAAAATAAAATAAATATTTAATATTTCCCATATAACAAACATGTTTTTTTCGGCGTTTTTGCCTTGTGGTACGGAACCCTTCGTGTGCGGTGCGAGTCCGATTCGCACTTGGCCAGTTTTTAGATCCACGCAATCACTGTCCATTCCAAGGTTTCCTGGAACAGGTCACAGAAAGCGATAAGCCCATTGTGTTTTAGGGCGCATTCCACCAAACTTTTATACAAAAGAATAAGTCTTGTAGGTACTGAGAATAAATTTTGAATGTTTGACTGTTCTTCCATACAAAACTGTCAGACGTCAATTTTATTCCACGAATAAAAAATATCGGTCGACTGAAAAAATCAGCCCCTTAAGTGTTAAATTTATATTTTTTGTGGATATGTATTTTCTGGTGTACAATAAAGTAAGTATATATAAATAAATAAATTTCATAGTCACTGATGTAGGTATTACAAATAGCGTAGATAAATAAAATGATTTAAGTAATAAAAATCTTAAACGGAAATATAAATAGGTATCTATAATTATATAAATATCTACATATTTATTCAAACTAGCATTGACTACGATTATTTTAAATAATTGTTATTTATTGTAAATAATTTACCGTGTACAAGTACTTTACAACATACCGCAATCATATTATAACAATTACCGTAGTAGCGATGACAGATTTATCTGCAAAGTATTGAATGTGGACGTGTAATTAATTAAAAATATTATCGTTATGTTATTGAAAAATGTGTTAACAATAATAAAATACATTACAGACATTATTACATGACGTCTACGACATCTCTGAGCTGTGAAATCTTTTAATTGCAACGGATTTCTAATTAGTAGCAGTTTTCCTCGAAGTGGCGGCATTACCTATCTAATAAAGTTAACAAGAACCATTTTATCGAGAACCCTGCACTTAACAGCTTTTATAACCACTAAAAGGTACTGCTATTATCATCATCGGCATCCTTGTTCCATCTAATGCTGTGTATGCTCTCCCTGTTGTGCCATACATCCAGTCTGGGCGATTCTCAAAGAGGTTCCCGCGGTCTTCTGAATGTCATCCACCCATCTGTCTATTGATCTGCACAGCAATCCTTTTACTCTACTCTCTTCCGTATTTCGACAGCCATTTAGTTAAAAAAAGAAAAAACGTTTTTATTTGCAGTAAACATGGTGCAGAGAAATAACGCAAATACAAATAATACCAAGTTAGGGGAAATATAGAAATATAGGAAATATATATATTCCAGCAAAATAAACGTCGCCAAATAAAACCATAGCTAAGCTCCAACCACCATTGAGGCTCAAATCCACCTGCTATCACCACGTCTAGCCAAGTGTTCTGCCCTCCTTCATTCCAGAGCCGACAGTATTCCGACATCTTTTGAACAGTACCAACAATAGTAACTATTGAAATTGAGATCCATCGTGTAAACGATAATACCACCTGATAAAAGGAAATTAAAACTACAGGTGTCATCCTACTAATATTATTATCTAATATTAAAACTTTCACATTACACTGTCACACTAATATTATAAAGGCGAAAGTTTGTGAGTGTGTGCGTGTGTGTGTTTATATTATTATGTTTGTTACTTCTTCCCGCTCAAACGGCTGAACCAATTTGGAGGTAGCTGACACCCTGGATTAACATATAGGCTACTTTTTATCCCGATATTCCCATGGGATCGACAATTATGCGGGTGAAACCGTAGCTAGTTTATAATATTACTAGGATAGTAATCCTACAAATATTATAAATCTGAAAGTTTGTGAACATGTTTGGATGTTTGTTACTCAATCACGCGTAAACCGTTGACTAGATTTGGATGAAAATTGGCACATAGATAGACCATTTCCTGGATTAACACATAGGATACTTTTTATCCTGATATTCCCACGGGATCGAAACTTACGCGGATGAAACCGGGGGGCGCTGCTAGTTTGTAATAAAAATATATGGTTCAAACCTATGACCCCAAAAATTTGGGGCAGTCCCCTTAGGTAGGAGATAGATAAGATTTCTCCAAATATATGGAACAGATCTTGACCTTTCAAGTATTGTTTTATTCCACAAATTGAGCAACTTTAAACTTTTAATATCATCTCATACTGGTTATGCCAACCATACTGGACTTATTGCGACCAGCCTGTACCTACTTACACATTATATACCTGTAGGTAAGTACTTCGTTGTCTACAATTAAACAGAACGTGACACAGTATCAATTACAAATGCATTATAGCAGTGTAGCTGTAGATATTAACTATTATTGTATCTATTCTCTATGATACCTGGTTTATTGACTTTGTATACATTTTAGATGCCTAGGTATAGGAATAGAGGTGATGAATTAAGCAGATCACAAGACAGTATCATTTTAAATCGTGGAGATCGATCACCTTACTAAAATATTACACCCTTTCCCAGACAGTGTTAACATCTGCCTAACCTTTTTCCCAACTATGTTTGGGTTGGCTTCCAGTCTAACCGGATGCAGCTGAATTTTACATGGAGCGACTGCCTAGCTGGCCTCCACAACCCAGTTACTGGGTATCCACGTGCTTTCCGAGCCACGGAGGGAGGTTTGATATGCAAAACCAATTTTTTATATTGTTTACTAGCTGAACATCGTACCGCCATCGAAATCAGTCAATCCGTTCTCGAGATATCAAAAAAGCCGTTCCATACACAATGTGTGAGTAAATGAATTAGCTTTTTTTTTCGACAAATCCAAAAAATTTAAGATCATATAAATCCCACCAGCCGTTCTTGAGTTTTATATGGTGTAACTAGCCCGACTTTGTTTTATATAATAAAGATTATAATTATATAGATTATAATGTAAGTAGGTAAGTACGTAAGAGTACTTATCTGTTTTTTAATAAAATATGGTAAAATATAAGATGTTACAGATATCTTAGAGCAGGATTCATTCCAAATGCAAATTATTTAAAACAAAGTTTGAGTTTAAGTTTCTGTGAAATATTTTCATCTTATTAAAATTGACACAATAAAATTAACTACTAATAAAAGACCTAGTTCGCGTAATAGACATATTTCTTTGCAATGTCCAAATTAACAGTGCCTTAATAAACAAAAACAAACAAACAAACTTAGATGGTTATCGTAATCTTTGCGCTTTAAGATGACTGCTTAAAGCGCAAAGATTACGATAACCATCGAAGGTTGCTTCCTGACACTGTCTAGATATTTGACAGGTCATTGCCAATTTAACCACGAAGAACACGGGGCACCTAGCTCATTTGTACTCTCACAGCACGTAGCCCAATTCGCCCAAGGCCTTTTAGTAGTGAGATAGCACTATTTGCATGGTTAACTTTCTAGTATTATAGTCACGTGGATCTAAACTCAAATTAGCTAGTTGGTAACTTTTATATTTTATGGCTTAAGTATCGTATAGGATTCCGCCCTAGGAAAGACGTTTGATAATCCAGGCTTAAGCAATACTAAGCCTGGATTACAAACGTCTTTCTAAGGGCGGAATCCTAGCGGGAATTATGGGAATTACAGGACCTAAACGCAAAAAACGCAAGTTTTAGAAGCAATAAAAGTACCTATATAATAATAATAAATTTATTTCAGATTAAAATCCATAATGACAATAATATGTTGTTAGTAAATAAATCTTACCCTAATGTTAGTAAAAACACAAAATTGAAAATTGACACAACTGACACCTACGTGTGCAGTCGTATCACAGTATAAAGATCATACAATATCCCTTTAACGACGCTCTTATACGATCGTGCGTTCAACTTTACAAAAATATTTTCGCGCGCTCTATCAACTTTACGAGACGCGGCCGGTACCACACGGTAGTGCGTTTAGTATAGTGTGAACTTTGCCGCAAAGGTTATACTTGTGAGAAATTGTCGCGGATTTCTGCCCTTTTCAAAATGGCGGTGCAGCTGATCGACACGCGTGGAAAAAGTAAGTAATGATTAAAAATATTTTAAATAGTGATTGACTACATTGATTGTGCGATTTTAATAGGTAATAAAGTCAAGTCAATGAGACAACTATAGTTCAATGTATACCTCTATCGGAAACGAAGATACTTGGTTGTTAGTTCAAACACGCACGATAGTGCGAGTCCGGCTTTAACTCGTCTATCAAAATTTATGTTGATTAAAAATTAGATCAATGTTTTTAATGCTTTTAATCGGTAAAAAAATTACAAAACGCTCTTTTTTCTGTTGCAGAAAGAACATTAACCTCGGAATACTTACTAGAATTGATAGCAGACGGAAACGAGTCTGAGATAGAGGGTTTCGAAGATGAGGAATGTCATGAAGAGGAAGGCATTGAGGCTGTACCAGATCGGGTGGCGGGTCAGTCGTATTCGGACGACGAAATTTCTAACAGCGAGCAAGAAGAAGAAGCCACTAACATTCAGGTACCAGAAATAATATGTCCTAGACCGAATACAGTCTGCGCTGGATCTCAACGTGGCCGTGGAGATTCACAGAGAGGTCGAGGACCTTCGCAACGAAATCGTGGTGTCTCTCAACGTGGGCGTTCTGTAAGTCGCCGGCATCATCTACCTGATCGTTCATCAAGCGCACCAAGCACATCTCATGGTACTTCTTTGTACCGCACGCGGGACCGCATGAGTAGAAATGATCAGCTGCCTGATTTATCTGGTACTCCGCCACCTAGCGTTCGTGCTCAGTCCAAGGCAGCTCAACGCAACAGGGATCCGTCTAGGCGAAGGCTATGGAAATCTATTCCATTTGACCAAAAAGAACATAATTTTCCGCCACGAGAACAACAAACCATTAGAACGCCTCTCGAATACTTCGAGGACTATTTTGACGATGCATTTTATGAGAAAGCTGCTTACTGCACAAATAATTACTACTTGAGGCAAACTGGAAGGGTTCTTCATACCAATCCTGTAGAAATGAAAAAGTTCATTGGTGTGCATTTTATAATGGGGTGCATAATTTATCCACGACTTCAAATGTACTGGAGGCAAGAAATGAGACTGGCATTAGTAGCTGATATCATTCCAAGAGACCGACTGAAGCTGTTGCGCACAAATTTTCATGTGGTGGAAGAGGATATCGCCCCAGTTGGTAATAAGAACAGTCTATGGAAAGTACAACCGGTATTAAATCAGGTAAAAAATGCCTGTGAGAAAATAGAAAGGCTACCGGGTTACTATTCTATAGACGAACAAATGATTCCCTTCTGCGGCTTGTGCCCAAAAGGTCTACGCCAAGTCATAAAGTCTAAACCTAGACCCACCGGCTTGAAAGCTTTTGTAGCCACAACAAGCGATGGTCTAATGCTCGACTTTGAAGTCTATCAAGGGGCTAACACCCCATTTACAGATAAATCTCTGGGTGTGGGTGCAGCAGTTATTTTGCACCTTTCCAAATCCATTCCCCCAGGAAGTTGCATTTACTTCGATCGTTATTTCACGTCAATACCTCTCTTGGAAAGATTATCTGAAAAAGGAATGCATGGCACAGGAACGGTTATGATGAATAGAATACCTGACAAAAAATATATGGCTTTTAAAAAGGACCGTGAAATGAACCGAGGAGATACTGAACAGTTCGTAAATAATGGTGTTGTAATTGTGCACTGGATGGACAACAAATCCGTTCTGGCGGCATCCAATTGCACTTCGGCAGACGATCATATTTTCGTGAAGCGATGGGATAAAAAGGAGAATGCGTACATCGATGTCAGGCAGCCCCTTATCATTGCCAATTATAATCGGAACATGGGAGGCGTTGACGTCCTCGACCAATCAATCGAGTATTATCGAACTTTTATGAAGACCAGAAAATGGACTTTGAAGATCATGTTACATTTTTTTGATCTTGCAGTCGCAAATGCTTGGCGTTTATACAAAATACACTGCCAGACGGCTCACGTACATAGAGGCAAAGTCTTTGACTTACTTCAATTCAAATTGCAAGTAGCTGATGGTCTTACCAATACCCCTGATCGTCCAAGGCCAGAACAAGATCCTGTTGAAAACATGGAAGGTTTGGAGACTCAAGATCCGGAAAATGTCGACCCAAATATTCCTGCCAAGAGATACCGACCGGCTAATGTACCTTCAGATGCGAAACGTCACGATGGTTATGAACATTACCCGGTATTTGACGAGATCGAAAACCCTCGATCCTGTAGAATGGAAGGGTGTACAAGTAGATCCAAGATAAGATGTGAAAAATGCAACGTGTATCTTTGTCTTAACAGAAAAGGCAACTGTTACACATCCTTTCATAAGCAATAATTGGAGGCTAAGTTTCCTAAGATTTTATTTCAAAGTGATTGTACAAAAATGTTTAAGAAATGATTGATCTCAAGAAGTTATTTTTTAGTTTAAATGTTGATTAATTATTTTTTTATTTATATAAATAAATAATTACGAATAATCATGCCTTTTTTTCATTATAAATTACAATAATATACATAGCAAAATTATACCTTAACAAAATTCTGATAGACAAGGTAAAGCCGACATCGCACTATCGTGACATGGCGTTTTCTCAGGGGGGGAGGGGGCGGGATTTTTTTTATTATTTTTCTAGGATGACTTTGGACATGGGTACTTAGAATATAAGATCGAAAACGAGCTACGCAAGATTTTTTTTTCCCGGCCTTAAAGGGGTATTTCGACTTCATACAAACGGACGAAACGCGAGCTATACCTACGCGCCTCGACCTCGGCATGCGCTCGGCATGCAGACAGTCGCGACTGTACCGCAGTGACGAACGGACGGTGTGTTGTTTTTTTTTAACATTAACCGCGCGATTTTTTCACTAAAAATAAGTTTAAGTACATATTTAATATGACGAGTAGGCTATGTGCTACAATAAGATTATACTATGATTAAGATATACGGACTACACTAAGATTAATTTGTGGAACCAAACATATAAATTGTAAAGTAGCTGCAGGTATCTTTAACCATCATCTGCCTAGCCTTTTCCCAACTATGTTGGGGTCGGCTTCCAGTCTAACCGGATGCAGCTGAATACCAGTGTTTTACATGGAGCGACTGACTATCTGACCTCCACAACCCAGTTAGTGGGTAATACGATACCCCTTGGTAAGACTGGTTGTCAGACTTTCGGGCTTCTGACCCGTAACGACTGTCAGAGATCCACGAATGACAGCCGGGACCAACGGCTTAACGTGCTTTCCGAGGCACGGAGGGGTCACGGTATGTAAAGATGGTCACCCATCCACAGACCAGCCGCGGCAAGCGTAGCTTAACCTGATCGATCGACCTGTGTGGCTGTTATTATTTAGCCACGGGCCCCTCAGGTATCTATAACCAAGTAAAATATATTCCTTTTTCTCCACCTTGTCCATGTTTCCCAAAACAATTTTTAATTAAGCTTTAAATTAGAATGCGGATTTTTTGTACTTTAAAATTTAATAATAAAGCATTTCGTACGTCTCAGTCGAGGCGCAAATATTTTTCGGTCGCAAATTTATAAGATTTGTTATTCAAACATAAACATGGTTTTTTAATTAAATCTACCAATCAAAAAACAACACGCATTTTTATTAAACACTTCAACAAGTATTTTTATAATTCACAAAGTATTTTATTTGTTTATAATATATAAAAAAAGTATATTTATTTATTTATTTTATTATTTATGTACACACAGTAAAATACAATAACAAAACTAAATGGAAACACAAAGTAGGCAAATGTAATTAAAATGCTGGAGGCGGGCAGCCCTATCGCATGTTTAAGTACCGCGCGGCTGTAGGCATTTATTTCAAGGTTACGGTCGAGTTACCATACTGTATGATCTTTATACTGTGGTCGTATCCAGTGAGCCAGCATGGGGCTGTCCCACCTATCACACAACACACTCAGAATGCTGTGGGAGCTAGCACGCAATCTACCGAGAGTAGAAGCGCACCGTTTCCGTATAATGGCATGAAAACCATCAACTCTGGCCTCGGTGAACATTCCGGAAGCGCTACAAAATCGTGGTAGACCCAACCAGCATCCTGAATACATTGTTGTACTGGATACGCAGGGCGTTGTATGCCCTCAGCGTATATATGTTCCGTACCCAAAGGGTAAAAGGGTCCCCCTATTACTAAGGCTCAACTGTCCGTATGTCCGTCTGTCACCAGGCTGTATCTCATGAACCGTGATAGCTGACAGAAATACATGATGATTGATGATGTATTTCTGTTGCTGCTATAACAACAAATACTAAAAACTCTATAAAAAACGTGTTTTTTTCGGCGTTTTTGCCTTGTGGTAAGGAACCCTTCGAGGAGTCCGACTCCCAATTGGCCAGTTTTTACATTTCTATGTGTAAGCCCTTAATACCGGCCACCGTAGGCACGGGCCTGCGGACCAGGACCAGGCCCGTGCCGGACGGCGCGTACGTGTTCCACGCGCGCCTCAACGAGATGTCAGCATGAGGGCCGAAGCCTGCCGGGTCAGCGGGATTGTCCGAAAGGGTTGCCTCTGGCCCGGAACATAAAGGGCTAAGGAAGGAACACGGGTGGGTTTTAGTCAGTAAGAGTCTGACACTCCCTTACGCTCCACCCAGAGCGGGAGGGGTCATTTGTTGGTTTCCCATCCGCAAAAAAGCCCCTTAGTACGTTATTAATTAACTTAGATTTAGGACAGAAAACTGGATATTTTGACAAGTCGCCATTGCACACGTGCAGTTATTTGTTATATCATATATTTTTCTGATTTTGTTTACTGTAGTCGATCATATACTTTTAGGCATTATGAAACTTTCGTTTTTTGCGTTTAGGTCCTGTAGTCCCCTTTATACGCATAAACCTTGCGGACTAAATGCTCTAAATCTCATCAAGAAAATCTCATCAAGATCGGATGTGATTTAGAAAATATAAGCGGTCACACAGACATAAAAAGCGACTTTGATTTATACTATACCAGATCTGACTCGGCAAACTTCGTACCGCCTCAGAATCAATAAGAACAAATTAAAATTAGAATTATCTTCATTATAAATGTTTTCGTGAATTTTTCCCATGTTTTTATAGTTATTGTTCCAGCTGTTTTTTAGATATAAATGGTGTAACTAAAACGACTTTGTTTTATTTATATAGATAGAAGATAAAAACAGATAAACAGTAGGTTAAGTGTTGGCTGGCACATATGTAGGATCGTCGTTTCAGCCGAAAGACGTCCACTGCTGGACATAGGCCTCCCCCAAAAGGGGGGGGGGGGGTTTGCCATAATCGCCACGCTTGGCAGGCGGGTTGGCGATCGCAGTATGGTATGGTGGTGGAATGCATAGAGAACGCTGCTGCAAATTCTCCGGTACGCCCCTTAGTCGCCTTTTACGACACCCACGGGAAGTATGGGGTGGTGCTATTCTTTAAGTCCGGCACCACACAGATCAATATGTAGGATATGAATATGTAGGATCAGAGCAGGTAAAATCTGAACAACTCACTAACGACATGAACAACTTTTTCCACAAGAAAAAGTGGTTCATGTTCATAATATAATAACTATACCAGCCTGTACCATTCCGTCGAGGTATCTGTACATCTTCCCACTTGTGTCCGGAGAAGGTTCAGGCTTCCAAGTAGACGACGAAAGGTTACACCCTGCAGGTAGATGCTTCTTTGGTGGTAGATAGTAAGTGTGAGAGGGGAAAGAGTAGGTATCCTGCCCTAAATGTGGCAGGATACTCTTCCCACTCCCCAACAGGCGCGACCGAGTTTCCTAGTTGACGTGCCTGCTTTTTAACCGACTTCAAAGAGGAGGAGGTTCTCATTTCGGATGTTTATATATGTATTTTTTTTTTATGTATTTTCTTAGACGTTGCGTTGGGAGATGTGCGCCAGATAAGTTGGTGTCTAGTTTCAGATTCCTGTTTGTGTTTCTTGTGACATGTGGTGGTGCTATGCCAGCTGTGGGCACCTGGGTTGTAGAGGTCAGATAGGCAGTCGCTCCCTGTAAAGTACTGGTATTCAGCTGCATCTGGTTAGACTGGAAGCTGACCCCAACATAGTTGGGAACAGGCTAGGCAGATGATGACTCAGATACATTCTGGATATTACAAAATGTAATGATGTCTAGCTAATGTAAATTGGATTTTTTTATCAAACTATGCAACTGAACTGTGCGCACGTGGATCATGCCTTAGGCATTATCTACTTGTGAGAGACAACATAAATGACAGGTGCATTATAATAATTATGATAATCAAAGCTTTTTAAACATAATTATTTTTAAAACGTTGTAATGTGGCACCGTCTTAACTTTGTAGAGACTCGATTGGATATTGGAACAATCTTTATTATTATTATATTTTAAACAGTACAGTATTATTGCTAATCCAATTAAATACATTAAATACGTTGTCCATTTAATGGAGATCAAAATTGCCCTTTACAGTATATCATTAAAATGAATATCTTAGATGATATCAGAGATTTAAAAAGGGGGGGGCAGAGCGGCTGGCAGGGCGGTACGAGGTTCGCCGGGTCAGCTAGTTTAAAATATTTCATAATTTAACAGACAATAGGCAGTTTAATCCGTCTCTCATTTAAAAAACACTAATTACCTTTCTTCTAAGTCAGAGAGACCAACCAGCTCCCTAATCGCGGAACACACTATCAATCACAGTCTGTTGTTCGTATTTGTTTGCTCAACAACGTAAGTAACGCAATGAATGTTATTGAACTGCCAAAACGAAAGCCACTCCTACTGTTAGGGTGTTACGCAGTTACCCCACAGTAATGGGAAATACTTATTTAACCTTTTGACCGCCACAGTCATGTATATGTTACCGGAAATGTATGAAACCTAGGAGTTTTACCCAATTCCTAGGAAATATATGCAATTCCGAGCCTACTTAGGAAACGTGTAAAATAATCTTTCATCAAAGATTCTTTAACACACACATTTCCTGTGAAATATTTACTGTGAAAGGAGTTTATTTCCTAGGAATTTTATGCAATTCCAAGATGATACTAGGAAATATATGTATAAAAACCGGGCAAGAGCGAGTCGGACTCGCGCACCGAGGGCTCCGTAACATCCGGGTTTATGCATAAGGTTTATGTTTATGAAATTAAATGTTATTTTTTTATTTTTGAGTTGATTGAATGAATGGTAAATTGCGGTTTACGATTTATGACGTATTAAAAAAAAACTACTTACTAGATCTCGTTCAAACCAATTTTCGGTGGTAGTTTACATGGTAATGTACATCATACATTTTTTTAGTTTTATCATTCTCTTAGTTTAGAAGTTACAGGGGGGGACACACATTTTACCACTTTGGAAGTGTCTCTCGCGCAAACTGTTCAGTTTAGAAAAAAATGATATTAGAAACCTCAATATCATTTTTGAAGACCTACCCATAGATACCCCACACGTACGGGTATGATGAAAAAAAAAATTTTGAGTTTCGGTTCTAAGTATGGGGAACCCTAAAATTTATTGTTTTTTTTTCAATTTTTGTGCGAAAATCTTAATGCGGTTTACAGAATACATCTACTTACCAAGTTTCAACAGTATAGTTCTTATAGTTTCGGAGAAAAGTGGCTGTGACATACGGACGGACAGGCAGACAGACAGACAGACATGACGAATCTATAAGGGTTCTGTTTTTGCCATTTGGCTACGGAACCCTAAAAAGTAATGCTTTCTGTGACTAAAAGAAATAAAACACGTTTGTAAACTCTAATCATAATAATGATTAAGCATAACATTCTAAAGCATAAATTTAGCATGCTGCATGTTTTATTTATAACGACGTCGTCGTCGACGTCGACGTCAGGTCGACGGAGCCCCGCTGCGCGGGGCTCCTATTTCTGTCTGCAGGGCTTAAAGAAACCTAACCAAAGCAAACGTCGAGGCGCCCTTCGCTCGCTCTTGCATCCACGTCGTCTAGTAGCACAACATATTGAACTTTTAAGATATTTAGCATTGCTTTCAGGGATATTCTAGCCTTTGTCCTGTCCTGCTAAACCGGACTTGGACAAATATTCAAATTTATTTATTTGTGTACACATAGGTGAAATGTAATGGTACATGATGGATAAAATAAAAAGATATGTCGTGTCACTTATGTGCTGCCTTGCAAAGCGTACTAATATTGCTTACACATTAGGTAATGATATAAATAGTTGGGCCTATTATAGATTACTGCTAAGTAACAATATTAGTAATAATGCGAAATGTTTCTATAGTGTGTTCTAATTTAGTAACTACAATGACTCATTTATCTACTCGTAACCTATGTATTACTGGTATTACCATGGATAACAACACGTAACTGACTTACTGGTTGGCAACAATCGACAGATTAGTTGCCTATATACCGATTACTGGAGGTCTTTTATTAGGCATATATATAAATTGCTATATAAAGGTGCATACAAATTATTTCATTTATCTGATTGGGTCTACAACTTTGTTAATTGATTTCAAAGGTGAAACTTTATATACGCTATCCAGTGCCTTTTGCTTTAAGTACCTGTATAATTTTATTTCTGGACAGATTGTTTATTAGGTGTCTGGGTTCCTTTAGAGATAGGTTTATTTATTTTCACACCACCTGCTCGAAAATGTAAAATTATATGTCAAGCAACCTTAACCTAAAGTGAGTCATTAGTGGCCGGGGGCACAGCCGGTCAATAATGTTGTACTGGATTTCATTATGACCCGCTAGTCAATAATGTGATTTGAATTTGGAATCTCACATGCTCAGCTAAATTGGCAGTATAGTACTAACAAACACCCTTTGGTGCCAGAAAGAGGAAAGCTATTCTCGAAACCCTTACTACGCGTGGATGATATTCTCGATTTCCTACAAAATCATAACGACTGCTTCTTCATATCATTGCCATGTTTTCGAAGACACAATATTGTAAGAATAATTAGATAACTACGAACCATTTTTAAAAGGAATGGAATAACATTAAAACTGGCATTAATAATAACAAATACCGTACCGCGCCGTAATACCGTAATAGTAATTGGCTGTAACATTAGTTAATTTATTTTTCACACCACCTGCTCGAAAATGTCAAATTATATGTCAAGCAACCTTAACCTAAAGTGAGTCATTAGTGGCCGGGGGCACAGCCGGTCAATAATGTTGTACTGGATTTCATTATGACCCGCTGGTCAATAATGTGATTTGAATTTGGAATCTCACATGCTCATAGTACTAACAAACACCCTTTGGTGCCAGAAAGAGGAAAGCTATTCTCGAAACCCTTACTACGCGTGGATGATATTCTCCATTTCCTACAAAATCATAACGACTGCTTCTTCATATCGTTGCCATGTTTTCGAAGACATAATATTGTAAGAATAATTAGATAACTACGAACCATTTTTTAAAAGGAATGGAATAACATTAAAACTGGCATTAATAATAACAAATACCGTACCGCGCCGTAATACCGTAATAGTAATTGGCTGTAACATTAGTTAATTTATTTTAAGTAAACTGCGCTAAGATTGCTGTGGATTTTGTGAATAAATAAATAAATAATAAAACCTATCTATACTACAGTCGATTTATCACATTTTATCAAAAATACTCTATTTTCACGAGCGTCTCCAATGACGTTCTAAATTCAAAATGCATACAGCCAATCATCCAAAACCATTCTACCAGCCCTGTATAAAGCTTAGTTTACACATACGCCACTTCCATGAGAGTGATATCAATAGACACACACGACAAAACCGTAGAAGAGACTTTTTTTTGAAAATCGAATGGAACGATCCATTCGATTTTCAAAAAAAAAGTCTCGTGTAACTTGTCTTGGCTACTTATTCGTAGACGCAATAAAGGCGCGAATTTTCGTACTATGGCTATTATTTTCTCACAGTAGGTGTAAAAAGTAGAGTATCCTCCTCTGGGCTAAAGGTGTCTTTGCCTTGGGCTAGCTTGAATCCCTCGCTGCATTCAGGATTCTTGTATTAACTCCCTCGCTTCGCTCGTGAGTTAAACTCTTAACTCCCTCGCTGCGCTCGGGAGTTAAGTCCCGAATCCTTCATTGCGCTCGAGATTCAATATAACGCCCGTGACATAAGACACAACTTTAGCCCCTCGGTGCATAATCTACTATTAAGTAAACTGCGCTAAGATTGCTGTGGATTTTGTGAATAAATAAATAAATAATAAAACCTATCTATACTACAGTCGATTTATCACATTTTATCAAAAATACTCTATTTTCACGAGCGTCTCCAATAACGTTCTAAATTCAAAATGCGTACAGCCAATCATCCAAAACCATTCTACCAGCCCTGTATAAAGCTTAGTTTACACAAACGTCACTTCCATGAGAGTGATATCAATAGACACACACGACAAAACCGTAGAAGACACTTTTTTTTTTAAAAATCGAATTGATCGTGGCTTGGCTACTTATTGGTAGACGCAATAAAGGTGCGAATTTTCGTACTATGGCTATTATTTTCTCACAGTAGGTGTAAAAAGTAGAGTATCTTCCTCTGGGCTAAAGGCGTCTTTGCCTTGGGCTAGCTTGAATCCCTCGCTGCATTCAGGATTCTTGTATTAACTCCCTCGCTTCGCTCGTGAGTTAAATCCCGTATCCTTCATTGCGCTCGAGATTCAATATGACGCCCGTGACATAAGACACAACTTTAGCCCCTCGGTGCATAATCTACTATTATAATACACTGTAAGCACACAAATGTATCTACGAATAGAGGTGGACTTAATGCCATAGTGCACTCCATCACTAATGTTTATGGAAGCTTAAACAACACTGCCAACACTGCCGGAAAAAGACCTCCCATGTCCCCAAATCACCCAGTTCTCCGTATCCATGCCATGGTTTTGCAGTGCCGTCCATATCTTCAGCATCCACCCTGCTACCAACTTTCACGAAAGCTTTAAATTCATAATAATCATAATCATAAATCTTTATTTATGCCAACATCATATTACAGTGATGATAAATGATGCATATTCTTAAATATAGTGTCTGTGATACGAGGGTCGAGGGTCCTGAGTTACCTAGAGATCACCCGGCTCTCTTAAATCGGCCATTTTACTTCCCAACAGTTAGAATTAAGATATTATAATAATGAAGGTTTAAAATTGTAATTAAGTACAAAATTCAGGAACAAAAAATTCAAAGAACTATACAATTAGGTATGTATATTCTGTCTAGAACAAAAAATTGTATCTATTATTAAGTACATTAAATTCTGCAACTAATCTTCAATTTCGATAAATTAACGTAATACGTGTACAAAATGTCTTAATTATGTCCCAACAGCCTAAAATCGAACGTTTTGGCCAAGCTAAGTATAATATAATTTGCAATCTAGATTTATGAACTGGACAACACTGTTTTAAAGGCATTCGAGGTGCGTAGTTATTGCTCCAGTCACGCCACAGTCACGCACTGTATAAACAATTGAAAAGCTATTACAATCCTTTCACAGTTATATCTATTACCTCTGAAAGCAGTAGCCCAACAGAAACCATATTTACCATAACTTATTAAACCATAACTTGTACTGACAAGTTAGTGATCTTTATTTTTACAAGCTAGACTGGGTTTTTAGGTTGCTGCCACTGGGCAGCAACCTAACATCAACCTTATTATTGTGACCATAGAAATATATTTCTATGGTTGTGATTTATAAAGATCAGTGATTTTGACAATGATGCAAAATTAGAGGTAAAACTGTAAAAGGACTGCGATACTTACTTACCGAAAGTGGTAGAAGAGTTGGCTCCAACTTTATAGCCACGGCATGGGTACAATTGTAACTACGGCTAACGCCTGAGCATTCACTGTAGGAAAGAGTTAATAATTAATAAAATATAACTAATAACTAGAGATTTGCAAGAACTTGAAACAACTGGTCGAATTGGTATTGAAGTTTTGTATACAACGTTATTATTAGTAGGTATATGCGAAACATGAATATAGTTTGTTCAGAATAAGTAACTGAATCACTAGAAAATACTTACTAGAATAATCAGCCTATAATGTTCCCACTGCTGGGACACAGGCCTCCTCTCTGTGAGATGGAGTGGGCCGCTACTTAACCCGCACAGAGTGATAGAAGACGTTACATGTCTTCGAATTTTTGGTTCGAGGACATGTCGGTTTCCTCACGAGATGCTTTCATTCACTGTTTTGAGAGCAGTGGTGATGATATAAATCAAGCAAAGTAAAGGGACTGCCCAGGTTCGAACCCAGGACCTACAACTCGGAAGTGGTACACTGGGCCACAACTGCTCAACATGCTGAGGCTATCTAAAGTCAGTAATCAAGAATGTCTAGAGGCCCAATGGTTATCAAGCTTAGGCCTACTGTTACTAATGCCTTTAAGGCTCCTTCAAACAGGCGCCACTCGCGATAAAATCGCGTGCGACACAAAGGCACCGCAAGTCGCGCAACGAGCGGTGCCTTTGTGTCGCGCGCGATTATATCGCGAGTCGCACCTGTTTGTAGGAGCCTAGGACCAATCCTACACACCTGAGACCTTGATAGCCCTATTTCAATAACAAACGATCGTAATTATAACTGTTGACATAAACACGGCTTGATAAACTACATGCACACCTATTAAATATCTATTAAAGCATTGTGCCTACGTAATCTAGATTAATTACTAAATCATACCTCTTGACTAGTCTCAATAGCTTTTGAATTAACAATATTTAGTTAGATAGCATGTCTGGTTAAGGGGAATGCTCCAACCAGCCCGCGAAATTCAAAATTTCTTGCGTTTTTTGCAATTTGCAGGCCAGTGCTAGGTTGTATGTTGATTAAAATATTATTCGCGGCTGTAAGACATAATTATGTAGTTACAGAATTATAATCATCAAAATCATCAATAAAACGCTCTAAGTTCATAAAGCTGTAGGAATTACTTTTTCTGTTTTTTTTTTGTTCTTACACCTTTATGAAGTTGGAGGGTTGTATTGGTGATTTTGAACGTAAGAAAAATTGAATTTCGCGGGCTGGTTGGAGCATTCACCTTAAGGTAAAACTCATGTATCTACGCCGTGACGTGTCCTTGTATCCTCGTTTGTCTAGCGGCCGCAAGCGCGAGTGCAGAGCAAACTCAAACTCAAACTCAAAGCATTTATTTCAATTAAACCTTGTACAGGCACTTTTGAATTGTCAAAATTAAATAGTCTGTCAGTTAGTCAGAAAGTTGAAGCTAGTTGCCCATTCCAAAACGTAGATCTCTATGGAGAAGAACGGGCAAGAAACTCCATGGACACTCTTTTAAATCAAGTTATTACAAAATCCTGGGTACATTATTCTTGTTGCTTCTATATGTGAGAACAATGTAAAAAGAAAAAGACAAATGAAGAAACAATTCAAAATATAAGATTAAAAATAAGCCTTGGCAGTTAAGAGATGACCAGTCTCAACCGACGGCACCCGTTCACGAACATGACGCGTGGATCAGCACCATCCAGCTCAACCATTTTGTAGGGAACCGAATAATCCAACACACTTCCGGCTTAAAGTCCTTGGGTCCGACCCCAAGTGCTCTTTTCCATACTACTATTGGAAAAATAAGTTTAAGCCACGCTGACTAATAACTGATAACTACTGACTAGCTGACTGGCTAATATAATTATGTATTTCACACGCGTGCGTACCGATTGGAGAAAAGAAGAACAAGGTTCTAAGCCAATAACAAAAAGGCATGGCTTTCTTATTAAAAAAAAAACAATGGCCAAAAACATCAACTAAGTGGGTCCCATTCACAGATATAGATATACCGTCCCATTAAACGTAAGACGACATCGCGGCAAAATACAGAACTGTGTGGAAAAGGGAGAGGGAGGCCTTGCCGTTTTATTTTTGGTTGGGAATTTATCAAATAACTTCTCCCGCTCTGGGCGGAGCTGGGGGGCGTGTCAGACTTTTACTGACTAAAACCAACCCGTGTTCCTTCAGTTGCCTGTGCCAGGGGCCACGGTATCTCTTTCGAGCAACCCGCGACCCTGGCAGGCATCGGCCCTAGCGAACCCCGTCAGTTTGTGCTGACATCTCTTTGAGGCGCGCGTGGAACACAACGCGCCGTCGACCCGGGCCTGGTCCTTACCGAACGGCGGGCCTTGCCATTCAGTGGCACTATACAGCCTAGTTAGTAGTTAGTACGGGCCCCTCATAATTATATAGGCCTCGTGCAGTGGCGAAGGTACCATACAACTTTATTCCCACCGGCTTCCTTTCGAAAATTCAGTATGATGATGAAATTGAAATATTTATCATATATATATCATTCTGTAGGTATTGAATACGCCATACAATTAAAACATTGCAAAACGCCTCTTTCATAAATTCACCCTTCGCCACTGACCACGTGTATAAATTCCATTCAAATTATCATAAACAAAATAAAGAAATCTCGTATTTTATAAAGTTTTACAACAAAACCGTATGAAGTAGGGGCATGTCGCTATTGGTCAATAAACGGTAAGCAAAACCTCAATGCGTAATCATGACTCATTTTCTAATTTCAAAGTCTCAATGTCAAATATTATCTTTATTGAATACGCCATACAATTAAAACATTGCAAAACGCCTCTTTCATAAATTCACCCTTCGCCACTGACCACGTGTATAAATTCCATTCAAATTATCATAAACAAAATAAAGAAATCTCGTATTTTATAAAGTTTTACAACAAAACCGTATGAAGTAGGGGCATGTCGCTATTGGTCAATAAACGGTAAGCAAAACCTCAATGCGTAATCATGACTCATTTTCTAATTTCAAAGTCTCAATGTCAAATATTATCTTTGTAATCTAGGCTGTAGACGTCGTCGTTTCGTAAGGTCCGAGACAATACGAGTACAATCAGGTAATTGTTTATCAAATTGTTTACCAACTTTTATTTACCTATATTCAAATCACAACTGTCATTCTTTGACAGTCCTACGAAATATGGCTTTATCACAAATCAAATTGTGTCAATTTTTCGATAATATTATGTTTTTACTAAGCGTTCCTAGGTCTAAAATTCTAGATTTACCTAACAAACGTAGCTTTCGACTTACTTAAATGCAATTGCACTGCAACGCAACAACAAATAATTAATCAAATGCAACCTAACGCACATAGATCCTATAATCTTATAACGGAAACAAATGTCGCTTTGTCCTTACATAAATACTTCATCTAGGTTATATTTATTGTAATTGCTAAATAGATAAAACATCGATCTAGTTATCTAGCGCAATTAATGAATCAAATAAAGATTAATACCTACTAAATTAATCTTTGTTTGATTAATTAATTACTTACTGCAATTAAAATCAAATGTACGGTTTTTGAAGCTTTTTAATTCAATTCAAATTCAAAATGATTTATTTTGGGACAACTAGATCCACCGGTTAGTGTACAAAAATTTTGAAACTATTCTTAGTACCTACTTACAAAAACAACAAAAGACAACAACAAAATGCTGCCCTGTGCTGAGACACCCCGCCCCTACCTAATAGATCACCAGACGAACGAAATGCCTCAACACAGCCGCACGCACATCTTCAGCTATAGTTTTCAGGATGATGTTGTGACTCCCTCGCACCCTCCTCATAAGAGACAGTTTTAAGTCCTAGAAAATATTATTAAATTTTTCTATGCAGTGAAAATACTTTTGTCAGTACTTAGTTATATGTATATTAGCCCTTCAGTTATCAGTCTAGCCTTTGGAAGTAGAGCTTGCTTGCTGCTGCTGAGGCACCGATCACTTAGCTCGCTCGGCTCGCTCGCGGTTGGTCAATAATATCATTCAGGCCGCTACTTGAACGGCGCCATTTAGTAAAAAAAAGGCTGCGAAATATAGACGAAGACGCGCATGCTAACTGCAATACAACTTCAAATCGCAATGAAAATGCCTTCTCTACAGCAGACATTTTACACTTTTTCATCTTACTTTGCATAAAATTAAATACAGCGGATGCTTTTCACGTTTTTTCATAGTCATGCTATGGAAATCTAACTCCCAAGAACAGACCACAGACAGAGTGGCAAGTTAATTAATTCCGAAGATTATTCATGACGTACGTATACAATTGAAGTCAATGAATGATGTCACGGTACATATAATACCCATGACGTGTCATTTGCGTTCCAGAAATGTCATCAGATACTAGGCTTGGAGAATTTAAAGACAACAAATCAATTAGGGACTGTGTCAGTAGTAAGTATTTCGCCGCAGTGTTTTCCATAATTCATTATCATCATTATGAGAGTATGAATTTAAACTTTTGCCATGAATTCAGCACATGATTCTATGCCTAACTTAGTAACTAGTTGCTCGTCGTTGTTCCTGCCATCCTGTATAATAGTCATCAAAAAATCTGGTCCATCCACTGCAGCCTTCTTACGCATGTCTCTCATCATCGTTCCATAAAAAGTCTTTGTCTGGGAATATCAGATTCCCCTTTATGGCTTTTACTTCTTTATGTTCTAAATGTAAGTAGGTAGGAGAGTTTTTAATTTAATTATATAGCATTACTCTACTCAGAGAGGCCTAGCTAAGGTAATAAAATGGCTGCAGCAAAACCTTCTTACGTTAAATGCAAGTAAGACAAAATACATGGCATTTAAAATATCGAAGCGCCTGGAGCCCAAAAACCCACTGCGAATCAGGCTCCACTCTTGCAAACACCTTAGTAGTGATTCTTGTCAATGTGTCGAGATTGCACAAGACGCCAAGGTATTTAATATGGTCATATTAAATACCTTGGCGTCTTGATCGACAACCAGTTATCCTGGATCAAACAAATAGATGCTGTCACTGCTAGGACCCGTAAACTTATGTTCATATTTAAAAAACTTAGGAACATTGCCGACCATAACACCCTCAGAAATGTGTACTTCGCTTTATGCTAATCTATTCTGAATTATTGTATAGTGGCATGGGGTGCAGCAGCAAAGACTCATTTGATTAAACTTGAACGAGCACAAAGGGGCATCTTAAAGTTTGCCTATGGAAGGCCCTATCGGTACCCCACTGATAGGCTGTACCAAGAATGTGACGTGCTTAGGATAAGACAGCTTTTCATTTTGTCTGTCTTATTACGCTTCCACCGACAAGCTAAACCCAATCCAAATCTACTAGGTCATGCAGACAGAAAAAATGGAAAACACCCTCTACTCGCACTAAATTCGCCCAAAGAGCTCCAAGTTACACGGGTCCATTCATTTATCAACACATCAACAAAACCCTGGACATAGTGGGTTGCTCAAAGCATACTTGCAAAACAAAAGTTATTAAGTGGCTATCAGCTCAGGGCTATGCACAGACTGAAGCTCTCTTGACTCCCATACTTTAAGTCCCTCGCAAATACTCACCCAGGTGTAACACTTCCTCCAAACACATTCCTTTATCACAAACATACAAACTACACTAAACTACACTCCACACAAACCTTATAATTGTAATTTTGCATGTTTCCTTTTGATAAGTAAGTTTAAATATTGTTTAGACTCAGTAACCAAACGACAAACTAGTGCACTTATATTGTGTCATTAACACGTTCACTGCGTAACAGGCCGATATCGGCCTGCCGCGGTACTTCAGCTGGTGCGGACGAAGAAAACTATGTCCCTCTCGCTTGTGCGAAACGATTATCTCAGGTGTTTGTAAAAATTCGACAGAGACAAATATATATTTCATCTTGCGGTCAAAATTGTAGGTGTTCCCCATCAAAACATAACGGCAGGCTTTTATCGACCTACCACGCACTGACGGTGAAAAACATCCGCTGAGTGCGGCAGTGGGCCTATTTCGGCCCGCCCTCCCAACAGGCAGCTGGCGACCCGATACCGCACAGAGCGCGCGCCCCGCCAGTTAGTGTTGTGCTATCTATCTATCTAACTGATCTGACGTAGCGTTCGATATAATCAACGATGGCAAGCAATAAAAGAAAAATACAAATTTTGGAAAATAGAGTAATTCGCCCTGCAGTTATTGACAGTGATAGTGACAGCAGTGAAGAAATATTTTCCACTAAGAAAAATAAAAAGAATTTGGAAACAAATGTGCACGGAAAACGAAGCACAAGCGTTTAATAGTACACAAGCAAAAAAAAAAGTAAAAAAAAAATAAAAAAAAAAAATTGCAGGCAATGCAACCAAAACCTTTGCGTAACATGTTTCCAAGACAGGCATAAGTAAATAAAAATATTTTTTTTTCAGTTCATTTACGATAATTCTGTTTTATTTTCGATATCCCCTTATTTTCCTCTGTCCCATCACTACTAAAAATACTTTCTAATGCGGTTCAGGTCGATATCGGCCTGCCGCTTTTCCTGCTTTATTTCTCATTTCCTGTTTGGCAGATCCCGGGGCGAATCAAACCTAAAGAAGTTGGGTTTAAGGTCATTCCAACAATATAAAAAAAAAATGTATACATGATGTTTCCACAAAGTTATAGCAATTTAATCTATCCTAGTGCTGGTGGGTCTAGAAAGACCTGCCACGCACTGGCGGAAATATCATTGGGGGCGCATTTTGGCCCGCCGCCGCACCAGATGAAGAATTATGATTTTACTTGCCGCAGTGAACGTGTTAACGCCGTAATAACTGGGTCCATATTGGCTCACCTAAAGTTCTTTACCCGAAACTGTTCTTCCTAATGATTTGTAATCCGAATGATCAGTCTTCCTAAAATTTTTCATCCTAAAGTTTTGCATTCATACTATTTATAGTGCTACCGGCGATGTTCAATAACACTCATGTTTCCGAAAATTGTAATTAATAATATCATTAATGTAAATATATTTAAACTCCTACGGCCTTATTACAAAACAAGATTTATCTTTAGACCAAGGTTTAAACCATCCAGCTATTTTTAAATTTCGAACTATAATCCGACGAAGCTAAAGTTCTTATTACAAAAACTGACGTTAAACCCGAGTCTAAGTTGTCAATTTTGCATTAAGAACTTTACAGTTGTCAGAATAGTGTTCAAAATTTAAAAATGGCTCGATGGTTTAAACCTGGGTCTAAAGATAAACCTTGTTTTATAATAAGGCCGCTACTGTTTTTTATCATAACGCTTTTATCCCTAAACATAATTACCATAATATGAGAAGATGATATTTATAGTTTTAATTTGAGGGTATGATTATTATTTGGGGGTAGGTATGCTTTACATAACGTACTGAGTTGTGTCTCTGCAACCACTGTACTTCCACACCCGGCGCTTTTTGATAGTAGCTATTTTTGTTGGATAGAATAGACTCTTTTTAGTGTATATTTGAAAACCGCAAAGTTCGCAAAATCATAGTGGCCGAGAAAAGAAATCCCAAATGTTTTTTTTTTATCTACAAAAATCTGTGCTTAGGCGTAGTCGACGGAGCCCCGCTGCGCGGGGCCCCTATTTCTGTCTACAGGGTTTAAAGGAACCTAACACGAAGGGGATGACGGGGGCTCGTTCGCTCGCTTTGCTCGCTCACTCGAGCCCCCGTCATCCCCTTCGAACCTAACCTGTCCGAGTCGGGGTGCCCCAAGTCCCGAGCTCGCTTCGCTCGCTCTTGCATCCTAAGTTGTCATTACAAATGTGTTACTTTTGTATATTATGTTGGTTACCGCTATAAATAAAATCTAAACAAAAAAAATCTATAAAAAGAAATCTAAACAAAAAAGATATGACTTTGAATAATAGTGTAAAAGATGGTTATGTTGAGAAAATATAGGAAAACAAAAAAAGTATGATAAATGTTTATTGCTACTGACATTATGAAATTGAATGCTTCGGAATTATGAACATTAGAGACAGAGTAGTTAGGAATTGTGATTGTTAGGATGAAAAATTTTAGGAAGAACATTTTCGGATTTCCAATTTTCGGAGTTGAAAATTTAGGTGAACTTTGGCGCACCCGTAATAACTAGATCCCACGACACAGGGTATCCTAGTGTGGGGTCTAACGCTACTTTTTTTTTTGCACTATATCTTTAATTATTTTCATTTTTGTTTTATTATCTTTTGCTTGTTGTGCATCATGTCATCAAAATTTGTCTGAATAAATTTATTATTATTATTTTTTATTTTTTCTCGGAACCATTGGGTCCCGGTCCTTTGGAAGGCGTACGAGGGGCCGAAGCCAACTCGCAGAGGCCCCTTAGGAAATTTTAATGAAATGCGGGACCAACCGACGATTATCCCTGTATGCGCTATGCAAGTGCACCCAAGGATAACCCCCGGTTGGTGTAGGACTATTGCAGGATATGGAAAAATAAAAAGTTGGACTATGGGTTTGGGTGGCTAAAGTGGACTGGTTACCAAGAACTATGGAATAACTACGACCCCTGCCTGATCAATGTTTTATATATACACGGATAAAATGGCAGGGGGTGACTTGCACACTCAACAATGGGCCCCCGGAAACGGTCGCTAGCACATAGTGACGTAGCAACAAGGGGGCAACATGTCCTGACTGAGGTGCTTATGAAGAGTGGAGAGGTATTCCACGGCTATCAGGACAATCCCGGAAGTACGGTCAAGATCCCTACCATCTTACTGGAATACGTCCTTCCTCCGAGCACGTTTGCTCTTGCGAATCTCCACTCAAGCCGGCCAATAAAGGCAAGAATGAGGTGGGAGCTCTGTTCATCGTCATTGTTCACTCCAGCCGGCCAATAAAGGCAAGCCAGAGGTGAGGAACAAGACTTCTCCCTGTAGATAGGGTCCGTGGGGTCGCTACTGCCCAACAGTTCGCCACATGCTGCCCTGCGGATTTCTGTATCTCTCTTGGTCTGGCTCCTCACTTTAGACCTATTCCAGCAAAGTAAACTCTTCCGGCATAGGCCTAGAGTTCGGAGCGCGCAAGCCCCACCACGGCGTCAACGTAGAGATACGGCGGCGGGGTTATTATTATTATTATTATAGAAAGCAAAACGTCTTAAAATAATAATATTTACAAGTAGGTATATAAAAAGGAGGGGAAATTATCAAAGGGCATCAAAAAACTGTCAATAGGAAGTGTCCAAAAGACTGGCAGCATCTTCCAAATTAAATGTAGGCAATAATATCATCATCATTAGGCCTCCCCCAAGAGGGAGGGGGGGTTACCATAATCGCCACGCTTGGCATGCGGGTTGGCGATCGCAGTATAGTATAGTGGTGGAACGCATAGAGAACGCTGCTGCCCATTCTCCGGTATGACCCTTAGTCGCCTTTTACGACACCCACGGGAAGTATGGGGTGGTGCTATTCTTTAAGTCCGGCACCACACAGACAATTAATAATATAAAATATTGAAAGTATTTATGCAGCTGGTTTACAGCTATTGGTTGCCAGCTATTATTCGGCTACCTACTTTAAGATGGGGAAACCTTATAAAACTAGCAATCATCTTGATAGTGTTGTTTACGTACTCTTTATCGCACCAGTAGTTCGGGTGGATATCACCGGCAGCGGCACCGTTGTATGTCTCAGCCATTGGTTTGCACTAATTAAATCATATACCTGCTGGAAATCTGCATTTTATCTATCTGCCATCTAAACCATTATCAAGTTATCAGTAATTAAGAAATCTAATTAAACTTTAGCCGGATACAAAAGCTCTACGCATTTCAAGGTCGATGTCGCTAGAAATGCCACAAAGACAGTCAAGTCTTGAAGCTCTTTGAAGTGATAAGAGTTAGTCATTTGTTTGTCTAATTTACAACGTTCCGATCAATCGACTTCCTCGAGATTGTAATGATAACCGCTATCAATTACCATCGGTCAAGGTTACAGTCGTTACTAACCACTGTCTTTGACACCTCAGGTGTGTTAGTCACACCAAGTGCGTGATGCAATTTTGAATTCAAATGACTAAGTTCCACACATCGTGAGTGCACTGTCTCGCGCTCTCCTCAAGAGTATTCTAAGTCCGGAAGCGAAGGCTAGTAACAAGTAGCGCAATATCTATCCGAGGTGTCATTCCAGACTTCTCATGGCCACGGGCCCACGGCACGATATGAGAAAGCAAAATAGCGCAGCAAAATACCTACCAACCAGCCAATAAGGTGATAGTGAGGCTGCGGCCAGATTGCCGCTTCTGGACCATATCGAAAACAAAAGGTTGAGAAACGCCACGGCACGAGCCTACTTCGTATATGCAAGCAAGAAGCTCCTTCCTTCCTTTGATTTAGAAACTAAAATTTTGGACAAAAGGTTTTAAGTATCGAGAATCATCTCGATACTTGAACCTCAAATTTTTCCCGAATTCCTTCTAAATGGAAAAGTTAGCGATCAATTTCGCACATGTGAATTTGACCCAAATATATACCACACCCATCTAAACAGAGATAACTTAGCTACATAATATAATGAAAACTACATAAGATACTATAAAATTGTAGGTGAATGTCGTGGTTTAATAATAAAAACGTCGACGAGCATATTCCTCAGTGTTGCATTTCACGAGAGCGCTTTTATCACCCTTCTGCATGTGTTCATTATCCCGTAAAAAATATATAATAACTACAGAACTATATTATTATACTAAACAGCAGTATGCAAGGTTCCGTACAAAAAGAACAAAATTATATTGTAGAACAGGGCGCTAGAAGGCTCTATCAATTAACTAAAAAAAAAGGTACAAAGCTGCAACAAAAAAGATAGCTCATGTAGGTGTCTTTTTTAGAATTGAACAGAATGATTATTATGAGATGAGATGTCTGTGTTTTATTCGGCCTTCTTTTGGTTACTCCTGTAGATAAATGTTTTCGACATATGAGTAAGTACTATATTTTATGTTTATCACAATACTGTTTCGACTTTAAATACACCCAAAATGGAAAGCTTAGCCAAACCGTGACCTCTCCATTCAATCGGCAATAACTTCAAACTGCGTCCAGTAACTAAATATAGTCCTCCAGACGTATTTCGGCCATGGCGGATAATCTCAACGGGGACTACTAGCCTTCGCTGCGGGAGATATAGTGCACAAGTGTGTGCATAGATACAGGTGCGCTCTCTCTTCCCTCTCTCTCATACTCCGATTGGACAGCAATCCAACGCGACCGGAGGACCAACGGCTTTACGTGCTTTCCGAGGCACGGGGTTATCACACCGGCTTCCAAACTCCAGTAAATAATATCAAAACAGACCACAAATAACCACCCTAGGGAACTCTAACGCTATGCAAGCGGCACAGGGGGGTGTTTTCACTGCGCTCAGTGATGCAAGCCACGTGAAACACGGAATGTAAATGAGAAACATACTGGGATGTACGAATTTTTCATGTTGTACCAGTATTATTTTAGTTTTATTGTATCGGCAATTTGGCACGAACTGAGAACTAATATTAAATGAGATTAGCTCATCATCTTCCTGCGCTTGCCCATGTTACTTGAAGAGAATTAATTACACTTTGAACGTAAAAGACTTGAAGTAACTAAACCTTTTATTTTTAACCCCTGACCTGAATAATACCTTTGACCTTTTACAAAAAGGTATTATTAGTTTGACACCTCTGTCGTTCTGTGTATCAGTAGGTATGTCTGTCGATGTGGTGTATGTTACGTTGCTCCCAAATGTGTATTCCGATTTCAATACGGTTTTTTTAGCGACAGACGTAGCTTGCAGAGTAAGCAAACTGAAGTGAAGTGGCTGTGGCTGGCCATGTTTGTCGAGGAACCGATGGCCAGTGGCGCAGACGAGTCCTAACGCGGAGACCGCGAATCGGCAACCATAGCGTTAGTGGACCGACGACTTTAAGAAGGTGGCTGGGACAGACTGGGTGCAGAAGCCGGAGAACGGGTGTTGTGGTGAGGCCTGTGAGAGGCCAATGTCTAGCAGTGGACTGCGATAGGCTGAGTTGATGAACTCTGCGACCGTTCAGAGATAAACTTGGTAAGGGTAGTTGTTCTACATCCTGTACATTGGCCAGTCAGAAAGATGATATCTGATTTGACTGCCTATCATAAAATTACACTTTCCTGACCCAGAACGTGATAATTAATGATCTGAAAACACGTGGACACTCTTTAATTACACTTTAAAAACATAAAAGACTTGAAGTAACAAGCAAACTCGTCTATAAACAAGTTATTAGCCGATAAAAACCTTGTAAGATGTAAGATTATTAACAACAATAGTTAATGAGACATGATAGATTTCCTATTAATTCTTGTACCACGGAAGTTCGTTATAACATAAACTGAACAAAGGTGGAAACAGGTATGGATTTATAATAACCGACTAGCTTCTGGCCGCGACTTCGTCCGCGTGAAATGTCACCCTCCCCCCATTCACCCTCTTAGGGGTGCAATTTCGAAAAACCCTTTCTTAGTGGATACCTTCTCTTCACAAAGAACACACCCTCCAAATTTCATGTCTCTAGTACCAGCGGTTTAGGCTTTGCGTTAATATATCAGTCAGTCAGGACTTGAATTTTATATAAAAAAATTACAAATTATTACAGCTATCTTTATAAGGCTCATGTCTGCATAATTGCTCGAGATTAGATGAGTAATAAATCTTAAATTGACGGTTAAGTCCTTCCGTCTTCCGGTACTACAATACATGGCATGTCACCAAGGTGTTCCAAGAAGTACTAGGTGTAAAGAAATAATAATATAGTACATTTTATTATCTTGGTGATAGGTTAGACAATCGGCGAGGTTGACAAGGGAGCTGTCAGCAGAATGTGTGCCTATAGTTATTTATGTATTGTGTGTGGCATGGGCGTTCTTTAAATGCAGTCAATACCACGTAAAAGCGAAAAAAATTGAACAAAATAAGTTTAATTACTTTATATTTTTGAGATCCTTATTGCCTCATGGCATTCATTAAATTCCTTTCAATTTGAAGTATTTTAAACTCTACTCTCTTATTATACTAACATATTCATTGTACCTATCAATCATCTCAGCCTATCGAAGTCCACTGCTAGACATAGGCCTCTCCCAAGTTACGGCAGTTACCCAGTTCCCCTGACTTCCGCATCCAATCAGTCTAAGCGGTACATTTGCCGATTCGCGGTTTCCAGACATGAGGTCTCCCAACAGATGCACTATGACCGAAATAATTCAATTCTTTCTCCATTTTGGATTCGTTCTTCGTACATCTGCAACTCGGGGTAGGAGTGAGGTGAAAGGGGAGGTCGGGCCCGCTTTCAACGTGATGAAAGAGCTTTCAGATAGGGATACATAGTTGCACAAACATAACAGATGAAAACTAGTAATCAACGGATGCTGGTAGTTTGTGAAAGAGAAATAAATTGTTTTTCTGGGAATCATGTGTAGGTTTATTTAGCACAGTGATAGCACATGATGAGTATATATACAGCGTGTTTCAACCAGCGCTGGCTCGCATAGGGTCGTAGCATTATGCTGAGCGATGGCCGTATAGAGGTCCTGCGACTCCTGCGAGATGCACGATTTTGTGTGACGTCGGTATGCTGCGCTGTTCGCATGTGGCGTTGTAGATACCGCTACAGCTGTTTTAAGTGGATGTGACGAATATTTTCTCCCAAATTGTTCTTTTTTGTGTTTGTATTCTTTTGCTGCGTCATGTTTACCGTAAATAAAGGTATTTTCTTTCTTTCAGAAAGGTGTGGTCAAAGTTATGAGGAAATGTGCTGTGGGTGGTCGTTTCTCCATAGAACGCTCTCGCCTGTTTTCTTTCTGGTTAATGATCATAAAGCAATGATTTTTTACAGAATAATAAATATCAACTACTTGTAGGTATGTCCCTAGGTTTTCCTTTTTGATGATACATTATTTTTATAAGCACTATTAGAACCCTCAAAAAAACCGGGCAAGAGCGAGTCGGACTCGCTCACCGAGGGTTCCGTAACATCCGGGTTTATGCATAAGGTTTATGTTTATGAAATTAAATGTTTTATTTTATTTTTTTATATTTGAGTTGGTTGAATAAAAGGTAAATTGCGGTTTACGATTTATGACGTATTAAAAAAAAACTACTTACGAGAACTCGTTCAAACCAATTTTCGGTGGAAGTTTACATGGTATTGTACATCATATATTTTTTTTAGTTTTATCATTCTCTTATTTTAGAAGTTACAGGGGGGGGGGACACATTTTACCACTTTGGAAGTGTCTCTCGCGCAAACTGTTCAGTTTAGAAAAAAATGATATAAGAAACCTCAATATCATTTTTGAAGACCTATCCATAGATACCTCACACGTATGGGTTTGACGAAAAAAATATTTTTTAGTTTCAGTTCTAAGTATGGGGAACCCCAAAATTTATTGTTTTTTTTCTATTTTTGTGTGAAAATCTTAATGCGGTTCACAGAATACATCTACGTACCAAGTTTCAACAGTATAGTTCTTATAGTTTCGGAGAAAAGTGGCTGTGACATACGGACGGACAGACAGACAGACAGACAGACGGACAGACAGACAGACAGACAGACAGACATGACGAATCTATAAGGGTTCCGTTTTTTGCCATTTGGCAACGGAACCCTAAAAATGCAGATTTAAACCGCTGTCAACAGAGGCCTATTGTACAAATTTGACAACTATTAATGAAAAAAGAAAAACATAGGGACACAGTATTTATCCTTCTTATTCAGTTTATGAAATATCTTTTAAATTGGTCCAAATTAGGAGGAGAAAATAGTCGAGAGCCAAACCTCGAATTACGAATTTTTACTTAAGGTTTTTCAAAAGTCTCTCCGACCGCATTTCCTCTTAAGGGTGCATATGGGTCGAGTAGGATTTGGATTGAAGTTTTGTAGGGACAGTTGATAATTTTTTCGCGATTACGATGTTGGTACCTTGGAGAAAGTGGTTCAGTTTAATGGTCTGTGCCGCTCTCTTAAATTTGACCACACATTTCTGAAACACGCTAATATGGTGAATATACATAATATGCATTGAGTCAGAGTCTGTACCTATTGGTAGTAAACTAAAGTTTTCCGAGATGATAACTTACAGCTTATGACGGCACTACCTAGTTCATAATCATCTGCCTAGCCTTTTCCCAACTATGTTGGGGTCGGCTTCCAGTCTAACCGGATGCAGCTGAACACCAGTATTTTACATGGAGCGACTGCCTATCTGACCTCCACAACCCAGCTACTGGGTAATATGATACCCCTTGGTAAGACTGGTTGTCAGACTTTCGGGCTTCTGACTATCCGTAACGACTGTCAAAGATCCACGAATGACAGCCGGGACCAACGGCTTAACGTGCTTTCCGAGGCACGGAGGGGTCTCGGTATGTAAAGATGGTCACCCATCCACAGACCAACCGCGGCAAGCGTAGCTTAACCTGATCGGCACTACCTATTTATCATAATATATTAGAGCTTAAATCTAATATAATTATGATAACTTGGCACAGCTACATGAGTAAACACAGACTTCCACTCGTTACCGGAGTGATTACCGACGGCCAAAACCTGAACGTTTTTAAACTGAATTGCGTTTGCTTTTTAAATGATCTGCGAAATCTCACACAATGAATACGGTTGTTAAAAGTTCATTGACTTCAAGTAACTATCTAAAGGTACTTGTTAGCGTTAGCCTAAATCATTTAAAACACGATTTCTACCAACAGTGTCAGTAAATACTGACGAACAATAGTTAAAAGATGGACAGGCCAATATTATGTTCATTGCTTTTAATATTTGACGCACAACCGATATAAAAGACAATGCGCACACTTATTTAATATTTAAAACAAGCTCATTTTAATCAATTCTCAGACAGCTGCTTTTGCTTTTCATTCTACGCTTTATATAACACGTTTCTGTTCGTCCATGATGGTGACCAATCGATTCGATTAATTAAAATCAGTCATCACTTTTGTGACTTTGCAAAAATAATAATTGAGTCCGATTAGGCTGATTCTTAGTTGGTTTTATTTCAGTTAAATGATAAATGATTTTATTTTTGTAAGTAGGTTTGTACAAACACTTTTACACGTCAATCATGTTTTTTTAAAACTAGATGAGGTCGGCGTTTCCTATCTGACTACTCTGAGAAGAAAGGCCGAAACAAACTCAGAGGTCACAGTCTCTTTTAAAGTCCAGACATAATCTTGGTCAGGTTATATGAAGACCATGTAGATCGATGTCTGAGATGGCCTTTTGAGGAAAGAACCACACAGATTGAGAGGACCTGTCCAGTCAGTGCACGCATTTGTCAGAAATCGTGCAGCTCAACTCAAGACTTAAGGAGCTCAACGATTCGACGAACAATACCAAAGAAAGGACATTTGGGTAGGCCACATAAATTACTCAAACTGCCAGACCATGAGAGAAAAAAAAAAAAAAAACAAGTAATAGAACAGAGAGAAAAATAAAACATAAAAAATGAATAAAATGACCCACATCGTCTTCACATTCACAAATCACAATGTAAAAAAAAATATATATATATATAATACTTTACAAAGTAAGCAAATGTCATTGTTTATAAAAAAATCATTAATGTCAATGTGTATATAAAAAAAAAGTCAGTCAAAATGCAGAAATTTGAAGCAGCTCAATCCCAAGCCTTTTTGTCCTCAATATAATCTTTAACGGTATAAAAGGCTTTCTGGCACAACTTACGTTTAATGAATGATTTGAATTTATTGAGGCTTAGATCTTGAACGTGGCTTGGTAGCTTATTATAAAAGCGTATACATTGGCATCTGAACGAGCCACCTATTTTTTTGAGCCTTGTTGTAGGTACAACAAATTTGTGTTTATTTCTAGTATTTATATTATGGATATCACTGTATTTTTTAAACAATTTTATGTTTTTATGGGCATATAAAAGATTTTCATAAATATACTGAGAAGGCACAGTCATTACATTAATCTCTTTAAATTTGTCTCTGAGAGAGTGTCTCGGACTTAATTTATAAATTGATCGAACAGCTCGCTTCTGTAAAACAAAGATAGTCTGAATATCGGCGGCATTTCCCCACAATAGAATACCGTACGACATTACACTATGAAAATAGCTAAAGTAGACTAAACGGGCAGTCTCTATATCAGTTAAATTACGAATTTTTCTAACAGCATATGCTGCGGAACTTAGCTTTTTTGAGAATTTATCTATATGTGGACCCCACTGAAGCTTAGCATCCAAAGTTATGCCCAAGAATACTGTGTTGTCTTCAGGAGTTAGTGTAGAAGTTGCCAAGGCGAAGTTGTGCACTCATCATTTAAAACTAGACGAAAAATGTTGATCTTCACCGTATTATGAACTCCTCGTAATGTCGATGATTCCATTTTTTTTTCAGGCTACATTGTCAGTGGCCTCGAATGTATACTTATTCGAGGCCACTCCTGCGAAATAAATTCCATCGAAGCGATACTTTTGTAGACTTTCGTTCAGCACTCAATCATTTACCAACAAATAATCAGATGTAGTGATAATGGGAATGATACTTCCTACAATTCGCCAGCTATGTTTAAGTCCTATGTAATAGGGGCGAGTCTTTTGCCATCATGCAGCAGGGCACAAATCCAGATGTTGGTTGCTACTGAGAAATTCCCATCCCATTCATTTTTTTTTATTCTTTTTTCCATTTCTATTCATTTCCATATCGTCACAATATATTTTGCGTGCAGGTTGTATGTAGAACTTTCTAATAAGACTGGGTTCTTACAGTGCTATGGACATGACCTTCTGCTATCGTCTACCCCAACAACCTCAGGAAACAACGCAGTTACGCACATTTCAATTTAGTAATTATCTGACAACTTTAGTTCTGTTTTTTGTGCAGTTGTATTATTCCACTCTATATATAGCTTCAGAATCGTTGGTAATTTTATAGTATGGTAGTAAGAATTCTTAGTAAAGGAAAATTTATGTGCGGTGCACCGCAGATTACCGTAGAACTAATCAAAAGTTGCATACAACGTACAATAAAAACAATTAATATATTATTAATTAATAATAAATTAATTTCAGTAATAATTCATTCTAGATAATTCATCATAATATTTAAAATAACAGTTACTGGAGTAATAGCAGACTGTGGAAACAGTGGTTTGAAAAGGCTTCCAGTTTTGTTTGGAAATGTTAAAATAATGACCTGTAATGCTTAGAATTATAGCAGTGGTGGCTCAGTCATCACCACTGCTCTTAAAATGTTGAAGGAAAACATCGTGAAGAAACCGGCATGTCTTAGAACCAAAAATTCTAAGACGTGTGACATCCACCAACTCCACCCCACGAGGCATGCAGGAGGCATGTGTTCCAGGAACATTATGCTTTGATGCTCATGCTAAACCTATGAATTGGAAACCAAGGGGCTGCAATGAGCAAAAAAAAATATGCAAGGATAAAAAATATTTGGAGTGATAAAACGGTGTATAAAATTACCTATGTATTGTATATCGCACCAATTTTGCTGTTTCCACTAGTAGTTTCGGCGTTCGTTTATATTGTGCAATAATACAATTTGTGACATTAGGCATTTGACTTATCTAGATATAACTTAATAATAAAAGGGGTACACATTGGAAACAGCGTTTATTTCATTTTTTTGAGAAAATGTAACTATTTACACTATATATAAATATTAAATGACTACGGTAACTAACTTACCATACAAATAAATACAAAAACATAGGACACTTTAGGCGTCGAAGTACTCGTCCGCATCGCTGTCATCCGGAAACATGCCCAGAAGACTGGCAGCATTGCCACGTTGCATGGCCATGCAAATTCTTTGGCCAAAGTACGACCCAGCCCCTGGTCACATGAAGTGTCGACCAGCCGGCTAGAGGAGACGCGCACTCGGGCCCCATGTCCCGGGCATTTCGACCACAAACGGCTCAAAGCTGTAGTTGCCCATAAGGTTACAGTATTTGCGCCGCTTGATAATAAAAGTCGTTTTTTTTTAAATAAAATAGTTCTTGGAAATTACCGCGTCCTCAGAATTGAAGCTGATTCTAAATTATTAAATATTTAAAATGAAAACAAAAGTTAGTAACGTTATCCATTATCTAGATACGGTAGTGTAACAGGTATAAAAACAATATAGCCCCTGCATAGACTCGGTACTGCCGGTCGATTCTGTAAAAATCTCACCGTGAAAACTTGGGTGAAGTGAGTTTGTTTTTGCTAGGAATTGACACTATTAACAGCTCACTCCACGTTCACTTCATCTAAGTTTTCACGGTGAGATTTTTACAGAATAGCACCGCTGTGCCTACATACTCGTAGATTTCTACCACAAAACATACAATATATCTAGTGAAAAATCGTTTTTTTTCAAGTGCTATGGAAGTTGGAGTCATTATGGCCAACCGATTTGCGGTAAGCCAGAAATAATCCCATATCATTAATAAGCAAGACTCAGACACAAATTAATGAACACATGGCTATTGCCACCGTAAATTGAGTTATGGTAACGAGCAGATAACACCAGCTAAACTTCAAGATGTAGTTTAGGACCATTTCAGACACCACTCTGCGTGGTCCTCGCATGATCTGACCAAGATAAAGGACTTTAATAGAAAAAAAGAAAAATACTTAGGTTAATTTGTCACAGAAACACGTGCATATAAAAATATAATTAATTCTAATAATAAGGAAAAATAAAAACCAAATATATAAAATCTATAGTTCCATATCACATAAATTATATCTATAATAGAGGCTGGGATGTCCGAGTTTGTTTCCGTGTTTCTTCTCAGAGCAGTCGAATAGGAAACACCCACATATCTATGGAAACACCGAACTCATCTAGTTTATTGACGTGTAAAAGTGTTTATCTAAAGCTACTTCTATGTAAAATTAAAAAAAATATTTAGTTACTGTTTAAAGTAAGGAGGTACCCACAAATAAGTTTTGTTAAACGACATCTGCAGGACGCACCCTTGCGCGATTTCAGGTAGATTTCTTTAAAAGATTTACTGGGTTTCTGCGTGGATGTACTAACTGTTGTGCGCGACTTCGTCTCCGTTTAATTTGTATTCCACCATTTTTAATACAAAAATATCTAAGATGAAAAGTAGCCTATGTCCTTTTCTAGGTCCCAGGTTACTTAGCTATCTTCGAAATTTCATAATGATCGGCTCAGTGGTTAGGTCGTGAAAAAGGTAGCCTGTCAGACTGCGTTATTTCCTCCTATTTAATATTATACACACATATTATGGAAAGAATGGATAATGATGATGATGATAAGATTAGATAAGTTAAGTTATGATTTATACAAGGTGTAAATGCAATAACTGAAAACCTCTTAAGGGGTCATTGTTCTCATCATTATGAACAACGTTTACTATGGGGCTAAACCTGAAATCGCGAAAAAAAATCAGCTGTTCCATACATTTTGACAAGTTCATCATCATCATCATCATCATTTCAGCCGAAAAACGTCCACTGCTGGACATAGGCCTACCCCAAAAGGGGGGGGTTTGCCATAATCGCTACGCTTGGCAGGCGGGTTGGCGATCGCAGTATGGTATGGTGGTGGAATGCATAGAGAACGCTGCTGCCCATTCTCCGGTACGCCCCTTAGTCGCCTTTTACGACACCCACGGGAAGTATGGGGTGGTGCTATTCTTTAAGTCCGACACCACACAGACTATGACAAGTTATACGAACATTAATGTAGGGAACAGCTGATTTTTTTTTCGCGATTTCAGGTTTGGTCCCATAGTAAAAGTTGTTCATAATGATGAGTACAATGACCCCTTAAGAGGTTTTCAGTTATTGCAATTACACCGTGTATAAGTGTGTTCGTAGTGTAATACAAAAGATTGAGTATTAATTTGTACAGCTATTTAAATTAATTGTCTACTGTCAAGGAAGTCGGGTTAATCACAGCAAACTTTACTACCCACTTATTTAAGTTTTTTGTTGGTAAGTGCTGTGGTTAGCGGTTTTTTTACAATCTTGTTGCAATTCCCTTCCATGTCTCGTAACGTCATAAGCACAGAGTAAGTAACCTTTTGTCATAAGCTTGTTTCTTATTTAGTCTTTAGGTAACTATAAGTTCTGGTCTCATTATTCTACTTAATATTTTATCTAAATGTGAAAGTTTGGATGTTTGTTGCTCAATTACGCAAAAACGGCTGAACGGATTTGGAGGAAAGGCACACAGAGTCTGGATTTGTCCCCGGTTGATGGCAATAGCCCCTATTACATTGGACTTAAACATAACTGACGATATGTGGGTGTACTTACTACTCGTACAGCTACAGGTGTACTACTACTACTACCTTTGGGACTTACAGGTGTGATTTTACGTTATGTAATTAGACATTTATATTCTATGTCGTGAAAAAAGGTTTTGAGTATGAATGTTGGAGTCCGCGTATCACTGGTTAGTTTATTTAATTCGTCAGTTTCACTGATTCGTCAGTTTTACCGATTAGACAGTCGCGTTAACTCGGCAGTTTCCAGTGTTTGCCAGTTTTCGTCGCTTCGTTAGTTTTGTACACTCAAGGGAAAAGTTTTTACGTGTGGAAAAACACATACTATATGGAGTCCACATATCACTGGTCAGTTGAATATTGATGGCTACAACCTTACAATCGATGGAAAAACAATATGGCTAGAAAGGGGGTGACTACCGAGATGACGACTAATAGAGAAGTCATCATCTGCCAAGCCTTTCCCAACTATGTTGGGGTCGGCTTCCAGTCTAACCAGATGCAGCTGAATGCCTATTTGACCTCCGCAACCCAGTTACTGGGTAATACGATACCACTTGGTAAGACTGGTTGTCAGACTTTTGGGCTTCTGACCCGTAACGACTGTCAAAGATCCAAGAATGACAGCCGGGATTAGGGGAAGAAAAAAAGAAGAACACAAGAGAACAAAGAGAAAATAGAGAAGGAAGGAAGAAAAAGACATTTTGCGCCGACCCCAAGTAAAGGGCATTGGGCTAGTGCCTATACACTTCATATAACATTAATATATCTATATATAAAGGGGTACAATTTAAATGCTCACCAAAATAATTTTTGAACCTACCAAAATGGATAAATGCTCACCAAATCTTGTTTCCCTGAAATAGTAACATTAATACCCAAAATGAAAAATTTTGGCAACGTAGGATGCAAGAGTGAGCGAAGGGCACCCCGAGGTTAGGTTTGGTTAGGTTACTTTAAATAAACCCTTTACACATAAATAGGGGCCCCGCGAAGCGGGGCTCCGTCAACATAGGATGTGGTATATAATAAAAAGGAAAATAGTTTCATTTCTACAATACTTTATGAAACACAATTTGGTGAGCATTTATCCATTCTGGCAGGTATTTCGAATTTTTTGGTAGTAAAATAGGTACTTTTCTGGTAGGCGTTTAGACACAAGCCATAATAAAGCTGAAGAGTTTGTTTGTTTGGACGCGCTACTCTCTAGAATTACCAGTCAGCTTAAGAAAAATCTTATTTGCATTTGGTTACTAGACCGATTCTTGAAGGCTAAAGGCTCAGGAGCCGAGCAAATAGATAAAAAGTCAGAAAGAAAGCGAAGCGAAAATGAAGTGATAGAGCGCGGACGCGTGGGTCGGGTCGGGAGAACAAGAAAGAAATTTCAGACGTACAAAGTCGTGGGCACAAGCTAGATTAAACGTTGTCTGTGCATTAAACTTACACTAACAGAATCTCGATTTGCTTATAGCAGGTATTTTCATTTAAAATTAGCATGTAGTGGAGTACCTACTAACGTGACGTGCTGCTGACGTGCTTTATAACTAGCTGGTTAATTACGTTGATTCATCTCATTAAAAGTATATTTATAATAATGTGAGTGTACAATAATGTTTATTACGACGAATAAGATTCTGCGCATTATGAATGCACACCGTAGACCTAGCTATTAACCCTCCCGTTGTGTTTCCTGTCAGAGCATAGCTCGTGGCTTAATTATAACAGCCGCACGGGTCGATTTTCAAGGTTAAGCTACGCTTGCCGAGTCGGTCCGTGGATGGGTGACCATCCATAACATACCGAGACACGTAACGTAACACCCCTCTGTGTCTCGGAAAGCATGTTAGGTCAGATAGGCAGTCGCTCCATGTAAAATACTACTATTTAGCTGCATGTGGTTAGACTGAAGTCATGATCAGAGTAGGTATATCAGAGGGACAATTCGCGCATTTTTAAGAACATTCGCACTCGAATCTCAGTCTCAATTTGTCAAAAATACTTCTTTACCTTCATTTTTAACAAGTTTTTGACATTAATGTCGCTGACATGACATGTCAAATAGATTTGATCTTTTTAAATTAAGTAGAAGAATTAAATTCGAACAAACTATCCGTTTTTAGCACTTCAATGCGTGCAGAGCAGTGGTAGCCCGGGAAGTGGTACCGGCCCCGACTTACGAGTTGTAGGTCGTGGGTTCGAACCCAGACAGGCGCTTTACTTTGTGTAATTTATTTCATCACAACTGCTCTCAAAAACGGTGAAAGAAAACATCGTGAGAAAACCGCCAAACATCTACCAACTCGCACTGCACCCGCGTGGTGAATTATAGCCTATTTCCTTTCACAGAGAGGAGGGAGAACGTTATAGGCTGATTATGCTTTTTGTGATTTACGTTGTCGAGCTGACGAATTTTTCAAACGTATGAAACAATAGATTAGACTGTCATACTGAACTTCGAAGTTCAAAATACCGATGTCCTGTATTCATAAAGTTTAAAATTACGAATTACGTGAGTTAGAAGGTACGCTATAACGAATTACTTGATTTAGAATGTTCATGATCGCGATGTACGGAACTTCGAAAGTTTGTTATGACGAATTACTTCATTGAGAATGTTCATCATCGCGATGTACGGAACTTCGAAAGTTTGCTATGACGAATTACTCAATTCCGAATGATCATTATCGAGAACCAAAATGTAGGCACTGCATTTATGCACAATAGCAATTTATAATTTCGTAATTATTTATTTTTCGAATCCATTATTCAATTTTGTTATGCATATTATTAATACACATCAATTAATAACAAGAAAAATAGTGTCTAATTACGAAATTGAAAAATGATCATTCGAAATTGAGTAATTCGTTATGGCAAGCTTTCGAAGTTCCGAACGTCGCGATGATGAACATTCTCAATGAAGTAATTCGTCATAACAAACTTTCGAAGTTCCGTACATCGCGATCATGAACATTCTAAATCAAGTAATTCGTTATAGCGTACCTTCTAACTCACGTAATTCGTAATTTTAAACTTTATGAATACAGGACATCGGTATTTTGAACTTCGAAGTTCAGTATGACAGTCAATAGATTAGTATTTTTTTTCTAAATCCTTGCTGAAAGTTTGTTACTTAAGCTTGTGTGTTTGGTGCTGGTTATCTATGTGCCGTCTGTTAGTCACAGAACTGTTTAATAATTATATCACTGTTTTATAATTGTCACAATTATCACGGCAAAAAATAAACAAAAATTGTCGCATTTTTATCAAGACCTCTGAGCAAAAACTAGGCATTAAAGTAATTAAAACTATGCTAATCATTTAAAATAATTAACATAGTTGTAAATTGTAAAATTAGGCACGGATGTAAAACATAATTATACATATGTGTTCTCTTATCGCTGTAGAACAAAATATGTTGCATAAATACACGATGCAATTTGATAAAAAAAAGTAATTAAAAAAAATTAAACCGACTTCAAAAAGAAATGAACTCAAAAGGATGAAATAACTTTAATTTCGGAAGATCTGTACCTATTTCAGTTTTAGTTTTGTGCCACCGACTTCCGAAATTAAAGTTGTTTCATACTTTTGAGTTCATTTCTTTTTGAAGTCGGTTTAATTTTTTTTTATTTGTCTTTTTATTATTACTTTTTTTTTTGTTTGGAAGCCTTCCAAACAAATATACAACATCTACCATCTATCTATATGACAACCTCCTATTAAGATTGTCTTATGTGAATAAATTGCAATTCCAACAATATTACATACATACGTGTCGAATTGTTAACCTCCTTTTTTTTTAAAGTCGGTAAAAAATATTTTCTTTGTTCAATCTTGGATCTAGCGTGAACTGGTTTCAATACCTAGTTAGTCGGGTTCATACTTTGTAGGAAAAAACTGTTTCTTTAAAGAGTATAATATAATCCTTTTTAGTTTTATTCCTTGTAAATGCGACTGTACTACGTGGCCTACGCTACGCAAGCCTACGTTTCGCTACGCGTGACTACGCTCCTCTACGGAGCCTACGCTTCGCTACGCGAGCCTACGCTTTGCTACGGAGACTACGCTGTCGGTATACTTTCGTTGATTTCTCGAACTTCTTGATACTTTGTGGCTTATCAACTTTTTGAATTCACGTTTATTTTTTCAACCGACGCGACGACGTGGAGTCAATTTACCTACAAATAAACCAATAGCCGTACCTACTGAAATTAAATCAGCTGCTTGACGAATACCGTCATAATTTCAAAGTGGTTCGACTGATGTTACAGTGCGTTAGGTAGGTACTAGGTACATAATTATACCTTATAACATAATTAGTATGATGTTGCCTTCAGTATACCTTTGTCTTTTCCGTGTACTACATATTTGCTCCTCACCCACAACAAAACAAACTATGAATGCCTTCGCGTGCCCATTAGCAGTGTTAGCAATTTGTTAGCGATTGAATAATGTATGATGCAGACACGTATTTGTACTATGTACGTAATATGTGTAGGTAGATAGTACCTAAAAATAAAACTAACATAAAAATAAAGGTACTTTACTAAGTGGTGGGAAAGTTGTGTGGAGGTATGTCTAGTTTACTTGACTTTTTCAGTTACTTATAACTAGTTTTTTTTTAGTTTGAAAAATAAATAAAGTAAGAATATGCGCCCGTTTTAGCTACTTTTAATTTTTTTTTTTCAATTTCAGGTATGGTTTTTTTCAGTAGCAGTCCGAAGGTTTTTGGTCGGTTTATGGCAATAAGCCTGCTTTACCTGCTTGCCCTTTATTAGAATAGAAGCGTGATGTTGGAAGTATATATGGACGACTAAACCTTTGACGAGACAAGTCGTGATATAGGACTTGTCTAATATGCCTCTCTCCCTCTCTTGTCAATAGTAGTCTGTGTAACGCAGTACGTTTTGTTGTTATTTTCTATTTGTGAAATAAATTCACTTTCAGTTAATCCGATCGTTCTTTATTTCAAAACATGTGTCATTTTATATCATGTAGGATTGGTCAATTGGCTCAAGACAGAGAGGCTTTTGCCCTGCAGTGAGACAACAAAGGCTAAAAATAAATAAAAATAAATTTTGGTAAGTCACATACAGGTAAGTCACAATTAACTGATAAGGCATCCATTGTAATAAAAAAAAAACTCGTGATAAAATCAATTAACTTTTTATAAATTAAATTAACAAATTATTTGCGTGTAGCGCCGCATTAAATCACGCTCGATGCAATTTTGTAATAAATCCCGCTTAGAAAAATAATCAGATTTTGAATAATTCAGTGGTGTTATCTTCATAAGTCAACGGAATAATTATTTAAAATCAGGTATTGAGGTCCCAAGGGATCCTTGGTCTTTCAAGTTGAGTAATGCTTTGTTTCTCAACACATTGTCTATGACTAATTAATTGGGTAATCATAGACTTGCTAAGATCTTAAGAACTCATTGGAACCGAGTGAAACTGCTTTTTTCGAATTGATTTATTATTTAATTGTCGTTACTAAGATTCAAACTTAAAGCATTTACTTAATTTAATTAAACCATGCCTTGTCTTGAATTGTCAAGTAGTGCAATATTTTTTATGACTTGGATATTTTTCATTTTAAATGTGGTTTGTTTTCAGGAATAGGTATTTTTTTCCCTAAGAAATATATCAATTTTATTATTTTTATTACACACTGTTTAGTTTAATTGTTATTTATACCGAGACGTATTCAACAAAACAACGTTGTTCAAAAACAAACAAATAGCACACATGACATGACATAAAATAAATAGATGCACTTAAAATAATTAAAGACCAGCTAAGATTACATCTGATTAATCTAAAGTCTCATATGTCAGTACCTACATCCAGACGTATCCTGTGTCTGCTGGGTTTGTTTAGACAAAACAATGACTAAACTGGGACAAGACATAGAGTACGTTCGTTTGCATAGTCTGAATAGCGAATGAAAGGGACAAGAGCGCGGGGGCGCATTCATGTTCATGTCTAGCTAGAACGATACGTACAGCTTTTATATAAAAGAAGCGCTCAGTTTCGCAACCATTCGAATTTGGAATCTCGGCGCGAGGAAGGCTGGGAGACGGAACGCACCCGTTTTTGCGCGCGAAAAGTGACAGATCTTATTGTTTTTTTTTTTACAATAAATAAACATTATTTAATTCGTCATTATGGCTGTTACAAGTGCTAGGAATATTGTGAATTTGAAAGAAACAGGGCATTTTGAACGAGAAAATGCAAGGATCGATAAATATACGGTAAGTGTTATTGGGAATGAATGAAAATTATTTGATAACACACACAACACTTCCTCAACATGAAAAGTCCGCTGCGTGAGAAAACCATCTGATCAAGTAGTTCCAAAATTGAAAGGTAATTAATATAACGATTAGATACCAAAGAGAAGGAAAATAAATTTCGATCTACCGCATATTTATAATTATGACTTGAATGACATTCGAGCTCCAAAATTATTTAATTATTATTATTATTGAAAGGTCTTCTAAACCTCGATATTTAATTTAATAAACTGATGAAGTGGAACCTGTGGAACCCCTCTACTAATGTTTAGGGATAGGTGTTCCTTTCATAGCTCATTCATAATAAAAATAGGTTCCATCATAACATCATACGAGTAACAATTTCCCTCTATTATTACCGATGTTTCACCTTGATGTCCACTGTTAGTCTCAAGATAATTTATCTAATATGTACCTATCAATAACATAATAATTGATAACTAGGTCAGTGTTATAACTATGCTGAAGGCATCAGTCTTATTTAGTCATTAAATTAATTAATTTTAATATTCAACTGGACTCGTGAGGTTTCCCTTTTTCCTTTTAATTATTACGTTTTTTTTATTAATTGTAAGACAAGCTTTATGTGAATAACATATGAGAGCCCTGTGCTTATATTTTATTATTATAAAAAAAATCAAAGGAATGTTCAATATAAAATCTTTATAATTCATCCAAAAAATAACTGCTGCCGATATATTTCAGTGCAGCACATTCTGAACATAAACTGCACTATTTGACGTTGGTTTCGTGTCATTCCGTGATTCCGCTGTAAGCAATAAGTATTGGAGTCATATTACGTACAATATTTTTGTTTGAAAATAGAGTACCTACCTACCTAGTGTTTAACTGCTCATTTCTATTATTCAAGTAAACTCCACCCCTAAGACGGCCCACTGACCAAAATGAATTTTCTTTATCTTCCAATCTTTCACCTACTATAGTTTTTAGAACGCTTTTCGATTAAAAGAGTTTAATTAATTTTTTTGCGGGAACTTGGTTTCATATTTTTGTTAACAGGTTTTTGTAAAAGTTTTTTTCATAATTTTGTAAGGACATGTCATGTCCACTATGAAATGGACATACACCATCATCTGTCTACCTTTTCCCAACTATGTTGGGATCAGCAGTCTAACCGGATGCAGCTGAATACCAGTATTTTAGACATTTCACATCAATGACACTATTCCAAAAAGGTTGCTTAGCTGAAATTCAAGCAACAGCAATGTTCTACGCAGAATTATTTCTTAGACGTTTGTAAAATTTTCTTGAACCATCCCTCATCATTAAAGATACAGAGCCAAATGGCAAAAATGGAACCCTTATAATATTTATATTCATTGATGTGTTTGTAGTTGATAAACTAAATAAACCAATGCATTTCTCGCAGTAAACACAATTTTATCCAACATCAGTAGTATTGTGTAAACAGTAGTAACCCAAGGCCTCTTTTGAGAGTGACTAGGCCTACCTCAAAAACATTTGTATATAGGAAAGAGGATAGCACTGAATGTACTAACTATCTTCTTTACCTACTTCTCATAGATTTGCCACTTATTTGCACGTTATCTTAAGATTGGTTCGTCGTAACACTAAATATTCGGAAACATCCTAAGTGTTGTATCTACCTTCCTAAAACATACCTAATGTTTTTCACCTTCAACCTATTAAGTTTTTCTATTTCACAATTTGATTGTTAACAATAGTGTAGCTATCAATTTCTCCGTTACTAGTTACTACAGGTATTAAATACTTTTATACGCTTATTATCCCGCGAAAATTAAACAATACTTATACAATGCCGCCGATTCTGTTGTTCACGAACTAAACTAAATTTAAGTTCATGCATCTTTTTCTTTCTATTTCATTAAGAACAGGACAGAAGATCAATATTAGTTTAGTCCTGTCAAATTAAGATACTCCATAGACGATTTAGAGGAGATTAAAAAATTGGCTATTAAAAATACGTCAATTTACGTCAGGCGATGACTAATTTGACAGGACTAAACTAATATTTATCTTCTGTCCTTTTCTTAATGAAATAGAAAGAAAAAGATGCCTGAACTTAAATTTAATTTAGTTTGTGAACAAAAACATAAACATTGACTGAGCCAGACGCTTTTAAATTCAGTAAGCATGATATAAATTTTTCTCTTTAATTAGTTCTACAAAAACCTCTCATATCACGCTCGATTGATATTCTTATTTTGTCGTATTATTTTATAAGCTCGAAACCTTCAACAGATTTTCGATTTCACCATTCTTAGGAAAAACCGGTAGACCCAAAACTTCGATTTATTCCGGTCTGCGTAAACTAACAGATAGATAACTCTAGAAATGAATGAAATAGACTCATTTTCTGTGAAAAAATCTTCAGGAAACCCTTTAACTTGTTGACTGCCACCGCGGTCACATGGTGTCCCCTAGAAATAGATTTTCTATTGTGTCTGCTGTGTGGCAGTCAACGTGTTTAGGTTCTACCTACGGTGAACCTAAACCACACCGTGATCGCCTTAAAAAAACTCGAGGTTTTCACGACTGAAAAACTCAAATCATAGCCAACACTAATTTTCCAACATCGCAAAAAACTGCACCCTTCACTTCAGAACACAACAACAACAACAAAACAACACGAACGGCGGTCGAACTAGTTATTTGGTATACAGGCAGCTAACATGCAACTACTTTTAAACAATGATGTGGGTGTGCTGAGTAGTTAATTCTTTTACACCACTCTATTAAGGATCCCATAAGCTGAAAAAGTTATACTTAACGCACAAAATAAAAATTATATTGGTGTGTAGTGGAAAGATGAATATTTTTGCCTGTATACCAAATAGCTTGTTCGACCGTACTAATAGTTCCCATACAAACTGCATTATCTTGTGAATATATTAGCAACAATTGTTGCATCTGACATCACGGCATAAACAATAATATTGGCGAATACAATATCTTCAGCCATCCTGAACTGACCTTGTGATGCAGATCATGCAGATATCAAGTTCGTGACATGGACTAACAATTCACATAATAAACTTATAGCATGACTGACATAAGACGGCGACTAATAAAAACGGAATTCTTAGTACAAGGCGTAAGTGATCCGGGTGAGTTTATAATCAGCTCCGGAATCCGGATACAACAAAAACTGTAACCGCGAATTTCTCAGCAACATCCGGGAGTCTGGATTTGTGTCCGGTTACTGTTACTGGCAATAGACTCGATTTATTCCGGTCTGATCGGCTCTCGGTATGTAAAGATGATCACCCATCCACAGACCAATCGCGGCAAGTGTAGCTTAACCTGGGGGCCTAAAATGGCCACTTTGGCAGAATCATAAAAGGATAACAAATGGAAAAAAATTGACAGTTAACTGTCAAGTTAATCGTATCAAATCCCATTGGTGAAGCATTTTTCAGTTTTTTTTTTGTCTGTGCTAAAAAACCAATCAATCTAATTCAAATCCAATCTCAATCTCTTTGATTATACCTGCGTAGCGCAGCGAACAAAAGAAAAACACGGACTGTCTTCGCCATATTATAATTCATAATGTTATCATTTTATGATTCTGCCAAAGTGGCCTTTTTAGGCCCCCTGATCGATCGACCTGTGCGGCTGTTTTTATTGAGCCACGGGCCCCTCACGCGGTTAAAATGTATGGAACAACTATTTTTTTAAACAACCTACTAAATATTTTAACGTAGGGGGGTTTCAGAATCATGTATCGAATCTGTGGTAACAGATTTCGCGCCGTTGTCTGTAGGTATATCTACGCAAGCCATAGGTAATCTAAGCCTGTCCTTGCTCTGTTTAACTTTGAAGCAGGATGTATTTTAGGGCCTACTTATACCTATTTGGCAACAGTTGTAAATTCAGTAATAATTCTCAAATTAACGCTATTAAAGTCAACTTGAATCTGGTTGCTGCAACTAATTTATAGTGTCGATGTCGTATAATGGTCGCGAAATAGGCTCCGAGTTTATAGATCAACAATTGTATGCATACCTATGCGAATTCGCAATACTTACCACATTATAATAAAATTGTGAAATTACGCAATCAGAAACGCAAAAAAATTAAGATGTTTAAAAATTCAGTAAAAAGTTTGATTTTTTTACAGCTTCAAGGGACTGTAGACCTGAGTACCTATATGGTTTTAATTTCAACTCGATACCTCCACGCTTTCTCGGAATTATTCCGTTCTGATCCCATGAACCCCCCCTTCACCCCCCCGCCTTGATCCCCTCCTGGATCGTCTTCTGTTTTAATCTTTGTCTTATCCACTATAAGCTTTCTCATACCGGTTTGAACCGCTTTTTCTTAAAGGGTATTGACAGACAGACGGACAACAAAGTGATCTTATAAGTAAGGGTTCCGTTTTTTTTCCTTTTGAGGTACGGAACCCTAAAAATATATTTTATACTATATAGGTACCGACACATTTTGCTAACTAATTCTGAAATAGTTTCAATGAACAGCGAAAAGCAGAAATACAAAACCTTTGGTGAAAATTCGAAAGAAAGATAAAATATTATTGCACATTTTCTTTAAATTTTCAGCCAGTATTAGTTTAGTTTTTTTTTTTACACATTTCAACCTTTTTTACCGCAGTGTACCTCTAGTTAGGTAATTAATCTTCTAGGCCGATAAGGTCGATAACCTTTTTAACGACCTTTTCACGTACAAGAAAACTATTTCAAATAAGTCTATGAACATCAAAATGCACGCAATTTCCATTTTATTACCTCCATCCCATTAGATATGAGACGGCAGCTGCAGAAAACCATAATAATACGTGTTATAAACGCATTCCACTTGATTTACTGTCACGGTCAAGGCCTACAGTGCAAAACAATAATAAAATTGTTAGTAATTACGTTGTGAAGTAAACTAAGTATTTATGTATTTACTTAGGACTAGAGTTTTTAGGGTTCCGTACCCAAAGGGTAAAAACGGGACCCTATTACTAAGACTTCGCTGTCTGTCCGTCTGTCTGTCACCAGGCTGTATCTCAAGAACCGCGATAGCTAGACAGTTGAAAATTTTACAAATTATGTATTTCTATTGCCGCTATAACAACAAATACTAAAAACAAAATAAAATGAATATTTAAGGGGGGCTCCCATCGAACAAACGTGTTTTTTTCGGCGTTTTCGCCTTGTGGTACGGAACCCTTCGTGTGCGAGTCCGACTCGCACTTGGCCAGTTTTTTTCTGATAATGTTATAGCATAATCAGCCCATAATTTTCCCACCGCTGGGACTCAGGCTTCTTCTCGGTGAGAGGGAATGGGCCGTAATCGATCACTCGGGTCTAGTGCTGAAAAGAAAGAAAGAAAATACGTTTATTTGCGGTACCTACTCATGACATACCTATAAAGAACATAAACAAAAAAAATAAGAAAGGGTGCTGCACCCTAATTGCGTAACACACTATCAATCTCAATCTATTCCATTTTGAAAGATATTGCTAATCCATTGCTTCATATTGTTCGATAAATTTGTCTACTCACCAATGTTAATAACGCAATGAATGTTGTTGAAATGTCACAGTGGTTTAGTCCCATCTCGGCACCTTCCCGTCTCGGTGCTCATGAATTGTTTGATCATGCCCACGAAACATTCCCATCGCAGCATCCTGTCATTAATCATTGTTCAGTCAGTATCAGTTTAATGAGTAAATCAACTTGATTCATCATCATCATCATCATTTCAGCCGAAAGACGTCATGTAATGCTGGACATAGGCCTCCCCCAAAAGGGGGGGGTTGGCCATAATCGCCACGCTTGGCAGGCGGGTTGGCGATCGCAGTATGGTATGGTGGTGGAATGCATTGAGAACGCTGCTGCCCATTCTCCGGTACGCCCCTTAGTCGCCTTTTACGACACCCACGGGAAGTATGGGGTGGTGTTATTCTTTAAGTCCGGCACCACACAGACTTGATTATTTACTTGACTTAACTTGATTATTTTTATTAAATCAAAATAATTCATGGGTGCCGAGGTGGGAAGGTGCCGAGATGGGACTAAGCCACTGTATTCATGATAAATGCTACGATTTTGAAGTATTTTGCAGAAATAGAACAGCAAAATGAAGCCTAATCAATTCTGGGGTTTTATTAAATGTTTATGAATAACTAGCAGCGCCCCGCGGTTCCACCCGCGTAAGTTTCGACCCCGTGGAAATGTTGGGATAAAAGTATCCTATGTACCTATTAATCCAGGAAATGGTCTATACCTACAGGTTGTTAGGTTAAACGAGGGACACACTTTGAGGGGAGTTAGTACTCATGAAAATGAACAACTTTTACTATGGGGCCGAACCTGAAATCGCAAAAAAAAATATCAGCTGTTCAGTAGGTACATTTTGACGAGCTATGCGAACATAAATGTAGGAAACGGCTGATTTTTTTTTCGCGGTTACAGGGATATTCCCATATTAAAAGTTGTTCATTTTCATGAGTACTAACTCCCCTCAAAGTATGTCCTTCTTTTAACCTAACGCTCTGTATATGTGCCAATTTTCATCCAAATCTGTTCAACGGTTTACGAGTGATTGAGGAACAAACTTCCAAACATCTTCACAAACTTTCACATTTATAATATCAGTAGGACTTTGTTACTAACTTACCTTAATAAACGTAAAAGTAAGGTAATCTTTACGTTTATTTAGGTAAAATAAAAACAGGGTGCAGTCCAAAGTACAAAAGTCAAGCTCATTTCATTTTACGACGGTGGAATACATTTTTTCTCGTAATTACACTATTCGTACTTTTCATTCATTAGGTATTCATTTCATTATTCGCACACACAATCAATGTCAAAAACTTGTAAAAAATGTAGGGAAATTACAGGTATTTTTAACAGATTGAGACTGAGATCGTTTTTAAAATTACGAGAATCGCCCCACTGTTATTTAAAAAAAAAACTACCTACCATTTTTTCTCGGAAAATCCTATCAGTTAAGAAAGGTCCAATATAAGGCCACTTTTACATACGATAACGTAGGTATGGATCTTGCTACAAAACATTAATAAACAATCCTCCACAAAATAGTACATAAAAACAGATTCGATGCTAAAATAATAAAAATGTCATACAATGGTTCGTTTATTATGTAACTAGCTTCCGCCCGCGACTCCGTCCGCGCGGATGTCGGTCTTCGCGTGGATAGTTTATTTCTCCATTTTGAGTAACTCTGACAATGACATCTTATAAATATCTATTGGACCCAAATACGGCTAAGCCTATAATAATTAAGGAGATCCCTCTATTGAGCTACTGCTGTAGAGCTCGCGTTCTGTAGTAAGTATTTTTTTCATAGTAATTCCGACCTTGATAAGTAGCATGTAGCAGTAAATTACTGACAGTGACGAAAAGTTTGCAATAATAAAAAAGTGATCGTGACAATGCGACAGAAAGTTAATTGAGAGCTTCAGCATACACAACATTGTTAGTGAGCTCGTCCGGAATATGAACATGAAGATTTCTTGGACTGCTCACACGGGAAAGAGCTACGTAAAGTTGCCCGTGTGAAAAACAACTCGCGGTAAGATCTACGCCAGCAACTCCTAGGGTCTGACCTTGAGCCTTATTTATTGTCATGGCGTAACACAAAGCTACAGGAAACTGTATTCTCTTAAATTGAAATGGAAAATTATCCACTACGGGTAATGCAACGTGTGTTCGCGGTTCTACAGAACAACGTCTATGAATAAAACCGAAAAATAAGTTTTTTTTTTCTACGTATTTTTCCAGGATAAAAAGTATCCTATTTTATGCCCAGGATAATAAGGTATAATTATACCAAGTTTCATCGAAATCGAACCGTTAGTTTTCACGTGATGCCTGCATATACAGACAGACAGACAGACAGACAGACAGACAGACAGACAAAAATTTTTTTAATCACATATTTGGGTTTGGTATCGATCCAGCAACACCCCCCGCTATTTATTTTTTCAATATTTTCAATGTACAGAATTGATCCTTCTACAGATTTATTATATGTATAGATGATAATATCTAAGAACACTTCGTAAATGCGTTAATAATTACGCGAAACAATTTCCTCGCTGCGCAGGCGTCAGTGAGCGGACCTTGTTCACGTTCAATACCAAGGTCCAGAGTTCGATGATCGCCTTTCGTTAACAATTAGACTTCTGACGATCTGTGTAACGAGTTCCTTATTGCATTTTTCTTTGTCATTACGTCTAATTCAAGGCAAACTTAGGGGTTAGAGTTACATACCTACTCTTTGATACTTTGCTTCGGAAAGGGCTCGTATCCCTTTCCGAAGGAAAGTGATTCTGACATTTAGCAGAAATTTGCTTTGAAAGGAATTAGTAGGCTGGTACGTTGAGGTAAGTTTAGCGCTGGGATAAAGCCGAACGAATCAGATTCTGCGGCATTTTATTCTGCTCCGACGGTCGGGATCCGAAATTGGGGCAAAACACAATGTTCATCATATGCCTAGCCTTTTCCCAACTATATTGGGGTCGGATTCCAGTCTCACGGGATGCAGCTGAATATTTTTACATGAAGCGACTGCCTTTCTGACCTCCACAATCCAGCTACTGGGTAATACCCCCTAGGTGAAACTTTACTTTCGGTGCAAAATACAATGTTGTATTACCTACAAACAATTGCCAAAGTAGCCGGGACTTAAATTCGTACGGTCTCCTCCCAGCGCTGAACTTAGGTTGTACCTATTCCTTCCTTCTTTCTTTTATTCCTTTTCCTTAGGTTCCTGTTCCTTAGGTGGTATTCTATTCTATTCTATTCTATTCTACCCCATCATACTGTACGAGCATGAAATTTTTTAGCACCCTGCATGAATGAAAAAAGAGAAAACCATTTTGTAAACCCTTTCGCGTCCGTTTATTTGACACTTTTCAGGGTGCCATGTTCGACAAAAAAACTTTATTATAAATTACACGCTTGCATTCTATTTTAAATTCTGAATGTCAAGTTCACTGGGCGTTGTACATAACGATCAGTTCAAGGTCACCAGTTAAGCTTTAATCGGAAGGTTTATTTGCTTTTATCTTTTAATTGATACTTTAGAAGTTAAAATGATTGATAGCTCTGTTTTATGTTGATGTAGAAAACGAAATTACAGAAGCGTTAATTTCCTTGACAAATGGTTTATCATTGCATTTTTTAAACCGCATCCATTCCCATGTTGCGTGAGTCGAATAAGAAGATGCAGCAAGATGAGCTTGAATATAATTTAAAAGAAGTGCAATTTGACCTAGTTTTGGTCTAATAAAATGAAAAATATTATCAAGGCTTTTGATAGTCAGTCTCTCTGTAGTCTGAACTATGTTTTTGCTGTAACAATAATATGTATAAAATTAAATTAAAACAAACAGCTCATTTATCAAAATAAATTTCAGTCGACTACATCCATCAGTTTCTTACTAAACTTCAACTATATCCGACGATCCTGCACACTTATCTCTTGTTGACTGTACTTGACTCGGCAAAAATACAAGTACCTAAGTATTATAAGTACCTATACTACTTCTATTTATAGGTGGGTAGGCAAACATAGTGCCTACTGATCTAGTTTTTTAGCACATTAGGTGTGTATTATAATTAAAACGCACCGGCCTTTCTGTTGTTTTTTCTTGCATAGATACTAGAGCTCAATGCGGAAATAGGCTCTTAACGTATATTGAAACATGAAAAAAAGGTGTAGTCTAGGCAGGTTTTTTGCATAGATATCTGAGACGACTTGAAAAGATTACGGAAGTTATGACCCGTTCACAGCTTCAGCGATCCGTTACTTGTTTAAATCATTCATAACATAACACAACGTCTATTATGTCATAATAGTCATGTATTGTCATCGTGTTATTTCCGACATTTTTCTGACAGCGCCTGTGCAGCAAACAAAGGTTTCGGTCACTCTTGGTATGATTTATTAATGTTCAAGCCATAGGTTCACGACATAATTATATTCGACTTTTGAAAAAAAAACCTGAAAGTAAATACTATTTAGATACCTACCAAGGCGAGCATAAACAATTTCCTCTATTATACCCACCTATAATATGCAATATACAGCTAATATCTAAACATCACCATAATTGCGTAACAAACGAACAATCACAATCTGGACGATTTTGAAGGATATTGCTAATCCATTGCTTCATATGTTCGAAAAATTTGTCTGCTCAACAACATAATTAACGCAATGAATGTTGTTGAACTGTCAAAATGAAAACCATTGCTACTGATAGTGTGTTACGCAATTACCCCGCACGATTTAGTTTTTTAAAAAATGTGAAAATATAAACCAGTTTCCTCATTTTTCCATAATTATGTCTCGGCGACGCGGAAACGCATGAAGCTAAATCAAATCGTTGTGATTACATCTTGACCTTGCAAGAACGTATTTTAATACTAGCAGCGACCCGCGGTTTCACCCGCATAAGTGTCGATCTTGTGGAAATATCGGGATAAAAACTATCCTATGTCCTTCCCCGGGATGCAATCTATCTCTCTGCCCAATTTTATCGAAATCCGTTCAGTGGTTTAAGCGTGAAAAGGTAACATACAGACAGATAGACAGACAGATAGACAGACAGACATCATCATCATCATCAACCTTAACTGAACAGTTATTTCGTTTGACTTCTAAATATTTTTATCTAGTGTCAGTTTCATTCGAATTACCCATAAATAATTATTTATTTATGCAAATTATTTGAATCAATTTAATCTTAAACCACCAATACTAAACCTGTCTCTTTCTTTATGCAGTTTTTGCTAAATCCTAACAATAACTCGTGAGGATACTTAAAGCAAAACAGTCGAAATCAAAGGTAAGTTATTCAAATTAGGCTGAGAGGCAGCACTTTTACAACACAAAGACAAAAATACATAAGACAGTCCCTCAAAATGCCCCGCCCTTCACCATTTCCTACTGCTTTTCTGGGAATAAAAAGTTACTCAGCAAACTCCCTACCAGCTAATAATTCGAAGTCAAAGTCAAAGTCAAATCATTTATTTCAAATAGGCACATTAAAGGCACTTTTGAACGTCAAAATATACAACTAAATAGAATTGATTCGAAAAAGGGGTCTGTGTGGTGTCGGACTTAAAGAATAGCACCACCCCTTACTTCCCGTGGGTGTCGTAAAAGGCGACTAAGGGTCGTACCGGAGAATGGGCAGCAGCGTTCTCTGTGTATTTCACCACCATACCATACTGCGATCGCCAACCCGCCTGCCAAGCGTGGCGATTATGGCAAACCCTCCCAAAGTTGGGGGAGGCCTATGTCCAGCAGTGGACATCTATCGCTGAAACGAGAATTGATTCTAGTCGCCCATTCCAAAAGGTAGTTTTCATATGGAGAAGAATGGGCAAGAAACTCCACCGTTTACTCACCGTTCACCGTTTACAATAAAATTATAACTCAATCATTCAAATGATTAATGATTGCTATGTCACAGGAACTGAAACCTGTTCCATATATTTTAAGAATAGGGCTTGAAATAGAATTATAATTTATTCACTGACTTGATCTAATTTTCTGTAGTTGATTATCGATAGATAGATACATCACACTAAAATTATAAAGGCGAAAGTTTGTGAGGGGGTGTGTTTGTGTGTTTATATATGTTTGTTACTTCTTCACACTCAAACGGCTGGACCAATTTAGATAAAATTTTGTATGGAGGTAGCTGACACCCTGGATTATCATATAGGCTACTTTTTATACCGATATTCTCAAGGGATCGACATTTATGCGGATGAAACGGCGGGGCGCAGCTAGTAGATATTATAAATTAAAGTCGCTTTTCGTGTCTAATAATTGTGTGACCGCGTTGCACTTCTAAATTACACAACGGATTTTGATACCGTTTTCACCATTATTTAGACAATTTATTCCGGAAAGTTTATAAGTTATCTACATTGATGCAATCCGACCGATTTCGGTCAGGGCGATTGCTTCAACTCCGCAGTAGCTGCCGTTCGTGAGCTCGCACTTCTTAAAGAAGATTGGCTTATGTAGCCAATCTTCTTTAAGAAAATCCTCGCACAATGTGCCCACATTGTGCGAGGATGGTGTGCTCACGTGCCCACGTGAGCACACCATCTATGAGATTATAGTTAATTGCCGCAGGTGGTCGGGCTTTCAATTGGTCACGCTTGGCATCAAGCTCAAGGCGCCGCCGTAGTTCAAAGTCATGAACTTTGGTTTTAACCAAAGTTCTCCACTCAAGTCTTTGAGCTGTTTGCTGCTCCCACCGAGACGGCTCCAAGTCGCACCTGCTAATATCTACATTACTGTTAAACTTACCTAAAATCAAGAAATATCGATGTTTTGTCAAGTCGTAAAAACAGTACGAATCAGGGGTGGGGACGCTAGTTTAATTAATGAAATGACTCCTTACCATGTAAGTTTAAAATTAATGTAGTACATAAATATATACTTTATAAACAACAATTTAGTTTAAAAATAACAATCTCAACTTAACAAAAAAATGTCACGATAATGTCAAAAATTTCACGATCCCTGCCCTACATGCTAAATAAAGGCATTTCCACAATTACGAAAAAACGTGCGCGTACAGTCGCGTACAACCTTGACATAGAATTGCTATGGCACGGCAATGACCGCTTCTTAATAGATGCTCGACTTTGTTACCGAAATAATCGTCTGTCGGATGTCGGAGCGTGTTTTAAATTGCATTTTTGCACCTGTTTAATTAGAGCAAATATTGTGGCACAGTTTATTGATCTTAGAACATGAAACTTGTTTATTTGACACGTGTTGGGTTCCTTTTGTATAGTTTGTAAGTCCTTATGCAAAATAAGCGCTTGGCGGTGGCGTGTCGGACTCCAACCCGTTATGCAATACAAATAATACACTACAATAGTTTGTTAGTGTGTTTGAGATTTTTAAAATCCCAAACACACTAACCTATTTTTTTTACTCTCCTAGCCACGAATTTGTAGTCGCTTCCTCCTTTTTAAAGACGATTGAAACAATAAGGAAAAAATAATGTAAGTTAAGGCAGTTTGGCTTTGCCCTAACTCCTCAGGAAAATTGTGATTATATTATGATTAATTTATGCAATTATTATCTGCCAATTTTAAACAATGAAGAATATGTACATACGTACCTATTTACTTTTAAAAACAATCCTAGTTGAATTACTTTCGTGTACTTATGTGCAAAATATAATTAAATTATTTAATATATAAAATTTATATTAAATTATTCCGGTTGCGTTCAAATACTATAACAAATGTAAAATGCACAAATATAATTTGACGTATGATATAGTTGGCCGTAACATCCCAGCGCTGATTTGTTAGATTCGTGTTGACTCTACCTATATTTTGTTTTCTCCTGATAGTTCATTTTGTTTATATGTATGTGTGTATGTAACTAACTAACTCGTCTGTGTGGTGCCGGACTTAAAGAATTGCACCACCCCTTACTTCCCGTGGGTGTCGTAAAAGGCGACTAAGGGTCTTACCGGAGAATGAGCAGCAGCGTTCTCTATTTATTCCACCATCATACCATACTGCGATCGCCAACCCGCCTGCCAAACGTGGCGATTATGGCAAACCCCCCCCCAAAATTGAAACGACGATGTAACTAACTATGTATTAGTATTTATTCTTGTATTTTATAGTCATTTCCCAGCTATTTATCCCGTATGTTGAACCTGCCATGTTTTGTCTCTGCATCACCCTAAGGTTGACTGGTAGAAAATGCCTCAGGCATTAAGTCCGCCTTTGTATTATACAGTATTTCCTTTACTTGTGCATAAAGTTTTAATACTTAAGTAGTAAAATAATAATTTAATTTACAACATGAATCAAGTAACAACTTAATGTTTCTAAATATTCAAGTTTTACTAACTAGATTAGTATTCATGAATTCATTTATTCAATACGTTTAAGTTTAGTACTTTTTGATATAATTATGTAATTATATTTGCTTTAGTCATAACTTCTTTATTATTAAAGAAGTAGCTGCGCCCTGTATAAGTCTCGATCCTATTAGAATATTGGAATAAAAAGTATCCTGTGTCCTAATCTTGGTCATGGTTTACCCATGTGCCAAATTTCATCCAAATCTGTTCAGCCGTTTTAGCGTGAAAGCGTTACAAATAAACATAAAAACAACAAATACATATTCTCTTTCTGTTCTTCTCCATAAGTACCTACGCTTTGGAATGGGCAACTAGCTTCATATTTTCTGACTGACCGACTTCTTGACAATTCAAAAGTGCCTGTTAATGGTTTAATTGAAATAAATGATTTGAGTTTGAGTTTGAGTTCTCTTTACAATATTAGTTTAGATTATTGTAAATGGCCCTAAATAGTTTTATTTTCTTATATTTATTCACTTTTTTATTTTGACCTGTAGATATTTACCCCCTCAAAAACACTTCATATGTATAATAATTATTTTATTTATTTATTTAACGTCTAACGGCATCGCGGAAGACGGGCCTAGATGGCGTGGCGGGACTAACTTGACGCCTATAATTATTAGGGATTGGTCCATATCGGCTCAGGATCGAGTTGAGTGGAAAAAGGAAAGGGAGTCCTTAGCATTGGGACAATACAGCTCTCCAGTTGGACAATACAGGCTGGATATTTATTATATTTGATGATAGGTCTTTTTGGAAACCACAGTTAGGACAGCTGAAAATAAATAGGCATTCTCCTTATATTTCGTGTTTATACCAATATTATTATCTTATGATTACTAAGGCGCTCCGCAGATGGCGGTCATTTTGTCCGCGGATGACCGCGAGAGATATCATCCGACAAACATCAGCGGCCCGGTCTTTTTGCCCTCTATGTGCGTTGGCAGTATAGGATTCCATTCACTATCTTTCGCGGTCAAATTGACCGGCCCGGCCCGCCCCGCCGTGTGTGTACTAAGCTTGGTTATCTCATATGGAAAAATCGAAGAGGTGGGCGATTCTTATAACACTGTATTCTAAAACTAGTCCACGCTCTTTCACGGCAAACCAATCCTAAACAACTTTGTGTTAGTTTTTTATCCCACACATTTGTAATCTAAAGATTTTCCTGATTGTCATTGTTGTGGATAAGCGATACGGAAGTGGCAATCTATTAAACATTGTTATTACATGCGGCTAACATTATAACCAGTCTATCCTAAGTAAGGAGATTGTATAGAAGTTGTGCACTTATTTCCGGTACATACTACTGCCGCATTTCTGGTAGATCGTGACCATTACTCTAAGCATAAACTTCCGCGACAATGCGCAGGAGTTGATCTATTTATTCCTAAGCACATGACCCAATAAAGATGTTAAAAGGAATTTAAATGAATACATCCTTAAAATCGCAATTAAAATACTTTATTGATTAAGTATTTACAAATCATTAATGTCGAAACGTTGTTAGCTGTAAAATATTGGTTGTTCGCATGCACTGCGTTTATTATAATCCGATAGGCTATAGCGTTTAAAAATTGATTAATTTATTAATTAATTATGAAAAGTGTTAAAAAAATCTGTCAAATGCAAAGTATGACGGAGAATTATGAAACACTTTGACAACTTTGACATTTTTCTTATTGTTCGTAATAAATGATAATCCGATATTATGATGTCATAATCGTCGAACTGGAAAATGTATTGGAGATAGGATTACGTTAGCAACACGGTTATAACGATAGGTAGGTACCTACCTACGTCACGACCCTTCCCTTGGCAACATTTTTTTTCCGATATCATATCATATCATATCATATCATATTTATTTGCATTCCACAATGTATAAAGAGATGTTGTTAACAAACAGCTTAGAGCTAAGGAATCATTGTAGACCCTGTTAGGGCACAGCAAAAGTGTTGTTTTATACAAAACAAAACAAGTCCTACTAGAATCGTGGAAACTTAAATATAAATGTTTACATGACAACTAAAATTTGAAAAAGTTAAAAACGAATAACAATAAAATATTATTTCTATAGTTTGAAGTAGTTATTTCTTAAAATACTATTTTTACATTTTATATTATGTTTAAGTAATTTTTCAAACATTATTCATTAAAATATTATAATTATTTGGCGATAAGCTTAAGAATTATAGATATAAATTATAAATTATATTAGATAATTAGGTACGTGTATCACAATTTGAGGCAAGTAGGTAGGTACTTAGTTCTGTAAAATAAATATAACTTATATAACATTTACATTCACTTTTAAAACTATACAATTATTATGATAATATGACTATAAACAGAGTTACGTTATATACAATAGGAATTTATTTATCGCAATTATAATTTATCATTTAAATATTCATTTATATTATAATATGTCTTGTTTAATAGAAATAGTTTTAATTTATTAGTAAAAATGTTGTATTTATCTATGCTTTTTAATTGTTCTGGTAACTTATTATATATTTTTATCGACATAACATAGGCACTTGAGGAGTGCATTTTTAAATGGGATGTTGGAATATTCAGTCTGTTTTTATGTCTAAGAGTAATTTTTGTCTGGATGTCTTCTCTTTTTGTGTAGAATTTCGGGTAACTGCGTACAAATTTGCAGAGTTCAAAGATGTAGAGGCATGGTAGGGTTAAAATTTTCAATTCTTGGAAGTGGGGTTTACAACTATCCGTTTGTTCAATGTTGGCTATAATTCTTATGAGTTTTTTTTGTAGGGTGAATAGTGTGGGCGCTTCTATACTATTTCCCCATAGAATGACACCGTACTTAAGCCATGCATAGGCATATGCGTAATATGTTACCAACGCAATTTTAACATCTGTAGTTTTTTTGATTTCCCGAAGGGCGTATGAAAACTTTGATAACTTTGCTTTCAATTTTTGTGTATGGCATTTCCAATTTATGTGTGTGTCTATGTCAAGGCCTAATAGGGTGAATTTATTTACAACTTCTAACTTAAAATTTCTAAAACTGAAGTTTACATTTATTGTTCTTTTTTGTCGTGGGTGATATGTCATTATTTTTGTCTTGTTAAAGTTAATTTCTAGATTATGTTCCGACATCCAGTGACTTGTAGAGTCAAGTATCGAATTTAGTTTATCGCTAAGGTTGGTATTTGTTTCGCATGAAGCCAGTATGGATATATCATCCGCAAACAAAACGCAAGGTTCATTGATATGCGTTGGGAGGTCGTTAATGTACACTAAGAAAAGGAAGCAGCCTATTACACTGCCCTGTGGGATTGAAGCGGTGATTGGCATGTTTTCGGATCGGAACAATTCTATTTCGTTGGTTTTGTGGTTAAAAAATTCTAGTTCAACTAATTGTTCTCTATGTTCTAAATACGATACGAACCAATTATGACATTTACCACGGATCCCTATGCCATATAATTTGTTTAGTAAAATGTTGAACTGCACTTTGTCGTAGGCTTTTGTCATATCAAGCAATAGTCCTATTGCATATTTTTTGGAATTAATAATATCGAGGGCTTTCTGAATGTATTTGTAGATGGCTAGGATAGTGGATCGGTTTTTCCTGAAACCATTTTGACAGTCGTTAAAAATATTGTATTTTTCACAAAAAACGTAGACACGGTTGCACATTGCTTTTTCAAATATTTTTGATGCAGTTGGCAGGAGAGCGATTGGCCGGTAGTTATTTGGGTCTGTTTTTGCATTTTTCTTGTGTATAGGCTTTATAAGGGCTTTTTTCAAAAGGTTAGGAAAAGCGCCTTCTTCGAAAGATTGATTTAACAGTTTGTAGAATGGAAGAGTTAATTCATCTGCACATAGTCTGAATAGTGTAGGTGGAAGTTCGTCGATGCCATAGCTTGATTTATTTTTTAAGTTTTTTATTAGCGCATTCACCTCGTAGGGATCTACTGGATTCAGAAAGATCGAATTCTCTGTTGTAGACATTACAGGTGTCCCCTTCGGTATACTGTCAGAAGTGCTCGTAGCAGTTTTTCCAATTTGAGCAAAGAAATTATTAAAGATGTTAGCTACCTCTTTGGGGTCTGAAGTCATATTGTGATTGTTTGTCTGTAGTGTTATATTTTGTTTCTCGCGTGTAATTTTTTTGTTTGTCCGTTCGTTTATTATTCCCCACATAGTTTTTACTTTGTTTCTCGATTTTATCATTTTATGCTTAAAATGTTGCTTTTTTGCTACCACTACTGTTTTCTTTAATATTTTTTCATACTGCTTGTAATATTTTGTTAATATAGGGTTTTTTGTTTTAGTAATCAATATCTTCATTTGTCTCTTATTTTTGCAACTGTTTTTTATACCTTTTGTGAGCCAATATTTATTATGATTTGTTTTTAATTTATATTTTTGTAATGGGATACATTGATTTAGAATGTTAGTTAGAATTTTATTAAAAGCTTCATAGTTTTCATGTTCACGATAACCTTTTACTTAAGTGTATCGAAGGTGTAGGTAGATATATTCTTGTACGGCCAGGAACGAAAATCTATTAACACTGTTACTTTAACATAGCATTATGAGGGGCCCGTGGCTAAATAATAACAGCCGCACAGGTCGATAGATCAGGTTAAGCTACGGTTGCCGCGGTTGGTCTGTGGATGGGTGACCATCTTTACATACCGTGACGCCTCCGTGTCTCGGAAAGCACGTTAAGCCGTTGGTCCCGGCTGTCATTCGTGGATCTTTGACAGTCGTTACGGGTAGTCAGAAGCCCGAAAGTCTGACAACCAGCCTTCCAAGGGGTATCGTATTACCCAGTAACTGGGTTGTGGTTGTCAAATAGGCAGTCGCGCCATGTAAAATACTGGTATTCAGCTGCACCCGGTTAGACTGGAAGCCGACCCCAACATAGTTAGGAAAAGGCAGGCAGATGATGATGACTTCAACATTGGATTATCAGCCTATAATGTTCCCAGTGTGTGTGGTGCCGGACTTAAAGAATAGCACCACCCCATATTTCCCGTGGGTGTCGTAAAAGGCGACTAAGGGTCGTACCGGAGAATGGGCAACAGCGTTCTCTATGCAGTCCACCACCATACCATACTGCGATCGTAAACCCGCCTGCCAAGCGAGGCGATTATGGCAACCCCCCCCCCCCCCCCAACTTGGGGGAGGCTTATGTCAAGCAGTGGACGTCTTTCGGCTGAAATGATGATTATGAATGTTCCCAGTCCTGGGACATAGGTGGGCTGTAATCTACCACAGGGACCCCGTGCAGGTTGGTAGATGTCACATGTCTTCGAATTTTTGGTTCTAGGACATGCCGGTTACCTCACGATGTTTTCCTTAACCGTTTTGTGAGCAGTGGTGCTGAAATTATTCACACAAAGTAAATTACTTTTACATAATCATTTAAATTGACACAAAAAAATATTTTACAGCTTACAGCAGTTCATGTAAAAAAATAGAGTTTGCGTTATTTTAAGAAACATATCATAACATTGCGCGCTATGGAGCGAACTATGCTCGGAGTCTCTTTGAATGATAAAATCAACAATATAATTATCCGGAAAAGAACAGGAGTTACCGACATAGCTTGCAGAGTAAGCAAACTGATGAGGCAGTGGGCTGGCCATGTTTGTCGAAGGACTGATGGCCGGTGGAGCAGACGAGTCCTGGAGTGGAGACCGCGTATCTGAAAGCGTAGTGCCTTAAAGAGCCTTGTTAAGGTTGTCCATCCACCTAGCTGGGGGGCGTCCCACATAACCTTTCAGATACGCGGCCTCCACTCCAGAACTCGTCCGCTCCACTGGCCAGCCCACTCCCACTTCAGTTTGCTTACTCTGTAAGCTATGTCGGTAACTCCGGTCCACCTAGCTGGGGGGTGCCACAACACCGCCTTAGGTGGAGGACAGGGTGTTGTGGCGCAGCCTGGCGGAGAGGCCTGTATCCAGCCGTGGACTGCGATATGCTCAGTTGAAAATAACATCACACCTGTATTCCCCGAAGAGTTGGGCAGGGGTGTACCTATAGTACACCCACATTTTACGAGTTATGTTTACATCAAAGACTTAAAGTTAATCTACTTTAGCTGCTAGCTGTACTAAGTAGGAAAGGTAGACGACTAGTTTAGGCACAGTTTACCTTAAATCGCCATTACTTAACTATTCCAGTTTTATTAACAACTCTGTTAAGCTACAAATTGTTGCTAAGTGCAACAAATAATTACGCCAAAGCCCTAATTACTGTTATTTCATTCTATTGACCTACGTACTACCGGATAAGCGGAAAATAACTGTGATTTCCAACCATTATTATGCTGTAACTTGTAAGTTATCTGCCTATAATAGGTTTAATATTTCTTATTATTATAGCTGCATCTAACCATGTTGATGAAGTGGAGGTAATTATTTGTTCTTAATAAATAGATTATAAGGAAATCTAAAATCGGTAAAAAAAAATTTTTTACGTGTGAATATCCTTATGGGTGTTCTTCGCAGAAACGTATTGTAGGCTTCAGTTTAGTTAAAAACCCGTCAAATCTTTGCAATTCCTGTACCCCTAAGGTACAGGAATTGCAAAGATTTGACGGGTTTTTTGTCACAAGAAATTTACAACAGTTTTCCTATGCTTTCTCTAAGGGGACCGCATTTAACTGGCCCCATCAACAATCAATCGATCTATAAGGTACAGTCGCATCCAAAATATCTTCATCATCTTAAGGGATATTTTTGTCTGCTCATTCCACGTAAGAATCTGCTTTCCCAGCTCAATTTTATAATTGCGTCGTAATGCCAATACCGTAGAATGACAATCAGCCATCTTCTTTACATGTCAGAATTAATTAAAAGTGTCACACTGATACTTGCAATTTATTTTTAAAAACATGTTTGATTAAACAATTATTATATTAAACAATAGATTAGTATAGATTTATACTAATCTATTAAACTAGAAAATCTATATATAAAACGGTAAAGAGTTTGTGTGTTTGAACGGAATCTCTGGAACTAACAATCAAATTTGAATAAATCTTTTTGCAATTGATAACCCGATTGTTTAAGAAGGCTTTAGGATAACATCACGCTATCGTTAGGACCCTAAGGAGCCGAGCAAAAAGAAAAAGATAGAAAAAGCGAAAACGAAATAATAGCACAGGCAGGGGCGATGCGATGCGACAGGGTGGGTCGGGGGAGCAAGAAATTTCACCCGGACGAAGTCGTGGGCTGAAGCTAGGTTTTAGGTTAATGTCGACTCGAAATTGGTCAAATGTTATTTAGATCTTTGTTTTATATAAGGTGTAAAAAAATTAACCTTACAAACTTTAAGAGGTGCTTTAGACCATTGGACTGAACAACTTTCACTATGAGACCAACTCTGAAATCACGAAAAAAAATCCACTGTTTAATACAAAAGTTCGTTACCTACTTGATCAAAATTTATGAAACAGCGGATTTTTTTTTCGTGATTTCAGAGTTGGTCCCATAGTGAAAGTTGTTCAGTCCAATGGTCTAAAGCACCTCTTAAAGTTTGTAAGGTCAACTTTTTTACACCTTATATAACTAAGGGCTGATTTTCCAATAGTTTTAACAGATAATTTTTATTCATGGAATAAAATTGACGTCTGACAGTTTTTGTATGGAATAAGTGTCAAAAATTCAAAATTATTTCTCAAACAAAATTATCTGGCGTTGGAAAAATCAGCCCTAAGTATAATTTTCTATGCAATAGTCTGCTTAGCTTATTGGTATTTTGTACCCAGACTTTTTTTTCCCGACTCGACAAGGAAATAATGTGAAAACTGACCAAAATGCAAAAGACTTCCTTAATCTTACCTGACCAATCTACCAAGTATCAACCCTATCGATATATATACAAAGTATATGCCCGGTATAGGTGAGCGGCACAATTATAATATCAATCAATCAATTACTGAGTTATTACCCTACATTGATCCTGTTTCATGATCGGATACATCTGTCTGCGCGACGATCGGCATCCGTTCACGAAATGTTTTAATTGCTTGTAATACTTTATTTACGCAGGTGCAAGGTTGTTGTGGAAGGATTTTGGTGTTTGTTTTTGTCTTGATATTGTGCAATATAATGCTTCAAATGTTCCTACTGCTGGCACACAGGCCTCCTCTCAGTGGGAGGAAATGGGCTATAATCTACCACAACGGCCCAGTGCATCTATGGAACAACAATTTTTTTTTATAACCTACGTAAAATTTCAACGCCGGGATTGTCCGAAAAGGTTACCGCTGGCCCGGAACATAAAGGGCTAAGGAAGGAACACGGGTGGGTTTTAGTCAGTAAGAGTCTGACACTCCCTTCCGCTCCACCCAGAGCGGCTTGGTAGATGGCACGTCATGACTCCAAATTTTTGGTACAATAGTACCAAAAATTTGGAGTCCGGACATCGTGAGGAAACCCATGTCCTAATAAGGACATGCCGGTTTCCTCACGATGTTTTCTTTCACCGTTTTGAGAGCAGTGGTGATGAAATAATTTACACAAGGTAAAGCGCCTGTCAGGGTTCGGACCTACAACTCATAAGTCCGTGGTCGTTACCACTGCCGCGAATTATAAGTTCATCTACAATGTCACAATGCGAACTACGCATTGCGTATTGACGTCAAGCAAATCGTACATCGCGCAAGCAGAGTTATCCGCGCGATTAACCGCCACACAATCAGGCCCACTAGGGATACACACTCTGTGAAAATTTCAACTATCTACCTATTACGGTTCATGAGATACAGATCGCTGACAGATAGACGGATGGACGGACAACGGAGGCTTAGTTGTATGTTCCCGTTGGCAGCCTTTGGGTACGGAACCCTAAAATTTACCTAAAGTACCTAAATGTGCTTAACTTTTTCATTCCGTGAGTGTACCTACTTTACTAATATTATAATGTTGTCGAAGAATAGTAGGTAAACTAAATGCGATGAAAAACTGTGATTTATTTACAAATTTTCTGTTGAGACAGATTTGGCAGAAGTTGAAGTTAAAGCATGAACTTTTTTTATAATGAGATGCTTACCTTGAAATATCAGTGAGCACTAAAGCGCTAAATATTCTAGAGTTCTATAAATGCTTCGGAGGTCTAGTGGTCGCCGTCGCCATGCTGAGCATGAAATCCTGGGTTTTATTCCCGGGTTGGGTACCTAAAGTGTGGGTTTTTCCATCAGGAATTACTCAGTAGCAGCCTGAAATATGAATTTGTGCCCAATAGATGATCAATTATTTATTTCTGTAAGTAGGTTTGTACAAACACTTCTACACGTCAATTTAAAAAAAAAAACTAGATGAAGTCGGCGTTTCCTATCTGACTGCTCTGAGAAGAAAAGCCGAAACAAACTCAGAGGTCACAGTCTCTTTTGAAGTCCAGACATAATCTTTGGTCAGGTTATATGAAGACCATGTGATCGATGTCTGAGATGGTATTTTGAGGAAAGAACCACACAGATTGAGAGGATCTATCCAGTCAGTGCACACATTTGTCAGAAATTGTGCAGGTCAACTCAAGACTTAAGGAGCTCAACGATTCGACGAACAATACCACAGAAAGGACATTTGGGTAGGCCGCATAAATTACTCAAACTGCCAGACCATGAAAAAAAAACTAACTCAGAGGTCACAGTCTCTTTTACCCAGACATAATCTTGGTCAGATGGCAAAAGGTCGCCCCCTATTATATGGGACTTAAACATAACTGGGGATATAGCAGAGATCCTTCGGAAATTACAGGCGTGATGTTATGCTGTATAAATGCAGTTCAAAGTGACAACATTTATATTAAAATGTGCATAATGTAGGTACTAACATTAATAACAATCATGTCTTGTAACAATGCGTTTAGAGTCGCAATTCGTGCAGCGGTCGGAATTACCTATTAAGGGGCTTACATGACCTAAAGCGCGGTCACTGTCAGACTGCATAGAAAAAAAAGAGAAGCGCGATGACACAACGCTGGTAATTTATTGCAAAATATGAAGCAATTATTTAATTACAAAAAATCTATTGTTTGGACTAAAAAATTAAAACACTAGTTTTACTATGTTGCTTGTAGAATAATCTGACAAAAAATCAGAATTATTGTATGTATATTAGTATGGTTTTTATTATAAAAAGAAAGTTTTTAGAGGTATCTTCATGATTTTTTCTATCGTATCAAATTAGTTGTATTATGTTTTCAACACACTATCTACCTAGCATATGTCCTGAAAAATATCATATATTTTTCTGATTTTGTTTACTGGAGTCGATTTTTAGTCGACTTTTATTGTTTCTAAAACTTGCGTTTTTTGTGTTTAGGTCCTGTAAGCCACTTAATTCACATTCAATTGCATTTAAATGAATCTGGTACCGGCTGTAGGTACCTACCTACACCAGTACCTTGTATATACATAGTTTGCTAATAGTTCACGCTAATAGTGTAAAGGTGGACACACACTGACTGAGATTCACTAGACAAATTGTCCTAAAACTTATTTTGAAATCATCGAAGTAGGTAAGTAGGTAAGAACTGGAGTAACCGATATAGCTTGCAGAGTAAGCAAGTGGCAGTGGGCTAGCCATGTTTGTCGATGGACTGGACCGATGGCTGGTGGAGACCGCGTATCGGTAAGCGTAGTGTGGTAGGCCCCCAGCTAGATGAACCGACAAATTTTCTCTTGACTGTAATTACATGTCAAAAAGAGAAAACCTAGATAATGTGGATAAGACAGAGATTAAAACAGAAGACGAACTAGCAGAGGATCGAGGAGGGGGGAGGGTGGAGGGGGGTTCAGGGGATCAGACCGGAATAAATCGACCATAAGAAGGTGGCTGGGACAGACTGAATGCGGAAGGTTGAGGACAGGGTTTTGTGGTGCCGGTGGAGGCTGAATTGATTGAAGCCAGATAAACTTGTTGCACTATTCGGTAGCTATACCCTCCCCCACACCGATCCATCCCCATAATATTACCTAGATTTCTGACACTTTCACTCAAATAGTAGCGAGTAAAGGTTTCCAGATAAATTTGAATAAAATGATGTCATCTTGATAATCAGCGATCAAACTGTATTGAAACATTTCAATTATTGCCATCATCCGGGCAGAGATTTAGACTCCGGGCTGCTACCGAAAAATTTTAGATGGAAAAACTCAATAACACTTTACCCGACCCGACAATCGAACCCCGGACCTTGTGCTTAGCAGTAGCGCTTGTTGCTATGACATCGTCCATTGTGGCCGAAGCTTAATTCAGCTGCACAAAGGTTTAACATAATTTTATTGCATTTAACCAAGGCGACAGAGATAAAGACAATTTAAGCCGGATACGACAAGGTACGCAAAGGGCTGCAGTAATAGGTATTGGTCTGACAAAAAAACTTGCTTGAAATACCTATACGGCATGATAATAGTTGTGCTGTAGTAAATAAGACATGACTTAAGGGGACTATGTAATAGTGACCGCGCTTTAGGTCATGTGACCTAAAGCGCGGTCACTGTCGGACTGCATAGAAAAGAAAGAGAAGCCCGATGACACAACGCTGGTAATTTATTGCAAAATATAAAGCAATTATTTAATTACAAAAAATCTATTGTTTGGACTAAAATTAAAACACTAGTGTTTTAATATGTTGCTTCTAGAATAATCTGACATGATTTTTATTGTAAAAAGAAAGTTTTTAGAGGTATCTTCATGATTTTTTTCTATTAATTGTTTTCAACACACTATCAACCTGGCATATAGAATATCATAGGTATATTTTTCTGATTTTGTTTACTGTAGTCGATCATATACCTACTTTTATTGTTTCTAAAACTTGCGTTTAGATCCTGTAAGCCCCTTAAAGCTGACAAACCAAAAATCAATAAATCTGCCGAGCTTTTCCCAACTCTGTTCGGGTCGGCTTCCAGTGTAACCGGCAGCTAAATATGAAGCGTGATATATTATACATGAAGCGACTGCATATTATCTGACCTGCACAACCCAGTTCCTGGATAACACGATACCCCTTTGTAAGACTGATTGTCAGAATTTCGTGCTTCTGACAATCGTTATGAATGGTCACCAATCTACGCACCTAACTCGTCAAACGTAGCTTTACCTTCGATCGTCCCGTGCGGCTGTTATTATTTAGCCACGAGAACGTTCAGAAATGTTTCTGTAGACAATAGTATTTTGCCAACTCTGGATCAACATGCAAGTTTAAAACGCATAAAGTTTAATGGTTATTCTACTGCGCTACACAATCCACTCAATTAAATTGTCATTTGGCTTGCAAAACATGATATAACCATGCCATTGCGTTGATGATGCAGTTTAGATGATTATATCTCACATGGTGCTCTCAGATCTAAGCTGATATGATATCTATTCGATATCTGCAGCTCTTAGGAAGAAATATAACGTCATTGTTTTATAGTATCCCCTTGAATTTGATAGATTGATAGAAGAAGATAGAATACTCTTTATTATGTACACCATATAAACTACAGACAAAAATTCAAAAGAAAAAAAAAATCAAAGTCGATTTCAATGAGGGATTTTCTTTTTCTTTTTTTTTAACGCTTCGATAGATGGCGCTGAACTTGGTAAGTTACTGCAAGGAACCGAACGTTACATATTTTTTTTATTAATTCACTTTGATGTAATTTTAAGATCTTAAAACGAAAGCAAACGAAACTGTCACTCAACGAGCGTATATGACGTGACGCAATGTTTTTATTCCAAGCGTTTTGGCTTTGGCACCTAGTAACGTAGTCAGTTCAACGCCATCTTCAGGGTTCTTGGAAACTATTTTTTTTTTTTTTGATACTCAAAAGAAAAACCTCTAATTCTCTTGGCATAACTGCCAATTTATTGACATTTTTCGTTATAAATAATAAAATCACAGAAAATATAATCCAGTTCCAGATATTTATATCCCCATCATCTCTAATATAGCAGTTAATGATGAGATTTAAGCCAACGTTTTATAAAACCGAGATTCTTTGGCATACCCTCAAATAATGGATTATGCGGACTATTCTATTAACCGCACTGCTCCGTACTGCATTACATCGCAGCCTTGTGAAAATGTAGTATCTGATCAGGCAGCTAAACTAAATTCAGTTATCACAGCTAAGAAAGGACTTCAAACAACAAACGACAAGACATTCTTGAACAAACAAGTAAACAAAACAATGAATTTGTAGACAGTAATAAATAATTATATCAACTACAACAGCGTGGTTGTCGTCGTGGCAAGGCTGTTGTAACAAAACGGCATTTAAGCGACTTATCCATTTAGATCTAGACTCCACACCTTGACATTCCTTGGTGTGCCTCCAGCTTTATAAGACAATGTTATAAACAAAGCAATTGTTAGGTACTTAGGAATATCACATTCAATCTCTTTAACGAAAAGGCGTCCAATGCAGGCATTGATTAGTCACTAACCATGACTAATGACTAAATCCTACTAATACTATAAATCCAAAAAGGTGTAGGTGAATGTCGGTTTGTGGTTCTTTGGCGCAGACGTGTTTTTTCAAAGGCAAAGTCAAAGAGGCACTTTTGAAAGTCAACATTCACATACCTACATCAAAATAGAATTGATTCTAGTCGCCCCTTCCAAAAGGTTGTTTCGTATGGAGAAGAATTATAGGCATAAAATTCCACCGTTACTCTTATAAAATGTTTACAATACAAATGTGAGGACGATGCACCTACAATAAAATTACTATACCACAACAGGTAAACAAAATTAAAAATAAAGCAACGATAGAGAATCTTGATGAGATATAGATAATAGGCCGGAGAGTACCTACAGACATTCAAAGGCTACTTTTTATCTCGAAATTATACACGATTTCTGTGTAAAAGCTAGTTACAATTTTGCTTAATAATACTACTGATACGAAACCAACGTCATTTCTTTACTTTCTGCATACAACAATACACAAAACACACTCCTTCCCTATTTTCAACCAATAAAATTTTATTTTCTTCTCAGCTCGCCGACAAACTACCGGAGCAAGTGGCGGCGCTCGGCATCAGCAAGAAGATACAACCCGCGTACCACATCAAAACCATCACCTCCAAGGACAAGGAACGTACGCTCGACTTCTTAAGGAGGTAAGAACTCAAAAGAAACCATTTATTTGTTAATAATGTAGGTATATAAATACATGGAAGCTACTGTGCTTGAAACCATATTTATTACGGCCGCGGATCATATTTTAGTCAACATACAAATACAACCTGACACTGGCCTGCAAATTGCAAAAAACGTAAGAAAATTTGAATTCAGAGGGCTCCCTTGGCGCAGTCCCCTTAATCGAATTGCACATAATGCCATGCTGAACTGCACTCCCCTACTCCCCTTCACTCTGTATTAGCAGCCAGGAAACGCAACGACATAATATATCATAATACATATCTACGTAGATATTATCTGCGTAGATATAGACCGCGACTCGAACTGGACTTTACCCAATCTAAATACGGCACCATTGCTATTTATAGCACCCGTAAACTTATTAAATGCCCCTTCTCATTAAAATGACGTTAATTAGACCATGGACCGTTCTTGATTAGTGTGGAATTTTATATTGTAAACAATGTTAGGTCAGGTGGAAAAGATCATCACTCTGGGGTAAAGTGCAGCACCATGTTCTAGAGCCATAATGATGAGAACTTTTTGCAAAAACGTGTTGTCTTTAGAAAACTTTTCTGTAATTGGAGGAATTTCTGTATTAGAAAAGTTGATTTGAATCATTTGGGAAAATTCAACAAAAGACAGTGTGAACTGCAGTGGATACATAAGTTACTACAATTTGATCACCAGGACGATAAGAATAACGATAATATTCTTATGCCACGAACCAAAAGCTAAATTTCTATAATATTCCAGGTTCTTCTTCCGTGATGAGCCCATGAACCTGGCAGTGAACTTGCTGGAGACTCCATCTAGTCGGTGTCTCGAGCTTGAGGAGTACGCAGCCAGTTCTTTAGACGAAGGAGTATCGTTGGCAGCTGTTGATGACAACGGAGAGTTCGTGGGAATCGTCATCAATGCAATTGTACATAGAAATGTGAGTATTTTATACTTTACAACAATATCGACATCACGACTGTGTGGAGTTTGTGGTATTTTTTTTGTTCCATCGATAGTTGTAAATTCATTACAGTCAACGTTATCATTTCTGAAACAGCACGGAATGCCGCATAGATTTTTTAAATGAAACTTCTTTAAGTCTAATCCCCTCGGCTTTGCAGAAATGTTTACTACATTAGTAGAACTCTTAGAGAATTGGTTTCTAGGGTGTGTTGCTATATTGGTTTTCCCTTCATATTTTTATGTTAGGTTTCCCGTCAGGTGCGGCGAAGTTTATTTATTAATTAAAACTTCAGGCGCAAGTAAAAATAACTGTACAAAGACGGACTTAAGACCTTAGACCAAAGACTACAATATAATGTTATAGACTAAGGTAATTAAGTCGCTCTGTCAACGCCTCGCATATGTGTGCAAGTGCATACACACATATGCAACCGACGTATGACAGAATAAGATTGGAAGATTCCAGAAGCCTGCGCAACCGAGGTGCGCACGCTACAGGCGCGCCCTCTTTAGTTTCACATTACCTTAGGTTTTTAACAAGAAGAATGTCACTTTTATTATTTTCTACGAATTCCTTTTTGTTAATTTAATTATATTATATTCTTTTATTGGGGAAACACATTCATTATTTACTTCCACCCATCGCCCCACAACGAGGATTATTGCCTTTACACGCCCTTTGTAAAGTAGTCTGGTAGAAAATTCTGTCTACTTTAGGATGAAATAGAGATAAAAGTGCAATTCTATATTTTAAAAGTGTGACAGTAAAATCATGGTAAAATCAGTTAAATATTTGCATTTTTTTTTCTACCAAAAGACATCAACGCCGAAACCACCCATTGCCCATTGTAGTGATAATTGTATTTTTTGCTTTGTATTCTCTTGTGTACAATAAAGTACATATAAATAAATAATAATAAACCAGGCCAACACCCTAACTGCCACACTTCCAATCAAAATCTGAATCATTCATCATTCATCATCATTATTGCTAATCCATTATGTCATATGTTCGAAAATGTTGTCTGCTCGACCACGTAAATAATGCAATGAATGTTGTTGAGCTGTCAAAATAGCATGTGATTTTGATGTAATTACTATTGTTAGTGTGTTACGCAATTACCCCGCTGTAGGTACCTCTAAAAATTAATATTTCTTCACGACTGGCAGCTGTCCAGTTTTCTTCGTGGAATACTACTATAAGGCACAATAAGAACGTGAACAGGATAATAATGGCAATGAACTTCCGTGCAGGTGTTGATTACTTGTCGCGGAACAATCCGATTTCAATTATCTGTAACAATTACTTTTTCACATTAATGTTCTATATGAGGCCTATAAATTATTATTAGTTGATAATTTATGATTGGATTTGAACAACAATGGTGTGAATGGTGGTCCAGTGGTAACGGTCGCGACTTACGAGTTGTAGGTCCTGGGGTTCGAACCCAAGCAAGCACTTTACTTTGTGTAAAAAATTTCATCACCACTGCTCTCAGAACGGTGAAGGAAAACATTGTGAGGAAACCTGCACATCCTAGAACCAAAAATTCGAAGATGTGTAACATCTACCAACCCGCACTGGGCCCTGATTATGCTAATTATGATTACATAGGAAGTTGGGTGGGAAATGCTTATATACCTATGTCGATGTCCTGTATTCCCGTTGTCCCCGTAGGCCATGTCCCCGTTAAAGGGGACAAAGGGAATTTTGTCGGTAGTGTATAGCCGTATTACCAATCATTGAATTGAAGACACAAGACGGACTCGTTGGTCGAGTGGTCGCAATCGCTACTGTTGAACAAGAGGCTCTGGGTTCGATTCCCGAGTCTGGTAAAGTGTTTTTATCTAGAAATTCTCAGTATAAGCTCGTAATCTATATTTGTGCCTGGTTGGTGGCAATAGGCTCGACCCCTATTTCATGGGACTTAAACACTACTGGCGAGTGTGTAGGTACAATAGGTATAAACCTCTGCGTAAACCGTTGGGAAATACAGGCGTGTTGTTCGGTATAAAGAAAGTATTTCTCAAAAGAACAAACATAGTTCACTTAAATATGAGAAACTTAAAAAAAAAAACATAAAAATATTCTTCCCTTCAACTGTTGAAAAATCAAAATTTTATTTATACCAATAGTAATTCAATTGTGTTTCATTAGCCACAGTTGAACTAATGTAAGGGAGCGGGAGGCTTTTACGGAACAATATAGGTACAATGTATAGCTTTGAGGAGAAAATTCTAAAGTTTAAAACAACGAGCTAGGTATGCAAATATAATCAACTTTTCTTATTCCATTCACAATGAGAGAAAACTTTCGCCTCGAGTTTTTACTTACGAGTGGCAGAAAATCGATGAAAGCTTCTTCCAAGGAAATCCGCTTAGCATCGGTGTCTTATGTAGACCTTCTTTGAATAAAAAGAACGTAATATTCTTGTTTCTTGTTATCTTCATTCTAATACCCTATAAAATGTAAGCCAAACGTAACGTATTTTCTGGTTTACAATAAAGTATATTTATAAATAAATAAACGTGACGCGTTATACACAAAAAGTCGATGGAACGGATGCCTCAAGACATCTTAAAATACGTTTCTTTTCGCCTTTAAAACCTTTCAAAGCTGTTAGATTACTTGTAAACAGACTCTATACTCTAAGTAACAAATAAAGTAATTCTAAGAAACCTTTAATATCCTTTCAATTCTCATTCCCATGGAAATAAATCTTCTTGTTTCAAGGACTGCTGTAGATGTCGTAAATTTCCATTTTAATGTCAATACAATTAAAACCGGCTCAAGGGCGAAAAAGAAAGGGTTCTGCTTGACGAGCCGAAGCGCTCCAATGATCGGGTCATTTGAATGAAACTCTAATAATCCTAGTGAGATCGCCATCACTGAAAAATGCGGAAATCGTCCTTTCACTTCCAATGACCTTGACAAGGACAAATTTTTGCATTAGGCTGAACTGTTTTGTAAATATATCTATTCTAATAATAAAGCTGAAGAGTTTGTTTGTTTGACTAGAATCAGCTGTTCTGTTTTGTTGTAATTTTTGAAGTTCAAAAGTGCCTTTAATGTGCCTATTTGAAATAAATTATTTGACTTTGACTTTGAACGCGCTCATCTCTGGAACTATAAACAGTCGTGTTTGAATTGTTGTTGCATTTGATAGCCCGATTCTTGATGAAGGTTATATTATTATATATTTAACACCACTCTTCCCCTAAGTCCACTCTTTGACCCTAAGGAGCCGGGCACAAGGAAAAGTCAGGAAGAACGCTAAGCGAAAACAAAATAATGGCGCGGATGTGCGATGCGATGCGACGGATTGGTTCGAGGGACCAAGAAATTTCACACGGACGAAGTCGCAGGCAGAAGCTAGTATATTTATTCTAAAATACAAATAGCTCTAAGCGCCATTAGATACGCGGTATTTATTTGCATGATATCCTGTGTTGTACTTACGAAAATAAGCCTCACTATGACCGCATTGCCACTATGCACTGTAGCGGTATCTACAACGCCACATGCGAACAAACGCGTCATACTGACGCCACGCAACATCCTGCATCTCGCAAGCAGAGTTTACCGCGCAACTAGCATAGATACAACGACCCGACATGAATCGTCGCGCAGTTCCCCGCCAGACACAACACCCGTCTGGTTGGAGGATCCTCCCTTTTCTATGGAGTATGAGTGAACTTTACACCCTGTTCCTCTTACTTCTATACTGGTGACCCCGAGAATGAACGCAACAATAACTACAAACAACAAGACAAAACTCGTTTTAGAAATTAAACATCAAATAACTGTTGTCACAAGTAGGTACCTAGTATGGAATAAATAACGTGTGTAACCGAAATCTATATACTAGCCTGTGTAAAGGGTGAGAGACGCTTTTACTCTGCTGTGGGGCACCACAGCAGAGTAAAAGCGACTCTCACCGTTTTCCACACCCTGCTAATAAGGGTCATTCCTTCGATAGAGGTCAATCTCCTCCCCCATCTTTGTGTTGTCTATGATTCGAGATAGAAAAACACTTATTCTTTTTACCTCTTTTCCTACAGGATGTTGACGAAACAGACAAGTCAGAAGAATGCCCACATCACAAGTTCAGACGTATCCTCCGGTTGCTGACCCACTTAAGCAACGAGGCCCGAATCTGGGAGAAGGTGCCAGCGAGTGACAATGTCATGATGGACATCAGAATCGCGTCCACACACCCCGACTGGAGAGGACGACGGATCATGAAGGTGCTGGCTGAAGAATCAGAGTGAGTACCATTACCTATTCTTGCTATTTTTGGCATAGACCAAACCCATTCGTCCTATTATTCTATTATTTATGGTTAGGTGGAGCGGAAACTCTTCGTACTGGTCGCAGCAGGTCATGCCTTCGAAATTGGGAAGGAAGTCCAGCAGAGGACTGCTATAGGCTGATGATGGATTGAATTCAACATTGCTTATTAGGATCCTGATAGAAGCTCGTGTGAGATAACATTTAGGATAAATAAAATCACTAATACCTTCGTTAGGCGGCTTGAATGGCAACTATAGTTCTAGTAATAGCAACTAAAACCAAAAATATACCTGAAAAAATCGTCAGTCGGGGCCGATACCACTGGGCCACCCATTTTAATCCATCCATAGGTTGTCTTTAAAAGATCGCTCTTAGCGATAAGACCGCCACTGTAATTTTTATGGTGTACCTATTAAAGAGTATTCTATTCTATTCTATAATGTTCTCACTGCTGGGACACAGGTTTCTCTGTGAGAGGGACTGGACCAGAATCAGATCTGGGCCACGCGGGCCCAGTGCGGGTCACGTCTTCGATTTTTTTGTTTACGGTTTTCTCACGATTTTTCCTTCACCGTTTTGAGAGCAGTGGTGATGAAATTAATACATAAAGTAAAGTGCCTGCCTGGCTTCGAACTCACGACCTGCAACTCGTCAATCGGGGCTGATACCGCTGAGCCAACGCTGCTCCCAGGGGATTAATTTCCAAAAAGCCTTCCTTAGTACTCAGGTCCGATAAATAAATAAATAAGGAACTCTTGTACAAAATTTCATACGTCAAGACCCAGTGGTTTATTCTGTGAGTTGTCTGTCAGTGAATGAATGAATTTTTATCGCTCCTCTGTTAGTGTTACGAAGACTTTGCTCCTCAAAAAGCGTCCTTTTGTTTTACTAGAGGGTTTTTTCATTTGGGACCGGAATAAGATAAATTATTTACTTAATATACGGTAACAGTCATAAAATAATAAATAATAATATACACATGTATCCCCCTTTTCTTTGTTTTTAGTTTTTTTTTTTATATAAAAAAAAACTAAAAACAAAGAAAAGGGGGACGAAATCATAGGACATCAAAAAATTCATTGGCATCGCTCAACAGGAAAAGTTCACTCGGGCCAATGGCCAACGGCTCGAAGATATAACTCCCAATATATGTAATTTAGGTTGGTCCGACGACTTTGTAACGACGGCCGCAGGAACCCGTTGGATGCGAGAAGCACAGAACCGGTCGAAGTGGAGGTGCTTGGGGGAGGCCTATGTACAGCAATGGACGTCTTTCAGCTGAAATGATGATGATGAATGTAAATTATATGTAATTGAATGGAACGCTCTCTATTGAACTCTTCCAAAAATAAATTATGTTACCTGGTAGGTAACATAGTTTATTTTTGGAAGAGTTCAGTTAAGTACATTAGTCACTTATTAATTTGATCCATAAGCACCTACATACAATCTAAATTTAGTGCGGGTTCCGGTTCATATTCAATCAAAGCTTTTTGTCTACGAAAAAAACAGCAGTTTTTTTTATAGATAATACGAGAACATGTGTAACTGATCAGTTGATACGTTTTTATTGTGTCAACGTAATACAAGTTTCCATTTCGATTATAGGTTCTAATTAAAAAAAACATCGAGTAGTAGCGACTACAGAGATAACAACAGTTTTATCTTACGGAAACGTGAACATTAATCAATAAAATATTATCATCATCATCATTTCAGCCGAAAGACGTCCACTGCTGGACATAGGCCTCCCCCAAAAGGGGGGGGTTTGCCATAATCGCCACGCTTTGCAGGCGGGTTGGCGATCGCAGTATGGTATTGTGGTGGAATGCATAGAGAACGGTGCTGCCCATTCTCCGGTACGCCCCTTAGTCGCCTTTTACGACACCCACGGGAAGTATGGGGTGGTGCTATTCTTTAAATCCGGCACCACACAGACAATAAAATATATAAATAAAAAATAAAACAAATCCTCATCATCAGCCTATAATGTTCCCACTGCTGGGACACAGGCCTCCTCTCCTCGTGAGAAAGTGGGCTGATGGTAATCCACCACGAGGGCCCAGTGCGTGTTGGTAGATGTCACATCTCTTCGAATTTTTGGTTCGAACATTTCCGGGTTTTCCTCATAATATTTTCCTTTACCATTTTGAGAGCAGTGCTTCTTCTTCTTAGCGTGTCGATAGCAATCTAAATGTACTCAGCCCAGAATTCGGCTACTTGTTTGGCGCCTTCATCACCGTCCATCAGTCCCTGTAACGTGCAGCTGACAGGACACGCAGGACACGATATTAAGTGTCCCATCGTTTGTGGGACAGCACCACACCTCAGCAGTGCTGATGAAATAATTTACACAAAGTATAGCGCCTGTCTGGGTTCGAACATACAACCTACAACTCGTACTTCGCGCCCGTTGCCACTCTCCGCAACGAAAACACACGTATTCTACTAAATACAGCCGGTAGATTCTGTAAAAATCTCACCGTGAAAACTTAGATGAAGTGAGACTGGTTTTTTGACACTATTGACAGCTCAATCCACGCACAATTCACTTAGGTTTTCACGGTGAGATTTTTACAGAATAGCACCGCTGAACATTGTATCAGAAGTCGATGTCTGTTTTTAATGCCATCGACTTCTGAAACTGTCTATTGGCAGAACACGAGCATTGTACGAGTGTATTGTGTACTAGTGTTTAATAGGCTTGCAATTTTTCGTCCATCGGATTGCTCACCATCAAAATCGTGTCCATGCTTGTCCAGTGTCCACTGTCCAGTCGTGACACGTAAAACAGACCATCGAACTGAACAACCTTCTCCATAGGACTAGAATAGTAATCGCGAAAAAATAATCAGCCGTCCCATACATTTAGGTCGAGTAGATATTGAAGTTTGTTTGAGACAGTTGATTTTTTTCCAGAATACGAGGTTGGTCCCAAGGAGAAAGTTGTTCAGTTTTATGGTCTGTACCACACCCTTAAATTATGATCAGCCCTTTTTACCCGACTGCGGCGAAGCCCAAAAGGAGGGTTATGTGTTTCATTGATTCATGCTGTACACTTACCACCGGAGGTGCATCATTACTAACAATAAAACAAAATCGTATTTTTTGACACGGAAACCTTGAGTCTCGAAATTTAACTAAACGCATTTTTTGTTTAGCACGCTCAATAACGATACGAGTAGTCAGACTAAACGGGGCATGTTATTACTATAATATTAACGTTACTCTGAGATAATAATAGTTTGGGACTATTTTTGTTTGATAGACAGGTCTAGAATAAATAGTTGCTATGCAAATGCATGGAGCGATACAAGCCGAGAGAGCGAAGCGAAACGAGCACTACTTCCAAAGGCCAGGCGGTTAACTAAGCGGCTAATTTAAAAAAAGAAAAAGAAAAAAGTTAAATGTGTTAAAAAACGAAAAAAAGTTAAATGTGTTAAAAAGTTTAAACATCTTTGGCCCAAAATTCAGCTTTGCTAACTCCGCTCACTGACGCAGCCATAAGATCAAGTGCACAAATGACAGGACATGCGGCGTAGGATGGCAGGTGGGCCATTGTCTGCGGAGATTCATTGTTTGCCCTGCCCTATGGCTGGACCTCTAATCAGGAATTTCGATAGTACCCTACGTAGGTGCGCGTAGTTTACGTTACTTTGCAAAAATTTAGAAACACATGGAGATCCTTGAGGTTTCTTGATCTCTTGTTAATTTTTATTATGAAAAGTTTTATTTATACCTAGCTGTGCCGCGAGTTCGTTCGCGTGCATGTCGGATGAGTTTTTTTTTTTTGCGCGGTACCCTAAATTCATTTTCTAAAATAAAAGTAGCCTAAGTTACTCCTTTAAACATCAGCTATCTGCCAGTGAAAGTCCCATCAAAATTGGTTCAGTCGTTTCGGAGTTTAACCGGAACAAACAGACAGACAAACTTTTTTTTTTATTACAAGTACCCTATATAAATAATACTTTCTTGCATTTAGTAAAATGCTGTTATTTTGACATCACAAACAGACACTTCAATTTTATTTATTTGTAAGATCGTCCTTCATAAAATCGTAACAAATCAATGAGTCTTGGTCAAAGCTAACTTAAAGTTTCGGTAGGAAATAAGTTTGTACAAAATAATTAAATCAGGTCGCTTTACTTATACTATCTATATAAAAAAAAATGTCATAATGAATGACACATCGTAATAAAAAAATGAGTACTTTTTTTACATAATGTTTTACGATCTTTTTATAGTTTTTTTATCGTATGGTTTTTGCAAAATATGTACTGTGATCATTTGGATTAAGTAATTTAATAGTCCGTCGATTTTTTGTTAAGTTTATGTTTTTGTGTAGGTAATGATTACTCGCTAATTTTAAAGTTATAAGTAGAGGTTAAAGTTAAAACTTTATTTCAATTTCCAAGATAATAATTACATAATTTAAAAGCTAACAGTCTATGTGTACCTATAAGTTTATAAAAAAGGAGCGGAAAAAATAAGGCATCCAAAAATACGTCCGCATCGTACCGTGTCAACAGGATGTGCCAAAAAGTTAAAAACTGATTCAAACTTCCCGTACTCCAATCAACTCAGGCACAACGAGCACAAAGTTCCAACACTTCTTGTTAACTTACTTACAAACCTACTAAGTTCTAATAAGATATCTTAAAAGACAGTCCCTGAAGTCAACACGTCTTCATAAGTTCATTAAGTTGCCTACCCAACAGTGTTTTGTTTTGAATAGCTGTCTCACACAGATGGGATTAGTGTCACTCAGTTGGTTGGAGATAAACGAGTGGAGCTCTCAACAGAGCCAAGGAAGCTAGAAGTCTTGAGTTAAAGTTCAATGCAGATATTATAGAATGGCAGGATCATCGACGCGCAACCTAATGTTACCATAATTTCAGCACATGAATATGAATCCCGTCGAAATTTTTTGTTTTTAGTTTTTTTTTTATACATGTGTATATTATTATTTATTATTTTATGTTACCAGGCAGACTTATTCTCTACCGTTCACAATGATTGTGTGGTGCCGGACTTAAAGAATAGCACCACCCCTTACTTCCCGTGGGTGTACTCTTACCGGAGAATGGGCAGCAGCGTTCTCAATGCATTCCACCATCATACCATACTGCGATCGCCAACCCGCCTGCCAAGCGTGGCAATTATGGCAACCCCCCCCCCCCCCCCCAATTGGGGGAGGCCTATGTCCAGCAGTGGACGTCTATCGGCTGAAATGGTGATTATTTTATGACTGTTACCGTATATTAAGTAAATTTTATCTTATTCCGGTCCCAAATGAAAAACCCTGTAGTAAAACAAAATGACGCTTTTTGAGGAGCAAAGTCTTCGTAACACTAACAGAGGAGCGACAAAAATTCATTAATTCACTGACAGACAACTCACAGACTAAACCACTGGGTCTAGACGTATGAAGTTTTGTACAAGAGTTCCTTATTTATTTATTTATCGGACCTGAGTACTCTGGAAGGCTTTTTGGAAATTAATCCCCTGGGAGCAGTGTTGGATCAGCGGTATCAGCCCCGATTGACGAGTTGCAGGTCGTGAGTTCGAAGCCAGGCAGGCACTTTACTTTGTGTATTTAATTTCATCACCACTGCTCTCAAAACGGTGAAGGAAAAATCGTGAGAAAACCGGTGTGAAAATATCCTAGAACCAAAAAAATCGAAGACGTGACCCGCACTGGGCCCGCGTGGTGGATTCTGGCCCAGTACCTCTTACAAAGAAACCTGCGTCCCAGCAGTGAGAACATTATAGTATAGAATAGAATACTCTTTATTATGTACTTACACCATAAAAATTACAGACATAAATATAGAAATTTTACAAAGGGTGACACAATGGGCGGTCTTATCGCTAAGAGCGATCTTTTAGAGACAACCTATGGATTAAAAAACCGGCCAAGTGCGTGTCGGGCCACGCACAGTGTAGGGTTCCGTAGTAGCCCGTTATCACAATGTAGTACGATTCTGTTAAATTTTTTTGTTTTTTATATATAAAAAAATAAAAATAAAATATGTCATATTTTGTTTTTCAATGCAAGTCTTTACCCGTTATAAACAAGCAACTACTTCATCAGTCATCTTAGTCACTTTAAAGGATTAATGCTAAGGATTTTGTATTTGGTACAAAATTATCCAACACCCAAGTTCAACGCCTATTACCGCTAAACTAATAAAGTTATCTTAACTGCTATACTTTTCCTTTAAAGTTCATGAAATGCACTATCATCGTGAATTTTTCCAGATTTTTCAAGCCAGCAGTTTAGGTTTTAGAGGGGGGGGGACGCCCTACTGGAACAAAAATTTGCACTTTAAAGTTTAATATTTCGTAAATGGAGCATTAAATCGAAAAATAATTTTAGCAACCCCCAAATCATTTTAGAAGACCTATTTAACGATACCCCACACGATGGGGTGTACGACGAAAAAAATATTCATCCCCATTTCACATGTAGGGGAGCTACCCTAAAAAAAAATATTTTCCAAAATTTTATTTTACCACTTTGTTGGCGTGATTGATATACATATTGGTACCAAATTTCAGCTTTCTAGTGCTAACGGTCACAGAGATTAAGCGAGGACGGACAGGCAGACGGACGGACAGACAGACATGGCGAAACTATAAGGGTTCCTAGTTGACTACGGAACCCTAAAAAGGGAAGGAGCGACAAATACTGTAGGTAGGTGTTTATAGCCTGATTATACATTATGCATCCCATGAAAGGGTTAAAAGTTTGTATGGAAGTTAGTAATTTTTGCTTATTACGTAATAAAATTGATGGTAATGAAGGAAGCAAGAATCGTACCTACTTACATTTAATAATTGTAGGAATGTAAGTAGGTACAGATAGATCGATTACGACGTATGGCATTCCATACAAACTTTCAAGCCCTTATTTTTCGAAATGAATGAACCAATTTTAATTAAGTTTCATACGCATATGCAGGATTTCCAGTTATCTTTTTTAAATACCTAAGATATTTCGAAAATATTGTTAAGTAACTTTTTAGACCTTTGCTTATGCGTATGAAGTTTATTAATTTCGAAAAACAAGGGCTTGCAAGTTTGTATGAAATGCCGTACGTCGTAAACACTTAAGTTTACTATTGACATTACAATATATAAGGCAGCCACATACCCCTTTACTAATTGATACTGTATTTAATCATTGATATAAACTGCCTACTGACCTATTTTAAGACGGAGACTAATCTGGCATAATTCCCCTTGTATAACTACTTCTGTAACTACTTTTTATATAAACCTGTTATGCAAACGATGATATAGGTAATAAAATTGCATTCCGAACATTTGATCCCAGAAATAAAAGCCGCAAGGTCATCTGTAGCTGTTTAAAATAATTATTTTAATTGGATTAATTGGTCAATCACAATCAACGAGTATGCAATAATAGTTGTAATATAAAAGAGTACATGCTTAGGTTGACCTTGGCAAGGAAAACCTCGTTTCGCAAACGTTGGGATACGTTTTCATGTCCTGCATGCTCTTAACCTGAACGTTGACGAGCTTGACGTCGTAAATAACGCTATGCTTATGGTCCATAATTGGTTTACTGTAAATGATTTGGTATTAAATGACAAAAAAACTAAATGCATTAGATTCGCTTTACCGAATGTTAGAAGTAGTGAATATCATGTTGTATTGAATAAGAAGATACTTGAATTCGTCGAAAACACGGTTTTCCTGGAGATCACGCTTGAGTCAAAGCTACAGTGGGGTCCGCACTTAACATCACTTGCAGGGCGGCTAAGTTCGGCCACTTACGCTGTTTGGAAAATTCGCCAATTAACAGACGTGGATACCGCGAGACTGGTCTATTTTAGTTACTTTCATAGCATCATGTCTTACGGTATTTTGTTGCGGGGACGGGCTGCAGATATTGATTCTATCTTCATTCTGCAAAAGAGGGCTGTCATAGCCATCTACAAGCTCAGCAGATGCAAATCTCTACGGGATCTGTTTAAAGAAATTAACATCATGACGGTTCCTTGTCAATATATATGTATATGAAAACATTATGTACGTTCGAAAAAATCTACATCTTTTTAGTAAGATAAGTGACAGGCATAATTTTAACACTAGAAATAAGGAAAAAAAATTGTTTTTTCTATTTCGAGTAACTTGTTAAGTAGGTACTTTTACGGAATAGGGATTTAACATTTTGGTATTTTTGATTCTTTGGTGTAAGGAAAAAAAAACTCTTTATCATGTAAAAGGAATAGGGTTTAAATGATTTTTTCTCGACACAAAAAAATTGCAAAGTTACATCTATTTTTTTACTGTTTTCGACATCACGGCGTAACGTACCGCTTGAGAGTTATTCAGAGGAATTTTCTTGAAAACATAGAGAATTAACACATCAACGTTTTCTCTAAGGCTGAGTTGCGTCATATGACTTTAACCGTAACTTTAACTATAACCGGTGATTTTTGTATGCAGTTTGACAGACTTTTGACGTTTGTTAAAGTTAAAGTAAGATGATGCAACCCAGGCTAAGTAGTTTTAAATTTAACTCATTTATTTTGTTAGAAAAGGAGTAAATTCGTTTTGGCACATATGTCGTTTTATTCCGAGCGCACGCACATTAAGTATAGCCAAAAGTAATTGCATCACTTTCGCTGGCTTAGTAGGTTTTCGAGGATTTTAGATTTTCGAGGTAGAGCCTTAAGACAGTCTTCCAAAACGCCCGCCCTTCACCAGTTTCTGGTGCTTTAGATGGAAAAAAGAATCGGCGCAACAAACTCACCCGAGCAGAATTGGCGCAACTGAACAGTTGCACCACAAGCCCAAAAGTCGTCTACATATTATACTAAAAGAGGTAACCAAAAGGAATAGTGTTCCCAGTAACTGGGTTGTCGAGGTCAGGTAGGTACCTGACCTCGACTCTTTTACTCTTCTCTTTTCTCCGCTTGGTTACTTTTTTTTCGACTGCCTAGTCGCTCCATGTAAAATACTGATATTCAGCATTATCCGGTTAGGCTGGAAGCCGACCCCATAGTTGGGATAAGGCAAGACAGATGGTGATAATGATGATTATCGAAGCTATACAAAAGGTGTGCTAAAACAAAATATTCCGAGCAAAATGCAGCTTGTTATAGCAAAAAAATCCGCCACAAAGACCAAGATAATCACAAAATAATTACGAATACAAAGAAGCTATCTGTCATAGACTCACAGCCACATCACTATGTAATGGGATTGTTATTGTACGCGTACATGAAGACGTTACATAATAGGACTGACTGTAATTGCGTAATTTTAGTAAGTAATTGACCACAATTGCCTACATAATTGAAATCAACTCTGACGCGGTAATGTCCGCAGAGTTATAAAATGTCATTTTTTGCACTGTAATTTAGACCAAATATTTTTTTTTTTAATTCTAATTAACGAAACCCTATAGAAATATATGTACCTAATTGATAATTTTATATGTATAAATTTACAGTAAAACTAAAAGGTAAACAAATATATTACTTATTACTAAGTATTTGACTCTTCATTAAACCCCAATTAAAGCAGTCGGTTATAGAAATCCATTTAAAAACTAATTCCTTCCGGCATTACCACATATTTGTTTAACTTTTAGTTTTACTGTAAATATATACATATATAAAATTATCAATTACATATGATTCTATAAGGTTTCGTTAATTAGAAAAATCTTAGAAAACTCCACTCATGCGCAAGCTGTTCTATTTTCAACTGTTCCATTTTAAAAATAAGGATTAATTAGATTTCCAGCTAGGTGCATTTGTATAATGAAGGCGCCTTATTTTTTTTATTCGGATATCTATGGGCATTACCCATTTAAGCATATAAAGGTATTTCATCATAATATAATATCGCCCAGCGCGTGCCCATGAATAATTAAATATGCTTCAGTAATAGCTAATAAACTTTACTTATCAATGCAAATCTTTATTAGCTGCGTGACCCATAAAATGTATCAATATACTTACATTTGCATAAACGTGTCTCAAACAGAGTTTCGCAAATAAAATATACGAGTACTTATATCTCCAACAAGAGAGGTTGATCTTATTCTTTACTGATTGATCAATCACTGCAAAATGCTGAAAATATATTATTTTGCCATAACCGGACGGGTTATCCACCAACCCGCACTGGGTCCGACCACTCACTCCCTCTAACCAAGAGGTTTGTGTAACTGCAGTAGGAACGTTATAGGCTGATTATGATTTCACTTACGTACCTACAACGCGGTCACATTAACTAGACGCTTGGCGTTGATGACGTCATTTTGTTTTTTTTTGGGTAATATACCTAATAAAAAAGTACCTATAATTTAAACAACAACAGAAAACTAGCCAAATTATCGACGCATGTATCGGTAACAAAAACAAAGACAAAGGCCTAACACTTGCTGGGCGAGCTAAGGAATGCGAGCCTCGTATTCCAGAGATGCGTCGACTTAATGTGACCGCGTTGTACCTACGTGTAGGCTATCAGTCGTGTCGGCGAAACGTTCGCCGGTGAAAGGTTCTATTGATGAAATTCTGAAACGTTCTGTCGGCGAACCGTCCGTCGTTTAAAAGTTCTATCGGCGAAACACTGAAAACTGAATCGTTCTGTCGGCGAACCGTTCATCGAGAAACGAATGTTGGAGAACTGTGTCAGAACCATTTTTATTTCGCCAAGTTCCCTTTTTTTTGCACTTCTTGTCGACCTGTTTGCAAGATCAGTAATTAGATAATTAATTAAAATTAGATATTTAAATAAATAATTAATTAAAATTAATAAAATAATTAATTAAAATAATAGGTAATTAAAATAATTATAATTAATATATAATAAATAAATAAATAATTAATAATATAAATAAATAAAAAATAAATAAATAAATAATTAATAAATAAATAATTAATAAAATAATTAATTAAAATTAGATAATCGATAGATACGTTTCTATAGTTTGAATACCTACTCATAAACATGAGTGCATATAGGAAGTATTTTAGTAGGTACTTATTAACACTAAGGCCTTGTGCGACAAGTAAGCGTGTTCTTCATTGCAGTCTCGTGATTTCTATAATGAATTTGCAGTTGACTCAACCAACAATGATTTATCAATGTCGAACTAGTAGCTTAATATTACATGCAGATTAATGTAATTCAATCATCCATACTATCCATACTAATATTATAAATGCGAAAGTGTGTCTGTCTGTAATAATAATAATAATAATAATTGTTTATTTCCAAAAAACTTAGTACTACTTTACAATGGCAATGTGGCAACAATTTCAATGAAGGTAATGAGATTAGCGTCTGTAGCCGAACTAGGCATAGCCTGTATTTCGGCTATCAGCACCGTTCCCCTCGAGTATTATAATACAAGAATAGGTGCCAAGCAAAAGAGGCATATGTAATTAAATTAGTACTACGGAAATACAGAAAAATAGTTGAAAAGTAATCTAGATAAGTAATTTGCAAATAGGTAATTAAAATAAACTAAATGGATTAAGTGTATGTATGTGTGTGTGTGTGGGGGGGGGTGGGGGTGTGTGTGTGTGTGTGTGTGAGTGTGTGTGTGTGTGTGTGGTGTCTGTATATGAGAATGTGTAGGTGTGGGTGTGGTGTATATGTATGTAGATGTGTGTGAAAATAATTATGAGGCGAGTGTGTGGGTGTGAGTATGCATGAGTGTATATGTGTGTAGGTGAGCTATGTCGTGAGTGTATCTTTGTTTTCAATGCTCTTAGCCTCATTCTTAGAGTGGTAAGTACATTAGTTGTTCCGTCTCCTCGTAGCTTAATTTCTGCAAATATTGGCTTACTTTTAGTTTGCATTGTTTTCTAGTCAAGGTGTATATATTTATTGATTTGTTAAGCTTGTTATAAAGGTAAGGGCCCAAAAAACTTACAAACCTTTTACCAAAGGCTGTTTTGAATGTGGTTAAATTGTCACATACGTGATGCTTTCGACGTCTCTGTAATAACATTGGATTGAAGGGCTGTTTTTTATGTTCTTGCAAGATAACTTTTAGTATATATAACTGTCTTACTGTCAAAACCCCGCACAACTGGAATAGTGTAATAGTAGGAAAACGCATCGGTTTAAACGTGCTAACCTTCAATATAGCTCTCTGGGCAACCTCAACTGCCTTTATCGTAGTTTTGCAGATACCTCCCCAGGATGAAAGGCAGTAGGTAAGAAGCGACTGACACAGGGCCTGATATATTCGCTTCAGCAGAGCAGGGTCCGCGACATGACGTAGGTTTTTAAATACATAAATTAATTTTCGTACTCTGTTACAAAGAATTTTGACATGTTCTTTAAAGTTGAGGTTATTGTCTAAAGTAATACCAAGGTACTTTATGGTATTCACGCGTTCCAGAGGTGAACAAGCGCAACTATCCGCAGAATTGCACTCATGTGAAACAATTCGTAAGTCGCCACGAATACCCACCGCCTGTCTAATGCTGAAACAAATAAATTTAGTTTTATCTACGTTTAAAGTAAGTATGTTTTTCTGCAGCCAGCCCTTAGTCATATCAAAGCCATTTTGTGCGATAGCGAAGACCTCCTCCCAACTATCACCCGCAAACACCAACGCGGTGTCATCCGCGAAAGAGATAATTTCACCTTTGGCAAGATTAAGACGAGTAAGCTCATTTATGTACACAAGGAAAAGGGTGGGCCCCAGTATACTTCCCTGAGGCACGCCGTGAGTAACTGGAAGGTGTGTACTTTTGTGTTTATCCACTCGGACACACTGAGTTCGCCCAGAGAGGTAGCTTTTGAAAAGTTCAAGCTGGGTGCCCCTGATACCCAGAGCCTCCAATTTGTTGAGTAAGAGAGAGACAGAAATCGTATCAAATGCCTTTGCCAGGTCAAGAAAAATAGAAAGACATTTTTTCCCTTGGTCCAATTTAGAACTAATAAATTCAATAAGTTTATTAACTGCCTGTTCTGTAGATTTTCCGTGTCGAAATCCGTATTGGTTTGCTGAAAGCAGATTATTTTTTTCGAGATGGTTTACTAGACGAATGTTTATTATTTTTTCCAGAATTTTGGAAATTGCGGGCAATATAGATATCGGTCTATAGTTGTTTATACGACTTCTGTCTCCGTTCTTAAAGATTGGGCACACTTCTGATCGTTTTAGGGAATCGGGAAACACTCCAGCTTTTAAACAATCGTTGAAAATTTTTTCCAGGTGTCTGTATTTTACCTCTTCACGCTTAAGAGCCTATACTACCTCAAACGGCTTAGCATGATCCTCCGTTATGTCGAAAATACCGCAGCATTAATTTTGAAATAAATATATGGTAAAGTTGAGGATTAATGCTAGGTACTATGTTAGACAAAAACACAATTTGATAAAATTTTCTCGATAGAAAAAAATTCCAAAGTTACCTCCATATTGAACAATAAACCGCTGGTATTCAAAAAATACTTCAAATTAGATCATGAAACTTTGCATACTAACTGAACTAACTATAAAGCAGGTCTTATGTTATTTAATTTTTTTCAATTACCTTTATTTTCACCGTAAAAAGCAAATACCTAAACTATTGGCGCTGCCTTCCGCCCAGCATCGCACTCTGTCTCGCTCTTACACAGTCCGCGAGCAGTATCGTGCGAGCGAGATAAAGAGTGAACTTAGGCTGAGGTAGTATAGGCTCTTCAACCGCTGAATCGATTTAAATGAAATTGGTATAGTGATAGTTTGCAAAAGTCCCGGGAAAGGACGGATAGTTTTTATCTCGATATTCGGATGAAACCGCGGGGCGCTGCTATATATAATATATAAATTAATTTGCCCCACACAAGGTGAACTGATGACCTGGTGAAGGTTGATAGAATCTACTAGATGCGAGAAACGAAGGACCCGGTAGTTGTAGCTATGTTTCATGACGTCCACTGGTATAGTGGACTTCTTTCGACTGAATGTTGGTGATCAAATTAATTTAGAATGAAAATCTAGTAGGTACGAGTGTATCTATTGTGCAATTGTAACAGCATCGAAACGACGCTCTAGTCACGAGACTAGCTTATTAGCTGCTAATATGACGTTGATGCCGTATAAGGATGTCGAAGATAAACTAATAGATACATTCAACGTTTCTGGCAGAAAATCTCGTAATATTTCATTTCCATCTGATTAATCTACAGGGTTATTGTTAAACATTAACAACGTCTTAAGAGTTCATTGTACTCATCATTACGAACAACTTTTACTATGGGACCAAACATGAAATCGCGAAAAAAAATCAGCCGTTCCCTACATTTTGACGAGTTATACGAACATAAATGATTTTTTTTTCGCGATTTCATGTTTGGTCCCATAGTAAAAGTTGTTCATAATGATGAGTACAATGGCCTCTTAAGAGGTTGTTTATGTTTTACCAATAACCCTGTATAATGGTATTCATTGCCAATCCGAATACTGTGAAACAGCCCTTACACATATTGTATTATGTGCTGAAACGATAACTAACAAAAACAGCAAAAACATATTAATCAGCCTATAATGTTCCCACTGCTGGGCACAGGCCTCCTCTCGGTGAGAGGGAGTGGGGTCTAACGCGGGTCAACGCGGGTCCAGTGCGCGTTGGTATAGATGTCACATGTCTTCGAATTTTTGGTTCAAAGATATGCCGGTTTCCTCACGATGCTTTTCTTCACCGTTTTGAGAGAAGTGGTGATGTAATTGTTTACACAAGTAAAGCGCCCGCCGGGGTTCAAACCCACAAACATAGGTATGTCTCACCACCACTCTTAAGTTGGGGTGGTGGGTGTGGAAGCTCTTCCTGCTTCACTGCTCTTCCACAAAAATTGCATTAGAAAACAGTTGCAGAAAGGAGGCAAAAAAAAATTGCGATCGTAAAACACTCTCTAATGCTTTGCATTAAGTCGTGCAAAACTAGACTAGGGGAAGCCCGGGCAAGACGAATATGTTAAGGGGTACTGCAAATAAAACCACAATCTAATAATCAATAGAACTCTTTGTACTTTTAATTTGTACTATGTTTAATCGTCTTTGAAAAATAATCATTAAAATTCAAAAACTTAAACAATTTCTATAATAATTTTGAGCATTAACAAAAGGTATCAATTATCGGTTTTGCCCGGTGGGGTCGGGCAAAAAGGATAAGTAGAACTAGCTTAGATCAGTGTTCGCATTCATCACAGAAGTAGCTGCCAACTCCTACATAATAAAATGCAGTCTTTATGCCCCCAAATGCACTGATTACACTGAATCCAATCTTTCGCTAGTGGTTCAGTGTATTTGTCAGCGCACACTAAACCGTAAAAATCTGGTTTCGGATTTTTGTTTTGTTATTTGACTGAGGATATTTTAGTTTTAGTTTTTCTGGGGCCTGCTAACTCAGAAATGGCATATGTAATGGTAGTGGTAACTAATACTTATAATATGCTTGCTCTGAGCAAAACGGAATACCTAACCGTTTTGCCCGTATCCATTTTGCCCAACACTCTAATATTAGAAACAAGTGAAAACTTGAATTGTTTTTAGTAGGTAAACAAAAAGTAACGATCACAAATAATACCTAAATAAACGTGCAATTGAATATACAATACATCTTTATAGACAACTGATGACTAATACAAAAAGTTTGTGTGCAAACCTTTACAAACAAAACAACGATAATCCTTTTTTTTCCCTTCCACAACAGATGCACTCGCGTATTGTTTGGGTTGAACTGCCATGGCATTGCCGATCGTATGTGTCACGACTAGAGAAAATGTTAATAGCGCTATCTATTATATGTTTATGGAAAAATCAGTTATTCTTCTTACCCGCACTATGCTTCTTGCCCGGCCTTCCCCTACGTCATCATTTTGACCTCACCATCTGTTTCAGCACCCTAGAAAACCACGAAATCGACACCCATGATGAAACATGTGCATTCGCACACAGCTCAGGGCACCAGAGAGTACTTGGAGAAAACATTTGTATTGCCGTGGCCTCAATCCCATCGAGCAGGCATGAGACATTAAAAAAAAAAATGTAAATCATGAAACTTTTATTTTCTCTTGACTGTAGGTACTTACCTGACAAAAAGAGTAAACCTAGATAATGTGGATAAGACAGAGATTAAAACAGAAGACGAACTAGCAGGGGATCGAGGAGGGGGGGTGGACGGGGCGTTCAGGGGATCAGACCGGAATTAATCGAGTTAATTTAAAATGCAACCATGCCATTTTTGTTGACGAACAAATTGAAATAAATAGAACATTATGGTATGATTGCAATGTAATTAGTCTTACTCAACGTTTATAAACATAGAAGTGAATTCAGCGCACGATCCCCAGCGCAGAAATTCTTCGTCAAGTATAAAAAAAGATGTTTCATAGAAAAGTTCAATACCTATTCGGTCAAAATGTATGAAACATTTTTTTTTTCAGAATCATGTACCATAGAAATATTTATCTGCCAAGACGAGCCAAGGGAAGCGCTAGGGCACCTTTTCTCAAAGCACTACGTCGTTTTTTTGAACCCTCACAATTTGGGTTTGGATTATAACAGATAAACAAAATTCTCGGGATATGAAGCCAATAGTGGACTTATTAAACATAATATAAAGTTTCAGTTGCATAAAAAAACCACGATTTCGTCACTGACTCACTGATGATCATCAAAATTCTTAGGGTACTTCCTGCAGTCCTAGAAAGCTGAAATTTTGGTATCTAAGCTAATATTAGTACTTACACAAACAACAAAAAAATTCTAAAACTTGGAACTTTTACCCCCCAACTCCTTAACTTGGGGATGGAAGTTTGTATGAGATGCTAGTAGTCTGCAAATTGATATAAGAACTCCTTGATATCTTATACATAATAATAAAATCGTAGGAAAGTCAAAACTGTACATTGAATATTTTTTTTAAAGAATACTTGGGGCGTGATCTACAATCGATACCGAATCCAAAAATATAGTTTTTAGAATTTTGTCTGTTTGTCTGTTTGTCTGTATGTATGTCCGGGAGAAACTCAAAAAGTACTGCATGGATTTACTTCAAATTTTGCATGAATATTACTAAGAGGTCGGGTCAACATATAGGTTACATATTATCACGCTATCACCTACGGGGGAGGAGCTGTGAATCTTTATTTTTCTTTCGCATTCTGTGACAGCGTGTAATCTAACGACGCATATTTAAATGTTGTTTTTGAGTAAGCCATGCTATTATCTAGCTTTACACTATAAAAACTACGCCATTTAAGTAACTTGGACAGAGAAACATAGTTTAATGAATGTTAGTAGTATAAAGACAATTTTGAAGCAGCGGCATCCATGAGATTTCATAAAAATCAAATCATGTTACATGTTAACACTTTTTGGAAATTAATAATTTAAATTTGATCATGTTGGCGAGGTTAGTAGTTAGTTATTCTTAAAATTCATAGATGGTGATGTGCATTTTCTTCATAAAACTTGTATCGTATAGTTCGTTTTGACAAATTCAAGTTCCAACAAAACCCTCAAAATCTTGAGCAGAGTTGAGGAAGACAATTTAAGAAAAATGCGGTGTTAAGTATTACAAAAAGTTATGTTCATTGATGATGATCATTTCTTCATCAATTTCACCGGACCCGGTAGCTTTGTGGGAGAAGTATCGCCATCAGCTGTCTAAAGATTTTCTACGAGCTTTGAGGCGTGCTACTGGAGACGAAATCGAAGTAACTGATGAACGCGTGATGAACACCTGTCTCAGTTCACTTCAAGATGTGGTCATTTCTATCGGCGGCAATCCACTGATCGAATATGGGTTACCAGCTCCCCAATCACCACCGCATCAAGACCGTGGAAATCGAGAGTATAACGCTAAGACAAATTACGATCCGGGCGAAATGAGCACCATACGAATTGACCATGTCGCTTTGTTCTCTTCAGAGCAAAAACAAATTTATGACACCGTCCTTGAAAGCGTTGGGCAAAACCAGGGTAAAATGTTTTTCTTGGATGCTCCTGGTGGAACAGGAAAAACATTTGTTACCACTGGCATGCTTGCAGAGGTCAGGAGGCAAGGCAAAATTGCTATTGCTGTAGCGTCGTCGGGAATCGCTGCCACACTGCTACCGGGTGCCAAGACAGCACATGCCATATTTAAAATTCCTATTGATTTAGAGAGCGCCGAAATGCCTGTTTTTGGTGTGTCACGTAACAGCGATAAGGGACACGTGCTCAAGGATTGCTCTCTGATCGTATGGGATGAGTGTACGATGGCCAATAGGAAGGCAGTTGAGGCCGTGGACAGAACCCTGCAGGACATCCGCAGGAACCACATTTGATGGGTGGTGTCACGGTTCTGTTCAGTGGCGATTTCCGGCAAACGCTTCCCGTGGTGACGCGGGGATCGAGGGCTGACGAGGTGAATGCTTCGTTGAAACGATCTTCGTTGTGGTCACGAGTTCGTACGCTGCGCTTGACCATTAATATGAGAGCTCGGCTCGGCGGCAATGCACGTGCTCAAGAATTCTCCGATGTCCCTCTAAGTCTTGGCGAAGGCACTCTACCAGAAGAGAGAGGTGGACAGGTGGTGCTTCCAGAGTCTCTCGGTAGAGTGGTATCCAGCTTAGAAGAACTCATTCGCTGTGTGTACGGGGACATCAGTCGTATATATACCGCACCAGCAGAATTCTTGGGTGTGTGAGCGGGCCATTTTGACGCCCAAAAATAATCAGGCTAAAACAATTAACGAATGCATTCTCTCGGAAATTGAGGGGAATGAAGTGGTCTACGCCTCGATAAACACTGTTGTCGAGCAAGATGATGCCACACATTATCCCGTGGAATTTCTGAACTCCCTGTCAGCAAGTGGACTTCCAGCGCATATTATCAAGCTGAAGTCGGTGTCCCGATTATGCTTCTTTGGAACCTATCTCCTCCGAAGTTGTGTAACGGGACCCGCCTTAAAGTCATCTCGCTCCACAGACACACCATTGAGGCGGAAATTCTTACGGGTTGTGGCGTCGGCGAGGCAGTACTTATACCACGCATTCCCCTCATATCTCATAACTTCCCGTTCCAGTTCAAGCGCGTATAGTTCCCCGTGAGTGTTTGCTTCGCGATGACCATCAATAAGTCGCAGGGGCAGACACTGAGGGCAGCGGGTGTCTACCTCAGGTCGAGTTGCTTCTCACACGGGCAACTGTACGTCGCTTGCTCCCGCCCGCGTCACCAGTCCTGACTCTCTTTACATTTTGGCTCCTGGCAGCATAAATACCAACGTAGTTTATAGGGAAGTGTTGTAAGGTATGATTTCCTTCAGTCACATCTTATGACTGAACTCAGCAGGATTCCCATATAACTCTCTTCACTTGCTTCGCTTGCAAAAATATATATATTTTAATGGTATTTTAAAAGTTGTTAACTTATAATGATATAGCGACACTGGCATCTTAGGTATTTTTGGTGCTTTAGAGCCTTCACGCAGACGACGTCGCGGGCGGCAGCTAGTAAATAATAAAATACATATTTCAGGATTTTTAAATTAGAGGATGGAAGTTTGTATGGGTTTTCCCATACAAACATAATTTCATGCTAAAAATCGGAAAATTATACAAGTACACAGACTTCTTATTAAAATATTCGAATTTCAGGTTTAAAAAAAAAACATCTTCAACCCCTTAAATTAAGGGGAAAAAAAATGTCATAAGCAACTTACAAAAAGAAATGAAATCCCACCAAAAACGTTTTCATGTAAAATGTTTTAGTTTATTATGATTCTAAAGGTAATTGGGCAAGAGGGATGCCGCGCGCCGTTGTAAAGGTTAAATCGCTAGTCGGTGCCTACCTACTTAGATATAATTACATGTAAGATTGCTTCCTTGACTGTTAAAGTGTTCAGTGATTAAAAAATATTTTGTCATATACATATGCTTCTAGCAGGAAGACACGCGGCTATTACATATGTCACGTATTTAAGTAAATTACAGCATGATGTCCTCTTGTGTCAACTATTGTATACACTTGGCTACTTACATACTTAATTTAGATGAATGAATCATGAGTCCCAACAAGTCTTAACTGTAAAGCTAACGTTTCCTGAAGAGAGCGGTTCTATTATATTATAATTACAGTCATGAAAATCTGTAATTTCCATCAGTACTTGACATTATGGTGTCATGTGTGACTGTTGACCATATCCTTAGGAAACTAAAGCTTAACAAAAACTTTGTTAGGTACTAAACACGTATTAAAATTGAGCTAAACAAGTGAACTATTTCTTTATTATTCATTCTATCTCTTTTATTATGTTCCTGCTTTTTATTCTATTCCCATATAAACCTAAACTATAAACTTAATTTTGCATTGTATATTTTGTTTGTTTTTTTTTTACTATTTTACTTTGTATTCATTGTGTCCTATCTAGGTATAAATTCTAAGGCTTATTATATTCATGCATAATTTTGAAGGCACACTGACTTCTAAGATACAGGTTTTTACCTAGTTTAGAGGTCAGGGTCTTTTTTACAGTGAATCACTTAGCCTAAGCTATTTTTTTTTATTTGTTTCCTATTCAATGTAATGTTCGTGCATTTCTGGGAGTAATAAAAGATTATTATTATTATAGAAAAATTACTTCATTTATTTCAAGTTTAGGCAAGACTAAACTCACATATGAACCTAGCATTTAGGTATATGAAAAACAGTCATTTATTTAAGGCTTTTTCAATGTTTCAGACGCATCGCGAAGTCACACGGAGCGTGCGCCATTCGTATGGATGCGACTTCAGCTTTCTCCGCTCGCGCAGCCGAGCGCCTCGGTTACAGCAAGGTCTACTCCATCAAGTACGCTGATATCCCGGACGGCCCACAGCCGAAACCACCACACTTTGAGGCTTGCGTTTATCTCAAGAAGTTTTAAGGTAAAGCTGGACTCTAAATTATACTTTCTTTAATGTAGGAATTTAGCTGCATCTGGCTGGGATTTTTTTGGTTTAATCTTATGCTTGGAACGAACTAGTTGCCCCGATTTCCATCGCGATCATCATGTTTATGTGTTAAGGATAACTAACGAATGGCACCTACATGCTAAAAAAAATGCTTTAAGGCGAATGGAGAGTGGTAGACCGCAAAATTCAAATTTTCTTACGTTTTTTGCAACTTGCAGGTCATTATCAGATTGTATCTTGATCAAAATATGATTCGCGACCAATAACAACTACTTAATTAGAGAATTATAATCATTAGAATCATTAATATATCTTTCTAAGTTAGATTCCTACCACCAGCCACCAATCTCTTATGGAAAAGTGTTCACTTTTGACATACATAGTAGATAACTATTTTAACAGTTCTCTAAAAATCTTATTCGTATTGTGTTTACTTTGCAAACGATAGAAAATAAGTTTTTTATTTTTCTTTGTCTTTTTCAGAATCTGCACAGCACGCACAAACAAAATGAACTTCTTCGAGGTTACCTAACCTGATCAAAAACTTATCCACATTAGATATTAGCTGTACTACACACGTTACTCTTAGATTTTACTCAAACCTATTATCGCAGCAATTTAGGTACTGTAGTAGCGTAGCGAAACACTTTTAATTAAGAAGTTATAAAAATGCATTATAATATTAAAATGTATAAATAATTATTGTACCTGGCAATTTTAAGGCTATAAAGGAGACGCAGTTAAGCTAGACTCACACTTAGGCAAATTTCACGCGGGAAGGGACGCGTCATACCTGATGTACGTTTTTTTTTTATCTCACGGAGCGACACACGCTTTACTTGTGGACGTCCTCTTGTCCAAGTCCCGTGCGGGACTCGCCTCAGTGTGTTTGAAGCTTTATGGGTAACCGACGGATTTTAGTTCTCTGCTTTGTTAACTCGCGTATTTACTATTTATTTTAAGGATATTCACTCACTCATTTATAAAAAAGCGACAAAGCAGAATTAGTATTCTCGAAAAAAAAATCCTTATGTAGGTATAAAAAATTGACAAATAAGAATGTTGACCATCATTATTTGTCTGCAATAATTATATTTTGTGCTAATTAAATATTTAAACGGGCATCGCAGTACTCGTCATTCCATAAGTTAAAAAATAGATTTAATTTAGCGGTGCCTAGTAAAATATAATAGCAACACACGTTAGCAGAACATTGTTATAACAAAATGTTTAGGCTTCCCTTCCTATCGTGTATCAAACAGCATAGCTGTTTGTAGTTCCTTAATAATGTATTATTTAATGTACTCTAGGTTATAAATCAAACACATTGACTATTATTTAATTGTGAGACCGGATCAAGTCGTGATGGCCCGGGTGGCCACTTATAAAGTAGGACTTGGTAACACAACAAGCCCTAAGGTGAATGGGTAGTTGGGAGCGCGAAATTCAAATTTTCTTACGTTTTTTGCAATTTGCAGGTCAGTGTCAGGTTGTAGATGCAGGTACATATTTAGAGAATTATAATCATTAGAATCATGAATACATCTGTTTAAGCTCAATTTCTACCATTAACACTTTTCCATAAGACATTGGTGGTTGGTGGTAGAAATCTAACTTAGAAAGATATATTAATGATTCTAATGATTATAATTCTCTACCTGTTATTGTTGCGAATCATATTTTTATCAAGATACAATCTGACACTGACTTGCAAATTGCAAAAAACGTAAGAAAATTTGAATTTCGCGGTCTACCACTATCCGTTCACCTTAACAAAACACATTCTAGTGTTGTAATACAATGTAATTAATATAACTATGTATTTTGCTTAAGTAAATAGGTGAATATGTCTCATAAACAAATAAATTGTTAACGCTTTCTATTGAATAATAAACTCAGAAGTAAAGCTCCAATAATTTGCGGCGCAAGTGGTTTATCAGAAAATATAGAATCTCTCCTACCGCAGATCTGATAAACCCAGTCAAAATAAATGTACCTATGGTCAAATCAATAAAATTGTGATTTAGTCTGTAAATATTGTAATTCTAACTCAATAAATGTACCTTAGTTAAATAATATTTCTTTTGTTTTGATTTTATCACCTCATAATTTCCTATTGACAGCTACTGAATCATCAGAAGACGGAAAGTCTGACAACCAGTCTTACCAAGAGGTTTCGTATGACCCAGTCACTGGGTTGTGGAGGTCTGATAGGCAGTCGCTCCATGTAAAATACTGGTACTCAGCTGCGTCCGGTTAGACTGGAAGCCGACCACAACATAGTTGGGAATAGGCTAGGCAGATGATGATGAGCTACTGAACATCATCATTGGTCGCCTTGATCCTCCCATTGTGAACCGGAGTAACTGTGGGGTAATCGTGTACCTAATACACTAACAGTAGGAATGGCTTTCATTTTGACAGTTCAAAAACATTCATTGCGTATTTTACGTTGCTGAGCAGACGAGTACGATTCTGTTGTTCTTTATTCTGAATAGGTAAAAAAAAAAAAACATATTTTGGTTTTCAATGCAAGTCTTTACCCATTATAAACAAGCAACTACTTCATCTTAGTCACTTTAAAGGATTAATGCTAAGGATTTTGTATTTGGTACAAAATTATCCAACACCCAAGTTCAACGACTATTACTGCTAAACTAATAAAGTTATCTTAACCGCTATACTTTTCCTTTAAAGTTCATGAAATGCACTATAATCGAGAATTTTTCCAGATTTTTCAAATCAGTAGTTTAGCTTTTAGAGGGGGGGGGGACGCCCTACTGGAACAAAAATTTGCTTTTAAACTTTAATATTTCGTAAATGGAGCATTCAATCGAAAAATAATTTTAGCAACCCCTAAGCCATTTTAGAAGACCACGATACCCCACACGATGGGGTAGATGATGAAAAAAATATTCATCCCCACTTCAAGGGGAGCTACCCTAAAAAAAAAATATTTTACAAATTTTTATTTTACCACTTTGTCGGCGTAACTGATATACGTACTCCTACAAAATTTCAGCTTTCTAGTGCTAACGGTCACAGAGATTAGGTAAGCGAGGACGGACAGACAGACAGACGGACGGACAGACATGGCGAAACTATAAGGGTTCCTAGTTGACTACGGAACCCTAAAAATGATTTAGATTTCGATTGATGTGTGTTACGCAGTTAGGGTCCAGGCTTTCTTCGTTTTATGAAATGCTGCCCTCAGCTCCTACCCTTCTCCGCCACTCATTACTTTTCGTCGCTAGATTATTATTAACTAACGACCTGTCCCTGTTTCGCACGGTTATTACGACTTGACAAAATAGTTTCCGTAATAAGAATGAAATGTTAATGATAATACGCACAAATTTTCCAGAATAATAGAAATGATGAAGTCTTGAAGAAATTGTATTAAAAAATCAAAATGGCGGCATTCTGTATTCCATTCAATAGTACATACTAATTCCATGTCCATTCATCATTCACTTGGATCAAGGTCGAATCATGTGATGATGCACAACCACTGACCTCTATAATACAAGTACGCTGGACTGCAGACTATGGATGACAGATTGAAGCCATCTGATTTTCGCCATTTTGGCGCTGATAGCAATGTGAAGGGACCATAGAACTAATATTAGAGATGGGATATATCCTACGATAAAAAATACTTTTATGAATTTTATCGATCGTTGTAACCACTGAGAGTAATTTATTACTTAGGAGAATAATATCGGATAACTCTCAGTTATTTTTATACTTCATTTTTAAGTAATAGTGTAATTGCTCTGCAAAAGTTAAGGGGCCGGCGCAGCATGCGTAGTTCATACAAACGTAATAGGTACCAAAATAATTTGTAAATCAAACATATTTTTAATGTAGTGTGCATTTATTCCGATTGGATTACAGTATATCTAGGTTCCCAAATATATATTTTGAATGGACACTGATTTAAAGACGAGTTATGAGAAAAATAAGTTTTCTATAGAAATTTGAAATTCACTCTCGTCTTTATATCAGAGTCCTTTCAAAATATATATTTGGGAACCTAGATATTCTGTAATCTAATCGGAATAAATACACACTACCTTAAGAATATGTTTGAATTACAAATGATTTTGGTATTACGTTTGTATGAACTACGCATTAGCATGCGTAGTTCGCCGGTCCCCTATCTGAAAATCCATTAGGGCGCGGTCAGATCGCACGCTATAAACTAGTGGATAGTGTCCTAGTAAGGTTATAGCGCATGACGGTCAGATCAGTGAGCTTTAAATATGAGGATAGGCTTAGGCCTGTCCTCATATTTAAATTCTAAAATTTAGCCTAAAAACTACTATGGTTGAGCTAATATCTCCTGGCTCAACTACACTAGTTTTACAATCTGAACTGGGGTCACATTAGTTCGCAATATGAACTAAAAACTATGTTACCATTTCGCTCTAACCTAGTAAATCAAATGGCAGCTGTATTCTTCGTGACTTTGTGTTGTTTGTGTTGTCACTTTTGGTGTTCAATTTGGAAGAATTGAACCATGTAGGAAACAAAAACCAACAAACAGCGTCCATACAAATTCAATCAAATTCACTCAAATTGAATGCCTAAAGTGAACCTTGTAACATTACCATGTAGTCATTACTAGCGGAAAGGAGAGGGATTCCATTTTCATTATTGCGGGCGTACTAATGGAAAAATACACAAGAAATACCAAAGTCTAAGTCAAATAATTTATTTCAAATGAAATAGACACTTTTGAACGTCATTATTTTATTTCAAATAGGTACATAGGCACTTTTGAACGTCAAACATACAATAAAATAGAATTGATTCTAGTCTTCCAAAAGGCCGTGTTCGTATGGAGAAGAGCGTAAGTGTAGAGTGTTTAACGAAACAGTCCGCAGTGAAATTGCTACAAAGATGATAATTCGATTTAGGACTCCAATTTTCCATTTTCATGTTTTTGAGCCCTGCTTAGTTGATTCGGTGGGAAATCTGAAATTAAGTATTTAATTAAAGTAAAACTGACTAAAGTATACATACATTGTAGATGACAAGTTTTATTTTGATGTTAGGTCTTTACTTCGGAAACAAGTACACATTACATATACTACTATGCTTCCGCTCGCGGCTTTGCCCGCGAGATATGTCGATAAAAACTATACTCTGCCAAATATTGAAATCCGTTTAGTGGTTTAGGCGTGAAAATGTAACATACAGACAGACAGACAGACAGAGTTACTTTCGAATTTACCTATAATATTAGTATGGATTTATCTGTTGAAATTAGAAACTAGTATTTGCTAATTTGTTTTAGGTAGGTAATCAAATTGCAGAAATTTCTGGCGACAGTAAAGGAAATTGCCCATAACCAGTACCGCTTTAAAGCAATAGAGTATGGCCATAAAAATATACTTATAAATTATAAAATATTTTTTTATCTTTTCTGAGTTCAGTTGATTGAAATCGTATGTGAGGTTAATATTTTGTATTTAATTAGTTATTAATTCGATTTTATTGCATACTTTTTTAAATGGAGTATTTTTGTAAAAGCAGTGTTGCCAATTTTAAGAACCTCCCCATAATCAGTCTTAACGCTTAGTATAAAGACAGACGCTGAGTTTTAAAAATAATTTCAACTATGACATTCTTCCTGGGTCATTGATTCCGTTTTAGTCAAGATCTGGCAGTTGGAGTACCTAATTTATACGGCCTACCCAAATGTCCCTTCTTTGGTATTGTTCGTCGAATCGTTGAGCTCCTTAAGTTCTGCGTTGAGCTGCACGTTTACTGACAAATGGGAGCACTGACTGGACAGGTCCACTCAATCTGTGTGGTTCTTTTCTCAAAAGAACATTTCAGACACCTTTACACATGGTCTGCACATGATCTGACCAAGATTATGTCTGGGCTTTAAAAGAGATTGTGACTCTGAGTTTGTTTCGGCCTTTCTTCTCAGAGTTGTCAGATAGGAAACGCCCTTCTCATCTAGTTTAAAAAAATATGTTTGACGTGTAAAAGTGTTTTTTTATCATTTGTCCTCCTTATTATTTTTTAATTAACATAATTAACTTAATATAATTATATATTTTTAAGATCTTTAAAATAATATTAAATTAAATCATTTATTGCAGACTAATTATTTGTCCATACTTGTTAGTGTAGTTACATTACTTTACTAATTAAAACTATTTCTATTATTGACAAATCACATGGTCAGGGTGATTAAGATTAACTGTTGGTAACACTATCACGGGCAATGTGAAAGGTGAACTGCCAAATGTGTCAAAAGTGTCACTCACTGTCAATAATTATTTGTCAAACAAAGCATCTCATGTCGGTCGACCTGCCGACCAGCACTTCGCAGCGAACATTGTTATTACTTGTTTATTGATAGTTGTTGAGTTTGTTGTGCTAAAAAATAACTTATCATTGCGTTAACATCGTGTCCAGTTGAGTCTTCAGATTTCTGCACGGTCAAGAATTCTTATAGAGACCATTGTACTGTTTCTGTGCTGTGGATTGTGTAGAACGTTTTTACGACTACGGCCTGTGTTTTCTGTGCAGTAAATCACCAACGATTTCGTTAAAAACGTCACGCTGTGGGAGCTGTGTCCACCCCGTCATCAAGTCGGAGAGGCAACGGATATAATGGAAGTCTTTCAGCACATTTGTATTTTGTTGTTTACAGCTAATACTAGAAGCTGTTTAACTAAGTTCAAAATATACATTTAAATGCATCATGATGAGAAAAGTGGGGAAGTGTGTTGTACCACTCACTTGCGAACGATCACAATACAGACTGAAGCTGTGGCGACACAGTGCTTCCTTACCCAAACCTACATTCGTTCCACCGGCTGAAGAGCTCCTACCAGGACATGAGTTACCTTGGGTAACCTTCGGACCACGGTTGGCCGAAGTAAGGACAACCTGTTCAGGTGGAGATTCATAGACGACACCGCCTTGGAGTGTAAATGTTGTGCTGTTCCACAAACGATGGGACGCTTAATATCGTGTCCCGTCTGCTGCACTTTACTGGAATTGAAGGACGCTGGTGATGGCGGCAAACAAGTAGCTGAATTCTGGGCCGAGTCCATTTAGATTGCTATCGACACGCTAAGAGGAAGATGATGAGATGAGAATTAAGAACCACCAGTTATACTTTTCTTAGTTTGATTTGATTTTGTTTGTGACTTTTGCCTGTCTGTGACATTATCAGTCTCGCTTGTGCCGCGTTCCGATGCGCACGTGTTTGCATATTCTGTGTTTTGACTAGCGCGGCGCAAGCTGTCGCTCGAATTCTTTTCTCGCCATGAGTAATGAACTTGTGGCGAATGAGCTGCTGGCGTTCCTGCAGCAGAAGCTGGATGTGATGGACGAGGTATCCGCTGTCCAAATCTGCTCAACGAACTTCAGCGAGGAGGACATAGCTGCTGCCAAGCTGTTGTTGTTTAGTGTGCTGAACAAGCGCGACCAGATGGTGTCCCGCCGGCGTGACGGGACTAAGAGAAGCCTGCAAGATATTATCACGCTGCTCAAGGAGACCGACCCGGACGACGTGCCGACGTTTGTGGCGAAGGATCTGCAAAAGCTGCCACCCGTCACCTTCGACCACGTCGATGTAACGAGCCTTCTGAAGGACATTGTTTTTCTGAAGGCCCGCCTCGCGGATGTTCTAGCGAAGTTAGATGCATCCCAAAACACCGTCATAGATTTGCGCAAAGAATTTACCGAGTTGCGCAACAGTATGGCGGTAACTAGGTCATCAGTCGATGCATCTAACGTAAACATGTGTCGCGGAGCCGGCCTCGATTTATCGTCGTCAAATTCCGCGTCAGCAGTTTTGTCGCCAGCGCACCCGTCGTTTGCTGAGATTGCAGAGCGCCCCGCCCGCGCGCACCGCAGCCCCGCACCCGTCATCGCGGCTCCTCCACGCAACGCCGCCCGAGCCCCTCGCCCCGTCCCGCTGCCAGTGTCTGCAGCCCTGGCGAAGCCCCAAAAAATGGAATCCGCTAGCGTCACCGCGAGTGCCCCAAGAGCTCCAAGTAGGAAGCCCATGCCACAAAAGGCACCGAATAGGGCTGATGATGAGGGTTTCGTGACGGTGCAAAGGAGGAAGCGCCGGTCACGAACGAACAAGAACCGCTGCGGCAAAGCTCCTACGGAGCCCGAAGTCAGCTTGCGTGCCGCAAAGCCGAACACACCGGTGTACATCTCCCGCCTACACTACACCACTACGGCGGAGAACATCGTGGAGTATGTGCGCCAGAAGACGAGGTACACACCGAGGGTGCAGTTACTGGAGTCGCACCGCAACGTCAACTTCAAGGCGTTCGTGGTGCGCATACCAACATGCTACCTGCACCTGGTGATGGAAGAAAGCTTTTGGCCGCAGGATGTGGTATTCCGCCGCTTTCGCGGACAAGTGCCACCAGAACGCACAAAGACTTAGTGCAACTAAGTGATACTAACATAGTTATTAAGTTTTATTTACTAACAAAATTGTTACTATATTAATATGTATACTTAGGTTAAGGTATGTATCTATGGGTCTTTGTTACCTGATAATAAATGGTTTATTATTATTATTATTATTATTATTATGTGTATTTTCTATTAAACTAATGCTAAGATCAATTTCTTTACTGAATATGATATATCTATTATATTTATTTTTAGATGTTAGTCGTATTATTGGGAGCATGTGAGTAGGAACGAAATATGCGGAATTGAACTAGCAAACGACATTGAGGTTGACTTGCCGTTGGTACTGGGAACGGACACGTATTTAGTAAGGGGAAGAATTAAGTCACGACATGTCAGCAGAAAGGTTACGCTTACATTTTAATTAATAAGTAACTCAGTACCTAGGTGATATTAATAGCTATTATTGCAATTGTTTGGTGGGTAATCAGACAATGGGATGATGTGCTTTCATTATGACCATTTTGTGGTATCTTAGTTGGGCTCGATTTAGGTCTGTGGAGCCACCGGCTCCGCTTTTAGACGACATATTTTATGAATATGATTATAATATGGACCAATGAAACTATTGCATTCCTATATTCAAGCATTTTTATTTTCTATTTCCTATCAAAACCTACATTTAGCATGACCTACCTTTGTAATATTATTTAATTGGGATCATTCATTGATTTATTGGAACTATTTTCTGTTGTTTTATGTGAATCAAATCATATTGTTGTAAAATACTGTTTTTTTGGTGGAAGATTTGTTACAAAACTAACCTCAAAACTGAGCAGAAAATCAAAGTACAACAAAAACCCCAATAAATAAATGGATAATTTTAATTTCCTATGAAAGTACGACATTACCCCGCTTTTATATCCAATTTATGGTAGCATACAAAATTGTTTGATGCGCAACGGCGGTCAGTAGAGAAATGAGCAATTTCCTTTCTATTTGAAAGACGTAAATTTAAAATTATTAACTGTCTGAAGAAAATTATCGACACGTTATCGACATGGAACATTTACAACCCTATTCAAATTATTGTATTCACTAAATGTGAAAACTGAGCCCTAATTACACTTAAATATGATGGGATATTAATGAAAACATTTATTCTAAATATAAGATAGTAATAAAAATGCTCACATAAGCAATCGAAACATTTATAGTCGTAAAATTCATTTACTTGTGAAAGGTTAATCCGCTGTCTTTTTGGCAGCGAGTTTTACAAAATCCGCATGCTTTCATAATAAAAATGTTCCAAATATCACGTAGTAAACACAAAATACACAAATAAACTAGTTTTTCACGATTTAGACCTAAATCATCAGAGACGAAGTAAACAAATCAACGTCCATTTGAAAGAACGTGTCAATTTTAGTTCCTTGGGTCTACGAGCGGGGCGCTTTGAATCGGCACAAAAAACAACTGTCATTTCGTAGAGTATCGTTAGTCCAGCGTACTTGTATTATAGAGGTCAGTGTGCACAACGATCACGTCTTACGAGTATTTCTAAGTAGTCTGTGATTGTACGTGTCAATCCACAGACTAAGAAGAGAAATGTCAATCACTCAACTGGCATCTATGAATGGCATTTGGTTGTTGAATATTTTTTCTTTATGTTTATATTTCTATTAGTTTCTATTAATTTTAACATTTCTAGATGACTTCTAGGTAAAAGTCTTATATCAAGTCGCCTCAGTACGAATATTGGGGTGGAGGGGGGTTGAGGGGGGCGCCCTGTTTCACAAAATACATTTTATCGCTTAGTACGAACCCCCTAAACCCTATATCTACACTTAACTCAAGATTCAGGCGACTCGATATAAGACCCAACCCGACTTCTATGATTCTACTTACGGGTCAATGCCTGATATATAAGGAAATGTTCAGGAAAATTCACTTATTGAAAAGATATGATGTGAGCTGAGCTACTATACCCAGGCTATATTTAGAGAGTAGTTGCTCCTGATGGGAGCAACTCTAACCTGGCAATTCTTCCTGCAACTATGCTTTATATTTTGTTAAGTTAGCACCAGTATTTTTCACTTAGCTCGCCGGCAAGTTCCCGGAGCTGGTAGTGAAGCGTGACGTCAAGAAAAAAATGCAAGGCGCATTCCACATCAAAGTACTCGCACCTAACGACAAAGAACGCGCTCTCGATTTTCTCAGAAGGTAAAAATTATAACCATCAGTCTTATTAACCTACCTTCCTATCATATTGACTGCCCCGTTGGTCTGGTGGTCGCAAGCGCTGCTGAGCGTGATCCTGGATTCGATTCCCGGGTCGGGAAAAAGTGTTATTGGGTTTTTCCATTGGGAATTTCTTAGTAACAGCCCGGAGTTTGGAAGTTGGCGGTGTGATACCTCCGTGCCTCAGAAAGCACCTTCAGCCGTTGGCCTTGCGCCTAATCTCCCTCCGGCTGTTTAGGATTGCCGTCACATCGGACAATGAGACTAAGGGAAGAGGGAATGCACCTGTGTCTGCGCACACACTTGTGCACTATAGGTTATATCTTCCGCACCGAAGGTTGGTCTTAGCTCTGAGAATAGTCGCCATGGCTGAATCTCGGTCTGGAGGACTTCCCTACTTGACTAACCCTCACAATTTTTTCGGTTTGTCAGATCAATAAATAGCTGGTACCCTCTGAATGTATATCATAAAAGTATATAAATATATCTTTGATCTTTTTATCAGGTTGTTCTTTCGTGACGAACCGATGGCCAAGGCAGTAAAATTGCTGGATGGTCCAAATGCTCGGTGTCCCCAGCTAGAAGAGTACATAGGCAAAGCCATGGACGATGGAATATCGGTGGTGGCTGTTGATGATAATGGAGAATTGGTGGGAGTTGTCGTCAATTCCCTTTTACAGAGAAATGTAAGCAATTAAAACACGTACCACGCGGGGTGTGCCGAAAAAAGCGTATGACAGAGCTTGAATAGGCTACGCTTTTTTTTAATAACAAGTTTCAAGAAGAGGGAGGGCCTTGTGGCTAAGAAATAACAGCCGCACGGGTCGATCGATCAGGTTAAGCTATGCTTGCCGCGGTTGGTCCGTGGATGGGTGACCATCTTTACATACCAACACCCCTCCGTGCCTCGGAAAGCACGTTAAGCTATTGGTCCCGGCTGTCATTCGTGGATCTTTGACAATCGTTACGGGTTGTCAGAAGCCCGAAATTCTGACAAACAGTCTTACCAAGGGGTATCGTACCTATTACCCAGCAACTGGGTTGAAGAGGTCAGATAGGCAGTCGCTCCATGTATAATACTGGTATTCAGCTGAATCTGGTTAGACTGGAAGCCGACCCCAACATAGTTGGGAAAAGGCTAGGCAGACGATGATGAACAAGGTTCAAGACAGTTGAATCATTTTGTTTGGGGGTCTCATTGGCTTATTTGGGGCTTTTCCAGTTGGTCTATCAATTCTAGCTAACCGATTGGTATCAGTGGCATTAGTTGAAGAGAGAAAACGAGGGCTTGTCCCAAAAAAAAATAAACTTATGTCCTTTTCTATCCCCACAGCATTCTATAAAACAAGAAGAAATAGAAAAGTGCACAAATCCTAAGTTCAAGATCATAATCCGATTTATGGCCTACTTAGAGACCGAGTGTAAGCTCTGGGAAAAGGTGCCAAGCGACTGCAAGAGTATTGTGGATCTGAAGATTGCATCCATAGACCCCAAGTGGAGAGGACGACATATAATGGAGCACCTGGTCGATGAGACAGAGTAAGCGAATTGTTTTAGCTAAGTCACCATAGATTTTCTATTGGAAATTGGTCTTGAACACACAATTCGGATCGATCGTGGATTACTGGATACTAGAAGTTGTGAAGTAGTAATGTCAAGTCATAGGTACCTACAGCTCGATAGACACGACCTTGAAAAAGAAACTGACAAAAGGATACAGTTATTAGTAACATGGGAAGCATTTGGGAAACCTCGTCACGTCATTTCATCCATAACTCAATGTTTGAAGGCTTAGGTCTTCAACCATTGAGTCCTGCCCCTGATGCTTAAGATAACTTCAATCAACTCAGCCTACAGCCTTCCACTGCTGGACATAGTCCTCTCCGAAGCTGCGCCACAACACCCTGTCCTCCGCCTTCCGCATCCAGTCACCAGTCACCTTTTTGAGGTCGTCGGTACATCTTGCTCGGGGGGTGTCCCAGACTACGCTTGCAAGTCGCTTGCCGATACGCGGTTTCCACTCCAGAACTCGTGTACTGTACACCACCGGAGATCTGTCCTTCAACAAACACGGCCAGTCTCTTGCAATCTCTGTCGGTAGTTTCGGTTCTAATGATAACTTACAAATGGTCTGTATCCAGCAGAGGACTGCGATAGACTAAGTAAATTGATTGAGCCCTTTAGGTTAGGTACATCGTTTTGCCTTGTCTCAAGTCGAGCTGTGTTTATCGATATTTTGACACAAATATATGACTTCCAATTTCGGCATGGACTAACCGCTAATAAACACAATAACTTGCCGTCAATAGAAAACATGCCTGTTCTTAAGTGAATTTTCAATGTTTTAGGTGTATGGCGAAAAAAAGTGGCGCCTGTGGTGTACATTTAGTCGCGTCATCCGCCTACTCCAAACGCGCGATCGAACGACTCGGTTACAAAATGATCTACTGCGTTAACTACGCCGATAAACTGGATGCACCACAGCCGGAGCTACCGCATGTCGACGCTTGTGTCTTCTTAAAACTGCTTTGAGGTAAAACTTGGCGGGCAAACCCATGTTGTTGTTGAGTAATTCACTATACTTCTTACCTAGACATACCGTAGCATGTCTTCTTCCATGCATCTAATTCTCTCAGACATACCGTAGCATGTCTTCTTCCATGCATCTAATTCTCTCAGACATACCGTAGCATGTCTTCTTCCATGCATCTCATTCTCACTCTAAATAGGTGCACCTACATGGACCTACGTGTCCGTCCCGTCAGATAAATCGCATACTTGCATTGCATATTAACAGCAAATTATTTGCTACCTAGGACTACAGCAAAATAGGAAATTGTTAAGAAAGAAAGAATAACATTTATTTTGCTGTTTGTAGCTAGTGTGGCAACGTATTCATTTAACAAAATACGACAGTTTAATTTCGCCAGGATAAATGCAAATACTATCTAATATATTTTGTGAGTTTGTTTTTTGATATCATTTTACTGTGATTACCTAATCTCAAATCTGTTTATATTACAATTTTACCGCAATAAAAGTATATATTAAGTCACTTGGTTTTCTTTATCTCATAAGTGTGCATTGAGGTACCTACCGCGTAAGTACGGAGCAGTGGTGACCCAGTGGTAACAGCCGCGATTTAAGAGTTGTAGGTCGTAGGTTCGAACCCTGACAGGTGCTTTACTTTGTGTAAATTATTTAATCATCACTGCTCTCAAACGGTGAAGGAAAACATCGTGAGGAAGCCGGCATGTTCTAGAACCAAAAATTAGAAGACATGTGACATCCACCAACCCGCACTGTGCTCTCACAGATAGGAGGCCTGTGTCCCAGTAGTGGGAATATTATAGGCCCAGTTTGCTAAGTACTAAGTACGGAAGTGCGTTGCCGACACGATAGGTACCCAAACACTTTTTATACTGACAATTTACAGTTAAATTTATATGTCTGAGAATCCGCCCTAGGTCTATTTGGATATTCGGAATTTATAAGCTTAGGGCGATTCTCTTACATGCGTTTCCGCGTATCCATATCCACATTAGGGATATCTACCTAGGGTTATAGGTAAAATATAACTCGTCAAAATGTAGGGAACAGCTGATTTTCTTTCGCGATTTTAGGTTTGGTCCCATAGTAATAGTTGTTCATAATGATGAGTATGAGTATGAATGAACCTCTTAAGAGGTTGTTAATGTTTTACCAATAACCCTGTATAATGATAGTTTGACATATTTTTACACAAGCTGTCAAACCGCAATATTTATTCCTCAGACAAAAATAATCTGACTATTGAAAAATAAGGCCTTAGTTGCTTTTAGGTTGCTGCTGGTTAGCGCAGCGACTGCCCTCTAAACCCTCTAAACTCCAAGCACTTCGCATCAACGACTAGCGATTTTGTGCTTCTCGGTAGCTCGATACAGCACAACGACTCTGATGAGTTTTATCGCGTCAGTCTTTTAAAATTCTGACGTTGAAACTACATAATAATTACTAATTACAGCTGACAACACTTTGTTAAGGTTACCTAATTTAACGTTACAGTCAATTAAAATGATAGCGACACACAACACAAAACAACAATGGGTGGCCAAGGGTAAAGGTTCGCGGGCCTGCGGACGGAGAGTAATGGGTAGCTCACCGTCCGATCAGGACCAGGCCCGTGCCGGACGGCGCGTACGTGTTCCACGCGCGCCTCAACGAGATGTTAGCATCATGTGAAGGGGCCCGTTAGGGCCTAAGCCTGCCGGGTCAGCGGGATTGTCCGAAAGGGATACCGCTGGCCCGGAACATAAAGGGCTAAGGAAGGAACACAGGTGGGTTTTAGTCAGTAAGAGTCTGACACTCCCTTCCGCTCCACCGAGCGGGAATGACCCCTCATTTGATGATTTCCCATCCGCCCGTACCAAAATTTAAACCATGATGCCATGCAATCATTTCCAAAGCACAGAATAACTAATAGAAGTAGAATTATTTTTTTTTTTTTTTTTGTGGATCGGAAATCATCAAATGAGGGGATGATGATTTAATTCCCATCCGCAAAAAAAAATACACTTATAAAATTTCTACTTTACATAATTATTTTTTTTTTACTATTAGAATAACTAATAGTAGTTATTCTGTGCTTTGGAAATGGTTGCATGGCTTCATGGTTTAAATTTTGGTACGGGCCTCCTTAATTATTATAGCTCCTTACCTAGGTCGTAGTCACTAACGGTGTTAACAGCCCCGTTGGTATCGTGGTCGCAAGCGCGGCTGCGGAGCATAGAATTCTGGTTTCCCAGGTCGGGCAAAGTGTTATTGGAGTTTTCCATTAGGGATTTCTTAGTATCAGCCCGACCTTATTCGGAAAGCACGTTAAGCCGCTGGTACTGCGCCTGACCTGGTCGTGTCGGATTGTGTGCCGTCCACATCGGATCGGAGTTCGGACTATAATGAGAGTAAAGGAAGAGGAGAGTGCACCTGTCTGCGCATAAACTTGTGCACTCTAATAACTCCCGCGCCGAAGGATAATCTCCGTTGAGATTAGCCGCCATTGCCGAGATACGTTCTGAGAGACTATTATTAGAAGTCATCTCGGATTGGGTACATTACGGATAAGAGACGCTTAACGAAGCCGAGATTCACTTGTACTTCCCAATTTCCCATCATTGTTTCTTTTTTGTACTGGACTACTGGGAGGAACGCTTCTTTTTACGGAGACGTTGTCCGGTTTGTTATTGGTGGATTTATATGCTTATGGCATTTAGTCCGTCTCCGTACATTTTGTGAGCTTAAAGTATTAAATAAATAAATATTGAAGGTCCAAAGTTCCAACTATTTTTTTAAACTTTTTTCACGAAAACATAGTTTTAAATGTTATCACTTAAATTTGAATAACCCGACAAATCCTGTACCGTAGCATGCACCCATACGCACAATGTTTTGTGTGCATAATAATGCGCGTTGCCATAAACAGCAATGCTTATACTTATCACACCAAAAATAAAAGTCGTTTCCCAGTCACAGCAATGCTTATACTTATCACACCAAAAATAAAAGTCGTTTCCCAGCAATCAAATCTTTTCTAGATAACGGCTATTTATTGGGTCTTTTTACACCCTGTCTTTATAAGTAGGACTTACCTATCTCAAGCACTGAGCAATAGCCTATGTAAATTGTTGTACTCCACTTTGTCAAAAACTATGTTTTACATTCTATGCATAATGAATGAACTCCAATTTTATGGGCAACACATGGAACTCGGATCCATATGAATATGTAAGTACATTATTGTCAAGATGGAATCGTCCCAGCGGATTGGCGACCACATGGCGTATAAAAAATAGAGTACTTAACAGCATATGGCCCAATGATATTATATTAAAGAGGTAGATATGGCACTAGCGCGCGCAAACTATTGCAGACAAATTCTGACAATTGTTGTAGTTTTCTTTAGTCCGCTAATAGCAGCGTGCAACACACTACATAGCTAGGTATATAATCTCCTTCTGTGTCATATGTTCCGTATTATCTATTGCAGTGTCATAACAACGCAACAATACAGAACGTCGCTCAATATGAACGTAGCATATCTTTCCTTTATAATATCATTGAGATATGGCCACAGCTTATGAACACAGCCCATGTGTTCTTAATATTAGTGGCAAAATTAGCTAAGACCTGTCCTATTACGTTTTTATTATCGATATTGACTCTGTTCTGCCCAAATAATGCTTATACGATCTAAAAATTACCGTGCTCTGCCCAAAAACTTACAAATCTCAAATCACTTCGTCTATGGGTGTTAATAAAGACAATTTAACTGCAATCATTGCAATGCCTATGCCTTAAGATCGTTGAATGCAACAAAGATTGGTTGCCCATGGTCGGGTTCAGGCACAGAAGTTTACATGTTTCAGAAGGTTTGTAAAAGCTATCGTATGTAGTGGGTAGGGGGGTTTACGCAGCGAATTACGAATATTTAGGCACCCGAGTTTTGGAAGACCCAATGTCCACCCGTGAACTACAACACACTGTTCATGAGAAAAGTATTAATAAGATACAGGGTATATATATACACATTGAGCCGCAAGTCAGTAGTATCACTGACCTTGAGCCGGCCTAGCGTAGTACGGAGTTCCAATAGATTGTGAGGCCAGGTTATACTGGCTTCGTTACCACTGATGTGTGGCCTACAGAGTTCCATTTATCCACCCCAAAACATACGCTCTACGCGAAAACGCATGTCCGAAAATCCACCCTAAGCCTATACATTTCGGTTTTTCAACTAGGCCTAGGGTGGATTCTCGGGCATGCGTTTCCGCGCATCCACCTTGGGGTGGATAAACAGAATAACTGAGCCTACCGTTTTGGAGTTTTTGGAGGAAGTCTAATCTTTGGGTGTTGCAAAAAACTCGTTATGAGGAATATTATAAGAGGATTACCTATAAGTCATGGCACTAGGAACTTGTACAAGCAAACACAATAGCTTAACAATAACCTTGAGTCACCTCACTCATCACTTCATCAGACAGGGAACTTGTTTATCCAAACTCTTCACAACATGTTTAACGTTTTTATTACCAAAACAGGCGTTCTTATGTCATTGACATTAGAGACGAAATAACAGCGGTCACAGCCAACCATAGGACGATTAATAATTATCGTCGTTTCAGCCGATAGACGTCCACTGCTGGACATAGGCCTCCCCCAATTTTGGGGGGGTTTGCCATAATCGCCACGCTTGGCAGGCGGGTTGGCGATCGCAGTATGGTATGATGGTGGAATAAATAGAGAACGCTGCTGCCCATTCTCCGGTAAGACCCTTAGTCGCCTTTTACGACACCCACGGGAAGTAAGGGGTGGTTGTCTGTGTGGTGCCGGACTTAAAGAATTAATAAATATACCGGCACCGAATGCCAAGCTTCGGTCATCGCAACCGATCCCCACTACTCGCTAGAACTTAAGGCTCCTACACCTACAACGTGTGTAGGTATAAGTTAATTTTGATAGTTTGTAGTTTCTACTTGCGTACGTGCATAGGTTCTCAGCAAGATGGACGGATGGCCTGTGAAAGTCACGGGATTCCGCCGAATGCTGGCAGAACCAGGTCGTTAATTGTGTCTCTCAGTTGAATGATGATTATAAATATCTCCGCGACAGACCCAGGAGTAGAAGGCATCCCGCCTTCTACTCCTGGGTCTGCTTTAATAATGACTGATCCTTAGTAGCTCTGTAAAGGGAGTAAGGAGGCCTGCAGTGGGAAAATACTGGCTTATTATTACAATAATTAGGTCATCATAATTCCGATATTTTTGGAATCCATTACAATGAGTAAAATTCAGTGTTGTTTATTTAGAACAGCACAGCGTAAATAGAGAGAGGAAAGAGATGGTTAGTATGTACAAAATTAAAAGGGCCTATGCAGGCAAGGATGATGATAAAAATTCCTGTTACGCAATAAGTAAGACACATGAGGATTTTGCTGATTACCCTGTAGGTATTATTTTTTCGTGACGTTGAAACCTCAGCTATCCAGCAAGTTTGGTAAATGCAGACAAACCAGGATGTTACAGTTGTAGCACTTGCTAACTAACCAATGAAAAGTCCACAACGTGCAACTTGGATTTTACATTTTTATAATAGGTTTGGTAATCGGTTATCTGCTACGCATATCATAAATTAAATGCAGTTTTCAACGATTTTCTGACAGCAATCATTATTAGTTACGTAGTAAACATCTACTTAGGTACCTATTGAAAATAATTTGTCGAAAATAGTGTTCCTACGTTGTTTAGGAGTTCTTAACTTCTTATAAATATTTTTCTGTCGAAAATACAATATTGTTCCAGATAAGGTATCTTGTTTATCAAGATGCGCTAACCACCACAACACACTCATAGATTTTATCTCTATTGATATCAGTATGTTACCTATTTGAAAGAACTGAAATAAGCAACTTCCTATCACTGCTTGTGATAAGCCCTCTTACGACTTAAGGAAATAATTTTAATTAATTGCTGCGTTTAATTTGTTTTAAGAAATACCCAGAATAATAGACTCCCGACCGATTTCGATCACGGGGGCCAATCTCAACGGAGATTAGCCAGGTAATCAGGAGATATTATAGTGCACAAGTGTGCTGCGTAAACACAGGTGCACTCTCTGTTCCTTTACTCTCATAGTCCGATGGGAAGGCAATCCGACACCACCAGGGCGAAATCAAGCGCAGGACCAACGGCACGGCTTTTCGTGTTTTCCGACGCACAGGGATATTAAACCGCCAACTTCCAAACTCCGGACTAAGAAATTCCTAAAAAAAAATACCCATACCAGTAGGGCTTTTAGTCTCGGTGCATTTCTGAGTCCCGGGGAAAAGAAACGAACCACGATGTTGTCTCGAAATTCCCGGGAAAAACGAGACTTTTGAGACTATGTCAAAAATAGGTTTCTAACTTATAGGCTATGCAATTAGGCAGTCAAAACAAGATATTTTAATCAAGTAGGTACTTTATTAAACAAACATCATCATCATCATTTCAGCCGAAAGACGTCCACTGCTGGACAAAGGCCTCCTCCAAGCACCTCCACTTCGACCGGTTTTGTGCTTCTCGTATCCAACGGGTTCCTGCGGCCTTCACAAGTTCGTCGGACCCCCTTGTAGAAGGCCTTCCAACGCTACGTCTTCCGGTACGCGGTCGCCACTCCAGAACCTTTCGGCCCCATCGGCTATCTGTTCTGCGAGCAATGTGCCTTGCCCACTGCCACTTAAGTTTGGCAATTCTTCGGGCTGTGTCGGTTACCTTGGGTCTCCTGCGGATCTCCTCATTCCTGAATCGATCACGCAGGGAAACTCCAAGCATAGCCCTCTCCATTGCCCTTTGGGTGACTTTTAGCCTTCTTATAAGGCCCATTGTGAGCGACCACGTTTCAGTGCCACAAGTCATCACTGACAACACGCTCGGGTCAAAGACTTTCGTCTTGAGACACTGCGATATGTGGGACGAGAAGATATTGCGTAGCTTCCCGAACGCTGCCCAGCCGAGTCGGATTCGATGATTGACCTCTTTCTCGAAGTTAGACCTAACTATCTGGACAGTTTATCCTAGGTAAACATACTCGTCCACGACTTCGAGTCGAGCGTCTCCGATCTTTATGAGAGTGGGTGTTACATGGGCATTTGACATGACCTTCGTTTTGTCCATGTTCATTTTAAGACCCACTCTCAGGCTCTACTGAGGTCATCGAGCGTCATTGTTTCTTTTTTGTACTGGACTACTGGGAGGAACGCTTCTTTTTACGGAGACGTTGTCCGGTTTGTTATTGGTGGATTTATATGCTTATGGCATTTAGTCCGTCTCCGTACATTTTGTGTGCTTAAAGTATTAAATAAATAAATAAATATTGAATGTCCAAAGTTCCAACAATTTTTTTAACTTTTTTCACGAAAACATAGTTTGAAATGTTATCACTTAAATTTGAATAACCCCACAAATCCTGTACCGTAGCATGCACCCATACGCACAATGTTTTGCGTGCGCATTGCGCCCATAAACATCAATGCTTATATTACGCCAAAACTAAAAAAGTCGTTTCCCAGCAATAAATTTTTCCTCAATATTTCGTAGATAACGGCTATTTAATGGGTCTTTTTACACCCTGTCTATAAATGTGGGATTTACCTATCTCAAGCACTGTGCAAGAGCCTATGTAAATTGCATTTGAATCATGATTTGTTTAGTAGTACCTACCTCACAACTATGGTTTACATTCTATGCATAATGAATGAACTCCAATTTTATGGGCAACACATGGAACTCGGACCCATATGAGTGTGTAAGTACATTATTGTCAAGATGGAATCGTCCCAGCGGATTGGCGACCACATGGCGTATAAAAAATAGAGTACCTACTTAACAGCATATGGCCCAATCATATTATATTAAAGAGGTAGATATAGCACTAGCGCGCGCAAACTATTGCAGACAAATTCTGACAATTGTTGTAGTTTCCTTTAGTCCGCTAATAGCAGCGTGCAACACACTACAGGTAGCTATCTCTTTCTGTGTCATATAATGTTCCGTATTATCTATCGCAGTAAGTACTTGTCATACAATACCTACAGAACGTAGCTCAGTATGAACGTAGCATATCTTTCCTTTATAATATCATTGATATGGCCACAGCTTATGAACACAGCCAATGTCTTCTTCTTTTATTAGTGTCAAAATTAGCTAAAACCTGTCCTATTACGTTTTTATTATCGATATTGACTCTGTTCTGCCCAAATAATTCTTATACGATCTAAAAATTACCGTGCTCTGCCCAAAAACTTACAAATCTCAAATCACTTCGTCTGTTGGTGTTAATAAAGACAATTTAGCTGCAATCATTGCAATACCTATGCCTTAAGATCGTTGAATGCAACAGAGATTGGTTGCCCATGGTCGGGTTCAGGCACAGGAGTTTACATGTTTCATGAAGGTGGGTCTACCTTTTATAGCAGAACTTTTTACGTCATAATATTGTTTTGCATAACAACGGATAGCATAAACTTCATTTCGCAGAAAATCATTTCGCATACACTCAGTTGTCATACATTCAAAACTCATAATTTTGTTAGTCAGAATCATCTTTAGGCATAATGTTTATATCCATAATAATTAAAAAGCAGAACCATCATATCGCAGAAAATTCACAGTCAGAATCGTCTTTTGGCATACATTTTATATCGATAGTCATTAAAAACCTACCCTAACCTAAATGCTAATTACAAAAATATTGTCGGCTTGGATGCATGTAGCATGCAAACAGGCATACAACATGCAAGCAGGCATGCAACATGCAGCATGCATGCAGCATGCAAGCAGGCATGCAACATGCAGCAGGCATGCAGCATGCAAGCAGGCATGCAACATGCAGCAAGCATTGTTTCTGTCACGGCTCCGGCGCTGCGGGGTTTGGGCGGCGCCACGCGAGCTTATCGTCACAGATGGTTTTAACGCTCACCACCGCAGCTTCGGCTTGCTGGCCGGCGAAGCCGGCCAGCCTCAGCCGCGGTGGCGGGCCTTCAAACCACCTGCTCCTCAGCTCGCGGGCCGCCCTACCCCTCCGCGCCTACGCGGGTTTAAATTACACTCTAGGGGTAGGGCAGACAAGACTGCGTAAAGTCGGTTTCGCAGCGATTCGTTTCTGTCACAAAATTTTGCAGCACAACGTATTGACTTTTTATGACACGTATATATTATAAGTTTTTGATGTTTTGAACACTATTTTTTACAAGAAGATACATCTATTTTAATTTTTGATGTTCAAATATGCACCCATACCAAATAATCGTATCTCTAAATAAATGTTATGCTAAACTAAATTATGCATAATATTAATTATGGCAAAGGTAATTATGCGAAACAAAATTCTGCCAAGATAAAAGTATGCCATTGTAAATTCGGACACGTAAATATTCTGCCAAACAAAAGTTATGCTAAATAATTTTTATGCCTTAAAAATATTCGATTAAATAAGATTATGCCGGTTCCCTATCCATTTGCATAAAATTTTAAGACCTAATATAACTTAGCATAATTTTGTTTGGCATAATTATATTTTCGCATAATATAATTACGCATAACAGCTTACGCATATTTTTTTTAAGCATAATTTCTCTAACCATAATAATGAATAAGCATAATATTCTAAAGCATAAATTTATTAAGCATAAAGTTCTAGAGCATAATTTTTTAAGCATAATATCCTAGCCCAAAGAGGATATACCAATTTATTTCGACGATTGGAAAAAAGCCATATCTCCTGAATCAGGTAATATATAACATATTAATATGATATAACGTATTGAACAATTTTGTGGGTTTTTTTTTCGCTGTAGGAAGCATGAAGCAAGCAAGCATACAGCATGCAAGCAAGCATACAGCAAGCAAACAAGCATGCAAGCAAGCATGCAGCAAACAAGCAAGCATGCACCATGCAAGCAAGCATGCAGCATGCAAGCAAGCATGCAGCATGCAAGCAAGCATGCAGCATGCAAGCAAACATGCAGCATTCAGGCGAGCATCAACATGCAGCAGGCAGGGTTTCTGTCACTGCTCCGGCACTGCGGGCCTCCGGCGGCCCCACGCGTGCTAATTGTCGCAGACGGCTTTCGCTCACCACCGCAGCTTCGGCTTGTTGGCCGGCTTCGCCGGCCAGCCTCAGCCGCGGCGGCTCGCTCTCAGCCGCCTGCTCCTCAGCCCGCGGTCCGCCTCGCCCCTACGCGCCTACGCGATTTTAAATTACACTCTAGGGGTAGGACAAACAAGACTACGTGAAGTCGGTTTTGCAGCAATTCGGTGCTGTCACTAACTTTTGTTGCACAGCATATTAAATTTAATTAATTGTATGCCTAAATATTATTATGCTAATAGTCATTAGGCCTACTAACGTTATGCGAATCAAATTTATGCCAAAACAAATTAGTCTTTAAGATGATTATGCCAACATAAAATGTATGCCTAAAAAAATTATGCCGAAGTATTATTATGCCAAAACAAATTGTGCCAAAATCGTTATGCAGAAGTATATTAGGACAAAGAACATTATGCGAAAAGAAGGGATCCCGATTATGCCATGTGAGTTATGCCAAATAAAAATCGGAGTATCAAGATTCTGCCAAATAGAAGGAACCCCATGAGGGTCTACCTTTTATAGCAGAACTTTTTACGTCATAATATTGTTTTGCATAACAACGGATAGCATAAACTTCATTTCGCAGAAAATCATTTCGCATACACTCAGTTGTCATACATTCAAAACTCATAATTTTGTTAGTCAGAATCATCTTTAGGCATAATGTTTATATCCATAATAATTAAAAAGCAGAACCATCATATCGCAGAAAATTCACAGTCAGAATCGTCTTTTGGCATACATTTTATATCGATAGTCATTAAAAACCTACCCTAACCTAAATGCTAATTACAAAAATATTGTCGGCTTGGATGCATGTAGCATGCAAACAGGCATACAACATGCAAGCAGGCATGCAACATGCAGCATGTATGCAGCATGCATGTAGCATGCAAGCAGGCATGCAACATGCAGCATGCATGCAGCATTCAAGCAGGCATGCAACATGCAAGCAGGCATGCAACATGCAGCAGGCATGCAGCAGGCATGCAACATGCAGCAAGCATTGTTTCTGTCACGGCTCCGGCGCTGCGGGGTTTGGGCGGCGCCACGCGAGCTTATCGTCACAGATGGTTTTAACGCTCACCACCGCAGCTTCGGCTTGCTGGCCGGCGAAGCCGGCCAGCCTCAGCCGCGGTGGCGGGCCTTCAAACCACCTGCTCCTCAGCTCGCGGGCCGCCCTACCCCTCCGCGCCTACGCGGGTTTAAATTACACTCTAGGGGTAGGGCAGACAAGACTGCGTAAAGTCGGTTTCGCAGCGATTCGTTTCTGTCACAAAATTTTGCAGCACAACGTATTGACTTTTTATGACACGTATATATTATAAGTTTTTGATGTTTTGAACACTAATTTTTACAAGAAGATACATCTATTTTAATTTTTGATGTTCAAATATGCACCCATACCAAATAATCGTATCTCTAAATAAATGTTATGCTAAACAAAATTATGCATAATATTAATTATGGCAAAAGTAATTATGCGAAACAAAATTCTGCCAAGATAAAAGTATGCCATTGTAAATTCTGACACGTAAATATTCTGCCAAACAAAAGTTATGCTAAATAATTTTTATGCCTTAAAAATATTCGATTAAATAAGATTATGCCATGTGAGTTATGCCAAATAAAAATCGGAGTATCAAGATTCTGCCAAATAGAAGGAACCCGTTTATTATACCCAGAATAATAGACACCCAACCGATTTCGGTCACGGGAGCCTCAACGGAGATTAGTAGTACGGGCCAGGTAATCAGGAGATATTATAGTGCACAAGTGTGCTGTGTAAACACAGGTGCACTCTCTGTTCCTTTACTCTCATAGTCCGATGGGACGGCAATCCGACACGACCAGGGCGAGATCAAGCGCAGGACGGCACGGCTTCTCGTGCTTTCCGACACACGGGGGTATTAAACCGCCAACTTCCAAACTCCGGACTATTACTAAGAAATTCCTAAAAAAAATACCCATAGAATTTTTGTCGAGATCGTAATGGGCGAATTTTTGTTCGAAAGGATGTCGAATTCCAGTCAATTCTGATCAAGAATCTCGACAGCCTGAACCTTATAGTCTAGGATTAGTAGTGGTAACTGTAAATGTTTTGGTATCGCTCTCGTCGCTATGCTTGACATTTATTACCAAAATGTACAAGGACTGAGAACAAAAACAGATGTAATCTTAAAAAGTGTACAAACAACGAATTATAGCGTAATTGCACTTACAGAAACATGGCTTAACCCCAAAATTTGTGACAGCGAACTGATAGATGACCGATACACACTATACCGCAGAGACCGACACTGCACACTTAACGAAAAAAAAAAGGTGGTGGAGTAATGCTAGCTGTTTCTAGAAACATACCATCAGCTAGAGTCACTAATTGGGCAAGCGGGGCAGAAGATTTGTGGGTCATCTTAGACCTAACAATTGAAACTAAAGTAGGAAAATTAGCAATATTTGTTGTTTACTTACCACCACCTGTAAAGTTAGAAGCACTTGCAACGTTTCCTGATAAAGTGGAATATGTTATTAATCAAGCAGATGATCTGGTCATCCTAGGTGACTTTAACTTAGGCTTTATTACTTGGAGCGCTACGGTGGACTGCAATTATTTGAGCCCATCCAACTACGAAACCACTCTTGGACACTTGCTTGTTGACTTCCTTAATATGAATAACCTGTATCAGGTAAACTGTATTAATAACTGTGACAATAAATTATTGGACTTGACTATTACAAGTTTGCCTGGCGCCTATGTTACAGCGCCATTAAACGTTCTTAGTAAATGTTACTCAAACCATCCTAATGTATTGCTTAATATTCCATTTAATAGTGTAACATATTTGCGATCAAAGAAAAAAAAATATAATTTCTTTAAAGCTTTCGTAGGTATTTGATACACCTTTTGTAAAAACTAATCTCGGTTTACAATCGCCAGTTATACGAATAGCACCGAATACAATAATACTGTATCAAACACATCAGACCTTGATATATTCAGCGATAAGCTACCGGTATTCAGAAAGAAAATCACGCTATCCTTGCCAAGTTGCTTTTTAATTTCATTTTTTATATTTATATTTTCTTAATTTTTATTTTTTTAATTATTGTTTTTATTCTTAACTTTTTGTTCATGTTTGTTACCCTTCTTACTTAGTTTAGTCTGTTTGAGTTTACATTAGTTTTAATTTAGCATAATATGCTTTTCAAGGCAGCAAGATATATAATCAAAGCTATGTACGCCGTAATTGTCATGTACATCAGTCCTTTAGTTATTAAGATTACTCTGGCATAAGTTTAATGTACGTGATGTGGCTGTGCTTTTTAAATAAATAAATAAACAGAGAACAAACGTTAGTAAGACAAAAAAAAAACGTTCCTTTAGTATCTGGTTTACATAATTATGTTCACATTCAACAAAATAATGATAAAATATCGTAACCCAAATCAACTCCCAAATCAACTCCCAAATATTTACCGAATAAGTAAGTGGTACCATAAAGTATTATGCAATAAACGATAAGATAAACACGCTAACACAGTATTCGCCTTAAATACAGTATTTTTATCTTTCACCGTTAACATGTAAATGCGTAGGTACGCGCGGCGTTCAAAACAGTATCTATCTATAAAGCAGCGCGTTAGCCGTACGCTACAGCGATTTGTTTTGTTTTAAATTACAATAATTTAATTTGCTTAGTTTTGTTAAAGTAGGTAAGTACCTTAAACTTATTTACTGTTGTCTGTTGTGAGAGTACCTATCATTGTCGATGTGATTGATCGAGTGATTGTGAGGACTGTTTAAGTTTTAAATACTTTATCTACTTGATTGGACGAATAAGTATTGTGTATTCACTTAAGTAACGTAAGTATAATAGTATAGTAGTAATAACTTAGCGTTATTTACAAACGTACGTACCTATAGTTATATAGGAAGTCACAGTTACCGTAGGTAAGCTACACATTAATTACAATATAGACAATAAGACATAGGTATAACATAAGTTACTAAGTTACTGCTTGCATAATTAGCTACCTGCAGTTTTAATTGTAACCTACGATATGAATAAAAGATTTATATTTGTTTTAATGATGATTTTATTCTAGGTAGGTACCTATCAGGTATCTGAAAAGTCTCGGACAATCTTTTAGTCTGATCTAATGGATGTTGATATTCGTCGTTTGCTCTTTGTTTTCTACGTGATTAGATTCTCATAATCTTGGGTAGGTACACTTAACGATGACGTAATTTCCCAATGTGTTCTGTAAAAAACTCACCGTGAAGTGACTTTGAAGCAGTCATTCCATCAGCGGGTGCTATTCTTTAAAAATCTCAGCGTGAAAACTTAGGTGAAGTGAGCGTGGAGTGAGCTGTCAATAGTGTCAATTCCTAGCAAAAACAAACTCACTTCACTTAAGTTGTCACGGTGAGATTTTTACAGAATCGACCGGTTGATGCCAGAGACTGAGAGTTCACTTCACCTAAGCTTTCACGGTAACATTTTTACAGAGAAGCTAGCTTGTTCACGTCAATTTCGTTTATCTCTATGTTAAGGATACCAATAGTTTTCCAGTAACCCTCTGTCTGATGTCGCTCCACCAATGCCGTCTTCAGCATAAGGGCACACGGGGCCCGTGCCCAGGGCCCCCATTCTCAGGGGGCCCCGAAGGACCGACAATTTCTCTCACACATTTATTCTCAAAACATTTTTGTCGGGCACATTACACTTTTTTCACAAATTAGTAATCTTATCAGAAGGCATATACTACGCCATTATATCGATGACTGCGCCTATTCCTACTGTACTAATCAATAATATTTCCGAACGCATCCTACCTAATTTACTAAGTACACAATCTAGCGATCACTCACGCAATCCCTCCGATTCCAAAGTCAAGCTGCACTGTCTGAACAAGGCCTAACATAAATGTTGACATTGTCTATAGTTGGGGGAATCCCCGAATGATGTATTAAACGTTCAGTCTGATATAGGAGTGAGTCGCGTTATTTTGTTTCGTTTGATATTTAAAATTGAGTAAGATAAACAGAAGTTTTGATTTGTTCGCTTAAACATTATTTCATTATGTCGAAAAGAACATATTTAAGTGGTTCACAAAAAAGGAAAAAAGTTATAGCTCAAAAAGAAATAACGGAAAAACTTCCAAAGCTCACTTCGTTTTTTACGGTTGAAGAAACAAATAAGCCCAGGGATTATTCATTCTTATCACCGCAAGACAAAAGTACCTCTGAATGTCACCAGGAAAAAGAAGTTACGTGTGACGAAAATGACAAACACACATTAGATGCTGAACCATCGACTTCAAGCTACTGTGAATTAATAACTGCAAGCTTAGAGAATGTATCTGTGTCTCCTGACCCTGGTACTTACTGTGACGACATTTTACCGGAAGAAGTCCGTAATATTTGGATTCGAAAAGGGCCAGAGTTTTTCCAAAATAAAAATAGTGACTTCTCCGAAACTTCTACAAGTTTTCCAGATTCAAGTGGTAAAACGAAAACTAGATGCTTGACTAAAAATATTTTTATTCGTAAATTGACGAATGGTGAGTCTTTAGAAAGAAAATGGCTCCTTTATTCACCAGCAAAGAAATCTGTATACTGTTATTGCTGCCGTCTATTTAATACCACTACTACTGGACATAATTTAAGTTCTCCTAATGGATATAAAGATTGGAAGCATATAAGTAACTTATTGATAGAGCATGAGAACAGTTTACAGCACAGGGAATTTATGATGAACTATGTTGCAAGAATGAAAACTACTGGACGAATTGATACTGAGTTGCTGTCCCAATATAATACAGAAATTAACTATTGGAAGAATGTGCTTAAGAGGATTGTCGCAGTAGTGAAATTTTTGGCTTCAAGAGGTCTTGCTTTTCGTGGTGATAATGAGACATTAGGATCGCAAAATAATGGGAATTATTTGGGATGTTTAGAACTGATTAGTGAATTTGATCCTTTTCTTGCTGATCACATACAAAACTGCGGAAATCGTGGAAAAGGAAGTACATCATATTTATCGGCAAATATTTGTAATGAATTTATTAATTTAATGGGACAGCAAGTTTTGAAAACCATTGTGAAAGAAGTTAAATCAGCAAAGTACTACTCTATTAGCGTAGATTCTACGCCAGATCTGTCCCACGTAGACCAACTGACTTTCATAGTTAGATACGTAAAAGACGGACAGCCTATTGAGAGATTTTTGCAATTTTTGCCTATGGATGAACATAATGCGCAATATATAGCAGATACCATTTTACACTTATTTGAAAGCCTTGATATTCCTATAAAAGATTGTCGCGGGCAGAGCTACGACAATGCATCAAATATGTCTGGAAAGTACTCTGGCGTTCAGTCAAGAATAAAAGAAGTTTGCGAATTTGCGATTTACGTTCCATGTGCGGCACATTCGCTAAATTTAGTGGGTGTTCAGGCTGTTGAGTGTGTTACTGAAGCAGTAACATTCTTTCAACTTGTACAAAAATTGTTCAATTTTTTCTCGGCCTCGACAAAACGATGGAAAATTTTGACAGAGCATTTAGGTGCAAATAGAGTCCTGAAGACCCTTTCGGAAACTAGATGGTCTGCACGCGCCAATGCTATTAATGCTTTGCAAAATGGTAATTTAAATATTTCTGAAGCATTGTCTTCAATCGCAAGTGACATCAATCAACCAGGAGACACTAGAAAGGAAGCCCAAAGCCTAGCAAAAAAAATGGGAAAATTTGAGACTGCTCTTCTAACGGAAATATGGAATGATCTTTTGGGAGTTATGAATAAAACAAGTCTAAGTTTACAGAATAGCACTATGACCATGGACGTTGTAACGAAACTTTACGAATGTCTGATCAGTTATGTCAATACCGCACGCAATAATTTCGATCAGTACGAAACGGCTGCTAAAGAAAAAAATCCGTATGCTGACTACAAAGATACATTTGAGAGAAAAAGATTTCGCAGCACACGCATCACTTTTTTTGAAGGATCGTCAGAGACTGCACAGTTGAGAGGCAAGGAAAAGTTTCGTGTAGATACTTTCATTCCCATAATTGACACATTAAATACACATTTAAAAAAACGTTCGGCAGCATACCAAGAAATTGATAGTCGATTTAGTTTTCTTTGTCAGTTAACAACAATCGAATCTGGTGAGTTGACCAAAAAATGCAAAGAATTTGCAGAATTTTATCATGAAGACATTAATGCAGATGAGCTCAAAACAGAATGTTTTCATTTAAGCCAATATTTGAAAAACATAGCAAAGGAATCAGCGGATTTAAATATCTCAACCTTACATAACCTAATAAAATCGGATAAATTGGAAGAAACTTTTCCAAACGTAGAAATTGCTACAAGAATATTCCTTTGCCTAATGGTTACCAATTGTAGTGGAGAGCGGTCATTTTCGCACCTTAAGAGAATAAAAAATGAATTGCGAACAACAATGTTACAAGAAAGACTGAGTAATTTGTCAATTATGTGCATAGAAAGTGATATCCTTCAAAAAATTGACTTTGAGGATATAATAGAAGATTTTGCTCAACAGAAATCCCGAAAGAAACCGTTATCGTAATCGTAACCAAAAAACCAGCAGCATTCTAATATCATTAATATCATATTATATCATACTGTATTTGATTACCTATAATAAATGGTCATACTTAGTAAAAAAATGTTATTATAATTCGCTTTTTTTACTTTCCAAAAGGGCCCCAAATTCTTGTGTGCCCAAGGGCCCCAGCCTAGTTTAAGACGGCCCTGGCTCCACCGTGAGTATCCATCCATGAACAAAGCTTTCTAGCAGACCCAATTTCCGTCATCATCAAATTATCATCTGGTAGTCGGGGTCCGCTTCCGGTCTAACCGGATTAGCTGCATCCGGTTAGACCGGAAGCGGACCCCGACTAGCAGTAGAATACCAGTATTTTACATGGAGAGACTGCCTATCTGACCTCCACGACCCATTTACTGGATAACGCGATACCCCTTGAGGAGACCGGTTGTTAGACTTTTGGGCTTCTGATTACCCATGACGACTGTCAAAGAATGACGGCCGGAACCAACGGCTACACGCGAGGCTCCCCTCCGTGCCTCTCGTTATGTTAAAATTAACGGACCAACCGTAGCTGCAAGCGTAGCTAAACCTAATGGAGGATGTTATTACTTAGCCACGAGGTCTCGACGATATAGCTATCAAATTTACCTTTTGGGTGGATCAATGTCGGGGCTCCGAATAGTCTATCTGTAAACGATCTAGTTCCGTTCCTGATTGGGTGTTGTGCTCGGTAGAGCGATCTGTTGATACTCTGGCATTTATACCTAACAATGCAATGCAATGCTACAATGTAACTAAAATTAATTATTGTGATGTATGCCCAAACATTTGAAATCGCTTCCCAAATTTGCTTCATTAAAATGTGTGTGAAATGGCCATCACCATAATTAATTTTAGTTAATCATAAAACAGCCAATTGACCTTTCTTTGATAACCCTAAATTTGGAATTTTGACCTTAGAACATAAAAATCATTGTCTACAAACCCAAGCCCAAGTTGAAAGTAATATTTTTGTAGGTGATAAACCTTAGTATAAGGAATCTAATTGTACCAGACAGAGGTTCTACTTCGAACTAGAAAAATTAAAAAAATATAAAAACTGATTTTGGAAAAACATTTTTTTTTGTGGAAAAAACGGGAAAATATGCGTCTAGAATCGATTCATAAATATGCAATTCGAACAAAACTCAATCATAATACAGTTTTTATTGTACGAATTATTTTCAGTATTTTGACCTTCAAGGTAACGAAAACTTTAAGATTTTTTTTTAATAGAGTTTACAAAATTGGCACCTGGGAGTTCTACTCGTACATTTTTAGTGAACTATTGAGTAGAAATTTTCAATAAAAAGCTGTTGTCACTTTTTTGGGGAAATAAAAACCCTGTGTCGTATTACTTCAAGTTCCACTGACAAACTCTTACATAAATTAGTTATTTAGTCAACATGCTAACCATATTTATTTATTGACACAAAAGCTGTGTGAATCTTCTAAAATCCTTCTTTAGTTGCATCTTCATTACCTATTCGAACTCTTTTGCAAAATTTCATGCTTCTGGACCTAGCGGTTTAAGCCTAGATTTTTATTAAGAGCGTTTACGCCGTACGGCATTTCATACAAACTTTCAAGACCTTTGCATCCTGCTTATGTGTATGAAGTTTCATTAAAATCGGTTCATTCATTTCGAAAAATAGGGGCTTGAAAGTTTGTATGAAATGCCATACGGCGTAAACGCTCTTAAGTAGGTGATGCACAACTTTACGTTGTTTATTTAATACCTATATACATCTAGTTGGCCGTTTTTGAAAAGAGCAGTCATGAAAATATTACTTAACATTTGCACGAAGCGTTTTAAAAGTACCTACACTGCTGTTGTTTTCAGGGTTCGTGCAAATAATGGCAGGTTATGAAGTAAAGCCGGTTCAAGCAGGAGATACGGAAGCCATCCTCGAATTACTGCGACGGTAAGTTCGATGAATGAGTTTGTTAGAAATAAGCGAGTGATTTTAATAGAAATTCTATGAAAACCATGTTACCGTAAAAGAAAAGCAGAGGCTTCGGGAAATATCTACGCTTGGTGCAAAACAATGCTGGTATCGGTATGTTAGAAGAATCACTATCTACGATATTCGAAAAGACAGTCATTGGTGGGGAGGAAACAACCGCACCAGCACAGACACCAAATGCGTAGCTCACTTTCTAATTCACGACGATCTTCAAGCCCGGGTGATCGAAACAGATGAATAATTCGCGATGCAGTGAACCCATGGAGAGCACCGGAATACCATCCTTCTCACAACCTAAATAATAGTCCACCAGATCAAATTTCGGCTACGGCAGCTTATCTCAGCAGAGCGTAGCCATCTGCGCGAGAGAAATTATAAATGCACAAGTGTTTGCGCAGACACAGTAGGTGCACTTACTATTCCCTCACTCTCGTAGTCCGATGGGAGTATGGGACGGCAACCCGACACTACCGGAGAGAGATCAGGCGCAGCCCGCAGGCCACTTTAAATACTAAGCAACGGAGCCAATTTTTTTCTTATATCCAACTCCAAAACGGCCTATGGTAAAGTATCCTCAATTTTCAATTTCCAGAACATTCTTCATCGATGAGCCAATGAACCAAGCGCTCGGTCTATGCAATGACGGAACATGCACCGAGCTTGAAGAATACTGCAGACAGTACCTTCCAGGTGATGGCTGGTCTTTCAAGGCTGTAGACAAAGATGGCAATATCGTCGGGGTTATGGTTAGCGGAATCTGTTCTTTGAAAGAGGTTAGTAGGTAAAATTCAAACTTAAAAAAAAAACATTAAATCGTTTACTTACATTCACTTTTGAATGGTGAAGGAGTCTGTCATTAGGGAAGATGAAGCTGGCTGCTTATTGCAAAGCTTAATAAGTTCTTAAGAAGAAGAAGAACGGGCAAGGTATGAATAACTATAATTATGTACCTATACCTTGTAAATATAGGTAAGTATAGGTATGAATGACTTGTTGAATTCCGTGGATATAATAGATTTGGTTATTACGTCATCCTTGCCGCTTCGAGATAATATCAGCTCTACACGTTTTCGATAATGCGATAACGTTGTTTTTTTAGATATTTTCCTTATTTTTTTGAGTTACCTCTTCTTCTTCTTCGTAGCACTCTTGTCAGAGCGGTCGTGGCTCCCATGTAGTTTCTTGTTTAAGAACTGATGTGATTGCCTCACGATTTCTCGCCACCTACTCCGATTTCGGGTGTTTTTTGTGTACTCATACAATGGATCACCCACTGCGGATTTAATTTGGTCAATCCATCCGTCCGCGTGGTCTAGTACCCCCCACTCTACCCTGCAGGACAAGGCGCTCAATAGAGTCTCCCTCACGCCTCGAGACATGTCCGAAGTATTTGAGGATGCGCGTTTGGACCATAACAGATAAACGCTTTTTGATGTTGAGTTCTTGGCGTGAAGAGGTGTTGGTGCGAAACTCAGTCCACGACACCCCAAACATTCTTGTCCAGCACTACATTTCCAGAACGTCTATCTTATTCTTCTCGATGTCTCGCAGCGTCCAAGTCTCAGCAGCGTAAAGGAAGATAGGGAAAACCAGTGATTGAACAAGCCGGATCTTGGTGGCTTTTGTAAGATCTCTTTTCCTCCAGACTTTTTTCAGCTTGTCCATCGATGCTTTAGTTATCGCCATACATCTCTTGATTTCGTCTATGCATCCACCCCCGTTTGAGATTAACGTTCCAAGATAAATGTAGGACTGGACCACGTCGCAGTTTGCAATTCTAGAGACTTCGGGCGAGTTGTTTTTACCGCGGTCCACGATCATGACCTTTGTTTTTTGCAGTTAATCTGTAGTCCGAATTCGAGGCTCACAGTCTCCGTCCAACGAAGTAATTCCTCTAGATGACTTGCGCTAGTAGCAAATAGCGTGGCATCATCAGCGTATCGCAGCAGCGTATTTGCAATGTTGTAGCCACCGATTGAGACACCGTCTGTCCAATCCTCCAGAGTAATGCGCATGATGAGCTCGATGTAAGCATTGAAGAGGAGTGGCGATATTATGCAACCTTGGCGGACATGGCGCACTAGGATGGAAACAGTTTGAAAAGATTTCATCGGTTCGAACGGAAGCTGTGCCTGCTTCGTATAACTTTCTCAACAGATGCACTAAGTGTTTCGGCCTGCCCATTCCCAGTAAAGTATCCCACAACTTGGGCCACTTCACTGAGTCGAACGCCTTGGAGAAGTCCACGAAGCAGATATAGGCCGGTTTGTTAAACTCTCGGGCCTTCTCAATAATCTGATGAACAATGAATATTTGCTCCCGGATGCCTTTCCCTTTCACAAATCCAGCTTGCTCTGGTGCAATCTCTTTGGACAAATAAGCCTTTAGACGTTCTTTACGAATATGTAGCAATATTTTGCTGGCGTGTGGGATGAGTGCCATAAGGGGGTAATTGCTACATATCTTAGTGGAGCCCTTTTTATGCAACGGAGCAAAGACTGTATGGGTCCAATCAGTAGGCCAGATTCCAATCCTCCATATTACATATATCGAAGAAGATATCAACTCCTTGCTCTCCCAATAGTCTCAATGGGAATATCATCTCTGCCTGTAGCTTTGCCGTTTTTCAGTTGTTTAATGGCTGCTCTAACTTCCGACTTTAGTATGTCTGGTTCCAGCTCATTAGGCACGGTTGTAGGATAATTCTGTGACTCAGGGTCGTGGAACAAAGACTGACAGTAATTCTTCCAGGTCTCAGAAATTTCTTCAAGTTCTGTCACTATGACACCATTGTTGTCTTCAATTGCCCAAGTTTTAGAAGTCAGTGTTTAGGTTATTTAGCGGATCTTCTGGTAAAGGTCTCGCAACTCACAGCGGCCCGAGTGTACCTATATTTCCTGACATATTCTCTCATAGTGGGCGTTTTGGTCTCGACGGCATGCAGTCTGAATTTTGGGCAGACATGCAATTTACAGCCCTCATGTCTGCTCTTTTCGCCTTCTTAGCCCGTCTTCTCTCGATCAAAGCAAGAGTATCGTCAGTCATTCAGAGCCTTCGAGCCCTTGCTGGCGGATTTCTCTCGTTGATTGCACCAATGATGACATCCTTGGCTCGATCCCACATAACGTCTGGCGATTCCTCGTCGTGTTTATTATCTAACCATTTTTTCCACTTCTGTTCCACCGCTAGCTTTAGTCTGTAACAATCGTAGACTTCCAATCTATTTCACTTTTCGAGAGTTCTAGCTGCTGTCAGTTTGATTTTCAATTTAGAGATCAGAAGTTGGTGGTCTTATCCACAGTCGGCTCCAGGTAGTGTGAGCATTATTAACAGATGTTTTCCACCGTCACGTGACCTGACTAAGATATCAGTCAATTTGGTTGCGAAACTGACCGTCCGGTCGAAGTCCAGGTGTGCAATCTGCGTGGGTGATGCTGCAAATGGCTATTTGCTATGAAGAGGTTGTTTTCATTGGTAAACGTTCTCCTCTTTCATTGCGCACCCCTAGGCCAAACCTTCATGATTAGAATTCTCCCCGATTTTGGCATTAAAATCATCTAAAATCTTTGCAGCTCTCTGTTTGGGATTTTTGTAACAGTGGTCTCAAGTTCCGTGTAGAAGTTTTCTAGAGCCTCTTCATTTGAGGAGCTGGTGGGCGCATATACTTGGATGAGATTGAGATTCACCGGTTCGTATCCCATCACACAATTTCTCAATTCTTTGGGTACCTATAAGAAATGTGACTCCATTTCGACTGGTGCTGTCATTGCCTGAGTGGTAAATTATGTGTTTGTCGGTGAGTGAGTGACCGCTGTTCCTCCAGTGTGTTTCACTGATCCCACAGATGTTCCGGGCACATCTAGAGATTTATCTTTCCAGGATGTCGAGTTTTCCCGGGTGAAGTAAGCCTCGCACATTCCATGTGCCTATCGTCTAGGTTTGGCATAGCTTGACGGAGATTCCAGTAGGAGACCAGGCTCACCATGGAAACTATGGTTTCCATGGTGAGCCTGGTCTCCTACTCCTCCATGGCCGGTAGTCCATTTCTCACTGCGTGTCCCGGACACGACGCGGCGCCGGTTGCTAAGCGGATTGCATGGCGATCGTGCTATTTTACGTTGTACTTCCATGTTGACTGTCTTGGGAGGATAGTTGCTGTGGTTTTGCCTTCTGCACCAATCCTTTTAGGGGTTTAATCCAAAGCTGTTGAGACCTTACGGGTGGTTCGGTTTTGAGGCGCCGATAACTCGCCCCTTGCCCTTCTCCTGTCTGCTACTGCGCCTACGAGGATTTGTGACATTCGTGGGGTGTAGACACAGCATTGCCCGGGGAGCTCGACAGTGGACGTAGGCAGATCGGACTGGCTGGTGGTGCTCTTTTGAAGCCTTGTCACACAGACGTAGCACAAGGCATTTCTCAGCATTTCAAGAGAGCTGACGATCCAGTATATTATATAGCCAGCTACACTGAGGCCAACGCCAACTTCGACTGTAAAGTCAGCAACAAAAGTCGATTAACACTTCAGATTTTTTTATCTCAGTTATTGAGCCAAATATTAACACTCCAGTTTTTTTAATGTCTTGGAAAATCGTCATCACAGGTTTACCTAAATAATAGGTAGGTAGGTAACTAAAGGGGGAAAAAAAATATATTGCAATTTTGAACAAATATTTTGCTCACTAACTGAGATTAAAAAAACTAAAGTGTTAATCGACTTTTGTTGCTGACCGTACAATTATATTGTGTACAACAATATAATGTGTGTCAGGTAAAACCTAACCTTCCCTTTAGTTACCTACCTACCTATTATTTAGGTAAACCTGTGATGACGATTTTCTGACACAGAAAAATTATTTCCTCTATAAATTATAAAGTTAAGTTTGGTATACTTAGGTAATTTCGGACCAGAGGCAAGCAATGATTTCAAAAGTAATATATAAGTCGATGGAAGCAAGGCACATTTGATTCATGAATAAGGTATCTAGGATTCTAGGAACATATACATTTTGATATCTATCAACACAGCAGCAGTTCGTTATCTGTCACCACTACAAAACAATAGTTTTAGATATATTGAGTCGGACGGGTCTTTATCACCATTGACCAACGCTAAACACAAGTTCGAGATATGCTTGTGGTCTGTGGTTCCACACGTTCCAATTACCAAAAGTCCGCCAACCATTATCTGTTACCACGACTGCCTGTCTACAATGTCTACTTATGAATCTGAGTCCATTTCCTTTAACATATAAACTCAGAAAACCCTTCCATTATAAACAATGAAATGAAATAATCCTCCTAGCTTTAGGGAACCAGTTGAAATCCTGCACCTGGCATAAGAAATAGGTTCATAATGGGGCGTCCATTATGAACCAAAACAAAACTGCAAGAAATAATTTTTGTTCCTTACATTTACAGCCGGAAAAAGGCAGCGACTACTTAAGCCTGGCACAGAAATGTAATAATCCAAAGTTTGCGAAGATTCTGTATGTGCTGGCGAAACGTGAGGAAGGTGCCAAGCTCTCGGAGAAGTTCCCCGGTGAACAGGAAGTTCTGGATGTAAAGATCGCGGGCACAGACCCCAATTGGAGGAAGAAAGGCATCATGAATGCTTTGTTATCCGAGACTGAGTAAGTAGACTGTGGAGGAACGAGGGCAGTAGTACGATCCTTAGATCTTAACCGCCGACTGGCTATTAATTACATAGTTTATAGTCTACCTCAGTCTATCGACTTAAGACTCTTAAGTGGCGTCACGAGATGCCTTGGCACTCAACATTACAATTACAGAATTACCTACTGTATTGAAATAAGACACGACAGATAACCGTAAAAATCCCAGTAATTGTCACAAATTGCCTCGGATATGGCTGTTTCATTTGCATAAAATAAGTACAAAGGCCTGTCAGCTCCTCGTGTTAGTTACGGTGTTCTGTAACGCTATGTATTGCGTTTTCGAACGTCTCGAATCTCGAGAACCATCTTTAGAGAAGCATTAAAATAAATCTTTATATAGGCCTGTAATATTGTTAGCTAAAACTTTCTCGTCACTCGTTCCCTATTACCTACATTGGACTTAAATATAACTGGCGAAATGTGGGTATACCTACTTATGATAGGTAGATACGGCTCTGTAAGCCTTCGAGAAAAAATAAAATTCTAATGTAATGATAGTGTGTAAAACGATCCAAGAGCTACTTATGGCAGCTAATCTTCCTGTAGTCCATCCTCATGATAAGCACATAATAATAACCCCATCTCCTCACATTTCAGAAAGCTGACAAAGAAACGTCGTGTCAGAGTTCTCCGCATGGACACCTCAAGTGCCTATTCAGCCCTGTCGGCAGAAAAACTTGGTTTCACCTGCATGTACTCAGCACCATACAGCGAGATCAAATTGGATGGAAAACCCCTCATCGTGCCTGAACCACCGCATGTGGACGACAAAGTTTACACCAAGGTTCTGTTTGAGAAAAACGGCTAGCTTTAAACATAAAGATAGATAGCCTCATCCAGGATTCGCATTTTCGCTCTTTCTGTCTCTCAGAAACATTCTTCACTAGAGCGAGAAAGATTGCTTGCAAGAGCCAGCGATCTATGGCCTCTTATTTCTTACTCTAGTGTATATTAATATATTATTGAACAACAAAAAGATATAGTTACGGGAAAATGCGATGCTGGTTGAGCCCTAAAACAGATGATGTTGTTTCGTATGCTATGTTTTCCGATACATCAGGCAAACTGAAGCAGGTTGGCTTGTCCAGTTTGGCCTATCAGGCCGTAATCTATGAACTTAGATACGTGCTAAGTAACGTTTAAAGATATCGGTCGTAGTGTAGGTGTACGGTAGGCTTTAAGTATTGTCTTGTGACTAAAGACTAATCGTATTTAGAGATTCAGAACGTATTGAAAAGGTTAAAAGAAAATTTTTAAAAGCCATGCATTACCGTTGCTTCCACAAAGATTTATCCTATGATTATTTGCTTAAGGGCTGATTTTTCAATCGACAGATAATTTTTATTCGTGGAATAAAATTGACGTCTGACAGTCTTTGTATGGAAAAACTGTCAAAAATTCAAAATAATTCCTCCGATAAAATTATCTGACGTTGGAAAAATCAGCCCTTAGAAGTATAAATTACTTGACCTAAAATCAAGACGCACTCTCCTAGAGACGGTATTTTTGATTGATTTGTGTAGCAATGTATATGACTGTATTGATATCCGTAATAAAATAAGTTACATAATTCCTAGAACGACAGTTATACAATGTGTTGATTTGCATCCTAGTCAAATTCAAGGACGTAATTATGCTAATGATTCTCGACCCAAATCAACAATAAAATGGGTAGGTATTTGTTTTTTTTTTTTTCTTATTTACGGAAATCCGTAAGTGTGAACCAGCCGTATTTAAACGCGGCCCGTCTGTTACTAGCCCTATAACCGCGCTTTCATTTACACACACATTAAAATGCGCATGAGAATCTATCATTCGATAAATTCGTAGGTAATCAATCCCATCCCCCAATCACGAGGCGGCAAAGCGGCTACTTAGTCTCCCGCGCACCCTAAGCCACGCCCCCGCGGCCCCGGAACTAACAGTGTAATTGAAATCGCCGCAGCGTTCGTGCGCTTTGCGAATTCCGCTTCTCGGTACATCGTTGAGACGTAGGTACAAAGTGTTCAATTCAAATGTCGTGCTGGTGGAGATGGTCAGGTGGGTATGCCATCAGTGGAGACAGCCTACGTGGAGTCATCCGGATGTTTCCCGATCGGGAACCCCCGACACAGAGCGTTATGCTGGCTGCTATGCACCACACCAGTGTTGCGCATACTGAAGCGTGAACTGCAACACCCGTTCCACTACCCCAAGGCACAAGACATTCACCCAGGTGATAATGCCGTGCGGATTACATTTTGTCGTTTTCGACACTTTAAAAACGAATGTGTTAGTGTTGTTAAGCTGAAGGAAAACCAGTACGTGGCAACTTTACCTCCGGTAACATAGGTAGGTAATTTATTTATTTGTACATTTTGTAAATACGTTGTTAGCTTAATCAATTTCATTAGTGTAAATAAGTTATTTCAAATTTTTAACTACCTACGCCAATAATACCTAAGAGTCGAAAGTATACCACGTACTTACACTTAACTAGAACGTCTTTCCATTTCCATCAAACGTAGAAAACATTTTTAGACTTAGTAAATCGGTACACCAACAAAGGTAGAATTATTGCCGGTCCTAAGCCCGTTAAGTAGGAAGGAAAGTTTCAAATCAACCAATTTAATCCACAAATAAAAACAAAATAACTACGAAAACTTTAGCTTGAAGGATATTATTAATCATCTGATAACAGGTCAGTGAACTTTTCTTTGGCGCACTAGTATTACTGTCATTAGTAAGATTTCCGTATTCCAATGATGCTCAAAAATGAGTTAATTATCAAGCGAAATTTATGACAATAATGTAGGTGATTTTCGAAATAAAATTAGGTAAAATTATTGCTACCGGTCATTGCACTGCGGCGCGAGACGGCCGGAGCTACCATTTCGGGGAATTACATGGCAGCTGTATGCATTGTCGCTGTGTGCATAGTCGGGTGATTCTGTTTTATTTGTATTGAATTAAGGGTTTAATTCTGAAATACTGTTAAATTTCTACAACAAAAAAAAAGCAGCGCTTACTAGTTATTGCCCCCTACCGTACTTCAAATGATTATTTATGTCTTTTATGACAACCTCCTGAAATTTGACGAGGATGCAAATCAACAGCATGTATGTCGCGGGGTGTGCGCACGGCCGCTGTTTGCAGTTACCTCTTGTCGCAGTAACGCAGGTATATGGCGGCACCCCTGTGGCGACTTACTAATAATTACAACAAAAAATTCTGTCTTATCGATATGTTTGCTCTTTCTGCTGGTTGATTCAAAAATATTGTACTCAAAATACTTAGTCACCGCCACCAGTCATTTTAATTTTTTAAATTAAGATTTGCATGCCTTCTGAGTTTTTGCTTTACTATTTAACAGAAGAAATGTTTTCTTAACTTAAATTATTGTTGTAGATTGTAGTTTAAATAGCATGGTTCGTTAAGATTATTATTTTTTTTATGTGTATTCCGTGGAAAATGTTGTTGGTTACACATTTGGCCGTATCTTTTTGTACATACCTTTTTCTTCGTACAAAAAGTAATGTGTCACTGTTTGCTTTCCCAAATAAATAAAATAAAATAAAAATAGATAACTTATCGTTCATCATGGAACGATGTAGGTACCTGCAATATACCGTATGTATAGTTTGAAGACTATTAAATTGTGCTATCGAGATAATGCCATAATAAATTATGCTTTGATCAAAGTGAACCTAAGAACACTATACCTACCTATACTTTAATGTTAATGTTAAACTGTATATTTTATAACGTTAAGGTGACTATATTACAACTCTATTGTTTATATAGTAATAAATTATGTTACTGTTATAACTTCGTTTTGTATTTTATATAGGTAGGTACCACATAGCTACCTACCTAGAAAAACCGAGCAGCTCAAACCGGAGAGTATCACACTAATATTATGTTAAGGCGAAAGTTTGTGAGTGTGTTCGTATGTTTGTTACTGCTTCGCGCAAAAACTACTGAACAGATTTGGATGAAATTTGGTACACAGAGATAGTTTATAACTAGGATTAACACAGTATAATTTTGATCCCGTAATTCCCACGGGATCGAAACTAATGCGGGTTTTTACCCGTTACCCGTTAATACTTATACTTACACTACGACAGAGTGTTGTTTTGATATGATGTCGTTACCCGGTGGCAACTGGGAATTTTATTCCCGATTTTCACCTGGTGGCAATCCATGTGGCAATCGGGAATATTCGCGATTTTGGTCACGCGTAAAGATCCTTGTACAAATGTAGCGTTTGAGCACGCTACCACAACGCTACATTGACGTTGTATGGTATGGCGTGTCTGTCTGTGTGGTGCCGGACTTAAAGAATAGCTCCACCCCTTTCTTCCCGTGGGTGTCATAAAAGGCGACTAAGGGTCGTACCGGAGAATGGGCAGCAGCGTTCTCTATGCATTCCACCATCATACCATACTGCGATCGCTAACCCGCCTGCCAAGCGTGGCGATTATGGCATACCTGACGTCGACAACATGCCGTACCGTACGTTTGAGCACCGTACATAAATAGCATAGCTGCCTCTGCCGTATCGCTCATGAATGCTGGCTACAGTGTCGGATTAAGACTACTTGATGCCCTAAGCAATCCACGCCTGTAGGCCCTCTTATCCACTAGTCGCTTCGTATTTTTGCATTCCACCAGTTTCTATGATAAATCTTTTACTGTTCAAGCAGTACGGTTATGGAATAACTTGCCCGTGTCGGTAAGGCGTGCTCAATCTTTGTCCACTTTTAAAATTATGATAAAAAAGCACTTCCTCTCTCCTTAAACATCATCATTATATTTTTATTAGATTAGTATAATATACTTTATGTATGTATTTATTGTATTATGTAACTGGTACACCACAGACTACCAGTATTTGTCTGTCCTTCCCCTTTTTAATCCATCCAAAGGTTGTCTTTAAAGGATCGCTTTTAGCGATAAGACCGCCCATTGTGTCACCCTTTATACAGTTTCTATACTTATGTCTGTAAAAAATGTGGTGTACATAATAAAGAGTATTTTATTCTATTCTATTTTTCCAATACATCGACGAGCGATTTGTAAAGATTAGCGCACATCTCTAGCGTGACTTTTGGGTCTTGTAATATCTTGCTGATAAACAGCCTTGCCATTCATGTGCTAGCAAATACTGTTTCGGTGCTGTTTCTGCTGTGATGCCCTAAGCAATTTAATTGCTTAATTTGCTTGTGGGCTAATCCGGCACTGGCTGGCTGCTACGTACTAGGCCAGGCTCTGACTAAGCAAGCATTCGATGCACCGTCTATTTTACCAATAAAAACAAAAATATATGACAAACTCTGTAAATATTTACTTTACGTCACATTAATCCAAAATTACATATTTACAGCATCAATTTTTAACCTTTATATATATTTTTTAAATATAATTACTTTACATTTTAGTTACCAACTTCCATTTTCATTGCTTTCTCGAAAAGAGGAATAAGTTCATTCGTGTTAGTCGCGTGCCACCCGTCAATTTGATTGAAAAGAGCTACTCGTTCTCCAATAAAATAGACATAACTTTTCCAATGAAGCTTTGTAGGGACGCCTGTGATTCGGTTTTGGTTGCCAAAGACCAATCTTCTGTCGGATTCGGCAGTTCTAGTACTCCGAATTCCGTGACGATTGTCATCGGCGGATGTCTGTAACGTTATCATTGTTTTAGAATAAGGAACACTTCTAAGGAATAGGAAACGCTGTATCCAGCCGGTCCAACTATGTCGGGACTGGCTATAATCTAGGGATGCTCACTTCAAACTCACTTTACCCAAGTTTTTAATCAAATCAAAAATAAAAAAAACATTTAATTTCATAAACATAAACCTTATGCATAAACCCGGATGTTACGGAACCCTCGGTACGCGAGTCCGTCTCGCTCTTGCCCGGTTTTTTTCTATTTTTGTGTGAAAATCTTAATGCGGTTCACAGAATACATCTACTTACCAAGTTTCAACAGTATAGTTGTTATAGTTTCGGAGAAAAGTGGCTGTGACATACGGACGGACAGACAGACAGACAGACAGACAGACATGACGAATCTATAAGGGTTCCGTTTTTGCCATTTGGCTACGGAACCCTAAAAATGGCAGGTGCAACATAAGGAATAGATATCTAGAAAAAGAATACATACTTGTACATACATATAAACAGAACAAACTAAGTCAGGAGAAATAACGATAGGATAGAGGAGAAAACGAAATCTAGCAAATCAGCGCTGGGATGATTCTGCCAACTTCATACGAATATGTCCACGTGCCTTCACTTTGAAAGATAGCCGATTGATTGCCACTAGAAATACCGCCTGGACAAAGAAAGAAGAGTAAATAAAACCAGAGCGATGAGAAAGACATCGTAGAAGACGATTGTTGGTGAAACGAAGATTTTCAGTATGGGCAGAGCATAAGTATTGAACATGGGAAGTCAGGTAAGGAGAAGTGGGGTTGTCAAGTAAAGAATACAACATAGACAGAGTCCTCAACTCTCTGCGCTGACGTATCGGTAACCGTTTTTAAAGTGTGTGATTTCTAACCGATACAGCGACCGCAACGTTCCAGTGACTATTTATTTTACTTACATTTGTGACCTGCTTTCGCCAGTCAAGACATATTATGTCGAAATGCAGATCCTTAACATCGGAGCTAAATGGGATGACTGAGTTGTCAAACATTACAGGTAGCACAGTTAAGCCATTTAGTTTCCTCATACTTTGGGGGCTCCCTAGTCCCTAACCGGACACTAAGTAAGGTTAAGAGCGATCAAACCAGTTTTTAGTCACACCTAAATCTTGGTTTAGCTCCTCAATCGCATCGAACATGTTGTCCTCACTGCCTGGCAAAGCTGCAAATCGTCAGCATACAGATAGTATGCAGTCTAGAGCTCGGTGGTAATGAGATTATTAAAAATGGAGAACAAAAGAGGAGATAATATATCGCCTTGAGGTATGCCAGCTGAAAGATCACAGCAATTCGACGAAGAGTCTCCAGCACGAACAGACTGCTGACACTCCTGAAGATAAGAGGAAAACCATTCCAATACTTCCCGAGAGACCATAAGATAGGAAACGTTGGATAAACGACTTCGTGACTGACAGTATTGAAAGCATTGGACAAGGTAATTAACGCTAAGACTGTAACTCCATTCCCCACCTAATATCGTCACTGATGATTCGTCAGTCACTTTAAAGAGATCTGAAACGGTACTGTGCCCGGGCCTGAAACCGGATTGAAATGGACTGATGAGGGAGTTGCGGTGAATAAATTGGGAGAATTGTTTATGCACTGCAGACACCTCGAGCACTTTAGAAAGAAGGGGAAGGATGAAAATTGGGCGAAAATTGCTGGGAAGATAGGGATTGGGTATCTAAGGCAGCGGCTGAAGAAAGGCTTTACGCCACAGCAGGGTCGACTCGGGGGACAAAGAGACAAAGAGGTTAATATTGGGACGCGTCAGAACAAGTCGAGGGTTTGGCATTTGGTTAAGAGTGGGAACAGTGGTGATAAATGGCGATTTAGATCGACGGAGTATCGTTTTGCCCATGTGGGGTAACTAGGGAAGGAGATGAGGATCAGGCCAAGCCAAATATCATCACCGGCTATATTATGATAAGTGGGTTGGAGAGGCAAAACATGCAGAGTTGCCGACTCGATTGGGAGTTGAGGGTATGGAGGTCGGTATTAAAATCCCCCATAACAATGTGATGTATATAATACGAATCCAAAGATTGAAAGTACCGATTCGAATTCAGTACAGTAATCAAAGGAAGAGGTGCAAAAGACACCAAGGAGAGACGGTCGGTCGGGTCAGTCAGTCCGTAGACACGAACCTCGGAGAAAAAAAAACTCAGCGGATTCATTGGAAGAAGAATAAGCTACACCAGCCCCCCCCTCTCTCTTACCGATTCAGTCATTCCAATTTACGTGTTCCATCGCAGAGAACACTGGAGCGGTCACTAAGCGGTTTCAAGGACGAGGGCAGCTGGGCGGCGCCGCCTCGCCGATTGGCGCCGTTTAAGTGATTGCTGTTACGAGAAAATTTCAATACAATTTTCCATACGTTTAGACAAGTGTACCTACTTGATTGACACCTCGCTGTCTTGTAAACGCAGTTTTATTTTGCAGTAAGCACCTGCCCAGGCGGAATAAAGTAGAACATTGACAAGACACGTAAAACCATTTTAGCAAGTCATTAAAATGTAACTAAAGAAAAAAAAAGAAATGCGTTTTATGGCGGCAAACATGACGCAGAGAAAAAACACAAAAAAGAACAAGTTGGGGTAAAATATGCGTCACATCCACGCAAAACCGCCATCACTCAGCATAATGCTACGACCCTATGCGAGACACGAGCCCCAGCGCTGGTTTTCAGAGACAGCCAGCGTTGATGTGATGACGTCAACCGGTGCAGTATACGATGAAATATAAATAGCAGAATAAGAAATAAAAAACAAAATAATGTTTTTCATTTCTCTTCAAAATTTTTATATTAAGTATAAACATAATATTTGTAAAATGGTAACATTCCGGGCAACGACTCACGCACCGCCGGTCATTAGGATTAGATGGATGTAGATGGTAGTGGTAGATTTACCACTACCATCTACATCCAGCCCCAACTACTACCATCCATCATCCACAATTCCCCAACTTCCACCATCCACCATCTTATATCTAGCTTTTAACTCGGTACGGTATAAGGTATCGATTAGAATGGTTCCAGAGTTTTATAAAACTCACGGCAATCATTCTAACTTATACTTTATTACAATGAGTTAAGAGTTACATTGCAATGGTTTTACGTTATTTTAATTTGACCGTGAATGTTGTTTATAAGGGAGTTGTTATTGGTGCCCATTCCCTTGTTCACAAACTAAACTAAATTAAGTTCAGTGGATCTTTTTCTTTCTATTTCATTAAGAAAAGGACAGAAGATCAATTTTAGTTTAGTCCTGTCAAATTAATCAGCGCCTGACACTACTCCATACAAGTTTATACGTGATTAAAAACTTACCTAATAAAGTTATGTCAATCTATACGTCAAGCGCTTATTAATTTGACAGGACTAAATTAAAATTTATCTTCTGTCCTTTTCTTAATTAAAGAGAAAGAAAAAGATGCACAGAACTTAAATTTTATTTAGTTTGTGACGAACAGAATCGGCACCATTAGCTCAGAATGAGCAAAAATCATACAATAGCATACAATGTATAAGAAAGGCTTAAAAAATTGGTTAAGTATCACAATAAATTGTCAAACTTAGAAGTTCTAAGTTTGACAATTTATTGTGAATCATAAATTATTTCTTTGTCTCGATCGCAATAGTAAAGTTATAAATAGGATATGATTTTGTTGTACGTACCTACGCAAATCAAACTATAATTAGTCTAAAACGCCCCAGAAATGTGATTTGTCATGTACTGCGTTGTAAACAAAACAGTTTATTTGGCTTGAAGTTTCCGTCCATTTTATAGTCAAACACACATCTATAATTGATCTAAAACGCCTCAAGAAGGTGATTTGTCATGTATTGCGTTGTATAACAATGTTTTTGGCAGGAAGTTTTTATCCATTTTATAACTTATGGTATACAAATTGAAACTACATAACACTGTCTTTACATTAAAAAAATATATTACAATGTACACTAGGTATTCAAAATCTACAATTATTATGTACATCAGAGATTTCTTACAGAGGTAGTTGAAACAACATCAAATGTACAGCGACATTAATAAAAAGTGAAAAGATTTATGTACTTACAAAACATAACAACTTCTACTCTATATTTACATAATGTACACTGTTTTAAGACTAAATATTGTACTAATACGGTAGAATTTATTCTAAATCGATCTACTTATGTACTTATATAAATGGTTTCTGATGAATGAATGGTCGTCTTTCGTTTTTCGACATTTTTTAAGTAGGTAATTTCCTTCATTACGTTTAAAACATGGTATAAATGCGAAAGTATGAATAATTTTTCTCATTATCTATTACAGTTCAACTGCAATTATACAGTGCTTCAGGAAATTTGGGCGTCTTCAACGAAATTAAAATACAAAAGGAACCATTATCACAAACCAAATGTTAACAAACTCAAACAATAAATTAGCAAACAAACTAATAAAATTTGCATCGTCAAGGATTTATCGACTCCTTAAATGTCGTTTAAAATGTACTAAAGCTCAAATCTATGGTATAATGTTCTACCTCAGAAAACTAACATAGAGAATGTTTTAGCTTTATGTCAACCGTAGCCACACTGGTCACCAGCTCGGTACTGAAACCTAAAATCGAGAAAACTTTCGCGCCTCTTTGGTGACCACAGTAGCGCGACAGACGCGCTACCGTCGCCCAGTCAGAATTTCACATCGGGTCAATCGGCGATGAGCCCGTCGAAATCCATTTTTGATATGAAGTGTCAGCCGCGCTGCTATCGCGTGGCTGTTCTAACTCACAGGCTGTTTCGTAAGGCAGAAAGAGACGACTCTCTATCGAGTCTTATGACTCCCTCTATGTTAGTTATTCCTCTAAGTTTTCTACATTAAAAGTGAAAGAGAATCACTTCTTCTCGCTCGCCAGTGCTTGTCCCAGGGAGGCTGTGGCGACGTTTGTGTTCGCAGCTGCCACGATTTTGTCGAGCAAAATTCGGGTTTGCAACTGAAAATAATAAAAAGAGGTTTTTTTATTTTTCATGACACTATCATATACTTAAGGCTGCGCCGACCGCCAAGTGGCGCCCTCATCGTTGGTTTGGTTATCTCTTTTATTTTACAATGAAAATGTAGAAAATAAGCACGTTAAGTTGTGCTCCACAAGCTTTTACGTTAATGTTATGATATACGGTAGTTTTAGATTCTTTAGTTTTATTATAATCACTAAAACGGATAAAAATGGCCACTATTTTCCGTCACAGCTCTTCAGCTCAGCTCAGGCTTCTGTTTTTTTTAACTCCTGCGATCAGGTCCTGGGGTATGAGATTTGGTAGTGCAGAATGGCTTCTCCAGCGAGATTTCTGTCTTTATATTTTATGGCACTGTGTAACGAGTCTTTTAAGCCTGTTACATGATAGCGCGTTCTTTGCTTTAATTTGTAGGCAACAGGGTGGTGTTGCCATGTAAGAATTTATTTTTTTGAATCGGAATCGTGTAGTGGTCACACTGATTTTTTTTTGATGCTGTCAGTTGATTTTGACAGGTCACTTTCCGACCCAGGCTTTATATAAAATGGAGTAATTTTAGAGCTCCAATTGAAATCTGGAAGTTGATACTTCCAATGGACTACATCCAGTCCTAATTATGTGGTAGCTGATTTGCCCTTGTCGGCATCATAATGGGATTGGCCATATTTTGTAAAAGGTTGGTAAAATTCTTCGTGGTTTCATACCTACTCACGTGTCGCGTGGTTATTTGGATGGCAGACGTTAATAGTTTCCGATATTTGTTTCAGGATCTTTTGAACCTTATATATTTTGGATTAATTCATCTACTGATGTAAAAACTTTCTTTGGAAAAGAAACGGTAAGTTAATTTGTATTTGGTCGTAAACATCTCGATCGCCATTTTTATCCACGCTCGACATCGGCTAACAGTTATTCATGTTTGATTTCAGCCGCAAGGCGTTTCTTCTCCCTTCGTTTCTTTTTACTTCAAGACTTAAATTTTTAACGCTAACCCCTACAGACATATATCATGGACCGCCTTGACGTCCCCGCGAAGATCAAAATCATCAAAATGAGCGTGGTTTGTTAGTTTATTCGCCGGAATGTGGTATGGTTTATAAAAACTTAACTTAAATTGACAAAAGTGCAATAATGACAGGACCCAAATTAATTTCTATTCCATCTTAGTTTTACACCTTAGAACTTAATATTAGAAAGGAATTTTCTTGTATATTGAGACCAGCAGCCTTCGGGTAATAAAATCGTTCAATAACTTTTGTGTCGATTTTTATTGATACTCCCCGCTTGAAGATTAAAAGTTTCCAGTTCCCGCAGGTTAGTCTATCCTTGGCATAGTTTGGTGTGTGCTCCTGGCGCCCGAATTTTCACTTCTACTTATTGTTTATTTATTTGGAGTACTACACACACATTTAATAATCACATTTCATAATATACATGTTTAATAACATCCACACTCTTTAAAATATATTTTTTATTATTACAATTGTCGCTAGATAATATTTTTTTAATATTACAATTGGCGCTCTGCGAACAGGGACTTGAAGTAGGTTTGTCTGGTACCTTATACTGTCATTATTGCACTATTAATTAATTAACTTATGAGTCTATTGTTTGCATTGGTTTGTTCTACATTGTTACTTTAATAACTTTGTGTTTATTTTGATTTTTGACTCATAAGTAGTACTTAACTTAATTTGGTGAATCTTTGTAAACAATGTTTGGTGTTTACAATTGATGCTTTTGTTTAATATCATGTTTTTTCTTAGCAAAACCAACAGAATTGTATAGCATAGACTGCGTTTTGTTGTTCTCAACAGTAAAGTTATTTTAAAAACTAATTTTAACTTTTTAAGTAAATAATTTAATCTAATTGTTAAGTACAATATTGTACATTTAATTTATCTAAGATTTAAGCTGCTTGTAAGTGATTATTGCACTTTTAAAACGATAAAATTAACGTAGTAATTTTTTATGGGATTACCCACATTGACTTTTATACTTAGTTAACCTCAAACTTGAGAATTTATTTTCAAACATTTAACTTTTGGAAACTTAGTTTTTGCTTTTCGTTTGCTATTCACATTGCTACTGAGTTTACTCCTAACTTTCTGATGTTTGGTAGGGAGCTTATTCTTGATGCGTCATTACATCACTTTAGTAGTTCTGTTGATAACTTATCTCAACTAGAAATTTCAAATAGAAGTGCTTATGCAGTTTCTCTTAATTCACTTAGTGATATTTTTGTTAAAGTTCAAGCTTACTTGTTAAAGGGGTATAAGCGTAATGCCGGTTATTATAATAAGGGTCGGAAAGTCATTTCTTTTGATGTGGGTGATGTGGTGTGGAGAAGAAGTTTTCTTCAATCTAATGCACAAGCATATTTTTCAGCTGAACTTGCACCTAAGTTTGTAAAATGTAAAATAACTGAAAAGGTTTCAGATAACGTTTATGTTTTGAAAGATTTAAATAAAGGTTCAGTGGGACGTTATCATGTTAAAGATATTATTAAATTTTAATTTGGTTTCCAAGTGTTAGTTCTTGATTTTGATAATTTTGTTTGAAGGCCGCTTTTGACAGTGTGATGTACGAGAGGATGGATGATAGGTTATCAGCGGTTTGAAAGATGTATGTTAGGTAACTTCTTATAAATTTGTTGAATTTGAGACATTCTAAAAATAAAACTTAGGTCATTCTGGTTAATTTAATACTATTTTTTTTCACACCAAATATTTTTCACATCGAAGGATCTTATTTTATGTTTTGTTTGTTTTTGTTGGACTGTCTAAGATCTTATTTTTCTTTTTTAAGGGTAACCTACCTGTTTATATTTTATTAAGATCTTATACAACCCTACAGTTCAGGTAATTTCTACCTTGAGGTTAAAAAAACTTAAATTCAATTTCAAGTTTTTGTAATCTTTTTTTCTCATAGTTTAGAAATCATTCTATTTCCTCTTCGTCATAAATAGTAATCGATTTTTAAATCTATTTTGTGCTGTTCGTTGACAGAATTGTTTCTCATTTTTACTGGAGTTTCATTCTTTTCAATGATCGGATTTGACTTTGTTAGTAATGCGTTCATCCTGGACTTTACTTTTTAGGGTCATTCGGTAACCTTTGTTACAAAATGCCTTATTCTTTTTTGGATCTTGGTGTAGTTTTTGACCTTGATTTCGACTTTTTTCCATTGTGTTGGACTTTGTTGTTCCAATCACGATGCGAGATTTTGTTTTGACTTTCGTCATCCTTTTTCCTTTGCGTTCGGAAGTTCGGTGGTGGTATGCCGGTCGCATTGTGAAACTTTGGCTTTCGCCTTTTTTGTTATTGAGATTTCACATTGGAGATCTCAATGTTTTTTTGGGTTTGTCTGTGTTTGGGAGATTGGTAGTGTTGAGCCAGTCACAGCATTCGCATTCTTTTACAGCTATTGTGCTCGGGAATTCGGTGGTGATGAGCCGATCACAATATGCTTTCCTTTGTCTCGTTGCAGGTTGTGCCTGTAACAGTATTTTAAATAAGGTCTTTCAGCTTTATTTAAAAACTTTTGTCCGGAGTTTTCAAATTTTTTGGATTGTTGAATACGGAGTTAGTCAGTGGCAATAGAGCCTAACTGCACTCATAGAGATGGTTGAGTTGGAAGCGGTTGACATAGTAGTCAGTGGCGATAGTGCCTAACTGCACTCAAAGTTGTACTGTTCCAAGTGGTTTGAAATTTTTAGTCAGTGGCGATAGGTGCCTAACTGCACTATAAAAATTGTAGTTTGTTTTGGTAAATTGTCCGAATTTGTTTGAAATTTTTAGTCAGTGGCTATAGTGCCTAACTGCACTGTTTTGGAGTTTTGGAGCGCTAAGAGATTTCTCTCTTCGTTTCATTTAATGAGTTTATGTAACTTATAATTTTTTGTTTTTCACTATTTCGTTTTTGACTTTTTGTCATTTACATTTTTTTACTTTTATTAAATTCTTGAGATTTTGTCGTTTGACATTTTCAGAGTTGATTTGCACTTTGAATCTTATATGATTCTTTTTCTTTTTTTTGAATTAGAAAGTTGTTAAGACTGGTTTATTTGGTTGAAGATTTCTTTCTAATAAAATAAAGTTCCTTTCTTTTATTTTCGGGAGGGGATGTAATGTAACGAGTCTTTTAAGCCTGTTACATGATAGCGCGTTCTTTGCTTTAATTTGTAGGCAACAGGGTGGTGTTGCCATGTAAGAATTTATTTTTTTGAATCGGAATCGTGTAGTGGTCACACTGATTTTTTTTTGATGCTGTCAGTTGATTTTGACAGGTCACTTTCCGACCCAGGCTTTATATAAAATGGAGTAATTTTAGAGCTCCAATTGAAATCTGGAAGTTGATACTTCCAATGGACTACATCCAGTCCTAATTATGTGGTAGCTGATTTGCCCTTGTCGGCATCATAATGGGATTGGCCATATTTTGTAAAAGGTTGGTAAAATTCTTCGTGGTTTCATACCTACTCACGTGTCGCGTGGTTATTTGGATGGCAGACGTTAATAGTTTCCGATATTTGTTTCAGGATCTTTTGAACCTTATATATTTTGGATTAATTCATCTACTGATGTAAAAACTTTCTTTGGAAAAGAAACGGTAAGTTAATTTGTATTTGGTCGTAAACATCTCGATCGCCATTTTTATCCACGCTCGACATCGGCTAACAGTTATTCATGTTTGATTTCAGCCGCAAGGCGTTTCTTCTCCCTTCGTTTCTTTTTACTTCAAGACTTCAATTTTTAACGCTAACCCCTACAGACATATATCATGGACCGCCTTGACGTCCCCGCGAAGATCAAAATCATCAAAATGAGCGTGGTTTGTTAGTTTATTCGCCGGAATGTGGTATGGTTTATAAAAACTTAACTTAAATTGACAAAAGTGCAATAATGACAGGACACAAATTAATTTCTATTCCATCTTAGTTTTACACCTTAGAACTTAATATTAGAAAGGAATTTTCTTGTATATTGAGACCAGCAGCCTTCGGGTAATAAAATCGTTCAATAACTTTTGTGTCGATTTTTATTGATACTCCCCGCTTGAAGATTAAAAGTTTCCAGTTCCCGCAGGTTAGTCTATCCTTGGCATAGTTTGGTGTGTGCTCCTGGCGCCCGAATTTTCACTTCTACTTATTGTTTATTTATTTGGAGTACTACACACACATTTAATAATCACATTTCATAATATACATGTTTAATAACATCCACACACTTTAAATTTTTTTTTTTTTTTTATTATTACAACTGGCAAGGTCCATTACAGGTAGGTAACCTTCTCAGCCGCCCGAAAAAGGAGACATTATTGGTGTACAACATAATTACTTATTATTTCTGATTTCAACCATTCATAAAAATAAATGAATTTTGTTACCTCATTCCCGTTTGTAATAGCGGCAGCTCGCACTCTGTCTAATTCTTCAGCAAGACGTTTCGTTTTCTCTTGAGCTTCCCGACGTTGAGCTACATATAAATTCCTGAAAATGAAAACAAATGAAAACTGAAAGTAAGGGCAGGTACCTTAAATGTTGTTGGTACAAGAAAACAATAAAAGATAAAAAGATTTAAAAAAAAAGATAAAAGCTAAGATCAGTCTCCTAAGATCAGCATTCACAAATTTTGAAAAAAAAGTACAGGTAGCAAGAAAATGGGCAATATTCACATGTATCTTCTTTTTAGCTATCTACTTTTCTTTTTTTTTCTCTTTTTGAGCCAACTAATATTGTCTAAATCGGCGGTCATTATGGCAAAACACATTTTTTATTGTTTTTTTTTTATTGAAGGCAATACCTTGAAATCGATTCAGTAGTCATTTATGAACAAACTACTTTCAGGACTTGCGTTTTTTTATTTTATTTTTTTGCGTTTTTATTTTATTTTATTATTATTACTTTTTTTCTGTTACACCTTGTATAATAAAGTAAAGTTTAATAATGTACGCACAAAAATTTACTTTATATATATATACATATCATTTCTTTCTTTTATTAATTAAAAAATCCAGATATGTATGAGTTCTAGGGCAATGATTGTTATATAAGTAATGTATCTGTGTTACTAGCTAGTTTTAAGTACTTACTTTAAATTGTAATCTGTGGAGAACGTAGTGGGTAGCATAATTGTTATATTTAAGATTTTATGACTGTTTCTTATTGTGCTATTGTTTGTTTTTCCTTAAATAAATAAATAAATACTTCAATTTTATTTATTTGTATAGATATATGAAAATAATCTTACCTAATAACAAACACTTGCAGTATAATGCCAATTAATGCAACACCTGTACACATGGCTATAATCATGTAGTTGGGAATCTTCTTCCCAGACACATTTTGTCCCCTGCTTGCTGCCTTGGGAGGACTAGTTTCGTAGTAGTAATTGTAATGAGGGTGGTTACGTAAGCTGGAAAATTAAAAAATAATTGTTTTATGATTTTAGTGTTTTAATAACAAATGATTGAAGAAAATTGGCACATAGATAGACCATTTCCTGGATTAACACATAGGATAATTTTTATCCCGATATTCCCACGAGATCGAAACTTACGCGGGTGAAACTGCGGGTCGTTGCTAGTGATTTCATAAATTAGTCATTCAATAGGGTAATATGAACTTAGAGAGATGTACCTACCTACTATGGTGATTTTTATGATTATAATTCTATAAATAAATATTTATTATGGCTGCAAATCATATTTAGATTAACATGCAACAGGTTGCAACAGCTGCTTTTGCCTTAATATTATTAAGGCAAAAATTCAAACAGGTCATGTTATTAAGTTAATAACATGACCTGTTTGAATTTTAATGAAAGTTTTACTATAAACGTAATGGAGATAACTTTTAGCACTTAATTTACTACTAAACTACTTACTTGTATGGCACATGTGATCTGTACATGTATGAGGGTGCAGAAGTATGACTGTTAATGTCTATTTCTGTCATGTTGTCATATCGTGCTCGGCTACCGGGCTTGCCTAGGACATTGTATGCCTCTACAATGCGCACAAAGTGCTCCTGTGCTTTTGAATCTTTGTTTTTGTCAGGATGGTACTGGAAAATATAGTAACAGCATATTAGGATGAGCATAATAATTTGTGAGATTATTTGCACAATAATGTAATCAATGCTGGGTCAACGCAGCGTGAAAAATATAATATCAATAGAAGTATGAATGGCCTAATATTTAAGTAATTATGTAAACTGCATCCATTTTTATAGAGAAATTACTTACCTCTTTGCTCATTTGTATGAACGCTTCCTTGATTTCTTTGTCAGAACAATTTTTTCGTATATTGAGGACTTCATAGTGATTTTTTCTGGCTAAACTGAAAATAAATTACGCTGAAAATATGATAATATTTCTAGAGCACAAAATGACCTTTCATTATTTCGGAATAGTTGTTGTACCTGTAACACCTAAGCAATGCTCGTATAGCTCTGGCATCAAAATTTCGATTAAAAAAAAACATAACGATTTACACGATATAATTTTAACTAATATTTTGAAAGTTGTTCATGTTATTATTTTGCAATTTCCATTTTTGTTCCCAACACTGATGATGGAAATATATGTCAATGTCAAAACTGACAATCTTGGTAGGCATTGCCACAAAAAAAAGTAAAGGAAAACAAAGCAAAGTTTAATGTTTCTTAGCATCACCTTAATACTTTGTATGTTATAATTACTTTTACACGTTAGCCAACGACTTGTCAAACAATTTTATTTGTAATTTAAAAATTAAGGTTTTGTGCTCATGATCATAAAGATTAAAACGATGACACATTTTTTAAGCCTGGTAACTATTAAGACAGACTTCACATCAAATATGGCGCGTAAATCAGATCTTACCTGTCGAAAACCAAAACAAAAAAAATATAAAGTAATAGTATTCGCTGAAAAATAATAAACTTAAATGTGTGTATCCTGTGATGAGTTGATGACAATGTGTACAGCAATACGTGTAAAGTGTAGTAAAACATCGTAGTCTTCAAACAATGATTTTTTTTGGTAAGTTTCATTCTTTTTTCACGTTTCATTCTAACTAGCTTTTCAGGCTTATGCAAAGACTAATACAAGTTGTGTAAATCATTTTCAATACCTAATAGCTTATGCATTGAAGTTCCTAAGTCATTTTGGTCGCAGTAGCCAGTATTTGCTCATAGTTTTGCTGCATTTTTGCTGAATTTTGCCAAAGTACTAAACAAACATTGCTGATTGTTATTTTGTCGATAACCTAGAACAAATTATTTGATTGTTTCTATAAGCTTGACAGCTTTAATGCCTTAGAATTTTAATGATCAAAATGGTTTTACCGTCATAACATTTGCCGAACGGTAAGTTTGCCTGTGCGACGTAATAGTACGCTACCGCCGCTGCCGTATAGAATCGACGGACGGCCGCGAGGGACGGCGGTGGCGGGCGTGAAGCGCCAAGCGGTAAACGGTCGGCGCCGGGCGGCGTTCAGTGTACGCGCGTCAAACAACGCGAGTGGTTGTTCGGTCATGCGAGAAGCGGCTGGCAGAATGGCCGAGCTCGAGTTCGAAGCGCCTCTCGCGCAAATCGAAGAGGCGGATGACTGTCTCTCGACTGCTGACTACCCGCAAAAAACCATAAATGGCAACGACATACGTCTTAACAACATTAAAAATATCAAAAGTGAAATGGTCAAAATGAAAACTGACTCCAACAAAATAAACGATAACGAGGAACCTAAACCGGTGAAGTGCAAACAGGACAATATGCCAAACGGTGAAGGAGACAATTTCACGGAGACTTTCTCCGGCTCGCTCGAAGATTTGGTGAATACTTTTGATGAGAAGATCACCAAGTGCTTCGGGAACTACGAGGAGAGCGTGGAGAAGTTGGCTCCAGTGCAGGTTCGCAGCCAGGAGGAGATCATGAACGAATGCCAGTGAGTACCAATTACCACTTAATAAACTAATTAGAGCGTGTTATTAGGTATTATGATATCACCTATGAAGTCATCAGCTTCAAATGTTTTTCAAACATCGAGTATGTTTTTGAAATTAATATTCGCGTTGTTAGTACTTATAAATACCTACATGATTACAAAATAATGAAATTGTAAGATGAGAATAAAAGAAAATATAAACAAAAAGGGCGGGCTTTGCGCATGGCATTCGTAGCAAAGAGTTCGATCAATGTTTTGGGGCGAGGGTGCGCAGGGGGTGCGTGCCGAAGTGGTCCCGATGACGCATCGCACCCCCGCCTCACACCCTGCCCTCTTTGTTTCCAACCCAAACTTATGGGAGACGATACGACACGCGACCGTAACAAGATTGAAATTATGCTAGATAGGACCCTAATTACATTACTGATTCTAATTAACTTCTTATTGCTAAGCAAGAAAATCGATTACATTATTAATATAATTAAAACGACATACATTATGTATGGCTTGTGTAAATATAGGTTCCTACCAAAGACAATTGGTTTCTACAGTACCTATAGTTTATCACCCTCTCAAGTTACAGCATTTATCTACCTCATATTTTCTTCGATGTCTCTCAGACATCAATCACACAAAGAATTTATCCGAGCATCTACATTTATTCTCATGACTCGAGTCGGAAGATAATAGTAAAAGTCTCTCACATAAGCCCATTGTTTTATAGGGAAAATGAAAAAGCTTTTTGCTGTCGTCTGCTGTATCCCCTTTGAGCATTATGAGAAACTGATGAGATTCAATTATTCATTACATTGTTACATTTTTCACCTTTTGTTTCAATCTTTTTTATACAACAATACCATGGAGGATTAGGCACAAAGAATGGTGCTAGTAGGTAGAACTTTTTGAAAACTTTCGCAGAAAAAAAAAAGCGACATAAATTAACCGGTTCGCCATAATTCTACAGATTTATGATACAGAAGTCGTTTTGAAAACATAACTTTTTCTCATGTGTCTAGCTAAATCTTTTGGAGTCGATCCAGATGACCCAAATGCCAGAAGGCCAGGAAACACGTAAAAGCAAAATGAGAACAATTCGCGAACAGTTCTCAAGAGGTGAGCCCAATTGTTAATCGATACTTTATGGCTTCTGAGTTCAGTGGGAAGTAGTAAATATTATTCATAGGAATTCACTTTATTTGAAGAATCACTGCATACCTTACTGACGTTACTAGAAAAGACGTCTCGCAACACAAAAAATGTAAGATAAACAGAAATCAACAGTATTCCAGCTGTTAGTAAATCCCACCCACGCATGTTTCGAAAATAACCATAAGAAATTCGCTTACTGAGATTTTATGCGAAACCGAAACCGATGCATGCTAATATTTTACGTCATCCCATAACTAACATATTGCATAAATAATAATTCCATGTCATACCTATTGCCATATGCTAAATGAACGCACCTGCTATGAAAGCCGAATCTCAAAAAAAACTTTTGCGGCCGCACGACAGGTGTTAGCATTGATTCTTCCGTGATTCGACCGCAAGTGGCCGCAGATGTCTACCCCACCTTGCGTTTAGGTCACTGTAAAGGAACACCTTGTCCAATACTCTTTTGAATATAGAACATAAATGATGTGCTTATTCAAATTAGGTCTTACTTCCTTTTGGCAAAAAAATTATATAAACCTACGTTCTTTTCATTTGAAAGCTCTCAATGCTCTTTTCTCTTGAATACATGTAACAATGAACCGAAAAAGTGGTAAAGTATATTGAAAGGCAAGTCAGTTTGCCTTTAGGACATGGACACGATTATACAAGAAATTTAATACTTCTGTTTGGCTACAAAGTTGTCATCGTAGTTGTTTGACCCAGCGGGGTACTTGCGTAACACACTATCAGTAGCAATGGCTTTCATTTTGACAGCTCAACAACATTCATTGCGTTATTACGTTTTTAAATTTTTCGAACATATTGAAGTGATGGATTAGCAATGTCCTTCAAAATGATTCAGATTGTGATTGAAAGTGTGTTACGCAATTAGGGTACTGTTTTTCTTACCTTTTTCAGGATTCTTTATGCATTTTATGATATCCATCATCATATCATTCAATTTCCTTTTTTTTTTTGTTCATTCCACACCGCTCCAGGAGTTTCAAAACAACACGCTTCCCAATTCTATCTTCTATACATATATCTTCTATATGTATAAATAAAAATCAATGTTTGTATGTTTGTCCTCTATGCGTTCCGAAACCATTGGTCAGATTGTGATGAAAGTTTGGCAGGATGTTCTGGGGACGTCCGTAAGGATTCCTAAATATTAAAACATGGGAAATAAATAACAAAAAAAATCTGAGGCGGTACATAGTTCGCCGGGTTATCTAGTGTTCTATAAACGCGAGGATTCCCGTATTTTCAAACCCCTCGGTCATACAGTTAAGAAGTTCTATGTATATATTGTAATCTGAATCACTAACTCGAACCTTTAAAGAACAGCGATCAAAATTTTGGACTAACAGCTCATCAAAATATTATGATTTATGACTGTGTTCATTGTCATTCATTGCTATGCTTGTGAGTTCCGTTCCACTGGCAGTATCAAGCCCCGAAAATAATGGCGTCTCAATCGATTATATCGTTTAAAATTAAATTTGTTGCGTCGCTAGAGTAACTGCTCGTGAATGTTCGATGGCACATTTATCTGCCATGTTGAGTCGCTATCACTACATATTATATAAACGGGGAAAATATATATTTTTTTAATCCTACGAACTGAAAACCTCCTTTTTGAAGTCTGTCTGTCTGGACGGGAAAAACTCAAAAACTATCGAACAGATTTTTATGCGGTTTTCACTAATGGACGGAGGGATTCATGAGGAAGGTTTAAAGGTGTACAATTCATTGAGGTTTTGTGTAAATTGACTGAAATATGACGATGATTGTTGAATATGTCGGAAAAAATCATACTGACTGGGAGCTTCACTTGCGAGCGCTGCGTAAACCTATATGGAAACATTGGAAACCCGGTAGTAGTCGCGGTATTATGTTGTATCTACGCGGGCGAAGCCGCGGCCAAAAGCTAGTTTTATAATAAAAATGGTTTACTACCTTATATTATTTTCGTCTATATAATACACACATCAAAAGTGTCTAGGGATCAAGCATTTTTATGCGGATTTCTTGAGATTGAGATGTGGCTTTGTAATAAATTTATGATTTTATAAATTTATATGGATCCTTTTTGGTGCATTTCATAATTTGAATCAGGAACTGTGAATCAAATTCGAGTAAAAGATGAAAATCAGCTGTCAATATTTTCCCTATAAAAACATACAACGCATTGAAGACATTATTAGTGCTACTGTTTCTCTACTACTGATTAAAACCAACGTTATTATGGAGCGGCGACGTCATTTAAGCAGGGAAGAAATGCTCAGAGCCGTGGGAATGATAGAAGCTGGTTCCCGGCAACGTACTGTGGCTTTAGCTCTGAATACAAGTCAGAGTGTTATCAGTCGACTTTGGACACGTTACCGAAGCACTGGTACCGTGGCTGGGCGCCATGGAGGACGGTATCGCTGCACCACACGGAGACAAGACCGATACATTCAAATCTTAACTCGAAGAGCTCCAACAATAACCGCCATGATGTTAGCCGTGAGGCTTCATCACTCTTCAGGGAACTTAATTAGCGACCAAACAGTCAGAAACCGCTTGCATGAAGTGAACCTTCATTCCCGAAGACCGCTACGGGTACCACCTATAGCAATGCACAATCGTAGGATTCGATATCAATGGGCTCTTGAACACAGAAATTGGGCAGAAGAACAATGGCGTTTCGTGTGCTTTTCTGATGAGTCTCGTTTTGGTATGAGACCGGATACAAGACGTATACGACACTGGAGAACCCCTGGACGCCAACAGCGATTAAAATCCTGCCAGGAAGTCCATCCTTATAGTGGTGGAACCATCATGGTATGGGCGGGTATTTGGATCGGCGGAAGAACTGAGTTGATTTGGATCAGAGGCAACCTCAACGCTCAAATTTATACTGAGACGATTGTATCAGACGTCATCGTTCCTCTACAAGTGCAAATCAGTCCCTTATTTCAGTTAATGCATGATAATGCACGACCGCACACCGCAAGAGTTGTAAGACAGACTCTCGCCGCAACTAACATCAATGTCCTGCCCTGGCCTGCTCAGTCGCCAGACTTGAACCCGATTGAGCATGCATGGGATATGCTACAGAGAAGAGCTCTGCCGAATATGGAGGGTATCCAGTCGCAAGAAGACCTTTTTTTGTTGTTGCAACGAACATGGGCGGCCATTCCACAGCGTGATTTGGATGAACTCATTTTGAGTATGCCAAACCGATGTTCTTGTGTTGTTAGTGTTCGCGGTAGAAACACGGATTACAATAAAATTTTAAAGAAAACTGTTATTTCAGTCTTTTTTTCGAACTTTTGTGTTAGTGGTTCAAATGTCAAAAATCCCTTTATTAGGAAAATGGCAAATTTCTTTATTAATGCAAAGGTGACTTGGTTTATCGTTACTGTGACAAACGAAAACACTTTATTTGATGAATCCTTAAAGAAAATTTTAGTTAATATCAATCAGGAGAAAAGTTATTGCAAAAATATATGTTGATCCCTAGACACTTTTGATGTGTGTATTAGGGATTTCGGTCTCGGCAGCATTTTCAGTCCCGGGACCAGTCTCGAACCTCGGAAGCTAGTCCCGGGACTCCCGGGAAATTCGAGACCCACGTGTTTTTTATATTAGAATGGTTTTTTACGGCTACGTTACGTTATGGATGGAGGTATTGCAGGTGTGCAAGAAAATAGTGATTTTAATATTGTTTTGGAAGGTAAACTAGACTTATTTTGGTAAAAATAAAAGAAATGGCAATGACATAGTTTGACTTAGTAAATGATAACTATAAGAGGGTGAGGGTAGTAGTGAAACTGACTGAAGTGAGTGGTGGTGAACTGTGAAGTAAATGATAATTACGATTGTAACTGTTTATAAATCACATGTATTACAAATTTACTCTTTGATCAATCTGACCAAACCAAACATTACAATAGAATATTATAACAAATAGAAAAAAATAAGATAGCAATATTTGAAGTACCTAATTCAGACTTTCAGGTTATTACTTAATTCTTTATTCTTAATTCTAATGTTTAGTCTTTTTTAATTAGGAACTTTGGTAAAAAAAGCTTATATCTAAGTAGTCGTTTTATCTAGTAAAATATTAAAAATATACCCTTTCCTTAAGTTTCGGTAATTTAGGTATAAATAAACTTATAAATGTCGATTGATCTGACCAAATATTTAAACAAAACAAAACGAAAACTCTATAATTCTTGCACTAGAATCTTATGACTTATTAATAATTATAATTACTCTATTTATACAAAACAAAATTCAAATTAAAACAAAACTTCTCATAAAAATCAACCAATCGAAAAGTTACATTCAAACAAAACAAAACGAAAATTTAAAATCAGTTCTTTCGACTTATTAATATTAATTAGTCTGTTTAAACAAAACAAAATTTAAAACAAAAATAATCTTCTAATAAAAATCAACCAATTGTTGTACATAGTGCGCGGCGGAGAATTTATAAGTATAAAATGTACAAATAAATTCTGGTGTTAAGAATATTTTAATGTTTTTCTACCGAAACATTTGGTCTCGAAATTCCCGGGAATTTTTATTAAGTCTCGGTCTCGGTCTCGATGATAAAAGTGGCGAGACTCCCGGGATTTCGAGAATCGAGACTCCCGGGGCGAAATCCCTAGTGTGTATATCGTCTATATAATAGTCTATATAGAAATATAAATATCTCTAAAGCCAATAGGTAATTAGGGTAATTAGGTGATACCTACTTTGTCTAACACTATAACATACTGCACAGAATGGAAACTGCATGCTGAATGGAAATTAGTCATTAATGGCTTTATTTATTACCGTTTCACTTTTCTTATTCGCTATAAACTCTCTCGCGCATCATAATGCAGCCAATATTATTGAAATCATTTAAAATCTGTCATACTTGTTATTCACGACGAATCTAACATTCACATCGTCAGTGGCACACGACACACGTCCGTCTCGATAACCCATCGTAGTCGTTTTGAATACTAATTAAACAAGCTATTTCTTATTCAAATGAGACACCTTTTATCTCCTTTATTCCTTCAACATTGCGAAAATCAAAAATGATTTTATTACCAATGTTACGTGGTTACAGCCGAAAGTTTCCTGCCTTCGGTTGGTTGTATAATTATATCTTTATTACATGATTTACGCATTACAACTATTATTGCATTGCGTGAGTAACCCGTGACCTTACGCACAATTGCGTGCACGAAAATGGTTACATAACCACAACCTGTATGTTGCACCCTCCTGTCTCAGTTTCCAAACTTACTTTACTTCGCGTGTCTATCTGAATCGTAAGCGTAGTTAATTGTGGTGGCCTTCCCGAGGCAGGCTTTCTAAAAAATAACAGCATTTTATCAGCTAATATGCATTGAAAATAAGATCTAATCATGTGTGTACAAAATCATGCTGTTACATAAAATGGCGCTTGGTTTCATGATAGTACCGATATGAGTAACACAAAACGGAAAATAAGTAAGTACTCCATATGCTTGAAACTTGTGCTCATATGATCATATTATATACCAAACGAAAATGAACAAAATGGAACTCGTGAATATTTGCTAAATGCGTTGCCATTTGCACTTTATCTACTCTTCCACAGAGGAAATGTGGCCTAGATCTAGCGATGGAAACATTGAATTAGCATACTGTCTGTCTACTGCAAACCGCTTGTTATTTGCATATGCCGCCGACACTTTGGCGCAAGTTAGCTAATAAACTATCTTAAGTTTCTTTCCTCGGTGCCACTGGTAATTTGCTATCATTTTAATTACCTGTCTAGTGAAAACTAAAGCAATTAATTGAAAACTAAGCATGTTAACCTTAGTCGACGCGAAGAGTGCTATATTTATTCTCGAACCCTTGAACCAATTTTAGTATACCTAGTCTGTATGTTTGTAAATTAACTGTCATTGATTACAGTCTTACTAGGTAAAATTCATGTGGTAAAAATATCGATTTACAATGTGCTAAAGAAATAAAAATGAAAGAAGGCTATAAAAATAAAGCCTATATAGTTTCTCAGGGCACCCACACATGTGGGCATCGGGCCAACGACCTGCAATTCGCAACTACCCACATAATACCAGCGCCCCTTTCTTGGATAATCGCAGCTAGAAGAGGGTCCATAGTCCGTCGACGTTAAAATATAATTTCTTAGGTCTGTAGCGTAAGAGCAAAATACTGTTTATAATGCATTTAATCGTTTAAGTAATCTTCTTATTAGAAAGCCAGCTTCAATTATTAACACTTCAAGTAATCCAGGCGCTCCCGCATGTTTTCCAATCCCAACCGAGAACACCATAAAATGTAAGCTTTATTCGGGCCGGTGTGTTCTTTGAACATTATTTTTAATTGGTACAGAGTTTATTGTCAACCAGTTCTTTATAAGGTTTTTATAGCTTTAAGACAAGTAAGGTAGGTACTTATATTTTTTAAAAGCCTCGGCTGGCGCCGTATTCCGTGCCCATCATTAATGTGTTAGGAAATTATCTTGAGAGCGTGATCATGGAATGATTTAGTAAGTAACTTTTAAGATCGTCTTCATTAATCTACCAGTACAAAGCACACGTGGTGCACCATTAATCACATGTTCAACAAACAAGCTGAGAATCCCTTATGTGGATCTATCAAGACAAATGATTCTCCGTAAGAGTCGACATTAGCATTGAATATTAATTGTTTCTACAAGCCTTTGAAGCTGGTTGAATGCAACCTTATCCTATTTTATTCGAATATTTAATATGAATGATGTAACCAATATTTTGTAACCGTATTTTGGTTTAAAAGAGTGTCCGTGGAGTTTCTTGCCCGTTCTTTTTCATAGGTACCAACCAGGGTTGTTGCATCAGCATCCGCGGATTATCAGCATTGTTTTTAATATCAGCATCAGCAATTCGAAACTGATTTTTAATGCTGACATTCAAGTCGTAACATATTCGTTGAAGGCGGGACTTAGCGCAAGTCACGTGGAGTTTTAACCCATCAATGACATAGACAGTTATACAAAAAAGCTGTTACTTGTTCCCTCATTCGATTGTTTTGTCAACCTATATTGGTTGGACGCTACACTGTCCACTAGGTTAACCGTTTTTGACAGCTGCCTTAGAACGTAACTATTCCAGATTATGTAAAAGTTAACTTTAAAATGCGTAATTAAATAAATTTAAAAACTGCCTTATCTTATTGAATTATCTTATTTGATTTCTTTCAGACGTTATAATAACGTGACAGTTTTGAAAAAAATATATAATTGTTATTAAATTACATTATATCGTACTAAGTGATGGGATCGAATGTATTCGCTTTCTAATTAATACATCGAAAATAATCATTTTATAATATAGGTAAATCAGTATAGAAAAACCTTACATCCACTCAAATATCAATAAAATATTATATAAATGATTTGCCAGGATACGGATTTGCCACCAAAAACAAGATGTTAATGTTTTATTTCGATTTTAAAACTTTCATAAAATGTTATGAATAAAAAACGTTGTGTTTTAATATGTAGTAAACCCCATATTTATGTGTATACCTACACCACAACACAATTGATACGGCAAGATACTTTATTTTTACGCCGATTTCCGCAATAAAACCAGCAAAATTGAAATTAAAGTAAGCAAAGTGGCTAACTTATATTGTTTTGTATTTAATAATAATAAACACAGGCATGACAACCGCACCATTTTTTATTCGACAGCAAAAATCGATAATTGATACTACAAACAAATTAAAGTGAAATTATCGAAATGTGTAATAAAACTTTGCTGCAATCACTAATAGTTCCATCTGTCAAAAAAAGGTGACAGAGTGGACAGAGTGTAGTGAATTATTGTGTGACGTGTGTAGTGTAATAATAACTAACAAATAAGTACTTAATCCATAAGCCATATTCAAATTCATAATATTTCTATGTCGCACTTTTCATTGGGGGAGGCCCCAATGAAAAGTGCAATGGAACTATTTTATTTTAGTGGACAAGGATACCACAAAGTGTACTTAGTATTTGTAAAAAGACTATTACGACTGACTATTCAAAATAATATATAACATTTGCTAATAATTTTATAGTATATGATAGGATATGTTTTATTTTTTATTATTAACAGCATCCGCTGATACAGTAAAAACCTGCATCAGCAACAACCCTGGTACCAACTACGATTTGGAATGGGCAACTAGTTTCATCTTTAATCCAATTGAAAAGTATCTCATCTGTATCTAATTGGTTTATTTAAAATACATATACGGTTTGAGTTTGATTCAGTTCTAATTTATCGATCTAATCCTAAATTACTAATAAACTCCGGCAATTTCTCGTATGTACAAAACCGATTTATGACTATAATCTACTTTCCTAATGAAGTTTTTAACTTTCGACAATCGCACCGCCATATCTTTTTACGCTTTTTAGAAATTTTATGTTACTTTACTTAATTGGAAATATACGTGGGTGAACAACAAAGTTCTTGTAAATATGGCATGGATGAGTAACTCTATTAAATGCTTTAGAAATCTGCCTTCAAAGTTACTGGCAGTTGCAGTTATCTTGGTCTCGAATTTTGTTAAGTAATAACGTTATGTGATTAAAACAATGCTCTTGCTGCTCACGCGTCTTTTACGTCATCGCTTCATTATATGACGTCAAGAAGTGTTGTCTTTGAACCATATGTGGCCAGTGTGGTTAATAAAAGTTGTATGGTTATTCGACACAGATTCATCAGATCGTAAAACAGATTTTTATAACGGGCTGCTTTAATCAGCCCAATCATCTGTTGGAGCTATGACTGCGACAAAAACAAAACAGGATACAGTTTAACTGCTTCTCGTATCTGTATACCCATCGATATCCCTGACAATGGCTTCATTAGCAAGTACTACAGCCACAAAAACACTAACAGGCGTAGGCCGTACCAATTACATGCTCGAGTAAACCAGGTGCAAAGAGCATGGCTTTCAGCGTAGTGATTTTGAATACAATCTACTAGTTAGCCACTTGTTAATGGATGGGCTTGTGGTAACAATGCAAATACGTTCGATTCATTTGTCACAAGTTCAGTAAATTGATGACTTTACTACCTCAACCTGTTTGGATCATTGGGCTTGTGGCTAAGTAATGACAGCCACAACAACGGGTCGATCGATTAGGTTAAGCTACGCTTGCCGCGGTTTGTCCGTTGATGGGTGACCATCTTTACATACCAGGGCCCCTCCGTGCCTCGGAACGTTAGTCCCGGATGTCATTCGTGGATCTATGACAGTCGTTACGTGTCGTCAGAAGCCCGAAAGTCTGTCAACCAGTCTTACCAAGGGGTCGTGGAGGTCAGATAGGCAGTCGCTCCATGTAAAACACTGGTACTCAGCTGCATCCGGTAAGACTGGAAGCCGACCCCAACATAATTGTGAAAAGGCTAGGCAGATCACTTTTTACCTACATAGTAATAGGTAGGTACCTACTGCGTGTAGGTTTAAGGAAAAAATACAAGTGCGAGTCGCACTCGTTCCCGAAGGGCTCCGTACCACAAGGCAAAAACGCCGAAAAAAACACGTTTGTTGTATGGGATAGTATTTGTTGTTATAGCGGCAACAAACATTTGCAAACACATCACAAACACATCATTTGTGAAAATTTCAACTGTCTAGCTATCACGGTTCATGAGATACAGCCTGGTGGCAGACAGACAGACACACGGACAGTGGAGTCTTAGTAATAGGGTCCCGTTTTTACCCTTTGGGTACAGAACTCTAAAAACACGGCTTGAAATAGATAACGAAAAAACAGCGGATGTGTGTCAAATACAATCGCCAACAGACTGATTAATTAAATAGCAGATGCTAGTTTGTCATTGTTTGGTGAGCATTTTAATAAAAACAAACATTCTAAATAATATGACTCATCGTCATCAGGCAACAAGATATAGAATTTCCACCATCCATCAATTTATATCGATAACGTAAACTCCTTTATGTTGCGAATCAAGTTTTTTGTCGCCATTATTTCAGTTCATAATAACCTAACCTGCAATATGTATTTAAGTGGGGGGCTCACGTATACGTGTCGTAATGAAATGACCAAATCGTTGCTATTTACCGTCTGAAAATAGATTTTAATCTATACTAATATCATAAATTCGAAATTAACTCTGTCTGTCTGTATGTTACCTTTTCACGCCTAAACCACTGAAAGGATTTTGATAAAATTTGGCAGAGAGATAGATAGTTTTTATCGACATACCTCGCGGGCGAAGCCGCGGGCGGAAGCTAGTGAGTACTTAAATGCATCGTATCTCTTCGTTTTTTCGTATATTGCGTATTCAATAACTGTATCCTCGATTCCTGGTGAATACGTTTTATTACATTTGATATGTGGGATATGACGTAATGTCTCCCAGTCATTTGCAGAGATACTTACGTACTGTTATGTACTATACTATATTATGTATGCGTTATTATATTATTATCAGGCACAGCAGTTTCGCTGTGTGACGCATCCCAGGCAGGCCATATGTCGCTGTTTCCTTGAATTCGCCAACGCGATACAACACCTTGCAAAATGGCTGTTTCGTGCAGATTTGATTGCTGTAGGTACGGCTATTTATAAAATCGATACAAGTGCAGAAGCTCAGGTTGTTTAAATACGGAGTCGTTGATGAGCTTTGCTGGCTTTTATTCCTGGAAGTCCAATGTTCTTGATCAAACCCGATGACGCCTGAACCTTGTGTATGATGAGCGGAAGCGACAACTTCTCCTATTACATAAGCTTGGTATATGGCTGTAGAGTTATTTTATGAGTCTTCTCTATTTCTTTATTTTTAACTGTCAAAGTCTTTCTTGATTAATTACCACAATATTTTAGGCGCCATTGTCGTGTCTGCTGCAACTCGTCCCTAAATTAACACTCTGTGCACATTGTACCGGTGTTCATTTCAATACGCTGACCTTCCAGCAATTTAAAATAGATTATGCTACTGTCTGCATACACTCACACGGCCCACGTTGTTGTTTTGAGGTGATCTCACGATTCTCACGTAACAGTAGAGTACAAATATTTGCCTAGGTACCCGCAATTTATCACTGTAAAAGCTTTCAGAGAATCTTGTTAACCAACAAAAATACAGTATGTGGTGAAACATGAAGAGCAATTCTTAAAAGTATGAACATCCTACGTACCGTATTTCTGGCTACTTTGTAAATCAATAATGTTCGTGCTAAAGAGCAGTCTTGCCAAAAGCAAATACTTATTAGACTTTAATGACTGTTGTGTATTTTATATTGTAATTGAAAGTTATGTTTTATTAATCTTCGTTTACAAAATCATTAACTTTTCTTTGTGATGGGCACCACACGGTGAAGCTTTACAGTAAACCAACAAACTGATTGATGATGATTACGAAGATACAACGCACATACGCGATAGTTTTTGCACAATTACTTATATCTACCGGTCCCGATCAACAGTTACAATATGGCATTACAGTACTGTTATAAGAAGCTATTTTGCTTTAACATAATCACGACAACTTTATCCATAAAATAGATAAAATAGTAGAACTAAAAAGAAATCTAAGTGCATAATGAAACCATTTTCGAAAAATCGAAAGTGAGTCAGGTCACAAATCTTTATTTGTCAAGGTGCTTTCAATAACATCGATCCTCGCCAGCTTTAAGAAATAACCATAAAAATTGTTTGTTCAACAAACCCAAATGTGTGTTTTTAAATCCCTTCAATTCGGAATGGTTATTTTTATTGCGGTGGATTCCTTCACGCCGTTGAACGTTGTTTAGAAATACAGCCCTCGCCTTAAGATTATTTTCGCGAGATTCACGTCATCGGGCCCGGGATTGTTTGTATGACTCCGTGTATGACTAAAACTGTAACTCATTACCGGTCATACCAGTGAGTAACCATTTTGGAGAATTAATAGCTGCGTAACCTGCAGTATTCTGGATATAGACCGAAGGAGCAAATCAAGGGCGCATAAAACGAGCAGAGAAATATAAAAATATGCCTTTTGTTGAGAAGAGAAAACAAATAAAGAAGATTAGATAAAAGCTATAAAGGGGGCTTAAAAGGCCATTTTGCCAGAATCGTAAAAGGATAATTGTGAATCATAATATGGAGAAGGCAGTCCGTGTTTTACTTTTTTTCGCTGGACTACGTACGTATAATCAAAGAGATTGGGATTGGACTTGGATTGGATTGATTGGTATTTTAGCACAGACAAAAAAAAAACTAAAAAATCCGATTTGATACGATTAACTTAACAGTTAACAGCTCAGTATGATTCATATTGTTATCCTTTTATGATTCTGCCAAAGAGGCCACTTTGACAGAATCATAAAAGGATAACATTAATTAATCATAATATGGCGAAGACAGTCCGTGTTTTTCTTTTATAGCTGCACTACGTAGGTATAATCAAAGAGCAATGGGATTGGATTTAGATTGGATTGATTGGTATTTTAGCACAGACAAAAAAAAATAAGTGAAAAATCCTTCACCAATGGGATTTAACACGATTAACTTAACAGTTAACTGTCCCAGTATGATTCATAATGTTATCCTTTTATGATTATGCCAAAGTAGCATTTTTAGACCCCCAGATATACGTTTATACAATATGCCAAACACACATAACCTTGCCAAAACAGACTCTTTCAAGGACGGGCGCTGTCGTCGCTCCATCCGGACCTCTTGACTCCCCCTCCTCGATTCCATCCGTTCTCCTTGAGACCCGCGTTATACGCATGCTCCTAACCAAACATAAAAGTATAGGCTACAGACACACAAAGACGTCAATATAATCTTCAAAGAAATATGATTTATAGCTGTTCAGCTGTTAAACTCTGAGTGTAACTTATTCCATACATGACTAAGGTGCGATTTGAGACGCCCATCGATTTATGTATCGCGACAGCCCGCTTCATCCTCGGCTCGTAAGAACGGTCACGCATCTAAGATGTCCATCCCTTTTACTCTCGTAACCCAAACTACTTGAGAGTTCATATTATGTATTCTCATATGACTTGTAAAGATAAAGGTGCTTTTGAAACAGCAGGATAGTGTCAGCCGTTTCTGTCGCACGCACGGCTTTGAGGTAGTTGAGGATAAATCAGTGTCGCGTGATGTACCTACAAGGTACTTATGGTTAGTAAACGAATACGCTTAGGTATGTGTAAAATAAAACCACATTTGGACATTGCAGCAAGCTCGCCGCACTAAAACTGGCCACGCTAATCACGTCTTCCCTGAAATAGTCTGGAATTTCCTTGCGGCGCGATCAATACCAATGTCAGTATACGCTATTTTTAATTGACGTGCAGAGCATTGAATTATAACAAAGGAAAAATATGATGTTGATGCAGTACTTATGCGTACAACTTACGAAAATAAAGAAGAGGTATTAGAAGTTTTGCGATTAATTGTACTGGAGTAAATACTTATGGACACAAAAAATAAATAATGGCGGATAATTGTATCTTCCAAAGAAAAATTAAGAAGATGAAGAGATTAATATTTTACATAGACGTAGAATAGAACAATCAAATAACTGAGTCAGGAAAACAAACAAACACAAATTTGTTGTTCCTACAACAAGGCTCAAGAAAATAGGTGGCTCGTTTAGATGCCAAAGTATACGTTTTTATAATAAACTTTCTAGCCACATTCAAGAACTAAGCCTTAAAAGCTTTTTTTAAAGCGAAAACTATGCCAGAAAGCCTATTATACTGTAAAAGACTATATTGAGGACAAAAAGGCTTGGGATTGAGCTGCTCCAATAGGTTTAGACAGTGAATGTTATTTTGCAATTTTACACTTTAATATTTTCTTTTTTTTTTTTTAGTATCTATTTACTTAAACAATGTCATGTACATTTACTGTATAAAGTATTATATTATTGTAAATGTGAGGACTATGTGGGTCATTGTTTACATTTTAATCATGGTCGGGCAGTTTGAGTAGTTTAAGCGGCATACCCAAATGTCCTGTCTTTGGTATTGTTCGTCGAATCGTTGAGCACCTTAAGTTCTGAGTTGAGCTGCACGGTTACTGACAAATGCGTGCACTGACTGGACAGGTCCACTCAATCTGTGTGGTTCTTTCCTCTAAAGATCACTTCAGACACTAATCTACATGGTCCTCAAAGATTATGTCCGGATTTTTTATATACACATTGACATTGATGAATTTTATTTAGACAATGACATGAATATTTACTTTGTAAAGTTTTTTTTTTCTTTTCATTTAATTTTTGTGAATGTGAGGACTATGTGGGTCATATTTTTTCTGTTTTTCTTCTTAGTTTTAATCATGATCTGGCAGTTTGAGTAATTTAGTCGGCCTACCCAAATGTCCTTTCTTTGGTATTGTTCGTCGAATCGTTGAGCTCCTCAATTTCTGAGTTGAGCTGCACGATTTTTGACAAATGCGTGCACTGATTGGACAGGTCCGCTCAATCTGTGTGGTTCTTTCCTCAAAAGACCATTTTAGACATCAATCTACATGGTCTTCACACGATCTGACCAAGATTTTGTCTGGACTTTAAAAGAGACTGTGACCTCTGAGTTTGTTTCGGCCTTTCTTCTCAGAGTAGTCAGATAGGAAACGCCGACCACATCTAGTTTAAAAAATATGATGACGTGTAAAAGTGTTTGTAAAAACCTACTTACAGAAAATAAATCATTTATCATTTAAACAACCTGGAACTAAAACTGAAAAAAAAAACCTAAAACCGACTTCCTAAAAATCCTAAAGATGACGTAAAATCAACCAAAACAGCAACTGTCCTAAATTCTATAATGCTCTCAAACACGAATAATCAATTCGAATTCAAATCCGTAGTAACGAATTTCCTACCGCGACGAACGTTGAGATTTATTTCCACCGAAGTTTCTTTGAATACATAATTTGAATACCTTACGACAACCGAGGATATTTTCGTGCTTCCAACGTGTTAGCGGTTGACGTTCCCGACAAATTGAACATTTATGGTGTTCAAAAAGGTTAAGCTTTAAAGTTAGCTGTATTAGGAGCTAAAGAAAGTCAGGTCGAGTCGCTCGAACTGGATTGTAGTACATTCTCCGACGGCGGACGACGACCGGTTTGACCGGCGCGAATCCTGGCGCTAACACTACCCATATACCGACCATAATATACAAGAAATCGAGATAAAACAGTTAGGTATAACCTAGCCACACACTGTTATCTACCTATATAACATTGCAACACTTGCAATATTATTGGAAACAGTGCACAATATTTATGTAACTTCGTCGATAAGATCAGGAACGGTTTATTTATACAACACGTGTTAACAACGCAATTCATATTTTGAAAAAGCAAATGTCGTAATCTTAATAACCTGAACGAAAAATTGTGGAGCAGATGTTGCAATTTCCTACTGTCATATCTAGCCACGCATTATATATGAAGGAAATAAAGCAATGGGATTTATATAAAAAAATATAATCATTTTGTTACGTAAGCGAAGATTTCTGGTTTGGAATGAACGTTTAATATTATGGAGCGGTGGAGCAACTCATCGTACGGCTTCACTAATGACTATTTTATAATGGTAATAGTAGTTTGATTGACGATGATATTCATTCGTAATAGGACCATCACTTTTTTCCGTGCATTGTGATAGTTCAATTTGATGCGCGTCTAGGGATCAAAAATGTAGGACAGCATTGCCTTAGCTTACGTAATCCCATTGAGTAGCAGCATATTGTATGTATCCAATGAAACACTGCAGTTAAACCTGACTGACCACGTGTGTCGGAGAAGCCTCTGAAGTGCTTTAGTCTGCCGTCATTCGCACTGATTGGAACTCACATGACTTCGTACTTCTTACTATATTTACTATAATGCTTTTACGATCGCATTCTAGAATGTGGATTGAATTATGAAGGAATACTGATAATTAACGGTGAACAATAAGCAGAACTTAGCTAACTAAGACTGGCTGAAGTGATTTGGCAGATAACCGTAAACTCTAGTTTTAACTAAACCATCAATCAAGACTAAAGATGGATTAGAAATAGAAAGTTACAGTTCAATGAAAACGATAATGCAGAGGAAAGCCTAGCGGAAATTGTTGATCTTCGTATCCAGAAACCAAATTGCAAGAACCAAATATACAATCTGCAATCTCTGGAGATCAAACGCAGGAAAATAATCAGTATTCCGGACGTTCGCCTTTACGCTTCACTGCAGTTAATTTAAGTTTGTTTCCAATGAAGTAGTTAACATACCGGTAAATAACGCGATGATGTTTATAGTTTTTATACGGATGCCTCCTGCAGTTGCGAGAATCGCTAGTAGCTTAAGAAGAATGGTGTAATACCTACTTGAAGCAGACTGCTATAGAATTCTTATTTAGCGTTTTCTTTAGACGACCCTTTAGGCGAGATCTTGGTTTTAGAGACAATACGTGCTCTAGCGAAGTATCTTTTGATTTTTTTTTTGCCCCAGCTCAGTCTGCGAGATAGAAATAAAAAGGCAGATTCAATCTACTACTACTAAACATCTAACCTACTTTTCTGCTGAAAAGCAATTTCATTTGGGCCTATCGTTTGAAGTGTTCTATCCTTTGAAGTCTAGACCTGCGTGATATTGAACGGTGTATTTGTGACATCAGTGTTTTTATCAATTAAAACGACTTTCGTTTTAGTCAATAAATCTGCCTCAGTGTGGCAGGTACACATTTGATTCATGTCAACACTTGGTGGAGTTAGACAATAGAGAAAGTAAAACAAAGATTGAGTTTTGCCCGAGTTGTTTATTACATTTCCTGTTAGTTTTAAACGAAAAACAATTACGGTGATACAACCAGTGCGGAACAGCGTTTTGTTTTGTTCCAAAATAGCTAGGAAGAGCTCAATGTAATTTTTCTATGATTTTTCCTTCTCTACCTGTTACTAGGAAAGTTTGAATTTCACAACCGATACTGAAATAGTGTGCATTTCTAGACGACACAAACTTATCACATAAATTCTCTGAAATGACAGTGAATATTGTCATCCGCTGAAAGTTGTTCAAGATTTTACGAATACATGAAAGATAAGTAAAAATACATATTCTCACATTTTGTTATTTTTCACGAAATTGAAATGCAACTATGAATAGTGTGGACGTGGTGCGATGGAGCAAAACATATGTGTGTAGGTAGTCTGATTACGTAATCAGCAAAATCATTCCCACGCGCATCTTTTACATATTTCTGCATAAACTGGCGCAATTATCTACCTATTATTACCTATGTCTAACAATAAGATATAAGAACAACGACGAGGTCGTTGCACCCATCACCTTACCGATAAAAGCCTGTATTTCTAGTTCCATTTCCTTTGTTCACTTAGCGATAACGATATCTCTTGCTAAAACAGCAAAATGTTAATAAATAAGTACTGCAATTTTAAAGCAAATAAATAATTCTTCTCTGAATGTTGTTGTCGAAACTTTATGCATTAAACATCTAAGCAGTTTTCATCAATTATCAAGTTACATAGGTTGCTGTTGACGGAAATAAGGTATTTAATGGAACTTAAATTATATTCCAAACAGACATTTCACAACCACAGAAAAATTATACCATTAGAACGTAAATCATATTTTTTGTTTCCTACAGTGTTTATGTCAGGTACGAAAAACACTAACCAAAAGCACAGAATAACTAATATTGTATGTAACAGAAGGTACTGCAGGTTAAGGTTTACCTTATAAAGTAAACAAGTATCTAATTTGTTAGTGAATGTTTATAGATAACATTCAAAATGTTCTAATGAATAACAAATATGAGGCGCGCCAAGGGCGGTACTCCTACACACTCGATATCGTCCATACAGCAGATAAAAGAAACGCGGCGCACACGCACGCATATTTAAATGCACGATCGATGCTCCACCGACTCGACGCAACTATGAATGTCAATCAATAGTCCATTGATACATTGCAACCTCATTAAACAAAGCCACACAAGTTATTTTATTTATTTGGTTCTCATCAATTCGATTGAACCGTGTGATTCTGCTTCATCATCAAAATTGAAGATGGTAGAATAAAACGGTAGGTAGAATGGAGTCTTCAGGTTTCTTATGCTAGAATGTACTTTATGAAGTGAACAAAGCATTAATTAATTATGGTTTTGTATTGTTCTAAAGAATCGACATTACGTTGGGAATTGCAAATTATGGGTACCAATTGGCTGTTTATGTTTAAAAAAATATTACAACGAGATCACTACATTACCGAAGTACCTATATTTAAAGGCTTTTGCTACCGTGTAATCATCTTTTGAAGACTGACTTTGGCTGCAAACTTCATTTTGTAATTTACGACTGTAAGTTTTAATGTTTTGGAAACTTTGTGGCAACAAAGAGGTCGGCAGTTAAGTAGTAAAGCTATTGACAATAAAATTTTCAGTGCCGCATTTACGAGCGCTTTCAGCCATGAATAGGCATTGGGCTGTCCTTCAGACGTATCGAACCTATTTTGTTTATGTTCCTTGCTTTTAATGAAACTAATTTATACTTTGTTAGAAAGTGATTTCAGGTTTTATTATCAAACAGTATTGAAGTGCCTTGACGATATTGCTAATATCTAAGATTAGTCTACGAACAATTTGCGATAGTTGACGTGCAAATAGAAACCCTAAGTACGAATGTATGATTTTGTAACACAAAAACACATGCAAGCGCTGTGAATAGTTCTCGTTTTCATGCCTTAGGAAATGAAAGCGCTTTGACGAATTTATTGTAGCTTTTGTTACAACACCTAAAAGGTACCTTTTGGAATAACACGAAACACTGTAATACTTGGCAAATGGTCTGCATGCGATTACCATAATAGCGACAATTTCCCTCAGTTGACTCAACCGCGTGAACGATAAGACAATGGAAACCCTACTGAGCAGTGAAATGGGCAATAAATAACATTTGTAGAAGCATTAAATCAAAAAATTTGCACCATTCTTTATGATTGTAGAGATATCCTTACACCCTATTTGGGTCCAATAAATACGACGATGCAGCACCAATTGCATTTAATGGCAATCTTCCACACATTAACTATAGTATTGCGCCGGCGCGGCGTCGTGTCGGCGACCTACATTATTATACAAATCAGGCTACTTACGCAACTAGGGTTTGTCCTTCGACACTGATAGTAGAAACAATTACTCCGTTTTAACATGACGAGGAAAGAAGAGCTAGTATTGACGAGGTGTACCTACCTAATACGTGGGTGGGTGTAGACGAGGGCGGAAAAGGGGGTTAATTACACTAAGTACCCTCATTTTGCGTGCGTACTAAGTGGGTTGGGCTATTGACTTTTTTGGGGGTGGAACAACCATTGAAATCCCAATGGATAAACATTATACGAGCTAGTCGTGTCTGTTATTTTCTAGTATTAATTGTCAATGTAAAGCTCTTACTTACTTACGAGTCTTTTTACTTTTTGTCATTGATGTCGAGTGAGTTTATTTATACGAATGATTTGTCATCTTCAATATTACCTAACAGGCTGTTAGGTAATGAAATCATAATAAATATTGTACAACATCAGTACTTAACGTTTAATAGTCGTTTGACCTACAGCTGAGTTGTTAAGTATAAATCTAACATAGATTTGTGTACAAAGCTCCGACCTTGCGTAGGAGTTGAAGTGTGATGTATTTAAGTTTCCCTGTTTATGTAGGTAGTACCTATAGCCATTTAAATAAATTCTTAGGTCTTAGACTGCGTCCCCATAGTCTGCACGTAGGTTTCGAAATACCTTCATCGCTCCTTTTGTGTATGAGAGGTCAATCAGTGCAGTTAGAAATTCCTCAAAGTGCTATTTACATTTATATTAGTTACATTCCAAAGTTGCCTTGGTTCATTTTGGGCTGAGACGAAGAGGGATCGTGAGGGTGTTTGTACTTCCATTTATCATGAACATCTATGGTGTCAGTCGTATGGACTTTCTTATGGTTATTCTATTAGCTATCGAATAGCGCTTAGTGCTTTTTCTTTCTTGGGTGTAGGTCGACCATATTCATAACAGTGTAAAATGAGAAATAAAATCTCGTAAGCAGACAATCTACATCGGATCATAAGGAAGCATATGACAATAGAAGAAGCAATGAAAGTGTGCTTAAGATTACTTGTGTTTTCATAACTTACAAAACCTTCTACCGAGTTTACACAGATTGTGTATTCTTATCTTCAAAAGATGCCAAACAAAAAGGTTTTAGAGTTATCTTTATACTCTTGAGTTGAATGAAAGTCCGTTGCTGTTGAAATGTGCTCTTATACATTTGTCATGCTACATATGAAAGCTACCGTTATTCCGTCAACTTGAACATTACTCAACGTAAGTCAACTTGATGGCGGCATATCGTGTTGGTTGATTTGTAAGCCTCCAAAGGCCATATGCTAATGCGTTGCTCTTGTCTCTTTAAGTGGACAAGTTGTTGTGCCCACGATAACTGCTCCCAACTTACGAACACTCTCACTTTCCATTTGTGCGTACAAGCATACTAATTAGACAGTGGCGAGACAATCTGGTACTATATAATATATCTTTAGTATAGATCGTTACGGGAACTTTGCCAGATAATTAATCAAAGAGAGACTTATAATAATGTTTATAAGGATTGGGAGTTCTCCTAAATCAAATCTTATTAAGGAAACGAACATCTGGTAAGCTTAAATCTTCACTCATTTGATTAACGAGAAAATTAGATAACTTTCTACAGAATAAAAAATACATTATACCATGTTTTGTGGTTCCCATACCGATGAATCTCTAGTGTTTGTTAAGTAGATATTTTCACTGCATCATCCAATTAAATCAACCGAATACTCTCATCCCAACTTCTTAAAAAGAAATCTAAATAACTCATGATCATTAATCAAGCTAAGACGTCTATTTAACTATCCAACTTAACGCTTCCTTATAAATTTATGTTACACTAACAAAAAAGGAAAAAAAACCCGAAAGCTTCTCTTGAAAAATGCTTTTCAAACGTGTTTTTTAAATATTTGGTGCCGTTCTTACATTACTCTTCTAAAATTAAAAACCGATACCATATTTTTCGTCCGTGACTTTAACACCTAACCATTAAGGTTACGCCTCCGTTTTATTTTTAAACTTTTTTTATGCAGGAAGTGGGCAATAAGGTTAGTCTGGCCACTACCTGCTCCCTCTGGATCCACAGTACCTCGCACCTGCTCTCCACAAAAAAAAAACGTAAACATTGCCCTCTATTTTGGGAACCAATACACTGTCTTACCAGCTAGTAAACCGTAAATTATTACTTCGAAGTCTTGCTTTCTAGCACAAGGTACGTTTTTATGGCGTTCAAAATGACGTTTACAGAGACGCACGTTTCGAATTTATTGCTAAAACAACCAGACTAGCGCAATTCGAAGAAGTCTATTCGCTACTTCGCAAGATCGTTTAAAGAAATTCTGGAATTTTAATATCATCTGCGGATACAAATATTGCATACCACCAGGGAGCTTCTATTCGCGTCGGCCCCATTCACTCTTCTCGGTTAGTGACATCGCCAAGCAAAATTAAAAAATATACGAGTGGACTCGTGGCGGTACTGATATAAAGTTCTATATTTAAATCTTGTCGTTCCCGAGACGCCATTATGCCACTCGGTTTTTTATTGCGGTGACACCAATTTTACGATGAAAAGTTACAAAAGTGCATAACTGCTGCCCAATTAGTATCATAAAGTAGGTACCCCACTGTTACTTCTAAACTATTTTTAAGAGTCATGATAAAAACGTGGAGATTATTAGATAAGTATCTCTCGCTGTTGATTGCCGATGGCGTGTTATTAAGATTATCTCGACTATATTATATTCTGTGGACCGGATCGCGCCTTGGCTGCACACAGTTATTCGATTATTTCACTAATAGAGTACTTAAACTGCGTCACTTAAATGATAACTGTGTCTTCCTCTAGAATTTACAAAATAACTGCAACAACTGTGAATAATCTCAGAAAAAAACATTATACCAGACCAATAACCTTCATTGGCAGAAGGCGTACGGATTTCTTACCATACAGGGATAGACTTGACCCAAAATATCTATACATATAATAAATCTGTAGAAGGGTCAATTCTGTACATTGAAAATATTGAAAAAATAAATAGCGGGGGGTGTTGCTGAATCGATACAAAACCCAAATATGTGATTAAAAAAATTTTTGTCTGTCTGTCTGTCTGTCTGTCTGTCTGTCTGTCTGTATATGCAGGCATCACGTGAAAACTAACGGTTCGATTTCGATGAAACTTGGTATAATTATACCTTATTATCCTGGGCATAAAATAGGATACTTTTTATCCTGGAAAAATACGTAGAAAAAAAAATCTTATTTTTCGGTTTTATTCATAGTCGTTGTTCTGTAGAACCGCGAACACACGTTGCATTACCCGTAGTGGATAATTTTCCATTTCAATTTAAGAGAATACAGTTTGCTGTAGCTTTATGTTACGCCATGACAATAAATAAGGCTCAAGGTCAGACCCTAGGAGTTGCTGGCGTAGATGCGTAGATCTTACCGCGAGTTGTTTTTCACACGGGCAACTTTACGTAGCTCTTTCCCGTGTGAGCAGTCCAAGAAATCTTCATGTTCATATTCCGGACGAGCTCACTAACAATGTTGTGTATGCTGAAACTCTCAATTAACTTTCTGTCGCATTGTCACGATCAGTTTTTTATTATTGCAAACTTTTCGTCACTGTCAGTAATTTACTGCTACATGCTACTTATCAAGGTCGGAATTACTATGAAAAAAAAACTTACTACAGAACGCGAGCTCAACAGCAGTAGCTCAATAGAGGGATCTCCTTAATTATTATAGGCTTAGCCGTATTTGGGTCCAATAGATATTTATAAGATGTCATTGTCAGAGTTACTCAAAATGGAGAAATAAACCATCCACGCGAAGACCGACATCCGCGCGGACGGAGTCGCGGGCGGAAGCTAGTAAACAATAAAACCTGAGATCTCATATCCGACTGTAGTCGTAAAATAAGGCGGGACTTCATCAAAATTCACTGTTCTCGTGCAGTAGGTGCTTTTGTCTGTTGTGATTACCTTTTGTTTTATCTTTTTCGAGTTCATGGAATTTTACGTCGATACAAGTTAGTTACCCTACTTCGCTATTCCCGGCCGGCATTCGTTTTTTATTCCGTATTGATCCGTTTTTACTGGGTTCTATATTGAAAAAAAGCAACTACAATAATTGCTGCTCCTGGTAAAATCGTTGACCTGATTTGTTTAATACCAAGAAAGATTTACGTGGTCCTTTGGTCCTCCTATTGTTATGCTTCTTTAGGATATAATGCGATTCGAAATCATGAGATCATCATTTTGAGCAGTGATATACGGGTATCATTAATACATTCCACCATTTATGAAGACTTTTAGATGAAAAGTCAGCCTACCCCTAAAGATAAACTAAACACAACAGAACAATACATTTATCAGATGGCAGATACAAAAACCCAATTACAAGTGCCTACAATGGAACCAGTGACCTAACTAATACTGCAGCAACGATTCATCACACATGGCAACCCTGTTCGGCGCCCATCCGTCGGGGTTAGTGGGGTGAACGGGCTGCGGTCGCTGGGACACGGATCGATAACGCATCGTACTCCATATTCGGTGTGTAGCCTTCGCCGTGCAACTCTAGAATAGGCTGTTGCGGTTTTTGCTTTTGCCTATTTATGTTTGATTTCTGTTCGCTGTGTCTCACTGATTTGAAAAAGAACCTAGAGTAGAGAGACCTAATATACAGAATATTAGGTTTTGGAGACTGGTCTTGTCTTTGTACTTTGTAATGACTATGATACTTGCATATAGCAGTGGGTTTTCCGGTACAGATCTTGCAGGTTGATCTACGGCGAGAAACGGTAACAATGTATTGCCTGTTTTTTCATTTTCGCATAAGTTAACACGGGGCTAATTGTCGCACCCGACTTGTCTTTACCGGGAACCGATGTCTATGCAAGCACTCTTACAAACATTCGATTATATATATAAGTAGCAGCTGTAGGTGCCTATAGCCCTGGCTGGAGGCCTCAATTTATTGTGGCATCCACAGGAAAGTCCGGTTAAGCAGTGGACAACCTCCCAGGTTGAACTGCGAGATGCCATTCCCCCAAAAAAAAATAGGTGCCTATAGTACTATAACCGACAGCGTCTTCAGATAAAATATCGACATTTATTATACTCAATGGCGCGTTGCTGTTATTAGCACGTCGGTTAGTACGGTTTCCTTCCAAAATAAATCAAAAACCGCCTTTTATGACACCCATGGTCAGGGTGGTCTTAAAGTAGAGTCGAGCTCATACCGCAGGTTTATTAGCACTAAAACATGTAAACGCGCGAAAGGAAACACACCTAACATGTTACTATTGTTCTTTTGTTAAGACTAGGAATACAGAACCGCACTTATTGGTCTGACTCATGACATTTCATAGGTATTTTGTTTATTAGTCGCTCTGATAAACACATAGGTATCGAAAGACTTATAGGAAAATCGTCTTTGTTTTCTTAAGAAGTTCTAAACAACTAATAAGTAGGTACTGTATCTGAAGAATTGATCTTCACAGCTTCCTGAAGAAATCTTGCATCAAGATAACAAGAAATTGCTATAACGCCCCTTCAATTAGGAGCTAAACGCAATAAGATTAACGCTCTTCCATTGGCACTTATTGTAATTGTATAATTGAAGAGTAGGGTCGTCGCCGGCGCCGACGGCGACGGTTACAACCAGCACCTTATTATAGTCATTTGTCATTAAATCTTTATAGATGGCTGTATAAACCTTACGTCGCGTCGTGGTATAATTATAATGTGAGGCTTCGCGAGGTGATCTACCTACAAAAGAACCTACGATGTCATGGACTCTTCTTTTGTTCCTAAACTTTGAAAAGAAGTACAAGCCTATGAACTAGATGTTAAAAACGGTACCAGCCGGAATTCTTTTGTAGGTTTTGTTTTTGTAACGTGACACTTGAAGTGGTAACTAATACGTTGGCCTGGAAGTGTCATCTGGATCACAATTAGAGCAACAGTTTCTGAGAATAGTCTGACGTACAAACATACATACTGACTTGTAGCCAAACATATTTTTTGTTGTAAAAGAAATGCTAACATACCGAAACTATAATAAAATACCATACATTTTCGTAAAATAATTAGAAAAAGTTAAAGGTTACAGCATTAAAAGGTCAGTAAGGTATTTAACAATGAAATATTGCCGCTAGGGAGGCTCCTGTTGACAATGAGTTATTTATTACTCTATAATGTCAACACTGCTATTGTAAGAAAAGCGCTATTGCTATTCAAATAAGATGTAAATTGGATTGGGAATTTTATACCACGTGGGAGGATAAAAAATGTTAAGCGATTCTCAGTTGCTTATTGTCGATTGTTTCACCGTAAATGATAAACTTATGTTTACTAACATTTTGTCTAATGATGATCGAAGAAACTTTCTATACCATAATGAGTCTTTCGTCTCACGATCACTATTCGATACATCACAATTACTGGAAGCTTGTTGGCCTTTCGAGCAGCGATGAAGCTGCCCTCAATGTCACTCAGTCATGTCCAATCAGAAACTCCGAATCATTTTCTATTGAATCTAGCTATGGATTAACACGAGCATGAATAGGAACACAATTGTAGCAATTGATTTCGGAAAATTGAAGTCAAGACATTTCATAGTTTGATGACTTTAATGCACGGGGTCGTTTGTAATTCATAAAAAGTGTTAAATCCTAAACCTAAAATATTATAAATACGAAATTGATTTTGTTTGTTTGTTACGCTTTCACGCTAAAATGGCTGAACGAATTTGGATGAAATTTAACACATGGATAGACCATGAACTGGAGAAGGACATAGGCTATTTTTAATCCTGGATCGCAGATGAAGTCGCGGGCAACGGCTAGTAATATAATAATTATGAAAATCTTCTTAGAAATACCGACTATTCTCATTTCTCAGTGCCCAATAAACGTAATCAAGCAGTGCTTCAAAACATTAAGATGATAATAATAAAATGATTCTTTTTTGTCAAAACGCGAGAAATAATCAAAATCTTCATGTTTTTTCCAATGAAGAGCGTGACCTATGACTTGTCAGTGATAAAATGCAGTAGGTATCCTCAGACCAATAAAATTTTATTGGTCTGAGGCAGTATGTTAGTATGTAGAATGGAGAAGTGAACTTAACCTCATTCTCTCTTATCTCCCCGGATGACTGCGAATGCCGTTTTAACATAGTCACAATGTTATTAGTGTCGAACAATGAATAAGACCGAATTCTATGAAATTGTCCCTTGTACTTTTTAAACACTTACTAAGTAAATTCCTGTAATGTTTAAGTATATGATTGTCATACATATTTTGAAATCATCATCACGCGAACGCGCGACTTAAAATTCGAAAGATTTTTTAATGGAAAACTCAAATCAATAACATTTTCTTTTAAATTTTTGCGTCAAGCACTAACAGTATCACTCATAGATATGACTAAAGTCTTATAACTTAATAAATTTTATGTGCGAAACGAGAATTTTCAATTTAAATTTATTCGAATTTACCTAGGTACATGAACTCCGCGTGTTCGTGCTAGACCCACTGGTCAAAATGTAGTAGGTATTATGGTAAGTATATAATTTTGGTTTTCATTGAATACCTACATACGTACTATATTTCTATCGAAAACACCGTATTTATAAATACCAATTTTGAGTCAATAGTCCGTAGTCCCGTCCTTAGTCAAGAACCACATTCTCAAAAGCTAATAAAAGTAAGATTGCTTGTGTAAACACTTTGTGTTAGCCGCCTGCCCTTTTTTGGTCAGTCGAGAATCCGTGGACCAAAATCCAGTCGCGCAGGATTTCTTGGAACCAATGCAACCTTAGCTGCGCCTGAGAGCGATCAAATATAGGCTGGAATATTTTTTGCTTCTTTTAGCTTCTCATAAATGCTCTGAATTTACGTTAGATAAAAAATCGTTTGTGCACAAAATTGAATGAGAATTATGGAAATTATAGTCTTCTATACATAATATTATTAGAAATTAAAGTCGGCTTTCTTGTGTGTCTGTTTGACCGTCTTCTAAACTATGCAACGGATATTGAAGCATTTTTCACCATCATTTAGGAAATTTATTCCCGAAACTTTATGTGTATAATTCATTTAAATTAAACTTACTTAGTGGATAAAGAAATCGCCATGTTTTGTCGAGTCGTAAAAACCGTGAGAAGTAGGAGCGGATCGCTAGTTTTACAATCAAAGACATTTAAAGTATTTACAATAGACGGGACATTGCGAACAAAACAGTGTCCCAGTACTTGTGACCTAGGCGTAACAAGTCTGTCAGTCTAGTATGGTACGCCTGCGCGTCAAGTCGCATTGACGCATTCGTGTCCAACAAAAGAAAAATATTTTGTATGGAAATATGCCGAGTTGCGCATTACGTTACTGCAAGTCTCGTTATGGTAAAACAACTGGACCTAAATTCAGTTTATTTTCGTATGTATTATCTATATTTACTCAGTAATTAGAATTAAATAATTTTCATAAAAAACACTGTAGTAATTGATAACCTGTACAATAATATTGTGACGTCACTGCGAGAGTCGGCCGAGGCCAGTGCGGGTTATGTGAGAAAAAGTAGTAAGCAACGTACTGTGATAGGGTGGAATAGACACGTTAGGGACGCTCACGGGTGCGCTAGGGTGGCTTTTAAAAACTGGGTTTGGCACGGCAAACCCCAATTTGGTCAGGTGTTTATAGATATGCGGGAAACGAGAAAAGTCTTTAAACAAAAACTTAAATATTGCCAGGACAACGAAGAACAAATTAAGTTGGACATTATAGCTTCAGAACATAAGAAAAAGCAGTTCAATAAATTTTGGAGGTCAACTCAGAAGTTAAACACCAAACCTGCTGTGCCTTTGAGCGTTAATGGCGTGTCTGAACCAGTGGGGATAGCGAACATGTTTAGAGAGCATTTTTCTGTGACACCACGGTTACAAGTAAATAATAGGGAGGGGTGCGGTGGGGAGAGACTTGGGTCGTCTAGCCCGATTTATATCTCGTCAAAGGAGATAGGGAAGGTTATAAAAACCATGACCAGGGGTAAGTCTCCTGGTCATGATAACCTTAGTATAGAGCATTTCCAACATGCCGGTCCGCATCTTCCTAGGGTCCTATCCTTGTTATATAATTTTTGTATTAGGCACTCATACATGCCTGCTGAGTTGATGAGGACGATTGTTGTACCTATAGTAAAAAATAAGACAGGCGACGTCTCAGACAAGGAGAACTATCGACCAATCTCATTGGCTACTATTACTGCCAAGGTGCTTGACAGTGTGCTCGAGCGTAGGATGTCTGGACAGCTCAATTTACATGACGCACAGTTCGGTTTTAGAGCTGGGCTGTCTACAGAAACAGCTATTTTGGCGCTCAAGCACACTGTCAGTTACTACACCAGAAGGAATACACCTGTGTATGCTGTATTTTTAGACCTCTCGAAGGCGTTTGACCTGGTTAATTATAACGTCCTATGGACTAAGTTGCGTGACCGGGAACAGCCTGAGGAGATAGTTGAGCTTCTCAGGTATTGGTATAATCACCAAATTAACCAGGTCAGATGGTCGGGTGCTTTGTCGGAGACGTACGGTCTGGAATGTGGTGTAAGGCAGGGGGGTCTGACCTCCCCAGCGCTGTTTAGCTTGTATGTCGATCAGTTGATCGGGGAACTCAGCAGCACAGGGGTTGGATGTTCGGTAGATGGTGAAATTATAAATAGCATATCTTACGCGGACGACATGGTGCTGCTGAGTCCCTCGATCGAGGCACTCAGACGATTGCTTGAGGTTTGTGAGAGATACGCCTTGACTCACGGCCTCCTGTACAACGTGAAGAAGAGTGTGTTCATGGTGTTTGGGGTTACCGCAAAGGGTCACAGGGCAGTGCCTCCGGTGTACCTTTATGGTGTTGCTCTAAACAGAGTGCCTTGTTTTAGATACCTTGGACACATACTAGTCGAGAATCTTAATGATGACCAGGACATAGAACGGGAACGGAGAGCGTTGTCGGTCCGTTGCAATATGTTGGCCCGTAGGTTTGCAAGATGTACGAGACCGGTTAAGATCACCCTTTTCAAGGCGTATTGCCAGTCATTTTATACATGCAGCCTGTGGGTCAAGCATACGCAGAGGGCCTACAACGCTCTTCGCGTCCAGTACAACAACGCCTTCCGGGTGCTGTTGGGGCTACCGCGATTCTGTAGCGCGTCAGCCATGTTTGCTGAATCTACTACTGATAGTTTTTCAGCAATCATGAGGAAAAGAACGGCATCATTGTTACGCAGAATTCGTGGGAGTACCAATAGCAAACTGAAGGTGATTGGGGATAGGCTGGATGGCGTTTTCCTGGAGTATTGGACTCGTATGCATAGCTACGGGTCTGATACTGCAGGAAAATACATGAACTGAGTAATTTTAGGTTTTATTTTGTCACTTTGTTGTTAATTAAAAGTAAGAACTAACATAGTTACGTAAGTTGTATCACTAACAAACTATGGAGCAAGTTTCCGAAATAAACGTTTAATAATAATAATAATAAAAAGATCTAGAAAATTTGTTTATTTTGTATTAAACGCCATCTATTGCTGAGTAACTTTACTATAGTTGGGTTAAATGACAGCTTAAGTGTTACCACTTTTTAACGAAATTAATATAGTGGTGTGACAAAATAATCGATTCATTCATGTAACATTCAGTTTAAAATCGATCCATGTTTAATTGATTTTATAAAAGAGGGTAATAATATTAGAAGAATTAAAAACTAAGCTTGATGTGCTGGTGTCTGTACAGACACTTTTATACGTCAATCATATTTTAAAAACTAGATGAGGTCGGCGTTTCCTACCTGACTAATCAGAGAAGAAAGGCCAAAACAAACTCAAGAGGTCCAGATATAATCTTGGTCAGATCATGTCAAGTAGTTAATTCTTCAATACCACACACATATAAAGATAATAACGATAATTTAGTAATTTGTATGAAAAAATATTTTTTTAAAATAAATCATTTGTAAACATTGAAACTATGGATAATTTTATTGCTTTCCTAATTTTTTGGCACTTATTTCAATCTATTCAAATGCGAAAAAATTGTCTTACTAACTTTTTTCAATATTATCGATACGTTTGAATCTATATGGTAAAATCACTACTACAGGTTTTATAGTTTGTACTTAGTGTCACCCCGCATTGCCAGACCTACGGATTTATCCATAGATCTACGGACTTTGGACCTCGCCTCGGATATACGTATATCGATATAAGATTTACAAATATTAGCAAACAAAAGTGTAAAAAAATAATTTTGCAAAAAACGAAACGCAACCGACAATTGCAAAAAAGGTCTACTTTACACAAAAAGCAATATAAAACACAAAAGCATAATAGTTCGGCGGCAAAGCAGGCGCATTTAAAATTATTTTGTTTTAAAATGTAAATAACTACTTACTTAAAAACACACACTGAAACTGATACGTTGTCATAGACGGTGACATGGACAATGTATAGTAGCGAATAAAATTGTACTTAGAATATTTTTTCTGCTTGAGTCAATTTTTGCCTAATTTGTTTAGTTTTCAATATTTATCTAACTGATTTGATTTATATTCGATTTTTCAGGCACCACCGATCCGATTTTTAATCGATGAATTGAAAATCGTATCTGGCAACACTGGCCACACTGGCCATCTACCGGGCGATAGCTGAACCTAATTGAATAAATTGCCGCTCTAATTATGCTATATCTTACCAGATGGCGGCACTGAGACATGGGATCACAGTTTTTCTAAGACATTTCTTTGCATGGCCCCTCTATTGTACCTATCTTAAATCTCTTTGTTTACAATCCTTTATTTTTATAGACAACAGCCGTTTTCTTAAAACTGAACTATCTATAATTAGCCGACAATAAACCTGCTAAAAATCATGACATCAGCTGATGCATATGTAGCCCACAACTAGTAATTATTGATTCATTGGACATAATCACCTTCACTGCTTCGCTTATGTATGCAAATGGCACGGCAGACATACAATATTAATGCCTACCTAAGTACCTAGTGTAGGAGATAGAAAAGAAGCCATTTTCTTTTATTTTAACGATCGGAACCAACCTTGAGTAAGTGTTATTAACTTATTTGTAAGTATTAACGCTGACTCGGTTGGATGAACCTGTTCGAATTATACACGTGATCCCCGTACGGAAGTGTAGTAAATTCCAAAATATTTGCTGATTTACGACGAATTTGAACGGATTGCATGACACGAAACCGAATACAATTATTTTTTTGTAATATATATCTACGTATTTACTTAACAAGAAATAGTTCAATAGCTGTTTGATAAAATTGAAGAACAATATTGTGACAGTCTGTTACCATTAACTGAAATTAGTTATTTCTGTTCTACATGTCGGTGAATTTCAGGCCCGTCACAAGTAAAAGGAAAGGCATTTCTTATAAAGAATATTGTAGATATAAACTTGTCAACATTAATTATTTCTCGCTGCACCGCTATAAAATATATTAGGGAAACAAAATTAATTCATTAAAAGTACAGTTCAGCTTCACTGTCTCTCTTGGCACAGGCATCGTCACCAGTGCGTATACGCAACGCACCATAATCATCGATTCACGCTCGATCAGTCTGTAAAATAAGAAAGCCGATTCTGAGAAATCGATATTACTTATATTGATACCTACTTCCATTAATCGGTTGCTTGGGTTTGAAGGGCTGGATAAGTATTATGGCGACATTGACTTTAAGATTGGTTTAAAATAACTTAGTACATTGTGATTAAAAGATTAATTAGTATGAACTGTAACATTTGCTTAAAATATATTACTTAACTAGCTGAACTTCGTGTCGCCTCAGGATCAATAAGAACGAATGTATAACAAAGTGAATTACCTTCATAATTTTTTTTCGTAATTTTTTCCTATGTTATAACAGATAATCTGCTATTAAAAACACAAAAAGACAAATCAAACATCATAAAATCGGTCCAGCCGTTCTAGAGTTCTAAATGGTGTAAAGTAACCGTGACTTTGTTTTATTTATAGAGAGAAGTTGAACTAATAAGGCTCTGCATTTTGCGCAACAGTACATAATTCAGAGCTAACTTCATTGTAAAAAAATAATCATAATTTATGACGTGTGTTATTTTAATATTTCCTCAAAGGTCTGCGGTATAACTACGTAGTAAGTAATCAGGACTTTCTGTGTGACACATTAAAACAAGGAAAAAAGAAACTTAATTTATTAAATCATCGCTTCAAGGATACAAAACAAAAATTATTTTTTTTGTTCAGTTGTGCCATAACAAATGCATTATGGTAATTCAAAAATCACTAAATAATGTGATGTGCTCTTCACGTGACCCGGGGGGTGTCCTATTTTTAGGCCCAGTATTGCCATCCATCGACACACAACACACACACTTTCTTCTACTCGAATCATTCCCACATTGATTGCTGTTAGATGCTCATAATAAAACACTTCACACAGTCATTATAGCATTTCTATTACTTTAATCAACTAAATACAGTTGTATAGATTTACTGTTAACTTGCACATTAGCAGTCGTTAGCCAAACTTTATATAAAAGCGCAGTTCCAAATCCGTCTATTGTTTGTTTGTAAATTAATATGGGCGCCATTTTTTTTACTGTCTTGTCTAGGCTAGCCTTTTATGGATGTGAGGTCATGTTTGATTCAGCCTACGCTGTGATTACTAGCTTGATAAGCTTTTTAGTAATTACATACTTGTTTTGTAAGGACATGGCCCTATTTGCAAAGTGTCGTTATGTTTAATTATGTTTGTGTTTAAGGAACATTTCGTTAAAATATAGAGCAAATTATGTTTTCGGCGTGACTCCACCAAAGATATTGAAATCTGGAAACATTTTTCATAATTGGACTCAAATAAATTATGGAGAGAAATCTGATGCGCAACAGACAACGTCATCGTCAGCCACGGCCGTCAGTCATGTTCAATTTATTCATAAATAAAATGATGCAAATTGAGAGCCTCAATTCCCGATGACATATCATCAGTTTCTCCAATGCTACCAAATGACTTCCAATGAGCTAAATTATGAACAATCACTTGCCGTATACTTCCATGACTAGGCTAGATTTTAGAATTGAACTGATGCAAATTAATTGAATTTTTCCTACAGGTCATTGAACAATGTTTTATACCTGGTTATGAAACCAATAAAATAAAATTGAATCGTCCTTGAGGGAGTGAAGTGTGAATGTAATGGCTATGAAGTATTTAATGGTAGTTATAACCATTCATATAGCTAACTTTATGACTTAAGCCATAACTGACTATATGTGTTTAGCAATCTCATGTACCATTACCGTAGTTCCTTCTAAGATTATGATTGAGATGAATCATCGTGATTATGATCTTCATAAAAAGAATAACATAGGAGAAATAGTTAATGCTGGTGCTGGAGACTATACTCCTATAGCTATTATACATATAATTATAATATATATCCGAAGAAGATAAAAATTCAACACAAAAAGTATCATTACAATATTCAAAGAACGACAATTAATCTGTAACGCAACACGTAAGTCGTACCAAGCTATCTTTTCCTTTTCATCGCTATAAAATAAAGTGCAGATAATATCACAGTCAACAAAGCATGTAATGGCTGCATGCAACTGCGAAGTCGTATTCAAATCATATTTGCTAATATGAAAAGTAAACATGGCTTAACGGTACACACCATATAAGAGCGATGGTGAAACCGTTCAGGCCAGTGGACCGGCCATTTTTGATCACGTTTAGCGACCTCACGCGCATGGCAGACTTTTTTGGCGGATTGTAAGACATTGTCGCATGCGGCATGCGTGTGCTCCTATACTAGAGCAAGTTGTGAGTCAGAATTGTCTTGTCGGGCTTACCTATATTTCATTGCGTCGCCAAGAAAGGAAAAATACTCAATGTATGGTTTTGTTAGTCATCCTAAACCGAAGACGATAACAGCAATGCACTATATAATATGGTTTATTGTATAGTTGTCAAGAAATATAATTTTTTCTTCTTTGGTTTCTACGATAAATATCTATTGTCCGTTGTATTAGTGTTTTATGAATGGGGTAAAACTATTTTCTTAAAAAGGTCTCTACTAGCTCTAGGCTCGAACAACCTGAAATGAAAATGTTGTCAGCAAGCAATTGAACTGCAATAATTCCATGTCTACTACCTATCTACAAACCGCATCAAGTCAAATCAACGCATTCGGTTCTAAGAAGCTTAGCTCATAGAAAAGGCATTTATGAAAATAAGAAAGCCATGCTTACAACATGATCTCTTAAATACTGCCAATACACAAAAATAATCTGCTATAATCGATTTGGAATATGTAATTCATATTCTCACTGGTCATTTTAAAAGCATTAAATCCCGTCTACAAAGATAATAAATAAACAATAAGCTTCGAATAATCCCTTCACCATTGAGACAATAAAGACGAAAGACGAAACATTATCCCGAAGCAACGATTGCACTTACAGACTAAATATTTACATTACGAATGGTTTGTCTTCACTCAAACATTGCTGTAATCTATTTGGATAACTGGAAATGTTATTCCAAAGTTAGCCAAAAGAATGTGCTGCTACGCGTGATAATAATGTGACAAACATGCGAAATGTCATCATTGGGTGTCGTTTCAATCAGCGCAGATGGTCATATGGTCTGTCAGACTGACGCAATGCTAACGACCGCAACAGACCTTATGCTATTGACATTATTTGGTGGCGTTTTAACTAAATACGCCTCCGCACATTAGCTAGAGGAAACAAAAAATGTTATACCATCTGATGTAATGTATTGTGAGAGACAAAAAGAAATGTTCCCGTTACTTTTCTATGTACGCACGTGCTGCTCAGACTTGTTTCTGTAGCTACGAGATTAGATTATATTATAGATGAGATGAGAACAGTACCAAACCAAATTGATGAAATGAGTCCGATTCAGCGTCTGAATCAGAAAACCTTAGGACTAAAAAGACGTGAATAAGCAGGTCATAATGACGAATGAAAAGGTCTCGATAGCATGGGTCTAAAGTTCTAAACCTAAACGGACCCAGCATTGCACCGTGACATGATGTGTTCTCTTAACAAAGAACTGTCACATGACAGATGTCAACCTATGTTAGATGACCAAATAAGTCATCTGAGGTAACCATTAAAAAAAAAACAATAGTCCACTCAGGTATTGTCCAGGTCTGATCTAGCTTTATCTTACCACATCCAACACAGATGTTGAAGCATTTGACTTGCTTGCATGCCCTTTTAATTTGTCGTTATTAAAGATCATACTTCTGATGATTCAATACTTTCTATTTTCTAGGCTTGATTTGCTTTCCCAATACATTCTATTCAATAAATGGTTTCTATTTATTTCTAAGTTTTCTACAATTTAACATTCGAGGCAAGTAGTACTTAGAATGGGTTATTCCCAAAGTACTCCATTCCTTTGTTCTAAAAAGATAAGAATCTCATACATTAATTCCCAAGTTACTCCAAGGAATTATTATTATTTATAAATACTTATTATTTTGTTCCCATTCTGCTCCATAGGTAACTAGATACTTCTTTCTAAGTCAAAAATAACTTCAAAGACCCCCTGTGTTTTCTAGGTCACATTTAGGTGCTTTACTCGTAGCTACATCTGGTGTGAAGCCGAGAATAGGATCTCTAGTGCTCTTTTTAGGAGTTTTTATTAGATTTGCTCAGTGGGTGTTGAAAAACATTGTTTCATTTCAATGGCACCAGAAGCGAAAAATGTGTTTGTTAGTTTTCTTACCTCATTCCTGTTTTGACCGTTCTGATTTTGTAATGAGATACGCTACTCGTTTTTAAATACTTTTCTCCAGTAACACCGTTGAGTACAGTGCTATTCTGTAAAAAACTCACCGTGAAAACTTGGGCGAAGTGAACTTTCACTAGTGTCAATCCCTAGCATCTGGTGAAATGTCACTTAACCTAAGCTTTCAAGGTGAGAATTTTGTAGAATTAGCCGGCTGGTTTTCAAGTTGTTCATTGTATTCTTCGACAGTTTCTAATACAATATTTTTATGAAATTGTATGACTAGTGCGTAGAACTTTGCGTGTTGTTGTTCGGAATATGCCATTATTCACTGGAACGTCATGCAAACGTACCAAGTCCAGATCCGATGCAGTACTTATACGTAATATAAAGTGACACATTCCTCAATTGAGCGGTAGCGTGCCGCGAGATCTCAAATTAGCGCCAATTTATGCCTCCGGCTGACTCACGGGCGCGGCTAGGTGATCATACATGTATCATGCTCTATACTCCTCTCCAAAATAAAACTAAAGAAGAACAAAGACAATTAGTATGTACATAGAGGTAAGGTAGTTAAGTGCAACACGCAACAATATACAACTTGGCAGTGGCTGTGAGAAATTTTGAATTGTATAAACAATTCAAAATTTCAACTATAAAGTTTCAACCACTCTTGATGGATCTCTTCGATTGCTTACCGAAACAGAAACCCGATTCGATTCAATTACTCCCAAAATAACCGATCGCATTCAAAATCTAAATCACAATCATTCGTAAAAACAAACGTGCTGCTTTCAAGTCCCAAATACTGTTCAATCAAGAAAACGATCAAAGAGAATCGTGATTACAAATTGAGTTCTATCTTAAGAAATTGAACTATAAAACCAAAGCTGTAAATGATAAAACCTCGGCTCTGCATGGTTACAACGACCTTGTTGGCGAATAATTGGGGGCTGACGCAATTGGACTCTTCCCAGCGTCGCCGTCGGGAAGTCAGGATGTCGGGGAATTAACTACAGGTCCACGAATTCAAGTTTGTGACCTTTAGTAGATAAGATACAAGGACCTTCCTTATCTTTATTTAAAGTGCAAAGTGCCTACTTTGTTGGGTTTAATATTGTGATAAGATTGTGTGTTCAATAATGTTATGTTAACCTCCAAATTCATCTGCCGAGACTTTTTACGTTTTGACACCTCATTAGCGTGAAAAAGTCTTCACCAAGAGAGTCCAATTCTTAAGTCAACTTGGCTAAACAAAGACAGTGAACCTTTACACAAGAATTCCATCCCATCTCAGTAATAGAGCGACGGCTATAAACGCTCTATCGTTTAATTGTACTACGTGTTGTAATCTTTAATAATTTATAAGCGTAACTAATTCCAGAGAATAATAAACCTTGGTATCCAGAGGCCCTTTTAATCTCCCACCGACGCACGAGCATCCAAACTATTCCATAAATCATGCTGGCTTTAGATAATATCATCGTATTTGTACTAACTCAAATGGAGTTCCAATAAACTGGTATATTCGACATCGAACGTACTGTCTTTATCTCTTCAACTCGGTGGAGGGATTTTACGATTTATTAGTTTGTACCCAAAGGATATTCGGATTCCTTAAAATGAAAGTTGGTAAAAGATTAAAGCATGTAGGTACTTTCCATAGAGATACGTAATTTGTGTATTTTTTTATTTTTCCAGAATGTGGTGGACAATCACAGGGAACTTCGGGAACATCCTTCCGATTGACTGGACCAAATCGTTCTCCAGGAAGATGCATATCCCTACCTTGAACCTTAATGAGAAAAAGGTAATGGTAGTTTTGGTATTATTTTCAGTGAAGACCTTGTTCAGGATCTAAATCCTGAACTTTTAATTTAATTAAATGAAGCAAGACGTAAGAGCACTGATCTCGTATAATAAGTAGAACAGCTCTAAAATTTAATGTCTTTAGGATTCTTTAGACACTCTAAGTATAGGTACTTATTCTCCTCCACAATCTCAGGCGCTGAAGATTCTTACCCTTTTTCACCTAGATTGCTTAGTTCGCTGGAAAACATTTTCGTCATTATGTAAAGCTGTGTTAAGTAAAGCTCACTACTTTTTTTCATAATGAAAACCACACAATTAATAACTTAAAGTGAAGTAACTTCATAAACATCTCATCTTCATGAGATTCTTTCGTTTTATTCTTTTTTTGTAACTTTATACGATGGCCAAGGACAAAAAACTGGTGAATAACGTTGAGCATTGTTTCGTGGGAAAATTTATTATTCTTGTGTATCAGTATAATGTAATGCTCATCAAAACAGTAATGAATGTTCCAGTTTTTGATGAGGCTTGAATCGCAGTTTGTGAAATTCAAACGCGTGTGATATTTCACACCATACGTTTGGATATTAATTGTGTATGGCGAAAATGGAATATGATAGGCACCTGTGTGTTTTCAGCACAATTATGTTTTAATTATTTCAAAATTTTCATTATTAAACTTCGTTAGTTACTATTTGCTTGTAGGAGACGATGCTTTTAATTTACTCATGTCAAATTCTGTTGAATCGTATAGATCTCATCAGCTCTTATAAATACTTCAGATGTTCCTAATTAGTCAGATATGATACGACCGGAAGCCGTTTTCTCATTATTTGTTTGGTTAACGTCACATTTATCAACATTTTTTGGGGAAGCCAGGAGTCCCTTGCGGAATATTGTTCCTTGTGTGTTCTTTTTACTTCCATTATCTCCTATAAGTATCCCAATTTCTCGTTGTACAGAGTTCAATGACACCTGACGACGAGATCCACAGCTCGGAGGACGAGGCTGTGGCTTCAGACCTGGACATGCACGCCCTCATCCTGGGAGGTCTACACCAGGACCACGAATGTCCCGTCAAGACTGCTGATGAGGTAAGGAGGACATCTGAACATAACCTAACGTTGCATCACGCCTGTATTTCCCGAAGCATCGTGAAGGGAGCGGGGGACAAACCCAGACTACAGACTGAGAATTTTCTAATAGAAAAACCCAATAACTCTTCCAATTGACCCCAAACACGGTCGTACTTACAGCCACTCGAGAGTGAAGTAAACAGAAGAATGCTGAAAGTTTACATTTGACCCTGTACGGTTATCTGGATCTTTGTTCATCATTTGTTTTTCAACTAACAGGGACCTACAAACAACTTAGGTATTTAGGTGTACCGTCGTTATGACACGCTAAGAATTCTGAATCATGCCATAATAGTCGTTTCAACAACCTAACCGACAAAATCTTGAACGATTAACTGGTAATTACAGTTCCACTTAAGAAATCACTTTAAAATTGACATTTTTCCATCGTTTCTGCGAATTCAGGTGATCCAAGAGATAGATGACATGATGCAAGACACTCCATCATCAGAAGGCGACATCATTGAGTACAATGAAGCACTGGAGAAAGGAAAGGAAGTTCTCAGCGCGCCGCTCTATGAAGACAGTGAGTATCACCTACCTTACGTTTACGTCAAAATACGTCCTAAGACAGCCACAGTGCCACTAACTTACAGAATACGGGATAGTAAGACCATAGACTTCCAGTGTTGAACGTATAGGCTGTAAGTTGCTTTTCTGCCATTAAGGTGGAACTAGTGGCGACCTCGAACTCACTAGTGGGCATGGTCAAAAAGCACGCTGTCTCACCTGGAAACGTGTCCGACAGAGATAGTATTAGTGATGAGCAGTTAGACGCTAGTTTACCCGCACAACGTCTAATTTGCACGCACACAAACACCGTTCCGAAATAAAACGCGCGTAAAAAAATACGAAAAGTCCTTTGGAAAATCGTTTTTTATGAGAAAAAACAATTCCATAAATCCATTAAAAATAAAGTTCATTGAATAATTCGATAATTGAGCTTTGTCGGGACTGAATTTGGTTTGAAGATTTTACACCTCTTTTATTACTTATTTTACACCCAAAGTTACGTTAAAATTAGCAAGAAAAACGAATCTTTGTTGGCTCATAACTTTTTAATTTGTATGGAATAAATATCGACTAGTGTTACCTTAAGTGACATCTTTGCAAAATGGATTGGTGGTCTAGGAATGATGTTATGAAGGTAACAGAAGCTGTTCCTGCTAAAAGTATGAACTGTATATATCTTTAGCCGTAGATAATAATCCTCTTTTCTCTTCCTGTGTTATTTTGCTGCTTTGCTTTTTACCAATGGAATAGTCAGTCTTTATTAAAATTTAGTAGCAAGTAATATAGATTTTATGACCATGTAACTGAAAATAATTATATTGCAATAGATATAAAAAATATATTTTTACAATGTGACGCTGTTTTCTCACGCTTTTTAATCAGATAGGCATGTCGTCAGTCTTAGCACCAGTATGTGGTAAGCTAATGGTTTAAAACGTACGAAGGTCGAAGCAAATATTGTTAATTGGACGTAAACATCCCGTGCATGAATCATGTATGTACGTCGATGTCTGGTAGGAGCATTAATGGAGGAGGATGTCATACATATAAATATAGATCTGTCCACTCCATCACTCCGGCTTAACATTAATTAAAGTCCAAAAATAGTACCTCTCTCGAAATACTTTTAATTCGATTGCTACATTTGATAACATAGCATATAGCATACGTCCTGTATGCCCGATTTCTGAGATAACCGATAGCTGGGTATTGATTCGACAAAGATCACCGGTTCTTTCATCTTAAGGCGGAGATTTCTTGAAAACGGTCAAAAAGTTCGTTTTTTAAAGCAGTGTCTCCTCTTGCGTGCAACTAAGTGATACTAACATAGTTATTAAGTTTTATTTACTAACAAAATTGTTACTATATTATTATGTATACTTAGGTTAAGGTATGTATCTATGGGTCCTTGTTAGGTACCTGAAAATAAATGGTTTATTATTAAACCGTAAATAATTTTGACCAAAAAAAAATTTTATTTCAAGTCTTATTCTATTACAGTGATGGAACTCAAATCATTTAAGCATGCATTAGTGCATCAAAAAATCTTCAAAACACCTCCTAATTGTCTTTAAAAGCAGTTTATCCTTTCATTAACAATTTTAATTATAATTATAAATATACCATTAAACTAGTGCCAAACCACATTCAGTGATGGATTATTTATTATTAAACAATTTTTGTATAGATAATTGTTTCATATTTTGCAATAAATTACCAGCTTTGTGTTATCGCGCTTCTCTTTCTTTTCTATGCAGTCCGACAGTGATCGCGCTTTAAGTCATGTAAGGCCCTTAAATGGGGAGAATTTCACCAATAAAACTAAATATCAGGGCAATCGTACACATTGTAGTAAGCTCCTATACAAAATAGACGACAAAATAAGGCAATAAAAAAACAAAACAAACAATTTTCCTTTTAAAAGCTCATCAACACGCTTTGGACTAAAACATAAATAACCTCAGAAAACTAATAAACGCTGGTAAAACTTTCAGCAACACACACTTATTTTTCTCGAAACAAAAAATAAAATAATTATCGTAGTACGAGTATTCGCGCAAAGAATCTAGAATTCTAGAGTCTAGTTTATCGGAACCGGTTTGCCTTTTATTACCCTTAATATAGACTAGCGTGGCATGTTTTTCTGCACCCAATGACATAATTGATTTCGTAGCAATTTGTTTCTTTTTGTCACAGTAATTTTATTGTAATTGCTGAATAAGTAGTATATTGAGTTGGCGAAGTTTGAAGCGTGAGAAATGTGGGAATCTTTTGACAAAGACAAAAGTTATATAACTTATCTTGATGACATAATGTTTGGAACAGCAACTATGGGTACTGTTAGCCTGCACCATCCCACTGCTGGGCAAAGGCCCTACTCTTTCGATCCAGGGCTAAAGTGGTCTACTGGTCGTTTGTTTTGTCCAGCTCATCCCGCCATCTTCTACGGGGTCTGCCGCGTGGTTATTTTGGCCCACGGCTGGCCACGTCTGCCGTATGCCCAATAGAACATACGGCCGACGTGGCCAGCCCAATCCCAACTCGGCTTTTTTGCGCAACGTCAGTAATCTGTGTTTTGGAGCGCAGTGTGGTGTTGCGTATATGGTCTGTCAATTTGACGCCTAGAATATTAAAAAAAAAAAAAAACATTTTAATTCGAGTGTCATTGACTCATAATAGAAATACAGTACACATATAGTCACATTACATACACAACACTACAAATTAAATTCAAGTCAAAATCACAATAATAAGACATAATCACAATTAAATTAGTATTTTACATAAAAAATAAAAATTTAATGAGGTGGATTAGTCGCATCAGCCTGCCACATGTCGCTGACAACAGTGGGAGATGATGGAGCAATCAAGCCTCCCCGCGAGCGCGGCCAGCATACTGCGCTCCATTGCACCTTGGCAAACCTTGAGTTTGGACTTTTAAATATTTGTCAAAGACCAGCACCCTAATTGCGTAACACACTATTACTATCAATTTGAATCATTTTGAAGCATATTTCTAATCCATTGCTTCATTTGTTCAAAAGATGTGTCTGCTCAACAACGCAAATAACGCAATGAATGTTGTTCAACTGTCAAAATGTAACCCATTGCTACTGATAGTGTGTTACGTAATTACCCTACCGGTTTGGGATCCATAGGTCAGAATGGGAAGAATACACATGTCCATAATTTTTCTCTTTAGTGTCAAAGACAGTTTTCATAAGCTCTTTCATGGACCATGGTACCTCTTCCAGGCATTTTGGGTTCGTCTTAGGACTTCCTTGTCTTGTCTGTGTAATAGGGGTAGTTGGCAAATATTACATCTTTTGTTTATTATAGTCCTTAGTAAACACAACATGACTTAGATATTTATCAACTGCCTTTGTACTTTTGCGTTCCATTCTATGCATAGACGCAATAGACAAGTCACTAAATAATCATAATAATTAGACACGGACGCACCGATTAGATCCAGTAATAAGAATAAACGAGACAGAAATATAATTTCTATCTCCTTTGCGTATGCAAACTTTTTGTCTGACCCCAGTCATTGGGCAACAACTGGGGCTCAACAAATGTCTGTGACGGTACGATTTCTTTGGAAATTATTAGGTACCCGACTACATTAGATAGTACAGTCAATTATAGCAATTGGCTGACCTATATTTGCATAAATGGTTGAGATTTTTTGGAATACGAATCGATAGAATTTTATAATTATTTTATTAATTATAATTCTATATTTGTGTATAATTTAATATATAATATAATTTTATATTTTACATACATATTAAGAATTGACTCTATCTATCGACCCGTATTCTAAAAAATCTCAACCATTTATGCAAATGTAGGTCAGCTAATTGCTATAATTGACTGTACCACCTTCCTAATTGCGTAACCCACAATCAATCTGAATCATTTTGAAGGATATTACTAATCCATTGCTACATACTCGTATGTTCGAAAAATTTGTCTGCTCAACATTGTAAATTACGCAATGAATGTTGTTGAACTGTCAAAATGAAAGCTATTGCTACTGATAGTGTTGCCAGTGATGACATAAGGCACAGAAACGTGGTCGCTCACAATAGGCTTAATAAGATGGCTAAAAGTCACCCAAAGGACAATGGAGAGGGCTATGTTTGGAGTTTCCCTGCGTGATCGAATCAGGAATGAGGAGATCCGCAGGAGAACCAAGGTAACCGACATAGCCCGAAGAATTGCCAAACTTAAGTGGCAGTGGGCAGGGCACATTGCTCGCAGAACAGATGGCCGTTGGGGCCGAAAGGTTTTGGAGTGGCGATCGCGTACCGACAGACGTAACGTTGGAAGGCCTCCCACAAGGTGATCCGACGACCTTGTGAAGGCTCAGGAACCCGTTGGATGCGAGAAGCACAAAACCGGTCGAAGTGGAGGTGCTTGGAGGAGGCCTATGTCCAGCAGTGGACGTCTTTCGGCTGAAATGATGGTGATGATTACAATTACCCCACTGTTTGCATGTGACTTTCAAAGACTGTCTCGTAACTTCATACGCTAACAGCTAATCATACAATAATCTAGGTTAAGTACCTATGTAGGTACGATTCTAGCAACGTTGATTGATCCAAGTAACAATGAAATTCAGGTCGAAAATAAACGATGTAAATACCTATTTTTACATTCTAATAACGCGAGAATCAACATCATCATCATCATTTCAGCCGAAAGACGTCCACTGCTGGACATAGGCCTTCCTCAAGCACCTCCACTTCGAACGGTTCTGTGCTTCTTGCATCTAACGGGTTCCTGCGGCTTTCACAAGGTCGTCGGACCACCTTGTGGGAGGCCTTCCAACGCTACGTCTTCCGGTACGCGCTCGCCACTCCAGAACCTTTCAGCCCCATCGGCCATCTGTTCTGCGAGCAATGTGCCTTGCCCACTGCCACTTAATTTTGGCAATTCTTCGGGCTATGTCGGTTACATTGGTTCTCCTGCGGATCTCCTCATTCCTGATTCGATCACGCAGGGAAACTCCAAGCATAGCCCTCTAGCCATTGCCCTTTAGGTGACTTTTAGCCTTCTTATAAGGCCCATTGTGTCGACCGCGTAACGCGAGAATAGGCGTTGTAAAAGAAAGTAAAACAAATTACTGCTCGATACGGCAGCAATTATAATTTAAATATACGAATGATCATAAATACAGATTCTCTCAACTTTCAGTAGCTTTTACGGTTTTGTCTGTAAACTAGTTTATGTGTAATTCAGTGTGAAAGTAAATCATAAATTGATCAATGGAGCTCGCAATTGTCGTCATTCGATATGGGAGTACAACCGAGTACAGTCGGTCTCGGAAAGATGTAAACGAGGTCAAGAATTCGTTTTATTTTCTTCTACCCTTGGTCCATTGGTCCATGGTGCTGTGGTGGCCGAGTGGTAACGGCCACGACTTACGAGTTGAATGTGTATCGTGGGTTAAACCCAGACAGGCACTTTACTTTGTGGAAATAATTTCATCACCACTGCTCTCAAAACGGTGAAGGAAAACATCGTGAGGAAACAGGCAAGTCCTAGAACCAAAAATTAGAAAACAAGTGAACATCTACCAAACCGCACTGGGCCCTGGGATCATTATTGCCCACTCCCTCTCGAAGAGAGGAGGTCTGTATCCCAGCAGTGGGAATATTGATAGGCTGATTATGCTTGGTCCATTATATTAAGTACTTAAGTAGGTACATCATCTAGCATTTGTCCGCGTTGTTGTCGGAAACTATCGTACCACGATAAGAAGTATCTATGCCCTAACCCAGGATATGGTCTATCTGTGTCCCACATTTCATTGAACTCCGCTTGAAAACGTAACAGATAGAAAGAGTTACTTTCGCATTTATAATATTAAATTACAGATGTGCAGCAATTAAGTACCTATATAATTATAACCAATGTGTGTTATTGGTTATATATAATCGTACTTAATTGTAGTTACGAATTATATAACACCGATTATAGACATGCAAATGATTTCTTGTCGATGTGTACCAACTTTTTGAGGCTGACTGTACGCTCTGCCGATGCCCCGGCGCGGCGCAGCGCAATGGCAGATTCTTTCGCTCGAGTGCGTTCACCCCTGCGCTTGCGATTAATTTGGCGCATCAATGTTTCCTCAACCTCATACGCTATCTACGTATACGCACTCGGAACGTTCGTTCGTTCGTACCTACATTATTAATTGAATAGATAAACGCTAAAGTATTTTATAACCCAATTAGATACAATCTAACTATAAAATAAATCACGAACTAGATCAAGTAGGTTTAAAAACATCTGATTTATTTATTTGCGTTGAAACTAGTGCGGTAGTAAACATTAGTACGTCTAGTAAAATCTTATAGAAGAACAACAGATGTGAGCTGTTCACGAACTTTATCTAAATCTGGTTTGAAAATTCTAAAGTCAAAGTCAAAGCATTTATTTCAAATAGGCACTTAACAGGCACTTTTGAACGTCAAAAATTACTAAAATAGAATTGATTCTAGTCGCCCATTCCAAAAGGTAGATTTCGTATGGAGAAGAATGGGCAAGAAACTCCACCGTTACTCTTTTAAAATGTTTTACAATATTTTGCATGTACATTAATTATACAGTGTGTCCGGTCATGGACTAGCGATATTCTAGGTACTTATAACAACTATTCTAGTACACAAATACACTATACACTAGGGTCCAATCCACTAAAATATTAATGTTAATTTAATGTTGTATTGTAACTTAGCTCAAAATCTGTCGATCTAGGAAAAAAATAAAAAGGGTCATAGGGGTTGTTTTCGCAGTAACTTACAATAATTTGTTGATTGGCATAATTTTTTGAAATTTTTTTTTTGAGTTTTTTTTTTTTTGTAAAGTTACGAGAATGTGAACCCATTGAATCGTAATGGAAACGATAGACAGTATTGTTACCCTCCGAATAAGCCTAAGTACTTTTATCTCAGTAGGACCAAAACTTTGAGAGATATGTTTTCTTTGTACACACGTAGAGAATATCTCAACAAAATGACTGCCAAATAGCGGGGAAGCAGATTGAACCCTAGTGTGTAGTGAATTTGTGTACTAGAATAGTTGCTTTATAAGTACCTAGAATATCGCTAGTCCATGACCGGACACATTGTATAATATGTATGTGAAGACGATGCACCTAAAATAAAATTACTGTACCACAATAGGTAAAAGAATTAAAAATGAAACCATAACATATAAATTAATTATCTGATAGATACATGGTGCTCACATATTTACAAGCATGGTAAAAATAAACGATTGTCATTAAAAACAAAATAATAATAATAATAGTAATAAGTCAGGGTGTGAGTTAAAGTAATTAACTAAAATACACACGTGGTTCAGAAGTCGGAATAGAGATGAACTCTTTACCGTACGTATTCTGCAGTCAATTCACCATCTCAGCCTATCGCAGTCCACTGCTGGCTTCGATCTTATTGATCGAAGATTGCTGGACATCATAGACCTCTTCCAGGCTGCGCTGCAACACCCTGGGGAGTTAAAAAGGCCACTTTGGCAGAATCATAAAAGGATAAAATTATGAATCATATTAAGGCGAAGACAGTCCGTGTTTTTCTTTTTTTTGGCTGCACTACGTAGGTATAATCCTTTGATTATTCCTACGTAGTGCAATCCAATCCCAATCTCTTTAGATTGGGATTGGATTTGGATTGGATTGATTGGTATTTTAGCACATACAAAAAAAAAATACTGAAAAATCCTTCACCAATGGGATTTGATACGATTAACTAAACAGTTAATCTTCTAGTATGATTCATAATGTTATACTTTTATGATTCTGCCAAAGTGGCCTTTTTAGGCCCCCTGGCCTCTGCCTTCCACAGCCAGTCTGTCCCACTCCCAGCCACGTTCTTAAGGGCCAAGAATCATATTTAAATCAATATACAACCTGATACTGCTACTGCTGGTGCTGATTCTGGTGTTGATTTCTGGTTTTGGTGTTGGTTTCTATTTCATTAAGAAAAGGACAGATGATAAATTTTAGTTTAGTCCTGTCAAATTAATCAGCTCCTGACGTAATAAAAAAAAATAGAAAAAGAGGCTCTGGCCTTAAATTTAGTTTAGTTTGTGAACAAAGGAATCGGCACCACAGACCTGCAAAAAACGTAAGAAAATTAGATTTTCACGGGCTACCCTGTCGCTTTCGCCCTAAGGTCGGCGGTCCATCTAGCTGGGGAGCGTCCCACACTACGCTTGCCGATACGCGGTCTCCAGGGCTCGTCTGCTCCACCGGCCATCGGTTTGCGAAACACGACTTCTAATTATGAATTCTATGCGAGTAGGAGACGGTCGTATCAGTGTCTGAAAGTTGTCTGAAATTCTATTAAGTAACTGCTGTGTCCCGAAAAAGTAATCATGTTCTTGGACGTGTCTTTGGTACAGATCAGAGGGGTAATTCTCGTAATTTTAAGAACGTTTACAGTCTGGGGCACTAAAAAGGCCACTTTGGCAGAATTATAAAAGGATAACAATATGAATCTTACTTACTGGCGAAGTCTTTCCGTGTTTTTCTTTTTTTTGCTGCACTTACGTAGGTACAATCAAAGAGATTGGGATTGGATTGGATTGATTGGTATTTTAGCACAGACAAAAACAAATAACTGAAAAATGCTTCACCAATGGGATTTGATACGATTAACTTAATAGTTAACTGTCCATTCTGTTATCCTTTTATGATTCTACAAAAGTGGCCGTTTTACGCCCCCAGGTCGCAGTCCTTTTTACCCGACTACGCAACAGCAAGGATAGGGTTACGTTTTTGACGTGTTATTCAGAGTGTAATATCTAAGTTGTAATCTGTGGAAAACGTAGTGGGAAGTATATTTTGTTGTAAAGTTTATTGTTATTTCCATTTATTTTTAATATACTACCTACCGTTATAATACTACGTAATACTACCATATTTTGTTTTCCCTTACAAAATAAAAAGTAAAAATAAATATATGTATACAGGGTGGCGGCGACATCGAAGCGCAAACTGTAACCACGAATTCAGCACATCGACGGCGAAGTGCCAATACCTCCTAACTGACATTCCTCGAGAAATTTACTTTTTTTATTGTTTTGAATTTAAAAGCGTTTTTCGCGTTTTATTGAAATCGCCTAAGTGTATTTTTAGTTGCAACAGCATTCAATTAAAATGTTGAAATATGTACCTCCCAACTAAACCAACGCAAAGTGTCTATTTTTGAACGTTTTTTTCAGTTTGTGTAATTTTTTGACTTTGTCAGTTAGGAGGTATTGGCACTTCGCCGTCGACATGATTCTTGACAGAAATATACCCTAGAAAATTTTAAATCTGCTGTTTCATAGAAAAGTGCAATACTTACGCGGTCAAAATGTATGGCCAATTTATTTTTTTACAACAGACGAAAACTTACATCGCAGGGGGGTTCAGAATCACGTACTTACTAAATCCATGGTAACGCCACCCTTTATTTGTATCTTTCCCTCTAAGCATTCTAACTGCTGGATGGATTTTCATACATGAGAGGTGTCCATAGATTCGTTTCGATATTGATGTAAAACTAAGTAACTAAGATCTATAAGCGATCAGGACTTATTACAATAGAAGCCAATATAAGGTACATTATAGTGTGAAGCTGAACCAATTAACAATGCACAAAGCAAATCGTTGCAGTGCTATTCTTGCATAGAGCTCGCTATTCACTCTTGTTTTAATTGCAATACGTAAACGTAAGTTCCAATGCTCGGTTTCTCGAACGAAAACCAACACAAAAGTTAGTTGTGATTGGTTGACTAAATTAAAGTTGTCAAAAAATAAAAGGCCCGTTTTGACATTTGAGAAAGACCCTAGAATGTAACTTGGAACGAAACTGAAAGAAACAATAAAATAATAATTAATTACATAAAGGGTTTTAAAAAAATACATACATTTTTTTGGCGCGTTAAATAATATGATAGAATATATTGCGAGTATTCTTTTTACGCTTACTTTATAGTAGCATTTCTAATTACTACGAAACGTCTCAAAAACAGTTACGTTCTGTCTTTTTTTTAAATACTAGTGTAGGTACTTGAAAAAATTAATTGGTTACACCAAATAATTACTGAATTTCACCAGCTTCATTCGATTTTAATAGTAATTATATATTGTGAAGTGATCTTTACTGAAAAGAATGAGCTTGGCGCTCAAAGCCGTCAATAAAATTTTGAATTGGCGACACTGGTTTCTGTAGAATGGCTTGTCTCTGACCAAGCAGCACGGCTTTGCTTTTGGACTATTTCTGTTTACTATCACGTTAACCTTACCCCTTTATTTTGGACATTGATTTAAAGATAGTGGTTTGGACTTGAAAAAAAAAGATTAATATCACTTTACAATACATAATCAAATCGATCAAATACTCATACAAACTTGAATCGATTTATCGTGAGTATCGAGTACCGAGTCGTATGGTTACTTCACTAGTTACGTCGCGATGACAAATGTTAAAACGGGCCTTTTATTTTAGACAACTTTATCAACAGCCAATCGGATCACTTTACATGCGTTTAACTTCGACCCAGAAATCAGCTGTTAGTTACTGGCCTACCTTTTCGACCATTATTATAGTTCTTATAATTATTAATTATTATTATCGAAGTATTCATAAATAACATAACATCCGGTCGATTCTGTAAAAATCTCACCGTGAAAACTTAGGTGAAGTGAGTTTGTTTTTGCTAGGAATTGACACTATTGACAGCTCACTCCATGCTCAATTTACGTAAGTTTTGACGGTGAGATGTTTACAGAATAACACCGCATCATCGCCTGCATTCCCCGAAGGGTTAGACAGAAGTGCACCTGTAGTAAACCCACATTTCGCCAAAACATATAAATTCGCCAAAATTCATAAAAAAGTCATATTTAATCTTCAAATTTTCCCTTCCAGAATTGCGCACATACTCGCTTGCTCAATTGAACGAAATATTCATGGAGTTAGAAGTACTCATCCGCGAGTTCTCCGAGACTTTGATCGCCGAGTTAGCTCTCCGCGATGAACTGGAATACGAGAAGGAGCTCAAGAACACTTTCATATCTCTGCTGCTGGCTGTTCAGAATAAGCGGCGCCAGTATCATATTGAGAAGAAGAAGAGACCGCTACCGCCTAGGTCACCCAATTTGGGTGGTGGCCATTCTGAGTCAAAGGTGAGGATGTCAGCGTTACTTTTTTTCTGATTTTTACCCGACTGCGTCAGAAGGAGGGTTATGTTTTTCGAGTGTATGTATGTATGTATGTATGTATGTATGTATGTATATTTCTTTGGCACGCTCTGTAGCCTAAACTGCTTTATCGATTTCAGCTTGAGAGAGAGCAGCTGCCGTTAGATTCGTCTTAATTATGAGAGTGACACTGGGTATGTCTTCAAAAAAAAATTTTTTTTCTCGAAACCTATCGAGTGGGGTATCAAAATAAAGGGTTTTAAAAGGTGATTACAAAAATATATATAACTTATATGGTTAAAAGTAATTCGAAGTGACAAATCGTAAAAAAACGCGTAACAAGAACTAAATCGTTTGCGAAATCTTTCACGTTTGTAAACTAAAAAGCTGGAAATAAAAAAAAGTAATTTAAAAAATAAAAAAACCCGACTGCGAAACTGAAAAGCTACAAACAAGCCCATTTTAAATTAAATAAAAGTTGGAAGCAGGCGGGACCCATACCATTTTTATTATATTTTCAAATTCAAATGGGTCCCGCCTGCTTCCAACTTTTATTTAATTCCAAAAAAGCCTCGTACTCAAGCTTAAAAAATGTTGTGAATTTTGTCCATTACTTGATGTCAGGGCCAGGGATCCTTAAATAATCCTTTAGCTTCGTTTACGTTTATATAGGTATCTGATCATACACGCACGTCAGTTGCGAGTATTACGCACCTGACCTTTCTGAAGAACTTTTTCTTTTTGTAAGAATGTAAAAACGAAATCCAATAAAATTGATAAACAATTAAGACCCAATTTTTCGAAGCATTTCAATATGGAAATACCGAAAGAAAGAGAGGGTCTCTTTCCTTCGGTATTTCCAACAATAACCACCTTTTCAAGGCTACTATGTCCCCTTCGCATTATGTGACCGAAACAGGTCAAAATACGCTGTAGGCAAACAGTAGACAATCGGACAAACCAATTGATTTCGAGGTGAGAAAGGACAGACAGATTTGTGCATTTGGCTGGCCATAGGTTTCGGAGCATCCGCCTCCAGAACCACATTAGAATGCGTCTATCCTCTGTCTTTCTCTTACTTGGATTGTCCACGTCTCAACTCCATACAAAAAAATCGGGAAAACTAATGCTCTGGCCAATCGCGCTATGGTCTGCCGGGTCAGCGGGATTGTCCGAAAGGGTTACCGCTGGCCCGGAACATAAAGGGCTAAGGAAGGAACACGGGTGGGTTTTAGTCATTAAGTCTGACACTCCCTCCGCTCCGCCCAGAGCGGGAGGGATCATTTGATGATTTTCCACCCCAAAATAAAAAAATCGTGCTATGGTTTTATAACTTATACCACGATTTTTCCAGATGTTCTGAAGGCGTGTCTTATCTTTAGCCATGGCTTTACCGAAGGAAAGGAAGCACAAGGCCGATCACCAACACGATGGTCTGACCAAGTAAAAGAAGCTAAGTTCTCAAGCAAATTTTAAGCAGGTGGTGATGGCAACGTTGAACCTGAGTCGATTGCGGCAGATTTTCCTTTTGGGGTCCAGTGACCACAATCCTCAGTAATAAGGAACCGATTGAAGAAGAGTTCGGAAGCCCTAAAAAATTAAACTCCTGACACCAAAATACTGTTTAAAACTTCCTTTTTTTTTAAGTCGTTAAAAAACAAACACTCAATTTGTTTTTCTTAAACACCCTTTTCCGTACAACAACCAAAGCGCCATAAATTATTTTAAAAAAAGCAAAAAACGTCCTACAAAATGGACAAGACGAAGTAACTCGGAGTTCATTTGTTCCTATTAATTGCTGCCCCTTTCCTTTGGCGGGAGATTTGCCCTTTGAGAGCCTTTGAGAGCTCTTGGGGCTCTAATCCCGTTCTTAAGTTGTTCTTAAACTAAGTGCGTTATACTGTAGACACTGTAGTTCCTATGTGACTTTGTAGTGCTATGTTTTGTCGTGGTTGTCTTGCGATTTCAACGACTAATCATGAGATTTTAAAGTAAGTTTTTTTTAAAGTTTTAAGAGTGTTTACGCCGTAAGACATTTCATACAACCTTTCAAGCCCATATTTTTCGAAATGAATGAACCGATTTTAATGAAACATCATACGCAGCAGGATACAAAGGTCTGAAAAGTTAGTAGAGAACTCGAAATGTCTTATTAAAAAAACATAAGTGGAAATGTCTGTTTCTATGGAAAATTTAAAAGCAGTCTAATTTGGCTGTAATACTATTTTTCGAAAATGTTTACTAATTTTTTAGACCTTTGTATCCTGCTTGTGCGAAAGTTTCATTAAAATCGGTTCATTAATTTCGAAAAATAAGGGCTTGAAAGTTTGTATGAAATGACGTACGGCGTAAACGCTCTTAAGGCGCTGGAAGTAACAGCTAACTATGTAATTATACACAGTTGGTCCAAAATAATCAAGTTATTGTCTGTGTGGTGCCGGACTTAAAGAATAGCACCACCCCATACTTCCCGTGGGTGTCGTAAAAGTCGACTAAGGGGCGTACCGGAGAATGGGCAGCAGCGTTCTCTATGCATTCCACCACCATACCATACTGCGATCGCCAACCCGCTTGCCAAGCGTGGCGATTATGGCAAACCCTCCCCTTTTGGGGGAGGCCTATGTCCAGCAGTGGACGTCTTTCGGCTGAAATGATGATGATGATGATGAATAAAGTTATCACTATTAGGTATGTGATCCAGATCCCAAAACTCGTAATTTAACAATAACAAACTTGCTCAAAAATAATGCAAAACAAATTATAATTATAGAAACGGTATTAGTATATTGACTTCGTGAAGATCCGCTACTTAATTGCGTAAGGGACAATCACAATCTGAAACATTTTGAAGGATATAGCTAATCCATTGCTTCATATGTTCGAAAAATTTGTCTGCTCAACAACGTAGGTAAATAATGCAATGAAAAACTGAAAGCCATTGCTATATCACGCCGTATTGCGATAAAACAGAAGAAGAACTAACAGGGGATTGCGGGGGGGGGGGGGGGGTTCAGGGGATCAGACTGGAGTAACTTTAAATATTCGTCTACACCGTCAAATTGTTGCCTACAATACAGTTTGTTTTTTTTGCTAGAAACTTCCAAACAATTCCGTTACACTTCCCTTTCACGTATTCTGTGAACAGAACTCCAAATAGAAGAACACTTAACATATTATTCCACAGCCTTTTAAACTCTCAATACGAGTTCTCAACAATTTTCCATACACAGATACAGACAATATCTCGTTATTTAGGCGTGTATGCTGTCTCAGAGAAAAGATCTGATAAATCATATTTGTTACAAAGCTCTTCAGTCAAAGAATCCGGCTCTTTTGAAGTAACTTCTACTGCTGGCATCTTTTATATGAAAGGAAATAAAAACGGTCGGTTCGTTGTTATTTAATGTCTTGTATATGACAGTCTATACAATTATAGGGTAAGGAGCAATTAAACGGCGGTAATACGAGTCTATTTATATATTGTCAAAAGAACAAGATAGTAAGGTGAACACAACACAGGTAAAATTATGTGAAGACCGGGTCGGCGCGCGGCCAGAGCGCGCGTACGTGCTCATCGAGTGCTAGCTCGCGTAATACTATTGAGAGGGCCGCGCGGATTCCGTGGCACGAACTCTCGCGCCAATGCGGGCAGAGCGTCGACTCGGTTGGGGGGGCTGAGGAGTGCGGGCTTGTTGCGAACGACTATCGCGTAATATACTACGCGCTATAACCTCCCCCTCCAAGACAGCAGAAGTCTCTGGAGTTGGCTTGGAACCCACTACCTTACGAGGACGGCCCTTCTTCCTGTTGTGAACGACTACGTCGGAATCACCTACATAAGGCGTTAGGAGACTGGCATGATACCTGCCTCGAGGTACTTTATCCTTATCAACCACTTCATAAGTAGTCGGTGAAATTACTTTACCGACACGATACGGACCTTCGCGACGCGGAGAAAACTTACTGGTGTACCCTTTTGCTGCCTGACTAAGGCGATGACTATCTACAAGGACGAGGTCACCCTCCTGATAGCGGGGTCCCGGACGACGATGTTTATCGGCTGCTTCCTTACGGATATCTTGTTGGCGTTCAACTCGCCACTTTACCTCCTGCAAGCGGTGCACGAAGTCGCGCAAATACGGCGATATTTGCGGCACGTAATTTTCCTGTTCTACGATAGCCCGCAGATCGTGGGCTACGTCCACCGGGGACCGAAACTCGCGTGCAAAAGTCAAGAAGGCGGCGGAGTGGCCAGTGCCCTGATTATAAGCTGTATTTAAGGCAAACCGGACGGCTGGCAATACTTCTGGCCAACGCCGATGTTCCGGATCCAACAGGATTGCTAACATTTTCTTCATCTCACGATTCTTTCGTTCAGCGGGGTTGGCTTCGGGGTGATAGACGGGAGTCAAAGATTGCTGAACCCCAAGGACGTGCATGGCCTTCTGCATCACTGCTGACACGAACTGCGTCCCGTTGTCCGATATTACTCGACGAGGGAAACCATATCGCATGAAAACTTCCTCGATAAGTACTTTTGCACACGACTCAGCAGTCGCATCGCACAACGCAAACAATTCCACCCACCGGCTAGCGGTGTCCTCCACCAGAAGAATCCACTTCTCTCCCTTGTTACCTTCGGGAAGTGGACCAAATAGGTCCATTGCCAGAACTTCAAAACGCTGCTGTGACACTGGAGTCTGGAGTAGACCGGCAGGTTTGAGATTTGTGGCTTTATACTTCTGACACAGATCGCAAGACTTTAAGTACTGTGCCACGTAAGTTCTCATGTTTCTAAAAAAGTACTTTTCTTTGACCTTCCTCAAGGTCCGCTCCAAACCCAAGTGTCCAGCAGTGGGCGCATCGTGAAGTTCCTTCATGAGCTCGGCCTGTAATGACTCTGGAATAACTAATTGAGGTTCTTCGGAATCACCATCCGGGTCGCAGCGGTACAACACGCCTTGCGAAATATAATAACCTCTGTCAGTCCAGCGCATGGCTGCATCTGGGTTACTGGAACGCTCAAAATCCCCTATGATTTTGTTTACCTCGGGATCTTTTAGTTGAGCATCTCGAATATCCTCTGGTTTCCTCTGAGGTAAGTCAACGATCACCGGACAAATGCTGCAAGAGCTTGTAGCGCTCGGCTCTGCAACATCGGCGTATACTGGTCGACTGAGAGTATCAGCGACTAAGTTGACTCTTCCAGGTGTATACTCGATATCCAAGTTGTAACACTGAATTTTCATTGCCCAACGGGCCAAACGACCACTAGGTGTTTTCAGAGACAAGAGCCATTTCAATGGCTGGTGATCGGTAGCCACACGAGTCTGCGCTCCTTCGATGTATCCTCTGAATTTGTCCAGAGCCCAGACAACCGCTAGAGCTTCTCGCTCTGTCGTGTGGTAGTTACGCTCGGCGGATGTCAGCAACCGACTCGCGTACTCAATAGGTCTTTCTTCAGTAGGATTCTCACCTTGCATTAAAACTGCTCCAAGCGCATAAGCACTTGCGTCCGTGCGCAGTACGAAGGGTTTCTCAAAGCTTGGTTGGCGAAGAATGGGACTAGTTGAGAGCCGTAGCTTCAGCTCTTCAAAAGCTCTTTGCTCATTCTCCCCCCATTGCCAACGTCGATCTTTCTTTGTAAGGTCCGTCAAAGGACGCGCTACCTCTGAAAACTGCGGGATAAATTTACGAAACCAAGAACACGTTTGCAGGAAAGTCTTTAGCTCTTTAAGGTTCGTCGGTGGCTTCATGTTCACCACTACTTCAACCTTCGTGGGATCAGGTTCGATTCCACGTGCTGAAATGACGTGTCCCAGGTAAGTTACTTTAGCCCTAGCGAAAACACACTTACTTCTGTTTGCTTTCAGGTTGAACAGGCGGAGGCGTTCGAAGACCTGCCGCAGATCCGTCACATGAGATTCTAGATCCTCGGAGATTACAAGGATGTCATCCAGGTAAGCTACCACAGTGATGTTCTTCAAACCAGCTCGAAATCTGTCAATAAGGCGTTGGAATGTCGACGGAGAATTCTTCAAGCCAAACGGCATACGTCGGAAACGAAACATTCCAAAGGGTGAAATAAAAGTCGTTTTGTCCCTGTCTTCAGGAGCTACTTCAATTTGCCAATACCCAGCCTTCAGATCTATGGTTGACATTACTCTGTTAGTCTTGGTGGACTGCAGAATCTCATCAATAACAGGTAAGGGATACTTATCCGTTTTTGTTACCTTATTCAAGGCCCTGTAGTCTACGCAGAATCGTACTTCTCCATTTTTCTTTGGCACCAGCACTACGGGGGATGCCCATGGCGATTCTGCCTCTTCAATGACTTCTTCTTCTAACATTCTATCAATCTCTTTTCTTATGGTCTCTTTCTTTGCCGGTGTCACCCTATACGGCGGCACCGAAATTGGAGCACTGTTCCCAGTGTCTATCCGATGCAAAGCAAAAGTAGTTGGTCCTCCCCCTGGTTCAAAAATATCCTTATTGGACTCCAGCAAGTTGGCCAATTTACTGCGTTCAGATGGTTGTAGGAGAGTACCCTCGTCCTCGCGGAGGCTAAAGGTAGCACACACGGTTTCAGAACGCCCTTCCTCATACAAAATGGGATAAATTACCTGTGAGCCTTCTAAAGACCAAGAATTCTTATGGAAGTCAAGTACCATGCCAGCATCCCTAATAAAATCAATGCCGAGCAACGACTCCACAGCCCCAGGTAATACAATAAAATGGGTGGGTACAACTCTATTACAAAAATGAACATCAACCAAAGCAGTCTCTACATTTAAACAATTGATAGAACCATCAGCAAGCTTAATTTCTGAATATTTTTTTACAAATTGTTGACCATTTTTAATTAAAACATTTTTTAAACTAACACTAGCTATTGATAGTTTAGCACCGGTATCTAAAAGCGCACTACCACTTTCACCGTAAATTTTTATGTTTAACTTTGGCCTACTACGCGGATCTAATGATTCAAAACCACATGCGGACACTGATTGAAACGGAATGGAGGACGTATTTGGTTTCTTTTCTTTACAGTTCGAGCAGTTTGAACGAATGACGCCGGGTGCTCCACACCCAAAACATGTAACCGAAGTCGCAGGCGGAGGCGACTCTCCCTCTACGGTACCGTCCTTGGCTTTCTTCTGCTTTGCCAGCCGCAGACAAGACTCTTTAAGATGCCCGTACTGTTTACAGTAATTGCAATGCGGCCTTATCTTATTTGTAGAAGGTACAGCCGTTGGCCGTGGAGTCGGCGACGAAGAGGACGTCGGAGGTTTTCTATCCGCAGAGGCACGCGGGCGGGATTCATCAAGAATATCTTCAACGCGGCGCGCCTGCGTCAACATTTCCGCAAAAGTATTAAAAGCGGTGCGCGGAAGCTTTTCTCGAATGTGGTGGTTGAGCAACCCATATGCCATGTCCAACTGAACCACCTCTGGAAGCAAGAACGGTGGTAGCTGAGCGATTAAGGCCCGAATATGGCACACAAACAAATCCGTAGCTTCGTCTACTCGTTGTTCCCGTTCAAATATTTTTCTATATAATTTATGCGGCGGCAATCGTGGTCCAAATGTTTGCTTTAATGACTCTACGGCAACTTGCCAGGAGACTGTGGTATCCTTTACTCCTTGCCACCATGTGGCGGCCAGCCCGGTCAACAACATGGGTAAACCACGAAGAGCGTTGTGGTCGTCGACGCCAACACACTCCTTATACGTCTCTACAGCATCGATGAACGCCAAAACATTGCTTGACTTATCGCCGTCGAAACGCGCCGTGCACTTGGCGAAGTGGCCACTATGGCCAGAATAAACTGGTGTACTTACAGGTTCGCTGCGACTTAGCCTGTTTATCAGCAACAGAAGTTGCTCGGTCGACATTGTGACCGGAGCCGCTGCAGCGGCAGCAGCCAGCTGCGGATCCTCCGCGGCCATCTGTGTGGCGGCGGTGTCGGCGGCAGCGCCGCGCGGAGCCAACTCCGGCGCGGGCGCAACAGGCTCAGGCCGCGCCATGCCCTCGGACAAGGCGCCAGCCAAAGTCGGACTAGCAGCGCGTGATCTCGTTAGCACCATTGTGAAATAGTCCACAAAACGAACGAAACACCAACTTAGGTACTATAGGTAGTCTAGGTTCCACCTAAGCACTAAGACTGTTCGCAGTCCATTAACACATAACAGTTACTTTAGAATTATAGATCGCGTCGCGATACCAATGGTTCTAATAAAATCACACCTAGATACGTTTTAGGAGCTATTACTGGTCTAAAACTTCTCACAGTTACGCGATCAAACAGTCAATTCAATAATTAATAGTCTCATTCACTACCAGAGTTCAATTAAGTTACGAAAGTTTATTTACACCACAAGTTAGTATTATTTACGTCCACGTAATAATTTATTAATCTTTACACAAGTCACAAGTTTCCAGTTCATACCGGCACAGTCTTTTGGTCCGTAATCTAGGTTCAGGTATATACCAAATTACCCGCGACGAAACCTAGCACACAAATTACGACCCTGCGCCTACGCCATAGGCGCGAAACTTGCAACCACAGTGCCGAGCGTTACACGAGCGCTGTGACAAATATACTTCACGAAGTGGGCGGAGTCTAGCCTCCCGCCGTACACGAGGTCCGCGCCAAATATAGGTACTTCACGAACCTAGAACTTAACTGTTCGCGCGCTTTTCTGTAGAACGTATTTACCTAACCCAACATTGTACGGTAGGAAGACTTGTTAATTAAAATGTTAACACATTACACGACACAAATAATGTTAGGTATTAGTTCTAACACGCGAAAGTTCTGCACTGCCACAATGTACCTTGTTCACTGATTCACTCCCGGTTCAGCTCCACGTTAGGCTGCCAGTTATAGGGTAAGGAGCAATTAAACGGCGGTAATACGAGTCTATTTATATATTGTCAAAAGAACAAGATAGTAAGGTGAACACAACACAGGTAAAATTATGTGAAGACCGGGTCGGCGCGCGGCCAGAGCGCGCGTACGTGCTCATCGAGTGCTAGCTCGCGTAATACTATTGAGAGGGCCGCGCGGATTCCGTGGCACGAACTCTCGCGCCAATGCGGGCAGAGCGTCGACTCGGTTGGGGGGGCTGAGGAGTGCGGGCTTGTTGCGAACGACTATCGCGTAATATACTACGCGCTATACAATGTTATTTTTAGTATATGCGAAACCTGGGATCCGACTGGAATTCAAAACTGGGATCCAACGAAAATAAATCATAACTGTTACCACATGTTATATTTTGTCCCAAAAAAATTAAAAAAACCGGCCAAGTGCGTGTCGGGCCACGCACAGTGAAGGGTTCCGTAGTAGCCCGTTATTACAATGTAGTACGATTCTGTTGTTCTTTATTCTGAATAGGTAAAAAAAAACATATTTTGGTTTTCAATGCAAGTCTTTACCCATTATAAACAAGCAACTATTTCATCTTAGTCACTTTAAAGGATTATTGCTAAGGATTTTGTATTTGGTACAAAATTATCCAACACCCAAGTTCAACGACTATTACTACTAAACTAATAAAGTTATCTTAACCGCTATACTTTTCCTTTAAAGTTCATGAAATGCACTATCATCGAGAATTTTTCCAGATTTTTCAAGCCAGTAGTTTAGCTTTTAGAGGGGGGGGGGACGCCCTACTGGAACAAAAATTTGCACTTTAAACTTTAATATTTCGTAAATGGAGCATTAAATCGAAAAATAATCTTAGAAACCCCTAAGCCGTTTTAGAATACCTATTCAACGATACCCCATACGATGGGGTAGATGATGAAAAAAATATTCATCCCCACTTCACATGTAGGGGAGCTACCCTAAAAAAAATATTTTCCAAAATTTTATTTTACCACTTTGTCGGCGTAACTGATATACGTACTCCTACTAAATTTCAGCTTTCTAGTGCTAACGGTCACAGAGATTAAGCGAGGACGGACAGACAGACAGACAGACGGACAGACAGACATGGCGAAACTATAAGGGTTCCTAGTTGACTACGGAACCCTAACAAGTGCGTGTCGGGCCACGCACAGTGTAGGGTTCCGTAGTAGCCCGTTATCACAATGTAGTACGATTCTGTTGTTCTTTATCCTGAATAGGTAAAAAAAAAACATATTTTGATTTTCAATGCAAGTCTTTACCCATTATAAACAAGCAACTACTTCATCTTAGTCACTTTAAAGGATTAATGCTAAGGATTTTGTATTTGGTACAAAATTATCCAACACCCAAGTTCAACGACTATTACTGCTAAACTAATAAAGTTATCTTAACCGCTATACTTTTCCTTTAAAGTTCATGAAATGCACTATCATCAAGAATTTTTCCAGATTTTTCAAGCCAGTAGTTTAGCTTTTAGAGGGGGGGGGACGCCCTACTGGAACAAAAATTTGCACTTTAAAGTTTAATATTTCGTAAATGGAGCATTAAATCGGAAAATAATTTTAGCAACCCCTAAGCTATTTTAGAAGACCTATTCAACGATACCCCACACGATCGGGTAGATGATGAAAAAAATATTCATCCCCACTTCACATGTAGGGCAGCTACCCTAAAAAAAATATTTTCCAAAATTTTATCTTTGTCGGCGTAACTGATATACCTACGGACTTCTACAAAATTTCCAGCTTTCTAGTGCTAACGGTCACAGAGATTAAGCGGTGACGGACAGACAGACAGACGGACGGACAGACAGACATGGCGAAACTATAAGGGTTCCTAGTTGACTACGGAACCCTAAAAAGGTTAAAAGTTGGACACCGAGCGACACCAAGTAGGTTATCCAATCTCCGCGCCGAACGGTTAGGTACCTAGGTACTATTATCAATGAGCGCAAGACGGGTGCGGCGCGAGCGTCGCGGGTGAGCATGTTTTTGCCGAACGGTTAGGTACGTATAGGTACTATTATCAATGAGCGCAAGACGGGCGCGGCGCGAGCGGCGCGGGTGAGCGTGTTTTTGTACGGACAAACAGGTAACTTAAAATTTTGTGATTTTTCATGATACAGTTTTGATATTTTGTACATAGATTATTTACATAAAAAACCCGACTGCGGTAAAAAACTGAAAAGCTAAAAACAAGCCCATTTTAAATTAAATAAAAGTTGGAAGCAGGCGGGACCCATATCATTTTTATTATATTTTCAAATTCAAATGGGTCCCGCCTGCTTCCAACTTTTATTTAATTTAAAATGGGCTTGTTTTTAGCTTTTCAGTTTTTTACCGCAGTCGGGTTTTTTATTTTTTTAAATAACTTTTTTTATTGGAATAGATTTTTTGATGCATCATCTCTCAGTGAATTGAAGATTGGTCAAAGTTAACGAACATCGGAAAACCAAAAATCTGACGACCATTAAAGTCAGATATAAATAAATCGGGAGATGGATAAATAAATGAATCATGAGACGGATAAATAAATGAATCGTAAGATGGCTAAGTAAATGAATCGTAAGATGGATAAGTAAATTAATCGTGAGATGGATAAATAAATTAATCGTGAGATGGATAAATAACTAAATCGCTAGTTGGATAAACAAAATAAATCGTAAGATGAATAAATAACTAAATCGTGAGATGGATAAATAAATGAATCGTGAGATGGATAAAGAAATAAATCGTGAGATGGATAAATATAATTAAAATTAATAATCGTGAGAGGTATAAATAAATAAATCGTAAGATGGTTAAATTACTGAATCGTGAGCTGGATAAATAAATAAATCGTGAGATAGATAATTTTTTTTTTTGGCTTATGCTTGGAAAAGCTGAGGAAAATTGCAGTGGCAAGAAATCGTGGATATGGGAATCTGATAGTTATTATGCCACTCTCATGTTTAGTACTTACTTCAAAATCTGTCTGTATAATAATTATATTTCTTTACTTACCTATCTACTTGTTCTACAAATCCATTTCTTGAATTACTTAAGTACCTACCTATTTAAGTAGGTACTCATTGTATAAAATTGTATAAATGACTAGAAATCTCTACAAAAGTGGCTATAGTGAGAAACAAACAGAGAAAGTCCCTTGTTACGGATAGTTGAGTCTCTGTTCCGTCTCGTCGACTGTTCATGATCGGCTAACAATCTGGAACTAATCGATTATATTATTTGTGGCCTTCCATGACTCAGAGAAATTATACTTTAGCACGTTTAGCTTGATATAGTATCTATTCATTCATATTTTGTTGGCATGTCTTATGGTGAGGCCACACTGCAGTGGATATGGATAAGAAAGAAAGGAAGAAAAATGTTTATTGGTCACAGAATCATGTTGATATTAATTTGAAATGACTATAAAAATTTCGATAAAAAAAAAATAATATCAACTCGATTAATTTCGATTCGATAGCAACGAGAAACAGATGTATAGTAGTTTTATTATTATGATGGCTGTTCTGTGTACAGTTTATAAAACAATTAATCCATACTAAAAAATATTTGACCCGTCTCGAGGCTCTCGTTAGGCGGTTGGATCAGGGGCCTGATTCAGTAGGCAGTACTCCTCGATACTACTCGCATCGTGAGGAGGTTCCTGTCTCTGGAGCCCTAACCACCAGTAGCTTGGAGCCTGCTCCCGACACCGGCAAACCACAACTTTTTGTCTTTTAAAATGTTTAGTTATAACTTTTTTTAGAAATATTTAAAAATATATTTTATACATGACATATGGAAAAAAATTACCCATCTATTATTATAATATTCCAATTTTTTTTTTGTTTGTTTTCCGTTCGATTTAATTAGCATACTTATTTGTAATGTTTATGTTGCAGTACTTGACTACAGTGATACCGTTCCACCTAGACAACGGACCCCCTGACAACCAGTCGCTCCAAGTGCTCATTAAGAGTAAGTTTTATTTAAGTATCACATAAGTACATATAATATATTATAAACTCCCGCCTTTATCCCACGGGGGTAGGCATAAAGTACCGAACGCCATCTGCTACGATCCTTACATACTCTCAGACCAAATAAAAAGTCAAGACATAGCGCTGCGAATAATACAGTGAAGCATGACTACACCTCCGCTCTGTGCATACACGCTCACACGCACACATTTACAACCATTTACAATCAAACTACACCTCACTATTTGCACACATGTTTACGGAACCGGCTTCACTTTACTGTTGACAGCCCTCTGTCTTAGTTTCTAATTTGGCCTGAGTACATACCACTTTCCTTTATTAAATAGCCGTAAGTATTTTATTTGTGGTAAAGTAATCACAATAATTGATGCAACCAACAGGGAAATCAGTTGTTGGACTAATAATTAAATTCAATATTCTTCGTCACTCATTCATCTATCCATAACTAATCAAACTGTTTTCTCCTATTCCAGTTCTAAAGGCGATCAACGAGGACAGCCCGACCGTACCGACGCTATTAACAGACTATATCCTCAAGGTGCTGTGTCCAACATAAACACAACGCCACTCTAGCCAATTGAATCTAAAACAATTGAACACATTCAACATTTCAACATTCGCACTATACACGTATAACAGGTTCTAGGCCATATCATTGTCTACACAGATACTTTTGTCACGGAATAGATAGGTGCAGAAGATAAGCTCCATACGACGACCGAAAACAGGCGCACGCACATATACGCGTACGTACGGTGATCTGGTAGGACATTAACGATCGGCGTAAAATCATTTATTTGTTAGTCTCTTTGTTTTGTAATGTAACTCTTATCTCTGTAAGGTAAGGTGTAAATTAGGATGATGGCCGAGAGTTTATCAAACTCACGGCAGTAATTCTAATTTATACTTTATAACAATGTCATAAGAGTTGCATTGGAATGACTTACGAATAGTTTACGTCATTCAAATTTAATCGTGACTGCACTGCTTCAATCTATCTCATACACATGTCATACGCGAGTGCGCTTGCACTCGCTGTACAGAAATGTTGTTCTATGTGCGGGTGCGTTTTCGTTCGTTGTCAGAAGCCGATCATCTTTACCTACTTCTCTATTTTGTGTTTTTGTTCACTTAGAATAAATTTATTAAATAGGTGTTTTCGGTGGCACTCAAGAAGATAGAACGACTAAAGGTGCAGCCACACTATCGTTAATCGATACTATTAAAATCACGTGACTGTAAAATGAAAGCATTTAATTTATATTAAAATGACACTGATGTTTATATCATAGGTATCGAATATTAACTATTGCTGTTGCTCATTACAATTGATATTGACTAAAGCACCTTTATCGAACTGTCTATAAAACTCACATTTCAGATAGAGTAAATTATTCAATAAATAAAAATATTATTAATATTAAATTATTCATCTTGTATATGCATTATTTAATAGAAAACACATTTTACAAGACAATTGATATCCTATTATTTTTATTTGCAATGTTATGTTGAATTAATAATACAGCCCGATGTAAACTTTTTGGCGGCTCGGAACATGAGGCGAATCGCTGCGCAGTGACACATGCGCGTGTGAGCGGGGGGAAGGGCGCGGTACTGCTCAGCGAGGATCGCACTTCAGGGCCTACTCTCTAAATCCTTCAACTAGATACAGGTCCGACCGAAACTAATTCAAAACTTTGGAGTGAATCCTACACCATTAACTTTTTGGACGGGTAAAAATACGTCAGGGAGTAGGGAAACCTGTCAAATCGTTGTGTCATTAATTCTTAGATCGGGCCCAAAACTAATGTTATGTCCGTATATCATACGGAGTAGGAACTTCGGCTATAACTTCGGAGGCCGTGCGTAGGGAGGGAGTAGACCTTCAAAGCCGCCATGAAGTTTGACGCGCACCATAACAGCATTAATATGTATCAAACAAAAATGTTGTTGTTCTGTTGAACTGTTCAAGTCATTGCCATTACAACAATTCTTTTGGTGGTTAATTCCAAGTGTAAAATATATATTCAACTATATATATAAATGTCTTTATTTGCATAAATGAACTGTGATATCATTAAGATAGTTTAATTAATGCTTCCTTAAGATTTACCTACGTAACTATTTGTTATTTTAATTATCTCTCGAACATTTTCAAAGTATTTATTTTAGTGTATATTGTCATATTACATCAATTGTCATCGGCAGAATGTGAATTCAAGTGTAAATATTTAAAAAATATATATGTAAAATTGAAAAGTGGAATTGTCCTCTCATATTAAACGTTTAGCTAATATAAATTAAGGTATGTAGGTACTCAGAAGAGGCTTGTAAATAGTGTTTAAATATCAGCTTTTAGGATTCGTAGCTTAACTTTTATTTTAACTATTGACCTTACTCGTCTGTTTTATTATAAGAACATCGAATTTTGGTTTTTTTTTTTTACAAGCTAGTGTCAAAGACTTAAATCGTTAGATTCGCCCTACCGCGTCAAAAGATAGTTGCGTTTCTGTTTCGTTTTGACACAATGATGTAGTGACTTGACTTGATTGCCATGGACATTGAATTATGTGTGAACTCACTCTTCTCAGTATGGACACTTTTTGGCATGACTAAGTACGAAGAGAGCAAATCTAGCGATTTAAATCTTTGGCTAGAGTTTAGCTTCTTAGTTATATTGTGCCCGAAATAAACCAGCTAATTATGAATTTTAAGTATTTCTATTAATCATGAAATTTTAAGTAGTCGTATAACAACGTTAGGTTTAAGTTGTATTTCTAGTCTCAACATGTAGTAGTCATACATTTGTTATTATTTTTAAACACGACAGCAGGGAGCTTGAATGTTCATTAAAGTGTAATAATAATAATAAATAATCGCATGATATTAAATATGTAAAATAACTAAAGTTGTAATTTTAAATACATTTTGTTATATGTATTGAATTTGTTTGCAAAATATCTATGGCGAATGCTTCAGTCGCACATTTTAATTACGAATAGTGAACTCACTGACTTGTTGTGCATAATAAAATGTTGGATGAATGGACTGGACAAGGTACCCAATGGGATAAGAGCTCTGATAAAAAAAAATATCTTCATACACTTTTAAAATCTAAAGTAAACTTTATTCATGGAAATAATGACAGTTCTAAAAAGAAATTACAAAAAGTTTTGTAAGTCGATAAAAATAAAATGTGTATAAAATATATTTCATATTTTTTTCTGCTAATGCGCTAATGTGGCATTACCATTACCAAAAGTAAAAACCTAATGTCATGTATGAATGTACTGTTTACTTAAATATTTAAAGCAAGATTGTAATAAATGTTGCCTATCATTGTCTGTATGCCTGTCTGGCTTGAGAGAGGATATAGTTTTCGTGAACACATTGTAAGTACCTGGTCGAAATAAAGGAGCTTGAATGATAAACTCGTCTTTAATTATTATCTATTCTAATCCCTAATTTTAATGTTCTGTTTCCTTTTTAACCCCCGACGCAAAAACGACGGGGTGTTATAAGTTTGACGTGTCTGTGTGTGTGTGTGTGTGTGTGTCTGTCTGTGGCATCGTAGCTCCCGAACGGATGATCCGATTTTGATTTTGTTTTTTTTGTTTGAAAGGTGAATTAGTCGGGAGTGTTCTTAGCTATGTTTGATGAAAATCGGTCCAAGATGGCCGCCGCCACAAAATGGCGGAATACATATTTTTTCACAAATCCCTTAATATGGGTATCAAATGAAAGGGCTTGAATAGTAGAATACTATACACTATAATAAATTTCAAATCCAAGATGGCCGCCACCACAAAGTGGCGAATTATATTCTTTTTTCACAACTCCTTCAATATAGGTATCAAATGCAAGGGCTTGACAAGTAGAATAATGTAAACTACATATATTGAAAGGGAATGAGGAATATTAACTAACGAAATGAAAACTAAAAACTTCAAAATATTTTTTTGTCTGATCAATGCTCTAGAATGATGAGGAAAGTGGAGTGATGGTACCTACGATCACTGAGTTTGACTATTTTTATTACGAATGGAACAATCCCACTTAAAAAGCGTAGGTATTTCTACATCAGATAGTGTCGCAGTCCCATTTTATAAACAAGATCTGAAATACCTAAGATATCTAACGCTATGAAATACTTGTACGAAAGTTGAATAACTAAAGGAAGAACTAGGAAAAGGATATAATAAAACAAAAAAATCTGTTTAGTCTTAAAAATTATTCTTCAACTATAAATAAATAATTATTTTTTGACGGATAAAAAACCTGATTAAACACCAAATTAGCTGAATCTTAAAACGCAAGAAAATAAAAGAAATGAAATACAAATATTAAGGACTCCCTACAAAAAGCATGAAATAAAAAATTAAATTAAAAATTTAAAAAACCCCCGACACAAAAAAAAAATTAAATTAAATGTAAGTAATTGGAAAAAGATCAAATAATTTAAAAACCCCCAACTTAAAGAATCTAGGTAACGAGACTAAAACAGATAAATTCATATGGAAGTCGGGGGACCGTTCTGTGGAACACCTTCTATGCTAAGAGGTCCCCCGACTGCCATATGAATTTATCTGATTTAGTCTCTTTTAAATTATTTGATCTTTTTCCAATTACTTACATTTAATTTTATTATTTTTTTGTGTCGGGGGTTTTTTAAATTTTTAATTTAATTTTTTTATTGGATAAGTCTGCTAGTCCACCAAACTATGAAAATCAAGACTTAAGAGTAAACTAGTCGCGAGCTCAAACTGGTGGGGTCATGGCCAAAAAGCACGCTGTCTCACCTGACTTCGTGTCTGACTGAGCTAATATTAGTGATGAGCAGTTAGACGCTAGTTTACAGGCACAACGTCTAGTTCTCACACACAAACACCGTTCCGAACTGACAGGCGCGTAAAAAAAATCGAAAGTGCTTTGGAAAATCGAGTTTTATGAAAATACGACTGCATAAATAAATAAAGTTTATTGAACTCTTCGATAACAGAGTTTTGTCGGTACGGACTTGGATTTGAAGATTTTACAGTTCTTTTATTAGGGACTTATTTACACCCAAAGTTACGTTAAAAATAGCAAGAAAAACGAATCTTTGTTGGCTCATAACTTTTTAATCGTTTTATTTTTTTATTTCCAGCTTTTTAGTTTACAAATGTGAAAGATTTCGCAAACGATTTAGTTCTTGGTACGTGTTTTTTACGACTTGTGTTCCGTTACCGTAACGTTTTTCTAATGCTAAAGATCAATTTCTAAACGCATCGATGTTCAAATTTCTCGCAAGATGGCGGCACCGGAAACAGTTTTAACTAGCTGTCATTGCACACATGTACTCGTCTTTTTTGGAGCGAAGGCAGAGGTCGTGTGAGTGAAAGCAAGACGCGCGCGCAGATTCAATCGGTCGAAATCCTAAGGGAAATCGAATCATCCCCTTTTTCGCGTGTGATCAGCCCTCTAAACGTGAAACCCCGAAGCTGGCTTATGGACAATCGAAGGTGGAAGCTCAACGATCGCCGAGGCAGTCCAAGGTACGTGAGTGCATTGTATTCGCTGCGGCTTCTGTCGAGTTATTGAACATCGTAATTATACGTAAATCGTTATTTTCCCAGTGTAGTATTAAAGCCACCCCTATTTCGGTTTGGTGCGTATGCTACATCTTGTTGGTGCCGAAACCAGGGAACTTTCCATCTTAATTCAGGTCCATCGCATTTTGCACATGGTATTTCTGGTCAACCCCTTGTGATTTAATTTGGAATACATAAATCTATCGTTATTATCATTCTCCTGCATTCTAAGTTATCGCATCATCTTGTAATCCTACAATTATTATCGGACCTATCCTACCTACGTGTTGCAATGGCGTCCATAAGTAATCACCATTGAGCTGGGTTTTTAATTCGACTATTCATTTTCACACGAATCGGGAGTTATTGTAAGATCTTTAACAATCAACAGTCCCATCGGCTTGCAATAATTCTATTATTCAAATCACCAATCATATTCATAAGATTGCAAATATTCCAATACGTAACTTTTATAAAAAAAAATTGTAAGGTAGACTCGTGAACCAACGCCCGAGCGGGCGAACATTCCATAATTACCTACCCATCGATTTGCTGTATAGTTTACCGCGCAAATTATTGTCAATCGGAATTATACCGCGTTCGATAATTCGATTATTCGTTGTAAACATTCTATTCAAATCGAGTAGCGGGGTGCACAATCCTTATCGCTATAGAATAAGATCGTAAATTCTTTGCATATTCTTTCTATTCGATCGCATCGAAGTCAAAAGTTTTAACATTATTTGTGTTAACTATCATTGTCTACGTGTTCGACTTGGAACTTTAACTATCCTCATACATTTTTACACTACCAGACTTTAACTAATAAGGAAGAATGTCGCTTATAGGTAAACATTCCACGCGTAAACGAGCCCTGCTAAAGAAATCGAGATCTAAATCTGTGGATGAAGAATTCACGGTTCAGGACTTGCCGTCCTTGCGTAGAAAGCGAACCATTGCGTATAAACGCTTAGCTAAGGCGTTAGAGATAGGCGCTTCGGCTTCAAGCGATACTACTCAGCGCGACTTGTTTTTATCGTATCATCAAGATTTAAAACAAATTGCATCGGGTTTTGAAGACGCGCATTTCACGATTTTGGAACTCATTACCGATCCTAATAGTGAAGATGATCAAATACAAGAGGAGTTTGATAGTATGTACTATCAAGTGTTATCAATTCATCGTAGTTTATTAAACAACGAAGCGATTAAATCGCACGTCTCACCATCAAATAATATTCGGCTACCGAAAATCGTACTACCAACTTTCGCTGGAAATATTAAATTATGGCCAGAGTATTTTGATTCCTTCAACGCGTTGATACACAACTCCACTTCTATTACAGATACAGAGAAGTTTCATTATCTGATATCTTCTCTTAGCGGCGATGCGTTATCAGTAGTCAAAGCGTTCCCTATGACACACGAATATTATCATGACGCATACCAAGCGCTCGTTACTCGTTACAAAAGTAAACGCACCCTAGCTTTCACATGTTGGCGGGATATTTTAAACATTGACTTTCAAAGCAATAATGCGCACGACTTTCAGAAATCCCTTGACCTTTTCGAAGAGAATTTGAGTATATTAAAAACGATCGACTTGCCAATCGCACACTGGGATTTTGTTCTAGTTTATCACATTTTATCGAAACTTAACAAAGATTTACGCCGCGGATTTGAGGAAAGTTACTCAAATGTCGAGTTACCTTCTTACGAACAACTCAAGGGTTTTCTAAGGTCTAAATGCGAAGCGTTACTACGTGACACGCACTTTTCCGAATCGTCCAAGGCGGCAAAGCCTACGAATAATCCTCAGTCACAGACGAAGCGTAATATTCCACACACATTGGTAGCTGCAACCGATGATCAAGCTCCTACTTGTGCTAGTGATACTAAAATCAGTTCCTACTCGGGTAAATGTCCCTATTGTAACGAATCACATTCGATAACATCGTGTCAAGATTTTCTTAAAAAATCGATTGACGAGCGAATGACAATCGCTAAAGATAAAAATTGGTGCTTTAATTGTTTGAAACCATCACATCAACTGAAGAATTGCAATTCAATTTTTTCGTGCCGCACATGCAAACGTAAACATCATACCTTACTTCATCGCGATAATTCTAATAACGTATCAAATCAAATCGGATCGTCGTTGGTTTCAAGGTCTCAATCGAACGTTACCGTGTTGCTGGCTACTGCGATCGTGCACATTCAGGATGCTTCAGGAAATATGCAGTCGTTTCGCGCTTTATTTGACACTGGAAGTCAAAGCCACTTCATAACTGCTTCCGCAGTAAAGCGTCTGAAACTTAAGCCTACCACAACGACCGCAAACGTTAGCGGACTGGGAGAAGCTGCCGCGCCGATTATCGGTGACGTCACTTGTTCCGTTGGTACAAATAATCGGATTCTATACGAACTTGACATGCACGTCATAGCTAAAATACGTGGCGATCAACCCATTGCGCAATTAAACACATCGGGATGGTCACATATTAAATCACTACCGTTGGCGGACCCTGGCTTCGACATTCCAGGTCCGATCGATCTATTATTCGCTGCAGATGTCTTCGCCGACTCTGTACTCAACCAATATATTAAAGGAGGTGTCAATCAACCTACCGCGTTTAATTCAACATTCGGTTGGCTTCTCTTAGGCAAAACTTGTCTCTCGGCTAGTACTTTATTGCATACGTTGCCCGACATCGACAACGAGTTGAACTCTTTAGTTCAACGCTTCTGGGAACTAGATTCTTTTCCGAATTCATCGAAGTTGACTCCAGATGAATTGCTGTGCGAGCAAAAGTTTATTACCGATCATTATCGCGATCAATCTGGACGTTACGTAGTCCGCATTCCTTTCAAAGACGAATCAGAACCAACTTTCGAAGGCTCGCGCGACCTCGCGTTACGAAGGTTCTACGCTACCGAACGAAGGCTGACACGTGACACATCTTTACATAGTCAATACGTAGACTTCATGAAGGACTATATCGAAAGCGGTCACATGTCCCTGGTTCCTACAGACGAGATGAGCACGGGTAAATACTACATTCCACATCACTGCGTTTTACGCCCTGACTCTGCAAGCACGCGTCTACGCGTTGTTTTTGATGGATCGGCTAAGGATTTAAACTCTCGATCACTTAACGATACGCAGCTTATCGGACCAAAATTACAACCCAATATTTTGGAAATTCTCTTGCGTTTTCGTGAACACAATGTCGTATTCATGGCTGATGCTCGTCAGATGTACCGTCAAATTCTAATAGCACCCGAACATCGTGATTATCAGCGCATTTTTTGGAGGACCTCGCCAAGCGAGCCCCTTCAAGAATATCGCCTGAACACCGTAACTTATGGTTTGGCGTCGAGTCCATATCTCGCTTGTCGTGTTCTGAAAAGGCTTGCTGAAGACGAAGGAGACTCTTATCCACTTGCCAAACAAAGTCTCTTAACGGACGTGTATATCGATGACGTCACAACAGGTTTTCAGTCCTTAGAAGTCGCTCAAGAAGCTAAATCGCAAACTATCGCTCTTTTTGACCGCGGATGTTTCCAACTCAGGAAATGGGCCAGTAATAGTCCTCAGCTATTGTCCGATCTTCCCCGCGAACATTGTCTAACAGGTTCTGTATCGCTCGACAATACTGAAACGCAAACTTTGAAAGTTCTAGGTCTCAAATGGGATCCTACCTCAGATGCTTTCCTATTCGAAATCAAACCTTCAGATCGGTCATGTACTAAACGTTCCATTCTAAGCGAGATTGCTAGAATATTCGACCCTTTAGGGTTACTTTCCGCTATCACGATTCAAGCGAAGTGCTTAATCCAAAAACTTTGGATACTCGGTGTCGGTTGGGATCAGACTCCTCCCGATGATGTCATCCGTACATGGAACACTTATCAGGAACAATTACAATCACTGACTGAACTGAGAATACCTCGGCAACTTACATGCAAAGATGCTAAATCATACGAAATACACGGATTCTGTGATAGTTCGGAAATTGCGTTCGGAGCAGTCATTTATCTGCGCGCTATCGATGCAGAGGGTAATATTCATACCTCTCTAGTCTGCTCCAAAGCACGGGTAGTACCTCTTAAACGTACCTCTCTGCCCCGACTCGAACTCTGCGCTGCTGTGCTTCTATCGGACTTATACAAATTTGTGCGCGATACTTACCTCTCTCGTATAAAAATCGATGTTGTTTACTTGTGGTCTGACTCCACCGTGGTCCTTTCATGGATAAGGTCACATTCCTCTCGTTGGGCTACGTTCGTTGCTAACCGTGTCAGCCACATACAAGACACTGCACCTACTGAATGCTGGCATCACGTTTCTTCAGGCGATAACCCTGCTGATATCTGTAGTCGTGGTATGTTTCCCAGTGAAATCGTTCACAATACGCTATGGTGGGCGGGGCCATGTTGGCTATCTGAAGATCGTGAATCTTGGCCCATAAGTTCAGCTAACCTATCACACGAGGAGGAGGTGATCGTAGATGCCGAAGTACGTAAATCAATCGTCTTGACCTCCACCGACGTTAACAAAACCGAACCTACCATTTTTGAAAATCTAATTATTCGTTTCTCGTCGTTGTCAAAAATTATAAACGTATTGGGCTACATTTATCGTTTCATAAACAATTGTCGTAATCGGAATAAAGCTATAAGTAACAAGTATCTCAATAACGTTGAACGACACAACTCGTTGATGCAAATCGTTAAAACCGTACAAAGTAATGCTTTCTCTGAGGAACTCAGTAACCTAAAATCAAACAAACCGCTAACGAAACCGTTTCGCAAACTCAACCCGTTTATCGATAGTCTCGGTATCCTCAGGGTGGGCGGCAGAATCTCTCGATCAGGTTTAGAATACGAACAAAAGCACCCAGCATTTTTGCCGTCTGATCACCCACTCACGTTTTTAATCATCGACTCTATTCATCGTAGCTATTTGCATCCCGGTATAAATACCACTCACTTTCTACTACTGCAACAATTTTGGATCGTTTCCGCCAAACGCACTATTCGTCGTCGCCTTGCTAAATGCGTGCAATGCTATCGGATTAATCCCCAACCATTACAACCTTTTATGAGCGACCTCCCATCGTACCGCGTCAATCAGGTAAAACCTTTCTCAATCGTAGGCGTGGATTTCGGCGGACCTTTCCGTATCAAACTCGGGCCTCACCGCGGCGCTAAAATCGACAAAGCGTACCTATGCTTGTTCGTGTGCCTCGCGACCAAAGCAGTACACCTCGAGGTGGTCTCGACTCTTTCAACAGACGGATTCATCGCAGCTCTACGACGTTTCGTGGCACGCCGCGGTCGTTGCAACGAGATACACGCGGATTGTGGTACGAATTTCACCGGCGCACGGAACCAACTATCGTCTCTCATGCAACAAGCTTCTACCGCGGAAAGGATTGAGTTCAAATTCAACCCTCCATCGGCTCCCCATTTCGGTGGCGTTTGGGAAATTCAAATACGAGCCGCAAAATCGTTCTTACTTCATGCCGTAGGTAACCAAGTTCTGACGTTCGAAGAACTCACGACACTCTTCGTACAAATCGAAGCCATTTTAAATTCGCGCCCTCTCTATCCAATCAGTTCCGATCCTAACGATCTATCAGCACTAACTCCCGGTCACTTCCTCACTTTAGAACCTCTGACAGCCGTCCCCGATGAGGATCTATCCAATGTTAACGTAAATCGGCTTAATCGGTGGCAGCTGATACAGGCATTTCAACAGAATTTTTGGTCTAGATGGAAACACGAATATCTCCACTCTTTAACGCAACGCGCCAAATGGACCAAAGATTCAAAACCCCTGCAGATAGGTTCAATGGTGATTATCAAAGACGACAATCGCGCTCCACTTCAATGGCCCCTTGCCAGAGTCGTGGAACTTTTACCTGGTGCTGATGGGATAGCTCGAATTGCAGTAATTAAAACCGCGAAAAATCATATCATTCAAAGACCGTTGGTTAAGTTATGCCCTCTCCCTCTCGAGGACTAGCTTAAATCGTATAACCTTTTCTATTATTAGTATCTAATCTTTATCGTATCTAACTTATATCGTATCAAATATTTATTGCATCAAATCTCTATCGTATCTAAAATAAATCGTATCACAATTTATCGTTAGCTAAGCATATTATGTATCGTACTCTATATATACCGATCCTTGTCCCCCGAATCCTTTGTCATCGTTAACCAGAAAATACCATAGGCATTTTGGTGGGCGGGATGTTCCGTTACCGTAACGTTTTTCTAATGCTAAAGATCAATTTCTAAACGCATCGATGTTCAAATTTCTCGCAAGATGGCGGCACCGGAAACAGTTTTAACTAGCTGTCATTGCACACATGTACTCGTCTTTTTTGGAGCGAAGGCAGAGGTCGTGTGAGTGAAAGCAAGACGCGCGCGCAGATTCAATCGGTCGAAATCCTAAGGGAAATCGAATCATCCCCTTTTTCGCGTGTGATCAGCCCTCTAAACGTGAAACCCCGAAGCTGGCTTATGGACAATCGAAGGTGGAAGCTCAACGATCGCCGAGGCAGTCCAAGGTACGTGAGTGCATTGTATTCGCTGCGGCTTCTGTCGAGTTATTGAACATCGTAATTATACGTAAATCGTTATTTTCCCAGTGTAGTATTAAAGCCACCCCTATTTCGGTTTGGTGCGTATGCTACAACTTGTCACTTCGAATTACTTTTAACCATATAAGGTATATATACTTTTGTAATCACCTTTTAAAACCCTTTCTTTTGATACCCCACTCGATTGGTTTCGAGAAAAAAAAAAATTTTTTTTGAAGACTTTGCGCCAAAAATCGGCCATTTTTTTTTTCAATTTTGATATACCCAGTGTCACTCTCACAATTAAGACGAATCTAACGGCACCTCTCAAGCTGAAATCAAGCCGTTTAGGCTACAGAGCGTGCCAAAGAAATATACATACATACATACATACACTCGAAAAACATAACCCTCCTTCTGACGCAGTCGGGTAAAAATATCGACTAGTGGCACCTTAAGGGGCTTACAGGACCTAAACGCAAAAAACGTAAGTTTTAGAAACAATAAAAGTATACTTACTTACCTATGATTGACTACAGTAAACAAAATCAGAAAAATATATGATATTCTTCAGGATATAATATGCTAGGTAGATAGTGTTTTGAAAACATAATACTTACAACTAATTTGATACGATAGATAAAAATCATGAAGATACCTCTAAAAACTTTTTTTTACCATAAAAACCATACTACTCGTAATACATATACATACAATCATTATGATTTTTTGTCAAATTATAAAATGTCAAATTATTCTACAAGCAACCAGAATTACTAGCGTTGTGTCATCGCGCTTCTCTTTCTTTTCTATGCAGTCCGACAAAGACCGCGCTTTAGGTCATGGGCGACTATACATGACCTAAAGCGCGGTCTTTGTCGGACACAAACATTTCACAATTACCTGCATATTTATATCTGACTAGTGACCCGCCCCTGCTCCGCATGGTTTTTCCGTCTTGACAAAACATGGATACATAAGTTTAATATTAATGTTTTATACACATAATCCTTTAGCTTTAAAAATCGCACAACCAAACAAAAGAAAAACAAGATATTTTCAAGTCGTACCTCAAGTAACAACACAAACTTAACAGCGGTCGTCGACCTCCCCAAAAAAAAAAACTAAGTATTTTTATTTTATTTTATCGTGTTTAGATATCGACCCATCACGGCTGCAGAGTTTCGCTAGCGAATTTAATTTATTGTGTCCTTCGGCCTCATTCGGGGTCATAAACATTATTTGAGTCTAGCATCTTCCGTTTTCGTGTCACATCTATATAGGTATATGCAACTATCTCCTTCTTGACAACACTATGATGACGTATTTCCGCCCGCGTTCACCAGGTGGCTGCAGCGCGCCAAGTCGTTCATTGGCGTCCTGTTTTTCGGACGGTTCGCATCTAAAAGTTGGCGTTCTTGGAAACGAATAATTTTAATGGAATTATTATCTTATTTTTGTTAACGCTGTTAGCGTTCGGTATATGCTTAGAAATATAAATATTAAAGATTATTGGTTTTTTTAAAAAAAAAGTTAAAGTAATTGAAAAGTGATAGCTTCTTAAAAACAAGATAGTTTAGATTTTCTTACGATGGCGGATAGAATACAGCCGCGTAATCGTAAAGAATCTGATTCGTCATCGGATTCATCAAGTTCCTCAAGTTCTTCTGAATCATCCCCGTCGGATTTAGAGGTTGATCAGGTAGATAAATCCCGTAAGAGGAAGAAGGTGAGTAAGAAGAAGAAGAGTAAGCGTCATCGAGGACAAAGCAAGGTAATCAAAAAGCTTGCAAAACAGGTCAGTGATTTGAAAAACTTATACTTCTACCCTCATAATATGTATTATGGAAATGAAAATTATGATTGTGATAATCCGATATATAATGGCGAAGATTCCGAAATGGTACATGATCAACCGGTTACAGAAAGGTTTTCAGACCCTGTCTCAGATCCTGTACCAGTTCAATCATTTGATTTTGATTTGGCAACGCAATTAAAGGAGCCAGCTGTCACGGCAACTCCATCTAATCAGTTAAAGTTGCTCAATTCTATTCAATATTTTAATAATGATAACTGGAATAATGTTCGTTATGTGGAATCACAAAAGGTTTATAATGCTCGTCCTGGATATGTCGACCTTGAAGTAAACGATGAAATTAAATCTTTAGAAAAAGTTACCCATCTCCCGTCTGCGGATAAATTTCTTGGCGCTGTAACCCGCGCACTGGTAATGCAAAGCGACGCTATGCAACAGGGTTTTCGACAGATAGTGGACTGGGCTAAGGATACAGGTAGCATGGACCCAGAACAATTGACAATAAAATTAAAAGAGGTTTTTTCCAGTGATTATCAAAAAATTTCACGTGATTGTTTGCAACTAGTTTGTGGCCGTAGGGCCGATATAATTGAACAAAGACGCGAAGTGTTCATTAAGCAATTAAGAGATAAATCATTTAAGCCGTGTTTAAAGAAAATACCGCCGTCTAGTGAATTTTTGTTTGATAAAGTACCTTTTAGTGAATTTATTAAGAATAATGGCGGAGTTAACAATATTTTTTATGCAAATAAAAGTAATTTTTCTGGGCAAGAAAAGAAAACCCCTAGATCCCAGGCGGCGTACCCTGGACCTAGTGGATATCAATCGTCCAGTCGCGCCTCGGCACTGACGATGAACTATAGATTTCCTCCTCCTCAGAGTGCAGGAGCCTTTTATAATAATTATCACGCAATGAACCCGTTTGGTAATAATCCAAAATTTTTTCGTCCTCAACCGAGAGGACAACTGGCCGGACAACGCTTTTACCAGCCCTATAGTTTTAGAAAAAATGAATCGCAAAACAATGCTCAACGGGGCAAGGTCTCGGCTAAATTCAATAAAAAGTTCTGACTCAGATCAGGATTTTTGGGGGGGTGCTTACAAAATCATGTAACGGAGTGGAAAAGACTGGGGGCACCAGAACCATTAATAAAAATAGTGAAGGGTTATCGTATTCCATTTCTAAAGAAACCGCCTCTGGTCCCGCCAAGGCCAGAATATGCCCCCCCCCCGGACACCGAGTTTCATATCAAATTTCTTTCTGATTCTCAAAAGCGACGGAACCTACCGTCCAATTTTCAATTTAGAAAGCTTAAACAATTACCTGAAAATAAGCAAGTTTCGTTTGATTTCGGTCAATCGAGTTCCCGATTTCATTCAGGAGAGGGATTGGATGGTCAAAATAGATCTCAGGCAAGCTTACAACCACGTAAATGTAGCACCCGCCCACCGTTGTTTTCTCTGTCTATTGTATCGAAATCAGTTACTGCAAATGACCTGTTTGCCGTTTGGCCTGGCGACAGCGCCCAAGGTATTTGCATCGTTGACCAACTGGACCGCCGAGATTTTCAGGAATCTAGGCATTCGAGTAGTGGTTTTTCTCGACGATTATCTCCTAGTAGCACAGGACAGACTGACACTTATAAAACACGTCGACGTTGTCCTTCAAACTCTCAGCCTGCTGGGTTGGCAGGTGAACAGAGAGAAATCGATTCTTATCCCTCAGAAAATAATAGAATATTTGGGTTTGATGTGGAATCCGTGGCAAAATCAAAATTTTTTACCAGAAAACAAAATTCAGAACATGCAAATTGTTTTATCAAAGTTGCTTCGGCGGCGGAAGGCGTCTCTTCGAGAAATACAGAGTGTCATAGGCGTTCTAAATTTTGCTCGTCTGGTAGTTCGGTAGTTCCAATGGGTCGTTTGAATTTTCGGCACCTACTGGCTTATTGCAACCTGGTCCTAAAAATGCCATTTCAGTCGACTTACCCCTTGCCTGCGGAGGTGCTGGCAGAATTAAGTTGGTGGAAGATTCACTGTGTGGAGAAATCCAGGCTTCATCCACCACAGGTAAAAAACTTTTTGACCACAGACGCAGCGGATACAGGTTGGGGTGCGGAGTTAAATGGTCTTCACCTATCGGGCAAGTGGACAAAAGAAGAAGAGCTGCTTCATTCGAACCACAAAGAGATGTTAACTATTCTAAAGTGTTTGTTAGAATTCGCTCCGTCTCTGAGCCACACGTCTCTACTTCTGCAGTGCGACAACAAGGCGGTTGTAGCGTACTTGCGGAAGCAGGGGGGAAACAAGTCGCGGATCTTGATGGAGCTAATATATCAAATTTATTACATTCTTCAAAAGTACGACATCCATGTAATCCCCCATCACATACCAGGCAGGTACAACAACGTCGCAGACCGTCTGTCGCGTCACTCGATGTTACAAGAATGGCATCTACTCCCCGAATTCACCAGTATTGTCTTTGCAAAGTGGGGTGTGCCCCAGATAGATCTTTTTGCGCCTCCGAGTTTGATACCCCGGGTCCTAATGCATCTAAATCAGGCTCGGGGTATATTCCTGATAGTTGCACCGAGGTGGCCTCGAGCATTCTGGAGAGTAGACTTGAAGACCAGAGCGATCGCGCCTCCGTTCACGATTCACAGGTTATCGAAAGTGCTAGTAGACACGAGGACCGGGCAGCCCCCACCTCGAGTGAAGGAGCTGGTTTTAGAAGTATGGAGATGTGGGGGTGGTCTGAATCCTTAGGTGACTGGTCTGAAGAGCAAAAGCGTCTGCTGAAAGAAGGTTGGAGGTCGTCTACTTTAAACACGTATAGGCCAGCGTGGCAGAGATGGCTGAATTGGTGTTCCAGGTTTGGTATAAATTTCTCAGACCCTTCAGGCAGTGAATTGGCTCGATAATTAGCCGATTTGCACCTAAAAGAAAAATTATCTTATCGTACTATTTTACTTCATAAATCGGTTGTGTCCACTTTATGTAATGCAAAGAGTGAGGTCCGATTAAGTTCAAACATTTTGGTTAAACAAATGATTAAAACTATAGCGTTACAACAGCCTAAGAAGTGTCCACCCCCAGTTTGGGATCCTCAGTCTTTGGAAGGTTGGTTGAGCAGTAGGCCTCTTCAAAATCAAAGTCCATTCGAAATTTCAAGAGTTTGTGCAGTTTTACTGTTATTATGTTCAGGGCGTAGGATACACGACTTAACATTACTAAGTGTCTCGCCAGACAGGTGTATAGTAGGTGAGAATAGCATAATGTTTTGGCCGCATTTTGGTTCGAAAACTGATTCAGAAACTTACGTACAGTCAGGTTGGAAATTGTTAGGGAATCTTGAAAATGAGGCGCTTGACCCGGTACTTTGGCTTAAAAAACTTATAGAAATTGGAAAACCGCGTCGTTTGCTTTGTTCTAGCGATAGATTATTTATCACTGTATGTGGAAAAGCTAAGCCAGCTACTAGAACTATCTTGGCAAGTTGGGTTAAGTCGATTTTGAAGGAAGCCGGAATTGAGGCTACTCCAGGTAGTTTTCGTTCTGCAGTTGCTTCACGAAGTTGGTTGGATAATGAACCTCTTGATGAAATAATGGCACGAGCTAATTGGAGATCTGGTAATACTTTCAAAAAACATTACAGGAAGGAAGTGATTCCAGCGCAGGGAAGCTCCTTGATTCATCTTTTTCAGCCAATAAATTAAAATTACCTCTGATTAAATATAATATATTATTTTGTGATTTTGATGATCCTACAAGACGTTTGAGTTCTATGAATAAGATGTTGTATCAATGAATAATAATAAGTGTTACATGGTAAGTTTATACAAAGATATATACATGATGATGGATTTGAGGTACGTATACATGTTTTGTTTGCTCTGTTATAAATTTTTTAGGTACTATGTTTAGTAATTTTTCTTATAAAATTAACAATGATTAAGTTAAAGCAATGCAATCGTAATTACATTGGTGTTTATTTTGCTTATAATAATTTCTTTTAAAATTTTTAGGTACTATGTTTAGTAATTTTTCTTATAAAATTAACAATGATTAAGTTAAAGCAATGCAATCGTAATTACATTGGTGTTTATTTTGCTTATAATAATTTCTTGATCTAATTTAACTAGTCTTTTACAACACATTGGCGTCCCGTTCACCAGGCGATAACAAACAAAGCCTCAAATAATGTTTATGACCCCAAATGAGGCCGAAGGACACAATAGTAGCGTTTTACCTTCAAACAAAACGCTTGTTGTGTCCGGAGACTCATTCGGGGTCATAATTTTAAAGACTGCCTGGTTTTATTGGGTTTCTCAAGTTTTAGGTTTTTGAGGCCACAATGAACGACTTGGCGCGCTGCAGCCACCTGGTGAACGCGGGCGGAAATACGTCATCATAGTGTTGTCAAGAAGGAGATAGTTGCATATACCTATATAGATGTGACACGAAAACGGAAGATGCTAGACTCAAATAATGTTTATGACCCCGAATGAGTCTCCGGACACAACAAGCGTTTTGTTTGAAGGTAAAACGCTACTATTATTTATTTATTTATTTAAACCACAATTTATAAGACCTTTACAGACTTATCCAAGGCGATGGCATAAGTTACTAAGTCTATTCGTTTACAAAAATAAAATAAAATCACCTGCCATGTAAGCAAAATTGCAACAACGGTATAACACTGCTGGAAACCCCGCCCACAAGGCTTGCATCAATCATTGAAAAAGATCAAATATCGGACCTTTTTCAAACACTACACGACTCTATATTGTGGCACTTTTTGAGCGGATTATGCGGTATGCCATGCATTCCTGCAGTAGCTGCAACTCTTGTACGCGTGCACACGTCTCAGATATCGCATTTACGATATCTGACTCGTTTGATTCATTGATCACCAGACCAAGTAATAAACCTTTGTCTCGTTACATGTTACACTAATTGCAAGATATAAAAAAAGTTATTTAAAAAAATCAAAAAACCCGACTGCGGTAAAAAACTTAAGTTAAAAGAAACTGAAAAGCTAAAAACAAGCCCATTTTAAATTAAATAAAAGTTGGAAGCAGGCGGGACCCACATCATTTTTATTGTATTTTCAAATTCAAATGGGTCCCGCCTGCTTCCAACTTTTATTTAATTTAAAATGGGCTTGTTTTTAGCTTTTCAGTTTCTTTTAACTTAAGTTTTTTACCGCAGTCGGGTTTTTTGATTTTTTTAAATAACTTTTTTTATTTCCAGCTTTTTAGTTTACAAATTTGAAAGATTTCGCAGACGATTTAGTTCTTGGTAGGTGTTTTTTTGCGATTTGTCACTTCGAATTGCTTTTAAGTATATATGTTGTATATATTTTTGTAATCACCTTTTAAAACCCTTTATTTTGATACCCCACTCGATAGGTTTTGAAAAAAAAAATAAAAAAAAATATTTAGTATGGCGTCCAGTAGTCGCCATATTGAATTTTCACTAACGTCATGTCTTTAGTGACACTCGCCGGACTAAGAGGAATCGATAAACGTGTAAATCATAAAAATCGGGCCAAGCGTTTGGTTTGTATAGTGCTTCAAAGGAACATATAAACATACATACATACATACATACATACATACATACATAGGCTGATGAACACATTACCACTCCTTTGCGTCGCGCAGTCGGGTAAAAAGAGCGGCGCCTCCTGGCACAGGCATAAATATGCTTAAAAGGAGACGCCACCAACTGTATAATGTACAACGTGTATATTAATAATGAAATAAAACATTTTTTTTTTTTAGTCATTATCATTATAATCATTAATGATAATAAGTACGTACCTAGTTTAAAAACAATTTGTCGAAAAAATTGATAAATATAAGTAAGAAGCGAGAGGGTAGATGGCGCTGCGCCAAGTAAACATTAGCTCTGTGATTATAATTAATAAAAAATAAAAATATCGACTATCTGAGGTTGAAAGTGGTGTTAATGTGTTAATTTCAACTGGGAATAGCTGTCCTATCGTTATCTGGATGCCATCTGTACCCAGAAGTGCGAAAAATTGAACTAAAAGTGTTATGTGTTAAAACGTTAAAACAAGACTTTCGTGCAAAAAAAAACCATATTAGAATACAGTGTTTGACTCTCAAAACAATCTTTCAACATAAGAAGTTCGTGAACTATTTAAAACATAACAAAATCATGTGTTCAAAATGTGCCATGAATCGTTGTGACAGTGCAAACATTTATGCAGCATGAGTCACCTAACGACTGTTTAAAGTTCAAAAATTATTAGAAATTAGAACAGATTTACTATTTCAAGTCTATGAGCACCGTTCAAGTGGCTAAGTATAAAAAGGACCGACACAAATTAAGGTGTAAACGACTGACCGCTGGTTCGAATCCCAAGAACAGAATCTCTTTTTGGCCATTTTTTATTTGTTTGCAAATTATTCTATTTGAATCGATTAGACATTAAGTTCGATTCTAACCTACTCACATAAATTCTGTTTTATATTACATTTTTTTTTACCACCAATTATGGCGAGTGGAGGCTACAGTAACGTAACATTAAGGAAAATACAAAAAACGCACTCTCATAATAATGTGTCAGTTATGAACACATCAGACTCGTCACTTTTTGATACCTCGATCCAAAGTCTACCTGACCCATGTGAGACTTTAGAAGTACGTGACTTGCAAATAAAATTGGCATCTATACAGGAGGAATTGATAATTGCAAATAACGAAATTGATAATTTGAACACAGAAAATACTAATTTAAAATTTGAATTGGATAGATGTAAGAACATTATAGAACTATACAAAAAGGTAGGATACGGGGAATCTTCGTCCACCCCACCAACATCTACGCGAAAAAAGAAGAAGAAAGATGAGAAAAAAAATACTCCCAATAATAGTTCGCAGACATGTAACTCGACCAACAAGAACGAAAATACCCCAGCAATGGAACAGAAGAACCAAGATATGGCACATCCTGTGCATAATATACTACCAAAAAATATAGTACGTCAGAAAAAGTTATGCATTCTGAGTACAAACAACAGAAATAAAATCTTAACGATTGCAGAAAATACATTCCTAGATTACAAAATCTGTCACTATTTAACACCGGGCTGTGGTATAGAGAAGCTTATTAAGAACTTGGATCTTAAATTGAAGAACTACACTATGGATGATTACTGCCTGATCTTCATCGGGGAGGCAGACTTTCGCCGAACTAACAACTATGTCGATCTCATAATTACTTTACGTGAAACTCTTTTAAAAATTGATTATACTAATATTATAATATGTTCACCTACATTTAAATTAGATGACTACTCCATGATGTTTAATGGACGAATAGAAACATTTAACAGTCTCTTATACTTAGACGCTTGTACTTATCAATATGCATATTTGTTTGATTCTAACTTTTATTTGTCTTATGACTTTAAAATGTTTTCACCAAGAAGTTTATCAGTGAATAATAATGGCTTAGTGAACATATTCAAAAATGTTTATTTAATGCTAGACGAGATCAGTAGACGCGAAGTTTTTCACTTAGTTGATGGGGATCATGGTAAGTCTCCTCCTATTTCTCTCACTTGTACAAAAGATAACACGATTGATTTTTTTCTCTAATAAATATATTATAATGCTACATCAAAATATTGCTGGTTTAGCAAACAAAGCAAATATTCTTACTGTATGTTTAGATGAATTGTCCGAAAAAAAGATAGATGTAGATGTTCTGTGCATAACGGAACATTTCATTATGGAGGGATGCCAACAGCAATTGTATGTACCAAATTACAGTATGGCTGCCTATTTCTGTAGAGAAGGGAAAAAAAGAGGAGGGGCTTGTATTCTCGTGAAAAACGGTCTTCAATATAAGGTATTACCAAAAATTTCGAAATTATCTTCATCGGGCATTTTTGAATGTTGTGCAATTGAGCTTACTTATTTTAAGATAATTGTTGTTTGTATTTACAGAGTACCAAATGTAAATAATCTCAATCACTGCTTTGATAAAATGGAAACGCTTCTGCGTGAAATATCACGCACACGATACAACAACATTGTAATAGCTGGGGACTTTAACATAGACATGCTTAAACCTAATAGCCATTCAAATGCTTTTGAGTGTCTTTTAATGAGCTATAACTTAAAACTAGCATTAAAGCAGCCCACTCGCATGGCCAGTATGACATGCATAGACAACTTTGCTCACAATTTTAGTAAAGTGTGTAAAACGGACGTATTGGAATTGGCTTTGTCAGATCATACGGCACAACTGCTTCACTGTCCAGTTCAAACCAAATGTCTCATAAATTATTGGTACACGGCTAAAAGAGACTACAGCCTTGAAAATATTTCTAAGTTTAAAAATCATATAAAAAATCTATCTTTTGCAGAGATTTATGACACAGATGATCCGAACGAAGCCTATAACAAATTTCTCGATTTATTTAAATTAATATACGACTTGTGTTTTCCAACTAAATTGGTCAAAATAGATGTCTTAAAAAAACCTAAATGGTTGTCAAAAGGAATCAAACTAGGTAGTCAAAAGAAAAGAAAACTTTTGTGGCAATATAGATTAAACCCCAACAAAAATAATAAGTACACGTTCTCAACCTACTCTCGTTTACACAAAAAAATTATACACCTAACACAAAAGGCGCAAAATAATCATAAAATAAAATCTTCGAAAAATAAGTCAAAAACCACGTGGCAAATTATTAATCGTGCAAAATATAACGTACCAAAATCTAGTATTACAAAAATTATAAATAATAATAGTACTCTATCAAATCCCAATGACATTGCTGAAGCTTTTAACAATTATTTTATCGATAAAGTACAAGGGAAACTTGATGTGACCAGTAAACCAAAATGTAACAAAATTGAAACAAATAATAAAACAATGTTCATGGCCCCTAGTACACCACAAGATATAGAGAGAATAATCAATTCATTAAATAATTCAAATAGTGTAGGATATGATGGTATTGCTACAAAAATATTAAAACATGTGTCTGTGGAAATAAGCGGTCATTTAAGCTACATTATTAACCTAAGTATTGGTGCAGGCATATACCCTGATGCGTTAAAAATATCAATAGTTAAGCCACTTTTCAAAAGAGAAAATAGAGAACTTATGGAATATTACCGACCAATTTCATTAATTCCAGTTATTTCTAAAATTTTTGAAAAGTATATTTATAAGGAACTTTATAAATTCATAGATAAACATGACATTCTGTGTGAGGAACAGAAAGGTTTTCGAATTCACAGGACTATTAATATGGCTATTTATGATTTTATTTATAATGTCATTAAAAATGTTGATCAACGCAATCCTGTTTGTGGTATATTTTGCGACATGACCCAGGCATTCGACTATGTGCATCATGCTACTCTTTTAAAGAAACTCGAAGCCTACGGGATTAGGGGCAATGTCCTTAATTTGCTTAATTCGTACTTACAAGACAGAAAACAAATAACTGAAGTCAATAAAATTAATATAGTAAGTAAACTTGAAGAGATATCTCGGTCTTCGGAGCGTAAAGTATTATTTGGGGTACCGCAGGGGAGTGTTGTAGGTCCCTTTGCATTTATTTTATACATAAATGACTTGCCGAAATCTATTGAACGGCCTATAACACTATTTGCGGATGATAGCACGATCACAATAGCTTGTAAAAGTATAGATACGTATGAGAGTGAAATTAATAATAGTTTAAAACAGATGGTAAACTGGCTAGATGCAAATAATTTAAAAATAAATTTGTGTAAAACTAAAGTAATCCATTTTAGACAACAGACCTCTAGTATTGACTTAAATATACACTATAATAATGATACTATAGAAGAAGTTGAAACTACAAAATTCCTGGGTCTCGAAATAGATAAAAAACTAAACTGGAAATTACACGTTGAGACTTTATGCAAGAAAATAAGTAAGTCTGCATACGCTCTACGTTCATTATCACCTATATTGAACACGGATGCTCTTCTGACTGCTTATTATGGGATAACAGAATCACATTTACGGTATGGGATCATATTTTGGGGAAACTCTACTGAAAGAGAGACCGCTTTCAAGGTACAAAAAAAATGCATTCGAGCAATGTTTAAACTTAAACCCACTGACAGTTGTGAACCGTATTTTAGAAATTACAAAATATTAACATTACCTTGTTTGTACATATTTGAAATAGCTGTGTTTGTAAAGACAAATCCGAGTCGTTTTAGACGACTATCAGATGTAGCACCTCGCAATAGACGTGATAATAGTGTGCTATGTCTAGAGCCAGCTAAGACAGCACTTATGCGCAAAAGTGTCTACTGCATGGCGCCAGTCATTTATAATAAATTGCCGAAGACATGGAAAGAGCTTCCACTATCATTATTTAAAAAGAAACTCCGAAGCTTTTTAGTGGCGAAAGCATATTATACTATTAAGGAGTTCCTAATTGAGAAAGAGTTTTTTAGCTAGTTATGTATAATTAATTAATATTTTAAAATTGTATTTTGTGTGTAATATTTTAAAATTGTATTTAGTTATAAGTTTATGTTAAATCTTTTGCATGCCTACGTGGTAAAATATGGCTGTACTATTATGTTTTTTCTGTCATCCTTATGTTACCCATATTTGCAAAATAAAATTATCTTTATCTTTATCTTTATCTTATCTTTAAGTTCCAAAAAATAGACGAATTAAGACAAGAAAATAAATCAATTAAGTACGATTGGCGGGTTTAATCTTATCGTTGGATAAAGACAAAGCAATAATAATACAAATATAGGTAGGTAGTTTCTTTAATTTACAGGCTGAAGAGTTGGCGAGACATAAAAGATTACAAAAGGTTGTTTTGTCATAAAAATAAACATTTACTTTCTAATTAAAATGTAATAATACGGGCTGGTATCCGAAACTCCACGTCAATGTACGTGTAATTTTGGGTACGGAAATGTAAATGTAAGTAATGTATTTATGGTCAGTTTCTTGAAATTTACAAATATTGGCGAATGAAATTGTTGAAGCTGGTGACGCGAGCGAAGGCCGAGGGGAAGCCGAGCTCGCAACCGGCAGAAGCGACGAAAGAGCTGATACCGATCTGAAAATATAAAACACAACTGTAAGGTAGTGGTCACATCATGTAAGTAAAAAAACTGGCCAAGTGCGAGTCGGACTCGCACACGAAGGGTACCGTACCACAAGGCAAAAACGCCGAAAAAAAACATGTTTGTTGTATGGGAGCCCCCCTTAAATGTTTATTTTGTTTTTATTTTATTATTTATTATAAAAGTTAAAATACAACTGAGTATTTTGTGAATATTTCAAGTGCCTACCTGTTGCCATTTTTGATATCGAGAAAAAAAGGGCAAAAAAATCGCGTTTGTTGTATGGGAGCCCCCCTTAAATATTTATTTTATTTTGTTTTTAGTATTTGTTGTTATAGCGGCAACAGAAATACATAATTTGTAAAAATTTCAACAGTCTAGCTATCGCGGTTCTTGAGATACAGCCTGGTGACAGACAGACGGACAGACAGCGAAGTCGTAGTAATAGGGTTCCGTTTTTACCCTTTGGGTACGGAACCCTAAAAAAGTGTGCACGGAGGAGTTTTTAAAGCGTTGTTAAAAAGTGGGCACATTGAAAAAGTCTCCGAAGACAAGTACCTAAATTGAGAAAAAAAATACGTCGCTTGCAGATTATTGGGATAGTTTTTGGGAATTCACCAAGGATGCAATGCGGGAATTCAAGACAGTGTATATTCTTTCGCGATGACCACAATACCTGTCGCAGTCAATTCGACTTTCTATCCGTTGTATTGCACTTACCAAAGTGGGAGTTCCGTATTGGTTTATAACGAGGGGACCGCCGGAGTCTCCGCCGCACACGCCGGTGCCTCCAGCACCGTTGGTGCAGAGCGTGCTCGAAACCACAAAATTGTTTCCGAAGACCATTTGGCACTGAAGCAGACCGATCACTTGCAAGCTAACGTGGCTCACGATCGTCGACGCACCCGCTTGCTCTGCAGGATAGAAAAGGTTTGAGTATTGAAGCATGATGATTGTCACATGAGCTTTGAATCTGATTAATTTTAAAATAAGGAGAGAACTTACGGTCGCTAGTTCTGCCAAAGCCAGCAGCAACTGCCCAGTTTCCAACGAATTGATTCCACAGGTCATTATTAGAAGGAAGGGCAATTGGCTGGATACCACCTGAAATTTAAAAAAAATTCTCAATACTAGAACAAATTGAACTGCTCCTATTTCGCGGATACACTGTAACATCCCAGACTATTAAACTGTATGCCCATATTTCCGTTGATATTATCCATAATCCCGTTGGATTATATATTTTTCAACACACTTGCTCGTAAAGTGGCTCTTATTGAACCGCTTTTAGGCCCATAATGCAGTGTATTAAAAACGCGTGCTTTTTCTTTACTTTAATCCACAAGTGCTTTATTTCCACAGATAACTATTTACTAGTCGGAGATGCGCGCTTTTTTAATCTCATCAATTCACTTTTTTTTTAAATAGTCTGTATTGTCCTTGGTCCCAAAATCGCAGGGACCACAGACAATTTAAGGTGAATGCGCAGTGTTAGTTCACGAAAATCAAATTTTCTTAGGTTTTTTGCAGGTCAGTGTCAGGTTGTGTCTTGATCAAAATATGATTTGCGACTATAACAGGTACCTACGTCTTTACAGAATGAATCATTCGAATCATTAATACATCTTTCTTATGGAAAAGTTCTTAGGGTAAAAATCTAACCTGAAAGATTCTATTCTAATGACTATAATTATGTAAATACATATATATTATAGTCGCGAATCATATTTGATCAAGATAAAACCTGATACTGACCTGCAAATTCCAAAAAAACGTAAGAAAATTTTAATTATAATAATAATAATATATTCATTTATTTCAGGTCCGAGACCCATATAAAACAACGACAGATAAAAATTACAAATAAGTACTTACAAAATCCATATACTTAGTGTTAGTAACAAAATAAAAATAACTTATTGCCTAGTGTTAGTATAAATCAAAATCCGCACAAAATGTTGAAAAATCGGAGAGCCAAAGCTCTCCGCTACAGTCCTCAGGATGCTGTTATGACTGCCCCTCACTCTCCTCAGTAGCGACTCAGTTTTCTTACGAATAACTGAATAGAAGCCGTCGGTACGGGCTTGCGCAAACATGTGCGACGCGCTACAGTAACGAGGCAGCCCCAACAACATCCTGAACGCATTGTTATATTGGACACGCAGGACATCCAGCGATCTCTTTAATCGACCCATAGACTACCCGTGTACAGACTTACGATTTTAATAATTATCCACCTTAAATTGTCCGTGGATTCCGAAACCAAACGGAAAAGACCCTGAATGGCGTTCTATTATTGCGGATTCTCACTGAACAAATGTAATATTTCTCTATGCCAATAGTACCTACTTTCTAATTTCATACTAACTAAACTACAATTTGATATACGACAACACTACGATCAGTGTACACATTATTTTGTGTTTATTATATTTTTTCTATAGGCTGTATAGAGGTTTTGTCAGTGCCTCAGACTAATATATTTAAAATTCAGTGCTTTTTACGTAGTATGTCTAAGAAGTCTGTGGTGCTTTTATTTACACCTGCGCGCGCATCGCTAGTGCTGGCTAGCACGGTGCCACGGCTGGTAATCATAGAACATACATTTTTGTCTATATAAAATACCTATATAGTCTGTGGAGCAATCCATTAACTGACGTACAGGCGCCATGACTGCGCCCCCTCGCCCTTCATACCTCCCCTATGACACCGTTACCCTGACGTGAAGTTGACACTGACAGCTCATTACACTTTTGATCTCTACCTAATCTGTGCAGTTTTGCTTGCGCGCGAGTTGTTCAAAGAGTAAAGTAAGAGTTGTTCAAGGAACATATTTACTCTATCGAGGAGTTGTTTGTTCCCGCCGTAAGTGTAAATCTGTAATAATTACTTCCGTATTTCTTCCATCAGTTAATTTGCGAAAAAGGACGTTATTAATTAGCGCTAATTCACGCAAGGACGTTTAAAATATTAGTGCTAAGTTACGACAGGACGTTATATAGTGATAGTGTACAATAGGGATGTTAAGTTACGACAGGACGTTTTCTTTGGTTAAAATAGTGCTTGTATTTTAGTTAGAAATGTATTTCAAGTGTTGTATAACAAATTGTGGTAGTAAACGAGAGGACGTTAAACTCCATAAGTTTCCTTCTGATGAAGATCAGAAAAGCAAGTGGCTCGACTGTATAAACAGCGACAGTTTGAAGTCAGATAGCGTGGACAAATTGCTTGTTTGCCACAAGCATTTTGAAAAAAGATTTTATACAACTAAATCTGGAATTAAGAAATCTGCCTATCCAACCCTTTTTTCTGACAAGGAAATTGAGGATGGCATTCCATCAAAGTCGTTCTTTGACAAAGGTAACTAGACATTATTGTAATATTATATTAGTAAGGCTTTATACATAACTACATTTAATACAATACTAAACAATGTAATACTCTGTTGACATTATTCCTTTAGCAATAATGATGTAAAACAATTATTTTACTAGAGCAAGTATTTGGAAGGTTCATAAGTTTTTTTTGTTTAGTTACACTAAATATTTTTCTGCTTATTTCAGATAATAAACTTGTTGATCACACATATACACGTAAGAGGCACTTTGATCATTCATACTGCAAAACACCAAAATCAGAGGATTTAACCAATATGCCATCAACATCCACTAGTACACTTGAATATGAGGGACATATGGAGATACTGGCGGGTAATTTTTTATTTTTTAATGTATAGAATAGACTAGAATACCTACTCTTTATTATGTACACCATATTAATTACAGCCTTAAGGAACACAATGGACAGAATGACATAATGTATATTAATCATTACTTGATAACTTTTTCTTTAGTTTTTATAAATATACATATACATTTTCAGATACTATGGTTGCTTCATCCTCTTCTGTTGCAAGTAATGAGCGTGCATCTGCGATTAGTGAGTATTTCGACTGAAGAACCCTCTTAAAAATTTTGGTTTTAATTATTCTAAATGACATTTTTTTGTTTAGGTAATCTGATGTCAACGCCCAAAAAGAAAAGGCTTATTTGTAATTTTAAGCAGCTTACACCAAATTGCAAACGATTATATAAAATATTTAAAAAATCAAAAAGACAACTGAATTATAATGTCCGGGCCAAGAAAGCATTGGCTTTGTCAAAGAAAAATAATTTTGAAAACATTACCAAAAATATGAACCCGATAGCAAAAAAAATTTTTGCTATGCAAATAAATATATGCACTAAAGCAAAAAAAGGGCGAAGATTTAAATTGGAAGAGAAATTGATTGCTCTATCAATTTATAAGCAAAGCCCCAAAGCTTACAGATTTCTCCAAAAAATTTTTATTCTGCCGTCTAACACCACACTGAAGAAATTAATAGCTGGGCTAGACATAAAGACAGGCATAAACAAGCAATTATTTGCAGTCATTAAAGAAGAGGTATGTAAATACATATTTGTTTCTCATTTATTTATTGTTTTAGTTTTTGGATAAGATATTTTGGCCATCCCCATGGACAGTCATGATCTGTTTTCTGTCGCATGTCTATGTTCCTTATTGTATGGATTCTTCTCACCTCCAAGATACTTCTTTCCAATGCATGTTGACAGGATATGATTTTGATTTTGATTCTTTGCTTGCAAAGTCAGACTAAGTAGTAGGTACTTTCTTTTTGAGCCTAGTATTTCTTCAATGTCATATTTTTTCTTCTATCAACTACATTTTCATTACTGTTTACATGCAAAGACACCAGCTTGCCTAAGTACACATATTCCAGTAATCAATTATTTATCCGATTTCAATTTTTTTACATTTTTGTTTCAGGTCAGTGGGTGGGAAGAAAAAAAAAAGTATTGCACCATTATGTTCGATGAAATGGCTCTCGAACCTGCACTTGTTTACTCAAACAAGTGTGATAATATCACGGGATTCGTAGAGCTGAACAAAAAAACAAATAACCTGGCAGACCATGCTCTCGTATTTATGGCGAGAGGAGCCGTCTGCAAATGGCAACAGCCTGTGGCGTTTTATTTTACGGAAGGAGCAGTTTCGTCACAAAATTTACAAATAATTTTAAAGGAAATTGTAAATTCTATTGTTGAAACTGGCCTCCTCCCCATTGCCCTTGTGAGTGACCAAGGGTCTTCGTTTCAATCGGCATTGAAAAGCCTGCAGCAAAATACCAGAGGTGAACAAATACGTGCTGGTATAGAGACGGGTCAGCATCTGGTCAATTTAATTTAATATATTATTCATTTACACACAGTAAATAAAAAAACACATTATGTACATACTGCCATGCTGCATAAAAAATCACACTAAAAGAGCAGGAAGATGTTTAAGCATGACTATAAAAATAAAAACGAGAATAAAAAACGATCTTTTATTTACAGATGATACTATTAATATTTCTGGTGCGTCACTAAGTGTGATTTTCGATCCACCTCATTTGATAAAAGGAATAAGGAATAATTTTATCACAAAAAATATAAAAATGAATGGGAAAATATCCAAGTGGCAAGACATAGTCGACGTCTACCAGACCGACTGCAAACACACCCAAAGTCGCTTACTTCATAAAATAAACGACGAACACGTCATTCCCGAAAAAGTGAAAAAAATGAAGGTAAGGAAAGAAAATCATCACTTCTTTATTTATCATTCTACATAGATTCCGTACGCAGCTTTGCATGCGTTGTATGCTGATGAAGTAGCCTATTTCGTCTCCAGGCTACAAACTATCGCCATAATATCAAATTGCATCACAGTCGAACTAGCATGATTTCTCTATTAGTTTTTGTAATTTTTTTTGGATATCAATTATATTCTCTCTTAGTTCTTTGTTTTCACCATTGAATGAGCCATACTAATTGTATTATTTATTTTCCAGGTGAAAAACTGCGTTCGTGTACTTAGTAAAACTATGGCAGCTGCCTTGTCTTATACAGCTGAATTCTGTAAGTAATATCCGTACAATATTAAATAGGTAATAATAATTCGAATAATGCCTGCCTATTAGGCTTGAAAGTCGCAACATCAACTACTCTTTTTGATTTAACACCGTGTTTGTGCCTGGTGCCTGCAGTATTAATATTGATTGTTCAAATTATTTTTTTCAGCTCATTACTCGGATGGCAGACCTGTCAGCGATACTTTGAAAAATACTGCGGACATAGTAGGGTTCTTCGACGATGTTTTCGACAGTGTTAATGGCTCTACTTTACTTCAAAAGAATAACAAAGGAAAACCTTTAAGAAAAGCGGTAACCGCAAACTCGCCTCATCATGGTTTCTGGCAAGACGCTATAAATAAAATAAAAACAATTAAATTTGTTCATGGGGAGAGTGAAAAGTCCGTGCCTACTTTAAAAAACTGGGTAACAACATTAAACAGTTACCAGAGGGTGTGGCATGTATTGAGAAAAAATAATATTAAGGTCATGCGCCCTCGCTACTTCAACTCCAAAGACATTTAAAGTATTTACAATAGACGGGACATTGCGAACAAAACAGTGTCCCGGTACTTGTGACCTAGGCGTAACAAGTCTCTCAGTCTAGTATTGTACGCCTGCGCGTCAAGTCGCATTGACGCATTCATGTCCAACAAAAGAAAAATATTTTGTATGGAAATATGCCGAGTTGCGCATTACGTTACTGCTAGTCTCGTTATGGTAAAACAACTGGACCTAAATTCAGTTTATTTTCGTATGTATTATCTATATTTACTCAGTAATTAGAATTAAATAATTTTCATAAAAACATCTAGAAAATTTGTTTATTTTGTATTAAACGCCATCTATTGCTGAGTAGCTTTACTATAGTTGGGTAAAATGACAGCTTCAGTGTTACCACTTTTTAACAAAATTAATATAGTGGTGTGACAAAATAATCGATTCATTCAAGTAACATTCAGTTTAAAATCGATCCATGTTTAATTGATTTTATAAAAGAGGGTAATAATTATTAGAAGAATTAAAAACTAATTAAAAGTCGGACTGCCTTTCAGAGATGTGATGTTGTAAGTATATCGATTTTGTTATCGATAATATTTATTTAAATGTGTGAGGGAGGTTATCTTAGGGAAACTACCTTTTAGAGATAGAGTATTTATTTGTGATATAGGCACAAAATTAGTTTACACTTTAATTTTTTTTTAAATATTGGGAACGAAGACCCTTAATAATTATTCTTTCGCGTTACAATGGCGGCACGAGGGAGGCACGTGGCGACTTGCGCGGTAGGATGATAAATATGCGTCTACGCAGTATGCGTTTGGGCAGCGGACTGGCGCGAGGGGCGCGCGTTCCGTTTTCCGTTTCGTTCAATTTTTGCCTAATTTGTTTAGTTTTCGATATTTATCTAACTGATTTGATTTATATTAGATTGTTCAGGCACCACCGATCCGATTTTTAATCGATGAATTGAAAATCGTATCTGGCAACACTGGCCACACTGGCCATCTACCGGGCGATAGCTGAACCTAATTGAATAAATTGCCGCTCTAATTATGCTATATCTTACCAGATGGCGGCACTGAGACATGGGATCACAGTTTTTCTAAGACATTTCTTTGCATGGCCCCTCTATTGTACCTATCTTAAATCTCTTTGTTCAACTCTGACCCCGTAGAAAACTTTTTCGGTCGGGTGAGGGCATATAATTTTAGAAATAATGATCCGACTTGCCACACCTTCATAAGTACATTCAGATCCTTATTGATAACGGGCTTTATGAAATTCCATAATCAAACATATAATTGTGAGGATGATGCTTGTAGCCAGTTGATTAAAGTACAGTCTTTATTTGCAAAACGCACTGAGGACAGATGCAACACATCCAATATTGAGTCAAATATTCATGTAAATATTGGATGTGTTGAGGAGGATCTGCCTTCAGAAAATATTCGCATACAAGCAGCTCGTGAAAGATTGAATGTACACTCGAGAGCATATACCGCTGGATGGGTAATTAAAAAAATATTAAATAAAATAAAATGTAAAGAATGTGAGACCCATCTATGTACGAATGAGGATTACGATGTACATAAATGGATCTCGCAAAGAGAATATAAAACTATAAAAAAAAGAAAGCTGATCTATCCATCGGAATATGTCGTGAGGCACTTTGGATATGTGATTCAGGAATCAAATGGATACTTGGAATGTAATGGCCATGAAGAAAATATAACTACTAAAATTAAAAATCACATATTAGCCAAGTATCCATTTGATTTCCTGAAATGTAGTGATCACAAAGCTCTTGTGCTAGAATATTTTATGCACTTATCTATTAAATTATGTTTATACAACTGGTGCAACGTTATCAATAGGATACTGAAAGGCACTGACTTATTCAGGCTCGAAAAACGAACTCTGCCACCAATGCAGAAAAAAGTGTACAATAAATATAAAAAGAAATTAAAAAATAAATCATTTAATAAATAAAAATTTGCCTTTCATTTATGTTTGCACGAACCTATACTTTCATTATTAAATTAAGACAAACAAGGGGTAGGTATGTACCCGCTTTTATATAGGTTGTTGGGCTGAAATTACTTTTGTTCCGAATTAAAAAAAGTAAGTACAGCTTGAATTCGCTCATTAAAAAAAAAAAACTGTCATGTTCTATTTTGCTCATAGGACAAACCGAATGTACCATAGATGTCCATCTGATGCGTAGCATCTCTACCTAATCTGTGCACGGTGCGTGGAAAAACAAAACTAGCGCGCCATTTTCCAAACAAGTTAATATTTAACGATACAAGTCTGTTTTTTTCCTCGCAGGTGTGTTGAAAAACGTCGTATGAAACGCGTGTGCATTGATCATTAGACTCTCGGCTTTCTTATCGCACTCGCCTGCGGCTCGCGCGAATAATACCGCCTCGAGCATAATGATCAACATAGCACACATGTATCATAATGTACTATTATATTTTTGGCCCATGCGAGCATTGCACATGCCAAAATTATTAAGTATACTTAATCTCATTTTGATGACAATAACATAATAATCAAATCTATGAGGAAAGCCATCTGTAATCTGCCCGAATTATAAAAATTTAGATTACTCACTGCTGAATTGAACATGATAAGGCAGCATGATCATGGCAATATCGTTGTTAAGGTTGTGCGGTGTGTACTGCGGGTGCATCACAACGTTAGAAGTAGCGATGCGGGTGCCACCAGTGAACAGAAAATTGGAGTTAAGAATCACGGTGAACTGCCACGCCTGCATGCGACCGTCGGTCCAGCAGTGAGCAGCCGTCACCAGACGGTTGGCGGTCAGGAGTGATGAGCCGCATACTGAGTTACCGGAAATACCGACTAGATTGATCAGCAAGCCAGCCTAAGCAAAAAAACATAAAAGTTTAATACGAAGCAAATTATGTCAACGATCATTTTCATGTACATAGACTCCGTTAACTTTTAAATCTTATCTATTCTCTAAACAATAACAATTCATATGTGTCTGAAATCTGATTACTTCATTGGTTGATCAGACACTACAATGGTTGTAGGCAAGATAAGAAAAGATAATGATTATGTATATGAATTGAACAATTTAATATAAGATATTATAAGTGATGACTGTTTCTGACCTGACTTATGGCAATCGCGAGATTCCTACTTTTTTGCCCATAAACTTACGTACCGTAAAATGCTGTAACTTTGCCTGGATTTTGACGTTTTTTGTTCGTATCTCTGAACCTATTTATTATTACGGCTTCTAAAGACTTGCAGATGGAAAACAGACCTTATGCCTTGCCAGGTAGAACCCAAATATATTTAAATCATGCCGTCATTCAGAATTACAAGCACTCAAAGTCGTAGGCAAAGTTGTAGGTAAAAGACACAACTTTGCCTAGAAGGATATCTCAATAAATATATTGTTGATCTTTTTTGTATTTTTTTTCCGTGTACATGAGACACCGTGCTTGACCCCAGCAGTTAGATTATTGCCATGACAGTAATATATTTTTTTTTACGGCTAATAGGCAATGTTGTAGCAGGTACCAGAAACTTTTCATACAAAAATGTCGTTGACTCTAGGGTTGTCCCAAAAAAATACGGATTATTTTCTTAAACTTTTATTCACTTTGTAAAAAAATAAAACAAATTGCTACTTATGAGTAAAAATCACAAATGTATTGCTTTTTAGCAATGCTGGCTTTTACGATGTGGGCTTCTTCCTTAGTTGTCAACTCTGTAGGTCAACCAAATGGTTCGTTATGCATGTTTTTTGATTTATTAAAAATGGTCTGACGCGGGACCCCAAATTTCTTTTCCGCTTCGTATGACGAAATGACTTTTTTTCGTACGAGATCTGCAGCAACTTCTAATATTTCTACGGAGTAATCGGCATAACTACGAGCTCCTGGTTTTCTCCTGCTTCGTTGTGTATTATTTGGCATTTTTGCATATAACTGCAACAAAGTTAAGACTTACTTAAATACAAAATCATGCCTGTAATCACTGAAGGGTCAGGCAGAGATACCTACACCTCTGCCTCACCCTTACAGGCGATTGAAAACATAACTGTCGAAATAAAAATAAGAATGTTCTATTGACATAAAAAAAAATAACATTTTCAATTGAAGCTCTAACTCCTAGGTGATACCTGTGTCTCACCCGATTTCGGAACATTAACAATGTATGCAATAAAATTAAAATATCGTAAAATGAAGGGAGTTTAGTGCATGGAAGCTCTTGAGTTTCGATTCGAAACTCAAGAGCTTGCATCCACTAAATTCCCTTCGTTTTACGATATTTTACCCGGTTATATAACCGGGTTCCAAGCTGTGAAAATTTCATGCAAATATGACATTTATAGGTATAGTAAAAATATATCAATATTAAAATCAGACTAGTGACAACCCTAGACCCAGGCAAAGTTGTGTCACTCAAGTTTCCGAAACAGTGCACAACATTGCCTACTAAGTTATTTTAATGAAATCGTGTCCTTTTAATAAAAATATCAAGCAATATGGAAAGTAGATAGTATGTTCTTACCCTGGGATGTTATAGCTGCACGAAAACACCTTTACTTTAGCTAAAACTTCAAAAGTTACACGACACTAAAAAATTTCACCTACGCGCACCGGTGTTTGTCGCACAACTGACAGAGTAACAATGAAGCTACCATTACAAAAAATGAAAAATCTGTTGCCCTAATAATGTAAAATCACTACCAAATGGTAGAAAATAAGAAAAAACTAAGCAAACGCGAAATATCGCAATTGAAACAAAATAGGCAAACTTGGGCGTAGTTGGCAAAGTTGCAGCGTTTTACGGTATCAATATGATACTATAACTAAAATTACCCGCAAATCATTACGCAAAAAAATGTGAAGTAAGTAATTACATTTTTTTTAATTGTATTTGGGCGATAGCCGTTAAATATTAAAGTAAAAAAGAATTAAGCAATTATAGTAACTTACGAAGTAAGGATGTGCATTGGCAGGAGCCAAAGCGCCACCAACAACCCTGTTGTCTATAGCGGCCTCGGCCAAGACCGTCTCCTCAGCTACCCTGAGCTTCTCAGCGGTAGGAATGCCGACTTCCTGATGGTACCCAGACCCAACTTCCACCAGCGCTGAAGCAGAAGCCACCAACGCCAAACCAAACAAAAATAGAGCACGCATTTTAAGAAAATTATTTTTTTAATTATCACGAATGAAAAATTTTGCCACTTTATATACCTTCCGCTCATTAAATCTGATCTAATCATTCGTAATCAATGATTGGTAATTTGTTAAGTTTACATTAATTCAATTCTAAACAAAAGCCGATTAGTGTTATCAAGTCGATATCCGTGGGTAAAACCGTTGGATATTCTTATCTCCATACGGATTAAAGGTAAGTCAAATATTATGGAAGTTTTTCCCTCAACCGTCCTACCAATGCCGTCTTTAGCATAAGGGCACACGGGGCCCGTGCCCAGGGCCCCCATTCTCAGGGGGCCCCGAAGGACCGACAATTTCTCTCACACATTTATTCTCCAAACATTTTTGTCGGGCACATTTTTCACAAATTAGTAATCTTATCAGAAGGCATATACTACGCCATTATATCGATGACTGCGCCTATTCCTACTGTACTAATGAATAATATTTCCGAACGCATCCTACCTAATTTACTAAGTACACAATCTAGCGATCACTCACGCAATCCCTCCGATTCCAAAGTCAAGCTGCACTGTCTGAACAAGGCCTAACATAAATGTTGACATTGTCTATGGTTGGGGGAATCCCCGAAAGATGTATTAAACGTTCAGTCTGATATAGGAGTGAGTCGCGTTATTTTGTTTCATTTGATATTTAAAATTGAGTAAGATAAACAGAAGTTTTGATTTGTTTCGCTTAAACATTATTTCATTATGTCGAAAAGAACATATTTAAGTGGTTCACAAAAAAGGAAAAAAGTTATAGCTCAAAAAGAAATAACGGAAAAACTTCCAAAGCTCACTTCGTTTTTTACGGTTGAAGAAACAAATAAGCCCAGGGATTATTCATTCTTATCACCGCAAGATAAAAGTACCTCTGAATGTCACCAGGAAAAAGAAGTTACATGTGACGAAAATGACAAACACACATTAGATGCTGAACCATCGACTTCAAGCCACTGTGAATTAATAACTGCAAGCTTAGAGAATGTATCTGTGTCTCCTGACCCTGGTACTTACAGTGACGACATTTTACCGGAAGAAGTCCGTAATATTTGGATTCGAAAAGGGCCAGAGTTTTTCCAAAATAAAAATAGTGACTTCTCCGAAACTTCTACAAGTTTTCCAGATTCAAGTGGTAAAACGAAAACTAGATGCTTGACTAAAAATATTTTTATTCGTAAATTGACGAATGGTGAGTCTTTAGAAAGAAAATGGCTCCTTTATTCACCAGCAAAGAAATCTGTATACTGTTATTGCTGCCGTCTATTTAATACCACTACTACTGGACATAATTTAAGTTCTCCTAATGGATATAAAGATTGGAAGCATATAAGTAACTTATTGATAGAGCATGAGAACAGTTTACAGCACAGGGAATTTATGATGAACTATGTTGCAAGAATGAAAACTACTGGACGAATTGATACTGAGTTGCTGTCCCAATATAATACAGAAATTAACTATTGGAAGAATGTGCTTAAGAGGATTGTCGCAGTAGTGAAATTTTTGGCTTCAAGAGGTCTTGCTTTTCGTGGTGATAATGAGACATTAGGATCGCAAAATAATGGGAATTATTTGGGATGTTTAGAACTGATTAGTGAATTTGATCCTTTTCTTGCTGATCACATACAAAACTGCGGAAATCGTGGAAAAGGAAGTACATCATATTTATCGGCAAATATTTGTAATGAATTTATTAATTTAATGGGACAGCAAGTTTTGAAAACCATTGTCAAAGAACTTAAATCAGCAAAGTACTACTCTATTAGCGTAGATTCTACGCCAGATCTGTCCCACGTAGACCAACTGACTTTCATAGTTAGATACGTAAAAGACGGACAGCCTATTGAGAGATTTTTGCAATTTTTGCCTGTGGATGAACATAATGCGCAATATATAGCAGATACCATTTTACACTTATTTGAAAGCCTTGATATTCCTATAAAAGATTGTCGCGGGCAGAGCTACGACAATGCATCAAATATGTCTGGAAAGTACTCTGGCGTTCAGTCAAGAATAAAAGAAGTTTGCGAATTTGCGATTTACGTTCCATGTGCGGCACATTCGCTAAATTTAGTGGGTGTTCAGGCTGTTGAGTGTGTTACTGAAGCAGTAACATTCTTTCAACTTGTACAAAAATTGTTCAATTTTTTCTCGGCTTCGACAAAACGATGGAAAATTTTGACAGAGCATTTAGGTGCAAATAGAGTCCTGAAGTCCCTTTCGGAAACTAGATGGTCTGCACGCGCCAATGCTATTAATGCTTTGCAAAATGGTAATTTAAATATTTCTGAAGCATTATCTTCAATCGCAAGTGACATCAATCAACCAGGAGACACTAGAAAGGAAGCCCAAAGCCTAGCAAAAAAAATGGGAAAATTTGAGACTGCTCTTCTAACGGAAATATGGAATGATCTTTTGGGAGTTATGAATAAAACAAGTCTAAGTTTACAGAATAGCACTATGACCATGGACGTTGTAACGAAACTTTACGAATGTCTGATCAGTTATGTCAATACCGCACGCAATAATTTCGATCAGTACGAAACGGCTGCTAAAGAAAAAAATCCGTATGCTGACTACAAAGATACATTTGAAAGAAAAAGATTTCGCAGCACACGCATCACTTTTTTTGAAGGATCGTCAGAGACTGCACAGTTGAGAGGCAAGGAAAAGTTTCGTGTAGATACTTTCATTCCCATAATTGACACATTAAATACACATTTAAAAAAACGTTCGGCAGCATACCAAGAAATTGATAGTCGATTTAGTTTTCTTTGTCAGTTAACAACAATCGAATCTGGTGAGTTGACCAAAAAATGCAAAGAATTTGCAGAATTTTATCATGAAGACATTAATGCAGATGAGCTCAAAACAGAATGTTTTCATTTAAGCCAATATTTAAAAAACATAGCAAAGGAATCAGCGGATTTAAATATCTCAACCTTACATAACCTAATAAAATCGGATATATTGGAAGAAACTTTTCCAAACGTAGAAATTGCTACAAGAATATTCCTTTGCCTAATGGTTACCAATTGTAGTGGAGAGCGGTCATTTTCGCACCTTAAGAGAATAAAAAATGAATTGCGAACAACAATGTTACAAGAAAGACTGAGTAATTTGTCAATTATGTGCATAGAAAGTGATATCCTTCAAAAAATTGACTTTGAGGATATAATAGAAGATTTTGCTCAACAGAAATCCCGAAAGAAACCGTTATCGTAATCGTAACCAAAAACCAGCAGCATTCTAATATCATTAATATCATATTATATCATACTGTATTTGATTACCTATAATAAATGGTCATACTTAGTAAAAAATTTTTATTATAATTCGCTTTTTTTACTTTCCAAAAGGGCCCCAAATTCTTGTGTGCCCAAGGGCCCCAGCCTAGTTTAAGACGGCCCTGGTCCTACCTATCTCAAACTACTTACTTACCTACTATAGATTTGAAGAGATCAATATTCTATAAACCATGTGCATGAAATTCTGTCCGTTTCTTTGTTAGACCGGCTGACTTGTAAAACATTGGACATATAGAAGAAGGGTTTTCAGTATTCAATTCTATGTAGTTCCAAATATGACAAAAAAAGTGTTAGTTTTTTTGTCCTAAATTTTTTTCAGTTTGGGTTTCGCCAAAAAATTATATGAAATGCGAATTGTGTCTGAAAAGGAGTCACATAGGTACCTATACCTATAATTTTGTCATTTATTACCCATTGAATATTTGCCATGAACCTGTAAAAAAATCCTAACTACTATTGAGCAATTTTTCATCGAAGAGCCGTACCCCGCGTTCAAATAGAAGGATATCGTCGCGGAAACACGTTATCGTCGCGTTCTTCGGTTTGGAAAACCGGAAGGCGCCCTCTGTTGGTGCGACCACGCTTTCCGGTTCACCGAACAAAAAGAGACTTAAGCCTGCGATCGCTTTCTATTAGAACGCTCTTTTAACACATCGACCGTCTGTCATTCCTGGGCGCTACCAAATTTCTAATGGGGACCCTGATATTTGCAAGACATGAGTCGATAATTTTGACCTCGTCAGAATCCAAGAATATGTAAACAGAAACTAAAAGAGGTAGGTATGCGAACTTACAGATTGCTTATAATGTGAAGGTAATAACTTATAAGTAGTATAGCCATTTCAATCATCTGATAACTTTATTCCAGGAATAATTTTGAAATTTTGACATTTATTGCATACAAAATCTGTCAAACGTCAATTTTATTCCTCGAATAAAAGTTATCTGGCGATGGAAAAATCAGCCCTTAGAGCTGATTTTTCCAACGCCAGATAATTTAACGGAGAAATAATTTTGAATTTTTGACAGTTCTTCCCTACAAAACCTGTCAAACGTCAATTTTATTCCACGAATAAAAAATATCTGTCGATTGAAAAATCAGCCCTTAGTCCAACTAGGGACTTAGTACCTACGTACTAGTAGTCATCACCTCAACAAGTTGGACTTCAGCATTGAACAGTACAGACAGAACAAAACGATAAAGCAGGGTCAAAATAATATAAAATAGTTGTTTTAAATTAAAATGTAATGTATTTATATTATACGTCAGTCTCATAGTATTTACATGTATTGTTGGATGAAATTGGTAAAGCTGGTGACACGAGCGTAGGCCGATGGGTGGCCGAGCTGGCAACCGGTCCTAGCGACGAAAGAGCTGATACCGACCTGCAAACAAATTGAGTTCGTTAACATAAAGGTCAAAATGAGAAGAAAAAAGAAAATAAAAGAAGAATGTGCAGTATTGGCAAAGTCGAAAAAAACTGAGCAACCACGAAATAATTAGGATTCCACACAAGCCTGCCAACCTATGTAGATTCCAGACAAAGTGAATCTTATCTTATCGACAAACACTACGTCTCGTCGACAGTCCCATTTTCCATCGATGCTTTTTGTTTTATAGGTGCCTACCTATGTGGTATACAATACACTCACCAAAGTAGGTGTTCCTTGTAGGTTCACAATGAGAGGACCGCCGGAGTCTCCGCCGCACACACCGACGCCGCCAGCACCGCTGGTGCAGATCGTGCTCTCGACCACAAAAGTGGATCCAAAAGTCAACTGGCACTGAAGCAGACTGATGACTTGTAAGTTAACGTGACTCACGATCGCCGAGGCACCCGCTTGCTCTGCAAAATTAGAGAAAGTTTTAACAGGTCTTAACTTTAATTAACAGAAACTTAAAAAATTTACAGTAACTATTATGGCAATAAGTAATACTCTCTTATTGTGGTAACACATACTGGTCTAAAAAAACACTGCGATTTTATTAATAAGCAAAAGAAAATGATTAATTTTAAGATTATTATAAGAACTTACGGTCGCTAGTTCTGCCAAAGCCAGCGGCAACTGCCCAGTTTCCAACGAATTGATTCCACATATTATTACCAGAAGGGAGGGCTATTGGCTGGATACTATCTGAAATTCAAATTAGTTGTTCAAATACCAGATAAGAACTTTTCTTATTTCGTGGGTGGGTATCTAAACCAGAAATAACATAATGTAAGCCCTACTATCCTTAGATCCATACGTCTTCCGGTACGCGGTCGCCACTCCAGAACCTTTCGGCCCCATCGGCCATCTGTTCTGCGAGCAATGTGCCCTGCCCACTGCCACTTAAGTTTGGCAATTCTTCGGGCTATGTCGGTTACCTTGGTTCTCTTGTGAATCTCCTCATTCCTGATTCGATCACGCAGGGAAACTCCAAGCATAGCCCTCTCCATTGCCCTTTGGGTGACTTTCAGTCTTCTTATCAGCCCCATTGTGAGCGACCACGTTTCAGTGCCATAAGTCATCACTGGCAACACGCATTGGTCAAAGACTTTTGTCTTGATACACTGCGGTATGTGGAACGAGAAGATATTGCGTAGCTTCCCGAACGCTGCCCAGCCGAGTCGGATTCGACGATTGGCCTCTTTCTCGAAGTTAGACCTACCTAACTGGACAGTTTGTCCTAGGTAAACATACTCGTCCACGACTTCGAGTGAAGCGTCTCCGATCTTTATGAGATTGGGTGTTACATGGCATTTGACATGACCTACGTTTTGTCCATGTTTATTTTAAGACCCACTCTTTCGGAGGCTCTACTGAGGTCATCGAGCATTGTACTGAGGTCCTCCATAGTCTCAGCCATGACTACGATATCGTCGGCAAACCGAAGGTGAGTTATGTACTCGCCATTGGTGTTAATGCCAGCCCCTTTCCAGTCCAGGACCTTGAAGACATCCTCCAGTGCAGCGGTAAACAGTTTCGGAGAGATAACGTCTCCCTGTCTCACACCTTGCTGCAAAAGGATAGGTTTGAGGTCTGATCCTGGAGTCGGACTGATATAGTGGCGTTTTCGTACAGACACTTCAGCACCTCGATGTACCGATAGTCGATCTGGCACCGTTGAAGAGACTGCAGTACAGCCCATGTCTCGATCGAATCAAAGGCTTTCTCGTAGTCCACAAACGTTAAGCAGAGACGCAGGATATACTCTTCGGTCTTCTGTATAGCCTGTCGTAGGGTATGTATGTGGTCTACGGTACTAAAGCCTTTACGGAATCCGGCTTGTTCCGGAGGCTGGAAGTCATCAAACCTGCGCGCGAGACGGTTCGTGATGACTCTCGAAAACAGCTTGTAGACATGGCTCAGAAGTGAGATGGGCGTTTAGTTCTTAAGAAGGGCATAGTCGCCCTTTTTAACCTTTCGTATGTCCGGAACGTGGATCCACGCGAGACACAATTACTTTTTAATTGTTTCTGTAATTACGGCATTCAACCGGGTAAAGAAAAGTATCACCACACCTCTGTTCCATGCCTGTGGTGTCTTACCCTCGAGTATGACGGAACCAAACAACTTCTGAAGGACCTTAAGAACGGGTTTTCCGCCGGCCTTCAGGAGCTCGACCGTAATTCCGTCATCACCTCGTCGCCTTATTGTTTTTGAGCTGCTTCAGAGCCATCCTAATCTCGTACAGGCTGACGTCCGGGATGTCTTCGGTATAGATCCAACTGCCTACACCTATTTAAAATTTGATCCATGCGGGAATCCCAACCACAACAAATCATAAACACCTGTTTCTTCTTCTGTTACTGCACCATTGCTTATTAATGTTGTCAAAATATGTATAGTGATATCTTGTATACCTACAAAATTATAATGTCTAATTTTGGCGACAATAACAAAATAATCAAATCTATCATGAAAGTTATCTGATCAAAAATACTAAGTATACCTGTGTCTTATCTACAAAATTAAATGGATTAGGAACTTTAGATTACTCACTGCTGAACCAAATGCTTGTAGGCAACATGATCATGGCAATATCGTTGTTAAGGTTGTGCGGTGTGTACTGAGGGTGCATCACGACGTTAGAGGTAGCGATGCGGGTGCCACCAGTGAACAGATGATTGGAGCCGAGGATGACAAGGAACTGCCACGCCTGCATGCTACCGTCGGTCCAGCAGTGCGCTGCAGTCACCAGCCGGTTGCCAGAGAGGAGCGAAGATCCGCATACTGAGTTACCAGATATACCGACCAGACTGATCAGCAAGCCAGCCTGTACAAACATTAATTGTTTAATCGTTACGAATTGCGTCACCAATTACATTACAAAGTTCTTGTTCAAACTCGAAAGATTTGTTCAAACTCGAAAGTTTTTTTCAAACTCGAAAGATTGAAAACAAATAGATTTTAATGTAATTAAATGGTACCTACAAACTTTTATTCCCTAAAGATTAATTTGTACGTGTTTCAAATCTGCATCATAATTGCGTAACACACTATCTATGTCAATCTGTATCATTTTAAAGGATATAATCTCACTGGTGTTCTATCAGTTCGTAAACTTTACGTAAGTCGGGTACTCCGTAGATATCACCGCATTACAATTCCAAAGCTACTGCCGACCAGCAAGAGACGCTTTATTTGTCCAACACCCCGTGTAAAATCTTTTTTTGCAAATCGACACTAACTCAATCGCACCGCGTATTTATAACAAACTCACAGCAAAGGATACTCATAACTTAAATAACCAGGATTTTGGGAAAAGTATTCTCGATTGGCTAACCAAGCTAGATTATGAGCAAGTGGAAAGCCTACTCTTAACCAATATCTAAACTGACTGTATAGTCGCAAACCTACGCATGTGTTTGGTATGTATAAATACATACCAAACACATACATACATATACACACATACACAACTACATACATACACTACAAAATCACTAATCCGAACACACATACCTATTAACCGTGCCAATACACAAGCACCCTTTCACACTCCCTCACACACATGACATCATTTATCACAAGGAATAACACACTACGTGCTCACTCAGTTAAATTAACCTTGCACTGTATAATTTACTTTTAATTTACTATTACCTTTTTTGTGTTTAGCTTCAACTACTTGAGAACGCTTTAAGAATCTAGTAATTATGTAAACTGGAAGGCAACTGTCTCCTGAGATACAGGCTAACAACCTAGTTCAGGAAGCAGTGCGCATAAGTAACTGTGTACTTACTTTGTTTTCCATAAAGCATTATTATTATAAAAGATATTGCTAATCCATTGCTTCATACGTTCGAAAAATTTGTCTGTTCAACAACGTACCTAAATAACGCAATGAATTTTGTTGAACTGTCAAAATGTTGCCATTGTTATTGATAGTGTTACGCAATTAGCCCGCTCATCACTTAAATTCTCTAAAGTGTTTTAGGCCCCAGCCTAAAAGACTGTACATGACGTCATGAACCTCTCGCGACCTGCACCAGTGATAGCCATCTCTCTTAAATTTATTGAAGTAGCCACCAAAGACAAGCGGGGACAGCCACTAGGCACTTCCACTTTATTTAGATACGCAAAGTGGCTGACGCTGACTACTCGTGACTATCGCTGAGCGATCGCGAATTTCTCAAACACTAATTAATTACGTATTATTATAAATATGATAGAATAAGACATGAGTACATAAGAGGAAGTTTGAAAGTGGCACCGTTAACTGAAAAGTTGTGTGGAAATCGGTTGTCATGGTATGGACATGCGTTACGGAGGAATGAGGAAAATGTAGTGAAGAAAGTTTTGAGTATGATGGCTATAAGAGTAGGGGAAGACCAAAGAAACGGTGGATGGACTGTGTGAATGATGACATGGTTAGAAAAAGTTTACTACCGAGACGACGACTAATAGAGAAGTATGGGAGAAAAATACATGTTGCGCCGATCCCAAATAAATTGGGATAAGATAAGAACAGGAGAATGATGAATAATTAATGCCATATTAATAATTGAGTTGGAGAAATTTTGAACAACCACGTTGCCTATAATTTGGAAGATTTGCAGTGCAGGTACTATCTATTATTTTTAATGATCTATTTGCCTAAGTCCCTATACAATGTTTGACGACAGATAGCCATTTTATGCAAAAGTAAAAAAACGAGGGACTCACTAAGTAAGGATGTGCGTTGGCGGGAGCGACAGCGCCACCTACAACCCTATTGTCTAGAGCTGCCTCTGCCAAGAACTTCTCCTCAGCTACCCTGATCTTCTCAGCGGTGGGAATACCGACTTCCTGATGGTATCCAGACCCAACTTCCACCAGCGCCGTCGTTGAAGCCACCAGTGCCAGACCAACCAACAATAGAGCACGCATTATGTCTAAATTATTTTCCTAATTATGAGGAGCGATAAGAAATAGCCGCTTTTATACTTTCCGCTCATTAATTCTGATCTAATCATTCGTAATTGATGATTGGAGAACAATTAAAACGGAACCTGATTAGTTTTATCAAGACAGGCGGGGTTATCTTATCTGGATACGGATTATCGAAAGACGTCCACTGCAGGACATAGGCCTCAAATGGTTCTATTTCCTTGGGACATTGTTTGGAAAAAATATGTACGTTTGTATTTTAATTGCAGTGACTTAGACGTTGATTTTTACCCAGTCTTTTGTTTTTTTCAAATGTATCTCTTAGTTTACTGTTGATCCAATTTTTATTTAAGAATGTATGTGGATTTTTAATCGACTTTCCTTAGTATACTTATTGTTGATTTAATTTTAAATTGTGCATGGTGTTTTTAAAATTATAAAAATAATTGTTTTTTAAACCTTTTGTTTTGATACTCTCATTTAAATTGTTGAACAGTAAATTTTTCAGCAAGTAATTAAAATGATCATATCTTAAATCTTGTTTATTTCAGATCTGACTGTACCATATTAATGAAAAGATGATTATTATACCATTTCTGTGACTTTGATTGTAAAAAAGATGATTTATACCTAAATGTTTAGAATTGTTTTATTATTGAATTATTGTTTTATTTTCAAATGTTAAGGAAGTAGGTACCTACCTACCTTTTTTTTTTGTAGACTGTACCTTTAAAGTAATTGTAATTTGGGACGAAACACCACTTCAATACTTGATATGGGACAAACTAAGAATTTTTTGGAATATGGGACAAAACTTCAGGACGAACGAAGAATAAATCTCTTGGTCACCTGTTATGTGTTATACCATTTTAAATTGGTTGTTCGGTTTTTTAAATCGCAAGCATACTGTGACGGTTCAGCATGTCTAGTGCACTCATTCGCCTGATTACCTTGTTATCCATGTAGCCGTATCTACAACACCACATGCGAACATCGCGTCATACTGACGTCACGCAATCCTGCATCTCGCAAGCAGAGTTTACCGCGCAACTAACATATTGACACAACGGCCCGACATGAATCATCAGGCAGTTGCCCGCCAGACACAACACCCGCCTGGTCGGAGGATCCTCCCTTTTCTATAGAGTATGAGTGAACTTTACACCCTGTTCCTCATACCTCTATACCCACAATATCCAGAAATTTAAGGGAGCTTGTTAATCACAGCCACAACCGACACACATTCAACGAAACTATGTAAGTATCTAATTTTCTTGGTCGAAGAGCCTTTCTTCTGTAAACCCAATAGAAAGTATAGTTTCCTCATTGTTTAAAAGGTTTTAAATAAGTAGTTGGATCGTTTGCACAATGTTTTCTGCTCAACCCTTCGAGGAAAAAAGGTGTGATGTTACCTGTGTTGTTGTGGTCCGCTAGCTTATCTCGACAACGTACCCGTCCCCGTCAGAACTTATGGTTGGTTGGTGGTGGTGGTGGTGGTGGTGGGTGGTGGTGGTTATTGGTGGTGGTTGGTTGCTTTGTTGTTGTTGTTTGAGTTATTTTCATTTTCCTCTAAAATCCATTTTGAGAAACTTTGAGCTCCCACGGCAGTCCTTTCAGAATCATGTATGTTCAGCGATTATATATTAACCTCTCTGCTCGACTAGATTTTGACATATGACATACCAGCTGACTCGACGGGATGTTGCGAATTACGTCATGATTTTCAGGAATTTACTTCAACTTTCAGCATTCGAATTTATTAAGAAAAATGTGTTACCGCGCCTATTTGGACAATAAGCTTGTGGCAAATATCTTTAATTATATGCTGATGTCGGTCAAACCGCGTCATTCTACTGCGAAAAATGTATAAAATAGATATTACTACACCTATCCAAAATGTAGGCATCTTAAAATCGCTGAAAATATATACATAAACCACATAATCTCTTGATGAAAATATCCAAAATGGAAAAATAAAGATATTGTCATTCTCTCTGCATTCTTACTTTTACCATTTTTCATACGTAAGCTACATAAAAAACATGATCAAATCTTGATAAAAATTACTTAAATTGTGTTGCGGCGTGACACTTCTTAGTGCTGACAATCCACCCAATTTTGTTATTTCGATTAATAAATGTCTTAAAGCATAATCGATAATCGGTATTTATAAAAAATAAAAATTTGTAGAAATTGAATAAAAACTCTTTGGTAAATTTTTCATGAATTAATTATTTATTTAAATATAATCATTTTATTTTAATAAGTACAGTGTGGATAGGCGTGTAACTTATGGTTCCCTACGTCCGAATGAAAAAACGGAACCTTTATAGAATCACTCGTGTGTCTGTCTGTGTAGGTCTGTCACAACCGATTTGTTTCGAATCTACTGGACCGATTAAGTTGAAATTTGGTATACTTATAAATTTCTGTGACTCGAACATGGCCGTGTAACATAAATAAATTAATTTATAATATGGGGTCACTTTTTGGGGTCACATTAGAAAATTTAAAAAGCTTTGCATACTGTAGGTACCGTGTGATATATCAAATGAAAGGGCTTGTAGTGAGGGTCACAAATATATTTTTATAAGACCACTGAGACTAAAATAAAAAAAAATACAAAATATAGTTCTGTGATTATAGATTCCAGGAGATCCTATCAGAAGTCTGGTCTTAAAATAACAAAGCAAATCTCTCAATATACTGCGACAAAACATGTTCGGAATGTTGGGGATGTTATATTCAATTTAAAGTTGTTATTAGGGTTCCGTACCAAAATGGTAAAAAGCAACCTTTTTTTTTGGGTGGGAAATCATCATATGACCCCTCCCGCTCTGGGCGGAAGGGAGCGTCAGACTCTTGCTGACTAAACCCCCCAGTGTTTCTTCCCTAGCCCTTTGTGTTCCGAGCCAGCGGTAACCCTTGCGGACAATCCCGCTGACCCGGCAGGCTTCGGCCCTGGCGGGTACTTTCCACGCGCGCCTCAAAGAGATGTCAGCATCACGTGAATAAGGAACCCTTATGTTGCGACTCAGTATGTCCGTCTGTCACAGCTGGATATCTCAAGAACTACTAAAGCTATCAACTTGAAATAGTTTTAGGTGACGTTTGCCGAACTATTTTGCAAACAAGAAAGAAATAAAAATATTTTTGTTTTTTTTTTACAACCGGGACTGAAAAGGGTTTTGAAAAATTCGAAGTGGGGCTACTAAGGTATGTGGGGTATCAAGAAAGAGCGTAATTTGCACATTCTCAAACATTTTTTTTAAGCCGCATGTTTTTTGACTTTTGATAAAAATGTAAAAAAAAATACCGTTTCCCCCTTATCTCCGAAGTTTGCATAGAGAAAATCCTGAAATTATTCTATGTGATAGAAGTTTATGTAACGATTACAGGAAAAATAAAACGATGTCTCTAAATCGCACACTCTTTCAGAAATCATCAACAATAAATACATTAGTTCCACTATCGGTCATGAGATAGCGCTGACCTAAAACTGCAATATTCTACACCGCAGCGTGCAGTGTTAAAATTCTCTGAAGCATAATAGGTCTCACCGATGAAAATTTAAAAACATAAGATGGTACGGAACCCTCGGAGAGCGAGTCCGACTCGCGCTTGCTTGTTTTTTTAATGTTATGCTTAAAACACTTGTTATGAAAATATGATTTTTTGGCATTTTTAATCTCAAATAGCAGCCAAGGGGGTTAATTGCAGAGTTTCGCTGTAATAGTAAGAAATGCTCAATATGTTATTCCCCTAAAAGTGACACAGGGCCGTTGCGGGTGACGTCAACATCGAAAGGGATAAGAAAACAGTACTTTTCTTTTCTGGCCCGGCACTTTAATTTTTGGGTGCGTTATGAATGATGAGTTTATGAAATACAAACTTATTTTTTCAGTCGATCAAATTAATGATGAGCATTGTGCATGCGTAAATATTCAACCCAACTACCGAACTTTTCACTGTGCGTGGTCCGACATAAACAAGGCCAGTTTTTAAAATTACGTTGGGTGGGTTAGTACCACAAAAAAAAACAATTTCTATTACTCAAGTTAACTATTAAATACAAAACTGTCCAAGTGCGAGTCGCACTCGCACACGAAGGGTTCCGTATCACAAGGCAAAAACGCCAAAAAAACAGGAATGTTGTATAGGAGCCGCCCCTTAAATATTTATTTTATTCTGTTTTAGTATTTGTTGTTAAAGCGGCAACAGAAATACATCATCTGTGAAAATTTCAACTGTCTAGCTATCACGGTTCATGAGGTACAGCCTGGTGACAGACGGACAGACGGACAGTGGAGTCTTAGTAATAGGGTCCCGTTTTTACCCTTTGGGTACGGAACCCTAAAAACTACCAAGTTCATACAACTAATAAAACATATTGAAATGTAGAGTGATTGCGGAATACCCAATTTATCCAATTAATTTATCATCATTCCCAAACTTTTGTTAAGCCTACCTAGAAAATGTATACTGGGCATTCTGTAGCAAACTATTGGAAAGTATCAAAAATAAATAATTGTACATTTTATAAAAATAATTTGAAGCGGCGAGCGCATTCCGAAGATAAATTCAAATATAGAACCAATTCGGCGCGAAATTCAATGAATGACTATGGTCAAAGGCCCTCAGTTATTGACTCAGTTTTAATATAATGTCCAAAAAACTATTATAATTACATTAAAAAATCATAAATCATTGTTATAAACAATGCTTTTTATATTAAAATGATTTTATTTTAATTTCTGAGTATCGATTTCCGACATTCGACATATTAATTACTCGAGTCAATCGAAATTAAAAAAAAAAATTGTTTATCAAAATCGCTTTCACACATCATTACGATAAAAAAAAACAATAATGGACGGCGATTCTGAACACAAATTGAGTAGTGGTAATGAATAATACGTGTTATTGGACCCTGTGTTTCAATATTACGTTAAGATTTGGGCATTGTCGTGTTGTTTATAATATTTTCAATAATATTTGTCTCATTTTAAATCTTATCTACATGTGTATGTGTGACATTTGTGAAAAGTAAAAATGTAAACACGCACGTTTGGCGCGAAACTTCGACATTTGATATCAAAAAACTTCATTACCGCTACTTATTTAACTTGGGCAATGGATGAATTCGTCAAATAATTAAATGATGTATGCCCCACTGCCCCTGTGGTGGAGTTTGGATATTCGAAATTCCCATTTTTTATGTTTTTTAGCCTCGACCACCTCTGTCAACAAAATGGCGATTATCGCATTTACAGACTTAAATTTAATAAAGGTAAATTAATAAGCTTGCGCGCTAAGTATGCAATATTTATTGGCGTTAACGTATGAGTTTTTTATCCAACTCTCTTAATTAACGCACATTCATAAGATTTGATGGGTAGCATAATGAAAATTTACATAATCAATGAAGAATGTCGTATGTCGTAATTCCTGGGTCCAATGGGACCCAGTACCGAGCCGGCGGAGGTTCGTGTGTTCGGGTCCATTCGGGGGCGCTACTGAACTATACGGTTAAAGTATAAATGAGCTAGATTGTTTATTATTTTTGGGAAATTATTCACCTCTAAGCAAAAATTTATTGACGGGTACTCAGAATTCCGAAAGTCTGAATAACCAACAGTTTTACCAAGCCAAGGGGTATCGCGTTACCCAGTAACTGGGTTGCGCAGCTTAGATTGTCGAATCATGTAAATACTGATATTCAGCTGCATCAGACTGGAAGCCGACCCCAACCTGTGTGAGTGACCTCTGAGTTTGTTTCGGCCTTTCTTCTCAGAGTAGTCAGATAGGAAACGACGATCTCATCAAGTTTAAAAAAAATATGATTGACGTGTAAAAGTGTTGGTGCAAACCTACTTACAAAAATAAAATCATTTATCATTTATAACTTAGTTCTGAAGAGGCTTTATAGGCAGATGATGATATTATGCTTAGATAGATGTTGTCAATAATATTTTAATAGCCTTGCGGGTAACGCTAATAAATCTATATTAACCCTGTGGGTATTTAATAAAAACTTTTTCACCGCCTATTTTGATTTAGATCGGTACCAAAAACCCAAAAGAGTCATCAGGTCGGCACAGAATGGAAGATAAATAAGTAGGTTCTGTACAAAATAAGAAAACAACAATAGTATGTAATAGGTACCTAAATAAAAAAAATGTCATGTATTTATGATCTCATGATCATCAGTCTCATATTATTTTTACAAGTTTTGTAGGATGAAGTTGTTGAAGCTGGTGACACGCGCGTATGCCGCGGGCAAACCAGCCTGGCAACCGGCGCCAGAGACGAATGAGACGACGCCGATCTGGAAAAAAGGTAAGGTTATTAGATAATAATTCAAAAAAGAAAAAAGAAATGCATATACGCAACACAATGGCACTGTATTGAAATTCGTCAAAAAATCCCAGAACTAATAGAAAAATTCGGGATTTCACAACGCCAAAATTCCTGTTTTAGTATAAGATAAGCCAGGAAGGCTGATTCAGTATTTGATGGGTGCAGGGCCCACCTCTAGTGAGTATGGTGACGGTCTGCTGCTCAAAGACGAGTTTTGGTTACTCGTCTTTGAGCCACGATAGGTACATAGTGATTTGGCCAGCCGCATGCACACATAGTGATTTGGGCAGACCTTCACTTTCGTCACCTGAGGAGGGGCCTACACCCACCAAATACTAAATCAGCCTTCCTGGCGATAATTACCAAAAGTACGGCTATGTCTTATGATATTAGGCCTTATAGCTGAGCTAACCCCGAGCCGAGGGTGCAGTTACTGGAGTCACACCGCAACGTCAACTTCAAGGCGTTCGTGGTGCGCATACCAACATGCTAAGTGCACCTGGTGATGGAAGAAAGCTTTTGGCCGCAGGATGTGGTATTACGCCGCTTTCACGGACAAGTGCCACCAGAACGCACAAAGACTTAGTGCAACTAAGTGATTTGGCCAGCCGCATGCACACATAGTGATTTGGGCAGACCTTCACTTTCGTCACCTGAGGAGGGGCCTACACCCACCAAATACTAAATCAGCCTTCCTGGCGATAATTACCAAAAGTACGGCTATGTCTTATGATATTAGGCCTTATAGCTGAGCTAACCCCGAGCCGAGGGTGCAGTTACTGGAGTCACACCGCAACGTCAACTTCAAGGCGTTCGTGGTGCGCATACCAACATGCTAAGTGCACCTGGTGATGGAAGAAAGCTTTTGGCCGCAGGATGTGGTATTACGCCGCTTTCACGGACAAGTGCCACCAGAACGCACAAAGACTTAGTGCAACTAAGTGATACTAACATAGTTATTAAGGTTTATTTACTACCTAACAAAATTGTTACTATATTATTATGTAAACTTAGGTTAAGGTATGTATCTATGGTCTTTGTTGCCTGAAAATAAATGTTTTATTATTATATAGATAAAAATTGAATATAAGCAGTAGACACTCACCAAAACGGGCGTTCCAGCACGGTTGAAAACGAGGGGACCGCCAGAGTCTCCAATGCAGGGGCCGACGCTGCCGATACCGCTGGTACAGATCGTGCTGTGGATCACATAGTCAGGTCCGTAGATGCCCGCGCAGTCGATCTCGTTGACTACTTGCACGCTGACGTGACTCACAACCGTATTCGCTCCTGTTTGATCTGCAAAAAAAGCACAAGAAGTTTTTAATTTTGGGAGTCCGAACGGATAATATTCTCAAGATAAAATGGGCCTATGTGTGTGCAGATCTATTTTTAGGGTTCCGTACCTCAAAAGGGAAAACGGTACCCTTATAAGATCACTTCGTTGTCCGTCGGTCAAGACCCTTTTTCTCAGGAACACGTGGAGTCATCACGTTGAAATTAATATCAAATACAAGGCTGCAATCCCTTAAAGCAGTAAAAAAATCAAACTTCTAAGTCAACGCAATCAAAAGATACAGGCGTTTATGTTCAGGAACCAAAACCTAGAGGGTACTTTCCGTTGACCTAGAATCATGAAATTTTGCAAGAAGCAGTGTCATGTAGTAAAGGAAAAATCCGAAAACGGTAAATTTGTAGTTACATTACAAAAAAAAGTTTTTTTCCCGTGATAAACTATTTATAATATACCTACAAATTGTACGGAACCCTCGGTGTGCGAATCCGACTCACAGACCGGTTTTTTTACACAAGTTAACTTATCTTTTTTGTAGGTATGCACGTGTTTCTGTGACAAATATAATTATTTTTCAGGCACTGCGTGCGCGTGCGCGTATGAATTGACGTGACCCTGAGAGGATGTAATTTTAAATATTGTAAATGATCGTGATATGAGACATGAAAATTATTAACAATATAAGATAGGTACTATGAGTTTTTAAACTTACGGTCGCTAGTTCTGCCATATCCAGCTACAACTGCCCAGCTTCCAGCGAATGTCAAGAACTGTTCGAAACCAGTAGGAAGGGCTACGGGCTGGATACTGTCTGAAATTTTAAGAAGTCATTTGATGACGATTCTCATAATCTGTTAGTACCTACACGCAAACCCAAAATAACAATTAGATTCGTAGCAGTAATCGAACGAACCCATGAAGAAAGCCAACCACTGAGAATTTTTTTTAGTTGGTACTAAATCTTAATGTGGCGCCCCTGTCAAACTGATTTACAAATCAGTACAAGCTTTTTCCAATATATGTAGACCCTTCCGTCCGCGCCACCCGCTCCGTTTACGCGCCCAAATAATCGTCGCGACTCGGTCGATACTCCGCGTCCGCACTCGGTGTGGAACCTAAAGTAGAAACACGCTTGTACGATACAACTTCATACAGAAAGCTAAGCTCATAGAAATCTCTATTCCTAGACAGCACGTTTCGCGGAAAACTTTGTTGATAGAAAACATTGTTCGTAGATATCTCGGTCCATAGGAAGCACTGTTGACAGAGATCTCTGTTCATAGATAGCACTTCTTGCCGTAAACATTGTTCATAGAAATCACTGTTTCCAGATACCTTGGTTTACAGAAAGCGCAACGTAGGATGCAAGAGCGAGCGAAGGGCACCCCGAGGTTAGGTTTGGTTAGGTTACTTTAAACCCTTTACACAGAAATAGGAGCCCCGCGCAGCGGGGCTCCGTCGACATAGGATACAAGAGCGAGCGAATGGGAATACAACTTACTTAAAAATAATTATCTAGATGGTTTCTGTGAACCAAGGTATCTGGAAACAATGGTTTCTATGAAAAAAGTTCACGGCAAGAAGTGCTAGGTATCTATGAACAGAGATCTCTGCCAACATTGCTTCCTATGGACCGAGATATCTACGAATAATGTTTTCTAACAACAAAGTTTTCGGCGAAACGCGCTGTCTAGGAATAGAGATTTCTATGAGCTTTGCTTTCTGTATGTAGTCGTATCGTACAAGCGTGTTTCTATCTTAAGTTCCACACTCGTCCGCACTATATGTATAGTAAGCTACTATCATTGGTCATTGGTAGCATTATTTGGTGGTATCATTGGTGGTTGACTGGCCTCTGGTGGTCGCATTTCGGCTGATTTCAGCGCCCCCACATGACGGCGCCCGGTGCCGTCGCACCGCTTGCAACGCCCTAGGGCCGTTACTGAGTAACACTTTCAAACAATATAACTGTTTGCTACATCATTTGTGAAACATTTTTAGGTTGGTATTAAGTAAAGGTACCTATCAACTCGGAAAGGGACATGGACTTATTATAATACAGTTACTTGGTATTATGTTATGTCCATGGAAAAGGAACGTCACCGTATCAACTCGAGCCATTCAGTATTCTTTGTATGAAACTCCACAAATAGTTTATAACCAGGATTACTTTTTATCCCGATATTCCCACGGGATCGACACTTATAGGTATGGGTGAAACCGCTGGCGCATCTAGTCAGATTATAATTATACGAATCACACTAGTGAATCACACACTGTAGGAAGACAACTCAACAACGGAACGCGAGACAGTTTCTGAGCACATGTTGTCCGTACGATGTCCATTGTCCAAGAAGGCTCCACACCGTTCTGTAGCACTCTCGTCGACTCTCAATAACTCAGGCTAGACTTTGTCAAGCGCCGCTTGGCGCTGGCGTCCCGAACAGTAAAATGAACGACTGACGTATTTTCCGACATATATCTATGTTTAATTTTGGCGAATTATTCAAATCTATGAAATGAAACACCAGATACTCACTGCTAAAGGCAACATTAGTAGGCAGCCTGATCATAGCAATATCGTTGATTATCCTGTTGGACGTGTACTGAGGGTGCATGACGACGTCTGTGGTGGCGATGCGGGTGCCACCAGTGAAGAACTGCTTAGTGCCGAGGATCACGGTTAACCTCCATGCTTGATGGCGGCCGTCATACCAGCAGTGAGCTGCAGTCACCAGCCGGTTGGCAGACAGAAGAGTAGACCCGCACACTGAGTAACCAGTGGTTACACCGACGATTTCGATCATCAACCCGGCCTGCACAGATATAAAAAAGTGAGTCAACAATTATTTCACTAACAGTTTTTCTTTAAATAAAATTAATCTGACCTAGGTCTACCAAATTAACGATAAACTTATATTATTCGACTAGAATTTATCAAGATACTTACGAAGTAAGGGTGTGAGTTGGGGGGAGCCACGACACCGCCGACAACCCTGCTATGAGCTGCTTCGGCCAAGATCTTTTCCTCAGCTACCCTGATCTTCTCAGCGAGAGGAATGCCGACCTCCTCATGGTATCCAGAACCAATTTCCACCAGCGCCGACGCCGAAGCCACCAGGGCCAAACCAACCAACAAAAGAGCACGCATTATGTTAAAATATTTCCCTAATTATGACGAACGACAATTGTTTTCCCACTTATATACTTACTGCTGATTAAATATCTGATTAAAATTTATCCGCATTAACAAAATAGTTGTTCAAGAAGAGGAAACCGTTGGATATCTAATCTAGGCTTAGTATTAGGGTTCCGTACAAAAATGGTAAAAACGGTACCCCTATGTTGAGACTAAGTCTGTCTGTCTGTCACAGCTGTTTAATAATAAATAAATTACAGCTGGATATCTCAAGAACTACTAATGCTATTAACTTGAAATTTAGAATAGTTTTAGATGACGTTTGCCCAACTATTTTGCAAATAAGAAAGAAATAAAAATATATGTGTATTTTTGCAACAGGGACTGAAAGGGGGTCTGAAAAATTCGAAGTGGGGCTACTAGGGCATGTGGGGTATCATATGAAGACCCCACCCCACATGCCCCAGTAGCCCGCAGTTTGCACATTCTCAAACATTTTTTTTAGGCCGCATAGTTTTCGACTTTAGATGAAAAATGTAAAAAAAAAAAACGTTCGCCCTTATCTACAAAGTTTGCAAAGATAAAAATCTGAAATTATTCTACGTGATAGAAGTTTATATAAAGATTACAGTAAAAATAAAACGAAGTCTCTAAATAGCACACTTTTTCAGAAATCATCAACAAAAGTTACTTTTGTTCCACTATCGATCAAGAGATGGCGCTGTCATAAAACTGCAATATTCTACACCGCAGTGCACAGTGTTAAAACTCTCTGACGAATATAGGCCTCGCCGATGAAATTTTAAAGACAAATTACAGTAGGTTAGGTACGGAACCCTCGGTGCGCGAGTCCGACTCGCTCTTACTTGCTTTTTTAAGTATTAATGTGCCAATGTAGATCTCAGAGTTGACCGCCACACATCAAAAAATCAAAAACGTGCCCTCGGCGTCAAAGTCTGATAAGTAGTCGAACCGTGGCGTGCTGGGCACATTTTGGTTTGTCCTATACATGACTGTGGCAGTCAAAAGGTTAATTAATTATTTTTATACCAGTTTTATTTAAAAAATTAATCAATTTGATTGAAATGTAAAGTGATGGCCTGATACCTAACACTCTAATTCCGAACCATCATTACTTGCACCTGTAATAAAAAATATTTTAGTTTTAAGCACTAGCTTATTTTTAGGCACTACACTTACAATTATTGTATGGGAAAGCTACTCTTGGCTAAATGCTTGACTTTTGTAAACTTTTTTTTATTTTTTATTAAATTGACTATTATTCTTATGTCTTTTGACATTTCTTGGGACTCTGGGGTCCTATAAATATTACACAAATAAAATGGCAGGGGGTGACTTGCACACTCAATAATGGGCCCCTGAAAACGGTCGCTAGCACACAGTGTCGTAGCGACAAGAATTGAGATTAAATGTCCCATCACTAATAAACGCTTTCAAAAAAATATTTAATTCACACAAAGGTGGAAAAATTCAAATCCTACACAGACTACGCCGAAGATCTCGGGTAAAATTTCTTTAAGAAGAGTCCCTTTTTCGCATTCGGCATCAACCCAGAAGAAGCGAATGCAAGAAAAACATATGGAGACTTATCCTTGACGCACACATTCCAATAGTAAAAATATCAGGGTGTTTCCGATAACCGAAATGCTAAACATTTTTTTGATAGCGTTTATTAGTGGTGGAGGGTACTCCGCCACTAATAAAAGCTACCAAAAAAATATTTAATTTACACATAGGTGGAAAAATTCAAATCCTACACAGACTACGTCGAAGATCTCGGGTAAAATTTCTTCAAGAGGAGTCCTGCGCTAAATTTTTTATTATTCCAGATGCGAGTAGCAATAAATAAAGTCGCCTTAAATTTTGGAAGTTGAATAATAAAAGAAATCTTCTGGATACCCTCGCAATATGGTTTATCAAGGGGTTATCGTTTATGGTTTATATTCAAATGGCAAAGATATTTGTAATGCATTTTTTTTCTAAGCGTTTTTGTCCTACTATCAGTAAGTGTTAAGTGTTGCAATGACTCTGCTTTGTCAAACGTTACTTCATTCTATTCTATTGTCATCATTCGCGAATCCCTAAAAACAGTATTTCGAATTTTAGACAGTAAGAAAGAATCAGGTTCTGATGGGATACTAGCATTTTTTTTTAATACGAATCAGAGTTTAACTTAAGATCATTTTCAAGCGATCATTTTCAAACGATGGCGCGAGACTCAAATTATCCGGATCCATAAAAAGAATTTCAAGATGGATGTATTACCGAGGTATACCTATAAATTACGGAGTATCACTACTGAACAACTGGGAAGATGCTTGAGAAATTTGTAGGTACACGGTCATATTTACGCTGCAATTAAGCTTTGTATACCCACTTCCCAACACTGCTTCGTTAAATCACGTGCAGTCCACACCAACCTTCACGACATTACCAACTTTGTTGTTACTACTATGAATGACGGTGCTCAAGTGGACGTAATATTTCGGAAAAGCATTTGACCGGGTAGATTTCTGCATTCTGGTCGAAAACCTAAAAGGAAGGTAAGGGGAACTTGGTAAGGTGATATACTATATTATGTCGCAGCCAACTGGTTAAATTAGACGTTTAGTTAACCGCCTAGCCTTTTTGTATGTTAGTCTATACCTAAAGTATATATGTTATGGGTCTTTGTTGCCTGAACTAAATGGTACATAATGGTATTTAATGGTTTATATGTGTATACTTATGTATTTAAATCGGACTCTTACCGATTAAATCCCCTTCGTTAATCCTACCATCATACTATGTTACGGACCGCCATGAGTTTCAGCAAGCATTCTTCTAGATGTGCGTCTAAGGATAAATGAGCGCTGCCTTATTGGTTCATGGTCTGGTCGAGCTAAAAACGGTAGCTGAAAATCTCGGCCTCCTCGCAAAAAGAAGCAGGGGCATTCCAAATATTCTCGCCAACGATTATGCATCAAATCACGACAGAAACGAGAGAAAAGTCATCCATACGGGTGCCGCGACGAGTTCGCTGCTGGGCCGAAGCTGAGCTCTCGTCCAGAGTATTGCTGTGTTCCCTGGTTCCACACATTGATAGCTTTCGGAAAGATGGTAGGTAAGTCGTTCTACAATTCATGGCGCCTGCCAGCCTCCAGCTATACTTAACATTCGTCGGTTATTTATAATCAGCCTATAATGTTCCCAATGCTGGGATATATTGTCCCAGACTCATAATAGGCCTCCTCTCTGAGAGAGGGAGAGTGCCCGCTGTAATGTACCTCGCGGGCCCTGTGTGGGTTGGTACGATACGTTCGTCGGTTACCTACAATAACAAACTTTTTTACAAAAAAAAAACAACCGACTTTCAAAAAACACTACAAAGTGAAAAATAACTTTAATTTCGGAAGTCGGTGTCTATGGATCTGTAATTTAGTTTTTTGCCACCGACTTCCGAAATTAAAGTTATTTTTCACTTTGTAGTGTTTTTGGAAGTCGGTTGTTTTTTTTTTTTTGTAAAAAAGTTGTTATTTTTCACTTTTTAGTGGGTCAGTTTGTAATTAATCTAAATTACAATAGCCTAATGTCAACTTCTCCTCACCTTTTACAAAATATTGCTTTTCCCGATGCATGGACGTTAATTGTTGAGGAGTTCTCCTAGTAAGAACCAGGAAAACTGGAGCTGATTGAGAAGTCACCATCAGCTCCACTTCAAAATACGCATTGTAACGAGCATAAATGCTTAGTAACCACATTAAAGTACCTAATCGAATCGCAACCCGTGAAATACTTATTATTGTGTAGTTCCGATGGCCATCAGTAGTCTTCATCATCAGTTCCACTTCACCAAATGGTGCTTTCCGAGAGCAAATGCACGAGTTACTATAAAAAATACTCAAATCGGTGTGCCTATAAAATTTGAGAGTTTCCCTCGATTTCCATGGGATTCCCTCATCAAATTTCGACTTGGTGACAATGGGACCACCTCGAGACCATACACTTTCAAACAAAAAAATAATTTTTGGGATCGGTCCAGCCATCTTCGAGTAATCGGGGAACATACATTAAAAAAAAATAGTAAAAGGTTCCGACGAATTGAGAACCTCCTCCTTTTTGAAGTCGGTTAAAAAATAACTGAGTCGCTTGGCTCTTTGTATCTTTATAGCGTGTTTATTAAATTAGTAATTGAGAAAACTTTGATATCATTTACAATTATGACAATAATAGTTACATTATGTTACAAGGCGGCAAAGCTTGTCATTGCTCTCTAGGCGGGATTGCAGCCTGATCCTAATCCGGGTGTAACACATGACTGCGGGTAATCAGCCGGTCGATTTTCTAGGCTTTTCTAGGCTAGGCTAGGATTTGCTAGGCCGCAGGTGACTAAAATCGACCGTGAAAATTCTCATTCACAGGTGATCGCCCGCCGGATGAAGGTCGACATTTTGATGCAAAATGAAATAAAATCGCTGGTGACTAACCTGCGATTTTATCAACCTGTGTAAATGGGTTTGCTATTCGGTTTATTCGGCGTAAGCGACTAGCAGAATGGCGAAAATGAACCTCGTGTACCCTTATAAGGCGAATTCGTAATGGAGCCGAAATGCTCACGCGTTTCATACGTTTTTCAACACACTTGCGATGAAAAAATAAACGCAATGTCGTAAACATTTTAATAATTTGTAACAAATATAAATTGTGGAAAATGTAAGTTATGTTAGATAGGACAAGTTGCTAAGTGGAGTGAGGATAGGAGGAGGAGAGTTAAGAATTAGGTACTATCGAAACAAGCAGAAAGATCTGTTGGCAGACCAGCTGCTTAGTGGGCTAATGACGGAGAAGAGATCACAGGAAAGATAGCTGCGATCTACATAGGCCAGAGAGGATTGGCAAAAAGTAAAGGGTTTTCCAATAGGCCTTTTATCATTATAATTTAAACAAATATGTTGTCTGAATTGGTATTAAAACACTTGTTTGTAATATTTTTCCTGTTTATTTTAGTCATTTAATAAACTCAATCAATTTCTGCTAAGGAATAATGAAAAATTTCGAAAGACGCTCAAGTTAATGATAATTTTATTAATGAGGTTTATTACCACAGTCATTATCTAGAGTTTATTGTTATTTACATATGTCGCATGATCCAGCTGTGGAAGCTGGTGACTCGGGCGTAACCTGATGGATGACCTCTTTGGCAAGCGTTATGTGCTGCGAAAGAGACGACACCGATCTAAAAAGATTAAAAAAATGTTTGAGGTGAAGAGGTCAAGACGTGGCGCGTGTCATTTCCTGGAGGATACCAATAAAGGTAGTTCCCGCAAGGATGTCAAAAAGACCTCGGGCAACAACAATTTTTTTAAATGCTCACCAGAAATTGTTGTCCGTCGTTGCCACGAGCAGTGAGGGGTCCACCGGAGTCCCCGCTGCAAACACCGACGCCTCCAGCACCATTGGTACATAGAGTACTTTGCTTCACAAAGTTCGAGGAATAGATGCGTTCGCAGTGGGCATTGTCGATCACCTGCAGTGAAACGTGACTCACCACAGTCGAAGAACCTTGTTGCTCTGCAATGTTAAAAGATTTAAAATCGTAGTATTAGACAGTTAATAAAACTATCAGAATATTAAGGATTATAGTTTGTCATCATTCACCCGAAAGACTCCACTGTTGGACATAGGTCTCTCCAAAGCGTCGCAACAACGACCGATCCTGTACTCCCGGCATTCAGCTGTTTCTGGCAAACTTGCTTTGTCAGCTCACAATATTTAGACTTCAAGGTTGTCCATATTAAACTGCAATACTAGTAAGTACTTACGGTCGCTAGTTTTGCCGAAGCCAGCAGCAACAGTCCACTGACCCACAAATGTGTTCCACAACTCTGACCCACTGGGCAGTCTGATAGGTCTGACGCCATCTGCAAATATAGATAAAATGTATCAAGTTACATTTGACAATAAATGGCATCATGTTCTTGAATATGGCACTCTATACTGTATTCAAGTCAAGTTCACTTTGTATAAACTAAGGAACTTATAATAAAATTAATGGATCCAAAAATGTATTAAAACGAGGCAGTTTTTTGCCTAAAACGCATGACCAATACATTTTCAGTAGATATAAAATTGCAACAATTTCAAATCTTCAACTCACTATGTAACGCAGCGGATCTGGGCAAGTAAGCCACAGCGATGTCGCTTGTAAAGAACTGAACTACATATTCAGGGTGCATAAAGACTTGACGGGTCGCGATACGTTCACCGCCGCTCCACAGAAAGTTTGATCCAAGAATAACAAGAAACTCCGTAGCCTGGTTCCAGGCATCCCGCCAGCAGTGTGCAGCCGTCACTATCCGGGTGGGCGATAGAAGAGAGGAGCCGCATACTGATCTGGCGGTTGTACCCGCCAAACTGATCAACAACCCAGCCTGCACAAGAAAAGTAAATAGGTCAGTAGGTTTTGTCTCTCCCCCCCGTCATCTTTTCAGCCGAACGACGTCCACTACTGGACATAGGCCTCCCCCAAGCACCTCCAATCCGACCGGTTCTGTGCGCTCCACGTGGGCCTTCCAACGCTACGTCTTCCGGTACCTCCCGTAATCCGTCCACATTTATTTATATTTTTATTTATTTTTATTTTATTTGTAATTTTTACGGTGAACATAATAAAGAGTAAACTATTTATCATCTACATAGGTCGAAGGTGCCTTTGTTTTTCTATACAAATAAAACGAAATAATATAATACATAATATACTCAAAAAAAAGAAAAGGAAAAGGCTAGGCAGATGATGATACTCACAAAGTGAGGGTGTGCGTTAGCGGGAGCTAATACGCCACCGATAATCCTGCCATCCTGAGGTTTCTTCACAAAAATTTCTTGTTCAATTGCCCAAATCTTCTCCGCGGCAGGAATTCCAACACTTTGGTGATAGTTAGTCTGTACTTCCACCGAGCCGAAAGCACAAACAATCAACGAAAGACAGAACAATACTAAAACACGCATTATAAATTATATGGCGACAACAGTAAATCCATTTGTTTTTATAAGGTACCTTTAGTCCTTTAATCTGAGTTAATCCTTTTGAAATTGATGAGCTGATAATATTCCTTATGAATATTTCAATCTAATCTTACTAGAGCTTAGAGAGACAAGCAGACTATGACTATCCGTACATGTTGTACTGAAATGGCATCTGTTGCCCACTCAATGTCGATATGTCGGCTATGACTGTTCCCGTGAGCCGCATCCAGCGGATCGTCGTCGTCCACCTTGTGGGATGCCTGCCTATCCACGCTAAGCTTTTCTGTACGCGGTTACCACCGTCACTACCGAAATTTTCAGCCACTGACTATCCGTTCTTCAGCGAAGCGAGCATATATCTTACAATCTGCCCTTTGTCCTTGTCTCTGAAATCTGGAAGCAAGCAACTGGTCATACATGAATGTCAGCTAGTCCTTGTGTACAGACTTCCAGAGTATCCACTTCTACAAAAAGTTTGGTTGCTTTTTATTTTACGTTGCCTGCTATCGATTTATAGATATAGGATTCATGCATGGCAGAAGTTTAAAAAAAAAATGGCGCCAGTTTGAAAAAAAAAAAGAATATGGCGCCACATTTAATAAAAACGCCTAAGGTGTCGGTAATCTAGCTGGTGTAACGCAATTGCTGCGGAGAATTACTATTATTACATTAATAAGGAAAAATTTTACTCACAATGCCAATGTGACTAACATTTTAGGCATTGGTTTTAATCATTTGTTTAAAACAACAAAAAATTTGTGGGTGACGAATCTGAAAAAAGCTGAAAGTACAGGATTATATGAGTATCCTGGTGATTCTTCCTATCATAAGTCATAACCCTAACAAACCAAACGACTACATAATGTCAAAATAAATTCATACAGCTAATGCCTTTATGTAATGATTGGGCGTGGATGATTCACGAATTTATTTTTATTAGGTAATAAAGATTTTATCATGTTTCGATTCGACAGGGCATTGATAAATTAGTTCGAAGCGGTAAAAAGGTATCGATGGTTGTTTAATATAAAATAAGACGTCGTCTGGACTGGTATCATGTGATGTGGATAAAAGAAAACAAAAATATTTGTCAAATGAAGCTGAAATCGTCAGCCTAGGGCCCGGCTGGCGAACTTGTAGTTTTAATGGAGACCCAAGGTGGCATGTCAGTCGCGGGAATCGCAAAGCGAGCGGTCGTACAGGGCAGTGCTTGGGGATGCCTATATCCAGCAGAGAACGTCTTTCAGCTACAAATGCGTAAATGTCATTTATACTTAAGCCCATATAATTTGTAATATCTCAAACCATATAATTTATCAATACGTAGGTACTTACTTAATGCCTATAGTCATTTTTCAATATTTTATCTTGGGCATTTAGATTAAGTTCGCAGTCTGTGCATTAGATAAAATATTTTGTACCTATCTGAACACAAACACAATGGTCCACTGTAAGGACTAAGTGCGGACACCAAACCCTTGGAACTTGGACCTACCTGAAACATTATTTAAATAATTTATGAACTCAGGTTAGGTTCGGTGGCGTAGGTACCTGTAAGGTGCAAAGTGGTGCAGGGCACCTGAGCCCTCGGTGTTTGGGGCCCAGTCAGGACTCAGTGTCTGGACCGGGAGGTCTGCCAAGACAACAAGGCACCGGCCCGGCCTAGTGTCAGTGAGAGGTTTTTTTGAATAACATATTTAACACATAAGAAAGTGCACCATAATCCTAAAAGCTATGGGCATATACTTGATTGATGAAAAAGTTATCTAACCAATCCTAGGAACGGTACTAAAATTTTCGAGCTCGCTTCACTCGCTCTTGCACCTTCGGATCTCCTTAAACGTTTCTGCTTATGTCCACATAGTCGGTCCTATTACTGTGTGAATTCTCTAAAAAAAATTTAACCTATTCGAGGCGGGTAGCTAAAATTTTTGAACCTCCTTCGCTCGCATTCAGAGAACTCTTAGAAAATTGCGCTTTGCCCGCGCTTCCGACCAAAAAGGGGGCCACATACGACAACGGCGCGGCGCTGGTGGCATATCATACAAAAGTTCCAAAGAAATAATGAATATATTCTATTATCCGAAGAAAACAACAGAGGCGGACAACAAGAATTTGAAAAGGACAACAAGAGTTTAAAAATATATACATATAATACGGTCGGGGTGCGGGGTGACGAGGGATCAATATTCTCATTGCACCAAGGCCTCTGATCTGAAGTTACGTCACTGGTCAGATTTCAATGAGGTCCAATGGTCTTTTGGAGAAAAAACTTGTCCAGTCAGGCAAGCATTTGTCAGGAATCGAGTTGAGCTAACTCAGAACTTATAGAGCAAAGCAGCCACTGCCGCCACATTGTTCTTTGAAGTCGAACCCTTGAGTCTGTGCGGAACGGAGGACCCTCGCGACGTCTGGTCTCGTGCTGATCACGGTTAAAACTTTTACATATATACTGTGACTTTTGGCGGCCGAGCTAGGCGTCGCCCGTCATTCGAACTATGTTTCGGGAGTTATGCTCGCAGTTTCTTTCAAGGCAAGATCCAAAATGCAGATATATGGAAAAGTACTGGAGTAGCCGACATACGAGAGCTAGCTCGTAGCTTGCATAATTAGCAAACTGAAGAGGGCGAACTGGGACTCCCCCCAGCTTTTAAAGGTGGCCGGGACAGACTCGATGCGGACGGCCGAGAACCGGGTGTTGTGGTATAACTTAAAACAGACCTATCTCCAGCAGTCGGCTGCTATAGACTGAGTTGAGTGATTGATCCCTCTTCTTTACATATAAAAGATATACCGACATCTTCGATTTGATTAAACATAGACAAGCACGTGTACTTAATCAATGTCTTGCGACTTTTTTGTTAATCAATTGTGATTGCTTTATCACCAGTTGATAACGTGCCTCGTGGATAAATAAACAGCTATGCGGACCGACCGTGTAGGTAGGTGCAGCCGCAGTACATATGGCGGATCTCACACTATCACGCACCCCGCTCCGCTCCGGTGCGCGTGACGCACGCATCGCACTATAGGTACGATCGGAACTTATACGGTACACTACTGTGAGCTATGCTGGTCGGGCTTCGGTCAGTGGTTGGATGGGTACCTAACCATTTATCACCGAAAGCCCTTCTCTACATTAAAAAATTTTTACATATTTGAGGCGGATAGCTAAAATTTTTGAGCCCTCTTCGCTCGCATTCAGAGTACCTACTCTTAGAAAATTGTGCTTTGCCCACGCTTGCGACAAAAAGGGGGCCACATACGACAGCGGCGCGGCACTGGTGGCATATCATACAAAAGTTCCAAAGAAATAATGACTATCTAGGTATTATCCGAAGAAAACAGCAGAGGCGGACCACTAGAATTTGAAAAGACAACAAGAGTTTAAAAATATATAATAGGTAAGTCGAGGTGCGGGATGACGAGGGATCAATATTCTCATTGCACCAGGGCCTCTGATCAGAAGTTACGCCACTGGTCAGCTTTCAGGGAGGTTCAATGGTCTTTTGGAGAATGAACTTGTCCAGTCAGGCAAGCATTTGTCAGGAATCGAGTTGAGCTAACTCAGAACTTATGGAGCAAAGCAGCGACTGCCGCCACATTGTTCTTTGAAGTCGAACCCTTGAGTCTGTGCGGAACGGAGGACCCTCGCGAAGTCTTGTCTCGTGCTGACCGCGATAGTCGACTTACGAGAGCTAGCTCGTAGCTTGCATAGTTAGCAAACTGAAGAGGGCGAACTGGGAGGACTCCCCCCAGCTTTTAAAGGTGGCCGGGACAGACTCGATGCGGACCGCCGAGAACCGGGTGTTGTGGTGTAACTTGAAACATACCTATCTCCAGCAGTCGGCTGCTATAGGCTGAGTTGAGTGATTGATCACTCTTCTTTACCGACATCTTCGATCTGATTGTGACACAATCTTTTAATCCTTTATTACAAACATAGATAAGCACGTGTATTCAATGTCTTGCGACTTTTTTGTTAATCAATTGTGATTGCTTTATCACGAGTTGATAACGTGCCTCGTGGATAAATAAACAGCTATGCAGCCGCAGTACAAATGGCGGATCTCACACTACCACGCACCCCGCTCCGGTGCGCGTGACGCACGCATCGCACTATAGGTAGATCGGCACGTATACGGTACACTACTGTGAGCTATGCTGGTCGGACTTCGGTCAGTGGACCACCAGACGGGGTGAATAGGGATGCAGGGGTGAATTGGGACAAAACTTTAAAATGGATTTTATCGTTCAAATAATATACAGTTTGTTGCCGAAAAGGACACTTAATCGTTAATTATAATACAATAAACACATTAGACTCCTTTTTGGCAACAAACTATATTATTTCAACGTTAAAATCGCATTTAAAGTTTCGTCCCGATTCACCCCTGCATCCCTATTCACCCCGTTTGACGGTAACCATTTTATCATCGAAAGTATAATCTACAATAATCTACATTATGTCGGACTTTTATGTAGGTACGTATACTTTCTATTGTCCTTTACCTCTTTAGATCTGGATCGATGGGATCAACCTAATGCTTTTTATGGTGAAGAAGCAGACTTAGAAAGAAATAAAGAAAATAAGTATGTTTATTTGCGGTAAACATGACGCAATAAAGAACATAAACACAAAAAAATATATAAGAATGAGTTGGGGGAAACATGCGTCACATCCACGCAAAACGGCCACTTGTTTTTGTCTTCTTCACATACCTAGTACCTACAAACGGGGTGAATAGCGGTGCAGGGGTGAATCGGGACGAAAATTTAAAATGGATTTTAACGTTGAAATAATATAGTTTGCTGCCAACAAGGGCACTTCATCTTTAATACAGTCAACACATTAGAGTCCTTTTTCGCGACAAACATAGATACTTATTATAAAATCCCTTTTAAGGTTTCGTTCTTTTTTTTTTTTACCCCTCTTCACCCCGTTTGACGCTGTTCAATGAATATTAGACCGCTAGAAGACAGTACCGACTATCTTTTCATTTATCAAAGGAATTTATTGATACGGTAAGTAATACAAATCTGTGTCAATACGGCTTATGCGATTAAGGTAAGTATACTTACCTATTATGGATCAATAATCCATATTATTTTACTTTTTTTTTAAACCTCAGTAAGGTTAAAAAAACACAAACCCAAGAATGAAACAAAACAAAGAAGTAGGATTCATATTAATTTATTTAAAAAGTCAATGTTTTTAAATAATTTCCACGCCCGTAATTTCGCTGATCCAATCAAGGTATCGCTGCACCCTGGTGAATACTGAGGGTTGGTCGTCGTTACAGCCATCAGCACTGATGAATGATGCCACCCCCACCTGGTACAGACAACCGTTCGTTAAATTTATAGGTTGAATTTCAGTAGTTAATTGGATTTTATTCGATAGATGGCGTTGAGCAAATGTCATATTCTGAATCGCGCGGTGTTATTGGAAGGAAGTTTTTTAACGGAGCTTGCGGTAGGAGTAAAATGGGAGAAATCGTCACGTAACGAAAAAGCGTTATGTGACTTTTCTTTTCTCCATGCGACTTTTCATTTCAAAGAGACAGAGAGAGAGATAGTTTACATGGTTTTCGAGGGTGCTGAAGCCGATAGTGAGAAAATTTTTGCACCCGCCATCTTGGATTTTTATTTTGAACTTCGTTCCTGCCGGGGTCCTCCGACCCTACACATTTATTTTCCGCAGAAGAGTGACCTTCATTCGTATAGTAAATACACAGTTTTTATGCCTCCTGGGTACCTATAATAGGGGCCTAAACAGGCCCCTTTGGCAGAATCATTAAAGGATAACATTATGAATCATAATGGACAGTTAACTTTTAAGTTAATCGTATCAAATCCCATTAGCGACGGATTTTACAGTTTTTTTTTGTCTGCGCTAAAATACCGTTCAACCCAATCCAAATCCAATCCCAATCTCTTTGATTATACCTACGTAGTGCAGCGAAAAAAAGAAAATACTGACTGTCTTCGCCATATTAGATGGCGATTAGATTTAGAATGTTATCCTTTTGATTCTGCCAAAGTGGCCTTTTTTGCTTTTTAGGCCCCCTTATCGTTTTATGAATCTAATCCTTAGAGTGCTGAAGTAATTACCAAGTAGATTACGAAGACTGTGCAATTTTCCACCGAAGTGAAAACAAAGTATATTATTACAATGATACTTGCCAAAATATCCTTTTCGGTTGCGTTGTAAAATATCGTCAAAGGACCACCGTTATCACCCTAAAAAAGATAAATTCATTTGTTTATCTACTTAGTGACATCACAGCCGTTAGAATGTTGTAGTCATACTTTGTTATTTGGCTAATGCCAATTAACAAAGAATATACTAAAAATAATTTTGTATAATTATGCTAGTTGCGCGGTACACTCTGCTTGCGGGATGCAGGATTTTGGGTGACGTCAGTAGAATGCGTAGTTCTCATGATGGATGATGGATGTAGATAAGACACAGGTATAAGACGGTAGGAATTAGCAGGAATCCTCAGGATGTGGGAAGCACAGTACCGGTCGAAGTGGCGGTGCTTGGGACTTTTAATTGCAAACAGACCCGAACAAACCTTCTACCTACATTGAGACTCGAACTCGCGACACGCAGCGCAGTTTCAATCGCTCAGCCACTGGGCCAACCGTGCCATCATATTATTATGTACTACAAACCACTGAATCCGAATCTAAAAACTATTCACAGTCGATCGTATCGTATTGAAAAAACAAGATGGCTGCGTTAGTTCCTTTTTTGTCCACGTGCCGAAAGACTCTTGTTTTTGCCGATCTCTTTTGGTACAATCGAATCAGCACACAGGACAGCGAATTTTAGTAACACATTGACTAATTTTTAGGATTATGTACGTTTGAATGAAAAAACGGAACCCTTATAGGATCCGCGTGTGTCTGTCTTTCCGTCTGTCACAGCCAATTTGCACCGAATCAGTAGATTCGCAGCAAATTGGTGCTGTAACCCGCAGACGGATGTGTAACGTAAATAATATATAATTGAATTTTGAATAGGTACCTATGGGAATGACTTTTGGGGCGCAAAGTTTTATCAAATTATAAGTATACATAGAACAGAAAACAAAAACAGAAACCCAAATAATACCAACTCAGAAAAGCAGTGAATCTAAATATTTTGTAAAATTTTGAAACTCGCAGTCTTATCCTGATTTCTTTGGTGACTGTACATAAGCTGTTAAACAGGGTATACCTTGCAAGTGCCAGCACCTCCTTGAAAGGTACATATGGTGTCCTGAGGGAGCTGGTTGAAGTAGTATAAGTTGCACACTGAGTCCGTTATCACCGTCATCAGCTTCTGACGAAGTGTGGGTGATATGAAGGCCACTCCTGTAGGGTACGAGATGAATTAGGTAGGTAAATAGGTTAAAAGTATATATATTATCACTGGCGGCCTAATGAGGGGCGGTAGGGGCTGTCCACCCCAGGCTCGTTGCCCTAGGGTTCCCCCAAAATCTTGTGAAGTACCTTTTAATTAAATCCCAAACGAGGTCAAAATATGTTCAGTATAAAGCAGTTTGATGTTTGAGGACGCATGTATACAAAATATAAATGTAGAGTGCTAAAAATTTCGAGCTCGCTTCGCTCCCTTTTATATTCTCTTACACCTCATACTTTTTTGCATAAATAAGTCAACACAGTAACTAATCACACACACTATACACACTACACACACACAGACTATGCACACACTATGTGCTACGCTGCACAGACTATGTGCTAACATTTTCGAGCTCGCTTGGCTCGCTCCTATATTCTTCACATAAGTCTTCTCTACTTTTCTACATAAGTCGACAAAGCAACTCGGGGTGCAAAAAATTTCGAGCCTCGCTAGATTTTTATTCATATCAAAAAAGTGTGAAGCAGGCACTATTTTTTAAATATTTTTTCAATAAATCGTATGTTTTTTTTAAAGTAAAAATTGGTCATCCTTAGACAGTTGTATGGAATGGCTATATAACATGGCAATTACGTAGTGTCCATTTGATTAATCATTTATTTCCCTGACTGTACCTACAGAGTGTACAGTGCAGAGTGTTTTCCACTGAAACGATTATTAATTACTAAGGTGTGAATTACAAACCTTCAGCTGCAATGCCCCACCCGGACACGGTACCGCCTAACCCCGCGAAGTTGAATGACGATATGTTGCGGTACGGGAGTTGGATGGTATTGATCATGTCTGGAAAAATAAACATTTTCCCCTTGGGACCAAACATGAAATCGCGAAAAAAAAATCAGCTGTTCCCTACATTTTGACGAGTTATACCTACGAACATAAATGTAGAGGGAACAGCCGATTTTTTTTTCGCGATTTCAGGTTTGGTCCCATAGTAAAAGTTGTTCATAATGATGAGTAGGTACAATGACCTCTTAGGAGGTTGTTAATGTTTTACCAATAACCCTGTATAACCGTTGCTTAAAGTTAAGCAATGATTGTGTGGTCATGTTTAACAACACATTTTTGACATTTAGTGTCTAAACACACTATGCCGAAGTTACGCGACCGAAGTTCGGCAAGGTTACGCCCGCAATGCTATTTAACGCAACGTAATTTCGGCATAATGTGTCGTCAGTAATTCAAATTGCATTGCAGGCGTAATCATGCCGAAATTCGGTCGCGTAACTTCGGCGTAGTGTGTTTAGACACTTAAACGTATCTTAACTTTAATCAACGTTTAAAAAGTAAATAAATAAAAGTACAAGTAAATACACTTACGCGCAAAAATATCGGCCCACCCCCAAAAACGAATGAATCAGTTTTGATATTTTTTTCACTTTCAGGAAATCTAAGAGCATGGCCGATTTTTGTTCTCTTGCAAGTCGGTATCCATTTCTGATAATTTATAGGTCGGTTGGTACATTTAAAGCAGGAAGGTGAACTGAAGTCGTTACTCGTTAAGTACAATCTTTTTGGCAACCACAAAGCCTACAAAAGCGAATAGTAGGTAGGTTACAAGGGCAGAGCCCCTGGGTAGGGCATCACAAGAACGGATTTCGATGCCACAGTTTAGTAGTTACGCTGATATGCTTCTTTTTACTATCTATATAGTCTAAATCTAGTCTATATCTGCCCTTGTAACCTACCTACTATTCGCTTTTTGTCAAAAAAAAATCAAATCTTCTCAATAGTGAGAAGATTTGTTTTTTTTTTTTTATATAGGAGTCCAACTCATATACTCAAACTTAAAGCATTTATTTCAATTAAACCTTGTACAGGCACTTTAGAATTGTCAAAATTAAATAGTCTGTCAGTTAGTCAGAAAGTTGAAGCTGCCCATTCCAAAACGTAGGTCTCTATGGAGAAGAACGGGCAAGAAACTCCATGGACACTCTTTTAAATCAAGATATTACATACTGCGTTTACCTATTACCCCCCTGGCCCCCATTGCTTTCCTTCGAAACTAAACTATCAAATAATTCTGTCATAGGTGATGATTATAAAGACGACTGGAGATGTCTCGATTTGTAAATAAGTTCTAAGTCACCATCAGTTGATGGTGCAGAAAACCAAACATTTTCTACAAGCGAATTCTTACAAATCTACCTGTAAGTTGTATAACATTGGCGACTTTGACCAGCGCGATGTCATTAGTGAAGGTGTCCGGGTCGTAGTCGGGATGTACGACCAGCTCATCCACGTTCACCGCTCGACGGCCATTCTCGTAGCGGTCGTACAGCGAATGAGCGCCGAGAATTGCCTGGAAACAGCAGTAGTTCTGAGACGTAGGTAAGGAATCTAGGTATAGGAATAACAGTTAGAACCAAGAACTTATTAATATCCTGTCCTGGTGCCAATTTGTTTGGCTGTCGAGTAAGTTCATTAGCATCATCTTTTTTGCATAGATACAAAAAAAAATCTATCTGCTGCAGTCTTCTCTCATATCAGTAAAAACTTATCACCCTTCCTTCTAGCCATATCTTTCACATAATGTATTCACCATCATGACCCTATAGCAGTTCGAGGGGCTTGTAGCTAAGTAATAACAGCCGCACGGGTCGTTCCGATCAGGTTAAGGTACGCTTCCCGCGGTTGGTCCCTGGATCTTTAAATACCAAGACCCCTCCGTGCCTCGGAAAGCACAATACGCCGTTGGTCTCGGCTGTCATTCGTGGATCTTTGACAGTCGTTACGGGTCGTCAGAAGCCCGAAAGTCTAGGGTTTCAGTCTATCAAAAAGTATTCTGTGGTCGTTACCCAGTAACTGGGATGTGGAGGTCAGATTAGGCAGTCGCTCCATATAAAATACTGGTATTTAGCAGCATCAGGTTTGACTGGAAGCCGGCCCTAACGTACTTGAGAAAAGGCTAGGCAGATGATGATAATGAGCCTATAGCAGACCACTGCTCGACATATGCAAAAACTCTCACCCGGTTGGGCCATCTGGCCTTCAGGCCTGCTACGGTATATTCGCAATTTCCACTCAACGGTCATCGATTCTACGGGTAAAAAGACAGATTCAGCCTGCTTATTCTACAGGCTTTAACCTTTTAAGCGCTTGGCTAAATATCAATTGCCGTGCCCCTAGAGCGCGGCTACAAATCGATAAAATAATCATCATCGTCTGTCTAGCCTTTTCCCAACCATGTTGGGGTCGGCTTCCAGTCAAACCGGATGCAGCTGAATACCTAAATCGATAAAATAATAAATACAACAAATAAGGAAGAGCAATCGTTGAATAGAACGAAAAAATCATGCATGTTCTCTGTCGCAGAAATACGACACGAGCGGTAGTGGCACGGAAATATGTGTCGCATAAATTCGACACAAGCGGTTAAAAGGTTAATGTCGAACACTCTGTTTCTCCGTCCGATCACCTAACATAAAATCTATTTTGTAGATCACGTCATTCTAGCTGAGCCCATTGAAATAATTTTCTAATCAATTCATCAGTTTGTCACCACATTCGTTACCTGCACATGGTTGACCTCTTCTCCATCGTGGAAGAGGCAGTGAGCTGCAGTGATGACCCATTCCTGGCTTAGGAGAGAGCCGCCGCAGAAACCCAGCTCTCCTGTTGTGCCCACTCGAGAATATAGGGCCACCTGAATGTATAAGGGTTTTCAGAAAGAAATATGTTGCTGTAGAAATTCATCAATTATAGAGAAATCCGTCAACGAAGATACGGGCCCTTCTGAAAGTAGATGATCTGTCAGAACAAGTATCAAGTTAAATTTTTCGGACGGGCAAAAACACATCGGGCGTAGGAGGGACAGCTGTCAAATCGTGTTGTCATTCGTTCTTAGTTCGGAAACCGAACTAATTTCATGTCCGTTAGTGAAACGGTATTGGAAAAGCCCGTGACTTCGGCCGAAACTACGGAATTCGTGCGTATGGAGTAGGTAGATAGATCCCCTAGTACGATATCACCACTTATTTTATTATTCTGTGGTACCACTTCATTATCTCAACTCAAACTCTAGGAAATCCTTAGGCATGATCGGTTTGGGAGCTAAGTAATAACAGCCGCACGGGTCGATTGATCAGGTTAAGCTACGCTTGCCGCGGTTGGTCCGTGGATGGGTGTCTTTACATATCAAGACCACTCCGTGCTTCGGAAAGCACGTTAACCCATTGATCCCGGCTGTCATCTGTGGATCTTTGACAGTCGTTACGGGTCGTCAGAAGCCCAAAGTCTGACGACCAGTCTTACAAAGGGGTAATCGTATTACCTAGTAATAGGGTTGCGGAGGTCAGATAGGCAGTCGCTCCATGTAAAATACTGGTATTCAGCTGCATCCGGTTAGACTGGAAGTCGACCCGAACATAGTTGGGAAAATGCTAGGCAGATGATGATGATCGGTTTGGGAGCTGTCTTATATTATTTTTTACTATAAAAGTGAAGTTTTCTTTGAATAAATATACCAGTTTGTTTTCGAAAACCTAGATAAAAAAAATCGGTCTGACTTTTTTTATAATCAAATCACTTGCACTAGTTAACAAACTGTAATTATGTAACTTATTTTAATACCTTCCTAAATCCTATTAACAGGTGCCTGTTTCACATCAGCAAGAAATAGACACATCAGTAAAGATTTTCAAAAGGTGGAAGGCAGGACTTCGAAGCCAGAATTCAAAATTCTTGTACATTGAAACGCTTATCACTTTCTCTTGATTTACCTGAAATGGTCTCCCGTTCTGCTCAGATCTCTCTCCCCCCACAATTCTGGCTGAATGCCTGCCACACCCCTCACCTTCACACAGATTTCCACTTGCACCCAGCACCAACAGGGGCCACAAATATATTAGTTTAGCTAACATTTTACTGTTAATTTACTAAACACTAGTACGAGTTAGTCATGAGAGGATCAACGTGAGAAAATGCTATTTTATCTCTTGGTGTAACGAATTTTGAGTGTTAGTAATGTGATAGTTGTTATCAATATCCCGATATCTTGATAACAGATAGTTGATAACAGGTAATACGTTTGACCTAGTCTCATCAGTTGGAGGAACTGTGAAAATGTAGGTAGGTACTTATAATATTTAATGTCTTCTATGAACGACTAAAGGGCTGCATCAGCAACTCCGGATAAGTTCTAGTTAACTTATCGGGGAGATGGATTATTCCATTATTTTTCCATTGTTGTTTTAGTTTATATCTAATCGCATGCTGCACTGGCTGCCGTCATCACGTCAACGCCGACTGTCGCTGAAAACGAGCGCTGGGACTCTTTCTTGTATAGGGTTTTAGCATTATGCTGAGCGATGGCCGTTTTGCGTAGATGTGACGCATACTTCCTCCCAAATTGTTGTTATATTTTTTGTGTGTTTTTATTTGTATGCGTCAAGTTTGCCGCAAATAAGCGTATTTTCTTTCTTTCTTTTATTTTCTTTGTGGATAGTGTGCATCTGCCATACAGCATACAGCCTTAATTTTAATTGTGGTCATTTTAATGGCGGAAATAATAAAAACAGAATTATTTGAAAACATCATTTATTTTATATTCTCATCAATAAAGAAAGTTCTTTAAAATAAAATAAGTATAAACATAGGTTTACGAAACATGCAGTGATCAATGTGGCAGTTGTTCGGCGACACGCGCCTTGCGAACACCACCACACTCGCCAAATATACAATAACCATAACACGAATAGAACTAAAAATGTGTGTACGTAATATTATGAAATGTGAAATTTAGTTATAAAATTATTATTTACTTATAAAAATTAACAATTTGTGAAATTGGCAGTAAAAATAATCATTATAAGATTAATGTTCATAATAGAAATACGTCATTTCGTAGAAGCACTTATGAGGCGATCAAGCATACTTACAACTTGGATTACTATGCCCCGCCGGTCGCCGCGCCCGCCGCGCTACAGTACCGACACTATCATCTACCCGCCCTTCACTAACAACGAGAATCTAAGAAGAAATTTGATAATTATTATTTTAAATGCGGCATTTGTAAGCGGACAGCGGCGACCGACGGTCGGAAGAAGACACTTTATAATGAAAATTAAATCTAATACAATTTATGTACGTAGGTAGCTTACGTTATAATTTATCTCGCATTGCTCACTCGTAGCAAAGCTATCGATATAATTAGTAAAACGTCAATCCACTGGGAAATCGTCTATTGAATGTAAATGCGGTTACAATCCTTCGTCGTCTTAGCTAAGTTAAACATTATCAAATGCGATAGTCAAATTCCGTCGATTGGTATTACATTGGTCATTAATAGTTTTAAACTTTTTTTTTATTTGTAATTTGAATCATTAGTAAATCGCACGACATACATTTCTAGTTCAAACTGAATTTACATTAAACTAGCTCCATTTTTTATATTATTAAATAAAATATATAATATTCTCAATCTGAATTTAAACACTAAAATCATCTATGTATAAATAGCGACGCATTTAGAATTTTATAATAATAATATGTATTTCATTTAATCATAATCGTTTCATATCATAACAATTACACTTTCGAGGGGTGGGATCGTACATACCAGGATAAAATCTACTATAATATCTTCAATCTTCGATACGAATATCGAACAATAAATACGGTTTACGAGGGCGAACGATCGAACACTCAGATACCGAACAGTCTCAAATAACGTTTCGTACGCAACAAAAAATAATATTAATAATAATAACATTGAACCGTGTCGACGGTCGATAGTGCCGCGAGTCGACAATTTCGTCATTAGCAAAGCTTACAGCTGCAAGCGTCGTGAGAAATGCGCGGCGTCCGTCGGAGCCGCGTGCCTGGCGTGCGCGAACCCCGAGTGCTCGCGAGCACGAGCGCGCGCACTGCACGCGGCGCGAGGACGCCGCGCGAGCGTAATGAGGAAACTTGCACCCGCCTCCGCACGCTCCTTAACTGTTTAGCTGTGGACATCCAGAACGTTACTTACATATTCATACAATCGTGTCAAATTGCGAAACAAACAACAATCATTAGAAAAAGAAAGCATTCAAGATTAGCAAGCAGAAGTTAAATTGCATAGATTACGAAAGCGAACGGGCCGTTAAGGCGCCAGGGTTAGTCAAAGATAATAATAGTTTGGTGCAAGGTGTAAGTAACGAAGTGTGGTGAAGCGAGTTATCCAACCTCGATTGTGATGACTCATCACAAATAGTGACCCACCTTTCCTATATTAATGGATGTAAGTGTTAACACTTAAAATGACGAACAGAGTTAATACGACAAAGAATGATGAGCTTAGAAATAAGCTGTCACTGAAGACATTTGAAGACATGGAGAAGGACACAATTAAACTGTAACGACTGGAAAATGACACGTGATGGAATGTAATGGAACATTCAAACCCAGGACAAGATTATCAAACCCCCAAAACTATCAACTGGTACAGAAATACCCACATGCAGCACACTAGAAGTTTTCTATGGCGAACAAAGGAAGGAGACGACAGTAATTGACGTCTCTTCAAGCGCCAAGGAGTGAAGCCTAATTAAGAAAAATAAAACGCCTTCTTTAAAATGATTCAGCCAACTGGCTGAAAGAACTGGATGAAAGATGAAGGTATCGATCGATGGACAGGATTTAGACAATTGGCTCGTAAAGAACGTTTTATGATTATCCTTTGAAGATTCCTCTGTGTAAACTCTTGTTTCATTGTGAAAAATAGTTAAGAGCACTGAAACTTATTGAAACCCTCCTTGAACTTTAATCCCGACTTTGCTTGCATCCTTGCAATTTTGACTTGCGTCGCTTGGGTTCCTGTTTTGAAAGAATCTGGACTAGAACTGACACTATAATCGCAATATATAGCAGAATCTAAAGCCTCGCTTACACGAGGATAGTTTCACGACCTTCAGGAGGTAATAATATCCAGCGCGAGTATCCAGCACCCCAATCGCGTAAAACGCTTTCAATAACAATCCGGAAGAATTAAAATAAATTCAAATACATTGCCTCATATGTTTGAAAAATCTCCTGCGTCTGCTCGACAGCATAAATCACTCAATGAACGGTGATAAATTGTCACAATGAAAGAGATTGTCATAAAAAAGTGTTACGCAATTAATTTCGCCCACATGTTCACGTGGACATTCTCGCCTCGACAGTCGAGAAAGTATTCTCGTGTAAACTTTCACACCGATGAAAGACCGTCAAAGTTCCAAAACGCCAAAGCCCCATATCGCCTATACTTTGTGGTACAAACATGAGTCATGCAGTGCTGGATGGGCCTACGGAGCGTATAGCTGAGAGAGGAGGGTGACTGACTTTTTCTTGAGCGTGAAGAAGGAGCGTCGCTTGGGCTCGTTGTTGGCGGGCGCGGGCAGCGTGTGCGAGCGCGGCGCGGGCGCGGCCGCACGCACTCGGAGCCCTTCCAGCCACCACGACATCTCTGCCTCGTCGTGCGCTTGCAGCAGGAACTCAGCGCCGCTGCTCAGTCTGCAATATACGTTTATTTTTTAATATTACATCATTATAATAGTAACATCTATTTGTAATGAGGCGTAAGAACGTCGAAATCAAATAATTATGTGGCTACGCTTTGCGCGTGAGGTTGAATCTTACCTTCAAACTTTACACTTTTACTTATCTATGTGAATCTAGATTTTTCCCCGAAGGGCATTTCGCCAGATATGTTAAGGTCAATGTATGTATTGAAACGCAAGCGTATGACCATCAAATTGTTATTTATAACATTTTATTACTGTTACACACACACGCATGAAGTTAAGATAATATGTAGCATTATAAGTAGCTGCAAACACGTTCACGTAAACCTACAGAAGTCGTAAAAATCCAAAAGTAACTTATACCTGAGACGGAAGACATGCTTCTTCTTGGTGTAATTCGCGGCGACTTCCACGACGGCGCCGTTGAGGTCGAGCGGTGCCTCGCCGCGCCAGTGTGCCTCGGGCGACGACTTATACGCCTTCTGGTCTTTGTAGAACGACATGCGAGCGTCCTTAGCCACCACGTACACCTTGTCCCATGACCTGTAGAGATTTTAAGAAGTTTTAAACTAACTAACGTAACTTTCGACTTGTCCAAATTTCGCTAGAGGTATGTTGTAATTAACTTCTACACGAGATGAATTTTCAAAATGCTTCCTTGGTGCTCACTTTCTTTATAGATAAGGAACTATTGTACAAAACTTCATGCTTCTAGACCCAGCGGTTTCTGGCTGTGTGTTGTCTGTCAGTAAGTGAATTTGAGATTTTTATTAAATAGAGAATGTATTCTTACCTGTTGGAAGCTCGTTTGGCTGCGGACTCCCATTCGTGTTTGCGCACCAAGGTCCCCTCTACGCCCTCGTCCTCACTCGCGGGACTAGCGCCCTCTGTACACAACAATGACTTTCGTACACACGTTCTGATAAATTGTCAGACTCGCATAATCAGATTAGCTGTTCTTTGAAAGAAGGGGGACTCCTAAACGCAGAAATTGGCAATTTCTTAATAGAAAAATACTGTAATTTCTTTAGAAATACCTCATTTCAAAAGCCCACTAATACCGATAATGCACGGCCTTAATCTAACATCTAATATTGCTCCTATAAATTATTTTTGTTCTAAAAGGTGATAGGGTTTGATACGCAGGCGTCATGTCCGAACCTAAAAATTTTGAATGAAAGCCACGCATAAAAAGTTGCTTTATTGGCTAAACTAGGAAAGTAAAACATGCGCGTAACAATAACAGCAGCACAATCAAAGCTCATCGCGTAAACACATCATAAGGCTTAAACAGCGGGTGGACGGTCGTGGATGGACAGTTTGGAGTAACCTTCAGTAAAATATATTTATTTAGATGGTTCTTCCTAAGATGACCTTGGATGGCTTAATATTTAAAGTGGAAAATCCTGTGGTGAAATTCAAAAAATCTTAAGCAAGTAATTGGATTTAAAACATTCTAAGTGTGAAATCGCCACCACCACGTAAAGAGCAAACGTGGTGATCAATGCTCCAGCCTTCTCTGTATGAGAAGAGGTCTTTAGCCTGCAGTAGGACATTATGCAGGTATGTATGGGAGCTACTCAGGTTTCTTTCAATCACGACAAATCTTGTCACACATATCATCCGAACTGGAGTCTGTACATATTTTCAAGTTCGGTTCCAATTTTTCTCGAAACCCCTATAAGGGATAACCTTGTCCATCCATTACCGTCCCCTACCATGGATACCTTCATCGTCGCTATGATGAGTTCCGGCCAGCAGTTTCTTCGCCGTTTTCCATCTGAAACTCCTGAACGGCGACTTGCTTCGAGACCGCGACTTCACCTTACCGGAACTAGACGGCGTAGCTGGTGTGGAACTTGTTCCAGGTGCTGTACGTGCCAGAATGGGAATAGGCAGGGTACCAAGGAAAGTGCGACGTTACAACAAAAGGTCGTGTATAGGAGTTTTGGTAGGTATATCGTTTTTTATCAAAAGGAGAGGCCGCGCAATAAGGTGGTCGGGACGAGGGAAAAAAACAAAAAACAAAAATAATTCAAAGCAACATAAAACAAAATTGCGTCGCAGCAAAAACAAAAGCGTTTTCATGCGATATTGAAAACATTTTTCTCAAAACCTGACACTTAAGAGTAGGAGGTAAATAACAAAAACACAGATGTTACCATGCAGTTTAGGGTACACATACACTGTACATGTTAGAGTACCGTTTCGCCATTACTTGACAGCGGGTGTTAAGAGTTTCATTTACATTTATTAGTCCTGATTCAAATTTGAATTTAGTTTTGCCTCCATTTAAACTTGGACAGCCGTTCTTAAGAAATTATTGATTGCTATTACTAATGAATTGTCAACTTGACTAAATTGTGCTAATTTTTATTCTGGTATATATGCCAAAATAAAATACGCCACACAATCGTAATACACAACGAATGTGCTGATTGATTTCTGCTTCTGGATAGGCTGTAACGTTTTAGAAATTTAGACCATGCCTATGTTAATTTTAATTTCAAATCTTTAAATTTCGTTGTTCATTAATCACAAAAGTACATTCAAATTTGAACCATACTACAATCACAAGTTCTACGTTACCACTACAATACTCACTGGACAGGCGTGCAGGTTTAGCGGGCGTCTGCTTTGAGGTCGAGGGTCGGAGCGGGGAGTCGGTCTCGGTGACGGCTTGCGGGGTGGCGGCGAGGGCGGCGGGGGCGGGGGCGGCGGGGGTATCGGGACCGGGGGACTGCTCGCCCAGCGCTGCATGCGTACATTACATCTACGTGCTAGTTACGTCTACACTACGTGCTCACACATGCTTAAGTTACGTTTTACTGCTACATGCTACGAACTGTGTACACGGTTTTGTAATTTTATTGAAAATCATGAATCAGATACAAAGTAACACAAGTTAGTAATAGTACATATTACTTAAACCGAGAAAAGCTTTAGTTGAACATAGGAATATTTTAGCAATCAGAATTAACGGTAACCAAAAGAGGGATACAAACGTACCCCAAGACTAGAAAGATTTTCGTGTCAAGATTGAATGAAAAATATCATTAACATAACATTTAAGAATATTGCAATAAAATCTTTAAACACGTGTACACAGCTGTAAATAAACATACATGCTACACATACGAGTTACCTATAATGCTACAGAAATTAAGTTTCCAAGTTATTTCATACTAGTTAAACGACAGGATAGTCGACATTCCAGTTAACATAACCTACCTAAATTCCCTGGATTTTCAATTTATTTTTTACGTTTTTTTTTATGATGAAACAAAGCATATTATATTCCTTTTTTAAGCAATCAATATGGTAAACCATAGCCCCGTGGTTAAGTGATTAAAAGTGATGACTAGAATTTGTGCCCATTATTAAAATAATTGAATATACTTACTTTTTATATCGTATAATATAAATATATAAAGCTATAGACAAAGCTGATGCACAATATAGGAAGCAAAAGACAGTGAAGCCATAGTAAGTATACACAGTGTGATACCTACCTTGTTGGAGTCAGCTCCATTTTGAACAAGAATACAGAAAGCATCGTACACGACTTAGAGATAATATATTAATAATAAAATTGCTGGAAAGGAGTTTTCGGGCTAGCTTCCCCACTAGATAGTGTTCACGTGACCTACCGGGATAACATTTGCAGTGCGACAAAATTTTGTTGTTGCATTATCTCACGCTGAAATGAGATAATTCTGACTGTGTTTGCGACAGAATTTTGTCGCGATGCGTATACCCTGGCCAGTCCCATTCACTGTTCAATGTTTTAATCTCATTTATTGTTTTCGTTTTTGTTTGTTTAAATTTGTTTGTTTAAATGTTTCTCTAAACACACTTGTATGTAAGAAAAAATAATCTTTAAAAAGTGAATATCGATCTGTTGTAGTTTTGATATACGAGTGTTTCGATATCATACGTTTTGGAAGACACACAACCACCAAACTAGCAGGGATTCTATATGAAATGACAACTCCACATTAAAATGAAACAGAGATAGTACAGACATGAGAGACAGAGTATCAAACCATCACCGTGATTAGCAGTATGACGTCACAATATAGTGTATAATGAAATATATACGGTTATAATTCAAAATGATGTATTATATTCTAAAAATATGATGAAAGTAAGACATTAAAACATCGGGGTATAAAACGAGATGAAAATCTGTAAAGACTTTCATATTTGGTTAAATTATTTTTTCCTATTAAAATCAAAAGGTTTTAAACCCCGACCGATGATCGAAATGAATCAATGATAATAGTATTCTGTATGATGGTGAGCTGACAGAATGGAAACCATCACCTTAATAAAACGAGATCGTGTAATGTGAAGAATAAATTGAAATCGTGCAATAAAAGAAAACTGTGCTAGAACCCCAACTACGGTTTACGTAAAAATAACCTACAAAAACCTACACGAAAGAAAATTCCTTAATACGTACAATAAAAGCTTTCAAGCTAATAACAAAATTAATCACAGTTAATTAGCTAACTCCCCAAGTGTTCTAACTATTACGAGCGCAGTGTAACCCGACAGAAATGCAGAGTACACCCATTTTAAACTACCGTAGAAGCTCATGCCAACAGCCGGGTATATTTTTACATCGGTAGGTTTATAATAAGCGCTCTTATTACCTGGCTGGGAATGCGGTCGCTCTTGGGCCTTCTCAGCCGCTTTAGTGGATGTTCTCCTTACGACTACGCGAGTGCATGTGTGGACAACACATCGGTAAGTAACGGCCCTTTGTCACACGCGATATTCCATCGACTAACGAAACCAGCACCCTAACTGCTTAACACACAATCAATAAAGGAAATTGCTAACCCATTGCTTTATATGTTTGAAAAATTCGTCTGCTTGGCCACGTAAATGACGCAATGAATGTATTTGAACTGTCAAAATCAAAGACAATTGTTGGTGTGTTACGCAATTATCCCGCGAGTCTTGTCTATCGTTTCGATATCCGAAACGATAGTTAAGTTTGTTATTTGGGTCGGTTTTGTTAGTCGACTGAATAAGCGAATAAAAAGGGCACAAAGTAATTCACACGTAAAGCGGCAAGCATTGCCGTAAGCCTTCTTAGGCTGTAGTGCGAAATGTGCTTAATTTCTTTATACTTAAAGTCAATATTCCTACACTTTCTTTCAAATAAAAGTATTACTTTATCAAAATTTCTAATTGTAAGTGTTATTGCATATGCAAGCAGCATTCACCGTTATGGTGAAAGTTAGTGGAAGTTCCAAATATCGTTCTTTACTGGATAGTTGACATTTTGTTTCGACAGTGCTAGAAGAAGACATTACACATGCGTGCTTACATTGCAATCCGTGAAACGAAGTGATGTTAATCTTTTAGAATGGAAATGTTCTTTTCTGTGTTTTTGACTAGGTAATCATATAATTCTTTTGCTTTCATTACTTGGAAATAAAAACCTAACGCTTTGGATAACCAAATTACACCAATTGTCAAGTTAATATTCAAGTAAATTTTGGAAAATTTTGTCTCATGGACAATAATATGGTACTGTAAAAGCTCGATCAGTGGCAAATCAAGGTCCGACTAAGACAAAAATACTTAATTTTGAAAATTTAATAAAAATCAAGTAACTCGGAGAAAACCCGTCATTTTCTGCGATTGTGAGTAAAGCCTGATTTATACGGTGCGATTTAATTTCTCATATGGCATACCATAAGTTGAAGTCATTTGTTGCTTTAATTTTATGGTATGCCACAGGGCAGAAACTGGCATTGTGTAAATGGGGGCTTTATTTCTTTATTTATTGATCGTGCTTTTACAGTACCAAACACAATCATAAGTTCATATTTATCACTTCGACAAGCCAATCTTCAATTTATCAATACCTAAACTAATTTCTCATTTATTCATCTGTCCGTATAGTTATGACACATACCCTGCGGCTGCTGGTCCTGCGGTGTCTGCGCGCGGTCCACGGCGTCCTGCGCGGCGGCCGCGGCGGCGGCGGCCTCGGCGGCCTCGCGCTCGCGCTGTTCGCGTTCTGCGGCCTCCGCGGCCTCTTGCCTTCGCTTCCTCTCTTTCACTTCGAACTGTAATGTTGGAAACAGTTAGTACATGAAGCAGTTATGCTACAGGTGCTTGGCCGTGAATATAGCACATCTAGTTTTAGAGTCGTATTTGGTGACTACCGGGATGTCATCATCTGCCTAGCCTTTTCCAAACTATGTTGGGGTCGGTTTCCAGTGTAACCGGTTGCAGCTGAATACCAGTATTTTACATGAAGCGACTGCCTATCTGACCTCTACAACTCTACTGGGTAATACGATACCCCTTGGTAAGACTGGTTCTCACTTTCGGGCTTCTGACTACCCGTAACGACTGTCAAAGATCCACGAATGACGTCCGGGACCATCGGCGTGCTTTCCGAGACACGGAGGGGTCTCGGTATGTAAAGATGGTCACCCATCCACAGACCAACTGCGGCAAGCGTAGCTTAACCTGATCGATCGACCTGTGCGGCTGTTATTATTTAGGCACTGGTCACTCACGTCTATAGTAAGCGCGGAACTAGTTGTCCGCGTCTTGGGTGGGGACGGGGGTGAGGGCGGCGGGGTTGCCTATTGTTAGCAACGCACGTACAAATAATAATGCGTAATAACAAAGCGCCCCCGCCCCTCCGTCCCACCGCTCACATACCTAAGGCGCGCCCAACTAGTTCCGCGCAGACTATAATAGAGAAGTATGGAAGAAAAATACATTTTGCGCCGACCACAAATAAATTGGGATAAGGGCAGGAAAATAATGACGATCTGCGTGAGAGTCTTCTTCTAGAACTCGACGTGAAATATTATACGCCCGCGTACTGTAATGTTGGTACAGTTAGTTGGTACGTGCTCGGCTTTAGTTTGTAGCGAGGATATTGTAGCGTCGTTTTTCCTGTGTATTTTACATATACTTACCACATTTAGAAATCACAGTATACAATGTCTTGTTTAATTAAGTTGTTGGAGAAACTTCATAAATTGAGTGGGGTAGGTATCAGCTTACAGCAGAACATAAAATAATGATTTTAAGAAATTATTGTTAAATGAAGTTTCACCAATTGATTTAAAAAAAACCTGTATAATTCGTAATTACTTCAAAGTAAAATAACCAGGGGCCGTATTACGAAGTATTAATGCCATCATGATTCCAGTGCAAAAAAAAGGAATGGTGATATCGGTCATGTATAGCTCCGTCTATCTCTTACACTGGAATCATAATAGCATTAAACCGTCTTACTACGCCACCTGACAATAATCCACTCCAGGATCACCTTCCAGTCTACCCAATGCGAATCCACCAAGCTACAAAGGAATAAAACAAGCAAATAGGTTTTCATGCGAAAGATTTTTGTGATCCATGCCGCCAGCATTCAAGCGTAAGTACATGCAATACACCAAACACCACACTTACACTATCCAAGTAGTTATAGTACCATGCACCTTCAGGGAACAAGAGATTACGGGTCTGGGATAGAAGGAGGAGGGACGAACTCAAAGGTATACTCTTCACCTCTTTACCAAGGTCGTTGATAGCCTTCGAACTACTACTACTCGTCAAACCGGGCAGGGATAACACGGCAACTTCGCCCTTAATGTCAGTGTCCAAAGGTTTAACTTTTTTTGACCATTTCCTTATAAACCGTTTTAAGCTAGATTTTGAGGAACTATTACTTTTGTGTCTTAGTAAAGATACGTTTGGGTATACGTTTTGATATGATAATCGTTCCCATAATATTAAGTCTACACAAGCTAAATATTCGTTGGCTTTTTCAACTTGGTCGGGGAATTCAAAGAAAACTGAACTGTATATTTCAGGTGACATCATTGGCGACGTTGGGGTAGAGCAAGGCGCGGAACTTGTCTCTGATATCGTTGACAGACTATTGTGATTATTTGACATAGACACAGACCATAGATAAGAATCATTTTTCCTCTGATTATTCGCGTAGTTTATACTTAGAACGCGAGCTTTAATTTTCTCTGGTATTTGAAATTTGTTGCTGTCCGTTATGATTTCTTCGACTATTTCACTGACAGGTCGTTCGTGCTTGTCTATGGTAACTGTAAGGGGGGCGTGGGAGCGGATGGTGGGAGGGGGTTCGTAGGTAAAGTCTGATTCGTCACATTTATCCCAAGGCTGTGCACAAGGCCACATTGAAGACTCACGCTGTTCAAGCTAGTTGTGAATGAGAAAAAAGAAATTAGAAGAGTGAACCAAACACCAAACAAAATAACAAAGCGTGCAATTGAATCAGTAAGTAAGTATTTTATGAGGTTTAATTGTCCGCAGTAGTTCTGTCTATGAAGTTTAATAGTCAGTCGGTCGCGTTGTAAGTAAATCGTAATCATTCTTATCATGCAAATAAATAGTGCAAATTAGTTTTGTAACTACATTACTAGAAATTCTAACTACGTGATATACAAATCATATTTAGTACTAATATGGATCTTTTTAATGTCATGCTGATGTCAAGACTCACGAAGGTTAGCCTCCCCATTTCCATCATTAAAATAACAAACATTTAAAAACTGAAAAACGGTGATGAAAACGGTAAAACTTCAGTTGAATATAAAACAAACTGATTTTGTCTAATAAGCTACCAAAACCATCCCACAGTTATACAGTGCGACATATTCATCAATACATACGGTAGTAAGCCTCTGCAGTGCTGAGAATCTGTCCTCCTGTGCGGCGGCCGACTTCTCGAAGGCCTCGTGTTTCTTGATGAGCGACTCCACCTCGTCGATGGTGTGTCCCAGCTCTTGGGACATGAGGTACGGCTCCTGGGCTATCAGCCAGGCCTCAGCCACGGCCGCGTCGCGAGCGAATTGGTATACTTCCAGGACTGAAAGAATATTTTGATATTAGCCAAATCTATAACATAATCAGCCTATAGTGTTGGGATAGAGGCATCCTCTGTTCGAGATGGAGAAGGCTGTAATTATAATCGCAAAGATTCTTGTAAACATTTAAGTTGAAATGGCATCTTCATACATATTAGCCTTTTTCAATATATAAAAAATAGGAATCGGTGCTGATAGTTGCGACTTCATTGATATGCTGTGACATAATATACTTACTAAGTTGGAGGTTCTCCCAGCGTTCTTCCCAGCGACGTAACAACGCATTGCGCTGATTGGTCAGCTGCAGAAGCTTCTCCTTGATATCAGAAGACGCGTAGTGCTGTCTCGCTAATAGTTCGCGACCGAGGGAGATGCAAGCTGAGAAGTTATCCTCGCGAGTGTCGATCTCGGCCTTTAGAGACTGGTGGTTGTTCATTAGGAGCTCTACACCGCTTACGTCACTGTGGAAATAATGGCCAATTAGAATGGATGAAGAAGTCTAGATAGGAACTGTTTTAAGATTTTGAGGGCTCAGAAATATTAGGTAAATCTAGCCAATTATTACAAATATTATGTTAAAAAAAAACTGTGAATTTGAAGAATAAATTGAAACATTTAGATGTCAAAAAATATAGAGCTTTGATCGCCAACTACGACCAGCAGAAAGGGACAAAGAGAAAACGGAAGGACCTTGAAAGTTAACAAAAAGGGTCGACGTTTTAATTTTTCAGTGAAATAACGCTGATATACGTACCGCGGCTTCTCCCCGGTGTTCATCTGCCGCACCACGTCGTCCATCCACACGGTGAGCGTGCGCACCTGGTTGAGGAAGCGGTACAGATGGTCGGCGTCCTCCAGCTTGGCGGTGCGCGCTTGGCACGCGGCGGCCAGCGCGGCCCACGCGTCGCGCACCTCGGCCTCGCGCCGCGTGATCTCGGCCGCCTTCTCGCCCGCGTACATCGCGCCCAGGCGCCCGCACTCGCTGCGGATCGCTTCCACCTGACATACGATAAATATTAAATTCTGACATATACGGCAGTGATACTAGATCAGTGATACTAGATGAGACTTGGTGCCTGTCTAGATAAGGAGTTTTACACGCAACTACGCACGAATGCTACGCACGCGTGTTTCGCTGGCGAGGTGACCAGTGGCGTGCCATAAAGGCATACAAGTAGTGCCTGACTCGATAAATCACCATAAGCCTGTCAATTACATTTTAGTGTGTAACTTTTAAGTAATAGTGTAAAACTTTTCTCACTAAATTATCAAACTTAACAAAAAACAAAATCTTCATACAAACACGCGCGGCTGGCAGGCAGTCGCTAGACGGCCTACTCGGCTCCCGTACTATTTTGCACATTGTCATTGGTCTTTACTCGTTCAAGTTAATACGACGAAATTAAATATACGTACGTCTGCGCGTCTTGTCTGTGTGGTGCCGGACTTAAAGAATTGCACCACCCCTTACTTCCCGTGGGTGTCGTAAAAGGCGACTAAGGGTCTTACCGGAGAATGGGCAGCAGCGTTCTCTATTTATTCCACCACCATACCATACTGCGATCACCAACCCGCCTGCCAAGCGTGGCGATTATGGCAAACCCCCCCCCAAAATTGGGGGAGGCCTATGTCCAGCAGTGGACGTCTATCGGCTGAAACGACGACGACGACGACGTCTGCGCGTTATACCATGACGTTCGACCTTCGCAATTTATCACCCTAAAGTAGGCATCCTACTCATAACCAACGCAGCCGATGAATGTTAAAATCATAATTAGTAATTTTTAGGGTTCCGTACCCAAAGGGTAAAAACGGGACCCTATTACTAAGACTTCGCTGTCTGTCCGTCTGTCTGTCTGTCTGTCACCAGGCTGTATCTCAAGAACCGCGATAGCTAGACAGTTGAAATTTTCACACATGATGTATTTCTGTTGCCGCTATCACAACAAATACTAAAAACAAAATAAAATAAATATTGAAGGGGGGCTCCCATACAACAAACGCGATTTTTTTTGCCCTTTTTTGCTCGATATCAAAAATGGCAACAGGTAGGCACTTGAAATATTCACAAAATACTCAGTTGTATTTTAACTTTAATAATAAATAATAAAATTAAAATAAAATAAATATTTAAGGGGGGCTCCCATACCACAAACATGTTTTTTCGGCGTTTTTGCCTTGTGGTACGGAACCCTTCGTGTGCGAGTCCGACTCGCACTTGGCCAGTTTTTCGTAATTTGGCCGTGTGAAGAAAGGAAGGGATGAATATTGAGGTCGCCGATAGTAAGTAAAAATTTAAATCCAAGATGGCGGCTGCAAACATTTTCAAATTTTTCATCATGGGTGTCGTTTTTATGATTTTCAAGGGCGCTAAAGCCGATAGTGATGTCAAAATGAAAATCCAAGATGGAGGCTGTATTTTTTTTCATCATGGGTGTCGTTTTCACGGTTTTCGAGGGTGCTGGAGTCAATTATAAAGTCAAAATGAAAATCCAAGATGGTGGCTGAAATTTTTTTTAAACTTTGCATCATGGGTGTCGTTTTTATGGTTTTCAAGGGTGCTAAAGCCGATAGTGAGGTCAAAATGAAAATCCAAGATGGCGGCTGTAATTTTTTTTAAATATATCATCATGGGTGTCGTTTTCATGGTTTTCGAGGGTGCTGGAGCCAATTATAAAGTCAAAATGAAAATGAACGTCTGCCTAGACTAGACCCGGCCTAGTGCCTGCCTACCTTTTCTGAAAACTAATGCACGCCACTGGAGGTGCCCTGAATAAATAGGAGCGCAGTTGTACGAGTGAATGCATGCATGATAGTGGAAACTTTTTTTTTAGGAATTACAACCGACAACCGTCGCCTGCTTAATCAGGGCATAAAACTTATCAACGAATGGTGAAAACATGTTTGCTCTTAATATCTCGATTACGCTCGACCCTGTACGCGCGTATAAAACGCCGAGTACAGTCGAGTATAAAACACCGTATGCAGGCAGGCCTGTTTCACCAACTCCGAATTGGATAAATTTCTGGAAAATTATTTGGCAGCATTGCTTATGTATAAATTCTGTTTTCATTTATAAAACTAAATAAAAGCTTGTAAAACGGCCTGAGTCATGTCTGTTTACCTGTTGGTGCAGAGTGCTGAGGTCCTGCATGAAGTTGTGGTGTTTCCTCTGCAGCGCGCCGACACTGATGGCGTCGCGGCCGAGCTCGTCGCTGACGCCGCGCGCCTTCTCGTTGACGCGCTGGAGTGTGTCCTTGCAGTCGTGGAAGTACTTGTGGAGCTCGCGGGAGGCCGCCAACATCTGAAGAGGGACATAGCTTAGTACGATTAAGAAATAACAACAGATAAAGATTAAGGTAAGGTAAAATATAGCATATTCTGAAAACAATATAAATAATATTTTTATGAAAGAATTGAACAAACTCGCGATAGTTGTGGTCATAAAACGTCAGAGCAGGACAGTGATATTAACTTGATTTTTCATCGTCGTCAGACTCCTACGTTTAAGGTGAATGCTCCAACCAGCCCGCAAAATTCAAATTTTCTTACGTTTTTTGCAATTTGCAGGCCAGTGCTAGGTTGTATGTTGATTAAAATATTATTCGCGGTTGTAAGACATATATAGGTACAGAATTATAATCATGAAAATCATCAATAAAACGCTTTAAGTTCATAAAGCTGTTAGAATTACTTTTTCTGTTTTTTTTTTGTTCTTACACCTTTATGAACTTGGAGGGTTGTATTGGTGATTTTGATTATTATAATTCTGTAACTACATACGTCTTACAGCCGCGAATAATATTTTAATCAACATACAACCTAGCACTGGCCTGCAAATTGCAAAAAACGCAAGAAATTTTGAATTTCGCGGGCTGGTTGGAGCATTCCCCTTAAGGTGGATGTTGCGACGGGCCGTCCATACATTTTTCTTGGGGATTGTACGCTAAACACAGACACACTTTGTTGAAAACGAATCATTTTATCACTTTTCTATAATGAAATGTCCCCGCGATCGACCTTTTTAGGAAATAACTTACATTATTTACCGAGGAAAACGATCGCGAAATCCAGACGAAATTTGACAGTTGCGCCACTAGTGTGCGTGAGTTTTGACAAGCAAAGTAAGCAAACTCAATCGCCATGATTGCGATAGTTTAGAGATGAGAACTCTAGATGGCGTAAACGCGTTATTATAATTCTGTTAAATCAATATCATACGTAATAAGTGATTGATTTATTTCCTTTCCTACCTTTCATGAACAGATTCACAAAAAAAAAACGTTATAATCAATAACCTGACCTGACGACCTTACCAACGTAAACAACTTTATTACATAATATTGTTTTGTGGCAACATAAATATCATTATTCGTAGATAGGATTTATAGTGAAATGGGTAGTTGAGACCGCGAAATTCAAATTTTCTTACGTTTTTGCAATTTGCAGGTCAGTGTCAGGTTGTATTTTGATCAAAATATGATTCGCGACAATAACAGGTACATATTTACAGAATTATAATCATTAGAATCATTCATCATCCACTATTGGTGGTAGAAATCTAACTTAGAAAGATGTATTAATGATTCTAATTCTGTAAATATGTACCTGTTATTGTCGCGAATCATATTTTGATCAAGATACAACCTGACACTGACCTGCAAATTGCAAAAAACGTAAGGAAATTTGAATTTCGCGGTCTATGACTGACCATTCATTTATGCGACGCGCGACGTTGCCGTCCCACCCGAGTTGTGTTCGCAACCTTGAAAGAATTCCGAAGAAAAGGGCGCCACCATGTTGCCACTCTTACGCCGTAGCGACATGCATGATATAAATATAATTTTGGGGCTTGCTTGTATGCAATAGTATTGCACACGGATTTTCTTGCGTGTTATTTTATTTTGTATGCTTTGCATTTTCATTGATTCAAATTGCAATATTTCTAGTATTGCAATTATTTGTAGGTATAGTAACTAATAATTATTCAATTTTAAAAGTAAGTAGGTAAGTAAGCCTATCTTTCGGCGGTTTTAGAAACAGCAAGTTGGCCCGTGATTTTAGACGCTGAAATCCCGTCACAATACTAATTAGGTACTTACATGTCTCAATTACATAAGTACAAAGTCAGTGGTTATGTGTTTTTACCTACTTATATTTTTTGGTCAACAATACATTAAATAAGTAAGTACATAATATTATAATTCGGTAACCCAACGAGTTTGCAAACATTTGCAAAATCGAATGTACCTGTAAAATAGAATACCTTTTACGCATATTGTCAGTTTCAGACAAACAAACATTATTTTTAGTTTGATAGTTATGTCGCATCTAGCGGGGCGGCGGCGGTCTAAGTACTTGTGCCGGCGCCGCTGGACGTGCGTTCAGAACACATTATATTGTAATCTTTGGTTCAGAACTTTGACTTTTGAAATCATTGGTTCAGAAACAAACAAATGATTGAGTTACTTACATCAAACGTGATTTATTATTGTATTTAAACATCTTATTTGTTTTTTTTTCTTATTCATCGACTAATATTCTACCAGGAATTTATATAAAGATAAGTAAAATTTTACTTTTAGTTTCTATTTTCTGTACCTAATGATTTCGGAACGTAACCTTGTCATAAATAAATCGTATCTTATTCAATATCATCTGTACGCTGTACCTGTAATAATAATAATCTAATAGTAGGTAGCAATTCTTTTCTAGTAGAAAGAATGCTTGAATACAAATCAAATCAAATTATTTATTTGCATAATACACGTGAAAAAGGTGTTACAGGTATAAAATACGACTAGGAAATTCTGAGATCTCATTGTACGGTTGTGAAATTCGATAGTATTAAATTTTATTCAAATACTGAGTTTATAGAAGTATTGTACTATTTTTTTGTTTTTCTATTTCAGATTTCTCTAATCCTGAAACTGATTAATTTCAATGGATAGGAGTATATTATGTGTTCTGTGATTTCAATTGACTGTGGAAACTGTTCCAAAGAAATGTTTATCTGCGATATCTGGGTATCGCATTGTGGACCTGAAGAATGTAATTTAATGGGCATTCCAATTGGAAAGACCGAAATATGTGTGAATCTTCACAAATTGAATTTGTTAGTGAGATGAGAAGTGAATTAATTTTCAAGTGCACTATGTCTGGTAATTGCGTGGAAGCACTACGGAGAGCAGTAATAAAATAAATACTGCATTTTTGTGGGCAACTGCGACTGCTGGTAGCTATTACACTCAATCAGCTCACATTACAAGTCTCATGAATATTCCAATAATGTCGCCAAATAAATGACTAAATTTCGTCGTGTTGAAAAAAAATTAGGCAGTGTGTGGTTTGAACATTTGTCAGAGGAAATTAAAACTGCTGGTGAACAAGAAAGGTCAGTTGCTATTCAAAAAGGTCATGTATCTTCAGACGGTGTTCCATATGTTACTGTATGTAGTTGGATGATGGCTGAAAAGGTCATATGGCTACAACTTTGATTCATGTTCTTGTATGGTAAGTTAATGTATTACCAAACACACAAACATAAACATATACCTTCTTCTCATGGGGGTAGGCAGAAACTACAGAACGCCACCTGCTAAGATACCTTACATACCTACTCCGTTACTAAACACATATTTGGTTCTGTATGAACTTTTTACTATGTGCAATATTTACAAGTGTTGCTTTTTCTTTTCAGGCCTGCATTGTTGGTAAAGAAACTAAGAAATGTCTATTTCTTGGTGTTCAAAACAAATATTGTTATACGTGTCAATATTATGAAAAAAGGAGACATGGACATGAAAGCACATAATTGTTGCAAAAATTTTACTGGACCGCCTACAGCACTAATTATGGTGTCACTAATTATTGTGGAAGGCTTTCAAAAGAGTGAAGAAATGCATCAACTTCCCTATTTGAGTTTTATTGGATACGGAGACTCCTCTGTTTGCAAACTTGAAAGAGAAAGTGTCATATAGGAACTTTGGTCTGAGATGGAAACATAATCAAAAAAAAATGAACGCAAGAATCATGTAATTAAAAACTATACGAGGGCACAGGTCGAGGGTTGAGGGCGAGGGGGAACTATACAAGGTAAATAAATAAATCAAATTTGTATTGACATCTCAAGACCAGTGAAGCATATTCTGTATTCATATTTGTACTTTTTTTAGATGTTTGCCAACACTAAGCTCCCACTTTACGGGCGAAATATTTTGAAGCCAAACGTGATGAAGGTTACACTAGTGGCATGGAAAATTATAATGTGTATCAGTGAGAGTAGCAGATTTGCGAAATAGCCCGCTTTTGTATTCGGAATACATGAAAACTGCAAGCATTATTACTGCAATGTCAATAAAACAGCTGCAAATGGAAATATAATAAGTCAGAAATTGTCAGTACCAGTAAGAAATGCTTTGATTATCATGGTACAGTATTGTTTCTTTGTATGTTACATAACCATCTATTATATTTCATTGATATTAGAAAATAAAAACATATTCTATTTTCAGGATGATCGCTTGCTACTGGACACAAATGGTATGGAACTGTATGGAAAAAGCAGACCACACCCAGGGACACATTAAATAAAATACATAAATCGAAAGGAACAAAGTTGTATTCTGCCAGAAATCATATTGAGACATGGTCAAAAAAATGCTAAATGTGTAGATTTGAATGGTATGTATACACGGCTAGATATCAAGTTATACATTTCCAGTATAAGCTGACCTCCCATTATATGGAAATCTTATACAATGCGAGATCAGCTTATACTGGAAATGTATAGCTGGTTAATTATGTAGCCGTGTGTACCAGTATATACTGGCACACAAGGCAATTTTTTTAACTTCATAAATTGTATCAATTTCAATGTCTAAAATATATTATTATGTTATTCTAGTGAAAAATCGTCCATCAACATCAGTTGGAAATTCGAGCAAATAGTAATTTTAATTTTAGAGCAGCTTTGGAGATTGATGGTAAATGACATTTTGAAATGAATAGGAAATAATATTTGTCCAAAGTAACATAATTATATACTAAGTAAAGTTATTTTTCTTTGCAGCAGCCTTGTAGCAGTGGACAAAAAGACTCACGGCACATGGTGAAATCATCAAGTCAAACGATTTTTGTTATATTGTATTTTTGTAGTAGTTTGTTTAGAATCGACACTATAATATATTACTTTTTATTTGTATTTTACTATAAAATCAAGAGGCTTATTTTTGTAGTAGTTTGTTTATAATCAACATTATCATTGTATATTACTTTTTATTTGTATTTACTATAAAATGAAAAGGTGAAATAATACTTTATTATGTAAGATAACCACCTGGTGAACTCAATAAGCTGGTCTTTAGATTTTTATTTTTCTAAAAACTGATAAGAGGGCTTTGACATTATAAAATATTTTTTCACCTACCTCAATTTAGTATGCGATGTAATCGCATACTAAATTGTATTTTTTTGATTTGTTGTTATCTTTTGTTTTTTCTTGTGTATGTTATGTGTAATATCTGTAATTATTGTAATAATTGATTATGCTATAAATTTAATCATGTATCAGGCTTCATTTGTGTCACTTCAAATACTTTTATTTGATAATTAATTACGGTGTAAGGTATTCTAATAAAACTATCTTTATAAACTGTGTAGACTGAAGTTTTTGTACCGTCGTGACCCGTTACTTCGCCTGGGTTTTGACACTTTTTGTAATATATCTTCCAGATTTAAAAGTATTTCAAATCATGAAGTCTAAAAAATGATTTTACATATCTCCATCTATCGGTATTATATAATTACTCTTCCATATTCATTGCTTATTTGCCTAAAAATTGATCTCAAATGTGATAGGCGAAGTATTGGTACTTTTCCCTAACTTCGCCTGCATCATGTCATAGCGTCAAATATTAAATTACATTTGAAATACTACCTACTACATCTAGTGTAAGCATTTTGGGATGTGACAGATGACTATAAACTTTAAATAAAGCAACATAGAGTAGATTTTTTTTTAAAAAGCTTTTGTAGGCGAAGTTAGGCAACAGTTTGAAGTTAACTCCATACATTTGAGGTATTGTTGATAGGGCTGCCAAAATTATTGTTAGTTTAAATTACTGCAAAATAAAGGAAGGTATAAGTAAGGGTTTCTGCAAAAAAAGAAAAATTCAGTTTGTTAATTATTTATTAAAGTGCCAAAAAAATATTTATCATAAAAACAGCGAAAATATTTGCTTAAATTAATCGTATTCAAGTACCTCAATACTTTGTTTTAGAGATCAATACAGACTTAAATATGCCAGTCATACTTATATACAAATAGTATCAGGTAATAATTACCTTTTAACTAAATAGTTATAAGGTGAATGGGTAGTTGAGACCGCGAAATTCAATTTTCTTACGTTTTTTTCAATTTGCAGGTCAGTGTCAGGTCGTATCTTGATCAAAATATGATTCGCGACAATAACAGGTACATATTTAGAGAATTATAATCATTAGAAAATTTGAATTTCGCGGTCTACCACTATCCATTCACCTTAAACATTTATGGTAAACATAGGAACTAGATAACAATATTTGGCTCATAATTTTTAAGTTCACATAGGTTCATCAATACTAAATCTTAGATTCCTATTAAATCAGACTAGGCCAATCATAGGCTTCAGTTTCTAGCTTAACAAGAGAAAAAACTTTTATCAAAAAAGTGAACAGCAAAAGCATTTAACTTACATTAATATTTAGACATCGATGGGGTTGCCTTGGTTTACTACAGAGTTGCTATGGACACCTTCCGGTTCCATCATCAGATCAGCTCCATGTTATGATAATATTGCATTGTCATCTGATATACATAAGATTTGATTATAGACGGACACCAGGACAGGTGAAACTAAATAAAAGCTCGTAATAATAATATACGAAGCAAAAAAAGATACAATTAATTATTATTAACAATGTTGAAATTGACAACCCTAGGGGCAGGCGAAGTTTGGCAACAAGATGGCCGCCGCTATCCCCTCAATAATATTTTATTGAATTACCACTTTTAAACGTAAATTAGACAGAAAATTCTAGTGTCATTTGAAAGAAAATTAGCTGTAGATTATAATGTAATAATAAGTTTAATCTTACCTGTTCTGTATCCCTGCATAAAACTGAAGTTAAAACGCAGACAAAAAAAAACGTGTCGTTTCTCTTGTGTAAAAAGTGTACTGGTCACCAACAACGTGAACTTAGCCACAATTTTTCCTCAAAATCTTGCCATAGATGAAAAATACTTATTATTTAGTAACTTTACGCGAAGCCAAGCCTAAAATTGAAATGGCAACTTCAAATTATTTGAAATTAGGCGAAGATAGGTGGCACAGGCGAAGTAACGGATCACGACGGTAACTGAACAGACAGCTGTGCTGCTGGGAGTTTGTTGCGCCACTTCTTTCTAGGTAAAGCTCTAGGAAGTGGTGAAGAGCGGGCGTTTTGGGGGACTGTCTTATTGTAATTTTGACATTCGAAAAGTGCTGATTCTCAGCCTAGTTTGATTATTAAATGATTTTATATAAATGCTTGACTTTTATTATCCTATCATCATACTCATGCGTTTTCCCCATGGGGGTAGGTAGAAACTACAGAACGCCACCTGCTACGATACCTTACATACTCCCTTTGTCTCGTTTACGTTCATAAATCTTGTCATACACGCACGCTGGTTGCGAGTACTACGCACAGGCACAGTATTCTCAAGAAACGTATTTCATTTTTCATATAAATATCGTAGCAGGCGGCGCATTTTTTAAATACACGCCATCTAGTGGTCTATTCTTATAAACGTATGGAAGTACTCGCTTACGTCTGTGTGTGTAAACGACCTGTATTCAATGGCAGATTTTATCTAACAGTTATGTGTCGAATTGGGTGGATTTTGAGGCAATGTTATGACCAAATTCAATAAAGTGTAATGTCCGATAACCGCGTCCACTACTTTTACGACTTAATAATGTGCCAATTACACATAAAACAAAATAAACTAAAAATGTTGACTTCAGCGCCATCTAGCGGGAAAATGTCCAAGAGCAGATCGTATGATGCTCCTTAATGACAGCGCCTGTCACGAAAGTTGGCGATTAGCGACTAGCATAAAATCGAATAAAATGTTTTTTTTTCACAGTTCTGGAACTATTATCCTGAATCAACTGACCTGTGTTCTGGTCTCAATGAGCTCGAGCAGGTCCTGCCAGGTCTCCTTGAGTCCCTCCTTCCATTGCGCGATGGTGGCATTATCAGAATGTCCCATAGCGATCATCTGGTCGGCGATACGTTCTGCGGTCGCCACGCGTTCTGAACCAACTGCCTGTGTCTCGCGGGCGAATTCCTTGAAGCGCTCCCATAGAAGCTGTAATGGACGGATGTTGTTAGTCAATATTATGTGAAGGAGGAGCCTTTTTGATGAGGCATTAAATTGTGACAGCCAACAAATGTTTCAACTATCAATTTACTATGCTTCTAAAGATTTTCAACTGCAATGAATTCTGCATTTTCAATAGGTTAAAAACTAAAAACAACAAGCTCAAAAAAGACGATTCTAATGTTCGTTCACCTATTTTTGAGTTCACCTGATGGTGAACTCTTTTTAGATTTATCCTATTTGAACCCTTTTTCCTAGTTGCACCTTTAAATCAATAGCATAAGATACTCACAGTAACGTGATCGTAATCCTGGCCCAACTCTTGCGAGCTAGCGACCAATTCCCTCTCGGTGATCCATTGCTCGAGGTCATCGACCTCGCGCGACAGTTGGAACAAACGCAGCGCCTCGTCGAGCTTGGCGCGACGCTCGCCCGCCAAGTCCTTCAGACCAGCGTACAGTTTGTCCACTTGGGATTGTTTTACGGAGATTTGTTCGCTGTAGAAATAAAAAAAAGATTATTATGGTGTTTTACTAGTCCATCGAAAGACGGTTGCTGAGTGAGAGCCATTCAAGTATCCAATTGGTATTTTTAAGGCTTTAGAACTTCTTTAATCTTTTAAAGACTGTTCATAGTGGAGGTTCATAATGAGGCTTATGATAAGCAATGGTTTAGATATCTATAGCCAAGAATCATAATAACGTAATAGCTTTCACGAATGGATATACATAAATGAGCGCCCAGCGCACGTAGGGGAGTCTGCATCCCACGTAGTTGACTGGCAAATTCGACTACGGAAGAGTTATCTCTTAAAGTTCGTGCATCCTAACTAATATTATAAATGCGAAAATAACTTTGTTTGTTTGATAGCTTTTCACGCCTAAACCACTGAACCGATCATCCTGAAATTTTGCATATACGTTGTCAGATGTATAGAAACGGACATACGGTACCTTTCATCCCGAAAAAGTGCCGTTCCCGATTAAAACAACAATAACGTTATTATGATAATAGATGGCGCCAAGTGTCTTCCGAACGGGATCGACACTTATGCGGGTGAAATCGCGGGCCGCTGCTAATATAACAAGAAAAAGAAGAAATGTAAATAGTTACCTGAGCGGATGTTCATCAGCAGTAAGATGTCGAACAGTCTCTCCCAATTGCCTGATAGTGTGCGCGTAATCATCGACCGCCTGCTCCAGTATCTCATGTTTCTTCATGAGATTCTGCGCAGAGATCTCATCCTTTCCTCTATCTTCTACCATCATGTACAGCTCCTGTTCACTCATCCAGGCCTCGGCTTCGTTCGCGTCGAATAGGTACTGTTGTGCCTTCTCCCATTGAGAGAGTTTGCTCTTGCGTTCGTCGATGGCATCTGTGGAATATAATTATTGTATTGTTCCGAGATTTGTCATTAGATTATCTCAATATATGATTTAGTCGGTCGGGATTTTAACATGAAAACAAACGTATCTAAACCAATTGTATGGAAGTACTGATGCCGATTATAAAAAAAAAGAACTTTATATAAAAGAATGCTACACTATTACCGAGTGGCATAGGATTTGTTTTATTATGATGTTTTCATTATACATGTCATTTGTCACTGTTTTTCGACTACCATGCGGACGAACTCGCGGGCAAAAGCTAGTAAAGAATATAATAAGAAAATTATCCAGAGATTGTGAAATGCGAAATGCTGTTATTAATGTTACTTAAATAAATAAAAATGTAAGTAAAACTCACCCTTCAGTTCTCGCCACCTCGCGGTAAGTTCCTCAATGAGCTGCTTGAACTCGGGCGTGTCGTCGTGTCCCTCATCAATCAGCTTCTGTCCATTAGAGATCACAGTTAGGATCCTTGGCTCATGGTTGTCGGTCTCCGTCTTTAGCGACTGGTTCTTCTTCTGTAGCATCTGTACGTTGAACAGGGAGTTTCCGTAGTCAGTGCTTGTTGCTAACGGCATCTTCTCGTGAACCCATAGTTTTTCATCCTCAACGTCGCGACGGAATTGGAAGGCTTCCTTCTTCTTTGCCAAGTGACGCTGCCTATCTAACAGCGGAGCCTTCAACTGTTCGAATCGTTGTTCGACAGACTTCTTCTTCTCTTTAATCTCGTCCATCTTGTCAGGTACAGTCTTCTGCAAGTATTCAGCCTGAGTCTCCAGTTCGGTGACTTGCTTGGCTTTCACGGCCATCTGTGTCTCGATCATCTGTTGCTTCTGCATGAGAATGTTCACAGATGCCAGATCAGTGCCGGTGTCGGTGTTCTCGATTTGTTTCTCGAGTTCGTTCATCCATGAGTCGATATCGTCGCAGGTCTGGTGTAGAAGGACCTCTCGGTTGGCGTCAAATAGACGTTCGCCTTTATCCTTTGTTGTTGTTTGCAGGTTTTCGAACTGATCTTGGAGTTCGGTCATCTTCGGGGAGATGACTTCGACGAATTCTGGCTTTTGCTTCATGAGTTCCTCAGCGGCGTTCTGTACGGCGAAGAGGCGCTCCTTGTTAGCCGCGATTTCGGCTTCGAAAGCTTGATGGCGGGTCCACTTGGAGTGGATTGTTTTGGCGGAGCGGTATGTATCATCCTGCGCGGTGACGTTCTTCTCTTGTACCCATTCGCCGAGTTCGTCGCAGTCTTGCAAGAACTGGTGGAGTTGTAGTTGGTCTTGCAGTTTCTCCATTTGCTGGAGAGCCTTTTCGCGGTTGGCGTTGCGTCGTGCGTCGATGTTCTCCGCCTTGCGCTGTATCTTGTCGGCGTCGAAGTGCCTCTCCTCGACCAGTCTGTTGGCGAACTGTACGACGGAGTTGATCTTATCGTCGTTGGCTTCCATGGTGGTAAGGAAGGCTTCGTGTTCCTTGATCATGTTCTCGGCTTGTTCGAGGTTGGTCGGTGGCTCGGTCTTGCCTATCCTGTAAACGATATTCCTTGTTATTATTGACACCAAAGAATGTAGAGTGCCACAGTGAGTGGATGTTTTGGCGCTTGAAGGACGTGACAGGGGGGCACTTTTGGTAAACATTTGTGAAATCGTTCTGGGAAATGTATTAAAAACAAGATGGCGGCGATAGTTTCGATTTTGGCAACGCGTCTAAAGAACCTTGTAGAGTTATGTTTGTTTGTGTTACTAGAGATTATGGAATGAGTATTTTAGACACTACCATCTTGTTTCTTTAAACCAAGACTGCAATTTTAATTATTATTTTTTTTTCAGCAATTTTCACCACACAATGACTTGTATTATGCTATACCTGTGCTCCTGGTGCGACAGCAGTACTTCAGCCTGCCTGGCATCTCTCTGCAACAGCTGCAGCTCGAGGCTCTGTGTGAGCAGCTGTTGTCTGTTCTCCCACATCTGCTGCAACTCGGCCCAGCCTTCGCGAAGAGCCTTTAGACGCTCGCGCAAGAACATATACTGCGGATCGTCTTGTGTTGACGGCTCCTGTTGGAAAGGTAAACAAAAGTATGTAAATGGAAAAAGTGCAGTGTTGTCAGGGTAACATGAAGATCTTGCTTCCACATAATAACGCCCTTGTCGTTTCAACAAAATTCTGATAAACTTGTAGCAATCATACTGGTGTAAAAAAATTGACTCTGGTCTCCATGTCTGGATCGAAAATGTTAGACTTACAATAGACTGTATTCTAAGACAAAAATTTTCGATCTAGAAAACAGTTGGCTGTCATTTTTCCCAGACCATCGCAGTCTCCAGACGGCGGCCAAATTTTCCCAATCAACTTTGAACCACATGCTTTAGCGATAAAGTTGAAAATCTATTAAAGAAATTTGACAGATTGTAGTAGCTTGATGTGCTGGCATCTGTACATCATTATGACTTCGCGAAAGACCATCTCTTTTCCACAGCAGAACAATAATGGCTTTAACTGTTTATAATACAGCCAAAATGGTAAACGTACTGCAGTGATCTTTTCTCCATACTCCATCATCTTGGCATACTCGTCCTTGTAGTTGTCGATCTCCTCCTTGATGGTCTGGTGTTGAGACAACAGCTTCTCGGCCTCCGCCAGGTTTGAGGGCGTGTCTGTTAGAGAAAGAGTTGTTTAGTTACGAGTTTCTATAGCTTAAAAAAATGTGTGGGCTGACCATAAAAACCTGTGGTCAGAGATTTCTGGACTCAAACCATTCGAGAAATATTCCTAGACAGGAATTTTAGAATATATTTTAGTTACGTAAGTTTCGTTCTAGTTCGCGTAATATTTGTCGATTTAAGTGTAGATTTGAGTGGAGATAAATATGGAATTGCCACTGACATTTTGCATTTGAGTTGAGATTCATCATCCATGCTTGAAATCGTTTTAAAAAGGCCGAGGTTCATCTGAGTGGTCTTTAAAGCTGTTAGTAGTTTAGATCGAAAATCTTATAATTATTATCAATAGAATCTTGTAAAATTTTATTTTTTTTAATCCTTGCCATTTGTTTTTCATGTGTGCTGAGTTGTTCTCATACATGAGACAATGTTACTTACCCTCCGAAGCGACATCGGTCTGGGTCTTGGTGAGCCATGCCTGGAAGTGGTCCACGGAACGCAAGAAGCGGTGCAAGTCGCCCGCCTCTTCCAGCTTGGCATCGCGCTCTTTGAGCTGTGGGAAATTGTATGATTAGCAATGATCTTATAAAGGAAAGATACGCTACGTTCCTACTGAGCGACGTTCTGTATTGTTGCGTTGTTATTACAAAGTACTTACTGCGATAGACAACACGGGACGTATGACACAGAAAGAGATAGCTATCTGTAGTGTGTTGCTCGCTGCTATTAGCGGACTAAATGAAACTACAACAATTGTCTGAATTTGTCTGCAAAAATTTGCGCGCGCTAGTGCCATATCTACCTCTTTAATATAATATCATTGGTGATTATGTTATAATAACTTAGATATAAAATTCAAAGTCCTGACTAACTGATATATCAACGCACAGCCTAAACCGTTGGTCCGAGAGCAATGAAATTTGGAGGGTGTGTTCTTCGTTAAGAGTAGGTATCCACTAAGAAAGGGTTTTTGGAAATTCCACCCCTAAGAGGTTGAATGGGGGGAGGGTGAGGGAGTCGCGGGGCAGAAGAGTGTTTTATTAACTTAGATTTAATGTTTGATCAGACTGAAAAGACTATTCAAACAGAGTCATCAAAACGATAGCTTGACTTGCTGCACAAAATGTAGTAGCCTCTTTTTAGGAGATACTAAATTTATGGAGTGAGTACAAAGTTTATGTGATGTTACTATGTTACGCTTATCATCAAGCTATGTACGGGTGAGGTGCATATTTATTTATTTTCTTGTTACAAATCTATTTAGTTTTTCAAATTCACAAAACATTTAAATGGGAGTAAAGGTTTCGTGTGAGTGTTTAGAAAAAAGAAAAATTGTAAAAATATGTTTTTTTTTGGCACTAGCCGACCCCAAATAAATTAGGATAAGGGTAAGGGAATGATAAATGATGATGACTTTTTTTTAACGACTAATAAGTTGTTTAAAGGCAGATTTTTTAATAGTCTGATAACTTTTATCTGAAGAATAATTATGACAGATTTCACATATATTTTCTATACAAAAACTATCAAACTACAATATTTATTCTTCAGATAAAAGTTATCTGACTATTAAAAAATCAGCCCTAAGTGTTATATCGAGCGGATACAAATAATTGTACATGTACACACCATCTGCGTGAGCTGGTCCCAGTTGTGCGTGATGCTGTGCACGCGCTCGCGGATGAGCTGCGCCTCGTCGGGGTGCTCGCCCTCGATGGCGCTGGCCTCGCTCTCCAGCGACGAGATGCGCGCCTGGATGGCCGCCAGGTCGCGCTCCATGCCCGACAGGCGCCGCTGCAGGGTCATCACGCCTGCGGCCGCACGGGTTACATTCAGGATACATTCACGTTGAGCATTCACAAACAGTAAATAACAAATCGTACCCTACTAATTAACATTCGAATGATTTTCTAAATTTTTTTTTATAAAAAAGTTTCTTAAAGCTAGCTGGCTGCTGGAGTAAGAGCCAACCAAGAAAAAACCACAATCAAAAAATTAATACTTCCTAGTTTATTATTCTAAACACAATCCAGCATTCTAAGAAACTTCAATCCCGTCTCGGGGATCCCCTGAGACTAAACAATAACGACTTTATTGTTTTATTAGGGAGGGCGCCCACGAGCAACTTAGTTCGCCAGCAATTTTTTTGTCTCTGTCGCTGTCACCTCGCCGAGATTTGGACAATGCGGACACGGGACTGAAGCGACGGCAACACTACTTTTTTGTTAAATTTTCGGTTCTACGCCAACTGAGTAGCCGGTAAATATTTTGTCGCCGTGCGCGCACTTGCATTACAAACAATAGACGGCGACAGTTGCGGACAAAAATGTCTTCCAGCTGTCGCGTCGCTACATGCGCGCACGAAGTCTACGGGCTATTATGGAAATACAATCCCGTAGACTTGATGTAAGAGACAAATTAATTACGGAGACAAAAGTTGCTCGTGGCCCTTATAATTTATTAGACAGCCAAACGGATCATGGTGTGGAAAACTATAAGATGAGATTACGAGTATACAAGAGTATACGAGGATAGAGAGTACCTATTGACATCACTTCACTTTGAAATAAAATAAAGAAAATAATTATTGAAAAACATCGTAAAACTATACAATAAATTAAACAAACAACCGCGAGCTGCATTAATCTCCGTAAGAATGTTGATACATTAGTTATTTTTATTGACTTTGTAACCGCATCATCTAGGAAACCAAAGACAACGCGTCCATTATGATCGTATTACATGACGATTGTCGCACCTTTATTAACTATTATATAATTCCTACTATGGAATTATCGCTGCAAATGCGATGATCAGAATATAAAATGGTAGTTATTTCATTGATAATAACTGCCCTGTATGGTGCGTATCAAAATATGTACGCAAAATACGCGCATTGACGTGGAGTTCCGGACACCAGCCCGTACTATGGTGCGTAAGAACATTTGGCTATTCTTGATACATTCCCAAATATTGAATTTCCAATCCGTTTCATGGCTATTTAGTGAAAAACACTGTGTTTGCAGACATGCACACAGTAAGTAGCGGTCAATCCTTCATAAATAAAGGATGCGTTTTACAGTTTTACTTTTTTTCGAAAATAATAAGAACATAATTATTATTATAAACTCACCGTTGAGGTCCATCTCCAAGTTGTCAGTCTGCTGCAGGATCCTCTTCTTGTCCTCGATCCAGGAGACAGTCTCGCGACACTCGATGTGGAATGTCTGCACTCCCTGGGCTGACTTCAGATCGTCCTTCTTCGATTCAGCCTGGGTTGAATAATATGGAGGTTAATTATTTATTGTTATACAGAAGCAACAACAAGTTTTCATGGTGAGTTCATAATCTTCCAATGCTTTAAAGATTTCAAATACGGCATGGAAGAGTCTGCAATTATACTGAATTAGGTATTACTTATATTAGTTCCATTCAAACCAGTACCAGATTTATTGACGGATATCTAACTTTGGAATATATGATCTGGAAGAGAACTTCATTCAAATTGTTCTTTTTTGGTTTGCTGGAATAAACTTATAAATTCTCTCACGCTCGAGTGGAGTGGACGATAACTCACAGCGACACAGTGACAGTACCCAGCTAGATGGATCTAAAAAGTCTGGAACAGGCTACATGCGGAAGGCAGCAAACCAACTATTGTGGGAGTGGCTAGGTCCAGCATAGGACTGCTATAGGCAGAGCCGATTGACAGATAGATTCTCTGTTTGTACCTTCTCCCGGAGCTCGGCCCAGGCCCCGTTGAGCGCGGCCTGGCGCTCCTGTATGCGCGCGGCCTGCGGGTGCTCCACGTGGATGAGCTGGCGCGCCAGCTGGTTCACGACGGCCACGCGCGACGCGTTGGCGTTCATCTCCTTGTCGAAACCATCGTATCTGTGGACAAAAAATCATATTAATGAAGTTCCATAACATATTCAATGGTTTAGAAGATCTAGAGTTTCATGAAGCGATACTAGACAGGATTAGGTAGATACACGCCATAAATATATAAAAAATAGGAGCAAATTTCACTAGTGTGTCAATACGTAAAATTATTGATAACCTGATGTGGTCGCAGGAATCTTCTAAATGCCAGAAATACAGGACTAATTGGCATAACGATGCTTGGAAGAGGTATATGTCCAAATGTTGACATCTATTACAATTGTAGCGGTATCTACAACGCCACATGAGGACAACGCGTCATACTGACGTCACGCAAAATCCTGCATCTCGCTAGCAGAGTTTACCGCGCAACTAGCATAGATACAACTGCCCGACATAAAACATCGGGCAGTTTCCCGCCAGACACAACACCGGTCTGGTTGGAAGATCCTCCCTTTTCTATGTGTGAACTTTACACCCTGTTCCTCATACCTCTATACAATGATGATGAAATGTCAAACTAACCTGTGCTTCATAATCTCCACATCATCGATGTCCTTGGGCGGCAGCATGGTATCCAACATCCGGTCCTTCTCCGCGATCCACTGGTCAGCCGCGTCGGCCTCGGCCAGCAACTTGAACAGCGACAGCGCGTCCAGCAGGCGCTGCTTGCGCAGGCGCGCCAGCTCGGCCAGCTCGCCGTGCCGGGCGTCGATAGCGGCCAGGCGCTCGCGGACTTCGATGCTGTTGGCATCTGAGGGACTCAGTTCTTGAGCCTGAGAGGATAAAAACAAAACGATTATTCATTTTAAATGTGGATCATCATCATCTGCCTAGCCTTTTCCCAACTATGTTGGGGTCGGCTTCCAGTCTAACCGGATGCAGCTGAATACCAGTATTTTACATGGAGCGACTGCCTATCTGACCTCCACAACCCAGTTTCTGGGTAATACGATACCCCTTGGTAAGACTGGTTGTCACACTTTCAGGCTTCTGACTACCCGTAACGACTGTCAAAGATCCACGAATGACAGCCGGGACCAACGGCTTAACGTGCTTTCCGACGCACGGAGGGGTCTCGATATGTAAAGATGGTCACCCATCCACAGACCAACCGCGGCAAGCGCAGCTTAACCTGATCGATCGACCTGTGCGGCTGTTATTATTTAGCCACGGGCCCCTCCTTTATTTTAAACGTGGATGTTGAAGTAAAATAGTCAATATTAGGTGTAGACTGTACTTTCATTCCTTCTAAACTCTTCTTAGGGTTTATGGATAAACATCGAAGGAAAAACCGTTCTAAGGATTTCAATATAATACGTTTATTACCTAATTCTTTTATTTATATATTGGAAGGTGTGTTTACTAATATTACGTGAGGCGTGTAATCCCACACAAGGCTAATAGAGCAGCATCGTCACCATAGTTTCTTACTATATTATGCATGAATTTCAATTTGAATAATATTCAATAATGTTCATAAAAAAATTACGTACCTGTTGTTTGAGCTGCTGAATAACGTTGGCGTAGTTCTTCAGTTCGTCGGTGACGTCCTTGTGTTTCTTCAGCAGACTCTGTACTTGAGCCTCGTCGACGCCGGTATCCTCGGATGATACCAACCTACACAACAATGATAAATATTATAATTATAATAATATTATAAATTCGAAAGTAACTCTATCTGTCTGTATGTTACCTTTTCACGCCTAAACCACTGAACGGATTTCGATAAAATCTGACAGAGAGATAGATTGCATCCCGGGGAAGGACATAGGATATTTTTATCGACATACCTCACGAGCGAAGCTGCGGGCGGAAGCTAGTATGATATATAACATCACGCTTGTATTTATAAAAGGTAACCAGAGATATACAACACAACTCCGTTTCGCCAGTTGTAAGTTAGGCGCAATCGTTAAAACATAAGTTAGGCGGAATTGTTTATTTATCCTCAATGTATTACGTGTAATTAATGCAATTATAACATCAAACAAGTCAGTTAACCCGAAATGCCCTATTCCACTGCACCAGCACTTGTGCTTTTCGTAACCTATGAGCACAAAATACAGATAGTACAGAAGGCAATCACATGTATGTACTTCACTTTTCATACCTCGCATTTTACGTCATTTTACGCTCGACGGTCGCGCTAGGGTTGTCAACTTTGACTTTTGCACAAAAAACTATCGTGGTAGTGGCACTAGTATCTAGTTGTTTGATTTATTGTTGAGCTTATTCTACAATATTAAAAAAAAACAATAAACATAGTATTGTTAAATACAAAAAGTTTACAGAACAAAAACATACAAAATTTTACATATTTTGTCAATTTTCACTATCGAAAATCCTTAATAACTTCAAAACAGATTACCCTATCTATTTACACGATTTATTTTGCCCTATCCGATTTAGACCTAAGCATATCAAATGACACTAAAAACAACACAATATCTACACAAACAAAAAAAATCATGTTTTCAACTTACGTAATAGTTGGTGGCGTGAATTTACCTTACAAAAAACTATTTTATAAATCGAGCTTAGATAGGCATATTTTTTGTTGCTCCATTTTTGCACTTCACAGACGCGTGTCTCAAGCGGATGGCACCCGCGCTCGCACTTCACCCAACCCGTCCGAGATAACGTGTCCGTGAGCGGTGTCTATGTGTGCGTTGCTCTGCTCACTTTGAATGTAGATTGCCTTCTGTACTATCTGTATTTTATGCTATGAGTGTTGATGGCCACTAGCTAATGTCAGAGTTTGCAGAATCGCAGATTGCTTTACAAAGTACACTTGACAAAATTATCATACCTAAGAGTATCCAACATCCAGTTGTCGATGTCATCAGCATCAGCGAACAGTTGGTGGTAGCGGACGGCCGCGTCCAGGCGGTTCTTGCGAAGAGACACCATGTCGAGCAGGTGGTTCCATTGAGACAGGATGTCGCGAAGACGGTCCTGTACACAGAAATAAGTTTTTGATACCCACGTACGTAATATATTTGTAATTGTAAGCAGTTATTCAGTCTTTTGTATGTAGTGAATGTAAGTAAGAAATACAAAAACAAATGGCTGTCTCAATGAATTGAAAGGCGCAATGTGGCTTAGCCCACCAGAAGGCGGCCCAAAAGTTAAGTTGGTAGGAATTCGCAAAAAATAGGCACCACAGGAGCGGTTGTTGCGTAGATTGCCCTTGGGTAGCCCAAGTCAAGCAGTGAACAATTTAATTTTTTTTTCCAAAACAACCATTGCTGAACAGCCTGCATCTAGTATTTATCGGCATTTACGTTCTTTAAAATATAGGTTAGCAACCCATATTGAGCAAAATCGCCAAGAACATGTATTTACCTGAATCCTGTCAGCGCCGAAGTGTCCCTGCGAGATGAGCTCGTCTCCCACAGCGGCCACGCTCATCAGTTGCGGCTCGTGAGCTTGTACATCGGCTTCAAGCGCCTTGTGCTTGGATATCAGCAGGTACACTGCAAACAAGAAATAAATTATTATGCTGGTTGGTACCACCTACTTTACTTGGGAGCCAAAACATTCGCGCGCTATATTTAAATATAAATAGGGTTGGTATATTAAATAGAAGCCCTATTAAATATACCGACCCTGTTTATATTTGAATAGACTAGCGACCCGGCCCTGTTTCGCACGGTTTTTGCGACTTCGACGATCGAGATTTCTTTATCATTCGAAGTTTTATATTAATGTAATAAACGTACATAAATTCTCTAAATGTTGAAAACCGCGTCAAAATCCTTGAGGGGAGTACAGAACACAACGCGATCATGCAGACAGATATGAAAGCGTCTTGTAATATATAGTATGTATAAATTATGCGAATTGCTGTCGAATCAAAATGAAAATTGAGTCGATTCATCATAGAAAACTTTGTTTCAGGGGTGTAATCAAAACAGTTTGAAAGACAAACAACGTGAAACTGAGGGTGAGCCAAAAAACAAATGACGTAATATCGCACGCCGCGGCGACAAGAAGTCTGTATTTGAATTCCTCCCCTTCGGTTAACCTTATTACATCGGGCCACATTGTCACAATAACAACATACCACCGATATTTGCCCCGTTCCCATATTTATTTCCGTGAAATAAGATTAACCTTTATACCGCCACACGTAGAAAAATCAAAAACGTACCCTCGGCGTCAAAGTCTGTCATATAGTCGAACCGTGGCGTGCTGGGCACATTTTGGTTTGTCCTATACATGACTGTGACGGTCAAAAGGTTAAACCACAAAGACACATCTAGCGCGTTTGATTTTCTATTTTTTCTGTGTGCCCAATGGGATTTCACATCTTCCATAGTAACTTTCATCCTTATTTAACCTTTTAAGCGCTTGACTAAATATCAATTGCTGTGCCCCTAGCGCGCGGCTACAAATCGATAAAATAATCATCATCATCTGCCTAGCCTTTTTCCAACCATGTTGGGGTCGGCTTCCAGTCAAACCGGATGCAGCTGAATACCTAAATCGATAAAATAATACCTACAACAAATAAGGAGGAGCAATCGTTGAATAGAACGAAGAAATCATGCATGTCCTCTGTCGCAGAAATACGACACGAGCGGTAGGGGCACGGAAATATGTTAATTCCGGTTCAGTTATATTTTCTTACGTGCTCATCTTGGTTAACTAAGGAACTCTTGAGCAAAATTGCATGCTTCTTAACCCAGCGGTTTAGGCTGTGCGTTGTCTGTTAGTGATTTTAAATTTGGCCTAAAAACGTCCTATTCTTCTGGAATTCCCAAAAAAAATTTTTGAATAATATAATTACCGGTAGTAAGATCATGTCCGATATCATCAACAGAGACGATCTGCTCCTTCTCCTTGATCCAGTTCTCCTCATCAGCCATGTCCCAGTAGAACTGCCACAGTTTGCGGCTGTCCTCCAAACGCTTTCTGTTACGAGAGAAAATATGGTGTGAGTAACCCTTTCTGGTATATTATATTAGTAGGTGCTTTGAAATTACAAAATATGGATCACTGCAGTTGTACGAAATGTTTTTTTTTTTTATAATTGTAAGTACGTTACCTGCGTTCAACAGCAAGGTGCACAAGTTCAGCGTAAGCGTTCTCTAGCTGTTGGATACGTTCCACGGTGATGGCGGGGTCGCACGGGCGGTAGCCGCCTTCTTCTTGTTCCAGGAAGCGCTGTGATTGGCCTACTACCACCTGTAGGATAAAAAGGATTCTTGTAGGATTGGTTGGTTAATAATAACATGACTGTACTAGTCCAACGTGGGACTGTGCAGAAAAGAAGTATAGGACAATACCGCAAACAACAGTGAACAAGTAATTGTATCCATGCCAACACGCGACACGCGACACGCGGCAAAATAGTCGACATCGGCCCAATGGCCAAAAAAAATCCATTCCGTATTTCATGCTGAGAACTTTTTCTGGCCCGATAAAACGTTTTTTTTTTATTTCCTGTGCGTGTCCTGAATAAAAATATACATTTTTCTTTCTATGTAACTAGAACTCCTTTTGACCCATGTTGTGCGTGTGTTTAAAGCCTGTAGTCAAATGTTTGTCTGTTGTTATGCACGCAATAATAATCAAAGCAAAGATATTATTTTGTTTATAGCATGTATAGTATACTCCTTCGTTGGACATAATTGACACACTAAATGCATGAACTAACCTTGACCCTCTCTCCGAGCACGTTGATGTCGGCCTCGACCAGCGCGTGCTTCTGCAGCAGATCCTCGACGCCCATCAGGTGCTTGCCGTAGTCGTCTGTCAGCAGGCGCATCTTGATCTCCTCCATGGAGTCCAGGATGTATAGCATCTCCTGTGGGTGGAAATATTGTGTGAGTATCATGACGAGATGGTGAATCGACTTACCTATAGGGCATAATATGAATAGTGTTTTTTTTTGCAAACAATTCTTGCACACCATCTACACAGTTTGTGGACATTCTCAAAAATGACCCCATTTAAAAAAAACCTCAACTCCTTTTCTCCGTCCAAACATAAATGGGGATCGCGAAAATGATTTTTTCTTTTCTATTCTCCCTTGACAGTGGTCACAATCATTCACAGCACTTACCAGCACCCTAATTGCGTAACACACTATTACTCACAATTTGAATCATTTTCAAGCATATTGCTAATCCATTGCTCCATATGTTCGAATAATGTGTCTGCTCAACAACGTAAACAGCGCAATGAATGTTGTTGAACTGTCAAAATGAAACCCATTGCTACTGATAGTGTGTTACGCAATTACCCTGCAGATTAGGCAATAAAAATTCACTCCCTCTCTCTCAGACCATAAAATCCAGAAGTCAATTGTATTGTCGTTGATGATATTACTGTCTAAAGCGCCGACTACTTCATAAGACGTACTGCACCGACCCCAAATAAATTGTGATTAGGGCAGAAGGATGATAATAATCAAATCGTACCTGGAAGTTCTGCTGCAACTGCAGAGACAGCTCGAGCCTGGCGCGGCGAGCTCGCAGCAGCTCCAACAGGTACGCCCACAGGCGCAACACGTTGTCGCGACGCGCACACACACGCTCCATGTCGTGGTATCTGAAGAGATTTATTGATTAGAATCGGGGAAGAAAAACAGGTAGGTTTGGAGGTTGGAGGTGCTGTTGATTGTCTTTATTTTAGTTTTTTTTTTTACAAAAAAAAAAAACTAAAATAAAGACAATCTAATCTACTCTAATATTATAAAGAGGAAATATTTGTTTGTTGACCATTAGAATCCTACATTATCCCTGATGAAAATACGCGATAGAATATTTTTTTAAAGTTAGGGATCCGTATGAAAACTTCGATAATGTAACCCAAGGTGTGAAAAAAATCCTTATATCGCATACGCTGCATAATCTATTGACAATAGAGCAAAGTGAATTGACAATAGACCAAAGTGATGTACTCAGTTTTATAAAGGACATCAATATCTACAAAAAAGTCATGTCATACAGTTATGTCACAATAACTACGTTTCCATGTTGCCAATGCTGAAAAATCCTTATAATCTTATTTTTGTTAAATACCAATATCTATGTGTGGAGCCGAGCGAGCCGCTAGAGAATATATAAAATCATAAATACCTCTCAGTCTGCAACTCAGAGCACACAGCAACAACGGCCTGCACGCGCTCCTCATAAGCGAAGATGTCTGTTTCAATGGCTTCGTGTTTCTTAGCAGCCGCCTCCACAGCCGCGAGGTCGAAACCGAAGTTATCCTGGCTGACCAGACGCTGGTTCTCAGACAGCCATGTCTCGCGCATCTGTGCTTTGCGGTTGAATCTGTAATAAGAAAAAATATTAGTTATAACATAATTTTTGTTATTGCCGACGGTGTAGACAAAATTGGTCAAAATTGTCAGTTGTTTGGCGTATCTCTTTTGATACAAATTATTCTAAGATTGAATTCAGAATGAATTGTTCTGAAACATATTTTCTTTTTGTTCTTTAAAAGCTTTGTAGCGGAATATGGAACCTAAAATATATAATTCAAACTTCTAGTAGCGCAGGAAATGTTAAAGCATAACTAACTGTAAATGTCAGTCATGTAAATAAGTCACAGAAATGTCAACCAATAGTTTCCATTGAAAAATCTGTCTTTTACGAACACAGCGCCAGTTAAAAAAATGGGAATGATCATGAGTGGCGATATTTTGTACGTCCGCCCTGGACAATCAGTCCCATTTTTACTTTGCTGACTGTCTAATATTTCTACCATGACTATCTCAGATAGTTCGTACCGCTACGAAAAAAAACCGTCTTAAAACCCTTTCGTAAACTACACACCTGGCAGCAAGCTGCTCCAATTTCTCCTGTCTGATCAGCTCCTCCCTCAGAGCTAATTCCCGTTCATGTTCGGACTTCTCAAGCCTCTCCCAGGCGCGGTTGATGTCATGGATCATCTTGCCTTCGCGCGGCGTGTACGGCTTCTGGTTGGCCGCCCGCATGCGGGACTGTAAGGTGAAGAGAAGGACTTCCAAGTTGCCTTTTTCGACGAATCTGAGGAAGTAATGGACATTTTAGATAAAGATAAAAGTGTTCTTATCATTTTGTAAATATAATCTATCCTAATATTATAAATGCGAAGTGTCTGTTGACCTCTTCACGCTTAAACCGCTGAACCGATTTAGATGAAATTTGGTATATTCCCACGGGATCGACACTTATGCGGGTGAAACCGCGAGGCGCTGCTAGTAGTATTATACATATAACACGCCTGTTCCCCGAAGGGTTAGGCAGAAGAGTAGTACACCATTTCGCTAGAAATGTTTAAGTCTCATGTAATAGGGGGCGAGCACAGATATAGATATATCTAGATAACGCAAGAGTAACTACTTCGCGTGCCACAAATTGCAGCAACTTATGATTACAAATCGTAAGCCGCCCCTTTCGCGCTCAGTTCTTTGTACTGCTGGCTGGGTAAGTGTGAGCGAAAGCGCGAGCTTGTGGCGTCATAGTAGGTAGTCAAAAAAATGGCACGCTTGGTATTCATACAGTTCGTGATACTTGCGTTATCTAGGTATATCTATATATGTGGGGGGGCGAGCCTATTGTCATCAACTGGGCACAAATCCGTACTATAGGCTTCTAGTGACAAATACCTCAAGGAAAAACCCAATAACACTGCAACCCAATAGCATAGGTGAAAATGAATGGCTTTTAAAATGTGTTGAGTAAGTGGGTACAATGAATATGTTCTTGTTATTCTAAAACTTTAAATAACAGCAGTGTGGTGTGCATAAATCTATCAAATAATAAAATCATAACAATGCGCCTGCAACTTTGTGTAAGCTCCTACAAGCATTGTTTACTTTCTCGGAAATGAATGAATTGTATAAGCAACACGTAAAATTAGAGATGTTTATTTTTACTCCCACTTTATACATGCTAATCTGGCATTGAGTGTGCCTGGTGGCTCAGTAGAAACTACAGACAATTTCTTTCGTTCAATTTTATAGTTGAAAGTTTACTTACTTAGGTGGTTTCTCCACAGTGCGATAGTTAGCGAACTGAATAAGTTGCTGACGAACGCCTTCGAGTGAGTTCGCGAATGTTCGGTCGCCGAGCGCTTCGATAGTACGCTCGATCCATTGCAGGAGATCGCTGAAAAACAAACATAATATTAGTAATTTAGAAAGTAATGATAATAAGTCCATAATTTTATATCCCAGCATATCTACATCGCTTTTTCACGATCTTTTATGGCTGACATAACCTCCCAACTCCCAAGCCATTCAGGACCTAACAATAACCTATTTGTCGTTCAATTCGCTTAGATATAGATATCATATGCAACTGCTGTATACCAATTATTTATGCGACGGGACTGATATCTGAACCTAGAGAAACGGGCTAACTGACTTTCGCGATTTATGATAGCCTGTGTTGACCATCATGCATGATGTGGTTTTTCTTTAGCCTATTCTGCCTCACGGCTGTGCAAAGTGTTATAATCGTTTCAGCCCAGAAACACCCACTGCTGGGTATACAGGGTTATTGTTAAAACATTAACAACCTCTTAAGAGGTCATTGTACTCATCATTATGAACAACTTTTACTATGGGACCAAACCTGAAATCACGAAAAAAAATCAGCTGTTCCCTACATTTTGACGAGTTATACGAACACAAATGTAGGGAACGGCTGATATTTTTTCGCGTTTTCAGGTTTGGTCCCACAGTAAAAGTTGTTCATAATGATGAGTACAATGACCTCTTAAGAGGTTGTTAATGTTTTACCAATAACCCTGTATAATAGGCCTCCCCTCTCTTCTGCCATACTTCCCGGTTCCATGTTATGCATAGAATAGCATAATCAGCCTATAATGTTCCATCTGCTGGGACACAGGCCTTCTCTCTTCAAGAGGAAGTGAGCTGTAATCCACCACGCAGGCCCAGTGCGGGTGGTAGATGTTACACGCCTCCGAATTTTTTGTTCTAGGACATTCCGATTTCCTTGCAATGTTTTCCTTCACCGTTTTGAGAGCATCATCATCTGCCTAGCCTTTTCCCAACTACATATGTTGGGGTCGGCTTCCAGTCTAACCGGATGCAGCTGACTACCAGTATTTTTCATGGAGCGACTGCCTATCTGACCTCCACAACCCAATTACAGGGTAATAAGGGGTATCCCTTGATAAGACTGGTTGTCAGACTTTCGGACTTCTGACTACCGGTAACGACTGTCAAAGATCCACGAATGTCAGCGGGGACCAATGGCTTAACGTGCTTTCCAAGGCACGAAGGGGTCACGGTATGTAAAGATGGTCACGCATCCACAAACCAACCGCGGCAAGCGAAGCTTAACCTGATCTATAGATCTGTGCGGCTATCAATAAATAAAGTGTGCCTCCAAAAGTTATTCTTTTTGCAGCTACTACTTTCTTAAGCCACCTCAAAACAGCCGCCTTTCTGATAAAGCAGCTCTGGTTATACAGACCTGGTAAGCGTCTCATACTCCTGCATCATCTTCTCGTTCTCCATGGCGATGCCGACCACCTTGCCGATCCTCTTGCCCTGCACAGTCTCCTGCTTCATCTTGCTGAAGTAGTGGTAGTACGTCACCACGTATGTGATGATTGACTTCTCGTCGGGGTGGTCGACAGCGATATCTGAGGAGGAAGTTATGTTATCAACAAGAGTGTTATGCAAAAGAGGAACAGTGCTTGTCTGGATTTGTGCCCGGTCTATGGTAAAAGGCTCGCCCGCTGTGTGAACTTAAACATAACTGGCGAATTGTAGGTGTACTATAGTTCCATCCTGCCTAACCCTGCGAGGATTGCAGGCGTGATGTTACGTTATGTAAGTTTTCTAGTGAGCTAAATCTTCAAACTAAATTGTATAGGTCTACCGGAATCTCATGGCATAAAAAAAATTGTAATTTTCATATGGATTGACATAGCCATATGAAAACCACAATTTTTTTTATGCCATGAGGTTCTTGAGGACCTATACCAACTCCACAGTCATGTGTCATAGTTAGAGATCGGATATTCGGATGCATATTCACCTAAAGTTGAGATGTTGGCTAATATGGTATGCACTTTTGTATCGACAAAAATCCCGCGGTTCCGGGATCGACAAATTTAGGTTTCTGATTATGGAATCGGATGTAAGTCTTGACTTACCAACTGAATTTCGACAAACCGTGTAGTACGACAAGATTTTATTCCGACAATATGGAACTCCGACACGTCTTCATTTCGACAATACTTTAGTTCGAAATTACTGAAGTCCGACACTACTGAACTTCGACAAAGCGTTTCTTCGACATGACTTAACTAGGAAACGATGCGACTTCGACGACATGCTTCTTCGACAGCAATGGTAGTCCGACAAGCAAGAGTCAATTTCGACGTACTCTACTCCGACATGCTGTACTTCGACAATAGCTTACTTCGACGTGATATATCTGAGACACGATGCTACTTCGAAATTATTCTGCGACATTAGGGAACAACTAAACTTGTGTATTGTTTTTATAGGTAGTATCGTTTTTTTTTATCAGCCAACATGATAGCAGAACCTACACGTTTGTGGATATTTTTTCTAAGTAAAAATAAATAAATATATTTTAAGTGCCTTATTTCCTCATATTTTGTGCCTTATTTCCTCATATTTTGGCCTAAAATTAGGACCCAGAATAATTATTACAGATTTCGAAAAAGCCGCTATTAACGCTTGTAATCGTAGCTTTCCCAGCAGCCAACACAAGTGTTGTTTTTTTCATTTTGTACAAATTGTTTGGCGGCGTATTGAAAGAGCAGGTTTATCAGAAAGATACATCCAGGACAGTCAGTTTGCTCACAAACTGAGACATATCGCAGCTTTAGCATATTTGCCACCTAACGAAATCCCCGCTGCATATCAACTTATAAAAGAAAATGTTCTGCCCAAATCTGCTGAACATCTTTGTGAAAAATTTGAAAAAGATTTTATAACTGGAACACGCCAATGTGTCTCAAATTCGAGCAGTTCAAAAGTTTGTATTCAAAATCTTGCACCCAGGTTCCCACCTGAAATGTGGTTCATCTCTGATTCAATTGCATGCAATGTTCCAACGACTCAAAATGCTTGCGAAAGCTGGCATAGCAGATGGAACACGCTCTTAAATAGAAAGAGAATGAATATTTTTAAAACTATTAAAGAGTTAAAGAAAGAACAAAGGAACACAGAAAATGAAATATCTCGGATTAGAGCTCAAATACAAAAACCGAGTCACAGTCGACAGAAGAAACACGACGAAAGATTAAAAAACCATTTACAAATGAAGGAAATAATGCGAACGACTGATTTTCTAGAAGGAAGTGCTTACATTATGTACATTAAACAAAAAATAGGTGTAATTATTGTGTAGTTGTTTCCTTGAATTATGTTCTTTTTTGTTACAGATATTTCAGATATTTCAAGATTCATCATTCATTTCATTCATTTTTATTTTTTTCCATTTTTTGTTTTCCTGTGTTCTTTCTTTAAAACTTTTATTCTATTTCTTTCAATTGTGAAGTTTATTTTTTTCAATTTAAGTGAATATGTTTAGTTGACACGTAAGTGATTTTGTCACCTTTTTTGTGTTGTTTTTTTATGTTATATATATTTAAATTAGGTATTCAGTCATTTATGCTTGCGTATAGCATAAGATCCGCATTCAGTTATGTTCTAATAAAAATAATGTTCTATTAAAATACAAGTTATTATTTATTCCTTATCATAATTCTCTTACCCTATTGTCGGACTACCATTGCTGTCGAAGAAGCATGTCGTCGAAGTCGCATCGTTTCCTAGTTAAGTCATGTCGAAGAAACGCTTTGTCGGAGTTCAGTAGTGTCGGACTTCAGTAATTTCGAACTAAAGTATTGTCGAAATGAAGACGTGTCGGAGTTCCATATTGTCGGAATAAAATCTTGTCGTACTACGGTTTGTCGAAATTCAGTTGGTAAATCGTAAGTCTTGTATATTTACTTACTTTCAAATGTTGGCTTATATGGAATGCACTTTTGTATCGATCGTAAAAATCCCGAGATTCCGGAATTTTGTGTTTTATTCTGACTATAGAATCGGATGCATATCTACCTACCTAATATTGTAAAGTAGGTAGGTGGATACCAAACTGCAATAGCAAACAACGTCAAGATAAGATAACGGACTACATAATTATTTTTAGAATAATTTTATTTATGTAGTTCCTTCCTTCCATACTATTTACTTTACTTTTTTACAGAAAAAATATTTTAAGAAGCCGCTTCCATACTTTCATGTTCAAAAATTCACTTTAGGCAAATATGCATCCGAATATCCGATCTCTAACCATAGTACAGTCCTCCTTATCGATTTCGATAACGGAGACTCTTTAAAATTATTATTATTTCCTAGCGAGTGCCTAATATGACTCGCCAGACCGTATTTAGTTTTAAATACTCCATCACAACCAATGCAATAGAGCTGGCCGGCATGCGGCAGAGTAAAAGATATAAGTATAGGTGGGCTTAGCTCTCTTTACGTATTTGGCGTTTTTCGGTTAGAGTATCAAGGCGTTATTTTTTTTTTAAGTTTTTTGTGTCACCGTTTACAAAAGTGGGAGCACAAATGAGAACATATCTATCAATGCGATCTCTAGCAGGCTTCAAAGTGGTCGCCACTGCGCCTGGCAGCTTCGATGAATTTTTCACAAGGTCACGGTTTTACTGCAGTATAATAATCAGTTTCTAGACTTTAAAAAAGACTGTTACATCTGAGTTTGTTTCGGTCTTTCTTCTCAGAGTAGTCGGATATGAAATACCGAACTCATCTAGTTTTAAAACATCATTTATTTTTGACGTGTAACTGATTTTTTTTACCTATTTCATCACTCTCAGCTCTCCTGCATACTTCATGTTTTTACCAATTTAGACAATTTTTTTAAAAATAAATATCACTGATCATAATAATATTAGTACTGCTTAGTTGGGAACCAATTACAGGTCCCATTCACATAAAACAATAGCTAATCTACGTCTGTCTGGTAAAATTAAGCCTCCATTACTTAATTTTATGGTGGCTGCGTAGCTTACCTTCAGCATCCAACAGCTTAGTGAGTCCAAGCTTGTCCTCAGCAACATTGAAGGCATTATTCAGGTTATGCATAGGATTGCTCCTATGCAGCTTGTCGAACTGAATGAGGTCAGGCCTGTGCTTGTGAATGATGGCGTTGAACGCGAGTCCGTCGCGCCATGACGTCGTGAAATTACGCACGTTCACGTTGTTGTAGCCAGCTGTCTTCATTTGACACCATAAGAGTAGAGCGTCCTTGGCGGATTTAGTCTCTTTGTTGTCGGTTTCCTCGATTGTGATGTCTTGGATCTGTTCAAAAGAATTCATATTTTAGGGCAAGAACCACTCTAATGAACTAATTTGCATTATTAGAGATGTAAATAGTACTTGGGAAAAGGGTAGAGACTAGAGTGGCGGTCATTTAAAAAAACTTCTACGAGCGGCGAGTTGGGATAAAAAGGCAATATACTAAGAGAATTTATATAAAGTTTTCATTTCTCTTACACTAACAAATCTCACCAAAAACTCAATTTCGTGTAAAAAAATATGAGCGCTAAATGAGAGAAGCCAATGCAGGTGCTAAACTCATGAATTCAATTAGGTTAGAATTTCCTTCCCTATTAAATATCTGTACAATTTGAAACGGTAATTTATCCGTTACGTCTGCGGTGTTGTACTGAATAGGGATAACAGTCAAGTAATGTGCTTTGTAGCAAAATACCATATTCCACAGAACCATTGAAATGTTAATTTAAGTGAGTTGAAAAGAAACCAACAAGATTTGGTAAATGAACAAGTCTGTGGCGGCATCTGCATCGCCACATGCGAACTACGCATCAATCTGACGTCACTCAAAATCCTGCATCGCGCAAGCAGAGTTTATCGCGCAACTAGCATCTATACAACGTCCTGACGTCAATCACACAACACCTGTCTGGTCGGAGGATCCTCCCTTTTCTATAGAGGATGAGAGAACTTTATACCCTGTTCCTCATACCTCTATAAGTCTAAAGTTTATTTCTTGAGATTCTTATAAAATCAACTATGATTTAATTTTATGCAGTATATCTTATCTAGACATAATGTTTTGACTATGAATTTTATGACAGAAATAATTGCCATTGGACCATGTCAGTCTGTGGCAAGATAATTGAGTTTTTGTTGCTACTCAAAGAATGTCAGGCGGGATACACAATAGTGTCACGTGACGGTAAATCGGCTTAGTGGTCATGGAATATTGTAGGTACAGGAAGCCTCAAAAATATCTATAGGTGCTTACAATATACATAAAAATCAATTGATTTGATTATTTGTGTTCCATAATACTGTTTCAATGTTTAGCTACAATTAAGTAACCAATGTGTAATATGTTTTGTGGCTACTTCGCATTGATACAATATTATGAAACAAAGATTGTAGGCAATTAAATCAATTCTTGTCGTTGTATACAATTTTTGGGCCTGACTGTGGTTAAGTATCCAGTAGTTGACATGACACATCGAATTTTAGAAAAGCTTTGACTCTCTGACACATAACATACGTGGCGCTAGATTTCAGAAACTATATGTGTTATAATATTACCGTCAAGGTACAGCTGACACAACTTCAGGGGTAAGACTTTGAACTTGAGCTGACCGAGCGCACGTATGCAGTTTCAGTAGGGCGAGAGAGAGAGAGGACTTGTTACCACTGAGACTGTCGTGTGATCAACTGTATTGTTGATAGTGTTCATTACCTGGAAGCGCAAGATGATGGTCCATATAAGACCAAGACTCAGCCTGGGGTTGCCGTCGACGATGTCGTGGGAGCCCATGTTTTCTAAGTGCACGCGTTGTTCGCGCAGGAACTGCAACGCCTTGTCCACATTCTCCAAACAGTGGATACGCATCTTGCCTTTTGTAGGACGAGGCTGCAAACAGAATTAAAAGGTCAATACAAAAAACATCCTAAGCACATTGCATTTTGATCTAAAACTATCATTCTAAGGGAAAATTTTTCCAACGCCAGATAATTTTATCTGAGGAATAATTTTGAATAAGTACAAAATCTGTCAGACGTCAATTTTATTCCACGAAAAAAATATTTGTCGATTGAAAAATCAGCCCTAAGTGTTAGAAGTCGTTTCTAACCGTCTGGTAGACCAATAGCTAGATGATCTGATGCTACAGCGAAGTTCGCAGCAGCAATGGCTCTCAGGAGCGGCTAAGGTGGTGTAAAGCAGAGTACGCCTATTCTCAGCAGTGTGAATGCAGGCTGAATAGATAGATGGATAGCGTTTTTATAGTGAATTAAGAGGAAATTCGGTCGGAGAGAATTTTGAAAAACCCTAAGTAAAAAGTCATAATTCGAGGTTTGGCTCTCGCATATTTCCTCCTCCAATCTTGGACCAATTTAAAAGATATTTCATAAACTGAATAAGAAGGATATTAAACTGTGTCCCTATGTTTTTCTTTTTTCATTAAATTAATAGTTGTCAAATTTGTACACTAGGCCTCTGTTGACAGCGGTTTAAATCATTGCATTTTTTGAGGGTTCTAGTGCTTATAAAAATAATGTATCATCAAAAAGTAAAACATAAGGACATACAAGTAGTTAATATTTATTATTCTGTAAAAAATCATTGCTTTATGGTCATTAGTCAGAAAGAAAACAGACGAGAGCGGTTCTAAGGAGAAACGACCACCCGCATTTCCTCTTAAACATTTTAACTACTTCTTACCATAAACATAAATTTTTATTTTACTAAAAGACATACTATAGGCTCATATTCATAATTATCTTTATTTGCATTCCATAATGTTTGTGGGTGCTACAATGGCTTAAGCTAAGGTGCAATTAGAGCGAGAGCGTTTCTATGGAGAAACGACTACCCGCATGTCCTCTTAAACATTTTAAGTACTTCTTACCATAAACATACTTTTTTATTTTACTAAAAGACATACTATAGGCTCATATTTATAATTATCTTTATTTGCATTCTATAATGTTTGTGGGTGCTACAATGGCTTAAGCTAAGGTACAATTACGGACTCTGTACGGCACAGCAAAAAGTATTAAATTAATTAATTCTACAAGGCTTACTACAAGGCGGAGGGACGTACGTGGTTCCTAACTCGTGCATAAATCCGACGTGCTTACTGTTAGTTATCTTTAAAAAAGCAAGCCTGATAAAAATATCAGACATTATTGGGATAAACAAAAATTAATTTTAAGTATCAACAGTTTTGATTCGTACAAGCTAAGAAGGCATCATCATCATCATCATTTCAGCCGAAAGACATCTCTCCCAAAAGGGGGAGGGTTTGCCATAATCGCCACGCTTGGCAGGCGGGTTGGCGATCGCAGTATGGTATGGTGGTGAAATGCATAGAGAACGCTGCTGCCCATTCTCCGGATATTTTTGTTTGTTTATTTGTTTGTTTGTAATGGATAAACTCAAAAACTACTGGACCGATTTTTAAAATTCTTTCACCATTAGAAAGCTACATTATCTGCGAGTCGTCGTTCGTCGTCGTTTCAGCCGATAGACGTCCACTGCTGGACATAGGCCTCCCCCAAAAGGGGGGGGTTTGCCATAATCGCCACGCTTGGCAGGCGGGTTGGCGATCGCAGTATGGTATGGTGGTGGAATGCATAGAGAACGCTGCTGCCCATTCTCCGGTAAGACCCTTAGTCGCCTTTTACGACACCCACGGGAAGTAAGGGGTGGTGGTATTCTTTAAGTCCGGCACCACACAGACGAGCATTATCTGCGAGTAACATAGGCTATATTTTATTTTAGAAAAAATAGGGGTCCGTAAGATATTTGGGTTTTTCGGACCCAAGGTGTAAAAAATCATCCAAAAAGTTTCCTATTTGGCGTACGCCGCCTAAACTATAAAAGATAGAACCATAAAATGTTCTAATTAATTAAAGACTTTAAAAATATCTACAAAAAAGCTACACTAATATTATAAAGAGGAAAAATTTGTATTTTTGTTTGTTTGTAATGGATATACTCAAAAATTACTGGACCGATTTTAAAAATTCTTTCACCATTAGAAAGCTACATTATCTGCGAGTAACATAGGCTATATTTTATTTTAGAAAAAATTGGGGTCCGTAAGATATTTAGGTTTTTCGGACCCAAGGTGTAAAAAATCATCCAAAAAAGTTCCTTATTTGGCTTACGCCACCTAAACTATAAAAGATAGAACCATAAAATGTTCTAATTAATTAATAGTACATTATGATACATGTGTGCTATGTTGATCATTATACTCGAGGCGATATTATTCGCGCGAGCCGCAGGCGAGTGCGATAAGGAAGCCGAGCGTATAATGATCAATGCACACGCGTTTCATACGACGTTTTTCAACACACTTGCGAGGAAAAAAACAGACTTGTATTGTTAAATATTAACTTGTATGGAAAATGGCGCGCTGGTTTTGTCTTTCGGGTCGTTCCGCATAGCCAGCACTAGCAATGCGCGCGCAAGTGTAAATAAAAGCACTGACCACAGAGCATGTAGGCACTGACAACAGACCACTATATATAAAAAAAAAACAATTGTAGTTTAGTTAGTATGGAATTAGAAAGTACTATTGGCATAGAGAAATATACATTAGTTCAGTGAGAATCCACAATAATAGAACGCCAGTCAGGGTCTTTTCCGTTTGGTTTCGGAAGGGACCACGGACAATTTTTTTTAATTTGGATGGATAATTAAAATTTTCTTACGTTTTTTGTAATTTGCAGGTCAGTGTCAGGTTGTATCTTGATCAAATATGATTCGCGACTATAATTTAGATGTATTTACAGAATTGTCATTTGAATAGAATCTTTAAGTTAGATTTTTTCCCTAAGAACTTTTCCATAAGAAAGATGTATTAATGTTTCGAATGATTATAATTCTATAAAGACGTACCTGTTATAGTCGCAAATCATATTTTGATCAAGATACAACCTGACACTGATCTGAAAATTGCAAAAGAAAATTTGAATTTCGCGGTCTACCAGCGCATTCACCTTAAATTGTCCGTAGTCCCTGCGCATTCACCTTAAGGTAAATAAATATTAGTTCATTTTGGGACCAAGGACAATACAGACTATTTAAAAAAAAAAGTGAATTGATGAGATTAAAAAGCGCGAATCTCCGACTAGTTAATAGTTATCTGTGGAAATAAAGCTCTAGTGGATTAAAGTAAAGAAAAAGCACGCGTTTTTAATACACTGCATTATGGACCTAAAAGCGGTTCAATAAGAGCCACTTTACGAGCAAGTGTGTTGAAAAGACTTTAAAAATATCTACAAAAAAGTTCGCGACATACTATACCTATCTATTTCGAGTTAAGCACAACAACCATTTTTTTATTTATAAATCTTGAATTTTTTTAGGACTTCATTTAAACGCATTTACACATGTCATTACTCCTTATCAAAATAAACTATTTTGTCACAAAGTACTGTTTATGTAGATAAAATTTAGTCTATAACTTTCAAACCAAACGTCCAATTTTAATTCATTAAAATTGGACGTTTGGTTTGAAAGTTATGGCGAAATCAATATAATACTATTTCTGCGCTCCGCGGCCCGTGTTATTAGATAAACCCCATAATCTATACTACTATTATAAAGAGGTAAAGTTTGTAAGGGGGTAAATCTCTGGAACTACCAGTCAGATTTGAAAAAATCTTTTTATATTTGATAGCCCAATTCTTGGGGAAAGCTATAGGCTATTTAACATCACCCTATGACCCTTTAGAGCCGAACAAAAGGAAAAAAAGTCAGAAAGAACCCTAAACAAAAACGAAGTATTGGCGCGGGCAGGCGATGAGATGCGACGGGGTGGGTCGGCGGAACAATAAATTTTACGCGAACGAAGTCGCGTGCAAAAGCTAGTTTATAATAAGTTTCTCTTGTAACTTCGTTAGATAAATAGTTACGGGGCCAAGATCTTTATGGGAGAGTGCGTGACTTCAAGCAATGTTAACTATCAAATAGGACAGAGCAAACGGTATAAAGTCGCGTTAAACGATGAAAAGTGACAGGCGCGTGATGTTTGTCACGACGGCTTCAATACGATACCATTATTCATTGAGCATAAATTTGCTCTGTGGTATGGAGTTTCGTTTTATTCGTGGGCCTAGTATTGATTGACCCCTCCAGTTCAGCGTATGAGGAATTGAGGACGTTGATTTGAGTGAGTGGAATATAATAGAACACTTAGCCCTTGTCTGCACGCTTATTAAGTTCAGTAACAATAGAAAAAGTAATTGTGTCTCATTTGTGACAGTTAAGCTCTTATGGCCGTATTACAGAACCTGACTCAAGACATTACTTAAAAAAACTAGTCTCAATATCTCGCTTTAAAAGTTTAAACGAGTACCACCAAACGGGGTGAATATAGATGCAGGGGAGAATTGGAACAAAACTTTAAAATGGATTTTAGCGTTGAAATAATGCAGTTTGTTGCCGAAAAGGACACTTAATCGTTAATTATAATACAATAAACACATTAAGACTCCTTTTTGGCAACAAACTATATTATTTCAATGTTAAAATCGCTTTTAAAGCTTTGTCCCGATTCACCCCTGCATCCCTATTCACCCCGTTTGACGGTAATGCTTGAGTTTTGAGTGAGGTTCTGTAATATCGACGGCGAAGTGCCCATACCTCCTAACTGACAAAGTCAAAAATTTACACAAACTGAAAAAAAAATTCAAAAATAGACACGTTGCATTGGTTTAGTTGAGAGGTACATATTTCTACAGTTTGATTGATTGCTGTTGCAACTAAAAATACACTTAGGTGATTCACTACACATGCGAATAACGCTTTTAAATTCAAAACGATAAAAAAGTGAATTTAAAAAAGAAAATTTCAGTTAGGAGGTATTGGCACTTCGCCGTCGATATGGACCTGAGTTTCAAAGGACATCATCAATGATCATGCCCGCTTATCAATTCTCTTACAAGTCTTCCAACATGTAAGACTTGAAAAAAATGTTTTTTTTTTTTTAATTCACCAACTTTTTTTAAATATTGTTGTGTCTATGTTTACACAGAGAGAACAATATTTTATTAACGGAATAATAAAGAGGACGTATCTTGCACCAAAACATGTTTCCAAGTTTCGAGACCAGCAGTTTGCAGTGTCCCTTGAGGAGGACGTCTGCATAGGTCGTAAATTACAGAACAGAGGAGAATAAATAATGCAGTTTATTCTACACAGCGCAAGAAGCAAGTCAAGTAGGTACAGTCAAGAGCAAAAATATTATGTTTCAATCAATCTGCGTTGCCTTTTCATAACCACGTTAGGGTCGTCTTCTAGTCTAACCGGATGCAGCTGGATACCAGTATTTTACATGGAGCGACTGCCTATCTGACCTCCACAACCAAGTTACTGGGTAATACTAAACCCTTTTTTAAGACTGGTTGTCAGACTTTCCGGTTTCTAACAACCTGTAACGACTGGTAATCCAGGAATTACAGCCAGGACCAACGCCTTAACGTGCTTTTCGAGGCACGTAGGGGTCTTGGTATGTAAAGATGCTCACCCATCCACGGACCAACCGCGGCAAGCTTAGTTTAACCTGATCGATCAACCCGTGCGACAGTTACTCGTATTACTTAGCCACAAGCCAAAATATTATGTTTAAACTTAACAAAAGCAAACATGGAAACAATCCAAAAGTTAGTTTATAATTAAAAGTATGTTAAGATGCTCAACATAATTATGTACGTGCAAGCGGAAATTATGAGGTGTTTTGAGTGCACGCACAAAACTTCATAATTTCCGCATAATTTCAATTAATACTTAGCGAGGAAATCGTTGATGAGTTTCACTAAGTGTAGGTACCTCATCATCTACCTAGCCTTTTCCCAACTATGTTGGCGTCGGCTTCCAGTCTAACCGGATGCAGCTGAATACCAGTATTTTTTGTGTACGTGCCTGTATCCACATATTTTTGCCCCTTGACTGTACACGAATATTCCAAATACATTTTGGCTTGGCCGCGTCGCCAAAGCCTGGATCAAATCCGGTTCTACAGGTCGAAGCTGGCCATTGTTTGCTTTTTGTACACCAAACGTATAAGAACTTGAATTTGAAACTTGAATACAATGAGAGGAACTCAATGACTTGGGGACTGTTTTGTTTACGGGTGATCGCTTTGACAAGTAATTTTGGTAAAAGCCTTGGAACAAAATAATGAAAGACACCCTAATTGCGCAACAAACCTTTCAATCACAATCTGAAACATTTTGAAGGATGTCGCTAATCCATCGCTTCATATGTTCGGAAAATTTGTCTGTTCAACAACGTAAATGACGCAATGAATGCTGTTGTACTGTCAAAATGGAAGCCATAGCTACTGTTACTGTGTTACGAAATTACCCCGGTATCAGTTGATGACGTAATTAAGTTTCCACGGTATGAAATGAATCTCACGGCTGTTTTTATAAACTACAACGCGGTCGCATTAACTCGACGCTTGGCGTTGATGACGTCATTTTGGTTTTTTGATAATACTATACCTAATAAAAGATATAATTAAAACAACAACAGAAAACTAGTCAAATTATCGACGCGCGTATCGGTAACAAAGACAAAGACAAAGGCCTAACATTTGCTGGGCGAGCTAAGGAATGTGGGCCTCGCATTCCAGAGATGCGTCCAGTTAATGTGACCGCGTTGTACTAGCTAGCTTCTTGTCCGCGACTTCGTCCACGTGAAATTTCGGCCCCCCCATCGTGTCGCATCCCATCGCTCACCCGCGTGCTACTACTCCGTCTTCGCTTAGCGTTGTCTCTGAAGTTTTTTTTTCCTTTTGCTCGGCTACTAAGTGTCGTAGCGTGAAGTTAAATAGCCTATAATCTTCCTCAAGAATAGGGCTATTAAATGCAAAAATATTTTTTCAAATCCAACCGGTAGTTTCAGAGATTACCTACTTACAAACTACCTCTTTATAGCAGGTATAGACAACCTTCCATACTGTCAGGTTAGGTATTTAAAATACTAAAGTAAAGGAAATACAACACATTACCATTAGTAGTTTAACGTTCCTGTACCAGTTTTCTACTTTCTTTATAGGTTCACACAGCCCATAAGATGAGATTAATGACGACATGAAAATGTTTTATATAGGACTTGCCAGCTAATCGTAACTTTTATTGGCAATTTCATAAAAAGCGTTCATGAAGTTTATGATGAAAGAACTCGTGGAATGGAAAGCAATATTGGATTCGTTTTTGGGTATGAGTTTTACTTAGTAGGTGCTGTATGAACAGCGGGGTAGTTGCGGAATACACTATAATCTATACTAATATTATAAAGCTGAAGAGTTTGTTTGTTTGAACGCGGTAGTCTCAGGAACTACTGATTAGAATTGAAAAATTATTTTTGTGTTGAATAGTCCATTTATCGAGGAAGGCTATAGGCTATATAACATCACGCTATGACCCTAAGGCGCTGAGCAGCGTGTGACACCGCGGGGAACGGCTAGTAATAATAATAAAATTTATTCAAAGGACTAACGTCAAATACAGTTTTTCTTAAATCTATGTCAAGTTCACCCATGATTTACTACAAACAGTATTTAGTAAACAGTAGCAATGGCGTTCATTTTGACAGTTCAACAACATTCATTGCGTTATTCACGTTGTGAGCTCACAAATTTTTCGAACATATGAAGCAATGGATTAGCCATATCCTTCAAAATTATTAAAATTATTCAGATTGTGGTTGATAGTGTTACGCAATCAGGGTGCTGTTAAAGTTACATGATTCATTAGCAAGGCTAACTCCGCATAATGGAACTATTCATGGCACTTATCTCGGAATATAAACAATCGAATTGCTTTTTTTGCAGAGTTGATAAAAATCATGTTTAAAAAAAATCATAAAAATCGGATTTTATAATTTTTTTTTTACATTCTGGTTTTTCTTAATTTTGAAGTCATTTGTTAATTAAATAAAAACACAACATATACAGGGTTATTGGTAAAACATTAACAACCTCTTAAGAGGTCATTGTACTCAACATTATGAACAACTTTTACTGTGGGACCAAACCTGAAATCGCGAAAAAAAATCAGCTGTTCCCTGCATTTATGTTCGTATAACTCGTCAAAATGTAGGGAACAGTTGTTTTTTTTTTCGCGAATTCAGTTTTGTATAAACAGCCAGTGTTGCCAATTTAGCTCTATTAGAGCTAAATCTAGCTCCATTTTCAATTAATCAGCTCCAAAAAAATAATTTTAGCTCTTTAGCTCTTTAATTTTAAAATTTTAGCTCCATTCCAATACATGAAAAATGTGCTTGGTTTTTTTTCTTTCAAAATTTTAGGTGTGTATGCGGATTTCATGCAGCGAGAAAATTAAGAAATAGAGCCATATTTAGTCTATAACTTGAACTTCGGAGAATCCCCGTATTGTTTTATTTCGTTCGTTTCATTTAAGTACTTCGTTTCGTTCGTTTCATGTAAGTACTTCATTTCGTTCGATCATTCTTGACTTGATTTTGGTAATTGGTGTACGATCGTGGTGGAGTACTGTGTTGATTATTTGTGTAGTGTGTTCGAATCACAATAAATTAGTATAGGAAAGTGCAACATGCAAAATGTCATCAAGTAGGCCATACACACAAAAGTTCCGAGAAGAATGGCTCTCCGAGACTGCTTTTCAAGGTTGGTTGAAAGAAGTTTGTAATGACAAAACCAAAGCGTATTGCTGCTATTGTCGATGTGAATTAAATGCGGAAAAAAAAATGATTTATTGAACCACATTAGGATTAGTGAATATGACACACAATTTCGATAGTTCTGACGACAAATAGTCGTATTTTTAAATATCTCTCTTATTATTCTAACAAGATATAAGTAATATCATGTTACGTTTTTCTACAATAATTAAAATTTTTATTTTTAAACTTTATTTTGTTTTAGCTCTTTTTTTCCCAAATATTTAGCTCTATTTTAGCTCTTTTTCGAAGGTGATCTAGCTCTCTTTAAAAAATTGAGTTGGCAACACTGTAAACAGCATCGGACACGGTCGTGTGTGCGCGCCGCGCGCCATAGTTTATGTCGGGGGAAGTCCTTTGGCACAGTTTGGCTGATTTGGTCGCAGTAAAAAAGTATTGATTTAAATCATTGATTTTTATAAAAAAATCACTAGATTTTAACCGCTATTTAAATCACTGATTTAAATCAAGTGATTTAAATCATATCAACCCTGTTTTTTTGACAAACCAAACATAATTCAATCTTGTTTCTCAAATTGACACACAACATCAATTTGCCGTGTCATAGTCATTTCATACAACTGTCAGAGAATGACAGTTGTGATTTGAATATACGAACGGTTTAAGTTGAGATTCCATTTGCGAAACAATAACCTCTTTATGCTTACAGTTAAGTAGTTATTAGCGACAGTTTAACTACATATACATTTTTAGCGTTTAAACGCCGTCGCATAACTTTAATCATCGTTTATAAATCAACCCTTTAATTGGCCTGACTTTACATAGGTTTAGTATTTACTTTTTGCGATTTTTTTAAATTCAGTTAATTGTAAGTGTCCAGAACTCATTGTGTTCAAACAATTTTTTTCTGCGCACTAGAAACTTTTTACATTTGTAATCAGGATCATAAAAACTACAAACCATGCTTTGTTCCTTATAACATAGCAGTACTGTACTTAGCCCACAGTAAGTACAATAGGCAATAACTATTTTAATACACTTGTACACTAGTTGAGGTATAAGATTTAGGCTCCATGTTGGGAGTAATGACACCAATTAAGGCTCGTTAACGCTTTAGTGAGTGGGTTTGTAACTACTACCTCTGTAAATTACGCGAGGGAGGAACTTACATGGAACTTTAAACGAGAAAAGTTAAGAGGACCGTGCGTTGTTTGTTCCTCTCAAAATTATCATAACTATGTCAAAGAATAAATTAAAAAGGTTCAGAGAGGGAAATTAAAAAACAGTCGCAAAATTCTGTGAAAATCTCACCGTGACCACTGAAATGAAGTGAGCTACATCAGGTGAAATGACAGCGCACTTCAAGCACACTTTTTCCTTAGTTTTCACGGTGAGATTTTTACACAATAAACCAGCTGATCTTATTTTTGCACCTACACGTGAAGATATAGATATCGAAACCTACTTACCTAATTGTAAGTACTGTTTATTGGTACTTGGAACAGTCACGAGCACTAATATACAGTCAACAAAAGATAAGTATGCAGGATCGTCGGATTTAGTTGAAGTTTAGTAAGAAACCGATGGATGTTCTCGAATAAAATTAAATTTTATTATTAGAAAACAAACAGCTCATTTATCAAATTAAATTTCAGTCGCAAACATCCATCGGTTACTTACTAAACTTCAACTATATCAGACGCTCCTGCATACTTATCTCTTTTGTTGACTGTACACAGTACACACTTAGCAACTTTTAAAAGTTATTCTCTTCTACTGTATTGATTGTAATTTTGAACAGATATTATTATAATAGCGATTTCCTCGTGGAATAACGATTGCAACTTTGAAATAAGATGTAGGTATTTATCTCAAAGTTGCAATCCAGGAGGAAATCGCTTTGCTACATAATCAGCCTGTACTGTTCCCACTGCTGGGGTCACAGGCCCCCCATTGCGGCCCATTGCGGCTTGGTGGATGGCATATGTCTTAAATTTTTTTGGTTCTAGTACATGGGCTTCCTCACGATGTTTTGTTCACCGTTTTGAGAGCAGTGGTGATGAAATTCAATATACAAAGTTAAGTGCCTGCTTGGATGAGCTACAACTCGTAAGTTGGGGCCGATACCACTGCGCCACCTCTGCTCTGAATATTCTGCTGAGTGTATATACATATTTATGCTCGTGATTGTACTGCAACAGTTACCATCCGCGTCCGACTAGACGTGCTAAACATGGCTTGAAGTGACGCTAACGCAATTAGAACTGGTACGTAGATACTGATTGGAATTCAAAAGGAAACTGTGGATGGTAATGTTGGTCGGGCAAATTAACTGCGATTTTACTGGTAATACGCTTATAAGACCTGATACTGCCAATTGAATATGTTTGCTAGTGCGAATCTGTTTAATGCGCCAAAGCTTACATGTAGTCCACTGAATATTTTTTTTGAAGAAGTGCACCTCTATCTATGCTTTAAAGGGCGGTGCGGCCCGCCTGCTGTGTTTGTTGGTTCATAAAAAAATTACCAAAGTGTCGAGGGAAGATTTTTGCAAAGCGTTGTGTTCCGGCGCGGCCCGCCCTAATCTACTTTAGCCTTAAAATCACCTTCGGTAGCAACAATACAATTTTAAGTAAGATACTCACCAATCTCTCTCCAGAGAGCACTTCGAGCAACTTGATGAGTTGCTTGCCATCCCGCATGTCGACGTACAGGTCGCCGATACGGCACCCGACGCGCACCAAGTGAGAGTTCACCCATTTTTGAAAAGTTTTCTTCTGCACGCTTTCTCGTTCGTCTGTCAAGGAATAACATTTGTTAGTTCTACAAACATTACTAATAAATACAGACCAGAATTTTTGTAAAAGGTAAGCATAAGATATGATGTGGACCCAGAATCGTCCCTTGGGGTACTCCCTAAAAAGACATACAAATGAAGCTAGAAACGGGACTGAAATTACATTATTTTGAGACATGACAGAGAAAAGTCGCTTGGGATATATGACTCGGAATGATACTCAAAGGATAGAAACTTATTTAACGAAAATTCTCTAATAGACGGACCTGAAAACCAAAAGTAATGCACATAATAAACACTCATACAAATAAGAAGAAAAACGATAAAAACAAAGTAGGGAATGTTAACACATTAACCGCCAGTGGGGACGACCGCGCCGCGGCGACCAGATAGCTGGCTTCGCGGAACGAGTCTCCAGGAGTGGAGGCTCCAGCCCGTCCGGGACAGCCGACGACATCGTAATAACTCACACGACAATAATCAAATAAGGTGTTGGGTTCGGAATATAATATGTGTAATTCGAGATATGGATCAGATTGCTATTCGCACGCTTCAGAGCGGAAAGCACAGTCCTAGATGTGCAGGGTGTTGTACTGCAGCATCAATGTTTTTTTTAATAAGTATGTGCATAATCTCCGCATTTTTATCGGTGCATCGATATATGTACATAGGCCAGTGGTCACTTCCTAAAAATGAGACAATCCCCTTATTCAATTTATCAGATAAAACAGTTTTATGATTGGCATGGAAACGCCCAAATCGACAATTATTATTATCTTACAATATTATCTTTGTTTGACACGTGCAAAAGAAATTTCATCAAATAAATTCCAGTTATAACGATTTTGCATGAAACAATGCTGAAGCCAATGAAACAAATATAGAATCATAAGGAAAATGAAGTAGGAAATTCAGAATTTTACTACATAATGATGATATTATTTTCAGAAACTGGTATACAAAAACGTTAATTCCAGGGAAATTAAAAATGCCCCACCACAACTTATCTGTCATCCGATGAAGCCGAAAACAAAATCCGATATTATGCAATCCAAAAGGGGCACAACACTGAGGATCACTGATAACACAACACTACAAACCTCTGAGTTCAATCACCACCTTGTCATAATACACTTCTAAACCGGGCACTTCAATATCTACTCCTTTTTTTATCAGCTCATATCCCTCGGTGGATGTCATGTCGCCAGCTACGAGCGGCGACTGAACCACCGTACCAGGCCAAAGACGAGAAGAATTAGAGCGACAAAATTCAACTACCAGTGGACAAGGATATTCGATACCGCTGCGACAGATGTCGACAACTCAGGGCAGGTTTTCAATTATTAGAACATTCGTTACACTATTGATCGTGTTGCTTCTTGCTCCACATTTATGTTAACAACTGAAACTGTATGACACATAGGTAATCAATTTTTTAACAAATATTGCCCAGGTAACGGCGACAACGATAAATTGTGATAGGTTCAACGAGAAGATTCGGTTGAAGTAACAGATAACACTTTTCATCAATCGATAAGCGTGAGGTATCGAAGACATCTGATAGTTCATTGAATGTTATTTGGACATGTGTAGTTTTATTTTACGCACTTTGACAAATTCCAACCAATGGTTTGATACCCCGTTTTTTCATGCGGAAAAACGGATGCTGCGGTTTGCGATGTCCGATAAGCTGCATAGTGTTATGAAATATAGGCACATATGTAGTAGGTACCTATATTTCATAACAATGCATGACACAGCTTAAATAATACAATATTAACAGTGTGTCAAGGTTCCGACCTCTGAGGTGTTATCTAAATAAAACTATAATAATCCTACATTTTTAGATAAGTCTATTTGCATCCGTGGGTCGTCGAACCATTGGTTACTTAAAAGTAACATTGTTTTCTTATGGCATAGTTTTCAAAATAATATAAATTTTATCATCACATTTGCTCTTACTATACTCATATTATCATAGCAATCAGCTCAAATCTTATCAATAAGTGTACTGACACATATTCCAATAAGAACGTCTTGCTTGATAGGTACTTGTAATTAATTTCTGTACTACTAGATCTCAGACCAACAAAAAAAGAAAGACAGCGCGCCGCGAACATCAAAAGTGAAGCCATAAAACCGTGCTCCTGCAAGTAAACATACACGCTCACGCACACACCTACACTAAAACCATGCTCATCGCTCTTAGTATGTCACGAGTCGTCGTCAAGTTAACATAGATTAAAAAAATATAAGTATGCCTTCCTGTGAAGTGAAAAGTTGAAAATACAACAGCAAATCACATAAAAAATCTCACGGAATCACTTTTCACTTGTAAGTACTTGAAATAATATCGTTTCTATAATATTAAATTTTAGATTACTTGGAACAAAAAACCTCAACGAACGAAAGTAGTGACATAAGGTGCGGGGGTTGCCATAATACGATTTAAATTTTCCCCATTCGATTAATACATACATATAAATATGATTTGTTACTTCGAGTTATATTCATATTTTCTTTTTTATGTATTGAATATTTTGGGTTTCCAATTAATACCAATACCATACTCAACAATATCTTACTCGTACAATATTATACTAGTTCCTACTCGCACAAATATCCCCAAATTATAGGGAAAACATTTAACAAATGGCAAGCCTTCGATACACACATAGATAAAAAGGTGGCTTCAGTTTTAATGTTCGTGGCGCGCTGTCTATCTTTTTTTGTTGGTCTGAGTACTAGATAAATAATTATCAACATCGAGATATTCATGGAAAATGTCATCATCATTCAACAACTTATCGAAGTCCACTGCAGAACCAAAGCCGTACTTGGAAAAGACGATATACTACTCTTCAATAGAGCTATTGTTGAAAAATTAAGTGTTGCCATTTTTTCTTTTACATGTTACACGTAAGAAAAGAGTGCCATTATGGGCTTGCTAAAAGCTGTGTAAACAAAAGGCCTCCCGTGTCATGCCTGCCGGAAGATTTCTACTGTTGAGTACAACACCTACGCAAAGCGATGGGGTGGATGAAAGGCCACCCTTGCTATTCATAGACGGGTACCACACAAAAAGGTTTGTTTTAGGGTAGTTTTTCACAGACAGTTAGGTAGACGGTATTCGGTGAAGGTGCTATTGGAAAATTTTGATAAAGATTTCACATAGGTGGGGTGCAAAGCACTAAGAATAGAGATAATTTAATGTAAGCTTTAGCCCAATGAAACAGTTGGCCGAAATCCGACACCGGCGAAATTGTAGATTCAAAATGATTGGGCCCAAAAGGAGTTTTCAGCTAAATAAGTTTGGAATGAGGATTTCTGACAAATGCAAGTAGCTAGGAAGAACCTCTGTATGCAAACCAACAAGAATGACGAAGATTATTGTTATGGTAGTTCCTATAAACTTTGGTGATTGTAATAAGGGCAGTGAAGACTTTAGGGCAGTACATAAATCTTTTGAAGACTGACTTAGAACTAACGAAGATGGTCGCAATCGATATCTCACCTGCTAACGCCTTAATGCGCGATCGTTCGAATAGCCTCGACGACGAGTTGCCGCCATCGTACTCGAACTCGTCGATGATCTCCTGGCCGTGGCCTATGGACGGGTCCCAGCGGGACACCGATATGTCGGTCGTCATAGCGACCAACCTCTACCTCGCCGCCACGCTCAACTATCTGGAAAGAAGAGAAGACAATCTTTAGCGACTTAGTAACCACAGATATATGTATGCATCATTTTGCTGAGAAGATAGGCAACATTGCGTCCGTTATCAAATCAGCCGTAATAGGACGTAGATCCGTAATTTATTTGAAGTCTTCAGAATATAAAATTCGCGGTCTCCAGCCAAGCATCGGATGCTGAAATGGCCTTTAACCGAGCGAAACTGGTTTTTGATGAAGTTGAAACAAACAAGGGTCGTATTATGAAGTATTAATGCCATTATGACTCCGAAAAAGAGATGGGGCTATCGGTAATGTATAGCTCCGTCTCTCACTTGCACTGGAACCATGATGGCATTAAAACGGCGGCGGGTTATACGGCACCTGGTAAAAATAAAGATACGGGTATTAAGTAATAACTGCCTTTGCAGGTACATTGTGTCGAACCACCCTAAGCCAGTGACCGGTGACAATGTCAGCGATGCGAGTGGGTTGATTTCCGGTCACCAATCCGCTTACATAGCGTTAACATTGACTTATATCCTTTTTGGCTCTCATCCAACCATATCAAATAACGCCTTCTAAGCTATACTTAAGTTAAATGCGAATAGAATATAATGAGTCAGTAATTGAGTGAGATCAGTAGGTATTCATGTTTTAATTCCCCTGTATTAAAATGGCCTTATATAGATCGTTGTAGTCTAGGAAATAAATCAGTCAATCGTTGTTAATCGATAAATCATTATATTATGTGGTTCTGTTAGTTTATAATATCAGATGAGCAACCATAGGACACATAGTTTTGTACCACAGACACAAATGATGATCTTGAGAATGACAACGGATACCAAATATAGACTAATGGACCTTGAATTGTGAGTCAGTTAATATATTTAAATAAAAGATGTCCGTTTCAACTTTGTTGCATAATGTTTATTCAAATGCAACTTAACTAAATCCAATACCTTTACATTCAATTAATTAATTAAAATTTGGGACGGTACAAATCTTTATTTCAGTCCTTGAAACTATGGTTTTCTGCTTTCTCTGTCAAAAGCGAAAAAAATAAGTTTTGAAACAGTTCATTAGAAATTATTAAATTACCTTGAATTTTCCGAATATTAACCGTTTAGTCACCACCAATAAGAACACAATTTCAACAAAAACACCGCTAGTTATACAAATTGCATACACAATACAGAGACACAAGAGTGATCTATAATATTTTCGTTATTCCAAATGACATCACGCTACCGGGCGGTGGTGATAAGATAAGATACCTAGCCGCTTTCAAGACTAATAGAGCCACACCCAAGTGGCTGAACCAAGTCGATGTGCCATTTTATTTGAATTAGATCAAATAAACAAGCAAGCGGGCGGTCTATTCTGTAAAAATCTCACCGTGAAAACAGGTGAAGTGAGTTTGTATTCTATCTACCTGATGATTGAATTGACACTATTGACAGCTCACTCCACGTTCACTTCACCTAAGTTTCATTTAAGCCAAGTTTTCGCGGTGTTATTTTTACAGAATAGCGCTGCTGCAAAATTATAAAGAAGACAAGTTTAGACAGACTACAAGATTAGATTATGGATAATTTGTTATACTATAACAAATTATTACGTCCTCAACACAAAATGCGGTAAGTACTTAGACACACAGCAATAATTATGACATAGCACAGCTAATGTCCTCAGAAGTTACTCCTCTTAGCACACACAAGTGTGAGGAATTTGCAACAAAACAGGTTTCGAAATTAAGCGTTTACGTTATACAACAGGATCAATAATGTAAGGTTACGTAACGTGTGACTCATTCACACTCCAACACGGAAAACGGAATCCGCAACAATTCAGATTTCTTATACACGATTGTGAATAGCCTCCTAGTCCTCATACACCAACTTTGTAAATTACAGTTCATGGATGATATTACTCAGTAAGGTTACAAATTAGATATTGACCTTGACAAATTGAAGATAATTTGTTGGCTTCTACTTTTTATTCGTCAGAATTGTTGATAGCGACATCCGAATTCGGAATAACGTAGATGTAATACGGCTGAGATACACTGATCAATGGTCAAGAAATGTAGCATGAAATGAAGGCCGTTAATAAAAGTAATAACTGATACCTATAAAAAAAAGTAATTAAACAAAATAAAAAACCCACCGCAGTCGGGTTTTATTTTTTTATTTTTTTTTAAGTCTTTTGACTTAAGTTAAAAAAACTGAAAAGCTAAAAACAAGCCCATTTTAAATTAAATAAAAGTTGGAAGCAGGCTGACTCATTTGAATTTGAAAATATAATAAAAAAGAAAATAATAATAATAATTTGTTATAAGTACTACCCATAATCTAATTTTGTAGTCTGTCTAAACTTGTCTTCTTTATAATAGGGTCCCGCCTGCTTCCAACTTTTATTTAATTTAAAATGGGCTTGTTTTTAGCTTTTCAGTATTTTAACTTAAGTCTTTTACCCCAGTCGGGTTTTAATTTTTTTTAAATTACTTACTTTTTTTATTTCTATATTTTTAGTTTACAAAATATGTGAAAGACTTCGCAGACGATTTAGTTATTGGTACGTGTTTTTTACGATTTGTCACTTCGAATTACTTTTAACCATTATAAGTTGTATATATTTTTGTAATCACCTTTTAAAACCCTTTATTTTGATACCCCACTCGATAGGTTTTAAGATTTTTTTTTTATATCATAATATGGCGCGAAAAATCGGCCATTTAATTTTTTTTTTTTAATTTTGATATACCCAGAGTCACACTCACAATTAAGAAGAATCTAACGGCACCTCTCAAGCTGAAATCGATCAAGCAGTTTAGGCTACAAAACGTGCCAAAGAAATATACATACATACACTCGAAAACATAACCCTCCTTCTGGCGCAGTCGGGTAAAAAGGCGACAGATCTTGCTATTAAACGTTTACGGGTGTTATTTGTGAAGCCGGCAAAATGATTTGTTCACGTTATTTGGTAATATGGGTATAATTCAGTCGGGCAGTGAGGTTGACCTTCTCGCATAATGGCTTGGTTAACGCAGGTCCGTCGAGCTGACAGCCACAATAGAAATCTATGTCGTTGCCAGTGTCCACAACTCCACATGAATTACACGCTCAGGCCTCTTGTGTTATCAATCATTATCTTTCAAGAGAGAATTATGAGCAAGTATAATAAAATAGCGGTCTATGTCGATCATTTAATATTGAGCATTACGAGGACTTTGTGAATCAATTAATAAGTACTCGTCATTCATCAGGAAATGTTCCTAAAGTTAACTCAATTTCAAGTCAGTCCGTGATCTCAAAAAAAATTATAATCTTCTGAACTTGTGAATGGATACAATGGTTCTTTTCATTATCTTATATTCCCAACCCAAAGAGCACGGCATTTGAGACAGACGTCGCTTCGATAAAACAAAGCCAACAATTCACACAAGTTTTTATTATAAACGCAACTGTGAATAAACAATGGTACAGACATAATCTCATGTGAAATCAGTAAAGATTCTGGGACATGAACGAAAATACTAAAGAAAATACCTACGCGAAACTCTTATCACAGTCATTATCAGTCTAAATTAGGCACACTGTACTTAACACCGAAGTAAAATTCAGAATGTGTATTTGGATGCAAAAAAAAATATCAACAGCTAAGATATCATTCACGAACTTAGAATGCTAGTTTCCAAAACTACAGTTAAGTTAAATCGTTGATTTCAAATTGCAATTACTAAGCATAATATAACATAGCCTGCCAATCAAATTAAAATCACATCTACAAGATTTCTGAGAAAAAGCTAAACAGTTGTTCCACTGGGTATCAACAACAATATACCATTACAACATAACTGCTTGGGGTTTCGCACTTTCCATCACGTAGCAGATCCGTCACGAAGTCCTATTTACATAATTAGCATTCTATTTATAACTAACACCCATTCTCATGACGCCATTTACCTACATACAGTTAATAAGGACGATTAGATGCGAGGCATTTACATCAAGGAGACGCGAAAAGATCACGATAATGATATTCATAGAAATGCGAGGGTTGAAGAGAACATCAAAGTTATGCAGCTCGATTAAAATTCATAAAAATATTCACCCCTTTTCATGTTTTCTCATCAACTTTAACTTTGGACCTACCAAAGGTTCAACTTAGTATGAGTGTGTTTTTCGTGGTTGATGTAGCATAATTGGAATTTCAATGTCATTGAAGGCAAAAACTTTGAAATCGTACACCTCAACCGTTACCGGTTTTGTCAGTGTATATTATCAATGGCAGGTTAACTGCATTTTAATAACCTTCCCGGCAGGCAACACCTTATCATAAATGACTTGCTCCTCAAGATGGCGGGTTGAGCGATCTATCAACGTCATTTTGTCTGTCGGAATACAATCATGGCCGAAAATCGGCTTCTATTGGACTTAATGATTTTATGGGATTAATTAAAGCAATACTCAAAACGCTGTTCAAAAGCAAAGTCTGATGTGCACGCAATTGTTTTCTGGCACACATGGTGGATCATGGCCTCTTCATCAACGAAATATCTTGTAGTCGCATTCTGTAGGACCAACTGCAATGAAGGTCAGGGCTTATTTTTTCACGAGATACAAATTAAATTCAAAGGAATGCATCTTTGTTAGTCTGACTACCAGTCTTACCAAGGGGTTTCGTATTACCCAGTAACTGGGTTGTGGAGGTCAGATAGCCAGTCGTTCCATGTAAAATACTGGTACTCAACTGCATCCGGTTAGACTGGAAGTCGACCCCAACATAGTTAGCAAAAGGCTAGGTAGAGGGGTGAATGCATCTTTATTGTCATAGTGTGATAATATCTGGCTCATATCTGAGCTGTTGATATGTCATGTAAGAAATTGTGTCTTAAGTTTGCTTTAGTCTCACCCCTGAATGCCAATGATACGCTTTCGTCTCGTTCCATAAACATTTGTATAGGATGCAATTTATCCATTGAATAATTCTGCGCATGATTGACGAACGGTTATGATTGAATTCCAGCGATCACTGTCCGGAGGCTGGAAATCAACAACAAAAATCGCTGAATGTATATATTTTGTCTAGTAACTTGTTTTAGACATAGTTTGAATAGTAGAAGAAGAACGGGTAGAAATGTCCAGAAGATTTTAAGTACTTAGTTGTTTATATTGAGGAGCTAATAAGAGAAAATAAAACGAAATCAAATCATATCAATAGTCTTATCTATATATACGAAATAGTGTCGGTATCATTACATAAACTTACAATTAAGCGCTAGCACAAATCAAAGAAGCAACAAAAGTCGAACAAAGCAAGTGTATCGAATAGGCAAGTCGACGCGGTCGATGACCTCGGCAAGCAGACATGGCGTCGGCGTCGTCGATACACCATAGCAAACAGCACACCATAGCATGCCATTACAGTCATGGAACAACGTAAATTGCAGCGATAAAGTCACGAAGAAAATTATTTTATATTTGCTTGATATAATTATACTGATTTAACTGAATAATCCTATGAACGACCAGAAAAAATACCAAAAAGGCTGTCAAGAAGTTAAAACAAACCATTCAGAAGAAACAATATTAAACACAAAACATCAATCACGGGCTTCGACGAATATATTACGCTATATATTATGTTAACCTTTGATATTCCGTCGTTCCTCGACGATTTAGGGCGTTGTCTACCCTTGAACTGGTCTACACACCTAAACCATAGCGCGCTTATGAACCCAGCTTTAACGGTCGGTATCGTTGCACGTTACAGCAAATTGCTTAGGAGTAAAGTCAGCAAAAGACTTGAGTAATATTGGTTTAGATTGGATTGCAACATACTCGTATATTGAAATAGAAAGGGATTGGTCGTCTTACTCAATGAACTTCTTCAACGGTAAACGGAACAAATTAAGGTTCGAAGAGTTTGCAATCAGTTCCAATTAATTTTCTGATGTGTTATGTAGGCCATCACACATTACTGCTGAAGTGCTGACTGACTAATCAACCACGGCACAATTTTTAGGTCCTCCACTTCCCGCAAGAACATTTGCAAAAAAATTCATCAACTCAAGTATTCTGTCGCGGTTCCTATCTTGAGTCATAAAGAGCGTGGTGAAATGGCGAGACACTAAGACAGTAACAAATAGCCCAGGTACTGACATCGACCCTCCCTCAATGTTTACCGCGTCTGGTAAATGACTAGACGACACGCAATCTGCACTGCGAGGGGACACGCAGTGCCGTCATACATTCATAAGTGACGAACCGCTTTGGGCGGCGGATATCCTAATTCCTGTGTGTTTGGAACAGGAGTTTTAAAGGTACCTTTCGTTCTACAGTTGAACAGTTTGAATAAGAAAAGCAAAGACTGCTAGTTGCAAATGTTGCAATATATAAAACCATGGAACAGGATGATTATGATAAAATGGGAATTTCTGAATCAAAATAGATATTTTAAAAGTTGTCAAGAAAATATTTGTGAACATCTTTTAGATATGTGCAACTTTTTAAATGTATTTGGATATTTCATGATCTGACGACTCGAAGTTCAAATCAAACGGCACCGACGACGTTGAGTCTAGTTCACAACAGAATTTCAAGCAGTATTAAATCAGACTTTTGAGATGAGGCTACTGTTTGGAATGACTTAATTGTCATTCCAAACAGTAGCCTCATTAACTCTTTAATTATAATTGACATTCGTTTATCATTTGAAGCAGCCACAATGTCGGTCTATTAAAATACTACGGTAAAATTCATAGCCGGTCAGTTTAATACCAGTTAAACTGTCTTCAGAAACTTGTAGTAACGACAACATCCAATAAATTAGCCGTAACATCTTAGAAGTTACTACTTCCTCAAGTACTAGCATAACATACAAAGTAAAAAGTACTGAAATGGCACGCAATTTACAAGTAATTGCGTACTGCTCGCGTTATGCGGTTTCACGTTTACTCTCATATTATGTAAAGCGTTGTAACAGAGAAAAAACCGTTACTGCACTAGAAACAACTGGCTCAGCGAGTGCCTCTAGGCAACAGAACGAATACATCATCGAGATAAGTGTTTTGAAAAAAAAACAAGTAACTTGAAGAAAAACTAAGCATGACTCCTAAAAAGATGCAATTGAGGTAAATTATTGTCACACTACTTTTAATAGTAATAAATTAATTAATTAAAAGAGTGCTTCACAACTTAACGATGCCTGCTACGCATAAGGAAAAATGGCAAAACCCCAACAGGGAAGCCTCTTGGTAGTTCCATCAAGATGCAAAAATCTAAATAATTATTTAATTTACGTCCAAGTAGAGAATGATGAAGCACCAAAAGGTACTAATCCGACTGAACCAAGTATGAGCAATCTCTCCATCAAAATACACGCACAATCACAACTCATTCATAATTATGTGCATTCATTTTCATTTCCCATTCTACAACCGCAGGAAGCGTTGCGATTTCTATCATTTCCATCCCGTTAAAATTAACATGTAACGTGGCTTTTATTTTGAAGACAATAAAGTCTATTTTCAATCAGCTTGAAATAACTGTTCATTTTTATGTACGGATGTATTTACGGTCGTCACAGTCACAGTAGGACGGTTGCGGATCGCGTACAACCTGCCACTTTGTGCTGCATTTCTAACCGCAGTCGACTCTTTTGTTTGTTTTTTTTTAATCAACCTTTAGTTTTATTCCAAAGGTGCATTAGTCTATTTTTAATTTTCCTCGGGTTGCGAGGGTACTGACTTTTTAAATTTGGCAGTCTCAAACTACAACGATTCGATGTAGAGTGATAAATACAATATTAAAATTTCTCAGACCAACAGTCACAAAGCGATAAATTATCAAGGTAAACAAGATATAAAATAAAATCTGCAGTGAAACATTTTCCAGCTTCGGATGTGGCTGACATCACGATCACGACACGAATGATTCTAAATTTAGAGGCATTAACTCAGCAAAAGTGGACTCGAGATGAACTCAACTATTCGCCGAAACAAAAACACGTATGCGTGACGACGCAGACTAGGATCTGAAGACACACATGACGTGTTTGTCTATAAGTCTATAAGTCTGTGGAATGGGTGGTGGGTCTCGTGAAAAATTATATTGTATGGACTACATTCAGACGCCAGAACAGAACCTTCGAAAATAAGTTTTGGGCTAGGTACGTATTTCAAAATTTAGGTGTTTGCAATTTTCCTCAAAGGTAATGTAGGTCTTGATCATGCGGCCTGGAACCGGTAAAGCGGACGGACCAGCTAACAGGCACTTCCCATGCTGGTGGCGGTGCGCGGACGAATCCATTAACCCAAATATAGAACCGCGCCCGAAGCCGAGTCGCGTGAGTTCCACTCACAACTATGCTAACTAATGAATCATAAAAATATATACATATACTATACTTCTTATTTTTGCACTTATATATTTGTTAACAGCCAAAGAGTGCAAACATTATAGGGAAGCTCCCAGAACTAAAGTAGCAGTGTCTCCTATCTTGTACACATTTCTTGGTTCAAGATTGCACACACAGTGCGCGTTCAGTACCTAGTAATTTGCCATACAAGTGAAGCTGTTTGCAACCTGTACTGCTTTTTAGGTAACGTCACGTTTGCAAAGCGACGATATCCTTAAGTGTTGTTGGTACTGAGCTCAACGGTTCCGAAGTTTTAGAATGTTTTATTTTATTTTGTTTGAACGAATCTAAATATATAAAACTCAAAGGTGACTGACTGACTGACATAGTGATCTATCAACGCACAGCCCAAACCACTGGAGGGATCGGGCTGTAATTTGGCATGCAGGTAGATGTTATGACCTAGGCATCCGCTAAGAAAGGATTTTGATAAATTCTACCCCCAAGGGGATAAAATAGGGGATGAAAGTTTGTATGAAACTTTGTCAATTTTAAACCGATCGGGCTGAGACTTCGCATGCATATAGCTACTATGACGTAGGCATCCCCTAAGAAAGTATTTTGATAAATTCTACCCCAATGGGGATAAAATAAGGGATGATGGAGGATGTAAATGTATTAGTTTTTTTTAATAATACTTAACGCTAGCGAAGCCGCGGGAAAAAGCTAGTTATTTATATATTTTTAAAGCATAAGCCTCGCTAGTAACGCTTCGCCGTTCACGACCACACGGCTAATTAGGTGTCGTAATCAAAACGCTCCCTCATGTGAAAACGTTCCCCCTCCTACGCGAGCCACAACCGCATGTTCTAAATAAACAAAACCATCACAGACACGAATCATGACTACGCAGCAGAAACAAAAGGATATCCGGTCCACATCATCATAGTACCTGAACCAGGTTCCAATAGAGAAATTTTTTAATTGTTCATGAATCAGATTGCTAATTTGAGTGATGAAATAGGAATAGACTAAAAATAACGAACAAAATATTTCGACTGTTGAAAAACATCCAAAGTTGATGTTGAAGGGAATTAAGTCCACCTCAAGTAATGTGTAAACACATCGAAGGCCAGGCAAATAGGATACTAAGTATAGACAAACGTGTTAGTTGCAAAAATCGATCCCTCGCGACTGGGATGGCCCAAGCAGGGGTGGCTAGCGGCGCGGCAATTCGTCCAAACGTCACTGACCGGACATTGGAAAGCACGTATCTGTAGATAGATCGGCTATACGAAATTGCTGCTTATTTTTAGACTTCGCGTGTTTAGAAACTTTGGGAGTTGGTCGATTCGAGGGATCGGGGCCAATTATTTCAGAGTTTTATGCTCCGGTCATCACGTTTATGTTCGAAATAATGGATAAGCGATTTGGACTACGCACAGATTTCACATCAGTTTATCCAATTGATTTTAAAATTTCATAACCAGGCCAGCATAAATTACTTTATTAAGGGTCCAATCTTACAATTTACTATGACAAAGTTTTGTCACTATTATGGTTGCACCATCACCTCTGGGAAGATAGAGTCAATGAGTATAGTGCGTAGGAGTCGCCACTGAACTTTGTAGAGTAGGATGCGGCTCATTTGTCAGTTGCCAACCAAGAATGTATTCTGTAATACCAACGTCATTTGGATTTTTGGTCTCAGTTTCAGGTGCATAATAAAATTATAGTTTTAGTAAGTATTTGCTCTTCCTTGTTTTTTTTTTTGTAGCGGGTAAAACAAGCCACGTTTCACGCGACAACCTGTACGGCTTCATTAAAAACCTCGTAAATTACCCGTCAAATAATTTGAACCCAATGATGACTTACAGTGCTTCTTCGTATCAAGTGACAAGCTAATGTTGCAACACTTTAGTCTGACCAACCTATTACGGTCACATGATCAAGAATGTTGATAGATACAATCATGTCACTAACGTCTATGAAATCTGTTGTATACAGACCTAATTTGTGACGTAAACCAATCGGCATTACAAACGCATCTGACGACTGACCGATATTGCTTACCCATTGTTCTAAATAAACCTTTTGGCGTCAAAAGTATACAGTCATGCAGAACGAATCATCTTTAAATCGATGAGAATGTTTGACGGTCAAAATTATCATTATTTCTGACGTGGGTAAGTATTATTGGCCATGAAGCAATCCTTCTTGATAGAATGATTCGCATAGATACGTGTTAAGTTTTGCAGGTCAATTTGGCTACAGCATACAATCATAGTCGGTAATGGTATGACATAAGCGTGGTGACGTCACCCCGGGCGTCGTCGGCAACTGTGGCGAAGGCCGGCTGTGTTGTTTGTGCGCGACCGACCGGTTTTATAGCAACACATGCACTGCACGCTACCATCTAACCCACCACTACGAATATAAAACACGCGATACGTCTACAGCAGTTACAGCACAATAAGTCAAAGCACAGTGAGAAAAGAAGCGGTTAAACAGTGAGTTTGAAAACATGCTACGTTCAAAGCTTGCTTATTTATGAACTCTATTGTAATATTCTTAAGTTCTTTATTATTTTTCATCTTTCTTTCAACAAGCGGCGCAATGTGCAGTTGCCACGCCTACATGCAAGAGGTTAGCCTCGGTGGTGCGATGACGCTATCGCCTATTTAGGTCAATATAACTCGCAGCGGCCATAAAAATTATAAACAGGCGGCAAAATCAACATCATAATTTGTTAACTTTATGAGACAAATGGACATCAGACGAGATGAAGAGCAATTGTGATGGAAATGTTGTTTTATGCCATACAAACATCATCCGAAGAGAAAAAGGGTAATCATACAACGAATATAAAAAGATGATTGTTGAAAATGCCTGAAATCCCATATATCTTGATACGTTGCCAAAACCCATATTGTATTGTTTATTATTTAAATTTGGTGGTATGGTACGTACAGGAATGCAAGTATCATAATTTGGAGAAGAAATCTAATCAATAGTTGATTGTTGGCCAATCAATATTAATTTAACAAATGGACCGGGGCTCGCTCAATCAGACTTCGGCCAATCGTGTAAGTATCGAGTTACGAGTAACTCTATCATCTAACTAAAACAAAAAACGAGTGGACTGGATACAGATAGGCTAATCTCATCCAATTAGTTTTTGTTTTTGTGAAAATAATCTGACATGTTTCTAACATTTGTAGCGATTTCAGTTTCACCTGTTTCAGTATTTCGCGCTTATGTCCGCAGTCTGTTGTCTTCCACAAAGTTCATAGTTTTTCCTTGATCTGGTTCTACTCTTGTATGCTTTAATAAAACTTTTCCAGTAACAGGCTCTTTATTTCTCTTACATTTGCTTTGCATACATGACATAAGTTACTGTTCCATCTTTCAAACTCTTTATTATAATGCATAATTAGGTATATTGTCTGTTCTCATCTCAACATGCCCGTTCAATGTTGTGCGTCTGCGTTGGTCCAACCATTCTAACGACAATTAAACCAAATTAATCCACTAAGATTCTTTAGCAAGCATTGCAGTCGCATCATCAGAATCAACGGCACTTATATCCATTCTGAGAAAAGAAAATAGGTAACCATTGTATGGTATCCGTCCGTTCGTGTTAATAATGCACTATGAATTATTCACAAGCCATGACTCTGCAATGAAATTCTTTGTGCAAATGCACGTGAACACACTTTCCATAATATTCATATATCGGTAGAGAAATCTGTAGTCAATACACAACGTCGTCTATACAAACGTTGAAAGGAATTGCTTAATCTTGGCACACAGCGTCCAAAAATATTTTGTGGTGAGAAATTCTTGAGGATATGGCAGCCAGTAATAAAAATGATTTTATCTTTTGGTTGTCGAAAGTATTAGTGAAGTGTAAGCCGTAGTACCGTTACACTTTGTGTTATTAAGATCTCTTGATGACCTCAATGTAGATGGCAATTCTTGTGTTTAATGTCTTTGAGATGTTATCCCTTCACTGCGACTTGCAGCCTCTACAATTTATGAAACTTGACTTTTATAATAAATCGCGCTTTATGGACTTCTTCCTCTTGTAGACTCTTTATGCCGTTTGTCCTACAGCTAAGCTCTTTAAGATTATAAAAAATTAAACAGATACTATCAATGTGGGTCAAGCTCGTTTCGACGCCTGCAACTCCGAGAAGGGAGTTGAAAGCTGAGAGCAATGAGTACTTCCATTGTCTCAGCAAAATAAAGCTTACGTTCATAACTGCCAGTTCGCTATCTATGTTAAACACTGACCTCGGTGCAATATTTAAAATGGTGATGATGAATGATGCAACGCAGTATAATTAACGTTAAAACAACACAATGCAGCATAACCATAAAACATTTTAAACGCAACCGTTAACATGGAGAATTTACTGACTTCAGTTTCAGAGCATGCCTAATGTAATATTACCTTGGCTAACCTTGACTTTGAGAATACTTTCTGAATAAACAACACCAACCTACGTCAATTATTTACGTTGCTAAAAGGTTTATGAATTTTAAATTCCCTCCTAAAGCTTTTTGTGGTTCAAATTGTGGGTAGTTTTTCATATCACAATCTGTTAGTTGAGGGGCCCGTGGCTAAATAATAACAGCCGCACAGGTCGATCGATCAGGTTAAGCTACGCTTGCCGCAGTTGGTCTGTGGATGGGTGACCATCTTTACATACCGTGACCCCTCCGTGCCTCGGAAAGCACGTTAAGCCGTTGGTCCCGGCTGTCATTCGTGGATCTTTGACAGTCGTTACGGGTAGTCAGAAGCCCGAAAGTCTGACAACCAGTCTTACCAAGGGGTATCGTATTACCCAGTAATTGGGTTGTAGAGGTCAGATAGGCAGTCGCTCCATGTAAAATACTAGTATTCAGCTGCATCCGGTTAGACTGGAAGCCGACCCCAACATAGTTGGGAAAAGGCTAGGCAGATGATGATGAATCTGTTAGTTCTGTTACATCACAGTCCATTCATGACTATGTTATAATGTACTATGTATCTGAAGAGCAGGACTTTGTTAACAATCCGAATTGATTGCTTCAAATTGATGTTCAACAACCGGCAGATTGTTGCGGTGAATCAAGTACTCCATTCAATTTTCATGACATTTCGATGCTTTTTATACCTATCTAAACAGTTGTACATACAGCAGTTACATTACCTAACCAGCCGGTATATTCTGTCAAAATCTCACAGTGAGAGCTTAGGCGAAGCGAGTTTGCAGTGAGTTGTCATTTCACCTGATGTTATGGATTGACATATAATTGACAGCTCACTTTAAGAGCGTTTACGCCGAACGGCATTTCATACAAACTTTCAAGCCCTTATTTTTCGAAATGAATGAACCGATTTTAATGAAACTTCATACGCATAAGCAGGATACAAGGGTCTAAAAAGTTAGTAAAAAACATTTTCAAAATGTCTTATTTAAAAAAAGATAACTGGAAATCTCTGATTCTATAGAATTTAAAATCTGTCTAATTTGGCTGTAACACTTTTTTTTTTAAATGTTTTCTACTAACTTTTTAGACCTTTGTATCCTGCTTATGCATATGCAATTTCATTAAAATCGGTTCATTCATTTCGAAAAATAAGGGCTTGAAAGTTTGTATGAAATGCCGTTCGGCGTAAACGCTCTTAAGCTCATTTCACTTAAGTTTTCACGGTGACATTTTTACAGAATATATCTACTGGTATCCGTAACGCTGTTAGCGATTTTAAAATTAATTTTGATAAAATCATAAACTGCAACTATGTAGGTACCTAGTTACAAGAAGGTAGGTAAAAAACGTACAAAGTTGGAAGCAATGGACACTTACCGCTCTCACTGCAAGGGACATACACTGACGATGTACAGATAACGGTATTAAAGATAAAGATACTAGTAACTGCCGCAGAAATATAGGAGTAATAATGGGACAACGTTATTATTTGCAGTAATAATAAACTGATATTAGAAACCTACCAAGATAGATTGGCAAGCCGTCAACTGAGTATATGCTTTAACCGGTTTTGCTGGTAAGATTTGAAGTACCCATATCTGATCGCCAACTGCAAAATATCATTTCTATGAGCTTTCCTTCCGTGCTTATCGCTTGTCGCTAGCTAGACAAACTTTTACATTTGGCTGTCTGTGGTTTAATGAGCGTCGATTTATTGAGCTAGGCAAGCGCAAAATCGATTGGGATTGTATGTAAAGCTGCAGTTTATCAACATCTTGATTCTAAAATGAATGATTAGACAAGACCAGATAACCTGATTGCGTAGGTAACAAAGGGAAAATTATTGAAATAAACTTGTCAGTGAGTAAGTTTACGTAGCTCTTTGGGTAGCACATGCAACACATACGTGTATTAGCGTTATGTATACGTATGTTCAGAAAGCGGTTGTTACGTGAGTCGGCGAGTGCAAGACATGGACTGGATTCGAGGTCGACGACCCCGGTAGAGCGGGACTCAGGACTCTACTGCCGGAATATCAATTGCTTGAATGTCTTACTTTAAAAATATATAAAAGGATGAAGGTTTTTATTAAAATCAGTTTGCTAAATCATGCGATATTAATTAAGATGAAGCATACTTAATTAATTCTCAAAATTTAGACAACATAGCGAGGTATTTTAAAGATTTAGCAAAAGCTAATTCAAATATTGAGACAAAAATGACAAACAGAACAGAAATGTACGTAAAAAGTAGTATTAACACGTCAAATTCTTCGGTAGTAATAAACTTCAAAGCGAGACGAATAAAATAATAAACAAAGAAGCAAGCACAATGAGCACTGTTGTCAGAAAGAGTAGAAAGCTGGTGGTAGCGTGCCCCTTTTGTTAGTAGCATTAACGCCTTTTGGTACTCAAGCGTGAAAGGGCCTCGGACTTCGAACGTTTGTAATTTCGGTTGAGATGCAATCAAATTTGGAGGGAAGGCAATTATTTTTAAGAATTTTGCTGTCGCAAGCCTGGGGCACGTTTCGAAAACGTAGCTTAGTAGTCTTATGCTGACGATATAACATGGCAACATGAGACACAAATACAATAACTTTGGGAATATCGAACTCCATTTTGGTAAGTTCTGCGATTAGCTTACGATCAATTTACTAATTATATAGCTGTAGTACTAAAATCGAAGGGGAAATACCGGATCGTTTTAAACTAACCTATTCCTTGAAATGATTCAATTGTTCTAGGCTTTACATTATTCTCTTATCGATCGTTCTCCACAAAAATATGAATTGCTTAAGGATTGTGAAGTATTTCTAAAGTGTTTGCAGATTAACGGATACCTTTGTCCAGTAGTTCACGGCTCGATTCTGAACGTACTGGCCACAACTCTCTAAATATAGATTTCTATAAAAAGTGCTGCTGGATTCCTCAGAAGCCGTAGCTTTGTGTTCGGGAAACATTCTGAAGGTTCTCTTATTTATCGTGATCATAACTCTGATCGATGATGTCTTCTGATTGATTTTTTAACCGCATTTTGAAGTACTAAACTGTCTGACATTATTAATGACTCACAATATTTCTGTCACGTTCAAGGTTTATTATGTCATCAGAAGCTGAGACTTACTTACCGGTAAACACATATATAAGTATGGCTTAGATTAGATGTTTAAGTATATTTAATTAATTAGTGGCCTTCACTTTTGCCTACGTAGACTTGAATGCTTGGTTCAATATGGTAGCAAAAGTAGCAGAAGTTCTTAAACCACCAAGAATGTGGTCATTAACTTTTGAATAATCAGCGATAGTTATAAAGTCATCATTTATTTGATTCAATTACTTCTTAATTTGTAAAACTATTAATAACACGTCCAAATAATTCGTTTAACGATTATGTCACAAAGATGGTACGCTTTTGGGTCAATTGAAAGGTCATATAACAGACTGGGGGAGAGATAACTGTATGCGCCACTTGAAGTGATAAAACAAACGAAATAAAAACTACACACCAACTTCTTATCCTTGGAAACCGGTAAAGCACTCTTGCGCAATTTAATTGCATATAAGGTCAAATAAGAATTGAACCGAAAACTGCAACTCCGATCAAAAAAATCTTTTGATATCAGAATTTTGCAGATAAGTCGAGATAAACATTTAACGTCAGCAGTTTATCATTACCGTACTTATGCTAATCAAAGTGTACCTACATACGTAGGATTTTCTTTTTATAAAGTGTGCGAAGTCATTTTGCGACGAAGTGACCGATCAACGTGCAAATTTAGATGTCCGCCACCCACAGGTTGGACCAAATATCAATAAACTATGACGAAATTCGGAGTAAAAAGTGAACTTAAAAATGCGCCAGTCAGTGAATGCGAGCAAGTCGACTATGACCTCACCTATTATTTTTTGTCATTAGCAGATGTAATGTAGGTGGTCAACGGCGCTTATTTCTGTATTATCATGGCAAGCATTCCTCGTGTACTGAGTCATTGCGGGGTCTCTAGAAAACTATGTTTTTGTGTCGCTTCACAACAGAAGGGCGTGGCATTAGATAATATCTCAAGTATTTTTATCGTATTCTTTTTAAAGTTCTTAAAATACATCTCCAGAAATGTTCATTTGAGTTAGCAAAATGACATCAGAACAAACACGATAAATTAATGTTCTCATGTATGATATCATTGTGACCGCTATAGTGCTAGGTTTTATCTTGTGTGGTCTTATGCAAGGACCATAAAGAATATTTTGGAAATGTGACATACAGGAACTTCGCTGAAATTCGACACACCTTTGCAAAACACGGGGAATAACGTCACAGTCACAGCGCAATGCGTTTAAATTCTTGCCAAAAGACATAAATCAGACAAGTGAACGATTAAAAAAATCTTTTGGGTTTGGTATCCAGTGAGGCGATACAATATATTCCTAACATTAACCAGTATCGGACAGTTGATTCAGTACGTCTGCGCGAGTGACCTCGATGACGGCAGGGGGCGGGGCGCAACCGCTCTGCAAATAACGACAGATTTCTGAACGCACCCGGTGTATGCCGTCTGGAATCTCCGTCTAGATAAAACGACGATCAACGTCTCAAATACATGCTTCAAAGAACAGGTCAAGAGGTTGAACGACTAATTAACAGACTGTGGGAGACACTTATTGCAGCAGTCATCCACTTGGGGTCCCTAGACGGACTGGAAAATTAAATAGGTCAAGACATTTTAATGCTTGGATGTTAGCAATCTTGTCTAGTGGTTTAAGCTTTGAGTAAAGTACTATTTCTTTTACTGCCTTAACAGGCAACATCATAATTGTTACTGATAGTTTTTACCAAGTTGTGTAAGTGGTAGGGCTAGGCCTGTGCCGGCTATATATGTATAACACTTGATTACCTTCCTAAAGTGAGAGAACTGCTCGTAATCAAACTTGTATTTTCTTGCAGAAGAAATTGTAATCGTTATCGATATCTTTTCGGGTTACCGATAAAAACAAACACGAAGCGATGTCTATAGATTACGGTGCAAAATGCCTGCACCAAGTATCAAAACGAACCGGTGCAAAACTTTTTAATCAATATCCTTAAAACACACGTAAAAGTGACATCACCACGTAAACCTCACTATTGATCTTCTAACAAGTAACACAGACACTAAACACCGGAAACCTGTAACCCTAAATGGAACGATGGCCTCATTCATTAAAATTCGCAAATACACATACCAATAGCTAGCGAGGACTATCTCATCTCCGTACGTTTATCCAAACGTATAAATCCACCACAACACTGAGGTTCTATCAAATTCTAAAGGTACGAACACACGAGCACGGAACTTGGGGAACGGCACAGCACACAAGCGCGTCGCTTCTCCAACTCGACAGAGTGAGCTGTGGGCCGGAATATCGATCCAACTCCTGGCGCCGGCGGGCCGCATATCCCTAGTGCACGCACGCCCCTCCCCGCCAGCTTACCACCCCTGTGTAATACACCCTTTATAACGGGGAATCAAATAAGACTTTAAAATATTGGTAAATTCGTTTGAGTAGTTAAATTCTTGATCTACAATGAACTTTGTGCAGTCAAAACGTTAAACAATATCAGATCTGCTGATAGTTTTGGACGATCTTAGAATATTTTAATACTCAGTTCAAATATGTTTTGTTGTTCAGACAATTTTTTGGGCAAATCTGTGTCAAGAAGATGGGAACACTGGCTCCCCCTCCCACTCGCAGAGTAGCAGACCGACCTTGTGGGACGCGCCACACAAACCCGGTTACCCCCTGAAGTTGTCGACACAGGAAATTTCTTATGAAATTAAGAGATGGAGTTCTCACCGAGGAGAATGGTGATTAAATTGGGTGGAATAAGAAATCCTTGAATCGTCATGTTTTGACTCGTTCCGATTTCTGGACTGGGGGACATTGACATGCTACAGATTTTTTCTGGGCACGTCGACATGACGTGTCAAGATAATATTTTGGTAGGAAGACTTTTTTTTCGTCCGGGAAATCGTGGGAGTCTTTTATTTAAACACGTATCATGAAACGATGTTTTTGATCAACATTGAGAATAATTTTTGTAAGATATTACACGCATCAAATTTGAAACCATGTTAGGGGTTCAACTGCATGCAGGTCACTTTATTTTATCATTTATTACCCGACTGCGTCAGAAGGAGGGTTATGTTTTTCGAGTGTATGTATGTATGTATATTTCTTTGGCACGCTCTGTAGCCTAAACGGCTTGATCGATTTCAGCTTGAGAGGTGCCGTTAGATTCGTCTTAATTGTGAGAGTGACACTGGGTATATCAAAATTGAAAAAAAATTAAAATGGCCGATTTTTGGCACAATATTATGTCTTCAAAAAAAATTTTTTTTCTCAAAACCTATCGAGTGGGGTATCAAAATAAAGGGTTTTAAAAGGTGATTACAAAAATATATTCAACTTATACAAATCGTAAAAAACACGTACCAAGAACTAAATCGTCTGCGAAATCTTTCACATTTATTTTGTAAACTAAAAAGCTGGAAATAAAAAAAGTTATTTAAAAAAAAATAAAAAACCCGACTGCAGTAAAAAACTGAAAAGCTAAAAACAAGCCCATTTTAAATTAAATAAAAGTTGGAAGCAGGCGGGACCCATTTGAATTTGAAAATATAATAAAAATGATATGGGTCCCGCCTGCTTCCAACTTTTATTTAATTTAAAATGGGCTTGTTTTTAGCTTTTCAGTTTTTTACTGCAGTCGGGTTTTTTATTTTTTTTAAATAACTTTTTTTTTAGGATTTCCTTATGTACCTCAAAAGGAAAATCGGAACCCTTAGGTATAGGATCACTCGTGTGTCTGTCCGTCCAATCACACAGCCAATTTGCTCCGAATGTAATGGACCGATTAAGTTGAAATTTGGTACACATATGAATCGCTATGACCCAAACACAGACGTGTAACGTAAATAAACGAATTTTGAATATGGGGGTCTTTTTTGTGAGGCAAATTGAAAATTTTAAAAAAGTGTCGTAATCTGGACTTTGTGACATATCAAATGAAAGGGCCTCTGTGAGGATCTCAAAAAAATTTTTTTTTTATAATTATAAAGTAAATTGTATTACAGTTTTTTAAGAAAATAGACGAAAATTTACCATTCCCCCTATCTCCGAAACTACTGAGCCTAAAACTTTAAAAAAAAATACTGAAAATAGTTATATACCTATAGATTACAGGAAAACCTGATAAGAAGTCTGTGGTCTTAAAACAACGTGGTAAATCTCTCAATATTGTGCGAACAAACTTACATTTTCAGTTGGAATGTATGGGAGAACATGTTTTTCAATTGCCAATGATAAGTTTTTTTTTTTTGTCAAATAACTTTGCCGCTCTGAAGTAGACAACAAATCACTGCGCAGTAGTTAATCCTATGAATAAAACAGCAGCGCGCATGCGCGGCTAGCGAAAAGCCTAGCTTCAGTCAGAGCGGCAAAGTTATTTGATGCGAACTGTACACCACACCACAAACAAAATTTTGGGTCAGATTAAAAAAGACATGGTAGATAAAATATTCATCGTACGGAACCCTCTCCACGCGAGTTCAACTCGCACTTGACCGGTTTTTTTTAAATTAGTTTTGTCATGACATAACTTTGTTAATTTTGAGAAGCAAGTAAGTAGGGTTATCAATGGACGTTTACATTGAAAACAGCGGTACACACATCTCACATCTAGGTAGGTACATCAACGATGTGAATGGCATTGTAATACTTATTCGTGATACAATATTACAATGTTGATGCTGATGTAACTGAGGACTCGCGAAACTGTGGGAGGCACGTTTTGTTGGAAAACATGGATTGTATCTGAAACTGGATAAGGTGTTGCTGTTGACGAAATAAGATCTATCTTCGATATTTTCGACACTCGTCTGTTAAACTTCTGGTTGTGTTTCGAGGCCATATCTGACTTGGCTTTGTCAAAATCGGACTAATGGCTTGCGAAACTTTAAAGTTGATCGATTACGATCCGAGTTTATGTACCCAAGAAGTTCATTTTCCGCTGGAAACACCTGGGTAAGATTGGTTGTAAGACTTTCGGAAACTACAAGTTACGACTGTCAACGATCTACGATGATTGACAGCCGAGACCGATGGCTTTACCTACTTGTTTTCAATGGTTGCGTCACACATCCACGGACCGACTGCGGCAGGAGCAGCCTAACCTGGATTGATGAACCCATGCGGCTTTTACTAGCTCGTGATAAAAAAAAATATGCAAAAATCAGCAAAACATCTTTCGGAAGATGGGTCTTCGGTCAGAGACAATGCAAGTTGGTTGTCGCTGAAAACCAGTACTGGGGTTCTGTCTCGCATAGGATAGAAGCATCATGCTGAGCGATGACCGTTTTGCGTGGATGTGATGCATCTTTTCCCCGAAATTGTTTTTTTTTGTTGTTTGTTTCTTCCTCTGCGTCATGTTTAGGTATGTACCACAAATAAACGTAGGTAAGTACCTACTTTCTTTTTTCTTTTCTTTTAAACACATTTCGCTTGAAGAATTTTCGGGTCCGTGGCTTAGGCCCCCAGTGGTCGACGCACCTGTGGCCGACGCCCCCGATTCGATTTGTGCCTGACAGTACATTTGATCAAAAATTACTTTGAATTAAATTAATCGCATCGGGGGCGTCGGCCACAGGTGCGTCGACCACTGGGGGCCTAAGCCACGGACCCGAATTTTCAAATTAACCAAACCAAAACAGGGTTTAGATTCGATTTTTAAAGAGTTAAAAGACCCCTGTGTTCTGCATTTGAACCATCATGAGTAGAAAATTCCACTCAGCACAATCTAAATGGGTTTTACACTAAGCATATGGCTGCAAGGACAGACATTTCACAACAGATGTATCAGACTATTAGTTGATTGTTTATCAAAGATGTTACATTCCATATTATTCCACTTTGAATGTAGGTATTACCAACATAGTTCACTAAGAGATGTGAAATAAATTGTTGGTCAGATTACTTGCTGAATTTGTGACTTTGGTAAAGTTATGTCAAAACAGAAAACAGATGTTGGCGTAGATTACAATAATACAAACAAACATACCAAAACAAAATTTTGGCATGCACTATCAATTAGACATTGCAACCTGACAGTAAATAAAAGTTCTTTAGTATGCGGCTGGCTTTGAAGATCAAAGTTCTGTTGAATCACACACAGCTGGAGGCATTTTGCTCCCTTCACAGGGCACATCACTCTTCATTCCTGTGTTCTCATACCACTAAAAATGCTGTTTGGTCCTTTTTGCCAGATGATGAGCAATGAATCACAAGGTAATGTTTACTTAGTAAACATTTATAATTGCTCTTTGCAGTCGACCTTGAAGAATCACACAATGGTTTCTCAAGTTATGTTGCTTACAAATTTACAATCTATGAGCAAACATTGACAGCTAATTGTGGTTTTTTTTTATATGGTTTTGTGTTTACAGTCATAGATTTAAGAGGAAAAAAATGTGTAAGCACAAGAACTTATTGTAAAAATAATTTTGCAAAAGTTATAAGTACTTGCAAATACAATTCAAACTAATTAATTTTGCATGTATTTGAATGTTCACACAACTATGGCAAAGCCGCACTGTGTTATCATTTTATTTAATCTCTCTTCACGGTTAGTGTGTTCCCTAATTATTTTAATATACTTAGTTAATTGATTTATTTTAATTAGGTACCGTATTTAATTATTTATTTATTTTTATTGATCCATATTATTATAATAGTAACCTAACACAAACACATAGTCAAGGGAGTGGTACTCAATAGTAAATATTTGAATGCTTAGTAACTCATATTAGTCACACCCCACTTGCATTGCCATACTGATAACATAATGGCTGAGCAAGATAAATAATGACTTGTACACTTCACCTGTTTACTAACTTATAGCCTTTACAATTATAACACATGATTATGTAACCAGAAATATCCTATTTATTCAACTAAGGGCAATTTTTTCCAACACCATATATTTATGTATATTTACCACCACCATATATTCACCATATATTTTTATGATTCTCCAAAGTGGCCTTTTTAGGCCCCCAGGGGGCCTAAACAGGCCACTTTGGAGAATAATAAAAGGTTAACATTATGAATCGTAATATGGCGAAGACAGTCCATGTTTTTCTTTTTTTTGCTGCACTATGTAGGTATAATCAAAGATATTGGGATTGGATTTGGATCGGATTGATTGGTATTTTAGCACAGACAAAAAAATAACTGACAAATGCTTCACCAATGGGATTTGATACGATTAACTTAACGGTTAACTGTCCATTATGTTATCCTTTTATGATTCTGCCAAAGCAAGTGACCTTTTTAGGCCCCCAGATAATTTTATCTGAGGAATAATTTTGAATTTTTGACAGTTTTTCCATACAAAATCTGTCAGATGTCAATTTTATTCCACAAATAACAATTATCTGTTGATTGAAAAATCAGCCCTAAATAATTAAGTTACTTATAAAAACAGGCTGAAAGAAAGGAAACCCCATGAAAATATAGCAGAATCACTTGATAAGGACAGCTGGAAAGACATGGACTAGACAGGCAAGGAACAGGGAGAAGTGGAAGGGGTTGGAGGAGGCTTTTGCCAAAAGGCACACAGATACTAGAAAGTCAGAACTGATATTAAACATTTTGTACTAGAACTATCCCTCTGAAATAACACTATAATAAATTAAATAAATAATCAGGCTGGGAACAGGAAGAGTAAGTGGAAGAATTTGGAGTGAGCATTTGCGAAGAAGAGAGACAGATTATGTTAGTATAACACCTATGACAAGTATGGCTAGACTCTAGACGCCGCAATACTAGTAGATATGGGGAGACCTTTGCTTAGCAATGGGTCAATAATAGGATTTCAAACTCTTATGGTCAATTCAGTGGTCTCGAACCTACCGATTTTTCAGTATTTCTGTCGATATGGGACCGGTTCTACCGAAATACTGAAATATAAATAAAATAAACAATTTCTTTTTGAGAATAGGAGGAGGTTCTTCCAATTATTTGCTAATTTTACATTTTTGAACAAGCAACCCATTTCATTTTGTCTATGATTCATGGGTATTCCCCAAATCGCCACCAACTTTGAGAAAAGTATACCTAACTATTGGGGAATACCCTTTAAACCTAGTTTAAGGGGATGCCCCAAGTTGTTTCGCTAGCCTATACAAGCGAAAATTCGGACTTTATTTTTTCATTCGCTCGCTCTCATCAAGTTGTCACTTTTAAAATAACAAAATATGTAAACATACTCAAAATGTTATCTGATGAAGAACCTTGTTCAAGCACTATTATAAAAAGAAATAAAATCCCACCCAACAGTTTCATAAAAAAGAATGGAAAGAAGAATTTTCTAGCTAGTTGCAAGAAATTTCTAAAGGCACAAATTAAGGTTATTGCAGGATATTAATTTTACATCAGGGAAGATGCTCTTAAGAAACACAATTCTTCACAAGCACACTGAGTGTCAACAAAATTTTTTGTTCTTAATAATTTAGTTATTTTGTTTTAAAAATAAATGAAATCTTTAATTGAGTTTTATTTTACATAACGATTTTAGTTAAGAATCTACTGATATTTGTGGGCAACTCTACCGATTTGGCCTTTTGATGTTCGAGACCAGTGTTCAGTAATAAGTTTGTAGTCTCATAGATGTGTCAATTTGATTTTTTATTTTGTTAAGTACCTAGTAATTGTTGACAGGCATACACTATTTATTACACCATTAGGCCTCCATGGCCAATACAATCTAAATACCTACTTTTGAGTGGAATCTGACAAGCATGGTGTTCATTAATTTTTAATATTATTGCTGATGATAATATTAATTGAATAGTTTTGAATCAGTGTGTGATTAAATTAATAACATAACTATTTTAGGTGGTGCTTTTAAAGGAATTGTTTTAAAAAGAACATGAACATCCATGATTTTTTTTTAACATTTTGTGTTGGGAACACCAGGGACCAATACTCCATATTTAAACAAATGGAACAAACTAATTACAGCTATCTACTGATTCTAAACACCTCATGATAAGATATTTAGGCACTTTCAACATTTAATTCTTGGAGATAAAATGTTGATAATATTCTTTATCTCAGTTTTATTAAACTTTAAAAAGAAATGTAATGAACATTCTGCCTAGAATAAAAAGAAGGAAAAAAAGTGATTGGATTGTGCAAAGTGATATTCAACTTCGATTACCTGACCTGTCTTAACAAATAACTTGGTCAGAAGTTTGTCTTCTTTTCCTAGGTTTTGTATTATGTAGTTGGTATGCATGTACCCTAAGGAATTTAACAAAAACCAAATACCCTATAATTAGAAATAGAAAAGACATTTTATTATTATGAACATCTCACATGTCATTACTTGAGGCAGCTTTAATATTTAAACAAGTCTTCCAAGTACCTTGGCTGCTTTGGCGGGTACACGCAGCGATTCATTCAAGGCGTTACCCAAATGAAACGAGATACCGGGACCAAACTACGACTACTTAAGCCAATTGAAAGCAATTATAGAAAGAAACCAAGCCCCGAATTTTCAAATGAGCATCTACTACAGTAATTAGCCATAAATTGTCGATGTAAATAGCTCGGTTAGCTAGATACAGGAGGTAATAGGGTACCAAAAAAAAGAGCAAAGTGCACAGACCATCCTAAATTCGGGCTGGTGATGACATCGACCCACTATTTTCAAAACAGAATCTATTCAGTTTTATGAAATAACTCTTCTACATACCTTCTTTTATAGGTCCAGGAATGCTTTTTCAGCCCGGTTATACACATAAATTGTCGGCACACACAAAATATCACTTTGGATGCGGGACCGTAGCCAATCGTAACCAATTCAAACCCACAGCACATACACTCTTATACAGTCTTCAAACCGACTCGCTGAATATTTAACATAACACTTGTGATTTAGATTTCATAAATAATCGCTATTCATGTAGAATTTGTTGGAATATCATCCGTGACTGCGAGTACGAACACGGCATCGAAGGCGAAGCGAAAGACCGACCGCGAAAGCATCCACCTTCGCGCCGCTCATCTCATAGAACAAGTTAGTAAGAGACGCGACAGTGATCAACAAGTTGATTCAAAATAAATTTAAAAATGATTTCATTTTAGTTCATAAGATGCTAAATCACGTTGTTAAAGATTAATGTCACGTTGTGAAAGAATTATTGTCACTTACTGTAATATTTAAAATAATTTAAATGCTTAGCTGCTCAGCAAATCTTCATGAAAATAATATTATGAGCCTTATGAGGACCTTATAGGTACCTTATCTAAATGTTTGGTTTTGGTATGGCAATCAATCAATTATGAGTTTATGACATGAATAATGAGTGCTGCCAGTAGAGAGCTGATTTCCACATATCATAATAATTATACGAAATAAAGGTTGATTTGAACTTAGAAAAAAATATTGACTTCGGCGCCAGTATTTTCAGGGGTTTTTAAAAAAAAATTAAAAATAATCTTAGTTTCTTTCTTGTTTTTGTAAACCCAAGCTAAAGGGTCCACCGTGTCTTGAGCTACGGTGGACCCTTTAGCGTATGTTTATTTAAACTGTACTTGAGTACGGTTTTAAGGTCCATACAACCCGCAAGAGTTCACTTGAGTTGAAAAGAAGTGATGAGTTGAGAGGAAGTGATCCGAGCGAAGTCTCAAGTTAATTCTTGCGGGTTGTACAAAACAAGTAAGTCATACAGGCTCTCAACAGTCTCGACAGCTTGAATAATTTCTGGCGTCACGATTGTACCGCACTCACTTCAGTCGTTATCACTCCACAAGGAGTAATATTATTCTGTGGTCGTTATTCATGCGTGCTAGTCTTTACTCTTTTGTGCTAGTTTTTCTCAATACCTACCTACACTTATTTTTTTAACCGACTTCAAAAAAAGGAGGAGGTTATCAATTCGGTTCAATTTTTTATTTTTGTTACCTACTTACCTCAGAACTCCGATATTTATAAGCCGATTTACAAAATTCTTTTTTACTTATTTGAAAGGATTTATGTAGGTACTTACAGATTGGTCCCATACAAATTACATCAAAATAGGTTCAGGATTTTGGTTTATTAAGGTTTATTAACAACAAAATGGTGGTTACCAAAATTATAACGGGTAAAAAAATTGCGTCGTTTGCTTTCCTATGACTTTTCAGTGGTAGCTTAGTGAAATTGTCACAAGGGTGTGTTGTCGGAGGATCAGTACACGTTCAGTTCGGCATCTTCAGTCTCTGACCTTGATCACGTATAGACTGATGGCTGAATGATGGACTGACGGGCGGTATTAGACGGTAAGTCAGACTGACGATTAGTCCAACCGAAAACTTCTACGCGATAACACGCATACGCATTAGGTATGTATTTTAACAAGAAAAAAGCTTGTGTTGCTATAATATTAGCCCTGTCTACGAGGATTCGTAGAAAAAGAAAGCGGTGGTGTAAAAAGTGGCTAATGAAAAGAGAATTCTACACACACTTATATTTACTGAATGGGACATGAGACACAGGAGAAGAAGACTACACTAATTATTATCGAATGCAAGAAGCCTGTTTTGATAATTTGTTGCAAATGGTAAAATTATACTTAACCAAGCAAGAGGAAGTCAATCAGCCCAGGGGAGAAATTGGCAGTAACTTTACGATATCTTGCTACTGGGCGGAATATTAAAGATTTGAAAGACTCAGTGATAATATCACCAGCAGCTATAAGCCAGGCTATAATGGATACATGAAAAGCGCTCCTATATGTTCTACAGTCTTATATAAAGGTAAGTCAAAACAAAAAAAATCCGACCCCAAGAGGACCCACTGACCATTTTTATCTATCTATACTAATATTATAAAGCGGAAGAGTTTGTTTGTTTGAACGCGGTAATCTCAGGAACTACTGGTAATAATAAAGCTGAAGAGTTTGTTTGTTTGAACGCGCTAATCTCTGAAACTACCGGTCGGACATGAAAAATTCTTTTTGCATTTGATAGCCCAATTCCTAAGAAGGGTAATAGATTATTTGACATCACGCTACCACACTTAGGCGCCGAGCAAAAAGAAAAAGAAATAACGGTAAGCGAAAACGAAGTAACAGCGCGGGCGGGCAATGGGATGCGACCGATATTTCACGCGGACGAAGTCGCGGACAGAAGCTAGTATTATATAATTATTGAGAACGAATAATTTAAAAAATTAACTTAACTTTAGTATTTAGGCACTATACGGTAAAGTTAGTCTGTCTTTGTCTTGTCTACTTTTCGATTTTTTCCTACTCTTTAACTAGTATGACATCATCTACAAGTTTATCAAATGACGTCCATCATTAAGTTTTGTCTATGGTTTCAGACATTGAAAAGGTGATGATAGATTTTGAATAAAGAAAAGAATGGGAATTAAAACTAATATTACTGCATCATGTTTATATTGGTCAATTTATTAGACTAATTTACATGAAAAAAGTCATTCTTAAGCGCATCACTAAAACCGTAGACAAAGGAAATTTTTGGGTGTGGCCAGTATTGCAAGTTTATTTTGTAGGTATTCGAAATTATTTTAAAGAGATACACTGAAATTATTTTTTTAACCAAACAAATATTCATGATTTATAATAATGGATGAGACAGTGGTCGAAAGCAAGCACATACAAAAAGCAGCAAAAATCAATATACCATTTGGCATCCGCCGGTGGCCCGTGTTGCTCTATGCCATATGGGGATACCAGACGCAGTAAATCTGACAGTCGTGAACTCGTGATTTGTCAATGTCTTTGTCTCATTGACAGACACTGCCACTACTGCCTGCCAGTGCCAGTCATTGAGATAGGAAAAACATGGAGAGGCCGCGTTATTCTATACATACATTTGCTTATACAAATATGAGTGAAATATGATTCAGAATACGAAATATCGTTTTGTCTCGTTCTTTCTAATAAGATAATCGTATTTGATAAAAGAGACAACAATATTTTAAGTTGTTGTTCATTTTGGCAACATTTTGACGTGACGTAGTACAGTTGTAGGTAAGGTGCCGTAGCAGCCATCTTTTGCGACAAGTTTCGTGGTAGTTTTGCTGTCAAATGGTTGTTTACTTTTTGTATTATTGAGATTTGCGAGAAAATTACAAGGATTTTACCTTTTAAAACTGCATGCAAATGTTGGAAAACAACAATTCAACATGTCTGTGTGTTGTATTGTGAAGTGTGGTGCAAGAAAGAATGAAAATCAACCTCTAATGTCTTTGCACAGGTTAGTAGCCGGTTTTCATGCAATAATACATGTAATAATACACATTTGATGATACAGTTGTAACGCGATCATGCATTTATGGTTAAAGTATTGATATTTGGGTTCATTTCCGTATAACAGACCTTCTTAGTATATTTTGTTAATTCATTAGTTTGTTTACAATAATATGTCAAATGGAATAGGGTTGTACCGTTGCCGTAATAGTTTCCGTAAACTAGTTCCTCCGCTGAAACGTCATTGGTATAATTATTCTGTGATGTGAACATAAATAATGCTGTGTCTTATTCGGTCCGAGTGACCTTGCCAGGTCCGGCCTTTGGTTCACAGCACCGAAATTAAAATATTTTATTTCACATAAACCTACATGGCTACTTTGGAAACGTCAGAAGCTAGATGCACGGTTCCAATTTGATGTTTCTTTTAAAAATAATTGGCTTTTACAATGTTTTCTAATTTGTTAAGTACCTGGTACTGATTTTAATACATAAGTAACCCGTTTTTTATTAAATTTATGGACTATCTGTTTCTCTCTTCTCGCCACTGCAGATTAATTACCGAAAAAACTCAGTGAAAGCTGAAGTGACGGTAACAGAGAGTAAATAAGAAATATTTTGTTTTTACATTTGGTACTTACGCTATCAGATGCATTTATAAGTGGGTATCTTATTATAATATTGCCATTTGTCTTCACAACTGGTTTGTCTTAAGCATAACTATAATATTTTTCTCTGAAAATTCTAACTTTAATAAAAGATTTTCTTTTTTGACTTGTATGTACTTATCGATAAATAGTTCAGTAATTAACCATGAGTCTTTCGTTTTACCCATCACAAAAGATTAGAAATAAAGTATTTTCGCACACAATAGTTTTATGCAAAACTATAAAGTATATTTATCGAAAATAAAGTAAGATTCGTTATTATAAAGTATAGTTGGCAACCCTAATTACAACGGACTTTAATTAAGTACTTAAGTTATTATGATCCAAACGTGATAACTAGTAAGACTCATATTTAGTATCGATACTCGATAACACCTATGTTCCTTGATTGACACAACCCTAGCAATGGCAGCCATTTTATGCGACAAAACGAGTTGTAGGTATGCACCCTTTTTTTGTAGGTATTTCCAGTCCATACTTTTATATGTCAATGGTTTACAATGATATGTTAAATGGAATAGGGTTGTACCGTTGCCGTAATAGTTTTCGTAAACTAGTTCCTCCGCTGAAACGTCATCGGTATATTCTGCGATGTGAACATAAATAATCCTGTGTCTTATTCGGTCCGAGTGACCTTGCCAGGTCCGGCCTTTGGTTCACAGCACCGAAATTAAAATATTCTATTTCACTTATACCTACATGGCTACTTTGGAAACATCAGAAGCTAGGTGCACGGTTCCAATTGGTTGTTTCTTTTAAAAATAATTGGCTTTTACAATGTTTTCTAATATTTTAAGTACCTGGTACTGATTTTAATACATAAGTAAACCGTTTTTATTAAATTTATGGACTATCTGTTTCTCTCTTCTCGCCACTGCAGATTCATTACCGAAAAAACTCAGTGAAAGCTGAAGTGACGGTAACAGAGAGTAAATAAGAAATATTTTGTTTTTACATTTGGTACTTACGCTATCAGATGCAATTATAAGTAGGTATCTTATTATATTGGCATTTGTCTTCACAACTGGTTTGTCTTAAGCATAACTATAATATTTTTCTCTGAAAATTCTAACTTTAATAAAAGATTTTCTTTTTGACTTGTATGTACCTATCGATAAATAGTTTAGTAATTAACCATGAGTCTTTTCGTTTTACCCATCACAAAAGATTAGAAATAAAGTATTTTCGCACACTATAGTTTTATGCAAAACTATAAAGTATGTTTATCGAAAATAAAGTAAGATACGTTATTATAAAGTATAGTTGGCAACCCTAATTACAACGGACTTTAATTAAGTAAGTTATTATGATCCAAATGTGATAACTAGTAAGACTCATATTTAGTATCGATACTCGATAATAGTAACACCTATGTTCCTTGATTGACACAACCCTAGCAATGGCAGCCATTTTATGCGACAAAACGAGTTGTAGGTATGCATGCACCCTTTTTTTGTAGGTATTTCCAGTCCATACTTTTCTATGTCAATGGTGCCAGTCTGTGCCAGCCAGACAGATGGCGGGATTTGTAAAATGTAAACAGGTCAGCTTGAACTGTTTTTTTTGTTTTAATTTATTATATTGGCGAGTTTGAAAAACATAGTTTTATTTTTCAGTTTCAAACGTACTTTCATTACCTAATTATACAGGATTAGGTGTGTTTGCGGGACTGGTAAGTTTTTAAACCAGTTTTCAAGACTTACGCGTGTTTGAAGCTGTTAATTCCACAATATGAAAATAAGTGATTATCAAGTTATTATTCAATTTATCAGGTCATAAACCTTTAGTGCTACTTCGAAAACCCCACACAAAATTGCGGAACGGTATAGATAAATGGCACATGGTATCTGTACCGTCCCGCAATTGCCCATTATGTACATAAAGAACGTCGATCGACGCGATGTTTAAATGCTAGTCACCAACAGTTACTCAAGAGTCGATTAGTGACATGTTCTGTGGTGGCTATCCTATCCTATGTTTACCTACTACCTAAGACCGAAATTAAAACACAAAAAGTTTCATTTAATGTTTTAATACAAAATGTATAAACATACTTAAAATTTCCATCCAAACATTAATGATAAACAATAATTATTATCATCACATCACAATTACACATTCTTTATTTTGAATGTCCTTAAAATAGGAGATTACAACTATTTTCTTTATTTCGAGGAAGTGCTAATGAATTTTTTATCATGAATGTCTATGCATGCAGCTATTCATAAAGTTTCATAGGTATTCATGTGTGGAATAATTACAATTACTTATCACTTTCTTTTGTGACAAAACAGTCAACTATAAAAAATATTCATTGAAGACTACTCCTTTTTCTGAGAAAAATGAGGAACCATTATCATACCCACATAACATTATTTCAGAAGCACCGCCTCAAACGACAAAAAAGTCGATAATATAACTAAAAAATAAATAGCTCCTTACTTACCAACTATGAAGCTAGAAATAGACAAGCTTTGGGAGGTAATTTGAAGCACAGTCTTCAATCAATTAAATAGAGTAGGTACTAAAATTATTTTCGCAACTAGGAGACAGATTCCGTTCCCCAATTGCAACTTTAGAAAAAAGCCTCTTTCTTTCACCAACTCATGGACCTGACCTAGTACCCGGACTGAGGTACTGGGTAATACGGTACTATAACTATTTATCGCGTACATTTTTTTGCTTTGATCTACCAAGTACCATTTCATAACATACCAAAAATAAAGTTATGTGGATGGCGACATTAAGAATTTGCAACAATGATTTTGATTTACTTATGTATGGCATTTTGAAAAAACTTAAAACCTGTGAGATAATTCTGTTTGCGCTTTAAAGGTTAAGTTTCAGCTTTTGCTTTTATAAGTTGTTTGAGATAGCAAAAAAAAAAGACTGATTGATACACTTTTGTAGCTGTCAAAACTTCACAACCCTTCAGGGAACATCATAATGATCTAGAAAACTATCTACTTACTGTAAACAACTTTTGGACCAAGTAAGTCCAGGGGCCCTGGCCGAGATTCCAATAAGTTACATTTCCGCAATTAAAATTTACTTTTTTCTCACTAAAAAGGGCACAGAATCGCAGATACAATGCCAACCAAAACTGACTTTATGTGAAGAGTTTTTAGCAAACCCCATTGATTTTAAAATCGCCTTATAGGCAAGACAACCTCGCCTCACTAAAATTCGCGTAAACTTACGTCTCGCCTACGAGCTTCTTGTCAGAAAGCCCTTGAATATGGCCAGTTATTGCTTGAAGATGAGTGGTGGTCTAAATATGGGCTATCAGTGAGAAGGAGCTTGCTACCACTAAGACCAGAGCTGGAACTCTCGCTTGATGAGAACATGCTCTTGCTTCCTGTGTAGAAAGAGAGAGACGTATGTAATGGCTCTCTTCCTAGACGGCGTCTCGCTCGCACCAAAGAGATGAAAGCCACGGCGATCGCACACAGGAATATGATTCCTAGGACGCAAAATGCGAGTGCCATTTTCCCTGGTGATAAGCAGATGGTCTTGTCTCCCGGTGAGAAGCCTCTCACGAATTCATCTTCTTCCGATTCTATTCTTCTTGACCCTGTAAATGAGTGGGTTTAAATACTGGTCAGTGTCAAATAGAGAATTTTTGCCTGCTTTGGGTATAATTAATGGGGGATTTAGACAATGATGGTCTTTTCAAAATCTTACCTCTTATTGAAGCTTCGTCTTCTAACTCTATGTTAGGTGCATGCACCTCTATGCTGTTATAAACCTCCAGTCTATCAATCACTATGCCTTTAGCGTCTTTATCTAGTCGAGCCTTTCTTAGTAATCCATCTCTAGTTTGCTGTGGTTTCTGCAAAGCTTTGCAGTCCACCAGAGGGCATTGGCCTTTGCACAACTCAATACCACAAGTTAGATGTAGCTTAGCTCTATCAGGGAATTTGAAGGCAGCAAACGTGGTGATAGCATGTTGGTAGGTCATGATATTCTTGAACATGTTGTCAGGGTCAGATTTTTCCAGTTTGATATTTGTTTTCTCGTCAATGTTTTTCTGTAGGTCAACAGGCTCTAAGTCAGCAAAATCAATTTCAGCGCTTTTGTGCTTGTGATGATGGATTGATGGTTTGTTGAAGATCGTCTCATCGATAGGACAGCCGGCCTCGTCCAGTAATTTCTGCGAGGCTTCTCCCAAGCCGTCGTGGGCAACGCAGTTAGTTACTCGGAGTCCAACGCCCACTGAAATATAAAGATGGACATTGAGTAATACGTTCAGACATCATACACTTGTTCAATTGAATTATGAGAATCTGTCAAGATCTATTACGCAATAACTAAGGATGCCGAGGAGATGAATCGTTGACTTATATTCCTAGCACCTATTACATAGAGCAAATATTGTTTCTTAATGGGAACTTCGTCTTTCCAATGTTTTATTTAACTAGCTTAAATACACAAGTCACAATTTCCAAACATAAGTTCCTTTCTTGAAATTGAAAAGTTGACTCTTTTGCTAATCTTTCTTTAATAGGCGAAAAAGCAGGTCCTACACCCGCTTTTTATCATCTTCTTTCCCACTTTTTCGTTCTTATTAAAGTATATCTATCCCACCTTCTTTCCCTGCCTAACTGGCGTTTTAGCTTTCGGCTTGTTTCATTCACTGACAAGAATTAACCAAGAAAAATAAATTCTGATCACCCTAAGCGTTAAGTCATACTGGCATGATGTGTTGCTCATTCCGTAAGCAAGGCGTTAGAAAATTACTTCTAATAACTTCTAGCATGCCAGCTTCACTGGCTAAAATACATGGTTAAACTTACCAGGCAATGTGCACTGTATGAGTAGTCTAGTAGGCTGTCCCACTTCGACGGTGGCGGGCTCTGCAGCAGACACCGCGGGTGCCAGTTCCATCCAGGCACGTGCTGCTGCCATAAGCCACTCGCGTTGCTCTATTTCTGCCGCGTTCACGAACCCTTGACGGTTGCGGCCAGTTCTGTTGACAGATCGTGAATGTTACAATTCTAGTATTTTGAAGTCAAAGCAATATAATTAAGAACAAATTTAAAAAAAGTACTTGCTTCGAGCTCAAAATGCAATGGGAGAGAGAAAAATTAAAAGACGGTACAGATGCCTTTGCACTACAGTGGGTCACAGAGGCTCCACTTGCGATTGCTAACATAATATATTATTTATCTAACTTTACCTCGTTTTTTTCGCCTCCCTGGTAGTCATTTCGCGTAGTTTACTGTTGATCACCATCTCTAAAGCCGAGCTATCGATCTGAACCGCGCGAGGTTGCAGTTTACATCTGAAATTCAAAACATGAACGCTTTAGATAAGCAACTTAAACAAGTAGATCTTGATCTGCACCTACCTACCGTTCGTTACAAGTGGAAATTCGGTTAGTTTAAAAATGTATGTATGAAATAGAATTCTACAGGATTGATTTTCGCAGATTCCGCATTTCGTAAATATCGATTAGACCATCCTTTGTCTTTTCATCTTAACTCCGGTCCATATCGCACTGGGCTGAGGTCTCACAGACAAATGCAATTCTTTTGTACTAAGCTCATAACTGGTTTCCATATCAAACAAGGCATTACTCAGATGCTTTTACTCCTAGCATAAGTATATTTAAACTTAGTCGGAGAGGTTCAAACGCAGGATAAATAATTCGCAGAATATATTGCAGATTTTGCTCTCATGCAACCGGGCTCTTGGTTAACGCTCTCCATTAGACATTAAATGAGGTAACATGAAACCTAGGAGACCTTATCAGGAGTCGCAATTATTATCTACCTAGCACTTGACGCATTCCACATGGAACTAGATTTTTTAATGTCCTTGCACCTTGCGTGTACAACTTCCAGTGCGTCGTTGAATCTGGTTGCGTAAGGTTTTTTTCTAATACTTATCTATTACATGACCCTTGTTCGGGCTTAGGTAATATTTTTCCATAGATATCAGGTTTGACGACTCCATTATGTTTGTGAATGATATTAGAAAATCTAGAAATGAATACAAGGGCTTTATAACGCATGAGGTTATGTAGGTTGGATTTTAGTGTTGGAAATTAACAAATTATGGTGCTAAAATGTAAGGAAAAGAATCTAAGGAGTTTGTTATTGTCCATTCTTCTCCATACGAAACTACTTTTTGAAAGGGGAAACAAGAATCAAATCAATTTTTTGTCAAAAGTGCGTTCGAAGTGCGTAATTGTAATAAATGATTTGACTTTGAATAAGGAGTTGGTTTAATATTACACTTGTTGTAGGCTAAAACGTCATGAGAATTCAGGGCCGCTATTTCGCCAGCTGCCCTTTTCGAGATCAAGGGTGGATGATTGCACAATACGTCGGTCATCATAGTATCCATTTTTGACTAGCTGGTTGGTCTAGTGGTCGCAAGCATTACTGCTGAGCATGAGGTCCTGGGTACGATTCCCAGGTCGGAAAAAGTGTTATTGAGTATTTTTTTCAGAAGGAATTTCTCAGTAGCAGCCCGGTCTGGATTTGTGACCGTTGATGGCAATAGGCTCGCCCCCTATTACATGGGACTTACCTCTCTTGGGGAAACAAGAAGTGATGTTATGTACTTATTTATGAATTTATCATGCAGTCATTCTCCCCCACCTGACTAACAGTTCCTGATCAGATGACTGCTGTAGCTGCCTGTCCATTTGCACGACCAGCTCGACGTTGTAGTACAGATCCTCTTCATCATCAGGCTCCTCAACTGTAGTGTTCATTGTTGATGTCCTGACGCCGCATGCGTTCGATGGCAGATTTAGAGTTATCTTGTTTTGAAGGTTTCCTGGAATATGTAACATTTCCATTAAAATTCCGGTTTAAAGGAACGTTTTGAGATCTCTTCATTAACATGCAAATCATCATCTGCCTAGCCTTTTCCCCAATTATGTTGGGGTCGGCTTCCAGTCTAACCGGATGCAGCTGAATACCAGTATTTTATATGGAGCGTCTGCCTATCTGACCTCCACAACCCAATTACTGGGTAATACGATACCCCTTGATAAGACTGGTTGTCAGACTTTCGGGCTTCTGACTACCCGTAACGACTGTAAAAGATCCAGGAATGACAGCCGGGACAAACTTCTTAACGTGCTTTCCGAGGCACGGAGGGGTCACGGTATGTAAAGATGGTCACCCATCCACAGACCAACCGCGGCAAGCGTAGCTTAACCAGGTCAGGTTAAGCTACGCTTGCCGACCGACCCGTGCGGCTGTTATTATTAAGCCACGGGCCCCTTCTTCATTAACATGCAAATGCAACAATAATTAAACAATAAAGTATTGGAGATAAAGGCTGAGGTAGAGAGAAGAAACGAGCTTGAAACTTGGACGAATAACGTTTTTAAACACATCAATCAGATTGGGACATGGGGCTTAATCAAAACAGGCGAAATGTGGGTGTCCTATAGGAGCAACTAAGCCTAACCCTTCTGGGTAAACAGGCGTGATGTGACCAAACAAATTCTATTTACCTTGCACTCGACACTCCCTCGAGAAGTCCTTACTGAAGACAAGTCCTTTAAATGGCTGTGCCATCTCTAAATGCACGGTCATGGACGCTTTGTCACAGATCGTAGACACACTGGACACCCTATTTGGCAGGATCTGCTGGCCGAAGGTTGGTGACGCCAGCCACATTAGCAGTATCGCACGCCACATCTTGGCGCGCCCTGGAAATATGGAAAAATATTGCATGAGTCAAATAGAAAGGTACAACCAATGCCCTCTTCTTCGTGATAAGCCAAAAACAACTTAAGGACACAGAAACACGACCTATCTACGGTTACTACTAGACATACTTCTACCATTATTACGATGATTAAGTATAATCAAAATTAATCCGGTTCAGCTTTTATGCGTAAAGTTATTTTTATAGGGTGCTTAAACGTTTGTCGTAAAGTTATATCATACTGGTATTTTCATTACGTAATAAAGTAAGGTTCATAGAACTTGTATCTAAAGTACAGCGTTCTAATAATAAAGTACGAAGGTGTCTGCGAGGACTAGACGGGCTAGATCTGCGGTGCCAGTAGTGTACATATCTAGCCGAGTTGATCGACAATTTGCGGTCAATACCGCGGTTGTGGCGGCGGATATGAAAGCAATTTGAGACAATCCACAATTTACGAAATTGAAGTTTTAGATTTGTTTCTATTGAATATTACGCAGAATATCTAATCTACACAACCACATACAATATTCCTTATTTATCTGTTTCGAATTTGCTCGAAGGATAAGTTCAGGTTTAAATGCACGCTGGCAAGATGGCAGCGACAACGTCGTGCAAGTGGCAAAGTTTTGGGGCAACAAGATCTAAAATACAGTCGTGCCAGCGACACGAAGAAGAAGAACAACAACCCTTAGAATAATAGAAATTTCTCTTCACCACCCTTGGTTGACTGGTAGAGAATGCCTAAGGCATTAAGTCCGCCTTTGTACCTTTTTGTGCGGAAAGTTTAAATAAATAAATAAAGGTCTCTGTTTTAATTCAAACATATTTAATCCTTTAACCCATGACACTAATAACTAACCGGACAAGTCGGAAAAGGCTCGCATCTTTGAGGGCGTTGAACGAGCCGAGACTAGCATAATCTTGGACAGTAATATATTGAAAGGGGCGCTAAGTGTACTCGTATTTGAAAAAGCGGTCCATTGTGCTTTGCCATCGAGGCGTTTAGCATAGATTTATAGTTAATTCTTCCTATTAATCTACAAAATCTTAAGTACCTATCTACCTATGTACATTTAGGTATATCGTTGGAAAATGTACGGTTATATTTCCGGTCTCTGTCAGCGATCTCCGATGGTAGATGGTACACTTAGATAGAAAACGTTTGTAAGACAATTAAATTGTTTATACGAGGGAATTGAATTGGGGCTCTATGATCTATGTCGAGCGATTCGTAGCGATTACGGCCGAGATAAAGAAGTCTTACTTTCGTCTCTCGTGTGGACCTAAATTAATTACTGTTTGAAGTGCTTTTCTTTCACTTTTTGCATGCAACGAACAGATATGGATTAGTAAAAATAATTATAGTCGTAAGTGAGAAGTGACCATTATCGATGATTTGGTTTTTTATTGAACCGGCTACTATTATTTCAATGGCTTAGAAACGTAATCATGAACGCTGGTTATTCAAAAACTGTTTGCTTCTCAGATTATGATTGACGCCATCCTTAGATGGATCTGAATCAAATCTCAGTAACGTTTAAACTAATCTTTAACTATGAACCATACTTTGCGGTTATTTAAAAAATACTACCGCGTTTTTGCGATTCAAAAACATTTTAATTTGTGGGGAGGGCCACCCTTATCGCCTAGGGATATAAAAAATAGTCTAAGACCTATTCTCTGACCTACCAAATATACACAAAAAATTTCATAAAAATTGGGCAAGCCGTTTCGGAGGAGTTCGATAACAAACACTGTGACACGAGAGATTTTTTTATAGGTATAAGATGGCGCTGCAGTCCATTTCAGAGTCATCCCTGTTAAGATCATCAAACCGCGTGCGTGATGATCGCCATTAGCATTAAGATCATCGTCTCGAGTCTCTCAGAGAATCATATTTAGCCATGGTAATTGCAGATAGTGCACCAGAAAATAATGTACCTAGGTAATGATTATAGGAAATTATTACTCTATTCTAGTCCTGTTCAAATTGTCATGGTTTCGCTAATGTTATATTACGCAGGATGGGATGAATAAAATTATAGAGCAAAGACGCGGTTTACAATGTATGTGCAAGGAATATAATATAGGGTTTTCACTCTTTGGGACTGACTTCTTCTCACGCTTAAGGATCCGAGCAAGTCTAGGGATAAAAATAAAACTGGCCAAGTATTCTACTTAATGGATAATTGTAATGTAGTTCTATGATAATGGATTGATTGTTTTTGCGCAACGGTAGAGGTCGTTGTAACACAAAGTGACAGAAGCGAGTGTTTGAAGCATGCGCTTGCGCTTCTGTTTACAGTTATCCAACTCTCAGGGTTTATCACAAACAAAAACAATTACATAAACAGCTATGTGGTGTTGCGTAATTGACAATTAGTGTGCAATTACAACTGTATAAGAATGTGGGACCGCGGTCGGTGGGATCTCGACCTGCTCTTCAACGTCGCACGTGTGAAAATAAGGGTCATTACACGAATTAAAGAAAACCCAATGTCCGCTGACGTAATTTTTGATGTAGAGATGATAGAAACTGAGACGGGTAATTATTTGGTAGTATGTATGTTTGATCTGTATCATTTCAAAGATAAAACTTATAAATAGAGAAGGTGATACCTAATTGATAACTTATCTTTAGTCTTGTAACTATAGGTCGACCGCTTAACTGAGACGTTGCCTGAGGTAGCTGCGCGGTGCGGGAGGGGTGATAGTTGTCCCAAGTTGACGAGTCACTTAGCTCTCGCATCATACAGAGAAGGGGTCCGATAGGGCCGAAGCCTGCCGGGGCAGCGGGATTGTCCGAAAGGGTTACCGCTACCCCGGAACAAAAAGGGCTAAGAAAGGGACATGGGTGGGTTTTAGTCAGTAAGAGTCTGACACTCCCTTCCGCTCCACCCAGAGCGGGAGAGGAGTCATTTCATGATTTCCCACCCGAAAAAAAAAACCGCGCTGCTACCTCAGGCAACGTCTCAGTTAAGCGCGGTCGGCATGCGGCATGTACTCAATTTTATTAAAAAAATAAGTGCCTAATATAAAAACGAAATCTAAATTAATTGTAGAGCAGGTCACAAACATCAAAGGCCGTAAAATCATGCTGATAAGATAAGATAAGATATTTTATTTTGCAAATACGGGTACAAGTCATGGTGGTAAATAATAAAAATACAGAAACAGCCATATTTTGCCAATTACAAGGCATGCAAAAGTATAGAAATTACAATTTAAATACATATTTACTATTCCATTACATAATACAATTCTAATGTTCAACTATTCAATTCATTCAATACATAACATAATTCTGGTTCATCAGTCAATAATATAATTAATGTCACAAATTTCTAATAGTCATTTAAATACAATATATAAAATAGTCAAACAATTTACTATTCCATTACATAATATAATTCTAATGTCAACTATTCAATTCATTCAATACGTAACATAATTCTGATTCATCATTCAATAATATAATTAATGTCACAAATTTCTAATAGTCATTTAAATACAATATACTTATAAAATAGTCAAACAATTTCTTTTTCCAATAAAAAATCTTCAACCCTATAATATACTTTGTCTACTAAAAAGTTCCTAAGTCTTTTTTTGAATAATGTAAAATTATAGTCCTTCCAACAACTTGGTATTTTGTTATATATCACCGGTGCCATGCAGCAGACACCCTTGCGCATCAGAGTTGTTCTAGCACTAGGGATACATAGGCTACTATTGTCACGCCTATTCCGTGGAAATACGTCAGCCATTCGTGCGAAGCGATCCGGGTTTAATTTTACGAACACTGCAATTTCTAAAATGTACAAACTTGGTAGGGTTAATAATTTATATTTTTTAAAATATGGAACGCAGCTATCCGTGCTTTTCAATTTAAAAATAGACCGTATGCATCTTTTTTGTGCCTTAAATGCAGTTTCTTTTTCTGTTGAGTTGCCCCAAAAGATAACTCCGTATCGCAAATGGCATTCAACTATACCGTAGTACGCAGTAAGGCATGCATCCAGATTTACAATAGTCGATAAGGAATATAGAGCATATGCAGATGAACTTAGTTTCTTGCAAAGTAACTCAATGTGTTGTTTCCAGCAAAGTTTTTTATCTATTTCTAGCCCAAGAAATTTAGTACTAACTACCTCGTTAATTTTATTATCGTTATATTGCACATTGAGATTGTCCGTATCTGTCATGCGTTGGTTAAATTGGATTATTTTTGTTTTATTTAAATTTATTCTTAAGTTATTTTCCTCTAACCATTTTATAATCAATTTTAAGGAATTATTAATGTCAATTTGGTATGTATCAACGCTTTTCGAAGGTATTGTCACGGTACTGTCATCCGCGAATAGAGTCAATGGCTGTTCAATCCATTCCGGTAAGTCATTTATATATACTATAAATAACAAGGGACCCACTACACTACCCTGCGGTACCCCATAACTAACTTTTCGCACTTCTGATCTAAATATCTCGTCATGTTTATTAATTACATTTATCCTGTTGATTTCGGTTATTTGTCGTCTATTTTGTAAATAAGATTTAAAAAGTTCCAAAACATTACCCCTTATACCATAAGCTTCCAGTTTTTTTAGTAGTGTGGGATGGTGGACATAATCAAATGCCTGCGTCATATCGCAAAAAATGGCGCAGACTGGGTTTCGTTTATCCACATTATTTATAACATTATATATAAAATCATAAATCGCCATATTTATAGATTTTCTTGGTCTAAATCCTTTTTGTTGCTCACACAGAATATTATATTTGTCAAGATATTTATATAGCTCTTTGTGAATATATTTTTCAAAAATTTTTGAAATATTAGAAATCAGTGAGACTGGCCTATAATTTTCCACTAGCTCTCTGTTTTCCTTTTTAAATAGTGGTTTAACAATGGCAATTTTCAAAGCATCTGGGTATACACCAGCAGCTATACTGAGATTAAGTATATAACTTAAATGGACACACAATTTCTTAGCTACTGATTTAATCACATTCGTGGAGATGCCGTCGTAACCTACGCTCTTTGTGTTTTTCAGTGACATTATTATTTTAAATATATCATCTGGTACACTTGGTGCCATGAACATCGACTTACATCTTGTATTTATCTTACGTTGAGGTTTAGGCTGGCTACCGTCATTAATTATGGGCTGTATTTTGTCAACAAAGTAGTTGTTAAACGTATTAGAAATGTCCTTAGGATCTAATATATTATTATTATTAACTTTAATTTTAGCAATTTGATGTTTGGGAGTATTGAATTTCTTTCGGTTTATTATTTGCCACGTAGTTTTTGCCTTGTTTGTGGCTTTTTCTATTCTGTAGTTGTTTTGTGCCTTTTGTGTCAGGTTTATAATTTTTTTATATAACTTAGAATAGTTGTCCAACTTTATTTTATTGTCTCGGCTAGGGTTTAATCTCAATTGCCACAGAAGGTTTCTTTTCTTTCTGCTACATAATTTAACACCTTTTGACACCCATTTAGGTTTATTTATTACGTTTATTTTTACTCGAATAAACGGGAAACACAAGTCATAAAACAACTTGAAAGTTTCTATAAATGCATTATAAGCTATATTAGGATCGTTCGTATCGTATATCTCTGAGAAAGAAATATTTTGCATGCAGTGACGGAATTTAACTATATTTTCTCTACTGTAATCTCTTCTTGTACTATACCAATAGTTTATGGCACACGCCTTTGTAACGGGGCATTGAAGTAGCTGTGCTGTGTGATCCGATAATGCAAACTCTATTACTTCGCTTTTACATGCTTTACTAAAATTGTGCGCAAAATTGTCTATGCATGTCTGGCTGGCCATGCGAGTCGGCTGTTTAAATACCAAATGTAAATTATAGCTTAATAGTAGACACTCAAATGTAGCTGAAAGTCTATTGGACTTTAGTAAATCTATATTAAAGTCTCCTGCTATAACAATATTTTTCCCAGTTGTCTTTGATATCATTTGTAAAAGTCTCTCAAGCTTATTCAAACAATCATTATAATTATTTACATTTGGTACCCTATAAATACAGACGACAATTATCTTATAGCTTATAAGCTCAATGGCGCAACATTCAAAAATGCCAGAAGTTGATAATTTACCAATTTTAGGCAGTTCTTTCCATTTGTGGCCATTTTTCACAAGAATACATGCTCCCCCTCTTTTTTTCCCTTTTCTGCAATAAGACGACGCTAAACTATAATTGGGTACATACAACTGGCTCTCGTAGCCTTCCATAATGAAATGTTCGGTGATGCATATTACATCAATACATAGTTGTTTATCAGCTAGTTGATCTAGACATACTGATAAATCATCCGATTTTTTTAACAAACCTGCTATATTTTGATGTAAGATATTTATATATTTATTCGAGAAAAAACAACTCTTTAACATTTGGCTCTGAGTTGTTAATGGTGTCAGTTATTATAGGGAATAACTCCAAGTCAATTTTGATCCTATTCATTATACTTTTAAATATGAATTGTATTCCAGCTTTATTTAATATACCTGATTTATGTGAAAACATGTCAAATTCAAATGTTAGGTCATAATTAGTGTCAAAATAGTATGCGCAGTCATGATATTGGAGATTCATATAAAGTAGGTCATTAAACATCTCAACCTTATAGTTATATATAGGCGCTCCTCGTACATACGAAGGAGTGCACACTATAATATTTGTATGGGTTATCTGCGCTAAGCTATGATTAATAACTTTTATTAAATCAATAAAATTATTGCTATATTTAATATCAGTGTCTCCAATAAAAATTATACAATAATCATTCATAGTGAAGTCTCTTAATTTCGATTTTAAATTAGCTAATAGTTGTTGTATCTTAGCGTTTGGTAATGAATAACTACAGAATTTAAATTCTTTAGCAAAAATTTCTTCAATAGCTTGCAGCATACCTCTTTGTGTGCTATTATGTAATACACACAGTTTCCTATGTTTGACTTCATTGGGTGTGCTCGCTCTTAAAGTTTTCTTATCCGGTGTTGAATTTTTCATTTGCGTCGTCGATTTTGTATCATTAGGCGACATAGCTACATTTGATATCCGCTTTTTAGTAACCAATGCGTTATTGTTATTCGACGCTTGTGCCTCCTCCAATTTATTCGTCACCTGTGTGCACATGTTATCTCCAGTTGGTGAGTTTTGGTCTTTCTGCATCTTCTCTCCAGAATTCTCCACCGCCGGTGTGCACGTTATTTCTTCAGTAGGTAGTTGATTACGTCTTTCTGGGGTCATAAACTGTATGCATGCGCTTTCTCTGTTGCTGTCATGCAATTTATTTCGTTTATTTTTCCTACTCGAGGTTTTTGGGGAATTCTCTATGAAGTCTAGTTTTTTATAGACATTTATAATTCTCTGGCAATTTAACAATTCGCATTTCAAATTACTATTTTCTTCGTGTAATGCATCAATTTCGTTATTAGCCGACTGTAGTTTGCCTGCCAGTTGATTGACTTGTGCTTTGAGCACTTCACAACATGAGTGGCTTACATCCAGGGATGTACTTGGAAGACTTGTCATTGTTAAGTCCAATATGTGCGAATTAGATAAATCAGTCAATGATTTCGATTGCTGTAGATTGGCAGTAGCCCTCTTTCTTTGCGTTATGTTGTTGTAAGAATCCATTCTAAAATGTTGATGTTAATATTTTATTACAACCCAAAATTATTTTAAAATTCCCACTTTGGTAGAAAAAAATTCTAGGCTTACAACACTATGTAGTTTTCAAATGCGCAAAATAGTATTCTCTGTTGACCTGGAATGTTTCTGTCAAGTTCCGCTACTCACAGCTAGATGGCGGTAGATTAATGCATTAATGTTAATTATGTGACGCTATGTCAAGTTTATAACTGGAACGCGCTCATAAATTGTCCAATGAAGGCAATGTCATTGTTTTTATTTTAAAATGTAACGTTCACAATATGTGCAATTTAGCATATAAGCATTTTTATCACTTATTTAGTACGTTATTTATTGTAACAAACTTAGTTGAAATGACGTTGGTTCACTCTTTGTCTTTTTGGAGCACTTTTGTTACTTTATTGTTGCTTTAGTAAACAAACACTAAGTCGTCGCTTTTTGGCAATTTTTTTTAACACAATGGTTCCAAAGCTCATAGATAACACTGTCACTTGGTTATTAGTTAATGTTTTAGAGGTTCACTTAATTATATTCACCTATACACACTAAAAGTATTTTTTAAGATATTTTAGAACAAAGCGTTTTTATTTTACGTTAAGCTTCGCGTAGCGCCATCTACCGACGATTGACGGCTGTAGTGATGAACACAACACATGACTACAGATGGAATAGATAAAATTATCAATTGAAGTGAAAGCATTTTGTATTGAGCGTGAGATCTGGTTTGTGCACGGATAATTTTATCAGATGCGCCTTTCCAAAGCCGAATATTGTTGCCAAATATGTAATGGGCGGTTTGCTGAATTTACCACACTGACTTCTTTTGTTTTTACAATGTTTTGTAATCCTATAAAAAACATGAACAATATTGATTTTCGTTTTGTTGTCCTGCACAGCAGACAACACTTTGTTCGGGTAAAATTATAAGACAGAACGCACTTTTTTACGCAACGACATCGTATATATACCTACTTACATAATATGTATATCCGGTATGTACGTAAATGATAATGAAAGTCATGAGATACATTTTGACGTTATCATCATTACTTTCTGGATGGCAATTTTGAAACAGGCCAAGGTGATGAAGATGTTCTGAAGTTTTGTGTTGAAGTCAGACAACTAGATAATGAGAATAAACGCGTTGATTCAATATCACACTTAAAGGGAAAAGCAGAACTTTTTCTGCTGTATCTATTCTCTTCGAAGTACTGTTCCAGCATTACCTACCTATTTTGAGAGGAGGGGGAGGTACGAAGTCCCTCCTTTGAAGGGAGTATTTCAACCCAAAAAGTAGGTATCCTATTTCAGGTGCCCCTGTCTTAAAAACCAAAATTTCTGAAAAGAAATATAAGTAAAAAAAGAAAGCTTTAAGCATCTCATTTGTATGAACAAGTGACAAATAATTGTTGACAATGCATCTGATCATATGCATCTCACTTGTTCATACAAGTGATGCATTGTCAACAATTAAGTATTTAAGTTTGCATTGTCGTTAGTATCCTACCTCAAATTTTAGACTTAACTTGGGTAATGTCTTCTATAACTATAACGTTACCAAAACAAGAAAACTTAGTCTAATAAAAATAATAAAGGCTAAAATGCAATTATGGTCACGCATTGTCATTCCCTGTATATCATAAGAACTTAGACATAACGGGACACAGAAATTGTAATAATCTATTTCTTAGTCGTTACGCCTATTTCATTCCCATCTTCCGACACTTTCAAAGATGGCCGCTGTAGGTGCGAACACTATTGTAATATGAATTTAACATAACGTTAAGACGAAATGTAATAACTTGTCAGGAGATAATGGCGTTCATAATTTGCTTCTATCATTATTTGTGGGAGTTCGTCGACGTCGACTTCCAATTTTTTACGGCACAATGATAAATCTGTAATGAGATTGCAGACTGGTACATAATCGGTTATAAGATTCAATTACATTGGTACCTACTATCATATCGGTTATGATTATCGATTATCTGATATATATTTTGGCTTATAAGAAAATATACTTTTTTTTTTCTTATGAACCAATAGTGTACCTAAAAGCAATAGCAATCTATATAATTATTTCCAATTATAGAAACAAAGCCATCAATATTTATTACTACTCTAGAACATAATAATTCAAAAGAAAATTTTCAACGGCTTTAATTTTAAGTTTAAGTACAACAACGCACTTAAGCCCATCCTGCAAAAAGCTTAGCTATATTATTTCTTTGACTTTTTAAGACGAAGTGAAGACCTTAATTAAACTTTTAAGTGCTTCTAGTGAAACAACGTAGGTACAGCGAGATATTTATACAGTCCAATTATAACTCGTAACTTTTGCTAATTGAGAAGCAAATTGTTTTCTTGGAGTTAATTATTAGCTATGTTATCATGAATGCTATCAATCAATGAAATTCAGGCAGAATAATCTGGTCCTAATGTAATTCTTCCCAAAGTCTCAATAATAAAAATAAGTACCTAGTTAATCAATACGACGAACTAGTACTTACGTTACCCACTAACAACACTCAATAAAAATATATTTGTTCATCAAACCCAAATGAAGCTGATTGCTTCTGACGATATTAATTGCATCGAAAGTAAATGGACTTCACCTATAAACGGAATTGTTAAAACAGTTAGGTACAAACCGCTATAGACAAGTTTTTATTCAAATCTTTTATTTTATTACTTTCTTTCATTTTAGTGTACAAATTGTCACGAACGGGCATTAAACCATTAATCTCATTTAGACAGGAAAAAGCAATGTGTAACACAAAAGTACTGAATGGTGACAAAAAATAAGATAAACGTTTCACATTACGTCGACTGTGTCATTAGCAAAATGTTCGAAATGTAATGTGCCGTTACAAAAACTGTTCCTGTCTTTTGACTTCAATACAACTTTTTATTATCATTGTGAATGAACAGGTGAAAGTAAAGCTGTGGTTACATATTGAGATATATCTAAAATTTGATCTAAGTAAAGCATTAAAACACCAAGAGTTTATCTATTTATTTGTTAAAAAATATTTATCTGTTGTCTTACGTCTTATCCACTCTGTGATTGACAATAACTTGTCGGTCAATGCGGTCAACGGTCGGTCGATGTGATCATAAAGTTAAATAGTTTTGGACTACCTCAGGGTTCTATTCCAAGAATTCGAAGATAAGTGACATCTACCAACCGCACAGGGTCCGCGTGGTGGATTACGGCTCACCTCTCACAGAGAGGAGGCCCGTGTCCCAGCAGTGGGAACATTATAGGCTGATTATGTCAGGGTTCTATTCTTGGACCATGATATAGGAAAAGCGTATCTATTCTTTATGAAAATATAATAATTAACTTTAACAATCTTCTCGAATGTAGCCTGCGCCTAATAAAAGAGAATCATATTGAAAAAAAAAGCGGTTATTTGGGCAAAACGTGATTGAGAATAACAACAACAATATAACAGTTCTAAAGCATTTTATCCAGTTAACCTCATTAGTTTTCTCTTGTACATGCTCGGTAAGATTTGTTCCCATTCATTTCTCCGCACATTCGTCAAGTTAACGCACTAATGTTTAGACGTAGAAATAGTGAGAGAATATGTCTAAAAAAAGTTCTCAATATACTTTTCCCAAACTTGGGTAGCCATCCAGTCCTATGAGGATGAACATGAATATGATTCAAAATATAATTATAATACATCCATAAGCGTACCTAATCTGTTCTATACTTAATCTAAACATTCTCTCAATATTTTTTTTGAGTTAGCAAAACTCCAAATGGTTGTAACAAGAGGTTCGCATCGCGTGAGCCACGTTCAGCAATAAAGTGCTGGGCTTAAGGGCCGTAATGGTGTATAGTGACAGGTTACTAAGTTCCTCGCCCACAGGCCTCATTCAATCGACCATTCCGAGCTGCTAAGGCTTGAGGACAACGACCAGATAGCATAAAATATAGTACTGTTTAGATGTTTGTTGTTGTTTACTGCTTTCTGAATAGGTGACTAAGTAAAATTTACTATTTTGCAGGTAGTTGTAAAATTAAAATTCCGAATTAGCCATCCAACATTGCAATTAATTTGAAAAATGTTGTAATTCCTTTTTAACCCCCGACGCAAAAACGACGGGGTGGTATGTTGCTCCTTGTTTATTAGCACTACTATTATGGAGGAGCTAAGTACTACCGAAAATGTGGTTATTTGACATGTCTATGTACCTAGCCTGTTTAAGAAAATTATTTTTTACTTCGACTATTACTTTAAAGATCGCTCTATAATTTGCTGAGGTCATTCACTATAAATAAGAGTATCATTACATCGCGCTTTATACATAATTTGAAAGTTATGTCTGACATAAACTTTAATGAAAAGCTTTGGAAGTCAATTACCTATTCAAATTTAAACATGCCATAACACGCCGATGAAAACATAAAATTAAAATAAAATGCCTCATTTTAGAAAGCAGAGAATGAAGTAATTATTTGATATGAACTGTTTGAAAGAGACATTTATTATGATTTTCTTTCATTGCATTTGTTTTAATCGTATATCAAAGCATGTGTGATGTTCCCACAGCCATTGTATCTGACAGGTTTCCTCTAGTGGAAATTAATCGATGAGTTTCACCTTATTGTTTCGACTCGAGGTATGGTTTACTTAGCTCCATAGGTTTACAGGAGGCGCTAATTTTACTTTGTTACTTTTCCGAGGAAGTAACGTTGATAGAACAATTACTTATGATGTTACCACGCTAAAGCTTTTATCTTTCTGCTTAGTTTAACTGAGATAAAATCAAGTCAGTAGGTATTATGCAAGTGCAATGTTACCAGTAGTACAATGACTTGCATAGATAGGCCTGCAACTATTTTCATGATGATTCTGGTAAAATACAGTATCTTGAATCTTGGGATTTTCATCTTTGAAAAAATCTCTATTGTATTGTTACGAGCTTCGGGTTCGTGACAATAAAAACTGCCGATTTAATAACCAAAAAAATGACACTTTAATAATCAACACTAATTACAACTCAAACAACACTAATTACAAAACAGAATTGCACTACTGATCGCTTTAAGTCGCACTTGAATATCGCTTCGATGCTTTCACTTCGATCGCTTTATCCAAACTGTGTCGGTCGTGGCGCGTCTCGGCCTTATATAGCGCCAAAGAGAGTTCTAGAACCTTCCATTGTAGAAACATCTAGAATGTTCGAGTACATACAGGCCCCGATCGACCAGATGTCGAAAGTTCGGGAATGTTCTAGAAAGTTCTCGCATCGAAATTTCTAGAAGGGTCTTGACGACTACTTCCGCTACTCGATACTAGATGGCGCTAGTGGTAACTACTGTCACCATGTACCAGGCATTAATTGTGGCGCGCAACACTGCCCCCTCCTAAGACATGCTCGTCCCGAGCATTATCGGCCCCATAATAACGCGCCAGTCGATCCACGTGGACGATCTTAGGAGTACCTCTTGCACCTTTCTGTATCCGGTAGGTTACGTCATTGATCTTTGTCACAATCCGGTACGGTCCGTCCCATTTAGCTTGAAGCTTAGGAGATTTCCCTTTGCTGCGGACTGGATTGTGCAACCACACTAGTGAACCTTCGTCGAACCCTTTATTGTTTATTTTACGGTCATAACGGGTTTTCATCTTTCCAGACATTTGCTGGCCCGATTGTCTGACGTGCTCATAAATGTCATTCATTTTGTTCCGCAAGTCACTCGCATAATCGGTTATACTGCGTGGGGCATCAGGTGGTATTCCGGTGATCAAGTCTGCAGGCAGCCGTAATTCTCTTCCAAAGTTTGCGAAAGCTGGTGTCACCGATGTACTTTCGTGAACAGCACTTCGATATGACAACAAAAACGGTTGTATGTGCTTGTCCCAATCTCGTTGCCGATTTTCCACAACTTTGGCTAGGTACCTCTCCAGTGTCTGATTAAATCGTTCCACCATTCCATCCGATTGTGGGTGGTAAGAAGTTGTTCTCGTTTTGTGAGTACCCATTACTCGGCAAGTTTCCTGAAATATTTGGGACTCAAAATTCCTTCCCTGATCGCTGTGAATCTCCAAGGGTACTCCAAAACGGCAGAAGACTTCATGAACCAGTTTATCTGCAACTGTTGAAGCTTCTTGGTTTGGAATGGCAAAGACTTCCGGCCACTTAGTGAAGTAATCCATCACAATCATGAAATACTTGTTACCACTATCACTTTCCGGAAACGGCCCCGCAACGTCAAGGGCTATCCTCTCCCATGGTGCACCAACATTGTACAATTTCATTGCACCTCTACTACGAGTCTGAGGTCCCTTTATAGCTGCACAACTTGTACATTTGCGACACCAGTCCTCGACATCGTCCCGACAGTGGACCCAGTAAAACCGTTCTCGTATCTTCAGTAGAGTCCGTTTTACTCCCAGATGACCTCCTGAACAACCATTATGGTACAGCTGTAGAACATCCGGTACTTGAGCTTTAGGAACAACCATTTGCAAATGACAGCTGTCTCCCCGAGCATTTTCCCATTTGCGGCACAGGACTCCATCCTGCATCACCAAGCTGTCCCATTGGGCCCAATAGCTTTTTGTGATCGAACTCATTGACGAGACGTCGCTCCACCTGGGCTTAGGAGCTCTGGCCTTCATCCACTCCAGAATCGGCTTGATGTCTGAATCTTCCTGCTGTGCACGTTGTAGGATTTCCTTCCACTGGTTGCTGAGGTCTGTCCTGAGCATCCTCACAGGTACCACTTCCTTATCCTCCTGCCTAGTACAATGCTTGCGGTCTTCAGGACAAGATCTTCTTGACAATGCATCTGTGTTGCCATGAGATTTCCCGCTGCGATGTTTGACCACAAAGTCGTGTTGCTGCTGCTGCTGGGCGGCGCTGTTAGCCGCACTACGCTTTGGAGACCAGCCATCTTCCCTTTCTGCAGTTCGCTTAGGGCAACTGGATCGAAGGTGGCCCCTTTCCCCACAGCCGTAGCACCTAGGGCTGTATCTTCTATTGCGGTCGCGAACTGTAGCCGCTGCAACCTCCCTGACGCGATGGGAACGATGATCCTGCCGCACAGCTTCCACCTCCAGTGCATGGGCCAAGGCGTCCTTAAGCGTCCCGTGGTGCCCGAGCCTCACAGCAGCTCTCACTTCAAGGTCGCGGATGCCGTCGATGAATGCCTGCACCAGGTTCCCATCAATAAGCGCAGGTACGGACTGGTAAGCTTTGCGAACCAGCTTCTCCACTTCAAGGGCCCACTGCTGCAGGTTTTCGTTACTGCGTTGCACGCGATCCTTGAGCTGCGCACGAAACACGTGTTCCAGGTGAGCGTCGCCATACCGAGCCTCCAATGCCTCGAGGAGCTGCTCGTAAGTCACTTCCTTACCGAGAGCTTCCAGGACAGTTAAGGCCTGGTCGCGCAGGCCTAGGGTGAGAGCAGTCATGGCCTGGCTTTTATTCCACCCGTTAGCCTTCATGACAGCCTCAAATTGGATTTTGTAGGCCGACCAGGAAGAAGTTCCGTCGAACGGTGGCACTTTGAATCCACGTAGCGAAGGTGTTGTAGCTACGGGAGCTGCGATTCTATCCTCAAGTTTAAGGTTACCCAACTCCTGCTTCACATCAGCAATGACGTCATTAAACTTGCTGATCTGAATTTCAGCTTCTGACAGACGGTTGTCATGCTGGGTAACCTTCTCTTTCACCTCCTTCATGTCCTTCCCGAGGGTTGCGTGAAGGTCCTTTATGAGGAAAATCTGCTCTTCCTGACGGCGCGCCTGCTCCTCCTTATCCCGTTTGAGCTGTTCTTCCAATCGACGGGTCTGTTCTTCTTTGTCCCGCTGGAGCTGCTCTTCCAACCGACGAGCCTGTTCCTCCTGTCGGTGGGCCTGTTCCTCCTTGTCCCGCTGGAGCTGTTCCTCCAACCGACGAGCCTGTTCCTCCTGTCGGCGAGCCTGCTCCTGCAGCATCAACATCAGAGCAGCCAAATCTGGTGCTGCTGATGCTGGAGCTGCTGCGGACGGGCCGGCCTCCATGGTCGGTAGCTGGCCCTCCGACCTCTGTGGCGTAGCTCCACCAAATCGCCTTTGGTCCGTCTCCTGCTGGCGTTGACTCCGGGTACGGATACCCTCCGTGTCGTCTTTGGGTAAAACCGGCATGATTTTTTATCCCCTTTTCTGACACCAATTGTTACGAGCTTCGGGTTCGTGACAATAAAAACTGCCGATTTAATAACCAAAAAAATGACACTTTAATAATCAACACTAATTACAACTCAAACAACACTAATTACAAAACAGAATTGCACTACTGATCGCTTTAAGTCGCACTTGAATATCGCTTCGATGCTTTCACTTCGATCGCTTTATCCAAACTGTGTCGGTCGTGGCGCGTCTCGGCCTTATATAGCGCCAAAGAGAGTTCTAGAACCTTCCATTGTAGAAACATCTAGAATGTTCGAGTACATACAGGCCCCGATCGACCAGATGTCGAAAGTTCGGGAATGTTCTAGAAAGTTCTCGCATCGAAATTTCTAGAAGGGTCTTGACGACTAGTTCCGCTACTCGATACTAGATGGCGCTAGTGGTAACTACTGTCACCATGTACCAGGCATTAATTGTGGCGCGCAACAGTATAATATTTAATTAACCCGTCGGATATTATGAGTCTTAATTCACAATCTCGATGAAATATATTTTACTTTTCTTTGTTTCTTTCTAATTGATCACGTAAGCGAATTATGTAGAGTCATCGAGCTCAAGTCGTCGGTAACATTTCAACAAAACAAGTTTATTATTTATTTATTTATTGCTGTCCAACTCATAACAGTAACCCAAATATTTTGCCAACATGGTATATTTGTTACAGTAAACCTATTAACATAGCAAGTGGTACGCAAAGAGCATCGTGAAACGCTACAGTTACGGGCGTTCCGTTATACGCCAGTAACACATAACGATACGATGGCGATGTAAAAGACGCCAACCGGGAATGCGGATGAACGGAACGTGCACAAAGGCTGTATCACTGCATCTCCTAGTCATTTGTTTTTAGCTTAAGTAGAGTTAACGAGTCTAGGACACAAAACGGAAAGCTACCAAAGGAACCTGCATTATAAAGAGTTTATAGAATTTGTATTGGTACTTTCATTTCCCTCACTTCATATAACTTTTTAATTAGGCTTATTTTTCATGAACCCTGTAGGGTTCATGAAAAATAAGCCTCAAGCACAGTCAGTTGTAGCTAGACTTGTCTCAAAAATACAACGTTCTTCTGATCTTCTTGCTAGCTACGTTGCAACTTTTTCGTTAAAGCCTCGTATCCACTTGGCAACATTTGGCGCGCGACATGTTGCACAACATGTCGCTCAACATGTTGAAAGTTAGCGCGGAACTTTTGTTTAGCAACGTTGTCTGTCTACGCTTGATCAGTCGTCGACAACATGTTGCCAGAGGAACTAGTGTTGATTTCAGCAGCGATGGTTATAATTTTATCGAAAAATGCATCAAAAAGACACAAAGAAAATGTATTCAGTGATCTACGGTGGTTGATGGATCTTTTACGAATTTTACCCGAATGAGCACTCGTTCGTTACACCACACGACATTTCTGCGCGTCACGTCTCCACTCAACAACATTTGATGCTCAACTGCATGTTGCACGGAAATAAACAACAAGCCGCGAGTCATATTGCGCGCCAGCTGGCAACGTCGCGCGCTGTTGTGTAACGGTGCCGAACATGTTGAGCGTCACGTGTTGCGCGTCAATTGTTGCCTAGTGGATACGAGGCTTAATGAACTCCTTGCTCGAGCAAGGAGTTCAATAACGAAATCGTTACAACCGAATTGTGTTAATCTATTAACACACATACTAAATTACCAATAGATTGAGCTGAACTAGCCTACGCGAACTCATCAAAGTAATCTTACGAAAATTATCATTCTGTCTGACGAGAACAGGCATTAAACATTTAAATCCTTTATGACTTAACTAGCGACCCGCCTTTGCGTGCCTTTGCTTCGCACGGTTCTGACGACTTGACAAAACATGAAGATTTCTTATTTGCATCTAAATTACCTATTATACACATGAACATACATTTCCTATTACATGGGACTTAAACATAATTGACGAAAGGTCGGTGTACCTACTGTCATAGGTACACCTCTGCCAAACCCTTCAGGGATTACAGGCGTGCTGTTAAGTTATACACATGAACCTTCCCGAATATATTCTCTAAATGATGTTGAAACCCCTATCAAAATTCGTTGCGTAGTTTCGAAGAACCACGCGGTCACACAGAATTTTCGAAAATTTCTTTTATACAAACCTTGTCCTGGCAATACCGACACAACAAAAAAAAGAATTATCCAATTTGGTGCAGTCATTCGGAAGTTATGCGCCGGCGACTATGTTTTATACCGATAGATATAAACAACACGATTTTTTAACGCAATGTTAGTTTAGCTGGCCATTTATTTAAAAAGCAAAATCGATATGAAATGTTGTATTATAATACAACGTGTTTATTTCGATATCCCATAACTCTAAGGGGTCATTGTACTCATAATTATGAACAACTTTTACTATGGGACCAAAGCTGAAATCGCGAAAAAAAAATCAGCTGCTTCCTACATTTTGACGAGTTAATGCGAACATAAAATGTAGGGAACAGCAGATTTATTTTCGAGATTTCAGGTTTGATCCCACAGTAAAAGTTGTTCATAATGATGAGTAAAATTACCCCCTAGAGTTATGGGATATCAAAAAAAAAACACGTTGTAGATTCTAATTTAAACCAACGTTTAAATGGCTGTTAATGACGACTCCCGTTAATGCCTACGCAGTAATATGAACACTTTATAGCTAATAAATAATATTTATATAAATGTATGCAATGCCTCGACTGTTACCGTACGTATTCCCACATGAAATCAACTTGGCATAACTGCATAGCCAGCGGTACTAGCTATAAACTTACTTGCACATTAGGGTACTGGCACATTGTGGCTACTACCGTACTGCCAATGCGTTTATACTCCAAGTCATCAAATCATACTCATCATCACTTGCAGTTACGGGATTGAAAACGTCGATGACCATCACGGTTGGTTGATTCAATGCACAGAAACGGGAAAAAAATCCACAATTTTAAATAATGTCCCTCAATACTTCTGTCTATATGGTGATATATTGAAAAAAAATGTTGTTTTTCTATTTCGTCTAACTTGTTAAATAAGTGGAATAGGGATTTAACATTTTGGTATATTTTTTTGATTATTTGCACTAGTATCAAGGAAAAGGAATACACGATTCAATGAATTTATCTCGATACAAAAAAAAAATGCAAAGTTATATCTATTTTTTTACTTTTTTCGACATCACGGCGTAACGCTTAAGAGTTATTCAATGGAAGTTACTTTAAAACATAGAGAATTTTCATATCAAAGTTTACTCAAAGTAGTTTTAAATTTAAATCATTTATTTTGTTAAAAAAGGAGTAAATTCGTTTTGGCACATACGTCGTTTTATTCCGAGCGCACGCACATTATAGCCATCTCTCTTCTTTTGCGTTTCAAAAGTAATTCCATCACTTTCGCTCGCTTAGTAGATCAGTCGCTACGATTTATTTTCGAGGTAGCACCTGTATGTAGCCATCATTCTACCAGATAATGGCAAATTAATAACGGCTTCCGTTGCTTACATAACTGTTTCCAATTTTCAGGTGCAATATGATGTAAAAAAGTAAAACTGCGTTGCGAAGAAGAGTTGAAAGCACTTACTTTTTTGCAGTCACTGCATGTCATTTGAGTTTGATAGATTTTGCTAACAGTTTCGATAGAAGCAGTAGGTATTTATTGGGCAATTTCAAGAGGACACATCGAATGGAGGCCTCGTAAACATGGTCAATCCGTGCGATAAACATCTAGGTCCGTCACGCACAGAGAAAACTATGATCAGAAATTGGTAGACGACGAAAATTAGCAGTGTTCTGGTACAAATGTTCTTTTGGGTACGTGTGAGAAAGTTTATAATGGTAGTTTATAATAAGTTATTGGTATTCGAAGTTATTCTTATACCGTTAACGGCCATAAATCAGTCACAGCAGATGTTTAAAAAGCCATAAGTGCTACTTCTCGACTTCTGAAAGTTTATAATGTAACTTTATAGGTTATTGGTAAGACCTTTAAAAAGCAATAGGTGCTACTGCTTAACTTCTACTTAGATGTTTTATCTGCAACGGTTTGTGTATTTGGTCATCTGCAGCTCCAGAAGCATCGCAAATGAATTGCAATACCAGTCAAAACTGACATTTTTCTTGTGCCTCAAACAGCTACTGCTTGGCGGCAAATTGATATGGTGGTAGTAGGTATCTACTTACTTCTCTGGACGAGCTCCTTCTCAAAGTAGTTCTAATAGACTTAATAGTACTTAAACTCACAGCTACCTCTTATCTAGTTACTGTTTATGAATGTGAAGGTGAGCAGTAACATTGACGTAACTAGCGTCTGAGCGAGACAGATCACATGTGAATCCGGCGGAACGCTTTCACTCTCGCGCCTCCGATTCTTATCTAACTGTTGTACACTGAAGGCTGGAAAATGTCACCCACAGTTCATTAAGGCTGTATTGTTGTTCAATTTTGAGTATAGTCATTGATGTTATGTCATATGTGTTTGGAGGAGTCTGTACAGTCGTTTTGGTAGCATTTCTTTCGTGGGATATTCAGGAAGGAAGGCCAGTGTTGCCTTCCAGAAAGTTAGTGCGTATTTGTGGCTGTCTTTAATTTTTTGTCTTTTTCTGTACTGTAAATGAAATGGAATCAGATGGATGAGACTTAACTGGCCCTAGAGTTGGATGAAGTGGGTACTGTGCTACCTTGGCAAGTTCAACAAACTCCTACCTGCTGAAAGTTTGACGCATAAAAGTTTGTGAAGAAAGTGACAGTCTTTTATAAGACAAAAAGAACAATGTGGGTACCTAATGATTTCACAAATTTAATTTAATATTTAAAAGAGGAGGTACCTACTTCTATCTCTATGCTGTGTGATAAATGCACTGGCTATTGTGTTTCATGCCATCAACGTTATACAATCACTTCAAGTCACGCGAGGCGGACATATTAGTTCGATCGACTTAGTTGCAGTGTCAATGGCATACTATTACCAGTGACCTTCAATTAAAGCAGACGAATTACAAGACGCGATGGCCTAAAATCAGGAACGGTTATTTACCTACATCGGTAATTAGGTAATGGTACCATATTACCTATGTAAGGAATTAACCGTTCTTGATTTTTCCAGCATGGGTCCAGCCCATGCTGGAAAAATCAAGAATGGGTTCAAGGGCCTTTCCTATAGAACAACGATGGTGGGCTGATTAGGATGGTGTTGAGTGCACATCAATAATTCATATAGCGAAAGATTTGCCGGTTTTTACCGCCAAAAATTTCAAAATATGCCTGGATATTTTACCCGATTTCTGGCATTATTTAAGGTGACGCCCCCGAAATGCAAAATTTCTAGAAACAGTAAAAAAAAATCCGCGGGCTACGTTAAAGGTATCCCTTTGGTAATGATAAGGTAGAGTTTGAACTGATAAGTTCATCATCATCATCATAATTTCAGCCGAAAGACGTCCACTGCTGGACATAGGCCTCCCCCAATAGGGGGAGTTTGCCATAATCGCCACGCTTGGCAGGCGGTTTGGCGATCGCAGTATAGTATCGTGGTGGAATGCATAGAGAACGCTGCTGCCCATTCTCCGGTACGACCCTTAGTCGCCTTTTACACACCCACGGGAAGTATGGGGTGGTGCTATTCTTTAAGTCCGTCACCACACAGACCAAGTTTGATAAGTTCTCAACTTCAAATTCTCAATTAAGGATCCGGGTGTAATACGTCTGGTAACTTAAGTTGTGTCTATAAATATGCAATTATTATAATGTCATCAAAGTATGCGAAGGTTCTCTCACTAAGAACCAGGGTTACGTCATTCGTTAGCCATAAAATTGCATTTGTCAGATGGTTTATCGATCTGATATCATAAGAGGAACATTCAGTGAAAGGATAAAAAATTACCTTGTTCCGGCTTCTGATGAAGCCTGCCGAATGATTATGTAAAACAGAAACATTTTATTTTTATATCGATAGCAGATGTTTTCTTGCACTCCATATTTTTGGGAGTTATAACGTTCGCTTGCATCCATATCTTCTCATTCCCGGACCATTATTAATATCTAATCTATAGCAACTAGTAAGTATTTGCACTTCATAGTAACCAGTTATTTCTGGTTTAAGTACCTAACTAATACTCACTACTCATTCGATGCAAAATAAAACTGGCCACATAGCTTCTCCTATGTTTAGACATAAACTCTACTTTCTCAGCTTTGGTTGCCCAAAGCTCACTACATAGTTAGATGAGTGGTAGTAGATAGTGATGTTTCAGATAAAAGACACAATATAGTAATTGTACTTACCAAATGTAGACACATCGTTAAGAAGTCGGATTATGGCAGCTGTTAGCAGTGGTGGCCCGTGGTAACGGCCGTGACTTACGAGTTGTCGATCATAGGTTTGAACCCAGACAGGCGCTTTACTTAAATTATTTCATCACTACTGCTCCCAAAACGGTGAACGAAAACATCGTGAGAAAACAAATGTTCTAGAACCAAAATTTCGAAGACATGTGCCTACCAACTCGCACTGGGCCCTCGTGGTGGATTACGGCCCGCTCCCTCTCACTGAGAGGAGGCCTGTGTCCCAGAGCAGTGGGAACATTGTAGGCTGATTATATCAGGGTTCTATTCTGGGACCATGATAAAGGAAAAGCTATCTATCCTTTATGAAAATATAATAATTAACTTGGCTGATTATGCTTATGCTATGCTTAAATCACTATTTGTTTTTACTATGTAATACGAAATTAATTTCATATGGATATCACCGTATTACTCTACCTTTCGTAATTTTTTTCTGTGTCACGATTATCTTTGTCTTCTTATACTTCAGCAAACGTTTACCCCTTCAACTCATCCTCTATAAGTATTAAAACTGATCGCAGAATTACACAAAAAAAAACTTTATCGAGGTTGTATGCATTGCTTGCCAGGAATTCTTCTACAAATGACTCTTTATCTTCTAGCGAGCTAGAGCAACTGGACTTCTAGGAGCTAAATTATCTATCTTAATTTTGTCTTTCACAATCACCCCTGCTAAGGCTGTCGGGTACACTGCAGGGCCTGACTCGGTCGACGTCAATCGTGACTAGGCACTCCATTTCCTTACTTTGTTAAAATAACTATGTGTGTATATTCCGAGGTTGCCACGAACTGTTCTCGTTTCGTACGTACTACCCGATCCTATCTGGGCAGTAGTGTAGTGACCGTACCTTCGAGTAAACTGAGTGACAATTTGGGTCAAAGCTTTTATATGTCACTAAGCGACTCGCCCCTGCTTTGCACGGATTTGACAAACATCAAGATACCTTTATTATATGTGTGTATTACATTAATATGAAAGTTTAATATTAACGTATTGTAAATTTTCGGAATAAAATTATTCATAGTATGATGGTGAAAACGTGGAGCATGCTTAGTTTAGACAAACAGCACGATCACACAGACAAACTGACATTAATTTATAATATGGTGTAGGTGCTTCTACGATTCCTTCAAAAACATTATGTTTGAGACTCTTTCTTTAGGTGTCTAAATAATTCGTGATAGAGCGTCTTTTGATGATAGATAGGTTCCGAATTTTAAGGTCCTATTTCCTATGCTGACTCATGACCATAACGGAAATCGTTTTTTGCATAATCTTTATATTCATTAAACTCCCATGACCAACAAAGTTGTTCGTCAGGCTTTGGTTCATAAATTGTAGAATAAAAAAACTGTCATGTGAGTGCGTAGGGTTGTCGAAATACTACTTGTTAAAGTTTAAAAAATAATTAATAGGTTGCATAAAACATTATCAGTTTGCCTGATTGACCTTCCCACGGAATACCTAGATAAACTTTTTATCTATTCCGTAGACCTACTTATAATTTAAGAATGTGATGATGAGTTTCTAAAATATCAATAAAGCAAAACGATTTTCATTTGATTTCATTGATTCATAGTAAAAAGTGAAATGTATGCCTGCCTGCCCAGCGAACACAAAAAAGCTTTATGTAGTAGTAATCGACTAAGTGGAAAATGGCGCTCAAGTTGATCTTTAACCTAACACGTAGATACAGTCGTACACAACTGCTGGACGTGAGATTAAGTGGTTCTGTTTACAAAAAATATTGGAGGCTTTTAATGGGTTAATTGGCAATAGATAACTATGTAATGGGATAAAATAAACAAAGATCGAAAATTTTAAGAGGGTAGTCATAACGAAGACAAGAAAGTATCAAGACTTTTGTCAAGTTGACAAAGGAAAAACTGCTTAAATGCTTACCTACTATGAGGTAGAGATTTTTTTTGTTAATTTACTCGATACCCTATTCTAAATTAAAAGGTGTCAAGTTATTACCAACCCTAATGCCTTAACAAGAGTGTCCCGCTAACTTACTTCACTCGTCATTCTTATCACGTATCAATGCGGCACATCTACTTCAATTCATAGCTTGCATTTTAATCAGTACTCTTACTGCACCGGCATAAAGTTTAAATTGCTATATCAAGGTGCTTAGATACTGTATCGATTGATATGGCTACCGCATACCCGACCTGCGCCTGTGACCTACAGAACCTTGACTTTTGAGTTTGGTGAAAGTCGGGAAAGGTAGGAAGTGAGATCGTAGAGACTGGATCAAGTAAGTAGTTAATATAATCAAATTTGGAGCTATAGAAAGTGTTGGCTCCTTATCAGAAGTTATTTATCACTGAGTATTAAATGCTAGTGCTCCAAACTCTCTTGTAGTTGATTTATTGGTAGGGTAAAAAACAATGAAAAAGTGTTAAGTTCACAGAAATAATTTTCTAATAAGAAACCCTCCATGAGAACTTCTGTCATGCTATAAAGCAGGTGGTTGGTAGACGTAACTCCATTTTACTTTTATAAATAATTTATAATTGACACTTTTTTATCTATACACGCGGTACGCTAAAAACTATTTATACAGGGTTGACAAAATGTAGGGAACAGCTGATTTTTTTTTCGCGATTTAAGGTTTGGTCCCATAGTAAAAGTTGTTCATAATGATGAGTACAATGACCTCTTAAGAGGTTGTTAATGTTTTACCAATAACCCTGTATATGCATTCCTTAAATTTTATCCTGCAGGTTTTAAAACAGACATAATATCATCCTCATTAGTCATTCTCCTGCCTTTATCCCATTTATTTTGGGTCGGCGCAAAGTGTATTTTTCTTCCATACTTCTCTATTAGTCGTCATCTCGGTAGCCACCCCCCTTTCTAACCATATCATCATTCACACTGTCCATTCATCGTTAAAACAGAACAGTTAGACATGTAAGTATAAGTTGTTTTAGGGTTCCGTACCAAAATGGTAAAACGGAACCCTTATGGTGAGACTTAGTCTGTCTGTCACAGCTGGATATCTCAAGAACTACTAATGCTTTCCACTTTTGGAATAGTGTTAGATGACGTTTGCCCAACTATTTTGCAAATAAGAAAGAAATAAAAATATGTGTACATTTTTTGCAACAGGGACTGAAAGGGGGTCTGAAAAAATCGAAGTAGGGCTACTAGGGCATATGGAGTATCATATGAAAGAGCGCAGTTTGCACATTCGCAAACATTTTTTATTTTTTTTAGGCCGCATAGTTTTCGACTTTTGATGAAAAATTAAAAAAAAATCACCGTTCCCCCCCTTATCTCCGAAGTTTGCAAAGAGAAAAATCTGAAATTATTGTGAAATTATTCTGACTAATGTGATGGAAGTTTATGTAAAGATTACAGGAAAAATAAAACGAAGTCTCTAAACAGCACACTTTTTCAGAATTTATGAACAAAAGTTACATTAGTTCCACTATCGGCCAAGAGATGGTGCGGACCTAAAACTGCAATATTCTACACTGCAGCGTGCAGTATTAAAATTTTATATATGTAAGCCTCGCCGATAAAAAAAATAAAAACTTGATGGTACGGAACCCTTGGTGGGCGAGTCCGACTCACTCTTGCCCGTTTTTTTTTATATTCTCTACGTGAGGCTTTGAAAACATATTGAAGAGGTACTTATGGATTATTATTTTTAGAGAGGTTTTTATTATACAAATGTTTAATGTTTATATTAGCTGGAATGTTAATGCTTCACACTCACTTGTGATTAATAGGTAGACAGGATATTCTGATGGAGTTATCATATTCAGAGTACTAGAAAGTACAGACAGTTCCTATCAGATCGGTCTGAAGTTTTAATCCGACCAGTCTTAATTGCTTCTAAGCTGCTCACAAATGAAATGGGTTAAACATTATATATGTGAGAAGTAGACCAGAAAAAGATTAGATAGGTACTTGAGTGTTAATGATATGAAATGAAATGTGCTGTGTGAAGAAGGGAGGTGTATTATGTGATTCAGGATATCTCTGGCTTAATCTTTTGCGCTTAGAAAACACAAATGATAGCTAACTAATCAGCCCAAGATATAATTCATTACTATACTTATTTACCTCATCGTCTGCCTAGTTTTTACCCAATTATATATGACCTAGTTTTATTAAACATTGTGCTGCATACAACAGAAAAACATAAATTATTAACATAACTGTTAGCTTATGCGCTACTGCAATAAAGTTAGCTAATAAAACACGTAATAAAATTAGTACGTGTTAATATGCACCAATAGGTAATAACTTAATTAAGTACGAATACCTATGCAGAGAATATACTACGGTATATTTCGAAAAGAAGAAATTAATAATGCTTGGAATACGAAGAGGAATTTCAAACAACTAGAAATAATTTTCGGCTAATTAAATTACTAGGTAGATAGGTACTTATTGCAATAGTCAATGACTCAATTGAGATTGAAACTAGATACGAAGCTTCCTAGTTTATTTTTGACAGCTAACATATGAAGTCAGGCGTTGCTTCGCCCATAAGATCATGAATTTGAACTCCAGGTTAAGTTTGATACAGAAAACAAATGACATTACAAGAATGCTACAAGGATCTTGTGTTCTCTGAACGACATTAAACAGGGTCTTGGCTAACATTTGTGAAATATTGTCACAGAAATTTTATTGAAAAATCAAGAAGACGGCGTTAGTTCTGATTTTGCCACGCGCCAAAAGAATCTCGAAGCGCTATAGTCTACCCTAGAGCAGAAAACAAATGACAACTATTTAGACTCTAACACAAAACAAATTTAAAAAAAAATTTGGTACCTACAGAAAATTAACAGCGTAAAGTAAAGCTCTTGGACCTTTATGTAGGGCAGTCCGTTACGTGACCGTGACCGTGGTGCCACTCTGTCACTGGCAGTCCGATGACTTGTTGTTTTATCACTCGGTTACCGCAGTTAACTTGAAGGTACAATATTGACCTTTACGACACGTTAAGTTAGTTCAGTAACGTGTTGTGTTATGTAATTGGTTGAAGATGACGAGCAATCCGGTTTTTTTCTTGTGCTCTCGTATTGGGACGAACTTTATGAGAGTAATACCATACCGGGTAAAAATATAAGCCACTAAGCAGAGTGGTAGTAAGGCTGAGTGTCTAGAGTGCGCTGGAAGTACTACATTTAGGTTTCTCCGCGCCTGGAGGCGATTTTACTTGTGTACGTTACCCCAGCAAGAAAGTATCTCCTAGAGTTATATGAGTAGAACGTATAGTTGGTGCCTTATCTGCTGTAAATGTGCCCCCACATAAAAAATGTGTGCCCCCTGTCGTTTTGGAAAAAAATCGAAAAAACGATTCTTGCTGGGGTAACGTTTTTCTAGCAGGAAAATTCTAAACGAATGATCGGAGAGAGAAAAACTTTGCATGGCCAGAGAGCTTATATGTGTGCCAAAATGTGCCCCCAAAAAAAAAATCTGTGCCCCTTCAGATTTTCGAGATATTGCATTTCCTGCTGGAGTAACGTTTTGATGAATCGTATATCTCTAAAACCATTGCATGTGCCCCTATAGAATAAACATACACGAGTAGCTCTTAATGTGTGCCCCTTAGTGCCCCAATTAGATTTAAGAAAATATTTATAGTTTTCAAGTTATCGCGGTTTTATGAAAACCCGAAAAAACATCGCAGCGCCTAAATGAGACAAGGCACAAGTTCGCTGAAAACTGTATTCGGTCCTTCTTGACGCTAATAATAACTATACAAAGTTTCAAAACTGTTTATGCATGCGTTTTTGAATAATCTTGCTAAAAGTCAAAACGATGGTGTCATAACTTTGACGGCAAAATACAAGGAACTGGCTCAATCCCAGATGTGTAGGTGTAAACCAAAATCTTGTGCCTTTAGTCAAAAATATATGGTGAAAATATTGAGCTTGGAATGTTTCGCATTAAGTAAATATAAACAAAAAACCAAAATATGTAAACAACGGCTGGTTATCCGACCAAATCTGAATGACTACTAAAAAGCGACGGATTCATACAAATCGATGACCTTCTTTACTTTACTCACTAACCGGTTCACACGTATTGTGCCTGAGTACACTGAAGTAGAAAAGTAATAAGTAATAAAATAAAGTTGTTATTGGATTATATTCTACTAGCTGTTTCTATGACCTTACACATGATTAAGTACATTATAAATAGTAGCGTAAGTGCTATTTGCCAAGGTAAGCTATCTTCTCCATTCTAAATTTCATTAAAATACATCCAGTAATTTATATGTGAACGAAAGAAATACATCCATTTGCCGTTTCTTTGACCCAAAATTTGACTGGTCCCGATGTTTAAAAAAAAATATAGTTCATGAATGTGTGATGAATACCTACTACTAAAAAGAGGTAGGTAGCTCTTTTTTGTATATAAATAAGCCCGTATTTGTCTTTATATATATTGTTAGCGGAGAATCCTGACATTGAGGGCGTGGCTGCTGAATGACGTCACGAGGCGCGAGAGAGGGGCAGACGGACGGCTGCAGCGGCGAGCTCATTGCCTCGGTCATTTCATTTTGGGCGCTTGAAGAGCTAGGACAGGTTTTAGCTAGGCGTGTGTTAGGTTACTTGTGTAATTAAGATCAATTTTTGTTAATTACTTGTTTGAAAGAATTATAAGCTTTATTTTGTGGTCGTTATCTTTTTAAAAAAATAAAACTTGCTCACTCTGCTAATAATATATTTATTGATAAGCCGTAGGTTAGATAAATTAACAGTAAGTTTTTTATCATTAAGGGGAATGCTCCAACTAGCCCGCGAAATTCCAAATTTCTTGCGTTTTTTGCAATTTGCAGGCCAGTGCTAGGTTGTAACTTGTATGTTGATTAAAATATTATTCGCGGCTGTAAGACGTATGTAGTTACAGAATTATAATCATCAAAATCACCAATACAACCCTCCAACTTCATTAAGGCGTAGGAACAAAAAAAAACACAAAAAGTCATTCCTACAGCTTTATGAACTTAGAGCGTTGTATTGATGATTTTGATGATTATAATGCTGTAACTATATAAGTCTTACAGCCGCGAATAATATTTTAATCAACTTACAACCTAGCACTGGCCTGCAAATTGCAAAAAACGAAAGAAAATTTGAATTTCGCGGGTTGGTTGGAGCATTCACCTTAACCAAATAAATTTTGGTACCTACAGTTTTGAGAGTTGTACCTATTTAGTGTATACCTATAGTCAACCGCACAATGATCTGTGTTGCAACAACGTGTTTCCATTTTGTATGTCGTATTACGTACCTATGAGGGATTTATAATTATTAACCAACGATTATATTAAAGCTGATTATGTAGTGTCTGATTATGTCTGTGTGGTGCCGGACTTAAAGAATAGCACCACCCCATACTTCCCGTGGGTGTCGTAAAAGGCGACTAAGGGGCGTACCGGAGAATGGGCAGCAGCGTTCTCTATGCATTCCACCACCATACCATACTGCGATCGCCAACCCTCCTGCCAAGCGTGGCGATTATGGCAAACCCCCCCTTTTGGGGGAGGCCTATGTCCAGCAGTGGACGTCTTTCGGCTGAAATGATGATGATGATGTAGTGTCACATAATTTTGATTTAATGGCGTTTTGGATATATAAGTGTCATTCCACAGTTAGGTGATAATGTTGTTAAGTATATGGGATAAATATGTTTATTTATATAGCCAAATAGTACCATCAGATAATTTATGCACATTCGATGTTTACAGTTATATCTTTATGCGGTTTACTATACTAACACACTTTATCTGAATCTATGTATTAGCAAATTACTCGTAAGAAAATTATTTATCTGTGACTTCAAATTTAATATTTTTTTTACAAAATATTATACTTAATACTGATCTGTGATTTTTTGTGATGCGAATTTACTAATTATATGTTAGACTTAGATGAAAAACTGATCTGTGATTTAAATAATAATGACTACACAACGTGCAAATAATTTCTAATATTTATAGGCAGGAAATTTAGGCCCAGAAAAAGATGGCGTGACGAATTGGACGCCTATCTAAAGGATTGGCCAGATATAGCAAGAGACAGGAAAAAATGGAAAGATGGAAGGGAGGCCTTTGCCCTGCAGTGGGACATAACAGGCTCATAATAATAATAATAATAATAATAGGCAGGAAATTTGATGTGTGATGTGATGCAATAATTACTTTAAGAATTAAAATTAAGGGAATAAAGATAATAATTTCCACATCAACAAGCTGTTTCATTAATATAGTCACAAGGTGCATTTAATATATTTTTTAATTAGCCCCCAAAACTTTTGAACACGACTGTACGGACAATAGCTTAGGTATAATACGTCCAATAAAGAAGGTCATCGATATGTATGAATCGCTCGCTTCTTAGTAGTCATTCAGATTTGGTCGGATAACCAGCCGTTGTTTACATATTTTGGTTTTTTGTTTATATTTACTTAATGCGAAACATTCCAAGCTCAATATTTTCACCATATATTTTTGACTAAAGGCACAAGATTTTGGTTTACACCTACACATCTGGGATTGAGCCAGTTCCTTGTATTTTGCCGTCAAAGTTATGACACCATCGTTTTGACTTTTAGCAAGATTATTCAAAAACGCATGCATAAACAGTTTTGAAACTTTGTATAGTTATTATTAGCGTCAAGAAGGACCGAATACAGTTTTCAGCGAACTTGTGCCTTGTCTCATTTAGGCGCTGCGATGTTTTTTTGGGTTTTCATAAAACCGCGATAACTTGAAAACTATAAATATTTTCTTAAATCTAATTGGGGCACTAAGGGGCACACATTAAGAGCTACTCGTGTATGTTTATTCTATAGGGGCACATGCAATGGTTTTAGAGATATACGATTCATCAAAACGTTACTCCAGCAGGAAATGCAATATCTCGAAAATCTGAAGGGGCACAGATTTTTTTTTTGGGGGCACATTTTGGCACACATATAAGCTCTCTGGTCATGCACAGTTTTTCTCTCTCCGATCATTCGTTTAGAATTTTCCTGCTAGAAAAACGTTACCCCAGCAAGAATCGTTTTTTCGATTTTTTTCCAAAACGACAGGGGGCACACATTTTTTATGTGGGGGCACATTTACAGCAGATAAGGCACCAACTATACGGTCTACTCATATAACTCTAGGAGATACTTTCTTGCTGGGGTAACGTACACATTTTACTTCACCTAAGTCTGTATTTTATTTAGGATCTGAACAGGCGAGAATGTTTTCGCCTTTTATAAAGAAAAATCGAAATCCAAATGCTTACCTAATTTATTTTGTCTTAAAACTTCAAAGGACTCCTAGCATCGTAGTCTGACTGTGAAAAGCTTTTAGGCTTTTTAGGAGGCTCTAAGTTTCTCGTCTCGCAGTTAATGCGATATCGCTTTTGCGTTGCCGTAAATAAAGAGGCAATTAACTTCCATAGAGTAAGTGCGTTTAAAATGCCTCAATCCAAGTTATGTGTGTGAACTTTGAATCCTACGCATATGCCTAACTAACGAACTAACTGAGTTAGCAACTATACGCCTATTTAGATGTATACCTACAGGACCTCCCAAAATTGGGGGAGGCCTATGTCCAGCAGTGGACGTCTATCGGCTGAAACGACGACGACGACTACAGGACCTTAGGTTACGGTTTCTCAGAATCCTATGATTATACATCATCATCATCTGCCTAGCCTTTTCCCAACTATGTTGGGGTCGGCTTCCAGTCTAACCGGATGCAGCTGAATACCAGTACTTTACATGGAGCGACTGCCTATCTGACCTCCACAACCCAGTTACTGGGTAATACGATACCCCTGGTAAGACTGATTGTCAGACTTTCGGGCTTCTGACTACCCGTAACGACTGTCAAAGATCCACGAATGACAGCCGGGACCAACGGCTTAACGTGCTTTCCGAGGCACGGAAATAATTAATTATAATTATATTCCTATAATTATACATATTTATTAGTACTGAATTGATTTCAGGCTTATAAAATTAATTACCACGTTTAAAAACGGCGCCAAGATATAAAATGAACAGTTATTATTAATAGCATGTCAACAAAACATTAATATCAAATAGCGGCAGATAGCCCTTTTATAATAAAAGTAATAATAAATTTTAATATGTTTTCCTATTAAATATAATTGCTTTTCCTACTTCCACTTAATACTGGCGGAGGCCGTATGAATATGGCCTTAATTTGAATCATTACTTAAAGTCGTTCCTTCTGGATAGCATCTTAATTTGGATTAATTATTGTCATATTAGGTATTTTTAGCATCTCCTAAGTGGTAGACATTAATATTTGCAGTACGTTGGTTAGTAGCCTAGATTACACTGAGATCACTCAAGAAGATAATGGCAATGTCTCCTCACGACCACCGTCGCGGTCTGTTATGTACAAACAAAGCACGCAAGTTAACAGTGCAACCCAAATATTTACAGAACCTTTCACATAGAAGGGAAACATGAATAATAGGCGCACATTTTCCGAACGAAGACAGGAATTCCTAAACGAGTTTTGCATGTTGTGCAACCAGCAATTTCCTAGTTTGAACAACTTCAAACAAGAGGAATACAAGCGTTTATGTTAATCCACAAGCGTCTATGCCGTTAGTACTCCGTGTCGAAGGTACTGGAAGTACTGGAACCGTTATTCGTGAGGCTGAAGTGGAAAAGTAGAATAGATAATTCTGGGAACAAAAAAAAAGTAAGTAATTTGAGCAGTTTTAGCAAAGCTCACGATGCGACAGCGATAGCGATCTACGAATCATCGTGACTATGGAAATGCATTGCGGTAAGTAAAATTGCGAGCACGTGATTTGGCATCGTTGGAAAACATACTCTAACAGTCCTTAATTTAAACTGGCGCCACGGCTTCCTACTCTACGTCTCTACGTCTCTGCAGGAGCAGAGACGTGAAAATCCCGCAAGGAATGATGTCAGGGAGGAGGAATGATAAACAACCTCGGTGGGAGGCCTACGTCCAGTAGTGGTTAACTGGTTAACGATGTGATGTTGCTTTTAAATCGGTCCATTATGATAGATTAACGATCTCTGTAATAAAACCATTGTTTTAATAGCTTAAGGGCCTATATCCGGATAGGCAAGCTTCACCAGCACCTCAATTGCGTAACACATTCTGCATCTGAAGGTTTGGAGGAAATACATAATCAATAGGTTGCTACATAGGTTTAAAAAAATCCTCGCAAATCGCTCAACAACGTAAACACGTGGCTGAAATGTCAAAATGCAAGGAATTGCGTTCGATTGTAATTGTATGAATGTTACGCATTTACCCCGAAGATTAATTAAAAATTAATTTGACTATCTGCCTACGGAATTTTGCCGGAGATGGCGAAACAAGCCATAAATATTATCAATTTCAAAGTGCACATTAAAATAATCCTTCTCAAGAGAATAAAGCGTCCCATTCCCACCCATAATTTTCCTCCTACATAGTATGCAACGAAGTGAACATGTGGCTAGTTAACAGTTCCTATGTCAACAGAACTAGCCGTCGTGAACCCTTGAGGAATTTAACTGTACTTCCTTTATTTACCTATTGAAGTAACAATCCTAATTTGAAACGGCGCTGAGGCATTCAGGCGTTGACGTCATTTTGTTCCGCGAAATACTGTAACTTCTAATGCCTGATAAATTGCTGGACTTTCGTTTTACCACTATTTCACTTGATGATAAGTGCACAATGGTTACACAAAGCCTGGATTAGTTTATTAAAAAAAAAAAGTCTCAAGTCTTCCAGGTATATGTAGATGTCGATAAATATTGATTGTGACAGAGTTCCGCTCCTAAACGGTTCGTACACACCATGGAAAAATGTTCAATGCTTTGCTTTTCGATTCCTATGTCAGAATGAACGTATTGTACCTATTTCTTATGAGCATGACTGTGATAGTTAATGTGGAGTCAGAAAAATAATATTGTCTTGGGAAAGATAGTGTTTGATACAACCATTGACAAATAACAATAGGTACCTAGTTTACTTAGTAATCGGGATTTGTGTACCTTCCAGAGAAGAAAAAGAATGAAGATTAAAGAGAGCGAATCTCTTGAGAAAAACATGCAGCACAGATTCACAGATTAATCAAACAACAGACAACTTACATTACAATATAGCCAGTGAAACTTGTAGTCAACCGACTTGATAAAACATAATGCCGTTACAATATTCACAATACGGCCCAAGCCCCAAGTTATGCATGAACTATGATTTTTCGCCAAGCTAAATGTCAGCATGTACCAATGTCTGAAGGGCGGCAAGTGCCGTTAGTCCGGCCTCGCGGAAGATCACGCTCAGAGTTAATTTGAAACCGGCACTAGACCGGTCCCGATGTAATATTGTACCGGTAAAATAGTAAATAAATAGTATATCTGTAAAGGAAATAAGGTGTACGTAATCTTATGTAGCTGATGTTTTAATTACCTGCAGGGCCGGTAGTAGCTTCTCAGTGTGTTGTAAGTTGTAACAGCGGTTGTTACTAATTGATCTATCCATCTACGTGGGTAGTATCGTCATATATACCAGTCCTGATATAGACGGATAGTCAAGTCGGATGCCAACTTCTAGTTAAACATCACTTGTGCAGTTTTCTTATACAGGGCCAAAAGAAAATCAGCTGTTCCCTACATTTATGTTCGTATAACTCGTCAAAATGGGGAACAGCTGATTTTTTTTTTCGCGATTTCAGGTTTGGCCCCATAGTAAAAGTTGTTCATAATGATGAGTACAATGACCTCTTAAGAGGTTTTTAATGTTTTATCAATAACTATGTATATCTAACCTAAACCTGCTAGGATTGCGCCACCAGTGTTCCACTTAATTTCGGGGAGGATATTATTTTAGGTTCCTTCATAAAAAAAGGCGAGTATTCCGTCCAAAGGATAGGTATTTAGCTGACTGGTGGAAGGAAATAAAAACCTATTAAAACCGTGACAATAGGTTAGCTACGAAGCAAAGTGCAAGCATATTTCGACCCAAATCTATATCCTATAGAGTCCGTGAATTCAAGCAATAAAACTAACATAACGATAAGAACATTGGATATTTTGATACTGATTAATATTACTGATTGCTTATCAGTGTTACAATATCGACAGCCTAATGCATTCTTTATTGGGCAGAAAGAAACCTGTCAATTGGGTCAATTGGTTGGTGACCAGACTAGAGCTGGTGGTGCTGGTACCGTCACCACTCACCAGCCCGGTTGGTTAGGATTATTTGCCTGAAGACAAGTAGGCTATTATTATAATAAAATTAAAATGTCTGTTCGCCGTGGACATTACTTTTTGACCCACCTTGTGTATACGGTACTTATAACAAATAACTATATTTAAATTTTTCGTCTGTCTGTTCCGGCTAATCTCTGAAACTGTTGGACCGATTTTGCTGAAAGTTGGTATGGGGGAACCCTGGAGAAGGACATAGGCTTTTAATCGTCGTACCACGCGGGCGGAACCGCGGGCGGAAGCTAGTTTATCAGTACCTAAGTATAAGAAAATGTTTGCCTTAGCAGAATCCTAATGCCTCTGTGCTCACTCCCTCTTATAACATTAAGTACCAATGATTGCAATTAAGCTACAATACTGTATTCGAAGTTTACTGCCTAACATCAGAAAAGAGGAAATTGGGACAGTAACTGTACAACCTTCTTCATTAACAACAAGCAGAACAGTTAAGACTTCGTTAATTAGTGATTGTCCAAGGAACGGATGTGTAGTGTAGCAATTAGCGTAGGTATAACCATAAAATGTATTGGAGAGTAGATTTCCGAAGTTTATTTCATAGCATAATTTATAGCTTCTAATTCTTCAAAGATAATGTCTAAATATTTTAATAGTGTCTATAAACCTAAAAAAGCCTTTGAATCTTTAATTACCCTTATAACCAGTGCAAACGAATTATTTATATTTAACGGCTTCTAAAATCTACAGTCCTAAACAAAGTCCTATTTCACAAGAATTTTACTATTGTAACAGAAAACAGTCTCTATAGTAGGTACCTATCTATCGTAGAAATCTCTGTTCACGCAAATCTATTCACTTGGTTTTCAATAAAGGCCATTAAACTCTTTCTTATGTGATCGCATGCACATGATACAACAAGCGGAAGAACAAAGTCGCGGTGTAGCGAACTTGCAAACCCTATTCATAGTCAGGTGCAATCAACCTTAAACTCATTGTTCTAAGTGCTTCGCCACTATACATAGACCCACTGCTATGCCCCCAGGCTTAGCCACAAAGGCGGGATAAGGGGAGGTAGTGGTTTCTCGGAGGTCTATCTATATTTGTCGATTGCCGGTGGATGCACGAAGCCAGATAGTAAATAAATCGGAACGAAAGCTTTACGTTCGCGTTATAATAATGGGTTATTGAATAGATCGTGCGATAAACACTTGTTTGCGATTTTGTGCGACTTTTTACATCAAAATGTTTTTGTATCAGATTAGTACCTAGTTAGTAGCGAGTATGAAAGCGGATTTAGTTTTTATTCCGGCCATTAACTAAATCTTATACTCAAAGACTGAATCTAATCCTTAAATTATGCAAGAATTCTTAAAATATGCGACTTATTAAAGTAAAGACGGGTCATTATCTCCTACAGCCTACATGGCATCGAGTGGCTTTAATTAAAACGACTAAAAGCACTTCCAACTTAGAATAACAGCATACCGTCTATGCGGTTCATAAAAAAGAGATTCAAATTAATCAACAACCGTGAAAGCATGCCTACAAAAAGAAGATCCTTGTTCAAGCACCTAGAGCTTGCCCGGATTGCGACGGTGATGCACACAATAGGTAAAAACACGACTATTTTAATGGGCACTTACTGTAGGGTATCGGCAAAAAGCCTAGTACCCGGGTACTAGCGGCTGTCGCATGCCATGCTGTGCCGCGACATACCGCAGCTCGTAGGCTCCGGCCGGCACCTAATGGGATCACCGTTACGCCAAGCGGGAGCGATGCATTTCGATTCGCTTCTAGGAAATGTTGATGCTTCACTGGCCGTGATTTTTTTGTGGATTCACAGCATTCAACTGGGAAAATTATGTTGTTTGTGCCGTGTAAATGTAGGTAAAGTTGTATTGGACATTCATTCTCCTCCAAAATGTATTTGCCCCGCCTTTATAAATATTAATATGAGTCTGCAAACACACCCAGATTCTATCTGACGACACTATTATGGAATAATCAAATTTTACTACCTACGTACCTAATCAAATCAATCTTTCCAATATTTCTTCCATTTTAGTCTAAATCATTATTTCCGTGCTTGGGTTTGTCATAATCGGATGGTAATAATTATGCTCGAAACAGTCGTGCCGATTACACAATTTATAAAATATCTTCCTTCCTTTGGATTAACATATTTGGTCAATTAGTTCGTTAATACTTTTCTCGCGTGCTACACGGAAGTGTAGTTATCAGATTTCTTATTGATATCGATTTTAATTCAACGTATTTATTGCGTAGGTAGACTAGATCCGAGGCCGTCAAAGCGATGGCGGGACGAAAGGACTGAATGTAATATTGCCTGCAGTCTGCAGTCAAGTTTTGTGTTAATGTTCAGCAGTCTGCAGATCATTAGCGCAAAACCGTGCTGTTAGGAAATGTAATCGATCAAATCAATGGAATGTTACCTACCTACGAGTTCGAATATGTGGAATATATCTGACGAATCCGAATGCAACTGTAAAATAAATATGCAGAGTTTATACCTATAGACTAAACAGACAGCTCTATGTTCTGTTGGATTAAATTGATTGTAAAATATGCTTTATTTCTAAGTGTTCATACCATAGATATGTATATATATATATATATATATGACTTATACATACGAGCGGCACGAGTCAACGGCAGAGGCCACTGCAGCCATCGATGCGTCTGCGGCTGCCGTTGACAAAACGTGCCGCTCGTCTATTTTAGCACCACCGTACTCAAAATTTAAGAACGGTGGTGCTAGCCGTCGGCACCTTGTCGATGGCTACATCTTACTGGAATTCCCCTTATCATCAGTTCTTCGCTATTCAAAATGGATACAAACATGACTTATCTTCTCAGAAATACTACTTACTTAGGTCCCTAGATAATATTGAAAGTAGGTTCGGTTCGCCACCTAGGTACCTACCTATTAACAATTATCGATATTAGATAATATTGCGTGTGCATTACCGGTTATAAGTTTAACTAATTATTACTTTCAGGCATCACAGTCAATCACAATTAGGTACCTACCAAATCTAATTGATATAGGTACCTAATTAATTAATTAAAACGAAAAAAGTAAGATCCAAACCAGCTGTCCTCCTTCCTTCCGACCTTGTCTCATAAGCAACACGCGACGAACGCAACATGCAGTTCTTGCAATGTAATATAAACTCTATTTGTATGTAAATAAGGGTTATGTAATACCGTAGTCCGTAGTGATGTACGTCTTGTTGCGCAACACGCGAAAGTGCGCATCCGACCGAAGCCGAATGTTGAGCGCATAACACATCTCTATTTCAATGGCATTACGTACGAGGTGCTTAGCTTGCTTGAGTTGATACAGTGGTTTTTAATTAAGAAAATAATATCTTGATAAGTTAGATTGAAGTCATGGGAGCAGGCCTTTGCCCAGCAGTGGGATGATGCAGGCTAGCAGTAACAGTAAGTTAGATTGAAAGCGCGTCTCTCTACGATGAATTCCTGCTAGGATTAAATTTCCCGGTAGTTTTTTTCCCGGTTGAGTTACTTACATTTTTCTGGTTTTCAGTCGGACAAAATTCCAAGGAATAATTTAAGATACCTAGGTCCCTAATTGAGTAACCATAGCATGTTTGTGGAAAGAGGGTAGATATGAATCAGCCAATCAATCTGTAGTAAAAAACTCATCGTAAAAACTTAGGTGAAATGAGCTTGAAGTGAGCTGTCAATAGTGTCAATCCCTAGCACCAGGGCCTCAAGTCTGCTATTACAATAGTGTCAGAATGGTCTATTATTGGTTTCATAATTGTTGATTTTGACAAGTTTGGTAATCTACTAATATAATGGCGTCATTATGACTTTCCCGTGGTCAACCACTGACACTCTATTGAAAGAAATGGCATAGAATGGTAATCTCGTACATAATGACAAATGAATGACTGACAAAAGCGGTAATCTGCTAAAATTTTGACAGTTCCTTTGATCAGTGACCTACCATGATAACGTCATTGTGCAGTCATTGCTTTTAATTCGTTACGACGAGCAGGTGGAATGACAACTCACTTTACAAGCAAGATTTATACAGAATAGACTGGCAGCCTAGCTTACGCTTCTGACTGAGTTGTCATAGGTTCACCGTGCAAAGTACGAGTATGCGTTATTAGGACCTTCGTCATTGCTAAAACAGGATCTGAAGGACTCATATCATAAATTCTTCATGACAGTATTCAAAAAGATCATTTACAAGATGAAATCTCATAATGGAAAAACCACTAGCAAAGCAACAGCGGAGTTTATGAATACATAATTACTATGATCAATTGTGGGAACAAACGGTGTTAGAATAAAAATCTTGAGAACAGCTACAGGGAGAAACATAGATGACTGATTGTGAGAAGCTATGACTCATCTGCAATTCTGCACATAGGTAAAATCATAAAATGGTTCTGGATTATCTCAGGCAGTGGAATAATTGGATCGTGAAAGTTGGCACTAACTCGTTGCAAATTACTGAAATACAGCTGCACCTCGATGGATTTGATAACAAAATCTTTTAGGAGAAAATGGCGCATAGCCGTTTCGACGAAAAGAAGTGGTAACTAGTAGCTTAATAGGGTTCCTTTATAAAACTCATAAGTCTGTGCTGGTATCCAAGTACAACTAACCATTAAATTTCAAGACCCTGATTTTGAAACATAATGTGTATGTGCAAAAAACTTGGCCGAAGATTTAACTTATAATGGTGTTTGCATAGCCTAGCTAGATGGAGAGAGGCCTAAAAACATCCTTATTCAAATACCTACTGATTTACAACGAAAATATTCGCTAACAAAATACACTGATAAAGCAATTGAGTACAAGCAAACTCTTGAGGTTCGGTCAAGTATCTGCATACCGTGACATTTTACTGGTGGAGAGTGGCTACTCGCTACCAATAGTAAATTGGACAGTACCTAGTGGATATTTCAATCACATTTCGAGAGTATGGTAGCAGAATGACATTTTATTATGTAACTAGCTGCTGCCCGCGACGTCGTCTGCGTGAAGGCTCTAAAGCATCAAAAATACCTAAGATGCCAGTGTCGCTATAGCATTATAAGTTAACAACTTATAAAATACCATTAAAATATTTTTTTTTGCAAGCGAAGCAAGTGAAGAGAGTTATATGGAAACCCTGCTGAGTTCAGTCATAAGATGTGACTGAAGGAAATCATACCTTACAACACTTCCCTATAAACTACGTTGGTAGTTATGCTGCCAGGAGCCAAAATGTAAAGAGAGTCAGGACTGGTGACGCGGGAGCAAGCGACGTACAGTTGCCCGTGTGAGAAGCAACTCGACCTGAGGTAGACACCCGCTGCCCTCAGTGTCTGCCCCTGCGACTTATTGATGGTCATCGCGAAGCAAACACTCACGGGGAACTGTACGCGCTTGAACTGGAACGGGAAGTTATGAGATATGAGAGGATTGCGTGGTATAAATACTGCCTCACCGACGCCACAACCCGTAAGAATTTCCGCCTCAATGGTGTGTCTGTGGAGCGAGATGACTTTAAGGCGGGTCTCGTTACACAACTTCGGAGGAGATAGGTTCCGAAGAAGCATAATCGGGACACCGACTTCAGCTTGATAGTATGCGCTGGAAGTCCACTTGCTGACAGGGAGTTCAGAAATTCCACGGGATAAGGTGTGGCGTCATCTTGCTCGACAACAGTGTTTATCGAGGTGTAGACCACTTCATTCCCCTCAATTTCCGAGAGAATGCATTCGTTAATTGTTTTAGCCTGATTATTTTTGGACGTCAAAATGGCCCGCTTACACACCGGAGTTCTTCTAAGCTGGATACCACTCTACCGAGAGACTCTGGAAGCACCACCTGTCTACCTCTCTCTTCTGGTAGAGTGCCTTCGCCAAGACTTAGAAGGACATCGGAGAATTCTTGAGCACGTGCATTGCCGCCGAGCCGAGCTCTCATATTAATGGTCAAGCGCAGCGTACGAACTCGTGACCACAACGAAGATCGTTTCAACGAAGCATTCACCTCGTCAGCCCTCGATCCCCGCGTCACCACGGGAAGCGTTTGCCGGAAATCGCCCCTGAACAGAACCGTGACACCACCCATCAAATGTCGTTACTGCGGATGTTCTGCAGGGTTCTGTCCACGGCCTCAACTGCCTTCCTATTGGCCATCGTACACTCATCCCATACGATCAGAGAGCAATCCTTGAGCACGTGTCCCTTATCGCTGTTACGTGACACACCACAAACAGGCGTTTCGGCGCTCTCTAAATCAATAGGAATTTTAAATATGGCATGTGCTGTCTTGCCACCCGGTAGCAGTGTGGCAGCGATTCCCGACGACGCTACAGAAATAGCAATTTTGCCTTGCCTCCTGATCTCTGCAAGCATGCCAGTGGTAACAAATGTTTTTCCTGTTCCACCAGGAGCATCCAAGAAAACATTTTACCCTGGTTTTGCCCAACGCTTTCAAGGACGGTGTCATAAATTTGTTTTTGCTCTGAAGAGAACAAAGCGTGGTCATTTCGCCCGGATCGTAATTTGTCTTAGCGTTATACTCTCGATTTCCACGGTCTTGATGCGGTGATGATTGGGGAGCTGGTAACCCATATTCGATCAGTGGATTGCCGCCGATAGAAATGACCACATCTTGAAGTGAACTGAGACAGGTGTTCATCACGCGTTCATCAGTTACTTCGACTTCGTCTCCAGTAGCACGCCTCAAAGCTCGTAGAAAATCTTTAGACAGCTGATGGCGATACTTCTCCCACAAAGCTACCGGGTCCGGTGAAATTGATGAAGAAATGATCATCATCAATGAATAACTTTTTGTAATACTTAACACCGTATTTTTCTTAAATTGTCTTCCTCAACTCTGCTCAAGATTTTGAGGGTTTTGTTGGAACTTGAATTTGTCAAAACGAACTATACGATACAACTTTTATGAAGAAAATGCACATCACCATCTATGAATTTTAAGAATAACTAACTACTAACCTCGCCAACATGATCAAATTTAAATTATTAATTTCAAAAAAGTGTTAACATGTAACATGATTTGATTTTTATGAAATCTCATAGATGGCGCTGCTTCAAAATTGTCTTTATACTACTAACATTCATTAAATTATGGTTCTCTGTCCAAGATACTTAAATGGCGTAGTTTTTGTAGTGTAAAGCTAGATAATAGCATGGCTTACTCAAAAACAACATTTAAATATGCGTCGTTAGATTAGACGCTGTCACAGAATACGTAAGAAAAATAAAGATTCACAGCTCCTCCCCCGTAGGTGATAGCGTGATAATATGTAGCCTATATGTTGACCCGACCTCTTAGTAATATTCATGCAAAATTTGAAGTAAATCCATGCAGTACTTTTTGAGTTTATCCCGGACATACATACAGACAAACAGATAAACAGACAAACAGACAAAAATTCTAAAAACTATATTTTTGGCTTCGGTATCGATTGTAGATCACGCCCCAAGTATTCTTTTAAAAAAATATTCAATGTACAGTTTTGACTTTCCTACGATTTTATTATATGTATAGATGATGTCTTGACTCGAGTCAGTTTCGTCCTGCATATTGATTTTTGTCAAGCTAACCTGTTTAATTTTCTCATTATCTTTATTTTAGTCCACGAGACATTTTTTTTAGTTTTACTGAGAAGAAGCCCCTCTCCCTCTCTTCTGGATCACTATATGTCATCTCCAGTGCAGTGCAAAGTCAAAAGATTTCTCCAGTCTGCTCTATCGAAAACTTTTAAAGTATTTTTATCGCTTATGGAGAGGTTTTTCGACAAAGTGTTGTGGTCTAGTCGTTTCGTAACTCTATAGTGATAGATGATGACTACTTTAAATGCATTTAGAATGTGATCGACAGGAAAGTGCAAGCATAACCACATTGTATGCGGAACGAGAAGATATCTCACGTAACTTAAGATTTAAATTCAACAGGTAGTCTAGAAAGTAGGTATTCTTTATATATTTCTTTCTTCGGTTAAATAAATCGTTCACGTAACTGTGTTTTACTGAAATAAGTATCTATACAGACAGCTTAAGCATTACAAAATGCTAGACAAGTGTTGTTTACTTTTTCGTCGACTACACTCGAAGGAAGTAAAATTTTGCACATTATGTAAGTCGTTATGGCACATGTGCTTACCTAAATGCATAATCTGTAAATATTAACACGAATTTTAAGAAAGTTGAATGAAGATAGTGTTAAAGTAAGCTTATAGCATTCTGTATTGGTAATAATAACTTGCATAGTTTACAGCTTGGTGATCCCTCAACCATGGTGAAGAGAATGATGGATGTATTTTATTTGTGTAATAGTTATGTATTTACTAGCCAGTGTGTACTTATGATAAGTCACGCAAATACGGATAATAACATACAATTACTTGGTATCTATAATTAAACCCTTCTTTCTATAATTTTAGTCCAGTTCTTATAAGCAAGCACGACCTTAACGAAGCAAGACGGGAAAAAGAAACAGGGGCAAACGTGTGGTTAGCAAATATTTGTAATAGCACCTTACATTTCTTTTTCTATGCTAATGACCATTACTGATCTCCTATTATGTATACAGTGTATGTCGAATTTGCAAAACTAATCGCTGCCGTGCAGATTGATGTCCCTGAACTCGTTTCAGCTTTTGTGCATAATTCGACGCTCGCGCCGAAAAAAGGCAAACAACACTTCTCTTAAACATTGCATTTACAGACGGCCTTACCTACATGTTATTTACTACAGTTTGTCTTCACTTTCAAGACATTGTTGTATTACTTAATCGTTCTTAAACATTGTGCAGGTTCTACTTAGGTTTCTTGACCTACTCGGGTCATTCTTTAAAATTTTGTTTGGTTTCGAAGACATGGGCCTATAATATCACTGCCTGTTTAGCCGATTTTGTAACACAAACAATGAACATATGGTACAATGGTGGTGCGTTTGTTAGGTTGATGGTACAATGGCTGAAGGTGGTCGAGTCGCCGGATCTTTTGCAAGCCATTATCGGTTCGTGCACCATCGTTTGACCTGATTACTTAACGTTAGCCTAATTCTGGCTGGTAATGAAGCAGTTAATCATAGTGCTGTATCGACAATGCTTAGTCAGGAAAATTATTCGGAATTACGGATCATTAGGTAGGTTTAAAGCTAGACTTGATAAAATTGAAAGAGATTGCTTAGAACGTGATTGAAAGAAGGCCTTTGGATTCATAGTCTGTAATCATCACCTGCCTCTCGTAGGACCAGTGCCGGATTAGCCCATAAGCAAATTAAGCAATTGCTTAGGGCATCACGTCTCGGGGGCACCATAGGGCAGAAACAGCACTGAAACAGTATTTGCTGGCACATGAAAGGCAAGGCTGTTTATCAGCAAGATATTACAAGACCCAAAAGTCACTCTAGCTAGAGATGTGCGCCAATCTTTACAAATCGCTCGTTGTTGTTTTGAAAAAATACGAGGTGACGTGGATAGTGGATCGGATACGGGCGTGGATTGCTTAGGGCATCAAGTAGTCTCAATCCGGCACTGCGCAGGACGGATAATGTAAGTAAAAAAGAGTCTGTTGTTATCAGACGGATTATAGTGACGGCTAACCCATTCTTCATGAGTCTTCATCATGTTTGGGCAATGGGAAAGCTCAGCTTAGAGACTTTTGAATGATAATTCTTGGGTTTATTGGACAAGTCCTACAATAACATGTTTTATTTGAAATTCTACAGGTAAGATTATAGGCTCTTACTTATTTTTAGCATGAATGGACGCTGTAGATGGAGCAACGAACAATGAGAAATTCAGCAAGTAAGTACTCAAGCAGATTTACGATCAATGTGAGCAGAGAGCAAATTTAACTAAGCGACTTCAGTGATTTTATGTAAAGTTGTTTATGTAAAACGCCTTGCACAAGCATCAACAACTAAGTTTATATTTTTCACATCTCTCTCCTTTTGGTGAGAGTTTATATCACCTCTCATATTACAAGTTCCACCATAAAAGAAACCTTAGTAGAATTTACAGATTATCACAGGAATAATGGTACCTAATATATACGTAGATAAATTAGGCCGATAATGCGGGTAGTGGCGTGGCATGGGGATAAATATAAGAGGCTTACACGAAGTGGTGGGCGGATAAGAACTATCGGCCTGGGCTGGAAATAACTTTCTTGTCCTAGAATGTTAGCACTGTATCTACTATGGTGGGCGAAGGGCTACAGGTAACATCCTCATTAGTGTTTCTACGAGGTTTTTTTAACATACCTAACATTACATCTTGCCTCGTTTCCCCGAACGGTTGAGCAGAGGTGTAGCTATAGTATACCCATATTTTGCTAGTTATGTTTAAGTACCACGTAATAGGGGGCGACTGACTGCCCCGTTGGTCTCGATGTTGCAAGCGCGACTGCTGAGCGTGGGGTCCTGGGTTCGATTCCCGGGTCGGACAAAGTGTTATTGGGTTTTCCATTAGGAATTTCTTAGTAACAGTCCGGAGTTTGGAAGTTGGCGGTTTAATACCCCCGTGCCTCAGAAAGCCGTTGGTCCTGCGCCTGAACTCTCCCCGGTCGTGTCGGATTGCCGTCGCATCGGACTATGAGAGTAAAGGAACAGAGAGTGCACCTCTGTTTACGCACGCACTTGTGCACTATAATATCTCCTGCGTACCTGGCTAATCTCCTTTGAGATTGGCCACCGTGACAGAAAACGGTCGGGGAGGCTATTATTAATAGGGGGCCAGCCTATTGCCATCAATCGGGCACAAATCCAGACTCCGAGCTGAGAAATTCCAGATGGAAAAACCCAATAACACATTGCTTGACCCGGGAATCGAACCCAGGACGTCCTGATCAGCAGTAGCGCTTACGACCACTAGACCCCCCACTTGCCTTTTATCAGTTGGGTAGATATCTCGCCTCTAGGCCAGCTTCCATAATATTATCCCGACATCGTTTGCGGGTACAATGGCGCCGATTCTGTTGTTCACAAACTAAACTAAATTTAAGTTCATCCCTCTTTTTCTTTTTATTTAATTAAGAAAAGGACAGGATATAAATATTAGTTTAGTCCTGTCAAATTAAGATACTCCATAGACAATTTAGACGAGATTAAAAAATTGGCTATTAAAAATACGTCAATTTACGTCAGGCGCTGACTAATTTGACAGGACTAAACTAATATTTATCTTCTGTCCTTTTCTTGATGAAATAGAAAGAAAAAGATGCCTGAACTTAAATATAGTTTAGTTTGTGAATAACAGAATCGGCGCCAATACCTATCTAAGTTCTTAAGGCGACCTCGAACGCCTTCTTAATAGATGTGTTAATTTACTTATCCTAAACAATATGGTAAGTAAAACAATAGTGTAAGAAGGAAGCTGTAAAGATAAATGAGCATTTCCCGACCTATTGTTCAGTAGATCTAACGTAATTTCGCAATCTGCTACCGACTAATTACACAGCCATAACTAAAAATGTATTATTCATATTGTTCAAGAATTCCTTTAAAAAAATAATTGAATACGGAAATGGCGTCCGCCTCCATTCGCCGGCTAGGACCAATTGAAATTTTGGTGCAGTTTCTTGGCACGTGACTTTATTTGTCCACCCCACCTTAATTTTATGTATATAGAGGACACAGTAAAAGCGATCATTAGTATGATTCCTAAGTTACCTTTTCCTGTATCTGGCGGTGGTGTGGTGCATAATAAACTGTGAACCATTACCCTAGCTGGCGGAACGGAACGAAAGAACTCGCAGCTTGCTACTTGGTTGCCATTACGTATCTCAGATTTACCGGTATCGGTAATGTCTATCGCTGACCGGTCAAGTCTCTTCAATCGTGTTATTTTAATGCTACTGCCAAGGAAGGCAGGAAATGCCATAAAAACTGTAGAACTAATTCTAGCGTTAAATGTATTCATGATAATTGTTGTTGTAACTTGTAACAAAGAATTTTGTAACTTAGAAGATGCGGTTTTAGGTATGTATTCTTTTGTTTAACTTTCAATTTTTTCATAGAAAAAATATTGTAATTATAAATAGAGTATTCTATTTCTACATAATACAGTTAGGGCTGTTGTTGATCGTTTAAAATAGAGCGCCTCACAGCTTCCAAAGATTTCGAACTTCACACTCAAACAGATCTTTTAAAGCCCCAATATTTGCATATGTACATATGCTACCAGCCCCAGGCCTTATTACTCTATCGTCTATCTTCATTTGTAATCAAAAACCGTTTCAAATGAGCCCGAGGGATTCAACGGATTTCCGTGAAATGTTGGTAGGTACCTGCGTGCGATAAAAAGCTTCGAGATTTGAATCAAACAGCCGCTGCGTTCGCTGCGCATTCGCATAGCAGAAGCAGACCATTAGCCGTGGCCGATTGCCAGTGTTGCGAGCTTCATTTAAATGCATCCGTGATGATTACCTACGTGATGGTTTCATTAAGGAATGCTGTGTATTTTTAAGTGTGGTAATATCCGTTAATAAATTAACTAAGGTTAAAAAAAAACACCTCCTATAAGTAGTAGTAAGTATTTAGTATCTTGATCAATTTAATGTGAAAAAGAACCTAACAATAGAAGTCAAAGCCAAGCATGTTCAATAGATCTAAAGATGAAATAATGACGTTGCTCTTCCCGGTCTAGATAGCAATCTGTACCTACTTCAACTCCGAACTTAAGTGTCTTGTTATTTACCTACTTATTTTTTGAAAATTTGAAATGTTATTAACCGACTTCTAAAAAACCGGGCAAGAGCGAGTCGGACTCGCTCACCGAGGGTTCCGTAACATCCGGGTTTATGCATAAGGTTTATGTTTATGAAATTAAATGTTTTTTTTTTTTTTTTTTTATACTTGAGTTGGTTGAATAAAAGGTAAATTGCGGTTTACGATTTATGACGTATTAAAAAAAAACTACTTACTAGATCTCGTTCAAACCAATTTTCGGTGGAAGTTTACATGGTATTGTACATCATATATTTTTTTTAGTTTTATCATTCTCTTATTTTAGAAGTTACAGGGGGGGGGACACACATTTTACGACTTTGGAAGTGTCTCTCGCGCAAACTATTCAGTTTAGAAAAAAATGATATTAGAAACCTCAATATCATTTTTGAAGACGTATCCATAGATACCTCACACGTATGGGTTTGACGAAAAAAAAATTTTTTAGTTTCAGTTCTAAGTATGGGGAACCCAATGGTTTTTTTTCTATTTTTGTTTAAAAATCTTAATGCGGTTCACAGAATACATCTACTTACCAAGTTTCAACAGTACAGTTCTTATAGCTTCGGAGAAAAGTGGCTGTGACATACGGACGGACAGACAGACAGACAGACAGACGGACAGACAGACAGACAGACAGACAGACAGACATGACGAATCTATAAGGGTTCCGTTTTTTGCCATTTGGCAACGGAACCCTAAAAAGGAGGAGGTTTTTATTTACATAGGTAGATACATAAAATCACGCCTTCTTCCCATAGGGGGAGGCAAAAAGTACCTACAATACGCAACCTGCTGCGATCCTTACAAACTCCTATTGCTTGTTATTTTTATTGCTATAAAGGACATCATTAATTTCGTACTCAAAAATAAAACGCCGGCCAGAAAAAAAAGGGCTGCTGTCTTAAAGAAAAATGACCTCTATCAGCATTTTTACTATTACGACGAACGAAAGTCTACCATTAATCCTCCAGCTGCTATTTGAAATTGAAAACGCCTAGAATCATATTTTAATAACAATAACAAGTTTATAGTTAAAACATGTTAAGATGCTAAATTCAATTAAAAGTTGGTATTTTTTTAATGTTATAAGTACAGTCACGAGCACCAATATGTAAACACTTGGCAACTTTAAATTGCGATTTTTTCACGAAATAACGAAAGCAACGTTGAAATACGACACTTTACCTATGGGTTCGAAAATACTATGTTTCTGCTAATATAAAATTTCATTCAAAAATAAAGGAGAAAATTGCCTTTGAATAAAGCCAAGTGTATACATTCTTTTGCTCGTGACTGTACCTGCCTACTTAAGACACTTAAAACTAAACCACCCAAAATATCCAAACAAAGCGAAAAATATCATAAGCTCGAATGTCGAAACGCATCAGAATCCTGGCTTATAAGAAAGAATATTATTTAAAGCTTACAGTTATTAATTAAATAGACCATGACATGAGGCGTGTTGAAAACAAGAGATTATAATCCTCTATAAGACTTTATTAAAAACTTTATTTGATTAATTGACCGAAGCTTTGTTTACAGTTTAATCCATTCAAGCTGAGTAAGATGCAGTTATGTTTGGATTAACTACATTATGCTACGAGATTAACAACCGTGATCGATGATTAGGTTCAAGGCCCTGTCATTAATTCACTGCTGTTTTAAATCGATTGTAATAAATTGATGTCTACTATTAAGGTAAGTACAGTCAAGAGCACAAATATTTTTAGGTAAGTGCACCAAACAAAAATCAATAATTTGGAACCTTTGAACCTTGCTCCAGCGCCACGTCAATTTAGGTATATAAAAAAAAATAGTTTAATTCATGTAACAACTCTTAAAAAACAGATAGGTACCTACATAAAAAAAACCAACCGAGTTCAAAAAAAAACACTACAAAGTGAACAATAATATTAATTTCGGAAGTCGGTGTCGTTGGTTCTGTATTTTCGTTTTTTGACACCGACTTTCGAAATTAAAGTTATTTTTCACTTTGTAGTGTTTTTTTTGGAAGACGGTTGTTTTTTTTTTTTTTGTAAAAGCTTTTAGTTTTCACTTTTTAGTTGTACCTACCTACTAAAAAGTAAAAAATAAAAGAATATCAGTGACAAAAAGCTATTGAACACATCTGCCTACCCCTTTAAAGGGTACAGGCGTGATGTTATGTAGTGTGATTGCGTAAACAATGCATAGATATGCGATAGCAGCAATCGCGGTTGATTTGCTGGCTTTTATTGAAGAGTTCCGTTGTCTGTCTCCGAAACTCAACATCAGATCTTTACGAAATTTAAATGGGACCAATTTAATTTTCGGAATAAAGCTCTTTCGAACTAAAAAAAATTTTGCAAATCCGTATATTTACGATGGAACATTCATAAAAAAAATAGAAACATCCGAATTGAGAAACTTCTCCTTTTTAGAAGTCGTTTAAAAAGGATACATCATCATCGCCAGGAGGGTGTTGGCGCTGCCACGCACTCTCTGCGCACCAGAGACGCGCACCGCTTGCGCATCGTCGCGTATATTATAGTAGCGATTTTATTATGATTTATTTACAAGTTTTTAGATACCCCGTACCGTTCCATACTAAGAATAAAGCTGAAGAGTATGTTGGCTTTAATGCTCTAATCTCTGGGATTACCAGTCGGTTTAATAATAATATTAATTTATTTCAGATTCATCTTACGATTACATCCATATTTGTTAGTACGATTGCGAGCTTACAAACTAGTGTTAGTAATAGTAATGATTGATTATTGATTGACATTTATAATAATAATTTAATTAAATAATTTATAATAATAATAACAATTTTATCCCATTTAATTAAATTTAGGTAAGTGGCAAGTCCGGGTGGACTCCCCGATGATGGTGACAACTTACTAAAAAAAAAAATCTTTTTACATTTGATAGCTCAATTCTTGAGAAAGGTTTATAGGCTAGGCTATTACGTTATGACCCTTAGGAACCTAGCAAAGTCAGGAGAACGCTAAGCGAAAATGAATTTCACGGTGATGCGATGCTCCGGGGTGGGTAGGGAGAACAAGAAAAATCACGCGGGCGAGGTCGCGGCAAATGCTAGTACTTATAATATAAAAAAAGCCTCAAGCTTTTAAGAAAATATTAAAGTAGTATTTAGTAGGTAGGCTACTTTTTAATTCAATAAAAGTATGCTTAAAAAAAATCGTGGAATAACGATTGCTACTTTGAGATGAGACCTATTTCATAACAGCAGGGGTTCCGAAATACTCGTTAATACGGGGTTAATAAAATAATATAATACGAATAGGGGTTCGTAACTACTTACAATATTACCATTAATACAGTAGGCAAAAACACTTAAAAGTGGCCAAGTGTGGTGTGGTGGTTTAGTGCTCTTCACCTACTTATTTTAATAACTTAAGCTCATTTTAAAGTTAGCGTTGGTAAGTAAGTAATAAAGGAGTAAACATCAAAGATAATGAAGCAATTTGCAACGGAAACCATAAATATGAAAGATTTGAGCTTAGGATATTTAGTGCATAAGTGCTACGAGTAAATACTCAAACTTAAGTTTTATGCTTGAGATGTAATTCGGGTTGTTGAGCTTTGGAAGCATTCAAACTGCAGAACTAGGTAGATACTGTACCTTTCTTTTTTTGTATAATTCATGCAGGCAGGATGGCCGATGGGGCCGAAAGGTTCTGGAGTGGCGATCGCATACCGGAAGACGTAGCGTTGGAAGGCCTCCCACAAGGTGGACCGACGACCTTATGAAGGCCGCAGGAACCCGTTGGATGCGAGAAGCACAGAACCGGTCAAAGTGTAGGTGCTTGGGGGAGGCCTATATCCAGCAGTGGACGTCTTTCGGATGATGATACAGGCTGGCTGGCAAAAAAATTATTCTGCACCCTAATTGCGTAACCCACTATCAATCACAATATGAATAATTTTGAAGGATGTTGCTAATTCATTGCGTCATATGTTCGAAAAATTTGTCTGCTCATCAAAGTAAATAAAGCAATGAATGTTGTTGAACTGTCAGAGTGAAAGCCATTACTATTTCTTCTGGTTGCATTCGATCACTCGAACAGAATACATTAGTTTCAAACTTGAAAAGGCAGCGCTTGTTTTTTTTTATAGTGATCACGTCCTCATTAAATAAATATTTCTTCTTTCGCTTCCAGTATTTCTTCTTATTTAGCGCCTACGACGTATCAGGTAGAGAAATAGCGCCTAGCTCTATAGTAGGTCCATACCTTCGTAAAAAATTACCATGGGAACTCAAGAGCTAAAACCGACGCTACGCCCAAGTTTATGGCGTTATTAAAAGGGATAGGGGCAATTGCCACCATACTGCTGCCAGCTTAAATGACGACTCCATATAAAACCTAATTGCCCATCTAATGCTTTGCATAACCTGTGGCTATGTAATGTGATACGAAAGCCTTATTTATGTATCTACTTATAGCCTTTTTAGTATCAGGTATTCACATATCAGTTAGGTTTCTAGTTCCTACTTAATATATTTTTGGTACGAGTAAATAAATACCTATACTTACGTACTTATTTACTTTTGCGCTAGGTACCAAAATTTTGATTGGAATCGATTTTACAGAAGCGATAATTTGTTAATTTTCAATATCAACGAGCGCCACTTTAAAAACAAACTTCTTTCTTTTGATCAATGAAACGAAAGACTTGAAAACAGACAAAAGACGATCTCGACTGGTTAATCATTATTTTTATAAGTCTACCAGAATCTCATGGCAAAAAAAACCAAAAAAAACCTTTGTGGTTTTCACATTTGACAACTTTGGCAATGTCAAATGTATGAAAACCACAAAGTTTTTTTGTTTTTTTTTTGCCATGAGATTCTGGTAGACCTATAGTTGTTTTAACTTAAGAGCAATCACCTCAGTCACGCTTGGTTGGTTTTCGCTTAACACCTTTTGTGCAATATCGGAGTCTAGGAACTAAATCATACTCATCAGCCCGTGGCTGATAGATACTGATTCTAAACGTTAAGGCGACTAGATGACCTGAAGCGCGGTCTTTGTTGGACTGCATAGAAAAGAAAGAGAAGCGCGATTTAATAACACCTGAGGCCTGGGGCCGGTAGTATTTGTATGCAAATATTTGAAAAGATCTGTTTGATTGTGAAGTTCGAAATCTTTGGAAGCTGTGAGGCGCTCTATTTTAAAAGGGGGGCAAGAGATTTATGGGGCTTACATGACCTAAAGCGCGGTCACTGTCGGACTGCATAGAAAAGAAAGAGAAGCGCGATGACACAACGCTGGTAATTTATTGCAAAATAAGAAGCAACTATCTATTTACAAAAAATCTATTGTTTGGAATAAAAAATTAAAACATTAGTGCTTTAGTATGTTGCTTGTAGAACAATCTAACAAAAAAAACATAATGATTGTATGTATAGTATGGTTTTTATTATAAAAAAAAAAGTTTTTAGAGGTGTCTTCATGATTTTTTTCTATCGTAACAAACTAGTTATAATATGTTTTCAACACACTATCTAAGAACATCATATATTTTTTCTGATTTTTTTTACTTTAGTCAATCATATAATTATGTACTTACTTTTATTGTTTCTAAAACTTGCGTTTTTGTGTTTAGGTCCTGTAAGCCCCTTAAAGCCCTTGACAAACCAGTGATTAACTGATTTATTGTGGAACAGCTAAGGTTCTAAGACCCAATCGGCAATAAGGAAATAACCGAACCGTTTTATTAAACTAAATTAAATAAGATTGAATTTAAGTTGTCTGTGTGGTGCCGGACTTAAAGAATAGCACCACCCCATACTTCCCGTGGGTGTCGTAAAAGGCGACTAAGGGTCTAACCGGAGAATGGGCAGCAACGTTCTCTATGCATTCCACCACCATACCATACTGCGATCGCCAACCCGCCTGCCAAGCGTGGCGATTATGGCAAACCCTCCCCCTTTTGGGAGAGGCCTATGTCCAGCAGTGGACGTCTTTCGGCTGAAATGATGATGATGATGATGAATTTAAGTTGTTTCTTAGTCTAGGTATACTAATAATAAAGCTGAAGAGTTTGTTTGAACGCGCTTATCTCTGGATGCAGTCGGACTTGAAAAATTATTTTTGCATTTGTTAGCCCAACTCTTGAGGAAGACTACCCATCATGTTAGGCACTTAGGAGCTGAGCAAAAACAAAAGAGTCTGAAACAACAACGAAGTAATAACGCGGGAAGACGATACGATGCTACAGGATGGGTCGGGGGACCACGAGATTTCACGCGGACGAAGTCGCGGGCAGAAGCTAGGGTATATTTAGGTAGTGGAAGCCATTTGTCGCGTCAATGCGGGAGCTAGGTTTTCCTGCGGGAAAAATATTTCCTTTCATTAAATCTGAGATTCCTTTAGAGATTACGAGAACTGCGAGTTGCACTCACTTTTAGGTAGGTATTCCTGTTGGGTCTATCCTTCGCAACATATAGATATACAGGGTTACTGGTAAAACATTAACAAGCTCTTAAGTGGTCATTGTATTCATCATTATGAACAACTTTTACTATGAGACCAAACCTGAAATCGCGAAAAAAAATCAGCTGTTCCCTACATTTTGACGAGTTATACGAACATAAATGTAGGGAACAGCAGATTTTTTTTTTTCGCGATTTCAGTTTTGGTCCCATTGTAAAAGTTGTTGTAAAAATGGTTTCACGTCTGTCGTCCAACGTCCAAACAATGGGTAATGATCGAACTCACGACCTTTTGCTCCACAGTCCGCCCGGTCGGTACCCTTAGGCTATGGCGTAAAATGATACTCCAATAGGTAATAATTTTACTGTTAGTAGGTCCATACCTACACTTCTCTGAATGATTACCTACACTTTCGAAATACAAAAACTCATACGCGGCCTTCTCTCACTTTCATGGAATTTTTTTTTCTACTCACGAAAGATCAGTGTAGCGTAACAACGTAAAATTGAAAAGCTTAGGTACCTACCTAGGTTCTTATTATATTATAGATGCACAAAAACATTACTATTCAGTTCTACGTAACTTTCGCTTAAGTTTGTTTATTATGCTATCATGTCTTTTGAGTAAGTACAAGCAATCCCTTCTCATTCAGTCCGGTGATTGAAAGTCAAGATTTTACAATAGACTATAAAGATTGAGTTATGTATGAGTTAAAGCTATTCACGTAGGGAAGATAGGTAAGCAGTAAAACCGTAAAGCCAGTGCTGCCCACTTTGCTTCAGTTCTTTTTTAATACTACCTAATAACATGGCACGTCAGAATAAGTTGACTACGACTGAGACTGACACAACATCTATTTTAGTTTTTTATTGTTCCTGCAATCTGCGGCTGTAAACCATCGAGAGGTCTAGAGAACATACTCATTGCTCATAATATAACGTTATTTAATAGTTCACTAATTGGAAATTACTCTGCCAGCTTTAATTAAACCTAGGAGTTACTACTTCCATAAAGATTTATTCGAAAATCGTTCTCTTCACTCAAGTTCACGTCGTCAAGTTGGCACGAGAACCCCATGGATAAATTGCCAATTAATGTAAATTAATTATGTGCCATCTATTGATTAAAACCAGCGGATAATGAGTTTATCCCACACATCAATTAATATTGATGGGGAGTTTCATGTATAATGTATGGCCGTGATAACATAATATATTCTTACAACTTTGAGGAATGTCTGAGAACAAGCGACTACTATTATGGATGTATAGTAAGTATTATAATTGGTAATCAGAACCAGAACATCAAACACCACAATAAAAAAATATAGCATAGACAAAAACTTGATGCTTTTCTTTAGGTTCAAGGCAGAGGACATTAACCCGCTCCACATTTAAATGGGACGCTTCATTCAAATTCAGAATACCTAGCTCAGAAGCTGGAATTAACTTTATTGAATAGCAATTTTTATAAAACTAAAACATATACATATTTTTGTAAATAAATGGAAGCTGGTAGTATTCTATAAATATAAATAAAATAATGTAGGTACATAATTATGTAGAGACGATAATTATGTAGCTCCAGAGTCCACAGGGTTAAAATACTAGAACATGTTCTTCGACATCTAAGGTGTAAAGTTAGTAATAAGTACAGCAATCCTGTTTCACTTACCACTACTTAAGTTAATACAGCAGAATCCCTTGCTTCCACATCGACGTTTGTTCCAGCACAGCACAAATTTACTTCGAAATAATAATTTATCCCTGTGATAATTTCATTAGTGAGCGGCGTTTAGTTTTCAGTGTCGATCATTTTACGCGCGCGCGTTTTATTTTTAAGTGTTCGCGGGAGGCAACGGTCTGCGTTGCTACGGCTTGCGCTCCGCGCGCACCTCTATGGACTGAGTGTTTTCTTTCAAATTCGAACTCCCCCCATCTTAGCGGCAAAGGCAACGCTTCGACCACAGCTTATAAGTTATAAGCTTGGCCACCTGTCAAGCAATCAGAACAAATTCCGCGCACGGGATCGAGGACTATGTTTAGGTACAATAATATACGGAACTTTTTATAAAACCGTTTATTTAGTTCTTATCAACGTTTGACAATAATCATTTTAATAGCATAGACACAGTTACAAGTACTTATAACTTATTAAAACACTAGGAAGTTGTCTTAACTATTAATTAAATTAACTGTTTTAATAAATATAACGAAAACATAATATTTAATATTTTTACCCAAATAAGTTAACAGTAAATTGGAATTAGCACTACAATAATTTCTTTATGTCATGTAAGAAGGTATAACTATTCTAATTTAACATTTACTTACGTTAATTTAAACCGCGGAATTATTTATCTACCCTACTTTTTATGAAGTGTGTTTAGTTATTTTTAATACATTACTGGTATTTTGAATATAATATAATTAATTATAAAATAATTAAGTAACAGATTCTAAGAATAAGATAAAATAAACAAGAAGGAGTTAGAGACAGTTTTATGAGAAAATTAAGGTTTTATGCTCAGAATATGAAAAATGAAAAATTCCCAGCAATGTATATTAAGTTTGTAAATAGCAGTGAACAAACATAATTATTAACTCACATAAAATATTAAAGGTAAAAAGAAAAAAATCACTATCGTCAATCTATTTCGAGAAAATTAAATCCGTGTATCCCTCGTAAATTAAAATTAACAGAAAGTGTTAATAAATACGTAGAAAATTTCAGTCAAACGTTGGCCTAAATTCGAAATTGTTTTTATAATTCAGTCAATAAAGGTCACTAGGTATCACAAAAGAATATGAATGTTATTATAATTATATATATATCCATAATATAATTAAGTATATCTAAGTGGTTTTGTTGGTTTTAATAAAAATAAGCATTATAAGTAAATTAAAACAAAAATTGTGACCAAAAACACCCGAAAATAAGTACTTATAAGTTTTACCACGCACAATGGTCCATTGAAGGACTAAGTGCGGAAACCAAACCGAATAGAAGTATAAGTTTTTGAGAATCCAAGTTATACTTGCCCAATCATAATTTTGATATGTCCATTAGGAGGATTACCTAATATTAAAATCTAAATAGGTGGTATTAGGTAGCTACCAAAATGAGAAGTTTTATAAAAAAAATAATCCATTTATGTCCGGTTTCACTAAACACTACAGTAGGTACGCGGTACACCTAAATGTATTGCCTAATAAAAGTGCACCGTTGATAAGAGTTACATTTAGGTGTCGGATAATGATAGTGAAAACGGGCTTTAGACCTTAAATGAATCTATTTAGGCTAAGTTCTGCCATAGAGCCGCATATGTCTACATTTCGGATTAAGTAATTGTTTTGATTATTCAATACATGACACATTATGACATTATTTAATTTCTATGAGTTTAGCGTTGTAAAATTCAGCCTGTAGGGCCAACTTGGATCAGTCCTTTTTATACTGTCCATGTAGTTTCGCCTTCTTCGAGATCGGCTGGCACTCCGTCTTGTTGTATCAGGTTTTCACTGACAAAAAGTAAAAACTCAACCATAGATTTTGTTCCAATTATAAATACGTGTTCTATTTAATTTTAATATTTCTTCATTATTATTGATTTACAGCAATTTTACACCCAAGCTTCACCCATATTTTGTGACCGTGATAATCCTAAAGCTTCAATTTTGATCATTTGCAAGTAAACCAACAATACCACTTAGACTTAGGGCCTGTTTCACAATGTCCGAAATTCCGAATAGCCATTAGGTGACCTACTCACCAAGTAAATTAAAAAATGGAACAGATCATAAAGGCCCATACTTATTTGCAAGAAAATGCAGATCAAGGTGACAGTAATCAGGTAAAAAATTGCTTTTTAGGGGTGTATGGTAACCCCCAGTATTTATATGAAAGTATGTGGTAAGTATTTGTTGGGATTTAATTTGGAGGTTGTAAAACAGGCCCTTCAGCAATTCGCTAACAATCAATAAAATAATTACGTCTCCTCAATGTTAGGGTTTTCGGAGAAGAGCTGGTGATCGTTGTAGGTCCTCAGATACTTCTTGGTGACGAGGTACAGCAGGAGGCCCCACTTCATCATCATGAACGACCAGACGAGGCGGATGATGATGCTGGTCTTTATTGGCATCACATCTACAACAATAGGCATGGGTTTATTTATTTTTTTGCAGATGTGTATGTGACAAGGAAGTTCTACACACTATGAGGGCCTGTCGGGGTTTCTGCCGTCGAGTACAATTACCGGCACGTAACTTGGCAAGAGATTTTCGTAGTGGGGGAAGTTCGCGCATATAAAAATGTATGAAATTGTGCGTGCGCAAACTTCCCCCACTACAAAAACTCTTGCCAAGTTACGTGCCGGCAACTATATGCTAAATGATTTTATTTCTGTAAGTAAGTTTGTACAAACACTTTACACGTCAACCATATTTTTTTTAAACTAGATGTGGTCGGAGTTTACTATCTGACTACGCTGAGAAGAAAGGCCGAAACAAACTCAGAGGTAATCTTGAACAGACATAATCTTGGTCATATCATGTGAATAACATGTAGATTGGTGTCTGAAATAGTGTTTTGACGAAAGAACCACACTGATTGAGTGCAGGTCTGTCCAGTCAATGCAGGTTAAGCTGCGCGACTTCTGACAAATATGTACACATTTGTCAGTAGTCGCACAGCTTAACTCAGAACTTAAGGAGATTACAAGTCGTTGTCGGCATTCTTGCCAGTTTCATTCAGCCGATAGTGGATCGTTTCATTAAATACTGAGAAATAATTAGGTACTACTTTGCTTTCAGATAAGCTGCAGATGAATAGACGAAAATAATATGTAAGAAGATGAGAACTTGGGAGCAAAGTAAATACAGTTCATCTATCGCTAAATTCTTCGACCATGATGGAGGAGTTTTTCAACTTCGCGTTGGTCAAACTTCTATCAGAATTGATGTCTTCAAATATAGTGAAAATCTCTAAACTTAAGCATTTAACGACCTTAACAGTTCTAATGATAAGGCCGCTATTTAATATCATCATCTGCCTAGCCTTTTCCCAACTATGTTGGGGTCGGCTTCCAGTCTAACCGGATGCAGCTGAATACCAGTATTTTTCATGAAACGACTGCCTATCTGACTTTTACAACTCAGTTACTGGGTGATACGATAGCCCTTGATAAGACTGGTTGTCATAATTTAGGGCTTCTGACGACCCGTAACAATTGCCAAAGATCCACGATTGACAGCCGGGCCAACAGCTTAACGTGCTTTCCGAGGCACGGAGAGGTCTTGATATGTAAAGATGGTCACCCATCCACGGACCCACCGCGGCAAGCGTAGCTTAACCGATCGACCCGCGCGGCTATTCCTGTCATCGATAATAAAATGTTAATATTGTTTCTACTAAAATCCTTTTAGTTAGGAGGCTTTTAAATCAGGTTGGAAGATAAAACATTTGGTCCATATAATTGCGACCGGACAATGAAATCCTGTATAGGTACATTAGGCTAGGCGTATGCTGGGACGCAGATGACGCAGCGCAGTACATTGCAGATTTAGCAGCGCAGGGCAGGCGAGACAGACATAGTCCGCGAGAGTATGCTGTGACGCAGTTAACATACGCACGCATTCGCGTTCTAGCTGGTACAAAGAATATAGACGTCTCGACTCGCACGCGTCGTCGCGCAGGAATCTGTGCAGGCACTACAACGAGGCGCAGAGCAGGGCAGACACATGTCTGCGTCTCACGTGCCTGCGCCGCAACGTACGCAGCACTCGGTACTTTCACGCATTACAAATCTGCTCTGTCCTGCGCTGCGCGGACCTGCGTCGCCTGCGTCCCAGCATACGCCTAGCCTGATTCTTGCCAAAGTAAAAATTCAGTGCGAGGGGCGTGTTACGCGACATCGCAATTTTTTCTTAATGCATATTATCTGAAATGAGTGTCATTGACGAGTGTTTAGCCAGCTAGTTGGACCGGCGATCTCGAAAAGTGGCTGGGAAAGACTGGATGCGGAAGGCGGAGGACAGGGAGTTGTGGCGTAGCCTGGGAAAGGCCTATGTCCAGCAGTGGACTGCGACAGGCTGTGTTGATTGAGTCTTTGGTACCCAAGATATAGACTTGCTTAGTTTAGGGCCAATATAAATCCTTAATTTTGAATTCTTAATTATTCAAATCCACTTATCATTGGTAAACACGCTATACAAAAACAATGTGCAGGTTTTGCGTAGTTATTGTATAAAACAGAGTAAGCGAATGTTATGTTAATTTATCAAACATTTGATAAATTTTATTGTAGTTATGAATTAATAGTAATAATAAAAATCTTAGTTTTAAATGTTATAAATATGTATCAGACAGTGATAAGGGGATGAGTAATGAATAATCAATACGTAGTTCACCTTATCATGTGACAAAACATTTTGCAACAATTTATACACTTACTAGCGATCCGCCCGGGCTTAGCACAGTTTTTACTACTTGAAAAAACATCGAGATTTTTCTTTCGCTTCAAATTCCGTTGCATAGTTTATAAGAACAACAGTGTCACACAGACAGACACGAAAAGCAACTTTAATTTTTAATAATTATGTATAGATTATAATTGTGCTAGAATTAGTAACAGAAAATGATTGGTTGTTTAGGTCACATCTTCAAAGTAACCTATGATTAGTTACTACTTAAGTAAGTTCTTTGATTTGTTATGAAAATATTATTATCGTGAAATGTCAAAAAGTTATCAGAACTATTTTTGTAAAACTTTTTAGTATTATCACCACTATCAAGAACATTATTTTATTGGTATATTGAACCGAAAATTGAATGAAGGTCTTAACACATCATTATCATCATCATCTGCTCAGCCTTTTCCCACTATGTTGGGGTCAGTTTCCAGTCTAGGTCTTTTAATACATACCAGCTTTATAATAAATCTCCAGGAATAGGTAGAAAAGTGTCAGCGCTGATCCTGAGACGAAGCCAATAATGCCAAAGTCACCGATGTACTGCAACGCTTTTCTTGAAAAGTTTACGTGTAGTGACTCTTTGAGGTAGTGGCAATGCAGCATCAACGCCAATGATGCATGTATACCTGTAATAGAAAGATATGGTTATTTGCATAGAGTTTGTTAAAAGATAAACACAGGACATGCATGTCTTGTTTTTTTATAAAAATACATTCTATTTTTTTTAAATTTTAAGTTGCTTTTGTATGGTTTGGATTTCTATATTTATGTTCTATTCTAATTAGTTTAGGTCCAATTAATAACTTTAAAATAATAATTATGAGGAAATCTGAACAGGCCTAACAAATCACAAAGGTGCGGACAGGAAATAATAGAACATTATATTAGGGAAAAATATTAACAAAATCATAGTTCAATTAAGATGATGATGACTTAATTTTGTCACTGTAGCAACCGCAGGATTACACAACTGTCCCGAGGTCAATTTAAGGCTTTCTAAAATATCAGGAACAAGTTTCAGGCCTTTATTAATTTAAAGGCCTAAAGCTTGCTTGCTTATATGTTGATAACCACCTCCTCTGCTGTGATATTTGTATGAATGCTCTTTGCTACAACAGGTCATATTTCGGCTCACTTACCAGATAAAAGCGCCCACATTCCGGCTTCAATGTTTGCATAAACAATGCAGAAACATATAAACGCAGATAAGCCTAAAAAGGCCCCTAAAGCACTTAGTGCTATATGAATTTTAACACGCAGCATATTGATCACAATCTATAATCAATTGCTAACAACAAATATCAATTATTTATGTCGAAAACAAAGAGATAATTTTCGCAATTTTCGTTACATTTATTTACGAGCACAGCTGTAAACGGAACCTGTCAGGTATATAAAAAAAAACCATTGACTAAGTAGTGATGTACTAGTATCGTGATATTTAGTACGACTGCCAGTGTGTGAATATGATTCGATAAGTTTAAAAAGTAGGAGATTCGTGTAATCTAACTACCAAGTTCTTTTGAAGCAGTTTAACCTGATTTGAAAGGAAAACTATTGAGAAATGGTTTTTTGATAAAATAATTATGGTGTATTTATTATCTTTGGCGCGGTCTAATAACTGATAAAGCCAGCAGTGGTAACATCGCATACATTGACAAAGAATACCGCAAGGTCTGCATATCTGCATCCAGTTTTTTGGTTCTACTTCTTCGTAGTTTGGCTCCGACCATGAAGCAAATGATTTGTTAGTTGATTTGTGTGTTCATTACAGTCGGATTTATAAACGACGACACTATAATTGACACTACAGTACAGACAAGACAATCTGTCAAATGTCAAACCTGTGTGAATGTTGCTTCAGTTGAGCAGCGTTTCATTTCACAAAAAGAAAATAATCTGTAGCTTTTTGAGGAAGCTATCTTTCTTACTCGCATTGATTAGGACTGAGCCTGTCTCATTTCATTTTGAAATCTTTTGTGGTTCCATGTATTTCGAAATATTAGATTAAAAATAAAATCCAAATCAAAATATTTTTGTGAGTACGAGTATTCATGATAAAAATAGATTATCTACCCATGGGATATTTTATAGGATAGCATTTTATTTATGCGGTTCAAGACTAAATTTATAAGTTCACTACTCTTAGCCGATCGTTTGTAATTTTATTAATAAAAAATCTCATTGTTTTGTAAACATGAGTCGTGTAAGTCAAGCTCAGATGAAGAAATTACTGGACCTGCTTAGCGAGGATGGTATACTGGTCGATGGCAGAGTAATGTACACCAATACGAATAAACAGAACTTTTGGAGGAGTATCGCTTTTCAACTTAATGCCGTCGAAGGAGGTGTTTATAAAAACACTTGGAAATGGTGTAAAGTAAGCTCCTTTCTATAGTAATGAGCAGAATTATCTTCTTTTCAGATTATTAATAGCTTGTTTTCTCTCCTTTTAGTTCATAACTAGCATTATTTTGTTATTATTTAAAAGTAAAGAAGTTATCTTGATTGTAGATGTACCATACCACCTCTGCGGCCTCTGCCTAACTCTTCAGGGTATCCAGGCGTGATGATATGTTATACATATTATCACTTGACTTGTATTCTAAAAACTAGCTTCTGCCCGCGACTTCTTCCGCATGAAATTTCCTCCGATCCACCCTGTCGCCTGCACGCGATATTATTTCGTTTACGCTAAGTTAGTGTTCTTTCTGACTTTCTTTCAATTCGGATCCTTGGGGTCCTAGCGTAATGTTAAATGGCCTATAGCCTTCTCCATGAATAGGGCTATAAAAATCATAATTTTTAAGTACTTTCATTTCTATTATTATAAATTCCAGATGTGGGCTGATTGGAAGAACAAAACAAAGAAAAAAGCCAACATATTGCTAAGCAGAAAGAGCTACTCCGTTGAACAACCAACACCTAAACTGACCAATTTAGAATTAAGACTTCTGAAGTTAGTAAACTACCCTATTGATGATAAGGAGGATGCCCTGACTTTGGAAATGGTAATAAAAACGTATATGTGTGTGTGAAGCACTACTGCTGAGCATGGTTCTGGGTTCAATTCCCAGCTCGTACAAAGTGTTATTGGGTTTTTTTATCTGGGATTTCTCAGTAGCCACTCATAGTCTGAATTTGTGCCCGGTTGATGGCAATAGGCAATACATGGAACTTTAACATAACTGGTGAAATGTGGGTGTTCTATAGTTACACCTCTGTCCAACCCTTCAGGTAAACAACATGATGTTAATGTGTCTTTTCCACCCTGAGTGAATCTGCTGGTTACAATAGTGCTGTGTGTGCCTTAAATATGCAATAATTTCATCATAGGAATTTAGGAAAGGGAACAATATTAGCCACTATTCATTATAACATTTCACTGATGTCATCATCATCATCATCATTTCAGCCGAAAGACGTCCACTGCTGGACATAGGCCTCCCCCAAGCACCTCCACTTCGACTGGTCCTGTGCTTCCCGCATCCAACAGGTTCCTGCGGCCTTCACAAGGTCGTCGGTCCACATTGGCCATCTGTTCTGCGAGCAATGTGCCCTGCCCATTGCCACTTAAGTTTGGCAATTCTTCGGGCTATGTCGGTTACCTTGGTTCTCCTGCGGATTTCCTCATTCCTGATTCGATCACGCAGGGAAACTCCAAGTATAGCCCTCTCCATTGCCCTTTGGCTGACTTTTAGCCTTCTTATAAGGCCCATTGTGAGCGACCACGTTTCAGTTCCATAAGTCATCACTGGCAACACACACTGGTCAAAGACTTTCGTCTTGAGACATTGCGGTATGTGGGACGAGAAGATATTGCGTAACTTCCCGAACGCTGCCCAGCCGAGTCGGATTCGTCGATTTACCTCTCTCTCGAAGTTAGATCTACCTAAGTGGACAGTTTGTCCTAGGTAAACATACTCGTCCACGACTTCGAGTGTAGCGTCTCCGATCTTTATGAGATTGGGTGTTACATGGGCATTTGACATGACCTTCGTTTTGTCCATGTTCATTTTAAGACCCACTCTTTCGGAGCCTCTACTGAGGTCATCGAGCAGTGTGCTGAGGTCCTCCATAGTCTCAGCCATGACTACGATATCGTCGGCAAACCGAAGGTGAGTTATGTACTCGCCATTGATGTTGATGCCAGCCCCTTTCCAGTCCAGAACCTTGAAGACATCCTCCAATGCAGCGGTGAACAGTTTCGGAGAGATAAAGTCTCCCTGTCTCACACCTCGCTGCAGAAGGATAGGTTTCGAGGTCTGATCCTGGAGTCTGACTGACATAGTAGCGTTTTCGTACAGACACTTCAGCACTTCGATGTACCGATAGTCGATCTGGCACCGTTGAAGAGACTGCAGCACAGCCCATGTTTCGATCGAATCAAATTCTTTCTCGTAGTTTACAAACGCTAAGCAGAGAGGCAGGTTATATTCTTCGGTCTTCTGTATAACCTGTCGCAGCGTATGTATGTGGTCTACGGTGCTAAAGCCTTTACGGAATCCGGCTTGTTCGGGAGGCTGGAAGTCGTTAAACCTGCGCGCGAGACGGTTCGTGATGACTCTCGAAAACAGCTTGTAGACATGGCTCTGGAGTGAGATGGGCCTATAATTCTTAAGGAGGGCATTATCGCCCTTCTTAATGAAAAGTATCACCACACCTCTGTTCCATTACTGTGGTGTTTTGCCCTCGAGTACGACGGAACCAAACAGCTTCTGAAGGGCCTTCAGAACGGGTTTTCCGTAATTCCGTCATCGCCCGGTGCCTTGTTGTTTTTGAGCTGCTTCAGAGCCATCCTAATCTCGTACAGGCTGACGTCCGGGATGTCTTCGGTATAGTGCCGGGTCAATCTAGCTCTTGGGTCGTTTGCCAGATTAATAACGGGGTTATTTGTTGACGTGTATAACTGTCCATAGAACCTCTCGATCTCTCTCAACAGCTCAGGTTTGGCGGATACAATCCTGCCATCATCGGTCTTCAGTTTCATAACCTGGCTCTGCCCAATAGACAGATCTCTAGCAAAGACCTTGGAGCCTTTATTTCGCTCTATCGCGTCCTTAATACGATCTGTATTAAAGCGGAGAAGATCGCTTTTCAAGGACTTAGAGATCCGTCTATTGAGTTGCCGGTAATTTAGCGCATCACCCGTAGACTGCAGGATCATCTCGCGCCTCTCCTTCATGAGCCGCAAAGTAGGATCAGAGAGCTTCTTTTTTGAATTCGTACGGCGGATCTTGAAGATCTTAGACCCGACCGTATGGACAGTTTCCAAGAACCCATCGTTATAATCGTCCACGGAGCTCCCTAGGCATTCGAAACGATTCTGGAGTTCGAGCCGAAAGCTCTCGGGGTTTTGGATCTGGATCGGTGCTGTGCACCATTTTCATAATACATGCATAAATGTTTTAAGCCTTTTTAATTTACAGGTGGTAAGCAAAGAGGAGGTACCAGAGCCAACAGATGACTTCCATGTGGAATTCTTAAATAACGACTATGGTGATGGAGACATGCACTCTCCAGACAAAACACCTTCTGATGTAGAAGAAGAAGAAGAGGAACACAAGACAATAGACCACTATGATAGAATTGAGAGCAAATTCTGTGATGTTGATGATATTTTACAAGGTATACATACAGCGAAGCGCAGCACGGTTTTCACTGCCAAAATATCTCCCTAGCACTTCTTAAAATAAAGTCGAAAATAAATAACCTTAACCTTGCGCTTAAGGATATTGTGTATGGGCTTGTTGATATTTGGTTCCTAGTGAAAAGCACTCTTTGCCAGAGCAAAGAGTGCTTTTCAAAAGATAAATACACAGAAAATTAAGAATTAGGGCTAACATAGACCTGTCTATGTTAGCCCTAATTCTTAATTTTTCATACACTTCTGTATTCTTCACAAAATTTATGTAAGTACCTATTAAATAACTTTATTTACAGATGGTAAATTAGAAGAGGAGGAAGAACCAGACGTAGAATCATCAGATTATGGGCATAAAGTTCAATCAAGAGGTAAACCATGTAACTTCTGACTCTTTCTGGGTACATTACATTGTTCTCACAATTATTTTACACAAAACTTTTTTCCGACATTAAATCAAATTAGGTACCGTAAACGCGGGTTACTTTAGCTAATTTTTTCATCTTTTTTAAAAACCCTTTGACAGTAGGGATTATGGTGGATTTCTTAGCATTTTAATGGATTTGTTTTACAGGTGAGGATAGGAGCTAATTAGTTATAATGTTATTTTCCCCAAAATGTATGTGTAAATATTTTATTTTATTTTTTTACTTTTGAGCCAATGTTGTTCTTTGAAGAGGGTTAGTTTGACCTGCATATTTTGTCGACCCAAAAACAATATTTATGACAGCGTTGAGCCAATCTAGCCCTATATAACAATAGAAAACCCTTTTTTGTATTGAAACAAAGTTCCCCCCCAGAGCTAAAGTAACCCGCGTTTACCGTACTTCACTACCAACCCGCACTGGGCCTGTGGTAGATTATGGCCCACTCCCTCTCATAGAGAGGAGGCCTGTGTCCCAGCTGTAGGAACATTATAGGCTGATTATGCTATGCATGTATTATGCTAGGTACTTCACTGGAATTATTATTTAAAGTTAATTGTAAAAGAGTAACATGGAGTAAGTTACACTGGAAAGGCCAACTGAGTTTAATTTTCTGAGATATCCTTTGACAATTCTAAAGTAGGTACTTGTAAATGATCATACTAATCTATATACTTATGTATTTTTAAAATAAAGTCACTTTTCGTGCCTGTTTGTGTGACCGCTTAGATCTTCTAAACTGCACAATGAATTTGAATGCCGTTATCACCATTATTTATAGCATTTATTCTGGAAGGGTTTATTTGTTTAGTACTTTCATATTTAACTTTGATATAAGTAGCACAGTAACTATCCTGGTGCTGACTTGCTGGATTCGTGTTCTCCCCTACCTATCGTTATTTCTCTCCTGACAAAATTCTGTTTATATAGAGTCAGTTTATCTATCTATCTATCCTCATCTGGTCTGTTAGGCAATCTTATTAAGTTCGGTAAAAATAGAAAAAGTAAATACGTGTGTAATTTTATTCGTGAAATAAAATTGACGTACTTACAATCAATGACGTAATATATATCATTGCGTACAATGCGTTTTAAATAAGAACAGGATCGACTTAGCGCCATGTTGTGACGTCATAGCATAGGTGAGCAAAACAAGATATTTTTTTAATAACATAAATTATTTACGAAAACATTTTTTTTTCAATTCCGCTCATGTCTGCATCACTGTTTGAGTGGTCATCGTTAACAAATAACAACAATAACAAATTTAACAGGAAACAACCACGTAACATACAGAATTAACGAAAGAAACAGTAACACTCCACAAGCACTCAGTCTCACGAAGAATCACACCAACAACCACAGAGCATGTAACACCCAACAACGACAAGATGTCGGCTGGCATCTTCTTTACTGTCTGGTGATTTGTTGTCAACAATGAAAATAAGAAAGAAAGTAGCATAATTTAAAAAAAAAACTAATTATGACAAAAATTTTTATTTTTTTTCACTTTGATTTATCTGAGACTCGGTTAAACAAAAAAAAAGTTATTGATACGCAAATAAGTTTTCTTTGCAAACCGTACTTTTCAATCAACACTTGACAGACAGAGGTCATTGACGTTCCTATTCTTATTTGAATCGCATTGTAAGGCAGTTATTTTTACCGACTTCACAAAAAGGAGGAGGTACTATGTTCGGCTGTTTGTATGTTTTTTTTTTTTTTTTTTTTTTTTTTTTTTGTATGTTTGTTCATCGATTACTCCGCCAATTGTCGACGGATTTTCAAAATTCTTTTTTTGTTCGAAAGTAGATAGTTCTGAGGTGGTCCCATTGTCACTAAGTTAGGATCTGATGATGGGATCTTAGAGAAATCGAGAGCAACCCTCAAATTTTATAGGCTTACTTATTGTTTTTCGCATATTTTATGAAGTATCTTGTGTATTTGCGTACGGTTGTCACCATCTCAGGTAGCTGGGCTGATGATGGAAGGTTCAACTCCTTAACAGTAAGAAGTTACTCGAACAGGCAAGGACTGTTTTAGTAAATTGTTTTGATGTTTGATTGGGCATTTGCCACATTTGGTCTCATGATCATCAAGTTATGACCTGATGCTGCAGTCAGGATAGTCTGCAGAGTACCTAACTCCTCGATAACTAACAGCAGATATATCGTGTTTAGGCTCATTGCAAAGGGCTCGATGTGTGGATAAACGTACTGGTAATGAGAAACACCGAAGTACATAGAGACCTGATGCTGAAGCCAGGAGCATCACAAAAAGTACAAATCTTGAAATTACAGCACCGTAGTCGTGTTTGGGGTCATTTTAAACGGGACTAAATTTTAAGTTCAATGCAATGTTGACATAAGTCTGGCCTGATGCTGCAGCCAGGATTATCAGCATGTAGTCTAAAAACTAATAAATACTTCATAAAGTGAAATACTTTTGCGAGTTTTCTTCTGTATAATTATCCTAACAAAGGTTGCCGGTAGGGCTGGATGAGAGAAGCGGAGGACCGTGAACGTTGGTGCAAACTTGGGGAGGTCTACGTCCAGCAGTGAACTGCAATAGGCTGATGATGATTCATAAAAGCCTCAATCGTTGCATTTCACGCAATGCCTTTTCGTCATGTGGTCTATTTAGCAATTTGGTAGGTTCCAAGTCGCATAATACAATGCCATCCAGCGTCTTTACACGACTAAGCGCAACATAAACTTGGCCCTTAGCAAAATTTTTCTTGCCTAGGTCTATTACGGCTTTGTTTAAGGTGGTGCCCTGGAGTTTATGCACCGTTACAGCCCAACTAAGTATAAGCGGCAGGATCCGTCTTTCCACATCCCCATAGCCTTTAGTTGCCTGATAAGTTGCTGACACAGGCGCTATGGCGACTAACCCCTCACTGTCTTTCACATTTATGCCGATAGTACTATCGTCAAATTTTATAAAAACTGAATCTGGTAACTCACCAAATTCAATTTGATCGCGGCGAAGGGCAGGCCACTTAAACTTCGATACGATCCCCATTGCCCCATTCACCAGACCCTCAGACACAGAAATGTTGCGTCTCAACATAACTCTAGAACCTATTCCCAGTTTTAACTCATGCATCAATCCACCACAGTTGTTTACGTCAGCTGGAATAACATTTGATGGTGGTCGTTTGCCGTAGGTTGCTGCCTCTCGTGACTCATCGATAGCTCGTAAGGTGTAAATGCGACTTGACTGATGCAGTTGGTCCGTCATTTTAGAGTTATAGCTTTCTACCAATTTGAGAGTTGGAAATATCCTCACTGCTGCACCATCTGCAAATTCACCACTCTGTTCGACTTGCCGTCTTTCACACAAAAGTTGTAACTGTGGGAGTGTGAGCTCACCAAACCGTAAATTATTCAGCAAATCAACAAATTCCACATCAGTACTTTGACGCATATTGATGGTGAGTTCGCAAAAGGAGAACTCTTGCCACAAATGTATTTCTGCATTTGACCACGGGGGTTGTTCGAAACACCAATGTCCTTTAACTGGTGGTAATTGCATGATATCGCCAAATAACAATATATGTACACCACCAAATAGCAAATTATTGTTCTTGAACTCCTGTAGCCGTAAGTGAATTATACGTAAGTTTTCGTAGGAAACCATGGATATTTCATCTACTACTAGCCATTTGATGTAACGCCACTTACGCCTTTCGCGCTCTAGCGGCTGCCCACTCATTTTACGATAGGTCATTGTGGAACCTCTCTCTATAGGAAGGGAAAAAACCGAATGAAGGGTCCTACCAGAAATTTGCCGTGCCGCTACGCCCGTCAAAGAAGCCACTTCCACAAAAGTTGGTTTCAACAAAATATCCACCGTTGGGGCGTAGCAACGCCTGATATGCTCTACAATTAGTTTTAATAAGAACGATTTTCCGCTGCCTGCTCCACCCGTAATAAATAATAACAAAGGCTGTAGATCATCATTGCACCTGATGTCGCGCTCAATGGCATCCGACACTTGTTTCAACAAATCCTTTTGTTGAACATTTAGGCTTCTGATTCCGCTTACGAAAACTTCATCAGGCATAGCTGTAGGGTCATTATTTTCATCAATGAAATCGTCATGACTGTACACATTGATTTGGTCTTCGGCGTAGATGTTCACATTATGTTCTGTAGGATTATCATCCTGGTTCACTGTGTCGAGTGCTACAGCCTGAACCAAAGCTTGCTGAATGACTTGTTCAGCGTGGCCAAATTGTTCTACGGATAAATTAGGTAGAAGAGGCCTTAATTCTGACTGTCGGCGTAGGAAACAAGCTTCAGCTGTTTCGTCTTCTAGAATAAGCTCACTTTCACAGCGAAAAGGAATGTGACATACAATTAAACTATAGTAAAACCCTTCTCGGTCACTATTCAAAGTGTAGTATCGAGTACGTAAAACTGCTGCCTGATTTCTGATTCGCATTTTTGAATTATCACGTAATTGGATGTATCTAGCGCTCTCACTCTCGTGGTCTCTTAATTCTATATCACCATCGTCGTCATTCCAAAACGTACTTGAAACGGTTTCGTACCGAACTGCGAATTCGGCCAGACTTATGCCTTCTAAATCATCTGGTCTTAATTGATAACGATCTAATATATTGTTAAAAAACGATGTTTCGTCTTCACTAAATCGCAAAAGTCTGTATCGTTGCTCTGGACGACAACTATTTACAAAAACAGTTTTTCTAGAACACATCTTTAAAGGTAAATGACAGAGACGGTACGCCGCTTCTGGGGCACTAACTAAACGTTGACCAAGAATCGCCATGGAAACAGCAAACAACTGCTTCCACACATCGTTACTATGGCGTTTTGCTTTCTGGACCGCTTCCCTAACAACATCTCCACAATCATTGGACTCGCATTTGCTGGCATACTTGGCAATATAATACGCTACAGCTGTTACAGTCCCACAAGGCTGTACGTCCATATTTGCTTCCCAAATTTTTAGAAGAGTGGTATTATAGTTGTTAATCATAACTTCTTCTGCATTTCTTTGTATTTCACAAAATCGTCCATTGTTACGGAGGGCGTCATCTGGTTCTAAACATTTTGTCGTCGCACTTATAGCTCTTGGGAATCCAAAACGACAGCAACCAGCGTTCCGGTCTTTGTAGCATGTTGTGGAGTGTTTGTGGGTTTGTAACCTTTTAACCTGCTCCGAATTATTGCCTCCAAGTGAGCATGACACGACCTGATCGATTACTCTAAGTCCTTCAGTAGTCTGAAAATCGGGAATAGAGTTGCACCACAAAAGCATATGTAAATGTGGGCTACCTCGGTTCTGGAACTCTATTCTGTACCAGTAGTCATTAATGGCTCCTCCTAAACAGTCAGGATTCAATTTAAAAAATCTCATTAGTGCATTTACCCTAACTGTGAACTGTCTAGCCACAACTACTGGGTATTTTTGTACGAGTTCAAGTCTTTCATCGAATGGTAGGTCTTCAACAACATCCGGCAATGCATCAGGACGTCCGTCTGCAATCAGTAACGCCTTAATCATATCTGGCCAATTGAGATCATTGCAAGAAAATGTTACGAACCATGTTGGAGGGCCAAGACTCCGTACCATGGCAATTAGCTCAGCGCAACATCTTTTCCAATATGCAGCGGATCCTCTGATGTTTCTCATCGTCAAGTGCATATTGTCGACAAGACCTTGAGGAGTATGTTCACCTTGCTTCATTCGGCACGAGACGGAAACACTTGCTTTGGCTTTAAAATATTCTACAACCGATAATGCAAAAAATAAATAATCGTTTCTTTTAAATCGGTTATCTTTGCCCATGATTCGAGCCTGGAAGTAATCAAGAGCAGTTATAGTAATATCTCTAATTTCCCCAAATCCGTTTTTCCCATCAGGGAAAAGAAAATACCAGCATAGCTCTTCCATTCTTTTTTCCCTCTCTATGTTAATTGGTGGTGCAGTCTTCCTTTGGATATCAACAACTCTGACTTGATCGTTTAATTGATTTTCATTATTCGTATTAACAACATTCTCTAAATTTGGAACATCTTCGTCAATAGAATACAGCAAACTTGTTGATAAAATAACTCGTCTTTCAAAATTATTTGTACCTTGTATGAAATTTACTGGTGTTGTGGAATCATGCGACATACTGGAGTTGAAATTGGGTGGTGACCTAGGGAGAGAGGTATCTGTATGACGATTGGATGATAGTATACTCTTATTGGCTTTACCTTTATAGGAACAAGTGTAAACAAGTGACTCCTGAGTGACTACCTTTTCTACGTTGAGAGGTCCAGTATTCAGTAATTCAGGGTGCGTTGTTTGAGAATCAACATGTTGTAAATTGTTTGCCTCTTCGATCGTAATAGAAACGGGTGTAATGGAATACGTGTTCAAAAAGTTTTCATTACCTGTATTTACCCTTAAATTACGCCGTAGAATTGCGAATAATTGACGGGTATTCACAAAGCGCATGCAACATGCTTTTCCTCTAGTCGACGCCTTGTTACCCTTTGGCCCCCTGGCATGGGAATCTAATAGCCAATAATGTATATTACCAGATATTTGGTGACATGCTATTGCGATGGAAACTGAATTGCTTGTAAGGATTCCACAATGATGATTTCTAAAAAAACTAATTAAGCCGTTTTCTAAATTCGGGAATCCTTCTTCACTCTGATCTCTGTCGATATGACCATCTATCGCACTATTGCTCTGGACGTCTAAATTTATCCATTGCCCATTATATTGTAGACGTGGTAGAATTTCTCTTGCAGCTAAATATTCAACATTTAGTTCTCCAGCGTCAGGATTTTCTCTTGCTTCAATGCATTGGCGGTAAAAAGAATCTCCAATAATTACGATATAATCAATATCACTCACTGTCCATCTATTTGCATCCGATAAAGCAAACGCAGTACACGCAACTGCTGCGACAGCTGTACATTGTTTTCCGCGGGAATCTACGTCAAATCGGGCATTTCCTTGATGAAAGGTACCATGCAAAATTGCTACATCACTATTTATATCTCTAAATGTACTGGATTGATTAACTTGTTGTACGAGTATTTGTTCAGAATCTTCAACCTGCACTTGGTTATTGGTAGACTCTTGAATGTCAGCAACATGAATTATTTGTGAGATATCGTATTCCAAGACACTTTCAAAATTTGGTATGACGTCGTGATACAATCTGTTGTGTCTTAATAGCCATTTTAGAGCAGTTTTCACTCTTTCGGTATTAACATTGAATTGTCTTTGCTGTTCTAAGTTCTCTCTTGATTCTACAACAATAACCAAGCCAGCACTAGAAATAGGAAGTGGTAATTGTTCAGCAACTTCAACTACGTCTTGTGCAAATAAAACCACTTGACCTTTGCACCAGCTTTGGCTAAACCTATTTTGCACTTTGATAATTTTTAGAAAAGGATTCATTCGACTAAGAAGATGTTTCTCTACCTCTGACAAGCAAGCTAACTCTGGTGGTACCGGTGCTACATCCATTTTGTTCCAGTACGCTTGGCCAGGAACTTTACGTTTTCTCAGATTGGTTAAGCATCTAGAACATGTAACAATTTTACGCATTTCTATCAATTCATTGGGTAGTAAATTTCGACTACACGCAGTTTCTAGATTGCACCTTTGCATAGGGTACAATAATTTTTTACAGATGCTACATGCTACATCTGCAAAAACATTGATAGCCGATTGAAAAGAATCCTCTCCAACAAAGCGATTTCTACGACATACATCCCTCTGTCTCTCCAAGCGATTACGTCTATGTTCCTCATTTTCAATTCGCATTGATTCACAGTTATGCTCTCTCATTGCCGTCAGTCTTCGGATTCGTTGATCGGCAGGTTCAGTTCTTCGTCGTTGATGGATAACGTCAAGTCGGTGCTCACGTTGTTCGAGAGTCTCATTACTCAACCGATCTCGTATAACACCGATTCGGTGATCACGTTGATCGGGAGCCTCATTACTCAACCGATCTCGTATAACACCGATTCGGTGATCACGTTGATCGGGAGTCTCATTACTCAACCGATCTCGTATAACACCGATTCGGTGATCACGTTGATCGGGAGTCTCATTACTCAACCGATCTCGTATAACACCGATTCGGTGATCACGTTGATCGGGAGTCTCATTACTCAACCGATTTCGCATAACACCGAGTCGGTGATTACGTTGATCGGGAGTCTCACTGCTCAACCGTTCTCCTATAACACCGAGTCGGTGATCACGTTGATCGGGAGTCTCATTGCTCAACCGTTCTCGTATAACACCGAGTCGGTGATCACGTTGATCGGGAGTCTCATTGCTCAACCGTTCTCGTATAACACCGAGTCGATGTTCACGCTGTTCAGACGACTCGTCACTCAATCGTTCTTGAATACGATAGAGTCTACAGATCCTATCATTTAGTGACTCTTGTGATAATTGAGAACGCCTGTAATTTCTCATCTGAGATAACCTAACATGACGAGCTAACTCTGATTCTTGGAAACGGGACATAGCGCTCCGTTTGCGACACTTAGTTAATCGTTCCTTATTTGCAATATTAGTTTCATTAATTCTGTTTGCCCTCATGCGGGCGGCCCCTTTACTTGGTCTGCCCATAGTGATTCTTAACAAAGGCAAAAATTCTAATTACCTACACAAAAAAATGGAAAAATAAAATTATTTAAAAAGAAACAAAAACCGACTTCAACAACCTAATAAACACTAAAAACTTAAAAATAATACTAAATTGAATAACTATAATCAAGAATTATTAACCTAAATAACCTTACCTAACTTTAATCTACACTATGTTTTACAATTTAACAGTTTTTGGAGTCGGTGCCAAGCCCGAACTCACAAAATATTAACCTAAAAAAAGGTATTATAGCAGCAAAAAAAAATTAACAGACAACAAAACAAACTGAAAAAAAATTACAACACGGAACAGAATATCAACAGAAGACGGAGTTCTTTTTGTTCGGAAAGTGGCGCGCTCTTGCGGACGAAATGTGAAACTCGAAAGTACATACAATTTGATATTCATAGGTTTCTCGGTAACGAAACCATATCGCGATTCAGAATACGGTACAACGCCATCTATCGAGCGCTGACTAAAACTTTTAACAGCTTTGTAAAAATATCAGTACCTAATAATATGATATTAATTTACTCTTTTAAACTATTGTAATAATAAAAATTAAGGGAAAATATTTTATGGCCCTATTTGATAGATACACTTGGCTTGGCATTTTATGGCCCTATTAGATAGATCTCATGGAAATCGAGAGATACCCTCAAGTTTTATAGGCACACGTATAGTGATTTGGATATTTTTTATAATAACTCGTGCATTTGCTCTCGGAAAGCACCATCTGGTGAAGAGGAACTGATGGTGAAGACCACAGATGGCCATCGGGACTACTCAATAATAAGTATTTCACGGGTTGTGATTCGATAAGTAATTTATGCTGTAACTTAGATAAATTACAAACTTACCCACTAAAAAGTGAAAAATAAAAACTTTTTTACAAAAAAAAACAACCGACTTTGTAGTGTTTTTTGGAAGTCGGTTGTTTTTTTTTGTAAAAAAGTTTTTTGTATAGAAGAACTGTCAAAAATTCAAAATTATTCCTCCGATAAGTTATCTGGCGTTGGAAAAATCTGCTCTTGTATCTATCCCTTATAATGCACCTGCCATGTTTTGTCTCTGCATCACCCTAAGGTTTTGGAAGGAAATGGCTCAGACATTAAAGGGCCGGCGGAGCATGCGTAGTTCATACAAACGTAATACCAAAATAATTTGTACCTAAACCAAACATATTCTTAATGTAGTATGTATTTATTCCGATTGTATTACAGAATATCTAGGTTCCCAAATATATATTTTGAATGGACACTGATTTAAAGACGAGATGAGACAAAATTTGCTATAGAAATTTGAAATTCCTCATATCTCGTCTTTATAGCAGTCTCCTTTTATTTGATAAGGATATACTTTCAGATTGGTCCCATTTGGTTTTTAAACCAAAATTACTGGTAAAAAAGTTATTTAAAAAAATAAAAAACCCGACTGCTGTAAAAAAGTGAAAAGCTAAAAACAAGCCCATTTTAATTTATATAAAAGTTGGAAGCAGGCGGGACCCATTTGAATTTGAAAATATAATAAAAATGATATGGGTCCCGCCTGCTCCCAACTTTTATTTAATTTAAAATGGGCTTGTTTTTAGCTTTTCACTTTTTTACAGCAGTCGGGTTTTTTATTTTTTTAAATAACTTTTTTTTATTTGCGGCTTTTTAGTTTACAAGATAAATGTGAAAGATTTCGCAGACGATTTAGTTCTTGGTACGTGTTTTTTTACGATTTTTCACTTCGAATTACTTTTAACCGTATAAGTTGTATATATTTTAATAATCAACTTTTAAAACCCTTTATTTTGATACCCCACTCGATAGGTTTGGAGAAAAAAAATTGTTTTGAAGACATAATATTGCGCAAAAAATCGGCCATTTTAATTTTTTTTTAATTTTGATATACTTACCCAGTGTCACTCTCACAATTAAGACGAATCTAACGGCACCTCTCAAGCTGAAATCGAACAAGCCGTTTAGGGTACAGAGCGTGCCAAAGAAATATACATAGGTACATACATACACTCGAAAAACATAACCCTCCTTCTGACGCAGTCGGGTAAAAATTCAAGTAAACGAAAATGTTTTTTGTATGTTACGTGATATCTCCATTATATAAATCGATTGAAAAAAAACATTTTTTTAATGGATAGTATTGCATAGGGTAGGTATGCCTCAGGGGTGGTCCCATATTTTATAATTTTTTTTTAACTTTGCTTGGGTAGTTTTTGAGTTAGCTTCAATGATACGATTTTTATCCATTTAGTTTATATTGAAGATGTTTAGCTTCCTGTCACTAATATTTAGATAACAAGTAATGCTAAATTAATTTGTGTGGGGGTACCTAATTACAATTAAAAAGTGAAAAATAAAAACTTTTTTTTATAAAAAAAAAACATGGGTAGTAAGTAACAAGTACCTCCAAAAAAGAAGTCGATTGTTTTTTTTTTTGTAAAAAAGTTTTTTTAGTCTTGTGACAGCGAATTGTACCCATACCCATCAATTGTATTAACTTAACTTTAAAATAGCTAAACAATCTGCTTTATAACATTTCCAGAAAAAGTATTCAAGAAAAGAAAGGTTTCATTAGAAGAATATAAAGTGAGAACGACTTTAAAAATAGAAAAAGAAAGAGTTCAGCAGAAGACTGAGGAGTTAAGACTGAGAGCACTAGAGCTGAAGCTGAAAGGAGAAGAATTAAGACTGAAAGAAATAGAGATGAACAAAATTAACTATTTGACAAGTATTGAAGAAGAGAAACTGAAGTGCTTTAAAGAAATATCGTCATCTTTGAAAGAGTAAGTACTTCTTTTTTTTTACTGGCCTACGCGGTCCCACTCCTGGGCAAAGACCTCGCTCCACTCCTTCCACCCTTCGCGAGCCCGCGCGTCCTCTTTCTAGATCTTCTACGTGGTGTGCCGCGACCCCGCCTCATTGATTGATAGATAGATAAAACGTTTATTCAGTACCACAAAAGACACAATACAGGTATTAAAAAACTGGCCAAGTGCGAGTCGGACTCGCACACGAAGGGTTCCGTACCACAAGGCAAAAACGCCGAAAAAAACATGTTTGTTGTATGGGAGCCCCCCTTAAATATTTATTTAATTTTAATTTTATTATTTCTTATTAAAGTTAAAATACAACTGAGTATCTTGTGAATATTTCAAGTGCCTACCTGTTGCCATTTTTGATATCGAGCAAAAAAGGGCAAAAAAATCGCGTTTGTTGTATGGGAGCCCCCCTTAAATATTTATTTTATTTTGTTTTTAGTATTTGTTGTTATAGCGGCAACAGCAATACATCATCTGTGAAAATTTCAATTGTCTAGCTATCGCGGTTCTTGAGATACAGCCTGGTGACAGACAGACAGACAGACGGACAGACAGCGAAGTCTTAGTAATAGGGTCCCGTTTTTACCCTTTGGGTACGGAACCCTAAAAACATTAAAAACAGGTGAAAGAAAAAAAAAACAAAGATTAAAAAGATAAATTGACCCATAGAAACCTAGCTCATGTTGTACATCTATAACGGTCGATCACTACTGGGCGGTGTGTGTCTCATGGTTGCAACTTGCACCAAATGGGAGTCCAGCTCAGCATATGCCAGGTACAATACCTGACGCTGGTATTCGGCTGGATCCCGTTAGTGACATACGGATGTCGAGAAGACACATCTGAGTTTCATTGCGTAACACATTATCAATCGGAATCGGTTTCATTTTGACAGTTCAACAAAATTCATTGCGTTATTTTCGTGTTGAGCAGATAATTTTTTTGAACTTATGAAGCAATGGATTAGCGATTTGCTTCAAAATAATTCAGATTCCGATTGATAGTATGTTACGCAATTAGGGTGCTGGTTCCAGGGCACCAATTCTGTGCTATTTGGGCCCACAGTTTGTCCGGCATGCGGCAGACATGTCCTGCCCAATCCCATTTAAGTTGGGCAGCCAAATAATCGTGTCATACTTTCTAGCGGTGACATATTGACTTTGTACGAACTTCAGTCTAATTTCTAAAATATGTACGAAATTGTACGCTAAATAAAAAAAAATGTACTATAAAGACTTCGCAGAAAACTATAACCAACGTGTCACCGCCAGGAAGTATTCTTTCTAGCGGGCGCTATATATTTCACTAAGTAGTATTCCACTTTTAGACTTTGTTATGGGCCAAGAAAAATGTACGGAAAACGTACGAAATTGTACGCTAATTTAAAAAAAAATGTACCTTAGACATAAAAAAATATTAAAATTAATAAATTCAGTGGAAGTATCGCAGCATATCTTTGAAGTGATTTATCACAAGTATGTAGGTATCACAAGTTATACCTAAATCCGTAAATTACATACATACATAAACTCACGCCTTCTTCCCATGGGGGTAAGCAGAAACTATATTATAAATGCGTAAGGAACATTGCCTGTTACCTTTTCACGCCTAAACGATTGAACCGATTTCGATGAAATTTGCCACACAGTTATGACCTACCTTATGTTACTTTTCTCCCGTTATTAACTTGCCACGGACAAAAGCTAGTCTATAGATACTATAATAAATTAAAATAGCCTTTCGTGTCTGTCTGTGTGATTCTTCTAAATTACGCACCGATTTTTTACGCGGTTTTCACCTTCATTTAGAGAATTTATTCCGCCTTCCGGTTCTTTACGTCTATAATACATTTAAGTCGTAAAAACAGTGGGAAGCAAGGGGGATCGGGGGCTATTATCAAATAATGAATTCCACTTTAACAAATATTCCTTCGTTTTCAGGTTATCAGACAGGACCAGAAGTGGCTCCTTACGATATCACAATGTCCTCTAATTGTTGTTTACACAAAAATATTTTATTTGTGTTTGTTAAAAAAAAGAAAACTGAATATGTATTGTAATAATATATGAATTATATTTTCAAAAAAACTGAAAACAGACTTTTCTTTCTTATTATTCTCTAAAATTTAACAGAAAACAAACCCATTGCACTTAGTATAGTATAAAAAGTATTTTCTAAAGTAGAAACATTATTAAAAGTCTTAACAGTATTTTTTAAACATGATTTCAAAACCATTTTAAATAATGCAAACAACATGTAAATATTATTGTGCTTCTATTATAAAGATAAATCTTGTTAGGTATAATAAGATTATAAGATAGAGTACCTCTCATTATCAATCAGCTTAGGTGCAACATTAATTAGGTGTTAACAAATATCAATAAACTGTTTTAAAACTAATTAGGCACATATATTCTATAACAAGAAGAATATATTTTTAAATAGCCATCTCATAATAAAACGTAGTAGCACCCTCACACAGCCACATTCTCTAAAACCATGACAAATTAACACCCAGGGTTAAAATAACAACCAACTTATTTATTAAATAACAAGTTAGTGGGAATGCTGCACTTACTAGGCTGCTGAACAATTTGATCCTTAGGACTTCAGTTACAAGGGATTCTCATGTTTACCAATGAAGTATGAACTCTATTGTTTGGGCAATAAAGTCGGCGCTGTCGTCACAATATGACCACAAAAACTACGGTTTCATAAAAGAGCGGTGGCCGCACTTAATGGCCACAGTGACGGCTGTCATGAAAATACTCAATACTTTATTGCATTCCATAATATGTACAGATGCCAGCACATCAAGTTACTACAATCTGTCAAATTTCTTTGATAGATTTTCAACTTTATCACTAGTTGGCTCAAAGTTGATTGGGAAAATTTGACAGTTTCGGGTAGTTGGATGTGCTGGCGTCTGTACATAATATAATAGTAGGTATGTTAAAACATAGAATCAATTATGGAGCCTGTCGGGCACGGCAAAGTTAATTTTTAATAGAAGAGAGGATGAAGGCGCTTTTTGTTATGAAAAAAAAAAAAATTAAAATAGTATCATTTGCTTTATGGTATTTTTATTTTAAGTAAGTATTTGGTTTTAAGTTTTATTTATATATTTTTATATTGCACGATTTACATTATTAACACTATAAATTATAATAAACTAAATATTTACAATTTTATTCAGTCTTGTAGAATGTAATTATTATTAATTGTGCACTGTTTAGCATTATTCATTTGTAAATTAGCAGTATTTTAGTGTTTTAAAATAAATTTATATTCAAAGTGAAATTAAAAATGAAATGAAGGTAATGTAAAAAAATAGTTTTTATATTTATATTCAAAGTGAAATTAAAAATGAAAAGAAGGTATTATGTAAAAATAGTTTTTATTGTTGTTGAAATCGATCGCTAAAATATTCGTCAATAGTGTAGTAGCTTTTGATTATCAGAAATTGTTTTGATTTAAGTATTGATAAAGATATTATTTTTATTTATATTTCTGATGTATTCCGGTGAATTATTGTATATTTTAATGGACATAACAAATGTACTGTCTGTGTTGTAAAGAATACTATACTGCGATCGCCAACCCGCCTGCCAAGCGTGGCGATTATGGCATACAATCTGTCAAATTTCTTTAATAGATTTTCAACTTTGTCGCTAAATCATAAGGTATAAAGTGGATTGGAAAAATTTGACAGGTTCGGGTAGCTTGATGTGCTGGCGTCTGTACCTACAATTAAAACTTAAGTCTAGCAATTTAAATCTTTGGGCAGAGGGGTTTGACATAATGTCAAATAATGGTGTAAATGACAGATTTTCATGACGGCCGGTATTATAAGAATGACCGAAACGCTTTTCTAGGAAACCAAAGCTTAAACATTCCATTTCCAATAATTTAATTTAAACAAATGCTATAAGAAAGCCATTATAGCGCAGACTGTCGAGAGATGCACTAGCGATTTTCGCGCGGAAACCACGGTTACTCAGCACGAATAAATTCCTGTTAAAATTACTCTTCAATCAAATTCACCTAGTGTAGAAAAAATACTAAACTAAAATAACACTATCTGTTTCTAGGTAATAACAACTTTTAAAATAAACAAAAAATTGATATGTTCCATGAAATATCAAATACATAATATCAACTAATATTCACTTCTCATTCTTACAGCCATTGAATCGGACAATAAATAAGCTCTGATAAAAATTTACAAAATGTACTCAATGGCTTGAAGTCTTCATTCCAATCACTTAATAAAATAATATCTTTGACATAACAACTTCAGTTTTTAACACTAGTATAAGATAAGTATTGAGATTAAAAATAGTTTCTATCTCACATTTTCAGTAGTTTCAGGTAATTTGGTTTCATTTTGCTCAATGTGATGGCATCAAGTTCTGATATCCTGTGGATGCGGAGATGACTCTTCATGTTACCTCTTTGGGCGTACCCTCGCCCACAAATGGGACATTTGAACGGTGTCTCCCCTGTGTGCAACCGCATGTGTTCTTTTAGGTAATCCTCGTGGTAGAAACTTGTTTTGCAGACAGAACACTCCGCTGGCCTTAGACCTGAAATCAAGCACCCTTACATATTACAAATTGCAACAAAACGAAAACGAAACAAACGAACAAATGAACGAAAGATGTTGCAATTCATTATACTAAACTAATATTAGGTAAAAATTAAGTGCGTACAAGTGTAACACACACATAATTTTTATCTTTTTTTTTATTTTTATCAACTTATATAGGTAATTTAGTTGTTTTCCAAAATTCATAAATTTATTCCTTGACTGACTGAGGGTTGTATTTTTTTTTTATTGCTTTACAGAAACAAAGGTTGCATAATAGGTATCAGCTTCATAAATCTAAGTAACATGTCTTTAACCGGTTGAATGCCGTAATTACAGAAACAATTAAAAAGTAATTATGTCTCTCGTGGCTCTACATTCCAGCAAACAAAGCGTTATTCACAATTTGAAATATCTGACTTCTGTTAGTGCAATATTTGGTATTACTAAAATATAAAACCAATCAGATACTTTACCTGTATGAACGGATCTCTCATGAATAATAACAGATTTTGTACATTTGTATGTTTTATCACAGAATTTGCATGAAAACACCTTCTTAGGACGTGCTAGCTTATCATGTACATTTTTGAAGTGACTTGTCAGCTCTCCTTTGAATGCAAAGCCTTGGCCACATGATGAACAAATGAATTCTCTGTGGACCTCATGTTTTCTTTTTATATGTCTATTCAAATAATAATCTGAGACGCAAATTCGTGGACATTTTGGGCATTTAACAGGATTCTTAAAATGTACTTTTTTCTTGTGAATTTTAAGTTTATCATTACTTTGAAATACATCTCCACAAAGGTCACATAGTTTCTCTGTAGCAGCTTGCTTAACATTTGGTACTTTGATTTTAGTCTGAGGTCTAGGTTTTGATTCTTTCATATCATTGCTGACTACTTTTCTTAAGGTTGTTTGCCCAATTTTCATGCTGGAATGAAAAGTTTATTATTATCATTTATAAAATCATTCCTAGACTGACAATTTGGTAAACTTAGAAGAATCTTTTAAAACAATCATGAGAAAACAAATAACCTTTTATAGAAGTCATTCAAACTTAATTATAAATATATTTACCACCATCTATCTCCATTCCACACACAGTTTCCTTCTAATATAGAAGATGCTATCTTGTTTGTTCTGTTGCCAGGTCGGGATTTGACTTTTTGAGATCTCTGTTCCTTCTTAATGGGTTTGAGATGTTTGGGTTCCATTTTAACTTTCTGGTTATCTTTTAACGGTAACAAGTCTTCATAATCGTCAAAGCCATCATCAGAGTTGATATTTGATTCTGTCTTTATTGTTTTTATATCTATTTCTACTTCAGTCATAGGGTCATTGCTAACATAGCTGTAATCTTCCTTTTTCACAATCAACAAACCATTTTCTAATATCTTACAGGACTCCCTAAACTTATTAATAAAATTGCATAAAGTTTCTAATGTATTATTGCACATTGTACATATATGACGTGGTAATCCCGTGATGTCTTCTATCTGCAATTCACATAAGAGCGCTTATTAGTAAAAAGAGATACCATTTCTGTGTTATAAAATAAATCTGTCAAATACAAACTTTTTCACATTGTAAACAGAAAGCTAGTTTTGAGTGTATATTGTTTCCTATTTCTGTCTTCTCAAATATTGGAAGTGTGGCCCCATCCTGTAGACATATCCTACACAAACTTGTTGAGCTTGTGTCGTCCATTGTAATACGTTTATAGGATTCTAATAAGAATTCCTAAGGAATTACTCCACTCTTATAAGTTTGGTATTGTGAGAAATTGGAATGTATTCATGACAAATACACGTAAACTTGTTTATTTATAAACTAAAACTAAAATTTCCAGCGCCTGATGACATTTTCTGGTTTTCGATGTTTTGTTTTTGACACAGGTGTTTGACGTTTTGTTTTGTTTTTTTTTTTGACAGTTGGTTGCCAGTCCACAGACTAGTATATTCCTTGACTGGGTGACTAGGGGTGCGTTCCGAGTTGGGAATGTAATCGATTTGAGCGTGCTTAAACCCGTACCGAATTAGCGAGAGTGCGATAACGATGTCCCGTGAATCGTCATAGATGACGTCATGACATGCGCCATCTTGCGATAACGCCGACCATGCACTAAAACTAAGCTAAAATAAAATCACCGTGAGCGCCGTCAAAAATGACTGTGTGTGTGTGTTTTGTTTTGAGTTGCATCATATCAAACTGAACTGAAGAAGAAATGTGGTGTTTATACAAGGAAATATTGAATTAATATCATTTCTACATTGAATATGCACTGTGATCGCGTTCACGAGCGTTCCGAATTGTTTACAGCCCTCAGCTGTCATAATCGTAATATCTAAATCGGAACGCATGTGAGATGATGTGAGTGTTGAGAGCGATTGTAGCTAACTCGTAATGCGGCCTGGGCTAGGTGTCGCATGGAAAAGCGTTGTTCAGACAGGGTGGAATTGATGAACAATTTTCATCACTTGACGTGAATAGGTTCGACGATTATTATTTACTTGATGGATTTGCACGAACAATTTTGGATCAAGCGAGCGCCACACTTGTCTGTGTGGTGCCGGACTTAAAGAATTGCACCACCCCTTACTTCCCGTGGGTGTCGTAAGAGGCGACTAAGGATCTTACCGGAGAATGGGCAGCAGCGATCTCTATTTATTCTAAAATCAAACCATACTGCGATCGCCAACCCGCCTGCCAAGCGTGGCGATTATGGCAAACCCCCCCAAAATTGGGGGAGGCCTATGTCCAGCAGTGGACGTCTATCGGCTGAAACGACGAGCGCCCCAACAACCGCGAACGCCGTGCAATAGACAGTGAATAACGAGGACGTACGTCCGAAATAAACTCGCTATATAGCAGCATTCGCCATTTAGAGCCTGTTTCGGAAGTCGAACGGATGCCAAAATGGATCGTGAAACAATTTCACGATTTATTGAAAGATATAAGTCTCACACTTTTTTGTGGAATGTATCAAATGTAAAAAAGAATAAATGCATTACAAGATTTTTTCAACCAAAATCTCTTCCTATTTCTTCTTCTCTTCTTCTGCTGACCACATTTTGACAAAACTGGTGATATTTTGATTTAAAATACACGTGCGCTCACTAAGTTCGTTCGATTACATCCACAGTGCATGTCGTAACCTTTTAATTAGGTACATTTATAACGCTGGATGCGCGCACGAGTGTGTATGCTACGTCCAACACTGCAGCATTGAGCGGACATACAGCTGGGATGGATCGTGTATAAGAGGCTTAAGGTGTGTGTGTCTTACTCGCTCGAGTGGCTATTTAAACGCTATTTAGTCTTCGGCTCGCGTGTATAATAATTACCATCTATTTGTAATTGAAATAAATACTTGAGCGCGCAGGATATTTAAAACTAATGGCAGCTTTTATAAATTTGTCGAATTTCCAATCTTTTAAATAAACAACAGAGTTTTAGTAAACTACTTTGAGGTTTCTATTGTAAGACAAATAACGATTGTTGTTAATTATTTTATACAACGATTTTTCATTCGTTTTACTTTTGTACCATCTATCAAAATCGATTAAAAGTTTGTTACAAAATCGCCTCAAATTGTCATTTTCATTGAGCGAGATCACAAGACCTTTCATAGACAATATTTTATCACTTGTCTTCTGTCATCAGGTGATTTAGGTTTGGGAGTAAAAAAGTCCTGAAAAAGGGATAAAACGCCAAATATTTTCCTAAATCAAGATGTCTGGAAAAGATAGATTAGCGATTTTCCCTTCTCGGGGGTAAGTTATGTTTTGAATAATGTTGTTTAGTCAATTTATAATTGTGTTAACTTTTGCGTTCCATTTACGCCTAGCTCACGATGTAATTTGTCCTGGTTGTAGTGCTCAGATGTTGATAAAGGCACGTCTGGCTGGTGCACAAAAAGGCCATGGTCTCCTGAAGAAGAAGGCTGACGCCCTCCAAGTGAGGTTCCGTATGATTCTGAGCAAAATTATTGAGGTGAGTGAATTTCCTTTTTTTTGCCGAGTGCTTTAGTGATTACCTCTTCAAAACATGATTCAGTATTGAAAATCTATTCAGATGAAATAATAAACTTTTTGTCGATACTAAATCATTGTACTGCACAGTTTAATTTTCTGTGAAACTTTTGCTACCTCCTTTGATCCAATTGCTATATGATAAAAAAGCTCTAGGGTTTGCTTACAAAATAAATTAAACATTATTAATTTGAATTTCATGCCATTTACAGACAAAAACCCTTATGGGTGAGGTGATGAAGGAAGCAGCTTTCTCATTGGCCGAGGCCAAGTTCACAACTGGAGACTTCAACCAGGTGGTTCTGCAAAACGTAACCAAGGCTCAGATCAAGATCCGCTCAAAGAAAGACAATGTTGCTGGTGGGTAAAATAATTCTATTTGATTTGAATTTAGAAACCAGCCAGTACTTACTGCATTGCTTTTTCCCTTGACCTTAATAAAAAAAAAGGCTTTATTGCAGAGGTTTCAAGCTAATGATGATGATGATGTTATGAATTTATGAAACAAGTTTTTCTGATCTGTGATGTAATAATGGTGAACAGCTGATTGAGTTTTACTGTGTATAGAGTAGCAATCACTTCAGTTTTGTTTTTATGAGCTACAATGTAGTTTATGTAACATAGTCAATTGAATGTAATTTGATGTAGCAAAGTGATGTAAAGTTCTCTTGTGATCAAAAATTAACTGTTAAATTCTATTCTCAAATATAATTTGTTCATAAAGAATGATGGGCATTTTTGTACGGAGCCTGACTTGATGACCAATAGAGTTCTAATGAAATCCACAAATGACAGCCGGGACCACCGGCTTAACATACATTCCAAGGCACGGAGGGGTCTTGGTATGTGAAAATAGTCACCTATCCAGGGACCAACCGCAGCAAGTGCAGCTTAGCCTGATCATTCGACCCATGTGGCTGTTATTACTTAGCCATAAGCCCCCTCAATGTTATGAGTCAATAACTAATATTATTGAGAACTGCAGTGAACATTAGCATCATAAACTAATACCTTTACATGGTACTTGCAGGTCTAATATCTCTTTAACCCGGTATTTCGCAGCCTTCTACTTATAATGAAAAATGATGCTTTTTGATGTATTATGTGGTTATTATTGGACATACCGGTCAAAATGCCCATCATTCTTTGTTTGCATTTCATCAATAATTGCTGTTCATCTTAGTAATAAACTACTCTATAAGAGACTACTTATCAAATCGGTATATTGCTTTCCTCTCCCGTATTATGACCTTATCTTAACACCTATTTGTATTTAGATTATCTCTCCAGAATCTTTTATAAAATATGCATAAATAAAAAGTTAGTTTATAATTTACATCTTATTATCTGTTTTAAGGTGTAACACTCCCAATCTTCGAGTCTTACACGGACGGTACTGACACATACGAGCTGGCCGGTCTGGCCAGAGGTGGTCAGCAGCTGACCAAGCTCAAGAAGAACTTCCAGAGTGCCGTCAAACTGCTGGTTGAGTTGGCCTCCCTGCAGACGTCGTTTGTGACCCTTGATGAGGTCATCAAGATCACCAACAGACGTGTCAATGCCATTGAGCACGGTGAGTTGGGAGATGATTGTTTCCTCGTGTATTTTTAGGGTTAAATGTTGCATTTTCTGTTGAGTTAGAAATATTATACACCAGCAGAATTAGGAAAATGTATTTTTTTGAGAAAAGGAATAGTAAAAAATAATTAAAAAAGAAAAATTCAAAAACTCCGCCTTTTTTGCATAGGGAGTTGGCTCAAATAATAGAAATAAAGTGCCACTTGCTAAGATCCTTACATAATTGTTGTCCACGTTATAGAGGTATGAATTATGTTCAGAAGGTTGCGTATCCAGATGGGTGTTGTGTCTGGTTGGCTATTGCCCGACGATTGATGTCTGTTCGGGACGTTGTATATAATTATGCTAGTTGCGCTGTAAACTGCTTGCGCGATGTAGGATTTTTGCGTGACGACAGTATGATGCGTAGTTCGCATGTGGCGATGTAGATGTCGCCACTGGCATATGCTTATTTTGATTGCAAAGCATAATTATAACCGCCAACCAAGCCCGCCTGCCGATTAAGGCAAACCCCCCCCCTTTTGGGGGAGGCCTATGTCCAGCAGTGGACGTCTTTCGGCTGAAATGATGATGATGATGATGAAAGCATAATTATATTGAGGTGCTCTTTGTTCCAAGTTATTCTAAACTATATTCGGGCTACTCGCTTTAATGTTGATTGCACATGGTTGATTGAGTTTATAGACTTATAATAAGTATAAAAATGCATATCTTACTGATAAGAAAATATTATGTGGTTTCTTAAATTATACTGATAAGGTATCTTACAACAAAAGTTGGTACGTAGCTAGAATAGTCTTTATGTTGTCGACCTAGGGAACATCACTTCTTTAATGGATAGCAAGAATAAGGTAACAAGAAAATAAGATTATAGTAAAATTTAACTACATTACCTTAGGCTACATACAGAACTATTTAAGAATACAATTTCTTGTAAATAAGCATTATCACCCTTCAGTACGAACGCGAGTTCATTATATATTTTATTTTATTCTGTTCAGGAAACAAAAAAAAACATCCTAAAAAGTACGATTAGGGGCCTTACTAATTAATTATCGTTATTACTCTAATTATATGTGATATTACACAGTAAAAGGAAAACAGTGTTTTTACTAAGTACTTAGGTATGATTACATCGCGTTTTTCCGCAGATCTGAGGCCTCGATATTAATAAAATAACGATCAAACTTTATGCCCTTATAAAAATCTGTTAAAAAAATTAGTTTTGAATAATTCCAGTAATCATCCCTCGATTGGAGCGTACTCTAGCGTACATCATCTCAGAGTTGGACGAGTTGGAGCGTGAGGAATTCTACCGGCTGAAGAAGATCCAGGACAAGAAGAAGATCATCAAGGACAAGGCTGAAGCGGTGAGTTTGTTACTTTTTTTAACAATTCTTACAATACTTCTTTATATCTCACATGCTGTAAGCATCAGAACTGCCAGAACTATTGCGTACCTAGTGTGAGAGTTATCATACTACTATGTATGATAACTCAATCTCTTTCTGTAATTAGTGAGTTGGAAGTCATCCTCTGCCTAGCCTTTTCCCAACTATGTTGGGGTTGGCTTCCAGTCTAACCGGATGCAGCTGAATACATGCAGCATTTTACATGGAGCGACTGCCTATCTGAACTCCACAACCCAATAACTGGGTAATACGATACCCATTGGTAAGACTGGTTGGCAGACTTTCGGGCTCTGACTTTGTAACGACTGTCAAAGTCCCACGAATGACAGCCGGGACCAATGCTTAACGTGTTTTCCAAGGCACGGAGGGGTCACGGTATGTAAAGATGGTCACCCATCCACAGACCAACCGCGGCAAGCGTAGCTTAACCTGATCTTTAGATTTAACTAGGGCTTTGCTAAACGCAAGTATACAGTGGTTAAAATGAGATGGGCAGTTAGGGAAGCTACATCAACCCTTGTAGCAGGAAAACGTTTGTAGCACAAGTTAATACTTACTTCCATATTGGCGCCGATTCCCTTGTTCACAAACTAAACTAAATTTAAGTTCAGTGCATCTTTTTCTTTCTATTTCATTAAGAAAAGGATAGAAGATAAATGTTAGTTTAGTCCTGTCAAATTAAGATACTCCATAGCAAGTTTAGACGTGATTAAAACATGGCTACTAAAAATACGTCAATTTACGTAAGGCGCTGTTTAGTTTTTTTTTCCCTCAATTCCTCATGAACCCCATCATCAGAACTGGCTTTTGAAAAAATGGGATCAATCTGGAAGTAATATCCTATTGAATAAAAAAAGAATTTTCCAAATCGGCTTATAAATGACGGCGTACTGAGGTAACAAATATAAAAAAAAAATAAAAAAAAAACACAACCGAATTGAGAACCTCCTCCTTTTTTTGAAGTCGGTTAAAAACTTGGTTCTATAAAATAGTAGGTATGCAGCCCCGGATCTAAGGGTGGTGGGCAAACCGGGCACTTGCTCCGGGCGGCAGTTTCATAGGGGCGCCAAATCCTTGAGATAAGAATTCGAAATATCGAACAAATGAAGCTTCTTTTCCTACAATCTCATAGGTTTTTATCAAGTAATCGAATCTATATGTTTGAAAAACAAACTTTTCTATTTCCATACGCCCAGTTAGTATATATTAGTAGGTATATAATTAAAACTTATCTACAAATGAGTCAGGATCGTCTACCTGGCCTCGCTATCCTAGCCATTGAAAACAAAACTGAGACGTCGCTCCACCTGGGCTTAGGAGCTCTGGCCTTCATCCACTCCAGAATCGGCTTGATGTCTGAATCTTCCTGCTGTGCACGTTGTAGGCTTTCCTTCCACTCGTTGCTGGTGTCTGTCTTGAGCATCCTCACAGGTACGACTTCTTTACTTTCCTGCCTAGTACAATGCTTGCAGTCTTTAGGACAAGGTCTTCTTGACTTCTTGAGATTTTCCGCTGCGATATTCGACCGCGAAGTCGTATTCCTGCAATAGCTCAATCCATCTCGTAACTTGTCCTTCTGGATTTTTGAACTGCAATAGCCATTTAAGTGCAGCATGGTCAGTTCGTAGGTGAAATTTCCGCCCCAGAAGATATTTGCTAAAGTGCTGCAATGACTTTACGACAGCAAGCAGTTCCCGTCTCGTAACACAGTAGTTCCTCTCAGGTTTCGACAACGACTTGCTGAAGTACGCTATCACAAACTCTTGATCGCCATTTCGCTAAGACAACACGCCGCCCAGTCCTATGTCGCTTGCGTCTGTGTCAACTATAAATTCCTTGCTCGCATCATTGTACACCAAAATAGGTGTTTTGCACAGACGGTCCTTTAACTCCTGGAATGCGATGTCGCAACTTTCAACCTAGCAGAAATGTCGCTTCTCCTCGGTTAGCTTATAATAGATAGTAGACTTGTTCTACAGCTTGTTTGTCTTGTTATTAAAAAAAAAAACTAGCGACCCACCCCTGCTTCGCACGGTTTTTTACGACTGGACAATATCATATATCATCTTAACATATCATATCATATCCTGGGATACAGGCCTCCTCTCAGTGAGAGGGAGTGGGCCGTAATTCACAACGCGAGCCCAGTGCGGGTTGGTGGATGTCACATGTCTTCGAATTTTTGGTTCTATTAGGACGTGCGGGTTTCCTCACGATTTTTTCCTTCGCCGTTTTGAGAGCAGTGGTGATGAAATAATTTACACTAAGTAAAGCGCCTGTCTGGGTTCGAACCTACGACCTACAACTCGTAAGTCGTGTCCGTGACCACTGGGCCACCACTTGACAAAACATCGAGATTTCTCATTATATTTAAGTTTAATGTTAATGTTTTATACACATAATCCTTCCGGAATAAATTTTCTAAATCATCGTGAAAATTGCATCAAACTCTGTTGCGTAGTTTAGGAGAACAATGCTGTCACACAGAAGGACACAAAAGCGACTTTAATTTATAATATGTATAGAAGAATACCTCTAAAGGTGTTGGCAGACGTGTTTAGTGCACCTTCATGTCGCCAGTAATGTTAAGAAGAAAGACGTAGGAATTAATGAACATAATATTGTTGTCCACAGCGTAAACAGGCGATGTTGGCTGCCGGTCAGGATCTGGCCGACTCTGCGAACTTGCTGGATGAAGGCGACGAAGACCTGCTGTTCTAAGGCATCGCTGACTATAGTAGACACTCATATATCTAGCCAGTTGTTAGTAGTGTGCAGTCAGGTCAGCCCCCAACCTTGGAGCCAACATCTAAGCCCAACACAAATGTATGAGCAATTGTTTGCCCAATTTTTTTGATGCCATTAATTTGGTACGCTTTTCAGTAAGCTGTTTACAAACTTGACTGCATGATTTATATAAGTAAAAATGATATTACAGTGTTCATTACCTACGTTGTAAATACAGTATTGTTGTATCACTGTTAAATATGTACTATGTGCTGTTAAAAATCTACTATTTCACCAGTTACGGTTTAAAACGGCTTTAAATGATTTAAGTTAGGATTGGCTGTTTGCTTAGGTGTTGTTGTATGTAAGCATTCCACCATATTTCGATTTTGTTTTTATTTTTCAAAGCTTTTTTAAACGCTGTATGTAGCATAAAATCAGTATAAGTACACCTATTAAGTATTTATGGTTTTTGAATTGTTGTTTGGTAACTTAACTAAATATATTTTAAGTAAGCAATCAATCATGTAAATACAAGTTTGTGAAGCGAATTATATTATTATTATTATTGAATTTGTGAGTTTAATTTACTGTAGATAATCTTTATTACTGTAGTCTTAATTAAACAGACTGCATAAACAAAATTTTTCTAACGCCAGATAATTTTATCTGGGGAATAATTTAGAATTTTTGACAGTTCTTCCATACAAAATCTGTCAGACGTCAATTTTATTCCACGAGTAAAAAGTATCTGTCGATTGAAAAGTCAGCCCATAAACAAGAATCTCCAGCCTCCATAATCATTGGCAACTTTTAAATTTGCCTACCCAAAGGCAATGATCACTTATAATCATTGCTCAAAAGCTTACGCAGCGCACTGACAGGTGACTTGCTTAGCGCTTTTTTTTTTTTTGCGGATGGGAAATCATCTAATGACTCTTCCCGCTCTGGGTGGAGCGTAAGGGAGTGTCTTACTGACTAAAACCACCCGTGTTCTTTTCTTAGCCCTTTATGTTCCGGGCCAGCGGTAACCCTTTCGGACAATCCCGCTGACTTTCGGACAATCCCGCTGACTTTCGGACAATCCCGCTAACTTTAGGACAAACCCGCTGACTTTCGGACAATCCAGCTGACTGCTGACAGCCGCTGAGGCTTGCTTAGCGCTTACAGCCTAGCGAGTAACAAAGTGAAAAGATCGCTCTAGAAAATTCGCAACCTGGTGCACTGCGCTTGGCGCATTTGTTCGCTAGAACGCTAAAGTATCGAAGGATGCTAAGTGACTAGGATTTAGGCGCTAAGCTTATGTTGCTTAAGATAATCAGGGTTAAAGATAAAAAGCCCATTGACATAGAAAAATTATGTAATACATTGTACATTAAGCGTTACAATCGTGTTTTGGAAGCAAGGAAATATTTGTTGCCGCGTTTCTTCAACAAGCCAAAGTCTACAGCGCATCTCATCATCGTCCCAATAGACTTGCCGGTGTTCTTCGGGTTATCCATCACTTTGTAATGTTTCTTCAGGAACCCAATCACTCTTCTCGAAGTTAAGCCATTGTGTGAAGGGAGGTTGTGGAATGCCCATAGCACTATCGCGGCTGGATTAGACTTCTTTAGTCCTGATTTGATTCTGTTGTAAGAATGGCTCTCGTGAACTTTTTTAGGTCCTGGTTTTCTGTAGCAAGAATGGGTCCTACTGACGATGGTCGTCTCGCTGCTAATCAAACATTGTGAGCATAAAGAGCTTGGCGACGTACATCTCGAATACTTCATTGTAGATTGCGATAATTAATACAAAGTGATTTCATAACTTTCCTTACTTCTTTTTTTGGGTGTTTTTTTGGAATCCTTAGGGCCGGTTGGCAAAATGTGTTTTTGACGTACTTTTGACATGAACGAGAAAATTAAACTGACTCTGAACTGACACATTTTTTTTTTGAGATTACAGTTTTTTTTTAAATTCAGCGAAGAGATCAAAGCTTTGATGGTAGTGGCCATGTTTTTTTACGTTAGGTTAGGTTTCACCACAGAGTATGTAAACGACCATTATGTAAAGTACCCACAGAATTACCAATATGTTTAGAAAGCGTTACCTATGTACCTATGAGTGTCCGAGAAGATCTCTATGGTAGGTGCAGTTAAACCAGAAAAGCTATGCGTTCCGGTAATCTTCGTGCTTCCGAACTAGCTCAAACGTCGCGCCGCATAGTAACTGCCCACAGAGGCACATCTTGTAAGCTTTTTAATAGTGTATCCTTAGATAAAAAAAAAGTCATTTTTTAATCTAAGAGTGTATCTATCATTGCGCGTTTGTATGAAGTTTTCTCTCTGTCAGCTTACCTACCTCACAGGTAACGTACTCCAATCGCATCTCGTCATCTATCACCCACTGAAAAGTATTCTGGAAATGCATAGAGTTTTGAAAAGTATTTTGGAAGTGCATAAAATTTAATCTGAAATTTTTAACTATAGTAATACTAAATATGCAAGTCCTTCCATGGTTTATAACAGCTATTTGATCTTATAGGTAATCGTGCATTAGTATTTCTGATGATAGACGATGATTGCCGAAGCGCATACTTTCTTGGGAAGTCTGTAGGTAGGTAAATAAGTAGGTAGGTATCTACTCGTAGCACAGTGCGCCGTGCGGGCTACGTCGTAGCACTAAGTAAAATACAGTCGTACTTAGACGCATAACCCAAAAATGGAAAATAAAACCGGTATTTTTTATACAATCGATTTAACTTATTACAAAAACCATTCGCTCATTTACCGTACACGCGGGTTACTTTAGCAAATTGTTTCATCTTTTTTTAAAAACCCTGTGATAGTAGGGATTATGGTGGATTTCTTAGCATTTTAATGGATTTGTTTTACAGGTGAGGATAGGAGCTAATTAGTAATAATGTTATTTTCCCCAAAATGTATGTGTAAATATTTTATTTTATTTTTTTACTTTTGGGCCAATGTTGTTCGTTGAAGAGGGTTAGTCTGACCTGCATTTTTTGTCGATCCAAAAACAATAAGTATTTATGACAGCTTTGAGCCAATCTAGCCCTATACAACAATTGAAAATAGAAAACCCTTTTTTGTATTGAGCCAAAGTTCCCCCCCAGAGCTAAAGTAACGTGCGTTTACTGGTACCTATAACACCTTAATCCCTGTATTTTTGCGAAAATCCTAAATAAAAACATAAACTCACAATGATTGTAAGCCCCCAATACACACGCTCGACACGAACACAAACCTATGAACACGTGCGAAACACTAGTTCGTATCTAACATGCAAACGGCCTAAGTTAGATTACCGAGAGTAAACAGGACAATGCATGTGCTGCTACCGAATGAAATGATCCTTGTTTGTAGTGACTTCATAAAAAGAATGGTAAAGATCTACCTACCTTCTAAGGTGATCTACATTTATCTATAACTGAAAATATGACCAGTAACTAATACAGGAACTCGGATAGCTTAGGTAGGAAAAACATTGCGATGAATATAACAAAAAACAAAAATATCTAATGGCCTCAAGACATGTGTACCTACCAACTAAACTATTTCACTAAATTATTTTCAAATGTCCAAGCTAAACGAAGAAAACTGTTAACTTTCACTGCAATAAAAATTACTATCACACTGACAAAGCCCAGCGAGTAATTAACGATTAGTTAAGCATCTAAATTATCTAATTCCCTACGGAGAGAGGTCCATGCCTAGTCGACCGACCCGTCGGCCAACAAGTCGGAGCGTCGCTCTCGGGCCACGAAAGGCACATATCCGGTAACCGGGGGTGAATTATTGCAACTTCATTTACTATGACGCTCTGGCGTATTTTGTGAGATGAATGTAGAACAGGCGTTTGTGCTGTATGGATACATTATGGTGTAAGTATAGCGACGTCATTATGTTGTATTTTAATAGACATCTGGGTGTTGGTAATTCGTTACGTCATTAGATTGATAGAGGTGTTAAATAATGTGTGTTTATTCATGTTTATAATGCTGGTAGTAGGACCTAACGTAGTAGGTACGGTAACGTTGCAATATGTGGAGGACGCTTTGTGCAACTTCCTTTGTTTCGTAAGATCTTTGTCCACGCTCCGCACGCACGCAGTGTTCATACATACACACATGCAATTAAAGGATGTTTTTCTCATAACATTAAACATCCGATGTTAAGTTAGTGTACCTAGAAGTAATAGGTATGTAGCATAATTATTAGTAAGTACCTATTGATCTTGATGGAGTTACCTACTTTACCTACTTATACAGGGTCAAATAAAATTTGCTATCGATACTACACAGACGAGGTGAGAATCGATACCTGACATGAAAAAAAATTGGTGATTTTTTTTGGAGTTAACGTCAGCAGGTATCTCGTCTTCAGGAAATCTTTTTTGTTAGGATGGATGTCCATCAATATTTTAAGAACGATAAATAAATATATTTAATACTACTATAATTTTAATACTTCAAGTAACACTGTCCGTGGACGTTAATCTTAAAAAATATTATAATCAAATGTACTTTTCAAAAAAATTATTTAATGCAGTAGAAACGAAAAAAAACATCAATATATTTCTAAAAAAAATCCCGTAAATCAAGTGTGAAACCTGAAAACTTGTAGCTTGCGCAAAAATTAACTAATTGAGTCATTTTTTTTAATAGATACTTTTTACCCTTAGAAGAAACCCTAGGTTGGTATTGAAAATGGCTCATGGTTAATCAAAGTAGTTTAATTATAATTAAAAATAAACTAATGTAATATTTATACCTATGGTTTTTACGATCAAATGAGCATTATGACTTTTGGACTTCCAAATTTTTTTTCCATTTGTCTTGTTTAGATATCGATCAGGTCTGCGGAATTGCACTTGCTAATTTAATTAGGTATAAAATTTAATTATTTTTTTAAATATTAAAAAATATATATACATATATTAATTTAATTAAACTAATTTAATTTGAGCCTGTAAAGTGTTGGGTCTATAGTAGTAGGTACCTAAACATTTCAAAGTGTCTAACTATGAAATATTTAATCTTAGATGGAGAAAGAGATTTCCCTTTCAAACAAGTAGGTATCGAATTAAATTGGATCTTTTAAATATTTGCGAAATAACTGAACAGGTAGTCCTCGATATTGATCAAACGACTTTGTTTCCAGGTGTGAAAGAGAAGTGACAGTGATTAAATTCAACGAATGTTTTGTCGTATAAAGCTGAAATTTGGCATGAATGTTGGGAACACCATCCGTACTAATATTATAAATTCGAAAGTAACTCCGTCCGTCTGTCTGTATGTTACCGTTCACGCCTAAACTACTGAACGAATTTCGATAAAATTTGGCAGAGAGATAGACTGCATCCCGGGAAAGGACATAGGATAGTTTTTATCCCGATATTCCCACGGGATCGACACTTATGCGGGTAAACCCGCGGGGCATTGCTAGTTAGCTCATAAACTTATATAAGTGTCGTAATGTGTTCGCAATTTTTCAATGAAAGACGAAAACCAAATCTTTCGTTATTTAGGTATCTACAATCAGCAAAGGAGATAAGTATACAGGAGCGTCTGATATAGTTGAAGTTTACTAAGAAACCGATGGATGTTCTGGACTGAAATTTATTTAATAAATGAGCTGTTTGCTTTCTATTAATAAAACTAAATTTGATTCGAGAACATCCATCGGATTCTTAGTAAACTTCAACTATATCCGACGCTCCTGTACACTTATGTCCTTTGCTGGCTGTACCTAAGTAGGTATTACATAATATTAAAGAGAGATATACGACGTAACAGAACTATGAAATAAAAGTTGACGCAACAGGAAATAAAGTGCAAATTTTCAGAAATAAAATCGGTACACTTCTCAGTAACCATTGAACATATTTTATCGGTAATGTACCAAAGGTAAGCGAATTACAAGGATCCTGGATGAGAAGCTTGGAGATGAAAAGTTTAATATTTACAAAATAAAGTAGGTGGGCACACTGGGTAGCTATTTGCACTGCCAGAGTACCGTCGTCGCTTCAGCCGATAGAAGTCCACTGCTGGACATAGGCCTCCCCCAATTTTGGGGGGGTTTGCCATAATCGCCACGCTTGGCAGGCGGGTTGGCGATCGCAGTATGGTATGATGGTGGAATGCATAGAGAACGCTGCTGCCCATTCTCCGGTACGACCCTTAGTCGCCTTTTACGACACCCTCGGGAAGTAAGGGGTGGTGGTATTCTTTAAGTCCGGCACCACACAGACAATTGAATTGAAGTACGGTACAAGTTCAAGATTCTGTGTCATATAACTTGGTTAAAATTAGAATTCCTTGTATTTAAGTACTGATATAATATAGTTAGGAAGGAAAATTTAAAGTAGGTAACGAAGTAATTTGTTTACCGAAAAAATAATACTTGGAAAGGGGTGGCTTAAAAGCATTGATTGTGTTCAATTATCGTAATCCTTTTTGATTTTTTTGGCAAGTCATCATCATCCTCGTCTAACCCTTATCACAATTTATTTAGGGTCTGTCTACAGCCTCTATATCTCTGTCAGTATCAGCCTTCTTTGTTTGATTCCTTCCATGCCTTTTATGTTCCAAACATGCTATATTATTTCTTGTCTTTGGTTTGAGTTTTGACCACTGACCCGTGTCATACTTGTATAGGTAATACAGGTTTTTGACCTGTTTTGACCCTGGTAAGTTTATTTCGTTGTCAGACCTATATGCAAAATTCTAACGTTTTCGCGTCACTTCAAAATTCGAACGCTATCGAGGCTAGAGTCCGGAGTAGAACGAGGTTCGAATTTTACAGAAAAGTAATAAGTAAGTATAGGTAGATACAGACCTCTTTTTAATAAATAAGTACCCATACAGGCAATAATATCATACAGTTGGTATTCAGCGTAATTTTATACGTGTATTTCACGCTTTATTTTACTTTTATGAAACTAGTTTCTGCCCGCGACTTCGTCCGCGTGAAATTCGTAGGTACTTCTAAAAATTTCGAAAATGTATGTTTATGATCTTTCATTTATTTAGCTAAAAAAATATTCGGGACAATTTTTAAGTTTATAGATTAAAGGGATCAGATTTTCCAATTAAACTGTACCTATCCCCCGCTTGTCACCCCCACCCCACAGGGGTGGAATTTTGAGAAATCGTTTATATATGTGTTCTTATTATTTACTCAAAGACCCATACCCATTTTCGAGATAATGGAAGCAATCAGTAAAATCCACCCCTTAAACTTTATTATCCTTTTACACCTTGGTAGGAGACGATTTTTGAAAAACCCTAAAACACAAGAACTTTTTTATTTTTTGTTTTAGTACCTAGTAAGTATCAAGTTTCGAGTTAATTCGACAGCAGGTTACAAATTTATCTAACCTATCAACTTTGTCACCTCCGGTATCCTCTGTGAAGGGTTTTTTTAAAACTAAAAGTGACAATCTTTATTATTTACCGAGCCAAATATTGCCAAGTTTCAAGTTTATTAACCAAATTAATAAGATTTTTCATATAAACTGTATTTCCATTTATCCCCATAGGGGTAGATTTTCAGAAAACCCTCATACACTTTTTTTTTAATTTTTGATCTTAAGTAGGTTATAAAATTAAATACTGAGTTTTGAGTTAATCGGACCGCGCGTTAAAATTCTTCCATATAAACGTTGACACCTCCCAATCCCCCTTCAGGGAGGGAGTAGGTACTTTAGAAAAACAAAAAATGTCATACATCATAATTTACTAGGATAAGTATTCGTGCCAAGTTTCAAGTTTCAACTCAAGGAATAAGATTTTTCATACAAACAAAATCCCCACCCTTTTCAACCCCTTACAGTTTAATTTCCAAAAACCCCTTCTTAGTGGATACCTACTTTTCACAAAGAACTCACCCTCCAAAATTCATGTCTCTAGGACCAGCGGTTTAGGCTGTGCGTTGACATATCAGTCAGTCAGGACTTTGAATTTTATAATATTATTACTAGCTTCTGCCCGCGACTTCGTCCACGTGAAATTTCACCCTCCCCCCATTCACCCTCTTAGGGGTCGAATTCAGAAAAACCCTTTCTTAGTACCTACTCTTCACAAAGAACACACCTTCCTTTCATGTCTCTAAGACCAGCGGTGTAGTCTGTGCGTTGATATATCAGTCAGTCAGGACTTTGAATTTTATATTATAAAGGTTTTAAAAATGTGAGTTCCAAATATATTCAGTAGGTACGAATTCAGTAAAATTGTTTCTTTTTTCGGAGCATACAGCGTGGATACCAAACGAAATAACAAGTCGAAAACAGCAATTCCTGGGAATTCACAGTGTGCTTTAAATTTCAATCAGCTGAATTTGAACGAAATATTTGAGTCGTACAGTTTTTTGGTTCAGTCGTATGTCAGTTTTAACGAACGCCAAGAAGAATATGGTTTTCGTTTTCTTCTTTATCGCATTCGTATGCGGTTTCAGATATATCACCTCTCTGAAATGAAATGAAATACATAGTTTATTTTGTAATTAATAGGATATCGAAAACACTTTTACATGTCACATTTTTTTTTGTTTAATTTATTCTGTCGCTCTTAATGGCAACGGTAAGCGATAATATCGCGGCAGGCCCAGACGGAGATCGCTGGATGAGTTGGACTCCTTCAACAAGAACTGGGGGTCTAAAAAGGCCACTTTGGCCGAATCATAAAAGGATAACATTATGAATCATAATATGGCGAAGACAGTCCGTGTTTTTCTTTTTCTCGCTGCACTACGTAGGTATAATCAAAGGGATTCGGATTGGATTGATTGGTATTTTAGCACAGACAAAAAAATATTTGAAAAAGCCTTCACCAATGGGATTTGATACGATTAACTTAACAGTTAACTGTCCATTATGATTCATATGGTCCTTAGCAGCTTTAAACAGAGATAAGTGCAAAGACGGTACAGGCCTTTGCGCTGCAGTTGGACATTGTAGGCTTTTAATAATAATAAATATTTAATAATAATATTCTGTCGCACTGCTGGGCAAAGGTCTTCCCTAAGTTCTTCCAGAATTTTTTCCCGCGCCAGCTATGTTACATTAAAAAATATCATATGGAGTCAACATTTCCTATTTGACTATCTACCCCTGAAGAGAAATAGCACAAGAAATTCAAGGGTGAAAGTCTCTCAGATACATGATAATATATTTTTTCCCATACAAAATGGCACCATTAATGAATGAATCATGAATGGGATGAATTAGATTTAATGTCAACACTCATCGGAAACCTTAGCAAATAAAGAGGCGAGCTTCGATAAACAGTCACAATACTTTAATATGCATAACGACCCTCGCACCCCTGAAATTATCCCCATTTTAACGTACATCGCTTCACTTGTTTGAAAGAGTTTCTTCAATGCACGTACAAATCTTACAATGAACGTCGAACTGTAGAATATATCGGGAATGATATGAAAAGGTCACTAAATACTGGCTGTATGATCTTTGTACTAACAAGATACCACGAGAAGCAATACACAGAATAATTTAATCATAGGCACGTTCTGCAATATTTCCAGATGCTCTAGACTAGATTCATATGGAAACTCATAGGTATTCCAAAGGATTTCACACTAAAAGGGTTCCCATATTATACGAATGGCGTAAAACTAGTCGTAAACAGTAAACACTCTGAACCAGGAGTAATGGTAAGGTCATAGCGAAAATTTCTCGTGAACGAAGATGTTTCGTGGTAAAGGAATATTTCCAGTCGGTAGAGTGAGGGGTGAGGGCGGGGAGTGGAGGGGCGGTGCGGGGGGGGGGGGGGGCGCCGAGGGTGGATGTTTGGAGTGTTGTTCCCTGTAAACGTCAAGAGCGATCACCGTCGGAATGAAACTGAAGATAGATTTGAGGTAAACCCGGGGTAAAAACCAGAAATAATCGGTAATGACCAGTTTTTGCCGCCTCGCTTCTGATTTACTTAAATCTTTTTATGCCTAACGAAAGTGTTTCGTTTTGCGTTTGGGCAAATAGTTATAGTGAAAATAATAGACATTGTCTTATCCAAACTATAAGTCTTTGAAAAACTTTTTTCTTAAACATTTACACCTTACATACAATATAAATATTCGGGACCAAGTTGTGCTCCATGCACCATAATAGCTCGTTTATATGTGTTTACATAAAGATGTAAGTAGGTACACATGACGACATAATGTCAAGCTATGCATTGCCAGTTTTAGCTGACCTCGCATTGTAGGTTTTTCGTACAATGAGAAGTCGGTTTATATTGTAATGTAGCTTGGCAGCATAAAAAAAAATGGACGATTCTTTTTATTTAAAAAATAAGTTTAATGTTAAGATGCATGAAGTTTAGACACCTACATACACTAATAGCTTTGCACTAATATATACATACGAGTAAGTTAAGTACTATACCCTCGTGAGGGAAAATTGCAGACAACATCTTCACTCCAATCATCCATGTTTACATGATATCTGTGAACACATGAAAAATTACAAGTTGGTTGATTCAATTACAAGTTGGTTGATTCTTGAAGGGCCCTTCTTTAAGAAGTAAACACGCGTTAATCTATTGTAATGTACCTACTTACAACGAACGAAACGAACTCAACTCAATTTTAGAACCGTTTCCTACAAATAGAGTTTCCTTTGGGATATCTTTAAATTCTAAAGCAAAGACAATAGCGACCCGCCCTCGCCTCGCACGGTTTATGCGACTTGACAACACATCGAAAATTCTTTATCATAATTAGTTATGTAAGTTTAATAAAGTGTTGTACACATAAACCTTGCGGAATAAATTCTCATAAGGATGTTGAAAAATCTGTTTTATAGTTATAGATATGAAAAGCGATTTTATTTATATTTCCTAATTTTATTATTTATATAGACACAGTAAAATACACAGGGATACGACATAATTATAATTTGAGTTACAAAGGTACAATAAAATAATAAGTTTAGTAGAAGAAGAATTATTCCACTGCTCCTTTTTACATGCCTTTCCAAATTCAATATTTATGCTCTGCCCATGCTAAAAATCTTCGTTCCACAAGCAATAGTCTCCTACGATGTCCTTCTCACCGTTCTGGCATCATTCATTCTTCTTTATTTGTCCAGGCGGTCGTTCTTTGGAATGCGCTCCCTCTGAACATTAGGAAGGCCACCGGTCGGTTATCTTTTAAAGTGAAGGCATGTGAACGTATCCATCAGAAGTTGGCCGTAACATCCCAGCGCTGATTTGCTGGATTCGTTTTCTCCTCTACCGATCATTTTTTCTCCTGACAGTTCATTTTGTTTACATGTATGTGTCGGTCTATGTATTACTTAGTATTTTTAATTTATCCCGTATGTTGCACCTGCCATATTTTGTCCCTGCATCACCCTAAGGCTGACTGGTAGAAAATACCTCAGGCATTAAGTCCGCCTAAAAAAAAAATACTGTACAACAGTATTTTTTTTTTACTTGCGTAATGCTTGTGCATAAATTTTAATAAATAATAAATACATTATAACATAACCTCGATAACTACGCAAGTACGCACCCGTATCTAAATTCCTAATTCGAATTTCGGTTCGCTACACAGTTTTTTTTTAACAATATGGCGTCTTAAAAATGAATATCCGTCGTAATTTAGAAAGTTGGGAGCTTTAATCCCGTGACTCCTGATCAAAAATTAATCTGATGCGGCGACCTGTCTGCTTTGTTTGTCATCGTTTGACTAGATTTTAGTCTGAATTATTGAGTGGAACATGGAAAATGTCCATCACAACTTAATGGTTCGTGTTGAGTGTTTTTAACTTTCTTTTGCTTCATTTACGAAAAGAAAAAGAAAAGCTTTGGTGAAAAACAAAATTGTCTATGGAAAATAAAAATATAAGCGTTGCCTAGACCTTTGATTATATAAATGTCGCCTAGACCGATAATACACATGAGCCACTAGATGAGATATTATGGCGTGATCAATGATATTATAAAAGAAAGTAATTATTTTTAACATTGATCGTAAAGGTCAACTTGTTAAAAGTGCATTCAGTATAATCTTGTAATTTAAACCCAAAAAATATTTTAACATTCTACCTAAGTTAAAAAAAAAAACATTTTTTTCACAAATACCCTAAAAGCTTTTCAATGAGGGATTTTCTTTTTCTTTTTTTTTTAACGCTTCCCTAGTCGCTGGATAGATGGCGCTGAACTTGGTAAGTTACTGCAAGGAACGGAAGTCACATAATTTTTTTATTAATTCACTTGGATGTAATTTTGAGATCGTAAAACGGAAGCAAACGAAACTGTCACTCAACGAGCGTATATGACGTGACGCAATGTTTTTTTTCCAATCCTTTTGACTTTGGCATCTAGTAACATAGTCAGTTCAACGCCATCTTCAGGGTTCTTGGAAACTATGTTTTTTTTTTAATACTGAAAAGAAAAACCTCTCATTTGGATGTTCTTTTGTGTTTTTTTACACTCCACACATGATCATTTTTTAAATATCAGTAAGTGCCAAGAGTTTTTCAATAGACTGCTTTTCACAGTTTTCACAAAAGTAAGTACTTACACCAATTATTTCAAACTAATTAGCCAAATTGCATTCTCTAAATACGCTACGTGCTCTGAAAAGCTTTTTCATCCGACAGAAAGAGGATAACAAAAGTCTTGGCGCATTCCGTTGTCTGTTTATATGTGCGTTCATCTTCCAAATACCAATTATACTGAGTTGGTTGCGGTTATAATAAGAGAATGTATGTGTGTAACGTAAACGTTTTCCTAAATTAAGTTAATTTCATTGTAAACAACGACATTATTGTTTGAACATGGGATGTCGGAGACTGCAGTCGGTTTTATTTATAGGCCTGCTTATTATAATTATGTGTAGGCAGTAGGAACCACATGTGACATGAGTAGACAGGAACAATACCCCTTGGATGGTTACCGTCTGTTAATTTTTTATTCGTAATGACATGACATATAATTCAAAAATTGAATTTCGAATCAATACGATCTATGTCTTGTGTAGGAATAATGCTAACGGAACGCAAAACTTTTATTAAGTTTTGGAATGCTGAATGCCGAAATGCCGAGTAAAAAAAACGGATACTTACTTACCCATTTACAATTTATGAAGAGTTCTACTTGCTTTGACCGGATTTTTATCCTTAACAAAAAGAATAGGTGCCTAGCTGAAAATAATTCTCCGATTATCCGGCTGAAATAAATAAGTTAGCGTTCACATGACGAGGGTTGCCGTAAAATTCTGTTTTTGTCTGGCACGCCCCTAATATGGGTGTTGCCTGCAAGTGTATGAGTGTGTTTGGAACAATTTATTTACTTTTATTCGTTTGACGTAAATGTGTTGTTATGGATGAACCAATGACCTGAAAACAGTAGCTTAGGAGGATAGACTCTAGTCTAGAGTGTTATGAATCCGTCACGTAATGAATTAAATCTCCCATAATTTGTTAAGGGAGATTTAATTCACTACGTGACGGATTAAATAAACCAAGATCCATTGGCAACAAACAAAGCTGTCTGATTCTGACAGCCTACCCGTCAAGCAAAGTCGGTTTTTCTGTTAGGAAACGTACTCCGGGACCGTATTGTTCGAGGTGTTCAATAAATAGCGATAGGGTCGCCCCCTCCACAATGGGGCTCAATACTGTCCCTTAGCGAAGTGTACATGTATAGCTAGGTCGTTTACATCTCTGTCAGTCGTTTGCTCGGGTTTGGCGGTAATTTAACATTCTTTTAAATGTTAAGAAACAAAAGAAAAACAACTTTTCTTTCCCGTGTTCGCGGCGGTGTCTAGACAACGGCTCATTTTTTGAATTGCTCGACTAAGCGGTTACTTAAACTAGCAAAATAATCCTGGAATGCGATTTTATAATGCTACGTGGACTTATAAAACTCCGATGATGGTTTTGGTGGTTGCTACTACGCTTTTAACAGCATAAATACATGCTGTTTTTACTCAAGTACGTTGTATCCTATAATTTGTACTTATATCCGTATATAGGATCATATTTCCTGACAAATACAGGATCAAGACTCCTATAAAAGCATGAAATAAGAGTAATTACACTCAAGAGTAATTACTCCGGTAAGTCAGACTTAAATGCGCCTATAAGATAACATCTGCGGGCCATTTAAATCTTAATACTCCTGTAGGAGCATGTACCAGGAAGACATGCACTGAGGAGCAATTACTCTTGTTATTTTTACTCATAGCCTAATATAAGCTAATATTTTGTGGCCAATATAAGTAAATTAAAGTTAAATTACTGTAAGTCATTTATGTATCTGGTTTGGTTTAACAAAAGCTTAGAAATAACTGTTAAATGAATTTCATATCCATGTTTTAAAAATAATAAATCACCAAGATTATAACAGCACTCGGTAGGATAAAATGTTCTCTATATTTATTTTTTTAGATTTATCGTATGCCTTTTTAAACCTAGACATATTTATATAGGCATTCCACAAAAGTGTTATTGTCTAAGTAATCTCAATCAATCCTGGTTAAAACTCTTAAGAAGCCACTTTTGCTTATAACGACCCGTACAGTAATCGGTAACAATGGCGAATCTTCTTCGGTTTTGAGATAACCCAATATAGAACCAATGTATTTATATTGGTACTATGTCACACTTGGAAATGCTAAAAATACTTATTTTAGCACTATGTCACACTTGGAAATGCTTACTAAGAAAATGTCTGCTGCTTTCATAATATTAATTTAATAATAATTAATACTAAAATGTAAATAAGCAAATTTCAAGAGGCGCTTTAAAATTGTAATCAAAACCATGATAGATTTCACAGAAAATTCATGCTCCCCTACGAATAAGCTATAAGACTAACAATTTGACAACAATAACATTTTGTTTTTCTACTATGGTTGACATTAATAAATTCTGATTCATATATCTATTACTTGCCCTCAAGATGTTAAAAATATTTTTTTACAGAGCACAATAATGTCCGATACACTCACTTCGACTGTTCACAATATATGAGCTTAAGGAAGCATTTCTAGGCGCGTATTAATCGAATTTTTTACTATAACTTACTTATATTAAGATTAACAGGAGTATTTGCATTGACGTAATTCAATTACAGGAGCAATATAGGCGTATTTATGGCATTTCAGCGGACTAATATAAATACGTTATAAGCAAAAGTAGACTTATAAAGTGGGCCCTTTTCGCGACTTATATGTGGATATAAGTCTCATATAGTCCTCGATAGATGATGGTTCTAGGACAGTATAAAAACCACTTTTTGCTAGTTGGGTGGGAACTGAAATTCGCGAGGTTTTAGAGGCGGAGTTGAAACGTTTTTCTTGGTTTTAAAAATATTGCACTAGAATATGGACTTTCAGTAGTTTTTCTTTAATTATTAATTGAGATTTTTTCGATATAAGCAATGCGTTAATTTAATAATAGGTTAATTTTTTAATTGCATAGTGGGTTATCTCTTGACCTCGATCTCGCCTGCTGGAAATCGATGGATGAGGTCTAGAGATAGCACTTTAAGAAAAACTTCATGTTACACGCCAGAGCGTATAAATGTTTGTAAGCCAGACAAGTCTTAATAATTCCTGGACAGTAAAAAAACAATTATAAAGAATCACACATTTCATAATACAAATTAATTCATAATAAATAGCAATGGAAACCAAGGACAGAAAAGAGAAAAAATAAAATTTAAAAATTTCAATCAATGTATTGATATTTTTTATATTATTTTTCATGCATTTTCCAACCAGTCCAGTACCAGTCCGGTCCAGTCCGTTTTCCAGTCTGTACTGAAAACAAATAATAAGAACATGTCTATACAATACTACATTTTGTGTTAGGTTTTTCAGTCTAACTAGTTAGGTAGGTACCCTAGTTAGCCATCGTGATTATAATAATATTACTTTTGCAAACTCGATCGATAAGTTCATTTATAAAATCTAAGGTTTCTCGCGTTTTTACCGGACTGCTTTTTAGGGTTCCGTAGTTCTGACAAGAAACCCTTATAGTTTCGTCATGTCCGTCTGTCTGTCCGAGGTTTTGCTAAGAGACCGTTAGTACTAGAAAGCTGTGCTGCTGTTGTAAGGAGTGTGTATTTTAATTACGCCGACAAAGTGGTAAAATAAAATTTTGGAAAATATTTTTTTTAGGTTAGCTCCTCTACATGTGAAGTGGGAATGAATATTTTTTTCGTCGTCTACCCCGTCGTGTGGCGTATCGTTGAATAGGTCTTCTTAAGTGACTTGGGTCTTGCTAAATTATTTTTCGATTTAATGCTCCATTTACGAAATATTAAACATTAAAGTGCAAATTTTTGTTCCAGTGGGAGTCTGGGCTCAGCGCCATCTCTTGACCGATAGTGGAACTAATGTAACTTTTGTTGATGATTTCTGAAAAAGTGTGCTATTTTTTTATCAAAAGTCGAAAACTGCGCGGCCTAAAAAAAAAAGAAAAAAATGTTTGAGAATGTGTAAGCTGCGCTCTTTCATATGATAGATACCCCACATACCCTAGTAGCCCCACTTTGAATTTTTCAGACCCCTTTTCAATCCCTGTTGCAAAAAATATAAATATAATTTTATTTCTTTCTTATTTGAAAAATAGTTGGGCAAACATCATCTAAAATTATTCCAAATTTCAAGTTGATAGCATTAGTAGTTCTTGAGATACCCAGCTGGGACAGGCAGACAGACAGACTTAGTCTCACCATAAGGGTTCCGTTTTTACCATTTTGGTACGGAATCCGAAAAACAAAAAAAAACATAATAAATTATCATAAAGTACATACATTTTCATTCGAATACTTATAGAAGTTACAAACGAACTTTGTTTAATTTTCGAATTATAATTTATAGAATTGAAATAATAACACAGCAGCAAACGTACTTTTATTTTTTTAGCTTTAGCAGGAAGAAAGTGGTTATTATTAGTTAATGTCTAATCTGTTTAAATAATTATCTTCGAAAATAAATATTTTGTCATTAGTTTAGTATCGCTATTCGATAACAGATGGCGTTGTTCCGTGGCGTCACTTTTGTAGATCGCCGTGTTAAGATTTTCTTGCAAGGTATTCAAATTTAAAGTCCATTTTTGTTATTAGAACCATTAACTCCTAATACCTTTACCATTACTTATATTCAGAATAAAGAAGAACAGAATCGTACTATATTGTGATAACGGGCTACTACGGAACCCTACACTGTGCGTGGCCCAACATGCACTTGGCCGGTTTTTAACCCTCAATTTCCAAGCATTTCCGAGTATTGGATATAAATTCATAACTCACTCAGCCGTCGTCTAAGGAGTTTACCTTATTTTGAACAAAATTGAATTATTGTTCTAATAAAATAGTGACGTAAAAGCCACGACAAATATTTCCAGCTAGAGCAAAACCTTATTTTATTAGAGTACTTTTAGAGTTTATCGTGGAGCTATTGACGTACTACAATGTCGACTGTGAGAAAACTGTTACTGTTAGCCTTCATCATCCCACTGCTGGTCAAAGGCCTCTCCCCATGACTTCCAGCTCTTTCGATCCAGGGGTAAGGTGGACCACTGGTCGTTTGTTTTGTCCAGCTTGTCCCACCATCTTCTACGGGGTCTGCCGCGACGCCTTCTAGCTGTGTCAGGGATCCATGTGGTGGTTATTTTGGCCCACAGTTCATTGGGCATACGGCACACGTGGCCAGCCCAGTCCCACTTCAGCTTAGCGGCTTTTTGAGCAACGTCAGTAAGGACTTCAAAATAATATAATAATCTGAAACTGCCAACATTGAATAAGCGTGGTGTTCGATGCTCGTGTCCTCTCTGTATGAGAAAAGATCTTTAGTCTTTCTGTGGTAGGTACTATCCTAACTAATATTAATAAATGCGAAAGTAAGTTTATTTGTTTGTTACCCTTTCATGCCTAAAAAACTGAACCGATCATCCTGAAATTTTGCACTATACGTTGTCAGGTGTACAGAAACGGACATAAGGTACCTTTCATCTCGAATAAAAGTCCTGTTCCCGAGGAAAACAACAATAACGTTATTATGATAATAGATGGCGCCACGTGTTTTTGGAATAATTTGACTGTGAAATTCTAAATTAACGCAAGCGAAGCCGCGGGCAAAAGCTAACCTATAATTACATACCTATAGACAACATTACTTAATGTATTTCTCGTAGGTACTTAAAAACGATCCAACAGAATTGAATGATAACATCGCAGAAATGCAGAGCTTTTCCGTTTTCAATGAGTTTATTGAATTACTGCAGTTTGGCGCAGAATCTCAGAATTTTATAAGTCTTATTTACTTTTACCCTAATTTTAGATTAAAGATACAACTGACTGAGGAGGACTTTATAAATGTATTTATTTTCTTTATTAATACGTATATGTATATGTTTTATGTTGTTATATGTTTATTTTATCTTCACAATTTACATTCTTATAGGTACTAGTTATATTAAATTGACAGACCGGTAATTCGATACCCTATTGTCCGATCCGATTGCCCTATTGTCCCTATTGTAGTACAACGTACACTAACACTAGGCCGCAACTACCTAAGTGTAATACCTAAATATTATTGCACTGTTGGATTTTTAACCCTCGACGCTGAGCTGAGCATTGAAAATCCAATTTTTGTTTAGGAATGTTATTTAAGTGTCGCCTAGTGTAAGCGAAAACGGCCATTAATGCATTCAGTATTGTAAGTTTGTAAATTATTCTAAGCATCTGCTAAGCTCTGTGATTCGTCCAACAGTTCATGTAACATTGTAGTGTTCGGTAGGGGAGCCATATTAAACCGTGGACTCACTTAATAAGTCAACAGATGCCTTAATGCACTCGTTGGCGTTGGTTTGGTTCGTTGTCACTAGTACCATTAACAGTTCCATGATGGAACTACTGATTGTTTTTTTTTTATCACTAGTTCCATTTTAAAAGAACCAGAAAATAATGGAACTAATGTTGAATTTATTATCACTAGTTCCATTTTTATAAGAATATGAAAATAATGGAACTAATGTTGAATTTGATATCGCTAGTTCCACATTATTACTTTTGGCACTTGTGAAATTTTTAAGGGTGGTAAAAACACTGGAGTTTAAAACACTTAGTTTTTATATTAATTATATTCAATAAAATCAACAAATATTTATTTTTACCCGACAACGTCAGAAGGAGGGTTATGTTTTTTGAGTTTATGTATGTATGTATGTACATTTCTTTGGCACGCTCTGTAGCCTAAACGGTTTGATCGATTTCAGCTTGAGAGGTGCCGTTAGATTCGTCTATTATCTTGATTTTTTACAGATATTTCAAGCTAGCAGTTTAGCTTTTAGAGGGGGGGGGGACGCCTTACTGGAACAAAAATTTGCACTTTAAATTTTAATATTTCGTAAATGGAACATTAAATCGAAAAATATTTTTAGCAACCCCCAAGTCATTTTAGAAGACCTATTCAACGACATGATGGGGTAGACGACGAAAAAATATTCATCCCCACTTCACATGTAGGGGAGCTACCCTAAAAAAAGATTTTATTTTACCACTTTGTCGGCGTAATTGATATATATATACACACTCCTACAAAATTACATCTTTCTAGTACTAACGGTCGCTTAGCAAAACTTCGGACAGACAGACAGACGGACGGACATGACGAAACTATAAGGATAACTTGTACATCAGGCGGGAGGAAACGCCCGGGTGTCACCATTGCCAGGATCCCCCAGAGGACACGGTGAAGCACACGGTGGAGGTCTGCCCCGCTTGGGCAGAGCACCGCCGTGTCCTCGTAGAGGCGATCGGCAGCGGCGGCGACCTCTCGCGTCCGGCCCTGGTGCAAGCCATGGTCCGGGGCGAGAGGGAGTGGGAGGCAGTCACCTCCTTCTGCGAAGCAGTCATGCTAGCGAAGGAGGTGGCAGGACGGTTCAGGGAGAGAGCCTCCCATCTCAGCCGCCGCGGGGGACGCCCCAGGCGTCAGGAGCCGCGTGACGACTCCCGGCCACCGTAGGCGCGGGCCTGCGGGCGGAGAGTAATGGGTAGCTCACCGTCCGATCAGGACGGCGCGTACGTGTTCCACGCGCGCCTCAAAGAGATGTCAGCATCGAGAAGGGGCCCCCTTAGGGCCGAAGCCTACCGGGTCAGCGGGATTGTCCGAAAGGGTTACCGCTGGCCCGGAACATAAAGGGCTAAGGAAGGACACGGGTGGGTTTTAGTCAGTAAGAGTCTGACCCTCCCTTCTGCTCCACCCAGAGCGGGAGGAGTCATTTTAGGATTACGCATCCACAAAAAAAAAAAAAAAAGGGTTCCTGGTAGGAACTACGGAACCCTAAAAAGTAAAGGTAGACAAAATAAATATTTGTCGATTTTATTGAATATAATTAATATAAAAATTAAGTGTTTTTAACTCCAGTGTTTTTACCACCCTTAAAAATTTCACAAGTGCCAAAAGTAATAATGTGGAACTAGCGATATCAAATTCAACATTAGTTCCATTATTTTCATATTCTTTTAAAAATGGAACTAGTGATAATAAATTCAACATTAGTTCCATTATTTTCTGGTTCTTTTAAAATTGAACTAGTGATTAAAAAAATCAATCAGTAGTTCCATCATGGAACTGTAATGGTACTAGTGACAACGAACGTTGGTTTCATTGAAATCTGATTTTACAATGTGAAAGTGTTTTTCATGTTTAATTTAAAGTAGTACCTTCAATCTTGATGTGTCGATTAGATATAGGAAGTAGTTAGATAGATATAGGTAGGTATAACCTACATAATAATACCTAATGATGATAATTACCTGTGTCAGTGAGCGGAGTTCGCGAAGCTGAATTTTGGGCCTAACATGTTTGAACTGTTTGCCATCGGTACAGTAAGAAGAAGAATATCTAATCCTAATTCATTAAAGTCAGTTTAACAAATGTTACGAAATGAAATTGTTTATTTTGTGTATCGAAATTACTTTTACAAGTTAATCATAATTATGATAAAAAAGTAACCTCGATGGATGCGAAATTTCCTATCTGTCTATCGACATTTCCTATCTCTTTGTCTCTGTCTATTGACAGTCTATACGAGCCACGGATATCTGTGATACAAGCGAAAAAGAGCACAGAAAATAATGTTATTGTTAGGTATTCAAAGAACCTTAACAGACCTTTTATAAAAACCACAAGGATTCTCTTTAACTTACCTACCTACCTAAATAGGAGCATTCAAAGCAAATTCACAAAGATTACAAGATAATTTAGCGTAAATCTTCCCCGGTGTCATAAAAAAGCAACACGTTTGCGTCCAATGACAATACATTTTGTACCGCGTTCACAGGCGATGTTCAACACACGTCGCTTGTTGAGAAAATGAAGTTGCGACCTGTTGGTTGACCGGTCGGCCGACACATCGGCCAACTTGTCTGCTGACTCGCCGCACCGCAGCATGGCTTCGGGGAAATATCTTGTAAGGGTTTTAGGTTAACTAATTTGTTTGATTATGTGAGTTTCTGTATCATTTTGGATTTCTGATGTCGTGTAAAGTGTCTTGGTAAAGTGAGTGTCACTTTGCCTAATACGAATGAATTTCAACTTTTAAGTGAATCCGGAAAAATAATCAATACTTACCTATATTTACTTAGTTTTAAACTGATATTTTTGTATCGTGCAAGAAAATATCATAACGTGATGTACCAACCGTATACGTTAACGTTGTCTGTCTACGTTTTTATCAGTGATGGCGATTTATATTGTTATATTAGGTATATCTAGATTTGTAGGCACCTACAATTCAAAATTGTCCATAAACACTAACCTACTAACTACTGTATTTAAATCAGTAACCATTTAAAGCTTCTCATAAGCTATAACCTAGATTTTAAACTACAAGTCTGAATAAAAATAAAAACAACATCATGCGCCAAGCTGTTAAAAGCTTCCGCTATTCGCTACTAGATGGCGCTAGACGGTGTTAAACGCCGCCTCCATAAAATGATTAACGCCTCTTTTGTTTGGTATTGTGTACGTCTACATGTACTGGTAAGCTACTGCGTAGGTTTAGAAGTTATTTCACACTTTATTTTTAGTTCTTTTTAACCTACCGTATCAATATTATTGCGCATTTTGAAGAGCAAAGTTGAATACAATGCCTGAATGCCTTCAAAAGTTTATATAGATAGGTTGTGTTTCCCTTAGCTACGCCAAACAATATTGGTGAACTTTGACATCGGCATTATCCATGTTTCGCCACTTTTTATAGTCCCAATGTGTATGGATCGGGTATATTTTTCATCGGTACGGGTAGCAAATTACTCTCCGGGGCACTCACACTTTCCAAAATAAAATGTTTGATCACATGAGTCCGTAAAAAGTGGAAAAGTTTCATGTTTGTAGGTAGGTATATAATTTCCCGGTTAATCTGGTTTAGCTTATTGTACTGTTCTATCTGAAATTAAAACCAAAGATTGACATAGACAAGACTCGTGGCAACTGATGCTCTATTATTTCTACAGCAGCCTACTTATCAGAAAGGTGTGGTACAGACCATGGAACCGAATGATGTTCTCCATGGGACCAACAACGTAATCGCGAAAAAATTACCAATACAAAACTACAATAAGTAAGTACCTACCTACTCGACCCAAATGTATGGGACGGTTGATTATTTATACGTAAGCGATTATGATGGTGGTCCCATGGAGACTTAGGTCAGCGTTAAATTGGCGTAAATTGTGTCGTCTCTTTCTAACTGGATAAAACTCAATTGATTATATATAAATGACAGTGGTTCAAAAGGTACTTAGCCTTTACAAAAAGCTTCTGAAAGTATTGGTTCGCTCATAGATAGATATAAGAAAGGGTTCCCCTATATGTAAGCAGTAGGTACCTTTATTTCATACACACAATCTTATTTAGTTAAAGGTTGCATTATTCTCTTGGATTGAAACACAGATTTTGATTTGTTTGTGGAATAATTGGAAGACGGAATACTGTCATAATGGAATGCCTAATCTTTATTAGGCATTCCATTATGACAGTATTCCGTCTTCAAAAAATTTCTTTATTTAGGTATGGGTAGGTCTTTACCTACCCATACCTAAATAAAGAAATTTTTTGAGAATTATGTATGACTACATATTATTGATATTGTTTAATTTTTTTTAGCGGTTGAATGCCGAAACTGCAGAAACAGTGAAAAAGTCATTGTTTCACGCGTGGATCCACGTTGGAAAATAAAATACGAAGGGTTAAGTACTGCAGTGCGATTCTGTAACCATCTAACCGTGAAAACTTAGGTGAAGTGAGCGTGGAGTGAGCTGTCAATAGTGTCAATTCCTAGCAAAAACAAACTCACATCACCTAAGTTTTCACCGTGAGATTTTACAGAATCGACCGGCTGTAATTGGCTTCGGCCGACGCTTTTAAAATAAATAAACTAGTTATCTAATCCCAATACATAATTACGATGACAAAACCAATAGAGGGCAGGCAGGGGAAGATAAATCAGACCAAGTTGACACTAGTAAAAATTAAAACAAACACTATCTAATAGACGATGATGTTATGTTAGTTAGCACATGCCATTAAGCAATCGTAACTACGTTTACTTTCTGCAACGAAAGGGAATTTTGTGTCAGACGTTAATCTCTTCCTGCAAGTTGTAAAAGACTTAAGAAAACTCAGCAAAAAGGCTTAAGTATTCTGTGTGGTTTAGAGTCTGTCTCGAACACTGCAGTATTACAATATCTAATATCTTATTAGCTAGCGAGCGAACTGCTCAAGCGGCCGAATCCCTAGTAATCCTATCACGAAAATTGGTAACTGTTGGATAGAAGGGTATCATTATGTCGTGTGTGTTTTTGTTGGGATATCGTTTGAATATTGGAAAGTGTACCTATTAGTGAAAAAGGTCTTACCTTACCTATATCTACAAGCGACTAATATGCGGAGTAATTCAGTAATACGCCAACACTAGTGTTAGTAGCAATGGCTTTCATTTTGACAGTTCAACAATGTCAATAGGTATTCATTGGGATATTTACGTGGTTGAGTAGACCACCAACACAACACCAGAATGAACCTATTTTTCTTTTTTTCTTACATCTGCGGCCCGTATTTTGTGCAGTATTGATCTTCTTTATAGTTAGGTAAGTTTGAATGGAATCGTTTATAACTTGTCTTATAAACAACCATAATTATTTGAAATGCTTTATTTATTTAATTCATTAACAATTTTTACATTGTTTCAAAATGTTATTAATAGTAAATTAGTAAAAACTAAAGCAACATGCAGACAAAGAAATAAAAAGATTTAAAAAATATTATGAATACCTACATGAGTGACAGGTTTTAAAACAATCTTCGTAGAACAAAAAATATTCTAAATAGTTTGCAAATCCACTGTTATTTACTAACTAGTCCTAATGAGGAAACATTTCTTCTTGCTTAAACTTTAGCGTTAGCGCAAAACAAATTATGGTCATTACCTATATTGATCGATTAAAGTTTAACTGAACAATGGAAACAAATGGTAGAGACTGTCCAAATGCGTCCTTATATTATATCCACATACTTACATCGCGTTACTGCTACCTATTTAAGATGTCTGTCACTAATTATGAACCCCTCAGTGGACATAACATACTAGCCCATATCCGCCACTGTTTACTGTATACACGCCAGACATAATTTTATTATCTCCCACCATCGCCTCGCCTCGGTGACGTCATTCGCAATATTTCACAGAATCTATACCAAAAGTGAGAAAAATTGACATGTCACGGTATAGACCGCTTCAAAGCATTTAAGTATTTAAAGTGAACCTTACGTAATTAAAATGGGGGCAGCGTACAATGTACTTTATTTTATAGAAGATAAAGTCCAATATTTATTATAGGGTCTTCTGTGTCCCTTTCCAGTCAGGTAATAATAAAATAAGAGATTACATCTTTGCGTAAGCAACAATAGGGCTCCCTGTTATTTTACTAGGGTGGTTCGTGCGCATGAAATTCAACCTTGCATCTTTGTTTCAAGGTGTAATTTCATGTGTGGATAAATAAATTTGATTATAACAAAGTTGGTTTGCTGTGATAGGTAATCGGTAATTTTAAAAGCGTTTAACCAGCGCCGGCCACCTGTTAACTATGGCTGTTGCACTTCACGTGTTAATGTCTATAATTAGAATTCGTGAAGTAACTTGTAAAATACATTGTTTGTATGCAAGTAAGTTTGATTAGCAGTTTTATCTGAGTTGGAGTGGAGTTCCATCCATGACTCATCTTCTAAATTTTGAGTTTCAGAAGTTTCCTTTTTTCAGGTCTTATACATATACAGAGTTATTTGAATAACACCAAAAACCTCTTAAGAGGTCATTGTACTCATCATTATGAACAACTTTTACTATGGGACAAAATCTGAAATCGCGAAAAAAAAAATCAGCTGTTCCCAACATATATGTTCCTATAACTCGTCAAAATGTAGGGAACAGTTGATTTTTTTTCGCGATTTCAGATTTGGTCCCATAGTAAAAGTTGTTCATAATGATGAGTACAATGACCTCTTAGGAGGTTTTTGGTGTTTTTCCAATAACCCTGTATAAAGATACTACCGCCCGCGACTTCGTCCACGTGAAATTTCTGATGATTTTTTTTTCTTTTTTTTTTTAGCATCGCGTCACTCGACCACGCTATTACTTCGTTTTCACTTAGCGTTATTTCGCTTTGCTCTTCTTCTAAGGGTTTTAGCATGATAGCCTTCCTCAAGAATTAGGGTAACAAATGCAAAAAGGATGCTTCAAATCAGACCGATAGTTCTAGAGATTAGCGAGTTATAACTGTAGCGGTATCTACAACGCCACATGCGAACAACGCGTCATACTGACGTCACGCAAATCCTGCATCGCGCAAGCAGAGTTTACCGCGCAACTAGCATAGATACAACGGCCCGACATGAATCATCGGGCAGTTGCCCGCCAGACACAACACCCGTCTGGTCGGAGGATCCTCCCTTTTCTATGGAGGTTGAGTGAACTTTACATCCTGTTCCTCATACCTCTATACTGGTGACCCCGACGTGATATGAACACGCAACCTTCTGATAACAAACAAAAAAAAAAAACAAACAAACTCTTCCGCTCTATTATTAGTATTAGTATAGAGCAGGGGTGGCCAACTACGGGGCGAGAGGGAGTGGGAGGCAGTCACCTCCTTCTGCGAAGCAGTCATGCTAGCGAAGGAGGTGGCGGAACGGCTCAGGGAGAGAGCCTCCCGTCCCAGCCGCCGCGGGAGACGCTCCGGGCGTCGGAAGCCGCGTGACGACTCCCGGCCACCGTAGGCGCGGGCCTGTGGGCGGAGAGTAATGGGTAGCTCACCGCCCGATCAGGACCAGGCCCGTGCCGGACGGCGCGTACGTGTTCCACGCGCGCCTCAAAGAGATGTCAGCATCGAGGAGGGGCCCCTTAGGGCCGAAGCCTGCCGGGTCAGCGGGATTGTCCGAAAGGGTTACCGCTGGCCCGGAACATAAAGGGCTAAGGAAGGAACACGGGTGGGTTTTAGTCAGTAAGAGTCTGACACTCCATTCCGCTCCACCCAGAGCGGGAGGAGTCATTTGATGATTTCCCATCCTCAAAAAAAAAAAAAAAAAAAAAAAAAAAAAAAAAAAAAAAAAAAAAAAAAAAAAAGGGGTGGCCAACTTGGTTCGACCCAAGATCTACTGTTCACTGACGACACCCTGTGCGATCTAACAATTACATACTTCTTGAAATCTTCTATGAAATAGCATAGTTCAGTACACAATTATGTAGTATTAAAATATAAAACTGAAAAATTATTCTTATTTCTTATTTATTTTAATGTGAGCATTGCGTTTGAGCATCTTTCGCTAGATTAGCAAAATCAGGTTTTTAGTTGGAAATATTTTTTGCCATGTTACGATCGACTGGACTAATAGTCGCGATAGACCACACACGCGGTTGGCCACCCCTGGTTTAGAGTCTAAAGAGTTACTTATTCTGAAATCGATGAATGCCTTCTTAGCAGTTTTTTGCACTAGGATGAACGATGCATTTTGTATCTTGTGGACAAGTTGAACCTTTATGGCACCATGGTCACCCCTTACAAACCCCTTGGGAACTAATGGGAAGCGATAAGTTGTTTCTGCACTTTAGCTAATTACTTTATGGAGTAACAAGAAAGGTGAAAATAATCATATGTGTCCAAATAATAAAGGCAATATTTTTTCTTGAATTTATTTCTCCTAGATCATTATCATTCTCCTACACTTATCCCAATTTATTTAATGTGCGCAACATGTATTTTTCTTCGCCATCTACTTCTCTATTAGTCTTCATCTCGGAAGTCACTCGGCAGGAGCAGTGGTACCTATCGACCCAGACTTAGGGCCTGTGCACACCACGTTTTTTAAAAGCGCCGTTGACGCGCGTTTTTAGCGATTCAGACGCGATTCACACGCGAGTCAGACGCAGCCTGTAGACCTTTCTGAAGGATAAAAGCGGGCCGTCGACGCACGTTTAAAAAACGTGGTGTGCACAGGCCCCTTTTTTTTTGGGTGGGCTAGTCATCAAATGACCCCTCCCGAAGGGAGAGTAAGAGTCTGACAACTCTTACTGACTAAAACCCACCCATGTGCCTTCCTTAGCCCTTTATGTTCCGGGCCAGCCGGTGCACAGGCCCTTACGAGTTATCGGTGTGTAAATAATTTCTTCACCACTGCTCTCAAAACGAAGGAAAACATCTGGTGAAGGAAAACATCGTGAGGAAACTGACATGTCCTAGAACCAAAAATTCGAAGACATGTGACAACTACCAACCAAAATAAAAATATTTTATTTCACATAAACCTACATGGGCACTTATGAAACGTCAGAAGCTAGGTGCACGGTTCCAATTGGTCGTTTCCAATGGAGATGTGCCGGCAAGAAACTCCACGGTTACCTACTCGTTTAAAAATAATTGGCTTTTACAATGTTTTTAAATTACAGTAGTTATGGGTGGACAGCGCAGGCCTGTCAACAAGTACCAGGTACTTAATAAAATAAAAAATGGTCTACAGATCTAAAGTCTATAAGGCCTACAAAGTCCTCACATTTACAAAACAAGAATCTATCAAAAGGAAAAATAAAATATAAAAACCTATTAAAACCAAGTGATTGAGTGAAGTGATATGATTGCCATTACAACCACTAATAAAGAGTTCTCTTATTTCAAAACTTCCATTTCTAGCTCTAAGTACTTTCATAACTGCATTTCCATGACGTATCTGTGTTCTACGTTCACGTAATGATGACGTCACGTTCGATTCCGTTTGAGGTTAGTTTCGGTCTCGAAGCATCACATCGAAAGGTAATCTGCGGTCATCCAGTCAGTAGAGCGCTTATGATTGTCCTTGTTGCACGTGTAAGCGTGACAGATGTTGACCGAACCACTGTTCAATGGTCTTCCGTTAATTATTAGGTACCTAGTATTCTAATTAACTGTCTTATGGTCTAGTGGTCGCAAGATTAAGAGGTCCTGAATTTGATTACCGGGTTGTGCAAACTGTTATTGGGTTTTGCCATCTGGATTTTCTCAGTAGCAGACCGGAGTCTACATTTGTGCCTGGTTGATGGTAATTTATTTATTTATTTCAGGCGATGTAGGCCCATACATAAATACCATAACCTAAACATACATATTCTTATTATAAATCAATACTTCACTACTCTTGAGCAGTTCTGTGGTACTTGTCTGCGGAAGCGACGGAACAACACGTCCAGCGGCTAGAAGTCTTCTTCCATGACGGCGGGCAAATAGAAATTCGGCAGGTGCACCACGAACGCCTTGAAGTTGATGTTGCGGTGCGACTCCAGTAACTGCACCCTTGGCGCGTACCTCGGTTCTGGCGCACGTACTCCTCGATGTCCTCCGCCGTAGTGTAGGCGGGAGATGTTCACCGGTGTGTTCGGTTCAGCGACACGCAAGCTGACTTCGGGCTCCGTAGGAGCATTGCCGCAGCGGTTCTTGTTCATTCGCGACCGGCGCTTCCTCCTTTGCACCGCCACGAAACCCTCATCATCAGCCCTATTCGGTGCCCTTTGGCATAGGCTTCCTACTGGGATCTCCCGGGGCACTCGCGGTAACGTTAGCGGATTCCTTTTCTATGGGCTTCGCCAGGGCTGCAGACAATGGCAGCGAGACGGGGCGAGGGGCTCTAGCGGCCCCCAAATTACACGGGACTTGAACATAACTGGCGAAATATGGCTGTACTATAGTTGCATCTCTGCTTAACCTTTCGCGGATAAAAAGCCTTACTACACTACAAGCTACAAGAGCTTGTAGTGTACTTAATAAGGCTTTTTAAATTAATACAGACTACAGAGAGCCTGAAATAAGTTTGTTTAGACCCAAATCTACCTATGACCAATAGTAGATTGTTATACAAGGGTCGGAAGGAATCAATTCCCATACGAGGCATTTAGACGCCCGAGCGCAGCGAGGGCGGCTATAGTCCGAGTGGGAATTGATGACTTTCACCCGCGTTAAACACTCTACTTTTCATTTCGAATTTAAGGAAAGTAAAAACTAGTAGTTTTTCTAAAATATTTATTGATAATAATTACATGAATAATAGGTACCTATTTATTAGCCTTTTTTAAATTTGAAGTATGGAACACACCACGTCACCGCCACATGAGTAGATTCTGTGTCACCACCGCGGGCCGTCCCGCTTACTAGGGCCCGTATTATTATCATTCTGTCTGCATTCTTACTTTTACCATTTTTCATAAATTACTTAGAAAACACGATAATCTTGATAAAAATTACTAAAAATTGTCTTGCGACGTGACACTCATAGTGCTGACCGTCCACCCAACTTTCTTATTTCGATTCAAAACTTGCATACAGCCTAATCGATACTCGCAATAATAAAAATGAAAAAAAAATTGTAGAAACTGAATAAAAACTCTCTAAACTAAGAAAATGTATTGAAATGTAAAGTGTTTGCAGAATATCCAATCTATAGAATTAATTAATTATCATCATTCTCAAAAAAAAACTTCTGGAAAGCCTACCTAAAAAATATTTACTGGGAATTCTGTAGTAAACTATTAGAAAGTATCAAAAATAAAATCCACAATAAATAATTGTCCAATAAATTAAAATAATTTTAAACAGCGAGCGCATTCCGAATATAAATTCAATTAGAGTAAATGAGGTACCTATGTCCGCCTGTCTGTGTATAATATCATCTACTAACATGATATTAGAAGAGATTGAAATGATATTAGAAAAGCATAAATCATTATTATAAACAATGCTTGTTGTATTTATTGCTTAAAATAATTTTATTTTATTTTCAAATATCGATTACATTCGTCATATTAATTACTCGAGTCAATCGAAATTTAAAAAAAAATTGTTTCGAATAATCGCTTTCACACATCATTGCAATAAAAAAAAACAATAATGGTCGGCGATTCTGAACACAAATTGAGTAGTGGTAATGATTAATACGTATTATTGAACCTGTGTTTGAATATTACGTTAAAAGCTGGGCATTTTTGTGTTGTTTATAATATTATCAATAACATTTGTCACATTTTAAATCTTATCTACATCTGTGTGTGTTAAATTTGTGAAAAGTAAAAATGTAAACACACACGATTGGCGCGAAACTTCGACATTAGATATCAAAAAAACTTCATTACCACTACTTATTTATCTTAAACTATGGATAAATTCGTCAAATAATTAAATGATGTATATTCACAGCCCCATATGGTAAAGTCAGGATGTTCGAAATCCCCAATTTTTATGTTTTTTAGCTTCGACCACAACTGACATCAAAATGGTGATTATCGTACATAAGTATGTTGAATTTATTCAAGGTAAATTATTAACTTGTGCGCTAAATATGAAAGATTTAATGGCGTTAACATAATAAGCTTTTCATCCAACTCTCCTAGTTAACTCACATTCATAAGATTTGATGGGTAGCATAATAAATATTTACATTATCAATTAAGGGTGTCGTATGGTCTGACTGAGCTGACTACCTAACTAAATTTAGTTCTATTTTCAAATTTCATTCCCGCCCTAGGGAGGGAAGCAATTACTATGAGTATTTCCCGCCCTAGGGTGGGAAGCAGCGTTTTCCACCCGCTATTTGGATCAAACAAACACTACTTTCCGAGTATGAGAGATGAAAAATATGTTCCTACAGATGATCAATCAAAATAACTTATCCCAATCTACGGCTGGACTTAGGTCTCTCTCGACTTGATCCACAACATCTGGCTCTCTGCCTTCTGCGTTCAGTCTGTCTCAACCGCATTTTAAGGTTATCTTCTCATCCAGCTGGTCCCATACCACGTTGGCTGTTTTTGTGGTATCCATTCAACGACTTATCTGCTAAAACGGCTGTTTTACACAAGTGTACAGACGCCAGCACATCAAGCTACCCCAAACAGTCAAATTTTCCCAATCAACATTGAACCTAAATACTTTAGCAATAAAGTTGAAAATCTATTAAAGAAATTTGATAGATTGTAGTAGCTTGATGTGCTGGCGAAATAAAGACTCCATATCAGAAGCACTGTTCGTTAATGTTCGTATCACATTGTTACCGTAAATCCAGTATTTCTGTTTATTTCTTAAATTCTATTGTATTTTACAATAATGAGGACGATTGAATTTATAAGGCTTTAACGTTTTCAATCAAAGCGAATAGAAGACTTTAACGTTATTTACTTAACTCACAGGTCTGGAATATAAAACTGTCAATTGATTTCGCAGACGATTTAGTTCTTGGTACGTGTTTTTTACGATTTGTCACTCCTAATTACTTTTTAACCATATAAAATGTATATGTTACTGTAAAAGCCCGAACTGCGGTAAATCTTAGGATTTACCGGTAAATCCTAAGATTTAGCAAGTGTCGCCGGTAAAAGTCCGAATTGTTCTAATAATCATCAATTTCTGACTCATTCAATCGGTAAATCTTAGGTTTTACCACAGATACCGGTAAACGTTAGTTTTCAAAGTATAACAATGCAGTTAATAATCAGAAACTATTTATTCAACAATACTATTACTATCATTATAAATTGTTATTCGTCAAGTCTTACAACATTTTTAACATTCTTTAGAAAAATAAAATGCAGATAACACAAATCAGAAACAAAACAGTCTTTTGATAATAATTTCGTTATTCGGTACAATCATTATTATTATTATTAGTCAAGTCTTAAAACATGATTTAGAAAAATAAAACGCAAAAAATAGACATTTAGAATTACAAAGTAATCCTGATGACTTGCAAGCGCATTTCTTCGTCGATCATTTTTTAAGGCAGTTGCATTTTTTGAATCCTTGCCCTCCGGTTTTTCGGACCACTTCTCGGACTTCTCTTCTTCTCTTCTCTTCTTCTTCTTTTCTTTGTCAACTTCAACTTACTTCATTTAGCTAGCATTCTCAGTTTCCGAGACTTTCAGGTTTCTTTATGTGATCCTAATTCATTGCTCTCGAGTGTATTTAAATCTTTGATTTCGGACATTTACCGGTGTCTGCGGTAAAACCTAGGATTTACCAACTGAACGCCCGCGCCGGTAAAAGTTCGAAATTAAAGATTATTATAGAACAATTCGGACTTTTACCGGTGAGACTTGGTAAATCTTAGGATTTACCGGTAAATCCTAAGATTTACCGCAGTTCGGGCTTTTACAGAAACATATATATTTTTGTAATCACCTTTTAAAACCCTTTATTTTGATACCCCACTCGATAGGTTTAGAGAAAAAAAAAAAGCTTTTTTGAAGACAATATGGCGCCAAAAATCGCCTATTTTATTTTATTTTTTTTTGTCAATTCTGGTATACCCAGGGTCACTCTCACAACTAAGACGAATCTAACGGCACCTCTCAAGCTGAAATCGATCAAGCCGTTTAGACTACAGAGCGTGCCAAGGAAATATACATACATACACTCGAAAAACATAACCCTCCTTCTGCCGCAGTCGGGTAAAAATCAAGGACAATAAAAAAATCTCCTTGAAAAAAAACTTTGTATAAGTAAGTAAAAGATAAAAATCTGTTATAATAAAAACTAGTGATTTACTTAATAACTGTGACGGTCAAACTTTGTATTAATTAATTTAAATAACTACTTTAATAAGTTTTCCTGTTTTAATCGTAATAAGAATTAATCGATAATAAGCTATCTAAGATCTTGTTAACATTTTATTTCAATTAATCTATTTTAATTAGTTTTGTAGTTACGTAGAGCTTGCCTTGTTTAGTTTATTTTAAGTATATTCATTTTTAGGGTTCCGTAGTCAACTAGGAACCCTTATAGTTTCGCCATGTCTGTCTGTCCGTCCTCGCTTAGTCTCTGTGACCTTTAGCAATAGAAAGCTGAAATTTGGTACCAATATGTATATCAATCACGCCGACAAAGTGGTAAAATAAAATTTTGGAAAATATTTTTTTTAGGGTATCTCCCCTACATGTGAAGTGGGGATGAATATTTTTTTCGTCGTCTACCCCATCGTGTGGGGTATCGTTGAATAGGTCTTCTAAAATGACTTGGGGGTTGCTAATATTATTTTTCGATTTAATGCTCCATTTACGAAATATTAAACTTTAAATTGCAAATTTTTGTTGCAGTAGGGCGTCCCCCCCCTCTAAAAGCTAAACTGCTAGCTTGAAAAATCTGGAAAAATTCACGATGATAGTGCATTTCATGAACTTTAAAGGAAAACTATAGCGGTTAAGATAACTTTATTAGTTTAGCAGTAATAGTCGTTGAACTTGGGTGTTGGATAATTTTGTACCAAATACAAAATCCTTAGCATTAATCCTTTAAAGTGACTAAGATGAAGTAGTTGCTTGTTTATAACTAGTAAAGACATGCGTTGAAAAACAAAATATAACATAACGGGCTACTACGGAACCCTACACTGTGCGTGGCCCGACACGCACTTGGCCGGTTTTTTATAATTGGTATAATTATGAATACATATTTGTTTTGAGCCTTCTGACAACCAGTCTTACCAAGATGTATCGTATTGCGCAGTAACTGGGTAGTGGAAGTCAGATAGGTAGTCGCTCCATGTAAAACACTGGTATTCAGCTGCATCCGGTTAGATTGGAAGGCGACCCCAACATAGTTGGGAAAAGGCTAGGCAGATGATGATGATTTGTTTTGAGCCTTATTTGTATTTTTTCTAACAGTTTACGTGGTTTTAAGTGGTTGACATAAACTTAGTTGGGTAACTATATAGTAACTATGCAGGTGATTATCAAGGGGTGTGGTACGGCGGGCTGCATCAATTGGGTACCCCAGTTGTATTAAAATTTTCATACAACTGGGGTACCCTATTGATGCAGCCCACTGTATATAGAAGTCTGTCAAAATCTATTGTCTCTTCTTCAACCGGTCCCTCATTACTGTGGCCTTAGTGTGAGTTTTTTCGACTCACGTTCATTTGCGAGCGCGTTAGAATTTTGTATGTGAAATTAGGTTTCTCCTAGTGACCACCAGGTGGCGCTATAACTTTTTTCCTTATAAAAGCCGGGGGTCGCTAGTCTTTTATAAAGCAGAAAAGAAAAACCGGCCAAGTGCGTGTCGGGCCACGCACAGTGTAGGGTTCCGTAGTAGCCCGTTATCACAACGTAGTACGATTCTGTTGTTCTTTATTCTGAATAGGTAAAAAAAAAACATATTTTGGTTTTCAATGCAAGTCTTTACCCATTATAAACAAGCAACTACTTCATCTTAGTCACTTTAAAGGATTAATGCTAAGGATTTTGTATTTGGTACAAAATTATCCAACACCAAAGTTCAACGACTATTACTGCTAAACTAATTAAGTTATCTTAACCGCTATACTTTTCCTTTAAAGTTCATAAAATGCACTTTTATCGAGAATTTTTCCAGATTTTTCAAGCTAGTAGTTTAGCTTTTAGAGGGGGGGGGGAGGGGACGCCCTACTGGAACAAAAATATGCACTTTAAACCTTAATATTTCGTAAATGGAGCATTAAATCGAAAAATAATTTTAGCGACCCCTAAGCCATTTTAGAAGACCTATTCAACGATCGAACGAATCCCCACTTCACATGTAGCGGAGCTACCCTAAAAAAAAATATTTTCCAAAATTTTATTTTACCACTTTGTTGGCGTAACTGATGTATATCAGTTACGCCAACAGCTGAAATTTTGTAGGAGTACGTATGTACTCCTACAAAATTTCAGCTTTCTAGTGCTAACGGTCACAGAGATTAAGCGAAGATGGACAGACAGACAGACGGATGGACAGACAGACATGGCGAAACTATAAGGGTTCCTAGTTGACTGCGGAACCCTAAAAAGGAAGCGGATTTGGGATGCATGAAGAAGCCTCCTCGTGTAGCGCTGTTTGTTCCGCCAGTTACTCAACTGAACCGAGCTCTCGGCGCATCCTGGAGGTCTAAAAAAGCCACTTTGGCAGAATCATATAAGGATAACATAATGGACAGTTAACCGTTAAGTTAATCGTATCAAATCCCATTGATGAAGCATTTTTCATTTATTTTTTCTGTCTGTGCTAAAATACCAATCAATCCGATCCAAATCCAATCCCAATCTCTTTGATTACACCTGCGTAGTGCTGCGAAAAAAGAAAAACACAGACTGTCTTCGCCATATTACGATTCATAATGTTATCCTTTTATGATTCTCCAAAGTGGCCTTTTTAGGCCCCCTGGACAGTCACACCCAACACCTTATTTGACTGCCCAATTCTTCCGTTGTGGTGGTAGAGCTAACGCCCGCCTGGTTTGCGACCACCCTCTCGCCAGAGCAGCCTGCTGTGTTTCGTCGATGCGTGGGAGTTCCAGTGCCTTAGGCATCTTCTGGGCTCGCTCGTTCCATCACAGACCTCGTCCATCGCTTTCCATCAGGCATAATCGAGGTCAAGAGCGGGGCCCATTCAGCAATAAAAAAAAAAGGAAGACATTGAATTATTGAAGTGTGTGTGAATTACTTACATTACAGGTTACTTGTTTTATTTCTTACTTTATGAATAACTAGCTGCGCCCCGCGGTCTCACCCGCGTAAATGTCGATCCCGTGGGATAAAAAGTAGCCTATATGTTAATCCAGGGTGTCAGCTACCTCCATACAAAATTTTGTGAAAATTGGTGCAGCCGTTTGAGCGTGAAGAGGTAACAAACATATAAACACACCCGCACACACACACTCACAAACTTTCGCCTTTATAATATTAGTGTGATAAAAAAAAATGTGAGTAATTATAGCATTTGCTTTCTTTCTTAACCCGGACCGGTACGTGACAAAACGCCTGCTAACTTATCAAAGCTTCAAGTTACAAAAAACTCAAGTAGGTAAAGCATAAAGATACGCCATTCATGATGACCTATTAAACGCGTCGACACCAGTTCAAACGGTAACCAAATAAAAAATAACTTAGAAACGGATACGTCCCAAGAATGCACTGCGATAGTGATGTGAGTCATGCCATCAGTGACCACCACGAAGTTATGACAGGACCCTCTCAATTAGACCCGCAAACAATCGAAAATCACCCTTATTGCTAAGTCATAAAGATCTCCCAAAGTTTCAAACTTCTCAAGTCTGTGTTTAGGCAAATACAATGTTACATTTGCGGGCGCGGAACTCAATTTGGAGCGAGCTCAATGGATTATAAACGTTATGTGAAAGCCGGAGAGGTTATAAAAATAATTTCGCTCAAAAAATGACTGTATATACAAATTGGTATCATAACATAAGTTTAGACTACATTCCGACCGTAATGTTAAGCAGTGGCGTATTGTTCACAATGTGGTTTCTAAGCGTTTATCAATTAACAATTAGGCTTAGATACTACACTTCGTAGCTACTACTCCACATATAATTATGTAGGTACATACATAAAATTGAAGTGTCTTTGTGTAATGTCAAAATTCCAGCTTTGTTTGTTTGCTAATGAAAGTAAATACGGTACTTCCGGTGGTTAGGTGATGTGAGTTTGTTTTTGTTAGGAATTGACACTATTGACAGCTCACTCCACGCTCACTTCGCCTAGGTTTTCACGGAGAGATGGTTACAGAATCGCACTGCAGATAACAAAAAAAAAACAAATTTTAAATTTTTTGTCTGTCTGTCTGCTTGTTTGTTCCGGTTAATCTCCAAAACGGCTGGACCGGTTTTGATGAAATTTGGTATGGGGATAGTTTGAAGGACATAGACTTTTTATCGACATACCACGTGGGCGAAGCCGCGGGCAGAAGCTAGTTCTAGACCTGTACCTGTCATTGCTTCATTTTTAATTCTTTTTACATTTTGTGGTACTTAGACTAATTTAATTCTAGGAGCATCGTCATCACATATAATTATATTATGTATACAAGACCTTGTAAAACATTTTAAAGAGTTACGGCACAGTATAAAGATCATACAGTATTGTAACTCGGCCGTAACCTTGAAACAAATGCCTACAGCCGCGCGGTACGTAAACATGCGATAGGGCTGCCCGCCTCCAGCATTTTAATTACATTTGCCTACTTTAGTGTTTCCATTTAGTTTAGTTATTGTATTTTGCTGTGTGTACATAAATAATAAAATAAATAAATAAATATACTTCTTTTATATAAACAAATAAAATACTTTGTGAATTTAATAGGAAGTGTTTAATAAAAATGCGTGTTGTTTTTTGATTGGTAGATTTAATTAAAAAACCATGTAGGTACCTACCTAAAAAACCATGGTACTTATGTTTTAACAAATCTTATAAATTTGCGACCGAAAAATATTACCGCCTATAACTACCTATTTCACTCGTGTATAACAACACTTTTCTTTACTCTATTCACTTTATTTATTAATCCAGACATCTTTTTTTTTCGGGAGATAAAAGGAAATACTTATCTATTAAAAAGACACATATTATGTACCTACCTACTAGTAAGTAAAATTATTTTATAGTCTTACCTTTCAGAGTTTCCAGGTAATCTAAAAAAAGTTATCTCTGGATGCGTTATTGACGAATTCGTGCAACCAGAAACAGCACAATATAGCCTACTCGTCATATTAAATATGTACTTGAACTTATTTTTAGTGGACGCGCGGTTATTGTTAAAAAAAATAACACACCGTCCGTTCGTCACTGCGGCACAGTCGCAACTGTCTGCATGCCGAGCGCATGCCGAGGTCGAGGCGCGTAGGTATAGCTCGCGTTTCGTCCGTTTGTATGAAGTCGAAATACTGTATGATCTTTATACTGTGGTTACGGTGAAGTTTCTTGCCCATTCTTCTCCATACGAAAACTACCTTTTGGAATGGGCGACTAGAATCAATTTTATTTAGTTGTAATTTTTGACGTTCAAAAGTGCTTTTAATCTGCCTATTTGAAATAAATGATTTGACTTTGCCTTTGACTTCTAAATAAATTAAAGCCGTTTCGGCACCTCTGGGTCTTATAGGACGCCTTAAAGAAAGTGAAGGACGCACCGAAATGTCAGGAAGGCGAGACGTTATAATTTTTGCCTTTCAAATGCTACAAGGCTCTCTTTATGCATATTTCGTAGGACGACGGAAACTATAATAACTTCGCTTCTTTGAATACATATTTCTGGAACGTCGGAGAATTTACGTGAAATATTATGAAGGCAATTTTAATCTTGTGTGCCTCTTATAATACAATTATTACAAAAGGTTAGATTCTTTTAATTCACTCTATTTATTTGAAATCCATACTAATATTATAAATTCGAAAGTAACTCTGTCTGTCTGTCTGTCTGTATGTTACCTTTTCACCCCTAAACCACTGAACGCATTTCGATAAAATTTGGCAGAGAGATAGATTGCATCCCGGGGAAGGTTATAGGATAGTTTTATCGACACACCTCGCGGGCGAAGCCGCGGGCGGAAGCTAGTAATAAATAATTTATAGCTAAATGGAAAACAATAAAATAATAATAAACACTACTCATCTGCCTAGCCGTTTCACAAGTACGTTGGGGTCGGCTTCCAGTCTAACCGGCTGCAGCTGAGTACCAGTATTTTACATGGAGCGACTGAATATCTACCCTCCACAACCCAGTTACTGGGTAATACGATACCCTTTGGTAAGACTGGTTGTCAGACTTTCGGGCTTCTGACTACCCGTAACGACTGTCAAAGATCCACGAGTAACAGCCGGGACCAACGGCTTGACGTGCTTTCCGAGGCACGAAGGTGTATGTGAAGATGGTCAACCATCCACGGACCAACCGCTGCAAGCGTAGCTTAACCTGATCGATCGACCTGTGCGGCTGTTATTATTTATTTTCTTACTGCATGAAATAGATTTATAAGTAATTAGCAATGCCCCGCGGTTTCACCCGCATAAGTGTCGATCCCGTGGGAATATCGGGATAAAACTATCCTACGTCCTTCCCCGGGATGCAATCTATCTCTCTGCCTTTATCGTAATCCGTTCAGTTGTTTATGCGTGAAAAGGTAACATACAGACAGACAGACAGAGTTACTTTCGAATTTATAATATTAGTACCTGGATATATTTTGTGAAAAAATGGCTATATTATTTATTTGTTTTTGACATACCTCGGCCCCCTGGGTTCCGGTTCTTTGGAAGGCGTACGAGGGGTCCAAGCCAACTCCCAGAGGCCCCTTAGACAATTTTAAGTGTTGAGGGTTGAGGCACTAACCGACGATTATACCTGTATGCACTATGTTATTTGTTTAATTATTATTCTAACGCTATCACTAGATAAGCATAATATTTAGTTACGATTGTCTTCTTTATCGTGTTTCCGGTACGGCTACGCTAATTAATTTAGAGGTGACCACGCCTTGCGTCGACTGTGACTTGATTTAAAATTAATAATATAATTATGTTTTACATCTTTGTTACACATGTTTGTTTTCTTTGTTATGTAAAATACTGGTATTCAGCTGCATCTGGTTAGACTGGAAGCCGACCCCAACATAGTTGGGAAAAGGCTAGGCGATGATGATGATCTTTGTTACACACGTTACTTATTTGTATCTAAGTTCAAAGATATTTGTTTTAAAAAAAGACTCAAATAACTTCTACGAGAACAATGCTTGTAAAATAAATTATAAATCGTCACTCCCGTAATTATTGTACCTATCAATTAAGATTCACTCATGCACTTTTTGTTAGGCCGCATAGTTTTCGAGTTTTAATGAAAAATTAAAAAAAAAATCCGTTTCCCCCACCCCTCCCTTATTTCTGAAGTTTGCAAAGAGAAAAATCTTTAATTACCTATTCTATGTGATAGAAGTTGTATGGGAAAATAAATTAAAGTCTCTAAATTGCACACTTTTTCAGAAATCATCAACAAAAGTTAGGTACATTAGTTCCACTATCGGTCAAGAGATGGCGCTGACATAAAACTGCAATATTCTACACCGCAGTGCACGGGGTTAAAATTCTCTGACGAATATAGGCCTCGCCGATGAAAAATTAAAAACATGGTGGTACGGAACCCTCGGTGCGCGAGTCCGACTCGCTATTGACCGGTTTACGTTAGTACTGCGAATAATATGATCGATTTTGTCAAAAAGGTGTGGCTGCTTCCATAAAGAGGAATAGCGGAGAAAATACATAAAATTTCGAACAAAACAACAATATCTGATAAGGGTGAAAGCCGAATGTAAATTAATTTTAGAAAGCCTATCCGAAATATCGTATAATATTTATTTATTTGTGCATAATTTATTACCTTAAGTAAGTATATATACCTACTGTTGACATTAAAATATTTATGGCAGCCAGTAACAGCCACAATATCTCCCGTACTAGTTCATACTGTATTACAGTGATCATTAGTTACTATATAATAATGTAGAAATTAGTGTTACTTTTGTTTATTAAATTTTTTTCGTTAGTTCTAATCTTTGGCAAAATCAGAAAACTAGCTCGGCGAGTGCTACGTTGGGTCACTTGATTTACTTTTATAACCGATAAATTAGTCAGTATACTTTTCTTATCTACAGTTTGACACTATCTCGCCACTAGGGGACATCTCGCCACTAGAGGACATGGCATGAAATTAAAACCGAGCAAGTATTGTTTGGGGTATCTGAATACCGCTGTGGGGGAAGAGGGACCCCTTTGTCGTCCCCTATCGGAACTCTTGTTCGGGCTATAGATACATAATTGTTTCGATTCTCAGGGTGTTTTGAAGAAATCGATACTTTGCCTACTGGAATTTTTTTTTATTACCTACTGATTATTATCTACGTAGAGATTACAAAGACTTATTTAGTAAGACTTTATAAAGTAGGTAATTTGTAACAAGGACAAATAAAGAGTTTCAAAAAAGGGTAATTCTCGCCATTAGGTCAATAGCGAGAAACAAAAAAAAACATACAATATTGTTTGAACAAAATTCTGAATAATTTTTAAAAAGTAAATAAATAGAGAAGCTTTTACAGAACTTTTGAGATTAGTACCAAAAATAAGATTTTACCATTTACTGCTTGCATTTCTAAATCTCTCCTATATTTATTTACATAAAGCCTAAAAAACCGTAATTTATCCTTTATTCATGTTAGAAAGGAAGCAGCTGCCACATTGGGCGTGACAGTATGAATCCTAATACACAGAGGCACCGTCTCATCGGCGGATTTGACATTTGATTAATTTATAGCTTTTTACGTCGCCAACTCGCCACATTAGGTCAAATAATTATTTTGTTCGTTTATTAGGTTCCAATATTCGTAAGCTTAACGCCATTTATCGGGCACAGTCTTTACACGTCTTAATTTCGGAGACGCTCGTGGCTACGTAATAACAGTCGCACGGGTCGATCGATCAGGTTAAGCTACGCTTGCCGCGGTTGGTCCGTGGATGGGTGACCATCTTTACATATCATGACCCCTCCGCGTCTCGGAAAGCAAATTAAGCCGTCGGTCTCGGCTGTCATTCGTAGATTTTTGATAGTCGTTACTGGTCTTCAGAAGCCCGAAAGTCTGATAACCAGTCTTACCAAGGGGTTTCGTTACTTCGTATTACCCAGCCACTGGGTTGTGCAGGCAGATAGGCAGTTACTCCATGTAGAAAACTGTTACTCAGCTGCACTCGGTTAGACTGGAAGCCGATCCCGAACATAGTTGGGAAAAGACTAAACCATGATGATGATGAGTCTTAATCTCCCTAATTTTTTTTTAGGAAACATACACAATGAGGTACTCGTAGTTTGGTATGGGCTGGAATAACTGAGACACACGCACACACATTAACTCACGCCATCTTCCCATGGGGTACACACAACCCCACCTGCTACCATCCTTACATACTCCTTTTACGTTCATAAATCTGGTCGTACACGTGCGAGAACTACGCAACTGACCTTTTTAAAGAACCTCACCAATAAGGTCACTCTATACAGGGTTATTGGTAAAACATTAACAACCTCTTAAGGTGCCACTAGTCGATATTTTTTCCATACAAATTTCGGGAGAGTATTACTCCACTGTTTGACATTGTGCATCCAAAGTTAAACATGATATCGTTTTGATTTATTATTAATTTTGTCTGTACGGAAACAGAATAGTAAAATAAAAAACCATTAAAAAGTTATGATCCAACAAAGATTCGTTTTTCTTGCTGTTTTTAACGTAACTTTGGGTGTAAATAAAAGATAAAAGATCTGTAAAATCTTCAAAACCAAGTCCGTACTGACAAAGCTCAAATATCGAAGAGTTCAATAAACTTTATTTGTAATTGATTTATGCAGTGGTTTTTTCATAAAACTCGATTTTTCATAGCACTTTTCGAATTTTTTTACGCGCCTATCAGTTTGGAACGGTGTTTCTGTGCGTGAGAACTAGACTTTGTGCGTGTAGACTAGCGTCTAACTTCTCATCACTTATACTAGCTCTGTCGTACACGAAGCCAGGAGAGACAGCGTGCTTTTTGACCATGACCACCAGTGAGTTCGAGCTCGCGACTAGTTTACTCTTAAGAGCATTCACTCGCCTTACGCGCTATTTCGCTCAAAAACGATGATTCGTTATTGAGCAAAATAGCGCGTAAGGCGTTGGCCTTAAAAATACCTGATGTTAATACCTGATGTGAATTAAATCATTCAGGTGTTCAAGTAGGTTTCTACTTGAACACCTGAATGATTTAATTTCTGAATATTCAAATAGGTACTTTCTAGGAAAAATACTATGTCCTTAGATGCGTTCAAAATAACATTTCAAGACTATAGGTATAACTTTCAGATTCTAACAACCGATTTCAGAATAGAAACTACTTTCTTTGTGCAAAAATCACACATATCCTTCACTCATCAAGGATCAATATCTGTACCGTAAGCCGTACACCTACACATCTACCGTAAGCCGTAGATTCCATAATGTTCGATGATATTTCTATATATGCGCACTTATATGATTCGAAGTACAGTTGTTGTCCAGTCCCGGATTAAGGGCAGCTCACGTTCATCTAATATGAGCACGGAGCGTTAGCTTTGCCTTAATTCCGTGTAACACCGAACGCCGCCGGCTAGTTAATTGATTGGCAAGACTTATTCGAATTTAGAACTCGATTTAAAAAACGCGCGATACGAAACTAACGGTGCGTGACTCGTGTTCGATTTATGAAAGAACCAATAGTGCTTGAGGTTGTATTGTGTGTTACGTATGGCTTAGTAATTGGTGTTGAATTTAACGAGTTTCGGTCGGGTTCCTGTATTAATACTTATATTTTTATGAAGTTGTCATGTTTATCAAAAATAACCTTAACCAATTTGAAACCCTATCCACGAAGCACCATCCAAAACCCATCAAACCGTTGTCATCAAAAAGTTTCCTAGGAATGGCTCTAAAAATATTCAACAAATAACCTAAATCGATAAAAGCTTCAAAACTTGTTAGGACGCGGTTCTAATCCTTATCCTTACCTAGTATTAAACAAAGTCGCAGAAATGTCTGTACGCGCATAACTTCCGAATGGCTGCACCAAATTGGATACCTATTCCTTTTTTGTTGAGTTCGGTATTGCCAGGACAAGGTTTGTATAAAAGAATATTTCGGAAATTAGAAAAAAAAATCGCACCCATGCGAAGCTGGGGCGGGCCGCTAGATTAAAATATATGAAAGATTTTTTCAAGAAAAAATAACATAATAAGTATAAATAATGATGGATATCGATTCAGAAGCCGATTCTGAACCAACTACTTTCTGGGGGCCTAAAAAGGCCACTTTGGCAGGAGCATAAAAGGATAACCTCAGACCAACAAAATAAGATAGACAGCGCGCCACGAACATTAAAACTGAAGCCACCTTTTTATCTATGTGTGTATCGAAGGCTTGCCATTTGTTAAATGTTTTCCCTATAATTTGGGGATATTTGTGCGAGTAGGAACTAGTATAATATTGTACGAGTAAGATATTGTTGAGTATGGTATTGGTATTAATTGGAAACCCAAAATATTCTATACATAAAAAAGAAAATAGGAATATAACTCGAAGAAACAAATCATATTTATATGTATGTATTAATCGAATGGGGAAAATTTAAATCGTATTATGGCAATCCCCGCATCTTATGTCACTACTTTCGTTCGTTGAGGTTTTTTGTTCCAAGTAATCTAAAATTTAATATTATAGAAACGATATTATTTCAAGTAAGTACTTACAAGTGAAAAGTGATTCCGTGAGACTTTTTATGTGATTTGCTGTTGTTTTTGCAACTTTTCACTGCACAGGAAGGCATAATTATATTATTTTTATCTATGTTAACTTGACGACGACTCGTGACGTACTAAGAGCGATGAGCATGGTTTCAGTGTAGGTGTGTGCGTGAGCGTGTATGTTTACTTGCAGGAGCATGGTTTTATGGCTTCACTTTTGATGTTCGCGGCGCGCCGTCTTTCTTTTTTTGTTGGTCTGAGAGGATAACATAATGGACAGATAACGAGTTAATCGTATCAAATTCCATTGGTGAAGCATTTTTCAGTAATATTTTTTTTTTGTCTGTGCTAAAGTACCAATCAATCCAATCCAAATCCCTTAGAGTAAGAAAGTTATAGAGCATCGGGTAGCGTGGCCACACATGAGACAAAAAACTAACTTAACTAACATAGGCTACATGAGTAGCTGCCTTGAAAAACTGGCACGCACTGAGAGACGGAAATAGTATAGCTTTATCCTTTTCTGTTACTTATAATAACTCAATACTTTATCCCTTTCTTGTGGAAATGAAATGGAGATACCCGCCGTCTATACTTTTCTTTGTCTAAGCCAAATCCAATCCCAATCTCTTTGATTGTAGGTATCTACCTACGTATTGCAGCCAAAAAAAGAAAAACACGGACTGTTTTCACGGTCTGTCTTTTGTCTGTATTCATAATGTTATCCTTTATGATTCTCCAAAGTGGCCTTTTTAGGCCCCCTGGTCTTGCGTTTATTCTGTTACACCTTGTTTAATGATGATCGAACATAACTTACGGGTAAATTCGTTCATCACTCAAAATCATCAATTTCGGTACAAAAGAAACTGTGGAAGCTATAACCGAGTTGCGGTAAGTAAGTACATAAGTATACTAACGTATGAGAGGTTACACCACCCTTTGGAGATTACGCCGTCAATATCAAACAAGTTGCCTGCAGTCTCCACAGAATAATCAATAGAGGGAAACACGAGTCTTATTCTTACTTTTAACGGAACGTATTAGATAGATTTGATCACAATAACACTCTATCTAAAACCCGACCCCCTTATTCATAGACGTTGCTTAAAAGTAAGTAGTGATTAGCGATTGTTTAACCATACATTTTTGACGTTTAAAGAATCCAATGTCCAATCTCTTATTTTAAGTCACTTCGATGTACACGTTAGAATAAGACCAAATTGTAAAAAGGGTTGTGAATAAAACTTTTATTTATTATTTATAAACGTCATTTAACTTTAATCATCGTTTTTAAATAAACCCCATATTGCATTGGATGGGTGTATCTTACATAATTGCTATTGTGACGTCAGTTACGAACTTTATATTAATAATTTACTAGCCTTTTTTTTTTTTGGGGGGTGGGAAATCATCAACCCCTATACGTCCGCAGGCCCGCGCTAATTTACTAGTCTCAGCCCGCCATTTCGGAAATTTCTTAATCAGCGGTAATAGACCGCTGAAAAAAAAAAAAAATACCGCTGAAAAAAGTAAAATAGTTACTTTTTTCTTTTTGCTCGTCTCCTTAGGGTCCTAGCGCGATATTATATAGCCTATATATAACCTCAAGAATTGAGCTATCAAATGCAAAAATAGTTTTTTAGATCCAACTGGCAGCTCCGGAGAATACCCCTACCTACATACAAACTTACAAACAAACTAATTTTACTTACCTCTTTATAATATTACTAACTGACCCGACAGACATTGTCCTGTTTTTGATTCGAAAGACACGTGGCGCCATCATTATCATAATAACGTTATTGTTGTTTTCCTCGGGAACAGCACTATTTTTCGGGATGAAAGGTACCCTGTGTCCGTTTCTGTACACCTGACAACGTATATGCAAAATTTCAGGATTATCGGTTCAGTGGTTTAGACGTGAAAAGGTAACAGACAAACAGATCAACTTACTTTCGAATTTTTAATTTATAATATTATATGTAAAATACTAGCAGCGCCCCGCGGTTTCACCCGCATAAGTGTCGATCCCGTGGGAATATCGGGATAAAAACTATTATATGTCCTTCCCCGGAATACAATCTATCTCTTTGCCAAATTTTATCGAAATCCTTATCGAAATCAGTGGCTTAGGCGTGAAAAGGTAACATACAGACAGACAGAGTTACTTTCGAATTTATAATATTATAGGTAGTATGGATATATATTATAGTTAGGATTAGTATATTAGTATTAGTACTTACAGATTTTTTAAAGCATAGTTCTCAGTAACTTTGTGTAGGTACTCATCTTTAAACCTATTTTGGAACCATACAAGAACCTAAGTACTCGAATCGATTACCTATATTGACTTTTAACCGTAAAAGCCGCGAACATTGCTCAAGACAGAGGATAATAAATAAAACAGTGTTAAAGAATAATAGATAAAAAACAAGAAGCTACAAATAACGCTGACGTTTGTATTTATTACTCATATTGTTATATCGAAGCAATTTCGACTTATAAGGCGTTTATCGACCTGACAAGTGCCCATGAAGAGGTATTTCATATTCCTTGATCGCGTTTAAGATTTATTCGTCGATTGAGCAACAAGAGTCGTGTTTTTAAGTAGCTGTTATTGCCTTAGAGTGCCGGTTTGCACATTATCACACCATAATATGAGAGCTTGAGCTATTCCAAGCTATTCTCAACTCCTTTCGAGCAGCTTTTACAATGTAAGCGCATCTTGGTGGCTGTGTGGTGTAGACTAGTAATTTTAGTGTCCTATTTTGAGGTCGCATTAACAACTTGACAAGTTTATAACTCTTCGCTGGTTGTAGTGATTGAATGACGTATTCATAAATGAAATTAGGTACACTAGTCACTAAATTAAATGATTAACTAATTATATAAGTATTAACTGACTCTAACCTACAAATAAATAAAAAAACAAAAGGGTTCATAAATTCGTTTTATTAATTAACTAGCTGCGCCCCGCGGTTTCACCCGCGTAATTGTCGATCCCGTGGGAATATCGGGATAAAAAGTAGCCTATATGTTAATCCAGGGTGTCAGCTACCTCCATACAAAATTTTATCAAAATTGGTCCAGCCGTTTGAGCGTGAAGAAGTAACAAACATATAAACACACACACACACACTCACACACACACTCACACACACACTCACAAACTTTCGCCTTTATAATATTAGTGTGATTAATTAATTATGTTTTTTTTTAATACGATGAAATAATGCTTTTTTGCTAAAAGCTACGAAGAGCTTTGGAACGTCTCTTATGGAAATTGTCTATGGTCTCAGATGTTCTCTTTTTATTTGTATACCTAACCTACTGTCCGGAATAAATCGCATTTAAATATGCATGATTAAGGTAACATGTTGACATGGTGACATGTTGTTGTTGTTCTTGATGTGTTGTTGTGGTGCATGGTTATTCAATTGTGCTACTGTGTAGATACAGTCCAATCACAGTTATTTTCAAAATTACAGTGATCTTTATCGTTGTTGTAATAAGTTTCTTTTCCTCTTTGCCAACAGAGCCGATGGCGCCGATTCTGTTGTTCACAAACTAAACTAAATTTAAGTTCAGGCATCTTTTTCTTTCTATTTCATTAAGACAAGGACAGAAGATAAATATTAGTTTAGTCCTGTCAAATTAGTCAGCGCCTGGCTTAAATTGACGTATTTTTAGTAGCCCATTTTTTAATCTCGTCTAAGTTGTATATGGAGTAACTTAATTTGACAGGCCTATTCTGCCAGTGTCATATGGTGACTTGTAATGTAACAAGGTTGTTGTTGGGTTGCTGTTAATGACAAGTCTGTCAAAATCACAGTGATCCTTATAGTAGGTACAAAAAATTAAATCAAAAATTTAATTTACATTTGATTTTATTATTTTTTTGTGTCGGGGGTTTTTTAAATTTTTGATTTAATTTTTTATTTCATGCTTTTTGTAGGGACTCCTTAATTTTTGTATTTCATTTATTTTATTTTCTTGCGTTTTAAGATTCAGGTAATTTGGTGTTTAATCAGGTTTTTTATCCGTCAAAAAATAATTATTAATTTATACTTAGTTGAAGAATAATTTTTAAGACTAAGCAGATTTTTTTGTTTTATTATATCCCTTTCAACTTTCGTACATTCCCTTTCAATATAGTGTACATTATTCTACGTGTCAAGCCCTTGCATTTGATACCTACTTATATTGAAGGAGTTGTGAAAAAAAATATTATTCGCCATTTTGTGGTGGCGGCCATCTTGGATTTGAAATTTTTCGTAGTTTATAGTATTCTACTATTCAAGCCCTTTCATTTGATACCCATATTAAGGGAGTTGTGAAAAAATATGTAGTCCGCCATTTTGTGGCGGCGGCCATCTTGGACCGATTTCCATCAAACATAGCTAAGAACACTCCCGACTAATTCACCTTTCAAACAAACAAAACAAAATCAAAATCGGTTCATCCATTCGGGAGGTATGATGCCACAGACACACACACACACACACACACACACAGACACGTCAAACTTATAACACCCCGTCGGTTTTGCGTCGGGGGTTAATAAGGTTGCTATTAGGTTGTTGCTGTCAGAGGTTAAATAACTGTGAAAATACTGTAGCTATACAACCTTATTTTTAGTATATGCGAAACCTGAATATAGTTTGTTCAGAATAAGTAACTGAATCGATTCCAATAATTTTTACCCCATGTTATATTTTGTCCCAAAAATATTTAAAAAAGGCTAAAAGTCGGACACCGAGCGGCACTAAGTAGGTTATGCAATCTCCGCGCCGAATGGTTAGGTACCTAGGTACTATTATCAATGAGCGCAAGACGGCACGGCGCGAGCGGCGCGGGTTAGCATGTTTTTGTACGGACAAACAGGTAACTTAACAAGCTTATAACTTTGTGATATTTCATGATACAGTTTTGAAATTTTGTTCATAGATTCTTTACATAAAAATACTAGACACGTGTTTCGGGTTTCGCATATACTAAAAATAATGTTGTATACAACGTTACAACGAACAAAGGAAAAATGCAAACAATATTTTCAGTCTTGACAAACAATATTTTCTTTCATGTAGTATTTAATTTGGTTAAGTATAGATGTCGCGTTTTTAGCGTGGCAATAGGGGTCAATGATCCATCTGCATTTTTTAAGCATTTTTTTATTTCAAAACCTGAAATTAGGTCCGTTAAACGTCCTGAATCAATAAAGTATCGATTTTCAACATGTTCCATTAACGAAAAACCACACACAGTTTATTGTTTGGGTCCCTACGGAGATAATTATGGAAAGGGCAATGACCGCTGGTGCCATGCTGAAACGCGACAAGTATGTAAGGTGAAAACTTTATGAAATCAGTTATCTTAGTTATAGTTTTGTCTGTAGCATAGTTTAGGTCTATAAATCTTGTCTTAAACTTAATATTAATATTATAAGGACTAGGTATGTGTTTAAAAGACATAAAGCAATCTTTGGAAGTACTAATCCATATTTCCTATTGCAAACATTCTTTCAATGGCTGAAAGCCACACAAAAAACATAAAGACATCCTATGTCAGAGGATGTCTATAAGTTGTTCCGCGCTTGACTCGGTGGAACGCAGAGCTAAGGCGATTGGCACACTGCTGCGTTTCACGCAGCGGTGAGCGGGAAACGGAGCCAAATTCCACGCGCGTGAGTGCGTTTTTATTGAATTTGTATGAAAAAATCACGCGCGTGGGTGCGTTACACGCAACATGCAGCGTGGTGCGTGGCAGTGTGATAATCGCCTAAGGCTCATTGGCGACGTAGAACTGGTGGATGCCAAGCTTGGCTCATCGCCGCAAGGTTGCCTGCTTGTCGGTCTTCTACAGAATGTACTTCGGTGAGTGTGCCCAAGAACTCCACGACCTCATCCCACCGGCCCCCTTCTACCTTCGGTCATCCAGACGCACTGCATTTACCATCCCTGCCTAGTTGCAATTCGCACTAAGCGTTTTCAAATGTCTTTTATAATGCGCACAGCAAAAGAGTGGAACTCTTTACCTGCGTCTGTGTTTCCGAGCGCATACAACCCGAATCTCTTCAAAGTAAGAGTGAACAGGCTTCTTCTGGGTAAGCTCACTCCATCGTCGACTTTGTCTCTGTCACCTCTGACCTAGACTAGAGTCCAGAGCAAACCCATTTTAAATAAAAAAAAAAAAAACGTTTTTATGTTAAAACAAGAAATATCACGCGCACGAACTCGCAGGCAAAAATTGCGCTCTAATTGTTTAACGTTTTCGAAAAATGTGTCTCCTCAACAACGTAAGTAATGCAATTAATGTTCTTGAACTGTCAAAGCCATTGCTACTGATAGTATGATACGCGATTACCCCGATGGTCTATACATATTATAAAATAAAGTCTCATTTGGTCTGCCGGGTCAGCGGGATTGTTCGAAAGGGTTACCGCTGGCCCGGAACATAAAGGGTTAAGGAAGGAACACGGGTAGGTTTTAGTCAGTAAGAGTCTGTCACTCCCTTCCGCTCCACCCATAGGGGAGGAGTCATTTGATGATTTCCCATCCGCAAAAAAAAAAAGATAAAAAAAAGTCTCATTTGGTGTCTGTCTGTGTGACCGCGTTATTCTTCTAAACTACTCATCATTTAGAGAATTTATTCCGGAAGGCTTAAGGCTTCTACAAACAGGCGCGACACAGGATATAATCGCGTGCGACACAAAGGCACCGCCGCCGCCACACCGCTCGTTGCGCGACTTGCGGTGCCTTTGTGTCGCACACTCGCGCGCGATTTTATCGCTTGTCGCGCCTGTTTGAAGGAGCCTTTATGTGCATTAATAAAACTTACGTATAGAAAGGAATCTCCGTGTTTTATTGTAAAAACCGTGCGAAGCAGGGCGGGTCACTAGCTAACAATAAATACAACTATAACAGCTGTCTTACGTAGTAGAAGCTTTGAGGTAGGCAAGGAAACTGAACGCAATGCACGGTGGAGCATACGGGGTGAAGGTCTGCCCCGCTTGTGAGGACCACTGACCTCGTAGAGGCGATCGGCAGCGGCGGCGACCTCTCGTGTCCGGCTCTGGTTCTAGCCATGGTCTCCAGCGAGAGGGAGTGGGAGGCAGGAAGGAGGTGGCGGGATCTCACGTCCCAGCCGCCCCGGGAGACGCTCCGGACGTCGGGAGCCGCGTTACGACTCCCGGCCACCGTAGGCGCGGGCCTGCGGGCGGAGAGTAATGGGTAGCTCACCGTCCGATCAGGACCAGGCCCGTGCCGGACGGTGCGTACGTGTTCCACGCGCGCCTCTAAGAGATATCAGCATCAGTGTTAGGGCCGAAGCCTGCCGGTTCAGCGGGATTGTTCAAAAGGATTACCGCTGGCCCGGAACATAAAGGGCTAAGGAAGGAACACGGGTGGGTTTTAGTCAGTAAGAGCCTGACACTCCCTTCCGCTCCATCCAGAGCGGGAGGGGTCATTTGATGATTTCCCATCCTCAAAAAAAAAAAAAACCCCTTACAGAGCTGTCACTGTCCAGTTCCACAACAATGATGACACTGACAGCTCTTGAACGTGGTTATTATGTTAATGATCGCGTTCAGTTTCACTGGTGAAATTCGCCCAAAGAATCTTAACTTTCCTACGACTGTTTTTTGACTTTGCTATTTATCTCTCAAAGTTAACAATGAGGGTAAAAATTCTTTTATCTACTTAATTTTCACTTGGATACGTTTTAAGGGCTATATGGAGTGTGGACTAATCTTTGGAGTTCCGTTGATTTAGATAATCAAAGTCATGATTAGGTAAAGCTTTGGTTTCCTAAGAAAGCGGTGAACAGTCACACAGTAACGGCTGTCCAAATACACAGCGATTTTTGACAGCTTATTACAAATAAACGTATAGCGTCTGTATAGTTACACAATGCTTTGTCTTCTTCTTTCGAAAGTCAAATAAAAATAAGTTAAATAAAATAAAAAAATAAATTACTGACGTCTGAAAGAGAGAAATCGGTGTGTAACTATTCATCTGATGTAATACGTATAATTAGTAGAGGTTATTAATGTCAAATACTGGTGAAAATGATAGATCTTCACGACGGCCATCGTAGATAGAATATACTCTTTATTATGTACCTACACCAAAAAAGTTACAGATATAATATGACGGAACCGCTTGCCTAGGAAGCCCAAGTTTCAGTGGTTTTCTTGTTTCTATTCAGTGGAACTAACTTCATTTTAACTTTACTGGGAATCAAAGTGAGTGATTTTCCCCAAAAATTGTCTTTGTAAACTAGATGACAAGAGAAAATTATTGGAAAAAATACATTGAATCCTATAATTCGGCGGCGTATTTTCCAATAATTTTATTTATTTATTAAAACTTTATGCACAAGTAAAAACTGTACAAAGGCGGACTTAATGCCATGGGCATTTTCTACTAGTCTACCTTAGGGTGATAAATTCCTCTTATTCCTATGATCTAAATACAATATATTGCTTTACGATAATGTGTACTTAGGTGGTAACTTTAAAATTTAGATCATTATAGGGGCCAGCAAGTCTGTAGGGCCCAGCAAGACGGTTAGGAGAGAAGAAGCCCTGAGGAGATATATAATTATTATTTTTGTTATATTATTTATTAATTATTATATTATTTATTATATTATTTATTATTACTTGCCTTATTATATACTTATTTTCTTTACTTACCTTTATTTTTACGGATCTCTCGCTTTCCATTCTTTTGATTTTATTAGGTCATATACTTATTTGTGTTGTTTTAATAAGTACGTATTCGAGTTAACTTGTCTTTTTGAAGTGAAAAATTCTTAAGGTGTACTTCGCGCTCTTTCCTAACAGTGAACGAAACTGAACCTTCAACGTCGGGTCGCTGACGTTGGATTGGATATACTCGGCTCCAGTCGGTCGCTGGCGCTGAATTAGGTATACTCGGCTCCAATCGGTCGATGGCGCTGAATTAGGTATACTCGGCTCTAGACGGTCGGTGACGCTGAATCGCGTATAGGTTGGTACTCGACTCCAGTCGGTCGCTGGCGCTGAATTAGGTATACTCGGCTCCAGTCGGTCGGTGACGCTGAATCGCGTATAGGTTGGTACTCGGCTCCAGTCGGTCGCTGGCGCTGAATTAGGTATACTCGGCTCTAGATGGTCGGTGACGCTGAATCGCATATAGGTACTCGACTCCAGCCGGTCGGTGACGCTGAATCGCGTATAGGTAGGTACTCGACTCCAGTCGTTCGCTGGCGCTGAATTAGGGTATACTCGGCTCCAGTCGGTCGGTGACGCTGAATCGCGTATAGGTTGGTACTCGACTCCAGTCGGTCGCTGGCGCTGAATTAGGGTATACTCGGCTCCAGTCGGTCGGTGACGCTAAATCGCGTATAGGTAGGTACTCGACTCCAGTCGGTCGCTGACGCTAAATTAGATATACTCGGCTCCAGTCGGTCGGTGACGCTGAATCGCTTATACTCGGGTCCAGTCGGTTGATGTCGCTGAATCGCGTATACTCGGCTCCAGTTGGTCGGAGACTCTGAAATTCTAAATCTATATAAAATCGCGTGTACTCGGCGCTGAATCGGGTATAATCGGCTCCAGTCGGTTGGTGACGCTGAATCGCGTGTACAGTGTTAGGCACGAAACTTGAGCGCTCGGTTTAAGAGTGGGGATCGGTTTACGCATTGTAAAAAAAAGTCCCGATCTTTTATCGAGCGCTCAAGATTCGTGCCTGTCACTGTACTCGGCTACAGTCGGTCGGTGACGCTGAATCGGGTATATTCGGCTCCAGTCGTAGGTTTCAATTCTATTGTGTGGTCATAAGCACACATCCTCTTCTTTATATGCACTTGTTTCTATACAAATAAACATTATTTATTTCTTCGTTGAGTAACGATAACATTAAACATACATACATACACTCGAATAACATAACCCTCCTTCTGGCGCAGTCGGGAAAAAAGAAGACTTAGACATTTACTAAAACTCCTGAAACACTAGAAAAACCACAAAAACTTTTCTATTTCGTAGGAAAAGGAAACCGAGTGAATGAAATAGGAAATTCGCCAACATTTACGTATGTGTATTAGAGTTTATTCCAAGAGTCTCTACTAAAAGGATTACTTGGACCTTTCACTAAGAGAGCTACGATTAGTGAGCTTCTGGGAAGGGAACACAATATTATGTAGGTCATTGCCCTCGTACCCAGATATTTTGAAGTTAGTAGGTATATAATTACTACGTATTAATTATCATGACTTACTTCGACTTGTAGCTAAATGTATACCAAATATAAATTTGGAAGATAGAAAAGTCAGCTGTTTTAAAGTTGTATGTACAGGTTTTATTTTCTCAAGAAGTAAAGAAATAGGAAAACCAGAAGAAGAGACTGAGAAGACACAGTTTGTTACTTCTTTTCCAAGCCATTTGGGTAGGGTCAGGTGGGCTACAGTGAGCCAGTGGTACACAGAGAATCGGTATTATTATATTCAAAACTAGTTGTTACCGGATCATGAAACCGACACGTAGCAATGTGTTTCGTTACGTCTCCCTCACTCCCCAATTGAGGGCGAGCGCCCGTTGTAAGCGGTCGTGTGGTACGACGATTTGTGTTTTCCCGCGCAAAAAGTAAAAAATAGGTAAGTTTTGCTTTTCTTCTTCAAGGTCGTGTTTTCTGAGCTTTTCGTACCATATTTTATATACATGTTAAGTCACTATCTAGCAATAATATGGTTATTATGTTTTAAACATATTCCTTGATCAATTGCGTTTTTTCAACATCAAATGTCAAATAATATAGGTGGTACACAGTGACTCAGTATTGCAGGGTACACAGTGAACCGTGGTTCAGTGTGTACCGCTTCATGGTTCATTGTGTACCAAAGTTCAACGTCAGATTAGTTAAATAGATACAACTTTTTTTGCTTCAGGATGGGTCGAACTAAGGCAGTGAAAAGAAAGATTGGGGGGCATAGCAAGGACGATATGGTGCAAGCACTTCAGCTTATAAAAGATGGTGCATGCATACGCAGGGCCGCTAAAGAGTGCCACTTGGCATATCCTACGCTACGGAGGTACCTACACTAAAAAAATCCAGTCGGATGAAAACACTAACTTAGTTCCTAATTACGAAGTCAATGCAGTATTTTCCCAGGACCAGGAACTAGTGTTAAAAGATTACATAAAACAATGCGCCTTAATGTTTTATGGGCTCGGGGCAAAAGAAGTTCGTCAAGTGGCATACCAAATGGCAAAAACCAACAAAATTAAAACACCAATATCTTGGGAAGCAAATGGAATAGCTGGAAAAGACTGGTTGCGATCGTTTAGAACACGCCATCAAGATCTTAGCCTTAAAAAACCTGAGCCATGTAGCTTAGCCTTTAATAGGGACAATGTTGAAAAATTATTTTCAAATTTAAAAGAAGTTATGCAGCGACATCATAGCTTCGGTGATGGCATGCGAGTATATAACTTAGATGAGACATCAACAACAACTGTACAGAAGCCACAGAAAGTGCTAGCACCAAAAGGGTTTAACGTCTGTAATATTTGCCGGGTCAGCGGGATTGTCCGAAAGGGTTACCGCTGGCCCGGAACATAAAGGGCTAAGGAAGGAACACGGGTGGGTTTTAGTCAGTAAGAGTCTGACACTCCCTTCCGCTCCACCCAGAGCGGGAGGAGTCATCTGGACAAGCTTTATGTTATCGTGATTAAGTTATAATTCTATTTTTTGTTTTTTCTTGACATTATAAGCAATAAACCTTCTTGAATAAATGAAAAAACTTTGTTTTAATGATGAATTTTTGATTGATGGCCGATTTACCCCAATTAGTCCAGTTAAAATATAACTTAACTTCGTTTTATTCTGATATGGTTCACTGTGTCCAACGGTGGTTCACTGTGAACTTCATCATGGATCAGTGTGTACCAAGGAGTGTACACAGTGAGCCAATTCCCATTTTTTTTAAAACACTTAATAATGTCTAACCTGTCAGTTTTTGAGCTTAAATTTGTAAAGAAACCTTAAGTCCATTAGACACTAAATGGTATGTATGAGAAAAGAAAACGATAACTTTGAATTTGAGTACATGACACAACTTTGAATTTTTTGTGGTTCACTGTTGCCCACCTGACCCTACTTGTGTAGGTTCTAGAGAAAAACGCTGAAATGAACTATAATAGACTTTTAAAGTAAAATAAAAAAGTAAAAGTGGAGTTTTATGCTGATTCTTTATCATACAAAACGACTCGGTTGCAACCGTGCACTTAACTTCTGACGTTTCAAAATTGCCCATGTATTTTTAAGTGACATAAAATATTTTGAATTTTTTTTAACAACATTATAATAATAATTATGTGTTCGGTATATTTAATACTAGCTGCCCCGGTGAACTTCACACCGTCTAAATTTATGAGGAAATGAATTGTCGTCATTATTATTTTTTTGTGAATTTTTCCCATGTTTTAATAGTTATTCTTAAATATTAAACATCATAAAAATCGGTCCAGCCGTTCTAGAGTTATAATTAGTGTAACTAACCCGACTTTGTTTTATATAATACTAGCTGACCCAGCAAACTTCGTACCTACCGCCTCAGAATCAATAAGAACGAATGTCAGAAAATTTAATAAATTTTTTTCCCGTGATATTTTCCCATATTTTAATAGTTATTCTGCTATTCGGGGCGGAGACAAATCCAACAAACCAAAGACCATAAAAATCGGTCCCGTGGTTCTGGAATTATAAATGGTGTAACTAACCCGACTCTCTTTTATATAAATAGATACCTATATGACGGAAAATGTATGTGTGTCTCGTTATTATCAGCCATACTTTAAGTATCTACTGTGGGCGTACTGTGGGTAGTATTGGTTATTGCGCAATAGAAAAACCGTTTGCAGTTCAAATCAGATTATAATTTTAAATCAGATTAAATTAATCACACCAGCGAATCACACACTGTAGGTAAACGACACAGCCAGATACGGAACGCGGGACAGTTTCTGAGCACATGTTGTCCGTGCGATGTCCAATGTCCAAGCTCCACATCGTTCTGTAGCGCTCTCGTCGACTCCCTCGAACTCAGGCTAGACTTTGTAAAGCGCCACCAGATGGCGCTGGCGTCCCGATCAGTCAACCGAAGGACGTATTTCCGACATTAGATTTTACTTTAAGACATCACATAATCATATATTGGGCAGGACTAACTTGCTTTTAAAAGCGCCAGTTACTCGCGTATTACGTACACTCAATGAAGTCGCTGAAAGGATTGACATTTATTCCTGTTCATTGAATGAATTCGCAAGAATAACTGCATACCATTTAAGTTACATTTTGTAAAATAAGTATAAGCAAAGTACCATTATCGCTTTGGGATATCGTGTAATGATAGAAGTGTTGTGTTAAATAAATAAATACATATTTTCTCTTCTTGATTTCACACACTATTGTCTATATTTATTTTTCACTAGCACTTCTGCTCGCGACTTCGTCCTCATGTTTCTTGTTCCCCCGACCCACCCTGTCGCATTTTTGCTCGGCTCCTAAGGGTCATAGCGTGAAGGTAATATGGCCTATAGCCTTCCGCAACTTCTTTTCTTCTTCCTTCGGGCTATCAAATGCAAAAAGATTTTTAAAACCCGACCGGTAGTTCCAGAGATAAAGCGCGTTCAAACAAACAAACAAACTCTTTCCGTCTTATTACAAAACGAGATCTAATTTTAGACCTAGCCTAAACCTTCCAGCCAGTTATTCTATTTTGAACTTTATTCCGGCAAACGTAAAGTTCTTAATGCAAAATTGACAACTTAGACTCGGGTTTAACGTCAGTTTTTGTAATAAGAACTTTAGCTTCGTCGGATTATAGTTCGAAATTTAAAAATGGCTGGATGGTTTAAACCTGGGTCTAAAGATAAATCTTGTTTTGTAATAAGGCCGTTTAAGTTTATTATTAAGTAGTACCTAACCTACAGATTAGTACAGATAAGAAGTACCTTTGTACCCAAATGTTATAAATAATTATGTCGTGTCTCTATCCATTTTGTTGTGTGTACATAAATAATAATAAAAAAACAGTGGCACTACGGGAGTTGTAAGGGGAGTTGTAAATAAAGAATCACCTACTGTGGTACAGACGCCGGCACATCAACCTACTACAATATGTCAGATTCCTTTAATAGATTTTCAACTTTATCGCTAAAGCCTAAGGTTCAAAGTTGATTGGGAAAATATGACAGTTTCGGGTAGCTTGATGTGCTGGCGTCTGTACATTATAAAAGGAAAAAAAAAAAGCTACGGGAGTGCCGACAGAAGTGAAAACAAAACACACGCAGAATACTATAAAATAAAAAATAATAAACCATTTATTATCAGGTAACAAAGACCCATAGATAACATACCTTAACCTAAGAATACATAATAATATAGTAACAATTTTGTTAGTAAATAAAACTTAATAACTATGTTAGTATCACTTAGTTGCACTAAGTCTTTGTGCGTTCTGGTGGCACTTGTCCGCGAAAGCGGCGGAATACCACATCCCGCGGCCAAAAGCTTTCTTCCATCACCAGGTGCAGGTAGCATGTTGGTATGCGCACCACGAACGCCTTCAAGTTGACGTTACGGTGCGACTGCAGTAACTGCACCCTCGGTGTGTACCTATTCATGTCTTCATTCTTCGCTTACTAAGCCTTCACTCACTGACATATCGGATATACATTAAAACCGAGTACATCCGGAGGACAGCCGAACACATCCGAAGCGGGTATTTTTTTAATCGTCTTATAAACAAAACACGCGCGGAGTCGCTTACGGTAACAGTGGCGCGAGTTCAATAGGTTTTTCCCCATTTCAAAAAATGCCCAACGCTCCTAAACAAGATTTCACTTAATAAACAAATTACTGACACAAATAAATCTACTACCCACCTATATCTATAGTTTAGAGGTGTTCTGTAGCACGGGTGCGTTCTACAGGTGATATTAACGGAGTATCCCTATATGCTTAGGCGGGCCATCCTGTGGTTTTATCCGGTAGAAGACCGACGTAGCGACAAGCGCCGCCGTGGTTGGCCATAGAGACCACTTTCCCGGACAAAGACCGACTGTATCCTAGATGATTTTCACATGAGAAAACAAGGTGTTGTGTAAGCAAAATTATACCTTTGAAGCAGTGTAGGTGGACATACTATACCTATACATCGATACGGAGTACCTACGCCTACGGCTTTCATAACATTTAGGACTCGACATTTAGAAGATTTTTTTTTCTGTGTCAGCGACCGGAGGCATTGCTCTGTTAGCGTGTCTCCACGGAGTTTCGCTAGCTAATTTAATTTGACCTTGTATAGTACCTTTTTAAGGGGTAGGAAAAGGGTCTGTGAGGCCTTTTGTACGCGGCTTGGGTTGCTATGTGCTGGCGTCTGTACATCCCGTATCCCGAGGACAGCCGAACACATCCGAAGCGGGTATTTTTTAAATCGTCTTTTAAACAAAACACACACGGTGTCGCTTACGGTAACAGGGGCGCGAGTTCAATGGTTTTTTTCCCATCTCAAAAAATGCCCAACACGCCTAAAGAAGTTTTAAAAACGTGTCTGTCAACAAGCTTCTATAATGATCTTCTTCTATAATGATCTTCTTCTATAATGAGCTTCTATAATCTTCTATAATGATGTACCTAGACACGGTACCATAGTTTTCACGGTGAGAAAAACATGTGTGGACAAAGGGCCTTAGGGCGACTACATGACCTAAAGCGCGGTCACTATCGGAATTCATAAAAAAGAAAGAGAAGCGCGGTGACACAACCCTGGTAATTTATTGGAAAATGTGAAGCAATTCACAAAAAAATCTATGTTTTTGGACAAAAAAATTGCTTTAGTATGTTGCTTGTAAAATAATTGGACAACAAATCATAATAATTGTATTTGTATATTAGTAAGGTGTTTATTGTAAAAAGAAAGTTTTTAGAGGTATCTTCACAATTTTTTTCTATCGTATCACATTAGTCGTATTATATTTTCAACACACTATCTACCTAGTATATATCTGAAGAATATCATATATTTTTCTGATTTTGTTAACTGTAGTCGATCATATCGTTTTTTGTGTTTAGGTCCTGTAAGGCGATCATTGAGAGTTTCCTAGTTAAAAGTATAAGTTTCACTATTAGAAGTGAGCAACATAATTATTCTGCTTACCCTCATATGACCACAGGCGTTATTTGTGTCACGATAAAACGCAGAACAACAAACCTACTGGCAGTCAACACAGTTGTTATAAATAGTAGCAATACAATATTTATTCTACGATCGTTTGCCTATTCTTATGCTAATCACTGGTTTGTGCATTACTAGCAATGTAAAGAATACTAATACTGCAATTAATTTGCATATACCACACCGCGAGTTTCGCCTGCTATCTGTTGGAGCGCGCCATTTGTGTATGGAAGGAGGATTTTCGATGTCGACTTATGAAAGTCTTTGAGTCCTGGGCCCTATACCACAAAACTTTACATTTACTTTGTAAGTCTTACAAGTGAGTCACAGTGAGTACAGTCGTTACGGGTAGTCAGAAGCCCGAAAGTCTGACAACCAGTCTTACCAAGGGGTATCGTATTACCCAGTAACTGGGTTGTGGAGGTCAGATAGGCAGTCGCTCCATGTAAAATACTGGTATTCAGCTGAATCCGGTTAGACTGGAAGCCGACCCCAACATAGTTGGGAAAAGGCTAGGTAGATGATGAAGTCTTACAAGTGAGATTTACAAATTTAATCTTACAAATGTATGTACCACAAAACAAATTTGTAAATCTTACAAGCGTCTGTACCACAAAACTTTACATTTACAAATTTGTAAATCATACAAGTGTCTGTAAGTACTACGAAACTAAGCCAATTTTTACGGAATGTAAATTGTAGGGACTTGTAGATTGTAAATTGTAACTATACTTGTAGTTTCTGTGTTACGGAATTTTGTCTTCAATTTTACAATTTGTTTTGTATGGATCACCTATGTAATTTTTTTTGATAAAGGGCCCTGTTCGTAGTGTTTTTAAATAATTATTTTGGATAATAGAAACTGAAGCTTAAGTCAAAGACAAACATATGAAAATTACACTATTTTGAGAGTTCAATAGTGTAATTTTCTTATTTTTGTATTTTATAAAATCAATTTAACTTACACTTACAAACTCGCATGCGTGTATGACCAATGTAAATAGTTTTGAACCATTGCTTCACATGTTCGAACGTAAATAACGCAATGAATGTTATTGAACTATCGAAATGAAAGCCATTATTAGTGTGTTACCCAATTACCCCGCTGATATATAATAATAATAAACATTTTAATTCAGAATTACTTCCATATTATTTGTTAGTAACAATATAAACTTATAAACGAATGTTAGTAACATTTATTCTAGGCTGTATGTGTGAGGCACGTCGATCCTGGGGAGTGTCTACTTGACTGCGTGCAGTCGTATCCACCGCCCCAAGATTGGAGAGTCCCACCTGTCAGCCAACGTTCTAAGAATGGTGTATGAAGGTAAACGAAGCAAAGGGAGTATGTAAGGATCGTAGATTCGTAGCAGGTGGCGTACTGTACTTTCTGCTTACCCCCATGAGAAGAAGGCGTGGCTTTATGTATATGTAAGTATATGTATATGTATAAAATCAACTTTAAATATGTTTGTATAGAGTTTTAGTGGCTTTCATTACGTAGGTTAATTTTGGCGCTTTTCATCTTCAGACGCTATTTCAGAATTTTCATTGGTAAAAAATCTTTTCCAGTAAATTCAATACCCTGGTTTTTTAATGAATCCTCAGAAATAATAATAGATAAGTCTATGCAAGGTCTAAACATAAACCATCATTTCAGCCGAAATACGTCCACTGCTGGACATAGGCGTCTCCCAAGCACCGCCACTTCAACCGATTCTGTGCGATCTGTGACAAACTTCAAACTAATCTCAGGGCACTGACTTACAATAATTTTATGATAGTTATAAATAATATACCAATATATAATTGGTACAGACGCCAGCACATCAAGCTACCCGAAACTGTCAAATTTTCCCAATGAACTTTGAACCTTATGCTTTAGCCATAATGTTGAAAATCTATTAAAGAAATTTGACAGATTGTAGAAGCTTGATGTGCTGTGGTCTGTAGGTACCTATATTATTAATAAAAAAATGTAATATTAAATGTACGTATTATTATTATTTTAAATATTAGCATAGATTATGTAAATATTATCATGTTATGGATTTGAAATAAATTTTAATTACGTACCTAGTAAAAAAAAAAATATAATTATTATAATGAGTTACATAATGCTAACGATATCTGTGGTTCGTATCGTAGACGACCTTGTAACGAAATGGTTTTGTAAGGGCAAAGTTCTGACTTGGAAAGTCTGTCAGTCGTTTGTTCATTGCTCCGAAAGTATAATGATATATACGAACGAGTAGGTAGGTTAAGTAAGTATAGCTTTTTAGGTTTTACCAAGCTAAAGAAATACATAGGTAAAGTAGGCAGATAGACAGTTTTTTTTTAAAAGTAATTCTCTGTTTCTCGTCTACAAACTGATAAAGAACTATTTTTTTCTAATTAATATAAATGTATGTCGGTGTGGTGCCTGACTTAAAGAATAGAACCACCCCATACTTCCCGTGGGTGTCATAAAAGGCGACTAAGGGTCTAACCGGAGAATGGGCAGCAGCGTTCTCTATGCATTCCACCACCATACCATACTGCGATCGCCAACCCGCCTGCCAAGCGTGGCGATTATGGCAAACCCCCCCTTTTTGGGGGAGGCCTATTTCCAGCAGTGGACGTCTTTCGGCTGAAATGATGATGATGATGATAAATGTATGATCATCATAGTTTATTTCATGATCATCATCATTTCAGCCGAAAGACGTCCACTGCTGGACTTAGGCCTCCTCCAAGCACCTCATAGTTTATTTATCATTAGTTAATTAATCCGTTGATGCTAAATGTACCTCTTTTTTTTTGTAAACTGGAGTCAAGGGTTTAAGCTGAAAACCAGTTCTTTTATTACTACTGGCTACGGGTAACTGCGTAAGACACTTACAGTAGGAATAGCTTTCATTTTGACACTTCAACAACATACATTGCGTTATTCACGTTGTTGAGCAGACAAATTTTTCGAACATATGAGGCAATGGATTAGCAACATCCTTCAAAATGATTCAGATTGTGATTCATAGTGTGTTAAGCAAAGGGTGCTGTAATACTGGAGACAATATTCTATTATATTCTATTCTGTTCTCTCGTCAGTGAGGAACACCAATAAAATCATAACCAGTGATCGGAATAGGCTGAGTATTTACCTAAAGTTTAAAGAACAGAGACGAAAATTGGAGACTTCCTTATGACTACATTTTTTTTTACCGGTAAATTTACCGGAACTTTAATTATGTAACTTTCAATATCTTATTTTATCATTAACATTATAAATGCTAAATAAAAAAAAAATAACCAATATTAAAAATATATCTATTTTTAATAGTGGTTATTTTGTTTATCAAAACATTGATGACGATTTATTAAAGCATTTAAAATGTTAATGATAAAATAAGATATTGAAAGTTACATAATTAAAGTTCCGGTAAATTAACCGGTAAAAAAAAAATTGTCCTAAGGAAGTCTCCGATTTTCGTCTCTGTTCTTTAAACTTTAGGTAAATACTCAGCCTATTCCGATCACTGATCATAACACACATATTATTACGCCTATTTTCGGGTTGGGCAGAGGCTTAAGCCTCCTCTACACGTCGTCAGATTCATCAGCAGATGGCCATCTGCGAATGCCTCCGCCGACGTGTAGACGGGGTAATTTGCCAGTCTGTGGTAGGTATTCGACGTCGCCAGAGGCTAAATAGCTACCACAGACTAGCAAATTACCCCGTCTATACGTGGCATTCGCAGATGGCCATCTGCTGATGAATCTGACGACGTGTAGAGGAAGCTTTATAGTAGTGTACAGACGCCAGCACATCAAGCTACTACAATCTGTCAAATATCTTTAATAGATTTCAACTTTATCGCTAAAGCATAAGGTTCAAAGTTGATTGAGAACATTTGACAGTTTCGGTTAGCTTCATGTGCTGGCGTCTGTTTACCCACAACTTACCTCTCATGTAATAAGAGACGAGCCTACGCAAATCCAGACTCCAGACTGCTACTGAGAAATTCCTGATCGGGGAAATCATTTACTTAAGGGGACTGCAGGACCTAAACGCAAAAAACGCAAGTTTTAGAAACAACAAAAGTATATGATCGACTACAGTAAACAAAATCAGAAAAAATATATAATATTCTTCAGGATATATGCTAGGATAGTGTGTTGAAAACATAATACAACTAATTTGATACGAAAGAAAAAAATCATGAAGATATCTCTAAACACTTTCTTTTTACAATAAAAACCATACTAATATACATATATTCAACAACAGCAACATACTAAAATACTAGTGTTTTAATTTTTTAGTCCAAATAATAGATTTCTTGTAATTAAATAATTGCTTCATATCTTGCAATAAACTTACCAGCGTTGTGTCATCGCGCTCCTCTTTTTTTATATCAAGTCCGATAGTGACCGCGCTTTAGGTCATGGCCCCTTAAATTAGATTAAGAGAGGTAGAGTTTGTTGTAAGGAAACACGGCGTAGATTTTAGAGTACTTACCTAAAAAAAATGCAATTAAATACTGCCTTAGCTTTTTGTATACCTACTCAAAAATCTGCTGTTTCATACAACAGTTCAATACCTATTTGATCTAAATGTATGAAACAGATGGTGTTTTTTCGTGATTTCAAATGTAGTAAGTATAGCAGATGACGAAAAAAATTGGTTTTTAAAAAGTCTTAGCCTATTATTACACTCGAAATTAAGATAAAAAATACCATTAATTCAGCTTTTATGAGATTAACACTGGCCCTATATATTTATATCATAACGCCATTAATTGAAATGAAAATATAATAGTTTCACCTATTTTTTTTTAATATCTTATTTAGGCCTCTATTAAAGCAGGATGCTATATTGTGTAGTTAGGGTTAGCAAACCTATTTATGACTGCCCCATCGATTGGTTGAGTAATGTTAGAAAACTGAAAAACAACTGACGAAAAATATTATTGAAATGTTCAAATGTTTCTGTATCGTCGAATAAAAACAAAGTTTCCAGAACAGAGTCGAAGATTTTGTTCATAGTTGGGTATATTTTTCCGATTGAAATGTTCGAGTAAGTACTAAAGATTTTTTGTTGTTGTTGTTCATTTCATTTCATCTATTGGTGTGATTTTTGGTACATTTTTACATGAGATCTTAAAAATAAATAATTAGTTCCTAAAAAATCTACCTTAAAGGTGTACACTCTTTAACATAATTAGTAATTAATAAGAATAATCAATCAGAATACTTAATAATAATAAATAAGAATAGTCAACATATTAAAATAAAATAATTAGAACAAAACACAACATAACTTACACAAGCAAAACATTAACGATTAAAAATTAAAATTAAACATGAAATAAAATTACGCATCCTTAAAAAAATTGTAGCAACATGAACTTTTCTTCAAAAAATCTTTTACAGAATAAAAGCTTTCCTCTATCAACCAGTCCCGTAAAACACGACAGAACTTATTATATGTTAATTCAGAAATGTGTTTGGGTAGGGAGTTGTAGATAAGTGGTGCCATATACGTACAGTTACGTCTAAACCGTTCTAATTTAGGGGTTGCTGCTACTGATATTTAATCTTTTTTGAGACTTTTCCAATACACTGTTGTATGTTTTATTATTTAGTTAGCGTTGCCAGGTATGAAACAATGAGTGTTGCTAGACACAAAATAAAAAATGTGTAGCTTATGAAATGTTGCATAAAACAAAAACTCCCGATGTTATTTAATTTTATTTATTTATTTAAGAACTGATTTTTCAATACTCAGACAACTTTTATCTAAAAAATAAATTTGTCAGTTTGAGCTATTTCTAGATACAAAAGATGTCAAACGGCAATATTTACTCTTCAGATAAGAGATTTCTGACTATTGAAAAATCAGAGATCCATATTTATGTTAGTGTACTTAAAACGTTACCTTTGAGTCTTCGCCCGGGGCTAAACGATTGCGTCCTTAGACAAGATACTATCCTTTTTTCACCTATTAAAAGGAAGAAAAATCTGATAACGGAAGACTAAGGCCTGAATTACTCTTATGCTGACGTCGCCGTCGGCATCGGTCGCGTACCGTCGGACACGCCTACCAAGACGCTGACGATAAATGGACGTGTTTACTGTAGCACCGACGCGACGGTCAGCGAGCGCGAGTCCATATAAAACGGTACGCGACCAATGTCAGCGGCCGACGTCGGCGTAACAGAATTTCCAGCCTTACTAACACATATCAAACCACTTCAAATACATACAATGACGGAACCAACGCCAATACGAATATTGGCCAAAAGGCAATGTTCCACCAACAAGCCAACAAGCAAATGTTTGCCATGTCATTCCCACACACCCACAGTATTCGCAAGTTGTTACTGGTTAAAGATACTCGTCGCGTGGCGGCAAAGTGATCGGGAATTGGGACCAACTTCCCCTCGGGTATTGGAGTATTGGTATTATATGGCTCTGATAAAACCGAAGCTCCTGACACTTGTGACGAGATCAATAGATGAATAATGAGGTGGTTTACAAGATGGTTGATTTCGCAATTGAATGACGACATTACGTTTACCTATGCGTCAAGCTTTGGGTAAATAAAAATTGACACTGCAATAAATCGTACTCAGAGATGGTCTTAGCTAAAATTGCGCACTTTTGATGTTAAAGTCGTTTTAAAGAATTTTTATTGACATTGACACAGGGGCGTGGAGTTTGGCACATGAAAAAAGGGGCCTATGCTCGGCAGTGGGATTGTGATGTGATGGCATTGACGCAATAGGTAGGGTACAAACAAATAGGTTCCCATCATTGACGCAATAGGTAGGGTACAAACAAATAGGTTCCCATCATTGACGCAATAAGTAGGTAGGGTACAAACAAATAGATTCCCATCATTATGCCTTCATTTATCAGCCACGTGGAAAATCATGAAACCAGAGAAATTTTTAAGTGCTTGATTTCACTTAGTGAAAGGTGTTGGGATCACTATGGAAGTTTGTTGACATATACACGTTTATTCTACGGCGCGGCGCGGCGGTTTATACGCGGTGTGTATGACTGAAAGGTCGTAAGTGTTGTATGGATCACTATGGAAGCTTGTACACGGCACATATTTTCAACGGCCCGGCTTATATACCGTACCGTAAAGAAGCCGTGCCCTACAAAGAGTCTATGTAGAGCCGCGCATTTTTTGTGTTGAATGGACTCTACAAGCCAGTATACTATTGTAGTCTTTGGACTCTACCTTATTGTAACTGTTGAGCTATATCCATATCTTATTAATTTTTCTTAGCTATTTAGGTATATTTTCACACCTTTTTTCATGTTGGTAGGTAATTTATTTATATAAAATATTTTTTTTTCAGACTTTTTATTTATACATAATTGTTTGTTATTTTTAGATTTTAGTATTGTTACTAAAATCAAAATCAAATCATCATTCATAATATTCAAAATTCAAATGATAAAATCATAAAATCATAATATCACTCTTGTCAAAAATCATGTCAAACAAAAAACATAGTAGGTACTAGCGGAAGCTGGGTGAATCTCCCTAGCACTGCAGACTCTGGCCTCTCAGAGATCATCCTTGTAATTTAATTAACAGTAATTTTATTGCTTTATTTTTGAGGGGGCCGTCGCAAAATAATAACAGCCGCACAGGTCGATCGATCAGGTTAAGCTACGTTTGCCGCGGTTGGTCTGTGGATGGGTGACCATCTTTACATCCCGAGACCCCTCCATGCACGTTAAGCCGTTGGTCCCGGCTGTCATTCGTGGATCTTTGACAGTCGTTACGTAAAGTCTGACAACCAGTCTTACCAAGGGGTATCGTATTACCCAGTAACTGGGTTGTGGAGGTCAGATAGACAGTCGCTCCATGTAAAATACTGGTATTCAGTTGCATCCGGTTAGACGGGAAGCCGACCCCAACATAGTTGGGAAAAGCTTAGGCAGATGATTATTGCTTTATTTCATACTGTACCTATTTTATTTTCTTTCATCTCCCCCTTTAGAGCTTAATACAGAACCATTTGTCACTAAGAGCTAAGAGCTGGGGTAGGTATATCGATTAGTCTTTCAAACAAGCTTCGTGTATTTGCAAACAAGTTAGTTGCGAAGTGGAATATCTATTACTACCTTATGAAATGAAGTGACAGGATTTGTAGTTAGTTCTGTGACGATTTGTTAAAGAAACCTGTCTCGACGGTTGGCGCTTGGGGAAATGGGGAATACTGTAAACCAGTTGAACAGATATCGATCGTTCTGTTATTATGAATGCGAATGTAAGAGCGGGGCAATTGCGTAACACTACAGTAGCAATGACTTTCATAGTGACAGTTCAACGACATTCATTGCGTTATTTACGTTGTGTACAGACAATTTTTTCGAACATATCAAGCAATGGTTTAGCAATATCCTTCAAAACGGTTCAGATTGTGATTGAGTGAAGCTTCGTGTGTTTGCAGACAAGTTAGTTGTGAAGTGGATAACTATTACCACCTTATGAAATGAAGTGATAGGATTGTAGTTCGTTCCGTGACGATTTGTTAAAGAAACCCGTCTCGATTGTTGGCGCTTGGGGAAATGGGGAATACTGTAAACCAGTTGAACAGATATCGATCGTTCTGTTATTATGAATGCGAATGTAAGACTAGCGGGGTAATTGCGTAACACACTAACAGTAGCAATGACTTTCATAGTGACAGTTCAGCAACATTGATTGCGTTATTGACGTTGTGAGCAGACAATTTTTTCGAACATATCAAGCAATGGTTTAATAATATCCTTCAAAACGATTGAGATTGTGATTGAGTGAAGTGTGTAACGCCATTAGGGTGCTCGGGTAGGTGTATCGATTTGTCTTGTAAACTAGCTTCGTGTATTTGCAGAAAAGTTAGTTCTGAAGTGGAATATCTATTACAACCTTATGAAATGAAGTGACAGGATTGTATAAGTTTAGTTAGTTCTGTGACGATTTGTTAAAGAAACCCGTCTCAATTGCTGGCGCTTGGGGAAATGGGGAATACTGTAAACCAGTACAGCAGATACCGATCGTTCTGTTATTATGAATGCGAAAGTAAGACTAGCGGGGTAATTGCGTAACACACTAACAGTAGCAATGACTTTCATAGTGACAGTTCAACAACATTCATTGCGTTATTTACGTGGTGAGCAGACAATTTTTTTCGAACATATCAAGCAATGGTTTAGCAATATCCTTCAAAATTATTCGAATTGTGATTGAGTGAAGTTTGTTACGCCATTAGGGTACTGGGGTAGGTGTATCGGTTTGTATTGTAAACAAGCTTTGTGTATTTGTAGACAAGTTAGTTGTGAAGTGGAATATCTATTACAACCTTATGAAATGAAGTGACAGGATTGTATAGTTCGTTTTTTAATCCCAGAGACTAATCTGACAGGTGTAATGTCAAACTTCTATACTAAAAAAAAAAAAACGAGTGTGCTTATGACCACACGACTGAAGTGAAACTTAAAGAGAGAAAGAAAATGTGCGCGCGCACTGCTGTCTCTTGCTTATATCCCCCACTTAACTTCCGTTCGCCTTGCCCGATCACACTTTTCGTAACGCTTACGTCACGCGTTCGCCAGCTTACTCCCCAAGTCAAGCGTGCGTAAAGAAGTTTCACTTCAAAAATACAAAGACTTAAATGTCAGATTAGTCTCTGGGATAAAAAACCGAACTTTAGTTAGTTCTGTGACGATTTGTTAAAGAAAACCGTTTCAATTGCTGGCGCTTGGGGAAATGGGGAATATTGTAAACCAGTTGAACAGATATCGATCGTTCTGTTATTATGAATGCGAATGTTAGACTAGTGGGGTAGTTGCGTAACACACTAACAGTAGCAATGACTTTTATAGTGACAGTTCAACAACATTTATTGCGTTATTTACGTTGTGAGCAGGCAATTTTTCGAACATATCAAGCAATGGTTTAGCAATATCCTTCAAAATTATTCGAATTGTGATTGAGTGAAGTGTGTTACGCCATTAGGGTACTGGGGTAGGTGTATCGGTTTGTCTTGTAAATAAGGTTTGTGTATTTGCAGACAAGTTACTTCTGAAGTGGAATATCTATTACCACCTTATGAAATGAAGTGACAGGATTGTATAGTTCGTTTTTTAATCCCAGAGACTAATCTGACAGGTGTAATGTCAAACTTCTATACTAAAAAAATGCAAAGACTTAAATGTCAGATTAGTCTCTGGGATAAAAAACCGAACTTTAGTTAGTTCTGTGACGATTTGTTAAAGAAAACCGTCTCTATTGCTGGCGCTTGGGGAAATGGGGAATATTGTAAACCAGTTGAACACATATCGATCGTTCTGTTATTATGAATGCGAATGTAAGAGCGGGGTGCGTAACTCACTATCAGTAGCAATAACTTTCATAGTGACAGTTCAACAACATTCATTGCGTTATTGACGTTGTGAGCAGGCAATTTTTTCGAACATATCAAGCAATGGTTTATCAATATCACAGAACTAACTAAACTTTTACAATCCTGTCACTTCATTTCAAGTGACAGGATTGTAAAAGTTTAGTTAGTTCTGTGACGATTTGTTAAAGAAACCCGTCTCAATTGTTGGCGCTTGGGGAAATGGGGAATACTGTAAACCAGTTCAACAGATACCGATCGTTCTGTTATTATGAATGCGAAAGTAAGACTAGCGGGGTAATTGCGTAACACACTAACAGTAGCAATGACTTTCATAGTGACTGTTCAGCAACATTGATTGCGTTATTTACGTTGTGAGCAGACAATTTTTTCGAACATATCAAGCAATGGTTTAGCAATATCCTTCAGATTGTGATTGAGTGAAGTGTGTTACGCCATTGGGGTGCTGGGGTAGCTGTATCGATTTGTATTGTAAACAAGTTTCGTGTATTTGCAGACAAGTTAGTTGTGAAGTGGATAACTATTACCACCTTATGAAATGAAAGTGATAGGATTGTAGTTCGTTACGTGACGATTTGTTAAAGAAAACCGTCTCAAATGTTGGCTCTTCGGGAAATGGGGAATACTGTAAACCAGTTGAACAGATATCGATCGTTGTGTTATTATGAATGCGAATGTAAGAGCGGGATAATTTTGTAACACACTATCAGTAGCAATGACTTTCATAGTGACAGTTCAACAACATTCAATGCGTTATTTACGTTGTGAGCAGTAATTTTTTTTCTAACTTATCAAGCAATGGTATAGCAATATCCTTCAAAATGATTCATATTCTTATTGAGTGAAGCTTCGTGTATTTGCAGACAAGTTAGTTGTGAAGTGGAATATCTATTACAACCTTATGAAATGAAGTGACAGGATTTGTAGTTAGTTCTGTGACGATTTGTTATAGAAACCTGTCTCGGTGGTTGGCGTTTGGGGAAATGGGGAATACTGTAAACCAGTTGAACAGATATCGATCGTTGTGTTATTATGAATGCGAAAGTCAGACTGTCTGTCTGTTTGTTTCATGAAATGAGACACAATTGATTTTCTATTGTTTCGTGACCCAGCGGTCACGCGCGGAGCTTTACCGGTTAAACTAAAGGATTAATATAAGTATGAAGGGTAAACTGAAAACAATGTGGTATTATTTATGTACAGACGCCAGCACATCAAGCTACTACATCCATCAAATTCTTTAATAGATTTTCAATTTTATCGCTAAAGTATAAGGTTCAAAGTTGATTGGGAAAAATTGACACTTTCGGGTAGCTTCGTTACTTAAAGTTCATATCATTACTTAACTTTAAGCAACTAAACTTTAGGTAACATAACTTATGATCACGTCTGTATTCCCCGGAGGTTTTTTTTTTTTATAAATTATGGCATCTCGCAGTTCAACCTATGAGGTTGTAGTCTGCTTAACCGGATGGATGATTCCCCGAAGGTTCAGACAGAAGTGTACTTAAAGTACACCCTCATTTCTCCAGTTATGTTTTTAAGTCCCACGTAATAGAGGGCGAGTCTGTATCAGAAACTGTATCTCTTACCTCTCTCTCCCTCTCCCCTCTCTCTCTTACTGTTTCTCTTGTCTCTCTCCCTCTCTCTCTTATTGGTTCTCTTGTCTCTCTCTCTCTTACTGATTCTCTTGTCTCTCTCCTTCTCCCCCTCTCTCTCTTACTGTTTCTCTTGTCTCTCTCTCCCTCACTCTCTCGCTCTTACTGTTTCTCTTGTCTCTTTTTTTTATTTTATTTGTTGTTCAACCAGTTTTAAGCGTGAAAGATTATTATTTGTCAACCATTAAAAATGCCTCCTTGATAATTCAACAATAATAAAATAATCATATACCTACTTAATGTGTAAGTACATAATTATGGTAATGAATGCTAGAGACACGGTATTGATTTTGCAGAACAAATAAAATAAAATAAAGCTCTGCTAGGTTTTCAGGGTGACGCTAAGACAATAAAAGCTGAAAGGTTGGAACTCCTGAAAAAGACATGTTGGTGTATATACATAATATAATGGTTTCACGTGAAAAAACCGGAATGAGAATGTTTATAGTGGATAAGACAGAGGCTAAAACAGAAGAAGAACTAGCAGGGGATCGAGAATGGGGGGGGGGTGGATGGGGGTTCAGGGGATCAGGCCGGAGTATTTTGTTTCCAATCCATGCATTATACAACATGTAAGAGGATAATAATTATGTTGGAGGGACGAGCTCATTAATATTAATAAAGCCAATTTGAGAATGAAATAAAGGAAGGTACATTAACGTTTTTATTTTTTTACAATCCTTTCATTTCAAAGGTAGTCACATTACGAAATAATTTTCTCCGACCGTTTTTTAGGGTTCCGTAGTTCCTACAAGGAACCCTTATAGTTTCGTCATGTCCGTCCGTCTGTCTCTCTGTCCGTCCGAGGTTTTGCTAAGAGACCGTTAGTGCTAGAAAGCTGTAATTTTGCCGACAAAGTGGTAAAATAAAATTTTTAAAATATTTTTTTTAGGGTAGCTCCCCTACATGTGAAGTGGGGATGAATATTTTTTTCATCGTCTGCCCCATCGTGTGGGGTATCGCTGAATAGGTCTTTTAAAATGACTTGGTGGTTGCTAAAATTATTTTTCGATTTAATGCTCCATTTACGAAATATTAAACTTTAAAGTGCAAATTTTTGTTCCAGTAGGACGTCCCCCGACGAATGATAGTGCATTTCATTAACTTTAAACGAAAATTATAGCGGTTAAGATAACTTTATTAGTTTAGCAGTAATAATCGTTGAACTTGGGTGTTGGATAATTTAGTAACAAATACAAAATCCTTAGCATTAATCCTATATAGTGACTAAGATAAAGTAGTTGCTTGTTTATAACGGGTAAAGACTTGCATTAAAAAACAAAATATGAAATAAAAAAACAAAAAAAAAGTAAATTATCATAAGTTTCACAATACTGCCGCTAGATGGACCTGTACCATCGGGTTACGCTTTCATTCGAGTACAGACGCCACCACATCAAGCTACCCGAAACTGTCAAATTTTCCCAATCAACTTTGAACCTTATACTTTAGCGATAAAGTTGAAAGTATATTAAAGAAATTTTACAGACTGTAGTAGCTTGATGTGCTGGCGTCTGTACCTACAGAAGTCACAAACGAACTTTGTTTAATTTTCGAATTACAAATTTGCGAATTGAAATAATAACTTGGCAGGCGTAATCTTATTGTTTAGCTTTATAAGGAAGAAAGTGGTTCTTATTAGTTAATGTCTAATCTGTTTAAATAATTATCTTCGAAAATCAATATTTTGTTGTGTTTAGTATCGCTATTCGATAACAGATGGCGTTGTGCCATTACGTCACTTTTGTAGATCGCGGTGTTAAGATTTTCTAGCAAGGTATGACCTCGGTGGTTAACTGGTTACGTTATGTGTTAAAGTTTTGTTTTACTCTCCTTGTCATATATTGTTATATATCTTTACCATTACATTTATTCATTATATTCAGAATAAAGAACAACAGAATCGTGTGATAACGGTCTACTACAGAACCCTACAGTGTGCGTGGCCCGACAAGCACTTGGCCGGTTTTTTATGATCTTTAATTTGTTGGATTTGTCTGCGCACCGAATATCAATTTTCCAATGTTTTAATGTAACTATTAAAACATGGGACAATTGAATGAAGGTATTTATTTTTTGCTTTTATTTGGTATTTCAACATATTGATTTTGAGGCGTTGTGAATTTGGCCGGGTCAGCTAGTAGAACAATATAAAATTCTTCCAAAATTGCTAGGGTTTAGAAAGCCGGTTTTTATATTACAAAATTCAATAAAATGAATAGTGTGGAAATAGGAAACTCATTTCCGAACCTGAAACAATCTGAAAACATGTGGTAGTACATATTTATTTTTATTTGCTTCCGCCTGTGGCTTCACCCGCGTGGTATGTCCATAAAAAGTAGTAGCCTATGTCCTTCCCCAAGGTTCAACGTAAAATCAAATTTTATAAAAATCGGTCCAGCCGTCTCGGAGATTAGCCGGAACAAACAGATAAAGACAAACATTTAAAAAATGATTTTTTTGTTATAAGTACCGTATTATACTTTCTTAGGCATAAATCGGCCTAGCCTTTTCCTAACTATGTTGGGGTCGACTTGGAGCGACTGCCTATCTGACCTCCACAACCCAGTTAATGGGTAATATTACGATACCCCTTGGTAAGACTGGTTGTCAGATTTTCGGGCTTCTGGGTCGCTCTATATTATTAAGATATATTTTGTTGGCTAGATATTATGTGTTGATTTCGGAGTATGTAAAAGTTTTTATTTTCAGTGTTATTGTCTATCTTAGATGCTAAATTGAAACCCAAATATCGCTGAGTTTCTTATTACTTACAGAAATGTTGTTAGACAAGTTTTGTGAAATTCTATAATAATAAATGTGATTAGTCATAATTTTTATAACGCGAATTATCGTAAAAAAAAGACTGACCTAACTGACACTTAATATTATTGTTATATAAAAAGATAATTGTACCTACATGTAAATAAAAACTTTGTTTATTAATTTTACCTTCTAAATACGTAGGTACTTCCAAAAAAGAATAAAATTAAAAGTCTGAAAAAAATAAGGTTTCTTTTTTTTCAATACCGGTACCCCGAATCCCGGTATTTAGAAAAAAACATTCGGTAGTAATACCGGTATTGAAAAAATCCGGTATTCGAAAGCCCTAGTATGTACCTATAGATTATGTAATAGCCTAATAAATAGGTACACACTAAAGAGTTTAACTCATTTTGTAAACGCTCTTAAGATATCGATCGAATAACTAAGCTTTTCTATATCTTTCCTTCTCTTTCAAACATTAAAGTGACACAAACATGACGCTTGTAACCATTTGGCACCATTTCATACCTGTATAGCATATCTTCAAGGCCTTACGATCGGACTAACACTAAGCGATCATGTCATTAGCCTATTGGCTAGCTATTGTCATATTCTAGCATTGTCTTGTGTATCTCTGGTATAGACTAATTGCATGATCTGTCCTGATTCTGTGTGTCTATGGTGGATCAACTTCAATCATCATTGATGCATTGAAGACAGAGGTTTGGACTTAGTACTTAATTATAAGACCGCTGATTGAGGACCTATATTTGTAGACACTTCGATTCGGTTTTCTTAAATGTATCACATGAAATCCAGCATTCATTAGAATTTATTAGAATACTCTTTATCTAGACACGCGGCAGCGAGTCAAGCCTAGTTCAAGCAAAGGAACTGGCTAGCCAGCGCCGAGTGTAATATTACACGAAACACTTGGTGCCACTTTTGACCCTTCTATAACTCAAAACCTCTTTAACGTAAACACATAAAACTACGTGTGTTTAATTATATCCATAAGGACATCTAGAAGCCCAAATTTCATGAAGCTAGCTCAAACGGTTATAAAGATATGAAGGTTGAAAAGTCGTAAATTTTAGCACTGACTGACTGACATATAGGACCTAAATCTAACCTACTTTCAGATGACCTAGAAGTTTTTATCAGAATTAATAAATATATGTTGAATAACTTTATAAAATGACTGATGTAATGAAAACTGGCCAAGTCAAATCTAACCTACTTTAAGATCTCACATTTTTAAATAACAGCAATTGTTATAGGTATCCAATAAAGCAAAGAAATAGAGTTTAATACTTGTTCATAATGTTATTTTATTCCTATAAATACATATTTTGATTTTGCGTAGAACTTGGCACTCATTTAGATTTCCATTGTTTTTGCGGCGAAGCCCACAGCCAAGCATAATTTTTTTATCGAACTTTGCTCTCCTTTTTTACATTTATGTTTTTGGTGGGATTATGTATCTACACCATTTATATTACAGATATAAATGTAGAAATTTTACAAAGGGTGACACAATAGGCGGTCTTATCGCTAAGAAATTAATTTTATTATTTTTTTCTAAATAATTTTTTATACAATAAATCTAGTACCTAATGTGGTAGTGCATGAAATAATAATTCTTAGATAATTAATTTAACGATAAATTAACGTAATAATTCAACTTATTAATATTTTACAGTGTTATCTCTCAAATAAACCAGTCGAGACAGCCTACGTTCTAAAATATTTAAACTCCTATGCTAAAACGTAACGAACTGTGATTAGGCCCGGCTCTGACCTTTGTCTAAACAACTTCACAACAACAATATCTCGGCGAAAACTTTGCAATAATGAACATTGTAAATAAATCTTATGGCGGCTGCCCGCGAAACGATACTAATCAAGACTAAAGAAAAGTACTTGGCAGAATAGCGCGGAGCCTCTGCCGCGTGGGGGATCGAGAAACGAGTTCTTTTTTTTAAACTGAGTGCGCTTATTTTATTTATTTTAATCTGTGGATTATGAATGCAGTGCGAAAGTGTTTTGTCAATGGCGCTAGTGTGATTAAATTATGGGTGACGCTGTTTTTTTATGTTATAAGGTTTGCTGAAAAGCACTTTATTTGTGAGAATCAGGACACACAAGGGACTGAATTACGGTAGATCGTACCTATAACTTTTATCTCGTTAAAAAGTCGAAAAGTCTTTAATTTTTGTGCATTTAAAGCTGTAATGAGTAGGTACAAGCTTTATATTGTGAGTACATACAGTTTAATGTTTATTTCCTCCAAACAACATTTAATCACATTAACTCATTGTGCATTTAAAGCTTTATGTAATGAGTAGGTACAAGCTTTATATTGTGAGTACAGTATAACGAAATGTGTATTTCCTTGAAACAACATTTAATCACATATTCAGACTTTTACTTCGTAGACACTTCGTAATCTCGTCAACTTTCTAACTTCCGTCCCTAATGTTTAAAAACACATTATCTCCTGACCCTGGATAAAATGTAATCTTCGGAGGATCAATATTGACGATTAGACACACGGTGCGGAATCATGGCCCTATGAAAGGCCCCCATGGTTGTGTCAGTGAACTCCATGCATCTATGGTGCACCACAGACAACACTTAGATGTAGGGGACAATATCGTGGAGCTATTTAGGAATGTTTTTGTTTTCGGGATTCGAGTGCCCACAATAATAGGAGCTGCTTCCAATCCGGTTGAAGTGAAGACATTTGGGACGTTTTAAATACTTGTGTGTACCCCAGATTATATTGTCAGTGATAAAATTATTAGGTACAAATGAAGCGTCTTCTAATTCCTATTGATTGTTGTTAAGAACTTTTTTGACAGCTAATTTGCTTGAATTTGCAAAATTATTTGAATGATTAAATTAACATTTTAATCAATCTAACTTTATCGATGTTGTTAGGCATCAATTTAAAATCCTGCCAACCAATAGTTCTCAGTAAGTATAGCTGGATAACGTAAACCCAAACCGTAACTTGAGTAGTATGTAAATTATTATGTTTATTAATACGATCATGACCTCAAGATTGATATCAAGTATGAGCTCTTGGGCTGAGTAAAGTTTAATTAATTAATCTTTTTTATAATAACATTTCCAGTTGGAGACTGTAAAAGGAAGCAATGCCGTGTTGGAGAGTATCAACATTTTAACTAGACGAATTGTAATTATTTGAAAATAACGAGTCGTTTCTACCTTTCGAACTTTGGATAAATGTTTGAAAATGGAAGGAGGATTGTTTTATAATTTTCGAATAAGTTCCGAATTTAGGTCCAAATATATACTCATGGTAATGGTGATACTACCCAATTCCCACTTACGGCCAAAAAAGCTATAATCCATCCCGTATGTCCACCCTACTTATGGTTCTATGGGGGTATCGATTATTCCCCGCGCCCGCGCCCCCCGCGCCGCCGCCGCCCCTCCCTCCCCCTCGCAGATCTCACCTACGACTACTCGCCGGCTTTCCCACTTATTTCCAAACTTACTTGCGTAAAAACTAGTGTTGATTTTTTTGTGGAGCAGAAACAGCTTTAGGTACTTATAGTTTTTCATCAGTCTCGCCTGTTTTGTATACTAACTTTCATAATCGACGATAGGTATTGCGGTATTTAAGTTTTCATTAACTTTTGAATGCGGAATGCGGATACTTACGGCAAAAAGTTAGTCCAGTTATGTTAGATGCGCAACAAAAATATAATGTTATTAATGATCTAATCGATATCCTTTACTTTTTTTGTACAAGCCTAGAGTAAATATTGATCGGGTGTCTAAGAAGTGGGGCGTCATAATTTGATTAAAATTAACTTTATGGGCGTAGGTCAGATTATTAAATTAAAAAGGTAAAACATTATTAAAAAGTAAGCAAGTAGAGAACACAAACAGCCCTTGCAAGATATACCTATTGGGTCGTCTATGATACACATAGATTAAAAAACAATTTGTATTCCTATTTTGAAATGGCCATAAATACAGGCGTGTCTATGACAAGGGTCGACACTCGTAGAGGCGTGCAGACAGAATGACATGCCACAGATAACAATTTTTTTGTTTGTTGTGTAACTCGCTGAAGTTAAAATTCGTGAAATAGATAGTTATAGCCACTGACGTATCTGATGTATTATACATTAGAGGTCAGTGGTTCTAGCTATTGTGTGGTTGAATCATAGATAAAAGAAAGAAGGGTGGAACTAAAAGATGAAAATGCTTCAGGAGGCGGAATGCGGAGTTTTTTGTTATTTCTTACTCCTAACGGGTCTACGTTCAAGGTTGTAGTAGGTAGCTATTAACGAATTTTACATTAAACTTTTGGGTCATTTATCAAGTTAGTAATTATTAATTTAATTGAATTTTAGATCAAAACGGACGTTATTATGCACAGGAGCTCAAATTATACGGAACTCATGCTTCTCAATAGAGCCCCTTATGCTTCAAGGTTTCAACCAACCTTTTTTTTGTCGGTGGCCAGGGGCGCGCATTCGAAAAGAGTGTTCTAAATTATAAATGAGTTAAAAAAAAACTGAATACAAAGATGTCAACACGTTGTTGTTTTTTTTTTATTAGTTACATACGTATCTAACATAACATACTTAAGCATGGAGTGGCTTTGTAGGTTTTAGTAAGTAGGTTTTAAAATGGAACTGAATAAAATGTACGTAGGTGCCCAGTTATTTTTACTAACACCTAAGCATCAGCTTATTTTGTGGTTCGTTCTAGGATTTCATGGCTAGCTAGATCAATCAATTTACTCATTGGACACAATAAATTGAAATTATATGCGACTTTTATGTAGTAGTCACGAACAAAAATTTAAACGCTTTTAGAGCTGATTTTTCAATAGTAACTTTTATCTGAGGAATAAATATTGCGGTTTGACAGCTTTTGTATAGAAAATATGTCAAACTGTCGTAATTATTCTTCAGATAAAAGTTATCAGTCTATTGAAAAATCAGCCCCTTAATCCGACTACGGGGAAGAGCTATGTTTCTGTTCGGTAGTTAGACGGTTTGGGGAAAGAATGGATAGGTAATCCGTAGTTTGATTTTGGAATCGAATCTTTTAGATAAGGCAGAAAATTATCATTATCGTCTGCCTCGCCTTTTCCTTAATATGTTAGGGTCAGCTCCCAGTCTAACCAGATGCAGCTGAATAGTACTCTTTCACACGGAGCGACTGCATGGGGAATTGGGTACAGACAGCATATTATAAATAAATAAAGAGTACCTACATCAATCATGCCTTACTTAAATTAATGTATTAGGTACTTTTTATTTGGTTTTATTTTGTTTTTTTTTATTCGATGTAAGCACCTACTTATACATATTATAATTATTATGTGTGTATTTTAATCTGTGCTAAATAAATATATTTTCTATCTTAGTTCAACTTTGAGACCAATTTTATTAACTTTTAACTATTATTAGATATCTCGCGTTATAGTCCTGTGTCTTAATTAGGACTGTAATTATGGAATAATGAAGATGGCCCTAAACTTTGTAGCCAGCGCTCGGACTGAACCATCAAGTTGACATTGTAACAAAGCGGCCACAATGAAATAATAAATTGTGGAAGGAAATTAAATAAAATGGAGTACTCTAATGAAATATTCTGGCCTAGCTTTGTGATAATACTAGCGAACCGCCTCTGTTTCACACGGGTGCCATGCCGTGACGTCTTGTCAAATTATTGAGATTACTGTGATATAGCTAAGTTAAATATTAATGTATTATACATATACACCTTCCGGAATAAATGCCCTAAACTATAGTGAAAACAGCATCAAAATCCGTTGTGTAGTTTAGAAGATATAAGCGGCCACACAGATAGACTTTGTTTTATACTACCTATAAAGCAAAGTAGTAGTAGTTTTATTGTATCAGTATGTATAAATCTATACTAATATTATAAAGATGAAGAGTTTGTTTGTTTGTACGCGGTAATCTCAGGAACTACTGGTTAGAATTGAAAAATTCTTTTTGTGTTGAATAGTCCATTTATCGAGGAAGGCTACGGGCTATATAACATCACGCTATGACCCTTAGGCGCTGAGCAGCGGGTGACATCGCGGGGAACAGCTAGTCTATACTAATTATAAAGCAAATGAATTTGCTTTTATGTTTGAACGTGCTAATCTCAGGAACTACCAGTCGGATTTAGAAGCATCTTTTTGCGTTTGATAGTCCAATTATCGGGGAAGGCTATAGGCTATTTCAGGACCCTTAGGAGCCGAGCAAAACGAAAAGAAAGTCAGAAGGAACGCTAAGCGAAAACGCAGTAATAGTGCGGACAGGCGTGATGCGACACGGGGTAGATGAGGAGAACAACAAATTTCACGTGGACAAAGTTGCGTGCAGAAGCTAGTAGATTAAAAATACCCATGGCGAAACACAATCATGGTTGCAATAACTTTTATTAAAAAAAAAACAACGACTTAACCATGACCATGTTCAACATATATCCATTGTATTGATTTACTGATCAATTGTTGAATTGCCGAAATAAAAACTATTGTGATTAAGAGAGGGATACGTAATTAGGGTGTAGCCGTGTAGGGTGCCAAATGTCGGGAGCTCTGGGCTTATGTGGAAATAAGTTAGAAGAACGATTTCAAGATACGTTTTTACTGGAGCTCATGTAAGATCATCACGAATGCTCGGTTCCTATAAACAAAAACGAATCGTTTTGCATACTAATGGTGGCATGTGTTATTGCCAAACTAACAAAAAAAAAAGTTGATTCGTAAGCTAATTTTACCTGTAATAGCTAACTTCCAATGGGAGGGTCTACTATGCAAAGCTTTGAGGTCTTTGCTTAATTATTGGTAAATATATAAGTCTTAATTTAAACCAATAACTGTCTGTATATTATAGGAATCGGCTATAAGTATGCGCCTGCCGCCAAGCATAGTTGTAAGTAATGATTATTACAATTTCCATTTAATTTTGACTGTATAAAGCGGGCCGCTAATGGTCACTGGGGTTTTCATACATCCATTAAACTATCTGAATATAGTGTGTCAGAGACTGCGAGTACGTCCATATCTTTCTACTATAATCCTTTGACCTCATAAACCGACATACAGGGCCTCCTTTTCAATTGGCCACTGTGGGCAAATGCCCAGGGCCACTCGATTCATGGGGCCTACTATTTCCTGCCAGCGTCGTAGCTAGGGGCTATCGGAGGCAGGGTGATCTAAATTTCGGGCTCACTTCGCTCGCATCCTAGATTTTCCATAGTCCCCCAGTATCCTAAACTGCCTAGGGCCTCCAATTTGTTAAACCCGGCTCTGCCGACATAGTTATGTAAGTCTCTAACTCCCAAATCATTTTCTCCATCTAAATACTTCTTTTGACATCACCATCTCACGAGTATTACTCCAATCCCATAAAACAGTCACATAGGTACATAATATCAACATCATCTGTGTGACAATCCACGCAGTACATCCGTATGCAAAACGTGTTCATGTCAAAGGTATATTTTTATTGGATTCGAGTGTAATATAAAAACATCAAGGGCGAACTTAATAATGTTGAGGTTGAAAGTGTGGCATGTATGTATTCACATACGTGTCTATAATGGTATACAAGGTGTGTATGTATTGCAGGTATTACTAGTAAGTACATTACTACATGTATCTTTTGTGCTCGACTGACGTTAACAGCGGGGCGCTGTTGGTAAACATTTGTGCAATTGTTTTGTGAAATGTAGGTATTTAAAAAACAAGATGGCGGCTTTAGTTCCGATTTTGGCCACGCGCCAAAATAACGCTTTAGCGCTGTATGTAGGTATGATGTGTGACGTAGCTTTTGCATAGTATGTAGGTACACGGGCTTTGAAATGTATTCAAAAAAACAAAATGGCGGCATTAGTTTCGATTTGGTATTAGTTATTCTGTGGCCACGCGCCAAAATAACGTTGTAGCATACAGCGGTATGTAGGTATGTAAGACGTAGTTTTTGCACAGTATGCAGGTACACGGGCTTTGAAATGTATTCAAAAAACAAGATGACAGCATTAGTTCCGATTTTGGCCACGCGCCAAAATAACGTAGCGCTGTATGTAGGTATGCATGACGTAGCTTTTGCGTAGTATGTAGGTAAACGGGCTTTAAAATTTATTCAATAAACAAGATGGCGGCGTTAGTTCCGATTTTAGTCACGCGCCTAAATAAAGTTGTAGCGCTGTAGGTTTTTGTAACGTAGTTTTTGCGTAGTGGGTAGGCACATGGGCTTCAGTAAGCTTTAGGTACTGTTGTGTGTGTGTGACCAATAAATATGTAATTGTAGATGTGTGTATGTACTGGTTTTTTGTAGTTTCTAGTCATAATCATAATCATTAATTTGTCAAAATGATGGTCTTAAGATTAGTCAATGATATCATCACATTCTGCCAAGTGGGGCATGCAAATACATATTAGGTATACATTTATTGCAGGACAATAACATTTTTTTCTATAATTGGCTTTATGTCTCATAAACAATTGTTATGCTTCTGATAAAGCTGTTGGATCTCCTATAAATAAATAAAAATAAATTACTGTCTAACTATTGCAAAAGTATTTTTTGAGACAGTTTTAGAGACGCCTAGCTCTACAGTTTGTGATGATACATTTATTAATTACTAATCAATTATTCGTGAAGAGTATAACCTGCCTCTCTGCTTAGCGTTTGTGGACTACGAGAAAGCCTTTGATTCGATCGAGACATGGGCTGTGCTGCAGTCTCTTCAACGGTGCCAGATCGACTATCGGTACATCGAAGTGCTGAAGTGTCTGTACGAAAACGCCACTATGTCAGTCAGACTCCAGGATCAGGCCTCGAAACCTATCCTTCTGCAGCGAGGTGTGAGACAGGGAGACGTTATCTCTCCGAAACTGTTCACCGCTGCACTGGAGGATGTCTTCAAGGTTCTGGACTGGAAAGGGGCTGGCATCAACATCAATGACGAGTACATAACTCACCTTCGGTTTGCCGACGACATCGTAGTCATGGCTGAGACTATGGAGGACCTCAGTACAATGCTCGATGACCTCAGTAGAGCCTCCGAAAGAGTGGGTCTTAAAATGAACATGAACAAAACGAAGGTCATGTCAAATGCCCATGTAACACCCACTCTCATAAAAATCGGAGACGCTACACTCGAAGTCGTGGACGAGTACGTTTACCTAGGACAAACCGTCCAGTTAGGTAAGTCTAACTTCGAGAAAGAGGTAAATCGACGAATCCGACTCGGCTGGGCATGAAATGATGATGATGAATTATTCGTGCATCGAGCACTGATTACTAAATGTTTAAAATTAGTACATTTCGATACGTGTGACTGATTACTTAAGCAGACATTATGTCGCGGCGTGAAATTAGCTAAACGCCGTGTATTACCGGTCACACGTATCGTACATTATTTTATAGCTCATGTGACTTAACCCACACTTAACTCATCTTTTCTGAGTGAAATAGACTACTTAAGTAACAGAAAAGCGTGAGTTAAGTGCGGATTTAGGTCCCACAGTGATATAAAATATTTTGAAACAGTGTAGATAATTAGGGCCTAACCGGATACACAAATTAAATGCAAAACTTTATATGAACCCACGCCACGCTACGCTGTGCCACGTAATATCTACGAAAGTTCTTTGTTCGTATTTCGTAGACGAATCGTGTTAAATCCCATATCAAACATTTTCATTATGCAAGAATTTAACACATTAACAAACAAAACGAACATAAGTCGTTAGATAGGCCTCCATTAAAATGCTGTTCTCAAAATTCTTTTGTATCTACTAATTACAAAGGCATAAAGCGAGTTAACGACGCCTATCAAAGCGCGGCACCTAAGGAGTGTGGTTTATCAATTATGTACAAAAAAAATATCAATATGGAAATTCTTATTATAAAGTGGAGCGAGGCAACATATTTTATTTCGTGCGAAACGCTCGGGAGTATCCGTTCTCGCAAAACGTTCGACTTGTCAGCTCGCCGGTCGGGCAACCAGTCTACTTACCCTACGCCCCGCTAGTTCTACATCTCCCAACATAAAACGACCTTCCCTTCTCCTCGTGACTTAGATAAAACTGCGCAAAAAGGGGTAACGCCAACCAAATTCGGGGATCTATTTAAAATGGCCGTGGAAACAACCCACCGTAAGATTTTACGAAAATTAACTTTAAGGGGCACTTCAATCTAAACCTTTAGAAGATTAGGGTTTTCACATAAGCGTATACATTAGGCGCCTTCTGGTCATTCGTGTGGTTTCCAGGCTTTGTTACGGTACCGACGCGACGGGTATTCAATCAAATGGAATGGAGTTCGTTTCAGCCAAATATGAAATGATGGTAGCATTGTTGGATTTTGAAACCGTACGATTTTCAATTATTATTTCAATATGATTCCGGCATTCTGTATCAAAGTGCTATATTATACGTTTCAATAGAGAGATGAGTATTTATGTATAAATTGGTAATGTTAACGTACTTACTCGGAGTTAATTTTGAAAGGTTTATTTTGATGACAGCTAATTATAAGTAGGTACTTAATAGTTTAAACATGTTTTCGATTAATTTTGATTGGATGACACTTCACGTGACCAGATGGCTTGGTCGATCTTTGGCCAAAGAATTAGCATTGCCATACGATGTGGCAATGCTGCCAGACTTCTGGGCACGTTTCCGGATGACAGCGATGCGGACGAGTACTTCGACGGCTAAGTGTCATGTAATTTAGTATTTAGTGTAAATAATTAGTTGTCTATACATACAATAAAAATTATACTCATTTTGATTTAGTAATGAATGGTTTGTTCATCCTTATCCCCTCGATTCTTTGTAATAGTGTACAATGTCGGTGAAACCCAATTCTTGTTATATCCTATTGTTGACTAGCGAGCCTGTCAAAATCTTTATCCAACGGTTCCTGAGTTCCAACAAACAGACAAAGGAATTTAAAAACAGCTGGTTTTCGCTTTACTTCTGTATAGTTAAGTGAATAAGCAAGTAAACTTGGGCACTTTTGGGTATCTATATCTAAACCCTCTAAACTAATCCATACTAATATTGTAAATTCTGTATGTTACTTTTTTACGCCTAAACCACGGAACGGATTTCGATAAAATTTAGCAGAGAGATAGATTGCATGCCGGAGAAGGACATAGGACAGTTGTTATCCCGATATTCCCAAGGGATCGACACTTATGCGGGTGAAACCGCGGGGCGCTGCTAGTTTTTTATACACAGGCAAGTAATTTTATTGTATTTTTCAGTGAAAATCCAATCGATCCCGTACCAGACAAAAGGACATCTTTGAGAGCGGAGCGACAATACCAAAATTCCGAGATCAAATTCAAATTAATTTATTTGTGAAGGTCGCAAATAGGTTATTCTACGTTAGAAACAGGGACAATACCGTTCTAATTGTTAGATACTTTATAATTATTACTGTCGAAATTACGACACGTTTCGGATCGCAGTCACTTTGTCAAGGGGAAAGTAATGGTTACGGAAAAAAAGGTAAGTATAATTTGTTTATCCACCCCGCATACCATAAAAGTGGAAAGGGGGAAGGGTTATTTGTCGTAACTAAACGATACATTCGGCGCAACTTGTCACTCACTAGTCACTACTTAGGTATCTCAACTTCTATTTGCCATATACGCCTTTAAATTAATCGATAGATTGACATATGTACAGTAGCGGTCATAAGTGGAGTAGCAAGGTGCAAGGTGCTATACTGTGTCCTACAATTTACATACAATCAAGCTTGCGGATTTTCTGTAGATTTAAGAAATTAAAGAATTAATTAATGTCCCTCGTTGGTCTAGTGGTCGCAAACGCTACTGCTGAGCATGAGGTCCTGAGTTCGATTCCCAGCAAGGTTTTATTGAGTTTTTCTATTAGGAATTTCTCAGTAGCAGCCCGGTGTTTGGATTTGTGTTCGGTTGATGGTACTAGTCTCGCTCCCTATTAAACAGGACTTATGATTTTTTGCAAACCAGTTGAAAACCAGCACTAGTTGTCTGGCATTTTTGCTGAACTGAGCCTTTTCGGCGCAGCCGTGTGGCACACTTTCCTGCTAATTTCTTACATCGGACCTTACGCTTTTTATTTGTTTTATCTGATGTATGTATTGATTGTATTGTGTGTCTTTTAGTCTGTGCTAAATAAATGAATTTTCTTTTTTTCTTTTTAGGGTTCCGTATCCAAAGGGTAAAACGAGACCCTATTAGGGGAAGGGGGGGCAAGATGGGGTAGCGGGTAAGACAGGGTACCTGCCTTTTTTTTTTTTTTTTTTTTTGCGGATGGGAAATCATTAAATGACTCCTCCCGCTCTGGGTGGAGCGGAAGGGAGTGTCAGACTCTTACTGACTAAAACCCATCCGTGTTCCTTCCTTGGCCCTTTATGTTCCGGGCCAGCGGTAACCCTTTCGGACAATCCCGCTGACCCGGCAGGCTTCGGCCCTAAGGGGCCCCTCCCCGATGCTGACATCTCTTTGAGGCGCGCGTGGAACACGTACGCGCCGTCCGGCACGGGCCTGGTCCTGATCGGACGGTGAGCTACCCATTACTCTCCGCCCGCAGGCCCGCGCCTACGGTGGCCGGGAGACGCCGGGGGCGTACCCCGCGGCGGCTGAGACGGGAGGCTCTCTCCCTGAACCGTCCCGCCACCTCCTTCGCTAGCATGACTGCTTCGCGGAGGTGACTGCCTCCCACTCCCTCTCGCCCCGGACCATGGCTTGCACCAGGGCCGGACGCGAGAGGTCGCCGTCGCTGCCGATCGCCTCTACGAGGACACGGCGGTGCTCCGCCCAAGCGGGGCAGACCTCCACCGTGTGCTCCACCGTGTCCTCCTGGGCGATCCTGGCAATGGTGACACCCGGGCGTTTCCTCCCGCCTGATGATGTGCAGGAACCTCCCGAAACTTCCGTGTCCGGTGAGGACCTGCGTCAGGCGGTAGGTGAGGGCGCCGTGGCGCCTCTCTAGCCACTCCTCAAAGTGGGGTCTTATCGCCGCTATCGCGGCGTGCCCTGCGCTGGGTTGCGACAGTCGCTCTTTCCATGCCGCCATGAGATCGCGCCGGAGATCCGTCCGCTCCGCAGCGATTTGCCGCGGAAGCGGATCCTCCCCCCAGCGTAGTGCCTCCGGATAACCCTTATGGCTACCACCTTCTGGGGCGCGTTCAGGTAGTGGGCGGCTCGCCGCCGCAGTGAACGCGCCCACACCGGGGCCCCGTATAGGGCCATGGACCGCACGGCCCCCGCGTAAAACCTCCGGCAGGAGGCGTTTGGCCCCCTCAGGTTGGGCAAGAGCCCAACCTGAAGGGGGCCAAATAATATGCAAAATGGGCTGCATGTGCTGAATACGGCAAATAGGCTCACTGCACCTGTGCTGGTATAGATGATGAAGATGAAGATGGGACGTTTACTTGCGAATTCTGTCAACAAAAATAAATTGATTTTTGCAAACCAAATCTTGCCCCTTAGGGTACCCCATCTTACCCGAGAGAGGGGGCAAGATGGGGAAATCTGACTTTTTCTACTTTTTAAGGAATTTCTATTTAATTACATAACATATGTTCCTAATTACATTGAATCATGGAAGAGTGATTACCAAAGATGATTATTAAACTAAAAATGATAATATAAAGAATGAAAATGTTAGTTTTATTGAGTTTCAAACGTTAAGTACCCCATCTTGCCCCCCTCTCCCCTACTAAGACTCTACTGTCCGTCTGTCCGTCTGTCACCAGGCTGTATATCATGAACCGTGATAGCTAGACAGTTGAAATTTTCACAGGTGTATTTCTGTAGCCGCTATAACAACAAATACTAAAACTGGCCAAGTGCGAGTCGGACTCGCACACGAAGGGTTCCGTACCACAAGGCAAAAACGCCGAAAAAAATATGTTTGTTGTATGGGAGCCCCCCTTAAATATTTATTTTATTTTAATTTTATTATTTATTATTAAAGTTAAAACACAACTGAGTATTTTGTGAATATTTCAAGTGCCTACCTGTTGCCATTTTTGATATCGAGCAAAAAAGGGCAAAAAAATCGCGTTTGTTGTATGGGAGCCCCCCTTAATTATTTATTTTATTTTGATTTTAGTATTTGTTGTTATAGCGGCAACAGAAATACATCATCTGTGAAAATTTCAAATGTCTAGCTATCGCTGTTCTTGAGATACAGCCTGGTGACAGACAGACAGACAGACGGACAGACGGACAGACAGCGAAGTCTTAGTAATAGGGTTCCGTTTTGTACCCTTTGGGTCGTCGTTTCAGCCGATAGACGTCCACTGCTGGACATAGGCCTCCCCCAATTTTGAGGGGGGTTTGCCATAATCGCCACGCTTGGCAGGCGGGTTGGCGATCGCAGTATGGTATGATGGTGGAATAAATAGAGAACGCTGCTGCCCATTTTCAGGTAAGACCCTTAGTCGCCTTTTACGACACCCACGGGAAGTAAGGGGTGGTGCAATTCTTTAAGTCCGGCACCACACAGACACCCACAGTACCCTTTGGGTACGGCACCCTAAAAAGAGAATAAAATAAATATTTAATGGGGGCTGCCATACAACAAACGTGTTTTTTTCGGCGTTTTTGCCTTGTGGTACGGAACCCTTCGTGTGCGAATCTGACTCGCACTTGGCCAGTTTTTTTATTTGTTTTTATCTGATGTATGTATTGATTGTGTTGTCTTTTAGTCTCTACTAAATGAATGTATTTTCTTATTTACTTCATTCTTCTAACAAAGTAAATAGTAGTGATGGGCCGACTATATGAGTTTTGCCGACCTTTGACTAGCTATAGTGACAAAAATGTTGGATAAACTTGATTGAATTTTCTTATATATACTGGGAACTGGGGACTGTCTGTGTGGTGCCGGACTTAAAGAATAGCACCAGCCCATACTTCTCGTGGGTGTCGTAAAAGGCGACTAAGGGAGACCGGAGAATGGGCAGCAGCGTTCTCTATGCATTACACCATCATACCATACTGCGATCGCCAACCCGCCTGCCAAGCGTGGCGATTATGGCAAACCCCCCACCAAAATTGGGGGAGGCTTATGTCCAGCAGTGGACGTCTTTCGGCTGAAATGATGATGATGATACTGGGAACGTCATTAGATATACGCAGTTTAATGTATTATATAAGCAGCTTCATCAATAATGGCCAGATCTCTTTATATTTCATCGAAAAATAAGGGTGAGTTAGTAGGCAGTTGTTTAATATCGAGTAGGATTGATCGTTTAAGGCCGAAACCGGAGTAATCCGGCGACCTTTATATAAGTGGTTGGCGAAAAAAAAATGTGGGCTTACTTTCATTCTCAACAGTTAACCATTATTTTTGTTATAGGTACAATGTTTTTTTTTTAAAGGTGTATATTGTATGTATTGGTGGGTTGGAGCACCTGTTTAGTGAATTGTTGTAATCTGGTGAAGTTGGGGCAGGTAGAGATGAAAGATTTGACGGATGTTCGTTCTTTGATGGTTATCAAAGCTAGTTTAGCTGTTTGGACAAAAGTACACCAGAGGTGTAGTTGCTTAGCACACTAACAGCAATGGCTTTTATTTTGACAGTTCAACAACATTCATTGCGTTACTTTCGTTGTTGAGCAGACAAACTTTACGAACATATGAAGCAATGGATTAGCGAAATCCTTAGAATTGGCTCAGATTGTAATTTAAAGTGTGTTACGCAATTAGGGCGCAGGCCCAGGACGTTGTATTTACGGTTCCATAAAATAACTCTAGACGACGTATTCCACATTGGGCACCCGCTTAAATGGCACCAGGGGCCCAAGTCAGCTATTTTTATAAATTCGTCATTCCAACACGATCCCATTGTCATTTTGCTAAAAGTTCGTAATCTGCTAAATTCATAATGTTTGATCATTGGTCGGTCAATGGCACAGAAATTATACGATACTCGTAACGAATTAAAAGCAATGACTGCACAATGACGTTCTAATGGTAGGTCACTGATCAAAGGAACTGTCAAAATTTTAGCATATTAACGCCTAAGTCAGTTATTCATTTGTTATTATGTACGAGATTACCATTCTATGCCATTTCTTTCAATGGAGTGTCAGTGGTTGACCATTGGAAAGTCATAATGACGCCATTATATTAGTAGATTACCAAACTTGCCAAAATCAACAATTATGATTTCTATGATAGACCATTCTGACACTATTGTAATAGCAGACTTGAGGCCCTGGTGCCATTTAAGCGGGTGCCCAATGTGGAATACGTCCTCTAGACGTCCGACGTAGACGTTAATTGCAGAATCAGTATAAAGTTATGTAAGGAATTTTATTTGCGTATTTGTGCGGTAATGAAAGGTAGAAGTTAGTAGGACTATCGTGTACCCAGTAGCTGGGTTCTGGAGGTCAGTCGCTCCATGTAAAGTACTGGTATTCAGCTGCTTCTGGTTAGACTGGAAGCCGATCCCAACATAATTGGGAAAATGCTAGGCAGATTGATTTAGATTGCAGTTTTGGAAGCAAGGGTAGACTAAAGAAACGATGGATGGAAAGTGACGATAGAGATGTATGGAAGATGACGACATTCTGTGCCGACCCCAAATAAATCGGCATACGAGCAGCAGGATGGTAAAGAAGTACGGTAGATAAATGCAGACAAACTTCGAACACAGACAACTTTGTTTTATGAGAAAAAATAAGTTGATCTTTTTTTAACTTGTTAATAACGGGTTTAAGTTTCAATTTTTCAGGAAAATTCATTAATAGCGTTTAAGAATATTTGACCTTATAACAGGCCTACCTTTTATTCTTAAACGCTACCTGCCTACTATGATGTTTAGGAATAGAAGTTATTTAATCTGCAATTAGAGCAAGATTTTGAAAAAGGGCGAAGAACCAGAATTCAAATATTCATCTATGGAACATTTAGATCATATTCTATTGTTGCTACGTGGTTTCCACAGAGCACGAATAACCGCGCCGGTAGCGTCTAGAGACGGCAGTGTCGTGGCGTCGAAAGTGTCACAGGCGCTAGGCGCCTTCATAGCCCTCAAGTTTATGTAATATAATCAGCCTATAATATTCCCACTGCTGGGATACGCTCTCTTTTTGAGTGGGTCGTAATCCACCACGCGAGCCCAGTGCGGGTTGGTAGACTTGGTAAATGTCACATGCCTTCGAATTTTTGGTTCTAGGACATTTACACAAAGCAAAGTTTGCCTGGGTTCGAACCCACAACCTTCAACTCGTAAGTCGTGGCCGATACCACTGGGCCACCCACAGATATAGATATACCTAGATAACGCAAGTATCACGAACTGTATGAAAACCAAGCGTGCCATTTTTTGACTACCTACTATGACGTCGCAAGCTCGCGCTCTCGCTCACACTTACCCAGCCAGCAGTACACAGGACTGAGCGCGAAAGAGGCGGCTTACGATTTGTAATCGTAAGCTGGTGCAATTTTTGGCACGCGAAGTAGTTGCTCTATATCTGTGGGGCCACCACTGGTCTGTAAGTTGATGTACTTACGTCATTTCGATGGCTCCTAAGTATACTGAGTCAACTATTATTCTTTATAAGTATAGTTGACTCAGTATACTTAGGAGCCATCGATTTGTACCGCAGTGTGCGAGTAAGCAGTGACACCATTAATATGGTGACACGCTTGCTTTGTAAGCAAAATATTTTTTACCTACATTGCCACCTCTATCAGCCGCCGCCGAGGCGTCTACGTAGTCTGTGGTAAATAACTACTAAGCGTTTGAGTTTCGAACACTCTCGATAAAGAAGAAATGGGGGGAAAGTGCGAGCGGTACGCAACACACAGCTCATAGTATGATGCTTAAGTACCGACTACCGATTGCAGGTTACGGGTGTATGGCGCGTTTTCACATCGTTGCGTTTATCTTGTTGGAAAACGCGCGTCAAATGTTTGTCGCCAGAACTTACCCTATGTGCTTGCGAGGATTTTTTATTAGACGGACTTGTTTATTGATTAGGCGGGTTAATTTTACACCTTACTTGTGATCTTATAGAGGTATGGGGAACAGGGTGTTAACTTCACTCGTACTCTATAGAAAAGGGAGGATCCTCCGACCAGACGGGTGCTATGTCTGGTGGGTAACTACCCGATGATTCATGTCAGGCCGTTGTATATATGCTAGTTGCGCGGTAAACTCTGCTTGCGAGATGCAGGATTTTGCGTGACGGCAGTATGACGCGTTGTTCGCATGTAGGGTTGTAGATACCGCTACAATCTAAATAATCTTATTTAGAACCTTATTTAGTAAGGTGTATAATTAACCCGCCGCAATGACAAATTATTACAAGTCTCAAAAACGTCGAAGACTTGTAATAACTGTCATTGTTTGATGATGGCTGCTGCTATTTTCACGAAAACATTTATTAAATGAAACGGGGTCCTTCATAAATGTTTTAGTGAAAGTTAACGTTGAATTTTCTCAGCAATATTGAATAGAATTTTGAAAATTATCGTACTGAGGTTATTTTTGAAGTGAAACTTCTTAGCCGGCGCGGCGTTTCAATAATTGGACGAGAATTGGGAGTGAAATTTCAAGGACGCGCCACGTAAAGGCAAATTTCGTTATAAAGAGAGAGAAAAAATATATAAATCTTTCTGCCTCCTGCCTCTCACACTAAATCTCTCTTATTCAATACTTTTTTTAAAGGTTCACTTCTATCACTTGTAGGGTGTTTTACTTTGCTCACTGGAAGTTCTACTACAGTGTGCAATAATCCTTACCTGAACGAAATCGCATTGAACAATAACACCAAAACCTTAACCATTAAAGCAGGATATTCGGTTATAATAAAGTACGCTACCTTATGGGGTATGTGCACCTGTCCTCATATCTAGGGTGGTGGGGCGAGTTATTGTCCCATCTGGCGCGAGGGTGCCGGAGAATAACAAACACTATGAAGTTTACCGCCATGGTGCACCGGAGGTACCCAATACCCATTGATATTAACGTATTTTTGGGGAGGGGGGCTATTTGTTTTTGGATTGTCCGGAAATTGTAGATTCTTTCTTTTTCTCTCATGTCTAGCTCAAATCGCGGTCAGGTCAAGTAATAGCGGTCATTGACCTACAGTTTTTGACATTCTTCATGTCTAAAACGGAAATAAACCACGCTTATGACCTAAATTGACATATATCGTGATCCTGCACAAGTGGGTAGTCCACCACGACGGCCCAGCGCGGGTTGGTAGATCATCTAGATTTTCGAATTTTGGACAAGACGGTTTCCTCACGATGTTTCCTTCAGAGTTTTGTTCCATAATATACTTAGAAATAAATGATATTCTATTATATTCAAACTTTGTATGCCGACTTTGTTTGCTATGTTAAAACATATGTCATATTAAAAAATCAATCTATAGAATGCTAATTTAATCGCTAACATCTGATTTATATCCGTGGATTTACTTTTGATACGTACTTTTGTTACATCCATAAGTTTTTCATTATCTGTATCCTCATCCTTCAGAGGAAACCTTGGTACTTATTTATTTATGTATTCCCGGATTTTCGTACCTACATTTTGTTTCGAAAAATACACACATCAAAAGTGTCTAGGGATCAAGCATTTTTATGCGGATTTCTTGAGATTGAGATGTGGCTTTGTAATAAATTTATGATTTTATAAATTTATATGGATCCTTTTTGGTGCATTTCATAATTTGAATCAGGAACTGTGAATCAAATTCGAGTAAAAGATGAAAATCAGCTGTCAATATTTTCCCTATAAAAACATACAACGCATTGAAGACATTATTAGTGCTACTGTTTCCCTACTACTGATTAAAACCAACGTTATTATGGAGCGGCGACGTCATTTAAGCAGGGAAGAAATGCTCAGAGCCGTGGGAATGATAGAAGCTGGTTCCCGGCAACGTACTGTGGCTTTAGCTCTGAATACAAGTCAGAGTGTTATCAGTCGACTTTGGACATGTTACCGAAGCACTGGTACCGTAGCTGAGCGCCATGGAGGACGGTATCGCTGCACCATACGGAGACAAGACCGATACATTCAAATCTTAACTCGAAGAGCTCCAACAATAACCGCCATGATGTTAGCCGTGAGGCTTCATCACTCTTCAGGGAACTTAATTAGCGACCAAACAGTCAGAAACCGCTTGCATGAAGTGAACCTTCATTCCCGAAGACCGCTACGTACGCTACCACCTATAGCAATGCACAATCGTAGGATTCGATATCAATGGGCTCTTGAACACAGAAATTGGGCAGAAGAACAATGGCGTTTCGTGTGCTTTTCTGATGAGTCTCATTTTGGTATGAGACCGGATACAAGACGTATACGACACTGGAGAACCCCTGGACGCCAACAGCGATTAAAATCCTGCCAGGAAGTCCATCCTTATAGTGTTGGAACCATCATGGTATGGGCGGGTATTTGGATCGGCGGAAGAACTGAGTTGATTTGGATCAGAGGCAACCTCAACGCTCAAATTTATGCTGAGACGATTGTATCAGACGTCATCGTTCCTCTACAAGTGCAAATCGGTCCCTTATTTCAGTTAATGCATGATAATGCACGACCGCACACCGCAAGAGTTGTAAGACAGACTCTCGCCGCAGCTAACATCAATGTCCTGCCCTGGCCTGCTCAGTCGCCAGACTTGAACCCGATTGAGCATGCATGGGATATGCTACAGAGAAGAGCTCTGCCGAATATGGAGGGTATCCAGTCGCAAGAAGACCTTTTTTTGTTGTTGCAACGAACATGGGCGGCCATTCCACAGCGTGATTTGGATGAACTCATTTTGAGTATGCCAAACCGATGTTCTTGTGTTGTTAGTGTTCGCGGTAGAAACACGGATTATTAATTGTTTAAGTTACCCAATAAAATTTTAAAGAAAACTGTTATTTCAGTCTTTTTTTCGAACTTTTGTGTTAGTGGTTCAAATGTCAAAAATCCCTTTATTAGGAAAATGGCAAATTTCTTTATTAATGCAAAGGTGACTTGGTTTATCGTTACTGTGACAAACGAAAACACTTTATTTGATGAATCCTTAAAGAAAATTTTAATTAATTTCAATCAGGAGAAAAGTTATTGCAAAAATATATGTTGATCCCTAGACACTTTTGATGTGTGTATCTTGTGAGTTCAGGGTAGGGTTCCCGACTGTACTATATAATATAGTGTCCTACGATATTTATTACGAGTCCCTTTACTATAACTTTCGAAAAAAAAATGGAGATGGTTACTGTAGGCGAAACTTTTTTGTTTTCGAAAAAACATTTTCTTTGTAACTAAACATTTATATTTTTTATTTAAGAATGCATCCAAAAATCTTATCGTAACAATTGAAAACACTCAATGTAGTAAAAAATACTCGTTTTTAAATAATGACATTCGCATCAATTAGGTATTTTGTTTATAAACATAGTTACTTTTTTTTGTTATTTTTCTCAAAAAATATGTATGTTATCACGTAAGACCAATACAAAATTTCGATTTCTTAAATTTTTTGGCTATTGATTTCAGTTTTACCTAAATTAGGAAAAACCGTATTCACGCGAATCAAATCGGTCGAGCCGTTTTCGAGTTTCTGCGAGATTAACGCACGGCAATTGATTTTTATAAATTTAAATTGATTCTAATAGTCCAGTCAATAAAGGAGTAGAAAGTGAACATACTGAAAATCCTGAAGTCAGCAGGTGAGCCTTGGGGGCACAAAGTTCCCACTTTTCGTTTTTCCGCATATAAGTACCTATCTCAAAAACGGTGCGTCGTAGGGGTTATTTTTTCTGATATCAAATTAAATCTTTTAAATTCTCCACAACTTTTATGAATTCACTTTTACCGAATTCCCTATCGTCACTATACCGCCTTTTGGGCCATTCGTTGACTGAACAATAGGTTAAAACATGAATATTTAAATGACACATTTTAAATTACTTACTTTTTTATAAAATATTTACAATATTTATTATAACAACAAAGTAGTCAAATAAAGCCCCTCTTTCTCTGTTCTACTTTTCCTGTGCCCGACAGGGTTCACAATGATAATATTCTGTAAAATCTACCACCATGTGGAAGCAATAAATATAATATTGAGTAGGTAAGTAAACAAGGGCCAATGCATCTAATGTTATTTTCCTGCTCAAAACCGACATTTTCGAACGAGACTATTACTTTAACCTTAACAAACCCAGACCTCGGACCCAAGCGACAGTATTCCAAAGGTGCGCTTAAGTTAACATAAATATATCAAAACTATAGTAAAAACAAAAAGCCTTAAAAAGTTCCCAGTATAAAGTACCGGGCCGCAGCTGGCTCGTCGGCGCGCGCGCATGCTACCATAGTGCAGACAGGTACAGAAGGTGCACTATTGTCTTATTTATGGTGCAGCTGTCGTAGAAATTGGTACCTAGTGTAAAGAGATGATGTCATGCGGCCATTTTTTTGTACTTTAATAAACACTAGGTATTACGTCAATTCTTTTCTATGGAATTTTTTCAGTTGGTTCACAAAAAATAACAGAGAATCAAAATTAAACTATACTTAAACGTAAAATAGAGGTGTTATTTATAGGATTTATGTTGATAATTTGATTTTTTTGAGATTATTATCTTGCAATATGGGATGCTTACTAGATACTGATGTGTTATTCTGTAATAATCTCACCGTGAAAACTTGGATGAAGTTAGTTTCAAGGGAGTTGTGATCACTAGATTCCCTACCGTTAGGTAGGATGACAATTCACTTCAAACTCGCTTCACAAAAGTTTTCACGTTGAGATTTTTACAGAATAAAATTACTGGTACTTACTCCTGTCGACACCTCCAACTTTAACGGCCTTATTACAAACCAAGATTTATCTTTAGACCCAGGTTTAAACCATCCAGCCATTTTTAAATTTCGAACTATAATCCGACGAAGCTAAAGTTCTTATTACAAAAACTGACGTTAAACCCTTGTCTAAGTTGTCAATTTTGCATTAAGAAATTTACGTTTGTCGGAATAAAGTTCAAAATAGTAACTGGCTCGAAGGTTTAGGCTAGGTCTAAAATTAGAACTCGTTTTGTAATAAGACGGTAATAGTCTAAATAACATTTTGTATAATAATCTATTGGCAGATTTAGTTGACGCGGACCGATTCACCTGATTTCAAACTGCGCATTGTGGTAACAGCTGGTCCTTCTGTAATTGATTACTTCATGTTTTTTCTCCGGATCGCGGGGCGGGGTGAGTGACCGACGTCGGATGCGCCGGCGACCCCGCGCGCGACCGATTTCCGCCCAATTCCGCACTGTGTGTGCCCACCCTTAACGATCAGATACTACCACGTGTTACGTTTGACAGTTCGACGTTCGTCTGAGACGCCATCTTGGATTTTGATAATTTTAATTGGCATTTAATTTGGTTACAACGCGAGTTAAACGATGTTTATCACGCGTTGTAGGTTGTTAATTAAGTTAATTTAACAGGTCATCGGCTGAGGTGTTGATTTATCAACAAGGGGTCGTGCGCTCGAGTCTTTCATGTGGAATTATTTTGTGGTGAACCGGTAAGCCCACCTTCCTTAACGTCAGGCATGAGTAACTTCGATGTCCTGTTTCCTTTATTATGTTCAGAATAGAGCCTTATTGGTTTCATTTAAAGAAAGAAAGAAGAAATAAAAGAAATGTATTTAGCACAGACTAAAACACAATACACCAGATACATCAGATAAAAACAAATAAAAATCTAATAAAAAGTGTAAAGTCCGATAAGAAATTAGCAGGAAATTGTGCCAAAATTTTACTATGGGACTGATCAACTACCTACATTGGTATTAAAATAATCTTACAAAAACTCAAGCGAAACGAACAATATAATAGTTAAAATGACGTGATCATTCCTAAATGCGAGTCCACTTCCGTTTTGCTAGAAAGAGACAGAAGACCTTGCTAACAATGACCCCGCTATCAAAATTCTTGCAAGGACTTGAAGAGCAGTGACCTGATTTTCTACAGAAATAAAAATAGGTAACAGGCGGTTACTGGTGAATGAAACAAAACTTTCTGGCCCTGTTTACCAGTGTATATAATACTTACCTAATTTAAAACTGGCCCAGTGTGTGTCGGACCCCGCACAGTGAAGAGTTTCATAGTTGGTATGAATATTTACGCATGCTCAATAATGATTTTAGCGGTTCATTCATTCATTCATTCATTCATGCTCAATAATGACTTTAGCGAATGTAATCATCTGTGAAAATTTCAACTGTCTAGCTATCACGGTTCATGAGATACTGCCTAGTGACAGACAGACGAACAGTGGAGTCTTAGTAATAGGGTCCCGTTTTTACCCTTTGGATACGGAACCCTAAAAATATGTGTAAAGCTTAGCTATAGCCAGTTACAAACAGCTTTACTTCCCGTTTGTAGAACACCTTTACGAAAGGACAGTTTTTGAATATTTTTTTCTCTTTCACACTTTTTTTATAGAAGGTAATGATTTCGACTTTAGTATTCATTGAAGGGCTTATCCTTTGACGCTTCTCCATACTTGATATTTATATAGTAATAAGACAAAAAATTTAATTAATTCAGGTAGCCCAAATAATTTGATTGTTTTTTGAAAAAAAAAAAAAATTGTCTGCAACAAAACATGCAATTTTAACAAAAAACATTTTTATGCTAATCAACCAAAATTTTTCCGTTTTTTATAAGGATCAAAAAACTCTTTTTATTTCAAAATCCTTGAATGCAGATATCTTGAAAACTAGTAAACTATTAGGGCCCAACCTAAGACCGTTTTCCTGCATCTATACCCTTACTGCCCCGCCTCAAAAATCCACCCTGAATTAATTAATATTCATATTCGAAACGCTACTAAACTTAACAAAGTAAATTCCAAGTGCGGACTATGAATCTTGCTCTATGACTTATAGGGCAAGTTTCACTCGGAGGGGTAAGTAAGTGAAGATGGTCACCCATCCGCGGACCAACCGCGGCAAGCTTAGCTTAACTTGATTGATCGACCCGTGCGGCTGTTATTACTTACAAGCCCCTCGTCATAAATAATTATATCTACTCGTGTAGGTATACCATGTTAAAGAACTACCTTCAAATATTCTAGAATTTCCAGACAAAACAAATAAGAAAAATGTCTGAAAGCATATTCTCAGTTCAAAGCATTAGCTAACATTATTACACAACCGTTCGCATATTATATTATGTACTTACTGTGTCCTTGAGTATAAGTGAGTATCTAATTACTGCAAATACTCATATCTGATCTTATATATTTTCTATGTAAATAACGCTCCTAAGTTTGGCTAGATAGAAACAAGGGAATCTTAGATCTTTTTAATTAAACATAGAATTTGATGGAGGCGTTACTGTATAAGTGTGTCAATTTCTATTTATTATAGAAATTTAAGGTTTCTGTTACTTATTATTTTCTTGATTTTAGGTTCATGCTGGATTCTACACATAAATAATAAAATTAACACAGACCTATTTTGTCACGCATTTTCTACGTATACAATATGTGACATTTATAATCAACGCAAGACCTCATACACTCCAAATAGAGTATTGCGTTAAAAGCACAATGGCCAAAACTTATTTTTTTTAACTATTTTTATTATGAAAATGGTGTTGACTCTACCACTACTCTAAGCATTTAAAATTGAGTCTTACAAACCTTGAAATAAGATTTAATTTTGTTTGGCTCAATCGGCGGTCAGTATGACAAAATACATAATTTTTGAAGAAAATACTTATCCATATTAAAAGTTACTGAAATCGATTCAATAGAAAATTATGAACAAACTACTATCAGGACTTGCGTTTATTCTGTTACAACTTACACCTTGTATTCATGAATTAACTCTTAATAAAATGGAAGGACGCACGTGCTCGCAAAAGATAGAAGGGGTGGACGGAGGCATTTGCCCGCGAGTTGGACGGCGTAGGCTAGTAAAAAAAAATACCATTTAAGTACTCACTGCACAAACAAACTACTCCCACAAACACATTTAGGGCTGATTTTACCATAGTCAAAGTGAGCAAAGTGAGTTATAGTATATCTTTTAATCGTGGAATAAAATTGACGTCTGACAGTTCTTTTATTCGTGGAATAAAATTGACGTCTAGCAGTCTGTTATGGTAAAACTGTCAAAAAATCAAAATTTATTCTCAGGACAAGAGATATTCTAGTTTTAAAAGTTTAGTGACATGCGCCCTTAATCAAAGAAGAGAACAAGATAATAAAGATAAAGCTAATTTAATATTTCTAATCTAAATAACGACATTGCCTATCTATCTACAAGTAAGTAGACAAAGTGTAAGTATACATATTTCTAATAGGTACAAGTTCTACTTCAAAACATATTTTATCGTTTGAAAATACCCATTGATTGCTAATTAGCGTCACTTATCATCAAAAACCCGCGCCTGGCCGCTCGTAAACGATAAGCCCGTAAATTTATCATTTTACGGTTTTCCCCGATCCGTAATTTAAGTGAAAACGAACCGTTTTATGAACCAGTCAATATTTATAGAGTACTAGCTAGGTGCTTATATCCCAATTTTAGCGTATGCGTAATGCGCAAAAGTTTGAGAAACTGCATATAAGAATACAGAGCACCCCAATTACGGAAGAAATTAAAAAAAATCCTAATCCATTGCTTCATAAAATGATAAAATAATGTTAACGCAATGAATGTTGTCGAATTGCCGAAATTAAAGTCATTGCGATTGTTGGTGCATTACGTAAGTACGAAATTACCCCGCAGACCTACTCTACTAAAGCATGTAGACTACGCTTTATTATGTGAAGATACACGAGCCTTACCTACTTTATAAACCATAGACAAAAATAAACAAAAAAGGTGAATGAGCTTCCCCTATTATGGGACCATTACTTCCCACAGATGTCGCTTAACAGATAACAATAAAAATATTTCTAACAACGCGTTATCCAACTATCTTTCATACAAAAAACATATCGCGAACAAAAGTGGTTTGAAAATCAACACGATACAAAGCAAAGCGAGTAGTAACGACCTATATACAAATACCGTAAGTCCATTTAAGGCGATCCGTTGGTATCTTTCCTTGTATTATCCATTGATTATTTTATGGGCAAAGTAAATTCTAGGTTCAATAAGAAGACTGCAATGTATTTGACGCAGACGGGAGGTGACATTCTGATTTCGCATGCGCTACGGTCGTCTCGAGGGCATACGGTGTCGGTGTACTAAAACGACATAAGTTCTGAATCTATTTCATTCCAATATAGACTGTACCTCCACTCATGAAGGCCTAAAAAGGCTTAAACTGCTTCGGGATATGAGTCCTTATTGAAAAAAGAAGGCAGCACGTTCGACGCCGATCGGTCGCATTCGGGTGCCGTCGCCGCGCACGTGCACACGGCGGGAATGGGACACCATTAATGTAGGGTTGCCCCTCTATCTCCGACATCGCAGCAATGTTTTAACTCGTCGACACCCTCCTAAAGAATAACTTTTACGAGTTTCTAGCTACTATTTACCCATGAATATAATTGAAAATGCTTTTTGTATACGTATTTAGGGAAGTTTTATCGATTTTTGGGAACTTTACTAAATATTTTTAGTACTTCAAGTTTCTGAAAATCAACCAACATATTATGGCTTAAGTTACTAAAAGCAACAACCTTATCTATGGGTAATTCTTCATGCGAAGCGGTTTTTATCCGAACAATCTTTTATTGATGTTTGCATTATTATGAAGCAGTGTTGTTAAAATGCTGAATGAGTAACTCTAGTAAATAATACCAAAGAAATGTGTAGCACAACCATAAAACGCCTCTGCCCGCGTTTTTGTAACCGACTAAATCGACTGAATCCATCCATATGTTCGGCGACGCGTAGTGTACTCGTTCCAAGTTTAAAAGTTCATTAACGTTCAATATCCAATGTCGACCAATATAATTTAAATACACTCAATTTTCCGGCCAATCTGTGTTTAGTCGTTTACATTTACATATTATTGCTTGATTACTCTAAGACAATGTTTATCCAACCTTTGTTCCAACATTATCTGATGAACACAAGGAGATTTAGTACATTTGGGCCAACAGTTGTGGTTTGGTGATGATTTCATTCGTTATTTTGTGAAAGGCGTTCTGAGCGTTTATTATATTCGTACAACCTTGGCTGTTTGTGGGTAGCCACTTCATTCAAGACGTCGAGAATCTTTCTTTTAAATAGATAAACAAACTATTTTGTGGAGCGCAGTTTGTGTTTTCTTTTGTTTCTAGTTATATTATTTGCGTTACGATGTTCCTACCGCGCTTCTGCAGGAATACGGAAATGTTATAGGTCTTGCTCTAGTTGCTAAGAATAAGTTCAGCTATAATTGAGGGTCATTTTGTCGTGGCGTTATGAGTGAGGCTGATTCGACTGCTGGGTCAAGGCTTCAGAAGGGAGAAGGTCGTTCCGAGAGCAGTTTTATCGTCTTAAATATTGCACAGGAAGATGAACTTGCCAATTTAACTACTTAGCTTAAAACAGTGGTTAAACTTAATGAACACGATATTGCCAATAACAGAGTTAATGGTAAAGCGATAGATTGTTTGAGAGCTAATAAAATTAACGTAGATATAATCCGCCATCCCTTTGGTACCGGAGAGATTATTGATCAAAAGATTACAGAAGTGAGAATAGACAAGTAGAGTTACAACTGTTCCCAGCTTTATGGTGATGACTGAAACCGTAGAATAATTAAACAAACAATTACAGCAGCATAGACAAAAGACTTTAATTATGTCCAATTTAGATAAACTACCTAGTAGATAAAATTCTAATGAACGCAAGTCTGTGTAAATACCTACTGGCAAAAATTATAATTAACTTTTTAATACCTTAAAATATTATAAAATAAAACTTAATATTTTAAAACTAATTGCGTAATTAAGAAACTAATGCAGTACAACAGCGAATTGTTATAGCTGGTGATTTTAGTGTTGTGGTGCAGTCTGGAAGAGGCCGATGTCCCTCCGCAGTGGACTGCCTCGGCTGAGTTGATTGAATCATTTTTAAAATTGTAAGAATTATCAAAGTTCTGACTGTATTCAAATCCTTTGTCTCCCAAGCCGAACAGAATGACTAATGGTAATGATGATAATATTATAATCACTGCGCACTAAACAGATAACTGGCATTGTCGGTATGCGTAAAAACCAACTCACGAAAATCTTTCGACTGACTGCTTGGCATTCTGTAGATTTCGTATATATTTTTTTGGAATTCGTAATTTCGTGAACGTGGACACCAACATTTAGCAATTTTTACTTCTTTGTAACGATCTTTATACGAACAGTACCTACTTAGAAGGGAAAGGTGCGCATATAGCATTCTTCTTTCTCTCTTTATCAATTCCGAAAACAAATCCCGTGTTTTGTTTTTGGAATTGTTAGGGAAATTTTAATTCTTATTTATTGAACCATGCACACACAAATATCTTACTTATAAACAGAAGGTAATGCTTATTTCTAAAGAAATCTCTTCCAGCATTACCTGCGATGGGAAAGTGGGTAACAAAAGAGGTAAGTAGACGTGTTTAAGAGTAGAAGAGAAAACAATATACATAAAATAAAAAAATAAAATCGCTAATTTAAATATAAACATACAATATGAGAATATACTTACATACATACATACTTCTACAATAAAAATCGGTACAATATATGTAAGTATAACGTAATTTAAAATAATAAATAGGTACTTACATATGTAACTATGACGAAGTCCAAATATACTGTTCCTTCTTCGTCTTGAGAAAATTCTCTTGAACTATGTAATTTTGTGGTAAATATAATAAGGGGAAAGCTTCTGGGATCTCACATATGTGGTCCTAAATAATAAGAGAGCGACGTACAAGGAAAGGCCGTAGAACTTCTATTGAAAGGTCTGAAACCGTAGAGCGAGGTTATTGACCTGCAATGGAATAGTGCACGTTATCAGTATCACATTAAAAATCTGCAAGAATATCACATACCTAATACATTATAATCAGGGGCGTAGCTACCGCCGTATCTGCTGTATCAATTATATGGGGCCCCCGGGGTCACGGGGGCCTCCAACGTGCGTAAACAAAAATTAATAAAAACTTCCCAAATTTTTTTAATATCAGGAATGACAAAAACAATTTGGAAAAAGAGACAGATAGATAATTATGATCAATAAATATTTCTTTTAATTTTATGCAAACATTTTTTTTTCTTTTGTGAGAAAACCCTTTTTTGAAAAATTTACCCTTCAGGGCCCCCAAACAAATTTTTATACGGGGCTAACAAGGCACGCCACGCTTCTGATTATAATCTACATTTATATACTATTTATTATAATTTTGTTCTTGTCACTAAGACTGTATCAAATTTCAACACCAAAAACATTTCATAACTTAAAACCTAGCTATCTCTACTGAAAGGTCTGAAAACGTAAAGGGAGGTTATTGACCTGCAATGGAATAGTGCACGTTAACAGTATCGCATTACAAAACTTGTAGGTACCTACTAAAAGTACCACTTAAATCATGATCTACATTAAGATATTCTAATTTTTTGTATTTGTCACAAAGAAAATACTTACTGTGTCAAATTCAGCCTTTTGTTTCCACCAAAAAAATTTAACATCAATTTAAACGTATCATATTATTTAGTTACATACACTAACATAGTCTACTTAAATGATATCTGGTGCAAAAGATACATTTGTTCAGTTCAGATACTCGTATTATTTATTTAGGCGGGGTCGGTGAAGCCGACTTTACGGATTGACTCTGTTCACGCTGTGAAAGGACGCTTAAACATTTAGCATTCCCGTGTGTTGTGCATCTTTTAATGAGTTTATAACACTATAAATTATTTAAGGGTTAAATAAACTATAATTAATATAACGTAACGCTTGTTTTTTGTGGCTTTAGCCATGAGTTTTGGTGTAAGACATCCATAATCTATGCGTGTGGCATTCTATAGTCTCTGTTTCTGCCTATTCTTAAAGGAAAAGACGTGAATCAATCATTGTTTATATTAAAAAACTTCTTTCGCATCTTTAAGCACGTAAATGAAAACAAATCCAACTTTTCTACCGTAACATAATGAATTATTCTAGTTCACCTCGCCGCACATAGATGGCGTTAGCGTCACTATATTATTCTGTCACGGCGCGTTTGTATGCATGGCGGCTACGGGTATTGCTTCCCTGTTTGGCAGCACCCTATGTCGAGCAACCGACTGGGAAAGGCGAACTAGAGTATTATTGTTAGCAGCTTTATATGTAAACACATTGTTCAGGTTATTTCGCTTTATTTCTCAGTCAAATATTGATATAAGAAAAGGTGATTAGTCCAATGGCATTTTCAATCTCTAGGTCAACTGGGCTTGGTAATAATCGGTCAGTTTTAATGACATTGTATTCTACCTTGTATTAAAAAGTCTATAAATTTATATATCTAGCTTTGTATTGTCTACCTGCAGGGCACAGGTCTACCTCTCCCTTTTATATCCTCTGCTAATGCGGGTCAGTCCTTTCAGTTATAAAAATACCTACATTTCTATTTTTTTTTACTTTTTCAAACTGGGGAACGTCACTCAACCTAAAAACTCTAAAAACGTGTCTAGCTTAGTTAGTTTCAATGTCCAAAATCTCTAGTTGCACATAAGAAATCGGTTGTATTCAGCACTCAATCCTTCATTGTACCAGCGTCATCGGAGCCGCCGACAATTTGGCTCAGGAGCCGTCAAAGCGTTCTCGTCGGCCCTTCTGCGAAAACAATATTTAGGTGAGCGGGGCTTCGGAGAGCGGAGTGGAGGGCAAGGGGGCGGGCACGAGGAGTAGGAAGGTACAGAAGGTTTACCTGTCAACTGCGTCTTTTATGTGAAAATTACGAGGAAAGTATTTTGATGTCTGGAACTGGAAATTTATTTTCTTTCTGCTATTTAAGTAAAAATTATTTTCTTAACCGATCGTACTTTTGTAACGGTTACTCACACAGTTCTAAGTTATTGGTGATCTAGTGATTTCGAAGAGCTCAATTTAAAAAATAACAATCAGCTAAATATGATTATGTGTCATTTCATTTCTTTTATGTGACTGCAGTTGCCTGCCAAGTAATTAAAGTTACTATAACAACTGTCTTTAGACTTCAAAATAAGTAAAACAAGTAGTTTACTGTACGAACACTATTACATTTCTCATTGGGATTTTTTATCTTATACAGTGAACCTTCTGATTCTTGCGCATCACGACAAGCGAGATGACGCCGCGCTGACGGCGAACCGTAAGCACACATGCGGTAACGATACGGTCCCGATAAGTGAACGTAATTTCCGTACTGATCCGATACCTATTTTATTATTTTTTATACTGTTTGTGAATGACAGAATAAATAAGTATGTGTATAAGTAAGATGATACTTGAAGGCTTTTTATGGCTTGCGCTTGACTACTATAACGCCTGCAATTTGTGAGGAATCACGCAAAAATGTAGATAAGTATTAATGTTAGTAGTAAACCCTTGCATCCGTAAATCCGTATTCGGCTTTGGTCCAGAGTGGGCGCTCGTGGAACCACTTACAGCACAAACGCCGCGACTACACTCCGTTTTTTCCACTGTTGTCACTTGTAGGTTAACTAAGTTTTGTTTACATTAGTTTTATTTAGTACTTTTTAGTTTATTATAAGGTTGCTTAAAAAAACTTAAATTTGATTAATTATTGCATTTTAGGTACTGAAAAGAGTGCGGCTACGCGGCAGTTTGGCGCTGCTAAGCGTGGCTACGCGACGCCTGATCGCTACTACGCGCGTCTACGCCATCGCGTAGACGCGCGTAGCAGTGATCAGGCGTCGCGGCTAGCGCACGGCGCTATAGCGCGTTGCTACGCGAACCTACGCGCGGCTACGCCACGTCTTCATTGTAACGCGGCGGCTACGCTACACAAACGCGCAGATTCTCTAAAAAATCATATAAGAGCTTTGGAGAATGGTTGTTTTATTATTGAAGTGAAAACTGCTTTAAGCGCGTTGTGTATTTTTTGAGATGGGAATAAACTATTGAACTCGCACCACTGTTTCCGTAACCGACACCGCTTCGGATGTGTTCGGCTGCCCTCGGGATGTACTCTGTATATCCGATATGTCAGTGAGTGATGGCAAAGTATTCTGTTTGTGTTTTGTTTTCACTTCTGTCGGCCCTCCTGGAGTGCCACTTTTTAGGGTTCCGTACCCAAAGAGTAAATACGGGACCCTATTACTAAGACTTCGCTGTCTGTCCGTCCGTCTGTCCGTCCGTTCGTCTGTCTGTCACCAGGCTGTATCTCAAGAATCGCGATAGCTAGACAGTTGAAATTTTCACAAATTATGTTTTTTTTTCGTTTGCCGCTATAACAACAAATACTTTAAACAAAATAAAATAAATATTTAAGGGGAGCTCCCATACAACAAACGTGTTTTTTTCGGAGTTTTTATGTTTTATATTGTTAGGGTTTACCATTTTTACTCTTTTAAATCCAATCGACACCCAATCACGACTAATGAAGTGAGATTTGACTAGTGTACTGATCTTAATGTCTAAGTGTGTCCCTTCAGGTAGCAAATAAAGCTAGCTTTTGATACTGTTCGACTTTAGTTGAGGCAACTATCAACTTTTTGAAATTTTCCTTTAAAAGTTGCCAGTTGCTAGAACCAAACAGCCCGAGATGTATTTAAACAGCTAGTTGCCAGATGCTGCAATAGTTGCTCCATCTGCAAAGCGCCTAAGGCTAAACTAGAAACAAAAGGCGAAACAAAAGGGTAGAAACAAAAGAGTGTTTAGTTAATCACAGTAATGATTGAACCCGTCAATAGGTGTTGAAAATCCACCAACATGGATACTTTGTATGAAGGCAGTGAGTCGTACTTATCTCATTATCATCATCATCTGCCTAGCCTTTTCCCAACTATGTTGGGGTCGGCTTCTAGTCTAACCGGATGCAGCTGAATACAATTATTTTACATGGAGCGACTGTCTATCTGACCTCCACAACCCAGTTACTGGGTAATACGATACCCCTTGGTAAGATTGGTTGTCAGACTTTCGGGCTTCTGACTACCCGTAACGACTGTCAAAGATCCATGAATGACAGCCGGGACCAACGGCTTAACATGCTTTCCGAGGCATGGAGGGGTATCGGTATGTAAAGGTGGTCACCCATCCGTGGCAAGCGTAGCTTAACCTGTTCGATTGACCTGTGCGGCTGTTATTATTTAGCCACGGGCCCCTCCCGCCGTACTTTTATCTATGATTTGAAAACCTCAAGCTGAAAAACCAGTCGCTAGGTACAATATTGTACCTATGTGCATTCTAGGTCCAAAATTGCAGGTCATTCTCTATTTTGACATCACACAAACTCAACTTTTTTTCGATCGGTACCTACTTAGTTTTTCTGCACTATAAGGCCTTGTCCTATTTATACATATAGGTACTAAAAAGTGCAAGATAGCGAAGTTCTCACAGAATTTCCTCATCACAGTAGTATTAACTCGTTGGAGATTTTGAGCTAAGTTTTTGAATTGCTTGAGTAAAACTCGCCATTAGGAAACGCCAAATTCCCGCTTTTAACGCTCACTGAATTCATTCAAATTGAGCTGCTATTACAGAAGAAGGCGTTTAATAAAATAGAATATTATTTGATATATTTTATTAAGATTCCGATTACTTAGCTTCTAGAGATTGCAACTTTTCGATGTTCAGTACTAATGCATTTCTAGTTTCTACTAAAAAGGTTTCATTTAAAAAAATATTAATAAATGAAAATTAATTACCTAATTATCTGTTGAGATATTGAATACCTATATAGAAAAAAAAAACTTAAAATTGAATAAAGAGGGGGCGGTGGAGGACGCAGAGAAAATTGGAGGTACTTATATATTCTATCTTACGTCTATATAATTCTAGCTTCCGCCCGCGAGGTAAGTCGATAAAAACTATCCTATGTCCTTCCCCGGGATGCAATCTATCTCTCTTCCAAATTTTATCGAAATCCGTTCAGTGGTTTAGGCGTGAAAAGGTAACATACAGACATACAGACATACAGAGTTACTTTCGAATTTATAATATTAGTATGGATTACACGTTTAAATATAATCGTAGCAGTAGCTGTTTCATTTTGATTTGCAACGTAATGGTAAGTTAAAAAAATTGGGGGTTCTAGAAAAAAAAATATTCTCAAAGGGGCGGTTGGCAAAATGAGGCTGAGAACCTATGAGCTAGAGCAATTACCTACTATTTTTGGAATCACATTTACGAAGTAAAACATCCTTTTTACTGTCAACATATTTTGTCCGCCTCTATACATTTGTGTACTTAATATTTCAACAAAAATCCACAAGATTTAGTAACCGATTATCAATAACAACATAAGAGATACGCAGTAACAATTGATCGGGCCGGGCGGCGTGTGCGCATCGACCTCCGTATCCCACTGCCGAGGTGAATCAATCCGCTCAAGGTTCCGACAGTAAGAGGTCTGACCATTTTATATGCTAAACTAAACACCGACTGCCGGTGATGATCGTGAATTCTGGTTGTTTCTAAACAAGGAAATGATTTTTTAAATTCTGTAAATAAGTATATCGGAATCGCTTTTACACGTAATATTATAAAAAACTGGCCAAATGCGAGTCGAACTCGCACGCGAAGGGTTTTCCGTACAACAAGGCAAAAACGCCGAAAAAAAAAGCACGTTTGTTGTATGGGAGCCCCCCTTAAATATTTATTTTATTCTGTTTTTAGTATTTGTTGTTATAGCGGCAACAGACATACATAATTTGTAAAAATTTCAACTGTCTAGCTATCGCGGTTCTTGAGATATTGCCTGGTGACAGACAGATGGACGGACGGACAGACAGCGAAGTCCCGTTTTTACCCTTTGGGTGCGGAACCCTAAAAAATAAGCTAGATGAAGTCGGCGTTTCCTATCTAACTACTCTGAGAAGAAAGGCCGAAACAAACTCAGAGGTCTCTTGGTAGATGTCACAAGTCTTCGAAATTTTGGTTCTGGGGCACGCTAGTTTCCTCACGACGTTTTCCTTTACCGTTTTGAGAGCAGTGCTGGTGAAATAATTTACACTTAGTAAAGCGCCTGTCTGGGTTTGAACGTACGACCTCCAACTCGTAAGTCGCGGCTGTTATCACTGGGCCACTACTACTCTACATTATACACAATTAAATGAACATAAACAATTTTTTTTTTCAAGTTTAAAATACAGGGTCCCGTTAAAATGGATGGACAAATTTTAACACAGCGCTCAGTACGTCTAACCGAAGACATCCAAGCAAAAAAAAAAACACTGATTAAAGTGATTTTATTTTGACCTAAAATAATAAATTGCCGGCACATTAGTGTATTTTCTCTGATTATTTTTCTTGTAAGTGTCTAATGTGTTTCTATTAGATTTTTATTTTACCATCGTCCTTATTTTGGTGGTCTGAATTATTTCAAAAAGTTTGTCCATCTATTTTAATGGGACCTTATACAGTAGGTAGGGTGGGTGACTTACGAGTACTTTGTGGTTTCCAATCTCAATTTGATACAGCACGTAATTTAAAACGTAAAATTCACCAATACAATAGGTCAAACTTTTTACAAATGGATCAATCGAATTGTCTTCTTTTCACGGGTAGGTAGGGTAGGTAAGTACATTCCTCAAATGTCAGAAGAAACCGGGTCCTTTGAAAAGCTTACGAAGGGACAAGGGTCCAACAGGCCTTTAGAGAATTTTAATTTAAAACGAATTGGGAAATAACTAAAATGATTATTGAGTTATTTGTTAAGGCGACTACATTACCTAAAGCGCGGTCTTTGTCGGACTGCATAGAAAAGAAAGAGAATTTATGTTGCTTGTGAAATAATCTGACAAAAAAAAGTAATTTAAAAAATAAAAAAACCCGACTGCGAAACTGAAAAGCTACAAACAAGCCCATTTTAAATAAATAAAAGTTGGAAGCAGGCGGGACCCATTTGAATTAGAAAATATAATAAAAATGGTATGGGTCCCGCCTGCTTCCAACTTTTATTTAATTTAAAATGGGCTTGTTTGTAGCTTTTCAGTTTCGCAGTCGGGTTTTTTTATTTTTTAAATTACTTTTTTATTTCCAGCTTTTTAGTTTACAAATGAGATTTCGCAAACGATTTTTAGTTCTTGGTACGTGTTTTTTACGATTTGTCACTTCGAATTACTTTTAACCATATAAGTTACATATATATTTGTAATCACCTTTTAAAACCCTTTATTTTGATACCCCACTCGACAGGTTTCGAGAAAAAAATTTTTTTTTTGAACACATATTGCGCCGAAAATCGGCCATTTTAATTTTTTTTTCAATTTTGATATACTCAGTGTCACTCTCACAATTAAGACGAATCTAACGGCACCTTGCAAGCTGAAATCGATCAAGCCGTTTAGGCTACAGAGCGTGCCAAAGAAATATACATACATACATACATACATACATACATACCTACATACATACATACATACACTCGAAAAACATAACCCTCCTGACGCAGTCGGGTAAAAAATCATAATTATTGTATGTATATTAGTATGGTTTTTATTTTAAAAATAAAGTTTTTAGAGGTATCTTTATGATTTTTTTCTATTGTATCAAATTAGTTATATTATGTTTTCAACACACTATCTACCTAGCATATATCCTGAAGAATATCATACACTTTTCTGATTTTGTTTACTATAGTCGGTCATATACTTTTATTGCTTCTAAAACTTACGTTTTTGCATTTAGGTCCTGTATTCCCCTTGCGATTGACAGCCTCTAGTGGTCGCAAAGCGTTACTGCTGAGCAGGAAGTCGTGGGTTCCATTCCCGTCTCGGGCAAAGTATTATTGGGATTTTCCATCTGGAATTTCTCAGTAGCAGCCCGTAGTCTAGATTTGTGCCTGGTTGATGGCAATAGGGTCGCCCCTATTGCATGAGACTTGAACATAACTGGCAGGGCTGCCAGATGTAGGTACGATTTTAATCGTATTCCTACGATTTTTTGGCATTTTTGCTCATGTACTTACGATCGCTAGACCAGGATCGTACGGAAAACGTACGATTTTTACATACCTGGCAACATTGAAACGAACGTGCTCCACTGGCAAGTAGTGTGAGTTTTGGGGAATTCCCCAACAACCTACCTAACGCATGCCTAGATCTTTACTTGAATGAAGACTCTTTGCATAGTCACACACCTTTTTTGCATCTGGCAGCCCTGATAACTGGCGACATGTGGGTGTACTATAGATACACCTCTGCTTAACCCTTTGGGAAATAGAGGAGTGATGATGATGACGGTATAGAAGATCATTATTCGATTTAAATAGTGTAAATAAAGGCAATTGGTTTTACTATATAGTGCTATAAACGTCCTACAGTTTGGCCTTGGTAGGTAAGATTCATTCATCCGTTCTAACTGTGATGAAATAAAAATAGAAACAATTGAAATCGTTCACACTATTATGTACACTATTATTTAGCTTGGCTACCGATCGAAAAGTTCACATAATATTTACATCGGTGCGGTGCGTTTCTCAATCTGAATATATTAATAATATAAAGAGGTCAAATTTGTGAATTTGTATGTAAGACCTCCTACATATTATTTTTGGGGCTACTGTTCCGATTCAGAAGTTCTTTTATTAATGAAAAGCTACAGTATTGCCGAGTCATCATCTGCCTAGCCTTTTCCCAACTATGTTGGGTTCGGTTTCCAGTCTAACCGGATGCAGCTGATTACCAGTATTTTACATGGAGCGACTGCCTATGACCTCCACAACCCAGTTACTGGTTAATACGATACCCCTTGGTAAGACTGGTTGTCAGACTTTCGGGCTTCTGACTACCCGTAACGACTGTCAAAGATCCACGAATGACAGCCGGGACCAACCGCTCAACGTGCTTTCCGAGGCACGGAGGCTATAATCCACCACGCGGGCCCTTCAGTGCGTTCCAAAGCACGGAGGCCAAAATCCACCACGCGGGCCCAGTACGGGTTGACAAATGTCATATGTCTTCGAATTTTTAGTTCTAGCACAAGCTGGTTTCCTCACGATGTTTTCCTTCACCGTTATGAGAGAATATATTTTATGTGAAAGCAAGAATTCACGCGGACGAAGTCGCGGGCAGAAGTTATGATTATATAAAACTATCAATGTTGATAAAACGTGGGCCCTGAAATAAATATGCAACCCCTTTCTTACAGCGGGATTGTCCGAAAGGGTTACCGTTGGCCCGGAACATAAAGGGCTAAGGAAGGAACATGGGTGGGTTTTAGTCAGTAAGAGTCTGACACTCCGCTCCACCCAGAGCGGGAGGAGTCATTTGATGATTTCCCATCCACGAAAAAAAAAACCCTTTCTTACCGATAGACACAAGCAGGGACTTGAAACGTTACTCAAAATAACGTTACGCGTAGTTCCAGTACCGATAATTTGTACCGTTCCACCAGGATCGTTACAAAATTAATTCCATGGCTATAACGATACTGACAAACGTAACGAAATTTTAAACTGTTCACTAACAAAATGATCAATATATCGTTATTAGTATAACGATATAATAACGTTATTAATTTAGATACTCAATTTTGCCAGCTTCATGACATAAAAGATGACGAAAAAGACGAAAAAGTATAAAGAATAACGTTACAAATGAATCTGTAACGTTTCTCCTGTAACGTTATTACGAGCGGATAAGCTTAATGTTAAGAAGGGTACTCATTAGCGAGCCGAAACCGTAACCGTTGCATGAACTGTTACCAAAAAACATAGTGTGTACGTGGTTCGCAAACCTGCTGGGAGCGGTACGCGTGCGGCTAGCAGCGAGCCGACGATTACAAGGTACTCATATCTGTAACCGTAACGTTGCATGTAACTGTAACCGTTACTGTTACCAAAAACATAGTGTGTACGTGGTTCGCGAGCCTGCAACAAGCGCTACATGAGCGACTCGCAGCTAGCCGACGATGGTCGGTTTTTGCCGCGAATCAAAGGGCGCTCGCAGTGCGCTCGTGGACGTCAAGTCAAGGTTGTCGCAAGCCGCTGCGAACCATCAAATATTTACGAGTGTTGCTGTTGCACTCATTCTCGTGAAATTTTTGTAATTTCTTAATTTAAAAAAAATGCAAACTAGATCACTTCTTTCCCGATACATTTTATGAATCCACCATCTTCGTGGCCGTTTATGATCGCCGAGTAAAGCATCTATAAATATGTATGCTGCACAAGTGAGAGACACTTCGTCCGACATCGTGGAGTTACAAACCAAAACTGCGGACAGATCTGACTTGTCATTACGGTTACAGTGATGTGGCCTTCTCGTACACACTAGAACCTAGTTACTGTATCTGTTTGGTTACAGTTACAGATCGCAAAATGAGTACCTACGCGCGGTGAAAGCGTTCGGGCGACGTCATAAGCCTAAAATGTAGACGCGTACACACTAGAACCTCGTTCCTATATCACGCAAGTTACGGATACAGCTCGCTAATGAGTACCCGGCTTTACTAATACCTATAACGTTGCTTATAATATTCTTCTACGAAAATGATATTCTTTATCGTTTTTTTTTTGTAACGTTATTGATATTTTTAGGTTTTAGTTGGAACGTTATACGATAACAATGGAACGAAATTCATTTCGTTTTCAAGTCTCTCTCTGCCAAACGTAGTGATAATGGTAATATCATCATCCTCGGCCGGACTTCACCGACTGCTAGGATTCCCTCAACATACTTTAGGAGGTCAATATTCACTGACATCATATACATTCTAACTATTCAATCAACGATCAACTCGCAGTCCACTGTTGGACAGGGACTTAAAAACAACTTCATAAAGGTTACAGAATTATAAGTGTTACTTATTGAACTGAAAACAGAATCAAATATGTAACACTTACCACTTACGCAAGTGTAACCGTAATATATCTGTAACAGATATGAAAGTGTTACCGGTAAAGGCGGCGTTGCCAAAATAGCCGCAACCCCGACTTGATTGAGGCTATTTTGCCATCACCGCGTCTGTCTGTCCGCCCCACATTTTCGCGGTACCGTGCAATAATACCTACAAATGCTTATTTATGTTACACTTATTAACACATATACAAGGTTACACTTTGATTCTGTAACATTATTGTATCTGTTACATTTTGAAGTGTTTTTGTTGTAAAACAGTTTTGAAAACAGGTTACAGTTTGATTCCCTGGACATAGTGGGCATAGGTTTCTTCCAGGCTGCACCACAACACTCTGTCCTCCGCCTTCCGCGTCCTGTTTGTCCCAGCCACCTTATTCAGGCCTGCATCTAGCTATTTATTAACCGAGCCTAAAACTTAGTCTGCCTTTTTCCAAGTTGCACCTCACTCCCACATTTTTAATTGTCCACGCTACTAGAAAAAAAACTAACAATAATGAACAGTACCAGTCAAGGAATTCCGCAGATTTTTTAATTTTCTATGTCGGCATAATCTCGGGTGTCTGATTGCTATCTGTTCCACAGGCCTGTTGTAGAAAGGAGTATGAAAGGTTTCACAGCTCAACTTATAATGGTCAGGGTGATTCGTGTGTCTGCTGTGTAGTTATATGATTACATGCGTGTAAGGCGATTTCATATGGCTATTATCAGACTGTTTGGAGTTAGGAATTATGTTAGGGTTTAAGAATTGGTATGTTTATGGATTTAGGTTGTTATTACCCGATCAAGCCCCGCGCGTACCTGTAGTACGATACAATAGAAAGTCAATTGTGTCTCATTAGCGGGGATCAAGAGATTAAATAAGGCTGAGTTTAGGAAATGCATGTAGTGCAGGATCATTGAAATCCGTCGAAGTGGATAATGCTTTGTGATTTTTAGAGGTCTTTCCATAACAGTATGTACAGAATTTAAGTGTAGTTTTTTAGAATAATACTTGATTGAATACACACAATAAGTGGGTTGGTGGGTGGTGTTCCACGCGCGCCTCAAAGAGATGTCAGCACCGAGGAGGCTACGGTCCTAAGGGGGCCCCCCTTAGGGCCGAAGCCACCCAGAGTGGGAGGAGTCATTTGATGATATCCCATCCGAAAACAAAAAAAAAAAGTTATAGAAAATAACTCATAATTTAAATTTTGGAAATGATTACGTAAATCCTCATTGTTTTTGTTTTGACTCATATATGTAGTTAGTTAGTCTTTTAATTTAGTATACCTATAGTGTAAATAGTTAGTTAAGAGCTAGTTAATACCAAAACCATGTAAAAATTGTTAATTCTACAATAAATCCTAATTTAGTTTAGTCAAACTTTAGATTGTCATAGAATTCCCAAAGGATCAATTAAGTCATTAATAAATAATGTGTATCTATTACGGCTTACTTTAAGGCTCCTACAAACAGGCGCGACACGCGATATAATCGCGCGCGATACAAAGGCACCGCTCGTTGGACAACTTGCGGTGCCTTTGTCTCGCGCGCGATTTTATCGCGTGTCGCTCTTTGAAGGAGCCTTTAAGCCTCCAAGAAAACAAGAACTTACAACCACATTATCAAATCTTCTTTATTCAAAAGATAGTGTCAATTCATCAGCAATAACCCTTGGAATAATAACCCTTGGAATTCCTGATCAATGCAGAACTGCACAAACAAAAAAGTAATTTATGTAAGATCCGGAAAGACAGGCAGGAACACTCGGGAATGACATCGGAGCGAGGCATGCGGTTAGCTCAAATCAATCAGTCATACATTGTGCTTCCGGAAATCCGATGAAGAATTCCTGATGAGTTTCCGGGTGCATGCAGTCAGCATCACTTAGGTATTCTTTAACTTACTTATGGCTGTTTATCTTTTATTCTCAAGTCTTCATCCGTTTATTGAATTACTTGCGACCCCGCTCCTGCTTTTCACGGTTTTTACGACTTGAAAAAGCATCGGTGTTTCTTTATTATTTGTTATTATTAGCCATGAATGTGCCACTACTGGGCAAAGGCTTCCCTACTCTCTTTCCACCTCTCTCTGTCCAGAGAGAGGTGGTATTATTTATTAAATTATTTATTTTTTATATTTATTATACTCATAAACCTTCCGGAGAAAAAATTCTCGATATGCTGGCGAAAACTCCATCGAAATCCTTTGCAGAGTTTTGTTGTGTGTACAAAAGTAGGTACTTATTTTTCCAGTCTGCAATTAGCATTTTGTTTTGATTGTTGTTATTTTGTTGTCATCTGTAAGTGTCGCGGACGCATCATGGATTAATTTGTATTGTCAATGTCAATAAATTAATGTGTGTTGTCTTTGGTCCCTGGCCCTGACATCAAGCAAAGGCCAAGTTGTCAACAATTTGTATGCTGGAGTACGAGGCTTTTGCCTACGTTGTATGTGTATATTTTATGTATTTTTTATTTATAATGTGCGTTTTGTTTCTACAGAATAAAAAAAAAACTTTCTTTATTTCCTTTCTTTCTAGAAGAACAAAGCGGTCGCTCAGACAGGCACGAAAATCGACATTAATTAAAAAATATATATTATAGATCAGAGATGGCGAACCAATGGTAGGCGTGCCACGTAAAAAAAACAATTTGGGCACGGCTAATTTCAGAAATTTAGGTACCCAAGTCATCTAATTTGCAACAGCAAAAGTCGCACTAATTTGTAATTCCATGTAAATAAATATAAAATTGTTGATATTCAAATTAGTCGTACACCAACCAGGGGTTGTTTTTAGGTGCACTTGCATAGTGCGAACAGAGATAATCATCGGTTGGAGTCTCATTTCAATAAAAACGTCAAATCTAACCACATCTCCCTCCTTTAACACACATACCTCCATCCTTTAATACACATTAATAGCCGTAGTTCATTATAGGTTCATAATGTTATCATTATCACATATAAATAAAGGATTTTCGTACACAAAGTTACAGTAGAATACTGACTCCTAAGTCACAGGGACCCCCCTAGTTTAGGAGGCAGGGTTGTCAGTATTTATGCAACCTTTGTTTCCCAAAGTTTAATGTTCCTATGTGTATTGTATGAGCTTTGTATATTAGGGTTTTTGTGTTAATAAACTTATTTTATTTATTTATTTACTCCCTGCGATTTGGTTTCGGCCCCTTTTACGCCTTCCAAAACCAGGACCTTTGGACCCCAGGGTCTCGAGAAATGCCAAGAGAGGCTAAAAATAATAATAATAATGCGAAAGTATATAGTTTTTCTCCAGCAGTCACTAAGCCAAGATTGTTTATTGGCACGCCATGGCCGCATTCAATATTTATTTGGAAAAAATGGCACGTAGAGGTTCTCCATTCCTGTTATAAATACAGATTTTCCGCTTCATACGTAGATATAGTCGACCTCGTAACTGCTATATCATCCTTAGGTGGAATGCCATTTATAAGTCATAAAACGACAAGGTTATTTTTGTCTTTATGACAGTTAGATATTTTCAACCTTAGTAAAGTTTCAATTTAGTGGAAATTGTTTTCAAAAGTATTAAAGCAATTACTAGGTAAATACAATTCAATTGAAGTACCATTAATAAATAGAATCAGTTAGGGCCGACTTTAATATAATTGTCGCGGACTGGATTCGGAAGGAGGACAGGGTTTTGTGCCGCAGCCTGGAAGAGTCCTATGTCCAGCAGTGGACTGCAATTGGCTGAGTTGATTGATTGAAAGCCGACTATATCTAGACTAACCTGTCAATAGTAACGTCATATATGTAAAAGGAATATTTGGCAGATTTGGATTTGAACAGTAAAGCAATGGACGGATCATGAGGCGCTAAAAGCTGGGGTTTGCTAAGACTGTAAAAGCCGTCATATAGCGTTCGCCATTTACCGTCGAATGACGTCACTGGTACGTTGTTTATGAAACTTGGTGTGTTTTCCTAGACAGCTGTAAAGTCAACCTTGGTGGCATCATTTCCATGACAGCCGCCACTATGGCCGTCATGCGGCGGCCACCGCTTTTTTAGGAAACAGAGGACCGGCCAGCCAATAGTCTTAGACGCCTAGTGGGTATTAGCCATGGCCGTATCACCCATACATCATCTGCCTAGCCTTTTCCCAATTATGTTGGGGTCGGCTTCCAGTCTAACCGGATGCAGCTGAATACCAGTATTTTATATGCAGCGAATGCCTAACTGATCTCCACAACCCAGTTACTGGGTCATACGATTATACGATATCCCTTGGTAAGACTGGTTGTCAGACTTTCGGGCTTGTGACTAACCGTAATGACTGACAGCCGGGACCAACGGCTTGACGTGCTTTCCGAGGCACGAAGGGGTCTCGGTATGTAAAGATGGTCGCCCATCCACAGACCAACCGCGGCAAGCGTAGCTTAACCTGATTGATCGACCTGTGCGGCTGTTATTATTTAGCCACGGGCCCCTCGACCGTATCACCCATACATCTGAAACGATCACTGACATGTCACGAACTTATGAGGATGCTGATGAGTGGCTTATAGTGGGAAGATGTAAGTCCAACCTGGTAAAGAGGTGCTACCTTGACGGAACAGCAGAAGGGTGTGATTGCGGAGCTGTGTCACAAACCATGCTCCACCTCCTATCCTGCCATCTGTGTCCCAAAACATGCAGTCAAAGTGACCTCTGCGCTGCCACTGACAACGCCGTGGAAGTGGCAAAGTTTTGGGAAAAGAAGATTTAAAATACAGTCGTGCCAGCGACACGAAGAAGAAGAAGAAGTGGCTTATACATCCTCTTGCAATATCATGTTAATTGAAGAATCTATCACAACCGATAAACATCAATCACTATGTAAGTTATTTTACGCTTAAAAAGTAAAAATGTTAATATAAATAACTAGCTTCTGCCCGCGACTTCGTCCGCGTGGAATTACTTGTTCCCCCGACCCACCCCGTCGCATTGCATCGCCCGCGCTATTACTTCGTTTTAGCTTAGTGTTCTTTCTGACTTTTGTTCTTTTTGCTCGGCTCCTAAGGGTCATAGCGTGATGTTAAATAGCCTATAGCCTTCCTCAAGAATTAGGCTATCAAATACAAAAAGATTTTTGCAAATCCGACCGGCAGTTCCAGAGATTACCACCTACATACAAACTTACAAACATACAAATTTTACCTCTATATAATATTAGTAGGTATAGATATAGTCCAACACATGTTGGCGGCCCCTGAAAGGTTATACAGAGATGCGCAATTGTACACCCACAGTTTGCGCCCGCGTTATTATATAGGGGAAGAAGAATTCACTACTTATCGAGTACAATTTCTGAGTAATTGAGAATCATTTACAAATTATAGGGTTTTTTATAAACTTTGTTGTTACCTAATGTAATCCCCTGTAATCAACCTGTAATCGTTGAGCTCCTTAGGTTTTGAGTTGAGCTGCACGAGTTCTGACAAATGCGTGCACTGACTGGACAGGTCCTCTCAATCTGTGTGGTTCTTTCCTCAAAAGACCATCTCAGATATCGATTTACATGGTCTTCATATAACCTGACCAAGATTATGTCTGGACTTTAAAGGAGACTGTGACCTCTGAGTTTGTTTCGGCCTTTCTTCTCAGAGTAGTCAGATAGGAAACGCCGACCTCATCTAGTTTAAAAAAAAACCGGGCAAGTGCGAGTCGGACTCGCGCACCGAGGGTTCCGTAACATCCGGGTTTATGCATAAGGTTTATGTTTATGAAATTAAATGTTTTTTTTATTTTTGAGTTGTTTGAATGAATGGTAAATTGCGGTTTACGATTTATGACGTATTAAAAAAAACTACTTACTAGATCTCGTTCAAACCAATTTTCGGTGGTAGTTTACATGGTAATGTACATCATATTTTTTTTTTAGTTTTATCATTCTCTTATTTTAGAAGTTACAGGGGGGGGACACACATTTTACCACTTTGGAAGTGTCTCTCGCGCAAACTATTCAGTTTAGAAAAAAATGATATTAGAAACCTCAATATCATTTTTGAAGACCTACCCATAGATACCCCACACGTATGGGTTTGATAAAAAAAATTTGAGTTTCGGTTCTAAGTATGGGGAACCCTAAAATTTATTGTTTTTTTTTCTATTTTTGTGTAAAAATCTTAATGCGCTTCACAGAATACATCTACTTACCAAGTTTCAATAGTATAGTTCTTATAGTTTCGGAGAAAAGTGGCTGTGACATACGGACGGACAGGCAGACAGACATGACGAATCTATAAGGGTTCCGTTTTTGCCATTTGGCTACGGAACCCTAAAAACATGATTAATGTGTAAAAGTGTTTGTACAAACCTACTTACAAAAATAAAATCATTTATCATTTACCTGATAATTGGAACTACCTGTCTGTGTGGTGTCGGACTTATAGAATAGCACCACCCCATACTTCCCGTGGGTGTCGTAAAAGGCGACTAAGGGTCGTACCGGCGAATGGGCAGCAGCGTTCTCTATGCATTCCACCACCATACTATACTGCGATCGCCAACCCGCCTGCCAAGCGTGGCGATTATGGCAAACCCCCCCCAAGAATGACTTGGGTGAGGCCTATGTCCAGCAGTGGACGTCTTTCGGCTGAAATGATGATGATGATGAATTGGAACTAAATAATGTCGTCAAATTAAGTGCCAAACTACCAACGACGGGAGAGTAGCATACCAGTCTTCCCAAGGGGTATCATATTATTACCCAGTAACAGAGTTGTGGAGGTCAGATAGCCAGTCCATGTAAAATACTGGTCCGGTTAGACTAAAAGCTGAACCTAACATATAAAGTTGGGAAGAGTCTAGGCAGACGTAGGAGTAGCATCACGGATATCGAGTCGCTTATCGAAGTTGTAAAGGAGTATATCTCGGTACTTGCCCGTGCTCCCCTGTTCTACCTAGAGCAAGTCATCCACCGCGGTAAACACAACTTTGAGAAAGAAGCCGACAGGAGGATCCAATTGGGTTGGGCAGCGTTTGGAAAACTTTGTGAAGCCTTCTCGTCACCTATCCCGCAAAGAATCAGCGCGTCCTGGCCGTTATGACATCGGGTACCAAAACGTGGACACTGACAGTCGGGCTAGTCCACAAATTCAAGGTCGCTGAGCGCGCTATGGAGTGTGCTATGAACAGATTGGATGCGGAAGGACTGGGTGATAAGACGCAGCCTGGGAGAGGCATATGTCCAGCAGTGGACAGCGACAGGCTGAGTTGATCCGTGGCCAAAGTTGTCGAGTGAAGATGAGGAACAAATGGACTAATTCACCAATCCGTCTCACAAGTGTGGTGATCAACGATGATGAGTGTGAAGTATGTACAGACGCTAGTACATCAAGCAACAATCTGTCAAATTTCTCTAATAGATTTTCAACTTTATCGCCAAAGCATAAGGTTCAAAGTTGATTGGGAAAATTTGACAGTTTCGGGTAGCTTGATGTGCTGGCGTCTGTACCTTTGTTCATTGTGCGTTATCGTAATTGGTGGAGTCAAAGTTTGGACGAGTTTATTAAGTTCCCTTCAAAATGTTTGAGCTGAATGGTGCTGATCCATACGTTAAGTTCGTAAACGGGCGATGTCAGTAGGGACTGGTCATCTCTTAGCTCATCATCATCATCATTTCAGCCGAAAGACGTCCAGTGCAGGACATAGGCCTCCCCTAAAAGGGGGGGTTTGCCATAATCGCCACGCTTGGCAGGCGGGTTGGCGATGGCAGTATGGTATGGTGGTGGAATGCATAGAGAACGCTGCTGCCCATTCTACGGTACGCCCCTTAGTCGCCTTTTACAACACCCACGGGAAGTATGGGGTGGTGCTATTCTTTAAGTCCGGCACCACACAGACAATCTCTCAATCTCTTAGCTGCTATTATAATTTTTGAATAGTAGGTAGGTACATGAATCATGTAACCAATATTTTGATTTAAAAGAGTGTCCGTGAAGTTTCTTGTCCATTGTTCTCCATAGGAGCCAACTACGCTTTGGAATGGGCAAATAGCTTCATCTGGCTGACTGACCAATCCCATGACAATTCATAATTGCCAGATTGGTTTATTTGAAAATATACGCTTTGAGTTTGAGTTTTATATCTATTTGCTCCATGTAGGGTTGCCAGGCGTCCGGATAAAGCCGGACACGGTCAGGCTTTTTGGTTGCGTGTCCGGCCAAATCAGACGGTGTCCGGCCTGTCCGGCTTTTGTTAGGCTTTTTAAATTTGTTATTATATTAAAATTTAAAAAGATTTTATGGTTAATAAACGTTGTGTTTTAATTTGTTTTCCATTGCAAATTGCAATAGTAGTTACTGTTAAACTACTAATTAATGTAATGAATATTGAAAATTTAAGAAGATTTTATGGTAAATGATTAAAAAGCCATGAGAGCAGTGGTGGCCAAGTGGTAACGGCCGCGACTTACGAGTTGTAGGTCGTAGGTTCGAACCCAGACAGGCGCATTACTTTGTGTAAATTATTTCATCACCACTGCTCTCAAAACGGTGAAGGAAAACATCGTGAGGAAACCGGCATGTCCTAGAACCAAAAATTCAAAGACATGTGACATCTGCCAATCCGCACTGGGCCCGCGTGGTGGATTACGGCCCACTCCCTCTCACCGAGAGGAGGCCTGTGTCCCAGCAGTGGGAACATTATAGGCTGATTATGGATTAAAAAGCCTTGTTTTACTTTTTTTAAATTGTCGCGATAAACTAAGACTAAAAAAATAAGGGTGTCCGGTTTTTTTACCCAAATGTCCGGCTAAACGGGCTGGTCTGTCCGGCTTTTCGGTTTTAAGACCTAGCAACCCTAGCTCCATGTAATAATAATGTTGCGTCTCATTATTGTCGTTAGACAGTACTGCTAAACTAGTCGCGAGCTTCGAACTCACTGGTGGCCATGGCCAAAAAGCACGCTAACTCACCTGGCTTCGTGTCTGACAGAGCTAGTATCAGTGATGAGCAGTTAGACGCTAGTCTACACGTACATTCGTGGTGTGTGCTTTGAAAAAACGAGTTTTATGAAAAAACCACTGCATAAATCAATTACAAATAAAGTTTATTGAACTCTTCGATAACTGAGCTTTGTCGGTATGGACTTGGTTTTGAAGATTTTACATTTCTTTTATTACTTATTTACACCCAAAGTAAAAGTAGCAAGAAAAACGAATCTTTGTTGTCCCATAACTTTATAATGACTTTTTATTTTACTATTCTGTTTCCGTGCAGATATAACTAATAATAAGTGAAAGCGATATCATGTTTATCTTTGGATGCAAAATGTCAAACAGTGGAATAATACTCTCCCGAAAGTATGGAAATAATATCGCCTAGTTGCACCTTAAAACAATAGTTTACGTTAGACGCGATTGAATAGAGGTATACAAACTCGTACAGGGTCTAAATTCACTTTGACCACTTATCGATTCCTTACTTCGCAGCCACGTCAATTCTTTAGCTATTCCCACCAATCTCGCGTTCATTTCGCGCGGTTACGTTCATTGCGTCATAGAGAATAACGTCCCAGGTGGGAAACGAAACTCCTCAACAACCAAATCTCTTACAAAACAAACAAGTCATAAAATCCACGTATCTATATTTAATCTTTTTAATCAACTTAAACTCGCCCAATAAGTAACTTTTAAACACAATACCCTCGGAGTGTTTACTTACTCGATATGTTTGACAAAACTTACCCTGAGGATCGAGCTGCGCGCGGTACACTCGCCGACAAATGCTTTGTCACACATCAAATCGTTTTTACGGACTAGGGGAGTTACATTGTGATGTGAACGTTTGTGAGAACGTTTCAGTTACGTTTTTGAGTGATATTGGTTTAGTTTTAGGATGTTGAGTGATTGTAGAAGGCTTTTTAAATAAATGATAATTTAATTCAAAGCCACCAAATAGGGTACGGTCACCAACAGTGATACTGATAAGTAACCAGGGTCGTCGGCGAAGTTTAGTAAGAAGCCGACACTTTTTTGTCGATATACGGCTTCTTTATTTAATAAGTTGTTTTAATTTTGCTGTACTTTGAGCTTGTAGCTTTACGAGCTCTCAGTACCGGGAGGAGTAAATAAAACCACCGTTCTCATTACTTCAATAAATAATTATTGAAGCAATGAGGACGGTGGATTTAGTTTTTTTTTTTTAAATTATATATTTAATTTTTTTTATTTTAAAAATTTAATCCTAGAAGTGGTTCGACGTTTTTAATTTTTTTATCCTTGTCACATGGCTTATCATCCAAATCCCATTTCTACCGTGGTTTTTTCTATTCTTTTTATAAATCAATGCTTGTCTCGTCGCACCATCTACTTTTCAAAGTATTCCTATATAAAGGTTGCATTTAAACACAGTAGGTATCATAATCAGCCAATGACGTTCCCACTCCTGGGATACAGGCCTCCTCTTGGTGAGAGGGGCCGTAATCCATTACGCGAGCCCAGTGCGGCTTGTCACACATCTTCGAATTTTAGGTTCTAGGACATGTCGGTTACCTCACGATGTTTTCCTTCACCGTGTTGAGATTTGCACCAAATAGGTTATAATCTCTACAGTACCTAACCACTAAAAATATGTCTGTGTTTCGCGCGCTACCGAATTGATTTTATTTTTTAGCTTACAACACCGTTTGGCTCGCTGTTTATGCAATGTCCACATTACGGGCGATATTATCAGTTAATTTAAAACATGATTGGCAAATTCGCGTCACTGAACGAATATCAACATCGGAGTTAACAATACGGCGATTTTTTTTAAATTTATTATTTTGCGGTACCTAGTTAATGTATGGAGAAATGACGAAGTTACAAAATCGTCTTACTGTTTCTGTGACGACATCTCTAGAGAAAGTTTCTTTGAAAATTATTTAAGGCCGAAAATAATTAAATTTATTTATTTAAGTCAGACACACTGACTCATACTTATAGTTCATTACGATACGTGTGTATTACCAGAGACGTATCGTATACTATTTTATAGCTCGTGTGACCTAAACTCGCACTTAAGTCACGCATTTCTGTGTAAAAATTAAATATTTAAGCCACACAGTGCTATAAAGAATTGTGCTAGTAACCAAAAATTAAAATACATGCCACAATAATACTAATATAACTAAATAAAATAACTGACGTACCTACATAAAATTAACTTGTAAAATAAATTAACAAGTTGCTTAAGAGCGTTTACGCCGTTCGGCATTTCATAGAGAACATTTTCGAAAAATAATGTTACAGCCAAATTAGACCGATTTTAAATTTTCCATAGAAACAGTGATTTCCGGTTATCTTTTTTTAAATAAGACATTTCGAAAATGTTCTCTACTAACTTTTTAGACCTTTGTAACCTGCTTATGCGTATGAAGTTTCATTAAAATCAGTTCATTCATTTCGAAAAATAAAGGCTTGAAAGTTTGTATGAAATTCCGAACGGCGTAAACGCTCTTAAATCGCAACCATCTTAAAATTCTTTAAAATCATTTACTTCTTTAAAATAAATAAAATAAGTGTTTCAAATCAAATTCTTTATTTTAAAAAAAAGATCCATATATTGTGTTAGTATCACCTTAGCCTAATTGTTAGTAAATAATAATTTAATAAATTAATTGGCGACATGAACGTCTCTGCGCACATGTGTCCGCCCAGAGTCTAATAAATGGCCCATCAATTTTGTCCGTCAGTGTAGCAAGTATGTTATTTCAACGACGCAAGACGTATTGAGTACTTAAATTATTTTGGGATTGCCGGTGAGCGAACTAGCAGTTTAAGAAATTCAAATACCGAACAACAACAACAACTATTTGAATTTGCACACAGAAAAGTTAAGAAACCACATAAGTATGGCTCGCACTGTCAAAAAGTTATCTGGGGGCCTGATGATTCTGCCAAAGTGGCCTTTTTAGGCCCCCAGATCTCATGTAGAGCCAAGCTTCTAACTGTACACGCCCTAACTTCACAAATTCTACACCTTAGTCAATATATGAGCCTTGGCCGTTTCGCTACCATCACATGGGCGTAAGGTGAAAAATGTATACCTATAGGCTGGCTTTCACCTTGGCTAGAAGTTAAGCATTGCCATACAACGTGGCAATGCCGTCAGTCTCTTGGGTACATTACCAGTAGACAGCGATGTGAAGGAATTCTACGACGCCATATTTTAGTTATTTAATAGTTAAATTAGGATATTATATTTTTATCTTATTACTTCATTACGATATTTCGATTGGTCGACACTTCACGTGACCAGGGGGACTAAAAAGGCCACTTGGCAGAATCATAAAAGGATAACATAATGGACAGTTAACTATTAAGTTAATCGTATCAAATCCCAATGATGTGCTAAAATATCAATCAATCCAATCCAAATCCAATCCATCTTTCCATCTTTGATTATACCAACGTAGTGCAGCGAAAAAAAGAAAAACACGGAATGTCTTCGCCATATTATAATTCATAATGTTATCCTTTTATGATTCTCCAAAGTGGCCTTTTTAGGCCCCCAGAAGGCTGGCCCGTTATATTGCCAAAGAACGTGGCAATGCTGCCAGTCTTCTAGGCACGTTCCCGGATGACAGCGATGCGGACGAGTCGTCTAAAGTGTATTTGTATAGTAAGTTAGTTAGGCTTTTAATTTGGTTATAGTCGGGCTTTTAATTAGTTGCAGTAAAATGACAGCTTGTGTTACTTAAATGACTGAAATTGACGTCTTTTTGTTTTTTCGCGGCCATCAACCAAATTTTCTTTTTCTATTACAGAATAGTGTAACAAACGAAACTTATTTGACACGCATATCTCTAAACTCAGTCCGAAATTAGTTATTAAGAGGTGTCATTTTAGTGCAGCTAATAAAAACTCGGACTATAGTTGTGCTGTGTGCTGCTGAGGAGTTCGTTGCGCCACTTCATCTTTCCAGCGAAAGTACTAGGAACTGGTGAAGGGCGGGTTTTGGGGGCTGTCTTATGTAATATTGACGTTCGAAAAGTGCTGATTCTCAGCCTAATTTGAATAACAAATTGAATGACTTTTGATAGATTTTGATATTTTAAATGGCTATTAATGTACTGCGGTGCTATTCTGTAAAAATCTCACCGTGAAAACTTATTTAAAGTGAGCGTGGATTGAGCTGTCAATAGTGTGAATTCCTAGCAAAAACAAACTCACTTCACCTAAGTTTTCACCACCGGCAGTTCATTTTAATTCCTACCCTCTTACTAATAAACGTATTAGGTACTTATATTAGATTTCTCTCTTTCAGTCGTCAGTAATTTGACTTTCGAAAGAAGAAGAAAGCGAGAACAAAGCGTTATATAGGTACAGACGCTTTACAACGTTTATTAAAATATATTTCTTACAGGCATAGAAGTGCGAGCTCAGTAGGTATAGTCAGCCCATGCGAAAACCTCACTCGGTACAGTTAGCTTCAACAAGATGTGAACATTACTCACTCGCATATTATTATTACATAGTTCAAAGTTCAACCAAAATGGAGTAGGTATGGTACAAGTGTCATCATCCGTTATGGCTTACTTAAATTGAGAATGTTGAAGAAAAACATGTGTTCTTTGTTGTTTGTTCGAATAAAGTCTTGCTTACTAGGCCGATTGGTTTCTATATTATTGATACAGCTGTTTAATGAAAAATACCTTAATTACGTCATTTGTCGATTTTGTTACAAGTCACACACACACACATACATACATTCAGTGTTTACAAACATTTTCACAACAAGGTATCGATGTTATAATATCAGACTCGAAAGTGGAAAGTACTTGTGATAAGTACTTACAAACTACTACTTACTAAGATTTCTAATACCTACCTAATTATCACGTCAAAACTCAAGTCATTTTTTTTTTCGTTATTTCTTTATAAATTGTTAAGAACTTGGTTCTCTTTAATAAAACCAATAAAACACATAAATGGCGAAATCTGGGTGTACAGGTACACCTCTACCTCCTTTGGACGCATTATGTCCAATTCGCAAAATGTCCAGTGGGCTCAGAATTTCCAATTCTTACAACGTCCAATTCGCAATTTGTCCAACGGTCGATTCTGTAAAAATCTCACTGTGAAAACTTAGGTGAAGTGAGTTTGTTTTTGCTAATTGACACTATTGACAGCCCACTCCATGCTCACTTCACCTAAGTTTTCACGGTGAGATTTTTACAGAATAGCTCGCCAGGCGTCAAATTATGTTTGGTAAGATGTTCAAAACCAATACCATATTGTAGCGTGCCTACATAAAAATGTGGCTTATATAATACGTTAGCAGCACTTTGGAGCGCGTCAGTGTGAAGCCTATTTTAACTTTTTATCAAGGGTGGCTCACCTCGGACGACCGCCGTTAACCTCCGTTGAATATTTATATTAGCCGAGACCCCACTCCAAGCTCCCTTTGAGACGCTCTGCTCGCTTTATATAGTAATCTGTTTATTGTTAAAAATAAAGGACAAGTTTGAAGTATGTGTAGATGGTAGATGAGTTATCGACGACAAATGCTTTGTGGATGAATCAGAGCTGATTGTGAGCGTTTAAACGCATAATATGGACCATATGGTTTGGATTTATCTGAATATTTGGTAGCCCTAGACTGGCCTTAAGCATGTGTAGTAGTAACATAACGTTTTAAGATCTTTATTGCACTGAAAAATAATACAATTATTAATTTATTTATGAGGAAAACCAAATACTTAACTTAATAGTCATTATGTATAATTAGTATGCGACAGTTTCGCCGGATGATAGTATTACGTTTAAGGATTTTTTTGCTAGCCTTTGTTGCATCCCACTGCACACTTAGCCACAAGTATACAGGATCCAATTAAATTAGCTAGCGAAACTTAGCTACAAGTATACAAGATCAAATTAAATTAGCTAGCGAAACTTAGCCACAAGTATACAGGATCAAATTAAATTAGCTAGCGAACCTTAGCCACAAGTATACAGGATCAAATTAAATTAGCTAGCGAAACTTAGCCACAAGTATACAGGATCAAATTAAATTAGCTAGCGAAACTTACCCACAAGTATACAGGATCAAATTAAATTAGCTAGCGAAACTTAGCCACAAGTATACAGGATCAAATAAAATTAGCAAAGGCTTCCCCTTTTTCCTTTCATACCTGTCTTTTATCTGCGATATTTGACCATGTTGGCCCCGCGCTCCGCAAACATGATTACCTATAAGATCATTGATCGAATTTAAAGTTACAAAAACAAAAATTATAACTTAAATTATAATGCTTTGCAATACGTTGAATTTTTTTTTAATTTTTTTATTATATTGTACAAATAAAAATACAAGTAGTAATATAAATCTAAGGTAAAGTACCTTAGAAGCTAATAGTAAAATCATTCTAGAACATGAAGAAATACCGACTATGCTACGAGTGAAAACAGACCCTAGAATGCTCGAGAAAAATAAAGCTACCGTACGTAACTAACGTACCTACTATTTTGCACATATCTATCCACATACATAAAATCACGCCTATTACACATAGGGATAGGCAGAAACTACAGAACGCCTCCTGCTACGATACTTTCATATTCTTTTCGTTTACGTTCATATACAACGTGTCCCAAAATTCAACTATCAGCGGGCAACAGAGGATGGACCTGGTCATGACTACAAGAGAAAAAAAAAACGAAGTGGATTGAAAGTGAAACACTTTGAACAAGGTCTCTGCACACAGCGGGCGCAGCGTGGCGGGACGGGACGGCGACGCGACGCTGAGCAGTTGTAATGTACTAGATATTACTGACGTGACGACGCCACACAGAGCCGTCCCGCTCGGCGCGACAGTAACCGTCGCGCCACGCCGCCGCCGCGCCGCGCGGGAATACAAGTCAGAAGCGGCGGGGCGGGGCGTGAACACGTCACGTCGAACGATACGGAGCGTGAATGAGATTTTGTATTGTTTTATAAAAATGGATGTCAAAAAACTAATCGAATGTGTTCGTGCTCACGTATATATTTGTACGATTTGGGCCCTAGGCAGTATAAAAACACTGTTCATGGGCGCGGCGGGACGGGACGTGATCGCGCCCGCAGTGTGAACGATGCCGTCGCGCCAGCGCCGCGTCGCCACCCCGCCACGCCGCGCCCCGCCACGCCACGCCGGCTGTGTGCAGAGACCTTAACTTAAAATTTTGATGAAAATAATAATTGTGATTGATTTTTGTGTAAAAACTACAGGCATTCAGGGATTTTTAAGGATTGTGGTTGATAGCGGTGCTACTTAGGTTGCCGATACAAAAAAAACCTGAAATATTTGAATAATTTGTGGTCATGGTAGTTAAACATATCTTAAGGGGTGTCAATTTTCGAGGGAGTTCAATGCATTTTTTGTAATTTCCAAAAAAAAATATAGTTATTTTTTTTTCATTTTTTTTTCTCGAGTAGTCATGAGCAAGTCCACCCTCTGGTGCTTGGCGTTAAATTTTGGGACACGTTGTAGGTAGGTATACAGGCCAGCCGGGACATCGACGCGAAAACTGTAAGCATGATTGAAACTGTAAGTTTGATTCTATTAGACCTCCTAGCGTAGAAACTATTAATCGGTTATCAAAAAAAAAAAAAACAGATGTTTCATAGAAAAATGCAATACCTACGCGGTTAATATGGAAAAAATTTTTTTAATTAAAATCCACGAAAAATTGCAACGCCCCCCGCGTTGGAGTTAATTTGGTTCTGAATCATGAAATGCATATTAACAGGTTGCGCGTCGATGCCACCCTGCACCCCTCATTGCATAACACACTATCAATCTCAATCTGAATCATTTCGAATGATATTGCTAATCCATTGCTTCACATGTTCGATAAATGTGTCTGCTCAACAACGTAATTAACGCAATGAATATTGTTGTACTGACAAAATGAAACCCATTGCTACTGATAGTGTTGTACGCAATTACCACGCTGATATAGATGCTACTATTTTATTATTATTAACTAAAACCAGCTTCAGCTCTAGAAAACTTGTTTAAAGGTTACCCCATAAACAATAAGATTCCTACAAACAGGCGCGACACGCGATATAATCGCGCGCGACACAAAGGCACCGCTCGTTGCGCGACTTGCGGTGCCTTTGTGTCGCGCGCGATTTTATCGCGTGTCGCGCCTGTTTGAAGGAGCCTATATTGTGCAAAACAATTCTGTATTATTCTTTAGTAGACTGTTAAAGAATAATACAGAATTGTTTTACGTGATCGAAAGCATGCTCAATCATACTATGATTTATGTAACCTGTATCGGAGTCTCTTCATCTCTTTGGAAGGTGACCCTTTAATATTGATCTCCTACATAGCAGCTATAGTCCGTTCCAAAAGTATCTGATGAAAATGTAAATAACTGGATCAGAAACCGTGCCTGTGGATGCCAATTTGTAGAGCCACTTACAAATCGAGTGCTTTGATTTGATTCTTTGAATACGCAAATCTCATTTACAATCACATAGAATATGTTTTTTTATTTGACAATTAAGTTTTAGAACCTAAATCTTCTACGATGATTTTTCAATTAAAATTTAATAATGATGTTCCAACGATAGATACGGGTTTCAACATTATATATCACAACATTTTTTCAACAAAAAAATGTCGTGATATTTAATGTTGAATCCTTGTAAATACAGATGTTTGTATGTGTTACTAATTCCCTTTTCTGAGTGATTACATAAGAATTTAGGTTATTTAGGTAACCTGGACAAGGTTTGTTTACATTTTAGTCAGATAATGTCGAGCAGATCGTAGGTAACTTAAATTATTGGGATTGTCCGAAAGGGTTACCGCTGGCCCGGAACATAAAGGGCTAAGGAAGGAACACGGGTGGGTTTTAGTCAGTAAGAGTCTGACACTCCCTTCCGCTCCACCCAGAGCGGGAGGAGTCATTTGATGATTTCCCATCCTCAAAAAAAAAAAAAAAAAAAAAAAAAAAAAAAAAAAAAAAAAAAAAAAAAAAAAAAAAAAAAGGTAACTTAAATTAAAGTGCCACCGTGATACTGCAGTGGTTTCTATCTGATTTTAAAGTGCTGCCAAGTCGTATATACTCAAATTACTTACTGGTTTATTGACTCATTTACCCAATAACTTAAATTGCAATCAGATTCCTAGAAACGTTAAGTTTTTGGGGGTCTTTGTAAATAGATATTGAAACGTTTTGTGGCATTTTCATATTTTTGATTCAGCAGAATCACAGTCACTTCGTTTAGAAGTTACGTTAAGTAAAGTAAAATAAGTACTAGATACATTTTACTTACGAAGTCTACTGGGCGTAATTGCCATTGCCAAGTTTCATTCATTATTAAAACCCTTTTTTCAAGGTTTTACAAGACTAGCGTGTTAGTAGGCACGACTTATTGATTTCTTTTCCAACCATCCAATATTATACTGCACTTACATTTTATTGGATTGGAAACCAGACCATTCGTTCTCAGTTCTTTGAAGGGGTGAGATGAAAGGAGATTAGAATTAGGTATATAGATTTGTAAATATAAATAATAATATATATGTATCATATATTTCCAAAGAGACTAATAGCTGCGCCCCGCGATTTCACCCGCATAAGTCTCGATCCCGTGGGAATATCAGGATGAAAAGTATCGTAAGTACTAATCCAGGTCATAGTCTACCCATGTGCCAAATTTCATCGATATCCGTTTAGCCGTTTTAGCATGAAAGCGTAACAAACAAACATACCTTACAAAAAAAAAAATATTTTCTCTTTTTAATATTAGTTTAGACTAGTAACTAGCGAACTGCCCCTGCTTCGCATGGTTTTTACGACTTAATAAAACAGCGAGATTTCTATATTATTACTCCACGTCAATGCGCGTATTAATTCCCTACTTACCTAAGTAAGTTTAATGGTAATTATTATATGTGCACATAAACCTTCCGGAAACCGCATTAAAATTCGCAACAAGTTCACACAAGTTGTGAGATGAGCAGATGAGCTACACAATTTCTGACAAATGCGTGCACTGAATGGACAGTCTACTCAAGTCTGTGTGGTTCATTCCTCAAAAGACCATTTTAGGCACAAATCTACTTGGTCCTTACATGACATAATAATAGGTAAGCAAAAAATGTCTGGGGTTTAAAACAGACTGATCTCTGAGTTTGTTTCGGTGTTTTATCTCAGAGTAGTCGGATAGGAAATAGAATGTTGTGTTTTGCGAATATAATGTTTTAATAATGCGACGATTTGCAATTATGGTGATTTGAGATTATGATATTTTGAGAATATGATATACAGAGACGGAGCGATAAGCAGATGCAAAAGACCTGCTTCAACTACCAACTTTATTGACATTTTGCAACGCCTACTTTCAATTTTATAGCTTAGACGTTCGACGAATATTTTTATTCTGCCTTCTCCCCCCAGGCTGGGTACCCCTGCCATTCACCAGGGGTCCACAATATTCCCCCCCGGGCTGGGTACCCCTGCCATTCACCAGGGGTCCACAATATAACTGCACGCCGATGTTGAATGAAGTGTTAACAATTTTATACGCTTTTTGGTGGGAACAAATTATGAATGGGCCCGTATAATAAGTTTAAGATTTTTGCTGTGATAAAGTTTTATGCTCCGTTCTCGTGTTTTAGATTTATTTAATAATTCTGATTTGTAAATAAACGGTATGAATAATTGAAATACTTTTACTTATTAAGAAGTGCCACAATAATAAGACTTTCAAAGCGAAAAAGCAAGACGTAGGTTATTCGAGATCGTATAAATTCAAGGAATAATCGTTAGCCAAATTAACAACCTACACCAATTTTGTTACACGTGTTATAACCATTTCAAACATCTGTCAAAGAATGACAGTTGTGATGAACATACGGTCAATATGAGTTGGTAGTCAATTTGTTTAACAATTAATTTCCCTGGCTTTACATACCTTGATTTTAGCTTCCAAACAATGAAATTCGCGTTTTCGTAACTGACTTTAAGGGAATGAAAACGAGTTCATTACATACTACTCAAAATTGAACATGCTCCTAAGATCTTTAAACGAACAAAAGAACAGCACGACAATATAATAATAATAGTATTATCTCCAAAAAACCGGACATAAGTAGTCTTATCATGTCACACACTCGTACCTGCGAGGGTCGTGACGACAGTTATCACCGTGTGGTCACACCCTTACAAATTACACCCACTGGGTTAGCGCTGCCATATAATATATGGGAACAAGTTATCCCTAGAACAATGACCACGTTACGGTGACCTTCGGAACTCGGAAGTCATGGCTTCAATTCACGTGACTACGATAGTAATGGTATTTATTTTAATAGAAGTAAATGTAGGATATGTTGTTTTATTTTATTTGAATTTATCTGATTTTTAAGTGGGTTTTTTTTTTAATTTATGTATTTGTTCGCATCGAATCCTTTTACAAACTTTTCACAGTATCCATATCTATCTATCTATATTTTATATCTATATCTATACTACTAATAATAAACCAGAAGAGTTTGATTGTTTGTTTGTTTGGACGCGCTAATCTTTGAAACTGCGGGTCAGATTTGAGGAATACTTTTTGTATTTGATAGCCGAGCAAAAAAGCGAAAACGAAGTGATAGCGCAGGTATCACGGAGGTGTAACGGGGTGGGTCGGTCGGGGGACAAGAAATTTCACGAGGACGATGTCGCGGGCAGACGCTATTACAGATTGTAACAGTCGCATGCTCAATCTGTGCTGAAAGTTGAATAAACTCGTCGTTCAAATGTCTACCTACGCCATTCAGTCATTGACAGATAAGATAGTACAAATACAACCACTTACAGTTGCACTTAGATTAAATGACAAGCGAACAATTACATAACAGTCACGATTACAATAAAATTGTAATTCTAATGCTCGTATAAAACACAAATGTAAGGCGAATTGGAGCAAATTAACAAACGTTTGCTCCAATGTTGGCTGTGACGTATAAAAACGAACTAAGAGCTACAAGCTCACGGCAGGAAAACGAAACAGAATATGATTACCAACGCGACCGTACAGCTGGTCGACGGGACTACGACAACGATACTGTACACTCACTTGGTGACACATACATTGCTGCGCACAAAACTGGAGCAGACGAAACAGCCAATAACAAACCAGCAATGTATGTCATCTAAGGATGTATAAACGTAAGTACAAAATAAATTATAATACAAGTCGTCAAACGCACACATTCCGTAATAAAACGACGCACACAAACAAATGCTTTCCACACAGAAAGAAGATATTTCGACAAGGATCGTTTTACTTATCGATGACGGCCATTCATTGTCTGTCGCATTATGCCGTAGACACCAAAAAAGGATGGATAGAGGCATCATATAAACAAATCTGTATAATAATCTAATCGGCACACCAACAATAAATAAACTTTCATACTGTCTGACAGCAGATAATGCTTTTTAGGTTACAGGGATAGAACATCCGGTAGGAAAACCAGAGACCTAAATTAAGGTGGATAGATATAATGTAAAGGGACACGGTAGAAAGAGATGAAAGATCTTAAAATGGATGAGAAAGACAAAGACAGCTGGTCCCATCACAATGATGTAGAATTAACAGAAGATAATACAGCAATTAATTGCAGATAAAAACAAAAGAAAATCACTAATAGTCTTCCATAATTAGTAAACGATACTCACGTGAGATTCCAAATATTTGAAAATAATAGTAGACTTATCCTAATGGCATTATAATTAATATTTAATTAACTGTAGTACTTATCTATTAGTTTAAAAGTATGTCATTGATATTAGAAGTCAAGGCAAACAGATATTACGCTGAATTAATTATTTTATTTTTAAGTACAAGAGGAACAACGTGACCAAGTTCAACTAAATGCAGCGTCATTTTAATACTTGTCCCTAACGTCAAACTAAACGTAACTATATCAAGATACTTACTACAAATATGCCGTTGACCCTTTTAGAAAGAGCACGCGTGCCATATAAGTCAAATAAGAATACCTATCTATATTTGTTCAAAGTTTTATTTTACGAAAACAATGAAGATTTATACAGTTTTTTCAATAGATATTGCAGCTCAATCATAAGTTAACTATATACTACTATTACTAAATAAAATAGTTCAGGTGTCATAGGATTATACGATTAATTCATTATAGATTAACTGCTAATTATATCACAATCATGATCACAAAAGAAAACAATGAAGCTATAAATACATCTTTCAAATAATAGTTAATGATCACATTGATCACTAATTCAATGTAGGAGAAAATTATGTAACTGCTATGTTAAGTCAACTATTCACAAAGCAAAGACAAATTCTGTGGTATTCACAAAAAATAATTCACCTTGGTGGTGACGTTGTGAAATGTCACTTGATCGATAGATAAATTTCAAGGATGTTCATGAACATAAGATAGTAGTATTTCTCCTATAAGCTAATGAGTTAGCTATATATACTGCTGTCACCAATTCTTTTATTTGATAACAGTAATCTAGTAACTGAATACTGTAGCTTTCTAGGCAAATCTGCGAAAATGTCTAAACATTTTCGCCTATAACCTTTACGTAGAAAGCATCTCCTTACTACAGTCGATTTAGCCTATCAATATATCCAGACGTATGGTGACAGCTGACCAGGACTGCAGGCGACACAATAGTAGGTGCATGGTACAGCTAACAGGCATACAAGAGCAATCTATTGCGTTTGCACAACGCAAATGTGAACGCAGACAGTTTATTGGGCTATACCTTGTGAGAGCTAGGTACACAATACTTGTATTTTCTCTATTAGAGTGTTACAATTTGCTTATAATGTCAACAGTCAGGTTGAAGTGGGATAGCTCCTTTTTTCGCATTGGATGATCATGAATTAATTTGTTTTTTCTTGTGGTCTTTGTTTTACAGTGGGTCAATTACATGTTGATACATCTTTAATCTTGTTTATTTCTGGGGTAAAAAAAATATCATCATCAGCCCACAGCAGTCCACTGCTGGACATAGGTATTTCTAACTGCACGCCGTTCAGTTTGATTCTCGGCAATTTTCGGCATCCAGCTGCTACTAGCAACCGACAGTAGAACTTCGTTGCTAAAAAAAACGCAACCTGTCCGATCATCGACTAGAATTTATGAATTTTATAAAAGCAAAAACAACTTCCGTTTCAAACTTTAAATCGTCCAAATTGAGAATGTTAGGTTTATAAAGTAAAGGAAGGACAGGTTACAATTCAGCCTGATGCAACAAAGTGCAATTTTATCAACTTTTAACTCACTACATTTACGCTTAAACGTGGTTTTGAGTAATGCTTTGCGACTAATTGCAACTCTGCCTGTAGCCCTTCGTTTGCATTGTTTTATGTCTGTTTGTTGTGTGAAGCTTTTGCATTATCGTTCTACTGTTCAAATTATGCTTTATCTTTATTTTCACCTGCTTTAGTGCTGTTTATTGTTTTGAATTTAGTTTAATAACGATTTTCTTTAACCTAATTTTCTTTGCCATAAAAACGAATTTAACTTCTAAAAATTTTTTTTTGTTTCACCAAGAGCTTTACCTTTCCCTATTTATATTGTTGAAAAATATTAACAATTTTCGTTATTAGCATTGCACTTTATAATATTGATCGTTTAAGTAGGTACTTCAAAGTATGTTCTTGAAGTTTAATTACTTAAAGCTTTTAGTTATCTTAGCAAATCTTCTGTGTTAACACTTTCAGGTATTTAAAGTCCCATTAACTGACACCTCAATAAGGCTTAGTTTCATTGCTTGTTCTTACACATCAAAGGCGTTCTAAGAATACTCCCATTTCTATAAAACATTTTGTAAGGCAGGTAGGAGTAGGATGCCATCGCTATTACATTGGCACCACAAGGTCAGCGCATAAGAATAGGGTATTTATAAAACAGTTAGGCGCAAGTCCGCATTCACCTTTGTTTAGTTCAGGTAGGCTTCCGGCCGCCCGTGTATTGATAGCTGCTCGATGTTTAGCGACAAACACATAGATTGTTTGATAGTTAAGTAAATTAATGGCTCTATGTTAATTTCTTAAGCATTTCTATCGGGGGATCTAAATAGTCTACTTTGTAATTCATGAATATTTGGCGTTAATGTAACGTTTCGTTTCGTCGATAAATGTAGAATCATTCGGGCAACGGTACACGGGCGCGGGCACGGGAATTAAGTATGTTCAGGTAATTATTAAATTTATTCCGGAAACTTTATAACTCCGAAAAACCCAACTCGGAAGAACTTAATCTTATGTAACGTAATTTCCTTCCCCCAATACATATTTCCGCTTAGCAAACCATTACCGATTATATAACTCGTAGTATTTCATTATACTCACCTAAACTCATCGTTTTGTCGCTTTTATCGTTGAGCTGCTAACTTACTAAAGATACGGGTTTTATGCTTTTATTGCTATGGTGTTTCATGATAAATACAAGTGAACTCGTAGCGTGTGAAACAAACTTTATGGATCTAGATTTACGAGCGAGTCAATAGAGAGCTCTTGATGTAGACGCATTGAACAGAGTTCGTCTTGTTTTGGGGTGCTAAGAAGTAGAGCCAAGACCGACCGCCCACGAAGCCACTCGATCCTTACACAAACGTATCGCTTTTAAATATCAAACGACAAGTTTATCAACATTATGTAATTAATATCTTGTACGTTTTTTCTTGACAAGTTTACGCGAAAAAAGTATTTTCTAAAAATCTTCATTCGCAATACGAGCCAAAATACGCTTTACAACCCGTAATTAAAGCCCAAATTCCAGTATCGAATCGTAGAGGCCAATGCCACAAACACATGTTGGCGTTGCACGTCCAGGTAAGCTGAGCTCCCCTGCCTCCTTTATCCGTACAAAAATGTTCACAAAAGGAGGTTGCGTTGGGGTGGACTGGAGGTCATTTAGGCTGGTTTGCGTTATAGGAGCAAAGGGGGCGCAGAAACGGAATCAATGAACTCCGTTCGAGCCGACCGACAAAGGACGTTTCGGGCCGGCAGGTAATTAACTTAATATCAATCCCTGCTCTTTTTATACATAATACTAAACTATAGACAAACACTAAACTACATTCTGCGATTGGCAGCGAAAGTTGTGATAAATATGACATTGATGGAGCTACTTAGCGCTTTAGTACTAATATTGAAGCTGGCATCCGTTCTGGATAAAATGTTCATTAACTTTTTTTAGGTGTTCAGACTTGTGCGCAATAAAAACTGGGACTCTTCATAAATGCCCTGTAAGAACTTTGTAATTGGAGCGTTGTGTAAATCTGTTGCCGTCTCGCTTTATTGAAAAGAAAACGACAGTGACAGGTGAGACTTATCAAGGATTTATGGATGTCAAGTTTAGAGAAGGAAGGCTCGTGCCTGGAGGTAGTCGTGTATGGAGTAGATAGTACCTAGTCAGTTTCCCTTTAAAGCAGGGATTACATCGTATAGCTTGAATTGACGGTATGTTGTAGCTGACTGTGAGCCCTTTGGGGCCACACGAAGCGTTGGCACTTGACGAGATGAGACCATAAGCAGGCATAATAACGATTTAGGCCCTTTACTATTAATAAAGAATTGTATGAAAATGATTAAATGAGAAAACAATAATGTTTCATTGTCTACGAGGTCGTGAACTTGACAAGGTTCTTTCAAGAGCATTGATTGTAGCGGTTTTTAGTATATTTTATTTTAGTAAACCTATTTTTTATTTACTTTGATGACGCGTTATCATTTTGCCTTGCCTGAAATTGTGACGTAATAACCTATTAGTATTCATAAATATTGACTTATCAACCAAAGGTTTTTTACTTGTGAATGTGTGCGTAACTTTTTTGTAAAAGGTCAGCTGCACTGCACCCCACATACTTAATTTACAATATACATTATATTTAATTCTAGCCACACGCTTCTGTTCGCACGGATGCGATGGCGACAGATCAAAAGATGAAGGTTTCTAGACTAAATCTAAGTTAAATATAAGTAACATACCTACACATAAACCTTCCGGAATACATGCTCTATATGAGGGTGAAAACCACAACAAAATCGATTGTATATTTGAGAAGATCTAAGCGGTCATACGGATAGACGCGAAAATCTACTTTTTATAATGTTGTGTTTAGAGTGATGATGTTTAGGCTTTAGATAAGATTTTATTTATTCTGTTAACTACATTAGATACTCCTTTTATGTTTCAGTAAAAGGTATAAAGGGGTGAAGGGGTGTGTCAGGGTCGTATCACGTGGCGTTCTGTAATTTCTGCCTATTCCCCTGGGAGAATGGCTTGAATTTATGTATGTGTGTGGATTCAAACCTTGAGAAACCCTTCCTGTGTTTTTCAGTATGTAAGGATTCAAGGATGATTTGATATACTACGATGTAGATGCACTACCTACCTATAGCTAATTATGGACTTGACTGCAAAAATCGATAAAGGTACCTAAATATGCCTCGGTAAGGTAAAGAAGAAGAGAAAGGAAGAAGTTAATTCGGGAAATTTTTTACTTTCACTTGTTTAGAATGAAAAATTAATCTTAAAGTTTTATTTGACGTACAGTACGAGTAATTTAGCTCTGTATTAAAATAAAAAATTGATAATCAGATGAGACAAATAGAGATACACATTTTCTGTTTTATTTAGAACTGCAACCGGTTTTAGAAGTGATTACATATGTACTGGATATATTTAGCATACAAACTAAAAATATTGACTTGCAATGAACCAATGTTGGGTTTAATATAAGGCAAAACGTAACGTACCAAGCAGACTGTCTAAAGACTCCTTCATAGGGATTTATGCCCGTTTCACTAACATTAAGTGGGACCTAAATAAAAGCGGTTGCATATTCAATTCTCGGCTTAGCGACGACAGTTGAAAATCCCAGTGCTATAGGTATAATTTTTAAGTCTTTATTTAGGCATCGCCTAGGGTTAGTTAAAACCGGCTGTCTGAAAACTTCCAGAATTCATAGAGATGTCTGTTTTCTTTAACACTAGGTGTCACCTAAATGCATGCAAACAAAAGCGTGCTGTTGGATTTTTAAATTTCGTCTCATCGTCGCAAAGTTGAAAATCCAACTGCGTGCTTTTTAGATTGTTGCGCAAAGGACACTGCCCTCAAAAGAAACACAAGTGAAACTTCACATTACTTCTTTAATACCATAAAAAATAACGGAAACGTTCCAATTACCATTAGAGCTCCAAGAATTAGTTTAGATTGAGTATTTGAATATAAGCTCAGTTACATAAACGAGAGTCAATTTGAAGTGGATGGTGCCGAGCCGTATGCGAAGCAAAGTTACTACTTACAACTTACAAGTAGTTTACACTTGACGTATGTAGCGATATACATGCTTGATTGAAGTTTTTTTTTTTAACCGACTTTTTTAAAGGAGGAGGTTCTCAATTCGGATGTGTATGTTTTTTTTATCATACGGTACATAAAAAAAACATATAAACATCCGAATTCGGGCATAACTCCGTCATATAAAGACGGATTTGCAAAATTCTTTTTTTGTTCGAAAGAGGTTTGTTTATTCCGAAATGGTCCCAATTTGAAGTCGGTGTCAAAAAAGAAAATGCGGAACCAACGACATCGAATTCCGAGATTAAAGTTATTTTTCACTTTGTAGTGTTTTTTTTTTTATTTATAATTTTTTATTGATTAGCTTACTATATATATAGGGTGGCAGGCATATCGACGTGCAAACTGTAATCATGGATGACATTTAGAATTAATCTACATATTCCTAATTTAACACAAACATAATAAGGACAACAATAACACAATTCCAAAGAACCACGTTTAAAATGTTCAGATAAAACGTCACAAATCACGTGGTGTCCTATAAAATGTTTATGAATGGAAGTTTTCTCCGAAGCCGGGTGGCTGGATGGCTGGACCACTTCGCTCGCTGCACTGCGCTAACAATAAGCTTAAATCTTCGAAACCCTGTTACATTATTATTGGCTTACGACTTTTGTACCTATCTACTTTATTATAAATGAGTATAGCTTTTCTTCACTCAATTGTTATAGCGACGAATTACTATTATATTCTGTTGTTAGGAAACTCATTTATTTTATAGACTTAGCTATTTTTGACTCGAGCAAAATGTGACAAGTTCATTTAGTACTTAATGTTATTGGATTTTTAGAGGTCTTAAGAACAGAGTGGAATGTTCCTATATTTTCTAATCTGGCGGAAAACTCTGTTTGCGCGATGTAGGATTTTCATGACGTCAGGTGTAATACGTAGTTCGTATGTGGTGGTATAGATGCCGCTACAGATTAATGGATTGCCAACACAAAAAGAGATGGCCACCAATATCATTCTGATGATTGTTTGATTAGTTTAAGAAGACGTGTATGGCTACGCTGATAAACAAAGTCCTCAAAAGGATAAGACAATCTTTAGCAGTTACAGTTTCAGGTTTTAACTGGTGACCAGAGATACCACATAGTTTATGGTGCCTCTTGTCACCAGCCTGCAGTAGTTGGTTTCAGGTTTTTACTGGTGACCAGAGTTACCACATAGTTTATGGTGCCTCTTGTCACCAGCCTGCAGTAGTTACAGTTTCAGGTTTTTACCGGTGACCAGAGTTACCACATAGTTTATGGTGCCCCTTGTCACCAGCCTGCAGTAGTTACAGTTTCAGGTTTTTACCGGTGACCAGAGTTACCACATAGTTTATGGTGCCTCTTGTCACCAGCCTGCAGTAGTTACAGTTTCAGGTTTTTACTGGTGACCAGAGTTACCACATAGTTTATGGTGCCTCTTGTCACCAGCCTGCAGTAGTTAGTTTCAGGTTTTTACTGGTGACCAGAGTTACCACATAGTTTATGGTGCCTCTTGTCACCAGCCTGCAGGATAATTGTGCAACACACAATTGCAATGCCTCTGTTGTTGTCATTTTGACAGTTCAGCAGCAATAATTGCGTTATTGACGTTGTTGAGCAGACGAACTTTTCGAATTAGCAATTTCCTTCTAAATCCTGGAAACCTTCGGATTGTAAATGAAAATGTGTTCCACAATTAGGGTGTTGGTATATCTACCTACTTAAGCAAGTTGGCTCTAAAGGTCTGAAGCTAGGTTTAAACGCATACATGAGCGGTTGAAGTTCGACGCTGGTTTTTTTTCTAGGGAATAAACAGGGTGGTCTATTTCTAGCGTAGTAAAATAATTCAATGCTTGTAAAGTATGCATGCAAGCTAAATGTTTACATGCTTGTGTTATGGGTCACAGCAGTTTAACAGGATAGGAAGTGAGCACGCAACTCTGCCATTGTCGGTCACACACCCGTATCGCATGAAAAACCTCCCTGTCTGTTGCAAAATGCCCTGACATAAACTTAAATACTTTGAATTTGAGAGGGAGGAACCATATGCTCCTCATATCTAAAACAAAGTCGGGTGAGTTACACCATTTATAACTCAGGAACGGCTGGACTGATTTTTATGATATTTGATTTTTTGGATTTGTCTCCGCCCCTAATAGCAGAATAACTATAAAAACAAGGAAAATTTCACGAAAAAATTTCTCATACACTCGTTCTTATTGATTGTAAGGCGGTAGTCGGTAAGAAGTTCGCCGGCTACAACTGGCTGACTAGTTGTAGATAAAGAAGTCAAATCTAGCAGTCATTAGAATTCCCATTTACAGCGGGGTCGATTCCAGGCTTACAATCCTTCGATATACGATTTATGGATACGTTGACCTTTACCGGAAAATATTCACACTTTCGCAACCTAAAAGTAGGTTGATGGCGACCAGAGTTACCACATAGTTTATTTTGCCTCTTGTTACCAGCCTGCAGGACTTCCAAAATAAACCCATCTTACACTACAGGATCTATTAATAGCATTCACAGTGGAAACATATAACAACAACAGTCATAATCCAATGTGAATACTTAATCGATTGGGCCCACAAATAACAGTAAACAAAGCGAAACAGTGACAACAGTAGATCGTGGAGCGGTATCGTAGGTAATTGTCGCGGTGGTATCCGCATTCGAGTCACAATCTACTTCTTTATTATGCAGACGACACTTTGAACGTTCATCGTCGATCTCACACACACTAGCATAAAGCTAGGTGCTACGACATTTAGCGGGGTATAAGAACGCTCACGGCATACTTTTTGTAGCTCCTACAATAGGTTAGATTTTTTTTATATGGCCTCCGTTTTGCAGGACGTGTGTGTTGATAGATTTGATCTGTACTGTTTGATTAAGCTCCTACAAAAAACCGGCCACCGTTTCTATGTCATCTGCGAACGCTCTAAAGGGAATTCGCGAGTTCCAACTAAAATTCCGTGCAAATGAAGTATAATGTTATGTTCCTCTGTGTGTGTAGACAAACCATGAATGTAGTAAGGCATTTGTACGGTGCGTAATCTGTGTTCATGGAACCATAAGCTCCGCCTACTACGTTTCTGTTGTGGGTAAGTTTTCTCATTTTTCTCCAAGGCGTAGTACTCGGTCCGTTGAGAATTTTTACATATTTGTATCCTTATTTATCCCTTTTGTTTTTTGGTAAACGTTTATTGCGTATCATATTTCCTTTAGATAAACGTGGTAGGTACTTTAAAGTGTAGGTATGAGTAAAAATTCGTTTACTTTATCCACTTACAAGGCTGGGGTAGTGACTAGTGAGTGCTCGTAGGTTGGGATTAAAGAACACAGTCATAGCTTACTTTGTTGTGCAGTTTTCTGGCTCACTGATTTAAGTAGAAATTACAGTAAGTAAACTAGTTATTACACGCAATGTTGTCCGGATTAAAATGCTGTCTATTACTTACAAACTTTAACTTTTGCTTCTCTTTGTAAATGTAGCGGAATGCATGACTAATGGCAGTCTATCAAAAAATCTATAGGTTGATTAGGGGTTACGAAATTACGTCATAAAAATTATTATATAGATATTAACGTAATATACCTGTAATATACTAATGTTGAGGATGGCTATGTTTAATTATCATAAAAATGGAAACACGATCACTTTTTTGGCATATATTTTCCACACACAGACAGTGACGGCACAAAAACATAAGAATAAATTTTATAAAAAAAGGAAACAAAAATGGTTATAAAAAAGGTTGGTTGCTGGTCGTCAACAACTAAAGTCTTTGACGTCACAATCAAGAAAGAGAAGTTTTCGCAGAAATATTGATTTACATTATTATAAAGTTCACAAAAGGGTCTTTGAACTCCCAACATTTTAACTCTTAGGACTCGAATTCAGTTTCGAAAGCCTCCGCCTGCACACATTATAACATCGTCTGCTTATAATAAATACTTTTTAGGGTTCCGCACCCAAAGGGTGTAAACGGGAGCCTATTACTAAGGCTCCGCTTGTGAGTCCATCTGTCACAGAGCTGTATCATTTGAACCGTAATAGGTAGACTCTTGAAATTCTCACAGAATGTGTATTACTAACAGACGCTACTACAAAAAATAATAAAAATAAAATAAAGTTAAAAATTAAAAGGGGCCCCAAACAAGAAACTTGTTTTGTTTTACTAAAGTATTTTTTTAAAATTAATAGTATTAAATATTGAACGGTGTTACGGAATCCTTCCCCCACTTGCCCGCTTTTTTAGTTTCATGCCAGTAACCTTTGCATAATTTAGTCAAAAAAGAAAAAGAATTCAGACTCTTTGTTAGTTCGTAACTTCGGAATGACTAAATCTATTTCGATTCAACTTTTACTTGTTATGTAAGAATGGACTGCTGCGGTTGTTACGTGTATCTAGATTATTAAATCTAGTATAAGTAAGTAGTCTAGTGTAAGTATTAATGATTATTATTATTATGACAATCTGGATACTTAGCTGATAGTGATAGTGCTTTAAAAAAACCGGGCAAGAGCGAGTCGGACTCGCGCACCGAGGGTTCCGTAACATCCGGGTTTATGCATAAGGTTTATGTTTATGAAATTAAATGTTTTTTTTATTTTTGAGTTGATTGAATGAATGGTAAATTGTGGTTTACGACTTATGACGTATTAAAAAAAAAAACTACTTACTAGATCTCGTTCAATCCAATTTTCGGTGGTAGTTTACATGGTAATGTACATCATATATTTTTTTTAGTTTTATCATTCTCTTATTTTAGAAGTTACAGGGGGGGGGACACACATTTTACCACTTTGGAAGTGTCTCTCGCGCAAACTATTCAGTTTAGAAAAAAATGATATTAGAAACCTCAATATCATTTTTGAAGACCTACCCATAGATACCCCACACGTATGGGTTTGATGAAAAAAAAAATTTTGAGTTTCGGTTCTAAGTATGGGGAACCCTAAAATTTATTGTTTTTTTTCTATTTTTGTGTGAAAATCTTAATGCGGTTCACAGAATACATCTACTTACCAAGTTTCAACAGTATAGTTCTTATAGTTTCGGAGAAAAGTGGCTGTGACATACGGACGGACAGACAGACAGACAGACAGACAGACAGACAGACAGACGGACAGACAGACAGACAGACAGACAGACAGACAGACATGACGAATCTATAAGGGTTCCGTTTTTGCCATTTGGCTACGGAACCCTAAAAACAACCTCTAAAAAAAATGCCTAACGTGATATTTATTAAAATTAATAATTTCTCTCACTTAGAACAGTTTTCTTTGGAACAGAACATTTTTTGTTTCAAGTACAGCAACAGCAGATTAATTACTTTGATTGTAAGTACAGTAACAGAAAACATTACACGTAAAACAATTTTATCTGTTACAATAAACACGTAAGAAAAGAAAAAGCGCAAACGATCTTCCGAAAAAAGTTAACACGTTGTATCAAAGAGGACGGAGTGCCCGGTGCGCCTCATTGGACATACGCCAGACCATAGACTTATCTAGACTTGTTCGGCTGATTATAATAAGTTGAGCCATTTGCCGCCAATAAAACACATTCTATGTGCGACTTTGGCCAAATTGTTCACTATATCTTAATTTGAACACTTCGTAAATATGTCTGGGAGTCTGTTCAATACTTTTGGTTGTATGTCGAATGTCGAACATCTTATTTGCACCGTTTATTATTTCTGACTCAAAGGTTTTAGGCGGCTATTAGGTAGCAGATGTAATCGTTCCATTTGGGATATCGATTTTTGCCGCTTCTGGGTAGACTGGATTGGAATCTTCTCAGTTCGGTAGACATGGATCCGATTGTATTATTAAAATGTAATGTTTCTCAAAAAAAAAAATAGATTTCCACAAGACTCTTTCTCGCGGAAATCTACTTTCTAGATAGTCAATAAGTTCTTTTAATCTAAGTATAGGTACTAATAATAAAGCTTTTTTTTTTTGCGGATGGGAAATCATCAAATGACTCCTCCCGCTCTGGGTGGAGCGGAAGAGAGTGTCAGACTCTTACTGACTAAAACCCACCCGTGTTCCTTCCTTAGCCCTTTATGTTCCGGGCCAGCGGTAACCCTTTCGGATAATCCCGCTGACCCGGCAGGCTTCGGCCCTAAGGGGCCCCTCCTCGATGCTGACATCTCTTTGAGGCGCGCGTGGAACACGTACGCGCCGTCCGGCACGGGCCTGGTCCTGATCGGACGGTGAGCTACCCATTACTCTCCGCCTGCATAACAATAATGCTTAAGAGTTTGTCTGTTTGTATGTTTTGGAACTACCCACAGATTTGAAAAAATATTCTTGCATTGGTAGCCCAATTCTTGATGAAGGCTATTTAACATCACGCTAGGACCCTTATAAGCCGAGCAAAAAGAAAAAAGCCAGAAATAACACAGTAATAGCGCAGGCAGACGATGCGATGCGATGGGGGGGGGGGGCAGGGGAACAAGAAATTTCACGCGGATGAAGTCGCGGACAGAAGCTAGTGATTTAATATTTTTTCAAAATATTTAGGTATCTACGAGTAATTTTTGAGCTATTGCGAAGTAATATTAATTGCAATCGTTATTTGCATCAAACCCTAGCAGGATGTCTTGTCAGTTTTGTACAAGTACACGCCATTACAATTTAGCAACTTAATGTTCAATTTATAGTCGACTAGTTCCACTGTAGCTGCTCTTGTCAGTAACTGCGAAATGAATCGAAAGTGATTAATAATGTTACCGCTATTAGTTCGGAACTCAACGAATCTAATTATGAAACAAGTTCTTTCCTATAGCTAGCTGGTATTTAGTCTATATTTATACTATTTCATACTAGTTTTTTGGATGCCTATTAAATCTCAAGTCATGCCTAATATATCCGGATCAGCGCCTAAGGAATTTGACATTTTAACATTGATCAAGATCAAATCGGTCACATGCTAGGTAAAGGCCACTGGTTAGCAAATATACTACTGTACTCATTAGATTTTTAAGATTTAATGTAACAAGAGTTGCTTGTCCGTTTTTGGCTCCCAGATTAAAATTTGTCCATTAGAACCAGTTCATGTCTGTGCATCGTGAAACTCTTCGAACAATTTCAGTCTTACAACTCCAGTCTTACAACTCCAGTTCTACTATTCAACTCCTTTAAACTGAAAACAGTAGACCGTAAACCCCGAAAACGTTGAATTGTCCTGGAATTTACAGCAAATTTAACGGAACCAAACACGGTCTGTCTCGGGCCTCGGGTCGGGCGAGCACGGCACATTGTTACTCAGTCGCTACCTAGATGGCGCTAGTCGTTAGGGTATCTCGCCGGTTGAAATGGAATTCATCGGGCCTTCAGACGGTCATTATAATCGGGCCCATTGTCACGTTCTTGTGAACCGGCCCCAAAAGTAAGTATCAAATAACAATAAGAAAAATTAAGGCGAATACCGACAGCTCGAATGTATTTCGTTTTATTTAAAAGTTGTTTTATTTGTGGTGCCCGTTTGTAGGGAGCTGGCGTTGTAAATTGAATGACTGGCTACTTAAATATTAATTAAATTTTAAACAAATTCAAAGTGGTGTATTATTATATATTGATCAATCAATGGAGTTTAAATACAAATGAAAGCTGATATCAGAATTGTATAAACCCTTTCGCTGACACAATTTATAATTGCCCTAAATCGGGTTCGGTAACTATCTCTTTGAGTGACTCAGGCGTGCCTTTCTATCAATCAAAGGCGCAGGAATCAGGAGCAAAAGGTCTTTCGTTACAACACAACATTTCTTTTGTGTGCAATATTTGGGTCTATGTTAGGAATTTTTATTTGTATGTGTGTATAGCAATATTTTATTTTTGTATTAGCAGCTTGCGTATTATACGCACACTCTTCATTTTTAAAATAACTATCGTGAATTGTGCTACTTATTTCTTTTTTACCATATTCTATGTTCTTCCTTCTTTTATCAAGCATCTAGTTGATAACTTGCCAACCTTATTTTGCCCATCTAATATATTTTTTTCTAGATCCCAATTTTTTTTTGCCACGATTATCTTTAAACGTGTAATCAAAATCAAAATGTTTTATTTCACATAAACCTACATGGGCACTTATGAAACGTCAGAAGCTAGGTGCACGGTTCCAATTGGTCGTTTCCTATGGAGAAGAACCGGCAAGAATCTCCACGGTTACTCTTTTTAAAAATAATTGGCTTTTACCATGTTTCCAGATTAGATTACAGTAGGTATGGGAGGACAGCGCAGGCCTGTCAACAAGTACCAAGTACTTGATAAAATAGAAAATGGTCTGCAGATCTAAAGTCTATAAGGCCTACGAAGTCCTCACATTTACAAAATAAGAATCTATCAAAATTATTAATAAAAAAAAATAAAATAATAAAAACCTACTAAAACCAATTGTTATGATTCCCATTAAAACCACTAATAAAGAGGTGAAAATTTTGAATTGTCTGTATATAATGTCAACTAATAAAAAAAATTATGTCAAAAAGTATAATAATGTCAAATAATAAATAAATTATGTCAAAAAGTATGTAAATAAATAAAATAAAAATTAAACATCGTAATTTGAGAGCAGCTAATAGACATTTACATAATTATGCCGTTAATGAGGAGCCATGGAAGCCACATGTGCAGAAGGAATTATTGCCAGACTACCTTGTCTTCAACGTAGTCTTTAATCTTATAACATGCTTTATTGATAAGGACACGTTTGATGAGGGTTTTGAACTTTCCATCGCTAAGTTCTGTAACCGGCTTTGGCAACTTGTTATAAATAAAAACGGATGCTGTTTACAAGAAATGACTTGCTAGTTTTAGTTAATCTAAATTTAGGTAACACAATTTCATTTTTACTACGTATATTTATATTACAGAAATCGCTTCTTATTTTGAAGAGTCCTAAGTTTTTGCGAACATACAAAATACTTTCTAAAATATAAAGAGAATATATATAATGATTTATATAGACGTATGACAGGATATATAGTTTTCTCTGGGTCTCCTACCGCCCCCCTGAAAGTCTGAAACGCCCGCGAGGGTTTATCGCCCGCGTTGAGAATCTAGATTGATATCTACATTCGCAAGATAGTTAAAACTATCAAACTAAGTCACATAACTAGTAACCAGGCTACCATCGGACGTCTTTGCCTACCAAATGACGTGATTGAATATATCGAATCGTTTAAGGCAAGCACTTGCCAAGTGAAAGCGTGACGTCATTCATACTGCATACATTCTATAAACGCACTTGAAATCGGACACTGCGCATTCGTAAGGACACCAGCTGTATCGGAATGTGATATGTGGCACTGATTTTGAGTTCACAGTTTTTTTTTTGATACAGGGAACTTTAGTAACTATATGGTTGTACTCGTAAGTGGAGTAATATTGCTACTTCACGTTTGGCTAACGATTTAGTCATCAGTTCAATATTATCAGACCTAAACTGGAGGAATCGATTTGCTCATACACTGCGTTATTCTTAATCGATTTGCTCAAGTTGCATTACTTTTACATTTTTAGGGGACACGAGAAGAGCCATCGATGGTAGGGATATAAGTTATTAGGATAGAATATAAATTTAAACTAAAAATACATTTATTATTATTGTTGGATTACCTTAAAGAAATCTAGAAAACAGGCGACCTCGTTAATCAGTCTACTCATACTTCATCATTCATCATCATCATTTCAGCCGAAAGTCGTCCACTGCTGGACATAGGCCTTCCCCAAAGGGGGGGTTTGCCATAATCGCCACGCTTGGCAGGCGAGTTGGCGATCGCAGTATGGTGGTGGAATGCATAGAGAACGCTGCTGCCCGTTCTCCGGTACGATCCTTAGTCGCCTTTTACGACACCCACGGGAAGTATGGGGTGGTGCTATTCTTTAAGTCCGGCACCACACAGACAATTATTCATACTTAGTTGTAGAAAAAACAAGAATAAGATAAGAAATAAGAATAAGAGTAGAATAAGATTTTAAAAACTAGATCAATATGACTTTGCACAAACATCGTCAACTACAATATCTCTGGATCGTAAACTTAGCTCGTAAATTACTCTCCTTTTAACTAACGATTTGAGACTTTGTCTTTGTTATTATCGTTTTAATTTTAAAATAAGTAGGTTAGTAGTTGACTTCCTCGTTGGTCTAGTGGTCGCAAGCGCTAATGATAAGCATGAAGTCCTGGGATCGATTCTCAGATCGGGGAAAGTGTTATTCAGTTTTTCCATCAGGAATTGCTCAGTAGCAGCACGGAGCATGGACTGATGGCAATAGGCTCGCCCCCAATTACATGGGACTTAAAACCTATTGGGGCCCCACTGGATACACCCAGATTTCACCAGTAGGTGGACCGATATTAGTAAATACAGGTACCTACACCACTGCCTTACCCTTCCGGGATTACAGAACGTGATGTTATGTTAAGCATAAGTTAGTAGTAAATATTACATTTCTAATTGAACATACGAGTATTATGACGATAATCACAGGTACGTATATAACTATATACTCTTATGTTCGATGCGTACAAGCAGTGCATGGCTATGGTGTATTGTATTGTAATCTAAACAATTCCACAATTCACCCTGTGCCATAAACAATTACTGATGCATAAACATTTTTCCCACAAACAACAGTAAAACTATTTAATATTGTTTTGTTCATTCTGCATCTTTTGTGCAGCCCCTTACCTTCGGGTACTATTTTTCCTGGACCATTAACCACCCCTGTAATAATTCGATGAAATCATTTGTTGAGAGGCTCAAATTCTGGATAGATAGCAGTGCACTATGCTATTTTGATATAAGGTCAAAAGAGAATTTAGTTACATATAGCTCGTGAATCGGTGGTCCCGGCTGTCATTCGTAGATCTTTGACAGTCGTTATGGGCAGAAACCCATAATTATACAAATTTATTCAGGTATCGTATTACCCATTAACTGGGTTGTGGAGGTCAGATAGGTAGTCACCAGTGACGAAGGTTCCATACAACTGGATTCCTACCGGCTTCCCTTTGAAAATGGCTCAGTCAGTATTCTATAGACAAATAATAGAATCATATTAAAGATATCTACTCCGTCTTACCTCTTACAAAAATTGACCCTTCCCTACTGGTAGTCACTCCATGTAAAATACTGGTATTCAGCTGCATCCAGTTAGACTGGTAGCCGACCCTAACATACATAGTTGAGAAAAGGCTAGGCAGATGATGGTCATTTCTTTAACGAAGTTGGTCTTTTAAGACCAACTTCGTTAAAGAAATGAGATAGAGGGTAGAACTTTTTAGTTGATTGCTTCGACTAATTTTAAAGATTCCCCCGCAAACAACAGTAACAGAAGATTTTAAAGATTTGGTTTACGTATTATCTTAAAAATTTTAAATGTCACAGCCTCTCACAGATTCTCGCCTCCGGACATTGTAGATCAAATCTAGCTTGCGTTTATTGATTTAGATCGAAATCCGATATTTTAGTTCGTCGGCATTAGATTGCCTGATTGTATGTACCCACAAAATGAGAATTTTTATAGAAAAGATTATATATACTTAGAAGCGATTATCGAGATGTATGTATTTCTACCATAGGTTTCTTATGGTATTACTCGAATCTATTTAGTCAAATATCTTTAAAGCCTTTTTAAACTACTCAAAAGAAAATAGGGCCCAACCAGGTTTTAGGCTATTACTTATTTAAAAAAAAATGATTAAGTGATTTTTATGCCTGATGGAGCAGAGATTTAGCTTTTTTTAAACATTGTCAATGGTAAAATTTGTTTATTTTGACCGATTTACACAAAATAAGCACTTAAAAGGGAAATAAACCCAAATTAACTTGAAAAATAAACTTAGCTTATCGTCCATTTTCTGCATTCGTTTGATGATAGCAGCGAGTGAAGTCTGCTCTGCTCTGCCTAACTGCTACACTTTCAATAAGATGGGTAACATTTTGTTCCGGAATTCGTTCCCAACAGAGTTTTAGCGAGTTTACTTAAAGGCTTCTTTTCAATTGATCCCATCAATGCGCGATGGAGTTGAGGTCGGGACTCATAGCTGGCCATGGGAAAACTGTGTTATTGGCCTTAGAAAGTGTTCTTTGTGTGTGTGTGGCCGTATGTATGCGAGCAAACGCCGGCGCCCATTCCTTGCGAAAATGGGATAACATGAGGTTGGATTACCCGCTCATCGTAACAGGCGACGGTTACAGTACCCTCATCCAGTATTACCAGCTATGTTTTGCCTACCAAGCTTATTCCCATCTATACCATAACACTTGGACTCCCAAAATGGTCTATTCTATGGATGCTTGGTTCTGTAAAACGTTCACCTTGTTTTCTCCACATGTGTTTATAATTACTGAAAAACTTGACTATATAGTAGTCTCTAAAGAGTACAACCCTTCAGTTATCTATTGCCCAGTTCAAATACTTGCAAGCGTACCTTAAGGACGTTGCTGGGCCCTTGTCAGTTTGAGTCGAACAACACGCACTCTGGAACGTTGACCATCTTTGTGCAGCCGATTACTAATGGTTTGATCACGGACTCTGGTACTAGTAGATTACCGCAGCCGGTTTTCTTCGGCCTGGGAGGTTACGGTACGCTCTCTTCACGCAGTTAACCTGATGTACCGGTCTTCCTGGGAAGTTGTGGCTGTAATTCTTCCTGATCCAGGTTGTAGTTACACTCTCGGTGTCCCGAAAGCATTTCCACACGTTTCGGATAGCTCGTCGCGATGCACCGAGACGTATTGCTACTGATCTCGAGCCTCCCACCTGAAGCATAGCAACAGCTCTTGCTGCGCTTTCCATGTCCATATGACGACGAAAACCAGGCATAGTAATCATCTTAAACACCAAAAAAAAAAAAAAGCTGTGACAGGTAACGTCAATGCTTGGAATCGGACTGAGAACACAAGTGAAAGAATTCGTACAACAAGCACTTCACATTTTCTGTCTACCCACTTGGAATTCTACGATAAAATTGATGCTCGAATATGCTTACTTAATTATTTATTCTTAGACAAATTTCTAAATGAACTTAGGGTAGACCCTATTTTGCTTTGAGTAGTTTAAACGTTAGTTGGATCGCAATTACTTAGTAAGTAATTAACATTTTCCCCGAAACTACCGTATCGTCTTTCATTCTGACTGCTCAGACTATCTTTGTACGGTTTGTTCCTATAATTTTAGAGCTATAATAATATAATAACCCATAATATAATTTTCAGTTTCCTTCATATCAGCTTTGATAATTTGTCTTTTTTTTGATGTAGTTGTTTGTTTTTTAATACAGGTGTTTTTTTTTTAATTCTTATATCAAATTTTTTTATAGGTACCTTGTTTCTGTAGCAAAACGTCTCAGAGTTGTTTGGAAAGGTTGGTTGTACGCACGGCTACACATCAAACCATGCAGTATTCGCTGATTTCTGATTGTACGAAAAACCTATACAATACGAGGTCAGGTAAAACTGAAAATGTATAGTATAATGTATATAGCTTGATATGTCGCCGTGAGTACCATGTGCACTAAATATTTTATTTATTGCACAGGTATGTGCACTAAATATTTTATTTATATTTTACACGGTGTATTTATATATTTATAGCCTCTATCACCTGTATCTTCATTTTTTTCTTATACATTTTATTAGTTTATTATAACAATACCTGTTCTTATACAAACTGTGGTACCCGTTGTAGAATCTACACAGGCTTCCACACTCCACAATCTGGTGTGGTCATCAGTGAAACACGGAGCGTTGACTTCCTTCGTGTCCAGTCCAGGACATTGGTAAACTGTCTCGGAACACGCAACGACGTAAAAAAAAGAAATAGCGAGAACTGTTGGAAAAGCGTTCCAGATAAAGAACAGCCGGTCGATTCTGTAAAAATCTCACCGTGAAAACTTAGGTGAAGTGAGTTTGCTTTTGCAAGGAATTGACACTATTGACAGCTCACTCCACGCTCACTTCACCTAAGTTTTCACGGTGAGATTTTTACAGATTCGCACCGCTGATTATATTATGGTAAGCGGTATGTAATTAATTATATTGCAAGAATAACTCAAACTCAAAGCTATTTATTTAAATCAAATTATAATATTATATCCTCAAAATTAATTGTACAAGTCTAATTTATTTTTACAAAAGTACACATTGCTAATTTATTAAGTATATAATGGACGGATGGATGACCCCTGCTGTATGTAACACAGGTTTTCCTAGCATGCACTGATCATTTATTTTGTACCCCGCTATTTGCACGCTTATATCGGTTCCTTAGTAAAATTCAACTATATCCGACGCTCCTGTATACTTATCTCCTTTGTTGACTGTACATAAATAAAAAAGTTATTTAAAAAAAATAACCCGACTTCAAGAAGAAATTAACTCAAAATAAAATAAATTTAATTTCGGAAGTCGCGTCTTGGGATCTGTATTTCAGTTTTAGTTTTTTGGCACCGACTTCCGAGTTATTTCATAATTTTGAGTTCATTTCTTTTAGAAGGCGTTTAATTTTTTTAAATTGCTTTTTTATTTCGTAATTTTTAGTTTTAAGTAAAAACTGAAATAATTGTTTGTAATAAGTAGGTAATAGTTTTGTTGTAAATATTGCACTAGAATTTGACCAAGGTTTTGGATGTTTTCCCTTCGACACTACACCCGTAGCTCGTACCAATAAGCCAGGCCGTCACACTTACACGTATTAGTTTATATCTTGAAAATTACTATATCGATTTTGATGAAACTTACACTGTTCCCCAAGTTGAAGTAAACGTAAGCCAATAAAAAAAATGGTCACGATCCAATTAACAGTTGCGGAGAAATGCGTGGACAAACATACATACATACGTACATACATATTATATACATACATACATACGTAATACGTAAATACATATATACATAATACATACATATGTCTATAAAATGTTTACCCACTTCAAAAAAATAGGAGGTTATCAATAAAACTCGATACGTATGTATGTAAATTATTATTGGAATTGCATTATATTCACATATGACAATCTATTAGGGCTTCCAAACAAATATACAAAATTTTATAGACGTATTATAATGCAATTCCAATAATACATACATACATACATACGTGTCTAATTGATGACCTCCTTTTTTTTGAAGTCGGTAATAAAATAAATAATCATGAAGCTACTTATTTTAAAACGTAGTAGGTTCCTATGGAGAAGATAGGCCGGGGTTAAGAGCGTTTACGCCGTACGGCATTTCATACATACTTTCAAGCCCTTATTTTTCGAAATTAATGAACTGCTATTAATGAAACTTCATACGCATAAGCAGGATACAAAGGTCTATAAAGTTAGTAGAGAACATTTTCGAAATGTCTTATTTAAAAAAGATAATTGGAATTCTCTGTTTCTATGGAAAATTTAAAATCGGTCTAATTTGGCTGTAACACTATTATTCGAAAATGTTCTCTACTAACTTTTTAGACCTTTGTATCCTGCACATGCGTACGAAGTTTCATTAAAATCGGTTCATTCATTTCGGAAAATAAGGGCTTGAAAGTTTGTATGAAATGCCGTACGGCGTAAATGCACTTAATTGCGTAACACGTTATCAGCAGCATTTTGACATTTCAACAAGATTCATTGCGTTATTTACGTTGTTGAGCAGACACTTTTTACGAACATATGAAGCAATGGATTAGCAATATCCTTCGAAATGATTCAGATTGAGATAGTGTGTTACGGAATTATGGTGCTGGTAAGGAAATCTATGGACACTCTTTTAACCCTTAGTCTGCCGGAACGTAGATCTACGCGAGACACAATGGCTTTTTAATTGTGTCTGTAATTACGGCACACGAGCGGTTAATCAATCAAAATATAGGTTGTCATCATTCATGTTTTAAATAATAAACGGCGCAAATACTCCAATCTCTTCGGAACATATGTTTGAGCCGTTTGGGGTTGAAACTCTAGGGCCATGGGGCCCGAGTGCCCACTTAGTATTTCGAGACATCGCCAGCGGTTGGTCGACTCTTCACGTGACCAGAGAGGCTAGCCTATTTTTTGGCCAAAGAATCAGCATTGCCATACAACGTGGCAATGCTGCCAGTCTTTTGGGCACGTTTCCTGTTGACAGCGATGCGGATGAATTTTTTGATGCCCTTTGATTATTTCCCCTCCTTTTTATATACTTGTACATATTATTATTATTATTTTAATACTGTTAGCTTTTAAAATTATGTTTCCATAAATAAATAAATGGATACTTAATGTTTTAAATTATGTGGGAAATAAGTAGAACATTTGATTTCTTTGAAAATTATTATACTTAGGGCTGATTTTTCAATCATCTGATAACTTTATTCGAGGAATAATTTTGAAATTTTGACAGTTATTTCATCCAAAATTGTCAAACGTAAATTTTATTCCTCGGATAAAAGTTATCTGGCGATGGAAAAATCAGCCGTTAGGGCATTAAATAATATCGTCATTGGGAATGTTTTCGATTGTAGATGAACTTATTTTTTACATTTTGTAAGTATAATAGTTGTTTACTTATTAATATAACTACCTAGTGTTGCCATTTGACATTATGCTGAACTAAAGCCCTTTTGGCATAATTTTTAGGTGTCCCAACCCAAAGGGTAAAAACGGGACCCTATTACTGAGACTCCACTGTCCGTCTGTCTGTCTGTCACCAGGCTTTATCTCATGAACCGTGATAGCTAGACAGTTGAAATTTTCACAGATGATGTTTTTCTGTTGCCGCTATAACAACAAATAATAAAAATAAAATAAAGTTAATATTTAAAGGGGGTATAAAAGAAACGTGTTTTTCGGCGTTTTATGCCTTGTGCACTTAGCCGGTTTTTTATATACTTTTAAGGTGTTTTATTTGTATTCATGCCCATTCATGTATTTTTTTTCGTTCTTTGTTTCTACTACTTGATGGTTATGTAAACTTTTCTCCAATCGTATTTTACTATATTAGAAACCGTTTGTCCCACGGTTAAGCTTATGTAGGACATGTACCTACATGTTCTTTAACTTAAGGGCTTACAGGACCTAAACGCAACAAACGCAAGTTATAGAAACAATAAAAGTATAATTATGATCGACTACAGTAAACAAAATCAGAAAAATATATGAAATTCTTCAGGATAGCTGGTTAGGTAGTTAATGTGTTGAAAACATTGGCAAACATTGGCTAGGTAGTTAATGTGTTGAAAACATAATACAACTAATTTGATAATGACGCCGATTCTGTTGTTTACAAACTAAACTAAATTTAAGTTCAGCCATCTTTTTCTTTCTATTTCATTAAGAAAAGGACGGAAGATAAATATTAGTTTAGTCCTGTCAAATTAGTCAGCGCCTGACGTAAATTGACGTATTTTTATTAGCCAATATTTTAATCTCGTCTAATGTTGTCTATAGAATATCTTAATTTGACAGGACTAAACTAATATTTATCGTCTGTCCTTTTCTTAATGAAATAGAAAGAAAAAGATGCATGAACTTAAATTTAGTTTAGTTTGTGAACAACAGAATCGGTGCCACTATAGAACTATAAACCTTAGTAATATACATAGGTACTCGTACAATCATTCTGATTTTTTGTCAGATCATTCTACAAGCAACATACTAAAACACTAGTGTTTTAATTTTTCAGTCCAAACAATAGATTTTTTGTAATTAAATAATTGCTTCATATTTTCCAATAAATTACCAGCGTTGTGTCATCGCGCTTCTCTTTCTTTTCTATGCAGTCCGACAGTGACCGCGCTTTAGGTCATGTAAGCCCCTTAAACGCTGTCTGTTTATCTGTCTAGTATGATAGAGGTGCGTAGTACGCAGGTAGCCTGTAAATAATTCAGGTTTCTACAAACGGTACAATGTTATATTACCTATGTGTATTCTCAGCATAAATAATAGTAAGTAGTGGCTTGATCTATTTCAATTTGGAGGAAACGCTGCCTTGCGTGATGACGCGTTTTTAGGAGAATGGCTGGAGAAGGTAGCACGCAGAGAAGAGTGGAAAGTTATGGAGGAGACTTTTGCCCAGCAGTGTGTCAATAGAGAATGAAAAAAAAACTTATTTAATATCTACTTTCTTTCTTCATAAAATGTTGTTCTTTGTCAAGACAAATATAACACAAGTGTTATAGTATTTCAAGGTACTACGGCTATCCCATAGATAACACAAACAAAAAAGCATCAGCTAATAGGAGCACGATATTATATCGTCCGGATCAGTGCTCTATTAAGCGTCTCACACCACACCTGAGACGTTTTTAATTATCGAAAGTAAACATCCCGGAATCTGTTACGGGACTTCATAAATGTAAATTGGAGGCGCGCATCCCGTTTAGCGGGGCTGCCTCGCCCCGCGCGCCACCCCGCGGCTCGCCCCCCTCCGCCCCGCGCGCCGACGGCCGAGGAAACGGGGCCGGGCGCCGACGAACCGAGGATTGCGGTGTACATCACTACGATATACTTATCGCTATCGTTGTATTAGTAAATTGCGGGAAGATTTTAGTTTTCCCGGAATTGTTAGCGTAGTGACGTAGCCATGCTTAGACTACGCCGAGATTACTAGTTAACCTAAACCGCTAACAGGATGACTGAAAATTAGAGGTGAAATTAACAGGTTTTTTTCTTTTTTGCTGTTTGGTTTTTTAGTGCACAAATAATTTAATCTAACAGGCTTTTATGTTAATAAATTCAGATCGATTTCAATTTTGTGTTTAATCATTTGAAAGTGGTTCATTTCATCATTAACCTATTACGACATAAATATAAAACAGATTTTATGGTTCAATATAATTCAATATTTGATACTCATTGAGACCACACAGATGCAGCTGGATCAGAAGAATATAAATCTAACTGTCCTAATGATAAGGATGAAAATGGTTCACAAAATAATAAAACGAAATGAAATATCAAAGAAGGACGAGCCGACTTTTGAAAATTTGACCAAAAATCCGTGCTGGTTGATTCGTAAGAGGCGTGAATATACTTTTATAGAAAAAGACAATAGGCAGTGAGGGGAAGGGTTCGAGTCGAGGCACAATGGCTGCGTCGGCGAGCCGGCAGGTAGAATAATTAATTGCCCCTCAGAGGCATACGTCCCAGATAGTGCTGTGGCAATTTTAAACAAATCTCGTAATTTTAGTCCTGTCAATAACTACTAAATAATTACGGGAACAGTTTTGTGTCAAATTTTATACAAATTAAAGCAATAGTAGGTACTAACTACATTTTATGAAAATTATAATTTGTTGGAAGTTTCTATTACGAAGTTAATCTTCAGCTCATTTTAGTGGAAAGTTTAGTCAGTTGGAAAATTAACGTAGTGAAGAATTAAAATTAAAATCAGATGTATTAGAACATGACCAAACCTCTTTAAGGATAAAATGGATGAACTCGAAATAAGCCAAGACTAACTAAATGTAGCAAATATGAATCATGAAATACAAACAGTAAACTATGAACGCCGTTGAGAAGGGTAGACATAAGATATATTTTGATAGATAGTCGGCAAACACGATTTATTATATACTCGTTACAAAATAAAGACGATAATATTTAGATAATAGCTTGAATGAAACTGACAGCACACTGACAGGTTAAACGGAAAACGCTTTCAGTTACATTCTTTTGTAATAAATGCGGAGAAAAAATAATTCCAAGATTGTGGTATTGAGATCCGTGTTGTGTAGGCAAGTTAATCCCGAAAGGAATCTCTTTAATAACAGCTAGGCTGCTGTTAATTGAAACTGCTCATTCTTGGTTTTGATAATGTGATGTTTTGGTACCCTTAGGTCCCAAAACATCACATTATCAAAACCAAGAATGAGCAGTTAGCAGTTGGTGCTTACACCAAATGTGGAAGAAAATATACAAGGTCCCATCAAAATAGATGGACAAACTTTTAGAAATCATTCAGATCACCAAAATAAGGACGATGGTAAAAAAATATATAAAGAAAAACGCATAGATACTTACAAGAAAAATAATAAGCTAAAGAAAATACACTAATGTGCCGGCAATTTATTATTTTAGGTCAAAATAAAATCACTTTAATCAGCGTTTTTTTTTTTTTGCTTGGATATTTTTGGTTAGACGAACTGAGCGCTGTGTTAAAATTTGTCCATCTATTTTAATGGGACCCTGTATATTTTCTTCCACAGTTGGTAGCGATAGGCAACGTGTTTGTAAGGCTTTCGATCATCCATCGAAGTTTACACAGCAAGGTGTGGAAACAAAAAGGGTTTGGTTTGGTGTATCGGTTAACAATTCGGGCACTAGTTCGAAAAATCCGCTATCAAAAAACCTCAAAAACTCTCGTTTGTCTTTTATTTGTCGGTGCTTTTTTAACATATTGTGGATATGGGAGCTCCGATGCATTCACCGCACTGGCATTCAAACGATATTTTTTTACATTGAGCGTATTTCAGACTAGTCCGACGTTAGTAACATTGCAGGCCAGTTGAATGTCCCTTTGAACTTCATTAAATAGCAATCTATGAGTATTAAATAATAATAATAATAAGTTTATTGATCCAAAAATATACACATAGGTTGTAAGGAGTTACATGCTAAGACTTAATCAACTAACAATGGACACAAGGTGAGTAAAACAGTTGTCTATAATAAAAATTAAATCCTGTCTCCTAAACTAGGGATGGCCTGTATCTTAGGAGACAGTGATTCGATTGATCTAACTTAATAAATGATGGATCGAAGGTTTCGAGTGTCGATGTTAATCCACCATAAAAACAAAATTGTGATTTTAGATTTATTTGAGCCTGGCTGGATGCAGATATGGAGAGAAAAGAAAATAATAAATTATAAAAAATAAAATAAATAAAAAATAATAATTAAAAAGAAACATTTAATCCTAGAAATTATAATTTAAACTTAGCGTATTGCTATTGAAAATAATTAATCGCAATAAGCACATTAAAGTTTAAAGGGTGGTCTGGAAATGCAGTGTCTCTGTCACAACCCTTACTTGCATATAAATGATAGTGAAATTTAATAAAGGAACATTAATAAAATCTAGAAATGTTTGAATAAAAAAAAAAGAATTCTGAAACACAAATTAATTGAATATATGCATTCAGTATACTCTGCAGAAGTTTTTGATACAAATGAACATGAAATACTATAGATGAGTTACGAGTAACACGATGAAAACGCTACGTTGGATCCAAAAAATAAAATAAAAATAACAGGCTACCTATCATGATTGTATTTCTGGTTAAAATTGAAGTCCAGTGTGCAACATTCTCATCGAAATTGAACAATGAGCTTGATAAGGATAAATAATTTCAAGCAGCATCCTAATTGCGTACCTTATTTTTAATCACAATCTGATTCATTTTTAAGCATATTGCTAATCCATTGCTTCATATGTTCGAAAAAATCTTCTGCTCAACACCGTAAATAACGCAATTAATGTTGTAGTAGTACCTAATTACACCACAGGTTTGAATGAATTCAATGGTTTTATGAAAATATTAGTATAATATTAGTCTGTGTGGTGCCGGACTTAAAGAATAGCACCACCCCATACTTCCCGTGGGTGTCGTAAAAGGCAACTAAGGGGCGTACCGGAGAATGGGCAGCAGCATTCTCTATGTATTCCACCACCATACCATACTGCGATCGCCAACCCGCCTGCCAAGCGTGGCGATTATGACAAACCCCCCCTTTTTTGAGGGAGGCCTATGTCCAGTAGTGGACGTCTTTCGGCTGAAATGATGATGAAAATATTACTGAATCACCACAGTAGGTAATAGGTATACATAAGAACACGAAAGAGGAAAGACCGTAGAACAAAAATACGCTTCAAGAGCAGGTCCTACCTACATGTTAAGTCGTTAACACTTCATTTGGTCCACTTGAATTATTTCCCTTTGTTGAAAACATTAAGGGAACTAATACACCAGATTAAGTTTATTGTCTTCAAACTGTATAAACCTTCAAGTTGCTGATTTAATAATTGCTTTTACATTTTGTAGAGGGAGACGTTATTGTATGCATCTTTCTTTCTTTTTCATGTCTTTTGGCATCCAAAACGGTTGTGCTAAACTTAATACAACATCTTCAAGAACAGTATTTGCTTCCCTGTCTGTCATTTAATACAATTTATCGTACTTATAAAGATTTGTTATTTTTATCGGTTTGAACTCTCTCGTAATGTAAACAACTGTTTTAGCTAAATTATCGCCCAATTCTCAAAGTATTGTTGTATTAAAGTTTGTGTTTTCTTTACGATCTAGTCGCAGTGTTATTTTGTTGTTAATTTATACATAACTTCAATGGAGGGTTTATCTGGGAGATTATTATTTTGGTAATTTTTGAGGAAGATACACTAAGCCTGGCTTGATTTACGCTCATCATTGGGAAAAGTTAGAAAATCCACCATGACTTTTATGAGGATAAATTGTCCTAATTACTGAGTGAATCCAACGTGTAATATTTGTTTTATTTTCCTGGTAAAAAAAGTTTTGAAACTGTCGACAATGTCGACATTGACTACAAATAAATTATAACGGTGAATCTTTAGTTTTGCTTGAAGTTTTCCGTTTGTTTATTATCTAGTTTGTCATCTATTAGCATGTTTTTTTTTTTTAAAGAATTGAAGCTCTTGATCAGATTATTGTGTAAGAGTGTAAAAAGGACAGGTGCATTAAAATATAACAATGAGCATAAACTAAACATATCATCATGACCTTATACCAATGATATCCACATTTACGTTTCCAGTTCCCCTTCAATATTAAAACTCATGAGAAAATTAGAAGATGCAGTCATGCAGTACAAGGATAAAATGTTGCGTAACGATTATTTTAGTTTTTACGAGTGATGCAACTCTAGGGTTTAAGCAAGTGGAGCAATACTAACAATAAATGAATCACAACAATGACATCACCATGGGAAATATCCAATAACTTACCGACTACAATGAACGATTGCACTGTACTACGGAGTTTGATGTCCTAGCTATCTGTATTAGGTATTTGGGACATCAAAATCTGTGTACAATGACCTCGACGGGCGGCGTGTTCGCGGCAACCTTGCCCGGCCGTCGTCGTCATGGCGGGAGCGCGGGCCGGTCGCGGTCGAAATTTTAAACTTCGAACGACACGACACTCGGCACGTTCATTCGAGTGATCCCGGAAAGTAAGTCCGGTCAAGTGCACATCACTAATTTACGTGTTATGGTTTTAGTGTTGCATATGAGCGGTTGTTTATTAGTTTAATGTTTATGGCTTTTATGGTTAATTTGCATTTGTATGGCGGTTTATGAAGGTGCAACAAATTCCTGAGTTACTTTTATGAGCTAATTGAATTTGCTTCATCATTACCTAATGATGTTTAAAAATAACAGTATCTAGCTACTTATGCAGCAAAATAACTGAGGTGAAATTAATGATACATAAGAAACGGAACTATGATTTAATTACTTACTCGTAATAATTATGTTTATGAGTTCAGTTAAATAGATCTAAAAGAAGACGAAGTAGTACGTGCTAATTATAGTAAATCTAAAAACCGTAAAGCGTACGGTTACAGATCATTGGAAATTAGAAGCAGAGTTGTGAAAGTCCCGAAGTGCGGCATGCCAGCGATCACGTAAGCTGCAGCTATCTAGCCAGCCACTGAGCCACTCAAATATTTCATAATGCCCATCTAACGACGACGCTAGATGATGAGAACTACCATTCCTACCAGCTAGGGGAGAAGGAAAATTAAAAATATATAGGTAAAGACCAATTCTAAGTAAAGCTGGTCTCACTGATCTACCAGCTAAGAGAGAAGGAATATCGAAAAAAGTCTGCGGTCACGCATTCCAAGATGACTATAGCAACAATCTTAGTATTTGAGTCAAATGGCGTAAAAGTTTGCTTTTACCTCAATGTAATATGAATAATTGAATATACTTCACATAATGTGAAGAGTAAACACTACAATAATGATATTATATTTTTTTTAAACAAAAATCTTCGACTATTTTGAATACATTACCATTGTAAACACCAAACAGTGTGTTTATAATTATGTATGAATTTGTTTTCCTCAGCTGCTAGCACAAGTAAAGCTAATTGTTATCTTCCAAAATTACTGTTACCGGTTGGCCTCTGCATGTACTAATACGTCGGCATCTAAGGAATTTGTTCACTGTTGCAAGGCTACTTTTATTCTGCTAATTCATCTTGTACGTTATAGTTGTACATTTGGATATTTCCAAGACTTTTGCAATGCAAATCGTTGATTGTACACACGTTCACCAATTGACTGGCTTGGACTTGTACTAATAAGCGTGTGGTTAGATTACAATGAGCATTAGCATCGTTTTGCTCTCGGCAGGTTTATCGTAGATGTTGGTCGAGTTGTTGTCACTGGACACGATCTCATTGACCTAGCAAGAGCGTGTGGTGGCAGTGTGGCACCGGTGGCGGCTGATGCAGTAGCGACATTCGGTCGAGATAATGTGGCACACGAGTGTCGTTCACACGGGGTTCATGCGTCGCGCGGCGATGTGGCGGTAACGTCACGCCGATATCAGGGCAAGACGCTGCGCCGGCGGCTGGCGTGCGGGAAAGAGAGAGTGCGGCACACAGGTGTGCGCCGAGGCAGCCGGCCCATCAGCTGTTCGACGCGCTCGCTCGTGCCCGTTCTGCCGTTGCTCCGATGAATGCCGCGTGCATTGCGGGCAGCCACTGAACCCAGTGTTCGTCGATAGCCGCCCGCGGACAGACGCGCGATCCCGCCCGTTTGCCCGCCGATTCTCGCTCGCTTCCCGCATCGTAGCTCGGATGTGTCAGTGTGTGCATGTTTGTGTACCGTGTTGTCACTGACGCGACGATCGCGAGCTCTTTGTCTAATTAGCAGGTAGGCAAATGCTTCACTAAACTTTTTTTACAGTCGCGTCGGCCGGACACAATCGACTTACTTTTACGTCGGTTTATTTTTCTGTCGTAATTGAATTGTATGTACCTAACTCTCATTGTTCTCACTTTTTATAGTTTATAAAAGTGTAGTCTTCGTACTATTATCAGAGTTGGTTTAATTATTTACAAGTAAAACAAGTAGTAAGGCGTAAAGGGAGCAGCTATTTAGAAACAAAGGTTACGCTCAACGCGGCGATAAAAAGGGCCGAAACTGGTTTTCCGTGGAAAGGCATCTGGCACGCACTAATTGATATAGCATCAACTGACGTTTATAATTATGAGTGTCGAAGTGGAGCGGCGCACAGACTCACAATTTGTTAATGCGATTAAGAAGAAAGTCCTCGTTAATGCATTCTGATGTAATGGATTAGCTGCAATAAAAACCGATGAATTATCATAAACTTTTAGTTACCTAATAGAGGTACCCACTTTTAGTACAATGCGATTCAAATAAGAATAGGAACGTCAATGACCTCTATCTGTCAAATGTTGATTGAAAAGTACGGTTTGCAAAGAAAACTTATTTGCGTATCAATAACTTTTTTTTTTGTTTAACCGAATCTTAGATAAATCAAAGTGATAAAAACATCAAAAAATGAGTCATAATTAGTTTTTTTTAAATTATGCTACTTTCTTTCTTATTTTCATTGTTGACAACAATTTACCAGAAAGTAAAGAAGATGCCAGTCGCCATCTTGTCGTTGTTGGGTGTTACATGCTCTGTGGTTGTTGGTGTTCTTCTTCGTGAGACTGGGTGCTTGTGGAGTGTTACTGTTTCTTCCGTTAATTCTGTATGTTACGTGGTTGTTTCCTGTTAAATTTGTTATTGTTGTTATTTGTTGACGATGCCCACTCAAACAGTGATGCAGACATGAGCGGAATTGAAAAAAAAAATGTTTTCGTAAATAATTAATGTTATTAAAAAAATATCTTGTTTTGCTCACCCTACCCAATTTGTTCGATTTGACAGCTATGACGTCACAACATGGCGCTAAGTCGATCCTATTCTTATTTGAAACGCATTGTAAGTATCTTTCTACTGACCTTGCTTTTAGAGCTATAGGTGAGTACATACCTATGACTATGTACTACTAGCAAGGTCGTTGCGATTCAAACCTATTTGACCTCATTTAAGGATGACACACACACAGCTGCCTTCAAAAACTAAAAAGTCACTTCAACATTCAAATTGCACTGAAATACTTTTTCGTAATCTCGCAAGTGATTGATAAAGTACTTAGTAGTAGGAGGGGGTGGGGGAGTACGGCAAGGGAGAAGGGGAGGGACTAGTGACGCCCATGACGTAACGAATCGGTATGCGATCGAGTTGACGAGAAATTACCATTAACTATTAATACGTTTTCTAAACATGCAGCTATAAAGTCATACACTAAAAGTACTAAAAGATTATAGATACCTACATAATACGAGTAAGTACGTATTACCTGCACGCGATAGGATGCTATTGCCATATTGTCGTTGCCGAATGAATACCGGCTGCTACAAAGCAAATGCATGTGCAGTTGTTTTTTTTTTAACTTTCGAAACGTTAAATTTTTGAAAAGTTTAACTTTGGATTTGGAACTAATTCTACACACAAGTTAACGACAAATACAAATTTTCTAACTACTGTCGTTGAAAAAGTTTCTGCAATAAAAAAGTATCGTTTCTTTGCAACGCGCTCTTTAGTGTTGCCAGTCTCAATAAATATTTAAGTTACTGCTAATGAATGGACATCGGTAATGATGGTGATTACTTGTATGGTTCATTACTGATTATTACTATTAACCAACAATTAAGATAATTGCTTCTTTATTGTTTTTGTTGTTGGTTTTGTAATAAAATTTACTACATATTTTTGCGTCTTCCCTCATTACGTGTGTATATTTATCTCTTTTTAATAATGATGTCTGCATAAATAATTAAAACACGATTATCATTCTACGAGACAAGAGACTGCTATAAAATTATATTTGTATTCATATATCATTTGGTGGCCTCTCAACTTAAATAAATAAGCATTCTACCTACTTAGCGTTCAGTGCTCACTACCTACACGATTGCAATGAAGGTTTTTTTGATAAAAAGGGGAAAATAACTTGAAGGAGACCGTGTATGAGAACAAACAAAAAAAATAACTACATAATAACTTTGACTTTTGTATTAAAAACTAGGGTTTATGTATCAGCCGAAATTAATTGCTTTAGGTAGACTAGACACGTCACATAATAATTTATATCGTAGACTTTATTATACAAAATAATTTCATAGTCAAATTCTTAGTTAACGCCTGGAAAGGTTTCGCAAATATGTATCTAATTAGAGTTGACATTAAAACGAATTTCTAATATTACTTAGGCCTTTGGACCTGAATTGTAAAGTACCATAAATGGTTTACATAAAACATTAACTAGATCTACCATGTATAGCAGCTGCAGCCTAACGCAGCAGTAAGTATGTAGCTAAAGTACTTATCAATAATAAACAAAGTAAAAATAATGATGTCATCAACATACACCAATACCTAAATAAAAAACAACGAGAAGAATCTGATTGTATCCCCCCGAAGTATCCAGTCCGAACAAAGATTGCCATGAAGTCAGCCAAAGACCCATACTGGCCAGTTACGGACAGAGAAAGAATTTATTACCCTCTTACCAGTATTTTTGCAAGTGGTAAAAGTCAACTGAATGGTAGGTTATTATGATTACGAGCTAGTGTCGAACCAGTACAAAGTGTGTTATTGCTACCTTTACGTCCAATGTTTATGTTAAACTTGACTTTACAAGTCAAAAACCCGAGTCCTTTACGACACTGTTCAAAATTTATTATGAAGGATTATTAAGTTCGGATTCACCCTTCATTTGGTAACATTAAACCTCTTTTTATATACGGATATACCACATATCACCATCTTGAATTCTTGACACAGTGAAATTAATATTACAATTTTTAGAAGCTCTGAAGCAAAAACTATCTTGATTAAAGAATATAGTTTCCAATACATGGATGTGTTTATAACAATTTAGATGAACCTCATGCACACAAAAAGAGAGATGGTCGTCAAACATCAAAGTATTGACAGGTATAACATTGATAAGAGGAAAGAAAAAGCGAACATCATCCAAGTTCAAGGCGGCTAATGAACAGCAATTGGTAACAAATACAAAGCCAACACGTGAAGTAATTATACCTTATCTAGCTTATGTTTCTTTTCTGTAGCAAGAAATATTATTCATTGCACAACCTTAGTGCGAGTACATTATGACACGTGTCAACTTTTTATGCCACAGCATAACTATAAACAATATTAAGAGCTTGTTTCTCGCCTTAATTTATTGTGTTTAGTACTTCCTATTGCTTCATTAATGTAATAATTACTCGTATCGTTTTCAGTTTTAGCTACTGTTTGTTAAAATGTTAGAATTAAAAATACTTTTTATATCGTATTGAATTTTCCTACATGCGCTATGAAAAGGAAATACAGTCGGTTCGCAGGTATTTTACCACTGACAGCAGCAACCTTATTGTTATGAGAATAAAGATCACTGTGATCTGGACCGGGATGCAAATTTAAAGGTAAAGTAACTGTGAACGGACTACTTTTTTATGAGCTAGACATTGTAGGTTAAAAAAAATCAAATCAAAAGAGGTTTATCATCGATTATGAATTATAAATGTTGGTAGTGAACTTGGCTTTGATTTTAAAGGAGGTTGTATACAAGTAACGTGAAAAGAGTTAACCAAGGTTAACAACCAGCCAGCTACTCATCTAAGGGTGACCTTGACTCACATGAAATTACCAATTAGGACAGCATACTAGTAATAAACGTAAATCGTAACTAATGTTCAGTTGAAACTGTTATCAGTAGTTAAACAAATGTTCCTAATATAAATCGTAGAATATTTGTGTCAAGTTTGTTATTATTCGTACTTTATAAGAAAAGTTGAATTTTGAAAGTTTGGTAATAAAGTTTAGTTATATACAAATGAAGGCCGCAAAACAGATTAAAGGTTAAACATATATTTTTGAAGAGTCACAAAACTTTGCAATAAAAATCCAATAGTATTCGCAAATTAAGTTATTATAATGACTTTGAGTGTAATTTTACTACACAAGAAACTCCTCTTTTGTACTATGATTCAAGAACATAACACAAGAAAGTACAATGACAAAAATCATCACAGCCAAAATTCAAACTAAAACCAATCATCTGAATACACAAAGACAAAGTTATGAAAGAAAAACTGAAAGCAGCTAAACATGCTTAAATTGAAACCGGCGGATATGTAGCATCGCAGGATGAATCCATATTCCCTAGTCTAGACAGAACCGACGTCGCTATCTGTATTCCACCCGTTGCGACAAGACGTGTTAATCGCCACAATAGCACCAAGCTTTTTATTAAAAAAGTAACGGGTAGGCATTGAACCTCCGACCTCTGGACAAATACTACGGAGACTTAGAACTTCGCTTTTTTTCTTTACCAATAAGGTAAAGTGTAGTAGGTAAGACTATTAGAGAGTCCTTTCTGTCCAGTTTTGGATTCAGTTCCAATTTTTCATTACACAGGGTCACAGGCAAAACGGCAATGTTTATTGTACTAAACAATACAAAATATAGTAGCAATTTAGTAGTAGCAATTTCGTCTGTTTTGAACATAACATTTAATTTAATGCTGTATGTTCAAAATAATTATTTCGCAATTTATTATAATTTTGTCAATTCAAATTGGGATTTGTTTGTGATGTTCATATTTTATTTGATGAAACACACTAGCTGTAAACACTACAGCGAAACTGTTATTCCAAATGAATGGCGTCGATTCTGATGTTGTTTACAAACTAAACTAAATTTAAGTTCAGGCATCTTTTTCTTTCTATTTCACTAAGACAAGGACAGAAGACAAATATTAGTTTAGTCATGTCAAATTAGTCAGCGCCTGGCGTAAATTGACGTATTTTTAGTAGCCATTTTTAGGGTTCCGTAGCCAAATGGCAAAAACGGAACCCTTATAGATTCGTCATGTCTGTCTGTCTGTCTGTCTGTCTGTCTGTCCGTCCGTATGTCACAGCCACTTTTCTCCGAAACTATAAGAACTACACTGTTGAAACTTGGTAAGTAGATGTATTCTGTGAACCGCATTAAGATTTTCACACAAAAATAGAAAAAAAACAATAAATTTTAGGGTTCCCCATACATAGAACCGAAACTCAAAATTTTTTTTTTCATCAAACCCATACGTGTGGGGTATCTATGGGTAGGCCTTCAAAAATGATATTGAGGTTTCTAATATAATTTTTTTCTAAACTGAAAAGTTTGCGCGAGAGACACTTCCAAAGTGGTAAAATGTGTGTCCCCCCCCCCTGTAACTTCTAAAATAAGAGAATGATAAAACTAAAAAAAATATATGATGTACATTACCATGTAAACTACCACCGAAAATTGGTTTGAACGAGATCTAGTGAGTAGTTTTTTTTTTAATACGTCATAAATCGTAAACCACAATTTACCATTCATTCAATCAACTCAAAAATAAAAAAACATTTAATTTCATACATAAATATTAAAAACACCTTCAGCTTATTAGATACAGACTCAGAGGACGTACATATACAGTATCAAAACATAAAGGAAGCTATTAAAATCGCCAGTCAAAAAATTGTGTGCCTCAAGAAAAAGAAAACAAAACTTACTGACATCACAACCCGTCTTATAGAAGAGCGAGAGAATGTAACGTACCAATCTGCTAGCTATAGGAGTCTAGACAAAAAAGTAAAGAGGAGCATCAGAAAGGATATAAGGCACCATAACACACAACTTTTCCATGCCGCATTGACAAACAACCGATCCTTAAGATCAGCCATGCGTGGTATGGATGTAGGCAGGTCTTCAATCACACATTTAAAAGATAAAAATGGCGTTAAGCAAGGAGACAGGGCAAAAAAATTCTTGGGATAAGTACCGAGTTTTATAAATCTCTATACTCCAACGACCAAGCATTCCAACAAACAACCGAAGTTTACTCATGTCCTGAGGAGGTCCCAGTAATATCTGGCTATGAAGTACACCAGGCTCTCAAAGGCATGAAGTACAATAAAAGTCCCGGCGAAGATGGTATCACAACCGAATCACTTCGAGCCGCGGAGCCTATCTTGTTGCCATACATCTGCAACTTATTTAATTCAATATTACAAACAGGTGTTCTTCCAAGTAGTTTCTGCCACTCAAATATTATCCTCCTCCATAAAAAAGGTGATAAGACTGACATCGGCAATTACCGCCCCATCAGCCTCATCTCACACCTTTACAAAATATTCATAAAAATTCTTGAAAATCGCATTTCTGGCCAATTAGATCAACATCAACCTCCCGAACAAGCCGGATTCCGCCGTGGCCTATCCACAACCGACCATTTACAGTCCCTTAATCAGGTTATAGAAAAACATCTAGAATTCAACTTACCTTTATACCTCGCATTTGTCGACTACTCTAAAGCATTTGACAGTTTATCGCACAACGCCATATTTGAATCTCTTCAAAACCAAGACATCGAACCTACATACATTAACTTACTACAAAAAATATACCAAAATAGCACAGCAGCCATAAAAATAAACACCACAGGACCATCATTCTCTATCCAAAAAGGGGTTAAACAGGGCGACCCTCTTTCTCCAAAGCTCTTCACAGCCACGCTTGAAGAAGTCTTTAGAAAACTAGATAGCAATTGGAAGGACAAGGGCATCGTCGTGGGCGATAGAAGATTAACAAATCTCCGCTTCGCCGACGATATTGTTCTTTTCTCCTCCACGGCAGCCGAGTTAGGCCTAATGCTCAACCAACTGAGCAGTGCCAGCCTCGAGGTCGGACTCGCGATGAATATGGCGAAGACTAAGGTGATGACCAACAGCACCAAGCGTAACATAGGAATTGGGGGTGTGAGGATTGAATACGTCCATGAGTACATATACCTCGGCCAAATAGTCTCCTTCCAGGCAAGACACGATAAAGAAGTTGCTCGACGCACCGAGAACGCCTGGAAGAGCTATTGGTCGATGAAGCAAATAATGAAAGGAACTCTCCCTCTCTCACTGAAGAGAAAACTCATGGACGTGTGCATTCTTCCTACCCTCACCTATGGAGCGCAGACATGGGCACTAACCAATCGTCAAAAGTCCGCACTCGGGGTCTGTCAGCGAGCAATGGAGCGCAGTATCCTTGGAGTTAAACTGTCTGATCGTATAAGGAACTCGATACTGCGTTCTAAAACTCAAATTGCCGATGTAGGTCACACGGCTGCCAAGCTAAAATGGAACTGGGCTGGTCACATCTGTCGCATGCAGGAGGAGCTATGGGCTAAAGCAACCACACAATGGGTCCCAAACAGCAGCAAACGACAACGCGGCAGGCCCAGAAAGAGATGGCGGGACGAGCTCGACTCTTTCCACAGGGATTGGCGTATAACAGCACTGGATAGGGATAAGTGGAAGGAAGGAAGGGAGGCCTTTGCCCTGCAGTGGGACAGAAACGGCTGATAATAATAATAATAATTAATTTCATAAACATAAACCTTATGAATAGACCCGGATGTTACGGATCCCTCGGTGCGCGAGTCCGACTCGCTCTTGCCCGGTTTTTTTAATCTCGTCTAAAATTGTCTATGGAGTATCTTAATTTGACAGGACTAAACTAATATTTATCTTCTGCCTTTTCTTAATGAAATAGAAAGAAAAAGATGCATGAACTTAAATTTAGTTAACTTTTGTGAACAACAGAATCGGCGGCAATATCGCCAGCTTCACACAAAGTTGTATTAAAAATACTGCGTTTGGCTGCATCCACAGCTACTTCCGTCAGCCATTCAATTGAACGACTGTAATCCCTGAACTCGATCCCATTAGTTTGTATACAATGTCATTGATCAAATACCAACGTCTGTATTATATAACCTATTTGATGAGTAGATTCAATATACTATCATGCCTCAACGTAAGAGTTTATCAACAGCCTAATAAGTTTAAATCTAGTCGCTACATATTTTTAGAACGTGTTTATGAAAAGTAATATACGAAATTCTCATTTTTAGGGTTCCGTACCTCAAAAGAAAAAACGGAACGCTTATAGGATCACTTTGTTGTCCGTCTGTCTGTCTGTCAAGACCCTTTATCTCGGGAATGCGTGGAGGTATCGATTTGAAATTGAACCATATACTCAGGTCTACAGTCCCTTGAAGCTGTGAAAAAATCAAACTTCCAAGTTAACGTAAAAAAAAACATACGGCCGCTTATGCCGCAAAAAACGTATAGGTATTTCGACACTCTCGAGGGAATCAAAAATTCATAGGGTACTTCCCGTTGACCTAGAATCATGAAATTTGACAAGAATCAAAGTCATGTAGCACAAGTATAATAAAAAATCCGAAAACCCTAAATTTAGTAGTTACATATCTACAATTTTGTACGGAACCCTCGGTGTGCGAGTCTCACTCGCACTTGACTGGTTTTTTATTTATAACTGACAACAACACCACACAATTAACTATTTACACATAAGGTACTAAATTAAATGACTAACTAACTATTCAAAAACAAAAGGACATTTAGGCGTTTAGACTTGACTGGCAGCATCTACGAAATACGTTTGATTTTTGACACTATCATTTAGAGGATTTGCATAATTATATATTTTATAAACTAGAGGTCGCTTGCTAGTTTGTGCTAGCTATTATTTCATCTTGTGTAGTCAACATAAATCTCAATTGAAAACTTAGAAAATACAGGATTGAAAAATCCAAGCTGTAAAATGTAAGTGTTCTGGTATGTCTCAGTAGCAGTCCGGAGTCTGCATTTGTGTTTTTTTTAAAGCTGTAGCAACCCAGGCTGTATCCCGGGCAATCCCGGCTCGCCCCCTCTTACACGGGACCTCTGCTTAACCCTTCGGGGAATACCTACGCGATGCAATGGTATATAATCTGCGTTCGCGATTAACTTGCCAAAAATGTAAACAAATATGAGTTTATGAAAAAATAACTTTAATACCTCCACAATAAAGTTCAGTTTACGCTACAACTTAATCGTTTTTATAACTTATTCAATAGTGCTATTAACTCTGAAATCAACTTAATTAACATCAAAATAAAGTTGAGATTCGTTTGACTTGAAATAATATAAATTGGAAACGTACCTACATTTGAATAGACCTTAAATGTATTAAGTTCAACTAAAGGATTGATTGAAATTCAATTCAAACATTTCTAATTCTTGTACTGATAGTCAACTAACACCCACTTATAGAATTCACTTTGTTTCAATTCTCAGGAAGACTTATAGCTCAATAATAGTCTTTTGCCCCATTGGTCTAGCTAGAAACGCTTCAGGCAAATCTGTAATTGGATTTATATGTTTGAAAAAATCTGTGTTATAATCCAGAATGGGATTGTTTTTACGTGTATTGGGAATCCTGGGGGCCTAAAAAGGCCACTTTGGAGAATCATAAAAGGATAACATTATGAATCAATACATCCAATTTTACTTTAGATCCGTGTTTACTCGGTTGGTGATTAGTTGATATTATCACTACCTCCCTATTCATTATTGTAAATCTACTTTTAACGATGTTATTGTACACTCGTAAACATTTTGTGTAAATTTAGTTTCTCAGTAAGTGAATTATTGTTAATTCGTAAAATAATAAAGTTCTTAAATCATAATCGTAATATGGCGAAACAGTCCGTGTTTGTCTTTTTATCGCTGCACTACGTAGGTATAATCAAAGAGAATTGGGATTGGATTTAGACCGGATTGATTGGTATTTTTGCACAGACAAAAAAAAAATTGAAATATGCTTCACCAATGGGATTTGATACACTTAACTTAACGGTTAAATGTCCATTATGTTATCCTTTTATGATTCTGTCAAAGTGGCCTTTTTAGGCCCCCTGTTTTCATGGAAACAACGAAAGAGAATGAATCAATTAACTGTCTTTAATTCTACAACGAATTTGGGAGAAGGTGCAATCAAAATGATTTGTTTATTTTATACGGACGAAATTGAAAACTTGCGACAAATCGAAATGAGAAGTGCAGTAATTGTTACATATTCAATAAAAATTGTCATTTCCTAAATCTAAATTCTTAAAAAAAATTGTGTATTTTTCGTCTTAGATAGTGAAAATTTAGTTAATGCCTTCAAATAGACAGGTCATGTTGCCGTTCCAGTAAAAAAAAAAATCATAATTATCATAATAAATAAGGAAATTAATGTAAGTACTTATCATTTTTTTAATTTTAACAGTTCCTACGAAAAATGGTGCGCGCGACGACTGCCAAATCGCTCGCCTACGCGCACGTATAATATGTGCATCATGCTCTAAATTTACTATATGACACGCTGAATTAGATATGTATTTTGATTTGTCGCACCTTTGCAATTTCATCCTGTATAAATAAGACATACAGAGAGTGATAAATAATTAATAATTGATATTTTTAGTGTGTTTCTGTGCGGTGTAGGTGCTGCAAAAGTGTGAGATAGTCAAGGAGAAAATGTCCCGAAATCCGAAAAAATTCGATCAAGTTTCTAAACTATGTAGTTTCGCTAATAACAGACTATCAAATTGCTCAAAATCCCCTCCATAAACTCATTGGCGTCGCTTCCAGTCGACGCCGACAGTGAAAGGCTACTAAACAATAACGCTCGGGAATATTCCGTGGAAACTGGAAAGTTAAGCTTGAGAGCTCTGAAAGAACTTAATAAAAGTAGTAGTTCAAGTAAAAAATCCACATTCCCCCCGTTCTAAGGGTTCCTGTTTATCTTTAGGTCTGGCTTGAAGTTCATTTTGTTACACATACTTATAGCATGACCGTGGAGTGTGGTTTTACAATGTAAAGGGCTGGGCAATGTAGTGGAAAGATGAAAGTTTAAATTATTCCCCTGGAAACGTACAACCGGGATAAAAATCCTTTGTCATAACACAGGTTATGGTCTATCCGTGTGCAAAATTTCATCAAAATCCGTTTAGCCGTTAAGGCGTTAAAACGGTAACAGACAGACATTTATAATATTAAATGGATATTAGTATTGATATCTATCGTACATAATAATAATATATCATCCTTGTCTTCATTTGTTTAATACTAACCCTCTTACTAATAAACGTATTATATCATTTGTATCCGAACACACGTTATTTCTCTCTTTCAGTCGTCAGTAATTTGACTTTCGAAAGAAGAAGACAAAGCGTTGTGTAACTATACAGACGCTATATAACGTTTATTAGTAAGGGGTAAGAAACAATTATTTATTTTTCCAGATCTTTGATTTATAAGAAGGAGAACGTACTATATAGTCGCTATAGAAATAAATCAATATTGTTTACCTTTCCACATCTATCCTTTCCAGAAACCAATATCCTCCAATTAGCGTCCACTATTCGAGTTCAGCTAAAAAGTAATAAAAAGAACGGTTTCCATTTAACAATCCATTGCTCTTTATTAACGTAGCAAACGAAGAATTTTATCGAAATTGGCTTAGAAACGACGCAATGCATGGTAAAACGAAACCCTAGCTCATGTTTCATACCTTGGAATCAGACGTAGGCTTTGTAATATGCCTCGAGGTAATTTTTCTTCGGAACAGTAGATTTTCTTAGTCATAAACGGGATTCTTTGAACAATTTGTAACTAGAGGACCCTTACGGACTGATGACTGGGGCTATAAATAATTTTTATAACTACCTCCTGTTCACTCATGGAGGCCTTATAGGGTACCATTAAAATGCGTAGTAGTAGGTAAAGTATGTTTTCCAAGAGAAGGAAAGCTCTCTCTCTCTCTCTCTATTCAGCAAGTATTTTGTAGACTTGATCAAATCGTCTAGAACTATCTTTGGAAGGGATTGGGTTGCATATTTTTTGATATTGCATCTATGTCAATTGTGTCTATATGTCAATCTGTGTCAACTAGAAGTTCAGAAGAGACGTAGAGCGACTTTATTTTACATAAATTTATAGATTTTATGTGGTTTTTGGCTCTTACTGAATCGATTTCAGGTAGAACGGGATTATAGACAGTCTTAAAGCCAGTTCAGACTCTTTTGCATTTTTTGTATTTGGTACCGTAGACAGCATGCTGTTGGCTGGCCTGGGGTAGTGCGGAGTTTTAATGGAATGCGAGGCCAACTTATATTGGTGCTGTTAGTACCGTGCCGGCCTACTCGAGTACAGAATAGTAGCTATCTCAGTAAACAACCGACATCCTTATTGACAAGATTAATGGAACAAGTAATCAGTTCGCACATTACTATTCTAATTATATGTTTTAGAAACTAATTATTGACCGGAGACGGCTAGCACTTGTTTCTAGTTTCTTAACAACTTCATCTGATACTTGTATGTCATGCACTAAAGGATTTAGTGGTAAAGAGTCTGTACCACTAACTCCTAAAGTTATTTTATACAAGGTGGAAACAATAAATTAAACTGCGTACCTACCTATATCAATGCTGTTCCTAGTCTACATACAAAAATTCAATCAAATGTAGGTACCCAATAGTTTCGTCACTATCTATAGCTAGTCAAAGATTGGTAAAATGCATAGTGGGCCCATTCGCAAAAGATAAAAAAAATTGACCCAGGTTAAACACACGAAAACAAAAAATTGATCAAACTTACAATAGTATTGTGTTCCTCACGGCTGAGCTTAATACATAAGGCCTAGTTCAACATAAATGCCACACAACTAGTGCCTGACGCTTGTTTTCAACTGGATCATATGCAGGGACTTGAAACAACTTGAAACGTTACTCAAAATAACGTTACGCCTAGTTCCAGTACCGATAATTTGTACCACCAGGATAGTAACAAAATTAATTCCTTGGCTATAACGATACTGACAAACGGAACGAAATCTTAAACTGTTCACTAACAATATGATCAATATATCGTTATTAGTATAAAGATATAATAACGTTATTCATTTCGATACTCAACTTTGCCAGCTTCATGGATAATAATAAAAGATGACGAAAAAGACGAAAAAGTATGAAGAATAACGTTACAAATGAATCTGTAGCGTTTCACCTGTAATGTTATTACAAGGGGATAAGCTTAATGTTACTCATACCTATAACATTACTTATAATATTGTTCTACGAAAATGATATTCTATAACGTTTTTTTTGTAACGTTATTCATATTTTTATGTTTTAGTATCGTTACAAATTTTGGAACGTTATACGATAACATTAGTGGTAACAGAACGAAATTCATTTCGTTTTCAAGTCCCTGAATTCCTATGTTACGAGGACGCCTAACGGATGTAATCAGTTTTATAGTGTGTGTAAAAATTTAAATAAAAAATATGTAGATCACTATTAACACTTTCATAGCTTCGATGCTAGAATTTGTTTGATAGTTCCAAAATACTCATAGTCATTATTAGTGTTGCCAGTGTTTTCATCTATTGTCGTATTGTTTTTGTCTACACATTGAAGGTATAGCTGACATCTATGCACTACTAATAAGTAGGGTTCGAGGTCAAGTGTAACAAAAACGCCATCAAACTACTTGCCAACTACTTGCTTGGACAGATCTCTTGCAAGAAGCTGACAAACTTTTATTAAGTCGTTCACCAATCTTTTCGTAGCATGCCGATTAATATTATATTAATCACCGTGCTTCTTGATCTTATCTTCTTTATTTCTGTATATTATATTTTTAGTATCTGTAATTTATATATGTTTGGTGTTATATTATAAAGAGATCTATCTGTAATCTCTTTGTCGTCTATAATCGTAAGGGTTTGTTTGAACTAGGTATGTTTATTATTTTCAACTGCCTTCAATATGCCATTTCCTATTTCAATGCACTAAGGGAGCTATATGTTTGAGCCGTTTGGGGTTGAAACCCCTAGTGTTTCAACCCCAAACGGCTTGGCCTTGGGGTCCGAGTGCTCATCGAATATTTCGGGACATCGCCAAGCGGTTGGTGGACTCTTCACGTGACCAGAGGGCTAGCCTATTTTTAGCCCAAAGAATAAGCATTGCCATCCAACGTGGTAATGCTGCCAGCCTTTTGGGCACTTGTGCCATTGACAGCGATGCGGACGAATTTTTTGATGCCCAACGAGCTCCTGTATTTTTCTTTACCTTTTTTTTCATATACTTATATATACTATATATTATGTATATTTTAGTGTTAAATTGTAAAATAGTAACATGCACTAAGTTATTGCACTGATTTGCAAACCCATACATACTACGTGTGCACGTGCCTTCAAGCGTTGCCAAAGGACCTTGCTTTGGCTGGCATCATCTGGGATATCATTCATAAGACATATTATAGGTATCTACGTACACAAAAGATATTGCAGTGCATAAGTTGTGACGTCATCAATCCGTGGCGAGAACATTACAAAATAAGCGTTTCGTGATTCTCTTTTAATGTTTCGGGGTCAGACGTCGCCATCTAGTGGCAGTCAAGGTAAACACTTAACTGTTATCTAGTTTTCTAGGAGTGCAGTAATCTTTTTGTGTACCTACCACTAATTACGAGGTTCGTACTTCTTAGTAATACCTTAGTGCTAGTTCACCTAATTTCCTCTTTTTAAAAGAAGTACATAGGTACTTAACTAGTTGGCAATACAAATCGTAATTGCCCGCACCCTCAAGTTGTAATACATATTTAAAAAAATATAAATGGGAAAGTATGTCTATCTTTTTTTTTTTTTTTTTTTTGAGGATGGGAAATCATCAAATGACTCCTCCCGCTCTGGGTGGAGCGGAAGGGAGTGTCAGACTCTTACTGACTAAAACCCACCCGTGTTCCTTCCTTAGCCCTTTATGTTCCGGGCCAGCGGTAACCCTTTCGGACAATCCCGCTGACCCGGCAGGCTTCGGCCCTAAGGGGCCCCTCCTCGATGCTGACATCTCTTTGAGGCGCGCGTGGAACACGTACGCGCCGTCCGGCACGGGCCTGGTCCTGATCGGGCGGTGAGCTACCCATTACTCTCCGCCCGCAGGCCCGCGCCTACGGTGGCCGGGAGTCGTCACGCGGCTCCCGACGCCCGGAGCGTCTCCCGCGGCGGCTGGGACGGGAGGCTCTCTCCCTGAGCCGTTCCGCCACCTCCTTCGCTAGCATGACTGCTTCGCAGAAGGAGGTGACTGCCTCCCACTCCCTCTCGCCCCGGACCATGGCTTGCACCAGGGCCGGACGCGAGAGGTCGCCGTCGCTGCCAATCGCCTCTACGAGGACACGGCGGTGCTCCGCCCAAGCGGGGCAGACCTCCACCGTGTGCTCCACCGTGTCCTCTGGGCGATCCTGGCAATGGTGACACCCGGGCGTTTCCTCCCGCCTGATGATGTGCAGGAACCTCAAGTATGTCTATCTGTCTGTCTGTTACCTCTTCACGCTTAAACCGCCGAACCGATTTAGATGAAATTTGGTAGATATTATAGAGATAGTTTGAGTACCGGGAAAGGAAATAGTTTTTATCTCGATATTCCCACGGGATCGACACTTATGCGGGTGCAACCGCGGGCGCTGCTATACATAATATGTCAATGAGTAAAAAATTTTGATTTTAAAGTCATTGTTCATAGGTACTTAAAAAGCTATTATTAATGTCCAAGAAAAAGAATTTATGATTATGACATAAGTAATTATTTTCAGGTTTCCTATCCTCTATGTAAAAACTTCATAATAATCTTGTGTGTGTACTTACCGTGTGAAATAAGACCTGAGAGTAGTTAACTACGCGTGATAAACCGGTCTCTATTGACAGGAAGATCATTTACTTATCATTTTCAATGTCAATGCGAGAACAAAATATCCTCAATATATAAGAGGAAATTAAAAGGTAAACTGCGGAGAAACCTTGTAAGAAAATTACACATTTTATTAATATACATGACTAGCATCGCCTCGCGGTTTCATCCGCATAAGTGTTGATGCCGTGGGAATATCGGGATAAATGTCCTCTCCCGAGATTCAAACTATCTCTATACCAAGTTTCATCTAAATCGGTTCGAATTGGTAACAGACAGACAGACAGACACATTTTCGCCTTTATAATATTAGTAAAACATTGGGCAAGTAAAAAAGTAATTTGATTTTTTTTTTCTGACGCATTTGTTTATTTCTGTATTTTTCTGTTCTTCCTATTGATCATGACATGAAACAATATAGGATCTTGTGTCCAATTAAACAACCACAACACAAACGATAAAAAACTAATTTTATTTAAGTAACTACCTACTTGGGAAAAAGCCCAAATACTCAATTTACTTAAGTATCTTATACAGTCAGGAAAAAGTTAAAAAAGATTATGTTAAAAAAGATTTGTCTACCTATTCAATTATGGACAGATTTTAGGGCTCAGTCGTTCGGATCCAAGTTAATTCACCGCAACGTTTCTTTATGGCTGTGCCGCGTGTAACATTATAAAACTGCGTCAATTATAACTCATCGACATGAAACTGGACATAAAAACCGATCAACAAAGCGCGGGCTAACGTTGCGTTGCCCGTTTCTCAACTTCTCGAGCTCTCGATCTCGCAAATCTCGCAGTGGCTCACAAGTTCTCGTCGTTTCAAGCGCTTGCCCGTCAGTAGCGCTCACCGCGCGACGTATTATTTTAGTGATTTCAGAGCAAGTTGGACCAATCGGCCACAAATGAGATTAGGTAGGCGTGTGTGTAACCTAATGTATCTTTATAATACGCCATGCTGCAGTTCTGCATAGCGTATTAGTGGCATTCGTTCCACATTTAACGCCGTTCACCAACTTGAAATTTTAAGTAGTTGACGCAGCTCAAACAATGTGTGTAAACTCTAGAGCTACGAGTGTACGTTCGTTAAATAATCAGCAGTGATTGATACGGCTTCGGCGCTTGTTACGTTTATCATTTTCCTGTCTTGTTTAGGTAATCTAAAGATTTCGTAACTTGCTTCTTATGATCTTGCATCACTGCTACATCAAAGATCGCGTCATTTGCGTTATCTGTGCAAACGTAGACTTTTGATGACGAATTTCTGTCAAAATAATGAACTTGCACCTCTGCAATTTTTCTATAAAATCATTTTCCGTTCCACGTCCACAAACAAACATTGTTTAAAAGATTTATAATTGCCTAATAAGTAGACGAATCACGTTTCATTGAGCGGCAGCGTTGCGTTTGTTGACAATCACTGCGGCTGTGACGACACTGCGCACAACCACAGTGAAGCAGGCAGTATGTCAACTGACAAAGGAAGAATTAAATCAAGTGCCAATATGGTGCAGTACAATTTCTACACGGACCTCAAACAGAAAGTATGCTATTAATTGAGGGACAAAGCCGACTTGAGTCTCTACTTAACTTTCCGCTAAAACGAGCTCCATACAAAGCCAGGCTAAATAATTAAATCGCGTTTTGCACGGTTCGACCGTATTCTTCGCGCAAACAAGTTACATTGCTGGTCCGACCGCTCGGCAATGTAGCATCAAGTTCTACGCTTTCAATGAACGTGGATCAGGATTTTTCTGTCGCGTGGCGACCTTGTTCGGACGGCGGGTAATAACAAAAACTTTGTTTTGCTTTGTGAATTGTTTGAATGTTACTGAAGTAGTTCGATACATTTTTTTAATAAAGATGGTTAGTTTTTGTGGTTGATGAAGTACGAGCATTTTGCGACGTTTAACAAGCGGAGCACGTGAAGCCATTGTTATTGCTTGATTGCGAGCATTATGTTTCGTAAAGAGCCGTATTATTGGATTGGCAAGCTGTAATTTCGTTATTGTCATTAAAAATTCCGGAAGCGAGCAGAAAACGAATCGTCTCCGCTAAACGAAACGGAATCTCATCAATATTCATATGTGTTGTATCAATTAATGGATCGAGGAATGTGCTTCGATTCTTCATTTCGTCGATGCCGTATCCTACCTATTGGCTATGCAGAACTAGTGTATTATTATGATTTTACGAGGCTCGCCTCCAGTCCTCCGCGGCCCCGCCATTGTTTCTTCTCATAGTAAATTCTTATTATTTATAGTATGATGGGAATTTTCTATCGTTTTTGTGCACATTTAGTGCATTTACTCAATACACTAGGTAATGTATAAAAGATTAAATGACTGTACTAGATGAAAATTATCTCTACTTGATTTTAGCAAACTACGTAGGTACCTCTTTAAATCAGAAATAAAATCCTGTAAGCAATACTGAAAAAACCGAACTTGCGAAGATCAAAATTGCCAGTTGTTCTGATAAGAAACTCACCATCATGACAATATTTTGAACCTTAGGTAAAGTAATTCACCAAAATTTTGTAGTAAGTACAGTTTTCCGTATTCTTTTGTTATATTTTGTAAGTAGGAAGGTAAACTGTTCTGATATAAGAATGGTAACTCGTGAATTTTGAATATTTGGAATCGATCGTTGTTATAGCGAGCGATTTTGACATGTTGTAGGAAGCGCGCTGCGACCTTAGTGACGTCACTTCGACGGAGGCCGCGCCGCTCTCTCCGCTCGAGTCCGGCGTCGTCGTCACGGCAGGCGGCCCTACCGCGTGTTGCCGACCGAACTATATTGCTCATTACTTATTTATTGAATTTGCCTTTGCTGTCGCTCCACTTTTTGGTTATTGTAGCTTTGAATGATGATAAAGTGGCGGGCGTAAGGGGACTAATTTATCACACCTTTTTAATATCAGTTGGCTACTTAGCTCTATTCATTATCTTAGGCAGAAAATAGTTACTTATTTGAAATCGCATCTGTCTCCTCCTATGACAAATGGAATTTTTTAAGAGTCCATAAAATGAGAGAAAAGTAGATAAGTACTCTACTCAAACTTCTACTACTAACGTAATTAAAATTTGTAAGGTATAAAATATTAACTATTGATTACAGCCAGAGTTACATACTCGTAATTAAGAATTTCATACACGACACGCTTAATTTTTTCGAAGGTTGCCTGGCGACCTTTATAATGTCCTTGAATATTTAAAACTTATTTGTCGCTGAGCATGTGCAAAGATCTAGGTCACTGCAATATCACAAGTGTAGGCTGCCGCATGCCGATCGAATTATTTAGTGAAAACCCAGTAGCATAATGTTATGATAACATAATGTTTATTTGTTATTAATCACTTCATTGCGGTAATCTATCCGCTTATTGTCGAGCATGTCGGTACAGTCTTGTACGTAAACGTACTTCTCGAATAACATTATTTATTCACGATAAGAACTCGTGCTTGTACCGTTGAAGTTCAGATTACGGCCAACTTGTGTTTTAGATTTCAATAGGTTAGGTACTCAGTGATACACAATTGGGTTTTTATTTCACCTTCTTGGTTTTCTGGTAACGTTACTTGAGTTTTCTCGTGTTTTAGTCTTAACGCCTTGTGTGAAGAGTTAAGCACATATAATCAGCCTTTCATGTTCCCACTGCTGGGACGCGGGCCCAGGGACCCACGACCTAAGACTCGTAAGTCGGGGCCGTTATCACTCGGCCACTACTGCAAAGTAATTAAAATATTCCTAAATTGATGTAAACAAATCCAACACAAAAAGTATTGAAACATTTCAAATGATTTTCAGTAGCAAATTACTGTGAATGAATAGGTACACATTTGGTGCATTGGTCTGAGGTTACAATAACTGAAATTATCAACATCCATTGCAATCATGAATGCCGCTCGGAGCGCATTTTTCAATTCATATCCTGAAAAAAGTCCGAACTTGTTGTCACCCCAAAAATGTACATATTCGGTGAGTCGATGGCGTTTTCATGGTTTGTCATATAGTATAAGTGGTCAATTATCAAATTCATTCGTGACGAAATACACGTATTGAAAAGACAGGCGGCGACAAAAACGTGAACAAATTTCATATGGACTGAAAACGTTGACCAATTCAGTTACTAATAAATAGGTACGCAATTGACTTTTCTATAGAACGGTTACAGCTAGCTGTGATGTAGAAGATTAATTAATTACTTTTTGTTTAGTAATATCGAGGACATAGAAGCGGTTAAATGGTTTTGCAAAATACTTAACCGGACAACATAGTTTGATAATGAAAGAAACAATTAAATAAGAACAAATACCACACATTTTGTGTTAAGACGATATGAATACAAGTAACAAAGAAATTAAATATGACACAAGCGCGAAACTGAAATGAACTTGAACTTAAGGCACAGAGAGAAATAAAGAAATATGAATTGTCCTGTACAAAACGCCATGAGTGATAAAAGAAACAAAAATTCCATTAGCTGCAAGTCATGTGGTGCTTGGTACTGCCTGTGGTAGACAGTGTGTGTTATCGCCCACAACACAGAGCGGCCTTGCCTGTGTTTATCAGTAAAGTCAATTACAGAATGCAACTGTTCTATACAAATGGAACACATCGCTTCAACGTCGCTCGAATTATGAATGCGTTCGAGTTTGAAATATTTTTACTTCATTAAAAGTTTGCTGTAAACCATTAAATTTTTCTAAAAATCACCATTGAAATTATTTTTTTTTTAAATCACCAATAAAATTAATTTTGATGTGGTTTGAATTTGGACGTTCTTTCTATGGAAATAACTAATTTCTGATTTTTCTATACATATATATAAAAATCAATTGCCGTGCGTCAATCTCGCAAATCTCGAAAATGGCTCGACCGATTGTGATGAAACTTTGGGAAGTTGTTGAGGGCACGCCGGACACGGGTCTTAACAAAAAAAAAATGAAAATGGCATTGCAACGCATTAGCTAGTTATTAGAATAAAAATATACAATTTTCTTATAATATTTATCCTTTTTTTTTTTTTTTTTTTTGTGGATGGGAAATCATCAAATGACTCCTCCCGCTCTGGGTGGAGCGGAAGGGAGTGTCAGACTCTTACTGACTAAAACCCACCCGTGTTCCTTCCTTAGCCCTTTATGTTCCGGGCCAGCGGTAACCCTTTCGGACAATCCCGCTGACCCGGCAGGCTTCGGCCCTAAGGGGCCCCTCCTCGATGCTGACATCTTTTTGAGGCGCGCGTGGAACACGTACGCGCCGTCCGGCACGGGCCTGGTCCTGATCGGGCGGTGAGCTACCCATTACTCTCCGCCCGCAGGCCCGCGCCTACGGTGGCCGGGAGTCGTCACGCGGCTCCCGACGCCCGGAGCGTCTCCCGCGGCGGCTGGGACGGGAGGCTCTCTCCCTGAGCCGTTCCGCCACCTCCTTCGCTAGCATGACTGCTTCGCAGAAGGAGGTGACTGCCTCCCACTCCCTCTCGCCCCGGACCATGGCTTGCACCAGGGCCAGACGCGAGAGGTCGCCGTCGCTGCCAATCGCCTCTACGAGGACACGGCGGTGCTCCGCCCAAGCGGGGCAGACCTCCACCGTGTGCTCCACCGTGTCCTCTGGGCGATCCTGGCAATGGTGACACCCGGGCGTTTCCTCCCGCCTGATGATGTGCAGGAACCTCCCGAAGCTTCCGTGTCCGGTGAGGACCTGCGTCAGGCGAAAGGTGAGGGCGCCGTGGCGCCTCTAGCTAGTTATTAGAATAAAAATATACAATTTTCTTATAATGTTTATCCTAATTTTTTAATAAATAAAAGAAGCTCTTTGTAAGTCCTTATAAATAAAAATATGATGTGTTTAAAAAACATGAATGTTGTATTTCCACCTACTCATAAAAGTCGTGAACATCGTCGTTTATATTTATAGTCGTTTATATTTCTTATTTCTCTTTTTCTTACTAAAGTTTAATTTCACTCAAGTTACCTTACGAAAAAAATAAAGTTATTCGATAAACAGCTGATGAGCTGGACTCCTTTAATAAAGATTGGTCCTTAGCAGCTCTGGACAGAGAGAGATGGAAAGAAAGCAGGGAGGTCTTTGCCCAGCATTGGGACATTAATGGCTAATAAAATAAATTAAATAGCACCCTATTTAATTCTTGATTTTAATTATTTCCAAACGGTACTAAAAACTAGAGTTAATTTACAGCCTCACAGGTCGATCGATCAGGTTAAGCTACGCTTGCCGCGGTTTATCTGAGGATGGGTGACTATCTTTACACACCGAGACCCCTCCGTGCCTCGGAAAGCACGTTAAGCCGTGGATCTTTGACAGTCGTTACAGGTAGTCACAAGCCCGAAAGTCTGACAACCAGTCTTACCAAGGGATAAGTATCGTATTACCCAGTAACTGGGTTGTGGAGCTCAGATAGGCAGTCACTCCATATAAAATACTGGTAGGTATTCAGCTGCATCCGGTTAGACTGGAAGCCGACCCCAACATAGTTGGGAAAAGGCTAGGCAGATGATGAGTCTGAAAAACAATATTTGTTTATTTGTTTAATGAGTAACTAGCATAGCACGGGTTTTCAATATTTTCAGGTAATCACTAAAAGAGCTTTACAGCTGTATCCACATTATGTCAACACCAATACATGATCTAAAGCGCGGTCACTGTCGGACTGCATAGAAAAGAAAGAGAAGCGCGATGACACAACGCTGGTAATTTATTGCAACCTATGAACAATTATCTATTTACAAAACTATTAAATAATAAATAATCACAATAAACAGTTTGGCATTAGAAATTTAATGGTATATTTTTAATTATAATTAAAATTGTTAATGAAGGGATAAACTGCTTTTAAAGACAATTAAGAGGTGGATTTGAAGATTGTTTTGATGCAGAAATGTATGTTTAATTATGATTTGAATTCCATAACTGTACCTATTAAAATAAGACTTGATAATATCATATTTTTTTATGGTCAAAATTATTTTAAAAAACAACCTTTTGACCGTTTGCAAGAAATCTCCGCCTTAAAGCAACATTGGTAAACGTAAGGTTGGGACGCCCTCAGACTAGGTGGAGCAACGATCTTCGCAGCATGGCTGGTAGCAGCTGGATGAGAGTTGCCGAAAATCGAGTTGAATGGCGTGCAATAGGAGAGGCCTATGTCCAGCAGTGGACTGTTACAGGCTGCTGATGATGATGATGATGACGGTGTACTTATGTAAATCCTAGCAACCGTGCGACTGTAATTATTCGGAACTACAGGGGGCCTAAAAAGGCCACTTTGTCAGAATCATAAAAGGATAACATAATGGACGGTTAACTGTTAAGTTAATCGTATCAAATCCCATTGGTGAAGCATTTTTCAGTTATTATTTTTTTTTGTCTGTGCTAAAATACCAATCAATCCAATCCAAATCCAACGCCAATCTCTTTGGTTGTACCAAAGTCCGTGGCGTGATGTTTTTCTTTTTTTCGCTGCACTACGTATAGTGCAGCGAAAAAAAGAAAAACACGGACTGTCTTCGCCATATTATAATTCATAATGTTCACCTTTTATGATTCTCCAAAGTGGTCTTTTTAGGTCCCCTGATCCAATAACGAAAATTATTTTACTAGGTAATAGGTAATACGGCCTGGAGTCCACAACACCACGTCAATGCGCGTATTTTGCGTACGGAATTATTTCACTAGAGGGATGCTACAGTATTGCCGAGTGTCTTCACACTAATATTATAAAGGTGAAAGTTCGTGTGTGTGTTTATATGTTTGTTACTTCTTTACGCTCATACGGCTGGACCAATTTTGATAAAATTTTGTATGGAGGTAGCTGACACCCTGGATAAATATATAGGGTACTTTTGATCCCGAAATTCCCGCGGAATCGACACTTATGCGGGTGAAATCGCGGGGCGCACCTAGTAGGTTAAGTTGAAGCTGAGTAGAAAATATTTCGATAATTCTTTACCTGATTTTTCATTAATCAGATAGTTTTTAACTGAGGAATAAATATTGGGATTTGTTAGACATTGCACGAAAAAAATGACTACCTTATTTTATTCGAAATAAAAGTTATCTGACGATAACGATTGAAAGCTCGGCCCTTAAATCATTTTAACAAAAACATTTATTTAAATTAAATTAGAAACTTTTACATTAATAAAAAACAATCAAAACAAAACGAGCTTTAACGACTTATTCCACGTATTTGTTGTTATTATACGGTCCTGTGAAACGATAGCTTATCATGATACTATGGGTTTCACATAAATCTGATAAGCCGTTTTTGTGTTAACCCCTACCACATGGTACAAACAAACAATTCCGCCCTTTTTATTATTTGAATATGCTGGTTAGGAAATATTTCGACTAATGAGAATGAGTTTACAATAAGTACCTATTTGACTTTGTCAAAAGTTTACAAGAATTACCTGCACTGTTGACGAAAGTTTACAAAAATTGCACATTTTTGCCAAATGTAAAATTTTTGCAAAATTTTTGCCAATAAGTCTACATCGAAAGTCGACATTAATCAAACATTCCAGCAAATAGTGGACACTACAGTTTTAGGAAAAAAAAACTATGACTGCGACATATGAAAGTAAAATTCTCCAAAACAAAATTCTTTGTTCAAAAGTAGCTGTAAAGAGGTTAATGGAGACACATCTATATATAAAGTCTGTTCATGATGTGTATCACGTATGCACGTGATCGCTACTCTGCAGTGCTCGGCACATAAATATCGTAATAACATGCGAGTAGTCGAGAACTCGCCACAGTCCGAGTATCGGTTACATACCCTTCTAGCAATATTGATGTTACGCTTTTTGCCCTTATTGGGATAGAATTGTACATAAACTTAGTATAAAAATGTTTTTAGTACCATTCTGATCATTGTTCTTGATTTTTACTTTGTTGTCTTTAAGCTTTTAACAGATTTATTCATCGTTTGAAATATTTACCTTTTATGGATTACTTCTTCGTCTTTTATCTTACCTACCAGTTTACCTCTTATTTTTGAGTAAAATTAAAGTTTTGATACCGTAAAAATAAAATTAAAGTTTTGATACCGTAAAAATAATCCGTTTTTACTTCAACTCTGTCCAAATGGTCCGTATAGTTAGTGAAGTATCCAGTTACCTAGATAGGTACTAGGTATATCGTGAGTGAACTAAATCATACTTATTACTTTAATAGCTCAACATCGATGTGTTAGAACAGTGTGAGGTTACCGTAAGCTATAATTCATGCGATGATATCATTTTCGAATCAGTGTCTTCATTGTACTTTGAAACGTTTAACTAAAGCTGTCCCATTGGATTTGAGTATAGAAATCCCAAAACAATAATTTGGCAAAAAAACAAAATTGTTATCTACAGTTTTGTTTATTTTAACAATCAGAATCTACTTCGCGAACGGAATTTGAATGATGACATCATTCCTTAATAGATTAGATTTCTCTTGTCTGACAGCTCTTGAAATTAAACAATTTGCATTTATCAGTGTGGAGCAGACCATTATACATCCATTGTCTTAAATCCACACCCTGCGTATATCAGAAATATTTAACATACCGCAATTTAGAACATATTTCATTTTATTTATAACAGTTAAAATTGTTAATGACACATTTCAAAAAGTTCCAACCTTGAATGCAATAGTACTTACGAAAAGCAATCAAAAAAACGAGCAACAACTCATACATGTACTACATTCGTTGCTGGTCCAATTACTCTGTAATTTGGAGGAGGAAACGGCAAACGAGTATTGAATATCGTTTTAGTTGAAGTGTCGTATTGCGAAGGCTGGGTGCGTACTGCGTAAGTACGGTATGTTACGTTTTGTCACAACACGTTTTCTTTTACAGTATTTTAGGTTCGTGCTGCCTTGACATACGCCCTGCGATTTACAATGAAAAAACATATTGTGGATTCTGGGAAAAACACAATGACACTAAAATGGGGGTAATTATATCCATTAAGATGAGGGGCAATTGAAATGGGATTTTTCTTGTGACTTTCCACAATTTTTAGACGATATCGAAATAATAACTGATAAAATCATAACTCAGGCAACAAAAAAAAAAAAATAGTTTTACTAAAATAGAGTCTTGTCTCCGTACCTAAGTATCTACATACATACTTCCAAAAGCCTTATCTTATGCTCCAAAGTATTAACCGAGTAAGTCTTTAACAAAATGATTTAATGCAGATCAAGGAAAAAAGACTTCTTATTTTTCCTCTAGCTTTTCCTCTAGCTAAGTAACTATTTATCTCACCGATAAACTGATACAATGCGATAAAATTCGGACAGTGCAGTTGCTGAGTTAGTTAAAGATAGAATTGTCAAACCGAAGAAACGTGGGTGTGAATGTCATTCGTAACTCTATTATAGGCACCACTACTAGTGTACCCGGTTCCTATTTATACCAACCGTTATTGGTTAAACTAGACGTAACTGTATTTTTATTTCTAGATTATATAGAACCGTCTTCAACAATGAATGACGTTGCAACAAGGGGAGCGTTGATAGACAGAAATACATTTATAGGCGCTTTAATAGAAGAGACAACCTGACTGGTATCACTAATGGTTTAAGTGGTCAGCAAAATAATTAGTTTCAATCAAAAAGCAACGGAAGAAATCTTTATTTAAAAAAAACCTGAACTACTGTCTTTTGTTTACATGGCTGTTTCGCGCCGGGAAAATGACCACGATAAACGACCTACAAAATGCTTACTTAAAAGTGGGTCGACCTCTAGCGACAATCGGCGTCGGCGTTCATCGTTAAATGAATTTTTTGCCCGCGCAATAAGTAATCTACAATGTTCGAGAGTTTTATTGTGAGATCGGTATAGAACCAGCGCGGCCTACGTTTTATTTTAATTTGTTCGAGATACAAATACTATCGTATTACCATGTATTAAAGCGTATTTTGTATACTCCTCCAAAGTTCTGATGAAAATGTCAAATGCGTAATGATGACGTCACACAGTAGTGCCGTAGCGAGTTGTTAGCGACCTTGTAGTCTACCTAACTTGCTTTCGGTTGCGGCTTTCAGTTCTTTGAAAGCTTAGAGCGCTTCAATTAGCTCCCCATTACGTGAATGATTTGCTTTGCCACCACCCACGCTGTTCAAACTGTTTCATCGTTGCAAATCGTTTTAGTTTCATGAAAAAAATAAATGCTCATTCACTTTCTTTCGTTATTGGAGGTCATTATCTTGTTAACATTTTGGTACCGACGCACAAGACGTAAAGTAGGCGAGGATTGTGCCGATTTTACGCGGAATTAAGCGGGCTGCGAGAATGTTGCGGTATTTTGACGGGCAACGGGTAATGCACGACGGGCAAGGCGTCGGGCAGAGCAGTCGAACGGCGATCATGGCGCGCTCCTCGGTGCGGGGGGGAGGACTAGTGCAGTAACCAAAGAACCGGACGCGCTCGGACAGGTCCGCATTTCGGTCGTTTACTTACAGTAGATAATGCTCACTAGTTCACTGTATTTAAACACTTTTACTTATACCGTACTTAAAGTTGTTGTTAGCGACACAAAACAAACAAAGAAAAATGTCCCTGACGCGAGTAAAAATTTGAACGAAGTAAATCAATACGTAGGTAGACAAGTAAAACATAACATTGACGCATTCCGCATGAGTGCACTTACGTGAAAAATCGTTTCATAACAATAGGTACGTAAAATAATGCACAATAACATAAAAGAACGCAAGTGCCATAATGTTTCGAGACAGCGGCATAATCCTTAGAGCAGTGAGTGAGGGCAAAACATCGCGGGGGTAAAATTTCACACGAAAATTTTTGGTAAACCTACAGGGTGGGGTTGGGGTGGATCCACACCCCGCGACCTCGGCCCACCAAATGAATAACAAAATCAAAGCAAATAGGTGTTCCTTTCGAACTTATCTTAGGTGTTTTTGTTCCTGTATGTTGTAGTGGTTTTCAATTTGTTTACACTTTGTCTATTTTGTATTAATAAAGTGCAATTATTGTAAAAAAAGTTAATTACCGTCTATTTAGTGATACTTTGATTCGATTAGGCTAAACTAGAGTTTATCCAAGCTTATTCGATACATTCGATTCTCCCTAGGCGCCGTACCTTTGTAAATAAAGTTAGATTAGATATTACCTGCAAATACAGCTTCAATTTACATTTTAATGAGCCAGCCTGAGTTTCTCTTACGCGCTCATGTTACTGACATTATTTATGTTTTATTGTTTAAAAATTATTACGAGACAACAGTGCATTAATACAGAAACACGCGTTCTAGAGAATGTTCGAGTTCATTCTTACTACTGCAGAGCTACCAACATAATGTAAAAAAACTTGATTCGGTCCCGCGAATGGCTAGATACCGTTTTGCGCTGAATATTTTAAGCTCTTTCAGGGCTAAAAATGGCTACAGTTACAGTATTCATTGTGCAGCCATTACTTTTAGCTATATGTAGCGAAGTACCTACATATATCAATCTAGGCTGCCTCAAATTGGAGCTATTTGTTATTTTGTTAGCAAATTAATTCGCTCTACATAATTATACGTGCTCATTTTTAATATCCCACGATTTTGTGGGAGGTTAGTGAAAGACACAAAAGAAAATAATTCCTTAAATCACCGTCCATTATCAATCTCAATCCATAAACAAAATGATTCTGTTAAACGCCCCTATTCCGTAATTTCAACGCATTCGATTTCGGTAAGGGGTGAAAGATGTAATTAATCGAGCAACTTCTGTCACTAGATGGCGCCGTATCCCCTAGAAGGCAAACTTCCAAGTTACGCAGGGGCCAGTAAAATGTGCCCCTAATTTTGGCGCGAAATTACTTCCTCGTCCCGCAATAAAACTCTTTATATATAGCTTATTATGTTCCATATTGCCGTGCACCGCTTGCGATATACGAATAAGTAATGCAGAGGGTAGATTTTTCAAATAAATAATTGTAAGGGATTGTGGTTGTTAACCATCTACAATCGAATTATGGTGTATTGTGTGTATTGATTTTACGCGGCACTGAATTTTGACTCTCTGTTAGCAGAACCCAAATTAAGCGCCGTAAACATAGACATGATCATGCGTTTTGTACACGTGATATGAGCCTTTGTACCACTTACAAGGCTTAGAGAATAGTTCAAAATTTAAAAGAGACATTTTTAGGATAGATACGTAACTAATATTTTTTTAAAGAAGTTCGTTCGTTTCAGCCGATAGACGTCCACTGCTGGACATATGCCTCCCCCAATTTTGGGGGGGGTTTGCCATAATCGCCACGCTTGGCAGGCGTGTTGGCGATCGCAGTATGGTATGATGGTGAAATAAATAGAGAACGCTGCTGCCCATTCTCCGGTAAGATCCTTAGTCGCCTTTTACGACACCCACGGGAAGTAAGGGGTGGTGCAATTCTTTAAGTCCGGCACCACACAGACAAGTAGTAAAGAAAGAAAGAAGTACCCATGTAAATTTTTTTTCTAGTGCGAAGGGGCAATGCGCATATTTACACCTGTTCTAATTACATTTTAAGTTAATTATAAAGGTTATATTCAGTTTATATGCGTAAGTTTATCGACTTACTTAATAATTATTACGGCGCGTGTTGCATGAATATTAAACGGATAGGGCTCTTACAACACGGATAAGTTTCTGAACTTATACGAAGATAAGAAAATATAGCTTTATTTACGTCCTAATCATTTTCACATCATGTGAGTTTTACCAGAATCCTAAGGCGAAAAGTCCTACCTTAATTCCCTAAAGTTCATAAAATATTGTCGGAAAACATGAATATCGGATGTTTTTTAATTATTTGACCTACATTGGTGAACTAACGTAATCCTAATTAATACAGCAACTTTGTTTCTACATCGTTTGTTAGAAAAGTTCTAACTTCACCTCCTACGCTCAAATTCGAAGGCCATCTGGGCCAATCCAGACCATAATAGTACACCTAAGTACATATAGTTATTTATGTCTATTTGAACCTTAAGTAATAAGATTCAACCCTTATAAATTAAATAACCTATGGCAGAGCTGTGATATAAACGTGGCTAGACGAAAATACTCGTCGTTTTGATTAATTACTCCGTCCCATTTCTTTGTGTCCCTCCTACATATTAATACTAGCTCGGGAACCGGCTTTGCTCGCGTGAACGTGGGCACGGATTAAAAAAAAAAGACTAGTGTTCTGTTGACACAACACAATCATTATTTATTATTTATTCTGGAGCTTGAATCTGATTAAGTGGAAGATTAAGCGTTGTTTAAAGTGGTATAGAACTAAGCTCTTAATAGTGAAGCAACCTCATAAGTAAAAATTAGTATAAAATTTGCATATGTAGGAATATTAATTTCTCGTTGAAAATAACTACCGTAAAACGCTGCAACTTTGCCAACTAAGCCCAAGTTTGCCTATTTCGTTTCAATTACGATATTTCGTGTTTGCTTAGTTTTTTCTTATTTTCTACCATTTGGTAGTGATTTTACATTATTAGGGCAACAGATTTTTCATTTTTTGTAATGGTAGCTTCATTGTTACTCTGTCAGTTGTGCGACAAACACCGGTGCGCGTAGGTGAAAATTTTTAGTGTCGTGTAACTTTTGAAGTTTTAGCTAAAGAATAGTAGATTGTTATACAAGGGTCGGAAGGAATCAATTCCCATACGAGGCATTTAGACGCCCGAGCGCAGCGAGGGCGGCTATAGTCCGAGTGGGAATTGATGACTTCACCCGAGTTAAACACTCTACTTTTCATTTCGAATTTAAGGAAAGTAAAAAATAGTAGTTTTTCTAAAATATTTATTGATAATAATTACATGAGTAATAGGTACCTATTCATTAGTCTTTTTTAAATTTGAAGTATGGAACACACCACGTTACCGCCACATGAGTAGATTCTGTGTCACCACCGCAGGCCGTTCCGCTTACTAGGGCCCGTATTATTATCATTCTGTCTGCATTCTTACTTTTACCATTTTTCATACATTACTTAGAAAACACGATAATCTTGATAAAAATTACTAAAAATTGTGTTGCGACGTGACACTTTTTAGTGCTGACCTAACTTTATTATTTCGATTCAAAACTGGCATACAGCCTAATCGATACTCGCAATAAAAAAAATTGTAGAAACTGAATAAAAACTCTTTAAACTAACAAAATGTATTGAAATGTAAAGTGTTTGCAGAATAACCAATCTATAGAATTAATTAATTATCATCATTCTCAAAAAAACTTCTGGTAAGCCTACCTAAAAAATGTTTACTGGGAATTCTGTACGAAACTATTAGAAAGTATCAAAAATAAAATCCACAATAAATAATTGTCCAATAAATTAAAATAATTTTAAACAGCGATCGCATTCCGAATATAAATTCAATTATAGAAGCATTTCGGCGCGAAATTCAGTAAATGAGGTACCTATTGGTCTGTCTGTTATTGACATGATATTAGAAGAGATTGAAATGATATTAGAAAAGCATAAATCATTATTATAAACAATGCTTATTGTATTTATTGCTTAAAATAATTTTATTTTATTTTCAAATATCGATTACATTCGTCATATTAGTTACTCGAGTCAATCGAAATTAAAAAAAAAAATTGTTTGGAATAATCGCTTTCACACATCACTGCAATAAAAAAAAACAATAATGGTCGGCGATTTTGAACACAAATTGAGTAGTGGTAATGATTAATACGTATTATTGAATCTGTATTTGAATATTACTTTAAAACCTGGGCATTTTCGTGTTGTTTATAATATTATCAATAACATTTGTCACATTTTAAATGTTATCTACATCTGTGTGTGTGAAATTTGTGAAAAGTAAAAATGTAAACACATACCTACGATTGGCGCGAAACTTCGACATTAGATATCAAAAAAAGTTCAATACCACCACTTATTTACCTTAAACTATGGATAAATTCGTCAAATAATTAAATGATGTATTTTCACAGCCCCATTATGGTAAAGTCAGGATGTTCGAAATCCCCAATTTTTATGTTTTTAGCCTCGACCACAACTGACATCAAAATGGTGATTATCGTACCTATGTATGTTGAATTTATTCAAGGTAAATTATTAACTTGTGCGCTAAATCTGAAAGATTTAATGTCGTTAACATATATTATGAGCTTTTTATCCAACTCTCCTAATTAATGCACATTCATAAGATTTGATGGGTAGCATAATAAATATTTACATAATCAATTAAAGGTGTCGTATGTCTGACTAAGCTGACTACCTCACTAAATTTAGTTCTATTTTTAAATCTCATTCCCGCCCTAGGGAGGGAAGCAATTACTATGAGACTTTCCCGCCCGAGGGTGGGAAGCAGCGTTTTCCACCCGCTATTCGGATCAAACAAACACTACTTTCCGAGTATGAGATATGAAAAAGGTGTTTTCGTGCAGCTATAACATCCCAGGGTAAGAACATACTATCTACTTTCCATATTGCTTGATATTTTTATTAAAAGGACACGATTTCATTAAAATAACTTAGTAGGCAATGTTGTGCACTGTTTTGGAAACTTGAGTGACACAACTTTGCCTGGGTCTAGGGTTGTCACTAGGCGGATTTTAATATTGATATATTTTAACTATATAAATGTCATATTTGCATGACATTTTCACAGCTTGGAACCCGGTTATATCGAGACTCAAGAGCTTGCATGCACTGAATTCCCTTCATTTTACGTTATTTTAATTTTATTGCATACATTGTTAATGTTCCGAAATCGGGTGAGACACAGGTATCATCTAGGAGTTAGAGCTTCAATTGAAAATGTTACATTTTTTTATGTCAATAGAACATTCTTATTTTTATTCGACAGTTATGTTTTCAATCGCCTGTAAGGGTGAGGCAGAGGTGTATCTCTCTGCCTGACCCTTCAGTGATTACAAGCATGATTTTGTATTTAAGTAAGTCTTAACTTTATTGCAGTTATATGCAAAAATGCCGAATAATACACAACGGAGCAGAAGAAAACCAGGAGCTCGTAGTTATGCCGATTACTCTGTAGAAATATCAGAAGTTGCTGCAGATCTCGTACAAAAAAAAATCATTTCGTCATACGAAGCAGAAAAGACATTTGGGATCCCGCGTCAGACCATTTTTAATAAATCAAAAAACATGCATAGCAAACCATTTGGTCGACCTACAGAGTTGACGACTGAGGAAGAAGCCCACATCGTAAAAGCCAGCATTGCTAAAAAGCAATACATTTGTGATTTTTACTCATAAGTAGCAATTTGTTTTATTTTTTTACAAAGTGAATAAAAGTTTAAGAAAATAATCCGTATTTTTTTGGGACAACCCTAGAGTCAACGACATTTTTGTATGTAAAGTTTCTGGTACCTGCTACAACATTGCCTATTAGCTGTAAAAAAATATATATTACCATCATGGCAATAATCTAACTGCTGGGGACAAGCACGGTGTCTCATGTACACGGAAAAAAAATACTAAAAAGATCAACAATATATTTATTGAGATATCCTTCTAGGCAAAGTTGTGTCTTTTACCTACAACTTTGCCTACGACTTTGAGTGCTTGTAATTCTGAATGATGGCATGATTTAATAGATTTGGGTTCTACCTGGCAAGGCATATGGTCTGTTTTCCATCTGCAAGTCTTTAGAAGCCGTAATAGTAAATAGGTTCAGAGATACGAACAAAAAACGTCAAAATCCAGGCAAAGTTACAGCATTTTACGGTATGTATGTGCACTATAATAATTAAATACTTCGCCTGTCCTATATCTTGTACAGATGAAAATTATCTCATTTCCGTTACGTCTGAAAATAAATGACTAACAAAAACAAACAAAGTCACGCCATCAGGCGAAAACATTTAAAAAATCTAATTAACACCGCAATCTTGGAAAGTGACACATGTACACTTTAAAGCAACAAGAAATTAAAATCTATGTAGGTTGATATTTTCATCTCGTCTTTCATGAAAGGAATTTTTTCATCTACTAATTTAGCGGAGGGATGCTTGAAAAACCACAAATGGAAGTCACTTGTCGCTACCAGAAACATAAAATAACTTTATAACCGTGTAATTACTAATTAGCTAGTTTACGTTTATACTGTATTTATATTTTGTAATATTATTCCACGTCCTTGCGAGATAACCGAGTTAAATGTCACCGATATGTTTGACATTTTTGCGAATTGGTATCATATAATTATCGACAGAAATATCACTGGTTTCAACTGTTGAGAGAAAAAACGATTCCTATCCGGTTATATACCTACGAGTTTTTGTGGCATATTATCTAGTGTAACGATAAGATAAGGGACAGTCAACGCTCTCCGGGCGGTTTAAACAACCCATAATATCGATAACGAACCGATTGTCTGTCTTAATCGTGTCATATTTTAATTACTTTTTCCTTAGAGTAGCTGCTTAACCGAAAGCAATGTAAACAGAGGGTATAATTATGAACTATTAATATCGTTGGTCACAATATTTCAAGGTTGTGTAATATTTATAGAACAATAAGTCTTCCAATCGTTTTGTTTACAGAAATTATACAAAGAGATAAAAGTATACTTTTTGTAAAACTGTCCGATGCGGCGGCCGGTGGCATCCGGATTCTTTTTTTAATCGATACAGGAAAATATTATAGAATATGCTGTTTAAATTGGGTAGGTAACAATGGACCGAAGGGAGTCTGAAGGCAACTTTATCAGTGCCGCTATTCTGAACGGCATGTATTCAAGTTCAACTAAAGCTAACGGTAATGCAGTTATACAATCTTATGTTGCAATCCAAAAGTGGGCTTTTTGAATAAAAATGGCAACAGTTATTGATAAGATTATGAGAAATGAATTAAAGTTAGATAATATCTTCATGGCAGAGTTACAGACGAAACTACATAACTAAACGAAACTACATAACTAAACTCTGATTTTTAATTTGCTAGAATTTGTTCACATAGATCTATTAGTCACAGCACAGCTAATATATTATACTCATGTTGCCAAAAAAAGATCGATCGCAACTGCCATTTTAGTCTAGCAAATTAAAAATCCGAGTTTAGTAAGTAAATTAACCATAACCGAATTCTGAGAAAAATATCTGTGTCAAAGGAATCGTGGCTAACTTGATTGTGTAAATCACTTTATTTTCGCTATTCTATTGTTATAAACATTAAAGATTTCATATTTTATTCTTTATCTGTATCACCAATAAATTACCGTTTAAAGATTGCCGTGGAAAAGTTATCAGGATTCTGTTTAAAAAAACGTCGCAAGAATAGCAGTGAAATTCCACGGAGTAAAATTCACGTTCGCGTTGTGCAGTCAGTCATTAAACTTGGTTCACAGTCGGTACTCAGTGGATATGTTCGCATAACGGTCCGGGCATGCGGCCCGCGGTCGCCTGCACCACAACGCCACAGCGCGGCAGCGCTTCCCTCCACAAAACACTACCAAGTTTTCGATCAACAGTACAGTCTAGTTTAAAATACACACGTTTATGAATGAAAAAAGCGCTGACTTCGCTCACATTCACACGTCACTCTACGTTACCCATCTGTCAGGGTTGATGCGTGAAAACATTTTGGTCTTAAATTAAATGGCTTCAATGTGGGAGTCGGGGACGTGATACGACTCTTAGTCCTCGTGTACGCGACTGCTTATGTGAACTTTAAGGAATTTTTTTTTCGTTATATTTTTTGACCTTACGCTGGAGATGGCTTTATTAAACTTTATTTTTGTGCTGGGACGTGAACTTGTCTTTAAAATATCGCTTTTAGCGATAAATAGCATTGTGTCACCCTCTATGTATTTTTTTAATGCTTAATTCATCATCATCATCATCTGCCTAGCCTTTTCCCAACTATGTTGGGGTCGGCTTACAGTCTAACCGGATGCAGCTGAATACCAGTATTTTACATGGAGCGACTGCCTATCTGACCTCCACAACCCAGTTACTGGGTAATACGATACCCCTTGGTAAGACTGGTTGTCAGACTTTCGGGCTTCTGACTACCCGTAACGACTGTCAAAGATCCACGAATGACAGCCGGGACCAACGGCTTAACGTGCTTTCCGAGGCACGGAGGGGTCTCGGTATGTAAAGATGGTCACCCATCCACAGACCAACCGCGGCAAGCGTAGCTTAACCTGATCGATCGACCTGTGCATACATAATAAAGAGTAGGTACTAGGTAGGTAGGTAGTTATTCAATTTTTTTTTTTGCATTTTTAAACACACTTTTTTTTCTTTTATGTTCGCGTCGTTCTACTTATTTAAAGGACAGTGGAAACCATTTTTCATAAAACCCGATACCCTTACCACAGAATACCATTCGACCTGTTTCGTATACAGCAATCGGTTAGTCGATTGCAACTGATCACGCTATGATCAATCATAGGTAAAGAACGAATCGGGTCACCCCTAGCAGCAGGCATTTTGTACTCAAGAGTTATGAATACTATGTCTAAACAATGAGTGTACTAATAATGAGTCAGTCGACATGCGTTATGCAGTATCAAGTTGATTGACCACGCTGTCAATGACATTACGTACTTAGGGCTCGTACCATGTCACTTAGTGTTCCTGTAATCGGAACAGATTGTCACTGATTGTATTTGTGACACGTATTGATAGTATTAGTATTGGTAGTATAATACCAGTTCCACAGTTCCAGTCAGTTTGTCGAATGGAAGTTATCGTTCTTTGTTTATCTGATAATGTTATCTGTAGGTGCTTAGCTAAATTGTTTATATATATTTCATTGTTTAGTTTGGAAATCATCTGAATTAAGGATTATTTTTTAGTTGTGTTAATTTTATTATCTTATAATAATAATTCCCTTTATCAAAGCGACAAAAAATATTTAAATCGAAGTAGGTATACATTTTCATAAAAATATTGAAAACAATCCTAAGCCATATTTACTCGGGATATGGAATTCAGAAAGTTGTTTAATAATTGGAAGTTTTGTGGACGTAAGGACCCCCCTAAATTCTATTTATTATTGATGCCAAGTGTGACCAAAACAGTTCCAGTTGAATTTGTTATTTTGCACGCAACTAAAAGAGCGGGGTTCTCTTTGTGTTTCACAAATTACGATTCACAAGTGTTTTGTTGATCCGATTGATCGCTTTGACCTTTTTGATATGAGGAAAACCGAAGCAAACCGAGTTCCTTTGAACTATAAAGTTTTTTACCGTCTAAAGTATCTTCAGTTTTTGAAATATCTAAGTTAAGCAAGTAGGTACTTGGCTGTTTGTAGTGAGTCCATCTTTCACGAAAGTACGACTGCGAATTCCATTTTTTTGTTGAATCCATCTGGGTTTGCCAACACAGCAATATTAATGGAAAATTCCTTCATATAGACTGAGAATGAACCGATCCAAAAAAAAAAAAAACAATTAAATGAAATGTTTTCTCGGAGATCTGTACCTTCATCGTCGATATATCGAACTGTAATACATTCAATAGCATACTGGCAATTTGTAATTCATATAAAAAGATGATGAAGTAAGAAAACAATGGAGTCACAGTGTAGGCAGCGATGATATTACCCACGCTTGAACGCACCGCGAGCAACGGAGAAAGCGTTTGGCTAGATAATACTTGTACAGGTAGGTAGTACATGTATCTGTTTTAACTTATGCGTGAAGGGCTCACCTCTAGTAGAGTAAATAACCAGACTTACTTATTTTAAAAAAAAAAACGGAACTTATCAATAATAAATTAAATAGGTAAGGTCAATGGGGCGAAGACCGGCATACTTTATTAAAAATTTACTTCATTAGCCAAATTTGGCCATCTCTATAACGTTTTAGACAAGTTTGATTATATTGGGTGATCAAACATTTAGTTGACTATTAGTAGAAACTGTCGGATTTACTTATACGTTATCAGTTTATAAACTAGACACTAGTTTTGAAAAAATGGTAAAATAGACGGATTTCACTGCCATGTCGGATAAAACCGTCTAACGTGAAAAAAACGTAGAAATCGACGGTTTACACGAATATAGAAATTGGGTACGCGTGTGTCTTTCAACAGCAGTTCAATGTGTGCTGTCGATATTTTTATTAAAGGTTCCAATCGGCATACATTGCAAAAAGAAGCGTTTGTCGGGTAAGTTCGGCATACTTCGCGATTCAGGGGTAAAAAACAATTTCATCACTTAAAAAAAATGCATTTGTTGATAAATCAACTTTTATTTAGGTACCTACTTAATATAATAAATAATATTTTCAGGTAGAAATTTAGAAAATATAAATCACGAAAGTTTATTTAATTAACGAAAGTAGGAAAAAATGAGACGCAACTCATATTTAAATATAGGTACTGACAAAGATAAACAATTATTTAAAAAAAATTGAGGTAGCCTAATTTTATTATACTTCAGAAGTAGTAGTAGTAGTAGTCAAAAGTATAATTGCTTCTAGTATAGCTCTTCTTGTATAACTTCTCTCAATTTCTACTTAGAGTATGATCCTCTATTGGATTTTCTTTGGTACTTAAATTGCCCTATAGAATTACCTAAAAAAAGCAATAAAACGTAATATTGAAGAATAAACTAACAAGGGGTCATCCAAAAAGAATTTTCAAGTGTAGTCGGGCCTAGACAAATGGTTCACAAAGGAAGCTCAAAAATATTTTTTGTTTAAGAGCGCTTACTACGTACGGCATTTCATACAAACTTTCAAGCCCTTGTTGTTCGAAATGAATGAATCGATTTTAATGAAACTTCATACGCCTAAGCAGGATACAAAGGTCTGAAAAATTACTTAAGAACATTTAAAAAAAATAGTGTTACAGCCTAATTAGACCAATTTTAAATTTTCCATAGAAACTGATATTTCCAGTTATCTTTTTATAAATAAGATATTTCGAAAATGTTCTTAAGGAACTTTTTAGACCTTTGTATCCTGCTTATGCGTATCAAGTTTAATTAAAATCGATTCATTCATTTCGAAAAACAAGGGCTCGAAAGTTAGTATGAAATGCCGTACCTGGTATACGCTCATATTAATATTTTTTTCTATATTCAACTGTCACACATGTCAAGTTACTAGTAAACTGTCAAATATCGTAGAAAGCAGTAGTTTTAGGCAATACGAATCAGTTACCTATTAGATAATTTAATTTTGAAAATGTGTTTAGTATTAAAAGGTTTATGATATCTGGAATCGGCGAAGACCGGCGTATGCCGATCTTCGCCTCCAAGAAGTAGACGGGCTTCTCCACTATTGAAATTTGAAGTTACGTTTTTTTCATCAGATGTAAATTCGTGAAAAACGTGTTTTATTCAATTCTAATATGATAGTTAGGTAAAGATATTAATCATTAATGAACTTACCTACACAAATACTTAGAAAACTCTTAAAATACCACTTAAAAAAATTTTTTTCGACAGCGTGTACTGGTCGTAATTGAAGTTGGTAACCCGACTAAATTTGAAATGTCATTTTTTCCTTATGAGTCTTATAGAGCGCCACCGGTGTCAAAAAATAGAAACTAAAACAGTTTGACGTTTATGTATCTTGGGTTGCCATCTTTGTAAGTATTCAGAATTCCTCGTATTTCTTACTGTACGGTCTTGCCCTACAGACGGTCTTCGCCCCATTGACCTTAGGTACTTATAATTTTTTATATTTTTAAATGTTTTTTTTATACTACCTAATGTTTAAAAATGTAATTTATATGTCTTTAGTTAAATAAAGGAAATAATAGTAATTAAATACTTATGTTTAGATATTATTTTATACTTTATGTTACAGAGACCTAAACCAGCCGTATTAAATAAAAAGTAAAAAGTGAAAACAATAACAAATTAAATACTAAAAATCGAATCGAGATGCTAACCGCTCGCTCCGCATAAATAATTGTTTCTTTATAGTCCAAAGTGTAAATATTAAATACTTACCTATGTCACAAACGGAGACACAATTTATTAAAATAAATAATCAGCCGTATTTAAAAAAACGGAAATAAAGTAAAAACAATAATATAGGTATGTACTTATGTTTCGATATTCTTTTAAAAATAAAATATGTTACAAATGGAGACCTAATTTACCATAAACTAACATTTTGTTACCAGAGCTTATACAAATCTCACAACAAAGCGCGGTTGATAGTAAATCCCTTTGGCAGTCCGCCATCTTTTTCGCATAACGCGGCAATATCGTTTAAATTAACATGATCATTGGTGTTTTAAAAGTGCGATCGTGAAACTCATTTAAATAAAAACCACTTCGTTTATATTTAAAATCAACCTATATTTTACTTGGCATTGTTTATTTCGACTCGTAAAAGTGAAGATGTGTTAAATTAAAATGTTTTTCATGGATTCATTTTCTTAGTTGACTTATCAGAGCAGATAAATGTTGTTTAAAATGCAGTTTTATTTTAGTTTAGATTAAACTAACTAAAATAAAGCGTTCCAAATAAAAACAAGTGCGCAACTTATAACGTAACCGCAGTCTCTAACTGTTCCCTAATTGAAAAAGCTATACAAAATACAAATGTCCCACTTCGGTCACCGCATCGATTTTAAAAATAGAAGCTTGGTGCGTTTTCGATACACGCCCGTGCTGCGATAAACTATACAAATACAGCAACATCTTTATCACAAAGGAATAGAGTACATTATCGTGCGTGTTTTAATTCATATGATATTACATTATTTCGTCAGCGCCGCCCGGCTGAATGGAATTCGTACGATATGCTCTCCTACGTTGAAACTCGAGTTCAAACAAATAGAATGCTCGATTTACGCGATGAATATTGTGAATCGGATCCGACATTTGTGAATCGATTTTGGCGTCTCGTTTTACATTGTATCCTAATTAATTAGCCTTCAAATTTTTATCCTTGATACGATTTATGAATAATGTTAATAGTATGCAACCTTTATTTGCATAGCCTTTTGATTTATTAAATAGCATTGTTGAAAAGTATCTAATTAGGTACGTTTTTTGCCGAGCCTAAATAGGAAAATGCTACTGAGTTTGAATGTAAGAGTTTATATTTTGCAAAGATTATACAGAGTCAAATTAAATAAGCTAGCAAAACTCAGCAAACCCGATGGGTCAATTGATATCTGTGCAAACATGATAACATAAAAAACTGGCCAAGTGCGAGTCGACTCGCACACGAAGGGTTCCGTACCACAAGGCAAAATCGCCGAAAAAACATGTTTGTTGTATGGGAGCCCCCTTAAATATTTATTTTATTTTAATTTTATTATTTATTATTAAAGTTAAAATACAACTGAGTATTTTGTGAATATTTCAAGTGCCTACCTGTTGCCATTTTTGATATCGAGCAAAAAAGGGCAAAAAAATCGCGTTTGTTGTATGGGAGCCCCCCTTAAATATTTATTTTATTTTGTTTTTAGTATTTGTTGTTATAGCGGCAACAGAAATACATCATGTGTGAAAATTTCAACTGTCTAGCTATCGCGGTTCTTGAGATACAGCCTGGTGACAGACAGACAGACAGACGGACAGACGGACAGACGGACAGACAGCGAAGTCTTAGTAATAGGGTCCCGTTTTTACCCTTTGGGTACGGAACCCTAAAAAAGAAATGAATGAGATGATTTTTTTTGTGGGGTCATCGACCGCAGTTTCTGTATTCACTTGAAATATAAATTTCAAAATTCAGCTTTTTTGTGTAAACTTCACAGATGTGATTGGAATCGATATCTAAATGATCTAAAAACGATAAAACACATTTTCTCAACTCATACTTCAAGTTACAATATAATAGTTACAAGTACTTCAGCGCAGCGGTCGTTGATCCCTAAGAAAAAAAACATCAAATCTTTTTTCTTTTCATTTTATAGTCTTTAGATATCTATACTCATCATAGGGGCCCGTGGCTAAATAAGAACAGCCGCACAGGTCGATCGATCAGGTTAAGCTACGGTTGGTCTGTGGGTGGGTGACCATCTTTACATACCAAGACCCCTCCGTGCATAGGAAAGCACGTTAAGCTGTTGGTCCCAGCTGCATTCGTGGACCTTTGACAGTATTTACGGGTAGTCAGAAGCCCGAAAGTGACAACCAGTCTTACCAAAGGGTATCGTATTACCCAGTAACTGGGTTGTGGAGGTCAGATAGGCAGTCGCTCATATAAAATACTGGTATTCAGCTGCATCCAGTTAGACTAGAAGCCGACCCCAACATAGTTGGAAAAAGGCAGGCGGATGATGACTCATCACGTCTGGAGAGTTTGGCTAGCTAATTTAATTTGACCACGAATAAATACCTAGGTTATAAAGTTGTTTATTTGGACCCGTCAAGGCGTGGCATAGCGCAAGGTTGACTTAAAAATTAATAAGCCAGCTTGCCAACCGTACCTAATAACTATCCGGTACATTTATTGATTGCTACTACTTACAACGAGCTTTCACCTATTTGTCAACTTACTTCGCTGTTCACAAAGGAATTACAACATTTTTAAATCGGACTTAATATCCAATGATATGCTTTTTAACGGAGGACACAAATCTATGTCTTGTTATTTATTACGGTAATTAATAACTGAATAGATGAAACAAGAACATAAAATTAATAAGTATGCGGTAAAAAAAAACGAGTGAGAATTTTCTTCTACTTAAGGATGTATTTTTTTAAACTGTTTCTAATTTAAATCGGTAATTTGAATAACGTTAATTCTCCGAAAATTTAAAAACAAAATTGAATGAAACTAAACCCCGCTCTCATTAATCGCGCACAGATTAAATAATTAATTCACAAAATCTCGAAGCTCGTACCAAAATCATGTTCGTATTTATAGTAAAGAGGGGGCGTATTCTATAAACCGGGTGAATTGTTTATGGCACTTTTTGATCGTTCGATTATTGGTTCCGACAGTCGATAGGCCGACCACAGATAACATAGATATTGTAGGTTGTTTTATGCTTTATTATATTTTGAATCCCTGAAAGCCGGTTATTTTCAGGTAACGCGGTGGGTGGATATGTATTATAATATTATTTATTATTATGGTAAACGGTTCAACACAACTGGTGTTGTATGTACGTACATTGGTTTAGTTTGTGGTAAATGTAGGTCATATGGACCTTTGTTTGGCCCTAACAAACTATCTCGAAAATTATCAAGACAATAAAACGTATAAGGAAACTTGTTAGTAGGTCCGTTTCTGTTCACCCCACGTTCGAACGGACGTAAAAATATCGCGGCGGGATTTTATCATGCACTGGACTTTTAACTCTCGGTGTTGAGCAGGACCTAAACGCAAAAAACGCAAGTTTTAGAAACATTACAACAATAAGGTCGACTACAGGAAACAAAATCAGAAAATATATGATATTCTTCAGGATATATGTACATATGCTAGGTAGATAGTGTGTTGAAAACATAATACAACTAATTTGATACGATAGAAAAAAATCATAAAGATACCTCTAAAAATTATCTTTTTACAATAAAAACCATACTAATATACATACGTAATCATTCTGATTTTTTGTCAGATTATTCTACAAGCAACATACTAAAACACTAGTGTTTTAATTTTTTAGTCCAAACCATAGTTTTTTTGTAATTAAATAATTGCTTCATATTTTGCAATAAATTACCAGCGTTGTGTCATCGCGCTTCTCTTTCTTTTCTATGCAGTCCGACAGTGACCGCGCTTTAGGTCATGGAAGCCCCTTAAGAATCCAACAGAGCGCGTTCCAGCGCGTCGAAAAAACAAACTGTTCGATTTTCAACTCTCGGCGCTGAGCAGTGCGTTAAAAATACTGTGCGCGAAATAAAATCGCCGTGTGAAAAAATCGGCCGTTCTCCAACTGCAAATGTAAAATTGTAATCGCAAAAACTATTTTTTTTATGTGATAAAACTACAAATTAGTATTTTTTGAAGTTTTTCCTTTACTTGTGCTGTGACCTTGCGCCTTTCCAAATTTCATGATTCTAGGTCAATCAAAATAGGTTTTGATTTATAAATTTGCGAATATCAAAATTTGTCGCATAAATGGCCGTGTTTTTTTATTGCGTTGGTTTAGAAACATGAATTTTTTAGAGCTCCAAGGGACTGTAGAACCACGTATTTAATATTAATTTCAATTTGATACCTCCACGTGATCCTGAGAAAAAGGGTCTTAACAGGCAGAGGGTGCCAGAGAGACGGACGGACAACGAAGTGATCCTAAAACGGTTCCGTTTTTTCTTTTTGGGGTACGGAACCCTAAAAAACCTTGTAATGTGCCTGAATTATCATTATAGCCCTTCTACGAGGCAGTATCCATACAGACTCATGTTATTACAGTTTCGAAAGCGCCTATCAAGCACTGGCCTAAGCTACGTTTCGTTGTACTCTAGGCGTGCCGTGCGTCATCCATCATTTGTAACGCTAACTGCGACCCACCACGTAACTCTGTCACTATGCTTTCTTTACTTACATGGTGCACTATTTTCCAACCTATTGTTACACAGATTAGCGGATGAAAAGTATTAAACATCCTGTTATTCTTGAACACCTCTATAATGTCAAATATGAAGCGCATTGAGGGTTTGGGCAGGCAAAATAGATTATAGTTACATGCTTAAACAAACCGAACAATTTCGCTTTGTGTGAATACTGAATACTTTTTTATTTTTTAACTATGCGTATGTACTTATGTTAACTATCCCCCATTACTAAAATGACAGTGCTATAAAATAAAATAAAAACTAGGAAACTTTATTAATCGCTGCGGCGCCCCAGGGGGCTCGTAATGTCGACCATGTTACCTTACCTAACTAATTGCAGTACGGGAAATAGAAAATAACATTCGTAACATTCTTTATTAAGTCGTCACGTAATAATGAACGCCCCATTAGTTCAAAGATGGCCGCTATTAATCTCAGCTGTAATGTCAACGTCAATAAATAAACAATACTTAGGCAAAGGCAGCACGACACACAGCCAGCTTGCAGCGGCCGATGCGTTCCGATTCACGGGTGCAGTTTACACGCGGAACGATCCGCATGCGATATTGATGTAATCGTGATGTTGTTACGTTCGAAAAAACTCACTAGAGCGGGGAAAGTGACGCGCCTCAAGATCGTGAAAGGTACTTAGTCGATCACCGGTTGGCGCGGACCCGCGACGTCCCTCTCCTCGCTGAGGGAAACATGCGCGGCGGAGGACGCCGACTAATTTGCCGGGGCTCTAGTTTGCGTGGTCGCGTAAACTTACGACACCGCCGAGCGTTCGGAATTCGAACTACTTTCGCGTAATCTGTCTGAATAGAATATGGCGCCCTAGTTAGTGAGCTTCGGTTTTTCGGTGAAATTGTATAAAAATAATGAAGTACTTGCATTGGATTAGTATAGTCATTGAAAATTTAAATCACAAACAAATAGGTACCTATAAATACTTAGGTGACTCAAAGCTTCCCTGAAACTTCACTATCTACGTAAATGAAATACCTACCTACGATAGGTAGTAGCGACTACAGAAAGTTCTATGTAGATTTTCATCCAGTTACTGTTAGCCTGCATCATCCCAGTGCTGGAGAAAGGCCTCTCCCCACGACTCTTCGTCGTTTCTTTTCGTCTCTTTCGATCCAGGGCTAAAGTGGACCAATGGTCCATTTTTTTTTCATCCAGTTCAGATAACAATACTAGGTAGGTACCTACTTACACATCCACTGCTACACTAATTTTTAAAGTATATGAATGAATTCTTTTTTCAATAATTTCGATACCTACTTGCCTAGTAAAAAGTTTATCTTCACAATTATGTTCATAACAATACATTCGGAATACCGATTTACAAAATAGATAACATGTTATGGCACTGTGGCTTCGTTTAGGTTCTTTGATATCAATGCTAATAAATAAATTCATTCATACGATACTTATGTTAAAATTTAATTTTATTACCCGCTAATTACTTACGTTCCACTGTACGCATGAGACGCGTTTAAAAATGGCGTGTCTCAAACAAATAGAACAACATGTTGCGCATTTACGATGTATACTGTCGACAAACAAAAACATTTTGTTTCCGTCCGATTTATTCTAATCGAGATCATAATAGATTCAACTTTCCGACACTACGATGCAAATTAATTTCCGAGTCCGATTTTCAGGGTCCCTATTCCGTGATATAAATAAAAACGCACCTGGCTCAGTGGCTCGGACCCTGTAGTAGGGTTGCCACAATCTTCGGAGCCACACATAGCAGTTTTCATATAGATTGTCGTCTGAACCGATTCACAGATGTCACTGGCGGGAGGCGCGACTCGTCCGTAGATCGCTCCGAGTGCTGCGTTCCGGACAAAGAAAACAGATTGTAATCGAGCGACCGGTCGGCCGACCGCTCGCCCGACTGATTCGGAATCAACAGCGTTGCGCCACCGGTCGGCCGACTCGTCCGGTCTTCGTACCTACCTACCAGTTTAATTTACGGTGTTGAAGAGAAGATAATAGGTGCTGTTAAAATGCCGCCTTTTTGACAATATTTCCCTGTGAGCATGATTAGTGATGGAGTTAAATTTTAATGATCGTTAGCCTTGGTTGTTGAACGTTAACACATTTTTTCTTAGTAAGTAGAGTACCATCAAAATACCAGTTACCGGATGGTACAATTTTACGGCGTACCTAGTTTCTAAACAAACACTTCAAATAACATCAAAAAACCGATGTGGAAAATGTTTAGTAAAATTCGCAGTCGTGTAAACATCATACAAATTCAAACTTATCAGCTAATTTGTTGCCAAGTTAAGAGTTAACCGGCATCTAATTAAGAGCGGGCATAAAAACATTGGAAGTCGAAAGTTTCTCGAGTCCAGACTGACGCAGTCCATCGAGTAGTGCACTGAACCCTGCCTGTGTGCGCCAACTGTCTGGTTCTAGATCACTCCCACCCAGACTCCAGACATTTTACACAAATTCGTTGCATCTTGTGCAATTTTCGCGCTATATTACGCATCCAAAAAAATCAAGTTGGCTTATAAACATAGACAATCCATCATTGCTTTTATTCCTTTTGATAGAATTTATGAATCAATTTTCTTTTATTTGTATTTTTTTAAATTCAATATCAGGGTTTTTTCCGATTTGAAATTCGAATTGCTTAAATAAATAAATCTGAGTTACATTTTATTGTTACAACAAAGCCCACCATTGCAGCATTTGAAATCAGAACGAAACGCATGTAATTAATTTTATACTCTGATTTGAAATAAATATTGACCGTGAAAATTATTGTTAGCTGTTTTCTTTCAAGTGTTACTTAGTAAGAAAATCCATAGCAATCGTTAAAACTTAAAACATGGATGACCGTGTCAAATTAAGGGAACCACAACTACACGGCCATAAAGCACTAATATTATAATAATTATGTCAAATTTACTTTTCGAAGGCCTGTGTACCTACTATCTGAAAACGTGAACCTTTAGAAAGCAGAAAAATGTTATACGATGGCGGTTCTCGCAAGCAAATAGATGCCTACGATTAATTCATTACACGTAACGTTTCGGCTTACTATAGGGTAATAAATAAATGATAAATTGGTTATCAAGTCATGAAGAGAGGTTCATTTGGGAGAGTTGGAGTACCGTCAACAAACGTAGGTACTTAGGTGTTCTGTTTTGAGACCTGAAAAAATACAGGGTCAAATTAAATTGGTTAGCGAAACTCTGTAACTTGATATGTCTCGATCGATATCTAAAACGTAAAATTAAATTTAAAAAAAAGGTTTTATGTTTCTTTATAGGGGTCAACGACCGCAAAACTCAAGTATGAGGTGAGAAAATTATGTTTTATCGTGATCGATATAAATCACGTCTGTAAAGTTTCCACAAAAAAAAAGTTTTTTTTTTTAGACTGATATTTCGAGTGACTACACTAACTGCGGTCGATGACCACACAAAAAAAAACATCGAATTTTTTTTTTGTTCTATCATGTTTAGAACTCATCACGCCTGCGGTCACATTACATTAGTTTCGCTAGCTAATTTAATGTGACCCTTTACAACACGCTGATTTTTATAAGTAAGTAGGTCATTATTATTTGCATAATAAATGCTATTGAATAAACCGCAGGAATAATAATGTGGTTAGAAGATAACATTAAAATATATACCTACCTAAAACATTCGACTTTTGCAAATGACATTGATATCTAGATCTAGCAACGGACGGCATGTAGACGCGCTAACGAGATCTAGTCCGAACCAAATCCAAAAATTACATACCATTGTAGTTTTTTGAAGTGAAAACTTCTTTTATTTTTTGAGATGGGAAAAACCATTGAACTCGCGCCACTGTTACCGTAAGCGACACCGCGCGTTTGTTTGTTTTGTTTATAAGACGATTAAAAAAATACCCGCTTCGCATGTGTTCGGCTGTCCTCGGGATGTACTCGGTTTTATTGTATATCCGATATGTCAGTGAGTGATAGCAAAGTATTCTGTTTGTGTTTTGTTTGCTGGGCAAAGGCCTCCCCCATATTCTTCCACCTTTCTTTGAGCTGTGCCTTCTCCGTCCAATCGGTTAGGACCCGTGTTCATTGTAGTAGAAAAAAAAAAATTCTAACATCGTTTATTTTTTAAGATGTCGGGATAGGGTAATACCGCAAAGTTTATTTACGTTAGTGTTATGAATAATACGCAACAGTGTCACTGACACTTGGCAAATACCGCTAAAGTCTGCTCAAAGTGACATTGATATCTAAAAATACCACTAATAACAATGTTTTCATGGCTGTGACTCTATATCAGTCAGTAGTACAGGTTTTAATGTCACAAACAATTATTTTTGTCTATGAACAAATCTGTAATTTTCTTATGTTTGGGTTGAATGACCCTGTTCGCGATAGTGCGGTACCTACGTACTCGTACATTTCCCATTAGTCTATGGCGAGTTGTGTCATCTAATCAATAAGATACAGATTAGCCTTTAGATTACACGTGTAATTTCACATGAATGAGTTTAGTTATTCTAGTACTTGGCTAAATGTTATACACTAACTAGAGTTCTTTGTGGTTAAATGATAAATAATAAATTATTTTATTTTTGTAGTTAGGTTTGTACAAACACTTTTACACGTCATTCATGGTTTTTTTTTTAAACTAGATGAGGTCGGCGTTTCCTATCTGACTATTCTGAGAAGAAAGGCCGAAACAAACTCAGAGGTCACAGTCTCTTTTAAAGTCCAGACATAATATTGGTCAGGTTGTTCCAAAGTCTGATATAGGGTTAGTTAAAGCTAGCAAATAAGTACCTATATTTATACCTAATCTGCCTTTTCCCAACTATGTAGGGGTCGGTTACCAGTCTAACCGAATGCAGCTGAATACGAGTAGATATTTTACATGGAGCCTATTTGGCCTCTTCAACCCACTAACTGGGTACACGATACCCCTTGGTAAGACTGTTTGTTAGACTTTTTTGGGCTTCTGACTACCCGTAACGACTGTCAAAGATCTACGAATGACAGCCGGGACCCACAATTTAACGTGTTTTCAGAGTTACGTATATTTATTCAAACGTGAAATATGTAGCTATATAGATCCACTTGTTAGTAATTAATTAGTGTAAGTTCCACTGCAAAAGGCTGTATGGTTTTATTCCAGCGCACATTCAAGCCCTCCACTCATCCCAACCATAGATAATTAACATGCCGCATTAATACTTTGTGTTTACACCACCTCATTACTATTTGTCTATGGCTAATTGATACTCTTGTCAAAGTGTGAACGACCTGACGTTACCTAAGTATGTAAAATCGATAATTTACAGATTACCTTTTTAGTTTTAATTTATTAGTGGACTATAAAAAATGATGCATTGTTATATAGAACATGTTTTGATTACATAATGTTTCAGACGCGATGCCTACGGAGAGTTTATTGCACTTGAGTACCACTTGAGTATATTATTATGAAGATATCCATACTATACCTTATAATATCCATACTAATAATATTATAAATGCGAAAGTGTGTCTGTCTGTCTGTTACCTCTTCACGCTTAAAAACCGCTGAACCGATTTAGATGAAATTTGGTATAGATATAGTTTGAGTCCCGGGAAAGGACATAGGATACTTTTTATCCCGACATTCCCATGGGATCGAGACTTATGCTGGTGAAACCGCGGCGCTAGTTTAGAATAATTTACCACGGACAGCCTCTTTGGTTTAGTGGAGGCAAGCGCTACTAGTGAGCATGAGGTCGTGGGTTCGAATCCCGGGACACGCAAAGTGTTACTTATTGGGGTTTCCACCTGGAATTTCTCAGTAGCAGCCTGGAGTTGTGCCTGGTTGATGGCAACAGGCTCGCCCCCTATTACATGGGACTTAAACATTTCTAGCGAAATGGGGGGGAAAGTAGCTTAGGTGAACTCTGCCTAACTCTTCGGGTAAGCCAGGATCGCCCAGAGGACACGGTGGATGTCTGCTCCGCTTGGGCGGAGCACCGCCGTGTCCTCGTATAGAGGCGATTGGCAGCGGCGGCGACCTCTCGCGTCCGGCCCTGGTGCAAGCCATGGTCCGAGGCGAGAGGGAGCGGGAGGCAGTCACCTCCTTCTGCGAAGCAGTCATGCTAGCGAAGGAGGTGGCGGGACCGCTCAGGGAGAGAGCCTCCCGTCTCAACCGCCGCGGGGGACGCCCCGGGCGTCGGGAGCCGCGTGACGACTTCCTGCCACCGTAGGCGCGGGCCTGCGGGCGGAGAGTAACGGGTAGCTCACCGCCCGATCAGGACCAGGCCCGTGCCGGAAGGCGCGTACGTGTCACGCGCGCCTCAAAGAGATGCAAGCCATGGTCCGGGGCGAGAGGGAGTGGGAGGCAGTCACCTCCTTCTGCGAAGCAGTCATGCTAGCGAAGGAGGTGGCGGGACGGCTCAGGGAGAGAGCCTCCCGTCCCAGCCGCCGCGGGAGACGCTCCGGGCGTCGAGAGCCGCGTGACGACTCCCGGCCACCGTAGGCGCGTGCCTGCGGGAGGAGAGTAATGGGTAGCTCACCGTCCGATCAGCACCAGGCCCGTGCCGGACGGCGGGTACGTGTTCCACGCGCGCCTCAAAGAGATGTCAGCATCAAGGAGGGCCCTTAGGGCCGAAGCCTGCCGGGTCAGCGGGATCGTCCGAAAGGGTTACCGCTGGCCCGGAACATAAAGGGCTAAGGAAGTAAGTCTGAGTCTAAGTCTGACACTCCCTTTTGCTCCATCCAGAGCGGGAGGAGTCATTTGATGATTTCCCATCAGCAAAAAAAAAAAAATATATGTTCGAAAAATGTGTCTGCTCCACAACGTAAATAACGCAATGAATGTTGTTGAACTGTCAAAATGAAGCCCATTGCTACTGATAGTGTGTTACGCGATTACCCCGCAGAGTCCGAGGGGCCTAAAAAGGCCACTTTGGAGAATCATAAAAGGATAACATTATGAATTATAATATGGCGAAGACAGTCCGTGTTTTTCTTTTTTTCGCTGCACTACGTAGGTACAACCAAAGAGATTGGCGTTGGATTTGGATTGGATTGATTGGTATTTTAGCACAGACATAAAAAAAACTCCACTGAAAAATGCTTAACCAATGGGATTTGATATGATCAACTTAACAGTTAATTGTCCATTATGTTATCATTTTATAATTCTGCCAAAGTGGCCTTTTTAGGCCCCCAGACCAGAGTTTGATGCGGAAAAATGGCGTAATGGTTAAATATTTCTTGACGTCATTTGGCCAAAAATGGTATAAAATAATGGTTTTTATAAACGTCAGAGGCTTTAATTGATAAAATCCGTTAATTGGGGCTAGAATAGGCTTGAGGTTTTCCTCACAACCTTTTGCCTTTACTTTTAGTTATTTAATTCAGTTTTTACGTTATTTGTGCGTCATTCGTTGTCTATGGTGGGAATTAATTTTGGAATTGTAATTGTGTGATTTGTAAGTTTTTACACCTAATTTACCACGGAAGAGCACTGATTTCCAAGATACAAGTTTTTACCTAGTTCATATAGTTTTAGTCTACTTACTTACATTAATTGTATCCTAGTTCTTAGGAATATAACTGTATTTAGACTATATTTTAATGAGTCCAAATAAACGTTATTATTATTAACTACGTCTTATTAATATACACAGTTGACACATCTCTGCCTAAACCATCGAAGATTAAAGGCGTGATGTTAGGTTTATGTAGTTGACATAAAACTGTCAAATTTTCCCAATCAGCTTTGAACCTTATGTTTTAGCGATAAAGTTGCAAATCTATTAAAGAAATTTGACAGATTGTAGTAGCTTGATGTGCTGGCCATTGTACCTATATCAAGTCTGCCTGGAAAATGGCATTTACCTTCTTATACGCGTACTCATTAAACTGACTGAAATGAACTCTCTAAACTCAGATTTTTAATTTGCTAGGCCAAAAGCTAATAGATATACAATACCGAATATTAACCGCTTGTGTGCAGAAATTACAGACACAATTAAAAAGCCATTGTGTCTCGCGTAGATCTACGTTCCGGCAGACTAAGGGTTAATGACAAAAAAAAAGAGTTTACAATTTAAAATAACGTTTTCAGAAAGAAAGAAAATTTCTACAGGTTTAAAATTTAAAAATGATACAAACGATATATGATCTATGTGATACAAACGTAAATTAATAATTACATTTTAACATTGCCTAAATAATTTGTAACTACAGATGGAGTGGCTAATGAGATTCTGTCTTTCATGAATATGATGCTAATCATCATCTGCCTAGCTTTTTCCCAACTATGTTGGGGTCAGCTCCCAGTCTAACCGGATGCAGCTGAATACCAATATTTTACATGGAGCGACTGCCTGTCTGACCTCCACAACCCAATTACTGCAATTACTGGGTAATACTATATCATACCCCTCGATAAGACTGGTTGTCAGACATTCGGGCTTCTGACTACCCACCCATCCACATACCAATCTATACCCATCCACAGACCAATCCATACCCATCCACAGACCAATCCATACCCATCCACAGACCAACCGCGGCAAGCGTAGCTTAACCTGATGGATCGACCTGTGCGGCTGTTATTATTTAGGGGATAAGATGTTAATCAGTACCTATATTATAAAGAAACAAGAAACACGTATAACAGTACAACATACCTACATAGTTAAATTAACACTAAGTTTTTACAAATTATTCCGTCCATTTTCTAGGTACGCGAGGTCAATGTATATGAAAGAAGTTGATAAGAATAACATACTACTTCGTTTACAAATTATGGAAATATAATTAGCAACAAAGTTTATTTAGATAGTAGTCCTACAGATCCTACAAATCGTCAGTAATCTTATACTAAGTAAGACACAATGAATACACGTCAGACCAAATAAAAAACCGGTCAAGTGCTAGTCGAACTCGCGCACCGAGGGTTCCGTACTTTGTAGGTATGTAAATAGTTTATCACGGGTTTTTTTTTAACGTACAGGCTATAAATTTACGGTTTTCGGATTTTTTCCTTTACTTGTGCTACATGATCTTGCTTCTTGCCAAATTTCATGATTCTAGGTCAACAGGAAGTGGGTACCCTATAAATTTTGATTCCCTTGAGAGTCGAAATACTTATACGTTTTTTGCGTCATAATCGGCCGTATCTTTTTTTTACGCTAACTTAGGTGTTTGATTTTGCACACTTTCAAGGGACTGTAGAGCTGAGTATATGGTTTTAATTTTAACTCGATACCTCCACGCATTTGCCGAGATAAAGGGTCTTGACAGACAGACGGACAGACAACAAAGTGATCCTATAAGGGTTCCGTTTTTCTTTTTGAGGTACGGAACCCTAAAAACCAAGACAGAGGGCTGTCAACAGTAAAGTGAAGCGGGTTTCGTGAACATTTGTGCACATAGGGAGGTGTAGTTTGATTGTAAATGTGTGCGTGTGAGCATGCACAGAGCGGAGGTGTAGTTTTTGTATGCTTCACTGATTTGTTCGCAGCGCTATGGCTTGACTTTTTATTTGGTCTGAGGAATACATAGGGACTTTAAACACCTTCATAAAGGTTACAGAGTTATAAGTTTTACATATTGAATTGATAAGTAACAGAATCAAATATCGATACTGGAAATATGAAATAACGTAAGGGACATTTTGTCGAAAATGAGTTATATATAACGTTGGATTCGGAATTTTTTGCTCTATCGATTGGTATATTTAAAATCTCGATATCTTAAAAAAAATGTCCTTTACATCACATATTTTCCGTAGGCCTAGACCATTTTTTTTCTAGAAACTGGCTGTATATGACATTTAAATTAATATTTTTATAAAAACTAATGTAAGTCTCTTTACTCACAGTATTTGGTATTTACATTAAATCAAAATCGAGTACATTTTACAACAGGTCACTTAAGTTATTCCATAATTTGAGATGTTTTATTATTGTCTTATACATTAGTGTTCCCAGAGAAGGTTTGAACGCACATGTCTTTTATCTATGTGTTAAAACAGCTATTTTAACACATCGATACTGTAAATATGAAATAACGTAAGGGACAAAACTAAGGTTTTCAGGAGAGCAAAGATAAGATATTTTTCTTACAAAACTGGCTATAATTTTTTAACTATATGTTTTATGTAAGAAGTGTCTAGGACAAAGTTTCTTAGATTTCTTCATTCTTTGCAGCTAAACTAGTTAAAAATCAATAAAGCCTACAGTTTCAAAGATAGCATGTCCCTTACATTAAATAATAATGAATACGAGTGATATACGTTTACAAAATTTTAGATGTAAATAAACGGCATTGATGTATGGGACACTTAAGGAAATAAACATTTAGAGTTTTTCAAAGTAAAGGTCTCTTAATGATACACTCTATATTGTTAATGCTGTTAACAAATATAAAAAATAGAATTTTATACATTCGTGACCTACTATGCCTGTGTAATGTGTTAATTTTTTAGGTTAATATAGACAACTGTTTTTCTCACCTTGTGTCCATTGTTAGTTGTTTAAGGCTTAATATGTAACTCCTTACAACCTGTGTGTATATTTTTAGATCAATAAACTTTATTATTATTATTATTATTAATACAGTTTAAAACTACTTACTGACTCATAGGGATACAAAATAAACGAATAAAATAGATCAAAACTTTTATTTGTGCTCACTAATCCTTTTTTATAAACGAAATTTAGGTAGGTACTCTCAAAAATTATGTTAAGTATAACATTATTAAATTCTGTTTTAAATTACAATAAAAAAATTGCTATTTTGGCAGCTTACTAAAATTAGACTCATTGTCCCAAAAGAAAAATAAATTTTACTTAAAAATTAAACAAAATCAACAAATCAGTCTTCTTATGTAAATAGTAATCATTAAACATAAAAAAAAATCAAATTAACTTCTTCCTTAATAGAAAGCCTACAGTTAAATTGAAAAAGTCTCAAAAATTAGTCATTATCTTTATCAGTCTCATCATCGTCGGTGTCATTGAGCCTATCTTTAATTATACTCTTATTAGGAAGATTCAAATATTCATTGTGAAACCTATTTGGAATTATACCATTGTCACATATTTTTTTGAGATCAATAAAGCCTACAGACTTTGGAACTGAAATTGGCTCTTTCCTTATACAGAAATGGTAAGCTGTCTATGCTACTGGGCACAGCTAGATTTCTGGTACTTTCTAATTCAGATTGATCATTTTTTGTAAGGCCCTTGCCCTTTTCTGTACCCTTCACTGTCCTTCTTCCAGTTTGCATTTCTTTGCAGAGTTCTATTTTGTGAGTAGTGCCATCCTCTAACATCGTATATTTTACTTCCACTATCTTTAAGTTCGATTTTTGAAATGTACATATTCGAATTTTCTTGAAATGTAGGTCTTTGTTTTTGAGAGTAGCAGGAGTAAAAACTGATTCAGCAAAATCATTGAAATCATAGAAATCCTGATGTCCTAACACATTTACTCGATAAGCATGAGGTCTTTTTCTGGCTGATTCCATCAATGATGGCCACTGGGAAGGTCCCCAAACAATCAGTTTTTTAACCACCCTTTCAATGATAGCATGCATGCTATTTCAGTTTCAAAGTTTAAAGATCTGTTTCACAATGAATATTTGAATCTTCCTAATAAGAGTATTATTAAAGATAATTTGGAGGCCTTTGCCCTGCAGTGGGACAGTACAGGCTAGTTAGATTAGATTAGATTAGATTAGATTAGGCTCAATGACACCGACGATGATGAGACTGATAAAGATAATGACTAATTTTTGAGACTTTTTCAATTTAACTGTAGGCTTTCTATTAAGGAAGAAGTTAATTTGTTTTTTTATGTTTAATGATTACTATTTACATAAGAAGACTGATTTGTTGATTTTGTTTAATTTTTAAGTAAAATTTATTTTTCTTTTGGGACAATGAGTTTAATTTTAGTAAGCTGCCAAAATAGCTATTTTTTTATTGTGATTTAAAACAGAATTTAATAATGTTTTTTTTTACCTCTTATAAATAAATTAAAAAAAAAATGTTATACTTAACATCATTTTTGAGAGTACCTAAATTGCGTTTATAAAAGAGGATTAGTGAGCACAAATAAAAGTTTAATCTATTTTATTCGTTTATTTTGTATCCCTATGAGTCAGTAAGTAGTTTTAAACTGTATTACATAGGCATAGTAGGTCACGAATGTATAAAATTCTATTTTTTATATTTGTTAACAGCATTTACAATATAGAGTGTACCATTAAGAGACCTTTACTTTGAAAAACTCTAAATGTTTATTTCCTTAAGTGTCCCATACATCAATGCCGTTTATTTACATCTAAAATTTTGTAAACGTATATCACTCGTATTCATTATTATTTAACGTAAGGGACATGCTATCTTTGAAACTGTAGGCTTAATTGATTTTTAACTAGTTTAGCTGCAAAGAATGAAGAAATCTAAGAAACTTTGTCTTAGACACTTTTTACATAAATCATATAGTTAAAAAATTATAGCCAGTTTTGTAAGAAAAATATCTTATTTTTGCTCTCCTGAAAACCTTAGTTTTGTCCCTTACGTTATTTCATATTTCCAGTATCGATATGTAACCTTTATACTTAAATGTGTTTTTCAATGTGTTAACCCAAAACACTTTTAAAAGTGTCACAGTAATATATCTGTAACCGATATAGTGTTACAGAGTTAATTAGTGTAACCGGTAAACGCGGCGTTGCCAAAATAGCCGCAATCCCGACTGGATTGAGGCTATTTTGCCATCGCCGCGTCTGTCTTTCCGCCGCGCGTTTTTACGGTACCGTGCAATTATATCTACAAATGGTTATTTCTGGTACAAATAACACATAATTATTATAAAAGGTTTCACTTTGATTCTGTAACATTATTGTATCTGTTACATTTAGAAGTTTTTTCTTCTAAAATAGTTTTAAAAACAGTGTTAAGTAATTTAAAACACTTATTACGGTTACAGTTTGAGTCCCTGGATATACAAAGATAGATACAGTTTCGCCAAACAAAAAATAAAAAGATCTTATCGGATATTACCAGTGGTCGGAATAGACAGACTATATTTACCTAAACTTCGGAGAACAGAAACAGAAAGTGGAGACTTCCTTACGACTACATTTTTTTTCTGTGTGCCTGCTTATACTAAAGGGATATAGATAACATTGTTTTTTATCTCGCATTACGAAAATGTAGTGAGCAGTAGCCAATAAGCTGGAGGAACATTGTTACCTCTTTCGCTAAACAATAGAAACCGGTACCTGCTCTGATACCTTTTTAAACGACTTCTAGTGATTAGCCTAGTGACTAACAAGAACAATAATAGGCCTTTAATTCTTGGAAAAAGAAATGGTTTAAAATTTCAAACAGATTTACGCACTCGAAGACCGTAAAACTAAAATCTATATTCTAACTTATTTTTATTATATGATAATGTGATTGATACTAGTATAAAGCTGTTATATCCATGTTTGTAATGCTTTTCTTCTATTTTATATATACCCAACTCAGCAATGCAATGAGTTGAGACTCAGCAATGCAGACACAGGATTGAACTAATTTTTTTAGACAAACAATTTGAGAATTGTGACACGTAATTCGTGTCAGAAAGTTTCAGGACACCGGCATAGTAGTTAACTAGGGAAAGAGTAAATACGTAATTTGTATAATTCCCAAAAAGATAATGCAATCGTTTTAAGATCCCGGAAGAAATTTCGTAAACGTTTGAAATACATATCGAAGTCCCTTTTATGCAATTAAAAATTAGTTTTACTCAGGTGTTACACATTGAAAAATGTTATGTATTGAAAGATTTGATGCAAAAACGGTTAGTTTAAGGATAATTCTAATATATGATTTAAATTAAATTAGTTTAGTGAAAATTGCTAAAATTTGTAAATTGTAAGTTTAGTTAAAAATAGCCTTTACACATCTTAAATAAAGCTTATTTTCAACTCATTTAACATTATTCACGAATTCCGGGAAAAACAATGTCGTCGTAGGGAAGTCTCCATTTTCTGTCTCTGTTCTCAGAAGTTTAGGTAAGTAAATATAGTCTGCCTATTCCGACCACTGGAGCCTATTCCGACCACTGGATATTACACAGTCTTTTTTATTAAATAATTAGAGAAACTTCACAGACGTCATGAAAATTATGTTTTTTTAAATATCATAATAAAAATCCTAAAATCATAATCTCAAGTAACCACTTGATCACGGGGTCAACATCCGCGTGATAGCATCATGGTTTAATAAAGTATTTTTCTTATTAAATTTTTAATTGCTATTAGATAGATGATGCCGTTTTTGAAGTTTCACCAATTATGTGAAAATAATAATATTTATTATAATAAATATTAATTACGTAATAAATAAAAATAAGTAAATAAAAGAATAATAAATAATTAAAAAAAGGTTTTTACAATGTTACTAAATAAATAAAAGTGTAAGTATTTATAAAACAATGGTATACTTTGTAAATTCAATTCTGTACTAATAAAACAGTATAACTTACTATTATAAAAAAATTAAGTATGACATTAAACACATTGTTTTGTAATAAGGCCGTATCGGCCTTATTACAAAACAAGATTTATCTTTAGACCCAGGTTTAAAACATCCAGCCATTTTTAAATTTCGAACTATAATCCAACGAAGCTAAAGTTCTTATTACAAAAACTGACGTTAAACCCGAGTCTAAGTTGTCAATTTTGCATTAAGAACTTTACGTTTGTCGGAATAAAGTTCAAAATAGAGTAACTAGCTCGAAGGTTTAAGCTAGGTCTAAAATTAGATCTCGTTTTGTAATAAGACGGCCAGTGTTCTTCCTCTTCTCTCCTACTATCTATGCTGTGCCCGACAGGGTCCATAATTGGTAATAATATAATTTTATTTCCCTACCAACTATATACCTATATTATGGTAGGTACGCAATAAAGAATTGAGAATATGTGAAAGTACCCTTTACTCGTATATCAAGTAGGTACAGTAGAAATGCCACGATAAACAGAAGGTTATTGGAGTCTTATTAACACTTCACGATCTTAATAATAAGTTAGTATGATCTTCTCAGCATTATTCAGCTTCACTTAAAACGTTTAATTATGAGTCGAAAACTCATTTCAGCGACAATCAGTGTCAAAATCTTGTCAAAATTGTTCGAAATTAGAGGTTTTTTTTCACAGATTGAGACTTAAATTACGAACGTTCTTAGAAGTACGGAAATTGTTGCTCAGATGTTTTTCAGACTCTTGCCTGCCACATTCTACCGAATGGTGTCAATTTATTATTACAATATACAGGGTTACTTTTCCAACCACCAAACCATCACCACCAAATTTTCAACAAAACAAAAAATTTATAAAATCCAAATTTTTACATGGTGTTCTACCCACGAAAAAAAAAATCAGCTGTTTCATACAAAACTTCAATACCTACTTGACGAAAATGTATGAAACAGCAGTTTTTTTTTTGCGTGTTTTCAGAGTTGGTCCCATAGTGAAAGTTGTTTATATTCATGGGTAGAACACCATGTAAAAATTTGGATGGTCTTTGAAAAGTAACCCTGTATATCATCTATTTTATCTGACTGATACCGTGTCACGTTGTTTAAACTACAGTTCTGTCGTGTAATTTCATCGGTTTGTAATCCAAAACGGTTTTATTGGAAATTTGAGAACTCGAAGGAACTAATTCCAGCACCCCAATTGTGTAACACACTATCGATCTCAATCTGAATTATTTTGAAGGATATTGCTGATCCATTGCTTCATAATACCTATGTTCGTAAAATGTGTCTGCTCAGCAACGTAAAAAATAACGCAATGTATGTTGTTGAACTGTCAAAATTAAACCCATTGCTAATTAGCGCGTTACCCAATTACCCCGCCCATTACCAGTGACGTTTTAGGATTACATGAATGGCTATCAACTCTTTACAAATAAACTTTTTATATGTGTTATGAAATCCAATTACTATGTGGTTAGTCGCAAACCGTTGCGTTTTTGACGTCACATTCCTTTGTTGGGGCCTGTATCTAACATAACATAACATCACGCCTGTAATCCGTAAAGGTTTAGGCGGAGGTGTTAAGATACTGACACACATGTAGCATGCTCAAACCAATCGGAGCACGCGAAACGTGACTTTGATTTTCGCGTGCTCCGATTGGTTTGAGCATGCTAACTAACTAGTAATGAGCACGTGTGTCAGTACCTTTAGTACACCCACATTTCGACAGTTATGTTTAAGTCCCCTGTAATAGGGGGCGAGCCTGTTGCCATGAATCGGCTGCTACTGAGAAATTCCTTAAGGAATACCCCATAATACTTTGCTCGACCTGGAAATTGAACCCAAGATCAGCTCAGCAGAAGCCCGCATGAGTCACATGCAGTACGCAGTCTGTAGGTATCTATAAGGCCTCCCCAAGGAAGTGCCTTACAGGCGTTGCACAGGGGGTTACGGAATTGGTCTTTTAACAGGAGCCGGGACCATCCCTATGTGCTGATGGTGATCACCGGGGTGGTTTTAGTGAGGTAAAAATCGCACACTCCCCGACCTCATCCCCGGAGGTCGGGTGCCTTTTGAAGGGCTTTGGGCTCCGCTCGCCCCTTGGGTCTTGCCCCTATCGATTAAAATGTTCCACTGACCCCGTTTTTTATTAATGTGGTGTAGTGATTCGCCCCTTACGCAGGGGCGAGTGGAAAATTGACATTTAAATAATTATTTTGGTGTATCGATTCGCCCCTTACGGCATTTCCTTTGAAAAACTAAAAAAAGTACAGTTAGACAGAAAAATGCACACATTATGAATAACGCCATGTTTCATTGCTTTTAACTTTATCTGAAATCTCACCAACTCGTGACACTTGTGATAGTTTTTGCTACCTGGCTTACCTATTATAACAAAAGAAACCTTTTTTATGGGTGCAATAAACAAAAGGTTTGTTAAAATATGTTTACCCGTTGAGAGAGTCGTATAGTGCTTTCTCTTTCTAAGTTCGTATTACAATGTGGAAGGGATGCGTTTTGCGATATTTGCTAAACTTTAGTTTAGTCTTATCTCCGAGTGTAACGAAGTAGGTGAATTATTCCTGTGTATTGTGAGTGGAATTTCCGATTGGAAGTTAAGGTAAGTTTTTATTACAACCGAATTTCCATTTGTTTTTTCAATTTAATCTTGATTTTGAGACAGCAATAATTAATGCTATTACTGCGGTTTATCCAAAGTCAAATATGTATAAAGGGATGTTATTTCCATTTCGCTCAAGCCCTCAAAAAGAAAACCAAAGAGTTGAACCTCTTCAAAAGTAGATACTCAAGACGGATGTAGACTTGTGCAAAGCATTAAATTTGATTCCGCCAGAAATTTTAGATGATGGATATGTTATGGAGGACAGTCCAACAGATGCAGAAACGTTAAAATTTAACAATTATTTTGTGGAACAATGGTTAGACAATAGATTGGTGGAGGGAATGTGGAGTTTCTTTGGCGAACAGCATCGTACTAATAAAAACCGGCCAAGTGCGTGTCGGGCCACGCACAGTGTAGGGTTCCGTAGTAGCCCGGTATGTTATATTTTGTTTTTCAATGCATGTCTTTACCCGTTATAAACGAGCCACTACTTCATCTTAGTCACTTTAAAGGATTAATGCTAAGGATTTTGTATTTGGTACAAAATTATCCAACATCCAAGTTCAACGACTATTACTGCTAAACTAATAAAGTTATCTTAACTGCTATAGTTTCCCTTTAAAGTTCATGAAATGCACTATCATCGTGATTTTTTCCAGATTTTTCAAGCTAGCAGCTTAGCTTTTAGAGGGGGGGGGGGGGGCCTACTGGAACAAAAATTTGCACTTTAAAGTTAAATATTTTGTAAATGGAGCATTAAATCGAAAAATAATTTTAGCAACCCTGAAGTCATTTTAGAAGACCTTTTCAAACATACCCCACACGATGGGGTAGACGACGAAAAAAAATTTCATCCCCACTTCACATGTCCCCTACATGTGAAGTGGGGATAAAAATTTTTTAGCTACCCTAAAAAAAATATTTTCCAAAATATTATTTTACCACTTTGTCGGCGTAATTGATATTCATACTCCTACAAAATTACAGATTTCTAGTACTAACGGTCTCTTAGCGAAACCTCGGACAGACAGACAGACAGACAGACGGGCATGACGAAACTATAAGGGTTCCTTGTAGGAACTACGGAACCCTAATAAAGTGGAATGCTGGCATTCTCGCATGAATAAAAAACTTAATAATAAAGAACGTCTCAATATTTTAAAATTCTGCACTATTTTAATTAAAGAAAGTAAAATCGTCGTTAAAGTAAAAAAAAAAAAGTAGTAAAGTAAAATAATAGAAGAAAAAATAAAAATAAATAAATAGTGGCATTGAATCAAACAATCGGAAAAGTAAGTACATTTAACGAGACCCAAGATTTTCTCCATTTATTAATTTCGTTACGATGTACATCGTAACCAAATTAATAAATGGAGAAATTAATCTATGCTTACAAAAACTGTGTGTACGTACTTATGTAGTTATGGATAATCTGCCGTGTTGTGATTTTCACATTTTATTTCCATATTTTATATATATTTGTTGATTTTGATCATTTTAATTTTATTGATAACAAATCTTAGTTGTAAAATCGCTGCAATATTATTATGTTATAACTTAGAAATTTCACTATTTTGTAAATAAATGTTAAAATGGAAAAATACCTAAATTTTAACTAACTTATATTGTCTATAAAAAACTCGTATTTTGTATAAACAATAAAAGTTATTTTTTTTAAAGCTTTTTTTAAATTGTGATTTTATAGTTATTTTTAAATTTTAATATACTACAAAAGTTTTTGTACAAAACCGTAATCTTTAATTAGAAAATCTATGATTATTTTGTACGTTTTTTGTTTGATCTGTGATTTTTATTTAATTATCTATAAACCAAAAAGTGCGACAAAATTCAATTGTTAAACATTGAAATGATTATATAAGTGATTAGATTCCAAATTACGCTTTTCAACTCCATGTGCAGTTTTATTTCAATCTTCACCATTAAGTAAGTATATTGTTACTAACACTATGAGTCTTGTTGCTCGAAATAAAATATTATTATTATTAAATCCCAAGAGACACTATTGAAGTTTTAACAAAAAATATTTTGTTCAATAAAGTGCTGACAGTACCTTTAATTTACTAACAATCGGGGGCGATTTAGGGTATCTAATATTCAAGGGGGCGCGGGCGAGTAGATACACTTAGGCAATTAGGGGCAAGATCCAAGGGGCAAGATCCAAGGGGCGAGCGGAGCCCAAACCTTTGAAGGTTTCCCCCAAAACAAAAAAAAAGGCTTGAAAATAATTTCTAGGGAACTTATATTTTTAAAATGTTGCTCCTAGAGCCCCAAAAACATACGAAGAGGATCGGAAACAACACTTTTGAGTTACTTTATTTAGCTGTTGTGGATTTATTTGGCGACAACAAAAAATCTATGTGACGAGAACTTTGGTCATCGATGAGTGATAAGGTGATAACCATTCCGTAGTCATTACAATAATTATGTACACACTTATTCAGTAGTAATCTCCTATCTATGAATAATAATTTGGTTTGTTAACTTCTGTTCAATATTTTCACACAAATTACTATCGATCCTACGTAGGTGTGCAATCTGACTAGTGACGTTATTTTGTAAAAGGACAAATGATGTTTTTCGTTTAGCGCATTGTGACTACCTACCTAAAGGCTAAAGGTACAGTTGGCATGTCACATGTGGACATCATTCTGTCAGTAAGTAGGTACATCAAGCTACCCGAAACTGTAAAAATTTCCCTATCAACTTTGAACCTAATGTTGTAGCGAGAAAGTTGAAAATCTATTAAAGAAAGACAGATTGTAGTAGCTTGATGTGCTGGCGTCTGTACATAATTCTGAACACTCTTGCGTGGAAATAAAAAATAAATAAATACGGTTATTAAAAGAAATTGTTGTTCTATACATTTTGACTACGTATTCAATAAATCGTCGGCTTATTGCAAGAACTCATTAACTGCAAAAAATCACTAAATACGTTTTTATCTATAGTGGACTTCTTTTGACACATTCTACAAAAGGCAAAAACTCACTAATTTCTATCTAGTCAATTTACCGTAATTATATTTAGGATAATATGGGCAAATCAACATAACCACTAACTAAATCGAACTAAAATACCGTTTATCTGAGAATAGTGAATATGTCACATAATGACTTCTTACAAGGCCGACGAATATAGTAAAGTGAAATATAACATGTCACTTTTTTATGAAATAGTAGTTTTTTTTTAATACCGACGAAAATTTTCTACGCTAGGAGGTCTAGAATTAAATTCTGAAATTCATCGTTTCAGTTTGCGCGTCGCTACCCGTCACTAGAAGTGTGTGCTACTGCTAACTTAGTGCTCTAAATCTTTTGAATTAAAATAACTCAAGACATAAACAAAAGGAGTTAATGACCCGAATACAACTAATCACATCTATAACCACAACTGTCACTCGCTTTTTTAATAATCAAGGACTCGGGCGTCGACGTCACTCAGCCTCGTCGCGTATCGGTGCCACGAACGGTCGACTCGACTATTTTCGTGTACACTTCGGGTTTTATCGGCCGCGGTACCACGTAGCAAGTCTTTTTGTTCGACATCGAGAATCGAGCGTAATCACCGCACTATTAGTGAGAACGTTAACCAATACAATGCATTCTTGCAATCATTTAATTAGTTATAGTATATGAGTAGGTTCATTTTATACATACTACAGCACGCTATGTGCTGTTTTTATTAGTTACGTTATGTGTTAGATAATTATACGCAAAAGTATGCTAAGTTATTACTTCTGAACAGCCTAGATGTGACGTTATATTATACCTACTCAAGGGGATATATCTATATGTAAACATCTAAAGAAATAAATAAAATTTAATTGTCTGATTGTAATGTCAAAATAACAGCTTTTTACTAAATGCGTATGAAAATATAGACGCTACTTTTAACAAATAACATACCTACTTTTATTTTAGAAAAAAAAAGAGAATTAGGGTTCCGCGTAAAAAAAATAAAAACATTTTTTAAGACATTTGGAAATTACATGAACATTCAAATTACAAAATTTCTTAAATAACACCCGTTGCTACCGCCTCTACATTGACTAAAGTAGGTAATTTGTTGATTTTGAATATGTAGAATTATTATTCTAGGTAATTTCAGATATACATGAATATGTACAAGGTTAAATTAGAGAACTCTGCCTACCCACACAGTACAAATCAAAATCATTTATCAATTATTATAATTAGTAGGTCAGGAGGTTGATAGACTGACATCAGGGGTTTGCGCGTTAAAACATCAGGTTTCCATTCAATGACTGGCATTATATGAGCAATAAAGAGAGTGAAAGTGTAACTTTAATACAAGAAATATGTAGGTACTTTCTAACAAAAATTACAAAGAACACTATGAGTTACTTCGTGTGTAAGAAAATACATTATTTAGTTGCAATATTTCTAGTGAAACAGAAAGTCGGAGTCGAACGATAGCGATCGCAGTGATTTACGCTCGTTCGTAGTAGTGGTATTAATTAAGTAGTGGCTCGCTCGAGACACAGCACCGTCTATGAAAACCATAGCTAAGGTTGCCATAACTATGAACATTATTCCGAGCGATGAACGCACCCATTCGGAATGGGACCATTGAAAAGTCCCGAATGTTAAATTTTTTCTCCTTAAAAAACGCACACAGGACTTTTACGCATTTTAAACAAACAGTAAAAAAAATCAAACAGTCGTTCAATTCAATTTAACATGAGACTCAAAATAAGTAAATGGCGTGTAATTTCTTGTGTTCCAACAATTAATAAATTATTTATTGGAGAAAGCTGCAAAATACTTTATTGGTCCGATAATCCTTCGGTGTATCCGAATTTAGCTTAGTATCTTCTTAAAAAAAAACGTTTCAATCACGACCCAGATTGCGGTATTTCATATCGGCTTTTCAGATTGTTCCCAATGGAGAGTTATTTTTACAGTATACTTACAATGTTGTTGATTTTTCTTCACAGTTTATGATAACGACCGATTAGATATAGCTTACGTAAGTTCTAACTTTGTATCAACTATCTGCGTTTGTTACGCATCGTTATTGCTCGGAACGTCCCTAGTAAAATGGTAGGAGGTAATAGAGTCATTTCCGCATTTTGATCAATTCATTGAATAATTACGACTAAAGTTTTTATTCAATTAAAAAGATAACATTAAATATTTTTTTAATAAAATAAGCAGATTCTATGAGACCACAATATCATCAATGTTATCTGTTTGGTTGTAACCAATACCTGGAAGCTGGATTAAGAAGTTTTTAATAATTTTTCTGGAATTTTATAATCCGAACTAATATTATAAATTCGAAAGTGTGTTTGTCTGTCTGTATGTTACCTTTTCACGCCTAAACCACTAAACGTAATTCGATAAATTTGGCAAAGATTGCATCCTGGGGAAGGACCTAGGATAGTTTTTATCGACATATCCGCGGGCGAAGCCGCGGGCGTAAGCTAGTAATTATATAATACTCATTTCATCATATGTTTAATACTTATTTCATCTCATTTTGCCATTTAGAGCCACACATTTGTTTGTCACTAAAATGGGCACTTGCTGATACCCGGTACAAGAATCAATACTTACAAAGTTATGTCTGGGGTAACTGGATATGTTAAACGGTTTAAATAGGTTTTCTTCCCATTAGATGTTTCAAAAGTTTAACAGTGCCTTGGACTTTTCGTTTTTACGAACTAATATTTTTTTACCGCCTTCATTCAACGACTCAATATTACTAATGATTTTGTTCACTTCAATTTTTTCAAGTTAATATTCTTTCTGCTATTTTCACCTGCTCAGTCACTACAAACATTTCCTATATACAATTCAAAAACCGTATTTCCCTCCCTATTTACCAGAAATAAGAAAAGGCAGTAACCAATCAGGACTTCTTCTTCTTCTTCGTGTCGCTGGCACGACTGTATTTTGAGATCTTGTTGGCCCAAAACTTTGCCATCGGCGTTGTCCACCTAGTAAAGTGGGGCTACCTTGACGGAACGGCAGTAGGGTGTGATTGTGGAGCTACGTCGCAAACATGCTCCACCTCCTATCCTGCCCTCTGTGTCGCAAAACATGCAGTCAGTGACCTCTGCGCTACCAATCAGGTGCTATCTAATATTATCATCGGACCTTCTTCAACACGCGTATTTCATTTCCCACCTGTCCATCTTATTCACACATTATTTTATGACCCGATTACTCTCTTCACGTCACTTCATCTCGAACGCAACGGCTGATGTTGAAAAACATCGAGATCATACGTATTGTTTGTCTTGCGGAAATTTCCAAACAACACACCCGGCCGTATACAACTAAGTTTGACGATTATAATAATGTTACTACTTTTCCACCATTACACGACGTACAGTGTGCTATTTCTTAGAAGAATTAACACAAATATGTACACAAACCTCTCTGATATCATCTGTTAATGTAATAAATAACTGCACGTTAACATAAAGTGCCTCAATCGACGAGATTCTTACTACAAAGGTAATTTTGTTCATTTCCTGCCGTTTTGTTTTCTTGCCAGCTCCTAGGAAGTTCGATTGATCTTATATTTATTTGCATAATCTCTACAGGCGTTCGTTTTCAAACACTTTCAACCTATGCTGGCAAAATAAAAATCATAATTGTAACTTTTAATACGAGTAATTTATCCAAACATATACTTGTTCTTACGAGTTAACTTTTGGCCTATTTTTAAGGAATTATCAAATTGCTCTATCTATAATGTCCAACTGCGCGATGAGCGTTGTTTTTATCAATATTAATATGTAATAGCGTTATTCACACATAGCATTATCTTTGACGTGACACAATAGATTGGTGATAACAAAAAATTTAAGGGTATCGTGTCCAACGCTGTTCCGTGACCTCGAAAATTTATCGGTCGTTGTCTTTGTATTTACGGAGGTTTTTGGCGATGTCATTGTGTGAGGTGTTAAAGTTTACTCTCGGTTCTTGTCATACATATATTTTACAGATATCAATGTGAAATTGTTTTCCTAGAACCCGCCATAGCTTATCAATGTTTTATAAATTTTATAATACAGAAAACCAAACATGATTGACTTTTCTGGAGTTACCACGACCTATGACATTCTGTTTTTCCGCCTGGATAAAAATACCCCGTCTCAGAGTTTTATCTAAACGGCATCAATATTGTGGGCCATGCTATGTTCAAAATGTCAGGTTAACATTTTGCACGTGCCTGCGTTCCCGTTTATTTAAATATAATGGAGTCTTGAGCCATCATCTCTATTAAAAGCATCGATTTAACGAGCGGAATGAGATGGTACACTCAGCGTACCTAACTACCTACACTGTAAATATGGGTCGGGTGCGTCGGGCCGCGCGCGCCGGCCGCTCGCATGTAAACTTGCTCCGAGTAGCTCACACCCGCTAATGAAATAACAAAAGGTGTAACGCCACGCTTCGATAAACTGTTTTTGTGTTATTATAAACTGCCTTAATAAAACTCGCTGCTCTCAGAATATCTCTCTGTTGCAATCGTCTACGGTCGTCCCCATTGCACTTAACTGTTATTAGCGCGCATTATATAGCACTGAAGCCGCCGTGTGCCCTGAATATCGTTTGTTATCTCGAGTTTTCGACACTATCAAACGTTCCACTTTGCAAAAACAGCCGATTGTCATTTCCTTGAGAGTGTTACGTAATAGTGAGTGACTTCGTCCAACCGTTATTCTGGCGGTGTCGGCGCGTTGAGGCCGTTGCACTGGTACCGCTTTCCGAAATTCGGATTGCAAAAGCGCGAGACGTCGCGATCGCGAGCGGCCGGTGTCGCGGGCTCTCGGCCCGTGCCACGGGCTGCGGGCGGAAGTTACGGTGAACGGTGCCTCGATGGCCTTGGCGCGCGGCCGCCGCGCGCCGAAGGTGAAAGTCTTGACGGTCCGCAATTATTGAACCTCGACCTGCCATCCTCCGATATTCGGGTTACACCAACCCAGCGGTTACCGACGCTACCGCTGCGTCCCGGCTCACTCCCGACTTCCGCATTCTCAAATCCGACCAAACATTTCCGACCCTAATTTTATTGGTCGGCTACAGATACTCTTCGAAGAATAAATAACATTCGGATTCGGACCAAGTTCGCAAATAGATAAAACATCGGATGATGGCGATAAATCAGTGTTAGGACAATTATTTTTATACGGCTAGAAGCGTTGGGCTGCACCTTCGCGGTTGATTGAATATGGCAGTTTGAGGGTCGATCTGACATCTGCTTGTGTCACTGCTTGGCTCTCATTCAAATTTAAATGTATTCAATTATTCAACAGGAACGTATTACCGCGATGAAACTACTCTTACATTATCGTTACTACAAGAATCTGCGAGTTCAATTGATATTCATGCGATTCTTGTTATACAGCGGGTGAATATCACCAACTAGACGTTATGTAACTTAAGTTTCAAGATAGTGACTGTAAAAACTCAATGTTGCCACTTAAGTCGTACCTCCTATATGTAAATTCACGAAGGTAATGTGCGATGGGCTGGCAACATATCTCCACATATTTGTGCCAAACGCTTTAAGTAGTGCTTTGACTCCAATTATAATCCCTGTACACCCGCTAGGAATAGCAAGCTTGATGAGAGATTTATTCTCAAAGATAGCTTACAAGTGCACAGCACGGTCCTGCTTAGACTGGTTTCAACATTAACTAGCATTCATAAATGCATATGTACTCCATGGATATACAATAATTATGAACACAAAAACCTCGTTTAAAGAAGTCACAATTGAATTCCTTGTAACTTGTGTAGACGAAGAAATCAAGAAAGTTTGTTTAAAAATGTTAGACAAATGTTCGGGAAGTTTATTAGTAAACTATGACAGAACATGCTTGAGTTGCCGTCTTAGGCCAAGGGCGACCCAGGCTCAGGTAGTAACTTTTTAACGACTGTTTTTGATAACATGCCCCGCTTTTTGTTTAGAATGGTTGTGATCAATGAATGCATTTGCCTTGTAATTATTGAAATATCTTAGCTGGAAAAAATAAGTATATTTATTTGAACATGAAATTATGTAAACGCGCTAGACACTCCTACGTCCAGTGCGTCTATTAGCAAATTAAGAATTAATGAACATACTGTGAATTTAAATGCTGCAGTTTCAAGTAGAGATTATAATAAGCATCGTTTTAAATGAAATGCGAATAATGCAAATGCGAGGAGAGTCGTTGCCAATGTTTATAATATTGTGCGTGCTTACACATCGATGAAGGTCGGTACCTACGTTTCGATCTTTTTATGCAGTTAGTTGTCTGATGTTGATGTTACTGCTCAAATCCTTAGTCACGGTGACGAGCAATTCAAGCAAAAAAGTAAAAAGACATGTTTAAAGCGGAATCGAACATTTTGATTTCTATTTCCCCATAGAACTGAACAAGACAACGTAGGGTAAAGAAATTTCCTGTGTTTGCCAGGAAAACACAAGTAATAACAATAAGAGTAGCACGTTTAACAGCTTCATTTTGTTTTCCTCTCCTATTTACAAAGAAATGCGCATAAAAGTGATAAAAGTTAAATTGACGTTGAAATCTTAATATACTATTCTAAGCTGCATTATTATGTTCGAGTCTTTGTTTTTTGTTATGAAGCGAAATATTTTGACATCCAAAGGATCGCTGTCTTTGTATTCCTCTTGGTATTTACCTGCTTTATCTACAATGACTCACCTAGACCCAAATACTTAACTGCTAATTACTAATGTATTATCAAATATTTCACTGCAGCGTTCCAAATGGTTTCCAAGTTAATTGTCTACATCACATTAGCGAGATACAGTATAACAAATGTACAATCGTAGCTGTTTGTAGCCTTGAATATCAATTGAGCAATATTTTTTTGTGATCGTGCGTTATACAAATGGATTGAATTTTTGTTTTAACTTCAATAAATTCAAATATTGACCTCTGCAGATGGGAGCATGCAATCATCTTAACGGAATTTGACTTTAGAAACTCAGATTTAATTACTATTTTATTTAACATTCTTTATCTCAATAGAATTGAAGAACAAGTGGCGTTTACGTGATAAGCCAGCAATCGCAACGAGATATTAAAAAAGGGGTCACCACCAGTGACACCCTATAAATAAAAATTATCAAAAAGGCACACGGATTACAGTGAGGATAATGAGGTATCCTTCGCTAGGGGAGCATCCATGGGCCGCGCTCGCCCGAGTCGCCCGTTCGCCCGCCTGCGCGCCCTCTGTAAATCACCACAACTTATGTACGGGAGAACAGACGCAGTTCGGCGCGCGGAGCCGTCACTCGCACACGTTCGCGACTCGCCTTCCATTTAGTTATGTAGTAGCGCTCGCCGCTCGCCTGTTTGGACAAGTGCTAAGTTGATCGTTTTATGTGATACACCTCGTTGGCATTATGTTTAATTTAACCGTTCGATTTTTAAATTGTTTCGTGTCGTATCATTGTTTTTAATTTTAATTTTTAATCAATCGAAGTGTTGTATACTTTTTGGACTGTTGATTCTTGGATTGCTAAGGTAATATACTTTAATATTTAATTGCTAGGAATTAGTTTTAAAAATAATGTTATATTTTATTTTATTTTTTGGGTTTGCGAAACTTTCTCTGTTTGAAACAAAGGAGTCGATAGTTTAATTGGCTATTTCTTACGTAATGTTTTGTTTATGTGTACAAATATTTTTATGAGCACGTAATAATTCAATTGCTTGCTTAAATCTACCTGTCGTAACACAGTTACTTTCTTTAATATATTTAGAAGCCAGGGAACTGTTTGAAAGTGGTTTATTACTTAGGTCTGTATGTTTAGGAATATTTAAAAGTTGTGACGCGAAAATGAATATATACTTACAAAGAAAATAGGAAATCAAAAGTAGATAGTCGGATGATGAAGATGCAATATTTTCTAGAATTTAAAAGTTCTGGAATGAAAGAGACAAGTAGACAAAGGATAGTGTTTTTAGAAAAAGTATCTTTATCTAATACATAACAGTAAGTTAATGTACCGATGCGCTGCATTATGTATGTATGCGTGCCGGACGGTGGAGTGGGTAAATAAAATAACAACACTTTATCTATTCAATAAGGTGTTATCGACTTAATATTTCACTTTAACATTTTATTTCACTAATTAAGGAAATACTAGCAAATTCTTTAATAGGCAATGTGTTACTAGTTTATGTGAGTGGATTATTCTGGTTTAATTTATTTTCTAAGGGTCCTTTTGTTCGACGATCGGATATAGCCATCTCTGTCGCACCGTAAGAGCGTGACAAACGGTATTCGAATTCGACTACAGAGATTTTCAGAATAGGGTTTCGTGACTTGATATTATTTGTGAAATTTTGATTTGGAATTGATGGTCTATATAAGTTCTTACTTATCGTTTGTTAATCGCTGTATTTTTGGGTTGTCTATTGGGATGTAGGCCTGACCTATTATTTTGAGTTAGGTTGTTAAGGGCAAAGAACTTACTAATAAACTTTTAAAAGCTTTTAAATAAAATACATTTTAAAAGTGATCGAAAAAAAATCTGAGAAAATTTATTAATATGCGACACCTAAAAATTATTCGAAAATACTAAGTTATGCCTTTTTCACTTTTAACCCTAAAATATGGTAAAAAAATGAAAATGATTTCGTAACATTGTGCATCGTTTTCGGTACAGACGCGCGCAAACTAGACTTCAAAATATCGATTTTAAAACTGAAAAAAAATTTAGAAAACATTTTCAATACTTCATAAGCAGATTCATTGTTAAAGCTTATCAACCCGTTAATAACCGGAATATTACAAACACGGCGTCTAATCAAATCATTACTTGACCCCACCCAAGTTCGGCAACAAAGCGCCCGAAAGAAACTTTATAAATTGTATAAGTTCTACGGAACTGTATCTAGGTAATATTTTACTTTTAGGACTTTTTGCAAAATATATTACCCAGGTATGTATATCTGTTCGAAAGTCCTAGAATTCTATGCGTCATTCGATATTTTTCTGAGTTTTTGGGAGGAAAACGCATTCATTTATTTTAAATTATTCAAAGGGATTTGATCTTACTTTAGGTAGGTACTTCAGGTAAGATTTCAATATCTAAAATCGGAATAAACTGCCGTCTCAGCATTTTCTATGAGTCGCTCCTTCACTAGACTGGAGATTAATAATTTCATTAACAAAGCAACACACGATATTTCCAATGAAACTTATTTATGTCATCGTACTAGGAAATTAGTTTTCCTCAGATTTCCCTGCAATATCCTTTCTTCATGACGATCACTGTCATTTGCAGGTGTTCCGCTAGAAAGAGTCTGCACGATATCGTTGTCTCTTTCACTTTATATTATAAACTTTGCTGACGTGGGAAACGTGCCAAGAGCTGCTACTTTTGTTAGTAAAGTGGAAAAATAGAGCTTAAATAAAGTCACTGTAGTGTGTATTTTATCTTTGGATTGTGATTGTTTGTTGACATCAAAAACTTTCTGTTCAGATCAGAATGATTATAGAAAATATGCCTTCTGATTTCAATCGAAATTTAATAGATCTTGCTGCGACGTAAAATATCTGACTCATTGTTCAACTTAACAACCAAAGCATAATTTTCGTCTAGTTACTCCTGTTTAAAACCAACAACAAAGTACATATCTATAACAGACTCAATAAGTTTAAAAAGCGCGTCAACTACGTAGCCATTATCCGTGATTTATACGCTGTGAGCCGCATCCATTGTCTGCTGCGGGCTATCAACGTTATATGGCGCTCGATTTAAACACGCAAACTATATTATATAGTGATTTTGATTGCCCCACGTGCTAAACTACTTGGTATTAGGCTTTTACGGCTTCCGTGGAAAGTCTCAAATATGTACTTCAACAGTATTTTAAAGGCAATGTTCTTGTTCCTCTTTTGTTTATTTTGCCGTTGGTCCCGGCTGTCCAACCAGTCTCACCAAGGGGTATCGTGTAACCCAGTTACTGGGTTCTGGTGGTCAGACTAGCAGGCGCTTCATGTAAAATACTGGTATTCAACTGCGTCCGGTTAGACTGAAACCCTACCGTAACATAGCTGGGAAAAAGCTAGGCAGATTGGTTGAGGTATCTTTGTTTCAATTGGTAGTTGTCAACGTGCATATTCGCATGGGGAAATTTTTGCAACATTTCCGTTTAGTAGTAGATACGACTTCACAGTAATGTTCATGACGCATAGCACGTTACAATTTCAAACAAGCCTTGTACATATCAGACGCCGCAAAAGGATAACTTCTTATAACGAGCTTTTGAACTTTATTAGTGTTACCTTGGACCATAGGACTTACAAGCTATAATAACGCGTTATATTTCTTCAGCATTCAAACAAAACTCTTACAAAAAATTTGCATATCTGGACTGAATAAACAAGATTTTGAAGAAGGATCTATCACTAAGAAACTTCTCTTAAAAATAAACAAGACCTTTAAGCCGATTGAAACATGCTGAGTAATTTTCCGGGAAGGCAAGGATAATACCGAAACGATCTTGTTACAAGACAAAAGTACCTACAGATAATACAAAGAAAAAATCTGACACAGAGGAAGTTTAAGTTATGCTATCTAGAAGTACCCACAGTTGAAACTGAATTAATTATTCGTAACTTGCGACCTAGAAAGGTACAGCCCATTGTGAGGTCATTACATAAGCACTGTCGGCTTTGTGCGAGCAATTGTTTAAAAAAATATGATTCACCCGCTTCCATAGAAAAATTCTTTAATGCGCATCATTGATGAATGTAACAGGGAAATGGTAGGAACGATGAAGTAATAAAATTAAGTGAGAGTACTAATATACATACATAGTATTAATGGTGTAAACGGAAATATGCTGAATGTCTAAAAGAAGATGAAGCAGTAAATACAAAAATTTAATTGTCTAATATAGGAGCAAGCTTTCACCAATTCATACTTGGAAGTTTTTAAATAGATAATTATGTATCGTGCATTTAATAATTTGTAACACACATGGAAGTTATTGTAGTATTAATGAACAAAAGCAATTTATGTAACACCCACGGCACAGTAATTGATGAGGCAACACACAGGGACACACAATTTCGGCCATAGACACCAGTTACAACACATTTACGTGTGTACGTGATTTTTTACAACTCTTTAATTGTCATTACAAACAAAAAGCTGTAGGATACGATTCTTACCAGACAACAAAAACAATTATCAAAAATTGCATGCATGAGTATATTTAGACGACATAGTAATACAAAGATAGTTCTAAACAGATAAACTGAAAGTGTAGATAAAAATAACTATAAATGTAGCGCAGCCACATTGTTTTGTACAGAAAATGACTTATTTTGTTCACATAGACGCGGGTATAAAGCCAAAAGAGCTGATGCAATTAAGGGCAAGGTAGAGATTGACGTGAAAGTGCGCGATGCGGGAAATTAGAGAAAAATATCGGAGATCATTAAACTATTATATCGTATCGGTATATGTTTCCACCTACATTCGATAATTCATCGTATCATACGTTCTCCATAAAAGGTGCTCTATCAAAACGCCTACGCGGTCATAGTGATTTAGCAAAAAATATATACTTGGAAGAAATATTTATTACTTTCAAGGATTTCTATCCTAAGTGGATTGGAATCCGATAGGTCTGCAATGATTTCTAATGCAACCCAGCTTGTATTTTCTGCTATACCCTGAAGTTTATCAAGCAGAAGCGAATGAGCAAATTAAGGCGACAGTGGCCTTAGCAGAGCTTCTAACTTTAGTAGTTAGCAAGACTGTCAATTACGAACCTCTCGTAAAATTATTCCTGTTTCAATAGTTAACTATTTGCCGACAATTTATTACATTATGACGTACTAAAACAGGAAAATTAGAAAGAGCACAATATTATGTTATCCGTTTGAAGAGGCAATACATATAAACTCTGCAAGCAAATAAATCATCGTAAAATTTTGTAAAGGAAAAAACTTTTCACGTTAAAAGTTAACCATACGTTCACGTTACTTGTGCCTTGACATGACTTATTCGACGAAAGCGAGGAGAATTGATAACGAATACTTTATTCAAATGCTTCATTGTTTTGTTAGAACTGTCCTACATAAATTACGAGAATTGTGAAGAGATTTACATTAAACGTTTGAAAAGATGAACTAGCATCAGAGGCATCATCTATGATGTCAAATGTTACAAAAAAGTCCCCTATATTATGGTGGCATTCACATATCAGTGGATTCTTGCCCCCGGCTCGTGTGGGACAGAGAAAAGAAAGTGCAGGTAGGCAGTAGCGTCGGTCGAGTCGAGCGAGATTTATTAGATCGTAACTGGTGGGGTCGGCAACACCCGGTGTACTGTCGTCGCGCATTCGCCACACGAAAAAATAAAACATGATCCAAGCGTGTTGTGCACATTTGTTAATGTTTGTTAGTAATTTTTAATTTGATTTTGAAACAAGATCACCATGAAGACTAAAAAGGGAAATCACTTCTTCAAAATAAGGCATAAAATACAGACAAGTGAGGACAATACACATAAAGATAAATTACTTGATATTGAATACAGGAAAATATATTACGGCAAAATAAACTATGTGCTGACATTGACCAAATTTGATTTCAAGTCCAGTCATGGCTTACCTACGTCGAATGGGAAAACACAGAAGTGGACTAAAACCCGGAATATCAATAAAAACCCAGAAGTCAATCTTGAATCTTGATTTGAACTCATTTTATTTATTCAAGGTCTATCAATCGACTTAGGTTGTCTGTGATGGAAAAAGTTTAAATGTCAAAAGTGGTGGTGCTGTCAACGATTTTACTGCAGTTTTTATTACATCATAGTAAAGTAATTAGGCGATATCTGCAATAAGAGTTAGTAACACCGATATTAGCTGTTTCGACTTTATATTACGTCACATTTAATGCTGAAATTAATATTTCGTTCATTACGCAGTACTGAACTGGCGTAACATGGATTTTAATATTTTATCAGGTAATGTGCCCATATTTCCGAATGAGTTTAATTTCACTGTCTTTGTTTTAATATTTAGCTCTATATATCTTTAGTGGAGTTCCGTGCAAGCGGGACTATCTATATAGTTGCTAAGCTTTTTGTGTCTAGTATTTGAATGCGATTGATACGATCAATAGTTGCCAAATCTTCTAGACTTGAAGTGATCGCCTTGAGGTTTAAAAGGCAATACAGAACAAAAGAAAACAGTCACATTAATACAGTCGTCGCAAATCTTTCTGTTCGCCAATTACCTTGAATAAACAACAGAACGCAACCAACACTGAGATAACACAGACTGACGGCTGTAATATTCAGAATGCAATAAGAGATACATATTATTATGAATCAGGTTTTAAAACAAAAGCTTTGGATCCAAAGGATTCTGGGCAAAGGGCAATTTTGGTGCAAAAACACGTAGCGTGTAACGTCTTTTCGATAATACGATTGTGAACGAACGTGTTTCACACTATAACTAGTCCAGGTTTTATGAATCCTTGGCTAGTTTACACACTTTTTTTTGTTTTGTTCTGTTTTGTGTTTATAGGTTTTCATTTAGTGAGCTTTTGAAATTTTCGACACCTCACCAAGTGAAATCAGCGTGATATTTTGTAATCCAAAGAGATGCGCTGATTTTCCTTAAGGTTGGCAAGTAGTTGGCCAAAAATGTTTCCAAAAAAATACTCTGTTCCTTATAAGCCATTCTTTCTTGACTACTCGTCTTTTGATACAAATACTATAATACCTAGTTTCAGATTCTCAAAAGCTTTGTTCGTGAGTCAAATCTCTGTAATTTACCTTTATGCTTTACGTATTCTTATATTAGTAGGTCGTAAAGTAACTTATTGCAAAGGGCGAAGGGTAACATTGTTACCTCAAGTGTCCTCTGAACGTTCTTGTTATTCCGGAGGATGGTTTCAGGCATTCACCTCGATTCACAAGAATTCCACAGTCAAACATGTTGATATACATATATTGAGTTAAGTTGCTCCAAATTAGTTCATGTTGCATATAAACTATCCTGGTTATTCCATCGTTGCAATATATGTGGATTTTTTCAATTACATTAGCATTCGTAGCCTATTAGTTTTGTCAAGATAGAACTGTTTTATCGAACAGGAAAAAGTATTTTCCTTGTGTAACTCAATCTATTACAATTCAGTTACATATTTTTCACAAATTGGGCACTAGATATTACTGGCATCTTTTGTCTCGTACACAAATTTAGACGGCGAGTCATCACTAGTCAAGCTATAGCGTCTAAAATGACGGCTATGGTCTACGTCATCCGTTTCCTCTCCATACGTACGTAGCAGTACATGACGCAATTGGCTTTTTCAATGTCTTATCTACAGCGAGGTATGTTGTCATTCGTCGAGTGTTCGTCGAGCTGCGCGCACGCCGCTCCCCGCGCCATTTATTTTTGTTTCACTTGTGTCTTTTTGCTTTTTTATAGTCGTCGAGGACAAAGTGACGAATTGCGCGCCTGTATTGTGCCAGTGTTTTGAACTTTGTGACATTGGAGTTACCATTTTTACAGTGATCAGATCTCAGTGGATTGCCGATCATGTTTATGTCAGGGTTCCTCATCATTTCCCCTGATTTATTTAGGTAGGTGTTGACGAAATGCATTTCAAGTTGTTTTTATCTTCAAAACCTGTTCGCTAATATCTGTTGTAGTTTTGATGTGATTGCGAATGGAGAGCGGATTATAACGAGTTGTGAACCTGATTGGCCCGTTCGGACTTCGATGCATTGTTCTCCGATTGACCTAGTACTTGTTATTATGAAATAATTAGGGCTTCTCCTTGACTCGTTCACATTCCGTCACAGTTTTATTAATAATTATGTCTTTGTGATTAATGACTTACTGCGTAGCATTTTAAAACTTTTAGGGGATTCCACTATCCAATTAATTATTTTACCAGTTACTTTTCGGCTGTTCTAATTTCGTGCCCATTACTAAAATTTACGTATCGCTAATTTATGTGCTAATGTGTCCGCGTTTTTGTTACAGAATGACGCCGCAAGAGGAGCGCGAGAGCTCACGCGGCGCGGAGATCGCCGACGCCTTCGAGGACGACATGTTCGGCCCGCCGCGCACCGAGCCCGCCGCCAGGCCCAAGCTCTCCATGATCTCGGCGCGAATCCGTGCTAACGAGGAACGAAAGCGGGTCATTGAGATCTGCTCGCAGAAATTAGAGAACATCGAGGACCCTGCGCGCGACTTGAGGCGCTCAGTGTGCATTAACAACACATACTGCCGACTGAGCGAGGAGGCGCGTCGGGAGAAGGAGGCGAGACGACGCCGGGCGAGAGAAGAGTGCGATGACTCTTGGGTCGGGAAGAAAGCGAGGCGAGAGGTTGAGGATGAGTGCCTGGCGCTGCTAGACGCCATCCCCGAGCTGGGTGACGCCAACCTGGGCTGCGCACAGCTGGCGCGGCAGCAGATGCCCCGCCAGGACGTGTCCCTGCTGCCCCCCGGACTCCTGACTGTTCTGGACTCATGACCGCGCCGCCCTGCGCACCTCCACAACTCATAAGCGAACACGGGCGTGTTCGCGTGCTCCTGATGCGAGCTGGCCGCGTGCCGCGCGAGGAGTCGGCACTGGCCCGGTCCGAGCCGCCGGCGCTCCACCGCGGCTCGAGAATCTCTGGACTATTGATTCGTGTTTAATTTACGTTACCCGGAACGGACTGTCGACGTTTAGCCAATTCTTTGTTGTTAAGAAGAGTACTTACTTTGTTAGCGTGTTTTTTTATTATTTAGTGAAAGTTGCTCAGGCGCTGCCGACGGGCGCGGTCCAATTAGTGTTCAACGATTAATTTTTATCGAACAGAGGACTCTGAGTGTACGTTGTCGCTACAGTGACGCGCTCACTAGTGGTGCAAGTTTAACGGTTCACGATGGAGGCATAGTCTTAAGCGATAATTATTATGTTATATTATTGTACTGTAAAGTAAATAGTGATTAAGAGATAGTGCAAAACGACTGGGAACGGTTGCGTAGACGAGCGGTAACAAAACTTCCACGCTTATTTAGTTTTATTTGAATAGTATTATTTTGTGCTGCCTTTGTGAGATCGGTTGACGTTACTGAATAGAGTGAAAACTGTTGTTCTCGATGCACACATACACGTCTGTGATTGGAATAATAAGGATTTTGCTGTTAGCAAGTTAAAGACAAGTTTCAATTCGAATCTAATTGCTAACACAACTAATAGTCAGTAAGATGATAAAGGAAAATTTGTGACGTATGTGAGTGTGTCATCGGTAACTCTTGACGGCATTTTAGTTTCCTTATCAATTCCAGCGCGTGTCGACGTTGAGGAAACGTTCGGCCAACATTGGCGGCCAACGTCCAACGTTTGCTCGCGCCTCACATTTTGCTAACAAGTCCGAGAGTTACTTTGAACGAGTTTTGTTGTACTTTATCGCTTTAAGTTTTATTTAAACGTTTTTTTTTGTTTTGTACATTTTAATGTTACCCTATTGCTTATGTCACCATTTTAAGCTTTGTTACCATTATATGATATTTAATTGGGTTGAATCTGGGTTTTAAAGAACTATCGTGTCATTGTTAATTTATTGTGTAATTCAAGATAGAATCTACGTTTTCCTCTTATAAGCGTTGTTAATTTAATTTTAAAATAATATGAATATTATTATCGGACTCGCAAAGTCGCAACAACTGTTGCTCAATTTAAAACAACGTTTATAAGTTGGGGGATTGTGTGTAATAAAAAGCGTTACTTATCAAACGGTTGTGCAATAAGTTTGAAAGCAATCAGTCGTTCGATTGTGCAATTGATCCGCGGAACAAGCGAGTTCCTTTTCTTTTGAAATCTTAATTGTCGCAAAATATATCGCTAGTAGCCCGTTTCGCCCCCTCTGAATAGTAAATAGGTAGGGGAGGCGCGGGGCGAGAGGCCCGGGGAGGCGCGGGACGGGGGGGCGGGCGCCTTGCGCGGTCGCGTGGTGTGGGTCTCCGCACCGTTCCCAGCACTCCTGTGATATTAGCCTAGCCTGTGTGTCGTATTTGTGCTAGTTTCCCCAACCGACTTGTTTGGATATTGTGCTTGTAAAAAGCTTGAAAAAATTTAATTCCTTTTCTATATCGGCCATTTTATACGGATTAACCGAATTTTAAATGTCGTTTACCCGACGGTAGGATCGCATTTAGAGTTTCGATCACCATTTGTGACGAGTAGATGATTTTGTTTGTTTCCATCATTTTGGTATGTTTGTATGTAATGTTGAATAATCATTATTGTATTATAAAATTTATAAAGTTAGGCGCTTGTACACTTAGCTGTTGGCCCTTATTAGGGGATAATGATGAAAATATTAAGTCTACAAAAATGAAGTTCATACAAATGATTAGTGTTCTAATAAATTTTGGTCACTAGTTGTTAATTTGAATTTGCAAGCAAAATTATACTTTATAATAAATTGAACGTAAAAACGCACATATTAACAAATAAGTAGATTTTCCAATGTACCTCCTACTGTAAAACGGCCACGTTTGAGAGCGCACGGAATTCTGAAATCAGACTGAGAGTTAGTCATGTCGAAAAGTTCATAAATTTTAATGTAAATGAAGTTTTGTATCAACGAACTCTATTGTCCTATAACGGGTTTTTATTTTCTAATATAGGTACCAATCGACCAAGAATTGTTTTGAACGATGTGCTTTCTTACATTCCTATCTCTTTGTCATTAACGCCAACAAGTCACAGTAGACGTAAGGAGAATGATTGTACGCGTACCATTTGTTCAGACGTGGCTACTCCTTGGACAATGTGAGATTCTTAGACAGTAAATAATATAATACCGAGCCTCTAGCTTTAGTCATTCAATCGTGTTGATCGGAAAATGTAAGAGATGAAAAGGACGTAGCAGACTATCAGATTATTGAATCAAACTCGTGTTCATCTCACTCGCGCATTACGTGAGCGAGCGAGACAAAAGACAAAACGAGACGATGAAAAGAAATATTGTAATATTGTATCGATAATACTCCAAAGCAATTGAATAATTTTATTGGTTCCGTGTGAGCTTGAGATCTAAATAAACTTAATAGTCCAGCTTATTTGGCATTTTATTTACTACTTGGCACTCCTGCATATAGTAATAATAGATTCCCCGAGTTGTTTTTCAATATCAAACCATTGGTGAGTCAGAGAATCAGTTGAAATGATTGAGTCATCCATGTTCAGGCCGAAACATTACATAGAATGAACAGTACATTTTGTACGGACATATTAATTTGGGCTAAAATCAATTTATAAATAGAAACGAAATGGACTTACGAGTGGGTGATACCGTAGAAGCCGTAATTGATGAATATGACGTATGAGAAAGGGTTGATGTAACAGTTGATCACACATCAGGAATAGATGTGAGTGACACACTACGTGCAGATTATTTAAGAATTACCTACTGACGTGCTAATGTCGTGCGATATGTACATAAATACAAAACACTACATAAATATCATATTGTTGATCCGTTATTATATATATTAGTAATCAAGCTTGCACAAAGCCATATTTAGCTAAATATACAAACTATACTTCATAATGTTAATGAAATTTAGAATAATTTCTGCAGATCGTTTCGCTGAAAAGATTTTCCCGTACGAAGTTGAAATGGACGTACTAAGTAAGAATTGATTTATGATTTTCATGAATGGATGTGAAACAGTTCTTAGAAATTATTTTATTTCGATTTTGTTCGAGGTTCAATTCAGAGAAGATTTTAAATATTGAATGTATTGTATGAAATATGAAGGCATACAAGGAGTACCTAATATTATGAATGATGTAAACATGTTTGATACGAGGCGAGGTATACTTGTTTGTTTGTGAAATAGTAAATTTAAGAGAACGTTTTGTAAATGTTATCATAATTTTATTATTGTGACTAGCTGCTATTTTATAAATGTTTCCTGTCTTAAGCTAAGAGATGGTCAATAAATAAATATTAAATATAAACTGTACAACTATACATTTTATTGTGTGCCTCTAATGAACAAAAATAACCCGAAATGACGATAACTGAGAAATAGTTTCGACAAAAGTCCTTTGCAAGACTTGTTAAAACAAATGACATGACGTCACGATACCAAGAGAAACCACAAAGAACAAAATGTTTAGCTAGTATCTATAGCTACAGCAGCAAACTGCGCGTAAAAATACACATATTATAATAATACAAACTTCAATATTATCCCTCTAAAGTTAATTAAAACAGAATTTAATGATAAGCTAAACAAAATACGATCGATCCCTTTTCCACAGCGGAATATAATTAAAATTATGCACTTGTGGCAATTTGTCGTCTGACCTACGATTTTAGAAAACAGGGAAGATCACTTTCAGAAGTGGAAGTTATATAACTCTTACTTCATAATATCTTCCATCGGCACCGATATTATGTATATCTTCATATGGCATACAAATTATATACACAATATAGCCAGTCAGCAAGGCAGAAGAGGGGCTGGCGACACAGGGCTATATTATACGCACATTATCAGCGCCCCGCGGTTTCATAAGTTTCGATCCCGTGGGAATATCGGGATAAAAAGTGTCCTATGTATCAATCCTAGTTATAAACTATCTGTGTACCAAATTTTATCTAAATCCGTTCAGTAGTTTTTGCGTGAAAGAGTTACAAACATCGATCCATCCATCCGCCCTCACAAACTTGCCTTGATACCTGTAGAGGAAGTAGGATAGGATAGAAAAAATGTCAACAATATTTTTTTTGAGATTACCATTTTATTATAATTATATCGATACTAATCATGGCTGTAGTTTCGCTTACTATGAAATAAATGGTAATTTGTCGAGACTATTTTAATGCATCCCATATTTACATGGCTACCTACTCCTATTTTACTTTTATTCCTAGATAGCCACAAAGTATGCACAAGACGTAATACATAAAGTAAACAAGTCTATTTACCAACATGTTAGAAAAATAATGGCTTCACACATGCGTGACTTAGGGCATTGGACATAAGATTTCCACATGCTGCTGTACTAGAGGCACTGCACATAGGTATATATATCATATATGTCTTGCGAAATAGCGTAAAAATAACACGAAGAAAAATAGTTGAAGAAGCAACAGAATTTATCGATGCAGTGGTATGTAATGTTTTGGGTTGTTTGCGCCATCTAGTTGGAGTTTCAATAATCTCGAACTTGAGAGTTGTAAACGCGGCTAAAGAGTCAACATACGTTAAAGAAACGAATGCCCTCATTACTTATAAAGTCAGTATTAGGAAATTAACCACTTTATTTATAAATGTTGATTAAAGTTAAGAGTTGGTTAAACGTCTTAAAGTAACTTTAACTTAACTTTAAGGGGCTTACGTGACCTAAAGCGCGGTCACTGTCGGACTACATAGAAAAGAAAGAGAAGCGCGATGACACAACGCTGGTAATTTGTTGCAAAATATGAATTAGAACGATATTTAATTACAAAAAATCTATTGTTTGGACTAAAAAATTAAAACACTAGTGTTTTAGTATGTTGCTTAAAGAACAATCTGACAAAAAATCATAATGATTGTATGTATATTAGTATGGTTTTTGTTGTAAGAAGAAAGTTTTTAGAGGTGTCTTCATGATTTTTATCTATCGTATCAAATTAGTTGTACCTATTGTGTTTTCAACACACTATGAAAACAGTAAACAAAATCAGAAAAATGATATTCTTCGGGATTTAAGCTAGGTAGCTAGCATAAATAATATCCTGAAGAATATAATTTTTCTAATTTTGTTTACTGTAGTCGATCATAAATACTTTCATTGTTTCTAAAACTTGCGTTTTTTGCGTTTAGGCCCTGTTAGCCAAATAAGCAACGTTCATAAATAAACCCCTATGTAAATAAATAGAAAAAAAAAATATAACAAAATGGTCAGTTTAACCCCTTATAGGTTATGATGATCATAAACCTACAAAAAAAAACAATATTGGGATTATTATGATAATATCAATATAGTATCACAATACACAGTATCAATGTATGGTGGTCTAAGCTTACTGCATGATTAATTAAAGGAAGCTTTATTACCGGAGTCTGAAGGGTATAGATTTCAACCCTGACATGCTTCAACAAGGTTGATTTGAGATCGAGCGACGCTATAGTCTATGGTAGAGGTACAAGGTGAAGGAAAGTGCTCGCAGGTAAGTTTCGGATGGATAACCGTATTGAATAGAAGATTTAAGAATTTTATTGTATTGTAATGGACTGCAATAGACAGATGTTTATATTATTTAAACAATATTAATTGAAAAAAATGTAACTAAAAAAAAAAAAAAGTGTATTTCAAATAAACTTGCGATAAATGTCATTCAACCACCCTGTACCAAAAAGTCCAAATAACTTACGATAGATATCGTTCGTCATACAAAACTGTCGCTAACATTGCATCGGTTGAGTTTCATAATACCAAAGACGGAGTAAGTCATTGTTTTGATCGTGTTACCGACACTGCCCATACATTTTTTTCGTATGGTTTGGAAATATTCGGATACATTAGTAGAAGGAGGTGAACAAACTTTATCGCAAGTTTATTTGAAATGAACTTTAGGTATAGTATTGTTTTGGAAATTCATTACGGAGTATCAATTGATCTGTAGAATTATCTTTTTTTATTGCTGAATGCAATGCTCTTGACTTCGATCACGCCTGGTGGAAAGCTACATATACCTACAGGGTGTTATTGAATTAACGCAAAACCTCTTAAGGGGTCATTGTACTCATCATTATGAACAACTTTTACTAACCTGAAATCGCAAAACAAAAAAAAAATCTGCTGTTCCCTACATTTTGAAGAGTTATGCGAACATAAATGTAGGGAACATCTGATTTTTTTTCGCGATTTCGGGTTCGTTCCCATAGTATAAGTTGTTCATAATGTTGAGTACAATGACCCCTTAAGAGGTTTTGCGCTAATTCAATAACACAGTGTATAACTTAGTTTTTCTTTCTACATTGTTGACATTTTTTTGGGATTTAGTGATTATTTTTATTTTGGAAAATAAATGTTACGATAAAACCTTCCAGCACTTACATCGCTATTAATTACGATATCCTTGACTTAAAAATATATAAATTTATATTACTACAAGCTTCTGCCCGCGTGAAATTTTTTTTTCCTCCGACTCACCCCGTCCAGAGATTAGCGCATTAAAACAAACTCTTCAGCTTTATTATTAGTATTAGTGTCATATACTATTATAAATAAAGTGACTAATAAAATAACTATCGTAGAGTTAATACTTCAAAGAATACTGGAGCTAATAATATTCTAATAATAAACATCAACTCTTGTACATTTTTTGTCCTGCTCGTTCTAGTTACCATGTTGCATGTAGGCGTTGAAAAGGTACCGATGGAACACGGTTTGCATGTGGGCAAAAGATTCTCATCTACCGCGCATGGAGTGCCATGGTAAAGTATACTGTCATGAGTTTTATCAAAAATCTCATACAAGTTATTGTGTGATGTATGTCTGGTTCTACAATTCCATAGCATGCCACATGTGCCTTATATGGCATGTTATGGAATTGTAGAAATTTAACACATTGAAGGACACTGAACGCCTATAGACGTAATAACAATAAAACTTCTATTGTGTCTCGTTCAGTGTCCTTCAATGTGTTAAAAAAATATAAGGCGCCCCCCCTCAGGGACTAATTGTTTATTATTACAGGATATTAAGGCGAATAGGCAGGAGTCGTCATCATCATCTGCCTAGCCTTTTCCCAACTATGTTGGGGTCGGCTTCCAGTCTAACCGGATGCAGCTGAATACCAGTATTTTACATGGAGCGACTGCCTATCTGATCTCCACAACACAGTTATTGGGTAATACGAAACCCCCTAAGACAGTCAGACTTTCGGGCATCTGACGACGTAACGACTGTCAAAGATCCATGAATGACAGCCGGGACCAACGGCTTAACGTGCTTTCCGAGGCACGGAGAGGTCTTGGTATGTAAAGATGGTCACCCATCCACGGGGCAACCGCGGCAAGAGTGAACCGTGCGGCTGTTATTTGTTAGCCACAAGCCCCTCGAATAGGCAGGAGTATGAGTATCTTATCCAAATCTTATAAAGCCTATCGCACCACAAAACTTTACAAGTCTACAATTCTACAAAATTGTTAAATTGTAGAAAATATAGGGATGAAGAAGCTCAGCACGTTGGTTATGCCAATTTTGACTGTTTGCTGGAAGATGGTCACGCCTCTGTGCTGTCAGTTGTTGACGAACTTTTTTCAAACCAGGTGGGGCACAAGGGATGAAGGGATAATAGAGCAGGTGCAGCGTCACCCCAAGGTAAATTGAGAGCTATGTTGATGGCAGTAAGTACTTTGTTAATTCAATTTAGCTTGTCTCAACTTCCGTGAGACGGTAGAAAAAGGCTGACTTATTGCGTAACACGCTCATAATGGTAATAGCTTCCATGTTGATTATTGCACTATGTTCTTAAAATCCGACATGTTAACAAAACACGTACAGTCAACAAAAGAGATAAGCATGCAGGGCCGTCGGATATAGTTGAAGTTTAGTAAGAAACCGATGGATGTTGTCGACTGAAATTTAATTTGATAAATGAGCTCTTTGTTTTCTATTAATAAAATTACATTTTAGTCGAGAACATCTTTTTTCAATCATCTTTTTAATTGTTGACTGTACATGCATAATCAGCCTATAATGTACCCACTGCTGGGACTCAGGCCTCCTCTTTGTGAGAGAGAGTGGGCCTTAATTCACCATGTCGGCCCATTGCGGCTGTCATATGTCTTCGATTTTTTTTTTGTTCTAGGACATGCCGGTTTCCTATAAAATTTTTTCTTCACCGGTTTGAGAGCAATGGTGATGAAATAATTTACACAAAGTAAAGTGCCTGCGGACGACATTGTTGTGCGGGTAGAATCTGGGATGAGGCTGGCGCAGGGGCGCAGGGCACTTGAAAAGGGAGGCTAATGCTCAGCAATGGGTAAAGTTGGGCTGTGGATGATGATGATGAAAGCGCCTTCGTGGGTTCGAACCTACGACCGACGTAAGTTAATAATTCATAAGTCGTGGCCGTTACCACTGGCCCACCACTGCTCCTAACAAAGCACGTACTTAGGTAATGAAAATTGTTAAACTGCCAAATTGAAAACTATTACGTGTTTAAAAAAGTCTTAGTCTTTATTAAACACCTTCTAAAGACTGCCCCATAGGGACATGGGTCCAACACGCGGAGGCCATTTGAACAGTTTTTAGGTTTTATTAAATTGCTTTTTCATGTAACTCGGAAAAGTAGAACTTTTATTCAGGATAGTTTTCATTAAAACGTCTCTTTTTGCTAGAGTTTTGTACGAGCTAAACATCAACGTGAACAAAATCTCTGACATTGTTGGTTCAGTGTGTCACTGCATTTGAGAAACGATTACCTACTATTACGACAGGTATTTCAGTCAATAATTGATATGACATAATTGCAAGTTACACATCGTTAAAATAAAAGCATTGCTCTTACTGTTATCAGCCAAAGGAATCCCCGATACATTTGTTCTGTATGACAACACAAAACCCGAGAACATAGAACAAATATGAAGAAAATAAATAATACATTATGACACATCTATATCTCTATACATAAATTATGAATTGAATTCGCTTTTAGAGTCACTGTACGCGTTGTTCTCTAAACTCCGCAAACAAGCAAAGCGAGCTCATTTTCGACACGAGTGATCCGAACGCACTTACACATGACAAGAGCGAGCGAAGCGAGCTCTATCATAAGTGAAGCGCGAGCGCCGTTTCGTGCCGAGCTAGCGAAGCGAACCCAATGACGCAACAACTGAGCAGAGCGCGCTTACCTAAGTGAGCGACGCGAAAACAGTTTTATCGTCAAATGTAGCCCAAACCTTATATTTTTGTACAAGACGAGATTATTCGCATTTTGTTGCATTAAACACAAAAATATTTACAATATGACGAGTTTAGAAGCAACTACTGAGCGTGTCCCAGTAATCGTCAAAACTTTGGGTCAAGTAGGAATTTTCAAGTATCTACCAAACTACCAATAGATGGCACGTTCGAAAGAAAATACTTTTATGATAAACGTGTTTAAAACATCAAGTTATATCATTAGCAAAATCATCAAACAATCAGACTTACCGTAGACCCCACTGAAGGTTCGTAAATCAAAACACAAAACTACTTGCTGAGTTTGACATTTAGCAGCAAAACTTGCAAAAAAATTAAAAAATTGTGGGAAAGGACACACTTTTCAAATTAAATATTTCAGCCAACATAGTTAAAACTCAGTGTTGTTATTTTAATTGTGCAATATGTTACCAAAAAATGTTGCCATAAAAATCGGCCAGTTAAATGTTTAGTAGAAAAAAATATTGATGTTTTTAGACAATTTGACGACTTCTGAGTCACTGACGACTTCACCCGCGTTTACCTTAATGGTCCCACTGCTGAAACACAGAACTCCTCCTTGTGAGTTGTTTTCCTTAATGTTCCCACTGATGGGACACAGAACTGCTCCTTGTGAGAGGGAAATAAATGAATGAATATGAGTTAATTTTCCTTATGACCAAAGCCTTCAGTCCTAACTTTTACTCCCATTTACAAGGGCACAATGCATGTCATATTTAGTTTTCAGACGGGAGGCGGTAACTTCGCAAGTTGGCAACACTACACAACACGAGACAGCCTGTTAGACCAGCGAACGAGGGATATGGGATAACCTGGTTTATTAACTGACCGATACTAGTCAGAACTTAGCCTTTTATAGCCTTTAGCAACGTAATAGTCCTCTACACAACGTTAAACTTAGCCTTTTAGAGCCCATAGCAACCAATAGAGTGGCACGTGGCAGGACTGTCATACTGAACTTCGAAGTTCGAAATATCGATGTACTGAGTGACATTGCCGCGCAAACTGAAATTATGAATTCAGCAATGACAGACCCCCTAGATTAGAAACTGTACGGTCAAAATGTATGGAACAACTATTTTTTTTTTATATCAAAGGGACAACTTTCTACGTACTGTTCAGAAACCTGGGGGCCTAAAAAGGCCACTCTGGAGAATCATAAAAAAGGATAACTTATTGGACAGTTAACTGTTAAGTTAATCGTATCAAATCCCATTGGTGAAGCATTTTTCAGTTATTTTTTTTTTGTCTGTGCTAAAATACCAATCAATCCAATTAAAATCCAATCCCAATCTCTTTGATTGTACCTACGTAGTGCAGCGAAAAAAAGAAAAACACGGACTGTCTTCGCCATATTACTATTCATAATGTTATCCTTTTATGATTCTCCAAAGTGGCCTTTTTAGGCACCCTGTACTGATTCCTTGGTATGTCGATCTCGCTGCCACCCTGTATAGTAGGGGACATACAATGTGTAACTGAATTACGGGGCTTACATGACCTAAAGCGCGGTCACTGTCGGACTGCATAGCAAAATATAAAGCAATTATCTATTTACAAAAAATCTATTGTTTGGATAAAAAAATGAAAACACTAGTGCTTTAGGATGTTGCTTGTAGAATAATCTGACAAATCTCAATGATTGCATGTATACTAGTATGGTTTTTATTGTAAAAAAAAGTTTTTAGACGTATCTTCATGACTTTTTTCTATCGTATCAAATTAGTTGTATCTATTATGTTTTCGACACACTATCTACCTAGCATATATCCTGAAGAATATCATATATTTTTCTGATTATCGTTACTGTAGTCGATCATATACTTTTATTGCTTCTAAAACTTGCGTTTTATGCGTGTAGGTCCTGTAATCCCCTTTTAATAAGTAGTTCTTTCTCTGTGAATCGATTTCTGTATTTTTAATATTGGTATTTTTTATTTATATCTGTATGAGTCTCATAAAGAATTTAATTTATTTTTTCTCGCCATAAAGAATTTAATTTTTTTTATCCCAAATGTAGTTAAAACTAGGTACCTACGTCACACTTACGCCGTATAGTCAAAACAAACCAAAATGGACGAAGTACCTAGTCGTGTGCGACTGTTTGCGTGCGTAGATTTTTAATGTGACCACAACCTGTTTAACTATAGTTTTATAAAAAAACAATGTTTCATACATAATATTATGATTACAACTTAATATTCTAATTGGGGTGTTTGTTCGGTGTGCGTTAATTCCGGGACATGTTGTATACAACATTATATTATTTAGGGCTGATTTTTCCAATACCAGATAATTTTATCAGAGGAATAATTTAGAATTTTAGACAGTTCTTTCAAAAATCTGTCCGACGTCAATTTTATTCTAAGAATAAAAATTATCTGTCGATTGAAAAATCAGCCCTCAAGAGCGTTTACGCCGTACGGCATTTCATACAAACTTTCAAGCCCTTATTTTTCGAAATGAATAAACCGATTATGATGAAACTTCATACGCATAAGCAGAATACAAAGGTCTTAAAAGTTAGTAGAGAACATTTTCGAAATGTCTTATTTAAAAAAAGATAACTGGAAATCTCTGTTTCTATGGAAAATTTAAAATCGGTCTAATATGGTTGTAACACCATTTTTCGAAAATGTCCTCTACTAACTTTTTAGACCTTTGTATCCTGCTTATGCGTATGGAGTTTTATTAAAATCGGTTCATTCATTTCGAAAAACAAGGGCTTGAAAGTTTGTATGAAATGCCGTACGCCGTAAACGCTCTTAAAGTAAAAATAAAAGGCACCCCAAAAAGGTTTAAATTAGAAGAGTCCATGTAAAAATTAGAAAAGGACAACTTGAAAACTGATAAAGCTAGTAGGTAGCTACTGTCACTGTGCTGAAATGAAAACGTTTAAGGAAAATAGTAAATTATTATTTGACATTGAACAAGTTTTAAACACGAAATCTATTTTATTAGGTAGATACAAATTACTCGTTGGTGACTGTTTCGTTGGTCAGCAAGCACCACTGTTAAGCATGAAGTACTGGGTTGGATTCCCGGGTACAGAACTTATGTTATTGGGTTTTTCATTTAGGATTTTTTTAGTATCAGCTGGCAGATTTGTGGCCGGTTGATGCCAATAGGATCGCCCCCTATTACATGGGACCAGGGGGCCTAAAAAGGCCACTTTAGAGAATCATAAAAGGATAACATTATGAATCGTAATATGGCGAAGACAGTCCGTATTTTTATTTTTTTCGCTGCACTACGTAGGTATAATCAAAGAGATTGGGATTGGATTTGGATCGGATAGATTGGTATTTTAGCACAGACAAAAAAAAAATAACTGAAAAATGCTTCACCAATGGGATTTGATACGATTAACTTAACGGTTAACTGTCCATTATGTTATCCTTTTATGATTCTGCTAAAGTGGCCTTTTTAGGCCCTCTGAACGTAACTGGGGAAATATGGCTGTACTATTTATTATAGAGGGTCAAATTGAATTAGCTAGAGAAACTTCGTAGACGTGTAGGGTACCTAAACATGATCAAACAAAATATAAATTAATTTGATGAGTTTTTTTTAGGGTCGGTGAACAAAAAAATAACTTTTTTTTATCGTTTTCAGGTATCGATTTCCATCCCATCTGCGGAGTTTCGCCAGCTAATTTAATTTGACCCTATACAAGTACACTTCTGCTTACTCTTCGGGGATTACAGACGTGATGTTATATATTATGTTATGTAAAGACGCCAGCACATCAAGCTACTACAATCTGTCAAATTTCTTTAATAGATTTTCAACTTTATTGCTAAAGCATAAGGTTCAAGGTTGATTGGGAAAATTTGACAGTTTCGGGTAGCTTGATGTGCTGGCGTCTGTACTTATTGGTTTGCATTATACCAAATCATCGTATGGAGAACTTAGAGAAGAAATAAGTACCCCGATTTTTTTTCTAATATTAATGGAGGATACACTGCTAGTATTTATTACAAAGGTTATACTCACTGACCAGTACCACAAATACAACTATTAAACTCTAATCTAAAACAACATAGTAACACATAGGTACTCATTGCATTTCACAAGCGCATTGTAATTTAAACCTTATATCGATGTCGTAAAACTCATTCAGAATTTGCACCAACTATCGCGCTGTGGAATGGGGCGACATCCCTAGTAGAGTGTGCCATAGATATAGAGATGCCTATTACATATAAAGGTCGTTACTAAAGTGTATTTCAAATAAACTTGCGATAAATGTCATTCAACCACCCTGTACCAAAATGTCCAAATAACTTACGATAGATATCGTTCGTCATACAAAACTGTCGCTAACATTGCATCGGTTGAGTTTCATAATACCAAACACGGAGTAGGTAAGTCAATGTTTTGATCGTGTTACCGACACTGCCATTTTTTTCGTATGGTTTGGAAATATTGGGATACATTAGTAGAAGGAGGTGAACAAACTTTATCGCAAGTTTATTTGAAATGAACTTTAATTCATTGACTAACTCTATTAACTATGCAAGTTTCCTGGTTATTTACCAGCGTTATAATGGCAATCGTATAAGAATTTATTAGTATTATTACTTCACTTTATGATTTCATTCCTTCATGTTTTCCTTGTTAATAAATTATGGAGTAACTAATGAATCATTTCACAAACCCTGAAAATAAGTACCTGTGCCTATTTGCTATTATGGTAAATTGAAATAAATGCTTTGAGTTTGAGTTTGAGTTTATAGTACGGAAACACTCATTAAAGTAGGTAATCTTACATAGGTATCCACATGAATATCAATTGATTTACCTATATCGTGATATTTATCCACTGATGTATATATATCAGCGGATATATACAGGGTTATTGGTAAAACATTAACAACCTCTTAAGAGGTCATTGTACTCATCATTATGATTCTCATCATTGTACTTCAAGCATAAGAGTCTTTTTCAGCAAGCGACAAGCTACTATGCCCCTCGATCTCATTATACTAACAAGTTGTATAGACCCAAGACGAATCTCACACTCACTTCGAACAACAGTTATATTATGTGTATAAAATTGTTTAATAAAATTCCAAGTAGGTACCATAACGACACTCCCATTTTTTTAATTCAAGCGTATTCTAACAAACATATTAAGTAATTGATAAATGCTTTTAAAGTGTACTTGAGTTCCTAGATTATAAGTTGTAAGTTATGAATTGTAGTATTAAGATTAAGATTGTGATTTATATATTGTGATGAATATAAATAATTACTTAGTTGTTTCCAAATTAGAATGAATTTAAATTTACTTACTTTTAATTTATTTAATGCATGCACAATTCAAATTAATTAATTTCTCTTTATAGATTTATTTAATAGTTATGTAAAATTTGCACGCCGAAATTAATGGCAGAATAAGAGATCAATATATCTATAAGAACCTTCTGTACCTTATTTACGCAAATAAATGATTTTGATTTTGAACAACTTTTACGATTGGACCAAACCTGAAATCGCGAAACAAAAATCAGCTGTTCCGCCGATTCCAGGTTTGGTCCCATAGTAAAAGTTGTTCATAATGATGAGTAAAAGTTGTTCATAATGATGAGTACAATGACCTCTCAAGAGGTTGTTGGTGTTGTCCAATAACCCTGTATATCATCGAACCATGTTGATAATAATCAATTGCTCCATAAGTTCGAAAAATTTGTATACTAAACAACGTAAATACGAGTTATTCCGGTCTGATCCCCTGAACCCCCCCTCCACCCCCCCACCTCGATCCCCTCCTGGATCGTCTTCTGTTTTAATCTTTGTCTTATCCACATTATGTAAGTTTGAATTAATGTTGTTGAACTGACAAAATAAAAGCTACTGTTACCTCGCGGATCACCTGTGTGTAATCCTAAATTCCTGATCACACAATGTATTTCAGGATTGTATTACGCTTTAAATGCACATTCTAAATATCAATCGCTATTCCATCACTTCCCACGTAACAGAGCCGTTTGTAGCGTCACAACATAGTAGTTTAAACTCAACAAATACTCCAACACGTGCTCTAAACATGAAATATCAGAAATCACAGTAGTGAAATTAGATGCGCCAACGTTCGCGTGGTGGATATGCTTTTGTAATCGCGCCGAGCGGCACATCGAAGCCCGTCTTCAATGTGATTTCATAGTAAACTATGTATTTAAAAAACATTCTGAGTAAGTTTGCATGTGTGTGTGTGCGTTTGCTTCCTTGTGGTTTTAAACATCACGCATGTATTTGTGACGGGGTAAGCAGAAGTGGTAAACTCACATTTCATCAGGGAGCCTAAAAAGGCCACTTTGGAGAATCATAAAAGGATAACATAATGGACAGTTAACCGTTAAGTTAATCGTATCAAATCCCATTGGTGAAGCATTTTTCAGTTGTTTTTTAGGGTTCCGTAGCGAAATGGCAAAAACGGAACCCTTATAGATTCGTCATGTCTGTCTGTTTGTCTGTCCGTCCATATGTCACAGCCACTTTTCTCCGAAACTATAAGAACTATGCTGTTGAAACTTGGTAAGTAGATGTATTCTGTGAACCGCATTAAGATTTTCACACAAAAATAGAAAAAAAAACAATAAATTTCAGGGTTCCCCATACTTAGAACCGAAACTCAATTTTTTTTTTTCCATCAAACCCATACGTGTGGGGTATCTATGGGTAGGTCTTCAAAAATGATATAGAGGTTTCTAATATCATTTTTTCCTAGACTGAATAGTTTGCGCGAGAGACACTTCCAAAGTGGTAAAATGTGTGTCCCCTCCCCTGTAACTTCTAAAATAAGAGAATGATAAAACTAAAAAAAATATATGATGTACATTACCATGTAAACTACCACCGAAAATTGGTTTGAACGAGATCTAGTAAGTAGTCTTTTTTTAATACGTCATAAATCGTAAACCGCAATTTACCATTCATTCAATCAACTCAAAAATAAAATAAAACATTTAATTTCATAAACATAAACCTTATGCATAATCCCGGATGTTACGGAACCCTCGGTGCGCGAGTCCGACTCGCTCTTGCCCGGTTTTTTAATTCAAGCGTATTCTAACAAACATATTAATTGATAAATGCTTTTATAGTGTACTTGAGTTCCTAGATTATAAGTTGTAAGTTATGAATTGTAGTATTAAGATTAAGATTGTGATTTATATATTGTGATGAATATAAATAATTACTTAGTTGTTTCCAATTTAGAATGAATTTAAATTTACTTACTTTTAATTTATTTAATGCATGCACAATTCAAATTAATTAATTTCTCTTTATACATTTATTTAATAGTTATGTAAAATTTGCACGCCGAAATTAATGGCAGAATAAGAGATCAATATATCTATAAGAACCTTCTGTACCTTATTTACGCAAATAAATGATTTTGATTTTGAACAACTTTTACTATGGGACCAAACCTGAAATCGCGAAACAAAAATCAGCTGTTCCGCCGATTCCAGGTTTGGTCCCATAGTAAAAGTTGTTCATAATGATGAGTAAAAGTTGTTCATAATGATGAGTACAATGACCTCTCAAGAGGTTGTTGGTGTTTTTCCAATAACCCTGTATATCAGCGAACCATGTTGATAATAATCAATTGCTCCATAAGTTCGAAAAATTTGTCTACTAAACAACGTAAATACGAGTTATTCCGGTCTGATCCCCTGAACCCCCCCTCCACACCCCCACCTCGATCCCGACCTTCTGTTTTAATCTTTGTCTTATCCACATTATGTAAGTTTGAATTAATGTTGTTGAACTGACAAAATAAAAGCTACTGTTACCTCGCAGATCACCTGTGTGTAATCCTAAATTCCTGATCACACAATGTATTTCAGGATTGTATTACGCTTTAAATGCACATTCTAAATATCAATCGCTATTCCATCACTTCCCACGTAACAGAGCCGTTTGTAGCGTCACAACATAGTAAGTTTAAACTCAACAAATACTCCAACACGTGCTCTAAACATGAAATATCAGAAATCACAGTAGTGAAATTAGATGCGCCAACGTTCGCGTGGTGGATATGCTTTTGTAATCGCGCCGAGCGGCACATCGAAGCCCGTCTTCAATGTGATTTCATAGTAAACTATTTAAAAAACATTCTGAGTAAGTTTGCATGTGTGTGTGTGCGTCTGCTTCCTTGCGGTTTTAAACATAACGCATATATTTGTGAAGGGGTAAGCAGAAGTCGTAAACTCACATTTCATCAGGGGGCCTAAAAAGGCCACTTTGGAGAATCATAAAAGGATAACATAATGGACAGTTAACCGTTAAGTTAATCGTATCAAATCCCATTGGTGAGGCATTTTTCAGTTGTTTTTTTGTCTGTGCTAAAATACCAATCAATCCAATCCGAATCCAATCCCAATTTCTTTGTTTATACCTACGTAGTGCAGCGGAAAAAAGAAAAACACGGACTGTCTTCGCCACGTTACGATTCATAATGTTATCCTTTTATGATTCTCCAAAGTGGCCTTATTAGGCCCCATGATATGGTGTAATAGGGGGGCGAGCGTATTTACTGCCTTTAACTCTGAGCCCTTATTAGATGGAACTTAAGCTATTTAATTGTTTTTTTATTTAACATGTTTTAAAAACTGCTGAAATTTTTATTAGGTGGATTTTACAAATTACCTTTTGGTGCGTAATTTGTTTGGTCCCGGCTGACATTCGTGGATTTTTGACAGTCGTTACGGTTCGTCAGAAGCCTGAAACGCTGACAACAAGTCTTACCAAGGGTTATCGTGTTACCAAGTGACTGGTTTATGAAGGTCAGATAGCCAGGCGTTCCATATACTATACTTACTGGTACTGTACTGGTATTCAGCTGCATCCGGTTAGACTGGGCGACCCAATCATAGTTGTGAAAAGGTTAGGCAGATGATGACTACCGTACCCTGGTATAGTTGAACCCGGTCTACCAGTCAATATGATAAAATATTAATTTCCCTCATCATCCATCCATACTAACTAATATTATAAATTCGAAAGTAACTCTGTCTGTCTGTCTGTATGTTAGCTTTTCACGCCTAAACCACTGATTTCGATAAAATTTGGCAGAGAGATAGATTGCATCCCGGGAAGGACATAGGATAGTTTTTATCGACATACCTGGCGGGCGAAGCCGCGGGCGGAAGCTAGTAGGTACTATATATTTCTACCTAATCCTTTGGGGAATACAAGCGAAATGTTAGGTAATAGTCAAGAGTAGCTAGATCAGTCTGCTGTCTAAAAAGTTTTGGTATGGAGTTTCAAGAACCTAAGTAATTCTTAGGTAATCTTCGTCTGACGTCATAGCTTCGTGCAATAATTGGAAATCTTATGTTCAGGGAATTTAGATTTTCGGGGAATCAGCCGTAAGTAGATATTTTCCCCTTAAAAATCCACGTAACACGGCTTCCACGTGACACGGTGAGTTAAAATCTATACTTTTTCTATGTAAACTAATAATACAAAGAGAACAGATTTGATTTTTGTATGTTTGTTTGTTACCCCATGGCTAAATAATAACAGCCGCACAGGTCGATCGATCAGGTTAAGCTACGCTTGCCGCGGTTGGCCAGTGGATGGGTGACCATCTTTACATACCAAGACCCCTCCGTGCCTCGGAAAGCACGTTAAGCCGTTGGTCCCGGCTCTCATTCGTGGATCTTTGTCAGTCGTTACGGATAGTCAGAAGCCCGAAAGTCTAACAACCAGTCTTACCAAAGGGGTATCGTATTACCCAGTAACTGGGTTGTGGAGGTCAGATAGGCAGTCGCTCCATGTAAAATAGTCGTACCTATTCAGCTGCAGATTTGGATGCAATTGGCCACAAGGGTACACCATGACCTAGATTAGGATATGATATGATACTTTTTATCCCGATATTCCCACGGGATCGAGATTCGAGACTTATGCGGGTGATACTGCGAGGTGCAGGTTTGTGTTATACTTATTATAAAAATATGTGAAAGTAAGCCTGTCAGTCAATTCCTTTTTTACGCCTGAACCGATCGTAATAAATTTTGGCAGGAAGGTAGCTTGGATCCTGGAGAAGGAAATAGGCTACTTTTTAGTCTACTATATCTATATGTCGAATCCAGGTACATGGATTGTGATCAGACATAGTGACATACATAGTGTCAGATATACAGTCTTGGGCGCAGAATAAAATTGGGATACGGGTAAACGAGAGAAACAGCTCCTTTAACTTCTACACAGTTTATTGTTACACAGTCAATTACTAACTCTACTGTACTAATTAATACTCTGAACTTAAAAGGAAACACTGAGCAGTTCCTAGGCCAGTATGTGTCCGATGTGTCGCGACCACGTCTAAACGATCACTGTCGCTCCATGGTTCGTAACTCCGTATCGGACACCATACTCAATCCTAGACTCCGCACAACGCTAAACAAAGGCGCCTGTGTCTCATTTTAAGTGCATACTCATGAAAGATCCGACATATATATAAAAGAAAGTCGTGTTAGTTACAATAACTCAAGAATGGCTGAACCGATTTGGCTGAAAATTGGTGGGGAGGTAGCTTAGAACCAAGAGCCACGGACAAAGGATACTTTTTATCCGGTTTTAGACAGACATAGTATTTAATACTTTTATTAACTTATAGGAGTAGGGTAGGAGTAGTGTAGGAGTAGGGTAGGAGTAGTATAGGAGTAGGTTAGGAGTAGGGTAGGAGTAGTGTAGGAGTAGGGTAGGAGTAGTGAAGGAGTAGGGTAGGGTAAGGGGTATGACACCACGCGAACGAAGTAGCGCCGGGCAGCTAGAAACAAATAATTTATATGGCAAAACAACGTTTGCCGGGTCAGCTAATTTTTAATAAAAAAAGTAAAATACACAATACGCTCGGGGAAAGGGTAGTTCGTATACAGGATGCCGGCACCCTAATTGCGTAACACACAAACAATCTCAATCTGAATAATTTCGAAGGATGTTGCTAATCCATTGCTTCTTATGTTCGATAAATGTGACTGCTCAACAATGTAAAGAACGCAATGAATGTTGTTGAATTGTCAAAATGAAACCCATTGCTACTGATAGTGTGTTACGCAGTTACCCCGCGGGACATCGACGCACAACCTGTTACTATGAATTCAATACATGATTCTAGCCCCCCTTTTTTTTTGCGGATTGGAAATCATCAAATGACCCCCCTCCTGCTCTGGGTGGAGCGGAAGGGAGTGTCAGACTCTTACTCCACCCAACACGGGTGGAGTAAGAGTCTGACACTCCCTTCCTTCCTTAGCTCTTTATGTTCTAGGCCAGCGGTAACCCTTTCGGACAATCCCGCTGACCCGGCAGGGTTCGGCCCTGACGGGCCCCTTCACGTGATGTTTACATCTCTTTGAGGCGCGCGTGGAACACGTACGCGCCGGTTGTTTTTTTTTTTGGGGGGGGAAATCATCAAATGACCCCTCCCGCTCTGGGCGGAGCGGAAGCGAGTGTCAGACTCTTACTGACTAAAACCCACCCGTGTTCCTTCAGTTGCCTGTGCCAGGGGCCACAGTATCTCTTTCGAACAACCCGCGACCCTGGCGGATTCTGGCCCCCCTTGCGTTGATATATTTGACCAGTTATTAAAAAAAATCTGCTATTAGTATTATATTAATATTATACTAAAAGTGTAATCGCGGTCAAAATTGTACGTGCGAGCAAATTTTTTAATAAAACATGTAAACAACACGATTTGGATCTCTTTACAACCAGTGTGAGAGGTCACACTGGTTGTAAAGAGAACCAAATCGTTGAGGAGCTAGAAGGTGTATAAGCCTCAGCAATTTTTTTAAATAGTAGGTAGCAGTGCCTTTTGTTTAAAATTTTTCATTTTCTCTCTCACTTTTTAATGGTGTAAAACACAAGTGGTTATTTTAATAGTTTTAACTATTGAATATAGTATAAAGAAGAAGACTTGTAATTGACTTTCTGTCGACTAGTTTCCCTTTTTTATGTTTTTTTTTTAATTGTATGTCTTCCATGCTCTAATAAATAAATAAAATGTATCGACGTTCCATTTTTTTTTTAATAATCGACGGCAATTTCACTCATCAAATCGTATACCTACGGAATCCATGGTAGCAGGTTGCGAGTGTTGCGACCCTACAAAAACTTAAGACAATCTCTTCAATGACCCTAGACGGCCCTTCGCAAAGAAGAGAAAGATGTTTACCAACATTGTATCAGCATACAAACAAAAACAATCCATTTCTACAGCTATGTATTAGGTGAAGTCTATTCAAACATATGTTTCAAATTGATAATATTTTTTTTTTCCGTACGCAAAATACGCGCATTGACGTGGAGTTGCGGACACCAGCCCGTAGTACCTATTATTTAAATTTAAACAAAATATGTATATCAACTTTATTTCAATGGTAAGTAATTAAGTTTATTTGAGAATTCAGAGTGACTAGCACTCTTGAAAAAGTTATAAAATGTTCAAAGTTGTAGCGTAAACTGAACTTTATTGTAGGTATAGGAATTAAAGTTATTTTTCCATAAACTCATATTTTATATTTTTGGCAATTAATTCGCGAATGCAGATTAGGTACACATTTAATATTTTTCCTGTTATTTCCTCGTATCACAGAAAACGAAAACAAGCCAAACTCATAAGCGCATTGCACATTTTCTTATGAATATTGATGTTTTCATCAGGTCTCGGTTCAAGGCTGATTTGGCACTGAAAAAAGAAGGCTACGGTTTTCATTTACACTTCGATTTTACTGAGTCATTTCCTTAATGCCATTAAACCTTAGACAGATTTGTCGAGGTAGACCTTTTATAACACCAAGTTTTCAAACCTAGAGAATTCTAGAAACCCCAAAACCAAAAGAACTCAAGAAAATCAGCACGATGAATCACATTCTGAATCATTTTGCTAATCCATTGCTTCAGATGATCGAAAAATGTGTCTGCTCAAAACCGTAAATAACGCCATGAATGTTGTTCAACTGTCAAAATTAAAGCCACAATTGCTTAAGCAATTACTACGCCAGCACATCAAGCTACTACAATCTGTCAAATTTCTTTAATAGATTTTCAACTTTATCGCTAAAGCATAAGGTTCAAAGTTGATTGGGAAAATTTGACAGTTTCGGGTAGCTTGATGTGCTAGCTCTGTACCTGCTGGTTCGACTTTGAACAATGATCTGCTAGATCATTGTTCAAAGTCGAACCAGCAAAGACTTGTTGAGAATCTTTTTTCTCACATTTCAAGTTGTTTACATGCACATAACATCTTGCCTGTGTCTGTGTGGTGCCGGACTTAAAGAATAGAACCACCCCATACGTAAAAGGCGACTAAGGGTCGTACCGGAGAATGGGCAGCAGCGTTCTCTATGCATTCCACCACCCTACTATACTGCGAGCGCCAAACCGCCTGCTAAGCGTGGCGATTATGGCAAACCCGCCCCGACTTGGGGGAGGTCTATGTCCAGCAGTGGACGTCTTTCGGCTGAAATGATGAACATCTTGCCTATAATCTCCGAAGGGTTATGCAGAAGTTTACCCACGGTACACGAGTATGTTGTCTATTCCTCTGACAATTGACAACTGGTATGAATGAAAACACTATCAATAATATTGCGAAGAATTAGGGACGACTTTTCTCTAAGTGTGAACAGAATTAGCTGAAATAACACAGTATTATTCAGTAGTAAAATACCTTAAAACACGAAGAGTGTAGAACATTTTCATTCAATTTAGCAACAGCAACACATCCTACGGTGAACAAACCCGCGGGGCCGTACTTAGCAATAAAATGGACGTGAACCGCTGTCGTAACCGGGATGCGTCGGATGCCAAGCATTCAATGCTATGACTAACATTGATGATCCTTCGAGCCGGATTGACGAGTATAATATTGTACGCAGATAAAATGGGCAACTTGGAAGAAAGAGGCCTTTGTGAAGCAGTGGAGAATATTTTTTATAGTATGCGTATTATTCTTAAATGATTCTAAATTTTGTGTGTTAGAGGGGCCCGTGGCTAAATAATAACAGCCGCACAGGTCGATCGATCAGTTAAGCAACGCTTGCCGCGGTTGGTCTGTGGATGGGTGACCATCTTTACATACCGAGACCACTCCGTATCTCGGAAAGCACGTTAAGCCGTTGGTCCCGGTTGTCATTCATGGATCTTTGATAGTCCTTACGGGTAGTCAGAAGTCCGAAAGTCTGACAACTAGTCTTACCAAGGGGTATCGTATTACAACGTAACTGGGTTGTGGAGGTCAGGTAGGCAGTCGCTCTATGTAAAATACTGGTATTCAGCTGTATCCGGTTAGACTGGAAACCGACCCCAACATGGTTGGGAAAAGGCTAGGCAGATGATGTTTCTAAATTTTGTGTTAGTTTCACCATCGACACACTAGAAGGAAGAACTGCAGGGTAATTTTGTAACACATTAACAGTATACAGTAGGAATGACATTATGACAGTTCAATAAAATTCATTGTTGTTAAGGCTGCGTTTCCACCAGAGATGAGCGCAGATGCGTAGCGAGGAATATGTGTAAAACTAACTAACCAATAACAACGCTAACTTAGTTCAAGCTATGAAAATCGTCGTTTCAGCCGATAGACGTCCACTGCTGGACATAGGCCTCCACCAATTTTGGGAGGGTTTGCCATTGTCGCCACGCTTGGCAGGCGGGTTGGCGATCGCAGTATGGTATGATGGTGGAATACATAGAGAACGCTGCTGCCCATTCTCTGGTACGATCTTTAGTCGCCTTTTACGACACCCACGGGAAGTAAGGGGTGGTGGTATTCTTTAAGTCCGGCACCACACAGACTATGAAAATGAAGCGATGTTATTGGTTTGTTTCACACACATCCCTCGCTACGCATCCTCGCACATCTCTGGTGGAAACGCAGCCTTACGGTGTTGAGCAGGCAATTTTTTCAAACATAATGAAGCAATGGATTAGCAATATCCTTTAAAATGATTCAGATTATGATTGAAAGTGTTTTGCGCAATTAGAGAGATTGACTCAATTTAATGTTGATATATAAGTTGTTATTACATTGTAGAATATTTCATATTTCTAGATTTTCTATCAATGTGAGTCCCGAAAGACTTCTAGCAGCATCGCCGACCCTGGCGAAAATGGTGTGACGAGCTTGACATCTTTACATAGAATTGTCGACGCCATTGGTCGATAGCTATAAAATCGAGAGGAGTGAAAAAGGAGGACTTGGTCTTGCAGTGCGAGAACACAGGCTAAAAATTGATTATTAAATAAGCATTGGACCTAATAATTGATTAGGAATATACACATTAAATGTATTATACTATATACAACATTATTTTTAGTCTAAGCGAAACCCGAAACACGTGTCAGTATTTTTATGTAAAGAATCTATGTACTAAATTTCAAAACTGTATCATGAAAAATCACAAAGTACCTATTTGTCCAAAAACATGTAGGTATGTACACCCACGCCGCTCGCGCCGCGCCGTCTTGCGCTCATTGATAATAGTACCTAGGTACATAACCGTTCGGCGCGGAGATTGCTTAACCTACTTAGTGTCGCTCGGCGTCCAACTTTAAACTTTTTTTAAATATTTTCCGGACAAATGGGGTAAAAATTATTGGATTACTAAACTTATTCTGAACAAACTACTTATATTCAGGTTTAGCATATAAGTACTTACTAAAAATAACGTCGTATATTATTACTAATAAACACAATAAGTCACAGTAGGTATGAATGATGGCGTCAAAGCCCTTGGACGCTTTCTTTACCTCGTGTAAGTTAAATATTTTAGTTTAATATACTTATTAAAAAGCTGTATGCCAAATATTTTATGTATCTTTTATCCTTGAATGCAAAGCTTTATAGCAACTGCAATGGCTAAACCAGCGTAAATTGGATATGATGTCGGTAACGGTTTAATTAATTATTTATTTATTTAAATACTTTATTGCACACCAGGAATAGTACATTACCATAAGTGTGACTTACTACCAAGTCCAGGCTAAACGCCATGCATAAAAAAATAAAAATAAAATTATTTTTATTCAGGCAAGACATATAATAATATTACCTACATAAAATAAAATAAAATATCACAATTCCTACTGCCACACAATACTCATAGTTCTAAATAAAATTTCAATGCCTACAAATAAAATAAATGAATGAATACAAATTATAAAGGTCATAGATTTAAAATTAAAATAAAATGTCAATGCAATTAAAATAAACGAAGATACAAATGTCAGGGTCACAGAATTCAAAAATGAAATCAAAAGAAAAGAAAGAAAGCATTAATAGACTACTTAAGTCACATGTATTTTTATAGCTTGTGTGACCTAAACTCGCGCTTAAGTCACAGAAAAAATAGACTTCCTACTTAGGTCACAGAAAAGCATGACTTAAGTGGGGCTTTAAGTCACACAGTGCTACAAAATATATTTAAAAATATAAAGGGTCCCATTAAAATAAATGGACAAATTTTAACACAGTTTTCAGTAGGTACGTCTAACCAAAGATAACCAAGCAAAAACACTGATTAAAGTGATTTTATTTTGACCTAAAATAATAAATTGCCGGTACATTAGTGTATTTTCGTTAGCTGATTATTTATCGTGTAAGTATCTATGCGTTCTTCTTATATGTATATTTTTTTTACCATCGGCCTTATTTTGGTGGTCTGAATGATTTCCAAAACTTTGTCCATCTATTTTAATAGGACCTTATATACGTAATACACTAACTACAAAACATACAATAGGCGGCCTTATCGCTTTCTGTGATCTCTTCCAAGCAACCAATTAATTCAAACAAGTTATCAAGCATATCAAAATAAGTACCTAATTGAATGTTCTACTTCCTAAGTTCGAGAAACATCGAGTCTCCAACAACAATGCATTATTAAAAAATCTCACTCACATCATACCTCAAAACGTGACCATCACATAATTAACCTCAAAAAACACAACCTCTTACTTAACCGACTTTACAAATTACCTACATTTTCCGAATCCCCGAACTACAACACAAATACAAGTACATTCCAATCGGATCGGTTGAGTAACTTTGAAGGGACAAAGTTATTTGGTACGGTAACCGTTTTTGGGACATCTCGAGCAGGTATGTCAAAGGAAATGGCAAGAAAATTATTGGTACACGCGCCCTTTTTAGGGTGCTATACATTATTTTCTTTGAATGTGATATGTATGAACAGGGATTGTGTTTATTCTGACGTCACGTGTCGTTGAAATGAAATGAAATTTATTTGCAAGAATTGTAGATTTGTAGTAGGTACATACGGCACATCAAGCTACTACACTGTCAATTTTTTTTAAATCTGTAAACTTTTTGTTGTGCCCTACAGGACCCGTAATTGTACCTTAGCTTTAAAAATTATGGAATGAAAATAAAGATATGAATTAATATGAATAAAAAAACAATCAATAGAAACCATTTTTTAACCCCCGACAAAAACAGAGGGTTGTTATAAGTTTAACGTGTGTATGTATGCGCCATCGTAGCTCCCAAACGGCTGAACCGATTTTGATTATGTTTTTTCTTTCCTTTACTTTTCTTTTCATACAAAATTATTCGATAGACTGTGTTTCAACATTTCATGTAATAACTAAGAGTTCTGTGAACTCTCAGCTCTTTGAATTTTTTTGACTGTCACTGAATAATTTGCTAAATAATTAAGATTATAAAAACTGAGCATAATCAACAAACAGCAACTGATTATTGCCGAAAATAGAATTTAGGTACCTACACAATTGATGAAGTATAATATAACATACTACAGTAGCCAAAAGACATGTTATAAATCCCACAAAATGATGGAGCTCCGCAAATGTCCGCTGAGTGTCAAAAGAATGCAACATTTGAAAGTAGAATCCGACAGTGTACCAACTACAAAAATTAGGTCACAGTCACAGCATCGGCCGCCAATATCGGACCTTTAAAAGATCAAAGTCTACGAACACCCTTAAGTTAACTGCAACACTGCAAGCCAACAGAAATGATGATGCAAAACATAACATTTACTGTTGAATATACGAGTGGTTCTGCTCATATAGTGCTATAACGAACGCTCCGGGCATATATTGGCGTAATCTTCAGTCACCACGTTTGGCATCGGTGAGCGGTAGTATCTACTTATGAGTGACGATCTGTTATTAGTTCCTTGATCGTCCTCCAAGCTGAACATCTTAGTCCCTCTAATAATACTTGCACGGGTAGCTTTAAACAATAGATGTTCTTCTAAGTTTGAATGTGGGTCCAGTTGACCAATAAAAATACTGGAAATAAATGTTTACGTCAACTGGACCCGCGGGTCCAGTTCCGAGTGGGTCCAGTTGACCAATGACTCTTACCAGGGGTGAATAGGGATGCAGGGGTGAATTGGGACAAAACTTTAAAATGAATTTTAGCGTTGAAATAATACAGTTTGTTGCCGAAAAGGACACTTAATCGTTAATTATAACACAATAAACACATTATACTTCTTTTTGGCAACAAACTATTATTATTTCAATGTTAAAATCGCTTTTAAAGTTTCGTCCCGATTCACCCCTGCATCCCTATTCACCCCGTTTGACGGTATATTGTGAGAAGACGTGGACTTATTATAATACTAGCTTTTGCTTGCGGCTTCACCCGCGTGGTGGTCGGAAGTTCTCCCACGGAAACCTACTATACATCTTTTTAAGACATCTTTATACGTTGTTTTCATATAACTCTATTGGTTTACGCGGCTCACGCCAGGTAAAGCGGCATGATTTTTCAGAAATCTTCAACAATCATCGTCATATTTCAGCCGATTTACACAAAACTTAATGAATTATACAGCTAAACCTTCCTTGACATGAATCACTTCGTCCATTGACGAATCAGTATGTAAATCCTTTCGGTAGCAGACGCAGCGGGGGGACGACGACGACGACGACGACGACTATGTTTTTTATTATGTTAGTGCTGTATTGTAGTAAGTCTTAAATCGTCAACCCGTCTTGAGCAAACGTGGTGATTAATTCTCATGCCTTCTCTGTATGAGAAGAAGCCTTTGCCCAGCAGTGGACTAGTATAACTATAATCAGCCTATAACGTTCCCACTGCTGGGACTCAAAGGGAGAGACTATGTGAGAGGAAGTGGGCCGAAATCCACCACACGGGCCCAGAGCTGGTAGGTAGATGTTCCACGTCTTAGAATTTTTGGTTCTAGGACATGTCGGTTTCCTCTCGATGTTTACCTTCACCGTTTGAGAGCTGTGGTGATGAAATAATTTACACAAAGTAAAGCGCCTGACTGGGTTCGAACCTACGACTTACAAGTCGTAAGTCGTGGTCGTTACCACTGTGTCATCACTGCAGTGGGACAGTAATATGCATATTATTATAGGCACTAGTTACTAAATCTCTGAAATATGACTGGATCGAATCCGATAAAACGAATTGCAATCATAACTCAGACATAGAACACATTCTAATCTGAAATCAAAACCTGTTCCTGGGGCTCATAATCGATTTCAAAACGAGAGACGCTGTGAACGAAACCGTGAAGTGTGGAGTAATAATCCTACACACTGACATCAGTGTGATGTTATTACCGTGCTGACATTATACAGGGTCAGATTAAATTAGCTAGAGAAACTACGCAAACGATAACGATATCTAAACACGATAAAACGAAAAATAAATAAATTTGATGAGTTTCTTTGTGGGGTCACTGACCCCTTTGTGCTCTCTAGTTCCTTTAGCAGTTCCTTTGAAGGAACTACTGAGTGTTTTCGGATCAGTAGTTCCTTTGCAAAAGCTAAAGGAACTGCTGAGACTAAATAGTTCCTTTAGCAGTTCCTTTGAAGGAACTACTGAGAACTTTTGGATCAGTAGTTCCTTTGCAAAAGCTAAAGGAACTACTGAGACTAGGTACTATAGTTCCTTTGAAGGAAACAAACATATCCTAAAACATCAGTTTAAAAATATTTTTTTACATCAGTTTAAAAATATTTTTTTTTGTGTATACTTCACAGAAGTATCGATAATATCTGAACATAATAAAACAAACGAAAACAGATTTTCTCTACTTCATGTAACAAAACTCCCAGCGGTCGTTGACCCCCAAAAACAACAAATCATTTTAAGGGTTCCGTACTCAAAGGGTAAAAACGAGACCCTATTACTAAGACTCCATTGTCCGTCTGTCTGTCTGTCACCAGGACTGACTGATTGTCACAGTTGAGATTTTCACAGATGATGTATTTCTGTTGTCGCTATAACAACAAATACTAAAAACAGATTAAAATAAATATTTAAGGGGCTCCCATACAACAAACGTGTTTTTTTCGACGTTTTTGCCTTGTGGTACGGAACCCTTCGTGTGCGAGTCCGACTCGCACTTGGCCAGTTTTTTTTATTTTATCATGTTTAGATGTCGATACCATTACGTTTGCAGAGTTTCGCTAGCGAATTTAATTTGGCCGTGCATAGTGACTTATTTTAAGTGCTTTCATGTATATACAGAGCTGATTAAAATATGCAAAGGTCGCCTGTGAAACTGCTATCTGGACGGGCCAGTTGCTCAAGCAGAGATTATATCCAATCGGTAATAAGCGCGGCCTCTTGATTATACAACGTTATTTTTAGGGTTCCGTACCGAAAGGGTAAAAACGGGACCCTATTACTAAGACTTCGCTGTCCGTCCGTCCGTCTGTCTGTCTGTCACCAGGCTGTATCTCAAGAACCGCGATAGCTAGACAGTTGATATTTTCACAAATTATGTATTTCTGTTGCCGCTATAACAACAAATACTAAAAATAAAATAAAATAAATATTTAAGGGGGCTCCCATACAACAAACGTGTTTTTTTCGGCGTTTTTGCTTTGTGGTACGGAACCCTTCGTGTGCAAGTCCGACTCGCACTTGGCCAGTTTTTAATATCCTATATTATTATGCTAAACCTGAAAATAGTTTGTTCAGAATAAGTAGGTAACTGAATCGATTCCAATAATTTTTACCCCATGTCATATTTTGTCCCATAAATATTTAAAAAAGGTTAAAAATTGGACACTGAGCGACACTAAGTAGGTTATCCAATCTCCCCGCCGAACGGTTAGGTACCTAGGTACTATTATCAATGAGCGCAAGTCGGCGCGGCGCGAGCGGCGCGGGAGAGCATGTTTTTGTACGGACAAACAGGTAACTTAACAAGCTTATAACTTTGTGATTTTTCATGATACAGATTTCAAATTTTGTACATAGATTCTTTACATAAAAATACTAGACACGTGTTTCGGGTTTCGCATAATATACTAATAATAATTTTGTATTTAGTAGTGTACCTTCGTACCTACGTAGAAAGTACAAAGTTCTTGGTACCTAGCGCAATAAAACCTCCGGTTATTACAGAAATAAGGATCTCCTTGCTTGTTGCTACCTACGCGTTTACATTATAGAAAACTAGCTTCTGGCCGCGGTTTTACCTGCGTTGACGTAGGAAATTATCCTAAGGGAACGTGCAACCGGGACAAAAATATGTCATATGTCTTTTCGCAGGATGCCAGCTATCTCCTTGACAAATTTTATCGAAATTCGTTCAGTGGTTTAGGCGTGAAAAGGTAACATACAGATGTGCTACCGGGACAAGAAGTATGCCTATGTCTTTCCGCAGGATGCCAGCTATCTCCTTGCCAAATTTGATTGATATCCGTTCAGTGGTTTAGGCGTGTAAAGGTAACACACATACAGAGTTACTTTCGAATTTATAATATTAGTATGGATATGCAGCTATATTTGTAAGTTAAAGTTACAACGTCAGTGAAGAGTAACGGGTTATATAATTCATGTACTTAATTGAATCTCTAATAATTTCCATTTTGCGCTCCTAAAAATATGATTGCGACTCTTTTTATGAATGTCAAACAATCCAAAATCATTTTTATTTTAATCACTTTTGAAAGCTTTAAAAGTTTTGATAGGTTTAAAAAAAGCACAATACTTACTAAAAAATGGCCTCATCGATAGAAGTTCAAAAATGTGTTTACCGCGCAGTTAAATATTTCCCGTTATTCAATACAGCTCGCTGGTGATAGGCTAGTTACAAATGTTACGATAGATAGATACTGCGCTAGAATTCGGAGCGTGACTTTTTCATTCTGGTTCAATCTAGAAGTTTCCAGATTCTTCTTTTTAACTGAGGTCGAAAATAAGAGGTATGTGTCGTGTTCATTACAAGAAGTACTTTATATTATTTTATTTTTTTCAAAATGGTACTGTCTCACTATCTAACAATTTAACTTTGCACTACTCCTTACAACGTAGTTTATTCAAATATCAAGTACACAATTTGCCGGCCATTATCGTATTTCCACAACCATTAGAGAGTTCTGTCTCCTTTCCTCCGTAAATATATTTAGGAAGGAAAGGAGACAGAACGCATTGTATTAGACGGCGGAGGTGCATCTTTCTCCCTAATAAGACCAAAACCAACGAGACACATAATTCGTAAAGACGTGGAAGTGCAGTTCAAATCATAAAACGATAAACAAAACTTGTCTTTTGTGCTAAAAAATCCTCAGTAACCGCATAAAAGACGAGAAAATAATCTCATATTTTTCCGTAATTTTTATCTACGACCAACTTTCTCAGTGGATTTCACAGTGTGTTGCGCAACTCCGACTCGATTCGTAACTTAACTTCACTTGGCTGAAGATAATCTTGCTCTTCTTACGTTAATCGTACCGCTGTTTGGGTCAACATAATGGGTTTATTTTGTAGTCTAATAACATATGTATGTAAATTAACATTATCGCTCCTCGCAGCATTGGAGTGTATGTGCATAACAATTTGCATAATTGTGATTTTTGGCAGATATGTGTCGATCTATTTGGCATGTATTTATGTATAGGTATTACTACATATTTTAAAATTTCCCTCTGTGCCTCGGAAAGCACGTCCCGGCTGTCATTCGTGGATCTCGTCGTTAGTCGTTACGGGTAGTCGGAAGCCCGAAAGTCTGACAACCAGTCTTACCAAGGGGTATCGTATTACCCAGTAAGGCTGCGTTTCCACCAGAGATGAGTGAGGATGCGTAGCGAGGGATGTTTCTGAAACAAACCAATAACATAGTTTCATTTTCAGAGCTTGAACTAAGTAAGCGTTGTTATTGGTTAGTTTTACACACATTCCTCGCTACGCATCCTCGCTCATCTCTGGTGGAAACGCAGCCTGACTGGGTTATGGAGGTCAGATAGGCAGTCGCTCCATGTAAAATACTGGTATTCAGCTGCATCCGGTTAGACTGGAAGCCGACCCCAACCGATGATTATCCCTGTATGCACTATGCAAGTGTACCTAAGAACAACCCCCGGTTGGTGCAGGACTATTATTGTTGACCCAATGGTAACAGCCCCGACTTACGAGTTGTAGGTCGTAGGTTCGAACCCGACAGGCGCTTTACGTTGAGTAAATAATTTCATCACCACTGCTCTCATAACGGTGAAGGTAAACATCGTGAGGAAATCGGTATGTCCTAGAACCGAAAAATCGAAGACATGACACATCGAACAACCAGCAATGAGCTTGCGTGGTGAATTACAGCCCACTCCCTCTCGAAGACAGGAGGCCTGGGTCACAACAGTGGGAACATTAAGGGCTGATTACGTTTTTTTATTACTAGCTGTGCCCCGCGGTTTCACCCGCATAAGTGTCGATCCCGTGGGAATATTGAGATAAAAAGTAGCCTATATGGTGGTCCATGGTGTCAGCTACCTCCGTATCAAATTTTATCAAAATTGGTGCAGCCGTTTGAGCGTGAAGAAGTAACAAACATATAAACACACACACATACACACACCCCTGTTTGTACAGACACCCTTACGAGGACCTTGTTAGTCCTAGAACAAACCGAGGACCCTCCAAAAAACTGGTTTAAACACCTCGTGGGCCTTTTAGAATAAGATAGAAAGAGACAGGTGAATAAATCTATAGTGATGAGCTTATTGGGATAATGCTATCTAAACATTTTTCTGTATGAATTTCGGCTATCATACTGAGGACCTGAAATACACAGCTAAATGTGACCAGCGATGCACATACGAGGACTTTGTGTGAGCAAACCGAGGACCTCTTACGTAAGCCCTGGGACGTCCTTCCGAGGACGTATTTTTACACAATATTTCTTATAGCTTGTACAAACTGCGGACGTTGTGTTAGACTTTATATCACTAAACCGAGGACAGTTTTTCGCGTAGAACTTATACAAACCGAGGACCTGGAAAATCTACCTACCTAAAACATGTTACGTGTAAGATAATAATTATATCAATGTAAGTAGAATGTTCCGATTTCTTTCTTACACACTTTTTCTAAAATGAAGTACCAAGCGAGGACGAGTCGATGTCTTTACCTTTGTCGGCGCTTCTCAAAGGATTATTATTTTAGTATTAGATGCTGCAGCCAGAGTCGTCTCTTGATGACGGTACTCCTCAGCACTTGATAGCATCGTCTTCAAATTTGGCAGAGGCATGGTCTAAGTAGTAAAACTAAAATAATTACCAGTTTGTACTGATGCTGCAGCCAGGGTCATTTCTTTATGAGGGAACTCCCTAAACAGTTGATAGCATCGACTTAAAATTTGGCAAACGTGTTAGGTTTATCTAGCAAAATTAAATAATTACCCGTTTGTGCTGATGCTGCAGCCAAGGTCGTTTCTTTATGAGAAATTTGGCACACGCCTTATGTTTATCCAGTAACACCAAAATAATTACCAGTTTGCAGCTGCAGCCAGGATTATTTCATTATGAGGGAACTCCTCAACAGTTGATAGCACCGTCTTCAAATGATGCACATGCCTTATGTTTATCTAGTAACACCAAAATAATTACCAGTTTGTGCTGATGCTGCAGCCAAGGTCGTTCTTCATGAGGGAACTGCTCGACAGTTGATAGCACCGTCTTCAAATTTGGCACACGCGTTATATTTATCTAGTGACACCAAAATAATTACCGGTTTGTACTGATGCTGCAGCCAGGGTCATTTCTTTATGAGGGAACTCCTCAACAGTTGATAGCACCGTCTTCAAATTTGGCACACGTCTTATGTTTACCTAGTAACACCAAAATAATTACCAGTTTGTGCTGATGCTGCAGCCAAGGTTGTTTCTTCATGAGGGAACTCCTCAACAGTTGATAGCACCGTCTTCAAATTTAGCACACGTCTTACGTTTATCTATAAACACCAAAACAATAACCAGTTTGTACTGATGCTGCAGCCAAGGTCGTTTCTTCATGAGGGAACTCCTCAACAGTTGAAAGCACCGTCTTCAAATTTAGCACACGCGATATGTTTATCTAGTGACACTAAAATACCTACCAGTTTGTACTGATGCTGCAGCCAGGGTCATTTATTTATGAGGGAACTCCTCAACAGTTGATAGCACAGTCTTCAAATTTGGCACACGTCTTATGTTTATCGAGTAACACCAAAATAATTACCAGTTTGTGCTGATGCTGCAGCCAAGGTCGTTTCTTCATGAGGGAACTCCTCAACAGTTGATAGCACCGTCTTCAAATTTGGCACACGCGTTATGTTTATGTAGTAAAACTAAAATAATTACCAGTTTGTACTGATGCTGCAGCCAGGGTCATTTCTTTATGAGGTAACTCCTCAACAGTTGATAGCATCGTCTTCAAATTTGGCACTCGCGTTGTGTTTATCTAGTAACACCAAAATAATTACCAGTTTATACTGATGCTGCAGCCAAGATCGTTTCTTCATGAGGGAACTCAACAGTTGATAGCACCATCTCCTAATTTAGCACACGCGTTATGTTTATCTAGTAACACCAAAATAATTACCAGTTTTTGCGGATGCTACAATCAAGGTCGTTTCTTCATGAGGGAACTCCTCAACAGTTGATAGCACCGTCTTCAAATTTAGCACACGTCTTACGTTTATCTATAAACACCAAAATAATTACCAGTTTGTACTGATGCTGCAGCCAAGGTCGTTTCTTCATGAGGGAACTCCTCAACAGTTGATAGCACCGTCTTCAAATTTGGCACACGCGTTATGTTTATCTAGTGACACCAAAATACCTACCAGTTTGTACTGATGCTGCAGCCAGGGTCATTTCTTTATGAGGGAACTCCTCAACAGTTAATAGCACCGTCTTCAAATTTTGCACACGTCTTATGTTTATCGAGTAACACCAAAATAATTACCAGTTTGTGCTGATGCTGCAGCCAAGGTCGTTTCTTCATGAGGGAACTCCTCAACAGTTGATAGCACCGTCTTCAAATTTGGCACACGCGTTATGTTTATGTAGTAAAACTAAAATAATTACCAGTTTGTACTGATACTGCAGCCAGGGTCATTTCTTTATGAGGGAACTCCTCAACAGTTGATAGCATCGTCTTCAAATTTGGCAATCGCGTTGTGTTTATCTAGTAACACCAAAATAATTACCAGTTTATACTGATGCTGCAGCCAAGGTCGTTTCTTCATGAGGGAACTCAACAGTTGAGAGCACCATCTCCAAATTTGGCACACGCGTTATGTTTATCTAGTAACACCAAAATAATAACCAGTTTGTGCTGATGCTGCAATCAAGGTCGTTTCTTCATGAGGGAACTCTTCAACAGTTAATAGCATCGTCTTCAAATTTAGCATACGTATTAAGTTTAAGTTGTAAAATTATTTTTGTTTTGAGTTTCCATGATCCCGCAATGTATTAATTAGCAAAAAAAAGCAATAAATCGTCGTAATCGTCTAAACTTGCTGTGGAGTATCTTAATTTGACAGTACTAAACTAATATTTATCTTCTGTCCTTTTCTTAATGAAATAGAAAGGAAAAGATGCACTGAACATAAATTTTGTTTAGTTTGTGAACAAGGGAATCGGCGCCATTAAGTTATTATTGAAGAGTCAATACATTCACTTTATACTAAGTATGTGCGGTCTGAAAAACAAATTCAGGAGCATATCCTTGCGGCAAATGAGCTAGTGGACATGTGCAACTCCAATGCAGACAAAGTGGACCCGCTGACTCTCAGCAGCCCTCATTGTTCATTGCAAAGCAAGTCCAATCTTGGCACTCTCCTGACTGAGGCAACGGAGGACCCGTCCCAGTCAGGAAGTGCTCAGGTCTCTATTCCTCATCTAGACACACCAGATATTGAACAAGGTCCATTACAAGTACTTCAGACTGAAGCTAGTTCTCTCCCTTGTAGTAGTAAAGTTTGTTACTGCTCCCTTATGTTTTCTGATAGTTTTGGGAAAGGATTAGCTAAATTACTTAGCAACAACCTGTGTCATTCTTCTCAAAACTTTTGCATGCCTCAGACTTCCTATAAACAAATAATGTCTTCAATAACTAGGAATGAATATGATCCTAATACCATTATTACTGTACTTGTAGGTAACAGTTTAAATGTAAAAAAAGAAGATATCACTGATAGTGTCACCGACCTATTGAAGTTAAATTGTAAGAAAATAATTTTGTGTGCTTTTCCATATTTTGAGCACTTGTCAAACAGACAAAACAACTACATTCACATGTTAAATAACTACATGCATTTCATAGTTAGTCACTATAGTGACAAGTTTATATTTTTTGATACCAACATTTTTGTTGATAAGTTAAGGTCGACTAGGGATACTGTGTATCTGCCCATTAGTTTTAGACGCCAAATAGCTAGGCTATTAGCACTTATTATTAACCCAGACATAATTAGTATGTCGAAGTCATCCAAAATTAGCACCACAATTAGTAATAGTACTAATGTTAAGGTGGTTAGCTCAGATAATTTAAACTAGTTTGTAAGACAACAGAAGGTACCACTAACAGTATAGTTACCCTTAATAATAACAAAAAGGTATTTTCTAGCACTAAAATAGTGAACTGTAGAAAAGGGGCTAAGCAGAAATCCTTGAAATTATTTCATCAAAATATTCAAGGTTTTTCTTCCAAACAATTGGAAATTGAGTTGTTTTTAGAAAAAACAATGTTTGACATTATTTGTATAACTGAGCATTGGTTAAAAGATTCTGAAATGTTAATTAACTATGACAATTATAGTGTGGCCAGTTGTTTTAATCGAAATTCAATGCTGCGTGGTGGTTCACTAATCCTTATTAAAAGTTGTATTAAATTCAAACCTCGTAAAGACATAGTTGAACTATCTGTTGAACATAGCATTGAACTGTCTTGTGTTGAGCTAGATAAGCATGTTATAGTGTGCGTTTACAGACCCCCTAATTATCAAAACTATTCTATATTTGAGTCAGTAATGGAAGATGTTTTGGCAAAACTTGCAACTGGTAATAAGTCAATCATTATCTGTGGTGACTTTAATATTAATATTTTAGAAAATAATTTAAATACCAGTAGATTATTAAATTTGTTTAAATCGTTCAATTTGTCAAATGTGTTTGTAGAACCAACCCGAACAACTTCGACTACTGCTACATGTATTGATAATGTTTTTTGTTGCTGCGACTATTTAGATAAAGCAGTTGTTAATTATCTCCCTTCTGATCATAGCGGTCAAACTGTAACTTTTGAGTCCAACATGCCAATACAAAAAGTGCAGATACAATCCAGACCAATAACTTCAGTTAATTTAAATAAATTTAATAGCACTTTAATTTGTAAATTAAGTAATCAGAACCTTACAGTAAACAATGTTAATATTTTGTATAATGAATTCTTTTCGGTAGTCCAAACCGAGTTCAATAATTATTTTAAGAAGAACACTAAAAGTATCAGCCCTAAGTTTTTATTTTGTGACTGGGCCACTAAAGGACTCAGGAAAAGTAGGGAAAGACTTTTCGAGCTGTATGGCCTTAAGCCTTATATTAACACGGAAACTTTTAATAAGTATGTTGCTACTTACTCTAGAACTTTTAAGAACGCTTGTAAGGCAGCTAAAGCCTTCCACATTAGCAACAAGGTTAAATCAGCGGACAATAAAATAAAGACGGTTTGGAAAATTATAAATAATGAAACGAACAGGAATAAAAAGCATAATTCTGATTACACACTGCAGACGTCAAGCGGTCTCATTTGCGCTAACAAAGAAGTGGCTCAAGAATTTGTAAATTTCTTTACTAGTATCCCACTTAAAACAACTGAAACCTTAAATTCGTCGCCCTCGCTCGCTTTTGATTTAGTCAGGGCGAACGTTTCAGCCTGCCCGAGTGAATTTAACTTTAGGCATATTAACCCTATAACAGTAATTAAAGCTTTTAAGCAAATTAAGATCAAATTGACTGAAGATCTTTGGGGAATGTCAATTAAGGTCTGTACCTCCATAATTGAGACTATTGCACCTTACTTAGCCTTAGTATTTAATTCGTGCGTGGATCAAGGAGTCTTCCCCGATTTGATGAAGTACAGTAAGGTAATACCACTCTACAAATCCGGGGACAGTAAAGACACCAATAATTATAGACCCGTATCCGTTTTGCCGGTTTTCAGCAAGGTGTTTGAAAAGATAATGCTTAATCAAATGCTCAATCATTTTAACACGAATAAAATCCTACACGATCAACAGTATGGTTTCACTAAAGGACGTTGTACGACCGACGCCGGTGTAACTTTATTAAAACACATTTTTAAAGCGTGGGAAGAGGCCCAAGACGCCATAGGAATCTTTTGTGACCTCTCCAAGGCATTTGATTGCGTCGATCACGAGACCTTGCTTTTGAAACTTGAGCATTACGGACTTGGAAAACTTGCTCTCAGTTTAGTTAGTTCTTATTTAAATGATAGACAACAACAAGTTCAAATAAATGGAGTCAATTCACTTGGTTTAATAGTAAAAATTGGTGTGCCACAAGGCTCGATATTGGGTCCTTTCCTGTTTTTAGTGTATATTAATGATCTACTCCATTTATTAAAAAATCAACCACAAATGGTGTTATTTGCTGATGACACTTCCTTAATTTTTAAGGTAAATAGACGTGCAACAAATTTTGACGACGTAAATAATGCCCTACTGCAAGATTTTCTTTACCAAATGTCAAGGGTAGTGATTGTGAGATAATATTGAATCAAGAGAAACTAGAATTCGTCGATAAAACTGTTTTCCTAGGGATCACGCTCGACTCAAGGCTACAATGGGGTCCTCATTTAACAACTCTTGCAGGACGGCTAAGTTCAGCAGCTTATGCTGTCAGAAAAATCCGTCAATTTACTGATGTAGATACCGCGAGACTAGTCTATTTTAGTTACTTTCATAGTATCATGTCTTACGGTATTTTGCTTTGGGGACGAGCTGCAGACATCGATTCTATTTTTATTCTGCAGAAAAGAGCCATCAGAGCCATATATAATCTCCGCAGACGCGATTCTCTGAGGGAACTTTTTAAGGAAATTAACATCATGACGGTGCCTTGTCAATATATCTATGAAAACATCATGTATGTAAGGAAAAATTTACATCTTTTTAGTAAAAGAGGTGATAGACATAATTATAGTACTAGAAATAGGGACCTTTTGGTTCAACCAGGCTTCAGACTGGCTAAAGTAGATTCATCTTTTATGGGGTACTGTTTAAAATGTTATAATAAAATACCTCCCCACATTCTTCAACTGAATGAGACAAAATTCAAGTCTTGTATAAAACGCACACTATGCAGTCAGGCATATTATAAGTTAGGGGATTACATCACTGATAGGAACGCCTGGCTCAATGCTGGTCCTGCTCCACAACCACAACTAATTGATTAACACTTGAAGATACTGTTGGAGCTGTCGAAGATTGAAGACTATCCTTGCATTGTATAGACTCAGTTTCCTTTGTATTGTATAATTGCATAGCACAGATGTGAGTTCTATGTACCCTATAGCTACCATTTACCGAGTATTAATATGTCTTTCATTGACTTGAATGTGCCCTGGCGGCTGATAGTATGTCATGCTCACTCAATTGTCTCGCTGACGGTGGCGTGTGTGTTGGATCATTTAGCTCCCTTCAAAATGGTTGAGCTGAATGGTGCTGATCTATGCGTCATGTTCGTGAACGGGCGCCGTCAGTTGGGGCTGGTCATCTCTTAGCTGCCTCGGTTTATTTTTAATTATTTTATTTTTGATTGTTGTTTTGTTAAGTACTATTTGTTGTACTCTTGACGCTTTTAACGTTTTACGTCTTTTTTTTATTTATTACATCGTTCTCACATTATATAAATTTAAATTCAAAAGTAATGATGTACTAATATTTTTGTAAAACATAATTTAAAAAGAGTGTCCATGGAGTTTCTTGCCCGTTCTTCTCCATAGGTACCTACGCTTTGGAATGGGCAACTAGCTTCATATTTTCTGACTGACCGACTTCTTGACAATTCAAAAGTGCCTGTTAATGGTTTAATTGAAATAAATGCTTTGACTTTGACTTTTGACTTTGATTAAGTTTTCATGCTTCCCAAATTATTTTGATCTCACTTAATAATATTTCTTTGTTTTCTAACTAAGAATTGTGTTATGTAATTTTATGTCAAGTTTTTAGCCCAAATTATGTCGATCTCTTTTAATTATGGGTTCTATAAGTCTTTTTGTATGAGTCGTTTTCTAATAACTGTTATGTAAGTTTTCTAATCCTGCTTCTCAAAGATGTTGCTGCAACTTGATGATTATTTCTATAAGTAGATCATGTAAAGTTTATGTGGTTTTCTTTATTACGTTCATGTTCTGTATTTCTGTGTACTTTATATTTGCTTCAAGTCTTGCTGCAGACATTTCACCTAGGAAGGCATTTACTTTAGATTCTTTATGAAAAGCACACGTATTCAGTTCCTATGACAACACAATATTTTATGGTGCAAATCATAGTTATATAATACTAGCTGACCCGGAAAACGTTGTTTTGCCATATAAATTATTTCTAGCTGCCCAGCGCTACTTCGTTCGCGTGGCGTCCTACCCTACCCCTACCCTACTCCTACCCTACTACTACACTACTCCTACCCTTCTCCTAGCCTACTCCTACCCTACTTCTAACCTACTCTTACCCTACTCCTACCCAACTTAACCTACTCCACCCTACTCCTATGAGTAAATAAAAGTATTAAAAAAGAGTATCCTATATCCGTCTCCTGGTTTTACGCTACCTCCCCACCAATTTTCAGCCAAATCTGTTTAGCCGTTCTTGAGTTATAAATAGTGTAACTAACACGACTTTCTTTTATATATAGATAAGCTAGCCTAGGTACTTAGCACATACTGCAGAAGAAGCCTGATTATTCCTCGTGCACCTAGTAGCTACTAACAATTTGTTTAAGGATTCAGTCTACCCTTGATTTCCTCCTTCATAATTTTATTTAAATGATAGAATATTTGTCTTCTACACACGAGGAAAACTGTCTAAACGAGGACTAGAATACACACTGTTCGGAAAATCTACCAACCGAGGTCTTAAATACACATTGTCTGGAAAAGCTACCTAACCGAGGACTTTTGTGTTAAAGTTAACACACAAGTCCTCGGATAATACAACAAACGTGAAATGAGTGTAAAGAGTCTGTGTATGAGGCGACAGTGGCACCATCTGGTGGATACACAATGTTTGTGTAAGATTATGAATAATCTTGATCAAACCGAGGTTCAGACAACTTTTTCGTATTAAGTATATAGGAAGACGCAAAATCGCTTGCAGAATGCGAATCTTTGGTCAAGTCAAACCGAGGACCCTCGAAAAGGTCCTCGCTTTGAAAAGGTCCTCGGTCGTGCCTTGTGTATTCATACGCACGTCCTCGGATGGTACTTAAAACAAACACACAAATACTCACACACTCACAAACTTTCGTCTTTATAATATTAGTGTGATTATTATTTATTTATTTATTGGTAAAACATTAACAACCTCTTAAGAGGTATTTGTACTCATCATTATGAACAACTTTTACTATGGGAACAAACCTGAAATCGCGAAAAAAAATCAGCTGTTCCATACATTTATGTTTGTACTATAGCTGCGCCCCACGGTTTCACCCGCGTAAATGTCGATCCCGTGGGAATATTGGGATAAAAAGTAGCCTATATGTTAATCCAGGGTGTCAGCTACCTCCATACAAATTTTATCAAAATTGGTCCAGCCGTTTGAGCGTGAAGAAGTAACAAACATAAACACACACATTCACAAACGCCTTTATAATACAATGTATTAGTGTGATAATTCGTCAAAATGTAGGAAACAGGTGATTTCAGGTTTGGTCCCTTAATAAAAGTTGTTTATAATGATGAGTACAATGACCTCTTAAGAGGTTATTAATGTTTTACCAATAACCCTGTATATTACACCCCATCTTTCTTTTTCTAAAAATATCTTCTCCGTAGATATTTTTGGAATGCAAATTCATTAAAATTGCTTTTTCTTTTCTAATTTCCTTCTTTCCCTCAGATTGATTAATCTCGGATTTTTAAGATCACTCTTCCTGTTTATTTTTCGCCATCAATTGTAAGTTAGATATCGTAACAAGTCGGTTTGTTTTTAGGGTTCCGTACCCGAAAGGTGCCAACGGAACCCTATTACAGCCTCCGCTGTCCGTTAGTCTGTCTGTCAGCGGGCTTATAAATCGTAATAGGAAGACAATTAAAACTTTCAGCCTGTAATCTCTATGTCTGCTATAACAATATAGAATGAAAATAAAGTAAAAAAGGGGGTCTCTATACAAGGAACGTGTTTTTTTCGTCGTTTTTCAGCAGCGGGCTGTGTATCTCATGAACCGTTGAAATGTTCACAGAGTGTGTATTTCGATTGCCGCTATAAAAACAAAGAAAAATAAAATAAAGTTAATAAAAATCAAAGGGGGTAGACCCATACAGGAGAACAGAAGGCCATTTCTCCTAATTAAAAAACGTTCAAATTCAAGTCGCAATCTCATTTTATCTACAATCAATGTCAATAACTTATCAAAAATGTATAGAAATTAAAGGTATTTTTGACAGATTGAGACTGAGATCAAACTGTGAACGTTAATAAAATTACGAGAATTGCCCTCTGTTTTTTTCGGCGTTTTTTGCCTTGTACGGAACTCTTCGTGTGCGAGTCCAACTAGCACACGGCCGGTTTTTGATATATTAGAAATAATTCAACTCGGTACCTAATCTATAAATATAAAAGAAAGTCGTGTCAGTTACACTATTTATAAACTCAGGAACGGCTGAACCGATTTCGCTGAAAATTGATGGTTTTTTTAGATAGGTGTAGGGTAGGAGTAGGGTAGAAGTAGGGTAGGAGTAGTGTAGGAGTAGTATAGGAGTAGGGTAGGACGAGGGTCACGCGAACGAAGTAGCGCCGGGCAGCTAGTTATAAATAAATAGGTACGGCTTACTGCGCTGCGTTTTATAACATACAAATATCAATAATTTGTACAAGGCATGTTATTAAATTCATATCTTGAATGAGGTCGCAGTTTCACGTTACTGAATTATGTTTAGGCGAGGTTTTTTATGCTTAGTGTGTACATACGCCAACAATTTACAGCATAGCAACGAGCTGTAAATTGTTGGAGTATCAGTTTACAGTTATGGGAGCATTGAGACGGAGCTAATGCTACCAGACTCTTCTAATCTACTTTATGTGAGTTACTTAGGCAGGTACTTGTTTTGTTTATGACCTTCACCTAACCTATATTTTTTGTTATATTCTGCCGTCCGATATAAGCATCAAAAATGTTATCAGTGGTGTCCCGGATTCTCTTGAACTAATGTTTTAATCTGTACTAATAACAAAGCTGAAGAGTTTTTTTGTTTGTTTGGATCAGTGGCGTAGCGTGCCTTGGAGGGGCCCTGTATCAAAATTAGTTGGGGGGTTCAAATGAAGGGTAAAGATTTCTCACAAAAGAAACAAAAATGCTTGCATTAAATTAAAATAAATATTTATTGTGTCTGTGTGGTGCCGGACTTAAAGAATAGCACCACCCCATACTTCCCGTGGGTGTCGTAAAAGGCGACTAAGGGTCATACCGGAGAATGGGCAGCAGCGTTCTCTATGCATTCCACCACCATACTATACTGCGATCGCCAACCCGCCTGCCAAGCGTGGCGATTATGGCAAACCCCCCCTTTTGGGGGAGGCCTATGCCCAGCAGTGGACGTCTTTCGGCTGAAATGATGAATAACAAAGCTGAAGAGTTCAGATCTTTGGATCAGTGGCGTAGCGTGCCTTAGAGGGCCCCTGTATCAAAATTAGTTGAGGGGGTTCAAATGATGGGTAAAGATTTCTCACAAAAGAAACAAAAATGCTTGCATTAAATTAAAATAAATACTTATTGATTATAAGTTATCGCTTCCTCCTAGAAATTGAGCTAGCCAAACAATTCAAATGAAATAATACACTTTTCTTGCCTTTTTTTCGGCAAATTGATTTATTAAATCATCTGTAGCGGTATCTACAACGCCACATGCGAACAACGCGTCATACTGACGTCACGCAAATCCTGCATCGCGCAAACAGAGTTTACCGCGCAACTAGCATAGATACAACGGCCCGACATGAATCATCGGGCAGTTGCCCGCCAGACACAACACCCGTCTGGTCGGAGGATCCTCCCTTTTCTATGGAGGTTGAGTGAACTTTACATCCTGTTCCTCATACCTCTATACATCTATAGCTGCAGACGATTTCAGTTTTTCTAAAATTTCTGCTTCTATAGGCACGTAAGACAGTTTTGTTTCTGTTTTTTCCCGGGAAGCACGAGATAACCTTTTTCTATTTTTTTTCTTACACACGTTAGGGGCTATACAGAGGTATAGCCCGGGGGCCCCATATCAATGATACGGCTGATACGGCGGTCGCTACGCCCCTGCTTTGGATGCACCAGTCGGATTTGAAAAATTAATTTTGCTTTTGATAGCCCAATTCTTAAGGATGGCTATATAAGGGTATTTAAAATCCCGCTAGGACCCTAAGGAGCCGACCAAAAAGAAAAAAAGTCAGATAGAACCCTAAGCGAAAACGAAGTTAAAGCAGACGATGCGGTGCAACGGGGTGGTTTGGGGGAACAAGAAATTTAGCGCGGATGAAGTCACGGGCAGAAGCTAGTTACTTATGTAATTGAGAAGACACTGTTGCTACAAAAGAGAATTGTTTGTTGAATTATATTACATAATTATGACATATGTAATATAATTCAACAAACAATTCTGAAACCAAACCAAACCTGAAATCGCGAAAAAATATCAGCTGTTCCCTACAATTATGTTCGTTTAGCTCGTCAAAATGTAGGGAATAGCTGATTTCAGGTTTGTTCCCATAGTAAAAGTTGTTCATAATGATGAATACAATGACCTCTTAAGAGGTTGTTAATGTTTTACCAATAACCCCGTCTAATATTGCTCCCTACGCTTGCTTAGGTTGGTACTGAGTGTTGCCGATCTAAGACCAGCACCCTCATTGCGTAAAACACTATCAATCATAGTCTGAATCATTTTAAAGGATATTCGATTGCTTGCGTTTTGATTGATTGGAAGGATTTCTTCGTATGTTCGAAAAATTTGTCTGCTCAACAGCGTAAATGACGCAATGTATGTCGTTGAACTGTCAAAATGACAGTGATTGTTACTGTTAGTGTGTTACGCAATTACCGCGCAGTTCTGGTTTCCTCACGATGGTTTTTCTTATCATAAGTTTCAATTCCTTGAAGTCCAAAGTATAGTTTTCCAGATAGGTACGGTCTCATGAAGAAAAACATCGAAATGTGAAGGAAAACATCGTGAGGAAACCGGCATGTCCTTGAACTAAAAATTCGAAGACATCTGACATCTACCTAACCGCATTGGACCCGCGTGGTGGATTAAGGCCCACTCCCTCTCACCGAGAGGAGGCCTGTGTGCCAGCAGAGGGAACAATTTAGGCTGATTATGCTACAGTATCACACTCATTATAAAGGCGGAAGTTTGTGAGTGTGTGTGTTTATATGTTTGTTACTTCTTTGCGCTCAAACGGCTGGACCAATTTTGATAAAATTCTGTATGGAGGTAACTGACACCCTGAATTAACATCATCATTTCAGCCGGAAGACGTCCACTGCTGGACATAGGCCTCCCCCAAGCACCTCCACTTCGACCGGTTCTGTGCTTTCCGCATCCAACGGGTTCCTGCGGCCTTCACAAGGTCGTCGGTCCACCTGGAGGCCTTCCAACGCTACGTCTTCCGGTACGCGGTCGCCACTCCAGAACCTTTCGGCCCCATCGGCCATCTGTTCTGCGAGCAATGTGCCCTGCCCACTGCCACTTAAGTTTGGCAATTCTTCGGGCTATGTCGGTTACCTTGGTTCTCCTGCGGATCTCCTCATTCTTGATTCGATCACGCAGGGAAACTCCAAGCATAGTCCTCTGGATTAACATATAGGCTACTTTTTATCCCGATATTCCCACGGGATCGACATTTACGCTGATGAAACAACGGGGCGCAGCTAGTACATAATAATTATTATAACCTTCGTATTAACTAGGTTTGATCCGCATTTTTACACGTGGCACAACTAATTCTCCAGAATGACATCATTGGATATCCTCAGGAAGCTAAATACACCGCCGATCCTTAAAAGAGGCTTACTCATAGTACGCATACCTACTCTTAACAAAATCTATTCTTTTGTCTGTTTTTCGACACTAAAAAACAGTTCCGTTCGGTTCTAGACCCGAATCGAGATCGTTACTTTATTGAAATTCTGATGACCTGCGTTTTATTTCTTATTTCTTTCGGCCAAGGTGAGTCTAGACTATTACCAAGAACATGTACAACATTATTTTTAGTATATGCGAAACCCGAAACACGTGTAGGGGACGATGGGGGAATTTCGGACGCGGGGCAAATACGGACTGACATATATCTACTCTATCCTTGCCGCCCGCGTCCCGCCGCCGCGATTTTTGGTGATTTTGATGTAATTTTTGGTATTAACTATTTTGAGTGTTATTCAAAAAGAATAAGTGTCAGTAAAAAGTCATATTTTCTGTCGATTGATTGTTAATGACGAGTAAATAGTACAACCGTTTGCCTTGATAAATTTTGTTAACCTAAAATTTTTGTTGTTGTACTTTTTCTGACTCGTTTGGGTCAATTGCGGACAAATGGCCACCAAACGCCTGGGGTAAATACGGACGTCCGTAATTACCCCATTATTTATCAATATACCTATAGCAATATTTCTATATTCCAGATGGAAGGTGCAGGTCCGTATTTACCCCAAGAGCTAAAAGGGTAATTACGGACATACATGTTTTTGTTTTCGATTAAAATTTAATAAATGTTGATTGATTTCATATAATAATTAATGTTGATTTGATAGATAAACAACTATAGTTTAAGAATTAATAAAGACAGACTGATTATTATTAATAGTTTGAGTTTTATTTGTGATTCCGCTTAAGCGTCCGGAATTCTCCACCCTTCCCCTATAGTATTTTTATGTAAAGAATCTATGTACAAAATTTTAAAACTGTATCATGAAAAATCACAAAGTTATAAGCCTGTTAAGTTACCTGTTTGTCCGTAAAAAAACATGCTCACCCGCGCCGCTAGCGCCGGGCCGTCTTGCGCTCATCCGGAGATTGGATAACCTACTTATTGTCGCTCGGTGTCCAACTTTTAACCTTTTTTGGGTTCCGTAGCCAAATGGCAAAAACGGAACCCTTATAGATTCGTCATGTCTGTCTGTCTGTCCGTCCGTATGTCACAGCCACTTTTCTCCGAAACTATAAGAACTATACTGTTGAAACTTGGTAAGTAGATGTATTCTGTGAACCGCATTAAGATTTTCACACAAAAATAGAAAAAAAACAATAAATTTTAGGGTTCCCCATACTTAGAACCGAAACTCAAAATTTTTTTTTCATCAAACGCATACGTGTAGGGTATTCTATGGGTAGGTCTTCAAAAATGATATTGAGGTTTCTAATATCATTTTTTTCTAAACTGAATAGTTTGCGCGAGAGACACTTCCAAAGTGGTAAAATGTGTGTCCCCCCCCCTGTAACTTCTAAAATGAGAGAACGATAAAACAAAAAAAAATATATGATGTACATTACCATGTAAACTACCACCGGAAATTGGTTTGAACGAGATCTAGTAAGTAGTTTTTTTTTAATACGTCATAAATCGTAAACCGCAATTTACCATTCATTCAATCAACACAAAAATAAAAAAAAAACATTTAATTTCATAAACATAAACCTTATGCATTAACCCGGATGTTACGGAACCCTCGGTGCGCGAGTCCGACTCGCTCTTGCCCGGTTTTTTTAAATATTTTTGGGACAAAATATTACATGGGGTAAAAATTATTGGAATCGATTCAGTTACTTATTCTGACTACTTACTACTACTTTAAAGACCGATCATTTTCGATGTACAACCAGTACCCTTATTGCTAACACACTATCAATCTGAATCATTTTGAAGAATATTGCTAATCCATTGCTTCATGAGTTCGAAAAAAATTTCTGCTCAACAACGTAATAACGCCATGAATGTTGTTGAACTATCAAAACGAGCTTTTGTTTTGACAGTTCAACGCTACTGATAGTGTGTTACTCTATAATAATGATCTCTCGGTAATATTCCCATGCACTGAAGTGGGCTGTAAGTTGTAATAGAATAGAATACTCTTTATTATGTACACCATATAAATTACAGACATATAAATATAGAAACTGTACAAAGGGTGACACAACGGGCGGTCTAATCGCTAAAAGCGATCTTTTAAAGACAACCTTTGGATGGATTAAAAAGGGGAAGGACAGACAAATACTGTAATACCACAATACCACGAATACCACGCGGGCAGGCAGTAGATGTGACATGTCTTTGAATTTTTGGTTCCAGCACATGCCAGTTTCGTAACCATGTTTTTCCTTCACCGTTTTTGAAAGCAGTTATGTATAAATGATATATAAAATGTAATCCTTTACTTTATATTTATACAAGAGCGATAAATAAACTTTTCATCGTGAGCTTTCTTTAATGTTCAGAATTGTTCGCTTGGCAGTGTCTTTTAACCCTTAATCTGCCGGAACGTAGATCTACGCGAGACACAATTGCTTTTTAATTGTGTCTGTAATTACGGCACACAAGCGGTTAAGGGTTCTATTAAGCATAATATTTAAAAGCATTACCCTTCTTTTGGGGTCCGACGCAGTCGGCTAAAAGCTGGAGAGCGACCGAAGTCCTATCTCCGTATAAACTATATTTTTTTTTAATTTAATTTTTATTGCAGCATGGGCCCGCTCTTGACCTCCATCCATCACGCCTGATGGAAAGCTATGGATGTGGTCTATGATGGAACGAGTGAGCCCAGAAGATGCCTAAGGCACTCGAACTCCCACGCATCGACGAAACTTGGCAGGCTGCTAGACGCCGGACTCCGCTGGGAGGGTGGTCGCAAACCAGGCGGGCGTTAGCCCTACCACCCCAAGGGAATAATTGGCTAGTCAAATGAGGTGTTGGGTGTGATTGTCCAGGATGCGCAGTTCGCTCGGTTCAGTTGAGTAACTGGCGGAACAAACTGCGGTACATGACGAGGCTTCTTCATGCATCCATATTAAAACTGAATCCGGAAAATTCTAGCTTTGTCTTTCGTGCTCGCGTTTTTTGTTTCTCTGGTGTCTCTTTTTGCCCTTCCGCAGGGCTAGCATGGGCTGGGGATAAAACTTTTCTCCACCGGTTATTTCCACTGACAAGGGATAAATTTTTTTTATCCACCTGCCAAAGCACGGCAACAGGGGGAAAGAGAATTATATCACTTTTTGACATTAGACGTGGATACTCACCCCCCGTCTATAGCATGGCGACTAGTGGAAGAGAAAAATTACAGATATTTTGACATAACAAAGGGAGAAATTTGTCCTCGTCTTTAGATGGTGGGTTTAAGTATATCTCTTGGAGAAAATATAATTAATTGTACTATAAAAATGTCTCGTGCTTAGGTACTGCCACCGTGAATAGTTTATTCACCCATGTCGCCATGCTCGGAGGGTGGACAAAATTGACAGAGGGGAATAGTATTTTCTCCTCTCCCCGTGGATAAAATCCCGGCCGTTGAGATACTCTACAACACAGTTATATGCAGAATCCAAAGTGCTATCAGTCAGGCAACTGTATATCCTCCAGTCTATGCTCCGTAAGCACTCAACTCGTCCGTTATCAGAGCCAAAAGGTAGAGTCAAACACACAGTCTTCACATTAGAGTCGTATAAAACTTCTTTCGCTAAAAGGCATTACTACATCAACAGTACGAAACTTTACAACCAGTTAAATAAATTATTAAACATTTTCCCTAAAACTAAATACCAGTGTAAATCCGAGCTACAACAATATCTGCAAAAACTTACCTACCGTATGACTGAGGATCTTTTAGTTGGTAACTATTCCAACCTTAACAGGTAGGCTTTTATAACTCAAAATTAAATACATCCATAAGTTGAATTTAATATACCTACTTACATCTCGCTCACAACCTCTTTTACAAACACATACTCACACACACACACACACACACACACACACACACACACACACACACACACACACACACACACATACACACTTACTCACAAATACTCTCACTCACTCAATATCAAACACACACTTCACCAATCAATTAGTTTATCAAAATCAGTTTTATTTTTCTCTCTTTTATTATGTTCCTGCTTTTTATTCTATTCCCATATAAACCTAAACTATAAACTTAATTTTGCATTGTATATTTTGTTTGTTTTTTTATTTTTTTTTTATTTTTTACTTTGTATTCATTGTGTCCTATCTAGGTATAAATTCTAAGGCTTATTATATCCATGCATAATTTTGAAGGCACACTGACTTCTAAGATACAGGTTTTTACCTAGTTTAGAGGTCAGGGTCTTTTTTACAGTGAATCACTTAGCCTAAGCTATTTTTTATTTGTTTCCTATTCAATGTAATGTTCGTGCATTTCTGGGAGTAATAAAAGATTATTATTATTATTATTTTGGTTTTCAAATTTAATTTTCTCAGGTTAGTACCTGGTATTTTCAGAATCTCACGGGTGTGAACCAAGGTGAGATTCTAGTTATTATTTTAAGAATGTAAATTGCTCTGTACTGCAGTGAAATTATTGTCCAAGTCTAGTTGTAAAAATTTTCTTACTATGCGGCAAGTGTTTAATATCGCAGCTTTTTGAAGTGTTATGTATGTGTATTTAGATAGATTTAGTGCATTAAAACTATTGAATATTTGTTTTGGGATAACACCTGTTGTTGATATTACTATTGGGACTATAGTGACTCTATTCATTTTCCAAACTTTGGTAATTTCCTCTTGTAATTCTGTATACTTCCTGATTTTTTCTGTGATAGTTTTTTGAATGTTGTTAGTATTTGGGACTGCTATATCTATTATAAATGTGTGTTTGCTTACTTTATCAACTAGTGTTATATCAGGTCTGTTGTTATATATGGTGTGGTCTGTAATTATAGTGCGGTCATAGTATAATTTGTAGAATTGGTTTTCTAATACAGCTCTAGGCGTGTACTTGTAATATGGTGTGTATGGATCCTGCATGAGTTTAAGTTTAGTTGCGAGTTTTTGGTGTATGATATTAACAAGTTGATTATGTCTATGCGTATAGTCGTTTTGGGTTAGAGTGATACAAGCTCCTGTGATATGTTGTATTGTTTCAGGTTTGCTGTGACATTTTCTGCATAAATCATTTCTTACTGTACTATCTTTTATTATGTATTTTCTATAATTTTTCGTATTAATGACTTGATCTTGAATGGCTAACATAAACCCTTCTGTTTCAGGGAACAGTTCACTTAACTCAAGCCATTTGTTAGAAGCCTCTTTATCTATGTATGTTTGGTATAAATCGTTGGGATGTCTTCCGTGTAGTTCCTTTTGCCTCCATTTCCTGTGTATCTCTTCTATATGTCTCGCTTTATCTACTGTCTCAATACTGCTATCATCGCTAAGGTTCAATGGTGTATATTGTTTGTCTATCTCTATAATTGTTTTGTGTAATTGACTGTTGTTTTTCTTCCGCAAGAAAAATTGTTTTAAATTTATGACTTGTCTTTTATGAAGATGTGATATTTCGACTAGTCCCCTGCCACCTTCTTTTCTGGACATTATAACTCTTTCTATTGCTGATTTGGGATGGTGGTATCTATGTTGTGTCAGTGTGGTTCTTGTTTTTACTTCAAGAGCATGTAATTCTGTGTTAGACCATTTTATTACACCGAAAGAATAAGTTAGTATAGGAATTGCGTATGTATTTATGGATTTGAATAGGTTTTTACTAGATAGGTGCATTTTGCATAACGAATGTATTCTGCTATTGTATTCTTTTTTAAGTTTATCCTTAATAATCTTATGTTCTAACAATCGTGCTTGATTGTAACCTAAATATTTATATAGTTCTTCGTCTTTCATCGCTTCTATTACTTCTTCGGTATCTGTTGAGTAGTTTCCTTCTATAATCTTACCTTTCTCTATATTTAGTTTCCGGCATTTATCTAGTCCAAAATCCATTCTTATGTCTTTCGAAAATGTTGTTGTTATGTTTAGTAAATCGTGTAAATCTGTATTTTTATTAGCGTATAGTTTTAAGTCATCCATATATAGTAAATGTGTAATTTGGTGTAATATTGACCTACCGTTCTTAATATCAAAGCCTAATTTCGATTCGATTAATGCTCGGGAGAGTGGATTCAGGGCTAGACAAAACCATAGAGGGCTTAATGAGTCCCCTTGGAAAATACCCTTTTTAATCGCTATTTCATCTACGGATAAGTTTGTTGTTTTAGTGTGTAATTTTAGTGTAGTTCTCCAGGATCCCATTGTATTCTTGAGAAAATTTATAATTAGTGGATTGATTTTATAAATGTTTAAGACTTCGATCAGCCATGAGTGAGGAACGCTGTCGAATGCCTTCTTGTAATCTATGTATGCTATGTATAGGTTCTTTCTAGATCTCTGAACGTATTTCAAAATAGTGGAATCGATAATTAATTGCTCTTTACACCCCATATGGCCGCGCCTACATCCTTTCTGTTCTTCAGTCAAGATATTGTATTGTTCAGTGTGTTTAATAATTTTGTTAGTTATACATGACGTTATGATTTTATATAAGGTTGGCAGGCAAGTGATTGGTCTATACTGTGAAGGATCCTGGGTTCTACTTGATTTTGGAATCATATATGTGATTCCTTGAGTTAAAAATTCTGGCAAATTTTTATTGCCTTTTATAATCTCATTTATTTGTTCTGCTAACGTGCTATGAAGTGAATTAAGCCTTTTTATCCAAAAATTGTGTATACCATCTATTCCTGCTGCTTTCCAGTTATGTGTTTTATTTATAATTGTATTTATTTCAAGAGAATCTATATCTTCAAACGGCATTTCGTCTATGATTTCTGATTGGACTATTTCTTCTTGTATCCATCCAGCTTCTTTGTTATGTTCCGTGCTGTCTGACCAGATTCCTTCCCAAAATTCTTTTAAAGTCTCTTGAGATGAAGGATTAAGGGTTGTCGTATTGTTGCCTTTAAGCTTTCTATAAAATTGTTTCTCGCTTGTTTTAAATAATCTATTGTTATCCTTTCTTTCTTTGGCTTTTTTGTATCGTGCTAGTCTATGACTCTTCACTAGGAGTTTTTGTTTTAATGTATCTAAGTGATCTTCTATTCTTTTATTAAAGTTTTCGTGTGGACTATGTTGTTTAGTATTTTTAATGATCAGTTTGACTTTTTTTTCAAGTTTTCTTGATGTGTTGCCGTTTTTATATTGTGTTAGTCTGTTAATGTCTTTTCTTAGCTGATCTATGTCCGTTTGTAATCTTTTTTGCCATGGTGGGTCGTTTATTACTCTGTTATTATTACTAGTTCTATCTATATTTATTTTTAGTTTAAAGTGAATTGCAACTGTGATAGCTACAGAATAGATTAAAGAATGCGTGTCGCTTAAGTTTTCTAGGGTTGATAGTTTGGGAGGAATAATTTTTTGATTAAACATACTAACGATATCTGACAATTGGCGAGATGGTCTAATTTTTGGTAATAAAGGTCTACACGCAGGATCCATTCCGTTGTATTTTGATATATTTGCTTCTAATTCGTTACTTAATGATTCTACTATGGAAGGGTCAAACTCAATATTATTCCGTGTTTGTGTTAATGTGACATTATCTGTAGTATCTTGATTGTTGTGCTGTGTGCGTGTGGTTAGTTCTGTAGCTGAATATTCAGTCCTTGAACTAGTGTCGTGTTCTAAGGAAGGATTATATGTTGCAAGCGATTGGGTTATCTGTAAGGTGTTTGTTAGTTGTGTGAGATTTATACTTTCTTCTTCAGTTTTTAGTTGTTCTCCTACTTCAAATCTAATTATATTTAAAGTGTCATCTGATAAGAGCTTGTTTCTGATAATAACCCGTCTTTGGTCAGCTATTCTTTGTTCTGTTACATTTATTTCTGGGTATTGTAATTTAAATTTTTCGAATAATTGTGTGCAGTACATGGTTCTGTCCTCTTCAAGTTTCGTAATGTGATAGTAAGTGCGCATGATGAATATGTTCATATCTTCAGTCCATTTCATACGCACTCGGGGTTTTCCCGCTTTGGTGGTCGCAGGCTGAGTAGCTGACGCCGCCTGCGAAACATCCAAGGCGGATGTAACTGCTCTACTGTCATCACTATTGTCTAGCCTGTCTGTCGGTTCGGCTGTAGTATTTTTGTCGGGGAGAACCCGCCTGCTCAGTCCCCCACCGCCGATGGGTCGCATGCTGAGACACCCAGCATCGGCCCCGGGTGCGCCCCGACGATTACCCTCGGGTAGCGGTCCTATACGTATTTTCTTTGATCTAGTCTCCATGTTAAATGGGTTTCCAGAGCCACGTTAGCCACGCCAGTAATTTTTCTATCGTGTGTCCGCCCCCCACGTGATTAGATGGTCAATCAGGACGTGTGGTTGTTTATTATTATTAAAATGTCTCCGGCCATGCTAGCTCTGCTGGTATGTCCACCGTGAATAGTTTATCCACCCATGTCGCCGTGCTCGGAGGGTGGACAAAATTGACAGAGGGGAATAGTGTTTTCTCCTCTCCCCGTGGATAAAATGTCTCCGGCCATGCTAGCAGGGCTGGTATAAACACACCTTTATATTAAACCAATGATCGAATGCCGCTTTTTAAATATTGATTAGAAACGACTCAAAAATTAACAAAACAACGTCGGGACCGTCGCGCGTCGGGTCGGTATTTGTAAGTGTAATTAAGTTTGTTTAAGTTCTTGTTCAATCTAGGAGAGCAACAAAATGTATAGTAGGTACAGTCACGGGCATAAATAACTTCCACTTACGCAAAATTCCAAAAGCGATTTCCTTGTGAAAGATCTATTTCGTAATAGCATGGTTCTGAAAATACTACGATCATAATCATGATCATTTATTTATCAGAATATGGTTCATTAAAATAATTATAATGAACCATATTGATCTCATTGATCTTACGACCATAATTATTATGGTCTTGAGATTTTAGTCAATGAAATCATCACATTCTGCCAAGATGAGGTACTACATACATACATTTATTAGAATATCATTATTGATTATTATTTTTGCGTTTCTTGATATTTCCCACTTCCATTTTCATTCTGGTGTTCTGGACCTTTGGAAAGCGTAAGACGGTCCGAATCCAATTCGGCCCGACTCTGACTCTGTGGCCCGTTAGGCGTTTTTATTGAAATGCGGCACCAACAGACGACTATCCTTTTTCGCACTATGCAAGTGCACCCAATGACAACCCCCGCGGCCCCGGTTGGTGTAGGACTAATTAAAATTACGATTTGGGGTATCTCGGTTCGAAATCACACTAATATTATAAAGGCGAAAGTGTGTATCTGTGTGTGTTTATAATATCTTTGTTACTTCTTCACGCTCAAACAGCTGAACTAATTTTGATAAAATTTTGTATGGAGGTAGCTGACACCCTGGATTGACATATAGGCTAGGTACTTTTTATCCCGATATTCCCACGGGATCGACATTTAAAACCTCAGGGCGCAATTAGTCCTAAATTGTGTGTTTATGATATTATTAGCTGCGTCCGATGCGCCGATATAAACACACACACAGACTCACAAACTTTGGCCTTTAGTGTGAAGTCAAAGTATAATTAAATGTTGGAGTATCAAAGAATAAGATGTCAAAGTATAAAAGATTATAATTAGGATGTCAAAGTATCATTCAAGTAGTGTTGTGTATGTTCATTACACCGGATTTTCATTATTTCAGGATGAAATCGCTTGTGAATCCTGCGTAAATGTAAAGTATTTATGCTCGTGAATTATTAATTCCACCAGGGGGCGTAAAAAGCCCACTTTGGCGGAATCATAAAAGAATAACATAATGGACAGTTAACTGTTAAGTTAATCGTATCAAATCCCATTGGTGAAGCATTTTTCAGATATTTTTTTTTGTCTGTGCCAAAACACCAATCAATCTAATCCAAATCCAATCCCAATCTCTTTGATTATACCTACGTCGTCGTTTCAGCCGATAGACGTCTACTGCTGGACATAGGCCTCCCCCAATTTTGGGATTGTTTGCCATAATCGCCACGCTTGGCAGGCGGGTTGGCGATCGCAGTATGGTATGATGGTGGAATACATAGAGAACGCTGCTGCCCATTCTCCGGTACGATCCTTAGTCGCCTTTTACGACACCAACGGGAAGTAAGGGGTGGTGGTATTCTTTAAGTCCGGCACCACACAGACATCCAACGTAGTGCAGATACCTACGTAGTGCAACGAAAAAAAGAAAAACACGGACTTCACCATATTATAATTCATAATGTTATCCTTTTATGATTCGCCAAAGTGGCCTTTTTAGGTCCCCAGAAATGAAGTTTGATTAATTAAACCAGTCTTACCAAGGAGAATCGTATTACCCAGTAACTGGGTTGTGGAGGTCAGATAGGCAGTCGCTCCATGTAAAATAATGGTATTCAGCTGCATCCAGTTAGAATGTAAGCCGACCCCAACATAGTTGGGAAAAGGCTAGGCAGATGATGACTTTAAAATGATTAATTATCTTTAGAAAAGTTAGAAATAAAAGAAGGAGGAAGGCTTACACGAGGTTCCTACATTTGTAACGGGTTTCTTAGTCTGTGCCAAAGTACTGGCCATTATAGCAACTGTGTCATCACAGAAATACCAGTAAAACTGACTGCAGGTACTCACTTACCAGGATATACAAGGTTTACTTAATTTAGCTAGCAAACCGGGGTGGATGACTAAAAAAAAAAGCAGTTATAATTATAATTTTTTTTTTCGATCCGCGGAGTTCCGCTAGCTGATTTTAATGTAGGTACACATCTGGCTGTTCTTGTTCTAAATAATAACAGTCGCACAGGTCGATCGATCAAGTTAAGCTACGATTGCCGCGGTTGGTCTGTGGATGGGTGACCATCTTTACATATCGAGACCCCTCCGTGCCTCGATGGTCCCGGCTGTCATTCGCTGATCTTTAACAGTCGTTACGGGTAGTCAGAAGCCCGAAAGTCTGACAAGCAGTCTTACCGAGGGGTATCGTATTACCCAGTAACTGGGTTGTGGAGCTCAGATAGGCAGTCGCTCCATGTAAAATACTGGTATTCAGCATCCGGTTAGACTGGAAGCCGACCCCAAGACAGTTGGGAAAAGGCTAGGCAGATGACACCATCTGGCTGTTACATATTGGCAGAAAAAACATATTTAATATACATCCAGAGAACAAGCATTGACGTAGGAAATTATTAATCAACGATGTCCATTATGAGGAAGGAAGTTCTTCACCGGGAACTATGCACCACATGCGTCAGTAACATTATCTAAATTATATCATTTGTATCCGATTGACGCTCATATGAGAGCCATAGTAATAGTGCTGTATGATAAAATAAGGAAAACGACATAACCAATACAAACTTCTGTCATTTTAATTTAGCTTATGGAGTTTTGAGGAACAGGGTGTAAAGTCTAACCATCCTCCATTAAAAGGGAGGATCCTCCATTAAAGAGGGAGGATCCTCCGACCAGACAGTAACTGGGTTGTGGAGGTCAGATAGACAGTCGCTCCATGTAAAATACTGGTATTCAGCTGCATCTGGTTAGACTGCAAGCCGACTCCAACATAGTTGGGATAAGGCTAGGCAGATGATGATCCTCCGACCAGCGTGTCTGGTGGGCAACTGCCCGTTGATTGTCGTCCAGATGTTGCATATTCGCTAGTTGCGCGGTAAACTTCACTTGCGCGATGCAGGATTTTCACGACAGTGTGATGCGTAGTGCGCACGTGGCGTTAGAGATACTGCCACGGGCTATACAAAAGTATAGAACTCAAGTGGACTTGGGAAGTAGGAGTATTTACAGGTGGACTAAGGCTGTGACCGAGTGGAGTCCAAAGGCTGGAAGACGACGGAGACCATCATCTGGTCTGGTCTGGTCTGGTCATCTAGTCTGGTCTGGTCATCTGGCGGCGAGATGGGCGGACGACATTGTTGACATCGCGGACAAAACCTGCACGAGATTGGCATAGCCGGGGGTTGCGAAAGGATCGCACGTTCCCGCGACCCCCGCGTAGGTGTGAGATGGAACATCGGGGTGATTTCTTGTCAGTAAGAGTCTGACAGACCCGCCCGCCACAGGGCGGAGGACATCCATGAAGATTTTCTACCTCTGAAACAAAAAAAAAAGGAAAAGAGAGACCTACGCCCAGCAGTGAGCGAAATTAGGCTCTGGATGATGATACAAAAGTAATCCTATGTTTAAATAATAAGGGATTGCTTTGTGAAAACTATCTTCGTTGGATTTAAAAGCAACTATGTAGGTATATCTATTCCACGAGTAGTGAGTGAAATTCCTGGATCTGTTTCGTTTTTTTACGTTTCCTGCTCTAAAATTCCCTGGATTTTATCAAAATGTTCGCTTCCCTGCTCTATACTGGTTTAACTGAGCTTCGGCCGTTGAATATATGTTAGCTTTTGTATGCTGAATACATTCCAAAAACAGAGGTTTGAAGTGCATAAAATTCTGTACCTGTTAGGCTTAGGCTTTTATTCATTTAATTGAACCTAAGCTTTTCCTAACACTTTGTTTGATCATGGGCAAAATCCGGGTATAGAAGAACAAACACACTGCGTTCACCAATTATTCTGTCCAGTATGATGGCGGTTACGGTAATTTACCGTTTACTAAAGCAGTTATTGCTAGGTTATCAGTTTATGGGCTCAAATTAAATTAGCTAGCGAAACTCTGCAGACACGATAAGGTCATAGCACACGTATCAAACCGGAAAGGGGTCGGCACCGTATCAACTCGAGCGGTTCAGAATTCTTTGCATGAAACTCCCTACTGCAACGCACACTAATCGGAACCGTAACGTAGTCGCCTCGCCTCGGGACAAGCTCACGATCCGCGGTGTGGTGCGTTACGGCTCGTCGTCCCCGTGCTTACGTCTCTCCGTACCTGCGCTTACGTCTCTTCGTCCACTCTTGCCCCTCTCACCCATCCGGCCTGTCCGCTGCACCATCAACTAGCGGTCGGCGTGCCGTAAGCGCGGCGTCACCTAGCCGTAGCCGAGTCGACGTATCGCTGCTTCTGATCCGCTTTGGTTACGCGCTTACGTTAGGTTGACGCCTGTTTGACGGCGAAGCGAAAGGCGATACGATGCCGATCTCTTTCCGATTTGATACGTGTGCTAAGACCTTCAAACATAAATAAAAAATATTTGTAGATTTTCTTAGGTCCACGGCCGCTGGTAGTGTTGTTACTTGAAGTATAAGTTGAGAAGATGTGTTTTATCGTTTTTAGACGAATCACACCTGTGAAGTTTACACAATAAAAACTGATTTTATAAACTGATTTATTTCAATGCTGTAACAACGGGCGATGACCACTCAAATCGTCGTTTCAGCCGATAGACGTCCACTGCTGGACATAGGCCTTCCCCAATTTTGGGGGGGTTTGCCATAATCGCCACGCTTGGCAGGCGGGTTGGCGATCGCAGTATGGTATGATGGTGTAATGCATAGAGAACGCTGCTGCCCATTCTCCGGTCTCTCTTAGTCGCCTTTTACGACACCCACGGGAAGTATGGGGTGGTGCTATTCTTTAAGTCCGGCACCACACAGACAAACCACTCAAATGAAATCATCCAAATTTTTGTTTTATTATGTTATCACGTCTGCGGAGTTTCGCTAGTCAATTTAATTTGACCCTGCATTAACAGCGTTAATTGCGTAACACTAACAGTAGCAATAGGTTTCATATTGACAGTTCCACAACATTCATTGCGTTATTTACGTTGTTGAGCAGACATTCGAACATAATTATTATGACGTAATGGATTAGCAATATCCTTGTGAGTTTGTGAGTGATAGTGTGTTACGTGTGTGTGGGTGCTGTTTTGGTGACGACTAATACTCCATTTGCAATAAGATTAGACATTTAAATAAACCTTTGTTGCAGTCCGATTTTGACTTCTGTATCTTAGGCTGCCGGGTCAGCGGGATTGTCCGAAAGGGTTACCGCTGTCTCGGAACATAAAGGGCTAAGGAAGGAACACGGGTGGGTTTTAGTTCCGCTCCACCCAGAGCGTGAGGAGTCATTTGATGATTTCGCCCATCCGCAAAAAAAAAGAAGTTATAAAGGATGATATTAAAAGCAAAAAGCGGTTACAATACCAACTTTTTACTGCAGCTGCCATAGACATATGCCACCAACTCAATAGAATTCAAAATCGGTTGAACGGACTGTAAAAAAAGGTTTATTTAAATGTCTAATCTTATTTCAAACTAGCTGTGCCCGCGACTTCGTCCGCGTGGAATAGTGACTTTTCGGGCAGCATATTTTGAATTACATATACCGTCTACAGACCGGGCATTTGCTGTCCGAACCCTCTGAGAACTCAGGCGAATTTCAGTGAAAGTTTCAGACTCTAGTGCTTGAGCTTCACGATCGGCAGTGAGACGTATTTCTCGTTCTTCCTGTGTTTCCTGAGACCGAACATTTGCTGTCCGGACCCTCTGAGAACTCAGACGAATTTCCCTATCAGTGAAAGTCTCAGACTCACGTGATAGTGTATGAGCTTCACGATCGGCAGTGAGACGTATTTCCCGTTCGTCCTGTGTCTCCTGGGATCGAGCATTTGTTGTCCGTACTCTCTGGGAGCTCAGGCGGGTTTCCCTGACAGCAAAAGTCTCAGACTCACGCGATAGCGCGTGAGCTTCGCGATCGACAGATAAACGTGCCTTTCGTTGTTCCCTGTTTTCCCTATTTCGAGTTGTCATCATTCGAGAACGATTTGAACTCAGTCGAGATTCTCGCTGAGTCGAAGTTTCTGCAGCACGAAACCTAGCCTGGTGCAGAGAGCCTTTTGCCTCACGACCTTCCTCAGATTCCTGTGATCGAACTAATCTCATCCTTTTAGCATTTCTGCTACATTGGGAGAGGTTGGATCTTCTTCGAGGCATTCTTACAATAAAATAGTACTTACTACTTAACACACAGTTATTTAGTAAACACGTACTATCGTAAACAATTAAATTATAAATACTTACAGATTATTATACAGTCTAAAATTATCACAGTTTAAGTAATAAGTGTTAAGACGTGTAAACCAAACGTCATTATCATCATCATTTCAGCCGATAGACGTCCACTGCTGGACATAGGCCTCCCCCAATTTTGGGGGGTTTGCCATAATTGCCACGCTTGGCAGGCGGGTTGGCGATCGCAGTATGGTATGGTGGTGGAGTGCATAGAAAACGCTGCTGCCCATTCTCCGGTGAGACCCTTAGTCGCCTTTTACGACACCCACGGGAAGTAAGGGGTGGTGCTATTCTTCTACACAGACAAACGTACTAACTTTATAAAACAAAAGAATTTCTAGAAAAAATAATTACTAACCTAAGCTAATGAACTTATACTTAATAAAGAAAATCAAGAAAAGAAATGCCTAACCTATACCAAATACTTATAATATTTATATACAAACCCTAAATACAAATTAAGATAAGTATGTATACCGAAAATCAGGGAAAGAAATGCCCAACCAATAATAAATGCTTACAATATTTATTTACAAAACCCTAAATAAAAATTAAGATAAGTAAATACCCAAAAATCAAGGAAAGAACCGCCTAACCTATACCAAATACTTACAAAATTTTAAAGAAAATTAAGAAAAAGAACCTAACCTACAAATCCTAAAATATAAATAAATGAAATATGCAGTATTCAAGTGAATCGCAATAATCGAATCCAACTATTCGCCTATACTCTCCAGGATACGTGCGTTCGCTACGAATAACTGAATCCTTATAGCAGCGGCGCGTTTTCTTTTGAAATGGTCATCTCGCAGTTCAACCTGAGGGGTTGTCGACTGCTTAACCTGGCTTTCCTGTGGATGCCTCAATAAATTAAGGCCTCCAGCCAGGGCATAATACACAACTTGACTACACAATATAAACTTAAAAACTAAGCGACTACACGCTAAGGGCACCCCCTGTGGGGTACGGACCTCGGCTTAGGGTGTCGCTGGGAGAGGGCAGCAAGGGACAGGCTGGATATGAATTATTGCAGCGGCGCGGCTATCAGCGCGCTTTATACAAGGTGTAACGGAAAGGGGGTATCAACCCTGAAGGAGGTGAATGTGCTCATGAAACTGAACAAATTTCCCCAAAGAACATAGGTCGAAATATGAAAAAAATTTTGGACCTCCCATAGTAATAGTAAATCATTGATGTGCTATTACTATGGGAGGTCCAAATTTTTTTTTCATCTTCATTCACCTCCTTCAGGGTTGATACCCCCTTTCCGTTACACCTTGTATATATAGCCACGGACGCGCAGGCGCGAGGCGTTTACATACTCTGATAGAATACCTTAACAAATGTTCGCCGTGATTTTTTAAATTGACATAACTTTTTTATTAATGAACCGATTCACATGAAATAAACACTAAATGTTAAGTGAAGCTTACTACAATATATTAGTGAAAACCGCATCTAAATCGAATAAGCCGTTTCTGATATTAGCGTGCACAAACACAGCAGACAAACAGACAAAAAAAAATTTTATTACAATTTCGGGTTCGGCATCGATATAATAACAACCCCTGCTACTTTTTTTTAATATATTTCCATTGTACAGACACCACTTTTCTACAATTTTATTATATGTATAGATGTAGTAGAGACGAAGACAATATTAAGTGACCGTTCGCGTGTATATCGGATGCGTTTTATTTTTTGCGCGGGACCCTATCTCTTTTTCTAAAACAAAAGTAGCCTTAGTAACTCCTTATAACATCACTTATCTGTCAGCGAAAGTCCCATCAAAATCGGTCCTGCCGTTTAGCCGGAACAAACAGACAAAACATTTAAAAATTGTTTTTTTTTTGTTATACGTTTAAGTACCGTATACTTTCAAATGTATTTAGTAAAACGCTGTAATTTTGACATTATAAACAGACTATTCTGCTTCATTCTTTTCTATTCTACCTCTTTTTTTTTTGTTTGTATACATCTACTAATCTATTTATATCCATATCCAGCCAATTTGTATCACTCTTGACACTTAGCTCACTCTACTCACTGGTTATTGAAATGTAAACCTCGTACTAGCTGTTTCCAACAGAGACTGCGCCAAAAACATTCTAATTACACAAATACATACGTGTATATATTTTCGGGGTATTCCTCGAAACGCACCAACTTTGAAACGCACCAAAAGAAACGTCTATCGATATCATTTATTACGAATCCTTCAAGCTCTTCTCTATGTTTCATCGTTGATGCACTTCGAGGAATAAAATTGTATTAATATTTTTTTTTTTTCCAGAAGTACATTCCGTTTCGAGGAATACCCCATATTTTCTAGCTGAATTTTCCAGAAATAGTGTTATAGAGAGAGTGTCATATGTCACCGGGGCTTATTAGTCAATTCGCACGAATTTACTCGCCCGAAACGGGCGAATCATCACTTTTAAGAAAAAAGTACCCGGCTTATAATATTTAACTCTTATCACTTATCAGTGCGCTAGTGTCCTTTTTTCAATATACTCAATTGCATAAAATTCAAAATGACCTACATAAATTTCTAGTTGTGGAACTAGCCCACAAATAAATTAACTTCGTGTGAGACGCCTATAGAAAAAATAATATTCTTTAAAAGTGACGATTCGCCCATTTAGGGCGAGTAAATTCATCATTCATCATTTATTGAAGACATGCAGTTTTTCGTCAACCGGTAATTTTTAATCATGCATCATGCTAGGATAGGAGCCTTTTGGCCACGTACAGGTCTTCCTTTTTAGGGTTCCGAAGTCAACAAGGAACCCTTAGGCCGCGCTCACTTTGGATGCGAATTATATCGTACGTAAATGTATGAACACTGTTCGTACGAATTGAGGGCGCACACTGAATACGTTTTTCTCCGTCAAATAGACAGAGTACCGGTGTTAGCGCATACGTGAAGTCATCTTTGCTGCGATTAATAATCTTTTTCTTTTGGATAATCATCTTCTAAACCGTAGATTGCGACGCCGTCGTCGTTATCGTAGAACCGAATGGGTGCGCGAAATATTTTTAAAAAGAGATGAATTCGGTGAATTTCATCACATTATGGAAGATTTGTATAATGACCCCAGACTGTTTTATGGTTATACACGCATGGTGAGAGATACTTTTGAGTACATTCTTAAAATCCCGTACGAACGTGTAATAAAATCCCAACAAGTTCGGATTGATTTCGGACGTCGGACTTGCACGTACGTATACGTACGACTAACTCGCGCGCAGTGTGAGCGCTTTCATAGTACTCAGAAGGTCGGGAATGTTCGTGCGTGTTCGTACGTTTCTGCACGAATGGAATTCGTACGAAAACGTATCCAAAGTGAGCGCGGCCTTATAGTTTCGCCATGTCCGTCTGTCCGTCCGTCCGTCCGTCCACAGCTTAGCTCAGAGACTCTTAGTACAGGCGCCAGCACATCAAGCTACTCCAATCTGTCAAATTTCTTCAATAGATTTTCAACTTTATCGCTAAAGCATAAGGTTCAAAGTTGATTGGAAAAATTTGAAAGTTTCGGGTAGCTTGATGTGCTGGCGTCTGTACTAGAAAGCTATAATTTGGCATGGATATACATATTAATCACACCGACAAAGTGGTAAAATAAAATCTTTAAAAAAAAACTGGCGCTCCAGAAGTGCCGACAGAAGTGAAAACAAAACACAAACAGAATACGTTGGCGTCACTCACTGGTATATCGGATATACATTAAAACCGAGTACACCCCGAGGACAGCCGAACACATCCGAAGCGGCGTCGGTTACGGTAACAGTGGCGCGAGTTCATCATTTTTTTCCCATCTCCAAAAATCAAAAATGCCCAACGCACCTGAAGAAGTTTCCACTTAAAAAATGCGGGTTTGTGAAAACAATTTTTCGCTTCAGGTATAATAACAAAATTTGGTTGTGGTTCGACATGCATTTGGCCAGTTTTTTAGGGTTCCGTACCCAAAGGGTAAAAACGGAACCCTATTACTAAGACTTCGCTGTCTGTCCGTCTGTCCGTCTGTCCGTCTGTCTGTCTCCAGACTGTATCTCAAGAACCGCGATAGCTAGACTGTTGAAATTTTCACAAAGTATGTATTTCTGTTGTCGCTATAACAACAAATACTAAAAACAAAATAAAATAAATACCTATTTAAGGGGGGCTCCCATACAACAAACGCGATTTTTTTGCCCTTTTTTGCTCGATATCAAAAATGGCAACAGGTAGGCACTTGAAATATTCACAAAATACTCAGTTGTATTTAAACTTTATAATAAATAATAAAATAAAATTAAAATAAATATTTAAGGGGGGCTCCCATACAACAAACATGTTTTTTTCGGCGTTTTTGCCTTGTGGTACGGAACCCTTCGTGTGCGAGTCCGACTCGCACTTGGCCAGTTTTTCTTTATTTTTTGTTATTTTCACTGTTCTGTTAGTTTTAAACTTAGATAAACCTAAAAACTAAGTATGTATTTACTAAGTTTTTTCATGATTTTGTTAAATTTCATGTTATTTTTACCAAAAAAAAAAGGAGGTTATCAATTCGACACGTATGTTACGTTATTGGAATTGTATTATATTCACATATGACAATCTAATAGGGCTTCCAAACAAATATACAAAAGTTTATAGACGTATGTAGGTATGTATGTATGTTTGTCCACGCATTTCTCCGCAACTATTAATCGGATCGTGACAATTTTTTTTAATATACTTCAACTTAGGGAACAGTGCAAGTTTCATCTAAATCGATTCAGTAATTTTCAAGATATGGACTAATACGTGTAAGTGTGACGGCCTGGCTTATAATGATACGAGCTGTTGACTCAAAATTATGAAATAACTTTAATTTCAGAAGTCGGTGGCAAAAAACTAAAACTAAAATACAGATCCCAAGACACCGACTTCCGAAATTAAAGTTATTTCCTAATTTTGAGTTAACTGCCAAATAAAATATTATTCCTTTTTTTTTCTTTAAATTAAAATTTTAGAAAGTTATTGAACACGGAAGCTAACAGCCGCTGATAAACAAATAAGGTTGTTGTTGCAATAAAAACTACACTTTAAAAAAATACACTCCATAGAAACTATCACCACCAAAAGAGATATACAGAAGATTACCAATCGACACGTATACATGCATTAGCAAAAATCCGCCATTTTGTTTTTAGCAAAAACATAAGTGACAGATGGTCTAAGTTGACCCGCTCCGTGCAGTGTTGTGTCGGTTCGTGCGTGAAAGTGGAGTTTCGTAACAAAGTGGCACAATCAAATATATGACTACACATTATTTATAATACTTTTATACTATCTACTTTTATATGTAATCGGTTATAGTGGCGGAACTACCTATAGTACGATATTAAACTTTTTGTATGTCGTGAACTGGATGTTTGCAGTTTTTTTTTATTTGGACGTATATAATAAAGCATATACAACGTGTAACGGATTAAGCGCAATACCTCAGACACCCCAATTAGAATATAAAATTAGAAGTCTAAAACAACACCCGTAATTAAATAAATTTAAACCAAACCTGGTCGTTTTTTATAAAATAGTTATCCTTACTAAACGCAAAACGTATGTGCAGCAACATGCCTACACACACACTCATGCAATGTTAGCAGCCGACGCGACACACACATTCGAGCGCCCGCCAGCTGACCATAGCTGTAGGCATTAGATGTGCGTTAGTTCAATGAACGAATTTTACTTACATCAGGTGAGATAGTGGTCAAACGCGAGCCTATCTTAACTTTTGATACTTAATTGAGTTTACAGTGTAATGATTGATAATTTTCTAGCAAGTGAAATTATCAACATGAATCTAAGACTTTACGCATAGTAACGGGGATGCATTTAAAACAGCGACTTTTTACCCGAACTTCGAAACTAACGAAGGCCGAAGCGCCCGGACTCCGTGCGGCACACGCGGGTACAAAATATTTATCTCAGATGCGTAACTTTCGCGATATTATTAGCTACCGCTGATAAGAGTGTTTACTGCTAATTAGGTGAAACAAAATCAGTGCTTACAAGATTTTAATCACAAACAGCAAACTTAAACAAAAAAAAATACCTACTTACTTTGAAGATGGCCGGCGCGGGCAGCCCGGAGGTAGCGCGCGCGCGCGATTTCAAAGGGTCGCCGGTTTTGTGCATCTCGCTCTTTCACATTATTCATACGGTACATTTGCAAAGGACGTAGCTCGTAGGAACCAGAAAATTGTCTACTACCTATTTCGACATTTCTCTACAAATCAATTAGTGAGACATGCGGAATACAAATCGGTCGTGCATTTCAATAAGCCTTATTATTTGGACGGAAGGATTAAATTCTCTTAGATCAACTGTTTTATTAAACGCGCTCGAATCCAAATGTAAAATGCTTTGATATTATTCATAATTATGCACGTGTGTATCATGGACCTAAAAATTAGGTTTGTTCAATTTTAGCGGCGCGCGCGCCAACGGTGAGTTCCTAGTTCTAATGTAGGCATTAGATACCTACCTATGGCTGTATGAACGATAGTTAAATTACCGAACATTAGCTAGATGTGATATTGATAATAACAATGTTTACACAATCGTATTGATAGGAAGAAGTAGGTACTTACAGAACTGGACTATTTACACTTAACACTTAGGTTATTAATTTGCACTATTTCTGCGATCCACTTTCATTAAAGTTTCAAAATGACCGCCGCCTTGATCTATGCACTTATTAGCACGCTTTCTTAAATTGTATTTCAATTTTGTAAGTACTTCAGTATCACTTTTCACCGTCACAAATGCTCGCACATGCCCGCACATTCGTCCCTCTGTCCAAAGCCGTATTAGGAAGGAACGTCCCAGAGTCCCTCAGTCGCTGAGTTGCATCCAGCATCGTCCTGGCGCTCACACTGCAGCCAAAACGGTCATTGAACTCCCGACAAGCTAACGCGACATTATCAAGACAGCGAGCCAGGGTTCTCACCATATCCGTGTATTGTATGTTGGTGTACCGGAAAGCCATCGCGCACGTAATCAAAAATGTCACGGAAGTAAATTGAAGAACAACTACACTAGGTCGCTACCGGCGGATGACTAGCTTAGCTTTTAATGTTAGGTACTCATGTTATTCGGCGGTAGCGGCGCAGGCGGCGCGTATGTCGGCATTTCCCAGAAACGTCAAAGAGGTTGCCGACAAATGCTTTATTTCTTTGCAATAAGTTTCAAATTTCTTCAAATTCAATCATTTTATTTTGTAATAATGTCTAAAATTTGTTTGTGTGTGTAGGGCTACTCTGATGACCGCACTAAGTTTGGTCGTGCATTCAAACAAGCCTTACACATTGGAGATAAAGTTGAAATTCCGTTAAATCACCTATTTAATTTGACGCACACTACTTTTATTGCAAAATGCATTGATATTATTTACGTGTGTGTATTACGACCTGTGAGCGAAATACAAATAATGTCGTGCGTTTAAGTAGCCTTTATTGCTCTGAGTTAAGGTTTCAATTTCCTTGATTCAACGATTATATTAATTTGTCATGATAATGTGTTTCTAATTTAGGTCATTTAAAAGATTTTTCCGTCAAAATTTAACACCTATTTTTGATGACGGAAATCGATTCAGAAGCCGATTCTGAACAAACTACTTTCAGGAATTGCGTTTATTCTGTTACACGTTGTATACAGACTGCCAGGGACATCGCCGCGTTACCATCATGGACTCAGATGATGGTATTGAACTTTATAGTTGGTTATTAAAAAAAAAATTACTTTTCTAAAAATTTTAACCGCGGAGGCACTTATTGCACTTTTCTATGAAACAGCAGATTTTTTTTGATAACCGATGAAAAATTATTATGGGGGTTCTAGAATCATGTGTTGAATTATGGTTAGAGTTTTCGCACCAATGTTCCTGCCACCCTGTATAATATATAGCTTCTATACAGGGTTATTGGTAAAACATTAACAACCTCTTAAAAGGTCATTGTACTTATCATTGTGAGCAGCTTTTACTATGGGACCAAACCTGAAATCGCGAAAAAAAATCAGCTGTTCCCTATATTTTGACGAGTTATACGAACATAAATGTAGGGAACAGCAATGATATTCTATCATTGGGGAACAGCTGATTTTTTTTTTGTCGCGATTTCAGGTTTGGTCCCATATTAAAAGTTGTTCATAATGATGAGTACAATGACCTCTTAACAGGTTGTTAATGTTTTACCAATAACCCTGTAGGTATAGCTTACTTCGGTCAGTGGGTCGTCTACTTCTACCAATATGTCCTTTCTGTATTAGTGGTACCAATATGTGATTTCAGACACCATTCACTTACAGTGTAGGACGAAATAGTGAGGAAACCCGGACTTAATAGTCTGAAATCTACTTCGATGAACAATAGGAAATCTCTAACAGTAAACAAGTTTCGTAATCAATGCCCGTCCGTATTCTGTCTGAAGAGGCCTCTGCTCTTCGATATTACCACTATCCTGTGTTATCTATACATTATTATTACAATGAGACAGTAACGAAGTCAAAACTGTACTACTACAATCTGTCAAATTTCTTTAATAGATTTTCAACTTTATCCTCTAAAGCGTAAGGTTCAAAGTTGATTGGGAAGATTTGACAGTTTCGAGTAGCTTGATGTGCTGGCGTCAGTACATTATACAGAGTGGCAGGGGATGTCGACGCGCATAATGAAAACCTGAAATCAGCACATGATTCTAGATCCCTTATAGTAAAGTTCTCGTCGGTAATAAAAAAAAAATCCGCTGTTTCATAGAAAAGTGCAATTCCTAGCTACGCGGTCAAAATGTATGGAACACCAGAATTTTATGACTGACGAAACATTTCATCGCAGGGTGTTCAGAATGATGTGCTGAATCCTTAAACAGGTTTCGCGTCCCTGCCACATTGTATTTAAAAAAAAGTTATTCTACGAGGTATTGGAACGAGTCTGATGCCGAAAATATAGTTTTTAGAATTTCTGTCCGTTTGTCTCTTTGTGTGTTCCGGGTGGGCGCAAAAATGACTGAACGGATTTAGATGAAATTTGGCACACATATAGTTTATAACCTCGATTACCACATAGGAGGATACTGTTTATCCCGTTAATACGTTGCAACGAAGCCGCGTGCAAAATCTAGTAGGTATTACATATGAACTGTTTTAGTTAGCTTTAAGTATTCTAGGTTCTACTTAAACCATGACGTAGGCAGCGAAACGTGAAACTTGATGAAAATAATTCAGCGATGACGTAGACATTACATAATAGATAGGCAGTGTCATAGTATATTAATTGGCAACTGTATGCAAGCTACCATTTATGACAGAGGGCGTAAATCGATCCTACGAGTTGGACATAGCTATTCTGTGAATATTTAATTCACAGGATACTGGAGGTTGGTTTTATACCTCTCGCCCTCGGCCCTGGTGCAAGCCATGGTCCGGGGCGAGAGGTAGTGGGAGGCAGTCACCTCCTTCTGCGAAGCAGTCATGCTAGCGAAGGAGGTGGCGGGACGGTTCAGGGAGAGAGCTTCCCGTCTCAGCCCCCGGCGTCGGGAGCCGCGTGACGACTCCCGGCCACCGTAGGCGCGGGCCTGCGGGCGGAGAGTAATGGGTAGCTCACCGTCCGATCAGGACCAGGCCCGTGCCGGACGGCGCGTACGTGTTCCACGCGCGCCTCAAAGAGATGTCAGCATCGAGGAGGGGCCCCTTAGGGCCGAAGCCTGCCGGGCCAGCGGGATTGTACGAAAGGGTTACCGCTGGCCCGGAACATAAAGGGCTAAGGAAGGACCACGGGTGGATTTTAGTCAGTAAGAGTCTGACACTCCCTTCCGCTCCACCCAGAGCGGGAGAAGTCATTTGATGATTTCACATCCGCAAAAAAAAGAGGTTGGTATTATGATACAACATACCTACATAATCTGCGTTCGCGATTTATTTACCAAAAATGTAAACAAATATGAATTAATGGAAAAATAACTTTAACACCTATACAATAAAGTTCAGTTTACCCTACAACTTCAAACATTTTTATAACTTTTTCATTAGTGCTAGTCACTCTGAAATTAACTTAATTGCCATTGAAATAAAGTTGATATTTGTTTAACATGAAATAGGATGCGGGTGTGCAGCACTGCGCACTTTTACTGTAGTTACATCACGAAACCTTGTTGAGAAGAAGACTCATCATCATACACCGCACGACTTCATCCACTACTGGACACCCAATGCTGGACCCCCTTCTCTTGTGGCGATACCCAGCACGCTCCTGTGTGTCATCCAGGTTTTGCCCGCGATGGCAACAATGGTAGTCTTCTTCTACCTGTCAGAAAATAGAAAAAAAACATGCATTATTTTGTATTCTACAAGAAAGTTTTTTTTTGTACGCACGGCTGCACATCAAGCTATACATACCAGTATAAACTGACTTCTGACTGTACGAAAAACGTATACAATGTGAGGTCAGCTAAAACTGGAAATGTAAACAGGGTTATTGGTAAAACATTAACAACCTCTTAAGAGGTCATACTCATCATTAAGAAAAGGCGAAAAAAAAATCAGCTGTTCCCTACATTTATGTTCGTATAACTCATCAAAATGTAGGGAACAGCTGATTTTTTTTCGCGATTTCCGGTTTGGTCCCATAGTAAAAGTTGTTCATAATGATGAGTACAATGACCTCTTAAGAGGTTGTTAATTTTTTACCAATAACCCTGTTTAGCTTGATGTGTCGCCGTGTGTACCTACCTAATGTAGCTATACCTATAATTACAGAATGAGTTTCCCTCTGACAATTTACACAGATAAATATTGATAATCGTAATCGACATAATATTTTGAAGTAAGTAATCATTTGTCCAAATTGTCCAATCATTCTCCACCAAGCGTTAGTGAAAACAGTACCTACCTACCAATACAAAATTGTTAAGTGGTTTCTGAGATTAAAATTAATTGACTCGAAAGATAATCGAGTGATCGAGTGTCGAGGACTTTTTAAACAGGCTGTGTAGAAGGGTACCTAATGTCCCAACTAGCAAAATAATCCTGGAATGCGATTTTATAATGCTACGTGGACTTATAAAACTCCGATGATGGTTTTGGTGGTTGCTACTACGCTTTTAACAGCATAAATACATGCTGTTTTTACTCAAGTACGTTGTATCCTATAATTTGTACTTATATCCGTATATAGGATCATATTTCCTGACAAATATAGGATCAAGACTCCTATAAAAGCATGAAATAAGAGTAATTACACTCAAGAGTAATTACTCCGGTAAGTCAGACTTAAATGCGCCTATAAGATAACATCTGCGGGCCATTTAAATCTTAATACTCCTGTAGGAGCATGTACCAGGAAGACATGCACTGAGGAGCAATTACTCTTGTTATTTTTACTCATAGCCTCATATAAGCTAATATTTTGTGGCCAATATAAGTAAATTAAAGTTAAATTACTGTAAGTCATTTATGTATCTGGTTTGGTTTAACAAAAGCTTAGAAGTAACTGTTAAATGAATTTCATATCCACGTTTTAAAAATAATAAATCACCAAGATTATAACAGCACTCGGTAGGATAAAATGTTCTCTATATTTATTTTTTTAGATTTATCGTATGCCGATTTAAACCTAGACATATTTATATAGGCATTCCACAGTAGTGTTATTGTCCAAGTAATCTCAATCAATCCTGGTTAAAACCCTTAAGAAGCCACTTTTGCTTGTAACGACCCGTACAGTAATCGGTAACAATGGCGAATCTTCTTCGGTTTTGAGATAACCCAATATAGAACCAATGTACTTATATTGGTACTATGTCACACTTGGAAATGCTAAAAATACTTATTTAAGCACTATGTCACACTTGGAAATGCTTACTAAGAAAATGTCTGCTGCTTTCATAATATTAATTTAATATTAATTAATACTAAAATGTAAATAAGCAAATTTCAAGAGGCGCTTTAAAATTGTAATCAAAACCATGATAGATTTCACAGAAAATTCATGTTCCCCTACGAATAAGCTATAAGACTAACAATTTGACAACAATAACATTTTGTTTTTCTACTATGGTTGACATTAATAAATTCTGATTCATATATCAATTACTTGCTCTCAAGATGTTAAAAATATTTTTTTACAGAGCACAATAATGTCCGATACACTCACTTCGACTGTTCACAATATATGAGCTTAAGGAAGCATTTCTAGGCGCGTATTAATCGAATTTTTTACTATAACTTACTTATATTAAGATTAACAGGAGTATTTGCATTGACGTAATTCAATTACAGGAGCAATATAGGCGTATTTATGGCATTTCAGCGGTCTAATATAAATATGTTATAAGCAAAAGTAGACTTATAAAGTGGGCCCTTTTCGCGACTTATATGTGGATATAAGTATCATATAGTCCTCGATAGATGATGGTTCTAGGACAGTATAAAAACCACTTTTTGCTAGTTGGGGTATGTTGAATCAAATCAAATCAAGTCATTTATTCAAATTAGACTGAGAATCTATACTTTTCGAAGGTCAAAATTACATAAGACAGTCCCCCAAAACGCCAGCCCTTCACCACTTCCTAGTGCTTTAGCTGGGAAGAAGACATAGCGCAAAAAAGCGGATCAAACCGGTATGAGAAAGTTTATAGTGGATAAGACAAAGATGAAAACAGAAGACGAACAAACAGGGGATCGAGGTGGGGGATGGAGGGGGGGGGGGGGGTTTAAGGGATCAGAACGGAATAACTCCAACTAACTCCCCAGCAGTGTGTGTTGCCAGTGATGACTTATAGAACTGAAACGTGGTCGCTCACAATGGGCCTTATAAGAAGGCTAAAAGTCACCCAAAGGGCAGAGAGCTGTGCTTGGAGTTTCCCTGCGTGATCGAATCAGGAATGAGGAGATCCGCAGGAGAACCAAGGTAACCGACATAGCCCGAAGAATTGCCAAACTTAAGTGGCAGTGGGCAGGGCACATTGCTCGCAGAACAGATGGCCGATGGGGCCGAAAGGTTCTGGAGTGGCGACCGCGTACCGGAAGACGTAGCGTTGGAAGGCCTCCCACAAGGTGGACCGATGACCTTGTGAAGGCCGCAGGAACCCGTTGAATGCGGGAAGCACAGGACCGGTCGAAGTGGAGGTGCTTGGGGGAGGCCTATGTCCAGCAGTGGACGTCTTTCGGCTGAAATGATGATGATGAACTCCCCAGCAGCACAGCTGTCTGTTCAGTTAGAAATAAAAACAACTATATTGAACAACTATTACATAATTTGAAGGCCCATGAAGATAAGTAAGTATGTATATTTCCTCATCATTCATTCATTGGCAGCTTTATTTCACTCACAGCTATTTAGGCCACTTCCCTTTTGTGCCATCCTTCGCTGGTCTGTGCGAGTCTCATCCAAGTCTTCCTCGCGATAGTCCACCTGCCTGGACGTTGGTCTGCCAAGACTTATGATTAATTTAAATTACTGGACCTCTGAAAGAGGTTGTGGCTTCAAAGAAAGCATATGGCCGTTTACTGTTGGATAAAAACATATTCCTAAAAGAACATGAATTGAATTAAAAAACTATATAAAAAAAACTAATTTAAGAAATTAAACCATTGACATATTACAGGTAAACATGTTGCATAGCCAAAACGCTTATATGCCATCTCCACAACTCCTTTATTTACAAAAAAAATCTAAAGCGAAATATCTAGGCAACGAGGTCACAAGGTACACTCGAGTAAAGTATCGTCTGGTCAAAACATTCGATACACAACCAAACAAGTTACGACCCAATAACAACTAGGATATGACTCATGTTTTGATCTGGTGTTTTTTTTTGTGACTGTACACATTTTCGATAGGAATAATTGGACAGCAGTTCCAAGCTCTAGCATTAAGAGTAACAAAATCATACAGTTGAACTTGTTGAACTGGCATCCAGGGTTGGTAAAACCTAAATATTTTTTCAGTTTACCGATCGCGATCGTTGGTTTTCAAATATATTTGCAACCGATTTGGTATAAAAATATGCTCGAATTGACAATCCCTGTCAGAAACATTCGACAACAGGCCGGGAGTGCTACAGTTTTTTTTTTTTTGTAAGTCATCTTTTTTTGTGCACGATTGCACCACACGCAGACTAATAGACAATAAAGGAACAAATTCCGTCTGCATCCGACCGCATCCTTTTAAATTGCGACATAAAATCCCAAAATTATCCCACGACGTCCAACCCTATTTTTCCTAAGGGGTTAAACGAGCCGCTCTGCGTGAAACCAACAGTCGTTCACTAATTAGCGCATGACCAGTCCCCTTTAGCGGTGACAACCCTAGCGATAGGGCGGGGAACGATCAGGCATAGGCGCAGCTTGACCCTTGATAGGATAAAAAGTCATTATAGCAGCCCGTAATTGTTTTATTGTGAATATGGGTCACCTCGACACCTATTTGTAATGTTTAATGTAATTCTCTAGTTAAAAAAAAAATTGAAACATTCTAGGTATAAATAGTCTTCATATTATGTTTATCTCATTACAGTAAACAAAATATTGTGAATTCGAGTTTTCTTCTTCTTCATACGAAACATTTCGGAAGGCAACTAGAATCAATGCTTCTTTTTTTTTCTTGTATTTTTTGTTGCTTAAAAATGCTCTTTACTGGTCCAACTGAAATATACTGGGTAATACGATACCCCTTGGTAAGACTGGAAATCAATATATTAGAGTGTTCAATAATATTTTCAGGAGCGAATTATTAGAGGTCCAATTAAATATAAAATCGCGTATGTAAAGTATGAATCAGAATCGCTCTAAACAGGAAACTTGCCCAAAAGAGGAATGATGCAAAGGAAATCGTTTCCACCCAAGGTAAAAGACAGGGTATAGAAAGCTTATGGCTGTTTACGGCTGAATAAAAACATCTTCCTAAAAGAACATGAATGTAAACCATTGACATATATTTATTTATTTATTTATTAAAACTTTATGCACAATTAAAAACTGTACAAAGGCGGACTTAATGCCGAATACAACATATATGTATACATTACAATATATATTACATTAAAAATGTTGCATAGCCAAAACGCCTACATTCCATCTCCACAACTCCTTTATTTACAAAAAAAATCTACAGGTATATTCTTCACATAGACCCCTTTACCAAAAACTACGCATCAGACAAAACAGTACATAAATACTAGCTGCATTTGATTAACCTAATACAGATCGAGGTTACCCAATGGGGTCAAGGCTAGTTTTCCATAGCCTTACGTTTATTGAAACATTATTCCTTACTACAAGTTCGCGTAGTTTTGTTATGGGACCTTTGATATGGTACAAAGAAAGTGTGGTACAAATAACCCTGTCCCTGTGGAGTCGTGTGCGGCGACTAAGGGGTTACCTGGATTTATATGGTGAATGAGATCGGGCGAAATATGTTATTCCTAAGGGTTGGGGAGGCAATATGGCGGTTGTAGTTGCTCTGTGTAAAACCGTAGGCTTGTTACATATAAAGGAACTGAATGGAAATGATACAGAGTCATTTACATGTAGTTTGGGAAAATAATTGTTAAGTAAATTGAAACCCTACGTCAATTTGTCGTGTTATAGGCATTTCATACAGCTGTCAAGGAATGACAGATGTGATTTGGATAACCGGACTATTTAGGTTGGTAGTCAATTTGTTTAGCAATTAATTTCCCTGACTTTACCTAATCTAGTCTGGGACTCATAAGTACAGTACTCATACGCCCCGATAAAATGTAGTGGATCAGACTTTGTAAACAACCAGTTTGGAACTTAAAAGATATATATTATTATTAGATTATTGTATTTTTAGATGAATTTCAGTAAATCAGGAAATAGTACTATACTTATAGATTACAGGAAACCCTATAAGAAGTATATCTTCCGTCTATCTAGGTCTTAAAATTATAGTACCTACATACTAATTCCATAGTCAACCCAAATGTAAATAATAAACAAAAGAACGCAGATTGCAGTTTTTTCTTTTTCTAAAAATGAAAATAATGTCAAAGTGGACTAAATGGGGTATTCCTCGAAACAGGGTATTCCTCGAAAGGCACCAACTTTGAATACATAGAGAGAGATAGACGTTTCATTTGGTGCGTCCAAATGAAACGTCTATCGATATCATTTATTACGAATCCTTTATGCTCTACTCTATGTTACATCGTTGATGCATTTCGAGGACTAAAATTATAATATTTAAATTTTTGTAATTTTTTTTTTCGTACGTTTTCGTTCGTCGTACTTACTTTTGGTACGTTTCGAGGAATACCACGACTAAATAACGAAGAAAGTAACTTACACGTGGCCCGGGTGTTAGGAAACTATGACCTAAATATGGACATTTTAATTGAACATTATAGCCAAGTATAATTTAAATGTGTCTTCGATCCAAATGCTAGCATTGATTTATGGGACTTTAAGGTTTATAATATTATTAAACTAATTACACCAATAATTAAGTTTCTATGAAATATTGCTACGCAATCTTTCAGAGATAAATGTCGTAGCCATAAATTTCAAAACCACACTTCACTTCTGTACTACCTATAAAACAGAGAGATAATCAAGCCTGTTAGGCTATTTCCTTCCTCCAAGCGTAAGGTTGGTTATATTTCGGAAACAAAGCCGCAAAGTTCTCTTCTTGTAATTTCTGCACACATACCAAACTATTCTTCAAACTAGAACATGAAATACTCATGCCTAATACCTATATATCAGGATCTCTACCACACAATAATAAATATGAGCTAAAAATAAAATGCATTACGAGTAGGTACTACATCTTCTAAAACATGGAACCATCCGCGGCGATCCTAACGCCATCTATTGGGCACTAGTGGAAAGTACCGCAGAGAACAAGCAAAGTATAACGAAGTAGCTAACCCTCACGATAAGGGTGGCGATTACGAGTAATATCTCCCTAATATTATTAACGGAGGTCATTTAGGGCTATACACATGTGTATTGTGTACTTATTGGATATTACAATACCTACATTAATATAAATTGTTATAATTATTTTGTTCAATATTGAATCTAAGTACCTACCTACTGACTCTGTGTTATTGGATGGACAAAAAAGGCCGAGGATCAATCTCCGTGGCATGCAATAAGAAAAGCCTATGTCCAGCAGTGGACTGATAAGCTGACACTGAAATATTGATGACGAGACTGAATGAACTTTCAAACCTTTCAGTTTAGCCGTAGCCAACTGAAAATAATCCGAGTGAAAACAGCATAAAGCCATAATACACACAGGAATTAAGATTACAATGAAAGGAACGCCAATAATGTGAGTGTAAATGTACATTGTTCAACAAATGATGATAAATAAACACACAGTTCGTAGTGCATATTTGCATTTGATTATTTGCTGTAGCCACATTAAATTGCTGTGATGTTTCATATTATTTGGGCAGTTAATTAAGTAGTTGAAATAATGCATTGATATAATTAGATATTGGCGCCGATTCTGTTGTTCACATACTAAACTAAATTTAAGTTCAGGCATCTTTTTCTTTCCATTTCATTAAGAAGAGGACAGAAGATAAAATTAGTTTAGTCCTGTCAATTTAGTCAGCGCCTGACGTAAATTGACGTATTTTTAAAAGCCAATTTTTTAATCTCGTCTAAAGTTGTCTAAGGAGTATCTTAATTTGACAGGACTAAACTAATATTTATCTTCTGTCCTTTTCTTTTGTGAAATAGAAAGAAAAAGATGCATGAACTTAAATTTCGTTTAGTTTGTGAACAACAGAATCGGCGTCATTGTTTTGTTTTAGATAATACCAAATTCTTCTGTGTTTCTGTCGTTAAAACTGTTAAGTATAAAACTTATGAGCCGAATGTTCCATAAATAACAATTACGAATTTCCAATTAAACTTCTATCCCCTATTAATTAACCCCTTAGTTTAGTGGGTGAATTTTCTAAATTTCCTTTCCTATTGCTCATTTTCGTTGTATAAGAAACTCTAGTGCAAAATTTCATGCTCGCTTTCATTCTAGTCTCAGCGCTCGGCTGCGCGTCGTCTGCCAGTGAATTTAAGAATATTATTAAGTTGATAACAAAAAGTATTTACAAGGCTGATGTGAGTGGAAATGCTGGGACCCCGGACACCTTAGGAAGACACATAGACAATTTTAATTTTGTGTAATGTCAGTGTATATATGTGCCAATTGATTTAATTTAATGTATTATATGGATTGTAGTTATCTGAAATAAATGAATTAATAATAATAGTGACCTTATTAGTGATGTCCTTAAGTAAGTTCAGGGGGCCTAAAAAGGCCACTTTGGAGAATCATAAAAGATAACATTATGACTCGTAATATGGCGAAGACAGCCCGTGTTTTTCTTTTTTTCGCTGCACTACCTACTAAGGTATATTCAAAGAGATTGGGATTGGATTTGGATCGGATTGATTGGTATTTTAGCACAGACAAAAAAAATACTGTAAAATGCTTCACCAAGAGGATTTGATACGATTAACTTAACGGTGAACTGTCAATTTCTGCCAAAGTGGCCTTTTTAGGCCCCCAGACTGTAAACTTTCTTAAAATTATAGGAATTGCCCCCCAGATGTATGTATGTACGTAAACGAGGCAAAAGATGTATGTCAGGATCGTAGCAGGTTGCGTTCTGTAGTTCCTGCCCTTCCTATGGGAAGAAAAGGTGAGTTTATGTGGATGTGTGTATTTAGTAGATTAGCCGTATTGTAATTTCAATATGCTACTTTTCCCGATTCTGGTACTAATAAATAGAATCAAGAATAATTTCGTAGCATACAGAATCTAGCTTAGGAAAACAATATCAATTTAAATAAAACTCTCAAAACGGTGAAGGAAAACCTCGTGAGGAAACCGGTACTATATCTTAGAACCAAAAAATTCGAAGATATTATGTGACATCCACGAACCCGCACTGGGCCCACATGGTGGATTACGGCCCACTCCCTCTCACAGAGAGGAGACCTGTGTCCCAGCAGTGGGAACATTAAAGGCTAATTATGCCTAATATAGGTAAAGGAACGCAATAGTTTGATCCAGAAAGTTTAACCTCTTTCAGTCGCACCCTTCAACTTGTATAGTTATGTATACTATCTATATCTACGAATGTACAGCTACGCAAATACGATTTTGACAAATACGGTGTTTATTGATTTGTTTTAGGGACGCGCGACCGGACCTACTTTAAGAATTCAAGTCCTAGTATAGAGCTAAAAGTAAAGAAATATACCAATAGTATTTTACTAATGAAATACTACCCAGGTACTGTTAAACTTGCAGGATAAAACAAAGTACACTGATAAGTGATTCTTGATGAGAATTACATTAAACTTCAAATCACTGTACAATCATTGCTTAGTAACAAGGCTGTAAGTATCTAGACACGCGGGTGCGTGTCATGCCAAGTTCACAGTATTTTACTGACGAAAGGTTGTCTTGAAAGATCGCTTTTAGCGATATAACCGCCCATTGTGTCACCCCTTGTAAAGTTTCTACATATTTATTTGTAATTTTTATGGTGTACGTAATCTATCCTGGCCTATGTCCAGCAGTGGACGTCTTTCGACTGAAATGATGACATAATCTATCTAAAGAAATACAGTATCGTTTTCGGGCTGATACAGACTAGAGCCTGATGGTTAAGCTTGATAATCTATTTATATAACGTTAACTCATAAAGAGATTCGGGTTAGTTAAATTACATCATTTATAACTCAAGAACGACTGGACCGATTTTTATGATCTTTGATTTGTTGGATTTGTCTCCGCTGCGAATACCAGAATAACTATGAAACATGGGAAAAATTCAAGATTTTTTTTTCTAATAAAATATTTATTTTTCTCATACATTCGTTCATATTCTAAGGCGGTACAGCTAGTCTATTTTATAAGAATCGGGTTAGTTATACCATTTATAACTCTACAACCACGAGAACGATTTTTATGATCTTTGGTTTGTTGGATTTTTCTCCGCACCGAATAGCAGGATAACTATTAAAACATGAGGAAAATTCACAAAAAAAAAAATTCTCATACATTTTGTATGGATCGGCTTTTTAGGGTTCCGTACCAAAATGGTATAAAACGTAAGCCTTATGGTGAGACTAAGTCTGTCTGTCTGTCTGTCACAGCTGGATATCTCAAGAACTACTAATGCTCTCAACTTGAAATTTGGAATAGTTTTAGATGACATTTGCTCAACTATTTTGCAACTAAGAAAGAAATAAAAATATATGTATATTTTTTGCAACAGGGACTGCAAGGAGGTCTGAGAAATTCGAAGTGGGGCTACTAGGGCATGCGGGGTATCATATGAAAGAGCGCAGTTTGCACATTCTCAAACATTTTATATTTTTTTTTAGGCCGCATAGTTTTTTTGTTGTTGTTCGTTTTCGACTTTTGATGAAAAATGTAAAAAAATATCTCCGAAGTTTGCAAAGAGAAAAATCTGAAATTATTCTATGTGATAGAAGTACCTAATGTAAAGCTTACAGGAAAAATAAAACGAAGTCTCTAAATAGCACACTTTTTCAGAAATCATCAACAAAAGTTGCATTAGTTCCACTATCGGTCAAGAGATGGCGCTGACATAAAACTGCAATATTCTACACCGCAGTGCACAGTGTTAAAATTCTCTGATGAATACAGGCCTCGCCGATGAAAATTTAAAAACATATGATGGGTACGGAACCCTCGGTGCGCGAGTCCGACTCGCTTTTGCCCGGTTTTTTTATTCTGATGCGGTACGAAGTTCGGTCAGCTAGTAATTACATAAAACTTCAAGCCACTGTACAATCATTACTTAGTAACAGTGACTGTGTGACGTGTAGGGACTGATGTAATAATGTAAAATCATGCTCACTATATAACACATACACACAGGCATATATCTCCCTTACGTACTTATTAAATCAGATGAATAGTTACACACCGATTTCTCTCTTTCAGTCGTCAGTAATTTGGCTTTCGAAAGAAGGAGACAAAGCGTTGCATACAGAAGATATACAACGTTTGTTAGTAAGAGGGTAAGGCCATATAGTATTTTATCAAATAAATGATTATAGTATTACTTTCAGGTTGAAACATATTAAAGCCTTGTACGCACGACAACATATCAAGCCGTACATTTTCAGTACAAGCTGACAACTCATTGCACGAGGTCAGATAAAACTAGAAATGTATAGCGCCGTGTATACACACAATAAGTTAAGCTTAACGAAAATGTTCTACATCAAACTTCAAGCCAATGTACAATCATTGCTTAGTAACAACATCTGTATCGCCAAATCGTGCTTGCACCAAAAGATGCACACTCACATATAGAGCCGCATTTACCCACGTACCATTACTTGGATCCCATCAACAAATACATCGCACAAGTGATTTCAAACACTATTTCCTCATATGACAGACCCCCATAATCTCCAGTAAGGGTAGCAGCCCCTGCACCATGCATTGTACTTATCATGGGGTAACTTTTATTGTCGGCCAATTTACGAAGACACGCCACACACCATTCAAAATCCCTGCGCAACTCCTCAAACAATGAAGCCGCAGGGGGTGGGAGAGGTCTTCAAAAACTGGTCGAGGATAAGTATTGAAGCGATACGTTATTTAATGGATCGAGAAATAAATTGATTTCGCAAATGTGTGGAATGTAGTGTTTTAGATAGATGTGACTAATTAAAGGTAACGTATTAATGAGCTGTGTACGAACGCTAACTGCAAACGGCTTGAATAATTCAGTGCGCCTGACTGAAACGGGGGATATTTCTTGTTGCTAACGCGATATGAAATAATGTTTCTATGTAAGTTAACTCGCTAGAATTTATGAATGTTAAAGTATGTAACATTTCGTTTACGAAATGAAATTGTTTATTCTGTAAACAGGATATCGGATTTTACAAGTCATATTATAAAAAATATACAACGTTATTTTTTTCGAAACCTGAATATAGTTTGTTCAGAATAAGTAACTGAATGGATTCCAATAATTTTTACCCCATGTTATATTTTGTCCCAAAAATATTAAAAAAAGGTTAAAAGTTGGACACCGAGCGACACTGGTAGGTTATCCGATCTCCGCGCCGAACGGCTAGGTACCTAGTACTATTATCAATGAGCGCAAGACGGTGCGGCGCGAGCGGCGCGGGTGAGCATGTTTTTGTACGCAAGCTTATAACTTTGTGATTTTTCATGATACAGTTTTGAAGTTTTGTACATTAGATTCTTTACATAAAAATACTAGACACGTGTTTCGGGTTTCGCATATACTAAAAATAATGTTGTATTAAGCTAGATGGAGTCGACATTTCCTATCTGACTGCCACTGCACTATAATTGCGTAACATAGGTAATAAATCAATCTCAATCTAAATCATTTTGAATATATTGCTAATCCATTGCTTCATAAGTTCGAATTTGTCTGCTCAACAACGTGAAGAACGCAATGAATGTTGTTGAACTGTCAAAATGACAGCCATTTCTACTGACAGTATTTTACTCAACTACCCGGTTGAGATTTAATGACGAGACAAACTCAGGTTTCAAAGTGTATTTTAAAGTCCAGACATAATCATGGTCAGGGGGTCTAATAAGGCCACTTTGGAGAATCATAAAAGGATAACATTATGAATTATAATATGGCGAAGACAGTCCGTGTTTTTCTTTTTTTCGCCGCTGCTCTACGTAGTACAATCAAAGAGATTGGGATTGGATTTGGTTTGGATTGATTGGTATTTTAGCACAGATAAAAAAAATAACTGAAAAATGCTTCACCAATGGGATTTGATACGATTAACTTAACAGTTAACTGTTAATTCTCTTATCCTTTTATGATTCCGCCAAAGTGGCCTTTTTAGGCCCCGAGATCGTGTGAGATACGTAGATCAGATAGGAATACTAAATTATTACATTTGAAAAACCATCGATATCTTTTGCACGTAATGATAGGAAGTATACGAAATTATGTATGTACAGACGTCAGCTGGCACATCAAGCTACCCGAAACTGTGAAATTTTCTCAATCAACTTTGAACCTTATGTTTTAACGATAAAGTTGAAAATCTGTTAAAGAAATTTGACAAATTGTAGTAGCTTGATGTGCTGTCGTCTGTATACCTACGTATTAAATTATCATGTAAGGTAATTTAAGCTAAACGTGCAATACGTTGCTAGGTGATTTAAGGCCATGGGTCATATCCCCCATGAGTCACGAGTACCACGTAATATAGTAACCTTAACCTTTTAACTTGAATCCGATTCGTGTAACTCACAGATCGTAACTAAACTAGTTAATATTTCTTAATACTAGGGGGTTTGTTTATAAATGATTAAAGTTAGTGACTTTTAAACGTCAAAAATGTATGGTTTAAACTGTCGCTAATCACTACTTATTTTTAACCAACGTTTGTGAATAAATAGGTACTGGTATTCAGCTGCATCCGGTTAGACTGGAAGCCGATCCCTTAGTTGGGAAAAGGCTACGCAGATGATGATGATGATGTTTATGAATAAAGGGGACAATATGGAGACAAAAATACGGAAAGGAGTATTTTGAAACTGTCAAACAAATCATAACATCGAATTTTTTTTTTTACTCCTTTTTTAATGCAATCTGTCCTGAGACATTCAGCAATAGGTTGGTGGTGGTTTTCAAACTTGCACGGTATAAAGCCTCGGCCCCATCCTATCGGTACTACAGCTCCTTCATGCTGGTTGTAAGTAGGTAGGTCTTGGGGTGCCCTTCACTTCAGTCTTGTGAAGGTGACTGGGTTTGTCAATAGTCTTCTTGCCAATTGATATGGATGAACTTTTAATCTGGTGGAGTATGTTGTGATACCAGCTTTGACTTCCTTTTTAATAGTTTTTATACCTAAATCCTTATGAATTCTGTCGTTTCTGTCGTACCATGGAGCATTTACAATCTGCCGCAGTGTTTTAGATTGAAACCTCTGAAGGATTTCAATGTTAGAGTTAGCTGCAGTTCCCCAAAGCTGGATACCGTAGCACCAGATGGGCTTGAGAATACATTTGTATAGGAATAGTTTGCTTTCCAGAGACATTTGGGACTTTCTGTTAATCATCCAGTGTAAGCTACGGAGTTCGAAAAAAAAAAAAAAAACAAACAAATTATATGTGTTTTGCCGATCAGCCGACTAGTTAGCATATGCATAAGCAAAATCAGCCCATACTGCTGGGACACAAGCCTCCTCTCTGTGAGAATGAACGGGCCGTAATCCACCACGCGGATCCAGTGCGGATTGGTCGATCTCACATGTCTTCGAAATTTTGGTTAGCCGACTAGTTATTTATAGTAACTAAATTATTGGATGTATGTATTTGATTAGATTTTTGTACGCAGACTGGAAATTTATTAAACATTAACACCCTTACTAATAAACGTCGTATAGAGTCTGTATAGTTACACAACGTTTTGTCTCCTTCTTTCGAAACTCAAATTACTGACGACTGAAAGAGAGAAATCGGTGTGTAACTATTCATCTGTTACAATACGTTTATTAATAAGGGGGTTATTGTCGTACTGTCGTCTCTACCTTGCAAATAATCACACTTAGATAATATTATACTTAAAGGGGAAAGTTTGTGAGTGTGTATGTATGTTTGTTACTTCTTCACACACAAACGACGTATTCCACATTGGGCACCGCTTAAATGGCACCTGACACACTGCGGCACATTCAACCAGGTGCCATTTAAGCGGGTGCCCGATGTGGAATACGTCACACAAACGGCTGAACGGATTTGGATGAAATTTGGCACGCAGATAGTTCATAACCAGCGGGACAATTGCGTAACACATTATCAAGTGGAATCGGTTTCAATTTGACAGTTCAACAACATTCATTGCGTTATTTACGTGTTGAGCAGACAAATTTTTTGAACTTATGGAGCAATGGATTAGCAATTTGCTTCAAAATTATTCAGATTCCGATTGATAGTGTGTTACGCAATTAGGGTGCAGGATTAACAGAAATAGGATACTTTTTATCCCGATATTCCCACGGGATCGACACTTATGCGGGTGAAACCGGGGCGCAGCTGGTAGGTACTTTTTAATTAGAACTCACGTTAACTTGTACTTACAAAAATCGTGGCTAAAATTAGTACAGATTTATAATATTTATAATGATATGAATAAATTATAACTTACTGGAAAAATAATTATTGGTTGTTTTTCGTTTTTAAGGGGCTTACATGACCTTATTTTTTTTTTGGGTTGGAAATCATCAAATGATTTGATGATTAAATGAAATGAAATCATCAAATCATCCCTCCCGCTTAAGAAGTGAGTGTTAGACTCTTACTGACGAAAACCCACCCGTGTTCCTTCCTTAACCCTTGATGTTCTGGGGCAGCGGTCTAACCCTTTCGGACAATCCCGCTGATCCGGCAAGCTTACATGACCTAAAGCGTGGGCACTGTCGGACTGCATAGAAAAGAAAGAGAAGCGCGATCGATGACACAACGCTGGTAATTTATTGCAAAATATGAAGCGATTATCATTTACAAAAATTTATTGTTTGGACTAAAAAAATAAAACACTAGCGCTGTATTGCTTGTAGAATAATCTGACAAAAAATCAGAATGATTGTATGTATATTAGCATAGTTCTTATTGTACTTAAAGAGAAAATTTTTAGAGGTATCTTCATATTTTTTTTTCTATCGTATCAAATAGTTGTATTATATTTTCAACACACTATCTACCTAGCATATATCCTGAAGAATGTCATACATTTTTCTAATTTTGTTTACTGTAGCCGATCATACACTTTTATTGTTTCTAAAACTTGCATTTTTTGCGTTTAGGAGTAATCCCCCTAATACTGGGTGGCAAGGACAACGAGGTATGTACAACCTGTTACCATGTATTCAGTAAATGATTCTGAACGCCCCTGCGTTAAAATTTTAGGTCGGTTATTTAAAAAAAAATAGCTGTTCCATACATTATGACCGCGCAGGTATTGCTCTTTTTTAGGAAACATCAGGTGCGGGGGGGGGGGGGGGAGCGGTGAATGCTTATGCGAATCCAGCACCCCCCGGCCATAGGCAGAGGTGGAACACCGTCTTAGCCGGTAAGAGTCGGCATGCCCCTCTGTCACCCCCACGATGGAGGAAGTCCAGTAAACAAAATAGATAAGTATGCAGGATCGTCGGATATAGTTGAAGTTTAGTAAGAAACTGATGAATGTTGTCGACTGAAATTTAATTTGATAAATGAGTTGTTTGTTTTCTATTAATAAAATGAAATTTTATTCGAGAACATCTGTCGGTTTCTTACTAAACTTCAACTATATCTAACGATCCTGTATACCTGCTTATCTCTTTTGTTGACTAAGGATTTCTACCGCCCAAAAAAAAACTGGCCAAGTGCGAGTCGGGCTCGCACGCGAAGGGTTCCGTAACACAAGGCAAAAATGCCGAAAAAACACGTTTGTTGTATGGGAGCCCCCTTAAATATTTTTTTTTGTGTTTAGTATTTGTTGTTATAGTGGCAACAGAAATACATAATTTGTGAAAATTTCAACTGTCTAGCTATCGTGGTTTCCTGGTGACAGACAGACAGACAGATAGACAGTCAGACAGACAGACAGACTGAGTCTCCATAAGGGTTCCGTTTTACCATTTTGGTACTGAATCCTAAAAACATTTTTACAAAAAAAAAACAACCGACTTCCAAAAAAAACACTACAAATTGAAAAATAACTTTAATTTCGGAAGTCGGTGTCTTTGGTTCCGCATTTTCGTTTATTGACACCGACTTCCGAAATTAAAGTTATTTTTCAATTTGTAGTGTTTTTTTTGGAAGTCGGTTGTTTTTTTTTTGTAAAAATGTTTTTATTTTTCACTTTTTAGTGGGTCACTTTGTAATTTATCTAAGTTACAATAGCCTAATGCCAACTGTTCATCACCTTTTACAAAATATTGCTTTTCCCGATCCTGGGACGTTAATTGTCGAGGAGTTCTCCCGGTAAGAACCAGGAGAACTCCTCAACAATCACTCATCATACGCATTGTGACGAGCATAAATTGCTTAGCAACCATATTAAAGTAATCGAATCGCAACCCGTGAAATATTTGTCATTGAGTTGTTCCGATGGCCATCTGTGGTCTTCATTATCAACTCCACTTTACCAAATGATGATTTCCGAGAGCAAATGCTCAAGTTACTTTAAAAAATACCCAAATCGCTATAGGTTTGCCTATAAAATTTGAGGGTTTTCCTCGATTTCCATGGGATCCTCTCATGAGATTCCAACTTGATGATGATGAGACCACCTCGAGAGTATACCCTTTCAAATAAAAAAAGAACTTTTGGAATCGGTCCAGCCGTCTTCGAGTAATCGGTGAACATACACAAGGTAGCTACTGTAAACTGTTGAGTAGTTCCCTTAACTGTCCTTCGTCTTCATCATCAGACCCTTAATGACAGTCACAACCTATCTAGGTGTAAAGTTCACATCAATACAAATTAATCAAGCCCAAACACAAGGTAACTGCTGTAAATCGTTGAGGAGTCCCCTCGTCTGTCTTTCGGCTCCATCATCAGATCGACTCCAGACCTTCATAAAATTGTAGTGCTTTAAAATACTTAATGAAAAACATAACAAACGCACTAGTCGCTCCTACGATTTTCGAATGTTCCCCTCGATTTCACTGGGATGCCATCATCAGATCCTGGTTCCCTTATCATGGGACCACCCTTGGCATATCTCCTTTCCAACAAAAAATGAATAATCAAAATCAGTTCATAAACGACGAAGTTATCCGCGAACACACATAAAAAAAAAAAAAAAAAAAAACATATATACGGTCGAATTGAGAAACCTCCTCCTTTTTTAGAAGTCGGTTAAAAAGAAAACAGCAGATTTTTTTTGATAACTGACTTTAAATTTCTACGCGGTTAAGAGTATAAACAGACGATCGAACTTGGTTCGGGCCGAACCACGAACATGGTGCGCTCCGAACCATATTCGCTCGTGTGGTGCACGGTCCGAACCAGCCGTACCGATATTAATAATAATAATGTCCGGCGGACCGTGCACCACACGAGCGAATATGGTTCGGAGCGCACCATGTTCGTGGTTCGGCCCGAACCAAGTTCGATCGTCTGTTTATACTTTATGAATCATGTGCTGAATTCGTGGTTATAGTTTGCGCATCGATGTCGTTGCCACCTTGTATAAGAACCCACTAAACTATAACTGGATTAATGAAGTGCCAATTACAAAGCGGAAAGCTCTCCCCTGCTTTTGAGGCGATCTCGTACCAACGAATAATTAAAACTTATTGTAAGCATAAAGGGTTCGGGTCATTTTCTGATGCTGTATAAATATTTTATTTTTAACCGAAAACTTCACGATATTAGAATAACAATGGTTATTTTATTAATGTGCTCATGCCGCCTGTGATAAAGGTTTATCCTAGTACCTACAGGCATCTAACATTATTATACCTTTGTAAATAATGTCTAAGACTTTATGTAATAATTTCACCAATTTTAATACTGAATAAAACATTTAAGTATTATTTATAATTATTATTTCTGCCCGTGGGTAAAGGGGCCCGTGGCTAAATAATAACAGCCGCACAGGTCGATCGATCAGGTTAAGCTACGCTTGCCGCGGCTGGTCTGTGGATGGGTGACCATCTTTATATACCGTGACCTCTCCTTGCTTGTTGGTCCGGGCTGTCATTCGTGGATCTTTGACAGTCATTACGGGTAATCAGAAGCCCGAAAGTCTGACAACCAGTCTTACCAAGGGGTAATCGTATTACCCAGCAACTGGGTTGTGGAGGTAAGATAGGCAGTCGCTCCATGTAAAATACTGGTATTCAGCTGCATCCGGATAGTCTGGAAGGGACTGGAAGGGAAAAGGCCAGGTAGATGATGATTTATTATTTGTGCCCTGATAAGTTTATCACTTCTATTATGTTCATCCATACTTATTCTTTTTCATCTCTCATGCTCGGAAAGTAGTGTTTGTTTGATCCGAATAGCGGGTGGAAAACGCTGCTTCCCTCCCTTGGGCGGGAAATACTCCTAGTAATTGCTTCCCTCCCTAGGGCGGGAATGAAATTTAAAAATAGAACTAAATTTAGTTAGGTAGTCAGCTCAGTTAGACATACGACACCCTTAGTTGATAATGTAAATATTTATTATGCTACCCATCAAATCTTATGAATGTGCGTTAATTAGGAGAGTTGGATAAAAAGCTCATATGTTAACGCCATTAAATCTTTCATATTTAGCGCACAAGTTAATAATTTAACTTGAATAAATTCAACATACATAGGTACGATAATCGCCATTTTTTGATGTCAGTTGTGGTCGAGGCTAAAAAACATAAAAATTGGGGATTTCGAACAACCTGACTTTACCATATGGGGCTGTGAATATGCATCATTTAATTATTTGATGAACTTATCCATAGTTTAAGGTAAATAAGTAGTGGTAATGAAGTTTTTTTGATATCTAATGTCGAAGTTTCGCGCCAATCGTGTGTGTTTACATTTTTACTTTTCACAAATTTCACACACACAGATGTAGATAAGATTTAAAATGTGACAAATATTATTGATAATATTATAAACAACACGAAAATGCCCAGGTTTTAACGTAATATTCAAACACAGGTTCAATAATACGTATTAATCGTATTACGTATCAATAATAATTATTGTTTTTTTTTTTTATTGCAATGATGTGTGAAAGCGATTATTCCAAACATTTTTTTCTTTAAATTTCGATTGACTCGAGTAATTAATATGACGAATGTAATCGATATTTGAAAATAAAATAAAATTATTTTAAGCAATAAATACAATAAGCATTGTTTATGATAATGATTTATGCTTTTCTAATATCATTTCAATCTCTTCTAATATCATGTCAATAACTGACAGACCACAGGTACCTCATTTACTGAATTTCGCGCCGAAATGCTTCTATAATTGAATTTATATTCGGAATGCGCTGGCTGTTTAAAATTATTTTAATTTATTGGACAATTATTTATTGTGGATTTTATTTTTGATACTTTCTAATAGGTTACTACCGAATTCCCAGTAAACTTTTTTTAGGTAGGCTTACCAAAAGTTTTTTTGAGAATGATGATAATTAATTAATTCTATAGATTGTATATTCTGCAAACACTTTACATTTCAATACATTTTTTTAGTTTAAAGAGTTTTTATTCAGTTTCTACAATTATTTTTCATTTTTTTTATTGCGAGTATCGATTAGGCTGTATGCAAGTTTTGAATCGAAATAAGAAAGTTGGGTGGACGGTCAGCATTAAAAAGTGTCACGTCGCAACACAATTTTTAGTAATTTTTATCAAGATTATCGTGTTTTCTAAGTAATTTATGAAAAATGGTAAAAGTAAGAATGCAGACAGAATGATGAACGAATGAACGGGCCCTAGTAAGCGGGACGGCCCGCGTTGGCCACAGAATCTACTCATGTGGCGGTGACGTGGTGTGTTCCATACTTCAAATTTAAAAATGACTAATAAGTAGGTACCATGGGATTCATGTAATTATTATCAATAAATATTTTAGAAAACTACTAATTTTTACTTTCCTTAAATTCGAAATGAAAAGTAGAGTGTTTAACGCGGGTGAAAGTCATCAATTCCCACTCGGACTATAGCCGCCCTCGCTACGCTCGGGCGTCTAAATGCCTCGTATGGGAATTGATTCCTTCCGACCCTTGTATAACAATCTACTATTTTGTCTGTCACTAGCTGCGCCCCGCGGTTTCACCCGCGTGAGTGTCGATCCCTTGGGAATATCGGGATAAAAAGTAGCCTATATGTTAATCCAGGGTGTCAGCTACCTCCATACAAAATTTTATCAAAATCGGTCCAGCCGTTTGAGCGTGAAGAAGTAACAAACATACAAACACACACACTCACACACACTCACAAACTTTCGCCTTTATAATATTAGTGTGACTAGCTTCTGCTCGCAACTTCGTCTGCTTGAAACCGGGATAAAAAGTAGCCTATATGTTAATCCAGGGTGTCAGCTACCTCCATACAAAATTTTATCAAAATTGGTCCAGCCGTTTGAGCGTGAATAAGTAACAAACATACAAACACACACACACTCACACACACTCACAAACTTTCGCCTTTATAATATTAGTGTGACTAGCTTCTGCTCGCAACTTCGTCTGCGTGAAATCGGGATAAAAAGTAGCCTATATGTTAATCCAGGGTGTCGGCTATCGTGCCGGACGGCGCGTACGTGTTCCACGCGCGCCTCAAAGAGATGTCAGCATCGGGGAGGGGCCCCTTAGGGCCGAAGCCTGCCGGGTCAGCGGGATTGTCCGAAAGGGTTACCGCTGGCCCGGAACATAAAGGGCTAAGGAAGGAACACGGGTGGGTTTTAGTCAGTAAGAGTCTGACACTCCCTTCCGCTCCACCCAGAGCGGGAGGAGTCATTTGATGATTTCCCATCCACAAAAAAAAAAAAAAAAAAAAAGGGTGTCAGCTACCTCCTTACAAAATTTTATCAAAATCGGTCCAGCCGTTTGAGCGTGAAGAAGTAACAAACATACAAACACACACACACTCACAAACTTTCGCCTTTATAATATTAGTGTGACTAGCTTCTGCTCGCAACTTCGTCTGCGTGAAATTTGTTGTTCCCCACCCACCCCGTCGCATCGCATCGCCTGCCCGCGCTAGTACTTCGTTTTCGCTTAGCGTTCTTTCTGACTTTTTCTGTTTACTCGGCTCTTGGTCCTAGCGTACGGTTACGGTTGGTACGCAAAATACGCGCAAAGACGTATATGGTGGTGTTGATTTATATGGTGTACATAATAAAGTGTCTGTGTGGTGCCGGACTTAAAGAATTGCACCACCCCTTACTTCCCGTGGGTGTCGTAAAAGGCGACTAAGGGCCTTACCGGAGAATGCATCATACCATACTGCGATCGCCAACCCGCCTACCAAGCGTGGCGATTATGGCAAACCCCCCCCAAAATTAGGGGAGGCCTATGTCCAGCAGTGGACGTCTATCGGCTGAAACGACGACATAATAAAGAGTATTCTATTCTATTCTATTCTATTGACGTGGAGTTGCGGACACCAGCCCGTATTACCTACATGGGGTCCTAGCGTAATGTTATATAGCCTACTATAGTCTTCCTGAAGAATTGGGCTATCTATATATAATAAGCTATAGGGTTTTTAACCTCACGCTAAGACTCTGAGGAACTGAGCAAAAATAAACCGTATAAACCGCGAAAACGAAGCAATAGCATCATCTCATCATCTTCCTGCCCTTATCCCATGTTACTTGGGGTCGGCGCAACACGTTTTCTTCTTCCATTTTCCCCTGTCAACCGTCACGCTAGCATTCACTCCCTTCTCTTTCATATCATTCCTCACACAATCCATCCATCTTTTCTTCGGCCTTCCTCTTCCTCTCCATCCATCAACATGTATATTCATCACTATTTTAGTCACATGCATTTCGTCCCTTCTCATCACATGCCCATACCAAGCCAAACGATTTCCTTTCAACTTTTCTGTCACTGGCGCCACTTTCAAACTTCATCTTATACACTAATTTCTTACTTTATCCATCTCGTCACTCCACACATCTATCTCAACATTCTCATCTCCGCTGGATGCAATCTTTTTTCATCCGTCTTCTTCACGGCCCAGCATTCAAACCCATAAAGTACGACAGGCCGTATCATGGACTTATAAATTTTTCTCTTTAACTTGAGGGGCATCCGTGGGTCACAAGTTGTTCCTGAGTTGAAAACAAAGCAACAGCGCGGGCGCGAAATATAGCTGCTATATGTATAACTTAGTATATATTATTGTGGTGTCTTAGGATTTCCACGCGAAGTCGCAGGCAGAAGCTAGTTAATTTAATAAACAGCTTATCGAAATGCAACATACCCCTGACACTGATCAAAGACGACCTCTGACTATCATTGTATGAAGATAATCGTAAGGTCATTAGGGTATTGTAATTTGTAAATATTGTAACTTATTCGCTGTTCATACTGAATTGTTGATGTTGGGCATATTTTATTAATGTGCCAGCGACTTCGTTTGCGACATGTCGGGAAACAATTTGGATTTCATGGGTTTTGATTTAAAATAAAAGTTCTCTTTCACAGTAGCGAAGGGTAAATTTTTGTAAGAGGCAAGCCGGAGTATCTTTAATATGATTATATTATTTGTCTATAGAATACTGGGACTGTACCATTTTTCAAAGGAAAGCCGGTTGGAATCGAGTTGTATGGAACCTTCGCCACTGCTCTTTATAACATCAGAGAAAGTCCCGTCAAACTGTGTCCAGCCATTTCGGAGATTTAGCTTAGATTAGTCGGAACCAACAGACAAAAAGACAAAAAATTAAAAACCGTTTTTTTTAATTATAAGTACCTACAGTAAGTATAACCTTCATATGCATTTAGTAACAAGTTGTTGGTTTCACAAAGAGGCACTTCAATTTTATTTATTTGTTTAGATAGATGTACTTAGATTGTATATATAGATTGAAACTAACATTAGTACTAAAAAATTAAGTACTAATGACACACTAGACTAGGCATCTCATTATAATTTTATAGATGTCGAAGTATCCTAGTTTAATATTTCAAGAGATTTCTACGTAATTAATTTAAAATTGCAATGCCTATGCCTTTCATTTTGACAAATCAACAATATTCATTGCGTTACTTACGTTGCCGAGCAGATGAATTTTCCAAACATATGAAGCAATGGATAAGGAATTTCCTTTAAAATCTTTTGGATTGTTAAAAAAGTGTTTTACGCAACAATTTTTATTATATCACTAGGTATGGCCTAAATGTCCCGTAAGTACCTATATAGCATAGTTATTAAATTTTAATTTATTTTATCTAGGTACCTGTCTTGTTAATTTAACTCTGTTTTTAGATTTTTGTGTTTTGTTCAAAAGGAAATAAAAGAAAAAAAAGCAAATAAAAAAAAAACGATAATAATATTAAAATAAATGCAAATAAAGCAGAGAAAAATGTTGGTGTTGGAAAATACCTACCACTTAAGAATTACGAAAAGAGTACTAGACAGCTGTGCTCTTCTGTCTCTTTATAAACCACAAACTGTGAGATATGGCAATTACGTAGCCATTCCATACACCGCATACACGCAATATACACTCAACCTCACTCCCTCCCTGATACTGAAAAAAAATGTTAACACGTCATAACTGCAAACCGTTTGTACGAGTACTATAATTTGTTAAAATTTAAATGAAGGAGTCCTGGTGACCTGAAATGCAGGCTTTGAGCCTAGTTTAGGCACCAGTCTCCCACAATATAATGCCCCTCCTATATTATGTCACCGTAGAAATTAGTGTAACAATTAAGAGTATTATTGTGGAGAAAATAAAGAAGCCCGAAAGTCTGCCAACCAGTCTTACCAAGGGGTATCGTATTACTCAGTAACTGGGTTGTGGAGGTCAGATAGGCAGTCGCTCCATGTAAAATACTGGTATTCAGCTGCATCCGGTTAGACTGGAAGCCGACCCCAACATAGTTGGGAAAAGGCTAGGCAGATGATGATGATTGTGGAGAAAATAAACATTTTTTGTTATTATTATTTTTTATTATTCCTCATACTATTCCTAACACACCACACCGCACTGGGCCCGCGTGGTGGGATATAGCCCACTCCCTCTCACAGAGAGGAGGTCTGTGTCCCAACAGGGATCGTTATAAGCTAGCTACGCCATGTCAGGTAAACTCATGTCCAGCAGCGAATGTTTACAGGTTGTTACAGCATAAAACTACATAAATTAAAAGCAATTGGGCACACATGCCCTCGTTTTTTAGGGTTCCGTACCCAAAGGGTAAAAACGGGACCCTATTACTAACACTTCGCTGTCTGTCCGTCTGTCACCAGGCTGTATCTCAAGAACCGCGATAGCTAGACAGTTGAAATTTTCACAAATTATGTATTTCTGTTGCCGCTATAGCAACAAATACTAAAAACAAAATAAAATGAATATTTAAGGGGGGCTCCCATACAACAAACGTGTTTTTTTTCGGCGTTTTCGCCTTGTGGTACCTACGGAACCCTTCGTGTGCGAGTCCGACTCGCACTTAGCCAGTTTTTTTGGTTCTAAGACATGCCGGTTTCCTCACGATGTTTTCCTTCACCGTTTTGACAGCAGGTTGGTGAAATGATTTACACAAAGTAAAGCGCTTACACTAAAAAAAAATTTTTTTACTACACCTCATACGATTTTTTAATGACTTACTGACTAACATTAAGAAGTAATGTTTGTAAGACAGTAAAAGACAAAACAGTACCTTTTAGTGGTTGAACATACTATTTACTGAAAAAAAAACAACAAAAAAGGAAAACCACCATTACCTACTAAAATGTAAGTAAATTACCAAATGAATAAAACAGTTAATTTTATTTGTTGTTTATTTGTTTTTTTTTTATTGTTACTTGTTGTTTTTTTTTGTGACCTTTTAGCTACTTAAAACGTTAAAGTTTACTGTCATGACGGTAACACTTTGCCTCAAGCTTTAACTGTTTTCGGATCAGTAAAAAATACTGTTTTGAACGTTAGGCTCTTATGGAACAGTTCAAAGCAGATCACATCAGATCAATGATTTTTCATTTTTATTTACTGCTCATTTCTTTAAGTGTGCTTGGGTTCGAACCCACGACCAACACCATTACCACTAGGCCACCACTGCTCTCTAGTTTCATAAGTTCATAAATAGCTAGAAACTTGCTTATTCTGTGGCTGAAAGAATAGTAGATTGTTATACAAGGGTCGGAAGGAATCAATTCCCATACGAGGCATTTAGACGCCCGAGCGCAGCGAGGGCGGCTATAGTCCGAGTGGGAATTGATGACTTTCACCCGCATTAAACACTCTACTTTTCATTTCGAATTTGAGGAAAGTAAAAAATAGTAGTTTTTCTAAAATGTTTATTGATAATAATAATAACATGAATAGTAAGTACCTATAGAATAGTCTTTTTTTAAATTTGAAGTATGGAATACACCACGTCACTGCCACAGAATCTACTCAAGATTCTGTGTCACCACCACGGGCCGTCCCGCTTACTAGGGCCCGTATTATTATCATTTTGTCTGCAGTCTTACTTTTACCATTTCTCATAAATTACTTAGAAAACACAATAATCTTGATAAAAATTACTAAAAAATGTGTTGCGACGTAACACTTTTTAGTGCTGACCGTCCACCCAACTTTCTTATTTCGATTCAAAACTTGCATACAGCCTAATCGATACTCGCAAAAAAAAATGAAAAAAATTGTAGAAACTGAATAAAAACTCTTTAAACTAACAAAATGTATTGAAATGTAAAGTGTTTGCAGAATATCCAATCCATAGAATTAATTAATTAGATATCATCATTCTCTAAAAAACTTCTGGTAAGCCTACTAAAAATGTTTACTGGGAATTCTGTAGTAAACTATTAGAAAGTAGGTATCAAAAACAAAATCCAAAATAAATAATTGTCCAATAAATTAAAATAATTTTAAACAGCGATCGCATTCCGAATATAAATTCAATCATAGAAGCATTTCGGCGCGAAATTCAGTAAATGAGGTACCTATTGGCCTGTATGTTATTGACATGATGTTAGAAGAGATTGAAATGATATTAGAAAAGCATAAATCATTATTATAAACAATGCTTATTGTATTTATTGCTTAAAATAATTTTATTTTATTTTCAAATATCGATTACATTCATCATATTAATTACTCGAGTCAATCGAAATTTAAAAAAAAAAAATTGTTTGGAATAATCGCTTTCACACATCACTGCAATAAAAAAAAAACAATAATGGTCGGCGATTTTGAACACAAATTGAGTAGTGGTAATGATTAATACGTATTATTGAACCTGTGTTTGAATATTACGTTAAAACCTGGGCATTTTCGTGTTGTTTATAATATTATCAATAACATTTGTCACATTTTAAATCTTATCTACATCTGTGTGTGTGAAATTTGTGAAAAGTAAAAATGTAAACACATACGATTGGCGCGAAACTTCGACATTAGATATCAAAAAAAGTTCATTACCACTACTTATTTACCTTAAACTATGGATAAATTCGTCAAATAATTAAATGATGTATATTCACAGCCCCATTATGGTAAAGTCAGGATGTTCGAAATCCCCAATTTTTATGTTTTTTAGCCTCGACCACAACTGACATCAAAATGGTGATTATCGTACCTATGTATGTTGAATTTATTCAAGGTAAATTATTAACTTGTGCGCTAAATCTGAAAGATTTAATGGCGTTAACATATGAGCTTTTTATCCAACTCTCCTAATTAACGCACATTCATAAGATTTGATGGGTAGCATAATAAATATTTACATAATCAATTGAGGGTGTCGCCGTGTGTCGGTGTCGTATGTCTGACTAAGCTATCTAACTAAATTTAGTTCTATTTTTAAATTTCATTCCCGCCCTAGGGAGGGAAGCGATTACTATGAGACTTTCCCGCCCAAGGGTGGGAAGCAGCGTTTTCCACCCGCTATTCGGATCAAACAAACACTACTTTCCGAGTATGAGAGATGAAAAGATTCTTTCTCTCTTAGTCTAAGCATGAGATAAAAATGTGAATCCACGTACAAGGTTTAAGTAGGTACTATGTAGACTGGAGATAGAAATATTTTGATTATAAAACCAGTTTTCTGCGGCTTACCAGAGATAAATACAGTCCTACTTCAGTTGTGCACAATACTTTTCAGCACCTACCTACGTACCGCAGTACACTCAACAAAGACGGTTGGTATGCGGCCTAGGAGCTGGAAATATTAAATAACCAGCAGCGCCCCGCGGTTTCATCCGCGTAAGTGTCGATCCCGTTCGAAAGACACGTGGCGCCATCTGTTATCACAATAACGTTATTGTTGTTTTCCTCGGGAACAGTAATTTTTTTCGGGATGAAAGGTCTATGTCCGTTTCTGTACACCTGACAACGTATATGCAAAATTTCAGGATGATCGGTTCAGTGGTTTAGGCCCGAGAAGGTAACAAACTTACTTTCGCATTTATAATATTAGTTAGGATATTACGTAGAAGTAATTTCTACTAAACATAGTAAAATACAATAATTTGATAAATATTAATTAAATGTATAGGTATAACATTCAACTAGACTAAATATCAATTAACAGAATAATAGAAATAAAAAAAAATCTATTAGGTACGTAAGCTGCAAAGAGAAGATACTCTCTCCAAAAAAAACTTAATGTCACTTAGGCCGTGTTATTACCCAGTAGCTGGGTTGTGAAGCTTAGATAGGCAGTCGCTTCATGTAAAATACTGGTATTCAGCTACATCCAATTAGACTGGAAGCTGACCCCAACATAGTTGGGAAAAGGCTGGGCAGATGATGATGGGGTCTATTTAATATCTCACAAATCACAATACGATGCGAAATACATACTTAATTAAAAGTAGTATTTAAGTATTGTATATAAAAAAGGTTGCAGCAAATATATTGTAGTAAATAACGCATTTTGAACTAATAGGGAGTTACATACAAACTTTTCTTTCAAACTGTAAGACAGAGATAGAATTAATGTGAAAGCACATTAATTATGTCTGTCTCTGTCTAATAGTTTCGCAAAGTATTTGTCTTGAAACCGGATTTCGTTTACAGCTCAATAACAATCACTAAGGATAAGTACTCCGAACCTTTTTGTACCTGCACTTCTTTCGTTAGAATTTTTTACCTGCGATTCTTAAAAATATTGTCTTTTGTATTCTGTGCAGTCCTTGGTCATTAATATGGTAGTTTTAAAACTAGAAAATAAAATGAATATTAAATAAATTCGGCACACCAGAACTTTTTACTCTGACTGTACGTTATGGTGAGCTCAGGTACGTAATATCTACAAACAGAACCAATGATATGTAACATTACCAAACGGGCACGACCCGATGATTTTTCAATTACAAGATAAAATCAAACAAAAAAAAATGTATTTTTATTTTTCATGAGTGATGGATGAGTGTGTGTGAGAGAGTGATAGTTGTTGTGTTGTTGGTTGTTGTTGTTGTTGTATAAGTGGTGTGAGGTCAGTTAAAAAGTTAAAACCTTCTAAATACAGGGTAATGTGTTACTAATTCCCTGAAGTGAGTTAACCTAACCAAGGTTTGTTTACACTTTCATCAGCAACTTTTGGAACAGTCAGTAGTTGCCATCATATACCTATCTTCTTTGTCTGCTGTACCTAGATAAGTAGGTAGGTAGGTACATACAGAGTGTGGAGTGCGGGCCATTCGTAGCCACGTTGATTAAAGCGAAAACAATCTTTTTATTCTACGCGAAATAGGTTTGATATGAGTAATATGTATTTTCTCTATTTCTGGGCGTGGGACTGGGTTTCAAGGATGACCTAGATTTCGAGCTGCAGTTGGTACAGCGATAGGAACATTATTATCAGTGTAGTCGGTGGAAGTATACCTACTTCTGAACACGAAGGATATAAGGTGATTCATGAGTTTTATGTGTTTTTTTTTTATGTTTTTCAGTTTTGAGGTCTGTTTTTGCAAGAAAAGGTTGATTTACAGGGGAGATAGATGTCGGTACCTTTTGATAATGTTCCTAACCTAAAATTTACACCGGTGTGTTAGGAAAATTATTTTCAGTATTTCAACTGGACCCGCGGGTCCAGAAGCGACCGGGTCCAGCTGACCGAAGACTCCTAGTAATTCTGATCATAGGCTATTTCAACAACATTTTTCGTAATTAGAATCACAGCTGACTAATAGTTGCATATTATTCAGCCTATAATGTTCCCACTGGCGGGCCACAGGCCTCCTCTCTTCCAGAGGGAGTGGGCAGTAATCCACCACGCGGGCCCAGTGCGGATTGGTAGATGTCACATGTCTTCGAATTTTTGGTTCTAGGACATGCCGCGTTTCCCCACGATGTTTTCCTTCACTGCTTTGAGAGCAGTGGTGATGTTATTATTTACACAAAGTAAAGCGTCTGTCTGGGTTCGAAACCACGGCCTACAACTCGTAAATCGGAGCCGTTTCCACTGGGCCACTAGGTACAGGAGCAAAATTTGATAGCTTTACATGAACATCATTATTACAAAAACATTCAGAAAGAAAAGAAGGAAGTTTCTTAAACACTAGACACCAGTTTCATTAAACCTTCAGTTTTAAATACCATTTAGTTTATTACTCACTTGAAAAACTAATTAACTGCATCCCATAAAATATTGAAAAAAACAAACAGGGAAACACTAAAACATTTCATATCGTTTTAACTTCAGTCCATATTCGCTCCCACGAACATTTTTCGCCCATAATGTTTGGCCGCGTAACGAACTTACTACCAACATAGGTACAGTATGCCAATGTTGGTGGACAAAATTGGTACAATTTCGCGGTAGACATGTATCTGCGCTCGCGTTCAGAATAATATAATTCCTGGCCTAATTGGGAAAAGGCTCGGGTGACGCATATAATTAATACCTGTTGAACTAACCAACGTTTGTCTAATAGGTAAGTATAAGATAAGATATAGATAGATCTAGGTAACGCAAGTATCATGAACTGTATGAAAACCAAGCCTACCTACTATGACGTCACAAGCTGGCTTACCCAGCCAGCAGTACAGAGGACTGAGCGCGAAAGTGGCGGCTTACGATTTTTTAACGTAAGCTGGTGCGATTTTTGGCACGCGAAGTAGTTGCTCTTGCGTTAGCTAGGTGTATCTATATCTGTGGTAAACTAGTACCTACTCGGGTAACGTACGTACTGTATGAGTAGTTCAAATGTGGATTTTGGTCATCACACCCATTGGCGTACCAGAGATTTTGTCTAGGGGGCTAGGAGGCTTCCAGCTGAACTAACCAGAGTCATTTAATAATCATAATCAGCATTTTATGATTCTAGGTCAATGGACGTTACCTATACAGGGTTATTGGTAAAACATTAACAACCTCTTAAGATGTCATTGTACTCATCATTATGAACAACTTTTACTGTGGGACCAAATCTGAAATCGCAAAAAAAATCTGCTGTTCCCTACTATAACGAGTTGTACGAACATAAATGTAAGGAACAGCAGATTTTTTTTTCGAGATTTTGGGTTTGGTCCCATGGTAAAAGTTGATCATAATGATGAGTACAATGACCTCTCAAGAGGTTGTTAATGTTTTACCAATAACCCTGTATATGTTTTCATTTATTTGCTTATAGTAATTCTTCAATACTGTCAATTTTTCTAGGGTGGGTAAAGAATTTTCTAGACTGGACACTGCCGCAGCACTGCCCTGTAAATCCGAAACACTGTTTCTCAAAAGATACCTATTTCGTGAAAAGATCTTTTAAAACTTTTTTTGATCTTTGGTTCGTTTTGGGAAATATATTTATAACAAATACTAGGACCTCCTACATACTATAAAATGAAAAAGTAATAATACAGGGCTATTTAACTGCCTCGAAAAAATTAAATGAGCGCTATTAAGGCAAAACACTGTAACTCGAGTTGCAGTGTTTTGGATATACACGACAGTGCCTACGGGGGCACCCCTCGCTACGGCCATGATCACACCTGCATTCCCCAAAGAAAAAGCACATGTATGTATATGTATACTACGCAGTCCGCACACATTTCGCCTGTTTCGTAGAAATAGAGACGAGCCTATTGCAAACAAACGTGCGCCAATTTTGACCCAGAAATCAACCGATCTTGTGATTTTGGTCATCCGTTATATCTATACTAATCTATACTAATATTATAAAGCTGAAGAGTTTGTTTGTTTGAACGCGGTAATCTCAGGAACTACTGGTTAGAATTGAAAAAAAAAATATTGTGTTGAATAGTCCATTTATCGAGGAAGGCTATAGGCTATATAACATCACGCTATGACCCTTAGGCGCTGAGCAGCGGGTGACACCGCGGGGAACAGCTAGTACCTAATAAAGCTAAAAATCTTGTTTGCTTGAACGAGCTAATCTTTGGAATTACCGGTCGGAATTAAAAAAATGTTTTTGCATTTCAAAGCCCAATTCTTGAGGTAGGCTGTATGTTATTTACCATCACGCCATGATCCTTAGGAGCCGAGAAAAGAGAAAAAAGTAAGCGAAAACGAAATGACAGCGGCCCTCCGCTGTCATTTCGTTTTCGCTTACTTTGATGCGACGGGGTGGGTCGGGGGAACACACGGATATCTAAACAAGAAATTTCACGCAGACGAAGTCGGGGGCAAAAGCTAGTTAATAAGTAATACTAGCTCAACTGTGGCTAATGAGACACAAAAGAATGATCATTCGATAAGTAACTCATAATTTATGTATTATCATTATCACACAACGATAGGAAAAACAAAAGATACCTAAATAAAAAATAACAATAGTATGAAGTATATATGTTACCGGCAAACTGTATAATCCGGTATTTTATACAATACCTAGGCAATGTATAGAATACCTAAAACGTTTAGGTAATGTATGAAATATTATTTATTTTATACTTTGCCTAGGCATTCTATACAGTACCGAATGCGCAGCCGGCAATGAGTGAAAAAGACTAAAGTTCGTGGTGCCCTTCGCTCGCTCTTGCATCCTATGTCGACGCGACGTAGTCTCACTTCGTGGGGCTCTTATTCCTGTGTAAAGGGTGTAAAGTAACCTAACCAAACATAACCTCGGGGTTCGGCGTGTTTTAAAACAGCGAGCGTTTGTAAACGGACGTCGCCGTTTGTAAAACGCGGAATCATAAAAATTGCCTGCGATAAATACATGTTCGTTTTTTGCATGGTAGTATGGTACTTACATAACATTGATAAATACAGACCAAATCTATTTACTTTACACATTGCCGGTGAACCAGCAGATATTCTATACAATCCCTGGGAAATGTATACATTAGGTACTTAGGCAAAGTATATAACGGACAATAATATTCATAATATTTCATACATTGCGTTGACGCCTCAGGTATTTTATACATTGCCTAGGTATTGTATAGAATACCTGAATTATACAGATTACTGGTAACCTATACATAGATATATTTAACTCATATTACTTCAGTGCGCTAAAGTCATGTTTTCTATACTTGATTGCATGAAATTCTGTGTCAATTCGTGCGAGTCGCATAAAGAAAACATAATAATAAGTGACGATTCACTCGATTCGGGCGAGTAAATTCGTGCGAATCGACTAATAAGCCGAGACGAAGAATCAGGTCAATATCTAGCAGTGCTACTTAAATTAAAATTGCAGTAGCCGCAGTAGCTATTTGATTTCCAATGTTTACTATATCAATTCCAAACTTAATAACCTGATTTCCTCTTTCCCAACCAGCATGAAATGACAAGCAGTTAATGCGCTGTTCTTGAATTACCGCAGCGTATGGAAATGTCCTACTTTAATTTGCAACACGCCACATCGTTTGGCTGTCATCTGCAGTACTCTGTGTTTCCATACTGTTAGTAAGTATTCTGTGCATTACGCTAACAAGCTTACGAAGTTATTAGATAGGTAGGCATGAGGGGGCCAGGGAAATACTTTATAGCTTTCGAGAAAAGCGTAACATTTATCGTTCTATGATGGGTAAAGGGAAATTGGATTGTTGAATAGTATGAAATGAATCAATGTATTGCACCGTTTTTCAAGAGGAAAATCTTATATATTAACCATCATCATCCGCCTATCCTTTTCCCAAAAATGTTGAGGTTGTCTTCCAGTCTAACCCAGCTACCGGACTGCCTATCGTCAGATAGGCAGTCCCGTCTTCACAACCCAGTTACTGGGTAATACTAAACCCCTTAGCAAGACTGGTTGAAAGACTTTCGGGCTTCTGACAACCCGTAACGGCTGTCAAAGATCCAGCTTTTCGAGGCACGGAATATTTATAATACGTTAATATGCTGCTTTATACTTTCATCGGCATAGTAACAAGCTGCAAGCTACCAAACAGGGTACCATAGAGAGGAACTACTTAATTATCGTTCCTTATCCTTACAGTTAATAAATCATTTATGTACCACTAGCTTCCGCCCGCGGCTTCGCGCGCGAGGTATGTTGATAAAAACTATCCTATGTCCTTCCCCGGGATGCAATCTATCTTCCTGCCAAATTTTATCGAAATCCGTTCAGTTGTTTAGGCGTGAAAAGGTAAAATACAGACAGACAGACAGAGTTACTTTCGAATTTATAATATTACTATGGATAGACCATTACGAGAAACTTATGAATGTCATGTACAAGATAAAAGAAGAATACTTAGTTGCCACTTCTGAATGTAGTTTCATATGGAGAAAAACGGGCTTGAAACTTTATAGTTAGGTACTCATATTTATCGTTCAACTATTTATTTACTTAACAACTGGCAGCGCCCCGTGGTTTCACTCGCATAAGTGTCGATCCCGTGGGAATATCGGGATAAAAACTATTCTTTTTACTTCCTCGGAATGCAATCTATTTCACTGCCAAATTTTATCGAAATCCATTTAGTGGTTTAGGCGTGAAAAGGTAACATACAGACACACATACAGAGTTACTTTCGAATTTATAATATTATTAGTATATGTATATTAGTAAGGATTGCTTGCTGCACAATCCATTTATACCAAAACTTGCAGCAAGCCTAAACATAACATTTAACTAAAAAGTTCATGAGAACTCATAACATAGATTTACTGCTGCAGGTATTACTATTTATTATTATTATTTACTGCCGGTCGATTCTGTAAAAATCTCACCGGGTGATGTGAGTATGTTTTTGCTAGGAATTGACACTATTGACAGCTCACTCCACGCTCACTTCACCTAAGTTTTCACGGTGAGATGATTACAGAATCGCACTGCAGGGTGTTCAACAGATTGATCGCCTGGGTTATGGGAGCATAGCGAGCAGTACCTACGGTACGCACTGGCAATATTTTGTATAGGTTTTTACCTATCTAGGATTGTGATTGTGATAACTGTCCCTAATCCAGTTCGCCGCAGCCATATCTTCTGTGGGTCGTCGTCCTATCTAACTGGGGGCCTTCCCACGCAACGTTTACCGATTCGCGGTCTCCACTCAAAGGCGAACGCTATCAGCTTCAACGATCTTTATACAGAAATTATTAATAACTAGCTGCGCCCCGCGGTTTCACCCGCATAAGTGTCGATCCCGTGGGAATATCGGGATAAAAGGTAGCCTAATGTTAATCCAGGGTGTCAGCTACCTCCATACAAAATTTTATCAAAATTGGTCCAGCCGTTTCAGCGTGAATAAGTAACAAACATATAAACACCCCCTCTCTCACACACACACTCACATACTTTCGCCTTTATAATATTATTGTGATAACAAGTCACGTCTCATACGGAGAAGGCACGACCATTGATCATCATGCTCAAGACATTTCTTCACGATGTTTTCCAACACCGATGTCTGCATGAGATGTCTAAGATAAACTTAGAAGTATACTTATATGAATTGAAAAATTCATATTGGTATGTGTATCTACTAGCAGCGCCCCGCGGTTTTACCCGCATATGTGTCCAGTTTGAATATCCAGAATATCCAGAAATAAAAAGTATCCTATGTGTTATTCTGATGTATAAGCTATATTATTGTAAGCTTTCATCAAAATCCGTCCAGCCGGTCGATTCTGTAAAAATCTCACCGTGAAAACTTAGGTGATGTGAGTTTGTCTTTGCTAGAAATTGACAGCTCACTCCACGCTCACTTCACCTTAGTTTTCACGGTGAGATTGTTACAGAATCGCACTGCAGTAGTTTTTGCGTGAAAAAGTAATAAACATCCATCCATCCTTCCTCACAAACTTTCGCGTTTATAACATTACTAGCAGTGCCCCGCGGTTTCACCCACATAAGTGTCGGTCCCGTACGAATATCGGGATAAAAAGTATCCTATGTGTTATTCTGACGTATAAGCTGTATTATTGTAAAGTTTCATCAAAATCCGTTCAGTAGTTTTTGCTTGAAAGAGTAACAAACATCCATCCATCCATCCTTTCAACCATCCTCACAAACTTTCGCACTTATAATATTAATAGGATTAGTAGGAAGTAGGATATATACATTGCCAGCCGCATTGAGATGAAGAAGCTGCAATCTGACTCACGTCACCCGATGCACAACTACAGACGTTTCAGTGCCACAGAAGCTGTAGAACTGAAAAAGTTTTCTTGGGTACGTGGGTTCAGCTAGTTGAGCCAATGGAAGCCAGCCATCTTCCACAGCAAGATGTAATCTATGGCGGGAGTTGTATTTCTAATCCCCCTGACAATATTATCGAACTATGTGAGAGCCTTCCGCTTGGACACGCGTTACTGTGGCTGACATGGAAATTTCTAAAAAGACTTCAAACCCAAGACGGCCGGAGCAAAGACACTCTCCACAGATGTGGGTTCACGAACCGCTCAGGGGGTTTCCCTAAGAAGGAAGTCCATAGTTTCGGCTGAAGTTACCAACTCTGTTCTACTTACGGACATAAGATTAGTTCGGGGCGCCACCTAAGAATAAATAACAACTCGATTTGACAGTTGTCCCAATGTCTATTTCCCCCTCCAAAAAATTGAATTTTACTCTGATTTTGTATGATAGACTTCTTTCCGACGGTCCCGTATCTTCGTTGACGGACTTAGAGAGAAGACCCTCGGGTCCCAAGTGCGTATGCGGCACCTCCCCGCAGACAATGGCCCCCCTTTCATCCTACGCCGCATCCAACATGTGCACTTAATGATCCTATGACTGCGTCAGAGAGAGGAATTCGCATAGCTGAATCTTGGGCCAAAGATGTTTGAACTTTTTGCCATCGCGTCCATACGCTAAGAAGAAGGAGACCTAATAACACTAAATATTTTAACATTTTAGTAGTCAAACCAAAGGAAATAAAATGACTTGTTCCTTAATTCCTACAATAATTGTAACTTGTAAGTGACCTGAATCATCACTTTGGTTGCCACTGCAAATAGTGACGCATCTAGCAATGTGTCATTATACAATTAGGCACAGCCGTTCCATTCAGCCCAGAGATAACAGAGCTTGGAAGTATTAATTATAAGGCAGGGCTTTAGTCACTACAAATAACTTTACGATTGAGTAGAAGATAAATCTTTACGAAAAGCTCTTTTATGAGTTCTATATTATTTTCCTTAAATTTGGATATGACACATCCACAAGAGCTAGTGTTCTCATTAAGGATGAAGAGTTGAAACCCGAAGATATCACAGTATTCTTAGGCATAACGTTGGATGCCAAGCTTCAATGGGGCCCCCATACAGATAAATTGTCAAAAAAGCTTAGCTCTGCAACATACGCTGATAGAAAAATTCGTGATTTAACTGATTTAGAGACAGCCCGTTTAGTTTACTTTAGTTATTTTCATAGTGTGATGTCGTACGGTATTCTGTTGATGCCGCCGATATTGGTTCAGACAATTTTTATTTTACAAAAAGGACAATTCGTTCCATTTATAAATTAAGTTCCAGACACTCCCTCAGAGACAAATTTAAAGAGATTAATATAATGACTGTGCCTTCTCAGTACATTTATAATAATCTTTTGTATGCACATAAAAATATTAATCTGTTTAAAAAATGCAGTGATATCCATAACATAAATACTAGGAACAAACACAGTTGTTCCTACAACAAGGCTCAAGAAAATAGGTGGCCCGTTTAGATGCCAATGTATACGTTTTTATAATAAACTTCCTAGCCACATTCAAGAACTAAGCCTTAATAAATTCAATTTATAAATTAATAAATGTTATTTTTACAGCGACAGGCTCTGTACCATTCTTTTCATAGTCCATTTTTTGTATTATTTTGTATTTAACTTATTTTAACAATATACTTACTATTGATTTATGACTCTACTATCCTTTTGAGACTTAATTTAACTGTGTGAGTGCTCTTCCTGATCTATTCACAGAGAAACAATCGTCTTTACGCCTCTTTCATTGCTCTTAACATTATTTTGACTTGTTTCTATACAAACACATTTTATTTTTGTAAATCGCAGCTTCACAGCGCAGATGTACGATCCGATTGAGGCTGTCAACCACCCTTTTATAAAAAATAATGGTACTCGCCGGTACCTGCTCCTAACCCTTGTGTATCTCTTGCGCAAAGAGTTGTTTTCATTATAGTTTGCCCTATCTAAGTGCATTTCCAATAGTACCAGAAGGTCGTGAAAGGCACGAGATCTGTGATTTTTTTTTATATCTATTTACTTAAACAATGACATGTACATTTACTGTATAAAGTATTATATTATTTGAATTATTGTGAATGTGAGGACTATGTGGGTAATTGCTTTAGTTTTAATCATGGTCTGGCAGTTTAAGTACCTAGTTTACGCGGCCTACCCAAATGTCCTTTCTTTTTCCTTTGTTTGTTCGTCGAATCGTTGAGCTCCTCAAGTTCTGAGTTGAGCCGCACGATTTTTGACAAATAGGTGCACTGATTGGAAAGGTCCGCTCAATCTGTGTGGTTCTTTCCTTAAAATACCATTTCAGACACCAATCTACATGGTCTTCACACGATCTGACCAAGATTTTGTCTGGACTTTAAAAGAGACTGTGACCTTTGAGTTTGTTTCGGCCTTTCTTCTCAGAATAGTCAGATAGGAAACGCCGACTTCATCTAGTTTAAAAAAATATAATTGACGTGTAAAAGTGTTTGTACAACCTACTTACAGAAAATAAATCATTTATCATTTAGCAATGCCACATTATGATATCAAATAAAAAAGAAAATTAAAAAAATTAAACCGACTTCAAAAAGAAATTAACTCAAAACTATGAAATAACTTTAATTTCGGAAGTCGGTGGCAAAAAACTAAAACTATAAAATACAGATCCCAAAGACACCGACTTCCGAAATTAAAGTTATTTCATAGTTGAAGTCGGTTTAATTATTTAAAATAATTTTATTATTTCGTAATTTTTAGCTTTTGCACTCGAATTTGACCATGGTTTTCAGATGTTTTCCCTTTGACACTACATCCGTAGCTCGTATCAATAAGCCAGGCCGTCACACTTACACGTATTAGTCCATATCTTGAAAATTACTGAATCGATTTTGATGAAACTTGCACTGTTCCCTAAGTTGAAGTAAATGTAAGCCAATAAAAAAGAAATAGTCCCGATCCGATTAATAGTTGCGGAGAAATGCGTGGACAAACATACATACATACATACAAACATACATACATACATACGTCTATAAAATTTGGTATATTTGTTTGGAAGCCCTAATATATTGTCATATCGACGGTGAAGTGCCAATACCTCCTAACTGACAACGTCAAAAATTTACACAAACTGAAAAAAACCTTCAAAAATAGACACGTTGCGTTGGTTTAGTTGGGAGGTACATATTTCAACATTTTAATTGAATGCTGTTGTTACTAAAAATACACTTAGGCGATTTCATTAAAACGCGAATAACGCTTTTAAATTCAAAACAATAAAAAAAGTGAATTTCTCAAAAAAATTCATTTAGGAGGTATTGGCACTTAGCCGTTGATATGTGAATAGCAATTACAATAATATTACATACGTACGTGTCGAATTGATAACCTCCTTTTTTTTTGAAGCCGGTAAAAATAATCAGGTACTCCTAAGGGATTACTTGATTATTTTTTATGATAAGTCAAAGGGCTGATTTTTCAATCGAATAAAAATGACGTCTGACAATTATTGTATGGAAGAACTGTCAAAAATTTCAAAATTATTCCTCGAATAAAGTTATCAGATGATTGAAAAATCAGCCCTTAGTCGGTAGAAACGATATAAGTAGTAGTTTAAACATTTCGATTACTAGAATTTTAAATCATAATGTGGTAAAATGACAACTAACTTTCGGAGGCCAGTGTAGTTTCATAAGCATTTAGTAAAAGCTGTAATTTTGACATTACAACCAGACACTTCAATTTTATTTATTTGTACAGAAAAGAAACTCAGTGAAATACAAATAAATTCTCGAAGATAAATGTTTTTTGCATTGAACAAGCTGATTACAATTTACTACGTAATATCGTTTTGTATCTATCAGGAATCGATGCCAATTTCAAAGAATTCAGATATTTTAATATCGAACGAAACACAAATGAAAAGCGTTTAAAAGCGCGCGTGCTCATAACAACACCGGTCAAGTGCGAATCGGCCTTACGTACTAAGGGTCCTGTACCATAAAAATTATAAGTTTATAATTTTATTATTTGCCATCATAGTGGGTCACTGTAGTAACCACATAGTAACAGGTATCTGGCTTCATATTACTGTTAAGAAATTTCAGCGCTGTAACAGACAGACGAACGGACGGACATTCAGGCAGATAGATGGACAGACTGACCGGCTGCGTAGGCTTAGTATATCGTCCCGTTTTCATCCTCTGTGTTCGGAACCGTAATGATAAGACGGGCTGGATGTACGCAACTCCACGTCAAAGTTCACGTCCAGTTGGGAAAATGGATTATTCGATGCACCCCAGCTTCTCAAGTAAGGCCATCAACGCCTTGATGCTACTGACAATCACACGGAGGCTACATCATCATCATCGTCTGCCTAGCCTTTTCCCAACTATGTTGGGGTCGGCTTCCAGTCTAACCGAATGCAGCTGAATACCAGTATTTTACATGGAGCGACTGCCTATCTGACCTCCACAAACCAGTTACTGGGTAATACGATACCCCTTGGAAAGACTGCTTATCAGACTTTCGGGCTTCTGACTACCCGTAACGACTGTCAAAGGGTACCTGTACCCTAATTGCGTAACACACTATCAATAACAATCTTAACCATTTTGAAGGATATTGCTAATCCATCACACTAATATTATAAAGGCGAAAGTTTGTGAGTGTGGGGGTGTGTTTGTGTGTGTGTGTGTGTTTGAATGTTTGTTACTTCTCCACGCTCAAACGGCTGGACCAATTTTGATAAAACTTTGTATGGAGGTAGCTGACACCCTGGATTAACTTAAAGGCTATTTTTATTCTGATATTCCTACGGGATCGACATTTACGCGGGTGCAACCGCGGGGCGCAGCTAGTTGCTTCATATGTACGAAAAAATTGTCTGCTCAACAACGTAAATAACGCAATGACTGTGTTGAACTGTCAAAATGAAAGCCATTCCTACTGTTAGGCCTCGTTTACGGAGACGCGGGGCGTCGCGCGTCGCGTTGTGCAGCGCGGCACGCACTGAATTCAAACATAATATGGCGTTGTATGAGTGCGTTTACGGAGAAGCGATTTTAGACGCGTTTGCTTGAAATGGAGCGTTTTTTGCGGCTGAGCCCGCGGCTGGCACCGCCGCGTCTCACGCGGCGTTTATACCGGCGGCGCCGGCGAACGCAGCGGCAATTCTCGATGAAGCGATGCCCGCGGCGGAATCTTTTGTCAGTCATATTTGGAAATTGTAGAACACAGACTTAGTCACTGTCACAATGGAGTACGATATGATCGATTTTTTATTGGAAGAAAATTCTATCATCAATGTTAAAAAGGGAATTATTTAATTAATTATTATTATTATTTATTTTTATCCCGCGTGCGCCGCAGCGTTGCCGCCGCGTGCTTTGCTTCTCGCTTGAGGATTTGCCGCGGGCGCAGCGGCGGGCATCGCCACGCTTCCCGCCCCGCATCTCTATCAACAACGTCTTATATTGCCATACGTTTGTGTTTATGTGCGATGATAAGAGCCGCTTGACGCGCCGCCGCCGCTCCGTAAACAGAAAAATCGTACGACGCGTCGCGAGACGCCACGCCGCACGCGATGCGCGACGCCCCGCGTCTCCGTAAATGAGGCCTTAGTGTGTTACACAATTACCCTTCTGGGTTACCGAAGTACTTTGCCTTATATGTGGCAACCCCCGGGCAGTATACGGAACCCTAATAAAGTTATACGTGGTTCATTTTCAACAATTACAGACTAGTTTACAATGAGAAGCGAAGAGATATCGGATTTTCATTTGAGTTAATCCATAGGTACTAATATTATACATTCGAAAGTAACTCTATCTTTCTGTCTGTCTGTATGTTACCTTTCCACGCCTAAACCACTGAACGGATTAAGATAAAATTTGGCAAAGAGATAGATTGCATCCCGGGGAAGGACATAGGATAGTTTTTATCCAGATATTTCCAAGGGATCGACACTTATGCGGGTGAAACCGCGAGGCGCCGTGCTAGTGTAATAGTTGCGTTATTTTTATATCCAACTTCAATAAATAATTGGATGTGTGCACCGTAGGCTTATGAATAAAGTATTCACTGCGATCGGCCTGTTACTAGACTACGGTGGAACCACCTAAATAACATTTTGTATTTTGTTTTCGCAAAAGGATGCTTTAAAAAACATAATATATTTAGGTTTTAAGTTAAATAGTAAGCTAATAGTATAAAGAGGCGAAGTTCGGATGTAGGAGGTTAATCTTTGGAAGTACCTACTGATCCAATTTCGAAAATTCTTTTACTGGCAGAAAACTACACTTTTGCCGAGTGCCATAGGGTGTTTTGTAGCAATGTTGACTAGTTACCACGCGGGCGAAATCGCGGGTAGAAGCTAGTAGAAATATATAGGTTAATTACTTACGTATGTAATAAGGTGATGCAGCAATAATTTCAAGGTAGTCTGTGGGGTTAAATCGCACTGCCCATTCCACATATAATATTTTTTGGGTGTAGTACCTAGTAGGTGACTTTTTGTATGGCTTGTTTTGTGTGGTTTTATTGCAATGAAAGCTTTGAAAATGTATTGATTCGTTTTATTTTCTTAATACATTTTTGAGCTGCTTTTATTAGGGGCAAACAACGTATTTTTTTTGTACTTGGGCACTTTTGTCTTGGCATATAGATGACAGAAATTCGAGTTTGTGTGAAGAAAATCTGGGAAGTATTTTGAGCAGCTAGTGTGCGTTATTTTCTACCTACAATGATGTAGGTAAGTAGCTTTGCTGGAAGCATATAAGATTGACTGATATAGCCTTTTCATAATCTACACAAAAATTCTTCACTCACCAACATGGGTACAGAAATGTGAGTGAAGATTTTTTGTGTATTTGTGTTTTTTTTTTTTAAGAAAAAGTTCGGCTCTGGATAGGTATTTATTGTAGGTAAGCCTATCTAGAGCAGAAAATTTTCTTAAAAAAAACAAAAACCTTTTGTGTAAACTTCATTCGTATCATCAGATGAAATGACAGCTCACTTCAGCTAAGTTTTCACGGTGATTTTTTATTTATTTATGGATTTATTTATTTATTTCAGGCGACGCAGGCTCATAGATAAATATACCTTAACCTAAACATACATATTTTTTATTGTAAAATAGTAGGTACTTCACTCGCTTGTTCTTGTGCTGTTCTGTGGTACTTCTCCGCGGAAGCGACGGAACACCACGTCCTGCAGCCAGAAGTCTTCTTCTATGACGAGGAGCAGATAACAATTCGGTACGCGCACTACGAACGCCTTGAAGTTGACATTGCGGTGCGATTCCAGTAACTGCACCCTGGGCGAGTACCTCGTTTTCAGGGACACGTACTCCACGATATCCTCCGCCTTAGTGGTGTAGTGTTGGCGGCAGTGGCGTATCTAACTATAGGGTGGCATTGGGGCAAAATGCCACGGACCCCCAGCCAGAGGCGTCCCCGGCCCGAGAGGGAGGATCCTAACATAAGGAGAGAAGCAGTCAGGTGTTAAATTTTGTAGGGGAAAATATGACATGTAGGTATGCGGAAGAAATCGCGGGAGAAGTGCTAATAAAAAAAAAACTATAACGTTGGTGTAGGTTCTTTACATTGAGGGAGGGCCCCGTACCTTGAATTTGCCACGGGCCCCAAACGGGCTAGTTATACGCCACTAGTTGGCGGGAGATGTACACCGGTGTGTTCGGCTTTGCGGCACGCAAACTGATTTCGGGCTCCATAGGAGCTTTGCCGCAGCGCAGCGGTTCTTGTTCGTTCGCGATCGGCGCTTCCTCCTTTGCACCGTCACGAAACCCTCATCATCAGCCCTGTTCGGTGCCTTTTTTGGCATAGGCTTCATACTTAGAGCACCTGAGGCACGCGCGGTGACGCTAGCGATTTCTTTTGTAATTTTTTTACAGAACAAGTAAGAACGGGGCCCGTGCCTAAATAATAGCAGCCGCACAGGTCGATCGATCAGGTTAAGCTACACTTGCCACGGTTGGTTTGTGGATGGGTGGCCATCTTTACATACCGAGACCCCTCCGAGCCTCGGAAAGCACGTTAACACTTTGCGGGACACTTAACGCCTCTCGACGTAATAACAATAAAACTTCTATTGTGTCTCGTTCAGTGTCCTTCAATGTGTTAAGCTGTTGGTCCCGGCTGTCATTCGTGGATCTTTGACAGTCGTTACGGGTAGTCAGACGCCCGAAAGTCTGACAACCAGTCTTACCAAGGGGTATCGTATTACCCAGTAATTGGGTTGTGGAGGTCAGATAGCCACCTGTGGAATGTGGGGCCGGACTTGTCGGACGCTCAGTTCGGTTTTCGGGCTGAGCGTTCCACAGTGGACGCGCTGGCCCGCCTTAAGGGCTAGGTGGAGGAGGCGATGGAGGCGGGGGACGGATTGTTGGCGGTGTCATTCGACATAGCCAACGTCTTCAACTCTGTTCCCTACAGCACCATCCTAGAAGCGCTCCGATTCCACGGGGTACCTCTATACATGCGGCGTCTACTGGCCAGCTACCTGGAGGATCGGGCGATCGTCCTCATGAACAGGGCTGGCCCAGTCCGGCGGTATGCAGTCGAGGCCGGCGTTCCACAGGGGTCAGTCGTAGGACCTCTCCTCTGCTACGTCGGCTACGACTGGCTCTTGCGGGGAACCCTCCTCCGAGGCATGAGTGTCGTCTGCTACGCAGATGACACTCTCCTCACCGCCCGGGGGGCGAGTTTCAGTGAGGCGGCCTCGGCGGGCGGATCCTTGGTCGCAGTGAGGATCCGCCGCCTAGGATTGACGGTGGCGCTGCACAAAACCGAGGCCGTGTTCTTCCACGAGCCTCGGCAGCGCTAACCACTAGACGCCCACATCTTTGTGGAGGGCGTCCGAATTGAGGTGAAGGCCCAGATGAAATATCTGGGCCTTGTACTCGACAGCAGGTGGCGTTTCGGCCCGCATTTTAGCGGGCTGTCGACGCGCCTGCTGAAGACTGCGGGCGCTCTCTCGTGGCTGCTCCCCAACTTGAGGAGGCCCAGCGCGCGATGCCGGAAACTTTACGCCGGCATCTTGAGGAGTATGGCCCTTCACGGGGCCCCTATTTTGGAGGACTCCCTCCGCAGGAGGACTCCCTCCGCAGGAGGGAGAATGCCGCCGCATTGCGGGCCCCCCAACGCCAGCGGGTGGCGAGGGCCTACCGCACGGTCGGCTTCTCAGCGGCATGTGCTCTGGCTGGCACCCCGCCTTGGGAACTCGAGGCGTGGGTGCTCGCCAGAGTATATGAATGGACGGCGGGGCGGAGGGCGAGAGGACAACGCCCAGCCCCGGAAGAGCGGGAAACCTTCCGGCGGGAGGCGAAGGACGCCATAGTCGTCCACTGGCCGCGGGACCTCGCCGCCGCAGTCTTCGGCCGCCGAACCCTCGACGCGATTGGGCCGGTCCTGCGAGACTGGCTCGACCAGTCGCACGTTCCTCTCCTTCCGTCTGGTGAAGGTGCTGTCCGGACACGGTTGCTTCGGATCGTACCTGCATCGTATCGGGCGGGAGGAGACGCCGTCGTGTCACGACTGTGGCACGGTGGAGGACACGGCGCAGCACACTCTCGAGGTGTGCCCGTCGTGGTCCGAGCCGCGCCGCAGTCTCACCGCGGCGATCGGAACGGACCTCTCGCTCCCCGGCTTGGTCAACGCCATGCTGGGGGATGAGGGGTCCTGGCCGGCAGTCGCCTCCTTCTGCGAACACGTCATGTCCCAGAAGGAGGCGGCGGAGCGCGCGCGGGAGGAAGACCCTATCGCGGCGCCGCTCCGAAGGCGGAGGAGGGGTCGAAGAAGACGTCAGTATGATAGTCATCTCCGACTCCTCCCAGGTAGAAGCCAGCAGGTAACGGGTGCGGGGGCACCCTCGCCTGTATTGCACAGGCTTTCACCAGTGCCGGACGGGAATGGCCAGGTGTTCCCGGCCATTCCCGTAGCCCCCCAGCCGGGGGGACATGCGGGGCCCACCAGATAGGCGGGCATGCGCCGGGGGGGTTGTGGACGCAAAGGCTTAGCCGGATTCCCATGACCCCCCCATCAAGGCGATGAGGGAACACCGCTGAGTTTTAGTGGGTATACTGCCACTCTGGCAGGGAGTCCCACATACCCCCATCCCCCGTCCCCCGACGAGCGGAGATACGTAATGTCATTTCTCAGCGATTCAGCTGCATCCGGTTAGACTGGAAGCCGACCCCAACATAGTTGGGAAAAGGCTTGGTAGATGATGAAGCAAGCATATAAATTGACTGCTGTTGTTGATTGGTGTGAAATGGTGCTGTCTGTCGGTCTTGCGGCGTATAACCGACGTCAAATCAAATCTAGACCTCACTACCGTTAGAGGAATATCGTACAAGCCACGATATGTAGTGAGTACGTCCGCGTAGGTCGCAGTGACGTAGCCAGCTAATCGTGTAGGACACCAGTTGAATTTCATGTTTGTTTGTCAGTTGTATGACGAAGAGTTGCCGTTTATTATCGCACTATGAGTACGGCTGGGTCTATAGCATCAAAAAGTTGTAGTATCGATGTGTTTTTGACTTTAAAATCTTACAGTTTCATCGCGACGATCTTATTGCATAACAGTTTTTATCAATTTAAAGTGTATTGTGTCTGTTCCAAACGTATCCGATGAGAATGTAGCGGTATCTACAACGCCACAAGAGAACAACGCGTCATACTGACGTTACGCAAAATCTTACATCTCGCAAGCAGAGTTTACCGCGCAACTAGCATAGATACTAACGGCCCGACATGAATCATAGGGCAGTTGCCCGCCAGACACAACACCCGTCTGGTCGGAGGATCCTCCCTTTTCTATAGAGTATGAGTGAACTTTACACCCTTTTCCTCATACCTCTTTATGAATGTAAACAAATGGACTATTGAGATATAAAGTTGAAACTTTACATAATATGAATGTGCTACTAATTATCTTGAGTAGGTTCATTCCATTGTGTAAAAATTTGACCAGTGTGGTAATTGTTTAACCCACTATCAGCAGGTAGCAATGGCTTTCATTTTGAGAATTCAACCACATTCATGGCGTTATTTACGTTGTTGAGCAGGGAAATTTTTCGAACTTATGTAGCAATGGATTAGCAATATCATTCGAAATGATCCAGATTCAGATTTAAGCCCGGAATACACATGCCTGTAACTTGCAAAAAAGTAGCTTATTTGCTTGTTGGAAGGTGGACCGACGACCTTGTGAAAGCCGCAGGTATCCGTTGGATGCGAGAAGCACAGAACCGGTCGAAGTAGAGGTGCTTTGGGGGGCCTATGTCCAGCAGTGAATGTCTTTCGGCTGAAATGATGATGAGCTTGCATGCCTTGAGCCATAAAAACTTCTGATTGGTGAATACTATGCCTACTGGCATGCAAGCTACTTGCATACTTTTCTTCAAGTTACATGTGTATTGCGAGCTTAACACAATTAGGGTGCAGAACAGGGGTATTTTACACATTCATCAAATACTTTTGCAAAAACAAAAGTCCGGTTAAATAACCGGAAGAAGAAACCCAGAGAAACCGGGAGAAGCAAAAAAATGTTAGATGGATCTACCTAACATTTTATTCCTTCTATAATTTAGCCACCTCAATAAATCCAGTACTTTGTGCATTTAGGTAGTTTTCTTATTTTGTATCCGCTCTATCTGCTTACTGGAATGTTAATGAAATGAAAATAACATTCTCGTTTTAATACTCACATACGTAACTGCCTCAATTCCCTCTAAGTTTTGATAAGATAATCAGAAATAAATAAACTCAGCTCCGTTACTGTTAGTTGGAGTTAGTTCGAACAACTTCGGAGTGTCGGGCAGTCGGGCCCGAAACCCACGCAGATGAGGTAAAACAGGTAGGTAGATAATTATAGCGCTATAAGGTTAGTTTGGCGTGTGGCCAAAATCGGAACTAACGCTGCCATCTTGTTTTTTGAATAGGTATGTACATTTCAAGTGACATTTCACAAAACAATTGCACATTTTTAGGGTTCCGTTGCCAAATGGCAAAAAAGGAACCCTTATAGATTCGTCATGTCTGTCTGTCTGTCCGTCCGTATGTCACAGCCACTTTTTTCCGAAACTATAAGAACTATACTGTTGAAACTTTGTAAGTAGATGTATTATGTGAACCGCATTAAGATTTTTACACAAAAATAGAAAAAAAACAATAAATTTTGGGGGTCCCCATACTTAGAACTGAAACTCAAAAAATTTTTTTTCATCAAACCCATACGTGTGGGGTATCTATGGATAGGTCTTCAAAAACGATATTGAGATTTCTAATATCATTTTTTTCTAAACTGAATAGTTTGCGCGAGAGACACTTCCAAAGTTGTAAAATGTGTGTGTGTGTCCCCGTAACTTCTAAAATAAGAGAATGATAAAACTAACAAAAATATATGATGTACATTACCATGTAAACTTCCACCGAAAATTGGTTTGAACGAGATCTAGCAAGTAGTTTTTTTTATACGTCATAAATCGTAAACCGCAATTTACCTTTCATTCAATCAACTCAAATATAAAAATAAAATAAAAATTTTAATTTCATAAACATAAACCTTATGCATAAACCGGGATGTTACGGAACCCTCGGTGCGCGAGTCGGACTCGCTCTTGCCCGGTTTTTTTTACCAACAGCGCCCCCGTCGACGTCATTCGAGAGCCAATAAGCTCCTTGAGCAATGTAGTTCCTATGGTACAGTCGACGATCAAAGTGAGTTTAGAACTGAAGGATGTTAGAAAAAAGGTTTGATGAATGAAAAATGTGTGATGGATTATCTGCAGTCTTTTCACAGTTATTTAACCTTTGATTAGCATTACTGTCAAAATGAGGTTGCTGTTAGAGTGCTGCCACTGACAACTCGGTCAAAATGACAGTGATCTTTATTGTTGTTAACATAAGTAGCCGCTTGGCCCTTGAGTTGCTGCTGTCAGAGAAATAACTGTGAAAGGAGTTGAAGTAGGTAGTTAAGTATTTTTTATAAATCATTATTGAACATCATCTGCCTAGCCTTTTCCCAATTATGATAGGGTAGGCTTCCAGTCTAATCGGAGGCAGTTGAATACCAGTATTTTTTACATGGAGCGACTACCTATCTGACCTCCACAACCCAGTTAATGGCTTATTACCCAGTAACTGGGTTGTGAAAATTTAACTAGTGAGTTATCTGACCTCCACAACCCAGTTACTGGGTTATTACCCAGTAACTGGGTTGTGGAGGTCAGATACACCTTGGAAAGACTGGTTGTCAGACTTTCGGCGACTACCCGTAACGACTGTCAAAGATTCACGAATGACCGCCTAGCAGCAGTATTTTATAAAGATAGCTGACCCGGTGAACTTCGTACTGCCTTAGAATCAAAAAAGCCATTCCATATAAAATGTATAAGAAACTAAAATATCTTCATTATTATTTTTTCGTGAATTTTTCCCGTGTTTTAATAGTTATTCTGCTATTCGGGGTGAAGACAAATCCAACAAATCAAAGATCATAGAAATCGGTCCAGCCGTTCTTGAGTTATAAATGGTGTAACTAACCCGACTTTGTTTTATTTATATAGATCATATAAATGTAAGTAGGTATAATGTGACATCACGCCTTGTTACCCCGAAGGGTTAGGCAGAGGTGAACCCCATACATCCTGTGGGTGTCGTAAAAGGCGACTAAGGGGCGTACAGGAGAATGGGCAGCAGCGTTCTCTATGCATTCCACCACCATACCATACTGCGATCGCCAACCCGCCTGCCAAGCGTGGCGATTATGGCAAACCCCCCCTTTTGGGGGAGGCCTATGTCCAGCTGTGGACGACTTTCGGCTGAAATGATGATAATGATGATGATGCTGCCATCATCATCATAATTATGGGTCCATACCCATAGTAGGTACCACCCACATTCAAAAAGATATTTATCGAGAGTGGATAATATAATTTTAAGGTAGGGGTTCAAAATTAAATAATATTTTTTACTTTGTCACACCACCTTTAAGAATGTATCTTAACCATTCATTACTTTGTTTTTTTTTGGGTGGGAATTTATCAAATAACTTCTCCCGCTCTAGGCGGAGCTGGGAGGCGGGCGTGTCGGACTTTTACTGACTAAAACCCAACCGTGTTCCTTCAGTTGTCTATGCCAGGAGCCACGGTAACTCTTTCGAACAACCTGCGACCCTGGCAAGAGCATTAATTACCTTGGCTTTCGGTATAAATATGACAGAATATTATATTTCCTGTACAAAAAAGAGAATAGAATAAAATAAAGCTATTATTTTGATACTATACGATCAATGTAATAAATAGGTGAACAATTCAACATTAATTTATCAAAATGAATTATGACGCGTGTGGTGGCCTGTTAGAATTCACTGAAATTATATTTTAAATGTAGTTGGTTTTCACAAAAGGTTTTCCTAATTACCTAGTTTATTTTTGACACGTAGATTTTCAGGCGCAAAATTAATCATTATTAATTTGAAAATAGCTGGAACTACCGCTAGATTATCGGTCCATTCTTCATTATTAGGAAGGTATAAAAAACTGTTTTTACAAATTCAAACTCAAACTCAAATCATTTATTTCAATTAAACCATTTACAGGCACTTTTGAATTGTCAAGAAGTCGGTCAGTCAGAAAATATGAAGCTAGTTGCCCATTCCAAAGCGTAGGTACCTATACCAAAGAACGGGCAAGAAACTCCATGGACACTCTTTTAAATTGTACTTTTACAAAAATATTAGTTACATCATTAATGTTGAATTTACACTTATAATTATGTGACAAAAAGAACAACGGATTTAAAAAAATAAAAACACTACAAAGTGATATTTAAATAACTTTAATTTCGGAAGTCGGTGTCGCTGGTTCCGCATTTTGGTTTTAAGACACCGGCTTATATTTTACTTTTTAGTTACTAGTGCATTGAAGAATTGAAGAAACCGCTGGAAGAATTATCAAAATTCACATAGAAATAGATTACATTTATGCATATAACTTCGTACATAAGAATAATTACCTAATGTATTATAAGCTATAACCTTCCTGAAAGTAAGTATGTAAATCACATTAAGGGGCTTACAGAGCCTAAATACCCAGTAACTGGGTTGTGGAGGTCAGATAGGCAGTCGCTCCATGTAAAATACTGGTATTCAGCTGAATCCGGTAAGACTGGAAGCCGACCCCAACATAGTTGGGAAAAGGCTAGGTAGATGATGAGAGGACCTAAATGCAAAAAACGCAAGTTTTGGAAACAATAAAAGTATATGATCGACTACAGTAAACAAAATCAGAAAAATATAGGATAATTATATGTTAGGTAGATAGTGTGTTGAAAACATAAATTAAATAAACTAAATCGATACGATAGAAAAAAAACATGAAGATACCTCTAAAAACTTTATTTTTACAATAAAAACCATAGGTTTATTAAACATATTTTTGTCAGATTATTCTAGAAACAACATACTAAAACTTAATTTTTTAGTCCAAACGATAGATCATTTGTAATTAAATAAATGCTTCTTATTTTGCAATTAATTACCAGCGTTGTGTCATCACGCTTCTCTTTCTTTTCTATGCAGTCCGACAGAGACCGCGCTTTAGGTCATGTAATATTGAAAGAATTATCAAAATTGGCTCATTAGTTTTTGAGAAAATTGCGGACATACAAACATACATACATATATACATACATACGGGTCGAATACAGAACCTCTTTTTTTGAAGTCGGTTCAAAACCAAGCTCTTTAGGCCATTTAAAAATGCTGAAGAACAGCAATTCGGAAGTACCTACCTACGACAAACAACTTGTGTTCTTATTGCCTTTAGATGCGACTCCCCGTCTTCTCATGCATAATACCAGCCTCTTACTGTCCCACTGCTGGGCAAACGCCTCTTCTCATATAGATAAGGCACTAGCATTGATCACCATGCTTGTTCAAGATGGATTGGCGATTTAAGACTGATATTAACGGCGATAAGCCTAGGTTTCCTCAAGATGTTTTTCACTCGATTCCTGTTTTTAACCCCCGACGCAAAAACGACGGGGTGTTATAAGTTTGACGTGCCTGTGTGTGTGTGTCTGTCTGTGGCATCGTAGCTCCCGAACGGATGAACCGATATTGATTTTGTTTCTTTTGTTTGAAAGGTGAATTAGTCGAGAGAGTTCTTAGCTATGTTTGATGAAAATCGGTCCAAGATAGCCGCCGCCACAAAATGGCGGATTACATATTTTTTCACAACTCCCTCAATATGGTTATCAAATGAAAGGGCTTGAATAGTAGAATACTATACACTATTACAAATTTCAAATCCAAGAGGGCCGCCACCACAAAATGGCGATTAACATTTTTTTTTTCACAACTTCTTCAATATCAGGTATCAAATGCAAGGGCTTGGCAAATAGAATATTGAAAGGCAATTTATAAATAACTAACGAAATGAAAACTAAAAATTTGAAAATATTTTTTTTGTCTGATCAATGCTCTAGATTGATGAGGAAAGTAGAGTGATGACTGGTAGGTACCAACGACCACTGAGTTTGACCATTTTTATTACGAATGGAATTATCCTACTTAACAAACGTATTTCTACATCAGATAGTGTCGCATTCACATTTTATAAACTAGATCTGAAATACCTAAGATATCTAATAGCTATGAAATACGTGTACGAAAGTTGAATAACTAAAGGAAGAACTAGAAAAAAGATATAATAAAACAAAAAACTCTGTTTAGTCTTAAACAATATTCTTCTACTATTAATTTTACGGATAAAAAACCTAATTAAACACCAAATTACCTGAATCTTAAAACGGAAGAAAATAAAAGAAACGTAATACAAAAAATAAGGAGTCCCTACAAAAACCATGAAATAAAAAAAATTAAATTAAATATTAAAAAAAAACCCCCGACACAAAATAATAATAAAATTAAATGTAATTGGAAAAGGATAAAATAATTTAAAAACCCCCGACTTAAATAATTTATGTAACGAAACTAAAACAGATAAATTCTTATGGAAGTCGGGGGACCGTTCTATGGAACACCTTATATTCTAAGAGGTCCCCCGACTGCCATATTATGAATTTATCTGTTTTAGTCTCGTTACATAAATTATTTAAGTCGGGGGTTTTTAAATTATTTTATCCTTTTCCAATTACATTTAATTTTATTATTATTTTGTGTCGGGGGTTTTTTTAAGTTTTTATTTAATTTTTTAGACTCATACAAATGTACAATCTGTCAAATTTCTTTAAAAGATTTGCAACTTTAGGTATCGCTAAAGGATAAGGCTCAAAGTTGATTGGGAAAATTTTACAGTTTCGGGTAGCTTGATGTGCTAGCGTCTATACAATTTCAACCATTTTAATAAGAGATGATACAAATGACTTAATTCTCGTATTACGAAAAAAAATTAGTTTAAATTTTAACAGCTCTATTGAACCAAATTGTCCTAGATTTATTTTCATTTACACCTTATGCATCAAATCAAATCAAATAATTGATTGGTTTGCAAACCAATAAACTATTATCTAACATTATTTAGTACATAGATCTTTTATTACAAGAGTCCTCCATGCCTCTACCGTCACATGGGCATGCAAAACATATTATTATTTAATTTACATGAAAGACATTATAATTTTAAATAACAATTAGAAGAATAAAATTATAAAATACAAATTAATGTCAAATCGTTTGAATTACTTACAGTAAAAATGTCACAATAATAGCAAATGTCAACTATGGTTGCCATAAAAATAAAATGTCAAATGGTTTAATAGCATGTCAATCAGTCAGTGATTCATCATCAAGGAAGTCGTTAATTGTGTACCTAATAACCTTTTTCAATTAATATTTCGATTACTGCCCTTTTAAATTTGAATACAGTCATAGTTTTAATAATACTTATTAGGTAAGAACTTTGTTATAAATATGCATATTGTTTATCTTGGGTATTTAACAAATAGACCACGGGACCAATAGTCAATCTATAGGTACCTAGGTACTAATATTATCAAAAGGTATGTGAGTTTTTATGAAGGGATAATCTTCGAAACGACTGATCCGATTCCGAAAGTTCTGTCACTAACGGTAAGCTACGTTATTGTGAATGCCATAGAATATGTTTTATGTTAAAACACGCTCACGAAGTCACGGGCAGAAGCAGGAATTTAATAATTTGAATATTATGTCTACACCCCATTAGAAACCTGTCATATCCTCCGACTTCGACTGCCATAGGTCGACCTCCACTGACCTATTTTGTTAGTATTACTATGCCATTTCCTTATGTATCGATTATCGAATGGTTCGGCAATAATTAAGTTTATTCGGTTAATCATTACTAATTGCACTAGTTACTTGAACATTGCCATCACAGCATATTACGTTAAGTTGTGTTGTATATCATTATGCTTGCATAGTCTTGGAATGCGTAAGTAACCAAGCACTTTAGTAAGTACTTAGGTTAGGGTACTTACGCATTCCACGACTACGACGATATTATCCAATATAATATAATCCATACTGATATTATAAATTTGAAAGTCTAACTCTTTCTGTCAGTCTGTCTGTATGTTACCTTTTCAAGCCTAAACCGCTGAACGGATATCGATAAAATTTGGCAGGGAAATAGATTACATCCCGTGGAAGGACATAGGATAGATTTTATCCCGATATTCCCACGGGATCGACATTTATGCGTTTGAAACCGCGGCTAGTAATGGATAAAATCGTCAAATACTTAGTAGACATTACAAATCACTTAGTTGACATTGGAAATCTTCCTTCAATACCTCGAAGTTCACACATAATAAATAGGCACTAAAAACACTATGCTTCATTTTGCCTACATTCGAAATCAAGAAGCGAAAGTGCAGCAACAAATATAGAAGATTTCATACAGTTATGCATCGTAATTTAATACGTAGGTATTACAAAGTAAGCAGCCACTGAGTGCATGTTACAATATCAACAGTTTGTAAAAGAATTCAAACACACACTGTTTATAAAAAGATCCTATCATAGACGCATGAATATGAAACGATCGTAAAAGCTAGCCTGTGCAATACTATGTTAATTACATAGTCAATGTTTATACAGGACTGCTAGCGCCATCTCTGGAACGCTGCTAGTGTCGGTGACAGAACATGATTTCAATGGAACGTGGTTCGAATTATTTTCGAAACCATGCTTTGAAGAACGTCGACACTGAGTGTAAGGTACTATTAATAGATGGCGCTTCTTGTTATTTGTTCTATCTTTACAGAATGTTCAGTTTGGGGAATCGACTATGTTTATTTTTTTACGGTACTTATATATGATGCTATCGTGCACAAAAGAGATGGCGGTAGTCATATCTATGCCGATTTCAGCCGAAAGACGTCCACTGCTGGACATAGGCCTCCCCCAAGCATCGACACTTCGACCAGTTCAGTGCTTCTCGCATGCAGATAACATAATTATCGTATTGCTCATGGTGCTAAGAGCCGAATAATCTAGTGTGTTAAAATCTGGGAGCATCGTCTAGATTTTTCATTGGAATAAAATTTGTAAGTTTTCGGGTGTTATTTATGTTAGTTATGCATCCAGCAGTGGTTTTCAGTCGTAGTTTTACCACTCAACAACAGGTAGGTAGAACCTATTTGCTACGAGTCGTAGCAAATAGGTCCGAGTCGTAGCGACTAGTAGGGTCTACGCAGTTACGAAGTTGGCGTTCATTCCACTAGGTGGCTCCTGGCTCCTGTAGAAGTTATCCCTTATCAGCTTTTACTAAAAGTAAAAGTAATATTGGAAAGGTTTGCTACGAACATAAGCGTGCGTAGAGCGGTAGATGGTACTACTTTACCAACGCAAACATACATTAGGTACCGAACAGATGCTACCATGGAATTAATGGCTTAGCTCTAAGTATACAGGGTGGCAGGAACATCGGCAGTTACCATGGATTCAGTACGTCTCTGGTCCCCTCTGCATCGAAATTTAATTTTTAGTAGGTTTAAAAAATGGTGTTCTCTATTATTTTGACTGGCTAGATAGGTATTGCATTTGTAGATGTTTCCTATGAGTGCAATATAATAATTATTATTTATTTATTTCAGACATAATTTTAGTCCACAGTTTTACACTCATACAATTATTAAAATTACTTATAAACGTATATTAAATTCAAAACAGATAAAAACCCCAAATAAAATATGTACCTGCAGATTTTTTTAAAATCGTTGACGATAAATTTGGCATGGCATTAAGTCCGCCTTTGTACAGTTTTTACTTGTGCATAAAGTTTTAATAAATAAATAAATTTCAACGGTCCTGAATCATGTACTAAATTCATAGGAACAGGTTTTGCGTCGTTACATGTTTTTATTAACCCTTCGTTTCCGAACGTGGATCCACGCGTGACACAATGGCTTTCTAATTGTTTCTGTAATTACGGCATTCAATCGGTTAATATGACTTTGCTACATACGCCATGTAATGCTTATTCCAATGTGGATAGACAGATACTATAAAATTATCGGTCTCTTTTTAGACTCTTCCTTTGTTACGTTCGCACAATATAACAATTTATCGAATTACCTAAAGAGTAAATTCGGGATCTTATTACTAAGCCTACGCTGTCTGTCTATCAGAGGGCGTACCTAGCCGTACACTCGTGCACCTAAATTTATGGATGTCGGTATAGTATTAACAACAGTTCAATATCTAAATTTTTATACAAACTGTGTACATATTAAGAAAAAAAATTATGTGCACGAGTGTAAATCTCTTAAACAGCTCAATATCATTGACAGCTTTATTTAGTCGGGTTATACGCGGAGATTTAGTATGGAAAAGTAATGAAAGCTAATTTCTCTTAAAATACAACATTTAGGAATCTGAATTTTTGGTCGCTTTAACTTCTATAAGAGTGCTAATTTTTGTATAAATTTGGGAAGAAATCACAGAGTATAGCGCGTAGTATATTACGCGATAGTCGTTCGCCACAAGCCCGCACTCCTCAGCCCCCCCAACCGAGTCGACGCTCTGTCGCCGACCCGGTCTTCACATTATTTTACCTGTGTTGTGTTCACCTATCATCTTGTTCTTTTGACAATATAAATAGACTCGTATTACCGCCGTTTAATTGCTCCTTACCCTATAAGAGTTTTTAATAGGGAACTCTTGAAATGAAAATTTGGCACCGTGACTACCGCCACCCTACCAACGGCATGGTATATTTCGTAAACTACTAGAGTACTAATGTTGAATTTTGGGTACTAATTTTATCTTGCAGGGTACCTACTAATTTTCTATGTAGGTTTGAGGAAAGCGACAAGGTTCTCTAACTTGGAATCAACATTCAAAGCCGTGTGGTCCTGCTGAACGATTGCGAGAAAGTTATCATCGTTGATTTCTCGGTAAATACAAATGGTTCAGTTTTTTTACGAAATAAATCACATTTATGGGTACTAAATTACTAATTATTTGTATACTTAGAATACCTGTAGCATGCCTCCTTTTTCGGCGCTCATGGTGGTCCTGCTGAAGGGAGCGTGACTACCGCCGGACCAAATTCAAAGTTGATTTTCTCAAAAACTACTAAGGTACCAATTTTGTTGTTCGAGTACTAATTAGTACCAATTGAGTAATAATTATTTACCAAATATGGAAACGATTGGCATAGGTAGTCACGGACCTGTGATGTTCAATATTTTTTTAAAGGAGTCTTTTCCACCTCCATCATCATGTAGGTAGGTGCATGCTTTTATTTCATTATTGTATGCTTATTTTGTTATTTCGTATCATTAAATATTTTAGAACTTTTTTCCTTTTTTTACTGGTATTCAGCTTCATCCGGTTAGACTAGAAGCCGACCCCAACATAGTTGGGAAAAGGCTAGGCAGATGATGATGAATTCTTTTAGAACTATACAGGGTGGAGAGGACATCGTAAACTGTAACCATCCGTATAGCGTTGTTGAAATTTTTCGTCAGTTAGTCCATACATTTCAGACCGCGCAGGTATTGCACTTTTCTATGAATCAGGTGTTTTTTTTTTATAACCGACGAAATATTTCTAAGCTAGGGTTTATGTCTAGAATCATGCGCTGAATTCATGCTTACAGTTCATGCATGCGCATCGATATCCTGCCACTCGGAATTGGGAGAGAGGGAGAGGAAGAGGTAACGATAGCGCAGTGCGCCAATAACAACACCAATATTTAAATTTCTATTTATTGATTCAATTTGAACTTCGAACTCACAATAAAATGCAGCACAGTAAACACAAAAATCATCAAACCATTTATTATTATGTAGAATACTTATTAAAATACGTGAAACAGTGATTGGAAAAAGGTACAGAAACCAGGTTTTAGGTACTACTAACATCGAATATTGTTGACGAACGACAATAAATTTAGATCGATTGAAAGTAGACATCCTATACCGACGAGAAACAGCTGATTTTGAGCAAAAAGTTTTGTTAAAAAAATAAGTGGTCGGCTCGTTACCATCATTATTAAAAATACATAGCGGTTACTTGATGCGGATTAAACTTACGTTATACACAGTGAGTAACTTACGTAAATGCCGTACGATAAGCACGGGCGGGCGCCTACTCGCACCTCTTTCGCTACGAGACGAATGTCTAACAGTACCATCTGTTATTCAAACCTCGTACTACGTCGATGACAACAACGCCATCTATCCCCAATTCAAGCAGATGGCCATGCGCAGCGAAATAGGAGCAACAGTGCGCCGTGGCGCATCTGATATGACTTCATTTGTAGTAACGCCACAACACCCGTAAACAAATAGAAATAGTGTATATAAATTAGCTTATGTAACAAATAAGCTTAAATGTATATAATACTGAGGCAGAATTACATCTTAACTACGACGTAACATTAAGTGTGGTACGTGGGATTAGACACGAGCGCAAGCCCTTACTTTATACGGACGAATGCGATATATAATTATATTTTGCTTTATATCTATGTATCTGACGCTAAAACATCTATATAATGTATTACTTTTTGTACATCTACTTATATATTAACCGTACATACACCCACTAAGCTTATTTGCCTCGCGACCGCGTACCCAAGGTGCGTACACAACCGTTTGCCGAAAACTGCCAAAATTAGATGCCCCTGTTGCCTTGACTAGATAAACAAATGTCAGCAGGACCGCTGCAGCTGCGCAGTAGTCACACGTGGTCGAGTACTCTAATACAAAACGCACGTTGAGTACACGGCGATCTTTCACATCGGGAACTTGAGTATTGTCCCGCGGGCGAACGGGAAGTATACATAGCGACCATGAGAGAGAAAGAGACAGATTCATCGACAACTTATCATTACTAAATTATTATGAAGGAATGTTTCAGAGTAATCAAAGACTGAATAGAAGATCGTTCACCCGCGCCGGCTATGCCGCCCGTCCCATCGCTAAGTACACATTAATTATTAAAATATATTTTCGCATTTATTACATAAAATTCACGTTATGTTCTACCTACGTTAGAAAAGTAAATGAAAGCGGGCATTATGTGTAAGTAATTTAGGTTCAAATTTGTACGCGGAGCCTATAAACACAGCGTACCATGGACGTTTGTTCCACTCGCCTCAGTGGTAACATTCAACGAACCGTACAGGGAAACTATAGCTAAACGATAGACAGACTAAAACTGAGATCATTCGAATAACGACTAACAAAACGCACCAAAGGACCGAGGAGCCCGTTGGACGTCACCACTGCGGGAGCGGCTTCAAAAACTTAATTTAAAAAACTCGACTACAGTGACACTTATGAATTCTAGGACACTAGACAAAAAAACTTAGATCTAAGTCCTTAAAATAATAATAAATATTTTGGTGCAAAGTAAATAACAAAAAATAAACCGTTATCACTTCTAACCTTAACAGTATGACTGACCGCGTTACCGCAAACGAATATTCCCACTAATCACACAAGCTTTATTAAAATGAATGTTTATAACAAAGGGTCTGCCCCGCCGGGAGTGCGTCCTCGCCGAACAATATATAAGTAACACACACATTCATTCCATAAAGAATTACGCTGAGGACAATAGATAAAGGTGTAGGGTAGAAAAACACCCTGTCTCTAGGGGCATCTAGCACACATCACAAGAATTTGGAAGTCTGTCTATTTCCTTTGACATCAGCAGCGTCTTTGAGTATTGTGTTGGTATTGCTCGGAGATTTTTTTTCTCCTAGATGAGACTCAAAGTTGAGGACGTTGAAGAGTTATTTCAAAGGAAATAGATTAACGAATTTGCCGAAAAGGACATCACAACAACCTGTAGCACTCCCGTCCAAAGTAGACCTGACGATACACACAAGTCAAGTCACTTGGCTGGACGTGACGAACGTCGCACTCCTAATGGGGATATAGGGGGAGGGAAAAGGGAGGGGAGGGGGTGGTAAGAGGTGGGAATCTACTCTTTGACCTCGAAGTACTTGTAGGTCGGATTCTCGTAGCCGTTGATCTGCATGTTGGCTACGTGTCGCTCCTCAGGAGTGGGGGCGACGGCACCGGTCTGTTCCACCTGGGAAAAAAGTAAATGTCTTAAGAATTCTCATCATCGCAGAGTCGTTGTAGATTTAGAATGCGAAGACTCCATAATCAGACCCAAGATCCCAAGGGCTTTAACCAACACGGGACGTGAAGACTATAGGCTCTTCCCCACAGAGAGCCTTGTAGCTTTTCTAAAACTGTGCTTATAATTTCATACAAATTCTGTTCTATTTTTGAGTTTTTTCGGTGACTACTAGTAATTCGGATGAGTTTGGAACCACTGTTTCACCTTGGTTCACAGAAAGCGCCTTTGGTTCACGGAAACCAATTAGATCATTATTTTTAAGTAAGCTGTATTCCCATTCGCTCGCTCTTGCATCCTATGTCGACGGAGCCCCGCTTCGCGGGACTCCTATTTCTGTGGTCTAAAGTAACCTAACCTCGGGGTGCCCTTCGCTCGCTCTGGCATCCTACGTTGCGCTTATGTAAACCAAGGTATCTGAAAACAGTGCTTTCTATGAACAAAGTTTACGGCATCTATGAACAGAGATCTCTGTCAACAGTGCTTCCTATGAACCGAGATATCTACAAACAATGTTTTCTATCAACAAAGTTTTCGGTGTTTTAGTTTTTTTTTCCTTTTTGTTTTTTTTTTTCTAGGAATAGAGATTTCTTTTAACTATTTTCTGCATGTAATCGTATCGTACAAGCGTGTTTCTATCTTAGGTTCCACACCGAACTCGGACACCGTGAAACAGTAATAATGTTGTTTAACACTAACCTGGACGAATCCCTGAGCAGGCGGCGCACGGTCGCGGCGACGCGCCACAGCGAGCGCCACGCAGGCGGCCGCCGCCAGCGCCGCGCCACCCACGCACAGCGCCGGGTACAGCGCGCTCGCCGAGCCGGGGCCGTTAGCCAGGCCCGCGCCGCGGACTGTGTAGCCCTGTAAGCGTAACTAGGGGTGAGTTTAAGCGTCAGAAATTGGTCCTTTGAGCCGTAAGCCTAGGACCAAAATAACGTGAAGCAATTTGTAAGTTTCTAAAAGCAACAACATCAAGTTGACACCGACAAAGTAGTTTTCACCATCATTAGAGACTAAGTTGTTTTAATGTACTCACAGGCTGTGAGTGCTGCAGCTCGTGTTTGAGCGCGTGCGCAGGTGGTGGGGGCGCGCGCTCCTCTGCATGCTCTAGAGCAGCGCGTAGACCCTCGCCTTCCGTCTGCAACGGGCAACAATCAAACATATTATTATACAAAGTCTCTGGAAAATACGAGAAAAGAGGGATGCGACTGCGGCGGCATCTACATCGCCGCATGCGAATTACGCATCACACTGACATCACGAAAAACCCCGGCATCAATCATCGGGCAGTTGCCCACCAGGCACAACACCCGTCTGATCGAAGGATCAGACGGGTGTTGTGCCTCATACCTCTAAACGATCAAGAAGTGACAAATTTGAAAGGAGAAAATCTGGATGGTGTGAAAGGTTAAGAAGGCAGTTAATTCTGTGATGATGGCTAAAAGAGATGAATAGAAGAAAGACGTCCTTCGTTGACCCAATATAAATTGGGTTTAGACCAGGAGGATAACAATGATGTTTTCTATTCTAAATAAGACATAGACTTAACAAACATTGGTTTAACTCATCTTTATCAAAAAGAAATGCAATTCTTTGATGTACTCACCTCGCTAGTGGATCGTCGGCTGGAAGTCTCGCTGACGTCGCCGGTCTCAGCGGTCTCGCTCTCTGGTACATCAGTCACCGTGCTCGTGATTATTTCCTACAACAAACAAAATTCTCTTAATTTTTCACGCCTTAAAATACATTAACACATGTTTAAAAGTACCAATTATTCAGCTTGTAAGCCCGTATTATCGTCTTTTCTCCAGTTCCAAATAAATTGAGGTAGTAAGGAAACAGTCTATTGGAAGCCATCAGATCAAAAACTGCCTTGTCTCTGGCAGGAAAATCGACAGGAACTGAACCAAGGGCTCATATATCTGTACTCTATTTCTAAAAATCGTTCTACTTACGGTGGTAGTAGTATCCTGGGAGAAGGCAACGTGGGTGGTAGAATCATGTGGCGTGACGGACGCAGCAGAAGGTACCGGTGACGCACTGGCGGACGCAGAGGGGGACGCGGAGGGGGGCGCAGACGCGGAGGGGGAGGGGCCGCGGGTGCTGCTGGACGAGGGGTCCTCGATCTCACTGGCTTCACTCGCTTCGTCATCAGCTTCTAGGCTTTCTTTGACGCCGTTTGATGTCTGGAAGACGATAGTGTCGCAGTTGTTTTGAAATTCTCGGATTATAGAGAAGATATGTCGCTTTTTCCAACTAGAGGAGCCTACAAGATCTACATCTTCGTGGATATTGGATGAATACACACAGCATGTTTTAATTCTTTAGTACTATTCAGGCCATTATACTATTAGTACTATTCAGGCATGTCTGTGTGGTGCCGGACTTAAAGAATTGCACCACCCCTTACTTCCCGTGGGTGTCGTAAAAGGCGACTAAGGGTCTTACCGGAGAATGGGCAGCAGCGTTCTCTATTTATTCCACCATCATACCATACTGCGATCGCCAACCCGCCTGCCAAGCGTGGCGATTATGGCAAACCCCCCCCCCCAAATTGGGGGAGGCCTATGTCCAGAAGTGGACGTCTATCGGCTGAAACGACGAACGACTATTCAGGCGGGTAATTCTTCAGGAAGTTTATACAGATTACTTTAAGAGGAAACTTCAAAAAGAAGAAGATTCTTAAATTGTTTGTATGTACCTATTATTTTTAAACTAAGGATATTTTTGAAGAAATAGCAACTTCCTAAAAAAGGGACCTTCCAAATTTTTCTAAGGATGCTTGTTTACCTTAGCCCGTTCATTCTGGATGTCCTGTCGCTGTCGGGTGCGCTGGTCTCGCTTAGCGTTGAGCTGATCACGGGCGGCCTGTTCTCGCTGTACTTCAGCCTCAATGCGATCCAGTAGTAGTTCCTCGGCTTCAGGGGTCATCGACATCAGGGACACCGCCATGTCGTCCTTGGATTGCATCGACTAGAATGTTAGAATTTATCTTGTGTCACCAAGAGTTGCAGTGTTAACTAGCTTTAATGACTCTTGGTAACGAGAGAGGTAGGGAAAATGGAATGATGATTTCTCTTGGTGCTGTAGTCTCGTCTACCTTAGTATATTTATAGTGTAGTCTACATGGTACGACTCTAGAATTCAAGAAGTGATGACTTTAATACCATTAAAAACAGGGACGTGGAAGGATAAGGTTTTCCAAATAATACAATATTCTTCCCACATTTCTTACCTGAACGTAGTCTTCAATAGCAGTTCCGATGTTGGCGTACAGATGAGGGCGGCGACGGAGAGCGGAAAGGGCACGTTGGAGAGCACGGTCAGCATCCTATGTGGGATAATAGTTATGATGAAAAGATCAACTTAAGGAGAAAAAGATAGAAGAAATGATAAAGATGCAATTAGATTACGGTCCGACGCCATTAACCAATGTATATTCTGGGGGGCAGCATGGGCCAGTACACATTTGGCTCCGATCAGTACCTGCAGTCGGTCGGCAGCACTGGATCGCTCAGCAGCAGCAGCCTCGCGTCCGTTGGCGGCGGCGCGGCGCCACGCGGCTAAAGCTCCACTTCGTTCAGCAGCCAGGGCACGGACTAGACGCTGCAGGCACTTCTGGACGCGGTGAGCCTGTCGAAATAGAACGGTATAGTAAAGGATATAAGAGATCTAGAATCTAAATTCACTTCATAGCTGTGAAGCTACCTTCGAGAAATTAATATATTTAGTGAAGGCGACAAAATATCACCTGTTCAACTTATCATCATTACCTACACATTGAAAACTGTTGCTTTAACCATCGAAGAAGAAGATTTAGAGCTTGAGAAAGCGCCTTCTCGAGTTTCAAGTGTTACTCAATCCACAGTACCTGAGAGAACTACTTACATTGGGTGGGGTATCCCGGAGTGATCGGGTGTAGCACGCGAGCGCGGTGCGGCGACGTTGAGCGAGGTGAGCCAACACACGCTGTTGATGTAGAGCGGCCAGGCGGCGACGCTCAGCTACGCCTTCCTCTTCAAGAGTCTGAGGAAAACAGTCGAGTTCATTTAGTATAGTGATGGATGAAAAACTGTTCATACGTTGTTACTACTTTGCTTTTTTGAAATTTGCGAACTTTTGAATATATGAGAGACAACATTTGAGCAAGGAAAAGTTGCCTACTAATAATATAAACTACTTTTATGACGCAACATTATTGAAAACAGATCGACAATAGTAAAATGCCATTGTTGTATTTATATTTTTTTTGGTATTTGCTTCGTGACCGATGTTACGTTACATCTTAAGTATTTGAAACCGCTAAGTAAGTACTTATGTTTCCATTACCAAAATTACCTGAATGTTAGACTGGAACTTGGCAGTCATGCGTTGGCGGAAGGTCTGTGCGGCGGCGGGGTCGTTGCTCATCATCTGCTGGTACCTGTCTTCGAGCTCCGACCATTCCTTCATCACCTTGGTGATCTGTCACACACACAATTCAGTACAAAAAACCGTAGTTTTTCTGTCATTTTCCAAACCTATTTACTTATTTCAGACCACAACTCCCGGTATCTAAAATCCTATTCTATATCACATTGTCAAACTTCTTAACCAAGATATTACAAGAAAATAATTTTAATGAAAGTTTACACTAGATCAGTGACTTGATCAGTTCTGGAAGCCACTGAAACATAAATTTAATATTTAGTCTCTGGACTTAAATGAAAGTTTCCACTTGATTAACCGATCAGTTCTTCAGAAACGACTGGTTAGACATTGTATTAGTCTGACTGAATTTTCTATTTTCCACGGCATTTCTTACCTTTTCACGGTGCGTCTCCTCCAGCCTCTGCTGCGCATCCTTGTAGCTCTGATGTTCAGTGCGAGGGTCGAAGTGCGAGAAGTAAGGGTCGGAGGTAGCGGAAGAAGCCTGCAAACAATATAACAATCAGTCTTAACATTAACGTTGCCACGCTAATGGGGCCTAAGATGAAATGTAGAGATGTGTTGCTGGGAATTTTTTGTACTGCTTCATTTTACTAACTTAATCAATAAAGCTGTCACACCCTTTATGCCAGTCATGTCAAAGATACGGCCCGCGGGCCAAGTCCGGCCCTCGGGCCATTTCGATACGGCCCGCGATCACAATATATCACAGATAAATGAATCTTGTTTTTTAGAGATTTTAGACTGCACTCAATGCCTCTACGCAGGTTTAAAAATACGCGCGCTTTACTTAAAAGTAATTTCAAGAGTAGCGCCTGACTAGACGAGTGAGAGAGTGTTAGTTATGTTTTTCTCTCTCTCTCGTGCGCGCGCGAAGTCGTCTTCTATTTCGTCCGTGCAGCTAACGCATACTGCGCCCCTCCCCCGCGCACTCAGGTTGAAGTCTTTGTTACGAGCAGTCGCGTCAAGCCCCCAAACTGGAACGGGCACTAACGACTTTTGGCACGCGAAGTAGTTACTCTCTTGCCACTACTCTTGCCCAACCTGAGGGGGCCAAACGCCTCCTGCCGGAGGCTTTACGCGGGGGTCGTGCGGTCCATGGCCCTATACGGGGCCCCGGTGTGGGCGCGTTCACTGCGGCGGCGAGCCGCCCACTACCTGAACGCGCCCCAGAAGGTGGTAGCCATAAGGGTTATCCGGGGCTACCGCACGATCTCGGGCGAGGCGGCAAGCCTCCTTGCCGGACTGCCGCCATGGGATCTGGAGGCGATAGTCCTCGCGCGCCTTCACTACGTCGGGGGGAGGATCCGCTTCCGCGGCAAATCGCTGCGGAGCGGACGGATCTCCGGCGCGATCTCATGGCGGCATGGAAAGAGCGACTGTCGCAACCCAGCGCAGGGCACGCCGCAATAGCGGCGATAAGACCCCTCTTTGAGGAGTGGCTAGAGAGGCGCCACGGTGCCCTCACCTACCGCCTGACGCAGGTCCTCACCGGACACGGAAGTTTCGGGAGGTTCTTGCACATCATCAGGCGGGAGGAAACGCCCGGGTGTCACCATTGCCAGGATCGCCCAGAGGACACGGTGGAGCACACGGTGGAGGTCTGCCCCGCTTGGGCGGAGTACCGCCGTGTCCTCGTAGAGGCGATCGGCAGCGACGGCGACCTCTCGCGTCCGACCCTGGTGCAAGCCATGGTCCGGGGCGAGAGGGAGTGGGAGGCAGTCACCTCCTTCTGCGAAGCAGTCATGCTAGCGAAGGAGGTGGCGGGACGGTTCAGGGAGAGAGCCTCCCATCTCAGCCGCCGCGGGGGACGCCCCAGGCGTCGGGAGCCGCGTGACGACTCCCGGCCACCGTAGGCGCGGGCCTGCGGGCGGAGAGTAATGGGTAGCTCACCGTCCGATCAGGACCAGGCCCGTGCCGGACGGCGCGTACATGTTCCACGCGCGCCTCAAAGAGATGTCAGCATCGAGGAGGGGCCCCTTAGGGCCGAAGCCTGCCGGGTCAGCGGGATTGTCCGAAAGGGTTACCGCTGGCCCGGAACATAAAGGGCTAAGGAAGGAACACGGGTGGGTTTTAGTCAGTAAGAGTCTGACACTCCCTTCCGCTCCACCCAGAGCGGGAGGAGTCATTTGATGATTTCCCATCCGCAAAAAAAAAAAAAAAAAGTATCCGGAACCTCGAGCTCAAAATAATTGCCCTCTTACTTTTACAATATAATAACTAAATAAATAAAGATGGCTAAATAATTCAGTATGTTTTAGTTTTTTAATTTGAACCTGGCCCGCCTACACATTCTAAATCTAATATATGGCCCTCTGCAAAATTGAGTTTGACACCCCTGCTTTATGCCTTACACCCTTATGAGTCTTTTATTTAGCCTTAAAGTTTGTTTACATTTTTAGTTACTTTTTCTTTGCTTGAGTATAGTTTTCAGTGGTATATTGGCGATGGTAGCTGACGTTTTTGTATATTGACGTTATTTACTGTATAGTTTATTGCGCCACTTCTTCATCCTAGCGAAAGCACTAGGAAGTGGTGAAGGGCGGGCGTTTTGGGCGTTCTGTCTTATGTAACTTTGGCGTTCGAAAAGTGCTGATTCTGAGCCTAATTGGAATAAATGCCTTGATTTTGAAAGACGAGCTACTTTATTAATTTTAGATTTTATACTATTTAACCACTCTAAGTGATGAACTTTGAAAAATTCTTCTTTGGTGCTCGCCTACGTCATTTTATACTTCTAGACCCAGCGGTTAAGGTCGTGCGTTCTGTCAGTGAATTTAAGATTTTTTTTTTACGTTCAAGTGCTGGTCTTTTGAGTGCATTTTCCTGGTGGTAATTGCGTAACAGACTAAAAGTAGGAATGGCTTTCGTTTTGACAGCTCAACAACATTCATCCCATTATTTACGTTGTTGAACAAACAAATTTATTGGACATATGAAGCCATGAATTAGCAATATCCTTCCAATTGATTCAGATTGAGATCGATAGTGTGTTACACAATTAGGGTGCAGGTCCTTGGTTCCGCACTAAGAAACAAAATTATTAATGGTATAATACAACTTACCGTAGTGGTCGTGGTGGTGGTGGTAGTGGTCGTGGTGGTTGATGGTTGGGATGAGGTCTCAGGCCGTGGCCAAGAGTTGTCATCACCATCCGTGTAATCGTCATCTTCGGCATCGTCGTCGCGAGATAAGTCAGCGTCTTCGTCTTCGTCCATGTCTGGAAATTAAGAAGTTTTAAGATTACGTTTATATATCGTAGCTTGCAGAGTAAGGAAACTGAATGCCATATTTGTCGAAGGACGGTGGAGCAGGCGAGTCCTTGAGAGGAGACCGCGTATCGGCAAGCGTAGTATGGGACGCCTCCTAGATAGATGGACGGACGGCCTAAAGAAGGTGGCTGGGGTAGACTGGATGCGGAAGGCGGAAGAAAGGGTGTTGTGGCGCTGCCTGGGAGAGGCCTATGTCCAGCAGTAGACTGCAATACGCTGAGTGGATTGATTGAAGATTTCGTCTTTTATAAGGCTGATATGATAAGTTATAAAGGTTCTTGTAAAGGCTGATTCTAACGTGGTCGGTGTACTAAGCAGTTGTTTGGTAAATAAAATAATATGGTGTCTCGAATTACAGGCATAAGCATATAGACGCATGTTTTAAAATATTATTGCACACTTAAGTATAGCAAACCTTTTCGGAATTTCATCTTAAAACGGAGTTGTTTTTAAAATTGATACGTTGAAAAGCACACATAGTTATACCGGTTATTGCGAAGTATAATCAAACAGATTTCTTACCGTCATCGGTATCGTCGTCGTCATCATCATCGCTAAGGTTCAGGGTGTCGTCATCATCATCGTCATCCAAAGCATCATCATCATCCAGAAGATCATCGTCACGCTCATCCATCGCCGCTGAAGCAGCCAGCATCTCTTCACCTCCGGGACTGACGGGGACACCAACATCCATGGGCTTGTGCATTTTTACGTTTTCTGGAAGATAGCAAAATAAATGTGAGTATTAATGCAACAAAAAAATCAACAATGCTAAAAATTGACGGTCAACAGCAAAAGTCGATTAAGGGCTGATTTTTCAATCACCTGATAACTTTATTCGAGGAATCATTTTGAAATGTTGACAGTTGTTCCATACAAAAACTGCCAAACGTCAATTTTATTCCTCGATTAAAAGTTATCTGGCAATGGAAAAATCAGCCCTAAGTCTTTAGTTTTTTTAAATCTTATTTATATTATGAGCAAGATCTTCCTAAAAGCATAACTGGCGAAATGTGAGTATACTAATAGATACACCTCTGCCTAACCCTTCTGGGTAACAAGGCATGATGTTATGTTACTTGTATATTCCAAAAAACTCTGAACTGATATAAAATTTCAAGAGTAAGGCTGATTTTAGAGTCGCGCTGACCGCACGCTGACCGTCGGCGCTGACAGCCTCAAACGTATGAACTTCAAGGGAGCGTTTTAGAATAACGCGTAGCTATCAGCGCGTGCGTTCCATACGTTTCGGCTGTCAGCGCCGACGGTCAGCGTGCGGTCAGCGCGACTCTAAAATCAGCCTAATAGCTCTTAATGCTGAAAATCAAACGTATGTCAACGTATGTCTAATCATTTTATATCAATTTAGAAGAGTTATTCCGTTCTGAAAAGTAACAGTGTTAATAGTCAATTTTTGCCAACTGTAACATGGGGTCTTTGTCTTGATGTACTATGCTTATAAATGATATCACTTACCCTTGAAATGCTTTGGGCAGCAGACGAACTCAACACCAGAGAACAGACTAATTCCACAAGGCAGCAGCATCGCAAAGGTCCTGAGCTTCAATCCCCGCTGGGCGCAAGCACGTCCAGCCGTGGCGTTCCACCTCGCAAACTGCCAGCATCGGGACTGGTTGTGGATGTGGTCGAACAGACAGCTTTCCGGCACCAGGAGCGCGTCCGATTGGAATGGACCTTCTGCCGCCAAACACTCTTTGTAGTTATGCATTGTAGATGGACGTAAGTGGAATAGGAAGATGAGAGGGTTCGAGCAATACGTATGGAAGAGGACGGGTTTTAATGGGGATGTCAGAGTAGATGACGAAGTTTGGGAAAGAGATGCTCTATCTTCATTTGCTAAAAGAACGAGATGATATACAACATATTTCTTTATCGAGACAGGTCTCATAGTTTATCTTCACCGCACGAGTGATCTTCAACCCAACCTTAGTCGCCTACTGAATAACAATATCCTTTAGACAAACTTCCTTTTGAACTCGTAAGTCAGAAACCACCTTATAAAACCATAACCCTATCGAATGACAAAGTAATCATATATCAGTAATAGATACGTACCAAGACAACGGAAAGGCTTCACCCATCGAGTGACCTTGCACTTGGCCGCGTTGCCAGTACCCAGCTTGCACCAGTTGCTGACTTTCACATAGTGGGAGGCTTCCACGATGTTGGTGATGTCGTGGCTCGGGTATACCTGGAAAGATACAAAGGATTCGGAATAAATAACCATTTATACTCAGATTAGCTGCGCCTTGCGGTTTTACCCGCATAAGTGTCGCATATTTGACGTAAACGTTATTTGCTAAGAACTTTAATCTAGGCACTTAACGACAAAGTTTGAGGCACCGTTTTGTTCGTATATTTAAATTAGAGTGACGATTTGGGGGTGCTAGGTCAATATAGAATTGTTATAGAAATATTTGATACTATACATTTGCTTATACTATGTATAGTAATAGAAATATCATGGTGGTTTCGCCGGGAAGGATACTCCACAGCGCAACCACTTTCATTAAAAGTTTACGTTGAAACTAGAGATATAGACTTTTTTTTAATAGGACTAGAATTTTATAGACATTCCATAGAATTCTTCATGTAACTTATACTTGTTACAGCAAAGGTGGTTCCGCCAGGGAGCATGACGTGATTTCGTGGGAATATCGGGATAAAAAGTATCCTATGTGTTAATTCTGGTTAAAAACTATTTGTGTGCTAATTTCATCCAAATCCGTTCAGCCGTTTGTGCGTGAAGAAGTAACAAACATATTATTATAACACACACTCACAAACTTTCGCCTTTATAATATAAGTGTGATTACCTGAAAGATCCTATGTGATATGTATGTATGGATATGTGCCCGGTTGAAGTCAATTAATACGCCTCCTAGCCTCCAAATATCGGACTTTTCCTTAGGTGTGCATACATACGGGCGACAATCGTCAACGGCATCGGCATAGGCAACTGTAGCCGTCGACAACGTCGCGCTCGTATATTTGAGTACGGTGCTCAAATACACGAACGGCATGTTGTGACGGCAGCCGTAGACACTCGTCGACTGCTGCAGTTGCCTCAACCATTGCCGCATGTCGCTCATGTGTACGAGCACTAACTGGAGAAATGTACGCGTACTACACGCCTCAGTCTATCCCTTCCTGGCTGGCTAGCTTCCTAACTGGGCGTGATTTTTAAATATCCTAATACTAGGACAATGATCTGAGAACTTGTGAAATGCAATAGTGGTTAAGATTAATTCATGTCGAAAAACGTAGGCGAAACAGGTAGAAGTTCACTTTTAGACTAATACTGTAGACATAAGATTAATGCATAGAGTTTAGGTTTCCTTAGAAGAATCCTCTAGCTACGTGCTTAATAACAGCGAAATCAGCAATTCCCAAGTAATGTTAATATTTAGCAAGGTTGAATAACAACGCAGAGGTCGCCAATTTTCCAGGAATTACTCAATTTAATTAGGGTAAAATCGAAATTGTCTGGTGGCAGCTGGGAGCTGTAACATCGCCCCTTTTATAACCTCTGCCAGTACGCCTAAACCTTTGATTATAATTATAATGTCTAGATAGAGCATCAAATGCGCGCAAATTTGTCAAAAATATCAGCCAACTGTTGGGTTATAAGTTTTTACCCGCCGATTAGTGCCGATCGTGCCGCTTTGGTGTCACTACGTATTATGTGCGCTAAGTAATAAACAAATAACAGCGATAAAATGACGGTATGTGTTATTAAACTGTGCCGGAATTTTATAGGAAGGATAAAAAATACCAAACACATCACCTATCATCGATAAGTAACCAAAAAACTATATATTTATTTGTTGTTTTTATGAACAACAAATTACGCCATGTTTTAATAGTGTTGCCAGTTTCTTTTTCTCATTCTCCCAACATAACATCATTTTTTTGTGGGTATATTAATTGGTTTATGGTTACGTTTATATTATTTAGTTGGTGTACTTTTATTAATCGATTTAAAAAAGGTGGAGTTTTTCAATTCATCTGTACTTTTAATAACATAATGTTCGTGTATAACTTTTTTGTTTCCTAATATCTGTGATCTTTCATTTTAAATTTCCAAATACAAACTGCCTAAAAAGTTAATTATTGTAATACTAATTTAATTAACTTAGCTGAATTAATACAACATTCACACACACAACTCTAATTAAATTTAAATAGTGTTTTTTATTTATTTAAGAAAGTAAATACTTAATAAAAAGACACTACTTAAACTGAATAATACTACATACATACACCTATATGATCTATAACTTATTTTATTTAATTAGTCTATTTTTTTAATATGTGATTTATGGGAGAATTGTAGTAGCTGGTATCATTATTCACGCACACAGAGACATAGACGCACAGTGTAAAACACCGCCTGCACGCACACATGCTTGAAATTGTTGGCTCGTTTCTTTTGTTTTGATTGTAGGGCGACGCTCCATCTAGACATTATATAAAATCAAAGGCCTAGACACATTCCTTCCCAAATCAGGCATACCATAAAGTAAAGGAATTTCGCAAATTAAAAAGGGACCTACATAATCTCTGTGCGATTCATAGCTACACTGTGTAGCTATGACTCGCACAGAGATTATGTTATAATATGTAAATAATTTGTGAGACTGTGTAGCCTACACAGTCTCACAAATTATTTGGCTTGGTTTTGTAGTACAGACGCCAGCACATAAAGCTACCCGAAACTATCAAATTTTCCCAACCAACTTTGAACTTTATGCTGTAGCGATAAAGTTGAAAATCTATTAAAGAAATTTGACATATTGTAGTAGCTTGAAATGCTGCAATCTGTACATATGTAGTTGAATTTGTAATTGTATCAGAATGAAATTTTGGTTAGGCGACTTTTCCTATGGTTGAATGAAAACGCTAGATATAAAGATATGCATGTATGTGTGAAACTAAAATCATCATCTGAATCTTTTGTTCACAACTCTACACAGGGTCAAATTAAATTAGCAAGCGAAACTTTGCAGACGTGTATCTATATCTAAGCACGACAAAATAGGGGTCAACGACCGCTGGTAGTGTTGTTACTTGATGTATGAGTTGAGATTTTTTTTTTATTTGTTTAAATTAATATTTCAAGTGACCATAAAAAAGGATCAAATTAATTTATTGTTTGATTTATCATGTTTAGATCTGCCCCATCTGCTTGTTCCCTGTCCATAAGGTCTGCGGAGTTTCGCTACCTAATTTCATTTGATTCTTTACGTATATTATTAGTAAGTACATGTCCAGCGGGATTGTCCGAAACCAGCGGGATTGTCCGATAGGGTTACTGCTGGCCCGGAACATAAAGGGCTAAGGAACGAACACGGGTAGGTTTTAGTCAGTAAGAGTCTGACACTCCCTTCCGCTCCACCCAGAGCGGGGGGAGTCATTTGATGATTTTCCATCCGCAAAAAAAAAGTAAGTACATGTGACCAAAATATGTCGAACTATCGACTTAACGGAAACCCAAAACCATATTAAGGATCAATTACGTAAGAGATCGTTTACGTAACCCATGGAAACTTAGCGCGGGTATTAAAATGGTTAAGTTAGCAATTAGTATCAGCGAATTAGTTGTTGGTGAGTATATGTTCTGTTTGTTAAGCGGTACAGTAATGAGATTAGACGGTATAGTCGATAAGTCGTGCTCACGGGGAGCAGCACGAGGCTATGTATACGTGTACCTATCATTTACGACTCATTCAATCACTTAGCTTACTTAGTTTGAAATTGAGCTGAATTGGAATAATTTAATGGTAGCGTCTAAAGTCTATTCAAACTGAACCAGCATACGAACAAAAATAATCCATTTCTACAGCTATGTATTAGGTAAAGTTCATTCAAACTTATGTTACAAATTAATATTATTTCCAGTAAAACAAATATCAACTTTATTTAAATGTTAATTAAGTTGATCTCAGAGTGACTAGCACTATTGAAAAAGTTATAAAAATGCTAGAAGTTGTAGCGTAAACTGGACATTATGGTACAGGATTTAAAGTTATTTTTCCATTAACTCATATTTGTTTACATTTTTGGCAAATGAATCGCGAATGCAGATTACAGGGTGGCAGGGAAATCGACTCACAAACTGTAAGCATGAATGAATTAAGCACATGATTCTAGACCCCCAGATACAGTTTGACCTCGTAGGTACCTACGATAACAAAATCTGGGGGTAATCTGCTTTCGCGATTTACGACAGAAGTGAAAACTTGAACAATTACGTGTATATTTTTTTAAATCGACTTATAAATAAAACAAACAGAATACTTTGCCATCACTCCAGTGAGTGATGGCAAAGTATTCTGTTTGTTTTGTTTTATCTACATTCGGATGTGTTCGGCTGTCCTCGGGATGTACTCGGTTTTAATGTATTTCCGTTATATACTGATATATCGGAAATACATTAAGACCGATGTCGGTGTCGATGTTCAGTAGCGCGATGTCGGTTACGGTAACAGTGTCGCGAGTTCAGTAGTTTTTTCCCATCTCAAAAATGCCCAACGCGCCTTAAGAAGTTTTCACTTCAAAACTCTGTTAAGTACCGATTGTATGATTAAGTCTAGCTCACGTAAATATGACCGGTGTTCACGTTAAAAAGGTATTGTTAATTTTTTCTTCTTCCGTGTCGCTGGCAAGACAGTTATTCAAAATTTTGTTACTCTAAAACTTCGCCACTTCAACGTCGTTATCCGTGGCAGCGCAGAGGTCACCTAATTAACTGTACTTTATTTAGAACCAAATCAGGGTATCATTATTTGAGGATATACTATAAAATACGGTGTCAGTTACCTTCTTGCAGTAGTCCAGGATCTCCATCTTGTCCTTGAGGCAATTGTGAGGCTTGGTGGTAAGGTCGGGCGTCCATCTTCCAGCGGCTGACATGTACTGGGGGTGGTAGGTACCTCCCGCCTCGCAGAGAACTGCTACCTGGGGCTCTGCCCCGCTGCTAGCCTGCAACAACGGAAATAACTGGTTTAGTAAAAATGTCAGGAAAAAAGTGCTTAATATTGTCGAAGAAAAGAAGACAAAGGAACAAAGTATGCAAAAATAAGATCGTCCATGTTTCTTTGATGTATCCATAATAAAGTAACGTCACATTATGACATCGTTTTGAAAAACACCCTGTATTGCTATAGTCGCAAAAAACGTAAGTTTTAGAAGCAATAAAAGTAATATGATCGACTATAGTAAACAAAATCAGAAAAATATGTGATATGCTTCAGGATATTATGCTAGGTAGATAGTGTGTTGAAAACATAAACAACTAATTTGATACGATAGAAAAAAATCAAGAAATACCTCTAAAAACTTTCTTTTTACAATAAAAACCATACTAATATACATACAATCATTCTGATTGTTTGTCAGATTATTCTACAAGCAACATACAAAGCACTAGTGTTTTATTTTTTTAGTCCAAACAATAGATTTTTTGTAAATAGATAATTGCTTCATATTTTGCAATAAATTACCAGCGCGCAGCGTTGTGTCATCGCGCTTCTCTTTCTTTTCTAGTCATGTAGGACTACATGACTTAATAATTCAAATATCAGAACAACACCTTAATTGCGTATCACACTTTCCTTCACAATTTGAATAATTTTGAAGGATATTGCTTATCCATTGCTTCATACGTTCTAAAAATTGGTCTGTCCAACAACGTGAATAACGCAATGAATGTCAAATGTCAAAAAACGTAAATAACGAATAGAACTGTCAAAATGACAGCCATTGCTACTGTTAGTGTGTTACGCAACTACCCCGCCGATCACTGATTGGTTGTTGTAATCACAAACAAAAAGTCTCAAGACTCCCGATGCAATAATAAGAAGAAGGCATTATAATGTGAGGGCTATCTAGCTGTGGAATAGATATCCAGTCGGTCCCTTTTATTTACTGAACCTCGTCATTGGCGCCGATTCTGTTGTTCACCAAGACAACTTTTAAGTTCATGCATCTTTTTCTTTCTATTTCATTAAGAAAAGGACAGAAGATAAATATTAGTTTAGTCCTGTCAAATTAAGATACTCCATAGACAACTTTAGACGAAATTAAAAAATTGACTACTAAAAATACGTCAATTTACGCCAGGCGCTGACTAATTTGACAGGACTAAACTAATATTTAACTTCTGTCCTTGTCTTAGTGAAATAGAAAGAAAAAGATGCCTGAATTTAAATCTAGTTTAGTTTTTGAACAACAGAATCGGCGCCACTATCTCTCTAATGTAAAGTAAACAGTACCTTCAATTAGTATAAGAAATACTCAAACCCAGACAAGCAAAGTCGCTGCTCTCATTACAACTGTAATTACCATAGAACGGAATAGGTAGAGCTGTTTTATGTACTTGCCATAGGTTAGAATAATATGGATATTCCCTTTTAGTTACGAAGTTAAGTTTAGTTTCGAAGTTCTGTTGGTAAAGAATTGAATTCTAGTGGCGAAGAAAAAGACAAAAACAGGTGCGTCACTCTAGCGACAATAAAATCCCGTAGTAAAAATCATCAGTCAGAATCCCATGGAATATCCATATTAACATCAATGTTTGCGGTCAATGAACCTAAATAGCTCTACCTATTCCGATCACTGGTAACTAGAAAGAAATACTGTAATATTAATGCCAATGTAAATCAATTTTCCTAGTTGTCCCAACACTCAGACACGTTCAGATGTCTACCTGTCAGATTAGTCTAGACAGACCGAAGGGGGAGGGTCTGGCCTAGACTCCCCCCTTTAGTCTCCGAGACTAGTTATTAAAGAAAACAGACCGGGTCGTTGTTCCCCCAAGTGATTAGTATTATTATCTGTGGAACATTGGAATGAGCTTTCAGATAGTATCCGCACAAAAACGATAACGTAAAGTAATTAGGTTTAAGGCTTTTATATAAAACCTTTTTGGTATAATTGCTTAGGAATTTATGGTTACTAAAGATGACATTCTTAATCAAACTTTTAAAAGAATTAAAATATCAGATCGCAGTTTCTAGAAGCGTTTTTATCAAAGACATTTAACATGCTTGTACGATGTTAAAGTAAAATTTCCCTTGCAAATCAAAATATGCTAAATGTATTTTTTATAAAAAGATTCAGCCAAAAGAAAATAAGCATAAAGTAACTAGTATAAAGCACTATACACTGTGTAACATCTAAAATTCAAATGCTTTAAAAATTAAACAACATCGTCTGCACGAAACTGAACAGGCAAAGGGCGACAACCCGTAACCTAATATACACGTCAGCCCTACCAACGGTTTTCCATTAGCTTTGCTGTACATTGCATTTTCAAACCTATCGTTAATCGATCGTTCGTAAACAAAGAGAGCATTGTACCTTGATAGCAAACTTCGCGTCGAAATAGAAAAAGATATTTAAAGCCACGCTATTCTTGAAATACAAACAATGAAAAACAGGTAAAAAAGTTCAGTATGGAAATTCCTAACAAAATGTTGTTTTAAAAAAGTGTTTCGATTACCCTAAAATAAGCCAAAGATTTTGTTAATTCAGCCAAAAGGTACGTTTACCTTTCCACAAAGCCAATTTACAAAAACAATATTATAAAAGGATTAATTTTCGCTTAAGTTAATATAACTTCTGCTTTTCATGAAGGCTGTAATAATAAAAATATATTACGTCTGTTTCAACGAGGAAGGCTATCGTTAAGCCTCGTCGTAAAGACGGAATATTTGCGTTTTTGCAGTTTTTATGCAAAACTCGGTTCTTTTTTTCATAAACGTAGAAAGATTTGCCTTTATCTGATATGAAAACAGTAAAATATAACTGAACTGACTTGTTTGATTTTTATCGATGAAGAAATATTAGTTTCTTGAAAAACTTTGTACATTTTTACGGTAGCAAGTTCTTTTTCCGGAATACAATTCCACAAAGATACGGTGTTTTTCCCCAAAAGGTACAGTTTATTTCATAAACAGAAGATATGTACCAATATTTTAAATTTTTTTTTGGGTAACTTATATCTATATAATTTAAATCACTATGTTACATACACCTTCCCATGAGGGTAGGTAGAACCAGCGGGATTGTCCGAAAGGGTTACCGCTGGCCCGGAACATAAAGGGCTAAGGAAGGAACACGGGTGGGTTTTAGTCAGTAAGAGTAAAAAAAAAAGGGTAGGTAGAAACTACAGAACACTACCTACTACGATGCTTACATACTTAAATTATTAGATATTAAAAATGATGTACAGTTTACTGGGGCAATTACGGTATTGGGTATATTCTGTTGAATGATAATTTCTACCAAACGCAGCGGTATTTTTATATTGGCAACATATTGATTAGACGCCATTTTATCGCGCGCCGTCCCTTTTGCTTTTGCTACTTATATAAAAATTCCGCTGCGTTTGGTAGAAATTATCTCCCGACGGAATACCCACTATCGTAATTGCCCATGATAAGTTAATAATACAAACAAAACCCATATTTGTCATCGTCGCCATTTTCCACCAAAGTTTTTTCGTTAGTTTTCAAGACGTTACCAGAATTCCACTTGGCTTGTTACAGTTAATTAGGTACAGACTTTTCACTTCGCCATCTCTCGGTTGGTTAATTAAAACAGTCCAACATTTTGGTTAAAATTGTCTGTTTTGTATGAACTCGGAAACAAGTTGGTTTTGTTTTAAGAACAAGTATAAAACAACGACTAAAGAAATTTCACGATTATTATTAGTGTTTGATGTTTTATAAAATTAACGGTCAGACTTTCTGAATTAAGTAGAAGAAACAATTATGTTTTTATACTAGTGTTAAAACGCTTGTGTCGAATAATACCAAACCATTAGGAATCTGGTTTATTTTATTGATTATGTTGATTTGGTATAATATTGGTTATTATAAACACTGTTAAAATATGATTTTATTCAACTGGTAACATTTATGTAGATATGGTCAAACAGAGTGAATAAGGATGCGGGGGTGAACCGGGACGAAATTTTAAAAGGGATTTTAACATTGAAAGAATCATGCCCACTTTCCATACATTGATTGACCTGTCACTTGATTTGTTTTACAGGCCGCGTCTACCTACAACTAGTGTTGTATAAAAACAATTATTGTTCATAATAACACAATAATTTATTATCATTTAATTTAGAGGCCAGGGAAAAATGTTATTAAGTAAATAAGATTTTGAGGTTATAGCAGCTGTCAGATAAGGTTTGACAGCTGTTATAACCTCAAAAACTGTACGATAATTAAAATCAAATTGTTTCTTAATCGCCGAGAGTTACAATCACTCAGACATAAATCCCTCTTCAATGTAATAACATCAAATCATCATCATCAAATTGGGGCGCCGTCGCAAACAGCAGTTATTATTCTCGTAATAACCCGCCGATGCTGTATTAGAGACTTCGTGTGATGTTGTGCTATCCTTGTTTACTACACTTTGTGCAAGTTTGAGCAATTTAGGTACCTACTTACAGTTCATTGAAGTAGGTATCGGTCAAAATCTGTCGTCGCCGTCGAAGCGGACCAGACTCCAGGAGTCGGCCTGACAGACGACATAAATAGATAACGAAAAGAGCACAACATCACATGTTTTTGGCGAGGACAGGGAAATTAAATAAAAAACAGGATTGATTTATTATCATTTATTCAATATCTTCTCGTACAACCACTTCATTTAAAAATGCCACTGGAGCCACAATGTTGGTTTCATGCCTGTGATCATACATTAAGTTGATCATCCTTAGTGTGAGGCTTGATGGGTTTTCTTTGAGAATGTGGTCACTTTGACGATTGAGCAATGATCGACAACAAACGGGGCACACTTGTGCATGACCACGTCGAGATGAACCAACAGATGGATCACACTCATTTTTTCCATGAATCTGAGCATTAATAGTCTGCATGGATATATCAAAGCACGCTTCACAAATGTAATCTTCTTCCGTTATCTGAAAAACAAATAAAATAAAAATAGTTTATTTCTTACCGTTAAAAGTTACAATTATACAAATAGGTACATTACAAGTAGGTACTTCAACATTTTGTGGTGATCATAATAAGGTGCACATAGTATTGACCCTTGCCCCTAAACTAGGCAGGAACATGTATCTCAGGGGATAGTGTTCAGCTATTGACATTTTAATTTTTATCTTAGGACTACTAAATCACTATCACACTCATTATTAATTTATTAAATTATTGTTCAGCTATTGACATTTTAATTTTTATCTTAGGACTACTAAATCACTATCACACTCACTATTAATTTATTAAATTATTCGTCTTAGTAAGTACCATTAGAGAGTGCTAGGGTATGTTAGTGAGTTTGAAGATATGAGGTATGGATGTGGGTATGTGTGTTAATATGAGTGGTGAAATAGAGGTATGTGTGTGAATGATGTAGTGGTGAAGTAAGTGAAGAAAGTGTGTTTGTGTGGTAGATAGGGTTATACACAAAGGGTCATTAGATTTTCAGTGTTTTCGTATATTATGAGATTTTAAAGCCTACAATGGAAATAAGTATGTATATGTATATGTCTAATAGAACCACTATAACTAAAACATGGGGAAAATCTAGATGTAACCAACACATTCGGTCAGTGGGTCGTCTTAGGGGCGTCACCTATTTCTAGTAGGTAGTACTAGTTATATTTTTCGTGTAACTTGAAAAATATACTTTACCACTTCTAAATATCAATTCTTTTTTATAAAACAATTAATATGCTAGCCTCCGTTGACTGAATACTAAATCGTTAGGTACTTGATTGTTATTATACTTACTATTACTGGAGATATCCAAGTGCTAATTAGCGAGATGACTCTGCTATCAAGCTGAAGCGCCCGATAACGCCGAAGCGTATTAACACTTTGTTGTAGTTTATACAAAGCCAATCTAGGCCCATCTCGTAGAAGGCTCCATAACACTTTCCAACAAGAGCGATTACGATAACTTAGATTCCAATCAAAAGCACTAAATCGGTATCCGTATAACACAGGCCAAAGTAATCGTAAGTAATCGAAGTCCATGGAAAATGCAAAAGTTATAAGGGTATCAGAAAATCCAAAATCGCACAGTATACATTAAGAAACGAACGACTGCAAAACGTCAAACAAATGACAGCAGCGGTCACACTGTCACAACGGCAGCCTGTCATTCGTTGCGGCTAAAGAAGTCCGTTTTACGCGTAACCTGTCAACTGTACACTTAAAATGGAACGTGTGTAAAACACGTTCCGTTTCCAAAAGTATATTGAGAATGATAAACATAATATAAATTGTATTTTTTCCTGGCTTCATTTGAAAATTCAATTAAGTGATACGAAATAAGCAAAAAAAATTCAAGTTTTTAAGATATTTTACATCACTAGACGCGGTCGAAAATTTTCAGGTCAAGACTGGACATGATTCTTTTAACTTCGAATTTTTGGTTCTAGGACATGCGTTTTCCTTCACCGTTTTGAGAATAGTCGTGATGAATTTATGATTTACCCCCCCCCCCCCCCCATTATGCAAAGTAAAGCGCCTGCTTGGGTTCGAACCCACAACCTACAACTTATAAGTCGGGGAACATAGCTGTAATTCGACTCAATCCTAGAACATTTCGCCATTCTAGGCCCACATATGTTAACAAGATGCTACCACAGCCGAGTAAATAATAACAAAACTTCTAACATTTCAGTTTCAATTGTAGTACAAACCCTAATACTTCGTACCTACAAATAATAGCTAGTTTCTTGAATAGTTCTTAGGTATTAGTTAGGGCACGTTTTGAGAACTTAGAACTTGGCTCGTTAGTACACTGAGTGACAAGAGCCATCCACTGTAAAGTTTTAGAGGGTAGCTGCCGGTAGGTTAGGTTAGGTACGAATTTGTCATGATAATACTTGAGTTGGTTTTATGTTTTCGTTGTAAGGTTTTGATGGTAAAAGTTTAAGGGACTACATGTCCTAATGTGACCGCGCTGGTCACTGTCGGACTGCATAGAAAAGAAAGAGAAGCGCGATGACACCACGCTGGTAATATTGCAAAATATGAAGCAATTACGTATTTACAAAAAAGTGTGCTTTAGTATGTTGCTTGTAGAATAATCTGACAAAAAATCTGAATGATTTTATGTGTATTCATCATCATCATCATTTCATCCGAAAGACGTCCACTGCTGGACATAGGCCTCCCCCAAAAGGGGGGGTTTGCCATAATCGCCACGCTTGGCAGGCGGGTTAGCGATCGCAGTATGGTATGGTGGTGGAATGCATAGAGAACGCTGCTGCCCATTCTCCGGTACGAACCTTAGTCGCCTTTTACGACACCCAAGGGATGTATGGGGTGGTGGTATTCTTTAAGTCCGGCACCACACAGAATTTATTATATTATGTGTATTAGTATGGTTTTAATTGTAAAAAGAAAGTTTTTAGAGGTATCTTCATGATTTTTTTCTATCATATCAAATTAGTTGTATTTATGTTGTCTGTACACTATCTAAACTAGCATATATCCTGAAGATAATCATATATTTTTCTGATTTCGTTTGCTGTAGTCGATCATATACTTTTAGGCATTATAAAACTTGCGTTTTTTTGCGTTTAGGTCCTGTAGTCCCCTTAAGAGTTAATAGTCTGACTAGCTTCTGCCCGCGACTTCGTCTGTGTAAAATCTCTTGTTCCCTTCGTTTTAGCTTAGCGTTCTTTCTGACTTTTTGGTTTTTGCTCAGCTCCTAAGGGTCGCAGCGTGATGTAATTAGGTTATCAGATGCAAGAAGATTTTTTAAAATCCGATTGGTAGTTCCAGATCTGTGTGGTGCCGGACTTAAAGAATAGCACCACCCCATACTTCCTGTGGGTGTCATAAAAGGCGACTAAGGGGCGTACCGGAGAATGGGCAGCAGCGTTCTCTATGCATTCCACCACCATACCATACTGCGATCGCCAACCCGCCTGCCAAGCGTGGCGATTATGGCAAATCCCCCCCCCCCCCTTTTGGGGGAGGCCTATGTCTAGCAGTGGACGTCTTTCGTCTGAAATGATGATGATGAGTTCCAGATATGAGCGCGGACAAACAAAGAAACTCTTCAGCTTTATTATTTATTAGTACCTATAGATAAATATAGTAGTTACTCGTAAGGGTCATGTGTCGATATATAAATGTTTTGATGTAGTGCTATGATTTTTCATCTCGCTTTCTGATTGACTTGACGTAGGTTACTCTTTCTAAATTCTTGTTAAATTCCTTGACAAAAACAATGTAGCTACCAATTCTACATCCAAATCCAAATCCAAACTAATATTATAAATGCGAAAGTAACTCTGTCTGTCTGTCTGTCTGTCTTTCTGTCTGTCTGTCTGTCTCTGTCTGTCTATCTTTGCTTCACGCCTAAACTACTGAACCGATTTGTGTGAAATTTGGTACAGACATAGTTTGGAACTTGAGAATGGACATAGGATAGTTTTTATTACAAAAAATAAAATAAAAAATAAAATTAGTCACTATTCCACGCGAACGAAGTCGCGGGCAAAAGCTAGTTAGTAGATATTTCCCGAAGCATAAAAAATCTTGACCAACTTGACATTTCTGTTTTCTTATAAGTGAAATAAAATTTTTGAAATATAATGCTGCCATTTGAAACCAGAACTATAAACATTTATTTCAATTTAGACAGGTAAAAATCCCTCTGGCCGTTTTCGCAACTGGAGCTCGCCACCAGTTGCGAATTAAGAATTTTTTATTCTTTGTTCGTAACTAGTTGCGAATCAAGAAAGCTTTTTCCTTAACCGCAACTAGGCATCTTGATGATTAATTTTCGTAACCAGTTACGCCAAAATAACAAAATTAAATTCTAACTTAACTAAAACTATACAGAAACTAGAAAACATAAAAAAAACTAAAAACATTGAATAAATACAGGCTGCTCGATTTAAGTCGGACTTGTCGACTGCGAGTCGGTACACGATGGCCCAAGTCGACGCTAGGAGGAAAGCCAAAGAGGAACAGGGGAACGGGGGAATGGGGGAACGGTAAGTGCAAACTCTAGTATTGTAAAACGGAAAGTTCTTAGGAATTACGTCCGGGACAGGGCTGCTACTAGCCCATTTAATTCCCGATATTGTGCAAAAAGCTCTTGGTAAGAGTAGGAATAATTTTAATAATTGAGTTTGGTTCGGTCGAATTAACATCTAGCTTGGTTTTGTGGAGTTATTGGGGCCAATTAATTAATGTACTTCTGTAACTATAATTTTGGTTTGGAATGTTTACCGTTTAAATAAACTTTGTGAATCCTTGTTTAACTCAATTTGATATTGATTTTCTTTTAATAGAACTAACTAAATTCGTTACCAGAAATAATTTGTCCGCTTCCACGTTTATCTCGTCTGCCTCCAAAACAAGAGTGAACGCATCTGGGCCCGCTCGTTCCATCATAGACCTCATCAGAGATCATCATCAGAGGTCAAGAGCGGCCCAATCAGCAATAAAAAAAATCACTACATTATTTTTGGCAAAGAATTTAGTTCGTTTATAATTACGAGTAGCTCCTATGTAGAAATATTTTCCTAAAATAATTAAATGAAAAGTTATCAGCCTCCGAAATTTTTCAAGAATTTCATACATACCTACCTGAAGCTAGAAAGTAAATAAAATAGAAGGTATTTATTACCTCGACATACAACTATCGGTGAGTCAAGAGTTCATGTTAACCCTGCAAAGTTCTAAACAACTGCGTGTATCAGGTTCAAGACTTTACGCCTTTTACAGCACCCTGTAGGTAATAAAGGCTAGTAATATATAGCGGGATACTTTACCCGTCTCGTACTCTACGAGATTATGTTACAAATAAGTGCCCTCGTGATTTATGATGTTAGTACATATTTTTATGACTTAAATACCTAAAGAACCCTAAACTTTCATGACTCACTTATAGGGTCCGGCTGGGTAATGTGGTACTTTTGAATATTGGTACTACGTATTTTGTAAGTTTTCGGGAGTATTAAAATAAAGTTTTCGGGAGTTGCATATAACATAGTATTAGAATAGAATAGAAATTTTTATTGTCCAGGTAATACAGTGAGTAGGTTAACAGCAATTTGAGACGACATGAGTAGCTTAAAGTAAAAAAAAAAAGGACACGTGCGACAAGGATGGTTTCATCAAGGTGGAGAAGAAGAAAAAGAAGAAGAAGCCTCCTTGTCGGGACCAGTGTGGCACCGTGCAGGCAGGACCCAACATGCTGCTGCGTCCAGAAATCCCGACGACGCAGCTGTACGTGTCCAGACTGCACTTCTCCACGAAGGTTGAGGAGATCGTGGAGTACATGCGTAGGAAGACCAACTAGACTTTGTGGGTCGAGAAGTTGGAAACGCGTCACAACACGAACTTCAAGTCGTTCGTGGTGCGTGTTCCGACACATCATCTCGAGAAATTCCTCAAGGAAGAGTTCTGACCGAAGGGTGTTGTGTACCGCCGGTTCCATGGCCGGCTACATGACACCAGTCAGCGAAACACGACGCAGACACTTCGTGTGCTTTAGTTTTTAGTGTAATTATAACGTTGTATGTATTTATAGTATTTTTAAGTTGTATTAATATTATATTGTATGTGTTTATGTTGGCCTTGATGCTTGAAATAAATGGATTAATAAAAAAATAAGGTACTACCTTAAGCTGGGTTGCAATATATTAGTTGCCAGTAAGCCCCTAACTAGACAGTTAGTCTGTATCTTGGGGCTCGGGATTAGCTATATTATACCATAATACCATGCACTCAACGAAGAGGTAGGCGGAGGGAGTAGACCCGTATTTCACCAGATACGTTTACTCAAGTCCCGAGTACCTCATAGGTGGCAAGCCTGATGCCACTAAGCATGGAGGGATAAAGGCTTGACTTCATTGATTAACGTTGGAATATCATTGATGTCATCTGAATAACAGCCGGGACCTACGACTTAACGTGCTTTCCGGGATACGGAGGGGTCTTGGTATGTAAACATGGTTTTCTATCTACGGACTGACCTCGGCAAGCGTAGCTTAACCTGATCGGTGGACCAGTGCGGCGGTAATTTCTTGTCCACGAGCCCCTCATCATTGTAAACCATATTAATCCAAATTCAAAGACGTACAATTTATAAGATGCTAGCTGATGTACTGACTCATGTAATCTATTCAACACATACTCAAATAAATCTAATATTCGCGACACTAACATCACCTACACACACGAGCTCAAAGCGCTCCAGACATGTTTATTAGAAATACATAGCTCCTACAAATCTGCCATTATGTTAAAAGCTTAATTAAGACCGTGCCGTGACGTATTAAATTTAATCATTTTGTAATTAACGATCGCTAATGTTGGGGTACACTTCATCACCTGTATTTTGAAGAGGGTTTTATGGGTAAAGGTAACATTCATATGACCTCAGCTTTAACAGCTCTTTTGTTTTAAAGTACTGTTTTACGTGAATCAACGTGGGCTTAGTCATTTTATTTTAATGTCATCCAATCTCGCAGCTCTTCTAATAAGTAAGGTTAATCAACTTAACCAAGGTGTAAACCTGATAAAAAACTGAAAAAAATATTAAATTAGGAAAAAAACATTTCAAGTCTGAGCATTCATATTACAATTGTTTCTATAATAGTAATTATTCCTCATTTGTTGATTATTTTTGAGGGAAGAAACATAGAGGAACATAATATTTGCAATACTAGAGGAAATCCCAGAGAAAATACTGAAATATCTATATTATTTAGGGTAGGCGCAACATGTCTTTTTGATGGAACTTAAAACATAATTGGCTAAATGTGGGTGTAGGTACTTTAGGCACACCTTGCCTAACCCTGCATAATTACAGATGTGGTGTTATGTGCGTGTAACTGTAATAACTTAATAAGTAAACTACTTTCTTCTTTTTCTATAGCCATTGTAGGTAACCTGTCTCTAACAGCCTATTTCAGGCATCCCTTCAGGGGAATACAGGCGTGACAATTACATTTATCTACCTAATTACTTTTCTAGCGTCCCCCTGCTGCTTTTGCAAGCGTAAAATTAATTCTGCTGTTTCCCTCAAAATGATTAAAAAGGTTGGAAGTTTGTGGAATTAACCTACATAACAGAGACATGTACAAGTTGGGAAAGTTTTTAGGTACTTATTGTATGTAGAGATATCCAGTTGTGGGAGAAAATACAGCGACTCAATAGAGCAATTAAAGTGCCAAACAATAATGTAGATTGTATAAAAATCAAGCAATCTCATCATCATCATCATATCTGCCGAAAGACGTCCACTGCTGGTCATAGGCCTCCCCAAAGCACCGTCAATTCAACTGGTTCTGTGCTTCTCGCATCCAACGGATTCCTACGGTCTTCACCATGTAATCGGTTCACCTTGTGGGAGATCTTGCAACGCCACACCTTTCGCTACGCGGAGCCACTCCAGCACCTTCGGCCTCATCGGCCATCTGTTTGCGAGCAATGTGCCTTACGCACTGCCACTTAAGTTTGGCAATTCTTCGGGCAAAGTCGGTTACGTTGGTTCTCCTACGCGATTGGATCAGAAATGAGGTAAACGATTGGAAAACTCCAAGCACAGCCCTCAACAATCACTCAAGCAATCTACCAACAACTAGTTTAAACTACCCCCTTTTCAAATAACACTTTAACCCAGACACAAAGTTATCAAATTCAGTTTTAAAATAGCTTTCCTAAACCGAGTCTTAAGTCGACGACTTATAAACTCAGCGAGATAAAAGTTAGAAGTAACATCGCCCTCAAGTGTATTTAATATCGTATCGAACGTACACCGGAGACCGGTGTCGGCGGTGTCAGGGATTGTCGGGAGTGTCGACACTCAGACTGTCCGATATTGCTATAGTTGTGCCTTTCAAAATTGTTCCGGCTTATTTAGAAAACTATTTCGATTTGAGAGCGTTTCCTTTGTTGCTTTGATTGAATTTCCTATCAGACGGAGTGTTGTGGTTGTTTTTGTGCTTTTAAAGCTATTCTGCTGTTTTGGATAAAAGTTGTGCTTTACAAAAAATAAGGAAACGCATTCCGTTCGATAAGTATTTAATAGTTTTGTAAATAACATTTTGTTTTGACATTTTGGCGCTTTTGGTAGGTACCAAAAGTACCAAAATGACGGGTTGAAGTTAGGTAGTAACTATGTTTCATCCAATAAGTTTCTAGTTAATCAAATGATCTCGTACAAGTTACAAGCCCTATCTTATGGCCCCCATGGCCATGGTTTACGATGCAACATTTATTACCCGAGCCAAACTTTGGAGATACAACATCTTAGTTTTGTAACACGTGACAACACTGGCAACCATCCCTACGTGAGCTGTAAATATTTGGAGTAGGAAATTACCAAATAAGCACGGAAAATTAACGTATTATGTCAGACAAAACAACGAAACCCACTTCATCCAATTTTCATGGCATTTTGTTTATTAGATTTGTGTGTTTGGATCATATCACATTTAATAAACTTCGACTTTGTCGTAACAAGGATAATTCGATACTCAACACAGTAGAACAAGGAGGCACAAGCCTTTTTGTTCTATTGTGCTGGGTAACTACAATCTTCAATGTAATTATAGGTTTCCATTAATATCGCTGTCTCATTGTATCCCACACAAAACAAACATGATACCACCAAAAGTCCCTTTTCCAGTGTTATATAAAGAAAATAAAAGAAACAAATGCTGTAAATACAATCGAGCATTGTTGGGTAGGCACGGTAGTCGACAATGCTGAACTCATGCCAGTTGGCACCAAAAGTGCCGCCCTGCCCTAAGTACCGGCGAATAGTCGCCAACACAAGTATTTATTTTTATGGAACAGGCGAGCTTGGTAGTCGGGTTATGAGGCGGCTCTTATCTGGTCAGGTGGCGTTTAATGCAGGATAGATGGGGTCAATGTGGTTTGAGAGATTTTGGCAAAAGAAAAGGTCATTTAGTACCGAGTAAGTCTACAGGCTCCTGTAGTTATGTCCAGTTAAAACATGTTAATATTTTTGTTGTTTTTCGTTGATCTAATTGGGCCTAGATTAATCTAGGACTAATAATTAGGTAAAAGAATAAATAAACCGTTTTAAAAACGGTTTATTGTTTCTTTTACTTAATTATTAGTCAAACTTTTCGAAAGTAGACACAAGTTGCCAAAACAACCTTGAATTAGTTATTATACTTTAACTGTCAATTCTCAAGAGCTGTGCCTTTTATTTAGTCCTTAGAACTAAACGTTTGGCTTTGGCTTAGTGTTATGAATATTACTTGTATGGCCACTGAATATAATTTATAATAAAATGAGCCGACAAAGTACCTACGAGCCCTTTTGGAGAACTCTATTACATATCAATTCACGAGTGCCAAATGACACATTTGACCTAGACAGCCTTCACTTAATACCCAAGTCAGACGAATAAATTAAGTTATTTTTGTAATAATAAAGTACAACGTTATGATTATAATATAAATTAGTGAAAATATCACATACCTAGCGGTAGCTAGATAACAAGTGTGGCAAGGTATCTACTTACTAAAGTAGAACTTTGTATATTTCCAAGAAAATAGTTATTCTAAGATCTAACTTTAAATACTTAGTTGCTAAAAAACTCGTGATAAATCTTGTCCATATATTTTCAAGATAATTTTGAAATAATGAATTGAGCACCGAAAAGAAAATTGGCTATTTTATTTGTAGAAAACGCTATTGAAACTGAAATAATATTTTTTACAATTATTTTATTCGATTAAAGACTTTAAATATATAAGTCGCAATATCTAAAATCAAATTAGCACTGTAAGATTTCAGCCAAAGACGTCTACTATCATCCCAAGAGATTAGTCAAGAATCTTTAAAGTAAAAGAAAATTAAAGTCAGGTAGACAGCCTCGCAAAATGCAATCGCTAGACAAATAAAACCAGCCACTAGTGACGGGCTCCGCTACAAGTCCGGGAACTTGGCACTTTATGTAAATGCATGCAGATCCCGCGGACACTTGTTACTAGGACACTAAAGGATCGGGAAAAATAAGGCTGTCACTACTAATTAGTTGCCTCGGTGAGTCGCTCGCTGTTAGTTAAGTAACTAAATGCGACGAAGAAAAATTGTTGGTCTTGTTTGTTCCATTTTGTTGGATGTTTACAAATGTTTTTACATTTTAGGTCACGTTTAGATACTCTTGAATGATTTATTTGAAAGTCGCCGAAAACAAAAAAGAGAATTATGTTTCTATAAGAATATTTAAGACATTATGTTTCTATAAGAATATTTAATATCGTCTGAGAGAATATTCGTCTAATATTAATGGTATGTGCATATTTTGATTTAAATATAAAATTACATCTGCAATGTTTAAATATCAAAAAAAACGTATAAGTTTAATAAAATTATAAATTCAACCCACGTACAAATTACATCACTAAAAAAAGGTTCACACGAAGTTTACACAAATAAACTTGTACACAAATATACTTAAAAAAAATACACTTGACCCTTGTTGACGCTCGAGCAAAATATATCACAATTTGAGCTGTCAAGAGTTGACATCCCTGCCAAGTCCCGGGCTTGGCAAGTCCCGTACTTAAACGTCCTCAGCACTCGCTCCCGAAGTCCCGCGTTTTTTACTTACACGCTCCTTCAGCTCACAACTCGACGGGGAAATTAAAAAAAGAAACTCATGCACAGACTGAACGAATGTCTTTTTAATTTGGTTTAAAAAATCGACGATAAGTCACGTTCTTGTTGAACGTGTGATTCGGATTTATTGTATTTGAAATACTTAAAATTAATATGAGGACATGTTTTTGCGCGATTTGCTATGTCTTACAGGATTTTAAAGGGTGTTTTTTGTTACATACTGCGACAATGTAAATGTGATGTTTTATGTAAAGAGAAAGGCGACAATGTGAATTTGATAGTTTATGTACTTATTATGTACTTATTTATTTATTTCTAAAAAAACGTAACCTATTACCGTAACGAAAACCTCTCAGGGTCGTGTAAATAATACTTTTATAATGACGATTAATTTATTGGTACATTAATACATACGTAAATTAGGATAAATTTTGTGTATGGAAACGTCTTGAAATTATTTCAGAACAATAAAATCATAAACGAACGTGTACAAAGCTTTAGGCGTTGATCTTCACTTGTAACCGTCACAATATCTCTATTGTCATAAGGCCAAAGGTAAATTCCCATCATTCCCTACATAAATCTCCCTAAAAATATCTATTCGGTACGTGTGGCCTTCGCGGCTGATTCCTCTCACCTATAGATTCCTTACGGACATGATAAATGGCACCCTCTCAGTGTCTCGACGAGAACCATTTGTCTAACAGCCTGAATACTGGGGGCGACGAAAAACTTCCATATTTACATATTCTACCCTACTGTCAGTTCTCTGACAGTAGGGTAGAAAAATTTTGAAGGCAAATATCGAATAGCGCCTTAAGTTCTGGTTTCTACCAGAACTTAAGGCGCTATTCGATATTTACCTTCAGAATTTTTCTTAGATAGGTTTAAGAAGTTTTTATAAAGCATTCAGGCGCTTCTGTGGAAGCTCTAATGTCTCGTTTCTCGGGAGAGATATTTCATTTTTTTTGCACACACCATTTAACTTAATAAGATGGCGACGAGGAGAAAGTTCTAAGTAGGTTGGCTTAAATTCCGCGAAAATGTTGAATTTTCCGCTTACAATTTTCTAGGAACGAGACAATTTATGTGGAAAGTCAAAGAAAATATTTAAAGTTAAAAAGTAAGGAAGCTTTCACCTGACTCTTTATCTACCAACAACATGTAGGTTTTTCCACGCCTTATTTTTCTATCCTTAACTTATATGGATAAGTTCTGGCAACACTACCGAGCCACGAAGTTAAATATTCACCCACCGTGTAGCTTCGCAAAGTTTCTCGCCGCACAACTTAGGAAACCTTTGTAAAGAGGTTTTAATTTTTTAAATAAAAGCCCTTAGTACCAGCCGATCGCCTAGCCTCCGGTTATTCCTCGGGCTAAATTTCTTGCTTCTAACTTTTAAATTCCCAGAGATTTAAGGAGATGTACGACGAAATTGTTCCCTGGGGAACCTATGTTTTATTCTAGAGTAAACGTAAATTTAACTTTGTAAAGATTTGAGTACTATAGAGGGTTATTTTAAATTGGTTGGCTATACTCCGAAGACGCGATGGGTACCTATCATGTTGCGTTTTTTATCATGTTTAAACATCAATATCCATCGCGTCTGTCAGAGTTTAGCTAGCCAATTTAAAATAACCCTAAAAGGTACAGACGCCAGCACATCAAGCTACCCGAAACTGTCAAATTTTCCCAATCAAATTTGAACCTTATGCTTTAGCGATAAAGTTGAAAACCTATTAAAGAAATTTGACAGATTATAATAGCTTGATGTGCTGACGTCTGTACTTATATTTTTACAAGGTTAAATTTACGTGTACTCAAGAATAAAACATAGGCTTATTTTATTTTAATTTTTATAATTCTATGTTAATGAATGTAATTGGACCTGTGCCGTTTTAATTAACTATAAATAAATAAATAAATGAATAGGTTTCCCAGAGAACAATTTAGTAACAATAATTACAATTACAACAACAATTTAGTGTAACTACACTACACTCATACACCGGGTTATTTTAAATTGGCCGGTAGATGAAATATCAGTAGAAGCAGCCGTTTTCAAGTGTTTATTCGTAAAGCTATTTCATCGAAAATCAAAATACATTTCTAAAACGGCTGTGGAGTGCTTGCTGCTTGGTATATTCCAGAAATCCTTCCAGCTTAACTGTTTTCAGAATATTAATTAGTAACGCTTCAGACATCCCGAGTATTTTAAGAGCTATGTTCAAGTTTAATGCTTTTCCAAAATTACTCAATTTCTTTGGCTATAAATCTTCTGAAAACACACACTGAAGTATCTTATACGTACATAAGTAATTTCCTGTTAATAGCGTTCATAAATACTTACTTGATAATGTGTAGGTTATTATCCTATCTTACTTGCTAGTAATCCAATCCTATCCTACTAATACTAATTAATATACTAATTACTAATTTACTAATCTATATATATAAAAGAAAGTCGTGTTAGTTACACTATTTTATAACTCAAGAACTGCTGAGCCGATTTGGCAGAAAATTGGTCGGGAGGTAGCTTAGAACCAGGAGACGGACATAGGATACTTTTTATCTTTTTTTTTTACTTATCGGCGTAGGGTAGGAGTACTGTACGAGTAGGTTAGGAGTAGGGTAGGAGTAGTAGGTAGGTACAGGAGTAAAAATTTGTGAGGATGGATCGATGGATATTTGTTACTCTTTCACGCAAAATATACAGAACGGATTTGGATAAAATTTGGCACACTGATAGTTTATAACCAGGATTAACAAATAGGTTACTTTTATCCCGATATTCCCACGGGATCGAAACGTAATATGCGGGTGAAAGAAACCTGCAAGGCGATGCTAGTAACTAATAAAACTAATAGAAATGTCGTATAGTTCCCACAAATTATATTATAACTTTAATTAATTTTACGAGCTAGGCTAGAAGTAAGTATTTTTATAATTTATGGCTTGAACCGCTTTTCTTTTAATAATTTCAACAAAATTGTACCTACTTATTTTCAGTTGTATGTGAACTTTATTAGATGTAGTCGGTTAAGTTGATTTAATGCTTTATTAGGTACAGACGACAGCACATCAAGCTACCCGAAACTGTCAAATTTTCCCAATCAACTTTGAACCTTATGCTTTAGCGATAAAGTTAAAAATCTATTAAAGAAATTTGACAGATTGTAGTAGCTTTATGTACTAGTCTGTACCATTTTCTTCCATTGGATAAGCTCATGTTTGTCTCTATCTCTCCTTGTTCCACGATTGTACTCGTCGATTTTCATCAATCTATCTAGCCTTTTCTCAACTATATTGGGGTCGGCTTCCAGTCTAACCGGATGCAGCTGAATACCAGAATTTTACGATCATCGACTTGTCGATTTTCTTGTATAAAAGTAAATACATATATACACAGGAAGATTTTTTATCACCATCCAAATTTTTACAGGGTGTTCTGTTCTACCCATGAATATGAACAACTTTCACTAGGGGACTAAATCTGAAATCACGAAACAAAATCAGCTGTTTAATACAAAAGTCAAAAATCTTCCTGTACTATGTTACACAAGCATGCTGCCAAGACAAATACAAAGTTAATTTCATGCCATAAATGAAACACTCTCAAACACTTTTTTTTTTTGCGGATGGGAAATCATCAAATGACTCCTCCCGCTCTGGGTGGAGCGGAAGGGAGTGTCAGACTCTTACTGACTAAAACCCACCCGTGTTCCTTCCTTAGCCCTTTATGTTCCGGGCCAGCGGTAACCCTTTCGGACAATCCCGCTGGGCTCTCAAACACTTTCAATTAGGAAAACGTCGAAAGATAAAAGTAACCGTTACCGGCTACAATTTGTTATGTAAACATCGATGTAACTCATGACGAGTACCGGTACATCACTATGGCCGTATAAATTAATTTGATCGCCACATAAATTTTATGTCTCGAACCAACTTCATTATAATTTTACGAGGGTATGGAAACAAAAATCGATGCTAAGTGCGTACGGAAATTGAGCTACGGAAATTGATAGGAGGTGGAAGTAAATACTTTATAAGGAAAGCGTCTGCTTACATTTTGAACGAAAAGATACATTCGGAGGAAATTGAGGTTACTTAGGTATGCCATGTTAATTTTATTGTAATAACGTTTCTACACGGTTTCTCAATGTTTCTTTCTATTCGTATCTGGGGGCCTAAAAAGGCCACTTTGGAGAATCACAAAAGGAAAACATTATGAATCGTAGTATGGAGAAGACAGTCGGTGTTTTTCTTTTTTTTCGCTGCACTACGTAGGTATAATCACAGAGATTGTGATTGGATTTGGATCAGATTGATTGGTAATTTTAGAACAGACAAAAAAAAATAACTGAAATATGCTTCACCAATGGGATTTGACACGATTAACTGAACGGTTAACTGTCCATTAAGTTATCCTTTTATGATTCTGCCAAAATGGCCTTTTTAGGCCCCCTGTAATATACAAACGGAGGTCACTCGGAAGGTCAATTTCAAATTCAAGTCGCCATCTCATGTCATCGACGATCAACGTCAAAAACTTGTAAAACATAAAGTCAAATAAGAGGTTCTTTTTGACAGATTGAGACTGAAATGAGGGATTTTCTTTTTCTTTTTTTTTAATGCTTCCCTAGTCGCTGGATAGATGGCGCTGAACTTGGTAAGTTACTGCAAGGAACGGAACGTCACATAATTTTTTTATTAATTCACTTGGATGTAATTTTGAGATCGTAAAACGAAAGCAAACGAAACTGTCACTCAACGAGCGTATATGACGTGACGCAATGTTTTTTTTCCAAGCGTTTTTACTTTGGCACCTAGTAACGTGGTCAGTTCAACGCCATCTTCAGGGTTCTTGGAAACTATGTTTTTTTTTTAATACTCAAAAGAAAAACCTCTCATTAACAAAACTATTGCTGGAGAAATGCTATTACACAATTAAGGACTTTTTAAATGACAAAACTATATAGGAAAATGTTATTGTTAAATGTACGCTGTCTTTACAATTCCGAATGTTTTAGATTACCTATAATAATGACATTGTTATTTATTTGTAATTTTTTTATGGTTGTTCCTATATTGTTATTTGACAAACAGATTTTGACATTACCAGATTTTATAAAGATTTTATCTAGTAGTAATTGTGATTGTTGTTACTGTTTTAGATTATTTTGACATTAAGCTTCTTGACATTACACATTATGACATATATTTTTCATTATATGATTTGCGAGAGATTTATATTTAATTCATTGATTATTCTGATTATTATTATTATTATTTTTTTGTTTTACTCTGATCTGTTCCATTAAATTAAATATTAAATTTTACATATTAAATTTGACTATGGCTAATAATAATCATATCGATAGCTGTATCTATAATACTATTTAATTAAAACCAAATATGTTGCATGCCGTAAGGTAAAATGTATCGGGACACTTAACAAAAATATTCCAACTTATATGTATACCTACATTATCAGCAAATAAATGATTTCTGATTTCTGATTAGAATGGGAACGTTGTTAAAAATATGAGAATTGGCCCTCCGTGTGTGTATTATTTAAAAGAAAGACTAAAAATATAAACAAAACACTATTGAAAAATCCTCTGCGTGACATTCCTAAACTTGACGTGCCAATAGAAAATAAAAAGAGGACGTTAAAGCTATTGATTCCCCATCAGTACCGGGTGTGAGTATTTGTCACGGCAAACTTTGGAGCCTTCTAAGCGTCGAACAAAGTTGACAAGTTTCGCCGAATATGTGCTCACACTAAGTTTCCCCCCCAAACTAAAAGAGGAATATATAGGATTTGTGTATACATATGTAGGTATATATCCTGGCTTTACTTGAGGTTTTCCCCGAGATTAAAACTGATGAGCCACTTGATAACTTTCCATGTGATTATAGGCTGTTGGAAGCAACGATGTTTTCAAGCTTCAATAATTATAAAGTTGTTAACCAGAGAAGGCACCTTGATTTAACACACTATAATATTATAAAGGCGAAAGTTTAAGTGCTTTTGTATGTTTGTTACTTCTTCAAGCCCAAACGGCTGGACCATTTGATATGGAGGTAGCAGACACCTTGGATTAACATATAAGATACTTTTTATCTCGATATTCCTACGGGATCGAAACATATGCGGACTAGTGATAAATAAAAAAATAAAAACGTGTGTGGTCGACCCCCCCCCCCCCCGTCAGGAACGAAGTTCACACAAGAGGGGGCAGAACCCTTTTTCCTCACGTGAGAATTTCTACCAGTCAACTCCTACAGCAAAGACCCAATAGGTACCTAAATATAAAATCAGATAAAGACAGTGAGCACACAAGAGGAAACAACATTTTTTTCAGTAGATGAATACTGTTTTATTGCAAGTGTACATTTGTTTCACATGGAAGATGAAGGTCCAAATGCACATGAGGTAGATGGGACTTAAGCTGACGCATAAGACCGAAGTAAATGGCGTCGCATGATCGGGAAAGCCAACCCCGCGTGAAGGGGAAAAGTCGAGGCCAAAGAAGAAGTAGTTTTATTTTACAGTCTGTCTAAATATATAATATAGATAGTCTTGATTCGACGTTCGCACATCCGAAAGGTACTTAACGCTTCATCGATCCGAATTCCTTTTAAGGACACTCATATGGCTTCAGCGGCCATCATTCTATTTGCGTTTGAGAGGGCAATCAAAATATTCAGAAATACACCAATGCCCAATACAAAGGGAAGTGATAACCGATTTTCAATCCGGCTCCTTCGAGTACCTACGTATTTCGATTATTTCCTTGTGGGGTTTCAGGGCAGTTGAAATCAGGGAATCATTTCCCCGAAAGATGCAAGGCTTCGTTGTCTTGGCCTTTTTTCTTCCAGCTCTTGCAGTTGTGGAAGTAACATAAGATCACGCCTGTATTCCCCGAATGGTTAGGCAGAGGTGTATACCTCTGCCTAACCATTCGGGGAATACAGGCGTACTCTAGGTAGTATTACCTAGAGTACACCCACATTTCGCCAGTAGTGTCTTAAGTACCATGTTGTGATGGAGGCAAACCTCTCACACGTTTGCCCGCCTACCTGTCGAAACGCCCCACGCGTCGGAGTAGTTGAATGGGCGCAGTGAAGTCATTGTTTTAACAATGACATGAGAATAGAACAATGACACTGTTGTGTACATTTGGTGTACCGTTGACGTTTCGAGCACTTTTTCTTGTGTACACGTGGTGTACACTTGACGCTTGAGGGGAATCTGCCGGACACAAATATAGACTCCGGGATGCTACGAAGAAATTTTTGAGGAAAAACCCAATAAAACAAATGTCTTGTTCTAAAAATATGTAGATACTTAAAACGTACAAATTATTCAAGCTTCATAAACCTTGAAAATCTGGTTTAAAAGCCCTAAACAACGGTTATACCTTTACATTTTCCCAAACATTCATTTACGCTTGAAAGACGTACTTGAAGCATCCCAAATTCCCTTTAACGGCAGCTTGCAGTCATAAAACTTATCAACTAAACTTCCACTTCGTTAAGTATACTTGCTTATGTACCACGCTGTATATTATGTAGGCCCAAGTATGGTGGCTTTACATCTCTTGGTATTTTGCAGTGACAATGTTTAGGTAGAAGCACAGAATAGATAGGCACCCATAGTACAGAAGTTCGGCTTCATATACGAGCGAAAACACACACAGACGTAGCATATACAAGCTTCACGCACATCGTACAGTGAGTGCAAGCGCACTTGCGACTGCCATTAGTTTCCATAGTCTAAGGCCCATGCACACATTAAGCATACGTCAGTTTTAAGAGCGTTTACGCTGTACGGCATTTCATACAAACTTTCAAGCCCTTATTTTCCGAAATGAGTGAACCGATTTTAATGAAACTTCGTACGCATAAGCAGGATACAAAGGTCTAAAAAGTTAGTAGAAAACATTTTCGAAAAATAGTGTTACAGACAAATTAGACCGATTTTAAATTTTCCATAGAAACAGATATTTCCAGTTATCTTTTTTTAAATAAGACATTTCGTAAAATGTTCTCTACTAACTTTTTAGACCTTTGTATCCTGCTTATAAGTATGAAGTTTCATTAAAATCGGTTTATTAGTTTCGAAAAATAAGGGCTTGAAAGTTTGTATGAAATGCCTTACGGCGTAAACGCTCTTAACTTCGCTGTATGGAGCTCGCCTTCTTTATCTATTTATTCTGTGGTAGTAGGTAGTTGAGACACCGCCTTTCACCACTTTCCCGGGGCGTCGACAAAGTTGTTGAAACTTCGGTATTATGTACCTATCTGTCTTACTCGTATATATGTATATATAGGTGCTCGACTGTGAAACAGTTTGTCCCAATTGATTTATAGAAACTTGCCGAGAGCTTGAGCGTGAGTTTTGGTCATGACGATTAAGTTTGAAGTGTGTACCTATGTGAGTATTATAGGAGAGGCAAATCTCTAAGCGCCTGGAACTCGTATACAAATATATTTGACAAAATAATTGTTGTTAGACAGACATAATACGTAGACTTTCCAGACGGATTAAAACTTTTTGGAAGTCTATCGAGTGCCTGACTAGGTTGAACATGAGCAGGTCTTAAAACTTGGCGTCTTACATGTATCGGAAACAAACTCCAGTCTTAAGGACTTATAGACACCGTAAGATTGTAAAGTTTTAGTCATATTATATAGAGAAGAAAGTATAAGAGTAGTATATGACTATAAGAGTAGAGGAAGACCAAATAAACAATGGATGGACTGTGTGAATGATGATACTGTTAGAAAGGGGGTGATAACCGAGATGACGACTAATATAGAAGTTTGGAAGAAAAAGACATTTTGCGCCGATCGTAAAAAAAATGTGAAAAGGGCAGGAGAATGATGATGATATAGAGAAGAAAGTAAAGTTAATTCTGTATATTTAGGCATATAGGCTTCACATGATATCTGTTGATATATAGTTTCATTAAAGGTTTTTTCCTGATCTTTGAGAGAAAAAAAGTACACGCTGTACATTATTTAATAATTTTATTTTATCCAGCAACTAATGCTCGAGCAATTTGCTTCTAAATCTGCAGATTGATGACGTAAGCAATTAATATTGTTTAAGTGCTTTAGTTTGCAAATTGTTCTAGTTTAGTTCAGACCGTATAGTTGCTTCAGCTATTACTATGTTACGTAACTTTCCGCCTATATCATCTGAGCTTGTAAACGGCAGGGATAAGATTACATCCCGAATTCATTTTTATTAAATAATGTTACACATTTTATCAGCAGCATTTCTTACAGTAGGATCATCATAGGCTGATTGTGCATTTTATCAGCCTTTAAAATAATGAGAAGGTAAAGTAAGGAACATTGCTATAAAGTTGTTGACATTTTCAAATGACATGCCTTCATCTATATACATTCTTTGAATTTGTTGTTTGTAAAGCAACAGAGGACGAAAGCCGTAGATATAAAAAACCTAGCTACGGTGAAAAAGGAATATTTCTCGAGAACTTTCGAAGCTTTTTCTTGTCAAACCGCTTTCCTATACATTTCCAATACCTCTTCACATTGACATTGAAATGAATTATCAATTTTCTTGATTTAGTAAGCCTAACTTAAGCAATATTCAAGGACAACACGAAACTAATTAATAACAATTAACACCTCAACAGTTAATAATGATACAATTGAATAGGCTATACCTACAGTCTATCAGACGTAGGTATGTTACTGTATATAGAACTGAGACAGCCCGTGATTAATGATGATACATCATCCAGCTCATCAGAGTTATGTTACGTTGCGGTGTGCGACGTGGATGATAGATGGATTAAAGTGGATAAAGGGTTGCGTGATACTGTGTATAATTACGTGTCAGAATGATTTTTGTGGCCGAATTTTTGTTTTTACAAAGATATATATAGTATACAATAATGACCAGAGAGCTGGCCTGTTTTTTTGCCAAGGAATCAGCATTGTCATACAACGTGGCAATGCTGCCAGCCCTTGGCACTTTTCCTATGTATTTTTGATGCCCTTCGATTATTTACCCTCCTTTTTATATACTTGTACACATTAATACTTTAAGACTGTTAACTTTTTAAATTATGTAAATATATCAAGAGCAGCAAGTGGTATAGCTTGTGTTGGAACAGCTTTCTGTACAGAAATAAAAACCTGAGCTTGAGAAAGACTCAGAAAAAAGTTATGAAAATATTTCTCGATACAAAAAATCAAATAATGTCACCGAAACAAACAATGATCATAAACTGTAATCAAATAAACAAAAGTACTCATCCCCCCCGACCCTCAATCGAAATCCAAACGGAACAAACCGCATACAGTCCTCGACAATATTGCAACCACTGATTGAATAACAGCCCTTCAAAAGTATTTAAAGTAACCATATCACCCGAGGCGGAAGGCGGCAGATTTAACACGCACCCCTGTACTGCCTGTGTGGGAGGCACGGTTCAGCAAACAGGTGAACACAGAAGAGCTATTACTACGTGGAAAATGAAATTAATCCGCACCTGAATGAAACAATTTGGCGACACTTTACGCCCGCCGGTTGAAATACACACCGGGTACTGATTTTCGAGCACCTATTGAATCATAAGTGATACCGAGACAGGCACAGAAAATCGATTCATGAAAGGGGCCCATACGATTCAGAGACTTCTTTTACGTGCCATATTTTCTGAAACTTTTGTTCTACATATATATACATATAAACACACACAAATTCCCCATGGGGTAGACAAAAGCAACAGAACCGCCTGCAACGGCTCTTACATACCTACTCCTTTTGCTTCATTTAAGTCCATACATCTGGTCGAACAGAACGTAGCGCTCGAAAACCGGCGTGCGTGTATGTACGCCGGTTGCGAGTGCTACTTTCTGTTCTACAAGTAGCTTTCTAGATAAGGAGGTCCTGTCTGCGACTGTTGTCAGATGTCATAATGAATTATAATTATTTATGATCAATTATATCCATGTGTCTTTTTTAAGCGTTTTTAAAATATGTAGGTTTTCGTTACGAGGAAGCAAAGGTGAGTCTTCTGTATTCTCTGTTTCATAATACCGGCCTACCGGGCGCGCCGCTCGACGCTCGGAGGAAATCCAATTGTCACCCGGATTAACACTCTGGATTGTACTCGCGAAATAACTCAACTTTTACTTATTTTAAACTAAGTGCCGCCATTGGGGAACTGACGGAGGATTATTATACCTTTTTGTGGCGGCTACAAGTACAATGTCGTTTATTTTTAGCTTGTCTTTAAAGAAAGATTGGTAGTTAAATAATATCAGCCGCGCAGGTTATCCAAGGTTAAGCTACGCTTGTCGCGGTCGGTTCGTGGACGGGTGACCATCCATTACATATCGAGACTCCTTCGCAGTTAGAAGCCCAAACATCTGATAACCAGTCTAACCAAGGGTTACCCAGTAACAGGGTTATGAAGGCCAGACAGGTAGTTGCTCCGTGCAAAATATTGGTGTTCAGTGGCTAGTTAGACTGGAAGCTGACCCCAACATAGTCGGGAAAAGGCTAGGCAGATGGATTGTGTTTAAAGAAAGTTAAATAAGTTAAATGCGCTACTGTAAACATGAAAAATATAGGAAGTGGTATTTATACTAATCGCGGTTATTTACATACATTATAATTGTACATATAGGGACTACACTAGTTTTGTTAAGAACGCTTGTCAAATCCAAATCAAATCCTACGTTTTGTTTCATGGGGGCTTACACATGAAACAACATATTGGATTTGTTAGTCGTAAACCGTATCGCATAAACTTTCCTTATGCCACATAAAAGATACTGATAGTACCATTACAAAAATGTCACATTTATTTCCTTATAAAATGTACGTATTCTTTTACCCTACCCTACATCATACAATACATATTAGAACTGTTCCAGGCAAAATCCAGTACGAACGCGTTATTATAAAAGTCACAATTGAAAATGTACTACGTGTTCTCGGTGTTCTCGGTGTACTCGGAACACAGAATACTGCTGTTTTAAAATCTCCGACTTTAATTTCAAGACGTTATTGCACCGTCCACTTCCCTCCGTACACTATTACAACTTTCGCAGAATGATATTACATTTTGTCAAAAGGAATTACGAAGGTAATTCCTTGCGTGTAATGAAACGTCAGGGATACTTACTATGTTTTATTAACAGCCTAACTTTTTATTAAGTAGAGTTGGTTTTGAGCAAACGAACCGCTATGTGGAGCCCTGAGACAGCTAGAAGTCGTCGCGGCAGACCCCGTAGAAAATGGTGGAACCAGCTGGACAAAACCAACGACCAGTGGTCCACATTGGCTCTGGATCGCAAGCACTGGAAGTCATTGGGAGAGGCTTTTGCTCATCAGTGGGATGCTACAGGCTAACAGTAACTAAGGGCCCTATCTCACTAGGACACCATGGTGCCGCAATCATGGTCGCAATGCCAGAAAATGTTTGGTTAGTTGCACAACAGATCGAATGCCTGGTGAGATACCCACCATAAAGCTGTATATATTTTGCTGGCAGCAAGGCCATGGTGGCGCCACTGTAGTGTCCTAGTCCACGCTAATATTATAAATTCGAAAGTAACTCCGTCTGTCTGTCTGCATGTTACCTTTTCACGCCAAAACCGCTGAACGGATTTCGATAAAATTTGGCAGAGAGATAGATTGTATCCCGGGGATAGTACATAGGATAGTTTTTATCGACATACCTCGTGGGCGAAGCCGCGGGCGGAAGCTAGTGAGATATAATCCTAACAGAGTTGGCGTTTAGTCTGCCAGCTGAATATCAGTATTTTCTTAGGAAGTGATTGCTATTTCAACACTGCCACTCAATGAATGATACATATTCGATAGATACCTATATCAGGTTATCGGTAATCTATCTTTCTTCTGTCTATCCGACTGTTATAGGTATGCGCCTAACAACCGAGACTGACAGCTTAACTTGCTCGAGACACGGAACCAATATCTACATACCAACGAATATTACGTATAATTCAGTTTAATATTCGCTCTTGAAGCCAAGAGTCGACTCCGCTCCCGAAGATAGCGGGTAATGGATCTTTTTTGTTATTTTAATCACGTCTCGGCGAAAGCGACACTCCCCGTTAAATTAATTGGATTTTATGGGATCTCTCGCCATTCCTGTTATCATTTGTTTTCAAAAGTCACCCGACTGAATTAACAGCGAAATATATAATATTTTAATAACTACGGAATTTGTTTACCGTTTATGTACATTTTATTTTGAAACTCTCAATTTGCTCTGAAAAGCAAGGTTCAGTGAAAATAATTACCGTAGCCATTAAAATAATAGGCAATTTAGATTGTAATTGAAACCTTTTTGTCCTGCAATATCAGCCTATGATGGTATTGCCGATTTCATATTACTGCTTGTTCAATTCAAGTACACAGAATACTTTTAATTGTCAATTTATAAATCCGAGGTCATGCGACCCGAGCACTAAATATGATAAAAGCCCCGACAGGCTAATAACACCGAGGAGGTCACGTCACAAACAGGCGCCCAATATAAACGATTTGTTTTACTTTTCACAACGCTCAATAGATGGCGATCCGATCACGTTGAAGTTTCCCCCTCTATTAAATAAAACAAAACGTTTAAATTCGCAAACACCATTTAAATTATTGGATTACAAATTCAAAATTGGAATTGTCGTGGTAAAACGTGCAATTTCTATAGTCATTAATCATGGTGAGTAGAGCGATGTCAATAAGGATGGGATCGCCCTGACATCGATAATTCAATCGGCCACGTGCCTATTATAAGTCTATTAGTTTATATTACGGTTTGTTCAGCGCTAAGTGTTTAGGCGACAGCGCGATTGATAGGAGGCCTGTTTTCATTAACGTCTAATGAACACATAGACCCGTGTTGGTGATTGTAGGTAGTTTGTAAGTGTTAGGACTTGCCGTAAATTATTTACATGATTAATTTAGTATGCACTATTTTTTTTTTTATGAATCTGCTAAAATAAAAATGGATTTAACCTCATCTAATTGACATTAAGACAATTCCTAAATCTCCGTAGAATTGCTAAGAAAATAAATCAACAGCATTTTCTTTGGAAAAGTCGTAAATTACGCGAAAATTACTAATAGTAATAAGTGTAGCAGTAGCTCATTCAATCAGCAGAGATCGGCTAAAGAATACTAATTTTGTGCGAAATGTTATTCGAACAACAGCGCAAAAATTTATAAGGCCGCTGTTATTACTATTATAAGTACGTGCTGCTGAACTGAAAATGGCCGTTCAAATAAATACGAAGCCAAGTACACCCTCGGCTATTTTTACGGCCACTCTAAAAGTGTCGAAACTAATTAATATCGATAAGCTGACCATGACATCTCTATTCGTTGCCACCGTATATTTTGTGCGTAACACGGACCGTATTGATTTTGTGTGCGCGCGCACCGCACCCACCCCGAGGGGAATGGGGTAGAAAAGGAATAAGGGAGACTCGACGATTTGAATCGAACATTTTTATGAGGGCGCTACAATCCCTAAGATTAACAGCGATGTGTCAGCCCTCGAGAATGTTTAAGCAAACTTTTTAATTTACGACAGAAAAAAAAAACACGTGCCTGAGTTTTCGTAAGCCTATAAAAATATGGTGCCTCGGTTGAGCCTTGCCGTGTTAATGGCAGCGAAATTGAGGTAGTTAAAAAAGGCGCAAATACAACTTATGTACGGTTTATCGCGTGGCTTTTCACGGCTTTGGAGAAAAATGTTGGCTTTTAGCAATTAAAATACCTGACTACGGTTACGTCTGTTCAGCGGTACAATTAGTAACGCCAGTTATTTCTCCGGTAGCAGTAAATAATACGTATGCTCCGTACGGAATAGACGAAGTTATTCCACATTGTTGCGCTGCGCCAACGGGTAATACAATCTAAATTATAGTGGAAGCCAATATATGAGTATTGTTGAAGCTATTCTGTTACCCGAAGGAACCTTTAGTTGGGGTAACTTTGTAGTTACTGTTACTGAAAAGTTTTATTGCTACACGTAAACTTAAATTGCATTTCAACAATAGTAATCTTTTGAGGAAAACAGTTCTTGTGTAATATTTTCTTAGAAAAACCCTGACTAGATAACGTCGAAGTGCAAGTATCAAACTGTTTGTTGGGACAAGTCTATGAACCTTCGCCTACGCTTTGGAATGGGCAGCTAGCTTCATCTTTCTGACTGACCGACTTCTTGACAATGCAAAAGTGCCTGTAATTGGTTTTATTGAGTTAAACGTTTTGAGTTTGAGTCCAGCAGTAGGTATATACATAAAATCAGCCTATAACGCTCCCACTGTCGGAACACAGTTCTTCTTTCTGTGAGAGGAAGTGGGCTGTAATCCACCACGCGGGCCCAGTACGGGTTGGTAGATGTCACATATGTCTTCGAATTTTTTAATTCTAGGTCATGTCGGTTTCCGCACGATAAGCATCGTGAGAAAACCTGCATATTCTCGTCGTTTTGAGAGCAGTGGTAATGAAATAAATTACACAAAGTAAAGCGCCTGTCTGGGTTTGAACTTACGACCTACAACTCGTAAGTCGGGGCCTTACCGCTGCGCCCCCACTGCTCCACTGCTCAGCAGTAAGATACAATTAAGCTTTCCAATGAAAGCTTATAAAGTTATAGGTCCAGTCTACAAAAGAGATAAGTATGCAGGATCATCGGATATAGTTGAAGTTTAGTAAGAAACCGATGGATGTTCTCGAATAAAATTTAATTTTATTAATAGAAAACCAATAGCTCAATAATCAAATAAAATTTCAGTCGACAACATCCATCGGTTTCTTACTAAACTGGAACTATTTCCGACGATCCTGCATACTTATCTCTTTTGTTGACTGTACCTATAACTTTATAAGCTTTCATTGAAAAGCTTAGTAATGAAGTTATACATAATATTTCCTTGAAAACGCTACTTCAAAACACATTACGATTACTTCGTAACATAAATTACATAAGACAAAAAAAAAAGCAGAGATCCTATCATTCGAACATTTCCGAAACCGTACAAGCTCTATTCAAGAAATAAAACGTATTTTTTTTTATCGTAAAATGGAACAGGTTTCAGCAAGCGATGTGAAATATTAGAGAGAACGCTATCAGAATATAAAGCAATGCAAACATAAGGCAAATTAGATTTTTTTTTGGAGTTCCCCTAATAAATAATTTTAGGGTTTGTTTGGGCATGTTTATTATTATTACATTTATATTTTATTTTATAATTTATACCAATACTGGTATTGTATTACTGGGTTCAATGACATTTTGGGCGGGCATTATATCCATTAATACAAATAGAGCCCTACCTTAGTATACATAGAGCTCGTATTCATTTCGATAAACATTTCATCGGGTTTTTTGGTGTAATAACTTATCTATGAAATAATTTACACAAGGTAAAGCGCCTGTCTGGGTTTGAACTTACGACCTACAACTCGTAAGTCGCGGCCGTTACCACTGGGCCACCACTGCTCTCAAAACGGTGAAGGAAAACATCGTGAGGAAACCGGCATGTTCTAGAACCAAAAATTCGAAGACATGTGACATCTGCCAACCCGCACTGGGCCCGCGTGGTGGATTACGGCCCACTCCCTCTCACCGAGAGGAGGCCCGTGTCCCAGCAGAGGGAACATTATTGGATGATTATATAACTTATCTATTACCTATAATGGTGTGTTCCGAAGTCATCATTATGTGTCTAGCCTTTTTCCCAACTATGTTGGGGTCGGCTTCCAGTCTAACTGGATGCAGCTGAATACCAGTATTTTACATAGAGCGACTGCCTATCTGACCTCCACAACCCAGAAGATACCCCGTGGTAAAAGACTGGTTGTCAGACTTTCGGGCTTCTGACGGCCCGTAATGACTGTCAAAGGTCCATGTAAGACGGAGGGGTCTTGGTGTGAAAAAATGGTCACCCACCGACCAACCGTGGCAACCGTAGCTGTTATTTCTTAGCCATAAGTTCCGAAGTTTTAGTTGAAAATGTAAACAAAGCCAGTTCAGGTTAAATACATCTGCCTAACTAACTACATGGAATTAGTAGTATCTAACAAATTCGTCTGTATTTCGAATTAGAAGGTTTCAGCTTTTTGTCTCACCGTTTTTTCCAACAAGTATATTGTTTTTAATAACATTATTTAATAAATTAAAATAATATGCAAGTAAATAACAGTACTTAATTAGTTAATAAAAATAAAAAAAGTATGTCCTACCTTGTGATTTGACAGATGTCTGGAGAACGCGCCAACGACTGGACCACAGACCACATTTGTTTTTTTTTATGATGAAGGCTTTCATCTTTAAATAATGTGATTAGCGAGTTGTGCACGAAAGCAGTAGGAAGTGGTGAAGGGCGGGCGTTTTGGGGGACTGTCTTTTGTAATTTTGACGTTCGAAAAGTGCTGATTCTCAGCCTAGTTTGAATAAATGACTTTTGATTTTGATTTTGCACGAGTGCAAACTATTCACAAACTAAAATAAAGCGACGAAAAATTCATCCGCATCACTGTCGTCTGGTAACGTACGCGGTATTACCACGTTGTATGGCAATGCTTAGCCTCCGGCCAAAGTAAAAGCCAGCTCTTAGGTCACGGGAAGTGTCAAACATTATTAAATTGTATTTTTAAATTATACAAGAAAAACGAGTTATAAAATGAACCTCAAATTTTGTCAAATGATAAATTTTATTAAGGTGATTTTAAATTTCATTTTCGGGTTTCAGTATTTAAATAACTATAAATCGGCATCTACAGATACCTACATTTTGTACTGATCCATTTGCTTACATATACATCAAATACTTTTGGATCCGACTGTAAGTATCCAAATTCATCAGCATTCTCAAATTATTCCATGTTTTAACTTAAAACCAGCATCTCACTTATTATAATAACTGCTTCATTCAACTCTTCATTGTCTTTATCAGCAGTTTTCTTTTGTTTTATCGCGTCAAAAGAGGGTACATCGCGTTCATTCTCCATAATATTCTTGTCTTAACTTCTTCGAACTAGTAAACTATTGTTTCTTATACTCGGTAAGTCTTGGATACATATTCATGAGACATAAAGAAGGGAAAGTACGCGACTTGGATGTCACTAAACTTATAAGTTAGTTTTTTCGTAGCTTCTAGAGGGTTAACTTTTAAATTGATAAGATGACTCTGAAAGTTAGGTCGTATACAGCATACAGCAGAAAGGTATGGACATATTTAAGGGTGTGGTGGGTACAGACCATCAAACTGAACATCTTCGATCATCTAACATCGCGAAAAAATAATCAGCCGTCCCATGAATTTGGGTTAAGAAGGTATTTCAGTTAAAAATGGGACAGTTGATTATTTAATCTCGATTACGGTTTTGGTCCATGGAGAAATTTGTTCAGATTAATGGGATGGGGATGGATATGTAGTTAAATATGACTACACTTTTTTGATACATGCTGTATACGACCTAACTTTCAGAGTCATTTCATTTTCTTGTTTTAAGTTATTATTCTAAATTATTATTCTACATATTTTCAGTTCTACTTACTACAACAATTACAACACCGTATTAGATATATATTATATTTAAGGCCTGCGCAGACGATGGACAATTTGTACGCGGAAAAATTGTTCGCAACGATAGAATGTAAGGAAATCCTAGCAGTGTCCTTCGTGTGCGTTATCGCATATATTTCAATACGTTCCATCGCCGCGGACAAATTAAGAGCGTTTACGCCGTACGGCATTTCATACTAATTTTCAAGCCCTTATTTTTCGAAATTAATGAACCGATTTTAATGAAACTTTATATGCATAAGCAGAATACAAAGGTCTAAAAAGTTAGTAGAGAACATTTTCGAAATGTCCTATTTAAAACAAGATAACTGGAAATCTCTGTTTCTATGGAGAATTTAAAATCGGTCTAATTTGGCTGCAACGCTATTTTTCGGAAATGTTCTTAAGTAACTTTTTAGACCTTTGTATTCTGCTTATGCGTATGAAGTTTCATTAAATCGGACCATTCATTTCGAAAAATAAGGACTTGAAAGTTTGTATGAAATGACGTACAGCGTAAACGCTCTTAACAGCGTACAAATTGTCCATCGTCTACGCAGGCCTTTATAGTTTTAATAGGTTTATGCGTATCTTTATATTTAAAATATTTATTCCTCAATTTTCATGTTTGCACCTACCACTGTTTGTCTCTGCATCACCCAAAGGTTGACTGGTAGAAAATGCCTATGGCATTAAAAGTCCGTCTCTGTACATTTATGTGCTTGAAGTACCAATTAAATAAATAAATAACAAAGCTGTTTATTACTATATAATAATGTAGCTCCCTCATTAGCGCAAAGTCTTTGATCAAGACGCATCAAAAGCCTCCACAATTCCCAAAATAACTATCAGATATTAATTCAATTTCCATACCGTCAGCAGGGCTGTCGTCATGACCTCTAATCAAAGGATCCTCCATATCTAAATAATTTAAATACGGCCGACTCTGGATTATCAATTCAATATTTTACCTGTGAGTGATTTAAAATTTTAATAAAAACGATCTTTATATTCTGGTTAAATTAAAAGTGACCTCGCTTGAGGTGAAAAATGTTCAAGTTATGATTTAATCAAGAGTTCTTCTTAAAGGTTTTGTAAAAGTTACGACAATTTGTTATTGTCAGTCTGCTTTGTGCGGAGTACAAATTGTTGTTCTGCCTTTTGTTTTGGCCTTTATCGCTTTGTAAAACGTCATTAGTGTTTCTGAAACTACAAATAAATATATAAGACTACAGAAAAAAAAAATGACTTAAACACAGTTTGTTTCTATGTCAGAATGATTTGTTATAGTTTGACAACGTTGTGGCTTAGTAAGCTATGACTGCCGCGGTTGGTTCGTGGATGGATGACCATCTTTACATATTAAGACCCTCGTGCCTCGGAAAGCACGCTTCTTTGACTTCAATCTTTGACAGTCGTTACGGGACGTCAGAAGTTCGAAAGTCTGACAACCAGTCTTACCAAGGGGTGTAGTTATTACTCAGTAACTGGGTTGTGGAGGTCATATAGGCAGTCACTCCAGTAAAAAAACTGGTACTCAGCTACATCCGGTTAGACTGGATGCCAACCCCAACATAGTTGGGAAGAGGTTAGACAGGCGACAAACTATTAAACATACACACATTTACGTGTGTAACTCGAATAATGTCAGTGCTCCTAAAGCTAATAAGTTGGAAGTTCTGCTCAAACCACGAGAGAATACAGTGTTATGATACTGCATATTAATTTTGAATGGCAATATCTTCCTTGCCAATAATGGCACGATCAGTTTCATGAATAGAGCTCTTTAAGTTTGCGATGCGGTTTATAAACTTCAACAAGTTCATATGAAGAGGAGCTCCTTTCATGTAATATTTAATATGAACTAAGATTTTTAGGAAGATAATTAGGTTGTGTCGTGTTTATGCACCCTAACTAATATTATAAATGCGAAAGTAAGTTTGTTTGTTTGTTACTCTTTCACGCTAAAACGGCTGAACGGATTTAGATGAAATTTGGCACATGGGTAGACCATGACCTGAAGAAGGACATATGCTACTTTTCATCCTGGATCGCAGACGAAGTCGCGGGCAACAGCTAGTATTTCATAAAGCAAGAATCAGAGGTGTAAAAAGGGACAACTAACAAAACAGTTTTTGGGAAGATTAAGGAATCAAGGGTTTTTTGAAGATTCATACATAATATAAAATCACGCTTTGTTTCTCCGACGGGTTGAGCAGATGTGTAACTATAGACCGGACACAAATCTGGATTTCGGTCTGCTTCTGAGAAATTCCATATGAAATGGAAGATTGGAACGAAAAAATAATTGTATCTGTTTTTTAAATTTTAGAAATGAAGGAATAGTTTTATTAACCTATATATGTGAAAAAGAGCACTATAAAAAAAATGTTAATATGTACAAAAAAAAGGAGCTACGTCTGCCAACAAACTGCTTTGCAGTTTGGCAGAGGTGAAAAATTCTCTTATAAAAAATTGATCTTGTAAAAAATTATTTCTGTGAATAAACACAAAAAGTGTTTATTCACAGAAATAATTTTTTACAAGATCAATTTCAATATCAATTATTTTATACAAGATCAATTTCAAGATCAATTTTTTAAGAAATATTTTTTTACAAGACACTTTCACCATAGTACCTACTATTAGTTCTTCTGTGCTTTCACTTCAATTCTTGTTAAACACCCAGGCTGACAATATTAGTGGATTTTATTTTTAAATGTCAAACGTTGTAATCAAGATGGGTTACAAAAAGAGGAGGCCCATGTCATGCAGAGGGAGGGATTTTCGACAAGTTTTACAACCAACAGTATAAGTACCTAAGTACTGCAATATAATAAAACCTGAAGTAATCATACAATAGGCAGTCAATTTGATTAGACTATTTACCCAAAACACACCAACCAAAACTCCCTAAAAACAAAACAGTCAATTTAAACCAGCAGTCAATATATCACTGAATACCAGTTAATATCGCTGGCACTAGCCACTGTTGGCCAATCACAGCACAGGCTTTACGTGCAAAACCTAAATTTATCGCGTAAAGTACGAGTGATTGGCTGGCTGAGCGATATATTGGTGGCGCTAGTAATTGAATGGCTGCCCGCTGGGATTTAAATTGATTTTCTTCGTTGTTTTTAGTTTTTCTCCTTTTTGTTTTTGTTGTGATAGAGCGGTTCTGTTGGTTCTATTTTTAGGAATGGTGAAAATTACTGCGGGACAGGGTTTAATTAGATTTTCTCATCACTGGTTACACCTTCAATTTCCACCAAAGACAATCACCAGCCTTCAATACATTCAATTTCCATAAAAGAAAGAAAGAAGTAGTAGACAGGTTGAAATTGAAAATATGCGACAAAACAAAATGGGATATTGTACTCATCATTATGAACAACTTTTACTAAGGGAACAAAGCAGCAATCGCGAAAAAAAAATCTGTTGTTTCATTTTGACGAGTTAGGTGAACATAAATGTAAGGAACAGCTGATTTTGTTTTCCGCGATTTCAGGTTTGTTCCCATAGTAAAAGTTATTTATAATGATGAGTACAGTCACGAGCATAAGTATTGTTGCGCGCCTCAATTAATGCCTGGTACATGGTGACAGTAGTTACCACTAGCGCCATCTAGTATCGAGTAGCGGAACTAGTAGTGAAGACCCTTCTAGAAATTTCGATGCAAGAATTTTCTAGAACATTCCCGAACTTTCGACATCTGGTCGATCGGGGCCTGTATGTACTCGAACATTCTAGATGTTTCTACAATGGAAGGTTCTAGAACTCTCTTTGGCGCTATATAAGGCCGAGACGCGCCACGACCGACACAGTTTGGATAAAGCGATCGAAGTGAAAGCATCGAAGCGATATTCAAGTACGACTTAAAGCGATCAGTAGTGCAATTGTGTTTTGTAATTAGTGTGTTTGAGTTGTAATTAGTGTTGATTATTAAAGTGTCATTTTTTTGGTTATTAAATCGGCAGTTTTAATTGTCACGAACCCGAAGCTCGTAACAATTGGTGTCAGAAGAGGGGATTAAAATCATGCCGGTTTTACCCAAAGACGACGCGGAGGGTATCCGTACCCGGAGTCAACGCCAGCAAGAGACGGACCAGAGGCGATTTGGTGGAGCTACGCCACAGAGGTCGGAGGGCCAGCTACCGACCATGGAGGCCGGCCCGTCCTCAGCAGCTCCAGCATCAGCAGCACCAGATTTGGCTGCCCTGATGATGATGCTGCAGGAGCAGTCCCGCCGACAGGAGGAACAGGCTCGTCGGCTGGAAGAACAGCTCCAGCGTGATAAGGAGGAACAGGCCCGCCGACAGGAGGAGCAGGCCCGCCGACAGGAGGAGCAGGCCCGCCGACAGGAGGAACAGGCTCGCCGACAGGAGGAACAGGCTCGTCGGTTGGAGGAACAGCTCCAGCGGGACAAGGAGGAACAGGCCCGTCGACAGGAGGAACAGGCCCATCGACAGGAGGAACGGGCTCGTCGGCTGGAAGAACAGCTCCAACGTGATAAGGAGGAGCAGGCGCGCCGTCAGGAAGAGCAGATGCTCCTTATGAAGGACCTTCACGCTACCTTCGGGAAAGACATGAAGGAGGTGAAGGATAAGGTTGCTCAACATGACAACCGCCTGTCGGAAGCTGAAAGCCGAATCGACCAAGTAAATAATCGGGTTGACAACGTGATGGCTGACGTGAAGCTAACTGTGATGGCTGACGTGAAGAAAACGCTGGATTACCTCAAACTTGGGGATGGAATCGCAGCTCCCGTAGCTACAACACCTTCGCTACGTGGATTCAAAGTGCCACCGTTCGACGGAACTACTTCCTGGTCGGCCTACAAAATCCAGTTTGAGGCTGTCATGAAGGCTAACGGGTGGAATAAAAGCCAGGCCATGACTGCTCTCACCCTAGGCCTGCGCGACCAGGCCTTAACTGTCCTGGAAGCCCTCGGTAAGGAAGTGACTTACGAGCAGCTCCTTGAGGCATTGGAGGCTCGGTATGGCGACGCTCACCTGGAACACGTGTTTCGTGCGCAGCTCAAAGATCGCGTGCAACGCAGTAACGAAAACCTGCAGCAGTGGGTCCTTGAAGTGGAGAAGCTGGTTCGTAAAGCTTACCAGTCCGTGCCTGCGCTTATTGATGGAAACCTGGTGCAGGCATTCATCGACGGCATCCGCGACCTTGAAGTGAGAGCTGCTGTGAGGCTCGGGCACCACGGGACGCTTAAGGACGCCTTGGCCCATGCACTGGAGGTGGAAGCTGTGCGGCAGGATCATCGTTCCCATCGCGTCAGGGAGGTTGCAGCAGCTATAGTTCGCGAACGCAATAAAGGATACAGCCTTAGGTGCTACGGCTGTGGGGAAAAGGGCCACCTTCGATCCAGTTGCCCTAAGCGAACTGCAGAAAGAGAAGTCGACCGATCTCCAGAGGGCAGTGCGACTACAGTTCGCGACCGCAATAGAAGTTACTGCCCTAAGTGCTACGGCTGTGGGGAAAGGGGCCACCTTCGATCCAGTTGCCCTAAGCGAACTGCAGAAAGGGAAGATGGCTGGTCTCCAAAGGGTAGCGCGGCTAACAGCACCGCCCAGCAGCAGCAGCAATACGACTTTGTGGTCAAACATCGCAGCGGGAAATCTCATGGCAACACAGATGCATTGTCAAGAAGACCTTGTCCTGAAGACCGCAAGCATTGTACTAGGCAAGAGGATAAGGAAGTGGTACCTGTGAGGATGCTCAGGACAGACCTGAGCAACGAGTGGAAGGAAAGCGTACAACGTGCACAGCAGGAAGATTCGGACATCAAGCCGATTCTGGAGTGGATGAAGGCCAGAGCTCCTAAGCCCAGGTGGAGCGACGTCTCAGCCATGAGTTCGATCACAAAAAGCTATTGGGCTCAATGGGACAGCTTGGTGATGCAGGATGGAGTCCTGTGCCGCAAATGGGAAAATGCTCGGGGAGACAGCTGTCATTTGCAAATGGTTGTTCCTAAAGCTCAAGTACCGGATGTTCTACAGCTGTACCATAATGGTTGTTCAGGAGGTCATCTGGGAGTAAAACGGACTCTACTGAAGATACGAGAACGGTTTTACTGGGTCCACTGTCGGGACGATGTCGAGGACTGGTGTCGCAAATGTACAAGTTGTGCAGCTGTGAAGGGACCTCAGACTCGTAGTAGAGGTGCATTGAAATTGTACAATGTTGGTGCGCCATGGGAGAGGATAGCCCTTGATGTTGCGGGGCCGTTTCCAGAAAGTGAAAGTGGTAACAAGTATTTCATGGTTGTGATGGATTACTTCACTAAGTGGCCGGAAGTCTTCGCCATTCCAAACCAAGAAGCTTCAACAGTTGCAGATAAACTGGTTCATGAAGTCTTCTGCCGTTTTGGAGTACCCTTGGAGATTCACAGCGACCAAGGAAGAAATTTTGAGTCCCAAATATTCCAGGAAACTTGTCGAGTTATGGGTACTCATAAAACAAGAACAACTTCTTACCACCCACAATCAGATGGAATGGTGGAACGATTTAATCAGACATTGGAGAGGTACCTAGCAAAAGTAGTGGAAAATCGGCAACGAGATTGGGACAAGCACATACAACCGTTTTTGTTGTCATATCGAAGCGCTGTTCACGAAAGCACATCGGTGACACCAGCTTTCGCAAACTTTGGAAGAGAATTACGGCTGCCTGCAGACCTGATCACCGGAATACCACCTGATGCCCCACGCAGTATAACCGAGTATGCGAACAGCTTACGGAACAAAATGAATGACATTTATGAGCACGTCAGACAATCGGGCCAGCAAATGTCTGAAAAGATGAAAAGCCGTTATGACCGTAAAATGAACAATAAAGGGTTCGACGAAGGTTCACTAGTGTGGTTGCACAATCCAGTCCGCAGCAAAGGGAAATCTCCTAAGCTTCAAGCTAAATGGGACGGACCGTACCGGATTGTGACAAAGATCAATGACGTAACCTACCGGATACAGAAAGGTGCAAGAGGTACTCCTAAGATCGTCCACGTGGATCGACTGGCGCGTTATTATGGGGCCGATAATGCTCGGGACGAGCATGTCTTAGGAGGGGGCAGTGTTGCGCGCCTCAATTAATGCCTGGTACATGGTGACAGTAGTTACCACTAGCGCCATCTAGTATCGAGTAGCGGAACTAGTAGTGAAGACCCTTCTAGAAATTTCGATGCAAGAATTTTCTAGAACATTCCCGAACTTTCGACATCTGGTCGATCGGGGCCTGTATGTACTCGAACATTCTAGATGTTTCTACAATGGAAGGTTCTAGAACTCTCTTTGGCGCTATATAAGGCCGAGACGCGCCACGACCGACACAGTTTGGATAAAGCGATCGAAGTGAAAGCATCGAAGCGATATTCAAGTACGACTTAAAGCGATCAGTAGTGCAATTGTGTTTTGTAATTAGTGTGTTTGAGTTGTAATTAGTGTTGATTATTAAAGTGTCATTTTTTTGGTTATTAAATCGGCAGTTTTAATTGTCACGAACCCGAAGCTCGTAACAGTATGTATACACTTGGCTTTATTCAAAAGCTACTTTCTCCTTTAATTTTGTATGAAATTGTATGTTATTTAGAACATAGAATTTTCGAACCTATAGGTTCATGTAAAGTGTCGTATTTCAACATTTCATTCGTTATTTCGTGAAAAAATCGCAATTGAAAGTTGCCAAGTGTTGACATATTAGTGCTCGTGACTGTGAAATATCCCATTTCGATTTGTCGCATGTTTTCAATTTCACCCTGTATATTGAGGACTCGCAAAGGAATATCAGAAACTAAGCGAAACGCTACCAAAAATCTGCCGAGCCTTTTCCCATGGATGCAGCTGAATACCAGTATTTTATATGGAACGACTGCCCATCTGACGTCCACAACCCAGTTATTGGGTAACACGATAGCCCTTGCTAAGACCGTGCCGAATTCATGGTTATAGTTGTGAGTTCTATGTACGCTATAGCTACCATTTACCGGGTAATAATATGTCTTTCATTGACTTGAATGTGCCCTAGCGGCTGATAGTATGTCATGACATACTATCAGCCGCCAGGGCACATTCATAACTAAAATGTCTCGCTGACGGTGGCGTGTGTTGGATCATTTAGCTCCCTTCAAAATGGTTGAGCTGAATGGTGTTCGTGAACGGGCGCCGTCAGTTGGGGCTGGTCATCACTTAGCCGCCTGGGCTTATTTTAATTTTGGATTGTTGTTTTGTCAATATTTGTTGAATTCTGGACGCTTTTAACGCGTACGTCTTTTTAGGGTTCCCTATAAAAACGGAACCCTATTACTAAGACTTCGCTGTCTGTCCGTCTGTCCGTCTGTCCGTCTGTCCGTCTGTCCGTCTGTCCGTCTGTCTGTCTGTCTGTCACCAGGCTGTATCTCAACAACCGCAATAGCTAGACAGTTGAAATTTTCACAAATTATGTATTTTTGTTGCCGCTATAACAACAAATACTAAAAACAAAATAAATTAAATATTTAAGGGGGGCTCCCATACAACAAACGCGATTTTTTTGCCCTTTTTTGCTCGATATCAAAAATGGCAACAGGTAGGCACTTGAAATATTCACAAAATATTCAGTTGTATTTTAACTTTAATAATAAATAATAAAATTAAAATAAAATAAATATTTAAGGGGGGCTCCCATACAACAAACATGTTTTTTTCGGCGTTTTTGCCTTGTGGTACGGAACCCTTCGTGTGCGAGTCCGACTCGCACTTGGCCAGTTTTTATTTTTTACATCGTTCTCACATTATATAATCATAAATTCAAAAGTAATAATGTAACAAATATTTTTGTAAAATGTAATTTTAAAAGAGTGTCCATGGAGTTTCTTGCCCGTTCTTCTCCATAGGTACCTACGCTTTGGAATGGGCAACTAGCTTCATATTTTCTGACTGACCGACTTCTTGACAATTCAAAAGTGCCTGTTAATGGTTTAATTGAAATAAATGCTTTGAGTTTGAGTTTGAGTTTGCGTGTCGTTATCCCTTTTTTTTTTTTTTTTTGCGGATGGGAAATCAAATGACTCCTCCCGCTCTGGGTGGAGCGGAAGGGAGTGTCAGACTCTTACTGACTAAAACTCACCCGTGTTCCTTCCTTAGCCCTTTATGTTCCGGGCCAGCGGTAACCCTTTCGGACAATCCCGCTGACCGTGTCGTTATCCCTGCCACCTTGTATACGTCGAATAGGCGCTGATACGTCGCAAAAGCGCTATTGCGTCGCGTAGATACTGCTTTTTGTACGCAAGCCGCAAGTGTTCACCACCCTAACTTCATTAAAGTCTAGATATTGTCTCTATTAGAACGTCGCGACCACCCGGGTTATTGCAATCACTTTGTTCCCCTAGCGGATACTCACGCTCTGTGAAATTGGATCTGCCTTTATTGGTTGCATTGTTTTTCAGATTTTATGGCTGTAATATCTGGCCTGTTTTTTTAGTCTCGTAAAATTTTAGGGTACTCAGTTGACTGGACTTAATAATTTTGATGGTTGCGACTTCTTCTTCTTTCTAGCGTGTCGATGGAAATCTAAATGAACCGGCCCAGAATTCGGCTACGTGTTTGGCGCCATCACTAGCATCCATTAGTTCCTTATGCAGACGACGACAGGGACGCTCAGAACACGACATACCTAAAGTGTCCCATCGTTTCCGAATTTTAGTCAGACATACAAATTAAACAACAGATTGTATTAATGTTAGGACTCTGGCACATATTGGATTTGGGAACAAATTTTCTAAAATTCGGACTAACATAAATACGAGTAGCTTAACAGTAGGTAGGTACCTAACTTTTATTGCCAACCCGATTTATTCCGGTCTAATCCCCTGAACTCCCCCCCCCCCTTCTTCGATCCCCTGCTAGTACGTCTTCTGTTTTAATCTCTGTCTTATCCACTTTATCTAGGTTACTCTTTTTGACAAGTAAGTACAGTCAAGAGAACATAAACGTTTCATGTTTTACAAAATTATAATTTTTTTTTTTATGGCAGCTGGGCCTCGTTTACCAGACTTTTTGGAACAACCTATAGGCCTAATCTGAACAATATGTAGCCTGAAAAGATATTTCGATCAACTCATTCCATTTCATATTTTGCAGAGATCGTTAAAATTACCTGTTTTCCACTACAAGTTATGCCAAAAAATTTAACCCGGCGAAATATTTGTCCAAAAACGCAATTCAATTTAGATGTAATTACACTGGCCGCGAGTGTACGTGTGTTTCAACATGGCCGAACCGAATTGCGCTCAATAACGAGTGTCAATATTAGTAGTGCAATTTAATAATGTTATGACAGCTAAACTTGTTACGTGATATTAATTATGTTCTGTGCATAATGTAGTTGATATTAATTAAAAGTTTGTTTTAGTGTTATTCACTCAATAAACACGGGATTTCAATTATACGGCACCTAATTGTTATTATGTTTAATTAAAACTGATACCTTTAGTTAGTTATGTTATGTTTTTTTATGATAAACTGAGCTTGTTTCACTTTAAAACCTTTGCAAATATTCCGTTTGTCTTCTATTTCCATTTTTCATTTCCCACGTGGCTCATAAATTATTATATACTTCAAGTTCAGATGCTATTTGATTACTATACCTATTGTTTTATCCGGTCTTACCAAAGGGATATCGTATTACCCAGTATCTGGGCTGTAGAGGTTGCAAAGGCAGTCGCTCCATGTAAAAAAAAATACTGGTATTCAGCTGCATCCGGTTAGACTGGAAGCCGACCCCAACATAGTTGGGAAAAAGTAAGGCAGATTGACCTATTGAATTATATTATCTTCCTACCTTGTTTTGGTAGTTTAAGTGCCAAGAAAACAACAAAATTTTCCAATAAAGGTCAACTTACATAACATTTACCGGGAAATCCTTTTAATTCTCAGCGTTGGCACAGACTTCTGCTGAAATAATATTTTACAAAGTTTCTCCTGTCTTTTTATAACAAAGCTGGTTATTGGAAGCTCTTATGAAAGATACAATTATTAGATAGTGCTTCATACTATAACTTGCAATATCGTAAAAACGTATATAAGTCGAGTAGGTAACTGAAGTTATTCGTAAGTTTGCCGTCACTGGACGGCAGGCTAACCAGGCGCCTCTTACGACTGGACAGGAAAGGCCTGCGCCTGATGACGGGGACCATCACGGGACACTGCTCGCTAAATAAACACTTTCACACACTGGGCATAACAGACAGTCCCCTGTGCAGAGCTTGCATGGAGGCTGACGAAACCATTGCGCATGTGCTCTTTGAGTGCACAGGCGTCACCCAGATAAGATCAGAAACCCTCGGGACACCCAGATCGTACACAGATGTTCTAAGCAGACCAGGAGACTTGATCAGCTTCTGGAGGGAGGTGGGCTGGTTGGAATAACCACCGACGGCCGCCATGGCCCACGCACAATGGTCCACTGAAGGACTAAGTGCGGAAACCAAACCCATAACATAGAACATAGAACATTCGTAAGTTTATGAGCACTTAGCCTTTATAGAAACTGCTCAAACTTAGATTTTTCTTCATAACGATACCTTGCCGTAGTTAATTTAGGTAATACAATTATCAATTAGCTCTAAGGTTGTATTTAATAAATAACTCGATACTGAGTTATAAAAATTAAATTATATTTTAATCAAACTTTTAATCGCTGTAAGCTATTCCCTTAGAATGATCAGCCTATATGTTCCCGCCGCTGGGACACCTCCTCCTCAATAAAATTTAATTTTATTAATAGAAAACAAAAAGCTCATTTATCAAATTAAGTTTCAGTCGACAACAAAAATCGGTTTCTTACTAAACTTTAGTAGGCTATCGCTGTGCTAAACCTAAACTTGCGTGTAAAATATTGCCCCATCTATGGTCTCCATTTGAGACACGATATATCAAAAATCGTAATGAATATAACTTATTATTTTATATTGTGTGAAGGTTGGTAAGGGACAGTTTTTTTGAATATAGGTACACGTATCTTTATAAAAGCAATATTCTTGACAAGATCGACTCGATTCTTCAGATGTCCTCATCACTCACTTTTGCTCGGAAAAAGCGCGTGACTGTTTTTGTTTAGGTTATTGTTAGTAAAACTTGTTGAATTATATTGTTTCAAATCAAAGAGCATGGGTTGGGTAAAGTTGTTTGCACACAGAAGTGTATGTCTATGTATTACTCTGGATAATACTGGATAAAACTGTTTTATGTATCGTTGATCAGTGTCCGATAAAAATATGGTATTTTTATCGGACACTGATCAACGATACATAAAACAGTTTTAACTGTACTGAGCCCAGCTTAAATATTTAGAAACAAACTGTCAAAATAAATTAATTTAAAAAAGCGTTAAAAACTGACAAAGCAATTCAAATACAAACAAAACAACACAGGCAAACATGTTCAAAAACATTCACCTATAAAAGACGCACTAACAATAAATACTGCACAACTCACAGCGCACAACAAAGCTCATATTTCCAACTCAATAAAGTGAAACCAAAACACCAATCATAAACTAAAAACTGTAAAGGCTTATAAATCAACCAAAACTGCGTGCAAATTGGTATGGAAACAAATTATTTATGTATACACAGCTATATGACGGCACCGTAGTGGCAGGAAATTGGCAATTTCTCTGCGAAATGCCAGCGATGAGGCTGGACGCGGTACTGTGAATATTTATAGTTCAAAGTATAACAGTTAATTGCTGTTACAAAATTGTTAGGAAGGTGCTTTAAATTAATTCGTTGTCAAAGTGGAACGGCCCGGAGGTTCAAAACGGAGGCTCGTTTAGTGTTTTTTTTTTGTTTCAAACTACTTTTTCGTCGTTGGTATTGGTAGGTACCGACTCTTTAAAGGTTCATGATTTTTCGTAGCGCAAGTGAAGACAGTTATTTAAAAATGAGGCTGAGTTTACAGTCTTTAAATACGTTTTTTTTTGTTTCAAACTACTTTTTCGTCGTTGGTATAGGTAGGTACCCACTTTGGACTCTTTAGATGTTCATGATTTTTCGTAGCGCAAGTAAAGACAGTTATTTCAAAATGAGGCTGAGTTTACAGTCTTTAAATACGATAGAAAGAAGTGCACCAGTACTAGAATATGATTGTATAATATTTGTAAAAACTTTTCTGTAATTACTTTCTGAGCTTAAACGATAAACGACCATCATCACCTGCCTAGCCTTTTCCCAACCACGTTGGGGTCGGCTTCAAGTCCAACCGGAATGACCGGAAACCGGCTGGATACCAGTATTTTGCAGGGAGCGACTGCCTATCTGATCCCCAAAACCCAGAAAAAAAATCTGTAATTTGGTTTAAAACTCGTTTACGCGTCATCAAGAAATACTAGTATTTTCAAACTAGATAACATCGGCTTAATAGTTCTTAGTGCCTATTAAGTAAATATGTAGGAAAATACTGAAGTGTATACAATACAGGGGGTATTGTATACACTTCAGTATTTTCCAATAAATCTTCTTATTTGTCTAAACAACATTTATATATTTAAAACAGGGATATACTGAAGGACCTTTAATACCCACCTCCGTTCTAAGAATGGAAGCCGACTGCGGCAGTATCAGAAATGTATACCTACCTACTTATAAATATATGTTTAATACCGTCAGTCGATTTAAAAATATACATCCCTCTTTATTTTCACCTTTCATCGAAGAAAGCTCTCGAGATAGGTACTTCACATTAGGTACCTACGTATCGGGAAATATGTATCATTTTTTATGTTAAAAAGAAGGTTTAAGGTGTCCTTGTGTTGGATCGAATCTCTAATAACTTCCGTTTTGCGTTCCTAAAAATATTATTGAAAATTCAAATATAAAGATTAGAGTGTACTTAAATAATTCCTATTGTGGGTGGGGTCCTAAAAATACAAAATCTCCGAGTAACTGCGACCAATTTGGAAGTAGCGCTCGCCGACCGCTGCCGCAGCACTGCTGCTTTCTTCGCTCGCTCGGCTCGCGCACTATTGGACACAGTTCTAACCTAACCCGGATCCGTTAAATATTTCGCTTTGAGATTCGCCAATACTACTTAAGACAATAAAATGGAGTGGCATTATTGATTTTCTGGTAAACAACGCCTTTTTTTTTTGGGTGAGAAACATCAAATGAGGGGTCCCGCTCTGGGCGGGAGTGTCAGACTCTTACTGACTAAAACCCACCCGTGTTCCTTCAGTTGCCTGTGCCAGGGGCCAACAACAGCTTGCAACAGAGTAGGTACAGACTTTGTGCAACATAACATGAAATTATTCATGGATATTGAGCGTAGTAAACAACTGCTTTATGACGTTGGAGAAGACACAGCTGTGACTGTAGTTAAAATTTACTTTCAGAAATGAAGTTAGAAGGCCTCTTAAAATAAAAATAAAATAATACGCGCGGGCTTCTAAAGAGGAAATACTAATTTATTAAAATATCGGTGGGTGCCTGAGGATGGACGGCACCGCCGAGACCGGCCTAGGATGTGGTGGCGAGAAGACCCAGACGCTTACCGCAAGGGTTGGATCGAGGTGGCTCTAGAAAAGGATGCCTGGAAGGATTTGGGGGAGGGGCTTTGCTCAGCAGTGGGACAGTTAACTAAAAAAAGTGTCTCTCCAGGAGTACCGACAGAAGTGAAAACAAAACACAAACAGAAGACTTTGCCGAGACTTTGACGAGTACATCCCGAGGACAGCCGAACACATCGGAAGCGGTGTCGGTTACGGTAACAGTGGCGCGAGTTCAATAGTTTTTTTAAGTTTTCACTTCAAAACGTGAAGATTTTTAAACGATACTAGCCCACTGCGGACCATGGTTCCACATATTTCTCTGCCTCTCTTGGAGCCTTCACTGAGAACAATATTCAGTAAAATTGTGTAGTACTCCCATAACGTCTCTATATGAAGTTAGACGCGCCAGTCCCACATAATTGGCACGTGATAAGCCTGACGATACGAGAGGATCATTAGTGATATATATTTACATCACATCACGTCCCTTCGTGTACATGATAAATGTATGTGCATATTTATTTCGGGTTCATGAACTCGACATGTAAAAAGCTTATGGCCCTTCTGTCGAGTTTGAGAGTTATTGGGCACTCGGAAAATGTCCACCGCAACTACATACTTAACATCATGCCTGTAATTTCCGAAGGGTTAAGCAGTGGTGTACCTATTGTACACCCACATTGGGCCTATTATGTTTAAGTCCCTCCCATGTAAAAGGGGGCGAGCCTATTGGCATGAAACCTGAGAGACAATTCTCGTAATTTTAAGACCGAACACAGTCTGATCTCAGTCTCAATCTGTCAAAAAATACTTCAATTTTCCCTACATTTGACATTTGTTTGTCGACGAGATGAGACTTCGACTAGATTTTGAACGTTTTAAATTACGAGTTATTGGCCTTCTGACTCCGGGCAGCTACTGAGAAATCTCTGCCACCGCTACAAGTTATTACAGGGTGAAATTGAAAACATGCGAAAAATTGAAATGGGAGATTGTACTCATCATTATGAACAACTTTTACTACAGGACCAAACCTGAAATCGCATAAACGAATTCAGCTGTTCCCTACATTTATGTTCGCATAACTCGTCAAAATGTACGGAACAGCAGATTTTTTTTCGCGATTGCAGCTTTGGTCCCTTAGTAAAAGTTGTTCATAATGATGAGTACAATCTCCCATTTCCATTTGTCGCATGTTTTCAATTTCAACCTGTATAATAAGAAAAGACAAAAGAACGATATCTGATTAACTATATTACTTGTAGTAAAAGGAAATAAAATAAAATATCACGTAAGATATTGGTAGCAAAATCACTGCATTATACAACTTTATTCAGCTGAGATTTTGCGCAAGACGTCATAACAAGAAGCAGAACAGATTTTTTTATTATGCCGTAGAATATTCTATTATGAGAGTATCATAAAACTTTTTGCGCAGTAACTCATTCATAGTGCAGTGAATATGAGCCGCAGTATTCGCGGTATCCGCCGTATCCGCAAGTTGGACGTGAGCTTCATGCACAATGTGGTTCATCAGCGTTATGTGTCCGAATCATAATCCCTTTATGTGGGTCAGTTGTGTGGACACCATTAGTGACGTAGGTAAATGTTTTGGTATTATCGTTATTTGTTTTTATTATCTTGTTTCTTTATTTATATTATTGTGTACGGGAATTTTAAGGAATATGCCGGAAGAATAAACTGGATCCTCAATATAAGCGAATATAATTATAAAAACGGTGTTAACAATATGGGGTTTCAAAAGCAAGTGAAGTGTCAAAGGGACGGACACATATTACAATTAATAAGTACGTTAAAACTAATTAGACGAATCGTTGCTATGAGATATTGATCAGGCGTCTTGAGAGCGACCGGTGTCCAGCAGTAGACTGAAGCAGGCTGATGATGATGATCCAACATTTCCCCGGGCGTTGAAACCAACGGTTTCAACCAGATTCGGAAGACACAGGCAATGGGCAGATTCTATTGAATGCCCGCCGAATGACTCCAGTGGACGTCTGAATATCAGCTACACGGGCGATGCCATCAGTTCCGGGATGAACAGCTACAATTCGTCCAAGTCTCCACTTCAGAGGAGGAAGATTATCCTCCTTAATCACGACCAAGGAGCCCAGCTTTAAACCATCCTTGCAGGAACGCCATTTTGACCGCAGCTGTAATTCTGATACATACTCTTTGCTCCATCTGCTCCAGAAGTGCTGGCGGAGTTGCTCGATCCTTTGATAACGAGACAGATGGTTTGCAGAGTTATCCTGGTAGTTAGGTTGCGGCAAGGAAGTAAGAGGCCGTCCAACAAGGAAATGCCCCGGCGTGAGCGGTGTACAATCTGCAGGATCTGAAGACAACGGCGTCAGTGGACGAGAGTTCAAGATGGCTTCAATCTTAGTTAGTGCGGTGTACAGCTCCTCAAAAGTCAAGTTACAATTTCCCAACACTCTTTGAAGGTGGTACTTTGTTGACTTCACACCCGCCTCCCAGAGTCCACCAAAATGCGGGGTGTAGGCGGGTATAAAATGGAACCTTATTCCGTCGCTCGCTGCACTTTCACCCAAGGACGAAGCATTTAATTTTAAAAACTTGGAAAGTTCGTTGTACGCACCGACAAATGAGGTACCATTATCGGAAAAGATATCAACGGGCTTACCTCTTCGCGAAACAAATCGATACAAAGCCAGTAAGTAACTATTGCTAGTTAAATCGCCAACGAGCTCCAAATGAATGGCCTTAGTGGTGAAGCAAATAAAAATAGCGACATACACCTTTACTAGCCTACATCCACGACCTTGACGACTGGCACACATAATAGGGCCAGCATAATCAACGCCTGTGCTTTCAAAAGGATAACCAGGACGCAGGCGTTCTTTTGGTAAGTTACCCATTAAAGGAGCTACAACCTTACCCTTCATACGGTGACACAGAACACACTTATGATAACAGGCCTTCGCCAAGTTGCGACCTCCTATTGGCCAGTAAGATTCCCTAATGGAAGCTAATAATAATTGTGGGCCAGCGTGCATCAGCCTTTTATGCTCAAAATTAAATAATAACTTAGTAAATTCATGAGTGGACTGTATTAAAATAGGGTGCTTTTTATTATAAGCAAAACAAGAATTATCGAGACGTCCTCCTACTCGCATTATCTTTTTATCGTCTAAATAAACATTAAACTTTAGAAGGGCGCTCTTTTGAGGTAAACTCTTTTTATTTAAAAGTAGTTGATATTCAGGAAATGACTGAAATTGACTTTTAATAATGACAACGGTGAGTGCATCTTGTACCTCATCATGTGTTAAATAATTTGTTTTCGGGTAATGCTTTCTACATGACTTAATGAATCTCAATACGTAGGCAACAGTACGAACAAGCCGTGAGTAATTAGAAAAACGATTAAAATCGATTAAACAGTCTGTTTGTGAATCGTTAATAACGGCACTTAACACAACATTAGGTCGAATCTCCGGTAATGACTGAAGTTCTTGACTCGGAATTCGAGAAGGCCATGCAGATGGGTCTAGTTTTAAAAATTCTGGTCCATGCCACCACAGATCTGAACCCTGCAGAACACTAATATCCGTACCACGGGATATAAGGTCTGCTGGATTTTGATCTGTTGGGACGTGCCTCCAAGTACAGTTACCCGCCTTGTCCAAAATTTCAGCAACGCGGTTGCGTACAAACGGCTGAAGTTTGGTAGGCATCATCTGTAACCATCCCAACACGATGGTCGAATCAGTCCAACAATAGACCCGACTGATCTTCACTCGAAGTGAGCTCATTACCTTCTCATAAAGACGAGAACCGACTACCGCACCACACAACTCCAGTCGCGGGATTGTTGTAGGCTTGATGGGAGCCACTCGACTCTTTGCCATTAACAAGCGAACCATATACTCACCCTTACCATTAACACTGCGAATGTAGACGCAAGCACCGTATGCAGACTCAGACGCATCGGTGAAAATATGGAGTTCTAACTCCGTATATAAATTGCAGACTACAATTCGCGAAATCCGAACATGATTTAAAAGAGGTAAAGACGTAATTATAAGATCCCATTGTTTACTAATCTCATTAGGTAATGGTTGATCCCATGATAACTTATCTAACCACATTTTCTGTAATAATACCTTCATGGAGATAACAATAGGACCCAATAGACCTAAGGGGTCGAAAATTCGCGCAATCACAGACAACACGTCACGCTTTGTGTACCCAGTTGAAGACTTAGTCAGACTTATAGGAAACCCTAACTCATCAGTGCCGATAAACCAACCGAGACCAAGCAACTTGTCAGGCTCATTAGGTCCAATGTTTAAGTCAAATGATGCAGGGACAGCATCCGACACTAATTGAGGGTCATTTGACTTCCATTTTCTCAATGGCATACATGCCGACGAAAGCGCCTTGGTGACTTCAGTGCGAATGAATTTTGCTTCGTCTAAGTCATTGCCCCCGGTCAGCAAGTCGTCGACGTAAAAGTCATGACTAATGATCTCAGCTATTTTAGGGTTCCTACAGTCGAGTCCTAGTTGTTTAAGGCATCGTGTCGCAAGGAACGGCGCACTAGCCGTACCGTACGTGACGGTGTTTAATTGATAAACGTTAATAGGTTCACTAATATTATCACGCCAAACAATTTGTTGCAAATACCTATCCGACGGGTGGACGACTATTTGTCTATACATCTTCTCCACATCTGCAGATAAAACATACTTGTGGAATCTAAAGCGAAGTAGTATAGACAAAAGGTCATCCTGTACAGTTGGCCCGACCATCTGTAGGTCATTAGAGGACACTCCCGTCGAAGTAGGACAACTTGCGTTGAAAACAACACGAAGTTTGGTCGTGCTACTCGACTCACGTAAAATTCCGTGATGGGGAATAAAATAACCAACACACAAATTAGGTTTATTAAGTTTTGTCATATGACCAAGTGACTCGTATTCTAACAAAAAATCACGATATAGCCTACTAAAGTCTGGCTTAACCTTTAATCTACGCTCTAAAGATTGTAAACAATGTGTAGCCTTATTAAAAGAATTTCCTAGAATTGACGGATCTTTCTTAAGGGGTATGCGAACACAAAAACGACCATCAGACAAACGTGTCGTATTTTTAACGAAATTATCTTCACACAATTTCTCTTCAGGCATAAAAGAATTGGAAGATTTCGCATTCACCTCCTCTAATTGCCAAAACTTTGTCAAATCTATCTTAATTTTTTCCCAGTCACTATCGCTATCGGAAACCATTTTAGAAAAATTACATTTTACGTCATTTGACAGCAGTGAAATATAATTCTGAGAAATCGGACCGGAAACTATCCATCCTAAACGGGTTTCACATAATATTGGTTTTCCGGTACCTAACTTTAGTCTTTGAGATCCTAACAACTCCCAAAAAAGGTCAGCGCCAATTAAAATATCAACATCAGCAGGGTCATAAAAAGTAGGATCAGCTAAAGTATAATATTCGAGGGTATGTCGAAATCAGAAGTATTTATTTCACGGCACGGTACGTTACTCGTAATGTATGGCAGAACAAAACAATGAAGTTCGAATACGAAGCTATCATCTAATGACGTGATCTTAACCCGACATGTTTTTCCTACGTGCGAAGTAACATTGTTGATGCCAAGAATCGATCTATTTACTTGGCTAGTTGTTAATTTAAGTTTATTACATAACCTGTCCGTTATGAATGACGACGTGCTACCGCTATCAAGAACCGCGCGAACGAGATGCACACAACCATTGTGGTCCCTCAGTTTGACCAAGGCGGTTGACAACAACACATCTCGTTGCGTATGATTACACGGAGATGCAATGTTTGCTGATAACGCTACGTTATTCGTATCAGTGGTAGCAGACGGTAATGAAGACGATGCAGACAAGTTGTTTATCGAATTACCACTAAGTGTATTCGCAATAGTGCCTTTAGAATCTACGTGTACTAGTGTGTTGTGCCTACGTTTGCATAGTTTACAACCTGGTTTTTTACACTTATTAGCATAGTGCCCCGAACGAAAACAGTTGAAACATATCTTATAACTGGGTAGTAACTTGAGACGATCGTCATTACTTAAGACAAGAAACTGTGGACAATTATTTAAAGTGTGATCGTTGTTGTTACATTTAGGACATGATTTCGAAGCTGATTCAGTGCTAGAACTATTAGGAGATTGTGTTGCTACCATCGACTTGATCTTAGGGGCTGACTTACCTGTCGTTTGGGAATAATTAGTACGTGCTAGCTCCAAGGTCTCGATAAGATCGGCACGATTACGTAGGAATAGCATAAATGCGTCAAAAGTAATCGTGCAGTCTTTGTCCATCCTACCTTTGTACTCCTCCCACTCACGATAGGTTTTTTGATCAAGCTTACGAGTGACAATGTATATTAAAAGTGTGTCCCAGTGTTTAACAGGCTCCCCTAACGAATCTAAAGCTCGCAGATCTTTATTTAACTGATCGATCAAACTCTTAATGGCAACAGAAGATTCCTTTGATATGGACTCAATATTAAATAATGCGCAAACATGATTTTGTATCAATAATCTTTTGTTGTCAAATCGATCGCATAACAACGACCATGCCACAGTGTAATTGCTCGAAGAAAACTCAATAGATTTTATGACTAATGCAGCTGTTCCCTCAAGTGATGCTCTCAAGTAATGGAATTTATTGATTGTGTCTATTTCATCGTTACTATGAATTAGGCTAGCAAAGGTGTCGCGGAATTCAAGCCAATTACAATATAATCCGCTAAACTTTGGTAACTGAATCGTTGGCAATTTAACTGGCTTGTGCAGTGTAGGTGTACTTTTGCAGCTTTCCATCGATTTGTTGTCTTTGTTAAAATCACTCAAAATATTTTGGGCTTTGGATAAAGATTTATAATAAAGAGACTCGAATTCAGAACGCTCAGAGTATTGTGATTTTAAATCGTCTACAATGCATTCCAGACGTAATTGTACCTCATCATATTGTTCATACAACGACTCCATCTTGCCCATACGCAACTGCAGCTCAGACACAATACAGCTGGATAATTCCTTGTCCTTGAGTGAGTCCAGGAAATTAACGAAAGCAGTCAAACGGCCCTTGAAGCTGCCTCGCTTTTTAATTAAATCCCTTTCCTCAGACATACTGGGAGACGAGTGTTGTCAACCTGGAATTGATACAGGAATACAATTATAAAAACGAACAATATAATTTGAGTACACGCCTAACTGTGTTTTATACACCCTCTAAATGCTATAATTAATAGCAAACAACACAAACTTAATACTGTAACTAAGTAGGTACCAAGTGTATAAACCTAAGATACCTAAAATACTACAATTTTTTTTGTTTGTAAAACTATAACACTAAGTACATACTAAATAGGCACAACTAAAAACACTAATATAATACTAGTAATTATGTCGACGACATAAATGATTCTAAATGTTTATAATTTATAACAATGACTTGCACTAATATCAATCACTCTCGAATTATGTATATTATGTTAAGAGACTTGCTAACAATTAACACCACTGTTAAATAAATAAGTGATTAGTTACAGCTTTAAATAATGTAAGTTAAAATAATGTAGCAATAAAGCTAACTATACTGTGATAAGTACGATTTTAAACTTAACTTTGCTGTTGAATAAAATACTAATCACAATGTACCAAGTACCTAATGATTTTAATCTAACAGAATACAATAGGTAATACAATTAAATGATACTGACCTTATATACGACTATTTACTTATACTACCTGAGTGTTGGGTGACGATATTAGTTTAATTATAAATGCTGTACACCGCTAAATCACTTGCTTGAAGTCAATCCTTTTCACCGGCGAATAACCTCCACTGCACGTGGGTGATAATAATCCTTATATATTCTTGAAAAAACCGCTGATCTCCTTTGTATTATACGTTATCCGGCTCGTTACGGACCATGTACGGGAATTTTAAGGAATATGCCGGAAGAATAAACTGGATCCTCAATATAAGCGAATATAATTATAAAAACGGTGTTAACAATATGGGGTTTCAAAAGCAAGTGAAGTGTCAAAGGGACGGACACATATTACAATTAATAAGTACGTTAAAACTAATTAGACGAATCGTTGCTATGAGATATTGATCAGGCGTCTTGAGAGCGACCGGTGTCCAGCAGTAGACTGAAGCAGGCTGATGATGATGATCCAACAATTGTGTTGGGGAACGTTTTATTTCTTTGACCTCTCGGATAAGAATTGATATCCGCATATTTTATGTCAAACCTTGTATTAGTAGTTTATTATAGAATCAAATATCTAACTAAGCTTTGAAATTGAAAACGTGCCCAAATAACTCATAAAAACGCTCAATAACTTTTTAGCATTTATGCGGAACGACAAAAACTTTTATTTAACATTTCCATCGGAAAATATTCTCTCTAACGGCAAAAAAACGTATCCCACGCACTCTATGAAACACTATCAATTGGAGCGTGAGACGCATTCACAATTCGGATCATCGTCTATTATATCCGCGTATCCGAATAGCCGAATATCCGAGTAAATAGGTCGCGACTTTAGGTCACCGTTTTTGGCTGCATTGCGGTGGAGCCAGACTATTGGCAGAGAGCTACTGTTTAGCGAATGAGAAACTCATCTAGGTAATAGCTCGCTCTTGGTTTACTTATTAGATTAAAGACGAGACGCGAGCAATGTCGTTGGCTTTTATTGCAGGTACGCTAAAGATGTATGAAACGTTTTGTATGTACTTTCAGACTCTGTGTGTGGGGCAAAGTGTTGAACAAGAACTTCGGTGACTGATAGGTACTTGGTGAAAAGCTCGATTAAGATACACTGAGTAATGCTTAGTGATATCCCAAAAAATGGTTCTGAGTGTATATCTACAACTAGCTGCGCCCCGCGATTTCACCCGCGTAAATGTCGATCCCGTGTGAATATTGGGATAAAAAGTAGCCTATATGTTACTCCAGGGTGTCAGCTACCTCCATACAAAATTTTATCAAAATTGGTCGAGTCGTTTGAGCGTGAAGAAGTAATAAACATATAAACACACACACACACTCATAAACTTTCGCCTTTATAATATTAGTTTGATGTGTTGAATGGTATACAGAAATAAATAATACCGACAATTTGTGAAATAATATTCTATCCCATCATCGCGTGTTTTTGTCTATAATATGTCGTCGCCATAAAACGCTTGGATTATTGCGGCATTATCACCTAAATAATACAGCATGGTATGAGGTCACAGAAGTAGATTTCAAACTAGTGCTGCACTAACGTCGAACGTGATGAGAAAACTAAACGCGGATAATACTGGCAACATTCGGCTCGGCGTGAACTGGCAACACCGGCGAAAACTAATGTTACATTCAGTGCCGAGTAGGGATTTAACAAGCCAACGGTAGCTGGATTTCGCATATAAACTGAAGATACGTGGAATGGTGGATCGATTACATTCACTAAAACGAAATTAGAAACTAAACCCGGATTTGCCGAGCTTCCGAGTAGCAATTTGTGCCGAATTTCCGAGCAGACGTGCGTTTGAACAAAGGATGGCTTTTGTTTAAATAATGTTCTGGGACTGCTTTTGTTTCTATTCTGTCAGCTTAATTGAGCGTTGCGCAATCTCTTGCAGGGATTTTGTGTCGATTGAAGATCATCACTCTTTTTTTTGTGTCTATGTTCTTTATTGTGTCATGTATACCGCAAATTAAAGGTTTTTTTTTGTTTCTTTCATGAAAAATGAAATGCAACGTGATATTTTAGTCAATTTGAAAAGCTTTACCTATGTAAAAAGCCTGTGAAGCCCTACAGTTTGCGTCAAAAAATCTAAACTAATAATAAAGCTGAAGTGTTTGTTTGTTTTAACGGGCTAATCTCTGAAACTACCAGTCGAATTTTAAAAAAATCTGCACTTAATAGCCCAGTTCTTGAGAAAAGCTAAAGGCTATTTTATTAATATCACGTAACTGTGTCCTACCTTAAATGCTGAGCAAAAGAAAAAAAAAAGACAGAAAGAACGCTAAGTGAAAACGAAGTATAGCGCTGGCGGGCGATGCGATGTGACGGGGTGGGTCGAGGGAACAAAAAACACGCGGACGAAGTCGCGGGCAGATGCTAGTAGGTACCATTATAACCACAAACTACAATATATAAAAAAAAAACTGGCCAAGTGCGAGTCGGACTCGCACACGAAGGGTTCCGTACCACAAGGCAAAAACGCCGAAAAAAACATGTTTGTTGTATGGGAGCCCCCCTTAAATATTTATTTTATTATAATTTTATTATTTATTATTAAAGTTAAAATACAACTGGGTATTTTGTGAATATTTCAAGTGCCTACCTGTTGCCATTTTGTATATCGAGCAAAAAAAGGCAAAAAAATCGCGTTTGTTGTATGGGAGCCCCCCCTAAATATTTATTTTATTTTGTTTTTAGTATTTGTTGTTATAGCGGCAACAGAAATACATAACTTGTGAAAATTTCAACTGTCTAGCTATCGCGGTTCTTGAGATACAGCCTGGTGACAGACAGACGGACAGACGGACAGACGGACAGACAGCGAAGTCTTAGTAATAGGGTTCCGTTTTTACCCTTTAGGTACGGAACCCTAAAAACGAGTGTGCTTATGACCACACGACTGAAGTGAAACTTCTTTAATAAGAAGAGAGGAAGAGAGAAAGAAAATGTGCGCGCACACTGCTGTCTCTTGCTTATATCCCCCACTTAACTTCCGTTCGCCTTGCCCGATCACACTTTTCGTAACGCTTACGTCACGCGTTCGCCAGCTTACTCCCCAAGTCAAGCGTGCGTAAAGAAGTTTCACTTCAAAACTGTAATCTTTATCAACACAATCCATCAAATTAATCCGGTTAATTTGCGAAAACAATTACGTGATTCATACAAACAACAAATAGGAGAGTTCCGTGCTATTTTAATATTCACGTTTTCACATGGCTTATTTTCAGAGCAAATACTCTCGGGGCGAGGATTTTAACAGGCGTTATATTCGCAAAATAAATATTCGACCGACATCAGGTGCTTGTCAAAGTGTCATCGCCACACGTATCACACGTATGAAACGTATTAGCGTATCTGACAATACGCCGCGTATAGATACGCATTTGAGCGTATCGCTTTTGATGGGTTATAATTTAGAAGCCAATGCTTGTAGTATAACATTTTCAAAGGTACCAAATAGGTGGCGATGTTGCTGCTCTGATTGAATAGAGGATTCACCTAAAGTTAAATTAATTCATATAAGAAGACGGTGCAGAAAACCTCAAACGGCGCGAATATAACAACCTTATTGGGAGGTATATGTCTGAGCCATTTGGGGTTGAAACACCGTGGGGTCTGAGTGCTCATCGAGTATTTCGGGATATCAGCAACCGGCTGGTCGACTCTTCCCGTGAGCAGAGGGCTGGCCTATTTTCACCCACGACGGTACGGAGACAAACAAACAAAACAAAACAAACACGGGTGCAAACAAAAGTTGCCATTTAGGTATCTCCAAAACTGAAAGTCCGATTTTGTTAGGTCAAAGATGCCAGCCGAGTCTTTGGTCAACTGGACCCACTCGAACTCAACTGGACCCGCGGGTCCAGTTCCGAGTGGATCCAGTTGACCAAAGACTCGCCAGCTACTTTTGGGCACTTTTCCCACTGACAGTGATGCGGATGTACTTTTTTGAGCTCCTTTTATATCTGTATATACTTGTTACATATAAAAAGACAATTATTTTGTTATTATTTATGCTATGTTAAATAATAATAATATGTAGCAGGACTATAGCAGGGCTTGTGGCTAAGTAGTGACAGCCACACGGGTCGATCGATCAGGTTAAGCTACGCTTGCCGCGGATGGTCCGTGGATGGGTGACCATCTTTACATACCAAGACCTCTCCGTGCCACAGAAAGCACGTTAAGCCGTTAATCCCGGCTATCATTCGTGGATCTTTGACAATCGTTACCGGTCGTCAGAAGCCCGATAGTCAACCAGTCTTACCAAGGGATATCGTATTACCCAGTAACTGGATTGTGGAGGTCAGATAGGCAGTCGCTCCATGTACAATACTGGTATTCAACTTCATCCAGTTAGACTGGAAGCCGACCCCAACATAGTTGGGAAAAGGCTACGCAGATGATGATGTAGCAGGACTAAAATTAGGTAAAACGAAAGATACAATTCCGCACTGTTTCTGTATCTCTCTATGTCTGTATCTTGCAAGCTATATAGTACATTAAACTGTTATTACCTACTAAACCGCTTCCCAGATCCCTCAGAATCTCACAAGAAAGGGGTGTTACCTTCAGTACAAGTAAATGAGGCAAGCGAGTGATGAGTGCTTTCATCTTATTACTGTCTGCAGTCAGATTACATTATAGCCGAGTGGATGGGCGTAAGTAATACTATGTGAGGTACATTATCGTGGGGGTTCATTGGACTTAAGTACCTTGGTGTACCTAGATGAAGAGACGGGGTGTACTGTCAACAAAAGAGATAAGTATGCAGGATCGTCGGATATAGTTGAAGTTTAGTAAGAAACCGATGGATGTTGTCGAATGAAAATAATTTAATAAATGGAGCTGCTTCTTTTCTATTAATTAAATTTAATTTTATTCGAGAACATCCATCGGGTTCTTACTAAACTTCAACTATATCCGATGATCCTGCATACTTATCTCACTACACACAGAGACCAGGTGGAGGGGGGGCGGATGGGGGTTCAGGGGATTAGACCGGAATAACTCGTTTTGTAATGGTAAGATTGTCACTATAAGTAAAAGGTGTTTGAAGAAGAAATGGTTGTTTTGGAAACGAATTCAGGGGCGGCTCGTTCTTTTGGCCAAGTTAGCTATTGCTTTTGACGTAGCTATGCTGCCAGTCTTCTAAGCACGTAAGCTAGGCAAATGACAGTGATGTGCAGCTGCAAATGCTGCAATACGTTAAATGACCTTGATGAATATTTTTGTATAATACTACCAAAATGAGGTCAATGCATTGATTCTATGCATAATTTTAACTACAGTTTCCTATTCTATTCTTTTAATAAATGGCAAGCAAAGCCGATGTCGACTATTCTGCCAATACTACAGTGAGCTGAAAAAACAAGTGTGCATATGAAAAAAAAAATGAGATAAAAGAACAAATAAAATTATTTGATTGATCCAGTTGATACAATGTAGATCTTGCTGGGTTAGTACGGGACTACAGTTTCCTCCTAGGAAGTACCGCCGCCGTCATAAATATCAAAAACGTTGGTGTCAAACTTGAAATAATAAAGTTAGGAACAATCAATTATTGTTCCTAATTTCAGCTGCGACAACAAGCAGAACTCCCCAGCAACCCTTTACTCTATATGTAGGTATACCCGTATTTGCGAGCTATGGTCAGTATACTACCTAATAGCTATACTCATATTTGCCTGAACATCCTGGCTGTCTGTTAATCCTGACAAAGTATTCCTAGACCTAGGTATAAGTCCACACGACAAATAGACCGTTCACCCGTCTAGACGATATTTGTCATAACGTGACGTTTTGTGGGTGTAGTCAAGTGAGGAAGGGAGTATGTCAGGAAGATGGATAGCAGAATCATAAATCAAATGCCCGTAGAACTGCAAACAGCGTTGTGGTTCTAGGCTTGTCTCTAGAATACAGTGGGTGTTTGTATGATAAACAAATGAATGTGTATGGCATGCATATACACACATATACCATCGGTGGCTTGTAATGTGCTACACGGTTCACGCTTTGGTGCCAGTCAGGCTTACTTTTGTGGCTTCCTTCACGATGCTACGTTGCTTTATTGCATATATTCGTTGATTCATATAAATTTCCAAATATCAAAATTGATTGTCAATTGTTGAAAAGTGTGACCGTAGTTTCTGAGCTAAGAAAACAAGTTGGCATTGCAAAAGCAAGTCTTTCTCTCAAAGAAATTTAGCTTTCATACTTTTTACCTTGGATACAGACCAAATAAAAAGTCAAGACATAGCGCTGCAAACAATACAGTCAAGCATGCAAAAACTTCACCTCCGCCTGGGCATACACGCTCACACGCACACATTTACAATCAAACTACACCTCACTACGTGCACACATGTTTACGAAACCGGCCTCACTTTACTGTTGACAGCCCACGTCTTGGTTTTTTATTTGGTCTGAGGCCTTGGACAGGTAAAGACTACTATTTAAAATACCCTTTTCCAAAATCATGCACCATACAAAATACTTATCACCAAAAAGTACAAACTTTTCCAACCCCACAAGAACTTTGACTCCAAACCCCATCAAAATAAAATTTACAACTGCGGGTGCAATTAAACGAGTCGGGTATTTACCCATGATCTGTTTATCGGTGATTCATTGCAGTGGTGTCACCAGCAGAGGGGGGACGGTGATCAATACCAGTTGTCTAGACTAAGGTTATGAATCACGGATTGTACCTGGTACTTGTGGAGGGGAGTTGTAACAGTAATGCAACGGGTACGAGGGTTCTGTTATGGATGTTCGTGATAAGTAAGGGGTAATTACAACCAGCTAGGGATATAGTAATATGTAGTTTAGCTTTTCAAAGTTTTAGTGGCCAAAGTCACGATACAAAAAGTTTGTAATTTCAGGAAAATATAAAAGGACTATGGATTTACGTTGCACAAAGCAGTTTTCTAGATTTTTTGTTTGTAATTAAACATTGTACTATCTCATAAAGATAGGACATTGTAACAAAATTGTTTTAATTTGATTGTGTTGTGCTGTTGTTTGTGTGTACTACACTTAAACTAAATATACTCTCTTGAATCAGCGCAGCTTTTGCAATATTATTTTTGAGAAACCTATTGAGGTTTAATTAATAAACAATACAAAAATATAAAAAGTACCTACTAATGTACCTTCGCCCAGCAGTGGGACAACGTAGGATAATGATGAGAAAAATGCTGCCGTCATAAAGAAAAAGGGCACAACTAACATTTTTTCCAAAATTGAGTAAAAAAACTGGCTTATACGCCTTATTTTTCTGATTCCAAATATAATTATATCAATATCAATTTTGAAAAAAATGGTAGTTGTTCCCTTTTTCTTTATAACGGCAGAATATAGCTCAACAAAGTTATTTCATTCAAAAAGGTTATATTTAATTTGAGCCGACACTTCTTGCCTCATTTACCGAAGTATATATTTGTAACTACCGCATAAGTATATGTACACATTCGTATCATTTTAAAGCACACAACAAAACCGAATACGCTTATAAGGCACACGTTTGCTCCACGCGTAATCGCTCCATTCTCGGCAACGTTTGCTCGTTAAGCGACGAGCCATCGCTTCTTCCAAGCGACTCGTATTTGAACAGTGTATGTAGTTAATAGCTTAATATCTGTAATGTGCTCGCTTAGCTGAAGTTATCTTTATTTAAGAAACCCGTTTCGTAAAGAATTTATGCATATAACTGGGTGTAAGAAAAAACTGATATTCATGATCTTTTTCGGTTATTCTTGTGTAGGTACAAACGCCAGCACATCAAGCTACTACAATCTGTTAAATTTCTTTGATAGATTTTCAACTTTATCGTTAACGAATAAGGTTCAAGGTTGATTGGGAAAATTTCAGTTTCGGGTAGCTATCGCTTAATGTGCTGGTGTCTGTACTTCTGTCCGCAAAATATGACACTTGCCAATATTGCACTCTAATTGCGTAACACATTTTCAATCACAATCTGAATCATTTTAAAGGTTATTGCTAATCCATTGCTTCATATGTTCGAAAAATGTATTTGCTCAACAACGTAAAAAACGCAATGAATGTTGTTGAACATTCAAAATCAAAAAAACAATCGCTACTGTTAGTGTGTTACGCAATTATCCCGATATAGCTTTCCTATTAAAAAAAAGAAAGAATTTGAAAGAATTTAATTATTTTTTTTAAGAATTTTTGGTATAGGATCAGTAGTTGAGAAGATTACCAGGACATACAAACTCACTACTTTGACCTCTTTATTATATTATTATTAATTTAAGTGATTGGTGCTTACAGAGCAGCAACGTAGTCTTTAACCGCTTGTGTGCCGTAATTACAGACACAATTAAAAAGCCATTATGTCTCGCGTAGATCTACGTTCCGGCAGACTACAGGTTAAGCTTTATTTTAACTCAGGTGGATGTCTTGCTTTGCATACTATGGAGGGAGTGATATCTACGTATAGCACCAATCAATGTTGAACACATGCCTTGCATACCACTCACGGCAGATTGCATCGGACATAGATTACAGACATACTTGTCCGGGACTGGCAGCCTCTCGAGACAAGCACAACACACATAACAAGCGTACTGTACGATTTATTGATGTTCCGGCTAAGAACCTTGCAGCACAATGTCCATACTCCCATAGCTACTATATTATATACGTATATCCTAACTAATATTATAAATGTGAAAGTAAGTTTGTTTGTTTGTTACCTTTTCACGCCTAAACCACTGAACCGATCCTCCTGAAATTTTGCATATATACGTTGTTGTTTTGTTGTTGTGTACAGAAAAGGACATAGGATACCTTCCCGAGGAAAACAACAATAACGTTATTATGATCATAGATGGCGCCACGTGTCTTTCGAATAAAAAACAGGACAACGTCGGGACAGCTAGTCTATTATAAATGTGAAAGTCACTCTCTCTGTTATCTTTTCATGCCTTAACGGCTGAACGGATTTGGATGTTTGGCCCGGGATAGACCAATAACTGGGTTAGGATTAGGGCATAGAATACTTTTAATCCCGTTAGTACATTCCCAAGGGATAATTTCCAACTTCCACGCGCGCAAAACGGTGAAGGAAAACATATCGTAAGGAAACCGGCATGTCCTATAACCAAAAATTCCAAGACATGTGACATCTACCAACCCGCCCTGGGCCCGCGTGATGGATTATAGTCCTCTACATCTCAATGAGAGGAGGCCTGTGACACAGCAGTGGGAAAATTATAGGCTACGCGGTCGAAGCCGCGGTAAAAAGCTAGTGTGTATAAAGCAACATTGATACACTACCGAAAATGCTGCAATAACACAGTAAAAACAGCACATCCATTACGAAATCCCAACAAAAATTGGTTGAACAAAAAGACCTTTGCAATTCAAATGATTGTCACCGTTTACTCGGCGTACAAAAATAATCGAAAATAAAGCTCCCGATTGCTGCAAACACATTAAAAAGCAATAGATTGCGAGCAATTAGCGCGTTTCGGTGCCATCGAGTGAGGGGAAAATCGAGCAAAACATCACGATGCAATTTCCGAACGAACGCTCCGCTCGCTCGCTCCTCGTGCATCGCAATATGATGTCGGCGCCGCACTAGTGTTATTGACGATGCGCGGAAAACCGATGGAAAAATTTCGTGCGGAATTACAAATAAGGAGACATGCAAAGTTTATGAGATTCCGAGGTTTGAAGTTTTACAGGAATATTCTGGGATCACGTTAAGTTTTAAACGCTCACTCAATGTTTTTGACGTTAGGTACTTTCAGCCTGCCGGCGTAGGAAATCAATAACTCCAAGGTTTCACTATGACCTCAGAAAAGTTCGTATGCTACCGGTAACAGCACATAATGCAATAATGTTCTATTATTCATATAGCTTTCAGTTCATTTAGTTCCAAAATGCCCACAGCAAAACAAAACAAAAATAATTTTCTTAAAAAAAAAATCGTTTTCCAGTCGTTACACGTAGACAATATGATTGAAATAAATACTCAGCCATTACGGTGCGTGATAAAATTTAATATTCCGCATTATTTACCGCTCACAATGAGCAGAGGCAGGTAGTTTAATTCAATAGGTGCATTGTTCACTTGTTCTGCATTACGTGAACGCGTCTGTTCTCGACGGGAACACCTCGGTAAATGATTTATTCTACGAAAAGGTGGGTAGTTTTATAATATTTTGTTTCATGACGTCGTAAAGAGGAAGCTTCTGGTTCGTGGAAAGGTTCATTAGTAAAGCTCTACTATCAGTTTATTGAGATAAGTTACAAAGTCTCTAGAGAGGATAGTAGGAGATAATAGCTTCCTCTCTAGAGACTTTAAAGTAGGATATTTCTTATAGTTTTTACCTACTTTAGATTTTACGGCGAATTTTCAATATAAATTTTCTCGGAACGCAAACAAGATTGTGTAATGCTTTTGATTTTCTACCACAATAGGCTACAGCGGTTGGAATTCATCGAAGAATTTCAAAGGAATATTTCTACAACAATTTTCATGCACATGTAATCGGAAAACTACTTTCCTTAAACGCTGAATTTCATTTCACTCTGCTCAAATACTCTTTCCTACAACCGCATGCAATTGCATACGACCACAGAAAAATGTCGTAGATATTCGTGAACCCATGTAACCCGGCTGATTGAAAACAGCAATCACCCACGAGCGGCTGTCGTATTGATTGCATGCTCTCCGAAATTGCAGGGTTATCGAAAAAAGCCGTGTAACTGTCGAGCGCAGATGGGTTTAGGATTTTAATAGCGGATGAAGTCTAGCGGAAAGATTTTGTAGTTAAATCTGGTTATTTGGATACGGTTATGGTTCCGTAGTTTTTGGTATTTATAGTAAACTTTATTGGTAAATTAATGCATGAGCACTACATGTCATATGATACTAAGATTATGGTCATGGCAAAAGATCAAGTCTCAAACTCAAAGCATTTATTTAAATTAAACCTATTACAGGCAATTTTGGCGTGTCAAGGAATTGATCATAAAAGAAAGATGAAGGTAGGTAGGTTCCGGGTAAATGAAGGAAAATAAGTACCTAACTACTAAAAGAAAATTATTATTAAAAAAAACACAAACCCCGAGTTTCGTGTCTTTGAACTCCGTTTTCGCATTTATTTTTCTTTCAATTTAACCGGTTCCTTGAAAAGTTAACAAGCCAAAAACCCCTTTACGTTTAGACCTGTTTACTTGAGAAGCCTCCGTGATTCATTCCATTATCCTTTCATCTTCACCAACAATTACCGTCAAGGCTTGCATTTACTGTAGACTGTACAGCCTTTGTAAAAGTAAGTCTACACTAGTAATTACAGTTTAGTACAAAAATAGTTAGCCTGTAGAGGTATGAGGAACAGGGTGTAAAATTCACAAAATTAATACTCTATCGAAAAGGGAGGATCCTCTGAACAGACGGATGTTGTGTCTGGCTGGCAACTGCCCGATGATTCATGTGGGGCGTTGTATCTATGCTAGTTGCGCGGTAAACTCTGCTTGCGAGATGCAGGATTTTGCGTGACGTCAAAATGACGCGTTATTCGCATGTATATTTTTGTACTAAAGAAATACGTCAAATTACAAGTCTCGCCGTCCCTTACCGAAATAATGCGATATTGTGCATAGAACATCTTTGCACGCGTAAGTACTTTTCACTCGACTGCCCAAAACTAGGAGTATTGTTTCCAAGGTTCATGTTTGCATGTGTGTGAATTTGTTAATTCCACCATATTTTTAACTGTACCACATTTCAATATTTAAACCGATACTGTCAGAGAAAATCACTTTTGTTTTTTGCGTGTTTCAATAAATATATTTGCATGTGACTGTAGTACAGACGCCAGCACATCAAGCTCCCCGAAACTGTCAAATTTTCCCAATCAACTTTGAACCTTATACTTTAGCGATAAAGCTGAAAATCTATTAAGGGGCTTATAGGACCTAAACACGAAAAACGCAAGTTGTAGAAATAATAAAAGTATATGATCGGCTACAGTAAATAAAACCCGAAAAATATATAATATTCTTCAGGATAATGTATTGAAAACATAATACAACTAATTTGATACGTTAGAAAAAAATCATGAAGATACCTCTAAAGAAAAAAGAAACTGTCTTTTTACAATAAAAACCATACTAATACAATTATTCTGTATTTTTTGTCAGATTATTCTACAAGCAACATACTAAAATACTAGTGTTTTAATTTTTTTGTCCAAACAATAGATTTTTTGTAATTAAATAATTGCTTCATATTTTACAATAAATTACCAGCGCTGTGTCATCGTGCTTCTTTTTCTTTTCTATGCAGTCCGACAGTGACCGCGCTTTAGGTCATGTAAGCCCCTTAAATAAATTTGACAGATTGTAGTAGCTTGACGTGCTGGCGTCCGTACAAAGTAGGTAGAACGGAAGTCGCGTCATCGAGTGGGTGGCTCGGGGCGCGCGGAGGCGGGGTTGAGTATATTATTATTGGAAAGCTTTCTTCCTGTCACAACTTGAGGTACCTATTGTGTAAGTTTTTCATGGCATCGACATGGTAATGATAACTCTGTTTCTTTGTATTTCGCACCTGTTCTTTGCAAGGCTAATAGGAAGTGACGTGTGAGAAAGGATACAGACCCTTATATTATCATTATCACAGTTCAAGATACAAGATCATGATAAGGCACCTATGTGAGGTACGAAGAAAATTTGACTCTTCACTAGGTACAGTCACGAGCATAAGTATGTATACACTTGGCTTTATTCAAAGGCAATTTTCTCCTTTATTTTTTAATGAAATTTTATGTTATTACGAACATAGTATTTTCGAACCCATAAGTTTATGTAAAATGTCGTATTTCAACGTTGCAATCGTCATTTCTCGAAAAAATCGCATTTGAAAGTTGCCAATTGTTGACATATTAGTGCTCGTGACTGTACATATATTTTATTAACCGTAACCGTCAGCAACAAAAGTCGATAACACTTTTTTTTTTTAATCTCAGTTATTGAGCATAATATTTGTTCAAAATCACAAATATTGTGCTCAATAACTGAGATTAAAAAAAATAAAGTGTTAATCGACTTTTGTTGCTGGCTGTACTTACCTATGACAGATACTGATACAGTAATAACATGATGTAAATAAGTACCCACCTATTTGTTTTAGGAACTTATTTCTTGAATGCAGCTACTGAAAACCCATCCTCTGGTCACCGAAATAACCCTACGTGTAGGTATTTATTATCATTTCTTTTAATAGATCACAATTCACTGTTCTGGAACATGTCTTCTGCTTGACCGCGGATTGATGCTCCGAATGTTATTACACTACGAGTATATTGTACACAGGTAGAAACTCACTGGCATGGAAAATCACAGGATCTATCCCTACTAAGACTAACATACTACATAGGTATCGAGTTCATATATATTGTATTAACTAGTTAGATAGTTAATAGATTTGCGATTCAGTTCACTTGAACGATTGCAATGTGGGGTACTAATATAGTGCCAACCCGCACTGAGCCCGCGTGGTGGATTACGGCCCACTCCCTCTCACAGAGAGGAGGCCTGTGTCCCAGCAGCGGGAATGTTATAGGCTGATTATGTGTGTGTGTGTGTGTGTAATATTATAGTGCAGCTGTGCTGTGAGCTATCTGGAGCAGCTAAGAGGAATATAATTTCCATACTTAATCTAGTTAATAATAAAGTTGAAGAGTTTGTTTGTTTGTTTGAATGCGCTAACCTCTGGAATTACCAGTCGGATTTGAAAAAATAATTTTACTTTCCACATCCCAATTCTTGAGAAAAGCTAACAACATTCAGCGGGATTGTCCGAAGGGGTTACCGCTGCCCCGGAACATAAAGGGCTAAGGAAGGAACACGGGTGGGTTTTAGTCAGTAAGAGTCTGACACTCCCTTCCGCTCCACCCAGAGCGGGAGGGGTCATTTGAAGATTTCCCACCCAAAAAAAAGGTACAAATAACCCCCCCTGACCCTGAAGGTCAAAGAAAAAAAAAATAGGAAATATTATATTAAAACTTGGATGTGACGCATGTTTCCCCCCACCCTTTCTTATTTTTTTTTTGTGTTTATGTTCTTTATTGCGTCATGTTTACCGCAAATAAACGTATTGTCTTTCTTTCTTTTTACCTTCTAAATAATTAACGATTAGTTATTATCATAGCTTATCAACGTCGTAAACAAATTGGTGAGAGTACGGCTCATTAACGACGTTTTTGAACAAAACGGTCTTCTTTCATAAATATAAAATAATTTTTGTAACTGCGGTAGATTTCATAAAAAGAACCACTCTAATAATTATGACGTCAGACCATCTTTGTCTCTTTCAAAGCACATATGATTGACAGAAACACAATGCTGTTTAAAATAACACCATAATTTTGAATTGAAATAACATTTTAATTATTTACACTTATTACCAATAAAAAGGTCTATTGGTATAAGCCCCGCTAACGAGAAAAAGAACATACCAAAATTATAAAATTACCGAACATTTTTCCGGCCGCCGATGCCCGAAGCGGCTTGGAAACTATAAGGGATGTAATTTTCAGCGTCGGAAGTGACCTATGTCGACGACGTCGCGTATTTCCTGTCAACATCAAGTTTAATTGGTTTTCCGACGAGTTCTAGGTACTCTTACTGATGTACCTACTTGTTTGTATGTAGGTAGGTAGGGGTGCATCGCTCAAACTTGGAGAGCAATTAATAGTAGTAATAAAATATTGTGTTGGCCAGATAAATTACGTAAACGTTAAGGATTTATTTTTATGAAAAACTTGCTGCGCCCCGCGGTTATACCCGCATAAGTCTCCTTGAGAATATTGAGATAAAAAGTACGCTATGTCCTAATTCATGTTATGGTCTACCCATGTGCCAAATTTCATCTAAATCTGTTCAGCTGTTTTAGCGTGAAAGCGCAACCAACAAACATATAAAATCTCAAATCTTTTCTGCGGTTATATTGGTACCTATACATATAATATTAGTTTAGGAAATGTATATACTGTCTGGGTATGTACATGGTAAGCGAAACTTTTACAGCAAAGAGAACACTTTGTATTCTTTTTGAATACTTGTCTCTAATATCGAAATAGAGCAGCCATTTTTTTTTATTCTCGCTATAGTCTCATGCTGAGTCAAAGCAATGTTACGAACGACGCATTTTTTTAATTCATTTTCTATTTCTGTACTATAAACGACAAAGAAAAAGTCAATCTAGCACAAAATACGTGAATATTCTAACACAATGTTCTGCAACATATCGATTTTCATTGTCAACTGCACCACAGTTGTTTGTTACTACACAAGCCGCTCAATAGGGTGGGTGCCCCAGTTGCGTGCCAACCCGATTGACTCGCTCACCTGGAACAAGGGGCATGCGTCGTATGTCTGAGCAATTTATCGAGTTTACATTTTTATGTTGACGTGCTCAGGAAAATAGATAACATATTTCTCAAGGCAGCCATTGATTTTCATGTTTTTAGGCGTCGTGGCACGTAGCGAACAGTGATTTTATATTTTTTGTACGAGCGTTTCGGCTGTTCTATTTCTATGTAAAATATACTGTGCTCGCCCTACAACTACTGATATATGTTCAAATTATAGGCGAGGGCGCTGGCACCCTAAACACAAGTTAAATCTATAATTATATATAATACTTTGGGTACCAGAATTCATCGAAAACAATCTTTACCTTAGTTGTAACGCTACGTAGTGTTTAGATAAGTGTTTTTATACTTGAAAAGGTATTAAAAATTTTTTTTTGTTTTAATGTAAATGCGAAATGACTTTAACAAGTACCTACACATGTTGTGTAGGTACTTGTTAGAAAACCGATAACTTGGTTTTCCAATTCCAAACAAGTTTTATCAAATTATCTTTAAAGTTTTAATAAAGACACAATTAATTAACTTTCCAACTGGCAGCAAACATAAAATCTGAACGAGTGGCAGTAAAAAAAACTACAAAAGATAAGACACCCGCTCAATAGCTCAGCCAATAAAAATAAACCTGAAGCCCGCTTAACCCACGGGTGTGGTCATGCGACTGATGAAACACGCGCTTTGACCATGAAACAACGCACCCTAACCCTTCACTGGTCACGCAATATTCGTGTCAGTAAATTCCCAGATACTTATTCACCACTCCACTAAACCACAGACCATTTAAACTTCTGTTCCCTCTGTCCAAAGCAATATAAAACAAAGTTATTGATGGCTATGATTTGTTAAAAGTCAAATAGGAGGTACAGCGGTGAAAATCCTGTGAATTTACAACTAGAGAGGATAGAACACTATTTATTATGTCCGTTTTCACGTTAGCGCCGAATATATATAGCGTGAGGCTTTCGAGAGGCTGCCGTGAAAAATGTGCGCGCTGAAGGCTATTTATAACCACACTTTCGACCACTGGCCGACAAATGGTGTATTCACCCGGTCTATTGGCTTTTAGCGTCTTCGTGTTATTATGTAAGCAAAGATATTTTGTAGATAAAGTATTATGTCGCTATTGATGTCATTGTTTCATGTTTTTTCAGTCTACTGGGAACACTTTTCTATCCAATACAAATATAAATAAATCAAGAATAATGTCGGGACATATAGCGGGTATAAAAATACCCTTAACAAAGCCGAGAGTCACTTTTAATTACTTTTTTACAGCCGTTTTAATTACTTTTTTTATGTTCCTGGGTACCTTCTGGTAACGGTATTGAAGGTGAAAGTTCCAACTTTAAATACTCCAACGACTCCTGTAGCGTTGCGTGCACCCATAAGCACGGTGTTTTTCCGTGCATTACTCAGGAGATCCGCAGGAGAACCAAGGTAACCGACATAGCCCGAAGAATTACCAAACATAAGTGGCAGTGGGCAGGGCACATTGCAGGCAAAACAGATGGCCGATGGGACCAAAAGGTTGGGGAGTGGCGACCGCGTACCGGAAGACGTAACGTTGGAAGGCCTCCCACAAGGTGGACCGACGACCTTGGGAAGGCCGCAGGAACCCGTTGGATGCGTGAAGCACAGAACCGGTCGTCCACTTCGATCGGTGCCTATGTCCAGCAGTGGACGTCTTTCGGCTGAAATGATGACGTCTCAAACTACTGTAAACAGCGTATTTTCACACCAAAAATGGAAGTCGTTTCCCAGCAATTATTTTTGCACAAAGTTACTTAGCTTGTTGTACAGCCGTTCTAAGCTGTAAACATCTCACAGTGAAAACCGACGTGAAGACAGCTTGAAGTGAGCTGTCAGTAGTGTCAATGCCAAAGCATTAGGAGGAATGACAGCTCACTTCACCAAAGTTTTCACGGTGTGATTTCTACAGTACACTTCATGCGCAAATAAGGAATCATCGTGATGACACCGGCATGTCCTAGAAACAAAAATCCGAGGACATGTGACAACTACCAACCCGCACTGGGCAAGTGTGGTGGATTATAGCCCCCTCCCTCTCACCGAGAGGAGGCCTGTGTCCGATCATGAATATTATAGGCTAATTACACTATGCCTGTGCCAAGGACGGTTAGTTTTTTTGGAAATTTTGACGTTCAAAAGTGCCTATTTTAATTTAAAACTGTTTTAATTTAATTTTAAACCTAGATAATATTTTAATTACCCTAAAAATTAACGCTTTTTCATATGCCTCTTGACTGAAAAATGCTTTATTACTGTAATGCGTGTTTTCACTATAATTATGGTAATACATGGATTTCACGAGACAGGCTCGACCTAATGTGGAATTCATAAGCAACATCCTTCCTTTGCGTCTTAGTTCATTTTTTTTGTAAACCTAGCTATTAAAGTAAACTTTAAGGAAATGTAAAAACTGTTTTTGGCAAATAAACATTATGATTATTGTTATTTGTTATTTGTAATAAATGATTTGACTGACGGCGCGGCGTCGTCGTGAAGCGTCCTTTATACGCTAACATAGCGTATAATTTTAATTTTAACAAGTTCTGTTATTCACAACGAAGTCTAACTTTAGATTCGCTAGTCACAGCACAATGTTTTAATTATAACTCCAAAACACTGCGTATCTCAAAGTCATAATTAATTAACTAAGTGGGTACGTACATACTCGTACTTAGTTTGTAAAACAATAACGTTAGTATTTGTTGAGGGGAGTTATTATTAGCATTCCTACTACCGCCTTTGGTTAGACTGAAAACTTCAACCGGAGAAGGCTGGGATGTTGTCTAATTATAGACTTATTATTAGACTGCCTTTTTGGTAAAAGGGGGTAAAGGGTAAGGGGTATCGTGTTACCCAGTAACTGGGTTGTGGGACAATTCTCGTAATTTCAAGAAAGTTCCTATTCTGATCTTAGTCTCAATCTGTAAAAGATACCTCTAATTTCCCTATATTTTTGACATTTGTTTGTCGCGTAGATGACACTGCGACTAGATTTTGAACGTTTTAAATTACGAGAATTTCGCACTGCTAACACAAGACTGTATCAACTCAAAATGAAGCTTTTTCAGAAATGATGGAAAACTGATTACTCGTTTCCTGTTAACGATTGTAAAAAAGTGAACACTGTTTTAAAATTAGGGATAAAATTAAGGGGTTTCTATAATTATGAGTAATTTCTGAGATTTATTGACGCGTAGAGAATGAAATTAACATGAAGAATGAGTTATCTCGAATTTGTCTTTTTTGAGTTGATACAGTCTTGCTTGTGTTAGCAGTGCGATTTATTATCATCATCTGCCTAGCCTTTTCTCAACTATGTTGGGGTTGGCTTCCAGTCTAACCGGATGCAGCTGTATACCAGTATTTTACATGGAGCGACTGCCTATCTGACCTCCACAACCCAGTTACTGGGTAATACGATACCCCTTGGTAAGACTGGTTGTCAGACTTTCGGGCTTCAGACTACCTGTAACAACTGTCAAAGATCCACGAATGACAGCCGGGACCAACGGCTTAACGTGCTTTCCGAGGCACGGAGGGGTCACGGTATGTAAAAATGGTCACCCATCCACAGCCCAACCGCGGCAAGCGTAGCTTAACCTGATCGATCGACCTGTGCGGCTGTTATTACTTAAATTACAAGAATTGGCCTTCTGATAAGCAGTCCCTTCATGTAAAATACTGGTGGTTGAGTTTACATTCTGTAGTCAGCCTAGTAGTTAGATACCATATTAGATTAGATATCATTGTTTTCTAATGTACAACACCCCTTATAGTTCTATAACAAGTTGAATATGGGAAGTTCGTGCCTGTATATTAATAAAAAAAACAAGGCGCAGTTGCATGACGTATAAGTAATTACCGACCTGAATGAACGGTCATTTTCTGTGTTGCACGAATAGCCTAATTATTGCTTAGAATTAGAACGAAAAATGTTTAATTCAATGTTCCAGAAAATTGACTGCATTCATTAATTAAGGTTACTTCCTTTTTAAACCACCACCAAGCCTACTCCTTTATTAACAGCCTCATTTTACGGCAATTTTAATAAGAAGAGACTTAAGAAAAGGCGAGTTTTTTTTAGATTCCAGTTCCTCAGGGGACACATTTGGGGATTTATATATTTCACTTATTATAGATTTCACTTATCCCCCTCAGGGGGACTTTCAGGGGGGACTTGTGGTAAGTACAAGCCGGCACAAGCATAGCATAGTCTGCCTATAATGTTCCCTCGGACACAGGCCTCCTCTCGGTGCGAGGGAGTGGGCTGTAATCCACCACGCGGGCCCAGTGAGGGTTGGTAGATATCACACGTCTTCGAATTTTTGGTTCTAGGACATGTCGGTTTCCACACAATGTTTCCTCATTTGCGCATACTGTAGTGGCATAAGTATAGGTGAAGTGTGCTGTCAATTCACTTGCGGCTAGGGATTGACACCATTGACAGCTCACTTCACCTATGTCTTTGCGGTGAGATTATCATAGAGTTGATCGGCAAGTCTACGAAATTGTGCTTATCACTACACTTAGCAGAAAGAGAACCACAGTTTTAATTAACAAGATCGCTTGCTAGATTTTTTTACGTAGTTTTTTAATCCTTAAAAAAAAAGAAAAAAAAATGTTTATTGAAGAAAAGCCTAGAAGTACATACAAAAACAATGTTATATTATAACTAGGTGGCTACTCTATGCACATTGAAACCCTGATCTCCAAACAGGGGTGTCCCTGTATCTTAGAGATCAGTGTCACTCCGCAGCAAAGTCACAAGCCAATATTTGTAACTCATTGGTACAAAGTCTAGCTTTTTGCCGCCAATACGCTAAGAAGAAGAATGTTTCTTCTTGGCGTATTGGCGGCAAAAAGTTTTAACGTTTTTGACCCAAAATTCTGGTGCGTGAACTCCGCTCACTGACGCAGTCTTAAGATCATCAAGTGCAAAGGTGACAGAGCATGTGGCGCAGGATATAAGGTGGGCTAGTGTCTATAGGGGAGGTGCCGCATACGCACTTGAGATCTGAGCCACCCGTGAACCCTCATCTGTGGAGATTGTCTTGCTCCGGCCGACTCGGGTTCGAAATCTATTTAGATCCAGCCTATTATAATTCTCATTCAAATACTGCACTGAACTCCAAAATAGTACCTTAATTACTAAAATCAAAATTTGTTGACACGTTCAAAAAGTTAATTTCAGTTCCTGCCAGCAGCGGTATGACATAAATACTGAGGCATCACGCGAGCTTACCCGGGCCTGTCCGGTACGTGTCCGGATTATATCGTAATAACACTATTTCTGGACAAAATGGACGCCGCGGAAAACACCGACCGTAATGATCCGAAGGCTTCAAATTAATTAAGTAACTTGTGATCGCCTGATCACTGTGGGGTATTTAGGTAATTGTTTTAGTAGGAACTTGAGGGGTCCGTGGCTAAATAATAACAGCCGCACAGGTCGATCGATCAGGTTAAGCTACACTTGCCGCGGTTTGTCTGTGGATGGGTGACCATCTTTACTACCGAGACCCCTCCGTGCCTCGGAAAGCACGTTAAGCCGTTGGTCCCGGCTGTCATTCGTGGATCTTTGACAGTCGTTACGGGTAGTCAGAAGCCCGAAAATCTGACAACCAGTCTTACCAAGGGGTATCGTATTACCCAGTAACTGGGTTGTGGAGGTCAGATAGGCAGTCGCTTCATGTAAAATACTGGTATTCAGCTGCATCAGGTTAGACTGGAAGCCGACCCCAACTTAGTTGGGAAAAGGCTAGGCAGATGATGATGATGTTTTAGTGGGAACTTATGTAACGTTTTATTTATTTATTAGGCTCTTCAAACATGTTCCCACTGCTAGGACGCAGGTCTCCTCTCTGTGAGGACACTATTACTTTACAATTTGTATATTGCAAACTTAAGTCTAAGCGCCCCATTGCTTAAAGACTTTTCTTTAAGCAATGGGGCGCTTAGACTTAAGTTTCCACTAGATATACATAACAAATAATACATAGTTCGTTTGTTCGTTGTTAGTTTGGTCAGTCGATTGGTGATAGAAACTTTAACTAACTAATTGGCTTTTCAAATGCTGACCAAGCCTTTTAATAGAAAATCTGTTGCCATGGTCCCGGCTGTCATTCGTGGATCTTTGACAGTCGTTACGGGTAGTCAGAAGCCCGAAAATCTGACAACCAGTCTTACCAAGGGGTATCGTATTACCCAGTAACTGGGTTGTGGAGGTCAGATAGGCAGTCGCTTCATGTAAAATACTGGTATTCAGCTGCATCAGGTTAGACTGGAAGCCGACCCCAACTTAGTTGGGAAAAGGCTAGGCAGATGATGATGATGTTTTAGTAGGAACTTATGTAACGTTTTATTTATTTATTAGGCTCTTCAAACATGTTCCCACTGCTGGGACGCAGGTCTCCTCTCTGTGAGGACACTATTACTTTACAATTTGTATATTGCAAACTTAAGTCTAAGCGCCCCATTGCTTAAAGACTTTTCTTTAAGCAATGGGGCGCTTAGACTTAAGTTTCCACTAGATATACATAACAAATAATACATAGTTCGTTTGTTCGTTGTTAGTTTGGTCAGTCGATTGGTGATAGAAACTTTAACTAACTAATTGGCTTTTCAAATGCTGACCAAGCCTTTTAATAGAAAATCTGTTGCCATGGTTTCAACGGTAATTCAGGAAACCCCGCGTGATTTACCTATTTTTCACCTGATTATATACCTATACGACGCTTTACGGGGTGAGAGGGACATCGACTTTTTAGGGTTCCGTACCTACCTCAAAAGGAAAAACGGAACCCTTATAAGATCACTTCGTTATCCGTCTGTCTGTCCGACGTGTGGAGTTATCAAGTTGAAATTAATATCAAATACTCATAGCTGCAATATCTTGAAGCAGTGAAAAAATTAAACTTCTAAATCAACGCAATCAAATGATACGGGCGTTTATGTTCCGAACACAAAACCTATAGGGTAGGTACTTCCCGTTGACCTAGAATCATGAAATTTGGCAAGAAGCAATGTCATGTAGCACAAGTAAAGGAAAAAATCCGAAAACCGTAAATTTGTAGTTACATTACAAAAAAAAATTAAAACAATTACATGCCTACAAATTTGTACGAAGCCCTCGGTGCGCGAGTCCGACTCGCACTTGACCGGTTTTTTTTTAATTACCAGGGGTTCAGAATCGTGTACTGAATCCGTGTTAACAGGTTGCGCCTCGATGTCCCCGCCACCCTGTATTTATTAATTACTAGCTGCGCCCCGCGATTTCACCCGTGTTAATGTCGATTCCGTGGGAATATCGGGATAAAAAGTAGCCTATATGTTAATCCAGGGTGTCAGCTACCTCCATACAAAATTTTATGAAAATTGGTCCATCCGTTTGAGCGTAAAGAAGTAACAAACAGATAAACACACACACACACACACCCCCACCCACACACACTCATTTCGCCTTTATATATAAGTGTGATAGTGTGATGTCGAAAGTGTTAATGGTAATCAAGAAGTAGATAGTACAATTTATGCATGTAATAATTATCTATGTTACTCAAGTACTATGGACTCTGCAGTAAACTAATCTCATTGGTTGATTAAACCAGTAAACCTATTAATCTTATTGAGCTATTAAGAACTGTTGCATGAATGCTTTAATATTAAACAACATGCATCATCAGAAAGGCGTGGACAAATTTAACGGTGAAACTGAAAAACTTACTCCTAGGGACCAACATTGTAATCGCAAAAAACAATTCAACTCTCCCGTACAAAACTTCAATACCTACTCGACCCAAATATATGGGATGGCTGATTATTTTTACGCGATTACGATGTTGGTCCCATGGAGAAAGTTGTTCAGTTTGATAGTCTGTACCACACCCTTAAATTTGACCACACCTTTCTGATACACCCTGTATAGTTAGGCGATCATGAATACAAAGTATATTTTACCTGCAAACTTAAATTAAAGTACTAACACTAATTGTTATACTTAGCGCAAACTTTCGTCAAAAATACCGTAGTTTAAAGAATAATGTCTGAGTGAAGCTCTACCAAGTTTACTCGTTCCTCACAACTTTTCAACTAATTCAACCAGAAACCGTTTTACGAGTAATCATAAATCGCAGGAAAACGCAGCTTTGAGAGGAATTTCTTAGAGAAATGTTACCCTCTTCGGTGAAACGATTCCATTTTATAGTTCGTAAAATATTATTCTTGAGGTAAGTAGACCCCGCATAAAAAGCAGTTCAGTTGAGGTGTTATCAAACTTTTTAAGTTTTTGTAAAATCTTTTGCTTGCCCGATTTTACGAATCATTTGGCTCAGTTAATGACATTTAACAAAGTTCTTGGGAGGTACAACACACTAACAATAGGAATGGCTTTCATTTTGACAATTGAACACCATTCATTGCGTTATTTATATTCTTGAGCAGACAAATTTTCCAAACATATGAAGCAATGGATTAGCGATATTCTTCAAAATGATTCATATGATTGATAGTGTGTTAAACAATAAGAGTACTGCTGAAAGTATTTGAAACCTTGTGTCGCTTTCACTTAAAAGATAAAGCAACATGTGTCAAGTGATGTATCATGAAATATCACAGTCGTCATAAAATAAGCAAACACATCTTAAAAACCATAATTATAACAACGACGTACCAAAACATTCTCTTTATTCCAAAGAAATAAACATGAGCAAGATAAATGTTTAATTTTGAGGCGCAGCTTCACCGTGCTTTGAAAAGCACGAAATATAATAAAATGAAATAATTATACTAGGGAAATGTTGACTACCCCTCAAAACATACCCAAAACTAATTCATCACAGCAACATCAATTCCTAACTAAGTACCAATTCGATAAACAAGACGGTTCAACCAAATCACGCACAACCCTAATCTGATCACGAATTAGCTAACCTAACTAATCTTCCAAAAACAGCCGTATTAGAAGCCAATACATCTGACGTCGCAGGTCAAACATGCCTAAGATGGGTTATCTTCTTATAAATAAGGCCACTTCCAAAGCTATTATGTAAACAGGCGATCCTTTATAGTACATTATTTACGAGGACAACGCTTTGAGCCCTTCGCTCGTAAGTCTCAATAAAGGATCGTTGAATATTTGTCGGACAATTTGTTGAACCGTCGTATGTCGCCTTTATGCTATGAGGAAATTAAATTTTAAGTCAAGAGAGGAGTCTTTTGAAGTTGTTTCCCTTTTCAAGCTTTTATTTAACTTGTTTGTGATGAAAACCATCGAAATTACTACATGTGTGATTGTTGCCTATATAGTATTTGCAACTTTTCTGCTCTTTATTATTCATCGAATCGTTGAGCTCCTTAATTTCTGAGTTGAGCTACTCGATTTAGACAAATGCGTACACTGACTGGACAGGCCCACTCAAATCTGTATGGTTCTTTATTCAAAAGATCATCTCAGACATTAGCCTGTATGGTCTTCATAGGACCTGACCAAGATGATGTCTGGACTTTAAAAGAGACTGTGACTGAGTTTGTTTCGGACTTTCTTTTCAGAGTAGTCAGATAGAAGACGCCGAACTCAAGCTCTATAAAAATAATGAAATATTGACGTGTAAAAGAGTTTTTTAAGACAATTTATATATTTGATAACTGTGTTTTTTGTACTTTAAGTATTTTCATACTGAAAGTGCACATTGATAAAAGGGTGTATTTATGAAATTTCGTATCTATGGAAGAGCACATTTTAATAAACTGTACCCATTTTGACAGTAAAATCAACTAAAATCACGAATAAACGCTTTCTAAAGTATTTACATCGACGTTTTCGAATGGCCAGACTACTAGAAACTTTCCTTTTATTATTATTACTCTCAAACATTTCCAAAAAAGAAATATAGAAAAATACCTGAAAGTCCAAAATGATTCGTAAATAAAGGAAACAATTGATCCGATCCGACAATTGAACCATCGGCAAGATAATCTCTATTTACGATACTGAAATCTAGAGAGCTTTCCTACGAAATGGGTTACGAAAACAGTGAGAGATATTTATTAGAACTGTTCTGTTTATATAGAACTGACCTACTCAAGTTCTGTATATCAGGCGAGTAGGTAAGGGGCGGTAAGCCTAGGTAAGCCCCCTCCCATAGGACACGGTGAAGCACACGGTGGAGTTCTGCCCCGCTTGGGCGGAGCACCGCCGTGTCCTCGTAGAGGCGATCGGCAGCGGCGGCGACCTCTCGCGTCCGGCCCTGGTGCAAGCCATGGTCCGGGGCGAGAGGGAGTGGGAGGCAGTCACCTCCTTCTGCAAAGCAGTCATGCTAGCGAAGGAGGTGGCGGGACGGTTCAGGGAGAGAGCCTCCCGTCTCAGCCGCCGCGGGGGACGCCCCAGGCGTCGGGAGCCGCGTGACGACTCCCGGCCACCGTAGGCGCGGGCCTGCGGGCGGAGAGTAATGGGTAACTCACCGTCCGATCACGACCAGGCCCGTGCCGGACGGCGCGTACGTGTTCCACGCGCGCCTCAAAGAGATGTCAGCATTGAGGAGGGGCCCCTTAGGGCCGAAGCCTGCCGGGCCAGCGGGATTGTCCGAAAGGGTTACCGCTGACCCGGAACACAAAGGGCTAAGGCCTTCCTTACGGGTTACCTTTCCCACACGGGTGGGTTTTAGTCAGTAAGAGTCTGACACTCCCTTCCGCTCCACCCAGAGCGGGAGGAGTCATTTGATGATTACCCATCCGCAAAAAAACAAAAATCTACTTAGAGCTTTGAATATAGGTAATAAGTAGGTCGTAAGTAGACAACCTGGTTATACAGGGTGTGTTTATATGATAGGAGGTCAGGGCAGACACCCAAACTATGAAGATTGATGAAAACGGTTAAATTAGCCATGACCTCGATTCTGGAGATTAATTTCATATACGTTTTTGTTTTTCTTGTCTCTATTTTATCAGTTTTCGCCCTGAAATTTCATCTCAAAATCTTACCCCCGTACTTATATTTCAGTGTTTTCTAAATACACAGACGCAACTGAAAATAATTACTCATTTTGGTAGAAAACTAATTGAAACCGTTAAGGTAAGTCAAATAATAACTTTGTTAACTAGCGATAATTCTGTTCTCAGGTTGTTCTTACCTCAGTACTAATTAAACTTCTGTTATAAGTAACAAGCTTTGCAGTTTACCAAAACTTATAATAATATTGTATTATTTTGGACAAATTCTTTCTCTTCTCGTGTCGGTGCGAGCTTTACGAGAAAATTTCCTCAGGTCTAAGAAAATGTGCTAGTCAGGAAGTTGGTAGCAGGTTTTTACTGCCGAGGGTGCAATGGTCGTGCGCTTAGCACCACTATTCATGCTCTTTTTAAATATATTAATAACTATGATATTATTTTAATTATTGTAAATGTGAAGACTATCATTGTTTTTTTTCTCTCAGTTAGTTTTAATCATGGTCTGGCAATTTGAGTAATTTATACGGCCCACTCAAATGCCCTTTCTTTGGTAATATTCGTTGAGTTCTGAGTTGAGCTGCACGATTGACATTGATTGCACTGACTGGACAGGTCCACTCAATCAGTATCTTTCTTTCCCAAAAAGATCATTTCAGAGACCAATTCTACATGATCTTCACATTATCTGACCAAGATTATGTCTGGACTTTTAAAAGAGACTGTGACCTCTGAGTTTGTTTCACCCTTCTTCTCAGACTGGTCAGACAGGAAACGCTGACTTCATCTAATTTTTTTAATATGCTAGACTCTTAAAAGGGTGTACAATACAAATCTACTAACAGAAACAAAATTATTTATCATTTTTTTAAATCTAAGGTAACAAAAATAAAAGTTAACTGAATCTTCTGATATTATATATTTTACAAGCTTAGCGAACAAGAAGCTTCTCCTTTAAATTTAAATAATGCTAATCAGACAGTGACACACAACTCCTTGTGGACCGAAAACTGACGGAGAAAAGGAATATAAACCTAACGAGCGAGTGTCCTTCGAAAAACATAAGCATATAAGAATATTTTTCTTTAAAGAAAAAAAGGAGGAGAAATGAAGGAGGAGTGATGAATATACATGTTGATGGATGGAGAGGGAGAGGAAGGCCGAAGAAAAGATGGATGGATTGTGTGAGGAATGATATGAAAGAGAAGGGAGTGAATGATAGAGTGACGGTTGACAGGAGAGAATGGAAGAAGAAAATGTGTTGCGCCGACCCCAAGTAACATGGGATAAGGGCAGGAAGATGATGACGATGAGAAGAATATTTTTCCACATTCCTCGTTGGATTGGAATAAAATGAGATATTTTTAATAGCTTCTTATATTGTGCTTCTCGCATTCAACGAGTTCCTGCGGCATTCACAAGGTCGTCGGTCCACCTTGTGGGAGGCCTTCCGACGCTACGTTTTCCGGTACGCGGTCGCCACTCCAGAACCTTTCGGCCCTATCGGCCATCTGTTCTGCGAGCAATGTGCCCTGCCCACTGCCACTTAACAATACTTACTTACTTTACTTTTACTCTTTAAGGTCATAGCACACGTATCAAACCGAAAATAAAACCGGCACCGTATCAACTCGAGCCGTTCAGTATTCTTTGTATGAAACTTCCTACTGCAACCCACACTAATCGGAATCTTAACGTAATCGCCTCGCCTCGGAACAAGCTCACGAATTATGGTGCGGTGAGTTACGGCGCGTCGTCCCCGCGCTTACGGCTCGTCGTCCCCGTGCTTACGTCTCTGCGTACCCGAGCTTACGTATCTTCGTCCACCATTACCCCTCTCACCCCTCCGGCCTGCCTGCTGCACCATCAACCAGCGGTCGGCGAGCCGTAAGCGTGGCGTCGCCTAGCCGTAGCTGAGTCGACGTATCGGAGCTTCTAATCCGCTTTGGTTACGTGCTTACGTTAGGTTGACGCCTGTTTGATGGCGAGGCGAAAGGTTATACGGTGCCGATCCCTTTCCGATTTGATACGTGTACGTACCTTTATACTATTATGGACTTAATACAAACAATTACAAAACAAGTAATGGACGTCCTGCCTAGCCACCACGCGAGTATATAAATGTTACTGCAACAGCAGCACAATAACTGCCGATTAAAATAAATACGAGAAACTTCTTCGAAATTTTATCGCACATTGTTTTCATTGTCTGCCATTAAAGATATTCTTTATTATTTCACACGAACGGAGTCCGTAAAATTTTCATGTACATAGTTTTTGAAAGAAAAATTCCGGTATTTTTGTATGAAAATAAGCATTCTGCACCGTGCAAAAATCCACCTCCAAAGCATCCTTTGTTTCAGGTATTTCAGACTACAATATGCCAAAACGGAGTTCCGTATTCAACATGAGCATCCCACCATTTTTGTAAATTCGTATTCCAGGAAAATGCATTCTGAAATATCTGTTGGGCTCTGAAAACGGACCAAATGGTGTATGATAATGCACCTGCGCTTTTATTTTTAGTATAAGCGATGAAATGGTACGTTAAGTGAAAATCTCTCGCAGTTTATGATATAAGCATTTTTGTACAATGGAAATTAAAATACTGCTTTTAATAAAATATTTTTAAACTGGATCCACATTCATTGCTAAAAAATTATGACTACCTAAAGGTAACCCATAATATCGGAAAACAAAATAAAGCCAACGATACTTCAGCATTTTGAACATACAGTGTTACTGATATGGAAAAATAAGCACAACACCGTTACACACAAAGTGTAGAATCGTGTCACTTAAAGAATACATCTAAAAGAATCGTTCCACATAACCTCAATGTAGATACCCAGGCCGCACAAAGTTTTTATCACAAACGTATTCTCCGAGGAGGTTGGTGCGAACTCCGACCTCCTCCAACTTCTACTGAATTTGTTGAGCCACACATTGTTGCCAACTGTTTGTCTTCAAACCAAACTGTTTTTGTTTTGTTGGTCTTGCACCCACTTGCCTTAATATATCTGTGTGGCTGTGAGAGTAAGGAACCAAAGTTACTTTACTTTATTCAGCTTGGTGGTTTGGTGATAGAAAAGTAATTTCCGAAGTTATTGAAGTCTTGCGAGTTTTTACTAAAATATTTATGTAACACTACCACTTACCCGTGGTTTCGCTCACATCCTAGAAAACTATTATTTGTACCATGATAAAATTATGAGTATAGTATGAGTTAGTCTAGGACATGTGATGCGCACCAAACATTGAGTAACAAGTATCAAAATATCTAAACATTTTCAAAAAAACTGGGATAGTTTTTAGCTCGTACTATGACATGATCATAAGGAGTAGATCAATTTCTTCCATACCTTTAGAAATATGGGCATAACTAAATCTCTTACCTAGTATTATAACTAATCAGAAACCTAAATCAAAGTGGTATAACTTTGTAAGCAGACTCCTACTTCCTCAAGAACTTAAACAATCTCATCTACTTCGAAATCCCTAGACCTGAAGCTTGTAATATTTCAGGTTTCAGTCTTACGATAAAACTTAGTTACCTGCCTTTTCAAACACATAAAAAGTATCATGAAGTCTTTGGATCACACTAAAGTACCTACATCTCGTAAACATAAAACAAAAAAGACCCAAATGAGGTTTTGAGTGCCCACAGAGGCCTGAAGGTTATAGGTTCAACAAAAAGTTCTGCTGATCTGCTTATGAAAACCTCCTGATAGTACATGGACATGTTTTTGGATAGCCAAAAAACATTTCCTTTTTATTTTTAAATTATTGATAAGAAGATGAATATAAGAATGACCACGTTGCATGTTCGAAGATTTAAAAACAGACTTTCACTCATGCTTTAAAAAAACACGATCTCTATATCTCTAAAAAGTATTGGCTAAATAGACGATCTGTTCCTAAATAAGTTACCTTTATATAAATATCACATAGGTCTCTACGGATGCCTGTAGCGGTCTGCGTGGCGACCTACATTAGTATTATATTGCGCCTAATCTGAAGTTTGGTTTTAGTTTACTTTTCAATTCATTATTTACTTTCTTTCTAAGTTTATTTTAAACATAAATGACATCGGTGAAAGAAAGACGTCGTGAGGAAAACTGAACTTATAGCTGTTGATATAAGTCTGTAATCGCCAACCCGTCTTGTGCAAGCCTTGTGCCTTTGCCCTGCAGTGGGATAATAAAGGCTGGTATTAAGGGGCTTACAGGACCTAAACGCAAATTTTAGAAACAATAAAAGTATATCATCGACTGCAGTAAACGAAATCAGAAAAATATATGTTATTTTGTTGTGTGTTGTTTACATAATACGACTAATTTGATACGATAGAAAAATCATGAAGATACCTCTAAAAACTTTATTTTTACAATAAAAACCATACCAATATACATACAATCATTCTGATTTTTTGTCAGATTATTCTACAAGCAACATACTAACACTAGTGTTTTAATTTTTTAGTCCAAACAATACATTTTTTGTAATTAAATTGTTGCTTCATTTTTTGCAATAAATTATCAGCGTTGTGTCATCGGGTTTCTCTTTTCTACGACAGTGACCGCACTTTAGGTCATGTAAGCCCCTTAATATTTTTAAGCCAACCTTGACTAAAACATGAAACTACGATTTTCCTCTTGTTTATTGGACGTGCCAACCTTTAATTTTAAAAGGAAATTCTTGTCCTTTGCTACCGTCAGTTAAGTGCCACAAAGGTCTCTGCGGAGGCCTGTAGCGACTAGCGGTCTGCAGGGGGCGTGCCGTACTACGTCATTGTTATATTGCGTCTAATTCGGACCTCGATCGTTGCGGTCTTTCAGTGTTCAAACTTAGCTTGTTTGCTTTTGAAGGGTTTCTGTATAGGGTTTTGTTTGTTACCGTGAAAGGAAGAATATCTTCTAAATATATGAAACTCAAAGGTGACTGACTGACATAGTGATCTATCAACGCACAGCCCAAATCACTGGAGGGATCGGGCTGAAATTTGGCATGCAGGTAGATGTTATGACGTAGGCATCCGCTAAGAAAGGATTTTGATAAATTCTACCCCCAAGTGGATAAAATAGGGGGTGAAAGTTTGTATGAAACTTTGTCAATTTTAAACCGATCGGGCTGAAACTTCGCATGCATATAGCAACTATGACGTAGGCATCCCCTAAGAAAGGATTTTGATAAATTCAACCCCCATGGGGATAAAATAAGGGATGATGGCGGATGTAAATGTATTAGTTTTTTTTTTAATAATACTTAACGCGAGCGAAGTCGCGGGCAAAAGCTAGTTAACTAATATACAGCTTTATAGTTAAGCACGGTAAGCCGTTGGTCCTGGCTGTCATTCGTGAATCTTTGACAGTCGTTACGGGTAGTCACAAGCTCGAAAGTCTGACAACCAGTCTTACCAAGGGGTATCGTATTACCCAGTAACTAGGTTGTGGAGGTCAGATAGGCAATCACTCCATGTAAAATACTGGTATTCAGCTGCATCCAGTTAAGACTGGATGCCGACCCCAACATAGTTGGGAAAAGGCTAGGCAGATTACAGCTTTGTAGTTTATTTGGTGTTTGGTAATAAGCAATAACTCTCTTTATGGAACTTTATTATCGCTTTGGAAAATAAAACCGGACACGTGCGAGTAGCACTCACACCCTGAGCGTTCCGTCTCAAGGCTATGCTCGGCCCCGCATTTCCAATTCCGAATTGAAGGACAAACCTAACTTTGCCTAGCTTGTCGTAGGTGGAGCGACGATCTTCGCAGGATGGCTGGTAGCAGCTGGATGAGAGTTGCCGAAAATCGAGTTGAATGGCGTGCAATAGGAGAGGCCTATGTCCAGCAGTGGGCTGTATATATAATATAATAACTTGTTGTCCCTAAGAACGTACCAAATTGTCTTTATTGTTGTATCTTATGTTGTAAATTTACACATGAAGACCCATTCATTTGAAGAAGTTTGTTATTTTTGAAGTGAAAACTTCTTTAGCGGCGTTGTACACTTTTTTTGTAATGGGTAAAAAATTTTAAACTCGCGTCAGTTCACGTGACCCTGATCGTAAGATTCGTAAGATGAGACGTGCTATAGATGGGCAATCCACCGGGTTTAAACCCGGTGCTTTTGATAAACACCCGATAAACACCCGTAAACACCCATAAACACCCACAAAATTGGGTTTTTATCAAAGCACCGGGCTTAAACCAGGGTGGATTGCCCATCTATAGATGTGACCCTGATCGAACATTCGTAAGAATCCAAAATATCAAAAATTGAAAACAAGTACACAGGATCAAATTACAAACAGACAGACAGACAGACAGACGGTGACGGTGACGGTGACGGTAACGGTGACGGTAACCGTGACGGTGACGGTGACGGTGACGGTGACGGCGACGGCGGCGGCGGCGGCGGCGGCGACGGCGACGGCGACGGCGACGGTGACGGTGACGGTGACGGTGACGGTGACATTTACAGTAAACAACGTTAATATTCAAGTTTTCACTTCTGCCGGCACTCCTGGAGTGCTACCCGTCGTTTTATTTTACAAATACCTTTCTGAAACGTTGTTTGTAAATTGAGAACACAGAAACAATACCTGAGCCATTAATTACACTCTGTACTGTGTTGAAGTTTTATAAAATTTCATTGTTTTTATTTGCTCTTGTTTTAGAAGCTCTTTGCTCTTGGGAATACTCGGTAGCTCTGTATATTTGTATATTTTCACAAAATAAGTATACAGCTTCGGTGTTCATCAAAATGTATTTATTCTTAACATGCTGCGTGAGAAATAGACTAGCATGAACTAGAGCCAAGTCAAAATGGAGAAAGAAAGTACATTACACACACACATCCATAATATGTGAGAAAATAATCAAGAGCATTGTTTTAGTAGTTCTCTAGTTACAAGGGCACTAACAGACAGTCAAGACAAACATTCACATAGAAACATTACGCTCCTTCTGGCACAGTCGGGATAAAAGAATATATGCATGTGTATGCACACGCTACATGCATCAAGGTAAAAATCGATCACGAATTCGTCGAAGCATAAACTACGGTTGCCATAGCAACGCATCTGTCGCTCCCCGTTTGTTTTAATTGGTTCTGCTAATTGGCGCCGGTACCCAAGACACGGAATAACGATGCCTTGTTTTATTTCCATCTCTCGCCGAGCATGATTTTATTTAATTTTATAGTCGAAATAGTCCTAAACTTGGCTAAATAAATGTTATTTTTGTTCAACTTTGGTTCAAATGTAGTTTTTATTAATTCTTCTATATCTACATATTATAAAAATTAAAGTCGCTTTTCATCTGTGTCTACAGTGTGAACACTTTGATCTTTTTTAGGCTATGATTTTTATGCTAGTTTCACTATGACTTAGAGAATTTATTCCGGAAGGTTTATGTGTATAATACATAAATATTAAACTTACTTAATATAAAAAAATCTCGACGTTTACGACTGGGTCGCTTTTGGTGAATAACATAGGTTTTTTCGTATGAAAATAGATTTTACGTAGGCCGTCGTGCTGAAGTCTTCAATAGGAGAAAAGTTTCCCTAACATATTAATAGACATCATACTTAATATTATAAAGGCGAAAATTTGTGTGTTTGTATGTTTGTCACTTCTTCACGTAAAAAATACTGAACGGATTTGGATGAAATTTGGCACACAGATAGTATATAATCAGGATTAACACATAGCATACCTTTTAATCCCGATATTCTCACGGGATGGAAACTTATACGAGTGAAACCTCGGGCCGCTGCTAGTTCTATATAAAGATTCTAACCATCAATCTCTCCAGGAAAAATTCACGATTATTTCCCTAATCTCCACAACTTTTCCTCAACAAAAAATCATACTCGTAGAATGACCTAGCTAAGCTATTCAGCAAAGTTAATTCTAGTTCTTTTCCACCTACAAAAACAGCTTAGTTTCAAAAGAGTATCTCGGTAAAGGATCCTATCTTAATTAACGATGTCCCGATAAAAAGAAGAAAAGGGGATATTTTATAGGAACCCCGCCATTGTTCGTGGCCACCTATTGTTTTGCAATGACAGAGAATTTTCTAGTCTGCCGACGATCGAGATCGGACTGTTTGGAAAAATTACAGCAGTTTTCTGATAAACATCGTTTAAAAGAATAAAAGAGCAAGCCTTTTCAATCCTGGGGTTAGGCTGAGCTGGGAGAATGGAACTGCTTTATTTATTTCGAAGTTTTTTTAATAAAGAATAAGGGTTCAGTTTTGGAAGTGATGAAGTGTCATTAAACATAAAATTTTCTTAACCAAGCTTTGTTTTTCTTTAAGAAACGAATGTGATAAGAACCTTTTTAATCTTCAAACAACAGTTAGTGGCCAGTGCCATATTAACTATTTATTCTGAATAGTTTTTTTTTTTCATATCATTTATTCTTTGATCTCCTTTGCCGTGATAGAAATCGAAAGTTAATTATTCGACAATCGATTTTTATTCAAGTTTCGGCTCCATACGGGCTTCGCCTTCGTCTTGGACTGCAATCCCGCCTCGAATGTAATATCAAAGTTTGCACACTTTCGGCAAAATGTACTTTTTAGACGAGTCAAACCAGAAAAAATTAACAAACTATATTTTTAAGACAATTGACGACCATAACTAACAAATCTCGCTGCTGATCCTTTTAACTGATACTTCAAATATTTGTTTAAAATTGGTTAGTTGTTTGTTGCTACCGAAACACTTCACAGAAACCTAACTAAACAGCAGACGAGAGAGATAAGTTTGATCGTTCAAGCCAAAACTGGCGCCGAATTTGACGCAATATAGCACTGACGTAGAACAAACCACCACAGAGCCTTTGTTGCGACCTAACACTAACATATAGAGGTATGAGGAACAGGGTGTAAAGTTCACTCATACTCTATAGAAAAGGGTGGATCCTCCGACCAGACAGGTGTTGTGCCTGGCGGGCAAGTGCCCGATGATTCAAGTCGGGCCGTTGTATCTATGCTAGTTGCGCGGTAAACTCTGCTTGCGCGATGCAGGATTTTGCGTGACGTCAGTATGACGCGTTGTTCGCATGAGGCGTTGTAAACACCGCTACAAACTCTTCGTGATACCTTACTGTGCCAAAGACAAACACTAACTCATCTACAATAACTGTTGATGTATTTGTGGTTCGATAACTCAAAATGGAGCCTATACAAGGTGTAATAGAATGAACGCAAGTCACGAAAGAAGTTTGTGCATATTTGACTACTGATTCGATTTCAGTAACTTTCAATTTTTAATTTTAATTGCCATATCTGTCCGACAAAGAAAATTAAATCTTATTTGAAGGCAATAAGCCTCAATTTTAAATACATAAAATAATGCTAGTGTCAACACGATTTTCTTAATATGAATAATAAGCTTTGAAAAAAATAGTTTTGATCATTGTATTAAGTTTTTAACTCAATACTCTTTTTGGAGTGTTTTGGTCTTGCATCAATTATGTTACATATTATACATGAGTATTTTTTTTAGTTACAACCCATAAAGTCGTATTTAATCAGGCACACGAACCTCGGGAACTTCACATAACCGCCATACAACAATATAACATGTCATCATCATAATGGAACACGTCATCCACCTAACTTGGCGCATAATGCAGTGTAATCACTTAGTTCGCATAAAGCCACGTCACGCCAGTCTAAATCGAATAAATAATAGAGATGTACCCGAATCGATAACCATTATCGTTAATCGACTAATTTTCATGACAATACCCGGTTTTGTTAGGATTTGCGAGTGTGTTAAATGATCCGTGCAAAACAGCTTAATTTCGACGTGGCCTAGTTATTTCAACAGTTTAATTATATATCAAATTGTAATGTAATATCGGCCTCATCATGAATATGTTTGCGAATAAAATAGGTGTACTGATATGAATTTTTCAGTTGACTGACTCGATCACGGAAAAGCAATTATAAGTAATTAATATGTTCTGAAAGGTTTATAAAATTGTAAATATATTAACTCCGCACGTTAAATAAAAAAGTAGATTGTAAGCCGATGTTTTATTCGACATAGCTACTACATTATTTACAAATATAACTTTAACGATTTCAAAGCTTTCATGACGTAATCTAATCATAATAGTAATCTGTCTAAAAATTCCTTTGACGAAACTATGTATACCCACACACACTTACTTTTATGTATATCTGTAATTTATTGGTGCCATGGGGTACCTAACAAAGGAATTCTATTATATCGTAGACTTATATGTTTCCAACAATTAAAAAACCGCACGACAATAAAAGTAAATACACATCGCATAAAAAGTAATTCCTTATTAGCATAATTCGTATTACTAGTCGACACACCGCAACCCTAGCATATAACAATCAGACAATGGCCCCGGGCGCTCAAACACACATTGAGTGCAATTGCCCAAGTCAAATTAACTGAATGTATACAAGAATGCTTTATTAAACGAGGCATATAGTCGGCTTAATAACTTTGTGGTGCCGTTTATATGTCAGTTCACAGCCTTGAACATGCTCTCGACACACTCAAAACTCATTTTGATCGCAATTTACATACTAGCCTTTGCGGAACAGAAGGTTCCGCCAGTGATGTTACTACCTACTGAGTGCGAACACTTAAATAATGTAAAACTAATTAACAACTACGCGGCTTCTCTAGCGAAAAGTTATGCGACTTTTTAATTTTGTCGCGTTTTCTGATTTTCTCTGCATAAAAATCTCATTTCGACGTCGTAAAAAGAACTTACACTCTGCGTTTCAGGATTTTTCAGACCATTTTTATTCAGACAAGTCGGAGCGCCGAGATGTCAGTCACAATAATTTGAAAAATAGATCTTGCTTTCGTAGCAGACTTTTGCTACGCCGCCTACGAGGGTCTACGAGAAACCGTAGGCGTTTAATCGTAGACGTTTGCTGACGTCACAATTTATCTAGCTAATAGGTACATTATTCGCGGTGTGTAGCAAGTAATATGCTTTTAAAGCGACGCGACTAATTGCTGACATTAAGCTCATGTATGTGTTACTAGGGAATTTATGTGAAAGGGGTATTTAGTTTGTCTCTATGGCCTATTGTAACTGTGTTACAGATGTATTTACGTCAATCTCATTAAAATACTACTCAATGACTTAATTAAAGCCACAATAGCACTGTCGGTCCAATACATTTACAAAATTAACGACCTCATCGGGTCTCATTAATTTGAAATCGAAGTCCTACAAAATACAAAATCAGGCGCAAACAATGACAATACGATACAGAACTCATCAAATCAAAAATGTCATATTTCCCGAACAAAGGTTAATTCAATCGGAATGAACAATAGGGACGGGCAACATTTTCTGTTGAAGCGAATAGTTTTCACCATTCATTATCGGAATGCCTTCGGGCTCCGTCGAATGCAACGAAAAAGAGTTTCATTAGCTGAAAAGCCAATGCTGCACGTTTCTTTGTTAGAAAAAAGAAAGAAAAACGACGAAAAATACGCGTTCCACTTTCCTTTCTTGTGTGGAATGGATGGCGGGGAAAGGGTTGAGACATAATGAAGAGCCATGCAACTGCGGGCTGAGATTGTCTCATACGAGTAGGGGAGAGTAGCCCAAAACGGGTACGCTAAGGTTGATGATAAATAAAAACAATTTATAGATACAAATTGAACATTTATTTGTACATTTTGAAATGTTTAGTTATCAAGGACTATAAAATAAATAACATATTTAGTAGTTTTGTACATTAAGATAAAAAAAATAACAAGAATCTTTACCATTCGAATTACCCGTTTTGCCCGTAGGGGGGGCCTAAAGCAGGTAGGGCTTTTGGGCAAAGCGGGTAGGGACTGAATTGCATGAGATCAACGTCAATCAATGACTAGAACTGTTTCATAACAATCATAACTCAGATGGAGCTCCACCAGGATCATCAGCTACTTACAGTGATAATGGTTGGATCAATGGACCAGTATTCTTGGAATGGTTGCGGCACTTTGTAGACAACATAATGACTTGGCAACGTAAACAGATTATCCATATGAAATAGATATTCAACTAGCTCTAATTCTTGAGCTGCTGTAAAAACTGTTGTAAATCTTCCTCTTTTTTTGACATCTTTTCTTTACATGTATCTGTAAAGTCGAAAGGTTGATGCCATATTTTTTTGCTGCACCATTGACGGAAGTTTTGAGAGCTTCTTCTATCTCAAGCTTCATAACTCCCTCATCCCACGATGCATTTGCAGTCTTTCTTTTGTATTTATTAACCATCTGCAAAAACAAAAGAACTAATAAGCAGTCAATGATATACAGGGCAAATCGAGTATGGGCAAAACGGGCACCCGCTTTACCCCTACCCTTTTTGCCCACAAGCATGTATTTTTTTCAATCGACTCATATCCTTAAAACCGAAATAATAAACGCCAACCTATTACACAAATAAAACGTCTATTTATTGTAAAATAATAACAAAAAACTGGTAAGAACATATTGTAAACCATTTTCGAGTATTCAAAAGTAATGTAACTCAATTTTTTTTAGTGGAAATAGCAAAAAACTTCTTTCTTATCTTACCGTGAACTCGTGTCCGCCAGAGAAGCGCGCCGACTCCCTGTGATTGGCGAGCGGCAGGCGCCGCGCACTGCACGCTCACATTCTTATTAGCAATAACGGTGCGCAAATTAAAAAGCATACCCGGTTTAGGCGGGCTACCCGTTTTAGGCTTACCTCCCCTACATGTTCCAGTGATACTTTCCTTGTAAATTTTAGGTTTGTATATATTTTTGGGAACACGCTGATTTTTTTAAAGGAAAATGAGGTCGCAGAAATAATTAATGAAATGTTGGTATTTTTATGTATAGTACCCGAGCAAATACATAAATTATTTACTTAATTAAAAAATTCTTCCAACATTCTACGGAGTTTAACTGAAAAGTGTAACCATTAATTATTGTTTTTAATCTGTGTGTTTATTATAGACTAGCTTCCGCCCGCGACTCCGTCCGCGCGGATGTCGGTCTTCGCGTGGATGGTTTATTTCTCCATTTTGAGTAACTCTGACAATGACATCTTATAAATATCTATTGGACCCAAATACGGCTAAGCCTATAATAATTAAGGAGATCCCTCTATTGAGCTACTGCTGTTGAGCTCGCGTTCTGTAGTAAGTATTTTTTTCATAGTAATTCCGACCTTGATAAGTAGCATGTAGCAGTAAATTACTGACAATGACGAAAAGTTTGCAATAATAAAAAAGTGATCGTGACAATGCGACAGAAAGTTAATTGAGAGCTTCAGCATACACAACATTGTTAGTGAGCTCGTCCGGAATATGAACATGAAGGTTTCTTGGACTGCTCACATGGGAAAGAGCTACGTAAAGTTGCCCGTGTGAAAAACAACTCGCGGTAAGATCTACGCCAGCAACTCCTAGGGTCTGACCTTGAGCCTTATTTATTGTCATGGCGTAACACAAAGCTACAGGAAACTGTATTCTCTTAAATTGAAATGGAAAATTATCCACTACGGGTAATGCAACGTGTGTTCGCGGTTCTACAGAACAACGTCTATGAATAAAACCGAAAAATAAGATTTTTTTTTCTACGTATTTTTCCAGGATAAAAAGTATCCTATTTTATGCCCAGGATAATAAGGTATAATTATACCAAGTTTCATCGAAATCGAACCGTTAGTTTTCACGTGATGCCTGCATATACAGACAGACAGACAGACAGACAGACAGACAAAATTTTTTTTAATCACATATTTGGGTTTGGTATCGATCCAGCAACACCCCCCGCTATTTATTTTTTCAATATTTTCAATGTACAGAATTGACCCTTCTACAGATTTATTATATGTATAGATTTTATGTTATGCCCTATATCCCTTCACATTTACTAAATAATTAATTATATTTACATACCGTGTGGTGGGACCCAGGTGACCTGCTAAACAGATATTTCTAGTGCAGACACCAGTCTCTCACAAACTAGTTCCTTAGCTTGTCTAAATTTATATGATGCCATTGTTTGTGAAGAGAAAATAAATAATTTGAATTTGAATTAATTTACCATGATTATTATATGTCGAACAGCCAACAGGGACTAAGAACCTAAAAATATAAGTACCTATATTACCCGGATCAGTCACCCGCCCCTTCGAAATATATAAAATTCAAATTAATTTCGTTTTTAAATGAAACATTTTTCTATGTCTATGAATAAACACATGATTACAATAAAATTTGCACATATTACGCTGGGAATCTTTTTTCTTTCATCAGCTAAAAGGTCCGGCCGGCACATTGACTATGTATGACTATTTACCCCTACGAAATAGCTGGGATGAATATTATCCACGTACTCTTATGTATATGAGATGACGGATTTTATTTTGGTTTGTTTTGTTTACTTTCCAACTAGCTTCTTGTCGAGATTTCCGCGTAAAATTTCGGTCCCGTCCGCGTAAAATTTCGGTCCCGTCCGCGTAAAATTTCGGTCCCGTCAGCGTAAAATTTCGGTCCCGTCCGCGTAAAATTTTGGCCCCCGACCAACCACGCCGCATCGTATCGCCCGCCCGCGCTTTTACTTCATTTTCGCTTATCGTTCTTTCTGACTGCTTTTGTTTTTGCTTGGCTTCTAAAGGTCGTACCGTGATGTTATGAATAGCAGTGTAGCGAAGGGTCAATTTTTGTGAGAGGTAAGCCGGACTAGCCGATATCTTTAATATGATTATATAGTAGGGGAAGAACGAAGAAACGATGGATGGAATGTGTGAATGATGATATGGTTAGAAAGGACTACCGAGATAACCACTAAGTAATAGAGAAATATGGACGAAAAAGACATGTTGCGCCGACACTAAATAAATTGGGATAAGGGGAGGAGAATGATGATCGATAGGCATAAAATAAAAGTTTTTTTGTGAAAATTGGCCTTTTTCTGCTGACTGAATTTTTTTCAAAATCTGTGAATGCCCATCAAAGTTTCTCAAAAACTGAGAACGCTGCAAAGGGTAAGGTAAGCTGCCCCTCACCGCTTCATCTCAAAAATCCACCCTGTATATTCAAATCTTTACAGAGGAAAATTCCTATGAAGAACTAATTTCTTCCAAGAAATAAGATTAGGTACGGCCCTGCGGCTTTATCTGCGTGTTAGAATAATAATTCAGTGGCACTCGGCAGTAGTGTAGCTTTCTTTCAGTGAAAGAACTTTGTGTGATCAAATCAGTACTTCCAGACTTTACCTCTTAGGTACAAACAATTTTAGGCTAATTCTTGAAGAATCTTAGGAGTCGAGCAAACAGAAAAATTTCAGAAAGAACGCTAAGCGAAAACATATAGTAATATAATAAAATCACAAAATCCTGTAAATGACAAGTATTGAGAACAAGATAGAGAAGTTGATAAATAGAACAACATTATGTAGGTACATAAACATGTTATACCTAATGAAAAACATCATAATATGTTTACTTAGATGTATGCACGGCTAATAACCGAAGTGCAGCTACACCTAGTTTTAGCCTGCCGAAGTGCGGCTACACCTAGTTTTAGCCTGCCGAAGTGCGGCTACACCTAGTTTTAGCCTGCCGAAGTGCGGCTACACCTAGTTTTAGCGGGTTACAACTAGGTGCAGCCGGCCACATGCAGTTCGTGTGTACTTCGGGTGACATCGGTTGCATGGTTGCGGTCGGTCGATAGGCGCCGTAGGATGCAAGAGCGAGCGATGGGCACCCCAAGGTTACACCCAAGGTGACACCCTAACCTAACCTAACCTAACCAAACCTTGGTTAGGTTAATTTAAACCCTTTACACAGAAATAGGAGCTCCGTCGACGTAGGATGCACCTAGTTGTAGGTACCTACCCGGCTAAAACTAAGTGTAGCTGCACTTCAGCTTTTAGCCGTAATATATTTTGACCCTGTTCAGAACCCTGTTCAAACTTTTGTCGTTATAAATTAAATTAAAAGAGGCTTTCATTCACATCAAAAGACTCAATCAGTGGGAGGCCACCACATCAGTCGAAAGATATACTGAAAATTTGACAGTTTCGGGTAGCTTGATGTGCTGGCGTCTGAACAAAATAGAGTGAAATTAATATTCAACACATAAAAGCAGAAGTTCGCGGAAACTGCTATACGAAAAATATCAAATTACTTCATGAGATTTTTCAAAGAAAACTATTTTGTGAGCAGACAAGTAATATCCTGCGTCGTTAAGGAATAAAGGAGAAACAAACCGTTTTCTCTCAAAGCGAAAACACATACTTAACGTACGAAAAAAAAACAAGCTCCATTACAGAGACCGACACACGCCGCAAAAACGTGGCAAAGTTCGACGAAGATAGTGTCATTATCATCAATGGAGGCATTCTGGCCCGCTTTGTACACCCTCACGACCACCACTCGGCGGGGTAAGCAGACAAAAGAATCCCGTGAACAATACTCGGGACAATGAATCTGAACAGGTTCGTTTTCCCGGCTTCTTGTCTGCCTACTAGTGATGTTAATAGGTCAGCTCTGAATAGTAAGGCAATTAGCCCATGCTATTATTTGATGACCTTTAAGGGTCATGAGTAAAAAGCTATTAGCATGTTCTGCGTAACGACGACGGCTCGCTAATAAACTAAGCTAAAAAAAAAAAAAATAAGTTTTGTTCAGCCTTTTATGCAAAGAATTACTTGATTATTCCAAGAATTTTATCAAAAACTTCGCTTTGACTTTAAATAAAATCCGACACTCCGAAAAAATTTATCTAAAACCAACATCTAATCTTGAAAACTTTATTCATAAAAGTTGAAACTTTTAGAGATATATCTTAAATACTCTCTTAGGAGTTTGAAGATCTCGTTCGAAAAGAATAAGAAGTCAGCGTCAACTGATGATAAAACGGACTGAGAAATATATTTTGGTGACTGCGCACACTAAGTCACTTAAAACGACCTTCTGGCTCTCCCAAAAAAAATCCAGATTTTGATCACGGACTGAGAAATATATTTTGGTGACTACGCAGATATACTAAGTCACTTAAAACGACCCTTTGACTCGCATGAAAAATCCACATTTTGATCAACACTTCTAAGGGCTGATTTTTCCAACGCCAGGTAATTTTATCCGAGGAATAATTTTGAGTTTTTCACAGTTCTTCCACACTTCATATTATTCAGACGTCAATTTTGTTCCACGAATAAAAATAATCTGTCGATTGAAATATTAGCCCTCAGTCAGAATATTTTTCATTCTGCCCGAGCTATGAGCAGTGGTGGCCCAGTGGTTACGGTCCCGACTAACCAGTCGTAGGTCGTGGGTTCGAAGCCAGGTAACCTTTACTTTGTGTAAATAATTTCATCATCACTGCTCTCAAAACGGTGAAGGAAAAACATCGTGAGAAAACCAGAATGAACCGAAAAGTGATCCTAGATTCAAAAATTCGAAGACATGACATGTGACATCTACCAACTCGCACTGGGCCTGCGTGGTAGATTACAGCCCACTCCCTCTAGAAGAGAGAAGGCCTGTGTCCCAGCAGTGGGAACATAGTTATATCCGTGCGTGGGAATATTATAAGCTAATTAAGAACTTTTGCTCTCCCACAAAAAACACAGAAAATAATCCACATTATGATCATCACTCCTTAGTCAGAGTATTTACCGTATTACCTGAGCTGTTTGAGCCTACAATTCAATCCACATTAAGTCCATTTAACCAGCTGTATCAACCCTGAGGTAGATAAAGCACTAGTTAGCCTGCGAAGCCAGACGAGTTAGCCAATCCGACAGCGGCAGCGCGTTTGCGTAAGCCAACCCGACGTGATCACGTTACGCCGATATACGAGTATATCGGATACGGTTCCTCGTTTACTTTCTGCCTAACTGCACAATTTTTACATGGATAAAGGTTTGAAAATCTTTTTATTCCACCTGAAACGACTGGCGATAAAAAGATTACCTTTTAAAGGTGGCTACTCGAAATAGAACGGTAATATGATGGAGCTGACATTAACATCCAAATGAATTACATTAGGCTTGTTTTTTATATAGCCGCAGCAGCAGTTCAGTTTATTTACCGAAATAACAGGCTGGATTATTTTGATTTATATTGCCTCCATAAACTCATTTTTTGACTCATCACTAATCATTAGTGATGTTCTAGTTTATGTAATAATCGAATGAGGGTATTTTTTCAATAACTAGAGTGATTATTTTTTCCAAGAAAAAACGTAAAGCTTGCCTTGTAATGGAATGTCTTTAAGGTTTAAAAAAAAACTGATTTAAAAACCCAATCAAAAAAAGGGTTAGCAATTCGGTTTCCGAAAAATGTACCTAACTTATCAAGTGGAGGAACGTGGAAACCGACGCTCCTTGTGGAACAAAAAAAACATTTTCCTACTACCATTTTCCTGTCCCAATTTCCTAATACTGATCCCCGTAAGTACTGACCAGGAGGCCTAAAAAGGCCACTTTAGCAGAATCATGAAAGGATAACATTATGAATCATAATATTATGGCAAAGACAGTCCGTGTTTATCTTTTTTTCGCTCCACCACGTAGGTATAATCAAAGAGATTGGGATTGGATTTGGATTGGATTGATTGGTATTTTAGCACAGACAAAAAAAAAACTGAAAAATCTTCACCAATGGGATTTGATACGATTAACTTAACAGTTAACTGTCCATTATGATTCATAATGTTATCATTGTATGATTCTGCCAAAGTGACTTTTTTAGGCCCCCAGTTATTCCTACTACCACATAACCTTTTACCCATTAACTCGACCTTTTCATAAGCCCCTCTACAATGATCTCCAAGCAGTATAATGCTCATTATCTGCCACATATCATAGTCTTTTATCCCCCATACGAATAAATTATTTATTCTTAAAGCGTCCGAAATTAACTGTGGTAGTGCCGGGGGCAGGCAATATCGAGAATCGAGCATTTCACGGTCGATAAGTTCAGCCTCGGATCAGAGTCTTTTATCCCCCATACGAATCCACAACAGCAAATACTCTGATGAGTCACATTACGAACTAATGGGAACTCCTTTACGGGGTTTGCAACATTTTTCCGCATTATCCGTTAGTACGAGGATTTTTTTCCGATTTTATTAAGTTACATTACCCCCAAAACGCTGCGAGTGGGGGCCAAATGTACCCAATTTGCAGTAATGTAGGTTATTTTACGGCACAGGTGAAAAGCAAAATGAAGCTTATTTAGGTTTCCGCTGGGTACATTAGCTTTGTTGTGGGAATAGAATGGTAGTGCCCTTTGAATATATTCTTGTTATTTCGTATTTTTAGTTTCGGGTTACATTTGTGTGATAGAATTCTCCGTTTTAGACTAGGTACGTACAAATGATATCCGCAATATGTATTTTAATGGCAAATTATATAAAACTCGTTGGTCTAGTGGTCGCAAGCGCCACTGCTGAGCATGACGAGGTTCAGGGTTCCATTCCCGAGTCGGGCAAAGTATTCTATAGGGTTTTTTTCATCTCTGCTATTTCTGAGTCTGGATTTGTGCCCGATTGACTTAAATAAGAATAAAAATAAAAAATACTAAAAAAATTGGCAAAATGTAGGTGTACTATAGGTGCACTTCTGCCTTACCTTTCGGGGAAAACAAGCGTGATGATATGTTTATGTTATAACTTACCATTTTCCTATACACAACATCCCTAAACACATCATGAAAGGGTTAAAACCCGCACATCAACAAAAAATAAACAAACTGCAAAGATAAGAATTTATTCCACAAAATTACCCCCACACGTAAAATATTACCTATCAATAACAGCCATCCATAACTCAGTATGGGGGACGCTGGCCCTATGGGGGTAACGTCATCGTATGAAAAGTCATATCCCCGAACAAAATAGATTAGGTATAGGTGTTTATCTGTAGGACGGTCGTAATATATTAACCGGCGAACTACCATGGGTACTTCGGTATCGGGGGCTGCCTGTAATCGGTCCCTTGAGAGGACCTGTCGTTTCAGCCCGAGTGGCTCTTTTTTCCACTCGCAAAACGTTTTTCTGAACGGGAATTCTCTAGAGAATTCTTTTTCTTGTATGTTTTGTTTTGGTATAGTGCATGCCACGTGCTGGTTAAGAACTATTCAATGTTGACCCTAAACTGACGACTGAGGGAAACTGACCAGTGATACGCGGACTCAAATAAATATGGAGGTAAATTAATATTCATATTTTACAATGACAATGTGATGTAAATTAAATAATCTATTTAAATAAAATAAAGTCTGACGACTGAGGGAAACTGAACAGTGATACGCGGACTCAAATAAATATGGAGGTAAAAATAACAATGTGATGCAAATTAAATAATCTATATAAATAAAACAAAGTCGGGTTAGTTACATCCATAATATACTAATTTTACAAATTCGAAAATAACTCTGTCTGTCTGTATGTTACCTTTTCACGCCTAAACCACTGAACGGATTTCGATAAAATTTGGCAGAGAGATAGATTGCATCCCGGGGAAGGACATAGGATAGTTTTTATGGACATACTTCGCGGGCGAAGCCGCGGGCGGAAGCTAGTGTATTTATTTTTATGCAGGCTGTTTGTAAAGGAATCCTCTTGTTCAACTTTCCACGAAACGAATACAAGTTTTAGTTACACATGATGTTACTCATGTTCATATACTGAAAATAATTCTGTATGTTGTAACAAAAGCTGTTTAAACGCCAATGAACATGATTCTCACACAATACTGTAAACTAGTTCGCGTTTCCAATTCTATAAATTTAATGTTTCCTAGTTATTTGACTTTTGTTCCATTGTTCCGGCGAACTAACGAAACTTATAGTAATTTTCGTATTCATAACAATTTCGATTCGGTGATTTCAGCATCATTTTCTGCCTGTCCAACCGTAGCACGATAATTTTTCAGATTAATATAATCATAGTAGTAATCTTTGTATTTTAACATACTTACTTACTTTAATAAACATAACAACTGGCTGAGTTGATTGAAATTGTATTTTAATCAATTTTAATCAACAGCCTATCTCAGTCCACTGCTGGACATAGCTTGCGCCACAACACCCTGTCCTCCGCCTTCCGCACCTGATCCATCCCAACCACCTTCTTTAGGTCGTCGGTCCACCTTCTTAAGCTAGAGGCCGTCCCACACTACACTTGCCGATACGCGGTACAATACTATTTGCTTATTTAGAACTAAGCACGTATAAAGTTAACTTTATACTTGCTTAGTTGATTTGACAAATGTATGGAAACAGACAACGTGGACCATTTTTTCGACGCAGGCATTTCATTGGCTTTTACAGCGTTGAACGTGTCTCTACGTTATGATAACGTTACGTAGTAGGAGGTACGGCGAAAATGATCCGTTAAAAAAAATTAGAACCAATCAAATCAGTACATACTTCGCGTGGGTGTCGTAAAAGGCGACTAAGGGTCTTACCGGAGAATGGGCAGCAGCGTTCTCTATGCATTCCACCACCTACTATATTGCGATCGCCAACCCGCCTGCCAAGCGTGGCGATTATGGCAAACCCCCCCCCCCCTTTTGGGGGAGGCCTATGTCCAGCGGTGGTCGGCTTTCGGCTGAAATGATGATGATGAAATCAGTACGTTCAATGTCCCTATATTCGCCATCTGTCCCAAGAGATGTCGTGAGACGCTGACACTGTCAATCTCGATCTCAAGCATTTTATCGCCGAACATAAAATTTTTACTATTCCATCTTCGAATCGGAAAATAGTTAGACGTCGCTGTTTCTTATATTAAGTTTTTATCAGTAAGATTTATGTTTCAAATTATATTAGAAAACAAGGCGAATAAATCTGTCACCTATAAAGTTACCATATCTTATATTTCATCACTAAACACGATTCTACGAGCACAAATAACAATGTCACGACAAAACCAACTGAAAGTCTGATTATATGAAAAAAATCATATTTAAATAACAACAGACCCGGAAATTAAACCAAGAAACCAGACACGCCATTTTACCTGCTAGAAATCAGAAACCGACTCCAAATTCAAATGAACCAGTTAGCTCAAAGCTAGTTATACATGGCTATTTGTTTTGCTTATTCCGTCCCTGTAAAGGGGAGATAAGACGAGCTCCTATTTCATTGTAATAGTATGATGACGCCCCAGGGTGTTCGCTTGGGGAGATTGGGGAGTTTGGATGCACAACGCTCTGTAATAAAGTCTTTGAAATCGCACCAAACTGCGCCGAGTGTGGATAATGGCACTCGAATTGCATTTGTTTCTTAATTCTGGGGGGCTTTAAAGCAATTAAACGGTGGGAGATAGCGGGATGTGCAATCGTGTCTGTATACGGGGAAATGTTCATGATATAATGCACTAGTGAGATTCTATTGAGCAACAAACGGTACATTATTAAGAAACCTAAAAATTTAATCTAATTATATTAGGATAATACCTCTATAACATCTCGAACACATTTTCCATTTCACACTCAATTTTCCCCAGAACACTGTGACTATGATATGTATCTTAAATGCGTTATCTTCTTCGGACCATTCCCGACACTGCGAGTCCCATAATATGTTGTGTCCCGACACTGCGGCCCGTAACATCTCGTAAAAACCGGAATATGTTTACACGTTTATGACTTCTCACTTCAGGCATTTGAACCTTTACTTTTGTTCTGAGTTCATGGTCCGTGTGGATGTTAACGAGACTGAGTTTTAAGAGCCCCTTTTGTCTTCTTTTGTAAGATTATTTGCTCACAAACTGTGAGTCAACAAATATGGTCTAGTAGTTAGCAGATTTCAGTCAATGCTGTTTATATACAAGAGATTTTATGCCGAAAACTATCATAAGTCTATTTATTTTGTAAATGTGCTCAAGCTACGATATTCAAAGAAATAATCTAAAATTATTTTACGTTTACCAATAGCTAAAAGAGTTTCAATAAACGCCAACCCTAATAAATCCGGATTGATGGTAACCCTAGATATGACGCAATATCGTACTGGCAATAGAAAATTTATAAAGCATTGTTACCCTACGCACGCAGACTACCAAGGACATACTAAAAAAATATGGTCACAATAAAAAATATCTACCAGAAACATTTACCAATGTCGGGACAACCCTAGTTTCGGTTATTTAAGGCTTTAAATCTTTCCTCAGATATATAATCCGGGTCTGGATTTTACGCAAAATTAATGCGCATAATGTTGTGAAACCCTGTACGTGATCAATTATAATTTATAGCCTGTACCTCGGTCATGTTATAAACATTTGATAGTAGTTTTATAAAATAATATACAGAAAAATAAGGTGTTTTAACGGCAGGGACGCGTTGTTGCTTCTTAATTGATGCTTATCGTTTTAACGTGACAAAAAAGGCATCCATTACACTTTCACTGATGTCACAGTCACGTCAAATTTTGTCTAGTGTGAACCAAAAAAAAATTTAGACACACACACCCTTCCCCAACCCTGCACATGTAATGTTTAAGACTGGACGTTACTTCTCTATACGCCAGTCTGTCATGAAGTGTCATGTTACAGGTACTTTGACTTGTTTTTTACGGCAGTCGCCGGGTATTATTTTGTATGAATATTTGTAGTGTCATTTTTAGAATGTCAACTTCATCTCATAATCCGTGAAAGTGTTAATGTAAAAAAATTAACTTAGGACGTTTAAAAGGAAATTGCAGAATCAACCTTCATAACCCAACATAACAATACCGTTTATAACAATTATAACAAAGAAAAGGATGAACTTTTAACAAATCTAGGAAAGTGGTCCTTCCTCCTTTGTGAAGCGGGCGCAAAAGAATTCCTGTGATCAGTCAGCGAATTGTTTAAACTTCGTTCCTTTAATTAAAACAGAAAGGAATATTTGGAAAACTTCTGTCTTCGACAACTCCTTACCTGGAACAATGGAAATTAATTTCATTATAATTTTGGTACCTTTCAGTCACACACACATAATATTATTATAGACAAATAGATAGAATATAACAGCCGCACGGGTTGATCGATCAGGTTAAGCTACGCTTGCCACGGTCAGTCCGTGGATGGGCGACCATCTTTACACACCGAGACCCCTCCGTGCCTCGAAAAGCACGTTAAGCCCCGGCTGTCATTCTTGGATCTTTGACAGTCGTTACGGGTCATCAGAAGCCCGAAAGTCTGACAATCAGTCTTACCAAGGGGTGTTAACCCAGTAACTGGTTGTGGAGGTCAGATACGCAGTCGCTCCATGCAAAATACTGGTATTCAGCTGCATCCGATTAGACTGGAAGCCGACCCCAACACAGTTGGGAAAAGGCTACGCAGATGATGAAATAGGTAGAATAGGGGTATATGTATTAATCAAACGGAATGTTCTCTTGTCTATCACCCACAACGAATCAATATAGGTAAAGTGTAAAGACAGCATTAGCATGACCCGGGCAGTGCCTGCATTATTTATGAGGATCATTCTAGGTCAGTAGCAGCAGCAGTAGCGAAGGTTCCATACAACTAGATTCCTACCGGCTTCCCTTTGAAAAATGGCACAGTCAGTATTCTATAGACAAGTAATGTAATCATATTAAAGATATCTACTCCGGCTTAACTCTTACAAAAATTTACCCTTCGCTATTGAGCAGCACCAATACTCATCGTCATCATTATTTCAGCCGAAAGACGTCCACTGCTGGACTTAGGCCTCCCCCAAAAAGGGGGGGTTTGCCATAATCGCCACGCTTGGCAGGCGGGTTGGCGATCGCAGTATGGTATGGTGGTGGAATGCATAGAGAACGCTGCTGCCCATTCTCCGATACGCCCCTTAGTCACCTTTTACGACACCCACGGGAAGTATGGGGACACCACTACTGAATTTGAAATATTGATTTAAGTTTGGATCCATTACAAAAGAAATACAGCGGGATAATTACGTAACACACTATCAGTAGCAATAGCTTTCATTTTGACAGTTCAACAACATTCATTGCGTCATTAAAGTAGTTGTAACGTAGTAGTCCGTGCTTTGGAAAGCACGTAAAGCCGTTGGTCCTGCGCCTGAACTGTCCCCGGTCGTGTTGGATTGCCGTCCCATCGGACTATGAGAGTAAAGGAACAGAGAGTGCACCTGTGTTTGCGCACACACTTGTGCACTATAACATCTCCTGCGTACCTGGCTAATCTCCACTGAGATTGGCCACCGTGACCGAAAACGGTCGGGGAGGCTATTATTAATGTAGTTGAGCAGACGCATGTTTCGACCATATCAATGGAATAGCAATGAATAACCTTCAAAATGAATTAGATTGTAATTGCAAGTGTATTACGCAGTTAGGGTGCTGGTTACAGTTGAGTAATAGGCTGAATAATAATATGTATTTATTAAAACCTCATTGGGAAGACTTCCCCGAAGTTAGAAAGTAACGGAACAGGGGGCCCAAAAAGGCCACTTTGGCAGAATCTTAAGATGACATTAAGAATCATAATGGACAGATAACCGTTAAGTTAATCGTATCAAATCCCATTGATGAAGGATTTTTCAGTTATTATGATTCATAAGGTTATCCTTTTATGATTCTGCCAAAGTGGCCTTTTTAGGCCCCCAAATATCTTTAACACTAGACATCTTCAAGTATCAAGGCATTACAAAAGAAACAACGGTTACAGTTCAGTAACCTGTCCTTTTACTCAAGAGTACCCTAAAGCCTATTCCATTCTACCCATAAAAATCACAAAACGTACATAATGCTTGAACTTTCCAAATTACCTAATTGCCTAGAACGAACAGCCATCGATAATCCAACTCATATACACGCTAAGGTAACCGGATATCGCGTGACGTCAGATCCTGGTCGACTCTATTTGTCAGAATTATAGAAGGTCACATTACACATTTTTCACTGAAATTCACATTTTGAGAGAAATAGGTAGTACGTGGAGCTTGATAAATTACGTGGTGATAAACGAGGTTCAAAGTTTAGTCGTGTGTTCGGAGGTAAGTGCCTTTCCTAAGGCAACGACGTAAGTAAGGAATTATCGGAGATGGAAGTGTTATGTTTTACCTTCTAAAGGAAATTTCTAATCTAGTAATGACTATAGTGACAAGGGAGACTGATGATTTTGCCTATCCTTTAAAGAAGATTCTTAAATTCTTGCAATTATGACACCTATATGTGGGAAGGAAATGGTTTATACAGTAAAGGTCAGTCAGCACTTTCTCCTAAAAAGTCTACAATGAAAGAAAGTAAGAAAAACTGGTTTATTTGTCACAGAAACATGTTATTATTATGAAAAATTACCTTTTTGTAACTCGAATAATAAAGAAAAATAAAAACAAAATATACAGGGTGTTTGGTGCATCGTTTGCCAAATGGAATTGGCCGAAAGAAAAGGTCATTTGCTATCTCTTAAGGCCCAGTAACTCATTCCTTGTTTCACCGGTTTTTTTTAAATGACTTTTTAATTTTTATTTAGAAAAATACAAGAACTCTGCATTTAAGCTTAATTTTTTTTTTAAGTTATGAGTAAAGCCTTCAAATTTTATTTTAATTCTTATGTTTACTCTTGTATGGTTCTATGAAATTAAAAATTTACTTGCTAACAACATCTAGTTCCTTTTTAATGCCTCCCAAAGTTTTTGAAAAAAGGAAAAATACACTTAACACTCAACTTTAAATTGCTGTAACAAAAAAACTAAAAGCGATCGGGATCTTCGAATTCTTTTAAAAAGTTGTCTAGTTTGTCTTCTTTCCAACGGTGTGCAATATACCAAAAAAGACTTTTAATAACTTCAGTAATTCGCTAAATGTGTCATCGAGACACATCAGGCTGATATTCGATATTACGGTAAGGACACTAGTTTTCACATAAATAACATTATTTGAGTAGGTGGATAGTGTTATCTCACTCTTATGCAGTCTCTTATCTCTTTCTAGGGTTCTAACTTTCCTCGAACTTGAAATAAAAAATGTCCAGTTTTGTCGTTTTTTATTACACTCGGACGTGGATGATTCGAACTTTTTAAAAAGAATTTCTACAAACAGACTTACCCTAATTATTAGCTCAGCTACCAATTTTTGTTTTTCATCAAGACGATTATCGCGCTCACTGGAGATTAACCGCAAGTAGGTACTCCCGTACTTGAATGTTGCATTCCCAATAATTTGTTGAATCATGGATTGGGAGGGATGGCCCTATTCCTTGGCCTCAGTTCCCCAGACCTGACTCCGTTGTATTTTTACATCTGGAGATGGCCCAAAGAACTTGTTTACTCCACGGAAGTTGAGACTAGGGATGATTTAGTCCATCGCATTGAGGCAGCTTTCGTCACTATCAAAGCAGAAATACGTTTACTTTACACACAGTCACCACTACAGTCGAGATAAGACGAAGATGTCGCGCGTGTGTACGCAATAGTGGAGGTCAATTTGAACAAAATTTATAATTAGGTACTTATTAAATAAAAGTTTATTTTTTATTTCAAGTTCGAGGAAAGTTAGAACCCTAGAAAGAGATAAGAGACTGCATAAGAGTGAGATAATACTATCCACTTACTTAAAGAATGTTATTTATGTGAAAACTAGTGTTCTTACCGTAATATCGAATATCAGCCTGATGTGTCTCGATTACACATTTAGCGAAATACTGAAGTTATTAAACGTTTTTTTTTTGTATATTGCACACCGTTGGAAAGGGGACAAACTAGAGAACTTTTTAAAAGAATTCGAAGATCCCGATCGCTTTTAGCTTTTTTTTACAGCAATTTAAAGTTGAGTGTTAAGTGTATTTTTCCTTTTTTCAAAAACTTTGGGAGTTATTAAAAAGGAACTAGATGTTGTTAGCAAGTAAATTTTTAATTTCATAGAACCATACAAGAGTAAACATAAGAATTAAAATAAAATTTGAAGGCTTTACTCATAACTTTAAAAAAAAATTAAGCTTAAATGCAGAGTTCTTGTATTTTTCTAAATAAAAATTAAAAAGTCATTTAAAAAAAACCGGTGAAACAAGGAATGAGTTACTGGGCCTTAAGAGATAGCAAATGACCTTTTCTTTCGGCCAATTCCATTTGGCAAACGATGCACCAAACACCCTGTATAATAAATAAATAATAATATAAAGGCGAAAGTTTGTGTGTGTGTGTGTGTGTGTGTGAGGGTGTGTGGGGGTGTGTTTATATGTTTGTTACTTCTTCACGCTCAAACGGCTGGACCAATTTTGATAAAATTTTGTATGGAGGTAGCTGACACCCTTTTTACCCCGATATTCCCACGGGATCGACAATACGCGGGTGAAACCGCGGGGCGTAGCTAGTAATATCATCATCATCATCATTTCAGCCGAAAGACGTCCACTGCTGGACATAGGCCTCCCCAAAAAGGGGGGGTTTGCCATAATCGCCACACTTGGCAGGCGGGTTGGCGATCGCAGTATGGTATGGTGGTGGAATGCATAGAGAACGCTGCTGCCCATTCTCCGGTACGCCCCTTAGTCGCCTTTTACGACACCCACGGGAAGTATGGTATGCTAGTAATATATATAATAATATATCACGAGCACAAAACAGAAGAAGTATTGTCTCCTTAATCATATTAAGATTTTTAATGATAAAATATGAAGTAGATTACTTTGTTTGACTACAAACGCTTAAATCCTATTTATTAATTGACTGTCGAGTTGTTTTTTGACTAGACGCGCATCTGTCAAGTTGCGTGTTTGTCGAGCTGCGTATTTAACGTGGTGCAAATCTGACGAGATGCGTTTCTGTCAACATGCGTTTTCTGGCGAAAAGCGTGTTTGACCACTTGCGTTTCTGACGACATGCTAGTAATCCAAATAGTCGGCACCTGAAAGTCAAGACTGGGACAAGAAGGCTTCCATTCAGCATGATGCTGTGTATATAGGGGACCCACAGCATACCGCTGATTTTCAGCGGTTACCCGTAAAGTACGTACGGAAACCAAGTCAGGTTTAATAATCATCATCATCTAGCCTTTTCCCAACTATGTTGGGGTCGGCTTCCAGTCTAACTGGATGCAGCTGAAGAACCAACTCAGGTTTCATTATTAGTACGCACTATTGGTACAATTCAAATAAAGTAAAATACGCTTGCTGGTGCAGTGTTTATCTATTCAGCAATTTTGAGCTAAGTAGACCCCAACAAAAGCACGAAAAAACGCTAAACAAACTAAGTTCAAACTTGTTAGATTTATGTAAATATATTCATATGTCACAAACAGTATAAGCAATCTTCACTCAACTGTAATGCTAATATAACCTTATTCAGTCTTATTCCTATTCACAAAATCCCGTTACAGAACATTTTACTTTGTAAAACTCTTAGAACGCGAAGACCCGCAAAATACTTTATAATACGACCAAATTGCAAAGACATCTGATGATACCTGAACATGTGGAGAAGCAAAACATTACCCGGTGCTTTTTAAATTGGCCGTTACGAGCCAAAAACCATGCGATTACGTAATCTTTTTCAAATTTCCAGCGGAATGAATGTATGTAGCGAGAATTTCGTTTTGCGCTAAATTTTAGAGCGAATTTTTTGCTCGTGCTTTTTTGAAGGTAACTTTTAAGTAGCTGCTACGGCGTAGCACTCGTAGCGCTCGTAGCAAGTATTTTTTTCTTGTTTCTTTTAGTTAATTAAAATTGTACAAAATCATTGTTCAATGTTCTTTCTTTGATAAAGTACGGAGTGATTCCTTAATGTAACTCCTTTCCCGTTTTTAGAGCGTTGTGTGTTTCAGTGTTTAATGACGATAAATAGTTGTGTCGGTGACCCTTTAGAAGATCAGTTCACGAGCAACTAGACCCGCCCATCCTCAATTTTTCTCAAACCTTTTCTAGCAGCATCATGTCACCGTAATCACCTCAAAAACCGGTCTTACCGAAGCCTTTGAAACTAAAACTTCTACCTTACAAGTTAACAAATCATTTCCGAGCACCGCCGGGCGCGGGCGGGCGAGTTTGCATAGGATATTTGACTCGGTCGTGTTACGTAGGTGTTTTTATTCATTTTTCCCTGTGAAGTTGATACCTTGCCCCCCTCTCCTTCGTTTTCCTCCCCCTCCCCGTTTGTTATGACAGAATGCCCGGCGGGAACCCGCTGCTGCCTCGAGATTATAACTTTTTCTTGAAAACGAAGTTACATTTTATACGGCCCATTAATAAGCCGGGATTTCATTCGCAGTGTACTGAAAGCATTATTCTTTGTTAATTTAAATCGCCTATTTATCGTGTTTATTTCACGTAATGGAATTTGAAACGGAAACGTTGGAATTTTCTTTTTAGTTGAGCGCATTCATTACGGTTTGAGGTAAGTATTTTAGTGGTTTGAAACGTAAACGAAATAAAGAAAGAAACGTTGATTATTCTGCACAAACAAAACGCACATTACAAATAAAAAAAAGACATAAAATATACACATACAACGTAGTCAAAAGCCTCGTATTCAAGCTTTAAAAATGTGTGTCAAGCTTAAAGTTTGTTACGAGGTTTCGTTGAGAATTCAAGTATGAATTTCTAAATAATACAAAAGTTACGAAGTTAGTATTAAAGTTGAGTTGTCCAAGCATAAGTTTTATTCGCTATAAATCTCTCATTACGAGCACCGTAGAGAAGCACACAGCACGTAAACCGCATGTAACATTTTGGTAAAATAAATGGGCTGTTCACAATGTATATTTCCAGAATATATAATACAGTTAATATGAGGAAGGGCGACTAGAATCAATTCTAGTTTTTTGGAAATTTCGAAGTTTAAAAGTGCCTTTTATGTTCCTATTTGAAATAAATTATTTGACTTTGACTTTGAAATAAATAGTGCTTAAGCACACATTTTAAAGAGATTGCTAAAAAGACAACGTAATAAAATAAATAACGAATTTATTTCACAAACAGTAACTCTATAAGAATAAAATCTTTTAAAACAACTTGCATCCACAATCGCAAAGTGCTTACCCACCGTAAAGAATAAGCGTGAAATAAGCTTTGACAGGCTAAACCGTAAGGGGGGAGGGGGGGCTTTTAGTAAGCCATGGTAAAGAGATCGCCGCTTTTTGGGATTCTTCTTTTATTTTTATCTATTTGTTTCTTGACATTTGGTTCTATTTCTGTCACATCAAAGAGGAGGAAGTTTTAAGAAATCTGATTGTGACGTCACCAGTCAGATTTACATAATTATGTTTTCGTTTTTGTTTGAGGCCTGGCGCGCACCATGATTTTTTATCGTGCGATAATTTTGTCGCAGGAATGCAACGTATGAGGCCGGCGCCCATTCGTATTCCGTTCTTTCGAGAATAAACATGTCCATTGGAGTCTCAATACGAAACGAAGCTAGACGTGGAATATTCTCAGTAATCTGTCAAATGTTTGAATTTTCATTCTATAATAGCCATAGATGATGATGATGCCATAGAATTTTTGGAATATAGCCGCAGATCATTTTATTACTGATAAAAGAAAAAGGAAAAGGATGAGTCCAGTATTGACGATTTTTTTTATTTGTACCGAATCCATGGTGAGACAGCAATGACCAACGATTTTTTTTATCGCAGTGCGTGCACTGTATTTTCTGCGATATTTTACAGCGCGATTCTAAAATCGTGTCGCAAAAAGTAAAATCGTGGTGCGCACTGGGTCTTAATCTGTCATTTTAACTGATATAGCTCTCGTCTACTCAAGCAAAATATATTTTAATTTCTAAAACGTGTAAGTTTTTTGAAAATTTAAGATGTGACCAAAAAAGCGTCACCTCTCTCTCATTCATCAACTCTTATTTTTTCTCTCTCATTCATTAACTTATTAATTGGAGAGCGCACTATACAAAACCACTATATTATGATTCACCCCATCGTGACAATATAGGTAGGTACTACCTACCTATAAGCTACCAGCCTCCATAGTTTACTTGCTTATTTTAATGATGTTAATACAATACAGACAGCTATTAATACTTGTAAAGGACCATGGCTGTGGTCTTTCATAGCATGAAAGCATTTTCCTTGTACTAAAACACTTATTTCTCAAAAGCTTTAACATAGTCTACCACAACACAAAGCATTCCACCGAACACATAATATAACATGTTTGCACAGTATCCGTCTGTGCGCAATACCCACTACGTGCAATACCCAGTATCCGTCTGTGTGCAGTGTGCCCACTACCAATAATGTGCAATATCATATTAATATGGCGGCCCGACCACAACCGCTGCGGTGACGTGTGCACTTTGTACACTATACATTTGAAACTATACATTTGTGCACTAATGTATACATTGTTGTGTTTGGTGCATAATGTGTGTATATTCGAGAAAATGTTGTAACTAAATCTATGTTTATGTAAGTATTTGTTTTTGAGGGTGCAAAAACCTTAATTTTCAGTTGTTCAGTGATTTAGAAATGACTGACCTAACAAACTTAATTCGAATGAACCATTAATTAGATTTTTAGCAATATAAAATAGATAAAATCATAAAAATTTCAATGATTAACTTGTCTATTTTATAATTAAAAAAGTTATAAAATATTTTTTTCATGGAATTTTTCAGTGATTTAGAAATGATTGAACAAACTGAATAATGAACCTTTATCAAATATCAACATCAAAATTAGGCCAAGATTAATTCCACACAGTTGAAGCAAAGTTATGTTCTTAAACAAAACCTTTGGTCCTATAAATTGACATTTCACGTTGACCTTTTGAGCAAAGTTAGCACAATGTTCTTTATTCTACCTCTGAGTTAGGCAATTCACTCTAAAGTTCAGTCGACGAACTAAATCCATTCCCGTCCCGGGGAAATTACTATCAGAGTTTTATATTCTTCTGTTCCACAACACCCGACGGGTACGAAACATCGTTTGTCCGCTGAAAAACGTCACACTGTCATATAAATTCGATCAGGCCCGCCTATTCCAGGCATATGCGATAAAAAACATTAGCATACCTACTTGTGATACAGGCTTCGGCCATATTTTATGTTCAAATAACAAAAAGCACGCTTCACGGCCAAACTTTAATATACAACCTTGTAAAAAAATATCGGTCGGGCAAATGTCAACTTTATGTTCTAAACAGCTACGCCTGAACAAGTAGCTGAGTAACCTTCTGTTTTTACGCGTTAAACAAAACACAACCCTAACGACGTGTTGCTGAAGTTTAGTTTTTATTAGCTTCATAACAGTATCGAACGTGATAGATTACAAATTGTTTCATTATGTGCCTAATTACAGTAGCTGAAGGTAGCTTTTACTTTACGCGTCTATGAAGGGAGGGTGTCGATGTAAATTGGCTCTCATTGCTTTGTCGTTAAAGTAGTGAATAGTGTGTATCGTTGATGTAGGCTCGTCAGCCAAGGGGTGGGTGCCCCCGTGCGCCCTGCGGCGGCCCCCGTAAGGTCAAATGCAAACTCTATACCTTTACCCTCTGAAGGGAAACAGCTATTACGCCATTTTATTGGCTTAAGATAAGAGCTGTTCTCGGTAATTGTGTACACAAATGAAGAGCTTTTGTGATTATGTTATAAACATGTTTACGATAGGCAATCACGACGACGCGACGCTCCAAAAAATTTACTTTCACTGAAAATTAGGAAAATTATGATACATAGGTTTTCGTAGAATTCACGTTTGAAATGTTGGTAATTTAATCAAACATTTTGTCTCGTATGATTATACTTATTACGTCGTAATTTGGTTGTAAAATCACAAAATTAGTAGGTATCTACTACTAGGTAAGTATAAGTAATCAGTCTAGTGCTTAATACATTATTGCAACTGACTACTTTAAATGGCTTAAAAATTAAGTAAGTACTTGCAAAATACCAAAGGTCCTAGCCATAACTTGCAAAATGATATCCCCAAGACCCATTTTCTACCGATAGCATCATTGAATTCGATACATAAACTAACCTCACTTAATCCATCGAGTACCGTTCCAAGATTATACTCGTATTCAACAAATTACCATAGCTAAACGAGTTGATATAAATCTCAATCCCTTGTAATTTATCTACGGCGCGGTACCTCCACGTCAGACGCTATTGCGTAGTCCTAAGCTTTAAAATGACTTGGTTTTTCGACTCGGGCAAATGTACTGTGATTTTTCTTTGTTCGCTCTGACATCGATGGATGTCAATTCATCGGGAAAACGAAGGAAATGGCCTCTATTGATAGAAAATTACGGCTTTTTAATGTTGTCGAAGAGGCTGCAGCGGAAAAGTAAAGATGTATTACGAGGAATTGATTTTTTTGTTATAAATTATTGATGTTCGGAACATTTAACGACATCACAATAGGGTATCGAGGACTTTTTGAAGATACCATTATAAAGGAAACGGCATGACCTCTTTACGCTTTCATACATTTGCTTTTCAAATTATGGTTTTCCTTTTACTCCTATAAATAAATTGAGATCGGGACATAATTGTGCACACAAGCAAACGGGAACCAGACGTGCCACAGCCATTCCATCTGTTCCCAAGCAATATCTATAATTACAATCTTCGGCCTTTGATCGTGTACAATTTAATGCAAGTAGCGTGCTATCTATCGATCGCGACGTTCGTCCTCTGCGAGACCAAACGCCTGAGTGAATGCTTAGTGGTCTGTGAGCGTCTAAATACCACGCCCTTTACCAATTACCCACATTCTAGACACAGAATGAACTAAAGACGTGCCGACTTAGATATTGGTCATTGCACACATTGGTAAATAGGTCTTCTGAGTACCTACCATCATCATCATCAGCCTAGCCTTTACCCAACTGTGTTAGGGAGGGACGGTTCCCATTCTAACCGGATGCAACTGAATGTCAGTATTTTACATGAAGCGACTGCCTATCTGACCTCCACAATCCAGTTACTAGGTAATACGATGATAATACTGCCGTCGTAAAGAAAAAGGGCACAACTAACATTTTTTCCAAAATTGAGTAAAAAAAATGGCTGCGCCTTTTTTTTCTGATTATATAACTCAATTTTGGAAAAAATATTAGGTGTGCCCTTCTTCTTTAATAAGGCTGAATAATTTACCCTTGGTAAGACTGGTTGTCAGACCTTCGGGCTTTTGTCTTCTAAGTATATTACTAGAAAATTAAATGATAGAGATCTTCATTTCCTAAGAAATTTAGCTCTCATATTTTATCTACTTTACGCAAAATAGATCTTACCGAAGCAAATATTTTATCGAGAAAAAGGTACAAAATACGAAAATGATATTACTTTTCTTGGCTGTACAATACTCCATCCATCTCTTTTTTTCGTATAGAAATCTTGTCATAATGAGCAGGACACGTATAGATAGGTTCGGTATTGTGCTTGTAAGGTTCGATAAGTTGACATAAAAGCCGCCGACCGCAAAATATCTACTTGAATAGAAGCTATTGGAAAATATTAGAGGTGTTCTCTCGGTGCTCGACAAACATAAAACCGATAAAGTTTGTGCTGCAACCCAGAGGGGCATTTCTCGTAAGTTAAGGAAGTTCACAGTCTGGGTGCCTAAAAAGGCCACTTTGGAGAATCATAAAAGGATAACATTATGAATCGTAATATGGCGAAGACAGTCCGTGTTTTTCTTTTTTTTTTTTGTTGCACTACGTAGGTATAATCAAAGAGATTGGGATTGGATTTGAATCGGATTGATTGGTATTTTAGCACGGACAAAAAAAATAACTGAAAAATGCTTAACCAATGGGATTTGATACGATTAACTCAACGGTTAACTGTCCATTATGTTATCCTTTTATGATTCTGCCAAAGTGGCCTTTTTAGGCCCCCTGATCTCAGTCTCAATCTATCAAAAATAACTACCTCTAATTTCCCTACATGTTTGACAAGTTTTTGACATTTGTTTGTCGCCGAGATGAAGCTGAGGAACATTTTAATTGGCCTTCAGATCGGTTTTGAAATTCTTAAGGTCTTGAATTTGTTCACTAAAAACTCCTTCAAACAGGCGCGACACGCGATAAAATCGCGCGCGACACAAAGGTACCGCAAGTCGCGCAACGAGCGGTAGTAGTTTGTCTGGAAGTATCGATCACACAAAATTCTTTCACTGAAAGAAAGCTACATTACTGCTGAGTGCTATTGAATTTATTTATTTTTCTAACACGCAGATAAAGCTGCATGCAGAAGATAGTACACTATAAAACAACGACTACCGTGTCTATCGTCAACGAAAGAGAGAATCATTTTTGCAATTTTGCACCTCTCTTCTAGGAATACAAGCTAGGACATATCGGAAAAATACAAAACGCAACTCCCCACGTTGCAAAACGAGATAACGATACCGATTCCCGAACAATCCTTTCACGCGATGGCTTAAATAAATTGGTAGACGGGTTTCATAGCTATTCTATCTTTTCCGGGTACAATACCTATCCCATATGATTTATTTCTGGCTATCCCCCAACCGAAATTGGGGCTAAGTCAAACTTTTCGACCGTTTCTATGACGGATATCGGTTCTTGGTCATTTGCGTTGATCCCGAGACCCTTTAGGGTTTTGTACGGTAAAAATGGAACTTCATTACGAGTTTGTAACTCCTCGATTTGATACGGTTGTGAGTTAATATAGGGATATGTTTGTTAGATGATTGTTTTGCAAATTAATTTTGGGTATTAAAATTATAAGGGTGGAAGATATTTTCATTAACTTTTGTCATGGCTATTGTGCGAACGTATTTTCGTTCATTTAGGACTGATTTTTCAATTATCAAATGGTTTCATCGTTGTTTTATCTAAGCATAAGCATAAAGCATAATCATCCTAAAATGATCCCAACTACTGGGATACAGGCTCCTCTGTTCGAGGGAAGTTGACTATAATCTACCACGCGGGCCCAGTCATCTATAAAAAACCAAAAATTCGAAGATATGGTCACATATCTTCGAATTTTTGATCCTAGGACTTGCAGGTCACGGTTTCCTTCACCGTTTTAAGAGCAGGGGAGATGAGAAAGAAAGAGCCTGCCTGGTTTCAAACCGACGACTTACAACTCGAAGTCGGTACCGTTCAGATACTTACCTAATTTTTATCTGAAGAATAAATATGAAAGTTTAACATAAGTATTTTCGGCACGAAAACTGGGAAAACGGAATATTCATTCCTACTTCTTATTGGTTCCTGTACACGATGGCGCCGCCGTGGCGACACCGCACCTTTAAGCTGTGTATACGTTCGCGACCGCACCGCCCCCGCGCCGACGCCGCACCGCCACCACCGCCGCCATTCGCCACTGTTTGGCTTTGCTTAGTCCATTACCGGCCGCCAAAGTATGCGCATGTATGCAATTAATTTTTAGTAACCTATCATGGATAATTTTGATTACGAAACGTTCCTTACTTTAGTGAAGGACAGAGAAGTTTTATGGGACAAAAGTTTTGGTATGGTAAAATCAAGCGGCGCGGCGGCGGCGTGGAGGCGCGGGCGGTGCGGTCGCGAACGTATACACAGCATAGGGCGAGGCCACAACACTGCGTTGCGGCGTCGTATCGCAAAAACGACGTCACAGCACAATGTGTCGTAAATACAATGCGTCGTAGATTTTTACGATGCGACGCCGCAACGCAGTGTTGTGGCCTCGCCCATAGAGGCGCGGTGTCGGCGCGGCGACGGCATCGTGTACAGGAGCCCTTATGGTTTCTGTCCCCACCATCATTATCATCCAGGTGGTGCCCGCGATGGCAAGAATGTCGTCTGTCCAACCCAATGTCCGTCCTACCCAGCGACAAATAAAAATAATATTAAAACGGATTCTTAGTTAGGAATACAAAGCAGTAACTTGGTTCACTATTAATCAGAAATCTCGCAAGTACCTAGAAGCAGAATACCAATGTTGATGAGGTCGATATCTCGACACAAACAGGGTAGCGTGCCCAGTTGTCGGCTCATGCTAATTTAATCGTTCTGCTTACCCACGCGGCTCCCACGCGACTTATAAGTCCAGTGCCTCGTTTAGTACGTAGGCGAGTAAGCACTGGGATCCAACTACCAAACGAAAAGTTATTTTTTTGCATGAAAAGTCATGTTTTTTAAGTTAATTTTAAAATTAAATATTCATAGTTTCAACATACTTTTTTTCACCACTAAAACCTTAGCTGGGACTGCATTCTAATTAACTCTCCCAGTTCTATGTTTAAAACATGACACTGAGTTTTAGTTGGCCGCATTACCATTTCTATCTGACTTCCAGAGCTACTTAGGGAACCAGATTTCTAGATTTTTGGCAGCACCGCCAAAAGCCTCGTTTATCATAGCTACGTGATGTGATTGGGTGATACTGGATAGTATTCTTATTCGATGAAAATAAAAGGCTTTTTTGTAAGGATCTATTTTCGCAAAGCTAGAGAAGACGAACAAGCAGGGGATCGAGGAGGGGGGGGGGGGGGTTGGAGGGGGGTTCAGGGGATCAGACCGGAATAACTCATATTTTATATGAATTAATATCTTAGCGATACGGATTTATTAGAGATATATTTATACTTATTTACTAACAAATACCCTAAGGGCGCATTTCACCAATCTTTTATACCTGAGTTTTTTTTTTTGACAGATTTTCCATACTAGAACGACAATTTTATTCCACGGATAAAAGATATCTGACTTTGGTGAAATCAGCCCTAAGGCTAAAACAATACTAATATGTACTTGTAGGTATAAAAAGTTTCTTATCACAAAATGTTATTATTTTAGTAGTATGTATTTAATTTATTTTCTTTGTAATATATTTTTCTGGTGTAAAATCAGTACATATTAATAAAACAAAGTCCTCCCGCCGCGTCTGTCTGTCTTAACGCAATAAACTCAAAAATAACCGAACGGATTCTTACGGTCCAATGGACGGAGTGATTCATGCGAAAGGTTTAGGTGTATAATTCATTAAGGTTTTGTGTAAATAAGCTGAAATATGACTATGAGTCTTGAAGATGGCGCAAAAACGGCTGAACAAATTTGGATGAAATTTGGCATACAGATAGTGGATTTACACTTATGGCACTTTTAATCCATGTTGTACGTGTACGTGGAGTTATTTCCAACATCCACTCAGGTGAAGCTGCGGGTTGTAAATTTTATATAAATAAACTAGTAGCGCCCCGCGGTTTCACTCGCGTAAGTTCAATCCCGTGGGAATATCGGGATAAAAAGTATCCTATGTGTTAATCCAGGAAATCGTCTGTCTATGTGCCAATTTTCATCCAAATCTGTTCAACGGTTTACGAACATTCAAACATCTTCACAAACTTTCACATTTATAATATTAGTAGGATAAGTACTTATGTCTAAAACATCAATAAATTAACTCACATTTGAATTAACCCACATTCTGAAGCCACGGTATCGGAAACAATGACACGTTAACTACCGATTCAATACATAAATCAAAGGCATTTTCCCTTTGTAACACAAGTATAGTTCAGTTTCATAATGTCACTTTGGTTTGCAAGGGAAACTGGGAACTATTTAGCTCTAACAACTGCTGTGACGTCGGCGTAATACAATTCCTTCGACTTAGCATTAATTTGTGCTGCATTTACTGAACGTTATTAGTTTATTGCATGGCTGATATTCTGTTGCGTATTGCTATTTGAGTGGTAGAAAGTTGAAGAGCTTTTGCGCTACATACGTAGAATCTTTGGAATATATGCATAAGTGTGTGTAACTTATGCATATATTCAAAAGATTCTAGGTATGCAGCGCAAAGAAAGATCATCTTCCAATATTTCTTTTGTCTAAAAGGTGATCTTTAATTAAAAAGCGGAAGTTAAAAAAGCCGGAAAAGCACGTTTCTTGCATGGACACCCCTTTAATGTTTAACTTTATTTTATTCTTATTATTTGTTGTTATAGCGGCAATAGAAATACAAACTCTGTGAAAATTTCAACTGTGTACTTATTATGGTTTAGAAGATACAGCCCGCTGACAAACATACGGACGAACGGGCGAACAGCGGAGGCTTATAATATTGTTGGCACCCTTAGGCACTAGGTACGGAACCCTAAAAACCAGTGTCCGCCAGTACCTATATCATTTTTATTTTTTTTATCCATCTAGGCTTACGCCAACTTCACACCCACAGCACGTATCCCACATTTTTGATGAAGCATATTGTTCCATCAGAAAATACGGCCCAATTTGTGCTAGTGGACTAGCAAAAAAAGAGATACATTTCAATGTGAAACGACGGCTCGACAGTACAACGAAAAACTCGAAAATCGGAGATATGAAATATTACATTTTAACTACCACGAGTGCTAACTAATTTCCAACCGCAGAAACAATTAAAATAGCGAGCCGTAAAAGGAAAAGTGAGATGAGTTCGTAACCAAGGTACAACGTTAAACAACACTAAAAAAGACGGTTTAGTTTTTAATAGGATTGAGTTTAGATTTGAAGAGTTTTATGTTCATTTTTTGCTACGTGCTGCTGTGAAAGCAGCGTACAGTATCCAAAAAAAAATACTTTTGATAAATCTTGTAGACTTTTATATCCAGCATCCTAATTGCGTCCCCTTACTGTCTGTGTGGTGCCGGACTTAAAGAATAGCACCACCCCTTACTTCCCGTGGGTGTCGTAAAAGGCGACTATAAGGGTCGTACCGGAGAATGGGCAGCAGCGTTCTCTATGTATTCCACCATCATACCATACTGTGATCGCCAACCCGCCTGCCAAGCGTGGCGATTATGGCAAACCCTCCCAAAATTGGGGGAGGCCTATGTCCAGCAGTGGACGTCTATCGGCTGAAACGAATTGCGTAACACACTTTCAATCACAATCTGAATCACTTTGAAGGATGTTGCTAATCCATTGCTTCATATGTTCGAAAAGTTTGTCTGCTCAACAACGTATAAAACGCAATGAATTTTTTGGAACTGTCAAAACAAAATCCAATGTACACAATTATCCAGCTGAGCATGTAGGTACCGAGTTATAAAGTAGGTAAGTACTTCATTTTCTAGACATAATACAAATTAAACACGTCGCCGCTTCTCTGAAATGGCGTTACCTACATAACATAGTTACAGCACAAAACAGTGTATATAGAAAAGCAGACGTTTCAGCTCACCCGCAAACTTAGATAGTAATACCACAGATTAAACCGTAGCCTGAGGTGTAACGATGTTATCAAATTGACAACAAAGGTCCAAATTGATTGTGACAAACAGATTTAGTTAACCACATTTGTGATAGAATTCAGCAGTTTAACAAACACGTTCAATAAACCAATCTTTTCACGTCGAATTTCTACAAAAACTATTCCAATCTTAATCCGAACTTGGTCAACAACTAGCGCAAGCAACTTGTCTCACCCGCAAACTGAGATGGTAATACCGCAGATTAAACCGTAACCTAAGATATAACGATGTTATCAAATTGACAACAAAGGTCCAAATTGATTGTGACAAACAGATTTAGTTAACCACATTTGTGATAGAATTTAGCAGTTTAACAAACACGTTCAATAAACCAATCTTTTTTCACGTCGAATTTTTACAAAAACTATTCCAATCTTAATCCGAACTTGGTCAACAACCAGCGCAAGCAACTTGTCTCGTTCTAAACGCTCCACAATCCAATATAAGGCGTCTAAGACCGGTCCAGACACGTACCAAGTGAAAATCTAGATCGAGAGATTCCCACACTCAGTTCCGAGATCCGAACAACTCATTTAAACAGACCATAGTAAGCGAACTTGAAACTGGAAATTAATAGACAAAGTTTTAAACAAGCTATTGGTTCCGTAGCTGGAGATAACGTAGCTTTTACACTTTTGGGCCTATATTCAAACATCCTGAATTTATAGAGGTCCAAAAGTTTGTAATATCCATCAAAACGTATAACGTTCAACCAACTCTAGTTAGCAGAATACCTGTGTCTGTGTCAATAAACCGTTATACGAAAAATATTCTAATTAACAAAGTTCATTTTGGACTGTCAAATTTTCTTAAGTAACCAATTAGGTAGACACTTTGGCGGAGTTCACGAAGACCGTTTGAGATAGTATTAAAAATTCGGCCATTTATCACTTGGAAATACTTCATTTTGGGAGAAAAATTCAAACAATGTAATTCGGTTTTCGAAATTTGTTTTTTTTTTAAACCTTTAGTCTTCTTGTTTTCGTGTCGATGGTACTCTTCTTCGATATTTAATATTGTTTGAGGCTAGTAGGTGGCACGTTGATTGCGGCATCAGTGGCATTCTTTCAGTGATCCAAGGTGCACCCTAGTTGTTAATAGATTTTTGCCAATGAACTACCTAATATCTCTTTACATGACCCTAAGCTCAGACGACCCTAAATATAAGCGCTAAGAAACAAAATCGCAATTCACACCACCAACTAAAACCGTTATTCCTAAAATACATTTAGATATTCCATATTCAAATAACAGAACTATGTCCACTGTCATCCGTCACGTCGTCACGCGCTCACGACTGTTCGTGTCGTTATCGGCCACAAGACGGACGAGCCATTGGCGTGACGATATCCATTAGTTTATCCGCATCGACGGCTGCCAACGTTGGCCCCACGCGCGATGTATTGAGATATTGGCCGCCAACGTCCGATGTATTGAGATATTGGGCTAAACCAAACGTGATTTACTGGTTATTGATGGCGAAGCTGCTGAGAATATGTTGTGAAACTGATTGAGTTAGCATAGATTAGTTTGTGCTTGGTTAGTTTATTGTCTCAGCTTGGAATTGCAGTAATTAACTTGCTTAGTTAATATCAAACTGAGGTTCCTTTAAGTAGTATGTGGTGTCCTATTAAACGACTCTCTTTTGACATTATTTTCATACCAGCAAGATAATAATAAGATACCTGACCTAAATCCTGCACCTGACTAGAAAGGAATCCTTCCCCGATAATTGCAAAGAATAGATAGTGCAATTAAATCTTTACAGCTCCCAGTCAACGTGTACTAAAAGTTTTAATAGTAGAATTCCGTAATTTATAACCTACTACAACAGCGCAATCGCAAAACCTGATCTCTTAAGCAAAATTGTCCCATAATCATAAAATATTAATTAAAACACCTATAAAAATGACACTAAAGACTTTTAACCGCCTTTTAAAAAGGAGGAGGATTTCAATTTGGATGTTTATATATATACTAGCTTCTGCCCGCGACTTCGTCCTCGTGAAATTTCACCCTCCCCCATTAGGGGTGGAATTTCGAAAAAACCTTTCTTAGTGGATACCTACTCTTCACAAAGAACACACCCTAAAAATTTTATGTCTCTAGGACCAGCGGTTTAGGCTGTGCGTTGATATATCAGTCAGTCAGGACTTTGAATTTTATATAGATTTTTTTTTAAATATTTAATCATTGCTTAAAGTTAAGTAGTCGTTAGCGACTGTTTAACCATAAATTTTTGACGTTTAAACGTCTCTTAATTTTAAGCAACGTAAAGGCCGGTTGTAGCTAAAAACCAGAGCTGGGGGCTCTGTCTCACATAGGTTCGTAGTATTATACAGATCGATGGCCATTTTTCGTGGATGTAACGCATATTTTCGTGGATGTAACGCATATTTTCGTGGATGTAACGCATATTTTCGTGGATGTAACGCATATTTTCGAGGATGTAACGCATATTTTCGTGGATGTAACGCATATTTTCGAGGATGTAACGCATATTTTCGTGGATGTAACGCATATTTTCGAGGATGTAACGCATATTTTCGTGGATGTAACGCATATTTTCGTGGATGTAACGCATATTTTCGTGGATGTAACGCATATTTTCGAGGATGTAACGCATATTTTCGTGGATGTAACGCATATTTTCCCCCCAACTCATTATTTTTTGTGTTTCTGTTCTTTCTCTGCGTCATATTTAGGAGTAAAAAAAAGATATTAAATAAAAGTATTTTCTTTCTTTCTTATATAAATAAAAGGGAAAATCCCTTAATAGAATAGAAACCTACAATCGATTCCTTTCTGAATAACACCACCTAGATAGCTGTAGAACATCACATTCACTAAAATTACATTTTATCGCCGATGTTATACACAAATGTGATGTGAACAGCAGCACCCTAAAGGGTTTCATACTGAACGGCTCGAGTTGATACGGTGCCGATCCCTTTCCCATTTGATACGTGTGCTATGACCTTGCGTTAACACACTATTAATCTTAATCATTTTGAAGAATATTGCTAATCCATTGCTTTATATGTTCGAAAAATTTGTCCGCTCAACAACGTAAATAACGCAATGAATGTACTGTCAAAGTGCAAAAAACTGCTACTGATAGTGTGTTAAGGAACGACCCCACTAATAGCGACCAATAACGGGCAAATAATGAACTGTCTCGCTTTATTTAGTACGATATAAATGGAAGGAGTGAGCTATTTTAATTAAAATACCTATTAAAATAATGTAAAATCCTTTATTCGAACGAAACGTACTATCGATTCCTATCTGGATAGCAACAGCTAGATAGTCCCAGCCTTAAGCTATAAACCGTAGAAAACAACATACAGTATACACTAAAATTAGAATTTATCGCCGATGTTAAACACAAACGCGATGTGAACAGCAGATAGCGACCAATAACGGGCAAATAATGAACTGACTTGCCTCGTGTAGTACAATAGAAATGGACGGAGAAATCTTATATTTTAATTAAAATACCTATAATAATACCTATAATGCAGTCAATTCCTATCTGAATGCCACCACTTAAACTCAGATTTGTTATTTGCCAGACCAAAATGACAGCTGCGATCTGTGAGCAGCTGTTATTTTGGTCTAGCACATTAAAAATCAGAGTTAAGATAGTACCAACCTTATGCTATAACCCGTAGAAAATAATATTATAACCGTCTGTTTGCTAAAATTACATTTTATCGTCGATATTCAAACGTGATGTGAACAGCAGATAGCGACCAATAACGGGCAAATAATGAACTGACTTGCCTCGTGTAGTACAATAGAAATGGAAGGGGTAAGCTAGATATCTATAATACCGCGGGCTATTCGCTTCGCAGTCGATATTAAAGAGGAGGAAATACTCCCTGGTTGTCGAGCAATATTATGTAGAATCTACGATTGTGATAGTGGGTCTAGAGTTATTGGTAATACTTGTTTTACTAATGTTTATTACTGTAAATAATACTTCCTCCTGCCTCATTGGTATAGTAGTCGCAATCTCAGGTCGGGTAACGTGTTATTGGGTTTTTCATCAGGAATTTTTCAGTAGCAGCCTGGTCTGGATTTGTGCCCGGTTAGCAATAGGCTCGCCCTCTGTTATATGGGACTTAAACTTCGGGCAAATACAGGCGTGCTGTTATGTAATGTGTGTGTGTGTGTATGTTAGTCCATTTTCAACCAACCATTTTGTAACTTCTTATATTGGGATATGGCTGCAGTAATTAGAGACTACTCTTAAAATTCGAGAAAGAGCGGAGTTTCCATGAATATATTTTTAGGTGGGTGGATACAAAACTGACTAGCAAGCTAACAAGGCTACTAAATCACAAACCATTTGACGAGCACTCCATCCCTTATCAACGTAATATAATTAATTAGAAACTCCAACAAGTTACAAAATGTAACATTATACAGCCAATATAAATTTCAATATCCCAAAATTCTTGGAGACACTTTCAAGAGGCGCTCATAAAAAGGCTACTTATTACAGCTCGCGGCCGCCATCTTGAATCAAATTAACTTTCGACCCTGTATAGGGTGAAAAGTACGCGAAAAATTCGAGTCTCTTTAATAAACTCCGCATTATGAAGTTCGAATTAATACGAACACCAAATAGCCTCTTTCGGCTCCTTTGGAACTCAGTAGGGATGGCAACAGAATTTAAATCATCGATATCCATAGAGTTTATTGTCTATGCAGGGGTTGTTTTCGTTTCGACACTGTTTACGATGCTTTTCCAACAAAAAATAAAAGCTTATAAACTCGAATAAATAAGCTGAAGCGAGGTTTCATGTTCAGCAAACATTTTGAAGTTTACTGTACGAGATTTAAGTGCTCATTGTATTTGAATTTGTTGCTGAAGTATCGATAAACCAAACCTGAGTAAGTATCGAATATCGAATATCGATGTTTTCGGACAACCCTATCGCCGCTACCCGTACGGTGCACGTACTTGAGGAATTCCTCATTTAGCGCTCGCTACCCTATGCACCTTTTGATGTCAGTAGCCAAGGAGAGAGGAGACAGGGAAAATGTGGGGACAGGAAAAACGTGAGAATTTCGTTATAACACAAAACGCGCGGCGTAAAATGACTAGCAAATGTGTCACGTGATATTCTTCTTGAGATCACACGTTATATGACTTACATTACATGTCCGCTACACAAGCTACGAACCTTTTTTTTTATTTTTTTTTCGGGTGTAGCCTTCAAAAGGCACCCGACCTCCGGGGAGGGGAGATCGGGGAGTGTAGGATTTTTGCCTTACTAAAACCACCCCGGTGATCACCATCAGAACATTGGAACCCCCCTTGTGCACACAAGCTACGAACCTAATAAATTGTGAAAAGAATTTTTATTTATTTTTACTTTATTTTATTTGGGAAACAAACAGATGTAATAACAAATATAAATGTATACAAAAAGTTCAACACAATTTCTGGATTGTGTTGAACAGTTTCCACAGATTACCTACTATACAAGTAAATTATATGTACCTAAGTGTAACAACAACCAGAAGTTCACATCGTTAAAGTTTACAAAATTTTGAATTTAATATTATATAACATTTAACATTATTATTATTTAAATTTCGAGACACAAGAATACTAGAAAAGATACAAGACCTTGTTGATGTTTGCTTCCCATCTAAAATCTGCCCTATTACGTATATTAGATCACAAACCTCGTAATAAGCAAATCACACATACATTATAAAAAATAAACAGCCTATAATGTTCCCACTGTTGGGACTCAGGGCCCACAGGCCTCCTCCTTTGAGAGGGAATGGACCGTAATCTACCACGCGCCTAATGCGGGTTGCTGCAAATCACGCCATTAATAATAATAGGCCCAAACACAACATAAACAAACTATTAATTTAATACATCAACCAGTCATCTATTATTACGTCTACCCTTAACCCTTATAGGGATCATTCCTACCACATCACTCAGCAGTAGAAACTCCATGCGTTTCGCATTTCGCAGGACTTTCGAACAATTCTCACCCGCTTTCAATCGTACAAAGTTCGACATCGGAATTCGGAATGCCGGGGTCCGGAATCTTTGAACCCGAGAGTGCAAAGTAGAACAATATAGAAGACGTCAGATTTATTACTCAGCCGATAGTTTTAGTTGAGTTCTTGCAATGCGGTGCGAATACCTGTAACTAGGAAAGTAGGAAGGTGGAACCTATTTGAGCTAGGTACAGCAATCGAATCGGAGTGTTGACATTAAATTCGATAAGTTGGATTAACTTGAGCTCGTTAAAGTTGAGCCGTGACTTCGTATTGGATCTGCTCTGGGGAGCAGCATGATTTAAATGGACTTTAATAAGAAAGCTTTATTGCTGGAAACTATGAGGTTATTTAACTGGAAACCGGGTCTTTTTATTGTAGTCAAATTACTTATAGCATAATCAGGCTATAATGTTCCCACTGCTGGGCTTCTTCTCTGTGAGAGGGAGTGGGCCATAATCCATCACGCGGGCCGTATATGGTGAATTTATTTCATCATCATCTTCATCATTTCAGCCGAAAGACCTGCACTGCTGGACATAGGCCTCCCCCAAGCACCTCCACTTCGACCGGTCCTGTGCTTCCCGCATCCAACGGGTTCCTGCGGCCTTCACAAGGTCGTCGGTCCACCTTGTGGGAGGCCTTCCAACGCTACGTCTTCCGGTACGCGGTCGCCACTCCAGAACCTTTCGGCCCCATCGGCCATCTGTTCTGCGAGCAATGTGCCCTGCCCACTGCCACTTAAGTTTGGCAATTCTTCGGGCTATGTCGGATACCTTGGTTCTCCTGCGGATCTTCTCATTCCTGATTCGATCACGCAGGGAAACTCCAAGCATAGCCTTCTTTTCCTCTTTCTCTTCTCCTTTGGGTGACTTTTAGCCTTCTTATAAGGCCCATTGTTTATTGTTTATTTTTATTGTTTATTTATGAATTTATTTACCTATAATTATGTGTGATATTTTTTTTTTAAACTTGATCTACCACAAAACCTGCTCATTTGTGTGTGGTATATCGAAAATCCTTCTTTATTGCTTCTCTACGCAGTTCAATTCAATGCAATTAAATTTTTATTCAGTAACAATTCACATTCCGTTCGAATATAATCCAGCATGAAACATTAACATTAACAACATCATTAGATGTAGGTACACACGGCTATACATCAAGCAAGCATTTTTAATCTTATATTTTGAATTGTTTCTTCATTTTTCTTTTTTTTACATTGTTCTCACATACAGATGCAACAAGAATAATGTACCCAGGATTTTGTAACATCTTGTTTTAAAAGAGTGTCCATGGAGTTTCTTGCCCTTCTCCACAGAGATCTACGTCTTGGAATGGGCAACTAGCTTCAACTTTCTGACTAACTGACAGACTATTTAATTTTAACAATTCAAACGTGCTTGTTTAATTGAAATAAATGCTTTGAGTTTGAGTTTAAGCTATACAGTTCCAGTTTTAGCTGACCTTGCATTGTGCAGGTTTTTCGTACAGTCAAAAGTCAGCTTATACTGGTTATGTATAGCTTAATGTGTAGCCGTGCGTACTAGACTTAGGAACATGTTTCTCTACAAAGGTTTACGATGTATATTGTCAATCACTCGAGATAATTACAGATCTGCTCATTACTCAATGTTTGTTTCAGATTATACTTTCCTTACGAATGACTATACTATGACTTAATACACAGTCAAGTTAGCGAAGCCGAAATAGCTGGTTAATTTAAAAAAAAATCCCCCTGACCGATTTCGGTCACAGTGGCCAATCTCAACGGAGATTAGCCAGGTTCGCAGGAGATAATATAGTGAAAAAGTGTGTGCGCAAACACATGTGCACTCTGTGTTCCTTTACTCTCATAGTCCGATGGGACGGCAATCCAACACGACCGGGGAGAGATCAGACGCAGGACCAAAGGCTTTACGTGCTTTCCGAGGCACGGGGGTATCACACCGCCAACTTCCAAACTCCGGGCTGTTACTGAGAAATTTCTAATGGAAAAACCCAATAACACTTTGCCCGACCTAGGAATCGAACTCAGGACCCCATGCACAGCAGTCGCGCTTGCGACCACGCCACGAGACCAACGGGGCAGTTACAGCTAGATATCAATATGTATTTATAGTAAAGAAACATCATGTATATGTCGCAGTCAACTGGTTTAATTAGCCGTTTAGTTAACCGCCTAGCCTTTTAACTAAGCGGCGGCCGTTTAACTAACGGCCAGAATGATATTCAATTATAGTATAGGTTGCTCTGTAAAAAATCACGCGCGAGCCGAATTGGTCTCAGTGTAGCGGTATCTACAACGCCACATGCAAACAACGCGTCATACTGACGTCACGCAAAATCCTGCATCTCGCAAGCAGAGTTTACCGCGCAACTAGCAAAGATACAACGACCTGACATGACTCATCGGGCAGTTGCCCGCCAGACACTACAGCCGTCTGGTCGGAGGTTCCACCCTTTTCTATGAAGGTTGTGTGAAGTTTACACCCTGTTCCTCACTTCCTCATACCTCTATACTGGTAACTAAGCCAAGGCACCCCGACCAAATGGGTTAGGTTAACCGTGATCAACCACGTGCGAGCGGAGAGAGCGAAGCGAGGCGAGCACTACTTCCAAAAGGCCAGGAGGTTAACTAAACGGCTAATTTAACCAGTTGGCTGCGACATATATACTATTAGGTATAGGTCTATTCCTTCCACTGGGAATAACAGTAACAGAGTAATGAGTAAACAAACGCACATAAAACCACAAATTAAACATGGCGGCGTCAGTTGGTCTGTCCGCAGTTTGTAATAGATTTATGGTGACAGCAACATTGCGACGTGGAATACCCGTCGGTGTCATAGTGACCATAAAACACGGTCATTTGCGGGATGCTGATGATGACAGGTGATTGCATTTGGCTGGTTTTAATAACCGGTTGATTATGTATCACTATGATATTCATGGAATTGGGTAAAAATTACCAGGCGAAATATCTCATTTTTAGGGTTCCGTAGTCAACTAGGAACCCTTATAGTTTCGCCATGTCTGTCTGTCCGTCCGTCTGTCTGTCTGTCCGTCCTCGCTTAATCTCTGTGACCGTTAGCACTAGAAAGCTGAAATTTTGTAGGAGTACGTATATCAGTTACGCCAACAAAGTGGTAAAATAAAATTTTGGAAAATATTTTTTATTAGGGTAGCTCCCCTACATGTGAAGTGGGGATAAATATTTTTTTCATCATCTACCCCATCGTGTGGGGTATCGTTGAATAGGTCTTCTAAAATGGCTTAGGGGTTGCTAAAATTATTTTTCGATTTAATGCTCCATTTACGAAATATTAAAGTTGAAAGTGCAAATTTTTGTTCCAGTAGGGTGTCCCCCCCCCCCCCCCTCTAAAAGCTAAACTACTAGCTTGAAAAATCTGGAAAAATTCTCGATGAAAGTGCATTTCATGAACTTTAAAGGAAAGGTATAGCAGTTAAGATAACTTTATTAGTTTAGCAGTAATAGTCGTTGAACTTGGGTGTTGGATAATTTTGTACTAAATAATCCATAGCATTAATCCTTTAAAGTGACTAAGATGAAGTAGTTGCTTGTTTATAATGGGTAAAGACTTGCATTGAAAACCAAAATATGTTTTTTTTTTACCTATTCAGAATAAAGAACAACAGAATCGTACTACATTGTGATAACGGGCTACTACGGAACCCTACACTGTGCGTGGCCCGACACGCACTTGGCCGGTTTTTAATATGAATAAGTAGGATTGGCAAACTAGATGCAAGTTTAGGTGATTCGTTTGTACATAGAGTTACTAAACAATCATTCAAATACTCATCCAGCGAACTTCACTGATGGGGGTAGTTGCGTCGTAAAGCTCGAATAGAAGTAAGCACAGGAAAATACGAAACGGTTATTCCACCAATTGGGCCTGTCAGAATAAAAAACAAAATAAAACTTCTAATATAATGCCATTTGATCTCGTAAAAAATTCAGTTAGGTAAGACTGGTGAATCCAAAAGCCACCATGCTTCAACGATAACCTTTCCATATTTTATGGCTTAGTCTAGACGGCATAACTCATAAATTACTACGTACCTACACAGCTATACATTTGGCAAACTGTACCTACCAACCTCCCAAGGGAGTTACTGTATCTTTATGAAAACTGTATATTTTGAGTATACCCAGGTTTTTATGAAGGTAGATTAAACCCGGGTACTTTTATTTATTGTTCCCAGTGCACTTTTAGTGCACAAGATAAGATAAGGCAAATACTCTTTATTGCACTGCATACCATAATTGGCATTCATTTGCATTTCATCATGCATTACCTCCATTTTTTTGGAGTCGGTTAAAACTATTTCATCAACAACCTACCTAACTATCTATCCGCAACGGCAAGATGACTTTAGATAGATAGTATAGTTTACTCATTTGATTTGCCTTTTTTTTGTTTATTTATAGAAAAATAGAAATAGAAAATACTTTACTGCCCAGGTTCAGGACATGTCTGCCGCATGTCAGATGTCAATAGGGCTTAAGAGAACCACCGATTGGGTCCCACTAAACGCGCGACGACGCCATCGCGGCAGGCCAAGACGAAGATGGCGGGATGAGCTTGACTCCTACCGAAGGACTGGCCGGCTCGCGAAAGAATTGTGTGGGAAAGGGAGAGGGAGGCATTTGCCCTGTAGGGGGACAATACAGGCTAGTTAGTTAGGTTCACAGGTTAATAGGTAGTTGAGACGACATACGTATCTTAAAGTACTACTTACCTACAGTTAGGTTACAATATTTTATTTGCTAGTAAGCCCCAAGCTAAACAGTTAGTCCGTATCTTGGGGTAATAAATTAACTACACACATCAAAAGTGTCTAGGGATCAACATATATTTTTGCAATAACTTTTCTCCTGATTGATATTAATTAAAATTTTCTTTAAGGATTCATCAAATAAAGTGTTTTCGTTTGTCACAGTAACGATAAACCAAGTCACCTTTGCATTAATAAAGAAATTTGCCATTTTCCTAATAAAGGGATTTTTGACATTTGAACCACTAACACAAAAGTTCGAAAAAAAGACTGAAATAACAGTTTTCTTTAAAATTTTATTGGGTAACTTAAACAATTAATAATCCGTGTTTCTACCGCGAACACTAACAACACAAGAACATCGGTTTGGCATACTCAAAATGAGTTCATCCAAATCACGCTGTGGAATGGCCGCCCATGTTCGTTGCAACAACAAAAAAAGGTCTTCTTGCGACTGGATACCCTCCATATTCGGCAGAGCTCTTCTCTGTAGCATATCCCATGCATGCTCAATCGGGTTCAAGTCTGGCGACTGAGCAGGCCAGGGCAGGACATTGATGTTAGCTGCGGCGAGAGTCTGTCTTACAACTCTTGCGGTGTGCGGTCGTGCATTATCATGCATTAACTGAAATAAGGGACCGATTTGCACTTGTAGAGGAACGATGACGTCTGATACAATCGTCTCAGCATAAATTTGAGCGTTGAGGTTGCCTCTGATCCAAATCAACTCAGTTCTTCCGCCGATCCAAATACCCGCCCATACCATGATGGTTCCACCACTATAAGGATGGACTTCCTGGCAGGATTTTAATCGCTGTTGGCGTCCAGGGGTTCTCCAGTGTCGTATACGTCTTGTATTCGGTCTCATACCAAAACGAGACTCATCAGAAAAGCACACGAAACGCCATTGTTCTTCTGCCCAATTTCTGTGTTCAAGAGCCCATTGATATCGAATCCTACGATTGTGCATTGCTATAGGTGGTACCCGTAGCGGTCTTCGGGAATGAAGGTTCACTTCATGCAAGCGGTTTCTGACTGTTTGGTCGCTAATTAAGTTCCCTGAAGAGTGATGAAGCCTCACGGCTAACATCATGGCGGTTATTGTTGGAGCTCTTCGAGTTAAGATTTGAATGTATCGGTCTTGTCTCCGTGTGGTGCAGCGATACCGTCCTCCATGGCGCTCAGCCACGGTACCAGTGCTTCGGTAACGTGTCCAAAGTCGACTGATAACACTGACTTGTATTCAGAGCTAAAGCCACAGTACGTTGCCGGGAACCAGCTTCTATCATTCCCACGGCTCTGAGCATTTCTTCCCTGCTTAAATGACGTCGCCGCTCCATAATAACGTTGGTTTTAATCAGTAGTAGGGAAACAGTAGCACTAATAATGTCTTCAATGCGTTGTATGTTTTTATAGGGAAAATATTGACAGCTGATTTTCATCTTTTACTCGAATTTGATTCACAGTTCCTGATTCAAATTATGAAATGCACCAAAAAGGATCCATATAAATTATAAATTATTACAAAGCCACATCTCAACCTCAAGAAATCCGCATAAAAATGCTTGATCCCTAGACACTTTTGATGTGTGTATTTACAACTAAGTTCTAAATTATACAAATATACAAAAAGAAATGTTCGCTTAGGCGTCGAAGTACCTATTCCTACTCCAGCACAGCGCTGTCTCCCGGAAACATGTTCAGTATACTGGCACCATAGCCACGTTTCTTTGGCAATATGAATGCTCAAACCAAAGAACGAGTTTACTATTTTACTAATATCGGACACAAAAGTCCTTTTCTTTTTTCTCAATACTCAATACTCAATTCTTTATTGCATTCCACATGTACTACATAGATGGTATCACAAAGTAAGTAAGGGAAGGTTCAAGTATTACGTAACGCAATTTGGGGGGTGGGGGGGGTCTTGTAAAACGTTACGGTGCGTTACAGGGGTGGGAGGGGGTATTGGAACAACGTGTTACGTAACTTTCTTTATTTCTATAAAAAACTAGGAAATTAAAATGTCCCAAGTTGGCAACCCTTTTCGTTTATGTTTTACGGGGAATCCCTCGATAGTTTTGTACGTGATTTAATTGTTTTTTAAATACCTTATTATTTCATTAATAATGGCTAAATAAATAACAAATAACTTAAAAATCTCTTTTTTTATTTAATATTATTGCAAACGCGATCAAAACAATAACAAAGGTATTTTGGCGCCTTTCCGGTACTTTGCGCAACATAATAATTGTGACTTTTAGGTAAAAATGGTCACTTAGATGTTACGTAACATTTAGGGAGGGGAGGGACATAAAGACGTTACGATGCGTTACATGGGGGGGAGAAAGGGTCTAAAATCTACAAAAAATGCATTAGGTACGTAATACTTGAACGCTCCCTATAAATGATTAACATGGACCCTGTCGGGCCCAGCAAAATTAGGAAAGTGGAAGAGGGTAGAAATAGTAATTAAATATTATTATAAATTGCATAATAATGTAGATATCATTTTCAAACAATGTACCTATACAGTGCAAGTTTTATTTAATTGCAAGTGCAGTGTTTTATTTACTTGTTCCAAGTCTCAACCAATCAACGTCTTAAGACATCTAAAGCCATTGAAAGCCATAAAGCAGACACACAAACACAATAGAAAATTTATCGTTTACTGTTCTACCGTCAGCACATAAACTGATGGCGAGTGAAATATTACCAGAATAGATTGCACAAGTCTTAGAACTACTAGAATAGAACAACTCTTACTCTACGCCTACACCTACGGCGGCCTGCGAGTCAGAATTGATCATAAATCGACTGCAATATAGGCATCTTGATAGTGTATAATTTCACAACTCACTAACCTAACCTAACACAAAATACACACGTTTCCCAGTGTCACACACACTCACACAACGCAAGCTACACACACGGTTCCCAATCACACACACAGAATCAACCATACAGTCATTTTACTTTTTAATTTTAATTTAACATTTTACTGTTATTTTGCTTTCCAAATGTTTTTCCTTTAAAGCACAACATAATAGTATATTCTTTTTGTGTAATATCAGCTTACCAGCTCTTAATTTCCATAGGGATCTAGTGTGTAAGTGGCAGTAGAACACTGACTCCTAAGTCTCAGGTATTCCTAGTTTAGGAGTCAGGGTACTTGTACTATTTATTCTGTGGTCAGGGTTTCAATTTTTGTGCGCCTTTAATTATTGAGAACTTTAGCTAGATATTAAGCATTTATCATCATTGTAAGGACTTGAATCAATTCATATGTTCATAAAATTGCTTCATATGTTCGAATAATTTGTATGCTCAACAACGTAAATAACGCAATGAATGTTATTGTTGAACTGTCAAACGGAAAAGCCATTGCTACTGTTGGTGTGTTTCGCAACTACCCCGCTGCTGTCCCAGGTGGTAGGCTGTTTGACCCAGAGACACCAGGTGCTCACACAGTTTTATTGTACAGACGCCAGCACATCAAGCTACCCGAAACTGTAAAATTTTCCCAATCAACTTTGAACCTTATGCTTTAGCGATAAAGTTGAAAATCTATTAAAGAAATTTGACAGATTGTAGTAGCTTGATGTGCTGGCGTCTGTACTTCAATTTAATTGAATTAGCTGGTTTGATGACCTTTTGTTTTTTACTCTGAGATCCTAAAAGAATCACAAAGGGAGACAATTTGAATGAATTAGGTGCTATTAATTCGCCTTTGAAAGTAAACTAACGAGTAACTATTAATGCCAGATAAAACCAATAACATTTGAACATGATCAAATCCATAGAAATAACTTAAAAAGAACAAAGACAAAATCGATCCGTGACACGCAATATAATACTTTGTTCTACTAAGAGACCTTTGAGGTCAATGACCGGTCGGTAATTCTCATAGAATTATATATTTCGTGACATTTAGTCGCTTTTATCGATTACTGCAAACCAATCGGAAAGGATAAGAACCTAAATCCGATATGAAAATAATGTAGCACGCTGCTGAGAAATACGGAGAAATTGTGATTCATAGCCCTATTACAGTCAAAGAATTGTTATTTATTTAGGTTTCTTTACATAAGGAAAATTAAGTTGAGCTGACCCTGTTCAATACTGTCTTGTCTGTACAAACATAATAAATACAGATCGTTTTTCTACGTTTTCACTGCTAAAATACAGAATTGTTTTGCTAAAAGCTGAAAGTTTACTTACCATCCCCAAGAAATATAAAATTCTAAAATTCTACTTTACGCGTATAGATGGGAAGATGTAACTCCAACCTAGCAAAGACAGAGCGAAAGCAGAGTATGGGAATGGAGCTATGTCGCAAACTATGATCCACCTGTTATACTACCCTCTGCGTCCCAAAACTTGTAGCTAAAGTGACCTCTGCGCTGCCACCGACGACGCCGTGGAAGTGGCGAAATTTTGGACCAACAAGATCTGAGAAACGCCGTGCCAGCACAAAGAAGCAGAAGAAGCGAATAGAACTGAAAATGTTCAAAATCTATGCACCATAAAAAGTTTTAGCGTGTAATCCGCCGACCATCATCGACTGCAATCCCAAAACTGAACAAACATGTCCCTGCACAAAAACCCCATACGCTTTCAATTCCACGCTCTAAGAGACCGCAAAACCGAATGAATTTACGTAACAAAATAAAAAGTCCATCTACTATGCCAATGTTGGCACTAACTGAAACAAACAACACAGGAAATCCGTTGGAAGCAAGGACCGTTGAAAATGATAAAAAACCTTGTAAAAAGGTGGAAAAACCGGACCGGGCCGCGACACCGGGAATGCCGTATGCGAACTATTTGGGGCAGGGGCGTATTGTAGCAAAAACACAGCTTTTATAACCACTTTTGTTACTGAAAACAGTGGAAACGTGGCCATTTACAAATTCTTAAAATAAACAAACTTTTCTGGAGACTGGGGAAATTAAAATAGAGGATCTCATTTACATGTTGGGTGACGGTTTTGCGGTGTTTTGTTGAGAATAGGCTTTATTACATCCCTTGGGTGTAATACGTGTCCTATACCTAATGCCAAGTGGTATACTTTACTCATTTTAATGACACAAATAACATTATATTTGTATTTTATACATGGACACAACTTTTCAAAGATTTAGAATATTTCCTGAAACATAGTTTCCAAATTATAGTTCCGCGAATATAAACAAAGATGACTATGAACATTTGGAACAAATTACTGCCAACGAGCACCATAATATGTGCATGTCTTCAAACCAACATGATATTGGAACGCAGCTGCAATCGAAACCGCCGCATCTCCTAATGGTATCGTTAAATTTTACACACCATGTATAGGGAAATCGCTTAGAAATACACATGAGGTCCACATTAGAATACATACGACCAAATGCAAATTATATAGGAGCTATTTAATCACACAAAAACAACCAATCAGTAAACAGTATGACCATTATTAATATACAAATTTCTACATGGCATTGATAATATTTTGTCAAACCCGCGTTTCTTCAGTTGAGATCTAATTGGGTGATTACAAGATGGGTATTTGGGTATCCCAATAATCTTTTAATATCCCCGGCCTTCCAGCGGCGAGGTACGTGGAACCTTATTGAGGAAGAGGGGACCTCGTACCGGAGATTGGCATATGAAAACAGAGACCCAGCTGTGAGTGAATTCGGGCTGTGGATGATCCTGATATTTATTTTTATAAAAGAGTAACCGTGGAGTTTCTTGCTGGCTCTTCTCCATAGGAAACGACCAATTGGAACTGTGTACCTAGTTTCATAAATGAAAGGTTTATATGAAATTAAATATTCTGATGATAATGAATTAAATATCTCATTTCAATAAAAAATCTGAACACCACCTCAATTCAATTCAACCTCCCACTGAATCCTCTTTTAATCATCAAACATTTCGAAAGGTGTAGTATGATAATTTATTTATAGAGTACTCAACACGCATCGATGTCGGACCATAAACCGGGGAATAATGCAGGATATTATGCAGGCTCACACTCGTGCGGTGCGTTCACATGTAGATAAGTATCTCTGCTAACGATGCCCCGCCTATTTTATTGTGCTTGGTTTTGTTTGGTGCAAGTGAGGTGATGACGCGTTACTTTAAAAGACTGGCCAGTGGCCACTCTACTAATTGGGCAGTTTTATTTACATAATATAAGCTAACAAACTTAAAATAATAATATGTACACATGTAGGTATATGAAAAAACTGGCCAAGTGCGAGTCGGACTCGCACACGAAGGGTTCCATACCACAAGGCAAAAACGCCGAAAAAAACACGTTTGTTGTATGGGAGCCCTCCTTAAATATTCAGTTTATTTTGTTTTTAGTATTTGTTGTTATAGCGGCAACAGAAATACATAATCTGTGAAAATTTCAACTGTCTAGCTATCGCGGTTCTTGAGATACAGCCTGGTGACAGACAGACGGACGGACGGACAGACAGTGAAGTCTTAGTAATAGGGTCCCGTTTTTACCCTTTGGGTACGGAACCTTCAAAAGAAGCAAAAAAAACTTTAGTATTAAAATAGATAAGGTTGCGTAACTTTTCCGTAGTCAAAGTAAAGTAATAAACACAGCAAGTAAAACAGGCTTCCTGCACCAAGAACATGCTTAGCAGTAAACAGTAATTTCTGAAAATTGAAAAATAAAGTTCAAGTAAAGGTATTATGGATGCCTAATAGCACATAACCACCCAAATTTCTCTCTTCTCCAAATCATTAGAAAGCAGAACTAACAATATATTTAGTCCCTGAGTCAGTTGCCGTCCCGCTGTTCGTTTGTGCCTCACACCAAGCTTCACTTTATCGAGAGAGCCGCGTGATTTATGTTCTTAGTTTCAGTAATGAGGGGTATTCACCAAATACATAAATATTGTTCTGCTAATAAATGTAGGCTTATTAAGGGGTTGTAAAATGTTGCCTATGTTGAATGTAATAAACAAATAATGATAAGCTTCAACATAGGAAGGCTCTAGGCAAAAAACTTTACATGCCTATGCTTTCAGATTAAACTTCGACCGTCGTGGAAGTGTACCTACCGACTGATTGATATGACTATGACTCACTGACTGACTGACGATGAAAAACCATGAATGATCTGAGCATGAATGATTTTTCGAAAGTAACCTAACTGGAATGGAAGTTTGTATGTGAAATTGTAAACATAGTCATCATCCGCCTAGCCTTTCCCAACTATGTTGGGGTCAGCTTTCAATCAAACTGGATGCAGCTGCCACAACCCAGTTGCTGGGTAATACGATACCCCTTGGTATAAGACTGGTTGTCAGACTTTCGGGCTTCTGACGGCCCGAAACGTCTGTCAAAGATCCAAGAATGACAGCCGGGACTTAAAGGCTTAACGTGCTTTCCGAGGCGCGGGGGGTCTCGGTATGTAAAAATAGTCACCCATCCATAGACCGACCGCGGCAAGCGTAGCTTAACCTGATCGATCGAACTGTGCGGCTGTTATTACTTAGCCACGAACCTCTCAAATTGTGACTGTGACTAAAATTGTGAGCATAGTCACAGGCACCAATTATATTTCGTTTCACATGAAGCACAGCTTGTTCGAACAACACTTAACTGGCGTTACAACTAAATTATCACTCTGATGCTTTTAAATGCTCTCATGAAATCCATTTGGGCGCCAACCGAACATGATAAACCCGTGCTCAATTGAATTAAGTCGAGTCTCCGCGCTCCGCCGCTCAACTCGCTCAAATCGCTCAGCTCGCGCAGTTTCGTTCGAGTCGAGCCTATCAGCCTACACGAACCATTGAGTGGCTGACTTTAATGTTGATAGTAAATAAATTGTGTTTGATTGCTTTGATGTGAGCTTATTTTTAATATAAAACATCACGCTTGTGTTAACAGAAGGGTTGGGCAAAGAAGCTCCTATAATAACACCCACATTTCGCCAGTTAATATGTTTAACCTACTCTTGTAACAGGGGGCGAGCCTATTGTTAGGAGAGAGCTTATTTTTACAGCGGTTACAAAGTATGTTGGTATAGCCATCTTATCTATTCTATGGTACGTACGTATATTAAGAAGTCAGGAGGAAATAGCCGGTAAGATGACGACTATTAGACGATAATGAAGCAATAAAAAAGTGCAACCCAATGAAAGGAAAAAGGACAACATATGATGATAATGACATGCACTCTGGAGAACAACGAAACAGTTCAGAATCAGTCCAACCTAATATAGTTTTTTTTTTTTTATTTGAAATGCTCATGACTCTAGTCTAGGTCAGAGGTGACAGAGACAGAGTCGACGATGGAGTGAGCTTACCCAGAGGAAGCCTGTTCACTCTTACTTTGAAGAGATTCGGGTTGTATGCGCTCAGAAACAGACGCAGGAAGAGACATCCACTGTTCTGATGATAGAGCATTTGTCTACATTGGAATTAAAAAAAGAAATTCGTTGGCAGTCAAAAGCTTTTTTCGATCGCTAGCAATAAGGCTGTGCCTGTAGCTATGCATAATTTTCGTATCGTTCTATTTTCTTTAAAACACGTCCGGCAGGATTTCGTTTCGCCAAAAATCTGGAGCGGAAGCCAACCGACAAACAACGAGTACGCACCGCCCTCATTTCGCCTGAGGAAGCGATTTTTTATTAAGAGGAAGAAGTATATTATAGGCGGGAAAAGTTCTTTGTTTTAAACTTACTTAGATTTCAACCTTACTTACACGTTTGAATTTTCATACCATGACAGCATTATCTTATTTTATTATTCCTCGTGTTTTATCTCTTATAGCAGCTTTTGCTCTCAAACTCACTTTTACCGCAAAACATTTCAACATTTAATTTATTTTAGCAATATAACAAAACAAAACTTTATGAAATATTCCTTACTTCATCTTAAGTTTGTAAACCAGTGTTCACACCTCTTTCTTTATTCATCATTTTGGAACCATCTATTCACTACACCTTCACAAACCAAATCAGCTTTATTCTACAAAATTCACAAGTAAATTCTAAATCTCGGAGCTCATGAAAACATAAAGTGCTATCTTTACATTATAAGAAAGTCAGGGATAATGAATGAGCCACTAAAAGGATATAATGGGGAACTCGTGAGCTCACTATTTACCGACAGGAGTTCTCATACAAATTGAGAAGGAAATTCTAGTGTTATTAACCTGAGATACCGTTCTGTCCCAGTTAGGAAGTAAAACTAGGTTATAGTAGCGAATTGTATTGTCAAAGTTTTAGTAGGAAGGTTTTTGACGTCTTTGCATAGAGTCTGATGTATTTGGGTTGTGTGAGGAAAATGGCAGATATCTCCTTGTTGAAGTTAGGCAGGGGTTTTTTCATTTCTGTAAGGAGATCTGTAGCATTGAGCTGGTACAAGACTAAAAGGAAGAAAAGGACACGTCGCGTCGTGGCCATCTCTTTTTTTGTTCAGTACTGGCACCATTCCCCGCAATTTCAAGTGAACGCAGAAAAAACTGTACTCATAAAATCAAATCAATTTTCATTCTCATCCAGTCACAGCAAGCAATTTGTTCGTAGTTCCCCAAAAAATGACATCAAACAATAATGTCATAATTAAAACACAACAAAAGTCAACAACAACACATTTGCATATTTCAAAATAACAAATTTAAATTCAGACATTTTTTTTTAACGCCAGCCGTTTTTTTCAACCCCCCTAGAGGTGAGGAGTCTCGGATATGTAAATAAGACGAGCACTCTCGGGTCGGAATTAAAAAGAGGCCGACGGTCGAGATAGGGCTGTGGTCGAGATAGGGCTGCGCTGACGAGAGCCCTACAGATAAGCCACGTGATTTGGTGGAGCAGATTGTGGGTTGCGCTGATTATTATTTTTAAGAGTGTTGGTTTTGAAATATTTTGAGCCTTTGAGTTAGACTTATTTGATGAACGATGAATTTTAATAAAGCTGGAAAGATATATATCGAGGATACAATAAGAATTTCAATACAAATAGTTACAACTCTACACGCAGAAGATAGTTTAGTTGAAAGTTTATAAAATCATGTTCGATGAAAATCTCTAGCTCAGTGAAGTCGAGGACTCAATCCAGATGCAAAACCTGCACATCCCTTAAAAAAACCATCAAGAACCCTCCCAATACACCAACAACTTCCCTGTTTCTCTCAGAACGCAAGAAGAACAACAGTTCAAAAACTTTTAATTACGAACTACCAGTACCGAAGTTTTTTAACTTTCGAACGATTAAAAGTAACAATGTCGCAACAGATTTCTATCAAAGGGGTTTTTAGGGAAGAAAACCGGGTAGTCCGGGTACTTACCCGTGCCCTCTGTCTCTTAATGAATACAATCTTAATCGCGCTGCCCTTTTCTCGCGTAAATATTTAATTAGGTCGCAGGGTGCTCCTTTAACGGCTTAATTGCTGAAAATATGGTATTACACAGACGTTTGTTGCAAGGAAAATATTCTAATATCGCGCTAAATGTGGTTTTATGGCGCGCATCATTTTACGATTTGCGTGGATTTGGAGCTGTGTAAATGGTTTATGTGTATGTGGTGATGGCGTTGTAAAGGGATTGTCTTTCAGAGGGATTACATAACATTGGGCCTGTATTCCTTATATAAGTGTATGGTACACCCACATTTCTGTAGTTACCTATGATTTAAGCTTTTATGTACAGACGCCAGCACATCAAGCTACCCGAAACTGTCAAATTTTCCCAATAAAATTTGAACCTCATGCTTTAGCAATAAAGTTGAAAATCTATTAAAGAAATTTGATAGATTGTAGTAGCTTGATGTACATGGTTTAAGGAGCAGGTTTTAGAAAGAAGAAAGAAAATACGTTTATTTGCGGTAAACATGGCGCAGAGAATGAAAAAAAAATCGCCACATCCACGCAAAACGACCACCGCTCAGCATAATGCGATACAGAGTCTCAGCGCTGGTTTTCAGAGACAGCCGGCGTTGACGTGATGACGTCAACCGGCGGTGCAGCATACGATAACCACCACCAACCAGACCGGACCACACCGACGGTTTTGCCACTAACTGGGCACAAATCCAGAGCCCTGACTGCTAATGCCAATTTCCTTACTAAGAGACTTGTAGATCTACATAATTTCAAGTCCTCAATAGATGCGCTTATGCCACTTCTACATCACCAAGACAGTTAAAGAGGACTAGATTCGAATTCAATAAACCAAAAGTACCTACTTATAAAAATATACATATAGCTCGATAGATTCCTCACGAAATAAAACCGCGGCAACTACCATAACAACACATTTATTAAGATGGCTATTACGTTATTTTGCAAGACCACGATCAATAATAACAAAATTACCCATATTGAAGGACAAGTAAACCGGTTCAGTATAATCTGAAGGCCGAAGAAAATTGCCCTCTATAGAAACAATAATTATGTTTCCTACGTATGAGTATAACGTAGCAAATACTTAGACTTGAATTAAATAAGTCATTTTCTTTTTCAGTTCATTAGGAAGTCAGGAAAAGTAAATTACTTGAATAGCATAATGTTTAAACTGCTGGTACACAAGCCAACACACGGGCCTAGTGAGGGTTGATTTTCATTACATGAATGATTCAGCCGATAGACGTCCACTGCTGGACATAGGCCTCCCCCAATTTTGGGGGGGGTTTGCCATAATCGCCACGCTTGGCAGGCGGGTTGGCGATCGCAGTATGGTATGATGGTGGAATAAACAGAGAACGCTGCTGCCCATTCTCCGGTACGCCCCTTAGTCGCCTTTTACGACACCCACGGGAAGTAAGGGGTGGTGCAATTCTTTAAGTCCGGCACCACACAGACAACTGCTGAAACGACGACGACGACATGAATGATTATCCAAAATCGAAAGTCGTATCGCGGAGGCCTTAGCTCAGAGAGAAGACACACATTTTGCCAGTCATAAAGACCTTACAGGAGGTACGAAGCAATCAATGCCAGTCTATAATGGTCCCACTGATGGGACACAGACACAAGCATCTTCTCTGTGAGAGGAACTGGGCCGTAACCCACCAGACGGGTCCAGTGCGGGTTTGGTTTACGTTACATCATCTGTCTAGCCTTTTCCCAACTATGTTGGGGTCGGCTTCCAGTCTAACCGGATGCAGCTGAATACATGGAGCGACTGCCTATCTGACCTCCATAACCCAGTTACTGGGTAATACGATACCCCTTGGTAAGACTGGTTGTCAGACTTTCGGGCTTCTAACTACCCGTAACGACTGTCAAAGATCCACGAATGACAGCCGGGACCAACGGCTTAACGTGCTTTCCGAGGCATGGAGGGTTCACGGTATCTAAAGATGATCACCCATCCACAGACCAACCGTGGCAAGCGTAGGTTAACCTGATCGATCGACCTGTGCGGCTGTTATTATTTAGCCACGGGCCCCTGACACATTCCTGGTTTTCATTACATGAATGATTATCCAAAAACGAAAGTCGTATCTCGGAGTCCCTTAACTCAGAGAAGAGACAAGCACTTTACCAGTCAAAGAAGGTCTTTGCAGAAGATACGATGCCATCAAAGGATATCACTTCTAATTTATACCAACGTCACCTAGATGAATCGCTATTCTATTCAAAGCTGAACACATTACGTAATCACTGTCGCTATTGAGAATTTTCCATTAAAACCAACATTTTTCCATTAAAAAAGAGACTGAACTGGCCGGGAGTCGTTAGTTTCGTTTTTGTCCATTCAATGTCCACTCTCAGTCAGTAAAACTATTTCTATTAAAATTTTTATATGGCAGTCTTTAGTTTTATATGTCAGAAACGGCTAAACGAGTGCCTAACTTCATATTTTTTGCCGAAAACTGTGCCGCACGTAAAAAATAAAAAGGAGAATCTTTTTATTCAAATTAGGTCTGTGTATGAAGTACTTTTTGTTAGTCAAGTAGGCTATATATAGGAGTAAAGTAGGACTGTTTCGCAACATCGCATAGCTTCGGAGATGGAGCCGAGACGCAATTTACATTCCGACTGCGTTAGTCGAATTCTTCAGCTGAATCTATGTCTTGAAGCCTAACTGGTAGCTGGTATTTCTATTAAGAGCATTGTCTGTATTGTTATTGCCTTTATAATTCTTCTGTTTTAGTATTTGCTTCTGTGTTAAGCCCTTTTTAATAGACTTTTCTGTTTTTTTATCTGGCATTTCAGTCAGTAGCAGCCCGGAACCTGGATTTTTGCCCGATTGATGGCAATAAGCTCGCGTTACATGGGACTTAAAAATAACTGGCGAATTGTGGGTGTACAGGTACACCTCTGCCTAACCCTCGGATATTACAGGTCTCATGTTCTTTATCTCCCTGCTCTCCCCTTTGCAGCTTGGAAAGCTGATACGCCGTTTGGTCCCTCTGCACTTCTGCATCATCTCCGTCTTTGCAACTGATTACTTGCCAGATTCGATATCCAGATTATATTATCTACTCGTATTAGCAGCAGCAGAATCTCATTTTCTTTACTATTTAAAAGCACAGCTTCTTTTCAACCTAAATTTTCGACCCCATATTTACCAAATTATTCAAGCGAAAGCCTTTAAAATCCAACCTTCGTCGTAAAATAAATACTACCAGTATTTCTTTTGAAAAGAGTAAAGAAGCGAGTCAGTATGTCAGGGCCGCTGCAGCTCCACTTGAGATAAGGCGTTCGCGACTTAATGAGGACTTCGTCAGACTTCGTAAGGTAACCTGAGGACTGGAGTTTACTGGAAGTTCTAGGATAGCTCGTAAAATAAGATTCGATGCAGTTTTTATTAGATTTGGAAGGACAGTGTTTTTAATCAGGGTCTGTTGTTTTTCAACTAAGTTTTAAAAATGGGAATATTTTTTTGTAGTTTGATGAAGTTTTCAAGAAACAGGGTCTTTGCAGCCCCACTTGAGATAGTTTAAATCAGATAAAGAAGATGATACGCATGACTTTGTAAAAGTTACCTGAGGACTAAAGTTTACTAGTTCTGAAATAGCTCGTATAAATAAGATTAGATATTTTTAGCTAGTTTTGATGGAAAGATAAAGTTTTTAATGAGGGTCTGTCAAAATCTGTCGATTATTTAAAAATCTAAGAACGGAAATCTTTTTAGTAGTGAGAAGCACGGAATATTATTATGGCAGGATCATTTACGCGTAAATTGAGGAATTATATAGCTAAGCTTCAGAGTGCCCGTAACGACACGTTTTCAAACCACTAAAAAAAACGTGTTAACACAACAGGGTGTGGAAAGTCTTTCTTGCCCTTTCTCAAATCTAAGCAGTTTTTTATTTTATACATACTCGTAATTCTTAGCATCAGAACCCCTCAAATAGCAATAAAATTATGCAAAGATTCTGCAACTCAGCATTTAATATCACGTTTTTTTTTTCACAAAAAAAGCTGTTACCTACATCAAAATAAGATTGAAAATTCCGGAATAAAATCTGAATGAAAATGTTGTTTAAGGACACTAATAAAATCTCTTGTTTTATTCTCAAAGTTGTGATACATTCGGATCTCAAAGTTTATTGTTTTCAATTACATCTTTACCTTCGCATAATATTCTAGATTCTCTTCAGCCAGAGAGAACGAATTTATATGATTACGTATTTAAATCTCATGTACTTTGTCACGAGAATTTTGTTATTGTTCCAATTTCTTTTGTAGATGAATTGGGTTATTTATTTTTTCAAACTGCGAGGCAAATATTCTTCTTTGTCATTATACCTGTGCTTCGTTTTTTTTTTTTTACTTATAGTCTCTGGTATAAAGTCGTAACAGTCTTTTGCTATTACACCTTTGTACCAGAAAGATGCGATCATATTTAACTCATCGAATGCCGTAATTAGAGACACAATAGAAAGACAATTGCATATTATGTCGAACTGTGTAACTTAAGACATTCAAAAGGTTAAGGGTATGGTACAGACCGACAAACTAAACAACTTTCTCCATGGGACCAACATCGTCATCGCGAAAAAAATTATAGTTAAACTTTTCCATACAAAACTTTAATACTAGTTTACTCGACCCAAATGTATGGAACGCCTGATTTCCCCTGAGAAAGGAGATTGGCGGAAATTCATGTATTTTCAGTATCACATACAGGCTTACCGTTTCATAGAATGAATATATGAATTTGAATGTTTACAATAGAGTATAACAAAATATGTAATGGTAAGACATATATTCTTAGACTTTGGGATATTAAATTGATTTATACATAACCTCAAAATGGACCACCAAAAATATTTTTAAGTGATTATTGATTACCTTTCAACTTAACATTCTCTAACTTTTTTGTCTCGCACCACCACCCGTAATATACTCGTACTTATCATTCAAGAGTCACTACGTCAAATCTGATTTACGCAGTTTTATTTTTTTTTATCTAGTATATTTAGTATATTGCACTTATTTTATAGAATAAAGATTTTTTTCTTCTTCGCTAAAGTGATTAACTCAATTATTTTTTTTTTCGCTAGATGTAATCGTATTATATCGATTTGGGTTAATTGTATGGCAACACTGACGTAAAAAAATAGAGCAATGACGTAAAATAAACGTTTATTTAAAAAAATAGAGCCATTTTATGCGTTTTGTTTTGCATTAGTGCGTTTTGTTTCCGTAACGAGGCTGCACCCTAAAATCTTTTTAATTACTCCCAACAACGATTGAAACACTTTAGCTTGGAAAATAACTACGGAAATAAGACCTATAAATAAAAACATATAAATAGATTTTGAAACGTTTGGATTTTATGAGGTACCCAACTCGCCAATCTCCTTTCTGCATGGGACCAACATCGTAATCGAAAAATATTTCGATTACGATGTTGGTCCCATGGAGAAATTTTCTCAGTTTGATAGTCTGTACAATACAGGGACATATGACCACACCTTTCTGATACATGCAGTATAATAAAAAAACTCAAATATTTTAAATACACAGATAATGAAGAGCACAACTTGTTAAAAGAATTTAAAAGTTTATTTACTGTAAATACCATTTTCCTAAATGTAAAGCTCATCCTGTCTTCCTTACTCTAAATAAAGAATGAAATAAATACTTAAACAGAGGAGCCGAGAGACACAATTTACTTCAAAAGTTTAGTCATGGACCACGAATAAACAGAGCTTTAAGCACCAACTCTTAGTATCACAGCGCACAAAGTAGAACAAAGTTTCAGAGCAAGCTAAGCGACAAATTGGACTCTTGCCGTTCGGAAATTAACTGAATACCTGTGTGTATCTTTGATGTGATCACATACATACTAGATCATACAACTTTTAATTAATTAACTCTTAAAACTCACGGTTTGCGGTTAAACAATTTACGCTGAAATTACTTTCAGAGTAAAATAAAATCGAACATAAAAAAACGTTCAAAGCAACAAAATTGGAAAGCGCTAAAAATTGGACTCAATAAACCCTCCTAATCCAAGCAAAGCGAGCCCAACGTGACAATGGAAAATTAAAAACCATTAATACATTTTTCAAAACAAAAGTCCCGTGAAAGCTTCGAGATAATACACATAAAGCTAACGTAATCTCTGAGTAACACTGAATTTGAATTAGTCCAGTAACCTCCCTTAAAAGTTACGTGGTCCGTCCATTACGTAGGTCATTATAAAGGGCGTTGTGCAAAGTTTTAATGAGAAGAAGCGACGCTTTCATCGTGGGCAGATAAGAGACGCTCGTGTAATCCTTGCCTAATTGATTCGCGAAGCGTCGACTCACGCCCTTGGAGGATATAAGGCCGGTCGCCATTGTTGGCAGTCCATATAGATTCGGATACCGTTATCATACGCATAACGCTGGGGAACTGGCTACTTCGGTTATTGAACGGGGAGTAATAAACTGATGACCAACGTTAGGGACTATGTAGGTTTATGCTTTTGATCTGGTAATGGATTCTTGTAACGAGTTTAATTTATGAAAATCTGGGTAATTTTCGTAATGTGCTTCATATATCATTATACGATCATAATTAACCGTGTAAGGGCGAATTCCACCAAACTTTTATACCTAGAATAAGTCTTATCACGAGTTTTTTTTTTTAGTTTTTCGTTACTAGAACTGTCAAGCGTGAATTTTATTCCACGTTTATAAGATTTATGACTTTGGTGTAATTAGCTCTAAACGGTTTGATGCTTGTGTAAAGAATGGGTTAATTTAGGCCAAAACTATGCCATTTATGACACACTAGCATATTCCAGCCTATTAATTAATCATTTTCTTCGTAAGCCTTACTGAATATTAAAAAAATCCATACCTATGCACTAATAACATCATCGCACATTCAACAAATCAACCATTTAATATTTCACCGAAAAATAAAAAATAAAATTTATTTAATTTATCATCGTATGTCTAGCCTTTTCCCAACTATGTTTGGGTCATGGAGCGACTGCATCTGACCTCAACTCAGTTACTAGGTAATACGATACCCCTAGCCTGTTTGTTAGCCTTTCGGGTTTCTGGCGACCCGTAACGACTATCAATGACCCACGAATGACAACCTGGACCAATGGCTTAACGTGCTTATGCAATTTGTAAATATGGTCACCCATCCACGGACAAACCGTGGCTAGCGTAGCTTAACCTGGCCGTTCGAACCGTGCGGCTGTAGTTACTTAGCCACGAGCCCCTGGAAAATTAAAAGTATCTATCGGCAGAAAACTATCCGTAATAAACGATCAAACAACTTTCTGCGAAAGTGTTTACTCGAAGTAACCCTTCGGCCCCTTGATGACGCTTTCAAACATTTTTGCCGACGCAACACTCCTTTTGATTCTTCAAAAACGACCGCTTACCGTTCAACTTTCCTTCGAAGGAACTTTGAATGGTTTTCCAAGTAATTATACGGAACTCTACTTCATGGTCCCTTGAATATCGTTCATTAAATAAGTTGATGTCACGTATCTTATTAAAATTTACGGTCCTTTGCAGGCTAGGATTATTTGATAATATAACGAAGTTTGAATAAATAACTTTTTATCGTAAGTTTCATAAAGCCAATATAATAGGCAGAGATCGGAATACTTAGGTACAGTATAAATTTACCTAAACGTCGAGGAAGTAAGTATACATAGAGTGGATAACACCTTTATAATTCCGGAAACTTAAGAGCGTTTACGCCGTACGGCATTTCGTACAAACTTTCAAGCCCTTGTTTTTCGAAATGAATGAACCGATTTTAATGAAACTTCATACGCATAAGCAGGATGCAAAGGTCTAAAAAGTTACTTTAAGAACATTTTCAAAAAATAGTGTTGCAGCCAAATTAGACCGATTTTAAATTTTCCATAGAAACAGATTTCCAGTTATCTTTTTTTAAATAAGACATTTCGAAAATGTTCTTTTTATCCTACTTAAGCGTATGGAGTTTCATTAAAATCGGTTCATTCATTTCGAAAAACAAGGGCTGGAAAGTTTGTATGGAATGCCGTACGGCGTAAACGCTCTTAAACATGACGATTGGGTCCCGGGATTTAAGAAATTCTTCGTTATTTTGATACGAAGGTATTAAAAGTGCAACTAGCACTTTTAATACCTTCGTATCAAATTCGTTCCGTACTAAAAGGGTATTAGTACGGAACCCTAAAAACGTAATAAGATTCTTCTAAGTAAAACTGTTAAATTAAAGTGCTTTGTTTTACATGTAGGAAAATAAATTCTTGAAAGGTTGTAACAAAAAGCTCATAAACCAGCCGACTTAATTTAATTAACTTCATGTTACTTACCTTGAAGTTTAGGTAAATAAACTTTACCTATTCCGATCTCTGATAATAAGTAATGTATTGCTCCAGACAATATATGAGTCTACAATAAACCTAATCAACCGTTATTGAATAGAAAAGAAACCGTTATCCTTATATAATATAATACTACTATATAAGATTACACTCATCCTTTTCAATTAAGAGTGACAGTTATATCAGTTACTCGGAAAGCATGTTAAGCCGTTAGTCCCGGCCGTCATTCGTGGATCTTTGACAGTCGTTACGGGTAGCCAGAAGCCTGAAAGTCTGACAACCAGTCTTACCATGGGGTATCGTATTACCCAGTAACTGGGTTGTGGAGGTCAGATAGGCAGTCGCTCCATGTAAATTACTGGTATTCAGCTGCATCCGGTTTGACTGGAAGCCGACCCCAACATAGTTGGGAAAAGGCAAAGGCAGGTGATGAGTAATACCAGTTACTAGCGACTTCGCGACTTCGCCTGCGTCGATGTCGGTAGTTATCCCACGGAAACGTGCTACCGGGACAAGAAGTAGCCTATATTATTGTCCAAACATCAGCTATCTGTCAGTTAAAGTCGCGTCAAAATCGGTCCAGCCGTTTCTGAGAATAACCGGAACCAACATACAGAATGACCAACATAAATATTAAAATTGTTTTTTTTTTGTTATGGTACTGTGTAGAGGGTACTTTAATATTTTATTGCATCTAGTAAAAAGCTGTTAATTTGACATAATAAACAGACACTTCAATTTTATTGAATTGTATGTTTGTATGTACAGATAACTTTAAAACTAGTTACTCAATATTTCTTTTTATATGATATACTCGTAGTAAGTAAGTGCTAAAGAGAATAAAAACAAGCAACGAGAAGCGAGGTTTTCAAAGTACGCTCCGCTGCTGAAAACCACACTGCCTTTGACGCTGCTCCAAAGGTAAACGCTAAAAATATCCGCGGTACAAACTGGCAACGAGGTGCATTCATCTCTATAAACTTTTGCAGTTTACAAGTAACTTAAGTATTTTTAAGTAAAGAGTTCTCTATCTGTTTAATCAGCCTCCTTGTCGGAGTGAAGCCATCCATTTAGATAAGTAAGAGTTAAGTAGTTCCAAGGTTTTGCTTTTGGTAAGTTTCTAAGTAGGTTCCTTTTTCTTATCAGAATTTCATAGCTTCAGGGCCCCAATTCTGTATGGTTATTATTGTTCTCCGCGTAATCTTACCACGTACAAATCACGTCAATATCGTGTCTTGTGGAAACCCCTGCGGCCCTGTAAGTGCAAGGAATCGAAGTGTCAAGCTACAACAAGTATTTTGACAGTTCAAACGACGCCAACTTCGCGTTAATTAATTAATTTATTTAACTTCGGTTTCGTTCATTGTCATAGAGAATACGTTAATAGCAGTTCACCATCTGCCTAACCTTTTCCCAACTATGTTGGGGTCGGCATCCAGTCTAACCGGATGCAGCTGAATACCAGTATTTTACATGGTGCGACTGCCTATCTGACCTCCACAACCCAGTTACTGGGTAATACGATACCCCTTGGTAAGATTGGTTGTTATTCTACGAATACGTTAATAGCAGATATCGTGATTAAGTAAGGAATTGACGTTGTTTCGAAGTAAGGAATCATTAAGAGGCGAGATTAGGTACAGGGCGAGCGATTCTCCATACAAATGTATTCCCCTTTTTTCTTCCTGAATAATGCCTCTAGAGCAATTTTTTTTTTCATAAAATCAAGGTCTGCTGTAAACGTGTCCCTGCCATTTTATTTTTTTCAGCAACTAATTAGTAAAGAAAATATGACCCTCTAAAAATTGTAAAAAACGCCCTATTTTTACCGCCGTGATTAGAGGGACAAATTAGAAACGTTTTTAACATTAAAAAAAATGTTAGGAACCTAAACATACTCTTTTTTAAAATGTCAATGTAAAAAATAATTGAATCGGCTCAGTTTTCGAGGAGAAAAAAGGAGGATACGAAACGTCGGTCTCGTCAAAATTTTTGTGACAATTTCGGTCTGAGCTGCAGTTGTCCCATATCGCACACTACAGGTGCAGACTTGAGGTAAGCGACGGCAATAGCTTCTTCAAATACCTATTTTTCAAATTCCTTGCAGGCCCCGTCCACTCTTAAGTGGTCATAGTGAATTAGGGTCCAGAACTCGTCGTTTCAGCCGATAGACGTCCACTGCTGGACATAAGCCTCCCCCAATTTTGGGAGGGTTTGCCATAATCGCCACGCTTGGCAGGCGGGTTGGCGATCGCAGTATGGTATGATGGTGGAATACATAAAGAACGCTGCTGCCCATTCTCCGGTACGACCCTTAGTCGCCTTTTACGACACCCACGGGAAGAAAGGGGTGGTGGTATTCTTTAAGTCCGGCACCACACAGACAAGAGCCCAGAACTAATACCTCGTAATGTGATAATTATTCAAGCATTAGATACTTCAACCAGTTCAACCCGTGCCTACTCATGGAACGTCATAAATATGGTAGAGCATTAATACCGATTATGATTATGGATCGGAATAGGTAGAGCTGTTTTATATACTTGCCATAGGTTAGAATAATATGGATTTTCCTTTTAGTTACGAAGTTAAGTTTAGTTTCGAAGTTACTGTTGGTAAAGAATTGAATTCTAGTGGCGCAAAAAGAGACAAAAACAGGGTCGTCACTCTAGCGACAATAAAATCCCGTGAAAATCCCGTAGCATCAGTCGGAATTCCGTGGAATATCCATATTAACATCAATGAACAATGAACCTAAATAGCTCTACCTATTCCGATCACTGATTATGACAAATTAGCCTATAGGAAAACGATAATTTATTGCTATCCAAAATATATTTTCACCCATATTTTGGTCGAAGCGAACCGGGAATTCATAATGTATTCCCCGGTGACAATATAACAGTGGTGTCCTTACGGCACGCACCACACATATAGATAGAGCTAGATAACGCAAGCATCACGATCTGTATGAAAACCAAGCGTGCCATTTTTTGATGACGTCACAAGATCTATTTAGTGATGGGAAAATAAAATTGAATCGAAGACTCCGCCGCGTGCGGCACTCGTCTTGCCCCACACCCCTAGCGCCAACGCTCACGCTCACCCAGCCAGCAGTACTCAGGACTGAGCGCGAAACTGGCGGCTTACGATTTTTGTTTCGTACGAAAGCCGGTGCGATTTTTGGCACGCGAAGTAGTTGCACTTCCGTTATCTAGGTGTATCTATATCTGTGGCACGCACGTTATTTATAACATGATTCGCATTTAATGGTAGTTAAATGTGTTATTTGCATGCTCCTTTTAATTAACTTGTTTAATGTCCAAAATCGCGTAAAAGTTTCTAGACAGCCACACTCCGAACATTTGGAAGTGGAGAGTTATGTCCACTCGGCCACCACTTAGCAGTAAAGTAGGGACTTAGGAGCTCTAGAAAGGCGATATTCCCCTAACACCTACATCCACTCTCTGTAGCGCTGTACCTTGAAAAGAAAATTGTCCAAAAGCTAGCTATAAAACTGTCAGTGTCGCCGGTAGCCCATCAATTACAAAGAGCATAAGCTCCACGGACACTCCATTCTGTAGGGAATGGTACGGACAGGAATCCACTACACTTCCACCCGACTAGCGGCACTGTTCGACCGGAATAAACTCGAGCATGTCGTGTTGCAAAGAAGTGTACTGAAGTCGGAAATATCTCGGGGAATAGCAAACTTTAAACTTCTCCTTTAAGGTGCCACTAGTCGATATTTTTTCCATACAAATTTCGAGAGAGTATTACTCCATTGTTTGACATTGCACATCCAAAGTTAAACATGATTTCGTTTTGTCTTATTATTAATTTTGTCTGTACGGAAACAGAATAGTAAAATAAAAAGCCATTTAAAAGTTATGAGCCAACAAAGATTCGATTTTCTCGCTATTTTTAACGTAATAAAAGAACTGTAAAATCTTCAAAACCAAGTCCGTACCGACAAAGCTCAGTTATTGAAGAGTTCAATAAACTTTATTTGTAATTGATTTATACAGTGGTTTTTCATAAAACTCGATTTTCCGAAGCACTTTTCGAATTTTTTTACGCGCCTATCAGTTCGAAACGGTGTTTCTGTGCGTGAGAACTAGACGTTGTTCGTGTAGACTAGCGTCTAACTACTCATTACTGATACTAGCGTTGTCGGACACGAAGCCAGGTGAAACAGCGTGCTTTTTGGCCATGGCCACCAGTGAGTTCGAGCTCGCGACTAGTTTACTCTTAAGACAAGGATACGAGATACATTGGCTCGGAATCGACTTAACGGAATGTACCTAGTTATACAAAAAGTATTATCTCGTCTGAGAAATTCTCGAGGTGTAATAAAATACCAGCTTAACTTCAGTACCAATCTTGAAACGAAATACGAAGGATTATTTCGTCAGCTGATCTATCTAATTTAGAAGATTGACGGTTATTAGATGGTTTCGCAGTACTAACACCCAATTATATTTTTCCTGCGGAATAAGCATAAAATTGGATATTTCTCTTTGATAATTCAGGGGCATTTTTTTTCTGAATCTTCATTTAGTTCACATTGTAGCACAAAACCTCGAAATACTGAATACGAAAATTCAAAATCGCTTTAACACAAGGTGGACAACAGTCGTCGTATATCTGCAGCGACAAAACAAATACCATTTCATGGATATCTTTGTTGAGCACACGGCACACGGTACAAAGTCCCATTTCACATTGTAGTATACAAAGCGACTCCATTCGTCTGGAAATATATCACGGCACAGAAGTGGAGGCTCTGTTCGTGCTTTTCTTTTTGAGAACCTCTCGAGGCTCGTTTAGGCGAGTAATTGGGATACTGGACAGTGTGCTGGACATTCGTGCTCTCCTGGTAACGGCGTGGAAATATGCGGCTATCACTAATGGCGGACAACGGGGACTTTCAGACGTTTTTAGAACACATTTTCGACTCTTTACGACTCGTCGCATGCGCTGTTTTGGTATATTTTTTACTTTAATACGTTTCCGCTGTAATTTTATTGTCGAATTAAAACGGAATAATGAGGGTTTTTCAGCCTAACTTATGTCCTGCGCTTTGTGTATTTTGCAGTAACTAAATGTTTGCCTGAAAGATAAAAATCTCTAAAATGGTTTTTCGCTTGGACTTTAACCTCCCTTTCAGTTTTTACATATCCTTTGGTTAAATAAACATTGTTGATACTCTGTTGTGTATGAAATCTACATAAATATGTAAGGAGTATGTCTGCACGAATCTTCAATATCTCGCCCTTGGTACAATAACCTCATCGCTCTCCGAATCAATATTCCGAAGGCACTCGTGTTGCTTCATACTCAACTGAATTATGGATTTATGCATCTCACTCGATGCCAAATTATTTACGTGCCAAAATGTAAAATTACGTGAAAATAGGTTACGGAATTTTTTACTCACGCCATAACCTCTTTGCTTTTTGGTCTAAGTTTATCAAAGAGGAAAATGCATACTATACAAAATTATTTTTAGTATGCGAAACCCGAAACACGTGTCTAGTATTTTTATGTAAAGAATCTTATGTACAAAATTTCAAACCTTGTATCATGAAAAATCACAAAGCTATAAGCTTGTTAAGTTACCTGTTTGTCCGTACAAAATCATGCTCACCCGCGCCGCTCACGCCGCGCCATCTTGCGCTCATTGATAATAGTACCTAGGTACCTAACCGTTCGGCGCGGAGATTGGATGACCTACTTAGTGTCGCTCGGTGTCCAACTTTTAACCTTTTTTAAATATTTCTGGGACAAAATAATAACATGGGGTAAAATTATTGGAATCGATTCAGTTACTTATTCTGAACAAACTATATTCAGGTTTCGCATATACTTAAAGTAACGTTGTATACAGGGTGGCATAGACATAGACGCGCAACCTGTTACTAAGGATTTAGAACATAATTCTGAAGCCCTCTGGCTTGTTCTAAATTTTCGTGATTTTCGTTTTTTTTTTTAAACTGCTGTTTCATACAAAGCCTACGCGGTCAAAATGTATGGCCGTATATGCAAATATTTTTTTTAGATCTAGAATCATATATGCTAAATTCATTAAAGTTACAGTTTGCGCATCGATGTCCCTGCCACCCTCTATATAATACTAGCTTCCGCCCGCGGCTTCGCCCGCAAGGTATGTCGATAAAAACTAGCATATGTCCTTCCCCGGGCTGCAATCTATCTCTCTGCCAAATTTTATCGAAATCCGTTCAGTGCTTTAGGCGTGAAAAGGTAACATACAGACAGACAGACAGAGTTACTTTCGAATTTATAATAAGTTAAGCGTAAGTTTGTAAGTGTGTGTGCGTGTGTGTATGTGTGTTTATATGTTTATTACTTCTTCACCCTCAAACGGCTGGACCAATTTTGATAAAATTTTGTATGGAGGTAGCTGATACCCTGGATTAACATATAGGCTACTTTTTATCCCGTTATTCCCACGGAATCGACATTTACGCGGGTGAAACCGCAGGGCGCAGCTAGTGGATTATAAATTCGAAAGTAACTCTGTCTGTATGTTACATTATCACGCCTAAACCACTGAACGGATTTCGATAACATTTGACAAGGAGATAGGACCTGAGGAAGAACATAGGCTACTTTTTGTGCTGGTAGCACGATCCTGTGGGACAGTTTCTAACATCCACGCGGGCCAAGCCGCGGGGTATAGCTAGTACAAAATGTATTTTTTAGTTTTCTTATTGAGATTGAACACACTCCGATTTTATTACGTCAGATACGACCGACATAGGCAAGATTTTTGTTATGTTCGTAAAAGATAATTTGATGGGGTACATAAATCTAAACCTATGTTTGTACAAACGAAATAAGAACACACACGAAACACAATTCAATACACGGACCCAAAATCCAACATCAAAATCAAATTCCTTTTACAAAACGTATCAAAACAAAACTAACACGATCACCTGACTTTGCAATTTATCCGTCCGGTATCACCCGGGCTGGGTAAGGCTGGGTATATTCGTAACATAACCGTGGTGTGATGAGACCGGCCGGGTGAATACTGATGAGGCACGTTGACCCGGCCGAATATTAATCACTGGAGTAATGCGACCGCCTGTTGCATTATGTAAGATCTCGGGGCCAGGACTTCAACGGAATATCTTGAAAGAAATGGGAAGACTTTAAGGGAACTTGAGACGAATTGTGTTAAAAAATTGCGACAGAAAAGGAATTTGATCGGAAATGTTTAAAAACCAAAATACTGAACCGATTTTCATCAAATTTCTATGGGACCAATCTGAAAGTGTCCTTTCAAATAAAAAAACAATTTTGCAAATCGGAGAAGCCAAAAGAGAAGAAGAAAGATAGAAATTACAAATAACAGAGTTCTGAAGTAAAAAACATTATAAAAAAATCAACCGAATGATAACCTCATCCTTTTTTTGAAGACGGATAAAAAATAAAAAAAAATTATGTCGATGAATTCTTGTGCCTTTTCTGTGTAAGAGACAAGCCCCTTCAGTGAGGCATTATAAAGGCTAGTACATACTTAGATACTCTATTTCTTCGAACGAACTACTAAGTATGTTTTACGATCCGATCAGCGTGTACCGGCAGCACACACTTGTAAACGCTTACACCGCTAATATCGTGTTGTCATCTACCACGTACTTAGTTACAAACACGGGTAGCTACACCATTTCTCTGGCAGCACAATCACGACCATTACTTTCTAATATTAGCTACAAGTTGCCAAGTACAATCAACCAGAATAGAAACTTGTGCCCATTGTGAGCTTCCACTTAACGATCATTAGTTAGATGAAGTTAAGCTAACGACCAATGAGCACGCTAGATTTTACTTAATAGTAGGTACAGTCGCCGGCAAAGAGTTATTTTAATATCTTTGATTGTCATCTTAATGAAGCTTGGCTTTAGATTTTGATCGGAAATGTTAATTTTGTATTGTTTACGTTACCCGTGGGACAGATAGAATGTTTACTTTTATTTTACAAGATAGAGTACTTTTCCGTCACTTGTCCCTAAAGTTTCATTATAAAACCCGGCGTCAGACAGCAGTATGTCTGGCATTAATTCTGAAATGAACCTTTTTGGAACAGCCGTGAGGCGCACACAGATGTTTTTAAAACATTGTGTTTTATGTTTCACTAACTGTGGCCAAATAAATGTTATTCTTTCTTTCTAATGGTCAAATTAAAACAACGACGTGTCGGTATCACCATAAAATCATGATAAAACAAAACAATGCAACCCTGTGTACCAACATAAACACGTAAACTTCTACGTAAGATCCTAACAAACCTTCGATACGAAAATGCGAGACCAATTTCGCCTCCACACATTTCAAATTCGAGTAAAAAACCAATATTCAACCCAACGAAAATCGGAAACTCCGCATCCCACAAAATTGTATTGTGAGCGGGTTGCCGATAAAAAATAAGAAAAATAGTGTTGCCATAATATTCCCGGGACCAGTCTGATTTATATCCGGGTAACATCAGTCAAGTCATATCCGGGGTGAGAGACAACCCGCCCGTGTGAGGTCGAGGAAATGAAATAATTTCTCATTTTCTCACCTGATTAATTTCCATTCTCCTTGTCTTATCAGTTTATGGAGGGGAATCTACCTTTATGAGACTAGTGAGTGTGAAGATGATAAGGTTAGGTAATGAAGAATAGTGCTTTCTCTGTATGAGAAGTGGCGTTTGCCCTGTAGAGGAACAATAAGTAGGCTGGTATTATATGTAATGAAGAATTATGTAGAATGTTTCTATGTATTTATTATTTTCTATAAACTAATAGTCCACCTTTGTTACCTTGTACAGACGCCAGCACATCAAGCTACTACAATCGGTCAAATTTATTTCATAGATTTTCAACTTTATTGCTAAAGCATAAGGTTCAAAGTTGATTGGAAAAATTTGACAGTTTCGGGTAGCTTGATGTGCTGGGTCTGTACCTACATTTGTGTGCTTATAGTATTAAATAAATAAATATTATAAAGAGATTTGATTTTTTTTATATTTGTTTGTTACGATATTTCCTCAGGATCGAGACTCATGCGGATGAATTCGCAGGTTGCAGCTAGTTTTGTCTATAATTATATGCAAATTATTGTTTTTTATAATGCTGCACCTAGTATGTATAGTCTCTGCATCACCCAAAGGTAAACTGGTAGACAATTCCTAAGGTCCGCCTTTGTATTTTTACTTATGCATGAAGTTTTAATAAATATTTTATTGACGCGGATAACTGAGAGTAGATAGTTAATGGTAGGGACTTCATTAAACACGTGCTCAATTTCAAACCCATTTAATGTGGTGACAACCTAGTCGGCATAGTAAGTAGGTAAATATAAACGAGAACTGGGGACCTAAAAAGGCCACTTTGGAGATTCATAAAAGGATAACATTATGATTCGTAATATGGCGAAGACAGTCCGTGTTTTTCTTTTTTCGCTGCACTACGTAGGTACCTATAATCAAAGAGATTGGGATTGGATTTGGATCGGATTGATTGGTATTTTAGCACAGACATAAAAAAAAATAACTGAAAAATGCTTCACCAATGGGATTTGATACGGTTAACTTAACGGTTAACTGTCCATTATGTTATCCTTTTATGATTCTGCCAAAGTGGCCTTTTTAGGCCCCCTGAATTAATTAGTGCCGCTGTAATTAATATTGATATTCGAATCTAACTGCTCTCACTCAATATAAATTTGAATGCTTGGAATTCAGGCCGCAAAAATTCCAGGAAAAGCTAGTAATAAACTAGAAACTGTAAAAAAAAATTAAAATATAGCCCAGTCTGGCACCATTTTTTTTCAACTTGATATTCGAGCAATTTATTAAACAAGCTCACGCCCCCGGTTTATAGGAATAATAAAAACTAAAACAACACGTCCATTTGACGAATGAGATCTAAAATGAGAATCTGCCACGACAAGAAAATGTAAGGGCCACGGAATATTATACTCTGGCAACTCATGCATTCTAAAGGTAAAATGGTGGAAGTTGTAATGAGTTTATCTATAACTAAAAAGTTCTTCTTCGGCTTAACTTTCCGTAGTTTCTTACAGTGGTTAATTTCAACATGGAGTTTGCTGGTGAATCCTAGTTTTGTGAAATCTGAAGTTATGTTACCAGTTCACCTGCAAAGTCCCTACATAAAATATAAGGTCATTATTTTATATATGCATCTCGTTTAATTTTGTTTTGATTCTAAAGAATATTTTGGCCTGCTTGTTTTCTCTAAATACCGATGTTAAGTGGATGAAAATATCCTCTTAAAAAAATACATTTCATCACCTAACCGCTATAATCAAGTAATACAAGGAAAAAAGACAAAGGACAAGATATTTTATTTGTGCGAACACCGCATTGTTAGACGTGTCCCACAAGGCTCATTACTGAAAATTAGGTTAGAGTCTCTAGAAAAATAATGGCGGGTCTCTTCACTCGATGAATATTCACAAGATGGCGTCCTACTGGTCATGACGCGCTCGCGCCACGCTCCGCCACGGGGATAATTAAAAATAATTATAAAACCCGACCCGCACTCCCGTCTGTGTATATTGAATTAATCATTCAGGAACATGCTGATTCCGAGATGAATTTACAAAGGAATTCCGATAGGATTATAATTCACGTATTTAAACGGCACGTGGGAGGGTGACACGGAACGGCGGCCATTTTAACTCTTACCAATTTTATCGAAGTTCTTAATGAGAAAATCCAGCTTACCTGAAACAAAGAACGATAATTCATTAATACCGAGAATAGATGGGTCGTTCAGTGAATTTAAATGGACATTAGACCGTAGCCTAGGATTCAGATTATTAAAGGGACGTCGGAGATAATTCCCTCGAGACACGGATCTCCTGTCGTCGATTAAAATCCGGAGAGCTACCTACCGTTGCTATTCGTAGGTAGGTACTTATACCGGTAATGTTTACATGTACCTTACACTCCTGGATTCTCTTTGACACGAAATATGATGTGCAAACAAATTTATATGCCTTTACTTTGTGTTGGTGCATGGCAGAAATCCTAATTTGGCTAGTGTTAAGTTACATTCAATATTTATGATGTTGACTTACTTACTTAATCAGCCAATAATGACCCCACTGCTGGGATACAGGCCTCCTCTGTTAAAAGAAGGGTTGGCCATAATCCACCACGCGGGCCCAGTGCGGGTTGGTAGATGTCACATGTGTTCGAATTTTTGATTCTAGGACATGCCGGTTTCCTCACGATGTTTTCCTTCGCCGTCTTGAGAGCAGTGGTGATCAAATCCTAACTATTAATATTATAAATGTGAAAGTAAATTTGTTTCTTTGTTACCTTTTCATGCCTAAACCACTGAACCGATCATCCTGAAATTTTGCATATACGTTGTCAGGTGTACAGAAACGGACATATACCTTTCATTTCGAAAAAAAGTACTGTTCCCGAGGAAAACAACAATAACGTTATTATGATAATAATAACGTTAAATGTTAATGTAATGTGTCAAACCTGTGTGTCTTTCGAATCAAAAACAGAAAAACGTCTGTCGGGTCAGCTAGTTATTATAGTAAAGTGCAGTCGCCTTTGTCGGCCCCGACTTACGAGTTGTAAGTCATCCTACAACTTGGAAGTCAGGACCGATACCACTGAGCCACCACTGCCACTGCTCTCGTCATCAGTCATCGGTTACCTGGTCACGGCTCACTTTCTAAATGCCAACTTTAAAAATATTTGCGCTTGATCATACAAAAACCTCGTAGTCCTTTGAAACAACATGATCCTATCTGCCATTATCATTCAAATTCCCATTTAACAACACACGTATTCTGCTGAAACACATACTTCGTTACAACACATGAGCACTTTATTTACTACACAACATTCGGCATTTCGATAAGGAAATAGCAGAAACACCAACGTTTCCTTCTAAAATAACCATTTCTTATTCCTTATTCAGTCTGTGTGCTATGCAAAGGCGAAGCGTTTCAACGCGAAGTGTTACAGATAAGTTTGTACGAGCGTCGCTAACAGTACATACGAAAGCTACACAAATAAATGGAGCGGTGTGACTTTGTAGAAACGTCCTATCTTCACTGCAACGTATATTATAAGTACCCGCATAGCTCTGAAGCACGGAAAATGCTGCGGGGTACGTATCATTTATTTTTCTTTTTCATAGACTGTTCAAAGGCAGGAAAGAGTGATTCCTTCGATTGCGATTGTGGAAAAAAAAATAAAACGAAGCAGTTCAAAGAGGATCCGAGCGGCAGACGATTTTCAGCACGATCTATTTTTTCGTTTTTTTTTATTCATTGCATTGAATAAATCTGGCCCGGATGTTTTATTGTGGCAATACCTATTGGATATCGCGTTTAATAAAAATAACTTTAATAAAGCTTGTGGGTACTTTTGTTTGGTAAAGGCAAAAACGAATCGCGATGTTTCGTGTGCCGTAGTGAGAATTGGGCTTTACTTTATTTAATTTGGATTATTTATTTTTTTATTTGGATTTCTTTGCTGTTCGAATAAATTATCAATCACATACCATACTAAAAAAGATTTGGTTTGTCCTGATAGTCGTGGAATACCTCTTCACTCCTTATATGCTTATAGGAGGTCCTGAGGTGCTCCTCAGGACATGTTGACCCCTTGTCGCTACATCACTATGTGCTAGCGACCGTTTCCGGGGGCCCATTATTGAGTGTGCAAGTCACCTACTGCCATTTTATCCGTGTATATATAAAACATTGATCAGGCAGGGGTCATAGTTCTTCCATAGTTCTTCCCACTAGTTAACCAGTCCACTTTAGCCACCCAAACCCATAGTCCAATTTGTTATTTTTCCATATCCTGCATGGGTGATCCTTGGGTGCACTTGCATAGTGCATACAGGGATAATTGTCGGTTGGTGCCGCATTTCATTATAATTTCCTAAGGGGCCTCTACGAGTTGGCTTCGGCCCCTCGTATGCCGGGACCCGACGCTACCGAGATTTGTAAAATAAAAAAAAATAAAAAGATTTGCCAGAAATTGATATTTTTCCTGACCACCTAATTCTTGTTATTCACTTACTTTTTCATAACATAATACCTACTAGGTATATGTATAGTTCTCTTATAAGAAAGAACCCAAAAGGATCCTCTGTATTAAATAATTTAAACAGCTTTTCGTCTGCAGTTTTATCACTTGCCAACTCCCCTCAGCCATTAAATGTAATGGTAGTCTTCGGAATACTAAATTCGAGAGACTAAACTGATACTGTAGGGAGACTAGCTTGTCTAATTTAAAACGCTCATAAAACGTTACTTAGTAAAGTAACAACGATTGTTGAAGATAAGATTTGAAACGTAAGTATTCGTAATTGGTTATTTAGATTATAAGGCTAATTGCGGTGTTATCTTGGATTCAGTTATTTCTATTCGGAAGCTACCTCTTGAGCTAGCCGTAGTAATCATTAGTGCTTATATTATTGCCTGTAGGTACTCTTGTTCTCCTTTTACTAAGAATATTGAAATCTATAATAGTCAGGGGGCCCAAAAAGGCCACTTTGGCAGAATCAAAAAAGGATAACATTATGAATCTTAATGGACAGTTAACTGTTAAGTTAATCGTATCAAATCCCATTGGTGAAGGATTTTTTAGTTACTTTCTTTTTGTTTGTGCTAAAATACCAATCAATCCAATCCAAATTCAATCCCAATCTCTTTGATTATACCTACGTAGTGCAGCGAAAAAAAGAAATACACGGACTGTCTTCGCCATATTATGATTCACAATGTTATCCTTTTATGATTCTGTCAAAGTGGCCTTTTTAGGCCCCCAGGTGCGTAGTAGTCACAACCAGTGCATGTATGAACGTAAACGAAGCAAAAGGAGTATGTAGGATCTTAGCAGGTGACGTTCTGTAGAAACTGCCTACCCCCATGGGAATAAGGCGCGTATACAGGGTTATTGGTAAAACATTTACAACCTCTTAAGAGGTCATTGTACTCATCACTATGAACAACTTTACTGGGACCAAATCTGAAATCGCGAAAAAAAAATCTGCTGTTCCCTATATTTCGACGAGTCATACGAACATAAATGTAGGGAACAGCTGATTTTTTTTTCGCGATCATAGGTTTGGTCCCATAGTAAAAGTTGTTCATAATGTTGAGTACAATGAGCCCTTAAGAGTTTGTTAATGTTTTACCAATAACCCTGTAAATGAAAATCTACAATATTTCAGTAAGTAGATATTAAAAAATATGAAAAAAAAAGTTAAAAAGTATTTTTCATGAGATTCATTTACCCCCGCAAGGTAGGGAGTTGAAACTATTTATAAAATTTGGTAGGTAGGCTTAAACGCTGCTCAAGAACTGCAAAAATATGGGTTTTATTCCTTGATATGCAATGGTCGCTGTAGCACCATGAACATGAGGCTACAGGAGCTAGTGCGAATCTTGGAGTTCATTCTATTAATCGAGTCTGGTTTAACCACGCTGGGATCGGTACAATTCATTCAGATTCATTTACCCCTGCAAGGCAGGCAGTTGAAAAAATTTCTGAAACATGGTATGTAGGTACTAGGCTTAAAAGCTGCCCAAGGACAGCAAAAATATGGCTTCAATTAAATTTCACCTACACTGAAAATTGTTCCTGTAAATTATAATAAACCTGACGTACAGTGCTGCAGTAACTAAACAACCCTGAACCAGCTAAAACCCAGGCTGAAAAACATGAAGTAGGTCAACACGCTATGTCAGAACTCGTGTCCTACATATGTTGGCAACGACACTGGAGGGATGCCAGGATCCCTGGCGACTTCATAACCTTGCCAATTTAAATGCGCCACTCTTTTGCCAGAAACCTTGGAAGTCGTTCGGAGTCGTTGGAAGTCGTGCCGCAGTGCAAAGTAAAATACATGATGAAATTGCGATTTCTCGTGTCATACAAATACGATAAGGCGAGAGTTCTACGTCAGGTTCTATTAGATTATCTGTAAATACATTCGGGTCTTGTTACGTATAGAAACGTATACCCGCAGAACGAATAGCTGAAATCATTTTTAAATACTTGCCTTTGCCGCATATCTGGCACATGTCACGTTTCTGAACCGCCATTTTAATTCATAGGTAATGTCAGTGTAGGTACATAAATCTCATCTAAACGCGAATAACCTTCTAATTCTTCTACTGTGAATACATATTTAAAAAAACACACACATAAATACAACACAAAAAAACACACATATTCAAACAAACATTACATACAAATAAAAAAATAATAAGCATATAAATTACATAACAAACAACAATATAATTACACAACAACAACACAACATAAGTAATTAACAACAAAACAATTAAAAAACATAATTAAACAATTAATTAACATAATTTACATATAAATTAAATAAAGTCGTCCAGACCGTATTTCGGCCACGGCGGCCAATCTCAATGAAGAATCCTTCGGCGCGGGAGATGTTATACAATAGTGCACAAGTGTGGGCACAGACACATACACTTCCTCTTCCCTCACTCTCATAGTCCGATGGGACGGCAATCCGACACGACCGGAGAGAGATCAGGCGCAGGACCAACGGCTTAGCGTGCTTTCCGAAGCACGGGGTTATCACACCGTCGACTTCCAAACTCCGGGCTGTTACTAAGAAATTCCTAATGTAAAAACTCAATAACACTTTGCCCGACCTAGGAATCGAACACAGGACCCTACGCTCAGCAGTCGCGCTTGCTACCACGAGACCAACGGGGCAGTTAATAATAAATACCTAAGTACTTATACAAACAAACTACCAAAAACTAACTATACCTACATTCGTAAGCCTTATCATCCTGTGTATGCCCAAACGACTTTCTTTTGTTTCTTCATGCGGCATTTATCCTTATCAATATCTACCTCTTTAGACATCATACATACAGGTCCCTCCACAAGTAAGTTTATTTTTTTTCACTTTAGCTGTGACACACCACATTATCACTTAAAATTCTAGTTTCAAATGTTTGAACTGTAGACTGTAAGGTTTTTATTGACTAATTCAACCTATGACTAAGTAAGCAATTTTTTTATTTTAAATGATAATGTGGCATCACAGCAGAAGTGGAAAAATGACAGGTAACTTTTGGAGGGCACTGTGTGTATGATGTCTAAAGAGGTAGGTATTGATAGGGATATGCTGCGTGAAGAAACAAAAAAAAGTCGTTTGATGATAAGGCTTTATACGAATGTAGGTAGTTTGTTTTCTTGTGAAACCTTTTATGACTTTTATTTCCTTGATTGTTCGAGCGTATCCCAGCAACTATTAGGCGTAACCATTGTCAAAGATCAGCGCAACCAGATGACAAAGCGAAATACAAATCAGGCCCGGTGACGCTCCTGATAGAATGTGAAAAAATACCAGCTCACTTCATCAAGTTTTCACAGCAAGATTTTTACTGAATAGATCGGCTGAAATATGAGGGGCCCGTGGCTAAATAATAACAGCCGCACAGGTCAATCGATCAGGTTATGCTACACTTGCCGTGGTTCATCTGTGGATGGGTGACCATCTTTATATACCGAGACCCCTCCGTGCCTCGGAAAGCACCTTAAGCGGTCGGACCCGGCTGTCATTTGTGAATCTTTGACAGTCGTTACGGGTAGTCAGAAGACAACCAGTCTTACCAAGGGGTATCGTATTACCCTGTAACTGAGTAGTGGAGGTCAGATAGGCAGTCGCTCCATGTAAATACTGGTATTCAGCTGCATCCGGTCAGACTGGAAGCCGACCCCAACATAGTTGGGAAACGCTAGGCAGATGATGATGATAATCGGCCGGCTGAAATACCAAATCCTTGCCATATGCTTTGTAAATGTTGGAGACAAAATTAAAATGTGCCTTTTACTTCTTGTGTGTGTATAAAAGACAGCCAGTAGAACAGTTTTTATCACCACAATCTAAGAAGCACAAACATTTTACGTGACCATATACTTGAAATAGCACATTATATTTTGTACGAAATAACTTTACACCAGCTATATCTACACAAGTACACGATATACAACTTGACTACAATTTTAGTTTAGTTATGTTCTCAAGTTACAAGCAATTGTTTCAAGGATATTGGAAACGTGTTTTGGCGAGGAAACATTTCTAGCTGAAAATTCCTTTGCCAAAAGTGACTTTTAATAAAATCCTTTCGTATTAGATTTTTATATTTCATGTCATACTAGCAGCGTCTCGCGGTTTCACTCGCATAAGTTTGGATCACATGGGAATATCGGGATAAAAACTATCCTACGTCCATCCTCGAGACTCAAACGATCTCTATACCAAATTTCATCTAAATCGGTTCAGCGGTTTAATCGTGAAGAGGTAACAGACAGACAGACACACTTTCACATTTGTAATATTATATTATACTAGCTTCCGCCCGCGGCTTCGCCCGCGACGTATGTCGATAAAAACTATCCTATGTCCTTCCCCAGGTAGCAATCTATCTCTCTGCCAAATTTTATCGAAATCCGTTCAGTGGTTTAGGCGTGAAAAGGTAACATACAGACAGACAGACAGAGTTACTTTCGAATTTATAATATTATATTATATATATAGTATGGATAATAAAGATTATTTTACACTGGTTGCCGCCACCTTTGGCATGGAAGCACCAAAAGTGTTTGCCGATGCGTTACCGACCTTACTCCATGCTGCTTGTCAGCAGATATGGTAGGCTGATACACAAATTTATGTCGTCTGCTCGACGTCCGTATAGGGATCCAGCAAAATATCAGCGTCAGGTACATTTGCCTGACATATACTGAGCTGGACTCCCATTTTGTGCAATTTTGAAACGCACACCGCACTTTTTTCGTTATTTGATAACGAAAAAAGTAGTAGATAGTAGAAGTAGTGGTAGTAGTGGTAGTAGATAGCGTCACTTTAGTTATTTGAGTATGTTTTTCTTTTAATTTTCTTTGTGTATATTTGCACCTTTTTTTAACCGACTTCCAAAAAGGAGGAGGTTATAATTATATTCGACTTAATGATGTTTTTTTTTGAAGTGAAAACTTCTTTAGGCGCGTTGGGCATTTTTTGAGATGGGAAAAACCCATTGAACTCGCGACACTGTTACCGTAACGACACCTCTGTTTTAAGTTTTGGCCATTATAAAGACATCAACGCGCGGTACATTTTCTATGATAAGAATGACCTTCAAACATATTTACAAAATTACTATGCTTTTTCAAGTTTTCACTGCTGTCGGCACTCTTAGAGTGCTACTTTATTTTTTTTCTATGTTTTCTCTCAAGGTGGTCCCATTGTCATCAAGTTGGAATCTGATGAGAGGATCCCATCCCATCCCAATCGAGGGAAACCCTCAAGTATTTTTAAAATTTAAGTAACTTGTGCATTTGCTCTTGGAAATCATCATTTGGTAAAGTGGAGCTGATGATGAAGACCACAGATGGCCATCGGAACTAGGTACTCAATGATAAATATTTCACGGGTTGCGGTTCGATTTCTTTAATATGGTTGCTAAGCAATTTATGCTCGTCACAGTGCGTATGGCGAGTGGTTGTTGAGGAGTTCTCCTGGTTCTTACCAGGAGAACTCCTTTGTTATTCGTTATCATGTAATTGTGCTTTTGTGTGCTATGCTATGTCTTTTGTGTGCACTGAATCAATTATTTATGAATCTGATAATAATTCTGATATGTAAAACTCTAATGTCTTGTCTTACAGAATGGTCACAAATGCTCCACTGACCGAAGTTAGTCAAGATTCAAGTTCCGTAGTACGCAAGTATGAAAGGATCAATTAAAGCAGTTAGTGGCTCTCCAGAAATTGAAGTGTCGAGTCCAAGATTGTATCTCCGTCCAAAGACCAATTTACTTTGAAAACAGTTTAGTACCCCTGTTTGAACACCTGAACTTCCCTCCCCGGTAGAGAAAAGTCTGGCTACAGACAGATGCCATCAATCCATCGGATACCTTAAAATATTAGGATAAATTGTACAGACGCCAGCAAATCAAGCTACCTGAAACTGTCGAATTTTCCCAAACAACCTTGAACCTTATGCTTTAGCGATAAAGTTGAAAATCTATTGAAGAAATTTGACAGATTGTAGTAGGTTGATGTGCTGGCGTCTGTACTTGAACTACTAAGTACCCTTTTTGTCACCTAAGATTAGTTACACTAACTTTATTTATACCATTATCCGTTACTTATACTTTATTGCAGTACGTACAGCAGTGGTGGTTACGAGTTGTAGGTCGTAGGTTCAAACCCAAGCAGGCACGTTACTTTATGTACATTTTTTCATCACCACTGCTGTCAAAACGATGAAGGAAAACATCGTGAGGAAACCGGCATGTCCTAGAACAAAAAATTCGAAGACATGGCGTGACATCCGCCAACCCGCACACCCCGCTTGCGTTGTGGATTATGGCCCACTCCCTCTCATAGAGAGGAGGCCTGTGTCCCAACAGTGGGAATATTATAGGCTGGTTATACTTGTCTTTAATATCAACAATGTCACAATATCATTAGTCAACTTTCAGATATGTGTGTTTAAACATTATTTACCTTTACAAAATGAATATCTTTAATTCCATGACAATTGATTTTGAAACAATAAGAAAGATTCGACAGCACCCTTCGTGGTAAATAAGTGGAACACTAAAGTTCGAAGGTAACGGCATTTTTCTACAGTATTTTTTGCTTAGTAAGGAGTATTTTATTTACGAAATCCCAGCAGTTATATCATCAAATATTTACAAGAGGAAAATGGAGGTCTTTATCGCAGGGCTGCTGACTAAATCCCGGAGCTCACGGTACATTACTTATGTCTAAAAGGCTGTATTTCTGTTCATTTAGAGTCATTGTCCTAACTGTGGTGTGATAGTGACTTGGTTTTTGTTACGTCTGTTTCGTTATTGGATGGATCAGTCTGATTTATAGTAAATATTCTGTTATAATCTCACCGTGAAAACTTAAGAGATGTGAGCTGTCAACAGAGTCAATCCCTAGCATCAAGTGGAATGACAGCGCACTTCAACCAGCTTTTCACGGTGAGGTTTTTACGGATTAGACTAGAGTAGAAGTCGGTGAGTGAGGGTGATGTGTTAGCTCAAAATCCGCAGTTTGGAAATCAAGGGCTTGCCCCGTATGTATATGTCGGAAATACGTCATCCGTTTGACTTTTCGAAACGTCAGCGCCAATTGGTGGCGCTGGACAGAGTCTAGCCTGAGTCCGTGGGGGGTCGAGGAGAGCAAGCTTCGAGGTAAAGAGGCGGACTTGATCATTGGACATCGCACGGACATGTGCTCAGAAACTGTCGCGCGTTCCGTATCGTTGAGTGTGTACCTACAGTGTGTGATTCGCTAGTGTGATTAAACTGTTCGTAAAATTATAATCTGATTTGAACTGTAAGCGGTTTTTCTATTGCGCAATAACCAACACTACCCATAGTACGCCTGATGATAACGAGACACATACCCTCTCTGTCATATATTAAGGGGATTACAGGACCTAAACGCAAAAAAAAACGCCAGATTTATAATGCCTAAAAGTATATGATCGACTACTGTAAACAAAATCAGAAAAATATATGATATTCTTGAGGATATGGGCTAGTTAGAGAGTGTGATGAAAACATAATACAATTTATTTGATACGATTGAAAAAAATGATGAAGATACCTCTAAAAACTTTCTTTTTACAATAAAAACCATACTAATATACATACAATCATTCTGATTTTTTGTCAGATTATTCTACAAGCAATATACTAAAGCACTAGTGTTTTATTTTTTTAGTCTAAATAATAGTTCTTTGTAAATAGATAACTGCTTCATATTTTGCAATAAATTACCAGCGTTGTGTCATCGCGCTTCTCTTTCTTTTCTATGAAGTCCGACAGTGACCGCGCTTTAGGCCATGTAGTCCCCTTAATATGAATGAACAGACGCGCTTCATAGATATGAGTAAAGTACCTACTAGTAGCGTCTTTCAAAAACCACATTGCATTATTATTTATTATTATTTACAAGACCTAGATCTCCCTTTTGTTTTACGTTAGTTTTAAATTGTTCTTCATAATGTGTTTCCTTCCTTTCGGTACTGTGCCAAATTATCATTTTTCTTTACGATTACCAGTTTCTCTGAGGATTAGCAGCCCTGTGGAGTCCCATCCAGTGGCATTTTACTGAGTGTTTATCTACAGTTTGGAGATCCCCGGAGCCTTGAAATGACTTTCTGTAGGTACCCTCTTCAAGAAGTAAGGGGCATTCTGAACTAATCTACATCTTGTGTACGGGGCCGTTGAGAGTTTGTACTTTTATAGGTATTTCAAGGTTGTTTAGCTTAGCAACAATTTCTTGCGCACCTACCAAATATATCAACTTACTTATGGAAATGATTGTAGTTGCCGTATATTATCACTACCTCTACAAGCAATTTCTTAGATTAAGAAGAAGAAAATCACTACAATTGGAGAAAACATTTAATCAATCATATCGAATACCTTTTCACAAATATAAACAAAACAGAACTATAAAATTACTTCAGTCAGAGTAAAAAAAAACATGGACATAACAATTTAAAGAAATTCGAAAGAGTTCAGTTCTGAATACAATTTTCTCTTACTTATTGGCTGGCCTGGCTTCCGTCAACAGTCCGGAAATGAGTTTTGCCGTCTTATTCCCCCCCTCGTTCCCTCCCCTCTACCTCCTTCGTCCCGTGGCAGGGACAGGCAAGCCACCTCATTATTAGCACGTCGGAAAAATCCATTTGACCCCGGCCGACTTAAAGAATAAACAATTCAACTCCCTTACAAAGTAACTTGTTTTTTTTTTATTTGGTTCAGTTGCTGCTGTTTATTTATGAGTTGAAGGCGAAAATATATATGGTTTTTATTCTGGACAAGTTAAAACAGAATATTTTTTAATTTACATACACCTACGTGTATTTCAATTTTATTTATTCGCCTGAGCTCACATTTTGTAAATGGTAGACTCGTGTTTGCTTTTGCAATCCACAAAAACGAAGCCAAAAATAATTATTGTACGAAAATAAACAGAATCCCTGACGAGGTTCACCGAGTGAAAGCAAACAGGTTACCCGGAACCTGCTCATACACAGTAATGGAATCAAACGCCACTTAAAAACTCGAAAAACAATCGTTAATCATAACTTTTTCAGCACTAAGATTAGGAAAGTCACAAACGAGATCTCCCATGATATCAAATTATAAATTCAAGGCACGGTCAACGGGTGGGCTATAAATTTCTCCAAAACAATCATGGATGCGCGAGATGCATCCTTAGCCAACATGTTTTTGCTGATCACAAAACGATATGTTGACGAATTTCAACCTTATGACTAATGCAATGAGTATTTGGTTTCACAAATTCATGATACAAATTAGCAAATTTTAACTTGGCTTTAGATGCCGTCCCGGAAATCCCAAAAATATAGGACAGGCTGGATTTGCTAAACTTAAAAGCGTACCTTGGATTGTGGCCAGTTGCTACCGATATGCGGCCAAATCGAGATGGAATTGCTTTTTGTGATTTATTGCGAAACATAACGTCGTGTACCGTGGTTTGATTATTGGAAAAGGTATCCTTGTATACACACTGCCATTTATCTTTATTTATGTTACCAAAATATCAGTGAGCACGCCACGAGTTATAATAGAAGATTAAGAGAGAAAGATCTCGAATTAAGTCAACTCGGTCTTTCTTATGCAGGAGTCAGACAAGAGGCAAAGTCGTGTCTACCGAACAACAAAAACTAACTTAAAATTAGAAATAAAATTATTCCTAGTTCTAGCTGGTACATGGGGTTGACTGTACCGTAATCAAATAGACACCTACCAGGCGCACGTAACATCGTAGAGATGCGCCGCAGAGGAGAGGCACAAAACGCTAGTGCGCTACGAGCCCTCGACTCGCGTGCCGTCGAGGGCCGCCAGTGATTAGAGCGCGCTAACAAAGCGCAGAGGGCTCTTAACCTACATGCTCCGTTTCACAGCATCGCCCGGTGACACTCCTAGGGACCGCTGCGAGCCTGGTAGCACACCCACTCGCTGACGGCTAATCTCACTTTACTACAATTTTATTCTTTTCTTTTATTTGAGCAACGGCGAGCACGTCAACGTCATGTAAAAGACAATCAAGATAAAATCAAAATTCATAAGATGCAACTCTAAATGGTATCACTAAAACCTTATCAAAAATTCAACAGTGTACCGGAACAATAAAATACAGGGGCGAGCATAATATTAAACGACACGTCATAAAACCTTGAAGCAGCAATACATAAAACAACAGACAATGTTACAAAGCGCCGTAGATTTCCTAGATAAAACCGAGAAGATGACTCGCCGAAATTTTCAGTTTTATTTTGCAAAACTAGAAGTACTTGTGGAGGCTTTTATGGCATCAGGGAGCAGTAATAAAACGGCATTTAATAAAAACGGAGCTCCGCGAGGCAGGCACCGGAGCCGCTAACACTACAGCCGGGAACATGAAACACATTGACACTTTGCAGATATTGATTTCCAAAGCTTATTTCTAGCCGAGTGTTGAACATCGTCGTCGTCGCATTGATTCTTGTGAATTTATATAGAAGCTGGCACCTCGTCAAGTAATAAAGCCGTTATCTTCGCTCGTTTGCGCCAAAACGGAACATTGATATGCCCCATATTCGGCAATAAAAAGCTGGGAGCGTGCAGAAGCCGAATTTCAGCTAACGGCATGGTAATTACGAGCAAACTCCGAAGGTGGGAGACAACTTTACGCTCGTAATTTGTTGCTAAACTTAGTTAATGTTCCCCCTGACAAGATAAATTCATTAAACGTTACCTGTTTCGAGCTTATAGACGACAAATGAATCGACGTCCTCCTCTCTAACGACATCGTCTATCTTAAGTGTATCGCTCTCAACCCAAACCGTTATAATACTGCGAGTGTCTCATTTGATAGTCATATTAGACGACCTGCTATTCAATTTTAATAGTTTATAAATCTTTTGACATTTATAGAGTTGAAGAGCCAAATCATTTCGAGAATATTGGCAAACTTTCAAATAAATCAAATCAATAGCAAATAACGTTGTCTGTCAGAATAAATCCCTCGTCTGCAAACTATTACTGTGAATTCCATTTTCTCGAACACGACTCTTCACTTTTATGTTGAACTTGTTTAGGGCGCCACCGTCAGTCACAGCAGTAAAACCACAATATTGTCCAAGTGGGTCGATATAAAGCCTAAATGGCGCCGGAGCGGTCAGTGCATCCCGGGGAGAGTGGCCCCACTCGCATTAAACTTTTACAATGCCATTAGAAGACGAGACGGTGAACGGACTCCTGATTGCTTTCCGTACCATTTTAGCCCATCAACTCCGGCGTTTCAACGTTTAGCTGAAGCCAACATTTTGAAGAGCTATTGTTTCAGTTTATTGCACGACTTCAGCTATGATGATGAATAAGACAAATTGAGGAAAATGGTTCAGTCTTTTTCTGGAGAGCAATGTATAAAGCTTTGTCAAAAAGAAAAGCCTTGTATAACAAGGGTGGGTTCATATTTTTTTACTTTCTTATTTTGCTTTTAAAAGGTTTAGAAATATAAAACCGTCACACAGACAGACAGATTTTCTTGTCCTCTTTGGACAAGAAAATCTTGAAGTTTGTTCTGCCGTTATATGCCAATGTTGTCTAATACATGTGTTGTAGTATTTACCCCAGACAGAGTAGGTATATATTCTAATTCTTATTACTAGCTGCGCCCCGCGGTTTCATCCGCATAAGTGTCGATCCCGTGGTAATATCGAGATAAAAAGTATAATGTGTTAGTCCTGGTTATAAACTATCTGTGTACCAAATTTCATACAAATCCGTTCAGCCGTTAGTGCGTGAAGAAGTAACAAACATACAAACACACTCACATACTTTCGCCTTTATAATATGAGTGTGATAAATGCGAAAGTGACTTTATTTGTTACGCTTTCACGCTAAAACGGTGGAACGGATTTGTATGAAATTCGGCAGATGAATAGATCATGATCTGGTTTAGGACTCATGATACTTTTTATCCCAGTAGTCCATTCCCTTCAAATAATTTCCGACCTCCATACGGGTGAAGCCGTGGATAAAAGCTAGTATTTTATAATCCTGGCTTAGTTTTTACAACCCTTTCAACATATAAATTATGATATTGATGAATATCTATATAATATAAAAGAAAGTCGTGTTAGTTACACTATTTATAACTCAAGAACAGCTGAACCGATTTGACTGAAAGTTGGTGGGGAGGTAGCTTAGAACCAGGAAACGGACATAAGATTTTTTTAACTTTTTTTTATTTTTTATTATAGGAGTAGGGTAGGAGTAGTGTAGGAGTAGGTTAGGAGTAGGGTAGGAGTAGGTTAGGAGTAGGGTAGAAGTAGGGTAGGAGTAGGGTAGGAGTGGTGTAGGAATAGGATAGGGTAAGGGGTAGGACACCACGCGAACGAAGCAACGCCGGGCAGCTAGAAATATTCATATGGCAAAACCAGGTTTGCCGGGTCAGCTAGTATATTATATTGATGTGTGTAAAAATCTTATAGAGGTTTTTCTTTACACCATTAAAAACACAACAAATGCAGACATAAGGGGGGAAAATGCCCTTCATAAAATCTTCGTCGCTCCGTCATAAAACAGCTATAATTTTGTTCACAATGAAGATTTTAGTAGACGACAAAACGTAGCTTCATATAATGGGGATATAATAGAAATATTGATGGTAGACCGCAAGTCAGTAAATCTTTTTATAGTTTCTTTTAAACCCAAACATTTTAATAGACAGTGGCGAAGGTTCCATACAACTCGATTCCTACCAGCTTCCCTTTGAAAAATGGCACAGTAAATAATAGACAAATAATATAATCATATTAAAGATATCTACTCCGGCTTTCCTCTTACAAAAATTTACCCTTCGCTACTGTTAATAGACATGTGGTCCGTGAGTCTGCAATTAAATGAAATAGGTTGAAGTAGCACGTGATGCTGATTTTACAAAGAATATATTATAACCACTTGACTGCGCATACAGTGCCCCGACCCTCGAAAACTATTAGTATTTTGTCGCCTATGAATAGGCTACAGTACTAGTAACCATTTTAGTTGTGTTCAAGTGTTAGACCTGTATGCACGCTAAATTAATACATTTTTTTTAAACTTTTTATGCAATTATCACGCATCAAAATGCCTTTGAGTATTTTTCATCATGTTAAAATCCATTTTAACATGAGAAATAGAGCAGCCCTAACGGTAGGCGTTACGAATTAATGTTGTTGAACTGTCAAAATGGAAGCCATTGCTACTGATAGTGTGTTACACAATTACTCCGCTTGTTATAAAAAGGTGCGGTTTTTTTTCTTGCGTATGGGAAATCATCAAATGACTCCTCCCGCTCTGGGTGGAGTGGAAGGGAGTGTCAGACTCTTACTGACTAAAACCCACCCGCGTTCCTTCCTTAGCCCTTTATGTTCCGGGCCAGCGGTAACCCTTTCGGATAATCCCGCTGAAAAAGGTGCTTTTGTTTTGTCATTTTGTGTCTAGACCGAACATAAAATGCGAAAGTTTAACCAAAACAAACAATTGCAAAAGAAACCTATCAATGAGATTAACGAAAGAAGTAATTACAAAATTACACCATAATTCATAAGAGCCAGCCAAATGAACTTAATGAATAACACATAACACAGTCTACAGCAGTTCATATAGCCGACGTGACGTCATTAGCAGGGCCGGATTGAAAGCACATATCACGTGAAATGGCACACGGAACAATACATTCTAAACCAACCTTTATTAAACCCTATAATACGTAATTTAATTGCACAATTGCGACCCAAATTCTCTCCTGCTTCCAAAACGTCGCTAACGTTACAGAAACCATTTACAGTGTAGACCGAATAGGTGTGTATTCCTTGGACATATTTAATGAAGTCCCGAATCACAAGGATAATGTATGTAAATAGATACTGGGTCACGGTTTATATTAGTAATTGGTGCGTCGTTCAATTGTGGCATAGAATTGGAATGGAATTTATTTATGACTGGGATGAGAACCGACTCACGTAGTGGGTTTATTGCCGCAGTGCTGTTGCGGTACACCTCTGTAAATGTCTCATTCAATCAAGTCTGCTGATCGCATTACCGAAGGCCTCAGCTGAACGGTGACGTCATAGACTGAAGGTCATTTGTCAAGGATTTTTGCTGAATAATATCGTTGTGGGGAATCTATACGCATGCGTGGACACTGCGAACTGTATGGGGATATAAATAAATTGAAAAGCTTAAAACTCAGCAGCAGCTGCGAATGGTGGCAGTGGAGCGAGAAATGACATGCGAACACGTACATATAGCTGGAGCTTTATCGTCCAGCATTCACATCCACTCGTGTATCTGTACAATCTATACGTGTTTGTGAATTCAGAAGGATTTACCCCTTCACAATATGCTAAGGGTTTTTATAATTCCATATATAAATGATGGAAGTCTTAGTAAAATTTCTCTTCTTTATTAGGTACTTTAGGTAATCTTAGTTGGTGCATGATGGCTTAGTTCTGTGCTCTTAACTATGCCTGTTTATTTAGCATCATGGCTTTGGCCAGTGGGGCCTTCATTAGATCAATATTTTCTGGTCCCATGCCTTCTACAATGTTTAATACCTATTTGATTATCTTAACTAAACGAAACTTTAACAGACTGTTCCTAAGTGCTATTAATAAAAACCAAATAAAAATCTCTTTAGAAAAACTACAAACTGAATTCCCAGCACACATAAAACAAAAGAAATCACAACTACAAAAACTAAGCACAGCGGATAGACAGTACGAATTAAGGAGAGATGCGGGCACCCAATCGGATAACAACGCTGATTGCAATTTGATTTAGCCGTATAATCACTAAAACAATCAACTAAATGTACCGAGCTTCGCGTGTGGAACTGCTGGATAATAATGGCATAGGCCCACAATAGGCTTAGACGCCTAATGCGGTGTGGTTAGACAATAATAGTACTTAGTACGACAAACACTGTAGTATGTTTCCATCCCGTAATACCTAGGTACCTCGTGCTGATGAAGTAGATTTAGATTATAGCTAATTAGTTAAGTTTGATAATAAAATAGCAAGCTGAAGTGGCAATGGGCCGGCCACATTAGCCGTAGAACCGATGGCCAGTGGAGTAGATGTGTTCTTGATTGGAGAACGCGGATCTGCAAACCCAAGGTAGGACGCCCGCAGGTTATGTGGAGCGACGATCTTCGCAGGGTCGCTGGTAGCAGCTGGATGAGAGTTACCGAGAATCGAGCTGAATGGCGTGAAATTGGAGAAGCTTATGTCTAACAGTGGACTGTTGTGGGCTGATGATGCTTATTACGTAGCTATATCTTTTCTTGAGAAAATTTAAGAAAAACAACATTTCGATTCGATTCTCACAAAAGAACAATCTAGACCTTAGTTGATCTTTGTATCGGAATTTTAAACCCAACATTCAATTCCATTGAACTCTTTCCAAGTCAATTTAAGTTAATAACGTTACGATGCAACAAAGAGCAGCCGTCCCGCAAATCGATAGTAGGTATCGATATAAAGAACATTGGCGATTCGATGACGGGGCCTTTAAATAGGAAATCGGATTACTGGTATATGGCACTGGCGAATAGAGGACAGGAAACGAGGCATTGTGGTCGAGTTCCGCGCTTCAGTGCCTCTCTATACACCGAGTACTTGTTTAGATGTACTGACCTATGTTATGTGGATTTAGCTGATACGGTTCGGCGGATATTAGCTAACGCATCCGGACTGTCAAAGTCATTGGTCATAATGTTCTAGTTGGTACCAGATGACGTGATTAGCAAAGTGCTGCTGGATATTAGCCGACATAATACGAAAACATCAATAGGTATGTAGGTAATTAGCGTCAGAGTAAGAGGACACTTTAAACGTAGCATATTGGTATTCCGTAGTCCATAATTTAACCGAACATGGGTGTCGTGAAAGATAGGGGTTTGTGGCTAAGTAATTATAGCCGCACGGGTCGATCGGTCAGGTTAAGCTACGCTTGCTACGGTTGGTCTGTGGATGGGTTACCATCTTTACATATCAAAACCCCTCCGTGCCTCGGAAAGCACGTTAATCCCGGCTGTCATTCGTGGATCTTTGGCATTCGTCATGGGTCGTCAGAAACCCGGAAGTCTGACAACCAGTCTTACCCAGGGCTAATACCCAGTAATTGAGTTGTGGAGGTCAGACAGGCAGTCACATCATGTGAAATACTGGTAGTCAGCTGCATGCGGTTAAACTGGAAGCGGACATCAACATAGTTGGAAGAAGGCAAGGAGATGATGGGTGTCGTGTAAGATGGTTAGATCTTAGAATAGGTAACAGCCTTCTTTGACATCTAATAAAAACATATACCGTTCACCATAACGTTTGCTCAAGTCGTAGAGTATTATATTATCTGTGCTCAAGTACAGAAGTGAGCGTTTACGGAATAAATAAGGCAATATACAGTATACTGAATTATGTTCCGGATACCTCAATTTTCCACATAAATACTTACCGAGCTTTTGCAGCTACTTACGAAATATAAATGTGTAATATATGTTATACATAGTTGATTATTCGCTAATGGATTGGAAAAGCTTTTAATAAAATATCACTACATTTGTTACTCCAGAGAGTTGCGAACAAATTGACATTGGCAAGATTAAAAACCTTTTTCCGCGATTTATATTATTGCTCCGACAGAAATGAAAATCGAGAGGACAGTTTTGGATTATTATCATCTTGTGTAGTTGTTGTAGAAAAACTCGCTTTTTATATCTAATCACAATGATATCAACATAAACAGGGTTTATTTACTTTTCATAAGCGACCACACTGAGAGCTGCCGGTCGATTCTGTAAAAATCTCACCGTGAAAACATAGGTGAAGTGAGTTCGTTTTTGCTAGGAATTGACACTATTGACAGCTCAGTGATAACCCAGTGATAACTGCCCCGATTTACAAGTTGTAGGTTGTGGGTTCGAACCCAGACAGGCGCTTTACTTTGTGTAAATAATTTCATCACCACTGCTCTCAAAACGGTGAAGGTAATCGTAAGGAAACCGGCATGTCCTAGAACCCAAAAAAAAATCGGTGACATGTGACATCTACCAACCCGCACTAGGCTCGCGTGGTAGAAGCCCATCCCTCTCAAAGAGAGGACACCAGTGTCCCAGCAGTGGGAACATGATAGGCTGATAATGTGACCGAAATGAAATTCGAGAGGCCTTTTCGAATTATTATTATCTTGCGTAGTTGTTGTTGTACTCGTTTTTATATCCAATCAAAATTTTGTAAGTCAAGCATAAACAGGGTTTATTTACTTTTCATAAGCCACCACACTCGGGTCTGAATAATTCCGTCCCAATTTACTCTCCTTCAAGAGGTTACCTCAAAATTCATTTTTCACGCAGCGTACCTTAGAATAAAATGTACAAGATTAGTTTATTCGCTCGGAGGGCCGGGATATCAGTGTTTAGGCCCGTCGCCATGGCAACTGGAGCAGAAGGGCCTATTTGCCGCTCCATTGGGCATTTTGAGTGGCACTGACGTAGTTAGGATCCAACATGTGTGTTACAATGTCGTTATAATGAAGTTTGAAGACAATAATGGCTCATAGGAGATGCTTGGGCAGCAATATCAAAGGTTTAGGACCTGATTCAGACTTGTTATGCGACGGTCTAATAGCTAGATACTTCGTTTGTGATACCCTCTTCACATGTATGATTTTATCAAGATTTTAGAGAGCTATGTAGGTACTTGAGTATTGAATTCTTCGCTTTAATAAATCAGGCCTATTCTCTATCAACTAATACTGTTCTTGATTTAAAAAGATTTGTTTTAGTTACTGGATTTATAAAACCAGTTTAAAAACATGGTCGCGTATATCGATTTGCCAAAAAGAGAATTATATGCGACTATCCTCCTATCCAATCCAATTACGACAATCGATTGCAATCTCAAAAAAAGTTGACAGTGTTGCCACAACTAGATATGAATAAAGGATGGCCGCCGTACTAGCCTGAGGTACAGACGCCAGCACATCTAGCTACTACAATCTGTCAAATTTCTTTAATAGATTTCAACTTTATCACTAAAGCATAAGGTTCAAAGTTGATTGAGAATATTTTACAGTTTCTGGTAACTGCTGGCGTCTGTACTAGCGTAAGTACTGGAATGTGGTCTAGACATTTATATTTCTGTCCTATAAATAGTGGCGTCCTAGCAAGGACGAGCAGGTTTATCGATATAATCGTTTACAGTTAAAATCGGCATGCCATCGATTTGCTTTTTAATCGATTTGGATTGTTGATGCACATTTTTAGTAGGAAACATGTTTTGTAGTGGTTTTGCGGTGCTTTTGAGACTTTGAGTTACATTCTTTTATTTTATTTCTTGATGTTTTAATTGTAGACATATTCTTTTAAGATAACTGCATCGCTTGAATATGCTACAACTAGCTTCTGCCCGCGACTTCGTCCGCGTAAAATCTCTTGCTCTCCCGACCCACCCCGTCGGCGTTGCATCGCATCGCCTGCCCGCGCTATTAGTTCGTTTTCGCGTTCTTTCTTACTTTTTTTTTGCTCAAGAATTCAGCTGTCAAATACAAAAACAATTTTTCAAATCCGATTGTAAGTTTTTTTTTTTTTTTTATTTGAATTGGGTTTGCTCTTGACTCTAGTCTAGATCAGAGGTGACAGAGACAAAGTCGACGGTGGAGTGAGCTTACCAGCTTTATTATTAATTTGAATAGATACAGATTAACGACAAATAAAAACAACCCACATTTCCAACCTACGTCTTGGGAAAACCGAGTACAAGTGACAGGGTGGTCGTTTGTTTGCTAGGACTAACTTTACGCCTCCACTCAACTCTAAGCCTCAACACAGTAATAATATACAAAGTTAGGCTGTTGAAGAGTATCCAACAATAAATCCTCACCATTGTCTGAAAGAGTCCGCAGATCTTATGCTGTAGATATTACCGACCAAGACTTAGTGCCAAGTTAGCAACACCAAAGGAACCCTAAAACCAAGCACTCAACTAGTCTGTAAACAAAGACAGGCCAATAAAAACTGCTGCAAAACAGCAAAACTGTTTTCTTGTTACCAAACGGAAAACGAGTTTTACAAAGTTGTTCCTTTAGAAATACAACGCTAGAATCATGTAGCTGCGCCTTTATACCTCCTTTCTCTATGCTCCCCTGTTCTGACGTCACAGTCAAAAGGTGTTCGTATTTCAAACGGATAGGAACATGAGGATGCAAAGGTGATATTTATTTGTATTCCAGTGTTCAAGGGCCTTGGTTGTCTGCTTTGGTTCAATCAGGTACAACCATTTGTAGCTCTGTTATACCTAGTCAAAATCTGTTGGAAGTATTTAAAAGTCTCTTTCTTGAAGTTGATGTATACTACGACCAACTACAACGTTGTTCTGTGAGTACTTCATCAGCACTAGCGTAAAGGATATTCATAAATATCATCCATATTTTGCCGATGTAATGTACGCTATATCTTCAATATGATTTACTGAAAACGCCTGAATTTGTTCCTGAGACACAGTATAGGTATATAAAAGCTGAATACCACATACGATGTGTGTTAGTCATACTACACTAGGTAGGTCCCATATTGTTTTCTACAGTCAGTTACAACTTCTAGCTGGTAAAGTTAATTGTAACAACTCTGCTAACACAAAGTTTACTGAAATCTATGCTCACACTAAACCTTGAAACTGCTCCACACATGTCCTTCTACCACTGAAAGTCAACTAAAAATAGATAAATTTCCCTTCGCACCCTCCCTGCCCACAACACTCCGCGAGGTTGCATTCTTGTTAAACAAAAGACTGTAGCGCACAAACTACGTCGCAAAAAGTTCTAAGACGGCTCTCTTATGGCCACTAAACCTACGAAATGTAACGCTAGCTCTTTTAAAGAACGTAGGAACCTGAAGAGCGTTTACGCCGTACGGCATTTCATACAAACTTTCAAGCCCTTGTTTTTCTACGAAAAAAAATAAATGAATGAACCGATTTTAATGAAACTTCATATGCATAAGCAGGATACAAAGGTCTAAAAAGTTAGTAAAGAACATTTTCCAAATGTCTTATTTAAAAAAAGATAACTGGAAATCTCTGTTTCTGTGGATAATTTAAAATCGGTCTAATTTGGCTGTCACACTATTTTTCGAAAATGTTCTTTCAATAACTTTTAAGACATTTGTATCCTGCTTATGCGTATGAAGTTTAATTAAAATCGGTTCATTCATTTCGAAAAACAAGGGCTTGAAAGTTTGTATGAAATGCCGTACGGCGTAAATGCTCACTTATCTGTCACATGGATGAAGGTGATTCCAATCTTCAATAATATTTTACAACACATTGAAGTTGCAATGTGATAGCAAGAATTATGGTACTCGAAATTTTGGGATTTTTAAAACTTTGATCATGTCTTTAACATTCATGTTCTTTATTTATCTCTGTAGACTTAGCTGTTATTTTTGTTTTATATATTTACGTAATACCTAATATAAAAAAAACCCAGAGGAAAGTTATTAATATGACCAAATTCCTCAACACTAAATTAAACCCACTTATAATCAGCTCGTCAACTAAGCAGAAATAGTGATTCGGTATTTTGTCAATGTCGCTTGCTCCGTGGCCCTAATCTTGCGAACTGAAGGCTTAGCACGGAGTACCACCGTCGCCATCTTGGAGTGGGGATTAAATTTCAAAGAAGCTCTTTGAATTGAGGGTAGGTGTGTGTGGTACTGTTATATTTTCTCTAAATCTATTCAGCGTGCAGGTAGACATGGTTCTTTTGCACAAACTTGCATTGGTCTTGTGTGCTGATATTTTCTTTGATGGTAAAGAAAATATGTTTTGAAATTTTCCTTTTTCTCGAATTCGCAGTATCTCCAGCTATTGACATGTTTATATTTCCTTGGAATCTTAGTTCACAATGTTTAAGTTAACTGTCACTGCTTACTACCGCGACATCGCTGCGGAATACAGACCATTATTTTTTGTCCTTACCATAATCAGCCTATAATGTTCCCACTGCTGGGACTACTTCCCTCCAGTCTATATGAGAGGAAGTGGGCCATAATCCACCACGCGGGCCCAGTGCGGCTTGCTGGATGTCACACGTCTTCGAATTTTTGGTTCTTAGACGTTTCCTCACGATGTTTTCCTTCACCGTTTTGAGAGCAATGGTGACAAATCTCTTGCCCTTACCCAATTTATTTGTGTTTGGCGCAACATGCGGAATACGTAAGATATAACATTAAATTGTGCTAGAATAGAATTCCATTAGCTTAGCATCGTTAGTTAAAAAGAACATTGAGCACACATCTCTGTGTGGGAACACTGGGAACAGATTATCTCCGCAACTCACTCCACAAGGGAAATATAAGCGTAAAACTTTTTAGAATTTCTAATGCTTATTTAATTTTATTCACTTCGGCTTTCCAGAACTTTTCACGTCCTTCCAACATTTTATAATCAAATTTTAATTTTTCCAACTTCTGCAAAGCTTCTGCAAGCTTTCTGCAAAGTCTTGGGAAAAAATAAATGAGTTTCTCTCATTTCTATAAAATATTGCAAACCTCTCCATTAAAGGACCAAGTTTTGTATGCGTTGTTTGTACGGCTTCCTTTTGATTTCATGAACATATTGAAGTTTTCTTATTCTTTCAAACGTTACTAAGTAGGTAATGCAGAAAAATATCTTATAATAATGTCAACGACTTCAATGAAAAACTATTCAAGTTCTTAATCTCCTTTTTCCCATAGACCCGAACACTTTTTAAAACCATTTAATATTTTATGGCAATAGACTCGCTCCCTATTGGGACAAATAACTGGTGAAATGTGACTGCACCCTTCGGGGTTGACACGCGTAATATTATGTTATGTTAATATTTTTTCTAATAATATTTCTTACAAAGAAAAAAGGACACCAATGGCAAGTTCCATATCTAGATTAAGGATTATTTCTGTGTATATACCACAGAAATCTTATAAGATTTCTGTGGTATATACACAGTAATAATTCCTAGTCCCATTCCATTTACCAGAAACTTCGCCACAAACTAGTCCCATTGTTCCAGCCTTTGAATAAACCACAAACAACAACATTCTAGCACTATTCAAAATATTGATCATCTAAGCACAACTGGCTGCATTTAGCACAATACCCGACGTGGCCGCTCGCAAGTTTTCAATAGACTCAATGAAGTGTACATTGCGACAGAGCAGAACACGCAGATAGCTGAAATTAATAACCTGGTACACTTTATATATCTGGTACAGTTCATTTATCTGGTACAGCTTGTATAGCTTTGTCCATTGTGTGTGCTGTCGTCGGGTAGGATAATGGGTTTTATGCCATTAGTGTTGAATAGTTGTTTGTAAACGTGCAACTGGTTTTTGGGTGTTTAACGCTTGTATTTCATAGTAGGCTGTAAATAATGTACTACGTTACTGTACTACTATGATTTATTACTAAGGCTGTATGCCAAATCGAGAGGGATAATGTGGCTAATTTAAATACCTAGGTAGGTAACTATAGGGTTGTCTTTTTTGTTGTACCTATAGATAACTTAGTCCAGTTTTCATTTATCTCTGCTAAATTCTGTTTCAGATTAATCAGCACACAAACAAAAGCTAAACTAGCACGCGTTGTCTGCCATTGCCGTATCCCAATTAAACAAAATGCTAACGCCTGGCGTAGGTTTTATTCACTGCACAATTAACCGAGAGGACGGGCCAAACCTTATCAACGACACACATACACAACAAAAGGGCACTCGAGCCGCTTAAACAATGGTCACTCTACAAAGCCACCCCAAATCCCTCCAGAAAGGAAAATTGGAATAAAACCTTCGCAACATCGACTGGGCTACCAGATAATATATTTAAAAAGACATTATGTTGTAAAAAGGAGATTTGGAAATAGAATTTTGAAACCGTATTTTAAAAGGTTTGAAAACAGAACAATATGGCGGGTCTTAGTGCGGGTAGGTTACTGGGAATAAAAGTTAAGGGGGGAGTTTTACTTTATAGGTTTTCTGCGAGAGTAATGGACTTTTCTTGTCCCTCTGTCTTTAGGAGGACTGGAGTGTGTGGAATGGGAATAAAACTTACTTTATTGGCAGGAATACGTAAGATTCATCTTATAGAAACCTTTTTGCTATAACCAAACGCCCTTTCAGTTTTTTTTCGCACAAAGGAGGAAATTGTACCTGCTAATCAGGCACGGGGATAGAAAAACTTGACAGAGGAAGTCATTCATTACTGTGCCTATGAGCAATGTACCGCCAACTAACTAACCTATCATCATTGTAAATCAAGCTAATCCTGCAAATCTTCAACCTTAACCGGTTTTTCTTAGCAAACGTTAAATTGCTACTGCATTACTTAAAGAAAGGGAATTATAGGTGGCGCACTTATAATAACTGCAAGCACTTCAAACTACCCGTGGCTGTGAAATTATGGGTTGAAACGGTCGATAAAATTGCACCGTAGGTATCGTCTAAGCACTTTTATGACCAGTGGAAAATATTATTATTTCGCAAAAAATTATAATATAAGTAGACACAATTTCCAACTAAGCATTTATTCAATTACATTTATACTGCTAGCTGCTATAACCAGTGAAATAAAATATGCCGGCAATATATGTATTTCTCAGGCAATTTATGACACCAATTCGTTAGGTACTCTTATGAGAAATGGACAGTGCTTTAAAACAATAAACATAAATACAGCTGTCTGCGAAAATAAAAGCTGCGAGAATAATATTATTACAATTATGTATAATCGTTAATAAAAGGCTTTTATTTGTTTGTTTGTTTCGTAGACTCATTATAGCCTATTTGAATAATGTGAAACTTTAGGGAAATTGCCTAATTAATTTCGATCTCGCAACTCAATAACGTCCAACCGCTTTATAGTAACGTGTTTTGTTTCGATATTCCTATATATAACTTATAAATTGATACTCGTTCGAAGTCCTCCCTTAACAGATTGATCCGAAATTACTAAGATAAATTCAAAACGTATTTAGAAATCTCTATATGAAAACCTCGACAACAACCGGCAACGTTGTAACAAAGCAAACGTGTCCTCAGAACGCTAAGCCTTCCTCTGGACAGCCAATATTCAGGTGATCCTATAAAGCCGGCTATCCCCTTTTTTTCCCCTTTTTTTTTCTTTTTTTCCCTTTTTTTTCCCCTTTTTTTCGCGGTGTCAATCACTCATATTCCATCAGGTCACAGTCTCTTTTAAAGTCCAGACATACCTAATCTTGGTCAGATCATGTGAGCACCATGTAAATTAGTGTCTGAATTGGCATTTTGAGGAAATAACCACACAGATTTGAGTCAAGGAGCCTTCCGTTAATTGTTTGATCTGAAATCTCTGAAATGCGAAAATTAAATCAGAAATCTACATATCAAAAACCTCCATAACATCCGGCAACGTTTGTAACAAAGCGAACGTAGTCGTCAGAACGCAAAGCGATCCTGCTTGACAGCCAATATTCAGGTGATCCGATAAAGCCGGCTCTCTTTTGTTTCGCTGTGTCAATCACTCATATTCAGGTCACAGTCTCTTTTTAAGTCCATAATCTTGGCCAGAACAAGTGACGACCACGTAAACTAGAGTCTAAATGGTATTTTTAGGAAGTAACCACCACAGGCCCACTCAAGGGCCTGTCCAGCCAGGAAGACCTCCATTAATTGTTGTTAATTGTTGCTGGTGACTTGTAACACAGGTTTTTCCAAAAAACCTATATCAGGCACCAGTCTCTCACAAAGGTGGAATACAGCTGAGACATTTTTTTTGAACCATTACCTTTAAGTCAGCTTTGTGAAGAGAGAATAAATGATAAATACAAATAATAATAATTTTTTGATCCGAAAACAGGCAAATGATTTCAAAATGAAATCAGAAATCTCCATATCAAAAACCTTTACATCAATCGGCAACGTTTGTAACGAAGCGAATGGAGTCGTCAGAACGCAAAGCCTTCCTGCTTGACAGCCAATATTCAGGTGATCCGATAAAGCCGGCTCTTTTGTTTCGCGGTGTCAATCACTCATATTCCATCAGGTTGAACCGAATCCCCGTTAAAAAGAATCTGCAGAGCTAGAGCGTGGACTCGAAAAAGTTTATTACTGGTCGAGGCCGTTTGGAGTGGGACATGATCGAATTTTGATCGAACGACATCGACAGTTTGGTCGATATTGAATGTTAGGAAGGTTTTAGCTATGCCTGGTATGGTATCAAACAAGATGAAAAAAGTTATGAGCAGACTAACGACATTATCTAACAAAAATTTAAGTATGAGTGTTTTCTGATGGCAATTTAGTAACGGCAATAGTCAAGCAATCGTACTTTGCGTGCGTAGATTTTCATCAGTTGAGACGGTGGTCAAACGCATGAATTTATAATATCTACCTTGGCCAGAGACTAATGATAATGAGCATTACCATACAACGTGGCAATGCCGCCAGTCTCTTGGGTCAGTCACAGTCAGTTGGTGGGTCACATTACAAGTCGAAAGCGATGCGGATGAACTTCTTAAACTAAATAACTAATAACCTAAACTTACTAAAATATTATATTGTTATTTTTGTTAATTAATCCTAATTAATCTTGCAGGTGAGTGTACATAGATAACAACTTATACCTATGTAAGTTGGTATCTATGTACACTCGCCTGCAAAATTGCATGGATACCCTAATGTCTATTTTCCTGTGAACGTTTGAGTTCAATTTTTCGTAAATAAACTAGATGGCGTTGGTTTCGTCACAACTATGACTAATTTACGAAACGTAAGTAAGGAGTTGGGAAGAAACGTATTGAGCAAGGAGTTACACAGCTAATACATTTATCTAATTATTACATTACATTTACCAGCATAGGTAACTTAAATGATAAAAATAATAAAAGAAACCGATAGAAATAATTACGCTAACGAGTGGGTATTTTTAATAATGTAATATTCGTGTTGGTAGTTACTTATCAACAGGAAAAAAAACGCAGAGTCATCGCAAATAAACAAGCTCGCCGTGTGGGCTCGCCAAACAAAAAGGCATTATTAAAAATTATAGAGGTTTATTTCTTACAGTTTTATTCAAATATTTTATTTAAATTTAACAGTCAGTTTATTAATTATCGTAGGTATAACATTATAATATTACGTATACCTTCTTATTGAGGCCATATCTTAAGTATTCGCTTCCAAAATCGGAAAGATGATTGAAGCTTATGTTAACTCAATAAAAATAAACAGGAGACCAGATTATTTTATCACAAAGGTCAAACGGATTAAATGGATTAAATAGGTAGGCTAAAAACTACAAAATTGCACAAAATCATTTCAAATGGTTAGTAGGCAACATAAAAAACTAAAGTTTTTGAACTTGAAGTTTTCACAACTTTTTAAGTTAATAAAAATACGTAGATAATAGGTTATACGCACATAACCTGGTCTCCAGTTAAATATAAATAAAATATAAATAATAAGTACTACGTAAAATAATATTAAGTAAAATTATTTATTAATAGCTCGTAGCTACGTGACCAGTTGTATATCGCGTATTATTTCGATGCCACAACGTGTTGACTGGACTTAAAAGTTTTTTCATTTGTAAAGATGACACTATTCCAATCGAAGTTCAGGTGATCCAAAGCGAACTGTAATGTTGCCCTTTTATGGTTTTCCGTGAGCAAGGGTTTCACAGCATGCCTCCGATAATGCAGCCTTTCACTATGAAGAGCACGACGCGACGGACAGTGTCAACACTTGTGTCAAATAAACCAGCTCAGTGGTTCGTCGGCAGAAATCCATTTTCTTCATACTCCCTTGTCATGGTTTGATGCTGCAATGTGTTTATAAGTTGTGGTCTACCAGTTCTTTGATGGTGTTGCAAAGAACCCTCCTCTTCAAATCGTCGTACCCATTGAACAACTGTTTTTCTCTGCAACAATAAACCAGAAATTAATATATAATATCCAATACTGATTATTACGTAGTACAGTAACAAACAAATAATGGAGTTTTTAATATAAAAAACTACTTACGTTTACACCGATCTCTCCGGCTATTTCTGAAAAGTTTTTGCCTTGATTATACATAGATATTATTTGAGCTTTTGTAACGAAATCAATTCATTTTGGTAAAATAAGTAATTCACCTGGTTAAAAATAAAAACTGAACACAAGGCAGTCGAACGAGGTATTCGAAATGAACTTAGCGAACGATCATTTGACCTTAGTCATAAGTTCATAACCCTTCGACCTAAGTATTATGTATACTACCTACGTGTACCAATTATTTATAAATCCATAATCAACCTACCCTCTCAAATTTGAAAACTAAAACTTAGAAAATCAGACACCTACCTACTAATAAATTGATGTTTTATTTTAACTTAGTAAGTTAATAGTTAGGAACAATTTTCTTTAAAAGAAACTATTAATTATAAATTGTTTGAAGAGACAAAAGAAACTATAAAATATGTTGTCATATAAAGCAAAGCAACGCCATCTAGTAACAGCATAATTAAATTTTGTTAGTCATTAACTGGTTTTACGCTAGATGGCGTCATTTCTCGCTTCACACGATTTTTTTTCTGGGCTGTCCATGCATTTTTGCAGCCCACTACACATTTTATTATAATTCTGAATAAATCAATCATGTCTTCATAATATCTTGTATTTATTTATTAGAAAATAGTGCTATTGCACTTGAATTAGCCAAGAACCTCATATTTCCACTTTAACGAACCCAGAAGTAAATCACCCATAGTGAAACCACATAAACTTACCTCATTAGCCGTCACTCAATGATTGACGACTATTTGTAAATCATTACCGGAAAAATAACCGCACAATAATACTAGAGTCCCATTACCTAGGTACCAGGCGCCCAGAGTGAAGTAGGAGGTTTTATTACCCATTCGATATACAACGGCAGAACACATTGCGCGTGGAAAATCAAAAGGCCATTTGATTTTGCACGCACAATAACAGAATACGATCCTTTAGGGCTACCAACTAGTTTTTATTTCTATCTTAAACCACTCAAGGCGGTTTAGCAAAAAGTTCATTGAAAATTCGTTCACGTTCGTCGGGTAAGGGAGGTCCCTCGTTGAACGGCACCTGATCAGCATCGCCTTCGAGTCGTCTTCGAGTTGACCCCCCATAAACGTCGATCCTGCCTCTGGCTGTTTTATTACACCCATATTTAAGTTTTTTAGTGCCTACATTAAACGATGCTGGCTATGTTACTATACGGTGCGCCCTGAGGGCAGGATAGAAATGGAATCCATGTATCCAGTATTTATTTAACTTCTTTTTCTAAAACTCAACTCAAACTGCATGTGTACATTTCGTTGTTACAATATTCTTAAGTAAGTGCCAACATGAAACCCGGTTAGGGCACGGCAACATAATAATAATTTTAAACATAATCTATCAATCAAACTATTATACTTACATAAAAAATTATTAACGTATGTTAGTTTCACAAAAACTCGAGAAGGACTGAACCGATTTGCCTAATTTTGGTTTTGAAATATTTGTAGAACTACAAGGAAGGTTGAAAAGGTGAGTTTATATTTTAAAAAATTGCAATGAAAGTAGTAACGACCACTTTAATCGGCGGTACGAAGTTCTACTAATTATTTAATTATAACTACTAATTATTTTGTTCTAGGTATTCTGCGACCGAGTAAAAGCATTATTGTGTAAGATATTTTTTTAATTTTCTGCTACCACAGCTAAACCTGTCTTAGATTTCGATAAAATTTGGCAGGGAGATAGATTGCAAGCCGGGGAAGGACATAGGATAGTTTTTATCAACATACCTTGCGGGTGAAGCCGCGGGCGGAAGCTAGTTTGACATAAGCTTTTCGGATGCTTAAGACAGTCAAATACATTTTTAATTTTTCCATCATCGTTATCGAAGATAGAATGTCGCTTATCCTAGGCCCTCAAGACCAGCTATGTTGCGATAATAAACAAACGACCTGAGTCAGTTTAGTTTGATCCAGTAATATCGCCTTTATTTCAAAGTAAGTTCATATAAAATTCATTCAAGCAGTTCAAAACAAAGCCGTCGATCGATGCCTTTGTATGAATTCCTGAAGATCGCTAAGTATCTTTCAGCCATTATACAGAAATCATGGTACAATTCCAATAAATACCAATTATTTTAATTCTGCGAAATATTGTGCTGAAAACCTGTGTTTAGTATTGTTGCGAAAGAGTCGTGTATATAGCCCGAGAAAATCAAATTTTCTTACGTTTTTTTATAATTTGCAGGTCAGAGGGAGAAGGATAAGGAGGAGTAGGGATAAGGTTGTATGTTAATCTAAATAAGATTCGCGGTCGTAACTGATAATCATAAAAATCACCAATACTACTCTCTAAGTTCATATTAGGCTAGTCGAAGAATGCCCGATTCGTAAAATGCCCAACGGCTTGAAAAAGGACTAATTCGCTAAATACCTAAGTTCTGAAAATACCTATTTTTGGAAATAAGAATACCTTTTTTTTCATTTATTAGTTTTTTTTTTATTTTTTTTTTTTATTAATTATGGAACTAAACAAAATACAAACATAAACATCACAAAAGCCTCAATAGGTTTGTCCGGATGTATTTAATGATTATTTCATGATATCATAATATTTGAGGCTGATTCTATCTCTATATTCGTCTTGCTGACTCTAATGATTATAAGACTGTAAAGCCATACTAATATTATACCAATATTGGCAGCAGAATGGGCAGCAGCGTTCTCTATGCATTCCACCACCATACCATACTGCGTTCGCCAACCCGCCTGCCAAGCGTGGCGATTATGGCAAACCCTCCCCCTTTTCGGAGAGGCCTATGTCCAGCAGTGGACCTCTTTCGGCTGAAATGATGATGATGATGATGAAAGCCATACTTGTTACGGTCGCGAATCATATTTTAATCAACATGAAATCTGACACTGACCTGCAAATTGCAAAAACTTAAATAAATTTGAATTTCGAGAGCTTCCTTGGCGCATTCCCCTTAGAAGAAAATCTATGATAACCTGTTATTTATTAGAACCTTGGATAACATTAGAAACAGCTAACTTTACAAAATCACGCGATCTCTTCATTACCTATAGTCATCCAGTTTCGATTCGGACTTCTTTATATAAAACTACTTAACTATATTCAAAACAGTAAAAAGCCTATTCATCAATCAGATACAACATACCTACCTCGTATGTAACAACAAAGTAAAAATACGAATTCATTGTTGTATAATGCACAATAAAATTGCGAATTTCCTTACATCAGAATCGTATGTAATTTACGGCTATTTCCTCCAGGCTGTGCGGCCTGAGTAAGTGCAGGGACGCAGCAAATAAGATAGAAATGTATGGAAATGAGGGTGTATGGGCAGGGCAACAAGACGCATAAGTATTGCGCATTACTTATGGCCCGTCGCTTTTGCAGCTGCCTATATATATGCCGTATTGAACACCCTTTATTTCAGCTATGACCCAATACCATCGAATAGATTTTTTTTTCAATGCAGTATTTCGGGTATTCATACGAGGCCTAGTTCCAAATTTAAATCTAAACTCAATAAACTGCGTTCAATATTGCCTGTGTTATTAACCTGCCAGTATTTACATATAAAAACATTTTCGATTTGAATTTACAGAGTTAACCAGGGTTGCTATTCTGTATAAACCTCACCGTGATAACTTAGGTGAAGTGAGCTTAAAGTGAGCTGTCATTCCACCTCATGCTAGTGCTTGACTCTTGACAGCTCACTTCACCTATGTTTTCACGGTGAGATAAATCACAGAACAGCACTACTTATAGTACATGCTTATTCCATGAGTTACCTAGAGACATAGACGTATTATTGGCTTGAGCCTGCCACTGACTGGGGCTCTAACAGTGTCATCGATTTAAAAAGAAAATGCTGCAAAGTGCAAAGTTAGTATTTGAAGTATAAAAGTAAATCGATCCTTGCACGTGAATCCTAGCTACCTAAGCTAAGATTCATATAAATAGCTACTTGCAACTAGGAACTAGGCTCTCTAAAACCCCGCTTGTAGCGCACTCTTGCCTAAAATTCCAGACTGTTCACTCTTGAAGTGTCGCTACTAAAGTTGAATGCCCCTCGGACTTAAATTGATTTTATAAGTCTACTTAGGAACTAAATAAGAAGCCGTAGAAGATCCTTTTGTTTCAAGCACTTGTAACGTAAACTTTAGTTCAGCAAATAATTTAGGCAGTTTAAGCGGACTTAATGACAAAGTATTGTTAGTTGCTGTGTTTCAGAAACCTTAGATATTACGAGTTCGAGTTTTGAAATTATAATGCTAAGATCATAGATGTAGTATATAATTTATACTAAATCTATGGCTGAGACCATAGATGTATACCTAAGTTAGTTGTTAAATAGGTTTATGCGTATTTATTTATTTATATATATTTTATTGTACACCACAAAAATATATAATAGATAAAAGACGACGACGACGAGGACGATCTTAATATTTAAAATATTTATTCCTCAATTTTCATGATTGCACCTACCACTGTTTGTCTCTGCATCACCCAAAGGTTGACTGGTAGAAAATGCCTATGGCATTAAGTCCGCCTCTGTACATTTATGTGCTTGAAGTATTAAATAAATATAAGTACATTTCAATGGCTGAGACTATCCCCTACGCTAACCCCCGTTTCAGAAGGCCTGTTTTTTGTTGCCTTATGTCACGTCATGGAATTAGTATGTACTACTATTATCCTATGTCCAGTCATGGAGTTAGAATGTACTATCCTATGTCATATCATGGAATTAGAATGTACTATCCTATGTCAAGTCATGGAATTAGTATGTACCTTCTTTCTTATATCTATGGTATGTACTATCCTAAGTATATGAAGTCATCCGGCAAGCTATTTAATGTTTGTGTTGATCAGCCTTTCAGTAACCGGTTCTTAAGTAACATGAATGCAGCCGTACAGATACGCATTTAAAAAAAGCCGACGGGTCTTGTTGTAAAAGTCTGTGGATCAATCTATTCAAGAGCCTTTTACTTCTATCCGACTCTTTTTTGTTTTAGTGATCTTGTAGCTTTCAAGCAATTAATCTGATGCTGAATTGCTAATGTATACTTACTGCAGCGCTTTTGTGCAGTACAGCGCTGAATGCGATTTTAATTTATATGAAGTGCAGCGTAATGTATTTGAGATAATTAAATAACTTGCGATCGTCGATTTTACTTTCTTTTAAGCTGCCAGTATCGCTGGCTGAAAGACGGTAGAGTCTTTTCAGTTCAGAATAATGTGCTATATTTTATGTTTCAACTATTTTAATCGTGGAATAATAGAATGCAGTAATTCGGAGTAAGTAATTGCAATAATACAAGAGTTCTCGTATGCAATGTACCAAATCGATACTAAAACCAAATAAAATTATGTTTCTGTATGAAAAATGGCTCATTTTTTTTCCAAAACAAGGTTAATTTAATCATCCGCATCGTAAGCGTCACAATTATTCATAATTTAGTGCGAATTCAGAAGCAATTGCGCGAATGGACGACTCGAGTGGTCCAATGACTACGCAAATTACATTATTAAAGAAATATTAATCATTTTTCTTCATTTATGTTCTTTTTCTTGATAAATATATGCTATACGTCATCTTAGTAGCCATTACTTAGATTTGAATAAGTAGTCATGTATTTTAACGTTTTGTTAGTAATAATATTGCTTTGCCATCTTAGTAATGGAGAGGTGATTCACTTTTGATTCTATTTCGAGTCTAACGACTGAAGAAAGTCATAAATGTATTTTTATGGCATCCGTAAGTCCAGGTTGTTCAGGATGAAGAAAATTTCATTACAAGCTTAAATGTTATTTAGAACTATGAAAAACATTAATTTAGGGCTGGTGGGACTTCCCTAATACCTTTTCTCTCCTTTTTCGTGCATTTCAATCAATATTGACACGGCATTGCACAATAATTATTATTTATCGATCCAAAATCGCTATTGCTGTAATCGCAAACCCGAAAATCTCGGTCGTTTATAAAAAGATCAGTCGTATAAACAATTACAAGTATATTGCATGCACGCGGCTCCCGTATACGCTACTTTATTTACGCTAAAGATTACCAACCGAAGAAAACGAAAATACAAAGTTTTCTATACTTATCTAAGTCCCAATAATGTTACGCAACCTATTAAGTAAATCATCGAACGAAAAACGCCAACAAAAACAACTTTTACGGCATCTGCAAGTGTATGAACGGACTCCTTTCAGCCAGACACTATTCTACACCCGCCTTGAAAACATTACCGAACACATTCAATCGATTTTCGACTTAGTGTCCCCGGCAAGATGCCGCCGCTTCACATTCAATAAAATCCATACAAATCTCCCATTCAAGCCTTTATCTTACCTGTCCGGCATGCAGCACGTCCAAAAATATGGTAAATACACTTATAAAAAGCACGGCGCGCGTCATTTTTGCGGCCGCGTTGCGTTCCTATACCGGACTGGCGAGAGCTGACGTTTGTGCCAGATGCCAGAAACCTGCGTACTAGTGGTGGTACGGCACTGTAGCCGTACCTAGCGTCGTATAGATCGACCCTCCTGCGAGGGACAAGGACGGCGGATGCGATACCGCGGGTGGAACAAAGATGCGAGAGGGAGGATAACGCACGCGCAATGCTGTAAACGCTGCGTACAATGAGGACTCTATCGAAGGGAATCGCGAATGCCGTCTTCGTCTGGCTTTGTCTGGATTTCCCGATGATGATGCGTCATTTTTTTAACGGTTCCGATTGGGTACTTATGTCTATTCTAATGCTGTTTAAAATTGTTTGATAGGTATAAGATTCACGCTAACATTAGCGAGAGTCCATCCAAGCATACACCTTTAGATAGCCATAGGTCATAGAGTTGCACTCGATAATGATATGGGTAAGTTCAAAGTACGGTAATAAAATGTACCCTTTTAATACCTGCGCTGAGTCATCAAATACCAGCTTGGGGTGAGAGTGCTTTCACCCCGCTGTTCAGCCTTTAGAATTAGGTGTTGAAAATCGATTATGTGTATGATTCAGCTGTTTGTTGTAAGTATTTGAAAACAAAGACGATCAATACTGAATGGACATTTTTTTATACTGCTTTGATATTATTTTATACAGATTTATGCGTGGGTTTGGAAATTACGTAGACAAATATCTCGTAAAAAAATATGATTTTGGTTTCCAACGTTCAGCGGATTGTACAAATAATAAGAGCTTTTCGACAGGGGTTCGTGGAATATCAAATTTTATTTTATTTAGAAATGGAGAGGCCTATGCTTATTTTTTTACAACTACATAAAGTTAGCTATAAAAATATCTGTATTCGTAACAAAATTACAAAATGATGCGTAAGCTTAACATTTGGACAAAAAAATACCCCTTTCAAATCAAAATTGTAGTACCTAAAATTCTAAGTACGTCTAGTATCTTACCTGGAAAAACTGGCCGAACACCTACATAACTTTCCCCTTGTTTTAAAGCCGATAAAAAAATAAAGAAAAATATGAAAATTCGAAAAAATAATTTTCTTAAAATCATAGCAGCTCTACAACCGTTTATCTTGAGATCCTGCAACTCATTGATTAAAGGTCCCTATGAGCAAATTCTTGGTCCATTCAATGTTGATGAGATCTCTGAAGACGGACATTAAACATTTACCACCCTTGGGTCCCTCGGTCCGTCCGTCATATCCACTTGGTAAATACATAGGTTATCATAGACCATGAGTGTTTGAAGACATTGTTTCAAACGACGACGACGACGACCGACGAACGACGTTGTTTGAAACAATGTCTGTTACAGTAACATATTTTGGTAATATGATTCTGAGAAGTGCTAATCCATGCCTATCCATACCACTTTAATTAGTTTCATAGATTTTGACCGCATAGATATGACACTTTTCTATGAAACAGCAGATTTTTTTTATATCTGTTTAGTTATTTCTACGCTATAGAATCATATCCTAAATTCTTGGTTACAGTCTCAGGTCCCTGCCACTCGGTATTCGTGTTCAAGATTTTGAGCTGACACGGATGCAGATACCAAAGCAGCTACTAATACCAGGTTTTACGTTGACGAAATCGGGAGGGGAAAATGCGTAGTAACTTGATTACCTACTGAATTAAATACAAACATCGTAGTAGATATAGTAATAGGGATGACAACCATTTTCTGGAGTGACTGCCTATCTGACCTCCACAACCAAGTTACTGGGTAATACCCTAGACTTTCGAGCTTCTGACGACCCGTAACGACTGTCAAGGATCTACCAATGACAGCCGGGACCAACGGCTTAACGTGCTTTCCGAGGCACGGAGGGGTCTCGGTATATAAAGGTGGTCACCCATTTACAGACCAACCGCGGCAAGCGTAACTTAAGAGGATACTAGTCGCGAGCTCGAACTCATTGGTGGTCATGGCCAAAAAGCACGCTGTCTCACCTGGCTTCGTATCCGACAGAGCTAGTATCAGTAATGAGCAGTTAGACGTTAGTCTACACGTACAACGTCCAATTCTCATGCACAGAAACACCGTTCCTTTCCGTGCTTTGGAAAATCGAGTTTTATGAAAAAACCACTGCATAAATCAGTTACAAATAAAGTTTATTAAATTCTTCGATAACTGAGCTTTGTTGGTACGGACTAGGTTTTGAAGATTTCACAGTTCTTGTATTACTTAGGTATTTACACGCAAAATTACAAAAACGAATCTTTGTTGACTCATAACTTTTTAAGGGCTTTTTATTTTAGGCCTGAAACTGCGTTAAGCGGGCGCCCGCGACGGGCAACCGTCGCGTGTCTATGCGCGTGGACACGCAGGTGGGCTCCGTTGGAACGCGACGGTCCCCGTAGCGGGTACCCGTCGCGGCGACCGGATTATTTTATTTACGCAGTGTCGCTAGTTCAATTTTAACCCCGTTTTTTAGCCCCGTTGCGTGGGTGCGGGGCGCGCCTCCCCGTGACGGACGCCCGCGCGTGTCCCCGCGACGGAGCACTTTTGTATGAAACCGCGCGGGCGCCCGTTTAACGCAGTTTCAGGCCTTACTATTCGGTTTCCGTAGAGACAACATTAATAATAAGACAAAACGATATAACAAACGACACGAAACACGATATAACTTTGGTTGCACAATGTCAAACTGTGGAGTACTCTCCCGAAAATATGAACATATCGACTAGTGGCACCTTAACCTGATCGATCGACCTGTGCGGCTATTATTATTTAGCCACGATAAAAAGTGTAAAAGCTTAAAAAAAATTGCCAAGTTATATACGCTTGAAAATTACTTCTAGACAAAGACGGCACAGACATCACAGACTGAAGTGACTTCACGACATATGTAACTCATATCATACTAGCGCCGTACATTGCCCGTACCGCGGGACAAGGACGGGAAAAATCCCTTCCAAAAACTTTTAAAGCGTGAAGTTTATTGTAGTGTGCCTTCTCCATATTTCCATCGATTTTTCTATCTCATTTTTAAATGCAATACCTTTGAAATCACATTATTTATTCTAACATTTCTAATATTAGTCATAATCCCTATTGCATATGTGGACAGGGTTAATAGTAAGGACTTCATAAAACTAAAATAACGATAAGTACCTAAATGGCAATCTTCTTTCGATCTAAAAAGAATACAAAATTGTACCTACTTGACAAGTAAAGCTAAAAGTTAAAACAAAATACCGCCTCTTGCATTATTTTTAGTTGCCGTAAAATAAATGACGTGCAAACATAGGTACGTAACAAGGGTCCGAAAGCTCCCCTTTCCTGGTGCCCATACAGTGGCATGCTCGAAAGTCCGGCGCACCCCTGTATCTCACCTCTCACCCCTGTCAGCGGCACTCGTATCATTTTCACTACGTATCGCCGTGTCTCTACTTGTCTATGCCACATGTGTCAAAACTATTCCTTAAGATTTGTTTAGGAAACGGATAACGAACAAAATAAACAAGGATGATTTTCTGGAAAGGTAAGGAAATAATAATATTTTAGGAGGAATTCCAGAGTGCCCTTTTATATAGGATGTTTTTATAAATGATGTCTTGTAATTTGACGTATTCCTGCCTGGACGAGATAGTGTACCTCATTAAATAGCTGATTAAATGAAGATGTCTTTCCTGTACCTAATTTGTAAGCTTAATCTCATAGTAAAACTCTGAGATAACTGGTGTCAGTGTTCATGAACGTGGATGATTTTTGAAAATGGTAAGCAAACTTCTTCCTTTAACTTTTAACTGGTTGATGTTTTAGAAAACTAAGTTACCTGGAAAGGTGTTTTAAAGTATTATTTACGCAATAGAATAGTTATAAAGAACATTCAATTTCAGAGTTTAGAGAAAAGCGTTATTTAGTGAAGAATTCTGGGAAACTTTAAAAAATATATAAAACTTGGGTTTTCTCAAATTCCATGAATTTTTGCCTAGGCTTTATAGGGTGCTTAATTGTTGCAAATGGGTCACACGATCACGTCCTGGGAGCCTAAAAAGGCCACATTGGCAGAATCATAAACGGATAACATTATGAATCAAAATATGGCGAAGACCACCGTGTATTCCTTTTTTTCGCTGCACTACGTAAATGTAATTAAAGAGCTTGGGACTGTATTTGAATTGGATTGATAGGTATTTTAGCACAGACAAAAAAGATAACTGAAAAATCCTTCACCAATGGGATTTGAAACGATTAACTTCAAAGTTAACTGTCCATTATAATTATTAATGTTATCCTGTTATGATTCTGCCAAAGTGGCCTGTTTAGGCCCCCATGAAGAAATACGTCACATAACAAGTCACCTTGTGTATTTTTCTTATTTTTGTAGGTACTTAAGTACTATCAACCGCACAAACACATGAAAAAAAAATCTCTATTTAACAACGTGTTTGAAACGTACTGACAAATATGTCAGAAATAAATATAAAGCACTTATATTTATTTCTGACATATTGATGTAAATCCAGTACCGAACCGATTCGTTTTCGACATTTCTCCGCATCAAACGTCAAATTAGGCTCATTATTTCATTATTACGGCTGTAAGTAAGTATATATCGTATTTCTACTGTGAAATTAAATCGCGAGTTGAAAATCGAAGGCAAAAACCTCGGCTTTGAAGGAAAAATTGATAAAAACTGTAGTTTTCATTTTTTTTCCAAGTCCCAGTTATGCCTCAAAGCGCTTTATTAATTTCGCTTTAAATACCAAAGTTGCTTGGTTGGTAAAATTCGTCGGTAAATTCTGGTGGTGCTTATAAGCTGCATGTTCTGTATTGATAGACATGCTATCAGGTGCGGTTCGTTTATGCACTTCGGTGGCAAAGCCGTCCTCCGCATGATTGAGTAGCTCGTAACGCTTATTGAGCTGATATTGCATTGAAACTGCATGCCGTGTTAATTAAAATTCAGGTGTGCTGTGAAATTTTACGTGGAAGTACGAATGGGTAACTGGAATTGTCTGTGTGGTGCCGGAATTAAAGAATAGCACCACCCCAGATGAACCAGAACAGATGGCCGATGGGGCCGAAAGGTTCTGGAGTGGTGACCGCGTACCGGAAGACGTAGCGTTGGAAGGCCTCCCACAAGGTGGACCGACGACCTTGTGAAGGCCGCTGGAACCCGTTGGATGCGGGAAGCACAGAACCGGTCGAAGCGGAGGTGCTTGGGGGAGGCCTATGTCCAGCAGGAGACGTCTTTCGGCTGAAATGATGATGATGATGATGACGAATGGGTAAATTGGAAGAGGACTAGAGCGCGGTAATTGCGTAACGTACTAACAGTAGCATTGGCTTAATTTTGACAGTTCAACAACATTCATGGCGTTAATTATGTTGTTGAGCAGACAAATTTTTCGAACATATGAAGCAATGGATAAGCAATATCCTCCAAAATCATTCATAGTATGATTGACCGTGTGTTACGCAATTACGGTGCAGATTTTGGTATCATCATCATTAGTGTCGGTGCAGCGGTCTTTTTACCCGACTACGGCGAAGCAAAAAGGAGGGTTATGATTTTGACTGGTATGCATGTATGTTCATCTGTTCCCTCAAAACTTCTAAACTACATGTCATAATTGGACAAATGAGGTATCGTTGGAAGCGGCTTGATCGTCTGTTGGTTATGGGCTATGTGACGTCACAATGAATTGAATATGGCGCCCTCTAGCGGACATAAAGTCATGACCTAAAATATTTTTTTTAATCATGCCGTTTTGGGTATCATGATAAAAAATATAAATATTACTCAAATAAGCCCCAAAATAATTAAATAAAAATAAGTTTAAAAACTAAAACCCGACTACTGAAAAGGATGAAACAAGAAAGTACAACCTTCCCGTGGTCGCATGCTACCATTAGCTTATAATATGTATAATTAGTACAGCGGCATGCGACCACGCGGCGGCAAGGTACTTTCTTGGTTCATCCTTTTCAGTACCTAGTCGGGATTTAGTTTTTAAACTTATTTTTCTGCCATAGCTCTATCAGCCTTTTAGTAAATTTTGGTACTAATGAATATTATTATAACTTATCTACTCTTTCCATCTCCAATTTCACAGTAGCGGCCCGGAGTCTGGATTTGCCTATGGCATTAAGTCCGCCTCTGTACATTTATGTGCTTGAAGTATTAAATAAATTTATGCCCGGAAGACAATAGGCTCGACCCCTATTAGATACGACTGTGTCACGTAGCTGTGTTGACGAAATGTGGTACACCTCTGCCTAACCTTTCACGAAATACAAGCGTAATGTTATGTGATGTTAACTTTTTATTTATTGTATTTTGTGTTTTACTAACTGTGCCCAAATACGCCTTATTCTTTCTGCCTTTTCTTCTTTCTTTGTTTGATGTAATTTACTTAACCTACCATAAACGTTATATTACGACCTAGACCTAAGTGATAGTCATAGACACAATGCAGATACCTCTGTAGAGTTGAATGAACGTGAAAGCTTTCAAAGGAGTAAATCCTTTGAACTTCGTCATCCATCGTAGGATATTCACAATCGAACTATTGAGTTTAGAATATATTAATCGATTCTCAACTCAAAACTGAATAATGAATAACTAAAATTACTTTGCCTTCATCGACAGAATAACGGACGATGATATTAAGAGCGTTTATGCCGTACGGCATTTCATACAAACTTTCAAAGCCTTGTTTTTCGAAATGAATGAACCGATTTTAATGAAAATTCATACGCATAAGCAGGATACAAAGGTCTAAACAGTTAGTAGAGAACATTTTCGGAATGTCTCATTTAAAAAAAGACAATTGAAAATCTCTGTTTCTATGGAATATTTAAAATCGGCCTAATTCGGCTGTAACACTATTTTTGGAAAATGTTCTCTATTAACTTTTTAGACCTTTGTATCCTGCTTATGTGTATGAAGTTTCATTAAAATCGGTTCATACATTCCGAAAAATAAGGGCTTGTAGGTTTGTATGAAATGCCTTAAGGCGTAAACGCTCTTAAATCTGCATTCGCGATTTATTTGCCAAAAATATAAACAAATATGAGTTTATGGAAAAATAACTTTAATTTCTACACGATAAAGTTTAAACTGTTTACGCTACAACTTAAAACATTTTTATAACAATAGTGCTAGTCACGCTGAAATCAACTTATTAACTACCATTAAAATAAAGTTGAAATTTATTAAACTTGAATTATCATAAATTTTAAACATAAGAAATACATAGATACGTAGATTTTAATTTGTACACACACGTTTTTCTTGCCTTGAAAAACTACGGTTAACGTGTGGAGGCAAGGTCGTCAGTGTTATATGGATCACTATGGAAGCTTGAACATGGACAAGTTTTTAAAGTGAAAACTTCTTTAGGCGCGTTGGGCATTTTTTGAGATGGGAAAAAGCCATTGAAACTCGCGCCACTGTTACCGTAAGCGACATTGAGAGTGTTTTGTTTATAAGACAATTCAAAAAATACCCGCTTCGGACGTGTTCACATCATGTCAATTATGGATACATTTACGTGTACATGTCATTATGTCCTCAAGATGTCGGTTTTAATGTATATCCGATATGTCAGTGAGTGATGGCAAGGTTTATGTTTGTGTTTTGTTTTAACTTGTGTCGGCACTCCCGGAGTACCACTGTTTTTTTTTTTTTACGGTGCGATATTTACGCTACGCCGTACCGTAATGAAATCGTGCCGTGCACCTCCTTCTTCGCAGAAGGAGGTGCACGGCACGATTTCAGCAGTCATGCTAGCGAAGGAGGTGGTGGGACAGTTCAGGGAGAGAGCCTACCATATCAGCCGCCGCGGGGGACGCCCCAGGCGTCGGGAGCCGCGTGACGACTCCCGGCCACCGTAGGCGCGGGCCTGCGGGCGGAGAGTAATGGGTAGCTCACCGTCCGATCAGGACCAGGCCCGTGCTGGACGGTGCGTACGTGTTCCACGCGCGCCTCAAAGAGATGTCAGCATCGAGGAGGGGGGCCCCTTAGGGCCGAAACCTGCCGGGTCAGCGGGATTGTCCGAAAGGGTTACCGCTGGCCCGGAACATAAAGGGCTAAGGAAGGAACACGGGTGGGTTTTAGTCAGTAAGAGTCTGACACTCCCTTCCGCTCCACCCAGAGCGGAAAGAGTCATTTGATGATTTCCCATCCGCAAAAAAAAAAAGGTTCTCACTATGATACCGAGAAATACTCTTCAGTATTTTCAAACTTAACCCTTTATTGACCAGTTGTATTGTCATAAGTCCGTGCGACCTGATACAGTGCAGACGTGTTGTGGCTCTCTGGAGTGTGTCCGTTTGTGATTGGCTAATTAGTCTAAAGTGTGTTTCTCACTTACTCTTCGAGTAATTAAATGGACTGGTCCCGCCCAGAGGGCCGTCTTAGAAGAGGACAAATAGTTTTCTTAAGTTTTAACTCAGTGTAGCCCCACCTCGATTTGAACTTGCGTCGCCCGAATTCGCAGTCGGCGGCCCTACCACCGCGCCAACAAGGTTAGTTACTGCACGACGAAACCGACGACCGCTCTGTGCGTCCACCCCACTCCTAAGTTGCAGTGCATTGCCGTAGCGCCTGCGCATCTACTACGAGCAATCGTACGGGTACGAAACTGTTTGCTACCAACTATCGAGATCGGACCAACCAGTATGTTTTGCACTAAACATACGCCGCCGAAGCCAACGCTCCGACATGAACAGTCTACCTCGGAGCCAGACCTGGCAAAGCACTCATCGTCGGAAGCTGACGCTTCTTCATCGCGTAAGCGTAAACAGCCTGACTGCGACCATACTGTACAACTTGCCTTGATTCATACAGATCTGAAAAATACTCTCAGCGAGTGGAAGACAGGTCTGGATGCCAATTTGGTTGTTATTAATAATAATATCAGCACTATTCGGAGTGATCTTGAAATCTACATCAAAGAATCTAAAAAGGAGATAGATCACCTTCGTCTGGAAAGTGTTGCGACGAAGGAGGGTCTCGCAAAACTTACTAAAGAGGTCGATGAGTTAAACACATCGACTCAATACATATCGAACCAATATGACGACTATTTAAGACGTCTGCTTATTCTAGAAGAGCGGTCTGTGAATCAAAGTGCAATTAAAGCCCTCGAAGCAAAAATAGATAACCTCGAGCAACAAGCCAGGCAATGTAACTTGTAAATATCTAACGTTCCTGAGAGGAGAGACGAGAATCTTTACGCTATACTCGAGGGCATAGGTAAAAACATCAACGTTGCCATATCTCGGGAAGAAATCACTACCGTACACCGTGTTCCTCACGCTGCTGCAAACGAGAAGCCTAAGAATATAATTGCGAAGTTTAATACGCGTGCCCTGCGCGACAATATCCTAAGCGCATACCGTTTAAAGAGAGGACTTACTTCCAGTCAGCTGGGCGTCTCGGGCGCATCTCAGACAGTCTACATAAATGAGCACCTCACTCTTCCGAAGAAACAGCTTCTGCGAGAAACTCGCGAAGCGGCTAAGAAAAATAATTACAAGTTTGTATGGGTCAAGCATGCCACCATCCTGGCAAAGCGTTGTGAAACCTCTTCTACGATTGCAATCAAATCCGTATCTGATATTCGTAAGATCACTCATAACACTGACTAATTGTATTTTTTTTTTTCTTTTCTTTTGTAACTCTTATAGATTAAGACTCTTACCATGGCTAACACTCCGCATGATCTTAGTATCTACTACCAAAATAGTAGAGGTGTACGAACAAAACTAAATACTGTTTACATGAACATTCTTTCTAACTGTTATGATATTATCATTTTGACAGAGACATGGTTAATCCCTGCCATAAATAATTGCGAATTTATCGATGACCATTATGTTGTGTTTAGATGTGATCGTAACAGATCTGCAACCAATAAATCTGACGGAGGAGGCGTGCTGGTAGCTGTTTTGCGGGAATACAACCCTGTCTGTATCCCACTACCCATGCAAGGCACATTTGACAAACATTATGAACATATTGTTATCGCAATCCCTAGCAGCAACAACACTACACAAAGTATCATAAGTGCAGCCTACATACCTAATCAATCTGCACTTGGCGTTTATAACTTACATTTTGAGAATATGGACTATATAATAAACTCGACAAATGTTGATGGTTTGCTGCTGCTAGGAGACTATAAAATACCAATTGCTCAGTGGACGAAAATTGATCCCTGTCTAGACTCCTTAGCTTGCCTTGGCACCTCTTCCATCTGCCAACGCTTAAGAGACTTCCTGACAGTTCACGATTTGAAGCAATATAATCACTTTACTAATTCAAATGGGCGTATACTTGATCTTCTCCTCTCTAATAATACTTGCCGTGTCTACAAACCCAACCATGAACTGCTACAGGCTGATAATCACCATCCTCCATTTTTTACATTGCTTCCTTTTAATATTAATATTAATTTTTTACCACCAAAACATACCACAAGATTTAATTTCCGTAAGGCCGACTATCTGCATATTAACCAAGATATTGATTCAATTGACTGGGGTTTAGTTTTGGATGGCCAGTCTGCTGAAAAAAGCGTAGACATTTTATATAACTACTTATACGGCATAATAAAAAACCGAGTACCTCTTGCAAAGCCTAAAAACCCTAATTTCCCTATTTGGTTTTCTAAAGCTCTCATTCGTATCTTCAAATATAAAAAGAGAGCCTGGTGTAAGTGGAAAAAGTATGAAAACTTATCAGACTACGAAGTATTTTCCTCTTATAGAGCTCGCTTTAAAGTAGAATGTAACAAATGCTATCTCATCTACATGAAGAGTGTCGAGGACCGTATTCCCCTTAACGTTAAACATTTCTGGTCTTACATAGCTAACCGTCGTGGCAAGTCGGGTGTCCCAGCTCGTATGTTTTATAAAAATGATATATCTAGTGACCCTTACAAAATATGTAACCTTTTTTCAAAAAAATTTCAGTCCGTCTATGAACCAACTTGTTTTAGTCCTGGTTGGTGCCCGACACCCGATCAATCTGACGCTGGCCACACCTCTCTCCATAGCTTATATTTCAGCCTCCCTCTAGTTCGCAAACAGTTGCAGCTCTTGGACATAACTAAAGGACAAGGACCAAATGGAATACCACCTTGCTTTCTAAAATGGTCTGCAGATACTATTTGTAAACCTGTAACATTAATATTCAATAAATGCATTCAGGATGGCATTTTTCCTTCTGTCTGGAAAAATGCAAATTTAGTGCCTGTCTACAAAAGTGGCTCCAGACAAAGTGTCGAGAATTATAGACCTATCTCTTTACTTTGTGCTTTAGCTAAGCTATTTGAAAAACTTGTCCATCTAAAATTTTTTCCTTTTATTCAACAAAACTTAATTCCTGAGCAACATGGCTTTGTCAAAAATAAATCGACTGCTACTAACTTACTGATTTTTACGAATCACTTGTTTAATAATATGGATGTGAGAGCGCAAACAGACGCCGTCTATACAGACTTCAAAAAAGCATTCGATAGAGTTGACCACACAATATTACTTAACAAGATTGCATTCAACGGCATTAGAGGCAACTTGCTGCGCTGGTTTCAGTCTTATATCTATAACCGCAATCAAACTGTTGTGAGCAATGGGTACCATTCCGACACCTTCCTTGCTACCTCCGGTGTCCCGCAGGGATCAATTCTTGGCCCTTTGTTGTTTTTAATTTACATCAATGACATCAGAGATTGCTTTCATAATAGTCATTTTCTATTGTATGCTGATGACCTCAAAGTTTATAGGAAAATTGCAACGATCGATGATTGTTATCTGCTACAACAGGATTTAAATAGATTATCTGCCTATTGTGATATAAATAAATTGAAATTAAGTATAGCTAAGTGTAGGTATTTGAACTTCACCAAAAATAAAAATGTTGTTAGTTTTAATTATTCTTTATGCAATGAATTTATGCAATGAGAGCAGTGGTGGCCAAGTGGTAACGGCCGCGACTTACGAGTTGTAGGTCGTAGGTTCGAACCCAGACGAGCGCTTTACTTTGTGTAAATTATTTCATCACCACTGCTCTCAAAACGGTGAAGGAAAACATCGTGAGGAAACCGGCATGTCCTAGAACCAAAAATTCGAAGACATGTGACATCTGCCAATCCGCACTGGGCCCGCGTGGTGGATTACGGCCCACTCCCTCTCACCGAGAGGAGGCCTGTGTCCCAGCAGTGGGAACATTATAGGCTGATTATGGTTATGCAATGAATTACTTTTAAGAGAGACTCAGATTAATGACTTGGGTATCCTATTGGACTGCAAACTGCACCTAAATCTACACATTGATAAGATTATTGCTAAGGCATTTCAAATGTACCACCTTGTAATGAGATCATCCGTAGATTTTAAGCGACCAGCCACTTTCCTGCATCTCTTTAATTCCTTGATTCGACCACAAATTGAGTACGCCTGCATGATATGGGATCCATATTATGCTAAATACAATCTTGCTATAGAAAAAGTTCAGCGCAAATTCTTAAGATCAATGCAGTTTAAATGTCATATGGAACGTACTTCATACACTCAGTCCCTACAAAAGTTTAACCTTCTAACCTTGGAATCAAGGCGTCTATTGCTTCAAACCATGATGCTTCATGATCTGTTGCACAACAAGATTGACTGCTCAGACCTAGTTAATAATATATTTTATGTAGTGCCTAGAACAGTTACTCGTCGGGAGGTACGCGTTTACCCGCTTTTTGCCACGACACCTTGTCGTACCAACGCGGGTGAACGAGCGCCTCTCCATAGACTAGCTAAAATTTACAATAAACATTTTGTGAATTTGGATATATTCGCTTTAGATCGCCAAAAATTTAAGAAATATTTAGTGAATAGTCTACAATTGCGTGATGTTTAGTGTCTTTTCTTTTTGTTTGTTTTCGTAACAATTGTATTTAGTACTTTTTGTTTTAGTTAAAATAAGTACAGCCTCATTATTCTCTTACTGTCTTCTTCTTTTTCTGTAACTTGTAATCTTGTGTCTTCACTGTATCATTAACCTAGGTAATCTGTGGAAACGTTGTGGATTGTACATTTACCCACTTCCAATGTAATCTTAGATGTAATACATAATGTACAATTGTTTGTTTTCCCTAACAAAATAAATAAATGTATGTACTTTTGTATGTTACACTGCAGGAATCTTACCAAGGGGTATTTTCGGACCGTTTCTTAGATTTAAACTTTTTTTGACTATTAGTAGGTAGGGGAAAAAGGAACAACTGCTGCAAACTTAACTTCACAGAAGGATATGATGGTGCATCTAACCAAAACTACAGCTGCATTGGCGTTCAGTGAACTCTTCCGGTGTCATACATAAAATGATGACGTCACGTATCGTCAGCACTAAAAATCTTTTCTATAAAAGATATTCTGTTATTTCATTACCATACCAAAATAATTTACCAAACATATGACGTCAGTTCAAAATTACCAAACAAAATGACCAAATGAACTTAATGAACCCAAACTAGTGGTTTTATGGCACGAACACATATTTTTATTAATTCGCCACCAGCAATAAGGCTGTGACGTCGGTGTTTTGGCAACGCCGACCGACGTCCGGGGTAAGATTGGTCCAATATTGATCACACGAGACCCGGTTTTACCGACAAAATGCTCTTACGTAATTTTTCATCGGTCGTTTTGACCCTTTACATAACAAAGTGTAACCGTTTTACTTTGTACTAATTGGCCTAAAACGCCTGGACACGTTTTTAGAGCTGACCTGGATACATTTTGCAAAAGTAGGGCTCACAGTCATCATCTTTATTAAGCTTAAACTTTGAACGAGGGTAGTTGTAATAAAAAGAGTATATGTTCGAGATAAGAGTGTTCGATACAATTACGTGTACGGACGCCAACACATAAAGCTACCCAAAACTGTCAAATTTTCCCAATCAACTTTGAACCTTATACTTTAGCGATAAAGTTGAAAATCTATTAAAGAAATTTGACAGATTGTAGTAGCTTGATGTGCTGGCGTCTGTACATTAAAATAAAGTTTATTTAAATTATTATTTACTAACGAGTTAGCGACCCAGTTAGCTTCGCAGTTTTCACGGTTTGACAAAACATGGAAACATATTATCCGGAATAAATTCTCTAAATGATAATGAAAACTGCATCAAAAGCCGTTGCGAAGGTCAAAAGAACGACACAGTCACACAGACAGACACGAAAGTGACTTTAATAGAAATATTTATTTAAAGCACTCATCATCATCATCACAAAAAGGAATATAAGCTTTAAACGCTTGTGTGCCGTAATTACAGACACAATTAAAAAGCCATTGTGTCTCGCGTAGATCTACGTTCCGGCAGACTAAGGGTTAAAGCACTAAGTAAGCTAAATCCGCACTTAAGTCACAATTTTCTGTGACTTAAGTAGTCCATTTTACACAGAAATGCGTGACTTTAGTGCGAGTTTAGGTCACACGAGCTATAAAATAGTATACGATACGATGGGTATAGATTTACCCCCTTACTATTAATCGTACTAAATCAGATGAATATACACTCCGATATTTCTGTTTCAGTCTTTAATTTGACTTTCGAAAGAAGAAGAGAAAGCGTTGTGTAACTATACAGACGCTATACAACGTTAATTAAGTAGTTTGTGTATACCCACATTTTTTATTACATATAATCTACATAATAATGACAAGCAAAGCTTTAAAGGTCTCACAAATTGCATTTTTATGTAGGCATGAACTCGTGACGTAATCAAGCAGAATGGAATGGAAATAGCTGCAGTAAAGAGAGCAAGCCCCTATAAATAACTATTGCATTGAACTGATTCCAACTTTTTTTATCACTTTATTGTACAGAAAACCGTTAAGATTTTACTACGGTGCAGATAACGAATAGATTCTAGATTCCTAGTAGGTACTTTTTAACATTTACCTTGTAATAAATCCTTGGCGCCGTCGTTTCAGCCGATAGACGTCCACTGCTGGACATAGGCCTCCCCCAATTTTGGGGGCGGTTTGCCATAATCGTCACGCTTGGCAGGCGGGTTGGCGATCGCAGTATGGTATGATGGTGGAATAAATAGAGAACGCTGCTGCCCATTCTCCGGTAAGACCCTTAGTCGCCTTTTACGACACCCACGGGAAGTAAGGGGTGGTGCAATTCTTTAAGTCCGGCACCACACAGACAAGTCCGGCACCACACAGACAGAATCCTTGGCGCATGAACGTTTAATAGAGAGTTAACAAAACTATGAAAACTGCTGGCGATGTTGTTCGACGCTCACCCTTAATTGGGAAGCTTACGAAGTTATAATTAAAATCTACTTGTGTCAACTTGCGTTATCCCAGCTTGTAACTAGGGTTGCTTCAACTAAATCTGTTTCATGTTGCTCTTTCGACCTTGTGTTTCCTCTTTCAGCTCTATAACTCTGGTTTTTGGTTTTGTTTGATCCAGTAAAGCACCAATTTAAAGCCTTTGAAACTCTCCATAGCGCAGGTATCTATTGTTCATCAAACACAAAAGCAAAATGAATTGAACCAACATTTTCAGTTACAGTATGTTTACCTCACGAAACGACACGCGCTTTACTTTTTTTTTTTTCGGGTTGGAAATCATCAAATGAGGAGTCATTTCATGATTTTCCACCCGAAAAAAAAAAAAAAAAAGTAAAGCGCGTGTCGTTCCGCTCTGGGTGGAGCGGAAGGGAGTGTCAGACTCTTACTGACTAAAACCCACCCGTGTTCCTTCCTTAGCCCTTTATGTTCCGGGCCAGCGGTAACCCTTTCGGACAATCCCGCTGACCCGGCAGCTTCGGCCCTAAGGGGGCCCCTCCTCGATGCTGACATCTCTTTGAGGCGCGCGTGGAACACACGCGCCGTCCGACACGGGCCAGGTCCTGATCGGACGGTGAGCTACCCATTACTCTCCGCCCGGAGGCCCGCGCCTACGGTGGCCGGGAGTCGTCACGCGGCTCCCGACGCCTGGGGCGTCCCCTGCGGTGGCTGAGACGGGAGGCTCTCAACCTGAACCGTCCCGCCACCTCCTTCGCTAGCATGACTGCTTCGCAGAAGGAGGTGACTGCCTCCCACTCCCTCTCGCCCCGGACCATGGCTTGCACCAGGGCCGGACGCGAGAGGTCGCCGCCGCTGCCGATCGCCTCTACGAGGACACGGCGGTGCTCTGCCCAAGTGGGACAGACCTCCACCGTGTGCTCGACCGTGTCCTCTGGGCGAGCCTGGCAATGGTGACACCCGGGCGTTTCCTCCCGCCTGATGATGTGCAGGAACCTCCCGAAACTTCCGTGTCCGGTGAGGACCTGCGTCAGGCGGTAGGTGAGGGGGCCGTGGCGCCTCTCTAGCCACTCTTCAAAGAGGGGTCTTATGCCCTGGTGGTTCTTATGCCTTGGTGCCCTGCGCTGGGTTGCGACAGTCGCTCTTTCCATGCCACCATGAGATCGCGTCGGAGATCCGTCTGCTCCGCAGCGATTTGCCGCGGAAGCGGAGTTTCCACCCGGCGTAGTGCCTCCGCGCGCCACTCATACAGGCGCGTGAGGACTATCGCCTCCAGATCCCATGGCGGCAGTCCGGCAAGGAGGCTTGCCGCCTCGCCCGAGATCGTGCGGTAGCCCCGGATAAGCCTTACGGCTACCACCTTCTGGGGCGCGTTCAGGTAGTGCACGCGCTTTACTTGTTTTTGCCATGTGTACAAACACGCTGTGAATGTGTGTTTAAACGCAGGCCTGCGCAGGAGCTCTCGGTACCGTACGAGGCAATTGCAATTGCGAAGTCGGAAGTGTGTGTGTTATGTGCTGACGCTACTCGTCTACACGCACACATTCAAAGCGTGTTTGTACACTGAGTTACGACAAGTAAAGCGCGTGTCACTTCTTGGGATAAAAATACTGTAAGTACACGATATTGTACACGAATTCAAGGAATGCATTTGACTGCATGATTATGTTTCCTCTTTTCTCCACCAATCTTACTTATTTCACCTAAAAATCCTCAATATGTTGTATCAATGATTGTTACTCCCATCTGAAATGCCATTAGCCATTCGACACCTTCAGAAAAGCGAAAAAACTAACAGAAGACCGTCATCTGTTTTCCTTTTTACAGCATTTGAATCATTCAGTGGCTCTACTCTCAATAAATCAATGTAAGTAAGCACTATTGTTCAGGGATATGGAATAGAGTTACCATTCTATGAATGGAAGCCATTATTAGGGTTATAAAAACATTGTTACCCTTGGCTACCGAGTAAAGATCGTTATTCTAATAAATTATTTTTGTCTGGTTTTTTGACTACGAAGTCTCGTGATTTTGTATCGTAAATCATGGTAGAAAAGGCACTATTGATTGTGTAAATTTACTGTGGAAACGGTTTTCGTAGATTTTTATCTTGGACTGACGAGTGAGGGCCGTTTCCCTGTAATGGATAACTCCAGATTAGAGATTGCACAAGATTGCATAATGATGGGAAAACTGCTTTGTAATTGAAAGTTTTAAGTTCAAACTCAAGTTTAAGTCATAATTGACGAGTCATCGCGCTAAACACGCTTAAATAAGCGAAACTGCATGAATATCGGTCTCAAATTAAAGTAAAAAATATGATGTCATGCCTTGTAAAATGTCTACCTACATTAATTATATTCTGTAATATTTACGGTGTACAATTACATAATAAAGAGTAGGTATTCTATTCTTTTATTTTTCTTGTTTTAAATTGGCACCATGTTTTTATTTATATTAATATAATTTATTATCATTTAATTGTGCTTTCGTGTGTTAAGCTATGTCTTTTGGGTGTACATAACAAATATTTTATCTGTCTAGGTACCTAACATCGTTTCGGGTCCGAAATAAAGCCTTACAGCACACACAAATTTATTTGCCATACAAATCCGAAACTAGCTTTTAAAACATTCAGAATCGTAGCTCCGAAATCCTTTGCCCATAAACTAACATTAAACGAGGCATCCCCTATCCAAAAGTGAGCAGGCACACATCACATCAGGGCATCTCAAAAGGATGATAGTAGATACCAAATCGAATTTTGAAACGAACCTCGGCGGGCCATTAAAGCATCTGCACATAGAAATGCTGGGCGCTTGGTTCGTCGGAATATTCTAGACATTTGCATATGGCGGCCGGTGACGTCACGGCATGTCGCGTGCAGCCAGACGCGCCGGTATTCATGCGGGCCTTAGTATAAAGCTGCGGACGCAAAGGGAGATAAATGTGCTCGGATTTGTCCGGTCCCGGCCAGTTCGACTTCAGTAAGTAATGGTGTGTTTAAAAGGAATAGTTTGTTGCTGTAGAGGAAATATCCGATGGACTTTGGAAAACGAAGAATAACTCTACCTATCATCAATTTTGATATCTTTCAGAATACACGTTTACATTTACTACAGGAAGCACTTTTTCAGGAATTAATGTGACAGTGTCACCAACATAAACGTTTAGGTACTTAATGTTGTATTGCGCCTCCAAAGTTATGCTAAGATTGTTTTGAACGGTTTGACACTCAACTAAGCGTCAAAAAGTGAATAAAACATTGACTTCATTATGCTCAATCAGCGCTAACGATCCCTCAGTAAACCTTCTTCGGCACAAGATTATCAATCAAATAAAAGTCATACTCAATGCCAAATGCTCTCCAAGATAACCATTCTTTATCCTATAACGGGCTATCTCTTATCCAGCGTCCATGTACGGCTATCCTACACAATAATGAGCTCAGTTAGTGAGTCCACGGCTTAAGGCCCTGTCTAACGACGCAAGCTGTTGCGTTATTTTACCAGTCTCCTTCCCGAGACGGTCCAGTGATTAATAATGGCGTCCGAGCTTTATATTATCTAGCCGCGTAAGCTATTAGTTTCATAAGAAAGCGGGGAACGGTCGCACAATAACGGTTGTCCAAATACAGAGAGAGCGTTTTTTGACACCTTAATGTCAAATACTGGTGGAGAGGGAGAGGAAGGCCGAAGAAAAGATGGATGAATTGTGTGAGTGATATGAAAGAGAGGGAGTGAATGATAGCGTGACGGTTGACAGGGGAGAATGGAAGAAGAAAACGTGTATGCCGACCCCAAGTAACTTGGGATAAGGGCAGGAAGATGATGATGAATGTCAAGTACTGGTGAAAGGTGGCCCGGGTGGTAACAGCCGCGACTTACGAGTTGTAGGTCATGATTCGAATCCACACAAGCGCTTCAATTTGTGTAAATAATTTTATCACCACTGCTCTAAAAACGGTGAAGTAAAACATCGTGAGGAAACCAGCATGTTCCAGAACCAAAAATTCAAAGACATCTGCCATTTGCCAACCCGCACTTGGCCCGCGTGGTGGATTACAGCCCACTCCCTCTCACTGAGAGGAGGCCTGTGTCCCAGCAGTGGAAACATTATAGGCTGATTGTGTATTATGTACCTACAATCTGTCAAATTTCTTTAATAGATTTTCAACTTTACCGCTAAAGCATAAGTTTCAAAGTTGATTGGAAAAATTTGATAGTTTCGGGTAGCTTGATGTTGTGGCGTCTGTACTTGTGAAAATGACAGATCTTTGTGACGGCCGTTATAATACTTATGACGAAACTGCTATAATATGAAGCCGTAGCCTGTAAGACGTTTACATAAGTCACAAACCTTCGTGGTGATCAATAGACCTAGCTGACGTCAATCCGCACGCCTGAAATATTTAAATATTCACAAGTCGTGCCAATGAGTCAGAGTAAGTTTTCTAGAACTTGTCCCATTTATGTAATAAATTGGAACGTGTTAGGTACCTACTACAAATCTCTTTGCTCTTTTCCTTGTATTCTTGAAGTGACGCCAAATTCGGCTGTGGTAATGGGACACGACAGAATTACGTGAATTACAGTCTTCCTGCCATCTTACGTCATTTCTGTAAGTTGACCGTTGACGTCATAAATTTTCTGCTCCATGGGTCTAAGGAAAGCTAACGCCATCTAGTAGAAAAGATCGAAACTGTCGAAGGCACTACCTAAAACTCATAGCTGTAGAATTGCAGATGCCTAGCCTTAATATTTCCATGGGCCTAGCCTAGGCCATAAGTCCTAATTAGTCTACCTAACCACAAAGAGATTGCTAATATCTAATTGAAATAGGTATCTAGTATTGCCAAACAATACCTTAATTAATTAAACACGTTATAGGAATGGTATTGAAGGCATTGCCTAACTGTACGTGTCTGAGTCATAGGTTTTCATTTAGCTAGGTACAGTTTTGTAAACCTAAAGAATTATTAGCTTAGGTATTATATTTGAAAAGCAAGACAGAGTGTAAAACTAAAATTTATTATGTAAGAGTACCTTCTGCCCGCGAATTTATTGTACCCTCGACCAAACCCCGTCTGCACGCGCCTGCACGCGCTATTACGTGGTTTTCGCTTAGCGTTATTTCTGACTTTTTTATTTTTGCTGGACTCCTAAGGGTCCAAGCGTGATTATACGTAGCCTATAGCCTGCCTCGATAATTGGGCTATCAAATGCAAAAAGAAGTACCTATAGATAGATATCATAATAACAAAGAGAATCAACTTGATCCTGTCCACAAGTCAGTTACTTACTACAAAAATTTATTTTTTGCGGGTGGGAAATCATCAAATGACCCGTCCCGCTCTGGGTGGAGCGGAGGGAGTGTTAGACTCTTACTGACTAAAACCCACCCGTGTCCCTTCCTTAGCCCTTTATGTTCCGGGCCAGCAGTAACCCTTTCGGACAATCCCGCTGACCCGGCTGGCTTCGGCCCTTTCTCTGACATCTCTTTGAGGAGCTCATGGAACACGTACGCGCCGTCCGGCACGGGCCTGGTCCTGATCGGTGATCGGTGGTGACCTACTATGCATGACTTCTTTATATAGTAGGTAGGTACTGCTAATACCTAATTACCTAAATCGAGCTGTTTCGAAGTATGGAGGTATAGTAGGTATACGCCGGCATCGACAATGACGCAGTTTGCAGGTCAAATTGCATCGATCGAAAACTACCTAAATGCCACTCGTAATTTTGGAACAAAACTTACTAGATTGCTAGGCTTACTTGAAGTAGGTACCAACCATGTTACAAAATACTGTTTTCTTTACGGCTTTGTTTCGGGACAGCACGATGACTTCCGAGCTCAAATATGGAAATCGTTTCGTAAAGTCATCATCATCACACGGCGAGGTTCCCATCAGTGACCTCGCCGTCGAGCGGTGCGTGCCCGAAACTTGTCAGGTTATCCCGAAATAAATACGTGCATAAAATTAATGTACATAATTATATCAGTTTATTACTGTCACACTGCAGGGTAAAGACCCCTTCTCATACATCGAAGACATGGTCATCAATGTCATTGATTACCACGCTTCCTCAAGGTACCCGTCGAGTTCAGACTTCATCATTCTCCCGCCCTTATTAAAATTTATTTGGGGTCTGAGCAGTGAGCAACATCTCTTTTCCTTCTATACTTCTCTATTAGTCGCCATCTCGGCAGTCACCCCTTTCTAGCCATATCATCATTTCCGAGTTACTATACTATAGGCACAGCGGCCCGCCCCAACTGTTTTTTTTTTTCGAATTTCCGAAAAAATCTTTCATACAAACATTATCCTGGCATTACCGAACACAACAAAAAAAGAATTATCCAATTTGGCGCAGTCATTCGGAAGTTAGGGATGCACGTAGGTACAGACATTTTGGCGACTTTGTTTTATACCTACTAAGTATGTAAGGATTAATTAGGAGTCCAGTTTCGATCGATGTTTTTCTTAACCGGTGTCAGTGATTTTCAAGATGAACTTTGGAAGTAGGTAGCACTTTTGTACAACATCTAGTAGCGATGCAACATTCACCCTAAACCACTAAAATTAAATGAAATTCCGAACTGATTCATAGTGTGGACTACACGCTTCCCGTTCCGTGACTAATCGTGGCCAGTCGTGCTATCAGAATCACGATACAAAGCCATACATCATATTTACCCTCAGAACCCCATAGTGTTTAAATGTAAACATATATCATCACTTCCTATCCCTATGGCCAAGGGACCGCTCGACCGATCTAATTAGAAATTAACGGATCGATTTCGTGCAACACGACAGGTTTACGAATTAGGTATAACTTAGTGGGTGGGTAGATAATATTTTAATGAAACAAAATATTTATATTAACAAAACTTGCAAACACTGGCAGCAGGTGCGGTCCGCCCTGGGGTCCTGGAGGGCCCCTAAACCTCGAGAAATACTTTTTAATCAAATCTCAAACAAGTCCAAAATATGTTCGGTAAGTAAAAGGCAGTTTGAACTTTAAATTGATCTACGTATGCGAAATATAAACGTAGGATGCTATAATTTTTGAGCCAACAGTCACTCCTGCAATCTACAATCTCTTTTTTCTCAGACTTCTATGCGGAAGTCGACAAAGTAACTCCTATTTATAAAAAATATTTAGTTAAAACAAACCTTAGGTACCTGTCCGGAATGGGGTGCAAACATTTTTGAGCTCGCTATTGCATCCTACATTTTTAGGGTTCCGTACCCAATGGGTACAAAACGGAACCCTATTACTAAGACTTCGCTGTCTGTCCGTCTGTCCGTCTGTCCGTCTGTCCGTCTGTCCGTCTGTCCGTCTGTCCGTCTGTCCGTCTGTCCGTCTGTCCGTCTGTCTGTCTGTCTGTCACCAGGCTGTATCTCAAGAACCGCGATAGCTAGACATTTGAAATTTTCACAGATGATGTATTTCTGTTGCCGCTATAACAACAAATACTAAAAACAAAATAAAATAAATATTTAAGGGGGGCTCCCATACAACAAACGCGATTTTTTTGCCCTTTTTTGCTCGATATCAAAAATGGCAACAAGTAGGCACTTGAAATATTCACAAAATACTCAGTTGTATTTTAACTTTAATAATAAATAATACCTCCCTCTCATAGAGAGGAGGCCTGTGTCCCAGCAGTGGGAACATTATAGGCTGATTATGTTATGTGTTATGTAATAAATAATAAAATTAAAATAAAATAAATATTTAAGGGAGCCCCCCTTAAATATTTATTTTATATACAACAAATACAACAAACATGTTTTTTTTCGGCGTTTTTGCCTTGTGGTACGGAACCCTTCGTGTGCGAGTCCGACTCGCACTTGGCCAGTTTTAAACTTGTTGTGTATGCTGACGGAAGTAATTCCTATTTCTGTACATTAATGTTCAAAAGAATATTTAAACTATGCGGGTTGTAAAAATTTTTGACCTCGCTTCGTTCACTTTACCAACTTCTATTTGTCTGATACTCTAGCTTTTCTGTTGTCGACAAAGTATGTCCTATTTCTGTATAAATTGTCAAAATAAAATGTAATACTCAGGTAGACGTCGACATAAAATAACGCAATCACTTATATTTCCTTGATTTTACAAATAATAATGCCTCGTGCAAAGGCGCAACTCGCTTTTTTATAATGACTGGCTGGCTGGCTTGGCGGAAAACTGCCACACCCTCCCACGTAGGCCTTGTGGTAGGATGTGACGTCACGGCGGTTGGCTGGCTGGCTGTCACTGCAGTGGCGACATCTTTGGTAGGCGTTACATTCGGCCATCCTGTAAGCATTGCTCCCGCAATGGGAACACAAAGCACGATTGATTAGTCATACAATCAACATAGCACGGGACGAAGGACTTCTGGGCCCAGATCAACTCTCAAGCAGATCTATTAGATCTTCAGTTTCTACCTGCTCGTCAGTACTACTTGCACTATCGGACATGGGTGCTACACTCTTATATGGGCGAATAGCGTTAGCTGATACTAGACCGATAAACTGTTTATATCCTGAGTCCCTTAATACTTCTATCCTATACCGATCGTTACCTAAAACTTTAATCACTACATACGGGCCAGAATATATGTCATCTAACTTAGAGTTCACTTTGCCAACGCTGTTGGTTGGTGCTTGTCGCTATAATACATAGTCACCTCTTTTATAAGTGGTGCTATTTTTACGTTTTTTTATCGTAACTTCGCTTCATGCTCGTACTAACTACCTGGATACGTTTACGAGCATTAGTACGCCTAGACTGAACAGATTCTGATACCTGATTGGGACTGGAAACATTACACGCGGGCCTACCAGTTTGAACAAACATTACATAGTATGGCTTATATCCTGTAGTTGCATTAACCGTATTATTTATACCCCAAATGACGTCAGGTAAGCTGTTATCCCAATTATGAGAAGCATCATTGGGTTCAATGGTCCGTAAAGCATCTAATATGGTACGGTTGGTGCGTTCGACCTGACCGTTTGTTCTGGGGCATGCTATAGCGTTTAGTGTATGCCTGAATTGTTTGCAGTAGCAAATCTTTTAAAATATCTGCTCGTGAATAGTTTGCCATGATCAGAACCCACTCGTTCAGGGGCCCAAGTCTGCTATTTTTATAAATTCGTCATTCCAACACGATCCCATTGTCATTTTGCTAAAAGTTCGTAATCTGCTAAATTCATAATGGTCGATCAATGGTCGGTCAATGACACTGTAGCGGTATCTACAACGCCACATGCGAACAACGCGTCATACTGACGTCACGCAAATCCTGCATCGCGCAAGCAGAGTTTACCGCGCAACTAGCATAGGTACAACGACCCGACATGAATCATTGGGCAGTTGCCCGCCAGACACAACACCCGTCTGGTCGGAGGATCCTCCCTTTTCTATGGAGGTTGAGTGAACTTTACATCCTGTTCCTCATACCTCTATACTGGTGACCCCGACGTGATCGTCAGCGCAGCCTTCGTGCACCTACTCCAGTGTGACGTCATCATCATCACTCCCGCAAGCTTTAGAGCGGCGAGTCACCCAGCCAGCCAGCACCCACGGCTTCAACGGGTATCCTGACCACCAGCATGCAGCGACCGCGCATACCTGGTCATCACCCTCAGCCTCATCAAGCAACCCTCTCCTGGGCGACGCCAGCAGTTAGCCTCAACCCGGCGCTGTACCACATCCGACGCACTGGAGCATAACGCAGCGCCACCCCGACTCACTGGGGACATCTTCGCAGACAGTTCCGACTCACCGTGAACTATGCGGCAACCGGTTCCGACTCACTGGAACCTCAGCTGGCCTGGCAAACATCGCAAGACACAAGACTCAGCCCACTATCGACCTCCGGTCTCCGGGGGGGAGTGATGTAGCGGTATCTACAACGCCACATGCGAACAACGCGTCATACTGACGTCACGCAAATCCTGCATCGCGCAAGCAGAGTTTACCGCGCAACTAGCATAGGTACAACGACCCGACATGAATCATTGGGCAGTTGCCCGCCAGACACAACACCCGTCTGGTCGGAGGATCCTCCCTTTTCTATAGAGTATGAGTGAACTTTACACCCTGTTCCTCATACCTCTATAACACAGAACATACTCGCTAACATACTTGATACTCGTAACGAATTAAAAGCAATGACTGCACAATGACGTTCTAATAGTAGGTCACTGATCAAAGGAACTGTCAAAATTTTAGCAGATTGCCGCCAAGTCAGTCATTAATTTGTTGTACGAGATTACCATTCTATGCTATTTCTTTCAATGAAGTGTCAGTGGTTGACCATTGGAAAGTCATAATGACGCTATTATATTAGTAGACTAGCTTCCGCCCGCGACTCCGTCCGCGCGGATGTCGGTCTTCGCGTGGATGGTTTATTTCTCCATTTTGAGTAACTCTGACAATGACATCTTATAAATATCTATTGGACCCAAATACGGCTAAGCCTATAATAATTAAGGAGATCCCTCTATTGAGCTACTGCTGTTGAGCTCGCGTTCTGTAGTAAGTATTTTTTTCATAGTAATTCCGACCTTGATAAGTAGCATGTAGCAGTAAATTACTGACAGTGACGAAAAGTTTGCAATAATAAAAAAGTGATCGTGACAATGCGACAGAAAGTTAATTGAGAGCTTCAGAATACACAACATTGTTAGTGAGCTCGTCCGGAATATGAACATGAAGATTTCTTGGACTGCTCACACGGGAAAGAGCTACGTAAAGTTGCCCGTGTGAAAAACAACTCGCGGGAAGATCTACGCCAGCAACTCCTAGGGTCTGACCTTGAGCCTTATTTATTGTCATGGCGTAACACAAAGCTACAGGAAACTGTATTCTCTTAAATTGAAATGGAAAATTATCCACTACGGGTAATGCAACGTGTCTTCGCGGTTCTACAGAACAACGTCTAGGGGAAGCCCGGGCAAGACGAATATGTTAAGGGGTACTGCAAATAAAACCACAATCTAATAATCAATAGAACTCTTTGTACTTTTAATTTGTACTATGTTTAATCGTCTTTGAAAAATAATCATTAAAATTCAAAAACTTAAACAATTTCTATAATAATTTTGAGCATTAACAAAAGGTATCAATTATCGGTTTTGCCCGGTGGGGTCGGGCAAAAAGGATAAGTAGAACTAGCTTAGATCAGTGTTCGCATTCATCACAGAAGTAGCTGTCAACTCCTACATAATAAAGTGCAGTCTTTATGCGCCCAAATGCACTGATTACACTGAATCCAATCTTTCGCTAGTGGTTCAGTGTATTTGTCAGCGCACACTAAACCGTAAAAATCTGGTTTCGGATTTTTGTTTTGTTATTTGACTGAGGATATTTTAGTGTTAGTTTTTCTGGGGCCTGCTAACTCAGAAATGGCATATGTAATGGTAGTGGTAACTAATACTTATAATATGCTTGCTCTGAGCAAAACGGAATACCTAACCGTTTTGCCCATATCCATTTTGCCCAACACTCTAATATTAGAAACAAGTGAAAACTTGAATTGTTTTTAGTAGGTAAACAAAAAGTAACGATCACAAATAATACCTAAATAAACGTGCAATTGAATATACAATACATCTTTATAGACAACTGATGACTAATACAAAAAGTTTGTGTGCAAACCTTTACAAAAATCGTAACAAAACAACGATAATCCTTTTTTTTCCCTTCCACAACAGATGCACTCGCGTATTGTTTGGGTTGAACTGCCATGGCATTGCCGATCGTATGTGTCACGACTAGAGAAAATGTTAATAGCGCTATCTATTATATGTTTATGGAAAAATCAGTTATTCTTCTTACCCGCACTATGCTTCTTGCCCGGCCTTCCCCTATGAATAAAACCGAAAAATAAGATTTTTTTTCTACGTATTTTTCCAGGATAAAAAGTATCCTATTTTATGCCCAGGATAATAAGGTATAATTATACCAAGTTTCATCGAAATCGAACCGTTAGTTTTCACGTGATGCCTGCATATACAGACAGACAGACAGACAGACAGACAGACAGACAGACAAAAATTTTTTTAATCACATATTTGGGTTTGGTATCGATCTAGCAACACCCCCCGCTATTTATTTTTTCAATATTTTCAATGTACAGAATTGACCCTTCTACAGATTTATTATATGTATAGATTACCAAACTTGCCAAAATCAACAATTACGAAATCAATGATAGACCATTCTGACACTATTGTAATAGCAGACTTGAGGCCTAGGGTACCCAAATAAACTAAATATCCTTTTCAAAAGTCGAATGGTTTCCACAGAGTTAACAGTACGAGCTGGTTCAGCTACCACAAATTTAGACAAGGCGTCAGTCATCATGAACATGTATTATTGATACCCCTTTTTAGAGTGAATGGTCCGAGGTGGTCAATATGGACCATTCTCATCGGCTCATTAGGCTTTGATATGGGGTGAAGTTTGCCTTCCCTCTTGCCATATTCACCTTTCTCGTAAGCACAGTGCAGACATGATGATACATACTTTTTTATGAAGCGCGACATTTTGGGAAACCAGAAAATATTCTTAATAGCCTCAGTACATCGCTTTAGACCTACATGACCTATATCGTCGTGGTGTTTTTGTAATATTTTCCACCTAGCTAATCCCGGAACAACTAAGCGGTTGCCATTCAGGGTTTTACGATAAAGTCTCTCATTAATCCACGCGTAATTATTTACTATATCACTATCCTTACAACCGCCTTTTAGCAAATCTATGATGTTTTTCAATTTCTCATCCTCGTTTTGTACGGTAGCAAACCAATCCATTATATCTAAACGGTCAACATTAAATGTTTGTACAGGATTTCTACTTAATGCATCTATGTGCTGCATACGCTCACCGGGCCTATAATCGATAGATATATCGTAGTCCTGAATTTGTAACCACCACCGAGCAATACGCGGAATGAGATCGCGTTTTGTTAACATGTCGCGAACGGGGCGGTACAATCTGTCACTACCCGTATTTGTTTACCTACTATGTAATCCCGAAACCTACGTAAAGATTCTACTACTGCCAGTTTCCAGTTCGTAAAGGCTCGTACACACAGGCGCGACGCGACAGTGCGACGCGATTCTGCGATATATATCCGTAGAACAATTTCTATGGAAACGCGCGCGACACTTCACACTGGAGCGACTTGTCGCGCCGCGACACGGTCGCGGCGCGACGAGTAGCGCGACACCGTGTAGCCGCGATATCGCCGCGACGCCATACAAAATGAACATTTAGTATGGTGTCGCGGCGATATCGCGGCCGCGGTGCGACGCGAGAGTTCGAGAGTATAAAAGGCAGTACAATCCAAGCTGAGCTCAGTAGCAGACGATCTTCGTCAGAGGACGAAGGCAGGTCTGTGCGCGTTTGCCCCGCGGGGGTCCTAGGTTCGATTCCCCGGTCCGCCAACATAACCCAACCTAACCTAAGTAGGTACAGTTGTTCTATGTATCTCACGAAGGCGGGTTGGTCAGCCGTTGGTTGTGTCAGTATCGACTCCCGCCCGAACTGCCGGTCGCCCGGTCGGGCTACTACTGCACTAGTTTCGCGCCAAAAATTTCCGTCGCGTACCATCAACATAGAAAAACGTAAGCAGAGAAAAGCTGTTCACAGTGAGGTCAGTAAGCAATGTTTAAATATTTAATTGTAACATTTAATACCTACGTGATTCTAATGATGCATTGTTTGTTTTAGAGTCTTCAAATGCAATAGAGAACATAATGGGGTTCTAAGAGCTATATGTTGTTTTAAGAAACCAACGAAATATGACAACACAGAAAAGCTTATTCCAGAAAGTTTTGAAAACACAACTAGCGAAACCTGGCGTAGTACATAAGTACATGCAATTAGCAAATTTGCATTTTATTAATAAAGAAGCTGAATATATTAAATACTGTGATAGGTACCGAATGTATCTTAATTTTATTTGTTAATATATGTAAATAAATATAGATCATGAAAAAATTATTTCATCACTAAACGAAACACAAATTTAACTAGGTAGGTGCCTACTTATATTATTTTGTTCAATAACGATGAACTTGCTAACGCTACATGCAGTTACGCACACAATGTGCGTGTCTGTCTATACTACTTACACAACTACAAGTATTGCTCACCCTTCGTGAGATAGAACAACTGTACCTAAACTTGACCACACAAGCATGAACAAGGAAACTAGCGAATTTGGACGTGCTTTTATGATACTTAAATATTAATAAAAAAATCAAGATTTTTTAATTACTTAGGGATACCTACTTAATTATTTAGTTAAAATTAACTTCAACCGAAACCGGGCAATTGAAAAAAATCCAATGGTCGGTCATTACTTCATTAATCATTATAAACTTTTTTTTTTTTTTTTTTTCGCTGAGAAATGACATTACGCATCTCCGCTCGTCGGGGGACGAGGCGGAGTATGTGGGACTCCCTGCCAGAGTGGCAGTATACCCAATAAAACTCAGCGGTGTTCCCTCATCGCCTTGATGGGGGGGTCATGGGAATCCGGCTCAGCCTTTGCGTCCACAACCCCCCCGGCGCATGCCCGCCTATCTGGCGGGCCCCGCATGTCCCCCCGGCTGGGGGGCTACGGGAATGGCCGGAAACACCTGGCCATTCACGTCCGGCACTCGTGGAAGCCTGTGCAATACAGGCGAGGGTGCCCCCGCACCCGTCGCCTGCTGGCTTCCACCTGGGAGGAGTCGGAGATGACTGTCATACTGACGTCTTCTTCGACCCCTCCTCCGCCTTCGGAGCGGCGCCGCGAGAGGGTCTTCCTCCCGCGCGCGCTCCGCCGCCTCCTTCTGGGACATGACGTGTTCGCAGAAGGAGGCGACTGCCGCCCAGGACCCCTCATCCCCCAGCATGGCGTTGACCAAGCCGGGGAGCGAGAGGTCCATTCCGATCGCCGCGGTGAGACTGCGGCGCGGCTCGGACCACGACGGGCACACCTCGAGAGTGTGCCGTGTCCTCCGCCGCGCCACAGTCGTGACACGACGGCGTCTCCTCCCGCCCGATACGGTGCAGGTACGATCCGAAGAACTACGTGTTGATTCCAATTCCGTTGCAATTTGCCTCCATAGCCTGTCTTTTAATCTGTTGTCTTTGTAGGAAGCACAACTCATCATCATCATCATCATTTCAGCCGAAAGACGTCCACTGCAGGACAAAGGCCTCCCCCAATTCTTCGGGGGGGTTTGCCATAATCGCCATGCTTGGCAGGCGGGTTGGCGATCGCAGTATAGTAACATTATGTTATTATAAAAAGTACAGACGAATTGAAAAACTCCACCTTTTTTTAAATCGATTAATAAAAGTACACCAACTAAATAATATAAACGTAACCATAAATCAATTAATTTACCCACAAAAAAATGACGTTAAGTTGGGAGAATGAAACAAAAAACTGGCAACACTGATAAAATATGGCGTAATTTGGTGTTCATAAAAACAAAAAATAAATATATAGTTTTTTGGTTACTTATCCATGTTATGTGAAGTGTTTGGTATTTTTTACCCTTCCTTTATAATTCCGGTACAGTTTAATAGCATATACCGTCATTTTATCGCTGTTATTTGTTTATTACTTAGCGCGCGTAATACGTGGGTAGTGAAACTAAAGCGGCACGATCGGCACTAATCGGCGGGTAAGAAATAATAAGTTCTTACCCGCCGATTAGTGCCGATCGTGCCCAACAGTTGGCCGATATTGTTTGACACGTTTGCGCGCATTTGATGCTCTATCTAGACATTATATAAAATCAAAGGTTTGACGGTAAGTAGGTAGTTAGCGTTATTTTTAAGTGAACGTGAAACAACCCGTCCTAAGTAGTTTGGGCTCCGCTAGTAGTCCAGTGCTAGTGCTAGCAGCTGTGCGTGAGTCAGTTCGAGTTCGACGTCTGAAAATCTGCAAACGGCTGTTAGGTACATTCAGGTACATTACAGCTCCCACAAAACCTCACGAGCAATTGCACTTGCGACCACTACACCAACGAGGCAGTCTGTTAGTTTATCACTACTATATTTATAATTAGGTCACTCATTCATTAACCCTTAGTCTGCCGGAACGTAGATCTACGCGAGACACAAGGGCTTTTAATTGTGTCTGTAATTACGGCATAAGCGGTTAATCACTACACATAATAAGTTATAATTGATTATTTCTTAAACATACACACATACATAACATCACGCCTGTAATCCCCCCAAAGGGTTAGTAGATGCACTCACATTTCACCAGTTATGGTTAAACATAGCATTTACAACATAGCTTGAGCATAATTTTACTGGAGAAGAATTCACGTAGGTAGCTATCGAATTAGTTTGCTATGTAAGTTAATTAGAAGTAAGTATCTACCTAGGTTAGTTCCAATTTAAGTACTCGTATGTTGTTTCCACTTTAACAAATATCCAATGATTTCAAAATGATAAGTAAGTAGGTACCTACCCACCTACTCATAAAGGCCATACAAATGTGTTGCAGACGAAAGTACGCATTACCTAATAAGTAGAAATTAAAGTTATTTTTCCGAAATCACATGAAATCCGTAAAAAATAAATCTTAACAATTATAATTAAAAAATCTTGGTTAGTAAACAAATACTTCGTAAAAGTAGGTACGTCTGAATTCACCAGTGTCGTCGTTCGTGCTTGTGTGGTCAAGCTTAGGTACCTAAACCCTAACCTAAGTAGGTACCTACTTAGGTTAGGTTGGGTTATGTTCCCCCCGGTGGGTTCCCGCATTGTCGAGGCGGGGGGGCTCAGTAGCCGTGGCTTGGACACCCACGGTGAAGCGAAGAGGAACCCGAGGAGGGGCCGCTCGTCAGGGCTTTTGCCTGTAAGCCGACGACGTAGCGGCCAACAAGTAGGTTGCGGTGCCGCTTCGGCGACATCGCAACTGAGGCGGGCCGCGATGTCGTAACGGAGGCATCGCGGCTGAGGGTTGAGGGCCGCGGCGGGAGAGGAGTGCCGGTATTGCGGTGCGCCGCTCTCCCTACCTTCCGCGGCCTTGACGGGGTCGCCACCGTCTGATGGCGGACGCGGTGGGGCCGCAGAGGAGGAGGAGTGTCGGTATGACGTTGGCCGCTCTCCCTATCCTCTGCGGCCGAAAATTGGCAGGCGGCGGGGCCAATGTCCTGACCCGTCGCAGGGGGACCAAGGGTGCCCAGACACGGCGTGCTATGTGTTCTGGTGCGCCGGTGATGGGGAGTACTCCCCAGAGGAGGGTCCGGTAACGGACAGCCGCGGCGGGTTCACGGATGAGTGCTAACGCGTGGCCGTGTTCCCGCCGTAAGCGGCAGTGGAGGACACCGTGGAGTTTTAGTGGGTTAGAGTTCCACATAACTGCACTACCTCCCCGTGGTAGTGCAGAATGCATGAGCATTTCTCCACGTTAAAAAAAAAAAAAAAAAAAAAAAAAAAAAAAAAAGTTGGGTTATGTTGGCGCACCGGGGAATCGAACCTATCCCCCCGCGGGGCAAACACGCACAGACCTGCCTTCGTCCTCTGACGAAGATCGTCTGCTACTGAGCTCAGCTTGGATTGCACTGCCTTTTATACTCTCGATCTCTCGTGTCGCGCCGCGGCCGCGATATCGCCGCGACACCATACTAAATGTTAATTTTGTATGGCGTCGCGGCGATATCGCGGCTACACGGTGTCGCGCTACTCGTCGCGCCGCGATTCGCGTCGCGCTTGTGTGAAAGGTGTTGCGGCGCGATAATATCGCAGAATCGCCACGCGACGTGTCGCGCGACAAGTCGCGCCTGTGTGTACGAGCCTTAAATGTTCATTTTGTATGGTGTCGCGGCGATATCGCGGCTACACGGTGTCGCGCTACTCGTCGCGCCGCGATTCGCGTCGCGCTTGTGTGAAAGGTGTTGCGGCGCGATAATATCGCAGAATCGCCACGCGACAGTGCGACGCGATTCTGCGATATATATCCGTAGAACAATTTCTATGGAAACGCGCGCGACACTTCACACTGGAGCGACTTGTCGCGCCGCGACACGGTCGCGGCGCGACGAGTAGCGCGACACCGTGTAGCCGCGATATCGCCGCGACGCCATACAAAATGAACATTTAGTATGGTGTCGCGGCGATATCGCGGCGATATCGCGGCCGCGGCGCGACACGAGAGTTCGAGAGTATAAAAGGCAGAACAATCCAAGCTGAGCTCAGTAGCAGACGATCTTCGTCACAGGACGAAGGCAGCTCTGTGCGCGTTTGCCCCGCGGGGGTCCTAGGTTCGATTCCCCGGTCCGCCAACATAACCCAACCTAACCTAAGTAGGTACAGTTGTTCTATGAATCAGTATCGACTCCCGCCCGAACTGCCGGTCGCCCGGTCACGCTACTACTGCACTTGTTTCGCGCCAAAATTTTCCGTCGCGTACCATTAACATAGAAAAACGTAAACAGAGAAAAGCTGTTCTCAGTGAGGTCAGTAAGCAATGTTTAAATATTTAATTGTAACATTTAATACCTACGTGATTCTAATGATGCATTGTTTGTTTTAGAATCTTCAAATGCAATAGAGAACATAATGGGGTTCTTAGACCTATATGTTGTTTTAAGAAAACAACGAAATATGACAATACAGAAAAGCTTATTCCAGAAAGTTTTGAAAACACAACTAGCGAAACCTGGCGTAGTACATACATGCAATTAGCAAATTTGCATTTTATTAATAAAGAAGCTGAATATATTAAATACTGTGATAGGTACCGAATGTATCTTAATTTTATTTGTTAATATACATATGTAAATAAATATAGATCATGAAAAAAATATTTCATCACTAAACGAAACACAAATTTAACTAGGTAGGTACCTACTTATATTATTTTGTTCAATAACGATGAACTTGCTAACGCTACATGCAGTTACGCACACAATGCGCGTGTCTGTCTATACTACTTACACAACTACAAGTATTGCTCACCCTTCGTGAGATAGAACAACTGTACCTAAGCTTGACCACACAAGCATGAACAAGGAAACTAGCGAATTCGGACGTGCTTTTATGATACTTAAATATTAATAAAAAAATCAAGATTTTTTAATTACTTAGGGATACTTAATTATGTAGTTAAAATTAACTTCAATCGAAACCGGGCAATCGAAAAAAATGCAATGGTCGGTCATTACTTCATTAATCATTATATGTATAGTAAAAAAGTCCTTATACCTACCTACCTAACTACGTGTTGATTGCAATTCCGTTGCAATTTGCCTCCATAGCCTGTCTTTTAGTCTGTTGTCTTTGTAGGAAGCACAAACTCACATCATAAATTACAGACCCTGTCATCATCATCATCATCATTTCAGCCGAAAGACGTCCACTGCAGGACAAAGGCCTCCCCCAATTCTTGGGGGGGGGGGGGGGGCTGGGGGGTTTGCCATAATCGCCACGCTTGGCAGGCGGGTTGGCGATCGCAGTATAGTAACATTATGTTATTATAAAAAGTACAGACGAATTGAAAAACTCCACCTTTTTTTAAATCGATTAATAAAAGTACACTAACTAAATAATATAAACGTAACCATAAATCAATTAATTTACCCACAAAAAAATGACGTTAAGTTGGGAGAATGAAACAAGAAACTGGCAACACTGATAAAATATGGCGTAATTTGGTGTTCTTAAAACCAAAAAATAAATATATACTTTTTTGGTTACTTATCCATGTTATGTGAAGTGTTTGGTATTTTTTACCCTTCCTTTATAATTCCAGTACAGTTTAATAGCACATACCGTCATTTTATCGCTGTTATTTGTTTATTACTTAGCGCGCGTAATACGTGGGTAGTGACACTAAAGCGGCACGATCGGCACTAATCGGCGGGTAAGAAAGAATAAGTTCTTACCCGCCGATTAGTGCCGATCGTGCCCAACAGTTGGCCGATATTTTTTGACACGTTTGCGCGCATTTGATGCTCTATCTAGACATTATATAATCAAAGGTTTGACGGTAAGTAGTTAGCGTTATTTTTAAGTGAACGTGAAACAACCCGTCCTAAGTAGTTTGGGCTCCGCTAGCAGTCGAGTGCTAGTGCTAGCAGCTGTGCGTGAGTCAGTTCGAGTTCGACGTCTGAATGCGAACGGCTGTGTTAGGTACATTCAGGTACATTACAGCTCCCACAGAACCTCACGAGCAATTGCACTTGCGACCACTACACCAACGAGGCAGTCTGTTAGTTTATCACTACTATATTTATAATTAGGTCACTCATTCATTAACCCTTAGTCTGCCGGAACGTAGATCTACGCGAGACACAATGGGTTTTAATTGTGTCTGTAATTACGGCACAAGCGGTTAATCATTACACATAATAAGTTATAATTGATTATTTCTTAAACATACACACATACATAACATCACGCCTGTAATCCCCCCAAAGGGTTAGTAGATGCACTCACATTTCACCAATTATGCTTAAACATAGGTATTGAGCATAATTTTACTGGAGAAGAATTCGCGTAGATACCTATCGAATTAGTTTGCTAAGTAGGTTAATTAGAAGTAAGTATCTACCTAGGTTAGTTCCAATTTAAGTACTCGTATGTTGTTTCCACTTTAACAAATATCCACTGATTTCAAAATGATAAGTAAGTACCTAGTAGGTACTTACTTATCATTTTGAAATCAGTATAGGCCTTTATGAGTAGGTGGGTAGGTACTACCTACCCACCTACTCATAAAGGCCATACAAATGTGTTGCAGACGAAAGTACGCATTACCTAATAAGTAGAAATTAAAGTTATTTTTCCGAAATCACATGAAATCCGTAAAAAATAAATCTTAACAATTATAATTAAAAAATCTTGGTTAGTAAACAAATACTTCGTAAAAGTAGGTACGTCTGAATTCACCAGTGTCGTCGTTCGTGCTTGTGTGGTCAAGCTTAGGTACCTAAACCCTAACCTAAGTAGGTACCTACTTAGGTTAGGTTGGGTTATGTTGGTGGACCGGGGAATCGAACCTAGGACCCCCGCGGGGCAAACACGCACAGACCTGCCTTCGTCCTCTGACGAAGATCGTCTGCTACTGAGCTCAGCTTGGATTGCACTGCCTTTTATACTCTCGAACTCTCGTGTCGCGCCGCGGCCGCGATATCGCCGCGATATCGCCGCGACACCATACTAAATGTTCATTTTGTATGGCGTCGCGGCGATATCGCGGCTACACGGTGTCGCGCTACTCGTCGCGCCGCGATTCGCGTCGCGCTTGTGTGAAAGGTGTTGCGGCGCGATAATATCGCAGAATCGCCACGCGACGTGTCGCGCGACAAGTCGCGCCTGTGTGTACGAGCCTTAACTATGGTACACACTGTCTTCCCAAATAGTGACGCGGCTAAAATACATAACGGCGCAAACTGTCATCATTTTGTTTTCGTAGCAACATACCCGCAATTTCTAACTTGCAAGCATCCGTGTCAATTTCGGTAGCCAGTTTTGGATCGTAAATTGCTAACAACGGTTTACTACAAAGTTTTTGCTTTAATTCACAAAAACTTTTAGACTGGGTTTCATCCCAGGCCCAAATTGCATTTTTCTTCGTCAGTTCCGTGAGTGGGCGTGCTATCAAAGCAAACTTAGCCATAAATTTACGAAAGTAACTACATTCCTAATGAACTGTCTAATCTCATGAACATTACGCGGCGGCGGAAATTGTGAAACAGTTGATAACTTCAATTCACCTGTTATTATTATTATTGATATTTCGTGACCGAGGTAAGTTAGTGTTTTTTAAAAATGAACATTTTTTCATAATATGTAGCTTTAAATTTTCGAGTCGCAATTTAACGAGAACCTTTTTTACCGACTTCACAAAAAGGTGGAGGCACTATGTTCGGATGATTGTGTTTTTTTTTTTATGTTTGTTCATCGAATACTCCGCCAATTGTCGACGGATTTTTTAATAATTCAATACCCGTCGGTACGTCAATAAATGGCAATAGTAAATCATCTAAGAAAGCTAGTATTTCCGGATTTAGTTGATCACTATTTATGGAGTTTATGATTTTATTTATCAGGTGCATAAATACAGATGGGACATTTGCGAGGCCAAACGGTACCCGATTGTATTCGTAATGACCTTGAGATATTACGAACGCAGTCTTATGAATATCGCAGGGCTATTGGCTTTCTTTTTCATGGTCAGTGACTATGACATGGTAAAATCAATAATTGATGATAACCTTGGGCTAGATCTAGACTGGTAAAGTAATTCATACCGGCTAACTTAGAAACCTGATCGTCAATATTAGGCAGCGGATATCTGTCGCGAACCGTGATGGCATTGAGCGCACGGTAATCAACACATAATCTACTATCTCCGTTTTTCTTTGCACTACTGGGGACGCGTAGCTCGATTGAGATTCTTAAATAATACCGGCACTAAGCAAGTCAGAAATTTTAGATTTGACAATTTCTTGTTCCGTATGAGAAAGTCTTTATGGACGACGAAATACAGGCTGGTCGGTTGTAAGCTAATAGGCATTTTTACGAGATCGGTACATCCTAACTCTTGAGTGCTAGCTGCAAAACAGTCGCCGAATTGTGATAAAAGTTCTATCATTTTTTTGTGCTCTACTACTGCTCCTATGGGCCCTACGTTAATTTTATCTATATCTGTGCCCCCAATGGCACGATTACTACTTGAGGCTATACTGGCATCGAGTATATTTTTGGCAGATAAAAGGCAAGTTTTGTCAAGCAATAGGCAATTACTGGCAGTGGCACTGACCTGAATATCCCTGCAGCTTTCAGCACACAGCAAAATGGTCCCTTCCTTCCAGTTAACATCCTTTCCTCCACTATTGATGATCTTCAGGTAGCCGGGGCTTCCGCTAAGCACAGTTGCAGGGATCGAGTAGGAGACGTCTTGGACCTCATAGTGGCGTACTGGAGTTACCACGTGTTTCCTTCAGTGTTCCCGGTTGTGCTAACCTTGATGATCGATATTCCCGGAGGCAAACATTCATCTGAAATAGTTTTGACTGCGAAACGACTGGATTCTTCTGACACGTCCACCTCACACGGAAAACCAGAGCCTTTTTGTAACATGGTGTTCCATTTTGTACAACTAGAGAGACTCCGTCGCTATTTATCACTGGCTGACCAATGAGGAGGTTTATGTCGTTCATGTAAATATCGGTCAAGTGAGCTTTGCAGCATACGTCCAACCCGTCGATTTCAAGGCGGAAGTTCACTTCCCCACGGCTGGTAACCAGCGTACCTGAGAACCTTATGAGCAGTTTTGCAACTTGAATATTAAGTACATTCACCTGGCTGCCGGTGTCAATGTAAGATTTCACAAAAGCACCATTCACTTTTGCAGTTTTTTTATAAATGTCACTATAATTCAGCAGCAGTTTAATATCCTTGATAGCACTAGCTTCACTGGCTTTTGGGTTGAAAGGACATCTCGTGGCGATATGACCTTGTACCCCGCATTTGGAGCAGCTACGCTGGTCTGGTTGGGGACAGTCACGAACTAAGTGTCCCGTTTTCTTACAGCGAGGACAGGGCACAATGTCGGGGTTGACAGGTCCTGACTGATTCTCAGCTGGTCGCCCCATATCCTTTTGTGTTGCACGTTGGTCATAGTGCGGTCGGTAGGCATCGAGAGCGCAGAGAATTCCTTCGTAGAGTTTATCTGGACGTTCGCACTGAAAGGCTCTTGCATTAGACTGCAGTCCGGCAGGTAAACCGCGTATTATATAGGAGATGGTTGCACTGTCCGAAAGCTTGCATCTGAAGCACATCGCAACCTTTTCCTGATAGTACTTAGTCATGCTTTCAGAGTGCAATTTCCTTCGATTGAGCATCTCTTCTAAAATACCTACCTGCATAAACCCGGTGCGTCGGGAAGGCGCGTACGTAGCAGCATTTGCTTCCACTGTTCCCATGAAAAATCATACTCTTCGAGACGTTTATACCATTTCCTCGCCTGGCCCTGCAGTTTGTCTTGTAAATAGAATGATTTGTTTTTTCATCCCATCCGTAGATTTCTCCCAGTTGTTCTATCTTCTTCAACCATGCTGTTATCGTGCAATCCTCGCTGTCAGGGTCAAACTCCGGAATCAAGACTGACGCGCGCTGCTGTTTCAATGGCACTCGGGTAGGAACTTCGTTTTGCAGGTCTTGAAATGCTTTTTGCACTTCACGAGTAAGAAGTCTTCAAAATTTTTCTTGCATGCGATCTGTTGTCTTCGGTGTTGCATTAAGGCATTTCATCACGGTCAGAATCGGCACTTTCATCTTCTTCACATTAGATTCGTCTTTTCATTTTGCGTGGATCACACTTCTGAATTGTAATACTCAGGTAGACGTGGAAATAATTAAAAAAACGGAATTGATTTTACAAATAATAATGCCTCGTGCAAAGGCGCAACTCGCTTTTTTATAATGACTGGCTGGCTGGCTGGCTTGGCGGCAATGTGACGTCACGGCGGTTGGCTGGCTGGCTGTCACTGCAGTGGCGACATCTTTGGTAGGCGTTACAAAAACCTAACCTCTTCTAGGCAGCATGCTACATATTTCGACGTTCATTCCTGGGCCCTGTGTAGTTTTGCCGCCCCGGGCCCCTGACAAGCTTAGTCTGCCACTGCCTGCAGATTCATCTCAAAATATATCGTCTATGGTCAACAATTGGCGATGTCCATTCAAAGTTGTCCTATGTGCCTGTTATTCCAGTACCAAATTTCCATATTCTCCGAAATGGAATACTTGGGCAGCTTGTTGGATAAATTACCTAGGTAACCATTGCAGGCAAGGTGACCAGTATAGTAGTAGGTAGTAGATCGTAGATCCACTACTGAAAACTTAATTATAAATATGCTTATAGTTCCCGGCGACGGAGGACGACTTTTCCTCGGAATAAGAAAGTGGTAAGTGTTCAAAGTGTTTTATAGTAATAAATCCACAAATATTCCTCTTGTATTAATACCATTAATTGTCAAAGTAAACTAAAACTTGTTACCTTATTAAGTAAAAATCGAAAATGCGTGGAATTAGAGGTAAATAACTTCGTGATGTTTTTCTATCGAGAAAAGAAAATATGTTCCGCAAAAAGTTGGAAATATCATCGTTTCATGAAAAATCAACATTTAGATTTACGCTTTGCTTTCGGCCCCATCGTCAACTTTCAAGTTGGGTAAGTAACATGATACTACAGCGGTGCTATTCTGTAAAAATCTCACCGTGAAAACTTAATTGAAGTGAGCTGTTAGGAGTGTCAATTCCTAGCAAAAACAAACTCACTTCACCTAAGTTTTCACGTTGAGATTTGTACAGAATCGACCGGTAGTACCTGAAAGACTGGACTCGACGATTCGTATTTATCTTCCAAACAAAAACATAACCATATTATTTTACGCAGCTTGTGTTAGAACTCGAGGCACAAGGGCACTTTCGATATATCAAAAGAGCCATTAATTGCGTCCCCTGTTTCCACGACATTTGGCTAATGTCAGGGCCAGCCACCCCTGCAGTTGGGGTAGCTAGTAGGTAGGTACGTAGGTAAGCACTGACTGCCCCCGGAGACACGACGATAATAAAATGTCAAATATTTGAGGTGAATTAAAGTGTAGCAGCCATTTTGTTTCGGTTTTAGGACTATAAGTTCGCAAATATTACAACGGGTGTGTGGAGGTACTTGTGTAGGTAATATTTTTGCCTTCCTCATAGAGGTTTTTTTAATGTGAAAAATCTATAGGTTTTAAACGTAAAACCGACTGGTGTGCATCGGCATGACCCCTCTCCGCCGTCATTTGTTTTTTGTCTAGCAACTTTTTTGTTGATTATCACAAATATTTACTGTCCGCGCCTTTTTTTTTTTGCGGATTGGAAATTATCAAATGACTCCTCCCGCTCTGGGTGGAGCGGAAGGGAGTGTCAGACTCTTACTGACTAAAACCCACCCGTGTTCCTTCCTTAGCCCTTTATGTTGCGGGCCAACGGTAATCCTTTCGGACAATCCCGCTGAAGCGGCAGGCTTCGGCCCTAAGGGGGCCCCTCCTCGATGCTGACATCTCTTTGAGGCGCGCGTGGAACACGTATGCGCCGTCCGGCACGGGCCTGGTCCTGATCAGACGGTGAGCTACCCATTACTCTCCGCCCGCAGGCGCTCGCCTGTGGTGGCCGGGAGTCGTCATGCGGCTCCCGACGCCCGGAGCGTCTCCCGCAGCGGCTGGGATGGGAAGCTCTCTCCCTGAGCCGTCCCGCCACTTCCTTTGCTAGCATGACTGCTTCGCAGAAGGAGGTGACTGCCTCCCACTCCCTCTCGCCCCGAACCATGGCTTGCACCAGGGACGGACGCGAGAGGTCGCCGCCGCTGCCGATCGCCTATACGAGGACACGGCGGTGCTCCGCCTAAGCGGGGCAGACCTCCACCGTGTGCTCCACCGTGTCCTCTGGGCAATCCTGGCAATGGTGACACCTGGGCGTTTCCTCCCGCCTGATGATGTGCAGGAACCTCCCGAAACTTCCGTGTCCGGTGAGGACCTGCGTCAGGCGGTAGGTGAGGGCGCCGTGGCGCCTCTTTAGCCTCTCCTCAAAGAGGGGTATAAGGGGGGTAAGAGGGGGGCGGGTGCTGTGCGCTGGGTTGCGACAGTCGCTCTTTCCATGCCGCCATGAGATTGCGCTGGAGATCCGTCCGCTCCGCCGCGATTTGCCGCGGAAGCGGATCTCCCCCCCCGGCGTAGTGCCTCCGCGCGCCACTCATACAGGCGCACAAGGACTGTTGCCTCCAGATCCCATGGCGGCAATCCGGCAAGGAGGCTTGCCGCCGTGCCCAAAATCGTGCGGTAGCCCCGGATAAACCTTACGGCTACCACCTTCTGGGGCGCGTTCAGGTAGTGGGCGGCTCGCCGCCGCAGTGAACGCGCCCACACCGCGGCCCCGTATCGGGCCATGGACCGCACGACCCCCACGTAAAGCCTCCGGCAGGAGGCGTTTGGTCCCCTCAGGTTGGGCAAGAGTCACTTGATGGCGGCCCCGTCGCGTTCCAGTTTGGGGGCCAAACGTCGGAAATGCTCGACGAAGTTCCACCGGCTGTCGAGGACGAGACCCAGGTACGCCGATGTGAACCCCTCCTACCGTTAGTTGGGATCCCGATGGTAGCGCGTTCCGGGGCCCATGAAACGACATGGCCTCGGACTTGTGCAATGCCACGTCAAGACCCAACTGCCGGATCCTCTCCACGACTACCGCAACCCTGTCGCGTAGGCCGCCGCCTGATGCGACCTCCCCTGCGCCAGGACCAGCGTGTCGTCAGCGTAGCAAACCACGCTAACGCCATCAGGGAGGTCGGCCCGCAGCACCCAGTCGTAGCCGATGTCCCACAGGAACGGCCCCACAACCGATCCCTGCGGGACACCGCACGACATCTCTCGCCGGTTCCACTCCCCATCGCAACCGGGGTAGATGACGGCTCTGTCCGTCAGATACGCCTCGACTATTCGACGGAGGTAGGGCGGCACCCGGTGATACCGGAGTGCCTTCACAATGCAGCTCCAGGGCAGGTGTTGAACGCGTTGGCGATGTCGAGTGACACCGCCACGACGACCCCACCCCGGGACACCGCGTCCCCCGTCGTGAGGGCTCTCACGCGCATGATGGCGTCCACCGTCGAGCGCCCCTTGCGGAAGCCAAACAGGCTGTCCGCAAGATCCGGCCCCGTCCTCACCAGGTGCCCGACGAGGCGGCCCGCAATCACTCTCTCAAAGAGTTTGCCGACTTCGTCGAGCAGCACGATGGGCCGGTATGCGGACGGAGAGCCCGCAGGAGGCCCTGGCTTCCGAATGAGTACCAGCTTCCCCGTCTTAAAACGAAGTGGAAACTGGCCTATCTCCAAACATGCGCTTAAGAGCGCCTCCAGTCGAAGCCCGACAGCCCTCGAGGGCAGGACCCAGGCTTTACCTAGCAAGCCTTCGGGTCCTGGGGCGGTATTTTTGGCCTTCAACCTTCCTACCGCCACTCTCAGTTCTACCCCGGTCACTTCAGGGATGTCGTCGTCGACCGCGTGGTCCGCTTCGGGCACCGCAATTGGCGGAGCCATGGGCCCCCGGTTGTGCTCCCCCCGTGGAGGGAACAGATCGCTCACCACTTCCTCCAATATTTACTGTCTTCATGGTTGTTTGATAATTTGTGTTTTACCTATGGTCTATTCAAATCCATGTTATTTCAAGTTAAACATGTGTCAACTTTAGTGTGGTGAGAATTATGTTGACTTCAAAGTACTAATACTATTGAAAAAGTTATAAAAATGTTTGAAGTTGTAGCGTAAACTAAACTTTATTGTGTATAGATATTAAAGTTATTTTTTCAATATCACATATTTCTTTACATGTTTGGAAAATAAATTGCAAACGCAGATTAGTTGGTATGGTGGATTGGCGATACCTTCTTACACAAAAATCAAATTGCTGCAAGTTAGGTATCTGTGATACTCGACAGGTGGGTTGTATGCTGATATATGTATATTCTGGCGCGTGTCCAAAATCAGAACTAACGCCACCATATTGTTTTTTTCAATACATTTCACAAAACTGCACAAAAATGTTTACGAACATCGCCCCCCTGTCAACCTCATTCGTGCGCAAAAATTCCACATAACAGTGTACCTGATCGGTATCTAATAAAATCAGTATTGTGCCCAGTAAGTAAACAATGTTTATTCACATAAAAACAATGAAAAATAATTGTCATAGTAACATTTTTGCTTAAAACAATTATAAATAATATTTATCAATAACAACTTTTCTTACATAATTTGGCTGCTAAACATTTGAAAAACATTAATACAAATATTTATTTGGAATAAAAATTACTATAAGTACACAGATTTGAATTGAGCGTAGTTTTCTATGTACATACAAAGCTTGAAAAAGAAACGCCTGCGAACATCGCTTGCGACTCTGATACAATATGCTTTTCGATAAACCCTTATTGATGCCTTGATGACCTCTTTGAATGGATTTCATTAACCTTTTATCCGCTTGTGTAATGCGACACATATTTCCGTGCCCCTACCGCTCGTGTCGTATTTCTGCGACAGAGAACATGCATGATTTTTTCGTTCTATTCAACGATTGCTCCTCCTTATTTGTTGTAGGTATTATTTTATCGATTTAGGTATTCAGCTGCATCAGGTTTGACTGGTAGCCGACCCCAACATGGTTGAGAAAAGGCTAGGCAGATGACGATGATTATTTTATCGATTTGTAGCCGCGCGCTAGGGGCAGGGCAATTGAGAGGTTAACAGCAAGTATACAAATCTAAGTTTCTTTTTTAAACTCAAATAAACTTTTTTATGTTTTTATTGTGAACTTGTGTTATATTGTTATCACAGACAGCATCTATAACTTTATTAATAAATCGAACTACTTTTTATTTACTTGGGTTAGGATATAGGAACTCCATATTTTTATTTACATTGCTATTTTTTATACTGTAGCTTTGTCTACTAGCCTTGCTTACTTTACTTTTTAATTCACTAGGCCTGACGAAGTTGCTTCACAAGTTTAAGCTTTTAAGATTATAGTTGCAGTTAAAACACACAAATCGAAAACGCACCACATACAGAAAGTCGAAACAAATATTCGTAGCCCATAATTTGGATTATTTTATGAAATAGCTAGAATTGAACGGTTACAATGATACACATATTATTTCATCCCTATGAAAATCGAGGAGAGAAATACATGTGCCAATGATTAAAACTTCATCGGCCTTCCCAGATGTATTTTTTGTTGTTTTGTTGATACATATGTCCAAGCGACGATCTTCGCAGGACGGCTGGTAGCAGCTGGATGAGAGTTGCCGAAAATCGAGTTGAATGACGTGCAATAGGAGAGGCCTACGTCCAGCAGTGGACTGCTACCGGCTGATGATGATAATGAGCATGTCTGCCTAGTTACCAAAAATAATCCTACGTTTCGAATGCAAAAATATACATAAAACTATATTCCATTAAAGAATAATTTCACTGGCTATCGTCAAAGTTATCAGTACAAAAATATTACATGTTTTACTACATTTGTAAATAATTTTCTAAAAAACATAACCCTCTTTCGCAGTCGGGTAATTAATAGTTTATCCCTTTAGTAATGTATTCCGCAAACTCTGTTGGCGGGCACAGCTTTGTCTGAAACAAGAAAAATAAATTATTTGTCTATGAGTCAAATCATTAAGTTTTTATCATTTACCGCTTCGGCCCGCGGTTTCACCTGCATAAGTGTCGATCCCGTGGGAATATCGGGATAAAAAGTAGCCTATATGTTAATCCAGGGAAACGGCTACCTCCATACAAAATTTTATCAAAATTGGTGTAGCCGTTTGAGCGTGAAGAAGTAACAAACATATAGACACACACACAAACATTCGCCTTTTATTATATTTATTAGTGTGATGTTTAGTTTCGTCAACTTTCGTCAGTAAGACTAGACCTCAACAAGTTCCACAACCCAACAAAATTACAGAGTACAGGTAGAGCATTCAAGTTTTTTAGATAAAGCATCTGTCACAAGGACAAATTGAATTGCAAACTCGTTTTATCACAGTTCTCTTGTGTAATAAAGGGGGATCCACAAACGTAGTCCCCGAAATTGAAACTTTCTTACGTTTTTTTCAATTTGTAGGTTAGTGTCAGGTTGTATATTAATTAAAATATTATTCGCGACCCTAACAAATATGTGTTTACAGAAATAAACGAGTCCGCATCGAATTATAATCATTAGAATCGGTAATATAACTCATTAATTTTGAATTGGCTATGTCATGATTTCATGGATCATTCATTCAAAAGTTGTATAATTAATATCTGTAATGAAAAAAGTTGTATAAAAATATGTATAATTAACATTTTGACTGCCACAGTCATGTATGATGACAAACCAAAATGTACCCAGCACGCCACGGTTCAACTACATGACAGACTTTGACGCCGAGGGCACGTTTTTAGGGTTCCGTAGCCAAATGGCAAAAACGGAACCCTTATAGATTCGTCATGTCTGTCTGTCTGTCCGTCTGTCTGTCTGTCTGTCCGTCCGTATGTCACAGCCACTTTTCTCCGAAACTATAAGAACTAACCTGTTGAAACTTGGTAAGTAGATGTATTCTGTGAACCGCATTAAGATTTTCTCACAAAAATAGAAAAAAAACAATAAATTTAAGGGTTCCCCATACTTAGAACCGAAACTCAAATTTTTTTTTTCAGCAAACCTATACGTGTGGGGTATCTATGGGTAGGTCCTATATCTGAGGTTTCTAATATCATTTTTTTCTAAACTGAATAGTTTGCGCGAGAGACACTTCCAAAGCGGATAATGTCCCCCCCCCCCCTGTAACTTCTAAAATAAGGGAATGATAAAACTAAAAAAAATATATGATGTACATTACCATGTAAACTACCACCGAAAATTGGTTTGAACGAGATCTAGTAAGTAGTTTTTTTTAATACGTCATAAATCGTAAACCGCAATTTACCATTCATTCAATCAACTCAAAAATAAAAAAAACATTTAATTTCATAAACATAAACCTTATGCATAAACCCGGATGTTACGGAACTCTCGGTGCGCGAGTCCGACTCGCTCTTGCCCGGTGTTTTTATTTTTTGACGTGTGGTGGTCAAAATGTTAAAATCCTCAAGATTTTAATGATATTAAGTAGGGAAGTAATGATATTAAATAATATACAGCTAAATTCCAATAGTAGTCAAATAGCCTATTAGGCTATTTGACTACTATTGGAATTTAGCTGTATATTATTTGTTATTGCATTGTATGCAAACTATTTTAATATTTCCTGGAGATCTGTCGTATATGTATACGGAGAAAATCAATGTTAAAGTTTTGAATCAAAAAATTACGCGCCAAAACGCAATTTTTGCTATGGCGCCTGGTTGCTCTGACAGATGACGTCACACATAAGTAAACAACAAACTGCTGAAATAGTTTTTAAAAATATTGCATAAATAATGGTTTATAAATGGTGTGTTGTACCAAAATGTACAAGTACATCGTTATAGACTCCGGAAAAACTATTTGTACCTGTTCCGATAGACCCTGAGAGACGAAAAAAGTGGTTGAGTCTAGCTCGTCGAAACCCTGGAAGCCTTAGGCCTAATAATTCTAGTGTTTATATATGTGAAGATCATTTTAACCTAAGTAATATTTATTTTGTTTAAAAATAATTATTAAAATAAAAAGCTTTTACTAGAGAAGCAAGCCCACGCTAACATACCTATACATAACCTCTAAGATAACAATACAATCAGGCAATTGACATAAAGCTGTTTACAATATGTCTAATGTATTTATTTCAGGGAAACTTCAATCTGTGCTTCGCCTTTATATAAACTAGTGTGTTTTTTTTTAATTAATTCTACCGTAATCGCATCTACTTTGGGTAAGTTACTGCTGTGAGCTTGCACAAAATTTCTCTCCATTTTATGCACAGAACTTTAAATAAACTAAACTGTAATAGGACGGAAGGGAAATAACGTAAATAACACGTAGATCGCACGATAAATATAAAGAAAAACAGAAAGCACACCCCGAAACTAATTTTTACTTCTGTGTGACGTCATCAGAGTTGCAACCAATCACGGAGCGTTTTCAAACACGTGATCGAACTACAAAAAAATTTGAATTTTATATACAGAAAATGACCGTATTTTTTTCAGAATATCAATAAGATATGCTTTTTACATTACATTTTATTAGGATGACAGCAAATTGTTACATATTTTAAACATAGTCAAAATGCCTATTCTGTTAATTTAATACATATTTGTTACGGTCGCTAATCATATTCTCATCAACATGCAAGGGGCTGTCCATTAATCACGTGAGATTCGAAAGGGGTCCTTAAAAATCACGAAATATCACAAGGGGGGGAGGGGGGTGTAGTAATATATCACGTGTATTTATTTTTTCGGCAAACGCGCGATACTCACCCGAAAAGCGGCGTTATGTGTATTTATTTTTTCGTCAAACATCATTATTTTTGGGGGGGTAGTCTTAAACCTCACCATGTATCACCACGGGGGAGGGGGGGGGGGGGTAAAAATGACAAAAAAAAAAAAAACAATTTTAACACCTTAGGTTAATACGCTGGCACTTTCGCCAATTGATCTCAAATCAAAACAAAATTCAACGCACCAATCATTTTAGGGTACGGCAAGTTCAGATTCTCCATAATACTGATGAACTCGTTCAAAGGTTTCGTCAACCTCGGGTTGTATTTCTTCTCCTCCCACACCGTAGTCGCTGTCTGACCCCTGTAGTCGTGTGCCGGGTACAGTTTGTAGTGGTCGGGGAGCGTGAAGATACGTTGATGTACCGAATTGTATAGGTTTCGTGGAGAACCTTCTTGGAAGTCAGTTCGACCACAGCCTCGGATAAGGAGGGTGTCGCCTGTGAATGCTAGGCCCTGGAACAGAAAATATTCTTTTTGCAAAACTAAATCGACTTAATAAAATCTTAAATTCATTCATTCACTGACAGAAAACGCACAGCCTAAACCGCTAGGTCTAAAAGCATGAAATCTTGCACAAGAATTTTTTATACAACAAAAGTGAGCAATAATGAAGGATTTTTGAAAGTTCATCCCTAAAAGTGTTAAAATATAGAGGATTAGATTTTGAATGGAAGTTCTTATTTTTTTCTTCGTCGTCACATTACTTGTATCTCAATAAAACCGTGTTACATATGACAAGACTGACCGTGAAACATTAAAAAAAAATCAATCTTTAAATATCTGTTTAGTTCTTGTCGACCAGCGACTAACCTTTGCCCTAATGCAAAAGCTGACAAATGTGAGTAAGCACTCGTTGGTATGTCCCGGAATGGTCATCGCCAATCACGCCAACAGTTTGTGTCCACCGAAGCAGACCACATCGCCATCTATCAGATGTGTATCTATTATAAGCACTAATCCATACCTAACATAGTACAAACTATATGAAGTGACCCGTTTATGGCAGATGTAAGAAAAGAACCCGTTATTGTGTCCCGGAGTGGCCATCGCCAACAGTTTATGTCTACCGAAGCACACCACATCGCCATCTATCAGATGTGTGTCTATTATAAGCACTAATCCATACCAAACATAGTAAAAACTATATGAAGTGACCCGTTTATGACAGATGTAAGAAAAGAACCCGTTAGTGTGTCCCGAAATGGCCGTCGCCAACAGTTTGTGTGGACCGAAGCACACCACATCGCCATCTATCAGATGTGTGTCTATTATAAGCACTAATCCATACCTAACATATGAACTGACCTTTTTATGGCAGATGTAAGTAAAGAACCCGTTAGTGTGCCCTGGAGTGACCTTGGCTAAAAGTTTGTGTCCAACGAAGCACGACACATTTCCGTCTATCAGATATATGACTGCTGCTTACCAAGGGGTCTGATATTACCCAGTAACTGGGTTGTGGAGGTCAGATAGGCAGTCGCTCCATGTAAAATACTGGTATTCAGCTGCATCCGGTTAGACTGGAAGCCGACCCCAAATAGTTGGGAAAAGGCTAGGCAGATGATGATGAGACATGAGATTTATGACTGCTGCACACCAGATCCCCATTTATCAGCTGAATGTCACAAAGGCTTACTCTATCCGACAAATATTATAAATGAAAGTGTGTTTCTTGCTTCGTCCTTTTGCAGCAACGGAACGATGTGGTTTTTTGCATAGGGATATTTTATGGATCGGAGAGTGACATAGGTTTCTTTTAATCCTAGAAACAACACGGTTCCTGTGGGATGGACCAGGAGAGAAAGCCGCGGGCAAACGCTTGTAAACTGGTATTTAAATCTCTCCATGACAGATGTAAGTGAAGCATCCGAGAGTTTGTACCAGAGTGACGGTCGTCAATAGTGTGTATCCACCGAAACATACCACACGCGGCGGGAGCGGCGGTTGCCATTGCCACGATCGCCCAGAGGACACGGTGGAGCACAAGGTAGAGGTCTGCCCCGCTTGGGCGGAGCACAGCCGTGTCCTCGTAGAGGCGATCGGGAGCGGCGGCGACCTCTCGCGTCCGGCCCTGGTGCAAGCCATGGTCCGGGGCGAGAAGGAGTGGGAGGCAGACACCTCCTTCTGCGAAGCAGTCATGCTAGCGAAGGAGATGGCGGGATGGACGAGGGAGAGAGCCTTCCGTCCCAGCCGCCGCGGGAGACGCTCCGGGCGTCGGGAGCCGCGTGACGACTCCCGGCCACCGTAGGCGCGGGCCTGCGAGCGGAGAGTAATGGGTAGCTCACCGTCCGATCAGGACCAGGCCCATGCCAGACGGCGCGTACGTGTTCCACGCGCGCCTTAAAGAGATGTCAGCATCATTTGAAGGGGCCCGTCATGGCCGAAGCCTGCCGGGTTAGCGGGATTGTCCGAAAGGGTTACCGCTACCCCGGAACATAAAGGGCTAAGGAAGGAACACGGTTGGGTTTTAGTCAGTAAGAGTCTGACACTCCCTTCCGCTCCACCCAGAGCGGGAGGGGTCATTTGATGATTTCCCACGCAAAAAAAAAAAAGCGTACCACACCGATGTCTATCAAATGCATATCTATTATAGCACTTATACCTACTTACAGAGCATAATACAAAACACAGATATAGATAGACCTAGATAACGCAAGTATCACGATCTGTATGAAAACCAAGCGTGCCATTTTTTGACTACCTACTATGAGGATACAAGCACTATTTAGTTATGGGAAAATCAAATTGATTCAAAGAGGTCGCCGCGTGCGGCACCCGTCTTACCCCACCGGGGGCTTAGCGCTAGCGCTCACGCTCACCCAGCCAGCAGTACTCAGGACTGAGCGCGAAAGTGCTGGCTTACGATTTTTGTACGTACGCTGCGCACACGAAGTAGTTTCTCTTCCGTTATCTAGGTGTATCTATATCTGTGGTACAAACTATATGAACTGACCTGTTCGTGACAGATGTAAGTTAAGCAGCCGTTAGTGTGTCCCGGAGTGGCCGTGGCCAACAGTTTGTGTCTACCGAAGCTCACCACATCTCCATCTATCAGGTGTATGTCTGCATCAGCACAGGAATCCTTGCCTATCACACTCTTGGTTTCGGGCAATATAGCTTTCAGCTTGCCTGTGCCTGTTATGTGGTCTGCGTGCATGTGGGTGTTCACTGGAAACGATAAAAAAGTACATGGTAAATCTATCAATTACAGTATTATACATAATGTTTATTACGGTGAGTTTTCAGTAGTCTATCCGATAATTTCTGAAGAAAGAAGCAGAAAATAAACAAATACTAAGTAAACCAAGTCGCACAGGGCTGACAGCTGTCTCGCATGGATTTACAGCCAACTCCCAGGAAGCCTGTATCCCAGCAATGGGAACGTTATAAGGTGATTATACTAAGTAAGTTGTCACGTCATACCGTTAATTGAGGAGAGATTGTGGAGAATTTGAGTCAGAGAAACCATTTTTTTCGAATTTTCCGAGTGAAATTAGGGCAGTTTTTGTTTGTTATTTCGTGATGGGCAATATTCACTCGCATAACAGCGAGATCCTATTCTAACTTACTTAAGAGTAAAAAGACTCAGAAGATATTTGTTTTGCATAAGAGGATATTCCTCATACAATTAATTATGGAAAGGCGCATGATAATCGTGTAGCGTCTGAATAATAGAATTCTAGCAACCAGAGCAAGGACACTTTACAATCAGGAAAATTAATATAAGAATGAATTATAAACTTTTCTCTTTGTTGCCAGGAAAACGAGCAAAAGTAGTCAGTTCAGTTCATCACTACCAGTGAAATGTACGAGTCACTAATCGGGCCAACATGCACGATCTCACGCCGAAACAAGATATTACTACACAAAAAATGGTTTGTCATGGCTTGTCATATAAGGACCAAATTATGTCGCTTTGAGGTCATAAGTACACATATCAATTCGGAAAGGGATCGTCACCATATCGCCTTTCGCATCGCCGTAAAACTGGCGTCAACCTAACGTAAGCACGTAACCAACGCGGATCAGAAGCTCCGTTACGTCGACTCGGCTACGGCTAGGCGACGCCGCGCTTATGGCTCGCCGACCCGTGGTTGATGGTGCTGCAGGCAGGCCGCGGGAGGGGTAGAGGGGCAAGGGTGGACGAAGAGGCGAAAGCTCGGGTGCGGAGAGACGTAAGCGCGGGGACGAACGAGCCGTATAAGCGCGGGGACGACGAGCCGTAACGCACCGCACCGTGGTTCGTGAGCTTGTCCCCAGGGCGAGGCGATTACGTTACGTTATTAGGGAGTTTCATACAAAGAATACTGAATGGCTCGAGTTGATACGGTGACGATACCTTTCCGAGTTGATACGTGTGGTATGACCTTTACGCGTAATTCGTCGTCGTACGTAGTGACGACCGGGGCCTAAGTCTATGGTCTCTCCATTGTGAGTTTTGACAGATTTTGTATGGCAAATCTCAAAAAAAAGCTATTCCCAGCAAGTGTTACTTTAATTTTAAATTCAACTCACTGGCATAAATCAGCTTGAAGCCCAACTCCTTAAGAAGCGCAGCATCTCTCTCGGCATGCTCAAGCACAGGGTCGATGAGCACAGCATCGCGCGTAAGATTGTCGCCCAGCAAGTACGTGTATGTACTGCTTACTGTGTCGAACAACTGGAATAGAAGAACATGGAAGATGTTAAGAACAGTAGAAAGATCTTCTCGCGTGTCGTTTGAGAATAGCTCATGTAGTTGTTAAATATTAGCCAGTCAGCAAGGTCGTCTTAGCGTGTCGATGGAAATCTTAATAGACTTGGCCCAAAATTTAACTATCAATTTGGCACCTTTAGTAGCATCCATCGCTTTAGTCAAGCAGGAATGCGAACGCAAAATGCTAATCTTAATGGGATTGATAAGAATGCTTGAAAGTGGATTGGTGATAGTAGTGATTAAAGCAGGGATTCTTACTTAAAACTGTATATTTGATCAACAAGGGACATTTGATCTGACACCACTTTATCTACGGTTATCCCACACTTGACAATTATTGTATTGTATTTGTATTTATAGGGAACGCTTTGTTCTTTTAATGGCAACTACTAAAGCTGACTTATTCAGTATTTATATAAGTGCTTATAGGCTACAACTGCTCAACTACCCAGGCTGGACAAGACATTCTTAAATTTCCACTTAATAATAGTGGAGATTCACAAGAGCAAAGGTGCTCGGGGGAAGGAAGTATTCCAGTAAGTGCTTGTAGGGATCTTGACCATCTTCCGGGCTCTGGGATTGTTCTGGAAACCGTGGAATACCTCTCCACTCCTCAAGCACCTCAGGACATGTTGCTACAGGGGATAATCGTCGGTTGGTGCCTCACTTCATTAAAAGCGTCTAACGGGCCCGGTGAGTTGGCTTTGGCCCCTCGTACGCCTTCCAAAGGTCCGGGGAGATTTGAACCCACCACCTCATGCATGAGGCGAGGTCCCTCACGACTTAAATTTAGTCTAGGAAAAGGATTATACCTAAGAAAATGGTTTCTAATATTGGTTTCATTACGATGTGATCAGAAAGTGTTGCTTATACGGACAAAAATATATAATGATCACGGATTTCACTGACTCAATGAAAACACAAATCATATATTGGATGCTACGTTAGCATTGAGCAGCTAATTATCTATAGGAATGTCATTCACTAAACATGCAATAGACATGCATGAGTAAAGATAGATTGATAAATGAATTATGACATTTATTGTTTAAACAGTAAGGTTCAATTAACTGTTAGAAATTCGCTCATTAATGTATGCGATAAGATCGCATACATTAGTGAGTGACTTTCAAACAGTTTTTAGGGTTCAGTACCTAAAAGGTAAAAACGGCACCCTATTACTAAGACTCCACTGTTCGTCTGTCTGTCTGTGACCAGGCTGTATCTCATGAACCTTGATAGCTAGACAGTTGAAATTTTGACAGATGATGTATTTCTGTTGCTGCTATAACAACAAATAATAAAAATAAAATAAAGTTAAAATAAAGTTAAAATTTAAAGGGGTATACAATAAACGCTTTTTTCTGCGTTTTATGCCTTGTGGTACGGAACCCTTCGTGTGCGAGTGCGACTTGCACTTGGCCGATTTTTTTACTTTCTTAAACAATTAGCACTGATTGTTTATAGTAAAATGATGAGAGAATCAATATTATAAACTCAGTAGTGTGTAATATCACTTGTTTGGTAAATAAAAATTCGCGTGAATATCACACTATAGATATAATATTACCGTACTATAGAGAAGAAAACCATATCTATTGTTCTCGTTAACATAACCATAAAGACTATACCTATTTCTCGAATAGGAAGGCAGGAGTGTATATAGTACATTAGTACTTACATACAGCCTGGGCTACAGCCACTTCTCACCATACAGCGTGTTTCAGAAAGGTGTGGTCATATTATGGGTGAGGTACTTACAGACCATCAAACTGAATAACTTTCTCCATGGGACCACCAACACGTAATCACGAAAAATATATCAGCTGTCCCATACACCCCTGTATCGCCATTCGGTATATGTTCTCATTATCACGCTAATATTATAAAGGCCAAAGTTTGTGAGGGGTGTGTGTGTGTTTATATGTTTGTTACTTCTTCACGCTTAAACGGCTGGACCAATTTTGATAAAATTTTGTATGGAGGTAGCTGACACCCTGGATTAACATATAGGCTACTTTTTATCCCGATATTCCCACGGGATTAGCGTTGAAAATGCCGAAAAAAACAATTTGTTTTTTTCACGAAAAAATCAAATTGTGGTTTTTTTCCGTTTTTTTCGAATGTTACATAGAAAAATTAACAGAAAGAATCCTTTGGAAAGAAACAGGATTCTTTTGAATTTTTCGCTTGATGTTTTGAAAAGTTGAAAAAAACAAGTTTTATTGAAATATTTTTAATAGGTGAAATATGGAACAAATAGGTAAAAACAATAGATTCAGCTCTCCTCGGCCACAGTCTCAATGTCACTGTCCGAGAATCGTCAGCTTCACGCTCGAGCTTGAATTTCGAATGTTTCTTTTTTATTTTGATCGAACGTAAACTAGTTTATTAAGTCGCTCTGGAAGAAGGCGATTCCTATCTTTTGTAATGCGTTCGACCAAAAATTTACCAATTTTTTTCAGACGCCGCAGTTGATGGTGAAACACTCAACAATCTTATGGCAACACATGAAAGTTGTTTAGAGTGACGAAATCCTTTCAACCAGTCGCGAGGGTGTAAATTGTTTACTGGTTGCCAAATTATTTCATTGGCCCAAAAACCACTTCTAGTTTGGTATTCAACGAAGTGTGCCATAATTTCACATGTGTTTTTTTTTTGCATAATGTTAGCAAGCTTAGCTATATACTGGGACACTTGGAAAAACTCATTGTCATTTGTGGCGGCCCATACCGGCCTTATATAGTGCCTCAGATAGTTCTAGAACCTTCTACTGTTGAAATATCTAGAATGTTCGAGTACATACCGGCTCCGACTAACCAGATGTCGAAAGTTCTAGAAAGTTCTAGCATCGAAATTTCTAGAAGGATCTTGACTCTACTAGTTCTGCTACTCGATACTAGATGGCGCTAGTGGTAACTAATATCACCACCAGGCATTAATTGTGGCGCGTAACGTGGCGCAACACTATTATTGCAACTTACAACTAGAATAGTGGATGCACAACACCGGGGCCGTTCATTCTATTCAACATTCTACCCTACATTTTAATAGTACGTATTATTATGGAAAGACTTGAAAGCATAGATATCCTAAGTTAAATAATTATACCTACTAAGTACTTATTTGCAAAAAAAACATGAAATGTTTCCCGTTTCTTTCATATTCTTCGGTTTTTTTCGGTTTTATTGGAAAAAAACATGAAATATGTACGGGCAAATTTTCTTGAAACTTTCGAATGAAACATTGAAAAAAACAGCGGAATTGGAAAGAAACGGGAATTTTTCCAGCTTTTTTCAACGCTACACGGGATCGACATTTATGCGGGTGAAACCGCGGGGCCCAGCTAGTTCCTCCATAAATCCATTATTAGTATGTGTTTATATGTGGAAGCTTGTAATTAGCCAATATTCCTGCCTAATAATTATGTTAATTCATATGTAAACTATCATGATTTGTACATTTGTAGTCGAATGGTGACAAGAGCCAACCACTTTACATAGTTAATTTCACGGATGAATGAAATTTGAAATTCGCTTTGTTATCGTATCGCATTTTCCTTACGTACGTTACATTACACACATTACATACGTATCTACATTTCATCTATAGTACAAGTAGTAAAACCAACTACAATGACACAACATTACCATTTACGGCTACTTGAAACCTACTTTAATGAAATATTACCTACTAGCAGCGCCCCGCGGTTTCACCCGCGTAAGTTTCGATCCCGTGGGAATATCGGGATAAAAAGTATCCTATGTGTTAATCCAGGAAATGGTCTATCTATGTGCCAATTTTCATCCAAATCTCTTCAACGGTTGATGCGTGATTGAGTAACAAACATCCAAACATCTTCAGAAACTTTCACATTTATAATATTAGTAGGATAGTAGGATTGACTGTTGCTGAAAAATGTTACAGAGATCATCATCGTCATAATCATCTGCGTAGCCTTATCCGAACTGTGTTCGGGTCAGCTTCCAGTCTAACCGGATGCAGCTGAATACCAGTATTTTACATGGAGCGACTGCCTATCTGACCTCCAGAATCCACAACCCAGTTTGTAATGTTTTTTTTAATTTTACAGAGACATCAGATATTTCTATCTATTAGATAAACTGATAACACAAGTAAGATTTATTATTGCAACACAGAAAGTTTATATTAAACAAACATTGGGTATCTGTTGGAGATGAAAAGTTTATTTAAGTAAATACCTGTTGAAGACACATGAAACGAATGTTTTTAGTTAATTGTCGATCGCTGATGGGAAAGTAAAGTAACTTTTATTCTTTTCATAACATACCTACTATTACTTACATAATCCCTGCTCTTCCGATAAGTGTAGACAGGGAAGTTTACCTATCAATTTATTTTCTTCATTATACTATAGGTATCAACTTACAGATGAATATCCTATCACTTCCTACTCTAGGTACTTCTCAAGATCGGGTATGCCTAACGTGAGCGACCTTTTTTTTATCAGAGCGGGACATTTGCGGATTGGAACAAAAAAAAACTTATTTTACTAGGTATTTATTTAAAAAAAAGTTATTTAAAAAAATAAAAAAACCCGACTGCGGTAAAAAACTTAGGTAAGTTAAAAGAAACTGAAAAGCTAAAAACAAGCCCATTTTAAATTAAATAAAAGTTGGAAGCAGGCGGGACCCATATCATTTTTATTGTATTTTCATTTCAAATTCAAATGGGTCCCGCCTGCTTCCAACTTTTATTTAATTTAAAATGGGCTTGTTTTTAGCTTTTCAGTTTCTTTTAACTTACCTAAGTTTTTTACCGCAGTCGGGTTTTTTTATTTTTTAAATAACTTTTTTTTATTTCCAGCTTTTTAGTTTACAAATTTGAAAGATTTCGCAGACGATTTAGTTCTTGGTAGGTGTTTTTTTTGCGATTTGTCACTTCGAATTGCTTTTAAGTATATATGTTGTATATATTTTTGTAATCACCTTTTAAAACCCTTTATTTTGATACCCCACTCGATAGGTTTTGAAAAAAAAAATTTAAAAAAATATTTAATATGGCGTCCAGTAGTCGCCATATTGAATTTTCACTAACGTCATGTCTTTAGTGACACTCGCCGGACTAAGAGGAATCGATTAACGTGTGAATCATAAAAATCGGCCCAGGCGTTTGGTCTATATAGTGCTTCAAAGGAACATATAAATAAACATACATACATACATACATACATACATACATACATACATAGGCTGATGAACACATTACCACTCCTTTGCGTCGCGCAGTCGGGTAAAAATAGAAAAGGGCATTAAAAATAACATATTAGCTAAGTACATAACCACCTATATGTAATTTTAACATTGCATTGCGGTTGAAGACGCATTTGTTTTGTATTTGTCGGTGGAGCAAATTAATTTTAAAATGGCGGGTCTAGTTAGGGTTCCGTAGCCAAATGGCAAAAACGGAACCCTTATAGATTCATCATGTCTGTCTGTCTGTCTGTCTGTCTGTCCGTCTGTCTGTCTGTCTGTCTGTCCGTCCGTATGTCACAGCCACTTTTCTCTGAAACTATAAGAACTATACTGTTGAACCTTGATAAGTAGATGTATTCTGTGAACCGCATTAAGATTTTCACACAAAAATAGAAAAAAAACAATAAATTTTAGGCTTCCCCATACTAAGAACCGAAACTCAACATTTTTTTTTTCATCAAACCCATACGTGTAGGGTATCTATGGGTAGGTCTTCAAAAATGATATTGAGGTTTCTAATTTATTTTAGGTTTAACATTCTCTTATTTTAGAAGTTACAGGGGGTTTTTTTTTTTTTTTTTTTTGTGGATGGGAAATCATCAAATGACTCCTCCCGCTCTGGGTGGAGCGGAAGGGAGTGTCAGACTCTTACTGACTAAAACCCACCCGTGTTCCTTCCTTAGCCCTTTATGTTCCGGGCCAGCGGTAACCCTTTCGGACAATCCCGCTGACCCGGCAGGCTTCGGCCCTAAGGGGCCCCTCCTCGATGCTGACATCTCTTTGAGGCGCGCGTGGAACACGTACGCGCCGTCCGGCACGGGCCTGGTCCTGATCGGGCGGTGAGCTACCCATTACTCTCCGCCCGCAGGCCCGCGCCTACGGTGGCCGGGAGTCGTCACGCGGCTCCCGACGCCCGGAGCGTCTCCCGCGGCGGCTGGGACGGGAGGCTCTCTCCCTGAGCCGTTCCGCCACCTCCTTCGCTAGCATGACTGCTTCGCAGAAGGAGGTGACTGCCTCCCACTCCCTCTCGCCCCGGACCATGGCTTGCACCAGGGCCGGTCGCGAGAGGTCGCCGTCGCTGCCAATCGCCTCTACGAGGACACGGCGGTGCTCCGCCCAAGCGGGGCAGACCTCCACCGTGTGCTCCACCGTGTCCTCTGGGCGATCCTGACAATGGTGACACCCGGGCGTTTCCTCCCGCCTGATGATGTGCAGGAACCTCCCGAAACTTCCGTGTCCGGTGAGGACCTGCGTCAGGCGAAAGGTGAGGGCGCCGTGGCGCCTCTCTAGCCACTCCTCAAAGAGGGGTCTTATCGCCGCTATCGCGGCGTGCCCTGCGCTGGGTTGCGACAGTCGCTCTTTCCATGCCGCCATGAGATCGCGCCGGAGATCCGTCCGCTCCGCAGCGATTTGCCGCGGAAGCGGATCCTCCCCCCGGCGCAGTGCCTCCGCGCGCCACTCATACAGGCGCGCGAGGACTATCGCCTCCAGATCCCATGGCGGCAGTCCGGCAAGGAGGCTTGCCGCCTCGCCAGAGATCGTGCGGTAGCCCCGGATAGCCCTTATGGCTACCACCTTCTGGGGCGCGTTCAGGTAGTGGGCGGCTCGCCGCCGCAGTGAACGCGCCCACACCGGGGCCCCGTATATGGCCATGGACCGCACGACCCCCGCGTAAAGCCTCCGGCAGGAGGCGTTTGGCCCCCCCAGGTTGGGCAAGAGCCGCTTGAAGGCGGCCCCGGCCCGTTCCAGTTTGGGAGCCAAACGTCGGAAATGCTCCACGAAGTTCCACCGGCTGTCGAGGACGAGACCCAGGTATTTCATCGTCATCCCGACGCCGATGTGAACCCCTCCTACCGTTAGTTGGGATCCCGATGGCGGCGCGTTCCGGGGCCCATGAAACGACATGGCCTCGGACTTGTGCAATGCCACCTCGAGACCCAACTGCCGGATCCTCTCCACGACTATCGCAACCCCGCGTGTCATCGCGTCGGCCGCCGCCTGATGCGACCTCCCCTGCGCCAGGACCAGCGTGTCGTCAGCGTAGCAAACCACGCTGACGCCATCAGGGAGGTCGGCGCGCAGCACCCAGTCGTACCCGATGTTCCACAGAGGCGGCCCCAGGACCGATCCCTGTGGGACACCGCACGACATCTCTCGCCGGTTCCACTCCCCATCGCGACCGGGGTAGCTGACGGCTCTTTCCGTCAGATACGCCTCGACTATTCGACGGAGGTAGGGCGGCACCCGGTGATACCGGAGTGCCTCCACAATGGTGCTCCAGGGCAGGGTGTTAAACGCGTTGGCGATGTCGAGTGACACCGCCACGACGACCCCACCCCGGGACACCGCGTCCCCCGTCGTGAGGGCTCTCACGCGCATGATGGCGTCCACCGTCGAGCGCCCCTTGCGGAAACCGAACTGGCTGTCCGCAAGATCCGGCCCCGTCCTCACCAGGTGCCCGACGAGGCGGCCCGCAATCACTCTCTCAAAGAGCTTGCCGACCTCGTCGAGCAGCACGATGGGCCGGAATGCGGACGGAGAGTCCGCAGGGCGCCCTGGCTTCCGAATGAGGACCAGCTTCCCCGTCTTCCAACGGCGTGGAAACTGGCCTCTCTCCAAACATGCGCTTAAGAACGCCTCCAGTCGAGGCCCGAGAGCCCCCGAGGCCAGGACCCAGGCTTTACCTGGCAAGCCGTCGGGTCCTGGGGCAGTATTTTTGGCCTTCAGCCTTCCTACCGCCGCTCTCAGTTCTACCCCGGTCACAGCAGGGATGTCGTCGTCGTCCGCGTGGTCCGCTTCGGGCACCGCAATTGGCGGAGCCATGGGCGGGGGAGTGTGCTCCCCCCGTGAAGGGAACAGAGCGCTCACCACCTCCTCCACCAGCTGGGGGCGGAGACTCTGCGTCAGCGGGGGGGCCCAGGTGCGGAGTTTATTCCGCACCATTTTATAAGGGCGCCCCCACGGATCTCTGTTCAGAGTCTCCACCATCTCCTCGCGGGCCACATCCTTGGCCCGCTGGACAGCCTCTTGGAGGGCGGTCTTCGCCGCTCTGTACCCCTCGTACAGCTCCGCCTCCGTGGCTTCCGCATCCGGAGGGCGAATGCGGAGCCTGCGGTGCCTGGTGTACAGGTGTCGCGCATCGACGCACGCCTTGCGTAGCGTCTCCAACTCCTGCGACCACCAGTACACCTGACGTCGGGCGCGTCCTGGCCGGACTCGGGGCATTGCCACGTCACAGATCTCGGACATGGCCTCCCGGAACCACTCCGCCTCATCGTCGATGTTGGCAGGCCTGTCCGGTGATGACACCCAGGCCTGCACGATCGAGGCTTCCAGGAGGAGCTCCCGGTCCAGCTGCTTCAGCGCCCACCGCGGACCACTCGGGGCCTGTTGGACCAGCGCGCTAGAGGTCTGGGCGGAGACGTCGAACCGGATATACCGGTGGTCGGAGTAGGTCTCCACCCCCTCCATGACGCGCCAGTCAATGACGCGTTGTGACAGAGCGGGGCTGCCGAACGAGATGTCCACCACGGACTCACCCCGCATCCGCACACACGTGGGAACAGAACCCCGATTTAGGACGACCAGGCCTGTTTCCAGAGCCCAGTCCTCCACCATCCTGCCCCGCACATCCGTGTAACGGGAACCCCAGGCCAAATTCTTGGCATTGAAGTCCCCGAGCACTAGCACGGGGAAGGGATGGTTTCTGGCGACGACGACACTCAACTCTGTTAAAGAGTTGTGGAACTCGGCGAGAGTTCGGTTCGGAGAGAAGTACACCCCCACTACTACTATATCTCCGAACCGTGCTGCTACGCACCCCTGTCCCTTCGTGACGCATTCGAGGGACGGGGTGCCGGCGGCGGCCGACGAAAGTATGGCCACTGAGCCGCTCAGGTCCTCCACCCAGTCATCCCTGGGCGGGACAAAGTACGGCTCAGCGACCACGGCGATGTTAATCGACCACTGCGCCACGCTCTGGAGCAACAGGTCCTGAGCGCAGGCGCAGTGGTTGATGTTCGCCTGGAGGAGGCGTAGGGGAGCCATTACTCCTCCATTTCAGCCCCCTCCCGGGCCCCTTGTGAGGGCCCCTCGACGATGGCGGCGGCGGCGGCAGCGGCGGCGGTGGTGGCGGCGGCGGCGGCGGCGGTGGTGGCGGCGGCAGCAGCGGCGTTGGTGGCGGCGGCAGCGGCGGCGGCGACGGTGGTGGTGGCGACGGCGGCGGAGGGCCTGCCTTTCCTCCTGGTCCCGGCGGGTGGAGCGCAGGACTTGCTCCCCGCCCGGTGATCGGCCGGCTTGCCAGCAGCCGCACATGCGATGCAGTGCGGCGCGGCGTTGCAGGAGCCGGCCTTGTGTCCGGGCTGACCGCAGCGGAAGCATAGTGAGCTGCGGTCTACCTCCGAGGTGCATTGGACGCCAACATGGTGTCCCACAAGGCATCGGAAGCACCTCAGAGGCTTGGGTTCCAGCAGTTTGACCTGCGCTGAAACCCAGCCCACCAGGAGCCTTCGGCCCTCCACGATCGTTCTGGCCGCCGTCACGGGGCAGCTTACCGTTACGATACGCATACCCGTGAAGTCAGGACGTATGGTGCCCGCCTTCACCTGGTCGGCCAGACACCCGCCCGTCCTGACAACGGCGGCAACCACCTCTCCCTCCGTTACGGAGTCATCCAGGCCCAAGATGCGCATGTCTGCGCACTTGACGGGCCTGGAGACTCGAGCCTCATCCGCATTGAGGGACGCCCTTAGCTTCTCAGCTAGGGCGTCAGCGGTGGGGCCACTCGTCGCACCGGGGATCTCCAACATGCGGGCGCCAGTGGCGGTCACCCTATGCCGGAGGCCCCCGGTGATCCCCAGCTCCTGGAGGTCCACCGTCTCTCTCGCTTTGGCGAGCACGTCGCGGTACGTCACGCCCCTCTTGACCGCGTCCGGCTGTAGCGTTATTACTACAGCCGCGGTCTTTGGGGCGCGAAGCCTAGCCGCGACGGCTCGCTCCTTGCGGCGCCGCCTTTGCGCCTTCTTTCTGGCCGCCTTGGCCGCCTTCTTCTTCTCCCCGACCACCTGCCATTCGGCGTTGGTCGTGGGAGGAGTGGGAGGGTTTTGGGGGCGGGGCGTTGGCTCTGGGGCCTTCGCCTCCCGTGCCGGCCTGCCCCTCTTCCGGGCCTGCGCCGGGATGTTGCCGGTAGGCGCCGGGGCCCCGCCAGCCGGCGCTGGCGCCGGGGCTCCTCCAGCCGACGCCGGTTTGGCCGACGCCGGTTTGGCCGACGCCGGTTTGGCCGACACCGATTTGGCCGACGCAGGTTTAGCCGACGCCGGTTTGGCCGCCGCCGGATTGGCCGGCGCCTGGGCCCGGCCAGACGGCCCGGGTTTAGGGGCGGCAGCTGCCGCAGCGGCCGCGTACGAGGCCGCCCTCGGCCTCGGGGCCGTCCCGCCCGCCAAGGGGGGGCGCAGGACTATGCCCTCCAGGACGGAGAACCGCGCCTGGAAGGCCGCCAGCTCCTGCCGGACCAGGTTCAGGACCTGATTCTCCACCGGGACGGGCTGGCACGGCGGCTTCGCCTGCGCGCCCCCGGCGGCCCTCAGGCCGGCCAGGTCCGCTCGGAGTCGCCCGTTCTCCTCTTGGAGCTTCCCCATGGCGGCCGTGAGGCGGGTGACCTCCGCCCTCAATTCGGCCACTTCGCCAGTAGAGGGGCCGGTGTAGTTGGCCGCCTCCGCTGCCGCCATTATGGAGGCCATCGCCGAGACTACGGCCTTGTTCTTTGAAGCTTGGAGCTTCTTCAAGGCCACGTCCCGGATCGCGGCCTCCACGACCTCCGCAAACCTGCGCTTGCAGTCCGCCTCGGGGTCACTAGCCGCACTCTCCTCGTCGCTTGAGGGCCCCGAAGTGACTGCGGTCCCTCCTTCCTTTGCGGGCTCCTCCGCTCTCTCTGCCGCCTCGCGGGCAGTGAGCCCCCTCCCCTTGCCTCGCTCGCGCACCCCACCCCGCCTACTGGTGGGGATCTTTCTTGCCGAGGCCAGCTCTTCGTCGGAGGACAGCCCCTGACCGTCCTCAGACCTTGGCCGCTTGCTGAGCTTCTGCGCAACAGCGGCCACCTCCTTGGCACGGCAGGGGCTCCCTGAGCCTCCCGTGCTCGCGCCTCCAGATGCGGCGTCGGACTCCGAGCCCGCATCTCTCCTCTCCTCTCTTTGGTCCCCTAAGGGACAGGAGCCTCCTCGGCTCTTGTTGCCAATGGCAAGCGGAAGACATTCGTTGCCCCCCCCAGAATACGAATGGGGGCTTGACGTTCCCGAAGGGAACGTGGCGGATTCTCCGACTGCTGAGCAGCCGGTACCGCCCTGGGGTAGTTTTTTCTCGTCTGTCTTTTCCATATTTTTTGTTCCTTTTTAAGGGTGAGGTCCCTGTTCGCGCTAACGACCGGATCCCCTCCGGCCATTCATCCCCTCGGCACGCTCGACCTTGGGATTGGGGTAATTTTTTATAGAGGTTGTCTTCCTCGCGGCCCGGACCTCAGTGGCCCAGACCCCCGGTCCTGAGTTCAAGATTACGGGGTGGCCGACGGTTGGGCAGAACCAACCGCCGCCCCGGCGTCCCCACGCTGCCGCCGGATGCCGGACAGACGCAGCGCGGGCATGGGACACCCTCCAACGCCCACACTCTCGTGGGTACCGCCTCGTGACGGTCTGCGCCCACTCACCTCCCTCTGTAAGCAGAGGGGGAGTAGACGCATGACCGTCTATAGCCCGGTTCCCTTCAGCGACCATTCAGGATGATGATGAGTGACACACATTTTACCACTTTGCAAGTGTCTCTCGCGCAAACTATTCAGTTTAGAAAAAAAATGATATAAGAAACCTCAATATCATTTTTGAAGACCTATCCATAGATACCTCATACGTATGGGTTTGTCGAAAAAAATTTTTTTAGTTTCAGTTGTAAGTATGGGAAACCCCAAAATTTATTGTGTTTTTTCTATTTTTGTGTGAAAATCTTAATGCGGTTCACAGAATACATCTACTTACCAAGTTACAACAGTATAGTTCTTATAGTTTCGGAGAAAAGTGGCTGTGACATACGGACGGACAGACAGACAGACAGACGGACAGACAGACATGACGAATCTATAAGGGTTCCGTTTTTTGCCATTTGGCAACGGAACCCTAAAAAACATTTAATTTCATAAATATAAACCTTATGCATAAACCCGGATGTTACGGAACCCTCGGTGCGCGAGTCCGACTCGCTCTTGCCCGGTTTTTTTTAAGTAGGACTAGGAATGGAGCTTATCACATGATTTGTCGATGTTTTGATGTAAGTCTTTGTAATTAAATTTATCGACTACTTATGTATTGTGCTGATATTTGATGTTCTTAAGTGTTTCTTATTCTTATTGTGTATATTTGATATTCTTTACTATGTAAATTGTTCATGAATAAATTGAATTGAATTGAATATCATTTGGTCCCTTTGTAAAATTGTAAAAGCGAGGCTCTGGTTGGGGACAACGGGACAGACAGCCTGCAAGCGGGACTGTCCCGCCCAAAGCTGGACGAACGGTCACGTTAGGTATGTATGACGATACATTGTGTTAATCTAAAAAAGTAAACTAGGTCCCATATCCGGCTGGACCGATTTTGACAGGACTTTCACTGTCAGATAGCTGATGTTATAAGGAGTAACTGATGTTACCTACTTTTATTTTAGAAAACGAATTAGGGTTGCGCGAAAAAATTGAAACCCATGAAATCCACATCCACGCGAGTGATGCCGCGGGCAGAAGCTAGTCATAACATAATTAACTGGTAAAGTTTGCGGAATAGGGATTTAACATTTTGGTAGGTACTTATATGTTTTTTGACTCTTTGGTCTAGTAGCATGTAAAAAGAATACATCCCACAAAAACATTTCATGTTAAATGTTGCCAAGACGAGACCAAGTAGCCCGCACTGTCAAAAAGTAATCAGATCTCATGTAGAGCCAAGCTTCTAACTTTACACGCCCTAACTCTACAAGGCCTAACTTCGCAAACTCTACACCTTAGTCAAAATATATGGCTTGGCCGTTTCGTTATTACAAGAACCATTAACAGTATGAGAGTTTTTCACCTTACGCTCATGTGAATGTAGCGAAATGGCCAAGCCATATATTTTGACTAAGGTCTAGAGTTTGCGAAGTTAGGCCTTGTAGAGTTAGGGCGTGTAAAGTTAGAAGCTTGGCTCTACATGAGATCTGATTACTTTTTGACAGTGCGGGCTACTTGGTCTCGTCTTGGCAACATTTAACATGAAATGTTTTTGTGGGATTTCATTTCTTTTTGTAAGTTGCTTAACATGATATTTATACGAGTATTTTTTCTGTTGTTCATATTTTCTTTCTTTTTTTGGGGTTTATTTATAACAAGGACCCCCTATATAAATTTTCAGACCTCTAGCATCAAAATTTACGGAAGTCTCATACAAACTTTCACCATCTAGTTTAAGGGGTTGGGGGGGTAAAAGTTTCAAGTTTTAAGATTTTTTTGTTGTTTGTGTACTATTACTAGCTTACATACCAAATTTCAGCTTTCTAGGACTTCAGGAAGAACCTTAAGAATATTGATGATCATCAGTCAGTGAGTCAGTGACGAAATCGGGGTATTTTAGATATCAATAAAATCTTAAGTATAAGAGCTATGCAATTGAAACTTTATAGGTTTAATAAGTCAACCACTGACATCATATCCCGAAAATTTTGTTTATCTGATATAATCCAAACCCAAGTTAAGAGGATTCAAAAATACGACGAAGTGCTTCGAGAAAAGGTAGGTAGTGCCCTTGCGCTTCGCTTGGCTCGTCTTGGCGGGGGCACTCCCGTGCCCCCAGATGATTCAATGAATTTGTCTCGATACAAAAAAATTGCAAAGTTATATCTATTTTTTTTACTTTTTTCGACATCACAGCTTAACGCTTAAGAGTTATTCAATGGAATTTCCTTTAAAACATTGAGAATGATCATATCAAAGTTTACTCAAAGTAGTTTTAAATTTAATTCTTTTATTTTGTTAAAAAAGAAGTAAGTAAATTCGTTTTGGCACATACGTCGTTTTATTCCGAGCGCACGCACACTATAGCCATCACTCTTCTTTTGTGTTTCAAAAGTAATTGCATCACTTTCGCTCGCTTAGTAGGTTTCAAGGATTTTAGATTTTCGAGGTTAGCCCCTTAAGAGAAGTGAAAATATGAAAACAAAACACAGCTCAACAAATATCTTTCTTCTGCCTTTATCCCAATGTATTTGTGGTCAACAGCTCAACAAATATAAGTCAATTCTATTTTTTATCTATTTTTTATAGGCAAAGAGTTGGATCTTTAAAAAAAAAAACATTTCAGCTACAAAATTTGCTTATTGCCAAGAAGGGAACTAAAAAATCTGCAATTTTGAATTAAGTATGCAGGTGAAAAACGACATTACGCCAAGCCTAAAAATGAGGAAGCCAGAAAGGTATAACTTTATGCTTCGTCGCACTTTTACCGCTTGTTTTACTTTTACTCTTACTTTTAAATATCGTACCTACCCAAAAATTGCTCTTTTTTTTAATTATGTCAAACTTCTCGCAAATGAACGAAATATAATTAATGCGCTTTTAATTGTAACTAGGTATTTATTTACTTTTCATTATAACTATTAGCTATAAACAAAATTTTAAATTTAAATAATTCAAGTATGTACTTTACAATACAACACAATTTTTATCAATCATTATATAGTATTTAATATGTAAGAACTTTATAATTAAATTTAATAAACAAACACTTCAAAAACAATACACACCTGTCTAAAAAAGAAGTCAGACCCCTTATCCATGACTGTAGACATCATCCGCACTCGAACACAACTCTTGGACAAAGTACACACCGCGCCGGCAACGCGCCAACCACCGAATGACAGTTGTTGCAGCATCCTGCGACAAATAGCAGTCCACTATAGTTGGAGTACTTGTACAAACATTGGTGTTATATCATCAATACAAAATAAACTTTATCAGAAAAGACATAGGGTATAATTTTGTATTGATCAAGTTAAGCGAATATTTGGGCCAAGTGAGCTGCCATCATTACACAATCATCAGTAGTTCTTGCGCCTCAACTCAAAGATGTCGTTACTTGCCATTATTTTATCTTGTAGACACAGATGATGGCTCATTTCTATATTTTAGATAAGTAATTAAATAAATATGTAAATAATAAAATTTATAATTATATTCTTGTTGATTAATCAAGATGACTCAATATTGGGCAATAAAGTAGTTTACTATTACCTACTAGGCACACAATTTAGATGGAGTTTTTTTTTTGTTTACAAACAAATAAGTGAAGGCCACGTAGGGGCAAAAAGACAACCGTGGGAGGCCGGAAACAGGTGTTCTATCAAACGAAGTGATTAAAAACAATCATAAAATAAACTCTATTTGTATGGAAATTGAGAATATTTTTAATTTGTTACGTTTATGCATTCGGTTAATCCGGCGAATACGAACAAAGGTCTGTTCCTGAAATTTTACGCCCGTTTTAGTTATAAATCATCGTCATCATTTAGTGCAATATTAATTAAATAAATAAACTAATAACGTGCATATTAGCCGCACCCACCAGTCGACTATACTTATTTATACTTTACTTGTGTAGTAAACAAACATGGCATGTGTATTATATCGAAGGCGATCATATTGTGATAAATGAACAATACTGCACCTAATGTCATTCTGCTTGAAGCTAGATAAGCGATTAAATACCTTTTACTCACACACGGTATGCGTTATTGTATACATAAAACTCAAGCGAGAAAATGAAAAACAAAAACCTACAAAAGAAGTTACCTTAAATATTAAATAAGAATCACAATAATTATTCCACACTTAAGAACACTGTTCAGGGAAAGTAAAATAGGAACCGACTGCCCATGTATGATTCTCAGCCATTTATTAAATCATTCAAGGAAAATTATGAGAGTAAACAGCTAGTCATCAGGTTATAGAGATTGTGTTTGCCTGTAAATACCAGGCACAAAATAGGCAAACCGTGAACAAATAATGATGAAAAACATCATAGGTTGTAGGCTGTTAGTAATGTTTGGAAAAAGAAGGCCTTTTTTTCCAAACATAGGTTAGTTCAGGAGGAAGAGGATGATGATCATAGGTTCATAATGATAGGAAGCTTAAACTCAACATAATAGAACCTAATACACAACAAAACATTATAACCATACACATAAGTAGGTAAGCAGAGGTACCTTATTTTCAAACTGACTCTAAAATCTAATATATTTCAAACTTTTATTACCAATTGCTACAACCTCAGTAAACAGTATTAACTCTACTGCAGTAACGGGTGGCTAACAGTATTAATTATTCATTATTTTTAGGGTTCCGTACCCAAAGGGTAAAAACGGAACCCTATTACTAAGACTTCGCTGTCTGTCCGTCTGTCTGTCACCAGGCTGTATCTCAAGAACCGCGATAGCTAGACTGTTGAAATTTTCACAAAGTATGTATTTCTGTTGCCGCTATAACAACAAATACTAAAAACAAAATAAAATAAATATTTAAGGGGGCTCCCATACAACAAACGCGATTTTTTTGCCCTTTTTTGCTCGATATCAAAAATGGAAACAGGTAGGCACTTGAAATATTCACAAAATAACAACGATTGTCACCCGTTTGCCAATGGCAACAAGAGCCGAGGAGGCTCCTGTCCCCGAGGGGACCAAAAGGAGGGGAGGAGTGATGCGGGGTCGGAGTCCGACGTCGCATCAGGAGGCGCGAGCACAGGAGGCTCAGTGAGCCCGTGCCGTGCCAAGGAGGTGGCCGCTGCGAAGAAGAGCAAGCGGCCAAGGTCAGGGGACAGCCAGGGGTCGTCCTCCGACGGTGAGCTACCCTCGGCTCGGAAGATCCCCACCAGTAGGCGGGGTGGAGTCCGAGAGCGAGGCAAGGGCAGGGGGCTCACTGCCCGGGAGGCCGCAGAGAGAGCGGAGGGGGACCCCACAAAGGAGGGGGGGACCGGTAGCGCGGTCGCTTCGGAGCCCCGGCGCCGGCTGGCGGGGCCCCGGCGCCCACTGGCAACACCCCGGCGCAGGCCCGGAAGAGGGGCAGGCCGGCACGGGAGGCGAAGGCCCCAGAGCCAACGCCCCGCCCCCAAAACCCTCCCACTTCTCCCACGACCGACGCCGAATGGCAGGTGGTCGGGGAGAAGAAGAAGGCGGCCAAGGCGGCTAGGAAGAAGGCGCAAAGGCGGCGCCGCAAGGAGCGAGCCGTCGCGGCTAGGCTTCGCGCCCCGAAAACTGCGGCTGTAGTTATAACGCTACAGCCGGAAGCGGTCAAGAGGGGCGTGACGTACTGCGACGTGCTCACTAAAGCGAGAGAGACGGTGGACCTCCGGGAGCTGGGGATCACCGGGGGCCTCCAGCACAGGGTGACCGCTACTGGCGCCCGCATGCTGGAGATCCCCGGTGCGACGAGTGGCCCCGCCGCTGACGCCCTAGCTGAGAAGCTAAGGGCGTCTCTCAACGCGGACGAGGCTCGAGTCTCCAGGCCCGTCAAGTGCGCAGACATGCGCATCTTGGGCCTGGATGACTCCGTAACGGAGGGAGAGGTGGTGGCCGCCGTTGTCAGGACGGGCGGGTGTCTGGCCGACCAGGTGAAGGCAGGCACCATACGTCCTGACTACACGGGCATGCGAACCATAACGGTAAGCTGCCCCGTGACGGCGGTCAGAACGATCACGGAGGGCCGAAGGCTCCTGGTGGGCTGGGTTTCAGCGCAGGTCAAACTGCTGGAACCCAAGCCTCTGAGGTGTTACCGATGCCATGTGAGGCACCATGTTGGCATCCAGTGCACCTCGGAGGTAGACCGCAGCACACTGTGCTTCCGCTGCGGTCAGCCCGGACATAAGGCCGGCTCGTGCAACGCCGCGCCGCACTGCATCGCATGTGCGGCTGCTGGCAAGCCGGCCGATCACCGGGCGGGGAGCAAGTCCTGCGCTCCACCCGCCGGGACCAGGAGGAAAGGCAGGCCCTCCGCCGCCGTCGCCACCACCACCGTCGCCGCCGCCACTGCCGCCGCTGCCGCCGCCGCCACCAACGCCGCTGCTGCCGCCGCCACCACCGCCGCTGCCGTTGCCGCAGTCGCCACTGTCGAGGGGCCCTCACAAGGGGCCCGGGAGGGGGCTGAAATGGAGGAGTAATGGCTCCCCTTCGCCTCCTCCAGGCGAACATCAAGCACTGTGCCTGCGCTCAGGACCTGTTGCTCCAGAGCGTGGCGCAGTGGTCGATTAACATCGCCGTGGTCGCTGAGCCGTACTTTGTCCCGCCCAGGGATGACTGGGTGGAGGACCTGAGCGGCTCAGTGGCCATACTTTCGTCGGCTGCCGCCGGCACCCCGTCCCTCGAATGCGTCACGAAGGGACAGGGGTGCGTAGCAGCACGGTTCGGAGAGATAGTAGTAGTGGGGGTGTACTTCTCTCCGAACCGAACTCTCGCCGAGTTCCACAACTCTTTAACAGAGTTGAGTGTCGTCGTCGCCGGAAACCATCCCTTCCCCGTGCTAGTGCTCGGGGACTTCAATGCCAAGAATTTGGCCTGGGGTTCCCGTTACACGGATGTGCGGGGCAGGATGGTGGAGGACTGGCCTCTGGAAACAAGCCCGTCGTCCTAAATCGGGGTTCCGTTCCCACGTGTGTGCGGATGCGGGGTTAGTCCGTGGTGGACATCTCGTTCGGCAGCCCCGCTCTGTCACAACGCGTCATTGACTGGCGCGTCATGGAGGGGGTGGAGACCTACTCCGATCACCGGTATATCCGGTTTGACGTCTCCGCCCAGACCTCTAGCGCGCTGGTCCAACAGGCCCCGAGTGGTCCGCGGTGGGCGCTAAAACAGCTGGACCGGGAGCTCCTCCTGGAAGCCTCGATCGTGCAGGCCTGGGTGTCATCACCGGACAGGCCTGCCGATATCGACGATGAGGCGGAGTGGTTCCGGGAGGCCATGTCCGAAATTTGTGACGTGGCAATGCCCCGAGTCCGGCCAGGACGCGCCCGACGTCAGGTGTACTGGTGGTCGCAGGAGCTGGAGACGCTACGCAAGGCGTGCGTCGATGCGCGACACCTTTACACCAGGCACCGCAGGCTCCGCATTCGCCCTCCGGATGCGGAAGCCATGGAGGCGGAGCTGTACGAGGGGTACAGAGCGGCGAAGACCGCCCTCCAAGAGGCTGTCCAGCGGGCCAAGGATGTGGCCCGCGAGGAGATGGTGGAGTCTCTGAACAGAGATCCGTGGGGGCGCCCTTATAAAATGGTGCGGAATAAACTCCGCACCTGGGCCCCCCCGCTGACGCAGAGTCTCCGCCCCCAGCTGGTGGAGGAGGTGGTGAGCGCTCTGTTCCCTTCACGGGGGAGCACACTCCCCCGCCCATGGCTCCGCCAATTGCGGTGCCCGAAGCGGACCACGCGGACGACGACGACATCCCTGCAGTGACCGGGGTAGAACTGAGAGCGGCGGTAGGAAGGCTGAAGGCCAAAAATACCGCCCCAGGACCCGACGGCTTGCCAGGTAAAGCCTGGGTCCTGGCCTCGAGGGCTCTCGGGCCTCGACTGGAGGCGTTCTTAAACGCATGTTTGGAGAGAGGCCAGTTTCCACGCCGTTGGAAGACGGGGAAGCTGGTCCTCATTCGGAAGCCAGGGCGCCCTGCGGACTCTCCGTCCGCATACCGGCCCATCGTGCTGCTCGACGAGGTCGGCAAGCTCTTTGAGAGGGTGATTGCGGGCCGCCTCGTCGGGCACCTGGTGAGGACGGGGCCGGATCTTGCGGACAGCCAGTTTGGTTTCCGCAAGGGGCGCTCGACGGTGGACGCGGTGTCCCGGGGTGGGGTCGTCGTGGCGGTGTCACTCGACATCGCCAACGCGTTCAACACCCTCCCCTGGAGCACCATTGTGGAGGCACTCCGGTATCACCGGGTGTCGCCCTACCTCCGTCGAATAGTCGAGTCGTATCTGACGGAAAGAGCCGTCAGCTACCCCGGTCGCGATGGGGAGTGGAACCGGCGAGAGATGTCGTGCGGTGTCCCGCAGGGATCGGTCCTGGGGCTGCCTCTGTGGAACATCGGGTACGACTGGGTGCTGCGCGCCGACCTCCCTGATGGCGTCAGCGTGGTTTGCTACGCTGACGACACGCTGGTCCTGGCGCAGGGGAGGTCGCATCAGGCGGCGGCCGACGCGATGACACGCGGGGTTGCGATAGTCGTGGAGAGGATCCGGCAGTTGGGTCTCGAGGTGGCATTGCACAAGTCCGAGGCCATGTCGTTTCATGGGCCCCGGAACGCGCCGCCATCGGGATCCCAACTAACGGTAGGAGGGGTTCACATCGGCGTCGGGATGACGATGAAATTCCTGGGTCTCGTCCTCGACAGCCGGTGGAACTTCGTGGAGCATTTCCGACGTTTGGCCCCCAAACTGGAACGGGCCGGGGCCGCCTTCAAGCGGCTCTTGCCCAACCTGAGGGGGCCAAACGCCTCCTGCCGGAGGCTTTACGCGGGGGTCGTGCGGTCCATGGCCATATACGGGGCCCCGGTGTGGGCGCGTTCACTGCGGCGGCGAGCCGCCCACTACCTGAAAGCGCCCCAGAAGGTGGTAGCCATAAGGGCTATCCGGGGCTACCGCACGATCTCAGGCGAGGCGGCAAGCCTCCTTGCCGGACTGCCGCCATGGGATCTGGAGGCGATGGTCCTCGCGCGCCTGTATGAGTGGCGCGCGGAGGCACTACGCCGGGGGGAGGATCCGCTTCCGCGGCAAATCGCTGCGGAGCGGACGGATCTCCGGCGCAATCTCATGGCGGCATGGAAAGAGCGACTGTCGCAACCCAGCGCACCCCTCTTTGAGGAGTGGCTAGAGAGGCGCCACGGCGCCCTCACCTACCGCCTGACGCAGGTCCTCACCGGACACGGAAGTTTCGGGAGGTTCCTGCACATCATCAGGCGGGAGGAAACGGCCGGGTGTCACCATTGTCAGGATCGCCCAGAGGACACGGTGGAGCACACGGTGGAGGTCTGCCCCGCTTGGGCGGAGCACCGCCGTGTCCTCGTAGAGGCGATTGGCAGCGACGGCGACCTCTCGCGTCCGGCCCTGGTGCAAGCCATGGTCCGGGGCGAGAGGGAGTGGGAGGCAGTCACCTCCTTCTGCGAAGCAGTCATGCTAGCGAAGGAGGTGGCGGAACGGCTCAGGGAGAGAGCCTCCCGTCCCAGCCGCCGCGGGAGACGCTCCGGGCGTCGGGAGCCGCATGACGACTCCCGGCCACCGTAGGCGCGGGCCTGCGGGCGGAGAGTAATGGGTAGCTCACCGCCCGATCAGGACCAGGCCCGTGCCGGACGGCGCGTACGTGTTCCACGCGCGCCTCAAAGAGATGTCAGCATCGGGGAGGGGCCCCTTAGGGCCGAAGCCTGCCGGGTCAGCGGGATTGTCCGAAAGGGTTACCGCTGGCCCGGAACATAAAGGGCTAAGGAAGGAACACGGGTGGGTTTTAGTCAGTAAGAGTCTGACACTCCCTTCCGCTCCACCCAGAGCGGGAGGAGTCATTTGATGATTTCCCATCCGCAAAAAAAAAAAAAAAAAAAGGGGCAAAAATGTATTGGACTTAGTCACTCAAAATGTCCACCCCCTGCTAGACCCGTGTCACTGAATAGGTAGTCTATCGAGTAACTTTTACTAAAAACCTATTTTTTTTTAAATTCAGCTATAACTTTTTACTGACAGTTTTTAACCGACTTCCAAAAAGGAGGAGGTTATAATGTTCGACTTTGTTTTTTTTTATACATTATATGTTCACCGATTACTCGAAGACGGCTGAACCGATTCCAAAAATTCTTTTTTTGTTTGAATGGGTATACTCTCGAGGTGGTCCCATTATCATCAAGTTGGAATCTGATGAGAGGATCCAATGGAAATCGAAGGAAATCTCTAAAATTTTATAGGCAAACCTACAGCGATTTTGGTGTTTTTTAAAGTAACTGAGCATTTGCTCTCGTAAATCATTATTTGGTAAAGTGGAGCTGATGATGAAGACCATAGATGGCCATCGGAACTACTCAATGACAAATGTTTCACGGGTTGCGATTCGATTTAGCTAAGCAATTTATGCTCGTCACAATGCGTATGGTGAGTGGTTGTTGAGAAGTTCTCCTGGTTCTTACCAGGAGAACTCCTCAACAATTAACGTCCCAGCATCGGGAAAAGCAACATTTTGTAAAAGGTGATGAACAGTTGGCATTAGGCTATTGTAACTTAGATAAATTACAAACTGATCCACTAACAAGTGAAAAATAAAAACTCTTACAAAAAAAAAAACAAAAAACTAACTTTTACAAAAAAAAACAAAAAACTAACTTTTACAAAAAAAAACAAAAAACGTAAAAACTCTTTTACCATTATTATTGTTGTTGCTGGTCATGTGGTGCGACTACGCTTTGGATGATAGTCAGGTCGAAACCTATAATTTGAACCTAGGGATATACTTACTGTGATTATTGCCTGTTGTAGTTGCCTTGTGAATAAATAAAAAAACAACAACCGACTTACAAAAACAACCCTACAATTTGAAAAATAACTTTAATTTCGGAAGTCGGTGTCAATAAACGAAAATGCGGAACCAAAGACACCAACTTCCGAAATTAAAGTTATTTTTCAATTTGTAGTTTTTTTTTTTGAAGTCGATTGTTTATATTTTGTAATTATTTTATAGGTAAGATATCCATAAAAATTGCTCCTTATTTAATAGACTATTGAGTTACATTGTTCTCGTTATATTTGCCATTTTTTCCCATTATCTGATAGGCGGGACCACTGTGATGGCCACGATACGCGCGGATGCGTGTCTAGCAAACAAATGAACCACCCAACTAACGTGGCAAACCCGCCGTGCACACCCTGTGTATCAGTGGACGCTACTGAAAGTGCCAAGCTCGTAGTCAAATTCGGGGCTGATCCGTATGATTGCCATCGACACGCTAATGCTATGACTATTTTGACGCGATAACGCGAACCAAACCTCGCGCTCTTTGTTGTACAGCGAGTCGTCGTAGTTCGCGTTATCGCGACAATGTAGTCATAGCGTAGCAGAAGCAGTGGATGGTCAACCTAATAAACGAACACACGCCAATTTTTAAACTGCACTATTGTGTTGAATAAACAATTGCAAGTGAATCAAACTGTTAACAATCAGTAAGAAATGTGAGAAGTTTCACCTCAATGAATGGTACCCCACTACGCAAAATTTATATATTTTATTTATTTATGTAGATTTCACATAATAGGTAAGTATGTAATTTATTTTTTCTTCTTAAACCTTTTTAGTACTAAATACCTATTTGCGATGTGAGTTAAGCACCTTGTTCTAGTCCTCTCTATGGAGACGTAGTATCACAGTTCTTTTATATGTATTCTGTACCTTACTTAGCAAAACTAGAGACGAAAAGTAAATAAAAACTAATCTCTATGCTTTCTTGTCGGTGCATTTGTTAAGTAAAATGCTACAATAGTAGGTAATGAAAAAGTATACATACACACACACATACATACATATTCAAAAAACATAACCCTCCTTCTGGCGCAGTCGGGTAATAATATCATAATCTTATCAAATTACTTCATTATTTACACTATCACTAGTTTACTGTGACATTACTGTTACTAGGCACATAGTTTTAGAACCACAGGAGGTTTACTATGGTATTCACAATCATAATTAACAAAAAGTAAGTTTGCCTCTGCATTTAAAACAATTTTTCCTTCCAAAACAAGATTTATCGTTAGACCCAGATTTGTTCTATTAAGCCATTTTTTTATTACAAAAGCAGATTAGTGGCCGGATGAGCTTGACGCCTACAGACGGGATTGGTTCACACTAGCTCAAGACAGAGAGGAGCGCAAAGGAGAAAGGGAAGCTGTTACCCTGCAGTGGGACAACATAGGCTAAAAATAAAATAAATAATACTTTAAATGTCATTGATCAAAGAAAGCTATAATCAAAAAACTGGTGCAATAAAAAAATTACCACAAAATATTGAAGATGCCACCTGGCTGAACCACAAATGACAATAGAATAGAATAGAATAGAATACTCTTTATTATGTACACCATATTAATTACAGACATAAGGTATAGAAACTGTACAAAGGGTGACACAATGGGCGGTCTTATCGCTAAAAGCGATCTTTTAAAGACAACCAACAATAATAGTAATCAAGTACTTTATGGAAAATCTTTAAAACACTCAAACTGTTCAAACAAATCGGTAGGACTTTGATATCTCTGACATCGATTTAAGGGGAGTGGGAGTGGGAAGAGGTGAGGGGGGGTGTACAACCCCCCCTGTGAAGGAAAAGTTGCGGAACCCCCCCCTTTTTGAGATATGACCTTTTTAATATTCTAACCTCACTTTCGAATTTTCATGTATTGACATTTATTTAAAGGTCAGAAAAGGTGGGGAGTGACAAATAAAATGAAGAGGAAAGTATCAGGCAACCCACTTTTTTTTTTTGAAATTTACAAAAATGTACCTAAGTATATGCTTAGGCTTAGTCGACGGACTTCTGGGTGGTTTAAAAAAAAATAACCACGAAGGGGATGGAGGCGTAGTCGACGGAGCTTCGCTTCGCGGTGCTCCTACTTCTGGGTGGTTTAAAAAAAAATGACCACGAAGGGGATGGCGGGGTCGCAAGACCCCCTTCTAACCTAACCTGTCCAAGTCGGGGTGCCCCAAGTCGCGACAAAACTCAAAATGGCGTCCTTTTACGTTTCGTTTCACATATCGACAATAGTCGGTAAATTATTAAAGTGTTAATTTAATAGCACTGATTTAAGTCGGCAAAATATAAGTAATATAATGAAATATGCATAAAAACTAATAACTCACTAAATATACATATTTATTTCATCATTATTATGAAGTTAAACATTTTAGTGCATTGACCTTACGTAAAACGAAATGTTCAATGGTGAAACCAAATGTCAAAAGTAACAAAACATTCCTTAATTTCTACTATTTAGATTTTTTTTTTTCTCGTAAATCATTTATCTCCGCAAGTTAAATCTTTGCGTTGAGGCATCTATATGTGAAAAAAATATCGACCCTCAACTCGAAGGCAGAGATACCAAAACTTAGCCAACAAATGTGATTTGAAGGAAAACATAATAATTAATTACACAATAACCACACACCTACCTGGCTTATAGTAAATTGTAAAATAAATACAATTTATGACTGAACAATGTAATATATTGAGCGGTTTATTTGATTTCCAATACATGACATCACTGATAGGTTTATTCCCATAGCTTATTCAGTGAGATAAGTAAAATAAACTTTTATACATTGTTGGAATTGTTTAATTGTTTATTTTTAGTATCATTTTCTAGAAATATGCTTGCATGCTTGTAAGTATGCTGGTATTATACTAGGTAGACCTTCTAACAGACTGTTTAAATAACATTTAAAAGATATAGCTGTAATCGCCACACTTAATAAATAAATTGGTTGCAGTATGACTCCATAGCTCCAGAAGAAGTAATTTTTCTTTTAAAATAGCCCATCATCTCAGCCACTTTTTTATAACTTTAAACTTTTTTATAACTTTAACTTTTTTATCATCCTAGAGGCCAGAATCCGTACATTTATTATGGTAGAATTTTAACTGTATCTTTGTTTTAATATTTAATTTTTATCAGAACTAACAAAATATAATAAAAAAGAACTGATAAAAGAAAGAAGAGGTTTTCAAAAACTTGATCAAAACATTACTTACTTGAAAACGAATAGGGATCACCACTTCTCAAATGCCTGCTCAATATAGAGAAATCTTATCCTTTGCAACTACTTATCAGTACAAAATATAGAATTATCATTATCACAACGTAAATTCAAAATAAATGTTAAAACGGCAAGATTTGAGCTATGACGAACATTAGTATTTTTGAACTTGACAATTACAGCTGACACAAATGACATGACATAAGTCACACACCTGGGCTGCAATCCTCTAGCATGAGATTGCTAGCGTTGTAAGCAAGTTGTGCTATAGAATTTGGTTTCACACGGGCTGGAACGCGGGCACCAAAAGTGATGCGACAAAACTTACTAAGATTTTAGTTACTTTTTTATTACTGTGAACGGGTGAATTCGTTATATACCTGTGTTAATTAAAAATAGAATAGTGATGCTTATTTTTTTCAGTGAAATATAATTGTATATTTGAATCATATAATTCACTGCTAAAAATAATAACATATTAAATGCTTTAAAATCATTATCCGTAGTAGAGTAGTAGAGTACTGGCCGTTAGTAAAGATAAAAACATATTTTGACATTATGCTTTTCTGTTGTTGAGAAGAAAATGCAGTAAAATGTAAAAATAAACGTTGTTTATATATTTAGAATTTATATTTCCAATGACTATCAGATTTGTATAAAAATTAAAGGTAAGTTAACATTAATTAAGTATCCAAAAATGACTGCACTTAAGATCGTAATTATCATGAGATATCATCATAGATCATGGGACCTCAATGCTCTTCATTTACAAACATCTGAGTTTTACGCAAAGTTAAAAAAAAAACTTGGTTTGGTAAAAGCCATCCAGCGTTTTTAGCAATGGCAGTTTTGTATTTTAATAATTTAAGCATACTTTTTACATATTTCAGTTAGAATAGGTAACAATTCATACTTTATTCCATTTAAATTAAAATCAATATTTAATAACGTCATGTTGTAATTCCAATAAGTGTGTACTCGCCTTAGATACATACATTCACAAACTTGTACTTGTGTTGTGTCTCCGGTGGCTGATTTGTTGTATTTCCTTCTCGGTTTCTTCCTTGAATTTAATAGCTCTATCTTTGTCACTCAGCGCCGCAAATGTAAACGTCATTGACCTCTTTCATCCCCTCTTTTGTCAGTCAATATTTCGCTCGCGTATGTACACAACCCGATATTAGTGTGCGTTGAAACAGGCATTGCGTCTGTGCAATGTATTGATGTAAACATTCTCTTGCTTGTCATTTTATTTCAGTGCGTTTGGAGGACCGTATGGAAATCTCTTCAAGGCGCGTCTGAAAAACATGTGAACAGCTGATTTCGTTCGTTTTAAAATTATAGTGAACCCTCCGCCTCGATGTGTGTATTTTTGTAAAGGCATTTTTTGAAAATTAAGCGTCAAGAAAAGTGCGACAAGTCTTTGTTTAAAAAAGTGTGGAAAAACATAACCCTCCTTCTGACGCAGTCGGGTAAAAAGGTCAGTTTTTCAATATTTTTACTTGTAATGTAGAATATAAATTAATTAAATTATAATCATCTGTACAAGTTAAAATCGGTCTTAAAGTTCATAACTTGTGTGCTGTTTTGAGTGAAAACAAAATTCAAGTTTCGAATTCGAGCCTTCATTTCTTCTATAAAATTAAGTGAATGAGTAGGTACCCAGACTGGTATTTACGTTCCCAAAAAATGCAACCCTAAGTGCCTACTTAGAGAACTCAAATTATCTTTGTAAGTAGTTACAAAAATAATGAATAAAACCGGACTCTAGTCTAGTAGCCTATGACGCTGTGTACAAACAACTTCCTTGTTCTAGGTAATTGTAAAGGTGATAAAATACGCAATCGAATTTATAGACTGAATGGGCTTTAGGGTTGTTCCGCATGAACAAATTCGAAAAAACAAAATATCGATATCATAACTTAACCGTCTCCTACCAAAAAATAAATGCATTCTCCCGCTCTTTTTATCTACAGATCTAAATTACAACAAGGTAGGTACCTATCTAGACTGCATCATTGTCTAACGTGTTTCTAATTAGCATGATGTAATCTTTTTTCTGTGCACCGACCGACATGGCCAGCATGGATGTTATCGATTTTGACCGTGACCCATATAATCATATTGGCGCGCGTATCTCCTACTTCCTCATTACAAAAACGTGTCCAAATTGTTTTACCAATTCTTGGGTTAGTGCTTCTGTAATTGAGCAATTATCATTATGATAATGAAAGCGATTCCGTAACAAGTGTCTTAATTACTATTGCTAAGGCATTTCTTTGTTGCTCCCTAAGGGAAAACATGTTACGTACGTAAAAACTAAAACGTTGACTTTGAAGGCTATCTAGACTAGAACTAGAAGATAGAGCAGTTACTTTATGGCGGGGACTGGTCCAGGACATAATCGTAGCGGATCCGAATAAAAAGTGTTTTTAAAGAAGGTTTGCGTAATTAACTACGCAGTCGATGAGTTTACGAACATTTCATCAACTTAGGTATTTTTTTACAAGACTAGCTAAAACAAAAAGAATATAGGTAGTCTTTGAGCTGAAAGGATCATCATCTGCCTAGCCTTTTTCCCAACTATGTTGGGGTCGGCTTCCAGTCTAACCGGATTCAGCAGAATACCAGTATTTTACATGGAGCGACTGCCTATCTGACCTCCACAACCCAGTTACTGGGTAATACGCTGAAAAGCTGAAAGGATGAATGAAACAAACAATGAGCCAAGATTTAAAAAAGCTATAGGGTACCTAACCTGTAGTTTTTTTTAAATTCTTGGCTCTACAATATTTGTAACTGATACAAATAATACCTACCTATTTTTAAATAGGCTTTTATCTTGTTCTTCCCCTAAAAATATCAAGTCAATACTTCAATAGCTATGAACAATTTTATTCATCTACTTACTATGAATTAATATGCATATTTTTTTACAAGATTTTCTGAGAGTATGAATGAAACAATATGCCTATATTTTTTTAAATCTTGTTTTATCAAAATCTCACGTTAAAAGCGCATTGTAACATCGCGTTCAGAAATAGTGAACCGTCCTTGTGAATCTTGTGATCGTCGCCGTCTTACGAATTAACGAAAACTTATCCTACAGATGTTTTATTAGAACATTTATTATTACGTCTACAATCTATCGGCTTGTTTAAATTACCATGGATTTCCAGTGGTCCTATCCGCGATTTCTACTAAATATTCTGAAATTAATTTCTAAACATAGTTTTTCGACAATCATTACAATATGGTACCTACTTACGTTCAAAACTTTGTTTTCAAGTAGAAGATTATGTAGGTACCTACCTAGTTTTAACGCTTCAAACCGACAAAAGATAACTTCATTGTGGTAAATTAAACAAATCACAAAACTTTGTACTATGTGGGTTTACCCAAAGATTATGACTGAAACATGACACAGTCATCATTGTAGCTCATTAAAAGATAACCAGCAAAACAAACAGAAATTGCACATGCCATACGAAAATAAAGCGTAATTATTAGTAAACTGTGAAGGTGTCTGTACTTCTGTAAACAAGGCAATGCAAACGAGTGCTGGTTCTAATCAGTAATGTCTGTCGCACGTGTTGTGCGTCCCACGTATTTCAATGTTTATCTCTGACGACCTTCAAGATCCGCGTAACAACATTAACATCACAATCCAAAGTTCCCATCGCAGTAAGCATACTAACTTTATTGAACATTCTTGTTTCGAAACCAAAATTCCCTTGTTAAACTGAATTTGGAAAAGGTAAAAAAAACTTAAAGAGGCTCAAGGATAGACCCCTGAGGAACAACGTATCTTTCTGAGTTCACTTTCGTTCAGTCAATCAATATTCGCATTTAAAATGAAATAAGTAATTTTTTATTCTTCTTCTTTTCGAATCGATGGTACCTTTGCTCGTTTTTAGGGTTCCGTACCCAAAGGGTTAAAACGGGACCTTATTACTAAGACTTCGCTGTCTGTCCGTCTGTCCGTCCGTCCGTCTGTCTGTCACCAGGCTGTATCTCAAGAACCGCGATAGCTAGACAACAAATTATGTATTTCTGTTGCCGCTATAACAACAAAAATACTAAAAACAATATAATAAAATTAATATTTAAGGGGCTCCCATACAACAAACGTGTTTTTTTTTCGGCGTTTTTGCCTTGTGGTACGCAACCCTTCGTGTGCGAGTCCGACTCGCACTTGGCCAGTTTTTTTTTTAATATAGTTTGAGTTGAGCCCAGTAGGTGGTCAGGTTGATTGCGGCATCAGTGGCATTCTTGTTAGTCAACAGAAGTATTTCCACTTGGTGTGTCTGTGTCGGCTTAATATTTTATAATTAATGACCGATTAATTAGGAAATCCTTCAGTGTTTACCATTGAAACGTTGAAACAAAATTATCAATATTATTATGTACCTAATTATGATTAATGTGATTATCATTAGGTGTAATAAAATTAAATAGACGCACAAATGAAGCGCAATATATTGAGTTGTAAAAACAAAACATTGACTATGACGAAAGCTGACAAACAAGTGTGGTAAAGGAAAAAACGTGATTATTTCCAGTCACCTTTATTTACAAAATAATTCTATGATTTGAACATTAAACGCTGCGCAAAAAGAACTGCGCAGTATAATCTCGCGCTGTTAGATTCACAATTAAATTTTTTGTTAACCTTTGTCAATGTTAGCAAAGGACACGTGAACGATCTCATTTTGTCATCAAATAATGGCCACGCACGTTCCAGTGTTATTTTGTAATTTTTTTCCAATGCTATTGTGTTTCGCACTTGTTCACGAATCGTTTACACAGTAACTGTTTTAGTTCGCATTTTTGCGATCGGCAGTCCATTGGCGGTCGTAGGCCTCGTGCATGTTGCGCCACAGAACCCGGGTTTCCAGCTTCTGCATCCGGTCCGTCCCAGCTACCTTTATAAAATCCCTGGCCGGCCCATCTTGTAAGGACTCTGCCAACCCTTCTGCCTAACCCCAACTTTGTCCTCCCATCAGCTAATTATTAGAAGTTACGTCTACCTAGCTGGATGACTCGCCCATCATACATACTCTTTCAGAACCAGCTCATTTCTATAGTGGACTATAGAAATGAGCTAGTTCTGCTCAAGCGTATGTTCTTTGATTGAAAAATCCCCATTCTAATATTTCCATGGCTTTTGCATGGCTGTACCTAAATCACGAATTAATCTCTTTATTGTTCGGTCAGACTTTCGAAGCCAATATATTTTCGATCCAGACAAGCAACAGATAGACATTAGACAAAGTGGTTTAGCCAAAGTGTGGGTAGACGAGACGTTAGGTTCACCGCCCTTACCGTCGCGACGCCTGGCCCGAAGGGGTGGCCACTCTGTGGGTGGATGAATTCTCATTTGTGCCACAAAGGAAACCTCAGCGTCTGCGTTCTTTTGTTTGCTTCTGAGCAATCCTAATGCGCAAACGAATGCACATAAGATGAGATGTTGTTTACCTTGAGCAAAAATAGTAAAACGGATAATATTTTTCGCTGTAGAATAATAGAAACTAGGCAGTCAACTTTTAATAGAGAACACTTCAACATTGTATATTTAATGACAAAAAACAAAATAGGTACACAATTTGTGCTGATGCTATTATAGTCTTGAGTAGTTTATCAAACAAATCGTTTAATTAAAACAAAACTGCTTAGATACTCTATAGAGAACTATAGTTACGATATTTTGTAAAAATTGTAGAATAGTTATTTCGATCGAAATTGACTTACCCCTAACTGCTGTCGAATGACTTCTACCTGGCTGACACGCAAAGCTTATCTAGAGTTAATATATTAAACATTGATTCATTCTGCTTGTGGAAGGCACGAAATGCCACTTGAAGTCTAGTACGACACGACATAGATACAACTTGTTCTAGTACTAGAACAAATAATTATTAGTAGTCTCATACTGTTGCAACATGCACTATTAATTTTATTAGCCTCATTGTTTCAACTCACGCAGGATGTGTATAGAGCGCTTTGTCTTGCACTATCTCAATAGTCATCAAGAACCTGTCATAGATAATATAGAATATCTACGTATGTATGTGCATAAAGAGTAATCACAACAATTAGAACTTTATCCATTAGATGTAGGCAATAAAAAAGAGAAAAAGTGTTAAATATGTTGTGCAAAAATACGATTACAAGTGTTCCGGCCTTGGTAGACTCTCGCTTTTGGAACAACCTTACTGTAACAGAAATATGAACTAAAAATAAATGATTAGCGCTTAGTATCTACATATAAATTGCTGTTTAACTCATCGAATGCCGTAATTAGAGACACAATAGAAAGACAATTTCTTATGTCGAACTGTGTAAAATAAGACATTCAAAAGGCTAAGCAAGGAATGGGATAGAAATTCATTACACTATTTCAAATGATTTGGATCCTAAATTAACATTTCCTACCAGAGATTACATTGATGCTGTAGCATCTGCTGTAGTAGTGGTCATCACTCAGCTGCCTCGGCTTATTTTTAATTATTTTATTTTTGGATTGTTGTCTTCTTACTATTTGCTGTACTCTGGACGCTCTTAACGCGTACGTATTTTTTTACATCGTTCTCACATATAATTGTAAATTCAACATTAATGATGTAACTAATATTTTTGTAAAAATACAATTTAAAAGAGTGTCCATGGAGTTTCTTGCCCGTTCTTCTCCATAGGTACCTACGCTTTGGAATGGGCAACTAGCTTCATATTTTCTGACTGACCGACTTCTTGACAATTCAAAAGTGCCTGTAAATGGTTTAATTGAAATAAATGGTTTGAGTTTGAGAGTTTGAGTTTGAGCAGAAAATGCTGTAGGCAAAAACCTCAAAATAATAATAGATTTTGCGAATTAAAAGAATATCCAAATGTGAAGATGAAAAGTACAAAAGGCTAATTGCATTGAGTTACTTAGTTTAATTATTATTTCACATTATGTAAACAATAACTAGAGCGGAATTGGTTAACCTTATTACGATGGCCAGTGCAGTGGTGCAAGTTGTCCAAAACTTCGGTAGAAGTTGTAGTAATTCACAAAGGGGAAATGTAATTCTATGAACACAACACGAAATGTTTATAATGTATGCCACCAGACCATCAGCTCCAGAATTCGGAATCCCTTCCGAATTCCGGAGCTGATGGATTTGATTTTGAAACAAGGTGGCTCGTAGGTTGATAACATTTTTATTGCGTTCTTCCAAAGACATTAAAGTTTGTACCTATCTTAAATCTCTTTGCGTTCTTCGGAATTTTTATTCACGACTTTTCGCCCGCCGCTCCGGCTTATAGAAGTGTCGGCGTCGGATGCAGGAACTAAAAATCAAAACTGATATATTCAGTTAGCTTGGAGTTATGTGTACAATTTCACGTTATAAATCTTTCACGAGCCAAGGCTTCCGTCGTGCTACGCCGTGTTTTTTAAATATAGCCTGTCAGTCAAAGAAAAAGGTTAGGCTACACGTAATGTACGTTTAATTTACTATAGCATTACATATCCGCGATGTTCATGATGCTTTGCACAATCAATGGCCGTCAGTTAGCCAACATAGCTCGCAAGTCGCAACAGCATTATACGCGCATTGGAAATGTAGAACAGGATTTATGTCATACGTAATGCGTGGTTATAGCAATTTACGGCTGTCTGGGGCCCTAGTCTGCTATTTTTATAAATTCGTCATTCCAACACGATCCCACCACCATCCATCCCATTGTCATTTTGCTAAAAGTTCCTAATCTGCTAAATTCATAATGGTTGATCATTGGATGGTCAATGGCACAGAAATTATACGATACTCGTAACGAATTAAAAGCAATGACTGCACAATGTCGTTCTATCACTGATCAAAGGAACTGTCAAAATTTTTGCAGATTACCGCGTAAGTCAGTAATTCATTTTTCATTATGTACGAGATTACTATTCTATGCCATTTCTGTCAATGGAGTGTCAGTGGTTGACCATTGGAAAGTCGTAATGACGCCATTATATTAGTAGATTACCAAACTTGTCAAAATCAACAATTATGAAATCAATGATAGACCATTCTGACACTATTGTAATAGCAGACTTAAGGCCCTTGTCATGTTTTATTGATATTCCACGTTGCTATTTGATATGGCGTGTAAGAAAACATAAAGAAAACAAGACAATAAAATAAATCACGCTTTAAAAGATTCATGTATCCCGAAGTCGGCTTAGATGCATTAATGCAAAGGATAGAAGAAAAATGTGTTCATATAGAAAAATTGCAAGCAACTTTAGCAATACCTTGTGGAAAATATAGTCGGGACGTGGTAGAAACGTTTCTCGCTATTGTCTGGTAAGCCAGCTGAATTCTATTAGCCTTGACTTTATCGTTAATATTATACGTTCCGCCAAGTTCCATAGTCGACAAGCATCTAAAGAACATTATAATCGAGCTGTACTTGAATGTAAACTTAATCATTATAAACGCAATGTCAATTATGTGTCTCTTGTCTCTTTAATATGGTAAGGTATTTTTTGTGGTCTTATGAGCCTCATGGGTGCTTTACCTGTGTAGAAACTGAACATCAGTGTGTTTAACTAAAGCCAATTTAAAAACCCAAATAAGTTGTTTTAAAAACGTTAAAAAGCGTGGTGTAATAATTCTTGGTCGAATCAAATGCCCCGTTTACTAAGTAAATTGTCATTTCAAGTCAGCTCTATTGTGATTGTGAGACAAGGTACTAATTAAGCTTAATGCACATTTGAACTCGACCTTGGCTGCAGTCACGAGGCACGAAGTCTCGGAACAGCCCGTGGCCAGACTATTTAGTATTGAGCAACATCCCTTCTAATATTGTTCCTACCGCTTTAGTTTCAAGCGATAGTGGAGTGGTGTGAAGAATTTCAATTAAATTCAAGCTGGAGTTAAACAAGGCTAGATAAAGTTGAGGTTCGATAGCAAGTTAAAACAGTGATAGCATACTCTAAGTTTGGAATGAGATACCTAATGAAATGTAGTATGTCTTTCTCTGTAAAGAGAGGAGACGATTCATTCAGAATATTTTCAAAGAAGAAATTAATGGGCTAGACAAGACATGCAAAATAGTAAATGCAAATTTATGCAAATCAAATCCTCTAGAAGAAACTATGGCTAAAGTTTCAAGTACTACTCCTGCTAGTTTTGCAATAGCAAGTACCGATGAGGTAGCAGAACTACAACGCAATAATTCAGATTTCGTCACTGTAATTTTGTAGGTATTATTTTCGTAGTTTTGCCACAAGGTAATCTTGTGGCAAAACTATGAAAAGAATACAATGGATAAGAAGTATCAAAGCTAGTCGTAATGTGTTATTATTATTGAATCGCCTTATAAAACACACATCACGAACCGGGCCAAATATACTTTTTACGGTCCGGTATCACGAATCTAAACCGATCGATGAAACTGTTGTTGAAGAAACTTATCTACAATTCATAACATTAGAAACATTCTTAACGAATTTCAGTTGACTCTTTTAATGCCAAATATTATTCAGATACATTTTTATCTAGCTAACGTAATTAAAATATCCATTAAGTAGATAATGATCCTAATAACACAGCTCATTTTGTTGGCCATGGAAAATCTGGGTTACTAAAACACATGTTGGAATGCTAATTTATCTGTGAGACTCCCATCAGTGTGATTCCTTAAAATAATATTTAGGTTCTGAGCAACTCATGCAAGTCCTTGAGCAAATATTCCGGTCTGTTGGTTTATTGCTTTACGTAGGTACTGTTTATTTATTTAGCCGGTTGCGCATGAGTTCAAGCGAGAAGGAAACGCTGCTCATTAATATTGACCAATTAATTAATTAATTTCAAATTGAGCCTTCAATGGCGCTTTGATTGTGTAAGTGATAGCGACACTTGAATATTCATCATGTTCTTTATTCGTTGTCAATCAACGACACAATACTGTAACATTAGATGGTAATTGCTTATTTATGGTCGGCCTTTCCGATATTACGTTACTTATTATATGACCCATTGGCAATGAACTGACAATTATGGTCGAGGTTCTAAATTATCGAACAATTTAATCGAAACAGTAATATAATTTGATAAAGCATTCGCATTAAGCGTAGTAAAATTAAGCATGTAGTTTTAATTAATGTTATTAAAAAAATGTTTTTTTTTTTACAGATTTCAACAAACAAGAATCATAGGTATTTACCAACATGCCGTCGCTCCTAGAAGCTCTAGAGCGGAAATATGGCGCGAAGGGCGAAGTGAACCCTCCGATAGATGACATGCCAGTTGCTATATTTGTGCCGAAGCGCTCCCCTCGACTGAGTGTACCCACGCTACTGGTGCTCAACGACTGCGACATCGACTGCGCAGGAGACGCTTGCGCCCTCGCCGATAAGTGTGCCGATGTAGTCGAACTCGATATAGCCAAGAATAAACTTGCAGAGTGGGAAGAAGTAAGTTAGTGTTAAGTTCATGATAGATTATGGATAATAACCTCCTTGTCAACTGTTACAGCAAACAAGCCTCTGCAATAAGCACACCATTCCCACAGTTACGACAAACTATACCAATTATTGGTTATAGAAGGCAGTTATTTCCGCGATGTTACGTTCACTCCTTAATAATGTACGACTGACATGAAGTTTTGCTTCTAGGTTTTTGCAATACTGGAACAGACACCGCGAGTAAGGTTTCTAAACTTGAGCTTCAACCGTCTCTCGGCCCAGATCCAGGCAGCACTGTCTCTTCAGCCACGGTGGGATAATCTGAGCCACCTCATTCTGAATTCCACGTACGTCCGTTGGCCGAGCGTCCACGCTTTACTCAAAGCTCTACCAGCTCTGGAGGAGTTGCATTTGAGCCTTAACGAGTACTCTTATGTGGACTTAACAGGGAAAGAGGTTGATGAGAAAGCTCAGTGTGAATCGTGTTCACGACTCAACGTTGATGTCACAGAACCCGTGCACGACCAGCTGAAGAAACTCCATTTCTCCGGGAACCACGTCGTAAGTTGGAAAGAGATCTCCAAATTAGGCTATGCCTTCCCCAACTTGGAAACCCTGCTGGTTAACGACTGTCCCATAACCACTCTAGAACCGGACCCGTGTGAGAAATGTATCGATGAGCACGGAAATAAAAAAAGCCACGATGCCTTCCCGTAAGTGAATACAATCATTTTGTTATCATTATGACACAATTAGGTCAATGTGTTAAATGTTGCCAGTGAACTATTGATCTTGAGAATTTGAATATTGTTTGTTTTGTGCGGCGTCACATGAGCGATGTCATTGATATTCCAGACACCTCCGCTTCCTAAACCTGAACAATACGGGCTTAGCTACGTGGGACGAGGTGGATCGACTGGCACAGTTTCCTGCTCTCAGGAGTCTACGAGTACAGGTGAGTTCAACACAACACCTGTGAAACCTATTGTGTATTCACGGCATATAGACCGTAATGTTTGCAAATACTGACCTCGCGAATGCAGGATTATGCACATGGCCGGAACTGTTTTGTAACTATACGGTATTCTAAGCACACTTTGAAGCTAGAATTTGTAAATAGGCGTGACTTTGTGTAGACATACAATTATTGATTGATGGGTAATTTATGGGATATTTAAATGATTAACGCAGCTGTTGATTAGTAAAGAAACCGCTTTAGAATTATTTTAATTGAAATCTCTAAGCTGCAACTGCACTTGGCAGTGCAAATTCTGTCAGAACGCCAACACGTTTAGCGCCGCCAACTTGTAATCCGAACGTGTCCGCGATAAGCGATCTATATTTGACGTTGAACGGTAACGTATGAAGTGTTCAGGAGTGTTGTAGTTTTAAATTATCCGTGTAATGTCCCTCGGGAACACGGGGCAGCCGTAATGCGGGTGAAGGTCTTCCAGATATAGTGGCGGCCTACTCGACGCCCGGTTGTGCAACGTTAGCTAATATCACCGATCACTACCACGCACGCATAATTTTAACACGTCTCCGCTCGCGGGTATGAACGGGAGCTCACAGATTTTATAGGAGCGTTAGCCTTACATTTGTCTGGTGCTTGAGATTTTGTGTCGTAAAACTGATCGATATTACGATCGGCTTCGTCGCGTTCTCAATGAAGGAGCTTTACAGAAAAATGGGCTTGCTTGTGGAAAATTTCCGCGTTTGCATCAGCCTCAACGAACATAAAGGTCGAGCTACTTTCGATTTCCATCTCGCGTCAGTCGTACTATCAAAAATACGCAATGAGGACTTAAGAATATCTGTCAAGTTCAAGGTTGTGCAAGTCGATCGTCGTAAACGAGCCATCCAAATGATTATCTCTTTGTGTACACAAACACATCCATGTCCTTTGTTACTCAAATCATTTATCATAGTTAAAGCTTCATTGGCAACGTATTGTGAGTCTTATAATAGCAGTTATAGGGTTATTTTTACCATGAAAATTAGTAGAGTAGCCATGTTTTGTGACCGTCACGCTACAAAGAATGTGAAAGTGTGTATGTTTGTTTTAATACGCGCTTTATGCGTTTATGAGCGATTGTGATGTCATCATAATAGTCAAAGTAAATTAAGTTATAATTTTAGTAGGTATACATAAATCAAAGGATTTTTATGTGGATCCGAAAGTTATATTAAGCTCTAGTTTAAATAAGTATACATATGTATCTCCTTTATCAGCACTACACTGGCTTGCTGGACACGACTTGAAAAGTCCAAGGGACATTGTTTCTTCGACTGTGAAGTTTTAGGATCGTATAACAGGGTGTAGGAAGCAGACGCTCTTGTGGATTTCTTCAAAATTAAATCTCTCACAGGATTCATTAAATTATTATTTCATTTACGTAAGTTAGAGTTACTTCAACGAAAATGCTTAGTTAGATAATAAAGTACAACTACAAACTTGGAGCTATTATAAATATGTGTTTACATACGATCTCTTGTGAACGTGCTACATAAAGAATTCCGTAGGCGATGAACCAACAAATTAACAAAACATTTCTACTGTTACAATGCTTAACACAAAATATGACTGTGCGTGGGTTCAAGTGGAACCAAAGAAAACTGAAAACCTCGACTATTTTAATACAAATTGAAGAATATCTACCTTTACACTGAAGGAGATCTGGGAAAAAGATTAGGTACTTGCTTGAAGATACAAGAATAAGTTGCAAGCAAAAACCTAAAGACAATAAGTCCATGAATAATAAACTGGAAACAAAAAAGGATCGCATTTATGGCAATAAAAACAAAAACTGCAAAGGTAAAGGGTTGTCGATGATTCATTCGAAAAATGAATCGAACGCTACGGTCGGGTCGTTCACATTACCAGCTGAGCTTGGCGTCCTTGTGTCACTTGGTATTTATACTTATATTACGTCTGCATCTCCTTTAATATTTGTAATGTCCAATTTAATTACTTGCTCAAAATAAAGTAGCATTTCGTTTCACAAAGTTTATTATCGTTTTGTATACCTACATACTTTATAACGCATTAATCTAATGACGGATTGCGTCTGTTCTTTTAGTTGACCTTCGCTTCGCAAGTTCGCAGAATGGACAATAGTGTCATCATTAGTGTTTCAATATTTCACCTCCCAACGAGTGTCGATGGATAAAGTCGCTCTTATAAACTGAAATCTAATACCTACCCTTTTTTTTGTTTGAGATAAAACCCACCCGTGTTCCTTCCTTTATGTTCCGGGCCAGCGGTAACCCTTTCGGACAATCCCGCTGACCTGGCAGAAATCTAATGGCTTCAACATGACATTGCGTTCTGCTAAAACTTAATATTTTCGGAGCTTGCTAGCCCTGAAAGCCAAATAAAAGCCTGTGCCATTTTCATCCCATTCCCAACTTTGTTTATCCTTTTGAAATTACACCCAGGCATCGCAGCAGAATTTACTAGTTTTCTGTCTATTTTACCGTTTTCTTCTTGTTTGTGCCCCACACTTTCAGTCTGTTCAGCTGTGATAAGCTCGAGCCATGCGCATTCAATCCTGATACCAGTAATACAGAGTGCTTTAGCTTGCTAACTTGCAACCAACCTGTTGCGAAAAATATCGCCCTATTGTATTTTATTACCCACTTTATTTTGTAATAGCAGCTCGCACTTCAAGGAAATCACATTTTGGGAAAATAATCTTCTTCCATATCTGATAAAAATTCAGGCACACAGACACATCAGATACAAAACCCGAACAAACAAATTGTAAATCTTTAAATGATGACATAATTTGTCACAAATGTAGTTTTCAGGATACTTGTAGAGTACCAAAAGGCATTACTTTAAAGATCATCTAGATTAGGAAAGAAGCGATCCAAACATTTTGTAACCTCTATTACCTACTTACATATTGTAATTTTGCATTTGCAACGTTTCGAAATACGCCTCGGATTTAGCATAGCAACTTCGGCAGCAGACCATCTTGAATGTTGTATCTCATAATTTTAATAATGCACTCTTACAATGTATGTGAACTGAAAGCGAGACAATTTGATGTTTTGCAAATGTCTACCAGTCTCCCTGTCAAACGAAGAAGTCTGTTCAATTTAAAATTGCAAAGTTTTGCTACTGAATTTGTAGACGGTTTTGAAAACATTTTATCTCTAATAGCAGTCTTAAAATTGAACAATATATCGCTGCACATTAAATAAAACTTTACCAACGCAGCCAATTTCGTTGATAGCAGCTCTAGCTTGCAAAATGGAATTCTTGTTCGTCTGTTCCTGGTGCATTTTTCCTTGATGTTGCTTTTATTGAAATATGCGCCTCAAAAAATTGGAAAATTACTTGCCATGTATGAGGACAATAAGCTGTAGTAAGTGATTCACATTGGGGCGGTCGAATCACTCTTTGATTTTTTGCCCACGCGGTCACGCCCACTGTGCGTCACCTCGCTCTTTTATGCACTTTGTTGATTGAATTATTGATTTATTTCCGTTCATCAGTGTTAATACCTATCATTAGTATCAAAATGAATAACGGTGTTGGTGTTTGATCTATTTAATTTAGAAAATTACCTAATGTTTCCTTTCAATGTGATTAAAAGTTCTTCATTTTAAGTTGTGTATGTAATCTTTTCGTAATGAGTCTCTTTGGCTTGACGGAATGAATATAAGAAAAGATTTAAATGTCGCTTCTATCTAATGTTTTGGTGACTACATTGGACAAATTCCTTCCGTTATCACTAAAATGCAGATGTAACACTTCGATAATCTTAGGGTACTTAACTGTAGTGGGAGCCAGTTGAATACAAAATTTATAGATTCGGTCATAGAGTGTCGACCGGGTCGACACGGGGTGACCCAGAAACACGTGTAATGCTTTACACCGTGTTCAGTGAATTTGTACCATTCCGTAGCAAGCTAGAAATCATTCACTTACCTAGTTTACAAATTTTCTCATAGTTGTTATATTTTTGTGCACCACCGCACTTTACAAGCTTTTATTGAGATTCTTATTCAATTTCATTCCAGATTCCAATGTGTGGGTTTAAACTTAGATGTATTTTATCTATCTGACGGTGCATTTGTACTAACATAAACGTACGTAGTACGTACCTTTATCGTCTGTCTGGCTGGCATGATTAATTCCAGCTTTTGTTGGAGACTTCGAGCCCTCCTACACAAAAGATGGTTTGCATTTGAATTCTACATTCAGTCAGCGATTGGTCGGTTCAAGTGCGTAGGTACGCCTCGTCTCGTGTCAATAAATGCTTGAAGTTCCTCGTTGACTGGTGGTTATACAGGATTATTGATAAAACATTAACAACCTCTTATGAGGTCATTGTACTCACTATGAACAACTTTTACTATGGGACTAAACCTGACATCGCGAAAAAAAACTCAGCTGTTCCCTATAACGAACGAACATAACTAGGGAACAGCTGATAGTAGATAGCTGCATAATAGGTAGGGAACAGATGATTTTTTTTCGCGATTTCAAATTTGCTCCCATATTAAAAGTTGTTCATAATGATGAGTACCTACATGCAATGACCTTAAGAGGTTGTTAATGTTTTACCAATAACCCTGTATACTGTGGCAGTTATTATGTCTATTTATGCTCTTCCAAGCTATTCATTGTGGTCAAATTAAATCTTGTTTTCTTATTACTCTCAAAGTAATTAGGTATGCTATAACTTTTATGGCCGTAATTAAAATCTAATATCTTGGTGAAAGACGTCGCCATAGAGTCGTGACCTATGAATTCATTACTCCCCACTACCTACTCGATGTTTTAGGTCAACTGTCTCCTCGATCCGTACTTATTAACCGTTCAATAGACAAATAGGTGTAGGTCTAGGTAGCTATACGTGGATTTTATTGTTCCCAAGGGGCCAGAGGAGGGTTACTTCAAGGTAAAAGAAAAGGTCCTGTGCACACAGACAGCTGCTAGTTGTTTATTGAGTGTGCTACAACTGCCGCTCCCTATGAACACAGAGTGGCTAGATAGAGGCAATAACGACCTAAGTTCCTACCCCTAAGCCCCTAACGCCTACAACCTAGCTCTTACAATTCAATGCCTACCTGTCTGACTAGCCCTAGTACCCTATCAGCCCTAACGCCCTAGCCCTAACGTACAAACCATAACACAACGTACTAGTACTGTTGTGTGGGCAGGAAAGCCTGTTACCAGCGACCTAAGGCAACAGACCGGAGCGGGTAGGAAGGCAAGGTAAGTGTACCAGGTGCAATGTACACAGGAGGTGGATATCTCACTGCCGATCCCACAGACTCACAGGATCGATCGTACTGATGGCTAAAGGTGTCTTGGCCACAGTGAGGGGTAACTCGACGGAGAGGAATCAAACACGACTCCAGCTTGATGACTAATTTTATTTACAAAGTTTACATCTTATATACTAATTATAAACTAAATACACAGGTCCCAAACCTTGGGCTCGAGGTTTCAAAAGAGCCAAAAGATTTTTTATCCGAGAGAGTGGACCAAACAAGCAACTTAATATCAACGAAGGTATTTTCAAAAGAAATGGAAAAATAACGAGAAGACACGTTAAATCTAAAAAAACAACGTTTACAACAACAAGTAGGTAAACTAGTTCACATAATTGCTTGTTATCGATAAAAACAAGTCTATCCACAGACAATTACACAAGTGTTTATATTAACATTGTAAAGGGCACTTAGGTAGTTTCTTTCACACGCAATGCAGTAAGTACATACCTAGTTTCCCTTTAGTAACAGCTAATTCGATTTTTTTGCCGCAGCACTGTAACTTAGATATTTGATTATAGTGCCGCAATCATAATTAGATCCAAACCACCAAAATAAGGACGATGGAAAAAAAAATATATAAGAAAAACGCATAGATTACAAGAAAAATAATCAGGTAACGAAAATACACTAATGTCGGCGGCAATTTATTATTTTAGGTCAAAATAAAATCACTTTAATCATGGTTTTTTTTTGCTTGGATATCTTTAGTTAGACGTTACTGAGCGCTGCGCTGTGTTAAAATTTGTCCATCTATTTTAATGGGATCCTGTATAATTAAGTGTACGCAATCATGATTGTCCAAAATGTTGATCACGTCTAGTCTGGTATCCCCAAAGGGTACAACAGATTGTGTTGTGTGAGGGACAGAGGGATATTATACATCTGTGGTTTAGAAGAGCTGGTCGAACATGGCTTTGTAAATTAGATACAAAAGTTAAATCTTTCTGCTATTTTATTTAAAATGGTTTTCATAAATGCCTCCGTTATAGCAACACTAGATTATCGTTTTAATGCCTTGATCCTATTGGGTAGGATATTACTTAACTATCATGTTGAAACTAGAATAGATTAGAAAAAAATCCATTTGCCTCGTCAAAATTCGTACGTCGTGATATAGCAATGCTGTCCCAGCAGACGGGATACCAAGTATTTCACAATGAACCTGCGACGAATGACTACAGAAAATATGAGGTTCCTTTTGCCCTTGAGCTGGTTAAAATATAACTTTTAATAAATAGTACATCGGTACTTCGGTATGTCGTTTTCAACTGGCAAGGGGAGAATGACAGTTAAGGAAAGACAAGTCGAGACTTTCCAAAATACCTTTCCCTTTTATAGTGCTACTTACCTTCATATTACAATTTCTGCTTCCTATGTCTTTTTGTTCTATTTGTAAGGCATCTGGCCATTGTTGCCAAGCGCAAGACAGGGCCCTTATTTCGATCCTAGCAAGCTTTCTGCTTCAATTTGGGACGACTACAATCCGACAAAATATTTTGCTATAAGTATGTCAAGGAGTCACAGAGAGGAGGCCTGTCCCAGCAGTGGGAACATTATAGGCTGATTATTATGATGATGACGACATTTCGAGGAGAAAACTTTTTCCTCTAGCTCACCTCTAACAATCTCCAAAGAAGTAAAGTAGGTCCCCAACTAGCAAAATAATCCTGGAATGCGATTTTATAATGCTACGTGGACTTATAAAACTCCCATGATGGTTTTGGTGGTTGCTACTACGCTTTTAATAGCATAAATACATGCTGTTTTTACTCAAGTACGTTGTATCCTATAATTTGTACTTATATCCGTATATAGGATCATATTTCCTGACAAATATAGGATCAAGACTCCTATAATAGCATGAAATAAGAGTAATTACACTCAAGAGTAATTACTCCGGTAAGTCAGACTTAAATGCGCCTATAAGATAACATCTGCGGGCCATTTAAATCTTAATACTCCTGTAGGAGCATGTACCAGGAAGACATGCACTGAGGAGCAATTACTCTTGTTATTTTTACTCATAGCCTCATATAAGCTAATATTTTGTGGCCAATATAAGTAAATTAAAGTTAAATTACTGTAAGTCATTTATGTATCTGGTTTGGTTTAACAAAAGCTTAGAAGTAACTGTTAAATGAATGTCATATCCACGTTTTAAAAATAATAAATCACCAAGATTATAACAGCACTCGGTAGGATAAAATGTTCTCTATATTTATTTTTTTAGATTTATCGTATGCCGTTTTAAACCTAGACATATTTATATAGGCATTCCACAGTAGTGTTATTGTCTAAGTAATCTCAATCAATCCTGGTTAAAACTCTTAAGAAGCCACTTTTGCTTGTAACGACCCGTACAGTAATCGGTAACAATGGCGAACCTTCTTCGGTTTTGAGATAACCCAATATAGAACCAATGTACTTATATTGGTACTATGTCACACTTGGAAATGCTAAAAATACTTATTTTAGCACTATGTCACACTTGGAAATGCTTACTAAGAAAATGTCTGCTGCCTTCATAATATTAATTTAATATTAATTAATACTAAAATGTAAATAAGCCAATTTCAAGAGGCGCTTTAAAATTGTAATCAAAACCATGATAGATTTCACAGAAAATTCATGTTCCCCTACGAATAAGCTATAAGACTAACAATTTGACAACAATAACATTTTGTTTTTCTACTATGGTTGACATTAATAAATTCTGATTCATATATCTATCACTTGCCCTCAAGATGTTAAAAAAAAAATTTTACAGAGCACAATAATGTCCGATACACTCACTTCGACTGTTCACAATATATGAGCTTAAGGAAGCATTTCTAGGCGTGTATTAATCGAATTTTTTACTATAACTTACTTATATTAAGATTAACAGGAGTATTTGCATTGACGTAATTCAATTACAGGAGCAATATAGGCGTATTTATGGCATTTCAGCGGTCTAATATAAATACGTTATAAGCAAAAGTAGACTTATAAAGTGGGCCCTTTGCGCGACTTATATGTGGATATAAGTCTCATATAGTCCTCGATAGATGATGGTTCTAGGACAGTATAAAAACCACTTTTTGCTAGTTGCATGTTGTTTAGAAAAAGGTCGTGTGTGCGATATGTGTACGGGCCTGTAATGCTTTTTCTCTTTATTCTTATAATCTACACACACATTCTCCATTTTTCTAACGTCACACTCGGATTATGTTCTAACACCGATTTATGTAGGTATGTCAGTACGAAATATTTCCTACTTCTTTGTTCTGTTACGTACAGTAAGCAGTACGTAGGTACACACTAGATCGCGATATCACACAGTAAGGCTAGTTATTATTTATTATACCATGACTAAGCCACTGTTTATTTCTAGTAGGTACTTATATCGTGACCCTCCAACGTTTCTTGTTTTGGTATTCCTCTATTGTAGGTATTCTTGAGTATTGTTTTCATAAGTATCGAAATGAGGATGGATACGGAAATTATTCATATATTATGCGTTGTTTCTTATGTAAAAGCAGGTTTTGTATCGCAGTTGTGCTTATTCTTAATGGGTCTTTGAAATCTTTTGGGTAATAATCACGCGTCAGGCTAATGATAACTGCTTTTTATTTTTTATTCTTAGAATGCAACCAGTGTTTGCCTAATTAAAATACTTATATTATTATGAAACATTACTACAGCGTTGTATATAACATTACAGCATAAAATGCTTTCAATTGATTATGTATCCTAGATTTGATATCCATATCATTAACCGTGTGCATTATTGTTGCATCTGTTGACACTGCACAATGAAATCGATACTGTAAATTCAATGATTCAGAACGGGGCTGTTACCGATCGGAACGGAACTTAAATAAAATTATAACCGTTAATTTAATTTTGAAACGCGGTCGTGTGTGACAGCTCCCGCCCGCGTGTGTGGGTAGTCAGATGTTAGTCAGCCAATTTGACGGGAGGGGACATTCTGAAACTGTCAAAACATTAATTTAATGCTCTAAACATTAATTTAATCCAATAAATTAATATACTGTTTCTGGCCAAATAGAGGTCACATCTTTTTATCAGGAACAGCGCTATACAATTTACTTTATTTGACTCCCTTTGAGGTCCTTGAGCCCCTAATATCTAAGACCGAGATTAATAACATAAGTTAAAAAAAAAAACGGACGTGTTGATACCTACGTAGTTTAAAACAAAGACTTATTTACTTAATACTTATAAATAAACCAATAGTGGACAACACATTAATCATAAATTATTAGCTATTTACATGTTCAATGTTCAAGCTATAAATACCTACACATTTTCCAGTCAAAAATGTAACCTCAAGCACAGACAATTAATAGTACTTACCTACCTCAAGCTAAAATGGGTACAAACATGCGGCAATAGTAAATTCCGTAGGAACCGTGTATGCAAAGGTGATTCCGCCTTCCGTTTTTAGGCAAAACAGGGCTGCGAGGTTGAACGCACGCTCAAAGATCTCTCATATAGGGGAGAACAAAGGACTGCTAAAATATTAGAAACTAAACTCTAACACCTTACCTGTTAGATCTAATTTTGTTTGCAATCTGAATATGAACTGTGCTTATGAGGTGTTATTTTCGCCTTTATTATTAGCGGAATAATGACTAATTTCGAAGTGTTTGAGGTTAAGTATATTTGCGCATATTAGGTATTTATTAGGTCTGTTAGAGCGCCACTTTCCTATGCAGCCTCCATTTTCTAGTGTTATGCATGAGAGACGTGGGTGAAATATTCACGAATTTGACTGGGTAGGTAAAGTTCGTGAGCCTACAAGGTTATAGGTATTGTGATCGTCAGAAAACGTAGTGATTGATATACCTTAGAGTTCTTTTATGAATTAATCAGTAGACATTTTCTGCTGTAGATGGGACATAAAAGCGGTAAGAATACTTAAGAAGGTTCTCTCATAAAGAACACCATAAACAAGCCTTGGGAAAATATCATCGAGTCGTGAACATTAAATCAATCGTAAAGAGGTACCTACTTGTCGGTACAGTCGCCAGTCGGACTAGGAACTAACGTCTTCGCATCGATTCGTGCGCCCTACAAGGAAACCTGATCCTCGCGGAACCTTGAGATTGAACAAAAAGCAATTCAATTTATATCTAGGTACGACTTTTTGTTTTGTTTCATTCGGTGATCCTTTAAATTTAATAGGTAGCTTACGAATCGTGACTTCGGGGATTATTTTTATTGGAAGTACCTACTACCTAACTACTTAGGTGTTGCTTGTAGATAATATCCTCAAATTAATTATATACCTACCTATCCACTCAGAATGGTAAGTATCTAATTAATATTCAATCGACGCAGATACTTATAATAACCTACGAAACAGCCACATAATGCAGTGCAGTATGTATAGATACCATACCAACTTTGGTCGGTATCAGCAATAAAAAAAAGTATTTTTAAATAAAATAGTTGAACTGATGGTGGGTTATTTACATAAACTTATTATAATAAACCACAAAAACATTAATTGCCTGTATGTTTTTACTATTTATGCATTTATTCTGACCAATCTAAACTAAACAGTATTATACACCTACGAACCATGATAAATAAGTACCTACGCACTAAAAGATATAAAAATGTCCGGTTCATACCTACTGAACATCTAATTTGACACTATTATCACCGGCCTCGGTGGCGCAGTAGGCAGCGCGTAAGTCTCATAATCTTAAGGTCGTGAGTTCGATCCTCACCCGGGGCAGATCTTTTTGTTATTTTTATATTGTAAAATATTATTGTTCGCTACATTATTTTATTATAATGGCGTGTCGTAGCATTATAATTATAACCGACATTTGTTATAAAATTATTGTACATTTCAGTATCATTTTCCTTGTATTTTTATCTTTGTTTTTTTGTTAACTTTAGTAGCAATCATTGATAAATATCGCAAAAAAACGGATGTTATCATATAGCGACGTTTTGGGAAATATTTGTTATAAGACAGTTTTATAACCGGGTCCTACTGCTTCGTTGCTTGTTCGTATAATAGTTGTAAGCGCGACTGCTGAGCAGTGAGCTACGGGGTCATGATTTTTTTCACTAGCATCTGTTTGGATTCACCCGGTTGATTGAAATCAATAGGCTCCTTTTAAAGATTAAAAATATAATTGACGCGAAATGTGGATTACTACACCTACTTATATTGCCCTTTGGAGCCTCAAAGAATACAAGCGTAATGTTATGATTGTTTATTTTTAGTCCCATTTATACGACCTTGATCCCATACGAGTTTGATTTTCATTCGTTTGGAGTCTGGCGGTCTGAGACAAGGTCGTAAAAGTATTATTATTTAAATAATGAATTAACTGACTCTTCTCTACGCATTTTCCAGGGCTGGCCGCTATGGGAGCGAAACGAGTCAACGGAGCACGAAAGACGACTGTTGCTGGTAGCGCGGCTGCCTCACGTGAGAACCCTGAACGGTGGCGGAGCGGTGCCTATTGAAGAGAGAGATGCAGCTGAAAGAGCCTTCATTCGGTACTATATGGAGAAACCGGAGTCTGACCGGCCTGATAGGTGAGAAATGCTATAATACCTACTTAATATATTTACACATTTTGGAACTCGAATGACATTTCACAAACGTTATCAACCGTATGTGAAATGTGACTTGAAATGTATTTAAAAAAACAAGATGGCGGCGTTAGTTCTGATTTTGGCCACGCGTCAAAATAACCTATTAGCACTATATCTCAGATAGAAAAGAAAGATGAATTCGATAAGTAAGAAAAGATACGTTGTGAGAATAATGATATGCTAGAAAGGGGGTAAATATTGAGATGATGGCTAATAGAGATGTTGGAAAGAAGGCATGCTGCGACGGCCACAAATACATATATTGGGATAAGGGTAGTTTGCTGATGACGTTGAGGATGAATACCTACATTCCCTCTAGATATTTTACTGATAAATGTTTAAGCTATTGGCTTCAAGAGATGTATTTACTCACTAGATTTCTTTATCAGTACATTTTAGTTAACCTAAAGAACAGGTTCACTATTTTTTGTTTCACTATTTTTTGCCACCTAAGGTACCAAATTTTGCCGGGTCAGCAAGATTGTTTCGTTAAAGGGTTACCGCTGGCCCGGAACATAAAAGCTAAGGAAGGAGGAGAGGTCATTTGATGATTTCCCAACCGAAAAAAAAAAAGTACATTTCAAACCGCACACCAGTTCACACCACACAAATAAAGCTCTGACGTGTTCTGGAAAACCCGATTACTTACGCACCAGTTAATCAAATAATGCAGCATTATCCTTCTAAATTGCAACGTTCGTTACGAAGGTCTAATCAATAAGGAGCAATGTAGGTGAGGTCTCTGTGCCAACACTACGACCTAAATGACTAAATTCGTATGCTAATGAGACCATGTAGGTGTGCATAAACATAAAATCTCACTCAATTTGTCACGTTTACAATGTTTTCTAACCAGATAAGGTGTGTCTACAAATAAATAATCATGGCTTTTTTGCAATACCTCAGTGTGCATACTTACTCCAGTCAGGTTTTAACTGCACTTGATGACGTAAACGCATCAGATTGAGTGTAAAATCACTCATATACGGCATGGTTTTGGTCTGTCTATTATGCGGTGTTGACCACCTTAGGGCTCAGACATTTATATCTACTAAGAAATTGTTAGAAATAGGTGTAACTTTTTCTCCTGTAAGAGCCAATAGGTATAATACATAGATACATTTCTTCACGTACAGACGGCGACACATCAAGCTATGCATTTCTAGTTTTAGCTGATCTCGTATGTTATAGGTTTTTCATACAATCAGAAGTCAGCTTATACTGGTTACGTATAGCTTGATGTGTAGCAGTTCGTACCTACCTTACCGTAAATTATTTCTGAAAGCTAATGGATCTGCAAATTAAAATTTATATGGATATCGTGCCAGACTGCCAGTCATAATGTGACTACCGGTGATTTAATATTTTTGGCAACATTATTTTCCAGATACTGGGAGTTGGTGGGCGTCCACGGAAAACTCGACCCTCTAGTGTCAGTGGATCTGAGACCCGAAAAGCGCGTGCAGATCACTTTCACGTGTGGAGACAACAGCGAAGTGCGCACCGTCGATGTTTACAGGCTAGTTTTACTTTTTTGAAACCCTTTATAGTAGAAGAGCTGTCATCGTTCTAGTGCGAGACAGAGATGGATCTGTACAGGACAAAAAGCACGAACCCCTCTTTTGCGAAGGAACAAAGATGGCGCCTTTTATATGGTTTGCTTTTACAGCCTGACTAAAACTTTATGGCGGTTTAGAACATGAGGCAAGTCGGTGTGCAGTACAGTTCACCTGTTAGCGGGGGTAAGGGATAAGGTACACTGCGCAGCGAGGAGCGCACATCAGAGCCGCCATAAAGTTTGAATCAGGCTGTAATTTTATAAGGCCTCTGCCTCGAATCTTGCGGGCAGCGGGGCGGTGGCGGCGGCGGCGCGGGAGCGGCAGGATTTAATGCGTAAAATCAAATGGATCGGCCCTCGAAAACAGCGGCGCGGGAACGAGCAACGAGCGGTGCACTCCAGTCAAGCGGTGACCGCCCGCGCGTCTGCATTAGGGATTCACTTCTTCTTTTGCCCACAATAAATCGAGCATTAGGGATAAATTTGAATCAAAAAGATGTTGTCGCCATTGCCGACATTTCGTTCGCGAATAAAAACAAATATCTCGACGACACAACCACGAACACAACACTATAGTGCACTATAGTGTCGCTATAGTGCCGCGCGATCTGCCCACTGGTTTCGAGAACGGGGTCTGCGTAGCCCGCGCCGCTCCCTCGCCGCCGCCGCCGTCGCCCCGCTGCCCGCAAGATTCGAGGCAGAGGTCTTAGTCTTGTCAAACCCTAGCTAGAGTGTACTAACCTAACCATATGAAGCTTGTTGCTACTTTTCGTTCAAAGTAGGTATTTATATTATTTTTAGAACTGTATCTGACCTGAAGTCAAGACTAGAGAGGATGGCTGGCTTCCCCGCGTCTAAAATGAGACTATTCTACGTTGATCAAGAGCTTCGGGACTCCCAGGTAAAAACAATATACTTTAAAAGTCACTAATGGTTGTTTTTTATATTAAAATATCCCATTTACAAGACATTATTTGCATGACAAAGGGAATGGATGCATTGCGATGATCACTAGCATTTAAGAAATCACTCTAAGCTACTTTTAACCCCCAACAAAATTAATTCAGAGATCTGAATTAACTGTGCCACCGAGCATGTTGTTTGTTTTACTTCACTTTTTGATTTTTACCGCTACACTAACATTGTAAATACGCTTTTTTTCTTACGATTAACAGTTTACATTATTTCTTAAGCCTTTTCAGGGTCCAGAGGAGATGAAGTACCCTACTAAGCAGCTGTACTCGTACAACATCAGATCAGGCGACGAGATCATCATCGACTCGAAGCTGAAGCATTCGATCTCCGTCAACTCGACCGCGTGAGACTACAAACTCATTTCATGTCGGCTGCATTTCAAACACATACCTACAACATCGCTACAAGAATCTTTTGGCGCTCTAATGACGTTGACAGGGTGGCGCTGTTAGTAAACATAGTGTAAATGTTTTGGGAACTGTATTGAAAAAACAAGATGGCGGCGTTAGTTCCGATTTTGGCCACGCACCAAAAGATCCTTGTAGATATATTCCTCCCTCGAGGAACCAAGACTGAGAAAAGGCCAGTCTTACTTGGAAAATGTATTCAATAGAACTTACAATATTTTTTCTAGTATTAGAAAATATACCAGTACAATATTTCAAAGAGGTGCAACTGACATGCAATAATAGTGATCTTTTCGCCTAAAAATGCCATTTCATAATGTATTTTCATGCTACTGTTCGTCTTGCTAACATTTATGTACTATACTATACATGGTATGAGTTTTATGTTTTGTAAGAAATTGTTTCAGTTTTTCCTTGTGGATTATTTTAGGAGTAATATTGCAAAGTATTATAATAGTAGGGAATGTCAACGGTTGTCACAAAGCATTTAGTTTTAAGAATGATCGCAAGCTTTGAGCTTGATAAAACTAGTTTTATTTACAGAATTATATTTTTAAATAGATTACCATCTGAAATTCTGGAAACTTTGAATCATGTTTTATATTTTATTACTTACAAAATTATCAAGTAAATTAATATTGTATGCTATTTTTACAAGTCAAGATATGGTACCTACTTTTTTTTATTTGCAATAAGCAACTGTGATAGTAAATTTTAGATTACAAAATCTGAGATTAAACTACTTTTTGTGTGACATTATTTTTGCATACTCTCTGCAGTGTTTCTTACACAGCATCTATCTTTCAACTATAACTAGGTGTTGTAAAAGTGCTTATTAACATTAAGAGATACTAACTGCCATTTTGAATTATGAAGTATACCTAAAGTGTCTTTTAGGTATAATCCTAAAATTAATAGGAATTATGTAAAAGAAAACATAAACATCATTTATTTTTGGTTTTATAGTCTTTGGGAACTGGTAGTGCCAAAGAAGTAAATTCAATTTAGAATTTTTTTCGATTCTGCAGCTGCCAAATTTTTAATAGGTGAAACTTTAAGTTTTACATATGCATGAGCTATTTTTAGCACTGGCCCTCAGTTCAAAAATCGTGATAATTTTGTTTGACACAAAATTACAATTTAATGACATTTTTATTTTCCCTTTTAGAGACGTAGAAAATAGTATCAATGAATAAAATAAATGGATTAATTGTATGAAAATCTTAGTTTTATTCATTCATATCACAGCATTTTTATTTTAGTACTTACATATTTCACCTCAATCTGATATAAACAACCTTTTACCATAAACAGCTATCATAGCATTTTGTACTTGTTCACATATACTATCATAAACTTTCAACCAGTCACTAGCTCCAATTTCTTTGGTCATCCTTCTTAGAAAATTCATTAAAACAAATAGTTTTTCTGTATTCTTATTCACTACCATTTCTTGTAAATATGCCACAATCATATCAATATCACATTGTAGGGGGGTCTGTCCACTTTCCAGCCATGCCCTTAACAGCTCCCTTACTTGGTCCCAAGGAAGACCCAACAACCCGTTGGGCTTTTCTGTTCTTGGTGGTACTTCTATATGAACTTCTTTTATCATTGGGTCCTTATATGGCAAGTCTTTTGTGACATTATCTCCCTGAAGGAATTTATTTATTGATTTTGTAGAAGAGGGTTGTAGAATTTTTTTTGGAGGCCTGCCTTTTCTTTTTCTTGGTGGAGATTTCATGATGGGAGATTTCTTTCTTTGCATAATAACTTTGGAATCACTCTTAATAGTGACTAGTTCTGATTTTATGTGAGTCTTATCAGTGGCAGGTTTGGACGCCTTTTTAACAGTTTTGTTGTTTAATAAAAACTTATTTATTGCTCCTTTTGAAGGTTTACTATTGACTGGTTCTAATTTTGTTATCTGAATGCCAATGCCTCTCATTTCTTTAGGATCTATGTTTTGCTTCTTGTATATTGAAATGACTTCTTTTGTTAGAACCTCAATATCATTTGTAGCATTATTTAATGAAGTTGATTTATTGATGACATTGCAGAAACCATGCCCCATGAATTTTGCTGTTTCTACAGGCGCCTCTTCATTTCTAACCATCAGTTTCAAAGTTATGCATTTCCCTAAAACTTTAAATTGCTGCATTCTTGAGTGAACCTCAATTGATAATTGTTTCAAAAACTCTAAACATTGATTATTATTTTCAAATCTGATTCCATAGTTCACTTCAGCTGAAACTGATTTCCTTATAGTATGAAAATTTAGAGGGTTTGGATCACGACCACGACATTGATCAAATAGTTGAGCCCCACTCTTATTTCCTAACTGACTTTTTAAGGTAGCTAATGTCAAACTTTGTAGTGATCCACAGGTGGCATGACCTAATGATTCCAATTTTTGGGCAGTCTGTCTGCCTACACCTGGTAAATCTCTTAGTTTGATTTCAAAGATAAAATCTTCAATGAGGTCTTCAGTGATGAAGAATTGCCCATCTGGTTTTGCCCGTTTTGTGGCCAATCTGGCTTGTAATCGGTTGCCACCAAATCCAGTAGAACATGGACAGCCAGTTTTACGTTTTATCTCCTCTCTCAGCATGGTTGCAAAACTTTGAACACTGATATTCATATCTGCCAATAGTTCAGTACAATCTACATACATCTCATCACATGATACAGCCTCAATATCTAAAGTATATTGGGCTATAGTATTGTATAAAGTGTATGCAACTTCTTTGTAACCCTCAAAGTCATAGGGTATTGTTTGTAAATCTGGACATAATCTCAAAGCTGCTCCCATGAACATACCATTTCCTACACCTTTGGTTCGGGCTTCATATGAACATGAGGCTATTTCACTCATGGAACCATATTTGTCATCCTCATCAGCAATGTTATCTACTCGGCTCTCAAATATAATTTCATCTTCTGGTTTTCCAGTTGCCTTTCCTTGTTTCTTGACTTGCTTCTGTTTGTACAGGCCAAATTCTATATTCCTATCTACACCAGGTCTCTTTGGCCTACCCTGCCCTCCTCTAGAGTGAGTAACAGCTACAGGTTTACCTCTGAGATCAGGTCTATTGCGTAAACCAACTGACACAAAAAAACAATCCATGTCAATGTGCATGATTATTTTATTTTTCTCAAATTTCAACTGGGGTAAATTATTGAAATAATTCATGGTTAAAATTGATTTTTTAAGCTCTGCTCGAGCAGCAAATAAGAAGTTACTATTTTCTCTTAAATCATTTACATGCTGTTTGAAGCATGCCCCTAACTGTGAAATGTGATGTAGCCTTGAATTATTGTAAAATTCTGCTATGAAGTTAGGATCTGCAGCAGTTTTAGTTACAGAACCCAAATTTTGTTTTGAAGGTTTGTTTGCCAACTTAATTAAATTATTATCATTTGTTATTTCTGATACATTGATGTTAGAAGTAGATGCTCCTGCATCATTTGAAAGTGGGTTATGTTCTGTTCTATTTTCATACTCTGTTTTAATCCGTTCTACATTATTCTCATTTGCAAGTAAACATGTATCATTCTCATTATTAGAAAACTTGATTTCGGTGTCAGAAGAATCATTATTTTTAATAACCTTCTTAAAGTTAAGCTGTTTTTGAGTTCGTGAGTTTTTATAGAGCAAGTAGTCTCTGTAGTCTAGCAAGCGATTAGATGATATGCTATCAGTAATCCATTCAGGTTTTACAACTCTTACAAGAGACATATTTTTAACTTTAGTATCAGGTAAATTAGAGGCTATTATAAAATCGTTGCCTCTTTGATAAGTGTGGTAGATTCCTCCATGCTTCGTCATGAGAACTTTTAATTCATCGGCGGAAGGTATCGTAAATCCGTTGACAAAAATACTCACCCCGTTGAAAATATCGGATAGGATTTCTTCTTTTCCCGCTTTTACACAAAATTGCTCTTCCAATTTCGCAATCTTAGCTTGCATATATCCACCCCAGGCTTCGAAGCCATTGTCAGGAAATTTTTCGTCTCGGCGCCTCATTATAAGTTAATCTTTAATGAACACAAAATTACTTGGATACCTACATTCGATTTTTTTTCCCTCCAATCAGTGTTCAGTCACAGAAATTGGTTGTGAGCAGTTGTGTTCGGGTTGTTATGACAGTGAAAGAATGACAGGTTATGACAGGTATGATGACAGTAATAAAATCCACAGATATTTTTCTATAGCAACACCGCCACAGTTATAGTGATGTAACTTTAGTAATAAAAAAACCGGTATTATTAATCCGTGTAATGATTGGTAGAGAAAATATTATTTTTCTAACAATTGAAATAAACATATTAATATGATTTTCGTTCTTTAACAATCACAACCTGTTTACGAATTGCCATAATACCCATGATTTGTTACGTTCACGCTGTATGCACCATTTCCTTTAACAGTCTCTGGTACAGTCCGAGTTCATTGGACTGAACCCTGATGAACCTTTTCAAAGGGTTAACACTTCATTTTCCATCGTTATTTTATATAACTCTTGGGTTTACTTGTGAGGAACTGACAATCTTTTGGACCTTAAATAATTTGCTTATTAGTTTCTTGTCAATCTATGGCCGACATATACTCAGTAAATAACAGTTTACTCCGGGCTGTCAATCGGGTCGTACCACGGTTGTCGTACGGATTACTTATTTTGCCGCGAAAATGTTGCGGGTCTTTATCATTTTTAACGCTCTTTGCGTATTTTTTGTGGCCAGTTTGAGCATTGTTAATCCCGGACCGGCATTCCCACCGACGAAAGGGGAAGTGTGGCCAAAACCTCAACAGCAAACAAAAGAACAGACTTATTTTAAACTATCACCCTCTGTTTTTAAGTTTACGGTAAGTGAAAAACTAATTCCTACCTAAAAATCCATGGCCAGACTAAATCTATCCATTATACATCTAGGATGGCACTGCTCCTGACACCGTTTTCTTTTGTTGAAAGTATCGATTTTTTTATCGCACCCTGGTTGAAGTTCACTGGACGTTTTCCTACACAAATGATTTAATCGTACGTACCTAATAAATTAGAACTTTTGACCAGCAAAATAACGGTCAAATGTTAGTTATGTATTTCTAAACACGATTGATATTATGATGAAAGAAGCAGTCTTGGATAAAAAAAACCGCAAAAAATATTAAAACATCCGCAGACTCATTACCTACTATACTACACAAATTCGTACAATAACTCTTTAAGCACGTAGGTAGGTATAGGTATTCTGATTTTCCTGTAGCATAATTAGTAATTTGATTCAGTTGAACAATGCTGTTAGAAAAATATCTCGTTTTTTTTATCTAAGTATTTTCATTACCTATAGGTAATGTTGATTGTTGACTGATCAATAAATTATGTATCTGCAGGTTTGATAATGATTTTCCTATAATTTAAGATGCAAAATCGAAAGGGGAAGTGGAAACCTTTCGATTAGTGCCATAAAAAGGTAGATTAATCAGTTTTCCAAATCAGGCAAACAACGTTTCAAAAATGCTCTTGTATTATTAATTTTTGTTACATCAGCATATACAAAAAAAAGAATAGATTTTTTTTTAAATAATTCCTTTGATTTGATGTATTTTCGTTCATAAATATTTAGAGTAGGTACAGCCCATTCGAACTTTCAACCTGTTGCTTTATTTACCATTTACAAAGAGACTATTGTAAACTATAGTTACAATTATCCCTAACTTACTCAAATGTCATTAGATGCATTATGTACCTATGCTCTCATCAAAAAGGTCGCGATGCATTGTGTACCTTTTTCTTTTTATAAGTACCTACATGACATCCGCTAGCCGCGTCTGTCAATTAAGTCACTAATCTCTATAGAGTACTTTTTGATAGACTGAAACCACTTCTCTTCTTAGTCTGTGACTGAAACCACTTCTCTTCTTAGGGCGTTTGTGCACTACAAGGAATTTTACTGTCCGGCAGTCCGATTTTTTACGGTCCCATATAGCACGCCATAATAAAAAAATAAAATCGGACTGCCGGACAGTAAAATTCCTTGTAGTGCACAAACGCCCTTAGTCTGTGACTGAAACTAATCTCCCGTGTATAGCGCCTGTGCGCTGTGCGTCCCCTATTTAAATTATTGTACTCTGTGTGTGCGTCTGAGCATAGGCATGGAGAAGACACTACAATATAACACAGGGGTGGAGAACAAAGATTTAAATCGTCCTGCGAATCGAAAACGCGTTGTCAACGCGGGACCGACAAGTAGGCAACGCATTCCTCCCAGAAGCCCGAAAGTCTGACAACCAGTCTTACCAAGGGGTATCGTATTACCCAGTAACTGGGTTGTGGAGGTCAGATAGGCAGTCGCTCCATGTAAAATACTGGTATTCAGCTGCATCCGGTTAGACTGGAAGCCGACCCCAACATAGTTGGGAAAAGGCTAGGCAGATGATGATGAGTAAGTATAGTACATACATACAAAAACGATTTCTTGTTTAAGTACAAATATATCACTTCATTAGAAACCTACTAACTATTCCGCGAGAAAACAAACAGCTGATAACAGGTCACGTTCATAAACATTACCTATTTAGAAGATACCTAAGCTACGCTATCCCACCACCCAAAAAGTCCACCCAAAAAGTGGAGACTCTAAGGATACGCGGAAAAGCATGACCGAGAATCCACCCTAGGCTTAGTTGGATAAACGAAATTTATAGGCTTAGGGTGGATTCTCGGACATGCGTTTTCGAGTATCCACCTTAGGGTAGCTGTTTTAGGGTGGATAAACGGAATAAGCCGAGAAAACGACGACTTAAGGCCTACGCAGACCGGGACGGCATGGCAAGGGATTTAAACTTTTACTAATGGACATTCATACGTATCGATATAGAAATACGACATAAAATGCTATAATTTAAAATTATGCCGTGGCATCGAAAGGGATTTCATTGCACGGCATTGAAAGGCGCGCCACGGGCTCCCGCGGCGGGATGCCGTGGCGTCCTGCGGTAGGCAACGGCATGCAAGGATTCCGACACTCGTTGTGACATATCGCGGGGTGGGGCGGCGGGGGTAGAGGAGCGGGGAAACCGCTGGAATGCCGCGGTAACTAAGCGGCTAGTGTGCGCTGACTGACGGCAAAATCCATTGCCATGCCGTCCCGGTCTGCGTAGGCCTTTACTGAGACGTTGCCTGAGGTAGCAGCCATAGAGTATAGTAACTAAAAAGGAAGTAGCAGCGCGGTGCGGGAGGGGGTGTGGTGACGTGATGCGAGAGCTCAGTGATTCGTCAGTTTGTGACAACTTCTATCACCCCTCCCACACCGCGCAGCTACCTCAGGCAACGACTCAGTTAAGCGGTTGGCATACAGAAACAGGAGCAAATTGTAACGCTAATGATATCGCATAACATAACCTCATGCCTGTATTCTCCGAAGGGTTAGACAGAGGTGTACTCACTTTTCGCCACTTATGGTTAAGTCCCATATAGTAGGGGGCGAGCCTATATATTGCCATCAACCGGGCACATATCCAGACTAATGATATAATTGTGTAAAATTTACACCAAGAGCATAATCTAAGTTAACATTCAACCTTGGCTTACAACAGTAGGAGTTTAGATTAGGTCAACATTAATAACCAAGAAGGAAAATATTTTACCAACCACAATAAATACAGTTTCAGTAAATATATGGCAATTCTAACACCATTAACTAACTAAGTCCCTATATTTCAACAGGAAAAAGGAAAATCATGCGACTTATTGAAAAATGCCATAGATCGATACACTGCCGTGCTAAGAAACACCCACCATATAGCATGGAGACATTCGAAGAAGGTGGGGAAGCATGTGGAGACTCGGTCTGTGGATACCAGCCCTGACTTCAAGGGTACGCTGGAGGAACTGAAAGTAGACCTGAGTAGACAATGCGAGGCCTACCCACACCTGGATATGGATGAGAAATGTAGGTGTTGTAGTGATTTCCATTGCTTTGCGACAGATTTCGTCTTTTGATTACTGTAAATAAGAGAGACTTATCGAACTCGGCCAATTACCATCTTTCGCCGTGCATCGGTTGTTTGAATCGCTCTCAAGCGCGGCGCGTGCACAGACATGACTCTCTCGATACACAATTAAAATAAGTTTGCTGCTTGGTTGCAACATTGATTGAACTGTCATTCACGAAATCGAGGTTAGAGGTATAAACTTAGGATGTAGGTATTATACATATTTTTTTACGTACACTCACGCCTACTTCCAATGGGGTTGGGCACAAAATACAGAACGCTACTTGCAATACTCCTTTTGCTTCGTTTACGTACATATGTACTTACTGGTCATACCGCACGCCCGTTGCGAGTACAACGCACCTGACCTTTCTGAAGTACACCACGAAGGTCACTATACTTACCTATGTTCTCTAAGGGCGTCTCCTCCCGGCGTTTCCAGCAGGGTTCGAAAGGATAATTATCAATGATAATTATCATGATAATTATCATGATAATTATCGTGATAATAACATATGGATAATTATCGATTGATAATAACAAAAAATGCACTCGTGAAAGTGAACTGTATTCGAATGAACATTTATGCACTTGCGTGTATCGGAACGCCAATGGAAATAGAATCATCATCGGACGAAGATATTCCTTTGGCTTTACTTCATTCAATTTAATTGAATTATAATGTCGAATCTGACGGACACTGATTTTTACTCAATCTGCCTATAATTAATGGTACTTTGTGTTGGATATTAAATGAATATTATAATTTTTTTCTGTGAGAATTGCCCAAATTATAATGTATTTATTATGAAACAATACAACAAATGAATTTCTAACACAGGTGATAAATCAGATAATTATCGGATAATTATCAGATAATTATCGGATAATTATCAAAAAGCTTAATTATCTTGATAATTTCGAACCCTGGTTTCCAGTCACATCCGCCTTGTACAGACGCCAGCACATCACGCTACCCGAAACTGTAAAATTTTCCCAATCAACTTTGAACCTTATGCTGTAGCGATAAAGTTGAAAATGTATTAAAGAAATTTTACAGATTGTAGTAGCTTGATGTGCTGGCGTCTGTACCTAAATACCTTTTGTTAGTCACCTTTCATTTACCCTCCATACGCTTTTCAATTTTTGTCACTACATCTGTTAAACCGCACCGTTGCATTATCACCTCAGTCCTCAGCCTATCATTTATAGTCACATCACACGTTTCACAAGGAACACATTTCCATAGCATTTACTCTATGTTCATGCTTCTTTTGCCACACTCAACATAGGTAGGTACATTTCCTTACATACGCGTAGGCACCAGCACACCATTGTGAATAGCCAGTACAGCCTTTTTGAACATCAACTAGTTCAGTCTTTCTCAAAGTGGGCGATAACGCCCCCTTGTGGGCGCTGGAGAAATTGGGGGTGTTGAAGTGGTTTAGGGGGTGGCTGATTTGTACTAAATATTTTAAAATTCACTGAAATTAAAACCTACCTACTACACAACATCGATTATTTAGTTTATATTTCGGCCCTGTTTGTGTGCATGATTGTATAATAAAAATATTTAACATCGCTTTCGTAGGATAGCCCGTGAGCAATCAAGTTTTAGCAAGTTTTTGATAAATAACGCGATTTGTGCAATCCTGTAGCAATCGGCTGGTCCATCGATACTTGTTCTTACTTGCTCAGTACCTACGAATTACGATTGAGCGTCGAATGAGATAAACGAGTTTGTGCATGGTTGTCATAATCCTGTGTCGGTGCTTGCTGTAATTCAATCATAAATAAAAGCACGTAAGTAATATTTATTTTATTTTCATTAGCGGTTTCGCGCGCAATCAAGATCTTAAGCACTTTACTTACGTACCTATTTGTGAAAACATAACCATGTCGGAAGCAAAAAAGAAGAGACGGCAATACAGTGCGAAATATAATAAATACGGATTTATTGAAAATACCACAAACCCATCTTCGCCTTTATTTGTCTAAAAACATTTTCAAATGAAGCGATGAAGCCTTCAAGACTATTCAAGATCATTTGAATAAAATGCATCCAGATAAGAAAGACAAACTGTAGCCTGTTTTCAAGACCTGGAGAAGAAGCACAATGGTCAGCCAAGTGTATCAAAACTTGTCGGCGGCTGCTAACCAAGACGATGACGGACTTCGAGCTTCGTACAGTCTGTCTTTGCTAATTGCTCAAACAGGCAAACCAAACATCATCGGACGGAGAAGAGTAAATTTTGCCTGCAATAAATTAAGTAATAACTACTGTGCTCCATATTATGGCAGATATTATCCGAAAAATTCCTTTAAGCAATAGTTCTGTGCAAAGTCGAATTGATGCAATGGCTGAAAACATTGAAGAGTCATTGTGCAATCATCTGCTAGTCAATTCTCAATTCAGTTGGATGAGTCCACTTTACCGAATAATGAGGTATTGTTGCTGTCTTAAGTGAGGTCTTTTAAAGATGAGTAAATATATGTCAAGAACTAATATTTGCTAGAAATTAAGATACATATACAAAAGGAGAAACCATATTGAATACACTGGAAAAGTTTGTGATGAGAAAGAAATTCCCTTGAAGAATATTATATCAGCTGCTACGGATGGCGCTCCGGCTATGGGTGTCAAGGCTTAATAGCGTACCAACATATAAAACAAAATTCCAGATTGTGCTCATTTGGCTAAAGCAGTCAATAAAATCCGAAACAGCTCTTTAAATGATAGATATTTAATCAGCTGCTAATGATGAAGATTTCAACCGATTGTTGTTTCACACTGAAGTGCGTTGGCTATCAAGAAAAATATGTCTTACTCGATTTTACAATATGTTTGACTCTGTGATAGAGTCCTTGGAAAACAAAGACACAGAATTGCGAATTGCTCATCAAATCAAATAATTTTATCGCGTACCTACTTGACAGACCTGTATAAATTGTTTAATGATATAAATCTCCAACTTCAAGGTGATGACTTGAACTTAATTAAAACAAAAAATGTCGTTGCTGCTTCCACAAGAAGAATATCGGCAGACGTAAGTTCCACAGTTTCCCCAATTTATCAGAATACTGCAACAACGACGACTTGTTTGCCTACTGCCAACATTTGGAAAACCTCCACAGTGCTTTCATAGAAAGATTTTAAGTATAGCATTTTGAAATTAGAAATACCTGACTGGGTAGTGGATCCTTTCTCAAATGCCAACGCAGCAATATCATCCCAGCTGGAAGAAGAACTTTTGGAATATGCAGGTTTAAAGGAAACAACGGGTTCGAGACGCTGAACGGTAATGTTTTATTTTCTAAAAATAACAACTACTTATACAAATTCCTAAGATAACAAAATATAATAGTGGGCACTTTAAAACTTGCGAGTTTAACAACCAATCAGTGCGAAGCACATATTGCCCAATCGCTGCTCGACACGTTGAGGTTGTAGTTCGCTGAGCTTTCAACAGGGGCGCCTTTATCGCGGTGGCGATAGCAGAGCGCTAGGGCTAAGGGCTCCGCGGTGCAGCTACAGGCTCCGCGGTCGGTTGCTAAGATGATGTATGATGCAGCTACAGTACTCCCCCTCAAGCGAAGCGTACCGGCAGTTTGATGGCACGGCCCGTGCGCGTTGTCATGTTGCTGGCGGGCTGTGACGTCATGCTGGCCGGAGGTACATCGGTTTGTTGCTTGGTAACTGCTGGAATGGTACTGTTCTTGGGTGTGGTAATCTTAGGTGATGGTAAGGTATCTTCTGTGACAACATATGCAGGCTTCAATCGATCGATGGAAATATTGGTTTGCCGATTAGGTAGTTGTATGGTGTAAACTTTATCTGTTCGGCTTATAACTCGATAGGGGCCTTCGTATGGAGTCTGAAGTGGTTTTTTTACTGCGTCTGTTCTGATAAATACGTGACTGCACTTGAGTAAATCTTGATGAACGAACAAACTTTTGTTTTTGCTGTGATGCTCGGTGTCGATTTGCGGTTTGTTTGCTTGAATAATATCACGAAGTTTTTCAACGTAGTTATAATCCATGGTAGGTGAACAGGTGCTTGTAGTGAAAAATTCGCCAGGTAAACGTAAATTGTATCCGTAGGTAAGTTCGGCGGCGCTCACGCAGGTGTCTGTGCGTAAGGCGGCTCGCAGTCCCAGTAGCACGGTAGGTAACTCGTCGATCCATGTACTGGCGTTGGTGAGTTTCGCGCGTAATGCGGTCTTGAGAGTGCGATGCCATCGTTCGACGATACCGTTACTTTGCGGGTGATAGGGTGTTGTGCGATTTTTCTTTATTCCCATTTGCTTCATTAGGTTTTGAAATAGTTGACTCTCGAACTGACGTCCTTGGTCGCTGGTTAGTGTGGTCGGGCATCCAAATCTTGCGATCCAATGTTGATATACGACATCGGCTATTCGAACAGCTGTTATTTCGTCGGTCGGGATTGCTTCGGGCCACTTAGTTGCTCGGTCGATCATTGTTATTAAGTACCGATGGCCTTGAGCTGTTGTAGGTAGCGGTCCGACGATATCGACGTGCAGATGTTGAAATCGCTCGCTTGGCGGGAAAGATGCGATGTTCGAGAATGTGTGTCGTTGTATCTGGTTTTTTTGACAATGTATGCAGGTACGCGTCCAACGGCTGATGTCTGCATTCATTGATGGCCAGAAGTATTTTTGAGTGATAAGTTTGCGAGTCGTGCGCGTGCCAGGATGACTGATGTTGTGCACGTTGTCAAAAATTTCTTTCCTATGTTGCTCGGGTATGTACGGGCGTACATAAGGAGTAGATGCTTCGCAGTATAATTCGACGTTGGTGTTAGGTATCACTGTTTTCTTGAGAATTATGTTATTTTGTGATAATAGTTGTTCTATGTTGGTGTCCTTTTCTTGCGCGCTGGCTATGTCGCTGTAGTTTATTGTAGATGGGCATGTGATTGTTTCTATGCGACTGAGTGTGTCAGCGACAGTGTTTTGTTTACCGCTCACGTGACGTATGTCTGTGGTAAATTCGCTGATAAACAAAAGTTGTCTCGTTCGTCTCGGGGTTTCTGTATTCGATTGCGTTTTTGTCATTACGAATGTTAGCGGCTTGTGATCCGTAAATATAATGAGGTGTCGTCCTTCGAATATCTTGCGGAAATGTTTGACTGCCATGTAGATTGCGAGTAGCTCTCGGTCGTAACTCGTAAGTGGAATATTTCTTTTGTGCGTCATTGAATTTTTTGGAATAATATCCGAGCGGCTGCCATGTTTCGTCTATATATTGCTGTAGTACGACAAAAGCTGAGTTGTCGGATGCGTCGCAGAACAAAGCAAGTGTAGCATGATGTGATGGGTGAGCGAGTAGAGCTGCTTGTATGATGCTAGCTTTACATTGCTCGAACGCTTGAGTTGCTTCGTCTGTCCACGTGATTTGAGTTTTATCCCTCTTCTTGACGTTATGTAGGTATGCGTTCAATGGTGCTTGAAGGGATGCGGCGTTGGGTATGTGTTCGCGATAGAAGTTGATCATACCAAGAAATCTTCTTAACTCTTCGATTGTAGTCGGCTTGGGATAGTTGCTGATAGTTTGAATTTTATGTTCCGGTGGTTTGATGCCTTCTGATGATACGGTGTATCCTAGGAACTGAACTTCTGGTTGTCCTAGGTTGCATTTGGCGGGGTTGATAGTGATGCCATTATCTTCTAATCTCTTTAGTACGATATGAAGGTGTTTTCGGTGTTGAGCTTCGTTTTCTGATGCTACTAATAAATCGTCGATGAATGGGAAAACACAATCCAATCCTCGTAGTACTTCATGGATGTATCGTTGAAACGTTTGTCCCGCGTTTTTTAAACCAGGGCAGATACGTGGAAATTCGAATAATCCCATTGGTGTGATGATAGCTGTATTTTCAATGTCTTCTTCTCTTACGCTCAGTTGTTGGTATGCTCGGTTGAGGTCTATTGTAGAGAAGATAGTTTTCCCAGCTAGGTGATGAGTAAAATCTTTAATGCGTGGAACGGGGTAACGGTCTGGTACGGTGATGGAGTTGAGTCGGCGATAATCACCACAGACTCTAATATCGCCATTCTTCTTGGGGACGATGTGTAGAGGTGATGGATGACCATGGACTTTTACTAGGTCTGCATAATCCTTGTTCGATCATGTTTTCGAATTCTTTCTTGACTGTTTCGAAACGATGCGGTGCAATTGGTCGAGCGCGACAGTGTATGGGTGGTCCTCGAGTTTCGATGTAATGTTGCACGTTGATGTTTGAGTTTAGTTGCATCGATGTCAATCTTGTTGCGCCGGGATATTGAGCTAGAATGTCGTGGTATGATTGCGACATGTCAATGCTGCGTACGGTGGGCACGTTCGATGCTCGTACCGGGGCGTTTACCTTTAGGCTTGTAACATCGTCGATTAGTTTTCGGTTATTCAAATCGACTGTGAGTTGATGGTGCTTGAGGAAATCGGCTCCGAGTATTGGTTTTGAAACGTCAGCTACGATGAATTTCCATTTGTAAGGGCGTCGTAGATTGAAATCGAGAGATACTGTTTTCTCGCCATACGTAGCTATTTTAGTGTTGTTCGCAGCGTATACTTGAAATGGTAGCGGCGTTTCTACTCGACCCTTTGTTCTCGGTAGCACGGATATGTTAGCTCCAGTGTCGACTAAGAATGATAGTTTCGAGTTTCTGTCGGTGATGTATAGGCGGTGAGATATTTCTTGAACGCCGGTGTCCGCCTCTGCCAACGTTCTGTCTAGTTTTCCGTATTTTGTTTCTTGAATGAACAAGGCGATGTGCAGTGCCTAGCCTGGTCTTTGAAACGTCGGTGATTATAACAGAATGGTGATGGCGATGCTTCTCTAGTGCGTGATCTTGATGTGTTACGGTGACGAGATGGGTAGCGGCTGCGGCGATGGTTGTTGTTGTATGATGGTCTTGATTTGAGCTCGGCTATTTCAAGCGATAGTTTTCTTATTTCGCTGATGAGAAACTGTGTATCTAATTGCGGTGTGAGTGACGTAAGTGGTGCAGGTGACTGCAAAGCTGCGACTTCTGTTGATGCAGTCTGCTCCATCATTTTGTCGGCAAGTAGCGCGAGTTCTTCCGTTGAGCAGGGATTCGACATCTTGAAATGGGTGAGAAATGTTAATTCTTCTAGGCGATTGATTATTTTCTTCAGGTGTGTTCAGTTCGGGGTCACCACTTTGGTATATGCAGGTTTAAAGGAAACAACGGGTTCGAGACGCTGAACGGTAATGTTTTATTTTCTAAAAATAACAACTACTTATACAAATTCCTAAGATAACAAAATATAATAGTGGGCACTTTAAAACTTGCGAGTTTAACAACCAATCAGTGCGAAGCACATATTGCCCAATCGCTGCTCGACACGTTGAGGTTGTAGTTCGCTGAGCTCTCAACAGGGGCGCCTTTATCGCGGTGGCGATAGCAGAGCGCTAGGGCTAAGGGCTCCGCGGTGCAGCTACAGGCTCCGCGGTCGGTTGCTAAGATGATGTATGATGCAGCTACAAACTTATATAAGTAGAACTGGGGGCCTATACAAGCCACTTTGGAGAATCATAAAAGGATAACATTATGAATTATAATATGGCGAAGACCGTCCGTGTTTTTCTCTTTTTCGCTGCACTACGTAGGTACAATCAAAGAGATTGGGATTGGATTTGGATTAAATTGATTGGTATTTTAGCACAGACAAAAAAAAAACTGAAAATGCTTCACCAATGAGATTTGATACAATTACCTTAACAGTTAACTGTCCATTATGTTATCCTTTAATGATTCTGCCAAAGTGGCCTTTTTAGGCCCCCTGACAACGAACGAGGAAATAAAAATCAAATTCAAAAATTGCTACCAAGAATTTTGGCTACAAAAGCCAATCCCACAATTGTACCCTGGATTGTGATCGATCGTTCAACGATTTTTGATAGCATTCCCATCGTCATATTCGTGTGAACGTGGATTTAGAGTGCTGTGTTAACGCTGCTTACTAAAAAGAGAAATCGCTTGCATGTTAGCGAATGCGGTGACTTGCTGCTGTTTTTGAGTAAATTCCAACCTGATATCAACAAACTTGTTAAAAATCATCAGATTTATCTTTCACATTACATTAGTTTTAAAATTAAAATTGACCATTTAACTTCTCTTGATCATTTAACTTTTAATTGCTCTCACTGGTAAAAACGTCTCGTTTAGAATTTATGTACTAGTTTAAACTCCATGCCAGACTAATATAGCCCACTATAATTAAAGTTATAAGTGTCAGTAGGTATTGTTTTTAAGATGTGCTAAAGTAAAAAAAAATTGGTGGACGATGAAAAATAATTGATTTTCAAAGTGGACCGCCCACTTCTTTGAAAATCAATTATTGATGAAATAAGTTTGAGAACCTCTCAACTAGTTGGTCACAATCGCATGTATAGTAGGTACGAGTACCATTCACTTTATTTCCCGCATTTAGGCTGCGTTTCCATCAGAGATGAGCGAGGATGCGTAATGTTATCTTAGTTCAAGCTATGAAAATGAAGCGATGTTTTTGGGTTGTTTCACACACATCCCTCGCTACGCATCCTCGCACATCTCTAGTGGAAAAGCAGCCTTACTCTCCTTTTCACATTTTCATCAATCTTTCGATCCCTTGTAAACAGACTCCCCAAATATACAACAAAATCAATAATTTATGTTCACATCACACACCGATGATGCATCATCATCTCTTTCAAACACAATGACTTTCGACTTTTCATATTTTCCTTTTCATCTTACATGTTTCATCAAATAAAACTATTCAGAACTAAAAAATCCTAAAACCGAGGCCGATTCCGATTCGAAACGAGATTCTAAAATTTTCGCATTCTGCTATCTCTCAATTCTAAAGCTTTTGTGCATTAGTCAACAATACCGAATTCCTATTTTCAAAAATCTAATCTACCCTACGCAGGGTGCTAACATTATCGAGCTTGCTTCACTCGCTCTTGCATCCTACTCTATCTAATTAATATCTTAATTCTTAAAAGCCTCATTAGGTATATAAATCGACACAGTTAGACCCCTTTCTCTATGCATGGACAAATTATCGAGCTTGCTTTGCTCGCTCTTGCATCCTAGCATCCTACTCTTACTTATTAAGCTTTTTTGCATAAGTCGACAAAGATACTCCTTGTATGAATGGACAAACGATAACCTAACATATCCAAGGTGAAGTGCAAAAGTGATCGAGCTCGATTCGTGGAGCTGAAGATAAACTTGCCGGCGCCCATGTAACTATCCATGTACAAGTTGAACAGGCAAGGTGACTCTACACAATCACTAGGTACTGCATTTATAAAGTTCCCCCATTAAAAGCAAGATTTCAGTTCGAAGACCAATCACCCAAAATAATAAGCTTCGGTTTGATGGCTGGCTGTAATGTTTTTGTTTATCGAGGAAAGATTGGAATATTATTGATAAAGCTTCCATCTAATACAGATAATATTATTTTCCAGACAGCCTTAATGTTTCTGCAGTTTCGACACTCAGCAGTGACTCGATATGGGGCATTCTGCGGGGTATGGAGACATTCGTGCAATTGTTCTATTTTTCTAATGGATATAAAGTAAGATATTATTGTTCTTATATATTATACAATTTTTTTTTAAATTGCTAAATAATCAGCATAACAAAGAAATTGGTACTGGTAATGATGAACTACATCTACTGGTTACAGGACGTGCTCATCAACACGACGCAAATCGTGGACTTCCCAAGATACACGTATCGTGGACTCCTTATCGACACATCGCGACATTACATCACCGTGGCGAACATTCTCAAAACATTGGACGCCATGGAAATGAACAAGATGAACGTTCTGCACTGGCACATAGTGGACGACCAGAGCTTCCCTTATCAGAGCGAGAAATTCCCGCAGTTAAGGTAGGTACTTATTTAAATAAAACCTGACTACTGAAAAATCCCGCTACAATTTTTTTCTTAGTTCATGATTTTATGTCCTTTAGAGGGCGCCATATTTATATTTAATGTGATGTTACATAGCTTATAACAAACTATTAAGACGCTTCCAATGAAACCTCATTTGTTAAATTATGATAAGCAGTTTAGAAGTTATGAGGGAACAAATGAACATACATACATAAATATCTACCCACATAAATACCGGTCAAAATCATAACCTTCCTTTTTGCTTCGCTGTAAGCTACTGATAAAAAACTGGCCAAGTGCGAGTCGGACTCGCACACGAAGGGTTCCGTACCACAAGGCAAAAACGCCGAAAAAAACATGTTTGTTGTATGGGAGCCCCCCTTAAATATTTATTTTATTTTAATTTTATTATTTATTATTAAAGGTAAAATACAACTGAATATTTTGTGAATATTTCAAGTGCCTACCTGTTGCCATTTTTGATATCGAGCAAAAAAAGGCAAAAAAATCGCGTTTGTTGTATGGGAGCCCCCCTTAAATATTTAATTTATTTTGTTTTTAGTATTTGTTGTTATAGCGGCAACAAAAATACATAATTTGTGAAAATTTCAACTGTCTAGCTATCGCGGTTGTTGAGATACAGCCTGGTGACAGACAGACGGACAGACGGACAGACGGACAGACGGACAGACGGACAGACGGACAGACGGACAGACGGACAGACAGCGAAGTCTCAGTAATAGGGTTCCGTTTTTATACGGAACCCTAAAAATACCGACATAGATTTTTTTTAACTGCAGATAAATTAGGAAAATACTGGACTGCGGAATAATTGTGTAACATACTATTAGTAGCAATAACTTTAATTTTGACAGTTCAACAAAGCTTGATTGAGATTGATAGTGTGTTATGCAATTTTGGTGCAGCTGATTTGGATTAACAATAGTTTAACTTTTAAGCATGGACTGCCGAGCGAGTGGTCGTGAATTTGATCCCCGTCTGTGTCCATCAGTATTTCCTTCAAGTTAGTTAGATGCTAATCCAACTAGCCACTTCTTCTTAGCATATCTTGCGTCCACATTGCATAATGTATGTTAATTAATGATCTCAAAACTCTTTATTTCCAGTGAACAAGGCGCATACGATCCCTCAATGATCTACACGAAAACGAACATTAACCAGATTGTTACGTATGCGAGAGACAGAGGAATCAGAGTTCTTCCAGAATTCGATGTTCCGGGTAAGTCCGATCAGAATAAAGACATCACCTGCGTAGTCTTTTCCTATGTTGGGGTCAGCTTCGAGTTTACATGCAGCTGATGCAGCATATCAGAATTTTACAAGAAGTGATTGCCTATCGGATCTCCATAACCCAGTTAGTGGGTAACGATTAGAATAAAGATGTTACTCATTGCTATTACTTTCAATTTTCAATAGGCATTATAACAGTACCACGTGCATCAAAGACATCCTGATTAAACTTTGACGAATAAAGTTTTGAAATCGCTAAACCCGCACTTCGAAAGTCCGAAAGCGTGTTGGTAATTAACGATAGTTTCATCTGTTTGAGAACACAGTGCACACTGCAGGGCAGAGGCCTCACCCTGCAGTGGCTGTAGCTGTGTCCCGCTTACCTTACAGTTCCTAATACATATAATAAGGCACAACATCGTCCCTTCTAGTAAAATCAAATAATAATAGCATTCTTATCAGTACACTCTAATCAAGAGTTTATAGTGCATAATGTTCTCTCAAGTTGACCTTAGATAAATGTGATGTGATTGCCACTTATTTGCCGAGCCTCGATTTTATCGCAAATCAATTCATAGCGAAGAACTGCATATTTGAGGTGGTATTTATATAAGCAGTAACTACTGCTGATAATATTGATGTTTTAATTTGCACAAGCAATCAAGCAAGTATTTACTTAGATATGTAAACATGTGTTTAATGCGTTATCAATATCGCAGCTGCGTGAACCAAAGAATTAATTATTTACCATCCTACTAGGTATAATATTATCGCGTATCATAGGCAATTCTTACGCCCGAGAAAAAAAAAATACAATAAAACATTATCTTTTATTAGGACACACAAGATCGTGGGGCGTCGCATACCCAGGGATTCTGACAAAATGCTATAAGTTTGGCCAAATTATAGGCTTAGGACCAATGGACCCCACAACCAATGTTACGTACAAACTGATCGGCGACTTGTTCCGGGAAGTCCAGGAGCGGTTCCCTGATAAATACTTCCATCTCGGAGGTGACGAAGTCGCTATGGACTGCTGGTGAGTTTCTATTGGTTAACTAAAGGGTGGCAGTAACATCGATGCACAACCTGTTGCCATGCACTCAGTACAAGATTATGAACCGATATGGAACTGCATTTTTTTTTAAATAACTTAAAACTAAAATAAAATAAAAATAGCTGTTCCATACATTTTGACCGCTTAGGTATTGCACTCTTCTATGAAACAGCAGTTTTTTTGAACCCAACCGACAAAAACAATCTTATCTTGGGGGATCTAGAATCATTTTCACGTATGTTCTTATTTTAGGTATGATGCTCTTAAATTACTTAACTTAGATCTTCAACATACGCGTCGTAAGGTAGTAAGTATAACCACTTCCGATCATGTGCCATCCAAAAAAATCAAAACATAAAGTCATAGGTTTTGCAGTGGGTTTTCCCGATGCTGCGAATCGTTATCCAAAACCAGTATTATTATGGCCATTAATTTATTAAGTTACTATTAAATTGTGATCCTATTAAAACTGAATAAATCTTATACGGTATATCACCGTTTCCAGGGCATCAAACCCTGAGATTCTAGAATTCATGAGTCAGCACAATATGAGTAGGCCCAGCGAACTGCACGCGTACTTCATGACAAATGTCCTTCCGCTGCTGGGACAAAAATCCAAGCCTATGGTCTGGCAGGTATGTTACCCCACACGCATTTTTTATTATCTCTTTTCATCTTCCAAAACCCTTGCCCGAATCCCAATGATTTTGGATTTGATACAGCGGGTCGTCTCTCTCTTTCTCCCCCCTATTAGCCGACATCTCATTATTTCACTTCCTTTTTATCCATATCATCTTGTTTTTTATTTGGTCTGCCACTTTTTTGCGACCATCCACAATCCACATTAAATTTTTCTACTTCCATAAAAACAAAAATCTAATTCTCTCCGAAATGTTTCAGGAAGTTTTCGATGAAGGTGTTACACTGCCCAGCGACGCAATCGTGCAAGTTTGGAAAACCGTCGGTGCTGAGGACATGATTCGCGTAAGTTATTAAGTACCTATTCAAGGTAAAATTACTTCTAATAGAAGGCGATGTAAAACATGGAAACGACGAACGACAGCTGCTCGACAATCTTTTAGTTTTACAGTCTACGCACACAAACGAACATCGTCACATTATAATATAACAGGAACATCTGCAACAGGGCACCAACATTCATCTCTAAACACGCCATCACCACACGTTTTGTATATAGTCTAAGTCGTATTGGTTGCCCAGGTCTTGACTGCTGATTACAGAGTAATTGACTCCGCTCCCTGGTACCTACATAAACGAACATCAAACTGGCGAAGACTGGAGTCATTTCTACAGGATCGATCCCCGGCATTTGTTAGATGATAATTTTAACTTAGACGATGTTTTAGGCGGTGAAGCATGCATGTGGGGTGAAATAGTCGATGGCACAGATTTTATTTCCCGGTAAGTGCTCCTCATTTGGTCTACGGAGCATACCATCTCTACGCAACGTCATGCGTAGAGATGGTATGCTCTACGCATGACGTTGCGATGACCGACATGTTTTCTTAACGTGACGACGTTCTGTTTGTTACTTATGTACCATACCATAGCGTACCATTGTCTTCAGGCAGTTGTTGGTTGAGTGATGTTTAATTGATTTTAGGGTATGGCCTCGTGCTAGTGCTTTAGCTGAAGTACTATGGAGCGCCATGGACCCTAAGTTCTGGTTTACTTATTGCACCGAAATCACCTTTCGTCTTGCAGAGCATACATGCCGCATGAACAAACGCGGCATCCAGGCGCAACCACTTTCTGGAGCAGGATTTTGCATCGGAGGAGTCTAATTTGACATACAATTTTCATTTCACATTGATTTGTTATATGAACTGTTTACTTTCATGACATTATTAAGTTTAGTACCTATTAAAATATGTAACGGTTAGAACTGTTGTTTCTATAAATTCGTTCCTTAAATCTGTCTTTTTGTTTCCATTTTTAGGGTTCCGTTGCCAAATGGCAAAAAACGGAACCCTTATAGATTCGTCATGTCTGTCTGTCTGTCTGTCTGTCCGTCTGTCTGTCCGTCCGTATGTCACAGCCACTTTTCTCCGACACTATAAGAACTATACTGTTGAAACTTGGTAAGTAGATGTATTCTGTGAACCGCATTAAGATTTTCACACAAAAATAGAAAAATAACAATAAATTTTGGGGTTCCCCATACTTAGAACTGAAACTAAAAAAATTTTTTTTCGTCAAACCCATACGTGTGGGGTATCTATGGATAGGTCATCAAAAATGATATTGAGGTTTCTAATATCATTTTTTTCTAAACTGAATAGTTTGCGCGAGATACCCTTAAAATGTGTGTCCCCCCCCCCGTAACTTCTAAAATAAGAGAATGATAAAACTAAAAAAAATATATGATGTACAATGTTAATGTTGCTACAATTACAATGCATGTTAACTTCCACCGAAAATTGGTTTGAACGAGATCTAGTAAGTAGTTTTTTTTAATACGTCATAAATCGTAAACCGCAATTTACATTTTATTCAATCAACTCAAATATAAAAATAATAAAAAAAACATTAAATTTCATAAACATAAACCTTATTCATAAACCCGGATGTTACGGAACCCTCGGTGCGCGAGTCCGACTCGCTCTTGCCCGGTTTTTTTTTGGCTTGGTCTCCTCTACATTGCTCTCGATAAACTAGTCTTTAGGTTCTTGAATTTGTCAATCACTTCTGGTTATTTGAACAGGAACTTGCAAGCGTCCTGAGATTGTTAACGTCGACATCTGCGTGCACTTGCCTCAATACGTGCCAATTTTGTCATAGACATTCATCATCATCTGCCTAGTCTTTTCCAACTATGTTGGGGTCGGCTTCCAGTCTAACCGGATGCAGCTGAATACCAGTATTTTACATGGAGCGACTGCCTATCTGACCTCCACAACCCAGTTACTGGGTAATACGATACCCCTGGTAAGACTGATTGTCAGACTTTCGGGCTTCTGATTACCCGTAACGACTGTCAGAGATCCACGAATGACAACCGGGACCAACGGCTTAACGCTTTTGTCATAGACATTATGGTTGGAAATATTATTGGTGAAGTTCTACTACTGTGTTTGTCTTTTCCTTTCTTCCTATTGGTATCCTGTGTTGGTATCCTTCAAATACTTCAAAATAACATGGAAATGAGACTTGCTAATATTTAAAACCCTGTTCATAACATGGTTTTCATTTTGTTTTGTTTTTTGTTCATTGTTACAAAAACCCCATTTTGTTACTACTACTAAATAATTAATTTTGATGTTCACAGGTTTTGGAGGGCAATCACAAAGTTATCTACTCTGCATCATGGTATTTGGACTATCTAGCAAACGGTGGTGACTGGAACAAGTTCTACACGGTGGATCCCCGTCAGATGATACCGAGACATTACAAAGAGTTAAACCTGAACAACATTCTGGGAGGCGAAGCTTGCATGTGGGGAGAGTCAGTCGATGATAGGAATTTGATAAGCAGGTACGTTAATTCTAATTGCATGACACAGTTCGGGACTAAGGGCCATCACTGTTGGGCAGTTTGTTGCGCTAGTTTTTGGAAACTTTCTTGTTATTTTGACGCTTTGCCGTTCAAAAGTGCTGATTCTCAGACTAATTTATAAATAAAATAATTCTTGATTTTGTTTGTTAAAAATTCCTGAAGTCGTGATATTAATCTGGTGTCGCGTGTAAATGTATAACTACAGTGATTTGGTTGATACTCCATGATATCCAGCTACGTATTTCGGAAAGACTTTGTAAATGGCTAAAATTACCATTCCAATAATAATTTTAGAAGTTAATCTCTTCTTATTAATGTAAGACATTTCAATTGGTTGCAGGGTATGGCCTCGTACTAGCGCAGTGGCTGAAAAGCTCTGGAGTGCCGAACAACCTCGTTTTCACTTCTACAGACATGTTACGAACGAAGTCAACCGTCGTCTGGAGGAGCACGCGTGTCGAATGAACCGCCGTGGCGTACACGCCCAACCTCCTAATGGACCCGGTTTTTGTGTCGGAGGAATCTAATAATATATTATTTGTTACAATGTGTACAGCAATTTAAGATTAGTTTACCTTTCTTAGGAATTTTAATTTTAATGTATTTCTTAATTTAATCTGCGTTTTATTTTATACCTTTGTTTAGTGTAAGATCGATTATACAGGGTCAAATTAAATTAGCTAGTGAAACTCCGCAGACTTGATGGGTCATCATCATCTCTGCCTAGCCTTTTCCCAACTGTGTTGGGGTCGGCTTCCAGTCTAACCGGATGCAGCTGAATACCAGTATTTTACATAGGCAGACCTAAACAACTCAGATACATACTGGATAATACGACACCCCTTGGTAAGACTGGTTGTCAGACTTTCGGGCTTCTGACTACCCGTAACGACTGTCAAAGATCCACGAATGACAGCCGGGACAACGGCTTAACGTGCTTTCCGAGGCACGGAGGGGTCTCGGTATGTAAAGATACAAAAGAAGAAGAAGATACTCGGTATCATACAAAATAAAATAAATAATAATAATTTTTTATACATGATCAAACAAAAAGAAATTAATTTGAAGAGTTTTTTTTTGTCATCAACCGCAGGTATTGTAGCCACTTGAAGTCGAAATATCAGTTCCTTCGGAGAAATCGGGTGTTCAAGTAGTGGTTCAAGTCCAGTAGTCCCTAACATCGTCATCTTTTACCTACTACGTTGGGGTCGGCTTCCAGTCTAACCGGATGCAGCTTAATACCAGTATTTTACTGGACCTGGTGAAGGCCGCAGGAATCTGCTGGATGCAAGAAACACAGAACCAATCGACCTGGAACTGGTCAAGCACCGCCTCTTCGATCGATTCTGTGCTTCTCATCGGGGAGGTCTGTCCAGCAGTGGACGTCTTTTGTCCGAAATGCTGATGATGCCACAACCCAGCTACCAGGCGCTGTTGCAGCCCAAGTTTTTCTTAGAACTTTCGCCTTTGATCGGTTGGTTGCCGTCATAAGTTTTTCAGTTGGTACAGACCCCGCAGCGTTCCAATAACCTTCTGGTTGCACCACACCAATTCAAGAGTAACCTTCTGGTTGACCACACCAATTCAAAGTACTATTAATGTGCCAGCCTAGGTCCTTCACTTCAGTACTAAATAGAACGATCGTACCAAGGATCATCGATGGGAAGGTTGTACTCTCCACCTTACTCATATTCCGAGAATTACTGATGATGATCGCCTGACACTTATTAGGGTTTACTACTACCCCAAATCTATCACACCAGGTTTTTATGACTATCAAGTCCCTATCTAATTTGTCAATAGCTTCTGGTATTTCTTCAACCCCCTCTTGTCAGTACAATTGCAAGTCATCTGCATACAGATGATACGTACACTGAAGTTCGGAAGTTGTAAGATTAATAAAAAATTAAAACAGAAGAGGAGAAAGAATACCGCCTTGAGGAACGCCAATTTCCAAATCACACCAACACGATGAAGAATCCCCAACATGAACGGACTGCTGACGTTTCTGAAGCTAAGAGGAAAACCATTACAGTGCTTCGGGGGAGAGATATACTGATATGTTGATTGTAATTTGACTAATATGTTGTTGGTAAAATATTCGAGCTCGCTTCGCTCGCTCTTGCAGTCTAGCCACTCTTAGGTCATAAAAGTTTTCTTTATAAGTCGATTAACGAGTCGTTAAAAAATTAGCTTATCTGAGGCAGAGTGCTAAAATTTTCGCGCTCGTTTCGCTCGCATTACCTTGTCATGATTTTCGAAAGAACTCGATGGCTTTATTATATTATTGACAAGGTCGTCGATTTTTTTGCAGAACAGTAAGCTCAAATGGCTCGAAGAGTAAAATTGAAATTCTAATCTAGGTAGACTAATAAATAATAAACCTGAACCGTCCTATTACAAAACGAGATCTAACTTTAGTTCTAGCTTAAACCTTTGAACCAGTATTAGTATTTCGATCTTTATGTCGATTAAGGCAAAGTTCTAGATCCTTCAAAACTGTAACGAATATTGTGGTTTGTATGGTTTCAACCAATTTTTCACAATGATCTGAAATAGAGCGTTACAAAATACATAGTCGATTTAATCTTTTATTTTAATAATAACGAGGAAATCTTAACATGGTAACCCTACTAATTTATTTATACGTCAGGGACTTTTTGGCGGGAAGTCAAACGAGGCGGTAATTTTGATTTCACCAAAAGTTTTATAAATAAATAATTGTACAGAAATACCACATCAACAACATCTGATAAGACCTATAACAACCATGAGTGTCACCAGTGGCGGTGAGGAGTCGCCAGAGCCTGGGGAAAAGAAGAAACGGAAGTACAATAGCAACCGTAATTCTGACGCAAATACTAAATATAACATTTTCACAAAACAAAATCATAAAAGACTGTTCATAGAAAACACCAACTCTGAATACGTAGTATACGTTGAGTCGACAGAGCAGGAGAAGGTAGGGAATAAAAATCCTATCACGCTCACAAACTTATTAACGGATAATGTTAAAGGAGTCTTAGGAGTACATAGAATAAATGCGCATAAAATAGGAATAACATTCAGGAAGGCAGCTGCGGCGAACAATTTTCTGAAGATGGAAGATTTTTTATGGAAAAATAAGCTTAAAGCCTTTATACCATCGTATTTGACAGAAAGGATTGGTGTATTGAGGTTTGTGCCCAAAGAACTCTCCAATGAGGAAATATATAAAAATATAGTGTGCGACTCAGAAGTAATTTCAATTAAAAGATTCATGCGTAAAGTAGAGGGTAAATTAGTGCCTCTCAATACAGTTGCTGTCACCTTTGCAGCAACATCTTTACCGCAATACGCTTATATAAAGCTATTTAGATATGAGGTGAAAACATACATACCACCATTGTTACAATGCTATAAATGTCTTAAATTTAATCATTCTGCTAAGACTTGCAGAGGCGAGCAACACTGCTCTTCTTGTGCTGGTCGCCACTCCTACAAAGAATGCGATGTCGAAGAGATCACATGCATCAACTGCGCAGGTAATCATCTTGCCATTTCACGAGACTGTCCCATTAAAAAACAAAAAATTGAAGAGAAAAAGGCCAAATTTCTGCAGCAATCGTATGCCACTGTTGTGAAACCACCCCCCACATTTAATGAGAAATCTTTCCCTGTTTTACCCAAGGTTACTGATAAGGCTAAATCCAATGACATTTTAGATATTAAACAAGTAGCAAATAATGACATTATAATTAACGCAATAGTTAAATCGTTGGTTGCATTAGGAAACAAGAGTGACTCTGATGGGCCACTCACACATAAGAAAATAAAAGAAATATTTTTATCAAATTTAATTTAAACATGGATAGTTACCTAAATATTTTACAGTATAATATACAGAGTTTACAGAGTAAAAAGAGCCTATTACAAAATTTATTAATTGAAAAAAAAATAGATATCTGTCTTCTTAATGAGACTTGGTTCAAACCTAATTCTCTAATCCCACACTTTCCCACATATAATTTAATCCACAAAAACTCCATAAATTCCCATAATGGAGTAGCCATTTTGGTGAACCATCGTTTAAAGTACAAAGTAGTTAATACACACTTCTCAGAATCCATTCAAAACTTATGTATCACCATAGAAACACAATTTGGAGCCATGGCAATACTTTGTATTTACAGCCCTCCAAGTATCAGGTTTGACTCAGCAAAGTTAAAGGATTTAATCAATAACATACCCAAACCTTGTATAGTCATGGGTGATTTTAACGCTCATAACATAGCCTTTGGATGCCATAGTGATAACAATAGAGGTAGATGTTTATATAATATCATTGATGAATTTGACTTATGTATTTTGAATGATGGATCACCAACAACTGTTCCTTATCCTAATAGACAAGCTTCAGCAATAGATCTTGCCCTTGTTAGTTCTTCAATAGCTCATTTATGTAACTGGTATGTTCATGACGATCCCATGGGTAGCTATCATCTTCCAACTTTACTTGAAATCAACATTCAACCATCTATGTATGACACGTCACCTCCTGTGGATCAAGAGAAATATATTTATAGTAAGGCAGATTGGGACAAATATTATAGCCTATCAGAATCTTGTTTTTCCCAGTTGGACTCAATAAATGATTCCCCTATCAATGCATATAACCATTTTATAGACACATTAAATGATTTAAGGAATAAAACAATTCCAAAACGAAAATTAGTTGCAAGCACACCTATTAAAAAACCAGTACCATGGTGGAACACAAAATGTAGTGACGCTGTCGCAAAATCAAAAGATGCATTAAAGTATTATTTTTCTCAACCCAACATTGAAAATTGGATAACGTATAAAAAACTAGATGCAAAAAAGAAAATAATTCTGAAGGAAGAGAGTTCTTCTTCTTGGAAAAATTTATGTAGTAGCTTCAATAGGTTAACTCCAGTTTCTAGGATATGGGGATACATTAAAAAGTTTAAAAAAATTGGAACAAATCGAAACAAAAACATCAATGATGAGTGGGTTCCAAGTTTTTTAGATAACTTAGCAGATTCTACTGAAATAGATGACAATAGACTTGAGTATTTGTTCGAAAATGCTACAGAAAATGATGTAAATGTATTTCTCAAGAACAATTTCACTATAGAAGAATTGAAAACATCTTTAAAGAGTAGGAAATATACTACACCGGGATTGGATGACATACCTTACATGTTAATCAAAAAATTACATTTAAATGCACAAACAACATTACTTAATATTTATAATAAACTATGGGAGCAATTAGAAATACCTGAGTCTTGGAAAACACAGTGTGTCATTCCAATTTTAAAACCTAATAAACCTGTAAATAGTGCTTCTTCATATAGACCTATTTCCTTATCATCTTGTTTGGGTAAACTCTTTGAAAATATGTTGAAGTTAAGATTAGATTATTTTGCTGAATCGCAAAGCTTAATTCCTTCTATACAGTTTGGCTTCAGAAAAGGTAAAAGTTGCTCTGAAAGCCTTGTATCTTTATTATCAGATGTAAGACAGGTTAAATTAAGTCACTCTAATGCAATCTGTGTGTTTTTAGATGTAAAAGGTGCTTTTGACAATGTAAATATAGAAGAACTCATTCAAGTATCTCACGATATTGGTATACCTGGTCATGTTCTAAAATGGCTTTATTCTTTTTTAAACAATAGAACTGTATTTGTTAAATATAATAATAAATTGCATGGACCTAGGACTGTCAATAAAGGCACAATGCAAGGGGCAACTTTGTCTCCTTTACTTTACAACTTGTATACTTCTGAAATAATAAAATATGTAGATGTACCAGGTGTAAAAATTCTGCAATTTGCAGATGACTTGCTTATGTACAGCATAAATCAAAACATAGATATAGCAGTGGCTAATATTAATAAGGCTTTGTCTCAATTATACAGCTATTATCATAATAAACTTAAATTAGAAATAAGTCCAGAAAAGAGTTCAATTTTAATTATCAGTAAAAATGTAAATACTCATAGCAATGTTAAAATTTCATATAATAATGTAGAAATTTCTGCTACTAAGCAACATAAATTCCTAGGGGTCATTATTGATGATAAATTAAAGTTTGATGAGCACATTAAACATTTATGTAACAAAGCACTGAATGGTATTAATTTATTGAGACATTTAGCGGGAACTTTTTGGGGGTCTGACCCCAAAGTTATGAGTATGCTGTATAAAAGTATAGTGAGGAGCCATTTTGATTACAGCAGTTTAGCTTACATGAATGCCAATAGCACCTTGTTACGAAAATTAGATGTAATTCAAAATATGGGACTGAGACTTATTTGTGGTGCTATGCGCTCCACACCTATTAATTCGTTAGAAGTGGAGACATGTATACCTCCCTTGACATTACGAAGGTTGTTGTTGGCTGAGAGATTTTTACTAAAAGTCATGGCATTAAATGATAATCCTTTACTTCAGAAACTTACACTACATCCTAAAATCTCACAGTCAATTGCTTCCAATGCCATCTCTGCTTCTTCTTTGGTTGGTGGAACTCTACCTGAAATGCCAACAATATTTGAACATGTAAATAAGAATTCAAAAGATATTGTTAAAAATGATATTTGGCCTATATACAAAATTCCTTTTAATTGTATTATTAACAGCTTTGCAATCCATTTAGACACGGTGCACAATAAATTTGATTTTTTACAATTTAAAGACAATAGACCAGAACATTATGTTTTATACACAGATGGATCTAAAACAGACCATAATGTAAATGCAGCTTTCTATGATCCACAGCTAGACTTCACTAAATGTATTAAATTAAACAAGGTGTGTAGCATTTTCACTGCAGAATGTTATTCAATTTATTGTGCACTGCAGCATGTAAACAGTCTTGTAAATAATGTACATAACATTTTAATAGTTACAGACTCTAAAAGTGTTTTGTCTGCTCTACACAATGTAAATATTTCTTTTAAGTTAAATTATATTATTTATAATATTAGATTTATAATCCAAAAACTACTTGATAAGTATATTAAAATAGAATTAGTTTGGGTACCTTCACACAGTGGCATTCGAGGAAATGAAGTAGCTGACACTGCGGCCCGTTCAGAACATGACGAAGATCGATCCGAGTTGCTCAAAGTTCCATTTACTGATTACTACAGTATTTTTAAAGAACTTAATAGACAGTTATGGAAAGAATATTGGGACATAACCCTGGAAACGAAAGGCAGATGGTATGCTGGAATACAAAATGAATTACCTATTAAACCTTGGTATCATAACTTCAAATACATCACAAGAAGATTTATAACTATTATATCACGCATGAGATTGGGACATTGCCTAACACCAGCTCACCTGAATAGGATTCGCGTAATTAATAATAGCCGATGTCAACATTGTGGAGAAGAGGATGCTGATTTGGATCATGTTATCTTACAGTGTTCAAGTTTTAACATTCAACGTTTGATTTTGGTCAGTGAATTGAGAGAAATAAATGAGAATGACAGTGAAAGCGAAAGTCAAAGTGTTCCCCGCCGCGTTCAGGATTTACTAGAAAATAAGATTTATTTTAGTGTGTTGTTTAAGTATATTTGTAATACGGTAGAAAAAATTTAATTCATTCTATAATTTGTATATAAGTTAATTAATTGTAATTTAAATTAGTATAAAAACTATGATATCACTGAGATGTATCCACCCAACCCGAAAGGGAGGCAAGTGGATAATATTATGTATGGAAACGTGCAGCAGTTTACTATTTCTAAATATTGTAATATATTATGATTAGTATTAATACACCTAAGTTAAAACCCATCTATGTATTCGACTGAAAGACTTGTATCTATGGTCATGAAATAAATTATTAAAAAAAATTTATACGTCAATCTCAGTATATTCAATGTACTCTGTGCGTCAAATTTTCAAAACAAAACGACGAAACGTTTCTTTCGTCCTATTTCGAAGTTCCAGTTCTTCCAGCAGTTCCACTGGGTTCCACTTTGACCTCATAATTGTTGGTATTTGTCGAGTTGATGTTGAACTTTGTTTGCATTGAATGAAAATGTCCATGATCGAAGAAGAAGTCGTAGTTGCACCGTGGGTTGGTCCAACAAGTTGCAAAAATACGTTATCAGTGATAGTTCTCTCATCCACTGTTGACATTATTGAAAAAATATCAGAAGCTCTCATAGAAGTTCACAACAAAGGGAATTTCTGCTGGAAACTAACTGTATTACGATCGTTTCATCTGGAAGAAATCGTTAAACAGTCTGATCTGACCGGAAAGATCGGTATCGACTTCGTTATTTTAGCTGTCGACACAAGTAGAATATTTTGTTTGGAATGGGCGAAGAAAGTGTTAGTGCAAGTGCATTCGGATTTAAAACTTCGTCGTGTGGTGCTTGTGAATGCTGGTGGACTACCTGTGAACGCTATGGCGATCAGTGCTAGTGATCTGATAAACTTCCAAAATGAAATGAAGCTAGACATTATAACTGCGAATGTGTTTGATGCAGACAATGCTACATTCTTGGCTCGCAGGTTACTCAAGTACGTTCAAGTGTCTGTTGGTGTTAAGACTGGAATCCCCAATCTAAATGTATAAATTCCATTAAATTATGTAAAGTCTCAACCTTTGGTATAGGGTAGTGTATTTAGGCTTTAAACTTAGTTTTTACTTACCTTAAAACTCTTACATAGTTGTATAAAATAATCATCATCATCTATAAAAACAACTTTAAACAAAAACTGCTGCTCCATACTCCATACATTTTGTTGAACTAAGTGAACAAAATATGTTATTTCGCAATTTAAAGTTTTGTCTCAAAGTAAAAATATGATGAGTACCATGGCCCTGTGAGAGGTTCAGGGTAAACAAAAATGAAGGTTGATTTGTCAACAAAACCATTGTATCTGCCAGTCACAATATTAGGTTGATGCTCTTGTACATATCACTATGTTATTATTATTATTTGGTTAGACACACTAGCAGCTAATTAGCTGATGGTGTGTATTGTATAGCTTGGAGGTATTTAGTCTGTCCAGTCAATTCTTGAAGCAGTTCAGTGTGGGAGCTGTCACAACATTTTCCGGGAGCCTATTCCATGCTGTTACAACTCGGTTAGACAAGGATTGCTTCAAGGGCTATTTTTTGATGAATTTTCCCATAGATAAAATCTTGAAAGCTGGGGTACTTAATAGTGTTCTGTATCTTGTACGTCTCAATGAGCCTACCCCTTTATCTGCGCTGTTTCAGAGTGATAAGAAGGCCAAGTTCTTTGAGGCGTTGTACGTAAGGTAGATCACGCATGGTGCAGACATAACAACACCTAAGTCTTCTCTGTGACTGTGACAGCTGAGAGTTTGTGGTGTCCGAGACAGTAAGTTTTTCATGGATTGTTTTTACCTATGTGCAAAACGGTACATTTGTCAACATTCAGCGTCAACAACCAGTCTTGAGTCCATTTGTATATAGCGTTTAAATCATTTTGGTCATCTTGCCACTGGTCATGAGGATTCCCAAAAAACTTTGTATCATCCGCAAATAGTAAAAATGGCAGGCAGAGCGTGTTTTTCAAGTCTGTGAGGTATAAAATAAATATCAATGGACCGGGCACCAATCTTTGAGGACCACCGTTGAGCACTATATGAGCCGTAGAGAAAACGTGTCCAATACGCACACAAAATGTTCGTTTTGTAAGAAAATCACTTATCCAGGCTAATAGACTGCCGCCTATGCAAAGGTGCTCAAGTTTGTGGATTAGACATCGCAAGGGGACATGGGACACGATCAAACGCTTTTTCATAATCCAAGTATATCACATCTGTGGGGAGCCCTTTATCATGATTCTTGGTCCATTCGTGTGCGCATTTTAAGAGATTCATTGTGACTTCGTCTCGGGACAAATCCATGTTACTCCTCCAGCTTGCTCCTGCGATAAGAATTCTCTTATCTTATTTGCAATTATTTTCTCCATAGCTTTGCATAGTACGCTAGTCAGACTAATTGTCTCTAGTTTAGGGGTAATAGTTTGTTTCCTTTCTTGTGCCACTTTGGATCAGCTGGCACAATTCCATCTTCCAGGGATCTGTTCATAATCTGAGATGTTGGTACATAGTAAATTATGTAATCTTCAATTCATTTCATAATTGGGTGAATAGTATGAGTGAATAGGTGATTATGATTACCAATAATTATTTGTTGAGTTGAAAGGGGCAACCCATGCTCGCCCTGAATGGTGTAAAAGTATTGAAAGTCGAGAATTGAAGAGTTTTGAGGTCAAGAATGGGTCAGTGGGTCATCTTAGGGGCGGATTTCAAGAACGAAATATTATTAAGGGTTTGGTGTTACTAGCTACATACATCATAACACCGTGTCATTACTAAGGTTTATTCTAGGACTATTTTGAAATTTGAATGTTGCTTTAAATAATTTGTAAGTAACATAACCCTAGATTGACGCACCATTAATGATGACTTCATAATCTGCAACAGTTAATGTACCCTCTTCAAATATGCGCAGCATTGTAAGCTACATTGAGACTGCATGTTGGATTACAGTGCACTCAGTGGAGTTGTGGACACCAGTCCGTATTACCTATTTATACCTTGAGGAGGAATGTGCGAATGAGTTCCATGTTTGGTGAGCCTATGTTCATACCAGCCATATTGTAGTATTATTATATACTCTGCACATCAGTGTAGATTCTAACAGCCAGTTTCTTCATCAACAACTAAAGTAATCAGTCAAAGTAATGACTTTTACTTGACCTTTACTGATACTATGGCAAATTGTTTCTTCATGCAAGACTACAGCTAAAATAGTGAGAAACAAAAACTGTTATGACATTTGTGACATTACTTTGACTGTTAGGTACTATTGATGAAGAAACTGGCCTTAAGTCAGGGAAAGGATACTATCCTAATGAACATGTTTAAGAAAACCGTGTTTCATGCAGAATTTATTATGTGCTCGTTACAGAGAGCAACTGAGCGGATATGTCTGTGTTGATGTAAGACAATTAATGAATAAAACATATTTTGCACATTTTGAATCATTTATTATACTTTGATTGTACTACAAAATAATAGGAAGTTCTCTACAGTTACAATTATATTATATATTACATAAATAATAAAACAATTACAGCAGTCCTCACTTGTGTAGCAACCTCACAATATTCATGTAGCAACACTATTGCTAGGTAGTTGTATAAAAACAAAAATAAACTATAGGGCTGTGTGGTGATAATGGATATAACATGACCTTATATCTAACTGAAATACTGCTCATTTATTAACATAACTGTTTATAATTATAAATAACATTTTAAGCATAGAAAAATCTGTAAAATAATCCAAAATTATAATAAAACAATGAGAATTTCTCATAAAAAAAAAGTCAAGCTCACATATTCAAAATGCACTACAATTTCCATGTTACACTAATGTATTCTAAAATATATCGCTATAGATTGTTGCATCTAACATTAAAGTCACTGGTGACTTGTTTAAATAAAACGTATACAAAAATTTAATATTAGGCAATATCACAACTAAACCGCCTGTTTGTTGGCAGGCAAATAAATACAGTCACATAAACATCACTTAAATAATCCCACAGTGATGTGCAAGGATCAGTAAATAAAATACAGTGTAAACTCTATATAGCGAGATTGAAGGGACTGGGTATTTTATTGCATTATAGTTTTCGTTAAACGGAGTAAAAGAAATTCACGTCTTCTACCAGCCATGTTTACAGTTCAAAAATTTGAAAGCAACTAAGAATAAGATACACGTCAAGACGATAGTAGGAAGTAAAGTGGACACGTGTTAGGCAATTACGACAAACAAATGAACACATTTCTAAGAATTCCATTGTACGTACGAAATATTTACGACACTATGATCGGTATTTTGTTAAAAGGTCGATTAAATTAATGTTTATTGGGGTCTAAATAATGATATTTTGTTTCGCTATTGAGAGTGGTTACTACGCTATAGGTTCCAATATAAGGGTAACAATGTAAACCAAACGAACCTTAGCAATTTCTACGTTTTAAGGAGTTTGTCGTTAAATAGAAGTTCGCTATAAAGAGTTTACACTGTTTTTATTGCAAATAATAAGACAGTCATACTGCACTATAATTACAATGTGAGTACACAGTTTTGGATAAAAGAATTGCTGAGGCCCAAATTAAAACTTGACACTTCACTAATATTAAATAATATTTTGTGAGTTATTTGAAAACTTATAAACATAGTTCTAATTCACATAATTGTAATATGGAATATTTTCATACAATCATGAGTTATGATGTATTTAGATTAGAAACAAATAATACATTTATTTGAGGCCGAATATGGGACTAATAACTATGATAAAACCTGCTTACAAATCATGTTCTAGTCTTCATTCTAGAGCAATTTGTATCAACTTACATTACACTTAATAATCATTATGGGAATAAAGTATATTTTAAAAAGTTCGGGTTTAAAAATTGAAATTGCCACCATATATAAATATGTGATAACTTCACGAAAATAACATCTCTCTAATTTTAAAATTGAACATCAATGTTACTAATGGTTTATGTGCCGAGTTTATAATCATGTATTCCAGTTTCTAATTCAACAATCAAAAATATTGATTAAATATACATAAACCATAGAATAACATTAATTTTAGTTTAGATTGGTGTTGCAGTAACTATACATAGAGTAATATATTATCACTATATTGTTACATAGTGGGTGCTTGTCACAGATTAGCGAACAAATGAAGTGCATATTTTTACGAATCCTTAATTCATTCAGTTTCCAAACAGCACCCTAATTGCGTAACACACTAACAATCACAATCTAAATCATTCTGAAGGTTATAGCTAATCCAATGATGCATGTGTTCAACAAAATTGTCTGCTCAACAACGAAAATAACGCAATGAATGTTATTGAACTGTCAAAATGAAAGCCATTGCTACTGTGAGTGTGTTACGAAATCACCCCGCTGAATAATGATTTTGGTATTGTCACATTTCCTGTCAGATTTATAATGTTGTGTCAGTTACAGATAGGAATGTGTTTTAGCACTCCGTTTACTCACTATTCCTATTAGGTGTGATCATACAGTTCCGTGAGCATGTCGCGGTCACTACTATGTTAGACACACAGAAGTTATCTAACTACCAACACATAACTTATCACTAATTTCCTGTACTGAGAGATATAGTTAAAATTTATCAAGCTGACACCTGAAGCATCCTATGATAGCATCCATACAATCACATTCTGTATTTCATTACACTAACTTGGATAGTTATAAATTATGTGTAATGGTTAATTCTTCCACACAGTCTGTGCGCATTCTAGACTGTTTCGATTGGCTGGCAATACTTCTGCGCCAATTTCGACGCAAAGGCGGAATATTTGCTTGCGGCCTGTGTGCACTAGCTGTTCTTTCAGTTGCTTAATGAAATGAAGTTGTCATGTTTTTATATTTGGAATGAATAGATTAATGGATGATCAATGAACAAGTGTCAAGAACGCATTTCCAGTAGCTTTCTTAGGATGCTTCGTTTGTTCGATAGTTCCTACGTCATCCTCACACATAGTGTCAGAAAGTAGAATGTTAACTCCCGCAAGCACAAGTGTCACATTTCAAGTTTGAGCACAACTGTCTATACGAAGCTTAAAATATGACCAAACTTGTGCGCCTTAGCCTTATCATTTTTACTAAACTACGCCTTAGGCTTCCGCTGTTGTTGAGTATAACGAAACAAAGTGGAGTTTCATTGATATGTGGACACCACTAGTCCTCGTTAGGAAATCATATGGAGAGTATACGGCTAAGGTCTAAATGGGTCTGAACTACAAATAAAATACTGAGATTCTTGATATGTAGCATTAAGAGCGCAAGCCTCAAGGCGAAAAGCTACATATATGGAGCTAACACTCCAAAATATCACTATATTTTGGCCAGATGATCACCTGGAGTGCAGAGCGCTGCGGACTCGACTGGAGGGCGGAATCCCTGTACTCGGCTACTGCTACTGTTCCAGCGACCGGCCAGTCCGCGGCGTCCACACCCCACTCCATATAGCAGTGTAGCACCTATTACCGTTCACTGTACACTTCGGTCCACTTTGCACCTCTCTCACTACCTGTTGGTAAACAAAGTAAAATATGTCAACTCAATGCAAAGAACAAGAAACTGAAATATACGAAAATTCAATATGTCTATCTTGCTGACCAATGAAGTATCAGGAAACAAAATATGGTGGGATATAGAGCAGGGTCTCGAAATAGGTGAAGTGTTCGACGAGTAGAATACGTACGGGTCTACTAGTCGGAGTCGAGGTTGACGACGTCCTGCGAGGGCGCGGGCGGCAGGCGCGGCGCGAGCGGCGGGCGGCCGCGCGGGCGGCCCGCTCCCGCTCCCGCTGCCGCTCCCGCGCCGCCCGCCATCATGATCTCGCGCGCGCGCTGCTGCTGCAGCGCCATGGCCACAGGGTCGCGGCTGCCCAGTCCGCCCGCGTAGAACTTCGCACCCATTTGCTGTTGTTAGTTACGTAAAGTTCAGATGACAAGCGCTTGACGCGCTTTTTGCTTATGTGCGGTTACAATGTGCCGTTGGAGACGCCATGTTGTAATGTGTAAACACGCATTAGCAAAACGCGCGTCAAGCGCTTGTCATCTGATTGTTAACATTGATTATAAAACAACAAAAAGCAAACTGAAATCAAAAAGGTACCTAATTTAGGATTGACCTGTACCATTGTACAGGTGACACAACGCATTCGACAAAAGTGTTCGAACGTGTCTAACAATCACAATAATGTAGCATGCCATTGTATGGAATAAAATCATGCATTAGCTCCCTTTTGTTAAAAAACATCTAGTTTATAATTTGAACGCCACCGTCAGCTTTAGCCGACATAAAAGTGCTCCTGACACTTAAATACGACAATATTCGAAAAACCACATTATTTGCGGCTTGGAATTAAAATATATTTTGTTCCAATATCTTTAAAATTTTGATGAAAGTACACTTTTCTTGCTCCATTTTGTACAAGTTCTTCTAAAAGTAATGATTTAACTTTGATTTAAAATGATAAGTAATTTAATTGAAGGGCAGCTGTTTGTTTATTATTATTGCAAAAAGGGCCAAAAATCAGCCTGCTGTTGACCTCGATCTCGCCTGATGGAAAGCGATGGATGTGGTCTACGATGGAGCGAGTGTGCCCAGAAGATGCCTGTTCAGTCTTGCTTTGAACGCTGCAGATTATATGCTTTACAAAGGCTTGACCCTGCGTATTCCTCATAAGTCGGCCGCTGCACACTCACATTCTGCTGCATGAGCTGCTGCAGACGCATCTGGTTCTGCTGCTGCTGCTGGCGCTGCCACGGCGGCTCGTACTGCAGCCCCGACGTGCCGCCCATGCCGCCGCCTGCAGCTGCGGCTGGAATATATTACTTGTTACTACTTGTCTATGGGTAATGTCAACCTGTTGAGACATTCAGGCTTCTGACGAACCGTTATGACCCGACTGATCCACGAATGACAGCCGACCAACGGCACGGAGGGGTCTTGGTATGTAAAAGTATGGCATGAGATGCTTATCCAAGTATGGAGTAAACATTCAACGCAAATTCAGCACACATGTTACGTTATATATCTAATTCCTGATTATATTGCAAGGCGTATTGAAGGATAGTTTAACAATACAACTCACCTTGGCTCATAGCAGGATTCATCATACCGTGATTCATCATCCCCGGTTGAGTGTACTTGTATATTTCACTCATTTTCTGCATCAACTATAACATAAAAACAATTCGACGTCATCAGAGATTCTACAATAACAATAATTTTGTGCGTCACTACAAAATAATGAAAATGACATGCTTTAATATAAAATAATAATGTCTAACGGCGTCAGGACTAGGCGTATACATCTAATAAACAAGGGATATAAAATATATCGACATAAAACTTACGCCAAAGTCATATCCACCGAACATCTAAACAGATAAATGTTAAAATGTGAATAAGTTGATAATATTGGTTATATTACTTATTCATACACTTACAAATAAATCAGTCAGTGTGTATTTGAAAATAAATAAGTACGCCAATCAAGAATGTTGAAATTAATAACAAAAAAAAAAAACAAAATGGTCTTTGCTTTTTGACAAATGTGGGTATGAGTATGATGATGATATTATAGTATTTAATTGATTCAGTATGTTCATTACCGTCTTTTAGTTTGTTAATTCTGGGCGTTTCTCTAAAAAAAATCAATGAAGAATGCTTCCAATCTAAGCTTGAATGAACCCAGTGCCGTGACCTCACGTTTATTTCTAATTATATCTTTTTCATTTCATAAAAAAACTGGGTAATGTTGCGAATCAAACTGGAATATTAGTGTTGGAAAATTGCAAGTTCGCTAGATGGGCCAATGTAGTCCTTGTCGGAGTTAATGAGAAACGTATATATGTCTGTAGTAAGCTCACCCCTGGGTTAGAGTTGTATATGAGCGGCAACATGTCCCTGATCTGGTTGTCGTTGATGTTGGGCATGTCCTTGCGCAGCATGGCCGCCAGCGCCGCGTACGCGAGCTGCTGCTGTTGCTGCGCTAACAGTCCCGGCACTGGAAAAGACAAAGTGATGATAGAAAACTCCAGCAGCGCTGAGAATACAGCTAAAGAAAAGTGGACAGGGGCATATTAGCAACAAAAAGATATTAAAAACCTTACAATCTTATCAATATTATAAATGTGGAAGTTTTGGTGTTTCCTACTCAATCACGCTTTAACGGATTTTACATTGACTATGGCTTGGGTTTCTATAATATTATAGGATACTTTTTATCAGGGTGCCCCGTTGGTCTCGTGGTTGCAAGCGCGACTGCTGAGCGTGGGTTCTGGGTTCGATTCCCGGGTCGGACAAAGTGTTATTGGGTTTTCCATTAGGAATTTCTTAGTAACAGTCCGAAGTTTGGAAGTTGGCAGTTTAATACCCCCGTGCCTCGGAAAGCACGTAAAGCCGTTGGTCCTGCGCCTGAGCTCTCCCCGGTCGTGTCGGATTGCCGTCCCACCGGACTATGAGAGTAAAGGAACAGAGTGCACCTGTGTTTGCGCACACACTTGTGCACTATAATATCTCCTGCGTGCCTGGCTAATCTCAATTGAGATTGGCCACCGTGACCGAAAACGGTCGGGGAGGCTATTATTATTATAGTTATCCCCAGAATGCAGGTCAGCTAAAATAACGACTGGCCGCACCGGAAGAGTTTCCGGCATAGTCTGTGATTGATGCCACACTGGTCTTAGTATAGGGATGGCCCAGCATAGGCTATAGATTACCAGGTTTATAGAAACTATACAGGGTGGCAGGGGTGTCGTCGCGCTAACTGTAACCATGAATTCAGCACATGATTCTAGACCCCCTAGCATAAAAATGTTTCATCCATTATAAAAAAAAAAAGCTGTTTCATAGAAAAGTGTACTAATGGTCAAAATGCAAAAATAAACAGCAACTTTTTTTAAAATATCCTTCGAGGTTCAGAATAGAGGTGGGCAAAGTGTATCATTTTTGCGACTGGAACATTTCCATCTTGATCACTGAAATGATCCGAAACACTGTTTGATTTGGCTCATTTAGATCATCTATTCAAAGGATATATATAACAGAATCAAAATTTGTGAGAGTATGAGTGATACACATCTCATTTGGTATCTCTTTCTGACTTGTATAGATTTTAATTATGTCGCCCGCTCACTTATTACTCGCAAGTCATGGTTCAGTAACTCAGTCTCCCTCTCTCGGTCCCACACTGCTCAGTCGCCTCGCGAGTGCGCGACGCTTCTCGCGGAATGAACACAGAGCAAAGTAATGTAACAGATCCAAATGATGCATTTGAAAGGTTGTTACTGTACCAATCTTTTGAATCACTTCAATGATCCGGATCAGTGAGTCGGTTCCGTAAAGAGTTAGTTATACACGCCTAGTTCAGAATTATCTTCTGTATCCATGGTAACAGGTTGCACCCCGATGTCCCTGTCACCCTGAATGCACTATGTAATAAATCTCACCCATTCCGTTATGCATAGGCCAGGCGGATGGGAAGGGCGCAGGTGGTGGCTTGTTCTTCTCATTCTCGAAGTCCTCCCACGCCGCCTTGCGTTCTTCCTCGCTTAGAGTCTCCTCTTCCTTGTTCTCGAGTAGAGAGTCATGTTCGTGGTACTTGTAGATCTGTGGGGAATTATGTAAGGTTCAAGTATTATCACTGCAAAAGGGAGTCTTGTATAGAATTTCTTTTCTACTGTAAATTGATAACCTCCAATCTACATTATAACAGTCACTCATTTTAGATCTAGCTAGACGAGGTCACAAGAAACGTCAGGTTAGAACATGATGATTTACACGCTTAGAGCCAGGAAGATGCTGGTCTAAAATGTTTCTGAAATTTAATCAAAGCTCAAATGCGGGTCTCCCTTGTTTCACCAAAAAGAAATTGCCAAATTATCATTTCCCAAACAATTTTCCGCATAATTTCATTTGCCAAATTATTACTTAGCAAAAAATCTCTTCACAAATAATTGTAACCCAAACCTAATCTTTGGCAAGTGAAAGTTTAAACAATAACTTGTTTACCAACTAGTAGTTTTACCAATTTTTATTTAGTCAAATATTTCAGTTGGAATAACTAATTTTACGCAAAATAACATTTGCCAAATATTTAGTATCGTCAGTTTTCGCAGCCAGCCATTTCAAGCATAAGATCTAACTTTGAAGACGTTTTATTACAAGGGTGTTTTTTTCCACTTGACAAACAGGTAACAATAATATTAATATTAACTATTCCTGTAGTATTTGTTTTTTAGTTAGTAGCATGTTTTTAAAATAATTAATCTCGTCTGACTAGTTCAGTTTCGGGTAGCCTGTTTTTTTTTTGCCATATTTTTTTTCTATATAATCTAGTCGTTTCTGGCACTCGCCGGCCGCTGGCGCGGCACCGCTCGCTTCGCTCGCTCGGCTCGTGCGTAGGAGGTCACAGGCTTAACCTAACCTAAGCATTTTTTTAAAATAATTAACCTCGTATGACTAATTTGGTTCTCAATAGCCTGCTAAAATTAATCTCTTTTTTTCCCTATACTTTTTCTATATAATCTAGTCGTTTCACGCCCGCCGGCAAAAAAAGAAAAAAATAAATGGATAATGACGACAGAATTAATCGAATTCTGCAACACAATTCTGAATTCTGCGAAATAAAATTGCTAATGTCCATTGCAAAAAATTTTAAATTGTAAGTTACAAATAAGTATTTTATATTAAATAAATGGTTATTTTAAAATAAAATTGCATTTTTTAATTATATAATTCCCAAAACATCTTCTTTTTGCCTTTATATTTTTTGTCATAACAAATCATGTGACCAAACGTTTATTGTCTAAAGATTGTTTGCTGTAATAAATCATTTGATTAAAGACCAAATGCCTAAATGACATTATCCTTAATAATATTCTGCCAAATAAAAATTTGACCAAATGAAAATGTGGGTGCTAAAATCATTCCAAACATTGCATTGATATAAAGAAGGGTTGCCAAAATTTGTTTGGGTAGTGAAATTTTGGCAAAACGGCAGGATCCCCTCAAATGCATTGGAGCTAGTACTAATTAACCACACCACATCGCAGAGTCAAAATATGGGCAAGCATTGTCGCTTCAGCTTCTTGCGGTTGCGTTGTGGTCTACTACAAAAAATGGTCTATGCAACGTTGTGTTTGCGTTGTGGCCGGACGCTAGTGTAGGGTTTCGCTGGTGGTTACGTTGTGGCTGCGACGTGGTCTTGATGTGGTCGGTATCACCCACATGATTGATTTTGACGGCCAAATGTGGTCCTTGTAAATAAACTATTCATTTTCATAAAAATTTGCGCCCATCCATGTGTTGTTATTGTTGTGGTGTGGTTGTGATTTGTGTGATCGGGTTCTAAGAGAGACAACCTTTGTATGCAAACAAATTCGTTATAACGGGAATCTTTTTTTTTTTGCCAATGCCAACAAGGACATGCTGTCATGAAATATAAAGAGGGAAATCTCGCTGGAGAAAGCACTCTGCATCATCAAATCCAACAACAAATCTGCTCATAGTCCAGGGACTGATTGCAGAAGAATATAAGACAGGAATCTTTAGAAGCCCTTATAAAAAACTAGCAAGCTGCATTAAATACCTGTGCCTCATGTTCCCGCAGCATCTCAGCGAACAGCCTGTCCTTGGGGAGCGTAGGCAGAGGCCGCGGCTCGTCGGGCCGCGCCTCGAACTTGTACAGCTCGGCCAGGTCGTTCTCTGCGTAGTGTCTGTCTATCTGTTGTTCGTCGATCACACGTTTGGAGATAGCTTGCTTCGTTACTTGACGCTCGTAGATTTTTTCTTCCATTGTGCCCTGTGGGTTCGATATAACATTTATTTCAAATTCTTGAGACATTTTTGGAAAATTTTCACAAAGAAATAGGTTGAAATGCTGCTGTAAAGCAAGAAGGCAGATTATTGATATGTTGTAAATACTGTCTAAAGATTTTATAAACACAATAGTTTTTTTTTAACGGTTTAGGTATCTGGTCCTGAAAGCTAGTGTTTTGATCTGAACACATTGATTTCAAGAATAATCACTTTATCCGGAATTTTTAACCAGTTTAGTCCATGCTAAATAGGAAAGTTGACTTACCATAGCCAAAAACCGGTACACATAGCAAGGTTTCTTCTGCCCAAAGCGGTAGACCCTGAATATGCTCTGCACATCGTGAGAAGGGTTCCACGACACGTCGAAGATCACCACACGGTTGGCGGCGACCAGGTTGATTCCCAGACCGCCCGCGCGCGTTGATATTAGGAATAATCTGCGGCATAACACGTATTATAAGGACAAGGACAGACAGAAACAGAAATAGTCTAGAAAATAGTAGTTCTATGATTTTTGGTGATTCTTTTAAAATAAGTTAGCTAGTTTTCTTGAAATACTAGTATAATCGAGAGTAGGGAACTCTGTATATAAGCTGGCCTACTAACCATCATTCTGCATCACCCCATGAAAAGAATAATGAGTTTTTGTCTACAACTATCACATGTCAGTTTTGTTGGTATGTGACCCCAGTTATACCCATCTTGTTATACTCTTGTTCATAAACAAATTATTAATACCTGTGTTAGATATGATTGTTATACTGACCTCGCTCTCGGGTTGTCTTCTCTGTTGAAGTTCTTGCACCAGATGGATCTGTTCTCACATGATGTGGAGCCGTCCAGCCGGAAGTAGTCCACGCCCGGTGACCACGAACCTGAATAACACACATGATATTCACTCATATGCTTTACATAGATTAGATCATGATAATTGGATTGAATTTCAAAAGCCGAGAAAAACCCACAAGGGAACTTAAATTGACTATGTTAAGACTTTGTTATAATTTGGCCATGCAGGTGAATTTTGACAGGTCGCTGTCGTATCTGAACGTAATATGAGAGTTGCGGGAGTTAAGACGGCAACATAGAGACCAAGATTTTAAACGAACTCCTTACCAACATGTCTTCCCAGTTTGTCGTCGATACGTCCCTCTTGCGTGGCCTCGTCAACCTTACCCAGGAAATGCTCAATCAGATCTAGTGAGTACAGCGACTGTGAGAACACCAACCTGATGACAAAGAAACAAACTATTAAGTGCATACCATAATAATAATTCCGATAAGAGGAAGGAAGTATTCCAGTAAGATGCTGGTAGGGATCTTGATTGTACTTGCAGGTTGGGTTCGACTCTGCGTATGCCTTCCGGCGTATGGTCCGGGTCCCAGGGTCCAAAGAAATGTCAAGACGTAAAAACTGGCCAAGTGCGAGTCGGACTCGCACACGAAGGGTTCCGTACCCAAAGGGTAAAAACGGAACCCTATTACTAAGACTTCGCTGTCTGTCTGTCTGTCACCAGGCTGTATTTCAAGAACCGCGTATAGTATATAGCTAGACTATATAGCTAGACTGTTGAAATTTTCACAAAGTATGTATTTCTGTTGCCGCTATAATTCAATTGCATCCAGTTAGACTAGAAGTCGACCCCGAAATAGTTATGCGAAGACTAGGCAAATGATAATGATGCCCACAATTGCCAATCAAGAGGTTGGTCGTACCCAGCACTCACTATGCTGTCATGACCATTCCGTTATATCGGCGTAAGCTATATAGAAGGTATGAGGAACAGGGTGTATGTAAAGCTCACTCATACTATATAGAAAAGGGAAGATTCTCCCACCAGACGGGTTTTGTGTCGGGCGGACAACTGCCCGATGATTCATGTCGTCGTTGTATCTACGCTAGTTGCGCGGTAAACTCTGCTTGCGAGATGCAGAATTTTGCGTGACGTCATCGTCAGTATGACGCGTTGTTCTCATGTGGCGTTGTAGATACCGCTACAGCTATACAGTTTTACCCTGTGTGTGTTTAGGTTTGTATCGCAGCTGATTGCAGAAAGCAACTGTCACCTCTAAAAAAATGGTTGTTTAATGATCATAAAAATAATAGAACTCACAGTTTATCCCCGATAGCCTCGCACTGGCGCAGTATATCGAACAGCAGCACCAGTTTGTGTGAGTTGCGCATGTCGTCCAGTTCCTCCTCCTCGACCAACTTGATCCACCACTCAGTCGGGTTCTCGTTACGAACTTCCACTACTTCAGCGACGTCGGCGTCATCATCGTCGGCATCCACTGGTGAACAAAATAAAAAGATATAGAAGCTGAACAGAGGATATGCACGAATGTTCTTTCACAAATTCTTTTGAGAAGCTTCGCATACGGCGCAGCGCGTAAAAAGAAGGGTGTATATTGAACATAACATAATGCATAATGCTTGATGAAATTTATTCAATAGAATTTCAAGCAAATGTTACATTCACTCAAAAGTAACTTCGTTTGCTAAACATCATAATGTTCATCAAAAAAATACAACCACATTTCTCCAATTATATTTTTGTCCCATGTAACACTGGGCGAGCCAGCCCAAACTGCTATTATTGTATTTTTGGGCAATATAGTTCTCTTTAAATAATATTATATCAGTTCAAGACTTATTGCACTCTCTAAGTCAATATAAAACTAAATTCCAATAGTTGGTGGGTGCATGATAACCATTTTGGCAAAACCATCCTCTTGTCAAACTGCGATCATCAATCTGCCAAGCACTCTTATTATTAGTTTCCGCAGTCAGTTAAGTAGTTGAAGCTCATCAGCATCCAAGAGGTTTTCCTTGGGCGTAAACTACTTAAAGCTGCAGTTAATATGAGATCTACCAGATGCCTGTAAAAGGGTCTAAGGACTAAATTCTACGAAAATAATAGAAAATCATACTAAAAACTGGTTTGACATTACCGTTACCTGGGTTGGCCCTGGTCCCCCGCCGGGTGCCAACCTTAGAGTCCTTATCCTTGCCCTTGCCCTTCTTAGCTTTGTTCTTCTTCTTGGTCTTCTTTCGGCTGTCATCGCTCACATCTGACAGGTCGTCTGAGGACTCTTCTGTTGAAGTTTCCTGTGTAAACAATGGTTTTGTTAATTAAATCGTGTTTATCACTGAAAAATAAGGGAAATTGTGTTTTCAAGTGAGTGGTGACGTTAGTAGCACCCGTACAGTTCGATCGCAACTATCTGTAACTTTTTAAAGGCGTAATAGCGTGGCGCCTGTATATTTAGTTGCTCACAGACTTCAAACACAGGATTCCTAAAAGTTTGGCATCCAGTACAAAACACTAATAATGGTTGTCGGTTCGTTTAATTGGAAGCCGCCAAAACATTACTGGGACAATAACTTGGACACAGTAAATATAGAATTTAGATTAGAATACTTCAACTTACATCTGGAGTAGAATCATCATCTATAAAATCTACTAGCGATCCCTCAGAGTCTTCTTCTTCTCTCTCCCTCTGAAACAAACAACTCCAAATATACCTTTGCTCAACAGTTTGAGTATAGATAAACAAATATCAAAAAAATACATAGCATATTGTGTACCTTTTTCTGTTGCATAATTTCGTATCTCTCCGAGTTATATTTGAGTACGAGCGGGTGCGTCCATATTCTCTGCAGCGACTGGAAGTCAGGGAACAGAAATCCTGAAGACTTGCCCGGCAGTGGCCTGCACAGATAAAATATACTTAAATTAATATCGAAGCGTTCGGGAGTAGGCAGCAATAATCAGTGGGTGTTTATGATTTTAATAGAAATTAAGTTAAAGTAACAACAACAATAATATTAAAAACGAAAAGATTGCTTTTTGGCTGTAAAATTAGGATGAATACTCCCCGTCCATACAGGTTCACATTGAACATGAGGGTTGTCCTCCACATTGGTAGCAGATGGATAGAGAACGTTAGTGATTGACTGAGTTGAGAATCTTTATAGGCAGTTGATTCGAACTAAACGCACGTACGCAGTAGGCTCTCAAAAAGTAGAGTAGTTGTTAGTTTTTAGTGTAAATATGATGTTGTATGTAATTATAGTATTTTTAAGTTATGTTAATATTGTATTGTTTGTGTTTATACGGGCCTTGATGCCTGAAATAAATGGATAAATAAATAAATAAAAAGACGTGCCTTCTCGAGTAGTTGTCCAAATAGTGCTGGTACAGCTTCACTTGGACATCCGACAGCGTGATAAACAACACGTACTCGTGCTTCGGAGGTAGGAATGGCGCCAGCACCCCGTAGTCCCTCCTCTGAAAAACAAAATAATTTGAAAACCGCTCCTAAGACCCACTGACCAAAATTACTTTTTATTTGTAAAACCGTGTACGGCGGGGTAAATGCGTAACACACTAACAGAAAGTGCATTCATTTTGACAGTTCAACAACATCCAACACTATACCAAAGACATCCCGGACGTCAGCCTGTACGAGATTAGGATGGCTCTGAAGCAGCTCAAAAATAATAAGGCGGAATTACGGCCGAGGTCCTTCAGAAGCTGTTTGGTTCCGTCATACTCGAGGGCAAAACACCACAGGCATGGAACAGAGGTGTGGTGATACTTTTCTTTAAGAAGGGCGACAATGCCCTTCTTAAAAATTATAGGCCCATCGCACTTTTGAGCCATGTCTACAAGCTGTTTTCAAGAGTCATTACGAACCGTCTCGCGCGCAGGTTTGACGACTTCCAGCCTCCCGAACAAGCCGGATTCCGTAAAGGCTTTAGCACCGTAGACCACATACATACGCTGCGACAGGTTATACAGAAGACCGAAGAGTATAATCTGCGTCTCTACTTAGCGTTTGTAGACTACGAGAAAGCCTTTGATTCGATCGAAACATGGGCTGTGCTGCAGTCTCTTCAACGGTGCCAGGTGTCAGTCCGACTCCAGGATCAGACCTCGAAACCTATCCTGCAGCGAGGTGTGAGAGAGGGAGACGTTATCTCTCCGAAACTGTTCACCGCTGCACTGGAAGATCTCTTCAAAGTTCTGGACTGGAAAGGGGCTGGCATTAACATCAATGGCGAGTACATAACTCACCTTCGGTTTGTCGACGATATCGTAGTCATGGCTGAGACTATGGGGGACCTCAGTACAATGCTCGATGACCTCAGTAGAGCCTCCGAAAGAGTGGGTCTTAAAATGAACATGGCTAAAACGAAGGTCATGTCAAATGCCCATGTAACACCCACTCTCATAAAGATCGGAGACGCTACACTCGAAATCGTGGACGAGTATGTTTACCTAGGACAAACTGTCCAGTTGGGTAGGTCTAACTTCGAGAAAGAGGTCAATCGTCGAATCCGACTTGACTGGGCCGCGTTCGGGAAGCTACGCAATATCTTCTCGTCCCACATACCGCAGTGTCTCAAGACGAAAGTCTGACCAATGCGTGTTGTCAGTGATGGCTTATGGCACTGAAACGTGGTCGCTCACAATGGGCCTTTTAAGAAGTCAAAAAGTCACCCAAAGGGCAATGGAGAGGGCTATGCTTGGAGTTCCCCTGCGTGATAGAATCAGGAATGAGGGGATCCGCAGGAGAACCAAGGTAACCGACATAGCCCGAAGAATTGTGGGCAGGGCACATTGCTCGCAGAACAGATGGCCGATGGGGCTGAAAGGTTCTGGAGTGGCGACCGCGCACCGGAAGACGTAGCTTAGGAAGGCCTCCCACAAGGTGGTCCGACGACCTTGTGAAGGCCGCAGGAACCCGTTGGATGCGAGAAGAACAGAACCGATCAAGTGGAGGTGCTTGGGGGACGCCTATATCCAGCAGCGGACGTCTTTCGGCTGAAATGATGATGAATGATGATGATGATGAACAACATCCAATGCGTTATTTCCGTTGTTGAGCAGGCAAATCTTTTGAACTTATGGAGCAATGGATTTGCAGTATCCTTCAAAATTATTCATATTCTGATTGACAGTGTGTTACGCAATTAGGGTGCAGAACCCGGTCGTTAATATTACAGATCGAGTTTAGAAAGAGTCAACGCTCTACAAAATTGAACTATTAACGATACTTTTTGATTGAAATAGTTTCATCACTTAAACAGGTCCATAGACAAGTGTTGTAGAGAAAATTACTTTAGTTGCCAACTTGACAAGCGTCAGGACAAGCAGCTTTGAGTTGACGCTAACTGGGGCTGTTTCAGGCTGCCTATATACAAAGCCCATCAATCACACGACTCTAAGCACGTGGACACCTCCATATTTGTGGTTTAATCCAGACTTCGGCGGTCAATAGGCTAATATTGTTAAAATAGATCAGAGGGGCAATTCTCGTAATTTTAAGAACGATCTCAGTCAAAAATACTTCTAATTTTCCTAAATTTTTTTGATGTTGACTGTCTGAGAATTGGCCTTCTGTATTCATACCTGAACAGCTCCATCCAACATTTTGTGCAGCACATGGGAGCGTCTCTTCATGACCTTGATGTCACCCTCCGTGGAGTCAGTGTACTGTCCGTTGGTGATTGGGTTCACGAAACGATTCAAGTACTCGTTGTACTTCCCCAGTAGGTTCGGCTTCACGAATTGTACCATGCAGTAGTCTGGTGACAAATATAATAACAATGAAATTATCGGATCACTAGACATTTTTAGGGTTCCGTAGTTCCTACAAGGGACCCTTATAGTTTCGTCATGTCCGTCTGTCTGTTTGTCTGTCTGTCCGAGGTTTTGCTAAGGGACCGTTAGTACTAGAAAGCTGTAATTTTGTAGGAGTGGGTATATCAATTACGCCGACAAAGTGGTAAAATAAAATTTTGTAAAATATTTTTTTAGGGGAGGGACTACATGTGAAGTGGGGATGAATATTTTTTTCGTCGTCTACCCCATCATGTGGGGTATCGTTGAATAGGTTTGCTAAAATTATTTTTCGATTTAATGCTCCATTTACGAAATATTAGACGTTAAAGTGTAAATTTTTGTTCCAGTAGGGCGTCCCCCCCTGGGCCGGTTTTTTTTAATGATGTTATCTGATCTCGATAGACCAAGGCGAAGATGGCGGAACAAGCTTGACTCCTATCAAGAGGTAAGCCCTTGCCCTAGAGTGGGCCAATATGCGTGAGATGGATACAGATGGTAACTGGAATTACCAGGCTTACCCCCTTACTAATCAACGTTATATAGTATCTCTATAGTTACACAACGCTTTGTCTTCTTCTTTCGAAAGTCAAATTACAGACGACTGAAAGAAAGAAATTGGTGTGTAACTATTCATCTGATTTAGAACGTTTGTTTAGTAAGGGGGTAAAGCTAAAATCCCGCTCGGAACATGTAAATAAAGCACGTTAAGACAGGGTGGTATCGACGCGCAAACTGTAAACATGAATTCAGTACACGATTCATATTCATATATTTATTTGCTTTCAGGGGCCGTGGCTAAATAATAACAGCCGCACAGGTCGATCGATCAAGTTACGCTTGCCGCGCTTGGTCTGTGGATGGGTGACTTTACATACCGTGACCCCTCCGTGCCTCGGAAAGCACGTTAAGCCGTTGGTCCCGGCTGTCATTCGTGGATCTTAGACAGTCGTTGGTAGTCAGAAGCCCGAAAGTCTGACCCAGTAACTGGGTTGTGGAGGTCAGATAGGCAGTCGCTCCATGTAAAAATATACTCGTATTCAGCTGCATCTGGTTTGGTTAGACTGGAAGCCGATCCCAACATAGTTGGGAAAAGGTTAGCCAGATGATGATATTTATTTACATTCCATAATGTTGTAGAGGTGTTACAATGGCTTAAAACTAAGGTACAATAATGGAACTTGTAGGGAACCACCTAGTGTAGAAATTTAATGTCGGTTATCAAAAGAAAAATCTGTTGTTTCATAGAAAAGTGTGATCATGTACTGAACCCAAGGCGACAGCTTGCGCGTTAAATTCCTACGGTCAACTATGGCAACTTTACTTTCCACGAGCAACTTTACTCATGAGGTGTTCTCTCAATTACTAAAAATCTGATAAGATATTTATGAACAGTACTCATGGGTAAAGTTGGTTATGGAAATTAAAGATGCCACAGTCGATGGTACCACCCTGTGTATGTAAAGGCACCTGCGAGCTGCGTAACCTACAAGGGACATTGAAAGTGGTGTGAGGTTTTTAAGTGCAACAAAAATTTGTTTTGTTTAGACACATTGAAGATGACGATGATGTCATCATGTCACAGATGTGTGTGTGTGTGTGTGTGTGTGTTAGGTACACCTAGAACATTAACATATACGACGTACATTCTTTCAAGTTGTTCTGTAGCGGTGTGCCGGTGAGTACGATGCGGCGTAGTGTCTTCACTCTGTTCATGGACTGCGACAAACTGGTCTTCTCGTTCTTCAGCAGATGTCCCTCGTCACACACCACTAAGTCTGGTCCTGAATTGAAAAAAAAAAAAAAGACATTTTACTATTGTAGCTTTATGTTGACTTGTATATTTTTCTAAATTAATGCCGTAAATAATAATAGATTATTCAATCAATAGTACAGCCCGATTCAAACTTTAAGACGGCTCGGGATATGAAGCAAGTCGCTGCGCAACTGCGCACTGCATCATCCACTGACCTGGATCCACGAGACTCTCCTGGAAGCTCCGCAGCATCTTCTTCTTGAACTTCTTGTTGTTTTCAGAGGAGAGGTTGCGGAACATCTCATAGCCGAGGACGCACACGCCGCCGCCATCCAACCACTGCTGCAGCTGGAACGCGCGCTCAGAGTTCTGCTTGTACCTGGGTTGAGGAGATGTATGGGTTAATTAAATTATATTTCGATAGAAAGATCTAGCTAGAGTGTTGTTGGCAATAACACAATATATTTTGTTCATAAAATCATAATTTGAAGTAGGTGATCAGCTGTACTAAAAGATTTTTTTTTGTTCATTGCTATTCGATACCGATACCATCACGTCTATGAAATGAAATGAAATGTAATGTATGAAATCGCCAATGACTTAAAAAGGCACTGTATAGTTTGACAAACGAAAACAAAAACGTTTTTCTGATTTCATTGGCGACAATGAAAGGCACTGCATAGTTAAACCAACAAAAACGTTTTTCTGAATTAATTTTCGAATTCGAATGAATTAGTTTTTCTGTCAGTTGACCGGGGTCACCGTGCGCATAGCATCTGGTTGTTGTTTGCTCCTCTAAACAATATTAAACTGACGGTCCACAAGTGATAAAAGTGCAAATAAACTGGTTGTACGTACATTCAGAGTCGATTGCAGTAAACCTGCACCAATAATAAGTGTTTTGAGTGCGAAATTTAATCGGAAATCTAAGTTAATCTTTATGTGATTCGATAAAACATTGTCCGACCTACCGTCAAAACTCTATTGTTGCCCATCGTGACTAAACGCGAAAGCGCCGCTTATTCCACGGCGCTTACGACATTGTTCTCGCGGACTTTACTACCGTGGGCCTTTATTGGTGTGCGTTTTTTTGCCGATAGAATATTTGGGCCTTTAATAGTGTCCTGTTTTGAAGTGCCTCAATATTTTTTTAATTTTCTGAAAGAAACCATGATTCGGACGCCACCAGAACCAGAAAGGTCTTTCTCCGAACCTGATATGACGGCGGTAATTCATAACGAGTCAGAATTGGAACGTTCTCCGAACGTAACCCAAAGATGCAAACGTCCTCGATATTGCATAGATTCTCCAAGCGGCGAGACTTATTCGTCAAAGCTTGATGAAATACTGGAAAAAGTGAATGCCATTATGTCAGACCAAAGCGCTAGACTCGATGCCCTTGAGGAGCACATCAGGGAAGTGAAACACCAAAATGATGGCATACAAATAAACAGTGCTGAAATCATGAAATCTATTGAATTTTTTGGCAACCGTCTAGGTGACCTGGAAAATAAAATTCATGGTATGGAACTGGAGAGAAAGGAACTTGCCGACTACTTGGCTAAGATGGATGAAAAAATTGATCGGCTGGAACGAAGTTCTATTAAAACGTCGATAGAAATCAGAAATGTGCCCAAAGTTATCAAAGAAACCAAATTGTCCCTGTATGACACGGCTCTGAAGCTGTTTAAATCTCTTGGAAGTGAGATACCGAAGTCTGACATACGCGATGTGTACAGAGCTCCGAGTAAATCAACCGATAGCAAATCCACCATAATTATTGAATTTACAGACACTTTTACGAAGAGCAACTTTTTGGGTATCACCAAGGACTTTAACAACAAAAACCCTTCCAACCGGTTGAACAATAATCATCTGGGTATTGGTGGAGAAAGACACCCGATATACGTATCAGAACACCTCACGGCTAAAATGAAGCGGTTTCATTTCTTAGCAAGAGACGTTGCCAAATATGCCCATTACGAGCACTGCTGGATATCAAATGGCCAAGTTTACCTCCGCAAACGGGAAGGGCAGCCCTATATTCGGATCAAGTCAGAAGCACAACTCCACGAGCTAAAACTTAAGCAGGATAAAGAAGATAAATGACTAGACTGTAATACCTGTATTCACCCGAGCTTCTACCTATTGAATCGCTGTAAATCTCTTATAAATTCTATAACCTTTTGTGCTAAGTTAAATCATAATTGTAAACCCCGCGAAACACACTTAACAAACACCCTCATTTATTGTTGCGCCTATTCACTCATAATATTTTTACACATCGTCACTGCCAGCTTCAGCTCTGACATGGTGAGTTCTTGCCTTTTCTTTGCCTCTTCTCCATCAATTTGCTTCCTGATTTGCTTTTGTAGGATTATGTTTGGTAAGCACATACATATTCATGTATGTGCTTACTGCTCATGTAGTGGTTTGAAAATGTGGCGTCTACTCTTGCCTCTAAAACCCATTTAATGGATAGTGAACTCCTGCGAAATATTGATGACTCTTCGATGGTTGATTGCTTCCGTGTCTCTACCCCAGAAGATGTTTTGACCAAGCTGGGCAATCCTAATAACTTCTTGACTCTCATAAGTCAGAACATTAGAAGTATTCGTAAGAACTTTGACTGTTTTTCTGTATTTTTATCCAGACTGGAATTTACACCTGATATTATCATATTGACAGAATGCTGGCTTGATTCCGGTTTCAGCACCATTACTCTACCAAATTACGACAGTCACTTCTCCAAAGAATATTTAAATAAAAATGATGGTATCGTAGTACTTTCAAAGTGTGGTCTAAATGTACAGGTACGTGAACCAAAATTTCGAGACGCTAACTGCCTGCTGATTGATATTGGAACGGACTATACTATTGTTGCATTGTATCGCTCTCCCTCCATTCACGATATTTCTTACTTCTTGGAGTCACTAGAAGAGGTGATGAGGTTGGCCAAGGGTAAAAATTGCATCATTACCGGCGACATGAACCTAGATATCAAAGTAAATACTACTGATACAAGAGCTAATGAGTATCTTAACCTTATTGCATATAGTGGCTTTCTGCCTGGTCACAACCTTCCTACCAGAGGACCTAGTTGCCTAGACCATATGCTACTCAGAACTAAGTCACCAGCCGTTGTCCTGGTTTGTGATTCTGACATTACTGATCATGATACAGTAATTGCTGGTGTCACCATATCCTCAGTCACTAAAAACGCTCCCAAATTCAACAACAAAATCGATTACCCGGCATTAAAAACGAGTATTTTCGAGACAGATTGGTCCATCGTTACAGCCGAATCAGACGTTAATGTTGCCTCAGATCGTTTCATCAACTTAATGACTCAAAAAATTAGAGACTTCAGCTCAAAAGTCAAAGTGCGTAGTTCAAACGCCATACGCAAGCCCTGGATGACGGCAGGTCTACTTAGATGCGTCCGAAAGAGAGACCGCCTGCACTGCGACTCCAGAAAAAATCAAGACGATATCACAATCCAAAGAGAGTATAAAACTTATAGAAATTACTGTAACGACATTATCAAAAAAGCTAATGAGGAATACAACCGCAATTTGCTGACTGAAAATAAAGACAATACCAGGAAACTTTGGCAAAGTGTTAAGGAAATCTGCCATATGAAAAAAAATAACAGTACAAACGCAGATATCACTAAAATCCTAGAAGATCCTGTGGAAGCGGTAAATTCTGCCAATGAGTTCTTTGGTTCAGTTGGTAAAAAATTAGCTGATACCATTCTGTCTGAGCTAAAAGTCACAGAAAAACAACTGGCGGATGCCACAAGACTGGATAACACTACTAGAAACTCCTTCTTCTTTACTCCGACTGACCCAGATGAAATTATAAAAATAATTGATAACCTAAAATCCTGTTCAGCCCCTGGAAATGATTTGATCAGCAATTCGATTTTAAAACAGTGTAAAATACCTCTTGCCCCTATTCTCTCCCACATATTTAACCTAAGCATGTCCACGGGTGTCTTTCCCGACTGTCTCAAGGTAGCCAATGTCTGCCCAATCTTCAAATCTGGCGACCCGCTCCAAGTTACAAACTACAGACCTATTTCCCTATTATCTTCAGTGTCTAAAATACTAGAGAAACTTGCTAATAATCGGTTACAAAAATTCTTAGATAAAGAAAAACTCCTATCTGATAACCAATATGGCTTTCGTCAAAAAAAGTCAACAGAGGATGCAGTAGTAACACTTGTTGACCACGTCACTGAAATGATAGATTCTGGTAACAAATGCATTGGTGTGTTCATAGATATGGCTAAGGCACAGTATTACAATATTTCCTACAGTAGCGCGACGAATGTACTTGCGCAGAGCAACGGAGGGGAACTCGCGGGGGGTCGGGCGGCGCGGGCCGCGTACCGCAAACACGCTCAGTTTGCGGTACCGAGCGCGAAGGGCAGACGCGGGCGTGATTTTTGTGTAATAATTTTATTATACTTACATATTCTATAATGGTGCGCACAAACTGTTCTGTGTATGGATGTAAATCGACATCGAAATCCCAGAAGGACTTAAAGTTTCATAGATTTCCCCGCGACGAGAGGTATGTTTTTTCATTTGTGTACTGTAGACTTATGGAATATTCCAGACGCCCCGCCGCCGCAGCTAAGACAAAACTGACTTGTGCACACAATTTTGGCCACTTTTCCTTATATTTTTAACCGAATTCAAAAAAAGGAGGAGGTTATCAATTCGGTTGTACGTTTTTTTTATTTGTGTTACCTCAGAACTCCGTCGTTTATGGACCGATTTGCAAAATTTTTTTTTCCTCATATAGGAGTTGCTTTTCGATTGGTCCCATTTTGTTCAGAATCCAGTTCTGATGATGGGATCCATGAGGAATCGAGGGAACTCCTCAAATATTATAGGCAACCATATGGCGATTTTAGTATTTTCATTGAGAACTTTCGCATTTACAGTCAAAAAGTAAAATTTGATGAAGTGGAACTGGTGAAGAAGACCAGAAATGGCCAACGGAACTTCATACTCACATAGATATATCACAATGAAGATAGTTAATGACAATATAAATAAATAAATGGTTCTGAATAGTTATGTTGAAAATGGTATCATCGAAGTGAACTGATGATGATGATGGAGCCGGAAGGTAGGCACTAGAACTCCGTAATTAATCAATGTAACCTCGCCGTGTTTGGGCTTATTAGAATTGTCATGAGATGCACTTTGGTTATAAGGTACTATCGAACTGATCTGATGATGGAGCCGGAAGGTAGGCACAGGAACTCCGTAATTAATCAATGTATCCTAGCCGTGTTTGAGCTTATTAGAATTGTCATAAAATGCACTTTGCCTATAAGGTACTATCGAACTGATCTGATGATGGAGCCGGAAGGTAGGCACAGGAACTCCGTAATTAATCAATGTATCCTAGCCGTGTTTGGGCTTATTAGAATTGTCATGAGATGCATTTTGGCTATAAGGTACTATCGAACTGATCTGATGATGGAGCCGGAAGGTGGAAGGTAGATACAGGAACTTCATAATAAAACAATGTAACCTAGCAGTGTTTGGGTAAATTCAAATTGTCATGAGAAATAGGCACTCTGGTTATAAGTGTATCGCAACTGAAAAGTGTGAAATAAAAAACATTTTACAAAAAAATAAATAACCTACTTCACTAAAAAAAACACTAAAAGGATCAAAATAACTTTCATTTCGGAAGTCGGTGGTAAATGTGAAACAAAAAATACCACTAGTGCCCAAGCATCGCAGACTACAAAAAAATTGACAGATCATACTCCAAGAAAAAGAAAACTTCGAAAACAAGTTACACGTTGTGCCAAAAAGTTGAAGTTGATGGAAGAAGCTAAGTCGACGGACGTCACCTATGAACAGTTCTTACAAGGATGTGACAAGTTCTTATCACCTAATCTAAGTAAAATTATCAAAGCACAAGCCAATTTAAAACCTCATTGAATGAATAAATAATTACATTAGATTTAATAATCACAATTATTTTGAATGTACATGTGAATAAATGATTACATCATAATAGTAATAATCACAATTGTTTTATTTCCCATTTGGTGATAACCCTAGCATATTTGCATGTGACAGCGTAAGTACCTACACTGGCGGCGGCATCGCGCGACATCAAAGGCGTTGCCCTACTGTAGGAAATATTGTAATACTGTGGCTAAGGCATTCGACACTGTGTCTCGGCCGATACTTCTGCAGAAGCTATCGTTAATGGGAATACGGGGACTAGCACAGAACTGGTTTCACTCCTACCTGTCAAACCGTCGGCAAAGAATAAAATATAAAGGCGAAGCAACAAGCGAGTATACTGATAACCACTTTGGCGTTCCACAGGGAAGCGTGCTCGGGCCAACTCTATTCTTGGCCTACATCAATGATCTCTGCAACCTTCGATTAGAGAATGCAAAGATTATCACTTTCGCAGATGACACGGCTATAGTATTCCGTGGCAATGACTGGGCTGGGGCCGTTGATGCTACTCAGAGAGGCCTAGCTAAGGTAATAAAGTGGCTGCAGCAGAACCTTCTTACGTTGAATGCAAGTAAGACAAAATACATGGCATTTAAAATATCGAAGCGCCTGGAGCCCAAAAGCCCACTGCGAATCAGGCTCCACTCCTGCAAACACCTTAGTAGTGATTCTTGTCAATGTGTCGAGATTGAACAAGTTGACCATATTAAATACCTTGGCGTCTTGATCGACAACCAGTTATGCTGGATCAAACAAATAGATGCTGTCACTGCTAGGGCCCGTAAACTTATGTTCATATTTAAAAAACTTAGGAACATTGCCGACCATAACACCCTCAGAAATGTGTACTTCGCTTTATGCCAATCTATTCTGAATTATTGTATAGTGGCATGGGGTGCAGCAGCAAAGACTCATTTGATTAAACTTGAACGAGCACAAAGGGGCATCTTAAAGGTTGCCTATGGAAGGCCCTATCGGTACCCCACTGATAGGCTGTACCAAGAATGTAACGTGCTTAGGATAAGACAGCTTTTCATTTTGTCTGTCTTATTACGCTTCCACCGACAAGCACCACAAACCCAAACCAAATCTACTAGGTCATGCAGACAGAAAAAATGGAAAACACCCTCTACTCGCACTAAATTCGCCCAAAGAGCTCCAAGTTACACGGGTCCATTCATTTATCAACACATCAACAAAACCCTGGACATAGTGGGTTGCTCAAAGCGTACTTGCAAAATAAAAGTTATTAAGTGGCTATCAGCTCAGGACTATGCACGGACTGAAGCTCTCTTGACTCCCATAATTTAAGTCCCTCGCAAATACTCACCCAGGTGTAACACTTCCTCCTAACACATTCCTTTATTACAAACATACGTACATACAAACTACACTAAACTACACTCTACACAAACCTTATAATTGTAATTTTGCATGTTTCCTTTTGATAAGTAAGTTTAAATATTGTTTAGACTCAGTAACCAAACGAAACTGAACTACCCACTAGTGCACTTATATTGTGTCATTAACGCCGTAATAACTAGATCCCACGACACAGGGTATCCTAGTGTGGGGTCTAGCGCTACTTTTTTTTTTTTGCACTATATCTTTAATTATTTTCATTTTTGTTTTATTATCTTTTGTTTGTTGTGCATCATGTCATCAAAATGTGTCTAAATAAATTTATTATTATTATTATTAATTAGTGACGCATTTTCAGTCATTTGATGTTAGTTCTCTATTTCGCTGCCCGTCCTTGTACGAAAGTAGATACCGATCATAAATCATTGTACAGGATATGATACTTTGGTAACACAAGGTCGAGTAGTTTTATCAATACGTTTGTTTTAATGACTCGCATTATTTACCTCTTTATCAGCCCTTACTTCAGAGGATAACACTTTTAGATAACTAAGTATAATGATGCCTATAGAATATGAAGAAAAAGGCATTTTGTTCAAGTCTGAACTTGTACTTCCTATGAGAATAAAGGCATGTTTACACGAAGCGAGTTTTTCGACCTTCGAGGGCGGAAAATGTTCCTACAATCATGATCCAGGCGATTATGTCATACGAGACTCGACAGCCGATTTTATCGAACTGTGATTTGACAAATCGAAATATAATTTTTTGGTTACCCAGACCCGGTCCATTTTGAAAAGATAATTACGATAACTACTTTCGCCTTCGGACATGCGATTATCGTGCAGTCGACCAACCGTCATTGGTAACAAAACCAGTATATATTGGCGTCGTTATCTTTTGAAACTTCGTGCTACTCAAGGTCAAAATATTTCCACTGACTTGTTTGAAAAATGTTGACTCATGTAAACAATAAATACCTTACTGTTTACACGAGTCATCTTTTATTAAATCTCCTTTCGATGTGAGACGGAGTAGGACGTAATTCACCACGATACGATAGTCCGGCGCGAGTTAATGGATGATTGAATCTTATATTCATAAATAATATCTTTAATATTCATACACTGACCAGACAACCCACAGCCTAGATCACTGGGTCTACAAGCATGGAATTTTACACAAGAGTTCCTTAGTTAATGAAGGAAGGATTTTTGATATATCTTACCCTAAAGGTTTTAAATAGGGGATGAGAGGTTGTAATGGTGCCTTTCCATGCTTGCCAAGCCTTGGCAAACGTCTTCAAGCCCCAAGCGTCCACAAACCCCGCTTGGCATTTGGAAGTCGTTTCCATGCTTGTGAACGCGTCAGTGTGCTACGTACACCCAAGCATGGCGGACACCAAACTTGTGTCGGCTATTGCGTTTGGTTTAACATACTTTCATTTGAAATTCAAGCAAAGTAAAACAAAAACAAGGAAAGCCCGACGACCAAGAAGATGGTGGATGATAAAGATTCATAAAAATCGTTCGATTAACGTCTTTGGGGTTCCAGATAGACGATTCGCTCTGGTAATATTCCAGAAACGATAAACTCCCATCGTTCGACCAGCCACTCATTTTTAACTAACACAGAACAAACAAACAAAACACTAGGAACTAGAACAAAACAATACATTAGACATGCGCTCGCCGCGAGATCACATTGGCTACTAAACACGCACCAACGTGTAAATACGTCGCAAGCGCTTGCCGCAAGCTTCCTTTGATCTGTGTTCAAAAACCGACACTAGTCCGGATCGGCGCAAGCTATTGCAAACCAAGCCAAGCCAAGCCATACACCCCTGTTCACACGCTTGTGCTTGTGGAAGTTTGTCGAAGCTTGGCAAGCGTGGAAAGGCACCATAATGTTTGCCGATGGGAATGGGACGGCTTGTAGATAATAATTTCATCGCGTCTTACCTCGACAACTCGTACACGTCAACTTCAAACTCAGAGTGGGCGTGTTTGAGCCACATCTTGAACTCGTTGACCCAGTTGAGTACAGTTGACAGCGGACACACGACCAGCACACGGTTAACGCCCGTTAGAGTCCCGTGGATCAGCAGCGTGTGTGTTAGCGATATCACCTGCAAATATTTGTTTGATTCATCATTTCAGCCGAAAGACGCCCACTGCTGGACACAGGCCTCCCCCAAAAGAGGGGGGGTTTGCCATAATCGCCACGCTTGGCAGGCGGGTTGGCGATCGCAGCATGGAATGGTGGTGGAATGCATAGAGAATGCTGCTGCCCATTCTCCGGTATGACCCTTAGTCGCCTTTTACGACACCCACGGGAAGTATGGGGTGGTGCTATTCTTTAAGTCCGGCACCACACAGACTAGTCCGGCACCACACAGACTTGACTTTGTTTGATTAGTTGATGTCAAACCCCTTTATTTATAAACAGTAGTAGTTATTTATAAACAGTTTTTTTTGACGTTTAAACGTCACTTAACTTTAATCATCGTTTATAAATAAACCCTTAATTGTATGGAAAGTGCACTCGAGTGGCCTGAGATACAGGTTTATTCCTATTTCAGGTAGACTTATTATTATAGTATACCTCAAGTTTCAAGGCCCTAATATTGTAAATATTTATTTACCTAAATCAATTATTTCAATATACAATAGTATATTAGCGTACAATAGATAAAGAGCGTAGACTAATTTGTACGGCGGAAACAAAAATGCCCCGTTTAGCCTCGGCACTTACGTTTACAGATTTTAAATGGACGCCTAACTAGAGAACCTGTCTGAGATAGGTCTCACACAGGTTCTCTAGTTAGGCGTCCAAGACCTTTATAGGTAAAGGTCTCAGTTAGGATATAGTCATACTCAACATTGACTCTATATTTTTTCATATCTTTCATCTAAGGGTCGACATATCAATCGTCTGTAACTTTTATCTGAAGAGTCTCTCTAAAAATCGGCCCTAAAAGTAAAACTAACAATGTTTTAATGTAACCTACCTGTCCATGTGTAAGAAGGATTATAAGGGGCTGTCTCCTCGAGCGACAGAATCGCGGAGATAGTCTCGATGTGCCATCAAATTTTCGCGGCGATGATTTCGCCGTGTTACACGTTACACGTTCTAAGAGAGTGTATAGAAATACGTGGCATGACGATGATATCGCCGCGATTCTCTCGCTCGTGGAGACGGCCCCTAAGTATAGGGTTTACTTACTTGTAAAGTTTTTCCCAGACCCATGCAATGCGCGAGAATGCAGCCGGATCCCTTTTCTTTCTTGATACGCTTCACGCTTTCAAAGCAGGCATCCCACATAAACTTAATGCCGTTTGCCTAAAAACAAACGTTATTTATTATATAGGTAGGAATATTAGATAGAAATTAGGATGTTAAAGATAGTTCTTAATCACCACAAAACTAGTCAAATCTCGACGGTAATCCAAGGAGGGGAATCCTTGAAGAGTGTAAGTATCCAATCATGAGTTATCATGAGTATCGTGTGTTAGACAAGACGAATTAGAATATCTACATTTTACGAGAATATCGACACTTTGAAAAGAGTATCGACACTTTTAAAACAGTATCGACATTTTAGTAGAATATCGACACTTAAAAGAGTATCGACATTTTTAGTAGAATATCGACACTTTCAAAAGAGTATAGACATTTTTAGTAGAATATAGACATTTTTAGATGAATAAGTATAGAAATTTTTAGTAGAATATCGAAATTTTTAGATGAATATAGAATTTTTTAGAAGAATATAGTTAATTGCAAAAATGGTCCTTACGTACGAACATAAAACTATAGCTTACCTGATGGGGTTTCAGCTTCTTCACAAGTCCTCTGTCGACCTCGATCAGCGGCTCTTTAGTTTCAGGATCGAAGTCCAATATCACCTTCTCCAAAACAACCTCGTCTGGTTTACCAGACTCATCAAATTCCAAGTTATTGTACTGTAAAAGTAAATTTTAATTTTTATCAATTTTTACACTTGTTTATCATCTTCTCCATCAGTCATAGCTTTGTGACCGTCTCTTTCTAATCGAGAACTGTACGAGATTTTATTCAATCTTCGAGTGGGATACCGACGCCGATTACGCGGGAAAATTATGCCAGTATGTGTGGAAGCTTTCCTTAGGCCCTTTGTACGCACACGTTTTTCTTGCCTTGAAAAATACGATTTATTCGCCGTGTTCAGGAACGTTCGTCATTGTTTTATGGACCACTATGGAAGCTTGTTGACGGACATCTTTTCTACGTCGCGGTTTATACGCCGTGCCGTAAAGAAACCGTGCCGTGTAAAAAAGGCCTCAGTCAGAACGTGTGAAAAGTAACTGGCTATTAAAACATTTTATAGAATTAGGTTATATGGGCGTTAAAAAATACGAACCAATTTCTGTCTCTCTAAAATACGAGCGACCCTTTCTTTTTCTTCGCGCGCCGCCTTTTTCGTGGCCTCCTCCAGCTGATTCTTACCCATGACCTGGAATCAAACATATCATTAACATCCATTACATTCAGCACATATTTCAAAGTGTAAATATTGATAAAAATATACTGAATATTTACCTTACGTATATTCTTCCTGCCATGTTTATTTCTGCCCTCATTTTCAGTGTCAGAACCAGAGGCATCACTGTCCCTCACTGATTTTATACGTCGACGTTTCTTTGTGCTAAAAAGAAATAAAACACCAGTTAAAATAATTCTAAGGAATGGTACAAAAAAGGTAATCATTGGAATGTTTTTAGATGACAACTACAATATCAGAAGCATACAAGATCTATCAAAGAGTAATTAATAATAATTATTAATTAATATCTGTAATTATTACCAAGGACCCATGCCCTTTCTGGTTCAAAAGAAATCAACTACTAAATGGGTTTGAACATTTTTCTATGGAAGCGTTCATATTTGCTCCATTGCCATTTAGACTTTTCTGCAAAGTTGCGGTGCCCGATGTTACTAGCATAATGATTTCTCCCCTATTATACAGGGTTATTGGTAAAACATTAACAACCTCTTAAGAGGTCATTGTATTCATCATTATGATCAACTTTTACTATGGGACCAAACCTGAAATCACGAAAAAAAAATCTGCTGTTCCCGACATTTATGTTCGTATAACTCGTCAAAATGTAGGGAACAGCTGATTTTTTTTTTCGCTATTTTAGGTTTAGTCCCATAGTAAAAGTTGTTTATAATGATTAGTACAATGATCTCTTAAGAGGTTGTTAATGTTTTACCAATAACCCTGTATAGTATAGACATAGAGAATGGACTGAGCGTTCAGTATTCAGTTGTGCATTGAATACAGACCAAAAAGTACGAGAGAGACAAAGCGAATGTGCGGCCAGTAGTCGTCTCTTTCTAGAATTCTTATTTTGTCCACTTCACTGGCGGTCAGGAGTGTATCGTTCTGCGCTGCATGTAACAACTGTAAGCCAAAAGAGACAAGAATTGGCTGCACAGTCACTTTGTCTCTTTCTAGAGAGTGGTCACTTTTGTGAGGCTAAAACTCTCCATCTCTATGTCCATGATATAATACCTACTCAAAATATCTCGGCAGGCCAGTTTCATCGTCGGCCGCAAATTTGAAGAAAAATCAAAATGGGGTATGGTGGTTTAAGCCCCAGCCCAGTGCGGATAGGAGTTTTCGCTCTATGAAATGCCGGTTTCATCTCGTTCTAATCTATACAATTACATTTAGATAATAATATAACATACCCTCCTTCATTACTGGATCCTCCCGACGCCTCACTCTCAGAGATTTTCTTCTTTCGTTTGGCGCGTTTTAATGACCCAGAACTTTCGTTTTCCGAATCCTCAAAGTCACTAACTCTCGCATCTTCGTCACGTTGCTTACGACGCGACGTTCCACCTTCGGAGTCAGATGATATCGCGTTCGCCTTGCGTTGACGTTTTAATTTTACGCTGTGAAAAGGCATAGATTTTTGTAATGTTCAATGCTTTTTTGCCCGAACTAAGTTGAACCTGTTCCTCAGGCTAGAAAGTGCATAAATATTTAAATTATAATAAATTAACAATGAGTATAAAGTAAAAACTAAATTAAAACTTAGGTAAATAAAAGTCAAATAGCATGTTAGCGGCTCTTTGAGTATTTGCATACAACAAGTAGATCTTGTCTGTGCATAATCGATAGTTAGTAAATATTTAAGTTTTTTTTTTACCGCTAAGTTAGTAAGTTTAATGATACTAAGTTTTCTATTTAATGTATTGTACAGTCATAGGCCTAAGAACGTAAAAAAATCTTCTACAAAGACATGTTTTGAAGTTATATTAGATATGCATACTACATCATTCCGTCTCTAGTTAATATTTTCAGCATTGTAGGTTCAACAGCATCAACGCTGTGTCTTCGTATGAAGATATAATTTTGCCCAGCAGCAGAAAAATACTGTTAATATAAATATTAAAGATATTTATATTAACAGTATTTTTCTGCTTATCGCTCGTAATATCGACGGCGAAGTGCCAATACCTCCTAACTGACATAGTCAAAAATTAACACAAACTGAAAAGAACGTTCAAAAATGGACACGATGCGTTGGTTTAGGTGGGCGGTACATATTTCAACATTTTAATTGAATGCTATTGCAACTAAAAATACACTTAACGATTTCACTAAAACATGCGAATAACGCTTTTAAATTCAAAACGATAAAAAAGTAAATTTCTCAAAAAATGTCAGTTAGGGGGTATTGGCACTTCGCCGTCGATATTATATCTATTCTAACACATCGGTACCGTTACCGGCCTTCTAAATAGTCAGCAAATAGTTTCAGCGGCTTTCCCTTTATTCCTATGGTTTCTAATTTATTTAGAAAAACAGAAACAGACACCAAGTCAAAGACCTTGGCTAAGTCGAGGAAGACTCCCAGGGTATAGTTTCGCTTGCAGAATTCTTCTGAAATATAATCAGACTGTGTACCGCATGGGCTGTGGATAGTTTGCTCTAAAACCAAATTGCGCGTTAATAGTGGTTAGGTATAGTTTTCTCTAGTATCCTAACCACCAGCGCCGGATTAGCCACGTAGCAGGTGTAGCAAATGCTACAGGCCCCGTGCTTGGACGTACAAAAAAACGGGATCCTGCCGTTTTGCCGAAAAGATTTTGCCAAAATTTCACTACCTACCCAAACAAATTTTAGCAACCTTTTTTTATACTCATGCAATGTTTGGCATGGTTATAGTAAGTCATTTGGTCAAATTTTTACTTAGCAGAATATTATCAAGGATAATGTCATTTAGGCATTTGGTATTTAACCAAATGATTTATTACAGCAAAGAATCTTTATTCAATAAACATTTAGTCAAATGATTTGTTATTAAAAAAAATATACAGACAAAAATATTTTTATTTGGGAATTACATGGTTTTGCTTACATAAATACCTACTTTTTGAATTACATTGCATGGTTGCGGTCGGTCGATAGGCGATAGGATGCAAGAGCCAGCGAAGGGCACCCTAAGGTTCGGTTTTGTTAGGTTACTTTAAACGCTTTTTATTCGCGGGGCTCCATCGACATTGGACGCAAGAACGAGCGAATGACAATACAAATACCATTACCTCATATTATATTAAACAGGGCCAATTCAAATCATGGGCAGACAGAAATAGGGGCCCCGACAGTACTAAATATTTGGCTTATTTTATTTTGCGTAAAATATCTTGTATCAACTAAAATATTTTTGACTAAATTAAAATTGGTAAAAGTACTAGTTTGTAAGCAAGTTATTGTTTAAACGTACACTTGCCAAACATTAGGTTTGCGTTACAATTTTATGTGAAAAGTTTATTTGCTAAGTAATGATTTGGCAAATTAAATTATGCGGAAAATTGTTTGGGAAGTGATAATTTGGCAATTACTCTTCGATGAAACAAGGGTGACCCAAAAAAAAAACAAGTCATAGTACCACCATGGATACCACCATTAGGTCCATTGAAATATTAGGTAAGAGTGGTCAAAAGAAACCTAAGCTGTCCAAGATGGGATGCTAAAAATTTTCAAGCTCGTTTCGCTCGCTCTTGCATACCAATTTTCAAGCTCGTTTCGCTCGCTCTTGCATACCAATTTCTCTCAGTACTTGCATCACTGTTAAATCACGCGATAATATGCGAAAGATGAATCATGTAGGCTTTCACAAAAGTACCTATTATTATGGGCATTGTTTGAAGAGAGTAATAAGGCTCAAGTACTTCAACTGATATGGAACGGAAAAGAATGTATTTGTTAAGAAACATTGATTTAAGAAGTGAAAAATCACTAGACAACTAAAACTATGAAAAAAAAAGGTCTGTTTTATCTTGTGAACTTGAACCTTATACAAAGTTCCACCATAAGAGGCCCCTAGGTAAAATTTGCTGCAGGCCCCGCGCTGGCTTAATCCGGCTAGCAGTGCCGGATTACTTAACTCCTAAATAATATATAATTAATATACATATATACTAACTAATATTATAAATGCGAAAGTAAAGTTTGTTTGTTTGTTACCTTTTCACGCCTAAACCACTGAACCGATCAACCATACAATTTGCATATACGTTGTCAGGTGTACAGAAACTGACATAGGCTACCTTTCATCCCGAAAAAAAGTGCTGTTCCCGAGGAAAACAACAATAACGTTATTATAATAGATGGCGCCACATGTCTTTCGAACGGACTTATGCGACACTTTTGCGGGTGAAACCGCGGGGCGCTGGTATTTTTTGATATTGAGGGGAGTAATGATATTGGCCTATAAATATTAAAGTCTTTACTTCCAGAAGTAAGGATAGAGATTACAACTGCCTTTTTTAGTCAACAAGGGAAGATTTCTTCGGAAAGAAAGATTCGAAATACATGCGTTAAGCGAAGCACCAAAATATACTTAAAGTTAAATATATCACTGGAACTTCAATATCGATTCGGCCTGCTGGAAACCACAACCACTGTTACCGAAAAAGCTAAAGAACTAAACACCGGATGATGACGGAATAACGACAGAGCTTCTTAAAGCGAGCGAGAGACCTGAGATCACTAGCGAGTCTCTTCAACGCCGTCATCCAAGTGGGTACAACGCCCAAGACGTGGAGCAGAGGTGCGGTGGTTCTGTTCTTAAAAAAAGGTGACAAGTCCTTGCTGAATAAACTATAGACCCATCTAATTTCTGAGCCACGTAGCTTATATACGTGGCTCAGAAATTATTAATCTTTTGGCAAGACGGTTCGTGCCGACGAACCGTCTTGCCAAAAGATTTGACGAGGTCCAGCCACCAGAACAAGCCGGAGTTACCGACATAGCTTGCAAAGTAAGCAAGCTGATGTAGTCCATTTATAAACTAGCTACGGGCCGCGGTTTCACCCGCATAAGTGTCGATCCCATGAGAATATCGGAATAAAAATTTCCTGTGTTAATCCTGGTTATAAACTATCTGTGTGCCAGATTTTATCCAAATCTGTACAGCCGTTTGTGCGTGAAGAAGTAACAAATATAACATACAAACACACTCACAAACTTTCGCCTATAAAGTAATGAACTGGTAATAATGATATCATGCAAATCCCAAGTATAAGCCGATGCATTAAAGAAAGGAATCTTAAATGGCGGCTTGTACTTGCGTTGACAGATAGTACAGTTAGTATATAAAATTTCAAGTCGAAGATTTTTTTCAAATTAAAAATAATAAAATCATGACCGGGCCGCATTTATTTGAAACTAGCTTCTGCCAGCGGCTTCGCGCGCGTTTAAGTTGAAAATTTGAAAGGCACGTGGCGCCATCTATTATTATAAGACCGTTATTGTTGTTTTCGTCGGAAACAGTAGCTACTTTTTTTCGGGATGAAAGGTCAAAAATAAAAAAATAACAAAGAGGTAACAACGGAAAAATAACAGAAAACTAATACTAACTATAACAAGGAATTCGTAAAAAGGATTACTGAGCGCGTCAAGACAGCGTGAAAGCAAATCAAGACTGATTTTTTTTTCTGCCTACGGTACGCGCGAGAGTGAGTATAGACGGCACTAGTATCAAAGCGAGAGAACATTATAAGCGCCGCCATTTTAGATTCCTTTCTTTAATGAACCGGGTTATAATACTTTTCTTTAGTTGTAATGGTATCTCCCATATTTATCTCGTTCGCTAAAATAGTGTAGAAGAGTGATATAAAAGAGTTTCTGAACTTACTTTTCTTCTTCTTCCGAATCTTCCACGGCTTGAGTTTCCTGTAAAAAAATATTAGAGAATGAAGTATAAACAATCTAATTAAATAAATTTTCCATACAAACGATTGCATTGTCTACGAATAAAGCAGCAGGTTTAAACAAGACTGACTTGTTTGAGCATTCCAAATTGCTAAGTAAATATGTTTTAAAGAAATTCTATATGAAAGAAACCATATCATACCTCTGTTTCGCTCTGCTCATCTTTATGTGACACTGAGGAGTCAGTTTCTCCAAGTAAGTCATCTTTAGCCAAATGTCCAATGCTGTCTCCATTAAGTCCTGGCAGTGTTACTGGAGGCAAATCTAAAATATAAAGTGCTTATTTAGTTACCATGTTCTATTAACATAACATACATACATTTTCGTCTATATACTGCCGATGCCGGTTCCCCACATTTTGCTTAGCTATGGCGAAACTGAGGCAAACTCCGACAGCATGCCTCGATGGTTTTAATGGTAAGGAGGTCACGCGACTGCTTGGGCCAGTATGAATACCTCCCTACAAGTAAGTTGACACAATCGGGGCAAGCAAATTTAGTCCCGTATCCTACGCGGGATTGACCAGAGGTTAAAATCCCATTCGCGATTTGGAGTTTATTAGTTATTTATACGATAAAAATGATAGAGGGGCCCGTGGCTAAATAATAACAGCCGCACACGTCGATAGATCAGGTTAAGCTACGCTTGCCGCGGTTGGTCTATGGATGGGTGACCATCTTTACATACCGTGACCCCTCCGTGTCTCGGAAAGTACGTTAAGCCGTTGGTCCCGGCTGTCATTCGTTGATCTTTGACAGTCGTTACGAGTAGTCAGAAGCCCGAAAGTTGACAACCAGTCTTATCAAGAGGTATCGTATTACCCAGTAATTGAGTTGTGGAGATCAGATAGGCAGTCGCTTCATGTAAAATACTGATATTCAGCTGCATCCAGTTAGACTGGAAGTCGACCCCAACATAGTTGGGAAAAGGCTAGGCAGATGATGACTATTAAAATGAAAATAAAATGTACCTTCTTCTTCCAAATTGTCATCTTCGGATACTTCAGAGCTGCTCACGGGCCGCAGCAAGTCTTCGCCTATGTTGGGTGTGGGCTTTGGTCTGTTATTCTTCCTGACAGAACTTCGACTGCCACTGTTGTTCGTAGGGGTGTCGCGCCGTCGATGCGGTTTGTTTAAATTGTTCAAGTTTGCCAGCCTACGAACATCGTACCTTGTTAGATATTTGCAGCAGAGTAGAATTAGTCAGCCCAACTCGTTTGTATTTATAGGTATGACAAAATAATAATATTTTTTATGTTGATTAATAATTTTGCAAGTCAATGGCGTTCCTTTAACTTATTTCTCTTCTTTACATGTCGATTCAACTCAAAGGACCATGGGCACTTTTGAATGAACACTGGGCCCACTTTTCAAAGTTGTGCAACAGTGATGAAACCTGTGTCATATAAACATGTGCTCTTAGCGTGTACTCTATTTCATTCTATGGCAGCTAAGTTCAAATCCAGCGCGAAAATGTTTTTGTTTTTTGCGTTTTTTTTAAATGTTCAACATTGTGCAGTTGATGAAACCTATGTCATATGACGACAGCTCTTGGCGTGTACTTTATTTCATTCTATTCTGGATTTGAACTTAGCTGCCATAGAATGAAATAAAGTACACTTCAAGAGCTTTCTTATGACATATAATTCATCACTGTTGAACAATGTTGAAAAAGTGGGCCCAAAATGACGCATGGTCCTTTGTCCGACTAGTGTGTAGCCATTTAATGTAAAAAACTGGCCAAGTGCGAGTCGGACTCGAACACGAAGGGTTCCGTACCACAAGGCAAAAACGCCGAAAAAAACATGGTTTTTGTATGGGTGCCCCCCTTAAATATCTATTTTATTTTAATTTTATTATTTATTATTAAAGTTTACTTCAGAGTTTTATTTTAGTTTTACAACTGAATATTTCAAGTGCCTACCTGTTGCCATTTTTGATATCGAGCAAAAAAGGGCAAAAAAAATCGCGTTTGTTGTATGCCCCCCTTAAATATTTATTTTATTTTGTTTTTAGTATTTTTTGTTATAGCGGCAACAGAAATACATAATTTGTGAAAATTTCAACTATCTAGCTATCGCGGTTCTTGAGATACAGCCTGGTGACAGACAGACAGACGGTCAGGCAGCGAAGTCTTAGTAATAGGGTCCCGTTTTTACCCTTTGGGTACGGAACCCTAAAAAACTAATTAGGGGTGCACTACACGCACATCTAGTAAGTTAACACTCGCTGAATTAGAAATAATTCAGAAAGTTTCACGTATTTACCTGACTCAGACCTAGTCATAACAATCAACTTGTATATTTTTCATCCCTTCGTAAGTCTCATTAACGATCCAAGCCTGAAACACTAGCTGTGACTCCACTCACATGGACATACACAGTTACACACCCAATCTTATGGTCTAGTAGTCAGTAGGTAGTAGGTATGAACACCACACAAATTGTATTTACCTAGTTTGTGATTATGGAAATACGTATAGGTAAGGTACGGTAAGGAGATGAAAATATTTAAATTTAACTTTGCTAATTCAAACTAGGCTGAGAATCAGCACGTTTTGGACGTCAAAAGTGCGTAAGACGGTCCCCTACACGCCCGCCCGGCACCACTTCCTAGTGCTTTAGCAGGTAAGAAGACGTGGCGCAACAGACTCCCCAACAGCAGGTATAATAAAAATTTAGTAAATTCAAGTGTCATTTGAGCAGGAAAAAATTTATATGAGAAAAAAAATAGCAGAAATATTTAAAACTGTAACGACGGTGCGCAACTGGCACACTTGTAACCACTCCCCTAGGACGTCGAACATCGCCCGCGTGAACCACAGGCCTGTCACCAACGAAAAAGTTTGCCAAAAGGATATCTAGGACGAAATTTTATTCTCAGTCACAATCACAACAATAATTGAAGTTCCTTCACCCCATTTAATTTTTTAGACAATATTTACCCATCAATTTCTTTGTCACTTGCATCTTGATTGTCGGAATTCTGGCCGCTGCTCCCACTGGGCTTTGCTTTAGAGCGTACCATCTGTAATTATTTTCATCATATTTATTCAATCTTCATGTTCTGTAAACTACAATTTAGTTCAAATACAAAGTAAAGGTATAAAATTTTTAAAATTTATTCAATCATTAGTTTAGCATCGTCTATTTACTTATTAGTTTATACCTCTATTTTGCATTTAGTGCATAAAATAATGAAAACTACCTTGCATTGCTTGTCTCATTTTTGTGCTAAATTAAAACTCCATATGTTTCAATTGGCATTTAATTGCTAACTACCAATGCACATCCATAATACAGAACAATAAGTATTATCCTTAAACAGATACTTGGGTAGACATGAACATGAAAAACTTAAAACTACAAAAATGCAATTTATGTTACATAGTTTTTAACACTGATAATAATAGAAAATGGCAATAAGTGTACATACTGTTATGACTTATGTACAATATTGATAAAACTTATATGTATTTTGAATGTACTTATGACTTATGTCCTAACCTTGCTAACACTGGAATTTGACTGCTCATCTATGGTTCCATCAATCTGGTCAATAGTTCTGCTATCCCTATCTTCAATGTCCAAGTGTGGCTTACTGCTTTTGTCTTGAGAGATAGATTCCCGTGAACTGAGATCCTGACTGTTTCCCTCATTCAATGAAGAAGAGGAGCTTGAAATACGATATTTTCGTCTAGTATGTTTATGAGTGTGCTTTTGAAAATCCTTATTTGGTTCTTGAGAGTTCTCTTCCTCATTATCTGAACTAGATGAATAATGTAAAAGACTTTTCTTAGCTTCCCTACTTTTGATGGCATGCTTTCTTTCAAGCTTGCTCATTTTCTTTTTGATTCCTGGTGATTTTGCCTCACTATCAGATGAATCATACAACAGGGATGATTTAATTTTTTCAGGATCTTGAGTTGATTCACATTGCTCAGTTCTGTCAGACTGATTTTGTGACATGTTTTTTTCTTTATCACTATTAATAGGTTTATCAACATTATCATTTTGATTCGTATCTGAATCATTGATCAATGCACTTTTAACTTGTTTGCCTTTTTCTTTATCACTATTAATAGGTTTATCAACAGTATCACTTTGATTCTTATCTGAATCTGAATCATTTAGCAAAGCATTTTTAATTTTTTCAGCAACACCTTTTTCTAAATCTTTTTCACTTTCATTAGTAGTAGAATCAATGATTTTATTTGTTACTTCCTTATCAAGTCCATTATCGTCAGATTCATTTAGGAGAGCATCTTTTATTGCTGCTGTATCTGTTAACTTGTCCTGGTTTATTTGGTTACTATTATCAGTATTTTTTGAAGTTTGTTCCATATCATCAGAATCTGAATCATTAAGAAGTGTATTTTTTACTTTTTTTGCTTCAGAGGTTAAGGCATTATCAATATCCTCTGACCCAGACTCATTAAGTAAGGCATTTTTAACTTCATCAATATTTTTTTCTAAACTTCCTTTATCCTTAGCCTTTGTTACCTCACAAATAGTTTTGGATCCATGAACTATTTTTTGGAGATTGTGAGTGATCAAAAAGCTTATAGTTAATTGGGGTAATTTATTTATATTTACAGTAAATGGTTTAGGTTTAAATTGCTTAACTTCATTTCTTTTTAGTGCCCTAAATTCATCATCGCTTTTGTTTTCCTTTTGTGCATTATTACGATTTGTACTAGATTTCCTAACTCTTCCTTTTTTCATCAAGTGATTATTTTTTGTCATTTGTTTACCTTTGGATGACCCACTTGTTTCGGTATCTAGTATATCAGGTTTAAGTAATTTAGTAATATTGACACATCTTATTAAGGGCTTAGAATAATTTTCACTATTATTTGCTTCTTTTGAACTATGATCTGAATCATCCATAGACTTCGAATTATCACAAGTATCACCTAATTTCCTTTTTTTAATCTTGGGTTCAAGTTCAGTAGTATTCTTTTTGTTTACTTCATTTTCTTTACCAGAAGAGGATTGATTTTGGTTTTGTGCGGTGTTTTGATGTTTGTTTTTTATAGATTCATCACTCTCCGAGCTATCATCAGCAATCCTAATCTTACTGAACTTCTTTCTTATAACGGTTGCTTCTTTCTCTCCTCTTTTAGTTTTCATACTATTTGTTTTATCTTCAACTACCTTTGCTTCATTTGCAAAGCATTCAATAAGTTCGGATACTGATAAATCTTCCTTAGAACTAATAGTTTCTTGCCTACTTTTACTATGTACATTTGCAGTATTCTGTTCATAGGCACCTTGTTCACATGTGGAATTATCATCTTGTGTCTCCAAAGAATCAGTAGGAATAGCGTCATTGATTAAATCTGCAGTATTAGAATTTATTGTCTTATCTAAAGATTGCCTCCTACCAGTTTTAGTATTGTCAGAATCCATCCTTTTTTTTCTGGACTCCTCATTCTGACTTGATTTTCCAGATTCACTTACATTAGATTCAACATGTTTTGACATCTCGGTTTGTTTGTTTTTAGACTTTTCAATGTTCTGATTTGTATCAGAACTGCAAGAGGAGTCCTTTCTTTTTGAGCTTTGTCCTATTTCCTCTTCAGTCTGTTTTTCTGATAGTTTTCTCCTTAGCCGCTTTAATTTACAATCGTAAAATACAGGATATTTTTCTTGCATGGAAGTAGGCATCTCTTTGGCAAGGACTTTAACACCCGTGAAATGGTTGATTGAAATCTTCTTCGATATTCGCAATTTGAACGACTCATAGTTGAAATAATAAAACTTTTTATTGTTATCTTGGCTTTTCCTTTCTCGGATCGTTTTCCCGCCATTATCTGGGTGTGCTTGAGCCGCGTCAACTATGGCTAGTACTTTCCGAACGCCGGTTTCTACATTCTCAAGTGATTTTTTTGACAATTCACAAATGAGAAGTACCTTTTTCGCAGCTTTATGAACAGCGTGTGCATTTCTTAGTTTATTCTTACTTATTCTCTTCTCTTTTAAGTTCTCAGATCGAGATCGCAAATTTGATCCGAGTTTAGACAAATATTCCATTGCTTCACATAGCACATCACAAACGGGCACCTCGGCAGCCATTTCACGTATCCGCCTTAGTTATTTAGCGCACTTAGGTTCTATACAAGTAACACAAATGTCATAACTTGATAATTTTAACAACTTGGGAGTTTCTTCGTTAATTATGCAGTTCGATCAACGAACTTCGATGTGAAATATTGAGATTTTTATAAAACAATTCGCGTTTTTCGAAAACCAAATAAAAAACCATAGACTAAAAAACGTTCCATTTCCATACTTTTTTTCTTCGATTGGTGCTAATTGTCAGTCCACCTCTATTTTCAAATATTTTTATATGATACACCCAAATTTTGAACTAGTAAAATGTTTTCTTAGACTTTCATCTTGAGGTCACTAAACTTACACCACCTACTATCTTGGATAGGGGAGATATTCTATCGATTGCAAAATACTCGTACTTGAAATGGAACGTAGTGCTTCCTCATGACCTATTCAACTCGGTCGGGTAATAGTTACTATACATAAATATAACATACAAAATAGCGGCAAATAGGTATATATATGAACTATAACTTATGCAGCGCTGTATGAATAATTATTCATAATCCGGTAACATTCATTTATCTATTTTAGAACAGAATGGCACTATTTGAATCCCTATTTTCCTATTGTCACTAAGGTGAAACCTATGCTTTACAAAAAAAAAATAGAGGTACCAATTTTTTGTACTCACCTTTCATGTAAATGGCTGAACTTGTGTTTTACGGACACCTACAAAGCAATTAGACTTAACTATGATTGAAAAACATTATAACATGTTGTATTATAGATTACACAGTAAAATTATACACATATTCCGCTTCCAGACCGAAAAATCGGCAATATAGGCAAGGTAGGTAAACTATCCAAAACAGTCGTGAAAAAGAACCATAGACACTAGAGGAGACGCAATGTACCACGGAAGTAAAGAACGTCTGTGTAACGATCCATCCATCATCAGTTTTTTCGGTTGATGAATAAATAATACTGCTTATTTAGGGAAACTGAATTATATCATGGTGATAGTTAGTCATACTTATATTGTTACTCGTAGAGTATAAAAATAAACAAACATTTTGAAATACTAACCAAATAATTAAAAAAGAAGGTATGGAATTCGTATCGATACTTCTAACATCATTAAATAATCGACTTCGTGACTAAACCCAATGCCATCCTAATGAAAATACATAGAAGCACTGGTTCTCTGGGTGCTCCGTTTATATAAATTATGGCTTCCTCGTATTCGGTTAGTAAATAAATATGAGAATTTGATTGAGCTAGATCGAGCCCATTGACTAATAAATAGAGGCTTCCTAAAAGCACTTCACTTATGTTTTTGGAATTTATTAAAACGAGGTGCATAGTGATGCATAGATGGCGCCATTAGCACAATCAGTAAACTACAGACCGTCGTTGGCATGGTTTCTTTGAAAAATAAATAAACTACACTAAAGGTAAGTACTGAAGTCTTTCCAAAGTTAATTGGTTCAGATAAGGTCTGAATTCGGCAAGTCTTGGCAAAACGGTTCGTGATGACCATGTGGTGGCTATAAAAACAGTTTAGTTTAATACCGTTATGACTCGACATACCTACTCGCTAGAGTAAATATGTTCCTTGCTTACTAGCACAGACTACTTAGAGATACTACGTACTAGTGAGTAGTGACTTTAGTCCTCCGCTATAAAAATGAGCTTTAAGCACAGAACACATAATTTATACTCCATATGTGTTCTGTGCTTAAAGCTCATTGTAGACTACGCCATAATATAATAGCATTAAAGTTTATAGCACAACAATACGAACATAAATGTAGGGAACAGCAGATTTTTTTTTTCGCGATTTCTGGTTTGATCCCATAGTAAAAGTTGTTCATAATGATGAGTACAATGACCTCTTGACAAGAGGTTGTTAATGTTTTACCAATAACCCTGTACCTATATTATTTAAATGTATGGCGAGCGATATTGTTGTGCTATAAACTATATGCTATTCTATTATAGCGTCGTCTGAAATGAGCTTTAGTCGCTGGGATCGCTAGGAGTATATGTGTTCTGTGTAGCAATCTCACGCCAACACAAATTTTGACGTCACTAGCGACAAATCAACTGTCACTGCGTATCAAAGAGTAATATAATAATACGGAAGCTGCGTATGTATCTCTGACCTCTGTGCGAGGGCCGTTCAATACAAAACCCTGCATTACATTATAATCTGTGCGTTCAATACAAAGACTACAATATAATGCGGGTTCAATATATTCTCGGTATCGGCATGAAATAAGATGTAAATTCATTTTTTTTTTTTCAATGTAATGCCCATTAGCCCATTGCATTTATTACATCTCTAAATTTACTTTCAATACATAGAACTATTATTACTTAGCGCAGTACTCTATCTCAGTGTTTCAATTGGTACCTATCCTGTGAAAAATAACTTTCCTCTCTCTTTAAAAAATGCGCATTTATTGCCGCCTTGAGCTCTTCATCGTTGGAAAATCGTTTCCCACGAAGGTCGGAATTGTCGTGAAAAAGCAACACACCGGTGGTCTAACCCCGTCTTTTCTTCCTGTAAATTTCGTAAAGTGGATGCGTAGGAGACTGCGTTTATGGTTTCACCTTTTTAGGGTTCCGTAGTTCCTACAAGGATATTATAGTTTCGTCATGTCCGTGGTCTGTCTGTCTGTCTGTCCGAGGTTTTGCTAAGAGACCGTTAGTACTAGAAAGCTGTAATTTTGTAGGAGTGTGAAGGTATATCAATTACGCCGACAGTGGTAAAATAAAATTTTGGAAAATATTTTTTTTAGGGTAGGAACCTAGCTCCCCTACATGTGAAGTGGGGGTGAATATTTTATTCGTCCTCTACCCCATCGAGTGGGGTATAGTTGAATAGGTCTTCTAAAATGACTTAGGGGTTGCTAAAACTATTTTTCGATTTAATGCTCCATTTACGAAATATTAAACTTTAAATTGCAAATTGTTTCAGTAGGGCGTCCCCCCTCTAAAAGCCAAAATGCTGGCTTGAAAAATCTTTAAAAATTCACGATGATAGTGCATTTCATGAACTTTAAAGGAAAATTATAGCGGTTATGATAACTTTATTAGTTTAGCAGTAATAGTCGTTAATCTTGGGTGTTAGATAATTTTGTACCAAATACAAAATCCTTAGCATTAATCCTATATAGTGACTAAGATGTAGTAGTTGCTTGTTTATGACGGGTAAAGACTTGCATTAAAAAACAAAATATGAATTAAAAAAACAAAAAATTATCATACGTTTCACAATACTGCCGCTAGATGGCGCTGTATCAACGGGGTTACGCTTTCATTCGAGTACCTATAGAAATCACAAACGAACTTTGTTTAATTTTCGAATTACAATTTTGTGAATTGAAATAATAACTTGGCAGCAATCGTACTCTTATTTTTTAGCTTTACAAGGAAGAAATTGGTTCTTATTAGTTAATGTCTAATCTATTCAAATAATGAGGGATTTTCTTTTCAACGCTTCCGTAGTCGCTGGATAGATGGCGCTGAACTTGGTAAGTTACTGCAAGGAACGGAAGCCACATATTTTTTTTATTAATTCACTTGAATGTAATTTTGAGATCGTAAAACGAAAGCAAACGAAATTGTCACTCAACGAGCGTATATGACGTGACGCAATGTTTTTTTTTCCAAGCGTTTTGACTTTGGCATCTAGTAACGTAGTCAGTTCAACGCCATCTTCAGGGTTCTTGGAAACTATGTTTTTTTTTTAATACTGAAAAGAAAAACCTCTCATTATCTTCGAAAATCAATATTTTGTTGTGTGCAAGGTATGACCTCCGTGGTTACGTCATGTGTTAAAGTTTTGTTTTACTCTGGACACCCTTGTCACATATTGTTATTATAACCATAAACTCCTAATATCTTTACCATTACTTATATTCATTCATTATATTCTGAATAAAGAACAGCAGAATCGTAATCGTACTATCTTGTGATAACGGGCTACTACGACACGCGTCCATCCGTGTGGTGTCGGACTTAAAGAATTGCACCACCCCATACTTCCCGTGGGTGTCGTAAAAGGCGACTAAGGGTCGTACCGGAGAATGGGCAGCAGCGTTCTCTATGCATTCCACCACCATACTATACTGCGATCGCCAACCCGCCTGCCAAGCGTGGCGATTATGGCAAAACCCCCCCAAGAATGACAAGCACAAAAATCACTAGGCCCCTAGTACCCGGCGGCCCGCCTACTCTTGGTTACGGTAGCGGCCAAGGCCACGGTGAGGCAAGGGGTGCTAAGAATCCCCGGAAGAGATCCGGCTACCACAATCACCGAAAACTGGACCTGGCAACATACAACACGCGTACACTCCGGACCGACGAGAAGATCACCGAACTCGAGGAAGAATTGAGCAAGATACGATGGAGTATAGTGGGGTTATCTGAAGTCCGAAGAGAGGGGGAGGACTCGATAATCCTTAAATCCGGAAACTTGCTCTATTTCCGGGAGGGCAACCAGCAGTCCCAAGGTGGTGTCGGGTTTATCGTCCATAAGTCCCTTGTGAGCAACGTGGTGAAGATCGAGAGTGTGTCGACCAGGGTGGCGTACCTTCAGTATACTCACTACTCACTTCAGTATACTCACTACCGTATACTCAGAATATCCGAAAGGTATTCGCTGAAGGTCGTACAGGTTTACGCCCCGACCTCGTCACACCCCGACGATGAGGTGGAGACCATGTATGAGGATATTTCCAGAGCCATGCATGGCTCTAAAACTCACTTTACCGTTGTCATGGGGGACTTCAACGCGAAACTGGGTAAACGTAACGATGATGAGCTGCGAGTGGGGCAATTTGGAGTTGGATGCCGGAACCACCGGGGCCACCTACTGGCCAGTTTTATGGAGAAGGAAGGCCTCTTTATGATGAATTCCTTCTTCAGAAAACGTGAGCATAGAAAGTGGACCTGGCAGAGCCCGGATGGTGCAACTAAAAATGAGATTGACTTCATTATGTCGACGAAGAAGCAAGTATTCAATGATGTCTCTGTGATCAACGCGGTGAAAACCGGAAGTGATCACCGTATGGTAAGAGGCACATTGAACTTAAATATCAAGCTGGAAAGATCTCGACTGATGAAGTCTACGCTCCGTCCAGCACCGATCCAGATTCAAAACCCCGAGAGCTTTCAGCTCGAACTCCAGAATCGTTTCGAATGCCTAGGGAGCTCCGTGGACGATTATAACGATGGGTTCGTGGAAACTGTCCATACGGTCGGGTCTAAGATCTTCAAGACCCGCCGTACGAATTCAAAAAAGAAGCTCTCTGATCCTACTTTGCGGCTCATGAAGAAGAGGCGCGATATGATCCTGCAGTCTACGGATGATGCGCTAAATTACCGGCAACTCAATAGACGGATCTCTAAGGCCTTGAAAAGCGATCTTCGCCGTTTTAATACAGATCGTATTAAGGACGCGATAGAGCGAAATAAAGGTTCCAAGGTCTTTGCTAGAGATCTGTCTATTGGGCAGAGCCAGCTTACGAGACTGAAGACCGATGATGGCAGGATCGTATCCGACAAACCTGAGCTGTTGAGAGAGATCGAGAGGTTGTATGGACAGTTATACACGTCAACAAATAACCCCGCTATGAATCTGGCAAACGACCCAAGAGCTAGATTGACCCGGCACTATACCGAAGACATCCCGGACGTCAGCCTGTACGAGATTAGGATGGCTCTGAAGCAGCTCAAAAACAACAAGGCACCGGGTGATGACGGAATTACGGCCGAGTTGCTGAAGGCTGGCGGAAAACCCGTCCTGAAGGCCCTTCAGAAGCTGTTTGGTTCCGTCATACTCGAGGGCAAAACACCACAGGCATGGAACAGGGGTGTGGTGATACTTTTCTTTAAGAAGGGCGATAATGCCCTCCTTAAGAATTATAGGCCCATCTCACTCCTGAGCCATGTCTACAAGCTGTTTTCGAGAGTCATCACGAACCGTCTCGCGCGCAGGTTTGACGACTTCCAGCCTCCCGAACAAGCCGGATTCCGTAAAGGCTTTAGCACCGTAGACCACATACATACGCTGCGACAGGTTATACAGAAGACCGAAGAGTATAACCTGCCTCTCTGCTTAGCGTTTGTGGACTACGAGAAAGCCTTTGATTCGATCGAGACATGGGCTGTGCTGCAGTCTCTTCAACGGTGCCAGATCGACTATCGGTACATCGAAGTGCTGAAGTGTCTGTACGAAAACGCCACTATGTCAGTCAGACTCCAGGATCAGGCCTCGAAACCTATCCTTCTGCAGCGAGGTGTGAGACAGGGAGACGTTATCTCTCCGAAACTGTTCACCGCTGCACTGGAGGATGTCTTCAAGGTTCTGGACTGGAAAGGGGCTGGCATCAACATCAATGGCGAGTACATAACTCACCTTCGGTTTGCCGACGACATCGTAGTTATGGCTGAGACTATGGAGGACCTCAGTACAATGCTCGATGACCTCAGTAGAGCCTCCGAAAGAGTGGGTCTTAAAATGAACATGGACAAAACAAAGGTCATGTCAAATGCCCATGTAACACCCACTCTCATAAAAATCGGAGATGCTACACTCGAAGTCGTGGACGAGTACGTTTACCTAGGACAAACCGTCCAGTTAGGTAGGTCTAACTTCGAGAAAGAGGTAAATCGACGAATCCGATTCGGCTGGGCAGCGTTCGGGAAGCTACGCAATATCTTCTCGTCCCACATACCGCAGTGTCTCAAGACGAAAGTCTTTGACCAGTGTGTGTTGCCAGTGATGACTTATGGAACGGAAACGTGGTCGCTCACAATGGGCCTTATAAGAAGGCTAAAAGTCACCCAAAGGGCAATGGAGAGGGCTATGCTTGGAGTTTCCCTGCGTGATCGAATCAGGAATGAGGAGATCCGCAGGAGAACCAAGGTAACCGACATAGCCCGAAGAATTGCCAAACTTAAGTGGCAGTGGGCAGGGCACATTGCTCGCAGAACAGATGGCCGATGGGGCCGAATGGTTCTGGAGTGGCGACCGCGTACCGGAAGACGTAGCGTTGGAAGGCCTCCCACAAGGTGGACCGATGACCTTGTGAAGGCCGCAGGAACCCGTTGGATGCGGGAAGCACAGGACCGGTCGAAGTGGAGGTGCTTGGGGGAGGCCTATGTCCAGCAGTGGACGTCTTTCGGCTGAAATTATGATGATGATGACGACACGCACTTGGCCGGTTTTTAGGGTTCCGTTGCCAAATGGCAAAAAATAGATTCGTCATGTCTGTCTGTCTGTCCGTCCGTATGTCACAGCCACTTTTTTCCGAAACTATAAGATCTATACTGTTGAAACTTGGTAAGTAGATGTATTCTGTGAACCGCATTAAGATTTTCACACAAAAATAGAAAATTTTGGGGGTTCCCCATACTTAGAACTGAAACTCAAAAATTTTTTATTCATCAAACCCATACGTGATACGATAACGATGACGTGATACGATACGGTGATACGTGCCCGCAGTGCACCGTACACGGCATCGTGCCGCGGCACGATGCTGTGCCGTCTCCCGGTAGCGGCGTCGTGCCGTTACACGGTGGCCGGTGCCGTACCGTAGACATGTCGCACCTTCGGTAGAACAAGGGCACAATTGTCAAAAATTGCAAAAATGAGTTAAGTATACAGAAATGCCTTAAAAATGCTATTTGAACTGGAGGAACAAAGACAGTCATTTAATTCCTTTAAAAATCCGCTAGGCGAAAATAGTGACTTTGTTTTAAAATTAAAATTAATTGAAAAAAAACTAAAAGTTCTTAATTCTTGTTAACTATACGCCTAAAAAGGATATAGTATATAGTTTATATCATGCAAAGAAGAAAAACTTTCGAGCAATATTAACAGAGCAAGACCTCACTGAATGCAATAAATATCTTAAAATAGCTCTCCTGTAAAATAGCAAAAACTGCAATTATGCCCTTGTTCTACCGAAGGTGCGATGTGTCCACGCCCTTACGGAACCCTCGGTCCGCGAGTCCGACTCGCTCTTGTCCGGTTTTTTTGTGTATTCAATCAGCAACATTTCCTTTGAATCAGTGATGCCATGATTTTTCCGACAGACGAAACGACTTTGAATTTCTCAGGGGGCGCAGTGCCCTTCTTGTGCCACTGCATGGTCTCTTGCTTACTTTCAGGGTCATAATAATGAACCCACGTTCATCTCCAGTAACAATTCGATCGAAAATACTTGATGCTCTAAATACTCTCTATTGCACTCGATTCGCACTTGCTTTTGAGACGTCATGCCGCCCGTGAGCTTTCACGGCACCCATCTTGCACTGAATTTTGAAAGGTAAGAAGAAGGTAAGGAAGAAGGTCATTGCTCGATAACAAACGAGCATCTCTGCTATCATGTTGATCTTCATTCGGGCATCCTCCAGTATAAGCTTCTCAACTTTTTTCACGTTTTCTTCTGCAGAGATAGTAACCGGACCGCCCGGGCCTGGCTTATTGATACGAGCTACGGGTGTAGTGTCAAAGGGAAAACTTCTCAAAATCTTGGTCAAATTCTTGTGCAATATTTATAACAAAACTATTACCTACCTACAAACAAATATTCCAGTTTTTACTTAAAACTAAAAATTACGAAGTAAGTAATTTAAAAAAATTAAACCGACTTCAAAAAGAAATGAACTCAAAATTATGTAATAACTTTAATTTCGGAAGACAGTGGCAAAAAACTAAAACTAAAATATTGATCCCAAGACACTGACTTCCGAAATTAAAGAAATTTCATAATTTTGAGTTAATTTATTTTTGAAGTCGGTTTAATTTTTTAGGGTTCCGTACCCAAAGGGTAAAAACGGGACCCTATTACTAAGACTTCGCTGTCTCTCCGTCCGTCTGTCTGTCACCAGGCTGTATCACAAGAACTGCGATAGCTAGACTGTTGAAATTTTCACAAATTATGTATTTTTGCTGCCGCTATAACAACAAATACTAAAAACAAAATAAAATGAATATTTAAGGGGGGTCCCATACAACAAACTTGGTTTTTCGGCGTTTTTGCCTTGTGGTACGGAACCCTTCGTGTGCGAGTCCGACTCGCACTTGGCCAGTTTTTTAAATTACTTTTTTCATAACTGGGAGGCTAGAAAAGTATTGTAAATCGCACTGCAAATTACCTACTTATTTTGTCATTGAATCGGGTACATAATAATAATGCGTAGAATGCAAAGGTGGCAACGAATGTTTTTTATGGAAGCAGGCCGGGGCCCCCATTGACATAGAAAAGTAGGGGCCCCCGAAGATCCCGGGGCCCTGGGCACTTGCCCAGAGTGCCCAATGAACAAGAGGGGCCTGATGATGGAGCCAGGAAGTGGATAGTAAAACTCTTTAGGGACTACTTGTAAGCCCCTCGAGTTTGCTAGTAGCCCCTTATCGTCCTAGCTTCGTTGCCTTTATACTTATTAACTTATTGAAGAATTTAATAGACGAAAAAATAAAAATATGTAGTACCTAAATAAATAGTTAAAAAAATGAAACTAAAAAACATAAAACACGTAGGTAGGTACTAAAAATGATAAAATAATTAAATTCACCTAAGTAAATGGAATTCTGAATATTTTTAGAAAACAGAATAATAATTACCTATACCGATACTTTTTACAAACACCGTACCTATCTAGGATAATAATGATCTACGGCGTAAAGAAATAAAATGTAAATACACCTCTATAGTTACTTTACTCTTTGAAATACACTGAGATGACTTACCACCACTTTACCACCCGCGGATTTAGTTTACATAAGGAAAAATAAGCAACCGATGACTTAACTTGGATTTACTTACTTATGGATACATATCAAACTAATGACTTTAACTGGAACTACCTAGTACCTTAATTATCAAAAATTAAACCCGAATTTACAAAAAAATACTAATGACTAGGCAGCATGGTCCACAAGACATGGAACAAAAGAAAAAAAATGTAAATGTCAACGGTACAATGACAATCTGCCTTCTTGACGACTTCTGTCTTGGTCTTGTCATTGTCACTTTTAGTGCTGTCAGGTCAGGTTGTGTAATAAAAAATAATAATGAATGCTCTAAGGAGGACTAAGTTAAGGGCTTTAACTAGATATTACAGCGAAGTTGCCGGGGGTGCTCAGAGTACGCCCCCACCACCTGCGCAGGCCAGTCAAACAATCCCCAACGTTCCTGGACTGAGCAGCAATGTAATCCAGCCAACGGTTCAACCCGTGGGACCTGGCGTTGACCCTAAAAAGACCGGAGCCTACAAAGTCCCTGAATACTTTCAATACGATAAAATGAGTTTCTTCGAAGCTGAAATTGAAATGGCGAGCTTTAGATGCCCTCAACCATCCGCTCTCAAAAAGTAATGTTTGCTGAATATTGTCTTTTGACCCACTGACCTGTCTTTTGTTATAGTTAATTTAATAAATTATTAGAGAAGGTTAACCATTGTTTTATTTCTATTATATGTTTTAGCACTTGTGTGATCATCAGCATCGTCATCATCTACAGCCCACCTTCACCCACTGTGTATACCGAGGCCTCTCTTTTCTTGTGTCGATCGCCACGCTTCTGTGTCAGCCTATGCATGTTGACTGATGCATTTATATTGGCAGGTTCAGAAAAGCCGTAATGATTATTATGGTTGGTATATAAATTCTCCAACTGGGCTGTTTGCGATACCCATCTATAACACTGTCTGATTGACTCAGTCAATCGGGCACTCCTGCCACTGCAAAGGGTTATGTGATATTGTTTACAAGGAAAAGTTTCCATTATGATTAGTTCATTTAAAATATTAAATGCACTTCCTATAAGAGGTTGTTGATGTCTTTTAATTATCAGCAACAGACATTAGGTAGATTCATGTTTAAATAACAATACTTTGTGAACCACACAAAAAGAGAAGTTATCCTCATGTAAACTTCCTGCCTCTGTCTATAAAATAGGGCTGGTGCAGATCTTTTATTTCTGACTGTTAAAGAATGCACATTTCTGCCTGGCACTGTTCCATTATCTAAAATACTAATGGCACTACATATATAATCATTGAGTACCTATGTAACATTGTAATTTCTCTTTATGAACAGGACAGGAATAATTCCACCAGTGCAGTGTGGTTTATAAATTTACAAAAATATTTTGTTTGTTCAACTTTAGGTATGTACTATATCAAAATGAAAGTAATTTATGATGTACTTATCTTAGATATATTACCATAACAATTGTCAGAAGCACAAGTCTGACAACCAGTCTTACCAAGCATTGTACCTATTTTTTGTTACTCAGTACTTAATTGGGTGGCTTGTGGAAGTCAGACAGGCACACAGAACATATATAGGTACCTTAAAGGGGACAGGCAGTTGCTCCTTGTCAAGCTACATCTGACGTGTTAGACGCGAACCTAACCCTAACCATGCCACGGCCAGGCGCACACCGCATTGTACCTACCCGACGGGCTCGACTTGTCGGGTCAATTCAGTGGGATGCCGCGCGCTGTCCGTGTGGCAAAGAGTAAAGTAACTATCGTGTGGCACGTGGGGTATTTATCTATATACCTATACTATAGTTCTGTCTAAAAGTAAAAGTGCGCAGTGCTGCACACCCCTGTCCCCTATACTATTTTACTTTACCTACTTTATTTCAATGTTAATAAGGTTGATTTCAGAGTGACTAGCATTATTGGCAAAGTTATAAAAATGTTTGAAGTTGTAGCATAAACTAACTTTATTGTGTAGGAATTTTCCAATAATTCATATTCGTTTACATTTTTGGCTAAAAAATCGCAAATGAAGATTAGTTGGGAAAAGGCTTGGTATAGAATATAGATTGAATGAATCCACATTATAAATCGACGGCGAAGTGCTAATACCTCCTCCTAACTGACATTTTTTTATCGTTTTGAATTTAAAAGCGTTTTTCGCATGTTTTAGTGAAATCGTTAAGTGTATTTTTAGTTGCAACAGCATTCCATTAAAATGTTGAAATATGTACCTCCCAACTAAACCAACACAACAAGTCTATTTTTGAACGTTTTTTTTTTGTTTGTGTAAATTTTTGACTTTGTCAGTTAGGAGGTATTGGCACTTCGCCGTCGAAATACATAAATTCTTTTATCAAGAACTCCATTGCTACTCAATTCAAAAATAAGATAAAATAATGAAAAGTGATAGTAGAAATTAAGATAGGTAGGTATGTACTATGAAATAACAAGAACATTAAATTTTGTGGTCATTTTATTTCAATCAATAGATTCCCATACATGCTATAAACCTACAACTAAATAACGTAAAATGCAATAATATTATATTTAAACTGGCTGACTTTATACATAATATTATTTGTAATGCTCGTGGTACCTACATAGACAAATGCATTAAACAAGAACTGAAGCAACACCACCTATAAGTACAGCAGCATCAACATCTGTAAGAGTGGTAGCAGGCTCCAGGCTTTCAGCGTACACACTCTCAGCCTCATGTTACTTCTTCTTTGTAAGCTTCTCAGACAAGTCGTCAAAGGTGGGGTCCTGAAGGTTGATCATCAAGCTGTTACCAGGAAGGAATACACGGTTTTGAGATTGAGCAATCATCCTAGAGATGCTTTGAGCAGCACGGATCTTACGCAGCTTCAAGTAACCAGGGTTCATTCCCATAGCTTTTCCCAACATTTCAGCGGCTTCAGCTTCACCCTCAGCCTGTACAATTTTCTGCTGACGCTCCTGCTTGGCTCTTTCAACAACGAAAGCAGCACGCTGAGCTTCCTGTTGGGCCACCTGCTTAGCCTCAACAGCAGCAGTGTATTCCTTACCAAAACTTAATTCAGTCAGAGACACATCATCCAAAATAATATTGAAATCAGCTGCACGCTCCACCAGCTCTCTTCTGATTAAAAGTGAGACCTGTTGACGCTGAGTAATCAATTGAGATGCATTGAATTTTGCAACAACGGATTTCAGTACTTCGTTGCAAATTGATGGCAATACTTTTTCATCATAATCAGTGCCAAGCTGTCTGTACATCGTGGGGAGTGACATCGCATCGGGGCGGGAGAGTACTCTCAAAGAAATGTTCACCATTTGTAAATCCTTAGATCCGGTGGGCGAAGAAATCTTCCGAGGTCTTGACCTGATGTCGTAAATGATGGGGTACTGGAACCAAGGTATACGGAAGTGCAAACCTTCACTCATGACGTGTTGCTGTATACCTCCTATTCTGTTGAACATGATGGCACGGTGACCACCTTCGACGGTAAATAAGGATTGCGATACCCCGTAAGCTGCCGCACCTAAAGCAGCCACCACTTTCAGACCGATGTTGAGGCCAGGGGGTCCACCCTTGGCGAATTTGCCCGCCATATCGTTAAGCTTACTTTGAGCCATGTTTATTACGTTCCAACAAGTACAATATTATTAAATTTCAATACTTTCCGAGAAAAAATTCTAACCTAAAACGGCAGGCCGAAATGGAACAATTTTATTGTGCAATGGCCATGACCATAGACAAAAAAAGAAACAACATATTTAAAAAGTATTTTGGTTTTCTATAAACCGTCAACTTGCACTGAGCATAATCGAACTTTTAGGCGATTTAGTGTACAACCCTAGACCATCAACAATAATTTTTATTGACATGAAAATGACGTTTAATTTTTTATGTCTGTGATTTAGAAATTCAGCCGAAAGCAAAATGTCTGTTTTCGTATATTTCGTCTAAAATATTTACCTTATTTACCTGTAATGAAAAGCGTCTTTGTTCTTTTGTAGTTCAGTTCCATTGGTAAAAGTTTAAACGTTGTTTATATATTGATAAATTAGAATATCGTGATCGCCTAACTATGGATTCGTGTATTGGAGTTGAACAGGATTTGGACAAAGCTTTAACAAAATTTAACTCTCTAAATGGTCACACAAATAGAGTTCTACAGGATATAATAGACCAAGTTGAAGAACTGAGAAAAGAAACTGCAAAACGTAAGTGATTTGTTGTTCCCCCCTCTACGTGCCCTCTTTGTTCACTTGGTGTCCTGTTTACGTATGTGACCATGACAAGACGAATTTCATTTATATACTAATGCCAATTTCTTAGCTTTACCGGTCAGTGGGTCGTCTTAGGCTTTCACCTCTCAACAGGACAAGTAATAAAAGCTTTAGTAATCAAAATAATGAAACGTTTCTCAGTTTTGTAGATATGTAATATATCAGCCCTTACTCTTTCTCAAGTTCTTATCTAAGCTCAGCAGTAAACAAACTATTCATAACATGTGTTTAAGTTTATAAAAACAGGTCTGTGAGTACCTTATATATTTGATAACATTGCCTGCCACACATGCAATGGTGGAATTTGACCTTTGGTTCATATTATTATTATTTGGTTAGACACACTAGCAGCTAATTAGCTGATGTGTGTGTACCGTATAGCTTGGAGATATTTAATCTGTCCAGTCGATTCTTGAAGCAGTTCAGTGTGGGAGCCGTCACAAGAGTAGTATAATTAGTTACTTTAGAGAGAAAGAGTAGTAGAGCCTTTGACCCTTTAGTTTGTTTCGCCATATCTTCTCAGAGGTACAGGACTCGCCAGCATGTTATTTGGCAAGGTATTCGCATAGTGGGAGTAAGTTTGCAAATACAACGTGTAACGTTAAATTCGTAAAACATCTTAAGAGGTCATTGTACTCATCATTATGAACAACTTTTACTACAGCACCAAACTTGAAATCGCAAAAAAAAATATTGGCTGTTCCCAACATTTATGTTCGTATAACTCGTTAAAATGTAGGGAACAACTTTCGATTTCATCTTGGGTCCCATAGTAAAAGTTGTTCATAATTATGAGTACAATGACCCCTTAAGAGGTTTTGCACATTTAACATTACACCTTGTGTATCTATGGTTATTTATTTTTAAAGTCATGTCTGTTTAGAGGAAAGTGATAGAAAGGAAAAACGCATCTAAAAACTTGCTAAGTAATGTACCTGCTACTGTTGTCAGATAGAAAATGTTGAATCCATCTAGCTTATTTTTTAAATAGGACATCAGAATCACTTTTACATGTCATCATGTAAAAGTGATTCTGATATCCTAGGGTTTATGAATAAACACCAAAGGAAATACCGTTCTAAGGATTTCAATATAATGTTTATTTAACCTTTTATTTATATATTGGAAGGTGTGTTTACTAATATTATGTGAGAAGTGTGATCCCTCACAAGGCTAATAGAGTAGTACAGTCACTATGCAAAAGTAAGGATTTCGGTCAAGTGGTTAAGGGTCTGCACGGATACATAAATAACGTTTATGAGTTAGAATGAGAAAGACGATAGTGTTGAAGTAGGATGGATTTGTTTTTGCTACCTTCAACATGTATTTACAGAATAAACAATTTAATTTAATTTATTGCTAGTGGCAAAACATGTTTTTAACACTGAGACACTAACAATAAGACTTCTATTGTGTCTTGTTCAGTATTCTTCAACCAATTAATGATACTTACTTTTCTTTATTATTTTCAGAGGCTGAGGACACACCATTATCGCCAGCACAGGCTATGGTGGTGAGTGACTTAGCAACACTAGTCAAGCAGACTGTGTTTCAAATGTCAACAGGTAAATATTGCAACACTTCTACTGTAATTTGAAAGTTACACTAACAAAGAATTACATTCTCTGCTTATCAGACCATTTAGGTTTGTATTTAATGAGATAATAAAATTAAAGAATTAAAATAGTTATTGAAATAAAATTATTGTTTTAATCTTCGATCAATAATAGTTATTGCTCAAAGGTTTTAATTGAATAAAAATTAAACCGTCATGGGACGCCTGGAAGACATCAAAACTATTTTTGTATAGAACATATGCATGAAGGGATAGTATATTAAAGGAAATAAACATGGCATAATCGAAAATACAATATTCAGATTTCATAGAGGAAAAATTAAATAACATTAAAAAATATGTACTTACATATTAATTTAATACCAAAATTACTCAAGAGTTACGAGCATGTGGCGACAAACAGCCAGTCTGACCCACCGCATTAGATCTTTCACATCAATTAAAATATTAACTTCTTACTACACCACGCCTTATTTAACCACACCACACCCAGTAAAAATTGATGGAAACTCATGTCCATTTTCATTTATATTACTAAATCCCAAGTCAGAGCTAATTCGTCTTCTAATTCCACAGAACATAGGGAACTTCATGCAACAGTGTCCCGAGTAGGCAAGTCTATTGACAGGCACTTTATTGCTGACTATGCATCTGTGGCGCCTAAAGCTGAATCCTTCTGTAATGATGTCAACAGGCCTATCATGGAGCAGGCCATAGCTCAACATTTGTATAGACAGGTAAGAAAATAGTAACTTAATAATCCCAATTTTCTGGGTATTATGCAGAATTAAGGCACTGTGTGGTGCCGGACTTGTCCGTGTGGTGCCGGACTGTCCGTGTGGTGGGACTTAAAGAATAGCACCACCCCGTACTTCCCGTGGGTGTCGTAAAAGGCGACTAAGGGTCTCACCGGAGAATGGGCAGCAGCGTTCTCTATACATTCCACCATCATAGCATACTGTGATCGCCAACCCGCCTGCCAAACGTGGCGATTATGGCAAACCCCCCCAAAATTGGGGGAGGCCTAGGTCCAGCAGTGGACGTCTACCGGCTGAAATGATGATGAAGGCACACGTATCAAATGGAAATGGATCGGCACCGTATCGCCTTTCGCCTCGCCGTCAAACAGGCGTCAATCTAAAGTGAGCACGTAACCAAAGCGGATTAGAAGCTCCGATACGTCGACTGGGCTACGGCTAGGCGACGCCGTGCTTACGGCTCGCCGACCGGAGGGGTGAGAGGGGCAAGCGAGGACGAAGAGACGTAAGCTCGGATACGGAGACACGTAAGCGCGGGGACGACGAGCCGTAAGCGCGGGGACGACGACGAGCCGTAAAGGTCATAGCACACTTAAGGTCATAGCCCACTTACACGACTCTGCTCCCACCCGGCAAAAATAATATAATTGAAATATGGGCTTTAAATATTGCTCTTTAGATTATACTTTACATTGGCATCATAAATTAGCAGACAGCTCGCTGTCATCGAGCTTACTGCCGTCAGACTGCTCGGTAGTTGACGCCACGCTGGCCGCACGTTGTAGACGAGCAGTGAGCGCGCGGACACCGAGCCGGTCGGCGCGGTGTCTGCGCGCTCACTGCTAGCAGTCGCCGCGCCGTCGCCGCTCAGTTTACTTACTCTATGGCTCAGTTGGTCAGTATCTACCAAGCAATCCGCACGCTCGATCTGTTTCCCAGTGTTTTCGCAGGTATTGCGAGCGGTGTTGGAGCAGAGTCGTTTAAGTGTGCTATGACCTTTAAACGATTCTGCTCCAACACCGCTCCCACCCAACACCGCCCAAAACTAAGACGACTGCTCGCAGTCCACGCGGCGACAGCTAGCAGGCACCCAGCAGTCCACGCGGCGACAGCAAGCAGGCACCCAGCAGTCCACGCGGCGACAGCTTGACTGGCATCATACAGATAGGGGATATCTTCGCACTTCTTCTATAAGTTTTTCTTTGTGCATAATGGAATGGATGTTCAATACCTGCGAAAACACTGGGAAAGAGATCGAGCGTGCGGATTGCTTGGTAGATACTGACCGACTGAGCGGCGACGGCGCGGCGACTGCTAGCAGAAAGTGCGCAGACACCGCGCCGTCCGGCGCGGTGTCCGCGCGCTCACTGCTCATCTACAACGTGCGGCCAGCGTGGCGTCAACTACCGAGCAGTCTGACTGCAGTAAGCTCGATGACAGCGAGCTGTCTGCTAATTTATGATGCCAATGTAAAATATATCTAAAGAGCAATATTTAAAGCCCATATTTCAATTATATTATTTTTGCCGGGTGGGAGCAGATTCGTGTAAGTGGGCTATGACCTTTACGCACCGCACCGCGGTTCGTGAGTTTGTTCGGCGAGGCGATTACGTAACGATTACGATTAGCGTGCGTTGCAGTAGGGAGTTTCATACAAAGAATACTGAACGGCTCGAGTTGATACGGTGCCGATCCCTTTCTGGTTTGATACGTGTCGACGGCGAAGTGCCAATACCTCCTAACTGAAATTTTTTGAGAAATTCACTTTTTTATCGTTTTGAATTTGAAAGCGTTATTCGCATGTTTTAGTGAATCGCCTAAGTGTATTTTTAGTTACAACAGCATTCAATTAAAATGTAGAAATATGTACCTCCCAACTAAACCAACGCAACGTGTCTATTTTTGAACGTTTTTTTTAGTTTGTGTTTTTTGACTTTGTCAGTTAGGAGGTATTGGCACTTCGCCGTCGGTGTGCTATGCCCTTTAATCATCAGAATGTAGTTTAACATAGTATAATGTTAATCTATACTATATGCATAGTTGTATACGAGAGGCTTGTGGCTAAGTAATAACGGCCGACCGGGTCGATTGATCAGGTTAAGGTACGCTTGCCGCGGTTGGTCCGTGGATGAGTGACCATCTTTACACATTAAGACCTCTCATTGCCTCGGAAAGCATGTTAAGCCGTTGGTTCCGGCTGTCATTCGTGGATCTTTGACAGTCGGTTGCGGGTCGTCAGAAGCCCGAAAGTCTGACAACCAGTCTTACCATGGGGTATCGTATTACCCACTAATTGGGTTGTGTAGGTCAGATAGGCAGTCGCTCCATGTAAAATACTGGTATTCAGCTGGATCCGGTTAGACTGGAAGCTATAGATGCATAGTTGTATACTATCCATACTAATATTATAAATTCGAAAGTAACTCTCTGTCAGTCTGTCCGATGTATGTTACCTTTTCACGTTTTAACCTCTGAACGGACGTCAATAAAATTTGGCAGAGAGATAGATTGCATCCCGGGGAAGGACATAGGATAGTTTTTATCGACATACCTCGCGGGCGAAGCCGCGGGCGGAAGCTAGTAATATTATAAATACGAAAGTAACTCTGTCTGTATGTTATCTTTGCACGCCTAAACCACTGAGCGTATTTTGATAACATTTGACGAGGAGATCGATGGCATCCTGGATAAGGACATAGCGACGGCGAAGTGCCAATACCTCCTAACTGACATAGTCAAAAATTTACATAACCTGAAAAAAACGTTCAAAAATAGACACTTTGCGCTGGTTTAGCCGGGAGGTACGTATTTCAACATTTTAATTGAATGCTGTTGCAACTAAAAATACACTTATGCGATTTCAATAAAACGCGAATAACGCTTTTAAATTCAAAACAATAAAAAAAGTGTATTTCTCAAGGAATGTCAGTTAGGAGGTATTGGCACTTCGCCGTCGATAGGCTACTTTTTGTGCCTGTAGCACATTCTCGTGTGATCATTTCTGACATCCACGTGGGCGAAACCACGGGCAAAAGCTAGATATTTGTTTTTTGTTTGAACGTGCTAATCTCTGAAACCACTAGTCGGATTTGAAAAAATATTTTTGCATATTATAGCGGAAGCGGAATTCTTGAGGAAGGTTATAGGTTATTTAACATCACGCTACGACCCTTAGGAGCTGAAAAAAAAGAAAAATATATATCATATGTATTTATATGTAATTAGGTATATACTATATTCATAGTTTTGATAGGTCTATGCGTATCTTTATATTTAAAATATTTATTCCAATGTTCTTGATTGCACCTACCACTGTTTGTCTCTGCATCACCCAAAGGTTGACTGGTAGAAAATGCCTATGGCATTAAGTCCGCCTCTGTACATTTATGTGCTTGAAGTATTAAATAAAATAAATAATAAATTTAAAAAGTCAGAAAGAACGCTAAGCAAAAACGAAGCAGTAGCGCGGGCGATGCGACACGGTGCCGGTCTCACCGCGACTGAGGGAGTTTTATAAAAATGTTGCTGTTATTTTAGTATATCGACGGCGAAGTGCCAATACCTCCTAACTGACATTCCTTGAGAAATTCACTTTTTTTATTGTTTTGAATTTAAAAGCGTTATTCGCGTTTTATTGAAATCGCCTAAGTGTATTTTTAGTTGCAACAGCATTCAATTAAAATGTTGAAATACTTACCTCCCGACTAAACCAACGCAAAGTGTCTATTTTTGAACGTTTTTATCAGGTTGTGTAAAATTTTGACTTTGTCAGTTAGGTGGTATTGGCACTTCGCCGTCGATATTGTGTATCTTACGTCTTCCACGCGAACGAGGGTCGCGAGCAAAGGTATAGTTGTATAGTATATAGTTGTATAAGTTCTATACATTCTACCATAACCGAATTATGGTGTACAAATATTATACAAATGTAATTCTTAACTAAATACAATAAATCTTAACAGGCTGTTGTGATTTATTGACCAAAAAATAGTAAAAAAAATATAATTAGTAAGAAATGGGATATTATTTTTACATTCATTCCTAATAAATATTTACGTCTGTAAAATGCAATTTTACATACATAAATATTATGTATAGACTTATTGTAATTCTTACCATCATCATCATCTGCCTAGCCTTTTCCCAACTATGTTGGGGTCGGCTTCCAGTCTAACCGGATGCAGCTGAATACCAGTATTTTACATGGAGCGACTGCCTATCTGACCTCCACAACCCAGCTACTGGGTAATATGATACCCCTTGGTAAGACTGGTTGTCATTCATTCATTGTAATTCTTACCATATAACACTAATATTATAAAGGCGAAAGTTTGTGAGTGTGTGTGTGTTTCCATGTTTGTTACTTCTTCACGCTCAAACGGCTGGACCAATTTCGATAAAATTTGGTTTGGAGGTAGCTGACTCCCTGGATTAACATATAGGCTACTTTTTATCTCGATATTCTCACGGGATCTTATGCGGGTGAAACCGCGGGGGGTTCATCAGACACAATTAATTAATAAATATTTGCAAACACGTCCTAATTCTAGTTTTCCTTATTTTGTTATTATGTTGCCTAGACTTTTTATAATTATAATATGATTATGTGTCATCAGTTTATCACTCACCATACTGAGTATTCGGTATTACATTACGGCCGATTTCAGTAGACACCTGAAACAGAAAAATTGATTGACTATTTATTAATTATAATGAATGGCAATTGATTGACTATTTATCAATTATAAAAAATGATGTGGCAATTCAGGGCCAGTTGATGTGGAGACGCTTGGTATACCTACCGGCCAAAGCTTCAGTATACTTCATAATCCACAGGGCCTAGAAGATGTAGGGGACGCATTCGTATCAGAAGCGAAGATTACGGGCGTAGAACGTACATGTACGTTCGCGTTGCTGCAACGTTGCGCGGCGGCGTTGGCCGAAGGAGAGCCGAGTGCTGCCCTGCACTGGGCCGAACGTCGTGCGCATGAGTTGCATAACTCGCCCCTTCCTTTCACCTTGCATAGAATGCAGGCCCTAAAGGTATGTTTAACAAATTCACTATAATAATGTACTATACAGGTCTTACTTAATTCAATGGTTGAAATTCACAGACAATCAGTACCCTGGCCCCTGTAATATTTATTTGATTTAAAAGTGTATGCAATGTATTGAATTTGTGTATTTGATATGTTTGACATGCCTCCTATTTTTTTGTGTCTTCTATTATTAATAATTGTATTTCAGTGTGTTATGTTTGTATGCCACTTGCTGTGGCAGGACCTAGGACACACTGATACCTTTATGATTTGTAATGCCTTGTAACAATCATTCTCTGGCCTTATCCTAATTTAATTGGGGTCGGAGAAAACATATCTCGGTCCTTTTCAATACCCGCGCTGAAAGGCTGACGCTACATCTGCTTTGCCTACTATGTCCCCTGTGAACACCCATATTTTCCACCCACAGCTGGCACGCGAGAAGGGCGTCGGTGCAGCCATAGAGTACGCTCGGCGCCAGTTCCCGATGCACGCGATGCGCCACGAGCGCGCGCTGCAGGCGGCCGTGTGCGCGCTGGCGTGGTGCACGCCGGGCGCCGGGCCCGCGCCTGCCATCTACCAGCATCTACTGGACCCGAAGGCGCTGGGTCAGTTGTAACATTACTTTTTATATAGCATTGGAGACCATGGCCCACCTTTCATCTTGCCCCACATGGCCCTGGGGGATCTAATGTCTGCGTCAGCGTATGGTGTTAGCGTTGCTGAGTACTGAGCCAAACAAAAAGTTTAACATTAATTTCAAACAATATGGGCCATTGACATGCTAAAAACAAGAAAGCACTGAATAGCTCAGGAAAATAATATGTTTACTTATTATTACACTGCTGTGTGTTATCCCTAAATAAATAAAAAACTGGCCAAGTGCGAGTCGGACTCGCACACGAAGGGTTCCGTACCACAAGGCAAAAACGCCGAAAAAAACATGTTTGTTGTATGGGAGCCACCCCCCTTAAATATTTATTTTATTTTGTTTTGACGGCAACAGAAATACATAATTTGTGAAAATTTCAACTGTCTAACTATCGCGGTTCTTGGGATACAGCCTGGTGACAGACAGACAGCGAAGTCTTAGTAATAGGGTTTCGTTTTTACCCTTTGGGTACGGAATCCTAAAAAGACAAATTACAGGCAAATTGCGAAAAAAATCCTTGTGAAGATTTCTCACCGGAATTATTTTTATTAAATTCGGACTAGTTTCAGAAATACTGTACTAAAAGTCCATTGGGAAATCGTGTGCGAAAAAACAGATACCGACTGTCGAAAATCAGTTTTTGCAGATATTTTTGAAAGTATTGGCTTTCTGTCAATGCTTGGTCATTACAGCATTACGTATCTAATTCTGCACAATAAAGTCCTACACAGTATTAACGTGGGACCAATAGTTATTGCGATATATGGCCTTCTTCTTCTTAGTTTGTCGATAGCAATCTAAATGGACACTCGGCCCAGAATTCGGCTACTTGTTTGGCGCCATCACCAGCGTCTACCAGTTCCTGTAACGTGCAGCTGACAGGACACGCAGGACACGATATTAAGTGTCCCATCGTTTGTGAAACAGCATATGGCCTTAACAAACCAACATCGTTTTCGCAGGCGCTGAAGCAGCAGAGTTATTCATAAAGGAGGCGTGTGCATTACTCCGCTTGGCCCCACTATCCCCTCTCGCTGGCGGAGTGTTAGCAGGAGCTCGTGTGTTACCTGCACTACACGACATCAGGGCTAAGATGACGCACCCGCACGTCATCGCTGCCTGGTCTGATGACGAGCTGCCTTTCGAGGTAAGATATCCGTTTCATTAATAAAGATTCTTTAGAAGCCATTTCAGTGCGGGGAACTCAGTTTATTAGGATTACATGACATCACAACAACACACCAATATACCATCATATTGACCAGGCATTTGGATATCATAACGCAGGCAGAAACTGCCATAAGTCAAAAATAAACACATTATGGAGCGGGGCTTACAAAAATGCTGTTTACATACAAGTCATACACCCAATTTCTGAATTGAAAAGAAGCTGAAAACTCGTCAAACTTCACTTTACCATTACTTACGTTGATTCCTTTACGTTTTTCCAAAATTATATTTAATTTCGCGGACTGGAGTTTCAATTCAGAATCCGAGTGTCTATTTCTGTTTCATCTTCCACCCCCCTTCGTTTCAGTATTTTTATACCATTGTACTTCGAAAATCTTCTGATCAATAATGTTATGAATCAGGTGGACCTAGGCGAGGACGGCGGCGGCTACCACTCCGTGTTCGCGTGCCCTATCTTGCGCCAACAGGCGTCGGAACAGAACCCGCCGATGAGACTCCTCTGTGGACATGTCATCTCCAGAGACGCTCTTAACAAACTCGCAATGGGTGCCAAGTGAGTATACTCGCAATAACTATAACTCATAGCATTTATTTTAATCAGACGCACCTTGGGCGGGCCGCACCGCATTGTAAAAATCATCTTACAGGATACAGGCAGGCCGCCGCACCGCACTATTTTGTATGAAAATGCGTTGCGCCTGCGGCCCGTTGCGGCTGTAATGTGCGCTTAGCTTTACATGCACTTTTGAATTGTCAAGGACTCTGTCACTTGGTCATAAAGTTGAAGCTAGTTAGTTAGCTACTATAAGTAAAGTAATAACTACTATTTATAAGTAGAATGAATAGTAGGAGCAGTGTAAGGAGCTAACACATTAGCTGCTTTGCAACCAATCCAAATATTCTTACGCCAAATTCAGAGCCTTACAACCTCAATTTTCGGCGATCATGAAATTGCTATTTAATAATGTTATTTACACAATAATTCTTGAAAAACGTGGCGAGATATCAAGTTGAAACCTTTTAAATACAGATGAAAGTTAATAATTCCCATTACTGACTAATTGATGAGCGTAAGCAGTTAATCTGAACAGGGTTTGCATATACTTATTTACTGAACTTTTGGAACAGACCATAATGCACTGCACGGCATTAGCGTGCCTCGTTGCAATAATATCACCCCCCCTAATGGCTATAAGAGAAGAGTCTAATAATTATGTATTATGGTTATAGTTGGGCAATCCACCCGGGTTGACATAAATTATATTTTTAGAGTTGCACAGCATGATGATTGATGCGTGTTGGTTAATTTTGTACGTAGGTACATAAAATGAAAGTGTGTCATCCAATTCATCACTTGCCAACAATAGGTATATCGATTTGAGCTGCACTATTTATACACATTATGTGTGTTATGTGAAAAGGTACTTAGGGATTTTTAACTTCAAAGAGGAGGAGGTTCTCAATTCGACTGTTTTTTTTGTGTGTTTGTTACGCGATAACTCCGGCAATGTAAATGGTCGGAAAAAAATGGATTTCATGGGTTTTAATTTTTTGCACGGAACCCTAATTTTTTTTCAAAATAAAATTAAGTTTTCTTTTCAATTTTCAGATTGAAATGTCCCTACTGCCCCATGGAACAGTCGCCGGCCGAAGCTCGACAGATTTATTTCTCGTGAACAGTTATATAACACTAGAGACCGTTGTTATTTACTTGAAATAATCTCTACAGCAAAAGGTAGCAAAAGGGAACGAACTTGCCACGGTTAGGCTGTGTTGACACTATACGAGTATTCTCGATTAGAAATAAAAAGAATTGACAATTTGTATTTCAAGATCCGATTAGTCAGTCAGGGCCCCAATTCTGTATGGTAATTATTATTCCCCGCGCAATCTTACCACGTGCAAACTAGGCGTTTGTAACTCTTTACGGAACCAACTCACTGATCCGGATCATTGAAGTGATTCAAAAGATTGGTTCAGTTATAACGTTTCAAATGCATCATTTGGATCTGAAACATTGCTCTGTGCTCATTCCGCGCGACGCGTCACTCGCGAGGCGACTGAGCAGTGTGCGAGCGAGAGAGGGAGACTGAGACATACTGAGTTACTTAACTATAGACTCGCGAGTGAGCGGGTGACATAATTACAGTCAGAAAGAGATACCAAATGAGATGTGTATCACTCATACTCTCACAGATTTTGATTCTGTATTTTATATCCTTTGAACCGATGATCCAAATGAGCCAAATGAAACATATCAGTGTTTCGGATTGTTTTAGTAATCGAGATGCAAATGTTCCAATCGCAAAAATGACGCACTTTGCCCACCTCTAGTGCAAACCACGTACGGTTGTCATGCGTGGTATTTTGACAGTTCAAACCAAGCCAACTTCGCATTAATTTCATGCGGTTTCATTAATTGTGTCATAGAGAATACGTTATTAGCGGATGTCGTGATTCGAAGTAAGGAATCATTAAGTGGTCATAGTGAATTAAGGCCCAGATGGTTCTCACTCGTATGGTGTCAACGTAGCTTTAGAATTTGATATTATTACATTATGTCTAGATTTTATAGAATGTGTGAACGTGTCCAAAAATATTAGTAAAAATCGTTATCACTAGCTGACGCGGTGACTAGACATAAAAAAAATAATCAAAAGATTTAGATATAACATTGCGGGACTGAAAAGTAACATTTGATAAAATAATATTCTGTTCTAAGTATGTTATAAAACATGACAGAACTTTTAGGCTTTAATTTTTTTTTTACAATTTGACCAGAGGCAAAAAAATACAAAATTAAATGTTGCAACATGCAAAATTTACAAAACATGGCAGCATAAAAAAATAGTCATGGTGAAGAATGTCTTCGATTCAAATATTTTTTTAGATGATGTATGAATGGTTATGAAGAATTCATTTTATTGAAGTTATGTGCAATACCTACAGCATCCGAATTAGTGCTGACGACTTATAAATGGAGGAAAAATCATCTTTCTGAGCACTCCGTTAGTTTCATTTTAAACATAAAATATAACAGACCTTTAGCAGTTATTCAGTGCATCTGATTTTCTAACAGTAGTTGTGAAAAGTTGAACATCTGAAGCCTGGTTAAAATTGGTTTCAAATCGAAATAGTCAAAGGAGCATTTTCCTATTTTACCGTGATGAGTCTGATATGGCGAATGTTGGAAATACTATTCTAATAGATGTTAAATAAGGTAGACAACATTATATTGTAATTTTAAGACAAATATTATTATTGTATGTTAACGTACTGACTGGTTGTAGAGCCATGCTTTTGTTCTTTTTTGTAATAAAATGAATTCAGTATTCAATTATTATTGTTTTATTTTGAAGCGTACAAAAATCGATGTCAGTCTGGTCTTGTTGCATTCACTTATTTTAATGCTAGGTACACACGCAGCTTCTTTAGTCGCCGGCTATTTCGAAATCTCATTTCCACACAGATTTTGACATCTGTCAGATCATTAGTTGTCAAAATCTGTGTGTACGTAGGGGGTTATTCAGTTTATCCACCCTGAGGTAAATATACGGTAAGTATGCGTGGAAAGGCATGTCTGAGAATCCACTTAGGCCACTGTCCTCTAATAAACAAGTGACTTAGACCTAGTAGATAAACGGAATTTATAGGCTTAGGATGGAGTCTCGCGACATGCATTTCCGCGTACCGAACGTGAATTTTTAATGACTAGCGAGTCGCCGATGACTAGTCGCTGCATGTGTAACAAGCATAAGGCCCGGATTCCACCAAAGCGGAGAAGTTTAAAGTCATCTAGGGTATATCCACTGAAGCTGTGCTGAGATGCGTATTGGCTAGACCGGAGCAGAGCACTTTTCTGCTACTGGATAGAGCGGGCGGGCGGGTTGTGCTACGCGGGGGAAGTAGCGGTGCCGCACGCACGCCGCTTAAACTTCTCGTCTCCGCTGCGCGTCGTCGCCAGCTTGCAAGGCACAGATCACATCTCTGTTTTGTTAGAGCTAAGCAAATTTGAGACATCTCTCTGCTCAACCGTATCCACTGAAGCGGAGACGAGATATGTACCTAACTAAGGAAATCCTATTGGTTGTTTCTAACATGTCCGTGACTACGGCCGGACCACCAACGCCAATCGCTTCCATATTTGGTAAATAATTAGTAGTACTCAATTGGTACTAATTAGTACTCGAACAACAAAATTGGTACCTACCTTATTAGTTTTCGAGAAAATAGGTTTGAAGAAAGCGACAAGCTTCTCTAACTTGGAATCAACATTCAAAGTCGTGGTCCTGCTGAAAAATTGCGAGAAAGTTATCATCGTTGATTTCTCGGTAAATACAAATGTCACAGTTCTGTTTTTTATATAAGGGTAGGTACCAAGAAGCTTATAGATAAAAGTGGAGACAACACTCTAAATACCTGAGTGAAGACTACTGTGGTCGGACACTCTCTTTCTAAATACATACATATGACAAAGAAAACACATGTCACTGTCTCGTTCTTATGTGTGTATTTAGAAAGAGAGTGTCCGACCACAGTCGTCTTCACTTAGGCATTTAGAGTGTTGCCTCCACTTTTATCTAGAAGCTTCTTGGTAGGTACTAATTATTTGTATACCTACATAGCATAGAATAGCTATAGCGTGCCCCCTTTTTCGGCGCCCATGGTGGTCCGCCGCCTTCAAAATCGATTGTCTCGAAAACTACTTCGAAGCGATTGGCGTTGGTGTTTCGGCGGTATAGGTCTACCAGAAGCTATGGCAAAAAAAAAAACAATAAAACTTTGTGGTTTTTATACATTTGACAACAGCAATGTCAAATGTATGAATACCACAAAGTTTTTTTTGCCATGAGAATCTGGTAGACATGTCAAGGACATGTTTCTAACATAACACATTTCTCCTCTCTAGTATCTGCTCGGCTTAGGTGGTCTTAAGACTCTTCAGAGTCTTCTTTTACGAGTCGGCACCAGCAATAGCGTCAGCAAAGTTGGCAGTGGGGCAGAGTACCCTGGGTACGCCGTTTATTAAACTCACCACTGGTAGAGTCTACAATGTATTCTTCCTTTCAATATCTCGTAGATTTATTTGGGCGGCATTGGGAGCGGGTCTTCATATAAAATAAAAAAGAAACGATACATTCTCGGTACATAATTTATTTAATGGATATGTACAAAGACAAAAGATTTTAGGACAAATAAAAATTTGGCAATAACTCTCAACAATAGCAATAATATTAATTAATAAAGAGTGGTGTCGTTCAAAAGCCGGCAAAATATCAACAACAACAATAATTTAATTTTATACTTAAATATAGTTCGGACATACCAACGTAGGGCTAACTTTTAGCGAATTGTGACGTCACCGCTGTAATAACACGCATCGTTGTCGATACACACACCCATAACATTTAACCAACAAGATGTTTCTCACAATCAGTTTCCGTATTCACAAGCGAACATTTACAGAGATGACGTCACAACGTAGTCCGTAAAACGATAATTCCAAACAAATACCACTTAATTCAAATAAAGACATACATTTTGTTTTAAAATTCCGTTTTACAAACAAATAATAACAGCATCATTAATTAACCTAAGAATAAATTAATGGATAAAAAAAAATATTTTTGACCATAGAACATGAGCCGTAACAATTTTAATATCATATCGATATAACTCTTTAAAAGGAATTTTATGATCGTTAACAACCGACGTGATTTAATTTACTCTTCTATCATTCAACTGGTTTTTAAATCCATTTTCGATATTATCATAAAAGCTTGTTGGTCTGAGACCATAACAGGTGAATAATATATTGCTTGAAAGTTGCTTAGGATCATAAAATTTAGTTTAAACACAGCACTTAATAAATAAATCGCGTTTTATCACACATAATTAATTATATACGTAGCATCTACCAGCAAAGTACTACTATTATGTACTAATTATTGCTGTAAAATTTCATCTACATACCACCGAAAGAAAGGCTAGTGTGTACAGTCAGACAAAAAAGTTCCCGCAAAGGAAATACGCTTTCAATAAAATAAACACTACATTTGAATGCAATGTTTGTATCATAAAGACGTGTTTAACACAGTCTGTGGCTGTTAGTTTTTTTTTTTACCTCAAAGGCAAGTTCAGTATCAAATACTGTACTATTCAGAGGTCGACAAAATGATGAATCACGCAAACTTTTTTCTCCAACCGTAGTTATCTAAGAGAAAACAATACGAGTAAGATGGAAGACGCTCCTAAATACAGCAAAAATGTATGTATTTTAATTATTTAGCAATTAAATTATATTACTATAATATCACTTACGACCTAATCTATCTATGCGTTACATAGTATTTTTTATTAATATAAATACATTTATATTACTGGTATTTGAATTTGCTTGATATAATATGGTAATAATGTTATCATCTTCATAAACATTTGGCACACATAGACCATTCATTTGCCTACAAAACATACGAGGAAGTCAACAAATCATAAGGATTGGAAAAAATATAATCTAAGCATTTCGACATTGGTTTAGAAGCACTATGAAAGTCAAGTAATAATTTAATCTGCCATATTTTATTATACGACGAGACAAGAGTGACTCTTTTTATATTATTTATAAAAAGGAGTCACACATGTTTCTTTTAACGTGCAATTTTTATTACTAATACCAAAATGTATTAGCAGATTCGAAAATTGTATTGTAGTTAAAATTTGAAATATCTATTCGGCATTTATTCAAAACATTCTAACGTTACACCACCATTTGTATCGTCACTGTCACGATGGAACAAGCCGCAGCAGGTTCGGGGGGAAACGGAAAAATATATATCAATTTCACTAATAAATAATATTGCTTCATCACAAATCAGTCATTGCATCAGTCTAGTACTTCCTACGCGTAAACACGACGAAACACCAATGAAATTGTACTAATCAAGCCATTCAAATAAAAAATACAGTTGCTTATGATAACAATTAAGGGGGCTGCGCGCTAAGGTAGCCCGCTAAAATCAAATTTCCTTAGGTTTTTTGCAATTTGCAGCTCAGTGTCAGGCTGTATGTTGATTAAAAAATAATTCGTGACCGTAACAAATATGGTTTTACAGAATTATTATCATTAGAATCAGCAATACAAATCCTTGAGTTAGAATTGGCCTCAAATATTTAATTTCATCAAATAGCCATTCAATAGGGCAATATGAACACAAAGAGTTCTAGTGATAATTTTATGATCATAACTCTATAATTAATATAATTGATAATTTTTACGGCTGCAAATCATATTTAGGTCAACATACTTAATGAATCAGGTTTTCTGACCTGCGAATTGCAAAGAAAAACATAAAAACATTTGAATTTCGCGAGCTATCCTGATGCTTTCGCCTTAAGACACTCCGACACCACAGTATACTTGACTTTCTGTCTTAGACATACTCTTATATTTAAAATATATTCTTAGTACAATTTAAGTGAAGAGACATGTTTCGTAAACTGTGACGAAGGAGATCATTGGGCAGTATTATTATACCAAAAACCCAACTAATATTACGAGACATTTAAACAAACGTTAAACTAAACTGAAGTTTTTATCACAATTAACTCTATTTGGTGTATTCTTTCAAGGCTTTGCCGTGAGCGCCAGATAAATACACATTTTGAAATGGTATGAAAATAATATTTACTAACGGGACTTATAAACACATAATAGTATTTTTTTAAATTCTAAGTCTGTCACAGCCTACTTATCACTAGTTATTTTGGTGTTATTTAAAGTAGTTTGTAAACATCCATGAATTCGTCCCAGCTGTCATAAAGTACAACCTGCAAGAGTTAATTTCAGCTAGCAACCCTGGGCTGTTCGACGCCTCAGTACCGCTCGCTTACGTCATCCGAGCGAAGTCTTCAGTTAACTCTTACGGGTTGTTTAAATATTTAACAGAATATGTATGAAGCTGTCTCAATGGTATTTATCCCGGCACTCGTCCTCTCTAACGACACTCCGTACTCCAGTTATAATTCTCTAACGATAGAATAGAAGCATTTTAGTAGGCACTTGAGAGAAAACGGCCTCGTACCAAGTATATAATATTACTTAACCAATAGTTTTTACAATAGCAATTCAGCCACACCAATAAAAGAGGCATTGATATAATTTTGGCTATGTAAAATAGCAACACTCATCCGCCATTCATAACGTTTTTATGACATTTTGTTTTTTATAGTTTTGAAAATAGAGTTCTAAAATGGCGAACACGATTATATCAGGTTACTGGGTTGTTATTAATATTAATTTCTATCAAGGACCTAAACAAGAATTAAAAGGATTTGGGTTGACTTTTGGATCTCGATGCAGAGGTTGAACGTTTTCTGTACTCATTAGAGATTAATTTACGGTAATGATTGATATATTCTCTATAGAGGAAGCAGCTACACAATATATCGAAAATTAATAATTATATCTTATAATGACGAATAAAATTTCTCTATATCTGAGGCGATTGCCATTACATGCTAAGTCTTAATTGCGAGACAATGGGAACTCTGTCTACTGGCTAGTAAATATACCGGTAAAATTATTTGAGTACATTTTTCATCTAATCACTCACAGATACGAAGTTATAAGTCCTTATCAATATGATAAATAAGATTTTTTTGTTAACACTGTAGGCGATTGTATGAATTAGTTCCCTTGGTTTATGAACACAAAATACGGCTTGCTTATGGCTATGCAAGTAGTTGCTACAATAATGTAGGTAAATATATACATGTACTATCACTTTTGGAAGTAACATAATTTGAATAGATAAAATACATTTTGATCGCCCTGTATACAATATTTGTATGTTCAGATCACAAGCTATATTAAATAGATTTACACATTTAATATTGCTCAGTTTAGAATCAGTAATTTTATCTCTATACTTACCGGTGAAATATATCCTGACATATTGAAGATGCAGGTAAAACAGTATGACATAATAGTAATTGAGGCCGTCAGCGCAAAAGTGGCCTAACCCACAATTTTTCATATTCGTACTTATCTATTGCAATTTATTTAAAATATAATAAATTCTCATGCAAAACCGGCCTTATCCATGAAACTAAACTATGAAACTAGGGATAGGCCGGTTTTGCATGAAAATTTATTATATTTTAAATAAATTGCAATAGATAAGTACGAATATGAAAAATTGTGGGTTAGGCCACTTTTGCGCTGACGGCCTCAATTATAACTTAAAACCTACCATGCGCCACACTTCCGTCTAATTATGCACAACAGCAACTCTATAAAACGTACACTCGTACATTACTCTGGCAACACTCGGCATAAAATCAAATTGATCGACGGAAATACGGGAACACTATATTACTTTAAATTATGTATAGAATAATTAATTCTTACAATATATTAATATTGATTGACTATTAGTAAATGGGGAAAAAAACCTAAATGCATATAGGGAGTAACTATTTAACTATTTTCCATTCTTTTAAATAAAATATTTCATACTAAACAGTATCAGTAGTATCACATCTATCACTATAAGTATCTACTATTATGTAAAGTGTAATTATTCTAGAACATGGTTCGCGTAACGCCTGTCTTTACGATAAATGTGATGTTAAACACTTGGAAACTATATTGAATGAGAAAATAGGTCCTAACTAGACAGCAAGTGAGCCATTTACCTAAGCACGATAACTATTTCATATTGAATATAATTTATATATAGTAAAGACATCTGTGTATCTCACCGAGATTTGCTTATATGGATTGTCTTTATTGGACTAGAGAATGGTAAACTTTTATGTCTATTTTATAAAATGCGACAACAGAATCAGAAATTGTCAAACATGTTTTATAACAAATTTTTCGTTCTTCGAACTCATATGTCAATATAGAATCACTGAACTTTTTGGGGGCCTTGCCCCGAGAAATTTAATTTTTCATTTAATTTATACTTTATTGATTCAATAAGTTAGTCATAATTTTAGAATTATTATTGAACGCATTTCAATAGTGCCCTCGTGAAATCAGTGTTTTAAAACTGTATAACGAAAAGTATTCTATAACTCTTGAAAAAAGAACAAATCATATTTGCAAGCGCTGTACTTTGTCGCAAAATAACTTTACCATTTAGATATTGTACAATATGTTAGAAGACTGGTATTCTCGCCTGAAACTAGTAACATCGGTAACGTGGCTGTTCATCTCACAAATCGACCAACGCATAAGGTACAGGGTACTCAAAGTGTGCTGTCAGTATATTATATATTTTTGGCGTACAAAAATTCAAGAGCAGGTATTATTTTAGGTTTTGTGAGGTCGATAGCGAGCAAATAAAGTTTTTGCTCGCACTTTGTGTACCCAATACCGAGCTGAAGAGTACATTATGTCTTGTTAGATGAAATCGAGATAACGGACCTTAAAAAAGAGCGTACAATCGGAGATAGCGGTGTTCCGCGTACTGTACCGGCGACACAAGAAGTACAATTAAGCGCAGTAGTTCAATAAAGTGCGTATAATGTAGAACAGCGGTGTACCGGCGACGTGAAGAGAATAAGCTGAAGTAGGTATGTAGTACCTGGACAGGTCAACGGAGGGCGTTAGACAGGTGTCTGTACAGTCACTCACTACCTGACGGGCATACAGCGTCGTGAATAAGCTGAATTACCTAACCCCGCGTCCTAACCAAAAACATCGTTCGCGCGAATACGCGATCGTCGCGTTCATAATATGACACAGGCATCCTCTGCCAAGGCGACCACGAGTTCGGGTTCGCCGAACAAATTGAAAGCGACGATCGCGTTGATAAGCAACCTAACATTCGGCTTAGTAGCTGCGGAGTTTAAGAGAGCGCTAGGAGTCACTTGGGTGCGGTCTCACTAGCTGGAAGTGGGCTCGGAGCGCACGCGGACGAGGTTGAGTAGCACCTCGGCCATGCAGACAGGTGTCGGTACAGTCCAGAACAGAGGGCGTACAATGAAGCACAGCGTCGTGTAGAGAATAAGCTGAAGTACGTAACAGTCAGGTCTTTAGTACCTGCGGAGTCTAAGAGAGGGCGCTAGGAGACGTAAGGGGTCGTTCTCACTAGCTGGGCGCGGGCTCGGAGCGCACGCCGGCTAAGTTGAGCAGCGCCTCGGCCGTGCGCCTCTCCTCGCCGCCGCTGTACGAGTGCTCGTCGCGCGCGCAGCGGGAGATCACCAGGTGAGCCGCCGGCGGCAGCTACAGGAAAAAAAATCTAAGTTTAATTTATGTTAACGTCAGAAAATTTCAACGGATCAAAAAGAAGGGATCCGAGGAGCCTAAAGGACTAGTTCAACGCCTTACCACCGTGTTTTATGGAGAACTAGCGGCTCCCCGCAGTTTCACCGGCGTAAATGTCGAAACCGTGGGAATATCGAGATAAAAAGTAGCCTATACAGGGTGAATTTTCCAAGTGGGCGTGGATGGCCGAATCCGAAACTATGAGGAATAGCGAAAAGTACCCAAAGGAGTCGTTGGCGCGATTTTGATGAAGAACTACAGTACTAAAGAAAAGAGCTCATTTTTAACAAAATACTTTTTTATGTTACCTACCTATTAAACTTTAACTCATTAATTGTTCAAAATGATGACCATGGTTTTCAATACATAGCTGGATTCGACGTCTCAAGGATTGTACTGCATAAAAATTTTGAATTTAGAACATAATGTTGTGAAGGTGATGTGAACATAATGTTGCGCTGCGGGTGTATTGAGCATCATTTCGAACAAGGTACAGATAATGTCGGTATGAATACTTCAAAATAAGAAGCAGTTTATTAAAATCCAACATTTTCCTTAAGTTTGCCGTATGGTCATTACTTCCCAGGATTTGATCCTTATTAGGGACACTATCGCGTGGTGTACAGTGTTTTTTTTTTAATCAAAATCAATGGGTTTGGTTCCTGGCTAGAAATATTAATTTCTCAAAAATCCAATGATGCAGTTTTTGTTTTCATCAAAATCGGGCCCGCGACTCCTTTCAGTACTTTTCGCTATTCCTCATAGTTTCGGATTTGGCCATCCACGCCCACTTGAAAAATTCACCCTGTATAATGTTACTCCAGGGTGTCAGCTACCTCCATACCAAATTTTATCAAAATTGGTCCAACCGTTTGAGCGTGGAGAAGTAACAAACATATAAACACACACACACAAACTTTCGCCTTTATAATATTAGTGTGTTTGCTAGACTGAGACCACATCATCAGACTTTATTTAGATGACCATTGTTGGACATAGGCTACTCCAATTGCACGCCAATGAGCTCGGTCTTTAGCAACACACACCTAATACTAGCGACCTGCCGAAGATCGTCGCTCTACCTAGCCTACATGCGGGCGACCTCATTCGCGGTCCCCACCCAAGAGCACGTTTGCCCGAACAGCTAGTATAGCGACATTGCGTTCAGATTATCTCTCCCATGATATAGGAAGAATTCTAGAAGTAATACGCACTGAGAAGTGCTCATTGCTCGCAGAATGGATGGCCCATGAAGCCGGAAGTTCTGGAATGGTAGCTGACTACCGATAGACGCAGTGTAGGTAGGCTTATAGAGGTATGAGGAACAGGGTGTAAAGTTCACTCATACTCTATGTATGTACAATATAAAAGGGAGGATCCTCCAACCAGACGGGTCTGTGACGGGTTTGTGTCTGGCGGGCAACTGTCCGATGATTCATGTCGGGCCGTTGTATCTATGCTAGTTGCGCGGTAAACTCTGCTTGCGAGATGCAGGATTTTGGGTGACGTCAGTATGACGCGTTGTTCGCATGTGGCGTTGTAGATACCGCTACAGGCTAAGCCCCCACAAGATGTACCAAAGAACTAGTAGGGGGCTCCGGAATATCGCTGTATGGGAGACAAAAGACAGGTCCTTGCGGCGATGCTTGAAGGCTACGTCCAGTACTGGACGTCTTTTGAGTGTCAATTGTGTGTTGTCTTTAGTTTTGTTGTTAATTTACCTGATCTAACACCGCAGGTCCATACTTCATGGCCAGCACGGTAGCTGCCGCGAGGTACTCGTCAGCGCCAGGCTCAGGGTCTGCCAGACGACGCGCTAACAGCGACACTCTCGCGCCATTCTCCGGAACAGGCTCGGTGTTCTCCACCGCGTCACCTGGTGCGGGTATGGGTTGCCGACCGAATGCCTGTGGAGATGTTTTCTGATTAGAACTTCCTAGTGTTGTCCGCTTGATACGTTATTGGGCGTGGATACTAAGGCGATTGGCACACTGCTGCGTTTCACGCAGCGGTGTGCGGGAAACGGAACCAAATTCCACGCGCGTGAGTGCGTATTTATTGAATTAGTATGTAAAAAATCACGCGCGTGAGTGCGTTATCTGCGCCCCGCTGCGAGATGCGGTGCAGTGTGCGAATCGCCTTACTGTGAATTAAATTGTTCTACCCGAAAGGGTCCATTTGACCGTGTAAATTATTATTAAAACTTGTAAAAAACATTTGGTATGCAATAAAGAATTGAATTAAATTAAAAGGTTCTATTTTAATATCAATACTTTATGCATGGAATCTAATAACATAACTCTCCAAATGTGTATGTGCCTCTTTCAGAATATAGGCGTGATGTTTTGTGTAAATTAAGGACGCCTTTACGAATCTGACAAAAATAAGCCGTTTTTCGGTGCATTTTGCGGCAAAATGAGACGAAACCAAATGTAACTAATAATTACCACAGATAGATTACTCTTTCATCTCCAAATGGTAGTCATTTTTTATTCGAAAATGTTGGTTTATAATATAGTAAAAAATAATTTCCGTTGCCTCTTCACACAAAATCGACGATATCGTGCTGTCTTTGAGATCATTTTTCTTCTATTTAATAACATAAACATATTTATTTTAAAATATTTTATGTAAGCAGACATGTTCAACTCAAAAAGGTAGCCAAAAGAACTATCAAAATGTTAAAAATAAGCTCAGAAAAAAATAAAAATCGGAGTCTATTTTTTCACATATTTAGCTGTAATACGTGAATCTTATTGGATTGAAATAAGGGTTATTTTACTGGTCACTGTCTCGGTTTATTGCACAAATATTTGTAATGAAATATTAGTCTGCGCTCGGCCGCCGTTGTGAGTGGACTCTGTGTCGGTTGTAAGCAGCAGCTTGTGCTAAAAGAAGATCGCTGTACGGATACAAAATATTTGACACACAAAACTTGATACTTCACGCATTCTGTATGTACCTATTACCCAAGGAAAGATTTGATTCACAGTCTTATAATTTTTCTAGAAGTAGGGTTTATAAATTCATATTTCGTTCCGGACTTGCTGGAGTGACCTGCACAGCAGGTGTACTTCGAAGACTGCTACTGGAACTAACAGCCGAGCTGAGGAGTTATTCCGGTCTGATCCCCTGAAGACTTACAATATTTCATGATGGGTGTCAATTTCGTGGTTTTCGAGGGTGCTGAAACCGATGGTGAGGTCCAAATGAGAATCCAAGATGGCGGATGTGAAAAATGTTACAATTTTTCATGATGGGTGTCAATTTCGTGGTTTTTGAGGGTGCTGAAACCGACGGTGGGGTCAAAATAAAAATCCAAGATGGCGGATGTGACAAATGTTACAATTTTTCATGATGGGTGTAAATTTCGTGGTTTTCGAGGGTGCTGAAACCGATGGTTGGGTCAAAATAAAAATCCAAGATGGCGGATGTGAAAATTTTTATAATTTTTCATGATGGGTGTCAATTTCGTGGTTTTCGAGGGTGCTGAAACCGATGGTGGGGTCAAAATAAAAATCCAAGATGGCGGATGTGAAAAATGTTACAATTTTTCATGATGGGTGTCAATTTCGTGGTTTTCGAGGGTGCTGAAACCGATGGTGGGGTCAAAATAAAAATCTAAGATGGCCGATGTGAAAAATGTTACAATTTTTCATGATGGGTGTCAATTTCGTGGTTTTCGAGGGTGCTGAACCTGATGGTGGGGTCAAAATAAAAATCCAAGATGGCTGATGTGAAAAATGTTACAATTTTTCATGATGGGTGTCAATTTCGTGGTTTTCGAGGGTGCTGAAACCGACGGTGGGGTCAAAATGAAAATCCAAGATGGCGGATGTGAAAAATGTTCCAATTTTTCATGATGGGTGTCAATTTCGTGGTTTTCGAGGGTGCTGAACCTGATGGTGGGGTCAAAATAAAAATCCAAGATGGCTGATGTGAAAAATGTTATAATTTTTCATGATGGGTGTCAATTTCGTGGTTTTCGAGGGTGCTGAAACCGACGGTGGCGTCAAAATGAAAATCCAAGATGGCGGATGTGAAAAATGTTACAATTTTTCATGATGGGTGTCAATTTCGTGGTTTTCGAGGGTGCTGAAACCGACGGTGGGGTCAAAATGAAAATCCAAGATGGCGGATGTGAAAAATGTTACAATTTTTCATGATGGGTGTCAATTTCGTGGTTTTTGAGGGTGCTGAAACCGACGGTGGGGTCAAAATGAAAATCCAAGATGGCGGATGTGAAAAATGTTACAATTTTTCATGATGGGTGTCAATTTCGTGGTTTTCGAGGGTGCTGAAACCGATGGTGGGGTCAAAATAAAAATCCAACCATCGGTTTCAGCACCCTCGAAAACCACGAAATTGACACCCATCATGAAAAATTATAAAATTTTTCACATCCGCCATCTTGGATTTTTATTTTGACCCAACCATCGGTTTCAGCACCCTCGAAAACCACGAAATTGACACCCATCATGAAAAATTGTAACATTTGTCACATCCGCCATCTTGGATTTTTATTTTGACCCCACCGTCGGTTTCAGCACCCTCGAAAACCACGAAATTGACACCCATCATGAAAAATTGTAACATTTTTCACATCCGCCATCTTGGATTCTCATTTTGACCTCACCATCGGTTTCAGCACCCTCGAAAACCACGAAATTGACACACATCATGAAAAATTGTAACATTTTTCACATCTGCCATCTGTAAAATTATTAAAAAGGGTTCAAACCGGGTGCGGTGACTTGACAAAGACGAAAATGTGGAGTCGTTGTTCCTCAATACTAACATACACGTATCCGTTATAATAAGAAATTACGAACTTATGTATTTCAATAAACCCTGTAAGTACACACATCAAAAGTGTCTAGGGATCAACATATATTTTTGCAATAACTTTTCTCCTGATTGATATTAATTAAAATTTTCTTTAAGGATTCATCAAATAAAGTGTTTTCGTTTGTCACAGTAACGATAAACCAAGTCACCTTTGCATTAATAAAGAAATTTGCCATTTTCCTAATAAAGGGATTTTTGACATTTGAACCACTAACACAAAAGTTCGAAAAAAAGACTGAAATAGCAGTTTTCTTTAAAATTTTATTGGGTAACTTAAACAATTAATAATCCGTGTTTCTACCGCGAACACTAACAACACAAGAACATCGGTTTGGCATACTCAAAATGAGTTCATCCAAATCACGCTGTGGAATGGCCGCCCATGTTCGTTGCAACAACAAAAAAAGGTCTTCTTGCGACTGGATACCCTCCATATTCGGCAGAGCTCTTCTCTGTAGCATATCCCATGCATGCTCAATCGGGTTCAAGTCTGGCGACTGAGCAGGCCAGGGCAGGACATTGATGTTAGCTGCGGCGAGAGTCTGTCTTACAACTCTTGCGGTGTGCGGTCGTGCATTATCATGCATTAACTGAAATAAGGGACCGATTTGCACTTGTAGAGGAACGATGACGTCTGATACAATCGTCTCAGCATAAATTTGAGCGTTGAGGTTGCCTCTGATCCAAATCAACTCAGTTCTTCCGCCGATCCAAATACCCGCCCATACCATAATGGTTCCACCACTATAAGGATGGACTTCCTGGCAGGATTTTAATCGCTGTTGGCGTCCAGGGGTTCTCCAGTGTCGTATACGTCTTGTATCCGGTCTCATACCAAAACGAGACTCATCAGAAAAGCACACGAAACGCCATTGTTCTTCTGCCCAATTTCTGTGTTCAAGAGCCCATTGATATCGAATCCTACGATTGTGCATTGCTATAGGTGGTACCCGTAGCGGTCTTCGGGAATGAAGGTTCACTTCATGCAAGCGGTTTCTGACTGTTTGGTCGCTAATTAAGTTCCCTGAAGAGTGATGAAGCCTCACGGCTAACATCATGGCGGTTATTGTTGGAGCTCTTCGAGTTAAGATTTGAATGTATCGGTCTTGTCTCCGTGTGGTGCAGCGATACCGTCCTCCATGGCGCTCAGCCACGGTACCAGTGCTTCGGTAACGTGTCCAAAGTCGACTGATAACACTCTGACTTGTATTCAGAGCTAAAGCCACAGTACGTTGCCGGGAACCAGCTTCTATCATTCCCACGGCTCTGAGCATTTCTTCCCTGCTTAAATGACGTCGCCGCTCCATAATAACGTTGGTTTTAATCAGTAGTAGGGAAACAGTAGCACTAATAATGTCTTCAATGCGTTGTATGTTTTTATAGGGAAAATATTGACAGCTGATTTTCATCTTTTACTCGAATTTGATTCACAGTTCCTGATTCAAATTATGAAATGCACCAAAAAGGATCCATATAAATTTATAAAATCATAAATTTATTACAAAGCCACATCTCAATCTCAAGAAATCCGCATAAAAATGCTTGATCCCTAGACACTTTTGATGTGTGTACTTATTTTTGTTGCTGACGATCCTTCAGGATCAAAAACAAAAGAAAAAGCGGTTCAAACCGGTATGAGAAAGTTTTTAGTGGATAAGACAGAGATTAAATCAGAAGACGATCTAGGAGGGGATCGAGGCTTGGTGGAGGGGGGCTTCAGGGGATCAGAACGGAATAATTCGAGCTGAGTCAGGTGTGCCGAGTATGGGCTCGTTTTCTTAGTTATGTTGAGACCTTACCTCCGGACTTGATGGAGTGACCTGCAGGTGTACTTCGAAGACTGCTACTGGAACTAATAGCCGAGCTGAGCTAGGTGTGCCAAGTTTGGGCTTCTTTTGTTAGTTTTGTTGAGACCAGGGCTTGTTAACGTTACCAAATAACAAAATAATAACCGTTAAGTAACGTTAATTTCAATTTGATACCTTAATAACGTTCACAAAAATGTAACGTTACTTGATCACATTACCAGTAAAGTAACGTTAATTAACATTAACGCAAAATACATCAGTAACTTTATTTTACCGTTAATTTAGTTACGTTACCGTTCCGTCTGTTTACATTTTTGTGCGCTCGCGCGGGCGCCTCGCTTAGCGTTGGATTATCTATGCCCTGTTGCCACTTCGCTACGCGCTAACCGCGCCGCCTAAGGTTTGTATGGATGGATGGATGGATGGATGGATGTTTGTTACTCACGCAAAAACTACTGAACGGATTTGGACGAAAGTTAGCACACAGATGGTTTATAACCAGGATTTACATATAGGATATTTTGTATCCCGATATCCCCATGGGATCGAAAATTATGCGGGTGAAACCGCGGGGCGCAGCTAGTTATAAATATGTCTTAAATTGTGACATTTCTTATTTTTGATAGTGATTTTAGCTCGTTATTGAGTTCACGTCCAAATATTGGAATTAAAACCGATTTTACGTAGTTTTAGTAGAGTACTACTAAAACTACGTAAAATCGGTTTTAATCTACTATTGTTTGTAAATATGTATTACTAGCTGCGCTCCGCGGTTTCACCCGCATAAGTTTTGATCCCGTGGGAATATCGGGGTAAAAAATATCCTATATGTAAATCTTGGTTATAAACCATCTGTGTGCTAACTTTCGTCCAAATCCGATCAGTAGTTTTTGCGTAACAAACATCCATCTATCCATCCATCCATACAAACTTTCACGTTTATAATGTTAGTAGGATTGTTAATTTAATTGTAATTAAGAATTTTATGTTTTTCAAATATCAGGGTACGGTGTAATCAACTTAGCTTAACAAAAATGACCTGCTGAGTCGAACGAAAAATATCATGATCATCTTCGTAAATGAAAAACATGTTAGAATACTTAGAATTGTTTTGTTTTTTTTTTTGCTCGTTGAGAGCAACTATTGAAAAAATTATTAAATAATAAATGTTTATATGAATCAAGATGCTATTTGTGATTTTTCATTCACATAGACATTATTCATTCCCAAAATCAGACTCATTACCCCTGTTATATATAACTTTCATACCCAAAAAAAGTTAAAATGTAAATAACTTTTTTCTAAATGTGTAGATTTAAATGGCTGTAACACAATAATATATAATTTACTCCATTTTATCTGAATTTATAGTTACGATTGATTGAATTTAATTTAATCAGTCATAACCAGTGATCGGAACATGCAGATTATATTTACCGAAACTTCGAAGAAAAGAGACAGAAAGTGGAGACTTCCTTACGACGACATTTTTTTCCCAGAATTCGGGTAACATCTTAAATAAGTTGAAAATAAGCTTTATTTAAAATGTGTAAAGGTATTTTTAACTAAACTTGCAATTAACAAATCTTAGGAATTTTCACTAAACTAATCTAACTTAAATCATGTATTAGAATTATCCTTAAACTAACCGTTGTTGCATCAAATCCTTCAATACCTACATAACATTTGTCAATGTGTAACACCTAAGTTAAACTAATTTCTAATTGCATAAAAGGGACTACGATATGTATTTCAAACTTAGGTACTCTAGATTTACGAAAATTCTTCCAGGATCTTAAAACTATTGCATTACCTTTTTGTGAAATACACAAATTACGTATTTACTCTTTCCCTAGTTAACTATTATGCCAAAGTCCTGAAACTTTCTGACACGAATTTCGTGTCGCAATTTGAGACTCAGCAATGCGGATACAAGATTGAACTAATTTTTTTAGAGGTATATATAGGTACTTAAAATAGAAGAAAAGCATTACAAACATGGATATAACAGCTTTATACTAGTATCAATCACTTTATCATAAAATAAAAATAAAGTAGAATATAGATTTTTAGTTTTACGGTCTTCCGAGTGCGTAACCGGTACCTGCTCGGATACCTTTTTAACCGACTTCTAGTGGTTAGCTTTGTGGCTAAAAAGAACAATAGGCCTTTAATTCTCGGAAAAAGAAATGGTTTAAAATTTCAAACAGACTTACGCACTCGGAAGACCGTAAAAATAAAAATCTATATTCTAATTTATTTTTATTTTATGATAAAGTGATTGATACTAGTATAAAGCTGTTATATCCATGTTTGTAATGCTTTTCTTCAATTTTAAGTACCTCTAAAATAAAGTAATTTAAAAAATAAAAAACCCGACTGCGAAAAGCTACAAACAAGCCCATTTTAAATTAAATAAAAGTTGGAAGCAGGCGGGACCCATTTAAATTTGAAAATATAATAAAAAGGGTATGGGTCCCGCCTGCTTCCAACTTTTGTTTAATTGCCCAGCAGGGGGACCCTCTCGGGCCACTCGTTTTCTGTTTGGCTATTTATAAAGCGATTGTTGAGCTGAATACCGGCCTAAACGTGTGGTACCTTGACGATGGCACTATCGGGGCCAGACCGGAAGACGTTTTTCAGGATTTGGAAGCTCTAGTCCCTCGCGTCAGAGACCTGGGTTTGGAGGTAAATCCCGCGAAGTGCGAATTCTTCCCCTGTAGTACTGGCGCTCGTACACACTCTTCTCGTTTTGAATCTTTTCTTCCTGGCCTCAGAGAAATTTCATGCTCCGATTTTAATCTCTTGGGATACCCTATTTTTCTTAGTGCAGTTCCTGAAGCCCTTTTTTCTTGAAAGCAGCTCCTTCTTTCTGCTCACGAGCGTCTTAAAGATCTTTCCGCGCACGTTGCGATTATCCTGCTGCGCATGTGCTACGCTCTTCCGAAAATGACATATCTGTTGCGGACCACCCCTACTTGGCTCTGTCCAGAGGAAGTTTCCTCGTTTGACAACGCCTTGAAATCGGTGGTGGAGTCGATTCTCAATGTCTCCTTAGATGGGCCCCATTGGAAACAGGCGGCTCTGCCCATCCGATGTGGTGGTCTCGGGGTGCGTTGCGCACGGGATGTGGGTTTGCCGGCTTTCTTGGCGTCTGCGCATGGGGTTGCCAACCTAGTCACTTTATTACTCAATACTAATGGTGACGGGGGAAGCATGCCCTTTGTGTCGGATGCTGTGTCAGCTTGGTTGACCCTCAACACGGGTGCAACAATCCCCGAAGCGACACATGTTCAGCGGGCGTGGGATGACATAGGGGTGGGGCTACTCCAAGAGCAGTTGTTAGAAGGTGCGTCAGGAGTCGTTAAGGCTAGACTACTGGCAGTTTCGCAACCTGAGTCCGGGCGTGGTTACAGGCGATTCCTTCACCTCACCTTGGCACTCTACTGGACGATGACTCTTTGCGTGTGGCGGTGGCTCTCCGCCTGGGCTGTAAGGTGTGCGAACGACACATATGCACCTGCGGTACCATGGTGGAGGCCGATGGCCATCACGCACTGAGTTGTCGGCGGTGCACAGGGAGGTTCCCGCGTCACCATGCCCTGAATGACATAGTCCGTAGAGCCCTTATATCGGCAAACGTCCCCTGCGTGCTTGAGCCTACAGGTCTTAGCAGGTGTGATGGTAAGAGGCCGGATGGGCTGACTCTAGTGCCATGGAAGAACGGGAAGTGCCTGATCTGGGACGCAACTTGCGTCAGCACTGTCGCTGCTAGTCACCTGAGCCGCACCACGCACACTGCCTCTGCCGCAGCTGAGGACGCCTGCTCTGTAAAAAGGCTCAAGTACGCTTCCTTGGAGCATCCTTACTATTTTGTGCCGGTAGCTGTGGAGACCCTGGGTAGTTGGAGTAGGGCAGCTAAGGTTTTTGTGGCGGAATTGGGCCGTAGGCTCAGGGAGGCAACCGGTGACAACCGCTCTGGGTCGTTCTTGGTGCAAAGGTTGGCCATCGCTATTCAGCGAGGCAACGCGGCGAGTGTTATGGGCACCTTTGCGCCGAGAACGACCAGGGGCAGCCCGCCCCTGGTCGTTCTCGGCGCCGTTTTGTGACCTTTGACTGTGTATTTATTTAATTTACACTATCGTTTTGTTTAAGGATTTATATGTATTAAATTGTTTAAAGTAGTAATTAATAAATGCAGTTATCCTAAAAAAAAAAATTAATTATAAGCTATATATATTTTTGTAATCAGCTTTTAAAACCCTTTATTTTGATACCCCACTCAATAGGTTTCGAGAAAATATTTTTTTTTTTTTGAGACATATTGCGCCAAAAATCGACCATTTAATATTTTTTTTCAATTTTGATATACCCAGTGTCACTCTCACAATTAAGACGAATCTAACGGCACCTCTCAAGCTAAAATCGATTAAGCCGTTTAGGCTATAGAGCGTGCCAAAGAAATATACATACATACACTCGAAAAACATAACCCTCCTTCTGACGCAGTCGGGTAAAAATTAGTTCAATCTTGTATCTGCATTGCTGAGTCTCAAATTGCGACAGGAAATTCGTGTCAGAAAGTTTCAGGACTTCGGCATAGTAGTTAACTAGGGAAAGAGTAAATACGTAATTTGTGTATTTCACAAAACGGTAATGCAATAGTTTTAAGATCTTGGAAGAATTTTCGTAAATCTACAGTACTTACGTTTGAAATAAATATCGTAGTCCCTTTTATGCAATTAGAAATTAGTTTAACTTAGGTGTTACACATTGACAAATGTTATGTAGGTATTGAAGGATTTGATGCAACAACGGTTAGTTTAAGGATAATTCTAATACATGATTTAAGTTAGATTAGTTTAGTGAAAATTCCTAAGATTTGTTAATTGCAAGTTTAGTTAAAAATAGCCTTTACACATTTTAAATAAAGCTTATTTTCAACTTATTTAAGATTTTACCCGAATTCCGGGAAAAAAGAATGTCGTCGTAAGGAAATCTCCACTTTCTGTCTCTGTTCTTCGAAGTTTAGGTAAATATAGTCTGCCTATTCCGATCACTGGTTATCACTCAGTATCACACTTATTACTTCTCACGCGTAAGAATCGGGCAATGTTTTGATCGGCACGGCATCACGGCGCGGGTCGACGGCGGGTGGACCGCTCCCGCGCGCGTCTTCCCCCTCTACTTCAAACTCTCTAGATTAACCGTTCTAAAAGTAACGATAAAATTAACGTTAATAAACAACTAACGTTATTAATGATTACCGATAAAATGGAGCTAAAATAACGTTAAATCAATTACCGTTATTTTAATATTAACGGTAACGCTGTCAAATGACGGTAACGTTACGAAAATTTTACCGGTATTTAAAGCCCTGGTTGAGACCTTAAGAATAGGTAGGCAGGCACTAGGCCGGGTCTAGTCTAGGCAGATGCGGTCACTAATCGGAAACATAAAACAAAAGTATCTAAAAAAAAAGATTACAGCCGCCATCTTGGATTTTCATTTTGACTTTGTTTTCGGCTCCAGCACCCTCGAAAACTATGAAAACGACACCCATGATAAAAAAAAAAAAATTTACAGCCGCCATCTTGGATTTTCATTTTGACCTCACTATCTGCTTTAGCGCCCTTGAAAACCATAAAAACGACACCCATGATAAAAATAAAAAATAAATTACAGATTCTTGGATTTTCATTTTTATCTCACTATCGGCGATCTCAATATCCGTCACTTTGCACGGCCAAAAATGTAATTGACAGGCTTATGGTGATTTATCGAGGTAGCCACTGCTAATATGCCTTTATGCAATGCACGACACTGCTTAGTACGTTATCCTAATTGCGTAACACACTTGGAATGGCAATCCATTCCGATTTGACAGTTCAACAATATCCATTGCGTTGTTATTGTTTTACGAATTTTTTAAATATTTATGAAGCAACTAGCTGTGCCCCGCGGTTTCACCCGCATAAGTTTCGATCCCGTGGGAATATCGGATAAAAAGTAGCCTATATGTGTCAGCTACCTCTATACAAAATTTTATCAAAATTGGTGAAGCCGTTTGAGCGTGAAGAACAAACATATAAACATACACACACACTCACAAACTTTCGCCTTTATAATATTAGCGTGATGAATATTGTAGCATTTGTACTGTTTGCCTTGTAGGGTGTGTGCCAAATACACGTATTTTCTTTCCAGTTTTCGAGAACCTACTTGCATTTGATACCATAGCAAATTTATTATATAAAAACAACCGACTTCCAAAAAAACACTACAAATTGAAAAATAACTTTAATTTCGGAAGTCGGTGTCTTCGGTTCCGCGTTTTCGTTTATTGACACCGACTTCCGAAATTAAAGTTATTTTTCAATTTGTAGTGTTTTTTTGGAAGTCGGTTGTTTTTTTTTGTAAAAATGTTTTTATTTTTCACTTTTTAGTGGGTCAGTTTGTAATTTATCTAAGTTACAATAGCCTAATGCCAACTGTTCATCACCTTTTACAAAATTTTGCTTTTCCCGATGCTGGGACGTTAATTGTTGAGGAGTTCTCCCGGTAAGAACCAGGAGATCCTCAACAATCACTCGCAATACGCATTGTGACGAGCATAAATTGCTTAGCAACCATATTAAAGTAATTGAATCGCAACCCGTGAAATATTTGTCAGTGAGTAGTTCCGATGGCCATCTGTGATCTTCATCATCAGCTCCACTTTACCAAGTGATGATTTCCGAGAGCAAATGCTCAAGTCACTTTAAAAAATATCCAAATCGCTGTAGCTTTGCCTATAAAATTTGAGGGTTTCCCTCGATTTCCATGGAATCCTCTCATCAGATTCCAACTTGATGATAATGGGACCACCTCGAGAGTATACCCTTTCAAATAAAAAAAGAACTTTTGGAATCGGTCCAGCCGTCTTCGAGTAATCGGTGAACATACACAAGGTAGCTACTGTAAACTGTTGAGGAATTCCCTTAACTGTCCTTCGTCTTCATCATCAGACCCCTAATGACAGTCGCAACCCATCTAGGTGTAAAGTTCACATCAATACAAATTAATCAAGCCCAAACACAAGGTAACTGCTGTAAATCGTTGAGGAGTCCCCTCGACTGTCTTTCGGCTCCATCATCAGATCGACTCCAGGCCTTCATCAAATTGTAGTGCTTTAAAATACTTAATGAAAAAATTAACAAACACACTAGTCGCTCCTACGATTTTCGAAAGTTCCCCTCGATTTCACTGAGATGCCATTATCAGATCCTGGTTTCCTTATCATGGGACCACCCTTGGCATATATCCTTTCCAACAAAAAAAGAATAATCAAAATCGGTTCATAAACGACGAAGTTATCCGCGAACACACATAAAAAAAAAAAAAAAAAAAAAAATATATATATACGGTCGAATTGAGAAACCTCCTCCTTTTTTTGAAGTCGGTTAAAAATACGAAATAAACCGAATAAAACAAGCTTGTTTTATATTTGTTTTCAATAAGCTCTTGGCAACTTGTACTTGATTAATCACTGTCCAATGAAATTAAGTAAATAGCATTCTACTTATATGAACACTTCACATTACCTACAAACTGTTTGAAAACAAATCACCGTAAACTTAAAAAAAATACATGGCAAAAATAAAATAAAATTAGGCTGAAGTATCAAGTCGTGTCAATTTACTCATAATTTCACCGCTTCGCGCATGTCGCTGTGTGTGTGAGCCGTGCACGTGTAGTAGTAAGACTCAATACCTAAAATTGAAGCGCGTCATTTCGTAAACGCGTCCTTAAAGTAATTTGTGATTCCGTTTTGTAGCACATGCTAGGAAAAAAACTGGCCAAGTGCAAGTCGGACTTGCACACGAAGGGTTCCGTACCACAAGGCGAAAACGCCGAAAAAAACACGTTTGTTGTATGGGAGCCCTCCTTAAATATTAATTTTATTTTGTTTTTAGTATTTTGTTGTTATAGCGGCAACAGAAATACATAATTTGTGAAAATTTCGACTGTCTAGCTATCGCGGTTCTTGAGGTAGCCTGGTGACAGACAGGCGGACAGACAGCGAAGTCTTAGTAATAGGGTCCCGTTTTTACCCTTTGGGTACGGAACCCTAAAAACCAGTGGCACTCCGGGAGTGCCGACAGAAGTGAAAACGAAACACAAACAGAATACTTTGCCATCACTCTCTGACATATCGGAACACATTCGAAGCGGGTATTTTTTTAATCGTCTTATAAACAAAACACTCGCGGTGTCGCCTACGGTAATAGTGGCGCGAGTTCAATGGTTTTTCCCATCTCAAAAATGCCCAACGCGCCTGAAGTTTTCACTTCAAAAATATAGCTTAGGAGATCCGTGCACGACATACTACTTGGGTTAAGATACACCTAAGATGTATCCATATATTTATAGTGCCAACCAACCTGTAATAACGAGGCGCGATGCTGCGGGTCTACCGTCCAAAGTGAACCTTTACCTAGACCTGGTGCAGCTGCCACCTGGAATACAAATGATTCCTGTTACATTCAGTTCATTTTAAGTGTTGTATGAAAATGGAATCATCGACACGAAGGCGAAGAGTGATAAATATTACATTCCAATTCGTATGGCAATTGTTCTTATATCTGAAAACAAGCTTATGATTTTAGTTTTAACATAATTAGAAAATTTTGTAAAAATTTTTTGTCAAGAAAAAATGATTTTATTCGTTTGAGGGCAAGAACTTTTTTTATGACAGTCTATTTATTCTCTAATCACCATTAACCAACACTCACCTTATGGAAGCACTTATTCAACGACAAATTATGTCGTACACTGTTCTTCCAACCTTGCGGCGCATGTCGGAAGTAGGGGAAGTGACGTACGATCCACGCATAAATCTCTTTGACGGGTAGCGCCCTCGCAGGCGCAGCTTCAATAGCCATGAAAATGAGACAAGAGAAGGAGTAAGGAGGTTTTGTATGCGTGTTCGCGGGAGGGGAAGGAGGGGCCTTGCAAGGGGTGCGGGGAGGAGAGGGGACTCGGGCCACTGGGGGTGGTGTTTTTGTTTCTCTCTGTGGGCAAAAAGAAAAAATTCATTTAGTATTACGACGTCACCAATTATTTTATTTATTTGCTCACATGCACATCACATATTTACATACATTAATTATAGTTTGGAATCATCATCATCATCATCATTTCAGCCGAAAGACGTCCACTGCTGGACATAGGCCTCCCGCAATGGTGGGGGGGGGGGGGGGGGTTTGCCATAATCGCCACGCTTGGCAGGCGGGTTGGCGATCGCAGTATAGTATGGTGGTAGTTTGGAATATTCCAACGCAATACTAGTACCTCCTTAGACAATTCCACTATAAATGAATTTTTAATCTGCATTCGCGACTTATTTGCCAAAAAATGTAAACAAATGAGTTTATGGTTAAAAAAAAACTTTAATTCATACATAACAAAAAACATTTTTACAAAAAAAAAACAACCGACTTCCAAAAAAAACACTACAAATTGAAAAATAACTTTAATTTCGGAAGTCGGTGTCTTTGGTTCCGCGTTTTCGTTTATTGACACCGACTTCCGAAATTAAAGTTATTTTTCAATTTGTAGTGTTTTTTTTGGAAGTCGGTTGTTTTTTTTTTGTAAAAATGTTTTTATTTTTCACTTTTTAGTGGGTCAGTTTGTAATTTATCTAAGTTACAAAAGCCTAATGCCAACTGTTCATCACCTTTTACAAAATATTGCTTTTCCCGATGCTGGGACGTTAATTGTTGAGGAGTTCTCCCGGTAAGAACCAGGAGATCCTCAACAATCACTCGCAATACGCATTGTGACGAGCATAAATTGCTTAGCAACCATATTAAAGTAATCGAATCGCAACCCGTGAAATATTTGTCAGTGAGTAGTTCCGATGGCCATCTGTGATCTTCATCATCAGCTCCACTTTACCAAGTGATGATTTTCGAGAGCAAATGCTCAAGTTACTTTAAAAAATATCCAAATCGCTGTAGCTTTGCCTATAAAATTTGAGGGTTGCCCTCGATTTCCATGGAATCCTCTCATCAGATTCCAACTTGATGATAATGGGACCACCTCGAGAGTATACCCTTTCAAATAAAAAAAGAACTTTTGGAATCGGCCCAGCCGTCTTCGAGTAATCGGTGAACATACACAAGGTAGCTACTGTAATCTGTTGAGGAGTTCCCTTAACTGTCCTTCGTCTTCATCATCAGACCCCTAATGACAGTCGCAACCCATCTAGGTGTAAAGTTCACATCAATACAAATTAATCAAGCCCAAACACAAGGTAACTGCTGTAAATCGTTGAGGAGTCCCCTCGACTGTCTTTTGACTCCATCATCAGATCGACTCCAGGCCTTCATCAAATTGTAGTGCTTTAAAATACTTAATGAAAAAATTAACAAACGCACTAGTCGCTCCTACGATTTTCGAAAGCTCCCCTCAATTTCACTGGGATGCCATCATCAGATCCTGGTTTCCTTATCATGGGACCACCCTTGGCATATCCCCATTCCAACAAAAAAAGAATAATCAAAATCGGTTCATAAACTACGAAGTTATCCGCGAACACACATAAAAAAAAAAAAAAAAAAACATATATACGGTCGAATTGAGAAACCTCCTCCTTTTGAAGAAGTCGGTTAAAAAGTGCAGTTTACGCTGCAACTTTTTTAATAGTGCTAGTCACGAGATCAACTTAATTACCATTGTAACAAAGTTGATATTTGTTTAACTTGAACTCAATTTGAATAGACAGTATAATTATTATGTTGAAAGGTCCTATACCAGCTATTTTCACTTAAGTATTGAGTTTTTGCATAGATGCACATAAGTTTTCTCACAAGGGAGCGAAACAGAGTACTTTGGCAACTTTCCAAGAAAAAGTGAAAATGAAATCGGCACTAGCGGTAAAGATTTTTAGGTTGTCCCATGTTCATTTAAGTATGTTTCAAAACTCATTTTCTGCTTTCGGTAACAGGCTAATTTGAAATTGAAGCATAGTCTTGTCATCTGAATATCGTTATCGGTTCGGAAGATCTTATATCAGTTGACATAAATATATAAATCAGTCATTAAAGTGACTAAACTCTTTTATTTTTTTATTACCCACTCCACATTCTTAGCGTTTAGAACAGAAAGTAACTTATGAATGCTGCTGAACTTCTATAAACAGTTGCAATAATATTGATAAGCTGGCGACTACTGGCGAGAGCACTATGCCGCAGTAAAATACACAACATATCATGACGCCTGCAATCCCCAAAGGGTTAGGCAGAGGTGTACCTATCATCACTTCAGCCGAAAGACGTCCACTGCTGGACATAGGCCTCCCCCAATTCATGGGGGGGGTTTGCCATAATCGCCACGCTTGGCAGGCGGGTTGGCGATCGCAGTATAGTATGGTGGTGGAATGCATAGAGAACGCTGCTGCCCATTCTCCGGTACGACCCTTAGTCGCCTTTTACGACACCCACGGGAAGTATGGGGTGGTGCTATTCTTTAAGTCCGGCACCACACAGACAGAGGTGTACCTATAGCACAACCACAATTCGCCAGTTATGTTTAAGCCGAAAGCGCCAGGGTAGCCCGCGAAATTCATTTTTTTTAACGTTTTTTGTAATTTGCTGGTCATTATTAAGTTGTGCGTTGATTAAAATATGATTCGCGGCCGTAACAAATACGTATTTACAGAATTATAATCATTAAAGTCATCAACACAACTCTCTAAGACCAATTAATCCCACTGAACGACTATTTCATGAAATCTTGACATTTTACAATTATACTAACTTAACAAGTTATATTACTGATCCTTAAGATTATAATTCTGTAAATACATATTTGTGGCGGCCGCGAATCATATTTTAATCAACGTACAACTTAATACTGACCAGCAAATTGCAAAAAACGTAAGGAAATTTGAATTTCGCGGGCTACCTTAGCGCTTCCCCTTTAAGTCCGATGTAATAGGGAGCAACCCTGTTGCCAGTAACCGGGCACAAAACCAGACTCCCGGAGTCCGGATTTGCAGTTAAACGCAGATATTTTTCTGCTTTAGAAAAATTTTTTTTTTTGGTATAAATACTTGGTCTCCTTTCAAAAATCTACTTAATGAGAATGATTATTATCATATCCTTGCCAAGAACAAGACAAAAAACCACAAAGAAAATCGTAGATAGACATGATACAGTATTCTAAAGCGCGTATCTACGTATGTAAACATACAATAGTCATCATACTGCAGTAACCTCGACTAAACACTTCCCATTCGGAAGGACAAACATCAAATTAAGTTCATAACGACGAGATAGGAAAAATGTAGGTCGGTTACAAACGAGCGCTTCCTCCACACGATTGTACGTTGCCGTCCAACATACACTTGTGTAAATAAAACAATGCGATTGTAAACACCGCTGGTAACAAAAGAAAATACTATTGATCTCAGCTCTGCTGTACTGAATGTATGTTTTTTTTTTTATAACCTGATCAGGTTTGCAATTTATGCTCTCATAAATCTGAAAGTCATCGTTTTAAATTAGAATGGTAGAGAAAAGAAATCAAACTAGCTGAGTAGAAATAGTGATTAATTTTAGTTTGGATGTTTGTTACTCAATCACGCAAAAACGGCTGAACGGATTTGCATGAAATTTCTCATAAGGGTAGACCATGAGCTGAATTACGACATAGGATACTTTTCATTCTGTTAGCACGTTTGCGTGGGATAGATCTTTATTATGGACACCATAAATGTACAAATTTTACAACGGGTGAAACAATGGGCGGTCTTATCGCTAAACGCGATATTTTAAAGACAACCTTTGGATGGATTTAGAGAGACAGGAGTGACAATACTAATAAATAATTTCCGACCTTCATGTGGGCGAAGTCGCTCGCCAAAGCTAGTTGGGCATATGTTTATTTTCGAAGCCTCATCTAATCTCCCAAAAAGGCAGTGAGAAATACATCACTAAATAAACAAAATAGCTGAACATTAAAACATTAATAGGTCATTCGTTTATTCTCGAAGCCTGCCTACTACGTTTACATCTCATTATATCTGCTCTCAAAAGGGCAGTGGGCAATTAGCGAGGTTATTATGCACTCCTACTATAAAACTGTTATAAGTATGAGTCAGCTTTGCATTGTATCAATGAATGATGAATAACGAATGAAATACATTGATTTCCTGCACGCTGTCATTATCTACTGATTGAGTACAACATTGGATGACTGAACAGTACCACCTACAATACGACCGATGCATCTTGGCGAGCCCGAACTTTGCGTAGAAGGCTGCGCAGTAAGATTTTTTAGGAATCAAATGGTGTCATGAGGCGAGTGCGAGTGAGAGAACATGCGCGAAAGTTCTTAGTGCCTGTGTTCAGGCCCGTCAAGTTACGTCGGTCGTATTGCACATCAACCTACTACAATTTGTCAAATTTCTTTAATAGATTTTCAACTTTAACGCTAAAGCATAAGGTTCAAGGTTGATTGGTAAAATTTGACAGTTTCGGGTATCTTGATGTGCTGGCGTCTGTACCTTACCTTAAAATGCCGTTACTGATTTTAGACGTGATTTCAAGCAGGTTCAGGTTCATGGGGAGAAAAGCCGGAAGTATGAGCAGTATGGAAGAAAAAGACATGTTGCGCCGACCCCAAATAAATTGGAATAAGTGTAGGAGAATAATGATGATGTCATGGGAAAAGGCTTTGTTTTCTAGGAAAATTGTTTAATCCATCACAATAATATCATACTATATCTACCAACCCGCACTGGGCCCGCGTGGTGGATTACGGCCCACTCCCTCTCACAGAGAGGAGGCCTATGTCCCAGCAGTGGGAACGTTAGAGGCTGATTATGCTTATGCATATGCTACTAATATCATAAAGGCGAAACTTTGTGAGTGTGTTTATTTATATGTTTGTTACTTCTTCACGCACAAACGGCTAGACCAATTTTGATAACATTTGGTATGAAGGTAGCTGACACCCTGGATTGACACAGGATACTTTTTGTCCCGATATTCCCACGGGATCGAAAATTATGCGGGTGAAACCGCGGGGTGCTGCTATTGCTTATATAAATTCGTCCATTACTAATCATATAAATGCGGAAGTAACTGTTTGTCAGTCAGACTTATTCTTTACATAACTTAACGGCTAAACGGATCACAATGAAATTTGGCACACAGGTAGACCATAATCTGGGTTAAGTCATAGGTACTTTTGATCCCGGACGTACGTTCCCATGGGATACTGTTCGACCTCCACGCGGGCGAAGCCACGGACAAAAGCTAGTATCTACTAAGCTCTTCTTCGTTTAATCAACAAGTAAAATTTCATTTAAAATGTAGTGAAACAGGAATTCCCAGTACCGGATAATTGAGTAAAAAAAATATATTGCTAAATGGGCCTTCTTTTGACCTCGATCACGCCTGATGGAAAGCGATGGATGAGGTCTATGACGAAGTTCCCGAGACTAGGTTTCCTAGTAAATTAGAATATGCATTGAAATTCCACGAAACGTTGCTTGGAGCGTCACCGCTTTGGACGAAGTGAATCTGTATTACTGGCACGTTTTGCGCATGACCCTATATATCATCCTACGTCTGTGTAGAGACTTGCTGTGAAGTAGCATCTATCTAGGTTTATTAATTCTGAATTTTCTGAGACTAGGACTTTAATACTTCACCATATTTTGTCCCGCTGCTTAGACAAGGGCTCTATTTATCAATTCTAACGGCTGTTTGCTGTTGTGGTCCCAGAAGTTAGGAGATTAGCACCCTAATTGCTGGTTGATATGGTTAGATTGTCAAAATGGTTGAGATTTTCATTCGGGTGCAGAAACACTTTCGGGAGGATTTTTTCTCTTAAATATTTGTTGCTAGCTTCCGCAGCTTCGCCCGCGAGATATTGCACCTTGAAAACAAAAGTGGCACTATACCGAAGATGGCAATATTGAGTTACAACGATGACTTCATAACTTACTGGCTTGTTTTCAGTACATAACTTAAATAAGATAGTCAAACTGAAAATAAATTAATTGCATTCTTTTATTTATTCCAGTTATTTGCTAAGATATTGACCAAAATGCAGCATCAAAAACTTTAAATGGTAATACTGAAAAATGTAAATTTTTGTCTATCGCCACTTTTGTTTTCAAGGTGCGATATGTCGATAAAAACTATCCTATGTCCTTTCCAGGGATACAATCTATCTCTCTGCCAAATTTTATCGAAATCCGTTCAGTGTTTTAGGCATGAAAAGGTAACATACAGACAGAGTTACTTTCGAATTTATAATATTAGTACGGACATCTTCATAGAAAATGGGTTACTAATGAGAACAGTAGGCTTATCAAAACATGCGCACCATCGCAATCTTTGCTCGTTACGTAGTTACACGTGGCGTGGCGCTTACAGTGAAACCGCTACGTGCCAGTGACGTCTCCTCTACGCTAAACCCGTGTACACAGTGGCCTGTGTTGGCGCATTTTATAGCCACTGATATTACTTCATTGAGTATAAGTATGGTGTTTACAAATGTAATGGATGTTTGTGCTGTTAATATGGGTTTTATGATTGAAAGATTTTCGTTTACAATTTCTAAAAGGCGAATTCAATTAATAATACAATATTTATATTAAAAAAATCACATATATGTAAGTACGTGACTAAGTTGGTACAGCCATTCACGAAAAAAACACCTTATACTAAGGCTACAAAAAACCTCACAAGAAAACCATTATTTTTAAATTACTTATGGTACCTATCTATTTGCCATTTAACCATTAGACTCTGTTGGACCTTTGAAGCGACACTGCCAAGACATTTCAAGGTATTATTAATAATGAGTAACTACATCGTGTCACAAATAGTAATGATATCACATTGAACGATTCAAAAGACTACGTATATACGTTCAATCTGTTTATGTCACACTGTACACTAAAGGCGTTATTAATTAGTGAGTAATGAATAAACCTGAACTTAAGTTCACATTTAATATCAATACGTACGGATGTACCTTCTGCGGGTATGTCTTTGAGGTCACATATGACAAGGCAGTCAGTGAGTATAGGTTACGCTTAGGTCACATAAGATTATATGGTATTACGGAACATACTTTCCCTTCGCAGTCAGTCACTTAAAAAAAAACGTGGAAAATATTCTGTTAACAAACCTTGTAGGTTTTTGATGCAATCATGCTTTTGGCAACAAGTTTACCATGGGTTTGTAAGAGATCCCGAGTTGGATAACGGTATCTCGGGAGCTGTGACCTAGGCATAGGCTGGCGCGTTCTATTTTTGGTTTTATGTCAAAAGGCTAGGCGTATATTTTTGAGATTATTTCCTTAATTATTACTTATTTAAATGTCTGGGAGCGCAATGAACAACAAATTGCGTAGTATTGCTTTGTGGTTTTACTTTATCAGTCAGCATTACATAATTTTGTACATAAAAAAATTCGACCTCACAAAACTAATAAGTTCGTGTACGCCACGTTATCATCTGTAGGTATGTCCTGCGCAATCCATATATTAAAATGTGTGTTGTACCACGTAGGAGTACATGTCGCTTACAGGTGATAATATTCTGCGGTTCTCATACTTACAATACAATATCTACGATAACATTTACGGGTAGCACCAATGACGTACAACAAGTTGACAGATTACTTGCAACATTGAAAAGTCAACGTTGATAGGATAATCTTAAGGTCTACTATGCACATTTGTTATCAGTGATAAAATGATTGGGAACGTATTACTCAAACGTACACTCTATGAAAACTGTAAAAGAAGAACTATTATACCAGGAGAACTGTTAGCAGCGTCCTGCTCCTGCTGTATCCCTATTCCATAATAACACAGCGATATACTACGAAAGTATTATACGATATACAATACATTACACGATGTTGTTTCATGTGGGTTTTATTTCTCACCCACAGATCATTGCAGGTTGATTATAATCTAAGTTTAGATTATGATAATGAACTCACCTTCACAATAATTTGGTTATCAACCATTTTCGTGTCCTCCATATCCACACCACTTTTTGTAAGATTTATACCTGAAACAGAACAAGTTTTTGTTCAGTTTTAATACCACGTCACGAGAATAACATTTGCAATTTAAAAATTTATCAAGATTTTAATGCAAAAAACGACTGAACGTTGCATGTTATTCTATATTAGTGATAACAAACTTCTATGTTTTTCAACGGTTCATTTAAAATCCGAAACGGCACTTAATATTGTTACTAAGGCTATGGAATGTTTATAAGTATTGTTGCTTTTTTATTTTTTTTATTTAATGGGTTCATTCCACTGGCGGCCATTATAATCAGGACTAACTGCATTTAATTATGAGTGAAGTTTGACAATTGAAATGTGAATGCAACTGAAGCGGTACAATTAATCAGTCCACTGTTGCATTGACTCAAATTCTCTGCCGACCTATTCTGTAAAAATCTCACCATGAAATCTAAGGTGCAGGTAGTTTGAACTGAGTCTGTCATTCTACCTGATGCTTGGGATTGACACTTCATCTAAGCGTTCACTACAATAGTGTTACTGCAAAATGAAGTTGACATCTTCTCGATTGAAAATAAAAATCTTTAAATGGCTTCGTTCCGGCTGGGCAACAGACGCGTAGAGATACGCCTAAATATTACGCAGTACAAAATACAGTTCACAGACAACTCGTATCTCAAGTAGTCGCCAAGTATGAGTATGTAGTGCCTTTGCTAAGATGTAAAGAGTCACGTTCAGGGTTCGAAAGGATAATTATCAATGATAATTATCATGATAATTATCGTGATAATAACATATGGATAATTATCGATTGATAATAACAAAAAATGCACTCGTGAAAGTGAACTGTATTCGAATGAACATTTCTGCACTTGCGTGTATCGGAACGCCAATGGAAATAGACTCATCATCGGACAAAGAAGATATTCCTTTGGCTTTACTTCATTCAATTTAATTTAATTATAATGTTGAATCTGACGGACACTGATTTTTACTCAATCTGCCTATAATTAATGGTACTTTGTTTTGGATATTAAATGAATAAATTATATTTTTTTTCTGTGAGAATTGCCCAAATTATAATGTATTTGTTATGAAACAATACAAAAAATGAATTTCTAACACAGGTGATAATTATCCGATAATTATCGGATAATTATCAGATAATTATCGGATAATTATCAAAAAGCTTAATTATCTTGATAATTTCGAACCCTGGTCACGTTGTGTCACGCCAACGCCAAGAAAGGGCTAGCTCGCCGTTACGTCATAAGCTTAATCACTAAACTATTTTCTAATAATATGCGATCTTCGGTCTAGTGAAGCCGTAGTCTTAACGAACGTTCCCACTGTGTCGTGACGTCCGACAATTTTCATGTTCATAGCGGTTTGTTTACTTAAAACAACGTTCTCATCCTGTGCAGGCGTTTCTGTAACGTACACGCTGCGTTTAGGTCGCTATGCAACGTCAATCAAAGCCAGATGCGAAGGCACAATGAATAGATAGAGGTGTTTATATTACCAAGGCACCATTACCTGTCATCCGCTGTAAAATGCGATTGTAATTTACCTTCATTATCTTGTCATCACGCGACGCAGTGGGAACAACAATCGTCGATATCAAAATCGTCAAGACACAGTGGAAAAGGTTCCTAAGGTAGGATACATTCACGATCAACGTAAAACAGTAAGTCATTGCAATGTAACTCTTATCTTGGTATAAATAAGAATGATTGCCGAGAATTATTATAAAAATCACGTAATTTATACTTTATAACAATGAGATAAGAGTTCAAATTAGATTGTGAATGCGCTGCTTAAGTGTATCTAATCTACCTCTAAGTAAATTCCTGTCTTGCAGCCAGCTCAAACTGGTGAGGTCATCGTCGTGGTCAGCAGGGGGTAGGTTGCCGGCGTTGCCTCCGCAAGCCACCCTGATGAGAACATCACATTCGTATACTATGCGAGACCATGAAAAAGATTACTTACGTATACTTAGGTACAGGAATTTGGGCTTGAACGCAAAAAAAAAGTGTAGACTTCGGATCAAAAAATATGTAAACACAGAATGACGATGATCCGCTAGTGTTTCATAAATGCTATAAATATACGGGTTCTCTAAGAAAAAAGAATTTCCTAGTTCCAAAGATTATAATATTTATGAAATAACGACATTACGTTTTTCGACATCCACGCGGACGAGGTCGCGGGCAAAAGCTAACTTGCAAATAAAAGACTGGCTAAAAATCTGTTATAATTATAATAGAGCATTTCATACCTATTAATATTGCACGTTGATATCCGTCTAGAAATGTTCTTAAAATACCTCAAGTTTAGATCGATTTCCAAAAATACCTAGTCTAGGTTATTTCTGTGCATTTATGTATAGAAGATGTAACAGAATACTCGCATGTGAATAATTATATGCAATCTGTTTCTACTACTTACTAATACTGTTGGCACGTGTAACAATGCTTTATATGTGGCTAGGTACCTTATACCTATACTAGCTGTACCCGCGACTTTATTCGCGTGCATGTCGAAAAAAAAATTACATTTCACGGGTTTTCATTTTTGTGAGCCGAACCCTAATTATTTTTGTAAAATAAAAGAAGCCTTAGGCCGCGCTCACTTTGGATGCGAATTATATCGTACGTAAACGTATGAACACTGTTCGTACGAATTGAGGGCGCACACTGAATACGTTTTTCTCCGTCAAATAGACAGAGTACCGGTGTTAGCGCATACGTGATGATGATGAACGCACGAACGTGTAATAAAATCCCAACAAGTTCGGATTGATTTCGGACGTCGGACTTGCACGTACGTATACGTACGACTAACTCGCGCGCATTGTGAGCGCTTTCATAGTACTCAGAAGGTCGGGAATGTTCGTGCATATTCGTACGTTTCTGCACGAATGGAATTCGTACGAAAACGTATCCAAAGTGAGCGCGGCCTTAGTTACTTCTTATAACATCATCAAAACCGTCAAAATAGGTCCAGCCGTTTCGGAGATTAGACGGACAAACATTTTATAAATGGTTATAAGTATCGTTTATATTTTAACTAGCAGCGCCCCGCGTTTTCACCCGCATAAGTGTCGATCCTGTGGGAATATCGGGATAAAAACTATCCTATGTCCTTTCCCGGGATGCAATCTATGTCTCTGCCAAATTTTATCGAAATCCGTTCAGTTGTTTAGGCGTGAAAATGTACCTAGCATACAGAAACATCATATATCTAACAAAAACAAAAGATTTTTAGACCTTGTCCTTTGTACTTCCGATAGTGTCCAAGTAATGTTAAACGATGAACCACTCAGTCGAGTTGATGATCATCACCCACCTTTGAGTATACGTATAAAGGGCAGCATTCCAACTAAACAAATGAAACCTAACAACATCGAACGGCTAAATTTCCACAAGTGTGAGTATGCGAAGGTAAAGGTAGCTATCGCAGAGGTTGATTGGGCTACGCTGTTATTGTCAAGTGATATTGACCGGGCAGTGGAAGAGTTTTACATGGCTCTCAACTCCATAATCAGCAAGCATACCCCCACAACAAAACTGGGTGAGTCTGCACAGCCTTTCTGGTACTCTCCAGCTCTTAAAAAATGTCTCAATGAAAAAAATAAATATCACAGACGTTTCAAGAAATACGAAAACCCCCGTGACTATGACACCTTCTCAATGTTGCGCAGTAGATGCAAGTTTCTTACAAAAGAATGTTACAGTTCCTTTATAACGTCCACAGAAGACTGTCTATCTGATAATATCAAATCATTTTGGAAGTTCGTCAATAGCAGAAAAAAAAACAATGGCTTACCACAAACGATGAAGTTCGGTGGAGTGATGTCATCTGATAGTCAAGTTATTAGCGAATTATTTTCGGACTTCTTTAGTTCAGTTTTTGAGGATACGTCTGGAAGTCCTCCTAGTGGTGAGGCTTGCTCAAATATTGAATGTAACTCTTCTTTATCGGAGATTTATATTGAGCACGACTATGTTTTGCGAGCATTGAAACAACTGGATCATAATAAATGCGCTGGTCCGGACGGAATTCCGTCACGTTTCCTGGTCAAGTGTGCCGAAGAGCTATCATTGCCACTCTATTATTTGTTTAATCGATCGCTGAGACTAGGTACGTTTCCGAAATGTTGGAAAAAGGCGCACGTAGTGCCCATTTATAAGGACGGTGACAAGTCAGATTGCTCAAATTACAGACCCATAAGTATTTTATCTGGTATGGCAAAACTTTTCGAAGCGTCTCTGTATCAGCATTTTTATTCTTACTTTAAACCGTATCTTTCCCAATCCCAGCATGGATTTGTTCGAGGTAAATCAACACTCACAAACCTGCTCGAGTACAAAAACTATCTGTGTACTGCTTTCGCGACGGGTGGTCAAGTAGATTCAGTCTATACAGACTTTCGGAAAGCCTTTGATAAGGTTAACCATGAGGTACTGCTTTTGAAGCTGAAATCGTACGGTATACATGGTTCCCTGTTCCGGTGGATACAGTCTTACTTAAAAAACAGAAGCCAACTCGTTTCTGTCAGAGGATACTTGTCGTTTCCCGTTAGTGTTACTTCAGGCATTCCCCAGGGTTCGCATTTAGGGCCCCTGCTTTTCATAATTTTTATCAACGATCTGGTTACAAAATTGGCATGTCCCTGTCTGTTGTATGCCGACGATCTGAAAGTATTCACGTCGATAAAAAACACCTCCGATAGTGAATCTCTTCAGAACGACTTAAATATCATTTCAGACTGGTGTACGCTTAACCGAATGAAATTAAACATAAATAAATGCTTTGTTATAACGTTTACGAAAAAACGTTTCAAGAACACCTATGACTACAGACTCGAGGGTCAATCGTTGGAACGGAAGCACGTAGCCAGAGATCTCGGCGTCTTGTTTGATGAACAACTAACTTTTAGAGATCATTACAATAGCATGACGAACAGAGCATTGAAACTTCTCGGTTTTATATCTAGGTCTACCAAAGGATTTAAAAAACCTCAAAGTTTCATATTGCTTTACAAAAGCCTAGTAAGAAATGTATTAGAATACTGTTCGGTAATCTGGTCACCGTGTTATGCAGTACACTCTGACAGAATTGAGAGTGTGCAAAGAAAGTTTGTTAAGTGGGCCTCGTACCGTTACGGCTTCTCTAGAACGCTACAAAGCTATTCCGAACGCCTTGTCAGATTCAATTTGGAACCTTTGCATGGTCGGCGCAAACAGCAGGACTTAATCAACCTGCATAAGATACTACATTCTACGCTGGACTCTTCAGCTCTGCTGTCCCTCATAAATATCAATATTAGGTATAACACCCGAAAACCGAATACTTTTGCACTTATGGTCTTTACAAATAACACTTCATATTATAACCCTATCGTTAGAATGTGTCGACTTTACAATGAAATATCAAAAGACAATAACAGTATTGATATCTTCGATTCACGTGCCGCTGCTTTCAAAAGACATGTATGTACTCTTTCTTTTTAATTTTATAACGCTTTAATTTTATATCGCTTTAAATATTATAACTTTGTGTGAATTATGCTCTTAACCTGGCGTGTTTGGTCTCCTACACATTCCCTGCGTAAGTAGTACGTAGTGTGTCGGAGGGCAGATGCTCACACCTTGTAGCTGTAATTTTGTCAATTAAGTTTTATTTTTATTTTTTACTGTAGTTGTTACCATTATTATTGTTGTTGCTGGTCATGTTGTGCGACTACGCTTTGGGTGATAGTCAGGTCGAAACCTATAATAACCTTAAGATATACTTATTGTGATTATTGCCTGTTGTAGTTGCCTTGTGAATAAATAAATACATAAATAAAGAAAGACAGAGTTACTTTTGAGTTTATAATATTAGTATGGATATGCATTTAGTAAAAAGCTATTATTTTGATATTAAAAACAGACACTTCAATTTTATTTAATAGATCTCTATAGTCTCTATGACTCTATGGTATACCTGTTACCTACAGTTAACGGCTACACGAGGTCTACCCTATCACTTCCCGTCCGTGAGGAATTAAGGATATGACGACTTTACTGTGCGAGGGGGAGGTCTAATAGTAAATTGCTCGATATGGTAATAGTACCAACAGTTCCAATTTACCTCAATAATTACAGAGTTAATTAAACAAAATCATCATCACAGCCTCGCCTATTCCCAACTATGTTGGGGTCGGCTTCCAGTCTAACCAGATGCAGCTGAATACCAGTATTTTTACATGGAGCGACTGCCTATCTGACCTCTACAACCCTGTTACTGGGTAATACGATAAGATTGGTACGGTAAGATTGGTTGTCAGACATTCGGGCTTCTGATTACCCTACTTCTACTACTACTGATCTATTAATTAAACAAAATATTTTAATGATTTTATCTCCCTACACAAAACTATGTCGCGCCGTCAAAAGTTTTGCAATATGGCCTGCTCGCATGACGCGTAAGTCCAAAAGCACACGATGTCATAATCAACAATTTGTATGTATCAATCTCGGCGACAATTTCCTTTTTATCGTTCATCGTTTGTCTTACCCACTAACCTAGCGAAATGATAACAATATGTTATCAACATTTTATCAGTCTTTTTTTTTTACACTGACTTACGCTTTATTGATGACATGAAACGTCTTGATACTTTAGATAGCAATAGTCTATTTTGAATTTCTGGCCTGATTTGAAGGCCTTGTGGTTGGTTAACAATGTTTCCTGGTGTAAAGTGATGATTAGATAATGCATTATCAACACCAGTTCTGAAGAACTTGCAAGATAAAAATACGAAAAATTAAATCAAAGGCTCTACAAAATCTGTATAGATAAAATTCAAAGTCCTGACTAACTGATATCAACGCACAGCCTAAACGGCTGGTCCTAGAGACATGAATTTTGGAGGGTGTGTTCTTTGTGAAGTGTAGGCATCCACTAAGAAAGGGTTAATAACCTTGAAACTTGGCACGAATACTTATCTAAGCAAATTATGAAGTGTAGCATTTTTTGTATACCTAAACTACCCCCTAAAGTGGGATTTTGTCAAAGTTTGTATGGAAGAATTTTAACGCGCCGTCCGGTTAACTCAAAACTCAGTATTTATACTAAAGACAAAAAATAAAGAGTAACGTGTATCAACGTTTTTCGAATCGGAGGATTTAGGGGTGACAAAGTTAATAAGGTAAGAAAAAATAATCCGCTGCCAGATTAACTCGAAACTCGGTATTATTACTTAAAATAAATAAAGTATGTGTTTTAGGGTAACTTGAAAATGGGTATAAGTAATCTTTAAGATGCGATGCGACGCGTTGAGTCGCGGGAACGAGAAATTTCACGCGGACCAAGTCGCGGGCAGAAGCTAGTCAGATATATGTATACGGATTACAGATAAATAATCTATGCGCGTTCGTCAAATCGAGTTAAAGTCTGAAGTGGGTCACAAATTCACAAGAGACAATGCTGATCAAAATTTAACTGTTAAGGAGGCGTTTACGAAATGACGCGCTTCAATTTTAGGTATTGAGTCTTACTACTACACGTGCACGGCTCACACACACAGCGACATGCGCGAAGCGGTGAAATTATGAGTAAATTGACACGACTTGATACTTGAGCCTAATTTTATTTTATTTTTGCCATGTATTTTTTTTAAGTTTACGGTGATTTGTTTTCAAACAGTTTGTAGGTAATGTGAAGTGTTCATATAAGTAGAATGCTATTTACTTAATTTCACTGGACAGTGATTAATCAAGTACAAGTTGCCAAAGTACCTATGTATTAACAATTTGCGGACGAGCTTATTGAAAACAAATATAAAACAAGCTTGTTTTATTCGGTTTATTTCGTATTTTATATAATAAATTTGCTATGGTATCAAATGCAAGTAGGTTCTTGTGAGTGTGTGTGTATGTTTATATGTTTGTTCTTCACGCTCAAACGGCTTCACCAATTTTGATAAAATTTTGTATAGAGGTCATCATCATCTAGCCTAGCCTTTTCCCAACTATGTTGGGGTCGGCTTTAAAATTTTGTATAGAGGTAGCTGACACATATAGGCTACTTTTTATCCGATATTCCCACGGGATCGAAACTTATGCGGGTGAAACCGCGGGGCACAGCTAGTTGCTTCATAAATATTTAAAAAATTCGTAAAACAAAAACAACGCAATGGATATTGTTGAACTGTCAAATCGGAATGGATTGCCATTCCAAGTGTGTTACGCAATTAGGATAACGTACTAAGCAGTGTCGTGCATTGCATAAAGGCATATTAGCAGTGGCTACCTCGATAAATCACCATAAGCCTGTCAATTACATTTTTGGCCGTGCAAAGTGACGGATATTGAGATCGCCGATAGTGAGATAAAAATGAAAATCCAAGATGGCGGTTGTAGTTTTTTTTTAATTTTTCATCATGGGTGTCGTTTTTATGGTTTTCAAGGGTGCTAAAACCGATAGTGATGTCCAAATGAAAATCCAAGATGGCGGCTTTAATTTTTTTATCATGGGTGGTCGTTTTTATGGTTTTCAAGGGCGCTAAAGCCGATAGTGAGGTCAAAATGAAAATCCAAGATGGCGGCTGTATTTTTTTTTTATATTTTTCATCATGGGTGTCGTTTTTATGGTTTTCGAGGGTGTTAGAGCCAATAATTAGGTCAAAATGAAAATCTAAGATGGCGGCTGTAATTTATTTTTTATTTTTATCATGGGTGTCGTATTTATGGTTTTCAAGGGCGCTAAAGCAGATAGTGAGGTCAAAATGAAAATCCAAGATGGCGGCTGTAATTTTTTTTTATATTTTTTTATCATGGGTGTCGTTTTCATAGTTTTCGAGGGTGCTGGAGCCGAAAACAAAGTCAAAATGAAAATCCAAGATGGCGGCTGTAATATTTTTTTTTTAGATAAGTACTTTTGTTTTATGTTTCCGATTAGTGACCGCATCTGCCTAGACTAGACCCGGTTTAGTGCCTACCTACCTATTCTTAAGGTCTCAACAAAACTAACAAAAGAAGCCCAAACTTGGCACACCTAGCTCAGCTCGGCTATTAGTTCCAGTAGCAGTCTTCGAAGTACACCTGCAGGTCACTCCATCAAGTCCGGAGGTAAGGTCTCAACATAACTAAGAAAACGAGCCCATACTCGGCACACCTAGATCAGCTCGGCTATTAGTTCCAGTAGCAGTCTTCGAAGTACACCTGCAGGTCACTCCATCAAGTCCGGAGGTAAGGTCTCAACATAACTAAGAAAACGAGCCCATACTCGGCACACCTAGCTCAGCTCGGCTATTAGTTCCAGTAGCAGTCTTCGGAGTACACCTGCAGGTCACTCCATCAAGTCCGGAGGTAAGGTCTCAACATAACTAAGAAAACGAGCCCATACTCGGCACACCTAGATCTGCTCGGCTGTTAGTTCCAGTAGGAGTCTTCGAAGTACACCTGCAGGTCACTCCATCAAGTCCGGAGGTAAGGTCTCAACATAACTAAGAAAACGAGCCCATACTCGGCACACCTGACTCAGCTCGAATTATTCCGTTCTGATCCCCTGAACCCCCCCTCCACCCCCCCCGCCTCGATCCCCTCCTAGATCGTCTTCTGTTTTAATCTCTGTCTTATCCACTAAAAACTTTCTCATACCGGTTTGAACCGATTTTTCTTTTGTTTTTGATCCTGAAGGATCGTCAGCAACAAAAATAAGTACAGGGTTTATTGAAATACATAAGTTCGTAATTTCTTATTATAACGGATACGTGTATGTTAGTATTGAGGAACAACGACATTTTCGTCTTTGTCAAGTCACCGCACCCGGTTTGAATCCTTTTTAATAATTTTACAGATGGCAGATGTGAAAAGTGTTACAATATTTTCATGATGGGTGTCAATTTCGTGGTTTTCGAGGGTGCTGAAACCGATGGTGAGGTCAAAATGAGAATCCAAGATGGCGGATGTGAAAAATGTTACAATTTTTCATGATGGGTGTCAATTTCGTGGTTTTCGAGGGTGCTAAGTGCTAAACCGACGGTGGGGTCAAAATAAAAATCCAAGATGGCGGATGTGACAAATGTTACAATTTTTCATGATGGGTGTCAATTTCGTGGATTTCGAGTGTGCTGAAACCGACGGTGGGGTCAAAATGAAAATCTAAGATGGCGGATGTGAAAATTTTTATAATTTTCATGATGGGTGTCAATTTCGTGGTTTTCGAGGGTGCTGAAACCGTTGTTTGTATTTTTATTTTGACCCCACCATCGGTTTCAGCACCCTCGAAAACCACGAAATTGACACCCATCATGAAAAATTGTAACATTTTTCACATCCGCCATCTTAGATTTTCATTTTGACCCCACCATCGGTTTCAGCACCCTCGAAAACCACGAAATTGACACCCATCATGAAAAATTGTAACATTTTTCACATCCGCCATCTTGGATTTTCATTTTGACCCCACCGTCGGTTTTAGCACCCTCGAAAACCACGAAATTGACACCCATCATGAAAAATTGTAACATTTTTCACATCGGCCATCTTGGATTTTTATTTTGACCCCACCATCGGTTTCAGCACCCTCGAAAATCACGAAATTGACACCCATCATGAAAAATTGTAACATTTTTCACATCCGCCATCTTGGATTTTTATTTTGTCCCCACCATCGGTTTCAGCACCCTCGAAAACCACGAAATTGACACCCATCATGAAAAATTGTAACATTTTTCACATCCGCCATCTTGGATTTTTATTTTGACCCCACCATCGGTTTCAGCACCCTCGAAAACCACGAAATTGACACCCATCATGAAAAATTGTAACATTTTTCACATCCGCCATCTTAGATTTTCATTTTGACCCCACCATCGGTTTCAGCACCCTCGAAAACCACGAAATTGACACCCATCATGAAAAATTGTAACATTTTTCACATCCGCCATCTTGGATTTTCATTTTGACCCCACCGTCGGTTTTAGCACCCTCGAAAACCACGAAATTGACACCCATCATGAAAAATTGTAACATTTTTCACATCGGCCATCTTGGATTTTTATTTTGACCCCACCATCGGTTTCAGCACCCTCGAAAATCACGAAATTGACACCCATCATGAAAAATTGTAACATTTTTCACATCCGCCATCTTGGATTTTTATTTTGTCCCCACCATCGGTTTCAGCACCCTCGAAAACCACGAAATTGACACCCATCATGAAAAATTGTAACATTTTTCACATCCGCCATCTTGGATTTTTATTTTGACCCCACCATCGGTTTCAGCACCCTCGAAAACCACGAAATTGACACCCATCATGAAAAATTGTAACATTTTTCACATCCGCCATCTTAGATTTTCATTTTGACCCCACCATCGGTTTCAGCACCCTCGAAAACCACGAAATTGACACCCATCATGAAAAATTGTAACATTTTTCACATCCGCCATCTTGGATTTTCATTTTGACCCCACCGTCGGTTTTAGCACCCTCGAAAACCACGAAATTGACACCCATCATGAAAAATTGTAACATTTTTCACATCGGCCATCTTGGATTTTTATTTTGACCCCACCATCGGTTTCAGCACCCTCGAAAATCACGAAATTGACACCCATCATGAAAAATTGTAACATTTTTCACATCCGCCATCTTGGATTTTTATTTTGACCCCACCATCGGTTTCAGCACCCTCGAAAACCACGAAATTGACACCCATCATGAAAAATTGTAACATTTTTCACATCCGCCATCTTGGATTTTTATTTTGACCCCACCATCGGTTTCAGCACCCTCGAAAATCACGAAATTGACACCCATCAAGAAAAATTATAAAATTTTTCACATCCGCCATCTTGGATTTTTATTTTGACCCAACCATCGGTTTCAGCACCCTCGAAAACCACGAAATTGACACCCATCATGAAAAATTGTAACATTTGTCACATCCGCCATCTTGGATTTTTATTTTGACTCCACCGTCGGTTTCAGCACCCTCGAAAACCACGAAATTGACACCCATCATGAAAAATTGTAACATTTTTCACATCCGCCATCTTGGATTCTCATTTGGACCTCACCATCGGTTTCAGCACCCTCGAAAACCACGAAATTGACACCCATCATGAAATATTGTAAGTCTTCAGGGGATCAGACCGGAATAGTCTTCGAAGTACACCTGCTGTGCAGGTCACTCCAGCAAGTCCGGAACGAAATATGAATTTATAAACCCTACTTACTTCTAGAAAAATTATAAGACTGTGAATCAAATCTTTCCTTGGGTAATAGGTACATACAGAATGCGTGAAGTATCAAGTTTTGTGTGTCAAATATTTTGTATCCGTACAGCGATCTTCTTTTAGCACAAGCTGCTGCTTACAACCGACACAGAGTCCACTCACAACGGCGGCCGAGCGCAGACTAATATTTCATTACAAATTTTTGTGCAATAAACCGAGACAGTGACCAGTAAAATAACCCTTATTTCAATCCAATAAGATTCACGTATTACAGCTAAATATGTGAAAAAATAGACTCCGATTTTTATTTTTTTCTGAGCTTATTTTTAACATTTTGATAGTTCTTTGGGCTACCTTTTTGAGTTGAACATGTCTGCTTACATAAAATATTTTAAAATAAATATGTTTATGTTATTAAACAGAAGAAAAATGACCCCAAAGACAGCACGATATCGTCGATTTTGTGTGAAGAGGCAACGGAAATTATTTTTTACTATATTATAAACCAACATTTTCGAATAAAAAATGGCTACCATTTGGAGATGAAAGAGTAATCTATCTGTGGTAATTATTAGTTACATTTGGTTTCGTCTCATTTTGCCGCAAAATGCACCGAAAAACGGCTTATTTTTGTCAGATACGTAAAGGCGTCCTTAATAAAACTTGTTAGTGTTTTTATTACATCACAAAACACGTGCTACTTCGCGCGTGATGACTGAGACACGTGTCACCAAACATTTAGATTTTGTTTTCTAATAAATTATTCATAATGACGAGAACCTTATGTTTATTATTATTCTGTGGCCTATCGTGGTTTTTTTACTGATATTACATGTGTCGTTCAACCTCCGAACCGACTTAGTAGCGCGTCATTTTTCACAAAAGGTGTTTGCACTCTCAGATCAAAGTACTTCATAAAGAAAATTCATTTCCACACAAACAAAGGTGCTAGATAACAAAGAAAAGTGATAAATTTCTTTGAAATGACTAATATTAGATTGTTTACAAACAACATAAAATTCTTACTACGTTGTAGGGGAACTACCAATTTGGTTGGCAGATGGCCTGTCCCTTGCGTGACGCTAGTTTCCTTTATGCAAATACGTCGTCATCCGTTCAAGACGGTGAGGTGTCACCAATTTAAATGTACTTCCGTATACACAGGATGAGTTACCGTACCACATTTAGAAAGGGGAAAATTTTTGTTAAAACGGGTAATATAATGAGAACAAATACTTATCGGATATCCTATGTAGCCCTTATTTTCAAAGAACGAATAATATCGACAAGTGTCAGAAAAGCCCATTAGGTATTAAAGTCTCATTGCTGTTTCTCCTTCACAGTTCCGTTGCTAAGTCACCTTTTCAAAGATAAGAGACAATCTGAAGGCCCTTTTAACTATAAACGTTAACATAGATCTGTCACATCTGAACAATTATTGATTACTTGACTTTATCAACAGTTGGACAGGCGCCGTCACTATTTCCTTGTCTACTTTATATGAGGTCAATACAGTCAATAGGAGTGTTTGATCTAGGCATTCTAGGCAGTGCGCCTTGAAAAGCTGAATGTGAACTATTGACAAATGAAACGAGTTCTCTATAAAAGGGGAGCGGACTTTCAGTGTGAATGTTGAAAACTATAAGAGGAAAGTAATAAAAGGTCGTAGCGGTAGCATTTTCGAAACTTTATTCAGAAATAAGTTCGGATCTCGCTTCTATTCAGGAAATGAGGGTGCAATTCGTACATTGCTTGAGCAGTGTTTGACGGGTCTATTTTTCGTTTTTGGTATTTAACTGGACATGCTGTCGAAACTGCTTTCCCAATCATACTTTTCGTAAATCTTTTAAGAACCAAGGCTGATGTTTTACCCACTCGCGTACTCGGAAACAATCTTCACTAACCATAGTTCACGTGCTGATCTATGTAACAGGAGAAACATCGAGCCCTGTGATACAGTATGACCTAGTTCAGTTGAGATTACAATGATGTAAAGTTACTGAAGTTTTGGTAAATAAATTACTATTACAGTCCGGAATCATACGTGAAGAATGCCCAAAAGATAATGCAAGTGTACAATTTGTGAAACTTACGCAGGCTGTGGCTGTTCCATATCCGACTCATCAGAGGCATCCTCAATGTCGTCAAAGTTGTCAATGATCCTGCCCGACACCTCAAGGCGTCGTAGCGAGCGGCCGCTGGAGGCTACGTGTCTTGCAATCTGGCGAATGAGCCGGCGCGGAAGCGGCAGAGATGCGCGTGCGCCTCGCGCTGGGGACCCGCCCCTTTCGCCGCGCATTGGCGCCATCTGGTGGTGAGAAATAACGTGTCAGTGCATACAAAAATAGTGAATAAACCGCCAGAGAACAAATACATGTTCTACGGCCTTATAGTGAATTATTTGTTCCATAAGCAAAAAGATTACACCAAATTTTTCAGAGAAGAATAATTTGCAATCCTGTAGGTACCTTTTGGGGTTTGTTTAGCTTTAATACCAGCTAAACAAACCCTGAGTGTACCTATGCTTAAGCAAAATTATAATTAATCCAAACTTGAATGCTAATCAGATTCTACTTGATAATCGGTAGTTTTAAAGTTAAATAAAACCAATTCTGATTCTTATTGAATTTTCATGAATACAGCTACGTAACGAGGCTTTAAAATTCAAAGGAATCACGTAACGAATGCAAGTACCAAACTAGTATTGCGTAAAGGGCATCAAAGTTAAACTGTTAACAAAACAAAGATCAGAAGATGACGAAAAAGTGACTTTTCTAAGTAAAAGTTTCGTCTCTCGACAATGACGGCAGTTTTACATTGCATAGTAGGTACCTACTGGGTCAAGTCCACGCTGATTTGATGTTACCAGCAGTTACTACTTACTTCAATGTGAAAATGCCTCAATGTAGGTACTGTCAATTTGACGCAATAAGACGTAAAGTAATCGAAGTGATCCGAAGTCCGAAACTTCGGAAGCGATGTTGCAACAGCTCGAATTATTTATGTCTCGTCTATTAGTCATTAGGCTCGAAATTAATTCAGCATCTAACCATCTGATTTAGATGCTCTGTTTTGGCTCTTCTAGTCGATAAATGTTTTGATTCAAGAGTATTAACTGCTCCAATGTTTGAGCTTGCAATTTAAGCGCGTTAGAATGCGGCAGGCTCAGCGATGTTGCAGAGAGAGCTAAGTGGGATACAAAATCCTGGCAACGAACTACCTCCGTTCAAGGAAATTTCTAGGTATAATCTTATAATACCAATCCAAGTTCCAAGACTGCACCTACCTATAGCACGTGCTGTAGAATTTAACATAGCCTTGCAAGATTTAGCAAAGCAACGGTACATTCCTTATTCAGTCAACTGATATCTTTGCTTTAGACGTATTTTTGTTTCCCCACTTCGAAATATCAGCGCATGGTTTCAAACAACTGCGAACCGCAGAATTAGCATCTACAAAATAATATCGCGACCTGCTTTGATCTATATAAAGTAGGTAGTATTTTCAGTGTCATTTTAAACATTATTGTGTCACATTACCGAATTTACGTATTATGAATGTAGAGTAGGAACGCGAAAAAGAAAATACAAGTAGGTATTTTTATCTTTAATTTATCGCGTCAAGTAGCTACACAATCACATAATATCGCGTGACCTTGGCATAGTAACAAACAGCTAAATGTAATGGCGTGGTTGCGTCGTGTCGTGGCGTCCCCGTGTCATCGGCGAATTGAACTCGGACCGAGACGCGAACTGACACACAAGAGCGATTATCTAACGAGATTTATTTACAATGCCCTATTACGGACCTGCACAAGGTACATACAACATTAGCTTAGTCGATTATCGCTAAAAAGCAACTTGCCCATAACATTAATTGATTGTCGCTAAATCAGAAGTAATGATCGCATTCTAGTGTAATGGAGCTTATATTAGAAACGTTATCTTTAATGTACGACAAGGATGTCAACAATCTTGTTGATGAGGATGGATCCGGCACGTGCACGAAGCTTCGAGTCAGCACAGTTTGTACACATTAAACAGGAAGGACCTGTGTTTTACACGGAAAAGGCGGCCGTATATTTTATTACAGAAAAACCAATTTCGCAATGAGGCAGGTATTTACACTGATGGACAACAGTTATGAGGAAAAAAAAATTAAGATACAGAATAACAATAGTGATTTAAGAATAGAAAATAAGTAGGTCAAATGACAAAATGTTTTTTGTTCAAGTATCAAGATTTTAGTGAGCTGTATACATTTATAGTTGGATGATAGGACTTGAAAGACACAACAGGAAATAATAAGGGTTTCCGATTTTTTTCTACAAAACTTTCTCGACTAGATAAAAAATACTTTTCATAAATAATGTAATCAATCATTCAGTTCATTAACTTGATGTGAAGGAGTTGTAAACAAACATTGAGTATCAGCACTTCACCCAGTTGAGTCCATCCAATCAGGAAATAATGACATCACTCTCAATGTTGTTATTTATTTGTTTTGATACTGATATCAGAAACACACCTTGGTAAAACTGTGCAGAAGAATGGCAAGTGTAGATTAATATATTTATTGTTGTTTATTTATGAAGTAAAATTATATTTCTTTTCCATGGCCACTGTATCTTTGTATTGCTGATGTTGAGTTGAGAATAAAAATTACTGATATTTAATTATTTGAGCATTCATATAGGTGATATCCTGTGATAAAAAAAAGATGTTTGACGCTATATTGTATTGATTGTGTAAAACTTAGATAACAGCTATGTCTCCAAGGAATGCTATCTTAACTTGCCACATATTACACTTATCATTTGGGAGAAGATTAAGTAGCCTTGAAACAGCTTATAATACATAAATAATATACAATATGTATAACATTTCAGCAACAGTGTAGACGTAGGTGAGATTTAAGACAGTTTGTCATGTTTCTAATAATAATTTTAAGGTTTTTGCCCTTTCTATCTGAACTAGAACATGTGGTGGCACAATAACACCATAAAAGATGATGATATTTTGGATAAAACTGTGAATTTTAATAAATAGTAAACTTATGAATGATGGTGTTTGTAATTCTATCTCCAATTTTGTTAAGATACTATTTAAATGTAAATTGAAAAAGCTAAAAATGTAGCTACTACATGCTCATTGAAAACTAGAACACTGTCCCTGGGTGACACTTAAAATTAGAAATCCTACAGGAAGTGTGAACTGAAATGTAGGTCACACAAAGGTCTAGACTCTATTTATAGCCAGTAGTAACAGGCTCTAGATATTAAGCACCACTGGGTTTGTGACAAGCTCTAGTTGATTGAAAACAGTAATGAGCTAAGCACCAAGGTCACAATTCAATTAAATTAAATAGTAAATAAAGAAATCTAATGATATACTTACTCAGAAACTTCAAAAATTACACCAGTCAATCTAGCACTCCTACAATGTGCCTAAGCATTTATGTTATGGCTAATAGACACCCTAGCAACGTAAGCAGCGAAATTACGGACGCGATGCAATTTAGGTGTGATGTAACAGCTAGTTACCATGTGTTATTGTATTCATTGGGTCAGCAGTGGCATCAACAACGTGTTGCTAGGAAACTGGTGTCCGGCCAGCGCGGCGACCGCGTGCGCGATTGCGTCGTGCCCGAGCGTCCTACGTCGTGCTTCCTACGTGGAGGCGCCGCGTGCAGCTTCGTATGCACGTGCCGACGCGCACCTTCAAGGGCTCTTACATAATCGCAGGGACCGCCGCAGATACGACGCCGAGGACAACACAAACGTTGACCAACACCCGTTCCATATTTAGAAGGAGCGCCACCAATGCGTCTCGACGTTATTCATGCGTCTAGTCACATTTTTAGAACCGCATGTAAACGATACTTTTATCCCCCCACGCTGTACACCTCATGTGCGCATCTCTGTACCCTAATATTACGTTATTCAGGGTGCAAAATCCAAAATGCGTAATATATTGAGCTCAAAAACAGATGTAATCATGATACTATACTTGATGATAGCTTGGTTTTACGGAGAAAATTATAAACGATCATCGATTTCAATGCTATGCACTTACCTTGAGGTTGTATTGTTTGTTAGACGCACTAATTATAAATTAATAACAATAAATAAACAGCATTCCGCGACCTCCGTACTTGTGATCAACACTCAACAAACACCTTCCTCAACACCCAATCAAACCATAAACTATAGAGTAACCTACATAAATAAACATATGATTTGCAAATGTCTTTGGTTGATTTTCCGTTTCCGAAAACGCTAGTGAGGCATTTTAGTGAAAATGAAAAACATTACTTAGGCGATTATTGTTTCTTCCAAAATAAGTTAGTTTGTCATACTCAAGAGAACATAAATTAGCCATACTAATTTCAATATTGAATTCATTTAATTTTATGTATTGAATTCATTTAATTTTAAAATGAAGAATCTATTGATATTATAAATCATGATTGAAGAAAATACGAAAGATTTTCCGTGATGATTACAATATTTCTGTAACGTGGCTGAATAAAATGGCAACAATGTCATTAACCAAAAAGAAGAAAACACGTTAAACTTGACGTGGACTAAAGTAGCTGGCTCACTGTAGCGAAATAAAATTTATAAGATTTTAATTATTCCACACTGTTTTAAGCGTAGTGATACTATAAAATAAATATTCTAGATGTTAGGTTTTTAAATGAAAATGATTTTAAACATTGTAAGTGCATACTTTCTTTTAAAACGCTCGTTTGCTGCGTCAACCTATTTTCCGGAATCGCTGATGTGTTTTCCGTAGTTTTGAGATTTATCATAATGTTTCATTTTTACTTTACAGAAAATGTTTGGGGTGTTGAGCGTGTTACTGTTACCACTACTTTTAAGTCAACAAACGGAGGCCGCAGCGGTAATATCCATTGACTTGGGTTCAGAATGGATGAAGGTCGGCATCGTGTCTCCTGGAGTTCCGATGGAGATAGTATTAAATAAGGAGTCTAAGAGGAAGACGCCAGCTGTCGTGGCATTCAGAGATGATGTAAGAACATTCGGGGAAGACGCAGTTACTGTTGGCGTCAGATTCCCGAAAAACACTTACAAATTCTTGCTGGATCTGCTTGGAAAACATTTTGATCACCCAATGGTGCAAGCTTACAGGTCAGTGACATGCCCACATACAGCATTGCAGAGAAAGTAACAGTCTAGTCTTTTGTTTTTTTTTTTTTGCTTAAGAACTTGAGTAGGTATTCATTCTTACTTCATTTCACCTTTCGTTGTACATGTCACTTTTTAATTAGGTTTGAAATTATGAAATTCTTCAGTTATCATGAAGTTTAATTATGGCTGCATGTTGTATCATTATAGGGGAGACCTGTAAACAGTTTTCTATTGGCTAAATTTATTGCTGTCTTAAATTAAAATAAAAATGATCATTCATTTTAAAGTTTTGAAAGATTATGTTGCATTTCAATCATTTATGTTTTGCAAATGTTTTCTACACTAACATTCATACAATGTTCCTTGGGCTCAATAACATTCTTTTTTATGAAATAAGTATAATATCTTAAACAAATTAATCAAACAGACAGATATAATTTTTATCCATGTGGTTTTGCAATGGGATTATCTAAAAAAGAAAACAAATAGCTATGGGGAAAAATAATTCATTAATTTTAATGCAATATTTTTACCTATAACCTGTTCTGTAAGAGTTTTAAAACAAGGAAAAAATATTGGTAATTATTTCACTTATGAATAGCATATTAATCATAATTAGAATTCATTTTGACCTTAATCTAAGTTCATATAATTGTATAGCGAGGTACTCAGATTGATTTAAAAATGAACCATATTATGTGTAAAATACATAACAAAACATACACATCTTTCCTCCAAAGGGTTAGGGTGTACCTGTAGCAGTGGCGTAGCGTGGGTATCGGCTGCCCAGGGCGGAAGACAATTTTGCCGCCCGCTTAATTAAGTATTTCAATTTAATGTATACTATACTTTATATGATAGGTCTATGTCCAGCAGTGGACTGCGATAGGCTGAGTTGATTGATTGATACATTATATACAAGTACATTAGTTCTAGAGAACTATTCGGCAAGAACAGTCATCATTATTTTGCATTATACAGGTTAGATCACATAATTTATTAATAGGTACAAAAATTCTTACTTCAACCATTGATACTAATTGAATATAAAACGAAAATCAATTTTTAATTAGAACTAGGATGAGGATATCTTTATTGAAAAATAATATAAGTAGGTACTTGTTAGAGTTAAAAACAAAACTTCCAACTTTAATTAAAAATTTATATGTCTACTTTTTTTTGAGAGCAGTCTTTTATTGTCCGAATTTATAGTTGCGTTAAAAATATGAAATGGTTCAAATATTTGCAAAATATATTTTATTATTTACTGTGAAATTTTGCCAAAAAAAAAAGAGCCGCCCCCCCCTCGCCCTCACTACGCTACGCCACTGACCTATAGACGTAGTATCGGTAGTATACTTACATTTGGTTGGTAATGTTTAACCTTTTGACCGCCACGCGTCAAAAAATTAAAAACTTCTCTTTGGCGTCAAAGTGTCATGTAGTCAAACCGTGACGTGCTGGGTACATTTTGGTTTGTCATCTATACATGACTGTGGAGGTCAAAAGGTTAAGTACCATGTAAAAGGGGGCGAGCCTAGTGCCATCAACCGGGCACAAATCCAGGCTCTAGGCTGCTTCCCAAAAAATTATTACGTAGAATGTTATTAACAATATCAATCACATTTTCAGAGCCCGCTACCCATACTACGAAATTGTGGCAACAGACAGGGGCACACCACTGTTTATACATGATGAAAAGACCAAGTTTACACCTGAGGAACTGGTCGCGCAACTCCTAGCTAAGGCTAAAGATTTTGCTGAAATAAGTCATGGTAAGATTTATTTATCAAACTGAGATAAGAGACTTATGGATTAAAATTTCCTCTTCATTATTCAACTATGAAAGAATCTGAATTATTATTACTGAGTGGATGTTTTGAGAGTTGAATGAACTATCCCTTAGTAAGTTGAGGAAATCAAAGTACTTTGAATAATTTACTGTTCCAACTAGTGTAGTTATCACATTCATACTAATCTAATTTATGTCAACACATCTTTGAGGTTATTTCTAGAAGTTAACAATGGCTGTCTAGCGTATTATGAATATTTCAGAAAGTTAAAGTTCCAGAACAACCAAAACAATATTTTTTTTAAACCAGATAACTTATTTTGTGTTATACATACTTAGTTACACTGCAATACAGTATTTTTATCTCACTAGGCGACGTGCGCTTTACTTGTGGTAACCAAGTGTATAAACACGCTGTGAATGAGTGTGTGTATACGAGTAATGTAAGCACAACACACATGCACACACACTTCCGACTTCGCCATAACCAGACGGTACTAAGAGCTCCTGCGCTGTGAATGTGTGTCTTACACACACATTTGTGCACTTGGTGACCATAAGTAAAGCGCGCGTCGTTTCGTGAGATAAAAATACTGTACCTAAGTGTAGTTTATCAATAAAAATCGGAGTATTGATTTACTGTACCCTAAACAAATTAGATATTGTACATATTTCTTTATTCTCCAGGTCAACCAATCACAGAATGCGTGATCACAGTCCCCGGTTACTTCAACCAGGCTGAACGTCGCGCGCTCAAGGATGCCGCCGCGCTCGCTGGCTTGAATGTGCTGCAACTGATTAATGATTATACTGCTATTGCCATCAACTATGGTATCTTCAGGAGGAAGGTGAGATTATTTGCCAATCTGTGTTAAAAGAAACTCCGCAACTATCCATATTATGTCTGCACATTGATGACAGATTAGGCTTATAATAATAATAAAACCTTTATTTTCAGGCTACTTTGGCCCATAGATAAATACCTTACAGACTAAGATATATATTATAAAGTACAATGTGTGTTAGTGTATAAACTTAAACCTATGTTAGTAAAACACTTCACTCGAGCACTGTCTTTGTGCATTCGTGTGGCACTTGTCCGCGGAAGCGACGAAACATTACACCTTGCGGCCAAAAGTCCTCTGCCATGACGAGGTGCAGGTAGCATGTAGGAACTCGCACCACGAACGCCTTGAAGTTGACGTTGCGGCGCGATTCAAGCAACTGCACTCTCGGCCTGTACTTAGTCCTTTGGCACGTACTCCACGATGTCCTCGGCCTTAGTGGTATAGTGTAGGCGGGAAATATATACGGGAGTATTCGGCTGGGCGGCTCGAACGGGGATGTCGGGCTTGATAGGAGCTGTGCCGCAGCGGTTCTTGTTGGTTCTTTGTCGGCGTTTCTTCCTCTGCACCTTCACAAAACCATCATCATCAGCCCGGTCCGATGCCTTTTCAGGCACGGGCTTCTTTGCGGGAGCGTTGGGGAGGTCATTAACTCCCACAGGCGCCTTAGGGCAAAATTCACAGACAGCACTTTAACTTTAGTAGCTGTGCAAATTTAGTCTTTTATATGAATGTGAACTTTATCAATAATGCTCATAATGTTCATAATTGTATCTTTCGCTCAAGACATCAACCTTTAGAAAGAGAGCATCACTGGTATGAGTAACAGAAACAACACTACAAAGCCAAACTTATTCTAAAATCCGCTGTACTGCAGCGCCCAACAAGAGTTAGCCGTTATTAGGTGTTAAAATCCAGCCAAAATGCACTGATTTAGATTTAAAAAAAAATGAATATCGAAGCATAACTTTTGTCTAAGTTTCGTCTCCCTAGTTTACCCTCAAAGCCCGTAAGTTTCTGGCATTAACAAGCCAGTGTATTTTATAAAATTTATTATTTAATTATTTATTTTAGTCTTATCATTAATCTAGTGACTGGACACTTATTAATAAAAATTAAAAAAAATCCTTCTTATTTCCTCAGTAAGAACACCTATTTTTCTTTCATAGGAAATCAACGAGACGGCCTGGTACGCGTTGTTCTTCGACATGGGCGCCGCGTCCACAAAGGCGGCGCTGGTCGAGTACAAGACTGTCAAGATAAAGGAGAAGGGCTATGTCGAGACTGTACCTCAGCTGCAAGTGTTGGGAGTTGGCTTTGACAGGTAAATAGAAAATATTAGGCTTTGTCAACAATGTCAAAATACTAAGCCCCTTACTAATAAAAATGTTGTATAGAGTCTGCATAGTTACACAACGCTTTGTTATCGTCTTTCGAAAATCAAATTACTGATGGCTGAGAGAGAAAAATTGGTGTGTAATTATTCATCTGATATAATACGTTTATTAGTAATATTGAAATAAAAGAAAAGGTTCTTTAAGAATGGGTAAGATTCAGGGTAGTCCAGGTAAGGTTAATGTAACGTGTGTTATTTCTGGTCTTTATCTATATTTCGTTCCCATCAATAAAACAAGTTAAAATCTTTAATACCTGAAAAAATGGTACAGTAAAAATCTCTTTACATTTACATGTTTTGCCATTGTTAAATATGTATTTAAGTGGAAATGTGGGTGGTTGTTTTTCCATAGAAACGCTCTCGCCCGTTTTCTTTCTAGTTAATGACCAAATATTAACTACTTGTATGTCCCTATGTTTACCTTTTTGATGATACATTATTTTTATAAGCACTAGAAACCCCCAAAAAATTACGATTTAAACCGCTGTCAACAGAAGCCCTAGTTCACAAATTTGACAACTATTAATGAAAAAAGAAAAACATAGGGACCATAGATATATGAAAGAAGGAGATATGCCCGGTAGTTGAAAATGTATCGGAACCCGATGTCGCTAGGTTTGCCCCACCACCGCGCCACTACTACACATGTAGTTCAGTAAAAGCAATAGGTACACAGTCGCGCACACACTTACAATTCATAAATCAGAACGTACTACACAATCAATTATAAACCTTAACTCATCAAACACAGCGTGCATTTACCATGCACCGTACAACTTTACTCACACAAAAACATTATCGCTGTCGTTGTGCTGTGCAAAAGCCATTTATTTTACATACAATGCTAGTGATTGACTAAATCCGAAAGTTATCGATACTTCCATTCATTATTGTATTTAAAAAAAATTTGGGTCATGAACATAAAATAAATTATATTATAAATCAATAAAATATAGCTAAAAAAAAATTGAAGTAAATAAAAAATATTAACATTATTTTATTTCTCAAGGGTCTACCAACCGGATTTAAACGTCATTTTTTCAGGTCTTGTATAACCCGGGTTAAAACGGTTGACAAATTGAAAAATAAACTATAATAGCAATATATTCGTTTATGGGCAATCGACATTGTTGTCGATAGCACATCACTATCTCGCCGCAAGACACAGCGGCACGCGGTTCGCGGACGTTCCGCGAAAATAAAGTATCGTTTTGTAATTTTTAAATTGCTTGTCCAGTCACTTAGACATTCTTAGGTAACGATTAAGGAGCAATGTATTTGCTGCAAAAATAGTACAGCCGCTACGATATTTGAAAACAAAAATAACGTAGTATAAGCAAGAAATATTTTACGATTTGTTGCTTTTTCATGATTTTAAAGACAAATACTTTTGTATGCAAAAGTATTTGTCTTTAAGTCTGTCGTGAAAAAAATGAGGGCGCTGCGGTCGTGCACGTAGCAACCCTGTATAGTGTGACTAAATTGATTTTGATACTAGCACATTATTTTGTACTAAAAGCAAACCTGGTTTAAATGAAAACGAGCTTTTTTTTTAAACTGGATAGAAAATGTAGTCGTAAAAACCGTAACCTTATTACAAAAAAATCTACAGAAACCATAGACAAAGATGCTACCTTCATTATAAATAATAATACCAGCCTATTACTGTCCCACTGCTGGGCAAAGGCCTCTTCTCAACAGAGAAGGCACGAGTATTGATCACAACGCTTGCTCAAGACGGGTTGGCGACTTCAGACTTATATTAATTATAAGTCCAGGTTTCCTCAGCGACCTTCATTAGTTTGCATAAACGATCAGATAGCACAAATCTATGGTCTCTTTCGTTCAAATAAAATGAGTAAATAAAAGAAAAATGTTCATACATATTTTTTATAATATATTTTAACTTTTTTTTATTCATGAAAAATATCCCATAACATAATAATGAATTACTGTCATCATCTGATTCCAAATATTCTACGTAAAAAAAGTATTTTCATTGTCAGCTGCGTCACTAACAACGTCTTCGCTACTGCTGTCATTGCTGCTGCTATCTTCGCTTAGGCGAATGACTAACTCACCTATATCTTGATATAGGGTTCATCCTCGTTCATAATATTCTTTTTCAATTATTGCAACATGACGGCAACAGTTTTTACATTTTTCAGGCGTAATGCTGTTGAAGGCGAGCAAAAATAATAATTACATCTATAATACGCCTCACTGTACTCCCAGATTTTCCTGAAAGAAAGATTAAAAAAAAATATGACGTAATATCTAACAGAAAATAGATAGCACTATTTTTAATTTCAAACATGATATAACTTATTCATATGTATTTAAAATCAGCGGTAAATTTGATCATCCAAAAGTATCAAAAGTTCTGGTCGCACTACAATATGGCCTACTCATATTTGCAATCTAACCCATTAATGCGCAATGTAAACAATCCTTATTTTAGTCTTAAAATCGTATATTTAGTAAATTTGTAACTTCTGGTAGATACAAAACAAACAGTAACACGATTACATACCTGTCTTAACTGCTGTTCGAGCATAAAAATCATCCAAATTTAATACAATTTGTCCAGCTTGGTGTTCTAACAAACATCGCTGATACACTTTAAAAATAATTTCCCGAGCTCCACTCCTATTTGTTTTCCTCATATTTAACACGTTTCTTCGAAGTTTTATCCACGTAGATTTGAAAAGCAATAAAAAATGCACTAAATAACAAGTTACAAAACAAGTCGATGACAGCCGATGACATTCGATGTACAATGATTTAGTGTTGCCCTACTTTTGAATAAGTTTAGTTCCTCAAACATTAATTTCATGACTTTATAGACAAACTGTACTTACATATGGTAAGTCATTCCATGAGATACGAAGTATTCATTTTGACTGCGGTTTTTACAGGAAACCACTGAACAACTCGGCATTTTTATATTTTATTACGATCACGGTCGAAAACACACTAGTTCGCGGAGACTGCCATTTGCCTAGTACAGGCCCATGTTGCCCATGTTGCGTGGACACAGACTCTGTCTGTGTGTGTTCTCCTGTTTTTTACATTTCTATGGACACAGTATATATCCTTCTTATTCAGTTTATGAAATATCTTTTAAATTGATCCAATATTGGAGGAGGAAACAGGCGAGAGCCAAACCTCGAATTATGACTTTTTACTTAAGCTTTTTCAAAAGTCTCTCCGACCGCATTTCCTCTTAAGGTGCCAAAGGAGAGATTTGACACTTGCAAAAAACTTTGCATACTGCTGCTGGAAATAGGTCTCTCCCAAGCCTAAACATCTGCATAGAACCTGAAGTCGCTGCCTATCTTTTCCTAAATAGATTAGAATAGGCCACAGGGATAGGCTTTTAAAGATTGAAGCCAGTCAGCAGTCTTAGCTAGATGATAAGATTGCCGACTCTATTATGTCTCTAGAAGATTGTAGAAGGTAAAGGAGACCAGGCACGTTTCATACAAACTTGGTCCCAAAACCTAGTCACTAAAAAAAAATTTGTTACCCTGGTTGGGGAAGTCCTGTTTATAATTTTTACTATTGCGCCGAATCTATTCGAGAATAAAATAAAATAAAAATAGACTTAACGAAACCTGTAGCTACGAATGTGTCGTAGAGATTTGGTGCCGCAGTGATAAATGCTTGGGCGGACTTCCCCGACTTAGTTGACAAACTTTTTTTGTTGCCCAGACATTTTGAATTTTAGGTCAAATATGGCTGACTCCTTTGTAAGGTTCTTACATAATTGAATATGACATACATCATAGATACATAACCTCGGGCTTTTTGCCAATGGCGGTAGGCAGAAACAACATAGTGCCGCCTGCTATGATCCTTAAATACTCCATTTGCTTCGTTTATGTTCATACACGGACGCTGGTTGCGAGAACTACACACCTGACCTTAGCATAATGAGACTATTATTATGTTCCCACTATTGGGACACGGGGCTCGTCTCGGGGAGATGGAATGGGCCCTAATCCACCACGCGGGCATTTTGCGGGTTAGTGGATGGATGTCACATGTTTTCGAATTTTCGGTTCAAGAACATAGCGATTTCCACACGATGTTTTTCTTCCGTGGTGATGTAATATATTACAGAAAGTAAAGCGCCTGGTCGAGTTCAAACCACGACCTTATAACTCGGCAAGTCGGGGCCGATGCCACTTAATTGATTATTAATATTTATTTTTTGTCCACAGAACTTTAGGTGGCCATGAAATGACCCTCCGTCTGCGGGAGCATCTCATCAAAGCCTGGGAAGCACAGGGTGGCGGTGACGTCAGAGTCTCACCACGCTCTATGGAGAAACTGCTCTTAGAAGCAGAGAGGCTGAAGATTATTCTCTCGGCGAATACCGAGTTCTACGCGCAGATCGAAGGCTTGCTTGATGATAAAGACTTCAAACAGCTGGTGAGTTATTAAGAAATAAGCCTTGTGCCCGATGGAATTTCCCGTCGGCAAAAATGAGAAACTTCCATCCCTTATCCGAAGGTTGCTATTCGATAAATTTTATCAACAATATCGTCGGGTAGACAAAAGAGTATGCATTTTATTTCCAGTAGTGACCGACTGGAGGTTCGTTTTGGGCCAGTTTCGGTCAAAAAAATCAGGTTTCGGCCGCAGTTTTGGTTTCGGCCAAAAAGTGGCCGACCCAACCTGCATTCTATGGCGTTCGTGAGCTGTCGGTTTTGATAGAATACGAACGACTGACTGAGCTTTAGACAGACAGCGTAGACTTAGTAATGTGGTCCCGTTTCCACCCTTTTTGTACAAGACCCAAAAAAATAAAACATTGTTAGCAGACATGCTACTTTTAGTTTTAGAGAGTAAGGATTTATTCGCTTTCTGGAAGATTACGTAAAAGTTAACTTTAAAATGCGTAATAAAATAAATACTGCCTTATCTTATTGAATACCTTACGTGGATCAGTTTTTACAAAAAATATATAATTGTTATTTATATTCTATCGTACTAAGTGATGGGGGATATGGAAACAAAGATATAGGATTATGGGTTTGGGTGGCTAAAGTGAACTGGTTATTTAGGACTATGGAACTTCTATAGCCCCTGCCTGACCAATGTTTTATATAAATTACACATAAAATGGCAGGGGGTGACTTGCACACTCATTAATAGGCCCCCTGAAAACGGTCGCTAGCACATAGTGACGTAGCGACAAGGGGGAAACATGTCCTGAGGTGGTTATGAAGATTGGAGAGGTATTTCATGGCTATCAGGACAATCCCGGAAGTACGGTCAAGATCCCTACCAGCATCTTACTGAAATACTTCCTTCCTTTGAGCACCTTTGCTTTTGCGAATCTCCACTAAAGCCGGCCAATAAAGGCAAGAATGAGGTGGGAGCTCGTGTTCCTCGTAATTTTTCACTCCAGCCGGCCGAAGGCAAGCCAGAGGTGAGGGACAAGACTTCTCCCGGGAGACAGGGTCCGTGGGGTGCTACTGCCCAACAGCTCACCACATGCTGCCCTGCGGATTTCTGTGTTTCTCTTTGGTCTGGCTCCTCACCCTAAGACCTGTTCCGGCAAACTAAATAATACTATCCCCACCACGACGTCAACGTAGAGATACGGCACACTAGCAGCTAATTAGCTGATGCGTGTGTAACGTATAGCTTGGAGATATTAACTCTGTTATGCAAGAATTGCTTCAAGGGATTTTTTTTTTCGGTGAATTTTCCCATAGCTTTATGGAATGCCCACGCAAATGTGTGTTCGCATTCAGTGTGTAAAGATCTAGAAGGCACTTCGTAGTGTTCTGTAAGTATCTTGTACGTCTCAATGAACCTACCCCTTTGTCTGCGCTGTTCCAGTGTGATAAGGCCAAGGTCTTTGAGGCGTTGTCCGAAAGATAGATTACGCATAGTGCGAACCATCTTCGTTGCCCTTCTTTGTACTTTATCAAGTAGAGCGATGTCTTTTCTAAAATAAGGGTTCCGGATGACATTAGCGTACTCCAAGAGTGGTCTTGTGTAGGTCTTGTACAATTGCGGGTTTTGTACATCGAAAATTAAACAACTAAATAAATATTGTATTTAATAATAATAAGCGCAGGCATAGAAACCGCGCCATTTTTTATTCGACAGCAAAAAATCGATAATCGATACTACACACAAATTAGTGTAAATAATCGAAATGTTACGTTGCTGCAATCACTAGTTCCATCTGTAAAAAAAACGTGGACAGAGTGTAGTCAAATTATTTGTAACAAATCTACAAAAACGATGGATCTCAGAAAATAATGTCATTTATAGTTTTTCTTAACTTTATGAGTGTCGGTTTCGGCCGAAACTAGAAGAGGAACTGAAGGTTCGGCTGAAAACCGTGTTTCGGTCGGTCACCAATTTTCAGGCACTCTTAGTTTATATTTTTGTGGAAAATATAGGTAGTTTTGCAGATTTGAATTGTGGGTACTATTTTAGATTATCTGATATACATACACTCCCGGACTCTTAAATCGAGCCCCTGCACTTTTTGTATAGAAGTCTATAACTTTTTATATTGTTGTGAATTCACATTCGGAACAATGACGACACCAAAATGCTGGGCCAGTATGTCGGCATCAAAACAGGCTAAAAACTTTTTCTTTAACTCATCATAATTTTGATGTTCTATTAGGCCTTTATACCTCACATGGAATTGCACGATGGCTCGATATAGGAGTCCGGGAGTGTATATATAGTAAATTTCGAAAACTCGTAATTTATCTGAAGGTTGCCCGAAACTTGTGTGTTCGGGTATGTAAAACCTTTGCCTAGTTCAAGCAGCATAGTAATTGGCGAAGCTTGAATATTAAATTACAACACACGTGCCTTCAGCTTTGACATCTGAAGTCGGACGTTTCGATCGTACCTACTCCGACTTAGCCCAAAACGTCTTAGCTGTCGATTACAATATCCATGTTTAGATTATAAAATTAATAATTCAAATAGTGCGTAAACCGTTAGTTGCTGTACTTGTCATGTGTCAACAGCAGTACGCGGTCAAATCCTGTCCCACATTGCGTTGCGTCGGGTTGAGAATACATTAATAATAATTTATACAAGTTAAATATTTGATCACCTGCTTTCAAAAAGCGAAAAAGAGGATTTGTGATAATGTCTATGGGTTTTATTGGCGACTTTGTTTTATTATTATAAGTACTAGCTAATGCCCGGCATGAGTTGCAATGTAAATTTTTTTTGTTAGGAACCTCCGGCGTGCCCTCAAAAATTTACCAAAATTATTTCACAATCGGTTGAGCCGTTTTCGAGTTTTTGCGAGACTAATGCACGACAGTTGATTTTTATACATATCGATATCCCCAGTCACACTGCATACAGGAAAAGTTTTTATCCAGTGCGCAAATTTTTACATAATAAACTTGAATATATTTTAATAAACACGTATTTTTTGTTTTGATATGTTTCAATAGTAAAAAATTAAGTTAACGCTTACGAGACTTGTTTACTCAGAAATTTATTTTATGGACGTCGCTTGCCAGTCCGTCGACCGGTCGCCCGATTCACGCCGCGCGTCGACCGGTCGCCTGACGCGCCAGCTGCTATCAGAAGTACTCACGCGCGCGCGCTCGCTCGATGCGACGGCGGATTATTGACCCCAGTTTAGCGCTACAATTTTTTAAGTTTAGACTGTGTAAAGTTATTTGTAAACGTAATTTTTCGTAAATTCCAATTTATCCTTCACACTTTCATGGGCTTAGGACCATCAAAATGCAGAAAATAAATCATAATAAGTAAGAAAGTAATACGTTTTAGTCCATTCAAAATAAAACATTTAGGTATGATAGGTACTTAGACATGATACAATTTGCGTCAATGTCTAATCAAAGAGAACCTATGACACTAAGATTGTTTATAATTTCTTCTTACCTCTACATTTTATTAATCACAATAATTTTAGGTAGGTATTGTTCGAAGTGACCTCCTCCTTTGTCAAGGCATAAACGTGCACGTTTAAATAAGTAAGCATTTAGTTTGTTTAGGACACTAACACCACTTTTTACTTCAATGAAAGCGTTAATTATTTTTTCTTTTAAGTCATCTAGGCTCTGAGCCTCTACTACATACATACAGCCGGCATTTCACTTGTTTCATACACCTTGGTTTGCTACTAAAATTGTCCTCTCATTAGGGACCGTGGGATTGAGGATCCTTTGGGCTCGCATACGAGGTACGCTCTCCCTTTCGTATCTTCTTCGTGCTGCTCGTAAATTTTCATTGCTTAACAAATACACTCGCACCATTTCATAATACTCGCGGTGAGTAAAATGAGACATTGTCACTACGCTAGTCTAGTACGCGGCACGCGCGCAAGGACGGCGAAGGGACATCCGACCTCCGCTTCCGCAAGTGACGTACTGCATGTGCAGTGCAAGCGTTTTGTTTATCAAACGCCGGCGCCGCGCCGCATGCCCCCGCACCCCCGCCCCGTCTCGTGCGCTGGGCGTCCAGCGGCCGGCGGGCGGCCTTCGCGTTTTCATTCATGCTCATTCATAGTATTACTATTAAATTATATCCATGTCTTGCTTATTTCAAATTGGGACAAAGTGTAAAAATGAAAAAAAAAAAGTCATAAACTAAAAATGGAAATGTGTTCTATTGCTTACACTGAGCCACCAAAAAAAATTTGCGCACTGGTTAAAAACTTTTCCTGTAGAATAGCTCATGCCATCGTAAAATACATTAGGCACATAAACGGCACTTTAGCATCCCTATCCATATTATTAGGTACCCATCATAACATGATCAGTCATAATCATAAATGACACAATTATTATTGACCCAGACACTCTGGAATCATAATTACAATTGTTTATTTGCTAAGAACGCAGGTACTTACATAAAATAAAGGTGTTTACAAAACTTTGGTCCCTATACAATCTACCTTAAATTAGGCATGCAAACGAAAGTCGTGTTAGTTACACTGTTTATAAATCAAGAACGGCTGAATTGATTTGGCTGAAAATTGGTGGGGAGGTAGCTTAGAACCAGGAGACGTACATAGAATACTTTTATCCGGTGTTTTTTTTCCGGTTTTAGACGGACATAGTATTTAATACCTTTGTTTACTTATAGGAGTAGGGTAGGAGTAGTGTAGGAATAGGGTAGGAGTAGGGTAGGAGTAAGGTAGGAGTAGGTTAGGAGTAGGGTAGAAGTAGGGTAGGAGTAGTGTAGAAGTAGTGTAGGAGTAGGGTAGGGGTAGGGTAAGGGGTAGGACACCATGCGAACGAAGTAGGGCCGGGCAGCTAGAAATAATTTATATGGCAAAACAACGTTTGCCGGGTCAGCTAGTATTATATAAAACAAAGTCGGGTTAGTTACCCCATTTATAACTCAAGAACGGCTGGACCGATTTTTATGATCTTTTGTTGGATTTGTCTTTGCCCCGAATAGCAGAATAATTATTAAAACACGGGGAAATATAACAAAAAAAATCTAAGGTGGTACGAATTTCGCCGGGTCAGCTAGTATTTAATAAAAAAATATGTCAGTCAAATTAAAGTTGTCAAAAAATAAATATTTTTTTTTGGATTTAAACCAAGCATTATAACAATATGGAAACACAACGTTACATGTTAAATCTAACGTCACATCAAATCATCAAATCCACATACTTAATTCATATGAATGTAATATGCATGATGTAAGCATACTTATAATGTTAAATTGACAAATATAAAAAGTCGAATATTTAAATATTCTCATTCAGCTATGCAGGTGCTTGTTTTTGGATCAAACTTAACTTGCATACTGATTCAGCTTTTGCCCAAAAGCTTATTAACTTACAATAGTGAATATAAAGTAATGTAATCTGGGAATGTCTGTATGTTTAGTGAATTTAAATAAAAAAATCCAATTGTGTGACTCTCATACTTAATTATTTTTAACTTGATTTTGATTTTCTGCATCGAAGACATGTTGAAATAGGTATAAATTCAATGAATCAAAGTAGTAGTATAGCGATAGTCACGGATTATCGTCTTCGATGCTAGTTGTTACTGGCGTGTCTAAATAGGACACGATTTTACGACAATTTATTGCACGCTCGACGATACCAAAATTCAACCTTGAATAAAGCCTAAGCGGACATTGCGATTTAATTGTGAAGTTGCAAGTCAGTTGTTGCTTCATGAAACTCAAACTCAAAGCATTTATTTCAATTAAACCAGGCACTTTTGAGTTGTCAAGAAGTCGGTTAGTCAGGAAATATGAAGCTAGTTGCCCATTCCAAAGCGTAGGAAAATGTGGCTTAAAGTGGAACTAGTCGCGAGCCCTAACTCACTGGTGGCCGGTGGGCATGGCCAAAAAGCACGCTGTCTCACCTGGCATCGAGTCCAACAGAGATAGTATCAGTGATGAGCAGTTAGACGCTAGTCTACACACAACGTTTAGTTCTCACGCACGCATCGTTCCGAACTGAAACGCGCGTAAAAAATTCGAAATGTCCTTTGGAAAATCGAGTTTTATGAAAAAACCACTATAAATCAACTACAAATGAAGTTTATTGAACTCTTTGATAACTGATTTTTGTCGGTACTGACTTTGTTTTGAAGATTTTACAGTTCTTTTATTACTTGTTTACAAAGTTCGTTAAAAATAGCAAGAAAAACGAGTCTTTGTTGGCTCATAACTTTTTAATGGCTTTTTATTTTTCTATTCTGTTTCCGTACATACATAATTAATAAGAAGATGTCAAACAGTGCAATAATACCCTCCCGAAATTTGTATGACAAAAATATTGATTAGTGCCACCTTAAGTCTGAGAATCAGCACTTTTTGAACCCCAAGAGTTACAAAAGTCAGCTCCTCCATCTCCAGCTGGGAACAACAAACTCGCCAACAATTTCTGAATGTTATATCAGTCGAATTTTCACTACATTTGGGATGGTTCACACCATACGCAATGCTCGCTTTCCGTCAGCTACGAAATGGGTGCTATTGTTACATAATTGTTCATACATTTTCAACTTTACATTTACATATAACTCTTAATAAGCCTGCCACCTGATGATACATTTAGTGTGAACCGTTCCTTGAGTTGTTTTAAAAATGAGTTCCAATAATCTGCAATCAAGTGCATCTCCACACAATCAGTTCACATTGTCGCTCAAAACAATGGAAAGCAAATAAAGAAACATTCAATTGTTTTCTCATTCCTACAATCATCTTCATCTTTGTTTCCATTTTCAGGTTACCCGGGCTGAATTCGAGGAATTATGCGCAGACTTATGGCCTAGAGTATCAGGGGTAGTGCAACGTGCTATCGCATCGGCTGGCGGCGCGGGTACCGGCGCCAGGCTCGTGTTGGCCGGAGGAGGGTCGCGTGTGCCGGCCGCTATATTGGCGCTGAAGGATGCGGTGGGACATGACCCTGCCAGGTCGATTAACGCTGATGAGGCTGCTACTATGGGAGCTGTTTACAGGTAATATTATTAAATTATCAATTAAGAGCCTATACTACCTCAAATGGCTTAGCATGATCCTCCGTTATGTCGAAAATACCACAGCATTATTTTTGAAATAAATATATGCTAAAGTTGAGGATTAATGTTAAGTACTATGTTAGACGAAAACACGATTCCATAAAATTTTCTCGATAGAAAAAAAATCCAAAGTTACCTCCAAATCGAACAACAAACCGCTGGTATTCAAAAAATACTTCAAATTAGATCATGAAACTTTGCATACTAACTGAACTAACTATAAAGCAGGTCTTATGTTATTTAGTTTTTTTGAATTACCTTTATTTTCACCGTAAAAAGCAAATACCTAAACTATTGGCGCTGCCTTCCTCCCAGCTCCGCACTTTGTCTCGCTCTCACACAGTCCGCGAGCAGTATCGTGCGAGCGAGATAAAGAGCGAATTTTAGCTGAGGTAGTATAGGCTCTTAAGAATGGACCTTTTTAGAATTTTTTATATCTATGCTTTAATTACTGATTTTAGTAAAGTTTATAAAAAACCACAGCTTGACATTTCATTCGCTGAACGGGATATGAAAGATGGAGACATAAAGGCAGCACATTTCAAGGTGAAAACAAATGAAAATGACTCCTAACGAATTCATCTTAGCCAATAATCTGCTTACCAAAAATGTTGAATTAGGTACATCAAATAATCAGAACCTCTCGAAGTCTGTTATGATTAACCTAAAACTTAATAATGCAACTTCCACAGACATCATCTGTCTAGCGGTTTCCCAACTATTTTTGGGTTCGGCTTCCAGTGTAACCAGATCCAGCTACCTAGAATACCTGGAGCGACTGCCTATTTGACCTCCACAACCCAGTTACTGGGCAACTTCCACGAACAAATCCACTAAATATTCAATATTATTCACAGGGCGGCATCTCTTGCGACTGGTTACAAAGTTGCTGCGCTGAACGTACGTGATGCTGTTCTGTTCCCCATACAAGTGACATTCACCAGACACGTCGACGGAACCGATAAACTGGTGAGTATACTACTCATACAACTTTTATTCACCCTGAAAACAATTTATTGTCTTGCGGTGATGGACATCGAAAGGTTGTATAGTTTTTAAGCTTAATGTATGGTTGATTCTTGTATTAATCATTTTAGAGGGTTCATATTGAAGTATTATCTTGGGTTTCTTTCAGAACCTGGTAGTTTTTTCGTATTCTAGATTAGGCATTTAATAATTTATAAGTTTAAACATATTTTATTGAGCACTGGTCTAATAAAACTCTTATTTGTTTCAGGTCAAGAGGACATTATTCGGCCCCATGAATCCTTACCCACAAAAGAAGGTAATCACTTTCAATAAACACACTGATGATTTCGACTTCCACGTCAACTATGCTGAGTTAGACCACATTCCCTCTAACGAGCTCCAATACATTGGTACCTTGAACCTTAGCCAAGTTGTGCTTAATGGTGTCGGCGCCGCCCTCGCCAAACATACCGGAGAAAACGTCGAACATAAAGGAATCAAAGCACATTTCAATATGGACGACTCTGGCCTTCTAAACTTGGTCAACGTCGAATTTGTCGCTGAAAAAACAGTCGATGAAGACGAAGACCAGGATAGCACATTATCCAAAATAGGAAGCACTATTAGCAAACTCTTCGGATCAGATTCCGAAACTCTTGAAAAGGTTGAAGAGAAATCTGAGGAGAAATTCCAAGAAGAAGAGGCTAAGAATGATACAAAGAAAGCTAATCAAACAGAAAGCGAGAAGCAGAACGCTACTGAACCAGAAACTAAGCCCAAACCTAAAATTGTTATATTGAAGGAGCCAATCAAAACAGAGGAAACACTCCTAAACCTTCAACCACTTTCACCAGAACAGTACAAGACATCCAAAGCTCTGATTGCCGAGTTGAACATGATTGACAAGAAACGCATCGAAAGAGAGACTGCTCTCAACAACCTTGAAGCATTTGTAGTAGACGCACAAATGAAAGTAGATATGGACGAGTACGCTCAATGCGGAACTCAAGAACAGATTGAAGAAATTAAGAAACTGTGCAGTGAAACATCTGAATGGTTGTACGAAGATGGGTATGAGGCGGCCACGGAATTGTTCGAGGCCAAATTAGCTGCCCTGAAGGATAAGACAAGTCCAATCTTCTACAAGCACTGGGAACACAGAGAGAGGCCCGATGCGGTCGCAGCTCTCCGCAGCATGTTGAACAGCTCACGGGAATTCCTCAAAATGGCGAAGAACTTCACTAAAGACGCTAACCCAGACAAAGACGTGTTCACAGACGTAGAAATTAATTTATTAGAGAAGAAGATTGAAGACACTACCGCCTGGCTCAGCACCTCTATCAAGGAGCAGAAGGCTCTTAAAAAGAACGAGGACATCAAACTGACGGTCGACAGCATTCGAGAGAAGATGGCGAATTTGGACAGAGAGATGAAGTACCTGTTGAATAAGATGAAGATATGGCGGCCTAAGAAGCCAGCGAAGAAGGAGACTGAAAATAAAACTGAAGAGACAGTTATTGAACCTGAGGCTGGAGAAGAAGAGGTGAAAGCAGAAGAAACACAAGAGGAGAAGCCAGCAACGGAGAAAGAGAATGAAACTGAGACTACAGAACCGCCGCTGCAGATTTCAGATGGCGAAGATGAACATTCCGAGTTATAATCACCGCGTGGAGTAACTTAATGTATTAGTTTAATTTATTTAAATGACTGCGTGGCTTGTTTGTTTTTTGTATATGGTACAGCGGAATGTTGACTTTGTTCATTTATTGGAATATCTTTACATTTAGGTTACACTTCTGAAATCCATCCATTTTTTGCATTTTTTTACATTAGGTTTTTGGGGTTGACTAGATTTTTATCTTGTTACAAGATATTCAACAATGTTTTTTCCAACGTCAAAACCCCCTTTTTGTACAGGCTTTCCCTGATACACGTCTTGTTTGTATAATTTGTTCATTCTTTGTTGATAGAGAACACCATTTTAGAACGATCTCACGCCCATCCAAGCTAATGATTATTATATTATCTAATCGATTTATTTCCATATTTATTTTAAATTTATACTAGGTTATTTTATTAGAATGAAATTCTCTCCATCTACAATTTTTATATTCGTATTTATTTATGTATTGAAATTATTATTCTCTTCGTTGCCGAAAACGAACAAGCCACTCAAATGGAATTTACAATTAAAGATCAAAGCACACGTATCAAACCGGAATGGGATCGGCACCGTATCAACTCAAGCCGTTGAGTATTCTTTGTATGAAACTCACTTTACTGCAATGCACACTAATCGGAAACAAGCTCACGAACCGCGGTGCGGTGCAGTGCGGTGCGTTGCGGCGCGGCTCGTCGTTCCCGCGCTTACGTCTCTCGGTACCCGAGCTTACGTCTCTTCGTCCACCCTTGCCCCTCTCACCCCTCCCGCGGCCTGCCTGCACCATCAACCAGCGGTCGGCAAGTCGTAAGCGCGGCGTCGCCTAGCCGTAGCCGAGTCAACGTATCGGAGCTTCTGATCCGCGTTGGTTACGTGCTTACTTTAGGTTGACGCCTGTTTGACGGTGAGGCGAAAGGCGATACGGCGCCGATCCCTTTCCGTTTTGATACGTGTGCTATGACCTTAAATCTCAAATCAAACGGTGGCCGCCTTCCACAATGAAAGAATTGAAACAAAATATAATTATTTATTTAGTTATCTTCGTTGTTACATTGATTTTCTTTTAAAAGTGCGGCTTCTCTCTAGCAGTGGCCCCAGTAGTAGCGGACGCGAGAGTAATATATTTATGTGTACCTAAACTTTATGTGATATGTTAAAGGCTATAAGTTTGTGTGATTATTATACTGTTTTTCTATTACAGACACAGTGTAAGCACAAATTGTAACGAGCGCAATGTTCTATTAGCGCCGTCAATGAAATTAGTTATAATCTAAGCGATTTGTGTGTAAATCTATGTACCTATTTAATCATTCGACAGGATTGTGTGCGATAGAATATGTATGTACTCTTTCCTCTTAGAATTCACAGGTATCTATGCCTTTATTACAATATTTACTGAGTAGAATAAATGAACGGTGGTGCGGACTTATCCAGTGAGCGTAAAGCTGCTGATACACTTATGATTAACATCACAGCAATTTAAATAAGAATCACTTTGAGTGTACCTTTATTTTCTGAAACCAATGTGTCAAAGAGAGGGACCTAAGTAGTTATACGTAAAAACAAGAGGCTTTTAATTACACCGTTGTTTTTAATTTGTAAACGCATTCAAATAACAATGTAGATGCGTCCGCGCCGTCGCGTGTGTCTGCGAAACACGGAGTATTGAGCAAATGGGAGTGCTTATGTTCGATGAATATATACTTTCTGCTTCGGCGGAAACACCGTTATTAGTTACAATAATATAGGTACACACGGCTACATATCAAGCTATACATAACTAGTATAAGCTGATTTCTGATTGTACGAAAAACCTATACAATGCGAGGTCAGCTAAAACTGGAAATGTATAGCTCGATGTGTCGCTGTGTGTACTACTACTTTTGACACAATTTTATGGTTCCATCGGGAAATTCGTCAGAGGCGATCTCTTGCGAACTAGTGCGTCTTGAGTTTAAACGAACTCAAGGTGGGTTGACAGGGTAAAGAACGATTAATAACTCGTGAGTGGAGCGAAAAAAAGCGATCAGTAGGTACTTAGTTATGGTTGTTCAATTAGGTGCCTTTATGTGGTGTTACTATTGCTAAATGTGTCTCCCGATCTTTCATGCTTATCAGCATTCCATGTCTTCACTATTCCGTGTTCCGAATCCCTGGGTGTGTCCGTATTAGTGAAACAGTGTGCGGACTTAGGTCATACAATTGTAACATTTTAAGTGAGATTCGTTCAATACCCAATCGCAAATGGAAATAAATTATACATGAATGAACATATTGTCGTTTTATTTTATCTGATTATCATAGCTGGTATTTCGTTTCGTGAAATTTCATTTGGACTGACTTTCTGCACCCTAATTTCGTCAAACACCATCAATCTCAATCTGAATAATTTCGATGGATGTTGCTAATCCAATGCTTCATATGTTCGAAAAATTCGTCTGTTCAACAACGTAAAAACGCAATGAATTTCGTTGGAAGTCTAAACGAATACCATTGAAACTGTTAGTATGCTACTCTATTACCGCGCTGTTTGGTAGAGGAATACCCATAGTATTAATAATAATTATTTATTTATTTCACAGACAACAAAAGGTCCACACAGACAAAAACAAAAAATACATAAAAGATTTTAGTAACAATATAATTATCCTATGTTAGTACTTATATACTCGTATGTTAGTAACAATGATGTTGTCTGTGTGGTGCCGGACTTAAAGAATACCACCACCCCATACTTCCCGTGGGTGTCGTAAAAGGCGACTAAGGGGCGTACCGGAGAATGGGCAGCAGCGTTCTCTATGCATTCCACCACCATACCATACTGCGATCGCCAACCCGCCTGCCAAGCGTGGCGATTATGGCAAACCCCCCGTTTTAGGGGAGGCCTATGTCCAGCAGTGGACGTCTTTCGGCTGAAATGTAGTAACAATGTGGCTTATGATGATCTATGTTAATACTTATACACTACGACAGACAGTGTTGTTTTGATGAAATGTCCTATTATGGAGCTTTCATCAAGCCTGTCAGCTATCACCTTCAGGAGGCTGTTGCCACTGCCACGCAATCTGGCGAGCAGAGACGCACTTTTCTTTCGTACGATAGCTGAGAAGCTGTCGACTCGGGCATTTGCGAACATCTCTGATGCACTGCAGTAACGTGAGTATTGCCGTGGTCTTTGTATTTACGACTCATTGACTAGCCGACTGCTGATCAACTTCGATATTCACATCGACTCTTTTCTGGAAGATCGGCAACGCTTTGACAATCCTAAATGTGATGCAGGTTGCAGCCGATCTATCCTATTAAAAATCTCACTGAAAACTTTGATTGCCCACTATTCACACTAACGGCCAGGCATCTAGGTAGACCGGCACAAGCAGCCCGGGATGTATTGCAATGAGGTATCCATAGATAAAAATACTAAAGAGGTATCCTTTGTCATGTGCGTGCGTGTCTTAGCAGGCATTTGTTTTAGATGGAGGTGACATAGAGGTTGCGAGTTACAACGCGATCGCATGGTGTCGCAGTGAGGCAACTTCGGCGTGTAATTGGATTTTTCCAGCTTAGACACTCTCATTTTGATGATTTTTAATAAATTGTACTTAGTTTGTAAATATAAGGCTACAAAAGCGTTTCACAGGTATCCAGCGCTTGTCTGTGATTCTTTTATGTCTAACGAGCGCACCCATAAACCAAGTATTTACTGTGGAGAAACTAGTAGCAACACAATTTCACGGTTTGCGCTTCCACAGAAGGCTTTCTTTACACCTTTGACTAAAGTAAATATTGAACGCAAAATACACTTGAGAAAACTGAAAGCTTGTTCTGCTTCGATTGTTCTTGGTTTTTTTTGTATTATGTTTATTTTTTCTATGTAATAGGCATTCCGCCAGTTATGGAAAAGGGGACGAGGGTGTACCTACTAAGCTACTATAGCTACATCGCCTACATCTCTGCCTAACCCTTCGGGGAAAATAGGCGTGATGATACAATATGGAAACCATATACCTATATGCAATAAATTATACCATAAAAATGTAATTGTTATCGCCTTTTCTATACAAATGATATACAAAAAAACTGGCCAAGTGCAAGTCGGACTAGCACACGAAGGGTTCCGTACCACAGGGCAAAAACGCCGAAAAAACACGTTTGTTGTATGGGAACCCCCTTAAATATTTATATTATTCTGTTTTTAGTATATATTTGTTGTTATAGCGGCAACAGAAATAAATCATATGTGAAAATTTCAACTATCTAGCTATCACGCACAGCCTGGTGACAGACAGACAGACGGACAGTGGAGTCTTAGTGATCGGGTCCCGTTTTTACCCCTTGGGTACGGAAAAAAAGATCAGCTGTTCCCTACATTTTGACGAGTTATGCTAACATGGATGTAGGGAACAGCTGATTCTTTTTCGCGTCCAATTTCGTTAATTTATTTGTATAAATCCTCAGAAAAGGCGATAACAAGTATGTGGTATAATTTATTGCATATAATAATATGTGGTTTCCATGTTGAATGCTGCTGATAGCACTTTGAATTTTTTTTTTAAGATCTCATCATTCACAACCATTGCCTCGTTGGTCTAGTGACTCTAGTGGTCGTAAGCGCTGCTGCTGAGTATGAAGTCCTGGATTCGATTCCCGGGTCAGGCAAAAAGATATTAGGTGTATCCATCTGGAATTTCAAAGTAGCAGTCCAGAGACTGGATTTGTGCCCAGTTGATAGCAAAACGCTCGCCCCCTATTTCATGGTACTTAAACATAACTGGCGGAATGTGGGAGTAATATAAGTACACCTCTGCCTAACCATTCGGAGTATACTGGCGTGTTGTTAAGTTATATTCAAACTAGCTTCTGGCCGCGAGTTCGCCCGCGTGAAATTTCGCCCTCTTAGTGGTGGAATTTCGAAAAACCCTTTCTTAGTGGATATCTACTCTTCACAAAGAACACACCCTCCAAATTTCTTGTCTCTAGGACCAGCTGTTTAGGCTGTGCGTTTATACAGGGTCCCATTAAAATAGATAGACAAATTTAACACAGCGCTCAGTATGTCTAACTAAACATATCCAAGTAAAAAACTGGCCAAGTGCGACTCGGACTCGCACACGAAGGGTTCCGTACCACAAGGCAAAAACGCCGAAAAAAACATGTTTGTTGTATGGGAGCCCCCCTTAAATATTTATTTTATTTTAATTTTATTATTTATTATTAAAGTTAAAATACAACTGAGTATTTTGTGAATATTTCAAGTGCCTACCTGTTGCCATTTTTGATATCGAGCAAAAAAGGGCAAAAAAATCGCGTTTGTTGTATGGGAGCCCCCCTTAAATATTTATTTTATTTTGTTTTTAGTATTTGTTGTTATAGCGGCAACAGAAATACATCATGTGTGAAAATTTCAACTGTCTAGCTATCGCGGTTCTTTAGATACAGCCTGGTGACAGACAGACAGACAGACGGACAGACGGACAGACAGCGAAGTCTTAGTAATAGGGTCCCGTTTTTACCCTTTGGGTACGGAACCCTAAAAAAAACACCGATTAAAGTGATTTTATTTTGACCTAAAATAATAAATTGCCGGCACATTAGTGTATTTTCGTTAGCTGATTTTATTTTTCTTTTGAGTATCTATGCGTTTTTCTTTTATATTTTTTTACCATCGTCCTTATTTTGGTGGTCTGAATGATTCGTAAAAGTTTGTCCATCTATTTTAATGGGACCTTATATATCAATCAGTCAGGACTTTGAATTTTGTATAATATAAGAGTATAGATGACTATCACAAAAGTGTTTGGGACATGTCTACTGGAGGCCTAAAAAGGCCACTTTGGCAGATTCATAAAAGCATAACATAATGGACAGTTAACCGTTAAGTGAATCGTGTCAAATCCCATTGGTGAAGCATTTTTCAGTATTTTTTTTTGTCTGTGCTAAAATACCAATTAATCCGAACCAAATCCGATCCCAATCTCTTTGATTATACCTACATAGTGCAGCGAAAAAAAGAAAGACGGACTGTCTTCGCCATATTACGATTCATAATGTTCTCCTTTTATGATTCTCCAAAGTGGCCTTTTTTGGCCCCCTGCACTCTGTAATTTTCAGTAATGGTATTTGTGTTGTATGTAGTCATGAAAACTGTCAACTCATACTGGAATAATGTAATCAACAGCATATTAAAATAATTGAGGTACAGTTAGCAAAAAAATGGTCCTAAAGCGAGGCAGGTAGGCGAATATGATCTAAGTACCCACGGTAACTTTGGGGGTGAACGAGGCAATAAAGGCAGTGTGTCAGAAAAACCTTTTTTTCAAAGCACTTTTTACCCGACTATTAAAACCAAAGGAGGGTTATTTTGTCCCATTTAGAGACTTTCTACATATTTCTTTCGACTTGCTTTGGTTACCTGCAGTCTTAATACTTTTCAAGAGTTCTAAGCTTAGTTAGACCAATATTTTTTATTGGTGTGAGTTTTTTGCGTTGTTATAGATCGTGAAATATTAAAAAACTTGTGTAAGGTAAGCCTATTTTTTGAAGATATTTGCTTTATGTAATATTCTTTGCTTCATGCTTTACAGTCGTCATACTTTTCTGGGATCTACGGCGTCGAATGTCTTGAAAAGTATACTTAGGCACCTACCAATATTTTTTTTTATAATTATTATTGTAAGTGGTTTGCTTTTATTGTTTGTGCAGAAAATGCAAACAAATCTATCTCCAGAATATCTTTTCTATATCTTAATCTGGCTTTTGGATCGCTACTATTTAGCGAGTCAAGATTCCTTGTCGAGCCATCACGTCTTCTACTTGATGGCATTTCAAACCAATTTTAAATCATACAATATCTTGACAGGCACCTAAAGCCCCATTACCAGTAACTTGTTTCAAAAGAGCTTTTGTTTTTTTTAAGTCCCGAAGGAACAAGTCGGCGCCCGCGCCGTGCACTGGCGCCTTTCTTCGAGTGAGCGAGACGGCTGTATGTAATTATATACCACGTTGAAGAGAGACAAAGCAATAGCATTCCGCGTCATAGACAGACAAGCCAAATGAATCCAGTTTGCTTGTTATACGCCGGTCGCTCGGGTGTGTGCTGCCTTAGTGTTTTTTTGACAGTGATGTAAACAATTAAACTTGAATTTTTCTGTGAATCAACGCACTCTCACAACACGAGTGTCTATAAGAACATGTGTTAAATTCAGTTTTGCACAAGCACGAGTGGATTTTGGTGGGATTTTTGTTTGTAAAGGTAAGAATAACTAAGAATGCAGCCGACTCCCTCTCGCGTCCCTCTTGGAGGAATGCAATGCACCTCGCTGTGCCCCGGCGCACCTTGCGAGTCTATCGAATTTTCTGTCCAATCGATACAATAACTAACTCAATATTCGGCGTGTCTGGTTTTTACCTGAACGTATATTTTGAGATTTAATGTTAAAAATGGGAGAGGACACAGATGTCATTGTATTGTTTTCGTAAACAAACAATTATTCATTTGTATTCCGAGACATGTGCGCCAGTTTCCGTAATTAACAACCCAGAAAAAAGTGATTAGTAGCGAGCGAACACATTTTAAATTACAAGTTAAAGTAAACTGTAAAGGGTAGGTTGGGGTATTTTGAACCACAAGACGTTAATGTTGATTTATTTCCCAGATATTAAGGATTCGTGAATATTTTAAAGTGGTTATTCGTAGCTATGTATCTAAATGAAATATCTGCCTCGTTTAATCTCGATGTATTATGCAGAAGGTTGGAGGTCAATTCACCGCCAAAATAGGTAGTGCACGCTTATCGTTTATTAGGTACTTCCTGTAAATTTAGAAGTACCTAAGTTGTTATCATTTGTTTGTGACTTTCATTCATAGGTACTAATAAACCGTACGAGATACGATGTATTGACGTTAAAACTAAGTACAAACTCGTGTCGGATTCACGTTCAAAACAAACGTGAACGGTGTAAGGTTTAAAAGTTTTACTACCTTTATTTTAATCGAACTAGCCATTCGTTGATGATACTGTAGAGTCAAAATCCCCAATATTGTGTGCTTTTTTTCACGTGACTTTTTCGTTACTCCTGTACGATTTAGTTTATTTCTTTTTCACTTTTTTCATTGTTTTTTGCCGTTACTGGTCTCTTACCGGTTTAACCCGTAAGATACCTACGCAAAATGGTTTCCCCTTCAGGGACCAGCTATAAGGCTATAGCATAATAGATATCGCCTTAGTCCGAATTAATGTACGGCTGAAGCTAGATTACTATGTCAGATCCAGATGCCCCAAGGAATCAATTGCGAATACTAATCCGATTATTGATAGCGAATATCGAATTGATTCAACTGCTAACAATTTAGTTATGTGCTACTTGAAGTTGGAAGTTGGAACTTTGGTTCCAAATAAACTCCTTGTTTATTTGGAACCAAAGTGGTTCAGACACCAGAGGGGCAATTCTGGTAATTTTAAGAACGTTCACAGTCTGATCTCAGTCTCAATCCGTCAAAAAAATCTCAAATTTTCCTACATTTTTGACGAGTTTATGACATAGATTGTCGCAGCTGAGATTGCGACCAGGGAGCCTAAAAAGGCCACTTTGGCAGAATCATAAAAGGATAACATTATGAATCATAGTGGACAATTAACTGTTAAGTTAATCGTACCTATCAAATCCCATTGGTGAAGGATATTCAGTTATTTTTTTTGTCTGTGCTAAAATAGCAATCAATCCAAGCCAAATCCAATCCCAATCTCTTTGATTATACCTACTTACGTTGTGCAGCGAAAAAAAGAAAAATAAAAACGGACTTTCTTCGCCATATTATGATTCATAATGTTATCCTTTTATGATTCTGACAAAGTGGCCTTTTAGGCCCCTAGATTTTGAACGTTTTAAATTATGGGAATTGGCCTTCTCCACTCCGTTTTTCTTTGATCTCTTTTATCGTCGTCCTCACTCTTACTCAATTGATTTGTGGTCGGCTAAGTATGTCTTCTTTTTCTTCTATGCCTACATCTCTATTAACCATCATAACAGAAGAAATTTTAGACATATCACCTGTTGCCTGATCTTCTACACTCAATCTACCAACTCAGCCTATCGCAGTCCACTGCTGGACATAGGCCTCTCCCAGGCTACGCCACAACACCCTGTCCTCCGCATTTTTTTTTTTTTTTTTTCGGAATGGAAATCATCAAATGACTCCTCCCGCTCTGGGTGGAGCGGAAGGGACTGTCAGACTCTTAATGACTAAAACCCACCCGTGTTCCTTCCTTAGCCCTTTATGTTCCGGGCCAGTGCTAACCCTTTCGGACAATTCCGCTGGGTCTTTAGATCTCGTCCTCCGCCTTCCGCATCCAGTCTGTCCCAGGCACCTTCTTAAAAGGTCCTCGGTCCATCGAGCTGGGGAGGGAAGTGTCCCAAACTACGTGCCCCATACCACAAGCACAATCAAAACTTTCCTTACAAGATTATCGTTTTTCTTTTGTCTTTTAATACGATTTCCTAAAGTCATCTTCTATCCGGACTCTGTAACACTTCGAGTTCGATAGAATCATGTGATTAATTTAATTGCGTTGAATTCATTCCCGGTTCCCGTCATCCCTTCAATTAGATACTATCTATTTAATAGTCCCGAGCGGCTTAAGTCTTGTTCGAGATGAGAATACGGATTTAATTTCCGGATATCACGTACGGCGTCATTATTAACATCTCCAAGTTCCCTTAGAAATTGGGAGGTTGTATAATAGAACAGGTATTTTAAGCCGAAGAGCTTTCGTTACGAAATCAGTGTTAAAATCGTAGGTGGACGGTCAACTTCGATGCGCATTATCCGAGCCATCTTGAGCCCGTTCATTAAAATTTTCTCGTATAATCACCTCTTTTGATGGATGGGTTTCTCAGCGGGTAGGTATGATTAATAATGCAGAAGTTTGCGTTATAAATTGTGACTCCGTGTGATGGTGGATGTAAATTCCTGCATTCCTTCCTACTGAAAGTAACTCCTATATTAATTATGTCGTTGCTCTCTTCTAGATAGTTCTCTAGGTCTTGAAAGGGCTGATGCTATGATTCTGTCTGTGTCACGTTGACTATTATTAAGACTCCATATTTACCCAGTGTAGTAATATTTAAGTACTGCATGCATATTCATCTTTTTGTATAGGGAAATTCGTCGCAGTAGTTCTTCAACATTCGACCTAATTAGTCCGATACGAGTGCAATTCTCAAAATGCAAAATATTTCAGACGTACATTTTTGGATACTCAATGTTAAACAAAAATACCATCTGGGTGTTTGCCAATTTATTTTGATAACCTAGATGTAGGTACAGAGTTCATACTTTGCTTTATTTGTAATAATTTTGGCGACAAAAGAATAAGTAGGTATAGTAATTGCACGTATACATAATATTATACGTTTCGTGCGCCCAATTACAACTCCGGTGCTTTCACCAGAATATCATGCTGAATTTTATATACTTTTTTTTTTGAGGATGGGAATTCATCAAGTGACCCCTCCCGCTCTGGGCGGAGCGGAAGGAAGTGTCAGACTCTTACTGACTAAAACTCACCCGTGTTTCCTCCTTAGCCCTTTATGTTCCGGGCCAGCGGTAACCCTTTCGGACAATCCAGCTGAATTGAAATGATACTTAGCTTTTCATCTAAACAACAATAGGAAAAAGATAAAAATAAAACAGTCAGATATGAGTCAGATTATATTTACATGTTGTATGTTGTTTATAGCATTTAACAAAATGTTTCGCTTAAAATCGAGCGAACATGGATAAAATATCAGTTATGTATTATTAATCATTCATTATTGTTAATAATTTCTTGGTAAAATGTGGCTTTATATGGAATCGTCTGCTTTTGTAACAGCGTGTCCGGACAAAATCATTATTTTTTTATGCTGGTTCTTATAGCTTGCATAATAATTGGTGGAGTTGTTTCGATATTTTCGCTCAATATTATGGTGTAGTTTTTGTGGGATTATTTGGTCCATTGCATCTTCGATCTAAGAACTGCTACACCTACATTGGTGACGGCAGAAAATAAAAACTTTTACCAGCAGTGGTTTAGAGACGCTTTAGATAATTTGAGGATATTTTCACCTTGTTCTCTTGATCGTGGTAATCACTTATCTTCAATTCTAACAGTTATTAATGTTCGATCATTTAAAGCCAGACTAATTATCAAGTTTGCCTGGAGACCCATAAATCGTGCTTATTTGCGACCTTGGCCCTGTACTGGAGTACGGGCTAAGAAAAAGATCTTTCCATTAGGATCGTTCACGTCGTTCTGATTGGTACCGTCAACAAAAAAAATATATTGGACAGATATACTAAATGCTCAGTGATGCAAGGGGTTATTTTTATCGTTTTGATTGGTCGCTTGATCCCAATATTGTGGAGCCATAACCAACAATAAAGTAGGTAGGTACGTTGATAAATTATTACGAACGTTCATGATAAGGAAATGCGTACGTGATTTCTGAGACATAGCGTCTTTCATAAATAGATCATCGACTGACTTCTGTAAAAATTTGCATAGCACATTTTTTTAAAGTATTTAGACATAGATTAAGTAGGTACTTATAATAATTATATTATTTGTCTTCATAAATTGTGTCAAGATAATCGAGGGAAAGACAAGACAAGTGTCATTTAAAAATAATTTGGTATTAGCACAGAAAGTACGTGCGAAGTACATCATCGTGCTTGAGCGTTTGTCAAAAATTATCTACAAACCTAGTTTGGACCCGTACTTAATGGTCGTATTCAAGGCTTCTACATCTATCCATCTATACATAATTCTGCGTCATTGTTGCTCAGCACGCCACACTGGAAGTCCCACTATCCTCCGGTCGGCTGACCATCACAACACGTCAAATTCGATGTTCACGATTTTAATTGTTGTCTAATATTTAGCCATGTCACAGCTGGTATTTTACGAATAAATTACTAGTTATAATATATCCCACGAGCGGTTCCCTTCACTATTATCATTAAGGCATAAATCAACGTTGAGAACGCTTACTTACAACGCCAGGGGCACGATTCAATACAACAGTGTAGTTAAAAGGTTAATAAGAATGCACTAACTGACGGCCTGTGTGCCTTGACGCTCCATTTCTCTGCTATACTCGACAAACATTAGCCGCGAGATAAACGGGTTATTTGAAACCAGTGTATAACGACAGGGACGCCATAGAACGAAGGGATTTCACATTTTATTCATGTGATTCAACTGCCTCCGTACAAGAACATTCGTCTTGTGTTGCCAGAACAACATCCGCTGTATTTTTGTATCAATAAAATGTTATGTTTTACGGCTCATATTAGGTCCATAACTGAATTCATAAATAGTAATGTAGGTACCTAATGTGGTCTTTTCCAATGAGAGAATTGTGGCGTACCTTTAGCTCTTCCCATTTCAGCCATTCGTATGAAATCAAAGTATTTTTTTTTCTGTGTGAACACAGGAAAAGAGTAGGTACCTAATTAGTTTCCGTAAAGGGAAGTAGATATCAGTATCTCTTTAGCATCAAGGCAGCCTTTGACCATTCTCCAGTGTTTGGCTCACTTTTGTAAATAGAAAATAAAATATACTCTCTTTCATCTTTTGCGAGGATGCTTTTTTACTTATTTTTATTGGAAAATGGGAATGCGTTTGACATTTGGCTTCATAGATGTCGACGATAGATGCGGTTAAAAGCTGGACACGTTCGTTTTTTAGATCGTTTTTGCTTTTTACCTAAGCGTAGAGCTTCTAAAAATGTATTCCGCGCTCAAGTATCTTTAAATCCCTTAATTCTTTAAAATAAGATCGCTTTGTCGAAAAAATTTAGCTGACTGAAAAACTACCCAACCTCCCAACTGTTATTAGAAACAATTAAAAACATTTCACAAGCTCAAAATACCTTTACAACAAAAAGTATACGTGTAGGTATTTAAAATTACTTTTATCAACATTGGTTTGCCGTCTCGAATCACATGCGGTACAAAAACTGGTCTTTCAAGGCGCAAGCCTTAATGTTCAAGTTGGAAGGATGCAATCCCTACTTTTTATGATGAGCGATCTAATTTATTCGAACATGGACAGGACATATTTAGACACGTCATGGCTGTAAATATCATGATATATTGCAGCTATTAATAACAAGATAAGCAGGTTCATTGAAGCTAGTCCATTTTCAGTACAGCTTAAGTCTTGGTCTATCGAGGTGTGGTTGATTAGCTTCTTCTTCTTAGCGTGTCGATTGCAATCTAAAAGAACCCCGGTTAGAATTCTGCTACGTCTTTGGCGCCATCACTAGCGTCCACCAGTTCCTGTAATGTGCAGGCAACAGGGCCTCAAGTCAATAAAAATAGTGTCAGAATGGCCTATCATCGATTTCATAATTGTTGATTTTGACAAGTTTGGTAATCTACTAATGTAATGGCGTCATTATGACTTTCCAATGTCAACCACTGACACTCCATTGAAACAAATGGCATAGAATGATAATCTCGTACTAATGAAAAATTAATTACTGACTTAGGCGGTAATCTGCTAAAATTTTGACAGTTCCTTTGATCAGTGACCTACCATTAGAACGCCATTATGCAGTCATTGCTTTTAATTCGTTACGAGTATCGTATAATTTCTGTGCCATTGACCGACCAATGATCAACCAATATGAATTTAGCAGATTACGAACTTTTAGCAAAATGACAATGGGATCGTGTTGGAATGACGAATTTATAAAATAGCAGACTTGGGCCCCAGGACAGGATATTAAGTATCCCATCGTTTATGGAACAGCACCTAGCTAAAATGGTGGTGGTCTCAGCAAATGATAAATAAGTTACTATTTCAAATGCAATTTCGGATTGTAGTGACATTAGTCAAGGTTTAGTCGAAATCTAGTCACAAAATGTCTGTGAAGATTTGGAAAAAGCTGCTTAAATCTATATAAATAAAACAAAGTCGAGTTATTAGTTACAACATTTGTAACTCAAGAACGGCTGGACTGATTTTTATGATCTTTGATTTGTTGGATTTGCTTCCGCCCCGAATAGCAGAATAACTATTAAAACATTGTAAAGTTCACGAAAAAAAAATCTGAGGCGGTACGAAGGTTGCCGGGTCAGCTAGTATAACACATAAAATCCATTTGGGATGTTTAGGTAGCTTACTGACCACATCAATCATTCATGTAAACCTGTTTTGGAAAAAAAAAATTGTTCAACCATTAACTTTTTAGCAAAAAGATCCACTGCTCCTTGCCGTTCTTTTTCCTAGGACCAAGTTCCTACTTTTGCACCAAATTCCGGCGCTACATCCTACAACCCCGGTTCCCCTACAAATTACCCCAATCTCGTTAATGAACCACGTGCAGTCTCTTAAGCACGTGCCGCACTTAAAACAAAGGTTAGTGCAAAAACGGCCTTTATCAAACTAATCGACATCTATTTCCTATTTCATGGTGGTCTTGGAGCGTGGATGAAGTAGGTGCTTGACCTCACGCGCGCTTTAATAACAAGGTATATAAAGGAGCTTTTTTGGTTGGTGTTTGAATTGAAAATATATTAGTAGGTCTGTTATTTTGTTTAGGTATTTTACTTATTGACTGCATCAGGTCTAGTAGTCGCAAGCAGGATGGCTGAGCGTGTGGTTCTGCGTTTGGTCTCCAGCCGATTTCATCATCGTCATTCTCTTACCCTTATACCAATTTATTTGGTGTCGGCGCAACGTGTCTTTTTCGGGTGCGCCAAAGTTCACCTAAATTTTCAACTCCGATAATTGGAAATCCGAAAATGTTCTTCCTAAAATTTTTCATCCTAACAATCACAATTCCTAACTACTCTGTCTCTAATGTTCATAATATTCCGAAGCATTCAACTTCATAATGTTAGTAGCAATAAACATCTATTATACTTTTATTTGTTTTCCTATATTTTCTCAACATAACCATCTTTTACACTATTATTCAAAGTCATGTCTTTTTTGTTTAGATTTCTTTTTATAGATTTTTTTTGTTTAGATTTTATTTATAGCGGTAACCAACATAATATATAAAAGTAACACATTTGTAATGACAACTTAGGATGCAAGAGCGAGCGAAGCGAGCTCGGGACTTGGGGCACCCCGAGTCCCGACTCGGACAGGTTAGGTTCCTTTAAACTCTGTAAACAGAAATAGGGGCCCCGCGAAGCGGGGCTCCGTCGACTACGCCTAATCACAATTTTGTAAATACATATTTGTTACGATCGCGAATCATATTTTAATCAACGTACAACCTAATACTGACCAGCAAATTGCAAAAAAACGTAAGAAAATTTGAATTTCGCTGGCTACCTTAGCGCTTCCCCCTCAACAGCTGGCCGTGGGCCTAATATGCGAGTTGTACCTAATTGTGAAGACACCTATGCTTATCCATTGGGTAATATAGGCGTATTATGTTACCTATAACGTAGATTGGTTGGCAAAATCAATATTCGGAAAAGAAAATTTTGTAAGAGAAATCCATCAATTCCATTTCGCTTCTTCGTCAGCTCCGTGCTCACAGTTTAAACAATCAATCATCTAAGATTAAACCAGTCTTTTGATAGACATAGGTCTCTCTGAAGAAGTGATAGATCGAGCATCTTGTTTGTCGATTCTCATAGGATTAAATCTGTTGAAAGGCGTTCGGAACTTTGTAGTCTTAAGCCCGTGAAGACTGGTGTTACCTAATGTAGAATTCTACTTGGCATTCTACTCAAAAATAATTGATGAATTGATGATACATTTTGTCGAATTATTTGACTATTCGCTCAATAATAAATTCACGACTATTTTAGTCTGCAATTGTGTATATATTTTATGCCTTTGGATTATAGTGCTAGAGCATAATGAACTTTTTTGTACGGTGCGGTGTAACGCATAAAAGCATAAATATTAATATTGAAACTCATTTCGATCTTTATCTTTAGCAACCATTACAATGTTAATTGCACGTAATAGTATGTTATAGCGTTATCGTGTTATTACCAGTACAATTATTATAAACGCTTTTGACCTTCCTACGTCGTTTGTTTGCATTATTTCCAAAAATAGGCATTCTTAATTTACCGCACAAGCATGACTATTGTGCGACAAACTATAATTATTGTCGTAGGTGACAGTTCAGCTCTCGTTTGTATAACTTTATTGGTTTTATCTAACCACGCAATATACAAGATGTGAAGGATTTTTCGGTTATTTTTTTTGTGTGTGCTAAAATACCAATCAATCCACTCCAACCTCCAACCAAATCCAATCCCAATCTCTTTGATATATTTTATACCTACGTAGTGCAGCGAAAAAAAAAACACCTGCCTTCGCCATATTATGATTCATAATGTTATCCTTTTATGATTCTTCCAAAGTGGCCTTTTTAGGCCCCCTGTTACCACTGATTCAGTACATGATTCTGAACCCCCTGCGTTGAAAATTTGCAATTTCACGTCGGTTATTTAAAACAAAATTAGTTCTGCCATACGTTTTGCCTGTCTATGCATTGTGCTTTTCTGTGAACCATCTTTTTTTGTGTAACCGACGAAAAATTTCTGCGCTAGGGGGGTCTGGAATCATGTGCTGAATTCAGTTTGCGTCAAAATACTCTTAAAGCCTCGACTAAAAAACCACTTCAGTCGCGAGTGCGAAAATAAAATACGAAGAAAAATATAAACACCTGTCATAAAAATACTAAGTATGTAAATCTTTGTAATTCTTCTCTCAACACTCCGCCAACGTTTATCTTCTTTTAAGATCATTATCATTACATTGTTGCCTGCAAAACGACTGCGCGCTTATTCCGAAAACATTCGCTTGATAATTTTACATCCAAGTGGCGATTACGTAAACTGTATAGACTTATTATTCAAAATAGGCTCGGTATACATAAAATTACAGGACGAATACATAAAGGGAAAGAAATGGATGTAAAAATACAGCGCGAAGTATCTGTGAATGAGAATATCTGTGTTCATAATAATAAGGGGTCTCTTTTGTTACCTACCTTAGGGTTTCCTGCTAAGGGCTGTAGGTACTTGTGGAAAATAGTATTTTTGTCTGAGTAAGTGCGTAGCGAATTCATTTCTTTATTGGAAATAAGACGTTTTCATGAAAAACACGAACATCACTATCAAAAATAGACAATCAGAAACGAAAAATCTACAACATTCCTTTGCATTGCAGCAGAAATTGATAAATGACTGACATGGAACATGGAACTGAATAAACATAAAACAAAGCCAAGAAAAAGATCACCTCATTCTTGCATTCTAGCACAGTAATTTCTCACAGTTGCTTTGTGTAAATCAGAGTGGATGCCAAAGGCTGCCCTGAGCCCAGCTTGTTAAAACAATTGTGCCAGTGAAAGGTAGTGTACCACGCAGCCGGCTTTCTTCCCATTATTAAGGTAATTTTTATCGGGGCTCGACATCTAGGCCCTTCACAACACAACAAGATAAACAATGGGCCGTGAAAAGTGATATAATCTGAGCTGATAGTAAGAAGCTGTAACCTGAGCCAAAGGTTTACACATTATACCTGTCTACGTAGAAAGTAACTTGATAACCTAGGTTGTAACAAGGTGATGATTTCGCTGACGACGAACGAATAGAAAAGGAACCGAGTGAAATCCCTAATCGAACTTCCAGTACAAGTTAAATCACCAAGATTAGATAATTATCTATCCATTGAAAAGAGTCAGAAATGTAAATGTTATCACTGACTGATATTTCAACGCACAGCCGAAACTACTGGGACTAGAATTGTGAAATTTGGACACGCCTTCCTTTTATAATGTGCACTAAGTGGCTTTTGGAAATTCAACCTTTAACGCGGTGAAAAGGGGGATTTTGTTTGTATGAGAAATCTTATTCCTTGAGAACTTGAAACTTGCCACGAATACTTATCTAAGTAAATTATGAAGTTTTTAATTTTTGTTTTTTTTCTAAACAACCTCCTAAGTGTCATTTGTATGGAAGAATTTTAACGCGCAGTCCGATTAACTTCAAACTCAGTATTTATACTTAAGATCAAAAATAAAGAATAACGTGTATCAAAGTTTTTCGAAAATCTACCCCTAAGGGGGTGAAAAGGGGTAGTCAATTTCATCGAGGAGTATTTTTATTACGTCGCTTGATTAACTGGTAAATTGATATAAATAATCTTTGAGACAAGTTACGGAAACATCCCACACGTTTTTTAAAAATTTCGCCCCTATGGGGATAAAAACTGTGGGGGTGAAAAGGCGAGATCCAGTTAATATGAAAACCTTCGAAAAATCACCTTAGATCGTAAACATTAGTTTTCGAAGGGAAGGTGGAGAGGCTGATAAATTTTTTAAAGGAAAGTACGACACCTACACGGACGAAGTCGCGGGCAAAGTGCTAGTGTGTAATAATATTTTTCATTTCTCATACTCGGAAAGTAGTGTTTGTTTGATCCGAATAGCGGGTGGAAAACGCTGCTTCCCACCCTTGGGCGGGAAATACTCATAGTAATTGCTTCCCTCCCTAGGGCGGGAATGAAATTTGAAAATAGAACTAAATTTAGTTAGGTAGTCAGCTCAGTCAGACCATACGATACCCTTAATTGATTATGTAAATATTTATTATGCTACCCATCAAATCTTATGAATGTGCGTTAACTAGGAGAGTTGGATAAAAAGCTCTTTATGTTAACGCCATTAAATCTTTCATATTTAGCGCACAAGTTAATAATTTACCTTAAATAAATTCAACATACTTAAGTACGATAATCACCATTTTGATGTCAGTTGTGGTCGAGGCTAAAAAACATAAAAATTGGGGATTTCGAACATCCTGACTTTACCATATGGGGCTGTGAATATACATCATTTAATTATTTGACGAATTTATCCATAATTTAAGATAAATAAGTAGTGGTAATGAAGTTTTTTTGATATCTAATGTCGAAGTTTCGCGCCAATCGTGTGTGTTTACATTTTTACTTTTCACAAATTTCACACACACAGATGTAGATAAGATTTAAAATGTGACAAATGTTATTGATAATATTATAAACAACACGAAAATGCCCAGGTTTTAAAGTAATATTCAAACACAGGTTCAATAATACGTATTAATCATTACCACTAGGTACTCAATTTGTGTTCAGAATCGCCGACCATTATTGTTTTTTTTTTATTGCAATGATGTGTGAAAGCGATTATTCCAAACAATTTTTTTTTTAAATTTCGATTGACTCGAGTACTTAATTAATATGACGAATGTAATCGATATTTGAAAATAAAATAAAATTATTTTAAGCAATAAATACAACAAGCATTGTTTATAATAATGATTTATGCTTTTCTATATCATTTCAATCTCTTCTAATATCATGTCAATAACAGACAGGCGGACATAGGTATCTCATTTACTGAATTTCGTGCCGAAATGCTTCTATAATTGAATTTATATTCGGAATGCGCTGGCTGTTTAAAATTATTTTAATTTATTGGACAATTATTTATTGTGGATTTTATTTTTGATACTTTCTAATAGTTTACTACAATTCCCAGTAAACATTTTTTAGGTAGGCTTTCCAGAAGTTTTTTTTTCAGAATGATGATAATTAATTAATTCTATAGATTGGATATTCTGCAAACACTTTACATTTCAATACATTTTGTTAGTTTAGAGAGTTTTTATTCAGTTTCTACAATTTTTTTTCATTTTTTTATTGCGAATATCGATTAGGCTGTATGCAAGTTAAATCGAAATAAGAAAGTTGGGTGGAAGGTCAGCACTAAAAAGTGTCACGTCGCATCACAATTTTTAGTAATTTTATCAAGATTATCGTGTTTTCTAAGTACCTAATTTATGAAAAATGGTAAAAGTAAGAATGCAGACAGAATGATAATAATACGGGCCCTAGTAAGCGGGACGGCCCGCGGTGGTGACACAGAATCTACTCATGTGGCGGTGACGTGGTGTGTTCCATACTTCAAATTTAAAAAAGATTAATAAATAGGTACCTATTATTCATGTAATTATTATCAATAAATATTTTAGAAAAACTACTAGTTTTTACTTTCCTTAAATTCGAAATGAAAAGTAGAGTGTTTAACGCGGGTGAAAGTCATCAATTCCCACTCGGACTATAGCCGCCCTCGCTGCGCTCGGGCGTCTAAATGCCTCGTATGGGAATTGATTCCTTCCGACCCTTGTATAACAATCTACTATTCTGTCATCCGAAATATGTTTTAGCAACGACGGCATGTTGTTGAGTTGGGATTTGTTTTCAACATTTATTAGTTCATGTTGCTCGAATAATTTCGGGAAAACAACTAGTTACTACTTACTAGGTATAACCCTCCACCTACATACAACATCATTTACATACATATCGCGGCTATACAATATCAACATCGATCTGCTAAACTGTATAATAGGGTCAACAAACAAATATTCATATATCCCGACCCACTACATAGATGTAAAAAAAAAATTACCAGACTGGATAAAGCCATTTACATACACATATACTGAGTCACTCCTTCAACACAAATGAACTAACACACACACACAACACACACAGTCACACCACTCACGAATGTCGGGCACTTTCACATCACACCACATCACTCACATCACATCACATTACTCACATCACATCACGCCACTCTCACACTTACACCCCCACACCACTCCTACTTCATATGCGAACACACTACATACTTTAAGCATCTTTTATAAAATGTCAGTACTTTTTTTATCACCTTTAGCCTACCTAAGAAAGAGCGGCGTCCAGGCATTATCTGCTTAAAAGGAGGCGCCATTCACCAACAAAATGTAAAGAACAGACTATTGTCAAGAAATAAACATTTTTTGAAGTGAAAACTTCTTTAGTGGCGCTGTACACTTATTTTGTAATGGGTAAAAAATATTAAACTCGCGTCAGGACACGTGACCCTGATCGTAAGATTCGTAAGATGACACGTGCTATAGAAGGCAATGGTTTAAACCTGATGCTTTTGATGAAACACCCGATAAACACCCGTAAACATCCATAAACACCCACAAAATTGGGTGTTTATCAAAGCACCGGGCTTAAACCTGGGTGGATTGCCCATATATAGACGTGACCCTGATCGTAAGATGACACGTGACCCTGATCGAAAATTCGTAAGATTCCAAAATATCAAAAACTGAAAACAAGTATACAGGATCAAATTACAGACAGACAGAGATAGACAGTTACAGTTACGGTTACGGTTACAGTTATAGTAACCAACGTTAATATTCAAGTTTTCACTTCTGCCGGCACTCCCGGAGTGCAACCCGTCATTTTTTTTTATGCGCTTTGCTTGAATGCTCAGTAATATTCTGGTAAATTACCATTAGTTTGTCGAGGGTTCGACTAATTTTACAAATCATCATTTACTTCAAAAGTTGCGTGCATCATCGTCGACTGTATCATCGTTCAAAATCATGTGAGGTGAGGTGAGGTAGTGGTCAAGGCAGGAGCCAATAACTACAAAAACAGAACATCCTGTCTGAATTCCCCTTAAGAGACGGAAGAAGTGTATAGTCCCCTCTTTTACTGGGTTATGATATTAGTCTCATGTAATAAGGAACCAGATTATATCTAGGAACAAGCGATTCCTAATGGACAACACCCAAAAGCGGTTTGCCCGACCTGGAGACCGTTATCAAACCCAGGTCTTCGCACTCATCAGTCGTGCTTGCGACCACTAAGACCAACAAGGCAGTCATCATCATATGCCAAGCCTTTTCCCAACTACGTTGGGGTCGGCTTCCAGTCGAACCGGATGCAGCTGAATACCAGTATTTTACATGGAGTGACTGCCTATCTGACCTCCACAACCCAGTTACTGGGTAATACAATACCCCTTGGTAAGACTGGTTGATAGACTTTCGGGCTACTGAATACCTGTAACGACTGTCAAAGATCCACGAATGACAACCAAGACCAACGGCTTAACGAGCTTTCCGAGGCACGGAGGGGTCACGGTATGTAAAGATGGTCAGCCCTCCACAGACCAACCGCGGCAAGCGTAGCTTAACCTGATCGATCGACCTGTGCGGCTGTTATTATTTAGCCACGAGACCAACGAGGCAGTATCTTCTTCATATAAAATGGTAAACTGACTGATTGTTGATATATCAACGCACAGCCCAAACCGCTGGTCCTAGAGACATGAAACTTGGACGGTGTATTCTTTGTGAAGAGTAAGTATCCACTAAGAAAGGATTTTAGGGAATTCTACCCTTAAAGGGGTGAAATAGGGGATCGAACTTTATATGAAAGTCCGTCAGTTTTGAAGTCAGGATTTTCAAATTTTGTGTTTAGGCAGAGGATTGAAAATTAATTTACACATGTCTCAGCGTTTTTGACAAATCTACCCCCGAAGGGTTAAAAAGGGAGATGAAGTTGTGTATTGAAAGTCCTTAGTTTTAGTCCTAGAGACATGAAACTTGGAGGGTGTATTCTTTGTGAAGAGTAAGTATCCACTAAGAAAGAATTTTTGGGAATTCTACCCCTATAGGGGTGAAATAGGGGATGGAAGTTTATATGAAAATCCGTCAGTTTTGAAGTTAAGATCTTCAAATTTTGTGCTTGGGTAGAGGATTGAAAATTAATTTACACATGTCTCAGCGTTTTTGACAATTCTACCCCCGAAGGGTTAAAAAGGGGGATGAAATTGTGCAAGAAGTAAAAATCACTAAGTTTATTATCTAGGCTTATGGTTGGA